>OX411326.1:7677756-12677756 GCA_948150665.1 Conistra vaccinii
ATCTTGCAGTGTGCCGTGTTCTGAAATAAACAAAATAATACATTTATCTCTCTGATTCAAAGTTAATAAGCGTAGCTCATTCAGAATCTTAGAAAGATATATATTTCAAAATATTAGAAAATTAACAATATAAACTAGTATGACTTTATAAGTATAATAATAGACTGTTTAAATGTAATACACCAATTAATTGAACTGAAATCATAGGCCTTATTTAAATCCACACAATGTAAATATTATGTAACTGAGATGCTGGTTATTTTAAAGGGATTTCGCAAAGCATATTTATATATACTCAAGCAATATAGCGAAGCCTTATATATATAAATATCAGCTATTTTGAATATCGTAAACCATTAATAATGTTGAAGCCGAATGCAAATTTTATATAAATTGTAATTTAATTAAATCACCAATGTATGGGTTTTAGCATACATGCTACTTTTAGCAACGGCGATTTTGCGATTTCATAATTGCCGAATTGCATTTGACGACTAAGTAGCTGCAATTAGGCGCGTTATGCATCGGTTGGCGGAGAGATGGCTCGGTTGGTCGCCGATGCTAAACGAAGCATGTCTGCTAAGGCCCTTTGTTACGATTAAGTTTCGAATAACATATACTCCATTTATTATAGCATTAGACAAATAACGACAGTTATTGTGTAATATTGATAAAATTACTGCACTTTAGAGTAATTTTTTTAATGTAATTGGTACATAGCTTGGCAATGCTTTGTATTTATCTTGAAATAACGGAGTTCATTATACGTTTTATCGAAATAACGAAAGAGCGATAACCGCTATTTTTCTAATGTTACAATAAATGAAGTTTAAAGTAATAGCAATAATTTGTTACCCAATCACGTATTTGAAAGTTATTTTAGCTGTGCAATTTATATAAATTGTTGTAAGCCATAATGAGAAAATAAAACGCATAATATTTATTATAGACGTGTTGTTTTATTTACTTTATTATACTAAACAGTAAGACACAATTGCAGGATTCTTATACTTAATACAATGTCTTCAGGGTCCAAAGTAAAAACTATCTAGAAAGTCTTATAATTTCTTTAAAATTCTTACGACAGTATTCACTATCGAAAATCGGAGGGCATTCATTACAAAATCAAGCTTTTCGCAATCGAGAACGCCCGTGACGGTATTCAACATCTACATCAATGTGTTTTTCGATATTGTACTTTATAACAAAGAGAATAATGTGTATTGTCTAATGTCTTGGTCTGCGTGCCAGTTGGCTCTGTGACGGTGGTTTGACCCATGGATGTCATTGCTCGCTTGGGTAGCTCACCTCTAAAGTCGCATAATAATACTGGCCCCATTATTATCATCTGTGAGAAAAATCAATTTTATATAGGTACTTTGCGATGGCATAATACCAATGCATCTTCGAAATCCACACGAGATAGCGTTCAAAGCCAGTGTTTATCGGTTTATTTGGACCAACGCCCACACCCTATTTCACAACGCTATTTTGGTCACAATTGTTAGTAGCTTAGTAGTAAAATTTAATGTCTTCTAGCATTTCTAACAACTGATTGGTTAAAACTTCATCAGTTTGACTTCTGCTAACCCCAGAAAAACCTAGAAATCGGTCTTTCCCCAGTTACTGGGTCCATTATAAGATTTGTAAGAGATATCAATTTTCCTAATAAACTCTGGATGGCATCATAATACCAATGCATCTTCGAAATCCACACGAGCTGACGTCACTTTAAGCACGGGATCCATAATAAGATTTGTAGGAGCGATTAATTAGGGTATAAACTGTAGATCGCATAAATAAGATGATTGGTTCAGCTATGTTCAAGATTAATTGCTTGTGAGGGCCCATGACTCACGAGGAGGCGGCCTGCACGGTTAGCTCGGCTGGGGCGCTTGAGGGCGTTTTATCCCTCAGACGCTGGTTCGACACATGACTGACATGACCGACTCCAAGGGAAGGTAGATCTAAGTTTTTATATCTATTTCAACTTGATACCTCCACGCGTTCCTGAGAAAAAGGGTCTTGGCAGACAACAAATCATTCTGTAGGGTTCCAATCTTTCTGTTTGAGGTACCGAACCCTAAAAAAGATTATTTGAATTTATTATCTGCCTGTCTGTTACCCTTTATGCCGTAACGGCTGAACAGATTTAGATGAAAGGCATACGGATACTCTGAATCCCGGTAGTACCTACGTTCCAGTGGAATAATTTCCGACCATTAGGCTGCCTGTCCACTGGAGCGGAGAGGAGAGGAGAGGAGCGGAGATGTGCCAAAATTAACCAATAGAATCGCACCTCTGGAGCGGAGTTTTGATTCTATTGGTTAATATTGACACATCTCCGCTCCTCTCCTCTCCTCTCCGCTCCTGTGGTGGTGACCTTACGCGAGCGAAACTGCGAGCTAGACCTTGTAATTTTATACAGTTTGACGTGAAAAACAAACACAGGTTTCGAGTTCGAACCCAAGACACGCGACCTTTGACTTTTCGGATTCATGTGCATATTTGCTTCAAAAACGGTGAAGGGAAACATCGTGAGGGATCAGGCATGCCTGAGATATTTCTCGACGTCATGTGAAGCTAAGCCACAGCCCCTGGGCGGCTTTAAAACTCTGGTATCAGGTTACTCACTAACCACACGAAAAAGAAGGCTTAAAAAAAACTGCAGAAAGAAATCGAGAATGTGCCGAATCCATGATAATAAGTTGAGCGTTGACGTGCTTCGAATTACATCTGCATCGTGTATAAATAATTGTTGTAGGGAAGTAACCCATATTCGGAAAATAAAACTCAAAATAATTATTATGTTGTTTTATTTACTTCATACATAAAATAGTGTGTTGATGATCGCTTATTTACAATGGGATTAATGTGAATCAAAGAAATAGAAACTATACAGTCGACAGAAATTAATGTAGTCAGTATTATTATAGATATTTTAAAATGCATTTCGATAATATTCAGTATCCAACATCGGCGTGAAGCACAAAATTACAAAATGGGTAGGTACTTGACACATTTTGAAGTCACAAGAATTTAAAAAAAAAACGAGCGGGCCTTATAGTAGTCGCATTATGATGTGTAACATCCGACATCTCACTTTGGTAATTGAAGGCGCGCGCTCATTGGTCAAATCAAATAGCGAGCGCTTCCGCGGCTTCCTGTAACACACTTCCGTCCCTTCACGTCACTCCCACAGATTGCAGGAAACCGAGAGGAAAGATATTACACCTCAAAAAACTACAATCTTTTACGTCAAAGTTATAAGCACCAGAATGGGGCAGAAAATGTAACCTATTAGGCGCTGCGCAGCCGATTGACAATTTGTCCTTCGTGTGCGTTATAAGTGACAAATTTTATTACAAAACTTACATATACGTACATTTTGGAAGAAGCCAAGTACCCAATGCTTACACACTACGCCATCCGGTTTTCAGAGCGTATCAGAGCTGTTTTTATGACTGAATAAAAATCTGCAGCAACTTTCTGACTTTGAAAATAAAGTATATTATTCAATGCCAAGGTAACCTCTATTTATTCCTTAGCATCAGTAATTCCCTCAGTGCTGATAGCAAACATGGCTTCCGTTTCCGGTAAACAGGGGCTGTCATAGATCTTGCACACTCGATTGTCGCCCCTCCCCTTTCGTAAATAGAGGCGAGTTGTCGACGCGTGCGCAATGATGTGTCCGCCTATTGGCTTCTTGGTGTCTGCGTTGAATACGCCTACTGAGTCAACGTTGGCGACCACTTGGTTCGTTATAAGCACTGCTACACCGAACTGAAAAAGTAAAATAGAGAATATGACGAGTGTATTCTTCGACGAGGTAGGGAGAGGACTGACTGCTCTGGCTTGAAAATAACTAGATTTTTTGTAAATCTTATACACCGACCTTAGTATTTGTTTTAGGTTTTTTCCAGTTTTCTCTCAAACTATCGGTAATCAGCTGACCTTATATCGTCCAAAACAGATACCAGAAATATGTTTTTAACTTTTCATGAAAACATTTTTCACGTATCTGTTGTCGATTGCTCTGTAACTATGCAATTTTTTTACGAGATTTCAGCGCAGAAATATGCGACATTTACTAAGGAATAGTACTTTATGTTTGAGGAGCCGAGGTATAGGTATAGTAAACCCACAATTCGCCAGTAAGAGTCAAGCCTGCAGCCATTGCCTCTGGCTATTCAGATTTATGAGTTTTATTCTTTTAATGATTTAATTTTTAGGAGGCTACAAAACTCATCTGGTAATGAAAATAAAGTACGTACCTCATCAGCCAACCTTAGCAGCATCCTCATGAATCGTCCCAGATGTAGCTGCCTCGAGTTCAGTTCGCCTCGGCCTGAGTAATCTGTTCTGTACAGTGCTGTGGCGCTGTCCACTATTATTAGAGAGTACCTGAAAAATTGCATTCATTTTCATCATCAGTAAATTTATGTTATAAATCTGAGTGGGTAATCTCAATCTGTCAAAAATACCTCGTATTTACCTACATTGTCGACAAGATTCTGCGTTTTCGCGGAGAACAGATTGCGATTATCCGATTTTTTGTAATGGGAATTGGCCTTCAGTTATTAAGGCTATAGTGGCGATATCTACATAGATGTGCGGTGCACACTTGGCATATTTGAATATGCGCGGCGTGACCTTTGTGTCGATACGAGGGCGGGAAGAAGTATGCATTCTTAATGCATTTAAACATACTTGATTAAGTGTTGCAGACTGTGGTCTAAAGTAGTTTAATCTGACACAATAAAAAAACGCTCATTCTAGACCACTAGAGCAATCATTGTCATCATTCTCCTGCCCTTTTCTCAATTTATTTAGGTGTTCTAGTCTAAATAGGGGCTGACCCCTATTTAGACTAGAGCAATCATCACAGCTATATTTAGTTTAGATACTATGCTAAAAACACACAATCTAATAATAGACTTACATCTACAGTTTACAGTACCTAGGGAACTAGGTTAATTATTCTACTAGGAAAATGAATTATAGGGCTTCAAAACATACCTAGACTCTGCCATCATAGCACAGGCCTGTACTAGCAGTTGCGTCTGATGGTCGGTGTTGTACGCCCGGGCGTAGGCCACGTTGTCCAACACCGCGGCGCCCTCCATGCCGTACCGCTGAGCGACAGCCAGCAACCGCTCCGGGCGGAATGTGCCTTCCGTGTCTATGTACATGCATTTACCTTCGCCGCCGGATTGCTCTATCGGGAGCTACAAAGAATATAAATCTATTTTCTATCTTCCTGGTACCACAATGTCAATAAGATTTTTTATGGCTCTTGTAGCCATAAAAAATCTGCACATCTCAGAGACAACACTGAAACATCTCATATGCCAGGAATTGCCCCAACATGTTGTGCATGGCAACAGTGCTTGATTTGTGAACTTGAACCATTTGTTCTTCTAACAAAACAAGGTTTTTGTTTTGACATGGTTCATCAAACTATTGAGCCAGTTTTTAGAATAAGAACAAAACTGATATTGAACCACAGTTCTTTATTTAAAAATGGCTCAATTGTTTGAACCTGGGTCTAAAGAGAAACTTTGTTTTGTAATAAAAAGGATTAAGTCTGTAGCATTTAATAAGCAACTTTCAAAGGTGTAAAAAGTATCTATGATCAAGAATTGCACTTAATGGCCCATCTTATCATGTATGTTTTCCACAGTTAGGCTGCCTGTCCACTGGAGCGGAGAGGAGAAAAGAGGAGCGGAGATGTGCCAATATTAACCAATAGAATCTTGACTCAGGATCACTGATCTTAACTCAGGGGCGGAGTCAAGATTCTATTGGATAATATTGACACATCTCCGCTCCTCTTTTCTCCTCTCCGCTCCGGTGGACAGGCAGCCTTACAGGAATCAAAACACTTCTGTTTTGGGCTAACAGAAGATTTTAAAATAGGAATAGGTTGAGTAGGGCTGCAATCAGGGGTTTAGGATTTAGAACATTAGACAGCCAGCCTATTATGGAAACAAGTGAGTTTTACCTGACATGTTACAGCCAGAGTATGGCATATTTGAGTCTTGCCAGTCCTGAACTCTCCAAATATTTCAGTAATGGATCCAGTTTCTATACCTCCACCTAGTAGCCTGTCAAGCTCTTTCGAGCCCGTTGTTAGTTGAATTATTTCAGATCTAGAACAAAATAAAAGATTTAATATTAAATTTATGTTTCCAACTAGCTGACTTGATAGACATTGTACTGACAAAATTTCAATAATCTTTTGGCTGTAGGAATGCTTTTATTTTTCAAAGTAATTTATTCAGCCAGAAAGATGAGGCTCATTAGGAAGTTAGTAGGTTCCTTTCCTATAGACAACAAGGAGCAAGAAACTCCATGGACACTCGTTTAAATCAAAATAAAACAAACCAGGTACTTCAGAAAACAGGTATGAAATAAGTTTATCAAAGTGCTTGCTTACCTTTTCTGGTGGAACTCAGTAGCAGTAGTGAAGCCCATTGGCACCAATTTGGAGGCTTCTGCCAGTATTTTGTCTGCTTTAGCTTCCGATATTCCTTTTATAGTAATCAGCCATTTTTTAGGAGCATAGGCAACTGACTCCACTGTATGATAACCTGCTTCCTCTAACTTTTTAATGTCTCCAGATGTAATGCCATTTCCCTAAAAAATATTTCAGAAATGGTGTGTAAAATGTGTTTTAATAATTACTTAATATAAACATCTTATTAAGGCACCAAATATCTTCACAATGGCTGAAATTGAATCTTAAAATGTGAATATCACATATATACAGTAATGTAATACAATAATAGTAATGTGTACAATGTTTACAATTTGTTGGTTAACCTGTATGGGCTCTTCTTATGGCTAACATAGAAAATACCCAGTTTAGTCTTCATGAAACTGTATCTATTACAAAACGACATTACATGTTACAAAGTTACATGCTTTGTGCATGTCAGAGGGTCACTTCAGGAGCGGATGCTCATGATAAGATCTCAGTAAGTTCAATACAACTTTGGAGTTCATAACCATTATTATACAATACCTCTAATTTAGTAATCAGTTGTGGCCCACATTCGTCTAAGTCTTCATCAGCTGCTGAAGCAGTTACTGCTGATGCGGTGGTGGCTGTCATATTGTCCCTTCACAAAATACACTATCACCGAAACATTTAAATCTTTATTACGTTCTAATATTCATATAAGACCGTTGTCACTTGCTGTCGTTAAACTCGTTAATGACCTACAGTGTATTTATTATTATTTCTCTATACAAACACCCTAATTTCATTTAGAGAAACTCAAAAGTATCAAAATATAACAATATATTTATGCTCTATTTCAACTTGCTATTTTTTTGTTTTCAAAAATGTCAAATGTCCTGTCATTGTCACAATTCCCTCCAATTTTTTTTTTTAATTTCTCGTACATTGGATAATACTTGCGATACAAAGCATCCTATTCACGGCTATAACCCAATGCCCAAGACCGAGGTCGCTTTCCGAATTAGAACGTAATCGCTCACAGCACTGTAATCAATTATTGCCGTTCCGAATAAGATATCACGATTATGACAGCTGGGGGCTAACCATGAGCTCTTAAAGCAGGACAGAAGTTGAACTGTCCTGCTTTTTTGTACTATGACATCCTTATAGCAGGCCTGCAGCAGGCTTGTTGCGTTGACGTTTACGAAAACCGTTCACCTTTTTTTTTGTATAGACTTTTCATACCATGACGCTTTATTTGACAGAAGCAAAACGAGTATTGAACGTCTGTAACGTCAAAATAAACCATCTTGAAAAAGTTACTATTAAACAAGCTTTTTCAACATTGTTTTGTTGAAAACTTGATAATTGTACATTTTTTTATTTTACACAACATTGTTAATTTTACTCGAGGTTCGAGGTAAGTTGTTGTGAAGGACTGAGGACGACCCACTTAAAATTTTGTCGATTCAATATGGTTGTTGGTATAAGTAAAAAAAAGATAACATAAGTGCATAAGTGCCTACCAAAGGAATATTACTATACTTAGACAACAAACAAACAAAGCTTTTATAATATTTCCCAAAGATGTGCGACGAGTATAAAATATTTGAATATTTGGAGCATTGAGGTATTATTGTACTAATGTACACTTCGAATAGAAAAAATAAACCGACGGCGTCACACAAGGGAAATAAATAAAAAATAAATAATAACGCATGCGTTATTATTCTAAGAAATAACCCTTTTGAAATAAATGAAAGGGAATTTATGGTTGGTGGGTAGCCTTAGGGGCGGATTTGAATTTATAAATCAATAAGTATAGATAAAAGCATATAAAATAACCTATTTTATTTATTAGGTAGTTATAATGTACTAACTAAATTCACACTACAATACTTTCTTATTTTTATTATAGGTTATCAAAAGATTTAGTCCGTGGTTTGTGTGAGGATTTGGAACCTATAATGAAAACAAATCCTCAGAAGTCTAGTGACTTAAGCATATAGACAAAGGTGAGTGGTTTTTTTAAATGAATTACACACAAATGTGTTAAGTACCAACACTATGTAGGTTCCTAGGTATTAAGGTAATGATCATACCGTCACACCTTGTTTCCCCAAAGGTTTGAGCAGTGCTGTACCTATAGTACACCCACATTTCACCAGTCAGAATTTATTGTGCTTTACCATGAACACTAAATATGCGATTACTTTCCTTAAAAATAGGTTACTTACTTATAAATATTTACAGGTTTTAACTGCAATATATATTTATGCACATGGGTCCTATCAGAAACCCACTAGGAGTGCTCAACAAGTTGCCCAGCAAACAGTGTCTGCGGTATTGGCAGAGGTTACTGCTGCCTTAAACCACATAGAAATGTAAAACAAATACTTATTTTCCTCAAACTGCAGCTGAACGGAATGCAAATAAGTTAAGGTACTTAGTATAATAACTAAATATAAAAATGCTGATAAGATATTATTTATACTACTTATAAAATAGTCATTAAATGATACCAATGATTTATTTGCAGATTTTATGAAAAGTTTGGCATCCCAGGTGTAATAGGTTGCATTGATGGGACTCACATAGCTATATTAAGACCTAATGAACATGAAGAAAGGTATTTTTGTAGGAAAAATTATCACTCTTTGAATGTCCAATTATGCCACATTTTCCAATTAAAAATTTGTAAAATAAGACACCACTATGATATTTTCATGTAAGTTAACAAACTAAACTAGTGATATTGTGAAGAGGATTTACAATAAAAAATCTTAACAAAATGCTATTTTAATTAAATATAGAATAACTTCCCTAAGATGACCCACTGCCCGGACTAACAGAGAAATCAGGAAATGGACAGGGAAAGGCAAATTGTAGAATTTGTCAACCAATTACCAAGCCGACCCCCAGCCACGATCGACGCGATAAGGTTCATCGCCTTTCCTATCGGAAACAATTATTCAATCTTTTAATATCAATAAGCTCTGCGCGCTAACGAAGACCATCGTGATCTTGAGAGTTAGGGTGCCTTTCCACCAGAGATGTGCTATGCTACGTTGCTATGGACAGGATGCGTTTGATATCCATCAAAATGGTCCACATAGCACTGGTGGAAACTGGTTCAACTGCTAAGTTTTTTTGTATGGAAAGATGCGTGTTATGGATGCGCGAAGGGTGTAGCTATATGCAGAGCAGCCGCAGCCGCTCCCCGTGCCTTCCCTACTGTCGATGCATGTGGAAACGGTCACATAGTTTCGTTTCGTTAACTTCCACATCCTCGCAGCATAGCTGCATACCACATCTCTGGTGAAAAGTCAGCCTTAGCGGAGGTGTGACTGACACCTTCGTCTCGCGCTAACACAACACAGCACAGAGCGCTATTGACATAAAATATGATTAAAAAATACAAATATTTATTTGGTTTGGCGTCATCTGACAGCATTGTTGCATGACGTGTTCATAATCCAACACACGTTCTAAATCACGTTGAACTCTTTCAAAGTTACAAAATTGTTTTGAACAGGAAATTGAGCTTTTTAGTGCATTTATATAATATATCAAGGTAACTTGTTATACATAATCATATTTAAACAATGTATATTCCCAAAAAAAACACGTTTCAATTAATAAAAAAAAACCGGTAAAGTGAAAATAGAATAGGATTTAAGTTTTTGAACGTTACCTACTAAAACGAAAATGACAATACAGGTAAGCCATAGACAAGCATTACCATTCAACTTCGTCAAACTTCGTTCACTAGTCGTTCACCTTTAGTAGGGTCATAGTACGATTAGTAACAATTCAGAAGCAGGCCTGCTTTTGAACTGACTGGAAATGGAATGGTTTTTTAAAAGCTCATAGTAAGCCCCCTGAGGGCTGTCACTAATACGGAACGCTGGGAACCGTAGACAGAGGGGAACGCTCGTGAACGCGCTCACAGTGATCTCTCAAATGTCAAAACTTTCATAACATATTTTTTCTTTGTGTGTATACCACAAAGGAGGATGCTTAAAAAAAACCCAGCTTCGGGGGAAAGGCGATATATCTCAAATCATAATAAGTACTAAAATAAGAACCGGTTATGATCGTGATCCTTACTGGCAAACATATAAAAATTGCTAGTTTTATTATGCAGATTATGCAGTCGTCAATATAAAAAATTGAAAATTAGTTTTAATTACTTTATTCCAAAATATTGTGTTAAAATGCGAGCTTGGCTCTTATTATATTTTTTTACAATGCTGAAAGTTCTATGGATATATTTATTGTAATAGAAACTTCGAGAGTTCGACAACAAAATAGTCAGGATTTAACAGCACCGTCACGTGAAAATACCATTGTTAACAGCGATACTATGATATTGATTAGATAGTTTGGAGTCCTATATTATCGCCATCAGCGCCATCTATACTATCAATTATTATAATAATCACGTGAGGACACTTGGGGACACACTAAACCGGGTGCCGCATAGTTCGTGGTGAGTCGGAACTGGGTCGCGCTGCGTTATGATCCAGTGAGTCAAATGTGGTACAACGCGGGTTGTACCTTGCTTCGACGAGGAGAGGGTAGAATGGGCTCTGTTGTGGACGGGCCAAAAGTGCAGTGTGCTGTTTCTAAGTTGCTGCTGAGGCTGATGGTTATGACCAGGAATGCTCGTCCACTGGCACTGTGAAGCCAAATGCGAACTACGCATAAAAAACATCACGTCACAAAAATCCTACATCGCGCAAGCAAAGTTCAATATATACAATGTGGAGACTACCATACAACAAAAAATTAAAATACTGGCACTACTAATGCTTAAGAGTATTTTGGAACTGTCAAATAAATCCTAGCTTCGAAAAAAAAAAACCTGTTTTTCAAACAAATTTAATGTAATGTAAGCCGGATCCACCCTAAGCCTATAAATTCCGTTTACCCAACTAGGCCTTGGGTGAATTCTCGGGCATACATTTCAGAATATCCACCTTACGGTGGATTTTTGGGGTGGATAACTGAAATAGCCCGAGCCGACTATGGATTTTGACGAGCTATAATGACTAAACTATTGAATATATTCAATTGAATTTTCGTATACAGAATGGGAACGTCATTATGGACACACCGTTTAATTTATTGTTGTATTGTCGTCTCCACCTTACAGGATCGCGACATCTATCGTTGAGTCACACAGACAGCCGGCATCCACGGCTTCAACGGGTATCCTGACCTTCACGCATTCCTGGTCATCACCTTCAGCCTCAGCAGCAACTTTGAAACAGCACACTGCACGTTCGGCTTGTCCACAACAGAGCCCTTTCTACCCACTCCTCGTCGACGCCAGCAGTCAACCACAACCCGGGAAAATACTTTCACGTGACGATGCTGTTAAATCCTGACTATTTTGATGTCGAACTCTCGAAGTTTCTGTTAAAATAAATATATCCATAGTACTTTCAACGACTTTAAGCATTGTAAAAAAATATTATATGAGCCAAGCTCGCATTTTAACATAATATTTTTGAATAAAGTAATTAAAACTAATAATCAATTTGTTATATTGACGACTTTATAATCTGCATAATAAAACTGGCAATTTTTATATGTTTGCCAGTAAGGATCACGATCATGACCGGTTATTATTTTAGTACTTACTATTATTGATGATTTGAGATATATCGCTTTTCCCCCGAAGCTGGGTTTTTTTTCTATGGAGCTTGAGCATTCTCCTTTCTTCTTATTCTTGGGTTAGGTGACGAACGCAAGCCAGAAGCACAATTTCGAAAATGCCACGGGTCTAAAGATGTAATGCGACTCAAAACAAAAACAGCACATCTGTCAATTTTGACAGCGCTCACGGTGATAACAGGAAAAGGCATGGTCGGCGTTATCGCAAGATGGCGCATGTCATGACATCATCTATGACGATTCATGGAACATCGATATCGTGCTCACGCTTATTCGGAACGGCTTTTACGGTGCTCAAATCGATGACAGTCTAACTCGGAACGTACTGCGAGTATTATTATTTGTTTGACATCTGTCTGTCATGTCAACCGTCAACGGCAAGTCCGGAACCTAAACAAACAGTGCGAATCCATTACAAAAAAAAAAAAAACAACGGGTTGCACTCCGGGAGTGCCGGCAGAAGTAAAAACTTGAACATTAACGTTGTGCATTTCTACTCTCCCTCCGTCTCACGATCTCTCGTCTCGATCAGGTCACGTTCCCTGACGCCAATTTAAAATTTTTTACCCATCCCAAAAAAAGTGCACAATGCCGCTAAAGAAGTTTTTACTATAAAAAAAAACGTTTGCGTCTCGGGACGGGCAACAGAAGTGATAACTTAAACTGACAGATTGGCACCGTAACGCGTTACATAACGAATCGGTTTACCCTCCCTTAAGAAGTTATCACTTAGAAAGAAAGAAAGAAAGAAAAATAAGTTTGTTTGTCACAGAAACACGTGCATAAAAAAAAAAAAAAATAATAAGTTCGAGCAGAACAAGAAAATAAAAACAATAGGTAGATTTAAATTGACGAACTCATAACAGAAATAGTCGGCAGCTGCTGGCACGTCATGGCTGTGACAATAAGGCTACCACTCAGCATGATGCTGTGCTATGGGGACCCACAGCACAGCGCTGATTTTCAGTGGTCACCCGAAAAACCCGTCACTTCAAAAATGTCCGGATCCGGCAACAGGCAAGGCAGTCAAGGCAAGTCGTCCACTGGTCCGCACCGGCCGTAGAACGGCACGCAACATATTGAACGGATTTGTCAATGACAAGCATGCCAAGCATCCACTGTATCTAGGTAGATTGTCGATATTTCAGATTATACATTTCTCATCCATTTTACAATGTTTTTGGCGGTTCTCATTCTTACCTCAATTTTTTGCATTTTTTGTTCGTAAATGCGCTCGGTGCGGGCGTTACCGATAGTGGACCGGTGGACGCAGTGCTATAGGAATTCATACAAGCAAACCAAAATCCATTACGTGCCTTGCATGGCGTGCGTACGTTGCGGCCGGTGCGCTGCGGACTAGTGGACGTTCACCTTTAGGCATAGCCATAAAAAATATAATGCCTTAGGCAACACCTGTGCTGAACTGCTGACACAGTATTATAATAGTGCTCTGTGTGCTGACACTGACAGCCTGACAGCTGACAGCCAAGACAGCTGACTCACAAAAACCGTTTTCTTTCTTTCACTCACATCCTCACACGTCCTCACATCACACTGATCACACCATCATTGTTTTCCTTTTCAAAGTTTTCAAACAAACAGAATACACTTTACGGTATCAGCAAGTGTTTTAGAAGTTTTAGAAATGGAGGATAAACAAAATGTTTCCCTATTAATAGAGGATGAAGTTTTTAAAGTGAAAAAGAACCTGCTTTGCGAATACAGTGATTATTTTCGCGCGATGTTTAGCGGAAATTATGTCGAAAAGAAGCAGCAAGAAATTCGCATAGATGTATGTATTTTTAATAATTCCACTTTGTTAAAATCCTGTCATTTTCACAAAAACCTAAAAATTATTCACCTTTTTGTATTTTAATACAAGAAGGTGAATAGTTAGCTTCGTTTATATTCATACATTGGCTCATACACAAACGCCGGTTGCAGGGCGGCGCGCACGCACTGATTATATTAATTCTATTTCTATTATAACTGTTCCTAACTTAACAATTTCCACTTTGCAGGTGGTAGATGCAAATTCAATGAAAATCATTGTAAGATATATGGAATTAGGTTTAATTGATATATCAGACTACTCTCTATCTACTGTTGGAGATCTTGCCTTTGCGGCTAATTTCCTACAAATCACGGAACTTATGAAACAAATCAACTACTGTTTAGAACAACAGTTGTCCATGTCTAACTGGATGGAAATTAAAGATATAGGACAAAATGCACCCTCAGTAAAACTGGAGCAAGAGGCTGTAGTGTATGGACTCTTCTCATTCAAATCCATGAAACCCAAGTATATTCCAACAATATTTAAATTGTTTTGGTATCTATCACATCCGTACTTAAACACAGAATCTGAATTACATGTCTTTAAATTTGGTCTGCAATGGATTGAACTTCAGGAGATGGGTGCTGACGCATTACTTATCATACTCTGTTGTTTGGATATGAGCAGACTTACAAGCGAAGACTTACAACAAATAAAAGATCTCATAAAAGATTATGTTAACAGTTTAACAGAAAAAGTAGTAGATTGTCTATACAAATTATCAACGGATTTTGAGTTGTCACTTACTAGCATAAAAGAACACAAGCTGGTACTATGTGAAATGTATACTGAAAAAGTCTATACTGAAGTGTTGAATTTAGTAAATGGAAGTATACAACGTAAGCTGAGGTTAATACCAGCAGTACCAATGTGGTCTAATAAAGTCATGAAAGCAGAACAATCACAGAATTTTATGAATACCTTTAGGGAAGACCTAGGTTTTCAGCAGTGGATAGAAATAAGCGAAAATAAACTTTGGGGTTGGAATATAACCAACTGGACTCCTACAAAGCTCGTAATCGTATGTGGTGAATATGGAAGAGGTACAGGGAACTTTATGAGGGATGTGAAAGTATATGATGTTCTTAAAGGGGAATGGATACAACATGGAGTAAAGCTTCCAGTCCGAAGACACGGTGGTGTTGTGGTTGTTGAGGACTCATTATTTGTTCTCGGGGGTGTAGGTGCATTTAGGTAAGTTTAAAAATTAAATTAAGGCTCTGGCAGCAGTTTGTGTAATCTTGACTGGTTAGTTTGGGTTACTTGCTTCGGTTTTCAGTGCCCACATCTGTGCTCTATATCCAAAACCCGCCAATGGTGATGTGGATTTTCAGGGGCAAGAGATAAGCAACTTTAGGTACCTAAATGAAAAATAAAACATTAGCATGTCACAATACACCTTGAATATTGATGTAGGTAGGTACTTATACTTACTTCGTCCGCGTGAAATGTCTGCTGGCTGGCTGGATCCGCCCTTGGCATAGGGGAGCGAGCATAGCGAGCTCGAAACTTTTTGCACTTCGTCTCTGTGTGTCAGACTCTTACCTACTAAAACCCACCCGTGTTCCTTCCATTGCCTTGCCAGGGGCCACGTTTTCCCCTTAGGACTATCCGCAACCCCGGTAGGCATCAGCCCTAGTGGACCCCGTCAGTTTTGCTGACATCTCTTTGAGGCGCGCGTGGATCACGACGCGCCGTCGACCCGGGCCCTGGTCCTTATCGGACGGAGAGCTGCCCGTTGCTCTCCATCCGCAGGCCCGCGCCTACGGTGGCCGGAAATCTGCTACCAATTCCCGACGCCCGGGGCGTCTCCTACGGCGGCGGCGGCTAGGACTGCTAGGGCGAGGCATTTGCCTCTCCCTCTCGCGCTCCGCTTCCTCCTTCGCGAGCATTACTGCTTCGCAGAAGGAGGTGACGGCTTGCCATGCCCTCTCGCTCCGCACCATGGCCTGAACCAAGGCCGGACGCGAGAGGTCACTGCCGCCGATCGTCCCCACGAGGACACGGCGGTGCTCCGCCCAAGCCGGGCAGACCTCCACCGTATGCTCCACCGTGTCCTCCGGGCGATCCACACAGTGGTGACACCCGGGCGTTTCCTCCCGCCTTATGCGAAACAGGAACCTCCCGAAACAACCGTGTCCGGTGAGGACCTGCGTCAGGCGGAAGGTGAGGACCCCGTGGCGCCTCTCAAGCCACTCCTCAAAGAGGGGACTTACCGCCGCAATTGTGGCGAGCCCATTGGCACACCGCCTTGTGTAGGGAAAGTTTTTTTTTAGAAAAGATTGGAATTCTTGTAGCGACTTAATATGCAGAAAGGTCGAGAATGTAGACTCGAAAAATTTTCATCCTCAGCCTCCAACTCTAAACTGCTTCTTACTGAATATATCTTGACCATGTTTGCCATATCATGAAAAGAAGTACTTCTTAAGATTTAGGGAGCCGCCAGGACCGGGGGCCTGGGGCGGTTTGTTTTGACACTATTCTGGGGTACGGTCTACCTATACATGGGCGTACCCAGCTTTTGTCCCTTGGCAAATCAGAAATTCCCCCCCCCCCCACATGTTTTACATAGTTTGTTTACATATTGCTGTTGCGTTCGTGTATTTTCAGCTTTTTTTTTTGTGTGTGATGTTTATCGATATTTTTGTCAATTGTGGACCGAAGAAAATTTTCTTTTTTAAATGATACTTATACGATTTTTCAAAACTGTTTCACATTTGACGAAAATATCGTTAAACATAGTAAAAAAAAAACAGTCGAACATAGACAACTCCTATTTAAAAGTCGGTTAAATAGATACAGCATGAAAAGCCGCGCAGCGTGGTTTTTTTTCTAAAATTAATTCAAAATAATATACTTAAGTACATAAGTATTCTAATTTATTGTAAAAGGAAGTCGTATCGTGACTGTAACTTAACTTTTATCGACAGTACTTAGGCATTCAAAATCCAGCAGGAGGGGCAGCTGCCCTCCCCTGCCCCCCCCTGGGCACGCCCATGAGGGTATTTAATTTCTACGTCTAGTTGCTAGCTTCAGATAAACCATGGGCACATAGGAAACGTCAAGTATTTTATACTTGTTTGTTTTGCTGTCATTATAATTTTTTTTGCAAAATTTTACTCGTAATACCTACATAAACTGAGAACACCGGGGGGCCTCATTTTGTTTTGCCGCTCCGGGTCGCCGAAAGACTTAGGTAGTCCTCCACTGATTGGGCCTGTCCTGACTGAACCCCGACTATGTGACCCCCCCCCCCCTGACGGCGGATCCAGCCTTTCAGGCTGAATCCGCCCTTGGTCGACTTGTGTAGTAAAGTTAGAGAAATAAGAGAATTATGGTGCGGTAGCGAGTTCAAAAATTGTAGCGTTTCGCGCGTTGGACGCTCTTCAAACGCAACAAAATTTCCACATTTTGTTGTAACGTTGAACCGTGCTCAGTTTCACTGTGTTTCTTTTAAGTTTATTACTAATGCAGACAAAACGACAAGGAAATAATATAAATAGTAAAAAAGGAACTTGCGTCCACGTGTCGAGAGCTAATGGCGCCCGGGAGTGCCGCGCGTCTTACGCGCGTATAATGCCCGCCCTTTGACGATAGTGCTTGTTATAATTCGTTACATACAAATTCATACAATTTTATTGAGCGCCCAAAACGCAACGTACAAAACGCGCGACTCGGACGCTTGTTATGACTAGGGCCTAATGGTGTGTGGCGCGGGTAATCGAGAGACACATATCGATATGATGCTGGCAACCGAAAGTTCCCACTTTTGTGCTAAAAAAATAAAACTAAGTACTTAAGCGTTGGCAAGGCTGACAACTTTATCAATATTGTGCCAAATTAGCGTCAAACTTGTCAAACACAAAAACTACAAAATGGATTCATAAAAATCCGCCAACATGTTTTGTAATTTTTTGTATACAAAGTGAAATCATGTTCGATACTCAGGTTAAATTTACTACAATATACAGTGTTAAAAATGCTGATAAATAATTTTGTTATCCTCCGCTAAAGCTACAAATTAAAAACTGGTTAATACAGAGAATGGTTGAAGTCTGTAGTTGAATAAAAATGTCCTCGTCTACTGGTATAAGCTGCGCCTTGCCTATCCTTCGTTTCAAAGGTCACTCATTCCGAGAAGCTACTGAAACCCTTTTAAAAGTTCTCTACTATTCGTTACGCTTGACACAGGTAAGTTCTGTTATAGTTTTTCTAAAGTAAACTTCAGTAGTTACACTCTCTCGCAACACCGAACCAGTTGCACCGTCTCTAATCTATCGGAACAAAATGATCTCATAAAATGTTTATTCCCTGATCAGGTACACACGGCTACACATCAAGCTATACATTTCTAATATAAGCTGATCTCGCATTGTATAGGATTTCCGTACAATAAGGAACAGCTTATAAATACTGGAAATGTATAGCTATTATGTAGCCGTGTGTACAACATGTGATAATCTTCATGCAGATTTAATAAAATGCAGTGCATAAGTTTTCTATACTCAATTGGTTTCGGTAGTTAAATAAAGGCAAACAAATCGTAAAAAGGGTTTTTATATTTATGACACTTTCATGTTTAAAAAAACAATAAAATCAAAATTTAATTTATTTTAGATTTTACTATATTATGTACTTATGCTAAACTTAATCATTTATTCTATAAACTACTCTTCGTAGGTAACATCTACGAAGAGTAGTTTATAGAATATGCTTGAGCACAATTTTTTTGTTAGATTTATAATAATAATATAATATTTTGCAATCTGTCTATTGAATAGACATATTACAAAATATTTATAATAATGCATTGGTGTATAAAATAAGGGAAGATATGGTACGCGCTCCTCGATGACGTCGACCGCACAAATTAGGGGACGGGAGTCGGGATACAATCGACCTTAGTCACAAATTCACAATCGAACTGGTATGTGTAGCACGTTAAGTAAAATTACAGTAATCGTCTAAATAAGCAGCAACAATGCCTTCTTGTGTTTATAAAATGTGCACAAATAGTGCAAAAACCAAAAACAAGTTCCACAGGATTAGTTTTCACTCGCACCTAATTATAGAAAATTATAACTAGTAGTTCTGCGAACAGTAGACCTCGCGAGCACAATTTTATGGCAACAATTAACCGCTTAGCTTGAGGCTTATCTTAAAAGTAAAAGAACGACCGCGACGGTCACGCCTCAAGCTTTTAAGAAAATATTAAAGTTCTATGTTTACATATGTGTTTACGTAAGTTTTATTTAGTACCCTTTTTAGTTTAAATTATAATAATACCTACTAGCTTTACCCGGCCCGGCTTCGCCCGGGTGGCACTAAGTAGAAGTATCCTACCTACCTCGCAGCTTTTCCATATTTTCTCAACGTTTAAACCTTTCCTGGACTACGACAAACATTTCAAAACCAAAATCAGCGAAATCGTTCTCGAGTTTTAGCGAGACTAACGAACAGCTGCAATTGATTTTTATATTAAAGATTTGATGTTTGCATCGTAAACATTCGGCCAACATTCGGATTTCGGCCGCGATTTCGCTTGCACAACAGCGCCCGCTTCTATCTCTGTGCATAACAGTGACAATTATTGCTATCTCCGTATCTCGTTCCCGCTATAGCCCGCGTAATATGTCTCTCTATTTCGGTTGTGGAGCACGACGCACGACATCGGGAAATGTAGTTTGTGTGTGTGGGTGTGTTTACTTGTAAGAGTTGTAAAGGTTTCTAGTCCATTTAATACTTACGTGATGTTAGAGAGTGGCCTATCTTCCTTTTTTTAATACATCAATGTAATAATGTTGAGAGTTTGGGCTCTTTACAATAGACTCTATTGTAAAGAGCCCAGACTCTAAACATCCCCGAATGATAACGTTACTAAATTGAAGAGTACAAAGTGTAGCATGAAAACTGAAGTGACAGGTATTACGTTTAGTCGGTTACTTGACAGCTGTCTCGTACCGTGGTTTTGTTTACCTTTATCATCCTAAACCTATGGAGTATGGTCTATGCCCTTACAATTTGAGCTCTCACTAAGTGAAGCCATTTAGCTTCCTCGGATTTTATCAGGCCCCAATTTGTTCTTAGCATTTCTCTTCTAATAAAAACTGTTTTTGTTTTTCTAATCGCATCACCCTTTACAATACCCTAATCTGTTTTAGGTGAAATATCAAATCGGAATGGCCAATGGATCTTGGCTTGAAGCAAATAAGAGAGTTGATATGTGTACCAAAAGCAATATATTTTCTGAATCCGTGAACACTGTTAAGAGAAGTCCCCATACTGTCCAAGAAATTGATATGAATCCTAGTCCTAGGCCAATGCCTACACGAAAAGACGCACCAGAAATACCTGAACCAAGCAATCCCCTACCAGGAATGCCAGTACCAGTGTTCCCTGATGTCGCTATACCCATTGTGCCTGAACTCCCCATGCCAGCAGTACCTGAATTTCCCATGCCACAGGAGCCTGGTAAAGTACCGCAAACACCCTTACCAGGAGAGCCGTTCTCATATCTACCAGACTCTCAATATCAAAGATGTTCAACCCCAGTAACACAAGACACCGCCACAGACTTATATCTTTTATTAGCTTCAAAAATTCCGTTAGGACAGAATAAAGCAGCAAAATCTAATTTAAAATCCTGCTTGGAAGATATTATATCAACATTTAATTGTGATATATGCCAAAAATATAAAATTCCCGATGGTTTAATGATGATGATAATGATTACAGCGATGCTGTTAAGAAATCGCAAAAATTACATGCCCCTGAGCGAAAGAAACAGTGATGATTTTTTTTTCATAGATTCTGACCTTACGTCTACTCAAATAGAACATATTTTATCTATACTGGAATATCAAAACCGGGCTCGCACCAGAATTAAAACATTTTCCCATTGTGCTCATGCTTTTGGCATGCCTTATGAACAATTTAAACAATTATATAACTTTATATCCAAGTTCCATGGACAAGTACAACATCCAAAAGTGTTAGTTAACAGGTTTAATAATATACTAAATAGATAATGCCGAAAGCCAGATAAAGAAATAAAAAAAAGGTACCTAATTAATTTTGTTGTAATGTAAAAAAAAATGTATTGAAATAGGCATACAAAATTGTAAGTTGCAGTGAATAATAAAATATCTAATACAAAATAATGCTCTTTATTATATACCTATTAGTTAATTTAAATAAAATCTGTCAAGTGCGAGTCGGACTCGCACACGAAGGGTTCCATACCATGTCGTACAAGATTTAACACTATGAATTTTTGTAATACTTTCGTAAAGGTAACAACAGAGGCGCTATAAAAAAACAAAGATTTGTAAAGAAATTGTCTAATTTTAATGAAAAAATGTTGTTGTGTTAAAATATAGGTGTAGGAGTATATTTCATTTATTTTAAGAGAAAAATATTAAGTTAACTTTATCCAGTAACATGCATTAACTAAAGTCAAAGTTATTTATTTGCTACTAACATAGTATTAGTAGGTATAAATAGGTATATATGTTAGGTAAGCAGGTAGATATGTAGGGTAGGTAGGGTAGGTTAGGTACCTACCTACCCTGGTAAGTAGGGTAGGGTAGGTAGGTAGGGTAGGTAATTAGGTAGAAATTGGTAATCAGGAAAGGTAGGTGCGCCGTAGATAAGTACTTAGTGCTAACGTGCGAAGCCGGGCCGGGTAAAGCTAGTTACTTATAAATAAAAGGATTTCTCTTGCTACATCAGACTATATTGTACAAAATATGTAGAATGTAAGTAGTACGCCAAATTTTTATTATAACTGTGCGTTTGCACTGGCGAAACATTCACAACAAAACATGTTGGAATCTCTATTTTCTGTAAATTTTTCATACAATGTTTGACAGGAACTAGAGATTTCAACATGTTTTGTCGTGATGTTTCGCCAGTGCAAACGCACGGGTCAATACAGGTATTTATTTAAGTTATTTTTGATAGTCATACAGAAATCTATTATTTCTTACTTATTATTTTTACACATCCCATCGGACTATGAGAGTGAGGGAAGAGAGAGTGCACTCGTGTCTGCGCACACACTTGTGCACTATAATATCTCCCGCGCCGGAGGCCAAGTCTCCGCGGTTGAGATTGGCCGCCGTGGCCGAATATTTTTACACCAATAATTTTTCTCAATATGTAATTGTATTCACAACGGTTTAAGGTAACTGAATAGTACACTGTATGTGCCAGCATTCATTTCAATGTTACTGAATATATTGTCTATTGGAGTGTAGTTTTAACATGATAACACACATCAACACCGTCTAGGGATACTTTGAAAAAAGTCGATAAAGTTCTTAAACTCAAAAAATACTGGCCGGTTTTAAAATCTTGTGAAGAAAGTTTATTTTGTAGACCTTTTTGGATGATCGAAATAGTATACTCGTATGCTGCCATGATAGTAGGTACTTACTAATTCCATGTCATTACTCCGACTATTAAATAGTTATCTGTGGAATTTATATCGCATAATATTAGCATGAAATACAAAATTTTTTTTTTTAGTTGCAGATATTATATAAAATACGTTATGAATCGGCGTTTTTAGTATTTGTTGATTATAAACAGTATATGTTACATGATACACATAAGTTTTAAATTCCTAATTTGTTTAGTTGTTGAGATAGAGCTCGTACAAAAATGGTCTAAAACAGACAACTTCTACGGCCCCCTAATTCATCATTTTTGAAGATAAAAACAAATAAAAATTAGATTTATTCTCTACTCGATGAGCTCTAGAAAATGATACCCCACATGCCAGGGTCAGTTTTTTTTTTTTTTAAATTTAATTTTATTGTATGGCGACCCCCCCTTTATTTTTTAATTTTATTATTTGTTGCTCTTGCGGCAATAGAAATGCATAATCTGTGAAATTTTCAACTGCATACCTATTACGGTTCATGAGATAGAGCTCGCTGACAGACAGACGGACAGCGGAGGCTTATGAATAGGGTTCCATTTGTCACCCTTCGGGTACGGAACCCTAAAAACGAGCGAGACAAATTCTGACTGTAACATCTGACATCTAATATGAAATCGGTCGCATATGAATAAGCAGCTGTTTGTCTACCGGTTTCATCCTTAAAAAGAACTTCCATTTGAATGGAGAAGAACATATTTCCACATAGTCCCGTATGTACCTATAATATTTTTTCAATTACATTATTATATTATATATATTTTAGTGATTATATACGTTAGAAGTATGTATGTAGCTATAGAATTTTTTGATGTTATGTATTTCGTTTTCTCTTCTAATCATAAATACGGTGTATTACATCTCTTTTTATCTACTGTCCTATCGCAGGTATGCTAAAAGACATTTCTTTAGAAATAAGCATCCCCTCTGTACGTATTTTTATAAAAGAGCACGAAAATCATGCACCGATATATTCGCGGCATCTGCAGGCAGTGCTGAAGGAGAAATTAAAAAAAAAGGGCAGTCTTTGGAGACTGCTGATAGAAGTGAAAACTAAGTAACTTTTTGATACAACGTAACGCCATCCAACGAAAATGACAGGAATTTAAGTGGCTTGCTGTTAGTACAAGAACGAAAACTGTGGCTCTATCAAAAAAATCCAAAAAAATAAAACAGAGTGCGCTGTCAATAATATTTCTACTCTCCCTCCGTCCTACGAATTTCCAATCAGGTCACGTGCCCTGACGCGAGTTTAACATTTTTTACCCATCCAAAAAAAGTGCACAACGCCGCTAAAGCAGTTTTCACTTCAAAACTGCCTTCATACTACTCCTGAGTACTTGTTACTCAGAGACTTCGGAGCGGTAGCGTATTCACTATCTTTGACCAAACTGTCTTTGCTTATTGTTAATTTGTTACTCAGTATAGTGCGAGAGCCGATTGCAAAAACACCTACCTTATAAGATACCCCAATAGGCTACTTGTAGATCGTTAACCAACACTTAAACACGTAAAAAAAATGAGGTCTGCCAGAGCCGATCCTGCCGGGTCATAGAAATAATCGCCATTTTTTGACGTAATTTTTTAGTGAAAATTACCTCATAAGATACCCGAATTAAAGTGCTGGCAACAGTTAACCACTGATTAATTATGTAAAAAAAAGTTGGTCTGCCATTCCGCACCCTGCCGGAAGTACTTGGCAGACCCCTAAAATATACCCCTTCCGACACCCTAAACCTACCTCATCGACTACTTGGATGGATCCTACGCCAAATAATAACCAAGATGCCCCTGATACTGGATCAAAAGGTCTGCCAGGTCTAAGCTTGCCGGAACTTTGTGTTCAAAGCATTTGAAGATGGAAGAGAGCATAATTTCACCTGAAATCAAAATCACATTTATGTCTAAATTTATACAAATTTATAAATATTAACTGCTTTTTTACCCGACTACGGCAAAGCCAAAAGGAAGGGTTCTGATTTTAGCAGTTTATGTATGTATATAAGTATGTATGTTTGCTTTTACGTGTGTTCCACCGTAGCGCCTAAATTACTGTACCGATTTTGATGAATGAGGTATCAATAGATTCGTAATAATGGTCCGGGTGACATAGGCTATATAAATTCTCCTTAAATGTAATATGGTGGACATAACACATAAATTTATAACCTCGAAAAAATTAAATTGTGATAATCATGACATGTTTGGTATCAAAAAAAAAGGTCTTAACGAGCATATTACAAATATGTATATACAGGGTGGATTTTTTGAACCCCACCTCGATTAAAAAAAGTACTCTAAATACTGACGATAGCAAATTTTACTCAAAGGAACAAGCCTTTATTTAAATTAAAAAAAGAAACAATTCTGCGTTCAATGATTTTCGAAAATTCACTTCCCACTATCGAGAATCGAACCAGCTAAAATCCGAAAAAATAACACCCTGTATTTTTATGGGATCAATCGATAGAGTCAATCATAAGCATCAAATCTCTCTAACAAACATGATAAATTAAATTAAAGGAAAACCATAAAATCTAAACTTATAAATATAAAGCACTAGACAAGATAAAGCACTTTTACTCAAAGATCCACCAGATTACATCAGTAAGTACCTAACTAACAATTGTCTTTAGATTTTTTAAGAGGATATTATGTCTAGAATCAAATTTACCAAAAATCCTATGCAACTGTAAACGAGTTAAGAAAAAAAAAAAAAATGTATTTATTTCCAAGTATATAAAACTGAGGTTCACACTACGATTTTCAATATTCATCACAACTCGCTATTTAAAGTTTACTGCAAACGAATTCCTTTACTATTTGAATTTAAAATAGGTTTATTACTGACAAATTTATTATATCACTCTTATTTACGTTGTCGTAACGTTTAAATAGATAAATAAATACTAAATTATGACAAATAAATAATTTGACAAATTAGCATGCATATTAGTTGCGCCCATCAACGAGTTCGAGCCGTGAGTGAGTTCCACAATCTTACTGTATGTACAGAGAAGGAATATGAATAGTAGCTTGTTTTATGAGGGTGAGATTTAAGGAGGGTTCTAAGGTGTGATCTACACGGTGCGTCGCTAGGGCGAGCGTAAGAAAAACGCTCACACAGGTAAGAAGGATAAGACGGGTTGTGTTGTTAAAGAGGAGACATAAAATCCGAGTGTTCCTGCGAAGGCGGATTGGGAGCCACTTGAGTTCCTTGCGAAGATGAGTAACATGGTGATACTTTCGAAGACCGAAAACAAAGCGAATGCGCAAGTTTTGCAAGCGCTCAAGCTTGTTTAATAGCTCCTCAGTAGCATCCAGGTAGCAGGCGTCGGCATAATCTATTATCGGCTAAATACATAAATATCTAACAAGAATATGGACCTGTTCCGAAATAAATGTTTAATAATAAAATAAGTGTTTGAGCCAAAGAAATTTTAGTCTTAAGGGGTAGGAGACTTTGAAGGCTTTTCAATGAATGAAAGGAGAAATGTACTTTTCGACTGACCTCATTGACCTGAGCACGCCACGAAAGATTGGAGTCAAAAATGACGCCCAGATCTTTGGCGGTTTCGGTATAGTGAATGCGAACACCATCGAGATATAAAGGCATCAATGTTGCAACATCAGCCGCATTGCGAACGAATCTACTGCCTATGATCATGGCCTGGGATTTAGATGGATTTATTTGCAAACCAAATGACCTGGCCCAAGCGCTGATGCAAGCCAGGTCATGATTCATAGCAGCAATTGTAGAGCCCACATCAGCTACAGTAAAATGTAGGTAGAGCTGCAAGTCATCTGCGTAGAGATGAAAACTAGAGGAAATTACTCTGGTAACAATATTAATGAAAATTGAAAAAAGAAGAGGAGAGAGAACGCTACTCTGAGGAACACCCTCAGTGAGGCTACACCAGTCAGAGAAAGACTCCTCCAGGCGAACACACTGAGAGCGCCCCGAAGATAAGAACTGAGCAAAGCTAAAGCGGAAGAAGAGAAATTGATAGATTTGAGGACACCTAGTAAAATGTCGAAATCCACTGAGTTGAAGGCGCTACTAAAGTCAAGCAAAACAAGAACAGTGACTTATTCTCCATTGCCCAGCGGATGTCGTCAGTTACTTTCAAAAGCGCGGTAACAACAACATTCTCAGTAACATCGCTAAGCTTAAAGTGAGAATTTGTGAAAAATGTGATATGAAAAAGTGAGAAAGTGAAAACATTGTGGTAACGGGAAACTAGCTAGACTCTCTAGTGTCGCAGCTTTGACAGACGGTTCAAAAGAAAAAGGAAGTAGAGAGAAATGCTTATTGAGATCATTGAGGTTCACATCCTTACACTGGTTGGTAGGTGACTTGTAGGTGACATGCCTACAGATTTGAGAAATTTCCATACATCGGAAGAACTGCGGTTATTGAGTTGATCGTGGAAATAGCGTCTCTTAGCATCTTGACACAGACGACTGCAGCGATTACGCAAGGATTTGTAATAAAAGAGATTCAGCTCTGAGGGTCTGCGCTTATTCTGCTCTTAGCTTTATCCTGCGAGCCATAAGCTCTTTAATTTGTTGCGTTATCCATGGTGCAGGGTTATGTCAAACTTTGACAAGTCGGATAGGAGGATGCTGATTAAATAAGTCGAGAACAGTTGCATTTAAACAATTCACCTTATCGTCGATGTCATCGTTCTCAACTAGAGACCAGCTGGGTCCAGTCGAGATCGCCAGCATCACGCTTCAAAGCCTCCAGGTCTATGCCCTTGTAGTTGCGGAGATATAAAAACTCGGACTTATGCTTGGGAACACGGATACGATATGAAAGGTAAATGAGATCGTGGTAAGAAGATTTTATGGTTTTCCTTTAATTTAATTTATCATGTTTGTTAGAGAGATTTGATGCTTATGATTGACTCTATCGATTGATCCCATAAAAATACAGGGTGTTATTTTTTCGGATTTTAGCTGGTTCGATTCTCGATAGTGGGAAGTGAATTTTCAAAAATCATTGAACGCAGAATTGTTTCTTTTTTTAATTTAAATAAAGGCTTGTGCCTTTGAGTAAAATTTGCTATCGTCAGTATTTAGAGTACTTTCAATCGAGGTGGGGTTCATAAAATCCCTGTATATACATATTTGTAATGTGCTCGTTAAGGCCTTTCTTTTGATACCAAACATGTCATGATTATCTCAATTTAATTTTTTTCGAGGTTATAAATTTATGTGTTAAGTCCACCATATTAAATTTAGGGAGAATTTATATAGCCTGTGTCACCCGGACCATTATTACGAATCTATTGATACCTCATTCATCAAAATCGGTACAGTAATTTAGGCGCTACGGTGGAACACACGTAAAAGCAAACATATATACATACTTATATACATACATAAACTGCTAAAATCACAACCCTTCCTTTTGGCTTTGCCGTAGTCGGGTAAGAAAGCAGTTCATATTTATAAATTTGTATAAATTTAGACATAAATGTGATTTTGATTTCAGGTGAAATTATGCTCTCTTCCATCTTCAAATGCTTTGAACACAAAGTTCCGGCAAGCTTAGACCTTGCAGACCTTTTGATCCAGTATCAGGGGCATCTTGGTTATTATTTGGCGTAGGATCCATCCAGGTAGTCGATGAAGTAGGTTTAGGGTGTCGGAAGGGGTATATTTTAGGGGTCTGCCAAGTACTTCCGGCAGGGTGCGGAATGGCAGACCAACTTTTTTTTACATAATTAATCAGTGGTTAACTGTTGCCAGCACTTTAATTCGGGTATCTTATGAGGTAATTTTCACTAAAAAATTACGTCAAAAAATGGCGATTATTTCTATGACCCGGCAGGATCGGCTCTGGCAGACCTCATTTTTTTTACGTGTTTAAGTGTTGGTTAACGATCTACAAGTAGCCTATTGGGGTATCTTATAAGGTAGGTGTTTTTGCAATCGGCTCTCGCACTAGTACCCTAATTACGTAATACACGATCAATCGGAATCTAAATCGCTTTGAAACAGATTTCTAATCCATTGCTTCAAAAGTTCGAAAATAAATTCTGCTCAGCAACGTAATTAACGCAATGAATGTTGTTGAACTGTCAAAATGAAACAAATTAATCGGAATCGTTTACGAAAATGTGTTGCGTAATTAAATAGCTGGTTTATCTGTGAAACTGCATCTGGATTTATTTTCAACTATAATAAGTAAATATTTTTCAACACACTTGCGTGAAAAGTTGCTCTTTTTGCACCGCTTTTAGGTTCACAATATAATATTATCACGCGTACTTTTTATTTTTCATTCCCTCACTAGTGCGCGAAAGTATGCCAGAAATAACTATGTAACAGGATGGATATTTTGAGATGGGTAGCAAGGTCAGGTACAATAACTGTTGTCGCTACAAGAAAACGGTCTTAGGAGACTGTCCTTTAACTTTTTGAAACATTGGATCTGCATTCAAAGATTTTCAAAAAAAAAAACATCGCAAGAAAATGGGCAGTTTCCACAAAAACTTGTTTTGATGCCAATCGGTCCATTTTCGCAGAAGGATTAAAAACTGTATTGGAGCAACTGAGGTTCGAGTACTAGAAAAGTCAGAAATAGCAAAAAAAAATTCCCTACATTTCGGAGGGAATGAGAAAAAAAAAATCCGCGAGCCATTTTTCACAATTTTTTTTTGCAATGTATAAGGTATGTTTATGAAGTTTTATTTATATTTTCCTCGCAAGTGTGTCGAAAAACTAATCTCAGCTTATAACGCCTTCGCCTTCGGCTCCGGCTGCAATCCCGCCTCGAAAGTGCAATGACACTTTGCGCACTTGCAAATTAAACCAAAAAGTACTTTTATGGTACAAGATTGCATCTGATTATTTCCCAAATTGCGCAGTGGTGGCCCAGTGGTAACGGCCCCGACTTACGAGTTGTGAGTCGTGGGTTCGAACCCAAGCAGGCGCTTTACTTTGTGTAAATAATTTCATCACCACTGCTCTCAAAACGGTGAAGGAAAACATCGTGAGGAAACCGGCATGTCTTAGAGCCAAAAATTCGAAGACATGTGACATCCACCAACCCGCACTGGGCCCGCGTGGTGGATTACGGCCCACTCCCTCACAGAGAGGAGGCCTGTGTCCCAGCAGTGGGAACATTCATAGGCTGATGATGATGATTTCCCAAATATTATGTAAAACACCTAAATAAATCCTGTATATTTCAGGGTAGTGTTAGACTCTGCTATTATCTACAACTTAAAGCAGAGGAGTTTTAGAAAAATTGCAAATCTACCCGACGCATTACAGGGCCCTGCAGTATGCGCCCACGAAAATGAAGTTTATGTGGTTGGCCAAAAACACATTTACAAGTTTGAAGACACTGGGGAACGTCAATGGTGGGCAAAGGTCATAGACACAGAAATAACGCCTAGCTACTTGGTGTCTTTCAAAGGTTACATATATGTGGCTCAGAGTTATTTTTGTAATCTGTATAGATTCAGACCAGGAATAGATACAGCTTTGCAGCAGATTGCCTGTTTTAATCATCCACCTATGGCTATGTGCAGTTTAGGTGAGTAATTCATACTTTATCTAATCGTTTCACTTACCTATTTGCATTTAATAATGATAAAATGACCAGTAAACGATCAGGCTTATAAGCATATTTGATCAAACAATATACGACGTATATTTAGTAACTTCTTAAAAAGTTATAAAGAACCCTGTAAGAAATCGACACGTGTTTCACCTCTTCAACGAAGCATCCTGAGGATGATTGACTTGTTGCGTATCCGGACACGACGTGTTGCCACGACAAGAGCCGTGCGCAAAGTGAGCACACTGAGCAAAACAAAGCAACGTTCGGCTCTCGTCGTGGCAACACGTCGTGTCGGTTTTTTGCAGGATTCTTTACGATTCTTTAAAAACAGTTAAGCGGATTAAGTCACTAAATTTACGTCGTCTTTTGTGTTTCAAGTCAATAAACTATATTTGATCACTTCATTATTTTGTGGGTAAAAAACGAAAAGAAGACTACAGTTTATTAATATGTTGCAGGATACACGCTGTTCGCTATCACAGGTACAGCTGAAGTGACAACAGATTTAATACAAGTGCAAGAATTTCAGGATGTAGGTCCTCCTGACCAGAAAATAAAGGTACTTTGGACACAGGCTAACTGGGTGTATGGCATTAATGCTGCAGGATCTTGCATAGTAGTATTAACGACGCCTCCCACGAACCCTGACGTGTCAACGTTCCACCAACGATATCTCACCATGTATGGATCAGGGTCAACATATCAACCCATAAAAACACAAAAATGTTATTAATTTACATTTATTACGTCATTCATTTACAAACATACTCAAAATTATTAATTAAAGTACATACAATTTGTACAAGAACTCCACAATAAAATAAAGCAGATAATTGTTAATACTCTTATTATTACTATAATTACCTTACTTAAAAGTGACAGCATTATATGCGATCTCAAGGAGACTAGTAGTCAACATTAATAAAATAATCTTTGCAATTATTAATAGGTATACAACATGAAGCCAAAAAATTTAATCTAAAATTATCTTGTCACTGGTATAAAATAACTTATAATAATATGTGTCTATATTAACCGATGTTATTTACAGTGAATAAAGAACAAAATACGATAAATCTCTAGTATGTTAAGGCCACTCAATGTAATGTATGAATACATACATTAATTGTTGAATGATACAGCACCAAATGGATCATAGTTACACATTTAAGGTGTTATTATGTCAAGTAAATGGCACTACATAGATGATCCAACATTACTATTTATAACATGAACATTAAAAATTACTTATCATATTTAAAAGCTCATATCCGTAGCATGTCTCTTATAACTAGAATTAAATATAAACAATAAAGTGATGTATGTACGGAAGCATTTCATTTATCAAGATTCTGTGTCAAAAAAATTATTTGGCATTATTTTACAAGATCGCTACATATGAAGTTAGGGCCTGTGGAGACTGGCGGACGGGACGGCACAGGATTTTAAATTTATCTACTGAATTTAATACTTATCCAATCGAAATAAAGTATATATTTCAATGCTCGATGCTTGGAGCTTGGAGCATCGCAGAGTAGTTTACCGTCGATCACCGAGCATTGAAATGTATACCTTATTTCGATTGGACAAGCATTAAATTCGATTGATAAATTTAAAATCCTCTGCCGTCCCGTACGCCAGTTCGCGCAGGCCATTATTGGAAGCACTACATATAACATCTAAAGTAAATGTTTTGTGTAGAATAGAATATTGTGAATGCATTTTCTTGGTACAAAAATATCAGCTATACACTATCAAACTTTAGCACATCATCAAGGCACGTTTCAAGGCCTCATCCATTCGCCATTAAATTAAATAATTATTACAATGTTGTACAGATAGTAGAAAATTAAAAATATAATTATTACTTGAAACTAGATTAAAAACTTGCACTATTTATTTGTTACGAACGCGTATAAGCTATGTAATATTCCGTAGTGCCCATGATAGGGTTGTCAGTAATAAAAAATGTATGGCTTACTTCACTAACACGTTGGTCGGAAGTCTTTACGTCCATCCGCCAGTGAGTTTATGGAACAGTTCTTCATTCAGGGTTTGGTTGGCATCCTTAGAGCGCATTGAGAGGAATATGTAGCCTCCTATGAATTCGTGGACCACTTTGCAGTCAGCGGACTGAACTGAGAATATTATGTTGCCCTCCTCGAACTGTACCATCATGTGTTTAATCTCCCAGTTTACATTCCATGCCTGAAAAGAAGAAATATAATTAGTAATAGTAGTTGACAAAAAAATCTTTTTTGTCCGTCATATAGATTATTAAAATATATTGAACATGTATTTTATTTTACGTAATCAAATGATTATTTATTGTATTGCGGCAATACATTAAGAAATGTGGCATGACGTCACTCTCCGGTAGTTTTTATACTGAATTGTGACGTAGCGAGCAACTACTCCCCAGCTTTAATGCATTTTATCTAAACCATTTTTTATTCATATGATAAAGCAAAAAATACGTGTCTAACGGAGTTTTTTTTTCCCCAGTTAACATACCTATTGATAATAAGTTATCTGGAAAGTTGACCTTTTTTCTGTCATTTACACACCATATATTTCAATAATATTTTATTAAATAAGTTGTATTGACCTCAAAGAACCACAAAATATAACGTCTCTATTCCCAGAAAGGGCTAACAAGAAAATAAGCTTTATTTAAAAATTGACTCCATATTTAAAAAACTGTGGTGGAAAAACGAGGAGCTCGTGGCTAAGTAATAACAAGCCGCACGGGTCGATCCATCAGGTTAAGCTACGCTTGCCGGGGTTGGTCAGTGGATGGGACCATCTTTACATACCGAGACTCCTCCGTGCCTCGGAAAAGCACGTTAAGCCGTTGGCCCCGGCTGTCATTCGTGGATCTTTGACAGTCGTTACGAGTCGTCAGAAGCCCGAAAGTCTGACACCAGTCTTACCAAGGGGTATCGTATTACCCAGTTGCTGGGTTGTGGAGGTCAGATAGGCAGTCGCTCCATGTAAAATACGGGTATTCCGCTGCATCCGGTTAGACTGGAAGCCGACCCCAAGATAGTTGGGAAAAGGCTAGGCAGATTTATTGATTTAAAAAACTGTGGCTTCTACAATCTGACCAAGAATCTTGGAACCACTAGAACAATGCGATATCGGTATGGCATCTTACCAAAGATCGCCCAATTTCAAAATCCTATTCCTTTTTCGGTGTCCAATAAAGGGTGTCACCTTGTTTCGCAGACAGAAATTACATAGAATTTCGTTTCGCACCAAAATGTTTCATATTTATTTAGTTCTTATATTTTTATTTCGAATATTATTGTTTCAACAACTATTTACTTGGATGAAACATTATTTCACAGAAACACAATTCAATGAATTTTTATTCACATTTTTTTATTTAACAAACTTATCAAACAGTAGAATTATTTTTTAACGAATATTGTTTGTTCAGTTATTTCAACGAAAATGTAAGAATAGACGTTATGCTATAAACAACAATAGTGTGTGTGTGTGTGTGTAGTGTAGTGTCTAGTAATAACTATTAGGGCACTCCGATCATATAGGTTAGGTTAGAACTGTGACCAACTACGCGCGAGCCGAGCGAGCGAAGCGAGCGGTGCCGCGGCAGCGGCCGGCGAGCGCCACATCGAAATTGGTTGCAGTATCAAAAATATAGGGCACTGGGGATTTTCTTGGTAATAAGCTTTATACTAACTAAACAGTATGAGAATAAAGAATATTTGATTTGTTATTCTATGATATGAATATCGAAACTTTTAATTTTATTTGTAACAAAAATCAATGATTAAAGTTTATTCAAAGTAAGTATTCTGCGTATTGATTATTCTGTGAAATGATAATATATGAAAAAATTTATGTGAAACGAAATTCTATAAAATTATTTTCTATAAAACAACGTACAACCCCAAAGACTATTCTATCGATATAAAAATTTAGTTTTCAATATCAGACTCACTTTCATAGTACTAAACCGCCAAGTCTTGATATGATCGCCGGTGTTAGGGTCAAGCCGCATGATCCTATTATTGGCGATGCTGATGATCTCGTCCCGCTTGTGGCCCATGAACCGCACGACGAACATGGTCTGGCCGTAGTCGCGGAGATTCTGCCAAGTCTTGATGTACTGCAGCTTGGCTTCGAGCAACGGAAGGTCTTTGACGTTGGCGTGACTTTCTAACACGCGTTGTGTGAACTAGAAAGGAATATGAAAGTTTTTCATGATACTCCATAGATAAAAAATAGGTAACCGATGACATGACATTGAATAATAATAAACTTTACTGTAAGTGCTTTAATGTGCAATTTGGCTTGCTCTTACTCTCAGCAGCATAGAGCTTTCTCTACCAAATGAGACATATCATCTTTGTAACCCACACATGCACACAAATTGTGAACTCAAGTACCTATGACGTCGCACGTCTGCTAGTTCGAATACGTCACACTGTCGCTCACTAGTCGTTTTCTTCGTGACTAAAGGTAACAAACCTGCAATGCCTCTGATATTGCAGATAAATATGTGACCACTTTTACCATTGATGTTAAGTGATGACCACTGCGGCATGTGGGCCGTCACACTTACTTAAACAATTTAGCACTTTATAAAACTCACAATAAGGTGTACTATTCAATATCATTAGAAAACATTCTGTCGGATCCTAAAACCAAAAAGCCTCACCTTCCCCTTAAGTTTCTTAAGGAACCGCGGTGCTAGATAGTTATCAGGTTGCAGATGGTCTAGATGAGGCAGCGAGTGCTGGTTGAGCGCGGCGGCGGGCTGCGGTCGCTGTAGCGCGAGCAGGGAACGGACCGCAGCCGCTTCTGTCGCGAACGCTGCGTCTGCTAGCGATCGACCGCGCGATCCAAGACGACAGGCGGCTACCCATTCTGCGTATTGGTCCTCCTAAAAAGACAAAATTATTTTCAAATGCTGCCACAATTTAGTTATTTTAGTCTAGTAAGCACGACAGGTAATCGTGGATACCTGGGTTGTAATCCCGGGTCGGAAGTGGAAGTGGATAAATTAATCAGGTATTTATTAGTAATAGCCGAGTCTGTTTTTCTAAATTTTTTGCCTGGCTGATGGCACATTAATGTATACACAAAGTTTTAGTTTTCGCTGCAACTTTAATATTTTTATGACCTTCTCAAAAACTAGTACTAACATTGTACCTATAGCTCACCCACATTTCGGCAGTTAAGTTTGAGTCCCATGTAATAGAGCGCGAGCCTATTGCCGTCAACCGGGCACAAATCCAGACTACGGGCTGCTACTAAAAAATTCCAGATGGAAAACCCAACAACACTTTGCCCGACCCGGGAATTGAACCCAGGACCTCATGCTCAGCAGTAGCATTTGCGGCCACTAGGCCAACGACGCAGTCAACCTACCCGACTAGTACTAGTCATTCTGAAATCAACTTTATTTACACACAGACAAGGTTGATATTTGTTTCTACGAAAATAACAAGGTTTTTACTTACATTCTCACACTTGAGCCACATCTCGTGCATGGCGTCTTCTGCTGGTATCTCCAGCTTGATGCTGTAGCGGCCCGTCGCGGGGTGAGCATCAGGAGTCACCTGAACACGAAAAAAAAATAAAAATTAAACTATAACAAAGTTTTTCTTTTGAAATGGTTGAGAGGTGAAACCATCGAGCCAGTTTATGTAATAAGATCGTAACTGTCATTGAAATACAGCTCTACTCTAATCTGTCGAATTTTCCCAATCAACATTGAACCTTATTCTTTAGCGATAAAGTTGAAAATCTATTAAAAAAAATTGACAGATTGTAGTCACTTGATGTGCGTGGCGTCTGTACATAAAAGTATTTTTTATTTTTATTATGAAATGATATAATTTAACAATGAATATTATGTTCAGGAATAAATAAACACATAATTCAGTGTTATTGCAATTCCTATATTTTAATGCAATAAACAGCGATTTTTCAAAATTTAATTTGGTAATAGTCGTATTGTTGAATTAATAAAAACGGCGAAATATTTGTCAGCTACACACATCAAAAGTGTCTAGGGATCAAGCATTTTTATGCGGATTTCTTGAGATTGAGATGTGGCTTTGTAATAAATTTATGATTTTATAAATTTATATGGATCCTTTTTGGTGCATTTCATAATTTGAATCAGGAACTGTGAATCAAATTCGAGTAAAAGATGAAAATCAGCTGTCAATATTTTCCCTATAAAAACATACAACGCATTGAAGACATTATTAGTGCTACTGTTTCCCTACTACTGATTAAAACCAACGTTATTATGGAGCAGCGACGTCATTTAAGCAGGGAAGAAATGCTCAGAGCCGTGGGAATGATAGAAGCTGGTTCCCGGCAACGTACTGTGGCTTTAGCTCTGAATACAAGTCAGAGTGTTATCAGTCGACTTTGGACACGTTACCGAAGCACTGGTACCGTGGCTGAGCGCCATGGAGGACGGTATCGCTGCACCACACGGAGACAAGACCGATACATTCAAATCTTAGCTCGAAGAGCTCCAACAATAACCGCCATGATGTTAGCCGTGAGGCTTCATCACTCTTCAGGGAACTTAATTAGCGACCAAACAGTCAGAAACCGCTTGCATGAAGTGAACCTTCATTCCCGAAGACCGCTACGGGTACCACCTATAGCAATGCACAATCGTAGGATTCGATATCAATGGGCTCTTGAACACAGAAATTGGGCAGAAGAACAATGGCGTTTCGTGTGCTTTTCTGATGAGTCTCGTTTTGGTATGAGACCGGATACAAGACGTATACGACACTGGAGAACCCCTGGACGCCAACAGCGATTAAAATCCTGCCAGGAAGTCCATCCTTATAGTGGTGGAACCATCATGGTATGGGCGGGTATTTGGATCGGCGGAAGAACTGAGTTGATTTGGATCAGAGGCAACCTCAACGCTCAAATTTATGCTGAGACGATTGTATCAGACGTCATCGTTCCTCTACAAGTGCAAATCGGTCCCTTATTTCAGTTAATGCATGATAATGCACGACCGCACACCGCAAGAGTTGTAAGACAGACTCTCGCCGCAGCTAACATCAATGTCCTGCCCTGGCCTGCTCAGTCGCCAGACTTGAACCCGATTGAGCATGCATGGGATATGCTACAGAGAAGAGCTCTGCCGAATATGGAGGGTATCCAGTCGCAAGAAGACCTTTTTTTGTTGTTGCAACGAACATGGGCGGCCATTCCACAGCGTGATTTGGATGAACTCATTTTGAGTATGCCAAACCGATGTTCTTGTGTTGTTAGTGTTCGCGGTAGAAACACGGATTATTAATTGTTTAAGTTACCCAATAAATTTTTAAAGAAAACTGTTATTTCAGTCTTTTTTTCGAACTTTAATGTTAGTGGTTCAAATGTCAAAAATCCCTTTATTAGGAAAATGGCAAATTTCTTTATTAATGCAAAGGTGACTTGGTTTATCGTTACTGTGACAAACGAAAACACTTTATTTGATGAATCCTTAAAGAAAATTTTAATTAATATCAATCAGGAGAAAAGTTATTGCAAAAATATATGTTGATCCCTAGACACTTTTGATGTGTGTATTTGCGACTTTACTTCAGAATGCAGCCTCTTTATTGTAAAATAATCTCCATTTAGTTGTGCCTACCTCAGCGCCGCGCAGCTCAACAGCGTAGGAAGGAGTTTCTCCTTTCCCAGCGGCCTCGCGCGACGAATGTATGCGCAGTACGCCGTCGCGACACGACACCCATCCGCGTTTGTATGCCTTCAGAGTGAAGCGTTTCGGCCTGTGAAAGAATAATGGAATATTATAAATGGAATATAGAAGAAAGATGTCACTGAAGAACTATTTTGATTATGACCGGCAAAAGTGGCAGATCCAGAATGGGGGGTAAAAAAGCACACAATAAGTACTTTAATTTCCGTAACACTTAAGAGCCCTATTACATTTCGACTGATTTCGACGGTGATTTTTGCGTTAAATGGGCAATTTTGGCGTTCTTGTTCTGAGTAACTGAAAGACTTTGACAACTATGACTTATTGAGTTGTGGAGAATAGTTATTAGTATAGTACATAGCGGCCTCGCTTTTTGCAATTTTTTCTTAATTGTTTATATAAAGCCAAAATTCCGAAGCAAGTTTTTCAATTCTCATGAGCCCCTTAGCTCCCCCTTGGATCCGCTACTGACCGGCAATAGGTCATTATCAAAATAATTTGGGTAAATAATGGACATTGATTTAAAAGTTTTAAGCTCTGGCCAAACTGATGCGAATACCGCGCGAGATGATGTGGGACGAAATTAGCTCGCGCCGATGGTGTCAACTATATTTATGCAGGTGTTCAAACTGGCGGGAATCTCGTGACTTCCCAATCATTACAACAACCGACGACGAGCGACGCTCAGTCGCGTCCCGCATCCCGCGTGGGATTCTCCTCAGTGTGACCAGAACTTCAAGTGGGAAGACCAACATAATATCTAGTTTCGTTATTTGGAGACCAGTTGGTAATGAATGATACAATTTTTATTTGTAAAATTATTACGGACTTTTAATATTATTTTTAACCGACTTAAATAAAGGAGGTGGATTTATAGTTATTTTTATAGGTGTGCAATAGTAACATAACAACAGATAGGTAAGTACGGACATTTATAATACGGAAATATATAATTTACATGTTAATAAACAGGTTTGTGTACAAACTAAATACATGTGTTTACAATAGGTTTACAACAAGGTTAAAACAAAAGTTATTTAGGTGATATGAGGGGAATGATAAATATCTTACGCGAAAGCACAGTATTCGTTGTTACACTTGCTGGCCGGTCGACATGAGATGAAATAAAGAGAATATATTAATGTAAATATACTTAGAAATAATATAAAATTAAAAATACGAATAAGATGTATTAGTATAATATAATCAGAATGAACTGTGTGAACGCACGAAAAGTTACAATGAAATACAGTCCGCCTCATTTTTTTTTTCTTTCCTGTATTTATTTATGGTATTCGGGAAAACACAACGGTTACATCAGTCACAAAACTGCATCCTAATTGCGTAACACACGACCAATAACAATCTCTTTCATTTTATACCGGACGGGCGTGATCGCTGGATACGGGTTCAGGTAGGTTGTAAGGCTATCCTGGTCCAAGCGGCGCTGACGTCCTGTACCGAAGTTTTTGCTAGCTATTTTCGAATACTCACATGGATATGCACTCGACCTTTTGAAGGAAAACGGGCTCGGCAGGAATGATTACACTGTTTATTGATAAGTCTTCATAACTATTCAGGACACGATTTCAGGACTCCTCAGGACTACTGCTTTACTTGTTAGGTGGAACTAGTTTCCATGTTGATGACTACAATTTCTAGAGATGGCGTGTTAGCTTAGCTGGTAGCGCCCTTTACCCTATAGAGACCCATGAATCGCCTCCTGTTTTCGTAACTTTATTATTTTCAAAATTCTTATAAAATTACATTTCTTATAGCTAAACACACTTATTTCAATAGCTATATACATCATGTTATACATCATGAGATTCACAAAATTGCCCCCTTTCTAATGAGGGTTCTTCCAGGATTCTGACTATTCCTGTTGAAAAGATATTTCAGGATTATCGGTATTAAAATGATTAAATAAATATTTAATTATTTGCAAGTGACTTTTCAGACAAAGTTCTGATCCGATTTCCACCATACCAAAAGAACACTCGGGCTAGTCTATTCCTCTAGAGAAATCTAGTATTTTATTTATTGTATCTAGATTTTTCAGCCAGTTATAGGCCTCTGAATACAGGTAGGGTAGCCTTTATTTTTACAAATCCGCTTTGCGGCATTCTAACTCGATTAAGTAGGTATCCTGAAGGGCTAGATTTCTAGAAGTTAGGTCCAGGGCTAGGTCTCGGTCTAGGTGACCTGGATGCCATAAATGATTTTACGTTATATCTGTCTAACCTACCTAATCAAGGAGTGCAAGGGCTTTGTTTACCTTTTTTAGTCAAATTTTGATATTTGGATGGTGTCTAGCTGCTAGATAGCATTACTAATACCTATACTATTTTCATATTTGAGTTAGTATAGGCGTTGCCCACAACTTGTATTATTTTGTTTTGCGTTATTGCAACTTTAGTTTTTCTTTTATAGGTGTGCAGATTTTTGGTATTTCAACATCCGGATAAATAGAAAGGTCTTTTCTAACAAAATATTTTGATGACGCATTATTGCGTATAACAAGGAATCTACATACTACATGCTATTATTACGCATATTGCGAAGAAATACTTATCCTATACATACAAGTTTTTAAGCTAAGTTAAAATTAATGATTTTAAACAAGCTAAAATTGACGGTGACGCCTCGTCGCGAACATCTCTCCCGCCATGCAGTGCAGTGGCGACTAGTAGCGACGTCGGCACGGCGCTGCATCACACCGGTGAGCGACGACCGTAGTCGCGACGCTCGCCGCCGCGACGCTCGCCGTCTCGACGCCTCGTTACTTCGGTAAGGGGACGAGTTTCTTCACCGGACGCTTCAGGGTGCCGCCGGCAGTGCGCACCTCAGCAGTCCGGACTTCACCATCAGCCCCGGGGAACACGGCGATTATGCGGCCTCGCGGCCATGTGTTGCGAGGCAGCTGGCCGTCAGCAATGAGAACAGGGTCGCCCACCTGCAGGTCTGGTCCGCGGCTATGCGGCTCCCGCCGGTTTTGTAACTCCGGCAGGTACTCCCGGACCCAGCGGCGCCAGGACATATCGGCTAGTATCTGTGAGCGCCGCCATAGTTTCTTGCTGTCTATGTCTTGATCGGTGAATACCCCGGGTGTTGGGAGTCTGGCCGACCCACCAAGTAGGAAGTGGTTCGGTGTTATCGACTCGTCGTCTTCACTGTCCACTGAAACGTGTGTCAGTGGACGGCTATTCACTGTGTACTCTGCCTCACACAATAGTGTGGACAACACCTCTTCATGTGGGTGTTTCTCAAGTAACACAGTGTACAATGCGGACTTCACGCAGCGTACGAGACGCTCCCAGGCGCCTCCCATGAATGGCGCCGATGGCGTTATAAAGCGCCACACGATGCCTCTTCGACTTGCCTCTTTTTGAAACGCGTCTCGGAGCTCCTTGTCGGCACCGTGCATGTTGGTGCCGTTGTCGGAGTGCAGCTCGGTCGGGCAACCTCGGCGAGAAGCGAATCGTCGCAGCGCCAGTATGGCGGAGTCTGCGCTGAGGCTGGCGGCGATCTCAAGGTGGACGGCTCTGGTGGTTAGACAAGTGAATAGTGCTACGTACCTTTTTTGATGCTGGCGTCCGACAGTAACGGACAGCGGGCCGAAATAGTCAAGCCCCGTATAGGTAAACGGCCTCTGGTGATGCGCGAGGCGCGTCTTCGGATGGTCGCCGGTCGCAGGCACGGGTGGTTGTGCCTTGCGAATGCGACATTGTAGGCATCTGGCTAGCACCATTTTCGTGGTCGGCCGCATCTTGACAACCCAATAGTGTTGTCTCACCTCGTTGATAGTGAGTTCTACTCCACTATGTTGTAGGCTGCGGTGTGTCCAGTCTATATATAACTGGGTGATGTGATGGTCGCCGTGTAATATCGGCGGATGTCTCACGTCATCTGATATTTCGTCTGTTGCGGCTATCCGGCTTCTTAGCCGTAGGATATTGTCCACTACTTTGATCTGCAGTGGCCGCAAACGACTATCTTTCTCCAACTTTTTCTCTTCTCGCAGTTTCGCTATCTCATGAGCGAAAGACTGCTGTTGCACGACTTGAATGAGTATTTTCTCCGCTTCGTGGAGATACTCTGCTTCTAAGGTTTGCTTCACGATTTGAATTTCAGACGTCTTTGCTGTCTGTTTCGGAGGACTTGGGGTCGTCTTCTTTTTCCGCCAATCTGGATCTTTCTCTGCGTTTTTCCTCGTTCTTTTGTAGAACGTTTTCTCTGTTCTTCCTCGGCAGAGAGCAATGAAGCGAAGAACACTCGCTGTCGCACGGAGTAACCGTTCCCATCTCGAGAATCTGGCCGGATCTGGTATGGCTTCTGCTAGCTTTCGCGTGTTAGCTTCTTCGACGGCAACGAGGGTCCTTTCTTCCCCTGTCTCCTCTTTGATGGGAGGTTTTTCTGCAGGCCATGACGACGGTTCTTCGTATAGGAAGCTAGGGCCGGAATACCACGCATGCTGTGAGTCAAAGTCACGCGGTACATCACGGGTAGCGATGTCCGCGACATTCAATTTGGTGGGTACCCAACGCCAATCTTCTACTTTGCTGTTTTCCTCTATGGCGGCTATGCGATGAGCAACAAATGGTTTGTATACCCGTGCTCCTCTCCTGATCCATGTCAAGACGGTCTTACTGTCTGACCAGTATGTCACCGATGCGGGTTTGATGTCGTGCTCACGTATCACGGCTGCAGCCACGCGGGTTCCCATCACCGCGGCTTGCAGTTCGAGGCGTGGTATAGATTGCAGCTTCAGTGGTGCCACCTTCGCCTTTGCCATGACGAGGCTGACTTGCTGCTTGCCTTCCATCGATGTGGCCCGCCAATATACTGCTGTTGCGTATGCCATCTCGCTTGCGTCGGTGAACACATGGATTTGTGTCTCCACAGCATCACTATATCCAGGGTAACATCTTGGTATGCTGATATTCTTGAGTTGCTGCAGGTGCTGTATCCAACTTCTCCACTGAGTTGCCAGGTCCTTATCTAGTGGATGATCCCAGTCGACTCCTCGCCTCCATGCCTCTTGCAGTATTTGCTTGGCTCTAATTGTGACTGGTGAGGCGAGTCCGAGCGGGTCGTACAGCGACATCACAATTTTCAGTGCCTCTCTCTTTGTGGGCGCTTCCTTCTCTAGAACACCTTTCGGTAGGCGCGCGAGCGTTAGATTGAAGCCCAGCGCGTCTTCACCCGGTCTCCATATTAGACCAAGTATCTTTTCGGTGTTTTCTGCATCTCCGATACTGATAACTTCGGTTCGGATCTGTGACGGATCTATATTTTGTATGACTTGCGCACTGTTCGATACCCATTTCCTGAGCTCGAACTTCGCTTTCAGGTGTATGTCCTTCACCGTTGTTGCGATGCGCGTTGCGTCTTCGACCGTCTTGTAGCTATCGAGGTAGTCGTCCATGTAATGGTTATGGATGATAGCTTTCACTGCCTCGGGTTGCTCCTCGAAGTGCCTTTTCGCATTCCAATTCTTTGCGAATATGGCTGTGCACGGCGAACTTGCCGCACCGAATATGATGGACGTCATACGGTATTCTTCCGGCGCTCCCTCTCTCTTGTTGCCTCTCCATAGGTACCGGAGTGCGTCTCGGTCCTGAGCTCGCACCTTTACCTGCATAAACATCTCCTTTATGTCACCGGAAATGGCTATGCAGTGTCGGCGAAATCTCATCATGACGCCGGGCAGTGACTGCAGCAGGTCTGGTCCTGTGAGAAGGAAGTCGTTGAGCGACAGTCCTCTCGACTTAGCGGCAGCGTCATGTACTATACGGAGCTTGTCTGGCTTCATGGGGTTGAATACGTCGAAGTGTGGTAGGTACCATGTTCTACCTGGTGTGCTCGTGGTGGGGGCTTTCTCTGCGTATCCCTTCTGCATGAGCGAGTCCATCTGTTCTGTATATCTGTCTCGAAGAGCAGGGTTGCTGTCGAGCTTCTTCTCGATTGAGACTAGCCGCTTGAGCGCTGTCCCGTAACTATCGGGCATCTCTATGCTTTCATTATTCCAAAGCATAGCGGTTTCTATATGTCCATCTTCTAGCTGCTGAGTGTGACGATTTAAAATGTCTTCCGCTCTTTTCTCGGGATCTGAGCTTGGTCGCTTCGGATTGATAGTTAGCGATTCTAAGGCGAAGAACTCACGAAGTCGCTCGTTCAGCTCTTCATCACTCGTTGTCAGTCGGTTGACGTAGTGTACCTGTTGACCTAAGATTCTGGTGTGCGCGCCATGCAGGGTCCAGCCCATTGCGGTAAGTGATGCGATAGGCTGGTGCCTCGGACCTCTGCGTATCTCACTGGCCAACAGCAGATGCCAGTTGTCTTGGCCAATGAGGATCTTCGGTGCGCCAACGTCGTACGTCAGCTGTTCCTTCAAATCGCTCAGGTGTTTGCACTGGGCGATGTCTTCTTCGCTGACTGACTGCGGTGCTAGGTTGAGCTTCGGTATCGTGCGCGCTCTGAAGGGCACTTTGCTTCTCAGCTGGCTTGCAAGGTCGACTGTTACTCGACGCGAACAAGGAGTGTCAATCGTAGTGTTGCCAATCGCACCTATCTTCAGAGGGTCGATGCGGCCCTCTGCCCCGATTTCCTTTGCGATGTCTTCGTCTATCAGCGAAACGGTTGACCCATCGTCGAGCAGCGCAAATGTTGCTGCTTCTCCCGCCGGTCCGATTACCCGGACCGGTACTATTTTCAAGTACGTCTGGTCTGACGTTGATCTCGAGCTGGCTACCGTTTCCTGAGGCTCCTTCTTTACTGGGGCATCAGGCTTCTCGGTACTTTCTGCAGCAGGCTTCTTCTTTTCTTTATGAAGAAGCTGATGGTGAGTGCCTGTACACTCCTTGATCCCACACATTTTCCTTTTGCATGGTTTATCCGACCGATGGACTCGCAAACAACGGAAACACAGTCTCAGTTTCCTTGCGAGTTCCCATCTTTCATCTGTGGATGCTTCTTTGAACTTCTTGCAGTCATAAGCATCGTGCCCTTCTTTCTGGCAGACACGGCATTTCCAAGCCGTCTTGTCTGTTGCTGTGTGTGTCCTTTGAGTGACACGCCTAGTCGCTGTCGCTTCGCCGGGATTTATATTTTCGGGCGGAGCGAAAGCACTGCAGAAACGGGCTTGTTCGGTGATGAAGTCGCTGAGCAGAGATAAATCTGGCAGCGATTGGTACTTCTCGGTATAGGTTCTATACCACTGTACCCTTAGGGAGTTTGGCAACTTCTCAGTCAACAATCGCATTAACTCGGCGTTGATTAAGTAATGTTCTTTTTTCAATGCACGTAGCGTGACTATACCACTCCTTACTCGGCTGGCGAACGTGCAGATATCCTTCGGAGATTCACTGCAGCGCGGCAGCCCACGGAGCCTGTCCGTTTCAGCTTGAGCTATCGAGTCTGGACGGCCGAACTGCAGCTCGAGTTCTCTCATGATGTCATCTGGTTTGGCATTTCCGATGAGTTCTGAACTCACTGTTTCCAGTGCTCGTCCGCGCAGGCTCCTTCTCAGCCTAGCTGTATTCTCAACATCGTTGAAGTATCGACGAGTTGTTTCATAGATGGCACGGAACGATAACCATTCCGTGTGAGCCCCACTGTAATTTGGCAGGGTCATGATGACCTTCGACGCCGAGGGATTATTTACTGTCCACTGATCTGTTTTCTTGTCGGCTAGCGACGCTATAGCAGACGTCAAGTCCGTTATAAATGAACGGAGTTGACCTTCCCCCGAATCCTTCGATGGTACTACATTTTTCACTTCTTTTTCTATAGGATGATGTAACACGGGTACTTGCTTTTGATGGAAGTCTACTATAGGTTCAACATCCTTGGAGGGGCGTGGAGCAGCAACGGCGTCCCGTCTTCTATTGCTCCCGTTCTCTTCAGCGGCGTTGTCTACAGAAAGTGCTTGATCGCTTATCTCGCAATCATGGTTCTCCACCTCTGCAGAAGGGACTTCCTTCAATGGCTCAGGCGCTGGTGCGTCTTCTAGCCACGATCTCACGTACTCGTCGTTGGAATCTCTGTCATCCATGTATCCGTCGGAATTTTCTTCCTCGGCATTCTGAAGTGCTATCTCAGCAAGTTCTAACCTAATTTTCAATAGGTCTTCACGAGCTTTCATTACTTTTAGATGGGACCGCGTCGTCTTAATTGTCGACGGCGGTCTACGTTCGTTACGGGCGTCACCCCGGGTAGTCATCGGAATAATTCCTCTATAAGTTCCATCCCGTTTGTCAGCTGATGGCTTCACTATTTTGTTCGGATTCACTGATTTATTTGAAGGTTTTAATGTTCTATCTGAAGTTCCTTCCAGTCTGGTTTCCTTCCTGGAAGTCGTTGGTTGTTCGATTTGTTCTGTTTCCTTCGTTTGTGTTGGTATAGGTACGTCTTCACCCCCGGTTAGGGCTTGTGGTGGTGGTGGCACTTGCTCAGTCCCTTCCGTAGTGGACGGCGAACGTGGAGGTAACTCATGACGTATAGCTGTAGAGGTACGCGTTCTGTCCAGCTCCACCGTCCATGCTTCAGGCGCTTTGCCTTGTGACCTTGTGATCGGCATGTTGGTTTAGATTCGGGGACGTCACTTCACTATAAACGCACTATACTGTAATCCTCAACACAAATCTTCAAAGTTCCAAGTTGTTTCTTCTATCTTCAAAACAAATCTTCAAACGTCAAACTATTTTCTCTATGTTAAATGTTAATTCTTCAAAGTTCAAAAATAATCCTTCAGGAAATAAGTCTTCAGGATCCAAAAATAATTCTTCAGGAAAAAAGTTTTCAGGATCCGAAATTAATCCTTCAGGAAAAAATTTCAGGAAAAAAGTTTTCAGGAACCGAAAATAATCCTTCAGGAAAAAATTTCAGGAAATAAGTTTTCAGGATCCAAAAATAGTTCTTCAGTCTTCAAAACAATCCTTCAGGAAAAATAACCCTTCAGTTATAAGTCTTCAGGATTCGAAAATAATTCTTCAGTCTTCAAAATAATCCTTCAGGAAAAAATAACTCTTCAGTCTTCAAAATAATCCTTCAGGAAAAAATAACTCTTCAGTTATAAGTCTTCAGGTTCCAAAATAATCCTTCAGCCGTAAGTCTTCAGGTTTCAAAATAATCCTTCAGCCGTAAGTCTTCAGGTTCCAAAAATAATTCTTCAGGAACCGATTTTCTTATTCCAGGAATCTTCCTTCTTCGGTAATCCTTCAGTCTTCAATTGAGCTCTCCAGGATTCGAAAATAATCCGGCTTTCGAAGGACCAGCAGATATACCGGACGGGCGTGATCGCTGGATACGGGTTCAGGTAGGTTGTAAGGCTATCCTGGTCCAAGCGGCGCTGACGTCCTGTACCGAAGTTTTTGCTAGCTATTTTCGAATACTCACATGGATATGCACTCGACCTTTTGAAGGAAAACGGGCTCGGCAGGAATGATTACACTGTTTATTGATAAGTCTTCATAACTATTCAGGACACGATTTCAGGACTCCTCAGGACTACTGCTTTACTTGTTAGGTGGAACTAGTTTCCATGTTGATGACTACAATTTCTAGAGATGGCGTGTTAGCTTAGCTGGTAGCGCCCTTTACCCTATAGAGACCCATGAATCGCCTCCTGTTTTCGTAACTTTATTATTTTCAAAATTCTTATAAAATTACATTTCTTATAGCTAAACACACTTATTTCAATAGCTATATACATCATGTTATACATCATGAGATTCACAAAATTGCCCCCTTTCTAATGAGGGTTCTTCCAGGATTCTGACTATTCCTGTTGAAAAGATATTTCAGGATTATCGGTATTAAAATGATTAAATAAATATTTAATTATTTGCAAGTGACTTTTCAGACAAAGTTCTGATCCGATTTCCACCATACCAAAAGAACACTCGGGCTAGTCTATTCCTCTAGAGAAATCTAGTATTTTATTTATTGTATCTAGATTTTTCAGCCAGTTATAGGCCTCTGAATACAGGTAGGGTAGCCTTTATTTTTACAAATCCGCTTTGCGGCATTCTAACTCGATTAAGTAGGTATCCTGAAAGGCTAGATTTCTAGAAGTTAGGTCCAGGGCTAGGTCTCGGTCTAGGTGACCTGGATGCCATAAATGATTTTACGTTATATCTGTCTAACCTACCTAATCAAGGAGTGCAAGGGCTTTGTTTACCTTTTTTAGTCAAATTTTGATATTTGGATGGTGTCTAGCTGCTAGATAGCATTACTAATACCTATACTATTTTCATATTTGAGTTAGTATAGGCGTTGCCCACAACTTGTATTATTTTGTTTTGCGTTATTGCAACTTTAGTTTTTCTTTTATAGGTGTGCAGATTTTTGGTATTTCAACATCCGGATAAATAGAAAGGTCTTTTCTAACAAAATATTTTGATGACGCATTATTGCGTATAACAAGGAATCTACATACTACATGCTATTATTACGCATATTGCGAAGAAATACTTATCCTATACATACAAGTTTTTAAGCTAAGTTAAAATTAATGATTTTAAACAAGCTAAAATTGACGGTGACGCCTCGTCGCGAACACATTTTACAGTTCAACAACATTCATTGCGTTATTTACGTTGTTGCAAGACTTTTCGAACAATGCAATGGATTAGCAATTTCCTTCAAAATGATTCAGATTATGATTGATCGTGTCTTACGCAATTAGAGCGAAGATAATGAAAAATTAAATGAAGTTTAAAAAAAATCACGTCGTCGATAGTCACAACACGCTCGATGACGAAGTCTTGAATGGGCTGATAATTATAGTCATAACATCAACTTCCTGATGTAAATATTTACTGAAAACTTCCCCATTCAAAGTGAATTGAGATCAATGGCGTGTCAACTCAATGAACTGGTTGATGAATCTTTGGTAAACAATCAATAGATGATACGGACCTTACCAGCCAATTTATTACGCAACACATTTTCGTCAACGATTCCAACTAATATGTATCATTTTGACAGTTCAATAATATTCATTGCGTTATTTACGTTGTTAAGCAGATTTTTTTTCGATCGTTTGAAGCAACGGATTAGCAATCTGTTTCAAAACGATTCAGAATCTGATTGATCGTGTATTACGCAATTAGGGTACAGGCCTACAATATACAAGGCTTTTTTACCCTACTGCGCGACAGAGTTGTTTTTAAAATTATTTTCATATCAGTATCTAATAACAATAAAACAAAAAGACGTGTGGCACTCGGGGACTGCCCCGGCAAAGCTATTGCATAGCATTTTTTATCAACTTACGCAATTGTAAAATATTAACCCGAAAACAAGAAATACTTATACAATGATGACATTGACAGGAACTGTTATTCACATTTATAGTTTTTAAAACTTACACAACGTAATGGCCGGGAACATCAAACTAATAACAAGGTTTTAATTTAACTATTAATAGTCAAGGATCATTCGTCTAAGTAAATTTGAACTTTATTGTCAAACAGTTAAACATAATTTTCAATACAACACTCTCGTATCATTCGTCTAAGTAAATTTGAACTTTGTTGTCAAACAGTAAAACATAATTTTCAATACAACACTCACGTTGATCATTCGTCTAAGTAAATTTGAACTTTGTTGTCAAACAGTAAAACATAATTTTCAATACAAAACACAAAGAGTGTTTTGTTTCTTATGTAGTATTTTCGTTACGAAATTTCTGGATTAGGTCTCCACGCTCAAGGCCCGCGATAGAAGCTATGCAATAGCTTAATAACAACAGTTTTCCTAAAATCATTTGAGTAAAAAGCTGCTCTCGGGCTCAACGCTCTTTTGTCGTGCGTAGATACTCACATCACACCTGGTTTTCCTCGAATGGTTAGGTAGCAAATGTCTACCTATAGTACGTACACCCACACTTCGCCAGTTATGTTTAAATCCTATGTAATAGGGGGCGAGCCTATTACCTTCAAACGGGCGCAAATCCAGACTAAAATACTTAAAATATTTGTACACATCACTTTTCTAAACTTTCGCCAACTTATTAAAAATAACCCTGTATATTGGGTTTCTCGTCGCATTTCGTGGTCAGGCGTTAGTAACACTCACCTAAGATACTTGAGGTAAGACGCAAGTTCGGGCACATGCGTGATGTCATTATGCGGCGCGGGCCCGCCCTCCAGCTGATTCTGAAGCGCTGACAGCGCTGCGTCGATCTCATCCTCTGGCGCGTTGGTTGGCGCTGCATTTGTACCGTCCGGTGCGTCTAGGCTGCCGCCTGCTAGCGTTTGTAGTTCGATTTGCAGCTGGAATGTTGATTTGGTCGGGTTAATGAAGTATTAAATAGGAAAATGGGTGCTAAATGGGCACGTAAAGGTCTTGCTTGGTGCTGCCTGGTTTTTTGCTTGATGAAACTTAAGAACCGACAAGTCGCGGGCTCGAACTCACTGGTGGGCGCGGCCAAAAAGCACGCTATCTCATCTAGCATCGTGTGCGACAGAGATAGTATCAGTGATGAGCAGTTAGACGCTAGTCTAGCCGCACGTCTAGTTAGCGCGCACACAAACACCGTTCCGAACTGAAACGATGTTATACGAAGCACACAATAGTGCACCGCCGCGGCGCCGCCGCCACAGAGTACTTTATAAGATACCGCCGCCGCCGCTGTGTCGCTCGCCGCCGCGCCGACGAGAATTATAGATATGTACCTATGTGTAATTGTTATAGTTGACTACCTATAAATTGTTTACAAAATTACTACTATCTTCTTATTTCTAGGTAAGTAGGTACCTACTTACTTAGTTACCTATTCATGGACGTACGCATAAGGTAGGTAGGTACCTACTTACCTACATTTTAGTGTTCACGACTGTTTGTGATATTTTTGCTTGTATACTAACCTTCATACAAGCAAAATTATCACAAACAGTCGAGGTAATTATTACATTAGGTACCTACTAAGCAGAATGCAAATGTGACGAAACTGTTTTGTTTTTGATAAGATTTTAAAAAAAAAATCCAAAGATAAAATAGGATTAAAAAAAACGACAGATAGATTATAGACTAACCAGGTGCGAACTTAGACCCTCTGATTTCGCAAGTGCCACATTACACCGCTCGACCACGGAAGCTATGAGGACAATGATTAAAACAGCAAACCTATTCGCAATTTTTTTGCGCGTATCAGATTTTCGACGCTCTGCTTAGCGCCGAGAGTTGAATATCCAACAGAGCGCATTCAGCGCGTATCCCAGTGCGTCAAGAAAATACACTGTTGGATATTCAACTCTCGACGCTAAGCAGAGTGTCGAAAATCCAATCGCGAACGTCGCGTCGGCTTACGAAGACGCTATCACGCAGCTCGAACGAAAGCGCGAGGCGAAGCTACCTCATAATCAGCTGCTGCCAATTTGTTGATTTAGTAATCTATAGATAGGTACTATACTAGGTTTATCTAAAAATACTAATATTATAAAGCTGTACAGTTTATTAGTTTGATGTTTGAATGCGCTAATCTCACAAACTAGGTAGGTACCTACCAGTTTAATCATTTTTTTGTAGCCTTTGGTAATGTTTTAGGCTATAAAACATCACACTGCTGCTCATGGGAGCCGAGCAGTAGGATAGGTTCCTACGGGAACGCGGGTAAAAGCGTGGGGAACAGTTGGTATAAGTATGTACCTACCTACATATAGTACATACCTAAATACGTTATCAATAGAATAAAGTTTTACATGACTGCCAGAGGAGGCTTACCTATATATATATTTTTTTTCATATCGTTGTAATAGGTATTGATTTACGATTTAAAATGTTATAAGTACCTACATAAACCTTTATAATACATATACAGTAGCTTCTGCCCGCGACTTCGTCCGTGTGAAATTTCGGCCCCCGACCCACCGCATCGCATCCTATCGCCCCGCCCGAGCTTTTACTTCGTTTTCGCTTAGCGTTCTTTCTGACTTTTTTCTTTTTGCTCGGCTCCTAAGGGTTGTAGCGTGATGTTAGCGTGTTGTTGCGTGGTGGCCTACAGTCTTTCTCAAGAATGGAGCTAACCAATGTCCAGATAGAGATAGGTACCTACTAAATACCTACTACTCGAGCACTCCCCCCCATTTCCACGACCACAAAATAAAAGCCATAGCGCGCCGTCGTCGGCGTCGGTAAAGAGTGGGAATGCAAAGAGCGTACGTCTTCTCTTGCCTACATAGGGTACCTACCAACGTACCTATACAACGCGGCAACGCCGCGCCGCGCCGGTCGCTAAAACGCCTGCTACACGGTCGCCTACCGCGACCCGACAGAGGTGACCTTGGTTGTTTACAACCGTGAAGATGATGTTTATACGACCAAACGTTGAAACAACTTTGCGGGTCGCTAACCAAGGTCACCTCTGTCAGGGACGTGGTTGGCAACCGTGTAGCAGGCACTTTAGCCTCAAGCAAGTCGTGGCCGAGCAGTAAGGTAGAAAATGTAGGTACCTAAGTAGGTATTGGCCAAAAGAAGATATAATTATATTATAATTTATAACAGAAAATATGCTCGAGGAGGTAGGTAGGTACCTACGAAAATAGATTACGTATAATAAATTGTACAGACGCCAGCACATCAAGTTACTACAATCTGTCAAATTTCTTTAATAGATTTTCAACTTTATGGCTAAAGAATAAGGTTCAATGTTGATTGAGAAAATTTGACAGATTGGAGTAGGTTGGTGTGCTGGCGTCTGTTACACAACACATTTTTGTAAACGATTCCGACTAATCAGTTTCATTTTGACAGTTCAATAATATTCATTGCGTTATTTACGTTGTTGAGCAGATCTTTTTCCGAACATAGGAAGCAATGGATTAGTAATATGTTTCAAAACGATTCAAATTTTGATTGATCGTGTATTACGTAATTACGGTACTGTTCTTCAATCTTCTGAGGAGCTCGTGGCTAAGTAATAACAAGCCGCACGGGTCCATCCATCAGGTTAAGCTACGCTTGCCGGGGTTAGTCAGTGGATGGGTGACCATCTTTACATACCGAGACTCCGTGCCTCGGAAAGCACGTAAGCCGTTGGTCCCGGCTGTCATTTGTGGATCTTTGACAGTCGTTACGAGTCGTCAGAAGCCCGAAAGTCTGACATCAGTCTTACCAAGGGGTATCGGTACCGAGGTCAAATAGGCAGTCGCTCCATGTAAAATACTGGTATTCAGCTGCATCCGGTTAGACTGGAAGCCGACCCCAAGATAGTTGGGAAAAGGCTAGGAAGATTGATTGGTAGGTAGGTACTGTTCTTCAATCAACCAACACAAATTCACTGACACAGCGTCCACTCAAACCAACAATTTTATTCTAATTTCAAACGATACCTACGATAATTTTCTCAGGGCGAAGTCAAACAGATAAAGTAGGTAAAAGTGGAAACACTACAACACGCACGTGTGTGCCTGAATCAAACGAAAGAGCTTCAGGCGTGTGACATTTCGTGCATGTGTGCGCGAGCGTCACCCTCCGCACCGCGCCACCCGCGCCGGGGGAACATTATTGAGTGAAACGCACAATAGTTTATAGTAAAACGAGCGCGTCAAAAATTACGAAAAGGCCTTTGGAAAAAAGGTTTTTCTGAAAAAACCACTGCATAAATCAATTACAAATAAAATTTATTGAAATCTTCGATAATTTTGCTGTGTCGGTACGGATTTCGTTTTCGAGATTTCACACTTCTTGTATTACTTATTTACGCCCAAAGTTGCGTTAAAATTAGCAAGAAAAACGAATCTTTGTTGGCTCATAACTTTTTAATGGCTTTTTATTTTACTATTCTGCTTCCGTACAGACAATTTTAATAATGAGACCTAACTATATCATGTTAAACTTTGAATGTACGATGTCAAACAGTGGAGTAAACACCCTCCGAAGTTTGTATGGAAAAAATATCAAAGTGTTTCACCTTAAGCAACTGAATTCAAGAATGAAAAATGTTCCAAACATAGAATCGTCATCTTTTGGCTAGTTTAGAAGGGTAGTCCAGGCTTTTTGCAAGAAAGTCCCAGCTGCATTCCAATAGACAAAGGTTATTTTTTCAGTTTTTGAACTGAAAGTTTATTAGTAGTTGTCATTCTTACTGATTAAGGTGAAACAATTTGATATTTTTTCCATACAAACTTCGGAGGGGTTTTACTCCACTATTTGACATCGTACATTCAAAGTTAAACATGATATCGTTAGGTCTCATTATTAAAATTGTCTGTACGGAAGCAGAATAGTAAAATAAAAAGCCATTAAAAAGTTATGAGCCAACAAAGATTCGTTTTTCTTGCTAATTTTAACGCAACTTTGGGCGTAAATAAGTAATACAAGAAGTGTGAAATCTCGAAAACAAAATCCGTACCGACACAGAAAAATTTACGAAGATTTCAATAAATTTTATTTGTAATTGATTTATGCAGTGGTTATTTCAGAAAAACCTTTTTTCCAAAGGCCTTTTCGTAATTTTTGACGCGCTCATTTTACTAAAATTGGTCGGTACGGTGTTTCTGTGCGTGCGAACTATACGTTGTCCATGTAGATCAGCTTCTAACTGCTCATCACTGATACTATCTCTGTCGGACACGATGCCAGGTGAGACAGTGTGGTTTTTGGCCAGGCCCACCATTGAGTTCGAGCCCGCGACTAGTTGCACCTTAATAACAATATCTGCCAAATGTATGTCTAATGACCAAGTTGTTTCTGGAATTACCTACTAACAAAATTGGATTGTATGATCTGGCGAATAAATTATTTATTATTAATTACCTGTAACGCAGCAAAAAGCAGCATTTCCTCCTCTGTACACTGGACTTCTTGATTGAGAATCTGCCAGCGCGCTTGTTGGTACAGCTGGTTGAGTCGCGCCGCGTCCTGCGCACGCGCAGTCAGGTCGAAGAACGAATAGAACTTGAACCGGAGCTGTAGCGTGTTCCACTCGCGCACGTACTGCTCCATTATGGACAGGGATGAATCGAGCCAACTGGGGGAGAAGATTATCTTTAGGTTTTTGTATGCTTTTAAAGGTACTAAGCCCACTTGCACCACAAATTGCTAACTACCGTTACCGCTAAACGTATTTAAAACATCGGTCTGGTTTTGTCAATTAGGGATGTTGACTGGAAAAAAAAAACGATTTAAGCCCGTTTTCACCTTCACTAAGTGACACTTAAATGAATCCCTAAATAAAATTGTATTGTTGGATTTTAAAGGCTAGGCTTCGCGCTGAGAGTTGAAAATCCAACAGTGGACTTTAATTTTGGGATTCATTTAAGTGTCATTTAGTTGTCGGTGAAAACGGGCATAAGTCCGACAGTCAGATAATAAAAAAATATTAGACACGTATTTTTACTGTATCATATTAATAACAAATGGTTTAGATAAAACGCGTTAAAGTTAGGGAATTGGGGCTCGCTACGTCACAAATCAGTATAAAATCTACCGGAGAGTGACGTCATGCCACATTTTAACTCAATGTATTGCCGTAATCTTTTAATTAGGTACGCAAAAAAAAAAAAAAAAATACGTGTTCAATATTTTTTTATAATCTATTTTTTTTTGTCTTCAACCCTCTTTTTGAAGATGCAGGGACACAATTAAGTTTTATATATTTTTTGCGGTAAACAATTGTGGTGCAAGCGGCCTTTAGAAATCATAGATACATAAGTAATCTGTCGCAAAAATAGATATGCCTAAGAAAGGATTTCATTCCAGAATTTACATTTCATTTGTTGAAGTAAATGGGAAAATATAGTAAAAATTATTGTTGAGTCATCTAAAATTCCAATACAATGACAGGACTGATGAAATCATCAAAAAAAAAAACTATACGGAAAAGTGATCATTAAAAACACATTAACATCATTCATATACAACAGCTCCATTATTGTGGTCTAATAAGATATCACAGCAACAAAAACAGGCAAACAATGAAATAACTAGTTTATTATGGGTTTTAGAACACTTTTTTCCTTGTTCTAGCAGGACAAACAATAAAAAAATTATAAAGTCAAAGCATTTATTTCAAATAAATCAGGCAATTCTGAATTGTTAAAGGGTCGGGCAGTCAGAAAGATAAAGCTAATTGATACATACCCAACATTCATTCTGGCACGTTCCATGAGAGATTTGGGAGTTAGAAGAGACTCTCGTGACTGGCTGTCGGGTTCCATGGGAGAATCCGCTAGGGACAGCTCGGCTAGGGAGTCGAGAGCGTCCAGGGAAGCGGCCCGGGGCGGAGTACCGCAGTACCCTCCGTCGCTTGAACCATCGCTCTGTGTGCTGTATACACCCCCATACCGACGGAGTGTGCCGTTCTGAGGATAGGAAAATTATGTGATTCATTATTAGTAACATTTTTTTCAGAAGGTCAAGGGAATCCGTGGGTGTACCAGTGATTTTACTATAATAATACCTGACCAAATGAATCCAGGAGGCCTACCACCACTAAAGTAAGATTGAAATAATACTGTTATTTATAAAATGTGGTGGTATACCCCCTGGTATGAAAAAAGAAAGAGGGTAATGGATAAACATGTTATCTCAGTTATGTAGGACAAAAAACTTGAACAGTACCATGATTTCATAAAGAATAGAATAACGTATATAGAAACATTTTGTTTAGTCTCCAAGTCAGAAGTTACGGCGAAAGTGATCAAAACCAGCATAATTTATTAGTAAATAAACTAATGCATGTAACATAAACAGTATATGATGTGAAACAGATGCATTTTCCTGCACCATTCTTGTTTAACTGATGAATAAATGTTAAAAATAACCGCTGAATTATCTTTAACCAACGAATGAGCTCATAACTCCAGAATACTGCAGATCCTGTTACATTATATTTCGCTTCTGTTTCTTTTTTACCAATTTCGAGAACTACTGTCTTGCAGTAAGTCAAAGCCGATTAAGAATGATCGCTTGCAAAAAATTTAACCGATCGACAATAAACTCATTGGGGGGAGCAAGGGACACAATTGGGTCCAAGTATTTTCTTTTATGTATTGACTACACTTGAAGCAAAAATTCAAAGACATGTGACATCCGCCAACACGCACTGGGCCCGTGTGGTTGATTATGGCCCACTCCCTCTCATCGAGAGGAGGCCTGTGTTCCAGCAGTGAGTATGTTATAGGCTGATTATGCTGTATTGACTAACTTAGACTTGAACATATTTTATTAATTTGACTGAAACTTCAAAGGTATGAAAATAAAAAAGATTATGAACGCTTACTTGTTGTGCCACAGGGGTAGCAGAGAGCGACCTTGGAGGGGGTGGCGTCGCAGGACAGGGTCCGTTAGACCTGTCCAAACTGTTTGATGATCCCCTAGTGGCTGCTATAAACGTGTTGGTGTCTGCGGGGTGTGAAGACTTTATCCTCTTGGCCTCCTTTAAATTTTGGTAGTTCTGCTTGAGGTGGGACGGCTCTAAGGGATAGCAGAGGGATAGTTCTTCTGGGTGTCGTATACCTGCAAGAATTAGAAGACATGTAGTTGCAAAGTTCTGTCTGTTCTGTGTTTAATTGCAGTCGTCAAACTCTTTAACTCAAAGTATATATTTCAATTAAACCATTTACAGGCACTTTTAAATTGTGAAACTTGCTCAGTCAGAAAGATGAAGCTAGTTGCCCATTCCAAAGCGTAGTAGGTTAAAAACGGGCAAGAAACTTCATGGACAATCACGTGTAGTTTAAAGATATAGTATGGACAGTTATACATTTTGGTTACCATACCATAATCGAAACCTTATATCGAATTACAATTTTATTGTGTTGGAAATATTATGTATTATGACGACAGGTCTAAGAACCTTGGCCGTGTCATCTATGGCAGGACAAAACTATCATAGGCAATCTGCCGTATTCTAGAAGAAAAACCGTGCAGTAATTAGGTACCTATTATTACTCAAAAATTTGATTGTGAAACTATGCACAGCGAATACAGTAGCTAATTTCTCCATCTTCAAATACCAGGGGGCAATTGCTCCCATAAATAAGAATCAAAATATCAAATGGTAATATTACGATACCAACACGCATCGTCGTCGTATGGGTCCTTCAGAATAAACATTCAACTTTTACGAGTTGATCGACTTTACGAGTATAACATTTGGACGAGATAAAATACATTTGATGTTGGACTTAGATCTTGTAATGCCGTATAAGTCAGATCGTAAATCGACAACCGTTACAAAGTGTTGAAACGTAAAAGTTTCGCTATAAAAATAAATATGACCTTTACGACCTTTTGCGCAGAGAAAGATATTGGTAAATAAGATAACGACAACGATATTGATGGTTTTATGTAGTTTTTTGGGCATAAGAGCATATCTAAATTGGGATCTTGTAATTTTACCTGCATTGTTAACTGAGCCTTCTTATAATATATTATTTCATTTTTGGCTTTACCAAAGTCCAAGGTCAGTAGGATTTCTTAGTGCAGCTAAATCTGGCACATCGTCACATCAAAAACGAATAGGTAATATGCTAATAATCGTAATGCCAAACGATCCATTGTTGTCTCGAGCTACACTAATCAATTCATCTTGTATCAAGCCACTAATCAATTTCTTAACCAATTTAACAGAGTCAAGAAGATAAAAATAACAATTAAACTTACCAAGACTTTTACAAAGATTAACAACGGCGCTGAAGGTGTCAATAGAGAAGTCGATCTTGCAGTCAATGAATCTGAGGTCCGGGAGCTGGATTCTGATGGGTTTGTGCATGGGAGTGAAGTGAAGGGCAGCATCGGCGTGGACACCATACTGGTCCAGCGTGTGCTTGGGTCGGGACAGCCATTTGTTGCGAGTGGGCCACCACAGAGCGTGGTCTGACCAATCCTTTTTGAATTCTGGAAAAATAAAATTATTCTATTATTATTTGATCGTCCAAATTAGTAATCTGAAATTATTACGAGTTTCAAAATCCAAGTACATTATACAAAGTATACTGTGCACAAGGTATATGCTTTATTATTAGAAAATTATCTAGTAAAGATTAATGACTTGTGAGAGTTAGCAAGTACTTCAACAACATGACAAGTTTCTTCATTAAACATAGTGACCATGTTGACTGCAATAAAATAAAACACGGAGAAATCGCTGTGAAACTAGCAGTAAAAATAACTAAGTAAGTACCATACTGAAGAATAACAAGACCTTTTCACTTGTACGTAGGAAAATTAATGAATGGACGAACCAGACTTGTGTAACCCTGCTCTCGAAGTACACATGGCTGTCATTAGAGGTAAAATAAAAAGAAATCTCATCTCATCATCTGGCGAACGAACTCATGGACGAAAAAACGATCAGTGAAGTGACGTCATGCCTATAGGAGCGGATGAACTGTAAAACATTGTAGAGCTTCTTGAACCCCTTACACCGCAAGATGAAAGTGCAGGGGAGGTACACACATACTGGTTTTCGCTGTCGTGTAGATTTTGTTTCGCTTCCGTTGAACCGTGAGTCACGTTAGCTGGTTCGAGGATAGACGAACAAACTATAACATCTAATTGCTATGAGTCATTGTTCGAAAAACCTTATAAATTGTTATACTTTTAAGGTGTGCTCTGATTGGAAGTTCATTGGACCGATTCTTTTCGTTTTGTATTGAGTTTCTGGCTGTCTATTGTTATTATATTAGGTACCTACCTACCTATGCCGAAGTTGTGTCAATTTGTCGTTTAGAGGAAAAAATATTTTATTTCCAGTAGTTTTAGAACGTAGAAGTATATTTAATTTCAACACTACCTACCATATAGGTACATGCACAGTAGGTACCTATAAACATATTTTGTTAACAACCGTTACTAAATACACTAAATGATAGAAGTTTACTTATGAATCGTAACGTGCTAGTTCACTGAGGAGCCTACCAGTACCAACACAATTGGGAAAAAAATCATATTCCAATCACTTCATTTGCTTATTATTGTGGTTATGCACAAGATGTAGTAGAATAACCAAAGCAATAAACTACTACGCTGCTACGATGTAAATGTCGCGGTCGGTTTGTGAATGGGTGACCATCATAGATATCCGTGGTGACCATCCATCACATATATCCAAGACCAGACCCCACCACGTTTTGTTCCCGGCTGTTATTTGTCGATCTTTCACAGTGGTTCAGATGCCCGAAAATCTGAGAACCAGTCTTACTAAAAGGTATTGTATTACCTACCCATTAACTGGCTTGTGAAGGTCAGATAGGCAGTAGCTCCATGTAAAATACTGGTATTCAGCTGCATCTAGTCAGACTGGAAGCCGACCCCAACATAGTTGGGAAAAGGTTGGCAGATTGTTTAATGTAAATAACCAGCCAACACATAAACAACACCAGAAATATTATAAAAAATTTACGAGCACCAATGAACTCTCAACTCTTCCCATTCCTAACCGATTAGAATGCGTTCATAGCTTTATAATGACCACTTTTACTGTCACTCGTAAAGTGTGCGGCCATCCATGACTACCACCTATGTTGTCTGTAAAATTTTTCTATTTCAAAGCAATAGCAACTGCATCAACAACATTGTTCAGTATCTAGAACAGTTTATTTATAAACGTGATGGATTGTGCTGTAGTTGCTATATGCAAAATTGCTGGTAAAGACAAGACGAGAATAAATTGGAAATATTGGTCAGTTCGTGTCAAGGTTTAAGTGCAGACGTGACGTCAGACAGTCAGCCCAATGAGAACGAACACCAAATGTGGCGAAAAGTTATAAAACGAAACAGACAATAATGAGGTCTACACAAGGAGGTCAGTGATTTCTAAATGTTCGAATGATTAGTACCTAGACGCAGACAAAAAAGAGAGAAATCGAATCTGTATGTTGAAGCATGAAATATGGTACAGAGAAACTGATTCATAATGTTATATTTTATTTCTAGGAAAAACGTGACAGGCGGTAATCACGTTTTACTATAATGAGCCAATAGCGGTGACGTCACCCCATCGATAATTAAATTGTATGAGTTGAGTTGCTATAGGGCCCGCATAACCCGTACTAAGCGTGTGAGTCATAATGTCAAAATGTGCATCTGCGAAGTAAAGCGATGCAGTCAGCAACTATATTATTTAATTTTGTTTACTCGGCGTTTTTGTTCTCAATGCCACTTGAACAAGAACTAAAGTTTTTGTCTCCTTAGAAAAAATTCCAACATAATTATCATCTCATGTTTCTTGAATCGATCCAGCGAGTTCGCTACCAATTAGAATTTTAATTTATACATTATTCAACGCATAGCATCAACTTATAAGCATACTTCATCATTATCGTCGTGTAAACACACTGCTAGTAACAATGCACATAGACCGCAGGTTCCGCTCCTGCGGAGTCTATGACCATATTTGTTCACGGATAAGTTGGATAGACGCGTTTGGCATCCACCGCTTTCGCGATGTTACCACCCCGATCACGTCGCGTGATTTCTTGCTCATGAAATACTTTGGGATTCTAAAACTCCTTTGTTGGAAACATGTTTCCTATAACGTGAAGAAGCCTGGCTTAAATGCTGTTGTATCCAAAAAGAGAGAACGCTAAGCATGAAGCGACACTCAAATAAGGAGGATGTGCGCAAGTACTACGCAAACTAGATTCTGATAATGTATTTGCAATATTCCAATGCAATGTTTATAATTTGAGATAATTCTCGCGAAGATAAGAGTAACCGATAGCTAAATGTACAAGGTGAAACGGTTAAATGCAGAAGTTGAGATATCTTGTAATTATTTCAAAATATTTTAACGATCACTTATTTAATCGTATTCATTCTCAAGGATCTTAAAGATCAATTAAGTATTCCTGCTGTAACTCGCGTTGCTCCTTATAAAGGCGATTGTGGCCAATGTTCTGGCGCCGATACCATACTTTTATAGTATACCACCTTACTCGATATAGATCTTAATGCGTATGACGACTGTAAATCGATTTTTTCCGATGCATCGATAAGAAAATACGTTCTAAGAATATGTGGATAACAGGATACTAAACGTATAAAGAGATTTCGCACGTTCTATGCTTCTTTTTATCATTAGCTAGAAGAAACGAATAGATGATGCGATGAATAAAAACATAAGCTGTATGTGGAAAGGCAACTGTTCACATAACAATACGGGACTATGTATCTTTGTGTTTTGTAATATTTAACGCTGTTCTTTATGACAACATTGTTTCGTAAGCTCCCCCTACTGATTGGTTAGTTATTCTCAGCGTTATCGACAGTTATGTGGAACAAGATAGTTTATTTCTGGTAGCAGACAGTTTCTGCGCCGCCGTCTCGACATTATAATGTGTTGACAGCTCAGCGTAACAAAATATTAACGTGTGCACCACGCGTACGAAGAAAGGAGATAAGATAATATTGAATAACACCAACATGGCAAAACCAGTTCAAGTGAAAGTAATTCAGTATCTAAAATGACTGATAAAACGATAAACGTAATTGGAATCGTATATTAAATAGAGGAGTTTAAAAAGTCACACATTCACATCACACGTGTTTGAAGCGGATGCATCAAGATTAAGGTGTAATAAATATGTTGGTAAAATGGTAACGAAACATGAAGTCATTAAGAGCAATAATTTGGGAGTACCTGCGGTTAACCTGGTGCTAAAAGACATTAGAGCAGGTGTTAAAATAGTTAATAAACCAAATGAAGACGTAGTTAAAAATTGAACGGCGCGGCGTCTTTTAGTGCCTTAATGGACTCGATCGCTTCGGAATGGATGGACTTTAAATTATCCATATCTTCTTCAATCTTTGTAATGAGCATGTACGCAGTGCATTGCATACAATGCTAATTTAATAAATAGGTTAATGCGATCCAGAACTGGAACGATCGCTTCTGCTAAATTATAAATTATGAATGTAGGACGTCTCGCCAATTTTATCGCTCTCATGCTTCGCTTGACTTGCTTTACTAAATTCTTTGAAGCCTTTGTGTACTGCAAACATTATTAATGGATTCACTGTTGCATTTACTTTAGAAATATCTACAATAAACGATGTATTTTATGTATCATCCATCAATCATCATTCATCAAAGCAAATTAAAGTTTTCTAAGACAAAGTCTGGTAGGCTAGGCCACATGATTTTGTTATATCATTTGACAACAAATAACTAACCTATTATTAATTTTGACAAGTAAACAAGTGCTAAAAATATGTAAACCCCCTCCTCAATTGAATAAGTAGCTGCGAATGAGCAGTCAAGGTACAAATATGTGTAGGTTGAACCATTTACAATAATTGGGTTCAAGCTAAGCTAACAGGAAGTTTGTGCACCCAATGGAACTAGGCCAATGGATGAACACACGAGTACGATAAAACCGCAACCGTAATATTACGCTGGCATTATCTGCACTGCAGTAACATCACGTACGACGCAAGTTTAACTACGACTTAGCGAGTAGCTTAAGTTTACACAAAACAGCAAGTTGGGTAAACATAAAACAGGCAAAGTAATTAAACTAACCGTTATCTTTACTAATAGTAAATAAATCTTGGAGTCTCGTAAAACAAATACGGAGTCAACACCAGCTCACGCGCAGACGAAGAACGCTTTGTTTATATTGAATGATTTACGTTGGTTTACCAATTTTAATGCGACAGCGTGTTTGCTAAATCAATGTTTATTTAGATATTGGGGAATTTTGCAGCTGTTAGTTAGAAAGTAGTTTACAACAAAGATGTTTGTTATTTAACGGAACGTTTTATTTTCGACACGATTTAACATGTCAATAAATTCTAAAACTGTCACGTTAGAAAGCATCGACTTCGAGTGCTTTAACAAGTTTTATACGATTGCGGTCAATAATTCTTGTGTTTCTTTTGCCTTGGATCGATAAGGCGATTTAGATCCCAAGGAGAACAAGATAGATGCACGATGCACATAAATCCGCTAGCATTATAAGATACTGTATCCTAGTCAAGACGGTTCGTTCCATCAGTAAAGGTCCCGAGTACACTCCTTGCGGTACACCTTATGATCTACAGCCCGGGTTTACACAAGACATACAGAGATCCGCTTTGAGATTATGGCAGTAACCGTAAACAGCTTACACATACAACAGCGTAAGCTTTGTACGAGAATTTTGATTTTAAACCATATTTCTATACCGAAAGGGTTCTGATTGGCCATGTTGAAGGCTTGCAATAGGTCAAAAGATGTTGCTGTTGTTTGTTTACTAGACACCGCTAGTCCGCTACTGTTGCTTAATGGATGAAGCGCATATCCATTTGCTTGATGAATATAAATAGCTATTCATAGTATTCCCCATGGTAAACACGTGCCCCTTATACTGTTGTCAGGTGCTATACCAGATTTTATTTGATGATTATTACATAATAAATCATGGAAAACTAGGACCGAGATCAAATTAACGGCCATTAAAAATATTTCTGGCTATTCGTGGAACACATTATGTGAACTAACTGCGACTTTAAACGTAAATAACCCCTAACGAGAAGCTTTAACGTCTTTCTTAGAATGAAGAATTCAAAATATGAGGAACTATTGGGCGATAAAATGTTAATTATACGTGTGTTACTATTATAAATTGTCGTAGGATTCCGCACAGCTGTCCTTATATGATGAGAAGGTATAGGTGACATAATCGTAGCCGCAGCGGCGGCGTAGGCGCACGCCCCGATCGCCGCCCACCGCTTCCGTCGCGGAGGCGGTGTTACAGCACCTGATCATTGTGTAGCAATCACAGGGTAAAGTTTATCCAGGTAGTTACATTCTTGACATTAAAACTAACGTTCCATTGCTAACATCAATCATCAATCCACCGACAATTTGATACCCATGATATACAAAAGAAACCGTTCCAACGACATGAACTATAGTGAACCCAAGTAATTAATCAAAGGAAGATAGTTACAAGACCGGCGCTATAATTAAAATTCAAGGATAATTGTCGGAAGGGACCAATGGAAAAAACTCGCTGGAGACAATTGATACGGATATTGATTGCTAGTGTCTGATTGATTGATGAAGCGGACAAGTATGAAGCATGTGGGTGTTTACCATGAGCAGTTGAGCACAGACATCGCTAATGCGTTCTATTACCCCCTCTTGTGATGCAAAATCTTGCAACATCTCTCGGAGAGGAAGGCTTTTATTAGATGGAAACCTGTCTGCGGTTGACAGTAATTGAGGATGAAATGATACTTGAATGTTATAATCTCAGAGCATTACACTGACGTTAGTTGTTATTACAATTGACGTAATGACCTCTTAGCAACTATGTTTGCGTCAGCCACCATAGTTAATAGACGCACGCTTCGAATAGTTTCTATATAATCAGTGGGATTAGTCATTGTTGCCTTTAGATAAGCTAAATCGATCCATTAGCAATGAACTGTACAATTGTAAAATTATTGCAATAGCTGGTATTGCAATAATTTTACAATTGTACAGTTCATTGCTAATGATTAATAAAAAGCTTGTAAAAATAAACGTGTTTTCCTTTTAAGGTTGTATGACTCGTATTCCGATTTCCTCGTTTTCTAATCTATGTAAACGCCTGAGGAAACGCTTGTTCGAACACTAATTTGCCAATCTAACGGACGATTCCATTTAAATTCCAATGTCGGTCTCATTGGCTGTAGTCACTTCGTGCGTGTGAGTTGTATTAACTTTCAGATCAGGAATAAAGTTTATAGTGACTTTACATAACTAGAAATCTAAACATTTATACTTACATAGTTATAATTAGTGTAAATTAAAACAATCTCGGTAAATATAAATGCACCGATTAAATATAAGACCTTGTAGAATCTATAGGAGACCATATTGAAACGGCATGGCATGGCAATGTCAACAGCTCGCCACAAAAACAGAGAAGTAGGCGAGCCTACGCTCTGTCCTTAGTCCTAACAATCGAGATACGTTAAAAGAAATAAATGACAAATCGAAAACCGAGATCAATAAAATAAACCACAATACAATTGAACAGTAATCACAGCATAAATAAATTATATTTATCGATAAATACATCTCTCGCACGACCATGTGAGAAAAGATCTTATCTCTAGGAGGTTGAATTCATATTTGTTGATACGAACGGACAATCGTACTACTTACCTGAAATGGTAGTAATAAATTAGGGATTTTATAGCTCTGGCTTCAAGACCGAATGTCCGGTGTCGCACTTAACGTTCCCAGTGAAGGATGCAGCAGTTACCGGTCTGCACGGCCGCTATACCATTGTATAGGTATGTACGCTCAGATCGTAATCAATTCAGCTTAATGGGTTAAATTGACCTGTTTTCAAAGTGACTTAACGTGGTCAATTTCGTCCCACGTCGAGTTCAATTAGCCGCACACGCAAAATAAGATAATGTAGTAAATTATTGTTTGAAGAAATAAAAACGACTCGAATAAAAACGAACGAAATTCATTAGATATGCTTATACGCTGACAAAAGATATGAGGTTTTTGAAATAATTTTGGTCAAAATATATCAACAAAGTTGCGCATAAACAAACATGATTGTTTGATGACAGAGACGGAAGAAAGCGTGAAACGCAACAGTGAATTACGAAATCATGAGGAGTCGAAGAACAATGGAACACGTGGGGACGCACCGTTAGCGAAACGACACCCGCATAACAAATCTAGGCACTCATCTCTTGTAGGAAACATCTGAAGAAATAACAGCATTACTATGTTCAAAGCTTTGCGTGACAACCAACATTTTACATGCGAACTAAAATCGTGGGACACTCATTATAACGCAGCATAACGCAAGAATGACATGACATGCACACATCAAAATGGTAATGACATTCCAACATGGCATTTAAAATATCATTATCGTAGCAAAACTACAATTTGATTGATGATGCTGTAATGATTATGATGAATTTAAGAAAGCCAAGTAGGTAGAATTAATTCCACGCCCACATGAATAAAACATCAAAGGGCCAACTGCGTCAGGTATACCCATTGATAAAATGATTTTCATTGACAAGACACCGCTGGTAAAAGTAGTTCATACCAGTTTTCAATTAAACTGGACCGGTGCGGATAAGATAACTGATATTGTTTGGTTTGTAGAAGAAGTTCTAAATCAGAAGCATCTGTATTTTCCAGTGCTGATAGATTCTATTATTTTGAGAACTATCAACATAACTATCGCCCAGTCCATGTGTGGCTAGGGCTACTACTGCACACAGGCTAGGATATCTGTTTATCAAACGACAATTACCGACGTTCGCGCGTTCCATTGTCTTTTTAAAACTCAATGAACGTAAACATTCTGAAATTGCTTGAGATCACGTATAGAAATCTCATAGTGGTTTTTTTTTATCAACTGTCGTAAGAACTTTAAAATATTTACATTAATATCAGTGGGAAAATTGCCACCAACCTACGTGTCAGGTCTAGTTTGTGGCCCAAGTATGACATATTTATAAGAGTAAGGTTGGATATAACGGTCCATATACACAGCGGACCTACGACCTGCTATAATATTATATGATTTAAAAGTGTTGCTACAATATTAAAATATGCGGCGTAGGCAGTTTATATTTACCGCAATTTAAATCGCGTGGGACGCGGAAGCTATCCTAGTGTCGATGTTGTAGCTTTCTTTTGTGCCAAACTGGTTCAAGAGGGCAATTGATATTATAAAGAACCGAACGAAAATACTTGTAAAGAAACATATCCAACAACATACTGAATGTTATTATCAGAAAGCTGTTGAAGAACGATGATTACTTAATAAGATAGGAAACGTTATACACGGCGGTACAGCTCAGCGTATCGGATGCGATATTTCACGCATGAACTGGGAAAATTGTCTTGTTATTGTTACACTGGCCTTACTTTCACTCTCATTTACTCCTTACCAGTAAAGTTCTCTCATAAAACTTAATACTCGCGATAAAATCTCCAGCCACTACTTTTATGTCATTTTAATCAGCTACATTCACTCTACAAATTAATTCGGTATTGTTTACAACGCCAATTAGAGCATAGAAATCAACCAGCCTTGTTATCTCACCAATGACTGGAACGATTAATGTTCCACCAAAATTGTGACTGCACTTACCTTCGATACCAACTTACGATAAGGAACTTGTTCCTGAATGCTCACCTTTACCTGTAAACAGAAATAAACAAGTGTTAACAGTTTTATTAAACGATTTATTGTTACTATTCACACATATAAAACGTTCTATTCAAGTGTCATCCAGATGAGTCGGATTAGCATATTGCTTTCCCTATCGGCCCACTCCAGAAAAACTAGTGGGCGCTCAGTGAAAGTGGTACTCCAGATGAATAGCTGCCATTACGCATTAGTAACTTGTGAAACTGTATTGTAATGCAGTTGCATAAAACCAACGCCTAAACTATCAGCCAATCATTATTTGATTGCACAGCTACCATCAGCACGACTTTTGTTGAAAACATATGCTGTCAAAAAGGAGACAAATTACACAACAATTACTTGGAGTGAAATCAACATGCAAAGTATGAAGATAAAATTCAAATGCTATGAATTTTAATATGTTAAATGCACCACTTATCCGACGTTATAAATAGCAAGAACGAGTTAGGCAGCTGCGGTTCTCGGGCGCTGATAAATTCGAGCAAGAAAAACTGATAGCAAAATGAGTAGAATCCCTTAGCTGGGACTAGAAACAATCTGTCAGTGTGATACCCTATCCTTATCTGTAGTTCTCTGCACTGGCTACCGGTAACCGTGTTTCAGTCAATAAATATCCCCATTAACGTGTCTGGGCAGGTCGGACCATGGCACGAATTAGATACCGACAGAGGAGAACAGCAATTAACATTACTGGAACAATTAGTGCGCCTCTAGATTCCGGCTCTGCCATTAGCGAACGATGGCTAAACAATTAAAGTATCGATCATATATGAACCGTCCAAATTGGCTTAAAAGCTTTCTACATTCGACCATCCATAAAATGTTGTTACACAAAAAAGGTTCATTGAACCGCGGATTTTGATTAGGTAATAAATTGTATGTTCAGTAATATGTATCTAATAGGAGCTATACAAGAAATCTCGGCTACGCAAATGTTTGACAGCTGATAAAATGCTTAGGACAGCGTAAGTAGAAAGTGGCACATCGTAACTTGTTAGTGCTGATAAAATGTATCTTATCTACGCATTGCACTGGTAGGTACAGTTTTTCTCACACTGAGTCGTTTGTTCTATTCAGATGTGTCAATGATCTTGTTTGTAAAATATTCAATAAGTAGCAGCTCTTTTCTTAGTTATACATTCTTAGAAGCGATTTCGAAATAATTCATTGGACCCGTTACTAAAATGGGTTTAGCGAGCCGTCATCATCCACTTAGCACGTTCGCGAATCGCCATCTTGGCCAATCAAGTCGTTAACCCCTGAGTGGACACTTGTTCAGAGTGCTGTAGACTCATCTAAAACTTCCGAGAGGCGTGAGATGGATCCCAAAATGTATTAATTCATATTTCAAGAAATCTCAATTCAATTACAGCCACTGGATTTTCTCATCTAATGCTTACAGCACAATGTTTTATTTGCAATTTGCACTACCATGTGTCCAGCATGTCACAGGACTTATAAACATGCACTTTCAAAGTACTCTGACATTACTTACGTATATAAAATCCAATATGGCCACCAGCTGTTCAAACATCTGCTATTGTGATTCCCTGCGCTTGCGCAAATTAATTATGCGTGCAATGCAGGCGCCGACCAAATCAAATGTGACTTTTAACTTCAGTAATGTATTGAATGTCTCTTGGACTGTCAATGGCCTGTAATTTACGACAATTGACCGATATAGCGAGACGGCGATTTACAAATACGTGTACAGCTTTTAATGCATTACTTGCATCCTACGGAGAAAATGTTATAGTAGAGGCTACATAACGGAGCAATTAAATAAATAACGGCAATTAAGACGTAGATAACATGATTGCCATCAATGTTCACTCTCTCCATCTTAGTCCATATAGGCACATAAATGGTACCGCGCCCTCGGGTGTACCTAATGGGGAATATAATTTTCAGTATGCAGTTAAATTAATCAGGTTTCTAGTCTAAGAACTTCATCGAATAAAGTACAGCTATTTATAAAATGTTGAGCTGTCAGTTCTCTAATAAACACTGTGAGTAGATTGATGTGGTATGCTACATAGTAATTGTGCATCTACCACGGCATGTAAACTTTACGACCCGAAGTCACGAACATGCTAAGAGCTGCGACCCCTATGTATGGTGTATCTCGATAATCATACGTCAGCGGATGGTATTACCGAAGATAATTTCATTGAAAGCAAAGCATCAATTGAACCGTACCTATCTTTTGTGAATACAACGAATGTATAATAAATCGATTGTTATTGTCATATGCAAAAGGGGCCGTTCCATGATCAATTATTGGGTTAAAGACATTAAAGTATCCAGCGGTTATACGCTAACAAACAGGATAAAAAGAGATGGAATTCCCCAGTTCATCTCTTAGACAGCGTACGTACCAATTTACGACTATTGTACCACTTAACCTTATCTCGGCTAGAGTTATTAGTCTTTATCACCGTTCGCAGTGTATATGCCAATGCAAACATTTAACCAAATCGGTTTAGTGTACAATATTGCGAAAATATGAGGCCAGAGGGCAGATGTTATGAGATGTTTCGTAACACAAGCATATCAATAAATACAAGATATATCCACATATTATTATACTTAATGTATGCAGAAACTGATAAAATTCTCAAAAGGGTCTGATGAACGCCTTCAGATGGACTCCAATGATATCATAAGTAAGGAAAATCGAGTCTTAAGGCCAATTCTTATGTAGGGTACGAAATCAAACAAGGTTTGCGGGAAGCCGTGACCTACATCACGTTTTATTTGTAGATGCGAATCATGTGGACGTGACTAAACATTCATACGAAAATTAATAGGTACACAGATTTGATCATCTCTCTTCGTGAATTGGCATTCATACTGTACATATGTCTTTGTGTGTTCAAGTGTGTAATGTATTAAGTTTGGCTGCGATTGTAATCTTCTTCATCTATTCAATTAACGAAGGTCGTCTAGCAACTCGTTTGTCCGACGTTTTAACAATTACACAATGTCATTAACCGGTCTTAGAATTTGTGTAATCAACTTCGTGGCTATCATATTTATATTGTGAAGGTTTGGTTGTTTGAGTTTAATGTTGGAAAGGTTTAATTAATTGATATCAAATCTCCAGTCTTTGGTTGCTTTATAGGTGTTATGATGATATTCATAAAACTAAATTACTTATCACAGATGAAAATTTTATTTTTACTGCCACACTCGGCAGCTGAATTTACATCAATAAAGCGAATACCAACTTCACTTCCAACGCGTTAACTACCGTCAATGTCATCATTTATTACCGCATCACAAATTAAAGCAGTTGGAATTAATTTTTCGAGCAATTTATAAATAGCAACAACAGATAGCATCACCTTAGTTACATCACTGGCTGGGTGCGACCTGTTTGTGTACGTTCTACCATAACAGTTGGTAACATAAACATATCACCTTGAGATACAACATTTTACATTGGCAGCGGAACTTCGGCCTTAAAAGGCTCACGCGAGGAGACTCGATGCGATCAACTATTACTTCAGAACTATAACTTGACGTAGTTTACACATCTTGCATTAAGCCGTGTATCGGCGTCCTTTCACAGCCACAACGTCCCACCCCTTTTTATCGCCATTTTGCTTCATGATTGATGAGCTATTACCGGTTTCGTTGAAAGCTTCTTGATTTATTGGCGTCGTTTACCTATTATCGAAAGATACCTTATTGATAGAGCTTTTTGGTTGTTGATGGCGGAATATTCACGCGGTGTGTCGAACGTGCGGATACGGCGGTGCGCGTGCGCCGGGCGGATACGCGGCTCGTATAAATAGCCGCCATCTATTTTGGTCGGGACACAGCACCCAGGCGCCCGCCATGTGCCTGACGCCGTCGTCTGGGACTCCACGTTGAAATTAATTAAATTCTTAACATATTGAATCATACTCGAAAAGGGCCAGTACGTTCACACTGCAAAGTAAACGATGACTCAAACTTGGAAAAATATTGTCAATTGATGACACAGCCTGTTTGAGCCTACTCATGAAGTTTTTTTTACAGTGTTTTACAAACTGTATAAAATTTTCGATGATCTCAGAGGAAACAAAAAACTTAAATGCTTTATTCGTTTATAAACAAAACACTCGCTGAACGTTGATAAAAACAATAATTCGTAACGTTTACACAATCTCTGTTCTTTGCCAAGGTCGGGGAGCCGAGTGCTAAGTGTAGTATACAAATATTTATCTCCCAACTCGCCACCAATGAGCACTTTTCGCGTGGGAACATACTCCTTCGAAACACGAACGCTTATGAAGAAATAAAAATCCTCAACCAACTCCTTTATTCCAGAGCATTAAAGTCTAGAATTGAACGAATTTTAAATATTGCATTGAGTAAAGACGGAGGCATGTCAGATTTGCTTCCCAGAGTCAAATTTTAGCAAGTCTGCCACAAGTGCCCCAACAACTTTCCTTTACGAGGAATCTCAGTAAGTGTTAGAAATAAAATGTCTAGTGACTTGGGAAAACATAAACTGGCTTTGTCTCAGACTGAATGGAGAATAACAAGACCACCCATAAAGAGAAAAGTAAACGAAATGCATCATTTGCTTCAAGCTCTTCCAATATTTGACTGGGGTGAAAAACAGTTCACAACTCACGAGTAATTAATAGATATGAAGTTAAATTGTGAGTGACTGGATATTCTAAAGCTAAGTTTAGTAATGCATATAGATCATTGTACCAATCTGTACTCGGACGCATGCGGGTGGTCTCATAATAGGGTTAATCTTGATTCAATTTCGACAATGAAGCCCTAAGTCAAAGCGGAATGACTCGGATTTTTTGCTCTTCATTCCATTAAAAAATTAAACTTGAGTCATGTCCAGCCACAGAACTACTAGCCCTTTACGAAGTCATGTTACATAACTAGTAAATAATTTTATTTTTTTGTTAAAAATGGTCGCATTTTCAAACAAGTTTAATTCGTTTCACTGTGATCTAAGAAAATCTGCATGGTCTTATAAACAAAACAAAAGAGAAGTGGTATAGGAACCCGAACTCGAGAGGAAGGTGGATGTAATAGAACCCGTAGCTGATAGTCTACGTCCGTTATTACTTGCACTATTATGATCATAAGATATAATGTTACGGTATTATATTAGCAACTTGATACTAAACTTCTGAAGAAATGTTTGTATCAATATACACACAGTGCAGCTAAAAGTTTTATATGATGATCGATTTTTACTCAAAAAATATATGGATTACAAAAATACAAAAGCGACTCATTCATATTCGTATTTTAGCAAAACTAAAGACATCGTCATCAGATATCAAGATTGTGATATAGCAAAGAAAATTAAAAATTTAACTAGATTCAAGCATCACAATTCGAATAAACGATACTTAGAAAAGTAAAAATCGGCTGTACAAGACCTGTATCGATCGTTCTACACCTATGGTATGCGACAATGCGACTGCCAACGACCTCTTAGAGGGGACCGGAGGTCATCATCGCGGATTAAAAGAACAAATGGGAGTAATACAGAGCCCTTAGGCCAAGAAGTTCAATAAGTTAAAGAATTTAAAGTTAATGGGCAACAAAGTATAGATTTTAGAAGAGGATGTTGGAACAAGTGATGCTAAACTTGCCCTTATAATATATAAAAGCGGCTATATGATTTTTGGAAAATATATGCAAAAAAGGATACAATAAACAATAGTTTAATGGATATTAAATTAATAATTCCATTATTCATCAGTACATAATCCATTTCCAATACCTTTAAAAGTTAAGCAAGAGACTTTACTTTCCGAAGAGACACAAAAAAATTGTTAATAAATCGTTCCAAAATCTAGTCTGTGCAATTTGGTATTTGTAGAGCCCTCATTCCAATAACCGTCGATTCATGAATCAACATTCGGAATGTTAAGAAGAACTATAAAATATATCATAGCCATTGGTAAATTAGATCAGTGAGTAATGTTTATAGAAATCCGGACTATTACAGAGTTAAAAATTCCAGTGGCATGGTAACGCAAACAGATCAATTTATTGATCCAATGATTATGAACGTAAGATATGGTGTCTGGTCAGGGCGGGCGGCGGCGCCTTTGAAGTCGCCCTTTGGATGCCGACGCCCTTTTAAACCGTCTGCAGCCAAAGGGTATGTATGCAAAATGTTACTGTAACTTTGTTGAAAATGCTGACAGCGATTAACGAACTTAGTTTTTGTAAGTCCTTCAATGCACGGTTCATCTTATTTTACTTAAGTACTGAACAAGATGATACAAAAAGAGACTGCATTAGATATGCACTTCGAATAAGAGATGCATTTCAGTGAGCAAATACGTAGTTACGTCCGAGCTGGAACGACCAAACAAACAATTTGCTGAGATGTAAAATATACAGTATGAAACAGTTACAGCTTACAGCCACTTCACTACAGTAAAACGAGATAACAAAGGCTGTTTCTAGTCTAGTAGATCTGAAAATAGCTGTACAACAATAACATAAACTGACTCGGCTACCGATTTAATTATACTTGCAAACAATTTATATACAAGATGAATGTTTGCATTTAATATGTGCCTACATCGTGGTGCGCGGATAAACAATTCGCAGGATATGAGAAGGAAAACACGAAATCGACAGGAATAACATTACGGTGTAATCGAGGATAAAATTAGCTGTAGGTAAACCATAACATATGCCAGTTAAGGTAACATAAGCAAGTATTTTCCTGGTTATAAAGGTAGCAGCGATCACACCAAAGTTCACCAAAAAGATAGAAACAAAATCGATACATAATCTAAATTCAGAGAACTATATCGTCATGACATTAACGTATATGTGTTTTGGCTAGATTTCAATCGATTTTGAAAGAGACATTCCAGCTAAACGCACCGTAACTTGATAGGTGTGACCATTAGCGTCTGTAAATATTTCGGTTACTGCTGCACAAAACCAATGAGTAACATCTGGAAACTGAGAACCATTGCACAATGTTCCAGTTTCATTTTGAGACTATAATTCGTTCAGCTCGATAAGTTCTGGCTGTTATGCTGAAATGACTCAAATATAATTTGCGGTCCTACTGTACAGTTTACTGGAACAAATAGCATTTTGTGGTTTTGGAATGGGAATATTACTGACTAGCGACCCGCCTCTGATTCGCATGGTTTTTATGACTTGACAAAACGTCAAGATTTCTTTATTTTATGTAAGTTTAATATTAATGTATTATACACATAAACCTTTCTTCTCTAAATGATGACGTAGTCACACAGCCATATACGAAAAGCGTCGTTAATTTATAATTCGTATAGGTTTCATACAGTTGTATGTTTTGGCTGCTTATTCAAAATAATACCAGGTTTTTCCAGCATCTTTAGATAGACTTCGTATCAAACTAGATCCAGTAGCTTTTCTTGTTGTCTAGAATTTTCTTGAGTATTGTCTGATGTGGAATCATTTTGTAGATTACGAGAATGTTATCTGGTTACCGATATCAGTAATGAGTTTCGTTCAAGTAATGGATTTGTCTATCACTTTATCAATGGCATCGTGAATTTTCCAGTAGGATTGAGAATATACAGTTATTTTATTTTGTACGTTCTTCCTTAAATAATGCGATTATTCGGCTGCTGAAAATTTATTTCTTTCATCTGCAAACAATTTATTTTCAGGCGGAAGCTTTCCATCACTTCGGTTCGTCTGCAGATTGGTATTGGTAATTTCATCTTTAGTTTCTGTTTCAGCGTCTAATAGATATCATTTCTCGTCAAGTCGCTTCAAATAAAATCCATAATAGTCTATTCGTTGGCGAGTACTCAACAAATATAGCAATTTAAAATGAAGTTTTACAAACACAAAGATGTTCAATGTGTTCCTTGACCATATTCGGAAAATTGCTAGCGTCTCTAATTTTATTTTTATTACCATTTCCAAATATGGCTTTTACTATAACACCAGAGTTTTAAAGGAATGGCTATTGACTCCAACGCATTTGAGAATTTCGGTGAAATACTAATAGAGGTTATTTATAAAATATAGTGACCCTTATGTTTTACAGTTATTTATTATAATAAACGCGAAACAAAACTGGGGTTACTAGTTAGTGGTTTCTTTTCCTAATGATACAATAATATTAACGAAAATATTAATAATGTAACCACATTATACAAATAACATCATCAACATCATTACAAATATGGTTTTTAAAACAGAAAATCAGACTGAATAAGTAAGGAGCATTCTTTAAAAATAATGTGGTTTTCCTTTAACTGATGATAAAGTGGACAAACAGGATAAATTCCTATGATAAGTCAAAGCTCCTTTTCAGGCTAACTAAATGCAAGTACCTAACTTGGAATATACGTCAAATAATACCGTGTCGCATGGTGACACACGATAGGGCTTCAGGGGATTTGAGAGACTCTGAGAAATTAAAATATGGGGTTCGGGGCTTTTTTTATTTTTTGTGATCGAACTAGACCTTTTTAAAGGTTCGAATTTTTAAGATTAAAAAGTTAACGATTCGTAAGTACTTAACTATTATTAATAGGCGTATGATTCAGAATGAAGCTAAAGTTTTCTGTACCTAATGCTAGAATATAAAAAACTTTAGCCACATAACCGTTATTTATCAGAAGTCAGTCTTTTTAAAAAGATATAAAAAGCATGCAAACTTATAAAGAAAAACAAAATGCTAAAGCAAAGGCTGGCAAGGAAATTAACTCAGACAAAGAGACCATCAGTCATTTCTGCAAATGAATGGTCTCGTTTTTTCCAAAGGAAATGTCAGCTTAACGTTGGTAAAGGCCAAGCGAACGTCCCAAAATATCGATTTGATAATATAATAAAGATATTGTCTCAACCAAATAAAGCTATTAGCCGGGAAGGCCATCTATTATGTAATGCTCCAAGTTAGTTTGTTTAATAAAATACAATTCTCCATCAGATGTATGATCAGTAAGTACCCTAATTCCGTAATACACGATCAATCAGAAATTGAATTATAAGTTCGAAAAAAAACTGCTTAACAACGTAAATAACGCAATGAATGTTGTTGAACTGTCAAAATGAAACAAATTAGTCGGAATCGTTTAAGAAAATGTGTTGCGTAATTAGATAGTAGTTTTATTGAGTTACACAATCGCCCTTTTGGCAGCAAACTGTTCATAAAAATAAGCACAGTAGTTTTGGAGATTGAATCACTAATTATAACAACAACTGACGATACACCAGCAGCGTGACAGTTATGCAGTATTATTATAACCTTGGCACAGAACTGCTAATGTTCAACACGACATGATGCCACGTTTATTATAATGGATTACGTAGAAAATTGTTATTAAGAGACACCATATGTGCCGGTGACGTCACTTACTGCAGTAAACGAGGAAAGTCCAAATAATATTATACAAGTAAATAGGAATTTACATGAAATAAGCACAAAATTTACAGTCTGTCAAGTCTGTCGTCGTAAGTAAATTATTTAACGATAAGATACCACAAGTATATGTAAAACGAATGTTTCAATGTTGCTAGAAATGCCTCGCGAACAGGGCTTTGATGGTTATGGTGTGTCGAGACTAAACAACTCTGTTAGCAAAGTACATTTCACATCCCCATAAATGAACACAGATGTACTGATATCTTCAGAGGCTGCGAACAAGCCAGACAAAACTGTCGAGGGCATAAAACATCAAATAAAAACAAAGAACAAAGCAGTAGAGTGAGCATTTGCGCTTAATGGATGTGTAAATAAAGGCGCGTTGTCACACTCGGCCGGAGACCTTGGCCTAAAGAGAAAACAACAACTGGATCACGACATAAAGGAGTATAATTTGATTAACATCTGCTAAAACTTAACTCACGAACTTTTGAATGAACCACATGCAAAGGTTAAGGTTATCTATGAAATAGCTTCAGATGATGAAAAAAACTACACAGAAGCCAATTTAAACAAGTACCGGCCCTTACATCTTTATCATGTGTTTATACAATACCTCTTTCAGATAGGTTGACCTGAATAAGTCTGGAGATCTATTACTACAATCGCGATAAGACATTGTTTATATAAAGGGTTTCGTAACGAAGATATTAAAAGATAAATTATGGACTGCAAACCAAACTTAAAACGTAATTAATTTTAATAACGCTGTGCGTTTATGAACTAGTAATAGAAAGAAATACATCCAGTGATGCAACAGAGAAGATTGCGTAAATGAAGAATATGGTGGTACTGTGAATCTTACAAGTGCCATTGTTAAACACAAAGAACCAAAATGATGCATAATGTAACTCATTCATTACAATCATTACCTGTGACGATTATTTATGACCATTTGGCAAGATCTCAATGGTTCATAGTGCGTAGACGCATCGAACAGTGCGTATTATATTTCTTAAACGAACCTCATTTCGTATGAAGTCAGACGTTTATAAATAGAGAATTGAAACGAGTATTGGAGTATAATTTTTACGCCTCGATTCACGATTTATTGCCAACAAGCTCCAAATACAAAAAGTACAAGAGAAATCGGCCCGTTGTGGAATGAAAAGAACAATAAAGTTACCACAAATTGAAATCTGTTAACAAAATCGATTGTTTATCGCCGGCAATGTGTGGGAATAAATTTTTAATGTTTAACAATTCAGTTTTTTATAAATAACCAACAATTGGTTAAATTCGTTTGCACTTTTGACCTCGAGGTAGGTAGGTACTAACTAATGAGCAGCTATAATCCTAGATAACCGCAAAGAAGAATTTATTACATCTGCAAACTTTCAAAGGCGTTAACAAGCGTCGTGGGACCATTTAGAAATGTTTATCGTCTTTCACATCTTCATGTCAAAGCGTTTCTTTTATGACCGCTTCAGTAACTGATATTTTATAAATTTCCAAGAACACATTAAGAAATTAAGCTGCTCTTTCATTTGGCTTTTTGCCTTATAAGTATCGGTTGTTCTCAGTGTCTTGAGGTGACGTCAGAAGGCAACGCTGCAGAAAAACCGGTCGGAATCATACATGACCGCTGCGGAGTCATCCGCTATCTTGAATCACGTTGGCTATGTTGCGGTTTGTCTTGTATGTCATATTCCATTGCGCTTGCGCAACCGTATTGCTTCAACTTTAAATGACAGTACTTAAATTAATATTTTGACATTCTCCAAAAGTTCAGCAGATACTCTGCTTTAAGAAAAGCTTTCTTTGTCAGGTTGCTTACAATTCAGAAGGCGTAGTGAATGTTTAGTTTATATTATGTGTCATATTCAATTGACGAGTAAACTACTGAGCGCGTGTCAGGTTTGCATAACAATCGTGAACAATGCGTCCCCTGTTCCGTTTCGCGAGTGCGATGACGGAAAACCTCTATGTATTGCGGAATTGAAAAGAAAATAGAATTTTAGTGTGTGAATGATTTATGAGTTCTTGAGAACTATTAAGAATTAAAAAGGGGAATCTCAGCAAATCTCTGAGAACTTGCTAGCCCAGTTTTTCTGCCTTATAAGGTCATTAATCAAAAGTTACACGTTCATCTTGATCGCAATCCTGTCTTGGAAGACTAAAATATCGTGTTACGTTTACGAGTTCAATTCTAAGTAGAGTCTGGCTTTAATAGTCATAGTCGGTGTTTATTGTTAATAGCCTGTTGCGACATACATTACGTGCAAGTCGATGACTGTTCATTAATAACTGACCAATGGCACGTCCGAAATTCATCGTCCAACGATACCAGCAACTTGAAATGAATGAAATAATTATTTGTAAAACAACAGCTGCATAGAGCCACTCGCATGAATTTATTATGCCTATTTAGTTACGCTTATTGAATATAATTTATGCAAGTTATTTTAAATTGCAAATAAGCAAACGAGCTGTGTGAAGCAATACGTGGTAAATCTTACATGACAATTACGAGCCCAGCTAATGATTATAGTAATTTTATTTAGGACAGCTCCTTTATAGGGATATTGACTACCATAGATAGAGAGACTCTAAAGATGGACTTTGGGATGTGCCGTGTTTATAGCTGCTTTTCCCGGCGTTTTTGGCCGTTAAAATGCCATTGTGTTATTTGCAACCAATATTCTTCCATTAATAATGCAAGAATCAAGTTTATACAGAACATCTGCTGTCTTAACTTTAAAGCTTTTAAAGGAGCCAGGTGGTGCATGCCTTCATACGATTAGTTGTTTAACCAGAAATCGCACATCAAGAGTTTTGAAAAAGCAAAGGAGGATACTTTGTAAGTTCTTCAGTGGGAAAGGACTGAATACATAATTATTCAATTCGCATAGTGTCGTTGTAAGATCACGGCAATTAGCCATCGGACTGTGGGATTCAAGAATGCGCGCGACCGTTAGCGTCCGCCTGTGCCATAGTTGGCACTCCCAGGTACAACCAGCATCCTATGGACTGACGAATGCCTTTATAATCCTCTGTAAAACACATCGATAATTTGGGCGAGGCTGTTATCATTCGAATAGTGAAGTTACGTCATGCTTTTGTTATTTTTAAATATTTGATATGATGTAACTGGCCAGTCGCTATCTTTTATTTGTGTTGTGCACTTTTGCATTTCTCTATGGTTCGTTTCGGGCAAGTTACGGGCGACAGGAGAGTTATTGCTACGACAGAAATAAAGGCGGGAAAATGCACGTCACCTTTTCACAAAAATTATTGATTGTTCACCAATTAACACAAAAATACGTGACACTATTTTTTTTAATGCACAGTCGCTTGATTTAAGTTGTGCTGCCTATCAATGTCAGGGCATGTTGAAACAAGGCTCTCATTGTTATAGCTAGGATGTAGCACTTATCACCTCACGGTAGATAGCTCACGTTCCCGTGTGACGTGTCCCCACACATCGACACATCCCGATAAAAATAAAATGTACAAAGCTCTTCGGTAATGAATACAGTGTGGAATTTCCCCAGGATGTACCTACATCACAAATTAATACTCCTAGATAAGAATTAATACAATGCAATTAGTTTCCTGATTCGTTTTAACACAATGGCTGTAGATTTTCCAAATTAGTAAACATACTAGCTTTGCCTTTCCTGTTTAAAGGACGGTTGGTCCAAAGCGAGGAATTAGGAAAAAATGCAAATGTTTAGCTAACCATTCCTATTTCAGGACCACGCAAAAGAGCAGTGAATAGTTTGTTTATTCGGCCAAGAGTGCACATTTCGTCTTGAGCATTGACTCCATGTTGTTGCCATATATCGTGTGGCCCTTCAAAATATTGACTTGGCATGCTAAAAATATCAAGCAAGTCAACGCCCTGCGCCACTGTGCGATTGGTCAAGTACCTCATCAGCATGGAGGAACAATGAGCGGATGATAACGCGTTATCTACGCCAGCCAGGGAAGGGGGACGGAGGCGCCGGAAATACAACGACTCAACATGGCGGCTTCTCGGAACGTGCGTACGCGCATCCGTCTCGAAAGTGAAGAAAACTACGTTATAGTCCGATGACCTAATACAATTTTGCAATGGTATCAATTGGCAATTGTTCTATAAACTTTGAGGCAGATTGTTGTTATTGATCGCGATACAGTTCAGCATTATGTAAACGATATTGACAATCTTATCGTTTCGAGTACGGTATGTATAGACCAGATTATTCAGACAACGTAACAGTATTATCTATAGTGAAATAATTTGTATGACATTCATTACACCGGGTGCTGATTTGTTCACGCACCTCAAGACCGTTATTAGTTAATACTTACCTATTTCAAGGCAAGATTACGAAACATTTTAAAGATAATGATGAAACAGAAGCTGATAATTATTTGAAGTTATTTAAGGTGTAGATTTGAGAAAATATAATAGAAGAATTGGGTAATGGTACAATCAAATCCTGCCATGAATTTCTCCTAATTACTAGCTATGAATTATTGGGTTCTGAGTTGAAAATTCGATATAGAAACCAAGCTTGTTTTGACGGAGAAAATGTTTACACATTTTATGAGAAGATAGCATATCTTTTCGAGATTTGATACACTCTCGAACAAAATCTTCTTGAACATTTCACTCTGTCGTTATTTTCATTTTATCTTTACATGAAAGGTGACTTTCTTCACAAAGGGGTATTCTTATCCCATATCTGTGCGTTGCCTGTGTTCCATTCACGTCTGTCTGTTGGCGACTGACTAATGAGGCTCTATTATTGGTGTCAGTCGGCGTCATTTTGTTTCCATTTGGCGTAGGTACATTCATTATATTCTTTATCTACCAATGCAGTTGCATTAGTGCCCTCACTTTGTTGACTGGCACTAACTGGTGATTGATATTGGACCTTATTTCATCATTATTCTTCTCATCATCTTAGAGTATTTCATATTTAAAAGTTCGCCTTTCTTATGATCTCATCAGCTGCTGTCCTTTAGGTTAATACTCCCATAAAAATGTTGTCACACATGTTTGGGATATTCCAGATTTCAGTAGCATGCTGAACCCATGGATTTGAATGGATATATCGGTAACCAATTTAGTAACATTGTCGTTTATTACGTTACATGGAAAGGCATAACAAGCAAGGTAAGTACAATGTTTTTGGTTGTAAATACTCGCATAAGCTGATACAATTTTCTTAGAAATGACAGCAATTATTGGCGCCTTTATAAATTAGGTGACTGGTTAGTTGTGTAATCACTAATCATGTTGCAGTGCACTAGATTTGCACAAAATTGCATGCGTTATTCAGTTTTCTTCTCTTAATTTGAACGGTGGATAGAATTCTCGTTATTGGCGACTTGTAAATTTCAGTTTGTTTTTATTGAGCTGCTCTAATTTATTATAAGATTACTTGTTTCTATTTATCGAGCTAAATATTCACTGTTTTGCTAGAATATCGGTTAGGGTGGGTATTTGTCCAAGATTGGCAATTGTCCTAAAGTAAACAATTTAAGTACCTAACTATTTGAACAACATAGCTGTCGTACTAAGTACTACGCAATAGATACAGGGGCAAGATAGGTTTGAATAATAATTCGAGTTTTGGAGTCAAGTGGGCGAATAGCCGCCATTTTGAAAGTTATCAGAGCTATTTGGCGTAGGTGAGAATTTTAAATTGTTTACGCGACCAGTTATAATGTTTGCTTATTTTGTTCGACACTGCAGTTCGTGAGGAGCTTAGTGAGAAAATAGTCATGAGAACTAACGAACTAGAGATATCTGATAATTTTAGAGTCAACCAGAAAAATATCTACCGTTATTAGCTGCCGTCATAAGGAAAAAGGGCACAACTAACATTTTTTCCAAAATTGAGTTATATACATATTCGGAATCAGAAAAAAAAGGCCCATCTGCCAATATTTTTGTACAATTTTTAGGAACAAGATAAACAAAAATACCGTAAGCTCAAAAGGCACAACTGAGCCACTTTTTAAGTTATTTTACGTAAAAAGAGCACATCTGACTTATAGTACGTCAAGAGGGCACATATTATTATGCATATATGCGGCTTTTATTTGTAGCACGCTAAATATATAATTTGTTTACTTGAAAAGGCATAATTGACCCGCGTTAAATATTAAAGGCATAACTACCACAGATGAGCTCTTACCAACTAGACCTTGACATTTAATTTAAAAGAAAAGTCACAACTAGCAGTTATGCCTTTACTACCAAAAATCTTTGACTAGAGGTGAAGTGAGGGGGTCGAGGTACGAAGCAAATTCCGCCAGTTGTGCCTGACGTGTTTTTTTTTCTCAAAATGTCAGAATGAAAAGTCACAATTGGTTAGTTATGCCCTCTATTTGTAATATTAATAACTTAACTTAATTTTTTATGCTACGTTGAAAGAGAAAATGTTGATTATTTAATAAATGCCAAAAAAATAAAAACTTTTATTTCAATAATCGTATTGGAATCGTAAAGATGAATTTATTTTAATTCGTCTATTTTCAAAAAATAATATTTTAGTCGATATTTTTCGCCAAAAACCAATAAAAATTTTAAACTCGATTTTCTCCCTATTTATAAAATGTTAGATGTGCCCTTTTTCCTAATGGCGGCAGAGTAGTAGTCTGTGGTAGTAGTTGCTTGCTCGTGGATCGCGTAGTTTTTCTGGTTTTCTTGTTAACCTGCTATCTAATTACGCAACACATTTTCGTAAACGATTCCGACTAATCTGTTTCATTTTGACAGCTCAACAATATTCATTGCGTTATTTACGTTGTTGAGCAGATCTTTTTCGAACTTATGAAGCAATGGATTAGCATTCTGTTTCAAAACGAATCAAATTCTGATTGATCGTGTATTACGTAATTAGGGTACTGTTTTAACAGTCATTGAATGGGCAGATTTTTCCCTTGTACACAAACAAAAAAATCTGAACAAGATAGGTACTATTGTTTAAGAAAACCAATAGTATTTCGTTCAGATTTTATTTGTTTCGGTCGTGTTCGTCTCTACAGAACGCTCGCATAAAACCTCTTCATTTTCAAAATACTCAAACACATAACTGCTCGGTAGTTCACCTGCGCAAGTGTGGGCAAAAAACCCGGTCCACACGACATAATCGGCGGCGAAGGACGCGTGCTTGCGTACGCGCACCTTTCGTCTCTCTTTCACGTATAGCTCTATCTCGCTCACTCTGCTCTTTAATCAGACAGGTATATTTGCTTTTATTACTATCTGGACCAGTCAGCAAACCAAACTGGCTTCTGAAGAATGATGAATATTATGAATATTAACTAGATGATAATTTCGCCAGTTAGGTGTTCATTGCTCTGTGAATATGAGAAATAAATGTAGATTTAAAAATGTATGAATCATAAAATGCAATGTATGATAAAGCTGGCAGTAATAGAACATCCAAGGCACTGTATGAAATATTCAGAAGCTATCATAGAAATAGAATATAAAATGATGTTATTCTGCCCTCAATGTCACATTGGTTGTCGGAGTAAGCCCTGCATAAAGTAATATTTATGGAAATTATGTCTAGAAGGGATAATGTTTTATTCAGCATGTTTGTACCTACATGGTCTAAGCATATTGGTCACCATTTAAATTCTTTTGCACAATTTGTATGTAAGATGTTAGGGTGAAGCATTAATAAAGCTTCCATGCAAAATAATAGTAATAGTTTACTAGTCTTCTTTCAAGTTGTAGTAAGTTTTTTCTCATAATTAAAAAAAAAAAAATCATAGACTGATGCCTATGGCATTAAGTCCGCCTCTGTACATCTTTGTGCTTGAAGTATAAATAAATAAATAAATAGACTTGTTTCATTTTTTCTAGTACTATAAATCAGACCAACAAAGGGGATAAACTACTTTATTTTTTAAATATTTCAACTTTTTTGAAAATAGCTGGCTGGAATTGATGAATAAGAAGAAAAATTTATGGAATCAGTAAGTACTACTATTTGTATAGTTCAAGTTAATACAATAATAAGATTGCAATATTCAAAATAACACACATTGCATTCATGCAGCAGCATAGGTACTTCACGAAGAAACCTGGTGAACTAAGAAACAAATGAGTAATATATTTCAAGCATGTTCTTCTGTTTTATAAAACATTACGCTATTTCAAGTGTTGCAAAACACTTGTATATACATATTTTATGTCAATTATGTTCAGTTTGTGTGCCTGTTTCTTAGACAACCAATTAAAGAGAATAATATTCAAACTTTAAAAGGTCGTTTTGTAACTAAATACATAAAGAGATGAAACAAAAATTAGAAGTTGGCAGTAAAAAAGTTTAATTTTTTTGGTTAGTTACAAAGATAAACAAATCGTACATAAATGTATGTACCGCCGAAAATCAAGCAAGGCCGCCTCAAAATACAGATGAGTCAACATTTAGAAGACTACGTAGAAATAGTTTAACAATTTATTCAAATTTTGAATGTATGTATGTTAAAGAAAGGTTAGTACAGGCAAGATCATTGTTTATCTAAACAATCTGTATACTAACCGAAGCTCTCTGTCAGTTTCAGCATAACCCCTCCAATGTGCATATCTCCCTTCACGACCATAGTCCGTTTCTCGTTCAGGTCTGTGACGTAGATCGTGAGGTTCCAAGACCCATCACCAACGACTTCACCGTCCGCCAACATGTTTCACAAGTTCTTTTACACTTCACAATAAAGTAATGTCACTTCCGAAGGAGCATCGCGAGTTGTTCCACAAAGTTAAAATTTATTGACGCACGTCCAGCAAACTCGCCAGACTTCAATCAACTGAGTCGGTGTTGCCGTACCAAACAAACACAAAAGAAATTGGTACCAATAAAATCGGTAGAAGTTACCAGATTTCTAAGCCTTTAGGTTTATTTCGGTATTTTTGTTATACTTTAAAGCAGTCCCATTGACATTATGAAGCGAGTTACTTGTTTCACTTAAGTTGGTGAAAGACATGCGTACTTAAACACCGCGGTTTTTTAAGTTCGTCAACTTACAGCTCTCCATCGGTGACACACGTGAAGATTTCTCAAGCCGGCGCCAGACTTAGCTTCACATGTTTGAACACATGTTTGATTGCTAAGTGTGGCACGGGACTTTGGGTATGTGTTCAAAGTTTGAACAAAGATTTGCACTTTGCCATGCGGTGTCGGTCTTTTTCGACACATCAAAGCGTTCAAAGTTGAATGTGTTCAAATGTTTGCGTAGCTTGCCACACTTGTTCAGTGTTCAGTCAGTTGCTCGAGCGTTGTTGAGCGGAATGGTTGTATGCTTGTGTGTGAACTTCTTCTCGGTTTCTCGTAATTATTGTTTTCTTGCACATGTAAAAAATAATTACATGCACACAAATAATACAGGCATACTGAGTCTACGAAATCGTCGTCCATCTTGTTTGTTGTCTACCAGCATACTGTGGAGAAAAATGTTTGCGAAGCAAGTCGGGCAGGTTACGTCAATATGTGTTCAAATGCTTTGCAAAGTCGTCAAAGATATGTGAAAATCTTTGAAGCTATGTCTGGCGCCCGCATCACACTGTATCGCAATGTTTTCGAATTTTCTGAACATATACAAATGACGAAACAAAATGCTGGCTCACGACTCGCGGCAATGACAGACGTACGAAACTACGAACCAAGGCGGGCTACGAGCAAAATTTCAAACCTGTTGGATCACCGGCGAACTTACTCGGTGGTTTTAAAGTGCGCGTACTTAGTGTGACACACGGGCGAGTAAGGTCGCCGAGCCTTAAGACCACGTACATTCTCGCACGTCTATCACCCCTTTTAGACTTATCTACTTACTTATATTTTATGAAACGCTCACTTTATACTTTATACGTTTAGTTTCAGTTTCAATTTCAAGTTCATAGAAATACTAAAACACTCATAGATTGGGCAGTACTGATTTGACATTAAATAGTGATGTGTAGGGTGAAACGGGTGAAACAAGCTTGTCGGGCCCGATTGCTTTTTGTTAACTATAAATGGAAGTAAGGTACACACGCTGCGACTTCGATCGACATGACTCGCTAGCGATTAGCGATGTCGCTGACGAGCCTGAGGGAGGGTCTAGCTAGAAAAAGTGAAAATCTATCAGTGATAATGATAAAATTGATGGAAACGTCAAAAATGTATGTGACTGACGCTACCGAAAACAGATTGTCACTTGTCTAACCTCTCTGATGGGCTAGCAGCTTACACTTACAGCAATGCGTATGTCAAGTATTTTCATTCTGATGCGTTTGCACCAATGCGAGGTAGAGAGTAGAGAGAGATATCCAATTTCTATTTATTATTATCATTTACAGCAATATCTTCTAACTTCTTTATTTTGTTACCTTTCTATAATATTCTGTCTGGGCGAAGTTTTCCGGACAGTGATACTTACTAATTTCTTAACTTAGGTATATTTTAGTCGATTGATTTGGTATTGTGTACGTAGAACATTATAGTGAGCAGGAGCAAATCGCATCACTAAATGAAATGTCATTGACGACGCAAGAAGAACCAACATGACAACTAATGTGTGCTAATGACAGGATTGACAAGTGTTCCCGGGTCCTGTTGTGGTGTTATTATTTTATTAAAATTAAAATTTACTTGCTGCATGCAATATCATATGAATATCAATATTGCAATCATTCCCAAGATTTCAAGCAATCCTTATGAACAACAAAGATAAGAGATACTCAAATGAAATGGTGGCTACGAAGAATAAAAATAAAGGTAAGTTCTTCATAAAATTATGCATTTTGTATGCATATAACAAGATAATATCACATTCTGTGATAAGCGGGTGTTTTCATGATGTCTAGATAAACATAGAACCCACTGTATTCTGGGTTGAATTATGAGTGGCGTTTATTTTGCTTTTATTTAGAAAAATGCAAATGTTTACAGTAGTATCCTGTTCAACACCTGAGCATCGGGCAGAATCACCATCTAGGGACAGTGACTCTATCTGCGACTCGGAAGCCGCTAGCCCGGTTCCTTTTTATTGCACACAGGATGGGGCAGAAGGAGAAACAGATGTTGTTTGGAACTTCTACACGCCAAAATCGGAGAATGCAGCCAAATCACGCATCAAAAATTCAACGCCTGTGAGCCGAAGATCAAAAAGATCAATAAAGCCTAAAATAACTGAAAGACAACCTCCAAAACGAAGAGCACTTAAACAAACTTCACACAAAAAGACTGAATTATTTCAAGAACTGATAGAACTTAATCAAAATTTAGTTGAGTTGATGTCTAAGAAATCCCAACCTACAGTATGTACAGAAAAAGTGAATTCAGGAAGTGAAGATGACTTCATGACAGAGTCACCAGAATTCTCTCCTAAAAGTAGAGTAAGAAGTAATTCTCGATGTTTAAGGAGAAATGTGTTGAGCTCTAACTTTGTGAAACCAGATCCAGAAACAGCATTGGAATCAGATGATTCTATGAATGAGTGCCTTATAAAAGCCAGTCAGGTTGTAGAAGAAAAGATCCTCAATGAAGCTCCAGTTGTAAAAAGGCCATGTTATGAAACAAATATGAAAAAGAAAGTTATTACACCAGATTTACATTCAAACTTCAAAATGGATCAAGATTCCATGGATGCCATACTGAACAGTATAAAATTAGATTCACCAATTGTAAAGAATGTAAAGAAATGTGCTTCCCCACAGTTGAATAATGATTCATTTGATAGTTTGGTTGGTAACTTAAATGATAGTGCATTGGATCGGCTAACACAGATGCCCGTGAAAATAGATACATCAAGAAGAAAAAATAATTTAAATAGTCCAAAAGATGGGAACAGCTGGACAATAAAGGAATTAATTGTTCATGAGAGTAGTCCATCTTCAAAATCTATATTCACCCGCCATAATTCAATGCCAGCATCTCCGACAGTGACGAATATTAATAAACCATCAACAAGTGGGATGGTTTTTGGGAGATATAACTCAATGCCTTTTGGCAATGAGGCAGAAGACACAACAGGTAATAATTTATTTTATTACAGAATTCAGAATACTTATGAAATTCTTGCAATGATAACAGCCATATTTGGCCAACATAATAGTTCAAAATGTTCAAATTACAGTACAATATGCATAGTATGCATATAAGATGACATTTATTGTAGCAGTTATAATATTTGTTATTATAGGTATTCCTAGATAAGATATGTTTTTAATTCTTCAATGTTTTTTTATTAACAAACTACATCTATTGATGTGTTCACACATCAAGTTTTTTTGGTGTGACAATTATATTAGGGTAGTATTTAAACGAGTGACTGTAAATTTATGTTTTAAGTGACAAAAATAATTAATTTAAGTTATAGTATTACTAAGTGAGCGACTGACTGCGAGTGACGAGAAATCAACATAACGGCAACTTACAAACACTAAATTTGAGTTACTTAAAATACAAAATGAGAAGCTTCATAATATGTGAGTGACCTAATATATGTTTGAGTGTCAACGTTACGTCCTGCATTTTTTTCAATATTTGGCAAATGATTTATTTATACTGAGCGGCATTATATCTTAAATGAAAAACCACTTTCAAAAATACTATAATGAGCAGAGTACTATGAGCTCACATTTTTTTTGATAATTTTCTTATGAAATAACTATTTGAAGAAACACTATTGCCACATGCAGCAGGCATGGTTTCTGTCACGGCTCCGGCGCTGCGGGGCTCCGGCGGTCCCACGCGAGCTTACCGTCGCAGATGATTTTAACGCTCACCACCGCAGCTTCGGCTTGCTGGCCGGCGGCCGGCCAGCCTCAGCCGCGGCGGCGGCGGCGGGCCTTGAAACCACTTGCTCCTCAGCTCGCGGGCCGCCTAGCCCCTCCGCGCCTACGCGGGTTTAAATTACACTCTAGGGGTAGAGCAGACAAGACTACGTGGAGTCGGTTTTGCAGCGATTCGTTTTTAATTTTTATACCTTACAAATATTTGTTTAATGAAGTTTATACCAAGTGTGTTATGCCAAATAAACTTCGGAGCATCAAAATTCTGCTAGATAGAGGGATACCCATCGTAAACACGCAACACCGGTCCGCAGCCCAACTCACCTGACTGCATCGATTCGTCGCTCCACCCCCATTCGCATCAAACAGTCTGTAGTTTTCATTAAACAATCGTATCAAAATAAAAAACATAAGACCTCAAATAGAATATCAGTAACCAATAAATCTATACATATAATAAAATTGTAGAAAAGTGGTGTCTGTACAATGGAAATATATGAAAAAAAAATAGCAGGGGCTGTTATTATATCGATGCTGAACCCGAGATTGTAATTAAATTTTTTTTTGTCTGTTTGTCTGTTTGTCGGTTTGTCTGTTTGTCTGTGTGTTTGTGCACGCTAATATCAGAAACGGCTTATTCGATTTAGATGCGGTTTTCAATAATATATTGTAGTAAGCTTCACTTAACATTTAGTGTTTATTTCATGTCAATCGGTTCATAAATAAAAAAGTTATGTCAATTTAAAGAATCACATCGAACATTTGTTATAGGTTAGGCATTTCTTTCCTTGATTTTCGGTATACTTATCTTAATTTTTATTTAGGGTTTGTATATAAATATTATAAGTATTTGGTATAGGTTAGGCATTTCTTTTCTTGATTTTCTTTATTAAGTATAAGTTTATTAGCTCAGGTTAGTAATTAATTTTTCTAGCAATTCTTTTGTTTTATAAAGTTAGGACGTTTGGTTTACGCGTCTTAACACTTATTACTTAAACTGTGACAATTTTAGACTGTATAATAATCTGTAAGTATTTATAATTTAATTGTTTACGATAGTACGTGTTTACTAAATAACTGTGTGTTAAGTAGTAAGTACTATTTTATTGTAAGAATGCCTCGAAGAAGATCCAACCTCTCCCAATGTAGCAGAAATGCTAAAAGGATGAGATAAGTTCGATCACAGGAATCTGAGGAAGGTCGTGAGGCAAGGCTCTCTGCAACTCGGGAACATCAGGCTAGGTTTCGTGCTGCAGAAACTTCGACTCAGCGGGAATCTCGACTAAGTTCAAATCGTTCTCGAATGGTCGAGGTCGCGAAAAAATTTTTTCATACTAATGGGGTCAAGTCATGAAAAAGGTTGAAAAACACTGCCCTACATTAATCCTACTAATATTATAAATGCGAAAGTTTGTGAGGATGGATGGATGGATGTTTGTTACTCTTTCACACAAAAACTATTGAACGGATTTTGATGAAACTTTACAATAATGTAGCTTATACATTAGAATAACACATAGGGTACAATTTATAAAGATTTTATGTGATTTGGCCATAATATAACGATAAGTATCAAGTAAGTCGGAAAAATTCCTGCCCTCTGAGATCTATCTTTGCGTGCGCTGCCTTTTTTTTTTGGGCGGTTAATCATCCAATGACTTCTCCCGCTCTGGGCGGAGCGGAAGGGCGTGTCAGACTCTTACTGACTAAAACCCACACGTGTTCCTTCGATCCTTGATATCTCTTTGAGGCGCGCGTGGAACACGATGCGCCGTCGACCCGGGCCTGGTCCTTATCGTACGGCGAGCTGCCCGTTGCGGTGGCCGGAAATCGGCTATCAATTCCCGACGCCCCGCCCGGGACGTCTCCTACGGCGGCGGCGGCTAGGGCTGGTAGGGCGCGGCCTTTGCCACTCCCTCGCGCGCTTCACCTTCTCCTTCGCGAGCATTACTGCTTTGCAGAAGGAGGTGACGGCTTGCCATGCCCTCTCGCTCCGCACCATGGCCTGAACCAGGGCCGTACGCGAGAGGTCACCGCCGCCGATCGCCTCCACGAGGACACGGCGGTGGTCCACCCAAGCCGGGCAGACCTCCACCGTATGCTGCGTGCGCTGCCTAAACCGTTAGAGTTACATGAAGAAAATGTATTGTGGGATTGTTTGTCTTAAAGAGTTCTAAATAAAAGTCCGCGACAGCATATATCTACCTTTTATGTGGAAGCCTTTATAACCAAAATAGTGAGCAATAAATACAGTTAAATTGAATACTTTTTTTACATTGCATATTTTAGAGTATTTAGTTAATTCTTATCAAAATAAATACCTTCATCGCTTTTGGTATTTAATGTAGATAAAGTTTGTCTTTTACACTAAGTAGTTTGGACAAATAGTTTAAAAGTTAGAACGATAAGAATGACCTGCGATATTGAGTCGACGGCGCACAGAACGAGGCTGGAGGGGCGGGCCAGCCAGGGGATGACGCGCCAGAGCGCCAAGTAGAAGCTATTGCTTAATAATTATGTTCGAGAAATAACGTAAATAACGCAATTAATTGTTGAACTGTCAAAATGAAACCCATTGCTATTGTAAGTGCTACGCAATTACCCCGCTGATTTAGGACATGTTACACGTTCCTGTGGGATAATTTCCGACATCCACGCGGGCGAAGCCGCGGGCAGAAGCTAGTCATTAATAAAGCAGCTTCCAAACGTTGCTGAAAATGAACTTTTTAGTAGCTTGTTATACCTCAATTGGAAAAATCGTCTCTATCATAATATTGAAGTTGTCCTCACTGTATTTCTAGTCGCTCACTTAGTAATTTAGTCGCATGGCTAGAATTTTAATATCTGAAATGGATTAATCACAACCCACTTTTTGTAAGCTCGTTCTGGATTTTATTATTAATCAATATTCGTTGTTAGTTTAGTTAATTTTTCGCTTACTCAAATTCATACTGCTCAAGTTATTAAAACAGTATCTCATCATCAGTCGCTAAGTTGTTTTTTATTCGATCGTTATATAATTCCCCATTATATTATCTTAAAAAAATATGATGTGGTGAAAGAAATATGTTCATAAGGTGGTAACAATTTTTAACTGGCAGTGCTGCCAGCCTTATGAGGACTTTTCTCACTGACAGCGATGGTGACAATTTGTTTTGGTACTATGTATTATGCACAAGTTATTATATTATGTACAGACGCCAGCACGTCAAGTTACTACAATCTGTCAAACTTTAATAGATTTTCAACTTTATCGCTAAAGAATAAGGTTCAATGTTGATTGGGAAAATTTTACAGATTGGAGTAGGTTGATGTGCTGGCTTCTGTACTTGTAAATAATAAACATATTTTAATATTAAATTGTATATTATATTTAAGATTTGTCAAAATAAACAGTTTTTACTACATTATGTAAATCTTTCAGCTCTAGGAGATTCTCCTATAAGATGCACTCCAGAGGAAATAAAAAAGAAGCACCAGCTTGCAAGAGAAAAATTGATAGCTAAGAGGCTTTTACCATTTACATCATCACAGAAGATTACGCAGTCTCTCCCGAGTACACAAATGAGTCAACAATCCATGCCAAAAATAAATGAAGAAGTTGGCATTCCTAAAAAGTTACCTGAAACAATTCTTCCAAAGAAGGTTCAGTTTCAACCTAAAGTTGCAAGTAATGTAGCAAATGTCCAGAATAAACCTATTCAAAGTTTTCAACAAAAAAGTAGTAATAATGGTGTAGACCTAAAGTCAATAATCGAGAAAAAAAGACAAGAAGCTTTGATGAAATTAAGACGCCGACAAATACAAAGCAAATGATTTCATTGTTATGTTTGATATTTATATTGTAATTAAAATTATGTTTTTGTTTGATTTATATTTTTAAATAAGACAAATAGTGCCTATTTTGTGATTTTGAATATTGCCACGTGATAAATACCATTTAAATTAAAATAATTAATCAACTGTTCCCTGTCTAATTTAATCCTAAGGGTCGCGCCACACCTGCCGAAAGTTCCGCGGCGGAACGTTCCGTCGCGTCATGTTTGCTTGCATTTCTATGGACGTAACGTTCGGCTGATGTGTCATAGGTAACTTGAAAAACATTAGGAGCGTATTCAACCGAACGTTCCGCGGCGGAACCTTCCGTCGCGTCATGTTTGCTTGCATTTCTATGGACGTAACGTTCGGCTGATGTGTTATAGGTAACTTGAAAAACATAAGGAGCGTATTCAACCGAACCTTCCGCCGCGGAACGTTCGGCAGATGTGGCGCGACCCTAAGTGTAGCGGCACACCTGCGGAACGTTCGGCGCCGAGACTTCGGCGACGGAATTATCGGTCGTAGTATTCGGTTGGCATGACACACCAAACGCGCCGAAAGGTCGGCGGCGTTTACTTCGGCGCGTAATGGTACGGACAGACGTGCTCATTACTAGCACGAAAGCATGCTTTGATTGAGCAAGTGCTCATTAGTAGCACGTCTGTCACAACACTCACAACATTGCTAGTAATGAGCATGTTTATTTTGAGCATGCTCAAAAATCAACCGACCGCAACATTTGATTTTCTACCATGCTACCTGAGTACAAGAATGCTTAATTTATTGCTGGCAAATGTGAACAGTTGCAGAGTATGCTCATTTTAAGCAAGCTTATGACCATGGTCTTTTTTGAGCACGTCTGTCAGTACCATTACGCGACGGAAAATTACGTTCCGTCGTCGTCACAGTGTTTCCACTTTTTGTGATTTCTCCCTTTTTAGGGAAAAAAAGCCATTTTATTTTGAAAAATTGAACTTGAGTTGGTAGCCCTTTGTTTATAGTAGGTACTGTAGGCTTAGACTGTAGGTCGCACCCAATGTACTACTCAAGTCTATGGCACCACCGATTGATTAAAGGGGATTCCCTCAAACTAGTAATGAATGTAATTCGTCAAATTTTAGTATATGTACCATGTTATTGTTAATTTTACTATTACCGTGACTAAAAACGACATCGGAAATAGCAGTCTCTCTCGATTAATAATGAATATTTAGTTATCTCGTCAATTAATGGATTTGAGTTTGAAAGTAGGTACTTTCAAACTCAAATAGTAGCCAGGGGGGTATTTGAAGACTTTTGTTTTAATATTAGACCAGGGTCGATAATTTTTAAAACCAAAAAAAATAATAGTAGGATGAAACCCATTAGAAAAGAAGGAGAATATTCTAAAAATTAAAGGAAAAATAATTTACGGGCGATCTGAGGTCGGGAAAGGGATGGGAGTGCGTTTTTAAGGATAAGAAACGGTTTTTCTCGATTTCCGGCAAAACTAAAAGTCCTATGGAAAAAAGTCAAATGGCAAAGTTGTAGGTAATAAAAAGACTTAAAACTTTTGTATTATTTGGCATGTGACGATGCACAGCATCTGTGAGAGGGCGTTGTATACTTCCCGTTAGTTGTCAGCCAATCACAGCTCACGTGACGTCATATCCTCGACCAATCAGCGCCGAGTTCCGGTAGTCACGTGGTCCCAGGTGGCGTGTTCGCAAATGGCGGACCTTTACCTCATAGCGTCGTTACTTCCCGACTAAGTAACATCGAATTTAGAGTTTTTAGCTACTTTTAAATATTTTGAATCTTTTTAAAGTTCAAAGTGATATAAAATTAATATTAAATAGTGCAATTGTGAATAATTGTGATTCGGATCAAGAAGTGCAGGTAGGCAACGGCTTGGTGTTTACATCGAGCCGGCTACCACGAAGCGATTCGAGCTCTTCGCAATCCGATGCTTAGCTGAGCAAATGCTAGCTTACTGAGGTAAAACGGCGGAAATGCAGGTGAGTCATCAGACATTTGAAATCTTGTTAATCAAGTGGCTGTGCTCACTAACTTTTTAATGTGTGGCTGCATCTGGTTCGACTCCGAATAACCCTATATCAGCACATATGCCTGAACCGGTTCCGGGACCTAGCTACGCGATATGTTTAGACTATAAATTGAACCACCCGCCGGCGGCTATCAACAATATATCGAGTGTAATGCCGCGGTTAAATTTAAACGTCGTTAGTACGTTGCTTAAGGACCCAAGGCGCCTCGCTCCAAATCGGATGATACGACTTAAAGCGTTACAAAAGTGCGGTGATTCGTCATGGAGGGGCGCTACGCGGACTCGTTGAAGATAGTAGCAGCTAGGACTGTAATGCTTTAATTACCAGAGTTACTCAAAGCTTATAGAATTTCATTCGCTTTCTGCCTATAGAATTTTCGATATAATTTTGGAATCATTTATACCCTCTTCAAAATTAACGATATAATAGTGACCAAGTCACGCAGCTAGTTTGCGGAAAACGAGCTGAATATATTGTAAATCGCGTGATGGTCTGCGTAAGATCTCTCCGAGCTAATGCTTAGTTGATTTGAAATTCGATAAAAATTTCGGAATTAGTTTTACTCTCATCAAAATTTCACAAAATTTGGGAGTGAATCATAAAGCTGGTTTGCGGAAAACGAGCTGAATATATTGTAAATTGCCAGGAGCGTATCCTGAGCAAAATTACTAATAAAAACTTTCATGACGGTCTGCGTAAGATCCCTCCGAGTTCTAATTGCTGATTTTAAATTCGATAAAATTTCGGAATTATTTCTACTCTCATCAAAATTCCACAAAATTTTAATTTGTGAGTGAATCTTACAGCTAGTTTGCGGAAAACGAGCTGAATACATTGTAAATCGCCGAGAGCGCATCCTGAGCGAAATTGCTATTAAGAACCTTCGTGAAGGTCTGCGTAAGATCTCTCGAGTTCTTGTTGCTTATTTGATGAAAATTAATTGCACCAGTTCTATGGAGGCTGTCTCCGAGCGTATTGGAGACAGTGGCAGACGCTGTGGGCTCCGTAGGCCCTTCTCGGAATAATCACGGGAATGCGTCTGTCATTTACCTCCGAACCACTGATTCATCTCTGAGTCGATTCAAGACCGCAATTGCGTACTTACTTCAAAATAGAAAATTTTGAGAGTAACCATAAAGTGATGTGCTCTTTCATCAAAAAGATAACGATCGAAAGTTCAGAAAAGGCACCCAAGCAAGACGAGATATTATGACTCGTGGGTGGGGCCAAATAACAGTCACACCAGTTCTACGGAGGTTGTCTCCGAGCGTATCGGAGACAGTGGCAGAAGCTGTGGGCTCCGTAGGCCCTTCTCGGAATAATCACGGGAATGCGTCTGCCATTTACCTCCGAACCACTGATTCATCTACCAGTACGAGCTCTGAGTCCATTCAAGACCGCACAATCGCCGGAGATAGCGATCCAGGTAGAACAGCAGATCACCAGCCTGCCGTTCGGTTTATCATGCGCGCCGTATGATTTCGCAGGGTTATCAACTAGATGGCCCAAGATCTACGATCAAAAGGAATGCGAGTTATGGCCTGCTTAGAAGATTTCTTTGATAGCATGCGAATCGAGAACTCTTCTTCGCTTTTAGGCGATTTTGTCTTTATACGTTCTAGAGACGTTATAGTGGACCAGTACATTACAAGAAATCTGTCACCGAAACCTCTCAAATGATAGAATTTGTCGGGTTCATTGGAACTGGCCGCCACACCAGTTCTAAGGTGGCTGTCTCCGAGCGTATCGGTGACAGTGGCAGACGCTGTGGGCTCCGTAGGTCCTTCTCGGTATGTTAACGGGAATGCGTCTGCCATTTACCTCCAAACCACCAATGATTCAAATAACTGAAGACCCAGTCAATTCTATCGGTCTCGCGAAGAGCGTTATTCGCAGGGGAAAAGTTTATTTGAAACAGGCGCAGATTATTTTAAGCACTCTAAACTTGGTCATTCTAATAGGTCGTCTTCATTATCGCCAACTCCGACCGGTAGCAACATTACAAATGGTCGCCAAGGATCTGAAATGGTGGGTCACAACCCACACAAGGAAAGCCTATAGCTCGGAACAACTTGCCCCGGGGTGATTCACCATTTCATGACCTCAGATACTGCAGATTACGGGTGGGGAGCACAGATGATCTTTCGGTTTCAGGAAAGTGGAAGTAGACCAGAGGCGATGGCACTGCAATCGAAAGGAAATGTTTGCCATTGTAGCAGCAGTTAACATTTCCGTTCTCGCCTTCGCGGTCGCCATGCTTGCCTGCAATCGTACAATCGCCCAGTTGTTTCCTTTGTTCGAAGAAAAGGCGGAACATGATCAGCGTTACTCCATATGACTTATTGAACCTTCTAGACAAAGACCGTATTTCCATGATTGTGGAATAAAATTCCAGGTAGATTCAAAGACATCACAGACAGGTTATCCCGTGAGAAACAGGCGGCTGTGTGGCACCTACCAAGACCGGCTCCAAGGAATGTTTTTTGCAAATATAGAGTTCCGTAGGTAGACCTCTGGCACCAGGGATACCAGGGTGGTGAGGAAGTATGTAACCAAAGATTTTTCAGACTCATCAGCCGCCTTTAGTCATCAGTGGCTATTTCAGATGGCGTTGGTGTTCCCGGGACTAAGCTTCCCCCTCGAGTTCTTCACCATCTGAATTCAGCTCAAGACGTTTTCTATAGCCCCTCCAATGTGGAGGAGAGCATATTGGTTACTGGAACTTCGACGTCAACGTCTCTGTAGACCCATGAGAATCGTCAACCTAGCTCGAGTTCTAGTAGATCGGAGCACGGGCCTTCTACCTACTCAAGTTCAAGACATGGAGCTCTATGCTTGGAAGATAGCGGGTGGGGTGAAATAATTATTAATTGGTCAGAATCTGAAAGGTCCCTGTTCCGATCTATTATAGTTGGACGGAGTCCACACTAAGTACAGACCGGCATGGTCTCGGTCGGTCAAATGGTGTAAAGATAACAATTACGACTTCAATTGTCCCAATAACATTGGTTTGACAAGATTATTACCGTTCATAATAATGAAAGAGAGATTAGGCTTATATTACCATATCGTTGCAAAAATTTTCGTTTCTAACTTTTGAATGTCCTGTAACGAAAATTTGAATTCAGACTTCTTAGTACAACATATTCTTAAAGCTATCTCTCTCCAATCTCTTAGAGTAGAGAACCCCCTATTGGGGACCCAAGTGAACTGATTACCTGAATGCAGACAAATCCTCCTAATAACATTAATTTGTCAAAACCGTCACGTCGATCGGCTTGTCTTTTTATTACTAGCGTCAGGAACACGAGTTCAAGACCTTATTTCTACACAGGATTTCAGCAAATTACTTCTATATATCGATCGAGGTGATTACATGATTCGGTACCCAGTGTTTGGGTCAAAGAGGGCTGCGTACAGGCAATCAGGCTAAAAACTATCTTGTCATGCTAACGAAAACATTTATGTCCAGTTAATGAATTATGGAAAGTTTTGAAATTAGGAAGACTAGGACACTCATTGTTTGTTCAGTTCGAGGTCCCACGCAGTGTATCACGGACTGTGATAGGTACTGAAATATCCAGGCATCTCTGCATCTCCTGGAAGTATGCGCTAAGCTGAAGCTTCTTTGAATTGGTACGAATAATTTTCAATCGAAGATAACCTCTTTCGCGGTAATTGGCGCAGTCCGAATACTTTTACAAAATATTATTGTAAACTGATTATTATAGGTAAAGCTGTCACTTTAATCTCTCGAAGAATGTTAAAACTGGTATAAGATAAAATCGATGGTCTCTTGATCGTTGTTAATCTGATTATTCTTATTTTCCGGATTATTACGTTACCATATAGGTATTAAATGATATAAAATATTAATATTTTTTAGATATCTACATTGGACGGTACCTATAGCTTGAAGTACATATCCTAATTTGTATAATGAATACATGTTGGTTTATATGGTCCTATTTTTCAGTAAACATTATCATATCCTCACATAGCGTCATCGTGGTCACCAGGAGTTATAAACACGTCTCTCACAGATGCTGTGCATCGTCACATGCCAAATAATAGTGCAAGTTTTACATAAAAATAAAACTTGTATTATTAAGCAGAGACGATGCACAGCATCATTCAAGGCCTCCTGGTGAGAGACTTCTATGAGGTAAAGGTCCGCCATTTGCGAACACGCCACCTGGGACCACGTGACTACCGGAACTCGGCGCTGATTGGTCGAGGATATGACGTCACGTGAGCTGTGATTGGCTGACAACTAACGGGAAGTATACAACGCCCTCTCACAGATGCTGTGCATCGTCTCTGCTTAATAATACAAGTTTTATTTTTATGTAAAACTTGCACTATTCACACTTTTTTCACATAACCTCAAAATTTATGGGAAAAATTCAAAAAACCAAGTTTTTGGTTTTTTATTTTTATCTTTTAAAAATTTTTGTTTTTTTTCACGAAATTTGGTGAAAACTTACCTTTTTATGTCCCAAATACGCTGTAATTTATTTGATAAGAAATATTTATTTTTTCACCTTATTTTGAATTAATATCGAAAAAGCACCCTAATTTTCAATCGAAAATTCACCCGTCAAAATATCAGCTTTTTTCAAAAAGTTGGTATGTTTTCTGTTCGTTAAAATCTCTACTTTCCGACGGTGAAAAAAAAAAAATGTTACTATAGTAAATCTTCTCAGAAAATGCAAAAAATCGAAAAAAACTTGAATTCGAATTTTTTTTTTTAATCATTATAAATAATTTCATCTAAAAAGTGTGATTGCTGCAATTTGATTCAATTAAAAAGTTGATTTATTTAATGCACGCTCTTAAAAGTATGAAACAAGAAAATATTTCGGACAGAAATCTAGACATAGGTACAAAAGTCAAGGTAAAGCCGTAGTCGCATGCTTGTCGGCTACAAAATAATGGCATGTGACGACGGCTTTACCTTACCATTTTTGTACCTATGTCTAGATTTCTGTCCGAAATATTTTCTTGTTTCATACTTTTAAGAGCGTGATTTTTGAGTAGTCGGGTTTTAGTTTTTAAACTTACTTTTTATTTAAATTATTTTGGGGTTATAATTTCGTGATAAAGTATTTGCAGAGCTGTTTTAATTTTTTTTGTTAAGTTTAATTGTATAATAGGTATTAATTTTTCAGCCGCGCCGTACGTTGCAGACTCATTTTTGCATGTTTTTAACAATTTAAACATATTTATTTACTTAGACAATATGATATATATACATATTTGTAATGTGCTTGTCAAGCCCTTTCATTTGATACCCTACATGGGATAATAAAAGATAAAAAATTTTTTCGTTCGTCATTTTATGTACTCTAGAGGGCGCCATATTGAATTTAATGTAACTTCGCATAGCCTATAACCAGCGGACAATCAGGACGCTTCTAACGATACCTCATTTGTCAAATTATGATCAGTGGTTTAGAAGTTATGAGGTTACAGATGAACATACATACATACATACATACATACATACATACTTACATACATACATACCGGTCAAAATCATAACCCACCTTTTTGCTTCGCCGAAGTCGGGTAAAAAATATTGTAATGAATAACGTAACCAGAATAAAGTATCTACATATAATAGTACGATTTACATTTATATTTATATATAATGAGATTTTCTATGACATAAATGTTATTAGCATTAAATAAATCAACTTTTTAATTGAATCAAATTGCAGCAATCACACTTTTTAGATGAAATTATTTATAATGATTAAAAAAAAATTTTCGAATTCGAGTTTTTTTCGATTTTTTGCATTTTCTGAGACGATTTACTACAGTAACATTTTTTTTTTTTTTCACCGTCGGAAAGTAGAGATTTTAACGAACAGAAAACATACCAACTTTTTGAAAAAAGCTGATATTTTGACGGGTGAATTTTCGATTGAAAATTAGGGTGCTTTTTCGATATTAATTCAAAATAAGGTGAAAAAATAAATATTTCTTATCAAATAAATTACAGCGTATTTGGGACATAAAAAGGTAAGTTTTCACCAAATTTCGTGAAAAAAAACAAAAATTTTTAAAAGATAAAAATAAAAAACCAAAAACTTGGTTTTTTGAATTTTTCCCATAAATTTTGAGGTTATGTGAAAAAAGTGTGAATACAAAAGTTTTAAGTCTTTTTATTACCTACAACTTTGCCATTTGACTTTTTTCCATAGGACTTTTAGTTTTGCCGGAAATCGAGAAAAACCGTTTCTTATCCTTAAAAACGCACTCCCATCCCTTTCCCGACCTCAGATCGCCCGTAAATTATTTTTCCTTTAATTTTTAGAATATTCTCCTTCTTTTCTAATGGGTTTCATCCTACTATTATTTTTTTTCACTTTTTATTGTTTTAAAGGCTTTCTACCCTGGTCTATATATAAATGTTCAGCATGTTATTTCCCGGAAAATAGCATTTTTTTTTCTGGCCGGCTCTTTTATTTTTGGGTACGATATGACTAATGTCCTTTGCGATAATTGTTGAGAATATACCAACTTTAATTTTTTTTAATGATAGGTGGCCACCTCCGCTTTTCCCCATTGTCCCCATTTGCCATTGGACCGCTAGGTTTGAGACATTCTGTATACATGGGGAAGGTCCGGCAAAGCTAATAGTAGGTGGCGTGATCATAGCTAGGTCCCTACATAGATAATAAAATTGACATAAAGGGCCATGCCCAATTTTGGTGCCTTTATTTTTTTGATCGCACACTATCGTCACCTTGTTAGATGTGTAGAGTACTTCCATACAAACAATAATTACTATGGCAGCTCAGCTCTAAAGTACATCCGTCTCGAGTTATTCGCCCTAATCTGTAATGCGTATTTAATTAGGAAAACTGAAAATATGGTCCTATACTATTTATTTCATAATACATACTCTAATGGACTCAAGTTGCATCATATTGGCGTAAGTGGCATAGTGTGACATCAAGTTACACTTCACCGTAACGATGTCGTGAGTATTTTATTAACAAAACTGAAAATATTTGTGCTTCTTACGCCTTCATCTTGTCTATTTTATAGTTTAAACACTATCTGGACTCAAGTTACGTCACGATGGCGTAAGTGGCATAGTGTGACGTCAAGTCACACTTCACTATAGCACAACACATAACATAAATTAAATTATTAGCCTTGTCTCAGCTAGCACTCGCCAATACCAACCAAAAACATCGAGAACTATATTCAAGTAGATATACAAAATAAAAACCAAACTTATACATAACTTAATTAATGTCTAAATAAAAGCCTCCAGGCATAAATGGTATGCCCGCTTACATATAGCTGTAACTGGAAGTTATAAATAATAAACTAGGACCATCGAGGTAAAATAAATAAACAGTTAATTACTAATAACAACAAAATAGTATTATAAAACATAAAAACTATGATGCATCTTCGCTATCAGAATGATCGTGAATTTTGTTCTCGATATCGCCTCAATCCTATGTGAAAACCATGTACTTGATACAAATGTTTTCGGAAAACCTTTAACAGACCATAGGCTTGTGGCTGAATTACTGTAAAGTATTTCTGAGTGAACTGTGTTAATGAGAACTATTTGGGGAATAACGTGTTAACTCAAAACGTAATAAGTAAGTAATAAAGTTTATTTACCAAAGTAGTTACAGAAATGTACACAAGTAGATATAACTAGTGGGTAGACTTATTGAAGGCTATACAGTGTGTTGCAAAAAAAAATTCTGTACATAATTAAAGTAACCCTGCCTCTTAAACTAGGTTTTCCTGTATTTTAAACGTAAACTCTCGAAGGGCAATATTTTCCTCAATCACAAGTGATAACCATGCACTTGATACTTTCCCAGTGCTATCAAATGATGATTTAATTATTATTGCGATAGTGTGCACAAATATTAAAGAGCGACCGGGAGGGGCTAGCGTCCTCAATTATTAAGAAACAGAAATGAAATTGATAAGAAATATGCGTTACTGAAAGGACACGAACAGTACTGCAATAAAAAATTGTTAAATGTTTTACAGTTTCTTTTGCAACCCTTTCGAAAGAATGACCCTCTCAAAAACGAAAAGAGATATCGAAAAAATAAAAAAGGGTCCTGGAGACGGCCAATGTGATTGCTCCGTACTGTCTTGTCTTCTTTATTTAAAGAAGACAAGACAGTACGGAGCAATCACATTATCAGTTTCACAAATAAAATACTCGTAACATTACTAATAGTGAACTGTGACTAGATGTCACATCACACTATGCCACTTACGCCAACATGATGCAACATGGAGTCCAAATAGTGTTTACACTATTAAATAAAGAAGGCCGTGAAAAAACTCATTTATTTTTATTGGGAAAAATAGTCGTAACATTCCTATAGTGAAGTGTGACTTGATGTCACACTATGCCAACGTGACGTAACTTGAGTCCAGATACTGCTTAAACTATGAAATAGACAAGATAAGGGCGTAAGAAGCACAAAATATATTATCAGTTTTGTTAATAAAAGACTCACGACATTATTACAGTGAAGTGTAACTTGATGTCACACTGTGCCACTTACGCCAATATGATGCAACTTGAGTCCATTAGAGTTTGTACTATGAAATAAATAATATAGTACCATTAAAAGTAACTCATATTTTTAGTTTTCCTAATTAAATACCCGTTACAGATTAGGGCAAATAACTCGAGACGGATGTACTTTAGAGCTGAGCTGCCATAGTATTTATTGTTTGTATGGAAGTACTCTACACATCTAACAAGGTGGCGTTAGTGTGCGATCAAAAAAAAAAAGGCACCAGTGGCCCATACATTTCAGGCAAAGCCCTTTAACATTTAGTTCATTCAAGCAATTTTATGTTCATTCATGAGTGTGCTTTTATTTCAATATTTCGTTGTTTTCGGTGATTTCAATGTTTTAAATAAATTATTTGATATGGAAAGTGTCAATTTAACACTTTAGATTTCCTCGTAATCACTTTCTTCAAAATGTTTCCGACATAACCTCGAACACAATGTAGTTTAAAAATAGTTTGGAAATTCCAAAAGTGCACGCCTCATAACACACATTCATAAACGAAAAAGAAATTCAAAACATAGTTTCTAACAAAAATTAACAATTTATCACTTTTCATGAAGTATCTGTTTTACCCATCAATATGGGTAAATTTCTAACCTCGCAATCCTTACGTAATGTCAAAGACTATTTATTTAGATATTTACGTTGTGGGTTGCTACGCAACACGGGTTGGAAATATTTAGATAAAGAAATTATATTTTAGTTAGTATTTTATTAATTATAATTAAATTAATTTGAATAAAAGAGCCATTTTCAATAGGATTCCTCATAGGGCCGAAACCAATGTATTAAAAAAAAGTTGACTCAATTAATTGATTTTATCGCAAGCTACAATGTTTTCAAGTTTCATAAATTAACAGACAGATTTTTTTTTTTTACTATTTTTGTTTTTTTCATTTCTGCTGCATTAAATCAATTGGTAAAAAGTATGTACAGTATTAATCTCTATTTAATCATTTAAACAATCCTTACATATTATAAAACAAAGTCGCCCGCCGCGTCTGTCTGTCTGTCTGAACGCGATAAACTCAAAAACTGCCGAACGGATTTTCAAACGGTTTTCACCATTGGACGGAGTGATTCATGCGGAAGGTTTTAGTGTATAATTCATTAAGGTTTTGTGTAAATTGGCTGAAATATGACGATTATTGTTGAAGATGTCGGAAAAAATCATGCCGGCTGGGAGCTTTACTGGCGTGCGCTGCGTAAGCCGTGAGAGATAAATCAAATTTATGTTCTAAAGTATTGTATATCTTAAAAATTGCAACAAAAAAGTCCGCGATGGCATATGTCTATCTTCTAAGGGTGACCCACAATAACCATTTTTATCTTTCAAAATTGTATAAAATTTTCATTGTTATTTCCGAAGCTATTTTGACCAGTATCTTATTAATCCTTATCCAATTAAATAGGTTATTTAAATTGGGCATTCAATTTCGATTAAAATATGCCTTTACATCACATCATTTAATAGTATCACAGTTTCAAAATTACGCGTAACAAAATAATTATGGTTGACAACGCGGGCGCTGTAGCCTACCACTGCGTCCGCTGAAAGTTAGTCAATGATCATTTCCTTGGCTATTAGGTATGTATTCCTGGTAGAACGTTCACGTGGGATATTTTGCGACATCCACGCGGGCGAAGCCGCGGGTAAAAGCTAGTGGTATATAAATTAAGTAGGTTCTGTGTACTAGCAGGAGTGTAACAATAAAAACAGTTGCAGAAATGGGGCAAAAAATATTTTTCTATCGTAGAGAAAGAAAGAAAGAAGAAAGAAAGAAAATACATTTATTTAGCACAGACAAAAAGGCACACAGCACAACATAATTATAACACAAGTAAAAAAAAAGAGAAAATAAAAAGGAAACAAATAAAAAGTGTAAAATAATAATTTAACAGGAATGTGTGCCTCACGGCTGCGCCTAATAGGCACACTAATGCTTCGCATTATGAGTCGTGCAAAAAACTTGACGTATAGCTATATAGAACAATCTTTTAATTTTGGGGTCTTTCGGCAAATGGTGGACTCCAAATCCGAAGTATTTGGGAACACAACAAAGAGTAATTTTCACAAAAATAAAATAGAACCTCCTCACGCCGTGTATTATTAGCTTGTTTTGGGAACTAGCTACGACAGCGCCATTTTGACAGTTGCCTTCTTCATTAGATTGCTCGATTTCCAATTTACGAAAATCCATGGTGTCAGAGTAGGTGCACAAAAAAAAATTTTGTTGTTATTGTTGAAAAACGAAATTGTCACGTCGACGTCATGTCATTGTTTAGTTATAATTGTCAATGTCAAAATAATATTTTTGTAGGTTGTGAACTAAAAGTAAATTGATTTTAATTTCTCGTCATACATTTATTGCTTAGTTACTTGATAAAGATAAATTTAGATCACTTAGATGCATGTTTAGAGAAAAAACAACTTTACATTTAATATAGTTAAGTACCTGCCTTATTAACGAATCGAAATATAGCCAGTGCAATAAAAATGGCACTGAATTACGTTCGACAAATCACTCAAGCTGCGTGCTTATTTGGGAGAAGATCTAGTAATATCCAGAGACTGATAAGTACCAGTCAACCTTTGAGAATCGGTATGATACCGATAGTTGTAGAACAAACAGGTAGAGGTGAGCGTGCATACGATATTTACTCCAGACTCCTTCGCGAACGAATCATTTGTCTCATGGGACCTATAAACGATGACATAAGTTCACTGATCGTTGCCCAGCTACTTTTCCTGCAGTCAGAATCAAGTAAAAAGCCCGTACACCTATACATAAACTCCCCTGGGGGAAATGTAACTGCTGGTCTTGGTATATACGATACAATGCAGTATATAACGCCACCAGTGGCTACGTGGTGCGTTGGACAAGCTTGCAGCATGGCATCACTACTTCTAGCAGCTGGAGCACCCGGCATGAGACATGCACTTCCCAACTCCCGTATTATGATCCACCAACCATCCGGTGGTGTGAGAGGACAAGCTACAGACATACAAATTCAAGCAGAGGAGATATTGAAGCTTAAGGCACAGATAAATACATTGTATGTCAGACATACTGGGTTAGAACTGCAGAAAGTGCAGACTTCAATGGAACGTGACCACTTCATGTCTCCAATTGAAGCAAAGAGTTTCGGGCTAATTGACAATGTTCTGGAGCATCCTCCATCACATGCTACAGAACAGCAGCTTGCATCAGGTTCTGCAGCAGCCCCACCATCAGCGCCTTTGGATCCTGCTCCAGCGCCTCTGAATCCTTCTCCGGCCTGATAACTGAAGACCTTACAACTTGACATTGGCAACTGTACTAATAATATTGGTGAATTCAGTGCTAGACACTTGTGATAATTAAATAAAACTTACTCATTGTTATAATAGTAAATTGTATTTTATTTTATAGCAATAATTTAATTTTCAGTTACTTACTCTTTCTTTTATTTCCATGCAAGGCCAGAAATGATAACATAATAAATAAAATAGAATGCCCACAAATTCAGGATCTCATCCTAACTTATGACTTTTTTGGCACTTGGACATCAATCATTCTATGCAGGGACTGAAAACTTTTATAAATTACGGTACATGTATAGAAGAATGTTGGTTACTTCTACAACAACTAAGGTTACCGCTATCTAGGTAACCAAGAATAAGAAATGTGTTACTTCTATGTGCTTCTATTTAGGTTACCGTTTTAACCGCTAAAGATCAGTGTTGCCGCTGATCATTTGTAGGGTTACCGTACGCAAGAGATGAAATTACCGTATTGAAACAAAAATTGCCGTACATTTTTTAATTTTATTATTTACATGAATAACACAAAATTATAGCGAAAATTATAGCAAGGTCAAAGAAAGAGTAAGAAACTGAACTATTCTATATCGATAAGGATTAGGGAGTTCCCCTAATGGTAATTGACGACAAGTACCTCATTCTCTCTCTCTGTGTTGATAGCTGAGCTGTAAGCCGCCCAAAGATAATAAAATAAAATAAAATACCAAAGACAATACAATAATGAAAAGTTGCGTTCATTTTTACGCAAACGATAATTACGTTTCATTTACAATTTATTTAATTTTGTTTGAATTTGAAGTAAATCTTACTGCATTTCGTAATTAAAGTAGCTAGTGGTATAACCAATGCCTCTTTAAGCTCATTTCCTGATTGCCGTATTTTAGCGTACGGCAATAACCACTCTGCCGTATACCGTACAATTCGTCTTAAAAGAGCCTGATTGCCGTACGAAACGGCAATTGCCGTACAAACGGCAACACTGCTAAAGATTCGTGACTCCAGCGCCACGCGCGTGCGGAAATCCAGCGAACTACCCACCGGCGCAGCGGAGATAAGAGCTCGCTAACATAAACAAATACTGAGATCTTTTTGTTACGTAAATAGTCTTATCGTTAATGGTTTTGGGTTCCTGATTAGACAAAGGATTTTTTATAATACTTAGAATCTTTGTAAGCGAACGCTAGTATTGATAAATAAACATTCTTATCAGATTCTTATAAGAAATTCCTTTGTTCACTGTTTTGATTATTTATAATAAAACTACTGGTTCGATTCACATGAAACTTCGCAGGATACATTATGAATACATATACTATCGGTCAAAACCATTTTTTACGAACAAACACAATAAATAAAAACACCAATAATTAAAAAAGTTCAATAATAGGTATCCGTATCATTACGTAACATTACTTAGTTGATAAAAAATATTGAACTCCTATTTTTTTCTGAAAAATGGCATATATAGTATGCAATAACTAATAAATAATATAAAATAAATGACTTACCAGCGATTACATGCACAAAACACACACAAAACTCAAAATTTCACATCAACACATTTTTTCACTACCGAGTTTGTTTACATTTTTTGATGGGTCCGTAATAGGTAATTACGATGTTATTTTGTGCAAATTTTATCTATATACGATGACGACACTACTTAATTATTGAAATAACACCATTTCCCGTCGATTTACACTTAAAAAACAATAGAAAATGAATAAATAGAACGCGGAGTGCAGTGCACGGCACGCATGCGCGGACGCCATTTTGCCGTACCAAAAATGTTCAATTTTTACTTTTTTTTAGAGTTGTTTCTGCATATTTTGACGTTTTAGTCGATTTATTTGACAGGTATATTATCCTACCATAAATTAAAGCCAAGAACAGACTAGATCTGCCCATACATAGAGTAAAATCGGCCGTTGCATCGATGCCTATACACTGACGCATTACTGCCTCGTTGGGGCTTTACGGTTTTGGGTGCGCGTAACAGATCTGTCGTCGCGAGACTTTACCGGTTTACCGGTTGACGATGACCTTGATTACGAGAAGGAACCAGAATATCGCAATGCCGACAATTTTTTTGCATTAGAAAATACGTTTAAATACACACATCAAAAGTGTCTAGGGATCAACATATATTTTTGCAATAACTTTTCTCCTGATTGATATTAATTAAAATTTTCTTTAAGGATTCATCAAATAAAGTGTTTTCGTTTGTCACAGTAACGATAAACCAAGTCACCTTTGCATTAATAAAGAAATTTGCCATTTTCCTAATAAAGGGATTTTTGACATTTGAACCACTAACATTAAAGTTCGAAAAAAAGACTGAAATAACAGTTTTCTTTAAAATTTTATTGGGTAACTTAAACAATTAATAATCCGTGTTTCTACCGCGAACACTAACAACACAAGAACATCGGTTTGGCATACTCAAAATGAGTTCATCCAAATCACGCTGTGGAATGGCCGCCCATGTTCGTTGCAACAACAAAAAAAGGTCTTCTTGCGACTGGATACCCTCCATATTCGGCAGAGCTCTTCTCTGTAGCATATCCCATGCATGCTCAATCGGGTTCAAGTCTGGCGACTGAGCAGGCCAGGGCAGGACATTGATGTTAGCTGCGGCGAGAGTCTGTCTTACAACTCTTGCGGTGTGCGGTCGTGCATTATCATGCATTAACTGAAATAAGGGACCGATTTGCACTTGTAGAGGAACGATGACGTCTGATACAATCGTCTCAGCATAAATTTGAGCGTTGAGGTTGCCTCTGATCCAAATCAACTCAGTTCTTCCGCCGATCCAAATACCCGCCCATACCATGATGGTTCCACCACTATAAGGATGGACTTCCTGGCAGGATTTTAATCGCTGTTGGCGTCCAGGAGTTCTCCAGTGTCGTATACGTCTTGTATCCGGTCTCATACCAAAACGAGACTCATCAGAAAAGCACACGAAACGCCATTGTTCTTCTGCCCAATTTCTGTGTTCAAGAGCCCATTGATATCGAATCCTACGATTGTGCATTGCTATAGGTGGTACCCGTAGCGGTCTTCGGGAATGAAGGTTCACTTCATGCAAGCGGTTTCTGACTGTTTGGTCGCTAATTAAGTTCCCTGAAGAGTGATGAAGCCTCACGGCTAACATCATGGCGGTTATTGTTGGAGCTCTTCGACCTAAGATTTGAATGTATCGGTCTTGTCTCCGTGTGGTGCAGCGATACCGTCCTCCATGGCGCTCAGCCACGGTACCAGTGCTTCGGTAACGTGTCCAAAGTCGACTGATAACACTCTGACTTGTATTCAGAGCTAAAGCCACAGTACGTTGCCGGGAACCAGCTTCTATCATTCCCACGGCTCTGAGCATTTCTTCCCTGCTTAAATGACGTCGCTGCTCCATAATAACGTTGGTTTTAATCAGTAGTAGGGAAACAGTAGCACTAATAATGTCTTCAATGCGTTGTATGTTTTTATAGGGAAAATATTGACAGCTGATTTTCATCTTTTACTCGAATTTGATTCACAGTTCCTGATTCAAATTATGAAATGCACCAAAAAGGATCCATATAAATTTATAAAATCATAAATTTATTACAAAGCCACATCTCAATCTCAAGAAATCCGCATAAAAATGCTTGATCCCTAGACACTTTTGATGTGTGTATTACGACGTGATTGTTTGTCGGCGCCGGCGCGCAGTTAGACTCTTTCATTGACTTTGACTAATGCCGACGGCACGTGTCAGAAAGATGTTCAGGTATTCAATTTAAGAATTAAGGTAACCTTTAAAAATATCGGTAGAAATATTGCACTTAACCGAAAAAATACCCGTATTGATCACACCGTTTTCGGTCCCTGATTCTAGTACAGACTCAGACGCCAGCACATCAATCAACCTACTCCAATCTGTCAAATTTTCTCAATCAACATTGCACCTTATTCTTTAGCGATACAGTTGAAAATCTATTAAAGAAATTTGACAGATTGTAGTAAGTTGATGTGCTGTGGCGTCTGTACATAATTTATATTTAGTTAATTCATAATTCTGGGTCCATAGGTATGGAGTATGGATAGCTAAGCCAATGATTTTGTAAATGATGAGTAAAAGAATTAGATATGGTACAATTCTGAATCTTGGGGCTGGTCTGAAAAATAGACATTTCCCAAAATCGATCAATATAATCTGTCATCGATTATATTATTATTCAGGTAGATCATACATAGATAACATGGTTCTGTAAAGATATCAAGTTTTCTAAACTTAATTGGAAAAACAACACAAAATATTTTACTACCTATTATTGTAACCATTATCTAGGTCTTGGAAGGTATTTTTAAAAAATCTGGCAGTACAGCTTTCTTGCATTAAATTTGATCCATTTGTAATAGTAGGTAACATTGGTATACACCATTAGTGCTGGCAATCTTCTGGATCTGAAGGAAACCAGCCCCAGTTCTGTGTAGTCTTTAGTGATGAGAGCACTTCCAGAATCACCACTGTAAAAAGAAAAACAAACATGTCATTGTAAATAATGATTCAAGTAATAAACAGATAATTTATTAAGGCCTATTCAGATATTATGCTGATCTAAAGTGATTAACCAATCGCTACCGAGCGCAACAGCGATATCGCATTTATCTGAATTCACAAACAGCCAAACGAATCTTAATGGGATATTCACTGATTGCACTTTGACTTTGCTCAGTAAGCGTCTTATACGAATATGAACATTATCTGTATAACCTTAAAGTTCATATTCGTATGGAACGCTGTTGTCTGTGAACCTCACCTTTGAATTAAGAATACAGGTGCCAAACGTTTAAAAGTTATGACCCAAGATGGACCATCATATCATTAGGCTAGCCGTCGTATGTCATAGGGTTTTTTTTTTTTTTAATAGGTAATGTTTATTATTATGCCGGCTTTACATGCTTGCCAAGCCTTGGCAAAGTCTTCAAGCCCCAACCGTCCACAAATCTTGCTTGACATTTGGAAGTCGTTTTCATACTTGTGAATGCGTCAGTGCGCTACGGAACAACTAGGGGACCCCTAAGCCTGTAGTCGCTAAGTTTCTAAGTTTTATGCCCTGGCTGGAGGTCTTTATTTATTGAGGCAGCCACAGGAAAGTCCTGTTAAGCAGAAGAGCTGTTATCATAAAAAAAAACAACACAGCTAAGTAGACTCTACAAGTTAATCAGTATTAATTAACCAACTTACATTTGCAGTTGGAATATATGGGAGAACATGTTTTTCAACTACATACAATGTTAAGTTTGCACTTGGGATAAATTCATCCCAACACTCAGGAACCCTTCATCGTGCGTGGTCCGACACGCAGGTGGCCGATACATCTTTGAATGCATTTAGTACACAGATTTAAATCTAACTACCTACCTAGATAACGCAAGTCCCTCCATCTGTCTGTATGAAAACCAAGCGTGTTAGCGTGCCACTTTTTCACACACAATTTACTAAGAAAACATTTCCAATACCTCCAACTTTTTACAGCTCAGCTTTTCTATACAGTCTTTACAGCTCAATATGGCATAAAAAGGCATTTTTCTAGATTTCAGTGGATTTCCGGTGCCGATAAAGCAAATGAAAAGCTCAGATTACGATCATTTTAATTCATCATTACCTACGTTTTTTGACACGCTAAGTAGGTACATACAATCGAGTCATCTAGTTATATTTATATCTGTGATCTGATTAGGCACCTACTTATTTTATTTCACAATTGTTCATTATTTTGGGTTCTGTTTTTTTGGAGGAACGGAACGCAAATTCAAAACGCGTTATTTTCCACCAATGTCGAAAACAAAACGTTTTGAGTTTTCGTGAAAGCCGGAAGTGACATCAAATATCTAATATTATGTGAATAAAAATCTATTCTTTGCAATATGCTTGACTGAAGTCTCACTAAGGGAAGTAACTAAGTTCGATTTCTGCTTGAATAAAGCACAAAAATTAATTTAATTTATATTATTTGGGGCTTTAAAATTTTTTGTAAACTAAGATTTTTAAGATTTTTATTATTATTATTTATTTATTATTATTAAGCAGTAACGTGGTAGGCATACTAGGCATAGTGGTAGGTAAATGACTTCACAGCATGGCCACGACAGAAACGGACATTGGAACTGTAGGTAGTAGTTCGTAGTTAATGAGTGGTAGGAGTATACCTTATTTTTGAGGTACAGGAGATAACCATGCAGCACCCTAATTACGAAACGCAAACTCAATTTTAAATTGAAACCAATTGAAAAAGATTGTCAGTCCATTGCTTCATAAGTTCGACAAAAAGAATCTGCTTAATTTTTTTTGTCGAACTTATGAAGCAATGGACTGGCAATCTTTTTCAATTGGTTTCAATTTAAAATTGAGTTTGCGTTTCGTAATTAGGGTGCAGGTCACCATATTATTTATTTATTTATTTATTGAACGTCGAACATAAAGAAACAGGTTTATTGTTGAATTTAACTTTTAATAGGTACTTTTCTTTTCTCATTGAGATCAGACTATTGATTTATTGAAAAAAAAAAAAGACATTCTTAATCCTTATTTAAACTCACTCCGCTGGATGTTGTCCTTCTTCCTTCGTGCTTCCGGCGCAAAACATGCCAGCTTCTAATTTCCCGACCAGTGAGCACACTCGTGCTGACCTTATTTTTTGTGGCACGACCTTCAGGATCGTTTCTGTATCTGGTCTTTCTTCCTAGAATAAAATATAAGTACAAATCTAAACTATAGCCAATAGTTTTGGCAATTTATTCTGGGAACCTGCACCCGCGAAGCAACACCTTTAAAAAAAAAGAAACTCATTACGAAAGCTGGACAACAATATAGCGGATGCTGTGAGACAAACAGCTGCAGCAGCGGTAAATCGCCAAGGTTAGATAGCCTGTCTATTGAACACACGCTACGGAGGTCTAGGGATCTACCATGTTTGTCGATTCTATTTTCTGCCATTTTAAAATCTGGATGTGCTTAATTAACTGTGTCCTCACAGACGCGCCTGTGAGGACACAGTTATTGTATCCATATGCAAAAACGGAAGAAAGAACATCTCCAGCGCTAGTATTAGTAATTATCGTCATATTGCACTTGCTAATATTGTAGCCAGACTGTTGGAGAAGATTTTACATCAACAAGCTGCACGTTTAATAATATCTCCGGACTGCCAATATGGCTTCAAAGGCCTCGTATCTACCAGTACGTACTGCTTTATGTGTACTCCATAGAAATATAAATTTCTTATATATCAATCAATCAGGTTGTGAGATATTACAAGAGTAGAAATACCTCTGTAATAGCCTGTTATCTAGACCTCAGTAAGGCTTTCGACCGTGTTGACCATGATCTGCTGTGACAAAAACTATCCAACCGTGAAGTTCCCAGCGAAGTGCGCACGGTACCGAAAAACTGGTACCAGCAGCAGCAGAAATAGAAATTACTTTGTCAACCTATACAGAAATTTTTGAAAATGTAGGATGCAAGAGTGAGCTCGAAAAATTTTAGCACGCCACCCCGGATAGGTAAAAGTTCTTTTGACTATTCACTAGTAACAGTTACTTTGTCGACTTACGCAGAGAAGTCTGAGAAAAAAGAGAAAGTGAAATGGAAGACTGAGACTAGCGAGCTCGAAAATTTTTGCACCCTACGTTTATATTTTAGCGTACGTAGGGTGCCCCCTACGAACTGCCTTTTACTTAATGAACATATTTTGATACTGTATGGAATTTGATAAAAAGCTCTAGTGTGTTTGAGTTTGAACTCTATCGGAATTGTCGGAATTGTCAGGAATTACTTGAAAAATGGAGTAGGTAACTGGAAACACATACGAACGAAGCAAGCTATTTTATAGCTTGTAATAAAAATAAATAGCACTTAACATAGTTATATCACGACTGTTATCTCCGAAGAGTTAGACAGTGGTGTAAACCTGGTGGTGGAGGACTATACCATGACCATATAATGAATATACCTATAGAAAAAAAACAGAGTAAAGGACCTTTTCCACCAACTCGATCGGCACAGATTGATATCCAATCGTTAAAATAAAATGCTGATAATGTTCCGGATCTCGCAGGTTCTACGGCCGATTCCGGCCAGGCCAATAGAGGAGAGCTAGAGAGCAGTGGTGGTAACGGCCTCGGCTTACGAGTGGGTTCGAACCCAGGCTGGCGCTTTACTTTGTGTAAATAATTTCATCACTACTACTCTCAAAACGGTAAAGGAAATCATCGTGAGGAAACCGGCAAGTCCTAGAACCAAAATTTCGAAGACATTGTGACATCTACCAACCCACACTGGGCCCGCATGGTAGATTATCCTCAACTCCCTCTCACAGAGAGGAGGCCTGTGTCCCAGTAATGGGAATATTATGGTCTGATTATGTATGTATGTATGTAATAGAGGCGATCGTGTTAGTTGAGAAGCACCTTAATGATGTACAGTAGTAAATAGAGTAGCTGAAGTCTTCAAATCAAATAATTTAATCATTTCCGTGGCGTTATTTCGCCTGTTGTCCGGCTCTACTGAGTGATAGAGACTGAGGCTCTGCTAAACCGAACATTATCTAAATCTTGATGTGCAACGGCACCTATTATTTAGGGAGGGTGTGAACTTACATCTACAATTCCCCAACCAGCCACTGCACCTCTCCGCACGTTCGGAAACCGTGATTTGATGGAAATCCTCTTGATGTTAGGTCCTAAAAACAAACTCCTTTTGAGGCCGACCAGCGCTATGTCGTTAGCAGCTGTGTGTTCGTCATATTCTTCATGGACTTTTATTACTCCAATTTCTCTTTTAGATTTAACCTGAAGAAAAGAAAATTCGAATGATTTTCAATGTGAGTAATTTTGCAACCTACTTTAAATGAAAGATAGTGTCACAACACAACGTTGGTAGGTGAAGATTAGGTATATACTCATCACGGATTGTAAGCTTGATAAAAATGGATTTCATTTCATCTGTTTCAGTAGGGTTTTTATTAACGACACATAGGTATGTATCAACTGCGTCATACATTTATGTTCGTATAATATTTACGAGTATATAGGTACCTACTAATAAAACGAAATGCCTAGAACAGCTGATTTTTTTCTCGATTTCAGGATTGATCCTATAGTAAAACAAGTTAATAATGACCAGTATAATGACCCCTTTTCAGCTTTCAAGTTATTGCAAATTAGTTTACTCAGGTATGTAGAAAAACTATCCACCTTTTTTAAGTTTTCATGTCCCGCAAAAGCCTCTATCAAGTGTTCAGGGTTGTTCGTGTCACAGACGTTCACACAATGTGCCGCCGTGATGAGGATGTTCTGGTTCAGGACTGAAGATCCGCAGATCCAGGGCTTAGAGCAGTCTACAGCCAAGTAGATACAATGTGGATAGTCCTGTATAGTCGTATACACACCACCAACCACAAAAGGCTCCATTTCGGAGTTACAACACATAACCATAATTGAAAATAAGAAGTGAAACTTCGGTAAAAAAAACATTATGACCGCTATAACTTAATAACCTAGCCTACAGGCTAGGTTATTAAACTTTATCGTTTTTAATTAACATTTACGATCGTTACACGCTGACGTCTCCTTATTAGTGGTATATTAAAATTGCACGATTGGATTGGATTTTTATTGCTAGCAGTTTTTCAAGGCTTCATTGCTCGATAAACACGTTTCATGACTCGGAGGATTAATAACACTTGTAGAGGCAGTAAGTACTTACGTAAACGATTACCGACTAGAATTTTTCTTAATTCTGGCCTGCAGCGGGTCCGCGGGTGTGGTTTGGTATTCTGGTATCCTGGTATCCTACAAGTAAATCATCAGACATTAAAATTTTATTGGCGGTGGTGTTTATAATGCTGTTTTTGGGTGACTTCTCTGAGTGTAGAAATTGGGAACTAAACTATACTGTTATATTGGGTTCCCACCTGTAAAAACAAATATAAGTGATAATGGTAAATAAATACATAAAAAATTATCTCTATATGTAGGTACTAAAATTTTTTAGCCCTTGCACGAATATTCGCTGAATCACTTTTTAATGGAGCCCAAGGGTACTAAATAAATGGCATTCGAAAAAGCATGTAGCAGGCTATTACCATATTTCATTCTTATACGCCACTTACATGTTAATTGTATACCAGTGCCTCTCTAGATTGATAGAAAAAACATAAGTGAGAAGTTTTTACTATAGATGGATTGATAAATCGTTCATTTAGTGCACACAAAAGAAATAGAACAACACACAAAAGCGCAATGTGAATAAAATAAAATAAATTATTGGTTTAAAATATTTCTGCAATAAATAAATAAGAGCAGTGGTGGCCCAGTGATATCGGCCCCGACTTACGAGTTGTAGGTCGTGGGTTCGAACCCAAGCAGGCGCTTTAGTTTGTGTAAATGATTTCATCACCACTGCTCTCGAAACGGTGAAGGAAAACATCATGAGGAACTCGGCATGTCTTAGAATCAAAAATTCGAAGACATGTGACATCAACCAACCCGCACTGGGCACGCGTGGTGGATTACAGCCCACTCCCTCTCACCGAGAGGAGGTCTGTGTCCCAGCAGTGGGAACATTAATAGGCTGATTATGTTATATATCATAAGTAAGAAACCCGCGGCTTCGCCCGCGTGGAGGTCGGAAAATATGCCACGGGAACGATCGGAATAAGAAGTATCCTAGTAACAAACATCCAAACATATAAACTTTCACATTTATAATATTAGTAGGATAGTAGGATTATCTAACAGTAGATTCTTCACAAGTGGGGACCTGTGTAACCACGAGAATAAGGCAGATTGCCTCGGGAACAACACGACAGCCAGTTACATAATGGACGTGTTCTCAAAATCTTCTGCGAAGCGATTTAAAGAAACTGCCGCCGTCGAATTCTGAAGGTACCATGACATTTTAAGAAGTCTTACAAATCCACAAAGGCTGAGGTTTCTGGTTCCGAAACTTACCTTGTTAGTACTTATAAAAGTAATTTCCTAAAAGTTTATCAGTAGCGTTAACCGCAGCCTCACGAGACACGATCTCATAACTGTCTGTCCATCAACGTAATTAACTGGCGACTCTTCAGCCGAGATTACAAAAGTTTAATCCAACTTTGCAAAGTCGAGGCTCCCCATGAGTATACAGTTAAATGAAGTATCTATCATGTTTATCTCAAAATATCGATATCAAAATAATGTCAAGTAGGTAGGTTGTAGCACTCAATATCACATCTCAACCTCTTTTCTCTACAACTGATTTCAACGCAAAGCTTTTAGGACACTTACCGCACTAGATAGCCCTTAATGTAAAATATAGTTCGAAGCCTTATTACCGTGAACAAGGTCGCCTTCAAGATGGGGTCGCGCTCAACGGAACAGCACGAATCTAGGTTGTTTCATCAAAACAATGGTAGTGTCGGCGCGAGCCATCCTTTCACAATCTGTGAAAAGGCTGGACGTCGGCGAGGGGAGCGTGAATGGTCGGGTTGGCGCATGCGCGGGGCTCAGGTCGATATGTGGTGACGTCAGTGACGGTAGGGCCACAGTCAGCCGCCGTCGGCCACAGCGCGAACATGTGGTTGCAATGCTTGGCTGCTACGTTGCTCATCGCTGCTGCCGCGTCCCGAGAGGTCTTCACCAACACTTTCCTGGTGCGCTTCAAGCGCTCGGTACAGCACGACGAGGCTCATCAGCTAGCTCTGCGCCACGGCTTCGACAGCCTCGGACCGGTGAGTGGTGACCACGTGATTATACGTAAACATAGCCATAGGCACTCATATTTGCGTCAGTATAACTTGATTTATGTCTCCAGAGTATCTCTAAGCTTCCCAAATCGCTGGAATTTTATTGCGGCGAGGTCCTTCGTAAATTGATGATGTTTAATAACTGTAATATGGTTTTTAGAGGTTGTGTTGATTATTACGGCTTCGGGCATCGTTGGGTGGTTAATTGGAGACGTTAGGACATTTATTTGTGTCTTGTCGTTACTTTTGATTGACGTATTGGAAAAAGAAAGTGCTTTTTCAGGAAAGGAGCATGTACCTAATAGATTCGCGCGTTATCTTCGAAGTGTAGGAGTTATATCGATGCGTAGACCTATCGTTAACTAGTTGCTATGTTCGTTGGTTAAACAACTAGTTGTTGGCACTAACTCCATTATAACTATGTTTGTTAGTGCCGGCGGCGCGCGCGAATCGCTCAGAACCACTGAATGTAAACATTGTTACCGCAACTTGGTAACCAGTTTCTGGTTAATAGACAATTGAATTTGGTTTACCAGTTCAGTAATACTCTATAAAACAATTTGGTTCGGTATAATATGTATTATGTAGAAGGTCTGAATTTATTTTAACTTTAGGTCTTCGATTATGGATTAATTGCAAGTACAAATATGACGTCTTTCCATCAATCCAGTCGCTACTTACTTTTCTTTGTAGGGTTTTCTGCAAAACTGTAAATTTTTTACCGACGCAAAACGGGAGGAGGTACTCATATCTCAAATGTTATTTTTTGTAGGTATAGAGAATAGACGAAATACCATTGGATCATCTGCCCAGCCTTTTCCCAACTATGTTAGGGTCGGCTTTCAGTCTAACCGGAGGCATCTGAATACCAGTATTTTACATGGAGCGACTGCCTATCTGACCTCCACAACCCAGTTACTGGGTACCACGATACCCCTGGGTAAGACTGGTTGTCAGACTTTCGGGCTTCTGACGACCCGTTACAACTGTCAAAGATTAAAAGACGAAACACCGTAAAAAGATTTTCATTGGCATAGCCCATGTAAAAGAAATGAAAGTGGATACCTACCTAAATGAAAACAGATGTTATTGGTGGGTGTATGTTAGTTAGGTCCCCGGGCTGCCGTCAAATGACATTAAAATCATTATTTGACAAACAAAATACTTCATCACATCATTATCATGACAGCCGAAAGGTGTCCACAAAAAATTTAAATAAGTTTAAAAAAAACGATAACATTATCTATAGATACCGAACAAACTACGTTCAGGTTTGCACTGATATAGAGTTAAGATTGAGAACAATGACGCAACGCAAGCAAAGTCACGCAAAGTTCATCGACGTGAACTATTTCAAAAGTTTTTTTCATTCACAACTTTAAAGCACCCACGAGTTCTGTCTTACTTAAGCTGAAAACTGTCTTTTTTACTTTTTACTGAAAAAGTTGGTCTGGATCAGAAAATTCAAGATCTCTGTCTGAATGTATGTTCGAACGAGCTTTAAAACTCCCTGATTGCTACAGGAGTAAGTACCTACTTGTGCATACATGCAGATAAAAATATTTTAACAGTAGGTATAGTTAATAGAGAAACGATGGCTGAAGCCATTGCTCAGCATTAGGCTTTAACACGCCAGACAAAAGCACATAAAAACAATTTATACACCACCCATAGTTTTTACACTGGCCTACATAACCAGCCACTATAGTCCATGTAAGGCCAGCCATGTCACGCCAGCTTTGTCACTATTCTTAGCACAGTGAATCTTAGATAAACGAGGTCATGTCCCGGCTCCACATTAAGCATTCAGTTGAAATTGCCTAGTAACAGAGTTGTACGACGTTGTTGTATTGTTATGGGAGGAATGGTGGCGCCACCGTCGCTACTTGGGACAATGACGTTGCATTTTGGTGCTTAGGGGGCTTTAGTAAAATAATTTATTATTTATGCAATGTTAAGTCCTACTTTTTTGCTTCAAAGTACAACTTTTTTCTCATTGTCCGTCGGAAAATTTCGTGTTTTGTCAGTCGTCGGATTTCTGTGCCCTTTGCACTTGGTGCAGACCGGACGCTCTCAATCGACTTGGAAATATATTCCAAGAGAATTGAGAGCGTCTGGTCTGTCCGGTCCGGTCATTAAGAAAATAGTTGTACTGTAAGTAATGATACAAAGATCATCAATTTCAATCAACTAATCGTAGTATTGGCACAAGTATTTAGACATAAGTCGTAATTATCCAAGTTAAACACTCACCGTTTGTATTGTTTTTCTGTCGTATCGGTCTATCATCTGACATTCTTTCAATTACAGTCCGACTGCTAACAAAATGCGTTCCTGAAACCTGTCAGTTGAACAATTTCTAGTAGTAATAAGGATCAAATTCGCAAATCACATATTTGTTTGTATGAAACTGACAGGTGTCAAATAACACAGTCACTCGACGACCGGACTGTAGCCGTCATTATACAAAGAAAGTGATGATGAAAACGACCGACAAAAGGAGACATCATATTTGGCGCGACTATCATAAGAAGGCAGAAACTGACCAGCTCAGCTCTCCTTCTCTTTCGTTGCGCTCTTGATAGAGCGGTCGTGGTCTCAATGAACTGTGTCCATTCGCAGGTGTAGTCGTTGCCCGCCTCACGATCTCCCTCCATCTGGTTCTGTTACATGACAGTCTGGCGCATTCATTGACAGGGCCTCCAACCGCGGATTTTATTTGATCGGTCCACCTCATCGGTGACCTCCCGCGTGGTCTATTGTCTTCCACTCTGCCCTGCACCGCAGTAGTACCTACAGACAGTAAAAGAATAAATATCGTAAACAATCACTAAAATAAAACAATACCTACTGTATTTTACTTATGAATGACCTTTTTCAGCCTTGAAATGAGAGTGTTATATGTAATATGTTGTAAGCCAAAGCACTTACGGAATATACTTTAATAAGATATTCTGCAAATATTATTCGTAGCGCAGCGCCGAATTATTATGGCACAAAAAATGGGGCAGTCCGACCGTTATGATCGTACCATATGTTATTTCCCCTATTACTGGAGCCTGTTTTTGTTATAAAACCACGGTTTTATCACACGTTTAAAGCCTATATAGGTACCTACGTAACAAAGCAAGTTTTACAAGATTCTGAAATCTTTATTCTATGGGGTAATCCAGCTCACCTTTCTAATCGTGGTCTAGATACCTAAAGTCTAGGACTAAACAACTATAGATTCACTTTTATAAGGTTTTAATTGGGTATAAGACCGGTCGTTGTAGCAATTACGTGAAGCCTTTTTATATCTTCCTAGTCTAGTAGCTAGCAAGTAATCTTCGCACGAGTAGTATTAACCGCAAAAATGGTGCTATAATCCATACGACAACACTTTTGTAACTATCCATATTACAAAATAATTAAAATCGCTTTTCGTCTTTGTCTATGTGTGACCGCGTTGTTAATCTTGATGAAATGTCAAGTCAAAAAAATTGTTGTGCGTAGCAGGAGCGAGTTGCTAGTAAACCTATAGCTTGACAACTAAATAACTAATGGTATCATACTTGTTTTAGTATCTATTAAAAAAGGATTGCATTGCATATATTCTCATAATGTTTCATTCCATTTCTTTAAGTATGTTTTTCTTTTTTTGTATATTGGCATTTTGTTTTTATGTAATTATATTCATGTAATTTGTTATCATTTAATTGTGTGCACTAAATGAATGTTTTATCTGTCTATTTATCTAAATAAAATATTCTTACAACCTTTTCGAAAATGGTTTGACATCACTGACAAGCGTATAGCTATCGAAAAACCGTGTCACAGAATTTCGTTTTAAAAACAAAATCAAAACGCGAATTAAGACCAACATTTAAAATTAAAACCATCTGCGCGTCGACCACTAAATATTAAATGAATAAAATTGCTGAAGCACTGAAGCACTCCAAATATAAAAAGTGAAATAAAACACGATGTAATTTGAAAGAGTTTTATTCTATTTGGCGAAGTCATTAGTCCAACGCGTTTTTATGAAGTTTGCCTCGTGGCGGTGCACGCTTCGCTTGGCCTTGAACTTGGAATACGCTTGTAGGTTTTCAGACAGCAGCTGAAATAATTTTATATTTACTTGATCCTCAGTTTCTAGAAATCTGTCTGCCCGTCCTTTTAATCCGTCGTTGGCGAGTGATTATGGTACTGTTATCTGTGCCTTTTACATGTGATCTGACAGCTGCAGATGTTCTGATCACAGGCTTGATCTCGCTTTCAGAAATCAGAAGGGCAATTTCAACGTTCGCATTTTAATCACAGTTTCAATCTATCAAAAAGCAGTTAAAATAAATTTACTTTTATTTTTGACAATTTTTTTACATTAATTGTCGCTGAGATGACTTTGCGACTGGATTTTGAACGTTTTTAAATAAGGTATGCCTTCAGTTGTCAGTAAGTGAATTCTATTCAATTTCTTTATCGTCAGTTAATAGACAATGACTGATTGTGGGCGTCGTTTAATGTGACTAATAAAATCTTCTGTATATAAAAAAGAGCGGATTCATCGCCTTGTAGGGTAATACCTACTAACATCTTATTCTCTTATCCGCTAAGCATGGTGGTTAGGGGAATTTCTTTGAGGACGTTCACTGGGATTTATATATTCAACAGTGCTTGGGGTGGCATGATATTATTAAGTAAAATAGAAAGGAAAGATTTAAAGCTTATTAGCGGATACATAATAATAATAGTTATTTTATTTCTCTCAAAAAGGTAACATTTTTGGTTCTTATGTGTCATAAAAGTTACAGCAAGATGGCATTTGCTGGAGTCTATACTCGGATCGGGACCTGTATGACCGATCTACAGTCTCACACCCTCTTAAATTACAATGGCAATTGCATGCTGTTATAATAGCAATCAACTAGAACCTCAAGTTTAGCTCAAAGCAATACCACGCTCTTGAGATTAATCAATCGCTCCGGGATGGCGTGAGAGCCTAAAGCCTATTTAATGTATTGCTATGTGGGTGTTCTCTAACTAGCAAACTATCAAACTGAGCTTCCCAATTTGCTAATGTATTTGTTAGTATTTGATGGGTAGTTTGAAGAGAATACTTATTGGTCAGTGTGTCAGGAGTGTCAAATGTGGTGGAGTGGGTTTTTAATAAGCTGAAAGTTAGGCGTCAACTTTTTTCATCATCTTCTATTTGTACCATCCTACAATTTATAAAGACTATTTATTTATTACATGTAAAAACGTTCATTAGCAAATCGGGGTCAGACAGTGAAGTTAAAACATTTTTGTAATTTTTTTATGTTTCTGTTTATTTGTTTCTCGTTCTGTGTCTAAATAAATAATAATCTTCATTTATTTTCTTTCTTGACGTATATACATCTTTAGCTGCATCCGGTTAGACAGGAAGCCGACCCCAACATAGGTAGGAAAAGCCTAGGTGTATAATGATTTGTTACATCTACACGACAACTAATTTAACAGCACTGTCTCTTATCGTAATTTTTTTATCCAATAAAATAACAAAGTTTGATTTATCTTTTGTCAGTTCCCAACAGAATTGGCTGGCATCATGCAATGTCGAGGTTTTAAATAAAACAGTGTTAATTTTATGCGTCGCAGTTGACCGATTAAATTGAAGATAGTTATCACATGACGCGATGCGGGCGAGTTCAATGTACCAGGAACAAATAAAATGCGTCGGTTTAACTGTTTTAATCAAATAAAATCGACTTCTGTGGCTGTCTTTTTTGTTATATAATAATTAAGCTTACGTGACCAGTGAAAAAACAACCGTAAGAACGGTTCAATTAGGTTAACATAAGAATTAAAACATATTAGTTAAGTTAACACACACGAATAAAATCAGCTTAAAGTATTAAGAATTAAGAACAGATTGCGAAGTTTGTGGGGTGATTGAGAATATTTACCACGTGCTGATGGAATGTGACCGGAACATACACGATGGACAATATTCACTTGGTGTGAGATTTGAAGTGGGGGCATGTGACAGTATCCTAGCGTCCCCTTTGTCGGAGGAGGCTAGGATGTTGTGTCGACTGTTGTTGGTCATCTACCAAAACGAATAGGGACAACACTATGTAGGTCATAACTATATAAATAACTGCTTATTACCCATTGTTTAGTTTTAAGTTGTTCAATATTTTCTGTTACGGGGGTGACATTATCATTAAGTGATAAAATCCTTTCAAATAAATAAAGATTATAAAAAAAAGAAAACCAGTCTGTTAATATATAAAAATAATAGAAGCGTATAGACAATATACACGTTTAAACATTCAAGTTATATAGCAACATAAGAATAAAAAACATTTCGCATGGCAAACAAAAACGACGATTTAATTTAACAATTTATACTTCATACGCAAAACATCACATAATGTTCCAACATAGTTGATAGCTTTATGTGTATTACAAAAGATCTTTTGTGAGGGTTATTTAGGGTTGAAATGATATCATCCCTAAAGGCGCCGGCCGACAGCAATGTTTATACGACAAATGAGAGTCGTCTACACAATGTAGCTATTCGGCGTAGCACAGACCGTAGACCGCAGACAGTTGCTACGGGCTACGAGCTACGGTGTAGCAGAATAGGTCGTTCGACGATTGACTGAAATGAATATGTTAGCATAAAAATAGGGTTGGGACATAATACATAATACTATGTATAATACATAATACTATGTATAATACATAATACTATGTATAATACATAATACTATGTATACTAATATGTATAATGTATAATGTAATTTAGGTTTTATAAAAAACAATTTTTGTGGTCTGAAAGTGCTAGTAAGATAAAATTCAATAGGTACTATTAAGCTTTGTTCCACTCCTCGTAAGAAGATTTTCGTAAATAAAATGATTGCAATATTACTGCCCTCGATAAAAATGTTGTTTCGTCTGTAATTTTCCTCAATTATGCCTACGCTGATTAGTTGGAATATCCAATAAAGGGGATAATAATGGGCGTGTCTTTTTCTTTGATGATAGGTATAATTATATTATTTATTTGTTGCGCTAGAAAAATCAAAGGCTGTTTCTTAATTTGTTTTTCTTATTATTCTTGTATGTAGGAACAGTCTTTTGGCTTACCTGTGTCATAAATCATTTAGTTAAATTAAATTAATTATGTGATTTTGTTTAATTGACGTAAAAAAGAAAAAAGAAAAATTCATTATATAACTGCTAACTTCTATCATGTTTGATGTAGTGTAGGGTTTAGATTACAATAGCATAACATAACATCACGCCAGTAATTCACGAAGGGTTAGGCAGAGGTGTACCTATAAAGTATACCCACATGTACCCATAGGTGGCAAGCCTATTGCCATCAACCGGGCACAAAACAAAACTCCGTGCTACTACTGAGAAATTCCTGATGGAAAAACTTTGCCCGACCTGGGAATCGAACCCACGACCTCACGCTCAGCACTTGCGTCCACTAGACCAACGAGGCCATCTTTCTGGATTACAATAATGTCTAGAAAATTACTCCATTTCATTTCCTAAACCAGAGAGCCTTTTGGTGTTTGACATTCTGTGGGCATCCTTTGATAACTTTGGACCGAAAGCCTCGAATTAGGCGCTGTCCACTCCAGTGAGCCTCACGCTCAGTTGTTATATTTCCTTTTCAGATTCAAACAGACATTGAAGAGTGTAGTTTGTAATTTTAGCAGAAACATTTGGATTGAAGCTTTGGCTGGTACGAGTCTCAAACAAGATTGGACACCAGGTACCACCCCCTGTCTCACTTAATCAGAGAGTGACATAATGACATTGTGAATTATTTTTAAAAGAAGAATACTTTAGGATATTTTCGGCAGTGTTATCAAACGTTCCAATTAATTTAGGACGCGTCGGACCCAAGATGGCCGAATTATTACTTTGTGAATACTTTAAAAGAAGCTCCCTGATTCCGTCTACTGTCGAGTTAGGCTCAGCCGTTTTATTAAGAAGGTAATCTAAATGCATTTGTTGTTGATTTACCTAAGTGTGGCCAGTGATATTCATTTGTTATTTTATGAAAATATAATACAATTTAAAAATCAGCTGTTTCATAGAAAAGTGCCATACCTACGCGGTCAAAATGTACGGAGCAGCTGATTTTTTTTTTAAGTAACCGACGCAAAATTTCAACGCAGGGGGGTTCAGAATCATGTACTGAATCAATGGTAACAGGCTTCGCGTCGATGTCCCTGCCACCCTGTATATTTTTTTTATTTGACTTTTAGAAGTCTGACCCCTCAAAGGTATAAAACGATTATTCTACAAAAAAAATATTGTAAAGACGTAATCAGATGGAACACACATGTACAGATTTTTTTGCCCGTGTCTCATCCATAGGTTTCTCATATAAGGGAATTCGATTATCAGTACTTTTTCGATTCGTGTGGTAAAATGGGGTTCCTTATTAGATTTCTTCACAAGTTGTCGGGTTGACACGTGTGTTTTATTACATTACGTCTTTCAGAACCACGTGATGGATCGGTGGCCTCGGCTTTGATCACGTTCTTTGCTTCGTCATTATTTTATTTGCTGATGTACTTTATATCCCTTCTTTAAAATAAGCAGCAGGCTTTTGATGTCGTAATGAGGGCGTTTTAGCTATACCAACAAGTTATGACATTCATCCACACCATGAATTTAATCATTTGTAGGCATCACTGTCAAAAAACTATTAGCAGTTATTATGAGGCACCTAGTATCTAATACTGGGACAGGACTTACGACTTGTAGGTCGTGAGTTCGAACCCAGACAGGCGGTTTTTTTTATGTAAATAAATTCATGATCACTGCTCTCAAAACGGTGGAAGAAAACATCTTCAGGAAACCGGCATGTCCTAGAACCAAAATTCGAAGATATGTGACAAAGGTCTGCACTGGGCCCGCGTGGTTTTGTACAGCCCACTCCCTCTCGAGTAGAAGAGGCCTGTGTCCCAGCAGTGGGGATATTATAGGCTGATTATGCATGATGAGGCACCTGGGGAATTGGACTCATGATAATAACATTTGGAATAAGACTAGGGTCTATTTATATTGTTTTTCCTTCACAGCATTTCTCTAGACTTTTTAGGTATTATGACAGTATGGAATACTTTTGTTTTAACAATATATTACAATTAGTTTTTGTCTATCCAACAAAAAAAAATATTTTTTCAGTTCCAGACTTTTTTTGCGTAACTTATATTTTCAATCACAAAAGAAAATACTTTTGGATATTTTCGGCAGAGGTTTCAAACGCTCCAATTAGTTTAGGACGCGTCGGATCCAAGATGGCCGAATTATTACTTTGTGAATACTTTAAAAGAAGCTCCCTGATTCCGTCTACTGTCGAGTTAGGCTCAGCCGTTTTATTAAGAAGGTAATCTAAATGCTTTTGTTGTTGATTTACGTAAGTGTTTTTTAACGCTTCATAGCGAAGCATTTTAGGATTAATTTGCAGATAAAAAGTATAAAATGTTGGCGTTATTTAAATGTTAGTCATTCATTCTATAATTTAAGTCAGTCATTTTTAGAGATTTTCGATTGATCCAGATCGTGTCATATACTACTAAGTGCGAATTTCACCATTGAAACTGAACGCGATCAGGACATCTAAAGATCTAAACCGAGTTCAAGAGCTGTCAGTGTTAATATTCCAAGAAAATAATGACACTGACAGTTCTTAAACATGGTTATGTGCTGATCGTGTTCAGTTTTATTGGTGAAATTCGCCCTAAATAGGTAAGTAACTACTTGATTTAATGTAATATTTGTATTTTATGTCAGTTTCGATCCACGGAATGAGAAAATAGAGTGGGTTTCCACAAAAACAAACAAAATTTGTCAAACTTTTAAATGATTTGAATATTGAGTTCGAGCTTTTGGCTTAATTTGTAAAGGACTACTAAATGATTTTATTTGTAATATACGTTTAGTTTGTGCAGAATAAACCATTTTTCTTTCATTCTTTTTTTCTTCTCCATATAAGACAAATATTAAAAATCTACCCTCGGAGAAGAAATAAAAATCAAAAGAATACCTGTCTAAATTCGCCATCCACTCGCCCACTAACATTACAGGTGCCTTCGAAATTAACTAATCGTACGTGTGACGCCCACAGCCCATAAATCTATTCATGGTGATTTTAATAGAACATGTGGGAGGCACATCCCATCCCATTGAATAGTAAACAACTTGTCACTTAGTATCACGCTAACCTTACCGCGTGACGTCACGAACTTGCCATTGAAATACCCACAATTTAATCATTTATTAATAGCATGTTTAAGTATACATTATGTTAATATATTGATGATGTTGATTGTTATTCAATCAAGAGTAAATAAGATAATGTATATATGTATAAAGGTCTTGGGCGTCAGTTGCTACGTAAGTATTTCAAGGATATAATGTGGTTTGTGAAATGGAAGTCTAGTTCATGTTTGAGTTTAATTTATATCGACGGCGCATCTGATGGAACTTTGTAACGGTTACCTACAATACCTAGGGCTTTGCAGATGTATAGCCTGTTTTGCAACTATGTTGGAATGTCTCAAGTCCCTGTAATTTTACCGAGATATTCTTCATCAAGATGTCTTCAACTCAGAATATAACAATAATGCTTCATGGCAGAAAGCGAGTACGGGGCCAGTGGTTAAGTAATAAGAGCCGCACGGGTCGATCAGGTTAAGCTACGCTTGCCACCGTTTGTCCGTGGATGGGTGACCATCTTTACATACCAAGACCCCTTCGTGTCTCGGAAAGTACGTTAAGCCGTTGGTTCCGGCTGTCATTCGAAGATCATTGACAGTCGTTACAGGTCGTCATAAAACCCTCAAGTCTGACAACCAGTGTTACCCAGTAACTGGGTTGTGGTGGCAGTCACTCCATGTAAAATACTGGAACTCAGCTGCATCCGGTTAGACTGGAAGCCGACCCCAATATAGTTATTAATACGAGTGGTTATTTGGTCAATCACCTCTCGTATTTTTCGGGACTAATAGGTACTTCATTTTCCCAAGACGCTTTTCTCAAGAAAGTCTTTATCTAACAATGTTTTCCTTCTGAACTTTTTGAATTGTAAGTTGGTTCGTCTGAGTGACAGGACTCAAGGGAAGGTTTTCAATGATTGATTGATCCATTGTTTGTATTATATAATTATTCGTTTATTGCGAAAGGGATCTAACAATTTTAAACAAAATATTTAAGATGATTGATTTTCAGCACACCACCCATAAAATCACGCCTTGTTTCCTCAAAGGGTTGGGCAGGGGTGCACCTGCAGTATACACACATTTCGCCAGTTTTGTTTGATTTTTCATCATCTCAGCAAAATAAATGCGATGTCTATGAATCCATACCTAATATTACGAATTCGAAAGTAGCTCTGTCTGTCTATTTGTTATCTTTTCGCACTGAAACCCACTGAATCAATCGTTATAAAATTTGAAAGAAAGGTATACCGGGAGCTAGAGAAGCACTTAAGCTACTATTCATCTTGGTTCTGTTATTAAATAATTATGAAATACAAAAGATTATTTTACAAAAAAGAAAAAAAAATAACCGTGTAGTGTTTTTTTCTGGAAGTAGGTTGTTTCTTTTTGTAAAAATCCCAAACAAAGTATATATACTACCTTGCTAAGTAAACAACAGTGAAAGGAACTTATAATGACATCCTCAACATACACAAAGTTCCTACGTATTATTGAAGCTAACTAAAAACCACTCATCAAAACTTGACCAAATATATATGGGAACTATTTATATTTATATGACCACCTCAAACAAAAAAAAAAATATTCAAAATCGATCCAGAATTTATGAAAATATGGATGAACATACTTACATTAAAAAAAAAAACGTACAAACGAACATAGAACCTCCTCATTTTTTAAGTCGGTTAAAAATACTCGCCACGAAGTCGCGGGCAACATACCTTAATAAAATAACACAATCAACAATAACATAAACCAAACATAGAGTTATCACTTTTAAAGAAAATAGTTATTTCCTCACAGTTCCGTGGTGTGGCCTACATAAGCCCTATTTAATGTTTCACATGCAGCGTTGCATTGTATTTAGGTCGCAGTTTCCATCACCCTCTTTAATTGATTGTCTTCTGAAACAATTGTTTTTAATTTGTTTAAACTTGACACTTTATACCCTCTGGTATAAAGTATACCAGAGTAGAACAGCAATAAAGATGGATCGAACAGCGCAATTTAATTCTCTGAAGCTCTTTTCATCATCGGATGACCTGTCAGACGACATGCAGTGTCTTTATGCTATAACTTTACATCGACCGTGCATCCACCATACGTACAGTTAGGAAAATTTAATTGATAAGCAAATTGACACCGTACATCACAATTCTGTCAAAGAATGACAGTTGTAATGTGGACTTTGCGTTCGGCGCTTGTCATGGCAACACGTCGTGTTCGGATTCGCAACAAGTCAATCGTCATCCTGAGGTTGCCTCGTTGAGAGGTGAAACACGTGTCGTTTTCTTACAGGGTTCTTTATGACTCTTTAAGAACAGTAAAACGGGTTAAGTTACTAAATATACGTCGTCTATTGTATTTTATAATGGATTTCCGCAAAGTCACGCCTAAGTCAATTAACTATGTGAACATACGTTTGCTTTAAGCTATTGCACGACTCATAATGAGAAGCATTAGAGAGTGCTCTGCGATCGAAAAATTTGATTTGCCCCATTTCTGTAACGGTTTTTATTGTTACACTTCTGCTAGTACACAGAACCTACTTAATTTATATACCATTGTAAAGATAATTAAATGGAGATTTATACTGTACTTTCAAAAAATGATTTAACGCAGCAGAAACGAGAAATCAATCAAAATAGTTTTTTTTTAAAATCCTGTCTATCAATATGAAACCTGAAAAAATTGTAGCTTGCGATGAAACCAATTAATTGAGTAAATTTTTTTTATAGATTCATTTCAGTCGTAGGAGGAACCCTATTGAAAATGGTTCTTTTATTCAAAGTAGTTTAATTATAATTAATAAAAACCGTTTAAAATTAGTTAAAACGAGATTTCGTGGCCATAGCAAATGTACTGCCGCAAATTCAGCGTCATCTCGTCCTCCTTGACGTCCCGTTTACGGTGCCGTGGACAAACGGCCTTTGTGTGCGAGTCCGACTCGCACTTGGTTTTTTTAAATTTTTCGAGTCTTGAGTTAATAGAGTATTTCTGAAGCAAGCATACACCATCCTCAACCATATTCTCGCTTTTTATCACATCGTAGAATGAAAAATGTGTAAACCTATCAAAAATGCAGTCGCTTGGATTTATTTTATCATGCATGACCGGATTTAAAATGGATGCTTTTAATATTATTATGAAGGGTTACAGTTACGGTTTATAATAAATCGTTTATACCAAATGGGCTTATTCGTTGATGGATATTTACAGATTGATAATAATTTTATTAGCTAATAATTTCTTCATTATGGCTAGAAAGGGGGTGACTACCGAAATGACGACTAACCCACGGCAGGACATCACCGCTCGCGCGACTTGCGTCTTGCGCCTGCGACCGCTGCGAGAACAAATGTTAGAAGTTATTTAGAGCGTGCCATGAGTCGCCTCAGTGCGAGTTGCAGAGAGGAGAGTGGCGCGGGAACGTTCGAGCGCCGCCCTGTGGATCGAAAAAAGAGGCTCTCGAAGACAAGAAAGTAGAGCTTAAATTTTAAAGTGTCGGTTTTTCGCTTGAAATAGCTTCTAATAGTTAACATTATGCATGAATATATCATAGGATACAATCTGGTAGGCAAATTGGCAACTTATACTGCACTTACTTTACACTTAACCTATGCAAAAAAAAATGTATGGAGCTTATATCTCAGGAAAGGAGAGAATAGCCGTTATATCCTTGCACACGGTGATGTATTGATAATGATTTTTTGAGGTACTTTATTTTTTAAGATTAGGTGCCGCTTTAAAAAAAAAACTCACAAAATCTCGTTATATGAAGTGTTGCTTGTCTTCGAGACCCTTTTTTCGTTCGTTTTTTTCACAGTGCTCCGCCCCGCGTCGTGGACTCGTGGCCCTGGCGTAACAGAGAAGTATGGAAGATAAAAACAGGTTGCGCCGACCCCAAATAAATTGGGATAAGGGCAGGAGAATGATGATGATGTATGATGAAATTCGAAAACGTGTGATATCCACCAACCCACACTGGACCCTGGAGTATGGCCCATTCCCTCTCACAGAGAGCAGGCCTGTGTCCCAGCAGTGGGAACGTTAAAGGTTGGTTATACAAGGTGGAGACGACAATACAACAAAATTAAACGGCTTGTCTATAATGACGTTCCCATTCTGTATAAAAAAATTCAATTGAATATATTCAATAGTTTAATCATTATAGCTCGGCAAAATCCATAGTCGGCTCGGGCTATTCCGTTTATCCACCCCAAAAATCCACCCTAAGGTGGATATTCTGAAATGTATGCCCGAGAATTCACCCAAGGCGTAGTTGGATAAACGGAATTTATAGGCTTAGGGTGAAAAAGTTTGAAAAACTCTTTTTTTTATTTCGAAGCTAGGATTTATTTGACAGTTCAAAAATACTCTTAAGCATTAGTAGTGCCAGTTTTTATTTTTTTTGTTGTATGGTAGTCTCCACATTATACACCGTGTTATTTTAGTCGTCTTACAAAAGCCGCCCACTTCATGTATCCAATCACTACTACACATCCATTAAAATAAAAACGTTTTCCATAAAAATAAAAAAAACAATTGACTACCAAAATTAAAGACTTTGTAGTGTCTTTTTGGAAGACGGTTGTTTTTTTTTTTTATGGAAAACGTTTTTATTTTAATGGATGTGTAGTAGTGATTGGATACATGAAGTGGGCAGCTTTTGTAAGACGACTAAAATAACACGGTGTATATGAATAAGGTAATTCAATTATTATTAACCACAATTTTTCTATCTACTTACCTATAAGTAATATTTGTTCTGCAATTACGTTTGAATTCTTAGTCAGATAATTTTCTAGTATTAAGTTGCCATAGGTAATTCAATTTATCTTTAACATGAAAAAGTCTCAACGATCTTGAATTAGATCTCTCTCACTAATTGAATTAATTGAAGAGAACTCAACTGTAACAATTTAACTGAATTTAGTTAATCAGTAAAGATTCAAGTTAATGATATTAGATCCTCTGTGTATCCGAGTTACTTAATTAAGCTTGTCAAGGGAAAATACATTTCAAATGATTTACGACTATCTTATTTTGTTAGTTACTATGCGTGTATTTGACTGGCACTCATACTAATAAGAATCAGAAAATGGCGTTGCTGATTGGCAACAGAAATAAGTATGTACTTTTACTTATTAATAACTGAGTTTTATAAATATTTGATAGCGAAGTTAGACCGCATAAAAGTATATATGAATGATAATTTTGATGATACTAGAATTTTTGAATTTGTGAAAACTTCTTTAGCGGTTTTGTGCACTTTTTTTGGGATGGGTTAAAAATGTTAAACTTGCGTCAGGACGTGACCGTTAGGTCTGTTGCCTAGCAACCGACAAAGTAAATATCAAAATAAATAGACTTTGACATTACGTAAAGATTGCGAGGTAAGAAATTTTACCCATATTGATTGGTAAAAAAAAAGCAGTCAAAACATATTTCATGAAAAATGTTTAAATAAATTGTTTATTTTTGTTAGACTATATTTTGAAAATAAATAAATATACTACTACTACTAATGAATATTGTATTTAACCACATAAAGTATAGTACTTTTATACTAATAAATAAAGCAATTTGTGCGAAATTATTCCCTAACCATTCCAAAATATTCAAAAATGCACAACGTTAATGTTCAAGTTATCACTTCTGCCGGCACTCCCGGAGTGCAACCCGTTGTTTTTTTTCTTCATCGTATGTTTTTGTACTTTTCTAATACTTGATGCTAAAATAGAACACAAGTTCTCAATCCGATTACTTGGAACTGGTTGATGAAATTGTCTTATATTATAATCTCTGATGCCGCCTATGTATGATTATTCACGCTGGTATTAATATAACTTCTGCCTTCGAAGTTCCAACGTTATTATACTTATTATATTATATTAGATGGATACCGCAATATTTGTCGTAAAATAATTAAGTATGTGCGTAGCATAGCTATGCTACGAATGCTACGCGGCTACGGCGTAGCAGGGACTGAGCTACGAATAATTTATGATTAGATTTTTTGTTCATTATACTCTGAAATTGAATAATAGGTAATATTACGATAATTACATTGAAATTGTAACATTTGTGACATTTGCATGAAGAGTCTTAACAACTGACTTAAATTAAGAGCCCAATTTCACTTACTGGGCAGTTCCACGACCAACTTTGAAGCTTGACTAATATTTTCAACACGTTATCACCTATTATTTTATAATGAGTTTTCGTACCAATACGAGAGCTTTATAGAGATACCTTTATCCACCTTTTGCTCAATCAATAGAGTTGCTAAGTAACCTATCAGTTACCTACAAACTTCTTATCTTATTTCAAGGAAACTTATAATTAATTACGGCTAAGTAACAGTATGAGGTGTGAATAGATCTTCCTAAGTGTACAAGACACTTGAGTGGTAGTAAGGTAAGTGTGATAATGAAGTAAAGTCTTACTTTGAGAGTACGAAATCTTATTATTATCTGACGTGGGAAATTAGGGTTGAACGGAAAGTTTATTTTTTGTGTTTTTTGTTATAGTTTAGAGTATAACGATACCTTTTGGAATTGGAAACTAGAATCAATTTTTTCTTGTACATTTTGACATTCTAAAGTGCTTTTTAATGCCGTAATTGAAATAATTGATTTGACAATGTTTACTTTGATATCGAATACGACATGTTAAAAAATCCACACCGCGTTGTGACTACAGTTCTTTTCTTTTAACCCAAAATTTATTAATGCTTTTCTGATTAAGCAAAAAAACAATACTTATATGTTACTAGCTGCGCCCCGCGGTTTTACCAGCGTAAAAAGGGATAAAAAGTATTCTATATCCTAATTTAGGTTATGGTCTACCCATGTGCCTAATTTCATCCAAATCTGTTTAGGCGTTTTATCGTGAAAGCGCAACAAATTAACAAACTCACTTTCACATTTAAAATATTAGTTAGGATTACGATTACAAAATGTGTAAAATAGTGTTCCATCCATACTCAAATAAGATCAAATTATTAGGAGCAAAGACATGTATTAAATCGCCAAGCATTGAATGTCCATTTAAAGCATTTACTACAGAGTTAACGAAATAACTTTAAATAACACGTTCACAACTCTCATCAACTCAGCTTATCGCAGTCCACTGCAGGGCACAGGCCTCGCCACAACACCCTGTTCTCCGCCTTCCGCATCCAGCCTGTTCTAGGGTCGTAGGTAGGGTTGCCAACATTTCTTCGGCGAAATATAGTATTTTTCCAAATACGAATAAAAAAAAAATAGTACACTTCAAAAAAATATAGTACATACCTATTTTATGGAAAAAGCAAAAAAAATACAAGATGTATTTGTTACTCATTTATTTATATAATAAAAACTTTTTACAAAAAAAATTAAAACCGACTTCCAAAAAAAACCACTACAAAGTGAAAAATAACTTTAATTTCGAAAGTCGGTGTCTTTGTTTTTTAGTTTTCGTTTTTTGCCACCGACTTCCGAAATTAAAGTTATTTTTCACTTTGTAGTGGTTTTTTTTGGAAGTCGGTTTTAATTTTTTTTGTAAAAAGTTTTTATTTTTCACTTTTTAGTTGTGGTACCTACCCCACACAATATCCAATACCACTAACTGCAATAAATAACAGTGACAGGAAGTTATCATCATATCGTCCATATAAACTAAGTGGGAAAAATATGTATTATTGAAGCTAACTCAAAAACTATCTAAGCAAAGTCAATAAAATTTATATGGGACCACCTCGGGAGCTTACCCTTTCAAACAAAAAAATAATTTTCAAAATCGGTCCACAATTGGCGGAGATATCGGTGAACATACATAAAAAAAAAAAAAAAAAACATACATAAAGTCGAACATAGAACCTCCTCCTTTTTAAAAGTCGGTTAAAAACTTTAGCACCTTTGCATTTTTTTTTTACGGTTTTAATAGCGGCGCACTTGAACTTGATGCATTTTCGTTATCGCTGCCACTTTCCAATACTTTCAAGTGTCCTTAATGAGACACAATAGATTTTTAATTGTTCTGCTCACTTGATGGTCACTGTAACGGTTGAGCGGAGTAATTTATTCAGGACTTCAACTTCTCAAAAGAAAGAACAACATCAAATTGATAATAATTAGGTACCAAAATCCCAAAACAAAAGTATATCAGATCAAAAAATTCGTTTGACGTTGTCAATTTGACATTATTGACAAGTTCGGGACGCAATGACAGATGAGTTCGGATAAAAGTTAAGGCATTAGTCAAAAGTTAATGTAAAGGTGCGTTCATTTTTTTTTTTAATAAAGGATTTTTTTGGTATATTTCGGTGTTGAAAATATAGTATTTTCGCGTACTATATATTTCTTCAACAGTATATACGCAGACCCGAAATATAGTAGTAGAATACTATATATTATAGTACGGTTGGCAACCCTAGTCGTAGGTCCATCTAGCTGGGGGGCATCCCACACTACGCTTGCCGATACGCGGTCTCCAATCCAGGACTCGTCTGCTCCACCGGCCATCGGTCCAGCAGAACATACATACATAATCAGCCTATTAATGTTCTCACTGCTGGGACACAGGCTTCCTCTCTGTGAGAGGGAGTGGGCTGTAATCTACCACGCGGGCCCAATGCGGGTTGGTAGATGTCATATGTCTTCGAGTTTTTGGTTCTAAGACATGCCGGTTTCCTCACGATGTTTTCCTTCACCGTTTTGAGAGCAGTAGTGATGAAATTATACTCCATGCTTAGTCCTCGATAATGATTAACTATGTAGTCTCACTATTATTCCATATCGTGTTGACGCGTATTCAGAGAAAAAAAAAAACCTGAAAAACCAAAATTTTTACGCTGGCAACTCTAGGTTACCTATGTACCATTCACTTTTTTCGCGTCGTGTAGCGCACGTCATTTTTAAGAAAATTATAGAATTTTCTTATAAAAACTTATTATTTTTTAATATTATCAACAATAAACAGTCAAACAATTCCACTAAAGAAAATGTGGAAGAAAATTGGAAAGAAATCGCGTAGGCGAACTCGTGGACGAATTCGGCTAAAGCCGGCGTCCTCTTTGGAATCAGTAATAAAGGCTGATAATGGATTACGATTGATTGATTTGGATTGCAAAGTAGCTGGAGGTTTATTATTACCCGCCATAATGCCGGTATTTGGTCCATCTGTTCTTGTAACATGAAGTTTGCGTTACGACAGGACCTCGAGGGGCTCGAGGCTTGATGTCGAACCTCAGGTTGAGGAAAAACGCATAAAATATAGTGTACCTATACCTAGAAGTTCTAGGTTATGCACCGCCTATGCAAGACATATTGCTTTCTCTGTTGAGAAACCAATAAGCAATAAGGCCCTCGAGACTTGATCTCGAAACCTCAAGTTGAGGTAAAAAGCACAAAATATAATGTATATATAGAAGTTCTATGTTATGCACTTATTGTTTTCTATGGTGAGAAACTATTGAGTAAGTATTACAATATTGATAAAGAATTATCAGTGCTTTACACTTGTGTCATCAGACTAAGTTAGTCCAATGATGATAATGTGCTTTGTAAGTACCCAAGAACTAAAGGATAATGGTTTTATGGAATTGCATGAAGAAATCATAATGGCCTTGGGAATCCCGTCCAGCTCCAAACCTAAATGTTTTACTTAAAAAGTATTTAATGTAATTATAAAGTATTAAAAGAAGAATGACCTATGTATAATACAATTTGATATCATTAATGTTGTATTTACTACTACTGGATGCTTCAAAATTGATCATAGAATTAGATTGTCTGATGAGTAACCCAATCAAGGAAAGGGACCAAGAGTGGAGGACCACTATAGCAATTGGGAATTGCTTTACTGGAATGTTAACAGGATTGGTAATTTGATAAAAACAATCAAATCACAAAGAATATAAATATCTAAAGAAATTCTCACAGATATCTCAAGACCAGCCTCTGAAGCACCGCCGAAACATTATAGAACAACAGTTACACTGAAATGGAAAAGTTTTCTGTTTAGTGAAAAGTTTAATGAAGTTGTCAATTAAAAAGGCAGCCCCTTGAGAGAGAGAAATCTCAAATGACCCCTTCACATTCGAGTCGAACCAAACAGGGAAGGGGGGGGGGGGGGGCAGGTAGCAGCCTAGTAGGACCACGGGGTGGAACCTACAGCAGAGGATTTCATCAGGCAAGATGTACCAGCACAAACCTGTGCGTCAAACAAAGAGGTAAAGACATTTGTATGTCGTTTTAAATATTTTTACTCCCGCTTGACTGTCACTAATGAGACACAATTAAATTTTAATTGTTATCCAACTGCAGCCGTCTGTTGGACGGTTGAGCTCTTATTGGCAAAAGCTCACACAAGATAAAGTTATCTGGTCATGGTTGAAGGGATATAAAATTCCATTTTATGTATAAAATTCCATTTTATGTATAAAATTCCTACACAAGATAATACCTATATCACCTTAAAATTGTGCCTTTTCAGAGTCTGAAAATATACTTAAACCAAAAGAAATAAATAGGTTCTTGGATTTGAGTGTTATTAATAGGCGTACAGTGTGCGTCTATCAGTGGACAGTTTTTTGTTTAATCAAAAATATTTACTGTACACGAACGAGTTGGATATACCAGTGTTATATGTTAAATCTAAAATGTCGGATTAATTGTATCCATACAAAACAGTTTCTAATGAAAGACATACGGACTTCATGTAAACTCATTTTATAAAATGATTACATGTGCACAATTGATTTAAAATATGTATATTTTTTAATATCAGTGAACACTGAACGTAGATGTTCAGCTGATGACAAAAGATATTTGAGGGTTTATTGTAAAAACAATGTTCATGAATTCAGTAGTTTGTGCTTTGGTTTATGTACTGCCCCTACACAGGCCCACAGTAGTAACATCTTATCTTGTAGTGGGGGATAAAAATCTGTGAATTATCTTGAGGATTTTATGTTTGGAATATTATTGTTTTAGTAAAACTATCAAAATTTTGCAGTCTTGGTTGTTACATAAAAGGATAAAAGTAATCTCAAATCCAATCGAGTTGCTGAGTACTTAGATTTGTGATTGATACAAAGAGTATGACCTTGTCAGTAAAAGATGAAAGAGATGTTCTATTCATCCATTATTTACACCGTAACCTAGCAACCTGTTGTCCATGTATGCGTTATGGTTTACTAATAAGTATGCTAACATTTTGGAAAACAAAGATGTACAGAGTTAGTTTACCACAGTTATTACTTTGATTTAATTATGAATCAAGTGTAAGTAAAGAAGATCTACAGTGGTGGCATAAATGTATGAAAACCCTGTAAAAATTGTCAATTTGAGATTGAAATTTACTCAGATGCATCTCACAGTTGTTGCGGAATATTTGTTTTGATGGTCAGATAGCAAATGGGGTTTAGACAGAAGAAGACAAGGCAAATCATATTTAAAGCTGCTTTTCTTGGTGTACAATGTTTTACTGAGGACTTAAAATTATGCCAAATTTTATTATGTAGAAACAATACTACTAACATAGATTATATCATTGAAGGGGTGGAAACCAATTTAATCATCTTAATCTCCTGGCTAGGCATATGTGGCACTCCGAAAAATAGGGATTTTTACATTTTTATATGATCCAAAGACAGCATAAAAGCTGATCTTGAGTCTAGAAATAAAAACATTGATTGTGACTGGGAACTGGCTCCAGCAGCATTTCAGGACATAGTGAGATCTTTTCGAGATCATTCCATTGATCTATTTGCTACTAGAGCTAATAATATGTGACAGATATCCATCTTGGCGTAGAGATCCATTTGCAGAAAATATAAGACTTACATTAATTTTGGTAAATTAGCCAGTATTTTATGTATTTCCACCATCTGCATTGATTAAATAAACTATTCAGACAATTTAAGATGATCAGATTTTTTGGTATCTTAGTTTTTTACTATGTGACCACAACCTTGGTACCCATTTACGAGTATCATGGTCATTTCACAGATTAAAGTACCTACTTATTGGATTTTAACCATCAAACCAATTATTGTCGTAACCTTCCGGAATAGTGCATCATCTGCACAGCAGCCCTTTTTTCCCTAGGGGCCTGCATATTGTTAGGGAAGGGTTTCAGAAACAAATGATGCCAGATGACAAATGATGATGATGAATGGTCAGGATATCTTCTGTATCAGATAACACTGTCAAACAGTATTCAGTAGCACTACATAAGTGGTGGATATGTGGTAATGATCATGTTTTTTCAATCACTATAATATTAGAGTGTTCGTACACAACAAGTGGCAAGCCAACAAGGGCCAATGGCATTTCATATACATCACTCAACAGTGCAGTGTTATTGATCATAAATTCTGTTGTAGGGACAGATCCTCAAAGTAAGAGGTTATTTAATGGTATCTTTAAATTACGACCAAGTCATCCTGAATACTGATGATATGTGGGATCCATCAATGGTACCTACTAAATTTTATAGGAAGATGGTACTCAATATAACAATAAATTATCACTTGACAAAGTAACCAAAAAGTAGTAATTCTTTTAGCCCTTACTAGCGGTCAAAGAAACCTTATCTGTAATTAGACTTAATAACATCCAATTGATTGATTCAGATATTAACTCAAAAATCACTGATTTGTTAAAAACATGATCTAAGACAGGAAAACAGCAAACAAATATTATTTTACTCTATTTTCATATGAAACCAGTCATTTGTCCTGTGATTACATTACAAAATTACATACACACAAATTGTGACAACCATAATGCCGTTGGATTACACATACAATGATGGACAGTGGCGTAGACATCAAGAAATTTACTTCTCATTCAACACGTCATGCTCCAATGGGAGTAGAGGTGTGTCAGTAGATATTAAGTATCTTTAAAACAGTTGGTTGGTACACAGGATCAAAGGGTCTTACAAACCATTATAATAATAGACCTTTGATTAGAGAAGATAATAAATATCTCTTTGGCAAGACTGTTGGTAACGTTGATGATGTGTTATTTGTCATAAATTAATGAAAAGCCAAAGAAGTATACCTACTATACATAGTTGATAATTAGAATTGGACGAGAATTAAGTTTAAATGTTGAAAAGTTTTCAGTTACATCATAAACTTGATTTTATGATATCTGAATGTTTTATTATTTAATAGTGTCAAACATATTTGTAATTTCCAACTTCATCTCTCTAAACATCTACATAGTTAATCATTATCGAGGACTAAGCATGGAGTATAATTACTAAATTAAACGAACTTACCTAAGTGAAGTTCTATTGTAATTATACGTAGTGCTTAGTCCTCGATACTATGTTCCCTCCCAAGCCCTAAACAAGGCCATAGTTTGTTTTTTGACCCTGGCATTGAAGTTGGAGAGTTACTGTCTGTTAATTTTAATTCTCTCATTGCAGATTACTCTAAATAGAATGGTACATAGGTAACCTAGAGTTGCCAGCGTAAAAATTTTGGTTTTTCAGGTTTTTTTTTTTCTCTGAATACGCGTCAACACGATATGGAATAATAGTGAGACTACATAGTTAATCATTATCGAGGACTAAGCACTACGTATAATTACAATAGAACTTCACTTAGGTAAGTTCGTTTAATTTAGTAATTATTTACACAAAGCAAAGCTCCTGCTTGGGTTCGAACCCAAGAGCTACAACTCGTAAGTCGGGGCCGTTACCACTGGGCCACCACTGCTCTTCGGCAGAACACTCTAGGCAAAATTAAATTGCAGAATCACAAACCTGTGGTGGTTACAAGAAATTCCACAGAAACGTGTGATATTCTCGATGCAACATTGTAACAATCTTTTTGTAACCCGTTGACCTTTTCGCCTGCCTCAAACTGAAGTCTAGATATTTTTAACGGTTTTATTTTCGTTTCGGCATCCCTACTGTGGCCAATATCGCGCCGAATATTTTGTATTCATACATGTGCATATTTGATGAAGGTTCATTATTCAGTAACTAAGGAGCTTTCGGGTGAAAATGCTCTGTTTCAGGAGATATTGTGAATATAATTGTCGTTTCTTATGAGACGAATGATGTAAAGCTTGAGGGAACGCAAATAAACAGTTCTTAGAAATGTGAATTAATTTTGAAAACTCTTAGTTATTGTAGTTTTCAGTTAGTTTCAAGATTTTGAGTACTTAGTACTTTCAAAGTTTGTTCAATGTATTTTGCAAAACTGTTTTCATTTTCAGGTGTTTTTAACATTTCCGTAGAGTGAGTACGAAACACGATTTTAGGTTTTTGTTTTTTTTTAAGTCAGGTTTCTGATTTTCCTTTATACATTGAAGACGATATAAGTACAATGTTATTTTAATAATAAATCATGGCACCTGTGTGTTAGATGTCGACTTTCTCAGGTTGTGCGTGTAAATAAATTGTATCATGAACGTGCCAGCTCCTTCAAGGTCGAGCCCGTAATTTAATATTAACGGTGACGTCATAACGCCTTGATGCGCAGACGACCACCTGCTCGCTTTCTTAAGGTAGCTGTCACACCGCAGCCGACGAGGAAGCGATAAGCTATCAATAATTTTGTCGCTCAAGAAACGTACAAAAGATTTCAGGTCCCGCGTAATGTAAAAGCTGTTGCCCGAATTTATAACACTGAGTTCTCTCATGTCGACATATTTCACTGTAATAAACCTACATTAAAAAATCAAATAATAAAAACCATAAACGAAGGCAATGACAAACTATCAATCTCTCAATTATCAAACTTTTTTTTGTTTTAAATCATCTACTTTTTTTTTCCTTAAGATTTAAACTTAGCTATAAGTAGTATACGTAAAATTGCACTTTGACCCCCTTACTAATAAACGTTGTATAGCGTCTGTATAGTTACACAACGCTTTGTCTTCTTCTTTCGAATGTCAAATTACTGACGACTGAAAGAGAGAAATCGGTGTGTAACTATACAGGCGATATACTCGTACAACGTTTATTAGTAAGGGGGTTAGTTTATAAGTTTTTAAGTAGTCCGTCCGCATGTTTTGTACTTATCCTAGTTATACAGAGAAACCTATTATTAGCCATACAATACTGTAACACACATACTCTATAACATACTATACAACATTATTTTTTGTTTAGACTAATACTCATCATTATGAACAATTTTCACTATGGGACCAACGATGAAAATGCGAAAAAAAATCAGCTGCTCCCTACATTTTGACGAGATATGCGAACATAAATGTATGAAACAGCTAATATTTTTTTCGCGATTTCAGCTTTGGTCCCATAGTAAAATTTCAACGCACGGGGGTTTCAGAATCATGTACTGAATCCATGGTATCAGTTTTCGCGTCGATGTCTGCCACCCTGTATTAATAGTTGATCACTGTTCATACTGCTGGTGGGTAATCGTTTGTCGCAGCCACGAGAGCTATCAAAGAGGGGGGTACCCACTTGGGGTTCGCTCAGCGAGGCTCGCTTGGCGGGCAGATCACTCGCTGAGAGACTCACACTTGGTACATACGCATACTAGTGAGTCATCGCTCATCGCCGTCGCGGACTCGCTGCTCGTAGCTCGCTTACTCGATTTTAGTTGCTTCCCGTTAATCGCTTGGAGTGGGATAGATGCCTAAGGAAGGGATCTAGTGGCTACTCTGTAAATACGGAGTTCTCAATGTATTAACGTCTGTTAAGTATGTCCCTTTGTTGGTTGATGTTTAGAACGGCCAGATGGGATATTCATATAATTCTTGTGTTGTCTTATGTTGAAAGTCTTATAAACTAATTAAAATAATCTGATGTAAGTATACCTATTGTTGACGCTTTTAGCTTTCAAAACTACTACTACTAAAAAACTATTTTTCTTCCTTTTGGTAAACGTTTCTTGAAAATACAGATTAATGTTTAATTCCACTTTGAACTGCTTCGATATTAATAATTAATATTAAAACCTTGATGTTTCACTTGACTTTGGTCCCTTGGAAATCGGATAGTTATATCTAGTAAAAATGTTATTAATTTCATAATAAACTAAATTAACAACTTTCGATCCGATGGGTGTTAAAAATAATGTTATTAAAGAAAAGAAAAAAGAGATAAAAAGATAATTTATTTGTAATTTCTTAATAAACTGTACATTTACAACTTAGAGACAATGTACAGTAACTTATAACTTCATTACGCTTCTTGTTTACCAAAAATATCTAAGTTTTAGTTTAAATCCTAATGCCTTAATACGAGCTTAATTTAAGAGCTCTTAAAACTAATTTATGAAGACAAATTAGGTACTAGACTAACTCTTAACTATTAAAGTGAGATTGTTTTGGTCTAGTTTGTACTTGAATTATGAATAATATAACAAGTGTTTTAGGAGAAATATACAGAATGAAGCATGTGCGGAAATCGGTTTTAAATGGTATGGGCATGTAATGTGGAGGAGTGAGGAAAGTGTCGTGACGAGGGTTTTGAGGATGTGTGTCGATGGCTGTAGGAGGTGAGGATGGTGGAAGGGATGATATGGCTGGAAAGGGGTTGACTACCGGAATGTCCACTGATAGAGAGGTATAGAAGAAAAGGCATGTTGCTGATGGGTATCGTAATCAAAACGTGATAGAACAAAAACAAAAATGTTGTGATGATTTTTTTGGGGTCAATTACTCGGTTCAATTAATCAGTTTGTTTTTTTTTGTAAACTTCACAATTTCAAATACGTTTATGGGTTTGGCCTTGAGAAGTATAGAAGTACAGTCAAAATATTAAAATATAGACGTGCTTACGAAAAAAAAAGCATGTATTCTGATGTACGGTCGAAGTACCGAAACAGTTACTAAAATAATAATAAAAAATATCTTGCGGTGATCATTCGTTGATTCCATCATTTTAGGTGGCTATTACAGTAATTGCCGTTGTCCAGACTGATTATTGCCCCGTTTTAAGGGTAACTGTTTATTTAGCATTGTTGGACATTTACGACTTACCTATATAACATCTGCCTTCATAATTATTAGCCCATGGACCTCCCAGAGGCGGTCGAAAGGTTATTTGGACATTGTCCTAATCACGGTGCTGGGCAGATTGCTGGTCACTCAATATATCAAAGTATGCCAAGCTAATTTGCACTATTTAATGTTAACAATAAAAACTAGCCTCCAAATTGCCTCTCAATGACATGTAAACTGGAGGAGATGGACGAACTCCCAAGAAACACGATTCAATCGATAGATCGAATTTTAGTTTGTACTATAGGTCGATCGTTTACATTTTTTTTCCTAATTTGATTTGTAAATCAGAGGAAACTTGTGAATGGCCTTCAATTTCACATTGTTTAGAACACTGTATAAGTCAGCTGTAAGTTTCCCGAATAGAATCAAAATAAATAAATAAACTAAATTGCATTATGTCATGATTAGCAATCAGAAGTAAGCTACTGCCTTCCATTTAACATTGCCACAAGCTCAGAGGGACAGTTCTTGTATTTTTAAGAACGACGAACGACTAATATTAGAATGCGAACGATTCTAATCTTAGTCGTTATCCATCAAAATGTCTCTAATTTGCCTCCATTTTTGGACAAGTTTTTGACATTAATTGTCGCTGAGATGAGTTTACAACTACATTTTGAACGTTTTGGAACGAAATTCCCTTTCGTGCGTTGCGAAAGGGGGCTAGACGGAAAAAAATAAGACCAAAAGTTGTAACGACACTTTTTGTTTTATAATTCAGAGCCATCTAGTATAATATGCAGCTAAAAGAACTTCGTTCCCACCGGGTGTCCCACGACACCTCCCGACTTTTTAATTACGAGACATTTAAACACACACTGAGTTATACATTGAAATTCTAAAAACAATATTTCCGTACAAGATCACTTTTACCTCCACCACGAATTTACCTGACAGACCCTACTCCGCTTGAAAGGTCAAACGGTAACATTAAAATAACGTTACGCGGTGGGCAATGTTGCCCAAGGCTGGGCAATCTTGCCGAGGCTGGGCCCTTACCTAACATTGTTAACTTAACTATCCAACCACTTAGTTTTAACGAGGTTTGCCTACAACTTTGTGATTGGTTTACTGGTGTAGCATGGATACGTTAGTTATAGTCATTAAAATTTATGCTGGGTTCGCGAGATGGATAGTTTATCATGTGAGAGGGTTTTGAATTAGCTCGTTATCGAGTATGTACTAGAATTAAGGGTAGTACAATATTTTATGAAGGCATCATGTGTTTGATTCAGGTGAGTGAACTACCTCAAAAAAGATTACAAGGTGTATATATTCAACAGATTTTTTAAAGTAATATCACGTTTAGGTGATTTCTTTTGTTGATAATATTTGCAAGAATATCCGACTTTGTAAATAATACTTTAGTTATTACATCGTTAGTCACAAACAGAATATTGAAATAAGTTCTGTTTATTTTTTTAAATAACTATATTGTCAAATTCTGCCTTTAAATTCACGATTTTCTTTCAGTATTATTCTAGCCTATATCAGCGAATAATCTAATCTTTTCCCTACCATCCCTGCCTAGGAAACTTGCCGTCCAAGTTAGAAATTAACAAAGTTTGTGGCGACACAAGCTGTGCATGTAAAGTGGTCTCACCATCTTCGGGCAAAGTTGACTCAGCCATCGTCGGGCAAAGTTGCCATTTTGTTGGCAGACCACAATTTATTTTCTTTGTTTACTTACGCTGATAAATCTTGGCTAAACTGTTAGGAGATTGGTCTTTAATCTATTGTTTGTTTTTATAGGACTACCGAAATTACTTTTCGGTTGATTTACCATAATAAGATGATCTCATCGCATCTGAAACTTGTTACGAAAAGATTAGTGCATGGTACTTACTTATAAACTTTTAAATAGAGTATAAACTGTTTCTTGTACTACTTAATTATGCGTATATTATTGCTAGAACAGGGGGCCAAGTCTACTAATTTACAAACGTCATAATCGTGTCACGATGGTGAGTTTTTGACAGATTTGCCATACAAAATTTGTCAAAAACTCACCATCGTGACACCTTTATGACGTTTGTACATAAGTAGACTTGGCCCCCTGTTCTAGCAATAATATACGCATAATTAAGTTATAAGAAGACACGATTCTTTTGAATTCATATAATGAATAAACTGGAATAAACTCTAATTAATTATTAGAAAGCCTTTGCGTTCTGCGCTGCCATGCAGTACCAAGAATTACTGGTCAAGTAGTCAGGTCACCTTATTACTTTTATTTACTCTTCTACTAGCAAGTCTTTGATGTTTTCTTTCACGAGTCCTAGTGGGTAATCATCTCATTTATTATGCAGTGTTATACCAAAGACTCTTCATGAAGAAGCTTTCAAAATCCTTTTGAATATTCTGTCTGCATAAAATTCCTTTGGCGGGTATAATGTTTTAAGAGCAGTTTTTTGACGTGATTTAAAAAGACATTTAGAACTTAATTTTTGTAAAAGGGAACTTAGTGTTGGTAAAGATTTTTTATGAGGAAATTATGTTAGTTAAGTTTAATAAAGTAAACGGGTTCCTGGAATAGCTATAAAATATAATAATCTAAGAATACAATTTCACTGCTTCATTGGTTAGTGGTCGTAAGTGCTACTGTTGAGCATTAGGTCCTGGGTTCGATTCCCAGATAGGGCAAAGTGTTATCGAGTTTTTCTATCGGGATTTTTTTGGTAACAGCCCGGAGCCTAGATTTGTGCCCGGTTGATGGGGGGAATAGGCTCGCCCCTCTTACATGGGACTTAAACATAACTGGCGAAATGTGGGTGTCTCTGCCCAACTCTTCAGGGAAACAAGCCTTTCACTGGCTCAACCAATCAAGGTTCATAGGAATAGCTGGAGCTGTAATGATATACTCACAATTTTCCAATTATATTACAGTATTGGATCGCTATTGGTCCCATGTGAAAAGGGATCTATTGCTTAGCCATCCTCATATTTGTAGCAGCGTATTTAGTTGTTTTTTTGTGAATTATTCGAAATAATGAAAGTATGCAGTTCTATAATCTAACAAAACAGTTTTTGTTTATTCATGTTTAGCCAAACTGCCTGTTGATTCTTTAGGACATCACCAATAAGGTCACCATATGTATTTTGGAGGCGTCCCGGCGTTTCCACTCACTTATAAATTGTAAATACCTTTTTGTTAGTAGCCTTACTCTCAACATGACCAAACCATCTAAGCATACTGTTTTAATTTTTTCCACGACATCCATTCGTTAAATTAACTCATCTGCCTCATCATCTGCCTAGCCCTTTCTCAACTATATTGGTGTCGGCTTCCATTCTTACCGGATACAGCTGAATACTAATATTTTACATGGAGCGACTGCCTATCTGACCTCCACAACCCAGTAACTGCTATGGGTAATACGATACACCTTGGTAAGACTGGTGTCAGACTTTCGGGCTTCTGACGACTCGTAACGACTGTCAAAGATCCACGAATGACAGCCGGGACCAACGGCTTAACGTGCTTTCCATTGCACGGAGGAGTCTCGGTATGTAGAGGTGGTCACCTATACACTGACCAACGCCGGCAGCGTAGCTAACCTGATGAATCGACCCAAGTGGCTGTTATTACTAAGCCACGAGCTCCTCCATTTTTTGGTCGCTACATTTGTTTATTAAATTAACTGGCTGGTAAAAAAACTTAATGTGTAGGAGTTTGTTCCAAACTTAAAAACAAAGATAAAAGGTATCATGCACAGACCGTTCGCTATAACTTTCGCTTGCCGCCATGTTGGCACCATTGTTTGTATCAATATTCAATAATAATAGAGTTCAAAATGGCGTTGACAGAACAGCGCTACCAATCGCGTTACGGGGCAAGTTATAATAAACGTGCGTTTATTAGGTACAGTACGTTTTGTGTATGAAGCCCTACTCTTATAATATACGAGTAGTCTTTCTTCTAAGCCTGTATTTTCCACAACAGTGCAAATAACATCTAAATATTTGACGTAATTCATAATGTCATGTCTTTTGGAAGGCTGCGAGGTCAGTTCACGTCTCTGAACATTGTAATTACGAAGCTATCTCTACGGAAAAGAGGAATAATTTCCATTACAGAGTTCAATATTAGCTGATTTGAGACAGAATATATTTTTGAAGAAAAAAGAGTGAAAGGTTACCTTTATATTTATTGGATTTTGGATAAATAATGAGGTAAGAAAAAATGTGGAATGTAATAAAGTTATTTTCTTTGAAGACGTCTTGTTAATTTTGTGATATAGGCAATTCGTGATATAATCTAACTTTCTGCTATATGTCTAGATCAGTTGAAGGTCACATACGAGCGGCTAAGATTGTATTAATATAACAAGAATTACCGTAGTTTCTAAGTAAATGGGTTTTCTTTATAAAGATACTGATTTAAGTTTCTATCTTCCATTCACCTTAATTATCTAATGGCTATAAACTGACTATGCTACAGCTTCTTAACATTACAAACATCGATACCAAATCAATCAAACTACAGACTTGAAATATAGTTCCTAGTTGATTGAGAGCGTCCGGTAACTGATAGAAATCCGACGACTGACGAAACACGAAGTTTGACGAGGGACATTAAGGGGGATGCGCCAAGGTAGCCCGCGAAATTCAAATTTTCTTAGGTTTTTTGCAATTTGCAGGTCAGTGTCAGGTTGTATCTTGATTAAAATATGATTTGCGAGCGTAACCAATATCGTTTTACAGAATTATAATCATTAGAATCAGCAATACAACTCCTTAGGTTAGCATAATCCCCAAATGTCATGATTTCATGAAATAGTCATTCAACGGGATTACATGAACTTATAGAGTTATATTGATGATTTCTATGATTATAATTTTATAAATAAATATTTGATACGGTCGCAAATCATATTTAGATCAATATACAACCTGATGCTGACCTGCAAATTGCAAAAAACGTAAGAAAATTTGAATTTCGCGGGCTACCCTGACGCTTTCACCTTAAGAAAACAGTTGTACTGTACTTAAGTGTATTCCCATTTCAAACACGAATATTATTTCGACAGACAATTCGAAATAATGCCAATCTATCGGTAAATAATCGCATCTGTCCGCTGCACGTACAGTTGCGGTTAACGCATGTATCTATCTACATGTCTGTTTGTCAGTATGTACATAAACCTGTTCATACCTACGTTGGAACTGCACGGTTGTGGTCAGACTCGTGCCTGATGCGATCGCGGTTTGCCTACTGAAATGGGCTGTGTGTAGCGGTTTTGTCAATGATATTTTTAATTTAATATCATTGGGTTTTGTCCACAAAGGTAGATCGATAGTTTCGAATTAGTTCGTGTATTACCCGCTTTGATGTACTAACTAATTACTTGCCAGGTGTACTTAGTACGATATATCTACACAATGTTCTACTATGATTGTGGGAGTTATTTGTTTACGAAACTGAATATATTGAATAGAATTAATTGGTGAAATGTGAGTGTACTATAGGTGGAGGAACTCGGCTAAGTAATAACAGCCGCACGGGTCTATCCATCAGATTAAGCTACGCTTGCCGGGGTTGGTTCGTGGATAGGTGACCATCTTTACATACCGAGACTCTTCCGTGCCTCGGAAAGTACGTTATGCCGTTTGTTGCGGCTGTTATTCGTGGATCTTTGACAGTCGTTACGGGTCATCAGACGCCCGAAGGGGTATTATATTGTTTTCCATAATATTATTTGTCCTATTATGGTTTTCCATAATCGTCCCCACTCATAATATTTACTTGCACTATTATCATTTATACTAATAACGCTTGCCATATCAACTTATTTGTCATAACTTTTATTTGCCATAATATTAGTTTCCATAATAACATGTGTCATAATCATTAGTTTCTATAAGTAACACATTACATAATCGACACTTGACAAACATAATTTAGAAACGTTACAGACGTCCTCAGTATTGTATTATATGATATGTATTATTCCGAATGTTCATTTAAATACATACATACGTACATTTGCAAAATAGGATAGGTTAGGTTAGGTTTTCTTGTTCAGACAATAAACAGTTTGTCAAATTCGAAACGGGTAGGTTAGGTTAGGTTAGAACTGTGACCAAACAACGGGCGAAGGCGAGCGAGCGTAGCGAGCGTGCCGCGGCAGCGGCCGCCGAGTGCTAGATTTCCTATTTTGCAAAGCAAGCATGCATGGCAGATTAGGGTAATTTTTAGGTTTTCTTGTTCGGACAATAAACAGTTTGTAAATTCGAAACGGGTAGGTTAGGTTAGGTTAGAACTGTGACCATACAACGGGCGAAGGCGAGCGAGCGTAGCGAGCGTGCCGCGGCAGCGGCCGCCGAGTGCTAGATTTCCTATTTTGCAAAGCAAGCATGCATGGCAGATTAGGGTAATTTTTAGGTTTTCTTGTTCAGACAATAAACAGTTTGTCAAATTCGAAACGGGTAGGTTAGGTTAGGTTAGAACTGTGACCAAACAACGCGCGAAGGCGAGCGAGCGTAGCGAGCGTGCCGCGGCAGCGGCCGCCGAGTGCTAGATTTCCTCTTTTGCAAAGCAAGCATGGTACATACTGAACTAGCATTGTTGTGCTAGTATGGGCAAATGAATATTAATAAATGTTATGGAAAACGACATTATTGAAAATAAAAAATATAGCTAATGAATTTATGGATTAAAATTATTATGACACTTGATCGATTATGACCAATGAAATTAGTGAAAATAATTTTATGTCATTTCACGATTATGGCAACTGAAGCGTTATTACTAATGAAATTATGGCAAATAAAATTATGGCATATAAAATTATGGCATATTAAATTATGGCAAACATTAGTAAACCGCCCGAAGGTCTGACAACCAGTCTTACCAAGGGGTATCGTATTATCCAGTTACTGGGTTGTGGAGGTCAATTAGGCAGTCGCTCCATGTAAAATATTGGTATTCAGCTGCATCCGGTTAGACTGGAAGCCGACCCCAACATAATTGGGAAAACGCTAGGCAGATTGATTGGGTGTACTATAGGTACCTCTGCTTAACTCTTCGGGGAATACAAGCGTGATGTTATATTATGAAATTGCATACTTAGTCAATTGGAATACTAATCTATATATAAAGTTACTGGTGTAATATTTAAATAAAAGTAAACGTTTCGTTACGTTAACCTTGCAAGTTACAACTAAGTTTTAGAACAATTGAACAGGCCATAATCAAAACGTGTTTGCATGAATTTGTAACCAAGTGTAACTTTGGATATCAAGTTTACCTTCCGTAACCATTTATGAGTAAATAATGTTTAGAAGAAAAAAAAACTCTACATAAATTAAAAATGCTAGTTTTGACATCAATCTTACCTGTTGCAAAACATGTGACAAATAGAATAAGAAAATAGTGTATTTTCGTTAGCTGATTTATTTTTTCTTGTAACTATCTAATGTTATTTTTATGGCAGTGTATAGAGTGCCACCATTGGCACTCTATCCCTATCGGATAAAGTGCCACTACAGGCACCCTAGTAACACCGCCTCGGCCCGGCTAAAGTGCCGCAAGCATTGGATTGTCATTGTCACTGTCACTAAGTCACGTCACTTGGTATTTTGTTTGATTGTCGAGGTTAGATCGCTGTAAAACACCACATTCCCAAAACATTACATTCTCTTGTGCCTAAACGGACCCTGGCACTTCGCCGGCCGCTACCGCGGCACCGCTCGCTACGCTCGCTGGGCTCGTGCGTTGTGTGGTCACAGTTCTAACCTAACCTACCTCACGGCACTCTAGCCGGGCCGAGGCAGTGACACTAAAGTGCCACAAGAAACTCGCGGCACTCTATACACTTCGTATTTTTATTTATGTTTTTACCGATGTCCTTATTTTGTTGGTCTGAATGATTTCTAAAAGTTTGTCCATCTATTTTAATGGGACATTATATAGATTCGTAAAATACAATTAAAGTATTAATAAAAGAGTTGTAAGATGGAAATGAAATTCTTATCTCTATAGCACGTATGTTCCCGACTTTGACGACGACGTCAAAGGAAGAGGTACAAACGTACAAAGCGATTCTATACGATTTGGTATTTACTTGTGTAAGACGGAATATTTCCTTCGATGCTATACTGGTTTTCTAGGAAATGTATGGCAGTGAAGTTTCACCTAGGGTAAAAGATAAACACCATTGACGATTTTTGTTGATAGAGTTCGTATTTTGGTGAGTAGTCAATTATATAAATCTTAGTCTCTAAAGACTTCTTTATGTTTAGAAGACATTTTATTTACTGAAAATAACTAGGTAGGTAACTTTATCAAAAATACAAAAAAGCCAGAAATCTTATCCATATTACACAATCAATATAATATTAATAATAGCAGCCTCTTATTGTCCATAATGAGAAGGCACGAGCATTGATCACCACACTTGCTCAAGATGAGTTGGAGATTTCAGATTTATATCCACACTAATATTATAAAGAAAAAGATTTGTAGTTTTGTATTTGTGTTTGTGAATAAACTCAAAAACTATAAGACCGATTTAAAAAATTCTTTGACCAGTAGAATTTAATATTATCATTGAGAATATGCTATTAATAATAAAGATATCACGCGGGCAAAGCCGTTGGCAGAAGATAGTAATGTTATAAATGTTATAAGTACTTTGTATGTTTGGGTGTTCATTGCACAATCACGCAAAAACAGTAGAATGTATTTAGAACACAGGTAGTTTATAACCTGGATTAACACATAGGACTTTTTATCCTGCTAGTACGTTCCCGTTGGATAATTTCCGACCTCCATGCGGGTGATGCCGCGGACAAAAGCTAGTTAACTATAAGTCTAAGTTTGTCACGAAGTTTTTCTTCACCGACATCAGTAATGTCCAAGATAAACTAAGAAAGTAAATATGAATTGAAAACATCATACACACACGATGGGCTAAAAATCAAGCTTGCCTTAAAAGCGTCGTTTATCAAACGTTGGGGATAAAAGGATTTGTATATATGATAAGAGAGCGTTATTTTATTGCATCCATATAATACTTAGCTTTGATAAAGTAGGAGCAGTGACGTCATCCGTGACATCACTTCTAATCAGAATGTATCTCTCGTATGACGCACGAAAGAACATAAAAAGAACATTTTGATAAATAGAGTTCTTTTGTTCTTTTTTTTCTTGTGACCTTTGTCAGGATTGACCTTTATACTTAGTTCGATGTGCTTGCTAATTCCTTCACAGCAGCTGAAGTTTGTAATTCACTAGTGACCTGTCCTTGCTTCGCACGGACTCCGTATCAAAGTTGCGACAAATAAATGCGCGACAAATGCTGGGGCGACAGTACGATAGGTCGACCATCAGCGGTGCGACAGCACATCAGCTTGACGAACGTTAGTGCGACAGATTGTTTTCACGACAAACGATGGCACGACGAAACTTTTGATCGACGAACGTTAGTGCGACTGATTGTTTTCACGACCATCGATGGGACGACGAAACTTTTGATCGACGAACGATAGCGCGACACAATTTCCGCTCGACAAACTAAAGCACGACAAACATTTTTATAATATGCTATAGCAGCTATAGACTGGACAAGCGTATTTTTTGACATGTCGCTTGATGCCGCCGTTGACTACTTTTATACTACTATAGCGGAAATTCAAAATAAGTATGTGCCAACTAAGACAGTCTCTCACAGCTCATACCCTATTTGGTACTCCCCGGCACTTAAACGCTTGATCAAGGAGAAGGCTTAATATCTCCGTAAATTTAAGACGTATGGCAGACTTACAGATGAGGCGACCTTTAAACATTTACGTGAGCGGGTTAATAAACTTGAAGCGGATTGTTACACTAACTACTTAGCTGATACAGAAGCCTCCATCGAAAGAAACCCTAAACGCTTTTGGAGCTTTGTGAAGCAGAGATTTAAGTCCAATGCAATACCCAGTTTCCTCAAGTATGGTGATGTGACGATTTCTTCTCCCGAGTCTATTTGTAATGCATTTTCTTCCCACTTCTATTCTACTTTTCTTGATCCTACCAATGTTGCGACTACGAATTACTGTCCTCCTCAAACTGCAAATTATAATATACCCTCTGATATTCACTCAATTGAGATTGACCTAAATGTAATAGTTAAACTAGTTAGTGAAATTGATCCGTTCAAATCTGCCGGTCCGGACCACTTATCACCAAAATTTTTGATTGGGTGTGCTAAAACCATAGCCTTACCAGTATCTCTATTGTTTACTAAATCGCTCTCTTCTCGTTCTGTTCCCCAAGTTTGGAAGTCTGCCTTCATAACTCCGGTGCATAAAAAAGGGCATAAAAATGAAATAGTTAATTACAGACCTATTTCCAAACTGTGCATATTAGCTAAAATTTTTGAGAGGGTTGTCTACGACCAAGTTTACGCAGCGCTGAGTCAGTCGTTTAGCCTTTCTCAGCACGGATTTCTTAAGGGTCGCTCAACTGCATCTAACCTGGCTTTGCTCAATGACTTTCTAACGGACAGAATGGACAATGGGGCACAGGTCGATGTCGTTTACACGGACTACAGTAAGGCTTTTGATAGAATTGACCACAATATCCTTAAAACAAAGCTTTTTAACAATGGTATCAGAGGAGATCTACTTCGTTGGTTTACTTCATACCTTGAAAACCGATCTCAAGCTGTCGTTATCAGTAACTACATGTCGAGCTGGGTTTCAGCTCCTAGTGGTATTCCTCAAGGTTCCTTGATGGGTCCGTTACTCTTTATCATTTATGTGAGCGACATCGACTCGTGTTTCCACAATTCAAACTTACTTTGTTTTGCTGATGACATGAAGATATTTTCTGCAATATCATCGGATGATGACATGGATGCTCTCCAATCTGACCTGGCGCGATTGGATGATTATTGCTTGATGAATAAACTAGATTTGAACCCTGTCAAATGTTCAGTAATCTCCTTTAGCAGAAAACGCGTCCCTCTCCCTACAACTTATAAACTTAAAGGGCAAGTATTACACAGATCCGACGGTGTACGCGACCTGGGCGTTTTTCATGATTCCAAACTTTTATTTAACGTGCACATCGAGCAAATAGTGGCCAAAGCTTCGAAGTCATTGGGTTTTGTTATGAGACTCGCAGGGTGTTTCAAGAAAGCCAAGACCCTTAAGATTCTCTATTGCTGTTTTGTGAGAAGTCATCTTGAATATGCGTCACAAATCTGGAACCCGTGTTACGGCAAGTACATTGAACGTATTGAGAATATACAAAAGAGATTTATTCGTTTTCTATGTTTTCGGCTACGTATACCATACCATTCTGATAATTACATAAATCTATGCAAGAAATTTCATTTACAGCCACTCATAAATCGTCGTCGACTAGCAGATTGCACTTTCCTTTTGAAAATTATGTCTAACGAGATTGACTGTCCTGATCTTCTACATAAACTACGTTTCAATGTTCCTCAGAGATCAGTAAGATTTAATCCGCCTATCTCCATTCCTTTTTCCTCCTCTAACTACAGGCAAAACTCATACATGGTGCGGGCGAGTAAGGACTTTAATATTCTTTGTAAAGAGTTCGCATTTGACCCATTTACCACCAAAACCTATTCTGCACGCGCTCAGCTTAACGCTGACTTTTTTAAAAGTGCATAGTGCTTATTGTACCTTATTTATGTATAATTATTTATTAATCTATTTACTTAATCTTTTTTATCGTGCTTGTTAGTGATCCTAAGATTTCTACTAATTTTTCTGTTTTTACCCGTGAGGACCTGTAATTGGCTCTATGTTTCTTAAACAATTGTTATTGATTTGTTATAGCTGTTGGTTCTCCTATCAATAAATAAATAAATAAATAAATAAATAAATAAATAAATAAATAAATAAATAAATAAATAAATAAATAAATAAATAAATAAATATTTTGTTGCTAATAGCAGATAAGAAAAAAAATGTAAAGTACCAAGTACTTTCGTTTATAAATGTTTTTATTAGCAATATTTTTTATTGTCAATGTCAAATGACTGCAGTGCGCGAGTGCAGTTACGAACAAGGTAGGCGAAAACCATGTATTAAAGAACCTAAAACTTTAATATTTTTCCTTATCTTATATTAGCAACAAAATATTATAGAAATGTTTGTCGTGCTTTTGTTTGTCGAGCGAAAATTGTGTCGCGCTATCGTGTGTCGATCAAAAGTTTCGTCGTCCCATCAATGGTTGTGAAAACAATCTGTCGCACTAACGTTCGTCGATCAAAAGTTTCGTCGTGCCATCGTTTGTCGTGAAAACAATCTGTCGCACTAACGTTCGTCGAGCTGATGTGCTGTCGCACCGCTGATGGTCGACCTATCGTACTGTCGTCCCAGAATTTGTCGCGCATTTGTAGATTGTGACTCCGTATCTATTAGTTGCAACAAATAAATACGCGACAAATGCTAGGGCGACAGTACGATATGTCGACCATCAGAGGTGCGACGGCACATCAGCTCGACGAACGTTAGTGTGAGTGTGACTGATTGTTTTCACGATAAACGATGAGACGACGAAACTTTTGATCGACGAACGATAGCGCGAGACAATTTTCGCTCGACAAGCTAAACCGTTAACATTGACAAACATTGCAGCGACATTAAAATTATACGAAAATAAATATGGAAAATACGTTTTATTTACTTTAATCATTCGCATAGCATCCTTCGATGGCATATGCGGTGCATGTGTGATATTTGTGAAGTCTGTAATATGCTTCTGTATTAATTAAGCAGGAATTTCCAGGGTGTCTACAGCTTTTCTTTTAAGCGATGTTCTCAAACTTCTGAGCGGTCTTCGTGAGGTTTGTGAACGTGCTCAATTCCATTTAGGTTCTTTAATACATGGTTTTCGCCTACCTTGCTCGTAACTGCACTCGCGCCACATTGTCTTTTCTTCTTCTCTGCACAACACCAGTAAAACAAATAACCCAGCAGGGGTTATTTGTTAAGAGAATATAAATATCCATTATGAAATACCTTCCCATTTTGAGATGTTTGAAACACACATGCTTGTTGAGCTTTAGATTGCCGAGCGAAAATTGTGTCGCACTATCGTTTGTCGTGAAAACAATCAGTCGCACTAACGTTCGTCGAGCTGATGTGCTGTCGCACCGCTGATGGTCGACCTATCGTACTGTCGCCCCAGCATTTGCCGCGCATTTGTTTGTCGCAATTATGATACGTAGTCGTAGAATGGAGTACTAACGTAGGGATATGTAAAAAGCTAGATTTCAGAGAGCACAAAGCCTGCTTGATGGTGAGAAGGCACAACGTTTGTGGGTCACTCCGTCTCACAGAGAGGAGGCCTGTAACCCAGCGGTGTGAATTTTATAGGCTGATCATGCTTATTATTCATTATCAACAGTAACCAGTATAGATTCAACTTTCTCAATATAGCATAATCACCCTTCAATGTTCCCACTGCTGGGACATAGGCCTCCTCTCTTCGAGAGATAGTGGGTTGTAACCTACCACGCGGGCCCAGTGCGGGTTGGTAGATGGCACATGTCTTCGAACTTTTGGTTCTAGGACATGCCGGTTTCCTCACGATGTTTTCCTTCACCGTTTTGAGTGGTGGTGAAATTATTTAAAGAAAGTAAAGCGCACTTCTGGGATCGAACCCATGACCTACTCCTCATAGAGCCAGTATAATTTATTGTTATTTTCATTCAAATATCCACAGTCCTTGTTTGAGATCTTAAATTATTCTGGTCGTCTGTCTACATCCAATAAAACCCTCTGACCTTCAAAACGTCATTTATCTAAATTATAACTGAAGGCAGTAGCCAATACTAAAATAGACTTTCCTTAAGATTTTCAGAGTTTATTAATTTAGTCTCGGTTGGAAGGCTTGTCACATCTAATATTTCAAAGTCAAAGTGGCAATAATTCAAGCTTCTTAAGAGTCCGTTTAAGCCCTCTTACTTTGGATTTTAGAAACTTTATTTTAGTCTGGTAGGTACTGGTTTTATTAAAACGGCCTTTTGGAAATAGCCTGGTCTTTAGGGGATTTCATAATTGACCTTGTTTTGTAATGGTAAACAAAGCTCAATTTAAGCCTTCTCTATAAAAATAAGTAATTAATTTAGGAAACCTCGAAACTTTTGACAATAATGAATGCAGTTTCATTAAGTATAATTTTATTATTTTTCCATTATAATTATACATAGATTCTAATTAGAAATAAGTTCAGTTTACTCTTTATAATAATACCAGCTTATTATTGTTTCAATGCAAGGCATAGGCCTCATCTCATACAGAGAAGGCACGAGCATTGATCACCACTCTTGGTCAAGACAGGTTGCCCATTTCATACTTATATTAACTATCCAGGTTTCCTCACGATGTTTTTCTTCACCGATGTCAGTAATGTCCAAGATTAGCTCAGAAAAGACTCATAAATTGAAAAAGTCACATTGATCAATTGAAAAAGTCATGCACTTTTGCTTGGATTTGACAATCTTCTATTGTTAATTTATATAATACTTGCTTTTCCAAATTCAAAATATTGTTTTTATTCTCTTGTGAGTAAAAGAGAGCTTTATTCTCTGTTATCGATGAATAAAATGCCCTTGGCACAATGACAATGGTAAAAATATTATTTTTACGTTCATAAAAAGCCCTTACACCTGAAACGAGGTCATTACATAGCCCGTTTCCGATAAGCCCTCAAGTAGCCTGAACAAAGACTTGTCGACCAAACACAGCGAATACTCATTGTTTTGAACAAAGAAATAAGCCTCCCTTTACAAAAGGATTCTTATTTAATATTACGTCGAGATCTCCTAGATTATTATAACCTACGTTAAGTACGCTCAAACTTTTTGGAAAGGCCGCTGTAAGTACTTTTGACTTCAAAATGTCAAGTGGTCATGTGGTCATGTGGTCATGTGGCTGTTTAAGGCCTTAAGGGGTTGTTTATTGTCTCTTGAAAAAGGTTGGGTGATTAACATCTTTACATAAATGTTCATAAAATACAATAGATGACGTATATTTAGTAACCTAATCCGCTTTAACTGTTCTTAAAGAATCATATAGAACCCTGTAAGAAATCGACACGTGTTTCACCTCTTAACGAGGCATCCTCAGGATGACGTTTGACTTTTTGCGGACCCGGACACGACGTGTTGCCACGGCAAGGGCCGAGCGCGAACAGTTAAGCAGATTAGGTTACTAAATATACATCATCTATTGTATTTTATAATAGATTTATGCAAAGTCACGCCTGAGTCAGTTAACTATCATAAATGTTCAAGCTATTTTAAGTTTCAAACAACAGCAACATGCAATCTTCTATTACATTTACAATATTGACTTACTAAATTAAATGACTAACCAACAATACAAATAAATAATAATATTATCTTCTATAATGTTTGGAAGAGAAATGAAGTAACAGAAATGTATAAATAATGAAAGTTAAAATAATAAAACACCCTGTAAAAATAAATAAGTAAAACATAAGGAAAGTCGCGTTAGCATTAGGCTCATATTCTTTTTATCTAAAAGGCAAATAACACATAAAAATAAAATAACTGGCGAAATGTGGGTGTAGGTTAGGCTACACCAATATTTCTCTAGTTATTTTATTTGTTCCCAAGGGAGGGAGGGTTGTAACTGTATGTTACAACCCGTATACAGACGCGGTTATGTTAAAATAAAACCAAAATAATTGCGTATTTAAATACCAAAGTTCGCAAATTGCGAGTTCACCTTGAGATTCAAATGTTATATTATAAAGCCAGACTTACCAACGGATTGATATCACAAGTTACGAATACCGAGAAGTAACCAACACGATATCTTTTCTCATCGTAAATACTGTTAGTTTTGAGCCTTCACTATGTTAGTAGAATATTAAGCCTACGGCCGTAACCTCGGACAAATCAAATAACAAATACACGTGCCAGTGTAATGAGACGTTTCCAAAAAGATACTCAAGGATAATGTCGTTGATAATTTGTCATGAGGGATTTGGGTGCGTCATTGATAGGACCCGAAACCCGGAAAACTGTAGCCCATGCAGGATTTTTGATGTCTAACATCTTTCCTCTTGCTTTCGTGCAACCAAAAAAAACATGAGGGGCAGTCTTTGGGGACTGCCGATGGAAGTGAAAACAGTATCCTATAATATTATGTTAATCCAGGTAATAAACTATCTGTCAAATCCTATTAGTAGCATAACACTACTAATACTATCGTGAATTCATGCATGCCTAATACTTTTAGCACGGCCTACTGTGACATGGCTCGAGTCACGTATTTTATATGGATAAACTGTGATAAAATGTGTGACGAGAGCCATCTCACAAGGCTCACTAGTCTGTTGCATAGAAGTAGTGGACTGCATCGATTGATATAGCAGTGATCTGTATTGCTAAGTGCGATGAGTAGATTGGCTAATGCGATTTCGCACACATCAAAGGGATTGTAAAGGTCACTGCGCAGCAAATAAATGTCACTCGATACCATATATACATTTAGAAAAAAAAAACACTACAAAGTGAAAAATAACTTTAGTTTCGGAAGTCGTTGTCTTTGGTTTTGAATTTTCGTTTTTTGCAACCGACTTTAGCAGGCATCTCTATTTAAAAAAAACGCCCTTGGTACTCGCTGATAATGTAGCTTTCTGACTGACTTTTAAATCAGTTAAGTATTTTTTGAGTTTATCCAGTACAAACAAACAAACAAATATAGAAACATAAAAAAAAAACAAATGTTTTTTCTTTATAATATTAGTTTAGAAGACAGATTAGTTGTGACTGATTGTTCAGTTTTTCTTTGACTTGAAGGTTCCCCGAAGCGCCCTTGAGAATTATATTAGAATTTCTTTTGCATTAAACTTGACTTGAATAAAGGCTCATTTACATGGAAAGAGTTTCTCGCCTTATCTCCTCGAGGTGAGAAACTCTGTGAGTTAAAAAGCATCAATGCTTAACTCATGAGTGCGATAAAGGCTTGACGTGTATCAATGCTTATTCTGACTACACGGGCGAAAAACTCACTCTGCATGTAAATGGGCTTTAACAAATACAGTAAACTTGTTTCTATTTCTACTAAAGTGATATATTCTTATCCTATGAAATTCTTGATATGAAAATAAATATTTTTAGACCGAAAACATTTACAAAACTACTATATAAACAAGAGCCTCTCCTGTGCCCTCTGTTAAAGATACCAAAAAAAAAAAACTGTCTACAAATATTTTAGGCCCGATCTCATATTTCATTGTGGGCGTACGGCGGCTATCTTATTGATAATACAACTTTATTTAATATTCAGAATGTACGGATGCGGGCGTGTTTTGTTACAAATGTTGCTGAAACGATATGAAATAATCAAGGTTGTCAGACACCCACATCGTCGACACCAGCTTCACATGCCGTCGAGAAATATCTTGCAGGCATTGTTTCCTCACGATGTTTTCCAACGACTATTAAAGATCTAAGAATGACAGCCAGGACCAACATCTTAACGTAGTTTCTTTCTTTAGAGAGACGTGTCTCGATATGTAACGGATGGTCACCCATCCACGACCAGACCGCGGCAAGCGTAACTTAACCTTCGATGGACCTGTGCGGCTGTTATTATTTAACTACGAGCCTTTACTTTAGCTTTAGCTACTTACTACTGAACGAAAATCCTAACTATTCTTATATATAAAATTCTCGTGTCACAATGTTAGTTACCTTACTCCTCTGAAACGGCTTTACTGATTTTTACCAAATTTTATATGCATATTCAATAGGTCTGAGAATCGGCTACTATCTATTTTTCATACCCCTAAGTGTTGCGAAAACTACTTTACGCGGGTGAAACCGCGGGACGCAGCTAGTAATGTTATAAATGTGAATGTCAGTTTATTTGTAACGCTTTCACGGCTAAACGGCTGGACCGATTTTTATGAAATTTGGTATGGAGATACCTTCTTAATACCTTTTATTGACATACCACGCGGGCGAAACCGTGGGCTAAAGCTAGTTAAGAAATATATTGGACGTTCAGTTTCGTTGACAATCTTTAACCTGGCCGGTTTGTTATGTTTACCAGAAATAATAAAGCAATAGTTATAGCAATTTGTATTGAAGATGTTTTCCCGTTGGACTTACTAACTGTTTCCATATTTGGGGTAGACGAAAAAAAAACATAAAAGTCCCATTGGCCCCTGTTTCCTGTGGCCACATTATCCTGTGTGGGCCGACGGGAATTCACCGGCCCCGAGTCTCCGAATTATTCATTCAACCCTCGCCAACTTTGCCCATTTATTATTTGCCACTTAATTCTAGCGATGTTTTAACTTTTTATTGTGCCATGGTTCTTATTTATGTGTGGTTACTGTCTTGTTCATTTGTAAAATGTGAGTTGTGGTTTATAGTGAGAAATGGGTTTATTTTATGAGAAAAGACGTAAAGAAGGCTCAGGAGATATTCGAAGGGTCTTACAACAAGTTGGCCCTAAGACTTGTTTTGGGACAAAAACGATTTATTCCTGTTTTCGTAACTATCTTTGGCCCGCCACTTCGCACGCGTGGATATCGGAAAATATCCCATGGGAACGTACTGCCGGGATTAAAAGTACCCTAATCCAGTTTATAAACTATCTGTGTGTAAAATTTCATCCAAATCCGTTTAGCCGTTTTTGCGCCAATCCGGAACATACAACAGACAAATGGACGAAAAACTCTGAAAACTATATTTCTATTACCTACCTATACTATATAAAATAATTTACATTTCTACATTATTTATTTGTCAATGTAAAGGACAAATATTACATGACATTAAACTGTAAGGGTTTTTAACTCCATCCATTGCGCGTTACAGCGATATAACACATTTTATAGCCCATTTTCATCAGACGCCGTTCTCATCCGACATCAGAAAACGGTAATGGATATTTTTTTCATTCGGAATGTAAAACAGGAATGAAGTAGGCTTATAGATTGGCTCTCGCTTCCAATATCGTTCAGTTTTTATTTGGGCAAATTGAAAACCGGATAGTGTGCTAACAATCCAATATGAAGCCGTGTGTTTGAAGGCTGTAGTTGTTACGTAAAATAATATTTTTTTGCAATTTCGACTTGGGTTTTTTCGTGTTAGTGTAACAAGGCTTCGTTTTTGTGTTTGTATTGTAGGTATATGATGATAAATTGTTTTCGAAGAATCGAAAAAAAATCAATAAATCTAAATACGATATATTAAGGATTTGAGGGAGGTCTTTAGTGGGAGAGAGTACGCCAAAACGAAAAAAAAAAGTAATATGATTAGGTATATCACTGAAGAAATTTTAATAATGAGTTACTTTTGCGGTTATGGTTACAAGTGCCTCTGAGGAAAAGTATCCGACCTACATAAAGAAAACAAAGATGGTTTCTTTACCTAATGTATGTATATGTACAGTAGGCCGTAATTAATAATTATTAATATCTCGGAGCCTTATTATTATGAAACCTTCGGCGAAAAAGATATTATATTTCATTCTCTCCCGAGAGAATCTCTTCGAGATAAAATATAATCTATATTGGTTTCCGTTACGTTGGCTTACGTAGAAGATTTTCTCCTTAATGCCCCAGAGAATAACGTTTCTACAGATAGTAAATGTGGAATATTTTTATTACCAAATATTAATTTGAAGCTCCATGAATAACGATCCATAATGAAGTTCCATATGCTAATTTTATTATTATAATTCTGTGTTGGCCCACTGCAGGGACAAAGGCCTCCTTTCCTTTTTCCACTGTTTCCGGTCTACTGCGATTGCGGGCCAAGTCTTTAAGAAGGAGTCCAGCTCATCCCGCCATCTCTTTCTGGGCCCGCGTAGTCGTTGCCTGCTATTTGGGATCCACTGAGTGGTGGTTTTTTCGTATTGCTGCTTCGACATGCGACAGATGTGGCCAGTTCCACAGTTGCGTCCGTTTTTGTGTTTTAGAACGGAGTATACTTCGTTCCAAAGGCCGTTGGCAGAATCCAAGACAACCTTGACAATTCAAAAGTGCCTGTACATGGTTTAATTGAAATAAATGCTTTGAGTTTGAGTTTGAGTTTGAGTTCAAGTGCGGACTTTTAACGCTTTGTAAGAGACCATGTTTGCGCTCCCTAGATGAGGGTGGGAAGAATGCATATGTCCAAATACTATTGTTTTAACAAAGCATGCGCTTTGTTCCGTTTTGCCCGTGCTGTCAAGAAGAAGAAGCAGAAATTATTCATTTACCTTGTTCACAATTGATTATCTTAAGTATACTGTTGATATTATAATATAATAAGGCCACCATTAACGGTCACAATGTCCCTCGTACTAGTTAATACTGAACAAGTAGGAATAAGAAGTTATACAACCTACAATTGTTAGTGAACCTTTTTATAGTAATAAACTTGGCTTGAAGGTAAAAAAATATCTTAATATACATTTATAAACCCACGAAATTTTAAGAAGCTCTTCAATTCAAATCTTCATTTATTCTAAATTGAATGCGTAAAATTTTCTCAAGCCCAATATAAACCTCGTTACAGTTAACCACGGTTCGATGAATGTTAAACAATGGTTTAAAACGAAGGTTACGTAAGGGCACGACTGATTTATTCAATCACCCACCTTCTGCGAATTTATTGGCAATTTTGAACGATTTGTGTTAATAAAATACAACATATTTTACAGCTTGGTGTTTGCAAATTTTACCCCTTTTAAGGGTTTATAAAAGCTGGGGTTATTAAACTGCACAATAGCTTAAGGAATGTAGGCATTAAAGGCTGAATGAGTGGTATATTGATAAGTGCGTTAGGCCCTTTGTACACGGCACATATAAACCGTTCCGTAGAAAAAACGTGTCTGTCAACAAGCTTCCATAGTGATACATAAAACACTGACGACCGTGCCGACACATGGCGTATAACGTATAACTATAGATTTTTTTAAGCAAGAAAACCGTGTACAAAGGACCTTACGGTCAGTCAATAATAGCTTAGTGCTGTTACACGTGTGGCACTCGGGGACTGCCCCGGCGAAGCTATTGCATAGCATTTTTTATCAACTTACGCAATTGTAAAATATTAACCCGAATACAAGAAATACATATACAATGATGACATTGACAGGAACTGTTATTCACATTTATAGATTTTAAAACTTGACACAACGTAATGGCCGGGAACATCAAACTAATAAAAAGGTTTTAATTTAACTATTAATAGTCAAGGATCATTCGTCCAAGTAAATTTGAACTTTATTGTCAAACAGTTAAACATAATTTTCAATACAACACTCTCGTATCATTCGTCTAAGTAAATTTGAACTTTGTTGTCAAACAGTAAAACATAATTTTCAATACAACACTCTCGTTGATCATTCGTCTAAGTAAATTTGAACTTTGTTGTCAAACAGTAAAACATAATTTTCAATACAAAACACAAAGAGTGTTTTGTTTCTTATGTAGTATTTTCGTTACGAAATTTCTGGATTAGGTCTCCACGCTCAAGGCCCGCGATAGAAGCTATGCAATAGCTTAAAATAGAGATTCTGGGTTTTTTTTTAATATAGAATACTAGTTTCCGCCAGCGGCTTCGCCCGCGTGATAAATTTATAAATTCTAGCTTGCTATATTATGCATGTTTTATACATATAAACCTTCCTCTTGAATCACTCTATCTATTCAAAAACACCGCATCAAAATCCGTTGCGTTGTTTTAAAGATCTAAGCATACATAGGGACAGACAGCGGGAAGCGACTTTTTTATACTTTGTAGTGATGATTGTGTTGTTTTCTTTGACAAATAACACTTGCAATATTATATAATGGTATGAGTACATTTGTATTGTATGTCTTCAGATAAACATATTTCATGCCCTCCCTAATACCTAAGCGAAATATTATTTGATATTAGGATAGCTCATGACCTACAGAGGTGCCATAAAGAATATGAATAAAAAATCTCGACTAATTAAAAAGTTATGCAACAACGCGAACCTTCGCGTGTATTCGTGCTGCACAATAAATGTAGAAAATTACATTTTAGTGATTGGATCTCGGATCAATGGTTTACCTACATTGTTAACAGCAAAATGGAGACTGAATGTGGTTGGCAAACGTGATGTCACTGTAATAGAACTGGAAAACAGTCCAAACATACGCCATTTACAGACGAAACGCAGTTGTGTCATGTCATTTAAACTAATGACTTACAAACAGAAATATGGAGATGCAGACTGTGCTTATAACGTTGTCTTTTGTAAATCCATACGGTAATTTAGTTTTTATCTAAACTATTATTATAAAGACAAAATATCTGGATCTGGATTTGTGCCCGGTTGATGTTAATAGGTTCGCTCCCTCCCTATTACATGGGACTTAAACATAACTGGCGAAATGTGGGTGTACTATAGGTACACCTCTGCCTGACCCTTCGGGGGAACAAGAAAGATTTGATTTTTTGTATGTTTGTTTGTTACGGCTGACCCGATTTTTATGAAATTTAGTATGGGGATACTTAGAAATCTGGGGAAGGACTAAGGTTACTTTTTATCCTCATAACATGCGTTTGAAGCTGCGGCTGGAAGGTAGATATTTAAATGTACGTGTTACTCACCCGAAGCAGTCTGCCCATACCTACTTGCTAACTGGCTTATACTTATGTATTATTTACTATAAGCACTGCATGAGCACTTACAGACCTGCCGCTTAAAGGTAAGCACACATATCAAATTGGAAAGGGTTCGTTACCGTGTTATACTGAATGGCTCGAGTTGATACGGTGACGATCCCTTACCGAGTTGATATGTGTGCTATACCTGAGGTAGCTCCGTGGTGCGGGAGATTCGTCGTGACGTGTCGCGAGAGCTCTGTCATTCGGCTTCTGACCGGCGTCACCTAACACCCCACCCGCACCGCGCATCCTAGGCACCATCTCAATTAAACAGTAGGTATGTAGTTCATATCGATACAAGACACGAAGGCTCAGAAAATAAAAGAGAGAAACAAAAGACACTCTACACCCAATAAACTGAATGAAAACCCACTTGAACAGTCATCGTCTGTCCTCTTCTTGAGATGAAAGTTGCTAGAATCTGGACACTACTCACACGCTACAAACTTATACAGTTGTTCAGTTGAAGTTCACTTGAGAAATTCACAGTTTGAAGACGTGTTTCAAGTTAGTGCTACATACGAAATGTACAATCTGGGTCTGTCAGTAAGACGTTTGTATTTACTAAAGGGCCTTGGGAACCTACTTTTGAACATCTTTGATTCATCAATTAGGAAGTCTATAAATGTTATTCTTCAGTTGCACTAACAGCCGCTAAGTTAAACTTCAAGTTTCAGATAATGTTTCAGAAGGTCGAATCTTATATAAAACCACTTTAACATAAAAAAATGAAACTTTTGAAAACGATACAGTGACTGTTTGAGAGTATTTTTTTAACAAAATAAAATTATCTTTTGCATTTTTTGTTTAAAATACCCATGTAGACACTACATTTCCTATAGGACCCTTTGTTATGAATGTATTGAGTAGGATAAGTATTGCACATTCCTCACAATGTAAATAGTAACCTGCTATGACACGTAAGTATATCTGCATACGCAGAGCTGATATGATAACACCGATATGTACAAATGAGTTCATATCAGATACAACTACCCACATTCAAACTGTTGTTCTTATACGAAATACAATATTATCACCTTATCATTCGGCTTAGTGCATTTTTATGGAGTTCTTTTTTGTAACATTGTAAAAAGATGGTTTCATAGCTAATTGTGTTTTGAAGGATGTCACTATATTTTAGTGACACACATCATACAAAATTGGTATTTTTCGCATTAGCTTAGTTTGCTACGCCGTAGCAGCCGCTACGGCGTAGCAAAGGTGAAGGTTAACTGACTTAATTGGCGACGTTGATCTCTCGTTTCGTCTTTCTACGTCACCGTTAAGAATTTAAGGCCACGCTTGGCAGAGCAAGCAGGAACCTAAACACCACGCATCGCGTCAGTATAAAACATTTAGAGGGTGTCAGCGACATCGACGCGAAGCCTTTTACCATGGATTCAGTACATGATTCTGAACCCCGCTGCGTTGAAATTTTTCGTTGAGAATCATGTACTGAATCCATGGTAACAGGCTTCGCGTCGATGTCCCTGATACCCTGTATACGAACATATAATAATTATAAAAGTTATACCGTCTTTGTTTAATTACAACATTTGGGGCACTTAATATCGTGTCCAGCATGTCCTTTTCTCTGCACGTTACAGGAACTGATGCTACTTATAAGGTGCCAAACTTGTAGCCAAATTCTAGACCGATTCCATTTAGATTGCGAGCGAAACGCTAAGAACAAGATTATTGCAACAATATTTACTAAAATTAAATTAACATGGTTGAAAAGTAAGAATTTTTTGCTCCAACAAAAAATGTGGCTAACTAGCGAACTAGAATATTAATAATGAATTGCAAAAACATTGAATTAGATGTTTTAGGTGTAAAGAAGGCGTTTGGAAAGGGGTTTGAAGATTTTGGCCCTAAAATCAGCCACCATTTTGATTTTTTTTCAAAATCGAGGTGCACAATAAATGTCATATATTTGGATAGGGGACACTTATACAAACATAAAACTTCATGTAACATAACATCATAAAGCGTCACGTTTCTGAGATATTCAAAGATAAAAGTAAGAATTTTTATAACGAATTTATTTATTTATGTTGTAATTACTTCATGTTGATTAAGTTATTTATACTTACATGAATTAATTGACAACCATAAAGCAAAAACAAGGTTTTTTAATCATATTCGGTATAAATAATATCATCCAAGAAGGCAGCGGGAGGCTGAATAAGATTTTCTTGGTGTCGCGCCCATGCCATGCACCATATAATACATATACCATATAACACACGTCCTCATTTGGCGGGGGGTATACATATTATTATATTTTTGTCTCTTTCGCTCTTAACTAAAATAATAAGTCGTAAGTAAAAGTTTTCATAGTTCAATATACTTACCTGAAGGGAAAAAAACAAAAAAAATCCTTGTTTCAGGATTCAGTTTTCGACTTATATTTCGTTGAATAACTCCGAAACGTGACGCTTTAGGATAATATGTTATATGACATTTTTTGTTTGTATAAGTGTCCTCTATCTAAATATATAACTTTCGATTATCACCGCGATTCTGAAAAAAAAACAAAATGGCGGCCTCACATTAGGGCCACCCTCCATACAAAAATCTTCAAACCCCTTTCCAAATACTGTTTTTACATCTAAAACTAAATATTCGGTGTTACGATATTAATTATTCCATGTCATAATCAAATATTCTAGTTAGCCACATTTCTTATTTCCATACAGTAATATTGCCAATTTAATCAAAACAGCGAAATATTTGACATCTATTTGCGACGTTGCCCACTTTCAGAATAAACGTTCTTTAATCATATTAATATCAATCCTGTTGTAAACCGCAAACTGAGGGACATTTCCATTAATTTGTGAGATCTGTTTACAGCAGCAAACGTGGTATCTTCATCGGATACCAACGTCAAATGTCAAACGTTCGTTGCAGACATTGTGGAGATAACAATGTCTTTGATTATTCCAGAAGCTATAACGGAAGTTACACCAAGATTTAGATATCGAATTGTAGCTGAAGTGCTGACAACAAAGCTGATGTAGTCTTTAAATCGTTTGCGATATTATTTAAATTAAAAATTCTGAGAATACATGTGAACAACTATTTTAATATATTAAATAACTTTCATGAGAAGAATTATGAAATGTTTGTCCTAAGTAACCACCATATTTCTTTATGAATATGATTTAGTAATAAAAAAATTAAGTTTAGTGAAAAACTAAGCAAAAAACCTTATAGTAATAAGAAACCATTCACACAAAAAAAAAAACTGTAAAACGCGCAGCACCAGTTTATTACATAGGCAATTAGACTAATTAGCACACTTACAACTGCACGATTGTAAAAGTACTGAGCCTTGTTGTAAGTGCATAGAACCTTCTTGCTAAGTGCAAAGCAACCTGCCCTAATTAGCAATTACTCTCTCATTAAGGTTAATGTAGTGAGAATGCAGTAAGCCGAGTCAACGAGTCAGCCGAAGATGCTTGAATTACACAGGCTTTTCTAAAAAAAACGAATGCTTTTTCGTTATATATTATCTCTGACTAAGGGTGAATTTCTCCAAAGAAACTAAACGCGATCGCACATCTAAACCGCGTTCAAGAGCTGTCAGTGTCAATATTTCACAGAAAATAATGACACAAACATTACAGCTCTTAAACGTGGTATATGTGCTGTGGTGTAGGTATACGTATGTGGTATAGGTATGTGTGTGTGTGTGGTATAAGCACTGTTAGGATGGCGTAAGTTTCATTGTTGCTTCGGCTTATAGTATGCTGTACTTATGATTAGACTCAACATGGGACTTTGGTGAAATGTTGTTGTATCTAAATGTTTTCGTCTACCTGTGTTTGGTATAAGACACAACAAAAACGGTCTAAACGATCCATTTACTTTGTCAAAGTGCGAACTGTTTAAACCCATTTATCTCGCTGCACGATCGAATTGTCTCACTAAATGAATTGTCACATAGTGCACAATGGAGCTCAAATTAGATTTTTTCATCAAAGCTCAGCTGCACAGACCAATTTACACACGAGCAGTTTCATTCAATGTGTGCTATTCTGTGTGAATGGACTTTTTGTAGATTAACGGAGTATATGGACTTTAATGGTGGAGGAAATTAGTGGTTCTACATCATTTATTATTAAAATGGGCGAAATATCTTTCGGTTTTCGTATTGCGGAAAATATCGGAATGGAAAATTTTATTTTTATGTTTCAGGAATACAATAAAAGACTAAGGCCCAGATCGTGTGTTGGGCATTTCTTGGTGTTACGATTTAAATTTCTTTTAACTGCCTATATAATATGTCTCTAGTTTGCCTTTTCTTTTGGTTCTTTTTAGCGTGTCGACGGCAATCTATATACTTAGCCCAGACCTTGGTTACGAGCTTGGCTTCTTTCTGTTAATCCGTGTACTTTCTTCTCGATCTCCCTTTTTTCTCTTTGCCTTTGATGTCCCTAAATAGTGTAGGTACACACAGCTACACAACAAGCTATACATTTCTAGTTTAAGCTGATCTCGCATTGTACCTATAGGATTTCCGTACAATGCGAGGTCAGCTTATACTTACTGGAAATGTATAGCTAGACGTGTAGCCGTGTGTACTTGCTTTGTTTGCTATTCTAACTTAAACTGTGTTAATAAACTGTCCTGTTCGTTTAAAAGTTGCTCTCGAGTAAGAACAGCTCAGCAAAATACAGGGAAACTGAACCGTGTTTAACTTTAATTAATTTAAAAGTTGTTGGAACAGTTCCTGATTGCCTTATTCAGAGCAGACCATATGTAAATAGTTACGTGTTTACCTCTATATATTATATACGTAGGTAGATATATAATAGATAGACGGGCTACATTGGTTCTCGTGCTACTTAGAAGTCATTTATAATTAGATGCCAGTCATTGGAATTCGTGGCCTAACTAAAGAGGTATAAATATTAAAATAAACTCTTGAAATACCTGATTGGATACATTATGTAATTGAGTACCTACTGTGTTCATAACGCTATTTGAATTGGGTTTGCAGACAATGTTTTCTATAGATATTAGACATGTAATAATATAAACAACATTAAAGAAGCAATAGATAGAAATGATAGATATGAACAGTACTACAATTTTTTGAATGTCTTTCGGCAAACTTCGTGTTTCGTCTGTCGTCGGATTTCTATCGGTTGAATATACTTCCAAGTCGATTGAGAACGGTCTGCACCAAATGCAAAGGGCAACTGATAGAAATCCGACGACTGATGAAACACGAAGTTTGCCGACGGACATTAAGAAAATAATTGTACTGTACCTACACAGTTCATAATTAATCTGTCTACATTATCTCTACGCTCCTACATGACGAACAATTTCGTGAATGTGCTCTGGAAATAGAAACTCGTGGTTTGAACCTTTTTGCCGCAAGGCACACTCTATTGTTGTTAAAACATCATTTTCACTTTTTTATTTTATTTTTTTGTGTTTCACGAATTGTGTCCAAATAAATATTACTCTTTCTTTCTTAGTTTTAGTTCTCGGAGAATATAAGGGTGCTCTGAAAAATTATTTTTCATCATACCTATTCGAAAAACGACAATTGCCTATAGAGGATAGCGGGACCAAAATTCAACTTTGCTCCCTAGGGAGTTTGAGGTTTCTCTCTTCTGATTGGTCCACTCCGTGCTTTTGATAGCGTACTGATTTGTGTAGTTAGGTTGGAGGCGCTCGCGTGAAGGTGTAATGTAAAAAGAAAAATCGAGTAAGTAGCTTTATATTTTTCTCATAGGTAGTGATGAAAAATAGTGTGTATTACTCGGGGACAAAATATTTTGTTCTCGGGCGCCGTATATTGAATTCCTCGCTAAGCTCAGGATTCTACGTTAGAAACCTACGCTTAGCTCTGAATTCAAAATAACGCCCTGGAAGAACAAAATATTACTTTGTCCCCTTGTAACACAAATAACTATTTCGCTCATTCATCCTCTAGCTAGGGGGTGAAATAGGTAACAAGTGATGGAAATTCAGTTGAAAGTTGAAAGGTTGTTTAAAACTGGTCATATATTTAGGTGTAACGGCACTGGAAAAGCAACTGGTAACTTTATGTCCAAAATCTACGCAGACGAAGTCGCGAAACAATTCTAGTAAAATAAAAATGTTTCGCATGTACGAAGCTTGAGTTGTCATAATGGGTTGAAACAATTTTTGTGAGGAAGATTGAGTGAACATAATATAACATTATCCATTACGAGCCAGAGGGATTACTCGAGATTTCATATTATCTATGACCTTGTTCGTTCAGCAGATTTATTATCTGTGCGATGGTTTTTATTATCTGTTTTTGTTGCTAAAATATGTGGTTAGTTCTAAAAATAATTATAGGAAACATAGAAAACAAGAAGTTTCTCTTGATGCGGAAAATTGCCTAATGATAAAAATAAAAAAACAGTTGTAAAGAAAAATATTTACTCTGACTCCCACAGACAACTAAAACAAGAGGGACTATAATAGCCCCTAAGGGACTAGTTAGTTATAACAAGCGCACGAGGCGCGCGCACAGAACGCTGCGTTTTGGGCGTGCACCCGGTGACAGCCTTTTAACAGCAACGCTTGTTATGATCCGTTACATAGAAATTCATACAATTTGATTGAGCGCACAAAACGCAGCGCACAAGGCGCGCTTGTTATGACTAGTCCCTTAGATGGACAAGATGTGTTCTATTTACTGTTGATATGTCTATAGGCGGTTGCAGTATTTATAGCAAAAAGCAAAAGCACAGCGTTTATTTTTTTACGATTGTTTGTATGTAGTGGGGTGCTATAAACAGTGTTGAAATTAAGTTAGCACATATTTGTAGCTCGTGTAAACTTTATAATGACCGTTTAACATTGTACCAGCGTTGTTTAATATGTTACTAGGTACTTTGTTTCTACTGGATAGGAAAACTTTTAAGAGCTACTAAAGTAGTTAATATGAAACCACTTCTGTTCAAAGACTTTGACCCTGCATTCTAACCGAAAGCGATAGTCGCGTGAATACGCGATTACGCGATCATTTATTTAAAAAATGACGTACCTGCATGCGCGACTTCATTGATCGCGTAACTTTTTCATATTTATTTATTTATTTATTTATTTATTTATTATATATTCGTAAAACGCCGCGTTTTATGAGCGTCCATCCTAAAACGTCATAAGATGTAACTGTCAAATATTTACCTGTTTTGATTAAATTGTAAATTACTAAAATATTGAGTAAGAAATGCAATAATTAATATCGTAACACCGAATATTTAGTTTTAGTCTAAAAAAAGTATTTGGAAACTTTCCAAATGCCTTTTTTATACCTAAAACGGGTACAACATCAAAATCAATGTTCTAATTGCAATTCATTATTCATATTCTTCTTCGCTAGTTAGCCACATTTCTTATTTCGATACAGTATTATTTCCAAATTAATCAAAACAGATAAAATATTTGACAGCTATTTACGACGTTGCCAACTTTTAGGATGCACGCTATTAACCAGTGCGATCGTCGCGTTCATTTTGTTCGGACAACCCGAACGCATGGTAACGTTGACACAGGTTTTTTAGTTTTCCGAACATATTAGTGACGTTTGAACGCGACTTTCGCTTAATCGCGCGAACAATCTTTTTGGTAAGGACGCGGCGTGATCATAAAAAATGAGAGATTCATCTCACTTTATCTGATTTATAAATGTCAAGTTTCTACGAATAAAGTTAATCGAATTTATTATTACAAAACGTATTTCAATGATTACTACTTTTCTTAGAAGAGTAAAATATGATACAAACATTCTGTGATCCCCGATTTCAAGGTAAAGCTAATGTAGGTGAGCAATTTTCTTGCAAATTGCTTTGAAGACGTGAGGGTAGTTATCTAGGTATAACATGAGTGGAATATTAGCCTTTGAACGAAACCGATCACTTCTAAGAGAACTTAGGTACTAAAAGGATAACAACATTTGTAACGGCATAATAAACAAAAGTAATGTTTTATTATCATTTCAGTTGTTGAAGTTTATCTGTGTTAACTTCATGCCTCGTTTACAGCTTTCTAGTCTATTCAGTAAAGATTAGTGTCTATGGTTGCTGGGATTTAGTAAGTACTTAGGGGCCGCCTCCACGAGCGAGAGAATCGCAACGATATTTGGAAAATTAAGTATACCTTGCTAAAAAAAAAAAAAAAAAAAAATTGAATAGTCTTTGGGGACTGCCGATAGAAGTGAAAACTATGTAACTTTTTGATTCTCGCGTTGATGTCTTTCGTTAAGTAACTTTTTGATTCTCACGTTGACATGTATTTCGTTCGAGCGTTAGGTGACGATGACGCGAATTCAATGATTTTGTTCACCCAAAAAGTGCTCAACGCGCCTAAAGAACTTTTCACTTAAACAAAAAATAAAAATAGTAAAAATCTTCGATGAAAAGATATGTATCACTCTATTTCGGAAATAGTGACATAGTGACATCAATCGAGTAGTAGAGTAGTAATAGGTGAACCAGTAGGTAAGTCATGATACGAGTAAGTACGGTGTGATTGTACCGTGTAGAAATGATCATTAAAAAGTATTTAGCTGCTAATAAAGTCCTTAATCGTTCTCTAATAAATGTGGTATTTAAACGTATTGGAAATGCGGAAAAAAGTTTCATGGAAATATCAAACGAATCATTATTCAAGGATTCTTCAAATAATTAGGTTCATCGGCAGTAATTACGCATCGCCGCCATAATTCGCCAAGCTTCATTTATTATCTGAATAAAATGAAAAGACTCAAGTTGTTAAGAACCGCTATAAATGGCTGCCTTGTGAGACGTTTGAAAAATAGCGGTTTTGCTCTAATTTATATTTATAAAAAACTACACTAAATTAATATAGGACATTAGGCTAACATCCGATAACAAAAGACTGTTAGTTAAATTTCCCGTAGTAACTCGTGTAAATTATCAAAATGGCGGACTCATTCTTTGTTCAAAACTCTTATTAGCATTTCAAGGATTTGGTTATCATTGAAATAAGCATACCTACTTTATATAACTTTTGCCCATTATTCTTCGTTAGTTGTTTATGACATTAGGAACTTTTGGCATTGGTAAGCATAATTTTCCCGGGTCGTAAGCTCAAAATGGCGCCCATATTGCGGTCTCGTAGTTTTGTTTATGACACAAGACATGGTTCGTCGTACGTGCGCTGTTCCAAGACAAAATGGCCGACGGAAGTGTCATGGCGCCCTGAACTTGACATCGAGGGAGGGATTATAATTTGCATATAATTATGTATGTTGAAGGTTCCAAGAATATCTTATTTGGGAATGAAAGTAGAAAAGGTTTTCTATTTAATATTACGAGTGAAAATGGCAGATAATATTCTGTGTCGACAATATCCTGCATTTTGACAATAAATCCAAATCTGAGACTGAAGAGAGTGAATGAAAGTGTCTATGTAGAGAAAGTAGACACGTTACGTTTAATTAATTCTATGTCATTCAGATTAGGGAAATGGGAACCAAATTGTCACCCTACGTCAATTTGCCCTGTTTTATCCATTTCGTTTAACTGTCAAATAATGTCAATTATTTAAGTTGATAGTCAATTTGCTTGACAATTAATTTCCCTGAATTAACTAATCTGAAACTTCCCTTTAATGTGTGTGTAAAAATAAAGACGCCATTTTAATTAAACGGATTCTCTTTCGCTTTTCCAAGAATTTCACACAAATAAATCGTAAGTGTTTCTCTGACAAGCGCTAAGAAAATGGCCGTAAAGTAAAAGCTCTAAATACAGCCAACAAATTAGAGGTTTCAGGTGTCAGTAAATTGTTCTAGAGGTTCTAAGGTTGAAGGTTTCCCTCGCTCTACTTAATGAGTCAAAGGAGGTAGGCGTTCGTTAGCGCATGACCTTTGCTCTCGAGGTTTTTTAACAGGGCTGTAAAGTATTGGCGTTCTTAATCAAGGTTTGTTGTCATTGCCTCAAGTTTTTTGTTGTTAAAACTATTGTAAGAAAAACTCCTTGTGTAGATAATAATTATTATTGAATAACTCCTATCCAACAATCTATTATAACAGTTCATTAAATTCAATTAACTACATCGTAACTCTAGTTTGTCCGACCCGTAGCTCGCTCCAAAACCAAGGTCACCGCTTGGTGTTGCCACCAATTAAATCGTTCTCAATAATCGATATGTCAGTTTAGTCGATTATAAAAAGACTGATAAATAAACCTAACACTATCAACAAAAAAAAAAATCTTGAAGACTTAAAACTGTCTGAACTAGTCTATTAGTCTTTCCGCTTTCGAAAAAAGATATAGACAATTTTGGAAACTTAAGTTTGTGGTTTATCTTTAGCCTTAAGCCTCATTTTCGTTAATATTATTACATTTTAATCGCTATTGTTGATAGCCGCCTCTAACGTAGTTGGAAAAAGGCTAATTGATAGATTTTTTGCCCACTGTTGGTTGGTAGAGAGAGACTTTTATTTAAAGACTAGCTGCGCACCGCGGTCTCACCCGCTTATGTCTCGATCCCAAGAGAATATCGGGATAAAAAGTATTCTATATTCTAACCCAGGCCATGGTCTACCCATGTGTCAAATTTCATCCAAATCTGTTCAGCCGTTTTAGCGTGAAAGCGTAACAAACAAACTCACTTTGGCATTTATAATATTAGTTAGGATGCCATTTCCTATGTCCTGTTATGTCCTGAAAACTATACGAAGTGTCTAGTTTAACTTCCTTTAAGACACTGAAAAGACGATGGACAGTTTTTCCGCGGACAATTTGGAATCGTGTGGAAATCCCGGCATTTTTTCCCACGTGCGCGTAAAATGACCATGCGATCCAAATTGTCCGCGGACAAATTGTTCATCGTTTGCTCAGCACCTACAGGTCTGTGTATTGTAGAAGCAATCACAAGAAGAAATCCCAATCAGCAAATGTCGGGTTGCACAATTTGTTTCTGACATAAAGCCGATTATTTTCCAGATTTTTTGTGACGTTCGTTATGAAAGCTTCAGCGTCGTATTGTAAGCTAACTTGTTTTATAAAACTTTTAAGTGGCAGAGATGCCACCTGTTGCAACTTACAGGTTGTTTGTATTCTGAAGACTTTTGTCTTTTACAGGAAAATGTTGTTTAACATAAAATATTCAATCAATCAAGGCGAAGGTCTGCCTTGTTTCATATTTCTAAAGAAATTGTTGTTTTCTTATGAAAACAGCGGTGTTTTTTATTTATAGAACTTATTTATAGTTGATTTGTTTTTGTTTTTATATGTAATAAACACAAATGATTGCTCCGATTTGCTCCTTAATAAAATGTGACAGCTCAACGGATCGGAATTATGAGATTTTTATCTTCAAAGTGAAGTATAAAATATTTAAAGTAAAATATAAAATGCTTTGTAACAGGTATAAGGAGAGAGAAGAAACGCATGACTCATAATGCGAAGCATTAGAGTGTGCTCTACGATCGAAAAAAAAGTGTGGAACTCTCTGCCAGCGTCTGTGTTCCCTTCACCCGTCTGCCTTCAAAGCAAGAGTGAACCGGCCTTTTCTGGGCTAGCGTGCCCAGAAAAGGCCGGTTCCATCATATACCTCATCCATCGCTTTCCGGCAGGCTAGATTGGTGTCAAAAACAGGCCAATTCTGTAATAAAAAAAAACAACGGGTTGCACTCCGGGAGTGCCGGCAGAAGTGAAAACTTGAACATTAACGTTGTGCATTTTTGAATATGTTGGAATGGTTAGGGAATAATTTCTAACAAAAATAAACAATTTATTTAAACACTTTTCATGAAGTATGTTTTGACTGCTTTTTTTACCCATCAATATGGGTAAAATTTTTTACCTCGCAATCTTTACGTAATGTCAAAGACTATTTATTATGATATTTACTTTGTCGATTGCTAGGCAACGAATTTTACGGTCACGTCCTGACGCGAGTTTAACATTTTTTATTCATTCCAAAAAAAGTGCACAATACCGCTAAAGAAGTGTTCACTTCAAAAAAGTGTGTGTTTTATGTCTTTTTTTGTAATGCGCGTCTTGTTTATGCAGAATAAATATATTTTATATCATTTCTTTTATAATAGTAGCAGTAGTAATACCTAGTAGTAGTATAAATTAATCAAAAGGTTTTCTATAACCATCGGCCCCTTGATGCAGGTCAGGTAGACTGACCTGTTGCTAAAAGGTGTCAGGTCACAGTACTCTACATATAGGTGCCTAGCTATTACCTAATCGAAAACCACCGAGTTAATTGCATAAGTGTTGGTTAATGTACGTGGTTAATGAAGTTATAACTAGTTTTGCGGTTGAAATAACGTCATTAGGTAATTTGTGTATTTTGGTGGAGTGGTTGAGTTTGTGAGTGACGTCATAATCTTGTGTGTGAGTGTTAGGGAACTGGGGTAGATTATTTGTTACTCACTAGCTTTAACGGACCCGGAATATTTCGCGGTTTATTTATATTTATATTCTTTATTAACCTCTTAAGGTTAACCAAATATCGAATATTATTTGGCCTAGGTCTTAAGGGGGAGGCCTCAGACCAAATAGAAAACCAAGACAGAGCGCTGCGAACAATACAGTGAAGCATGCCAAAACTACACCGCCGCTCTGTGCATACACGCTCACACGCACACATTTACAACCTTTTACAATGAACTACAATCAAACTACACCACAAAAAATGCACACATGTTTACGTTTTAGAGAGTAGGTAATGTTCGTTCATTTCTAGGTTTTTAACCGACTTCCAAAAAAGAGGAGGTTATATGTTCGTCGCTTATATTTGTTTTTTTTTATGTTTGTCCATCGATTTCTCCGTCAATTATGGACCGATGTAAATTGTTTTATTGTTTGAAAGGGTATGCTCCCGAGGTGGTCCCATAAACATTTTGTTAACATTGGCATTGCTTGGACAGTTTTTGAGTTAGCTTCAAGAGTAAGTATTTTTCCCACTTAGTTTATATGGATGATATGATGATAACTTCCTGTCACTGTTATTTGGATTACAGGTACTGGTATTCGAAAAATAAATTTAATTTCGGTAGTCGTTAGCAAAAACCGAAAATTCAAAACGAAAGACACCGACTTCCGCAATCAAAGTTATTTTTCACTTCGTAGTGTTTTTTTTTGGTACCTAATCGGTTGTTTTTTTATTATAAATTGAATTTGGTTAAAATGATTAATTTAGGTCTAATTTAGGCTGCATTTCATGTATAGTCATATATTACAAGGTTTAATATACCTTCATAATCGGTACTAAAATTAAACTGAGACTTTAAATGGGCCCAGAACTTGTAAACATCTTGTTGTTTCATTTCATAATAATCATAACCAACAATTAATTTATTAAAACATCTTCAATACGTGCCACGCTCCGTAAACAAGACTACCGCATCTTCTAATCACTCAAATGCCCGCTAAATTGAAGCCCTAACAAAACAAAAACAAAGTGGATAGGTAAAGAAGCCGCCGTCACTTCCTATACGGACCGGAAGTAGGTAGTCTTTACGCGGCGTCGTGTTGCAAACAACAGTGTTTCCTGGAACTGTTTATAAATAAATAAGTGGGTAATAACAGGACAGTTACATAAGTTTTTTATTGTTTTACTTTGTGAGATAGCCTCTTTTTTATTTTATTCTGCTTCCAGTCTTACGAATTTTTACCTAAATTGAACTAAACCTTTTTTACTTTCCGTTCAACCGATTTTGACTTCTATTGCGTTGCTGGCATGACAAATGGCAGCTGCAGTAAACAGTTGGTATTGTAACTATTTTTGTTTTTAATGCCATCCTTATGTCTACGGTGGGAGTGATATGAAGATTCGAATGAAGTATAGAATGATGTATAGAAGTCTGAATCGGTTGAACGACTGTAAAAAAGGTTTGTTTCAATGTCTAATCTTATTTCAAATAGAGTATAGAATATCGATATGAATAGATTTCAATATTTTTCATGAAAACTACCAAGACGTTTGACTTGGCTTCTGCCTGTTAGGCGCTAAGTAGACCTGGCCAATTTATCCGTGGAAAAATTGTCCACGACGATAGAACTTATGAAAATCGATATGCAATAGCGTATATGCAAACATATATCAAATAGACTGCCGGGATTTCATACGTTCTATATTCTATAGTCAAATTGTCTGTGAGAAAATTGTCCATAGCCTGCTCAGCGGCTTGTTTTAGTCTTCCTTTGAATCAAAAGTTTATAACCCTATAATTAGGCAGAAGGTAGGTTCCATCTGAAGTTCTAAAGTTAGATTACATGTCGTCAGAAATTCGGCCTTCTGACTTTTCGTAGCTTCTGTCTTAGATATATATTTGTATACTAGCTTCTGCCCGCGGCTTCGCCCGCGTGGGTGTCGGAAATTATCCCACAGGAACGTGTAACATGTCCTAAATCAGCGGGGTAATTGCGTAGCACTTACAATAGCAATGGGTTTCATTTTTGACAGTTCAACAATTAATTGCGTTTTTACGTTATTTCTCGAACATAATTATTAAGCAATAGCTTCCACTCGGAGCTCTGGCGCGTCATCCCCTGGCTGGCCCGCCCCTCCACCCTCGTTCTGTGCGCCGTCGACTTAATATCGCAGGTCATTCTTATCGTTTTAACTTTTAAACTATTTGTCCAAATTACTTAGTGTAAAAGACAAACTTTATCTACATTAAATACCAAAAGCGATGAAAGTATTTATTTTGATAAGAATTAACTAAATACTCTAAAATATGCAATGTAAAAAAAGTATTCAATTTAACTGTATTTATTGCTCACTATTTTGGTTATAAAGACTTCCACATAAAAGGTAGATATATGCTGTCGCTGACTTTTATTTAGAACTCTTTAAGACAAACAATCCCACAATACATTTTCTTCATGTAACTCTAACGGTTTAGGCAGCGCACGCACCATACGGTGGAGGTCTGCCCGGCTTGGGTGAACCACCGCCGTGTCCTCGTGGAGGCGATCGGCGGCGGTGACCTCTCGCGTACGGCCCTGGTTCAGGCCATGGTGCGGAGCGAGAGGGCATGGCAAGCCGTTACCTCCTTCTGCAAAGCAGTAATGCTCGCGAAGGAGAAGGTGGAGCGCGCGAGGGAGTGGCAAAGGCCGCGCCCTACCAGCCCTAGCCGCCGCCGCCGTAGGAGACGTCCCGGGCGTCGGGAATTGATAGCCGATTTCCGGCCACCGTAGGGGCGGGCCTGCGGACGGAGAGCAACGGGCAGCTCGCTGTCCGATAAGGACCAGGCCCGGGTCGACGGCGCATCGTGTTCCACGCGCGCCTCAAAGAGATTTCAGCAAAACTGACGGGGTCCGCTAGGGCCGATGCCTGCCGGGGTTGCGGGTAGTCCCAAGGGGAAACCGTGGCCTCTGGCAAGGCAAGGGAAGGAACACGGGTGGGTTTTAGTCAGTAAGAGTCTGACAAGCCCTTCCGCTCCGCCCAGAGCGGAAGAAGTCATTGGATGATTAACCAACCAAAAAAAAATAAAAGGCAGCGCACGCAAAGATAGATCTCAGAGGGCAGGAATTTTTCCGACTTACTTGATACTTATCGTTATATTATGGCCAAATCACATAAAATCTTTATTTCTAATGTATAAGCTACATTATTGTAAAGTTTCATCAAAATCCGTTCCGTAGTTTTTGTGTGAAAGAGTAACAAACATCCATCCATCCATCCATCCATCCATCCATCCATCCTCACAAACTTTCGCATTTATAATATTAGTAGGATTAATGTAGGGCAGTGTTTTTCAACCTTTTTCATGACTCAACCCCCTTAGTATGAAAAAATTTTTCGCGACCTCGACCATTCGAGAACGATTTGAACTCAGTCGAGATTCCCGCTGAGTCGAAGTTTCTGCAGCACGAAACCTAGCCTGATGTTCCCGAGTTGCAGAGAGCCTTGCCTCACGACCTTCCTCAGATTCCTGTGATCGAACTAATCTCATCCTTTTAGCATTTCTCCTACATTGGGAGAGGTTTGATCTTCTTCGAGGCATTCTTACAATAAAATAGTACTTACTACTTAACACACAGTTATTTAGTAAACACGTACTATCGTAAACAATTAAATTATAAATACTTACAGATTATTATACATTCTAAAATTATCACAGTTTAAGTAATAAGTGTTTTAAGACGTGTAAACCAAACGTACTAACTTTATAAAACAAAAGAATTGCTAGAAAAATTAATTACTAACCTGAGCTAATAATCTTATACTTAATAAAGAAAATCAAGAAAAGAAATGCCTAACCTATACCAAATACTTATAATATTTATATACAAACCCTAAATAAAAGTTAAGATAAGTCTACCGAAAATCAAGGAAAGAAATGCCTAACCTATAACAAATGTTCGCCGTTATTCTTTAAATTGACATAACTTTTTTATTTATGAACCGATTGACATGAAATCAACACTAAATGTTAAGTGAAGCTTACTACAATATATTAGTGAAAACCGCATCTAAATCGAATAAGCCGTTTCTGATATTAGCGTGCACAAACACACAGACAAACAGACAAACCGACAAACAGACAAACAGACAAAAAAAAAATTAATTGCAATCTCGGGTTCAGCATCGATATAATAACAACCCCTGCTACTTTTTTTTCATATATTTCCATTGTACAGACACCACTTTTCTACAATTTTATTATATGTATAGATATAGATATAGATAAGATCCAGGATCAACAGTTTTAACAATATTAAGAAATCTCTTAGATACAGAAGAGGTTGGACGTAGGTATAAAGAATTCAAGCATGGACAGACTGTCGCAAAGATATTATCATTCATTCTCTTCAGCCGAAAACGTCCTCTGCTGGACATAGGTTCTGTGCATCTCGCATCCAGTGGATTCCTGCGTAAAGAGATCATGCTAGTCTTATCAAGCCATAAGTCCTAATAACTTTCTACGCGTAATAAATCATCTTCTTTCCAACAAATCTTGAATTTTCATATTTAGCCGAAACAAATCTACAAGTTAGCTTCCAAAATTCCAAAGTAAATGATCAAGGTATGAAAATCTTGGAAAAGACGATATTTCGATACCTATCTCCGGTTTCCGGAACTTCAAACAGAATTTATCAAAACTTTTATCCTTGATCGTTATCCAGGATCTATTTGCTTTTAAATTTTCAGGGTAAAGCCGTCGTCGCATGCTATTATAATTTTGTAGGTGTTCCTGGCAGCCACACGCAGGCATGCGACCACGGCTTTTCCCTGGCCATTTTTGTACCTAGGTATGTCTTGATTTCTGTCTGAAATATTTTCTTGTTTCGTACTTTTTAGATTTACTTTTATTTTCCCGTAATTTGCTCGTTGCCGAGTTACAGTTTTTTAAACTTAATTTTTTATTTGCTTTATCATAGGGCTTGTACACACGAGGATGATTCGTGTTTTTTGACGAATCGTGAAACGAATCGTCTTTTTTCACGATTCGTTTTTTTTTGACGACTGCAATGCTTTTTAAATGCGCGTGTATTTAGGGTATTTAACACCTGTTATAAAATTCAAATTCAAATTCAAAAGTCATTTATTCAAACATGGTTGAGAATCCGCACTTTTCGAATGCATAAGACAGTCCCCCAAAACGCCGAGCCTTCGTCGTTGTGGGATTGTATCCTACTATATTTCATTAGGTAAGTAAAGTTAAATAAAAAGGCAGATAAGTGGGCAGCTAACTTGCAACTTCTTTAATTATTCCTGTTTTGCGAATGTTAAGTAGACAAGTCTTTGACATTGACATTGCTCTTCTGTGGTTCGCTTAAGTTTAACAGATACAAAGTACAAACGCACACAAAACAACGAATATTTTACTGGAATTGTACATTAGTGCAGCGGCCGCCAAAAGAGGCATTGATAGACGAACGTTCGTTCATCAATGTCTGGTTGCTGCCAAGGCTTGTACTTTAGTACTTTTCTCAAATAATGCGCGTAAATGCCTAAGTAGTACTCAGATGTAGAACATTTTATTTGATAACAACAATTCCTTATAAACTCCAGAATTAATGATAAACAACAATATTTTTTCAAGCGACCATATTATGTTAATTTATTCTTTTTGCATGCTAGTTTGAAATTTAAATAAAATCTTTGATAAGTCTTTGGTATCCTTGGTTGCCATGTTTCGAAGTAAAAAGTTCGTTGCATTTTTAAATTACACGGTAGATATGAGTTTTCATACAAACGTTGCCGTTGCCGGCCGCTGCTCGCATGTATTTGACCAGTACAGCATTTTCGATTTATCTCGAACAAGGTTGTGAAAATAATGCTCCAACTCGCATTTCCAAGCATAAAAAAAAAAAAAAACTTTTTACTTCTTTTTCTACCATAGAAGATTACTTTTACTTTAGAATGTCGAGGATCTTTAGAATGCCATTTCATAAGTATTTACTAAGAAGGTGCATTGAAAGCTTTCAAGTTCGTGTAAAAGGAGTTAAGGTACCGGTGGGTACAGGATTAAGGACGGTATAGACATCCAGGTACGGGTAGGATTACATAAAAGGTACAAGAAGGATTATGTTGTACCTTTTGAGCTTTTGATCAATTCCGGGTTGGTTCTTTTAGGTATTTAGGATGATTCATATTTTAAATAGGTAGATATCGCAACTGGAGCGCGTATATGAGCAGCATTCGCGTTAGTCGATTTTTTAAGGCATTTTTTAAACTGTGTTGTGCGGGTGCCATAGTACCCAGTGGCAGACAACTCGTTTTTGGTTTCGGGTACCATGGTCCCCCGCGGCGCTTGAGTGGTTGCGTAACACACTTTCAATCTAAATGATTTTGAAGGATATTGCTAAACCATTGCTTCAAATGTTCGAAAAATGTATGCTCAACAAAGTAAATAACGCAATGTATGTTGTTGAATCGTCAAAATGAAAGCCATTGCTACTGTTAGTGTGTTACGCAATTACCCCGTACATGTATGAACGTAAAAGCAAAAGGAGTATGTAAGGATCGTAGTAAGTGGCGTTCTGTAGTTTCTGCCTACCCCCATGGGAAGAAGGCGTGAGTTTATGTATGTATGTATGTATATTGATAGCATCCTCACTAATATTATAAATGCGAAAGTGAGTATGTTTGTTTCTAACGCTTTCACGCCAAAACGACTAAACGGAGTTAGATGAAAGGCACATGAGTCGATCTTCGATCATGACCAGGGGTAGTACCTACTTTTTATCCCGTTAGTACGTTTTCAAGGGATAATTTCCAACCTCCACGCGGGCGAAGCCGTGGGCAAAAACTAGTTATAAATAATTAAAATGGACTAATTGAACTATTGATTGTTGGAGATATTTAAATAATCTTCCATCTTTAAATTACAAACATTTGGTCTGCTAACGCAATGTTTGTGCAGACCGTTGCGAGTTGTTATGCTGACAAACTAAAACTAATTACGTACGTCACGCGTCAGGGCATTTTTAACGGTAGGAATAAAATGTTCCTCGGTGAAAATTGTATTTTTTAGGACTTCTAAATAATGTACTTGATCACGTTTGCGTTTGTTTTCAATTTCATCCTATTTATTTTTATCATCCCTGAATATCGACGAAGTAAACGATTGAATCTTATGACGAACTCATTACAAGAAATTACTTACAAAAATATGGCAACATTCGTCATAAAACACCACGTAGAATGACAACATTAGAAACGAAAAGAAAAAAGAAAAGATGCACGTGACCTACGTTGTGAACAAAGGCATTCAACCATGAAGTTAAAGGTCACATTTGATATTTGTATTCAGACTGGGGCGGAGGAAAGTATTTACATAATCAAGACGCGTTTCCCTACAAAACGGCGCGCGGACTTTTCACAACATCTGTTGTTGATGAATTTGTGATGTTACGTGAGCATTGTGATGTTTTGAACGATGAAACAAACAGCACTAGATTTTTATTACGACTTCGTTTTGAAATTCGAATGTGTTCTTTTAAATTTTTCATACGGGTTCTGGCGCCATAATGTTTAGGTTCTTTTTTATTTTTACTGCATTAGGAAACTACTCCTTTTGATGTAACATTTCATTAGGAATGAAGTAGAATTTAGGAAGCCATTTAATTTAAAGACTTCAGAATATACATAGCATACCTATGTATTAATACCCGCTTTGTAATAATTTATTCATGTACTTTGAAGTTTCGCGTTGATCCGGTTAAATATTCATTACGGCCAGTTTGTAGGTACACAGCTGTTAACTATAAATAAATTAGTGGTGCGTCACTGATTCTACAACGCCTCTGCTAATATTGGCATTTTCGGTCAATCTGATATTAAGATTCGCTTGGCTTCCCGAAATTAATTCGTAGGACGGTCCTGTGAAGCCATAATCCGGATTTGGCGCGTCAGATCTTTTGAATTTAGAAGGCTGCGTTCTCCGATAAAGTATAGCTGTGGCGAAGTCTCGATCGAGTCTTATCTCTTGGTGTTCAGATACGCTTGTTTACCCCGGAGCGAAGAAACGTTATAAAAAGTTTCTGGGAATAACAACACAGTCTATGCATAAAGTATAGGATAGGCGAGTTTATAAGAAAGTTACCTCATTATTTATGTATATGTTCTTCTATAAACTATGCGAATGAATTGTAAAAGCAGGGTTAGGGAAGATAATTTGGTTCCAATGTCTAATTTATCGTATTATGTACGTAAGACCATTCTGGCGTCTGTTAGCAGTTTGGTAAATTAGAATTGGTATCCCAGCCATTATGCCAATCGTAAATTTTGAAGGTTCGGCACAAATTGAAAAGCAATGATTAAAAAAAAATTCAAACTGCTTCTAGAAATGTAGCTCTAGTGTACGCCTGTTCCATGTTTGAATCAAAAAGTCAAAGATTTGGAAGTCTAATTTAAAAAGATGGCTGCCTCCAAATAAACATGAAACTGTTTTATGACTTGCCAGAATTCGCCGTGCTTAGTTCACAACTGAAAATTAAGTAGTCATCAAGTTCAATAATGTTAACCCCCGAAAGTTTGAAAGTCACAAACATGGCAGATTTCTTCAGTCTACTTAAAATGTGTTGTGTATTTCATATTCAGTAAAGTTGGTATTAAAACATGTAACATTTGAAACAATATATCGATAACGTGTTAACGGGTGAGGTAAGATGGCGGTTAATAGACTAGAACTACTTACGTATTCAACCCCATGCCGGGTTGAGGCGCAGTAACTTGTTACCCTTGGTTAACTTTTATAACGTGAGCGAACGTGTAGGTAGTACAGAAACTGTGTTGTTGTACCTATCTGGTCCAATGTAGTATCTTTTCTGCCTACTCATGAATATTAGTTCCTTTTGTTTTGTTCCAAGAAAGCTTCGAATTTTGAAAATCATTATTTGACGGATTTTATTCCGACGTATGGGAACAAACAAATAAAGTAAAATAAATTAAGTAACAAAAGAATGACGATTAGATTTGAACAGACTGTTATTGGATACAGAATGATGGAGAGACGTTGCCGTTTGCAATAATGTAAGGACGTTAAGGAAGACTGTACAATATATATACATTTATTGATGTGCCAGAGATTGCATGTGACGTTTTATATCATTATACCTACGTCACGTGTCATACGCGACATGTGTAGCTTTCCTCACGACTTTCTTTGTCAGAGTGGAGAAAGGTGACTTTTTTGAGAAGGTATGCCTAGGTCTAAGTAATTTTATAACGGGTACAAGTTCGCTAGTCTGATATTTAACTACAAACCTATCTAAACTCTTTCCTATGTAGTATGATATTTAACATTTTCTAGGATGGGCGTGTTTGTAATCGTTAAGTGCTCGTGCCGAGCTACTATAATACCAATTAACCTTTTCGCCTCAATATTATTACGCTTACACGTGAAAACAACGCACAATTGGCGGCGTATTGGCAATAAAACGTTATAGCCACTTCGGCTTTATTCTCCAAGCAGTAAAGCTGGTTTTCATTTTCGCCTCAGTCGCTAGGCGTTAAGGCATTTGCGTCGCTAATAAATCCAGGCAAATTACTTCGATGTACATTATAAGAAATCGTAATCATAAATTTAGCAAAGGGGACATAAACCGAAATTGTTTTCCACGAACCTATTTGATCAGAAAGCGTAACTTTTAATTAAACCAACGTTGAATCGAACAATCCCGTATTTTTCTGAATAAAGGATTCCAAATTCGAATTTGATTAGATGTTGATTGATGTAACCTTTTTAATTCGTTTTTTTTTTCTAAGGCAATTACTATTTTAAATGTTACGGAAAGAAAACTGACGTAGATTTTTTTTTGATAAAATTATTTTTAGTGTTCAATTATTAGAACACTAGCAAATAAAGGAAGTTAGATTCGAAACTTTCTTCGTTAACTATCTACGTAATATGTATATACTGCGGAAGGTAACGTTGTTTGCAGTCGGTAGAAGTTGTTCCAACTTTAATTAAATGTGGCAACACAAATGTTTGGCGGGTAAGCCAGAGTAAACAGTGTAGTTTAAAAAAAACTTGGATGCGACGGTTCATAATCCTTGTAATTAAAACTCGTTTTCTCTTGGGTTAAACTAGAATTATATTTTTTTTAAAGGCTCGCTTGAAGAGTACAGTGAAAGTAGAGTTTTACTAACTTTCCTTTAAGTTGATATTTACCTTCACCACTTATAAGTATTTTCAGTAGGTAAGTACTAATCTGCCAAAAATGGTATTGATTTAAAATTGTAAGTATTGAAGTTATTTTACATGTTGTAACCTTACTTAGCCCTTTTGAATCGGCTACTGATTTTTCCAAAGAAAACGTGTCTTTCATAATATATGTATACCAAACAAGTAGGTCATATAAAAGATTGAAGATGACGTACGGCACGTATACCGCCTTTGCCGTCGCGCAGGTGGGAGGCGAAAAAATATATGCTAGGTTTAAAAGGTTTAATAATATAAGAACGTATAACGTTAATGAAAAAAGGTACATACAGTCACACAAGTTCTTAATAAACTGTCGCTTTTGTGTCAAAGTTAGATTAGTGTCAGAGTTATATTGAAAGTCGCGTTAGATCTAAATTGGCTTCATTTCGATTCTCTGGCAGACTTTTTTTCTTATTTCAGGTTTTTCTAAATATTTATTTAAATGCTTTTATAATAAAGAATACTAATGTATTCTTTGTGTAGCTTAGTGCTTTGGTATTTTCTCATTAAGAGTAGGTAAATAAATAATGAGGAATGAGGATAATAACTTTGTAACCCTCTTTCTCTTATTACCTACGTACATAAAATAAGAAAATATTATGAGAAAGAAATTCTTTGTTTATTTCCGAGGGCCTATTATTTTGTGAACCTCTGTTAATTCCTATTTTGGGGTCCTAAAAATACTAACCAGACAAACTTGGATGTAGAGCTAACTCGGCTCGCGCGTGGTTGGTCACAGATCACAGTTCTAGTTCTAAACATTGTGCATCTTTAGAAGCCCAAAAAGGCTTTGGAGGTTCATTAATAAAAATAAAAAAATCAATGGAAGGTCAAGATCAGTTAAATATTTCCTCTATATTATCTGTGACTTCCGATCCCACAAACATTTACAACAACGAATGCGTCCAATGTTAAAATTCCCGCCAATACAACATGATTTTCTTCAACACCCGGTGTCGCCTCGGAATGTAAACGTTGATTCGCGCTATATTTGCGCTCGGTTTGGCTGCCATTTTGGTTTTATTGCTCCGTATATAAATCCACAATGTCCCTAGTAATGCAAATGTTCGGAAAATGCTACTTTTCGAGCAATACAAATGTCAGAGGTTGCTGTTTTATCTTTGAAAATGTCTATGTTTAAGGTCCCCGTCAGAAGTTATAAATTTTGTAAACAAAGAACTTCTACTTAGTTACGTAGCGAAATAAATAATACCAAATTCAATCAACTCAAAGTAACCTAAGTGTAATACGAAACTAACGAGCAATTTCACTTGCTCGGGTTATATTTTAGTAAGTAAGTAAGTAATAAAGAACATCCGACTTCGTTGGCATACCTATACCGACCGCCATTATGAAAAAAACTGGTTTTGGCGGCCAGTGATGAAACAAGTGTCAATCGATAGAGTAAGTGATTGCAAACAAAAAATATTTAGTGATGAATATCGTAAGTGATATACTTCCTGAGATAAAACAGTAATATTTTTTTTAAATATCTCAGGAAGTATATCACTTAGGATATTCATCACTAAATATTTTTTGTTTGCAATCACTTACTCTATCGATTGACACTTGTTTCATCACTGGCCGCCAAAACCAGTTTTTTTCCAAATGGCGGACGGTTAGGTATGCCAGGTCCCATACAAAAATGTCGGAACCCCTTTATTTGTAAGAATATTGTTGTTACATAGGTGTTACACATAATATAATATTCTGCTGTTTCCAGCGTACAAATATTTCAATAATTAAATAAACCACACAATGTCGAGAATAAGGAAAACGTTAACTACTATCAAATACAATCAGGGGTTATTAATTATAATGTCAAAAATTATGTAATACAATGTCAGGGGTTATTAATTATAAAGTCAATAATGATTAAAACAATGAAAAAATAAAAAATAAGAATCAATACAATGTCAAATGAAATGAAATTCAAGCGATTTAGCGAATTAGCGATTTAAATCGCTGTCGCGTCATGCTTTGTGGTATTTACTGGAACTCAGACACGTTCCTGTACCACAGAACATTAGATGACAGTGCTTTATATCGTTAAATGATTGAATTTGGGATTATTTGTTGTTGATTGAATTGTCGCTACGTAACTTAGTAGAAGGTTTAATACAATATTTTTAGCTTCTCCTGACGGGGACTTTAGGGAAGTTACTTCCGGGAAAGGCAACAATTATTGTCTTCTAAAGTATAGAAAGCAACAATTGAAGGCGCTTGGTCATTGTTGATCTTTAATTAAAATGGTTTCTTTGTTGTTAATGACACTTGAGCCGTAGCGAAGTTAATTGTTTACTTCAAGTAAATAATTGGAATAAAGGAATAAGTGAAACGCAATTATTTAAAGTGATTTCTAGAAAATGACGTCCTCTTATTTATTTGGTCCTGGTTCCGCAGTCAAGTAATTTTTCGGATGAGCGGACTAACCTAATTTAAGTCATCTATACATCACTCGATGCGTCACTTTGAAAAGATAACCTGCGATCCCATTAATAGTACTTATCTATCTTCTTCAATGCCAAAATACTGTTATGTAAATAGACAACCCACTTTATTCTTTGCATTCTTTTCTTGCATTTTACATCTAACACCTTTAAACGAGCAATTCTTGTATATATTATATTATATCTGAATCTCGGAAACGACTCCAACGATTTTCATGAGTATGCAGGGGGTTTCGGGGGTGATTAATCGAACTAGCTAGGTTTCATTTTTAGAAAACGTACCACAGAAAGAAGCCGAGCCAAGAACGGTACTCAGATATTTCATATTAAACTAACATACAGGGGAAACCGACCTAAACACTAGGTAATAGTAGCTTAATTCAGGAAAAACTAAAATTTCATCACCCTATATTTTTACAATATTATACAATGGATTTTGATGCGGTATGCACCATCATTACAACATTATGCAGTTATTGTACGTCCCTAAAAAAGTACACAACCTCTTAGTAAAAAAAATATTATCTTTTTCTACAGGTACTCGGTTCTGACACAGAATGGCACTTCGCGCATCGCGGCCTGCCCCACGCGCGCCCGCGCCGCTCCATCGCACATACGCGCATGCTCAAGCAACACCCACTTGTAAGTATTACAGATTTTTTAAAATTAACTACCACGTGATATGTTACTTCGTCCCCCGAGAACAATAAAAAAAACGTGTGCGTCTCGGGATGCACGACAGAAGTGATAACTTAAACTTATTAAAGTTGAACTGACAGATAACGTAACGCGTTACGTAACGAATCGGATATAAGAAGTTATCACTTAAAACTGTGCAAAGTTTCAACTTCCTAGGCTGGTTATCGATGACTCAGTCAGTAAGTGAGTCAGGTCTTTTTTATACTAGCTTTTGCCCGCAATTCGTTCGCGTGGAAGTCGTAAGGCACCACATTATATTAAAACAACAGTCACATTTTTATAAAACTTACCTACGTTTTGTAGTTTTGGTCTCAGCAGCTAAAATATAAAGAGGCTAGAATTATAATAAAATATAAAGAGGTGACGTGGGGAGCAAGCGACGGCGTACAGTAGTACAGTTGTCCATGTGTGAAGCCCCCGCTGTTTTCAGCAGCAATTTCGTATTGCTTGCGAAGTTTTACTGACTGACTGACTGTAGATACAATTTTAACAAAATCTGTGAATGGAGGAGACTAAAAGTTAAGGGTAGTCTCATAAGACCGTTTTCTTGTAGCGACAACGGTTAAGGTACCTGCCCACATATCTCAAAAAATCATTCTGTATATGTCACGATACTGTTTGGTTGTCAGACTTTCAGGACTGACCTTGGCAAGCATTGCTTAACCTTGAAGATCAAGCGGCTGTTATTATTAAGTCACGATCAATGTATTATTTTACTAGCAAAACTTCGAAATTTAAATGAAAATATTTTCACATCCCTATTCGAAAACCACGTGGAAGTGATTAAAACGCTCCTAATTTACTGCAAAGCGGTGCGCGGTGACTACTGTCATTTACCGAACCGAGAACGCAATGCCCGACCAATAATTATTTAAAGCGTGTCCACTCTGAAATGACGCGCCTCACTACATCATTACCTACCGCATTACCGTGTGCGTAAAATGCGGTAGTGACGCGCGTCATTTCAGAGTGGATAAGTTTTATCTCCACTACAAATTGCCTGACAGTCGATTGGACAACTACATGGGTCACTACCCAGCGATACGATTTGTAGTAAACTACAATTCAGGTAGAATGAAATAGTAGATTGTTATACAAGGAGCTAAAATTACCCATTATAACGAGGTAGTTTTACTCCCGAGCTTTAGCGAGGGAGTAAACAGAAACCGAGGTATAATGGGTTTTTAGCGCCGTGTGTTACACTCTACTTTTCACTACGATTGCGAGAAAATAAAATAGTAAATTAATAAAATTATTTCTTTTCCTTTCTCATCCATCTCCAAATTAGGGTCTCCATTCTCACTAGATGATGACATTTTCACTGTTGTAGATCATATTACGGTTACCAATGCAATTTATTGGAGAATAATTTAGAAATAGGATATCGCACCAGTCTTTTTTTTTATTTCCTCTGTAGCCGCAACGCAATGCACGCATTCTACCGAAGAGAATGCGGCTTTAAAAAAAAAAAGTTCTTTTGTTCTTATTCATATAGGTAGGATAGGTCTGATAGGTAGGATAGGTAAGATAGGTAGGATAGGTAAGATAGGTAAGATAGGTAAGATAGGTAAGATAGGTAAGATAGGTAAGATAGGTAAGATAGGTAAGATAGGTAAGGTAGGTAAGGTAGGTAAGGTAGGTAAGGTAGGTAAGATAGGTAAGATAGGTAAGATAGGTAAGATAGGTAAGATAGGTAAGATAGGTAAGATAGGTAAGATAGGTAAGATAGGTAAGATAGGTAAGATAGGTAAGATAGGTAAGATAGGTAAGATAGGTAAGATAGGTAAGATAGGTAAGATAGGTAAGATAGGTAAGATAGGTAAGATAGGTAAGATAGGTAAGATAGGTAAGATAGGTAAGATAGGTAAGATGGGTAAGATGGGTAAGATAGGTAAGATAGGTAAGATAGGTAAGATAGGTAAGATAGGTAAGATAGGTAAGATAGGTAAGATAGGTAAGATAGGTAAGATAGGTAAGATAGGTAAGATAGGTAAGATAGGTAAGATAGGTAAGATAGGTAAGATAGGTAAGATAGGTAAGATAGGTAAGATAGGTAAGATAGGTAAGATAGGTAAGATAGGTAAGATAGGTAAGATAGGTAAGATAGGTAAGATAGGTAAGATAGGTAAGATAGGTAAGATAGGTAAGATAGGTAAGATAGGTAAGATAGGTAAGATAGGTAAGATAGGTAAGATAGGTAAGATAGGTAAGATAGGTAAGATAGGTAAGATAGGTAAGATAGGTAAGATAGGTAAGATAGGTAAGATAGGTAAGATAGGTAAGATAGGTAAGATAGGTAAGATAGGTAAGATAGGTAAGATAGGTAAGATAGGTAAGATAGGTAAGATAGGTAAGATAGGTAAGATAGGTAAGATAGGTAAGATAGGTAAGATAGGTAAGATAGGTAAGATAGGTAAGAAGCTTTTTAGAGGAGGAATGGTATAAAGACTTTTTCGTTTTTGGGTGGTAGGCTCGTTGGCAACAGACAAAAATTAAAAAAAGTTTACTTTAGCCCCTAGAGGATGAAATGCTATTTTATCTTCGCTCTGGTACGCTACAATGACGCATTTTTTGAGCAAGAGTAGTGAAAATACTATTACTACAGTAGTAGTGGTACGAGTATAGTAGTTGCAGGCGGAAAACTTTTGCAAGTATGGTTTGAACTTTCATTCGGACGTTCGATTCTCTACGTAAAACTGAATCGTGAAGAGTGTGAGGGAGATTGTGCGCTTTCAAATCCTTGTCTGCCATACTACTTTTTACATTAATTACCATTTTAAATAAGTGTTAACTTATCAATTAATATCTGTTATGTGATATCAGCATTGTTCTTCACATTATTCAAGTAAGGTTGATATCAGTTATCTGAAAAAGTGGGTTGCCATCGAAATAATTTCTTGACTTCCAAAAGTACATGAACCCAGTACCTGAGGTTTTCTGTTCTCTCTTTATGTTTTTATTATTGAATTTCAATAGGAGCTAATTCTTTACTCCACAAGACATATCTAACAGACTTTTTGTATTGCACGACTCATAATGCGAAGCATTAGTGTGCTCTACGATCGAAAATTTTTTTTTGCCCCATTTCTGTAACTGTTTTTATTGTTACACTCCTGCTAGTACACAGAACCTACTTAATTTATATACCATTGTATAGATGATTAAATGGAGATTAATACTGTACTTTTTACCAATTGATTTAATGCAGCAGAAATGGAAAAAGCATCGAAATAGTTGAAAAAAAATTCCTGTCCGTCAATTTATGAACCCTGAAAACATTGTAGCTTGCGATAAATTCAATTAATTGAGTCAATTTTTTTTTATACATTCGTTTCAGCCATAGAAGGAACCCTATTGAAAATGGCTCTTTTAATCAAAGTAGTTTAATTATAATTAATAAAATACTAACTAAAATATAAATCTATAACTAAATATTTCCAACCTTTGACTTGACGTACGTAAGTTGCCTAGCAACCGCCAAGTAAATATCTTTGTAAATAGTCTTTGACATTACGACTTCATGAAAAGTGATATATTGTTCATTTTTGTTAGAAACTATGTTTTGAATTTCTTTTTCGTTTATGAATGAGTGTTATGTATGAGGCGTGCACTTTTAGGTTTTCCAAACTATTCTTTCTTTATTTATTTTTCTTGGTAAAAGACAGTCTCAAACAGAAAATTTAATTGCCACTGACTCATTGACGATAGTTTTTCATGATGAGTTCTTTTATAAAAACCGAGATCTATTAACTTATTAGACCGGAAAAGCACTAGGGTAAGAAAAGTAATAAGAACGTTTATAAAACGGCATCGGCTTAGTGACGTAATCCGGTCAGGCATATTATGTGCGCTTCATTAGCCCTGACAAGGCTTAAAAAGTCTTAAGAAAAGCGGTTTCTTTTTATACCTAAGCTTGCTCTAAGTCAACAGTGAACATGCTGCTTGATGTTGTAAAAAGATATCTACCCTATTGTATGTGTGAGCTATCTTAAGTACAATCAGCTTATAATGTTCCCACTGCTGGGACACAGACCTCCTCTCGATGAGAGAAAGTGGGCCGTAATCCACCACTCAGTGCAGGTTGGTGGTTGTCACATATCTTCGAATTTTTGGTTCTAGGACATGCCGGTTTTCTCCAATGTTTTCATTCATCGTTTTGAGTGCATTGCAGCTTGCTTAAACTAATTATATATAAAAAAAAGCTGAGAGGTGTCAAGGGACACCCGGATGGAACGAAGTTATGGAATGAACCTCACAACCTGTGGTCGCTCACAGATGGCGTTATAATAAAAAAAAAATAACCTCACAAAGGCATGCCACTAATTAGTACCTGTGGTCGGTCACAGATGGCGTTATAATAAAAAATAAAAAGTGTCGTAAGAAATTTTTTTCCCAATTTTTTCCGTCTAGCCCCCTTTCGCAACGCGCGAAAGGGAACTTCGTTCCAAAAACATTCACACATTACTTTAGCTGTCTTTGTCAAAACCTCGATATTTCTGGGCTATATCTAAGGTAAAATAATATGAATGTATTCTCCGAATAAATCTTCCAAACTATGGCGAAAGTCGGTTTGAAATCCATTGTGTATTTGAGAAGAACGATCACACATGTACGGCTTCCAATACCGGGATCCCGGACATTTTTTGATATTTTTCAATACCGGTATTGGTATAGTGATTTTATTATTTTGTAAGGAAACTTATTATTTGTTGAATAAAAAAACTACATTAAATAAAATAACTAAGAGAATCATAGAAAATGTCCAATACCGGTATTGAAAACTTGCTATACGGTATTAATACCGGTACTGAAAAAATCCGGTATTCGAAACCTCTAGTCACACAGAGAAACACGAAAAGTGACCTTGGTTGTATACTATGCAAAGATATAGATGCTAAAAATGCTTCTTTCTCCAGTGGTTTCGAGGGTTATTAACCATTGAGTCCACTTTTCTGCGGAAACAATATGAAAATTGGTCCTTTCCGTACCCAAAACCCGGCAAAATAATATACTATGTAAATAAGCAGGTACTCAAGTTACAAGACATTTTCTTTTGTAAAAATGGGGAAGGGCATTTACTTAACCAGATGGTAGTACATTGTTCTCTTACGTTTTCAGATGAATGGAGGTATTTTTAGTGAACAATATGTGTCGAGTATGGATATGGATTGAGTCTCAATCCTCTATTGTAAAGGAGCTCTTCCGAGATTTGTACCGTTTTAGAACAAATTCTCTCCATAGGTCTTTATGTATAGGGGTTTTTCTATTATGGGTATGTTCGTATTATATAGCAATCTGTAGAGGTTTATACTGCAGTGTTTTCTTTGCACAGACAGCTTACAGCTCTTCTAACTTCACAGACAGCTGTGCTGCTGGGGAGTTTGTTGCGCCACTTCTTCTTTCCAGCTGAAGCACTAGGAACTGGTTCATTAGGTACATTCAATGTTTTCATAAAGTTCATACTCAGTCTTCGTCTAACTATGTATGAACTTTATGAAAACATTTGCATTCATTATTTTATTCATCGTGGAACACCAGTTTGAAGTAAACAAAAATTAAAAGTATTTGGAATTACATTATTGCTTACATAAATGGAATAAATAAGTAAATAAATGAATATTACCTAAACTTTTTCCAACAAACTTTTTAAGCCGTAATAATCTTCATGAGAAAAACGATTTTATTACCGAAGTTTTTTACGAGAATAATACCAAGTATTTTCGTCGACAGATATTTCTGATAACGATCACATTAAAGTATTTTAGAACTTAATAAAGTAATAATGAACCTATTCTATTTAGTGAATTGAAAAAAGTCAAGATTTTTCTGCGAAGGAGAAGACAAAAGGTGATTAATCTGCCGACATATTTCCAGAGGTTGGCATCTAGTCTAACCGGATGCAGCTAAATACCAGTATTTTACATGGACAGCCTATCTGACCGCCACAACCCAGTTACTGGGTAACTCGATACCTCTCGTTAAGAGTTGTCTGACTTTTGGGCTTTTGATTATACATAACGACTGTGGGAGAGCTATGAATTACAGCTGGGACCAACGACTTAACGTGCTTTCCGAGGCGCGGTCTCGATATGTGAGTGGTCACCTATCATCGAAGCACCCGCGGCAAGCGTAGCTTAACCTGCGATCAACCCATGCGGCTGTTATTATGTAGCCACGAGCGCCTCTATTTCCTGAGCTGAGAATTGACATCGAGGTCATACACATGGATGAGGTTCTAAAGAATTAAGACAGACGGGTAGGATACCTATTTGTAAACGATAAACCTGCCGTAAAGATTAGGGAACGAGTAACCTAATGTAGAATGTGATTTTTAGAGCCGTGAATTTAAAAAAGAACGAGCGAGTCTTAGGCGTCATCTTTATTGGCTAGCGATCGTACGAGCAAACGATGCGATTTTGTCGCACGATGAAAATGATCGTGCGGTGGTCCAACAGGTGTCCTATTAGCTCGCGCGATGTCCATTGTGCGATGGGCGTCGCGCGATGATGCGTGAGCGTTACCAATTAGGACACTCAAAAGAGATTTGTAGCTTTTATTGAACGATCGCATGACGTCAAAGTATTTCCTGTGCTCGCGCGATGAAGTCATCGCGCGAGCTAATAGCAAACTTTAATTAGGACAGTCTAAAGAAATGTGTGTGTTTAATCACGTCGTGCGACGAAATCGCATCGTTTGCTTGTACGATCGTAACCAATTAGGACAACGCCTTTCAGTATATGTAATACCTGACATCTTGGCTGACAGTACCAATCTCTCGGAAATTGATCACCAACTCTAGCACTGCGCGCGCTTATTGGTCAAATCAAATAGCGCTCACTTCCCCGGCTTCCTGTTACACACTTCCGTCCCTTTTCACGAAATCACTCCCACATATTGCAGGAAAGATGACACATCAATAATAAACATAGGGCCTGTTTCACCACCTATGATTAAGTTCCTATTAACTTACTTGGCAGATAATTTCATACAAATTCTGTTCCATTTTTCAATTTATTCGGTAAGAGTGGCTACTCGGACATCGTGAAATAGGCACATAGATAATGTCGAGTAGACTCCGTTCTATGTTTGAAATTGTTCGACACTGTTACCATGGAGTCCCAGCTCAATGAAGCACGTTAAAAGGTTTAAATGATCAAAATACGTTCGGATATAATTAATTAAAATACCACTTCGACAGAACGGTAATTGAGTCACGTTTATTACCAATTACTTTCGTTTGCCGTTGTAAAACAAAGAGAATAGGTAATCCTTTGTAAGCACAGCTGTTAAAGCAGCTCTTAACATAAAATAACTATTTCATAAAAGCTGTGGTAATTTCATGAATGTAGTTAGTTATTCATTAGATTTTTTTATGTGAAACTCTTTACAATAAAGATCTTCTGCCATATTGAATTGCAAGGCTAAATTTTCGATTTTTGAATTTTGAATCAGAAACGAAGAGATCCGCGGGACAACCAAGGTGACCGACAAAGCCCGTAGAATTGCCAAACGTGGCGGTGGGCAGGGCATATTGCTCGCAGAACAGATATCCGATGGGGGCAAGATAGGCGATATTGAATCGGTATCTTAAATAACTCCGGGAAATAACCCATACAACTACATATAAATGGGATACTCTGAAAGCTTAGGATAACATTTTATACAATAATAGTTCAATACTGAGAAATCTCCCTCGGGTCGATCCGGGGTTGTATCTCTGCAATGGTAGTTTATACTTTGAAAGGCCTCGGTTGTTATTCTAAATACTATATTATGAGCAGAGTGAACAAGTTGGAATTTAAAAAAGAAAGATAACGACCACAAACTAAAGATTATAATTCTATAAGTACAAAATTAACAAAATAGATCTTAATTCGAACACAAGTAACTAAATACGCCTAGCTAAAACCCGTCCTAACACTCTAAGCGCCCAAAACGAAATGACCGAGGAAATGAGCTCGCCGCTTCAGCTGTCCGTCTGCCCCTCTCTTGCGCCTCGTGTCGTTCATTCAGCCGCCACGCCTTCATTCACAGGATTCTCCGCTAACACGGCCTCTCCTGACAGCGGTGTGTCCTCGCCCGCTTGATTTACTGGTGGAGTAGCTTCACTGGACCCTGGTAGTCCTGAAGTAACATCTTCAGGACCATTTTCATTAGTGCCTGAAACAGTCATATTGTTCACATTAGTTCTACGTTCATTTTCAGTCGTATAACTGAAGGAAACAGAGGCCTCAGCGTGCTTCAGTACAGTAATACTCCACAAAGCTCTTGGATAGAAGAGCTGTATCGTAATAATTAGCCATTTATCAGAAACAGCCCTCGGGATGTTACAGACTCACATCGAGTCCAAGTACTGATTACTGAAGACAGAGCCCTCGGGATGTCCAAATACTAAGCGTCACGAAATTCTCGATCTGATGACACTTATCTCAACTTTTCAACACTATGGCAGAGCCCTCAGGATGCCAAAGCCCTTTTGATACTCACATGACAGAGGCCTCGGCATGTCCCAACTCAATTACCTCAACTTTTCATCACTATGGCAGAGCCCTCAGGATGCCAAAGCCCTTTTGATACTCACATGACAGAGGCCTCGGCATGTCCCAACACAATTACCAAAATTATTTCATGCATGAAACAGAGGTCGACATGTCTCAAACAAGAAATAAATAGGTAAGGCTACTTACTCTCACAAAATGCACTGCACACATCAGGCGTCCACTCACCACGCCACAAAGTTATGTACTCTGCGGCCGCTTGTGTGGTTTTTCAATACGAATCCGCTATAAGTCTCAGTTCATAACGTCCATGAGGCAATACCTTCATAATTTGGTATGGGCCACGCATACATGCGTCTAACTTGCCCTTGGACTGGCTGCCTTTGTGCACAAAAACGACGTCATGAACAGTGAAACTACGCGGCGGCTTTCGCTTTTCATTAACTCGGGCGTCTTGTCGAACTTTGTTCTCGTCCAGAAGTTCGGAGGCGCGTTGTCTGGCCAGCTCACGCAGGGACTCCCGGTTGGGACTCGTCCCTTCCAGGGCTACGTCGCGCACAATAGAGCGTAGGACGGGTGTCGTAGCTTGGCTGCCGGATAATAAATTATTAGGTGAATATTGAGTAGATTTATGCTTTGTAATGTTCAGAGTGAGCTGTAATTTGCCTCACTTGCTTTATGTTACCTGGGATTAGGGCATTGGTTAATGACTGAACCTTGTGACGGCTCGGTCTAACCTGACCGTTACTAATGAATCTACCTAGATATTCGATCTCCTCAGCGAGAAAAATACACTTTTTCAGGTTTATTGGGAACCCTGCTTGAGTTAATGTTTGCAGGACCTCTCGTAAATTTTGTAACCCCTCATCTACTGTCAATGACGGTAATAACACATCGTCGACGTACACTAAAACATCGCCCGATTTAATAAACGTACGCAGAGTATGGCTTATAATACGTTGATAGACAACTGGCGCGTTGGCCAAACCATAAGGCATTTTTAAATACTCAAAAGTGGCCTTCAGGTGTAACGAAGCCAGTTAACGGTATAGAATCGCTATCCATCTTAATTTGAAGTGATCCTGTAGCCATATCAATGCTGGTGAAGTATTTACTTTTACCTAAGCGGTCTACATAATCATCGATCAGAGGCAATGGATAACGATCATTTACAGCTATCGCATTTAGTGCGCGCTAGTTCCACGCACATTCTATCACTGCCATCCTTTTTCTTTACTAGCAATATCGGACTGGAATATTCAGATTCCCTTATAATATTTTCGTCAAGTAGTTCCTGGATAATATCGCGCACACGCAACTTTTCATCATGAGATAGTTTATACGGTCTGTAAACTACCTATAGGTGCACTACGATTCAGCTTAATACGCATAGAACCAGTATTTACAGTAGTTGTGGCTGTACTAGTAATAAGGAATTCTGAGAAGTCCGCGATAATTAATAACAAATTTTAATGATCCTTTTCATTACCTAACAATGGGGTTTGAATAAGAGGGTACATGTTCGATTTTATGGGTAAAACCCGTTCTAATCGCATGAGACTTAATATGTCTATAGGTATACCTTGAATCACGGCTGCGGTTATATAATTTTTCTTATAGTCACCCTCTGTATAACGACAAAAATAATGTTTTACCGGTTTTACTTCCCTCGTGACTCTGAACGTTGCTTTGTAAAACACTCCTCTACGCTATGACCCGATTTTTTGCAATAGGAACATATATAGATTTGTTGAAAGAATTATTTGAAGTTGAATTGTTATTATCGGTACTGGGGGTAGACTGCGACGACTGGGTACGAGTTTGTTCGTTCGTTTTTATACGCTTGGTACAAAAATATTGTTTGTGACCGAAGCTACCACAGGAAAAGCACTTTGACCTAGTGTCACTATGATCACGCTTGCGATGGTCACCATCATGGGGCCTACCGTCGGTATTACTTGTACGTTGACTAGGTTCACGATTAGAAGCCGATGCAGCGGGCTTAATATAAATCGAGAGAAAGCTGACTAAATCTTCTGGTTTCAGTTTGGCATTGGTCGCGACGGCACGTATTTGTGGATCGGCTATACCACGTATAACTATAGCAGTCATAAGTTCGTCACTTAATCCGCCTACTATTCGAAGACGTAATAGGGATCGTCGTGCATAATCTGCATACGTAGTGTAATGGTCGGAATTGGTGTTCATGACTTGAAATAAAATGTTTGCTACGTCTACCTTACGCGGACACAACGGCTTAAATTCTCGTTTAAAGTTTGACCAACTCCGATCATTAGTGACCCACTCATTTAGCCACTGTTTCGCGTCTCCTTTTAAACAATTTCCTATCCTAGCTAAACATTCTCGATCATCCCAACAATTTAAACTACGCACATGATCTACTTCGTTACACCAAACATCAATATCATTAATAGCAGGGTCAAAATTAGAGATATAAAAATGGTTCGATCTTACCGCACTTAGCTTGCCAATCGCACTTACAACCCGGTCGGTCATTTTACCCATCGTATCGTAAAAACCTGGCGGATTTTCAGCTACCGTAAAGTGGGGCTTTTTGAGACTCCAGGGGCTATTCAGAACTTTTGTAATAAAAGATTTGATCGAATATATTTTCTCTTCTAGTAACAGTACATTTTTTTTTTTACAAAATGGCAATACTACAACTAATGTCAGAGTCACCGGCGAAATTTAGAGGTTCTCAAAGTGTATACAAATGGTTAGATAAATTTTCGTAAAAAGCTTGGTAAATCGAGTTAATTTGTACGTAGTTTACTTCCAGTTGATATACCAACATTATAAAGGTAAGTAGAAAATGAGTTCGTTCATGTAAACATATGTTTTCTTAGGATTCTATTCGTGTTTTCCATTGTCTTGTAGCTTGATTTAGACGCCATATTTATTATGTTTTGTAAAATGGGGCTTTTTGGCACAAGTTTGAGGCTATTTGGAACAGGATTCCAAATAACCCCTGTTTTGTGTGTTTCAGTTTTACTAAGTTTAAGATCGCTGTCTCAAATAGCCCCAAATATGCAATAAGTATAAATCGAGCATAAATTTAAGGGGAAGTTTTTCATATTTTTTTTTCATTTTCTATTATAGTTCCGGAAATATGGTGCGTACTTATCAAAGAAAGTACACGAATTCCAGAAATGGTAAATCTTTTGCACCGTATCAGAGTTATTCGAATGAAAATTTGGAAAAAGCGATTGAGGCTGTACAGTCTGGAAAACTTAAGTTAACCGATGCTGCCGATTTTTATGATATTCCAAAGAGCACGCTATGTAGAAAATATAGGAACATAAATTGCACGCAAGATAAAGCTGGACATCCAACGTTGTTTACTCCCGAAGAGGAAAATTCATTTATACAAAACATACTAATTTTAAGTGAATGGGGATTTCCCTTCGACTGTATGGATCTTCGAGTATTAGCTCAAAAATATTTGAATAAAATAGGTAAAAATATGTATGGGCTTAAAAATAACCTACCAGGGACTGATTGGGCACGCAATTTTCTTTTAAGACATAAATCAGCAATTTCAAATCGCAAAGCGTCTAATATTTCTCAGCCGGGCCGCACTAGGCTTTTTTATTCACAATGGAATGCGCTGCGGCTCAATGCTGGTGTAATATGCGCTAGCCTTAATAGGACAACGTGTGATCGGTTTTTTGTTATTGGTAACGGCTTTTTCTCCCAAAGGTTAGGAAGTCATGTACAGTGTGGAAATTATTATGCTGTTGACATGATTAGTCATTAGTCACGTATTTAAAGTTTCATGGAGGATGGGAGCGAGCCTAATGTCGTAAACCAAGACAAAAAATCCAGTCTGGTATTAAAATAATTCACACCAAAATCACAATATAATTTTACTAAGTAACTGATCTGAAATTCGGATTCTTATGGTACTGAGGTTCTTCGAGAATTCATGGTAAACTATAGTTTATGTTTATAAGAACAATGCCCGAAATAATTTGTATCTAAAATGGCGGAAAAAAATTATGGCGATATTTTGAAGGCTCATAAATAATCATAATTCAATACTTTATTGCATTCCAAAATGTATGTGCTTAGGTGGTAATCACTTACTTTAAAAAAAATCGTGGACTCCGTTGGGCACAGCAAAAGAAAGATAGTAAGTAGAGATGAGGACTTATATATCTTATAATCTAACTCACAGTAACTCATTCACAGTAGCTTTGCGACATATGCCCCTAGTCAGTAACTTATACAGAGATTAATAAATTAATAGGTGTCCTCATTAATTATGTAGGCTGTTTGGAATCTAGTTTGAATTTCGTCATTTAGTTTGCAGCTGTCAAGCCTACCTAATTGGCAGGATCTGCCAAGCCACATAAATTACGCGCCAGAATTCAGTCGAATAATTTTTAAGTTCCACAAATTCCGACATTGCGAGAAACTTTTCAGCATTCATTTTCGCGTTGAATTGTTTTTTTGGCATTCATTCGTAACTTCTCTCGTTTTGAACTCGGAGAGGTCCGGAAATTCAACAGAACAATTTTTTTGGGAATTCCAGGGTTATAAAAAATGGAAAGTTATTTTACGAAATTAAAAACTTGAATTTGCGTTTCGAGTAAGTTTTGTACTTTGAATGAAATTGGATGAAACTGACATTACTTACGACTATAAACATTTTAAAAGAGAGAACTACTGACATCGATGATCAAGGAAATGGTTCTATGAAAAACTATCCGGAAAATTCTAAAACCCTGCAATCAACCTAATTGTTCCACTTAGCAAAAGCTGGCCTTAATCGAGAACTACCACTAATGTGCGCATTAACCTACCTAACTTACACTGCCAGCCAGATTTATAAGGAAAGTTGTTTATTCAGAACTTGTTAAATTAACAATGTTTAAAGCTCCAACACCGCTAAAAAAACAGTAAAAAGTAAACGTGTTATTATGCTCTCTCAGAGGTAAGAAAATGGAATTACCTCCAATCTGGCTCAATTACGAAAAGTAGGGGTACTTTCATATTTTATTTCACTGCTGTAAGATTGTTCAAGTACACGGAAAATGCTTTTAAAAATACGGGCCACGGGCCACGGGCCACGGGCTTCGGTCTACGGGCCGAGATTTTTTTACTAAAATAACGAGATATTTCCGACTGGCAACGCGATTTTAAAAGTCTTCTTAACAGTCAGGTAATAAGGAGTCCCCTTGTTTTTCATCCGGTTTGCACATCGCGAGGGTCATTTATTTTTATAGTAGAAGGCCACATTCAATTAGTTGGTGAAACACAGACGTCAAGGATATAGCTATCAAATATCATGAGAAAACAAAAAAAAAATGTTTTTCAAACGTCACAATTTGAAATAAATGTAATATCTAGGTATACCTAGGAATACGAATATAACAACAATAAGTACCCAGAAAAAAAACCACACTTATAGAAATGTTTACAAAAGCCTTCGTTCAACAATTCTCAATATGACGAAAGTGAAATTCATCGTACATTACGTAACGCTTGTGTGCGAACTGTGCGAAGTGTTCACATGGGGACTTTAAATGGAGTTCGCATTTAGGGCACGTCCATACCGAGCCTCTGTCAGTTGCAGGCTGTGGCATATTGTGTGTACATGCTGGAAATTTGGGCATGGAATTTTCCGAAAGTATAAGAATTGAACTGTTCTTTAGTTTACGAGTGTAGGTAAATTGTTTTTTTTTTGGTCTAAAAGTAGGTAAAAAATAAGGTGTTTTTTTAATAAATGGTGATCTCTTCTATCTATACTTAATATTTAATAAAACTCGTCTAATATTATAAAGAGGTTAAATTTGTTTTGTTTGTAAGTTTGTATGTAGGGGGTACTATCCGGAACGACCAGTCGGACTTGAAAAATGCCAATTCTTGAGGAAAGATACAAGCGCAAACGAAGTCGCGGGCAGAAGATAGTATAGGTATAAAACAAAATCGCTTTTCGTGTTTGCCTGGGTAACCGTTTAGATCTTTTATGCTACAGATTTTGATGCGGTTTTCACCATCATTGCATCATTTAGATCATTTCTGCCGGGAATTTTATGTGTATAATATATTAATATTTAAATTAGTTATAGCACAGATATCTTGATGTTTTGAGTTTTCGCCATTGCACCCATGCGAAGCAGGGGCAGGTCGCTAGTTTATTAATAAACTCTGGACCGCGATCTCAAGTGATGGAAAGCGAGATGCCAAGTTTTAAGATAGGCTCTTACTTTGGTAGGGGCATAGACACTTACAGATAGTTCAACCCCCTAGCTACTCAGCTGCACTCGCATAATGATGGCAGAGTGTGACACGCTGTCGATCTTGTCCAATTTACAAGGACCAAAATTAAAGAAAATTTGTATACGCCACTAAACTGAAGCTTGATCTAAACAAGCCCTTACTTCGTCACGTACTTAATACGCACTCAGACGTTCTGTGCCAAACATTCGAACGTTCGTACACAAAGGACTCTTTACAAGTTCGTTCATACGATTCATGTATAGGGATTCTATATATTTGGAGTATTGCTTCTGTACCATATAGTAAATGGCATATTTCAATCTTTGACAAATACATAAGTAGTTTTCGTGTGTGGAATAATTCTAACGAATAATAAAAATGCGAAAGTGAGTTTGTTGTTACGCTTTCACATCTAACTACTCAACCGATTATCATGAAATTTTGCATACACGTTATCAGTGTTACAGAAAAGGAAATAGGATTGCCAAATCAACATTAACGCGAGCAAAGCCGCAAGCAAAAGCTAGTAAAAAAAAAAGCTGAGAGGTGTCAAGGGACACCCGGATGGAACGAAGTTATGGAATGAACCCCACAAAGGCATGCCACTAATTAGTACCTGTGGTCGCTCACAGATGGCGTTATAATAAAAAAATGAACCTCACAAAGGCATGCCACTAATTAGTACCTGTGTTCGCTCACAGATGGCGTTATAATAAAAATAAAAAGTGTCGTTACAACTTTTGGTCCCAATTTTTTCTGTCTAGCCCCCTTTCGCAACGCGCGAAAGGGAACTTCATTTGCTTAGTGGGTGCGTTTACAAACATTTAAATTCACATACACAAACAGCCAGACCCGGAACAACTACTTATTATACAAATATTTGTTCCGTGCGGGAATCGAAACCGCGACACGCAGCGCAGCAGTCAACCGCTTAACCACTGCGCCAACCGTGTCGTCATTAACCGGGCACAAATCCAGACTCCGGGCTATTACTGAGGAATTCCTGATGGAAAAACTTGGAACCGAACCCTCAGAATCACATTTCCAGCAGTTTTCTTCACTTTAACAACGCTGAAATATAGTTTAAGTTATTTTACTATTTTGTAACTTAACACTTGCGACTCCACCCATTTTCATAGAGCTCATACGCCATGCCGCCATACATATTGCAAGTTGACTCCAGAAGGGGCACCGGAATTACGTTTGCGCAAGAGTTAACCCTCGAGGAGAGCCACTGACATTAGGATTGAAATTTTGTTAAAATATGTAACAGATTTTAGTTTCACAGTTTATAATATCGAATTCGCTAAGAATATCCTACATTTAAAATGAGCCCTCCGCGAGGACTCGCGACATCCCATATGCGACTTGAGTGAACCCTCCAGGACGGTTCCTGGCACTGAACGTGTTAAACTATATTTCAGCGTTGTTATAGTGGTCGCCAGCTACTGAAAACTCCCTGAAAAAATATCTTCCTTGTTTTTCTTTCTCGAAGAAACGTAAAAAATACAAAGTAAATAACATGAAATTCATTAAATAACTTAGGAGCATCCTTCATGAATGCTGTAAAAAAAATAACCGGCGTTGTGGAAATATTTAAATTTAGAGGCACCTCAATTAAAATATTTATTTAAAGAGGGTAGGTACTTGAAACTTTTATTTCCTTTTCTGTGGTTAGAAGGGTCTCACACAAATTGTTCATGAGTCTTGTAAATGTAAACTACGGGGCTTTATGATACCTAGAGTAAAGTAGTCGTCGACTATCAAGAATAAAATAGAATGGAATAGAATAGAATATAATTGAATAGATCCTAGTCTTTTCCCATCTATGTTAGGGTCAGCTTCCAGTCTAACCGGATGGAGCTGATTACTAGTATTTTAAAAGGAGCGACTGCCTATCTGGCGTCCACAGACCAGTTACATACTGGGTAACACGATACCCCTTGGTAAGACTCTTTTGAACATCTGACTATTCAAAACGACTGTCAAAGATCTACAAATTACTCGCTTAACGTGCTTTCCGAGACAAGGAGGCTCGATATGTAATGGATGGTCACCCATCCTCGAACCGACCGCGGCAAGCGTAGCTAAACTATTTTATCAACACGTGCGGCTGTTATCATTTCACGAACCCTTCGTATAAATCTTCGTATATTAAATCCTATAGAATAGAACTTTTAGAACTTAATAAATTTCCCTGCCACCATGTATAGGGTGACACAATGGGCCGCCTTATCACCAAAAGCAATCTTTCAAAAGGACTAGATAGGGGCAAAAGAAGAATGATGCGATGATGTCATTATGATCTGCGTTATAGTTAGGGCTCCATACAGACGATTGTCCTAACCCTGATGTGTCCAGCGCCCGTAACATGACAACCATAGAAACGGATTTTCTACGAGTTTTGTCTACGGAAGAATAGACAAGATGACAGATTTTGTCTATTCTTCCGTCGATAAAACCCGTTTCTATTATGGTCATGCTAGGCGTGCTAGAGGATTATTGATATGATTCTTTACCACCCAGCTGTCAAACGACAGCGCCTCAGATGACTGGTAAGGATGTTCCGGATGGTTATATTATATTATCTGTGGTAAGGCTTTTTGACAACAGCCTTTTAATTATAGTCTCCCAAATGCCAAAGTATCCAAAGACAAAAAGGGATAAAAAAAAAACTTGTGTGAAGTAATGAAGTAATACAAGTTTTAATAAAGGATATGAATTAATAAAGTGACAGAGTTTGTTTAAAAGATATTTATCATGAACTGCAAGATAACGAGATACTTTCTTTGTGAGGTATAAGACGTCATTCTCTATTTAAATAATAGAAACTTTTTGTTAATTTTTGTCTTTCGTTCGGTTGTCTTTCATTTGAAGTGAAATGTCTGAAAAGAAAATGAATTTGAAGTGAAAAATAAATAAATTAGGGAACCGATCCCACGATGTTGGATTTCAGTACTTGTCATCTTTCACTCGCCTACCAAATGATCGAAAAATGAAATAAAATGAGCAAATTAACTATTATTCTTACGTAACTATGTCGGTGTCGTGTGAACGTGGAATGAAACAAAAATATACATTCACTCAAGTGAAGCGTCTGAGAGCGTGCATCTTAAAAGTTGGCAACGTCGTAAATACCTGTCAAATATTTACCTGTTTTGATTGATTTGGAAATAATACTGTATGGAAATAAGAAATGTGGCTAACTAGCGAACAAGAATATTGATTATGAAATGCAATAATTAATATCGTAACACCAGAACACAATATTTAGTTTTAGATGTAAAAAAGTATTTGGAAACTTTCTAAATGCCTTTTTTACACCTAAAACAGGTACAACATCAAATTCAATGTTACAATTGCACTTCATTAAATATTCCAGTTCGTTAGCTAGCCACATTAATCCTTATGTCCGTACAGTAATATTGCCAAATTAATCAAAACAGTGAAATATGTGACAGCTATTTGCAATATTGCCCGATGCAGACTGCTCGCGCTCCGGTCTCAATAAGCGAATCAAAAGATTAAACTCGCACCATTAAAAACGCACGTAGATACAGCTTGAAGTACAACATAAACCGAATATATCATACAGAAGTCGTTATTTACAAGCTATAACACATGTTTTATGATTTTATTCATGGCGGCATCGCCTTGGAATATCAATGAGGTGATTTTAAACGCAAAGTTGTGAACGTTGGAAATATTCTGATGTCGTTTATATATAAGGCTCGATTGAACGTCTAGTCTTGAGGCGACGACTTTTCTTGTTCGCTAGTGGAAGGGGATGACGACAGTTTTCGAGAAGATTGTATATATGAGATTTTTCGTGGAATTTTGTTGTTGGGAATTTTGAATGGTTGGGGTGCGGTAAGGTGAAAGTTATTGTTATTATAAAGTAGGTAGGTACCTAATATTATATGTATCATTTTTTCAATCCTTGTACTAATAATTGCCTTATTAAGGTTTTAAGATGGAAACCGTATTAATTCAGGCGTTATAAGAGCGTTTATTCTGGAAGTAGGTAACGAACATCGCAAATAGATGTCAAATATCTCCTTGTTTAGATTAATTTGACAATATTACTGTATCGAAATAAGAAATGTGGCTAACTAGCGAACTAGAATATTGATTATGAAATGCAATAATTAATATTTTAACACTGAATATTTAGTTTTAGATGTAAAAAAAGTATTTTGAAAACTTTTCAAATGCCTTTTTTACACCTAAAACGGTTACAAAATCAAATTCAGTATTAAAATTTCAATTCATTATTAAAATTCTAGTGCGCTAGTTAGCCACATTTCTTATTTCCATACAGTATTATTTCCAAATTAATGAAAACAGGTAAATATTTGACAGCTATTTACGACGTTGTTGCCATCTTTTAGGATATGAGGGTATATAGATAGGTTTAATATTAGTCGTACGGCTTCCGATAATTAGGTCAACCAGTCGGTATTATCTGCATTCGTATTGTAATAGGGATAACGGTAAGAAGGATGAGCAGATGCGCCCCTTTATCTGCTAATAACATTGGAGCATTGTGTGTTCTATCTCTTCTTCTTCGTCGTTCCCTCAATGCTGAGGATCGCGACCACATACGACGTGTCTCCAAGCTATGCGGTCTTCTGCAGTGTGGACCGCGTGGTAAATTCTGCTTCCAACAGCCTTCTTGATCGCGTCTGATCATCTCACCGGTGCTCTGCCTTGAGCGCGTTTTCCTTCCACCCGGCCTAGTAACATAAGCCTTTCCAGAGCATGTTTAGGTGAACGTATAATATGTCCGAAAAAGCTGAGGGCACGCTCCTGGCAAATTGTAGATAGCCGCTTAGTGATGTTGAGTTTCTCCAGTATGGATTCATTCGTTCTCATAGCGGTGTGTGTTCTATGATATAGTTCATGCTGTAGCATGTTCCATGGTAACAGGGTTCGCGTCGATGTCCCTGACACCCTGTATATATATAAACATCATATTGTGATGATATAACTTGCAGAGATAGAAAACCCTTTACACTTTATTTTAATACGGTCAATTAAAACAGTCTACACTTTCATGCATATTAATGGCTTTACTATTAATTATTTTGATTCGATAGACGACATTTTAATAGCCAAAACGAGGCCTCTTCACTTGATGACTTTTGAACTATTTCATTTTAATGTCAGAGGACATTGCCTTCATAATCAGCCTATAATGTTCCCACTGCTGGGACACAGACCTCTCTTCGAGAGGGAGTGGGCCATAATCCACCACGCGGGCCCAGTGCGGGTTGGTAGATGACACATGTCTTCGAATTTTTGGTTCTAGGACATGCCGGTTTCCTCACGATGTTTTCCTTCACCGTTTTGAGAGTAGTGGTGATAAAATAATTTACACAAAGAAAAGCACCTGTCTGGGTTTGAACCTACGACCTCGTAAATCGCGGTCATGACCACTGGGTCACCACTGCTCTTGGACATTGCCTTAATATATTCAAAACTTCAAAGCTTTCTTAAAATTAATGAATAACATAAATTATACCTTTATATGAAAGGATATTTAATAAAGTTAATTAAGTTTAGGAAACATACGAACTACTTGCAGGGATTTGTGAAGATCGTGAATTGCTTTCATAAACTTTCATGTAAACTGTATCGTTTTAAATTGAATTTCCGATGAAGTTTAGTGCCTGAAGTTAGGTGCGAAGTTTTCATAGTAAGTTGGAAATGATTTAGTTAACAAAGCATTTACAAAAGTTTTAATGTTGCGTGAGTTTGTAACTTAGAAATGATTTAGTTACAAAAGACGAAGCATTTTACTTTGGAGTTGGCTACGATACAAAATTGCTTAATAATCAAGTACATTAAGACATCACTTTTTCGCTGAAGTAAGTACCTACTACTGATCAATGTGCATTATTTTACTGTGGTGTCTTGGTTTAGGTCAGGTATACAATAAAACACTGTTTCCAATGTTACTGCGTTTAGGCAGGCTATATGGCAGCTCGGACAAGACTGTGAGCGCGGCGCAACGCCCCGCACTCCCTCTACTATGCAGCCCCCACCATAGCACGCATAACTTATTTATTAGACGTCACATTTACCATCAAACAGTATAAATATGTTTTTGGTTTAAAAGGTACAACATTAGCAAAATTGCGGCTGGCACTAAGTATTACCTCAGCATAATTTGGGCCGTCGCGCGTCGCACCGACCTATTTACCAACTTATTACATAAAGGAAAACGTCTAAAAAATTTACTTAACATAACATCAAATCACGACTGCTTTCTCGAAGGATTGGGCACTTTAGGCAGAAGTTTATAGTACGCACAAATTTCGCCAGTTATAATAGGGGGCGAGCCTATCCATCTTTACTTTGCCAGAAAAATATAAGTTAGGAAAAATTTAAACCCTATAAAAAGCTATCAATTCCTCACAATGCTGACAATGGTTTCCAAATCAGGAAAAATATAAAGACGAAAAAAAGTTTTTTTTTTTTATACCTCTTTCGGGGAAGTTCTTGGCCTGCATCTCACCTGATGGTAAGTGATGATCAGGCCGAAGGTGGAAGCGAACTTCACCCGGAATCCTCAACCGCAGAGGAACTGGCTATCTTATCTCTAACTGCCGAAACACAACAATGCTGTTAACATTGTTGTTATGGCGACAGACTTAGATAAGATGGTGGTAGCTAGCCAGGCGGACTTAGAACAAGCCCTACCACCAACCAAACCGAGCAGAAAATATTGCTCTCACTGGGAATCGAACCCGGGACCTCTGGGTCTGAGACCGGTGGCTTAACCACTAGACCACGGAGGCGGTTAAAAGTGTTTCAGGGGCCTATTGTATAATTAATAACAATGTATTCATAAGCACGACCTGCCTGTTAACATTCAGGTCAAGTTTAGGGGCATATTAATCAGTTTTTCGGAAACCCATTTATCCCGGAGCTAGTGCCGACGGAATACTAATTTAGACGGAACTTTAGGGAGCCGTGACGGTTTAGAAACCAGAGTAGTGACGTGAAAGACAGATCGGGGTTTCTGGATGTTTAGTTCGTCTAGTCCAACTATCGTAATTGAAAACGTTCAAAATCTCGCAATCTCATATAAACGACAATCAATGTCAGAAATTAATGTAGGGAGAGAAAGGTATTTTTTACAAATTGAAACTGAAATTAGAATACGAACGTCCTTAAAACACACACGGGGATTGTCCCTCTGAATGTGGGGTCGGTTATGAGTTCGATCCCTGAGTGGGAAAAATGTAATTTATAGGAGATTTTCAGCAGTAGCGCTGAGACTAGATTTGTGTCCGGTTAATGGCGAATTTCACCCACTATTAGATGGGATTTTAATTTATAACCAGTGATGGGTGTTTCTATATTTCTACCCACTCCTACGAGAAATACAAGTGTGATATTACGTTACATTCTGTTGTAACTCTTGTCATAATGCTACGGCTACATTGTGACGATAAAACTACTCTTCGTGCGCTCTCTGTTTCACAGCGAGACATCGAGCGGTGTGCGAGAGAGTGTGCGCGAAGTGTAGTTCGCGTTATCGCGACAATGTGGCCGCAGCATTAATCTGACCTTTAACGTGCACACGTAACTTTGTCTGTCGCTTGAACTCGTTGAACAATCTAATCTTGCATACGGCGCTGTTGACTTGTTTTATTTGAGTATGTAAATCATAACTAAAAGTTTAGCTTCGTTTTCAATCTTGTGACGCTTTTAATCCCATCATGATTCGAGTGCAAGAGGGAGATGTCTTTTTTCTGACTGGAGTCATGATGTGATTGACAAATGTGAATTTGTATGTTTGTTACTAATCACGCAAATGAACAGACTTGGATGAAATTTGGCACACAGATATAGTTTAGAACCTGGATTAACACATAGGATCCTTTTTATCCCCGTAAATGACATGGCTTAACGACTTTCCGACATTCACGCGGCCGAAACCCCGGGCAAAAGCTAGTACTTCTTAATACGGCCCCTGAATTTATCGTATCGTCTTAAATACAATTTTATTACGAAATTTAATAAACATGTATTCTCAGAAATACATGTAGACTTCCGTAGACGTGTTCGTAGCAACCGTAGTCTGTAGCGTTCGTAGCCCGTAGCGTTCGTAGCACGTAGCGTTCGTAGTTGGCAAGATATGAATTGTTGTTGCAAAAATTGGACGTGACGTGGACGTGTGACGTGACGCACGTTTGTTTACGATGTCAAGGCGGGAAATTCACAGTGAGATTATAATTATCTTAAAGAAACTATGGAAAAGGATTTAGGAAAACACATGTGCTATGCAATAAAGATTTGAATTTGATTTTTTTGTTTGTAGTTGAAAAGGGCGAGTTTTAACTCTAGACATTTCCACATCGCTCCTGAAAGTCAACATTCTACGAGTAAAACTATTTTGAATCCCGAATGTTCCCTACAGACCGCAAAAATCGTCCTCTTATGTAAAAACAGTGCAAAGTTCACTCGCGATAACTGCTGAATCCCCGAACAAGCACTTTTGGAGTTTTTGCTTCACAACCTCGCTTTTCAGTGGGGAATTTTCCGCTTTGAACAGTTTTAAGCTCTCGGGAATATTTCCTGCAAGCAGTGGACCACTAACTACCCTCCTTTTGTTAATATCGGGTTAGGGAGCTATTTAAATGGCTGAATTTAAAATTTTCACTATGCATTCAGACGTTGCATGTTCTTTGTTCCTTGCAGAAAGTCAAAAATCAGTTAAATTTGTATAATTAGTCCAATACATTTATGACCTTTCATCATTGTTATCGCTGATTAGGATGTCACCTTGTCTTAAGCTTGAGGTTGTTACTCGTAAGAAATAGTATCCACACTTTAATCTAGCTATAATACTAATATAACATATCCATAGTAGCAATAATTATGAACATTCAAATTAATCGGTCAATTAATGATGTGTCGATTAGTGGAATGTTACCGATATCGATAACCTGAGAGTCTTCAAGTCGAGAAGTTGTTTCTAAGCAAGCATAGACCATCGCCGACCGATTCATCGTTATCTAGTCAGATAGTGTGGTCAACAAAAGCATAGTATATTTTAAAAAATCCGGTTATGTGCGTGTTGAACCACGCACAATGAAGGGTTCCGTAGTTGTGATGAATTTATCCCAAAAACAAACCTATAATTGTAGTTGAAAAACATGTTCTCCCATACATCGATATACGTCACGGTGAATTCTCCAACAGTACATGTTTTCAAATCGCAATAAAATATATTTTTGTTTGATAAAACTACATATTATTAACTATTTTCGGACTTTTTCCTTTGCATGTGCTGTGAGTCCTTGCTTCTTGTCAAATCTCATGATACCCTATAGGTTTTGATTTATTTGCGAGTATCAAAATAAATAAATTAAACGAAGTGTATACAGTGCCGCGAGTTTCTTGTGGCACTCTAGTGTCACTGCCTCGGCCCGGCTAGGGTGCCGTGAGCGTTGCATTGTCACTGTCACTTGTTATTTAGGTTAGGTTAGGTTAGAACTGTGACCACACAACGCACGAGCCGAGCGAGCGTAGCGAGCGGTGCCGCGGTAGCGGCCGGCGAAGTGCCAGGGTCCGTTTAGGCACAAGAGAATGTAATGTTTTGGAAATGTGGTGTTTTACAGCGATCTAACCTCGACAATCAAACAAAATACCAAGTGACGTGACTTAGTGACAGTGACAATGACAATCCAATGCTTGCAGCACTTTAGCCGGGCCGAGGCGGTATTACTAGGGTGCCTGTAGTGACACTTTATCCGATAGGGATAGAGTGCCAATGGTGGCACTCTATACACTGCCTAAATTAAATGGTCGTATTTTTGATTGTGTTGACATATAAACTTCAATTTTTGAGAGCTTCAAGGGACCATAGACCTACGTATTTGATTTTATTTCAACTTGATATCTCCACGCATTCCGACAGAAAAACGGCTTTGACAGACTCACGGACGGACAACAATGTGATCGTATAAGGCTTTCGATTTTTCTTTTTGAAGTACAGAACCCTAAAAGAAACTAAGTAATTTATCTTAGATCTTAATTCGTCTCTAACCACAAACCCCCTCTTTTGTCCCCAGGTACACACAGCAGTCCAACAAACCGGCTTTAAAAGAGTAAAGAGGGGATTCCGCCCTCTCAGGCTACCGGAGCCTGCGCCGGCGCCGGCAGCAGAGCCCCGCGACCCCTACTTCCCCCTGCAATGGTACCTGAAGAACACGGGTCAGAATGGGGGGAAACCCAAGCTGGATCTGAATGTGGAGGCAGCGTGGGCCCTGGGGTATACCGGGATCAATGTTACCACTGCTATTATGGATGACGGTTAGTATCTTATCTTAAGTCAGTGTTTAATCTTATTTTCGTGTGGTTAGTGACTAACCTGGTGTCTTTGTTTGCCCATGTTGAGTTATAGGGGTATAAAGTTCTATATAGGGGGTCGAAATTTTCATTATTTTTGCTATAGGACACCGTTTTCGTGATATACGCAAAAGAAAAAAGAAACAGTACCTACTGTTTTTGCACCTGAAGTCGACGTGTTGGGGTGAATTTTAGTTCATGAAAACCAATTTTATTCCACTCCTTTTTAATCGCGATTTAAAATAGTCAGATTTAGTAAGACAATCAAAATTTTTAGGCGAAAAACGTTAAATTCGGAATAGCAAAATTGCCATTTTCACTATACTAAGAACTCAGTGCCATCTTAGTGCTGTCAAACTAAAATAAGCATAGTTAGTTGTGTTACTGTAGTCTATTTCAGAATGGGAAATCGCTGTTATACTTGATTGGTGATTTTTAATCTAGTTTAGAGGCATTTGTGACAAGAGAATCAGCACCATTGACTCATAAAGGATATATAATACCTATTAATGAATGAATTTCTTATATTATTATTTTATGTTAGACTAAATATATCCAAACGAAAAGACGAAGGCATCTACAGACGAAAAATACACAATAAATAAAAATTTGTCCTTGTCCGAATAGAGAGGTATTCAGAACTGTGTAATCATCACACGAAAGCACACATTTTAATACAATTTTCATACAATTTTAATTTAATCTATTACAACAGACACGGTCCAAAATAAAAAAAAGGAAATTTCTTGTCTCTCAAAACAGTGTACGGAACGTGCTACCTTTTCTAATGAATATTAATTAGGAAAACATAATTACGTTCTATGAGAGGATAATAATGAATATATTACTTCAAAATTAAATAGAATCTCTCTGTTTGATACGTTTTTGAATAAAAATCACTTTAGATATTAATATGACCTTTGGCTTTAAGATGTTAGGGAAAATAAATTATTTTTTCATAGAACTCATCCGTCTTACTTGTTATAATATAAAAATATTAATTTGTCAGGTACGAGTTTTCGAAAATAATAATTTCTTTTTAGTCTGGTTTTTATTCGTTTCCAGGTTATTTTTTTTTCGTAAAATAATATTTAATAACAACAAATAATTATAGATTTTTGTTACAGGTGTCGACTACATGCATCCAGACTTGAAGTACAACTATGTAAGTATCCTTATTGACTATAGAGTAGTTATTTGTTTTCTACATTTAGATTTTTCCCCTTTAAAATAAAAAATAAAACGACTGTTTGATTAGATTTTAAAAGACACAAGCTCTAAACAACTCTCACAAAAAGTATCATTCAGCAGTTATTTAAAAGCCTCCTCAACAATTGACAAAAAAAGAAAACCTTCCCTAATTCAAAGTACACGTTGAATTAAACAAAGATTCGTTTATTCGCAAGAAAAAAGTGTAGAGCTTTATCACCCTGTTCCACGAAATGAGAATTGAGATTTGGTCCACGGTTGAATTTTAAATGAATACGTTCACGGCCACTGAACATCTTCAAATATTTAAAGCCGGGCGCGAAATAATACTTTCGTGTAAATAGGCGCTTTTCTTTGCTTAGTCGTATCTGTGGTAATGAGCGGGAACTTTTGTAAGGGCGGGTTTTGTTAACAAAGATGACTGGATAATTTGAATTTGGAATTGTCGCAGAAATATTTTTATTTAAGTTTATTCAAATTAAACATATTATTATGCTTTTACACAAAAAATACCTGAATAGAGAATTTTCTATGCGAACACGTGGTGACATAAAAACGTCATGTAGGTAATACTTATACTTAATACTATTCACCAATAGTTTAGTACAGCCATAATATAAAAACCATGCCATAGTATAGAAACCATAATATACCATTGGCTATTATGTGATTATAATAAAATATAAGCTACATTAACAAAGGTATCAGCCATTTTGAACCTTATTTCTTCGCCAGGAGATTTAAAATTTAAACATATTCGTCTGTCTGCATGAGTTGTAAAAATTATGCTATCCGGTTACGAATTCACGTAATCTGCGTTCGCAATTTATTTGCCAAACATGTAAACAACCACGAGTTTTAGGAAAAACAACTGTAATGCCTACACATAAGGTTCAGTTTGCGCTTCATATTTTATATGACTTTTTCTATAGTACTAGTCATTCTTAAATGAACTTTATTGCACGACTCGTAATGCGAAGCATTAGAGTGTGCTCTACGATCGAAAAATTATTTTTGCCCCATTTCTGTAACTGTTTTTATTGTTACACTCCTGCTAGTACACAGAACCTACTTAATTTATATACCATTGTATAGATGATTAAATGGAGATTAATACTGTACTTTTTAACAATTGATTTAATGCAGCAGAAATGGAAAATGCATCAAAATAGTTGAAAAAAAAATCCTGTCCGTCAATTTATGAACCCTGAAAACATTGTAGCTTGCGATAAAATCAATTAATTGAGTCAATTTTTTTTATACATTTGTTTCAGCCGTAGAAGGAACCCTATTGAAAATGGCTCTTTTATTCAAAGTAGTTTAATTATAATTAATAAAATACTAACTAAAATATAATATCTTTATCTAAATATTTCCAACCTTCGACTTGATGTTGCCTAGCAACCGCCAAGTAAATATCTTTGTCAGTCTTTGACATTACGACTTCATGAAAAGTTATAAATGGTTCATTTTTGTTAGAAACTATGTTTTGAAATTCTTTTTCGTTTATGAATGAGTGTTATGTATGAGGCGTGCACTTTTGGATTTTCCAAACTATTTTTTTTTTAATACATTCGTTTCAGCCGTAGAAGGAACCCTATTGAAAATGGCTCTTTTATTCAAAGTAGTTTAATTATAATTAATAAAATACTAACTAAAATATAATATCTTTAACTAAATATTTCCAACCATTGACTTGACGTGCGTAAGTTGCCTAGCAACCGCCAAGTAAATATCTTTGTCAGTCGTTGACATTACGACTTCATGAAAAGTGATAAATTGTTCATTTTTAAACTATGTTTTGAATTTCTTTTTCGTTTATGAATGAGTGATAAGTATGAGGCGTGCACTTTTGGATTTTCCAAACTATTTACACTTACCTACTCGTACATAAAGTTGATGTTTGTGTGGAAATAACATCAATTGGAAACAAGTATTTAATAAATAGACCTTAGATAGTTTTCTATGATATTTCAAAATTATGAATGTTTAAACATAACATTATACCTGTATTTCATAAATCATAAATGTATTCCCTGAAAGGTTAGGCAGGTGTCATTGTTCCTAAATAATGTTCAATTTATTGAACCTCTAATTCTTTGAGGACAAAAAGGATTGGGATTGAGCTGCGCCAATAAATTTACACGGTGAATGTGTTTTTTTTTTCTTATACACCATTTTACATTATACAATGACATGAATATTTGGCGGAAAACGGGCTTTTTTCTTTGCGTGTAAATGATTTTATGTTTGTTATGTGATGCCTAAAGTGATATAATTTTTCGAAGTTCAAAATCTAATATATTTCCATAAAAGAGTTTTATTATCGTATTTGTAAATCTTCACACAAAGGAGATCGGCAAACAGTCCTAATAAACAAAAATGAAATAGTTTGGGTTTTCAAGGGGTAATATTAGTCTATAACCCTGTGCAATTAATTTTTCGATATAACATGGGATATGGAAATTAAAAAACAAAACTTTATTTCAGACCATAGTCAATAGACTCCATTATCATTTGTTCCCGCTCTTTTATTAGTTACCTATGAGTTTTAGTAAAAGATTAAAAGTATTTTGCCAGGCTCTATCTCTTTAATATGATGTGAAACTTACTTTGAGTCTAATAATTAAAATAACAATAAAATAACACTTATAATAATGAAATACCCAACACTTACCACGTGGAGATATCCATTCTCTAATCACTGATAGTATATCGATTGAGTTCAGCAGGTTTCTTCTCATGCGAGCAGTCGATATGCCACAATTAATACAGCGGAGATTATCTATCGTAAGCAACAGGTAACAATATCAAAAGGCAAAATCGGAGTCCAAAATGCGTGCTAAGGTCAATAGGTTTGGAAGAAACGGGGTTCAAGAACGAAATAGGGTCGGTCACAAAGGCAGTTACAATTGTCCAAAAACACAGCAAGGGTCGGTAATTAGATGTAGCACACAAAATAAACACAAAAAGAAAGTCCACGACACGAGCGAGAAACGTTATTCTATTTTTTTATTGAATGGCAAGCAAAGCCGATGTCGACTATTCTGCCAATGTCTAAAGTGAGTTGTGGCGGCAATCTGTTGTTGACAACAGATTGATTGACAAGTGACCACCGTATCGAGTGTTGCAGTTTACAAAAATGCAAATCGATTTTTCTATAAAATCATTAAAATAACTTATCAACAACGAAAAAATACTCTATCTTTAATAATTATTTCGCAATAAACTCGTATAATACTTTTTTAAGTGAAAAGAAATATAAATCGAATATAATAATACAAATCTTTTAATGGGAAAAAATATTTTTATTTAAAAATCGCATAATATGGCAACATCAGTTGTTATTAAAACAACTACAACGCGAGGAATACATTAATTGACTTTTTTTAGAAATTCTTTTTTCCTAGGTTTTTTTAGGAAATGATAGATTAAAGTAGGGCTTATAATTATTTAAATATTTTTTCGAATGGTGTAATACTTTGTCCATCAGGGCCAGGAATTGCTGATCTCCTTTCAATTTGGAAACAAGAGACGCAAAGTCTTGTTTAATATTATTCTTGTTCTTATATTTTACTTTACTCAAAGATTCGATTACATTTAAAAACGTCTGTCCTTGAGTTTCATAAACTAAGCGTTTTTTTTTTAATTGAAATTGAAATTTAATTTCGGACTTATTTCACGATATTTTTTGCCATTGTGGTAAAAGTTTTTCAAGGAACTTCGGCTAGTACTTATAAAATGATATTTCATTTACCTAAGTTGAGAGCAGTGGTGGCCTAGTGGCAACTGCCGCGACTTACGAGTTGTAGGTCGCAGGTTCGAACCCAGACAGGTGCTTTATTTTGAGTAAATTATTTCATCACCACTGCTCTCAAAACTGTGAAGGAAAACATCGTGAAGAAACGAGCAATCTCCTAGAAACAAAAAATCGAAGACATGTGACATCTACCATGGATTACTGTCCACTCCCTCTCATCGAAACGAGGCCTGTGTCCCAGCAGTGGGAACATTATAGCCTGATTATGCTTATGCTAGGTTGTAATTAAATTATCGCCCAAATTTTTGTTTCTACGTTGTTTTTAGTTTAGCTCACGATCGAATTTTTATTTCTTAATTAATTGTATCTCAATGTATGCTGCACCGGTCGACGTCATAACGTCAACGCCGGCTGTCGCTGAAAACCAGCGCTGGGGCTCTGTCTCGCATAGGGTCGCAGCATTATGCTGAGCGATGGCCGTTTTGCGTGGATGTGACGCATATTTTCCCTCAACTTGTGTACTTCTTTTTATTTTGTGTTCTTTCTATGCGTCATGTTTGCCGCAAATAAACGTATTTTCTTTTCTTTTTTCTTTTCTTTCTATCTTGCCACGAGAATTTTATATGGTTAATGTATCGAGAAAGTTGTTACGAGGGAAAGTTAGGTGTAGAAATGAGTGATTGACTTTTATTGACGGGAAATTCTATTTGCTTTTTAGAAGGCTGACAGGTTAATAACCGCCTCTGTGGTTTAGTGGTTAACCACCCCTCTCAAACTGCTCGGTTTGGTTGGTGGTAGGGCTTGTTCTAAGTCCGCCTCGCTAGCTTCGACCACCTTATGTAAGTCTGTCGCCATAACAACAATGTTAACAGCATTGTTGTGTTTTGGCAGTTAGACGTCAGATAACCATTTCCTCCGTAATTGAGGATTCCGGGTGAAGCTCGCTTCCACCTTTGGCCTGATCATCACTTACCACCAGGCGAGATGCAGGCCAAGAGCTTCAACGTTGTGGATTAAAAAAAAAAACACTTTATAATAATTCTTTATTTTTCGTTTCGACGGTTCATCTGTGTTACTTATACTGATAAACAGGCAGTAATTAGCAAGCCTTTACAGATAAATCAATTGGTATATGGTTTTTGATTAATTGGTGGGCCAGGTACCTAAGTAAGTACACTAATCAAATCAAAAGTTCGCAAGAGTAAATGGAAATTCTACATTTCGATCACTAAAACAGAATAGGTTTTCAATTGACAAAAGGGTTTACTATATCGCCTTGAGAACTGTTTCATTAATTACTGAGTTAATTAATCTTTATTCTGGTTTAATGCTGAGCTTAACTGTGCGTGCAAATTCATTAGGATTAAGCGGGGATTTCACACAATTACCATTAGTGGCTCAATTTGCTTTATTTCTGAGGTCGAGGTTACTTTTGAGCGATGTTTGTCGTGTGGTTCAATGGAGTCATTATGGCAATATTTCGTGGAATGTTGTTGTAGTTGCCTACCCGGTTGCTGCTCAGATTTATTTAGGATGTAATATTTACTATCAAGAAGCAGACTCTACTCATTATGGGCAAACTTTTTCGTTGGTGACAGTTCCCAGCATGGTTCACGCGGGTAAAACAAATGAAGCCCTGCACTTGACTGCAGAGGCGGATTATGTCAAGAGCGCCCTAGGCAAGCACCTCATCGACGCCCCTGTAGCTGCCAAAATATACAATGCCGCCCATTGGCTCGTGACCACCCGTACTTTTCTGGATTTTTAAAAGCTTATAAGTTAAGCTTTTAGAAATAATAAACGTAATTCAAATCGAGCCAATAACATCGGAGATATGACAAAAAATGTAAAGCAATGTCACAAACGACATTCAAAACAATAAAATTGAATAACATGAAAAATATTAAAGATAGACAGACCCCCTATAAAGTTAATTTTCGATAGTTTGTCATGAATATTCGGAAAAAACCCGGCGGGCATGCACATCATGGGCGGCATTATATTATAAATTTTAACTAGTACTTATACTACTATAACTAGTGCTGCACCACGCTGTTTCACCCGCGTGATCCCATCCTGTAGGAATTTCAGGATAAAATGTGTAACGCTGGGTCTCCAGCTATCTACAGACGCCAGCACATCAACCTACTCCAATCTGTAAAATTTGCTCAATCAACATTGAACCTTATTCTTTAGTGATAAAGTTGATGATTGACAGATTGTAGTAACTTGATGTGCTGGCGTCTGTACATAACAAAATGAATCACAATCGGTTCAGTAATTTTTTGCATACTTCCACAATTAATTTTATGTAATCATATTTTTATGTAATCATATTTTTATGTAATCATATTTTTATGTAATCATATTTTTATGTAATCATATTTTTATGTAATCATATTTTTATGTAATCATATTTTTATGTAATCATATTTTTATGTAATCATATTTTTATGTAATCATATTTTTGTTTCTAAACTTTCGTGCGCCCCTAGTAGGCACGTGCCTAGTTTGCCTTAGGGATAATCCACCTCTGCCTGACTGACGTATGTAATGTTATGTTGTCAAAGAATGAGTCTGCAGAATGTCGTCTGGCATACTCTAGGCAGGCCATGATGGCTGCCTACCTTTTAATCTTGAAAGCTTGTCGGAAAACGAGAGTAGAATTAATCATCGAGTAAATTGTCGACTAATCTTTCATTTTACAGGCAACAAAATATTTAATTTAGTAGGATTTTACTGAAATGTAAAACAGACCCTTTACAAAGAACTTCATTGGTTATAAAAACAAACCGGTTGAGTAAGCTTTCGTAATTCACTCCACCACACCCTACCCGGGTAGCAACAAAAATGTCCGGCTAAAGTATGAAATACTCTGTTCATATGAATATGAATCGTTTTCTATTTATCGAGCTTGTTTTTATTAGCTGTTTTCCATATATTACCATATTGTTCTTCCCCTATTGTTTGGCCGGCACAATTAAATGTTTGGACAAATATTTGCGAGCGTCGATAGCTGTGGAAGTTCAAGGGTGTGTTTTCAAATGAAATGTTGTGATAACAAAAGATAGCAGTTGCTGTTACTAAGCGCTTTTTTAGGAACCCATGAGCGTTTAGGTAGCAGGTATGGATCAATTACCTACTCTTGTGGAAATGTGCCGAAAGTAAATCATCACGTGTAAAATATAATGTCGATCAATACAAAACTGTTACCATTTTTTATTTTATTTTTTGGGTGGGAAATCATCAAATGACTTCTCCCGCTCTGGGCGGAGCGGAAGGGCGTGTCAGACTCTTACTGACTAAAACCCACCCGTGTTCCTTCCCTCGCCTAGACGGGGCCCACGGTTTCCCCTTAGGACTACCATGGATTCAGTTTTAATCGGTTATTCATAAAAAAAATCGGCTGTTTCATAGAAGGCTGTTTCAAGTGCAATACCTACGTAGCATGTATGAAACAGCCCTTTTTTATAACCGACGAAAAATGTCAACGCAGGGGAATTCAAAATCATGTACTGAATCCATGGTAACAGTTTTAGCGTCGATGTCCCTGCCACCCTGTATTTTATTTTCAAAAACTTTATTTTCTTTTACAATATTTAACACAAGCTGCGCCCCGCGGTTTTACCCGCATAAGTCTAGATTCCGTAGAAATATCGGGATAAAAATTATTTTATGTTCTAACTCAGGTCATGGTGCCAAATTTCATCCAAATCCGTTCAGCTGTTTTAGCGTGAAACCGTAACAAACAAAGAAACTCACTTTCACATTTATAATATTAGTAAGAATTAGGATAACTAACCGCAATAGGTACTAAATTACAAAAACTATACAAATAAATACAAAAATAAAAAGACACTTAGCTGTCAAAGTACTCTTCCGCATCGCTCTCATCCGGAAGAGTGCCTAGTAGACTGGCACATTGCCACGTTGAATGGCAATGCAATTAGCATTGCCATTCTGCAAAATGTTCTTAACTAAGTTTTTAGACCTTTGTATCTTGCATAATTATGTGTATGAAGTTTCATTAAAATCGGTTCAGTCATTTAAAAAAATAAGGGCTTGTAAGTTTGTATGAAATGCCGTACGGTGTAAACCCTCTTAAGATGCTGATAAACTTGAGCATTCACTTATAATGAGCATTCTTGTGAATGTTACATTATAGAAAAATAAACGGGAGCGTTTTATCGAGCATTCTAGCGAGCGTTCTAGCGAGCATTCTAGCGAAAGGACGGTAAATTTGCTTTGAGCTTTTTGCTGAGTCGAGCCATTCTGTCATTGGTCCGTTTCCATCTTCGTGAAGAATATTTTTTTGAAGAGCATTGACTAGACTAGAGCGTTCACTAGAATGATCGTGAAAATGTTCGTAGCGATGTTTGGCTCTATGCTTTGCTCTGTTTGTTGTTCAGTTCAACATATTAAAAAACGGCGAATGATCGATGTTCTGTTACAAGTGAATGTTCAAGTCTATCAGCACCTTTAAGAGTAGGTACTTAGAATATTTTTCACCCGGTAGTATAATTTTAATTAAGGTACCTATTATTTTTTAATTGATAACTAAACTTATTTTTGTCTTTTGTTTGTCGTAGAATGCGGAGGCTTCGTATGACTTCAGCAGCAACGACCCGTTTCCCTATCCAAGATATACGGATGACTGGTTTAACAGGTACGTAAACGAAACATTTTAATGTATGTTCTACACTCTATGGTTTCTTTTTTGCTTTATCACATAACGGGTGTAAAAAGACTCTCAATGAAGCTGAAAGTTACTTGTACTCTACGTCTTAAGGATGGTGACAATTTTTTTTTTGTCCGTAAGATAAATTATTAAATAATATTGGACACGTAATTTTTCTTTTTTTACGTAATCAAAACATTACGGCAATACACTCAGTTACAATGTGGCATGACGTCACTCTCCGGTAGATTTTATACTGACTCGTGACGTAGCGAATCCCCACAATTTTTTGTATTATCTGACTCACGGACTAAATCGTTTTCTTTTTTCCTCAGTCAACAACTCTATTTTTAATAACCTTTCCAAGGCTATTTGCAAATAATATTATGTAAAATATCGCAAAATAGTATTTCGCATAATAATTATGGTAATACAACTGCGATTCCGGGAAATGCGTGGGAGTGCGGTAATATGTTAGATACTAATCAAGTCACATATATAGCATTGCGTTAGATGATCATTCAATCATCATAAATATGTTAGAACCACACAAATACAACTATACCCGAATCGCTTTAGCGTGGCATTAGCGGTCATTGAACTTTCCCTGATATGTCTCCGTAGGAACCCAAACAATAAACTACGAATACGTATAGTTTTTCGTAATTAGAACATGTGAAAGATCCCGATAGATATATCAGGACATCATTATCATTATCTTCCTGCCCTTGTTCCATGTCACGTGGGGATGGCGCACTCCGTTTTCTTCTTCCACTCTCCCCTGTCAACTGTCACGCTATAATTCACTCCCTTCTCTTTCATATCATTCCTCCCTCAATCCATCCATCTTTTCTTTGGCCTTCCTCTCCCGCTTCAACCATCAACATTTATATTTATCTATCTTTTAGTCACATGAGTTCACTTTTCCTCCCTCCTCGTCACATGCCCATACCATACCAAAGGATATCCTATCAACTTTTCTGTCACTGGCCACTTTAAAACTTACCCTCATTTCTTACTCCATCCATTTTCGGCACTCCACAAATTCTAACAACAGACATTGATTCGGGACTTTAATTCAGTATTTTTTTTAAAGAATGCTAGAAAATTTGGGTGGTCAATGACCGCTATCGCAACGCTAAAGCGATTCGGATATAGTAGAGCATCTATTAGTAAAAGTAAGTAGGTTTTCGTGTCTGTCTGTATGACCGCTAGATCTTCTAAACTGCACAATGGATTTTGACGCGGTTTTCACCATAATTTAGAGCATTTTATTCCAGAAGGTTTATGTGTTAACTTAGATTAAGCGTAGAAATGTCGATATTGACCGTGCGAAGCAAGGGCGGCAAGCATTTATTTAAAATAAACCATTTACAGGCACTTTTGAATTATAAGGCTAGTTATTTAATAAATTAACCCTTTTGTAACAATAGTAATTTTATAACAAATGATTTTCAAATCTAGAACAAGCAAGGTCGTTTGTGACATTAAAATATAACCTTCATTACAAATTAATATTTCGAAGTGTATAGAGTGCCGCGAGTTTCTTGTGGCACTCTAGTGTCACTGCCTCGGCCCGGCTAGGGTGCCGTGAGCGTTGCATTGTCACTGTCACTTGTTATTTAGGTTATTAGGTTAGGTTAGAACTGTGACCACACAACGCACGAGCCGAGCGAGCGTAGCGAGCGGTGCCGCGGTAGCGGCCGGCGAAGTGCCAGGGTCCGTTTAGGCACAAGAGAATGTAATGTTTTGGGAATGTGGTGTTTTACAGCGATCTAACCTCGACAATCAAACAAAATACCAAGTGACGTGACTTAGTGACAGTGACAATGACAATCCAATGCTTGCGGCACTTGGGCCGGGCCGAGGCGGTGTTACTAGGGTGCCTGTAGTGGCACTTTATCCGATAGGGATAGAGTGCCAATGGTGGCACTCTATACACTGCCTTAATATTTAATTTTTTACAATACTTAATGGAAAGGGTATAATTACTTAGGACTTAGGCACTGCTACACATATTAATGAATTCTACTAAGTACTTCGCTGTGCGTAAAGCCACAATGTAGTTGTTAGTTTAGGCACCAGACTATATAGATTTTTGAGTTAAAAGTTAATTTTTAGTGTAATTTCTGATAGAACGGAATAGGGATATTGGCTGGGTAAAAAAAAACTATTTAGTCCGTCAGTCAGTTAATAAAAAATATTAAACATATTTTTTGCTTTATCATATTAATAAAAAAATATTTAGATAAAACGCATTAAAGTTGGAGATTATGGGCTCGCTACGTGATAGTCACAATTCAGAATAAAATCTACCGAAGATATCTCTACTGCATTGCCGTAAACTTTTGTTTCTGCAGAAAAATATTATCTATATAATATAAAAATTATATCTTATCTTATCTTAAAAAGAAAAAATCATCATCATCATCATCATCAGCCTATTAATGTTCCCACTGCTGGGACACAGGCCTCCTCTCTGTGAGAGGGGGTGGGCCGTAATCTACCACGCGGGCCCAGTGCGGGTTGGTAGACGTCACATGTCTTCGAATTTTTTGGTTCTAAGACATGCCGGTTTCCTCACGATGTTTTCCAAAGAAAAAATACGTGCCCAATATTTAATAATCAATCTGACGGACAAAAAAAAAAGAGTCATCATCCCTATCAAATGAAAATTCGAAATGTTTGTACAACGACTGTCTTCATAATCCTCTATTCATATTTCGTATAAAATTACTCTCATTTTAGCTTTTGAATAACATTTTGTAGGTAGTTTTATTCTTAGATTAATTCGTTTCTTATTTTGTCAACGTTCATTATAGGTACCTACATCTTTTCACAAATGCGCTGTTACGCACCTGAACGTTTTAAAGGCCGTCACAAAAAAGAATATAAGGTCCGGGGGTGCTCTAAAAATAGATAAACTAGTTTATGTATTTTTAGAGCACCCCGGGCATTTGGTAATCTTTCATATAATTCAGTGGCCTCGGCATTCCTACATCGATTTTATTGTATTTGAGGCTACAATATAAGAGTAAACTACATATTTCAAATTATTATGTGATCAAGTATGGTTCACGTACAATTTTACCAATAAAATTCACTGAAGCATCAATTTCATGCCATTTATAACATATAATATATTGCCGAATCGGCAACAAAATTGCGTTTTCCTAAGCATTTTGTCAGCTGTCGAACACTATACGAGTTTGTGCGACTTTTCCACTTAAGCAGCTGTCTTTGATGAGTTGAAGTTGTCACTTTAGAGGCTTTGCACTTCAAGTGAGGTTGTTCTGAAACCTTGTACTAGTAAATTGTGAGAAGATGAAATTGTAGGTAGTTATAGGTTTTGAGCAGTGAATTTGTGGGAAGTTTTCGTATAAACTAAGAGAAAAATATATTATGGCAGTGTAGGAGGAATCGGTCAATCAAAATTTGATGACAGAAGATTATTCCGTGATAATAGCACCAGCTGCTTACATTACAGTTACTTTTCGTATTTAAATAATTATAACCAAACTTTTGAGAATTCATAACAAAGTAATAGGTAGATCTTTTCTCAATTTAACTTATATGTAAATAAAATGTAAATGTCATACACATTTTCTAGATATTTACAAAGAGCCCCTCAAATATGTCTTGAGCGTCTTTGTTAACGTTGACATCGTTTCGTACTATACTTATTTACTTGAAAATAAATCTCCAGTCTACATAATTTTTAGCAAAGCTTTAGTTAAATTCATATTTATTCAGTACTTTACCATTTTAATGACATTATAATATGTGGAATACATTTATTTACGTGGCGCCCATTTTGTTAGTGAAATTGGGTTTTTTAGGAGCCTAGACACTGACAAGACTAAGAGCTAATTTGAAAAGCGTACATAAATAGGTTCACAAACTTCTTCCTGGGGCTAAAACTTTTAATTAAAACCAATCAGTCTATAGACTTTCGTAACCATTATTTTGGTTGGAATCGAAATCGAAAACTATTGAAGTGTAATCTTAATGCCAATTATTCCCATAATTAAACACGCTCAAAATCTAGTCGTAATCTTATCTTATCATCATCATCATAATTTCAGCCAAAAGACGTCCACAGCTGGATATAGGCCTCCCCCAAGCACCGCCATTTCAACCGCTTCTGTGCTTCCCGCATCCAGCGGATTCCTACGGCCTTCAATCTTACCTCAGCGATAATCAAACTTGACTGAACTGAGTTTAAAATGCAAACGTTCTTAAAATGAATGAATGAATGAATGAATTGCACCGATCCCAGCGTGGTTTAACCAGACTCGATAAATCGAATGAACCCCCAAGATTTGCACTAGCCCCTCATGCTTCATGGGGTTACAGAAGCCATTGCATATCTAGGAGTAGACCGGGGGGCGCGGTAATGGTAGGGAAGACGTGCCCGTAGGATAAGGAAGGGGAGAAAGAGCCATACCGGATATGCATCCTAGAGTAAGCAATGGAATAGTGGAGAGACGGGTTATTTTTGTTTATGGATGGGCATCTTTTTACGACGGCGCCGCTAGGTTGTTGCAGGATTCGTTCACAGCTTCACCGCTGCATCTGCTCTTTGCTGTTTTCAATGTCTTAATCTGGGGTTCTCGTTACTATCCGTTTCCAGTTTCTCGTAAATTCTCGCTAGCAGTCTTCTTAAACTTATCAAAATACAAAAATTGTTCCTCTAGTGGATGACGTCAATCGAGTTGTAATATTTGTTCTATAGAGTAGGATCAAACGTCCCACCTTTCAAAACGGTGAAGGAAAACATCGCGAGGAAACCGGCAGGTCCTAGAACCAAAAAATTCAAAGACATGTGACACCTACCAACCCGCACTGGGCCCGCGTGATAGATTAGTGTCCCAGCAGTGGGATCATTATAGGCTGATTATGCTAAAGTAGGATCTGATCTTAGCCTTAACAACCCAGACATGGCGATATTAGAACATGTTTGGGTAGCGCCCGAAATGTCAATGACAGATCCCACTGCTTGGCGGTGGCCATGAGTTCCAACTATTTCGTTTCAAGGCTAGTGTTTATCTTTTATGTGAAAATACATGAATGTCTAAATTATGATTGTCTTTTGTCGTTTAGCCATGGCACCCGCTGTGCGGGAGAGGTGGCCGCAGCGAGGGATAACGGCGTCTGTGGAGTGGGTGTGGCGTATCACTCCAAAGTTGCTGGTAAGTTATCACAATACTATCTTTTGCACTTAAGTTTTTGGTTCCGACTACGTAGGAAGTTGTTTTTGTGATCCAGACTAAAAAGATTCGTAATTATGTTCAAAGATATATTGATCGTAAAGTTAGCATTTCAAAAAAAGTTGGTACCTTCAGTTATTATAGTGGACAAATACCCAATTTTGCGAACACTTTCATCGTCAACTCGACGCAAAAATCGTTTATATATTAAAAAAAGTTTCTATATTTCTTGAACTGTCGTTTTATACCAAACATTCAATTCAGTCGTCGTTTATTTACTTAACATAACAGTCAACTTTAATCAAGGATAATAAAAATTTCAATTTCAATCCGTAGACACGTACATCGAAGAAAATAACTGCAGAAATAAAAATCGTAGCATTATCGTCTACGACGGCGTAGCGGCGTAGCTACCGTAGTAGTGACGTCACGTTCTTCGTAGCGGTTGCGTAGCCTTTTTATTTACTCTATAAAAACTCGTAAGCTTGTCATATCAGACTGCGACCTACATAAGCGTCTTTCACGGAGTTCTATAAGGAATAATTCCTAGAGGTGATCGGAATGCGTAATTTTCTTTGAAATAAATCTAGAAATATGTTTTACCAAGAAGTTGCCCCGCCTTTTCAAACGTTCAGGGAAATAAATGTTCATTTTTATTCGGGTAAAATTGCTGCTACCTCCATATAATTTATGCGCAAATCGTATAATAAGCATGGTTACAATCTCCAAAAAGATTTCCTTGTGGACGTGAGAAGATTCACAAATCTAAAGGAAGTTTCCGGTACAAAGATTATAGGTATTAACATGTTCATAAGTACTTCTTATGACACTAACAAAGATAGTAGCAAAAACAAGCCAGCATGGATTATTAAAAGCGTATCAAATCATAATTATCTCGATAGCCATGTTCATTATATCACAGCACGATGTTATTAGTTTATCTCCCCCCTTCCCCTTGTTATATGAGATCTTTTAATTTGTAACCAGAAACTGGACCGTATCGATTACTCTACTCTATTGGTTATAATTATTAGTATCCAATGACTAGGACCTTTTGTTTGTGAAATATAATATGAGGGATGTTGTTGGTAAATAGTGTTTAGTTTGATCAAAACATGGTGAACATGAACATAAACACGGAACATTTGGTTTGTTCGTGTTGACGTAAATTAGGAAAGCGAACATAAACATCATACAAACACAGTTTGACTTGTGTTCACGTTCAACCACCCCGCTCTCTTTAATAGCCATGGATTCGGCAATGTTGCATCAAACTCCGAACACCGTCCAAAAAGAACAACGAAATTAGATCGCCGCGATCTTTTTTGACGAACAAAGTGTTTGATGTTTTCAGCATTTATTTCTTGACATTCTTGCAGGGCCGTCTTTACCCGGGGGTGCAAGGGGTGCGTGGCACCCGAGCGCAAGGTCTTAGGGGGCGCAAGCCGATCACCTTATAAATGGTATGTGTAGATAGATATCTACACATACCATTCTTAATCACAATTTAAAAAAATATTCATTATAAGTACCGATAAAAATATAGGCACCAATATTATTTACTTGCGTTGTGCAAGCTAATTTAGATCTTATTTCTACAAAAATTTAATTTATATTCCAACAAACACACGCGGCAAATATAAAAAAAGCACATTGTCTCAACTTAGAAGAAAAGTTCACATAAGAAAATATATTGGACAATCGGACATTGACAGGGATATTTCAGGCACAGATTTCAAAACAGACGATAAGATAAAAAAAAAATTGCCAATCCAGAAAAATTTAATTAGATGTTTGAAAATGTAGGTACGTAAGTACTTAATTTTATTGTAAAGTTGTCATCATCATTTCAGCCGAAAGATGTCCACTGCTGGACATAGGCCTCCCCGAACACCGCCCATTCGACCGGTTCTGTGCTTCTCGCATCCAGCTAATTCCTGCACCCTTCACCAGGTCATCGGTCCACCTTGTGGGAAGCCTTCCGACGCTACGTCTTCCGGTACGCGGTCGCCACTCCAGAAGCTTTCAGACCCATCGGCCATCTGTTCCACGAGCAATTTTCCCTGCTCACTGCCATTTAAGTTTGCCAATTCTTTGGGCTATGTCGGTTATCTTGGTTCTCCTACGGATCTCTATTCATTTCTGATTCGATCACGTAGGGAAACTCCAAGCATAGCCCTCTCCATTGCCCTTTGTGTGACTTTCAGCCTTCTAATGAGGCCCATTGTGTTTGTGAGCGACTACGTTTCAGTGCCACTGGCAACACGCACTCGTCAAAAACTTTCGCCTTGAGACACTGTGCTATTTGAGACGAGAAGTTAGTACGCAGCTTCCCGAACGCCGCCCAACCGAGTCGGAGTCGACGATGGATCTCTTTCTCGAAGTTGGACCTACCTAGCTGGAGAGTCAGTCCTGGTAAACATAATCGTTCACAACTTCGAGTCTCTCAGTTCGTCTTTATGAGGGTGAGTGTTACATGGGCATCCGACATGATCTTCATTTTGTCCATGATCATTTAAGACCCTCTCTTTCGGAAGCTCTACTGAGGTCCTCCATAGTCTCGGCCATGACATCGTCGGGAAACCGATGGTGAGTGATATACTCGCCATTGATGTTGCTGCCAACCCCTTTCCAGTCCACAACCTTAAAGACATCCTCCAGTGCAGCGGTGAACAGTTTCGAAAAGATAACGAGTCCCTGTCTCACCCCTCGCTGCAGAAAAATAAGTTTCGAGGTCTGATCCTGGAGTTGGACTGACATAGTAGCGTTTTCATACAAACAATTCAGCAGCTCGATGATACCGACGACCGATCGTTAATAAAATTTGTCACCGTTGGAGAAAATGCAGTACAGCCCAAGTCTGAATCGAATCAAAGTCTTTCTCGTAGTCATCCACAAACGCTAAGCAGAGAGTCAGTATGTATGTGGTCTACGGTGCTTAAGCCTTTACAGAATCCAGCTTGTTCGGGAGGCTGTAACTCGTCAAACCTGCGCACGAAATGGTTCGTGATGACTCTTGAAAACAGCCTGCAGACATGGCTCATGAGTGAGCCATCTCACTTCTGCAGAGTATTACTTAAATAAACAGAAACGAAAAAAGAAGTTTTTATTTTTTCGTTGACAACGGGGCGCAGGCTGATTTTCGCACCCAGGCGCCCAATATGGTTAAGACGGCCCTGCATTCTTGTATGACGAACGAAAGAATGTTCTGTTCCTGCTTACACAAGTACCACCAGCACACCGCGCGAAAAGACGTGTTTACCTCAAAAAGAATTTGCTGGGGTAGGAATAGAATTAGCATTCGCTTGTTTGATCTAAACCGACCTTAGAGCATGTTTAGCTGAGTCATTAGACACGTAAGATTCCGGAAGTTTATTTGAAAAATGTTGGGGCGTGATAAAAAACATAATCACATTTATCACGCACTACCAAACATTATTAACCGACTTCTAACAAAGGAGGAGGTTCTCAATTTTGATGTTTTTTTTTTTAATATTTGTCCGGGCATAACTCCGTCATATATAGATGGATATACAATAAATTTTTTTTGTGGTCTTATATAAATTTTATTAGCTTTGTTTGGTTAGTTTTTAAGTTATTTACACAGCAGTATTCGAATTTGTGTGCGGTAAAAAAGGCTTTTGAGATGAAATGTTTTTTTTTAAATAAATATTAAGAGTATTATTTTGAAAGAAATCTATAAAGCGTTTTCAACATTATAGAAGTACATCATAATTTCTGAATTCTCAGCCCAGCTGTCACATTTGCATCAGCTTAATTAACTATTAACCAGAGCTATTTATAGCGAGCTATAAAAGTTCATATTGCCTCCATTAGCCGCCGGCCAATGCTCGTCTGTCACCCGAGCGCGTTGGGAGGGCGAACTGACAGTAATATGGATTATCCGAGATAAATATAGAGAAAAAAATGGCTGTAAATCTAGATTTCAAGAGCAGTGTGAGGGGTGGGGGGGGGGGCTTTACTTGTTTGACCTGACATGATTTAGTACAGCCGAGTGGTTAGCTAAATCGTATAAAATATGTATTTTGCTACTCGAAAAACATACGGAATGTTTAGCAGAATATAAGTGCAGCCACATTTAGCCACTTAAGTTTAAGCCCCTATAAAGAGGGCGAGCTTATTGCCACAAATCCGGACGCCGAGCTACTGAGAAAAGCTTAATGGAGAATCAATAACTCTTTTCCCGATCCAGGAATCTAACCCAAAACCACACGTTCAACAGTCGCGCGTTCGATCACTTACTAGAACAACGGCGCAGTTTGAATTAGATATGAAGTTATGCAGAGCAGTGGTGGCCTAGTGGCAACGGCTCTGACTTACGTTTCGTAGGTCGTGGTTTCGATCCCAGGCAGTTACTTTAGTTTGTGTAATGTATTTAATCATAACTGCTTTCAAAACGGTGAAGGAAAACATCGTGAAGAAACCGGCATGTCCTAGAAACAAGTATTCGATGATTGTGTGACATCCGCCAACCCAATCTGCGGGCTCTCGTGGTGGATTATCGTGCATACCTTCGTCCAGAGAGGAGGCTTGTGTCCCAGCAGTGGGAACATTATAGGCTGATTATTTTTATGAAATTATGTTAATTTAGAGGTAGATGAGATTCTAGAGATTAGTCGTAGGCGTAGTTTTCACGCTGCGTATCTAATGCCATGTTAAGTTTCTCGTGTCTGTGCATTAATTAAGATTTGTTTAGACCTCTATAGTCTGAACCTAAATCTTTACAAACTTATCTATTTCCCCTATGCATACCATAACCATAATCAGCCAGCCTATTAATGTTCCCACTACTGGGACACAGGCCTCCTCTCTGTGAGAGGGAGTGAGCTGTAATCTACCACGCGGGCACAGTGCGAGTTGGTAGATGTCGCATGTCTTCGAATTTTTGGTTCTAAGACATGCCGGTTTCCTCACATATTTTCCTTCACCGTTTTGAGAGCAGTGGTGATGAAATTATGTACACAAAGTAAAGCGCCTGCTTGGGTTCGAACCCATGGCCAACTTGTAAATTGGGACTGTTACCACTGGGCCACCACTGCTCTCATCCTATCCTATTCTATACTAAGGAGCAATATTTGAAAATGTATATTGTATTTGTAAACACGTTCTCGAAAACGGCTCTAACGATTTCGGTGAAAGTTGCATTATAGGGGTAGGGCGGAAAATCGATCTAGCTAGGTCTCATGTCTGAGAAAATTAGTTTTCTCTATTTTTACACTAGCAGAGCTCGTTCGCTCCGTACTATATATTTATTTATGTAAATGATTTTCAACATAACAGACATCAACCAAGTCTTGGCACAGTTGGTAAAGCTAGTCATATCATGTCATTTAACTTTTTTCTCTCAACTTGTGAATTTTAATCAGCATGAATCGGAAGACGTTCAAACTCAAAAACTTTGACTTGGCTTCAAAACTTCGGCATTCAGTCTGCCTTCCCCAGTGGCTGTCCAATCAGATTCGTAGAAATAAGTACCTTTATCTAACTGGTGTAGGGAAGTCTATGTAGAAAAAATACTCGGTAAGAAATCTAATTTGATTTGGCAAAACTCGGTTAAAGCATCCGAACGAGATACCAAAAAAGATAAAATGAAATCAACCGCAAAATTCCGAATTCCAGGAAATTGAGTTTATCACCGGAGTTCGGGAGTACGATTCCTAGAATTTGGTTTGGATTTATTTTGACAACCTTGGCCCTTTTTTATTTTGGTTGCAAGCGCCAGTGCTTAGCGTGCGATAGCGTGAGCAGGTTAAGTCCTTGGTGTGGGACAAATCAGACCGGGGCATTTAATGCTATTGCAAATTCTTGTCCCTACTACCTACATGGGACAAAACAAAACTGGTAAGTTGGTTAGTATTTTGCTGGTAACCAAAATATACTACCAACCTCTGCCTATAACTTTGATGAAAATGTGCAGTAGACCGCACGTCAGTTCTAAGAAAATCTGAAATCTCAATAGATTTCAGATTTTGTTAGAACTGACGTGCGGTCGTGCGGTAGTAGGGTGTTTCAATAAACACCCTACTAGGCCCTGCCCCCCTATTACGCAATGCACGATCAATTTTAAATTGAAACCAATTGAAAAAGATTGCCAGTCCATTGCTTCACAAGTTCGACAAAAAAAAATTTACAGATTTTTTTTGTCGAACTTATGAAGCAATGGACTGACAATCTTTTGTAACGTAATTAGGGTGCTGTTCTTGGTCAAATTGTTACCATCGTCACGACGCACGTGCGGATGGGACGTCTGAACAGGCGATATTTTTTCGCGACTCAAATTTTCATTTGTTTTTCTCATCTCAACACTAAGATAACTAAATAATTCATACTGTGTCTACTGAAGAGTTTGAATTGATTGACACAAGCATTCGCTATCATATTATATACTATTTCCGACGTAAAAGGGTTCTGTTTGCGGTTGAGTTCTATTGGTAATAAGTTTCACATGGAGATTAGAATTTAGTTAGGTAGTGTTTAAAAAGGGCTCTAGAATTACGAACTTTGATAATAATGAGTGTAATATAACTCTTCTCATGAAAGAAATTGTTTTATTCGTTGTTAAAATCATCTATATTGATAATTTTTTATCTATTTGTTTCCAACCGTTAGCATGCGAGTTGAGTGCCAAGTATACTGTTCACCATCTATTTATTACATGGATCTGGATCTTACTACCGTCTAAATAACGCTCTTATAATTTCTGCTATATCTACTCCGTGAACAAAACTGTACTGAATAGAATACATAATAATGATGAATGATGTTATGCTAAATAATGTTTGTGTGTGTGTTGGATCACGATCCAACCAGAACTTCACCTTTCATAACAAAAAAATAATTAATCTTTACAGTTGAACTGACAATCCCTGGGCGATGTACCCAGCAGTATATACGACGTGGTTGGTACGTTATGTCCCTCCCAGACATTAGCCGCGCTCTGTCGGACCGCGTGATTACGTGTTTTGAAGCCCGGTCCTTTTAGACCAACCTCCAACGTACTGGCCGTTATCTGTTCGAGGTTTAAATTTTAAAAGCTGGATTAGAATCTGAATTGGAACGCTATTTAAAATGTGAACAGTGACGTCGGGTGTTTTTTTGTGTAGTAAGGTAATAATAATTTTAATTAAAAACAAGAGTTTATTTATCATGACTTCATGAACCATCAGCCTATTAAAATATTTAAAAAGTTCACTCCTTTACGTTGGCGAAACGTGGGTGCGATGTTGCTTTTCTATATTTTATTTTTATGTGATTTTACAAGTTTTAAACAGAAAGGCTATTTACGAACAGATAATGTCTATCCCAGAAGGAAAATTCTTCTCACGCCGAAAACCAAGCATTGCTTTTTAGATTTCCCTTGTTTAATTAATTTTGCAACTTTTTTTCCATTCTTTGAAACTATTTTGCTGGTATGTAATTATGTAACCATGACTTATAAAGTTAAAATTTGTAAGCAATTTTCATCAAAGTAATGGCTGAATGAAGTTATTTATTTTACAAGGTTTAATTTTCAACTTTCATTAAATTATAGTTGTGTTTGATGTACACAAATAATATAGAAATGTGTGTATAATTTTGTAGAAATATGGTAAATATTTCACACATTGTCATTCAACGTGGCAACGCTGCCAGCCTTTTGGGGACTTTCCTCGCTGACAGCGATGCGGACGATTTTTTTGATGCCCAATGAGCCCTTCCCTTTATATATATATTTTTTTTCCTTTACATACTGGACATAATAATATATCACAGTTAGTTGTATAATGTATATACATAGTTTATATAGTATAAATAGTTGGTTGTGTTAAAAGTTAATTATAACAATGTTCTGACAAATAAAAATACTACCTGATGACCAGTTGGTACATGAACATGATACATATGGTAGATAGATGATATGGCTATAAAGGGGATGACTACCGAGATGATGATAGAGAAGTATAGAAGAAAAACACATTGTGCCGATCCCAAATAAATTAGAATAGGGGCAGGAGAATGATGATGATGATGATGCAGGTAACATATCCATAAATAGTAATATATTTGCATAAAAAAGTGCATAATATCAAAAACATTCAAAGAGTCAAAGCATTTACAAAGGAATGGAAAATATTTACGAACTCCACAGCAGCCCATTAAGAAAATACTGGGAATATTTCCACTTGATATTTTTCTTATCCACGTTCGAGAGATATTTGCAAACTCTCACAGCATTTCAACGCTTTTGTGTTTGTTTTAGAATAGCGCACTTTGCTCTACTATTGAGGATCGTAAAGTATTTTCAAATAACTCTTTGTTTTGGATCGTTCACCACTCATCTTTCAATATTTCTTTTTGCTTCAATTCTTTTTCGTCAATCGTCACTTATGTACCTACTTGATGGTTTTGTAAAGCTCCATTTTAGTAAGGATTTTTTTTTATAATTCCTTATTTACTGCTACCAATCTTATTCTTACTACTACTACTTAAAGGTGCCAAACTTGTAGCAAAAATCTGTGTTGACTCTATAGTCAACACAGAATTTTGCTACAAGTTTGGCACCTTTAGAAGCGTCCATCAGTTCCTGTAAAGTGCTGGTAACAGGATGCGCTGGACACAATATTAAGTGCCCCATTGTTTGCGGGACAGCACCACATTTTATACTCCTGGGCGGAGTCATGTGTAAATCTCCACCTGTCCAGGTTTTCCTTACTTCGGCCTACCTGGGTCCGGAATCTGTTTAAAGACTTCCAGGTTAGCCAAGGCAACCAATCTACCTATTAACTACTATTATTAATCAATCAGGGTATACCAGGTTCTCGCGTTGCGCATTTACAGTATCCAATAATGTCAAATTACCATACAGATCTACTGATTTTTGTAACGTCATGAGATTCACGAAACTAGTTTGTAAGGTGGATAGCACCGCTTACTGCTCAAGATGCACGCGTTCAACAAGCGTGAAGGATGCTCTTGAAGTACACCTTAATGAGCACAGGCAACGATTCCCTCTCGTTGTGTAGGTTTGTTTTCGTTTTAGCCTATTATTTATTAATACAAAAATTACTGCAAGAAGATTTTACTTGTACTTAAAACTATGCCTCACTAAAACGTTCATGGTAACGGATCATTAAAAAAATTAAGTAAGAAAGAAAGAACAAAGAATATTAAAACTAAGTTTATTAGTTTTGATAAGTACTTAATTGATGTTACTTGCTTAACGGACTAAACGACGGGACGGGACGGGTTATAAACGGACTGCCAAATCTTAGCTCTCGAGCTCGAACCCAAGGCACGCCCCTCTGACTAGCAAGCAAGTGATAATTATACTGACTTTGTGCGTATTGCACATGAATCGGAAAAGTCAGTATAATTATCACTTGCTTCAAAAACTTTGTGAGGAAACCGGCATGCCTGAGAGATATTTCTGGACGGCTTGTGAAGTCAAGTCCCATGGGTGGCTTTAAAACTCTGACACCAGGTTAGTCAATAACCATACGAAAAACAAACAAAATAAATCTATATAACTCTAAGAGCATTGGTTATAGATTATTTAGGGAGAACAAAGAGACTAACAAAAAAATAAACACTAAATCCCTATTTCGGGTAGCAAATAAAGCTTGTAACAAACAGGGGCGCTAAATATAAAACGATCCGTGTCTGTTTTATCGTCCCTTTATATCTCTTCGTTTCCGACGTTATATATCTCTTTGCAGACCCACATTACCATTCTTTACTGAGTAGGTAGTTTCTTTCAGGGTCCGAAAATAACATGTTTTTTGTAACAAATTAGTGATTTGGAAATAACTGTGTTGTTAGTTATTGTATTAGAGGAACGCGATGTTATAGAGATAGTATTAAGTTTGTAACGGTATCTATATCGCCACATGCGATTTTCGCATCAAAGACCTGACGTCACACAAATCCTGCATCGCGCAATGGGGAAAGCAAAGGCAACTAGTATAAAGTTCATATTTGTATAAGTGGAAATAACATCAATTAGAAACAAAAAAATGAATAGAAAATAGGCAGGTAATCAAAATATTTGTGCCAGTCTCTTACCAAAGGGTATCGTGCTACCCAGAAACTGTTGTGGAGCTCAGATAGGCATGCGCTCCATGCAAAACTCAGCTGCATCCGGTAAGACTGGAAGCCGACCCCAATATGGTTTTCAAAAGACAAGGCAGATGATGGTACTTCTACTCCCACTATTTACATCTCACAAATTCCTCCTTAGCTGTGCGCTTGGAGCTGTCAAAATCGTAGGTTGTTCTAGTACTGAATTCACCCGCCCAGTTACCTCCTCAATGCCCCGACGCCTAATAATAAGGTCTACACAACTCGTGTCGTCTCCACAGTTCTGTCTTATTATTCAATAATTTGTTATTGTTATTATTTTGTAAAATTTTGACTTTGACAGCGCAGTTCTAAAAATCGGTATATAACACAAGTCGAGTTCTCAATAACAAAAGAGTAACATTTTGCAAACATCTCGTGTTACATACAAGAAAATCGACGACGCGGCAAATGACGGCCCTTTTCAATTTAGTTCTCGAATTCTCGCTTTTGTTTAGTTTTATTTACATCGGCTTATTTGAAGTTTGTTTGAAGAACGGTACTCACTGAGACCATTCGCTTTACGAATTTGTTTTGCAAATACTCGTTGCGCAAGCTTTGTTACGCAACATTCACTCTCGAAACGAACAATTGTTCGCGAGCAGCTTCTAGAGAATTCGTCTTAAAATACAATAGACGACGCGACGTACATTTAGTAACCTACTAATCCGGTTGATTGTTCTTAAAGACTCATAAAGAACCCTGTAAGAAATCAACGCGTGTTTCACCTCTCAACGAGGCATCCTCAGGATGACCCTTGACTTGTTGCGAACCCGGACACGACGTGGTGCCACGCCAAGCGCCGAGCGACTTTGGACTCACGTTCTCAACAAATTGTTGTTTTCGCAAATGAATGTTCGTTGCATAATAAAAGCTCGCGCAACGAATATTCGTAATGCAAATGCTCGCGGTGAGTACGGTACCATTTTATGAAAATACATAACATATGGCAAAAAGGTGGTATTTGCATGATTACCTGTTTGTTGTGAATGGTAAGAGCTTTTAGTACATTATACACAACTACATAAGACTTGATCTCTTACATGGAGCATAAATAACTGGCAAAGTGAGAGTGTACTATAAAAGAAATTCATATACAAGCAGTTTGAAAACAAAATCCCGTGGACACGATGACCAGATCTGTTACCGGCCTGGTTCTATAGCTTCCGAGCGCTGCAAGCAGAAATAGTCCTTATGGTCTATAGATATGAATTTCTGCGATGGTACACAAGGCTACACATCAAGCTATACATTTCCAGTTTACGCTGATCTCGTATTGTATAGGATTTCCGTACAATCCTTATACTGGAAATGTATAGCTTGATGTGTAGCCGTGTGTACATGTACAAGATACCTCTACCTTTTCCGTAGAGGAGTACAGGAGTGATGTAATTATACTAATTATGTTATGTTGTTATGCGGAAACGTTATCGGAGGCCCTTTGAAATGTCAGAGTGCAAGACTAATAAGTTAATTGTGTTCTCGTATAGAAAAATGTACACATGAAATTCGCATTTATTAAAAGCTTTTATTCAACTTGCAATGTTTGTTTGTTTGTTTGTTTGTTTGTTTGTATGTAAGTTAGTATGTTTGTTTAGGTGGATTCTTGCAAGCTGAATTAAGACCACTTCCTCTAACTCCACGGAGTTGACATTTTACATGTTGGTTCGATTCCGATGACAATACATTTTTATGACAAACATGACCTGATTGTGTACCCAGGATTGGCTCCAGACGAGGGAACTCCTCAACGGCCAACAGTACAGACACGAAATTTTATATACGCTTTAATTATAATGGTTTGTTCTAAATTCCATTATGACCTGGCTGCTGCACCCAGGATTGACTCCAGACGAGGGAACTCCTCAACGGTTAACAGTACAAACAGGAAATTTTATATTCGCTTTAATTATCATGGTCCGATCTAAATTCCACTATGATTTGGCTGTTGCACCCAGGATTGGCTTCAGGCGAGGGAACTCCTCAGCGATCAACAGCGCACACACGAAATTTTATATATCCTTCAATTATGATAGTCCGTTCTAAATTACACCATGATCTGGCTGCTGCACCCAGGACTGGCTTCAGACGAAGGAACTCCTCAACGGCCAACAGTACAGACACGAAATGTTACATACGCTTTAATTATGATGATCCGTTCTAAAGTCCATTATGACCTGGTTGCTGCACCCAGGACTGGCTTCAGACGAAGGAACTCCTCAACGGCCAACAGTACAGACACGAAATTTTATATACGCTTTCATTATAATGATCTGTTTTAAATTCCACCACGATCTGGCTACTGCATCTAGGATTGGCTTCAGACGAGGGAACTCCTCAACGGTTAACAGTACAAACAGGAAATTTTATATACGATTTAATTATCACGGTCCGATCTGAATTCCACCATGATTTGGCTGTTGTACCCAGGATTGGCTTCAGGTGAGGGAACTCCTCAACGATCAACAGCGCAGACACAAAATTTTATATATCCTTCAATTATGATAGTCCGTTCTAAATTACACCATGATCTGGCTGCTGCACCCAGGACTGGCTTCAGACGAGGGAACTCCTCAACGGCCAATAGTACAGACACGAAATATTATATACGCTTTAATTATGATAGACTGTTCTAAAGTCCACCATGATTTGACTGCTGCACCTAGGATTGGCTCCTGACGAGGGAAGTCCTGAACGATCAACAGTACAGACACGAAATTTAATATACGATTGAATTATGATGGTCCGCTCTAAAGTCCATTATGACCTGACTGCTACACCCAAGATTGACTCCAGACGAGGGAACTCCTCAACGGCCAACAGTACAGACACGAAACATTATATACGCTTTAATTATGATAGGCCATTCTAAAGTCCACCATGATCTGACTGCTGCATCTAAAATTGGATTCAGACGAGGGAACTCCTCAACGGATAACAGTACAAACAGGAAATTTTATATACGCTTTAATTATCACGGTCCGATCTAAATTCCACCACGATTTGGCTGTTGCACCTAGGATTGACTCCAGACGAGGGAACTCCTCAACGGTTAACAGTACAAACAGAAATTTTTATATAGGCTTTAATTATGACGATCCGATCTAAATTCCATCATGATTTCACTGTTGCACCCAGGATTGGCTTCAGGCGAGGGAACTCCTCAACGGCCAACAGTACAGACACGAAACATTATATACGCTTTAATTATGATAGACCATTCTAAAGTCCACCATGATCTGACTGCTGCATCCAGAATTGGCTTCAGACGAGGGAATTCCTCAACTGTTAACAGTACAAACAGAAAATTTTATATAGTTACGCTTTAGTTATCACGGTCCAATCCGTATATCCCATATTCCAATTAACATAGGAACTTCTAAAAAAAACTAGACTACCATCGAGTTTGAACTGGTTGGTTTTGTCTTGACTAGAACTATAGCCCAAAGTAGTATCCAGGGTCTGATAATAGAGCTGAAAAGAGATGACACATAGAAAGTGGTCACAGAAAATCCTGAACTAAATAAGATCTTTTGACAAAAACTATTTCCCGAGGTGTAGTCTAGGGTCTGATGATAGTGCCGGAAGGTAGTAACAGGAAAACCTCAATTTTACAAGGTAGCCCTGTTGTGTTGAACTCGTTGGATTTGTTTAGACAAGTGAAAGTGATAGAACAGATATTTTATCAAAATACTAATGCTAAAAAACACAAAATAAAATATTAGTAAAAATCTTTTTAAAACAAGCTTTTATTGAACTAAAAAGTACAAAATAAAACTTGTAAACAGATAACTTTAATGTTTTCTTAAAAGCTTGAGGCGTGAACGTCCTTCTTAAACATAAAGATAAGCCTCAAGCTTTTAAGAAAACATTAAAGTTATCTGTTTACAAGTTTTATTTTTAGGTTAAGATTGTTGAGCTAGCTGACAGTTTTGTAGTAATTTATTAGCCAATAATATTGGAGCACCTTATTATTTTTATTTATTCCGATTGGCGATTTTTACGCGCGACGATTTTTTTTTGCGCACTGGAATTTAAACGCATTGCTTAGGCTGCCTGTCCACCGGAGCGGAGAGGAGAGGAGAGGAGCGGAGATGTGTCAATATTAACCAATAGAATCAAAACTCCGCTCCAGAGGTGCGATTCTATTGGTTAATTTTGGCAGATCTCCGCTCCTCTCCTCTCCTCTTCGCTTCAGTGGACAGGCAGCCTTAGCACCGAGAGTTGAAAATCCAACAGTGTATTTTTTTGACGCGCAGAGATGCTCTCAGTTGGATTCTCAATCGTCGGCTCAACACTGATAGTTGGAAATCCAGTGCTCGATAAAAATCCGCTGCAATATTTTGACGCCCGTCGGAACGGGGGCTTCCGAGTCATCATTTAGAAAGTTCATGCAGGATATTTTGTAAACTTATTTAAGGGGGATGCGCCAAGGTAGCCCGCGAAATTCAAATTTTCTTAGGTTTTTTGCAATTTGCAGGTCAGTGTCAGGTTGTATCTTGATTAAAATATGATTTGCGAGCATAACCAATATGGTTTTACAGAATTATAATCATTAGAATCAGCAATACAACTCCTTAGGTTGGCATAATCCCCAAATGTCATGATTTCATGAAATAGTCATTCAACGGGATTACATGAACTTATAGAGTTATATTGATGATTTCTATGATTATAATTTTATAAATACGGTCGCAAATCATATTTAGATCAACATACAACCTGATACTGACCTGCAAATTGCAAAAAACGTAAAAAAATTTGAATTTCGCGGGCTACCCTGACGCTTTCACTTTAACAGAAAGATTTATTGTTGATCTTCATGTTATCTTCACTGAAAATTCACCAATATTATATTTTTTAAATAATACTTTACTATTTCAAGGATTCCTCTTCCAACAGTTTAATGACCAACATTATATTCTGCTTCGTTAGTTTAGTGGTCGCAATCGGTTTTACCATCTGGAATTTTTCAGTCTTCATTTTCAGCCCAGAGACTGGGTTTGTGCCTGGTTGATGGCAATAGGCTCGCCCCCTATTACATGGGACTTTAACATAACTGGCGAAATGTGGGTGTACTATAGGTGCACCTCTGCCTAACCCTTCGGGGAATACAGGTGTGATGTTATGTTATAATATTCAGCTTTTACTTAGCTCTGACCCGAACCTAAGCCAGTGGCCACTCCAGTGATAAATTAGTCACTAGGCGGCCTTGCGTACAGGCCAGATTATAACGTGTGTGTATAAGGCCTAAGTCCCCAGAGTACAGCTGAGGCCTAGAAAGATGCTAAAGGCCCTTCTCAAGATTAATACCCGTCCTTATTAAGTTTGCTTATAAGAAAATAATCTTAAAAGGAAACTGGGCCAGGTACTCTGATTTTAACGGCTTAAGTTAGCCCACACAAGAGCCGCTGTCGCTTTATAATTTCATGTCTTATGTTCTTTTACGTAATAAAAGTGACGTAAAGTCACCGCTAAAATGTTAAGTCTGATAAAAAATTTGGTTATTTTTAAATCATAACTAATATTCTGCCCTGCTAATAAGAAACGCAGTAAGGAAGGATTTTTGGAAAATTTTGTTATTTATACATATACTAAACATTCTAAGCGCGGCAGTATAATAACTCAATTTTCCAAAAATCCTTCCTTACTAATTAGCACGGTAGTATTATAATTGCGAAAGTGTTTGTTTATTTGTTTGTTACGCTTTCACGACATAACTACTCAACCGATGATGATGAAATTTTGCATTCACGTTGTCAAGGGTACAGAAAAGGACATACGAGTATGGCACCTTTCATCCCGAAAAAGAAAGTTACTGTTCAAAAAGTAGATACGGTTTAAAAAAGCAAAAGCTAGTAAGCTATATTATGTATAGGAAATGATAAGAAAATCTTTGATAAGGGACTGAAAATGCTTTCAAACGATATACAGCATGTTTCAGAAAGACGTGGATATATTTAAGGCAGACCATCAGACTGAACAACTTTCTCGATGAGACCAACACCAATCAATCTGCCTAGCCTTTTCCCAACTATCTTGGGGTCGGCTTCCAGTCTAACCGGATGCAGCTGAATGAATACTAGTATTTTACATGGAGCGACTGCCTATCTGACCTCCACAACCCAGTAACTGGGTAATACGATGCCCCTTGGTAAGACTGGTGTCAGACTTTCGGGCTTCTGACATCTCGTATCGACTGTCAAAGATCCACGCTTGACAGCTGCGACCAACGGCTTAACGTGCTTTCCGAGGCACGGAGGAGTCTCGGTATGTAAAGATGGTCACCCATCCACTGACCAACCCCGGCATGCGTAGCTTTACCTGATGGATCGACCCGTGCGGCTGTTATTTTCTTAACCAGGAGATCCTCCATGGGAGCAAGAATATAATTGTGAAAAAAAAAACTACTGTCCTATACATACACAATACCTACTCGACTCAAATGTCTACCATTAAACATTGGTACCTATAGATTTGGCCTCCTAAGTTTTGCCAGTCAGAAATAGAGCTAAGTATGCCTCCAATTTCGGTGTTCGAGAGGTTGTCCAAACTCTGCGCAGTTTCTCATTTCCTGATGTCAATTCAAACTAGCACGAAGTCTCACTTAGTTTAGGCTTTGTGCTAGTTTCGTCTAGTCTTCATGTTCGTGACATAACATTTTGTTATATTCCTATTCGGAATCTTTGAAGGCGTAAAAATACTAAGAGTTATGTACAACTTCTGCTACTAGACCTATTTTGCGTCATTATGCATTTAACATCTTCAATGTGTAAATAATATTGCATTTTGTATTTTCAGCGGATTATTTTACCCCCTGAAAAATTGCCAAAAATTCTTCAGTCTGTATAGTTCTAAAACAATTCACCTTGACAACTAGCGGGTTAATTGCATTACACACATTTATTTTGACAGTTCAGCAACGTTCATTGCGTTTTTTACGTTTTTGTGCAGAGAATTTTTCAAACTTATGAAGTAATGGATGTAAAATGAAAGGCATTGAGATCGATTACCATTTTATTTTTGTTACGCAATTACCCCGTAGCTTCATGTAATTGCACTTTTTCTGAGAAAATGAGACGTTAAAAGAAAATTAAAATGCATTGGTACTGTCATTTTATCTTTTTATGGTCTGTCTACCGCGTCACTAGAAATTAACGACTTGTGTGGGATGACACTTAACTTTTTCTTTATTCCGGTGAGGAAAAATACTCCTTTTGTTTACTTACTATAGTTTCATGTTTTTCCACGTGCCAGAATAAATGAAAGGAATACGTACAGTCGAGGAAAAAAGGTTAAGAACAACGTTATTCTTAACCTTCTTTTCCTCGAACATTATGGTAATTCATAATGTCCTCGAACATTGTGACAGTTCGAAAAGGTGAGAGTGACAAGTGAGCAACAGCAATACGAGTTGATTATACAACAAGTGAAAAAAAAGGGAATTAAATTCGAGGGACTAAGTTGGATCCCGAGAGCAGCAAAGGATTCTAGATTAGCATCCAGAGCGTACCGAGGGATACAAGAACCGAAATGATTTTTTTTCACTGTTATTATTTCAAAATGTTTTTATTCACTCAGTGACTAAAAGAGAGTTTTATTCACTGTTATCGATGATAAAATGCCCTTTTTCGAATGGCAATGGTAAGAAAGTAATTTATTTGGCAATTGCTTATCTTTTTCATTCCTCGACAGCACAACACACCTGCCTACTTCGAAAGGTGTTGTTAGATTAACTTGTATTTGAAGGTGCGTCTAAAGGTTTTGCGACGCTGGACTTACGGAGTTGATTTTAGAACGATTATGACAGTTGTCAACTTGATGTAACCCCGAGTACTGAGAAAGCGCCATCCTGTCAGAAAAAGCAGAATCGCGACATTTACATTGAACTTCAATGGATCGCGATTATGGATCGAAGTCGGCATTGATTAATTAATGACTGTGTAATGGCGACTGAGATATTGGTGATCATTGTCACTACCCTTGCAGGGCAGTGAGTTGGTTGATGTGCGCTCGCGCCTCACGTACTGGGGGGAACGTCGTTTACATTATTGTTCATTCTCTAACCTAATGTGATCAGAGATTTCTGATTATTCAGAATAATATTCTGAATAATCAGAAATCTCTGATCACATGTTTCATTTAATTACATCTCCTCGCCCGCATACCCACGCATAAGAGACAATTGGACCTGTTCTGATAAAGACCACGTATTACCTTTATATTTTTAAATAATAGTATCAGACCGTGAATAATGCTCTTAACTGTTTTCAATTCATACTTATTCGATTTTGTTATTCTTTCATTGAAAGTTTGTGTTTGTTTGAAATAACCTTTTAAACTGAAGTGTTTTCTTTCTGAGTGGATAAACATTAAAATGAATGGAAATGAGAATTAAGTTGAATGTGATTGTGTTCTGAAATATTGTTTACCCAAGTGTTTTCAGTAGTAGGTAGGATAATGGAAGGAATAACTTCAGTGTCGCAAATAATTAAACGTAAATAAAGTGTTTATTAAGCTTCTTGATTTATCCTCTGCTTCTATATAGTAAAGCTTAAAGAAAACTCAATGTGAATAAAAAGAGCCAACCACTTCGTTTAAAAAAGGAAACATAAATTTAATAGGAAGGCCTCAAAATCGCGACTAAATATTTGCCGACGCGGCTTCAAGCACTTGGAAAAACTAATATAGCATTTATGGCTGAACATAAAGCCACTTTTAAGTACTGAAATCAGATAAAAACAGGTAAATTACCGTTATCTGTTCGGCTTCGTGGAACGACAAAGAGTAGCGTAGCATTACGGAAGCATTACAACGCTTTTGACGCAAAGACCGGGATTTGCGGCTTCACAAGCTGATTGCAAGCTTTACCTCCCTTTGTAAACTAAATTAAGGATTATACCCGTCCCATCATATTTTAGTTGAATTTATTTTTAGCATGCTCTGATAATTGAATTTGAATTCGCGTTCCAAATAAAACCGTTCAAACTGTGACAAAGTGACGTAGTGAAGTGGAAGCCATTTTGAATATTTGAATTTGGAGCTGTTTCAAACACACTCTATAGTTCAATTTTATAAATTGTCTTTGTCGATATATTCTTTGTCTGATCATTAGGGTAGTTTTGAACAACTTCGTTCGCACAAGTTTTCTTTTAGTTTAACAAGCTTTGTTCCTTTGTTCGATGCAGACCTTTTTTTTACAAATAAATAACTACAAGTTGATTGAACTTGCCAAGGGTTAAGAATAGTAATTTCGCTTTAAAAGATTTTTATTCGTTTGATTAAAAAGTTTTTTGTTAGTTAATTAGTCAGCAAGATTTAATCAGGTGATAAATGACCATTTTCAATTTAATTAACTCTCTTTTTAAATGAATTTTATCTCATCAGGACTAAAATATTCAATAGTACCTACCTATTTTCAGCATCTATGCATAAGTAAAGTCGGGGAAATTATTTGTTAAGCAACTTTACAACCAACTTACATTGTAACATTATGACATATAAATAATTATGACATCTTCTATTTCACACAATTAAAACTATTTACACTACGTACTAAAAAACAAAATGACTAACTAACTATACTAACTAAACAGTACTTACATTGTCCGTCATTAGCCTATTAATGTTCCCACTGCTGGGACACAAACCTCCTCTCTGTGAGAGGGAGTGGGCTGTAATCTACCACGCGAGCCCAGTGCGGGTTGGTAGATGTCACATGTCTTCGAATTTTTTGGTTCTAAGACATGCCGGTTTCTTCACGACGTTTTCCTAACAGTGGTGATGAAATTATTACCACAAAGTAAAGCGCCTGCTTGGGTTCGAACCCACGACCTACAACTCGTAAGTCAGGGCCGATACCACTGGGCCACCACTGCTCTTGACCGTGCTCACATTGTCCGTAGGTACATTTATTAATTTAGTTGTCTGAAATGGAAAATTAGCAATTGTAGAGTGTCAATTCCCCTGGCTGTAATGATGCTCCATTTCTTTTCCATCTACCCGCCTTTCCCTGGCCTTATTTCTCTTCCATAAAATAACCTGCCTGTTTTTGTCCACAGGTATAAGAATGTTGGACCAGCCCTACATGACGGACTTGATCGAAGCCAACTCGATGGGGCACGAGCCCCACAAGATCCACATCTACAGCGCATCGTGGGGACCCACAGATGACGGCAGGACCGTCGATGGGCCCCGCAATGCTACTATGAGGGCCATCGTCCGGGGTGTTAATGAGGTAAGAGTGATTTTGACTCGCACAAAACAGGGCAGCATGGTATCAAAGGGCAGGGGGCGTTACAAGACTGCCAATACTGAAGTTGATTGATAAGCTCCGGAGGAATCTGCATCTTTTTATAGGGGACTGAATTGGATGAGTATCATCGTTGTATTTATCATACGTCTCAATGCTGTGTATGGGCTAACAGCTCGATTTGGAAAGCTTATCGAGAAGTTCGAAGCTTAGGATCTATACTTAGCACTTAGTACTTTGTTTTCTATGAACTTCTTCTATTTTTTATTTCGTTTTTTATTGCTCAATGGACCTGCTCTTCACCACGATCTCGCCTAATGGAAAGCGATGGATGAAAATCCTTAGCGTTTTGATGACAATCTAAATAGAATCGGCTCAGAATTTGGGAAAGACTTTGGTAGCTTCAGTAACGTCTATCAGTTCTTGTAATGTGCAGACAATAGGTTAAGCTGGACACGATATTAAGTGTCGCATTGTTTGAGGAACAGCACCACATTTACACTATAGGGCGGAATCATCTGTGAATCTCTATCGAGTTATTTTGCCTATCAAGACACCATGTAAATCGTTTTATTTCTTCATAAAAGGTGTCACTATAATTTTTAAAACTTGGTTAAAAACTAGTCACCGGTCGGTAATAGATCCGACTATTGAAAGACTTTCAGGAATTCTATACTCTCCGGAAATAGAAACTGCCATGTGTATTTCAGCAAACTGCCGGCCGGACAGGGTTGGAAATAGAAAATACACGTGTCGCTAGTGAAAGGTTATTTCATATCAAACTTTCAAAACGTTTTTGGACGTGTATTCGTAGGTAGAGGTTTACAAAAACGTAGGTTCTTCAAATATAATTATTTTTACGAGTAACGGTGATAACGTGTATTTTATAAAAAGAGATAAAACTAGCTGAAAAGATTATAAAAGTTGAAAGGTAAAGTCAGGGAAATTAATTGTTTATCAAATTGACTACCTACTTAAATTGTGTGTGTGTATTCGAATCACAACTGTCATTCTTTGGCAATTGTATGAAATAACAATAACATACACCACACAATACACACATATAAAACATACATATAAAATGCCTATGGCATTAAGTCCGCCTCTGTACATTTGTGTGCTTAAAGTGTTAAATAAATAAATAAATACACAGACTAAAATACACAGACATAATTAACATCATGAAATATTTTTGAAACCACGCATCGCATCTTGAAGTAAAAAGCAACATTTAAGTGTATTGTATATAATTATGTAGTGTATTTAATAGCGCATAAAAATACTTATAAAACGGTTTAATATTTTTTTTACTTCTTCATTTTACTTCATGTAGCTAACTGTGTGGTTTAAAAGAAATTTAATTATTAAGCAAATTGACAATCAACTTACCTTGTCAGTACATGTATTTATTTAGCTGTCTGAAATTGGAATTTGACGTAGTGTGTCAATTACATATACAATTTATTTGCACGGAGTCTGGATTTGTGCCCGGTTGATGGCAATAGGCTCGCCCCCTATTACATGGGACTCAAACATAACTGGCTAAATGTGGGTGTACTATAGGTACACCTCTACCCATCCCTTCGGGGAACACAGGCGTGATGTTATGTTATATGTCATAATTCATTCTGACGTAACGCACAGTGAAAAATGAAAAAAAACTGCGCTTCACAAACACTGAACCTTTAAACGAAATCGATTTTATACTTCTTTATCGGTTTCGTTTAAATAGGTACATAAAACTTTAGTACCAACGATAGATTCTCTAGAAGTGAAAATAAAGGTATCTATCACTAGGGAATGCAATCTCGTACGAGATTTCCGCCTAGCGAGATCTCGCGAGATTGGGAGAATCGCAATTAAAACATATGCAAATGCTTGTTTTAAGAACTAGTAATTGACATGATATGTCATTAAATAGAAACTGCGTTGCTTAGTTATAAAAATAATGTAAGTTTTATTTTAAAAATCAACAGAGTACTTATTATTTTGTCTCTAACTCTAATAACACTTGTTTATGTCTATAATTATTATACCTACTGTAGCTAATCAGTTCAAATTCTTACAATATTGGTAACAAAACAATAATTATCTATATTTAGTCTTTTGTAAATTATTACTTTAGTTTCAATAATTAAGAGTAATAGGAACATTACTTATGGTAAATAAATACAACAAAACAAAAACTTAACTTCACAAGTTCTTAAATAAATGTTGTGAGATCGTATTAATCAAATAAAAGAAGTTTAAAGTAGAAGTCAGATGAAGTTATCAAGGTACGGAAAGGCAAGTTAGTTTGTCTGAAAATGGCTTCTCAAAAAACACATCATGTCGAGAGTATCATCTGACAGACGACTTCTGATTTTGCATGCCAAATACCCTGCTGCTGAAAAAGCTCGTTCTGCCTCAACACTTGTGCCTCTGCCTTTCCTTCTGCCTCAACAAATGCACGTCGTCACGCTGCATTTGTCGATCTCGTTATCTCGCGAGATCTCGTACGAAATTTGACGAGATACAATCTCGTAAAATATGGCCGGGATCTCGCGAGATCGGGATCTCGGCGAGACGAGATTGCATTCCCTATCTATCACGCCAGTTTACGATACACGTGATCTATTTTATGTCAGTTTAAAACGATAACTGTTTATTCTAACACTTAAAATATTTTACATTAGCTTAAGGCAATATTAGATGGGTTAACTCTATTGATCATCATCTCTCATCAACTCTCATCAACTCTCATCAAATCTCATCATCTCCAATCATCATCAGACTATAACAGTCCACTGCTGGACAAAGGCCTCTCCTATTGCACGCCATTCAGTTCGATTCTCAGCAACTCTCATCCAGCTGCTACCAGCCACCCTGCGAAGATCGTTGCTCCAACTAGCCAGAGGGCAACCCACCTTACGTTTGCCGATTCACAGTCTAGAATACATCTACCCCATAGCAACAGCCATCGCTTCTACGGCTAATATGGCAATTCTTCGGGCTATGTCGGTTACCTTGGTTCTCCTGCGGATCTCTTCATTTCTGATTCGATCACGTAGAGAAACTCCAAGCATAAGAATACGAATAAGAATCATTTATTTGCAGAAACTACAGGTGTTACCAGTTGTAAAAGTTGGTGGTTTATAGCCCTAGTCATAGCCCTCTCCATTGCTCTTTAGGTGACTTTTAGCCATCTGATGAGGCCCATTGTGAGCCACCATGTTTCAGTGCCATAGATTTATTGTACCTACACCATTTTAAATTACAATTGAACTTTTCAATAGTTTTGTGAGTTACCTGGGGGACACGGGACACCCTATGTAACAATCACCGGTCTTATAGCTAAAAGTAATCGTTTACAGACAATCTTTAAATGGATTTAACAGAGATGAAAAAACGAAACTAGAGGTAGTCCAAAATAAAAGGCATTAGTGGACCGTCTAACATTAGCTTTACGGTTAGAATCACTCAACTAGCAATCTAGACACTTAATACTAGCCGTACGAACTCCATTAAGAGATGACATTAAAACCTCTTTGGGAGGGATTATTTCAACCCAGGTGGTCGAAAGGGGTGGGTCACCTGAGCAAATACGTCCCTCCCGTCGGCTTTGTTAGGCCGTTTGTACACACACGTTTTTCTTGCCGTGAAAATTACCGTTTTATTCGCCGTGTGTAGGCACGGTCGTCAGTGTTGTGGATTACTATGAAAGCTTGTCAGCTAGCAGACACGTTTTTTCTACGGCGCGGTTTATAAGCCGTGTATAAGCACGGTCGTAACTCAAATTCAAAATATAACTCAAACCCACAAATATTTATTTCAAATAGACCTATTACAGGCACTTTTGAATTGTGAAGGGGTCAGTCAGTCAGAAAGATGAAGCTAGTTGCCCATTCCAAAGCGTAGTAGGTTCCTATGGAGAACGGGCAAGAAACTCCACGGACACTCTTTTAAATCAAAATATTGTTACAAAATATTGGTTACATCATTCATGTTGAAGTTATACAAATACATGTGAGAACAATATAGAAACACGTGCATGTTAAAAGCGTCCGTAATAAAAACCTTTCAAAATTTCAATAAATTAAAATACTCGTAAACCAGCTAAGAGATGACCAGTCCCCACTGACGGCGCCTGTTCACGAACATGACGCGTGGATGAGCACCATTTAGCTCAACCATTTTGAAGGGAACTTAATGATCCAACACACACGCCACCACCAGCAAGACATTAGAGTGAGCATGACATACTCTCAGCCGCCAGGGCTCATTCAAGTCAATGAAAGACATGCCTAGTAAATGGTAGTTTTGTAGATGGTAATAGTCACAGTGCTCACTCATGTTTTGTATGGATCACTATGGAAGTTTGTTTTTTAAGTTTTTTCTACCGTAAGACACCGTGCCGTGTATAAAGGGCCTTATTCTTTCTGTCGCTTCTCCTAATAGAAGTTCCTTTCGACTGAATGTAATGCGAACAAGTAGTGGAATATGAACTTGTTTTGACCTTCGTAATAGTACTTATATAAGGCTATAAGTATTTATGTTGGTAGTGGATAAGCTTCGCGGCTTAGGATTTATGTCGGATCGGCATAAGTGTGAACGAAACAAATTTCTAGGTATCGGAGCTTAGTTATGAATGATAAATATTTCCATGACATTCAATAACTTGTAGAAAATAAGTAAATATTGCTGCTGGGGAGGGGATTTTCGCACCATTTCCTCTTCCCAGCTAAAGCACTAGGAAGTGGTGAAGGGCGGGCGTTTTTTGGGGGACTGTCTTATGTAATTTTGTCGTTCGAAAAGTGCTGATTCTCAGCCTAGTTTGAATATATGACTTTGGAATTTTTAATTTTAATTAGGTAACTGGGTTTCAAAATATTTGACGTAAGTACTTATAACTAGCCGCGCCCCGCGGTTTTACCCGCATAGGTCTCGATCCCGTGGAAATATCGGGATAAAAGGTACCCTATGTCCTAAACCCATGTACCAAATTTCATCCAAATCCGTTCAGCCGCTTTAGCGTGAAAGCGTAATACTGCGGCCGCATCTGCGTCTATCGTGACGAAGCTTCACACAGTGATACGATACACGCAGATGTGACCAACCATTATTGGTTATTGTCGCGATAGTTCGGGCTGCGTAGCACTTATCGTTCGGGTGGCGGTAAATATTATAAACGTGTCGAAGCCGCTAATGTGCCTACCGCATTAGCGCGAATTTTTTTTTGGAAAACATACAAAGCTTCGTCACGCATTGCTTTTTGTCACGCAGATGCAGCAACAACTTATACTCGTAAAACAAACAAACTCACTTTCGCATTTACAATTATTATATGTAGTTACGATTACACATTCATACTTAAAGCATTTTCCTTCAGTTTCATTGATCTTTATCCATCCTTTTCAATCTACAGAGTGTATCAGAAAAGCGTGATCAAAATTAAGGATGTGGTACAGACAATGACTATATATCCTCTTGACTGCTCATATGGGCGACTCAGGCTCACGACACATAAATGAAAATGCACTGATATTAGATGACAATATGACTGGCCATTTTAGTTTTGACCAGTTATTGGATCTCTGCACACGCGGTTATTTTGACACATTATTTTGACACATTAAAAAAAAGTCTGCATAATTATAAACAATTATGAGTTCCTGTTCTATTAAATGGTGTGGGAAATCGTCTAGAACATCCAGCTATAAAAAAGATGGCATAACTTTTCATCGGTAAGTAAAATATATTTATTTTAAAATATTATTATGAATAATTGCAGGGCTCAAGCTGAACTGGTTCTTTACGTAAAAAGGCACAAAAATATACACTGCGTTGATGTCTTTTTGAAAAGTCCCTTTCTCTCACTAGGGTATTTCAATATATCTGTCCCTTTTTATCTTTACTAATGCTGTAGTGTTGTGACAACTTCAAAACAAAGTCTTTATATAATATTGTCGATAAAAGTTACGATGTTTCCTACTGTAAAAAAGTAACATTACTTAATGTTTACATCTTAGATTTCCAAATATTCCGGAACTGAAAGAAAAGTGGATTAATGCAGTCCACAGGGAAAATTGGTTTCCAAAAAAAATTTGCGTTGTTTGTTCAAGGCATTTCACTGCAGATTGCTTTGAAACTTTAAAGAACCGACGCCGCTTATTTAGTACAGCAACACCGACCCTGTTTTTGCCTGTTTTGGTATGTTTTATTATATAGATCATTATTTCAGTTTAATGTTTAAAGGGTTTACGACGTACGGCATTTCATTCAAATTTTCAAGCCCTTGTTTTTCGAAATGACTGAATCAATTTTAATGAAACTTCATACGCTTATGCAGGATACAAAGGTCTAAAAACTTAGTTAAGAACATTTTCGAAAAATAGTGTTACAGCCAAATTAGACCGATTTTAAATTTTCCATAGAAACAGAGATATCCAGGTATCTGTTTTTAAATCAGACATTTAAAAAATGTTCTTAACTAAGTTTTTAGACCTTTGTATCTTGCATATGCGTATGAAGTATCATTAAAATCGGTTCAGTCATTTCGAAAAACAAGGGCTTGAAAGTTTGTATGAAATGCTGTACGATGTAAACCCTCTTAAGGGGAATCGTCCAACCTAACCGCGAAATTAAAATATTCATTGGATTTTTGCAAATTTCAGCTCTATTCGTCACCTTATTTTGTCAATAACGCTATTCACTACAATAACGGCGGGCGATGTTTTTACTTAACCGTTATTGTCACGCAAGCGACATACTATGTCAAGTAGAGATGAAATTTGTAAAACTATAATGAAAAATTGAATTTTGCGGCTAGGTCAAACAAATTTATTTAATAAGCCAATTTATTTAATATTTTATGCACTATTAAAAACTCAGAAAGGCGAAATTGAATGCCTTAGGCATTTTATGCTAGTTTATCTTAAAGGGGTGACAGACAGGCGAGCAGGTCTGTGGTCTTATGGCTCGGCGACCTTACTCGCTCGTGTGTCACCCAAAGTACGCGCACTTTAAAACCGCCGACTAAGCTCGCCGGCTATCCAACAGTTTGAAATTTTGCTCGTAGCCCGCCTTAATTCGTAGTTTCGTACGTCTGTCATTGCCGCGAGTCGCGAGTCAGCATTTTGTTTTGATATTTGTGTAATTTTTGTTTAGTTTGGTTCAGAAAAGTCGAAAACATCGCGATAGAGTGTGAGAAGTCTTCACGTGTGTCACCGACGGCGAGCCGCGCAAGTTGTCGAGCTTAAAAACCGCGGTCTTTAAGTACGCATGTCTATCACCCGTTTTAAGGTGATGCAGAGATAACAAACCAATTAATTTCTGTAGGTACTTTAATGAGTTTTACATTCCTTATGACTATCAGTTAGGAAATCTCGACTCCAGCTAGCTTGTCAAATAATGACCTGTAAAAGTGATTCCTAATTGCACAATAAATTAATTGAATTTGAATTTCACATTATGAGAATTCATTGTTCTATCCGACAGGGATTAATATTGCTATTATTTTTATAAGAAATACTTTCAGACCATTAAATAAGCTTCATTCAATTTTAGAATTGATTTAATTGAATAAAGTTTTTGAAGTGTAACGTCAGTGTTTTATTTGCACCCAGTTAAGGGGGCGCATCCTAAAAGTTGGCAACGTCGTAAATAGCTGTCAAATAGTTACCTGTTTTGATTAATTTGGAAATAATACTGTATGGAAATAAGAAATGTGGCTAACTAACTTACTAGAATATTAATGATGAATTGCAATTGAACTGCAACTTTGAATTTGATAGGTGTAAAAAAGGCATTTGGAAAATTTCCAAATACTTTTTTTAATAATAATTCGGTGTTACGATATTAATTGTTGCATTTCATAATCAATATTCTAGTTCGCTAGTTAGCCACATTTTTTATTTCCATACAGAAATATTATCAAATTAATCAAAACACCGAAATATTTGACATCTATTTGCGACGTTGCCAACTTTCAGAATAAACCCTCTTAAGGCTACCTGTCCACTGGAGCGGAGAGGAGAGGAGAGAGAATATTGACTCCGCCCCTGAGTTTAGATTTGATTGGTTAATAATGGGACATCTCCGCTCCTCTCCTCTCCTCTCCGCTCCAGTGGACAGGCAGCCTTACACCCTATCAATTAAAGTTTAAAAAAATATAGAATTAATAGACGTCGATTTTATCGATATCGATATTATTGTGCAAAACTGACTTGCGGGTCACTATTTTTAAAACATACGTCCTGTCATTGTTGCACCGGCCAATCACAACCGCTGTATTTTCTTCGTCCCCCGGCCCGCAGTGGTGAGTCGTATGCCTAGACGAAATCGGTCTATCAGCTCTCAAGTGGTTTAATTCTCATTGGGTACAGACCATCAAACTGAACAACTTTCTCCATGGGACCAACATCGTTATCGCGAAAAAATAATCAACTGTCCCATAAAAAACGTTAATACCTAGTCGACCCAAAATGTACGGGACGGCTGATAATTTTTTTCGCGATAACTTCGACAAGATGTCACAATAATACAAGAAAATGGGATTAAATCTTGATCTCTGACCTGATCTCTTGTTACTGAAATAGGTATAAGAGAGCTTTTGTAAAGATCTGACTTCCTCCTAATATAATAGATAGCCGTTTTTATTTAGGGTGGGTGTAACGATTTTAACGCTGCTCCCACATCTCCGCCGCGAAACCGAAACCGCTGAACCAATTCCGCTGCGAAATATGTCCACATTATGTCGCGATTCCATGCGGAACAAACGTGGAACCGCAAAACACCGGCGCACTGCGCACGGAGGTGTAAACGGCTTCCCAGCAGATCGGCGAAATCACGCGAGAAAGAGATAAAATCATAATCAAATCTGTACGATAGAGCAGGCAGTTTCGCTTCCATTTCGCCTTTCGTACAACGGACAAGTCATGGCGGAATTTTTGCGGTTCCGCTGCCACGGTTTCGCGGCGGAGATGTGGGAGCAGCGTAATAGCTTAGCGTCGGTCTCGAGTTTGAACTCGAGGCACGCGCTCCTCTGACTTTTCGGATTCATGTGCGTATTGTATAATTATCACTTGCTTCAAAAATAGTGAAGGAAAACATCGTGAGGCATGCCTGAGAGATATTTCTCGACGGCATGTGAAGCTAGGTCAGAGGTACATGGGCGGCCTTAAGACTCTGATACCAGGTTAGTCACTAACCACACGAAAAGAAGAAGAACTCTTCTTTGGGGAATAGCTACATACGTCCTTTAATATTTAACATTTGAGTCTGAAAACGTATCCATTTACTCGGGTAAGTAATATATGGTATAATTACAAAATGACTAATATTTACAAGATATAACAACTGAACCTATAATTTTATTTGATATAATCATCAGTTAATATAATAAACGATTGATATAATTTTAAAATAACTAATTTTTATAATCATAACATACATTTAATATAAAATCGTTTGATATACCACTCAAAAGACATAAAACATATTTAGTCTAATATGTAATTTTTTATCACACCTGCCAAGATGGTCACTCGCTACGCTCGCTCGCCTTCACGCGTTAATGTTCACTGTTCTAACCTAACCTAACCCAAATGGTTCACCAACAAGAGAAGGGATCTGGCACTCGGCGGCCGCTGCCGCGGCACGCTCCCTACAGTCGCTCGCCTTCGCGCGTTACTGGTCACTGTTCTAACCTAACCTAACCCAAATGGTTCACCAACAATAGACGGGATCTGGCACTCGGCGGCCGCTGCCGCGGCACGCTCCCTACGGTCGCTCGCCTTCGCGCGTTAATGGTCACTGTTCTAACCTAACCTAACCCAAATGGTTCACCAACAAGAGAGGGGATCTGGCACTCGTCGGCCGCTGCCGCAGCACGCTCCCTACGGTCGCTCGCCTTCGCGCGTTAATGGTCACTGTTCTAACCTAACCCAAATGGTTCACCAACAAGAGAGGGGATCTGGCACTCGGCGGCCGCTGCCGCGGCCCGCTCCCTACGGTCGCTCGCCTTCGCGCGTTAATGGTCACTGTTCTAACCTAACCTAACCGAAATGATTCACCAACAATAGACGGGATCGGGCTCACCCCTTAGCCTTCTAACCTAACATATCCGAGTCGGATTGCTTTGAATCGAGGTGTTAACCATAATGATGGTATCAATATATATTTTAAACGATAGACCTAATGATTTTCGATTAAATAAACGTTATATCCAATAATGTTATACGAAATAAGTTTTAGAGTATATAAATGTTATATGTAAAGAAATTATATCAATAGTTGGTATATCTCACGTTTATTATATCTTGTGAACGTTATTGAAATGAAAATATACCAAATAACTTTATATGATATGAGACGCACCCCATTTACTCCCTTACTAAAGTCGTATTTTTAATTAGACGAAGCCAACTGACAGTAGCTAATGTCACTTTGTAAAATAATGTTGACATATTTAAAGTAGTGATGCATTCAGTTCTCGTTCAATCAGATGATTGAACAATGAGTGTGAATAGTTTATCATTTCAAACTATAAAAGAATATTATTTCTATTTTATTTACAATAAAATTTTATAAAAGTGCTCAACTAATTCACTTTTATACTTTTTTTTGTTGCATATCCGTGGTCGAACACTCGTTGGTACAAAGCACGACAAAAATTCGAACCCCGTACCCGATATCTGCAGTTCGGCACACTAACTATTCACTAGACAATCGAGGCAATTTCATTCATTCAGGAGTTTTTTCAATCATTCACTTTTCACAACACTATTTTTATTTCATCAAAAACTGACCACACCACAGTAAACGTCAGTTGACTTCGTCTAATTAAAAATACGACTATAATAAACGTTGTATATACAACGTTTATTAGTAAGGGGGTTAATGAATAGTGTGTAGACAGAACAATAAAATCTAAAACAAATCTTGAACAGTCAGTTTAACCCTACGTCAATTTGCAGTGGTAGGTATAGCGTTTTCAAACAACTGTCAAAGAATGACAGTTGTGGTTTGAAAATACGGACAATTTAAGTAGGGAGTTAACAATGAATTTACCTTCCTTTACCTACTATACTAAAAACCATCTTATCCGTACTTAATGTACTCACATTAAACTATATCTACCGTTAAAAGCTAGTTCATTTCCCCCAGCTTTCGTCGTCATTTCCGCCGCTCGGAGCTGAAAGTGGAACGTTTGAAAAAGGAACACGGCAGCACTTCCGGTCTTTAACTAGAAGGGACTAGGAGCTATTTGAGATAAAATAAGTTTAATATTCTAGATCAAGTTAGATCTATGTTGCAAAATAGACCAAGCTGTTGCTTTGAAAGTTGAGAAGTTCAAAGCTATGCGTTATTAATGTTCAAAGTTGTAGTCTTGTAAGTTTGTAACGAAAACCAATAATGTAGGTACCTAGATGCTATACACAGTTTTGATACGGTTTAGAGACAATTTAAACTTCTATCGAAACGACAAAGAATTATTATCAGATGCTAAAATATTTTTTTGGAATATATTCAATCAAGAAACGAACATCAAACAACTACAACAACATACAACTTACTACAATAACATACTGCCTGACCAAGATTATGTCTGGACTTTAAAAGAGACTGTGACCGCTTCATGGATGGGTCACACACACATACACACACACACACGCACACACATCACGTACACATGGGTACACATTACGTATCGAGACTCCTCCGTGCCTCGGAAAGCACGTAGATTTTTGACAGTCGCTAGTAGTTAAGGGTAGTCAGAATCCAAAAGTCTGAAAACAAGTCTAACCAAGGGGTATCGTGTTACCCAGTGCCTGAGTTGTGGAGGTCAGATAGGCAGTCGCTTCATGTAAAATACTGGTATTCAGCTGCATCGGGTGAGGCTGGAAGCCGACCCCAGCATAGTGGGAAACGGCTAGGCAAAGGACGACAAACACAATAGTCAGAACAGTAAAATAGTGTTACAGCCAACTCTATCGTTTTCAATTCCAATTCCACATTACATGCGGCTTTTATTTCTCCGCCGAAACGGCCGCCATTTCTTTTACCATCTCCGTTTTTATGTCCACAAGATAATCGATTCGGGGTTCCATCAGAAAACAGGTATTATTCCGGCCTACACAAGCGGTCTTCGATAAACAAAGGATACTCACTGAAATAAATTGTGTTTCTTCGATATTTTTATTTCTTTCAGAAGGTTTTTGAGGAAAATTCTAGAGTTTTTATGAGAAAAATATTTATTTATTATAATTTTCAAGTTTTTTTTTATTATAAGCCACTGGTTGTAGGAATGAAAGAGCCCATAAGAATTTTAATATTAAATTCCTGCTTAAGATGCCGATATCCGTTAAATTATGACGCATGTACGTTCGAAATCCGAAGTTTTGAATCCGGCCAGCCATCATTGTAGTTGGCAAACCATCCATCATAAAAAACTAAGTTGTAGTGCCTACAAAATGTATGGGAAAAGTTTTTTGTGCTTTCCGACTTTTCTAGTATACCTAACAAACCTCAGTTGGTCTAATAGAGGTTTTTGATCGTTATATGAAACAGGATCGATTAGCATCAAAAAAAGTTTTTGTGAAAACTGCCAATTTTTTTGCTGACTGTAGTTTTTTTCAAAATATGTGAATGCAGTTCAAAATGTTTCAAAAAGTTAAGGACAGTCTCCTAAGACGGTTTTCCTGTAGCTACAACGGTTAAGGTAGGTGTCCTTGCTGCCCCATCTCAAAAATCCACCCTGTATGTCGTTCGCGCGGTAAACTTTAATTGCATGCAGGATTTATGTGACGTCAGGATTTTGAGTGACGTCAGGTCTTTGATGCGTAGTGGTGATGTAATTCATGCCGCCACACAGTCACGAGTATAAGTACCTTACAACTACGCAAGATTCAAAAGCGATTTTCTTGAGAAAAGTCTTGATATAAATTTTATAGTGTTACAACATAGTATTCTCGAAACCACACTCACGTCTTTTCTGAATGTTGCAAATTTTACGAGAGTTATTTTACGAGAAATCACTCTTGAATTATGCATATGTGTAAGGCATTTATGCTCGTCACTGTGCATATAAAGACATTAAATTACAAAGTATGAATTACAGAGTATGAGTATTAGCTGTAGAACAGTCGTAACGGCCCCGACTTACGAGTTGTAGGTTAGGACCTACAAACTCGTAAGTCAGAGCCTGCTTGGGTTCGAACCCAAGCAGGTGCTTTACTTTATGTAAATAATTTCATCACTGCTGCTCTCAACATGGTAAAGAAAAACATCGTGAGGAAACCAGCATGTCCTAGAACCAAAAATTCGAAGACATGTGACATCTACCAACCCGCACTGGGCCCGCGTGGTAGATTACTGTCCACTCCCTCTCGAAGAGAGGAGGCTTGTGTTCCAGCAGTGGAAACATTATAGGCTGATTATGACTCATACTTACCTAGTTCATGTCAGAAATCATGCACGTAAGAAACACATAGGCACTTAATTTTGCATTTTCATGTCTTTGAAATCAACCTTGAAACTTGTCACAATTGGTTAAAGCCGACTTATTAACATATTGCCAACATTAACAGAATATCAAATACTTGAGTTGCCGTATTTACAGAATGTCGGCTCCTAATTCCAGCCACATATGGCGTCGAGGCTCAAAGTCACAAAGATGAAATGTTGCGGGAATTTTGGTAAAGGGATCTGACGTAGGTAGACTACGGTAATTATCAATTTAACTTTAGTTATCGTATTTTGTATTTACTCTGAAGTTAATAATCTGTTGTAATGTAATTTCAACTTAAAAGTCAAAGTTAATTTTAATTAATAGTGTTCGCGACGAGGCGTCACCGTCAATTTTAGCTTGTTTAAAATCATTAATTTTGACTTAGCTTAAAAACTTGTATGTATAGGATAAGTATTTCTTCGCAATATGCGTAATAATAGCATGTAGTATGTAGATTCCTTGTTATACGCAATAATGCGTCATCAAAATATTTTGTTAGAAAAGACCTTTCTATTTATCCGGATGTTTAAATACCAAAAATCTGCACACCTATAAAAGAAAAACTAAAGTTGCAATAACGCAAAACAAAATAATACAAGTTGTGGGCAACGCCTATACTAACTCAAAAATGAAAATAGTATAGGTATTAGTAATGCTATCTAGCAGCTAGACACCATCCAAATATCAAATTTTTACTAAAAAAGGTAAACAAAGCCCTTGCACTCCTTGATTAGGTAGGTTAGACAGATATAACGTAAAATCATTTATGGCATCCAGGTCACCTCGACCGAGACCTAGCCCTGGACCTAACTTCTAGAAATCTAGCCCTTCAGGATACCTACTTAATCGAGTTAGAATGCCGCAAAGCGGATTTGTAAAAATAAAGGCTACCCTACCTGTATTCAGAGGCCTATAACTGGCTGAAAAATCTAGATACAATAAATAAAATACTAGATTTCTCTAGGGGAATAGACTAGCCCGAGTGTTCTTTTGGTATGGTGGAAATCGGATCAGAACTTTGTCTGAAAAGTCACTTGCAAATAATTAAATATTTATTTAATCATTTTAATACCGATAATCCTGAAATATCTTTTCAACAGGAATAGTCAGAATCCTGGAAGAACCCTCATTAGAAAGGGGGCAATTTTGTGAATCTCATGATGTATAACATGATGTATATAGCTATTGAAATAAGTGTGTTTAGCTATAAGAAATGTAATTTTATAAGAATTTTGAAAATAATAAAGTTACGAAAACAGGAGGCGATTCATGGGTCTCTATAGGGTAAAGGGCGCTACCAGCTAAGCTAACACGCCATCTCTAGAAATTGTAGTCATCAACATGGAAACTAGTTCCACCTAACAAGTAATGCAGTAGTCCTGAGGAGTCCTGAAATCGTGTCCTGAATAGTTATGAAGACTTATCAATAAACAGTGTTGTCATTCCTGCCGAGCCTGTTTTCCTTCAAAAGGTCGAGTAGATATCCATGTGAGTATTCGAAAATAACTAGCAAAAACTTCGGTGTAGGACGTCAGCGCCGCTTGGACCAGGATAGCCTTACAACCTACCTGAACCCGTATCCAGCGATCACGCCCGTCCGGCACAAATAGTAGCTCGGTGGTACCTAATTAATGGAAATTTGATCAAATACTCGTCTCTTTATTTATTTTGTTTTTATACGAGTTTAGGGGTATGAGGAACAGGGTGTAAAGTTCACTCATCCACCATAGAAAAGGGAGGATCCTCCAACCAGACGGGTTGTTGTGTCTGGCGGGCAACTGCCCATATGTTGATTTCGGATAGTCTTATCTATGTTTTTCGCTTGGTAAACTCTAACTGCGAGATGTAGGAATTGTGTGACGTCATGTCTTTTTGTTTCGTAGTTTTTGTATGTGGCGGTCTAACCGCTACATCACTCCCCTCCGGAGACCGGAGGTCGATAGTGGGCTGAGTCTTGGATCTTGCGATGCTTCACAGTGCCAGCTGTGGTTCCAGTGAGTCGGAACCGGGTGCCGCTCAGTTCACAGTGGGTCGGAACTGTCTGCAGTGATTGCGGCGATGGTGATTGTGGTTCCAGTGAGTCGGAACCGGGTGCCGCACAGTTCACGGTGGGTCGGAACTGTTTGCGGTGATTGCGGCGATTGTGGTGATTGCGGTGATTGAGGTGATTGAGGTGATTGAGGTGATTGCGGTGATTCCCCAGTGAGTCGGGGTGATGTGGCTGAGGGTGATGACCAGGAATGCGCGTTCGCTGCATGCTGGTGGTCAGGATACCTGTTGAAGCCGTGGGTGCTGGCTGGCTGTGTGACTCGCCTCACGAAAGCTTGCGGGAGTGATGATGATGACGTCACGCTGAAGTTGTTGCACGAAGGCTGCGTTGACGTTCATACTCGGGGTCACCAATTTAGGGGTATGAGGAACAGGGTGTAAAGTTCACTCATCCCCCATAGAAAAGGGAGGATCCTCCAACCAGACGGGTATTTTGTCTGGCGGGCAACTGCCCATATGTTGATTTCGGATAGTCTTATCTATGTTATTCGCTCAGTAAACTCTAACTGCGAGATGTAGGAATTGTGTGACGTCATGTCTTTTTGTTTCGTAGTTTTTGTATGTGGCGGTCTAACCGCTACACGAGTAAGCCCAACCTACACAGTTTGTAGAATTATGTTGATTAAATATAACATTCGTTGAAGAACGTCCGTACGTTAGTGAAGAATGTAGCAGAATTTTACAAGGCACGGCGACGTGCGTTGCTGCGTCGTGACGTGCATTTTTAACCGACTTCAAAAAAAGGAGGAGGTTCTCAATTCGTCGGAATGTTTTTTTTTTTTTTTATGTATGTTCCCCGATTACTCGAAGACGGCTGGACCGATTTCGAAAAATATTTTTTTATTTGAAAGGATATACTTTCTAGTTGGTCCCATGGCCACCGGAACAACTCAATAATACGTATTTCACGGGTTGCGAACTTGCGATTCGATTACTTTAATATGGTTGCCAAGCAATTTATGCCCGTCATAATGCGTAGGGTGAAGAGGAGCTGATGGCGAAGTACCAGAAGAACTCCTCAACAATGAACGTCCCTACATCGGGAAAAGCAATATTTTGTAAAGGGTGATGAGCAGTTGACATTAGGCTATTGTCACTTAGATAAATTACAAACCGACCCACTAAAACGCGAGAAAAAAAACTTTTTTACAAAAAAAACAACCGACTTCCACTATAAAGTAAAAAATATAACTAAAATTTCGGAAGTCGGTGGCATGTAACGAATATCCGTGTCTTTGGTTTTGAATTTTCGTTTTTGCCACCGACTTCCGAAATTTTAGTTATTTTTTACTTTATAGTGGAAGTCGGTTGTTTTTTTTGTAAAAAAGTTTTTTTACGTTACGTTAACGTAAATTTACACGTTACCGCACCGTTCCACGTTGACGACGTCGTGACGTGGAGATGTGGACAGGCCCTTTCAACAGTCAAAGAAGGATAGTTGGGATTTGAATAAACGGATAATTTAAGTTGTTAGTCAATTTGACAAACAATTAATTTCCCTGCCTTTAACTTCTTTACTTTGATCCGCCTACAGCAAGATCCAAGAAAGATATATTATATTTTAAAGATTGGCGTGGGAAGTGGACAGACAAAGCTGAAATGGCTTTGAGGCGAAGTGCTTAGTGCATCGCCTTCTGTGTCAAAGGTCGAGAAAATCAACTCTCTTGATCTGTGAATCGTGTGTATTTGAGTTGAGTGCAGTTGTACAAATGTTGTTTCATGGAACTTGTCAAGGAGCAACTAATTCGTAGGTGTCGTAACAGGAGACAAAAGGACTGCCTACGCCAAGTGTATGTGTGTTGCAAGTGCTAGGTTATTTCTTTTAATAATAAGACTACGATCACCTACCGTCCGTTCTTCGTGCATGCGTGGTGAATACTTATGTTTGAGAATTATATTTGATCGCTAGGATAGGGTCAGCAGTACGTATTAAACGTTTCCAAGCTTGTATGAAACAAACATTTGTTCAGAGATCGGTATTTTCGTCGTGGTCGGGCAGAAGTGTTATTGGGTTTTTCCATTAAGAAATAATCAGTAGCACCCAGGAGTTTAGAAGTTGGCGGTGTGATACGTCCCATGCCTCGGAACGTTGGTCCTGCACCTGCTCTCCGGTCATGTCGGATTACCGTCCCGTCGGACTATGAGAGTGAGGGAAGGGAGATTACTTACTTGTGTACTATAATATCTCCAGCGTCGATGGCTAGTCTCCGTTGAGATTGGCCGCCATGGCCGTAATTAGGTCTGAAGGACTAGTATTAAGATCCGTTACTTTAAGAGTACAGATGAAAAATGGGCTAAGAGAACCACCGATTGGGTCCCACTAAACGCACGCCGACATCGTGGCAGGCCGAGACGAAGATGGCGGGACGAGCTTGACTCTTACCGAAAGGACTTGGCAATACTAGCAACAGACAGAATTGTGTGGAAGAGGGAGAGGGAGGCCTTTGGCCTGCAGTGGGACAATACAGGCTAATTAATAATAATAACTTTAAAAATTCCTCTAGGTTTGGTTCCATAATTGATGTTTGTCTTTATATTGGCAGGGACGTAATGGTTTGGGCAACATCTACGTGTGGGCGAGTGGTGACGGCGGTGAAGACGATGACTGCAATTGTGACGGGTACGCTGCCTCCATGTGGACCGTCTCCATCAACAGGTGGGTGCACTAAATAAGAACATATTATTATGTAATAGGACATCTTCCAGTGACATACAAAAATAATCTAATAATCTAAATAAGAGAGCAGTGGTGGCCCAGTGGTAACGGCCCCGACTTACGAGTTGTAGGTCCTGGGTTCGAACCCAAGAAGGCGCTTTGCTTTGTGTAAATAATTTCATCACTACTGTTCTCAAAACGGTGACCGAAAACATCGTGAGGAAACCGGCATGTCTTAGAATAAAAAAATCGAAGACATGTGACATATATCAATTCGCACTGGGCCCGCGTGGTAGATTACAGCGCACTCCCTCTCACAGAGAAGAGGCCTGTGTCCCAGCAGTGGGAACATTAATAGGCTGATTATGATATTATGATTATGAAACTAAATAAAAATAACTATACTAATAATCTAAACCATTAAATGAGCAATTCTTGTCTAAATGTATGCAGGGTTATTTGTAAAACACCAGCAACCTCTTAAGGGGTCATTATACTCATCATTATGAACAACTTTTACTATGGGACCAAACCTGAAATCGCGAAAAAAAATCAGCTGTTCCCTACATTTTGACAAGAAATGAGAACATAAATGTAGGGAACAGCTGATTTTTTTGTCGCAATTTCAGTTTTGGTCCCATAATAAAAGTTGTTAACTTGCAAGAATGTTAGCAAGTTTATTATTTTACGTATGAAAGTTACATTCAAGAAGAAACTGACGCAAAAAAAATCTGGAAAATACTCACTACAAAAAATGATATGAATATTTGAAGCTCCACGGGCAAGAAGCCTCATTAAAAATACAAAAAAAAAATCAAAAATTACAAAAATCGCGGATCATACATAGGGTATTTTCGGATATCCCTGGACATCAGGAATCAATTTTTTTTTTATGATGTGTATTTGTGGTCCACCCTGTATAATCTGAATCTCGGAAACGACTCCAACAATTTTCATGAAATTTAGTATGCCCGTGGTTTCGGGAGAGATAAATCGATCTAGCTAGGTTTCATTTAAAGAAAACGAATAAATAAAAAAATACTATGTCATCCAGGTATACTTATTAATGTCTGGAACTGAACTGGAACAATTGTAGTGGTCAAGGTCAATTCAGATGGTCTTTTTAAAAGATGTCTCACATCTTGAGACATCTTTTAAAAAGACCATCTGAATTGACCTTGACCTTAAAGAAACCATGACCTCTGGTTTTGTTTCGGCGTTTCATCTCATTGTCAGTTATAAGAAACACTGGTCCCGTCTAGTTTAGAAGAAAAAAAATTAATACTATGGTAAAATTATATTAAGTGTGCTTCCAGAAATAATTATCATTTAATATCCGTAAATATCTAGTTTGTTTCGTAAAGTTTGTGTTTATTTTAAGTTTTAAACAAGTTAGATAACTTACAATGTCGGCCGGGGATAATTTGTCAGGATTGACCCAGTTTAAAACTTTTATATAGGTACTCTGTTAGTCATTTTCTGTTACACTTCAAACTGACAGATAATTACAATTAATAACAAAAATGGTACTTGGTGTGATCGGTAATTGATGATTCTTAGTTATTTTACGTTTGGTAAGATAAATAGGTTGATAATCGATTGTTTCTCAATAAAAGAAATATTCGGAAATGATTTAAACAAAGGTAATAAAAACGTTCTATCGATTACATAGTTTTCTTTATTCAATCATCCTTAAACTGAACATAATTTTCAGAAATATGCATTACGGAGACACCTTATTATCTATATACCTATATTATCAATTAATATTAATATAACAAAGCTAAAGAGTTTATTTGTTTGAACGCGCTCAAATCTCTGGATTTATTTGAACAAATCTTTTTACATTTGATAGCCCAATTCTTGAGGCAGGCTCATCACGCTAGGCTACTTAAGAGCCATGCAAAAAGAAATGAAATCTGTCAAGTGCGAGTCAGACTCGCACACGAAGGGTTCCATACCATGTCGTACAAGATTTAACACTATGAATTTTTGTAATACTTTCGTAAAGGTAACAACAGAGGCGCTATAAAAATACAAAGATTTTTAAAGAAATTGTCTTATTTTAATGCAAAAATGTTGTTGTGTTAAAATATAGGTGTAGGAGTATATTTCATTTATTTTAAGAGAAAAATATTAAGTTAACTTTATCCAGTAGCATGCATTAACTATAATAAAGTCAAAGTTATTTATTTGCTACTAACATAGTATTAGTAGGTATAAATAGGTATATATGGTAGGTAAGCAGGTAGATATGTAAGGTAGATAGGGTAGGTTAGGTACCTACCTACCCTGGTAAGTAGTGTAGGGTAGGTAGGTAGAAATAGGTAATTAGGAAAGGTAGGTGCGCCGTAGATAAGTAGGTACTTAGTGCTAACCGTGCGAAGCCGGGCCGGGTAAAGCTAGTTACTTATAAATAAAAGGATTTCTCTTGCTACATCAGACTATATTGTACAAAATAGAATGTAAGTAGTACGCCAAATTTTAATTATAACTGTGCGTTTGCACTGGCGAAACATTCACAACAAAACATGTTGGAATCTCTATTTTCTGTAAATTTTTCATACAATGTTTGACAGGAACTAGAGATTTCAGCATGTTTTGTCGTGATGTTTCGCCAGTGCAAACGCACGGGTCAATACAGGTATTTATTTACGTTATTTTTGATAGTCATACAGAAATCTATTATTTCTTACTTATTATTTTTACACATCCCATCGGACTATGAGAGTGAGGGAAGAGAGAGTGCACTCGTGTCTGCGCACACACTTGTGCACTATAATATCTCCCGCGCCGAAGGCCAGTCTCCGTTGAGATCCGATGAAATTGTATCCACAACGGTTTAAGGTAACTGAATAGTACACTGTATGTGCCAGCATTCATTTCAATGTTACTGAATATATTCTCTATTGGAGTGTATTTTTAACATGAGGTACACATTGACACCGTCTAGGGATACTTTGAAAAAAGTCGATAAAGTTCTTAAACTCAAAAATACTGGCCGGTTTTAAAATCTTGTGAAGAAAGCTAAAGTTTATTTTGTAGACCTTTTTGGATGATCTGAAATGATCGAAATAGTATATGCTGCCATGATAGTAGGTACTTACTAATTCCATGTCATTACTCCGACTATTAAATAGTTATCTGTGGAATTTATATCGCATAATATTAGCATGAAATACAAAATTATTTTTTTAAGTTGCAGAAAATCGCCCATATTATATAAAATACGTTATGAATCGGCGTTTTTAGTATTTGTTGATTATAAACAGTATATGTTACATGATACACACAAGTTTCAAATTCCTAATTTGTTTAGTTGTTGAGATAGAGCTCGTACAAAAATGGTCTAAAACAGACAACTTCTACGGCCCCCTAATTCATCATTTTTTAAGATAAAAACAAATAAAAATTATATTTATTCTCTACTCAATGAGCTCTAGAAAATGATACCACACATTCCAGGGTCAGATTATTTTTTTTCTAAAATTTAATTTTATTGTATGGCGACTCCCCTTTATTTTTAAATTTTATTATTTGTTGCTCTTGCGGCAATAGAAATGCTCAATCTGTGAAATTTTCAACTGCCTACCTATTACGGTTCATGAGATAGAGCTCGCTGACAGACAGACGGACAGCGGAGGCTTATGAATAGGGTTCCGTTTGTCACCCTTCGGGTACGGAACCCTAAAAAGACAGAAATAACACTAAGCGAAAACGAAGCAATAGCGCGGGCGGGCGATGCGATGCGACGCGGTGTCGGAATTTAACTGAATATTTATTCCATTTACGGCAGTTTGCATGTAATATATTATGTGCTATATTTCTCACAAAGTGAACTTAGTAGTTTTCTTTTTCGTCTGAAAAACAGTAGGCTTTTAGTTTCTCCTAAGCAGCGCGACCGTTTTTTTTACAAAATGTGCTCGACATTGCTAAAGTATCTTTTAAGTGCGCCATTTATTTACTGGTACTTTTATCTACTTTAAAAGTAGCTGTCTCTATTGGTGTTAATAAACACCTAGACCTCTTTATGAAAATTAAGGCCGCTTGCCCATTGGTCGGTATTTTACCGCGCAGTACTGTACAGTACTGCGCGGTACTGCTTATGTTTCCTCACTGGTCGGTAAGCACTCTGTACCGAATCGGTACTGCACACAGATATAGATATACCTAGATAGCGCAAGAGCATCTACTTCGCGTGCCCGAACGTGGCTCAGTGTGTCTCATTTTATATAATACAGTATATGGTCTGCGCCTGTCCGCCGCGCTAGTCGGACATAAATAATAAAATAGAAAATGCCTATATTCGTAATACTTTATAGCTTTTTACTAGGAACGGTTGATGTGACGTTGAGTGTTAACAGGTTAGACTATCGAAACAAGTGATACTATCGTATATCGCTTCAGTTTCATGGTATAGGCGCTTTGATCATTTTTCAAAAATGCCACGCATGGTTTTCATACAGATCGTGATACTTGCCTTATCTAGGTATTATTATATATCTATATCTGTGTACTGCACTGCTTTCATCTAGAATTCCAAATTCAAATTAATTCAATTAGTACGAGAGAGCATGACCAACATTTTTGCCTTATCGTTTTACGAACAAAATCGTATAAAAACGATAGATTTGGTTATTCCTAAATTCAAAAATCCTATTTTCAGAAATTTTCCGCGTCACATCTTCTGACCTGACCGCATTTTTAAATATGTCGATAATTCTTTTTTATCATGTTTAAAAATGATAGATTTTACATACCGAAAACACCATTTTCAGAAACCAGTAGCTTCGAGTACGTACCCAAGAGACCATTTGAGAAAATTAAATTTGAGGCAAACAATAAAACCCATAGCAATCCATCTGAAAATCTTGTTTTCTGGTGAACATTGGTCAGTTGATTCGAATACGTCATTTTTGGAAATGTGCTCAGGCCACGTTTGACACGCAAAGTGACGCAACGGAAATATCTGAAAACAAACTTTTTAGTAATAAAATTACGAAATCTTTGTATATTTTTATTATCAGACACATTGTGATGAAACCGTCTGCCAATTTTTTTTGACATAGCAGAAATAGGCTCCCATAAAACTGTAACGTTTCTGACCGGTACTGCCCACCGAGTCGGGTTCAGAATCATCAAAACGTAAAGATTTTTTTACAATTATTCCCGTAAAACGATGTGACATGGTTTTGGTCATGGGCTCTCGTACTATATAATTCACTTGTTTTTGGATTTTCCCCAGTTTCTGAATGAATTATCCCTAAATTTCCCTAAAAAATCTTCAAATTTCCTTGGTTTAGGGAGCATGATTATAAATAATAAGGTAATGGCACAATTAACATGGTAAATTAAAATTTGATGAATTGCATTCATTATGAGTTTGGGTTGAGGGAATAAATCGGTGGTTGAATAAATCGAATCCTTTAATACATCGGTGGTGCCATAGAGTCAAGTAATATAATATTGGGTGATGCCTACTATAAACAATAAGGTTACCAACTTAAATTCATATTTACCCCTAAATTCCCCAAATCCCTGTCAAAATAAAATATCCCTAAACCAAACTTAATATTGGTATTTTTTCCCTAAAACAGGGAGAAATCCCTAAAAGTGGAAACACTGCGCGGTAAGCTTCCAGTACCGATGCAGTAAAATGCGTGACGTCACGCAGTACCGAAACGATATCGCCCCGCACACTTACCGACCAGTGGGCAAGCGGCCTAACAAATACCGCTACAAGTTCTGATTTAAATGACTTTGATTTCAGCCTGTCTATGCTGATAAATCTCACCGTGCAAACATCGGTGAAGTGAGCTTGAAGTGAGCTGTCATTTCATCTAATACACACTATTGACAGTTCACTTCACCTTATTGACAGTTCACTTCACCTTATTGACAGTTCACTTCACCTCGGTTTCACGGTCACGAGATTATAACGGAAGAGAATGGAAGGAATGGAAGTTGCATATCACAAATCGCAACGCCCGTCATTTTAACAATTCGACAATGTTATCGAAAGGTTCATTATTGTCAAGCAGACGAACTTTTCAAACAGATATAAAGCAAATGGCTTAGGAATTTCCTTCAAGATCCTTAGGATTGTGAAAGTAATCACGTATCAGTTTCAAACATATTGGTAGCTGCAATGAATGTTTGATCTAATCGAGACCTAAGCAAAATATTTCTATGGACTTTTAGAGTCCAGTATTCCAATTACGTAACACACGATTTGGAAGGAAATTGGTAATCCATTGCTTTATAAGTTTGAAAAATTCGTCTACTCGACAAAATAAATGACGCAACGCATGTTGTTGAATTGTCAAATTGAAAGGCACGGCCATTGTAAATGTGTTAAGCTGTTTTCAAACCAGCGCGATTTGTCGCGCGACGCGACACGAACAATACAAAACTTCACGGTATAACAATAACCGGTGTCGCGTCGCGCGACCAATCGCGATGGTCTGAAAACAGCTTTACGTTTTAATTCAAAGTTCCAAAAGCGGTAGCAAAAGGCGCCGTTGTTGGGCTCCTCAAAAAAATAGGAATGGCGTGCCCATTCACTCGGAATTCCAGTTACCACTAGGTTAAACACCTAATTAAAACCAATTTGAAAGATCATATGTATTAACCAATAACCAATAATAACTACAAAACCATTTTCCAGTGCAATAAACGACGGACAAAACGCGCACTACGACGAGTCCTGTTCATCAACTCTTGCGAGTACGTTCAGCAATGGCGCCCGAGACCCCAGCACTGGTGTCGCAACTACGGACCTGTATGGAAAGTGTACTGCCACGCATTCAGGAACATCTGCTGCTGCACCTGAGGCTGCTGGAGTGTTTGCACTGGCCTTGCATGCCAAGTAAGTTCCTGCTTTTCTTGAATCTTTCTCCTATCACTTTATATTGAGCAGGGGACCTGATCACCAGTGTATTTACTACCGACCTTTATGGATAATGTTGTTGCCTGCTGCGCCAGAGGTGGCAGGATTGAGTTTCTTCTTCCATGAATCTGTCCTTCTTAGGTTTTATCAGTCACAATGATGTTGGACAACTGCAATGCAACGAACTTGGATGTCGGCGTTGAGTGCAATGTAAATAGGAGCATACTGTAGCCAATCCAAACCGTATCTCAAAATATGAATGGAGCCTTTTTGGTCATCCAAATTATTGGTATTATCAGCAGCATAATTTTGAGCAGTGGTGGCCCAGGTAACGGCCGCGACTTACGACTTGTAGGTCGTAGGTTCGAACCCTGACAAGCGCTTTACTTTGTGTAACGGTGAAGGAAAACATCGTGAGGAAACCGGCATGTCTTAGAACCAAAAATTCGAAGACATGTGACATCTACCACTGTCCCCGTGTGGTGGATTACGGCCCACTCCTTCACACCAAGAGAAGACCTGGGTCCCAGTAATGGTAACATTATAGGCTGATTATTATGCTAATGCTATAAATATGGGAAACTCCACGTACTACAACGTAGGGTTTTGTGTTTTTACCGCGTATGTAAACACTGAAATACCGCTTTCCAAATAAAGCCTTACGCGCCAAGTAAGCTAAAAGAAAATAGTAACCTTTCTATAACCTCCAATATAACAAGGATGCCTTAGAAAACGACGTAATTTTTTTTCTCAAAGGTGACTCTTTGTTCACAGCCCCAGCTTAACGTGGCGAGACATCCAACACTTGACTGTGTTGACTTCAAAGAGGAACTCGCTTTACGATGCTAAGGTATGCATTATATTTTTTATGAAATGTTTTTCAAATGAAGACGGATAATATATGGTTTAGTTTCACATGTTTCTCTCGTATTATTGATGTCGTAAAATTCGATTAAGAGTTATTATCAAGGCGATAAGACAGCTGTGTCATTATAAGTGTTAAAATAACTATATCTACTCTTTGGCCAAGCGAAACTTTTGTTGTTTTATGGCAGCATAGCATTTGGAGATACGAAATATTTAACTTTTAAATCTAATACCTTTAAACGAGCAATTCTTGTACATGTGTATATATATATATAATCTGAATCTCGGAAACGGCTGCAACGATTTTCATGAAATTTTGTGTGCAGATTTCGGGGGCGATAAATCGATCTAGCTTATAAGTTTCATTTTTAGAAAACGTACTAAAAAAAAACTGAGCAAATCTCTGTACCCAGATATTATATAAAGGTACTTAATATTATAAAGAGGAAAGATTTTTTTGTTTGTTTGTTTGTTTGTACCGAATAGGCTCCGAAACTACTGGTCCGATTTGAAGAATTCTTTCACTGTTAGAGAGCCCATTTATCGAGTAAGACTATAGGCTATATATCATCACGCTAAGACCAATAGGAGCGGAGTACCAATGAAGAATGTTTCAAAATCGGGGGTTTTTTTTTAGCGTTAGCCCAAAGTAAGTATTCCACGCGGACGAAGTCGCGGGCAGAAGCTCTAGTTGTTTATACTTTGATGAAAATTTTACCATTATTCAAATTACATACTAGTTGTTCTACCTCAAAGCTTGAAGCCTGAAGGTTTCAGTCTATAAAGTTTTGTCTTCAAGTTTAAATGTCAAGGTAAAGAGTCAGTACGGTCGTGACCGTGATCTTGAGCGCACGCAAGGTTGTTGACCTCTGCTACGACGATGGATAACGCATCGAAAAGATTAAAGTGTTCTAATTGCAATATTGTCATTTGTGAAGTTTTAGCATTTGTTCAAAATAAATTAGATGTTATGACGGAAGTAAGCCTCGTACAAATATGTGAAAGTGCTTTTAGTTCGGATGACATTGAAGTAGCGAAATCGTTACTGTTTGAATCAGTGAGCAAGCCATTGAAAACGAGAAAACGTCAGGGGAAGACATTGCGGAATATTGAGGACATTATCTGCCTGTTTAAAGAAACGGACCCCGAACAGGTACCTATATTTGTGGCAAAAAACCTAGAAAAACTTCCACCCGTCACTTTCGATCATGTTGATGTGACGCCCTTACTTAAAAGAATAGTCCTTTTAGAGAAATCTGTGCGTGACATGCCACTAAACTATGTGTCGAAAAGTGAATTAAAAGATCATCATAATATGATAGGCTGTTATAAAGATAATTCATTTCTAATTCACGAGCAAAATGTTAATCGAAAAAGGGGAGGTGGATTATTAAATAATACGCTTGATAGTGGGCCGATGGCACTATCAACGTCGTGCAACAATGTGTCTTGCACTGATGAAGTCAAAGAGTCCAGTGATTGTGTATCACCTACACATGATAAATTAAATAACAAACCATTGCATTCTTGTCACTCATCGCCCATAATTGAGACGGGAGTAAATGATAAGGTCGGGCTGACGGCGAGATGCGTCAGCGCCGTGAGTGAAAGCGGGACGGCAGGTGAGTGCGTGTTGCGCCATAGCACTATGACTGTTACTGGTGATAACGCGGCGCGACCGGGCTTAGCTACGGTAAATAGAACAGCTGTTGAGCGCGCTTGCGCTGGCAGGTTGGTAAATACTGTTATTATTAGCGATAAGGAGACTAATAATGTAACTAATAATAATAATGCACTATCGTCGCCGAAACACGTCTCTTTTGCCAAGGTACTTCAGAGAGAGGGTGAATGGAAGATGTCAGAGAAGGATGAGGGTTGGCATTTGGTACAGAGACAGAGGTTTAAAAATCGTCTGATTAGTCAGAAAGGCAGTGCGATTACGGATTCTGGTGAGAATAGCTCCAAATTCAAAGCAGCAGACACGAAAGTGCCACTATTTATATCTAACGTACATAGGGATGTCGCTGAACAAGATATTATTAATTACATATTTGAAAAAACGCGAGAAACAGTTTCTTTGGTAAAAATCAAAATGAAGCAAGAAAGAAGCTACAACGCCTATAAACTTTATGTTACAAAATATAAAATCGCCACGTTCCTGGATGACAAGTTGTGGCCATCAGGTATATCGTTCAGGCGTTTTGTGAACTTTTATGAGAATAAAGAAAAGAGCCGAAGTCTTTCCTTGAAGACAGTAGGTAGTACAGAAAAACTTAATAATAATATTTGATGGATAAGTACAGCAAAATAATAAGTTTCAATTGTAAGTCTATGAAGAGATCTTTAGAAGGAATCAGAACGTTATGCCATACAGCCGATGTGGTAGCCCTCCAGGAGACCTGGCTGCTGCCGCACGACCTGCCGCTACTCAACACGATCGATGACAAGTTCGGATGCACCGGCACGTCTGCGGTCGACACTGCGGCGGGTTTACTCAGCGGGCGGCCTTATGGCGGCGTGGCGCTGTTGTGGCGTGAGAGTGCGTTTGAGTCTGTGTCCGTGATCGAATGTAATAACGTGCGGGTCTGTGCGATAAAAGTATCGGTGTGTGATAGGTCAGCAGTACTCTTTAGTGTATATATGCCTACAAACTCGTATGACAACCTGGCTGAGTTTACCGAGTGTTTTGGTGTGATTCGATCGGTGATTGAAGTGGAGGAGAACAATGGAGTTGAGGCCTTTTATATATTGGGCGACTATAATGCCCACCCGAATGAGTTGTTTTACAATGAAATGTTAGACTTTTGTATGGATCTTGATTGGCTTTGCATAGATGTAAAAATGTGTCCTGAAACTACCTTTACATTTTATAGTGATGCTCACGGCTGTACTAGATGGTTGGACCACTGCATCGTCACAGAGTCAGCACGGGATTCAGTCGTTAGTGTGACTGTGCGCTACGACGTGTATTGGTCGGACCACTATCCACTGGTAGTGGAATGTAATCTAAATAAGCTTAAGCCTAAAGTTAGTGATTTGGTAGCGGTAAAACCTATGAACCGTGTTGTTTGGGGTGAGAGACAGGTACAGCAAATTAATGAATACCATGACATCTGTCATTCTAAGCTACGGCTGGTAGATTTTCCGCAGGAGTTGAGTGAATGTTCTGATGGTTTTTGTACTAACAAGGAACATCACTCAGCTCTTGATAAATTATATGTACAAATTACGGATACGCTATCACAAGCAGCCGTCCAAACATATAAGAGAAAATGTCGCAGGAAGGGAGGTTATGTCACTGGGTGGAATAAGCACGTAGCGGGCCTTCATCGGGAGGCGCGGCTTAGGTTTCAGTTGTGGGATTTAGCTGGGCGACCAGTTAATGGTCAAATCTTTGATGAGATGTCGGAGGCGAGGAGACATTTTAAAGCTAAATTGAAATGGTGTCAGGATAATCAAGAGCAATTTAAAATGGACATCCTTGCATCCGACCACTCCTCTAAAGATTTTAAAAGTTTTTGGAAAAATACTAATAAAATGAACGTTAGGCCTTGCTTTCCGATGAGTGTTGGTGGTTCAGCTGACCACTGTGACATTGCCGAGGCGTTTAGAAAGCACTTTACAGTGCGGTCGCCCTTGGGTCCCTCGTCCGGTGTGGTGACCGGTGGTGAGCCCATTGTGACGGGGCAAAATCTTAAGATACCTGCCAACAGTGTGGCTAACATTATTAGGAAAATGCAGCGTGGAAAGTCGCCTGGTCACGATGGGCTCAGTATCGAGCATTATAAATATGCGGGGGTTCATTTGCCACGAGTACTGTCTATGTTTTTCAGTCTGTGCATAGGTCACTCGTATTTGCCGGAGCCGCTAATGCGGACCATAGTCGTTCCTATAGTTAAAAATAAGACGGGTGATACGTCTGACATTAGTAACTACCGGCCCATCTCACTCGCTACCACAGCAGCCAAGGTACTTGACAGTCTGCTGAATAGTCGCCTTACGGCACAGATTGAGTTGCACGATGCCCAGTTTGGGTTCAAAGCAGGAGTCTCAACAGAAAGCGCTATTCTGAGTTTGAAGCGAACTGTCATGTACTACACAGCGAGGAGGACGCCGGTACTTGCGTGTTTCCTCGACTTGTCAAAAGCATTTGATCTGGTTTCATATGACGTACTGTGGGACAAGTTGAGGGACGCGGGTGTGTCGGCGGAGTACACCTCCCTTCTTAAATATTGGTACTCTAACCAAAGAAATCGAGTGAGGTGGGTAGGTGCTCTGTCGGACGAGTACAGGCTGGAATGCGGAGTCAGACAAGGGGGGTTAAGCTCGCCTCTGCTATTTAACCTCTACATCAACGGGCTCATCGAGCGACTGAGCAGCACACATATCGGCTGCCACATTGACGGAACGTGTGTCAACAATATAAGCTATGCAGACGATATGGTGCTTCTCAGTCCCTCGATGGGTGGGTTGAAGAAGTTGCTATCCACCTGCGAGGCCTATGCGGCGGAGCATGGCTTAATATACAACTCGAAGAAGAGCGAGCTTCTTATATTTAAGGCACCTAAGCAGCAGCCGCGCAGTGTTCCGCCCATAAGTCTCAACGGTGTAGCACTAAAAATCGTCGATAGTTTTAGGTACCTTGGCCACATTGTCACGAGCGACCTAAGAGATGACTTAGATATTGAGAGGGAGCGCAGGGCGTTGTCTGTGAGGAGCAATATGCTTGCCCGCAGGTTCGCTCGTTGTACTACAGACGTCAAAGTAACCCTGTTTAAGGCGTTCTGTCAATCCTTTTACACGAGTGGCCTGTGGGTATCATACACGCGCCGAGCCTACAACGTCCTGCGTGTTCAATTTAATAATGCTTTTAGGATGCTGTTGGGACTGCCATGGCGTTGCAGCGCTTCAGGAATGTTCGCAGAGGCTCGCACAGATGGTTTCCATGCCATAATGCGAAAGAAAGCGGCCTCCTTACTGCAGCGCCTGCATGGTAGTAACAACAGCATTCTAAAAATGATCGCTGCCAGACCGGACTGCCCCTTTCAAGGACACTGGGTGGGGACAGTCATTGGTCAACATTAATAAATATAGTTCGTGTAAACTAACAATACTAACATACTTTAAGCACCATTGTTACTAAAACCAAAATACTAACAAAATTTATGGACCCTGTAGTCTGAAATAAAGATTTATTTAATTTAATTTTAATTTAAAGAGGATTCAACAACCAAGATTTAGCCAAGTTTACTGTTTAATTTGGTTTTATTGCTCTTCGCTCTTTGGTTTCGAACTGAGCATTTGTTAACAAGGCTCGGCGTGGGTGAAAATTTCTCTATAAATTAAAATTTTATTCGAATGTTATTTAGAGAACCGAAAAGTAAGTCGTTTCTCAGAAATTAATTTTCTGAAAATCAATATTTCGTTTTAGGGATTTGTTTTTGAAGTCATTATTTTAATGATTTGAGTTTCATATTGTTTTGAAGAGCTCTAGGTATTATTTAGAATTTATTCTTAGCGTTATGAAACTTGAGGATCATAATTATTATCGTATTAACCCAGCCAAGATTTAGTATTCGCCTGCTAAAATAAAAGCTGTCAAGAGTTTTCTCAACGGGAATTTTCTTAAGACAAAACTTGTCAAAAACAGAAGTCTTCCTTTACGAAACTCATTGCTAAGGTTTTTTAGTTGTTTTTTTATTAACATTTCTTTGTAAAATTTAAAGGTCGCTGTATACGTAACGTGTTTTAACCCGGACGCGCGACAACGAATCACGTATGAGGATGGGATGGTGGCGTGGTTCCCAAGGGACGTGCTAAATATCGTCGGCAACGATATTTAGCACGTCCCGCTGTGTCACAGTCGCTTCGGTCGCAGTCCAGTCCATCTTTTCTTGTTTTCCACACTAGCACGTCAGTTGCGTGTCAGTGTTGCGATGCGTTTGTGTGTGCGTTTGCATTACACCACGTTCCGTCTCCGCGCCGTCCATGTCCTAACGCCGCACCGCCCAGTATACAGCGACCATTTAATCTGCCTTTTGTAACTGGCAAGGTTTATTTATTTCCTATTTAGAACTAATCCTAAGGAGGTCAGTCAAAATTAATCGGAAGCGACCTATCTTCATATATTTCTGTTTTAATAAATCTATTTTTATTTTCTGTGTACAATAATATGACGTATTGTATCCTTAGGGTCGTTTCCACTGGACCATGAACGGTGTGGGGCTGGAGTTCAATCACCTGTTCGGTTTCGGCGTGCTGGACGCGGGAGCTATGACGGCGCTCTCGGCCAACTGGCGCTCAGTGCCACCTCGATATCATTGTGAAGCTGGATCTGTCAATACACATGCGTGAGTACTACTCTACTTAATTGTTATTAATATTCTTATCAGAAAATATTTGTATGTTTATGCAAGAACACGGTTGAACAGCATTAGAAGCCAGTCAACTATTGAAGAAAATGTAATTTTTGATGTGTAACATCTTCTCTCTCGCTTTCCTGCAATCTGTGGGAGCGATTTCGTGAAAAGGGACGGAAGTGTGTAACAGGAAGCCGTGGAAGCGACCGCTAGTTGATTTGACCAATGAGTGCGCGCGATGCTAGAGTTTGTCGTCAGATGGTACCAACCCATTTTCCGAGAGGTTGGTACTGTCAGTCAAGATGTCAGATGTTACACATCTTGACGTCAAAATGCAATATACAACGTGTTTTTTTTGATATCCCATAACTCTAGGGTATTAATGAGACCATGTCAAAGAATCATCTAGCGTATTTTTATTTTTTTTTTATCATAATTTACCACTAGACTCTCGATTTTTGTGTATTTAAGTTTCATTGATAAGTACGCGTAAATCATTTTCATTCAAACCAATTATTTATATTTAAAGCTCAGATAATGGGACGTTGACATATTTTCTTTTTATGAACAAAAATAATCTGAATTAAGTAATATTTCATATAAATAATAATGGTTTTTTACATAAATAATCGTGAATTGTCGAATTAATTATTCAATTAATTCGACAATTCAAAAAAAAAATACGTCATTTGATTCTTTGATATAGTCTCATTCATATCCTAGAGTTATGGGATATAAAAAAAAAACACGTTGTATATCTTAACACCGAATATTTAGTTATAGATGTAAAAAAAGTATTTGTAAACTTTCCAAATGCCTTTTATACACCTAAACGGTTACAACATCAAATTCAATTTAATTGCAATTTATTATTAATATTCTTGTTCACTATTTAGCGACATTTCATATTTCCATACAGTAATATTACCAAATTATTTAAAACAGTTAAATATTTGACAGCTATTTGCGACGTTGCCAAGTTTTAGAATAAATGCTCTTAATACACAAGGACTATTTTGGATAACGTGTTTAGTTCACACTACGACTTGTTCTGCTTTTCCAGTGAAATCCAATCGGAAGGGATGCTAACAATGAAGATCGAGACCACAGCATGTGCCGGCACGCCCAGCGAGGTGCGCTACCTGGAGCACGTGCAGGCTGTTGTGAGCGCCAACGCCAGCAGGCGCGGTGACCTCGAGCTGTTCCTCACGAGCCCTATGGGCACCAGGTATGAACCCATTCCGATGAGGAAGGTAAATACCGTTTCTTCTAAGGAGAAGAGCAATTCGAACCATTTACCGACTCTTCCAAATTCAGTTACATATACCTACAATTTAATTTCAACTCTTTATTAGTTAGTGGATTTTGTGGACATGATAATTATTCAGATTAGTTAGTAATTTCGTTTAAAATAGGTTGTTATTTTTAATAATTTATTTATCCTTTTTATAGATCCTTTTCTATTTTGTGAATGTGAGAACGCTGTATAAGGCTTAGTGGACTGTAGATTTGTTGACCATCATCATTTTATTAAGTATCTGGTACTTGTTGAAAGACCTATACTGTCCTCCCATACCTAATAACACTGTTATTTGAAAATATTGTAAAAGCCAATTATTTTTAAAAGAGTAACCAGAGTTTCTTGCCGGCTCTTCTCCATACGAAATAACAAATTGGAACCGTGCACCTAGCATCTGACGTTTCATAAGTGTCCATGTAGGTTTATGTGAAATAAAATATTTTGAATTTGAATTGAATTTGAGCTAAAGGCAAACTCATCGATTTTCTTGCACATAAGATTAACTAAGAGCTCCAAGAAGATCTTTTTTCACTTTTCCTTCAGTCAATAAATCGGATCGTCATGTTTTGTACGGTTTGGTGACCCCAAACGCAGTTTTCAGTTATCATAAGTGACTCTGACACATTATTAACCCCGGAATCTGTGGGAAAGAGAAGCTCGTGGTGTGGCTAAGTAATAACACCCGCACGGGTCGATCCATCAGGTTAAGCTACGCTGCCGGGGTTGGTCCGTGAATGGGTGACCATCTCTACATACCGAGACTCTTCCGTGCCTCGGAAAGCACATTACGCCGTTGGTCCCGAGTTCCCGACTGTCATTCGTGGATCTTTGACAATCATTACGGGTTGTCAGAAGCCTGAGAGTCTAACAACCAGTCTTACCAAGGGGTATCGTATTACCCAGTTACTGTGTTGTGGAGGTCAGATAGACAGTCGCTTCATGTAAAATACTGGTATTCAGCTGCATCCGGTTAGACTGGAAGCCGACCTCAACATAGTTGGGATAAGACTAGGCAGATTTTGAATCGATGGAAAAGTGTTTTATGATTCTTCGACCACTTGTTGATCGAATAAGCAACTTGTTGGCCCATCTTGTCGATATTAAATATGATAAAGGAATAATGAAGTGCAGACACGATCATCACGTCGGGCGAATGACCTAGTACAAACACAGACCTAGAACAAATCACGGAAAGAGAAATATTAAATATGAAGGAGTACAACTATACAATTCACTACCGAAAAACATTAAAGAAGCTAAAACTAATTTATATTTTAATTAAATGTTAAAAAAACACATCTTCGACGGCTCCAACATAAATAAATAAATAAACTATAATATTATTATCTTCTAGCATTGTGTAGTGTGCACGGTGCTTTATAACATAACAGTGCTGATAAGAATAGCGCGCTCGATGTATACAACGACGCGCGCGCTCTGAGTGATTTACTTCGTTATACCCACTTACAAGATTTGTTACAACTAATTTTATACTGGCTAACTGCGCGACGAGCGCTCTGAACTACCTTAATTATTACTTGCATGTTATTATTAAAACTTTGTTTCTCGTTAAGTGATTATGTAAATCTTTGAGAAATAAATTATATTTTAAACCGTATATTCGGAGAAATTCAATGTTATTTCTCCTTTTCTTAACCCCCACCATTGTCTCTGCGTCTCCGCTTGACGTGACAACACGTCGTGTCCGGGTTCGCAACAAGTCAATCGTGATCCTGAGGATGCCTCGTTGAGAGGTGAAACACGTGTCGATTTCTTAGAGGGTTCTTTATGACTCTTTAAGACGTCGTTTTTTTGTATGTTACCCATCTCTCACTTTATTATTAAAATTTCCAGATCAATGATCCTGAGCAGGCGTGCGAATGACGATGACTCCCGCGATGGCTTCACCAAGTGGCCTTTCATGACCACTCACACTTGGGGGGAGTACCCGCAGGGCACGTGGATACTAGAGGTAACTAGATCTTATTTTACTTCGTTCGATAGTACCTAGAGTGATGGAAAATAATATTTAGTTCATACCTATAGAAGAAAAAATAGCAGTTCATGAACTATTGAACTAGATTCCAAATCTTTGAAGTAAGTTGGTAAATAACAGTAGGCCTATCCTGTTTTCTTTTTTTTTCTGTCGGATACAATAATAACCCACTGCTCTGTCTGATACTTGTATCTGTTTAGGCTTTTTTGCTTGGGGAGATACCTCTCTCAGGTAGGTGTCTCATTCCATCCTGATGAATCTATCTTGTATGGATGAGACACTATGTCTCCTTAATCTTCTATGTTGAAGGCCTTGATCTCCACTCAGTCTGAGGGTAAGCTCATTTTTGTAATTCGAGAGTCTTTTCTGGTAGTTGATGCTATATATCGTATTCCGTACCCCAAAGCTGTATGCCATAGGTCCATATTTCTTTCAAGATGGCTTTATACACTGTCAATTTGCTGTGTGTGCTCATTTGTGAGTGGCGTCCTATTAGATGTAAATTGAAAAAAAATAACAGGCTGGATCAAATTCAAAATATTATTATTATCTGGGGGATTTAAAGCTACAGGCTTAGCAACAACGCGGGCTGGCGCATCGTTATCGAGCAAGGGTCGGGGGTCAGACCACATTTATGTTTGATCACATATTTATAAGCTGTGTTTCCCCCCCCCCCCCCCCCCCCCAGGCGCGCTACAACGGCGGGCCGGCCGCGTCGCCCGCGGACTGGTGGGGCTACTTCCGCGGCTGGTCGCTGGTGCTGCACGGCACGCGCGCGCCGCCGTACGCGCAGCTGCAGCCGCAGGACCCGCACTCCAAGCTCGCCGTCGTCAAGAAGGCGCATGAAGACAACCTCTCCAACTAATAGACCGACAGCTCCAGGCTTCATAAACTGATCAGGGTTGGTTTGAAAATAGCGATTTTTTAACAGTATTATGAGTAGTCAATGATTTTTGGTAAACGTTTCTGTTAATCAGTAAAAGTTTCACAAAAAGAGTGGAAAGATAGTTGGAGGGTAATTACCGTAATATGGTGGTGAATATTACCCTAAAGCGAGTTGATGATAGTTACCCTAACAAGAGTAGATGGTTATTACCCTAATAAGATCATGAGTGTTGCGTCCAAAAAAGGATAATCACAGATAATTTTAAATCAAGTTTTGTCTCTGTATTTCAGAGTACAGTCATGAACAGTCGGGTTAAGAAAAAAATATGTATCAATATTTTTTTTAACAGAAAACTGTATATTTGTGAACAAACGACAAGAAGTGTCACCAGCCATGATCAGTGAAATAAAACCTGGAATTCATAATGTAGGCGTAACATAGACAACCAAGTGACGACAAAGGATTCATTGTACTTAGATTTTATAATAATAATATTCTCTATTTTCCATTACATACTTTCTTCAAAATCTGTTAATAAACTCCCGCGTCGTGGCCCGTTGCTCATGTTATGCCTGCTGAGTACTAGCGTCTGTAAAAACTTATGTATTTTTGTACATAGCTTTCACAGAAGCCATAGGCATTCTTCTTAAATTATTGTTATGAATTTTGTTTCTCTTTTTAATAAACGGTAACTGCACAATTTTTAGAGACATTATTTTTAGATTAACATTTTTAGAACTATATTATTTTTTTTTTCTTTTAAATGTTATTTTATATATTATTCATTTTATGTTGATAATTATCTTTGCTGTTACCGTTTGTTATAAAATATGAAAGTAAATAAAAATGGCGGTAAAGTTTGATAATTTTTTTATCAAAATGGGAATTGATAGGGTTGGATTGATTCCTTGCGTCAGTTTATTTGGGCTTATTTGTTGCTATAATATTATATTTTACCGGAATAGCTGCCATTTTTATTGAAAACGGTCAAAGAAGGATAATTACTACTCTAATGTTATATTTAACTTCTTTGAAAACCAAGAACATTGTTTTTCTTTGACTGTCTTCTGAATTATCTTTTAATCTTTATCCTATTGAACTAGTTATGATTTAAAAAATGTTATTTATTTTCGAAAACTATTCTAGTCCTTAAATATTATTTATTAAATCTTGATTTATATGGTAATGGAATTTAAAATACCCTTTTTTGAAAAATGTGTAATATAAAAATAATAAAAGAAAAAATACCTTTGAATATTGAATGGTTAAAAAGCTAATAATTTACGCCTGAGAAAAGAACGGTGAAAAGTCGCGAGAAGAGAATATAAGTTATAGAACATTATTTTTTCCTTGGAATTAGAATGACATTATTTTTGTAACAAACTTCGCTGTAGAATAGAAAAGTATTTATTTTCTATGAATGTTGTTCATCTTCTATATAAATCTATAAGTTACATAGACAGACGAACATATCAGGTAGCGTCGTAATGTGCCGAACTTTACATACTTACACAAATATCAACTATTTATTTTAAACTGGAAGTTGAACAAGATTTATTATGACGTTCATTTTCGGCAAATTTATTTTGAATATGAATATGTTCGCAAAATGATTTTTAGAATGGATAGTTCCATTTCAGTTTATTTGTTCTTTCAAATTGTTACGTTCGTTAGGTTTTACTAAATTCAAATGGCCTTTATTTAACCCAGCTAAATAAAGCTCATTTGAATACTTTTGTGTTTAATAATACTACGTGTCGAAAGATACGTATGTTAGAGTATTTACAAAGAATATATTAGAAAATTATCGTTATCGAGTAAGATATAATAAAGCTATTTATATGACAACATGATTAAACTTCCTTTTGGGGCCCACAAACACTGAATATGGTTATTTATCAACAGCCTCTCTGCATCTATTTTCTTAAAGAATAAAATTTATTATTAAAATAAAGTTTCAAGCATTTTCACTTCCATATTAACCAATTAACATTATGTATTTTACATTTATGGGCATAACCGTAGGTTTATTACAAAGTCGTTAGGATAATGGTTAAGAAATTTAAAAAAATCATATAAAGAAAAAATATATTATGTACTACTATTATAGAAAATATAATGTGATTTGGTGTTGTATTTGAATTAAATGACGTTTTTGTAATTGCTACTCCTTTCCCTTTTTATAGTATTTATGTGAGGGCCGTTTCTCTATTGGTTGCTGCAACCTAAATCATTACTTAGCAGATTTAGCTATAGTAATACTCTTTAGAAAAGTACTTTTGTTGCCCTATTGGTATGCTCCTTGTGTAGTACTGATGAAGCTTAACAATAAAAAATGGACTTTTAAAATCAATACAAACTCATAGCATCAAGCCATCTAATAAATAGTCATAATTGAAATTAAACTCAGAAATATGTTTTAACATTTAATTTTCATTAACAAATGTAGGTATTGGGCAGTTTGTTTATCTTACAATAGTAATAACTATACACAACTGTAGTGGAATTAAGTATAAAACTATTTATTACACTATATACAATTTTATTATGGAATATATCTTAGTCATGCCAAACCGTCGTGGAAAGAGCGATAACAGAGAAAATGTCTAAAATTAAAAAGAACTGGGTAGCCAAAAATATACCTACACAGGTAACTACGTTTAAAAACGACTGTAGATGTCTCTTCTTCATAGTTATGATCGATGATTCTCTTATTCCACAAACTAATTGTATTGAATATCACAAATAACATCTTGTAAAATCTGTTACCCTTCCTTTTTATGAATAAGGGTAAGGGTAATAAACATATATTTCCCACACTACATATTAGAATTGGTATGGTCACAATGGTTCGGTTTAAAATTCAAGAACGACGGATTAGCTATATACATAAAATACAGGTTGTAGTCTGAAAATCTATTTGACAGACTGTCATTATACTTACAATAACAGTTATTGAAATTAAATATTATTGGCATTGATCGTAATACAATAATTTAAAAAAGCAATAAGTGACATAGCTTTACTTTGTAATGGATATCACATTAGGTTTTTATTTTAAATATGTTTTTACTATTTACTGAAAAAAAAACTAACCTAATGGATTTTAATGTTTGGAAACTGTGTTATTATTATACATGTTTGTCCATAAGTTTACATTAATCATTGAATTGAAAGAGGTATCAACGTCAATTCATTGATACCGCTTAAATTCAATAGTTACTTATAATAAATCCCATACAAATGTCTATCAATCCCATACAAATGTCATATTATTATGATTGGTGTATGGTAGACCTTACTTTAGGATTTAATTAAGGTACAGAACACTAAAACTAAAGTAAAAAATACAAATACATACACTAACGTTTGTCACCGTTTCACTTTTATTCACAGTTTATTTTGGTACAGTCACACTCATTTATGAATAGTCTCATACAATTTAATTTGTCTTGTATGACTTATTCACTGGTCATACAATTCATACTGTACCGGTTTCCGGTTGCATTACATGGTGCAATTTGCATTTATTTGAGTATTGTATGGTTTCATACACCCATTTTTAAAAGTTCATTTATGATGATGATATTAGATGATTATGAAAACGGATTTGGTGATGAAATCCGTTTGGCTCAGACACCCATCTCGTTGTATGGCCTGCCGTTGTGCATATCTACATCAACGCCGCGCTCCGAGATCCCGTTGAGCCCATTTGCGTGCCCACGGGAACTTAACTGTCAGAGATCTGTGAAAAATAAATAATGGTTAAGCTATGATGCTAAGGAATTGTGGAAAGATACAAAACACTAAATTATGAGGTGAAAATCATGAGAACGTCTGGCATTCCTAGAGAAGCTACAAACGTTGTTGACTTGCAACTAGTTCACAACGGTATGAGCTATTTTCATATACCTAAGTTGTGTCGACACAAGATAAATCGTTCAGATTGTGTTATAATAACAAATGTCTAAACAATTCTGTAAAAACGCGATGGTAATTTTTTTTTTTAGTTTATCTCGTGTACAAAACCGTTTCTTAGGGTAAAACTCGTCTGACGGGGTCCACTAGGGCCAATGCCTGCCAGGGTCGCGGGAAAGTCCGAAAGGATTATCGTGGCCCCTGGCAACACACAGGCAACTGAAGGAACACGGGTGGGTTTTAGTCAGAAAGAGTCTGACACGCCCTCCCGCTCCGCCCAGAGCGGGAGAAGTTAATTGATAATTTCCCAAAAAGGGGTAAAACTCATAAGCTTTAAAAATATTTTGGTGGCAACACACGGGCAACTGAAGGAACACGGGTGGGTTTTAGTCAGAAAGAGTCTGACACGCCCTTCCGCCTCCGCCCAGAGCAGGAGAAGTTATTTATTTGATAATTTCCCAAAAAAAGGGCAAAACTCATAAACTCTAAAAATATTTTGGATTAGGGTAAAACCTGTAGCTCTCAAAAGATTTTAGGGTAAATCTCGTAAACTCTAAAAAGTTTTTGGTACTTACCCATGGTTTCCTGCTGTAACTCTAGTTTGTACGCCGGGTTATCGTACGGCGGGAGAGAAGATTCTCTGGGAGCGGATGGCGCAGCTGTAAACACAAAAAGTATGAATAACAATGGCCGGATTTTTTAAGGGCTACTCTTACGTGACGCTAAAAGTATCTTGGTTCAATAATTAATGGCTAAAAAAGTAACAGCCGTATAGCAGGAGGCAGAGTGACTCTGTTCCACATAAATAAGGTAGTAGATGTAGGTAGGGTCCTAGATGTCTATACCACGGAAGTGCGGCAGTACCAATACTTTCTATTTAAGGTATCAGAATAATTACCCGATCCGATGGCATGGAAGATGGTTACCGCGATGGATAAAGTTTTATCGTTAGGCTTTGAAAACCTTGAAATCCTTCGAAATTGAATTTTAACTTATGACGTCCAAATAGTCCGTCATACATACTACTAGTGATGGGCACAGATCTCGGCCGATGCCTCCTGAGCACGACGAGCAGCAGCAGCAGCGACGTGAGCGCGCCCAGCGCCGCCACCGCGCCCACCGCCACCAGCGCGCTGTAGTAGTCGCCGCGGTGCCCGGCCGCTACTGACGATGCTTCTATCTCGTCTGTAGGGAAAAAATGGTTTAATGCTATGTGGTTTGTATTTGTATTTAGGTTAAGGTATTTTAGAAAAAAAAAAAATATTAAGAGAGTTAAAGGGCGAACTCACGACATGGTGTTTTAGAACTTTTTCTACCTCTAATTGGTTCAGATTGTCCATTGGATACTGACAGATTGTTCAAGTGACAAATACTCACTATCAATAGGTTCTGGAGAGTCTTCCGACTTTGTGTTGATTTCCAATACATTGCTAGTCTTCACTTTTCCGTTGGTCAGGAACATTTCAAGCCAGACACGACATCTGTTGAGAAAGAGACAACACATTATTACGATATTATTAGCCACTAATAATGCAAACACGCTTGCTTAACTGGATCGGCCACATTAGACGGAAAAAGTAGGCTGTTGCTAGTATAGTCGGACGACAAATTTATTTTTTTATTCATCCGTTTAGCGGACGACTAGACACTTCGGAAAAAGTATGTCTGATATGGCCAAATTAAAAATTCTTAAATAGTAACTGTATCTGGGAACTTTATAGTGGGTTAACCCACCAAAACAGAAAATCAGAACTAAAAACCATATAGCCTTTTTTTTGGTCAAGGGATGCAAATCCTCATAATTGTCCTCCGTTCTGAGGCGGACGGAGTCTGTTAGACTCTGACTGACTAAAACCAGGCCGTGTTTCCTCGCACACTTGCACCGGGGGCATTATCTGCCCTCCGCCGACGCCCGGTGCGCCTGTTACGGGCCGGGAGAGCACTAGAAATCTCCCTCTCCCTTTCTGCTGCCTCTTTTTGTGACATGACATTTTCGCAAAAGGAGATCACCGCGTCTCACGATACTGCGCTGCCACCCATGGAACGAATCACACCCGGCTGTGACAGGTCGCTTCTCACTTCCAAAACGAGGGCACGGCGTGACTCCTCTCAAGTTGCACACTCTGCAAGCGTATGCCACGCCGTGTCGGACTGATGACTAAACTCCGGAACTTGGTTCTAGAAGTCTGCTAGTGCAACCTACCCGAACTGGGCCCATTTGGGGCGAATGATGTAAGACAGGGAGCAAATGAAAATAGATTTTGCTCCGGTCCTTCTCATAGTGGAAAATCTGGAACATTATCGCTGATTAAGTAGGTATCTCAAGGAACGTACTTGGTGTTTGGCTGCAGTCCAGTGAGCGTAATAGCCGGCGGCAGGTCCCTCGTGGCGAGCCGGAAGGCGTCCCTCTCCATGCGCGCGGCGCAGGCGTGCGCGCCGCGGTACACGCGCACCCAGCGCTCGGCCGGCGCCGGCACGCCGCGCCACCACACCTCGGCCGCCTCCGCGCCCACCGCGCGCGCCTCGATGGTTACCGTCCAGTTGTATGGGTCTGGGGAGTAGAAAATTGTTTAAAGAAAAAATAACCCAAATGTTACCGTTAACTGACAACGCCCAATTCTACCTCTACTTTACGAAGACAAAGTGACATTTCTTTTCTTTATTTTTGAAATCGCTAGAAATCTTTCTACGATTTGTCTTTCGTTGCTTCCATTTCTATGGTGGTCATGCTATGCACGCTGGTCACAAACTATTGGTGGCTTAAAACTCGCCCTCTATTATATGCGGATGTGACCGATAAAGTCCCGCCCCTTTTGTGACGTTTAAACCATCAAGCCCCGTGGTTTGATATTGAAGCGCGCAAATCAATCCCGCCATAAAAAAAACCGGTACTACCTATAATTTTTTGACTTCAATGTCGCATGATACCCCATAGGTGCATAAATGCATAATGCAATAAAACGAAACCTGGCTGTAGTTTTACACCTGTGCATTCGTTTATATGGAACGGAATACATACGTGACGTTACAGGGGTATATAGTTACTGGCAGACCTGCTAAAAACCTTAATCCTAGATACGGGAAGCACAATACCGGATCGCTGTGGCAATCCTTGGGGGAGGTCTATGTCTGACGGTGGGAATCATTGAGCTGAAAGAAGACGATGATTCACTTACCAACATAGGGAGCAGTAGTGAACTCGATGCGGCGCGGGTCGGTGAGCTCGGCGGCGGCGCCGGGCGGCGGCACGAGCACGAGCGCCGCCTCGTAGCGCGTGGCGGCGCGCAGCTCGCGCAGCTCGGCGGCCGCGCGGCTGTGGTGCAGCAGCTCCGTCATGCTGTAGATGGGGGTGCCCACGGGCCGGTACCTGGGGAGGACAGACGATGCATATTAAATCATGAATACAGATTTACTTTAAGCAGATGATAAATAATTTCCACTTGTTTGTTGTTTCAGTACAGGTATCCCATGCGCCTAGTGTCAGACAACGATGGTCATTGAAAGCTGCACCAGTTTAAATTGACACCACACATGAGTCTCCTATTGAGAATCATCGCTGCTGCTAATCTGTTTAATCTGTGTAGCAGCTGAAAGAACCTCTGCAGTTTTTAGGTTTGTAACAAAGTCCGTTTTTAAAGGCTTTCATTTTTAACAAAGGAGCTTCGTTCAACGTACACCTTGTGGTTGCGTAAACGTCGTTGGTTATATCGAAAAGCGTGGTGTCAACGTAACATCAACGGTAAGGGCTGGCGCACATCTAGCGAGGCGCAGGGCTGTTGTCTTGTCACTGCTAAATAAATATCAAAACTGCGTGCCTTAAAATAAAGTCCAAAATAAAATAAACCAAGACGCACAACTTATTCCGCTTAGATACGCTCTCGAGCTTATGGAAGTTTATGTATTCTCAACTTTATTTCAACTGTTGCAAGGTCGTATTTGTGTGGTAGTGAGAACCACGTTGCGCTGTGCTTCGGCAAATGAGCGCTGGCCCTAAGCTGGAGAAAAGTGCAATGCAAAAGCACTCCTAGGTTATATAATTTGCTGTCTTAGTACGAAATGCGTAGATAACATCTCCAAAAACGTCTATCTTACCTGACTTGTATCGCATCAATGAACTGCAGCTCATCCTCTCCAAACCGTCTCCACGTGACGTGTGCTGTCGTGTCATTCACGTCCATTACCGTCAGCCGACTGTCGATCTCCTTAAGTTTCTCCTCCGTTTTTGGAGGCGCCTGCAAGAAAAAATAGGAGTTAGCATAAAGGCACCATTCAGTAGCCGACCGCAGGCAGCAAATGCACGCGACACGACTGGTTTCTATGAATTTCTATGAAATTCCTTCCGTAGCTAGCGACACGTCGTTTGAAGCTACGGGCGAGCGACAGACGACACGTGTAGACCGCAGACGGGCCCGACCCAGTAGCCAACGCTCGAGCGATAACACGTTTTTCTATCTTCTATCTACCGACTGGAATACTGGCTGCTGCCGCCTGCGGTCGGGTTCGGAATCATGATTGCAGCGACATGACGTCACGTGGCGACACGTCGCCTGCAGTTGTCGCCTGCGGTCGAGTACGGAATGGTACCTTAAATCAACCTATAACGTTCCCACTGCTGGGACACAGGCCTCCTCTCTGTAACACCGTGAGCCAACTAGGTAGTGACAAAAATTTGGATTAACGAGGTGATGTTACCTTAGAAAGGACCATCCATCGGTGTCAAGTCACACAAATAAGGCTCTGCCGTTTCCACAAAGGTTGACTATTATGAGGGATATGACACCTAAGGAGCTAAATCCGCCATTATAGTTTGCTGAGAACTTCAGTTGATTTTGAACTCATCACATGATTATTAATGCTATTATAGACATCCCAGATTGTCCAAAATATATCCGAAAGTTTGAAGTTTCAGGGTTTCAAATGAAAAATAGTAATGCATTTAGTAGAAATTGAATACGAAATAAACAATTAAGGCGAGAGTCAAACAACAACCTCTTTGATCTTACAGTACTTCAAAATAAGGATCGATTTTAGCACTTGGCCTAGGTTTTTATATTGAAATACTAATGCTAGGTCTTAACGTGGGAGCTAATAGGTGTTCTTCACGCTTGTCATATACTGTGGTCTGCATAACCTGATAGCGAACTCTAAGGACAAAATCCATACAAATTGAATGGAAGCATTTATTATAGCGTAAAACACACAGACATTGCTAAGTTTTTGATCAACAGACCCAATAGACTAAAGAGCCCTATTTCGAAACGTACCGTCTTCGAATCCAGTGTCCGTACAGTGTAGATCTCGCTCTCTGGCTCAACGGGCAGGTTATGCAGGTACAGCTTCCCCCTGATCTTATACGTGGTGGCTGGTGTGAGGCCAGTCAGTCGGAACTCCAGGCGAGGAGTCGTTAGCACCTCGTCTGCAGGCGCGAATACTTGCGAGTGCCAGTGAGATACGTCTTCGTCACTGAAAAGGTGGAGATAAAATTTAATTAGATGAAGTTGTTCGCTTTGCGATGTTTTGATGGGTCCAAGTTATTGATTACTTGAATGTGTCTCATTAATTTACTTATTCCTAAGTTGAGACTAATGTTAATGAAAGTTTAAAAGTCTTCGAGCCTGTGAGCTTCGTATTAAAACAATACTCTGGCAAGGCCAAAGAGTAACACGATCAGGTGCACTCGGGCGAAGAAGCATCTAATATCAAAATTAATACAATGTTCAATTGCCTCCTAGTATTGAAAAAAACCGCCATAAATCCATAACCACTACATATTGAGTCATCTAAATAGATAAGAAAAAAAACCAAAATATTCCAATTCATAAGAAATGACAATACTTACGCCTTATCAGTATATCTCAAATCAACGCTACCCCTCAATCCGACCAGCACTGGCGGAAGACCAAACAGCATCTTCACACTGGTAGGCGAATCCGCTTGTAACGAGATCACAGACAGCTTCTTGTTCATGTCCCCATAAGCTGGGGGTAAGGTGAAGCCTGGAGGTAGACCCTGCAATGCAGGCTGGTCCGCACTGTGCGGCGGCCGGATATTGTTCTGGTCGTAGTCAGGAATATTCTCATCCTGGGGGAAATGGATCTCAGGAGGAATTGTGGGAAGGAACGACTGCTGGGAAGGCGCGTCTGATGTTGATTGACCTGGAAAATAAAGAATGCTTTGGAACTGAAGAAATTTATTAATGATAAAATTAAGAGATCATCCATTTCGTTAAGTTCCTAAGACAAAATGTCTTCAGAGGGCTTAGTGAGAGCTTCATTTTACCATCTCGATCAAACGCATCGAGCGCGTTTGGCGTTCCGATTGGCCCTTCACCGGTGAAGGCCGGCCGGCTGCCAATCGGAGCGCCTAACGCGGTCGATGCGTTTGATCGAGACGGTAAAATGAAACTCACACTAAGCCCTCTGCAGATTCGAATAGATGGTCTGTTTTGATTGTAAATTTTGTGGGTTAGTAGAATGAGGTGATATAATGATTTATGATCGATTGTATTATTCATGATAGGAATAAAGTTACGAGTTCGAGTATGAGTAAATTTTAAACAGCATTTGTTCAACATCTTTCTGTAGATTACAACGCATAGGAGAGAAAAAAGGCCAGAAAATTCAGTCAAAGTTGGGAGTCAGTCGTTAATACATCAAGGAGACACATGAAGCTAACAGCAAGGCGAGGCAACCAACCTGCCTCGTCTCCAGGATCTTTGTCTGCTGACCGTCCCAGGTTCTTATTCACTACAGACTCCACCTCCATCTGATTGAGCAAATGCTCCAGATCCAATGCTGACATATGTGTCGTCTTTGAATTCTGCGTGAACGGTGAAGGAACATCGGGTTTAGGTACAGGTCTTAGTAGCACAGTCTCGTAAGGGTTAGGTTCTTTAGTCAATACGTGATGCGCTTTCGAATCGTCCTGCCACAAAACTTCACGGTACATCTCAGTCGGCTTTGAGCTCTTCATGTCCTTAGTATTTAGTATGGTCACGTGTTTCCTAGATTGGGACTGGTGTCGGGAACTACTATAGGGAAGGATAACTTTAGGGACGTGGTAGTCTACGGATTTATTTGATTTGTCGTGTTTGTTGTTTGGCTCGAACAAATTCTTCTCCTGTTTCGGAAACTCTGGCAATGCTCGCAAGGCATTAAATTTAGGCTCAATGCGACTTTTGGAAAAAGAAGAGTCAGAGATAGGTTTCCTTTCGAGTGAAGGTAAGAAGTAATTTGAGTTATCAAGTTTTGAGATTGGTACTTTCCTGACCTTCTCATAAATTGATTTCACTGGTATCTTCTGAGATTCCATGGCCCGTATTGGGGTTCTTGGAGTAAGAGTTGCTAGGTTATGCAAGTAGTCGTGCAGTTTGATGTCTGCGTTTACAAGGTTAATGTGTTCAGCATGCATATTATGCGAAGGTCGAGTGTAAGCTGTTTGCATTTTCCTGAAAGTGTCTGTTATCTTTGGTGGCTCTGGTTTGCGGGGCTGTACGTGCCAGTTATCATGAGAACCTACTAAAGGTGGTTCGGGATGTATTGTTTTGAATGGTTTTTCGATATCATCTAGAGTGAAAACCGTGATATTATCTGCGTGAGAAAAAATAGGATTAACGGGTGCTTCCGTAGCGTATTGCGGTGCTGCTGTGACTGGGAGAGGGAAAACAGTTTTCAGGTATTTAGGGAAGGACTTGACAGGGCTCAAGTGTCTGTAGAAGTCTATAGAGTCAGTGGTAAGGGGCATTGTGGGCATAAAGGGTGCTGATGTTGGTACGTCAGGTGCCAGAGGCGTCACATAGTTCATGATTTCACCGAGAACCGGCATGCTGTAATGCTGAAAAGACGATCCATTTGCAGCTGCAAGCAATAATGTGTATGAGTGACAAGCATGTGGTATTGTGAGATGAACAATAATGAAGCTGATTAATGATTTTAATATGTTAAGTAAGAATTAGATTTTTTTAATGAATTAATGACGAATGATGTTATTTTTTCAGCAAATTAATGCGTTTGTTGGAAATGAAAAATATTATCATGAATTATCGCATATTATGTTAAGTCTAATTAAGGTTTCAAACAGCTTCCTTCAAGCTGTTTCTTACCGGTATTGGGCAGACATCCCCAATGCTTGCAACAGTCCTCATCAGATATGTTCACGGCAGCTGGCCGATGTCCGAGAGGACAGCGCAACGTCTGCGGAGGTACAGCGGGGAGGGGAGAGCAGACCTCCTGACAGTCCAGCTCACCATTCTCACAGAAACAACGTTGTTCGCACCCAGTTAGGACAATTGGTACTTCACTCCAGTTTGGTACTCTGGAAATCATAGAATCTTTAAACATCAGGCCGGAATTGACTTAATATGGCTGATAGGAACAAGGAAAATATTTTATCTGTTCAGCATATAGGCTTCATAAATGTTAACGTTCCACGGCCTATGTCGAAGCTGGAAATATGGACATCTACCGTGTTGTCTGTTTGTCTTTGCGTCATCAGTGATCGATGGCAAGGGACCTCGTTTGCAGAAGTACAGTATTACATTATGCAGCTTTTTTGACAAACTATACGATATTTTACAATTTTATTCTTATTTCGCATAGTAAAAGTTTTCATAATGATGATCTCTTTTCAAGTTTAAGGAACCAACCTTGAAATAACTAAAAAAATCTGCTGCTCACATTCGTGCAAATATATGGAACAGCTGCTTTATTTTTTCATAAACATTTGACACACTAGCAACTAATTAGCTGTTGCGTGTGTTTGACATAGCTTGGAGATATTGAACCTCTCCAGTCAGGTTCTAGAAGCAGTTCAGTGTGGGAGCCGTGACAAAATTTTCCGGAAGCCTATTCTATCCTGATAAGGGTAAACAAATACTAAGATTATTGATGGTCTACTCACGCGACTCCCTTATAATGGCAGGTCCCATCGCTCAGACACCGCGCTGACCGCGGGCAGCAGTTCGGCGGCGAGGCGGGCGGGGAGGGCGCCCAGCGCACGCAGCCCTTGGACACCAGCTCCAGCCCCACGTGCGACGGACACACGAGAGCAGCACATTCGTGCTCGTCCGGACCAGTGCACTCGCAGAGCTCAGTGCAGCCGATGTGGAACTCCGCGCCTGAGTGGAGTAAAATGATGGAGTTTATCGATATAAGTGGAAAAAAACTATATTAAGTTTTTTTTGTTACTATACACAAGTGACATTTATTTTAAAATAAATCCTCATATAAAATTAACTAACAATAACATAATAGTTGAATAATCGCCGTTGCCGTTGACTGCCCCGTTGGTCTAGTGGTCGCAAGTGCTACTGTTAAGCGTGAGGTTCTGGGTTCGATTCCCAGGTCGGGCAAAGTGTTATTGGGTTTTTCCATCTGGAAATACTCAGTAGCAGCCCGGAGTCTGGATTCGTGTCCGGTTGTTGGCAATAGGCTCGCCTCCTATTACATGGGACTTAAACATAACTGGCAAAATGTGAGTGTACTTTATAGGTACACCTCTGCCCAACCCTTCGGGGTTTACAGGCGTGATTTTATGTAATTAATCGCCGTTAATCGTGTATAATTTATTGGCCCGGGAAGTTGTACATTCTGTACTGAAGAGAAGAGCTGCACCACTTTTTTGAAGGATGAGTATAATTATCTATCAACGAATTTCTAGGAATACACCTAGAAAATTCCTCCAGGCTAGAGTTACTCAATAGTTCAGCTTATATTATTGCTTATGAAATCCTCCAGAATAGACTTCCGATTATATTATTGATGTGAAGGAAAACAGCACAAATCGCCTACGAAAAGGTAGACGCCCCGGGCGTCGGAAATCGAGAGCCGATTTCCGGCCACCGTGGGCGCGGGCTTGCGGACGGAGAGCAATTGGTAGCTCGTATGTTATAGTTTTAAAATTCACAGAAGCGTTTGGCTATTACTGATTTCTGATGCATTATGCATGGCTGAACCAGGATGTTCAGCGCTACTATCGTTTACATGTTCAAGTACATCTATTACGTCTTGATTGAATAAGCAACCGGTTTAAAATTGCTCAAAGTTTATCCAGCTATTGAGTAAGCAGCTAAAACAATTCGTTCTAGAAATCGGTCACTGCATTTAAGGCCAGAAGAATTCTACTAAAATCACAAACACAGACTTATTTAACTTTTTTAAAGTGAAAATTACTTTGGGCGCGTTGAGCAGTTTTTGGGTGAACAAAAGTAATGAAACTCGCGTCATCGTCACGTCATCTAACGCTCAAGCGAAAGACATCAACGCGGAGCATTTTTGGGTGAACAAAAATAATGGAACTCGCGTCATCGTCACGTCATCTAACGCTCAAACGAAAGACATCAACGCGGAGCATTTTTGGGTGAACAAAAATAATGGAACTCGCGTCATCGTCACCTAACGCTCGAACGAAAGACATCAACGCAAGAATCAAAAGGTTATATAACGAAAGTCAACAACGCGAGAATCAAAAAGTTACTTAACGAAAGACATCAACGCGAGAATCAAAAAGTTACTTAGTTTTCACTTCCATCGGCAGTCCCCAAACGCAACCATTTTTTTTTTTGCTCAGAATCTACTTTAAAATATTCCAAATAATACGCACCAATAGCATAGAAGTGTCCATCATAGTAGCATCCGACCTTCGAAACATTGTGTATATCCTCATTCGGAACCTCATTGAAGCCCACTCCATTGTCCGAAGCCGTTATAGTAAAATTAAACTTAGTTCCCGTTTCCTTGGTCTTCAGGATATAGTCTTTTCCACCTTCTAAGTTCAATATCAGATTGGAATACTTCAGTTCCACATCGCTAAAGGACTTTCCTCCATCATTGCTTAGGAGAAGGTGGATAGGATCTTCGCTCTGGTTCAACTGCATCAAGTTGACTTGAACTGAATTGTTTTGGAGTACTTTCACGGATCCAATGGGTTCCGTCAGTACTAAAGGTCTCGTTTCAATACGTTCATCTTGTTCGTCGTAGTCTTCAAAGCCTTTTATCATCTGTTGAGGAAAATTAATGTAATTAAAGGTAATTTATAATAAACTAGCGACTTGACAAAACATCGCGATTTCTTAGGTAAATGCATGGTATAAGAAAACAAGGTATGGCATTCCGGCAGTGACCCTTTCGTACGTCACTATACAGTTGCAAAGATTTTAAGTCGGCATTCTATTAAAAAATATATACAAAGCATTTAAACTGTCGTTTCGTTTGTTTAATCAAACGAAACAAATCAATTTAAACATATACCAACGTAATTGTTAATTAAAAGCTCACTGTTTTATCAGGTTCGCACAGTAACAAAGGTGGTTTGGGGAGTTGTTACTACTCAATACTGGTAACACAGATGTGATGACGTAGGTAAGTGTCACCCACGTGACCATTGTGTCTCGGAATGCCATACCTTGTTTTCTTATACCATGGGTAAATGTAACTTTAATTTAACGTATTATAAACATGAACCTTCCGTAATAAATTCTCGGATTTGGATTAAATTTGACACATGGGTAAGCTATGACCTAAGTTAGGACATAGAATACTTTTTATCCCGATATTCTCAAGGAATTGAGACGTATGCAGGTAAAACCGTGGAGCGCAGCTAGTCGAAAATAAGAACCATTAGAATTCTACTAAAAAGTAATTCATACCTCAGTAGTAGTAGTAGTTGTAGTAGTGGAGGTAGTAGAGTTCTCAGGTTCTTCATGTACATCATGGCTGACGTCACACACTTGGACCTCGCAGCAGGCATCGTTGGGATCCTGCACGTTGATGCATTTGTCTGAAGTCGGTAGGGGATTACATCTGTCAGAAGAAGAAGTAGAGGATCAGTATCGTTGGGGAATGTGGGATCATAAGATTTTGATAGCTAATTATTCGTTACCACCATCATCTGCCTAGCCTTTTCCCAACTATGTTGGGGTTGGCTTTCAGTCTAGCCAGATGCAGCTGAGTACCAGCATTTTACATGGAGTGACTGCCTATCTGACCACCACAACCCTGTAACATGGTAATACGGTACCCCTTGGTAAGACTGATTTTCTTACTTTCGGGCTTCTGACGACCCGCAACGACTGTCAAAGTCGTTACGGGTCGTCAGAAGCCCGAAACTCTGACACCAGTCTTACCAAGGAGGTATTACCCAGTTACTGAGTTGTGAAGGTCAGATAAGCAGCCGCTCCATGTAAATTACAATTCAGCTGCATCCAGTTAGACTGGAAGCCGACCCCAACGTAGTTGAGAAAAAGCTAGGCAGATTGATATATCACACAGTTTGTTTTTTATATTAAATTAAGTTTAACTGTAGCCACATTTTTAAACAAAATTCATTGTGTGTGACCATTTTAAAATACGTAATGATTATAGCTTATTTTCTGCTAACCTGGGTTTACAAGTCACAATGGACTTAGGTTCACAAGAGCAGGTCTGTTCGCAGCCGATGTGCCACTTGGAGCCAACAGGGTGTGACTCATTCCCATATCGACACATTTCTACCTTCGATATCTTCGGATCTGCAAACATCAAGAAAATTAAGTACTTTTGGATTCTCTTAAAACCATTTCTGCTAGATTATTTTAGCATCGATCGCAGCTTTTAGGGGGGTGCAATATTATAATCTCTACAACATGTAAAAAAATACTCTGTCCGATCCGTGAGAAGATGCATTGACTGTTTCTTACCTGCATTATTTGTAGCGCAGGCGATAATAGAACAACACTCGTCAACAGGTGACTCGAAGCAAAGAGGATCGTTCAGTCTTCTGCCTCTTCGGATGTAAGGATGCTTGCAGCGGGGGGAGCAGTCGAAAACCCCGCCGGTGCCACACTCGCACGTCTCTTCACATCCCCGGTCCATACGCTCACCGAGCTGGTGAATAAGGGAAATATCATCAAATGAAAAAGAAAGTAAGTATAATAATGTATCTAAAATATTGACCAGCACGTATCGTTAATACCTACTAGGGCTATAAAGCCTCGTACAGACAGGCGCGACGCGACTCAACAAAACAATGTCTTAGAAATCTTCACGGCATAACAATTACCGGTGTCGCGTCACGGCTTCGCGTCGCGCCAGTCTGCACAAGGCTTAAATCCACTTGTGCCTATACTACACTTTTGTCTATAGCTAAATATCACCAGTGATACTATCTAATTCATATGAGATCAGTCGAGAAACCCCGCGGAATTCAATATTTCTTAAGTTTTTTTTGCATACTGCAGCGTTATTTTTCGATGTGTTGCTCTCGAAAATTTTAATGGAAATAAGACAATTTCGTGAAACTATAAAAAGCTAAATAAAAGTCTCGAAATCAATAAAACACAATCAAAACATCAATAGCTAGATGCTTTAAATGATTATGATTTAGTTATCATTTTATTATAAAAGCCGCAAATTGAATTTTGATCACCATATACAACGTAAAACAATCGGCATTTACAAAAAAAAAATCTCAAGTATCTAAAACTAAATAAGAAGTAGTATGTATACTTAATCATATTTACTAACCTTATAAACAATTTCATTTTCCTTACACTCGATCTCTTCTGATCCTGTCCTATCGACATTCATCAACGCATGGAAAGGAGCCTGCAGATTAGCATAAAACTTCTCAGGCATATCCTTAGGTTTATGCTCCACTGGTATCATCCTCGGCTCATCATCATCATCTACATCCAAATTAACATCACTTAAATCTGACAAATGTTTCTTTTCGCTCTTTGCATTAGTGTCATTATGTAGTGCGATTGCAAAGTTTTGTAATTCATCTACATTTAAGTTTAATAGTCTTGCTCTAGGTTTTATTGTTTCCTGTGTTGGCATAACAGTTTCTCCTACATCTAAAGGAGTTGTTTCTTCGTCTGGTTTGCGTTCTGTAGATGGTTCTGGGGTTGTAGTTGACGTCGTCGGTGCAGGGCTGGGTGCCCGTGGTTGCGGTGCTTCTGTAGGTAGGGCTCTTGGTGGTACGGTCTGTGATCGCATATCTTCTTCTTCACCTGTTATTTTACCTGGGAAAGAGATATGGCTATTGTTAAATTTTGTGTGATTTTGAAAATATTTCTTTTTGAAATTAATAAGAAATTCTTAAGAGTCTGGACTATTTAATGGGAACTTAATTATACCAATCTATTTTGCTCAAATAAACAAGAAGCAGATTTGAAACAATGAACTTTAATTGAAACCGTGTAGAAAATGATTACTAAGACAATGTTCATAATAACGTTATCAAAAGTAATTTCATGATGGACGGAGGTTAATCTCAAGCAGGAAACGTTTGTCTCAGCAAAAACGTAAGATAACTGGTCTGAAAACTGGGGCAGGGTCAGTAGGCGATACTGGTCATGTACCATTAGACTCACTCTGTACACGTTTTACAATTATAAATCTTACTGCGTAGAGATAAAGTCTATAACTAAATGAGCCAGAGATGAAATCGGAACCACCCGTAAACGACCTGTCGATCGAAATCAATGTAACTGTCAACCAACATCGATTACGATAAAGCAATTTATGGTTCTCTAAAATTCTGTCAAGCTATTGTTAACCTTAAAACTCTGAACACAAGAGTAGTTTTTGTTGTTCGCTTTACCAAGAAAAATATGTGATGAATTTAGGACGATGCGGAACTTAAGACAATGAGTGTTGAACGTGAGAAAGTTGGCCATCATTGGTATTAAAACAAATGATTATTGTGTTCGGTTCCTATAAATTACCGAAAGCGAAACGTGAATCCTATAAAATATTGGAAAACAAATCTGACTTTGACTTCACACGTTTGATATAATGGATCTCATCTTTCCATTGTTGACCAACTAAGTATTTTGGTTGAACTTTTCTCAAAGAAATAAGACGTGTAATTTGCGATGCCGGTCAACGTGTTTATTGCTTTTTGTACGTAAGTAGTTTGGTGGATCTCGAAATTACGGTTGAGTTTTTTTCCCATAGCGTTGATTTAAAAATGAAAGGCTTTATCGATCATAAAGTTTTGGAAAAAGGTAACATCTAACTGACAAATGCGTACACTGACTGTATAGGTCCACTCACATCTAAACCATCTCAGACATTAACCTGCATGGTCTTCATATGGCTTGACCAAGATTGTGTCTGGACTTTTTAAGAGTCTGTGAGCTATGAGTTAGTTCGGTCTTTCTTCTCAGAGTAGTCAGTTAGAAACATAATCTAATTTTGACGTGTAAAAGTGTTATTTTTTATCAATTTACAAAAATAAACACAAATCAAATAAGTATATAAAAAAAGTCTTGCAGTTATTGTCTAGTTGTCTCGACAGTTTAGATATAATTTCGTTTATACTGAAATCAAATAAATTCTGTATTGTAGTAAAGATTGATGCTTTACAGACTGACATCTTAAAACTCATAAGTTATCTGCTTTGAGCAAATTTTGGAAGTTTCTAGATAATAATCAACAACTACGTTAGATTTCTATTTCTTATGGCGCACCCAAGAGATTAGACTGTTCCTACGTGTCCTTACTCTACAAAATGTCAAACAGTAAATAAATGACGTGTAATGCGAAGGTAATGACTTCGCGTACACCTGCGGGCTACATTTGCATACTGTTTGCCCTGTATGGCCCAACATCTAGGTTTTGTTTCAATCATTTGTGTAGCTCTATTCGTGCATTATGTTAGATTGCACTTATGTGTAGCAAATGTTAATGATTTTAAGTTGTGGCGTGCAACTGCAAAGGTTTGCGATTTTTGCAGTGACACTAATAAACTTCCTTTCACTCTCCTCTCTTCCATAAGATGTTTGGTCATCATTGTAGTCATTGTGTTTTACTGTTTGTCTAATTTCGAGATTCCCTGGACTTTTATTTCTATAATTCCAATGATTTTCTCTATCACTATTGTACCCAAAAATGCCATTTAAGATTGCCATGTTTGCAGCATCATCTGATGCATGACCATTATCAAGATGATCTACTTACGAAAGATCTGAAGCAGAAGATGGAAATCCAACTTTTCGAATACTGATTTGTGGGAAATCAAAGGAAAGGTTAATAATATACTCCATGCTTTAACAATAAAACTAAGCTTTCAGTCGGTAGCTTATACTTACTCAAATAAGTTGACTAAAACAACCAAAGCAATGGATAATAACCACTAACAATTAAGAGTGTAATTTATTATTATTATATTTTTTTTAACATAGCCAATAATATTGACATGCATATAAATATTGTACACCCATAGGTATGTTACAGTGATACAATAATGTTAACTGTAAGAACTGTCTTTTTACCTGTGACAAACAATAAATAAATGAATTTGAAAAAATAACCAAGAATCTATCAAGGTAGAATACTGTGCCCTCTAAAAATCCGCAATCAATATTCACAAAATCTATTAATCTAGTCTCCAATCGATACCTTGCGGATATCCTTATGTAAGTGAATGATGGCCTCAAGTCGACCTCAGCTGGATGTAGGTTAGGCAAAGGACGCGGGTGGCGGAGCGGCCGGACCGGTTACAGCTATACTGCGTTCGAGATTTAGTTTCCAAAAATGTAAACAAATATGTGTTTTTGAAAAACAAAACTTAAAGCCCACACATAAAATTCAGTTTGTGCTGAAACTTCAAACAATTTTATGACTTCATTAATATTATTTAAAAATCAACTTAATTTATACTGTCATAAGTTGATATTCGTTTAAGTGGAAATCAATTGGAAACAATATTTTGATTAGAGTTTATGCGCGTGCGCCTGACGCGAAGCTGTCTGCCGATGTTTACGTTCATTGGGAGTCGAAGGCAGTATGCTAATGTTGTTTTAAATGTCGTAATTGTATCAGTTGCTGATTAAATCAATAATCCTATTCTATTTAACATTGTAAATGCAAAAGTGTGTTTGTTGGTTTGTCCTTCATTCACGAACAACGAAGCAAGCAAAAGATCGACGTTAGTTTTTGCCGAGAGATAGTTTATGGCGCGGATAGTGAGACAGGTTTTTATCCGGGAAAGACATTCCGCACGGGAGTATAGCTGCGGGGAAAAGCTAGTGTATCTCTCGTTCCCCTTGGGAAAATGGCGCCAGTGATGCACCTACGTATTATTTCTAATTATTCTCTTTTGTCATCAACTCATCATGGTAGTAGTAGCGAGATAATTATCAACTAACGGTGAAGACAGAGAATGGTAGCTAGAAGCAGTAATATTTCTGCTGTTTGTTAGAAAGGTACTGTAAGAGCCTATGCTCACCACGTTTTTTAACGGCGCGTTTGTAGCGATACAGACGCGATACGCACGCAAGTCAGACGCAGCCTATAGACCTTACAAACTGCTCTGAGGATAAAAGCGCGCCGACGCGCGTCGACGGCGGCGCCATTAAAAAACGTGGTGTGCACAGGCCCTAACGTAGGTTATTCCGTCGATGGTCAATTTATTTAGAATTTCAGAAGTGATGTAGGCATCTCTTTTTCTAAATAAAAGGATGGATAAACAAGTCCTAAGCTGTTTTATACTAAGAAGTTGCTATACTTACCTACTTATAGAGATTATGCCCCGTCGAGTTTTAAGGGTAAAACTCTAGGAGGGAAACCTGATAAAATCCTAACTTTATTATTATTTATATTATAAATGCGAAAGTGAGTTTGTTTGTTACGCTTTCACCCTAAAACGGCTTAACAGATTTCGATGAAATTTGGCAAATGGGTAGACCATGACCTGGATTAGAACACAGGATACTTTATACCCAGATATTCCCACGGGATCGAGACTTATGTGGGTGAAACCGCGGGGCGCTGCTAGTTAATTATAAACTAAGGATAATTGGAGACAGAAAACGCAAGGAGTAAGGCTTATATTTCACTAGGACACCATGGTGGCGCAACCATGATCGCGCTGCCAGCAAAATATACACAGCTTTATCGTGGGTATCTCATCAGGCGTTCAATCGGTTGCGCAACCAACCATTTTGTTGTTTTTTTGTTGGCGGCGACTGGTTGCGCCGCCATGGTGTCCCGGCGAAATATCTGGCAACTTACAGGTATTCCAGCTACTGTTTCAAATTACTTGCATTTACAGTAAACAATAATCCAGCATGACTATTATGTTACTTCTCTTTTTTAAGTGAAAACTTCTTTATTCGCATTGAGCACTTTTTGGGTGAACAAAAATCATGGAACTCGCGTCATCGTAAAGCTCGAACGAAAGACATCAACGCGAGAATCCAAAAGTTACTTAACGAAAGACAACGCGAGAATCAAAAAGTTACTTTGTTTTCACTTCTATCGGCAGTCCCTAAAGAAGGCGCGATTTTTTTTTCTTTTTTATATAAGTAAGCCAGCCAGCCAGCGAAATCGGATTGATTTATAAGCTCCAGCATTGTCTAGACTAGACTATACAAGGTCATTTATCCATAATACATGAGACCGAATGAGGCACAACCTAGGTAGTCACACCTACAAGTCACTACCAAAGCTGCCCGACCTTAATAGTAAAGAGAAATCGCTATACAACTAAGTTTGAAACCTAGAACATATAAGTCTATTTCTTTGACAAGTACTTAGGTACTTGAAGTTGATATTGTGGCCTTTTTTTGTGGGTGGGAAATCATCATATAACTTTTCCCGCTCTGGGCGGAGCGGGAGGGCGTGTCAGACTCTTACTGACTAAAACCCACCCGTGTTCCTTCAGTTGCCTGTACGTTGCCAGGGTCTACGGTAACCCTTAAGGACTTCCCGCAACCCCGGCAGGCATCGGCCCTAGCGGACCCCGTCAGTTATGCTGACATCGCAAGTGAGGCGCGCGTGGAACACAACGCGCCGTCGTCGACCCGTGCCTGGACCTTATCGGACGGCGAGCTACCCATTGCTTTCCGTCCGCAATTCCGCGCCTACGGTGGCCGGAAATCGGCTCGGGATTCCCGACGGCCAGGGCGTCTCCTGCGGCGGCTAGGGGCGTCAGGGCGCGAAATTTGCCTCTCCATCACGCGCTCCGCCTCCTCCTTCGCGAGCATTACTGCTTCGCAGAAGTAGCTGACATGTTTGTTTTCTCAGAAGTTGCTTTGCAAAGCTTATTACGGTATAGAGCTAGACCTACCTACCTATATCTTACTCTGCTCTAGTATAGTCACGAGCACTAATAATACGTTACACTTAGCAACTTTGAAAAGTGATTTTCTCCTACTGTGGTGATTGTCATTTTATATTATTACGAACGAGTTATTTTGGAACCCACACTAAAATAGGTCTTATCTCAAAGTTGTAGACAATATTTCACGAGAAAATCGCTTTTGATTGTTGCTAAGTGGATACATATTAGCGCTCATGACGGTACATCTACTTTATTTATATTTTAACTGTTTTAGCCTTCATTTTAGCAAAAAGATGCAGTAATTTTTTTGTGATGCTACTGTACCGTATGTAATACGGAATGTGCTGTCCTACATTACTACATACAAGCTAAAAAATACCTACTTACTTACTATTTTAATGCAATACCCATGTTGTAGGTACAACACATAGATTTATGAAAGAAACTATGGTTCAACACAACAAAATGCAGGTCCTTCCTTCCTTCCTTTCTGTTATTGATTTATTACATAAAATGTGTGTTAAGGACATAAGGCGAAACCTTAACGCATCCCCGCATTAATTAGTGGGTTCTGTGTGAATCTTAATTATCTACTGCATCAAGAGAACACCATGCAAAAGTAGGCTATATTTTTTATCTCCATATGGTTAAACATTTCACCTGTTCAGTAGTCACATGAATTATTAACACTAATTAGTAATACTAATTAAGAAGTCCGTGTAGTAACGAATAAATCTTTTGTTCCACATTATTTTCACTTTGTAGTGTGTTCTTTCTTATTATTAGTTCTCATGGGAAGCGCTTTCTTTGTACAATGTAATTGAAGTATCTTCGTTATCCAAATTAAGGTTAATTATAATTTAAATACCCGCATTGGGCACGCGTGGTGGATTTCAAAATTTACAGCTCACTCCCTCTGGAAGAGGGGTAGGCCCGTGTCCCAGCAGTGGGAACATTATAGGCTTATTATGGTTATGATTAGGGTTATTGGTAATATGTCAGCCATTTTCGAGTAATTTTCTGACTTTTTATATTTTAATTTCATTCATTTTAAAATATAAAATGTCAAATTACTCGAAAATAGTTGAAATTTGCATAGGGTCATAAGGGGTCATTTGGTTCCAAATGACCTCTCCTACATCCCCTTAACAGATTGCCGACATATTACCAATAACCCTGTATATTAAATTAGGTTTCCAGGCATGGATTACTTAACAATTTCTAAGAAAACTTCACGGTATGACAATAACCGGTGTCGCGTCGCGCGACAAGTCGCGCTGGTCTGCACCAAATATTGGTAGGTAATTCAAAGTACAGACACAGCTGACAGATTTTATTTTAAGAAGACGTTAATAAAAACAAGCTTTTGGAAACTTATCTCTGTTTCCAAATGTTAATTTCAATTTTATTTCCGTCGTCTCTCTCTCATTTATATTCTAATAAAAAATATCTTAATTATCTTTGACATTATTACTAATTAGTAATAATGTCAAAGATAGTTAAGATATTAACTGCATAGTAATTACTATAGTTAAGAATTTAACAGAATGGTTGAGCATTATTCTTTAAAGAATTTAAGTATATTAAACCAATATAGACGAAGATAGCTTGCAGCATCCATATCTTATTATGCTTATTGGATAGGTAAAGTTATACTGCACCAAAAAAACTGGCTTCTCTTCAAATTTTATTATACGTCCGATAACTTTCAATATAAATACCCAACAAAGTAAAACAACATCCTACAGTTATCATCTTGAACTTGTATGAAAATTCGCTTACAGTTATGTACCAGGAAAGTGGGCCACGCTTGGCCAAGCTACACCACGCATACCGAAAATGCACCTCACGAAATTCCAGTGACTAAGTAGTCGCGCAAGTGTGGCCCATAACCGATACATGTTGCGTAAATCACGTCGAGCATCCGCCTCGTAAGGGCGACGACACATTGACGCGGCAAAATTACGCGAGAATGTGAGACAATGTCACGAACGCTGCGCTCCGACTGCTAATGACGCGACGAATCTACAATTTCGGATCTGCATCATCGAATATGTATTAACCAGTAATATATTCCGTTGTGAATTCAATATTCTAGTGACTAGATTTTAATAGATTGTCCCGTTCGTTACTACGCTAAGTTTACCATGTACTTTGTCAAGGCTGTTAGTTTGAAATAACAGATATTTAATAAGATATTCCCGATCGAAGAACCTCACGATTCGCCTTAAGGTTCGACGGATATGACTGATTTGCTCACGACTTGGCTCGTCACTGCATGTTGATTACTGAATGAAGGGCAGCATCTGTCACGACTGTAGCTTGAACAGCGTATTGGGCAGTGTTACGGTGCTACGTTTGGTAATAAGTAGGTATGTAGGTATTTATTAAACCTACAAACCAGTGCCATCAACAGCGAGTAAAGTAGAAGAAATCTTGATCAAAATTAATCTGTCTAGTCTTTTTTTAACTTCTTCTGAATACCAGTATTTTACATGGAGCGACTGCCTATTTGAGAAAAACCGTTAATCGTGTGAAGTTTAAACGAGAGGTACCTATCGATACTTTTTTGAGGTTGCGAGCTAAGGATAAACAAGTAGTCAACAAAAAGATTTCCATCTTTATTGACATCATGTTTCATTCAAAAAAGCTTGCACAACAAATCACGCCAAATATTTACCGCGCCTATGTGTGTAAGCCCTAAACGCACGCGTCCAAGCGGATATTTTGTTTATCCGTTCAATGAATCGATTCTCAAGGAAGTCCGACATCTCTCCCTTGAATGGGATCACCTGTTGTAGCACACCGATTATGTATCGGAAATGTTTTATAACATCCTCCGTTCACGATCTTTAAACAACATAATTTGTTCAACATGTTTAGTTTGATTAAGTTTGATTAACGTTTGATTAAGATATGAACAACAAGTAGGTAGCTTGTAGTAAGTTGTAATTTGGATGTTGCTTGGTTTCCGTAAGTATATAGGTGACTGGTAATTAGTGACTGATACTTAATCAAGTGACTTTACCCATAATTATGAACAAATACTACGGGACAAAACCTTAAATCGCAAAAAAAAAATCAAGTGTTCACTTCATTTATGTTCGTAAAACTCGTCAAAATGTATGTAACGGCAATTTTTTTTTCACGATTTCGGGTTTGGACCCATAGTAAAACTTTTTAAACCCATTGTATAAGTTTGCATCTGGCGATGTAGTTGCCGCCACATACTCCTGAACCAGGTATACTTGTGGTAATACCAATGCTGCTTAGCAGCAGAATTAGAAAATGGTAGTAGTAGTTCTCGTAGGTACTAAATATTTCACTTGGAACTTGCCTACAACTAAAATAATCAACGTAGATTTGATAAAATAATTCCTAAATATTTTACTGCGTTTCAGGGAGGTCTACAAATCACTGTTGCCTATGTCCTCAAATAAAAGGAAGAGAAAGGAAGCAATGTTGTTTTCGTTAACAAAATAAAAGGTGAACTAGATGCATTCAATGTTCTGCGGAATCGTGAAGGTCGATCAAAACTCCTCGGGCCTAAAGTTGATGCTGATCTATATTTGGGACAGGTATAAATTCTACTGTTGGTGGTATTTAAGGTCAAGTAGATGACGCTTGTAGACGCTCCATATACGACATACCTACTGGTATTCTTCTGTATCCGCATACAGAAAGTCGACTCCAACATGAGGAAAAAAGGCAAGGCAGAAAATGAGAAGGCAGCGGATGCATTACTTACTTAAACAGGTATTTAATTCTATGAGATGTTTGCTATATGAGTAGGGGAAGACCGCAGAAACGATGAGTGGATATAAAGGCGACATGGCTGAAAAGAAGGTAAATACTGAGATGAAGGGTAACAGGGCAGCAGGATGAGGATGGTGCTCAAGAAGGTACAATAACGGCACGGCTGGCGCAGTAGCTATGCGATTTATTGCTGCGCTGCGTGTCTCGTGTTTAATTCCCGCACGGAACAAATAAATAAATTTAAAAAAACAACGGGTTGCACTCCGGGAGTGCCGGCAGAAGTAAGAAAACTTGAACATTAACGTTGTGCATTTTTGAATATTTTGGAATGGCTAGGGAATAATTTCGCACGAATTGCTTTATTTATCTGTATAAAAGTACTATCATTTATGAGGTTAAATACAATATTCATTAGTACTAGTAGTATATTTATTTATTTTTAAAATATAGACTAACAAAAACTAACAAAAATAAACAATATGGGTAAAATATCTTACCTGGCAATCTTTACGTAATGTCAAAGACGATTTATTATGATATTTATACTTTGTCGGTTGCTAGGCAACGGTTCTTATGGTCACGTCCTGACGCGAGTGTAAAATGTTACCCATCCCAAAAAAGTGCACAACGCCGCTAAAGAAGTTTTCACTTCAATAAATAAATCATTTATTTTGGACCAAACACTTTTACATTTTTTATAAACCAAAATATTTGTATGACCTACACAAGTAGTTGTTCTGGGTCTGTCTGTTTGTGTATGTGAGTTTAAATGTTTGTAAACGCACTGTGGGTGCGTTTACAAACATTCAGGATAAATTCCTAGTGTGGGGCAACGTTGCAACCGGATGCAACCTAATAGAACATACGGTTTTTTGCCTTCGTTATGGAAGTGCAGTAAGCAGCTGATATATTTTTTTAGTTCACTGGATAATAATAAACAGATGGCTACTCAACCAAACTGGAAAAGCTGGATTTGTTGTTGTTACCAAATTCTAAGTGCAAGGTCGTTCAGAAACTTGTCTAAATTTGAGCCGGATTTGGAGTTATTATTGAGAGAGAGTCGGTTTAATTGAGTCGGAGGTGTGATTGGGTTTTTCAGTAACCGCCCGGAGTCTGGTGGCAATAGGCTCGCACTCTATTACATGGGACTTAAATGTAGCTGGAGAAATCTGGGTGTACTATAGATAGGTGTCATCATCATCATCATCAGCCTATTAATGTTCCCACTGCTGGGACACAGGCCTCCTCTCTGTGAGAGGGAGTGGGCTGTAATCTACCACGCGGGCCCAGTGCGGGTTGGTAGATGTCACATGTCTTCGAATTTTTTGGTTCTAACACATGCCGGTTTCCTCACGATGTTTTCCTTCACCGTTTTGAGAGCAGTGGTGATGAAATTATTTACACAAAGTAAAGCGCCTGCTCGGAACCCACGACCTACAACTCGTAAGTCGGGGCCGTTACCACTGGGCCACCATTGCTCTAGGATAGGTGATGATTGTCTCATAGATAGGTGTACCTCTGCCTAACTCTCCGGGACATACAGACGTGATGTTTATGTTAGAGATACAGTGCGGTCTCTGCATTACCAGTATTACTGGTCTTTTTTAGGAAACAATAAATAAATAATACGTTGTGTAACAGGTAGAAGGATTTTACGTTACAAAAAAAACGTCCGCCGTTGGTCCCAGCTGTCATTTTGTAGATCTTTGACAGTTGTTATTATACGGGTCGTCAGAAGCCCAAAAGTCTGACAACCGTGTTACCCAGTAACTGGGATGTGATGGTCAGATAGGCAGTCACTTCATGTAAAATACTGATATTCAGCTGCATCCGGTTAGACTGGAAGCCGATCCCAACATAGTTGGGAAAAGGTTAGGCAGATGATCATGAAAAAGAACGTTCTTAGGAACGTTCTAATGATTAGGGATGTTCATAAGATTTCTAGGGCTCAGGATTAGTCCTGAGCCCTAGAAATCTTATGGACCTAAGTAATGGGAGTAAGATTAGGTACTCACAAGCTTAGAAGTACTACGGTATTTTCTATTCGGTAACAGAGGCCACAGAATACAAAATATTATCTAGTTCTAGAACGTCGTTTTACTCTTGTCGATGTTCAAAAAATTCTTTATGCTAAATATAACTTCATACAATTTTCCGCTTATTTCCTACTTAATTAATATTCACGCAATTTTTTCTTTTTTACGTTTAACGTGGTTTTCATGACCTTGTGTGAAGGCCGCAGGAATCCGCTGTATGCGAGAAGCACAGAACCGGTTGAAGTGGCGGTGCTTGGGGGAGGCCTATGTCCAGCAGTGGACGTCTTTTCACATCCTCTACGCACCGTAAACTGACCTCAATCGCGGATATAACAGCTGTTCGTCACAAGTTCACAACATAAAGTCGGACATCCTCTTTCAATCAATGTGTGTTTAGGGGCAAGAGGAACAGGGTGTAAAGTTCACTCATCCCCCATAGAAAAGGGAGGATCCTCCAACCAGACGGTTGTTATATCTGGCGGGCAACTGCCCATATGTTGATTTCGGATAGTCTTATCTATGTTATTCGCTCAGTAAACTCTAACTGCGAGATGTAGGAATTGTGTGACGTCATGTCTTTTTGTTTCGTAGTTTTTTGTATGTGGCGGTCTAACCGCTACATCACTCCCCTCCGGAGACCGGAGGTCGATAGTGGGCTGAGTCTTGGATCTTGCGATGCTTCACAGTGCCAGCTGTGGTTCCAGTGAGTCGGAACCGGGTGCCGCTCAGTTCACAGTGGGTCGGAACTGTCTGCAGTGATTGCGGCGATGGTGATTGTGATTCCAGTGAGTCGGAACCGGGTGCCGCACAGTTCACGGTGGGTCGGAACTGTTTGCGGTGATTGCGGCGATTGTGGTGATTGCGGTGATTGAGGTGATTGCGGTGATTGCGGTGATTCCCCAGTGAGTCGGGGTGATGTGGCTGAGGGTGATGACCAGGAATGCGCGTTCGCTGCATGCTGGTGGTCAGGATACCCGTTGAAGCCGTGGGTGCTGGCTGGCTGTGTGACTCGCCTCACGAAAGCTTGCGGGAGTGATGATGATGATGACGTCACGCTGAAGTAGTTGCACGAAGGCTGCGTTGACGTTCATACTCGGGGTCACCAATTTAGGGGCATGAGGAACAGGGTGTAAAGTTCACTCATCCCCCATAGAAAAGGGAGGATCCTCCAACCAGACGGTTGTTATATCTGGCGGGCAACTGCCCATATGTTGATTTCGGATAGTCTTATCTATGTTATTCGCTCAGTAAACTCTAACTGCGAGATGTAGGAATTGTGTGACGTCATGTCTTTTTGTTTCGTAGTTTTTTGTATGTGGCGGTCTAACCGCTACATGTGTATGAGTAATTGGAAATCGTCAGCAATGTGTCATCTTTCACGGTCGAACACTTTCGCTACATCTCCTGCCTATGTAGGTATATGTATGATGGTAAATAACTGGGACAAGGTCGGGTAAACAATAGATATTCAATCATTTATTATGGCTTAATGATTATTAGAGACATATTGTTAACGATGATTGAAGATAACGTTATTGTTTCTTTCCAACGTTTATTTACATATTATTATACTCCATTTATTAGAAAAATAACGGCAAAATAACGATAGTTATTGTGTAATATTGTTGAAATTACTGCACTATAGAGTAAAAAAAATATGTTAAATATATTACAATAATATGGTAAATAGATTACATTGCTTTGTATTTATGAAATAACGGAGTTTATTATACGTTTATAGCGAAATGACGATAGGGTAATAATCGTTATTTTTCTAATGTTATAATAAATGGAGTAGGTATAGCCTACATTAATGGTAAAGCTGTGTGCTATTTTGATCTATAAGATTGAAGGGATATAGATGCGGAAACTATAACCATGAATAATTAATTCAGTACCTACCTGACTAGACCCACGAATGTTGAAATTTTTCATCGGTTATTAAAATAAATCTGCTGTTCTATACATTTTAACGGTGTATGAAACAGGTGATATTTTTGTTAATAACCAACGAAGGATTTCTATGCTTGGGGCTCTAGAATCATGTGCTGTAGGTATTCATTATATCAGCTTACTCGTCAATGTCCCTTACACCGTGTGACTTTAAGCTACGAATTGATGCAAATCGCTTGAAATTATAATATGCAAGGTGTGATTGAAATAACTGAAAACATCTTAGTGCTCAAACACACGAGCGACACGCGTCGCAACGGCAGTGACAACTGTAGCCGTCGACACTCGTCGACGGCCGTCGTCAACGCGTCGGCAGCTGCCGTCGACAACGTGCTGCTCGTGTATTCGACTACGGTGCTCAAATACACAGGCAGCACGTTGTTTTGCTGGGGCTACAGTAACGGTCAACGTCAATGCTCATCATCGCCATAAACAACGCGGTAATTATTCCGATAATTATAGCGATAATTTGGGTGGCCACACTTGAACGGTCAACGTCAATGCTCATTTGCCGCCACCCGAGTTATCGCCTAACGTCAAACGCCAATGTGAGTGCCGTTGTCAAAATCTCACGATAAGTTGTGTCTACCTACGGTTAACGTCCATCATCGCCATAATCAACGGCGTTGGTGTGGCCCCAGCATTTGACGGCTGCCGCCGACGCATGTCAACGCCGACGGCTGCAGTTGCCTCTGCCGTTGACGGGTGCCACTCGTATGTATGAGCAGGTAAATGAACTTATCATTATGAACAATTTTTACTAAGGGACCAACACTGTAATCGCAAATATAAAAATCAGTTTTCTACATTTTCTCAAGTTATGGGAACATATTATATGTATTTGAGCAGCTGTTTTTGTTTTTTAAGTTTTTGGTTTTTAGGATTTTCATAGTCTTTAGTTTTGAAAGATAATTAATCATCATTGGAAACGCGGGCACATGAACCTGGACTCTGTGCTTTTGTTTCGTATCACCTGAATTTTCCGGATTGAAAAGACATTCGTTTTTCTTCATTTTAACGCGTGCTTCAGAGTTACTTATTGTATTTTTACCTTTGTACAAGTAGGTGCTATTTAGTTATCTGATTAGCTATGCTTGTATTCGAAACACCATTAAATTAGTTAATATTAACACAAAATACAAGCGTTAAATATGTGTCACATTCATATGTAAATGAGGCACGTTAAAATACGGTGGTTCACCGCGGCTCAGATGTGTTAGTTAATGTAATTATGTATTTTTATTCCAAGGTGTAAGGTACAATTGGTAGGCACAGCGTCCTATTCCAAAATCTTTATTATTATTTATTACTCATTCACAAATAATGCGACAACTACCAAAGAAAAAGGCCACACCAACCAACACGGATAGAACAACAATTTCGCAAACTAACAGACAAAACCCGGAGACATCTAAGGCTCTCTAAACTGCTTTTTGTTAATCTGACACAAATATTGCATCACGCAAAAATGATCACACAATATGACAAGACAACTCAATTACTACCACCTCTATTGTTTGGAGAATAAGGTTGATTTCGCATGTTTTTGTTTCACGCAGACTTTCCCGCGCAGAACAATGCCGCGCGGGCGCATGCGGTCTCGCATGACAGAAGCGTGTTATGTCAACGTTACGTATCTTCCGATGCACTGCCGACTTGGTTATTGACTGTATATTGTAGTCTTGTTTGCTTTGTAGGTTCCTATTATAAATAATTGATTGTGTTAACAAGTTGGGTTGTGTATCTCCGGAAATTTTGTTAGTTGCTCAGTTTTCAGTGGTTGAATGTCAGTCAACTTGCCCGTAGTTGTTGTTGTTAGTTTGTCTTGTTTCTTGTCCCCCAACTCTTGTTATTTTTGGAGCAATTTCTATGAAAAACTTCGTAGAAATTGTTCTACCGTAGTCACACCGCGTCGGTCGCGCCGGTCTGCGGGAGCTTTCATGGTTCTCTGCATCAAATTATACTATTCAAATGTTTGAAATGGTGTGTGTTCTTGCCAGTACATATTCTTCTCCAAAATAGTCCGAATGTTTCCTTTTTTTTTTTTCTATTTAGGTGCCTTTTTTCTATTTCTTCGTTATGTCCACAAAAGTCTCGATAGCAATTTGTTAGCTCTTTCGTTATAGCCAAAGAGATTTGTTAAGCAAAGAGGTAAGAATAACGTCTCTAAATCTCAAAAGGAAAGTGTAGGATTTTTATGTCTTTAATCGAATAATCGTTTAATCCGTTTGTTGCCCGTGGTACTACCACTATTACTACCAGTAGTACCACGGGTAAAAAAAAACCCGTAGAACTACCAAGCGATCTAGTAGTACCACGGGAACTTTTTTTTTACCCGTGTTACACTCTTAGTCGATATTTCATACTTTGACACTTGTGCCTTTGACGCTTCTCACTTTGACTTTTGCTATTTAGAAATTCCCCTACCATAATAATATCACTGCAACTGGTGTGAAGGTGGGTCAATCGTGAACATTTTTAATAATTCAAAAGTACCACAAATAAGAAAATTGCAAAAATGTTTTTATTGCAAAAATACAACCGTAATCCTTCATATTTTTATATTAAAAAAGACACCCATTGATTTTGCATTTTAAGTTACAAAAACAACACAGCCGTTACTTTTGAATTTTCGTTTTAAACGCGCGAAATATGATCTAAACCGCCATATTGTGAGTTGTGCGTCGACAGCCGAACTGAAAGCACGTTTCTTTTGTGCAAAAGTACCATATATCGAAATTTAATCTGTGTTACTAATTAATTTTATACAGAAGACGACCATATTTCGGATTACTTCAGTTTTGAATTAAGGATTCACGTAAGTAAGACACTATTTTTAAATCAAAAGAACCATATTTCAAAACTGGTTGTTTTGCACAGAAAATATACCTAAATTAACTTTGAATTTTTAATCAAAATAAACGTAGGAGACAATGTGTTCGTTTTGCATTTAAGTTATTTAATATGAAGTACGGTATTTAAAAATAGTTTATTTTGAATATAAAAAAAACTACTTTCTACTATTATCATTTCAAATCAAACGGGTCTTATTCGGGAATACATTCGTTTTGCTTATATTTAAACGGAGTTGTTTTAATACAATAGATTAATCAATAAGGTCATGTTTTGAGATACATTACTTTAGCATTTTTTGTGCAAAGCTTTGTTATCATTGTAATTATAAAATTGTAGGCATGTTTTTAAGTATTATACGTAAAAACATTTTATAATTACTATTACTCAGTAGGTATTTATATTACAAATTAAGTTTAATTTAAAGTGATTTATTATTATATTTTTTTTGTTTACTAGGTATTTTATTTTATGCTACTTTATGAAGTTGTCATTTTAAAAATGCCGGGCTCCTTTTGAACCATCATGTCGGCATGATTTCAAAAGGAGCCGGCTGGTTTTTGTAATTGATTATATTATTATTTATTGTTTTTTTACAGAATGAGTATAAGAGTACATAGAATACTCAACATGGTAAGAGATAACAGTAGAAGTAATGGTGAAAATGTTCAAGACTTGGAAATGCTTCCGCAAACTGACTATCCAATGTTGGAAGAACCAGATGTGCCTCAGAATGACTCTTTTGATAGTAATTCTATTCCCGACAGTCAGCACGGTTTCGATTTGTCTCTACTTGATGATGCGATGGAGATTTAACAGGTATGCTATTAGAGAGGCACCAGTTCTGTGGTGATCAGACTGTGTCCAACCAATAATCTGATTGGAAATATATCAGTGATGTTGTTTCAGTTATAACTGAACCTGTCTGGCTGTTAATGCTAGCCTGAACTGGTACGAACGTGTGGAGACGTGACGCCCGGGTGCCGTCCCGTGGTCTGGTGAAATAGCAGTCGTCCCGACTAGTGGCGGGCAGTGTGCTGGTTTGACCACGGGCGTTGGCAGTTAAGAGGTTTGACCCAACGAGTGCTAGCAGTGTGGCCATCGCCTCGTATTGGAATGCGTTACCTATCCGGTTCCCTGTGCAGGAAAGTGTCACCGCATTCAGATAACGATTTACATCATCAACACAGAGATTTCTCTGTATTCCATGCCAAGGGTCTTCATTCCACAAACTGAGAGAGAGAGAGCGTTACAAACCGAAAGTTTTACTACTAGCTAATGTTTAATTGTAGTAGATCCTTTGAGAGAGTGATATCCATGTGACCATTTTGATAAGAAAACCAGTTGTTATAAAGTTAATGTGTTAGGTTGTGTCTGGGTGCTTTGCCCCAAACGTTATATTCCTTTTATGAGCACAACCATAATAGGTCATTTAGTATAGGATTGAGCTAAAGGTTATTAAGCGTTCATCTCACGAATCCTCACAAGCGACTCTGAGTTTGTTGTAATTAGTCTCATGTGTGTATTCCCTCTAACACACCCTGTGATGGAGACAGTGTGTGTTAGGGGCAGATGCCATTGTAAAGATTGGGAAAGTTATCTAGATTTAGTGGCTTGTCCCATTGTGCGTACTTTTGTAATTATTTTAATACAATAAACTTTGTAATGTGTAATGAGGTAATTGTTTAATTAGTTCTTTCCCAAACTAGTTATACCTGATAAATTTACTTTAGCACGGCACCTAAATCGCCGTGTTACAAATGGTTGTATTTTGTGATCTCATAAATGATCCTAAATGCATTTATTATGCTATTCTAGGTATAAGGCAACATTTTAATATTTATTATTGATTTAAAAGTTAGAGTATAATGATAAAGAAGATTTCTCAAAAGTTTTGAATGTTTTCTGCATGTTTATAAAGTCTTTGTTTTATTTTGAGTTTTGAAAAACTTACGATGGTTTTGATAATTGGTTTGGCAATTTTTTTTTATTTTACTTTTATGTTTTTATTGTATGAATAGAATTTAAAAAATAATTTAATGATTATTTTACAACAGTTTCGAAGATATTTATTTGTTGTTTTGAGGAAAACTTTGATTTGTTTTAAGTTTTAGATAGTATTTTAGTTATTTTATTAAATTGCATGGCCATTTTTATTGTGGTCCTTAAAAGTTGTACAGTCAAACATGATTAATACTATTATTTTTTGACTTATGGTTGTTTTATTCCATATTTAGTATATTTCAAACATATTTTTTATATTCAAAAGTAACTTATGTGCTTATATCTCCTCTAGCATTCAGTTTATTATAAAACTACGTAAAACATTGAATGCTGCTTAAAAATACGCTTCTAACGATGTATAATATGCATATATTTGATATAAAATAAGAAAGCATTAGACAAAAATTGTTTATTTTTTCTTTGTTTAGCTCTTCTGTAAAAAAGTTTAATTTTGATTTCTGGTAGTTTTGAATTGAAGCGACGATATTATGTTTACTATCATAAACAACTGACCAACAACGTTTCCATTATCCTCCTAGATTTCATTCAATTTAACTTTATTGAAACACAAACTAGGAACAATTAGCTCCTTCTATTTACGCACGGAACAATTCCGTTTATTAACGACGCCATTACGGTACGTGTTAAAACCTATTTCGTCCCTTTTATTATGGGGTGGCAGAATTCTATGCCTACAATGGACTGTTCTTAGGACCTACGCGATATACTGAGCGTTAATAAGACCTGCAAATCTGTAGGTCGAAGACAATGGTAGTTCATCCCAGCGCTGATTTGCTGGATTCGTTTTCTCCTCTACCTATCGTTATTTCTCTTGACTAAGTTTATTTTGTTTATATGTATGTATTTATGTATTAGTAAGTATTTATTATTTTTGAGTAATCCATCAATTATGTTGCATCTGCCATGTTTTGTTTCTGCATCACCCTTTTTTTTTTGGGTGGGAAGTCATCAAATGACTTCTCCCGCTCTAGGCGGAGCGGAAGAGCATGTCAGACTCTTACTGACTAAAACCCACCCGTGTTCCTTCCCTTGCCTTGCCAGGGGCCACGGTTTCCCCTTGTGACTACCCGCAACCCCTTCTGCATCACCCTAAGGTTGACTGGTAGAAAATGCATCAGGCATTAATGTCAATTAATTTAATGACAATTATTTTCACGATATTGAACCTTGTAAACCTTGGTGGGCAAAAGTAGGTACCTACCTACTGATGTTTAAAATGTTGTTTACTGCCGGAAATCCGGTAAACATCAATAAAATGATACCTACGTGTAGCGCGAAATAAATAAATAATTGTTTTGAATGCTCGATTTATTGACCTCAGCTAAAATATCAGCTGAAGTTTGTTATTTTTAATCTTTATTATAATTTTTGGTAGAGGCCAACGTGTTAATTAATTGTCAACAAGAGATTTACTTTAACGGTTTTAGGAACATATTACTATAGTCTAGCTTAATTTATTACTACCAGAAATAATTCACAAATTGTACCTACTGTAAAACTCTTGACAAGTATTTTATCATGCTCTAACAAAAATACAAATCATATTAAGTATGGCTTTCATCTCAAATAATAACATGACCAAAACGAATAATATCCACCACGATATGACAAAACAAGAGAATAACAAAACATGATTGTTACATTTTATAATAACGTTCTTTTGTTTCATCTCGCGCGGGATGCCGAGAACCAGCGCCCGCGCAGCCTTATGTCTATGTTTCTTTTATTTATCTCACAACACTACTTCACAGTCTTTTATTCGTATATATTTCTTTCACAAAAGAATCCGATTAGTCAAAACTCAAAAGGCAAGTTAAAAAAAATAGGTTAAGCGACTTTTTTTTTTGACTCTCAACGTTTTGAGATCTGGGAAAACTCAAAATGAAACTAATAAACGGAAATGTTTAGTTAGAAACATAGAATTTGTTTTAGTTAAAGTGATTTTCATGTTAAATTCACGCATCAAGGGTTTTACAAGTCGACTAATTATGTAGTTGGTTTAAATTAGTTTGTCAACACTTCAAACAGTTAAAAGGTACCTAGTTACTGTCGGACAACCCAAGTATATTGTTTCACTTTTTCCTTAAAATAATAAACTGTTGATACCAGCCCAAAAACTGTTCCTTCAGGATGCAAATGACACATAACCAGCCTATGTTCCGACTGCTGGGAATCAACCCTCTTTTCTGTAAATTGTAAAAAGAAGTAGCATGGTGGGCCAATCTTGACCACTTCATCATCAGCCTATTAATGTTCCCACTGCTGGGACACAGGCCTCCTCTCTGTGAGAAGGATCCACCACGCGGGCCCAGTGCAGATTGGTAGATGTCACAAGTCTTCGATTTTTTTGTTCTAAGACATGCCGGTTTCCTCACGAGGTTTTCCTTCACCGTTTTGAGAGCAGTGGTGATGAAATTATTTACACAAAGTAACTCGCCTGCTTGGGTTCGAACCCACGACCTACAACTCGTAAGTCGACGCCGTTACTGGAACACCACTGCTCTCACCACTATCTTGACCACTACGGGTTAGTAACTTGCCGTTACAAAAAAAAGAAACAAAATGAAATTCAAAAACCTACTACAAAAACTATCAGAAGAAAGATAAATTCCCACAAAAAGACAATTGGTCGCTCAACTACCGAATTGGCACTAAAACCAAGCTCTTCATCGTCTCTGGCACCTGATATGCAGTCCGTTGACATCGAATCTGTACAATCATCCCACAATTCGAGCCAGATTAGAAAAAGACCAAGAGGCTAACAATGCGTCGGTTCGGTAGGGATGTGAAAGTTTCGATACCTGAGTAATGTCGATACTTCAGTTACCTGCTTACACCCAGTTGCACAAAGACAAACAATAACGCCCCATTACGTAATGGATCATTAACGCTAATGATGTCATAATAATGATGATGAAGATTTGTATTTAATGACAGCTTTAAAAGGTAAAGTTCATTTCTGCAACTGGCTGTTGGGACAGTGATAGTAAATCTTTGAAGGGTTTAGGTACTCTAAATTGTACGATTTTCTTGACTGAAAAGTACTGATGTAAATAAAGTAGTACATTAAGTATGCTATACTTGATTAGCTATCTGATTGTGGATGCCTATAAATTATGGTCTTGTAACGTCAGTAGGTACTTCGAGGAAGAATATTTTTGTTTCACAAGTCAACAAAATTCAAGCGCAACCTGCTATAGAGTTTAGAGAGCAGTAAATTAGATATACAATATCTAAGAAGTATTTTATAACCGATACTTTCTATACCGATTCAAGTACACGTATCGATACTTTTGTTACGGCTACACATCCCTAGGCGTCGGTCTCCGAAAAAGGCGTTCAGAGTCACGACTATCCACAGCCGCCATACATTTAGATGAGCGTTACCAATTGGGAGGACATGCCTCGAAGTCGAGGCCTAACTAATGGCCACCTGACTCACAAATGGTTGAAATATTTGGGATTCGGCCATGAAGGGTAATTTAATCGTTTCTATTTAGGAGTTTGGGTAAGTAGGTGGAAACGATTGTAAGAAGTTTTGATTAAATATTTAAAAAATACAGTTTCAATTTGGATCGAAGGTTTTCCCAAACAATTTTTATTACGATGAATACAAAAATAATAATATACCTATATAAATATAAATAAACAACTGCCTCGTTGGTCTAGTGGTAGCAAGCGCTACTGCTGAGCACGTGGTCCTGGGTTCGATCCCCGGGTCGGGCAAAGTGTTATTGAGTTTTTCTATCTGGAATTTCTCAGTAGCAGCCCGGAGTCTGGATTTGTGCCCGGTTGATGGCAATAGGCTCGCCCCCTATTACATGGGACTTAAAAACATAACTGGCGAAATGTGGGTGTACCTGCTAAAAGTACACCTCTGGAAACAAGGCGTGATGTTATGTTATAAAACTTATAAATAAACAAAAAAAAAATATACATATTATACAGGATGGAAGGGTAAACACCGTTGTCACTCAAACTATGGGTAGTTGGCTTAAATATAAACATAGGAAACCGAGTAAAAAAAAATTACGTTATTTTCTTTAACAAATATTAAAAAGGTTATTGTCCGACACCATCCGCAAATTCATGGATATGCGCCCGCCCGAGTGACGTAATCGATCGCCGCCCGTCCTACCCACCTACACAACACATGAATAAATACAATACAACCTTTTCCTGGCTTAAGACAGGCAAAAATACCTACCTTAGGAATTGCGTGACGATTCTAAATGTGCATCTTTAAAAAAAAAAGTTGTGATTTTCCATTGAATTTATGTTCTATAAACGAAACCAAACCACTGGTTTGAAGGATAACGGTGTTTACCCTAACACCCTGTATATATATATATTTATATAATAATATAATTATTTATTGAAAAGCGTAGAGTATATTAATACCTGATTATCAAGTAGGTAATAATTGTAAAAACTAGCAAACCTACCTCCTTGACTTTTCCTCAAAGTCAAATCTATTCATAATGTGTAAAATAAAATAAGATCCTTAGAAATCTTCAGACAGACTTATAAAACAGACATTTCTTGTTATGTATGAGTCAGACGTATTAATAAATATATGTTTTGCAATAATTTATCAGTTTATTGTGTTGATACATCGCGTAACGGACAAAAACCGGTCGTTCTTATTAATTTTATATCCGTAAAGGCTGTGGGACCTCGGATAGGTTATTTTTGAGCATTTAAAACTGTATTAACTGTGAAGCTGTTGTTACGCAAATATTTAATGAAACAAAGGTTTTGTGTAAATTAAGAAAATGTTGTATAATTATGGAAGCTGGTGACCCAGTGGTAACGGCCCTGATTAACGAGTTGCAGGTCGTGGGTTCGAACCCAGGCGCTCGAGGGGTGAAGGAAAACATCGTGAGGAAACCGACATGTTCTAGAACCGAAAAGTCAAAGACATATTGACATCAACTAACCCGCACTGGGCTCGCGTGGTAGATTACAGCCTACTTCTGGGCTGCTCAGGGCTTCAGGCTGTCACAGTGGAAACATTATAGGCTGATTATGCTAAGAAAATATTGTAATATATCAGTGTCTATTGACAAAAAACATCCGCAATACATTACCAAGTTAATTCGGAAATTATATATAAAATTGCATAAAACAGATTTCTAACTTGAGATTGCTACTATTTCAAGAGAGATACCTCAAACTAGCCCAACAAAAAGTAATAAATTAATATAACACTAACTTAAAATTGAACTGAACTATACTCCTGCATTGGTTTAGGTAATTAACTAAAAGTAAACAAATCGGAAAAAGGGTTTTTTATAAACATTTTCTTGTTTAAAAATACGTTATAACCAAATTTAATTTATTTTCGATTTTCTCGGTTCTTTTTTTCTCAACGAATTATAATTTTGCTACATTGAAGAGTACAACTGTGACATGAACACTGAATGACAACTGAAGTGACAGGTTTGTATTATGTTTAGTCGGTTAACCAGACGTCTTTGACAGCTCTCTCGTCACGTGTTTCTTCTTTGTTTACCTTTAGTTAGCTACATAAACCAACGGAGTATAAGTAATAAATAATGAAACACAACTGAATCGTTTCCGAAATTACATTAGCACATCCATATGTTTCGTTCACAGTCTCCGATGCATGTTCTAATAACTTGATTAAACTTCGAACAAAAATGTTACAGCCAAGGCTGTTAAAATGTATAACAAATATTTTACAAAGAGAAATAATCTAGCTAATCTGAACATTCATATATTATATGGTCTCAGTAACTTTTTGCGAGCTTCTTTAGACATTTTTTGTGATTGTAAATATATGTAAAGTGATTTATCTGCTTGTCTGTTGAATTGTAAAGTCTTTATGCTTGATTCTTTATCCTAATGATGGCTATAAAAATGATTAGTGTCGTTGGGATGGAAGCCAGACATATGTAAATACAATAGGTGGTAGCTATTCTTCAGAGGCGTATCACAAAATTGCGTTTTGACAATTCGAGCAGCCGACTCGCGACGCATCGCTATATGTAGCAATTTGGCATGTCATTAAGTTTATTTTGTGTTACATAGTTTTGTTTTTTTAAGTAAGCAATTTTAATTACTTAAGTATTAATCATCGTTTATTCTGGTATAAATTTTACGTAGAAATATGGATGTAGTAAGGAAAAATTTACAGTTAATTCTGAGCGTTTTTTTATGATTTTGAATGGGATTTTTTTTGATGTTATAATACATATTTCAAAATGCTGAGGCCGCTATAAGCTAAAGCTTTTTGTAGAGATGATATTATATATTTTTATTTCATTTGCTATTTACAGTAGTTCATGGGATCGAAAATGTGCCGTCCCGCATTTTAATATAAAACTTGCTTTGAAATTTTGGGTTTATATAAATCGATAAGAAAAAAATGCGAAAAGCGAGGCCGCTATAAACTAGGTATAGAAATAACTATTCTCCACCACTCAATTAGTAATAGTTGTCGAAGTTTTTCAGTTTCCCAGAATAAGAACGAAAAAACGGAGAAGAGGAGTATGCCCAGCCCAGCCCGACTTTATCCATAATGATCATTGAGAGTACAATAATACCTCAATGATAATGATGAGGAATTTAATGTTTATCATAAATAATACTTATTGTCTGTTTCAGAATTAAGACAAAACTTATGAAATGAAATTCAATTTATGATTTACGTTCCGTGAAGAATCACTAAGCGATTATCATCAAGAATTCAAGAAGATGACAATATGAAAGGCAATCAAATGGCAACTGTGTTGCAAAACATGATTTGCTTGCAAAACTTAGAATTGTGCGAATCTCGAACGAACTCGCTTCACCATAACCGATGCGGCATCAAGCCTGCTCACGGTATCTGTTTTGCTCAGACTTTCGGAGTATGAGAGTATGACTTGAAATATCTGGTTAATCTGGTTTTTCATACCCATCGGAAATGAAAAATATTGCCAATACCAATACCTACACCAATAATACCTAAGTTACTGCAACGTGGTGCCGCAGGAATCCACTGGATGCGGGAATCACAGAATCGGTCGAAGTGGCGGTGCTAGGGGGAGGCCTATGTCCAGCAGTGGACGTATTTCGGCTGATATAATGATACTCGACTGATTGATACTCGTAACTGTATACTTGTATAGTGTCTTGCCAAATTCAAAATATGTTATTTCACTTAAAACGATCAAAATGTGAGACGCACGGTAGTGTTGGGCATAATTCAATTACTTTTTAATTGTAGAAGCAAACAATTACAATTTTAAATTCAATAAAAATCAATTGAAATTAAATTATCTCAATAAAATTGTTTTTTCAATTGTGAAAAAAAATCAATTGCAATTAATTTGCAATGTAATCAATTGGATTCGTCTACAATGAATTTAATTGCAATTAAATTTTGGAATGTTTTTACAATTAACTTAATCGTCAATTGCTTATTACAATAATTAATATTATTAGATGAATGTAAAAACTTGTAACCCGTAAACTTGTACTGTGCACACTGAACGCCCCACATATCGCATCCCCCCTTTGTCGTGTGTGCATCACTCGCTCACGAATCTCCATATTTCTAGTTACATACGTTTAAGAATATTACATAGAATTCTTAGGTATGCATTATGTTTTTCAGTTACGCATAAAGACTACTAAAACAATTTCTAAGAAAACTTCACGGTAGAACAATTACCGGCGGCGTCGCTGTGTGTCGCGCGACCAGTCGCGCCAGTCTGCACGAGCCTTTATGGCAACGGCAAGTGATTAGAGACACTGGAGTACACATATCTTCTAACCTTGACATTTATTAATTGTTAACGTGCATCAAACAATTAATTAATTGTTATTGCAAAGTTTTACAAGCACAATGGATTATAATTTGTTAACTGTGATATCTTGCAATTACAATTAATTATTTTAGTTGTTAGTTGCAACTAAATCTGGCCATTTAATTGTTAGTTGTTATTTTTTTTTCACAATTATTTTTTGCCCAACACTGTTGCACGGTCCCAATTGGTCGTTTAAAAAATCTCCACGATCACTCTTTTAAAAATAATTAGCTTTTACAACGCTTTCAAATTACTTCGTTAATAGGTATGAGAGGACAGTCTAAGCCTAAACAAGTACTAGGTAAGTACTTAAAAAAATACAAAATTGACCACAAATCGAAGCATCTATGAATCTAATAGGCCTTAGATCAGATAGATAGAGTTAGGTATTAGACAGAAAAAAACTATTGCTCATCCTCTTCAAGATTTTAAGGCTGTCTGTCCACCGGAGCGGAGAGGAGAGAAGAGGAACGGAGATGTGTCAATGTTAACCAATAGAATCAAAACTCCGCTCCAGAGTTGCTATTCTATTGGTTAATTTTGGCACATCTCCGCTCCTCTCCGCTCCAGTGGACAGGCAGCCTAAGAATACACTCAGAAGTTAGAAAGAAAAGAAAGAAAGAAAATACGTTTATTTGCGATAAACATGACGCAAAGAAAGAACAAAGAACGAAAATAAAAGTTTGGGGGAAAATATGCGTCACATCCACGCAAAACCGCCATCGCTCAGCATATCGCTGTGACCCTATGCGAGACAGAGCCCCAGCGCTGGTTTTCAGCGACAGCCGGCGTTGACGTGACGTGATAAAATCAACCGGTGCAGCATATAGTGAAATAACGAAATAAGAAATCAAAAATAAAATAAATACAATACTTATTCCTAATTGTTTATATAAATATAATATGGTAACATTTCGTTCCGTCATTAAGATGGATGGGCTATTATTTTTGGGGCAGCACACAAACTGAAAATCGCCACTTAGGCTGCCTGTCCACCGGAGCGGAGAGGAGAGGAGAGGAGCGGAGGTGTGTCAATATTAACCAATAGAATCTAAACTCCGCCCCTGCGCTTAGATTCTATTGGTTAATATGGGCACATCTCCGCTCCTCTCCTCTCCGCTCCGCTCCAGTGGACAGGCAGCCTAAAGCTCCATAAATCAAACAGTTTCATTGTTCATTTGATTGAAACGTTTCCGCCGTCAAGGTGGGTAATTAAATTATTCGCACCACTTAATTTATTAGATCGTAACTTCATGCTAATAAACTGTATTCAATTCAAAATAACGGAGTCGTACTAATTGACCCTTAAACCATCAATCAAAGTGTTCGATAACATAATGCTGCATAGGACACGAGGACACTAAGGGCGAATTTCACCAATATAACTGAACGCGATCATCACATCTAAACCGCGTTCAAGAGCTGTCAGTGTCAATATTCCATAACAATTCTGACAGTGACAGTTCTTGAACGCGGTTTAGATAATTATGCACTAAGGAGATAAATTGGCACTAAGGAGTTTATTTAAATCCTCATCATCCAGGGAGTTAGGTTAAACGAAGCAGGAGTTAGGTAACTATCCCCTTCACGGTCAAGCCCTGGTCAGCGCCATCACGCGGATCTGTCAAAGCGCATCTGTTAGCCCCTCAGGGGACCACCCAAAAGCGTGACCACTTGAGATTAAAACTACGATATCTCCCAGTAAAAGCTCCCTTACCTAAATTATGTCACTACTATTATGTTTATCCTATTCTAACTCCCGCCCGCGGCTTCACCCGCGTGTTATGTCGATAAAAAGTCCATGTCCTTCTCCGAGGTTCAAACTATCCCCATACCACATTTCATCAAAATCGGTTCAGCCGTTAAGCCGTGAAAGCGTAACAAACTCACATTCGTATTTATTATATTAGTTAGGATGGCCAGTCCACTGCCATCAAGTTACATATAAGAATATACGATGATCTAGGGACTTTTAATATAGTTATAGAAACACACGTAACTTCACAACCATCTACAAGTTTATTATTCTTCATGTATATCTACAGGAGATGTCGGTTCACCTGAGAATCTGAGTTACAACACAAGTTACAACGATGACAGCAATGTGTATTTACATTTTTATCACGTACATGTGCAAAAAATATACTAGTACAGTACCTATGTATGGCGATGAACTCTCGCGCCACCGATATTTGACACCAGCGACCAAGTAGACAGTGTTGTCGTGAATATAATATAATAATAATAATATATTCGCTACCGTTATAACTATTTATTAACAGCTAAGTAAATGACATGAGAATTTTTACTTTTTTACCGACTGGTTGAATGATGGATGGTTTGTAAAATGATATATTGACAGTGTCCAGTTATTTGGATAGTTTTTTGTAAACATATATTATGTCGAGGCTATTATGAAGAGCCATTTTTCTAATTATTCGTGACTTCTCATCTAACCTTAACCTTAATCAGCCTATAATGTTCCCACTGCTGGGACACAGCCCTCCTCTCTTTGAGAGGATTTTCAGTATATTGTGGTGTCTTACTTTCACGCGAACGAAGTCGCGGACAGAAGCTAGTCTAACTAAACTAATATTAAGAAAACAGATTTTATTTTTGTATGTTTGTTACGCTTTCACACTAAAACGGCTAAACGGATTTGGATGAAATTTGGCACATGGGTAGACCATGGCCTGGAAAAAGACATAAAATAGTTTTTATTCCAATATTCCCACGGCATCGAGACTTATGCGAGTGAAACCGCGGAGCGCAGCTAGTAAAATAGTAAATAACCAATCACAGTTCTGCAAGGCATTATTCTGTTTTGAAGGCTTTTGCTTGTATAATATAATAAATTTTAATTTTTCCTGAAATCCTTGCTCTAAATTCAAAATAAACATGAAAAGAACATTAAAACGTTACCTTCAGAAATGAAGACATTAAAAGAGTATAAACTTGATTTATTCACAACATTTTTAATGAATCAATGACACTTTATGGGGACAATGTAAACAAGTGGTAACTTTGAAACTTGCATAAAAAAGCTTTTAAGTTAAGCTTTCTGTAAGCTTAAATTAAATGTAATCAAATACTAAATAAAAATTGCAGTTTTTATTTTTAAGCAAATATTTTACCGTTTCTTGTGATGATTGAAATGTGATGAAACTTGCAAGTAATAAAACTGATCAACATATTTTCACCCCTGTCATCGCCGAAGGGTTAAGCAGAGGTGTACCTATAGACTGTAGTACACCCACATTTCGCCAGTTATGTTTAAGTCCTATGTAATAGGGGGCGAGCCTATTGCCATCAATCGGACACAAATCCAGACTCCGGGCTGCTACTGAGGAATTCCTAATGGAAAAACCCAATAACACTTTGCCCGACCCGGGAATCGAACCCAGGACCTATTGTTCAGCAGTAGCTCTTGCGACCACTAGACCAACGAGGCCGCTTAAAAACAGATCTATTATTATAAAATTCGAAGTGTATTGAGTGCCGCGAGTTTCTTGTGGCACTCTAGTGTCACTGCCTCGGCCCGGCTAGGATGCCGTGAGCGTTGCATTGTCACTGTCACTTGTTATTTAGGTTAGGTTAGGTTAGGTTAGAACTGTGACCACACAACGCACGAGCCGAGCGAGCGTAGCGAGCGGTGCCGCGGTAGCGGCCGGCGAAGTGCCAGGGTCCGTTTAGGCACAAGAGAATGTAATATTTTGGGAATGTGGTGTTTTACAGCGATCTAACCTCGACAATCAAACAAAATACCAAGTGACGTGACTTAGTGACAGTGACAATGACAATCCAATGCTTGCGGCACTTGAGCCGGGCCGAGGCGGTGTTACTAGGGTGCCTGTAGTGGCACTTTATCCGATAGGGATAGAGTGCCACTGGTGGCACTCTATACACTGCCTATAAAATTTTAGACATACCTACAATGATAATATCATTGCATACCTACATAACTAGTTGTCTAATTATATCAATAAAGGTAAGCCGAAGAATTCAAGTACTGTTATAGATTCAATACTCTGATAAAGATAAAACATAGGTCGACTGTAATTAATTAAACAGGCTTTATTATCTCATAAAGTATTTGAAATATTGAATAAGTTCATTGACTTATAAATTGATTGACGTATAATGTATGCATGGAATTTTACGATATAAATTATCATCATCTGCCTTTTCCCAACTATATTGGGGTCGGCTTCCAGTCTAACCGGATGCAGCTGAATACATTTTACATGGACTGCCTATCTGACCTCCACAACCCATTTATTGGGTAACAAGATGCACCTTATTAGTTGTCACAGTTCCAGGCTTCTCACTATAACGACTGTCAAAGATCCTCAAAATGACAGCCGGACAACGGCATAACGTGCTTTCCGAGACATGAGACATATAATGGATGGTCACCCATCCACGGGCCGACCTCGGCAAGCGTTGCTTAACCTTGATAATTGACCCGTGCAGCTGTTATTATTTAGTCACGAGCACCCCCCGAAATATATTTAAACATATTACTTAATTTCAGGCTTTTTTCGCTTGCCCGAATTATTTCGAACTTAAGGTTTTGCTCAATGAGCTTTCAGGCGAGTTAGTATATAAATCACATCGCACATCTCATATCTGTACATATTGACTCTGGGGGCCTACCACCACCTCTAAAAGCAGTATTATTCTGTTACTTTAGTGAGGGAAAGAGATAAAGCTCTACAGGGCGTATAGCACCGTCTCTTTCCCCCGTTGAAGAAAGATTAAAATAATACTGCTTTTAGTGGTTGTGGTAGGCCCCCATTTGGCTTTAAGGGGCTACAGGAGCTAAACGCAAGTTTTATAATGCCTAAAAATATAGATTCACTACAGTAAACAAAATCAGAAAAATATATGACATTCTTCAGGATACATGGACAAATCTAAACTAAATATTCGTGTTAAGATATTAATTATTGCATTTCATAATCAATATTTTAGTTCACTAGTTAGCCATATTTCCATACAGTAATATAGCCAAAATCAAAACAGCGAAATAACTGACATTTGCGACGTTGCCGTTGCCCACTTTCAGTATGCACGCTCATAGATAAATATAAAGGTTGTAAGCACGTGTGGTCCCTCTTTTGTTTTGGTAGCCGCTCGATAGCTTGTTTGTGCATTATGAGGACCGGTTCTGACGTCATAGGTTAGACTTTAGGTCACGAATTCACGATGCCTTCTTTGTGAGTCACTTTTAGTTTTATAGAGCGTATAATGTGTTAGGAAATAGCGTCGATATACGTGTAGATATATTTTTTTGTATTTTGCAAAAAAATAACTTGCCCGACGTAACTAAACATAGGGTGGTGAGTAAACTTATAACAATATACATAAGTACATAGGTCTGTGGATCAATCCGCAAATTGGAAAGGTTTCTTATAAAGAAAACTTGCAGCAAATGGCTAAAATAACTGCACGGATGTAAAGATGTCTCACCCAGAGATCTCGGGTTCAATTACCAGTGGAGGCAAAATTTTCTGCTCGGTTTGGTTGGTTGTAGGGCTTGTTCAAAGTCCGCCTGGCTAGCTACCATCATCTAATCTAACTCTGTCGCCATAACCACAATGTTAACAATGTTGTGTTTAGACAATAAGGTCAGATCCAGCCAGTTCCTCTGTGGTTGAGGATTCTAGATGAAGTTCGCTTCCAGCTTCAGCCCTTCACTTCTCACTTGAGACGGTGAGATGCAGGTTAAGAGCGTATGCGTGGAGGTAAAAAAAAAAAAGTCGAGATAAATAGAAGCAGATTGAATTCAATCAGATTCCAGAATGGATAGTACCTCTACCTACAGCCTAAGAAAGTAACAGGTATATACCTAACTGGCATAGGCTCATGGTTAAAACCTAATTTTTCTAATTTCGATGCTAGGATTTATTTGATCGTTCCAAAATACTCTTATGCATTAGTATTGCCTGGTATTGCCTGTGTTTTCATTTATTGTTGTATTGTAGTCTCCACATTGTATAAGTAATGGTATGCAAGGTGTTTCAACATGACACAACGACGTCCAGCTTCTGACTGACGTATACTTTCCTCCATTTTGGAGAAGAACCACCATAGATAAACTCAACCACTTAAGGAAGGAGAGCTGCAAGTCCGACATGTTTCATTACATCAAAAGCTGTTGCTTGCCCCCTTTTAAATCTATATAAGACTATTTTTTGCCCGCGTGGTAGTCGCAAAATATCCCACGGGGACGTACTACCGGGATTACATACCTAACAGCCGAGGAAAAGGTCATTGACTTCTACCGTTACCTACCTACCTACCTACCGAACCATTCTGTAAGATATAATTTTTATGTACCTTTTACGGTTTACGCAACGCACGCCATTAAAGCTTCCAGTCAGCGTGATTTTTCCGACATCTTCAACAATAATCGTCATATTTCAGCCAATTCACACAAAACCGTAATGAATTATACACCAAAACCTTTCACGTGAATCACATCGTCCATTGGTGAGACCTGTTTGAAAATCCGTTCAGTAGTTTTTGAGTTTATCGCGTTCAGACAGTCAGACAGACGCGGCGGGGGACTTTGTTTTATAATAATATATGTATAAGGATGCTAAACAGCTCTCCCAACCCCTTCGCTATAAAGGCTACTGCTATTAAAAAGAAAAGGATAACTCACTCAGTTCAGTATCACAGTCAGTATACTCGTGGTTGCAGTCGACGGTGTAGGCGGCGGCGCGCGCGCTCACCGCGACCACCAGCGCGCACCACAGCGCCACTGCGCGGGCGCTCATCGTAGGTCACCGTAGCGTCATCTGAGGAGAAATAGACAACAAAACTGTTGGAAATGCTGGACGATTCATTCAGAAAAATCTTTTTAAATTGATGTTACTAGCTCAACACCAACCCAGTGTCTGAAGGCATGATCAAGTCAGTAAATCTGCTGTACAATTTCAAATTGATTTATAGTTTGATTGAATGACCGAATAACAACAGTAACAGTCTCTAAAATCCTTAGGTAACAGGATTTCAGGAACTTGCGCATGATTGGCTCTGCACCTCATAATCTTGTAACCAGACTGGCATAAAGGCATTTAATTGATTATCATCCTCATTCATATTACAATATTTGTGGGCGAGTCTCAAAGAAGGCACGCAATCAACCCATATTTAGCAGACAATATTTTTTTAATAATTAGTTTTTCGTTTATACCTATAATTCTCCGAAGTGAAAAAATATTAAATGGTATTATTGTTAGGTGAGTCAGCACCTCTCGAGTAGATTAACAGCTGTGTACGGATCAAAATAATACTGCAATGACATTAAGGCCACGACCGCATTGGCGCGACCACGACAATCACGAGAACGTATGAATTTTACAAGACGCGTTTTCTAAAAATCGGGCTACCGGCAGTATGTAGATATTGGCGGTTTTCTTTCTAATGCTGTTAGCACCTGAACAGTGTAAATGAGGACTTAGGAGAATGGTGTTATTAGCAATCTTAAAAACTAGTTTACAATTTATTTAAATTAAAGGCTTACATGCAATGATTTATTATTTTAGATAGCTTAGACGTCAGAATTCTCCAGACTGCTTTGCTCTTTCGCATAGCCCTCCCCCAGGCTTTTCCATAGCTCACGGTCGTGAGTATTTCTCCTCCATGTCATCCCGCAGTAGTTCTCAAATCGTCTTCCCATCTTTGAAATGGTCTTCCTCTTTTCCTCTTTCCTTCTCTGGGATACCATTCTGTTGCTTCTCTGGCCCATCTTTTGTTTTTACCCCTGATGACATGACCTGCCCACTTCCATTTTAGTTTTTTAATTATCTAAGTCACGTCTGCTACGTTTGTTTTTCTTCTTATAAGATTGAGATTTACTTTGTCTGTTCAAGGTATTAGCTATGATTTAATGTCGGCTTATATATCGTGAATTAAGTTTTCAGTGTAAAGTTTAGACATTAAACTTACATTCTGTAGATACTAGCAAAATTCTTATGTCGTCTGTAAGTTCATATTCAATAATACGTGGACATTACATGCCTTTACTGCTCCTAACTAGGGAGGACAGTTCTGCTTTAGTTAAAGGCAAACAATAAATTATAACACAGCTATCTAATAATTTATTTATTTAATTATTTATAAACGGGAGAACCAACAGCTATAACAGATGCAATGGAAAACAATTGTACATATAAAATGCACTTTAAAAAAAGTCAGCGTTCAGTCGAGTGCGTGCAGAATAGGTTTCGGTGATAAATGGGTCAAATGAGAACTCTTTTTAAAGAATATTAAAGTCCTTACTCGCGCGCACCATGTTAGTTTTGCCTGTAGTTAATTAAATATGATTGAATCAAAACAAATACCTACAAGTCATGAGATTCCTATCAATGGAAACCGTTTGCTTAGAAAATTTGCGGTAATTACAAAGAATCTGCAGATAATTGTTTTAGTCGAGGTCTTCAAAGCTTCATTGTTTTAAAGTAATCTGATCTTTAGTTAGTCTGTATTGGTGTATTGTATTGTATTGTACAGTTATTTGAGACAGAGACCATGATGGCCGAAGTCGGCGCAAACGCAAGTTGTGGTCACATTTGCGGTTGGAATTAGGTGAGAAATATATTTATTTATGGTCTTGTACGCATTTGGAGTAGGTAATCGTAGAGAAGTAGATACATGTAAGTACATTTAAAATGTGATCAAATTTTGGTCCAAAATATGGTACATATTTTAGTTGAATCTGCAATGGCACTGCTTAATGTTAAATAAAGCCTTACGTATCTCTTTTGGCATTTGCAAATCCGACATAATTGGAAATATTGTCTTCTTGATAAATTATAGGAGCACAAAAACAGGCGTAGGCGTCGGTATTACGTTTCTACCTTTCTTTGGTTTGGTGTGTATGCTGGTGCCATTCGGAGTAATTCTTACTATATCTTACCTATAACTGTAGTTCCAGTTCATTTAATCGTTGGTGCACAACTTAGTGAAATCGTTCAGGCACCTATTTTCTGTTCATTTCTATCACGCTGGTACTTTTCAAAACAAATGATTGAAGCAGTAAGTCGCCTAAGCACCTAGTTCCAGTTCACTTCTGCTTTCCTGGTAGTTTTAATAAATATACAATTAGGACAGTTGACTTTTTTATTTTATTTCCACATTAACACTTTTGCTACTGATTGTACCTTTTCTCCTTTTGAGAGTAACGTGGGACGAGTTGCAGAATGAAAATAATATTTATTTAGATTTTCTGCAAGTCGTCCCAAATGGGCCGTAGGCATGTAGGACGAGTTGATGAATCACTCGCCATTCGGGAACTGAAAATAATTTTAATAAACTGTTCCACCGAACCGCACTTATCAATATTTTATTTCAGTGCGGTAAGTGGAATGGAAGTGCTCAGGCGCGGCTAGTTCGGACAAGTGCTGTTCTGAAATCAGTGGTCTAAATAGAATACCTCAAAATTAATTGTAGGCATCTCATAATCGTCAATGCTTCATAGAACACATTATTTCTGGCTGTAAAGTCTTCAAGGTAAACAACAAAGTAACATAAATTGCATTTAAAATTGCATAAATGCCAATAACAGATTAAAATGTTAATCAATTCAGCAGTCAGCTGCCATCTTTATATAAGCCTTATTTACCTAATTATGACGTCATAATGATTCACTGACACCCACTTAAAAAGAAACACCATTGTTCGGGTGCCATGATGTTAAATAATATTGTATTACAATTAGTTTTCGCTTTCGCACGAGGTCGGGACACAAAAAATAATTAGGACGTCGATCGGAATCAAGGTGTCAACATTGTTATCATTGTTATCCTGTATGCGAAGGTCGAAAGAATAAGCTTTGTATTATCATCTGTGGCATCATTATGCTTAGGTCAAAGTATTTTGTTGCTAGTCATGAACCAGCTGTCTATATAGGTTAGGGTTGCCAACCGTCCTGTTTTTCCAGGACATGTCCTGCTTTTTGGGATGTCCTGGGATGTCCTGGATAGTTTTTAAGTAACGTCCTGGGTTTTTAAAGCATCCTGGTAAAGTCCTGTTATTAAATTTTGTGCCTTCAACCTTACGTTTATCTTGCACTCTGCTTGTTGTCTCTTTCTCACAACTAGTTTCGCGCACTAGAGCTCTCTCTATCTAACGTTTAGATAGAGAGAGCTCTAGTGTGCGAAAATTGAGTTTCGTTGAACCTGTTTTCATTGCGTGTTGTTATTAACTACTGCTCTTATACTGTGTCCTGTTTTTAATCCGAAATGTCCTAGTATTTTCACCTTCTAATCCTGGTTTTTAAAAATTTGGGGATGGCAACCCTAATCTAGGTATATCAGGTCAATATGTGTTGACTGTTGAACATGGGAATTTGTTAGCATACCTAACACATGGGAACCTTGTGGTATTGGCTGATCATGACATACTTGGAGATTGTAATAGACTTAGTAGGTATTATAAGGTTTAGGTTCATAGGTCTCGAGTTCGAACCCAAGGCACGCACCTCTGAAGCCGCCCTCCGACGGTGCGCCATATCGCGGACGCACGCGCACTACGCACCGTGGGAAACCTAGCGTGCGTGGTAGCGCAGACGCGCGTTGTACGCGTGCGTGGCGGTGCGTCCTCGTGCGGGCTGGTGCGCGTCCGCGATATGGCGCACCGTGGGAGTTGGCTTGAGATTTCCGATTCATGTGCGTAGGTATTTGTTTAATCACTTGCTTCAAAAACGGTGGAAAACATCGCTGCATCGTGAGGAAACCGGCATGCTTGACAGATATTTCTCGACGGCATTTGAAGCCAAGTCAGAGGCTCATGGGCGGGTTTAAAATTCTGACACCACTAACCACAGGAAAAGCAAAACATAAAGAAATGTACCACCTAATAATGTTTATGACTTCTTTACATCATATTTTTCAAATTAAGGGGAGGGTCAATTCCTTTTCTAATCAATATAAGTTAGACGGGACTACCCACTGGCCAATTGACCATCTACGAAAACTTAAGTTGCTAACTAGTATTTTCACTGGAAAACACATTATTTTCTTGAATTATTTAATAAACAGTATTCTTATTCTATCGATTCATTCAAGAAAGTGTAACTAACCCATTCAAAGCAAACACGTATACAATTGCCATTTTACATAATAAAACATAATTCATTCATTATTTACTTATGTAAATACAGCACAAATACATACTTGTCTCGATTCGCTGTGCAGTTGTAATAAGGCCACTTTCTTCAATGATCGGTGCTGAGTAGTTACAGATGACACTTTAACAACGGTGTTTTATACAACGTTATTTTTTGTTTATTTATACTAAACCTCTTAATCTTAAGGGGTCGTAATGGTGTTCATAATGATGAGTACAATGACCCCTTAAGAGGTTTAGTATAAATAAAAAATAACTTTGTATATATTATTTTAAAATAACATGGACATGGTTACTTGGAATTAACGTAAGTTGGTAAGTGAGGTTTTAAAAGCGAAGTGCTGTTGGTTGAGTAAAAGCTACAAAACAACGCATTTTCTTTTTCCGTAGATTCATGGAAAGTTTTAGTGTGCATGGGTTGAAAGTTCAGAAAACATCACGCCTTTATCAAAGTGTTAGGCAGCAAGGTATACCCTGCCGGGGTTGCGGGTAGTCCCAAGGGGAAACCGTGGCCCCTGGCATGGCAAGGGAAGGAACACGGGTGGGTTTTAGTCAGTAAAAGTCTGACACGCCCTTCCGCTCCGCCCAGAGCGGGAGAAGTCATTGGATGATTTCCCACCCAAAAAAAAAAAAAAAAAAAAAAAAAGGCAGCAAGGTATACCTCCTAAGCGTAACTGTGTACAACCTCACACACACACACTTTGTTTATTTCATTCTTTCTTTATTTTTTCGTTATTGCCAGATATGTTTAATCCAGAATCGGATTAACCAAGACTCTGGGCTGGATATTTCCAAATTGAAAATCCAATAACACCGACCAAAATTTATTTTTTAAAGCCTACATCGTGGACTGTGTACTAGATTAGCCTCAAGAGAAATAGAACCTACGATTATGTAAACTACAAAAACTCAATCATTTGCATTTACATTGTTTAGAGACATAACAAAAGAAAACATTACAGTATTTGTATCCCAAAACAAAAAAAAGTAAAGAAGAAATAAACAAATTATTCCGGTATGTGCTTGTACATTAGCGTATTGTGCTTATTTGCAGCTCCATTGGAATTGTGAAGAGACTCATAATAATGCTATTAAGGTGAAAGAAAGTATGCTTTAAGACGTAGAAATGCATTTTTTATGTGTCTGCAGCGTTAGGGATAAGAAAAAGAGGGCTCTCAATGTTTTAGCACATGGAAAAATTTATGTTTACTAAAACTTGGTACTTAGATTGTGTTAAGCAACGGTGGGGCCGTGGGACAAAGAACGTATGTACAAACTATGACAACCTATGAACTTAGAAAAGTAAAGAAAAGCAAGCAAACAAAGATATCCTGTGTTTTGTTATATTGGCTTTAAAAGAGACTCTGACATCTGAATTACTTTCGTCATTTCTACTCAGGGATAGTCAGATATGAAATGTCAACTCCATCTACACTCCATTTGAAATAAGATTGGACATTTAAACAAACCTTTTTACAGTCCATTCAACCGATTCTGACTACTATACCGTAGGCATAAGGATGGCGTTAAAAGCAAAAAAGTGGTTACAATACCAACTGTTTACTGCAGCTGCCATTTGTCATGCTACCAATACAATAGAAGTCAAAATCGGTTGAACGGACTGTAAAAAAGGTTTACTTAAATGTTTAATTGAGTAAATCAACATGTAAAACTTTTTATTTTTTATTTGTATTGGTTGAATACAAGGCTTTTAGCTACTTTTGTTTGTGTGTATTTTATTGTTAAAATGTGCGTTTTGTCTGTGCAGAATAAACAATTTTTCTTTCTTTCTTTTTCTTTCTAAATGAGTACAGTTAATTTTATTTAAAAATAAACCTATAATATATTTGCCAGAACTAGAACTTGTTCCTGAATGAATGCAAAATTCATTTTATTTTACTCAGGCCCAAACTCTTTCCTACTGGGGACTCTGGACACATGCCCAGGGCTACGCGATCGATGGGGCCCCCTAGTTTCTGCCAGATCATCAAATCATAACCGATATTTATTACCGAAAAACATAATTATTATTTCGAAAAAATCTAACGATTATGACTGACAACAATACCTACCTGCATATTAGCTTTTGCATGTGCGAAGCTACATTACTATCGCTCGAAAATCAGGCTCTACGATTTCAGCATGTTTAGTTAAATTTAAATTTATATAAAAATACAATTTTGATGGTATACTAATAGCCCAGTCAATAACAACATCAAACATCGACAACATATGTATAAAAGAATCGTAGTTACATGCGGTAACTACAATTCTTTTATACATAATTATGTTGTTGTAGTCTCAGGGGACCTATCCCCTGAGAGTAGTTTATATCCAAGTTTGCAACCCTGAAAACTTCTTATAAAGAGGTTATTACCTCTTTATAAGAAGTTTTCAGGGTTGCGGTTTACGGAAATAGCAGTTGGAGTTGATTATTTTTTTGCATTGCCCAATTCTTGAGGAAGATTATAGGCTTGCGGACGAAGTCGCGGGCAGAAGCTAGTTGTTGAATAATTTAAGAATTTTGCTTACCTACTCTTATCTACACAGGGGCCCCGTGATCCTTATGTACCCAGGGCCTCCAATGGGTTAAAGACGGCCCTGATTTGACTGATAATAAAAAACGCATTACAAGATATTTTCATGACTTAAGACAAACCCAAAGCACAGTATAATAAAGTAACAGTATTATATCTCGGCTGTGACCTTGAAATAATTACCTACGGCCGGCTACTCGGTAAATAAACCTTCCGCGTCCATACGTAACTGCCGCGCACTCAATACTGTTTCGTATTGAACAAGAACATACTACTGACATTTCGACGTAGCGCATGGTTTCGGCCGTTTTCTATGAAGATAATAATACTGTTACTTATTAATACAGTGCCCAAAGGCAGGATGATTGTGTACCTACAAAACATAATTGGAAACTCTACCGCTAACATAGCTTTGCTTTGAAGACCACTTACAAAATTTTAAAGGTCAGATTTAAAAGAACACACTTTAGAAGCGTCTGCAAATAAAACTTTATTTGAAAGACTTTTATCGGCCTTCTCATAAAATCATAATCAATGCCATCGGTATGAGAGAAATGACTTTGCGGTCTCAAACCCGTTTCTCACAGTCTGATAACCTTAGGTTTATCCTTCCTGCCTCATCAAAAGAGCATACGTAAACTTGTATAGTATTACGCGAAGAAAGGTTTTAAGGTATTGGTTTGCAAAATAAGTCATTGAAAATCATTTGAATTTGGAAAACACATTTAAGTTAAATCATCACCTCACGATAGGGGCAAAATTTGAACCAAGCCAGCGCAGCGTTTCGAGCGCAACCAGAACATGCATTTTCTCTTTCTTTTTATGTACTTCATCAGTTTCTGTATTCACCGACGGTTTCCCAGCGAAAAATAAATTAGGATTTTGGGACGGGACAAACCTTTAATACTGCAAAAATTTACTACAATAACAGCCAAAATCACCCGCATCATTGACCATGTCACTTCCACAAATATTATCTTTGCTCTCAACTAAAAAGGAGTATTGACTCTGCAATACACATCACATCGTTATTGCAACCAGCATGACACCGTGGGTAGATCGCGAGATGGTGGTATATCTCAGTTGCGCTTGCGTCATATTCAGGTCACAGTGTGGCGCATCGCACTCGCACCGCTTGCGCACTTTGATTTACTTGAGAATACGTTGGTAGGGAGTAGTTGTGATATAAAGTACGTATAGTCTGTACCAAAAGTATATCATTAAAATGTAAACAAATTGATCAGAAAACGTATCTGTGAATGGCAATTTGTGGCGTCATTTACTAATTGAATACTTTGATTAGATTATTTGAATAACTCGAAATTCGAATTTTAAATCAGCATTTAAAGATGTTTATCATTTGTGACCAATCAGGTTAATTTTATAACCTCCATTTTCGTCGATGATTTATCAAATACAATTTAATATTTATAATCAAACAAAAGTTGATGGATTTGTTATTAATTAGTAATTAACACTATCCAACTGTAATTAGAAGGTTTTTTCTCATCAAGTGAATTCACTTTAATTTAACCTGAATAGGGTCTGTCTACACTTTCTTCAGATACTTTTGGAACAAACCATAGTGTTAATTAGGAGCGTCAAAAACTCAAAGGTCAGGCTCTTTATAGTATGTTTCTAGGGTTTCTAGAGAATAAAGACGATATAGAGATCCTATGAGCTTGTCATGCTGCCAGCAAGTGCCTTATGAAAATGACAACGACGTTTTTTTCATAAATAAGGCTTTCATGTTGGTACAAATCCCTCTTTTACTGGAGAAAAGAGTTAAACGCGCAAAAATAATCCAGCGAATTGTAATTTTTATTGCAGTTTGTGTGTTCGGCATTTATTTCCGCTATATGAATTCACTGATACACTACCAATTTATCCTTATATCAGTATAAAATTAACAAGGTTTTCTTATACAATTATGATACACAGTACGTTATGCAAAACTCGAACCTAGCTTAAAAACCCATTCATTACTAGAAGGTCTCAAAAGTCCTACTATCCTCTAACATTGTGCTTCAAAACAATAAAAAAATACTTTATCTCCAATCATTGTTAGTATAGATCTACTTTCCACGTGTGATCTCGTGAAAAGGCGCAGGCGCACCGAACCGGGCCGATTTCTTCACAAACCTCTTCCCATAGACTACATAGAGGCGTGACACACGAAACTGTGCCATTGTCTGCCATAGACATTTACAAAGTGCCAATAAGCCCTGACGTTGAAGCAACAAGATTTATTGAGACTATTATGTAAATAAATTGTTGATTTCTATATTCCTTTTTGTAATTGGACATTTTATTCGAAAGAAATATTTAAGTAATGAAAAGTCCGGCTCAACTCTGTTAATTAACTTTTAATTCTTAATCAGCGAGAGAAATCTAAAATGTTTTAAATCTCAAATATTTCATTCTTTAAGAATCCATTTGTCTTACAAAGACAATAATTATAAACGTTTTAATACACAATGTCTCAAAGTCCCACCGTTTGCGTCCAAGTTATTTGGCTAACATTTAAGTTTTGTTGTGTTAAGCACATAATTACAAGTCGGTGCAATAGTAGGTAGTTATAAAGAATTCGTTTGCACACAGTAATTATGACCCAATGTGTACTTCGTGAAGATTAGGGCGCCTTCACACGTACTACAGGGGACTAACCACCAGGGCCGGGCCTAACCATATGGGTACTGATAGCATTTAGGTACCGAAAGTCTAGGTAACTTGGCTGAATGAAATCAAGAACCTTACTTATATAACCTACAAACTGCAGGTTTCGATAAAATAAGGTCTCATCATCTGTCTAGCCTTTTCCCAACTACGTTAGGGTCGGCTTCTAGTCTAACCGGATGCAGCTGAATAACAGTATTTTACATGGAGCGACTGCCTATCTGACCTCCACAATCCAGTAACAGGGTAAAACTATACCCCTTGGAATGACTGGTTGTCAGACTTTCACTTATACCTAACGACTGTCAAATATCCATGAATGCCGGGACCAACGGCTACCTATATAATAATTTAGCTTGAGAACTGTAGCTAATTCTTCCAACAATTTTCCGTTGATTTTCTTTATACTGATAGGTTATCAACTTGCTATCTTGCTAATTAGCAATAACACATTAATGTAAAATAACATCTATTATCACACAGCCTCATGTACCTACTTAAATGGAAATCTAGCGTTTATTATCGTCATGGTAAAAAAGACTGCCCTCAATAACGTACGTCCCCATTCACTTTTTGCCCAGGATCCTACATACATACTCTTTGCTCTTGACGATATGTACCAGAATACATAGTAGCTCTAAAGTAGCAAGCTCTTAACGGATGTCCTAGCTCTGCCATAATTACTGATATGTCGTCTCCTGTGACTACACTGCCATTACCATTTCTCTAAGAGTGATAACTATAATATTAATCTTTCTCCAGTGGTAGGACAGCTCTCGTTTTGAAGAATATGTATGATCTGGTATGACAGCATGCATGTACTAGTTTTCTAGTTCAAAAGACTTTGAGAAAAGGTCGACAAAGTGCAAAGCTTCTTCAAAAAAAAAAGATACGGGGCAGTCTTTGGGGACTGCCGATAGATGTGAAAACTAAGTAACGCCATCTAAAGAAATTGTCAGGAATTTATGTGGAATTGCTGTCAGTACCAGAAAAAAAGCTGTAGCTCCAATTAAAAAAATCCAAAAAAATTAAAAAGTGAAAATTGAAAAGAGCGAGCTCGAAAATTTTGCACCCTACATTTATATTTAGAATACATAAGAAGCCCCCGCGGACCGCACCCCCTTAGTCCACCAGTCGGGCCGCTATGGATGATATAGCAATGCTAAATCTTCAGTTTTCAGACCGACTTTCAGTGAAAGTCGGTCTGAAAACAGAAGATTTTTGCGAACCCTTTTTCATGTGATATTGAGGATGTACCGAGTCATTTACAAATGAACGCGATTGATCTCTAATCTATTGACAACCTCAAAAACTCTTTCTGTGAAATGAATGATCTTGTTAAGTTTTATGGCAGCGTGGCATCTGATTTTGACGAATTGAAAAGGTTTGCTCAGCAGTTAATTAAAAATTTTGGCAGTAGGTACTTACTTATGCGAACAAACTTTTTGAATTCTTCTTGTTTCACAGATGAGCATTTGAGAGCCATTCTAAGAATTCCAACTACAATCATGAAAGAAAATCATCATTCTCCTGCCCTTATCCCAATTTTATTTGTGGTCGGCGCAACATGTCCCTTTTTTCCATACTTCTCTATTAGTCGTAATCTCAGTAGTCACCCCCTTTCTAGCCATATCATCTTTCACACAGTCCATCCATCGTTTCTTTGGTCGTCCCCTACTCTTATAGCCATCAACATTCATACTCAAAACTTTCTTCACGACATTTTCCTCATTCCTCCGCATCACATGCCCATACCATGACAACCGATTTCCGCACAACTTTTCGGTCACCGGTGCCACTTTCAGACTTCCTCTTATGTACTCATTTCTTACTCTATATATTCGTGTAACACCACACATCCCTCTTAGCATTCTCAGAGGGATGTGTCATGAAAGCAAATTTACAACAAATAGCCACTGAAATACAGCCTCAACGTCACACTGAATTCTGTTTATATAAAGTACTTTGAAGTTCTCATTTAAGTTATTTATTCTTTTTCCTCATTTCTTTGTCTATCATTGCTCCTTTTTAAATATCACCTATAATACCAGATAGACAGATAGATACCTATTATCAAAATAATATGAACAAGTGCGGCCCGTTTCTACCTCATTTTGCCACTATGTGGCCCTTACCGGCTAAAAGGTTGGACTGCTGAGATAAAAGACAATATGCCATCTTGGTCATATAGCTGACACGACATTATCGAAAGGTTTATTATAGAAGTTGATGGCGATTCCGATGAATCTGAATATTGTAAAACTGAGTCATCGTCTGGGTTAAAATTAGAAATTATAATTAGAATATGTTTTCCTGTACACTTCTTATCATTATCCTGTTTACCGTCTGTCTGCGGGTTATCATCACCTACCTAACCTGCATTTTAATTAGCTTGTTCATAAAATAAAACATCACCGATTAATGAGCAGAATACTGTAGTTCTTTTAATTGGAAATAGTCTCAGCATCACTAAAAGGGAGGGAACAAAATGGTAATGACACCCTTTTTCAATTAAAGTTAGGTTAATTTAGCGGAGCAGTGGTGGCCCAGTGGTAACGGCCCCGACCGTTGGCCCCGACTTACAAGTTTTAGGTCGTGGGTTCGAACCCAAGCAGGTGCTTTACTTTGTGTAAAGAGTTTCGTCACCACTGCTCTCAGAACGGAGCCGGTGAAGGAAAACATCGTGAAGAAACCGGCATGTCTTAGAACCAAAAATTCGAAGACGTGTGACATCTAACAACCCGCACTGGGCCCGCGAGGTGGATTACGGCCCACTCCCTCTCACAGAGAGGAGGCCTGTGTCCCAGCACTGGGAACATTAATAGACTGATCACATATATGTGTTATGTAATTAGCTAATTTCAATTTAAGTGGGGTGTCAATATTATGTGCGTTGCCATATTCTGACAAGTTATATGAATCTTTTAATTACCAAATGTGTCTAAATCTAAAACTTGATGGCAACAGACTAGAATGATGCAATTAAGTATAGTTATATTTTTAACTATATTTAGGTTGGACCATCAACAACAGTTTTGAAAATGTTTGAAATGAAAGATTCAGTTAATTGTGTTCAAGTTTTTAAGTAGAGTAACTCTATACTTTCTGAGTTTATCTTGGACATTCGCGGAGTCACCCTAGGAGGATCGATCTCTGGATTCTTACATTTCGGGGGGGGTTTGAACCCCCAAAAATCCCCCTCCTCCCCAAAAGGCCCTGGTTGAAAGTATGCAACGTTGTGCTGACTTTAGAAGTTGGAGCGTAACATCCTTACAATGGCAAAGGCCTTTGACAGTTCAACAACATTAATTGCGTTATTTACATTGCTGAGCATATGAAATTTTCAAACATGTGAAACAATGGATTAACAATTTCCTTTAAAATCTTTTGGGTTGTGTGATAGAAAGTGTGCAACCTTGTGCTGACTTTAGAAGTTGAAGAAGCATTTTAGGTAGGCACATGATTGGCCACAGAACTATAATTCCAGGTACCAAATAGCCTGATTGCGTGCACAATCGTCACTCTATCTACACCCTTACTTACATTGCCACACGCCGCCATATTCTCACGTACGATAGAACAATAGTTTTACTACACCCGCGGTTTTTCTCGCCTAATCGGCCACTGGTTTCGTAACTTATTGTATGCATACGTAAGTTTTCTTGTAAGAAAACTGCATTGTTTAATCACAAACATTGGTAATGTACTATCGGGGACGCTGCGTATGGCGAATTAGTACGTAAGGTATATAATTCGCCATACGCAGCGTCCCGTAGCGTAGTAACTGTAGTATATTATCTGTGCTTAGATAGAGTAACCAAAATGAATTCATCGTTATGCCTTGTGAGATAGCGCACTGCGGTGTGGATGCGACAAAAATCCCCAATACCCTCAAAAGCGCAGTCGAAATGGTCGAACTAATAAAAACTTATTGACCTTCTAATGATGCATACTTTTTTAAATAATTGAGCCTTTTTTTACTGTTTGGACTTTTTTTACCGTTGTTCGCAGTAACTATGAGCTAGGGTATCCCGACCTAACGGGTTAGGATTCTAAGGCCAACTTGCCCGTTCATGGGTTAGCTAAACAACTCGGAGTTAACTGCTAACGCACGGTATTTCAAACTTAATAACTACGAGCAGGTCTCTGACGGCCTTAAAATTGCTGCCAAAATACGGTAGTTGCAGTACTTATTGTCGAACCAAAAGTACGGATTCAGACCGGTACGGAAAGACCCACAAATCGAAAAGCTTTCCATGATGTTCTCGATCTAGCATCATCGCGACACGATCATAACTTTTAGTAGTGTGGTTATAATATTTGCATAATCTATCAAATCCTCGCATGACGTCAGAGAAAGTGTGTAGCACCTTCGAAAAAACCATTGCGACAGTATGACGCGCATACGTACTTGTTATTGAAGACCATTCGTAAGTATGGAATGTATTGATCTATAGAACGTCTACTTATAATATTACCATATTGGAAATAGAAAACGTTCAAATAGTTTAATTTATTTAACAACTATAGGCGCCACAACACAAGTAACTCTTCGATTTTGCCTTTGGCTTTTTTAATAAAGAATGTTATAAATTATTACATGAACGGCTTGCAGGAAGTATGGTAGCTTTAAATAATTTCCCGATTGAATTTTCATCAGAATTCAACAGCCGGTTCACTGCAGGAGTAGGTACTCCTTGGTAACCAGGAGGAGATCTTTGTCCTGCTTCGCGCAGAATTCCATGTTATGCCGATTAAATAAAAAATATTTTACTTATAAATTAGACTCTATCATACGTCTTAACGGTAAATATGTATCTTGTAATAAATAACTACGGTTAAATAATGACTATTCGTGTTAATTGCTCTAACAATCACGCTAAGACACCGCTATGTTTGAGTATGGAGTAATTATTTTCTTGCCAACTACAATTTTACTTAATCTTTCGCCTTTTATGGTAGCTCCATTGATGGCGTAAGTATGAAAAATTATTATCGATAAATTGTAGTAACTACTTATCGTCGACAGATCGATAGTTTTCGTCCTCCTATGTGATATAGGTACGTCCTAGTGTATATCATCCACTAAAAGACACTTCAAACTCAAAAATAACTTAAACTTCGCAAGTCGGTGTATTTGGTTTAATTTTTTCGTTTTTTGCCACCCACTTCCGAAATTAGTTATTTTTGACTTTTTAGTGCCTTTTTTGGAAGTCGGTTGTTCTTTTTTTGTAAAACTTTTTAATTTTTGAGTTGTGGTACCTACCCCACACAAATTCGAATACCAATACGTGCTATGTAAATAACAGTGGCAGGTAATTATCATCATAATATGTTAATAAAATTTATATGGAACCACCTCTGAAGTATCAAACAAAAAAAACTTTTTACAAAAAAAGAACAACCGACTTCCAAAAAAGACACTACAAAGTCAAAAATAACTTTAATTTCGGAAGTCGGTGCGTTTGGTTTTGAACTTTCGTTTTTTGCCACCGACTTCCGAAATTAAAGTTATTTTTGACTTTGTAGTGTCTTTTTTGGAAGTCGGTTGTTCTTTTTTTGTAAAAAGTTTTTATTTTGCACTTTTTAGTGGTGGTACCTACCCCATACAAATTCGAATACCACTAACCTGCTATGTAAATAACAGTGATTGGAAGTTATCATTATATCATCCATATAAACTAAGTGGGAAAAATACGTATTATTGAAGCTAACTCAAAAACTATCCAAGTAAAGTTAATAAAATTGATATGGGACCACCTCGGGAGCATACCCTTTCAAACGAAAAAAGAATTTTCAAAATCGGGCCACAATTGACGGAGAAATCGCGTAACAAACATACAAAAAAAAAAAAAAAAAAAAACAGACGAATTGAGAACCTCCTCCTTTTGGAAGTCGGTTAAAAAGAATCATCAAAATCAATTCATAATTGGCGGAGTAATCGCGTGACAAACATACAAAAAATAAACCCCTACAATCGAATTGAGAACCTCCTTCTTTTTGAAGTAGGTTAAAAAAAAGGAATAGAGAATGATACTAGAAATTAATGGCTTGTAACTATTTAAAGCGCATATTTTGGGTGGCACCATTGTGTTAATGAAACGAAAACCCGCTGGCTTTTTTAGGCTCACGTACCTACTGACACCTTGTCTGATGCGCAGGTGACAGGAACAGGATCTATCCTTTCCTTATTTTTACCGGGAATCACGTAGGTACAGTACCAATCCATAAAGATTACGACAGTATAGTCAGCATACCTTATATTGACACATGCAGTAGAAGGAAACACACAGTCGATTATGACATATAAAACACATACAAACGTCAGTCTGTAGATTATTAAAAAAAACTTACTAAAATATTGAAAGTTTTACACAGTTTAACACAATCGCCATTGTTTCTCACATTCGCGCCAAAAAAACCTTCGGGTATATTTTTACTAGAGCAAACAACCAGACAAAGGTATGCACATAATGCCAGAGATGTCAAAAACGTCAAGATCCCTTATCTTTGAAGCGAGGGAGGATAAACGGAGCGCAACCAGTTCTCCGCTATTTGCGAAATCATCTTATCGCTGAGTGGAATTCTCCTTTTGAGGCTTATTCCTTTTCCCTTTTGTATATGCTCGAACCTTTATTTAAAAGCTGAATCATTGCACTGAGGGGCAACAATAAATTAAAATATTTTCATACCTATCATATCAGTTTGTCCAGTATCAGTTCATTGCCCCTGAGGATTTCACTGGGCCGAGACAAGGATGGTTTTGTCCTTTGAGCTGCTCTGGGGAAATCTTTTAGTCTGATTTACTTCTCCAATATGAAAACACAAAAGACCATCACGCAGAACTAAGAAACCGTTATGGGAATTCGATTTAAAAATAAATCACACCGACGACAGGGGATTCTCCATGACCAGACCACGGCTGCATATTAATGACATGACACCTAAGGCTGCCTGTCCACTGGAGCTGAGAGGAGAAAAGAGGAGCGGAGATGTGCCAATATTAACCAATAGAATCTTGACTCCGCCCCTGAGTTTAGATTTGATGGGCTAATAATGGCACATCTCCGCTCCTCTCCTCTCCTCTCCGCTCCAGTGGACAGGCAGCATTATAGCCCTTGTAGTATTTAGATAGCATACAAACGTGTTTATAAATCAATTAATTTATTTGAAAACCGCGCTAAAGGTCAACCCTCCCGCTAAGCAAGTAATTCCCGCTTTAAAAAATCGGAACTACAACAATTTAAAGAATTATTATTAGGTAGTATTACATTCCCGATTTATCAAAGCGTTTGTTCTGAGAATTGTAATTGAATGGTCGATTATACAAAGGTTCCCATCGTGTTACTTGCGCAAGTTGACCTTGTGGACTGAGGCTTCGAGCGAGTCGCACGCGGGGTCATGTTCACAGCTTGGGAGCTTTTGGCGGGTCATTAAGGTAAATACTCGGGTCTCGGTCTTGGAACGTGTTTTATTTAAAAAAAGAACGCGATTTATACAGGCTTTAGGCAGTTCAAACACTTTCTGTTGATACATACCTACGAGCATGTTATTATTTTATAGTTTCTTTATACCTAAAACACGCAAAAAATTACTGATAATTTGTAAATTCGTCTGATTACTGTTTATAGCAACGCAAATGCTAAAATGATGATAGTTCTGTCGTTGATTTATGTTCCGAAATCTCGTTTTTACAACCTGTTTCAGTGATTAATCAGCATTTTAGAAATTAATGGACCATTCCGACATTTTCCTCGTGCCGGAGCATCGTTTATATGCAAAGTGAAAGCATTAAACAATTTTTAATACTATGACATACAATTCGGTACAATTTAAGTGAATTAAACTTGACATTAAATCAGACAATTTATGTTCATTAAAAATGTGAAAAAAAGAGAAAGCATTTTTATAGCGCCATTGTTTTTACAATGTGTAAGAAATGAATTAACTTTATCAATGAAATTGTGAAACCAAGAACTTCATCGTATGTCTTAGTACTGACTTTAAAGAGATATATGTTAACTAGCAATCATCTTAATAACTGCATAATCAGCCTTTAATGTTCCCACTGCTGGGACACTGGCCTCCTCTCTTGTAGAGTGAGTGGGCTGTAACCTACCACTGGGGCCCAGTGCGGGTTGGTAGACGGGTTGGTAGATGTCAGATGTCTTCAAATTTTTGGTCCTAGGATATGCCGGTTTTCTAACGATGTTGTCCTTTACCGTTTTGATAGAACTGGTGATGAAATTATTTACACAAAGTAAAGCCTGCCTGGGTTCGAAACCACGACTTAAAACTCGTATGCGGGGCCGTTACCACTGAGCCACCACTGCACTGTTAAACTGGACTACTCCTATTTATGTCTCACTTATGTATGTATCTCTTTCAGATTTTTTCATTTGTTAGTAAGGGACAACAATTGTTTTATTTAAGTTTAGATGATAGCCAACAGAATAGGGAAATTAAGATCAATATTGGAATTTAATGAATTTTCATACAAGATTTTCATTTAACAATGATCATTGAGTGACCTTGAGTGATTAGCTTGCGTATTCAGTACTGAGCTCACGCAACGCGTCGTACGTCCAGCCATTAATAGGACTCGCCCATCAAGGAGCGCTGTCCCAGATTAAACGCATTATTAATAAATTACACATACAACAAAAGGTATTTTAATAAAACATGTATACTAAAAGATCATGAATTAAATTATCTTTAAAATGGTGAAGGTTTCAAAAAAATACGCTCAATAGATGTTGCGTGATTCTCCGTTTTTTATCTGCGTTAAACATAATTTAAAATATTCCTTTATTAATTTACTATTAAAAGTCGGTTAAACTATAAAAGAAAATCATTAAAAAGCACTAGGAAGCGCAGTTAAAGCACTAGGAAGTGGTGAAGGGCGGGCGTTTTGGGGGACTGTCTTATGTAATTTTGACGTTCGAAAAGTGCTGATTATCAGCCTAGTTTGAATAAATGACTTTTGAATTTGAATGGTTATCGTCGCCATGCCTTGAGTTTTTATAGAAAAGTCATACATACCTAGGTAATACAATATACACAATACGTTAGCTTTAATTAACACAGATTATCAATTAGTTGATTACGGCTTGGTGCGATAGTACCGTTTCGGAGAAAACTGCGAAACTAGAGCGTTGCGAATGCGGTCGGTTGCAATAATATTTGCTAGTATTTCAGCTGGTACTAGGTACTCAAGTTTATCCAAGGGAAGTTTCGTTGAAGAGTGTTTATTTTATTTAGAGGCTCACGACGTAAAGAATGACCTATCAAACCAATTAATGTGTTTCTTGCTAAATCAATCCAACCGTAATCGGGAGTAAAATATCTGGTATTATTATTCGGGTTGATTTGACTCGGGCCGAGCTGTCACTGACCCATATTATCAGCTTTACAATGACAAAAAAAAAAATTGACAAATGCTGATAACTTTAGCTTGAACTATGACCGCGTAATAAGTGGATAGCGTTATCTAAGCTTCAGTCCGGTCGTTGAGAAAATGTGTTCTTGATATCTGTTTCATACTAACCACGGATATCGATACTATATAACTAATATTGTGTTTTGCTAATTTGATTCTTATTACTACTAGAAATTGTCCAACTGACAGGTGTCACATTCTCTCGACGACGACAGTCGGACTTGGAGCCTAACCGAAGATAAGTAGAAGTTACACACTTCACAGTGTACAATTGTACATACAGGGATTTGACGCCAAATTTTGCAGTTGATTGGTGTCTATTACTTAGTTAAAAATGCAGCAAATTTGTTATGCACACTCTATAAGTCACGACCACTGCAATACTTTCATTAATCTTATCCTGAAGTTCTTAACGGATTTTAAAACGATTCATTTACTCTAAAAAATCATTAAGAGTAACAAATACCATTTTGATCAATGAGGATTTCGAAACATGTCCTGACTTTATCTGTGGGTTATCTAAAGGGACGTGTCGTGGTCAAACTTAAATACGAAAAGCTAGATATTTCTGACTTTGTTAGTGGGATACCTAAAGTATGCGAAAATGATAACTTAATGAAATCACCATGATACGCGATCGCATTTTTAAGAATAAAATAAAACAGGAGCAGATTAGGCTGATCTTGTTCACCGTATAAAATTGCTAAATCTGAATAATATACTTAAATATAGAAAAATATCCGGTTATTTACGTTTGTAATACCAATAATCTTAATTAAAATTGTATACCTCCTAATTGCCAATTGGCAACCCTGTGCAATACAAATTAAACACAACACGACTTTACATGATAGAGTTTCTACCTTATTTATTGTATATTAATTTTATTTTCAATTTTATTTTAGTTTTGTTATTTAAAATTCAATTTTTTATTTAATTTAATGTATGTATTTTATGTAATTTTAATGTAATTATTTAATTAATAATTTTTAATATAGTTTCACTGTAATACCCGATATCCGTGGTTATACCTATGATCCAAAGTTGATTGAAATAAATAAAAAAATAGCAAAAAGGCAAAAATCCGTAGGCTGACCAACATCAGGTCACCTGGTTACCCTAATAAAGTTATGCCTACATTATTTAACCGGTTTGAAAAAATTCAAATGCGGCCATTAAATGCCCACATCAATCTAACAGTAAAAAAGAAGAAATACTGTTCTTTAAAATGGTAATTCTCGCAGAAAACAACTATACAAACTAAACAAGCCTTTTTTTAAACAATAATTAAAGCCCACATAGAAAAGAGACCGGATTTTGAAACAAAGATTGTTATTGGTTAAAAAATCCTACCTGAGTTGTTATGGCCTTTCGACCCTTCAGGCCACATAGCCTTAACCTTGACAGGTCCAGTAAGCAGATGTGTGGTTGGCCTTCGAAAGTGACCGGATATATTTGATGGCCATATAAATAGGTACCTACCTAAAAGAACAGCTACGAAGCAATTGCCACGTCGAAAAATTTCAACGCAGGGAGGTTCAGAATCATGTACTGAATCCATGGTAACCGGCTTCGCGTCGATGTCCCTGTTACCCTGTATAGTTCTAGTGGTAATTATAATCATCATATTTTATTTATAAAACCAAAAAATATCGAATTAGGTAGGAAAATCAATTCCAATAACATGCAGTTAAAGACTTAGGTAGGTAGGTAAATCTTAGCGGATCTATTAACGATTCAATACCTACTTAATTATAAACACGTGTTGACTTTGTAACAACATTTAACTAAAAGGAAAAAAAATCGCAAAGTCACACCATACAATATTTAGTAAAAAACGCCAATTTTATTTTTATTATTTGTTGTTATTTTTCGACGGCATGTGAAGCAAAGTTAGAGGTCCTTGAGCGGCTTTAAAACTCCGATACCAGGTCGTCTTCTTTTCTTCGTCATCTTTTTATTCTTTTTATGTTGTTAGTGACTACACTAACAACATAAAAAGAATAAAAAGATAGCGGCACTAAAAATACACAATTTGTGAAAATTTCAACTATTTACCTATTGCGGTTCATGAGGTACAGCCCGCTGACAGACAGATGGACAGCGGCGGCTTAGTAATAGGGTTCCGTTTGGTACCATTCGTGCACGGAACCCTAAAGAGCCTTTGAGGTCTACGCCTACGGGGCAGTGGCGGATCCAGGGGGGGGGTCATGGGGGTCATGACCCCCCCTGGGCTGTGTCTAGGTCGACCACTGACATTTTTTTCTAAACTCATTGATACTTTTTATCAAATAAATACTTTGTATGATGTTGCTGGTTAGGATATGTTTGCCACACATGCGCGAACGACACGCGTAATATGACTTGTGCTGATGCTGTTATTATGATTATGATGATGGGCCGTGGAGTTTTCTGCCGGCTCTTCTCCATAGGAAATGACTAAATGAAACCACGCTCCTAAACTTCTGACGCTTCATAAGTGCCCATGTAGGTTTATCTGAAGCTAGCAACTAGACGTAGAAATTAAATACCCCAGAATAGTATAAAATAAAAGACAAACCGCCCCAGGCGGTCCCGGCGGCCCTCTAAATCTTAAGAATATCCCAAACATGGTCAAAATATATTCAGTAAGAAGCAGTTTAGAGTTTGAGGCTGACGATGAAAATCGAGCTCGCTTCGCTCGCTACAATCTACACTCTCGAACTTTCTGCATAAGTCGATAAAAGAATTCCTACTGTTAAAATAAAAACCTTTTCTACTTCCTACAAGGCGGTGTGCTAAAATTAGCGTGCTCGCTTCGCTCGCTCTTGAATTCTATATTCTTCTAACTCTCAAACTTTTCTGCATAAGTCGACAAAGCAACTCCAATTTCCGTAAGGATGTTCAATAGAAAATAGAAACCTAAACGAGAACTCAGAGACGAAGTGCAAAAAATTTTGAGCTAGCGTTGCTCGCTGTCTACATTCTTCTTTTCGTAAATAGCATAACAAATTGTTATTAACAATTGAGGAAATGAAAATGCTACTCCATCAAAAAAACAATCCTGCTGGTTGCGAGGTCCATGGTGTTGGTGGATTTGAAATTAGGCATAAGTACTTGTTTTTTTTGCTGGTCATTATAATTTTTTTGCAAAATTTTACTAGTAATACCTACATAAACTGAGAAGACCGGGCCTCATTTTGTTTTGCCGCTCCGGGCCCCCGACAGATTTAGTCCTCCACTGATTGGGCCTGTCCTGACTGGACCCCGACTATGTGACCCCCCCCTGACTCGAAGGCTGGATCCGCCCTTGCTACGGGGTAGGCAAGTATTACCTAACTAAGTAGCCCTATCGCATGCAGTAAATTGATTGTTTTATAGGTACTACTAAAGTATTGGACTGCTACCTTATCTTTAGTTATAAAAACATACAGTAGGAATAAAAAGACTTATTATTTTCTAGGAGCTAGATACTATTTTCACATAGGCAGTCCCTTAAATAAATTGCTTTTGTCGTAAAAAGGTTATGATTTTAAATCACAAAAATGTCTAGAAACTTTTAGTAATTGTTGAACGATTTCAATTCCTATTATGTAGCAGTTGACCTCCTCCTACTTAATACTTTTGCACAAATTATAAACTATTTAGTTTTTCCTTTATTGGCGAAATCTTGAGATCAAGTTTCTCACGAATCACAATTTCACTGCTTATCTTGTTGTTTGCTTATATTGACGGTAGAAAAATTATTTTGGCAGGAGCTCGTGGCTAAGTAGGAGCTCGTAGCTAAGTAATAACAAGCCGCACGGGTCGATTCATCAGGTTAAGCTACGCTTGCCGGGGTTGGTCAGTGGATGGGTGACCATCTTTACATACCGAGAATCCTCCGTGCCTCGGAAAGCACATTAAGCCGTTGGTCCCAGCTGTTATTCGTAGATCTTTGACAGTCGTTACGAGTCGTCAGAAGCCAGAAAGTTTGACACCAGTCTTACCAAGAGGTATCGTATTACCCAGTTACTGAGTTGTGGAGGTCAGATAGGCAGTCGCTCCATGTAAAATACTGGTATTCAGCTGCATCCGGTTAGACTGGAAGCCGACCCCAAGATAGTTGGGAAAAGGCTAGGCAGTTTGATTGTTTGAGAAATAGTTATTTGTTATACAAGAGTGCAAAGTTGCTTTTTAACCGCGTGTTCAATTTTGATGACCGAGCAAGCGAAGGATTCTAAAATTGAATCACGAGCGCAGCGAGTGATTCAAAATTAGAAGCCTGAGCGTTAGCGAGGGAATCAAAAGAGCACGAGGTGAAAAATCTTTGCACTCGAGTGCAACACGTAACTTTTCATTCCACCTCAGCGAGGAAATGACTAAATGCAAAAAAAAAAACGTTTACAATCACAAGATAGGTACACTTTTATTTCAGTTTAGGTATTAATTACTACATTATAACAGGTAAGTATTACAGAATAATCTTTAAATTATAACAAAATAATACTAAGGTATAATTAAGAAAATTTTAAAGTAACGTTGCTACAGTTATTTAAATTGAGTGTAATATTTTTGTTTGGTACTGTAATATTGGTGTTAGTCACTTGTGTACTGTTTTTCGGTAAACTATCTGTCATACTTAATAGTTGTACCGATTCATCGGATTCCCTTGGCGTGAATGTTGGAGAGAGAGGGAGATGGTTAGGTGTTTCATAACGGCTTATTTTTGATGTAGAAGGGCCAGTCCAAGGATCCGATTGAGGCTCTTTCAGTGTAATGGCTCCTACGATGCCTTCACATATTTTAGACTTATTTTGGATGGAATCCTCTATGTATCCCTCTACAACTGCATTGGACTTCCAGCCTCCGTGGCGCTTAAGGGACAGGAGATCAGCTCCGGAATCAGCCAAAAGTGTGGCTGAAGTTCGTCGGAAACAATGACCCGTGTACAACAGGGGTTCTGGAAGTTCAAGAAATGTTGCTATTTCTCGTGGGATACTGCCAATTTTATTAGTACCCATAGGCTGTCTAACACACTTTCCATTGCGATACTGTAGAAAAAATCGATTGATTGGAGTGTTAGGCGGGCGTAAGGCTTGATATTTCTCAACAATCGTTACGTATTCCTTGCGAATGACGAAGTTGCGGTCTCTTTTTGTCTTTGTATTAGGTAAATTAATTAATAGTAAGTCATCTGAATGTTTCTCAATGTTTTTGACATTAAGTTGTGTTAGTTCATTAGTTCGACATGCTCCGTTTATTCCAATAATAAGAACAACCTGTAACGTAAAGAGTATTGTAGTAGATAAATGAATAAAATTGATATGAACGCATAATTATGCCTATCAACATCTACTAAGTATACTATTTAATTGAGATTAATATACTTAAGTAGATACTGAATGTGCAACTGACTTACTTTTGCCGCCAAATATACGGAATCGGGTGCTTCGTTAAGAAACTTTTCAATATCAGATACTGTGAAAACCTTCGATTTTTTTGGTTGATGACCAGATGAGGCTCTTTTTAAAAATGCCACTAATTTAGGATAGGTATCGATATGTTTGTCTTTTTTCATCTTTATTGTTGCTTTTAACATCGAATACGTACTCCATAGAGTGCTTGCTTTCTTGTTCTCGGATAATTCTATAAAATATGCCAGCAAAACGTTTTCTGAGAAAGTTTTGGCTCCTTTTGCTAGTCGCCACGTGTTGAACATATCGTACTGTTTTAAATACTTCTCGCGTGATTGTTGAGGGAGAAAGCTCATTTGCGCATTATTAACAGTTTCAGTCAATTCTGTTGGCGTCAAGCAAACTTCCTCGTCGCTAGAATCACTCATTTTAGTTTTTTCACTTGTTTTCAAGTTTCTTGTTTTTAATAAAAGGTTTAACAATGACGTGAAAAAATGCCGCGTAAAGAACCGCGTACAAAGCAAATTGAAAAAAGAACACCAAGAAGGTTCCGAGTCTGAGTTTTTAAAAAAATTAAAAAAAAGTTGTATGATATATTCGGCACCATAGAGGTAGCAGTAAATAGGTTTAATGTTTTTTTTAATTCACAAACTTAGTGCACACGATGTTCTAAATTCAATTTACTTTATCCTCTAGCGAATAAAAACGGCTTTTCCACTCAGATATTGAAGATTAAAAATACTCTTTCCGAGATGGTGGGATGAAAAATTATTTTGATGGCCAAGATACCATAATCTGCTTGAAGTAGTTTAGTACTCGACCAAACTCCTACTAATGGGCAGAATACGCGGCTTTGTTTCAGCCTCTTTGGAAAGTGGATCTCATCAGATACGGATGACATCGCTCAGTATGTAAAACTTCAACACGTTACGTCAAACAGGACCACTTGGTCCTTCCAGTCGTAATATGTTCGTATTAGACGCAATTTCGCGCCCACCACATTTGCATGTAAATTCGACGCAAGCGCAAGGCAAGGAACCGTCGTCGCATGCTAGTAGAATATTGATGTAATGGACTGAAGTAGGGCTGACAACTGGTTGGAGTTTTAGACACAAAATACCATGTTTTTGTGAAAGAATATACTGGCTAAGTTTTGAAGAAAATGGAAATTGTATTTTAGTGGTCTGACCATAGATGATGAAGATTGATGGGAAAACGTTCCATAAGAAATGGCAAAAGAGGAGTGTCGTCGCATCTTTAATTTTTTTACAGGGGTTAACATTAGAAACTGGATACCATTTCTAATAAAAATATATAATTAATACTGAAGTATAATCTAGCTTTGGAAATTAAGCGTGTTCAATTTTTGTTTCTGTCTTTTACCTACTTCAAACTCTTGTGAGTCTAGCAGCCAGTACCTACCTTCTAACACTAAAAGTGCTTAGTAACACATTTCTTACTAAATCGCATAATATCCTCACATAATCAAAGATTACATAAACCTCTTGCCAACCCTACCGTGCCAATCGACCGGTACATTTAACGCGATAGCATTTCTCCCACGTTGCGCAGGCGCCACTATACGGTCACTTGTATAACAATCCCACTTCTACTATACCTATATACTTAGGGCGAAACTTCCAGGGTAGCCCGCGAAATTCAAAGTTTCTTACGTTTTTTGCCATTGCAGTATGTAGACAGGGCAGTATGTATTTCGATCAAAATATTCGCGACCGTAACAAATATGTATTTTCAGAATTATAATCTCTAACATCAGCAAAACAAGTTCCCTATTGAATTACTGTTTCATGAAATCATACATTTGAGGTCAAATTCTAACTAAAGGAATTCGTATTTCGCGGACTACCTTAGCGCATTCCCCGTAAGTCTACTTTTTCCAACTTTGTAATGAAAATGCCATACATACTCGTAGGTACATGGACTACCAGCGAAACGTGACCCTCCGAACAGGACTTTACAATGACCGGTAGAATATAAAAGAAACCATTTGCATAGCAAAAATTAACACGTTTTGTTCAAAACAATGATATGTACAAATTGGTAGTCTTATCGCTCTTGGAGATCTCTTTCAAACAACTGTTCTATGGACTGGAATGGTAGTGTAATTGAAATGCTTAATCGCACCTATTTTTATTAGTTCCTACACTCGCGACTCACTGGCAACTCTTGAGGGAGACCTGTCAAGCAGTGGAAGATTTTCTGTTAAAATGATGCCAGAAGATTACCCGAGGACCATGTGGTGAATTTATACTACTACTAACTATTTCTAGCAGTTGAAGTCTTTCGGTTTGAATGATGAAGATTATGGCAGAAGATTATTGGCTGAAGTGACTAGTGAAGTTTTAGCTCTGACTCTTAATTAACCCCCACTGGAAGAACTGGGGTAGGTTACTCTACCTCGGTAACCTGCCCGGAAGCAACAGTGATAGCCTAGTGATGTGACCGTGAGACTCCCAAGTCATAGGTCTCGAGTTCGAACCCGGCTCGGAATTTTCAGATTCATGTACGTATTGTATATTAACCACACGAAAAGAAGAGAAGACCTACCCGGAATCCCGTTCAAAAGATAACCCATGTGCTTTTTGCCAATTCCTAGCACATTATGTAAACGCCGCTCATAAAAACTGTTCGTGTTAATAGATTCGCGGGTTAACGCACCATAATAGGAAATGAGAAAAAATAATGCATTCTGTGTGCATTGTGCATTGCGGTTATCGGTGCCGAGTTGTCGACAATGTTGTTAATCTCAACCTTTAGTGGTAGCTTTCGCTTTTTGCTGGTTATAATCAAGTAGGTTAACTGTTTCTATGATTTCAGAAATAGAATATTTTCTTTGAAGATAGTTTTTCTTTGATCGACGATCTCGTTGATGTCTATTATACGGAGAATTGGAGAAAATTGTGTTCTCAAGTTCCGAAGAAAAATGAGGATGAATTCTGAGTGTTGCTTGTTTTTGATGATCAAAGTACCAAAGACATTTGGAATTATGCTATTTTATGTTGTTAAGTAGGTGAGACTTTTATAAAGTCGTAAATGTTTACAAAAACTGACAAATCATCGTGACAAAAGCTCATTAGATCCCACATTATTGCTGACCGCTACAAGAAGGCCAACAATTTCTTAGGAAGTGGAAAGTTTCTTATGTTTGTAACCATTATTGTAAACGGTTAGACACAGAGATGCGGCAGTGAGAGGCTTCGTCCCAAACTCGGTCCGTAATGCGTTGACGGCGATGCGTCCCTAAATAATACCGCTACTATACGCTTAAAACTTCAAACAACATACCGGTGGACTATAGAAAAACACTCCTGGCAGGTAGAAACACTTTCTAACAAAAAAAGAAATTAACAGTCCGTTCACATTCACTGGCACAACACTGAGTCAAAAACTTGAGGAGAATTGTTCAAAATTATGTGAAGGGTTTTGTAAAGAATGTTTGTATGTTGATGACACGAGAAGGTGTTGGTATTGCGCGTGCGCACTCGCGCGTGCGTGGAGTGTCGATGTCGGTCGACGCGGTGCGCGGGACTGACGCGATGCGCGGCCGCAGCCGACCGGTCGAGATTTCTCCCCGTAAACAACGAAAGCGAGCCTCCAAGCCTTTCTTCGACTCGTGGCGAAACGTGAAAGAGACTCTACTAGCGGTTCTCGAACACTCGAAGATGCGAGAGCGTTCCGATTCGCCTTCTACGGAGATTCTGGAAATTAAATTGGTATTGATTTCCGTTTTGACTTATGAAATAATTCATTCATAAAGTTAAAATCTATGGTTTTACTTATCTACATAAATGTTTCGTGATTGTTCGACTAGTTTCGGATTCAAACGAAACCCTTATTCATGGTGCTAATAAAAGGAGGTCACAGTTCGGCTCGCAAAAATCCGCCTAGATAGAAATGCAGAGGAAATTCTACTAGTTTATTCCAGCATGAGACCTATCTCCGTTGAGCTTCAGAACCTTGGCAGTGGAAATATGGAAATCTGTTGAACCAATAAACTTTAACTCGTTAGTCTATTAAAAATTAAAAGACATCCTCTTGGCCCTGGTCACTTGGTCAGCAATGACACTACGGTTTTTCAACAAGCGTCATACATTACAAAATGTGCTCTTGCGCTTATGAAATGTTTAGATCCTACTTTGGTAGGCACTTGCTTTGATGGACCTTCCCACACCCAAACAAGTAGTAGAGGTCACGCCGGCTTTCATTTAAGTCTTTGAGTCACAACATTCGATGACGCGAGACTTGCAGTCAGGATCCACATATTCGGTCAAGGTGGAGACGACACATGCAAATTTTACATATTACCACACCACCTACACTTACCGAAGTTTTACGAATCAAGTTTCCGAGTTAAAAAGGATACCTAAAATTGAGTTTTTATTGAATCATTCGAGGTGACATTTTAAGAGGCTCTGTTGATAATATTTTGTAATCATATTGCTTTGGAATAATGTTGAGAATGTATCCTTGTCAAACGGATGGGTTTGAGGCCCAATGCTCGAAGGACCATTATTTTCTGAACCGTTCGGTGAGGTCAACTTAAAAAGACACGAATTTCGGCTTAATAAAATGTGATTGAATATAACTAAATGGAACGCGAAGCACAAAAAAACTACCAATTTAAAAATAAATATAATTAAACGCTAACAAATTATATATAGATAAAGCAGGAAAGTTCATAAGATCTTCTAGAAATAGGTTACAAACTCACAGTTTTGTGAACTGTTCTAACCGACATCTATAACTGTCTTCTAGATAAGCAGTACTTACTGTTTATTGTTATTGTCTTGATCGATCGGACTGCCACTGACCTTAATGTAGACAAAATTATGTCGGTAAGTACGAGTATACCTACCTACATTGTAGAAGTTCCTACGCTAAACGAGGTTTGAAGTTCATTCATAGAGTTTATGATTTATAGATCGACACCGAGCAGTGGTGGCCCAGTGATAATGGCCCCCGTATTACGAGTTGTAGGTCGTGGGTTCGAACCCAGGCAGACGCTTTACTTTGTGTAAATAATTTCATTACCACTGCTCTCAAAACGGTGAAGGAAAACATCGTGAGGAAACCGGCATGTCTTAGAACCAAAAAGTTCGAAGACATGTGACATCTACCAACTCGCACTGGGCCCGCGTGGTAGATCACGGCCCACTCCCTCTCGAAGAGAGGGGGCCTGTGTCCCAGCAGTGGGAACATTAATAGGCTGATGATGATGATGATGATGATGATGACATCGACACCTAATGTCTTTCTGACCGTTACTGGCTATCAGTCTTTGTAAATATGAGAGCAAACTATTCATAGTTTAGCATCAGCTTCTTCTTAGGGACCCTTCTATCTATTGGTAGGTATATAAGAGTAAAATTGGATTACATTAAAAGTAACAGTTGAAATTCCAAGTTTACTGATGGTTAACATCCATTTAAGATCGGTCTTGTCTTAGTGAGCGTTTATTAAATCCTTTTTTTTTTGGTCGGAAATCATCAAATGACTTCTGCCGCTCTGGGCGGAGCGGAAGGGCGTGTCAAACTCTTACTGACTAAAACCCATCCGTGTTCCTTCCCTTATCCTTAAAGTTGGAAACGACGTCGCAAATAGCTGTCAAATATTTCTCTGTTTTGATTAATTTGCCAATATTATTGTATGAAAATAAGAAATGTGGCTAACTAGCGAACTAGAATATTGATGAAATGCAATAATGTAATACCTATTGACAATTTAATCATAACAGATAAAATTTAGGCAGTGTATAGAGTGCCACCATTGGCACTCTATCCCTATCGGATAAAGTGCCACTACACTACAGGCACCCTAGTAACACCGCCTCGGCCCGGCTAAAGTGCCGCAAGCATTGGATTGTCATTGTCACTGTCACTAAGTCACGTTACTTGGTATTTTGTTTGATTGTCGAGGTTAGATCGCTGTAAAACACCACATTCCCAAAACATTACATTCTCTTGTGCCTAAACGGACCCTGGCACTTCGCCGGCCGCTACCACGGCACCGCTCGCTACGCTCGCTCGGCTCGTGCGTTGTGTGGTCACAGTTCTAACCTAACCTAACCTAAATAACAAGTGACAGTGACAATGCAACGCTCACGGCACCCTAGCCGGGCCGAGGCAGTGACACTAGAGTGCCACAAGAAACTCGCGGCACTCTATACACTTCGTAAAATTTAACAGCTACAGTAAGTGCTAAGTATTGGCGACGTTGCCAACTTTTAGGATCAACGCTCTTAATTTAAAAGAGAGTAGACATGGAGACTTCACCACTAAAGAAAATATAGAGTCCGAGCCAACACTGAAGTCCGGCGGAAATATTGTGGCACTACTTTAAAAAAATGCAATTTTAAATGACATCCTACACTATCGCTGCGTCTACTCTTTTATGGTGGCGCGGACTCTAGGCCTTGCGGCTTTGATACTTTTGACAGTTGACCTGACAGCAGACGTCAGGTCCGGACGAACCTGACATCTCAATACTGCCCCCAGCCCTAGTCAGTTCAGAAAACCCTCATTCAAGAGAGCCTGTAAATGGTTTCATTGAAACAAATACTTTTGAGTTTAGATCTTCGACACTCGGAACTTAGGTCAGATCTAAGACCTAAGTTAACTCGTCGGCATATGTTTTAGCATAGCTTAAGACTTGTCAATTATAGGTACTTGTTATAATAATAACCAGTATGCAAGTCTGCGCTAATAACTAAGTTATTCAATTTTATAACGCATAACTTTCTAAACTTTCGAGCTAAATCTCGACAAGCTAATAGGTAGGTATCAATTTGATGAATGGACTGACGTCGGAAGTTCATTGACCCAATCACGATAGCGTATGCAGACCGAACATAGAACGACATGCATAGAATTCTAGAAAGGGGTTTATAGGATAAATTCAAACCTCATAATCACTAATCTTCATTATTTTTCGTGTGGTATTTTTTTTTTTTTTTTGGGTGGGAAATCATCAAATGACTTCTCCCGCTCTGGGCGGAGCGGAAGGGCGTGTCAGACTTTTACTGACTAAAACCCACCCGTGTTCCTTCCCTTGCTTAGACCGGGGCCACGGTTTCCCCTAAGGACTTATCCGCAACCCCATAGTGACTTACCTCGTGTCGTTTTTATGCCGCCCATGGACCTCCGAATTGGCATCAAATGCAGTCTAGAAATATCAGTCAGGTATGCCGGTTTCCTCACGATGTTTTCCTTCACCGATTTTGAAGCTTGTAATCCATGAATCCGAAAAGTCAGAGGTGCATGCCTTGGGTTCGAACTCCAGACCAGATTGACAATGATTTGCCAGTCCGACGGTCACGCCACTAAGCTATTACCCTCCGTATCAAAACGTCCTAATAGCAAATAGTCCTATTAGCAAAACGACCCATAATCAAAACGACACTTTAGCAAAATGTCCTATTAGCAAATCGTCCTATGAGCAAATGGTCCCAAAAACAAAAGAACGGAAATGGTACAATCATACCACACTTATCACTAATGAAATAAGTAATTAGGCTAGCCTACCGTGTGACTGTTGTGACAAACTACAGTCAGTGATATAAATTGTTAAGCAAATTGACACCCTACTTACGTCAATTTGCCGTATTATAGTCATTTCATACACCTGTCAAAGAATGGTAGTTGTGAATTGATTATACGGACCATTTAGGTTGGTAGTCACTATACATATCAATTAATTTCCCTGACTTTACCTATGAACATAACAATACACAAAGTAATATAAAAGTACATAATTATTACTATTGAATACCTAACAGGGGAGACGTTATTGATCACTCTGTATTAAAAAAACCTCTATGATAAATAAATATTTCCTTTTGTTTTTTATTCTCAATAAACATAAACTTTGACACCCCCTTACTAATAAACGTTGTATATCGCCTGTATAGTTAGTTATACACACCGATTTCTCTCTTTCAGTCGTCAGTAATTTGACATACGAAAGAAGAATACAAAGCGTTGTGAACCTGGATGAAACTGGTAAGCACGCGCTTACCAGTTTCATCCAAGTTCGACCGTGTGACCGTTCGAAGTGTTTGGCACAACCAGAGACCTTTTTTTTTGGGTTGGATATCGTCAAATAACTTCTCCCGCTTTGGGCGAAACGGGAGCGCGTGTCAGGGGGCCTACTCGCTAAGCGAAATCGTTACGGGCAGCCGTCGTTACGGGCGATTCGGTCTCTGTCTAACTTCCGATATGCCTGTAATTGAGACGGAGAACGAAGTGCCCGTAACGACGGCCGGCCGTAACGTTTTCGCTTAGGGAGTAGGCCCCCAGACTCTTACTGACAAAAACCCACCCGTGTTCCTTCACTTGCCTGTACGTTGCCAGGGGCCACGGTAACCCTGTAAGACTTTCCCGCAACCCCGGCAGAACCAAAGAGACCTTGGCTTGGCCAGCACTATGGTGATGGATGAACGTTTAACTGTTGCAGACACTAGAACCGAAGAACCAGACAAGTTCCGGTGCTCATTAGCAACTTAATAAAGCAAGGAATAAAATGTCCAACCAAATTTCGAAGATGACGAATGGAAAGGAGATAAGAAAAACTGCGACCAATTAGTGCTGTCGTCAGCTTAATAGACACCAACCATGTTTATATAGTACGAACTTACTAAAAAATATCAAAGTCGGAGTCTATTTTTCAATCAGAGTTGTGCAAACCTAGGATGAGAGGGTTGCCTTGCCTTGACTCGGAAAAACTATAACTGGAAACAATATACCTACCGACGCGCAAAAAAGCGTAGGTTGTGTCCTTTTGTTAGTCAACAACACAGAGTTTTCGTCAACAATCATCTCCAAAGTAGGTATGTTTCAGTTAACAAGACTATTGTCCATGTTCTTTCATACACAACGGAATTCTTTCCAAACACAGTAGTCGGAAATACCTAATCAGAATCTCATCATTCCGAGAAATCAAATAAAACTGTTTACAAACATGTTTTTTTGAAAACAATGTTCTTTGATGGACATTACAATGAATGTAAAACTTTCGACTCCACCCATTTTCGTCGAGCTCATACGCCATGTCGCCATACATATTGCAAGTGGACCCTCCGGGAGTTCCGCTTCCCGGCATTACCTACGTTTAAACATATAAAGAAACAAAAGTTTCAGGAAAAACAACTGTAATGCCCACACATAAGGTTCAGTTTGCGCTACAACTTCATATTTGTTTGACGGTTTCAACAGTACTAGATCATTTCATCTCCAGCTTGGCCACCTAGAAACCCTTATAACTTTTAAACCAGTGACCGACAAATTCTGATATTTGGCGACAAATTTCGACAAATTATCGACTAATTTTTTGTGTTATCAAAATTAAAATCCCTGATGGTGGCCATGCCAGTGTCAGCCACACGCTTTATTTACACTTAAATTAAGTTGGTGTTTGTTTAAGTGGGCATAACTTCAATTGGAAACGGGGATATAGACCATTAGCTGGTGGTGGGACAGCTGCCTAATGGCGGCTAAGTTTGTTTATTGCTTTTTCTGCAATTACAATAGACACAAAGATATCTGTTTTAAGTCACAATAAGGCAAGATTATGCGAGAAACTTAAATTATTCTACTAAAAATAACGAGAAGTTAGTTTTAGTTGCCCTGTTATCCTTTTAACCGCAAACCCGCGAAAAGTAAGTAAACAGTCACAAACTTGAAATTATTTATAATTTTTTAAACAAAAGTTAAGAATTTGGAATTAACTTTTTTCATACCCAGACTCTTTATTAAGTGCCAGTAACATAGTTTGGCTATTAAAACCTCTTTAGAACTAAATGATTACCAATAATGGAGAAAAATCAAAACCGCCCGTTTTTTTTGCAAAGGGGTTTATGTTGCCAAATTGATCAAAACAGCGAAATATTTGACATCTATTTACGACTCAAGTGGGCAACACTTTCAGAATGCACGCTCATTAATAAAAATACAAAGTATATAATAAATATTTATTCGGAGCTCTACTCAAACAAAATGTTATTATCAGACTGGATTTCATTCACGCAAAATTTCAACGGCGACTTTATAAATCCGGCCTTAGTAAAATAATAATTTTAAATTACATGTCAATACAGTTTACACCTAATTTAGTACATATGAAGCACTTTAATTTGTATGTAATAAATATTTATTCGGAGCTCTACTCCAACAAAATGTTATTATCAGACTGGATTTCATTCACCCCAAATATCAATGGCGACTTTACAAATCCGGCCTTAGTAAAATAATAATTTTAAATTACATGTCAATACAGTTTACACCTAATTTAGTTTACAATAAGGATATTGAGAAGATATGAGTTATGTGTAAATTATTAATAATATACGAAGGCACTTTAATTTGTATATAAAAAATATTTATTTGGAGCTCTACTCCCACAAAATATTATTATCAGACTGGGTTTCATCCACGAAAAATTACAATAGCGACTTTACAAATCCGGCCTTAGTAAAATAATAATTTTAAATTACACGTCAATACATTAAGAAGATATGAGTTATGTGTAAATTATTAATAATAATATATGAGGCACTTTCATTTCGCATGATTGTATACGTACTATAATTAAAATTTAATAATTAGTTACTTGCTAATTTCTTATAGGTCCAGGAATGTTTCAGTCTGAAAAGAAAAGTAATGCATTAGTTCATTGTTTCTGTTCTACTAACTACTTAATAATTCTGAATGTTGAAAGCAGACAGCATTATTGGATTTTGGGATTGATCATAGAAAATAAAGAATTACATTTTCTATACTAATATAAAGAGGAAAGATTTTTTTGTTTGTTTGTACCGAATAGGCTCCGAAACTACTGGTCCTATTTGAAGAATTATTTCGGTGTTAGATAGCCTATTTATCGAGTAAGGCTATATATCATCACGCTAAGACCAATAGGAGCGGAGTACCAATGAAGAATGTTTCAAAATCGGGGGTTTCTTTTAGCGTTAGCCCAAAGTAACTATTCCACGCGGACGAAGTCGCGGGCAGAAGCTCTAGTAACAAATAAAATTGAAGTGTCTGTTTCTAATGTCAAAATAACAGATTTTTACTTAATGCATAATACGTATTAAGTGTAGAACGGCACTTATCACTAAAAAACCAATTTCTAATTTTTTGTCTCTGTCTGTCTGTTTATTCTAGCTAATCTCCGAAACGGCTGGAGCGATTTTGAAGGAGTAACTTAGGCTACTTTTATTTTAGAAAAAAGGATTGGGGTCCACGTGGACGAAGCAGCAGCAGCTAGTAAAGTATATTTACAAGGTGGCAGTCACGTGAGTTTCGCGTATTATTAATTTTAATATTCGTATGAAACGCTTGCTCACATTCGCTTATGCGAATATGAACATTAAGGTTTTACAAATAAAGTTTACTTCGTATGATACGTTTACTTCACTTACGTAAACAAAGTGCGGACTGGGTGTCTTCACTTAGAAACTAATATCGATCACCATACCGACAAAAAGCGTAGTTATTACGATAAAGAAGTATACAGGTTGGCAGGGACATCGACGCGAAGCATTTTACCATAGATTCAGTACATGATTCTGAACCCCCCTGCGTTGAAATTTTATGGTATTGCACTTTTCTATGAAACAGCAGATTTTTTTTTTAAATAGCCGAATTTAAAAAAAAAATCTGCTGTTTCATAGAAAAGTGCAATACCTACGCGGTCAAAATGTATGGAACAGCAGATTTTTTTTTTTATTGAAAAATTTCAACGCGGGTTCAGAATCATGTACTGAATCCATGGTAACAGGCTTCGCGTCGATGTCCCTAACACCCCGTATTTGTAAATGACTGTCCTTTACTTTAAAGTTCATAGGAACCAAAAATCAATCTGCCAAGCGTTTACCCAACTATGTTAGGCTCGAATTCCAGTCTAACCGATAAACAGAATACCACTACTTTATATGGAGCGACTGCTTATCTGACCTCCACAACTGGGTAATACGATACCGCTTGGTAAGACTGGTTGTCAGACTTTTGGGCTTCTGACTACACCTAACAACTGTCAAAGATCGATCAATGACAGCCGGGACCGACGGCTTAACGTGCTTTCCGAGGCACGGAGGGGTCTCGACAAGTAGATGGTTACCCATCCACGCAACGACCGCGGCAATCGTACCTAAACATTCGATCGAACCGTGCGGCTGTTATTATTTAGCCACTAGCTGCGTCCCGCGGTTTCACCCGCGTAAATGAGTTTTTCCTTTTAATCCCAATGTTCCCGTGGGAATATCGGTATATAAAGTAGCCTATTTTACGCCTAGTGGCCTCAGCTATCTACTAGTGAAAGTCCCGTCAACATCGGTTCAACCGTTTCGGAGATTACTTGGAACAAACAAACAGACAGACAGACAGACAAAAAAACGAGTTTTTGTTGTATGGATCGTATATAATTTCATATGCATTTACTAAAAAGCAGTTTGTGACATTACAAACAGACACTTCAATTGTATTTATTTGTGTATGTAGTATGTATAGATTGAGCCCGCACGGTTCACAGGAAGCAGATTGAAGAAAACCTGGAAATATTTGAGACTATAATGTTACTAGAACCTACCTTTAATTGCTTTGAGGTCACCGTTTCCCTGATCATGCGGGAAAAAGTAACTTTTCTTCTTCTTTACATACGTAGCGTCAAGGTGTCCTCTGCAAATAAATAATTAGTTAATTAGTACAACAATACAGGCTAACGAACATAGGATATTAACTTGATTAACGACTTGTATTGAATGGGCGATAAATTGTTCATTGACCCCAGTAGCATACCTCCGCCGCGAAACCGTAGCAGCGAAACCGCAGTAGCTCAATTTAACTGGCTCGCGTCATGTTCCGCTACTCGAATTTCGCGTAGCGTAACATGACGCGAGGCAGTTGAATTGAACTACTGCGGTTTCGCTGCTACGGTTTCGCGGCGGAGGTGTGCTACTGGCGTAATACGTGTAAATAATGGACCTTTTTGCTGTCAAAATAATTAAAAACTTATACATGGCAAGAGTTAATTTTTGTATTAGTAATAAATTACTGTTTGCCTCTCTGAATTTAGGATATCGTTTCGTCAAAAATAAAGCATTTTGTCTTACGACACAGTTATTACAAGTAAGTACTTAGTTCTGCAAGATAAAAAATAAAAACAAAATGTATTTTACCGCTAAAACAATACTCAATTGACATGTTTTCTAAATACCCGAAAAAGCATTGAACAAACTACGAATTTCACACAAAACCGCTACAATTATCAAACCATGATTTCTATTGTGTTTCAAAATGTCTATGCAACAACTAAGTATCTTCTACGCATTGCAGAACTATGCACTTACATAGAAAGTCTTGTCTATAGCGTATCCCTCTTCTTAAATATGTGCCAAATTCCAGAAATGTTTTTATAAAACGAATACTTCCTCGTGTGCCTTAAGAAACAAGAAAAGAGTTTGTTAAAGTATTAATAAACTTTTTCGTGGAAGTTCCTTTGTAAGAGCATAGTCCGCAAGTTTATGATTGAGGGTTTTTTACGAAGATACTATGACCTGGCGTATTGGTATCAAATAATCTTTTGCCCTTCTATTGGCCGATTATTAAGCGAGTCAATACTGGTATGTGTCACTTCTTAATTTTACAACTAAACTCAGATTTTTAATTTGCTAGACCACAATGAAAGCTACGAATGACCTTTTTTTAAAAAAAAAAATATATTATAGAGACAACACGATAACAGTGAAGACCGAATGGAATTCAACTGGCTCGCGTCATAACGAACATAGGATATTAACTTGATTAATGACTTGTATTGAATGGGCGGTAAATTGTTCACTTTTCGCCAGTAGCACAACTCATTCAACTGGCTCGCGTCATGTTCCGCTACTCGATTTACCATGACGCGAGCCAGTTGAATTGTACTACTGCGGTTTAGCGCCGGAGGTGTACTGGCGTCAGTCGTCCTTGGTGAGAGTCAGTCGGAAACTAGATTATTTACTAGACACCAAATGTCATTTTAGTCTAGCAAATAAAAAATCTGAGTATAAGTGCATTTTTGTTTTGAAAACAGGTGTGAGTAAATCCTTAGAAACCCCTTTGTAACTGAAACCTTAGCTAACTATTCTGCACTCTGCAGTATTCATTAGTGCACATCTTGCAGTAATCAAGAATAAGCATCACTTAAACTAAAATGAGGTTTACTCATGCATCAATAAATATAGAACTGCTTTGAGCTCTCTTAGAATACAGTCCCATAAATCACGTAATTATTGTCAATATGGCCAGGGGGCCTACTCCCTAAGCGAAATCCGTAGTTTCGGGCGCTTCACTCTCTGCCTAACGGTATGTCCGCAAGTGAGACGGAGAGCGAAGCGAAACTACAGATTCCACTTAGGGAGTAGGCCCCCTGATTACACCGTCTTTTGCACCATACATCAATAATGCCAATTTTGGCACAAAAAATTTACGCGTTTAATCGGCCAATAGAAGACCAGACAATTGAATCTAAACAAAAAACACGCCACGCCACAATCCAATCAAATGAACAAGTAACCTCTCTCATCAGGTACTCGAAGACGTTAGATATCACGTTATACTTTGCGACATCCATGCCGTACTGCAGAATATTGTTCGCGCAATACTCAGATATCGGTGCAACACAACTATTGTATACCAGTAGAGCATACATCCATTTTCGTGTTGAATTGCTGGATACAGGCCGCAAAGGACGATTTACGCGAAGTGGTGCAACCATTTTTGATGATCCAGGGACGTTAGGTTCTGTTTTATACTGGTTAGCGGTTTCTATTGCTGTATGGGCGTTAGTGAGATCTGTTGTTGGTGGGTTTAGTTCTTCTGATGTTTCGAATCTGAAGAAGGAGGGGCGTTAGAAAGGATAGGGTTTTGTAGGTAGGGATGTGTGTGGTGGACTTACCGTTTGTCGAAATATGATGGCGGCGTCGTGTCGAGTGATAATTCCGTGCTTGATGGCTGTGAAACAAAAGAGATGCTTTTTAACCTTTAGGTGAGTATAGCCTTTACTTGTAACAGAACATCGAGCACTCGCCGTTTTAAAATTTTATCGAACCGCATTTCGAACACGACGCTCGATGTTTAGTTACAACCTGATTTACAAACCAACGAGCATATTGGTGTTACATTTTATCGAGCAAAGGCACGACCCGCGCACCGAGGGCAGGTCGTTACAATGAATGCAAGGTATGAAGTAAATGTTAAAGGTTACATTATTCATTCGCATAAAAGTTACATTACATGGAAATGCTTTTTAAAATTGAGCTTTTGCTGATATTGTACCATTCGTAAGAACGTTACAGTACGACACAACTTAGATGTAGCATCGTCCAAATTCGTTAAAACGATCACCATCCGAACTGAGTGCACCTTCAAAATCACCAATCTTGATTACTGCTTTTGGTAAAAATGATCTTTACGAAAAGCTATAACTTGTAAAGTCATATAGCCAAACACGTTCGTAAAATTTAAATGAATGATTGAAAATTCTCAAATTCATGCTACATCTAAGTTGTTTCGTACTGTACATTATATGGAAATGCTCGACAAAATGCTGTAGTGTATACACCACTTTTAGTCAAATAATTTAACAGTAAATCTTTTGTTATGCGTCAAGATTTGTGCATGTAACCAAAAAAACTCATAGCTTATTCTGATCGCAGCCCAATTTTCAGATGCTATAGGAATTTACGGTAGTTACAATTTAAGTCAGTTAAGAGTCACATTACGCCTGTTTTATAGGCTGATAGGCTGCGGTGTATAGCACAGCTGCGACGTAACTCAGCAGTTACGTAACCTAAAGGCGGCGACTGACTTGCAACGTTTGTTTGTAATGGAGAAAATTTTGAGGCGAGGTAAGACGGAGAATGACTTGCAACGTTTTTATGTATCATTCGACGCGAGCTTGGTTACAAAACGGCGATACACAAGACGCGGTGAAAGCTCGATTCGAGCTCTTGACTCAAGCGTGCTCCATTGTAAACATGGGCTCATAATGCTCGCATCGAGCGGCTCGGCTCGCTGCACTAACTACTGTAACGCGTTATAAAAACTCGATACATTACAAACAATTGTTGCAAGTCAGTCTCCAACTTAATATATCAGACAGGAAACCTCCCAAAACTCACGTTATTCTCCTTGTTGTCCTCGCTATCCGAAGACACCCTCCTGTTCTTGCACTGGTCGGGCGGGCAGCGACACGTGTTGCTGCAGCCCTTGTCGGACTTCTGGCAGCCGCAGATCTTGGTGGAGCAGCTGCCCTTGCACATGCAGTGCGCGGCGCCGTCCGAGCCGCGCTTCACGGCGCGCGCGGCCGCGTCGGGGAGGGACAGGTCCGCCTGGGTGAAGTTCATTGTGAGGCGCGAGCGCTGCGCCTGAGGGGAATAAAACATTCGTTTATTATGATTCATAAAATATGGCATTTTAAATTTATAATACGTCATTCACATTTTTTGGGTTCCGTACCTCAAAAGGAAAAACTAAACCCTTATAGGATCACTTCGTTTTCTGTCTGTCAGGCCGTGCGCACTTTGAACGCGTTCTCGTACGAATTTTACTCGTGCGTACACAAACACACACGAACGATCGCGACCTTCTAAGTGCAAAGCGAGCGAGCAGACTGCGTTTACGTACTATACAAATTCGTGTCCAAAGTGCGCGCGGCCTCATAAGGAACGCATCAAGGTATCAAATTGAAATTAATATAAAATACGTAGGTCTGCGGTCTCTCGGAGCTCTAAATAATCAAGCTTCTAAGTCGATGCAGTAAAAAAATAAGACCATTTATAAGAAATATTTTGATATTCGCAAATAAATCAAAACCGGCAGTAAGCAAGCTCTTACAGCACAAGTAAAGGGAAAACTTCGAAAATCGTAAATTTGTAGTTTTACCACATTTTTTTCTTGCGACTGTAACTTATATCTATTTATGGGAGAACGTGGTTTTTCAACTACAATGTTAAGTTTGTTTTTGGGATAAATTCATCCCAACTACGAAACCCTTCATAGTGCGTGGTCCGACACGCACGTGGCCGGTTTTTTATTGTACAGGACAACTTTTGTCAGAATAGTGACAACATGAAATTTTAATGAAACACATGTTGAAACAAATTCGCCTGGTTGTTGTTTTGCATTGTCCTTTCTGTAAATATTTTTACATTTAAATCAGTTTGAAACATACTAATAGGTATTGAGCTCACCTGTATACGTTTAAAAAGCGGCGTGGCCCTCCAGTCAGGATCCTTGTTCCTGTCTTCAAACTCGTCGTCTTCCTCATCAGTAGGCTCCACATACTCAACTTTGGTCTCCACCTTGGGTTCCAGTTCCTCCTTCTTCGGCTTCCTCTTTACTTTCTTGCCTGCTGAAGCTGACCGGAGTTGTTCTAACTCGTCTACTAGCTTTTTCTGTGAAAGAGTAGGATTTCATAGATATTTTGTTAGAACTTTGATGTAAATAGCTTGTCTAAAATATTACGATTTATTATTTGTGTGACATTTTGATATTGTTTTTTTACTTTGTTAGAAATCAAAATATTGTGCCTTTCAAGTTTTCAGTCTCATAAAAATATTTTTCGTGTAAAATCTACGATCAAAAATGCGCCAAAGTTCATCATTGTCACCTAAATACATACATCATTTCTGTGTTAATAAGGTACACAATCAAGTAACCCAAGTTGTCCTAAGTCTCCCTACATAATCTAACTACGACATAAAACGCTCATGTCATCATCTAAACTGATCTTTAATGTAATGAAATAAGGTTCACAATCATACATTCTCCTCCTCGACTTGTTCCAGCTTCTCCTGCTGGTACTGTATCACGTTCTGCAGATGTTTGCACGCTTCACTCTTGTCGCCTCTGCCGACCACGCCGCGCTGGAGCGCCACTAAAGCGGATAACTGTAAGTATAAAATTACAACAATGTAAGCACAGTTGATTAAGAAACTAAGGTTTTCTTGAAACACCTTGTCTTACTGAGCAGGCACTACACAGCTAGAGCACCGCATTCAAGTGTATGTATTCTCATTGAATAAAAACTTTTTACAAAAAAAGAACAACCGACTTCCAAAAAAGACACTACAAAGTCAAAAATAACTTTAATTTCGGAAGTCGGTGTATTTGGTTTTGAACTTTCGTTTTTTGCCACCGACTTCCGAAATTAAAGTTATTATTGAAGCTAACTCAAAAACTATCCAAGTAAAGTTAATAAAATTAATATGGGACCACCTCGGGAGCATACCCTTTCAAACAAAAAAACAATTTTCAAAATCGGTCCAGAATTGACGGAGAAATCGCGTAACAAACATACAAAAAAAACATACAGACGAATTGAGAACCTCCTCCTTTTGGAAGTCGGTTAAAAAGAAAAGTAGAAAATCGATCAGGCAATATTCGTAAATTGATAATCTTCACTAAATAGGGTGCCGCATGGTCAGATGGCAGTAGCTACATGAAAATCATTGACATGTTGCTGTTTCCATGTTGTTGTTGTACTATAGGTACACCTCTACCTAACCCTTCAGGGGTAATCCAAGTGTGATTTTATGTCTTGTGTATTGTATGTATCCTGCAGTTTATATACAAGGGTACGTACATTTGCGGGGCTGATCCACTCTCTTTTCGACATTAATATTGAGTGTGCGGTAACCAGAATCAACATTTTTCATCGTTTTAAATACTAGACAAAATCAAAAAGATACTATCATAAAATTCACAGTATTATTTCTTACCTTCTGCTCACTCTGCAACTTCACCATAGACAACTGCCTTTCGAACTCCGTCTTACTATTCTCAAAGTCCATAGCGAGCCTATCATGTGCCTCCTTGATCTCCTCATATCTAGCTTGGAAGCCTTTCTCGCTCTGATTGGTCAACTCTCTCTTAGCGTCCACTAGTAACTCAAACAGACATTTGAGAGCTACTTTAGCTTCTAGCATTGATTGTATGTTGTCCCATTGGGTCCGGGATTTATTTTCTGTGGAAGTAAAATTACATGATTTACTCATAGCCTGAATATTTAATTGATGCAGGCGTGACCTTGCGGAAATCCATTATAAAATACAATAGACGTAACCTGCGTTCGCAATTTATTTGCCAAACAAAGTAAACGTAGTAAACAAACACGAGTTTACCACTGAGAAACATCACAGACTAGTACTCTTGAAATGGTCATAAAAAATATGAAGTGGTAGCGCAAACTGAGTCTTATGTGTAAGAATTACAATTAGTTTTTCCTAAAACTCGTGTTTGTTTACATGTTTGGCAAATGAATTGCGAAAGCAGATTATATATATTTAGTAACCCCCCTCCCGCACCCTGATCACTATTTAAGTGGGTTTGTCGGGCGGTATGGCTAAGTTGGGCTACTTTGCGTCCGGCGCTGTTCGGGTTCGCGACAAGTCAATCGTCATCCTGAGGATGCCTCGTTGGGAGGTGAAACACGTGTCGATTTCTTACAGGGTTTTTTATGATTCTTTAGAAATAGTTTACCGGAATACTAAATACGGCTTACTAAATATATCTACGTCTATTGTATTTTACATAGCCTGGTCACACTACGAGAATTGAACTACAGTGGCAGTGCACTTTCACACGACAGGTGCCAAACTATTGATTAAATTGGAAAGGTCGGCAAAATTTTATAACACTGTTTCTTCATGCCTTTTTAAACTAGAATATTGATGAGAAGACATGATTTTCGAGTTTCTGTGAGTATAAAATTACAGACACGTAAAACTTTAAAACTTTGCCTCTGTTTGATAAGCACATGTAATGACGCAAAAGACGTCGTGCTTGAAATTTTCGCAGAGTAGATGCTTATTAAAAAATATGTCCAGTATTATAAAAACATATTTTATCTACAATATTTGAGTGTCATAACCCGGATTCCCGTAAAAAAAGGTCCTATTAAGAATATAAGGTGATGTTATTTTTTATAACTCACCTTGATCAGCCGTCAATATCTTCTGCTGCAGGTCAGATATTTGCGCCTTACGCAGAGCGAGGTCATCTTCTAACTCTGCTATCTTCTTCCTGTTTGCCTCTTCATCTGTGCTGTTACGTAGATTCTCTATCTGCTCGGTTATCCAGGCCCTGCGGACAAGAGATGTTAGTAGAAGATACCTTGGTATATGCGCCTATGTAAAAATTCGCAGCAAGAAACTAAAATCGCAATTATGAAGCGCGTTAAATTAATTTTTATTAGGAAAAACATATATATTTATTATTGAAAATTTGTCAGTCTATGGTAATTTAGAAACACTCATATGCTTTAACGTCAGCTTAGACTAATATGTTACAAGAAGGATTTTAAAACTATTCTAATGGCACACATGGGCAATTTGCTCTAGCGGCGAAGGGGTGAATAAAACTCTTGTTCTCAACGGGCGATTCCAGTCATGCTTTGTTGAATTCCCCGATTCATGTGCGTATAAATCAAAACATATATTATGGATATGCAAGACCCATACATAATACGTATAGCTCTATAAAATCGCCAGTAAATACCTATTACCTATTTTCTACATCCTACAAATCATCTTGAGATCTTACCTATATTCCATCAATTCCTCAAGCGACTTCTCGGCCTCCACAATACTCAGATGTACTTCCAACTCCTGCTCGATGTATAGCTGTACCGCGCCTGCTTTCACACTGCCCTTGGCGTTACGCTTCATTTGAGTCGACTTCTGGCGTTCTAGGGCTTCCTGAAGAGAGAAAACCAGATAATGCTTTTAATTTTATATCCATCTTTATTTTTGAAAGAGAGCAACACTTCTTGACACTTTAGAAATCAAAACTATTTATGGAGGTATCAATATCATGGAATAAGCTTGTGAATATACATGAATGGGGTTGAAGATTTATAAATTTCTATTCCACCAGCTCCAAAGCTAAATGTTTGTACTCCCTAAATAATGATACTGAATATGGATATCACCTCCATTTGGGTATACCATGTCAGCATACCCACTGACAGCCTGTAGATAATTTCAGAATTATTATCATTATTTTCTGAAGTCATGCACGACTCTTTTAGAACAGCTAGAAACGCCATGTCCATTGATGAAATCGACTATACAGTGGGAAACTTTCTATAGGCAGAATTATGCTCAGCAATGGGTATATCAGCCACAAACCTTGAGCCTCTTGTTGACAGCCACGGCCTCCTCCATCTTGCGCTTGAGCACGTTCTGCTGCTTGGCGTGCAAGTTCTCCATCTTGGCCATGGCGGTGGCGCGCTTGCGGTCCTCGTTGCGCAGGCGCAGCATCGCTCGCTCGTTGTCCGCCTTCCATTTGCGGAACTTCTCACTTTCTTCGCGCATTTGTTTTATTATTTTTACCTAGAATGTTTATAAATTATCAGTTTGGGACGCATTAAAGTGTTTTATGTGTATGTTGGGTAGGGTGGTGACATTTTCTTGATCATTTACAAGTTTTAAGATGAGGTAGCAGTGTCAATTACCGAATCTTCATTTTAGCGTGTCGATGGCAAAACTAACACGAAATAAATACATATTTATTTTCTAAGTTTTTTAAATTTGTTTGGCCCAAAACTCAGCAACGCGGATACCGTTCGCTGACGCTGCCATTACGTCCTCACGTGTGCAGGTGACAGGGCATACGGAGCAGTATGGGAGGTGAGCCATTGTCTGTGGAGAGACGCCGCATACACACCGAAGGTCTGAGCCGTCCATGAACCCCCACTTGTGGAGGTTGTCCTTGCTACGACCTACTTGGGCACGAAGTCTATTTAAGGTTTTCCAAGTAGGCCACGGTAACTTGTGCCCGGATGGGAGGCTCTCTGATGGTTCAATGAAGAAATCAGGAGGCTTAAACAGTTCTTGCCAAAGATCACATCTTGCTGTGAAGGGGTTACAATCGGCTGGACTCACGCACCTAATAAATTTTTTGCGGCTTTTAAGCCTCTGCGGCACTGGTTTAAAGTTGTGCATTGGATGGCGTGAGTCATCTTGTAACTTCGCTCTCTCGATGTGGCTGGCTATAATCTTACGGATTTCTAGAGGCGCGATGCCAGCCAGTGGATACAGCATACGCAACGGGGTCGGTTTTAACCAACCAGTAATAAACCAGTAATAATTACCGAATGCAAATTCAAAAGGTCACGTGACCCTGACTGACGTATCGATGTAGTTGCTACTCACCTGCGTTTTTACGGGGACTAGAGTCGCGTCTCCAACTACGTGTAATAACGGATGCGTTCAACGCAAGATGATTTTAGCTAAATATTCTCGCAATCGAAAGCAATATGAAAATAATTTGTGTGTTTCCAATTTTGTCTTGAAATGCTCATTACATTACAGGAAAAAAATATTCGTATTTGGAATGTCAGTGATACACGATTGATTTCAAACATACAACATACAATTACAAGGATTGTATATGTCCTAGTGTGGGGTTCAGGAAATATGTAAAAATCTAGCACCTAAGGCTTATTATAATCTACTTATACTAGTTTTTTTAATATTGTACCGTATTTAACTGAACTGAATAAAGTTTGTATTTATTATTATTATTTATTTAAAATGTAACACAGCAAAGCAACGATATAGAAAAGAGCCGAGAAAGCAGCGTAACCCCGCCTCAAGATACACCGGTGAAGACCTACTTGAACCAACATAACGGCGAGTGGCGACGCCGTAAAAAGATGCCCATCCAATGATTTATAACCTGTCTCTCCACTATTCCAATGCCTACTCTATTTATTTATTATTATTACTCTAGGATGCATATCCGGTACGGGTCGCAAATCCCTCCTTATCCTTGGGCACGTACTCCTTACCATTACCGCGCCACCCGGTCTACGCTTTAATATGCAATGGCTTTTGAAGTCCCATGAAACATGAGACTTCATGGGCTAGTGCAAATCTTGGGGTTCATTCGATTTATCGAGTCTGGTTATACCACGCTGGGATCGGTGCATTTCATTCATTCATTAATTCATGAAATCCTAAAACGAGCATTTTGAGTAAACACTAACCTAAACGTGGAATAAAATTATGCCAAACAAGACAAACCATAATTTTTTTAAGGTTTTACCTTAAAACAATTATGGTTAATCTGAAGCTTATACTAGTGATAACTTTATTCTGTGTTTATTAGTAAAGTGGTAAGTATACCAAAAACATGACATACCTTAGTGGCCTTCATGGCCTGCAACTCAGCATTAAGCGACGCAATCTTGGCTTCGTTCTTTTCCTTAGTCTTGATAATGTGCGCCTGTTGTTGGCACGTCTTCTTAAGGTCTGATATCTCGTGTTCCAAGCTCGAGACTTTAGTACGACGCTCCTCGTGAGATGGGTCTTTGCTCTGTAGAGAAAAGATTTTTTAAGAATGGAAGGAGAAAGATTAATCTGTAAGTAAGAGGTAAATTTTTCAACTATTGTTGAACCTGACAGTGACAATAATAGGACTGGGTACAGTTCGCGTCAAATAACTTTGCCGCTCTGAAGTAGGCTACAAATGACTGCGCAGTAGTCAATCTGCCTTCAAAAACAGTAGTGCGCATGCCAGCGCGCATGCGCAACCTAACTTCAGAGCGGCAAAGTTATTTGACGCGAACTGTACTGTAGGGCAAAGGTGTCTTCTCAATGCTCGCACCTTTTCTAGGCACGAGCATTGATCACCGCGATTGGTTGAGAGACTGCGAATTACGAGTCGTGGGTTCGAACTTCGAACCTAAGGCGCGGGACACACACAAGTGCCGACAGGCGCGGGCGTGGCGACGGTTTGTCGCGAGCAATGCGCTGCTCGTTTCATATTTCATATAAAATGTATAGGAGCGATGAGACGCAGGACATACAGTCGGCGGGGCGCGGACGTGGTGCGGGCGTGGCGCAGACGAAATATGAAGGAACGGCAACGCCCGCGCCACACCGTCGCCACGTCCGCGCCCCTCACCACTTGTGTATGTCCTGCGCCTAAGCAGACACTTTACTTTGTGTAAATTATTTCATCACCACTGCTCAAAACGGTAAAGAAAAACTTCGTGATGAAACCGGCGTGTCCTAAAACCAAAAACTCAAAGACGAGTGACATCCGTCAACCTGCACTGGGCCCGCGTGGTAGATTATAGCCCACTCCCTCTCATAAAGAGGAGGCCTATGTCCCAGCAGTGGCAACATTATATAATTATGCTTGCACAAAAAGGTTTTTTTTAAACGGTGAAAATGTAATCAATTAAATTAATTTATCTCACCTTGGTCTTCAGCTGCTGCAGCAACTCATCTCTCTCCTTCTCAAGATGAGCGATCTTCTCCTCATTGTCTCGTAGATTCTTGTGGCTGTCCAACATGTCTTTATTGTTGGCTAGTATCGCTTGCACTACGGATGCCTTGATCGCCATCGCGCGGTTCAGCTCTTGAAGCTCTTGGTTTAGGGCCACCTGGTGGAGGAATTTAGTTTAGAAATTGTTGGTTGTGGTATAAAATAATTCTGTAATTTTTTTGATAAGCAGTGATGCAAGTACATTCATTGAGAATAAGCTACGAAAACAAAACGTGATGGAGTGGCAGTGGGGCGAAATATATATATATCGAACTTTCTTTAGAACGAAGTGATTATGATATGGGAATGAATGGACATCCTAGCATAATCTACGCTGTCTAGGTCTAAGGCCGCGCGCACTTTGGATACGTTTTAGTACGAATTTCACTCATGCGTACACGCACGGACGATCCCGACCTTCCAAGTACAAAGGGAGCGCGCAGACTGGGTGGAACTTAGTCGTACGTATAGTTCCGACGTCCGAAAACAATCCAAATTTATTGGGATTTATGTTCTATTTGACGGAAAAAACCGTATGCAGTGTGCGCAATCAATTCGTACGAACATGGTCGTACACACGAGTGAAATTTGTACGAAAACGCATCCAAAGTGCGCGCGGCGTAAGACCAAACTTGTCACATTTCCACTCACAGGTTATTGTTGCAGCATTTTTAAGTTACCTATTGTTTTATCCAGCTGCAAAATATCTTTGTAACACTTTTATTACCTGTCCCATAGCTCTCTTCTCCTCCTCCAGAACAGCTTGATCCTCATTCATCGGCATCTCATCATCCCCCTTTTCATGATCACCATCATTAACGAATGACAGTTTAATCTCATGATCAATCAACTCCTCATTACTCTTCAAATTAACCGACTGTAGATCTTCCAGTCTTGTTTTAATTTCTTTCAAATAGTCCACAACCGTTGTCTTTTGATGCTCATCATCTTTGTCTGTGGTGTTCAAATTCTCTATCGTTTGGTTACATTGTTCTGTCAGCTCGTTTAACTTCCGTTCTATCTTGTCTTTGGCTGCTTCAGCAAGTAAAGCCTTTTCACAAAGGTTAGTATTTTCAATCAACATGTTACTCAAATGTTCAGTAACTTGTTTGTGTTTTTTTAATAATTCAGAGTATCGACCTCTTTCTCTTTCTAATTCTTCTTGCAAATGTTCGTTGTTTTGTTCGGAGGCGGTCGGCATTTTTCCTATGAGTTGTAGCCTTAGTTCATTCACTAAGTTGTTCAACCTGAATGGGAATGAAAGAAGTTTATGTTTAGTATGAAACCAAGTTAAGCAAACTGGTTAAAGGTACAAATAAGTGCCAGGCCACACGGTGCGTCACCGCACCGCACCGCATTACTCCGGTGCGGCACCGCACCGCACCGCATTACTCCGCACCGCACTGGCGGCCACACGAGCAGTGCGGCGTCGCAATGTTCTTACGGCGCCGCTGCGGCACCGCAACAGGCTTGGCGTGCACTCTTGCCTATGCCACCACACTGCTCGCACCCCGCCTCGTCTGCTTCGCGCTGTTGTCCGGTGCGCCTGCGGTGCGGCGCCGAATCGGAGCGGAGTATGGCATACCATACATTTTTATATGTAGGAAACCGTTGCGGCACCGCTCAGGCGCCGCGCCGTACCGTGTGGCCTGGCCCTTAGGCCAAGCTGAGAAACGTAACAGCTCTCCGAAACAGGCGCGGCACGACTTTGATGAATGATGATACTTATAGCCGCGCGCAATCTAGCACTGCTGTAATTTGCCTTCACGCAGCCTTGGACGAACAGGGATGTTAACAAAAATAATTTTTTATTTTGTTCCTCACGTAGATTATAGAAAAATATTGGACACTTTTTTTTTCTTTTTTTACGGCACTAATAAAACGTTGCCCCACACTAGGAATTTCTCCTGTATTGTGGGTGCGTTTACAAACATTTAAATTCACATACACAAACAGCCACACCCGGAACAACTACTTTTAGATCATACAGATATTTGTTCCGTGCGGGGATCGAACTCGCGACACGCAGCGCAGAAGGCAATCGCTTAACCGCTGCGCCAACCGTGCCGTCAAAACATTGAGGAGGTAACGTGTTATAAAATATGGCAAGACGTCACTCCCCGGTAGATTTTATACTGACTTGTGACGTAGCGAACCCCTACTTCCCAACTTTAATACGTTTTATCTAAACCATTTTTTATTTATATGATAAAACAAAAAATACGTGTCTAATTATGACAACTAATATTATCTGACTGACAGACTAAATAGTCTGTTTTTCCCCAGTCAACATCTCTATTATTTCCCGAGACAAGTTGCGTTTATGTGAGGAGCCTTAAATGCCAACAAAATATTTCTTTAAGGTGGAATTAGTCGCGGGCTCGAACTCAATGGTGGGCATGGCCAAAAACCACGCTGTCTCACCTGGCATCGTGCCGGACACAGATAGTATCAGTGATGAGCAGTTAGAAGCTGGTCTACATGGACAACGTATAGTTCGCACGCACAGAAACACCGTACCGAACAATTTTAGTAAAAAGAACGCGTAAAAAATTACGAAAAGTCCTTTGGAAAATGGAGTTTTATGAAAAAACCACTGCATGAATCAATTAGAAATAAAATTATTTGAAATCTTCGATAATTGTGCTGTGTCGGTACGGATTTTGTTTACGAGATTTCACACCTCTTGTATTACTTATTTACGCCCAAAGTTGCGTTAAAATTAGCAAGAAAAACGAATATTTGTTGGCTTATAACTTTTTAATGGCTTTTTATTTTACTATTCTGCTTCCGTACAGATAAAATTACTAATGAGACCTAACGATAACATGTTAAACTTTGAATGTACGATATCAAACAGTGGAGTAAAATCGCCCAGAAATTAGTGTGGAAAAAATATCAAATTGTTTCACCTTAAGAAGTATGCGCCAACTTCTGGGCTAGAATTACATTGACTCACCTAACGATCTCAGCAGCCTTAGCATCCTGGTTAATAATAGGCTTATTGCGTATCCTCCTCGCGCGGTCTGCGTACCGCAACGTGGAGACTGTCTCGTCCAGGTTGTAGTCAGCTGGGCTTACACACGCCACCATCAGGGTCAAGGAGTTGCCGCCTAAACTGTCTGGAAGGAGAGTATGGATTCTGTAGTAGGCAATGTACCGCAGGAGGCAACTGCAGGCGACGTGTCCCTTAACAATGGTACCTTAACATTTCGCGTTTAACCAGTGAATGGCAAGCGATGATGTGGCAATATATTTACTCGAGACTTGACGACTCTTAGGTCATAATTTTCGGGAAACATAGACTTCGGCAGACGGTAGATCTATGTCAGAAATCCCTGTACAGTGTGACATATCAAATGAAAGGACCATATTGCGAGGATCTCGAATATTCCTTTTTTTCATAATTTTAATATAAATACTTTTAAAGAGGTCCTGGTCCTGGTGGTGGTAGAGGTCGAGGTCCTGGGTTCGATCCCCAGGCCGACCTGGCCCGAGCAAAGTGTTATTCGGTTTCTCTATCTGGAATTTCTCAGTAGCAGCCCGGAGTCTGGATTTGTGCCCGGTTGATGGCAATAGGCTCGCCCCCTATTACATGGGACTTAAAAACATAACTGGCGAAATGTGGGTGTATCTGCTACAGGTACACCTCTGCCCAATCCTTCGGGGAAACAAGGCGTGATGTTATGTATGTGATGTACTTTTAAAGATATTTAAGAAAATTGACCATCCCCGCCCTTATCTCCAAAACTACTGACAATAATTTTTTTAAATAACACAGAGAATAGTTCTTTACTCATAGATTACAAGAAAACCTATAAGAAGTCTATGGTCTTAAAACACCATGGTAAATCTCTCAATATTGTGCGTTAAGTTTATTCTTGGGATAAATTCATCCCTACTATCGGAACCGTCCATTGTGCGTAGTTCGACACGCACATGACCGGTTTTTTTTTTTGTTCAATCAATAATCAACTTAACTACATTACTTGACTTAAAATAATCCAGTATTTTTGTCAGACAGTTCATTGTCGAATTTAAGTCTTATTACATTATTATTTCAATAAAACTCATCATCATCAGCCTATTAATGTTCCCTCTGCTGGGACACAGGCCTCCTCTCTGTGAGAGGGAATGGGCTGTAATCTACCACGCGGGCCCAGTGCGGGTTGGTAGATGTCACATATCTTCGAATTTTTGGTTCTAAGACTTGCCGGTTTCCTCACGATGTTTTCCTTCACCGTTTTTAAGAGCAGTGGTGATGAAATTATTTACACAAAGTAAAGCGCCTGCTTGGGTTCGAACCCACGACCTACAACTCGTAAGTCGGGGCCGTTACCACTGGGCCAGCACTGCTCTCAATAAAACTAAATTCATTTATTTTTCTTTTCTTACCTTGCAACAGCCTAGTAAGCTTGCTATCTCTATAACTGATAAAACTCCTGTTAGTTCCATCTCCTAAAGCTGAGATCACATTGCCGAGCGCCAGCAGACCCTGGTTGATCTTGACGCCTTCCTTCAGCCGTTCTCCACTCGCCTTCGTCTTCTTTATACGCTCAGACCCTGCTAAGTCCACCAGGTGGAACTTTGATGTTGTAGCTATGTTTCTGTGGAAAAGAATAGTAAAATAAACATGGCGCCCTTTACACTATTATTGAATATGGCCTTGGCTTGGCCTGTTGGATTGATAAATAATTTCGGTTGATATGAAAGCCTTATGTGTGGTAAATAAATGAATTATTAAAATATATTTTTGCAATATGCAAAACTCCCACCACCTAGAATTTTCTGGATTTATTTGGTTGCTCAATAAAAAGGTATTTTCTAAAATAGCCACTATAAATAAACTTCTAGATAATGTTGAACTCACTTGTCAGTCCTACTCTCTTTATAAATAACAATGGTGAAGACGGCGTGGCTGCGACTGGATGCCTGGTTCATGGCTGTGGACCCTGTCACTCGACCTGATGACCCTCGCTCCAGAACCATCATGGTCTCCATTGTTGATACCACTGGTAGCTCTGTTATGCCTGGAAAACATAGAACACAAATGATTCAACTGGTTCTCAATTATTGATATTTATTGGCTAGCAACCAGAATCGAATCTAAAGAAAGTACTTAGTAATAAAAATGACACATATTAACAATTTTAATTTGTGGGAGGCCAGCCCAGCAGTGGACGCCTTTCGGCTGAGATGATGATGATGATGATGAACAATTTTATTACTACGCAAAATTAGATATGTATTTTATTAACCAACATAAGAATTCACAATGTTTTGTCAAACTCGAACATGCATGGTCTTCTTTCTTTTCATGTGGTGTGTGACTATCCTGGTGTCAGAATTTTAAGGCCGCCCATGGGCCTCTGACTTGGCTGCACATGCCATCGAGAAATATCTCTCAGATATCCTCACATGTTGTCCTTCACCATTTTGAAGCAAGTGATAATGATACAATACGCACATGAATCCGAAAAGTCTGAGGTGCGTGCCTTGAGTTCGAACTCAAGACCTATAACTTGGCGGTCCAACAGTCACACCCTATCTCTGCTGCTAACAATGTTAGCAAAGTATAACTTTAATTCCTCAAGATTATTCATATTAAGACTTTCATACACACACTTTTACACCTGCTGCACAATCTTAAACAAATGTGCAGCTAAGCTTTGGATGCTATTGCACATCGCCTGGGTCTCACACAATAATATTGGTGTACCACCAAAGTTTGACAAGATATTCATGAAGTCTCATGTTGCATGGGACTTCAAAAGCCATTGCATATCAAAGAGTAGACCGGGTGGCGCGGTAATGGTAGGGATTAGATATGTGCCCTGGGATAAGGAGGGAGATGCGAGCCTACCGGATATGCATCCTAGAGTAAGCCTAGGAATAGTGGAGAGACAGGTTATAGATCATTGGATGGGCATCTTTTTACGACGTCGCCACTCGCCGTTGTCGGTTCACATAGATCTTCGCCGGTGGTTCTTGAGGTGGGGTTACGCTGCTTTCTCGGCTCTTTTCTATATCGCTGCTTTGCTGTGTTATATTTAGCTGTTTCTAAGTCTTCGTCAGAAGCCTCGCTGCTATCAGTTTCAGGTTTCTTGTAGATCTCGCTGGCAGCCTTCATTATCTTGTTTCGGTCTGTAGCCGTATCCATCCAGAAGTTGACTTCCTTGTCGAAATAAATCGAGTCCTGTTTAATGTTGTTGTTCCATGTGTAGATTGGACATCCTACTTTCTTGGATTTGGTCTTATACTGCATTGCTGCGTGTAGCAGGTGTAGTTTGCCTCGCCTGTGAACGTGTGCGAGATAGCACATCCTGTGATTCTTGATGCGTTTGGTTACTGTTTTTCCGTCCAAGATTTCGTGCATCTTCTTATGTCTTGGTTTGTTTCTGGCGTGGTTAATCAGGTCTCTCAAGATGACTCGCTCATATCTTCTCAGCTTTGGTGATTGCCGATACTTTTAAACCGTATATCATACAAGGTACGATCACCATTCGGTACATGAGTCTGGCTAGTTTCCAGTCCATCTTTGAGTTTGTTATGAATGGTAATAGTGACTTTGCGTTACTAGTAGCCTGTTCGCATCATTTCCTAATAGTGCTTCTCCTGCTTAAAGCAGATGTTATATATGTGCCTAGGTATTTAATTTCATCGACAGTATGTAGATTTAATCCGTTCATTGACACATAAGTCGCTTTCTGTTTAGCTATTGGGTCCCTAATTAAAATTTTTGTTTTAGTTTTGTTTATTTGTAGGCCGACACCTAGTAGGGGTTTAATATGGTATACGATTCCTTCTAACCCTTTTAGATCATCTGTAATGAAGATGAGGTCGTCTGCGAATGATAGCACCAGGGGAGTGAGATTCCCCGATCTTGGTCTAATTTTATTAATTGAGTTTCCTCTTCGAGGGTTCTAAGGACTTCATCCATGACCAGTGTAAAAAGGCGAGGCGACAGCGGGCAGTCTTGTTTGACACCTTTTCCTTTGGTAATCCAACTAGATTGCTGCCCACACCATTTGATGTGTGTGCGTTCATTCATACAAACCTTGATTATCCTATTGGTTAGTGCCTTGTTAGTTCTTTGTATTAGAATGTCTCGCAGTGCTTGGAGGTCGTCGTTGTCGAAAGCTTTTTCAATGTCCAGAGCGAGTACATAAATTCTTTTTCCTGCTCGCCATTCTTCGTCCAGAACCGTCCTGGATCCTGTGTCAGACGATTAGAGCCTCATATAGCCTAGATAGCTCGCCTGGGATCCGGATCGGACGTAGGCCTAGCAAACCTCACTCTATCACTGAATTTATTCGGCAACCCGTAATTCACAGCCTACTTCAAACAAAACTGTTCACTGTTCGATTTTGGCGGTTATTAGAGTCACTGTTCGATTTTGAGGGCAAGCGACCTGCAGTTCGCACATGTATAAGGCTCTCTGCGAACTCGAAAAAATATATAAAAAACTTTGGGAGCTCGCTTCCGGTGCGTCCGAGTCCTACGACATCCAACCGGAATATCCCACCAAAGTTTGACAAGATAAGAACTTAATTATTTGTAAGGATGCTTACCTGGTAGAATAACCCCTTTATTTATATCCTCTCTAATCTCTATAATACTGTGTCCCCTCTCCTTGCCAGAGAGGAGGTCGTAGCACTGCTCCTGATACAGCTCCATAAAAGAGACATTCACTTTGAAGATGAACTTGTCCTCATGTGTCTCTATGAAGTCAAATATGTCTGCCACCGCCTGGGGTATTACACCTGGAAATTCAATGTTAAGTATTTGATAAAACTTCAAGGTTAAAGTCTGGCTATGAATTGGTGTTGAAATCTAACATCCAGGGTCCCTTAAAACCTTACAACTATAGTTTAAAAATTACAAATTTTGTAACACGCACTTGTAAGATACATGCATGTACCACAAAACTGTAAGCTACACAATTGTAACGGATAATCCTTACAAATACGTAAGTTGTAGTGAAGTCTACAATATTACAGGGTGTCAGGGACATCGACGCGAAGCCTGTTACCATGGATTCAGTACATGATTCTGAAACCACCTGAGTTGAAATTTTTCGCCGGTTATAAAAAAAAAATCTGCTGTTTCATAGAAAAGTGTAATACCTACACGGTCAAAATGTATGGAACAGCATGATGTAGATATATCCATAGGGTAATAGCTATATACCGTAATATAGTTATATGAAAGCAGTTCATAATTGTCTGAGTTCCAATCAAAATTTTTAGCATCCCGCTCGAATAAGTAAGGTTTTCTTTGTCTTTAACCATTCGTACAGAAATAGAAGTAAGTTTACCGACTTAAACAAAAAAGTTTGAGAATCAAGAGAATATAATTAGGATGCAAATAGGTTTAGACTCTCAGAGAATGCTGAAGTTGCAGGGGTTCATTCAATACAAAGTCAAACTCGATAAAAAAACAGACAAACTGTTCTTTTTGTAGATTATAAAGTACTCTTCTGCAAAATAAATTACAATTATCACATGTATTAGAGTACAGAGGTATTAAGTACTCTTCTGCAAAATAAATTACAATTATCACATGTATTAGAGTACAGAGGTACCCTAGGAGGGTCGATCTCTGGATTGAGATTCTGGTTTCTCACATTGCGGTTTGAACCCCCAAAACCCCCGCCTGTATATGGCCCTGATATCAAGGTTTGCATAGGATCCAATGTGACTGCATTGGATTCTATGCAAACCTTGATGATTTAAAATATCTCTATAGGAGAAGTTCTCTACAAAATGAGAAAGCAGATGCATTTTATACATACCCAGTTTTGTGGAGTCACCGTCAGATCCAGAATAGTTGGTCCCCATTGTGTATGTCTTGCCAGATCCAGTCTGGCCATATGCTAATATTGTTACATTGTATCCTGGCAAAAGAATGATCAGTTAAAAGTCTAGTACTAGAAAACTATTGAGTGATTTAGAGTTTAAAAAGATAAAAAAAAGTTTTCTAGACAAATTGTTTCTAGACTTCTGGGAGCATTTTGTTGGAAATCATTTACTTATAAAACAGTAATTTTTTATCTAAGAAAGCCGGGTAATCTGTAACTCAGGAGGCTCCCACCCCACTCCACTCTCTCTCTGACACGTTTTTCTATTTGAAATTGTGCATTTTATTAAAGTACAGTTCGCAGCAAGTAACTTGATCGCTCCGAAGTTAGGTTGCGCATGCGTACTGGCATGCGCGCTACTGTTTTATAAAGCAGATTGATTACTGCAGTCATTTGTAGTCTACTTCAAAGCGTTCAAGTTATTTGCCGCGAACTGTAACTAATATGATGTTGAGATAAACAAAGATTTATGATTATTATATCTTAGGAACAAACCTTGAAATAGTCTCCCAATGAGACTTTTGACTGCAGTATCATAAAACTCTTGTTGAGTAATGTGCTGTGGGAACACATGATTGTATGTAAATGCCAGGTCTTTTATCTGGACCTGCGGCGATCCTGGCACTACGTCAATGCACTCGTCACATCCTCTATCTGTCTCTAGTTGCATTAAAGGCCTGATCCGGAGTGCAACTTGCACAGTGTCAATTGTACCTTTATTGTCGGCCTCTACCATTTTGAATGTATTTTTTCCAATAAAAAAAAAACACCTCGCCTCTCCTACAACAACAACAAATCTTGCATGTCCCTCGTTTTCTTGCTTTTCTGGATCTTTGTTCTGGATGACCAGGGAACTGTCAGTTGTCAGGTTTTTTTATTCAGTTCGTGGCTTCCAGTTTCGTCAGGCCTGACATTGGTGTCAATTTCTGTAAGGAGGTTTGTATTGTTTTGATTAAATTAGCGTAAATTAGGTAAAAGATGATAATAATAGAATGCGTGATTGGTGATATTGGCTTTCAAACGCATTTTTCGGATACCCAGATGCAGATGCAAAGATGTATCTCGAGGGTGACGAAAACTGTAAAATACATGGCCTGACTAAACGAAAACTTACCGTAAGTCACAACAAAGAACAAACACTAGAAAAACAAATATCGTGGCACACGGAACGGTTGTATAACTTACTGTAATAACTTTAAACTTTCAAACAGCACTATTATGACCTGTATACTTTTTTAAAATACAACGGTTTACGGTTCAGTTCAACTCAACGTCCAACGACATTCAAATAATTAGGGTTACCGCACACAAAAACAAACCACAGACCACACAAATCAAACAATCAAACACCGAATAACCCTATGAAAGAGCACATGAAAGATTTTTGTTCGAACCATGACAGGCGCTTTATTTTGTGTAAATGATTTCATCACCACTGACCACTGCTCTTAAACCGGTAAAGGAAAACATCATCGTCAGGAAACCGGCATGTCTTAGAATTAAATAGGTGTTACACTAATTTATAGATGTGCGGCTTGACTATTCACTAAATAAAATGAAGTTCGCGGTTCGCGCCATCATAGTCGCGCAGGTTTGGCCAAAGCTAACACGAGCATCGTCCGCTGTGCGGTAGCCGCTCCCGCTTCGTTTTGAGCCTCCCGTGTTGTGGTCGCTCAGGTTTGGCGCTTCGGCCAAGCGATCTGATCTCCACGTGAATTCGCGATCATCACGTGAATAAATTACTATTTGTGATTAATCTCTCATTATTTTAACCTGTGATTTTGACATGAGCCAGTGATCGGAATAGGCTGAATATATTTGCCTAAACTTCGGAGAACAGAGACAGAAAGTGGAGACTTCCTTATGACTTAATTTTTTTTTTCCCGGGTTTCGGGTAAAATCTTCAGTAAGTTGAAAATAAGCTTTATTTAAATCATGATTATCCTTAAACTGACCGTTGTTGCATCAAATCTTTCAATACATAACATTTGGCAATGTGTCACCAAAGTAAAACTAATTTCTAATTGCATTAAAGGTACTTCGATATGTATTTTTCAAACGTAGGTACTGTAGATTTACGAAAGTTCTTCCGGGATCTCTATTGCATTATCTTTTTGTGAAATACACAAATTACGTATTTACTCTTTCTCTAGTTCACTACTATGCCGGTGTCTTGAAACTTTCTGACACGAATTTCGTGTCACAATTTGAGACTCAGCAATGCAGACACAGTATTGAACTATTTTTTTTAGAGGAGTATATAAAATAGAAGAAAAGCATTACAAACATGGATATAACCGCTTTATACTAGTATGAATAACTTTATCATGTAATAAAAATAAGTTAGAATACAGGGTGGCATACATCGACGCAAAGCCGGTTACCATGAAGATTTTACCCGAATCCCGGGAAAAAAAAAATAGTCATAAGGAAGTGTCCACTTTCCGTCTCTGTTCTCCGAAGTTTAGGCAAATATATTCAGCCTATTCCGATCACTGGACATGACAGAGATTAGATAGATCATGAATTCATGATAAAAAGAGTGAAAGAACGTAGACGTACTATTTTGTACAATCTGAAAAATCCAGGATATAAGAATCTACGTAAAAAGATAAAATATGCATGCATACGCAAGAGCAAGCAATAAAAGTTTTCTTCATCAGAGTTAGACTCTGATGTGTATGAGAATGAGATTGACATAACAACACTAATATACAGACGTGCAGCTGTGACTATTCACTAAACAAAATGAAGTTCGCGGTTCGTGCTGTGATCGCGCAGGGGTGCACGTTAATTTCCGCGATAGTTTCGCATTAATGACCCTCCGGCGTTTCACGTTGTGGTCGCGCAGATTTGGCTGAAGCTCTAAATATGACACGGGTAGGGCATAAATTTCGTTTCGCGTGCTACTTTGTTGCATTCTTTTTTTTTGCTCTTGATTGGTGTCGCGTCACGTATCACTAATATTACCAAAATCTCAAAAGCTTTGTAGCCAAAACCTCAACATGAAAGAAAAAATTACGAGGAGTATTTTTTATCTATGAATTGAAACATGTCAAAACAAGAACTGTCAAAAAAAAAACGAGCGAAAACGAACGTAATTCCACACATTGCTAGACTTTCATTAGTTCGATTATGTGATTTGTGTTTAAATTGGTTTTACTGTGTGGTTTTTAGTAAACAGCGTGTTTAAAAATTACATTGGTGAAAAAATAATTCTTACAGACTTGTGAAAGTGCCGTAAATCCATGTTGAACATTTGTTATTACATAGCGTCATGCCCCCGCGAATTAGAACGCGAGCTTCCAAAGCTCTGAAAGAAAACATTGATGTCACTGCAACCAAATTTAAACCAGTAAAGAATTCTACCAAAGCACCAAGAAAAGCTTTAGCAGACAAAACAAACTCCGCATCAGATGACGGATGCTTAGAAATCCCGACAAAAACTAAGAAAACAATCACGTCAGGTCCAAACGTGAATGGAGAAAAAAAACAAAATGTTGAAAGGAAACAGAAACGAACTGTAAAATCGAAAGAAAATGCAGAACCTGCAAATGATGTGCGGCCACGTCGAGACAGGCGATTGCCAGATCGGTTTGTTGAAAATACTATTCTGAATAATTTGTCAAACAGTAAAGACTGTCCTGTTGTAACAGTGAACAGTTCTACTTCTGATACTAAAGCTGACAATACACCTACAAAGATAGATGACAAGCCTGAACCATCTCCGTTCAAAACACCAGCTAAAGCTGACAGTAGTTTACTTGCTAACCGTCCCAGGAGGATTTATCGCTTACCATCGCGTTTTGAAGACCATTCCATCAGCCCTAATAAGTACATACCAATACAACCTACAAATGCCAGTACACCTTTACAGCAGAGTAAAACTAAGCCTGTAGTAACCTTAAATGACAAAGAAAATGTAGACAAAAATGTAGGTAAGAATCAAGAAAAAAGACTAGTAACATTAGCAAGGCCAACTAGATTACCCAAACTCAATGCTCTACAAAAAGAATCCAGTGATAACTCATCTGATAAAAGTAGTCCTGATAGCAACAATAATGCTAAAGGCAGAACAAGTAGGAAGAAAAATACTAAAACTAAACCCTCAGCAAATAAGAAACCGTCCCCAGTGAAGAAAGCCCAATCACCAATAAGGAAATTTCTGACACCAATAAGCAGATTCTCATCATTAGCAAACAAAACACAATCCCCAATAAAGAAAATAAGCCCTAAACAATCTATCAACAACAAAAAGACAGACAAGAATCTGTCATTTAAATTACTGGGAAGTAAGAAAACTTCACAAGAAAGTGACAATAATGAACAAGACATCTATGAATTCACATTTGACCCAGATGAAGAACCCAAACCACAAAAAAAGAAACGTAAAAGAACTGTAACAAAGAAACCTACTACTGCTCCTGTTGTTAAGCCTAAAAAAGTTGTTTATAAAAGCAGTTATGATCAGAATATATCTAAAGCGTTAGCAGCATTAAAGAATGCTGTCAAACCTGGAAAAGCTACAGAAGCTGCTAAACTAACTCAAATAACAGAAAATAGCAACGAAGAAGAGAATATTGTGCAAAACAATGTAGCTAATAATTTAAATGAAGTACAAACAACTAATGTTACAAGAGATAAAATGGTTTTAAATGACACTGGCAAAAACTCTGTGCATGAATGTAACTATCCTTCAATAAGAGTTGAAGATATAGCAGCAGATATAGAACCAAGCATGGATCACTATGATGATATTAATTATTCACCTGTTAACTCACCAAAGCCTAATGGGTTAAAAACTCCTAGTGCTCATGAATCTGTAAATGTAAGAGAAACTCCAGAAAGATCCGTACACAATCATGACCCTCTCAATTTGTTGGAAGAACTTAGTTTCTTTGATGAGCAGCCTGTTGCTAGTAGTAGTATGAATATGTCTGTCAGACACCCTTTGGCTAGCCCATGGAGAGTAGAATTTGGTAGCTTACCTATAAAATGGCCTAACAATGCCTATGTAAAGCCTAACATGACCCCAGCAGTTGAATCTTCATTCATCAACACTGAGGATTCTATCAATAATAAAAAGAAACATGTTTACACTAACATGCTACCTCAAACAAACGAGATGTTCACAGATATAGTAGATAACACGTCTAATCTTAAGCAGACTAGTATCATATCATTTATTAGAGAAATGGCAGAGAAGAGTGCTAAAAAGAAACGAGGAAGGTCTGTTTCACCAACAAAAGCTATTTATCAGGATGTTGTTGATGTAAATGGAGAAGCAAATAAAAATAAGAAAACAGCAACAAATACAACTGAGAATAAACCAGCCCCACCTTCTAATAATAATTCAGAAGAGGTTTCAAGTAGTGCTAATGATGCCTCTACTGACAAAGAAAACTCAAAAGATGAAAGAAGAACAAGAAAGCGTAAGAACAACGAAAATATTTGCGGTTTACCTGCAAAATCACCTCGAAAGCAGAAAGACAAAGATGGGACTTTCTTTGGCTTTGATGAAAGTGAAAATCAGGATGAGAATGTATCACCTATTAAAATAAATAATAACCCTGTCAGAGGACGATCATTACGGCCTAGAGCTAAAGCTGTGCTGCAAGAAATCAATGGGCCAACAAGAGCAGTGTTGCCAGTTGCTGCAAAAACTAAGATAGCTACAAATTCTGAGGCAGTTAACAAGGTGTATGAAGAGTTGAAGTCAGCTGCTGATGCACCAGTGTTCCCTGAAAATAATGTTGATGATAATGCAACTAATGTTGCGGATCTAGAAATCAATGATGATGCTCAGTCTGTACATTTGTTTGAGGATATTGAAGTTGTACATCATTTGAAGGTAACTAATGTTTTCTTATTCTGTCTGTTCATAATTTCAGTTTAAGGCACTCTACATTCTTCCTGCACATTGTCAACGACTTCACTTCTCTGTGAGGTTATAAATTCAACCTGTGCCTTCTCCTACAGGGGTGTGTCTGTATAGTTTTTTGTCAGACAAATGGCAAAAAGCAAACTTAATAAATACATGTATGGTTTGGAATCTAGGGATTTATCATTAGTAAAAATTTAAAAGCACAAATTGTAGAACTTTTGTGCGATGTATTTTATAACATAACCAATAGCTAATTATTGCCCTTCTACATTTTCAGCCAACGCGTAAAAGCTATGGCAAAGCCAAGAAGGTGACTTTCCGGCAACATTCCATGTCAGGCAGCGATACACAAGAACCTGCCGTAGCAGATAAGAACAATGACAGTGATTATGATGATTTGGGAGACCTTACCTTCGAGATCCCTAATGTTAAGGAAAAGAAAGTCATTAAGAAGAAAAAGCCTAAAAATTTAAGGACTAAGAAAGAGGTAAATAAATATTATTAGAGGTTGCACTCTTTCTAGTGTTAAATTTATTTCAGCATATTAATGATTATTATACTTCTATAAGATATTTGTTGCTCCATCAATAAGCGAAAAACTTGACCATACCAAAGAAACCTGCACAGAAAATGAAACAAAAAAAAAGCATACATGCCAGCTCTTATTTTATGAATCCTTTCTGATTATTATGGATTGACTTTCGCTTGAATCCTTATAATTTAACAACATAATTTGTGCTTTACAGGAAAAAGAAGCAGAAGCATGGGTAGCAAACTTCAACTCAATGTGTGAAGATATAGAGGAGTTCCCCCTACTTGTTGAGTAAAATCAATATATTTACTAATCATGACAATATTAATTCTCAAAATTATTTTAATTCGGTAATTATGTAAAATAATCGTAACTTTTACAATACTCATTCTATAAAATAATGCTGTTATATACAGACATAATGATATCTCAAAAAGAAAATTGGGTTAAAAAAAACCAATTTTGTTTGAATGGTAAAAAAGTTCTTTGTATTTCTTCTGTATATAATCTGAATCTAATTTATAACATAGGTTAGAGTTAGTTTTGGTTAAATTAAGAGATAAGTGTACCTCAAAAGGTTTAAAAAAAAATCCAGTGTCTTATATTGTGGCCATGTGTATTTGCCATTTTAGTTTAGCAGTGTGACTACTACAAGACATTTTTAAGTAGAAATTAAGTTTAATTGGAATAATTATTTAATTTATACTCAGAATTAACAATAATTATGACTTGATGCAGTAAACTAGAGACTACTAAAAATATTGTTGAGTTTTTCATAGTAGTCTTCATAAAAGCGTAATAATTGTTTATCATCCGTAGCAATTTTAATTAGGTGTAGGAATAACTGCGTGTTTAAGTTTAGTACGGGACCATAAGTAAAATCTCTTAATTTTAAGACTTTGTACCTCAATTTAATATTAAAATCTTATTCTGATGGGACATTAGGAAAAGTAAAATATCCATGATGCTATCGATGTTTCGTACCAATGATTTTTTATTATAATCTAATAAGAATTCTCAAACTTGCATTTATGCTACTTAATTATGATTTTAATTTTGTGTTTTTATCACGTGAGCGTATAATTTTAATGAAAAAACAAATAGTTTTAATTTTGTTCTCTAGCGATGTTTTGTGTTATTCAGATTTTTGTATTATTTTCGCGAGACGTTGAGACGTAATGCTGGTTTTTTCCCGTCTCCGATTTTATGTTTGCTCTACGGACACAACTAAGTTTTAATAAAAATAAGCGTTTCTAACATTTCTTGTTTCATTCTGGTCTTTTCGGAGTCTCTTCGGATTATTCTAAGGGTCGCGACACACCTGCCGAACGTACGGTGCGGAAGGTTCGGTTGAATACGCTCATGTTTTTCAAGTTACATATGACTATGACACATCGGCCGAAAGTTACGTCGCGTTCATGAGCAAGCGTCACATTACGCGACGCATCGCGACCGAAAGTTTGGCGAGGCGTGAAGGGACCGAACGAAAGTTCGGCGCGCGTAGTGGAACGTTCGGTGGATCTCGGCTAGTGTTTCCACTTACATTTTTAATTTTTCCCCAGTTTCTTAATGAATTATCCCTAAAGTTCCCTATAAATATATAAAAATTCCTTGGTTTAAGGATTTTTTCAATTTAATAGCATTAAATACCTACAAAACATCATTAATTGACGGGATTACAAAATATTCATTATTAATCGAGAGATGGCAACAATTTAACAATGACATTGTAAATTAAAATTAGACGAATAAGAGTTTGAGGGAATCCCCTGTGGTGCCATAGAGTTAAGTAGTATAGACGCCAGCACATCAACCTACCCCAATCTGTCAAACTTTCCGAATCAACATTGAACCTTATTCTTTAGCGATAAAGTAGAAAATCTATTAAAGAAATTTGACAGATTGTAGTAACTTGATGTGCTGGCGTCTGTACATTGGGTGCTACCTACTTTAAACAAAGGGCTACCAACTCAAGTTCAATTTTTCCCCAAAATTCCATAATTCTCTGTCAAAATAAAATATCCCTAAACCATGCTTATTATTGGCATGGCAAAAAGTGGAAACACTGTAACGTAATTTTCCGTCGCGTAACGCGCCGAAGTAAACGCCGCCGACCGTTCCGCGCGTTTGGTGTGTCATGCCAACCGAATACTACGATACGACCGATTATTCCGTCGCTAAAGTGTCGGCGCCGAACGTTCCGCAGGTGTGTCCATGGGCGTACCCAGGGGGGGGGGGGTGCAGGGGAAGGCAGCTGCCCCCCCCTGGATTTTGTATGCCTAAGTACACACATCAAAAGTGTCTAGGGATCAAGCATTTTTATGCGGATTTCTTGAGATTGAGATGTGGCTTTGTAATAAATTTATGATTTTATAAATTTATATGGATCCTTTTTGGTGCATTTCATAATTTGAATCAGGAACTGTGAATCAAATTCGAGTAAAAGATGAAAATCAGCTGTCAATATTTTCCCTATAAAAACATACAACGCATTGAAGACATTATTAGTGCTACTGTTTCCCTACTACTGATTAAAACCAACGTTATTATGGAGCAGCGACGTCATTTAAGCAGGGAAGAAATGCTCAGAGCCGTGGGAATGATAGAAGCTGGTTCCCGGCAACGTACTGTGGCTTTAGCTCTGAATACAAGTCAGAGTGTTATCAGTCGACTTTGGACACGTTACCGAAGCACTGGTACCGTGGCTGAGCGCCATGGAGGACGGTATCGCTGCACCACACGGAGACAAGACCGATACATTCAAATCTTAGCTCGAAGAGCTCCAACAATAACCGCCATGATGTTAGCCGTGAGGCTTCATCACTCTTCAGGGAACTTAATTAGCGACCAAACAGTCAGAAACCGCTTGCATGAAGTGAACCTTCATTCCCGAAGACCGCTACGGGTACCACCTATAGCAATGCACAATCGTAGGATTCGATATCAATGGGCTCTTGAACACAGAAATTGGGCAGAAGAACAATGGCGTTTCGTGTGCTTTTCTGATGAGTCTCGTTTTGGTATGAGACCGGATACAAGACGTATACGACACTGGAGAACCCCTGGACGCCAACAGCGATTAAAATCCTGCCAGGAAGTCCATCCTTATAGTGGTGGAACCATCATGGTATGGGCGGGTATTTGGATCGGCGGAAGAACTGAGTTGATTTGGATCAGAGGCAACCTCAACGCTCAAATTTATGCTGAGACGATTGTATCAGACGTCATCGTTCCTCTACAAGTGCAAATCGGTCCCTTATTTCAGTTAATGCATGATAATGCACGACCGCACACCGCAAGAGTTGTAAGACAGACTCTCGCCGCAGCTAACATCAATGTCCTGCCCTGGCCTGCTCAGTCGCCAGACTTGAACCCGATTGAGCATGCATGGGATATGCTACAGAGAAGAGCTCTGCCGAATATGGAGGGTATCCAGTCGCAAGAAGACCTTTTTTTGTTGTTGCAACGAACATGGGCGGCCATTCCACAGCGTGATTTGGATGAACTCATTTTGAGTATGCCAAACCGATGTTCTTGTGTTGTTAGTGTTCGCGGTAGAAACACGGATTATTAATTGTTTAAGTTACCCAATAAAATTTTAAAGAAAACTGTTATTTCAGTCTTTTTTTCGAACTTTAATGTTAGTGGTTCAAATGTCAAAAATCCCTTTATTAGGAAAATGGCAAATTTCTTTATTAATGCAAAGGTGACTTGGTTTATCGTTACTGTGACAAACGAAAACACTTTATTTGATGAATCCTTAAAGAAAATTTTAATTAATATCAATCAGGAGAAAAGTTATTGCAAAAATATATGTTGATCCCTAGACACTTTTGATGTGTGTACTTACGGTTGTCGATAAAAGTTATGTTAGAGTCACGTTAAGACTTACCTTGCAATTACAATATATTATGCGTTAATTTTAAAAAAAACCGCGCTGTGCGGCCTTTGTAAGTTTTATTAGCATTGCCTTATTCTACGGCTACAATTGAATGGTCATTCAGTACAATCAGACGCGGAAAAATATGGCAGACATCAACAATGCATAATGGTCAAAGACAGGATAAATGGGCTTTGCTCTGTCATATTTTAATCAAGATAAAATCAGTCAGTGTTGACTTGGAAATTGCTAAAAACGTACGAAAATTTGAATTTCGCAGGCTATCTTTGCAGGAAATTTCTGATTTGCCCCCCCTTGAGCCAAAAGCTGGGTACGCCCATGGGTGTGCCGCTACACTAATATTCTAGACTTCGGTTTTGCAATATCATTTTTGGCAACACTATTGCGGTGGCTCTTGGTACTATTATTAGTTTCAAGATAAACAGGATAGATGGCTTGGCGTGCTTGTCAACATGTGGCCGGACTGCCGGAGCGCGCTAGTGTTATTAAAGAAGACTAGATGGCGCTAGTATTACCTTGGCTCAAACACTGGATTGGGTTTACGGAGGATTCGAGAACGCTCACTAGGGATATTTTGCTCATTTTGTAGATCAAATACTATTCTAGGGCAAGTTGGTTTGAACCATGTCGTGGTTCAATCGATGAACCTTTGTTTTCTGTGTTGAAATACACATCAGGCCTGGAGGCCTTGCTTGGACCAGGCTTGTATTTCGTTATTGTGTGGTCTTGTCTACTGTCGTCGTTTAGAACCTTACTCAATTAGGATCTCATTCTTGTATCCAGTTTCATCTGATTTTCCTGTCTGTTACATTTGGCCAGTGGCCTACTTACCTGTAGTTAGAGTTATAAATTATAATACTTACTACTCTCTGTTATCACTACTATCTACAGGCTACCTGTAGCCCGTAGGTAGTACACGTCTCAGTAGTAAACTACTGAGCCGTGTTCGTCATGCAAAGTTTTTTTAGCATGTCAAACACGGCAGCTGTTTTTAGCAGTCCAAATTCATCCTGTAATCCTGGTAAACGGCGGCTAGGATTTTTTTTTAATGTCGCCAGCTTGTCTCTGAGATGTGGTAGGAGAAAAAGATACTTAGGCCAATTTGGCTCATCCTCCTAGTCTATCAGTATTGAGCTTTAACCTTTTGACCGCCACGTCAAAAAAGAAAAAGCGTGCCCTCAGCGCCAAGCAATGAATTCATCCTTTAATACCTACAAAATAGTAGTGAGTTCGAAATTATATCGATTAAGCACTAACTATTTATTTTTTAACCTAGAGTATGTTTTTAATTAAAGGTCTATACCGGAAAATTATAATACAGGAGTTTTATTTCATCCCACTTTGTCCTTTATGACAGAAATCATAATGATATGTGTCACTGTTTAGGCGTTGAATCCACAATTCAAAACAACAATCGATAAAACCAAGTCAATACCATCACAGCACTATGTTCAATCTTGACGTACTTTCATGTCACCATACGGTGACAGTGGCGTAGCTGGCACGGCTTTTTATATTTTGCTCGCCTCTGCACTAGAGGTGCGCAACCAATATTTATTAATAATATCGAAATAATAATAGGTATTTTGTTTTAAAAGTTTCGTATTTTTCGTTAGTTTCGTTTCACTGATATTCTGTTTCATATTGTGGAAAAACTTTTGTAAATATGAGAAATTTGATTTCAATATTATTATTTGATAATGCAATAAATATAATGAGACATGTATCATCGGTTTTTTGTAATGTTTTTTATCACAAAAGAATTTATAATAGGTATTTTGTTTTAAAAGTTTCGTATTTTTCGTTAGTTTCGTTTCGCGTGCGGAGCTTCATTTTTTTTTTGCGTGTAGATGTCTTCGTATGGAACACTTTTGCAAAATGAAACAGCTAGCAAACGCTTAGTTTTCGAGAAAAAAAATCCAAAAGTTTCAAAAATTCAATTAATTTATGTAATAAAACTGACGTTTTACTGCAGATAATGTACGAATTTCACTCCTAGGTTGTTCCGTTTTACGTTCAGACAAAGGTGGTTATTTTTTTTAAACCACCCAGAAGTAGCTCCACACTCCGTCGACAATGCTTTACAATTTTTTTTGACCTTGAAAATATAAGGAAATATACCAAGGCTTTAGTATTTTTTGGTTTGACCTTGACTTTTGGGGTGTTGAACTTGACCTTGAAGATGTCATTGACCTCATTATTGCTTGGAACCTAATTTAGACCCGCCACGTAAACTTCCCCACCCTTAATACTCCCACTATCCCACCAATCCCGAAAGAAACTTTTGGCGATTTTTTTCTCAGCACCTATGGTTTTGCTAGATTTGCGGTTTTCATAAATACACTAAAAAGGGTATAATCTACCAAAAAAAAAAACCTACTATAAAAAATCACCGGTCCGTAAAGTACAGTGCTTCCATGTGGATAGAAAATTAAGACCCCCTTCAAGCCCGACCGTATCCATCGGGACACGCGCGTCACGGCGTAGCCCGATGGACACGGTGGGGCTGGACCGATATTCCGTTTGGTTTGTGGGTTGTTTCTCTCTATGGATTGAGGCATATTATCACCGATTAGAAATAAAATTGTCAAAAAATCATTTTTTCTACGTCCCGACCAGGACGAAGAAGATTGGTATATTATGTCGCAATCAATTTTAGGAAGGCCATGGAAAAAAGGAAATCTCGGAGGAAGTGCAGTAAAGGAAAAATCCAGCCAAACAACAGCGGTGATGACAGGGACACGCGAAAACTGCGAAGCATGTACTCGCGTACATTTTAGAAAAATGAACTATCATTTTTCTAAAATTATTGGAGTCAGGCTTAGACGACATAGAGCCCTGCATACTGCCAAATGTTTACGCTAAAATCATAACATTTTTCCAAGAAGCTAAGGGCAGTCATGTGAACAAAATAACATTTGACACTCAAACAAAATAATTTAGGACTTTTTTCTATACAGTATGTTTATAATAAATAATTGCCATGTATATAATTTCGTTTTATTTCCTAACGTAATAAGCATAAAATTAATAAACTTGCCTCAAAATCTTCGTCTTCCAGAACTTTCGCACTGTCTTCCATGATAAAAGTGTCAGTGTCGACTCCTTGCAGTATATTTAACAAGTCTTCACTACTCATAGTATAGTCGTCCATTATTATTAATAATATTTACTAATAATATACGAACTACTCTATTCAAAAATGTTCCGCGTATGATGTCATGGGACTGTCAAGCATAGACGACTGTGGCGTTCCCGGCACATACAATACAACAGTGTGATAGAGATGGGCATTACAGTCATTACAATTAATCGATAATCAACTAAAACTCGATGTTTATAAAGCGCATAGTTCAGTATTATAAAATTTTCTTGATTTCTCAAACGTAAAAGTTCAGTATGAAATGTTTTTTTTATTTACTAGTGCAGAATTCAGAGTAAATTAAATATAACGTAGGTTGCCGTCGAGGTCGATATTCTTGTTATATCGAGTGCTACCTGCATCACTACGTGTCCTGGTATGGTGACTGTGGCGTCGAGGGCACTATGTTTTTCGAACTTTATGACTGATTTTCTTTTTTGTCTTCTTACGTTACTAAAAATGAAATCTAACGAAAGCAGTTCACTTCAAATAAATTAAGAAGAGTCAAGGTACATATTTAACAAGGGAAATAAACAAAACAATGCTGTTTTATGACATTTATTTACGTATAAAATTCTGTCACGCAGTCGCGACCGTGGCGTACTGGGCACATTTTCGTTTGTCGTCTATACACGACTGTGGCGGTCAAAAGGTTAACTACTCGATTATGCAGCTGTCGGGGAATTCTTTTGAGGGGCACCTTGTGGTTATTCCGTTCACGTAGATATGAGGCTGTAAGTCTATCAATGAATCCTTATCCGAAACGTCTAGTCGTAACGACAATAGAGCTAAAGCAAAGTAAACATCCCAAACCATAATTAAAATTTTAAAATTAATTAATTCAACAAAGTAAGTATCCACTCAGCCCTAATGTGATGCCTGACGATATTAAAATGATTGCTCTTTGGCAAATATGGCGGCCGGCTGAATTATACAGCGGAAGCAAATATTACCCTCGCAAACATACGTCCCGAGAGAGCGAGCTAGTTCGCGCACTCAAAATTAAAAGTACACAATGAAAATACAGTACCGAGAGCCCCTACTCGGATACCTATGTCGCGAAAAGTAAGTGCGTACTCCAACCATAGCTCTTAACACTACGCGTGGAGTGTCCCACGCATTGTTGTCAATGAAAACAGTCGCCGCCAGAGTGTTTTTTTGTTTATAGACTCTTCGATGTTGCCACTTGAAAATAAATAGCCGCACGGTAACGAGCAATATGGGCCTAACAAGCTGTAACGATGTTTTGTCTTTACAATCGATTCGCGATTGTTTGTTATTGTTCCATCTCGCCTCGATAACAACTGAGTTGAATCGCGAGCCAATTGGAAAACAACGAGGTTATTGGATCGTTAATGAATAAAGAGATGATAAAGCTGGTGGGTCGTTGTTTTGTCGGCATAAGTGGCTAGTTACGATACCTATCTGAGTTCTTTGAGCTTTTCTTTATTCCTATAAATCTTTAAGTTTTACTTTGACTAGGTAAGGCCAACGTTGTTTAAGGAATCTGTTGAATTAATATAGGTAACCTATTTGTAGTAGGTACCTATCTATCTAAGTACCTACCCTAAGTAATGAGACAATAAGGTAATCTCATCATCATCATATCAGCCGAAAAACGTCCACTGCTGGATATAGGCCTCCCCCAAGCACCGCCACTTCGACCGATTCTGTGCTTCCCGCATCCAGCGAATTCCTGCGGCCTTTACTAGGTCATCTAAGGTAATCTACCTGGACATATTTAATTTCTTGTATCAACATTGTCTGTGCTTCGGTAGGTACGGCAAAATATACGTTCTGGAGTAACCCAACCAATCACTCTGTAGTAACAATTAATAATTGAACACCTAATAATATCCACCCTGAGAGTAGACTTAATAAATTAACAATTGGACTATTTCAGTCATTTAATTAAAGGGTGGCCGTGCACACCCAGGTTGTTCGGGTCGGGAATATTAACCGCAATTCTCGGTCAACATTCACAAAATTGACACGTCAAATATTTGTAACTTCGTCCTGGGACCACGTTAGACGGCAAACAGAATCGTGTCTGGTCCTCCCTTAATTTCCGATGTTTCTACACCATCGGGCCTTTGTTCCAATATGATTCTAAGTGGTCTGTTCTTACGGTTAAGTTTGGTGTGTACAGCGTTCGTCGAGATAGCCGCTTGTCAAAACAAAATGGCGCTGACTGTGTTTGAATTGGGCCGTATCAGTCGCTGGCGGAGATTCATTTTGTCGCGTTGCTTAAGATCGTAGTAGAGTCTCCTACATATTGTCTCAGTACACAAGGTGAGTGTGTGCCCGCGTGTTAGGCTTGCATTTAAAGCTAGCTACAAATTTGTTGTTTCAGTACAAATACTACGATGATATTGTTTGCAGTTTGACTTTGCGTTCGATCGAGGAGTTTGTTTGGCAGCCTAGTGCCGACGTCGTAATAAGTCAACACTTGTATATTGATTATGATGATCGGTGTGCTACTGTCTACTTTTGACGCTGGTAGCTATTCAATTATGTGTCTCTGTTGAAGAGATACAGAAGCTGGAGAGCTGTTGAAATAATAAAAAATATTAAAATGGAAAATGGGTAGTCCTATCGTCATTGACGACCATGTCTTCGGTCGTTTATTAATATTCATATCTGTAGAATAACTAGTAGAAAAAAATACTTTCTTCATTCATGTTATTACAAAAGATTAACTTACAAAAACTGGGTTAAATATAAATAAATACAACAAGTGTGCCAACTGCTTGGAATCCAATAAGCAAAAGAGAACCAACAATTAAATCTCACCTATGTTTAGTCTTCAAATTTACCTATGATTAAAAACCACATGTAAGGAGTAAACACTAACTTTCAAAAGAGGAGCATACTTAACAAATATTATATTGTAAACTTTACATTGGCATGGTAAATATTAAATAATATGTGTACAGGTAAATAATATTGTCGCTAGCCGAGTCTACCTGCTCTCAGTGTTGCCATTATCATAAACCAAACACGTCAATATTTACCCACACAAACAAGGGCGTAATTTTTAAATAAATTGTGGCATTTCGCGAAATTGCTTCCGCAAATAGAATTGTGGACAAGAGCCGGCGTGAATGTGTGCGAAACTTTTTTCGGCCAGTTATTCGACCATGAGCTTTGTCTCTTTAATGGGACGTTCAACGTGATTTTGGATGCTGTAAACCATCATTATCTTTCAACGAAGCTTTACCTATAAAAAGATTAGATTTAAATAAAGATATTGTGTACGTCTACATTTTAATACGTGATGAATGATGATCCCTTCTTTGTAGTCAATATTGTTGAGTAGTCAAAGACAGATGGCGCTACTTGTATTGTTTTATTTGAGGCATTTTTGTTACCCAAGGGAGAGTTGTATTTAATCACCTATTAACTGGATTATATTCTACGTTACATATTTATACACTTCGGTCAGTAAAAGGCTCGTTTTGTCAGTAAATTTTACAAAGCAAATAATAACTTGAGGTATTGATTATAGTGTAGGCAGACGAATGTGATAAGACTCGGTAGATATTCCCTACCAGAAAATTCATGATTATTATGAACCTATATTTACTTAGGTATACACACACATACGTGCTACTTATCCACCGTTTATTCCTCGACCTTTTTAAGATAATTAAAGACCATTAAACCAGGGCTAAGTGTATTAATGAAAGCAATATCTTAAACGAGCGGGGCCCGGTCGGCCATCTTGTCTCGGATTTCCCGCCATTACACTGGGGTAGCGTTCGGAGCAAGAAAGATAATCCTTGGATTGGTCAGACTAAACGCGGACCAACGTGGGGTGGAGATGGAACGGATCCAATTTCGTACGGCCACTTACGTACTGGACTTAAATTGAATATTATTCAGTTGTGTGGATGGTAGTGAATTGTTGGGCGCCAAGTTTTTAACCGACTTCCAAAAAGGAGGAGGTTCTATGTTCGACTTTATGTATGTTTTTTTTTTTTTTTTTTATGTATGTTCACCGATATCTCCGCCATTTGTGGACCGATTTTGAAAATTATTTTTTTGTTTGAAAGGATAAGCTCCCGAGGTGGTCCCATATAAATTTTATTGACTTTGCTTAGATAGTTTTTGAGTTAGCTTCAATAATACATATTTTTCCCACTTAGTTTATATGGACGATATGATGATAACTTCCTGTCACTGTTATTTATTGCAGTTAGTGGTATTGGATATTGTGTGGGGTAGGTACCACAACTAAAAAGTGAAAAATAAAAACTTTTTACGAAAAAAATTAAAACCGACTTCCAAAAAAAACCACTACAAAGTGAAAAATAACTTTAATTTCGGAAGTCGGTGGCAAAAAACGAAAATTAAAAAACAAAGACACCGACTTCCGAAATTAAAGTTATTTTTCACTTTGTAGTGGTTTTTTTTGGAAGTCGGTTTTAATTTTTTTTGTAAAAAGTTTTTTTAAACTTACGTTTTACATAGGTAGCAAAAATCTAAGGACAAAAGTAGGGCACCTAGAGATAGACCTGTACCTACCCAATGTATATTATCTAACTTATAGAATAAGTAGCTAAACTGATTTTTAATGATTGGTCTAATTTAATCCCTTGTCAAATCTCATCGCTAAACAACTACCTATAATCCATACCAAGTGTTAAAGAAGATTAATACTGATTTACTTACATAAAGCTTCTAAAGGGCTTCTGGAAGGGTTAAATAATAACAGGCGCACGAGTCGATCTTCTAGGTTAAGCAACGCTTGCCAAGGTCGGTCCATGGATGGATGACCATCCATTACATACCGAGACCCGTCCGTGCCTCGGAAAGCACGTTAAGCCGTTGGTCCAGGCTGTCATTTGTACATCTTTGACAGTCGTTACAGGTAGTCAGAAGCTCAGAAGCCCCAAAGGGACAACCAGTCTTAGCAAGGGGTATCGTGTTTCCCAGTAACTGGGTTGTTTAGGTCGGATAGGCAGTCGCTCCATGTAAAATACAGGTATTCAGCTGCATCCGGTTAGACTGGAAGCCGATCCTAACATAGTTGGGAAAAGGCTAGGAGGAAGATATTACTTACATGAAGGTTCTAGAAATCGAAACCGTTGTAGGTAAATAAGAAGTTAACTCGTGATAGCGAACAAAGATACCTTTACTAAGTAAATAAATGCCAAAAAACAAGTAATAATTAATTAAATTGACTGAATTAACATAGGTACATGACATCACGCCGGTAGGTAATCCCGGGACAGGTTAGGAAGAGGTGTACCTATATAAGTGCACCCACATTTCGCCAGTTATGTTTAAGTCCCATGTAATAGGGGACGAGCCTATTGCCACATTGAGTTTACCTACTGAAAATCAACCGGATTATTTTATACTCTTCGGAAATCTTGTGTCCCTTTTTGGTACCTAGGTATACCTCTTTGCGTCAGTCCGACGGTAAACTATTGGCTCGGGAAAATAAAGGAATGCCCGATCACCTACTGAAAAACTACGTCCAAGGACTTTGCCTACCTACCCAATGTAGTAACGTACCTACGACACAAAAACTACACTTGACATGCAACAATTTGTCAATCTTTTTCTGCCTCCAAAATAATAAATAGGTAGGTCTACTCGTATGATCTACGCACGAATTTGTCTGCGATCCAGGATGAAAAGTAACCTATCTCCTTCTCTGGGTCATGGTCTACCCATGTGCCAAATTTCACTCAAATCCGTTCAGCCGTTTTAGCTTGAAAGCGTAACAAACCAACAAACTCACTTTCGCATTTATAATAATATTATAAGTTAAGATTATTAAATGCTATTACTCCATAGTAATTATTGAATCAATGAAAGAAAACATTCAATAATTACTATGAAATCGCACACATATCTGACAGACCGTTATTAAGCTTTAATCGAAGTTCAAAATTCAAGTCATTTATTCAAACTAGGCTGAAAATCAGCACTTTTAGAACGTCAAAATTACAAAGACGCCCACGTTTCGAAGTGAACTGCGACACCGTCTCGTCTGCATTTTCCTTTTCCATCATTGCAATAACTTGTAAATAAGTAAGCATCTACATAGGTACCAATTCCCGTAATCGATCTGCAAACATCCTTCGATAAATAAAACTGTTAACAAGAAAAACTTTATTAGGTTGGTACCTACTTCAAATTAAATAGAGCCTTTATTACTTTATAATAAAAGATATAAAAGATCAATATGTGTCGAAAGAAATTGTTCTCACAATTTCTTTATTTTATATCTAAGAAAATATCAGTTTCCTCTGATTCTTGGTGTTCTTTTCGTGTGGTTAGTGACAGAGCAAGAGTTTTAAAGCCGCATATGGGCCTCTGACTTAGCTTTACATGCCGTCGAGTCGAGGAATATCTCTCAGGCATGCCGGTTTCCTCACGACCTCCATAGTTCCCTGCTGATACTCTTGTCGTCATGGTTCAACTGTCACAGGAGGCAGTTCCTGCCAAGGTCGTATTAGCCCTTTTACATCTTGAAAACAAGATTTAACTAGAACTCTCGGGACCATAGGTACCTACATAAAGCATGTCAGTCAGAGGTAGGTTTGACCTATGACTTGACTTGGCATTCTTCTGTGCGGTCACACCCATAGATATAAGTTCTATGGTCACACCACTAGGTTATCACTGCTATATTGCTGATTCTTAGTATTTCGTTATTTTCACAATAGTTGCGCTCTTGACTTCGATATCGCCTAATGGAAAGCGATGGATTAGACCTGTAAAAGCGCACCAAGAAGATGCCTTCTTGTTCTACGTGTCGCTGGCACGACAGAATTTCAGATGTTGTGGCCAAAACTTCGCCACTTCCACGGCGTCGTCGGTGAAACTATGTCGCCAACTATGCTTAACCTCCTATCCTGCCCTCTGTCTCCCAAAACATGCAGTCAAGGTGACCTCTGCGCTGCACCAACGACGCCGTAGAAGATACTTAAAAAAATTGTACAAAAGACGCTATAAAACTATCTTGAATTTCACCAAAATATTTAAACAAAACGGTACAGTCCAGCAATATCAAGAATGATCCTGCCGTAGCAACAACCAACTTGGTTCGATAGATTATGTAGGGGCCGCATAGAGGCAGATGCGTTCAAGTTTCTATATTTACTTAGGCTGGCCCGCTTTATCAGAGCTATGCATGTCTGGGGGCCCTCGTTTGATCGTACACGCCTGACAGAATAATTGAAAGCTCGATGCGCACCTAAATATATTGATGGCATGTCATAAATAACGGAATTTAAGGATTATAGCTTGTTCGCTTGTTAGCGAATTTTTGAAGTTGTAATTTTTGGTGTAGTTGGTGATTTTCATCTCCTAAATCAGTTTTACGAGGGTATTTTAAAGTATCTGCTTATAGCTACCTCCTCTATCTGTGTATATTGCTTACCTAGTAGCTTACATTAGAAAACATCGCAACGATTTCCTAGCTAACCTACCCAGTACGTTTTCTACTCAAATAACAAGAAAACATCTCATCAGACCCTATTTATTCTTCTTTAGATATTTATTAAGAAAGCAGCAGAATTTACAATAATACAAAACAAAATTCTAAGTGAACAAATTCTAATTTATTACATTACTTAAGTTTCAAGTACATCTGAGCCTGCACGATTTCATTAATTTTCGAAACTTAAGTAAGTCGCGGGGCCATAAGCGCCGAATCTACAATTTATGTAAAACGGGCCCGCCGATGTGCAAACACACTACTCGGTAATACTTGGTAACTGTTCGCTGTACTAAGTAGATTAAGTATGTAAGTACTTACTTTGGTTGCCGACTTTGTTAGGTACATTCATGTTTCGTAGTTTTCAGTAGGTATCTGGAAATTTGCGGCGACGGTGCTTGAATCTGAAATATCCTTGGCTTTAGGTTAATTGTTCCTCTTTTTTTACCAACGATTAGCTCCCTGGCTAATGAAATCTAGACAAATATGACATTTAAAACCCATGACAGAATACTTTTATAGGCCAAATACAAAGAAACGATCCTTAATCCCCACAATCCCCATAATTTCTAATCAACATCAAATACGGTTAAAAGAAAAATCGCAGCTAATACTCAGCGGTATTACACCAGCGAATTAATTCCCCAGCGTTCCCACCGGCCATAAATAAAGGCCTCGCTTCTGCAAACACACGGAAAGTGCGCAAACAACATAAAACACGGAATGATTGCAATTAAAAACGCATTGCGGGGTCACGTGACCCGTCGGCCATCTTGTGAACCGCGCGCCTACGATGCTTCGACCGTTAATTATGAATTAGGCTCGGGTGGAAAGTGGACAGTTTATTGTTTGTTGATCAGGTGAGGGCTGTGTTAGTTGTTGGTTGTTGTGCAAATACTGGATTAGGTAATATTCAAAGTTGAGGACAATAAAGTTAAGGGCTGTGTTTTAGTGCTGTGGAAGAAATTGTGAAAGCTTTTTTGACCGGCTGGTCTAGAGGTACTTCTTCTTATACCAGACTTGGTTACCTTCCAGTTATTGATTATAGCAACAAATAACAGTTTTTTTATGAAAGTGGCTTAAATTCTAATGTAACATCACAAAAATACTTTTATTGTATCGAAACATCAATTGCAAATCAAAGACCTGCCAAAAAAATGGAAACTAGACCGGATATCTGGGATTTGCCTGCGAGCGGTGTTTGCGAACGAACTAGCGATTAAAGTAAATAGAGATGAAAGCATCGAATGCCTGTCGGCCTGTCGAGGAGTGATGCCAATAGATTTCATATAGTCGATCTGCACGAGTAGGTCGACCTGAAACCTTTTGACCCAGAATTCTGGCTTCAATCTGCTTTTTTTATTGGTTTAGACAGATTTCAATTTGAGAAAGCTGTTTATCCTAGATACTTTGCATGCTTTATGTCTTACCCTCAAGCGTTCTATAGACTTACCACACATTACAGTTGCTGTTAATTAGCTAATTAGCCTTTCTTCCGTCGGTCCTGTCCTTCCCAAGCTATTTTAACGATGACGTCACCCATTCTGCTATCTGGTGGTCCATCTTGGTGTCATCTCGTCTCCATTTAGGTTTCTTATAAAATAACTTTAATTAATTCAACGCTTCTGGAATGATGATTAAAATTATAGATAAAAACTACTAATGTAATAATGACAGATCACCTCGACGGTAAGGCTCTAGTACTTTTTGAGGACATAACTTATATATTACTAAGGCGTCTAGTAATTTTTGTCAAAAATATTTCATGTTCTATCTAAGCACATTATCTATATAGAAAGATACCAACAATAACTTATCAAAATCCCCTATGTATCTACTTCCATTGAAAACATCCCTTCAAATTGCAAAGCAAAAATAAAAAATCTTGGAACATATAAATACCGGAACCCACCCTACAGATTGTAATAAGTATTTTTTATTTATAGGCCCTTATTGCCCGCGGTGCTAATATCGGCCAAGATCGCGGATCATCCGATCCGAAGTAAGGGAGCGGCACCGGGGGGCTAAAAGAGCGATTTTATGCACCACGTCACTTATTTGTCAGTCACGTCTTTTATTGAGTAACGCTTTATGTTAGAACAAACTGTTATCATTGTTACGTTTTTAATATGTTTCGCTTGCATATTTATTAAGGTAGGAACAAAGGGATATTGAAATCAGATTTCTTTGTCTTTTACCAGTAAATATTACTTGATATTACTGCTCTACCTGTATTTAAAAACGTTTCGCAGAAAATATTCTTCGGCAGGTAAATAAAACAACGGGGCAATCAATTTAGTACACTTTTTTCAGTTTTAATATGAAATCTGTAACGGTTTTTTTTTAAACAGTATTCTATTTACTCTTATCTATTTACTAAAAAGAATGAACAATTCTGCTGATTTAAAATTAAACTTTTTTAATCGAACGTATAGGTAGGTAATCCAACGCTTTTAAAATGACAGCGGAGGCAGAACAACAAATGCCGAAGTTCTTCGATTGGCGCCTAAACAACGATTCCTCAAAATGGCGCCCAACGAACATTTTGAATACGGAATTTAAAGGTTGAAAATAATCTGTCATGGGTAAGTTTCCCCGAGTTTTTTTATACTTATCTGAGTTCTAAGAATTTCTTACGTTAGTCGAGGTGTATGGAAATATTTTAAGATACAGCGAGCGAAGTTTGTTCAGTGAGATAAGCGATGTAGCGGATGCCGGCTTGTTTGCATTCATGTATAGTTAGTTACATACACGGGCACGGCTGTTGCGTGGAGTATGCTTTAGTACATAATAGAATAATAATATATTACCTAGTACATCATTGAATTGATGTTCAATTTCTTCATAAGGTCTTGCGCATTTGTTTGGCTACTTACTTTGGCTCCTGCCGGTGTATTTTGTAAAAATCTTAGAGTGAAAACTTATGTGAATTGTGCTTTATGGGAGCTGTCATTCCACCTGATGACAGCTCATAGAATTGATCATCTATTCATCTGCTGTTGATGGATGAAACTATAGGCATTTAGAATGAGTAAACGTCTCTGTACCGAATTATTACAACGATAGCTCTCTTTAAAAAAAAGGCTACTGACTCAAGTAAATGTGATTCTTGCAGCCTCTTATAAATATTGGATTAATAACAATTTTGCCATGAAATGCCTTAAGTTCTTCAGTTCTTGCCGCTAGTAGGTACCTACTCGCTGAATCGAGATTAGCATTAAGTTCTAATTACGAAAACCTAACCTATCTTGACGTTTGTAATATGTAATTGAGTTCAAACGCTCGAACTCCACCTAGATACACAGTTGTAGAAAGCTTTTATTGTTATCAAAATCTCTTAGCTAAAATAGTAACATTCAAATTATTAGCAAAGCTAGCCCCCACGTTGTTCTTTTTTGTGGTTGGTTTTTTTCTTTATGTCACGTTTTACCGCAAAATCACAGCAGATCATAGGAGCACCCTTCGTTCCATTTTCTTAAATGTCTGTAAAATTAGACTTACTTATAATATCCCAACACGACACTACAGACTGCGACATATGACATGAATTATGTATTCCGATGTATTTGTAAGCATACACTAAGTGCTACTGATGGCATGTTTTCTGTTCTCATATTTGAGGCGTGGTGCAGCCATCGTATACCTATGTGAATTTCAATTAGATTTGCTGTTTGCCTTCAGAGTTGCCTAGAATATCTGTAGGTGTGTAAGATTTTGAAATGGTTTTTTTATGAGAGGTGTTATTGACTTTTTGCTGGCTAGGTATCTACAAAGTTTAACCTATGGTCTTGGGCGGTCTGTTGGCGGTGTGAAAGCAATTTATTTAGGGGACTACCAATGTGAAAATTATATGTAGCTCCTAGAAAATAATTAGCCTCTTTTAATCCTACCTGTGTATGTTTTTATAACGCAAGACAAGCTAGTAGGAATGCTGTCCAAAGCTTGCTTTTAATCTTAGGTATTCGTGTTCATATTTAACTACCCGTCAGGTAGTGCAAGTATTAATATTGTACCGGTATCGTCCTGCTGGCACTATATAGTGCCACTTTCCTATACATTTCTTACAATATTAATACTTGCAGAAAAGGAAAGTGGCACTATATAGTGCCAGCAGGACGATACCGGTTAAAATAGGTGGGTATTCTGATACTCATCCTCCTGAATATAATTTTGAGTGCCACTCATTTTTCAAATTGACCGCGGTTTATTAAAGTCCTCCTTACTGAGCAGGATTTCAGCATGGTTACATCGGTTACCTGGTTTTATATCCTGCCTTCTGCAATAAAGGATAGGCTTATATCCTATAATACGGACCGTTATGTGTTAAAATTAAAACACTTGTATCTTTACCAATAATGAGGCAAAGACCACAGCTTTGCATAGAGAATACCCTCCCATATGGAAGTAGCTATCTCAGGTAAAATTAGCTTACGAATTTATTAATAATTATGCCCTGTTTGGCAATAAAAACTGTTGCGATTGGTAAGAAAAACGATTCGTTTTTGTTTATAGGAACCGAACATTAGTCAATATACTACTTAGGGCGAATTTCATCAATGAAACTGAACGCTATCAGCACATCAACCGCGTTTAGGGGCTGTCAGTGTCATTATTTTCTGTGAAATATTGACACTGACAGCTCTTGAACGCGGTTAAGATGTGCTGATCGCGTTCAGTGTCAGTCGTGAAATTTGCACTTAGTGGTATTACCAAATGCTAAGAAATCCACTATGGCTTTGTCAGTATGTCCACATAACTTGATGTCCTTTGATGTTCACAGCATGCGTGTATTTCAGTCAAAGAGATGAGTTTCTAAAATTTCTACACTTTTATCTTTGTTAGAGGTTTGACGTGACGCCACAAAGGCTGAATATAATACAATATATGTACATAGGTACCTACATGCATGTCTTGCTTTAAAAAGCTTGCTTTTTGTTGTGCACATACTTCATTGCGAGAGGGAATACCTACCTACATGACAAGAACAAAGAAATGTTTGGGAGTTGAGACCGTTTTCTATTTAAGCAAGATATTGCTGTGAAGCTGCCAAAAGATGGAAAGTTCTAGTTACCTAATAGTATGATAAATAAAATAGGGCCTTAGCCAGTGAGTTGGTTGAAATCTATTCAGTCTTCAAAAACCAAGTTCTGTAAAGCTAACTTAATCCTTTACGCCTTTTATTGATTGAAGACCAAGTCTTGTGTCAAAACATTAAAAGCATTAATTCCCAGGGTTTTTATAGCTCGTCCTTCAACCCTCAATCAGTTGACAACTTCTGAAGTTTCGTAAAAGACGTTTTGAGTTGATCGGCCGCAGCGAGCGGCCAGACAAGCCAGAGTCAACATACAGGGAATTAGTCCAAATTATGTGCGCCTAGCCTCCCTCACCCCTCCTGAAAACCCGGCGTACACCCGCTCACACCCTCCTTCGAATCAATATTTGTTGTCCGTACTCTTCTGCCTTAATACACGCACAATGCTCACACACACAACCTCATTTAAAAACAAACCTTGGGACTTGCCGCTACAGTTCAATTTTCTCAGTCGTCGTCTTGTGTGCTTATAACTTGTTGAACTCCAAAGCTGTGGACTCATCCCCAGTTGTTGCTTTCTCTTCAAACGCAATGCGGTCTCTTTCCAACGCAGTTTTCCAGTGGGTGCGTGGAGCATCGGTATGTGGATTTGGTTGTACAAATCATACATAATGTACCATTTTCTTATCGGAAAAATGGATTATGGTAACGAGACCTTAAATGGGATGTGTTTTGTCTGAGATAGGAAGGTGTTGACGTAGTTACTTGAGTTAGAATGTTGGTTACTTCATTAGGTTATTCTACGATTTTGAGTTCTTTTGTTATAGAGACCTTCAATGGTTCGTGCTCACCTATGTTGAGTTAAACATTTCAACAGTTGAGTGGAAAACTGCCATGAAAAGGCAACATGGCTACAACAATATCATATTATTTATTTATTTATATATACTTTATTGTACACCAGATAATATATTACAAGAAGAAAAAGTAATACACTACAAAATATACAATGGGCGGCCTCTTCGAGGAGACCAGCATACAGGCTTCCTGGCATATTAACTACAGATGTAAAATTACTGACATTTTAAAAGATCAACGTAATATTAATTCGCAATAAAATGTGGTAACGCGTCGAATGTTAACAGTAAACATACAAAAGTGGCCCACAAAAGCCGTTTTCATGTAAGTTACACATCAATTAATATAAAAACTCGCATCTCGACTCTTGTTGAATATTCATAAAGAGCTGTTAATTGCACAAGTCGGCAAATACTAGGAGAGAGCGACTCCACGGTTCCTGGTAAGGCACGTCTCCTCTCCCCCCTTCGTTACTCCCTCCCCCTCGTCGCAAAAGGCCAACCCTACGCACACACACACGAGCACACTCACACACACACAAGGGGCGCGCGCAACCGGGAAAACTACGGCCTTTTACGTACGTATTGTGTACAAGAACGCGATTGTAGTATATTGAAGGAAAATATGATTAATATTCAAGGTTTTTCAGATAATAATATTTTTTGTAACAGCGGTTTTCTTTCAAAAAAGGATTCTTCATAGAGAATTATGATCACGCTATTATATCGCTATATATCTGAAATTCGTGATTGTTACCTACTTTGTAGAGTATGGTGTAGTCAGAAGTGATGTTTCAGTGCTCAGAAAGAACAGTCTGTTAAAATATTTAATAATTATTAATTAATTCAAGGCCTTCCTCTTCCTTGTTTCACTCCAAGGTATTTAACCAGCTTTCGTTAAGACACACAACATGTAATTTACGAAAAACAAATTAAGGTCACAAAACTTTCATTTCCCGGCGCATATTTATCTGTTTTCCTTACATATACTGCGCAGAAAACGCGTGTTGGGTGTGTGCGCATCTATTTACGCGACGAGTAAATATGTACCCTCACCGTTTGTGGAGGCAGCATTAATAATTCAATTGGTTGGCCCGCTCAGGTAGCATTTAAACGATTTTTAACTTGCCGTCAAACGGATTAATCGAAACCGGAAGACGGAACCTTCGGAAATGTTTGAATTTTATATTTAATTGACTCCGAATACTTTTTAATTATCGTAATTTGATTGTTTTTTTTTCTTCGTTTTTTACTTGTTCTTGATCTTTCGGATCATTATGGGCTTTTAAGGGATTAACTGTTACTTAATGGCTGAGGTGAATAATTTGTAGATTTACTTTTGTTTTTCATTCTTTGTCGATTTTATCGCCAGGGAATGTCAACAGTGTCCCTGGTTCAGGTAATGAGAACTTCTTTCTTGTTTATTTTAGCCATCAAATTCTGACACCTCCTCACCTATTTTGCATACCACAGCCAAACAAAACCGTGGTCGAGTGTCAGGATAATATAGTTGGTCGTGCTAACAGCTCGATCGGGGTCGTGTCGTTCAAACAGACGGACAAACGGCCGGCCGGCCGCGGCTTGATTTCTTTGCCAAACACTAATATTTGAAAACCAAGCTCGTCGCGATTACAGTGTGATCTTCATGGGTGGATTGCGCATGTGCGATGGTAGAAAGTAACCTAGGCATACCTATAGTCTTCCCCGCAATTATGTTAGTCTTGGTTGTGTTTTAAAATGTATTTGTAGGTAGTTAGGTTTAAAAATAGGGCTACTTGTTGAATCATGAGGATTAATATGTCATGCCAAGAAAGTCTGGGTAGGCAGTGTGTTTAACTTTTTGGCGAATAATTAAATGACAAAACCACGTTTGATGGTAGGTAACTTTGAAGATGTCGATTCCCCTAATTAACATTTAGGTACCTATATAGATTTTCTAGGGTAACTTCTTGTCAATTAACCATTTCAATGTTTCTTTTAAGCAAAAGACTACATCTAGCCTTCGACTGCTTTAAGGACTTTTCTGTCAAAGACAATACTCAATAGTTTATTGCATTCATGTGTGATCATTGTGAACTCTGTCGGGCGCAGCAAAATAGTAGGAGAGAGGAAGCTTTGAAGTTAGCTTATTAGGGCTGATTTCACCAATAAAAATGAACGGGAACAGCACATCTAAACTGCGATCAAGATCTGTCAGTGTCAAAATTCCACAATAATAATGACAGTGACAGCTCTTGATCGTGGTTTCATTCGTGAATTTAGCCCCTAGTCTACTGAACTAAATCAAATTTTATTAGATTTGTTTTTTTTTGTATAAGTATAAACAGTACTGTACTAACGCTAATAAGATTGCGATTATGAATGAATAAACACGATTACTGCACTGTAACCAATTACAAAAGATTAAAGATCTTTTACTAATCTTAAGTTACTATTTGTCAGCATTTATTCTTCTCAAGCATTTTTGCTACAACAACTGCAGCACACGTCCTTCTGAAAAATTAAATGATTCAAGGGTTTTAGGTAGCTCAAAAACATAACTATATCTTCTAGAACTTTCTCGATATTCGAATAATTATGCTTGGTACGTTATTTCACTTGCTCAAGATACATTGCCATATGATATCATCCACAGACATGAAAGCATGTGTGCAAACATCGAGCGTTCGCCGTTGCTGGGTAGTACTCGTAGATAAATTGGATCTATTGTGCATGGGATGAAATTATTATTATTTCAATTGTCCGGATAATTATAAATAAAATATAGAAATAATTGAATACCTACAGAAGGTGATGAAATATGAAATAATGGGAACATATTGCAATTGCATGTCATTTATTTATTTACTTCTGTGAAGCATGCGAAATGTGGGTGTACTATAGTTAGATGTCTGCTTAACCCGGTAGGGGAATGCTGGCGTGATGTTATGTTCTGGGTGTAAGTTTTGCATGAATGCTAAGTGTTTAATAAGCTATAAAGAATGTTCTTCTTTTCATTTGTCTTGAAAAATCCTTGTTGTTTTGTTCTCTGTCTTCCTTTCCGATGTCACTACTCATAGGAAATAGTTTTGTCTTAAGACAATAAATAGTCTAAACTACTGAGGACAGAAACAGTGGAAGATAATTAATATACCAGGCACCTATAGTTTCCTGGCATTTTTGCTGAACTGGGCCCTTTCGGCGCAGCCGTGAGGCACACTCCCCTGCTAATTTCTTACATCGCACTTTAGGTACGCTTTTTATTTGATTTTTATTTTTTATCTGCTGTATAATTATACTGTGTGCTTTTTAGTCTGTGCTAAGTAAATGTATTTTCTTTCTTTATTTCTTTTCTTTCAATATTTTGTTCCTTGGAGGATGTACAGGGAAATACTTACATAAATATTCCTTGGAGTATGTAGAGGTGCACGAAGATTGGATTATCGAATGCTCCATGTCTGAGTGGGAATTTGCCGACAACAGAATTTTTTTCATTAATGCTGATAATGATGGTAAATATTGCATTCTTAACATTTTCAGTTATTAATGCAATATTTACCATCGCACCGTCCACCATTCTGCAAAAATAACAAGACATCGTCATTTCGAAATTTCACAAAAATATGACGCGCAGTGCGTTATTCTGAGAAAACTTAACATCACTGCTGTGCTAAACTACTTGAGTCATAATCGCAATTAAAACAGTCGTTTATAATTATTATGACGCGCAGTTCTAAGCCGTGTGTGCACTGGGATAGTCAAAGTTGAGTTGAGCGCCCCCAGTATCTTTGTTGAAATATTTGCAGTGTAAGCGGTGACTCTAAGTAAGGGTCCGACTACATAGAAGGATTTTGGAAGGAATTGGGTTATGCTATCAAATGTTACAGATGAACGGTGTCTATATTTTTGGGTAGAATAGAATTAATGTTTCATGATTTGAGCAGAGCTGCACCAAATGCTAAAGTTCTACCAAATCGTGTTTGGTAGATCAATTTGGTAAATTCTGGAACAGTGGGACAGTTTGGTGGTTCATGGGATTTAAGAGATGCTAGAAAGTTATACCTGAATAGTCTTATAAAATCTTTTAAGCGACAAAAGGTGTTAAGAGCGTTTATCCTAAAAGTCGTCGCAAATAGCTGTCAAATATTTACCTGTTTTGATTAATTTGTTAATATACAGGGTGTTAAAGTTATTGCGTGCCATAGCTTCAGGGTGACTTCAGTATCGATAAAGGAACCCGTAAAAAACAAAAATAAAATACCTTTAAAAAAAGTAAAAAAAAACCGAAAATTATCATAAGATGCCTGAACACTTCGATAACGCCGAGTAAAGGATAGGTAACTAGGTACTTACGTAAATATTACAATTCCAAGTATTTTTTCTTCCTACTTTAGCGTGCTTATCTCCTTCAAAATGAAAACCTACAAATAAAAAAAGTTGATCTTGCAATATTTTTTTAAGTTTTTTTTTAAGTTTTTTTTTAATATATTTTTATTTTTCCTCGGTTCCTTTATCGATACTGAACCTATCCTGAAGCTTTGGCACGCAATTACTTTAACACCCTGTATATAGAAATATGAAATGTGACCAACTAGCGCTGCCAGAAAATTTGAGATGAAGAAAATATCAAGAAAATGTGCCTAATTGAACGTGGATGATAAAAATTGCTGTTTTCTTTTAACCTGTACTGTATAAATCCATAATCCTATCGCCGTAATCCATTGAGATTCACCAATCGTCACATACCACAAAAGGCTCAAACTCTCTACCCTCAAACGTAGCAATTCTTCGCAAGATATGCGCGCACCCTTACTCATACGTTCCGATGCGATGTTAGGTGCCGGCTGATTGTTGGCTCAGTAAATTTGTTCTCTTCTCACCCTGCCTGGATTAGCCTGTTTTTATACTAAACACAACAGTTTTATCTTGGGGAATGTTAATTGTACATGTTTCTCTTGCGAAACTGATGCGCTGACGCACTGTGCAGTGTTGATACGTTTCTGTATTTGCGTTGCTAATTATTGTTGGGTGATTGGTGGCTGTGATGCATACAGAACTAATTTACGAGTTCGATTCTTAGATTAAATCTGTTTAGATATATTATGTTGGTACGAATTAAAATAATTGTTGATAAGGAAGCAAAAGACGATCAAAAACCAATGAATGCTACTGCGTTTCTTTTTATTGGTTTTGCAATCAACCCTAGGCATCTCAGATGGAGGTGATCTTAATGTCCTAAATGTGAGCCGATGGGTGGTTAAAAGAAAATCTCTTCTCTCTAAGTCTTGTGTAGGTATAGATTATTTATCTCCTAAACCCTTGTTTAATTCTAGTCTATTCTCATCTCAGTTAACAACCAATAAAAACATAAACTTATACACCCAATAAAGCTTATCAACTAAGCAAGTTAAAACGGTAGTAATAAAATAATAATTTAAAATTCCAGTGTGTGTAACCTCGATAAAACCAAGATGGCGTCGGTTATCGCGGCCATATTGTGTGCTGAGCGGCCGGCGCGCGCGGCGCAAGAGTTTGCTCTCTGGAGACCTGTTTTACAAAGACCTTTATAATAAATTATTCTAGAATATTAATGAGGACACTGGGAGTATTTTATTTGCGTATATTTTTTTTTGTATTTGTTTAAAGCTCCGTGTTTGCAGGGTCACAGTGGAGGTGACATGCTGGAGGCGTTACGTTTGAAAACAAATATCTCGGATGGGTGGTACCTACTACTTACTTTGAATTTTGATTGCCGATGGTTTTGTACCTACTTTTTTGGATGGAACTGAAGGAAACCTTTTTTGTTAAATGAAATACTTAGATATTCGGACAAATACCTACCTGCTTTTATACTACGTACTATATACCTTATTTCAGAAAAAAGTATAAGTTTGACCATGTGTATTAGATTTAGTACCTACCACTGAACCGTTTGGTGATAACAATGAAGTAGGATACTATAGGTAGATGGTGATTTCACCATTGAAACTGAACGCGATCAGCATTTCTAAAACGCGTTCAAGAGCTGTCAGTGCCAAAATTGTCATGGAATATTTGTACACTGACAGCATTTGAACGCGTTTAGATGTGCTGAACGCGTTCAATTTCATTGGTGAAATCCGCACTTAATCTGATTCAGATGACAGTTTGAAAAATATGTTTACTGCAAGACAATAATGCTATTATAACCTTATTCACTATACTATACAATATCGATTGCTTGCACTCCTGATTTCATCAGGTGCCAACATTACACAACAAGGTAAACCCCTAACCAATTTAAAAACCATTTACTCAAAAGTTACAAAGCAAACGAAGTTTTCTCTGTCGCATAAGGCCAAGGGGGCTTCGTATTGGGCCCAGCTAAATATGTGCTCTACACACAAACACACAAACATACACACAATATGTACACAGCACACACACCGCTTGCACGGAAAATATTTGGTAACACAGCCAATGTAATCCAAGGAGTTTACCTTGATAAATTAAATACACCTAGAGATAATTCCGATTGTTGCGGACCTATTAGAGTTTGAATTTGTTTTCTTTGCGAATCTTTTAAATATTTGGCTAGTAAAGCGATCTAAGGCAGTAGGTACGTGACTCTGTTCTGTGTACTTACCTTCTCGGTACGTTTTCACAGGACATCGATGACAGTAGGCAATCTAGTTTTTCTTTCTTCAGAATGAAAACTTAAGTGATTATTTTTATAGTTCATATTATAGATATCAGAATAGCAATCACTGAGAGCTCATTACATTAACTCAAGTGTCCATATCAGAAAAATGTGTAGGTAGTGTTGAAATATTTTCTGTTGCAATTTTCATTTTGTCGATAAACCTTCAGTGATCAACGGTCACTTATCAATGGGTTCCTAACCTACCTGACTTGAAAACCTGCTAACTTATTTCTACCGGCTTCAAGCAAAAAACACATTAGTTAGTCCCCTAATGATGTCCTAACAAGCCTAATTCGCCTGCACATCCCAAATAAACGCAAACCAATTTATTTCAGAGGTGGTAACTCGTAGAAAACACATCAAAATATTGACAGTGTAAATGTAAACCGTGTGACCTTGACCGTGACCTTGGCAGGCGGGTTCACCCGCGGACGATAACTAGAGTTAATATTGGCATCGTACACTGAACTGTTTGACAAACGCTCTGCTCTATCAATATATAAACATAATATTTATATATGAAGCGCTTTTCGTTCGCTTAGTATGAGCACTTGTGTAATTTGTCTCTGAAACTGATAATCTGTGTCTATGTACATTTGTGACGTCACTGTTTGTTTGTTGCTGGCTTTAGGTTTTATTTGGGGTAGGGTAATGAAGATTTTCCTTTCACGTTGTTTTTTGTAGTCCTGCGAACGAACTTTACATAAAAAATGGCATCAATTTGAAGACATCTTTGATAGAATTTATTTGTGTATCAGCTATTTGAAATATATAGTTGAAAGGATGCCTAGAGTGGCTTTATAGTTATTGGTCAAAACTGTTACAACGTATTGCTAATTTAGTAAGTCTATCCTCTTCTGAAATGGGCCTGATTCTACCGCCCTGTATAACGGAATTCTCAAAAGATCCTCTCTTCAAAATCTACAATGCTCAATGCATTGTAGATTTTGTATAGAAAATATGTTCTACCTCCTTGACATTCATTTTCTCACGGTCAAGTGATTTATTTTTAAATCGCCAAAACTTTTTGTGATTTCAGAGTTACTCACGTACTCAAGTATGTTGATATTTTCATGACATTGTAGTATAAAGTTCGACGAACGATTTCGTTGTCCTTTTGTCCAAGTTTTATTGAACTTGATTGCAGATGGTGTTTTCGGATATTTAGGTGCCATTGTTTCATAAATATACATTTCTGATTATAGTTTCGCTGTGATTCATGTTTTTTTTTGGTTATTCAAGAACATGTGTCATAACTTCAATTCATTGGTATTCGTCAATTGAAAAAATTCATTCGATTCAGCTTATCGCAGTCCACTCCTGAACATAGGCCTCTCTCAGGCTGCGCCACAACACCCTGTCCTCTGCCTTCCGCATCCAGTCTGTCCCAGTCACTTTTTTAGGGTCTTCAGTCCATCTACCTGGGGGGCTTCCCACACTACGCTTGCTTATACGCAGTCTCTACTCCTAGGACTCGTTTGCTCCACCGGCCATCACCACCAGTCCTTCGACAAAAATGGCCAGCCCACTGCCGCTTCAGCGCGCTGAGTGACCTTAAATTTGTGGACCAGCCTGGACTGTCAGTATTCACTTAACATGTGGTAAACATAAACGTTTATTTTATTTGGTTAGGCGAATTCTGTAGTCTATTTACCGGTACAATTTTCTGACAGTAACAAATATAACTTTTCAATAAATTCATAGCACTTATTGCTACGAGGCTACGAGCGTAGCACCTATTAGTTTTGTAGCAGGTCTGAAAATCATTACGTTTTTTATTTTGTTTCACGTCCTTAGACTATACGAGTTATAATTTACGTCTACAGTGATTGATTGATATCATAGCAGTACGTGTAGATCAAGAGAGAGAGCTTACAGCATCATGGCATGATTATGCCATGATGCTGTAAGCTCTCTCTCTATACTGTTCCCACTGCTTATGAGAGGCATCCTCTCTATGAGAAGGAGTGAGACATAATCCACCACGCGGGTTGGTGAGTGTCACATGTCTTCAAAAGTTTTTTTGGTACTAAGTTATGCCGGTTAAAATGGTGAAGGAAAACATCGTGAGGAGATGTTTTCCTTCACCGTTTTGAGAGCAGATGGTGATGGAATAAATTGCACAAAGCATGCATGCCTACCTGCTTTCATACCCAGAAGTCCTGAATACCACTGAAACATAATTATTAGAAAACTAGCTACGGCTCGCGGTTTCACCCGCATAATTTCGACCACGTGGAAATATCGGGATAAAAAGTAGCCTGTGTGTAACCCGGGTCATGGACTACCCATGTGCCAAATTTCATCCAAATCCGTTCAGCCGTTTAGCGTGAAATCGTAACAAACAAACAAAAACCTCACTTTCGCTTTTATCTTCTTAATATACACACATCAAAAGTGTCTAGGGATCAACATATATTTTTGCAATAACTTTTCTCCTGATTGATATTAATTAAAATTTTCTTTAAGGATTCATCAAATAAAGTGTTTTCGTTTGTCACAGTAACGATAAACCAAGTCACCTTTGCATTAATAAAGAAATTTGCCATTTTCCTAATAAAGGGATTTTTGACATTTGAACCACTAACATTAAAGTTCGAAAAAAAGACTGAAATAACAGTTTTCTTTAAAATTTTATTGGGTAACTTAAACAATTAATAATCCGTGTTTCTACCGCGAACACTAACAACACAAGAACATCGGTTTGGCATACTCAAAATGAGTTCATCCAAATCACGCTGTGGAATGGCCGCCCATGTTCGTTGCAACAACAAAAAAAGGTCTTCTTGCGACTGGATACCCTCCATATTCGGCAGAGCTCTTCTCTGTAGCATATCCCATGCATGCTCAATCGGGTTCAAGTCTGGCGACTGAGCAGGCCAGGGCAGGACATTGATGTTAGCTGCGGCGAGAGTCTGTCTTACAACTCTTGCGGTGTGCGGTCGTGCATTATCATGCATTAACTGAAATAAGGGACCGATTTGCACTTGTAGAGGAACGATGACGTCTGATACAATCGTCTCAGCATAAATTTGAGCGTTGAGGTTGCCTCTAATCCAAATCAACTCAGTTCTTCCGCCGATCCAAATACCCGCCCATACCATGATGGTTCCACCACTATAAGGATGGACTTCCTGGCAGGATTTTAATCGCTGTTGGCGTCCAGGGGTTCTCCAGTGTCGTATACGTCTTGTATCCGGTCTCATACCAAAACGAGACTCATCAGAAAAGCACACGAAACGCCATTGTTCTTCTGCCCAATTTCTGTGTTCAAGAGCCCATTGATATCGAATCCTACGATTGTGCATTGCTATAGGTGGTACCCGTAGCGGTCTTCGGGAATGAAGGTTCACTTCATGCAAGCGGTTTCTGACTGTTTGGTCGCTAATTAAGTTCCCTGAAGAGTGATGAAGCCTCACGGCTAACATCATGGCGGTTATTGTTGGAGCTCTTCGAGCTAAGATTTGAATGTATCGGTCTTGTCTCCGTGTGGTGCAGCGATACCGTCCTCCATGGCGCTCAGCCACGGTACCAGTGCTTCGGTAACGTGTCCAAAGTCGACTGATAACACTCTGACTTGTATTCAGAGCTAAAGCCACAGTACGTTGCCGGGAACCAGCTTCTATCATTCCCACGGCTCTGAGCATTTCTTCCCTGCTTAAATGACGTCGCTGCTCCATAATAACGTTGGTTTTAATCAGTAGTAGGGAAACAGTAGCACTAATAATGTCTTCAATGCGTTGTATGTTTTTATAGGGAAAATATTGACAGCTGATTTTCATCTTTTACTCGAATTTGATTCACAGTTCCTGATTCAAATTATGAAATGCACCAAAAAGGATCCATATAAATTTATAAAATCATAAATTTATTACAAAGCCACATCTCAATCTCAAGAAATCCGCATAAAAATGCTTGATCCCTAGACACTTTTGATGTGTGTATATAAATTACGCGTCACGTTGTTTGTCCGCTATGGACTCCTAAACTACTTAACCGATTTCATTCAAATTTGCACACCGTGTGCAGTTTGATCTAACTTAAGAGATAGGATAGCCTTCATCTCAATTTATAGCCGCAATATTATTTTATTGCAAATTAGGACTACCCATGCGAAGCTGGGGCGGGCAGCTAGTAAGATTAGGAGAATAATAAATAATAAGTAGATAGGCTGTAGGTATCTTTCAGTTTCTGTCTACCGTCTACTAAAATGACACTATATTCCCCAGTTAGATAACCAAGTAAGCGTTGGTCCGCGGTCCGTTTCACAGACGTTATAGCATCTCGTACGCAGCTCGGGTGTTAATGAGATGAGCGGCGAGTCCAGACTGCACAAATTATCGGCCACACTGTAATGTGACCCTCTCGTACCCTTTTACGTGCTGTGCTTCGTTTAGTGACTGTATTCGAGCGAGTAGAGTAGTTCCATTTGGTGAACACTGCAGGTTATAATGACCAAATTTTAGCTACGTGCTGTGCTTCGTTTAGTTGTGCTTGTGACTCGATAGTGCGGTGAGTGCAAGTTTGGTTATGGTATTTTAAAATTGTAGGCAGTTCCGTGATCTAAGTATTGTTTGAATTGATGAGGGTGAGATTCGATATAAGTTTATTATAAAAAATAATAGGAGTAGGTAGAGATCTCTAAGAGATTTAATGCATCATATAGTTATTTAATTTCTATCAGTCAATTATATATGTGAGCAGGGCACATTGCTCGCAGAACAGATGGCCAATCGAACCGAAAGGTTCCATAGTGGCGACCGCGTACTGGAAGACGTAGCGTTGGGAGGCCCCCCACAAGGTGGACCGATGACACGGTGAAAGCTGCAGGAATCCGCTGGATGCGAGAAGCGTAGAACCGGTCGAAGTGGCGGTGCTTGGGGGAGGCCTATGTCCAGCAGTGAACGTGTTTTGGCTGAAATGATGAGTCCATTACATCAGTCTATTTCATCTGCTAAGATTAAAGCTTAAACACACTTTTTCTAATATTGCTTAAAGATTAAACAGATTTTTTCTAATACTGCGCTTTACTTCACATTTTTGACGAACCAGTAGCATCTCAAACGGGGCTCCAACTAAGGCTTACTCCAGTCACTAACCTAAATAGCCATGTAAACGAAGCATCAGCTCCAAAAGCGCAAGTCCAGTTGTTTGCAGTATCAATTCTGACGTGTACAGATTCGTATAGCTAACGCGTATTTATTTAGCGATACACATGTAATTGATGGCTTCGGCCGAATGTCGTGCAACCATGTTAATTTACTATACTTGACTCATGTTACGTTGCACGAGAATATCCTGTTTTTGTGGTGTAGGTGTCACTCAACTTGAGGACTTAATTCGGTCATGGATCTTTGCTGTAAAAGGTTGTGTAGGTACAGAATCCGGATGGTAATAGGGCACTAGTAGGTACCAATAGAGCTTGAGAAAGAGGCAGTTACATATATAATGATAGATACAACGATCTACAAAGCAAATATCATCAGTAATACAAAAATACAGCAAATTGTTTATAAAATGGTAGTTTACTTCTTTTTTTTAAACCTATCCTTTCTTAGAAGACATCAAAGATTTTTGATTGATAAGTACGAAGTTAAGATAAATAATAATTAATAAATAAATAAGAAGGAAAATGAGGTCTTTGCCCAGCAGTGGGGCACATAAAGGCTAATAAAAAAAATACGGAGTTAATCATTTTAATAATACAAATAGGCGTCATCAAGATAATTACGGTAGCTACGCCTTCAATCGATCAATCAAATTTATATTCTACCTACAAACAAATAAGACGCTGCCTCCAATATGTACACGAAAACTTGAAGCATTTACAAGAAAAATAACAGATAAACACTAAAATAAATATAAACATATCTATGTATGTAAGTACTAAGCGTTGAAAAACATTGAAAATCAATTCATTTTATACTAAATAGCTGGGACAATATGAAAATTGTAACCAAGAGTCGTGTTAGCCAATAAGCAAGATCAAATAGTACAGTGAACGTGCGACTTCCAATAATTATGTTTGCAGAAATCGTTAGAGCCGCCAACGACCGCCATCTTGGACTATTCACGGACAAAACGCTATGGAAAATCACAGGCAAATCAAATACGTAATATATATACAACTAGTTTGTACTCGCGGCTTTGACTAAAACCCTGTTTAACCTAGTTGCGAAATGGGTTTTTTCTTCTTTTGATTCAATTGCTAAATTCCAAATATTTTAGGAGTGAAATATGGCCTGGAAAGCCCTAGGTGTGGTCACATCCTTGTAATCGGGAACAGTGACATGCCAGCGAGTGTGACATCGATTGGTATTCGTTATCAAAACTCACCGCTTTTAAACGACGTAACAGTCATTTGAGTTCAAAAATCATTATTACTGAAGGTCCTCTGAATTCCCGTACGGTGTCTGAAATGCCCATCAATTTAGCTTATAGCTTGTCTCAAGTAAAAACAGCTAAGCTTGATCACTTGACATGAGTATGACATTGACAATCTGTCAATTACTTTCAGAAACATATTTTCTTTATGTTTGGACGTTTTTGGCATTTTAATCTAATACCTTTAAAACGAGCAATTCTTGTACATATATATTATTATTTATTTATTTATTTAACCATTTATGTACACACATTTAAAAACAGACAAGAAGAAAAGAACAGAAAAATACGTACAAAGGTGATGCTTATTTCTAAAGAAATCTCTTCCAGCATACCTGCGATAGGACAGGGGGATACAAAGAGATGTAGACACCGTGTGTAAGAGTAGAGAGAAAGTAAAATACATAAAATCGAAACCATTCATTACTTAATGAAATAAAACACATAATATGAGTAAATACTACATACATAAATACATACACATAATTACATGATACATATATGTATTTATATAATCTGAATCTCGGAAACGGCTCCAACAATTTTCATGAAATTTAGTATGCAGGGGGTTTCGGGGGCGATAAATCGAACTACATAGCTAGGTTTCATTTTTAGAAAACGTACCAAAAAAAAAGCCTTATATTTACTTATTTTATGCAAAGTCATCAATAAATACCAATTTATATATACATGAATATGACATTATTGAATATTATATGCAAAATGACATGAATATGTAGGTACTTTGAAAACTATTTTATTACTTTAATTATTGTGAACCTATGTGGGTATTTTTTTTCTTAGTTAGTTTTGATGGTCTGGCAGTTTGAGTACTTTATGCGGCCTACACAAATGTCCTTTCTTTAGTATTGTTCGTGGAGTGCTCCTGAGTTGAGCTACACGATTAGTGACAAATGCGTGCACTGACTAGACAGGTCCACTCAAATCTGTGCGGATTCCTTAAAAGACCATTTCAGACACTGATCTACATGATCCTCACATGATCGGACCAAGAGTATGTCTCGACTTTAAAAGAGACTTTTTTTTTCCATTTCTTCTCCGGGGTGACGGTAGGAAATGTCGACGCCAACTCGTATCTTTCTGTTTCACCTGTTTGTGTGATTCCGATATCCTATTTACAAAATAAGGCTGCGTTTCCACCACATTAGCGAGAATGTGTAGCAAGGGATGTGTGTGAAACTCACCAATAACATCGCTTCACTGTTATAGCATGATAGGCCGAGGAAATTAGGTTTGAACCCTGCACTAAATCTTAACAGCGATTTTTTTCTTGAATCGTGTTTTTGAACTTAACTCTCCAAATAATAATAGAAAATTAAACATTTTCCAGGCCCGCATCAAGGTAAAAAAAACAAAAACGCGTTTTTTCTACCAAGTAAAATTGAATTAACATGTTTTCTTAAAAAAAACATACACGCGGGGGTTACCTTTTCGCGGGATACATTTTAACATACTTCCTTGCCCATACCCTACACGTTAAATAAAAAAAAATCGCTGTTTCATGCAAAGTTGGCCTGAAATTCGGAGTAAATTCCCCGGACTATGAGCTAAGATAGCGTTGTTATTGGTTAGTTTTACGGACATTCCTAACTACGCATCTTCGCTCATCTCTGGTGGAAACGCAGCCTAAATAATTTCATTTCAGGCTTTAGTGGTTTAGTCAGTCTGTCAGTCAATCAGTCAGACACGAATCGATATCTTATGTTTAGATTGTTCGTTCTTAATGTGCTGAAATGAAAACTACAAACACCTAAGTATAAATAAATATCTGAAACACGGAATGTTTCAATGTTAATTGTGTGCACGCCACTTTGCGACATTTTTATTATTTGATGATTTTACTTATACCTATTGACTTCAATCAAATAGTGGAAAGCTGTTTGTTGTTTTATAAATAAACAAGATTATGAGTCATTTAGTTAATCGTGGCAAGGATTTCAAGATAATCATACAAATTAGAATCCTAACTAATATTGCGATAGTGAGTTTGTTTGTTTGTTACGCGTTAACGCTAAAACGGCTGAACGGATTTGGATGATGGCACATGGGTAACCTATGACCTGGGTTAGGAGATAGGAAACTTTTTATCCCGATATTCTCGGGGGATCGACTCGCGAAGTGCGATGCGGGTGAAACCGCAGCGAGCAGCTAAGAAAGAAAAAAGAAAGAAAGAAAGAAAGAAATGAAAAATTGTTTATTCTGCACAAGCTAAGTTAGTTACTTATAAAGCTATCACAGTTACACCGTTATCACAAACTCAGTATTTTGTGGTAGACGCGGTTTCGCCCACGTGGAGGTCGGTATCCCAAGGAAACGTACTACCGGGATAAAAAGTATCCTATGTCTTAAACCAGGTCATTGTCTACCCGTGTGCCAAATAATATCCAAATCCGTTTACCCGTTTTAGCGTTAAAGCGGAAGAAACCAACGAACATATAAACAAATTCACTTTCGCATTTATAATATTAAATATGGTGCATAAGGGCTTCTGACGACCCGTAACGACTGTCAAAGATCCACGAATGACAGCCGGGACCAACAACGTGCTTTTCAAGGCACGGAGGAGTCTCTGTATGTAAAGATGGTCACCCATCCATGGACCAACCCCGGCAAGCGTAACTTAACCTGATGGATCGACCCGTGCAGCTGTTATTACTTAGCCACGAGCTCCTTTTCGTGTCGATTTACCACCACTGTCCCTAAATAATCATCACCAGCCTTCATACCATGCTGCACGCCTCTCTCTACAATCACTTTATAGTTATAGAAAACATATTCAAACCTTATTTCTCTTTTACCTACTCCACGTTGCAGGAGGTGTGTTTAAGATAAAATATAATAAAGCAATTATAAATTATGTATGTCAATCTAGTTTATTATACCTTGTAAACTTAGGCAAGTACACCAACAGAAACAAGACAGATGCATAATCAGCCTATAATATTCCCACTGCTGGGACACAGGCCTCCTCTCAGTGAGAGGGAGTGGGCCGTAATCTACCACGCGGGCCCAGTGCGGGTTGGTATAAGTCACATGTCTTTGAGTTTTTGGTTCTAGGACTTGCCGGTTTCCGCACGATGTTTTCCTTCACCGTTTTGAGAGCGGTGGTGATAAAATCATTTACAAAGTAATCGTCTGTCAGGGTTCGAACCTACGATCTACAACTCGGTAAGCCGCGGCCGGCAAGACAGATGAATTTTATTGAATTAATTTTTTAAGTGTTTTATTTTAGACAAGAGAAACTGTTTTTAGATTCTAGGAAACGTTTTTAGATTCTAGTATCCGTGTTTATACTTTAGAAACTAAGATACCTACCTAGTGCCTTCCATGGCATTGTTTTTAAATGTAATATTTAGCTACTGTTTAAATGACCGTTCAATTAGTTAAATAAGTCTTCTTTGTTTGAAATACGCCAATCAAACTCATACAGTCAACGCTATGACAATAGCACTGCAAACAGTAAATATTTGTATCAACTAATATTATCATACTGTTACTGTATTCGCTTTAATTATCTGTGCTCAATTCTGGCAACATTATAAATTAATTTGTCTTCAGACTAAGGAATTATTTTGCCTGTAAACATCAAGTCCTCGTTTATTGGTGTAAATATTTAATATTTGATCCGTTTAATGTCTCATTATTACGAATATTTTGTCGCATTTTTAGAATTGGACCGATAAGTTTGGGCAAATATTTGGGGGCTACAATAGTTTTATCATGCGATGGTTGTTGCAGGGTGGACAGATGTGGTACTTAACTTGAAGAAGTAGGTATGACCACTTACCTAAGTACCTTAACGGTGAAGTGAGCTGTCATTTCACGTGATGTGAGTGTAGTTTCCGCTAGGGCTGATGCCTGCCGGGGTTGCGGGAAAGTTCAAAAAGGTTACCAGGGTCCCTGACAACGTACAGGCAACTGAAGGAACACGGGTGGGTGCGGGTGGTCAGTAAGAGACTGACACGCCCTTCCGCTCCGCCCAGAGCGGGAGAAATTATTTGATGATTTCGCAACAAAAAAAAAAGCTACTTTTGACAGCTCACTTCACTTAAGATTTCATGTGACATATTTACAGAATAGCTCTTGCTGCAGCTTCACCGCACTGACAGCGATGTGTAGCCCCGCAAGGAGCGCCCAGACGCAGACTTGTAGCGAGCCGGAAAGTGGCGTCACCTAGCATAGTGCCTATGTTGGGTGACGGTAGCGCTTGAAGCCATAGGCCCGACTCCCATTCTCCCACAGCCAGTAGGCGGGCACGCTCAGCAGTATTGGTGGACTGTTCCTGTAGATACCTCCAAAGTTACCTGCTGATGCTCTTGTAGTAACCATCAAGCTCAACTGCCTCATGTGATCCTGCCGAAGTCTTAATAGCCCTTATTCATCCTGAAAACAACTAAACACCACATGTTACAGAACTCTTAGGAACATAGGTAGGTACTGTAAAGGTTGTCTGCAAAACGGAATTTTACATCATGCTGGCTGGTAAAAAAAAATACTCTGGTTAATAATTCGATCACTCAAACGAATTTAGAATTAGATTCATCAAATTGAATATGCGGTGACTGTTTTCATAAAACTACAGTTATGAGGCAGCACGTTCTCTTGAAATAAAATTAGCGAAAATTCAAAATTGCTTCTTATTTTCTTATGTACCTACATATTCAGGAACTGTAAGCGCGCTAACAATAATAATATACCCACATAAAGTCTATCTTCTAGCAATATGAACATGAGATGAATGAATGAATTGAAAACATGAATTTTCTTTCTTAAATCTGGATGCGGATTAGTAGCCTAAACTCTCAGAAATACTGTCAAACACATAAAAAATATTTAATCGAAAGGATTTTGAACACAACAGGGTTGAAAAAAAAAAGTCTTATTGGTGATTTGCACGAATGTTCTTGCCCGAAACGTGCAAATCGATTTCTGGACTTGTAGATTCACCTGCAAATAAATTAACTTCGTGCGAATTGCCTCAAAATAAAATACGATTCGTCCGTTTCGTGCGAATCACCAAAAGCCAGAAAAGGAGTCCGAATCATACAGCATCGACTATTCCCGATCTATGCCAGAACGGTATTACTGAATCGTAAAATGCTTTCCGTTTTACATTTGATTTCAGACAACGATGATTTTTTGCCCCACTGTGGGGCAATACAGGTTAAATAAAAAAATATAAAAAGACAATGATTTTTATGCTCATTTAAAAATACTTTTTCGCGTGGGTGACAGAATGCATTTGCATGTACTCTTTAATTTCTTGTCCCCATTGACCCAGACAGAGGGTCCGTGTGAAGTTGATAATTGCACATACCATTACTAAATGTTCACGATAACCAGAACAATAATAATATTCTCAAGAATAGTTTTACATTTTCGTAAAAGAATAGGAATTATTGGACAAACAACTGAGACAGAGAACCGGACTTTCTTTTCGAGAAATTGAATTTTTTTAAAATTGAAAATCAATGCGTTGCAAACAAAGGTAGATCACGAACATACGAAAACTTTAAGAAGGTATTTGTTGTTTTTTGAAATGAATACTTCTTTATGCGTTGTGCACTTTTTTTGGGATGGGTAAAAATATTAAACTCGCGTCAGGACACGTGACCTGATCGAAAATTCTTAAGACGTTCAAGTTTTTGTTGACAGCGCACTATGTTTTATTTTTTTGGATTTTTTTTTATGGAGCTACAGCATTCGTTCTTGTACTAACAGCAAGCCACATATATTCCTAACATTTTCGATAGATGGCGTTACTAAGTTTTCACTTCAATCGGCAGTCCCAGACTGCCTCGTTTTTTTGTTTTTTTGATAGTTTTTTTTAAACCAGCTCGTTGGTCTAGTGGTTGCAGGCACTACTGCTGAGCATACGGTCCTGGGATTGATTCGGGCAAAGTGCTATTCGGGTTTTCCATCTGTAATTTCTAAGTAGCACCCAAGAGTCTGGCTTTGTGCCCGCGGTAATAGGCTCACCCCCTATTACATAGGACTTAAATATAAGATAAGATAAGATAAGATAAGATTTATTTTTCTCACCACAATATAAAGTACATTTTCAAATGATCATAGGACAATACATAATAGTTTTATTTATACTGTGGGAGACTGGTGCCTAAGCTAGGCGTAAGGCCTGTATTTCAGGATACCAGGTCTCCACCCCTTTGGAAACAGTTACATTTACTAGAGATTATGTACTCGTACACAAATGCGGTAAGTTATATAAAACCAGAAAGAAGAGAGATTACACAATTGGTTGTTACTTGTTACTTAATCTAAGGTTAAACTTATTCTAAGGTTAGTATGTATGTGAAAGTGTGTGGTGTGCGTGGTGTGTGGTGGTGTGTGTGTGCGTGTGAGTGGGCTTGGTGTAACAAAAGAAAAAAAATGGTAGGGAGTTGAAGAGCTGAACGAATAGAATGGTGAAATATATAAATACGTAAATTGGATTGATTATAATTGTGTAACTATTATAACAAGCAAGTTATACCGTGGCAGCTAGAAGTTTTTCCGTATCTTCATAACTTAACTCCTGGAGCCAATTTCTAACCTTCATTTTACACTTCGTTTTGGTAAGGTCATAAATCGAGAGCGTTCTATTTATTTTATTGTAAAGAAACCGACCAAGGTAACAAAAGAAACGTTTTGAGAACATAGTAGTAAGTTGTTTACCATGGCGATCCACTGGGTCAAAACGTCTTTTACTTTGTAACAGCGAGGAATATGCTGTTTTAGGGTCGTTTCTAGAACGAATAGCTGCCGAACAGTGAGGACTTTAGAGTCCTTGTATAAGAGTGCTGTGGGATATCGAAAAGGTAGAAAGGAAGATACCTTTAGAATTGCTCTCTGCGCTCTCTCCAATTGTATGATCGCGTATTTAGTTGCACCGCCCCAAGACGTTATACAGTAGGTTAGTAGGGACTGAGCGAGGGCAAAGTAGACCGATTTCATCAGCCTGACGTCAGCCACATGTCTTAAAGTCTTAAAAACAAATATCAGTTTACGCAACCTGTTGCTGAGGGTGTTGATGTGTTCGTGAAATCTCAGCTTGCAATCTATTATAATACCTAGGTACTTAATACTGGTTGTTTTTTGTAGGCGGGTGCAGCCACAAGTGCTGTCATTTTGGTTAGAGCAAAAGTGGGCAATTATGGAATACACCGGCGTGGTTTGAGTTGTGTGTGTGTGGGACTTTAGGGAAAAAGCAATATACTTTGTTTTGTCCGCGTTTAGTGTGAGAGCATTACTATGAAGCCACCTCATCACAACGTCAAAGCCTGTCTGAGCATGTGCGTAGACTTCATGCCATGAGTTTGCGCTGAATAGTAGGGCAGTGTCATCTGCAAATGTTATTACTTTACCCTTGGGGATGTTGAGCATACCCAGCTCGTTGATGTATATGAGAAAGAGGGTCGGACCGAGTACGCTACCTTGTGGTACACCATAGGTGACGGTGCGCTCTTCGCTGACGATGTTATCGATCTTAACAAACTGGGTACGCTCACTCAGGTAGTCCTCAAATAGTTTGAGTTGTACCCCCCTAATGCCCATTCTTTCCATTTTGTTAATAAGTATGGGTACAGAAACAGTGTCAAAAGCTTTGGCAAGGTCTAAAAAGATACCCAATACCTTTTGCCCCCCATCCATGTTTGTGACAACATAGTTGGTCAGATCATGAACCGCATCGGACGTTGATTTACCAGCCCGAAAACCATATTGTGAGGGAGACAATATGTTAAACTTCTAGGTAGTCAACAAGCCTATTGTTCATGATCCTCTCTAGTATTTTGGATAGGGCAAGAAGCACCGCAATAGGTCTGTAGTTGTTGACACTATTTCTGTCCCCACTCTTAAAGATAGGATATATAACGGATTTTTTTAAAGGTTTGGGAAATTGACCAGATTTGAGAGTGAGGTTGCAGATGTGTGTAAGTGGTGGTACAACTATGGCCGTGTGTTTTTTGATAAGGCATAAGGTCCTGGGATTGATTCGGGCAAAGTGCTATTCGGGTTTTCCATCTGGAATTTCTCAGTAGCACCCAAGAGTCTGGCTTTGTGCCCGCGGTTGATGGCAATAGGCTCACCCCCTATTACATAGGACTTAAATATAACTGGCGAAATGTGGGTGTACCTCTGCCTAACCCTTCGGGGAATACAGGCGTGATGTTATGTTATGATAATGATGTCGTACTGAAGCTCTCTACTTACATGACAGATGAGGCTTTAAGCTGCGTTTCCACCAGATATGAGCGAGGATGCGTAGCGAGGGATATGTGTGAAACTAACCAATGACATCGCTTCACTGTCATAGCTTTTTTGTTTTTGGCTGGGAAATCGTCAAATGACTTCTCCCGCTCTGGGTGGAGCGGAAGGGCGTGTCAGACTCTTACTGACTAAAACCCACCCGTGTTCCTTCCCTTGCCTGTGCCAGGGGTCACGGTTTCCCCTTTGGACTTCCCGCTACTTCACTGTCATAGTTTGAGTTAAGCTAGCGTTGTTATTGGTTAGTTTTACGGACATTCCTCGCTACGCAGCCTCGCTCATCTTTGGTAGAAATTGGCTGTTTTGCGTATCGTTTGGAATGAAAACGTACTTTTAAAATAAATAAATTCGCAGGTTTTTTTACCTATTTTTTTTTTTTTCTAACGATAGATAATACGGGCTGGTATCCGCAACTAAACGCCAAAGCGCGTATTTTGCGTATGGGTGGGAAAATCGGTTATTCGATCCATCCCAGCTCCTCAAAGAAGGCCAGCAACGCCTTGGTGTCACCGACAATCTCACGTAGGGTACCTGGGTTACCGAAGTACTTTGCCTTGTATATGGCGACCACCGGGCAGTTTATCAGCACATGAGCTGCTGTCTCGTCGTCCTCCATACAGGTTTTCTTACGACATACCTAATTTTCAAAATTATCAAAATACACGTCATAACATGATGTTCAACGAAATTCCGTCAAACTTTTCGACATAATTTCATCACTATTTTTTATCACACAGTTTCCATGCTTCAAACCTCATATTTACCCAGATCTTTGGACTTATCTAGACGTGACAGATGGCTCACGTTAATGAGTAATTAAAAGAAAATTTTCCACGAACACATCAGCATCATGCGACGATAAGGAATAGGTAGGTACAGTCAGTCTCAGAAAGATGTGTGCATCGATAAGCAATTAACAAACAACCAACCCAATCCTAACTAAAAATAAAAAATGAAAACAATCTCTGGAACTACCAGTTGGTTTTGAAAAAATCTTTTTGCATTTGTTAGCCCAATTTTAGAGGAAGGCTATAAGCTAACATCACTCTATTACCCTTAGGAGGTTAATAATATTACCAATTCGTAGCTAATGTGTAATAAATCAAACGTCCTTTATTCAAACTAGGCTGAGAATCAGCACTTTTTGAACGTAAAAATTACATAAGACAGTCCCTCAAAACGCCCGCCCTTCACCGCTTCCTAGTGCATTAGCTGGGAAGAAGAAGTGGCGCAACAAACTCTCCAGCATCACAGCTGTCTGTTTAATTGTTTTTAATTTATAAACACCTTACACATTATGGAAAGCAATTAAAGATGTGAATATGAATATATGTTTTGTGTCTATAATTTGATACAATATTATACAACGTGAAATTTTAATCACAGTTTTGCTAGAACAAACGTTGTTCAGACCATGGTCTACTATCATTCTATAGCATCCAATATGTTATTAAAACAAACTAAACTAGGCGTTCTCAAATAAGTCTTATGTTGCTCAAACGTGTTCAAACATTAACCGTAACATCTAAGAACTCATCGCGGTAGCAATATGGCATTCAAAAGAGTTATGAGCAGTCCACGTGAACTACAAGGATGTCCGGCCAATGCGGGCCGAAATTTTAATAAATAAATCAGTCTTTTTTGTGTTTTTTTTTAAATACCATTGACTTTTTTTTTAAATTGATTGTTATAGAATGGTAGTAGACCATGGTCTGAACAACGTTTGTTCTAGCAAAACTGTGATTCAAATTTCACGTTGTATATGTAGATGAAAAATTGTAGACAATTCAATGAATTCTCGTCGATGAACACATACATCTTTTTGAAGCAGACTGTCCCTGTCAGTCTGTATTTATCTTGACGACTGATGGAGCAGTAAATTCTTTGTTTCACACAATGCCTGATAAGAAGTGATTTCCTCTGTTTGCGCAGAAAGAGTGGTAGAAGATTTAATAAATGACAGTTTATAGTGTTTGGCTCATTACTATTAATAGAACATTAATTGTTTAAAGTTTGTTTAAAAGTGAAGAAATGGGTGTGTTCATTTTTATTTTCAGTCTTACGTCATAGTGATAAGGTTACTTATTATAAAAAGTCATCATCATCATCATCAGCCTACAGCAGTCCGCTGCTGGACATAGGCCTCTCCTATTGCACGCCATTCAGCTCGATTCTCGGCAACTCTCGTCCAGTTGCTACCAGCCACCCTGCGAAGAACGTTGCTGAGCTGTAGCCTGAGGGCGTTCAACCTTACTTTTGCCGATTCGCGGTCTCCACTCCAGAACACGTCTATCCCAACGGTGATTGGTTCTACGGCTAATATGGCTAGCATGCCACATCAGCTTGCTTATTCTGTTAGCTAAATCGAAAAATTAGGAAAGTTGATCACACCAAACTATACGAATGAAAAATTAAATGCAATAAGAAATAAAAGGCCGGTAAAACAAATGAAAATCTATGTACAGTAATCGTGCTACAGTGCTTGCTAATGAAAAAATTGACGCTCGAAATCATTCGATCGGTTTAAAGTCGATGTTATAAACAAAACTTCAAACACCTTATTTCTTCTTCTTCTCTAAGGCTTGTATCACACTAGGACCCTGGTGATGCTACCATGGTCGCGCTGCCAGCTGAATATACACAGCGCTATGGTGGGTATCTCACCTGGCGTCCAATCGATTGCGCAACCAACCAAACTTTTTTGGCAGTGCGACCATGGTTGCGCCAGCACTGGTGTCCTACTGAGATAGGGCCTTAATTGTATAGGCACAAATTGCTGATAGGCTGAAGGAATCCGCTGGATGCGAGAAGCACAGGACGGGACGATGTGGCGACGATCTAGGGGCCTATGTTCAGCATTGGACGTCCTTCTGATAAATGATGCTGCAAATGAATAGCTAGCCAATCAACAAAGTGGTAGCGCCTACTGAATGCCCGGGAAGCGCCGGATATATATTTAAGTATCCTTACTACTTAAGGGGATAATGGTGGCCCAGTGGTAACGGCCGCGACTTCGAGTTGTAGATCGTAGGTTTGATCCCAGACAGGCGCTTTACTTTGTCTTAATTATTTCATCACGACTGCTTTCAAAACGGTGAATAAAAAACGTGAGGAAACCAGCACCTCCTAGAACCAAAAATTCGGAGACATGTGACATCACTTACACTGGGCCCGCGTGGTGGATTATGGCCCACTTCCTGTTCACAGAGAAGAGGCCTGTGTCCCAGCAGTGGGAAATTATAGGCTGTTTACTGTTTTCACCCTACAAAAACTTATAATGTTTTTTTCAGTGCTAAGGTCTCATTCTCGCCAAACCTTAACAAACTGTTTCTCCCATGCTTCCCACCCACAGAGAGGTACAAATTCCACATTAGTACACACAAAATGCTAGTTTAAAGCCAAAGAGGACATTATTTGATTAACACTAATTAGTCGAACCGGCTTTGCCCCATCCGCCGGCGATGTAAAGAAAGCGCGAGCTCACACAAAGATATAAAGACACACTTTCAACGGTCTTTTCGCGCTGAAAATAAAAGCCAAAATATGTTTTAAAAAACGCAAAATTATATTGGTTCAGTAAACCCAATTTGTGAGATGGAGAAAGCAACTTTCTACAAGTCCATAGTTTGTCATAATTTTAATTTATTGCAGAAATATTGGCTGCTTTCGATTCGGTTTTGTGTTGATTGTTTTAAGTTTTTATGAGACTAGTAGGTACTTCTTTTGTATTGGTTTCGTGGTTTCCGGCAGGGTGTGACAGTTAGCCTTGTTTCCGACAGAACTGCTGCCTAGTAAATGTATAAACCACCGTTTCAGCTATTATTGTAAATTCTTTTTACAGCCATGCTAGACAGTAACTTGAAAATCGAATCTTAATGGGTTTTATGTATAAACGTTGCATTCCTATTCAATAATTTAGTTCACTAGTTAGCCATATTTCTTATTGCCAAATTAACCAAAACAGCGAAATATTTGACAGCTATTTGCGATGTTGCCCACTTTCTGTATTGCTGTCAACGTTTATAAATAAACCCCAAAATGTTTTGTTGTGATAGTATAAAGTTTATTCTTCCCTAGAATTACGTTTTTGAGGTTTAATAATGTACCTTAGTTCTTTCAGGTGTTTGTTTTATCATTGAATTGAACCTAGGTAAGTATATATTTTCAACCAAAATTTTATCGTAACATGTAGCAGTAATACAATCCTAAAAACAGCTTTATCATTCACAAACAGATGACAAATAACTACAATGGAATAACAAACCCCACCCCTGTAATTAGTAAAATCATCAAACATTTAGCAAGACGATTCCCACCGTTCATTGAATCCATACATCTCGACCGATTTCACGGACAATTCCACATAAAAGGTACAAGTCAAATGGTCACAAAGCCCATTCATTTTAAACGGGACCCCTAACAACATTATACCGATGTAATACATATTTCATTATTAATTTCCACCTTTTATGGTGCTTAATTTTATTGCTGTGGCAACCCCGGACGTATTTTTTTATAAGGCCACGGTACGATGCTACAATGCCAGTCCGTTTGACAATAGGGGGCGTTGTATTGTTGTACAATGTTTTTTTTGTTGATAGATAGTTTTATAATCATGTAAGGTACGGTTAGATGAATCATTTTAAATATGCAGTATATTTTTGTAAATATTTCCATGAAATAAAATGTGTAAACATTTTCAATGCTCAAAAATTACTCTTTTCCTATTTTCACAGAAACTTTACTACATATTTACAGTATTCAATTGGTTTCTTTTTCCAAACCGTACGAAAACCTGCACACTGAAAACTAAAATTAGAAAAATCGTCAAAACGTCAGCTCGAATCCAAAAGTTATCTAAAACTGTCCCATTCTTTTGCTGACTGTACGTGATCTGACGTATCCACATCGTCCAACAGTTCCTGAACGCTCAGACTCGTCCCATTCATAAGGAGACACCGGCATTCGCTTCCGGTTGCCCTTTCATTGTACCAAGTCAGATCGCGCGCCGCCGGCCATGCCAACAAAAGACCGATTCAAAAATCGAATTCGCGATTCAAAAGCGCATCGTTGAGGTTTATTGGCTTATCGCTTGATTGATTGTGCGAACGCCGACGCAATTTTTTTTTCTTTCAATGTTGCCAGTTTTTATTATGGAATAACTCGATAATATATTTTGATTTGGGCGTGTCGAATTCGCGATTCCCTTTGTCGGTTGCAGGAAGTTTTAGCAACGTCTATGTCCTGTAACAGGTACATTTGTAAGGAATGTATGGAGTTTAGTACACTTGTGTTTGCGTTACGCCTATTAGGGCTTCCATTTGAAGTAAAGAGGCACGCATTGTGGACGTTAACTGTGCTGAAATGGTTAATATTTGTAAATAAATTATGTTCAATGTCGATTCGCTTCTGTTGCTGGTTTCTTTGCATACTTATTATAACTCTTCAATGGTTATTTAAGTAGAATTGTAAAGCAATAGAAGGTTCGGTCTTGACAAAGCTTACATATCTATTTCTAAGTATGAAATTAGTAATTACCAGAGATCAGAATAGGTAGATAGGAGGAGCTCGTGGCTAAGTAATAACAGCCGCACGTGTTGATCCATCAGGTTAAGCTACACTTGCCGGGGTTGTTCCGTGGATGGACCATCTTTACATACCGAGACTCCTTTGTGCTTCATTCGTGGATCGTGAGAAGTCAGAAGCCTGAAAATCTGACAACTAGTCATACCAAGGGGTATCGTATTACCCAGTTGCTGGGTTGTGGAGGTCAGATAGCCAGTCGCTCCATGTAAAATACTGGTATTCAGTAGCATCCGGTCAGACTGGAAACCCACCCCAACGTTGTTGGGAAAAGGCTAGGCAGATTTATGGGAATAGGTAGAGTATATTTACATAAACTTCGAGGAAGTTTTACATAGAGTGGATAATACCTCCTCTAAAATCCCGGAATGATGGTAAATATTACCTATTTCGATCTCTGGTAATTACACATAGAAAGTACTAATATGATAATATCTAGACCAGTGTTTTTCAACGTGTGGGTCACGACCCCCTGCGTGGTGGCGAAGTCTCTATAAGGAGGGCGCGTGGTCTCATTAAAAAAAAAATCCGTTTAAAAAAATATTTTCAAACTTTGCTTTGTTGCTTTAGATAATTCCAGCAAATATTCTCAAATAAGTACAGATTATAAACAGTGGAGGATAGGAGGTCGTGAAAAATTTCTTCATACTTAGGGGGTCGCGTCATGAAAATGGTTGAAAAACACTGATCTCTGACTAAAACCATCAACACAATGTCATGAGTTTATTCCATCACCAGAGCAGCATTTTATTTAATGATGATGTTGAAGTAAAACGCGAACTCGCTGGATAGTTATCTATACATACAATTAAATAAAATTAAAGTGTCTGTTTGTAATGTCAAAATAACAGCTTTTTACTAAATGCATACGAAAGTATATACGATCCAAACAACAAAAACACTTTTTTTTTTGTCTGTCTCTCTGTTTGTTCTGACTAATCTCCGAAACGGCTGGCCCGATTTGGACGGGACTTTCACTATTAGATAGCTGAGGCCACTGGGCGTAAAATAGGCTACTTTTTATTCCGATATTTCCACGGGAACGTAGGGAATAAAAGAAAAAACCACTTTACGCGGGTGAAACCGTGGGACGCAGCTAGTTGATTATATTAACTTATTATATATATAAAAGTATAGCTTTCGAACACCAATCTGACGGAGTGCCTTTCAAACCTCTCAATCAATAGAAATTTCCTACTTTGACGACAAAAATAAGAGGGATGTTATCCTAACTTAATGTTATAAATGCGAAAGTGAGTTTGTTTATTTGTTACGCTTCCACGCTAAAACTGTTGAACGGATTTGGATGAAATTTGGCATAGGACATAGGATACCTTTTATCCCGATATTCCCAAGGGATCGAGACTAGTTTATGCAGGTGAAACCGCGTTGCTCAACTAGTTGTAAATATGGGTATAGTTGAAATACCCCAACCTTATGAAAAACTGAGGCTCTTATTATTGAGTAGTATTTCGAAAATATTTCAGTAACCATACAACTATTGAGCGGCACAAATGATGCCAAAATAGATACATTTCATTGGTTAACAAATTCTAGCGTAAATTAGCCACGTCTTATTAGTCACAGCATGGTCATTCATAAACGGATCTTTTCATCCTTGAAATGATGAAACAACTTATCCAAAAACTATCTTAGTCAGCGGGGTTTTCCATTAAAAATATAATATTTTATTATCACAAAGTATATTAGCATAAGCGTCCAAAAGACAATACATTCAATTTCAAGTTTCAACTCACGCGCAGTGTTCCTATTGGGCAACGAAGTCTCCAGATCCGTGTACGGAAGAACACAGACTTTTATTTACCTCCCAAAAAACGGTTCAATGCACTTCTGGCTATCAGAATAGGGTGCAATATTCAGTGCATTTGTTGTTGGTCGTGCGTATGAGTAATGTTGTCGGTCAAAGTACCGTGACGTATTTGTGCTACCGTGGATAAACGGACAGACAGACAACACGTTGAATATGCACAGCGATAAAATACACAATCAGATGCTACTTTTTTTCTCTTTTTGTGTTGGTCTAGTAGTATTGTCAGCGTGATGAATAATAACTAATTAAAAGAGGTTTGTTTTGCTGTTAACAACTGTTCATCTGAATATTTTATTATAACTACTTTTGATAATTATGTGATATGTAGGTATAGTATTCATTCAGCAGTGGTAACGGCCGCGACTTCGACGAGTTGTAGATCATGTGTTGGAATCCAGGCAGACGGTTTAATTTGTGTAAATAATTTTATCACCGCTGCTCTCAAAACGGTGAAGGAAAACATCGTGAGGAAACCGGCATGTCCTAAAGCCAAAAGTTCGAAGATATGTGATATCTACCAACAGGCACTGGGCCGGTAGATTACAGCACACATTTCGAAGAGAGGAGGCCTGTGTCCCAGCAATGGGAAATAGGTTGATTACGCTGCTAATACGAGTCTAGATTTCCTCCCTGATGATAAAAGGTGTATGTAGCTGTAGTTTGTAATATTTTGTAGTTCTGTTGGTTTAAGGCTCATAAACGAGAAACAATGCGTATCTAGTAAGTCATTCTTAACTTAATGCATAGTAATCAGTCACATATGAACAATAAAATAATCTATGTATTTAACAAATACGCAGCCTACGAAAGTGTTCCACCGACAAACTGTCCATTCATCAAAAAGACCATTAGATACCCATTATGAATGTTATTTTACGTATGACAACACTCAACAATAGTATTTACATTCGATGTCAGTTTGTTTTACATCCGAAATACACATTGAATAAACGCGTAACATATTTCTTCCAACATTCTCAGTTCTTTTATGCTTTGAACATAATGTCACGCATTACAAGAGGGCCATAGTTCCGTAGACCGTTCTTTGTCCGCACAAAGAAAGGTGAATGAAGAACTGAATAATAATAACACATGTTGGCCGGTAGGAATTGAGAATAAAAAAAAAAGTTTTGAGATATGACAACACCGCCACGTGTTTAGAACACAATAGGATTTCAAATTTTGAAAAACGTATTCTTTTGACGTTTGTTTTTTTTTTTCTTGATGTCATTAATACTTGCCATGTATAAAAATTAAAAGTAAAGCCTATAAATAGTAGGTGCGCGTAATTCGCGTGTTATCGTAGACGATATATCAAAAGGGTGCTGTGTTTTTAAGCGCGCGTGACATGTGATAATTTACGTATAATATGTACGTATGTGCTCAGTGGGCTCATAAATTCGCAAGCCCGTGATTTATATGGGGATTAGAGCGCGTTATCATTACATAACTGTGCGGTGGCTTAAAGTTACATATTACAGGTATCTGAGTATAATAATCATTCATTATTATGATATGGCCGTAAGCCTCTAATGGTTTGGTTGTGCTATAATTTACTTACAGCATTAATTATGTTAAATGGCGAAGATATTGTACATAAAATATAAATAGGTACATTATAAATATTTATGAAACAGTTGAAGGACTGCTACTGGAATTCACATTCACACAAAATTCTGTCATCTGGATATTGTATGTTGGTAGTCAACAAGAGAAAAAACTGGCCAAGTGCGAGTCGGACTCGTACACGAAGGGTTCCGTAGTAAAAAAACGCCGAAAAAAACACATTTCTTGTATGGGGCCCTCTTTAATTACTAACCACCTATTACGGTTCATGAGATACAGCCCGCTGACAGACAGACGGACAGCGGAGGCTTAGTAATAGGGTTCCGTTTGGCACCCTTCGGGTACGAAATCCTAAAAAGACTGCCGAATATCAATACCTACTACTACTACTGATACTGCCATACAACGTGTCAATGCTGCCAGCCTTTTGGGCACTTTTTCTGTCGACAGCGATGCGGACGAATTTTTTGAAGCCCATGATTATTTCCCCCCATTTTTTATAAACTTGTACATATTATAATTTTAAGTCTGTTAGTTTTTAAATCATGTAAATACGTAGAGAATATTTGTTATTTCTAACAAAAAGAAACAATTTATTTGCCATACGTACGTACGTAACACAAACTAGGTTATGACCTAGTTTTTGTTACGTATGTTTGGTTGGTATACCTACTGTAAACAAGAAGAGCTAAATCATAATCTAGCTCTTCGTTCTTACCGTATTTATTATATACCATTTAGCAGTTCTGAGTAATTGAAGTTTGTACAATAACTATTATGACGTAGGTAGGTACAGGATATTTACATTAAAACATTCATGAATTAAATAATATAAACTCACCCCACTAAAATGTCAGCCAGTAACAAATCCTATAAAAATAAAGATACAAAAACATGCATTTCACATTCTCAGGCACAATCACTCGATGTCTTTGCCATGTCATGTGTTGCCAGCATTAAGGGCCCTTGAAAATGGCGCGCAAACTGACGGCTCCTAGCTAAATTAACAAACAAAATGGCGGGATATAATACCTTAACCGCTTTTATTAAGTGTTCCCGCAATTTGAAGTAGGGATTTTTATTTGCGTTGATTCTATTCATGTGACAATATCATATTTTGCGAATAATAGGTAAGGATTAAGTAGGTAAGTACTGCGTTTTTTTGGCAATAGTAAGGGAATATTTTCTGCTGCATAGCGCAAATAATAATCATATTTCTATCATTATGGGATCATATCTATCAGAATTATTTAAAAAACAAGTTGTTTTCAGATCATTCTCAGAATTTTCCGCGGAAAATAACCAATTAACTTCCAAAAGGAGGTATTTAGAAACCGCAAACTCATATTTAACTACAACTGGAAATTCTTCGAACTACATGGGACGTCAAATACAAGGAAACCTTCAACTTCTTAACGCCTCAAAGGAAAATCCCGAAAAAGAAAGTACCTCCTGCGTGCCTACTTTTCGGTCGGCTTCTATTCTAACCGGATGCAGCTGAATACCAGTATGTTACATGGAGCGACTGCCTATCTGACCTCCACAACCTAGTAACTGGGTATCACGATACTCCTTGGTAAGAAACAAGTACCTCCATACCTATTAAATTGAAATTACGTACTCACGACAAAATCATAAAAACTTTCCTCGTTCTAACTCCATGTTGAAATTACGCTAGCAATATTTCTACGAAGCAATTTAATTAATTAACGAACAAGAAAGTTCCGTCGGCCTTCGGAAAACGTTAATCTTGCTGCCAGTGTAAAATTCACAAAAACTTTAAGCCGGCTGCGCGAGCCAGTAGTTTGAGTAGGGAACTTGTAATAGGTTTAAACTCTGAATATTTAAATTGTCTACAGTGTAATTTTGAAATCACAATTGGTCCACCGGTTATTAATGTTTGTGTTCCTTTTGTTTTAATTGAACGGCTGCAGACGTTTACTTTGTGCTGCGTGGGAGTATCTAATCGGATATTAATTTTATTGGGTACTAGCGTTTGCCAGCGGCTTCGCCCGCGTGGATGTCGGAAATTATCCCACGGGAACGTACCGGGATAAAAAGTATCCTATGTCCTAATCTAGCTCATAATCTACACGTGAGCCAAATTTCATCCAAATATGTTTAGCCGTTGTACCTTGAAAACGTAACAAACAAACAAACAAATATTAGTTAGGATAAATGTCGGAATATTAAATTGTTTTAACTAAATCCTTGGTTATGTTTTAGATGAATATCTGATTTAGGCCAAACGGATTTTGAATGGTGACTAAGGAATGATATCACTTGGAATCGATTCTGCAAACGAATTATCTTCAATATCTAAATAATAGCATCATCGCGCTAACCTACATGATTGGTCAGACTCAGATCTGATCTACAATGTCATTATCAAACAACCCGTTCAAAAAAAACCTCCACTGTGCACACATTCGTAAAAAGAAAACGTACTTATGCAACGTCAGAAGCTAGGTGCACGGTTCTAATAATTGGTCGTTTGCTATGGAGAAGAACCGGCAAAACACTCAATGGTTACTCTTTTAAAAATAATTGGCTTTTAAAATATTATAATAAATAACAGTATTATATAGGTATGGGAGGACAGCTTAGGTCTTTCTTATGGAACACTCATGCAAAATTTACTTTTTTTTAGATTTATACTTAGTTGATTATTACTCCTTCAGTCAGTGCCTATTATTAAATCAAAATCATTCTTCAACAGGTTTCTTCTTAGATACCTGCAGAAGAATCAGCACCCTTACACCAATCCCCGTTTTGTGGCAATCTTGTCCCACACAAGATGATAAAATTATGTTAATAATGGCATCCCAATAAATTCCTTCATTAATTACCTAATTAGATGCATTTATAACACTTACCTAGTACTTCAACATGAACCTATTTGTAAACTCATCGCTGTTATCCTAAACATTCTTCTCAAGTAGTAGACAGCGTGGGGTGGGGAGATAAATATTTACAGTATTTTCCGTGTGGCAACACCGGGGCGGCTGTAAACAATATTTTTAATCGACTCGGCAAACTGTGTCGCTTACACTTAGCGAAACTCGACGCGAAATAAAAAGAGACTAAGACAACCTGTAGCGAATAAGTCGATATTTTTGCTGAAAATGTTCGCAAATATTTTCTTCTACTTATCATTTATCATCGTACATGAATATACAGACAAAATCAGCCTATAATGTTCCCACTGCTAGGACTCCTGAGGCAGCCTCTCTATAAAAATTGGCCTGGAATCCACCATGCGAGCCCAGGTTCTGCGTTGGATATACGCTATAGGTGCAAGTATTGATTGGGTTTTGGGTAATGGGTCTCGACTTCTCGAGTTCAAACCCATTACCCAAGGCATGCACCTCTGACTTTTCGGATTCATGTGCGTACCTATTGTATAATTACCAATTGCTTCAAAAACGGTGAAGGAAAACATCGTGAGGAAACCGGCATGCCTGAGAGATATTTCTCGACGGTATGTGAAGCCAAGTCAGAACCCATGGGTGGTTTTAAACCTCCGTCACTAACCACACAAAAAGAAGAAAAAGTATATCCAACCAGTATCTGGCATTAAGGTACCATAATATTGAAATAAAGAACGAAAAAAAAAATGTTTTGAAAATACCGGCCAGGAGTATTACAAAATTAAAAACTATCATAAAAATATTGGGTATTGGGTGTAAACTTCCATTAAAACCACGATTTGCAGACTAATTGGGGTGGACCCTGGCACAACACAGGTTTTACACGTAACAGTAGTCAGAAGGACATCATCAGTGCTCACCCTCTTGATCACTCAGTCACCTTTCACGACAAACAAACATAGAAACAAAAAATGCCTGTGTATCAAACATACATAAAGTAATTAAACTTTTTACGAAATATTGTCAACGTTTATTAAAAACATCTCTATTGACAGAGTAGGTACCTAACAATCAAAGGACCAAATACTTACACTAAGGTACAAATGAGACTAAATCCCTGTAATATAACATTTAATTTAATCATTCCCAAAAGCAATGCCCGTACTTAGACGTTTGCACAGTGTTTTAATTAAAATAATTTAAAATATAATCGCTTTAAAGCTGGAGTTCGTAACAAGGGAAGTTGGGAGTTTCCGAAACGGAGTAACAAGACAAAATAATAAAATATTAATAAACGCCCGTAGACGGTGGAAAAGTTTCATCGGCGGCAAATATTTGTGTTTTAAATAAGGCGCGCTTGCGATACGATGGGGTTACCCGCGCGGACTCGAACCCGCTACCCTTGTAGTCGGCACATTCAGTTTTGCTTACAGTACTTTTATGTTGTATTTTATTATTAGGTTCTAACCGTTATTTTGCTGGTTATGGGGGTTACAAAATGGCGACCATGCACATTTATAAGGATATTATTGGGGATTTAGTTTTGCACACAATGAAAAATAAAACCATTTACCGCGTTGTTCTAACTGTGATAAACTAAATTGCCAACGAAACCATAAATGCAATAAAATATATAAAAAAACGAATCCAATATTAATTTCAGGATACAACAAACACAGTTGGCATTTGCTAAAACGTGAGCACATAGCGAACTCGATTCAATATTTCACAGGCCGCTGGAACAAAAGCATTTAGCAAAATTGAACTGTTCAAAAACTCAAAAGTCAAATTGTGAGTTGTGGAGCTAACTACAATAAAAACCTCACATTGAAAGCTATTAGAGCGAGTGCCTAGTTGTAATGTAATATTAAAATAGTTGGGCGCATGCCCCGGGCGAGCACTGGGAAAATAAATCAAATAGAACTATGACTCTATGACTAACTAGTTAAAACATTGTCTATACAGTGGTCGATTGTGGAAACGCTATTTCATATGCAGCGCCATTGGATTTGTTTCTGCTTATTGCCGTCGATTGTCTGTGGCTCTGGATCTATTTTCAGGTTTTGTTTGCGGAATTGAATGGGCTGTTAGAAAGCTCAGCGTTGGTAAAGGTCAACTGAGTTTCAATTTGAGAAATCTTCCTTTCGAGCTCTAATTAAAGCTAATAAAAGTGTGTTATACCTAAAATCATTCCAATTAGAAACACGTAAGTATCCATGTGCGGTTATTTTTTAACCGACTTCCCTAAAAGGAGGAGGTTCTCAATTCGGTTGTATGTTTTTTTTTTTTTTTTTTAAATGTGTGTTACCTCATATCTCCGTCATTTATGAGTCGATTTGGAAAATTCTTTTTTTATTTGAAAGGATATACTTCCCGATTGGTCCCATTTTTATCAAAATTTAGTTCTGATGATGGAATCCATGACAAATTGAGGGAACTCCTCAAATATTATAGGCATACACATAGCGATTTCGGTATTTTCAGCCACCAGTTAAGCATTTGCATTCAGAAAGTATCATTTGGTGAAGTGGAACTGATGAAGAAGTCCACAGATGGCCAGCAGAACTTCTCAATGATAAGTATTTCACGGGTGGCGTCATTTATGAACCGATTTAGAAAATTATTTTCTTATCTGAAAGGTCCTATCAGATTGGTCAGATTGGTCCTATTTTGATCAAAATTCAGTTCTGATGATGAAATTCATGACGACTTGCGGGAAATCCTCAAAAAAAATTATAACGAAACCAGGATCTGTTGATGACATCCCAGACAAATCGAGGGGAACCTTCAAAATCGTAGTGGCGACTAGTGCGTTTGTAATTTTTTTTCATTAAGTATTTTAAAGCACTACTATTTAATGAAGGTCTGGAGTCGATCTGGTGATGGAGCCGAAAGACAGTTGAGGGAACTCCTCAACGATTTACAGCAATTACCTGGTGTTTGGGCTTGATTAATTTGTATTGATGAGAACTTTACACTTAGATGGGTTGTGACTGTCATTAGGGGTTTGATGATGAAGACGAAGGACAGTCAAGGGAACTCCTCAACGTTTTACAGTAGCTACCTTGTGTTCGGACTTAATTCATTTTAAGGATGATAAGATGATAACTTCCTGTCACTGTTAATTGTGTCGCTGGTAGTGTTATTCGAACTTGTGTGGGGTAGGTAGGTACCAAAACTAAAAAGTGAAAAATATAAACTTTAAACAAAAAAAAAACAACCGACTTCCAAAAAAAACACTACAGAGTGAAAAATAATTTTTATTTCGGAAGTCGGTGGCAAAAAAACGAAAATTCAAAACCAAAGACACCGACTTCCGAAATTAAAATTATTTTTCACTCTGTAGTGTTTTTTTTGGAAGTCGGTTGTTTTATTTTTTATTTTTTATTGTTTGGAAACCAAAACCATTGACGGGAAACATGAGTATTTACGCCTCGCTTGAAGTTAAGTACCTAATGATTGGCATTTGCTTAACCATACATTTTTGACGTTTAAACGTCTCTTTAACTTTAAGCTACGTTTATAGAACCAGGGTTATACAACGACTTTCTGTCAGATTTGGAACAAAGTCTATAACGAAATCGTATCTCAACATATTTTATAAAAATCTGGTAGTTTCACATCCTATTACGTAGGCAGGTGGCTATGTGTGTGAATATGCAAAGGACTCGTAAGTAGATATCCGACAATCAGTGAACTGAGTGATTGGCGGGATGTCAGGATGGCGGGATGGCGAGTGTGGGTTATCACGGATGTAACAGATGTTACGGATGTGACAATAAACTTCAGACTTAGGTTTTATTGTCATCTGCATCTATGATGACAATAAAAACGGGAAGTTTGTTATGATAATACAAGACTTGCAACACAAAATCTAAATTATTAATCCATTGCTTCATATGTATGAAAAATTCGCCTGCTCACCGAAATAACGCAATGAATGTCGTGAATTATCAAAATGCAAGGCATTGGAATTGTTACTGTGATATGCCCTGCTGATCAGCTATCTAATTACGCAACAGATTTTCGATTAACGATTAATAACGAAGAAACGATTCCGATTAATTTGTTTCATTTTGACAGTTCAATAATATTCATTGCGTTATTTACGTTGTTGAGCACATTTTTTTTCGAACTTATGAAGCAATGGATTAGACATCTGTTTCAAACCTATTCAAATTCTGATTTATCGTGCATTACGTACGTAATTAGGATACTGGATCTGATTCGTATCTACCACTGAAATAAAACTGAAAAGTGAGTCTTGATGACAAATGTCGCTAGAAAAGAGGCTTAAGAGGTTTTTTTAACTGAAACTATGTTCTATAGACTAAAATAAATCCTTCATAAATAAGTGCTTTTTCAAATTAGTGTTGAAACTTTCGATAATGTGCTCACTGGAGGAGACTAAGTAATTATTTTAAATAGTTTTTATGAAATAGCAATTGTTACTATACTGCTACAATTACATACATTTAAGATAAGAAAATGAATGAGAACGCACTAAATAGCGTCATTACTTTTTTAGGCACGTTGAGCACTTTTTGGGATGGTTAAAATTTTAAACTCGCATCAGGCGTCAAGACACGTGACCTGATCGAAAATTCGTAAGACGGAAGGAGAGTAGAATTTGTTGACAGCGCACTCTGTTTTATTTCATTGAAATTGTTTTAATGGAGCTACAGCTTTCGTTCTTGTACTGACAGCAAGCCACATAAATTCCTGACATTTTCGTTAGATGGCGTTACTTAGTTTTCACTTTCATCGGCAGTCTCCAAAGACTGCCCCATATGTTTTTTTTTGAGATTATAGATAACAACTACTTCTGGACCAAAAGACCAAAAACTCCAGCAAATCCGTACGACAAGGACCACGGCGTCATTATTGAACGTCTCTATATCCCTGTGTCCGCTGTATTGGACGGCGAGGCGGGGTGTGTAATTGAATGTAAACAAGGCATTGTTGCTGCCCGTATCAATCAGGGATGAACAGCCCGATAGTTTTCTGTGAATCAAACATTAGGGGAACGTGTCTGTGGAGAGATTTTTTTTTTGTTTTTTGGTACAGTGTTTACAGTTAGATTACCTTGATTTTGGATAGAAATAGATGGACATACATTGAGAGACTGGTCATATATTTTATTTGTATTACAGGTCCAGGTTAGTTTGGCTGTATCTGGATAGTAAGTTGTGTAACTTTCACAAATGGTCCTGTATAGTAATGAAATACCTGTTCCTGATACCGATGCCGCTGCGTTACTATTTTTTAATTAAATTTTTTTTATGTTACTATAAAGGAGGCCCAGTGGTAATGGCCGCGACTTCCAAGTTGTAGGGCATAAGTTCGAACCCAAGCAGGCGCTTTGCTTTGTGTAAATTATTTCATCCCCACTGCTATCAAAACGGTGAAGGAGAACATCGTGAGGAAACCGGCATGTCCTAGAACCAAAAATTCGAAGATATGTGACATCTGCCAATCCGCACTGGGCTCGCGTGGTGGAGTGGCCCACTCCCTCTCACAGAGAGGAGGCCTATGTCCCAGCAGTGGGAACATTATAGGCATAATTAAGTACAAGTATGACTTTTCAGGAAAAAATTACTACCGATTTTTTTTAGTTTAGTTGTCACGATCTTTAAACGAGACCTCCTTCGAATAAACGAGGGAATAAATATAGGGAATATAGGTACTTATGTCAATAAAGTTACACATTAATAGTAACAAATGTTTCAAAACCAAAACAACAAAGACAAACCAGGTTTATCCCCTGCTACAGATTACAGAATCCATTCAAAATTCAAATTCCAAATTAACAATAAGCTATACGACATAATAAACTCGTCAGACCAAAAACCGAAGCGAAAAGAGCAAACGATTTCCACAATACAATGGTGTGACATCCACCCTCATTACTGGGGTTAGTTGAAATTAGTGTTGGTCCTAACCCTCGAAGGAACGCGTGCGCAACGCGTGCGGACCGCGTGCAGCAAACACCAACGCGTGTGCACGCAACGCGTACCGATATTAAAAGGAATATGTTAATATGTGATAGAGAGTGTTTCGGTAAAGATAGTAAAGTGAAATTGTTTTATATCTTTGTCCATAATAATATACTATTGGGTCATACTTATATTCATGCAATATTTATCAAAGAACACTGTCCTACGTTATAAACTAACGATAATTTTCTTAAGTATGCAAAAAGAAACATTTGCTTCTAGTGACAAGAAGATTAAATTTCTCTCTGTACGTGGTCAAATAATTTGAATTATATTTTGCTATTTGAATTAACTGAGTACTTAACTAAATTATAATTGAGTTGGTTGGTGTACTCGAACTTACTTTGAAACTAGCATAGCATTCTGAAGGAATAATAAATGCTTGATTTCAATATCCGTCCCATCATCGCCTGCCAAATTTTCCCACCATCCTGTTTACTACTCGTCGAATCCTCAATCCCGGCTGCCTGCTCCAGATATACTTCACATTGTTATTCGTGTAACATTGAAGCACTTAACGTCATCCAGCAGTCGTCGATCACCCTCCAAAGTGTGAAACTGTCGCTATGACCAGTCAAAAACCAATCGCGTTTCAATCACTTGCCACTATTTATTTTTTGTCACAATAAAGGGTTTATTAAGGACCACGTTTCGTAAGGAAGAAAGTGACGCTTGAAAGTAGCGGCTGAAAAGCTTGAGGCTCAAGTAAAATAGGCCAGAAAAAGAAAAGCAAGAGTTTTATAAAGACTGTGGCTGCTTAAAGGCTTTATCAGATGGTCTGTCTGAAAAGATGAAAAATAATAGTTCATATTAAATTGTTAACATTCAAAATTTGGACAGCTGCTTTATAGGGACTGTAAAACTTACACGTGTCTTTTTGAAGGCTGTGTTTTCTAGTTTATCTCTGGATACATTGTCGGTTAAATAGTTTAAGGATCTTAACAAAAAAAAAAAAAAAATAGAATTTCAGAAGAACTTTTCATAATTTTAACCATAATTTCGTTCCTCTTCATACCTACCAGAATTCCAAGTATCTCACCTAGCACAGTCATTATAAATGAGAGATGTCCTGATATCTTGATTAGGATTTCTGTAGAACTTTTCAGAAATCAAAATTTTAAAATACCTACCTCTCAGTACCTACCAAAATACAGTACCTACCATAGCCATTATAAATTAGAGATGTCCCGATATCTTGGGAGCGTCACGCTCTTATAAAGTTGAGTTCTTGGTGCTGGGGTCCGGGGTCTAATCCGTCCGCTGGGCGGGTCGGCACGGCTGCGCTATCGCCGGCACGCAGCCGCATCTTACTAGATATAAGCCTACTTATACGTGTATTTGGTTATGTATGAGCGAATTGGGAAGAGAGTGCTTTCGTAGCCGCGTAGTTTTTGGTCTTTCGCTACGCGGTCGGGAAGTGCTACGGCGTAGACGCTAGATGTCTTGACCATAGATAGGTAGGATTTATGCAAATTTATTTAGTTATCTATACACATGTAATATTTGTGAGTTTTAAAGTAAGTAAGGTCTAAACTATATCTTCGGAACTACTGATACGATTCATAAAATTCTTTCACTAATAGTATTGCGGATATATTTTATGTTAAAACAAGAAATTTCATGCGGACCAAGTCACGGGCAGAAGCTAATTATTCATAATTAGGTAAGTAAAGATTCGGCAAATTGTATTTGAAATAATGATTTCTTTCAGTAGGATTCTAATAAAACAAAAAAAAAAAAACTGGAAATGATTGTAGATAAAACACGGGCTAGATGGTGTGGTGGTTGGAATAATGATGTGATCTAAATATTTTAATATTTTTACGTCAATATTGGAAGGAATGGCAGTAATATAGATGTCATTATTACTGATAGTGTTTGGTCCGCAATAAATTCGTCACATGTCATTATTATATTATGTAGATCAAGATGAAGAGCGTATTGTTACAAAATTACTAGAAAGTTACTTTATTTTTCTCATTTATATGTAGGTGTAGCGGTTATACCGCTACATACGAACTACGCAGCAAAAAGGCATGACGTCACACAATTCCTGCATCGCGCAGTTAGAGTTTACCGAGTGAAAAACATAGATACGTCATACGACTATCTGAAATCAACTTACGGGCAGTTGCCCGCCAGACACAACACCCGTCTGGTCGGAGGATCCTCCCTTTTCAAATGACGATGAGTGAACTTTACACCCTGTTCCTCATACCTCTAAATAGGTATTTTGCAGTAGAACTTACCTAAACCGTATACGTGGAAAATAAATAATTGTGAATTTTTACTAAATATTTGTTTCATTTTGTCGTCAGACCATCCATTACGACGGGCAATTTTTTTTACTTATCGCTATAAATAATTGCAACCGTATTTTTTCCGTGTACATATTGACATTTTTTAAACAAATATGTTACTTGCAGACGATGGACAGAGACAACTGTACCAATAGGAAACTGTATCTGGGACAATGAATGCAATTTAAAAGTAACCATTTATTTTAATTTTTATCGCTTCCGGGTTATTATGCAGTTTACTCAAATGAAGGTTTCCAAAAGTAGAACAATAAACTTGAGAATTTAAACCTATATACCTACATATTGAATAGTGATGAAATACCTATTGAGGCTCTTGCAAATAAAACATGCGAACAGTGCGCATGCAAAGGTATATTTTATTTCGAATTATTTGAAAGTAGATTTTTATACTCATAATATTTTTTAAGGATTACTTTCGTAATGTAGGGGCTAACAGCCGTACGGGTCGATCGATCAGGATATGCTACGCTTGCCGTGCTTGGTCTGTGGATGGGTGACCATCTTTACATGCCAAGACCCGTCCGTCCCTCGAGAAGCACGTTAAGCCGTTGGTCCCAGGTGTCATTTGTAGATCTTTGACATTTGTTACGGGTCGTCAGAAGCCCTCTGCCTCAGAGGTCTGACAATCAGTCTTACATAGAGGTATAGTGTTACCTAGTAACTGGGTTGTGGAGATCAGATAGCCAGTGGCTCCATGTAAAATACAGGTATTCAGCGCCATCCGGTTAGACTGGAAGTCGACCGTAACATAATTAGGAAAAGGCAAATGATGATTTCCTTAATATAGGTGTATGGTGTAGGTGTACCTGTTATAAATAACTCCATCGGGAATATAAATTTCGATAGTAATATGTTCTGTGTTTTGAACAAAAATGTCGCTTTTATATATAAATGCTCACAAACACAATTTTTTTTTGTAATTTCACAGACCCGACAAAATCCTATATTCAGCACCCAACAACATACAATTCCGTTAATAATTTATTTGTTTGACCTTCCTTAGAAAGAGGGCAATAAAAAATATAATTACCGTCCAAGTATTTGCCAAGAGCGAGTCGTAATTATGAAGAGGACTCTTTGCTAACAGCGACATCTACTGGCGGGAGATAGCATTTAATTTCCTTCGCTGTTTTATTAGTGAAATTAACCCGTTTTTAGTAGCAAGGGGTGGTATGTTAATAATTAGGGATGGAAGTGACGCGATGTCTATGTAACTGTGAGATTATGTATGCAAATGAGAATATTAATATTTTAGGTACGCGCTATTTAAGTAGGTACTATATCGAGTCATATTACCTCAAGTTGCTAGGGTAGGGAATCTAAAGGAGAATAAAAGTGCCGGTTTCATTTATTGGAGTTTATGCCTCAAATAAACTCTCGAAACTTTTTAACTTCATTTGGCCATCCCGTAATACGAAATAGAGCTCAGACAACGCACAGTCGTCTGTCCATGAATGAATAAACCACTTTCCATAAAGGTTATTTTACATAAAACTATAATACAACAATAACATAGTTACCCATAAACCGGAACAATAATTATAATTAGGCGGCTGGGCGTGCGGGCGGGCGGTTTCCGCCCAGCGTCAGTAATTGCAGCCGCATCAAGGTTGTACCGACCGCACGCACACACACATATATACCTGTTTATTTACTGACGTGGCCCAATGAAAATACTCTAATTAGCATGATAATTAATTCTGTAAAATCATTTGCAGTTCGGTGAAGGAAAACACCGTGAGGAAATCTGGACTTTAATCTATACCTATTGCAAATAAATAAATTGGAAGTGTCTGTTTCTAATGTCAAAATCATTTAAGACGCAGATACATGCCAGTGACCTTGAATGGTTAGCTTACGTGTTCAGTACTGAGCTTACACAACGCGTCGTACGTCCAGCCAGTAATAGGACAAGGAGCGCTGACCCCAATTTGACGCATTATTAAATTATTATGCATTAAACAAAAGGTATTTTAATAAAACACGTGTACTAAAAGATTAATATTTTAATTATCCTTAAAATAGTAAAGGTTTCAGAAAAATACGCTTGATAGCTTTTGCGTATTTCTCAGTTTTTTATCCGCGTTAGACACAACTTTACAAATTAATTTTACTATGTAATTTAAACATAATCTCAAATATTCGTATAATAAATTATTAAGAAAATGCTCTAATTTAACATATATATTTTTCAAATCATTAACACTACTCGTTTAGACGTAATTTTCGGTACTTATAAAATCATTAAAAGTAGCTTATCGTCCCCTTAAAAGTATATACTCACGTGTTAATTTTTATTCCGTCGGTCTGTTTCTACCGGCAAATCTCCGAAACGGCTGAACCCATTTTGACGGAATTTTCACTGGCAGATAGCTGACGTTATAAGGAGTAACTTAGGCTTATCTAATTTTATTTTAGAAGAATTAGGGTACACGCGGGCACCAGCTAGCGGGCTGCAGCTAGTAATAATTGTGCGTGCATTGGGTTCGAACTCGAGACCTATGACTTGACACCACTCAGTCTGACGGTCACACCACTACGCTATCACTGCTCTTAAACGTGAACAACTCTGTGCAACAGCTCCTTAACTTTTTTTTTTTTTTTTTTTTTTTTTTTTTTAGTAAAAGGCGTTGCTTAGTTAATTATTCACCAACGACCATTTGGTATAATGGCGCAACTCGTAAATACCCGTGTAACTATCATACGTTCGTTTGTACAGGGAGTGAAGGTCGACTCGGCAGGCATTGCGTAGTTAAAAATATAGTTTCTAGTTTCAATTTTGTTCTCTCAGTCGGTCTACAACGTTCACGTGTGACTCCCAGGCGTGACGTATGCTCCTGGGAGTCACACGTGCAATAGAAAAATTAAGCAATTTACCATCGAGCTTATTGCGAAATAATTGCGTTCGTTTGATCCCTTGCTGCATCGTTTTTACTTATCCTTTAGTAATGCAAGATATTTAAGGATTCACTCTAGACTCGTAATATTCTCTCAAGAAAAAAATCCAAAGTAATCTCTAAATAAACAACATTAACTCTTAGTTCGGCGTAAATACTTCACGGAAGGTCATCAGTTTTTTAATTACTTTATATTTTCAAAACGTGTATTTATTTTAAATATTACGAAGGAAATGTGAACCGCCCATTTTTTATTCCGTTCTATCGCATTCATTAGTGGCAAAAGCTCGGTGGGAGTCAAAGGAGTATGTAGGGATCGAGCAGGCGGCGTCGGCGTTCTGTAGTTTTTACCTACCCCCATGGCTGCATGGGAAGAAGGCATGAGGTTGTATGATAAACTTTCTTAAAATTGCTTACCTTGTCTGGATCGGCCAGCAGTTGCTTTTTGTTACATTAGCTGTTCACCCTAACTTTTCTTTGGAAAAGAAAACTTCATGCATAGCATTTAAAACAACAAATATATCACAGCTGAATCAAACTTCTCCTACACTGCAATAAATTAAAATGACCCAGTGATTAACACCCCAACTATTTGTAACTTTAAATCGACACATTAGGATCAAACAGCTTGTCAAAAGAACGCAACATGCGTACTTTTGTCCGCCATCACAATTAATGTTGTAAATTTTTAGTTTTACACTGTCGGGGGTGAAAAGGGCAATGTTGGAGGCACGTGCTATACGTTTACTACGTTTTGGTTTTGTATTGATGGCAGTTGAAGGCTATTTGGTAGGATTGCCCTAATGAAGTGAATATTTTTAGGATAGTCTGTACAAATATGAATTTTTAATAAATTCCATAATTTGATTGAACGAGGAAGCAAGAAAATTAAAGCAAATGCTACCCTAAATGTTTCGGCATACTGATTTTTTTACCGGTCGAGAATAGTTCTTGCTTTGAGAGAATATTTCACAGGGATAAAATGACTTATTCAGCAAGGTTAAATTTGCCCATACTACGTTGCAAACCTCACCTGATGGTAATGATGAAGTTGACGATGGTGTAAGTTTGCCTTTAAGTGACCTATTGAGTACTTATTGCGCTGTGCTGTGGGTCCCCTATAGCACAGTATTATGCTGAGTGGAAGTCTTCTTGTCACAGTCATGACGTGCAGCTGCCACTATTTTTGTTTTATACTCATGTTTTCATGTACTTAGATCTATTTTTTTTTCTGATTACCACCTCTTGTCTTTTTGTATGCACATGTTTCTGTGACAAATAAACCTATTTTTCTTTCTATTCACTGGAAACTTGAAAACCAGCAGATAAAACCAAACGAGAAACACGTCTCTGATAGTTCCCTAATTCTGATCCAGAAATTTTGAACACTGTCTGCAGAAAACATGCTCCCATATCCATCCTACTCTCACCCTGCCTGTTAATCTTTATTAAGGGGTATTATATGTGCATTCGTCGATCCTCCACGATTCGCCTCACGGGATTCGTACCGAGATTTATGAGCGTACGGTACCATACGTACCGTTTCGTGATACCGATTTATTGGTCAGTTATCGTTTTGGTGATAACGGCCGTTTGAGGTGATTACTGCGATTGTCATTGTTAGTTTTAAATTGATGTTTCGGTGAAGGTTCAATTTTAAATGTGGGGATTTAATTAATTTTAAATGTTCATCTTCTTAATATTAAGTTCCTCCTCAGGGAAAAATGTCCTCACATACCCTTTCACCCTGTATGTGGTTTTTTCAGGATAATTTGACATGAAGACATCCATCGTTGTTTGATGATAGCAGTTCCATATTAGACGGTTTACCTATTTATCTTGTAATTAACCTTATCTTGCATTTGCAGCTCTTCAAAATCTGGTAACTTCAAAACGGTTTTTTCTGATTCTCGCAGTTAGATAAATCTAAATCTTCCTCCCATTTAAATACGTCTAAGTATAACATTTTATCACTGTATTGTACTTTGATTTCGCTAGAACAACCACCCATGATAGCCACCACAAACGAAACTGTTACTTATTTCCAGGTTTCCACATCTCAAATTCCCTTACACTATTTCCCCATGCATTGCAATGTGAAAATCGTAACAATCAAAGCCATAGTTAGGGGCTATGGGTTTATTTATTTTTTATGGTCGAACAAATTCGTGCAGGCTTAGGGGAGAGTAGGCGTAGGCGGCGTCTTAATGAGATGCGGCGTAAACATTACCTACTATTCCTTAGGGTAAACTGGGGTACACACCCTCTTTTTGATTCTGATTATTTACACACTATCTAATAATTGTTATTTGTTTAAAGGACTATGAAAAGAAAAAAACTAATAGCAAAAACAAAAGTTGCTTGCAGAAAAACAATTGAAAGCACTTTTCTTTTTCTTCAAGGAGTAGTTACAACAAGTTTAGTAAAACGGTCCTTTTAGTCAGTATTTAATGCAGTATATTGTGGTAGCTTAGGCCTGGGCTCCACCAAAGCGGAGATGTGCCGAGATGTCCGAAGCGAAGACGAGAAGAGATGTTTTTCAGCTAGGCCGTATCCACCGAAGCTGCGCGGAGATGCATACTAGCTAAACTGGAGTGGAGATGTGTCCTGGCTAGATCGTAACAGACCAACGTGTGGCGAGCGTTGGATCTTGACCGCTCACTGCACGCCGCTCACATCTCTTCTCATCTCCGCTGCGCGCCGTCGCGGTCGCTCGTCAGCTTGCGACGCACAGCTCACCTCTTCGCTTTATACCGCCACCCACCTCAATCACGGCGAGGCACAGCTCACATCTCCGCTTCGATCACGCCATACAAATATGATACAGTCATTTCCGCTCAGTGGTATCCACAGAAGCTCGTCACCCGAAGTAGAAGTGCCATCTTGCTAACTCTGCCACCAAGCGTAATGGTGTAACTTCTGGGATGACTTCGAGATGACTTACGCTCTTAGGAAGCTTTTGTTATTACATATAGGTATCTATAGGCAGTGTCGATCACTTATCATCAGGGGGATAAATTCCTTGTTTGCCACCAATGAATAGAGGTTAAAAAAAAGATGTAACTAACGCATAACGCTCGGGTCATGGGGCCCATGCCATTCAACGTGGCAATGCTGCTAGTCTTCTGGGCACGTTTCCGGATGACAGTGATGCGGACGTATACTTCGACGCCTATTTGTTTTTATATTTATTTGTATATTTAGTTAATAGTCTTTCAATTTTGTACCTAGTGTAAATAGTTGTGTTAAAAATTGTCAAATTTATATCACTAATCCATAAATAAAAATCTACCTCTTACTTATAATATCATTGTTTTCCACCCAATTACTTAGGTACTTAAAAAACCCTTTTACTTCTATGAATTATTGTCCTTACACAACGCCCAAGTTCCCGAGGTTATCAGCGACGGTTGAATGTCGCCGGCGACACGCAACGTTGTGGCAATTCTTTAATTATTCATTGAATATTTGTGCAGGTGCGCTGTCAACCTAAATACCGACTGCTCACTGAAACTTTAGGCGGGATGGGTACGTTTTTAATTGTAGGTTTTTTGGAATTTCATTACATAAAACATCACATTTTGTTGTTTCGAACAGCTATAGTACACTCACATTTCGCCAGTTATGTTTAAGTCCCATGTAATAGGGGTCCCATCTTTACATACCGAGACTCCTTCGTACCTCGGAAAGCACGTTAAGCCATTGGTCCCGGCTGTCATTGGTGGAACTTTGACAGTCGTTACTGGTCGTCAGAAGCCCGAAAGTCTGACAACCAGTCTTATCAAGGGGTATCGCATTACCCAGTTGCTGGGTTGTGGAGGTTAGATAGGCAGTCGCTCCACGTAAAATACTGGTATTCAGCTGCATCCAGTTAGATTGATTGTAATAGGAGGCGAGCCTGTTGCCATCAACCGGGCACAAATGCAGACTCCAGGTTACTATTGAGAATTTCTTGATGGAAAATTACAATAACACTTTGCCCGACCTGGGAATCAAACCCAGGACCTCATCAGCGCTGGCGACCACTAGGCCAACGACGCAGTCAATTTTACCAGTATCAAATCTTCCTAGCCTTTTCCCAACTATCTTGGGGTCGGCTTCCAGTCTAACCGGATGCAGCTGAATATCAGTATTTTACATGGAGCGACTGCCTATCTGACCTCCACAACCCAGTAACTGGGTAATACGATACCCCTTGGTAAGACTGGTGTCAGACTTTCGGGCTTCTGACGACTCGTAACGACTGTCAAAGATCCACAAATGACAGCCGGGACCAACGGCTTAACGTGCTTTCCGAGGCACGGAGGAGTCTCGGTATGTAAAGATGGTCACCCATCCACTGACCAACCCCGGCAAGCGTAGCTTAACCTGATGGATCGACCCGTGCGACTTGTTATTACTTAGCCACGAGCTCCTCGACCAGGAGTCAATTTTACCAGTATAATGGGTCAATAATCAGTAGACCTTGATGGCCTTACAAATAATAATAACTTTAATGGTAATTATATTTTCGAGACGTTTGGGGTTGAAGCCCTCAAGCCATGGGGTCCGAGTGCTCATGGCCTCTTTAATGAAATCTCGAAACGGCTCGATGACACTTCCCGTGACCCCAGGGCTGGATTTTACCTTGGGCAGAGGCTAAGCATTGCCATACAACGTGGCAATGCGGCCAGTCTCTTGGGTACATTACCAGTCGACAGCGATGCGCGTGATATTTTCGACTCCATATTTTAATCGAAGTGTATAGAGTGCCGCGAGTTTCTTGTGGCACTCTAGTGTCACTGCCTCGGCCCGGCTAGGGTGCCGTGAGCGTTGCATTGTCACTGTCACTTGTTATTTAGGTTAGGTTAGGTTAGAACTGTGACCACACAACGCACGAGCCGAGCGAGCGTAGCGAGCGGTGCCGCGGTAGCGGCCGGCGAAGTGCCAGGGTCCGTTTAGGCACAAGAGAATGTAATGTTTTGGGAATGTCGTGTTTTACAGCGATCTAACCTCGACAATCCAACAAAATACCAAGTGACGTGACTTAGTGACAGTGACAATGACAATCCAATGCTTGCGGCACTTTGGCCGGGCCGAGGCGGTGTTACTAGGGTGCCTGTAGTGGCACTTTATCCGATAGGGATAGAGTGCCACTGGTGGCACTCTATACACTGCCTATTTTATTTTATTAACTTAGTATATAATAGTTTTAGTTAACTTAGTATATAATAATGGAAAATCTGTTCAGGTGGAGATTCATAGACGACTCCGTTTTGGAGTGTAAATGTGGTGCTGTTCCACAAACGATGGGACACTTAATGTCGTGTCCTGCGTGTCCTGTCAGCTGCACGATACAGAAACTGATGGACGCTAGTGATGGCGCCAAACACGTAGCCAAATTCTAGGCCGAGTCTATTTAGATTGCCATTGGACACGCTATAAGAAGAAGACGGCTAAAGGTTAAAATTCTCGGTTTCTGGAGATCCTGCCAAGGCACAGGTCATTCCACAATGTTGGCTGCCTACATCCGGTGCAATTTGGACAGTCAGCCCTTCTATCAATTGTGCAGATTGGCTAACTTTTTTACCGCACTAGCTGTTGAGCAGCTCGTGCCACCGAGAGATATATTTATGGAAAATTTTGGCTCGTCTGCGAAGATATGAATAATGAATTAGTTAGCAAACAAAATAAACGATCTTTTCTATTTATCACTCACCCGTCACACGCTCATTGTATGTATTCGCCAGGTCACAGTTTACCTGCTAGCCAGCTAACTTGCGCCAGTATTTACTTGCAAGTCGCACTCGCATCTATTCGTTATCGCGCGACTCGGCAAACATCGGCAAACATCGGCCGTTCCATTAGTCCAGTTCTTTATTCAAATTCTGTTTGCTCATTGGTCGGGCGGCAGATAAAATCAACAGATAGGTACGGTACAGGGTGTTTGCTTATAAATTTTAATTGTGACCTAATGACATAGTTGTAGGGCGGAATTGTTTTATAATGGTTTTTATGAGTACACATCGAGGTAAATGATTAAGGTCTATGAATATTTAATAGATTATAGAAAGTATTTATTCATTTCTCTTTTACCATCTATTAAGTACACATTTTTATCTTTTTTTCCTACTTAGGTTTATATATTGGTTATTGGTTATATGTCGGCAATCCATTAAGGGGATGTAAAAGAGGTCATTTAAAACCAAATGACCCTTTTTGACTCCTATGCAAATGTTAAAAAAAATCGAGTCATTCGACATTTAAATTTTTTATTTCATACATTTCCAAATATAAAAAGTCAAATTACTCAAAAATGGTTGACATTCATATAGGGGTCATCAGGGGTCATTTGGTTACAAATGACCTCTCCTACATCACCGACGTAATAACCAATACCTAACCATTTACAACCTTATTTTTTATTCATTACAAACCTCTTAAGGGGTCATTGTACTCATCATTATGAACAACTTTTACTATGGGACCAAAGCTGAAATCGCGAAAAAAAAATCAGCTGCCCTACATTTTGACGAGATATGCGAACATAATATGTATGGAACATTTGATTTTTTTTCGTGATTTCTGCTTTGATATCATAGTAAAAGTTGTTCATAATGATGAGTACAATGACCCCTTAAGAGGTTAGTAATGAATAAAAAATAAGGTTGTATAATAACTAGCTGCGCCCCGCCTAAGTCTCGACCCCGTAGGATCTAGACTTACGCGGGATAAAAAGTATCCTATGTCCTAACCCAAGTCATGACTACCCATTTGCCAAATTTCATCCAAATCAGCTCAGCCATTTTAATATGAAAGTGTAGCAAACAAATATACAAAAAAATCAAATCGTTTATCTTTATAATTTAAAGTTTAGGATAATCAATCAGCATCTATCTATGTATCTATTATAGTATATTGTAATAATATACTTTTTATTTGCACCAAAGACAACCCCATTTTATGTCCAGAATATCACTGTCCATTCCAAGGTTGCCTGGAAGAGATTGCAGTAAGCGATAAGGCCGCCCATTCTATATTTTGTAGTGTATTACTTTTTCTTCTTGTAATGTACACCAGATAATATCTGGTGTACAATAAAGTATATAATAAATAAATAAATCAATCGGCAATATCGTTAACAAATCTTTGAACTCGAACCTCTATCCAAATCTCTACCTAAACCTGCAACCAAGATCTTAGCACTGCGCCATTCAGGTTTACCTTAAAGCTAGGCAGGTAGGTAACAAGTACAAGTATAGGTATAAATACGTGCATCTTCGCTTAAGCTAAAACTTTTTATTACACGTCTTCGCCCGTCTTCAGAAGCAAGTCTCATCTCACGAAATTAAGTTTCAAATATTAAATTCGCTTTTATGAAAAAGACACACCCTTCCTTCTTGGGAGACTTATCCGACGACGCTGTAAAAATGAAATGAACATTGCATGTATATTTCAGTAAGTAGGTATATAGGTAGGTACAGTATTTTTCTGTGAGAAAGAATATTAATATTTTGTTGACTCTGGTCGATATAGCTGGTGCTTATGTTTTATTTTATGGGTAGTATTGGTAGGTGTCTGTAATTACATTTATTGCAAAAGGTAACTCAAACCTTTCAATCTAAAACACAGTACCTAATGCTTAAGGGTCGACCGAGACAGGTTTTTCATTCTCGGCCAAGAGTGAGACCGAGACCGAGAATAAAATAAAATCTCGGCCGAGACTGAGAACCGAGACCGAAAATAGATAAAACGTGAAAAAAATATGAAAATTCCGGCGGCGCTGATAAAAATCTTTTTGCTGCAGGCCTAAGTAAGGCTAAGTATTGTACTCGTACTTTATAAGGTGACGAATATCAGTACACAAAAATATTAGTATTTCTTTGCAGTCTCGCTTAGTCTCTTTAAGAAAGCTATTAAGCGCTATTACGATTACAGCATTTGACATCTGGCCATTGGCTCATCTTCAAACTCTATGGAATCATGAGCTGCCCATAAGTTGGATTCATCTGTTACGGTCATGTTTGATGAGCTAGCTGATGATGCAGTAAATTATTACCGTGGAACAGTCTCGGTTATGGCCGAGAGTCTCGGTTATTTGCTGAGAATCGAGACCAAGTTCTCGGTTGGATTTGTAGCCGAGAATGCTGAGACCGATACCAAGACCGAGATCTCGAGCCGAGCCTTACTAATACTGGTGCCTAAGGTACCAACAGTAGTGGTTCTTAAAAAATGCCAAAGCAAACACTTATGTTGGATTAAAAAAAAATCTGGTCATAGAGTTTTCAACATCTTTCAACTTCAGTCTTTCAGCAGAGGTGACTTTTCAGCTGGGAGCACCTAAAAATCAGCACATTATTATTTTCATTTACATTCTTAAAAATCGTACCATTTTATTTCATCTAATTTTCTCACCCAAAAACATTTCACACTCTAATCTTTCTGTCACAAAAGTCTAATTAAAACTGTTATCCACACCCTCAATTCAATGTAATTGTTACAGCACGTTTATGCAATAAAAACAGTGTTGTATACAACCCTTGTGCGCTGTCGGCGGGATGGCGGGATCACTGCAATAGAAATCACGATGAGTCCGACTGGGGAGACTTGGGGAGACAGGGGGACAATAGATAGGACCACGCAGAAGGGCAAGACGTCGTGGCTAAGATACTGCAGCGCTTCTGACGCCCATAAGTTCCAGATGAACGAATATACTAGCTGATTTCTGCGCTGATATAATTTGAATTGCCATCGATATGTCAAGAAGATGAAGTTTCAATGAGCAGTCTTCATAAAATGTTTTTTTTTTTTTCGGAGAACATGTTTAAAAACAGAGAGAGGAGCTGGGGGCCTACCACCATCTCTAAAAGCAGTATTATTTTAATATTACTTTAGTGTGGGAAAGAGATGAAGCTCTACAGGACGTATAGCACCATCTCTTTCCCTCACTGAAGTAAGATTAAAATAATACTGCTTTTAGTGGTTGTGATGAGCCCCCCTGTAAATGATTGTCATCACCACACAGAAGTCTGAAAAACATCTGACGATCAAAGTCTTTCTTTGGGAATTTCAATGTCTTTTACTTGTTGAGTTGCTCTCAGCCCCATCGACAGTCGATAGGAGACCTATTATTCTGCCGCTTCTGGTTATACTGACACACACAACTTAAGAAGTTCACTCATCCACCATAGAAAAGGTAGGATCCTCCAACCAGACGGATTGTTATGTCTGGCGGTGCAACTGCCCATGAGTTGATTTCGGATAGTCTTATCTATGTGTTTCGCTCGGTAAACTCTAACTGCGCGATGCAGGAATTGTGTGACGTCATGTCTTTACAACGTAGTTCGTATGTCGCGGTGTAACCGCTACAAGATGAATGATATAAAATGGTGTGATGAATTTGTATTTAATAGACTTAAACCATCGCATCGTCGTCGTTTGTGGACAATTTGTTTTATTCACTATGTTGTAGGTGCAGAGTAGACCTTCTGACCTTTTTTTTATTATGCAGGGAGGGACTGCAACAGAAATCAAGGCTGAGTTCCGGGATTATCTCTCATTAGCACGAGGAGAGCTCGTCCGTGCGTGACAACCCTGCCGTGACGCTGTGGGCGTCGGCGCTGATTGTACCTAATGCAGTGTTGTTTTGGACCAGGTTGTAGGTACTACTGCGTAGGATGTTTAATTGTAAGAAAGATGTGTAGGAGTAAAGGAGGGGTGTCATGTAACTTCGATGCAAAACCTGCCGAAGTCTACGAGTATATATGTATTTGCACACCTTATTAGGTAAGATTACAGTGTACCTAAGCTAATCACACTGTAATTTACATGAACACTGTAATTTAAAAAAAACCATTGTAAAAACCATTTATGTTTAAAAGTGTAACCGTGGAGTTTCTTGCCGGCTCTTTTCCATAGGAAACGACCATTTGGAACCGTGCACCTAGCTTCTGACGTTTCATACGTACCCTTGTTGGTTTATGTGAAATAAAATATTTTTTAATTGAATTTGAAAATCTTCGATTCGAAGACTAGGGAATCCAGTCCCACATACGCGGGATCCCGCAAATGTGGGATCAACACTTTGTCCGACCAGGGAATCAAACCCGGGACCTCATGCTAGGCAGTAGCACTTGGGACAACTAGACCACCGAGGTTATTTTTTAGTTGTGCATAAAGTAAATAAATAAATAAATCCTTTACCAATAATTTCAATCGCACAATAAATCACAATTATTCAGCCTCCACATCACAATATCTATCATCTCAACACCCACACTAAGACCTCGGCAATAACATTTAACCCCAGTATAAGCCCTCTAAGTACCCCCGCACACTTGCGCACCCATTTGTCGCAACAATACGCTACTAATCGCACGACAAAGGCACGGTTTAGATATAAATACAAATCGTGTTGTTTTCGGTTGGCACCCCTGTGCGGACCCTCGCGATTTTAGAAGTATTTTACATGTGCATTTTACACTGCGATTTTTGTTTTGCGTGTTAGAGATATAAAAAAAAAATTGGTAGTCATAACTAGTAATTTTTTTTTTGCTTTCTTGAAACTAAAACACAGTAGGTACCTAATTGTCAAAAATATTACCTAATGAAAATACAATCGGGGGGCACGGTAGTGCGGGCCAAATTGAGCAAAGAAAACAAAGGCACAGCCGTATTGTTTTGCTCGACTGATTTCCAAGTCGATTGCCAAGTCATTCTATTTATTAAAAAAATAAAGATGACAAATAGAGATACTGAATAAATTAACAGGCTTGGTTTTATTTTAGGCCTCATATCTTTTTGCGGTAGAAGAAATGCGTTGCGAACCTTGCATTTTTTTACATGTAAAAATATGAAGGGTTAATATAAAAGGTTTTTCATGGAATGAGCGATCGTGGTGATAATTTCTCTTTCCTTCTATCTATTGCCCTCTATTGGGATAATTGAAAGCTGGTCTTACTTATTATTGAAAAATACCTTACTGATAAAGTCTACGTCTCTGATTCAACAGACACGTACATAATTATTCTTTTCACACCAATATGTACCTCATTAAGAATAAGAATAATTTTATTGAATCATTCTTAAAAAATAAATTTCAAAAATAATGATATTGTATGCTTACTGCGGTAGAGAATAAGTATAGTCCCACATTTGCGATTATCCTAAACTAAAGATTATCCTCTATTCCTGTAGCTGTATCCCTCCAAAGAGTGCCGAGGGCAGAGTGCAGAGATTTTTATTGTTCAAGGATTACCACGACACAACAGAATATTATTATCGCTGTTTCATTGAATAAATTTATTCGGATTTCATTGAATAAATGCTGCGTTTCGCTGAATAAATTTATTTATTGGTGTTTTATGAGGGCGTTTGTAACTGTTGATGTGTAGTAAGGGGTGGTGTCTTTACGAGGGTTGGTACGTTGGTGCCATATTATGTGACAGATAGGTGCTGTTTATTTTTAATTTGATTAAGTTTTTCGTTTTTTGATTACTGATCTGATTAGGTTGAGCTTAGCTTAATGAGTTTAGTTTAAAATGTTAAAAAAAGCAAATGAAAAAAAAAATTATAAAACTTTTCATAGACCTATTTTCTTATACTTACTTGTAATCTCAGTATTCGACTAAAAAATATTATTTTATAAATAAAGAGAAAATATTTTATTTTTTGTATGTTTGTTTGTTACGCTTTCACGCTAAAACGGCTGAACAGATTTAGATGTAATTTCCCTCATGGGTAGACCATGACCTGGATTACGAATTATTATTGGACATAGAATACTTTTTATTCCGATATTCACACGGAATCGACATTTATGATGGAAACCGCGGGGCACAGCTAGTTCTGAATAAACACCTGCACCCTAATTGCGTTCAATAACATTCATTGCGTTATTTACGTTTTTGAGCAGACAAATTTTTCGAACATACGAAGCAATGGATTAGTAATATCCTTCAAAATTATTCAGATTGTGATTAATCGTGTGTTACGCAATTAAGATTACGATTAGACTATTTTTCACCAAATTTCCTTGACAAGAATCACATATCAACTGTAATAATATGCTTCATAATAGTTCAGCTTACGACATCCTTTAACGATCAGCTAGGCCAACCCCCCTGAAGCAGAAAACAATTTCTAATAAATAATTACAATAGGTACCTACATTATTATTATGTATTTATCAACACACAATTCACATTTCACATACTCAGCTCTGCATCACTGTACAAATATTTTACGCCGAAATTCATGAATAAATAATTGTGAATAACAGCTCTATTACCGTGACGTCACTATTCATAGTTCCCAAAATAACTTTATAATAATTAACCGAAGCGAATGAAATCAAAACAAACCCGGTACTATGGAATTTCACGCGCAACTTAATCAATTATTCGCGGGCACAACATTCGGGGTCGGTATCGACTCCCGCGCATATAATAGTACGAACTGTTGGGGCGGGACAATGCTTGTCAGCGGCTAAACGCCTGCGGTATTCCGGCTTATTGATGATATACAGGGGGCGGTTTAACCGTACCGGTTTATTTTAATGTAAAGTGTTTTTAATTACAAATTAAAAACAATTTACATTAAAATTGGAAGATTTATGAAAAAGAATAAGGTATTGAATGTATAAACATATAATATAAAATAAACCATTAGGCATAAAAAAAATATAATTGTTTTTTTTCCAATGTTTCGTTTCTTTTACTTACCAACTGCTAGACGGAATTCCAATTTCAAAGCTGTTGATGTAAGTAACAAAGTTTAATCATCTTGAGAAATCTACAGTAACTTACTGAAAAACTTGCACATTTCCTTGCACAAACATAGACGTGCGAAAAATATTACCGGATTCCTCGTAAGCGAAGACAGAGAGAAAATAAACTCAAAATTCTTTACATTTCTGAAGCTTTACTCGCTGTGGTTGGAGTGCGAAGTACTTTAATTTTCCTAACGAAGTGTTATCGACCTGTAATTAGCGTTCATACGGGCGCGTTAGTGGGGTTAGCAGGAATTAGCGGAAACAGAGCCGGCTGTTGGCGCGTTTTAGAAGATGTCGAAAATGATTTTTGGGATTCTAATAAAGATTTAATTTTGGATCGTTAATGCTTTATGAACGTCTATTAGAAATTACTGAGAGAATTAAAGTTGAGAAACTTTTTCTTATATTTTTAATGTCGTGATGTGGTTGTGTTGAGGCCTCGTCTCTCATGCAGGAGATTGTAGGGTTCAAATCTGGCCAACTATCAATTCAACTTGTTCGATTCATGTTTACTTTCTGAGTTTATCTTGGACATTACTGACACCGGTGAAGGAAAACATCGTGAGGAAACCTGGACTTTATAGTTAATATAAGTTTGAAATCGCCAACCCGTCTAGGGGTCTTGAGCAAGCGTGGCGATCAAGGCTCGTGCCTTCTCTGTATAAGAAAACGCCTTTGTTCTACAATGGGACAATAATAGGCTGGTATTATTATTAATTTAGAATTTTGAGCCACTTAGGTATCTTTTAAATACCAAAGTGTCTCTAAAATATTATGTACACTTTGAAAGTAAAAAATCTTTAGGTCAGAGAGACCAACCAGTTCCCAGTATCATTTCATAAACCTTTGTGAAGTTCAAAAACAAAATAATATCTTGCAATTAGTCAAAAAAACATCTAAAACAAACAAAAAATACACTAATGATTTTCAAACCACCCTGTACACATTTAAGCTGGCCCGCGGCGCGCTACACTGCTAATACTCCAAATTGAGTGACAGCCGAAGTTAATAAAAGCTGCCCATAATGTTAGCCATATGTCTGCACCCTTTGATTGTGGCACAACTGTTTAGTCTGATTTCTGATGGACATTAAGTAAGACAATATAAAAATCAGGGATAAGTAATGATTTTTAAATAAACAATAAAACAAACTTAAAGTTTTTTTTCAGCTACTATCGACTCAATACTCAATACTTTATTTGCATTCCACAATGTGTACTTAGGTGGTAAGTTAAAATTATATGTGATCATTATGGACCCTGTCGGGCACAGCAAAATAGTAGGAGACAGGAAGCTTTGAAAAAACATAGATTATCATCAGTCTTTTGAACTAAAACTAATATTAGGTATTATATTAGGTTATTTTTAATTCTTTTTATTTTACATAAATAGTTTACTCAATACTTAATATACTTATATTTTATTTATCGTTGAAATATTCGTTTAAACTATAATAGCATTTTTTTATTAGAAATAGTTTTAGTTTTTTTATAAATATATTCAGTTTTTCTTCTTTTTTTATTAATTCCGGTAGTTTATTGTATATTTTTATTGACATTACATATGGACTCTGATGCATGCGAAATGATGCTATTAAACTCAACTCAAAAATTAAGTCTTAATTTTTTATTGTTGAAATATCTTGCTTTCGGTATAAATTAAATGCTGGGTGTGGGAATAACCGAGATTGAGATCAACAAATAAACATCAACTAAAAAAAGAACATGGAGATTTATCATTATTATGAATCATCTTGTAGATAAAAAGCTAATCTCTCATCACAAACATGAATACTTATTTTGCCGACAACACAACATATAAAACCGAAGCAAATAACTTCACGAAAGCTAATTAAACATACAACACAACTTCCATAAAAATGAACTAAAAACGTTCCAATTTAAAATTAACAGACAATTTTTGGGCAAGTTTAAATTAATAAAATATTCAATTTGAGGGCTGTGACCGCGGGCCCCGTTGGCAATAACCGGGGAATCCTCTGGGGTACTCTGTACCCCACGACCCCACGCCATGGGGTACACGCTACCCCGTGGGGAACACTTGAGCCCCAGTTAACCAGCGGGTTAGCTTCGTAAGTTGTGATTATTATGACGATAAAAGTATTTTATGGGTATGTTATCAGAATTGTTTCTGGTTGAAATACACGCGAGGATAATAATGACATCAACAGTATGTTCTGTCGAATAGTTTTGTTTTCACCTTGACTTTCATAATAAAATAATTATGTGTAGGTATAATATGTATGAATGTTGTATAAAAATCATATATGTTAAGAACATGAAAACTAATAATGCATTACTAAGCATTTTTATCTTTATGACTGTACAAAGACTAAGAAACAAAAAAACGTTATTAAGAAATTTATTTAAGGTTTTATTGGAAAAATGTGACATTTTATTGAATATTTTAATGATAAGTTATCACTATTATTGATTTTACAGTATGTTCAATGTATGTACGAATAGTTTTTAGATTAGACCTGCTGATGGACCAAAAACTTGTCTTTTGAATTAATGAATTATTATTATTAGACAGCAGAAATATGTGGAAAAACGTACGAGGAAACTAACTAAAGTATTTGACTTATTGTATTTTCTTCCTTCCCTGTATATATCCAAAGAAAAAATAAATAAATACATAGATACTTTTAAAACACTGCTTTAAGATCTTTGAGCGACATTCCAAATTCTATTCCTTCGATTTCGAACTATCAAATGAAAACCCAAAACAAATAACTACGCCTACACTTTGTAAACTACAAAAGGAATAATTTAAACTTGCAATTAACACCACAGCACCGAAACGAACCCTATCTATTCTTGCCACAAGTGCAAGGTACACGGCGTATTGCTTGCACTGCACAAGTGGTTTGACAGCAATAAAAATTCGCCATGTTTTTGCACCAGCCGCTCCTTGTAGCTGTCAATTACTTCTCCCTCTGAAGACAAGTATTGCACGCATTCGGTTGTGTAACTCGACGACTTTAGTTAGAGTGCTTGGGGTTTGTGTCGGTTGGTGGTTAATTTTTGATGGATTGGAACATGGATGGAGATTAGTAATGTATGCGATGTTTTGTATAAAATATTGGCAAGAGGAAAATGACTATTGGCTGTCTAATTTAGTGATCGCAACACTTTTAAACGCAACGGAAAACTCATTTACAAATATCTTATTTACCTACGTGACTTTTTCCTCCCTCTTTCTACTTTGTGGTTAGAAGCGGGAGAGGTCCTTTTATGAGATGGTTCATCGACCAATAGTTCTACCAGGCGTTTTCTGTGCGTCATGCGACCCCTTTGTCCTGTCTCGCCAAAACTCGTAAAAGTTTGAATTTTTTTTTTTGTGATAGTGATTGTTTTCAAAGACATGAGGCCCTGAATTTCAAGATTTCTGTTGCAGATGCAAAAAGTCTCTGATATTTCAAGATCCATTTTCATGTAAACATATAAGTCAAAATGACTCGCCTATCTGAATTTGACTTCAACATTTTACTAGCATTCAATTAAACTTTTAAAAACCGAACGCGCCAAAACCGATGTAGTCATACAACACAGGGGACAAGACCCAACACTCCGACACTCCAAGTCCGCGAGTATTGGGCAAAGCCCGCCAGATGGCGTAGTGTTTACCCTACCCTGTTTGAGCACAACTTTGAATTTCCAACTATTAGCCGTACCCACACCTGTCGATGTTTGTAACCCTCAATAACTTGCAGATAAACTTCTGTGTGGAACAAGTTGACTCTGTGTGAATTTGTTTGATGCATACTTCCGGGGTAGTTCAGGTGTGACAGTGGCAGAGCTAATTCTGCTTTGATAGAATCTTTAATTACTTTTGTGCTTTGGTATCATAACGAGCCTATGTTATAGCAACGCAACTTTTAAATGGGCTAACTAAGAATTGTGAGCATCAATACTCGATTGCGATAGAGGTCACTTCGCTGACCATCAATAAGCCATCATTTAGGTACTAGTTGAGTAGTTCCTGACGTACAATAAAAACAGTAATATACAAACACATTTTTGTATGAAATATGCAGTATGACAGAGAGTAGCCAAGATATAAAAGAAGATGAAATCAATTACAAGCTTGCCTAATAATCTATTTTATTGTTCCCACTTTACATTCTGGTTTACCGTGGTAATTAATAGAGAGTTCGTTTATAACCATACTTTTGATAGCACAGGGTAACGCCAAACAACCTCTGTTAAACTTTGCACAACCTTTATAATTGACTTTGTTGTATGCCTGTTTTACTACTTATCACGCTGTCCAAGTTACAAAAGCCTTCTACAATGTTTAAGTGCTATTTTTTTAAAATTTTCTGGATCTGCATTGTCTGGTGAATAAATGAAAAGAATATAGTATGTAGTTACTTAGATACTACGGGCATTGTGGAAAAAGCCTTAAGTATGTATAAAAAGAAGTTTTAGCAGCACCTTGAAAGAATTAATGTTACAACAGCATGCTGATGAACATGTCTAGTCATCATCATCATCAGCCTATTAATGTTCCCACTGCTGGGACACAGGCCTCCTCTCTGTGAGGGAGTGTGCTGTAATCTACCACGCGGGCTCAGTGCGGGTTGGTAGATGTCACATGTCTTCGAATTTTTTGGTTCAATGACATGCCGGTTTCCTCACGATGTTTTCATTCACCGTTTTGAGAGCAGTGGTGATGAAATTATTTATACAAAGTAAAGCGCCTGCTTGGGTTCGAACCCACGACCTGCAACTCGTAAGTCGGGGCCGTTACCACTGGGCCACCACTGCTCTCCAAGCTCTACATGTCTAGTACTTGTGTCCAAATCTCTGTGGTAAGATTCGATATCTGAAAATGTAGCAAAGGAGTTTAATTTTGTTTGAGTATCAGACAATGATGAATTATCTTATGGCATACTTTGATTTAAAGAGAGTACTGTATCTATTCTAATACATAATTCACCATCATTTAGAAAAAAAAATCCGGAAGGTAATATAGAGCTTATAAGAAATCTCAATGTTTTTTCAAGTCTTTAAACCGTGCGCTGTACGTAAGTTTCAATATAGTTTTAAGCCCACTACCACTTCTAGCTTGGTCCTCTCACTGCAGCATAGGACTTGCACGCGATGTTCACCCGAGCTGATAAGAATCGGCTGGACTCGGTAATTGTTCGGCCGGCTGTTTGTCCGTACCACTGCAGTGTCTTCATCCAGCTCTTTACCACCAGCAATACAACGATGATTTGTAAAAGATTTAGTAGGAATTCTGATTAGCCTTACTTCACGGTACGTACTAAAATATGAAAAGGTAAAAAAATATTCTTAAAGTTTAAAATTTTGTTGACGATTAAGCAAAAGCTTGAAAAAATCACATAAGTAGTCAATTATGATGATACATTATTTTATACGAGCAGTGGTGGCCCAGCGGTAACGGCCGTGACTTACCAGTTGTCGGTCATAGGTTCGAACCCAGACAGCCGCTTTACTTTGTGTAAATTATTTCATTACCACTGATCTCAAAACGGTGAAGGAAAACATCGTGAGGAAACCGACATGTCCTAGAACCAAAAATTCGAAGACATGTGTCATCTACCAACCCGTATTGGGCCCGCGTCGTGGATTACATCCACTCCCTCTCTGAGAGAGGAGGCCTGTGTCCCAGTAGTGGGAACATTATAGGTTGATTATGTATTATGAATACACATTCATACACACAAAATACACACGTATTTTTATATGACACATATAACATATATTACATGGAAACATTAAATAAGACTACATGAACTCTAATGTTCTAACTCTATTGTTCATGTAATCTTTGAATACACCTTTATCCCTTGACGAACATAATAGTTGTGCGTGCCAGTTCCGTAATTTGATAGCTATATATATATACCTATCTTTGTCAATAAGTCGCCTTAACGAATAAAAATCTTTTAATAAAAAATACTACAGAGAGAGGAGCCTCAATTTTGATTATAACAGCAATTAAGTACACGACCGGATTCTAAGCGAACTTCACTTCAAATAGAGCGCTATTGTCGGCGACGAGACTCAATCGACACACCAAGGCGCTAATAACAGGTGATCCTACACGAATATTAGCGCAATAACATAAAAAACTATGTAATAAGGTTTAGCATTTCATATATATTTCAGTTAGAATGTGCTATAAGATTTTCTTTTGAGACCCTATCTGGGGCACCAGGGCGCAACGAGCGGCTAGGCCGACACGGAAAATCAGTAAATTTTTCACATTAAAGTTGCAAAATCTAATGCTGGCCACACACGTTACGATTTGCTTGCGCAAATTTGTGTTTGCGCAAGCAAATCGTTACGTGTGTGGGAAGAAATTTGCGCAAATTTCTTTGAAAAAACGTCAAATTAGATTTGCGCAAGCCTAAGTTTGCGCAAGCAAATCGTTACGTGTGTGGCTGGCATAAGTAAATATTCAATATCTAACTAGATTCTAATAAGAATTTGTCATTATGTAATGTTACAAGTCGATTCCTGTCGATTGTGTGTAATTCTCATTAGAAGCATCAACAGTAAAATTTCAAAGGAATTTTGTTAGACGAAAATTCTCATACATAATTACGTAACTTGAAAACTTACTTTTTTGTTTATGTAGATATAACGTTGTTTTTGATCTCAAATGAAAGGTATAGACTTAAAACCATTTTGTATGTTTAGTTTATAAGAATCGGTTCACGCAATAAAGAGATATAGTCGTTTTTATATAAGGAAATTTTGCTTAGTATTAAGGTGTAATGTTTTGCTTTATAAGGTGTTATATACTTAAGATAATAAATAATTTGGATGTTTTATAGTTTCAATTACCTAAGTAAATAGCTAGTGTAAGGTTTTATGTATTAGAATAGTTTATATAAGGATGTAATGTTAAGCTTAAATTTTTTTTGTACTGATTTTTTTTTAAATAAAGTACTTACAAAATTCCGAGAATTCGGCCTGCACCTGCAAATCGTTAACAAAAAAAGTATAAAAGGAGGACTATTTCGTAAGGGTTTTTAGTCGCAGTCCAGCCTTCAGAAGAACACTATCAAGAATGCAAGCCGAAGTCTCCGAATAAGTTCAGATAGATATCAGAGTTTCATTTGCTCCAAGGTATACCAGGTACTGGTTTGTGGTACAATCTTCGAGGTACGTATTCAGGGGTACGTGGTGGTGCGTGTAACCAGCAGAGGTTGTAAAAACGGACACGCATCAATCTATTGTGGGAGACGTCCCAGGGCGACTGAGATACCTTCACTGGGTATAGTAGCCGTCCGCAACAGCTATATACCGAGCATCTTCGTCGAATTTAGTAGATATAAGAACAAAGTTGTGAATTACATAAACAGTTATTGCAAGAGTACATATTTCAGGCAGGAGTAGATATGATGAAGAGTCTGCCGTCTGAATCTCAATAATAGCTGTGGAGGGCCCTCCGCCGGCCTCCCTGGAAGCGATGGTATAGAGTAGTGCGGGACAGAGACGGCAGTTTTGCTTTGCTTTTGTTTAATGGTATTTTTATGTCAAAATCTTGATTATGTTGCACATAAAATGTATTGATTTAAATATGGATATAAAAAAAATAAAAATAAAATTATATTAAATACACAATAACAGGGGTTTAATGAAGTACACTGACGAGCATTATTAAAAAGCCACTTGCAACCACACAAGTTAGCTACATGAAGTAAAAAAAATCTTGAAAACAGTTTTATAGGTAATTTTTATGCGCTATTAACACTTGAATGTGGGTTTTTACTTCAAGAAGCTATAATGCGTGGTTTCGGAAATATTTCATAATAAGTTAGTGGCTTATTTATTTTGATCGTTAGTGTATTTATTGATTCTAAGTTGTCTTTTGAATAAATTAATTGATTGAATTTGCCGAAAGCCCATTGAAACAGAAATTGCCGTAGGTACATACTGCTATATTATTAATTTGTTTTTATTGCTTGATCAGAATGGAGCCTAGACGGAGCAGAAAAGCACGCAGTTTATAATTTCATGGTATAGTAAACACAAAAACTTTACAAAAATAATATCTGTTTCCGATTCCAATCAACCTTTGTAAAGCATTTTATTAGTGCTACGAAAATTCGTAGCACCTGCTACGAAATATCTATTAGCTACAAAATTTGAAATCAATATCGATACGCGACTTTTATTTAAACCAAAACATGCTTTAAGAGATTGATGTATATTGAATATTAAACGCCCCTTTATACATAAAAATCTTTAACATAACGTTTACCGTTTACTTTATCTATAAATATTATAAATTAAAGTCGCTTTTCGTGTCCATCTATGTAATCGCCCTGTTCTTCTAAACTACTCAACGGGTTTTGACCACTTAGAGAATTTATTCCGGAAGGTTTGTGTGTAAAATACATTCATATTAAAGTAACATATGATGAAGAAATCTCGATGTTTTTGTGCGAAGCAGGGGTGGTTCGCTAGTTCTTCTATAATTGTGACCTCTGTCTTTCACATTGCTCTATGCCAACGAGCAGTAGCCGGGGGGTTTAATATTAAAAATAAAATAGAAAAGAGCGATCTCAGTGTAGTGGGCCGGGTATTGTGTGCTTTTTAATAAATGCCCGAATCACCGGGAGAGGGCGTTGTTTGCCATTATTGCAACCATGCTGCTGTTTCAATGTACCCTCACTTTTTTAAAGAGCCTTAACAGATTATCCCGTGTGTAGGTATTTGTAGTAGGTATGTTTGCGTATGGGCTATTTTATTTTTATGTTAGCTGCCGCCCGTTGACCCTAATTCTTGTTCTAAAATAAAAGTAACCTAAGTTACTCCTTATCAGCTATCTGCCAGTCCCGTCAAAATCGGTTCAGCCGTTTCGGAGATTAGCTGGAACAAACAGACTAACCAACAAAGAATTTAAAAATTATTTTTTGTTATAATTACCGAATAAACTTTCATATTATTATGCATTTAATTTATAATTATGCGTAAAAAGCTGTTGCTTTATTTTGCCACTTCAATTTGATTTATTTGTAAATATTATCACTTGCTTCAAAAACGGTGAAGGAAAATATCGTGAGGAAACCGGCATGCCTCAGCGATATTTCTCGACGGCATGTGAAGCCAAGTCAGAGGCCCATGAGCGGCTTCAAAACTCTGACACCAGGTTAGTCATTAACCACATGAAAAGAAGAAGAAGAAGCTTTGAAAATATCTTTATATACTATGGCTTACGGAAATACTGATTGTAAATGACCGCTATGCAAGAACAACTGCTTTGTTGGTAAAGGATGACAGAGGTATGTGACAAAAATGTCAGAGTGATAATTATTATGTGACTGCTTCCTTGGTCTAGTGGTTGCAAACGCTACTATTGAGCATCAGGTCGCGATTTCGATTCCCAAGTCGGGCTGTGTGTTATTGGGTTTTTCCATCTGCAATATGTCAGTAGCAACCCGGAGTCTGGATGAGTGACCCGTTGATGGCAAAAGACTCGCCTCCTATTACATGGGACTTAAATATAACCGTCAAAATGTGGGTGTACTTTTAGGTACACCTCTGCCCAACCCTTCGGGGAATACAGGCGTGATGTTAGATGTTTATAATTATGTATATATCATGTTTATACACATACATATACATAAACTCACGCCTTCTTTCTATGGGGGTAGGCAGAAACTACAGAACGCCACTTGCTACGATCCTTACATACTCCTTTTGCCTCGTTTACGTTCATACATCTGATAAATATACGCTCGCCGGTTGCGAATACTACGCACCTGTTCTCATGTTTATAATTATGTATATATACTAATACTATTGTATATTGGTTGCTATCTTATACCCTGGACAAAAGTCAAATCTGAAAGTACATTTACCTATAGCTACTTTATCTAAGGTAGTTACTAACCCCTTTTAAAATAAAGGAAAATGCAGTACAGCTCATTCACATGGGACACGTCATTGACGATTCGTCAAAAAAGCGATACGTCATGACGAATGCACGTTCACATTGCATACGGAAACGACTTATTTCACACCTGATTCGTGATTCAGAGTTCAGTCTTGGACGAGTTCAGCAAATCCGTCACAAAAATAACATTATTCATGTTTTTTAAGGAACGTGATTTTTAATAAAAACGATACGTGGTTTATGAATTGTCCGTAATTTGTCACGATTTGTGAGGCGTGTGAATACGGGCATTTAAAAAGTATTGCCGCCGTCAAAACAAAAACGTGAAAGAAGACTTCAAAAAACACGAATCGTCCTCCTGTAGACGAGCCCATAGACACTGAAAATATACTGCTTACAGATTGTAGTGAAATGGATTTTCTTTCTTTTATTGCTCCTTGTTTGCTTTGTAAAATGCTTAGTTTTTCAAAACAAACAAAGAAAACAGCAGATACCCTCAGATAACATATTCGGAGTACCAGCCTCCATATTATAATCACAAAGCTCAGGCGAGGAACTAAGATGGCGCCGAGTGGCGTATCAAAAACTGCATTACTGTGGACATTTCCCATCAAAGCAGCACATACGTAGCACTTTGTTGGGGCCGCAAGAGACAACGGAGGCGTTGGAGAGATGGACAGAAGTTTCATTGTGTGTCTCTCAATAACTTGGTTCGGTTTGCTGTAAAAAAACATTGTTAAAAACCACGCCTCAGGTTTATTTTGTTAATAGGTTCCCTGAATTTTCAATTCGTAGACCAGTTAATGTAAAGGGTTTATAGGCCTTTGAAAACTACTGAAAAGTCTTGATTTTCAATCTTCTGTTACCCTTGGCGAGTAAAGAGTAAGGGTTTTTTGTAAACTTATCCAACTCTAAACAATATGGTACCTTCCTAAAAGCCTGTTAGTATCAATCATTTCTTTACTTCAATTTTTATTACTTATTATTAACTGCCGCCCGCGGCTTCGCTTGCCTATGTTACTCTATTATAACATCAGCTATCTGCCAATGAAATGTGTGTCCCTTCAAAATTGGTCCAGCCGTTCCGGAGATTAGCCAGAATAAACAGACAGTTTTTTTTTTTAAATATAGATTATGCTTTCATTAAGTAAAAAGCTGTTATTTGACATTACAAACAGACACTTCAACTTTATTTATCTGTATAGATTTATTTTTGTACTGGGACCAAGAAAGAAGGCCTATGTCACAGCTGTGTGTTGCAGAAAGCATATTATAGACTGATTATGTTTGGTACTTCTTTGGTACTGGTACAGCTAGCTGGTGCTAAAAACTTACATATATAGCTATCATGAGATTTCCCAGCAGATTTCCTAAGAGTAGGTTAGTTTGTTGTCAACCTTCTGAAATCTCCTTCCCATTGCCCTCGTAACAAGTGGCGCACGGACGGGTCGTCATGATCAAAGGGCGCCGGCTCCAGCAACCGCGTTGTTTGTCCCAGCCTCCGACGGCATATTGATCAATATGGCTCCTTGTGCATTTCGCTATGTATGTTGTGTCGTAAAGGAATTAGGTTAATTGATAGAGCAAAATTGTTGGAGGAGCTCGTGGCGAAGTAATAGCCGCACGGGTCGATCCGGTCAGACTTCTTCGACTAAAACCAGTCGCGTACCATCCAAAGAAAAAAATGGGTAGCGCTGTCAATCCATTTATGATTTTGATTGTAATTATGCAGATCACCCTTCATTATCTTCCCTGAAGGCTCATCTGACAGCCTCTAATAAGCAATATCGGATGCAAAGTGTCTCATCGCAAGTGGGCCACTCACGCGCACTCACTTTGTCGACGATTAGCGTCGTCTCATTAGTGGCCCGCTTTAGCACCTCGTTGTACGTACTTAGTCACTCGACTTCGTGAGCGACTGATAAAGTCGCAAGGATATCGGTTAGAGACGACAAATTTTACGCAATTTTTGCATGGTTCTGCGAATTGTTGTATGTAATCGTTCGTTATATAAAATAAATATAATAATAACGGATTGTTGTGTTTAGTTATCGTTGGTCCTTTGAGGCGAAATATGAAGGGAAATCAGTAAAAACTGCAAAATTAGTATTTTTTTCATTTCGCCTATTTGAAAAATTTTGGTAGTTTGATGCTCCTGTTCAGTTTTTATTACTGTTTGTATTTTCTGTGCTTGTCCCAAATAAAACATTTTTCTTTCTTTCTTAAACGATAGTAAAATATGTGACTTTGTAAGGGTTTTCGATAGATGAGAAGTAGTCATGCGACAGATTTATAAAAACGTTTTTCGAATTCGATTTTAGTCGCAAATCGTATCGTATTGATAATCCGAACTAGACAAACCGATTTCACAAAACCACGACAGGATCCCAAGAGTAGATTTGCGTATAAGCAAGTATTTTGTTTGAAAAGTTTTGATCGATGCACTTACAACCGAATAATATTACTAGAGACGATCGAAACTGCGAGCCAAGATTGCCTACCCAATGGCACTGTTTCACACCCGTACCATAGCAACGAAGCACCACCAAATCCCATCACCACGAAAACTCACGCACTAAAAAGCATGTAACATAACGAACGACGAGGGAGGCAATACCAATAGTGTGGTATTACCAGGCGAGCGCGACCTGTCCGGACAAATAGTGAGATTACATGATACCGGCCGCCCGGACGCCCGGACAAACACACAAACACAACACGAGCGGACCTTCATTGGAAATTCTCAAAAACCTCGCCGTTGTCTCGCTTCTGTCAATATTTACTTTAGTCAGTTATTGGCGTGTGTAGGTACGTCCGAGTGCGGTTAGTGTGCAGTCATGTAATCTTGTCAGTTTTTCGGGGATCTTCTTTGAACTATTTGGTTGCTTACTACAATTTTATACAGGTACATACTCAACTTCTATGGCGACTTATTTCAAAGATATATAGGCTGATTAAGAGGCCTGTGTCCCAACATAGACCTCCTCTTTGTGAGAGGAAGATTGGCTGTAATCTACCATGCGGGCTCAGTGCGGGTTGGTAGATGTCACATGTCTTCGAATTTTTGGTTCTAAGACATGCCGGTTCCCTCACGATGTTTTCCGTCACCGTTTTGAGAGCAGTGGTGATGAAATTATTTACGAAAAGTAAAGCGCCTGCTTGGGTTCGAACTCACGACCTACAACTCGCAAGTCGGGGCCGTTACCACTGGGCCACCACTGCTCTCAGATAGGTTAGGGAAATAATAGGAACTTATTCTGGCATTTCGAAAAGTAACATCAGCTGTTAATGGATGCGAAAGGCCGATTTTTTATCGTTGGATAACTTTTATCTGAGGTATAATTATGGCGGTTTGACATATTTTCTAGACAAAAGCTGTCAAAACGTCAAACATATTTCCCAGATAAAACTTTCTGACGATTGACAAATCGGCTCCAAGGGTGTTAATGATCACGTTATATATTTATGTTACTAGACCTTTGTCTAGCACACAGGACAGTAGACACGACCGGGGAGTTTATGTAGGACAGTACAGGTTGACAAAATAATGATGAGTACAATACGACACAACTTAGATGTAGCATAGATTTGAAAATTTTCATTCATTCATTTCAATTTTACGAATGTATTTGGCTATAAGAGTTTACAAGTTATTGCGTTTTCGAAAGATCATTTTCACCTAAAGCAGTAATAAAGATTGGTGATTTTGAAGGCGCACTCAGATCGGATGGTGATCGGTCTTACGAATTTTGCCGATGCTACATCTAAGTTGTGTCGTACTGTACTTGGTAACAAGTTACATAATATTATAAGTTAAAATTAATATTAAATAATTGTTATTAGCATATTTTACAGGGTATTTTAATTTTCTTTAGAATCATGGGTAGGAATGAGAGTTCCGGAAAGATAATTATATTGAAAGATATAGTAAATATTTGTTGATTAACATACTTTAGAGAATTTGACAGAGAATTTTCGCGGAATCTGGAAGGACAAAGAACAATGAATGAGTTATGGGTACTTGTGTAGTCGAGTGTACCGACAGATCTTTTATACTACGTGAGAATCTTCGTGAACGGTCATGTGATATCGACCGAATTAAACCTGCTTTGAAAGTTCAGTATCTACTACATACCTCTTTTAGTATTTATAGAGGGTCGCGATGTGAGGAGTTCGTGGCTAAATAATAACAGCCGCACGGGTCGATCCATCAGGCTTGCCGAGGTTGGTCCGTGGATGGGTGATCATCTTCACATACTCTCGGAAAGCACGTTAAGCCATCGGTCCCGGCTGTCATTCGTGGATCTTTGATCGTCCGTACGGGTCGTCAGAAGCTCGAAAGTCTGACAATCAGTCTTACCAAGGGGAATCGTATTACCCAGTTACTGGGTTGTGGAGGTCAGATAGAAAGTAGCTGCATTAAAAATACTGGTATTCAGCTGCATCCGGTTAGACTGGAAACCGACCCCAACATAGTTGAGAAAAGGCTAGGCAGATTGATAGACGGTCGCGCTGTGAAAGAACTAAAACAAACAGACCAACTTTGTTATGCTGATGTGCGTGACAGCTACGTCTTACAATCGTACCACGTCATTGTGCTGTCATTGTGCTTTTCTAGTATACCTGTTTAGCGGCCAACAGTTGAATGCAATTTTTCAGCGAGTTCACACCTTTGACTGTCTATCTAGACATATTTATATCTTTGACATAACTACGGTGTAATTAAATTTCGCTGCATTGGATACACCGCGTAGCTTGCTCAAAACTGCAGCCACATTAGTAATAGTAAGGAACCAATCACACATGATACCATCACTTATTTCTTCAAGCTGCAGAATATCATCATCATCTGCCAAGCCTTTTCCCAACTATGTTAGATTGTTGGAACTATGTTAGGATGGAACTGAATATCAGTATTTTATGGAGTGACTACCTTTCTGACCTCCACAACCCAGTTCCTGGGTAACACGATACCCCTTGGTAAGATTGGTTCTTCTAACTACTCGTAACGACTGTCACAAGATCTACAAACTGCATAATATGTAGAATTGTAGATATTATAATCTTAATACTTATTTGATGCTATCTAACAATCATAATTATTAGACTCAAAGCTTTTTACCATTTTGGTCCTTTTTGGATTCAATTGCGAACAGCTTTTTTGCTCTAAAACAGCTTTTATGAGAATGAAACAGTGTTCATAGTAGTCTCTTGTATAGTCTTACTACATTTACTTAATACATAAACATAACATAATCAGCCTATAATGTTCCCACTGCTGGGACACAGGCCTCCTCTCTGTAAGAGGGAGTGGGCTGTAATCTACCATGCGGGCATAGTGCAGGTCGGTGGATGTCACATTTATTGAATTTTTTGGTTCTAAGACATGCCGGTTTCCTCACGATGTTTTCCTTCACCGTTTTGAGAGCAGTGGTGATGAAATTATTTACATAAAGTAAAACGATAAAAAAATTAGAATGATAAAACTCACGACTCGTAAGTCGTGGCCGTTACCACTGGGTCACCACTGCTCTCCCTCTTAAACGGATATGTTATCCTATCTATACATATAATAAAATTGTAGAAAAGTGGTGTCTGTACAATGGAAATATATGAAAAAAAAATAGCAGGGGTTGTTATTATATCGATGCTGAACCCGATATTGTAATTAAATTTTTTTTTGTCTGTTTGTCTGTTTGTCTGTTTGTCTGTTTGTCGGTTTGTCTGTTTGTCTGTGTGTTTGTGCACGCTAATATCAGAAACGGCTTATTCGATTTAGATGCGGTTTTCACTAATATATTGTAGTAAGCTTCACTTAACATTTAGTGTTTATTTCATGTCAATCGGTTCATAAATAAAAAAGTTATGTCAATTTAAAGAATCACATCGAACATTTGTTATAGGTTAGGCATTTCTTTCCTTGATTTTCGGTATACTTATCTTAATTTTTATTTAGGGTTTGTATATAAATATTATAAGTATTTGGTATAGGTTAGGCATTTCTTTTCTTGATTTTCTTTATTAAGTATAAGTTTATTAGCTCAGGTTAGTAATTAATTTTTCTAGCAATTCTTTTGTTTTATAAAGTTAGTACGTTTGGTTTACACGTCTTAACACTTATTACTTAAACTGTGACAATTTTAGACTGTATAATAATCTGTAAGTATTTATATAGTACGTGTTTACTAAATTAAGTAGTAAGTACTATTTTATTGTAAGAATGCCTCGAAGAAGATCCAACCTCTCCCAATGTAGCAGAAATGCTAAAAGGATGAGATTAGTTCGATCACAGGAATCTGAGGAAGGTCGTGAGGCAAGGCTCTCTGCAACTCGGGAACATCAGGCTAGGTTTCGTGCTGCAGAAACTTCGACTCAGCGGGAATCTCGACTGAGTTCAAATCGTTCTCGAATGGTCGAGGTCGCGAAAAATTTTTTTCATACTAATGGGGTCAAGTCATGAAAAAGGTTGAAAAACACTGCCCTACATTAATCCTACTAATATTATAAATGCGAAAGTTTGTGAGGATGGATGGATGGATGGATGGATGGATGGATTTTTGTTACTCTTTCACACAAAAACTACTGAACGGATTTTGATGAAACTTTACAATAATGTAGCTTATACATTAGAATAACACATAGGCTACAATTTATAAAGATTTTATGTGATTTGGCCATAATATAACGATAAGTATCAAGTAAGTCGGAAAAATTCCTGCCCTCTGAGATCTATCTTTGCGTGCGCTGCCTTTTTTTTTTTTGGGCGGTTAATCATCCAATGACTTCTCCCTCTCTGGGCGGAGCGGAAGGGCGTGTCAGACTCTTACTGACTAAAACCCTCACGTGTTCCTTCGATCCTTGATATCTCTTTGAGGCGCGCGTGGAACACGATGCGCTGTCGACCCGGGCCTGGTCCTTATCGGACGGCGAGCTGCCCGTTGCTCTCCGTCCGCAGGCCCGCGCCTACGGTGGCCGGAAATCGGCTATCAATTCCCGACGCCCGGGACGTCTCCTACGGCGGCGGCGGCTAGGGCTGGTAGGGCGCGGCTTTTGCCACTCCCTCGCGCGCTCCACCTTCTCCTTCGCGAGCATTACTGCTTTGCAGAAGGAGGTGACGGCTTGCCATGCCCTCTCGCTCCGCACCATGGCCTGAACCAGGGCCGTACGCGAGAGGTCACCGTCGCCGATCGCCTCCACGAGGACACGGCGGTGGTCCACCCAAGCCGGGCAGACCTCCACCGTATGCTGCGTGCGCTGCCTAAACCGTTAGAGTTACATGAAGAAAATGTATTGTGGGATTGTTTGTCTTAAAGAGTTCTAAATAAAAGCCTTTATAACCAAAATAGTGAGCAATAAATACAGTTAAATTGAATACTTTTTTTACATTGCATATTTTAGAGTATTTAGTTAATTCTTATCAAAATAAATACCTTCATTGCTTTTGGTATTTAATGTAAGTAGATAAAGTTTGTCTTTTACACTAAGTAATTTGGACAAATAGTTTAAAAGTTAGAACGATAAGAATGACCTGCGATATTGAGTCGACGGCGCACAGAACGAGGGTGGAGGGGAGGGCCAGCCAGGGGATGACGCGCCAGAGCGCCAAGTACCTAGAAGCTATTGCTCAATAATTATGTTCGAGAAATAACGTAAATAACGCAATTAATTGTTAAACTGTCAAAATGAAACCCATTGCTATTGTAAGTGCTACGCAATTACCCCGCTGATTTAGGACATGTTACACGTTCCTGTGGGATAATTTCCGACATCCACGCGGGCGAAGCCGCGGGCAGAAGCTAGTCTATCTATAAATGAAATTGATTAGACTCTAAGCTTTTTACCATTTTGGTCCTTTGTTCCTTTTTGGATTCAATTGCGAACAAAAATATTCTTGCACTATTTATGAGAATGCAATTAAATAGTGTTCATAGCTCTTGTATATTCTTACTACATATATAGTCTTACTTCATGACTTCATGTCAATGAAGGATCAAAAAGTTGTCTTATGCAATTCAGACCGCCATATCAGATTTAAACACCTACCTATCAAAATCGTGACCAAGTGAGAAATTCCTAAGTTTCCTCACAAAGGTAAAATACCATCTCCATGCTCAGTATATGGGGTATGTAAATACATGGTGTATGTATATTATGTACATGGTGTTCAAACAGACGCATCACGTAGGTTCCCCGAAGTGCTGGCACGTAGTTAGCGACTAAGTGTGAGTCTGAGGACAATCTTACTTAAAAATTATACAACTGTGCTAAGGATGGGGTTATGTGGTGCTGGATGTGGTAGAAGATAGATGTATCATACCACAAATCATTTTAAAAGCCAAAACATCAGTTATAAACTAAACACGATAACGAAATCTAAAAACACTCTGAACATTTTTTTTATTACATTCTTGCCTTTGCTTTTTAGGGTTCCGTAGTACATGGTTTTGAACAACAATGTTAAGTTCCTAGGACAAATTCATCCTAACAACAAAACCCTTCATTGTGCGTGGTTCGACACGCACTTGAGTGGTTTTTCTAGTCCATAGCTACAGAACATGTCAAGCTATGTGAAAGAGAGTCACCGATCATCATTAAAAAAATATAATAAAATTACGCCATCCTTCTTAGCGACACTTTTAGATCTTCATGATCCGTGTAGTTGCAACATTTTAAGCTGTATGTAGATTAACTCTAAACGAGGAGGGCGTGTGGAAAACACGCCTCAAAAATTATGACGTAAACTGTACAAAGTGGGTAGGTATTGCACTTTTTTATAAGACACGTAATTTATGTTTGTCCCATTTCAATGGACAATTACGTACTTATAATTAATATTTATGTGAGGAATAAACCAATACCGGAATGGATTATTCGTCCGAAAGTTTTATTTACCTGAAAAAAATACTCTTACAAAAAAATACTTTGTCTAACTAGATTCTTAACAGAATGAAAATCACTCGACCAAGAAAGTAATTCTTATTTTCTTTATTTAAAATTAATATCAAAGACAAACCTGAAAACCACTCAACAATCGGCCAGGTATTTGAACACGGGTCCCCAGGTCCGGTCCATCATTAACTATTCCAAAACTACTCGGCATCAAAGCTGTTCGTGGTTGTAATCTCGGCGTGGCCTGCTCTTGGCTCAGAATTGAGCCATCTAATATTCCCTGTGTCTGTACCCCACCGTCTTGGGGGACTATTCTGGGGGAATGGTTGCAGGGGGCTATTTTTGGAGGTGGGTGAGTGAATGTATCGTGTAGTGTAATTAAAGGTGTGTTTTTGACCATTACACACAAAAAGCTGAAATGGAAATGGGCGGGACAAGTAGCGCGTCTAGTAGACGACAGATGGACCATAAGAGCCACATCGTGGAAAGGCCCGGAAGGGAAACGGCACAGAGGAAGACCGTACATGAGGTGGGAAGACGACATAAGATATACAGCTGGCCCATACTGGATGCAAAAGGCCCAGGACAGAACTAAATGGAATTCTTTGGAGGAGACCTTCACTTGCGGAGGGGTTCTTGCAGATTAACACAAAAATAAAATCATTTTTTTTAAATCGATTAGTAGAAAATCAATAATCGATAATCAATAATCGGTAATCGATTAGTATAGAATATCATGTAATTTGCAAGAAATATAAGGTTTTTTTTTATGACCATTAGAAATTTGGTCCTTCGAGCCGGATCTGTTAAAACAAGTATTTTGAGTGCAGTTATGATACAATGATAATTCCATATTGGTATAACGTTTTTGTTCGACTTAGGAGTCATAAAATTATATAGTTTAAAAACTATATAATTATATAGTTTAAAAACTATATAATTTTATGACTCCTAGAGTGAGTCTAGGTGTTTTGTAGCGGACGTAATGACGGCCAAAACTCATAAAAATCACCATACTTACATTTCGTATAACGTTATTGGATATAACGTTTATTTAATCGAAAATCATTATAGCGTTTAAAATATATATTTATACCATCATTATGGTTAACACCCCGATTCAAAGCAGTCCGACTCGGATAGGTAAGGTTAGAAGGCTAAGGCTGGAGCGGCCGCCGAGCGCCAGATCCCCTCTATTGTTGGTGAATCATTTGCGTTGGGTTAGGTTAGGTTAGAACAATGACCATTAACGCGCGAAGGCGAGCGACCGCAGGGAGCGTGCCGCGGCAGCGGCCGCCGAGTGCCAGATCCCCTCTATTGTTGGTGAATCATTTGCGTTGGGTTAGGTTAGGTTAGAACAGTGACCATTAACGCGCGAAGGCGAGCGACCGTAGGGAGCGTGCCGCGGCAGCGGCCACCGAGTGCCAATTCCCCCCTATTGTTGGTGAATCATTTGCATTGGGTTAGGTTAGGTTAGAACAGTGACCATTAACGCGTGAAGGCGAGTGACCGTAGGGAGCGTGCCGCGGCAGCGGCCGCCGAGTGCCAGATCCCCTCTTTTGTTGGTGAATCATTTAGGTTGGGTTAGGTTAGGTTAGAACAGTGACCATTAACGCGCGAAGGCGAGCGAGGGTAACGAGTGACCATCTTGGCAGGTGGTAATCAGTTACTAGTATATCTACTCAGGTTACTATGATAGAAATTACATATTAGACTAAATAGATTTTGTCTTTTGAGTATTATAAAAATTATTTATTTTAAAATTATATCATCTGTTTATTATATTAACTGATCATTATATCAAATAAAATTATAGATTCAGTTGTTATATCTTGTAAATATTAGTCATTTTGTAATTATATCATATATTACTTACCCGTCAAAATCTACCCCACCGCACACAAAAAAAAAATACATAGAAGGTTTCTCAACGTTACATAATCACATAGGAAAACCTGATCATAAAACCATTAAACTTTTTATATGTGGAACTTAGATAATAGGGTCCTATTACGGCGGTCAGTCGGCTCCTTTGATCCGCCCCCGCCCGGCACCGCCCGCGCCCACTTAACGGAAATTAAAATTACATGTCTACAGACCGACTATTAGCAGTTTTTCGTATATGTAATGTAAATATTGTGTTATTTTGTAACACTTATTTATGGTAGATGAATGAAAGGCGACTAATAATAGTTATTTGTTATACAAGAGTGCAAAGTTGCTTTTTAACCGCGTGTTCAATTTTGATGACCGAGCAAGCGAAGGATTCTAAAATTGAATCACGAGCGCAGCGAGTGATTCAAAATTAGAAGCCTGAGCGTTAGCGAGGGAATCAAAAGAGCACGAGGTGAAAAATCTTTGCACTCGAGTGCAACACGTAACTTTTCATTCCACCTCAGCGAGGAAATGACTAAATGCAAAAAAAAAAACGTTTACAATCACAAGATAGGTACACTTTTATTTCAGTTTAGGTATTAATTACTACATTATAACAGGTAAGTATTACAGAATAATCTTTAAAATATAACAAAATAATACTAAGGTATAATTAAGAAAATTTTAAAGTAACGTTGCTACAGTTATTTAAATTGAGTGTAATATTTTTGTTTGGTACTGTAATATTGGTGTTAGTCACTTGTGTACTGTTTTTCGGTAAACTATCTGTCATACTTAATAGTTGTACCGATTCATCGGATTCCCTTGGCGTGAATGTTGGAGAGAGAGGGAGATGGTTAGGTGTTTCATAACGGCTTATTTTTGATGTAGAAGGGCCAGTCCAAGGATCCGATTGAGGCTCTTTCAGTGTAATGGCTCCTACGATGCCTTCACATATTTTAGACTTATTTTGGATGGAATCCTCTATGTATCCCTCTACAACTGCATTGGACTTCCAGCCTCCGTGGCGCTTAAGGGACAGGAGATCAGCTCCGGAATCAGCCAAAAGTGTGGCTGAAGTTCGTCGGAAACAATGACCCGTGTACAACAGGGGTTCTGGAAGTTCAAGAAATGTTGCTATTTCTCGTGGGATACTGCCAATTTTATTAGTACCCATAGGCTGTCTAACACACTTTCCATTGCGATACTGTAGAAAAAATCGATTGATTGGAGTGTTAGGCGGGCGTAAGGCTTGATATTTCTCAACAATCGTTACGTATTCCTTGCGAATGACGAAGTTGCGGTCTCTTTTTGTCTTTGTATTAGGTAAATTAATTAATAGTAAGTCATCTGAATGTTTCTCAATGTTTTTGACATTAAGTTGTGTTAGTTCATTAGTTCGACATGCTCCGTTTATTCCAATAATAAGAACAACCTGTAACGTAAAGAGTATTGTAGTAGATAAATGAATAAAATTGATATGAACGCATAATTATGCCTATCAACATCTACTAAGTATACTATTTAATTGAGATTAATATACTTAAGTAGATACTGAATGTGCAACTGACTTACTTTTGCCGCCAAATATACGGAATCGGGTGCTTCGTTAAGAAACTTTTCAATATCAGATACTGTGAAAACCTTCGATTTTTTTGGTTGATGACCAGATGAGGCTCTTTTTAAAAATGCCACTAATTTAGGATAGGTATCGATATGTTTGTCTTTTTTCATCTTTATTGTTGCTTTTAGCATCGAATACGTACTCCATAGAGTGCTTGCTTTCTTGTTCTCGGATAATTCTATAAAATATGCCAGCAAAACGTTTTCTGAGAAAGTTTTGGCTCCTTTTGCTAGTCGCCACGTGTTGAACATATCGTACTGTTTTAAATACTTCTCGCGTGATTGTTGAGGGAGAAAGCTCATTTGCGCATTATTAACAGTTTCAGTCAATTCTGTTGGCGTCAAGCACCTCGTCGCTAGAATCACTCATTTTAGTTTTTTCACTTGTTTTCAAGTTTCTTGTTTTTAATAAAAGGTTTAACAATGACGTGAAAAAATGCCGCGTAAAGAACCGCGTACAAAGCAAATTGAAAAAAGAACACCAAGAAGGTTTATTATTTATTTATTTTATTATTTATGTACACACAGTAAAATACATAAAGATACCACATAGTTAAAATTTAAGTACAAAGGTACTGCTTATTTCTTAAGAAATTTCTTCCAGCAGACCTGCGAAAGGAGAAATGAAAAAGAAATGTAGACAATAGTGTGTGAGAACAAGAAGAGAAAATATGAATAAGCGATTTCCTAAAACTAAAATATTAAATATACCTACACGTATAAAGCTTAAATATATAAATATATATATAAATACTCACAGTTGAGAGGAAAGGTAATGCTCTTTTACTCGATATTTGAAAGCAGAAATAGTTTTTAAATCACGAATGCTAGGCGGTAGTGAGTTCCACAATCTTACAGCATGAACAGTGAAAGAATAAGAATAGTAACTAGTTTTATGCGGGTGAGATTTCAGGAGAGATCTAAGGTGCGATCTACACGGAGCGTCGCTAGGGCGAGCGTAAGAAAAACGCTCACGCAGGTAGGAAGGATAAGACGGGTTGTGTAAGATGTTGAAGAGGAGACATAAAATCCGAGTGTTCCTGCGAAGGCGGATTGGGAGCCACTTGAGTGAGTGAAGGTTCCGAGTCTGAGTTTTTAAAAAAATTAAAAAAAAGTTGTATGATATATTCGGCACCATAGAGGTAGCAGTAAATAGGTTTAATGTTTTTTTTAATCCACAAACTTAGTGCACACGATGTTCTAAATTCAATTTACTTTATCCTCTAGCGAATAAAAACGGCTTTTCCACTCAGATATTGAAGATTAAAAATACTCTTTCCGAGATGGTGGGATGAAAAAGATATTTACAAGGCAGATGCGAGTGGAAACACCGGGAGGGGGGACGCCCTAGGAGGATATAAATACAGTGGACCATATTGGTGATGTCCTTCAGTAAGTTCAGGTGCGTAGTACTCGCAACCGGCGTGCGTTTATGACCAGATGTATGAACGTAAACGAGGCAAAAAGAGTATGTAAGGATCGTAGCAGGTGGCGTTCTGCAGTAAAAATATAATAATATTTCACTAGTGCAAAGTGATAGAAATCGAAGTGGTCTCTTCATTTTTAATAGGATTTGAATTTAGAGGCCTGTGAGGTGGGTCGGTAAAGCACAATAGTTTTTCTTATTTTGTTAGAATACTCGTAGTTACATAGGAAGCAAAAAAAAAAACAAAAAATTATATTAATAAGGGCTTAAAATTATTTTCTTTAAGTCTGAATACTTATTGGTTTGCTTTTTCTGAAACCACTTTAGGTCCTTGCAAACAAATCATCAAAAGATAAGGTATCTTTTAGAAGATGCATTTCTTTCTATGTGTGAAATATGAGTAAGTACATAAAGACGAGACTTTTTGACACCTTTTGAGTTCTAATTTAAGTTTGGACAGGACCCTCTTACGGCGAAGCGTCATATTTTAAGTGGTAGGCGATAAAAGCTCATATTATTGTGGGTTGCTTGTACTGAGAAGCGCTAACTAGTGACATTGGTCGTTCAAGTCCGATAATACGGGGCGAGCCTGTCGCTATTAATCGGTCACAAACTCAACCTCCAGGCTACAAGGTAGGATAAGAGTATAATTTTTTTAAATACTCTTATCATTTTTATTAATTACAAGTGAGTCCAAAGTTGGGGGAGGCCTATGTCCAATGTGGGCTCACGGCGCGACTGACGCTTGCCGGCGTCACCTGTACATTTCTTCTGTTAGTGCTTACATTGCAATTGATGACGCTGTACGGTCGCTACATCCAGCAGTGAACGTCTTTCGGCTGAATGATAAAGTCCAAAATGGTTTGTCAATATTTAAAAGCCTTCCCTAATTAACTAATGCCATGAATATCGTCACAAATCGAGATATAATTTCATAATTAAACATCTCTGTAATAGCGGTCACATCAATCAGAAACTACGTACTCTCCCCATTAATTTAAAAGCCCAAACACGTGAATAGATAATTCGTAAAAATACACACAATCCGATAATATCAAAAATACCTGATATATGTGTGATATGGGTTTAAATTAGAACCGTAATTCAGTGTCACCGGTATCATTGTGCAACGCGGCTCTATCGGACATCGAACCCGCGATATCGACGAAGTTTACTACCAAGGCGTCTACTGCACTTGAGGGATTATAATCTTATACTTGACTTATCTGGTTTGTAACGTATTTACGTTGCACTCTTGGGACAAATATGGCGAATTGTGCGTGTTACAGGAGTTAGGAGCCTTCAGGAGTTTTCAAGAATGTCTTGAATTGCGTCTTCTCATATCAATTATGTTCCTGAACCTCCTGGTATAATGGTATTCCTTTAACCATCATTGACATATACAGGGTGGCAGGGACATCGATGCGAAGCCTGTTACCATGGATTCAGTACATGATTCTGAAACCCCCTGCGTTGTGATTTTTCGTCAGTTAACAAAAAAAAACAGCTGTTCCGTACATTTTGACCGCGTAGGTAGGTATTGCACTTTTCTATGAAACAGCAGATTTTCTTTTTATTTGCCGACGAAAAATTTCAGCGCAGGGGGGTTCGGAATCATGTAATGAATCCACGGTAACAGGCTTCGCGACGATGTCCCTGACACCCTGTATAATGCCAACATCCAAACATTTGCTAAGAGTGGAGTTCGATGCTAAAATATTTCATGAGTTCAAGAGCTTTCCGAAGTTATTAAGTTTTCTGGTTGGGTAGGTGTCACCTCATGCATCGTCTCATAGTCCTGCCTGCCTTTAGGCCAGTAAACACCACTGTTAGGTAGATGTGGAAGGTTATTGTGTAGAACTTTAACCTGTAGTAATGGGTTGAAGTGGCAGTGGGTTAGCCACGTTTTTCGAAGGACCGATGGCCGGTGGAGCAGACGACTCTTTAAGTGGAGACCGCGCATCGGCAAGCTTAGTATGGGATGCCCTCCAGTCTGATGGATCAACAACCTTACAAAGGTGGCTGGGACAGACTGGATGCGGAAGGCTGATGACAGGGCTTTATGGCGCAGCCTAGGACAGGCCTATGTTCAGCAGGGGACTACGATAGGCGGAGTTGAGGCCTTTTGCGTACTGTAAGACCACTGTATACTAACTTTGCAAATATATCCATTAACCATATATAACAAGTATGTTTAATTTAAAAATGAAAAGCAATCCTACCAGAACATTTTTTAATATAAGAACTGCGTAAATATTCAGTGAATGCCTTCAAAATATTATTCAACGATTTCTACCTACCCATTTCATAACGATTCAAAAATACCATTTAAATTAAACATACGTTTCGCATTTCGAAATGAACTCATGCCAAACCTTGTAATAAGGTTGGCCGCATGAAAACAGAAAATACTCAGACGATTTTCAACCTTAAAGCTAAGAAATTAATGGTGATTTTAAATTAATGTTTTATATAGGTAAGTTGGTATTGCTTTGTACAGAAAAAGGCCATTTTCTGTATCTGTGCGTTGCTCGAAGCGTACACTCTTGGTTTGTTTGCTCAACTGAGATGGCGACCGGAGACGAAAAAACGCCGAAACCGGCTCTACAGACGATTTCGAAAATATTTCTTATGATATACTGAGTACTGAGCGCAGAAACATTCCTTGATCATCTTTATTAAATAAATTCATCATCATTATTAAAAAATTAAAAGCTTCAGGTAACTGCGATGCTTTTGCTACAGACGTATTGCTAAAAATGCTGAAATAATTTCAAAATTTTCAGACATAGCGGACTACTTCAATCATGCACATGGTTCTGCACAAGAATATAATATAAGTCTGTGTTATAATATTCTCCCTTTTGCAGGTGTTTAATCACAAGAGACCAAGTTGATGACATCGACCTTTGTGTTTTAACAGCAGTTACTCTATGTAGTATTTTCAATAAAAATAGGCTGAAGGCACAGTTACAACTGTCCAACTCTTCCCTACCATTGATTGGAAATCTTAACATAAAATAGTTCACCAAAATAAGCCTATATAAATACATTTACAATTTTATTGTAATATTAGCAAACGCGAATTTTTATGTTTCCTCTACCCTATAACAGGAAAAAACCTCATAAAATTATCCTCCTCCGACTACGCTGCTATCGGTACATCGGTGCTCCAAGATGGCGGCGATGCATCGGCGCGGAACCGCCGCCGCCAACGACTACAGACATTCTCAATTGTTATATACCTACGAAAATGTTTATGTACCTGTAGGTACAATAGGTTATGAGAATACTGTATGTATGTGAAGACATTTGCACGTCCACTAATGTGCTAAACAATAAAATATTAATGGATTTTCAAAGTAACTTTAAGCATAAAATGTGTTAACCTGCTGTTGCTAACATTAATATTTTGAGTCGTCCTATGTACCTATTAACATTTCAAAGCAGAAAACCGAGAGCCACAGATACCTGTAACCTCTACTTACAGTTCAGGTACCTACAAGTTTAATACTTTGTTTTCAAAATCGACAAGAAGACTGTCTTTTAAATAACATTACATAAACAGCCTATTAATGTTCCCACTGCTGGGACATAGGTCTCCTCTCTGTGAGAGGGAGTGGGCTGTAATCTACCCCGCGGGCCCAGTGTGGTTTGGTAGATGTCACATGTCTGCGAAATTTTGGTTTTAAAACATGCCGGTTTCCTCACGATGTTTTCCTTCACCGTTTTGAGAGCAGGTGATGAAATAATTTACACAAAGTAAAGCGCCTGTTTGGGTTTGAACCCACGACCTACAACACGTAAGTTAGGGCCATTAACACTGGGCCACCACTGGTCTTTACGTTTCTGAAAACACGACTTCACGACTCATTTCTTAAGGTGTTTTCTGTTCACAACTGATTCTTTTTTGGGCTTTTAGTTAGCACGACCACAAAATAAACCGATAGTTTTACTTATTATGTATGTTTTAGCTCATGAAGATGGAGTTTCAACGCCTGAAGCCAAGAAATTACATAACATATACCATAACTCGTATTTTTCTCTGAAGGGTTCGACAAAGGTGACTTCTAGTACATCGATCCACATTTCGCCAGTTATAGTTAAATTCTATGCCAGAAAGTTAAAAAACCTCTACTAGAAAATGCTTTATATGAAATATTTAATTACACCTTACCCACCTACATAATTTTCTCAATACCTACGACACAGAACACTAACTTATCCCCCTATTACCAAGCTGCGCCTGCGCCGTCCCTGTCACCCAGATAACCATGTTTGTTCGTCGGTTCCGGGATGTCGCCGGCCTTATCTAATGAGAACTGATAACAGGACTCGCAACCTCTAATGCACCGAGATATTGCTGCGGTTTCCTTATAAATGTCGTTATAAGCACGGAACAGATAAATAGGGGCTTGTGTTAAATAATAAAAACTTGAATGAAATGGATGCGTTACATTAGGTTTTTTTTTTTAAATCTTGCAGTTCATTAGCAAATGCTTAACACCAATGACTTAACACGGTCCTTTTGCCTTACCCATTATCGTAGTTTTCTGGGAAAAAGAAAATACCAGTTATGCTTTTTATCTCTATATCACCTGACGATGAAGTTGACGAAAAATCACGTTTAATAGGAAATCTGCTAACGAAATATACAAAAAGCATCAAGAATTTTGTATTTGTATCCCTTTCTTTCTGTGGGAAATTGAACTTCATCATGTTTTTCTTATTCATAACAAACCCTACCTCGTTTTTATCTCTTCTTTCACAGACCCAGTAGCTGCCAGACAGTAACTGTCCTTCACTGTCCGCCAGCTACTGGATCTGTGAAAAGTAGGCTTAACAGACAATCACTGTTGAAGTTACCTTCATATTTATGTTTTAAATATGAAGGTAACTTCAAGAGTGATTGTCTGATAGAAACAAATCTATAAGATTACAGTTTTTATATTTTATATAATTAGCCTATAAAATTCCCAATGCTAGTGCTGGGCTTCCTTTCTTCTAGAGGGTGTGGGCTGTAATCTACCACGCGGGCCCAGTGCGGGTTGATAGATGTCACATGTCTTCCATTTTTTGGTTCCAGTACTTACATGCGCGTTTCCTCACGATGTTTTCCATCACCGTTTTGACAGCAGTGGTGATGAAATTATTTATACAAAGTAAAGCTCCTGGCTGGGTTCGAACCCACGACTCGTAAGTCGGGGCCGTTAACACCGGGCCACCACTGCTTTCACAGTAAGTTACCTATAGAATAATTTTAATTCCCGGAAAAAATCGTCGAAAAAAATTACGTCGAGGATTCTTTGAAAAGTAATTAAGAAAACAAAATTAAGGCTTAATCTAATCATGTAACTTTTAACAATCCAATTGATTCCGAAGTTAGAATAAACATAAGCTGAAGGTACTCCATTAAACGAACATCGCAGAGAAATTTAAAGAAAAAATTTGAACAAATTACCGATCTTCGAGCTCTCTTAAATAAAGGAGATTTTTTAAATTCAACCTTAATTGTTAGCCGAGGAGTTTTCGATGAGAGTGAAGCAGGAATTTAAAATGGAGAATATTTTCAAGATTGTGCCAAAGGTGTTATAAGAAAAAGATTACTGATTTGTTTCAGGAGTTTGACTTTTCTGAAAGATGAAGAAGAATTTCGGAAAAGGTGGGGTTGATGACTGTTGAGTGTTGATATCTATCCACGTTAATCTATCCTATGTAAGGTCGAATTTAAATAAAACATATCTTACGGCCAATTCGCGTAATTAATTACGCGAATTGGCCGTAAGATATGTTTTAAACATCCAAAATCTAGTTGCAATCTTACCAAAATTTTTGGTTACGTAATAATTTTATTTTATTTTTGACATATTTTGAGAGGTCTTATATTTATAGGAATTGCCCCTTTGATGAGACCTAAAGTTCACTTGTAATGTAACATTTCAGATTTGATATTGATCATTACGTTACAATACCGCCTCTGTGACTGACGTGCTTTCGAAAGCTTGTAATGTAACATTTTAGATTAAATTTCGAGCATAATTGCGAATTGTAATGCTTGGTTCTCCTCCCTCACTGTGGTAATGCTCGAAATGTATCATTACAGGTTGCGAACTGTAATGCTCGGTTCTCCTCTCTCACTGATGTCATGCTCAAATTGTATCATTACAGGTTGCGAACTATAATGCTCGGTTCTCCTCTCTCACTGATGTCATGCTCAAAATTTTTCATTACAGGTTGCGAACTGTAATGCTCGGTTCTCCTCTTTCACTGATGTAATGCTCGAATCTGAACTGTTATATTATATTAATCAGTGGTAGACACATTTATGTAGAACAAGCTGCTACCCGCGGCTTCGGCCGCGTTGACCCTAATTCTTTTCTAAAATAAAAGTAGCCCACGTTACTTACAACTATCCGCCAGTGAAATTCGCGTCAAAATCGGTCCAGCCCTTTCGGAGATTAGCCGGAACAAACAGACAGTTTTTTTTTTTTTTAATAAGTTCATTACTTAAGCATCTAGTAAAAACCTGTTATTTTGACATTACAAACAGACACTTCAATTTTATTTATTTTTATGTATTATATAGAGTATAGATAATATTATATCTTCAAATAAGGATAACAAAACAATATTTTACTTCTACTTCTAATATTTTACGACTACTTCTTAGTAATACAATTTAACCTTATTGTCATTTACTCAAAAATAGGTATAGCACGGACGTAATATTTGTTATCAAACATTTGTGTTTAATTATTAGGTTTAAATATTTACTAAGCCCTTAGGCTAGTGTCTACAATTTTTTCTTTTACATCTAAATCGACACTTTCTTGAGAATAATCCCATTTTTAACCGACTTCAAAAAAAGGAGGAGGTTCTCAATTCGTCGGAATGTTTTTTTTTTTTTTTTTTTTTTTTTTATGTATGTTCCCCGATTACTCGAAGACGGCTGGACCGATTTCGAAATTTCTTTTTTTGTTCGAAAGGGTATACTTTCTAGTTGGTCCCATTGTCATCAAGTCAGGATTGGATGATGGAATCCTGGAGAAGTCGAGGGAACTCTTGAAATATTATAGGCACACCTATAGCGATTGAGGTATTTTTTATAGTAACTCATGAATTTGCTCTCGGAAAGCACCATTTAGTGAAGTGGAACTGATGATGAAGACCACAGATGGCCACCGGAACTACTCACGGGTTGCGAACTTGCGATTCGATTACATTAATATGGTTGCCAAGCAATTTATGCCCGTCACAATGCATAGGGTGAAGAGGAGCTGATGGCGAAGTACCAGAAGAACTCCTCAACAATGAACGTCCCTGCATCGGGAAAAGCAATATTTAGTAAAAGGTGATGAGCAGTTGATATTAGGCTATTGTAACTTAGATTAATTACAAACCGACCCACTAAAAAGCGAGAAAAAAAAACTTTTTCACAAAAAAAACAACCGACTTCCACTATAAAGTGAAAAATAACTAAAATTTCGGAAGTCGGTGGCGTATAACGAATATCCGTGTCTTTGGTTTTGTATTTTGTTTTTGCCACCGACTTCCGAAATTTTAGTTATTTTTCACTTTATTGTGGAAGTCGGTTGTTTTTTTTGTGAAAAAGTTTTTTAGGTAGAATATTTCCTTTTTTCTGCTTCTGTCAATGGTTTGAAGATGTCTGAGACAGAATGAAGTTTTAAATATAACATAATATTATCACGCCTTGTCTCCCCGAAGGTTGGGCAGAGGTGTACCTATAGTACACTCACATTTCGCCAGTTAAGTTTAAGCCCCATGTAATAGGGGGGCGAGCCTATTGCCATCAACCGGGCACAAATCTAGACTTCGGGCTGCTACTGAGAAACTCCACATAGAAAAACTCAATAACACTTTGCCGACCTGGGAATTGAATCCAGGACCTCATGCTCAGCAGTAGTTTTAAATATGATTAGCGCTAAACGCATTTATTTAGACTTTTATGAGTTACCTATTACACTAAAGTACATCTTGCAAACTACTAAACTATGTGCAGTCAGCCTCCCTAGCAAAGGTGCTGACAAACCAATAGATAAAGGACTAAGGTTTATTCCCAAATAGCTCACGAGTAGACTTTTTATTACAAGTGCGAAAGTTTCTGTCTGTCTGTTACCTTTTTATACCTTAACGGCTGAACGGATTTCGATGAAATTTCGCACACTTGGGGCGGATTTCACCAATACAACTGAACCCGATCAGCACTTCTAAAACGCATTCAAGAACTGTCAGTGTATAATATTCCATAACAATTTTGACACTGACAGCTCTTGAGCGCGGTTTCGCGGTTCATTGGTGAAATCCGTACTCAGTATTTAGACCATGATCCGGGTTAGGAAGTAGGATACTTTTTTATCTCGGCTAATACGTACCCGTGGGATAATATCCGACTAGCACGCGGGCGAAACTGCGGGTAAAAGCTAGCCTAAGCTAATATTATAAAGAGAAAATATTAGATTTTTTGTATGTTTGTCTGTTACGCTTTCACGGCTTAACGGCTGAACCGATTTTGATCTTTGGTATGGGGGGGATACTTTGATTCCTGGGGAAGGACATAAGCTACTTTTTATCGTCAATACGGGCAAATCCGCGGCTGGAAGCTAGTATAATATAAGAAATAGTACGTTAAGCTCATCGTTACAAGGTTTTTGAACTTTCAAAACTATCTCTGAAGAAATTCAATAAAATTTTCTTCAAAATTTTCTAGGAATTTATCGAACTTATTTCACTCTCCCATTGTCCAGTCCAAGTGTCGTTGTGATTAGTCTCCAGCGATTCCTTCCACCCAATTGAACTTATGAAAAGTGCCGGGCGTCGCGTCGTATCGCAGCGCCTCGTCCGTCCGTCTGGTAGGTGCTTAATCATTGTTTGATCTCATTATTGCGACGAATTTGTCGCTTGTCTGTACACTGGGCTAATCAACTGGACGATGTTTTTATAAAACAGTGTTTTTGTGAGATTTTCCATTAATTGACAAATGACAAAGAATAACGCAATGGAAGTGGTTTTAGTGAAAACTTTTATAAGTACCAATCAATTTGCCTAGCCTCTCCCAACTATGTTGGGGTCGGTTTCCAGTCTAACCGGATGCAGCTGAATACCATATTTTACATGGAGCGACTGCCATCTGACCTCCACAATCCAGTAACTGGGTAATACGATTCCCCTTGCACACTCAAACAATACTGAAAGCACACAGAAAACTTTTATAAGTACCGAAAAGTGAAAAATAAGTATCTAATGCAAGCCTTTGAAAAACTAAGAGATGAAGCAGAAGAAAGATTAAGAAACCCTTAAAAGATCTAGAAAAGGTTTCATGAAGAACTATGTTTGGTAGGACTCAAAGTAAGAATAAATAAGGATTATTTACTGTAGCTGTGTATTCTGCCTACCACCTCTATGAGAAGAAAGCGTGTGTTTATTTGCACACACCGCACTTTGGATTTTAAAGTGTGTCATAGCCAATTGTGTCATGGCTAAAAGTTGCCAATATACAAAAAAAAAACAACAAATATTCATGTTATTTTCTATTATTTAATCGTGCCGGTGAAGGAAAACATCGTGAGGAAACCGGCATGTCTTAGAACCAAAAATTCGAAGACATGTGACATCTACCAAACCGCACTGGGCCCGCGTGGTAGATTACAGCCCACTCCCTCTCACAGAGACGAGGCCTGTGTCCCAGCAGTGGGAACATTAATAGGCTGATTATGTAATCGTGCTTTTGTATGTTGTGCTACGACTTATGGTGCACCAAATAAACGATCTATCTAACTATTTTAGAATTTACTGTAGCCTAAGCTGTTTTTGCTTAGAAAACCCCATGTATATACCTAATAATAACCACATACTTTCAGTACCTAAATTAGAAAGTTCTCTCTCCAGCAACTATTTTACAAAAAAAAAAGCAGCAGAAAATTCGAAAATATAAAAATGAAAACGCATTTAAAGTGAAAAAATAAAAATGATAACGAATTTAAAGTGGAAAAACACGATACTTAGCGAAAAATAGCTAATATTAAAAGCGAGTTAAGCTCGGACGGTCTTAAACAATAATGAGCCAACAAACCCTGTCGGCTTTGCGACGTCTACGAGCGCGGAGGGCTCACATGACGCCGGAATTAGGAGAGGGATCAGGGAAAAGTTGGGAAAAATATCTATTGTTTTGAAAATCTTAGATTTTCCATACTACGCATACCTAGTAATATTTTAAATGCGAAAATAACTGTCTGTCTGTCTGTCACCTTTTTACGCCTTGACGGTTTAACGGATTTGGATGAAATTTGGCACAAGGATAGACCATGCGAAAATTTCCGACCGCCATGCGGGTGAAGTCCCGAGCAGAAGCTATTAGGATATTTAATTCTGGTTATAATTAGTAGTTTATGTGTATACCTATTGGGGAACAGGTTTTAGTTGAAAATGAAAAGTTCAAACCGTTTATTCACAAGCTTGCATATTGAATTGACTCTTGATTTAGTAAGAAGGTCTGATGACCTTACCTTGTAAATATTGTAATCAATTGATTGGTTGACTTGATACCAATCAATTTATTACTATATTTACAGTAAAAGTAGGCTTCATTTACTATTTGCTAACGTATTTCGTAGGTCAAGCATTACATGCGTTCAGCTATTTCAACATAATTTCTGCATTAGCTAACACAATTTGATGCCAAATTCGAGGCTACTATTAAACACAAACTGAAATTTGGGTGTTAGCATTTATTGCCTGATTTAGTTGCAGAAATAAATGCATTTTATATGCAACTAACTTCTGCCCCCAACTTCGTCCGCGTAAAATTTCTTGTTTCAGAATAAAATATCCTATGACACTAAGACTTGACAATACTGTAGCTGCCCATTAATGCAAGAATTATAGGAATCGGATCCGTAGTTCCGAAGATTACTCTCTCTACATTTTAAGATTAATAAAAAAAAAAACCTCTTTATAATATACTAGCTGACCGCTGGCCACTACGTCGGGTGGTAAACATAAATATATAGACTATGACACTCACAAATAACGTGCCTTTCTATTGGTAAAAGAAATATCGAAAATCGGTTCAGTAGATCCAGAGATTACCCCCTACAACCTCACAAACTTTACCTCTTTTTAATTTAATAGATATAGAAGTATAGATAAATAGGTTACTTAAAGTTGGTACAAATCAAATCAAAAGTCACTCAAACTAGGCTGAAAATCAGCACTTTTCGAACGTCAAAATTACATAAGACCCCAAACGCCCACCCTTCCCTACATCCTAGTGCTGTAGCTGGGAAGAAGAAGTGGCGCAACAAACTCCACAGCAGCAAAGCTGTCTGTTCGTTGACTCTGTTAGCTTATCCTAATCTGTGAAAGTTTCTCCATGTAATCTCAACTTAACACCCGTAACTATCTGTATGTAATTACTCGTATAGTTCTAAATTATATAGATCATACGTTTCCAACTTTGAAATGTTATCCCGATTAATGGTTATCTATGATTTAAAAACAAATTATTTCAAAGCGTTTTCAGAAGGAAATGTAGATTGACTGTCAAACAATGATGTACTGATCTTCTCTTGTAGATTATAATTTAACCAGTACACTAACATGTTTGATGAAACAAAAGTCATTTTGGATCACATGCAATGTGTTCAATACCAAAGGACTGATGATCACGAATTCGATAATGAACGAATTCACGAGCATTGTCATAAAAACTATTAGTATATAGCTCAGGCCAAATAAAAAACCAAGACATAGCGCTGATCAGTGACGTGAGACCGGATTCGTAAACATGTGTGCACTTAGTGAGGTGTAGTTTGATTGTAAATGTGTGCGTGTCAGCGTGTATGCACAGAGCGGAGGTGTAGTTTTGACATGCTTCACTGAATTGTTCGCAGCGCTATGTCTTGGTTTTTAATTTGGTCTGAGGTATATAGATGAAGAATTCTAAGTCAGCTCTTTTCATGTACCATCTCACATCTTTAGGTAGAGGTAGGTACATCCTTTTCTTTCAGTTTTACTCATATTAGTTTTGTACACGTATATTTATTTTTACTTCACCTTTTATTACAAAGACATCACTACAATATCCGCAGAAAACCAACTTATCCGCACAATATACCCTAATGATGAAACAATAGAGCAGTGAAAGCGTATATACCGGCCATCGGATATATCCGCTGAGCAAATAAACAGCACAGTATTGCGTTCCGTCGGCAGATGGCGACAGCGTCACGTTTTGGCGTGATAAAAATAAATATACGGCCTTCTACGTGACGGTAATACGCGTAGGGATTCAGTGTTGTGTAGTACTGGGATGTGTGGAAAGTTTTGTTGTCAGGAAAATATTGGACTAAAAGGTGCCTGGACTGAGTTTATTAATATATACCTACCTAGCAGACGATACTCGTAATGTAAGAAAGTGTTGTGGTTCTGTAAGAAGATGGAGAAATAGGATTTACTTATTTTGGTTTGAATGGCTCATTAGAAACCCAATGGTGAAAACCCAGCTCGCGATGGATCGGAGCGTACCTGTATCCGTATCGAGACGCCGCCGTACCACCGTACCGTACCGAACTCATCCAAACTAGCGGACTTGGATCGCGACGCTAATACGGAACGGGGTTCGGTACGGACAAAAGAACATTTATCTGGACGCAGCTTAATACAGTCGGCTTTTAAGTCACAACAGACGAATGATGGTCATTTGTTTCTGAATCATCTTGCAGCATCAATGTCAACGGTGCTACTGTCAATTGTAGACAAAACACAAACCGTTTTGTTGTGTGCATCAAACCTCCGGCTTCGTTAGGAATTTATGTCTCAGCATATTTAGTGTTAGATCTGCTATTAATTATGTGATATGCAAGATGTCTATTGATGACCTACTCATTGTAGATGTATGAGTATCAGTAAAGTAAATAGCTATTCGTATATCTATCTGTTCGTATACAATTAGATCATCATCATCATCATCAGCCTATTATTGTTCCCACTGCTGCACTGCTGGGACACAGGCCTCCTCTCTGTGAGAGGGAGTGGGCCGTAATCTACCACGCGGGCCCAGTGCGGGTTGGTACATGTCACATGTCTTCGAATTTTTGGTTCTAGGACATGCCGGTTTCCTCAGGATGTCTTCCTTCACCGTTTTGAGAGCAGTGGTGATGAAATTATTTACAGCAGTGGTAGCCCAGTGGTAATGGCCTGACTTACGAGTTGTAGGTCGTGGGTTCGAACCCAAGCAGGCACTTTACTTTGTGTAAATAGAATTAGATATGATGACCAAAATCCTAACTACCTAATACTATAAGTGCAAAAGTGAGGTTGTTTGTCTTTTACGCTTTCACGCTAAAAATGGCTGAACGTTTTGGATGGAAGTTGGATTATTAATTGATAGGTCATCAGAAATTAGTATGTTATTGTGTTTTCGCTATTCTTTATGCTTCAATAAATATACAGATTCATTCAACGCCGATTCTAATCTACATTCAACCTGCCACCCAAATTCCCGGTACGCTTTATTCCAGTTCCAAAATCAAAGTACAAACGTGCCATAGACTACTGGCTAGGGACGCGCGGCAACCCGTCGTCACCGAGGGAGGCCAGCCAGCAACACGCGTAGTATTGACTGTGCCGATTGCGCATGCCTACCCAGCAACGGGTTTAGAACGGATGTTTGGGGACTGGATGTGACTAGGTCGATGAGGAATTTATAAGGTAGAAAGGTACTTTGTTAATGTTCAAAATATAGTAAGTTTTCAGTATATTTGTTGGTAATAAGCCGACGGACCTTAGTAACAAAGTTAAAGCTTCTTGTGCCTATAATTTTTAACAGAAGAGCTAGGATAGCTATCTGCAAGGCGGCAAAAAAAAAATGGTTACAGTTAGTACTTCCTTGGACAAAATTATGAATAGAGGCTATTAAAACCACACTGTTGGGTGCGCATAGAAAATCCATCATACAATAACCTAGAACAAATTCCAGCTACAGTGGTTTTATTTGCGTAAGTTTATGTAATATTTTGTGATTTCACTCTCTGTAGGTATCTAAACTCATTTGACCAGCCTCTTCCAGAATCTTTACATCTTTGTCTGAACTCAGCATTCGGCACAGTATGACGAGACTAAACTGGGTTAAAATATAAACGTAAACTGAAAATAACAACATAGATGTTACTATGTATTTCAATTTATGTCTTACTAACTTTGTCTCTAGCTCATAATCTCTCTCGTGGCCTGATGGAGTAGACCTGTTACATCTTACCTGATTACTAAAACTTAGACAGGAAAATATCACTAGATCGTATATAAAGAAAATAAAGATAAAGTTATTAGAAGACAGAAGGACTAAGGCCGCTTGCACCACAAATCACTAAATGCGTTTAGCGCTAAACATATTCAAAAGAAAGTTTAAAACATCATTCTGTCTCTGTCAACTTCAAATGATTGACAGAAACGGTACGATGTTTTAAACACGTTTAGCCACAGATTAATACAGATGGTTCACTCTTCAAAATCATTTAAATAAAAAGCGTCTTTTGCTACGGCATAATAAAGGTCGCACAGCGCTAGTTACTTAATATTCACCTAGAACTAGCCTCTCTTTTAATCGCATAACTGTTATATCTTCTGCCTACGTTACGCTCACTGATTTGATTGATCCGACAAGTCGAGCCCGCCGCGTTTATAGCTTTATACCTAAAATGCGGAGTGCGCGTTCTGTACTATTCTGTGGTTTAGCACTAAACGCATTGAGTGATTTGTGGTGCAAATGGGCCTACGTAGATGTGCCACCCATTTTTAGGGTTCCGTAGCCAAATGCCAAAAAACGGAACCCTTATGGATTCGTCATGTCTGTCTGTCTGTCCGTCTGTATGTCACCAACCACTTTTTTCCGAAACCATGTATATGAACTATACAGTTGAAACTTGGTAAGTAGATGTATTCTGTGAATCGCATTAAGATTTTCACACAAAAATAGATTTAAAAAAATAATTATGGGGTTTCCCCATACTTAGAACTGAAACTCTATTTTTTTTTCATCAATCACATACGTGTGGGGTACCTATATATGGATAGGTTTTCAAAAATAATATTGAGGTTTCTAATACCATTTTTATATAAACTGAATAGTTTGCGCGAGAGACACTTCCAAAGTGGTAAAATGTGTGTGTGTCCCTGTAACTTCTAAAACAAGAGAATGATAAAACTAAAAAGAATATATGATGTACATTACCATGTCAACTTCCACCGAAAATTGGTTTGAATGAGATCTAGTAAGTACTTTTTTTAATACGTCATAAATCGTAAACCGCAATTTACCTTTAACGAACTACAAGAACTTTTATATTATGTTACTTGCTGCTACGGAACCCTTCATGGGCGAGTCCGACTCGCACTTGGCCGCTTTTTTATTCTTGGCATCATTTCATGCAAGATGCTATTAAGCAAAGGTCACCCATGTTATTTACATACTACTCTATGTAAATAAATATTATGTAGGTACTTACATACTTCTGTGAAGCTGCTCTGCCCACTAGAAAACCATCGTCAACAACATTTAACTTTTTCTCAAAATGTTCAAAACAAATTTTCAGCCGCTTGGCTTAGAATAGGACATTTTTTTTTTCAGGAATTTGTTACTGAAAAACTGAGTAGGTACCTAACATAAAAAAAACTAAAGTCTGTTTCGCAATTTATTTCTATTGTTGTTTCACAAACCACGATGACTAAAGTTTATAAATAAGACTCACTTAGCTGTAGTTTACTTAAACAACGAAAGACCATACAACATTTATTTTTCACATCGTTATAAGCTTAGTCATTATTTAACAAACACAAAACCGTAACGGCAGCAGTTAAAAACAACACGGCGCCAAAAAAAGAAACAATACATAAATCAAAATGAAGAACAATCCATTAACTGGATCTACAATAAAAAAGAAAACAGCTCGCGTTCTGATTGGCTGGCGGGTTGGCGGGAGATTGTGATTGGCCGGCGCGCAGCCGCGGTGCGTTCCGAAACTCGATACTTTTTAATAATGGCTCCTTTGGATAATGCGATCGGCTTTTATATTACATGGAGGTATTTTATTACCAAAATGCGGTCTTGAGTGGCCGGGCCGCCTGTGGGAAAGGGGGCCGGCCGCCACTTCTTGTTGCGGTCCGATTAGGATGGATAATGTGTAGAGATTTAGGCCTTTTATTATTGTCTATGTTTTTGGTTTAGGATAATTTGATTATCGAATAAATGTAGCAACTTTGTGGCAGTAGTAACTGTGATATTGTTATTTAATTGGCGAAAAATTATTGCTTGTATTAAGCACCGAAACTTTTGTAAATGTATTACAGTACGGTACAACTAAGATGTAGCATAGATTTGAACATTTTCATTCATTCATTTCAATTTCACGAATGTATTTGGCTATAAGACTTTACAAGTTATTGCGTTTTCGAAAGATCATTTTCACCTAAAGTAGTAATAGAGATTGGTGATTTTGAAGACGTACTCAGTTCGGATGGTGATAGGTTTTACGAATTTTGTCGATGCTACATCTAAGTTGTGTCGTACCGTACTGTACCGACTTGTATGACTTAACCACGAACAAATATGATTTAGACATCAGAGATGAAACTACAAATATGATAGGCGAACGTGTTAAACATTTTTATAGTTAAATCATCGCCGATAACAGACAACAAACATTACAAATCACCCGCAATCAAGCTCTAATAGATAGAACAAAAAAATCATGAACACAATCTAGAGGGCCGAGACTAATCACAGTGCAAGCACTGTAAAGCGTTATCAAACAAGTTATTGCTCAAATACGCAAGATACACTCGAACCTCTCTCATTGATGGGCCTGAGTAAACAAATATATCGACTATTCGATAAGGGGCTACGACGCGAATCGATACTGACCCGATACCGCGACGATTGGCAAATAACGTACGTGATAAAAACTGAACGCACCTCTCGCGGAGACTGCACATTCTTATTTTGAATTTTCAATGACGTTTGGGGCATTCAGGACGCCTTAACTTTATTGTGTGACTTGAATGTCCTTATTTCCTATTGAATTTTTATGTCGTGACTTGAATGCATCATTGCTAGAACTAGAAACTTTATTTGAGTGGTCAAAAATTTCAAGATTTGTATTAGATTTAGCAAAGTTCATTGAAGTAATTGAGTATCTAGTAGGTATTTAATAATTTCAATTAACGTTGCTAAAGCTTGCATAGATCTTATTTCTACATTGATTGTTAGGCTCTGTTCAATATTTACTGACCGGAGTCCTATAATAACTAACTAGCCGTCTGGCAAAATACAGGAATCTTACTTTGTAAGATAACTAAGGTAGGTAGCCTATGCAACTTGCCTACTCCACCAGCATTGGGTTAGTATTAGAAAATTGTTTTTTACTTAGTTAAGTATTTCATTAAAAAGGCAAAAATATTGGTACTTTCACCATAATCTTAAACTTGGACTTGGTGGACAAATGCTTGTCCACCAAATCGTCAACAAGAACGAGATGACGACTCAGAAGTAGCGACAGTACATTTACTATGGCCACGTAATCTTGTTTCTCGTTGACGTTCCCGGTGCGGTGGACAAACAGTGTAAGAGCGACTCATCATTATAATAACGAACTTTGCCGCCATTTTGCAGAAAAAGGCGCGAACCTCTTTCTCAATGAATGTTCGAAATACGAATTCGTACACACTAACAATCTTTATCAGCCAGTCTGTTTGCGATCGTTATCGGTTCAAATGTTGTCTAACCGTCAATCGAGACTTTGTTGTGATGAGTCGCGAAATTTTGTAAGTGTATGATCGTTACTAATCGGTAAAACAAATAGTGGTGTAACAGCATTGAGTTGTTTGAAGCCAAATTTATGACTAGATAACGATTATTCTTGGACAATCATGAGATGTTCAAATGAGTGGAATTCTCAGATAATTACTTTTTTTTTGTTAGATTACCAAGCCATATGAAAAAAAAAAAACTTCTTTTTCAACAGAAATATTTTATACCCATTTGTAGTAGGTATCCTTGGTTCAACCAACTCATGGTCGTTGTCCATCAACATCATCATCACTTCAGCTGAAAGACGTCCACTGCTGGACATAGGTTTAGGCATAGGCCCCCAAGCATCGCCACTTCCACCGGTTCTGTGCTTCTCGCATCCAGCGGATTCCTGCGATTCGTTGTCAATGCTTAGACATAAAATACTATAACACACATAAAAGTTTTCAATGTGTGAAACGATCACCCTTGAAACGTGTGCTAATCTAATCTTAAGCTAACAAACTGCAGACAACTTTAACTCGCAGTATATCTAGCCTTCAACACCTATCAGGACCGTAGCTTGAAGAATGTTATGGCCTGGACACTCAGTCAAAAAAGTATCAGTTGGAAATTAAATCAAATACTTCTTTTTTTATCCACAAACTGGGAAGCTTTTGGCCTGCATCTCACCTGATGGTAAGTGATGATGAGGCCAAAGGTGGAAGCGAGCTTCACCCGGAATACTCAAGCACAGAGGAACTGGCAATGTTGCAACAGACATAGGTAAGTTGGTGGTAGCTAGCCAGGCAGACCACCAAACCGAGCAGAGAATTTTGCCCCCACTGGTTATCGAACCCGGGTCCTCTGGGTCTGAGACTGGTGGTCTAACCACTAAACCACAGAGGCGATTAAATCGATTACTCATTATGAAATTACTATACTTACCATATACTTACCCTTACAGCTTTTGAGTGTATCATCATATTTAATATCAGCCCAGAGATGCCCACAGCTGAATCGATCGATCTTCCTAGCCTTTTTCCCAACTATCTTGGGGTCGGCTTCCAGTCTTACCGGTTGCAGCTGAATACCAGTATTTTACATGGAGCGACTGCCTATCTGACCTCCACAACCCAGTAACTGGGTAATACGATACCCCTTGGTAAGACTGGTGTCAGACTTTTGGGCTTCTGACGACTCGTAACGACTGTCAAAGATCCACAAATGACAGCCGGGACCAACGGCTTAACGTGCTTTCCGAGGCACGGAGGAGTCTCGGTATGTGAAGATGGTCACCCATCCACTGACCAACCCCGGCAAGCGTAGCTTAACCTGATGGATCCGTCCGTGCGGCTTGTTATTACTTAGCCACGAGCTCCTCCATGCCCACAGCTGAATATGGACCTCAAAATGTCTGCAGCGATGAATAGTCAGCAGAATCAGCCATTACTGTTTGTTGGTCGGAGATAAATGATAACTAAGCTTGCACACTGCATGTTGGCAATTTTTCATTAGCCCAATGTCCCACTGCTGACCAAAGGCGACCCTACTCTCTTTTCACCTCTCTCTTACCAGAGCTGCCAACGACCAATCTTTATTGAAGGAGTCCAGGTCATCCCGCCATCTCCGTCTCGGCCTGTCGTGATGATCGTCTGACATTGTGACAGAGGTGTCCAACCCAATTCCATTTAAGCGTGGCAGCTTTCCGAGTTGTTATTTTAGTGATGGAACGTATGGATTGTTCTATTCTTAACCCGGTTTTTAAGTTCATCAAGATCCACGCCTCTAAATTCCCTTCATCAAAACTTCAAAACTAATAATCCTAACTAATATTATAAAAGCGAAAGTTTGTTTGTTTGTTACGCTTTCACGCTAAAACGGCTGAACGAATTTGGATGAAATTTGGCACATGGGTAGACCATGACCTGGGTTAGGACAAAAGGTTCTTTTTATCCCGATATTCTCACGGGATCAAGACTTATGGGGGTGAAACCGCGGGGTGCAGCTAGTAATGTATAAAATAAAATTCAGAATACCCAAACTAACAGAATTTGAGAAAATCACTTTTCTTTTCTAGGTTTTTGAGTCCACATCCTAGTACCTACTCAAGAAATATAGCGATCCCGTAAATCTTCGGGGCACCACGTCAGATAAAACATTAACAAAACGAAATCCGTATAACAATCAGAGTGCATCGTACGTTTACAAATATTTACCGTCTCATACACGTAGGTAGGTATTAATGAGTCGTCGTCTATTAGTAGGCATCCATTAAAATGGTTAGTCTTCGCCGCCATGATGCAATAATTAGAGATATCACAAAATGGCCGCCAGGTCGTTGCTCCCGCGCCGGTTGCGATCAAGCTTAAAGTGTTACTGTACCGAGAACAATTCAATTAATCGAATTCATAAAGTGTTAAGCAGAATTTAGATAAATATGGGTTTTATGGTTTGAAGGCTTAAAAAGATCAGATACATGACTTATGCTAACTAATTCCTGAAAGATTAAACAGTCATTTACTGCCCGACAAAAAGTTACTTTATTTGAAAGCATCTAGTCAAAGATGGAGCTTGGATACTCGAAAAGATGAATCTAGCATAGACTTTAACTACGATATACAATCATATTCAGCCTGTAATGCTCCCACTATTGGGACACAGGGCTGCGGTGAGAAGGAGTAGGCCATATTCTACCACGCAGGCCCAGTGCGGGTTGGTAGATGTCACATGTCTTCGAATTTTTATTTCTAGGACATGCCGGTTTCCTCATGATGTTTTTCTTAACTGTGTTCCGATTTACAATATGATGCCCTATTTAGAGTGATTTCAGCACAGTCTTATAGGTACCGATATGAATATAATAATTGTAGTCTGATGCGGATCTGAATCTTAAGAATCGAAGCCAGAATATTACACTTTGCGGCTGATGACCAACTGAAACATCCGATTTCAGAAGATTTTAAGTAGAGTTCTACAAATCCATAAAATTTTCTCTATCGCCAATAACCATAAATAGCGATAAAATTGTAATTAAAAAGCGTGATAATCCAAGATTCCATCCATAGGCCTATCCCATAGACACGGCCCTGAACAAAATAATGTGGGTGTAACTACACTCAAAAGTAACGCTGCATACCTTGTTATCAATATTCAGCTTTGACTACGAAATACAACATTATTACCATGAAAATAAATAACTGAATATCGTTTATTTTGCTATTATGTACCAACTTGTAATTTTTTATTCATCTTAATTACATAGGTAGACCACCTTTCAACTCCAATGACTATTGTACCAAACATTTTCAAAATAAGTTTGTTGGTTAAGCTTTAACTTAGCAATAAATAAAAAAAGACAGCCGCTTATAAATTTACTTTAAAAAAAAAATACAATACCAATCTGGCCCCCTATTTATTATCTACAATAATAAAACTGGCGAAATGCTCTACACCTCTGCTCACCCATTCGTTTTTACAAATTACATTATGTATAACGGAATAAGTAGTTTGTGTCTCATCTAAAAAACTCGTACCTAAGTTTGAAGAAAAATATCTAAAAAAGTTACCAAAAGGAACCAATCTTTTACCCCGTGTAGCTATCAGAAAGAAAAGGATTGAACGACCCTAATAGAGCCAAAGTTTTTGCAAAGCAATTCATCTTGTGGACGTGGGACGTTCGACTAGATATCTGGTCGAAGCCATAAATCATGGGTCGCCACGTCTCGCCGTGATTGGAACTTGCCACGGGTTGATATAGGGAAAAGTTCATTTGTGTAACATTATTTGGATTTGTGGAGAGAAAGGTGGCAAAGAGGATTTGACGAAAAGGATTTTACAGAAGGTTATCAAAATCTAAATGAATAATAATAATGTTATATTTAATGTCTGCTGTGAAGCTACCATATAATAAATAAATAAATAAACTATTTCCGCAGGTATTTACTTAATAGTAAACTTAACTTAACTTTGGGCACTATAATTCTTTTAAGAGTACTCTGTATGGTTCATCAATATCTAGACTTACTATACTTAAATATAGGTAGGTACTAGAATTTCTTGAAAAGTTATCAGCAGCAATCTCATTAGATACCTTCACCAAGAAAAAATACCAGCTGTCGTTTGCCTTGAGATTCAATACCATATACCTACTTAGGACAAACAACAGCTGGCTGTATTTTCTAAAACTTAAAATATTATGTAACCTAATGCGATAATCTCTCTTTCAATCAAACAACACTTTCGATTCTCCATACACGACAACACACTACCCGAAATTACACAAAATCCATTACCAAAATTACTAGTAGGTACAGTACAGTGCAGTGAAACGTCCACTAACCACTTTCTTAGCCCTAGTCCGGGTAGGTTACGGCAGTGCGACCAAGTGGCGTCCCATGATGGATGGTGTTTGTTCCGCAAATAGTTTTCAATTTTACGAAGGCGTGCCGCGCCCGGTTTGACTGTGGACCGGACCGACCGGCTGGATTTCGCTTATGGTGGAGTTTTCTTAAAATATTTCATCTTATGTTGGATTCGTAGGCCTAGAGTATATGGTGTAAGGGACATAGCCACGCAAACTGTTACCATGTATTCAGTGCATGATTTTAGAATTCACAGCGTAGAAATTTCTGGTCGGTTATTAAAAAATGACAGCTGTTTCATACAAAAGTGCAATAAGTACACGGTCAAAATGTTGGATGGAAGGTGAAAAAAATAATAGAAATATTACAAGTTCAATGTTTTAAGACTATAACGAGTTTCGATTCACGTAAAGGCTAGGTTTTTGGCTTTTTGTAGAGATACTGAGATATTTACTGTTCTAGTAATTGAACCTTAGCCCCGTTTTATTTTAACCAATCTAAACAAAGCGCCTGAAACAGTAATCTAAAAATATCTTTTTTTTGACGACTATTTTTTTATAGACAAATAGACACTCGTAGCTGTGTTGTACGTACGGAATGAGTATTTTCAATTCTAAGATCTATTATCGATTAGATAGCACTCCGCGTTCTGTTCATAAGACAGCCTGTATCCTACATACTACATGGTATTCCTATACAACTTGTATGACGCGGAGTGCTTAGGAATCGATCTTAGAATTTAAAAATACTCGTTCCGTACGTAGTTTGAAGACTTTATTCATATCTATTAGGGATAATTAGGGCTAGCGCGTACTACAGTCCGGTGGAATACAGTGCGTTTTTTCTGCGGTACGGTATAACAAACACAGTCGCAGGTTCACGCACTGGCGGTGAAAAAATGCACGATGACTAACTGCATATTATTTATTGTTGCAAAAAATGAGTTCCCGAAGGGTCTTGGGTGTATCCTTTGATGAACTTAGCATAGCATAATAGCATAATCAGCCTATAGTGGTACTGATTATGCTATTATGCTTTGCTACGTGGTAACGGCCCCGACTTAGGAGTTGTAGGTCGTGGGTTCGAACCCAAGCAGGCGCTTTACTTTGTATAAATAATTTCATCACCACTGCTCTCAAACGGTGAAGGAAAACATCGTGAGGAAACCGGCATGTCTTATTATTATTATTTTATGGTCTTTAACATTTCTCGGGACCCTGGGGTCCCGGTCCTTTTGAAGGCGTACGAGGGGCCGAAGCCAACTCGCAGAGGCCCCTTAGACAATTTTAAATGGAATGAGGCACCAGCTGACGATTATCCCTGTATGCACTATGCAAGTGCACCCAAGGACAATCCCCGGTTGGTGCAGGACTATTGCAGAAAATGGAAACAAAAAATATTGGGCTATGGGTTTGAGTGGCTATAGTGGATTGGTTACCTAGAACTATGGAAGGTCTATGTCCCCTGCCTGATCAATGGTATACACTGGTATAAAATAGCAGGGGGTGACTTGCACACTCAATAATGGGCCCCCGAAAACTGTCGCTAGCACAAAGTGACGTAGCAACAAGGGGGCAACATGTCCTGAGGTGCTTATTATTATTATTATTATAAGCCTGTGTTGTCCCACTGCAGGGCAAAGGCCTCCCTTCCCTCTTTCCACTTTTCCCGGTCTACTGCGATTGTGGGCCAATCCTTGGTAGATGTCACATGTCTTAGAACCAAAAAATTCGAAGACATGTGACATCTACCAACCCGCACTGGGCCCGCGTGGTAGATTACAGCCCACTCCCTCTCACAGAGAGGAGGCCTGTGTCCCAGCAGTGGGAACATTAATAGGCTGATGATGCTTTGCTACGTTCAAGCTAAGCCCTGCGAATTAAGCCCTCTGTATCCTGCACGTTACATTCACGGGGAACCTCTGTTTCTACGGTACCTAAAGCATTGCTTACTCAGTCAGTATAGGATACTTACCGTTAGTCTAGGACCCGGAGATTGATACTGCCTTCATAATCTTGTGAGTCGTTTCATTTCTTCTTCATTTCTGTTAGTACCTCCTAGTAGTTGAAACCATGGCATACAGCTACGTGGTGCAGTTTTCAAACAAATATAAAGACACGACGTTCAGTCTTGCATCTAACGTCCCCACCAAAATGATACTTCATAATTCTTCTTTTCTTTTATCCGCGATTATACTTAAGAATACCAGTAAGGAAACTACCAGCTGGTTGTATACACATAGCAACTTACAAAAGATATTCTAACGTCTACTAAGGAACTTGTAGTATTGTTTGTTCAACTGCATTATTACTTCTAATGCGTCCAGCTGTAGGTACTACTTCGGTATGTATAGTACAAACATACATGTGCCAGGAAATATGGCTGTAATCAATTTATTGTGTTTTAGTTTCACTTGAGCTCGCCACAATATTATTATGGTATATCAAAACTCCTAAAAATTAAGAAAAGTACCTATGCGTTATCCCCGGTAATTAAGTATGTATGTTCCTATAGCATATATATGTAGGTATAACACATAACATCACCCCTGGAATCCCCGAAGGATAAGGCAGAGGAGTACATAGAACACCTACATTTCGCCAGTTATGTATAATTAAGTACTCCTACACACTCACCGGCACGGAAACTTGGCAACTTGTGAATTTATCGATAAATCGTATATAAATATATTTTTGACATTGAATTAAGGGTAGGTGTACTCTATAAGTGATTCTTATGCTTTAAGAACTTAGTAATTATAAAATGACTACACCATTAAGCATGTTTTCAAATTTTATTATAGGGGGCGAGTGTATTGCCATCTACTAAATTCAGATCCAGACTCTGGGCTGCTACTAAGAAATCCCTGTCGGAAAATCCCACTTACACTTTGCCCGACGAAGGAATCGAACCGAGAATCTCATGCTCAGTAGTAGTGCTTGCATCCACTAGACCAATGACTAACCATATTATACATATTTTTTTAATTTATATTTTTTTTTATTTAATACACAATTATAACACCTTTACAGACTACATCCAAGGCGATGTTATAAGTCACAATTTCTGCATAAAATGACAAAAGCAAAATTACAGAGAACAAAAGATTTAAAATAATAGAATCTTAATCAATAATTATTTGGGCCATTTGAATGAATTTATATATAATAATAAATTATATTTAATATGAATGAATAATTATGAACTTATATATAATAATAAAGAATTTATATATTATAAAAAATAATAATAATAAATTAGGGGTCCCTATAACATTGTGATTTATTGAAACAATTTTGTTGGTTGACTACTGCAATTTTACATAATACTAAGTTTAACTACAAGTAGTTCATAAACTGTTTGATTGTATCAATTCGATAGTAGGTATTAAGATAATAAAATGCTTATTGATAAGAATCAACCCACCGGAAGAGCCCAATTCAGAAAATATACTTCCAGCAGATAGCTATAGTTAGGATTAACATTTATCTCACCGGATATACTTATCAGACACCTGTTAATCTGAAGTTTTTGAAAATATGTTTTTCCGGGAACTGCATTTATTTTTAATTTTGCATAGATAATTTTTAAAGGATTAGCAATCTCCTGTTAAAACCTTTTACCAATATAAATACTTGAAATAGAACTAGGATCATAACATAACACCACGCCTTGTTTCTCCAAAGGGTTGGGCAGAGGTGTACCCACACCCACATTTCGCCAGTTATGTTTAAGTCCCATGTAACAGGGGGCGAGTCTATTGCCATCAACCAGGCACAAATCCAGACTCCGGGATGCTACCGAGAGATCCCATATAGAAAAACCCAATAACACTTTTGCCCAACCTGGAAATCGAAGCTAGGACCAGCAGTAGCGCTTGCAACCACTGGACCAAAGATGCAGTAGGTTCATCTTATTTTATATGTGCTACAATATTATGTTGTATTATCAGTATTGTTTATTTCAACATTTTATTAACAGACAGCTATGCTGCTGAGTAGTTCGTTGCGCCACTTCTTCTTCCCAGATAAAGCACTAGGAAGTGATGAAGGGCGGGCGTTTTATGTAATTTTGACGTTCGAAAAGTGTTGATTCTTAGGGTCTATTTCACGATGTCCGAATAGCCACTACTTACCGAATAAATTAAAAAATGGAACAGAATTTGTATGAAATTATCTGCCAAGTAAGTTAATAGGAACTTAATCGTATGTGGTGAAACAGGCCCTTAGCCTATTTGACTAAATGACATTTGACTTTGATTTTGAGTAATCTCCCTAACTAATCCTTCATCAATTCATCCAGTTACATGAGATAAATAAGTACCTACCATTTAAGTAGGTTTGTTGAATAATCCATAGTACTAATCCTCATAAGTACCTAATTAGTTCTATCGTAGGTTTTTAAAGTTTGCCAGTTCCACTTTCGAAAAGATAAGTACTTACCCTATATTTGATCTGTAGTCATTTTTTTTCAAATTATTTTAGACTTTGGATTACCTAGCTGAAGAAAACATCTATGAATGAAAAAAAAAACATCGGGCAGTCTTTGAGGACTGCCGATAGAAGTGAAAACTAAGTAACCTTTTTAAGCTCGCGTTGATGTATTTCGTTTGATACATATAGCCTTCGGTGACGATGACGCGAGTTCCATGATTTTTGTTCACCCAAAAAGTGCTCAACGTGCCTAAAGAAGATTTCACTTCAAAAAAATAATAATCTGAAAATACGTTATCTTGTTATTAGTACAGACACACAGACTAGTTTGTTTTCAATGTACTAAAACTGTTATGTGACCATATTTTATTGATCATTCTATTTCAAAACGATTAAGAAATCAATACCAATTAAATAGAACCATGACGACAATCTGACAATCCAAGATCATTTAGGCTGACTGCATACGGACCACTCTCGAGCGCCATTATTGATGTGACAGCCACTTTAGCATATATTGAATCGAATCGAATAAATCCCATTTTGATTACCTAAAACTACTAAACAATACGCTAATATAGTTACTAGATCGTCTTTTTTGTAATGTGTCCTAACTTAGTTACTACGACCATAGATAAATATTATACGTTTTAATAATGACTCCGTATCAAAGTTGCGACAAACAAAGGTGCGACAAATGCAAGGGCGACAGTACGATAGGTCGACCATCAGCGGTGCGACAGAACATCAGCTCGACGAACGTTAGTGCGACAGATTGTTTTCGCGACAAACGATGGCACGACGAAACTTTTGATCGACGAACGTTAGTGCGACTGATTATTGTCACGACCATCGATGGGGCGACGAAACTTTTGATCGACAAACGATAGCGCGACACAATGTTCGCTCGACAAACTAAAGCACGACAAACATTGCAGAGATTAAAGGTAAAGCAGAGAGGAAAGATTTGACACAATAGTCATTTGACATTGACAATAAAGAATATTGCCAATAAAAACATTTATTAAAAAAAAAAAACTTATCTGCTATTACAACAAAATATTATAGAAATGTTTGTCGTGCTTTAGTTTGTCGAGCGAACATTGTGTCGCGCTATCGTTTGTCGATCAAAAGTTTCGTCGCCCCATCGATGGTCGTGACAACAATCAGTCGCACTAACGTTCGTCGATCAAAAGTTTCGTCGTGCCATCGTTTGTCGCGAAAACAATCTGTCGCACTAACGTTCGTCGAGCTGATGTTCTGTCGCACCGCTGATGGTCGACCTATCGTACTGTCGCCCTTGCATTTGTCGCACCTTTGTTTGTCGCAACTTTGATACGGAGTCTTTAATAATACATCTATAACTACGATCAATTTTGAAAAATGGCCCGAAAGTTAAAAAAGGCTAATTTGTTTTTAAAGAGGATCATCATTAGAAGATTCAAGCATTATTATAAAATCAAAATCAATCATCACTAGAAAATCAATACGTTTCTAGAGGATAAATTTAAAAATCCCAGCCACTTTTATACATTTAGCGACGGTGGCGAACACTCAATAGGTACATTACGTATATGAAAGATGGTTGTCGCCGTTGTCGGTGTGTTGCTGACAACTAGCAGTGGCCGCAAGTGGCTCGTGTGTGATTCACTTAAAATCACAGGTGGCACTATTACGAAATTTCACGCATACGTCAAAGTGTCTAAGATAAATGACGTAATTCTTGGTACTTGTGAGAGATTTGATCGTATCTAAGCAAACAACTTTAAAATCATGATGATATTAGAATCACTATCGCTGTTATTGAGATGGAAATCATCGCGTAAGTATGTCTTTTAGTATAGGTACGTTTGACCAGATATTGGACACTGCTGACTAGATTATGGTAAGGTTTTCAGTTGACACTGCGAAGTTTTAGTCTCTTTTTTCTGACTCTACATTGCACGTAGCTAAAATAAGTACCTATAAGTTCTGTAACTACTTACTCTCAGAATCGTGTTTTTTTTTTTTAATCAATCCAACAGTTTATTAATTTGTATTGTTCGTATTTCAAACATTTATTTGAGTAAATAAGACAGTATAATTATTAAAATTGTATGTATAATTTTCCTTTGGATTCAACTCTATGCTAAAAAAATAGTTATATCCATTCTATTATATCCATCCAGAGCCAACCAAAACCCAAGTAAATTAAACCTTAAGTAGGTAGGTAGGTACACACGGCTACGTCAAGCTATACATTTCCAGTATAAGTTAATCTCGCATTGTATAGATTTTCCGTACAGTGAGAGGTCAACTTATAACTCAAACTCAAACTATTTATTTCAATTAAACCATTCACAAGCACTTTTGAATTGTCAAAAAGTCGGTCAGTTAGTCAGTAAGTTGAAGCTAGTCGCCCATTCCAAAAAGTAGATCTCTGTGGAGAAGAACTGGCAAGAAACTCCCAGGACACTCTTATATATAAAGATATTAAAAAATCCTGGGTACATTATTCTTGCTGATTCTACGAGTATATGTGAGAACAATGTGAAAAAAGAAACAGAAACCATTCAAAATATAAGATTTATATTTCGAATTGTTTCTGATTGTTTTTTTACTTTCACTTTTTATGCTTGTTATGTAGCCGTGTGCACATATAAAACAGGTACCTATCAGGTATCTAAAGCGAGTTATCTCCGTGAAGACGTTAACCGACGAACGAGCTTTTTATCATTATCAGAGACAAATTAATGCGATGACGTCAACCCCTCGTGATACCAAGATAAAACCTCCTTGGAATAGAGGTTATGTAAAAATGTGGAAATATTCCGAGGAAAAGAGCCCATGAACGTAGACGTACTATCATAGACACGCATATATGAACACCGTTACCGTAAGAACTATTCCTGCTTGCAGCGTTCGGCCGCTAAAGTAACGCTTCCCTACAAAAAAAGGGACGTATTCGGTAAATGTGGTCATAATGCGCACGGGATTTTGTTTTGAAAGTGGTTATAGTTATGCATGACCGCGATGGTACCTACATGTTTTGGAATCGAACACTTGCAGTATTCTATGTAATGACTGAGAAAGACCTTCAACAAAGAAAAGCGAGATTCATAAAGCTGTTTAAAAGGCCAAGTTAACTACTATGCCTATGGCTTGACCTTACCAACAAGTATCTAGGTTTTGTAATAATTTGACATTAACATACAAGTACTGAGCACTGGTAACAGCCACGACTTAAGAGTTGTAGGTCGTAGCTTCGAACCCAGACCGGCGGTTTACTTTATGCTAATTATTCCTCACACCGCTCTCAAAATGGTGAAGGAAAACATCGTGAGGAAACCGGTATGTCCGAGAAACAACTTGGCCCACTCCCTCTCACCGAGAGAAGGCCTGTGTCCCAGCAGTGGAAACATTATAGGCTATGTAAAGCTCCCGACGATCGATGGTGTTCATTTAGATTGAACACACAAACATGAATTGAACGTACCTAATCATGTCAAAGGAAACCGACATATCCAAGAACCAAAAAATTGAAGACAAATGACATCCACCAACCTGCACTGGGCCCGCGTGGTGGATTACAACGCACTCTCTGTCACAGAGTGGAAGGTTTAAATATCAACATTATAAGCTGGTTCAGCTACAAGTAGCTATGCCACTTAGCTTTATCGATTCAAAAACGTAAGCTGAATTAAGAGTTGTGATGTGAGAGATTATTTATTCGATTGGTTTCTTTCATTCAAGCGCGTCATGTAGTACTTTACTTGTAGGTATTAGATATACACACACAATCATTGCAGAAACCATACTAATGCACATATGGATCAATATTGAAATGAATCATTTGTTTTAAAAAGCTGTTTCAGAAAATAAAAGACCCAGAATTGGGATAATATAAGCTACTAGCTGCTGCCCGCGACTTCATCCGCGTGGAATAGATACTTTGGGCTAACGCAAAAAAAAATTTGAAACATTCTTCATTGATGCTCCGCTCCTATTAGTCTTAGTATGATGATATAGCCTATAGCCTTACTCAATAAATGGGCTATCTAACGCTGCAAGAATTCTTCAAATCAAACAAACAAAGAAACAAAAAAATCATTCCTCTTTATACTCGTAATATTAGTATAGATGATACATGCAGACACCGCACGTTTTACGCACACCAAGGTATACATCGTGTATTCTTCATGTTGCTTACTGTTTCATTTACCGCTTAAACATAAACGCAGTTGAAAAAAAGAGTATTAGAAAAGTCAACAAAAAAAATAGTTATCAAATGAATATGTCTGAAACGACAATATAAGTATGATACCTACATGTTGTTTTAAACATGACATGTTTTTGACAAATCTTTTACAAGACTTGTCGAAAACAAGCATCAATTTGAATATAGGTGTAAAGGCTCCCACAGACAGGCGCTACGCGACGGTGCGGTGCGACTCTGGCAAAACAATTTCCCTGCGAGAGCCGTAAACGCGGTAAAGGAATACAGTCTAAAAACAAATACTTAGAATATTACAGCACTTAGCACTTTTTCCAGCAGAAATTCCTAAGCACAAGATCTAGGAACACAATGCTATGCGGTGAGCTAGCTCTTAGCACTAACTTAGGTTCTTAGAATCCTATAACTAAGTACAAGCGAAAAGACGATGACTTGCTAAACACTTGTTCATAATTCGTAGAAGAGGCTAGCGGAAACATGTTTAAAATTAACACTTTCATTCAACCTTTTCAAATAAAATAACATTATAATATTAATTTTGAGTTGACTGTATTAATCATAGTCATCACCGACATAACTTGTTAGCAAGCTGAAGTGGCAGTGGGCTGGCCATTTTTGTCGAAAGACTGATGGCCGGTGGAGCAGACGACTCCTGGAGTAGAGATCGTGTATCGGCAAGCGTAGCGTGGGACGGTCCAATGCTAGATGGATCGACGTCCAAAAAAAGGAAAAGGTGGCTGGGACTGACAGATTAGATGTGGAAGGCCGAGGAGAGAGCGCTGTGGCGGAGCCTGGAGGCCTATGTCCAATGCTGATTGAAATTAAACAACAGATAATGCAATGATAAGAGAATAAATCTATGGAAACCCTGAGGGCCTAGACAAAGTGACATTCTATCAGCGATAATGATGATGGAAATATCAAAAACGTACTGGACTGGAGGAGCTCGTGGCTTAGTAATATCATCTCCATCAGGTTAAGCTACGCTGGTCGGGGTTGGTCCGTGGAAAGGTGACCATCGAGACTCCTTCGTGTCTCAGAAAGCAATTAAGCCGATGGTACGGGCTGTCATTCGTGGATCTTTGACAGTCGTTACACGTCGGAAGCCCGAAATTCTGGCAACCAGTCTTACTAAGAGGTATCGTATTACCCAGTTACTGGGTTGTGGAGGTCAGATAGGCAGTAGCTCCAGGTACAATACTGGTAGTCAGCTGCATCCGGTTAGAATGGAAGCCTACCTCAACATAGTTGGGAAAAGAATAGGTAGATTAATTAGCTACCGTAAAGTTTATGGCAACCCAGTTGACAGTCATTGTAAGAATACGAAACGGTTTGAAAGCGATTACCATTTTCTAGGCCTTTTGGCCAATTAGTCTCTCTACCATCTTGACTAACATTTTTGCTACGACTTTAGCTAATTGTTAGTGCCTTTAAGAGAGAAGAAGAAGGTAGTCTCCTAGTTCAAGTTCTTTTAGCTATTTCAGAGGCTAAAGTAATATATTTAGGAGTAGGTACTTCTTTTCCAAATCTATTTGAGAACAAATTTAACTCTTTGTGATGATGACGACGAAAATTTCAATAATATAGTACTAGTACTTTGTTTAAAAAGAACAAAACTTTCACTTCAATAGATGAATAGATGTGAACAAACCAGAAAGTGCCGAGAAAATGAATCTCAAATCGAATTCCAAATAAATCACAAAAGAACAGTGGTAAAGTAAGAGAAACTTACAGTAAAGATCACAAAAACTCGACTATAAATAAAATACCAATAATATTACTCAATAATGAATCATGGAGCCCAGAACCACGTAACTCCTCAATTCATCTCACAATTCAAAACACACACCGTTAGCCGAACAATGAAGCTGTTTATTATCACTAAGACCACTGACATAATATCACACGTATCCAAATAAATGTTACAACAAAACTAAAACGTGGACACACGCAAAAAAACCTTTAAAAACTCAAGTGATTCACTATAAAACTTAACAAATCGACCAAGATACTAATACACCCGAAAGAACGCAACTCCCAATGAGATATAGAACTTATCGTCTTTGATATAAAGTTGTGTTTTATAATTAGAAAAACTTGGTGGAAGTTAAAATTAAGTTGGTTTGAAGTGATGACTTGTAAAGATGTTGACTTGTAAAGCGTTGGGAGGTGGGTAGCGCAGTAGCTTACCCGTAACAAGATGAATGGAATGACAGACAAAATCAAAAGATGGATAAATAAAAATGTATCGCCCACACATTGAGGGACGCGTGTCCATTCTGGATGTTCTTTTTTGGATATTTTTATCCATGTTTGATATTAATAAAAATATAAATTGATTTTAATAGTTAAAATCTGCGGTGGTACAAATGTCTATGAGAAGCCATATCATTTGTATATTGTGAGTAATGTCAATATTTAAATTGAGTAGTTAGATAAAACTTTCAAGTTCTTAGGCCGATTATGAATGAGTCACGCTCTTTAGTCAACCCGTCGCGCGTCGGCTGCTTCGTGATTCTGTTACATAGACAATCCATTAAAAAGAATTTGCACTAGCTCTATTTATAAATCAATAGGTTATTTTCAAAAATTTTGTGTTTGACTTTAATTAGGAAAGCAACTATTGCAAGTCAAAGTCAAATTCAGAGTAGGTTTTTATAATTTAATTCATTCCTTGTCTTTTAAACCGTGACATCATCATAATTTCAGGACTTTATTTTTCCTGAAGAAACCCAACAAAATAATGATTAAAGTAATATGAGTAGAAACCATACTGATCGCAATATCCAACCTCAGGCAAAAAAACGTCCCATTATTGTATAAAAAGGTAGGCCCTTTAAAAACAAGGTATCAAAAAGGCCCAACAATCGTATCGTGCCACAATGGATACCTGTCCCTCACGCTTTGTTCACTCAGTGGGTCAGCAGTACTGTGGTTAGCTTTATGACGGCAGTATACCACCCGCAGCGCGCGTCCCGCCTTCGAGTCCGGGGCGCTAAATAGTTTGGAAATATGAATGGAATGAATGGATTCACTAATTGAGTTTGTGATTGTTTTTACTTTTATGTGGCGAGATGAATGAAATACGTCAAAAACGAAGTGGCAACAGGAAAAGAAAAATAAAGTGATTTTTCTTTAAAGTCAAAATAAGTTTAATACCTAAAAACATTTTCACATATTCTTAATGTTAATGTCCTTAGACACAAGAACACTGATACTTGATTGAACTTTACACAAACGCAATGCCACGGGCACAGTTTGTTTGAATGTCAATAATCAACATCTTTGTTCGATCGCTGGTTTTCTTGTAACAATTAATAACTTTATGACTTTTAAGCCTATTTTATTTAGCGAAGCTCAAGCCACCATGACAGCCAAATATCCTCAGAACTGTAGCACAGTTTTAAATAGGTACTATTTCTTTTAATTTAAATAAATATTTTTTGAAATATTTGAGATTTGGATCATAGAGTAGGTAACTGCAACATGAAATAATTGTGAGTAATGTTATAAGCGATTTCCACTCGCCACTGTATTCTTAATCTTCAAAATTGTTACTTAATAGCACAAAATAATTGAAAAATAAAAACTTAAAAAGTTATACGCACTTTACTTAAATATTACGCGAAATTATTTTATACAAAATCGCATTGCACAACCTCAAGTGCAATGTTAACACAAAGTATTCAATACTTTGTTTGATTGACAATTTCGTTCAACAAAACGTTTTTTTCTCAATGCATTTTTGCCGATTTCTTAAACAAATTAACACCCGAGTCCACGTGTTAGCCCTTTTGTGTACTTTTATAGCTTTATTGTTGCTCTTTGTCGTTCTTAAGAGATAACCCGTTGACGGCCGGAGGGACTCTTGCGCAAGCCGACAAAAGTGAAAATGTCCGGCAGTAAAAGTTGCACGATAAGTACTCGTTTTTTAACAGTTTTATTGCGTTGTACCTTTGTTTGCAAAGAAAGGGTTAAAGTTTTTTTCAAATAATTATATCGTCGATATAGATTTTTTTTTTGTGAAATGCAGCTCGGTGGGAAATCCATTGTTTTTGTACGTTTTGAAGTATAATCATGTAGGTCATTAGTTTTATTAAGCAAAGGCTGAATTAAAGAATTGACATGATTGTAAATTAAATAATTTTGTGCGTAAATGTAAATAATAATTGTGACTTCACATGTAGTCGCTGCAAAGGTGTTTTAAGTATGAAAAGGGTTTTATTTATAATGTAGCAATAATATTTTACAAAAATGGAACACTTGTGAAATGATAACTATGGATTTGACAACTGATAAAAATGTGAATTTCATCAATATTCTTGAAGCCTCTATATTGAACTTTAGGCTGCATAGAAATTAGTTCAATCAGCCCCTAAAGTACCTCGGATTATTGTTAATGAAAAAAAGAAAAACAAATGAGATTTGTAAATACTTAATTTTATTAATTCTGAAACTAACAGATGATATATAAGTATCCTATCTAGATTCGAGTAGTACGACATACATATTTATTTATAGCTACAAGAATGAATTTAGCACAACTATCAAATTAGTGCTTAAATATCCAAGCTCTTGGTAAGCGTGTGAGGTTCAGAAAATAAATGTGTACATTTTCAAACTATTCATGAACCTAACTAATAATATAAACTTAAGTTGAGCAATGCATATAAATGTTAAAGTAATATAATTCGAAAAAGTAAAAATATCTTTTATACAAAAATAGATCAAGATCATAAATAAAAATATATTTTATATAAAACTTCTGTGACATTCCTATAAATCAGTTATTGTTTGATAAAATGAAAGATATTATTGAATTCATGTAAGATTAATTATAAACCAAGAATATATACATGTTTTTGTTTTATTCAACAAAATAGGTACAAAATCATCCAATTCTTTCTTTTTAGTATTAAGACGATATTATTATTCAATTGACATTTAAAATAATATCGTGATACACCACGCATTATTCTTTTGAAATAGAAATCCAACGTCATTCTAAAAACGACAAATATAATTTTAACAACATATCGTGTCACAATTTTTTAATTTTATCTTCTGTAATTTGGTGCGCATTTTTAAATGAACAAATATAGTCAACATTCATTGAATAAATATTACAGCTGTTTACATAGTAGGTACCAATATACCTCACATACTGCGCAAGACCTCTATACGTCAGTAAAGGTTGTTTTCAAGGTGTTTTATCTAATTCGGTCCGTCAAGGCAAACATCATTATGTCAATTTCGGCAGCCTCCGATCAATTCGAGTTATGTCAGTTTTGTCAAAATCCTTGTCACGTAAAGTGTTAAAAGAGAGGATTAATTTCTGGGTCAACTTTAATATGATATTTATTTTTAATATGTACATTATCTTTTAATTTTTATAAGGTGCTGATATGAATAAACAACAATTGCTTCTTGCATTTATGAAATAATTTAGGGAAAACAGAAATCGATAATACAAATACAACTGAATTTTTTTTTCAAGATTCTGTTTAGATCTTCATTCTGCCGATTAAATACTTGTTAACTCAATATCATATTACATAGAATATAGATGATTATTAGCAACAATTTAAAACAAAAATGTTAGAAAAGAAAACAGAAAATCCTACTTAACCCTGTAACCGCGACACCCAAATACCATTTTCAATTTATATCGCGTTTTTAACAAAATATCGTTTAAAAATCTATACTATTGAAATCAGGAATATATTTTAAAGTTATTAGTAAAAAAAAAAAGTTTCAGACTCACCTCACGCGCTTGCCAATCGTATCCGATGACATAGATGCTAAATTAACGCTTGCATATAAATATATATTCGAATGGAATGTGCAGAAGCTGAGATAGGTACCTATGTTACACCGAACACCTTTATTTAGAGTCATACAATTACCTTACGAGTATATATACAAAACTTATCTACACTTCTATCGCTGGTTGATGACAGAACTCAGATTCCATTTTCGCCTAGCTAATTTATCTTTTAATATATATTGTATTTTTAAATTTTATACACAATTTGTTACACAGACATTGCACAGTTGAACCGTCCACGATATGACGTCACTTCTGGTTCCGTCGTATACCAACTCTTAATGATTGTTTATGTTGTTTTTCTGTTCATTGTTTGTTGTTTTAACCTTTTTTTCACTGATAGACCGATTCGAAATAGTTTTTGTAATATTTTTTGTAACAGTAGCTATGTCACATAGTTTGAATTTAGAATTTATTTTGTGATATTTTTTTTCACTAGGCTTCCTCTTCTCGAAGTAAAGAATAGAGATGAAAGAGTAAAAACTAAACGAAACAGTAATTTTTGCCTCAAATTGAATGAAATTATCGATTTTTGATTGAACAGTGTTTGAATTGAATCAATCAATACTTAGTTAAGTAAAAGACATCAACGCGCGACACAAACAATTTATCTAAACAACAATAGATAAACAAGCCGATAACGTATTGATCGCGATATGTTCACGGTTTTATCTACCTAGAGTACGCTGACTTAGGCGGGCAAAGCTTCCACTTAGCTCTCCATCAGTTTCACACAAAACCGATCAACTAAGAGTTGGTATACAAGGGGGAACCGATCGTAATGACTATAAAGGACACTTTCTCAGAAGTTCCACAAAACAATTTTAGGCCTAACTTCACGCAGCCGCCGCCCGCCCCGACACATTCCACATCGTCCACAGTGCACTAAACATCTATACCTACTAATAAAACGCACACAAAATGGACTTGTTTAAAATAATCGCAAATATTTACACAATATACAACCGTCAGGTCAGGTCGGGGGGAGCAACAGGCGCGGTAATATCACCAGAACACGAAACGCTCACTTGGAGTCCATCAATATCAGGGATTGAGATTAGCCAGAGCAGGGGTTGGCGCGGGAGGCGGCACGCACCAGGCGCGCCGGGCCGCCTACGCCAGCGGGTACTGTCACAAGGGCGGCTGCGCGTGCGCGTGGTGATGGTGGTACAGCGGCGACTGGTAGTAGTTGTCGGCCGGCGAGTGCCCGTAACCATAGTTCACGTCGTACATCTTCAGGTCGGCTTTGGTGTCGGCGCCCGGCAGCAGCCGCGTGATGCTGAAGGGGTGCTGCGCGGGTGCGTAGCCTGTGGGCTCCTGCTTCAGCTGCGCATAGTGCTCGAGCGCGAGGGGCGTGTGCTCGGGCAGACATAGCTCGGGCGCCGCGTGCAGCTGCGCCAGCAGCTCGTCGCGCATCTCCTTGTCCTCGCTGCCCGGCGGTGCGCCCCCCGGGCCCTTGTCGTGCCCGTGTTCGCTACGCTTCTCGTGTGAGCCACCGTGGTGGCCGTGTCCAGGGTGCGCCTTCTGCGCTTGTCGTATCGACTCTTTTTTCTCGTCTTTGAATCGCTTCTGCCGCCGCAGGAAGCATCCGTTCTCAAACATGTTCCCACTGTCAGGGTGCAGCGTCCAGAATGATCCCTTACCCGGCTTGTCGGGCGTCCGCGGCACTTTGACAAAGCAGTCGTTAAAGGACAGCGAGTGTCGAATAGAGTTCTGCCAGCGCTGCTGGTTCTGTCGGTAGAACGGGAACAGGTCCATGATGAACTGGTAGATCTCGGAGAGCGTTAGCATGCGCGACGGGTTGTTCTGGATGGCCATCGTGATGAGCGAGATGTAGGAGTAGGGTGGCTTGGCGTGCGTGTAGGAGCGGCGGTAAGTCTTGTCGTTGCGCGCGCGCTGCAGCGCCGACGTGGGCGAGGCGGCCTCCTGCTCACGAGGCAGCGAGCCGTACGGCACGGCGCCGCCGCCGCCCATGCAGGATGCCATGGTGCTGGGCGGGCTGTAGCCCACGCCCGGGGAGCCCATGCACGAGCTCCCGGCCACCATGTTGTTGGAGTATAGGTTCGGGTAGGGCTGCGCCGGCATGCAGCCCATACCGTTGACGTACGGGGGCGCGAGGCCCGGCGACAGCGAGGACAGCGACGCGGACGTCGGCACGTCGCCGTACGACAGCTTCTGCGAGATCATGGCTAGCGCATCACCCGCGCGTGCACGCCGGCCAGGGGCAAACACTCGCACTGATTGAAAGAGTAAATAGAGGCCGGGGGCCCGCGCTCCCCTCCACTGCGCCACGGATTGGCGCGCGGCGGGGCGGGGCCTGGCGGGCCCGCCCAATGAACCACGCTCCCCGCTTCCTCCGGGGCCCGGTTCCCCCCCGCACCGCGCCCCGCGCGCCCCCCTTCGCCGCGCGCCCCTTGCCCCGCGCCGCTTGCTCCGTGCGCCGCCGCCGTGCGCGACCCGCCGCTAATAATACCGCAGCTCCAAACGATAAAACCATGGAATTATCATAAGTGTTCGGCAGGAATGTGTGCTTGTGACGAAGTTGGGACACGCCGTAAATTCGTACAAGGCTCTACAAGTATTCACACACGGTGCGCTGGTATCCGTTTTCTTAGAAAATGTTTTTCAGAGATAAGTAATTCTCGTGAATTGTTTGCTGATATTTTCAGTACGCGTACATGACTGTCCTTTGTTGTGGTTTTATGAGATACGAGATTAAATTAAATGTGCGTTATTTTGTTGAGTTTTCTGCCGTTAATACAATTTGGGCCTAATCTGATCTGACATAAACAGATTGCTCCGATTCTCGTACCTACTAATTATTCGATGGTCCAATTAAGATTTTTTGCCTCATATCTATTCTTGTGTTCTATAACAATCATAATTATTAACTAAAGATTACTAATCTACTAAATAACGGGTTCTTATTATTTTCACCATTATTTTTCTAATCTAATTAAAAATCCGCGTAGAGCCGCTACGCTACGGCTACGCGCGACGCGTAGCGACTTGCAAAATGATAAGAACGTAGCAATAATATTCTTTTTAAAACTTCTTGTGTAAAATATAAAACTGATTAGCAATAATTCTATTATTGCTAATTAGTTTTATAGTAAATTAAAATCACGCCTGTATTCCCCGAAGGGTTAGGCAGAGGAGTACACCCACATTTCGCCAGTTATGTTTGAGCTATTGCCATCAACCGCGCACATATCCAGACGTATTTTGTATACAATTAATTATAATAATTTTGTGCATAATATAATAACAGTCTACAAAGCGATATATTTTATGTAGGGTCCTAAGTAGATAATTTACATCAAAATGAAATAAAATATGCAATGGATTTCTTAAAGCAGAATATTATGATCATGAAAATAGTTTTATTAATAGATGAGTAGACTTAAATTTCTTAAAACAGAAGGTAGGCCTAGGAAAGGAGTCGTGGATATCGTAAAATGCAACTTAGGAGTTACATTTAAAACATGGATAGCAAACTCTTTAGATATTAGGGCTATTGTCAGTCTGTCTGCAAACTTGGAGGATATGACGGAATTTTCTCTTTGTTTTTTTATTAAAACGACCTTTGGAGGGCCCTTTGTGCACTACATAGCATAATAAGCCAATAGTGTTCTTACTGCTGGGACACAGGCCTCCTCTCTTCGAGAGGGAGTGGGCTGGTATCTACCACGCGGGCCCAGTGCGGGTTGGTAGAATGTCACATGTCTTCGAATGTTTGGTTCTAGGACATGTCGGTTCCTTCACGATGTTTTCCTTCACCGTTTTGAGAGCAGTGGTGATGAAGTTGTTTACACGAAGTAAAACGTCTGCGTATGTTAGAACCCACGACTGGGCTACCAATGCTCACTCATGCATAAAGATAAAAACTGAAGATATAGGTACATATGAGGAGCATATGTTATGATTATCTACGATTAGCCTAAGGTTTCCTATCTTAAACTAATAAATAGATATCACACTATAAGTAAACATTACCTATTATTTAAATAAACTGCATAGGTACAATAGGTTGAATTGCTCTTGATATGCAGCCGCATAGGTTGATCAAAGCCCCCGCGTGCGGTTCGTGAATGGGGGACCAGCAGCAACACCAAAGTGTTGCAAGACCCCTCCGTGCCTTAGAAAGCACGTTAAGCCGTTGGTCCCGGCTGTCATTTGTAGATCTTTGAGTCGTTACGGGTCGTCAGAAACCCAAAATTCTGACAACCAGACTTTCCAGAAACTGGGTAGTAGAGGTCAGATATTCAGCCGCTCCATAATTATAAAATACGTGTCTTCAGTTGCATCTGGTTAGACTGGACGCTGACCTCAACATAGTTGGGAAGAGGCTATTAATGTTTTTATTATTGTCAATGCCGTCGGATCGTCGACCATTAGGTATGTCTGTAGGTCACCATTACTCAGTTTCATTATAGAGAACGAGCATTGAGCACAAGCGTTTCACTCGAGTCTCTAGTCACTTATTTAGAAAATGCAGTGCTTTTCGCATGCAGCTGAGATGAGAATGCTAAGAGGGATGTCTAGTGTTACGCGAATGAATAGAATAAGAAATGAGCACATAAGAGGAAGTCTGAAAGTGACACCGATGACTGAAAAATTTGTGTGGCAATCGGTTGTCATCTTACGACTCTTTAGGGTTCCGTACCCTGCAAAGTGTGTCAAACGGAACCCTATTACTAAGCCTCCGCTGTCTGTCCGTCTGTCTGTCAGCGGACTGTATCTCATGAACCGTAATAGGTATAATAGACACTTGAAATTTACACAGATTGCGTATTGCTATTGCCGCTATAACAACAAAAAATAAAAATATAATAAAGTTAATAATTAAAGTAGGATCCCCATAGAAGAGACGTGTTTTGTTCCACTTGGCCAGTTTTTTACTTCGTTCTCACATATTATAATTGTAAATTCTACATAAATGATGTAGGTAACAATTTGTTTTTTTCTAATGTTTTGTATGAATATAATTTAAAACAGTGTCCTTGGAGTTTCTTGCCCGTTCTCCTCCATAGGTACCTACTACGCTTTGGAATGGGAAACTAGCTTCATATTTCTGGCTGGCGGACTCCTTAATAGTTCAAAGTGCATGTAAATGGATTGAATGAAATAAATGCTTTGAGTTTGAGATTATAGACTTATTAAGCTATATTCTAGTAGGTAGGTTTACTATTGACACTAAAGTACGTTCATCACAGGCCAATCTATAAACACCACAGCATAATCAGCCTAATGTTCCCACTGCTGGGACACAGGCCTCCTCTCTCCGAGAGGGAGTGGGCTGTGTAATCCACCACGCGGGCCCAGTGCGGGTTTGTAGATGTAGCATATCTTTGAGTTTTTGGTTCTAGAATATGTCGGTTTCCTCATGATGTTTTCCTTCACCGTTTTAAGAGCAGTGGTGATGAAAGGTAAAGCGCCTGCCGGGGATCGAGCGCACAACCGCACAGTCGTAAGTTGGGGTCTTCACCACTGGGCCATCACAGCACCCACTAAAAACCACACCAACAAACAGACATAATCATTAATTATTGTAATTGTATTATATTGTAATCCGAATGACATTGCTAGTGTAAATGCGAGACAAACAAACATATTAGCAAACGATAGTTATTAGCTAAGTGAGCCTGATGGTGTTTATTCTTTAATTAAGTAGACAAGATGCGTAAGTACATACCTAGTTATATTTTAAGTAGTTACGGTAATGTAACCCTCTTAATGCATACGGGATGGTTAATGACGGTAGCAACAGATTAGTTATATTTAATAGACTTATTTATTTGTTTATGTACGGTATCTACATGTTATAATAATTAATTAGCTGCCACGACTTATTATAATTTAATAATAAAAAAATAACTTTTATATTTTACGGACGCTTAACGTTTTGCATCGTTCTCACATGTATAACTTCAACATGAATGATGTAACCAACATTTTGTAACCATATTTTGATTTAAAAGAGTGTCCGTTGAGTTTCTTGCCAGTTCTTCTCCATAGGTACCTACTACTCTTTGGAATGGGCAACTAGCTTCATCTTTCTGACTGACCGACCCCTTGACAATTCAAAAGTGCCTGTAATTGGTATGTTTGAAATAAATGCTTTAAGTTTGAGTTTGATGTTGTTTAGGACATTTTCGTATTGCCCAGTACAATTACTGAGACTGTTTATCTGACCTCCACAACCCAGTGGTTGTGGAGGTCAGATAGGCAGTCGCTCCAAGTAAAATACTGGTATTCAGCTGCATCCGGTTAAACTAGAAGATTACTCCAGGACACCTGGTGAGTCACTAACCAAAGGAAAATGAAAGAAAGTTTAATGTGTATTATTGGGTTTTTCTATCTGGAATTTCTCAGTACCAGCCCGGAGTCTGGATTTGTTCCCGGTTGATGGTGATAGGCTCACCCGCTCGCCCCGTATTAAACATAACTGGCGAAATGTAGGTGTACTAAAAGGAAACCTCTGCCTAACTCTTCGGGGAAACAAGGCGTGATATTATGTTATGTGTGATTTATATTACTAGGAAACGCTGACCTTATCTAGTTAAAAATAAATTATGTTTTAAATAATTTATTTTTGACGCGTTTTCTACACGTAAAAAAATAATTAAGTTAAACGTTTATTAAACCAATTTATAGAAATATTTAAATATAATAATATAATAAAATATAATAAAAGTATTTATTTCCCAAAAAACAATAGCACTTTGCACTGAAAACATTGTATAAGGAAAAATATTATTTTGTACTATGCAATAGTAGACTCTATCTTTTAAACTAGGACTAGCCTGTATCTTAAAAGATAGGGTTCAGCCAAATGGATTCAATTAAATTACAACCAAAAAAACTAGTGAATACAGTGTCAATGATTTGTACTAACAGCTGTACAAAAAAGGAAAATAAGAATAAAAATTAAATAATAACAAAAACTAATCCTAAGTAACATAATTTATGTAAATGACAGCAGACATGCAAGTGTATGTATGTATGTGTAGGGGAGTGTGGGTGTGTTTGTGTGGGCAGTGTGTGGGTGTGGGTGTGTGTCGGGGGGGGGGGGGGCAAGTGGTTCCATGAAAGTATACAATAATTAGATAAAAGGTGTAAGATGAGATTTTTGAGAATATAATATGTGACATTATATTAAGAGATGTAAATATGCAGATTCTCTGTTTCCACATAGTCCTGTTGCAATAGCCATTTACTTATTTCTTTTTTTAACATTTAACTATTTAAGTCTAGTATGTAATATAATTTATTGCTATAATTTTGTTCTTTTGGGAACATTAAAGTTTCCCTAACAAATTAAAAATTTGTGTCTGTGATGAAATTTTTTTTATAAATAGGTAAATGTAAATCTAGCTATTTTCCATTAAATTACCCATAAGGTAGATACAACGTACCAAGGTCTTGCATCCATCAAACCTGCTTGATACCTTTATGTTTGCCCGTGAGCATACTTCGCCATGTTTGCTTGCTCGTAAAACTGTAGGAAATGGCCATGGACACAGGCCACGGGCTATTAAACGAGAGTTTTTTGTTTTATGGCTTCACTATGTCATGGTGTTGATTTACTGTGCCTAGGTAGAGGTATATTTCATAGGTCCGAATTTTTGGAATATCATTACTTCTACAATGTTTGTAAATATGTGAGCACCATGTATCTATCACAAAATTAGTTTATCTATCATTGCTTGATTTTTAATTCTTTTTACCTATGCTATATTAGTAATTTTTTTATAATCTTTATTTATTTTATAGAAGGTTTGATCAGACATGATCATAGTAATTTTATTCTAGGTGCATTCGTCTTCACATATAATTATATAATTAATGTATACAAAATATTGTAAAACATTTTAAAAGTGTAACGGTGGAGTTTCTTGCCTATTCTTCTCCGTACGGAAAATAACTTTTGGAAGTGGTGACTAGAATCAATTTTATTTATTTTGTTAATTTTGATGTTCAAAAGTGCCTTTCATGTGCCCTATTGAAATAAATTATTTGACTTTGACTTTGTCCTAGTCGTAGTTGCGTATTTAAAAAATACTCAAGTGTAGGTCATTATTAGATTTGAATGTGTCTGTCTGGTCAAATAGCAACTCAAATGATCAAAACTTTTGATGGTCAACAATTGCAATAGGAATGCAAACATTCACCATTTACAGGGCTTTTTTGTAATTTTATTTAATTAGGTATACCAGTCTTCTGGGCACGTTTCCAGATGAAGCCGAAGTGTCCTTTGGTTTTGTATTTATTTGTATAGTTAGTAAATTAGTCATTTAATTTAGTACTTAGTGTAAATAGTTAGTTGTGTTAAATATTGTAAAAGGAACTATGACACATTAATATAACTTTATATACATAATACTAGTGGACCTGGCAGACGTTGTCCTGCCCGGGCAGCGCCAGCTACCGGGTCCAATTGTCTTTTCCTAACATCCAGGGATCCACTCAAATATACACACAAAATTTCATCCTAAGCGGTCCAGCCATTTAGGAGGAGTTAGGTGATAAACACACGTACTTATTGGAATAGTAATCTTATAGGACTACGAATTTTACTATAACATTTAATTTTGAGTTATTGAGTTTTTCCTTCTGGAATTTCTCAGTAGCAGTCCGGAGTCTGGATTTGTGTCCAGCTGATGCCCCCTACTACATGGGACCTTAAAATAATTGGCTAAAAACTAGGTTTTGTATAGGTACCTACACCTCTCTCTAACCCCCCGGAAGTACAGGCGTTATGTGAAGTTTTTGACTTTTAGTAAAAATGCTGATTTGATACAATGTATGTAACTACTACTACTGTACTATGTATATCTATATTAGTAATGTATCATTATTACTATGTATGAGTATTTGATTCTGATTATCAATATTCTGTTCTGCTTCTTAGATTTATTTATAGTCCTCTACATAACAATAAATATTGACATTTCTAATAAATAAGAAAAAAAGTTTCATACCCTTCAACTTTTATGTGGCAAAACTCAATTGTGAGAATAATATATTATTTTTGTTGGTAGAGAATATATTATTCTCACAGCAAGAAAACCCCCATCACTAGGCATACATAACGTACCCTACAGAGCATCGTATGTGAATATGAATGTAAAGTAAATGGAAAGAGATAAAGTTACGGCGACCGCGCGGGCGGCCCATGGAGGCAATAGAGAGGTGGGCTCCTTGTGGGTCCGGTGATATACACCCTGCGCAGCGAGCATGGCCTACTGTGAGATAGCTTGAGTCACACATTTATCACAATTTGGGCGATAAAACAGTTTTGTCACAAATACTAGCACGGCTGCGTGAGATAATCTCTTGACTTGTGACATAACTTCTTGACATTTATTTGGGATTCATTAGGTCATAATTGCTACTATGGGCGCACCAATTTTATCATATGACTGTCGTCCGTACGTCAAAAATGAATTAGTTCACAACAAAATTAAAAGTTGTAAAACTGTATGAACCTGCACTATAGAAACGTATTATTTTATTTGGTCGCATATTCAGATGATCATAGACATTTTAATTTTTTTAAGTTACTGTCACACTATGAAGTTAGCAACAAGAAAGGGATGTCGCGCCTCAGATTTTATCACATGGTTGACCCGTGCTAGCATTTAAGACAAATTGTAAGACATGATAAAATTTATCATGTCTTGTCACAAACGTCTTGGGTACGCCCTGTGCTAGCCCCGCTAGGTTATGATAACTTTGGTCGCTATATTGGGGTTGGTAAAGACATTTTTCATTATATTATGATATCCTTTACTCTTACATGCATTTAATTCTAACCACAAAGATAATACCGGTATTATCTTTGTGTGGGGCAAAAGTAATGTCATACTGTGAATATGCCATAATTTTTGAGATACAGATAGAAAATTAGTTGACAATGCAATGGAGCCATACACATAGCTCAGGCAATGACGGAGATTATGAAACACCAATTTCTGACCAGTATAATCTCTATCTCTCGTTTTGGCGATTTGAACTGGCTGACCATATCGCCAGTTCTGACGGCGCCTGACTTCTTCCTTTGGGGATTTTTAAAATCTCGCGTTTACAAGCACCAAAGACTTGAAAGCCAACATTGAACCAGAAATCTCCAAATTGGAGCCAGATTAATTCAAAATGCCGTAAAACGAGCATAAGTGTGCATCAACTCAGGTGGTCTTTTGACATACATTTTTGCGCACTGGATCCGAACTCTGTCTGTCCAAATTTAGAACATTTCCATTTCGGATTGAACTCGGATCTTGACTTTGGATTCGGATCAGACGTAATGCAAAATCGCTCTAACAGCATGTATCCGTTTGGGTACAAAAGGAACCCACCAAATGTGTGCAACTTGACACCGGATCTCAGTTAATGGTGGATGCGTGTAGCGCCCTCGCGGCAACTCTAGTCGCTACGTGTGTAGCCCGCTTTATAACCATATTGTATTAACTGTTTATGTATTCAATATTAAGTATATTATGTTTCTTATGTCTGTTCTAGTTAGGGGGAACGCTGAGATGAGAGAGTAGGCCGTTGATTTTTGTTAAATAGGTAGATACTAAATAAAGGGGTTCCGACATTTTAGTATGGGACCTGGCATACCTAACCGTCCGCCATTTTGAAAAAAACTAGTTTTGGCGGCCAGTGATGAAACAAGTATCAATCGATAGAGTAAGTGATTGCAAACAAAAAATATTTAGTGATGAATATCGTAAGTGATATACTTCCTGAGATATTTGAGTTAAAACATGTGAAAAAATTAAGAAGTAATATTTTTTATTTTTTTCAATTTATTGGATCACAAATGAGTCAGTGAAGTTCGTCCTTGCTGTAGCAACCGGTAAAAAAAATTCCTTGATTTCATTTAAGTACAAACATAATAATTTACATTTTTAAATCTTTTTATAGAAACGTAGTACACCACACCGGTATCAGGAGCAGGGTTCTAGCTACCGGTGGTCATGGCTCCTGGGACAGGAACCTCCTAACAGTAAGCGCCGTGTGCAGAAGTACCGCTTTCTGTATCAAGCCCTTGTTCCAGCTGCCGAACGAGAGCCTGCTCAGGTGTTGGTCGAGGCTCGTGGCTACAGCCATTGGCTGTCACGACTATCGATACAATGATCGCTGAGTCCACATCCCACATGTCGACAACCTCGTTAATATGCTTATCTTTTTCAGCTTTCACGAGGTCTCGTCATGCGGGACCGCTATATCAATAGTCATTGTACGACGCTCTAGTCGATCTATCACCACTGTGTCTGACTTATTGGCAACAATAGTCCTGTCAGTGATGATAGATCAAACCCAATACAATATACTGTATTTCAGAGCAAGTTGCTGGTGTATCCTGGCTACAAGGTTAATTGTGTCTATGCAAGTAGTCTCCGTTAGCCAGACGAGAACAGCGAGAAATTATTATCCTACATTTAGGGTCTTAGACATTTCTCGGGACCCTGGGGTCCCGGACCTTTGGAAGGCGTACGAGGCGCCGGAGCCAACTCGCAGAGGCCCGTTAGACGTTTGTAATGAAATGAGGCACCAACCGACGATTATCCCTGTATGCACTATGCAAGTGCACCCAAGGACAACCCCCGGCTGGCGTAGGACTATTGCAGGATATGGATACAAAGGTAATGGACTATGGGTTCGGGTGGCTTAAGTTGACTGGTGACCTGGAACTATGGACCCTGCCTGATCAATGTTTTATATATACACGGATAAAATGGCAGGGGGTGACTTGCACACTCAATAATGGGCCCCCGAAAACGGTCGTTTGCACAAAGTGTCGTAGCGACAAGGGGGCAGCATGTCCTGAGGTGGTTATGAGGAGTGGAGCGGTATTCCACGGCTATCAGGACTGTCCCGGAAGTACGGTCAAGATCCCTACCAGCATCTTACTGGAATACTTTCTTCCTCCGAGCACGTTTGCTCTTGCGAATCTCCACTCAAGCCGGCCAATTAAGGCAAGAATGAGGTGGGAGCTCTGTTCCTCGTCAGTGTTCACTCCAGGCCGGCCAATAAAGGCAAGCCAGAGGTGAGGAACAAGATTTCTCACGGGAGATCGGGTCCGTGGGGTCGCTACTGCCCAACAGCTCGCCACATGCTGCCCTGCGGGTTTATCTTACATTATTATTTTTAGTACATTATATTATGTTATTATTATTTCCTTTAATTTAATGTAGATACATATAATTTACATTTTTAAATATAAAAACAAAAACATTTAAAAATAGCCTCAACCAATATCTGAGGAGGCTTTCGTTAGGCAGCTGGATCAAGGGCTTGATCCAGAAAGCGGTACTTCTGTACACGGCACGTATCGTTAGGAGATTCCTTTCTCAGGAGCTCTGACCTGTAGCTTAGACTCTGTTCCCGATACCGGTGGTTTGTATTTCTACTTTTCTACTTAAATGTTTTTTTTATGTTTAAAAATGTAATGCACAGGTAAGTTTAATTGAAATAAAGGATATCATATATACCTAAAATATATAATATATCATACCTATATATCATATTTTATTATTACATTTTAATTTCAAATACTTTTATTATTAAACCGACTATGCAGCATATATAGCATAATATTATTTCTCATAATAACTCCACAAAATGCATAAAACTATTATTTTCATGTTTTATTTTTAAATTTTTGAACTCAAATATCTCAGAAAGTATATCACTTACGATATTCATCACTAAATATTTTTTGTTTGTAATCACTTACTCTATCGATTGACACTTGTTTCATCACTGGCCGCCAAATCTAGTTTTTTTCAAAATGGCGGACGGTTAGGTATGCCAACGAAGTCGGATGTTCTTTCATAAGTTATCTTATTAGCCACATATTTGCCAAATTGCCTACTTGGTGTCTACCCACTTACATACCATAATCTGTCTGAGTTGGTTCAAACTAGTTTTTCTTTCACAATCAAGAGAATTTACAGACAGCAACGAGCGCTCTATTTTTAACCAGAAAGATTTTGTTATAACAATTAAAATCATTTAATGATCGCAGTATATCAAGAGTACTTATTAGTAAACCGCGCGCTACTTTTGCTCTTACACTGTTTGTCCACCGCCCCATGAACGGCACGTCCACGAGAAACGAGACCACGCGGCCGCAGTCAATATACTGTCGCTACTTCAGCGTTTTCATCTCGTTCTCGTTGACGTCCCGTTCACGGTGCGGTGGACAAACGGCCATACTCTTAAAAACTCCTAAGTTGGCATCATTTTTATACCGTTGATTGGGTGTCTTCACCCAATGGTTAAAAAACGATGGCATTAAACAGATTTATCCAAACTGTAACGTTACGTTAAGACTTGACAAAAGAAACCAAAATAAAAAAAAGATAAAAAGAAAATAAATAATGAAAGAAAATATGTACGTTTATTTGCGGTACCTACACATGACGCATGGAAAGAACAGAACACGAAAATAACAATTTCGGGAATAATATGCGGCACATACATGCAAAACGGCCATCACTCAGCATAATGCTGCGACTCCATGCGAGACAGAGCCCCAGCGCTGGTGTTTAGTGACAGACGGCGTTGACGTGATGATGATAAGATTAAAGGTAAAATTTTGGATGTTAAGGGCCGGCTTCACAGGACATGGAACGCTCGGGATAGGCAAGATCAGGCAGACGGGTGAGACGGGCAGGCAGGCAGCAGTCAGACAGGTAAGCAGGCAGGCAGCGTGGAGGAGCTGGGCTGCGGCGCCCACGGAGCAGATTTATCCACCCTGGCGAGCGGAGAGAAGGGTGTGAGATAGAGAGTTTGTAGGCAGCGGAGGCGATTTGTAGCACCTACGCTAAGCGGGAGGAGCTCAATAATTCACTACTTTAGGTAGGTAAGTAAGTACTGATAAACCAAATCAAGGTCGCGGCTTAGTAATAATAGCCGCACGGGTCAAGCTACGCTTGCCGGGGTTGGTCAGTGGATGGGTGGCCATCTTTACATACCGAGACTCCTCCGTGCCTTGGAAAGGGTCCGACTGTCATTCGTGGATCTTTGACAGTTGTTACGACCATCAGAAGCCCGAAAGTCTGACACCAGTCTTACCAAGAGATATGGCATTACCCAGTTACTGGGTTGTGGAGGTCAGATAGGCAGTCGCTCCATGTAAATACTGGTATTCAGCTGCATCCGGTTAGACTGGAAGCCGACCCCAACATAGTTGGGAAAAGGCTAGGCAGATTGAGTAGGTCATGCACATTGCACATACCACACATTCCTAGTCTATTAAATCTTTTAATTACTCAGCTGACAATTAAGTGACCGACAGTCGATCTTTGTACCCTGCGTTAGATTGTACGCAGTTCATTAGTACCTAGGTACCTCTACTTGGTGTTAATTGGCTAGTACCCCACACGACAATGAGCAAAACACTGTAATATTATGTCGTTAAAACCTTGCAACTGGCGGAGTGACAACTTAATTAGGTAGGCATAACTATGTACCTAATTATAGTGTTGTGCTTTGCTCACAATGATAAAGATAGTTTTGTAATTATTAAAGGAAATAAAGTTAATGTGAATTTTTGTACTGGTAAACCCACACCATGTTAAACGGTAACTATCATAGATAGCCGATATCGATATCCGTGGTAACTATAGACATCTAAACATCTCTACTCTATACATTCATATAGATATATAGATACAATTGAAGCGTCTATTTGTGTTGTCAAAATAACCGTTTTTTACTAAATGCATTTAAGAGAGTATAAGATACGGTACATATAAAAAAATAAACAATTTTTAATGTTTATGTCTGTCTGTTTGTATGTTCTGACTAATCTCCGAAACGGCTGGACCGATTTTGACGGGTCTTTCACTGGCAGACAGCTGATGTTACAAGGAATAGCTTAGGCTACTTTTATTTTAGAAAAAAAATTGGGGGTCACGCGGGCGAAGACTCGGGCAGCAGCGAGATACAAATAATACTTCGAACAGTAGAAGAGCTCTTTGTGAAGAAGCTCGTTTAGGGGAGTATTTTAGGTATCTACATAACATCACGCCTGTATTCCCTGAAGGGATAGGCAGAGGTGTACCATTCGTATCTACTTATTAAGGAGAAAGCGTCAGGGTAGCCCGCGAAATTTAAATTTTCTTACGTTTTTTGCAATTTGCTCGTCAGTAGCAGGTTATATTTTGATATAAATATGATTCGCGACCGTATCAAATGTTTATTTATAAAATTATAATCATAAAAATCATCAATACAACTCTATACGTTCATGTAATCCCTTTGAAAATTCATGAAATCATGACATTTGGGGATTATGCTAACCTAAGAAGTTGTACGAGTATTGCTGATTCTAATTCTGTAAAACCATATTGGTTACGCTCGCAAATCATATTTTAATCAACATACAACCTGACACTGACCTGCAAATTGCAATAACCTAAGAAAATTTTAATTTCGCGGGCTACCTTGGCGCATCCCCCTTGACTAACTACTTATTAGCATCATACCTAAGTATTTCTGGCCCAAGCAGTTTTGCAGTTTTCCCATCTGAAGGGTATGCATGCCAGCATAGGTGTACCTTATTACAGGTACGGTCAGTGCTCTGCCTTACCTGACCCCTCTTACAAAGAGCAAGAGGGGTCAGGTTATGTACGTCACTGGTTCGTGCACATGATTCGTCTCTGAGATGGCACAACAATGTCATTTACGAGTGATTGTCAAACCTCTTCTCAAACTTACCTATAAGAATTATCGACACGTAAAAAAGAAGAACTAACAAAGAATTTCGATCAGGATGCAAATTAAATAAAGAAATAAACAAACTCACTTTCGCATGTCCGCTTGACTGTCACTAATGAGACACAATAAAATTTTAATTGTTATCGAGCTGCATCAGTCTTTCGGACAGTTGAGCATCTATTAAATGTAGTCAGGATTAGGATAAATGCAAAACTGAGTTTGTTAAGCTTTCACGTTAAACCGGCTGAATGGATTTGGATGAAATTTGACAAATAGGTAGCCTGAGACCTGGCTTAGGACGTAGGATACTTTTTATCCCGATATTCCTACAGAATCGAGACTTATACGGGTGAAACCGCGGAGAAAAGTAAATATGTATGTAATAAACTAATATTAAACAAACTCACTTTCGCATTTATAATATTAGTTAGGATCGTCAGGATTTGGATTTTATGTAATAGGATAATAATTTTTTGTGAAGTAAGTAAGGCAAGGATGATCGACACGTAAAGAAAAAGAAGTAAGAAAGAATTTTGTTAAGGATGCAAATAAAATAAAGAAATAAACAGCAACAGCAACAGTATCGTTGTATCAGTGAAGCTATGCTATGAACTTTGTTGTTTGCGCACGATTACGGCAGCCGGCTAATTAGCAGTGTTTGTTCCGACGACTGTTTACTTTATAAATGTTTTGTTTATTACTGATAAATCAGCGAGGAGCTAGTTTACCGGGTTGTTTCCCTTTCGCTAAGGAATTAATCTTTTCCAGAAAGACCCGCTTCTAGAACTGAAATAATATGTTTTTGCTTGATTTAAACTTGGTACAAGAAAATATAGTCCAAAATCTGGATTTGAATCAGTTTTAAACTTGTTTCACTTACACAGAACCCTTTTGTGACTGTTTATATGAGTAGAAGTAGGTAGGTGCATAAGTTGCTGGTGTGCCTTTCAAATAAATAAATAAAAATAAAAACTAGTAGGTACGAGTACTCTACTGCGTTACAAAAGTATACGAACAAAAAAAAAATCATAAACTAAAATTAAGAATATAATAATTTTCTAAAACAAAATTGTCAATAATTTTCTAAAATTAAATTGTCAATTACTCTTTCACAAATCTGAGGGGTTTATTTCTAAACGTTACTTAAAGTTAAGTAATGATTAGCGACTGTTTATCCATACATTTTTGACTTTTGAACGTCACTTAACTTTAAGCAACGTTTATAAATAAATCCTATAGTGATTTGGCACACTGGATGCGTTCTTCGTCCTACGGTCCGGTCAAATCGAACTTAACAGAACATAAATGTTCGAGTTAACCGGACCGTAGGACGCAGAACGCATCCATTGTGACAAGTCCCATAATCCTTTCAAATACACACGCAATTTGCCAAAAAAGTAGGTAACACCTTTACATTATTACCACAACCCTAACCAAAATACATCCTTCCAAAAAAAATAAACCAAAGATAATCTCACAAGAGCATAGACAATGGCGATGATTGCATTAACACTGTTCCCGATAACGGCAGGTATTTAAGCCATGGCTATTCAAAACTATCACGTCTTGCCACTACCACCCAGTTTAAGTTAATCCGTGGCGAGAAAAGGAACTAATTTCAAAATGTACTGAATCTGACGTTTGTAGTGACAAGTAGCGCCATTTTGACAGATCAAGTTATAATGGCGGGCATTATGGATTTCCTTTCTTTTAGTAATGTGTCAGAAATGTGTTCTATTGTGGTTATGATCGAACTAAAATTGACGTGAGAATTTCGAGTGTAAGATGCTGAGGGAATCCTTTTCTTACTATGAAAGGCGATTGGCGACCTCCCGCGGTTTTGAACGTGGCGTTTAGGAGGTTTTAGGAGATAAGTAATAAAGTTATGTCTGTTACGGCTAATAATAGCACTTTTATAAATAAGTAGGTAGATGCTTGTGGAATTAACAAGATAAAACTTGGGATAAAAGATTTCGTGTATCAGTAGCGCCATCTTTCGGTATATGTTTACACAATATTTTCTTGGAGTGAATAAAATGGAAGTCTTCGTGAGAACAAAATAATTTGGAAGTAGCCTTCCAAATTATTTTATTTAAAAGACGTAGATTTGTCAGTAAACGTTAACATTATTTCAAGATTCTGTATCTTTCACTTGAATAAGATATACTCCATTTGAAATAAGATTAGACATTTAAATAAACCTTTTTAACAGTTCGCTCAGCCGATTTTCACTTCTACACCGTAGGCATAAGGATGCCAATAAAAGCAAAAAAGTGGTTACAATACCCAGCTGCCATTTGTCATGCCACCAACGCAATAGAAGTCAAAATCGGTTGAACGGACTTTAAAAAAGGTTTAGATAAATGTCTAATCCTTTTTCAAAATAATGAAGTTTATGTAGGTATCAAGGAAGACAAACTTGGATGCAATCTACGTCGTCGTTTTAGCAATTAAGTTCCAAGAAAGTCTGCCGCCTAACTAATTAATAATAATCTTGACAAGCTTTCACAGCTTTTTATGTCACTACTAGCGACCCACCCCTGCTTTGCAAGGTTATTAAAAATTTCTTGATTATAGGCAAGTTTAATATTAATGTTATAAACACATTAACCTTCCGGAATAAATGATCTATGGGTCGCGCCACACCTGCCGAACGTTCGGCGCTGAAGGTTCGGTTGAATACGCTCGTAGTAAACACTACGAGCAAGTTCAAGTTACCTATGACACATCAGCCGAAAATTACGTCACGTAACGCGCTGAAGTAAATGCCGCCGACCGTTCGGCGCGTTTGGTGTGTCATGCCAACCGAATACTACGACCGATAATTCCGTCGCTGAAGTGTCATCGCCGAACGTTCCGCCTGGTGTGCCGCTACACTAAATGCTGGTGAAAATTGAATCAAAATCTGTTTCATTTTAGAAGAACAACACAGTCACACAGATGTCTGTGTGACTGTGTTGTTCTTCTAAAATGAAAAAAATAAATCAAAGTCGCTTGTCGTGTATGTACACGACAAGCGACTTTGATTTATAATATGTAGGTAGGTATATAGATATAGACACCTACTTACCTACCATGATCGACATTATTTGCAAACTTCGAAAAAAATAAGATGTTTTTTAAATTGTCAAAGTAACAAAAATAAAATCCACTTATCCGAACCAGTCCGCAGCGTGGACCTAAGTGGATATGTCTAAATGTCAAGATGTTTTAATGATAAAAGGTCGTGGCATTCACAAGTTTACGTATAAATAGCTATAACCGTACAAGACTCTTTTGGCACGTGGTGAAAATCGGAACTAGTGCCGCCATCTGGTTTTTCAATACGTTTCGCAAAACAATTGCTCCAGTGTTTAGCAACAGCGCCCCCATGTCAACGTCATTCGAGCGCCAAATGATCCTGTAGCAGTAAATACGTCGCAGTAATTTGGTTGAAGCCGGGATATAGTTATATCCCCTAGGGATATAGCTATATACCGTAATATAGTTTTATTAAAGAGGTTCATAACTGCCAGAGTACCTACCCTAATTCTGTTACTGCGACCAATTTCGACGTAGCGCTCGCCGGCCGCTGCCGTGGCACCGCCCGCTTCGCTCGCTCGGCTCGCACGTAGTTGGTCACAGTTCAAACCTAACCTAACTTGTTTGGTTGTAGTGCCCTAATAGTAATATTTTACTAAATCGTGCTCGTATTATATTCCTAGTAAGACAGTTATGAACCGCTTTCATATAACTATATTACGGTACTTATAGGTATGTTATAGCCTTAGATATCCCTAGGGATATAACTTTATTACGGCTTCAACCATCTTACTGCGACAAATATATTTTCTACATTATTCTCATACAGTCGCGAAATGGAACTATTCCAACAATACCACTAATGGCTCCGTGGGTGGATCGTGTTAATATAGCCAGTTACCATAGCAACCTTTTTGGGAAGTTTCACCTACACGTGTAAAACTACGGATAGCCGGATACCCGGATAGCCACTAATTATTGTGTGTGGTCGGGGAGGTGGGATAATCCCTTTGAATGCAAAAGGAACACACCCTTTTTAGGAGTGTGATTTTCTGTTCTTTAATTTGTGGTATACGTAATAGAGAAGTATGGAAGAAATATACATGTTGCACTGACTCCAAATAAATACGGGGACAAGAGAATATGATGATGATCTTGTGGTTGTAAAATCGTCGTCAATTTCATCTACGAAAAAGACTATCCCTTAAAAAATATTTAGAAAATAATTTATTATATATTTATTTAGTACATGGAGGACTTACAGCTAATAAAAACAGACTAAAAAGGAGACCATAGTCACCAGAGAGCCAATTTCAAATCCTCACGTATAGGTAGACTTAAAATAATTAGCCTGATGGGTTAGACAGAGGTGTACCCACGGATATCTATGGGTGTACCCATAGTATGTACACCATATTTCGCCAGTTATGTTTAAGCCCCATGTAATAGGGGGCGAGCCTATTGCCTCCATCCGAACACAAATCCAGACTCCGAGGTGCTACTGAGAAATTCCAGATGTAAAAACTCAATAACACTTTGCCTGACCCGGGAATCGAACCCAGGACCTCATGCTCAACAGTAACGCTTGCGATCATTAGACCAACGAGCCAGCCAGTAAACCAGGCAGTAAAACTAATGCTATCAAGTAAAAAAAACTGGTTAAACTAGTAGTATACTTTTAAGAACTTTAAATTTGCTCACAACGTAAGTTTGACTAGAGAAGAGCTTCTAATATGACTCTTATACAAGTACACACATAATTAACAAACAAATTAATTACCAAATGAATCATTATAAGTGTAAAGCCTGGGTCAGTCCCCACCCAGTAGCCATCTTAACATATTTACATACGTCTACACCAGTGGCCCACTCGACTCAGTACATACTCCATTCAAGGACCACTCGCATGAGAGAATCATAAAAAAAACCTTACGAAGTACATCGTTGCGATATCAATGTTGAAATCATTAAATCAAAAAAATGTCTAAATTATACGAGTAATATCAACATTATTATGTAATATATCGAAGTTAAGTAGATGACTGACTGAACTCTACGTTAGTATAACTTATGGTGATTCCTTCAAGCATAATCAGCTTATAATGTTGTGTTCCCACTGCTGGGACACAGGCCTCCTCTCTGTGAGAGGGAGTGGGCCGTAATCCACCACGTGAACCCAGCGGGCTGGTGGGTGTCACTTATCTTCGAAATTTATTGGTTCTAAATATGCCGGTTTCCTCATGATGTTGTCCTTCTCCGTTTTGAGAGCAGTCATGGTGATGAAATACTTTACAATAATTTACACAAAGTAAAACGCCTCCCTGGGTTTGAACTTACGACCTACAATTCGTAAGTCGCAGCCGTTAGCACTGGGCTACCAATTTTCCTTTTTTTTTCAATGTAGCACGCAAAATTTGAAATGTCTTACTGTTTGCAAAGTTATTTTGAATATCACCTTATGTAATGCTACAGCAGAGCTTGACAAGTTCGACTTCAAATTCTCAATTCAGAACGGTTGTAAGTTTTTGAAAATCTTTGTAAAATCTAAGTGGCAATAGCCCAAGGGCTAATAGGGCATCGAACTAGCAAGCAAGAGGTCAACAGTTCGAAACCTACAGCTTTAATATTGACGAATTACCACCGCATAGATGGAGGGGCAAAAGATAGAAAAGTGAATGTGTATTTTGCATTGACATATCTTTAAGTATGTATCTAATATCATCATGAAGGTCCCGCGACGCCACTCTGGTAGAATAATTTCTATGAAAACTTCATGGAAATCGTTCTACTAGAATCGTGTCGCATCATCACGACGCGCCAGTCTGCTCGAGCCTTTACGTAGAACTTCATCGGCAAGTCATATGCTGATTGGATAAGGATACTCTATGGTTACTATGAAGGTAGGCATTCCAATTGCACTAGCTAAGTAGTCAAGTAATTTCTCTATCGATTACTAAGCAGCACTTTTTGAAGCAAATATCTCGTTGGTCTATTGGTCGCAAACGCTACTGATGAGCAAGAGGTTCTGGGTTCGGTTCCCAAGTGATAATGGGTTTTTCCATTAGGAATTTCTTAGTACAAACCCGGAGTCTGTTCCTATTGGTGCCCGGTTTATGGCAATAGGCTCGCCCCCTATTATTATATGGGACTTAAACATAACTGGCGAAAGGCGTGATGTTATTTTGAGTCAATTGCAAAAGAAGTGCCACAATCTTCACCACTGCATATTGTTTAAGCTAACGAAGCTTTTTAGAGGATAGAGGACGCCTTCCTCCTCCTCTACCTTTAAATGCTTAACCAATACCTACTAAACATTTTATGATGAACCTGAAGGTTGTCCTGGTTTCCCTGGCCACCGTGGGTGGTCCGTATCACGGCACTTAGCGCGTCACACAAAAAATCACATAGAAAAAATATGAAAATATCACACTCATAACACGTAGGGAATAAGGTGGATGTGAACCACGTAGGATCGTATTAGAACGTGGCTAGAGGCCTTCCTAATACCTACACAAATGAGGTTTTCTTCGACATTTTTGGATATTTTTACTCCATAACAATAAAATTAATCATCGAAATAAAGTTATTCTGTAAGCTTAAAGCTCAACCAATGTTTGTTACCCCTTCATTTATCGGTTAGATCTCAGGGACTCTGCACAAAGTTTACTACTAAAAATACTTCCATGAGAAAATTCCTACCTGTGCGTTTGTTGGACTTCTTCTGTACGACTAGGACTCACTGACCCGACTTTCGGTAGGTATAAGGGCATAGCATTATTCGGCAAATTCTCAAGCTTAGATAAACTAAACTATTCTAAATAAAACACAATTTACTAGCAAATAACGGTTGTGTCCAAACTCTCAAGCCATCACAGATAATGTCCACACTAATCCGTCACTCCGCCATGTTTGTTTTCCTAGGTCAGGAACGATGGGCAGGCGCACAGGTATGCCCCATCCGTCCCGGCTCAAGAGCTTGTTTCCTTTGCCTTTTCACACGATAATGAAACAACAACTGCACTAAACTTAGGTAAAACGTGATTTAAGATGAAGTTAGAGGTTTTTGAACAAAAATACGAAATCCTTTTGACAGCTACGTGTTTTGATTAGATACGGGAATCGTATGAAAGTAAATAAAAATATACTTGAGGTGTAGTTAAAGTTAAACAGATTTTGAATGTCCATATTGGGTTTGCATAGTTTTTTTGCTTACGTGTACTCGTAGGACAAGAACCGCCCGTTGATTCATATTGGAGGCTTTTTTATTTGGGGCTTCTAGCAGATTCCCTGCGCTCAGGATAATCCTTTTGCCAAACGCCAACCTGCCATCTTCCAAATGATCTTCCTCGCTAAAGTCATTATGATAGTATTCCCCAGTCAGAAAAGATCTGGAGGTTTCGTTGATCTATTGAAGGAACTGGATGGCCCGGTGGTAACAGCCGCGACTAACGAGTTGTAGGTTGTAACCCAGACAGGCGCTTTACTTTGTGTAAATTATTTCATCACTGGCCACTGCTCTCAAAACGGTGAAGGAAAACATCGTGAGGAAACCGGCATGTCCTAGAACCAAAAATCCGAAGACAGGTGACATATACCACACGCACTGGAACCCGCGTGGTGGTTTACGAGCCACTCGATACACGGAGAGGAGGCCTGTGTTCCCAGTGAACATTACAGGTTGATTATGCTTATGGAGACGAGGGAGAGGCAAGTTTAAAACCTGATTACCTAAGGTTTAAGAGGGTTTATTCAGAAAGTTGGCAACGTTGCGAATAATTCGCTGTTTTGATTCATTTGATAATATTTCTGTATGGAAATAAAAAAATGTGGCTAATTAGTGAACTAGAATATCGATAATGAAATGCAACAATTAATATCGTAGTTAGAGATGTAAAAAAAGTATTTGGAAACTTTCCGAATGCCTTTTTTACATCTAAAACGGGTACAATATCAAATTCAATATTATAATTGCAATTCATTATTAATATTCTAGTTAGTTAGTTAGCGACATTTCTTATTTCCATACAGTATTAGTATATAGTATTATTTCCAAATTAATCAAAACAGGTAACTATTTGACAGCTATTTACGACGTCGCCAACTTTTAGGATGCACCCTCTTAAACTTGCCTCTCTAATGAACTATTGACGTACCTCTATAATATACTTAAACCATATCCAGTTAAATTATTGAAATAAGAAAGTGGAAATCTACATTGCTTTAAGACCCAGATATATAATTTTATATAATTTTTTATATAATTTTTCGTAATTGCACCTACCACAGTTTGTCTCTGCATCACCCAAAGGTTGACTGGTAGAAAATGCCTATGGCATTAAGTCCGCCTCTGTACATTTCTGTGCGTTAAGTATTAAATAAATAAATAAATAAATATATGCCTTTAAGCGACCTTGAGAGGTTCTTGTGTGTTCTGTACTGAGCTCACCGGTCTTCGTCCAACCAGTAACAGGACTCGCCCATCAAGGAGCACTATCCCAAATTAGACGCATTATTACTTTATTATACATAAAACAAAAGATATATTAGTAAAACACGTGTATCAAAAGATCAATAACTAAATTATCTTTAAAATGGTGAAGGTTACAAAAAAATACGCTTGATAAATTTTGCGTGATTCTCAGTTTTTTATCCGGTTAGACATAACTCTACAAATTAATTTCTCTATGTAATATAAACATAATCTAAAATATTCATATATTAAGTTATTAAGAAAATGCTCTAATTTAACATATATTTTTTCCAAATCAATAACACTACTCGTTTAGACGTGATGTTCAGTAGAAAATCATTAAAAGTCAGCTAGATATCCTTTCCTTGATTTAAAACTAGCATCTTCACCGTTTGAATGTGAATAATCACATTGACATAACCAGTCTAGGTATTATCGATTGCTCTTATCAAAACATGTTGTCTGTCTCTCGAAACCCCTCAAGTCTGGCAGTGTTGTGTTATTCACTGTCTCGTTGCAAAAAACTAGTATCCTAAACCACTTGTAAACAAATACTAAGAAGTTACCAAACGCAAAAACCTATAATGACAAATTATTTTAATGTTTTTTTTCTACTAGTAATTGAATTTGATTTACAATACCAACCTGAAGTTCTTACGATTTTTTTATTCTTGACCTTATGAGACATAGAAGTATAGACATAGCTATCCTCAACAATACGGAAATATTTATGTTAACTTGATATTTAATAAAAATCTATTATTTGGCCCGTATAATGTGCCACTGCTGGGCAAAGGCCTATCTTTACCAATACCACACAAAAAAAAATACAAAAGACTTGGAAACTAAGAACGTATTAGGAAAGCCACATTATTACTTCCTAGGTTCAATCCTCTTGCTCAAGATAAAATCATTGAAAAATTCTTACGTTTAATCACTATTCAAGTATTCAAGAACAGGAATCGATCCCCCATAGTAAATTACCAATCTTTTTCTCTACCATAAACTTGATATTCACAACTTGTGAAGCACCGTAACGTTTACAAGAGTTAGAGGACCATAGAGCAATAGAGTCTTAGGTTCTCATGCGTCCCACGATCCCCCTTTGTAAGCGGCGTGTGCGCACTTAAAAAACAATTAAAGTTATGCCACAAACTAGACGCTGAGGGGGGCTCACATGGTGAAGTTAGAAGGGAGGTTATTTTATGAGTAAAGGAAGAGTGGAATTTGACAAAATTATTTTCATTGTGAATTATTTCCATTTTTACCAACTATGTTTTGGAATTGAGGATCTTATAGGAACCAATTAGGTACCTACTGAAATAAAATTAGCGTACCGGAAGACGTAGCGTTGCAAGGCGTCCCACCGGTGGACCGATGACCTTGTGAAGGCCGCAGGAATCCGATGGATGCGCAGAACCAGTCGAAGTGCCGGTGCTTGGGGGAGGCAAATGTCCAGCGTCCACTACGGGACATATGCATCCCCTAAGTACCAGCAAGCTGAAAGGATGAGATAAAGTTATCTATTCTATTATGTAATTCAGTTGTAATCTCGTAACCGTACGGCTATTGATTGAGTTATAAATACTGTTGAATGACAATTTATTTGTTGAGATTCGAATAAAATAACAATAAAACCTGCTGTCAGGGTAGGTGCTGCTCACGGATTTTATATAAGTATACAAAATACTTAAGTAATCTAAATCGTGCCTAAACTTCACCTCGTTCCAAAGTTCAGTTTTCGTTTAGAGACTATTTTAACAAACTACATGTAAACCGTCTACATCTCGATACAACGCGAATCCCGGGTATCGCTCGCGGCCTAATCCCGGCCCATAATCCCGTACAAGTGGCCGCCTCGGGGGATCTCTGGGAACTTTATTACGGGACTTACGCATGTCCCCGCGGTTGAGCGTGCCTGCTTCTCTCGAATATTTAACAGTCGTTATAAGGAATTAATTTGACCGCCCCTGAAGCAAGATTATCTGCAGCATATTAAAAGTTCTAGTGGGAGTACCCTTTATTGTTTCGCGTTTGTCGTGGGATTTCGACTCGTGTTTGTGGTTATCGACTTGTTGTGTGTAAAATTGGTGTGGAGGCCTGAATCTGAATTTATCAAAAGTAGAGTTAACCTCATCGTGTTTTCTTTCTCAGTTAGTTTTAATTATGGTCTGGCAGTTTGAGTAGTTGATGCTGCCTACCCAAATGTCTTTTTGTTTGTTATTGTTCGTCGAGTTGAGCTCCTTAAGTCCTGAGTTCAACTCCACGTTTACTAACAAAATGCTTGCACTGACTGGACAAGTCCACTCAAATCTGTGTGGTTCATTTCTCAAAAGACCATTTCAGACACTAATCTACATGGACTACATGGTCATCATATGGCTTGACCAAGATTATGTCTAGACTTTAAAAGAGACTGCGACCTCTGAGTTTGTTTCGGCCTTTCGTCTCAGAGTAGTCAGATAGGAAACGCCTAACTCATCTAGCTTTTTTTTATGTGGTGTGTAAAAGTGATTCCGATATCCTATTTACAGAATAAACAATTTCTTTTATTTTCTTGTATTTTCAGAATTTCTCATGCGTTTACGGTTTTTTCAGGTTCATTCTTCAGGATTGTTTTTGACTTGCAATCCCTCGTTCTGTTTTGGGTCTGCATAAGTCAGATGACAGACTGTTCCTAAACCTGCACGTACTGCCAACCACACCTCAATGGTAGGTACTAAAGTGACATTGACATCGCATTTATTTTACTACCAAGAGTGCGAACAGTCAACGGTGAGAGAACAATTATTTTTGCGGGAGCGCATCTTACAGTATAATAAATTAAATGTTATTAGCAAATTAATTATTTACATGAATACCTGTTTAGTTTGTGTGTCAAAGTTCTTATAATACTATATATTTTAAGTTCTAAAAATGTTCTCAAGTAGGTAAGTGAAAATGTGAAATCCTTGTAATTTCTTATTGAGAAATAAATTTCTTTAACCATATTTATGTTGTAGCAGCAAGGGTCGTTTTCGTATCGGTTGACTGTACACACGGCTACACATCAAGCTATACATTTCCAGTTTACGCTGATCTCGCATCGTATAGGATTTCCGTACAATGCGAGGTCAACGTAAAACTTTAATTTAAGGTGTGCCACGTAAATCAATACTAAAATTGATTCCTGTTACATCTTGCTAGTCTAATTTACAATCGATCTAAACTGTAGTCAATAAGTGTCATGTCATGACTGTCAGCTGTCACAAGAGACCCTGTTCTCAGCCCATTACATTCATTTACTGTTCATAATTGGACTTGTGGTCTTGTGGTTTACCTCAACGCCCTTCCAATTCGAGGATACAGATTAATTTAGTAGTTTGTCATTCCTACCTACAAGATTTGCTAGCTGAGGACTACTTACCTATTATCACTCACTGAAGCAGTAGATAACCTGCAGTTCTTAGTTAGTTAAAGCAGTGATAGCCTAGTGGTGTAATCCTCGGACTACCAAGTCATAGGTCTCGAGTTCAAACCCAAGGCACGCACCTCTGACTTTTCGGAGTCATGTGCGTGCGTATTGTATAATAGGGATGATGCCTGGGTCAAAAAAAAGTAATTCTATTTAGTCCGTCAGTCAGATAATAAAAAAATATTAGACTCGTATATTTTGCTTTATCATAATAATAAAAAATCGAGGCTCTCGTTAGGCGGTTGGATCAAGGGCCTGATTCAGAAGGCAGTACTCCTCGACACGGCTCGCATTGTGAGGAGGTTCCTGTCTCTGCCGCCCTAACCACCGGTAGCGGCGGAACACTATTTTTTATATTTTTAAATGTTTTTTACATCTTTTTTTTAAGAAATATTTAAAAATGTAAATGAATATGTATAACAATGAATAAACGAAAAATTACTTGGATAAAACGCAATTGAAGTTGGGGATTGGGGGTCGATACGTCACAAGTATGTATAAAATCTACATACTCGTGACGTCATAGCACATTTTAACTCAATGTATTGCTGTAATCTTTTGCTAAAGTAAAAAAAGAAAAAAATACGTGTACGTTATTTTTTCATAATCTACGTTCCGGACAATATTTTTTTTTTTGTCATCTTCCCTATTATCACTTGCTTCAATAACGGTGAAGGAAAACATCGTGAGGAAACCGGCATGCCTGAGAGATATATTTCGACGGCATTTGAAGCCAAGTCAGAGACCCATGGGCGGCTTTAAAACTCTGACACCAGGTTAGTCACTAACCACACGAAAAGAAGAATTTGAAAAAAAAAAAAAACTTTGTTGTAGTAGAGGATTCGACGCTCTTCTTCTGCGCGTTCTTTTTCTGCCACAGCTGGCTATGGAGCTAGCTAGCTAGGAAAGTTTTAATTTACCGACATAAAACAGCCCTTTGCCAAGCCAATTCTCTTTGAAAGCCAACAAAGGAACGACAGCATCGATTGTTTATAATCCAGGCAAAAGTTTACGACTAAAAGGTCCAAATTGTTTTTTCCTAATCAACCAACACACTCCATATCACTTCGTACTAATTGCTACAAACCCACACAAATTCACACTGTCCCACGCATCTTAAACACCTTGTTAGACTCTGAAATAAAAACATCGTCGAGGTGGTGCATCTAATTAAAGTGAGGGGGGGTGGCGTGAGGCTGTGCTGCCAGGGAGGGAGAGGGGAGGCTAGTACACGGTAGCTATGGCGGGCGTTAAGTGGCTCTCGCAGTAAAACCATCATAAACTTGTGTCTTCGCCATAACCGGTACAGGGGAAGGGCATTGAGGATGCTGGTGGAATAGAGTGAGAAATTATAATACGGTTAAAGATTTTTATAATGCAAATCAAAAGGCTCTACAAATTGGACAAAAGTAAAATTCTGGTAGAAAGGTTGTGAACGTAGATGGCTATGATACCATAGTTACAATTGTGACTAATTTATGGTTTATATTTAAAATGCTTATTAATTTATAATATGTATTTAAAAAAAAACGTTGTAGACGCAAAGCAATGACAGCAGGCTGCAAAGTCAGCATTTGATTACACTGAAAGGTGTCTCATAAACATATTTTCCTTTAAGATCTTAAAACGGAACCTGTTGGATATTACGGACGAAAGTACTTTTACTTTCCTATATGTACTACCTACTTATTGATATTATTTTATTTTCCCAAAATAGCTCTGTCACGTCTTCATCCAGTTTGCCGTTCAGGTGTACGGGACCACCCGTGTTCAAGCACTCTCGAGCGACTAGTTGTATCTCTGGGATTCGCCTGCGCCTCCCATGCCAACCTCCTCACACACAGGACCTCAGATAGACAGCCTAGGTTCCTAACTATAATACCTAGGTGTCTCTCTATGTTGTGTTGAGTAAGAACATCGTTTAGACAGGATATTAAAATGATATTGTGTTGTTTCGAGATTGTTGGCAAATATTTGTTTGAGTATCTTAGTAAGTACTCCGCGTCTATTTGCTATATTGTGTAGGCAAAGAGCCTATGTTTTCTAAAGGCACAAATTGAACTTTATTTCACTGGTTAGGTATGCAATGCAATGTCAAATGTTAAGTATTATTATGTTTACTTGCAGTAAGATTGAAAACACTAGGTTACCACATTCTTTTGTTCAAAGGCTATGCTTACGGCAAATTCCCAAAGTAGGAGAAAAAACTAATAGTAGCTAATGAGAAGCTTCGTATGTACAACCAGACAACAAAAAGGTATCTACCTATCTAGTCTAGGTACCAACTTATTTTATAAAGAGAGCGGTTATACAGAAAGTGGGCAACGTCGCAAATAAGTAGTTGTCAAATGTCTCGCTGTTTTTATTAATTTGGCGATATTACTGTATGGAAATAAGAATTATAGTTAACTATAGTTAGCCATATTATTGCAATAATTCTTAGCGTGCAATTCATAATTAATATTCTAGTTCACTAGTTAGCCACATTTCATATTTCCCAGTAATATTGCCAAACTAATCAAAACAGGTAAATATTTGACAGCTATTTGCGACGTTGCCAACTTTTTGTTTTGGATGAACGCTCGAAGTGTAGGTCCATCACTATTTATCAAAAAGCCAACCCATCGCACTACTTCAAAACTTAGCCTATTACAAAACCCAGTCTTCCTAGTCCACCTTATCAGAGTCTGCAAGTAGGTAGTCCAAGAGACCTGCCCCAACAGCATCGTAATAAATGTTTGCCCAGACAATTAAACAGGGGCGAAGACAAACAATCCGTGGGTGGCCATGGGCTGCCCGCTCGAAATCAAATGACAAAGCGTATTCTTATGACCGTGTTATAGTTTTTTTTTTTTTTCTAGTTGTTGAAAATAGTGAGTTATGTCAATATTGTGGTTTAGGAAAAAGGTGTTTTGGTTGTGAAGTTTTGAGATAGATTTTGAATTCTAAACCTGATTTTAGTTCGTTCAAAAATTGTTTTATCCAACTCACTTTTGGACAACTTGCTTTCTTTCTCTGGATACATAGGACAAAGCAGGCATTATGAGTAAGTAATAAATTATATACCTATCTCGTTAAATAATATAGAGAATGTACAAAAAAAAAATCTCCTAATCCCAATAAAATACCTACGATCTAAATTAACTCGTCCACTTCACAGTATATACAAATCCATTCAAAAAACAATATTTTCTCTCCTCAATAACCCCCAAGATTCGTCACAAGTATAATTAAATTAATTAAATATAAATAAAGAAAAAAACAACGCGTGTCGGACACTACGCACCCACTTCAACCGATTCGGATGACCGATTCCTGAACGAAAAGCTCGCAAAGTTCCCGCGCAAAATTATTTTTTTACATATCCTCGAAAATAGTAGGTGTGTAATTTTCTACCTTATTCAACGATAATAAGGGTTGTAAATGCCTTATTTCACTATATATTCACACGCTTAAAATAATTGTGGTCAGAATAAAGCACGATGCTTTAAAAAATAACCTCAAAAGGGTCACACACTTCATGTAATTGAACAACCATTTTGTTTATATTGGGGTCTGGTATAGATAATGATCTTTTGAACAATGAAAAAAACATACGAGATTGAGTAATAGAGTTTTAGAAACAGATAAGTGTTTTGTTTAGAGGTAATTAAATTATAGGTAGATATTTTACTCTAGATTCACGTTCGATTTATGGCCTATGCAATGAACCTATTTATTCGGTGTCCTAAAATCATGGAATTAGTAAGTAGTCGCCTAAAATACAACAGCCGCTTGAATGTCACTAATGAGACACAATAAAATTTTAATTGTTATCGAGCTGCATCAGTCTTTCGGACAGTTGAGCTCATTAAAGAAGCGGCATAAGCCTAACAAGTAGGTACCTATCAATTTTCAAAAATGCCGGAAAACTGTCCAGTTGGAACTACCTAATGACTGCATTAGGTAGTTCCAACTGGACAGTTTTCCGGCATTTTTGAAAATTTGTGTTTTTATGAGTTTCGACTTGGCCTTTTCGAATTATCACTTCACTTTCCCACTCGCGCCGCCATATTGGAAAAATGGTTTCTGGGTAGAGTAAAAAATTGTAGAAATTCCAACTTCCAACCAAAGACAGAACACTAAATAATCCGCACAGCTTGAATAGAAATTAAAGCTTCAAAAATCATTGAAATCTAGAACAGAAGCTTAAGCTCACTCCATAAAATAAATGAAACAGAATCCCCAAAACGGTTAACAAGATAGCGACCCTGACTTTATAACAGCTAAATAAGCGTATCGAATACCATCGGTCACAGCTTTTATCATCTGTATCCCTACAATAGGCACCTGGTGTTCACGCATCAAACTGCCTCTAAGCCCATTACGAAAGCATCCCTCTAAATACACCCCTTTTCTACCTGGAGTGAAGCCCTCTTCCCGCCGGTCACACGGTGCCCTCCCTATAAAATAATGCTTGTAAAAATATCATTATAATCATATGCGTATGTTCGGGCTTCCGCTTTGTGATTGGAACATCACTAGTTTTTGGAGTTCTGTAGGGTTTGGGTAAAACTGCATGTCTTTGGGTGATGCAAAAAAAGTAGCAGATTTTTTCAGATGGAGAAAGAAACGTACTACAGTTATAGTAGATAAATTAGTTGCCGTTTACATGGAAAATAATGTGAATTTTTCCATAATCAGACCTTATTCTAATTAGGTAGGTGTACTTCTTAATAAAACACGGAGATAACGTCTCTATTGTTAAGAAACATTATTTATTCACAATTAATCTAAAAGTGTCTATTGCTAAAAACACACAAATAGAAGAAGATTTTATTTTTATTTATCTCAATAATTTAATAATTTTTCAAATTTTCACCTCGGTCGGCCAAAAATTTCGGCAATTTGAATGCGGAACCTAGGTACATGAACAACCACAACCCCTAATCAAACGGCAATATTTTTTAAACCAGAGAGGGTTGAAACAATAACTGTCAGTTTGACAGCGCGCGCTTTTTTAGTGTTGCCAACGTACTTAGTATGTAATTTGTAGGGATGGGAAGCATGATAAGCATTAGGGGTGGCTGATTGATTAAATACGCGTGCGGCAGCGTGATAGCCACCAGTTAAACGTGTTTAAATGATAAGGGAGGAAATTATGCATGTAGACGTATAAAGAGATCGTAACACCGATATAATGAAATTGAACAAGTGGTAGGAGATTTACTAGTGTTTATATAGGCGTGCTATGGGTAAATATTACTTTTAATCGCGAATTAGGTAAGTCAAAATTATTGGGATACACCAGCACATACGGAATTACGCTTAAATGTTTAGGTGGGCAGGTGTAGGGGGCAACTCGTCCCACTTCGTAGGGTACCTAATAAAGTGGTATATTATATAGGTAGATCTACAGATAGACTTATGAATAACAAGCTTTCGCCCGCGGCTTCGCTCGCGTGAAGGTCAGAAATTATCCCACGGGAACGTACAACCGGGATAAAAAGTATCCTATGTGTTAATCCAGGTTATAAACTATCTATGTGCCAAATTTCATCCAAATCCGTTCAGCCGTTTTTACGTGATTGAGTAACAAACATCCAAACATATAAATTTTAATAATTTTAATAATAGATATATATATTCACATTTATAATATTATATATACATATTATAGATATATACATAGGTATATAGTAGGATGTAGGTACCTACATAATTACTCATTGTTCTTATACTACAAAATGGATAAGAAATACATATCAACATTGCAAACATGAAATCGCACAAATCAACTGTCCATGCCAATCGATGACAAAGAAGTTTTTGCCCAATACCTCACTACTATAACAGCTTTAGAATTGATGTTTCACTAAAAGCAGGCAGGTGTGATAATAACACCGGGCACGTGCCATATTGCACAAAATGCACTCTCACGTCCGACACACGGCAATTCAATTAAACTATGAATCAATCTACTATTGCATTATGGCAGGTACGAATTATATTTTTCATCCCTTATTATTTTTTTACTAATGGCGTTTGGGAACGCGCCAGAACCGTTTACCCGATTTCTGAATTGAGAAGTAAAAGTTGATAACTTCAGGGTAATTGCGTAACAGTGTAACACACAAGACTTAATTGATCGCAATGGGTTTCGTTTTGACAGTAATTCTGTTGTATGATATTTATGATTGAAACTGTGTTACGCAATTAGGGGTCTGGTTTCTGAAAAGAGAATTTAAAGTTGAGAACTTGCAACCGCTTAACTGTTCTTAAAGAAAGAGTCATAAAGAACCGTATGACGTACCAACACTTCGTGTAAGCAACAAGTCAATCGCAACAAGTAAATCGTCATCCTGAGGATGCCTCGCTTAGGCGGTGTCCTGCGTGAGCGACGGATACGACGCGACGCGACGTATTTGTACGTATTTGTTTTGAATGCGACCACACGCGACACCACGAACTATTGCGTCGTGTCGTGTCGCGTCGTATTCGTCGCTCACGCAGGACACCGCGTTAGAGGTGAAACACGCGTCAATTTCATATAGGGTTCTTTATGACTCTGGTAAATATACGTCGTCTATTGTATTTTATAATGGATTTCCGCAAAGCTACGCCTGACTCAATTAACTAACTCTACTTTAGCATTATTTCCTTCAAATTCTTGATTCGGGAACCGGGTAATAGTTACCTAGGACCCAGACTCGATTACACGCACTGGGCTTGCTGTTACTCACTATGCATGCATACCTATGATCATAAACATGGCAAATTGGTCATATCATTGATATAATTAGTAGGTAGATACCTACCTAGGCCTACCTACGTACTGGGTAGATCTCTTTGTGATAGAGTTCATCCTTAGAAGTAGGTAGGTACTTTTAACACACCATATACCTATGTTGTGTTCCAGTTTTGGTACGCACGGCTACACATCAAGCTATACATTTCCAGTATAAGCAGAGCTCGCATTGTACGAAAATCCTTTACGACGCGATATCAGCATAAACTGGAAATGTACGGCTGGGATGGCTGGATATGCATAACTGCTATCCTAATATCTCTTTTTGTAGAGCCGTCCCCAACCTTCCTGTTTTCAAAATCCAAACACAGAATTATTAAAATCCACAACTATGTAACAGCTATTTCACTCCGGAACAGAAATTGAATTACAAAAATATTTCATAGGTAAGTTAAATTAAATAACGTTACCTACATAAACGGGGAACGATTCGAAACTCCGAGCACAGGTGGGGCTTAATCAAATTATACAAATTGCAACATACAATATTCATTGCGATAGGGATGGGACGCCAGCGGGCTGTGCGGCGACCCCACGTGTCGTCGGCGTCGCCGCGTCGTCGGTCGTCTCACAATTTGTGGAGTTTCTGTTAAATGTAGGGGTACTTATAAACTGAATTATATAACTGAATTTAGAAAGGTAGGTATGTTGAGTAGGTATTCGATTTTAGGTCTGAAATGAATGAGTTGTTATCCTATCTATTTAATAATACCTGTATCTAAAATACATCGTCATCGATAGAAATCATCATCATCATCATCATTGTCATTGCTGCTGACTCTTCTGCTGATTTTTTATTGTGGTAAATTCAGAACCAATCCAAAATTAATATTTTTGTTTTTTTCGTGAGCTGTGAGCCTGCTCTTGACCTCAATCTCGCCTGACCACGCTCGTTCATGTTGGAACGAGCATGCCCAGAAGATGCCTGTTCACTCTTGGTTTGTCTTAAGAGTTACCTATAAGTGGAAGAACATAGACGCTGGCAGAGACTTCCATACTATTAGCGTTAGTGCTTCTGACTCTTCGTAAACATTTTTTTATAGTAGGATGTCTGTCTGTGCAAAAGGGAAGTTCAATGGGGGCTTTAATCAAAAGGGGCTGGATCAACAGCCCCTTTTGATTAAGAAAATAATCGTGTCATCATAACTTATCGATATTCTTCCCATCATTATTACAAACAATCGACAAGGTGTAATTAATTCATGATCAATAATGATGTGGAGGTTACATGCGATGCGGTGGCATGGCGGCAATTGATTTGTGCCCAATTTGTTGCGTCCATGTCGCTGCGGTGCCGCTGTTTGACCGCTACGTCTGCCCACACCGCAACTCAAATATTCATTGTCATAATAGCGGACAATCATGCGTATCTATATTTATTATTTATTTAAGTATTGTTAATGTAAATTATTTATGACTGAAGAGCCGTACGTCCCATCGTTTTTTGCAGTTTAATACCTAATTTCTCATCGAAGTTACCTACTACATATTCGTAAACCATCCATCGTGATTATTACAGGTGCATCGTCTTCACATAATTATAAATTAAATATAATATAATATATAATTAATGCATAACTACACAAAAATTAAAAGAGTAACGGTTTTTTTTTTTTTTTTTTGGGTTGGAAATCATCAAATGACTTCTCCCGCTCTGGGCGGAGCGGAAGGGTGTGTCAGACTCTTACTGACTAAAACCCCCCCTGTTTCCTTCCCTTGCCTAGACGGGGGCCACGGTTTCCTCTTAGGACTTATCCGCAACAAAAGAGTAACGGTGGAGTTTCTTTCCATTCTTCTCCGAAAACTAGCTTATTAGGTATGTGCTTATTTGAAATAAATTATTTGACTTTGACATTATTTCTATCACCCGTTTTTCCATTTCCTATTGAATTTCTTCGGATGTCTAGTCTAAGAATTCTTCAAAGAACAGCTTACCATACACATCATCTGATAAGATTAAAGATCATAATCATGAGTTCTTTTTGAGATGATCTGCTGAACGGGTGTTCCACAAAAAAGAGCTTTCCCACAGCTTGTCCTCTAAAATTATTAATCATTTGATTACAATTACAGATATATAACGTCCACTACAGTCTAAAATACTTTGAACCATATAATTAGAGTAACGAGCATCGCACCTCTGATAAGTTTTCCCACAACAATGCGTTCGATGACGCGTTCCGGCGGAAGTTCCCACCCATCGCGCAAGATGGCGCCGGCACGCGGCTGCCACGTGACTTGCGCGTGCGCCTCACCCCGCACGCTTGCACTGTTTTTATTGGAAACGATCAAAAATAATAGAAACAATACTGTGTTGGTTCGCTCTCGAATAAATTAGTTCCGGAAGGCTGGGGTTAAAACGTAATTGAACTACTCATTATTAACGCATAAGGACATGACTGTGATTGATTTATTTGAAGAGAATGTATTGTGTGATAAAACTTGGCACCTTACCTTTAGTACAACTATTCTATCATTCGATGAGTTTGTCTTGTAGGTACTAATAATATGACAGTGTGCAGTGGTGGCCCAGTGTTACCATACACAATACACTTAAAATACGGGAGTGGTAACGGCCCCGACTTATGAGTTGTAGGCCGCCGGTTCGAACCCAGGCAGGCGCTTTAAATTGTGTAAATCATTTCATCACCACTGCTGTCAAAACGGTGAAGGAAAACATCGTGAGGAAACCAGCATGTCCTAGAACCAAAAATCCGGAGACATGTAAAGCCGCCCTCCAACGGTCCGCAATAACACGGACGCACGCGCACCAGCCCGCACGACGCACCATGGGAAGCCTAACGTGCGTGGTAGCGCAGACACGTGCGTGGCGGTGCGTCCTAGTTTGGATACATTCGCTTTGAAGTTACCGACGTGCGCGGATCAGCCCGCACGGACACGCACCATGGGAAGGGTAACGTGCGTGGTAGCGCAGACGCGTCCGTAGCGGTGCGCCCGACCCGCGGTGATTCGGTAAACTTCAAAGGTGCGCGAGGTATTCTCGGTTCCTATAAACGAAAACGAATCGTTTTCCTTACCAATGGTAGAATTTTTATTGCCCAACTTGACATATACTTAAACAGATTCGTAAGCAAATATTTAGACATGGCTTTTTTGGATTTTTACGCAAATGGTTAAATATTCTATTTCAGATTATGAAACGTTTTCAAAATCCATTTTTATTACCTAATCGATTTCTGGAGCGGCTCTGGCACCTCCGGTTCGCAGTTTCGATCGTCTCTAGTAGGTACTTAATATTATAATTCGGTTGTATCTAATTGCATCGATCAAAACTATCCAAACATAAACAAATAAGTACTTGCTTATGCAAATCTACTCTTGCCGTGGCTTTGTGAAATCGGTTTGTCTAGTTCCGATAATCGATACGATACGATGTGTGTGTGACTCAAATCGGATCTAGATAAGTATGTTTCGATATATCTGACGCATGTCTACTGATTTTACTTACCTTTGATAGCTACCTCCATATAGGAGGGTCTACTATGCAAAGCTATGAGGTCTTTGCTTCATTATTGATAAAGATACAAAAGAGTCTTAATTTCATCAGTCGACAGTCCATCAGACGCCGACTGTTACCTCATTTGACTCACGCAGGCTCGCTCAATACACGGTAATACATAACCGTGCTCAATAGCTCTTTGGAAAATACAGTAAATACACTTTATAGGTACCTTTTACCTGGTACTTTGCACGCAGCGGCATACAAAACATTCATTTTACATTATTAGTGATCGATGATTTTACAAGATCAGAAGCCGAAGCATTACTTACTTATACCGTTTTTCGCTGCAAATAAAAATATTTTATCGCTCTTGTTTCGCGATGAAGAATGAAAAACTAACCATCTCTAGGAATAATGCGACTTAGTTCCGATGTCGTCTTTAGCCACGGTAATAGTACAATTAACACGGTAAACTAAAATTAGACGGATTACATTCATTACGAGTTTGACGGAATCTCCTTTAATAAATCGGTGGTGCCTGGTGCCATAGAGTAAAGTACATTGGGTGGGCCACCACTATACAGGGCATCCCACGGATATGCCACATGGAGGGAAAGTACCTTGAATATTGTAGATGGAACATTTTACTGAAAGAAGACATTATTTGAATTTAAAAAACAATTTAAAGTGCATTCATAGATATTTAAATAATTACATGGTTGAACCGGGAATCGAACCCGTTACATGTGAAAAATAATCACCCTATAGCTTAATCATACCGATCGAAAGGCTTCATCATAAGGATAATTTTTTTGCTAAATAACATAGTGTCACAAATATAAGGAAGACCATGAATTTTAACATACGTCATATGTGTAGCATGAACGTTATGTTGACCGGGGTTCCAGTAAACTGATTATTAAAAGATGAACGTAGACCAATTGCAATGTGTATCGCTTTCAATATTTAAAAAGAGACTTCGAAGCTTTTTAGTAGTTTTTAGTGGCGAAAACATAATTTTTAAACTAGTGTATATATTATATACATGTATTCTTTCTTGTAGTTATGTAGTTCATAGTGTAATATTATAAAGTTTTATTCTAATTACTTAGTTATAAGTTGGATGTTTTAAATCTTTTGCATGCCTACGTGGTATAATATGGCTGAACTCTATATTTTGTTGTCATCATTTACTTTTACCCATATTTGCAATTAAAATTATCTTTATCTACACCAACACTTTAAATCTACCTTCATTAAATAGCAAACGCCCCGTACGGACAATATAAATTGTAACAACGGAAAGCAAAATAAACAAATTAAACAATATGCAGATAAATTACAAAACAAAAAGAAAACAATAAATATAATAATAAAAGTAAACCATATTAAAAGCAAAAAGAATGTCTTCGCCCCGGGATCGATCCCGAGTACTAGACATTTCAGCCCGGCGCTATAATCATAATCATCATAATCATAATCATTTATTTGCAATAAGTATTGGTACAGTGTTGGTCTTATAGTCAGTAATAAGTTCCTAATACAAAATCAGACATTAATTTGACATGCAAAACATTACAATGTAGGTATTTAAAGCTAGAGTATAATTATAATATTTATGTCCATGGCATGCTTTAAATGTTTCTATTATTACTTAATTTTAATACATTACAATAGGTACATTCATTATTATTCTTAGCTTAGCGTTGCATTAATTTAAAATAGGTTATTAACATTATTTATAAATTCATTTATAGAATAAAATCGTTTTTCCAGTAGCCATAATTTTAACTTTATAGTAAAGAAATTAAGTATTAGGTAACTCTTTAAAGTTCTTTGGTATTTTGTTATAGATAACTCCACACATATGATAACAGTTCTTTTTATACAGAGTAGTCCTTGGAGCCCTAGGCAGAACTATTCTATCTGGATCTCTTACTTTTCGAGGACAACGGTCTTGAGCCTTTTCAAACAGGTCAAAGTGCCGTCGGACAAATTTTGCACATTCTAAAATATACATACTGGGCAATGTAAGGACTTTTAATTTTAGAAACAATGGCTTACAAGATTCCCATGGTGGAATGCCACAAATGGCTCGAATGCATTTTTTTAGTACACTAAAGGCCTTATCTGCGTCTGTTGAATAACCCCATAGTGTAAGGCCGTATTGTAAAGTCGATGCAACGCAACCGTGATACGCAGTCAACATCGTATTCTGCGACGAGGTCTTTCGCAGTGTGTAGAGAACATAAACGAATTTGTTTAATTTGTTGCATACTTTTTCTACGTGCGGTTCCCAGGAGAAGTAGCCGTCCAATGCAACTCCCAGAAAAGTAGTTTCCTCTGGCTCTATGCCCCGAGACCAAGATGGTTTCTTAAACAGTGTGGCGAATATGTTGTTGTTATTTTGCAATGAATCAATATTCTGCCTTATAAATTGAAGCAGCACCTTAATTACGTAATGCACAATCAATTTTAAATTGAAACCAATTGAAAAAGATTGCCAGTCCATTGCTTCATAAGTTCGACAAAAATTATTGATCAGATTTTTCTTATCGAACTTATGAAGCAATGGACTGGCAATCTTATTCAATTGGTTTCAATTTAAAATTGATCGTGCATTGCGTAATTGGGGGGCAGGATCTTTATCCACAAATGAAATGCCTGAACGATAATTCCGCAAGCTGAGGACAAAATGCGAACGGTCAGCCTTGCAAAACATTTCCAACTATCCAACCTACACTTCGATAAACAGGGTTATTTGTAAAACACCAGCAACCTCTTAAAGGGTCATTATACTCATCATTATGAACAACTTTTACTATGGGACCAAACATGAAATCGAGAAAAAAAGTCAGCTGTTCCCTACATTTTGACAAGATATGAGAACATACTTAAATGTAGGGGACAGCTGATTTTTTTTTCGCGATTTCAACTGGTCCCATAGTGTAAGTTGTTCATAATTTTATTATGAGTACAATGACCCCTTAAGAGGTTGCTGGTGTTTTACAATTAACCCTGTATAGACGCAATGTATGATAAGTAATTTCCAAATAATGATAGCTTTAATTTCAAATTAAGCAATTAGTTAGGGAGCAACCGTTAGTTTCTTTCCGTCTTTTCACCAATTGACATCACTCCGTTATATTTTATTTTACTGCCACCGTCAGTTAACAATTGGCTTAAATATATTATTAAAACGACTGTGCCGAGCTTAGTAACGCCATCAATCAAGCACAGATTAAAGTATTTACTGAGCTAGTGACTCTGAGTGAGCTATTTAGCGAACGAGTGAGTGAGCGAGAGAGACGTCAATCGACCACTTGTTTTTGATTTTTTTAATCTATATCAAAATGAACCCACGCTATGGAACGCTGCGTCACCAGAACAAAATAAAAATTAAGAATAAAAAACATGCGGGGCAGTCTTCGGGGACTGCCGATAGAAGTGAAAACTAAGTAACTTGTGAATTGTATCGTATACACCAGGAGCGGCCAACCGGTCGATCGCGGCAAGGCAAAAAAGTTTAGCATCCTAATAATACGTGACAACTGGGCACTGATGTTTTATTTAAAATTTCAAGAAGTATATTGTAATTGGTAGATCGCACAGGGTTTCGTCAGTAAATAGTATATCTTGGGTCTAATCAAGTTGGCCACCCCTGGTATTATACACAGTATACATAGAGCTCATGGAAAGCGTTCGGTGACGATGACGCGAGTTCCGAACTTGGGTCTAATCAAGTTGGCCACCCCTGGTATACACAGTATACATAGAGCTCATGGAAAGCGTTCGGTGACGATGACGCGAGTTTCGAACTTGGGTCTAATCAAGTTGGCCGACCCTGGTATACACAGTATATATAGAGCTCATGGAAAGCGTTCGGTGACGTTGACGCGAGTTCCATGATTTTTGTTCACCCAATAAGTGCTCAAAGCGCCTTAAGAAGTTTTCACTTCAAAAACTGTAACCCGACTTACCCGACTACGGGAAAATAAAAATAAGTATGACACAATTATAAATGGCATGCGACGATTTTTGTCTTGATTTCTGTCTGAATTATTTTATAGTTCCGTACTTTTTAGGTCACTTATTTTCCCGTAGTCGGGTTTACAGTTTTTAGAGTTCAACTGTCACTAACGAGACACAATAGAATTTTCTATTGCTACGGCCTTCTGAAAGCCAATCAACGCGGACGGTTGAGCGGACTTAATTTTTTATTTTATACTTTTCGTTATATCGCTTGATAAATGTTACGACAACGTAAATATGAGTAATACAATAGGTCAATAGGTAATGAACTTGTTTGAAATTCAAATAGCAGTGCATAGTGCCTTGAAAGAAACCATAGCGCGATGTATTCGGGTAAAAACAAAAATGATTCATATGATGCATGGAACAGAACAAAAAGAAAACTAAAGGATGATACTAAATTTGTCAAAATATAATAGGCCTTAACAAAACAGGCCTATTATATTTTGACAACTATACTACAATTACGAAAATAAAAACAAACAAAAAAAATTGCAAGTTGAATAAAAGCTTTTAAAAAAGGGAGATCATTTAAAGTCGACGTACAGAAGACAAAGATCAAAAGTAAGAGAGTCTATGGGAACTGGTAGTCGTTCTGACGAAATACAAAACCTGAATAGCCCTTTTATAATGTAATGTCTACTTTTTTTTACCGAGTTTATAAACCAAAAAAAAAAATAGAGTTCTGAGGTAAGTAGATATTTATTTAAAGTCAACCTTATCATATTATAATTTATTTGTTGTTTACACAAAACCAAACCAATTCATAAGAAAACTTCACGTTAGAACAATTACCGGTGTTGCGTCGCGCCATTGTTGGAAGAGGCTTCGTGTGTGGTTTGTAGCGTCCGTGGTCGTCGGCCATATGGGCGTGCGCGTGCGTCCGCAATATCGCGCACCGTGGGAGGGGTCTTGGTGCGCGGTGCGTAGTCGTCGGCCGTGCGGGCTCGTGCGCGTCCGTCCTCAATATCGCGCACCGTGGGAGTCGGCCTTTACATCTACCAACCCGCACTGGGCCCGCGTGGTGGATTACAGCCCACTCCCTCTCAAAGAGAGGAGGCCTCGGCCCCAGCAGTGGGAACATTAGGCTGATTATGATATTACGCTATACTAATTAGATTTATTATCTTATTTTTCATTCAGAAAGATATATTCAGTATTGGTAAAATAATTATCAGAAACTGGCAATATGTTTTGAAATGTGGTACAAGTCTGCCTAACTCTTCGGGGAATATAGGCGTGATGTAAAGTTTTGAAAAATAATCTCAGCTTGTACTGCCTGGCAAGGGATCAACTATTAATCACGTGATGCTCGAAAGGGGAGGGCTTTCGGGAAAAGTTAGGTTAAGTAAGCTTAGTAAAACGTCAAAGCGTATCACTAGAGGGGAGGATAGGGTTAAAAAGTTGCTAAAAAACGTCACGTGATTAGTGGACGACCCCAAGGAAAAAACATTTTCTCTAGTAAAGAAAGAATATTACAATCAAAACAACAAATATTTTTATGTTATATAGTTTATTTTATAACCCCCATCATACTATAATCAATAACTATTACAAACATAGGCAATGTGTATGAAACAAAATCATAAATTGAGTATTATATAATTATATCGGAGTATCACAAAAGGCAGTAAGGTTTATGTCTAGGTACATACACTTGGGTGCAAAATAATAACATGTCGACAATTCTTATAAAATGACGAATATTTTAAACAATTTCGTATTGTTAATATGTGTATGAAATAATGTAAAAATGTGTAAAATTGCAGATATTTGGTTTAGTCGTTTCAGTTGAGTAAGTATTGATTACAATTATATTTTCATTCTAAAATTTTTACATGTTTTATCTATCTATTTAAATTAATGCACCTACGCAATGAGATATTACAATTCCCATTTTGCTCAACATCTAATAGCACTATAGATTTTACAATATACAGTATACAGTATTTTAGCAGGAAAACATGAATCTGTAAAATATAGCTCTACTGAAAATAGTCGATAATAATCACAACACTATGGGTGTCGATAGTCGATAAGAAGCGGTAAACCGTAGTGATGGCACTGTACAACAGTAATACAACAATATGCTTACATGGGCGGACAAAGTTACCATAGTTAAGGCACCATTTTTTATTTACTGTGGCTCGTTTTGGAGTTCCATAAAAAATAGGCGAAACAAAATAATTGTAACAAAAAAAATCGAGATTAATTGAAACTTAATTTTGACATGCATTTATATAGGACTAGGTCGTCATGGGACGAAAGTAAATTCAAATTCATATATTTTCATTGGGTAAGTATTGTAGTCTTGTATGAAATAGCAGTTAACTTTCATATATTTTTTGTGTGGTCTGTCTCATAAATAAAAAATATTGATAACTCCAAAACGAGCCATATAAAATAACTTACTGATATTGAGTAGTATGATTAAATACTTTACTATTTTACATAATGTGAGCACATAGTGAAATATACAAGCATCCCTATTGGAAATTCTGAAATATATTTATATTTTTACAATGACATCAATTTGGAATACTATATTGTCCGAATTATTATTTAGTGTTATTAATTTTTTTATTTTTTATTGTTTGCACATGTATTTTGTACATACTCGTAGATACAGTTTTTCTTGCATCTAACTAGATTTTTTAAGTAAAAGCTTTATCTTATCAAATGTATTTTCATTGTGATGTCATTTCGGTAATGTCGATTTCTTCTTTTGACTTCAAAAATAACGGAGGTTCTGTATTCGAATTGATGTATGTGTGTCGACGATTTTCTCAAAAATAACTGAACCGATTTCTGAAAGATTTTTTTTAAGTTATAAAAATATTAAGTTTATTTAGTTAGATGCAAATAAAACCATAATTGGCCGTTAATTACAAAGCTTAAGTTTAAATAAATTAACCCATCTACTTAATATCCAATTTGGTATGTGTCTTACGCGTAGTTAATAAATTAGTTAAAATCAGTCTAATGATGAAGTCGGTGGTTAGTGGGGTTGATCAGTGTTATAAGGGGGTACAATTTCGGGAAACTATCTAAAAATGGTAGAATATTTCAAAAGTAATATTTTTGATGATAAGGCTGCGTTCTTGCGATAAAAATACGAGTAGCTCCATATGGTGTTGCCCACGATCTAAATCGGGGTTTAAATCAGAAGAATCCTCAAGGTATATCACGCCATTTAAGAGGGTGCATTCTAAAAGTTGGCAACGTCGTAAATAGCTGTCAAATAGTTACCTGTTTTGATTAATTTGGAAATAATACTGTATGGAAATAAGAAATGTGGCTAACTAACTAACTAGAATATTAATAATGAATTGCAATTATAATATTGAATTTGATGTTGTACCCGTTTTAGGTGTAAAAAAGGCATTTGGAAAGTTTCCAAATACTTTTTTTACATCTTAACTATTCTGTGTTACGATATTAATTGTTGCATTTCAATATCAATATTCTAGTTCGCTAGTTAGCCACATTTTTTATTTCCATACAGAAATATTATCAAATTATTCAAAACAGCGAAATATTTGACATCTATTTGCGACGTTGCCAACTTTCAGAATAAACCCTCTTAAGTTTTTAAAACTGAGGAAGATTTCAGTTGAGAAGTCATCTCAATTCGAGTGATCACATTTTTCACCTCAATTTTAATTTTGTGAAGACAAATAATTTGTTGCGCGGACAGCATGCAACATAATTTACAAACGGTGAACTGCTTTGGTTTGTCACAAGTAGTTCAAATAGATACCGCACTACAAAAAAATAAAATTAATTCCAAGTTTCAATTTATATTTGAAAGTTTTTTTTTTTGTTTACAACTTTTTATTACTAATTCGCATCGGTGTCGCATATACACAGCCTTATTTACAATATTCTAAGAGTATTTTGAATAATGATGTAAGTAAGTAATAAACTTATGTGATGCAAGTTTGTTTTCTGTGACACATCTAAAAACTGCAATTTAGTATTTTTTAGTTTCATCTAGCTAATTTTCTAACCTAGTCAAGTCGAATACAATTCCATGTTTTGCGACATAATTCTAAATTCTATAATTAAACAGAGTTTTAAACAGTTTTACATGACTGCAGATAATACAATCCCGGACTCATAAATCGAGCCACATTCTATAACTTTTTAAATGGTGGTGAATTCAAATACGGAACAATGATGACACCAACATGATGGCCAGTATGTCGGCTTCAAAACTGCATAAAAACTTTTTCTTAGTCTCATCATAATTTTGATGATTTTAGGCCTTATTTATACCTCACATGGAATTGCATCATCGTTCGATTGAGGAGACCGGGAGTGTATAATAATTATTAACTTCTATTATTACAATATATATTATATAAGTACAGGTTTATATTTACTCTAACTACAATATACAACTCCTGTTGGAGGGACTAATGCCTGGTTTCTGAGGTAACATTAGTCATTGATTCGATTAAATTATCTGTTTATCTTCTCGAGAATTCAGAAACGCAATGTGTTAAGATAACACATAACATTTGGCAGAGGTACACCTATAGTACACCCCCATTTCGCCAGTTATGTTCAAGTTCCATGTAACAGGGGGCTAGCTTTTTGCCATCAACTGGGCACAAATCCAGACTCCAGGCTGCTACTGAGAAATTCCTGATAGAAAAACCCAATAACACTTTGCTCGACCTGGGAAAGAAGATTCCGAACCGGAACCTGGACTTGAAGATATCGAACTTATTTCACTATAGAACTGATAAATTCGTCATACCTGAACAAAATATAACATTATGGCTGTTTTCCTCGAAGGGTTGAGGAGAGGAAACATACTGGCGATATGTGGGTATACTGTGTACCATGGAAGAATTTCATAGCTATACACCGTAAGTACTATTTTTGCTTGCAGCTCTCGGCGGTTATAGAACCGGGGCGGCAACACATGTGGTCATCGTGTTCACAGGATTTTGTTTTTAAAGTGCACAGATAAGATCTTCGATAGTACTTACCTACACCTCCGGTAATAAAAACCCTCAGAAACCAGACAAACTATACAAATCAGTTATTAATATTACATTTTAATCATAATTTCACTCGTGTTACATTTTAACATAGCTAAGTAAACACAGACGTAATGTTAGAGAGCAAACAAGTACAATCACACACAAAACGCTTAACTAAAGAATTAAATTCGATAAATAAAATATTTAAACACAAACATCACAATCACATGAGCCACTTGTTAATTTTTAACACGCAACATATAACAATAATTATGAGCCTTTTATAAATAAATATAGTCGGTTTTTGTTCTTGTTACTTATAAGTACCTATCAAACAGTATTTTTTTAAATTTCCGGTTAAATATTGTCAAATAATACGTATTAACTGTCAATTGTTTGAGCAAAGCATTTTGTTCTAAATTATTGTAATACAAATTGACCTAGTAGCTATTTCCAATTTCAGCTCCGTAACAATTAATTAAAATTATCGCCATATTGGAAATCGTAGTTTGTTCGTTTAGTTAAACAGATAAAACAAACTTCACTGATTGATATAGACACAAAATATTCACAGAAGTCTGTAATCGATCAATTAATTAACAAACAAACAACAGAAATTAAGGAAACAAGGATATTTCAAACCAAGTTTTAATTGCGTGTGCAAAACTGAGTCTTGTTAGTCTTTTAAAAACTTATTGAAAATGTTATGCTGTGATGACTTTAAACGTTAAATGCACAGATGTCATTATCATTCATGGTGTTAAAACCAAAAGGGCTCAATTACTCTGAAATAATCCCACTGCTGGGCTAAGATCTACCTGGAAGATTAGAATGAGTTTTAAAATAAAAATAAGTATGTTAGTTAAGTACTCTTGCTTAGCTGGTACTTAGCAACAAACTCAACATGAAAATGTTATCAAAAATAATATTTTCAATTGCCTACATATGAAAACAATTGCGTAGAAACGAATAAAAATCATTAGCACACAAATATTGCTGACTTCTAGCAAACATCAAAGCGCTTTAATGTAAAGGTGTGAAAAGGCAATTGCTCGAAAATTGCAAACATCAACAACTGTGCATCAAGCCTGTAAATAAGAGCTGATTGCTAGGTAAACGATAATGTAATCATCTTATTGTGTTTGTAATCATTAAATGATCGCGACAATATTGTTCGGTAACCAGTTGGGCAAATTGACAAAATGACACAACGAATTTGTAGGTAAATACTTCAAAAAAGAACTATGCGATATTTTTTTGATTTTATTTATCAAAGGATACGTCGCAAATAAAATAAATAAGTAAGGATATTAATATTAAAAGTCCATGATTTAGAAAAACGTGCAATTAACAAACAAAAAAGAATATTATGTCAAAACTTGTTGTACACGAGTGTACATGAATTTGGACAATTTGCACAACTAAATACTACAATTTAATATCAATCAGTAATATTAACGAATCATTAAAATTGTTTAGACAACCATGATTTAGCAAGATATAATTAATTATAATAATTTTGAGACCAAAATCACATAGGTAACATAGCGTGAGCAAATATATTTTCATAATAATTATTATTTAAACTTGTTTGTGATGTTATATTAATATAATGTGATAAAATTGTGAGCACCAATATGTTAGTCAAAACATTTAAAAAAACATGATAAGTAAATATTATTATTAAATATTGCAGGCTAAACATTATTTCTTCTCTTTTAAATGGATGTTACTATGCATCGATTCAATAGTTTTATATTTCTTGTTCGACATTCGAGAGCATAAAAGATACATGTAAAAAAACTAAGTAAATAAATCAATTCCAGTGATTGAGATTCAATACAAACAAACGAAAGTGCAGCAAAACACACTTATTCTAAAACCGAAACACTTTTTTTTCCCACAGATTTGCCAAAAAACTGTATTATTTTAAAACGAGACGTTATCACGAAAACTACAATAGTATTTAACTCTGTTCAGGAAAACTTATACATTATAGACCAGAATAAGTCTGCGGCTATACCAACGGCCGCATTCGCGAGTTCCATTCGCTACAAATCAGTAACAGGGCCAAAGACCACAGTGGAATTGTTCGCCGAATTGACGCTCGTTCGGCGCGCGCGCACGCTCGTGTCGTGTTCGGCATCGCTCGGCAACGAATCGGGCCCGTTCGTCAGTTGGAGCCCGTTGAATTTGGAACGTAGCTGTGTTACTAGACGTTCGAGTCTGCAACACGAGTTCAGTTTAGACTAGGTAGTACCTGGAGGTGCAAAGCTAATTATTTTCTACGCAGCGTGATGTACTCCTACTTAAGTACCTAACTAAGTGCCGATTTCAACAATGAAAATTAACGCGATCAGCACATCTAAACTAAGTTTAAGAGCTGTCAGTGTCAATATTACAAAGCAATTTTGACACTGACAGCTCTTGAACGGGGTTTAGATGTGCTGAATGCGTTCAGTTTCATTGGTGAAACTCGCCCGAAGAGAAAAGAAATGATGAAGCGTTCGTGCTGTTGTTCAAACCAGCCACCACACTAAAATAGACAGGGTCAAACTAAATTATTTAGCAAAACTCCGCAGACGTGATATCGATATCTATAAATGAACAAAAAAAAATTATTGTTTTTTTTTTTTGGCTCCAAGACCGCTATATTTTTACAGGCAATAACTTCGATAATACTATATTTGATATAAAAAAGTTGGCTACCCTAGCTGGTAGTGTTGTTACTTGAAGTAAGTACCTATGAGTTGAGAAAATCTGTTTTCCTTTGTTTTATCATGTTTGGATATCGATTTCCATTACGTCTGTGAAGTATAACTACACAAAAAAAAACTGATTTATTTAACTGATATTTCAAGCGACTACACTAACTGCGGTTGAAGATCCAAAAAATATTCATCAATATAAGTTTTTTTGAAGTGATAACTTCGTATTACGTAACGCGTTACGGCGCCAATTTGTCAGTTTAAGTTATCACTTCTGTCGGGCGTCCCGAGTTTTGTTTGATCATGTTTTGATATCGATACCAACTACGTCTGCGGAGTTTAGCTGACTAATTTATTTTGACCCTGTATACATGTGGTTAATCCAAACCAAACATGATAAGCAGCAAATACGAATTATAATACAACATATATATTCAGCAATAATAAATACAATATGTACATATTTCTCTACCACCAAGGCCAACATACCCACCCAGCCAACCTAGAATTGACATTTTTTATAGAAAAATAAAATAAATACTTCTACTCATACATATTTTAACAGATAGTGACCCTACAAACTTACTTATAAGAATGATCCTCAGCATTTTGCTTAGCTTTGCGCATGTCAGCGAGTTCCTTGCGCAGGCGCATGCGTTCAGCATCTATTTCCTCGACGTTACCGTTCGATATTTTGTTCTCGTTTGACTCCAGACTGTTAGAAATAAAAATGGTTTAATCTTTATAAAATTAAATAAAAATCTACACACGTGCATTTGTGTCTTGAGCTTAAATTGGCACCCTGTAGCAACTTCGTATGTATCACAGTTATTTATCATCTCATTTAACCGAAAGACTTGCACTGCTGAGCATCGCCACAACGACCGGTCCTATGCTTCTCCCATCCAACGGACTCTCGTGACTTTCTGGCTATACACCGGCACTCACACCCTTCCAGCTAGAATACAACAGAGCTGCTTAGCGGTAGAAATAATAATAATAGTCCTTCAGACCGTATTTCGGTCATGGAGACCTGCCTTCGTCGCGGGATATATTATAGTAGATAAGTAGGCATGTGCGCCGACACAGGTGCACTGTCTCTTCCCTCACTCTCATAGTCCGATGGGACGGCAATCCGAGATCAGGCGCAGGGCCAACGGCTTAACGTGTTTTCCGAGGCATGGGGGTATCACACTACGAGGTAGAAATAAATAGACATGGAAGCAGTATCCCTGCACGATTTCCTTTACAATAAGCCCTTCAAGAGTAGCCATAGAGCTCTTTAGACATCATCATCATATCAGCCGAAAGACGTCCACTGCTGGACATAGACCTCCCCAAGCACCGCCACTTCGACCGATTCTGTGCTTCCCGCATCCAGCGGATTCCTGCTGCGGCCTTTACAAGGTCATCGGTCCATCTTGTAGGCCTTCCAACGCTACGTCTTCCGGTACGTGGTCGCCACTCCAGAACCTTTCGGCCCCATCGGCCATCTGTTCTGCGAGCAATGTGTCCTGCCCATTGCCACTTAAGTTTAGCAATTCTTCGGGCTATGTCGGTTACCTTGGTTCTCCTGCGGATCTCTTCATTTCTGATTCGATCACGTAGGGAAACTCCAAGCATAGCATTGCTCTTTGGGTGACTTTTAGCCTTCTGATAAGGCCCATCGACTCTTTAGACATATACAAAGACTACTTACATAAACGCAGGTCAAGTACGGGGTACATGTCATAGACTGTCTTTGAATTTCGTTTATTTTTGATCAAAGGTTGCTTACCCATTAGTGACTCTAAGAACGCGCAATTCGTCTTCCAGTTTGACGATGCGATCCATCATACGACGCTTGTCCGCTTCCGAAGCACGTAGAGAACTCTGCAACAACAAAATATACGATCAATTACTCATCTGGTCAACTTGCTGTGTTTGCCTAGATATGAGCAGTCTAAGGCAGGTTTTCCCAAGCTTGGTTAGATGCAACGACTGAAGAAAGGATGAGAGAAGATGAGAGATCTTGTAAATGCTGCTATATCTATGCCATTTACATAAATAATATTAAAGATTTAGGCTTAACTGGACAACTAACTTTGTACGCCGATGATACCTGCCTTTTCTACTTCGGTAACAACATAAACACCACTGTAGCTGACGCTCAAAGAGACTTGGATATATTATACAACTGGTTTAGCTCTAATTTACTTACCATAAATGCATCAAAAACATCGTACATGATATTCTCAGCTAAAAACAAAAAAATTCTAGACCACCCAGCCTTACACATTAACAACACTCAAATCATCAAAAGTAATTGTGAGAAATACCTCGGACTTAGGCTAGACAACAAACTCACTTGGCAAGTACATATTGACTACATAAAAACAAAAATAACATCGCTAATGGGATCAATGCGCGGGTTCATTAATAACATTCCAAAAAAAATCCGCTACAATATTTACAACTCATTAGTTCGCTCACACATAAATTACCTAATCGAAATCTGGGGATGCGCCACCAAATCTACGATTAAAGACTTACAAATAGCACAAAATAAAATAATTAAAGTTCTATTCAACTACGATTATCACACACCTACATCCGAACTATACAAACACACCAAACTAATGAGCATTCATCAACTTTACACATTCAATTCCTGCATTCTCATTAGAAAAATTCTTAACAAAGACATCCATACACAATTATCCTTTAACACAAAAACATCCAAATACAGCCAAAGAAACCCAAACCAAATACAGACGCACCCCCCGCGGACGCAATATGGCAGGAAAAATATAAAATACGAAGGCGTACAACTTTATAATAATCTACCGGCAGATATCAGGAGCACATCCTCCTTTAACATATATAAAACTAAACTCAAGCAATACGTCACTAACAACACAAAACTATTAAGCTAACGACACAAACCAGTCAGGCACATAAAATGCGATACAGTGTTGTTTTGTTTTTATTTTTATTTGTGGCGGTAGGTACCTACATGAAGCATAACTGTTTGCTACTGGAATACACTTACTTTAGCTATGTATTTATTCGCTAAGTGAACAATGTATGTTCTTTTAGAATAAATAAAGAATCTTTAAACCCAACTGAAGGCCAGTAAATTCTTTCCGATTCATGTCGCATTTTCATATCAGTAACAATCAATGTAAAAAACTTGTAAAACATGAACGGTAATGTAGAACGAGGGAAGAACTGCTATAGAGCCACGGTTTATTTTTTTGCGGTTTCAACCTACATTAAAAAAAAAAATTACAAAAATACTACGTAAGAGAGCAGAGGTGTCCCAGTGGTAAAATTGATCTCAAAACGGTGAAGGAAAGACATCGTGAAGAATCCGGCATATTTTAGAACCTACTTGGCCCACGCCCTTCACCGAGAGAAGGCCTGTGTCCCAGCAGTGGGAACATAATAGGCTGATTATGCTGCGTAAGATTTTCCACGATCAATGGTTCTTTTAGATTTAATACCAATGTTAGCGCGGCGAGCAATTAAAGAGTGTACTGTATTTTTAGGCAATGGTTTATTGCAGTCTGATCTTTACAAAATATAAACTTTCCCGGACAAACAATTAAAGGCATAAATTAAGAGAGGAGAATAGTCGCGGTGGAGTCCGTGGAAGCGACTGAAATGAACACAATCATGTTAAAGGAAACCGGCATGTCCTAGAACCAAATGACATCCACCAACCCGCACTGGGCCCGCGTAGTGGATTACGGCCCGCGCTCTGTCCCAGAGTGGAGGCTTGTATCCCAGGAGTAGGAAATTAGGAACGTTATACTAATAGGCTGACTATTTATGCATCCACGATAAAGTTAGTTTGGGCGTACCTAATAATTAAAATATTTCAAAACAAATCAAAAAATCTTTTTCTACTATCTTCAGAAAATACATCCCAGGGTCCGTCTGTCTGTACCAATCAATCTGTCTAGCCTTTTCCCAACTATGTTGGGGTCGGCTTCCAGTCTAACCAGATGCAGATACCCGTATTTTACATGGAGAGACTGCCTATCTGAACTCCACAACATAGTAACTGGGTAATACGATACCCCTTGGTAAGTCTGTTGTCAGACTTTCTGGCTTCTGACGACTCGTAACTACTGTCAAAGATCCACGAATGACAGCCGGGACCAACGGCTTAACGTGCTTTCCGAAGCACGGAGAGTCTCGTTATGTAAAGATGGTCACCCATCCACTGACCAACCCCGGCAAGCGTAGCTTAACCTGATGGATCGACCCGTGCGGTTGTTATTACTTAGCCACGAGCTCCTCTCCCTCGTCCGTATTCTCCCTGTCTGTACTGAGAGGCTGTACTTCACGTGTGTCGTACAAGAGTGCAACCGCTGTCGTTTGGCTACGTTTAATGTATTCGGGGACACGACGCGCTGACCACGCGGCTTTCAAAGGGACGGTAAAACGCTGATTTTGGTTTCAGAGAATATTTTAGCAGTTCGAACTGGAACTGTGTTCAAGGATACTCAATAAAAATAAACACATTTGGAATGTTTAAAAATGCTGTTATGTTAAGCTTGACCGGTTAGTTGAGAAAATGATAGCTAATACGTGACTAATTCTAAATGAATCCAAAACTACAGGTGAACGGCACACAGAAAGTTTGCTGAATTACTTTAAAAGCTGCCAAGTACCTACCAAAGACAAGTATACATATATATTACCTACGGTTGGTGAGACGGGATTTGCCCAACGGAATTTCAATTCTCGTATTTAAAAAACGTTCACATTCAAGTCGCAATCTGTCAAACTTGCCGAAATGTTGGTAATTAGATTTTATTTTAGACAGATTGCGAATGAGATGAGAATGCGAACGTTCCCCATAACTTCGGTATAACGATGTCAGCAGCTTAACAAAACATTACTTTTTTACTCTGTGAATAACATTTTAGCGCTCCAACTTTCTCACCCCGCCCGGTATTCCGTGGGCGCTGTTAACGCCGAAATTGCCTCTATCTCTTACACCGGAACCAGCCGTCCTAAGCTACATAGTGACATTAACAAGTGGCCAAAACGAGGATAAAATAGCACCTCATAATAAAGCGCTTTTATAAGAATTTTTTACCGCAAGTCTCTGCTAAAAAGGTAATCAGGGTTTAAATCATGAAGAAAATGTGATATATATGTGAAGCTTGCGCGCGCGACACGCTCGCCGCGCGCATCCCCCACCCTACCTCAGTAATAAATCAGTGTTCAAGCAAGACGGTTGTTTCTCTTTCCGTTCCCGCTCTACATACGTATCATTGGCGACGAGTATCATTGGCGACGAGGTGTACGAACGAGTACCTACGCGTAGACAAAATGAACGCGTTTCTTGGAAATCTGTCTTCATTTGACCATAAAACCAGCGAATGGCAAATTTTTAAGGGTAAATTAACGCAGTTTTTGAAGATTAACGGCGTTAAGGACGATGTGAAGAGTGGAATATTACTGTGTCATCTTACGGAGGAGACGTATCGTCTAGTACTCAACCTAGCATTTCCAAAGGAGTTGGAAACGCTGAGCTTTACTGAATTAGTTGGATTACTCGACAGCCATTTCAAGCCAAAAGTGTGCTCGTTTGTGGACAAGGCGAAATTTTTTGGTGCCAGCAGAACAACAGGCGAAACCGTTGGAGAATGGGCGGCGCGATTAAGAGGTCTGGCGACTTACTGCGACTTCGGCACCGCTCTAGAAACGAATTTGAGAGATCGTTTCGTCCTCGGCCTGAGTGCAGGTCCAGAACGCGACAAGTTGTTTGAGCAGAACCCGTCGACGCTCACGTTGTCGCGGGCTATTGAAATGGCGGAGCAGGCAGCCTGTGCCAAGGAGGCAAAGGCCTTGTTAGGCAGCAGTTTGGAGGCCATTTCTATCAAGGAGGAACCAGTATACCGCGCGAAGTTCCAGGGTCAAGCTAGCCGTGTACGTGGCGCAGGTGGTGCTGACGCAGCAGCCCGCCGCGATACCGATCGTTGCGAGGTTTGCGGCATGAAAAATCATAGTGGTGAAAAGTGTCGTTATAAGGGTTATACGTGTCAAAAGTGCGGTGTAAAAGGCCATTTAAAAAAAGTATGTGGTAGTTCAAAAAACACGCGTGTTTATCATGTGGACTCAATTGAAGGAAGCAGTGGTAACCAGCCCCAGGACAAGGGTTGTGAGGAGTGCCAGAATTTTAACATAAGGTACGCGGCTGATAAGCCTATTGAAATCGAATTAGTTTTAGGTGATCAATTTATTAAAATGGAACTAGATTCAGGATCGGGCAGCACTGTTATTTCAGATATTTTTTATTTCAATAAGTTTTCGCAATATCAGCTACAAAATTGTAATGTAAAAATGTGCTTGTACAATGGGCATAAAATCTCTCCACTAGGATTTTTCACTACTAAAGCAAAATTTAATAATTTACAAAGAAATATTAAAGTTTTCGTAGTTAAGAATGGAGGTCCCCCATTGTTAGGTAGGGATTTCATGTCCGCTTTTAATTTAATAATAACAACTAACATTAACTCTTTAGTAAGTAGCGATAATGACGTACTGGAACTGCTTGGAAAATATCCAGATCTATGGCGAGATGAGTTGGGTTCATTTAATAAATTCAAAGTTACCCTACAATTAAAAGAAAACTCTGTGCCGAAGTTTTTTAAGCCACGAACTGTACCCTTTGCCCTAAGAGCTAAGGTTGAACACGAAATAGACCGATTAGTAGGTTTAGGTATTTTAGTGCCTATTGATCACGCGAAATACGCCACTCCGATAGTACCGGTCTTAAAGGAAAACGGTCAAGTCAAAATCGCGGGAGACTTTTCGGTAACACTCAATAAAGAACTGATAATTGAAAAATACCCTTTACCGAGGATTGAGGAGGTGTTTGCTAAGATTGGAGGGGGCGAATTATATAGTAAAATCGATTTAAAAAATGCATACAATCAGTTTATATTCGAAGAGTCGTCACAGGAGCTAACAGCAATAAATACCCACAAGGGTCTTTACAAATATACACGTTTAGTTTATGGTTTGGCCAACGCACCCGCTATTTTCCAAAAGTCCATGGAAACACTATTAGCTGGAATAGACGGAGTCAGTGTCTGGCTCGATGACATATGTATTACGGGTCCCGATAGAAACTCACACATTAAAAGACTAACGGAAGTTTTAAGTAGATTAAGCGATGCCGGTCTACGTCTTCAAAAAGACAAGTGCCAATTTTTCAAACAAAGTGTACTTTACTTAGGCTACGTGATAAGTAAAGAGGGACTAATGACTAGTCCTGAAAAAGTCAAGGCAATATTAAGCGCCCCCGAGCCGACCAACGTGACCGAAGTAAAAAGATTCTTAGGCGTTGTCAATTATTATAGGAATTTTATTCCTAACGCTTCGTCAGTACTCAGTCCGCTCCACGAACTACTACGAAGCGACGTGCCCTGGCAGTGGGGAGATAGGCAGCGGCAAGCTATGGAGGCAGTGCGCCGTGAATTAGCCTCGGAGCGCGTACTGGCGCACTTCGAGCCGACGGCGCAGCTCGTGCTCACCGTGGACGCGGGCCCGAGCGGGCTCGGCGCCGTGCTCTCGCAGCGCGGGCACGATGACGCTCATGAGCGACCGCTTGCGTATGCATCTCGCTCACTTACCGCTAGCGAGCGAAACTATAGTCAGATACAGAAAGAGGCGACCGCTATTATATTTGGTGTGAAAAGATTCCATCAGTATCTGTACGGTCGCAGTGAGCCTTTCATTTTAAAAACCGATCATAGGCCTTTGGTTTCCATTTTCAATAACAAGACAGGTATACCGGTAACGACAGCTCTAAGACTGCAGAGATATGCTATTACACTATCGGCTTATAATTATGTAGTACATTATGTATCCGGTGATAATAATTTAGTAGCGGATTATTTTTCCCGCGCGCCCTTAAAATGCACAAACAAATCGGAAGAGACCGATAACAATATAGATACCTATTACGCGGTCAAGTTTTTGGATGAAGCGTCGCCCGCTACAACGACACGCGATATAACGCAGGCAACTGAGAGCGATACCGTGATCCAAACTGTCATTAGGTACATGCAAAAAGGATGGCCTCGAAAAATAGTATGTAAGTCTGTTTTCCCTTATTTTCAGTGCAAGACCGATTTGCAGTATGAAAAAGGCTGCCTTTTTAGGGGTCATAGAATAGTTATTCCGTCTATATTAAGAGATAAAATGCTACGTGAATTGCACGATACTCATTTAGGTATAATTAAAACGAAAAGTAATGCACGAAGTAGGATGTGGTGGCCCGGTATCGACAGCGATATTGAACGATGGATAGGGTCCTGCAGCACGTGCGCGAGCGTGAGACCCGCGCCCCCGCGCGACCCCCCCGCGCCCTGGCCTACTGCCGCCGCCGCCTGGCAGCGCGTGCACATTGATTATATGACGGTAGGGCAGAGGGTATATCTCGTGGTTGTAGATTCGTTCAGTAAATGGGTAGAATGTCTACACATGCATAATGGTACTTCAACTAAGGCTCTGATAACTAAACTCAAGGCAATATTTTCAACTTTTGGCATACCGAATTTGTTGGTATCAGATAATGACGTCAAGATAAATTCGGATGAGTTTAAGAAATTTTGTTCTGCTAATGGTATCAAATACATGACAACGCCCATTTATCATCCACCCAGTAATGGTCAAGCCGAAAATTCGGTAAGAACCTGTAAAAAAATGCTAAAATGTATTTTAAAAGATAATTTACCACTGTATCAAATTAATGATTTGTTGTTAGGCTATTTATTTAATTATAGAAATACCGTGCATTGTACCACTGGGGAAACGCCAGCAAAGTTAATGTTTGGTAGAAATCTACGATCTCGTCTCGATTTAGTTGTACCTTCAAGCGATGCTGCGCACGTTGATACTTCGCCGGTGCCCGGGAAAAGACAATTTATGACTGGAGATGTAGTTTGGACCCGATGGTACAGCGCACGAAAAGAAACATGGCAGTTAGGCATAATAAAACATAGAATAGGTAATAAAATGTACAAAATTTATATTAAGGACTTAGATAGTTACTGTATAAGGCATGTAGATCAGTTACTGAAGTATACAGGAAGTAAACAGCCCACAGAGATAACCGACATTCCCGGTACCACTGGGACAGTATACTCGTATAGCGAGCAATTAGCTACGAGTTCACCTGTGGCGACTGAAACTAATGTCGAACCTGTAGTGCCAAATGCGGAATGTGTCACAAATGATGGTGATGGGGAGGAATGGGGCGATTGTGAGGCGATTGAGAGTGACGGAGGGGCCGCTGATAATTTAGCATCACCGCCGTCACCGGCAGCGCAACCCGAGGTACTAGTGTCCGAGGGCAATCGGTCTCAAAGTACAGGGGAGTGCAATGTGAACGTACCACGCGCACCATCACACACACTCTCGCGCCAAAAGCGCAATAGAAAGGTGGTAGATTATAAGAAATACTTTTAACGGTTTTGTTATGTCTTCTCATTAGTTTTGGTATTATAATTAGTATTAATGGATACCTATTATATACATAATATTGTCACCAGGTTTCAAAATCTAAGTGTGAAGGAGTGATATATATGTGAAGCTTGCGCGCGCGACACGCTCGCCGCGCGCATCCCCCACCCTACCTCAGTAATAAATCAGTGTTCAAGCAAGACGGTTGTTTCTCTTTCCGTTCCCGCTCTACATACGTATCAAAATGTCATCAACGTAAGTTTTTTTTTTAATGGTGATTACGAAAATCGTGAAGAATTTGTAGTATATAACATACATCTACGTTTTTCATCTCGACAAACATTAAAATACTAGCAGCGCCGCGCGGTTTCACCTGCATAAGTCTCGATCCCGTGGGAATATCGGGATAAAAAGAAGCCTTTGTGCTAATCCAGGTTATATACTATCTGTATGCCAAATTTCATCCAAATCTGTTCAGTAGTTTCTGCGTGAAAGCGGGTAAAAAACATCCATCCATCCTCACAAACTTACGCGTTTTTAGTAGTATTGGACCATGGAGACGTACAACAATTAAGACAGAAACACCCCAAAAATAATTATGAGCTTTATGGTTGTTGTATTTTACGTATTATAAAATTACTGTCTATATTTTTAGCAGGTCCACTGCAGACGTCAATTCTACGAAGCTCAATTGACAAGTCTCTCTACTACACAATTAACAATGACGTATACTCTGTGAGATCTGGACACTGCATGAGATATTATTCTACGATGGCCAGCGGTGATGAAGCTATTTGATTTTGGTGCAAGTTACGAACTTCTGGACCGCTGAGGAGTCTCTGGGCATAACAAAAAGCTGGTAAGGGAAAGTACTGAAGCCTAGACTCCTAATATTTTCTTTAAGAACACGTAAAAAGAGTATAAATAGACAAATCCTTTTTTTTTCTTTTTTCTCGCTTTCCCGCAATCTGTGGGAGTGATTTCGTGTGAAAAGGGACGGAAGTGTGTAACAGGAAGCCGGAGAAGCGCGCGCTATTTGAGTTGACCAATGACCGCGCGCAGTGTTAGTGTTGGCCGTCAGATGGTACCAACCCATTTTAAGAGAGGTTGGTACTGTCAGATGTCACACATATGTGACTACTGTAAGGCTCGCTCGTTTTTTAAGTGAAAACTTCTTAAGGCGCGTTGATCACTTTTGGGTAAACAAAAATCATGGAACTCGTCATTGTCACCTAACGCTCGAACGAAAGACATCGACGCGAGTGATTGTGTATATGTCATTTTGTCTATTCTTCCGTAAGGATATTAAAAAACAATTACAACTACATACAACTGTCATCCCGCGTTCGCCCACGATTTTGGCCTCCAGGCGTTAAGTAAGATTACACTACTAAGTCTATATGCGCGCACAAACAGACAGACAGCCGGCGGACGGCTAATTTTGTTTGTTCCGACAGTTCCCTGTGCTGATACACTGTCATCGTAGTAACATTAACAGGAGGTTTGATAGAAAAGCTACATGATTTTTGAACTAAAAAAGTCCGTGTAGGTAATCGACTTTTTCCTTTTTACTGAGAGGAGGCGTAAGTCCCAGAAGTGTCAATAAATCTGCCTAGTCTTTCGCAACTATGATGGGGTCGGTTTCCAGTCAGCGACTGCCTATGTGACCTCCACAACCCAGTAACTGGGTAATACTTTCGGGCTTCTGACAACCCGACTGTCAAAGATCCACGATTGACAGCCAGGACCAATGGCTTAACGTGCTTTCCGAGGCACGGAACAGTCTTAGTATGTAAAGATGATCACCCATCCATGGACCAACCCCGGCAAGCGTAGCTTAACCTGATGGATCGACCCGTGCGGCTGTTATTACTCAGCCACGAGCTCCAGAAGTGTATAGGAACATTATAATTATGCTGATTATGTATGTTGACGGACTTTGGCTGTTCTTCTACCTATTTTGTGTCGTGTTAATTACCTACGTAGGGATTTTTTGATAAATAAAATAAATAAGTTCGTTTAATAAGATTTTTCCGCCTACCATGAAAGCTTTATTGATAATCCTAGAAACCATTTTATTGGTGTATTATAAAAATAAAGGTCGGATATAATTGTAGTTGCTATCGAGTACACAACAGCCTCCATAGCAAACCATAGAGGCTGGTTTTGCCTGGAGAAAACCCACACATGGGTTATTTTTCAGTAAAACCAGTAGTAGTAGGTAACCAATGGTTATTTAGCGGGCACCAGTGACGCATTAACCCGACCATGTTAATCGTGTGTTGCCGTACGTTTTTGCACTTCAATCAACTTATTACGAGGTGAGTGCTGGTGCTAATGAGGCGGCCAAACGTACAGACACCCACGCGTACAGTAAGCTGGATGTATGTATGTAGGTAGGTAGCTATTGTAGGATATGGAGAAAAGTAGGTATGTACTACATGTTTCGGTAGGTGATGGGGCCGGAGAATTCGGTAAGATTTCTGAAGAAATAAACAAAGTAGTGAAAAAGTTAAAAATTCTAGTCAATGATGACCACTATGTGAGTTGAGAATCAAATATAAAGAAAAGTATATGGTAGATATGGTAACCAAAGTAACCGACATAGCCCAAAGAATTGCCAAACTTAAGTGGGCAGGGCGGGCACATTGCTCGCAGAACAGATAGCCGATGGGGCCGAAAGGTTCTGGAGTGGCGACCGCGTACCGGATGACGCGTTGGAAGGCCTCCCACAAGATGGACCGATCACCTTGTGGAGGTCGCAGGAATCCGCTGGAAGCACAAAATCGGTCGCAGTGACGATGCTTGGGGGAGGCCTATGTCCAGCAGTGAACGCATTATGGCTGAAATGATGATCATTATCTGCCTAGCCTTTTCCCAACTATGTTGGAGTCGGCTTCCAGTCTAGCCGAATGCTGCTGCTGGTTTTGCTGAAATGATGATGATGGTAGATAAATATAATTAGAATTTTATTGTGCGTTTGCTTTGATTTCTAAAAGAGAAACAAAATAGCAATGCTATTACTTCTCATTACTAAATATATAATTGTGCGTTTGCTTTGATTTCTAGAAGAGAAACAAAATAGCAATGCTTCTCATTACAAAACTCCCGGAAATTATACCGTTGAAATATTTTAACAGCTTCGCTTAGTTCAAAAATTATTTTCATAACCGATCAATTGGATACTCAATTAAATAATAAACAACCAGTAAAATCATAATTATTACCATTACTATTAAAAATGACGGCGGCCGTGTCCGATGACGTCACACGCGTCACGTGACGGCTCGCGAAGGGTGGCGGGCGCCTCGCTGCACCGCCATCCACTTACATCTGCCAATATTTGCTCACCAGCCCCCTTTCATACCCCACCTCACCCCCTGCAACCCCTCGCACGCACCACCCGTTCATATTTCAAATGCTATGATGTGGGGTGACACTAAACACTACAAAATACAAAGTTACGGGGTCTGGTTGTCGTTACACCGTTGTGTAATGTGAGGGTTGGAGAAGTTAAATGCGATGAAATTGATGCAAACATTTTGCTTTTGTATAATTATTTCGCCAATGAGTGTACTTAAACCGGATGTTGTTCCAAATGAAGTTTTTTTAAATTTAAAATTGTTTAATAACAAATCACAGGCTTAATAATTAAGAAATTAAAGAGAGCAGAGCAGTTATAGTAGCTCTATCGGTACTGTAATGAAAAACGGAAAATACTTAAAAGAGTTAATTTCCACCCATATTTATAGTCATAATTAGTATAGGATAAATATCTAAAATACTTTGGTATTTTTGGTCTGTCAATAATCAGTTTGACATTAGTATGCTAATAAAAGTTTGAAGGACGTTAAAAAAACTCCAACACAAATACCATGTCTAGAATAGACAGTCAAACTGAATGGCAATAATGTAAATAAAATATTATTAACACAAATTAATGTTGAAATATTCAATGAAGGTACCAAGTAACATGATAATTGATTTTCATAAGTTTCTTATCAATAATAAAAACTTTATTTCTTAAAAATATTCGTTTTACAATGATATCTTAAAAAAATATCTATTAAAGATCACCAATAGAAAGAGAAGGATGAAAGCAAATAAGGGATATTTTCACCCAAAAGTTCTAGTTTTGACACTTCAGTAGTATGGTACGGTGTACTCCCGAGAAACCTCACCCCCTTGCATTGTTTTTTACATTGCTTGGAGGTGAGGTTACTCTTTTTTTTTTTTGGTTGGGAAATCATCAAATGAATTCTGGGCGGAGCGGAAGGGCGTGTCAGACTCTTACTGACTAAAACCCACCCGTGTTCCTTCCCTTGCGTTGCCAGGGGCCACGATTTCCCCTTAGGACTTCCCGCAACCCCGGTAGGCGTCGGTCCTAGCGGGCCCCGTCAATTTTACTGACATCTCTTTGAGGCGCGCGTGGAACACGACGCGCCGTCGACCCGGGCCTGGTCCTTATCGGAAGGCGAGCTGCCCATTGCTCTCCGTCCGCAAGCCCGCGCCTACGGTGGCCGGAAATCGGCTACCAATTCCGATGAGGTTACTCTGGAGCCCACTGTACTAGTGTTATGAAAGAATATTTTTATGAAATTAAGTTTGATGTGATTGATTGAAACTCTTATGAATAACAATTAAATACCGTGCGTGTTAGTTAGTATATTCATTCCATATTTCAATATGTTTTAATAATATGCTATCTCTGTGTCCAGCCGGTAAAACAATGTTACAATTCGGTGTGACAGCAAGCCGCGTCGAACCGTTGAATGCGCGAAGTCGCCACGTTTGAGTTAAATCGATGCGTTCCGTTTTATTCACTCGCACTGATTTTATAATCTAACGTGTGCATACGGGTATGAAAATCAGACGGTATGTGGATATGCTCCCTTTTCCATTTGCAACTTGGTATTTAAAGTTATTCCGGTACGCGTTTCGTTTTTGAATGTAATTTTATTTTGAATAGAGAGAGAGAGGGGACAGTTTTGTGTAACAGACATTATCTGAATTATTAATTTCTAAAAATCCTGTAAAATAACATGAATGGAATTTAAATGAAATTTTAAATCAAAGTTCGTTTTGAATGTTTGAATTTTATTCTGAAGAGCACTTTTTTTATAATATATATAATTTTAATGATTAATTCTAAAAATAATATGAATGGAATTCAAATGAGATTTAGAATCGAAGGCTAATCTATCACTCAGCTAATAGACACATACATAAACTCACGCCTTATCCCTATGGTTGTAGGCAGAAACTACAGAACGCCACCTGCTACGATCCTTCAGCTAAAGGTAACCACTAATAATGCCTAGAAACTATCAAAGTGTTGGAATGAACATAATACCTTATAATCTTCCCAACCATCCAGTCCAAATTGCATTTCTTTCTGACTCGATTTTGGTTAAATAATTGAAAAAATACTATCATCGAATTCATAATTCGATGAAAAAACAAAGTTCCCATAAAGCATTGCATTTTCTCACTTTGGTTATTAATGTAATAATTACGGAACTTCATAAGCCTATAATATGTCAATAAATAGTTGGAAATAGTATATATAATTAATCATAACAGTAGACAAAATCGTAAGTTATGTGTATTCTTTATAATTTTACTGTTCTATGTAGGTACCAACTAAATATTATTCCAAACACAACAAACAGATACCAAAATAGTAAAAAATAACTAGAAATAATTCGCCAAGTCACACAGCACGCTCCGTAGGCGTTCCACATCAACAACAGCGACTGGACGCAAGTGTTGGATGCTAACACTAAGTGCTGCCACATTGAAGATAGTGGTGGAAGGTTAGGAATATTAACATGCGCTTGCGCATAATGCCCGCTTTGATATTATCTTGTCTGTCGCTAATTATAATCTGCCCATATTTGCTATTTCCTTACTTTCAAAAGATGTAGGTATGTGGTTTAAATCAGTTACTTAACATATTCTTAAATCGCTTTATACCGTCTAGGACTCACAGGTGCAAAAAAAAATTGGGTCCTTTCGGAAAAATGTTGTCCTTTGAAATTATTGAAAACTTAATCTATTAACGCCTCTTTCATCTTACATGTTACACTATGAAGTATATTAAACAGTTACATTATGGAAGAAGAAGCCGAGAAAATCAGAAATTTTTCCATTTCCGAAAAATTCCACTATGGTAAAAAATAGTTGATATAGTCTACTGCTTTAAATGTTCCTTCTGCACCTCTCTATCTCGTGGTTCAACGTTAGTGCGTCAAGGCGTGAAGAGCCCTCCACGGGACCACCCAACTCGCTTCGCAAATAATGCTTAATAGCACCGAATTGAGGTGAAAAACGAAAAAACACAAACTCAAGGAAAAAAAACTTGTGAAATATGAAAAAATCATGTTGGTTTTACAATTCCTTGAGGTTTAATGCAAAGCTTTGAGTAGATAAACAGTGTTAGGTTAATGCTAATGTCATTCTAACTGACTTTGCATTTTTTATAACAAACTTCGAAATTGAAAATGAAGATTTTGAGTGCATCTAATATAAAAATATATAGATACTTGGGACTAATACCAAATTTATTTAACTCGGCTTATTAAATAACGCCTGAATTAAGACCGAAGATAACAATTAATAATAATAAAATAAGACACTGGTCAAAAGGACATTTTTTATTTAGGTCATCTTGCAGGTGACCACTAAGAGGTCGCAACTGCTTCACTGGACTACAAATAAATAAAGTCATTCTCAGGAATAAAATGGTAGCCAAAGGCAGAGTATTAGCTTCTCTCAATTTAAATCCAGAGTAATTAATAAACGTCCCAAATCTTGTGTAAATATTTTAACAATTATGTTAAGCGCCATCTGTACACTGTACAATGAACTACTAAAGCCTTTAGTGAAGCGCTTTGGTGAAAACGCCGTCTAGTGCCACAAGCCGAAAGCATTACATGCAAATAGTTACAAGCCAATCACACAGATGGCGCTACTAACATACAGTTTCGTTCTAATTCTACGAAATAGAGATAAGTAGATAACCAACCCACCTTGATCTCTTCAAGAGCTTTTTCCGTGAACTTAGCTTCCGAAGATGTCAAACCGTTCTGTGGAAGAGACAAAACCCGTTAGTTTTTAATTAAGAAAATATGTTTTGTTCTCAGTTATGGGCTGAATACCTTGCACGCGTTGAGGCCGCATGTAAGCGACCCAGATTCATTGATCGATGAACAATGCTGTTAGATTAATAATGCTATACGTATATATTATAAATTTATAAACTGAACAGTCAGTACTGTAGATTTTTATGGGTATATTTTACGAAAATGGGAATTTGTAAGAAAACTTTTTGAAAGGGAAGCCATTTCTAAAAGTATACCTTTTCAAACAAAACAATGTATTTTACATAAGAACACTTTTGTATACTCTTATTCATTCATTGTCATGTTTAGAGAGAAAATCTGAGAGGAAGTGAAATATGTAGACCTGAAGTCAATAACTAAAGGTTACGGTTAGTTACAAAGTAGGTACAGACGCCAGCACATCAAAATAATACAATCTGTCAAATTTCTTTAATAGATTTTCAACTTTATCAATAAAAGAATAAGGTTCAATGTTGATTGTGAAAAATTTACAGATTGGAGTAGTTTGATTTGCTGGCATCTGTTCTAACTACTTATATAATAACTGAAGTACCTGGTCGATCGAGCTCTACTCGGGTAAAAATAGATAAAAAATATATTATCTATCCTTTTATGAGATTCACAGTTTTTCTTTTATGAAGGGGTACGGTAATAAGTCTGATGCCGACCACAATAAAAGCTTGATACCTATTTTCACTAACACATGTTAGTAGATTCACCATCTTTCCTTTCTTTAAAATATACCAACATTGTATCATATTCCCGATGCTGTGAAAATAGGGAAAACGAATTTTCCCAGATATGGGATCGATTTTTCGGCCCCGTAAAGCTGCCTGTCCACTGGAGCGGAGAGGAGAGGAGCGGAGATGTGCCAAAATTAACCAATAGAATCGCACCTCTGGAGCGGAATTTTGATTCTATTGGATAATATTGACACATCTCCGCTCCTCTCCTCTCCTCTCCGCTCCTGTGGACAGGCAGTCTAAACCCCTTTATTGCAATTTTCATGGAAATCGTTATAGCCGTTTTAATAGTATAAGATAGGATAAGCGAAGTCTTATTATTACAGTAAGGAAGGGATCATTTAATAATGTTGCTAAAGGAAATATTAGGTCAGTTAGCGGAACAAGAGGCAATTAATTTCACCGTTCGCACTGAATGCTGCACGGCAGTGGGTAAGACAAGTTTGGCTGGTTTACATTTAATTTTCAGTTATATTCGTGAAAATTTGTTTTTTTACAGAAATATGTTAGTGTTAGAAATACTGGTATAAATATTAGCACTTACAGAACGGATCATAGATTGTTCCGAAATGTTGCCAGTATAAGGCTGCCTGTCCACCGGAGCGGAGAGGAGAGGAGAGGAGTGGAGATGTGTCAATATTAACCAATAGAATCAAAACTCCGTTCCAGAGGTGCGATTCTATTGGTTAATTTTGACACATCTGCGCTCCTCTCCTCTCCTCTCCGCTCCAGTGGACAGGCAGCAATAGGCTCCGATTCCACCAGAGATGAGCAAGGATGCATAGCGAGGGATATGTGTGATACCAACCAATAACATCGCTTCACTGTCATAACTTGAGTTAAGCTAGCGTTGTTATTGGTTAGTTTTACGGGCATTCCTCGCTACGCATCCTCGTTCATCTCTCGTGGAAACGCATTTATAAGTAAGTATGTCCTTTTATCACGGCTACTTTTTAGCCCACTGCTCCAGAAGGAGGGTAATGTTTTAGGAGTGCGCGTTGTTTTATCTGGGTTCCCTTTCATGTTACCCAACTGCGACCGTTTCTGCCGGCGACATTTTAAATCTCACGTCAACTTATCAATGTCGGTGTTTTGGTAAATCAATCTTAACATTTGATAGCAGATTTACTCAGATAAGGTTTTAAAAAACCTTGGGTCAGTGATGCAGTTTAACCAGCTTAAAGGTAATATTTTTAATAATAGATGTAAAATTTAAGTAGGTACACAATCTTCTCAACCTAACATAGATTCTAATTTTACTATCGTGATAAAAAACCCCACCTATCTGATAAGTTATCGGCGATATCACTAACTACATAACTTCAAAGTGTAAATATCTATTACATATGCCTCATTTGGTTATCAGGAGATAATCTACATACTGCTTTGTATGTTCATAGCCGCACTTTTTTTCGAATTACTCATTTCTGAATATAATTTTTGTACTCCACTAAATGACTTATATTCTAATTGAGAACTGCTTAAGGTGCATCCGTCAAGGAAGCCTGCTAAATTCGGATTAAAGAATTTATAATACAGTTCTCTTAATACCTATATGAGATATAAAATAAATCATGCAGTTTTATGGTAACGAAGACTGTAATTCAAGATTTCTTCGTATGTTGATAAAAATTCAGTACGGGAGGTGCTTGGGGGAGGCCTATGTGCAGTAGTGGACGTCTTTCGGCTGAAATTATTATGATGATGATGACGCGGCAATACATATAATACATAATCAGCCTATTAATGTTCCCACTGCCGGGACACAGGCCTCCTCTTTGTGAGAGGGAGTGGGCCGTAATCCAAGATGTCACATATCTTCGAAATTTTGGTTCTACATGCCGGTTTTCTCACGATGTTTTCCTTCTCCGTTTTGAGAGCAGTTTTTATGAAATTATTTAGACAAAGTAAAGCGCCTTCTTGGCTTCGAAGTCGAACACACGACCTACATACAACTCGTAAGTCGGGGCCGATACCACTGGACCACCACTGCTCGCGGCAATTATGATACAATAATAACAAAATAATATTATTTTCACACATCAATATAGCTCTCGAAATAACACACACACCAACAACACACACACACACACACACCACACACACTCACACAACACAACAACACACCTAACCCGACCACCGACCGACCGACCCCCCCCCGACACACCTAACCTGTTAACACTCCTTAACTCCAAAAATTATTTAGACGTAAAGATTTTGATTTCCGAACTACATGGAAAGCATCATCTGAATGGTATTCTATCTAAAACAATGCATATTAGCTGTGCATTGCATTTCCGACGATGGATGTAGGAAACTCCTGCCATTCAATATGCGATTAGACGTTATGAAACTGAAGCCTAGCATAAACGGATGCTTATTTGTCATTTAAAGCAGAGAAACTGTATTGCCAATTCATATTGTTGAGTGGTTCGGCAAAGAACATCCTATGGTTAATTTTTTGCCAAAAGATTGCGCTTTTGCACTGGTGGTGTACTTACAACGCGTGTTGTGTTAACGTTTTACCACCAAAGCCAAAACTAGTTAAACAAAAACGCCAAGTAAAACACGTAGGTAATCTGTACGATTACTCCGGAGTATAGGAAAACCGAAAAAAAAAATACGATCTTGTTTATGACGTTTTTAACGTAGATGGTATTTGTTTCCTTTTTTTTTCAAAAAGCTTTGCCATAGTAAAATTAATCTGTACCGGGCTGACTGCCCAGCGCATGTGAGACCATGATAGTGAAAGCAATATCATGACCTTGCAGTATTTGGTGGTCAAGACAGCTCTAGTACAGCAATGGCAGATTCGCTTAAAGATTTTTGTCCGTTCCATAAAATGCTGTATTATTTTAAAGTCAATTTATATCTTGGCATTCAATCTTCCAATAAGTATCATTGCTCCCATTTTACCCAACTTTTTTAGGGTTCCGTACCCAACAGGACCATTACTAAGGCTTGGCTGTCCGTCCGTCCGTCTGTCACAGGACTGTATCTTTTCACAGAGTGTGTACTACTACTACGGCCACTATAACAAATTATTATAAAAAAAAATAAAGTAATAAAAAATAAGGAGGTCCTCATACAAGAAACGTGTTTTTTACTGTATTTACAGTTGGAGCCCGCGAAATTCAAAATTTCTTACGTTTTTTGCAATTAGCAGGTCCGTGTCAGGTTGTAATCTCTATTAAAATATTATAGATTTGCGACTGTAACAAATATGGTTTCATAGATTTACGAGTATAATCATAAAAATCATCAATACAACTCTCTAAGTTCATGTAATCCTATTGAATGACTATTTCATGAAATCATGACATTTAAGGATTATGCTAACTTAAGGAGTCGTATTGCTGATTCTAACGATTATAAATCTGTAAAGCCGTCTGTCTGTCGCTAATCATTTTTTAATCAAGATACAACCTGACACTAACATGCAAATTGCAAAAAACGTAAGAAAATTTAAAGTTGGCGGGCTACCTTGCCGCATCCCCCTTAAGTATTTTAGTGTTAAATATTGTACAGTGGTACGGAACCCTTTGTGTGCAAGTCCGACTCGCACGGTCGTTTTTTTTAAAGCTATCGATATAATAAAGATGTCTACCACAAATGCCGATGCCATAATGACCAATGTATAGTAAGGTTATTGAACTGGAAGTCGACACCGGCACCGCCCCGATTTGAACATATTTGGAGAGAAGCCAAGACGTTTTGGAAATGGCGAGTCCGGAGTCTGGACAGTTGTCTTCACCTCTATTGTGTACTGAAAGTCTAGTTTTATCATTGGGCAACTTTTATTGAAGTACCTTTTTGCAAATGTTTTCGTTCGTGTCGTCTTCATTGGTAGTGCTTTTTAGATTAAATACCTTAATTATACCTTATTTAGGTACCTGGAACTTCGGAAGAATGCAGCTGCGACTAAAATTGCTTGTGACTCTTATGAGGAAAAATAATATTCTTTTATACAGATTGTCAATTATATAAGATTTTGTATGCTATGATATCTCCTAGATGTAACAAATAACAGAGCTACATAATATTTTATGTATTGCCCATTGAAACGAGTCAGTAGAGTTGTTATGCTTTACCTAATTTCAAATAAATATATTTATGAGGTACGGTTTACATTTCACTGCGTGCAGAATGAATGACATTGAAGAAATTGTTGGCAGTCTGGGAGAATTTTCCGACTGATTAGCACCCACAAAACAATTTTTACAAGCAGTTTAATTATAAACTGTAGCGACAGCAACCTTGAAAAGTCTTAACTACTTATTTACTTCAATTCTAACTGAGGAGCTCGTGGTTAAGTAATAACAGCCGCGAGTGTCGATCGATCAGGTTAAGCTACGCTTACCAGAATTGGTCCGTGGATGGGTGCCCATCTTAATATATCGAGATTCCTCCGTGCTTCGAAAAGCACGTTAAGCCGTTGGTCCCAGCTGTCATTCTTGGTTCTTTGACAGTCGTTACGGGTAGTCAGAAGCCCGAAAGTCTTACCAAGGTGTATTGTATTACCCAGTTACTGGGTTGTGGAGGTGTCAGATGGGCAGTCGCTCCATGTAAAATACCGGTATTCAGCTGCATCCGGTTAAACTGGAAGCCAACCCCAACATAGTTGGAAAAACACTAGGCAGATTGATTGACTTCAATTCTAAGTTACTTAATATCTGCAACGATACAGTTAAGGGATTTCTGTAACGTAGTGGAACTTAATAAAATGTTACGGATCGATTCCGTCGGTTCCATAGCTAATCTAGTATTTGTCATGGTTTTCATAGAACCCGGTAGCGAGTTAGAACTATGACGGAGCGACCGTTATTAATCTACCTTGCGAGGCTTTATGACAAGGAAAAATAATTCTGGCGATGAGCCTTAGATTCTACCAAGTCTTTGTCGGGGAAGAGTAGGTAAAATAAATATAATATTAAAAACCTTCATTAATCTAGACCACATAATCTCTTAAAAGAATTGCTCTGCTGAGCATGAGGTCCTGGGTTCGATTCCCGGGTCGGTCAAAGTGTTATTGGGTTTCACTATCTGCAATTTCTCAGTAGCAGCCCACAGTCTGGATTTGTGCCCGGTTGATGGCAATAGGTTCGCCCACTATTACATGAGATGTAAAGATGGTCACCCATCCACGGACCAACCGCGGCAAGCATAGCTTAACTTGATCAATAGACCCGTGCGGCTGTTATTACTTAGCCACTACTCCACTAGCCCCTATTCTAGATTCCACACTGCTACTTAAAAAAAAATAACAAATCAAACGTACATCTTGTGGTCGTAAATATGGCTCAGGATGTAACAACAGTCAACGATACATCCAGTGCCAATTTGACATTCATAACGTCTTCATGTGGTAGCAGTAAGAGTGACTTTCGTAGAGCAAACGTTACTACTGAGCACTAGGAAGTGGTGAAGGGCGGGCGTTTTGGGGGACTGTCTTATGTAATTTTGACGTTCGAAAAGTGCTGACTCTCAGCCTAGTTTGAATAAATGACATTTGAATTTGATGATCGGTTGACTGTACCTACTGCATAGCTATAGAGTGACTCAAAATATTGCTGAAATCAATGCGATTTTAAACGTGCAACTTAAGGATTTATTCCCAGATGTCTTTCAATACAGCACTGTCCTTAGTGTCCTTATCTAACTATCCAATTTGAAGGTCAAAGGCCATACCATGCCGCTTTGTATTTACGATCTGCCATTCAGTCGTACATTAAGCCGGTAGTATCGATTATGGTGAATAATTAAAGAAAAAGTAATTTATTGTCTGCGGTTAAGGACGTGAACATCATGATCAAAGTGCCTACCTATCTATTTATTTAATTATATTGGACATCGTCATCATCATCATCATTTCAGCCAAAAGACGTCCACCGCTGGACATAGGCCTCCCCCAAGCACTGCCACTTCGACCGGTTCTGTCCTTCTCGCATCCAGCGGATTCCTGCGGCCTTCACAAGGGCATCGGTTCACCTTGTGCGAGACCTCCCAACGCTGCGTCTCCCGCTACGCGGTCGCCACTCCAGAACCTTTCGGCCCCATTCGTCATCTGGCATAGAAGAATGCTATAAGCGGGAACATTTTTGAACAACAAAATACTAACATTCAATCATATAATTTGACAACAACTAACTTTCAGAAACCGGGAGTTTGTAGCAAAATGGTATATTATTAGACGGCGCGGTCTAAACGACATTCAAGTTTTAAATGTCAAAGTTTAACACAGTTATTGAACTCGAGAGAAAGGACGGGACGCAATCGACATAAATATTGAGAAAACGAACAGAACGAGAGGTATGAAAATTGTAATTGTGTGTGTAACTATATATTTTATATTAGTATAGGATTTTGTAGCCACCTCTGTTATTATACTGAAGGATCTTTACCACGATTCCTCTCGATTTTTCTGTCTAAACTTGGAAATTATTATTTAAACAAAAACTGTTCCGTTTTCCTGGCGTCTACGGAAATGGCATAAACTGTTCACTACTAATAATAATACATCCCATGCCGATTTCGGCTACGGTGACTATTTCTGTTGCGACGGCGACTATACGTCGTAGCCTAGCGTGCTCTGATGTGGTTAATGTAACCTATCTTGGCACTGAAGGCACGTGACGGGTTCGCTGCTAACACCAGGGGGGCAATCAATTCCCATATTTTTAAGAACGTCGCATTCAAATCTCACTCTCAATTTCAATGTGTCAAAAATAACTCTCATTTTCATAAAGGAGAATGCTCAAGCTCCATAGAAAAAAAAAGCCAGCTTCGGGGGAAAAGCGATATATCTCAAATCATCAATAATAATAAGTACTAAAATAATAACCGGTCATGATCGTGATCCTTACTGGCAAACATATAAAAATTGACAGTTTTATTATGCAGATTATGAAGTCGTCTATATAACAAATTGATAATTAGTTTTAATTACTTTATTCAAAAATATTATGTTAAAATGCGAGCTTGGCTCATATTATATTTTTTTACAATGCTTAAAGTCGTTGAAAGTACTATGGTTATATTTATTGTAACAGAAACTTCGAGAGTTCAATATCAAAATAGTCAGGATTTAACAGCATCGTCACGTGAAAATACTATTGTTAACAGCGATACTATTATATTGATTCGATAGTTTGGAGTCCTATATTATCGCCATCAGCGCCATCTATACTATCAATAATTATATAATCACGTGAGGACACTTGAAGTTTTGGGAGTAGTGGTGAAATCAAACCAGAGTGTATTTATAACATTTTTTATTTACTGTTTTAGAGGTATGAGGAACAGGGTGTAAAGTTCACTCATCCTCTATAGAAAAAGGAGGATCCTCTGACCAGATGGGTGTCGTGTATGACGGGCAACTGCCCAACGATAGATGTCAGGATCTTGTATATATGTAGAACTTTGCTTGCGCGATTCAGGATTTTGATGCATAGTTTGCATGTGGCTTCACAGTGCCAGTTGAGGTTCCAGTGAGTCGGAACCGGGTGCTGCATAGTTCGTGGTGAGTCGAAACTGGGTGGCACTGCATTATGATCCAGTGAGTTGAATGTCGTACAGCGCCGGGTTTTGGCTGACTGCTGGTGTCGACGAGGAGAGGGTAGAAAGGGCTCTGTTGTGGACGAGGCGAACGTGCAGTGTGCTGTTTCAAAGTTGCTGCTGAGGCTGAAGGTGATGACAAGGAATGCTCGTCCGCTGCATGCTGGTGGTCAGGATATCCGTTGAAGCCGTGGATGCCGGCTGGCTGTGTGATTCAACGATTAATGTCGCGATCTTGTATATATATTGAACTTTGCTTGCGCAATGTAGGATTTTTGTGACGTCATGTTTTTTATGCGTAGTTCGCATTTGGCTTCACAGTGCCAGTGGACAAGCATTCCTGGTCATCACCATCAGCCTCAGCAGCAACTTTGAAACAGCACACTGTACTTTTGGCCCGTCCACAACAGAGCCCTTTCTACCCTCGAAGCAAGGTACAACCCGCGCTGTACCACATTCGATTCACTGGATCATAACGCAGCGCCACCCAGTTCCAACTCACCACGTACTATGCGGCACCCGGTTCCGACTCACTGGAACCTCAACTAGCACTGTGCAACCACATGCAAACTACGCATCAAAATGTTGCATCGCGCAAGAAAAGTTCAACATATACAGGGTGGACCAAAAATATAGATTCCTCATGTCTAGGGGTATTCGAAAATACCCCATGTAGGTTCCGCGATTTTTTGTAGTTTTCGAGTAATTTTATTTTTTATATAACGTGTATTTTTGGTCCACCCTGTATATACAAGATCCTGACATATATCGTTGGGCCGTTGCCCGTCATACACGACATCCGTCTGGTCGGAGGATCCTCCCTTTTCTTTGAGTGAACTTTACACCCTGTACCCTCATACCTCTAAAATAGTAAATAAAAATGTTATAAATACACTCTGGTTTGATTTCACCTCTTCTCGCAAAACTTCAATTGTCCTCACGTGATTATATAATTATTGATAGTATAGATGGCGCTGATGGCGATAATATAGGACTCCAAACTATCTAATCTATATCATAGTATCGCTGTTAACAATGGTATTTTCACGTCACGGTGCTGTTAAATCCTGACTATTTTGTTGTCGAACTCTCGAAGTTTCTGTTACAATAAATATATCCATAGTACTTTCAACGACTTTAAGCATTGTAAAAAAATATAATATGAGCCAAGCTCGCATTTTAACATAATATTTTTGAATAAAGTAATTAAAACTAATTATCAATTTTTTATATTGACGACTGCATAATCTGCATAATAAAATTGGCAATTTTTATATGTTTGCCAGAAAGGATCACGATCATAACCGGTTATTATTTTAGTACTTATTATTATTGATGATTTGAGATATATCGCTTTTCCCCCGGAGCTGGGTTTTTTTTAAGCATCCTCCTTTTCGAGTTTCTGACATTGTCGCTGGAGCGGGATTGAGACTAGATTGTGAACATTATTAATTACGGCAATTGGACTTATGTACTGTGAGAAGGAAGAAGATAAACGCTTGTGCAGACCAACGCGACTTGTCGCGCGACGCGACACCGGTTATTGTTATACCGTGAGTTTTGTTAGAAATTGTATTGTTCGTGTCGCGTCGCGCGACAAGTCGCACTGGTCTGCACAAGCCTTTAAGATCACTAGATATGTTGCTCTACTTACATCGTTCCTTTCGACGACCATGGCGCGTACGCGCGAGTACATGGCATCCTCGCGCAAGCGCGCTGCGTCCCTGATCTCGCGCACCAAGTCGGTAAGGAAGCCAGGGGCGTACTGCCCTGCCAGGTACACTGCAAGTAGAAAGGGTTATTGAGAAATATAAAGTTCTTTTTTAAACGTTATTCCGGCAAACGTCTCTAGAATATAGATAAACCTACACCCTACATGTATCCCTTTCCTCATAAGGACCAAGATATTGGTCTAAACTATTGTCCATACTGCAAGACTTGTATTTATTGTATATGTAAATGGTACAACACTGACTACCTGCAGGATTGTTTGTCCTTCTCCCTTTAATCCATCCAAAGGTTTTCTGTAAAACATCGCTTTTAGCGATAAGGCCGGCTTTTGTGTCGACCTATGTGAAATTTCTACATTCATATCTGTAATTTTGATGGTGTACATAATAAAGAATACCTATTTAAAATCTAAACTAGGCGATACAAGGCGCATACGGTTACGGCATCAAAATTCTAAACACGTGACAAATGTATCAAATGGGTTCGTAGAATTTGTACGTAGACATAATAATATAGAGGTTTTTAAACATTAGACGTTTTCAGGCTTTGGGTATTGTAATTTGATTTAATTTTTTAAAGGCCCTTATATACGAGGATCTCTGGATTTCGTTGACTAGGTATCCTACTGTAAATCCTGTAACTAAATTCGTGTAATACGAATTTACAGCCTAAGTATACTATTTTTATTACTTAATACTAACCTAAAAAAAAAAATGTTGAACTCCGTATAGTTCTAATCGTTAAGCTAGAACTTCACTAAGCATAACTATAGTAATAAACCAAATAACTGGCTTTCTATTTAAGTGCCGACGACTGAAATTCTTTCAGTCTACTTTTATGGGGTTTCAGTACTTTTACAAGGACAATAGCTACCCCACAGACGGGGTAACTGATGTCAATGTTACTGTAACACGCAATGACTGCCAGTGTTGCCGTATTGCGCGAAAAACGATGTTACAATATCCGACGTATGGCGAAATTGGCGAAAAACAAATACACCTAGTATTTGTTTTTCGCCTAGTATAGAACATAAACACGTTATGTGTATCTACATAGAAATTGTTTGGTTTAAGAGCATTATACCGGAAATCACTCTCTGGCTTTTCAAAGAAGAAAGATATCCATGAGAATTGTCACACGGTAAAGAGAAACAAAAACAAACGGAAACAAAAATACAGCTTCACCTTATCAGTTGGTTGGTAGGTACTAATTACATACATATTGTTATAATATTTACGTGGGGGTTTATTTTGAGCTTAGGACATCGACGTCACGACGTCATCAAGGCTTTGCAGCAAGATCCACGATGGAATACAGTCTTCTTTATAGTCTGGTTATGTGTATACGACCAATCAATGCTTGTTTTGAAAACCATCGCTTCGATCCGTTTTTTTTTAAACGACCAATGAAATGTACGCTCCCTTTTACAATCAAATGACCCAGACTATACAGACATAACCAAAATTACATGGAATCAATTCACAAAATAAATAAAGTTACCGCATCAAATCTAAATTACAGGTAATACCTATATCCCACAAATGCGAAAGAAGTTATACCTAACAAAAGAGCGAGCTATCTTGGGTCACGTAACGCACGCGATTTCGCCGCACTACGCCGGTGGCACAGTACAAATATAAAACAGTAGCTCAATTAGGCTATGCTACAACGGATCGTGAGGATAGTCAACCTTAATATACGAATATCTGTCACGTTGTGACAGAAGAAACTTTGACGGCGGATGTCCATGAGTACGTCTAGTCGGGCTTTTCTGTCATTTGAAGGCAGTCAGCCCAACTGGTGGTACTTGGTCACTCTCCGTCTATGGATTTTTGCAATACCAGATACATTGCATTGCAGGTGGGTTGCTATCCAGACAAAGCTGAATAACCTATAATTTTACTGGCACCCATGCCCTTCAAACCACTACACAGTAACGTTCTGCTTTGCGGCAGAAGAAGTTTTGTGGTAGAACTTCCAAAGACGAGGTCCTTTTAAACTCCCGATTATATGTTCGTAGTTGATCTGCTGTTATGTTCTGTCTGTGTAAATGGCTCGTTTCTACTGCTGTCTCATCTACTTCAGACACGAACGGGTTGAATACTTCGCTGATTGACGTTTAATATTCAACGCGAGCTGTCGAAGTGTGTGAAGAAAACATAGTTGATGGCCAATGTCCAATATTGGCTTTGGATTCCTAGACGCTTTGGTGAATCTTTTGATGTTGGACTGGAGTATTGAAATGTTGGCCGTTGATGTGTGGCCAATGCTACATAGGAAATGGAACTGTTATGTATTGATTTTTGATTTGCATATGATTAAACGTTTTCCAACTTTCACGATTTGTAGATGCAGTCTAAGGAAACTAACCACGGCCTGGTGAAATTTGTCCGAAATCGACAGTAATTAAAAGAATTTGTCTGCAAAATAACCTCAAGTTTCCCAAAAATGTGTTTAACGTCTGCTACGCCCAAGTGAGTCATAGCAGTAACACCCTCCACGTTCGTAGAGGAACCGATAACATCAAGTAAAGATTGTAACGATAAATAACCACGCAAATATGGAGCACGACTCCAAGGGAGCGGTCGCACTGACAGGTCAACAGCGACGACGAGAAGTCGAGAACATAATATTTCACACGCTGCATTTACAATGTGTCGCAGCTGTCATGTGAATATTTACATAAGGCGCATTTCGCAGGCAGAATATCTACCTATGTATAAGAAACATAACCTTGATACATCGCTAAACCGTCCCACGTTTCTAGCTAAATGCTTCTTTCTTTCTGACGCCAGTGTCACTTTAAAGCCCTATTTAATTTTGTTCAGTCTATCTATTCGCGATATGCCACACATGCCACTCCAACGTTTGCTACTCAAGAATCTCAACTGAATGAATTTTCGGACTTGGAAAATGTTTATATTCCGCCTTCACCTGGCGCGGATAGCATGCATAAACAGATATAAATTGTAGATATAAATTGTAGGATTAGAGTCAGTAGGGGACAGATTTAAACCCAATGATGGCTGCCTTGGGCATATAATCTTATTATTTTAAGATTATCCCCTACAATCTGTCACTTCTCTTTCTTTTTTTTTTACTCTTGCTCTTAATCAAAAATGTTGTGAATATAAGATGTGTATAGAGGTCAAACAAAGTTATTTGCTTAGTGTCGTCTACAACAGGGGAAGAGTGTGATGTCTGAAATACAGATATTTTTCTAGGATGCTAATAGAAATGTGTTCATAGAAACAATTGTATCACCAATCACCATAATAATAATATTTTCGAACAAATAAATTATACTTATATTTTTAAGGAGGATTTGTGGATAAACCTTATTAATTCCTGTCTGACGATTTACAATGTCTACCAAGCACAGTTTTGTAATAGTTCAAGACCGTAAGCCAGTGACTGTTATTTAATTTGGACGTGATTCGAATCTTTGTAGATCAATGTAGTCACGGCCTAAGTATTTTTGCGCACACAATGCCAAATAAAATGTGGCACATTCTTAATTTTGTCATTTTGGCTGAGTGACAACACCGGTTATACTTGATGCTAAATTAAAAGTTATATGCGCCAAAAACGTGTAGGAAAATATTATGTTTAGTTAAATTCAACAATAAAGATAGAAGATTATGGAGAAAAGCGAGTAATAAAGTGTTTGCACCAATAATTTTCAATGACTAATTAAGACTATGTTGTAATGTATGTAAGTATTTTTGTATGGCTTCTTCAGTTATACTAACTACATAATCGCGTACATAACACAATAATTACGCTATACCAACAGGTTTTACTTTGACAGGTCTTCAATTTTGTGTTGATCTATTGAGTCTTGAAAACGTATTTTCAAATGCATGGGGTGGTATGAATTGAACATTGAAAGCCAATTATTCTATTACAAGCCCTGTGTCCGATGGGTGTTCCATTGGCGAAAATGATACTAACTTTTATATCCTATTGAATCCTTTTAGAGGATGAATTTTGAAATACCTTACGTAATGTTCACCTTTGTTATTTAAGGAAATCTTGTGCCGAAATATCATGCTTCTAGACCCACAGTTTTTGGCTGTGCGTCGTCTGTCGGGCTGTCTGTACCTATCTGTCAGTGAATTTACGATTTTGATTAAGTTGCTTATTTTGTTTTAGTTATTCAATTTGTCTTCTCAGGCTACTACAGATGTATTTCGAAGAAACTTAGTTCAGTGTTCGTTAGCCGCATATTTGATAACTGCGAAAGTTTCGTTTGCCGCCAGGGCAAAGTTTATCAACATGCTCGAATAACAAACGGTATGAAGCCACAATATTCACAATTAGTTCTTTATTTATTTTATTGAATAACAAAAAGAAATGTGAGTACTTGGAATTCCAGACTAGCGAGCACGACCTTGTGACATTCCTCTAGTCACACATTTTATCACAGTTTAATCATATAAAATGTGTGACTCGAGCCATGTCATAGTAGGCCGTACTCGCTAGTCTGATTTTGAGTCCACTTCAGTAACTATAAAGGATTCCATAAGGCAACGATAACCGACTTTCAATGATTTTATACTGAAGATCACGTCTAACAGGTCATTAAACTCAGGTTACTGCTTTGATTGGCTCACTGATATGACAACAGCCAATCACAGCAGTTGACATGTGTGTTTAACAGTCTGTTATATCTAACAGAGTATGGTGAAATTGAGTCTTAATGATTTGGAAAAAATATAATTATGTTAAATTAGAGCATTTTTTTAATAACTTAATATAGGAATATTTGAATATTTTAGATTGTTTATATAAAATTATTGAAATTAAATGGTAAAGTTATGTCTAATGCGGATAAAAACTGACAATCAAGCGTATTTTTCTGAAACCTTCACCATTTTAAAGATAATTTAATTATTGATATTTAAACATATGTGTTTTATTAAAATACCTTTTGTTTTATGTACGTAATAGAACGTTAATATCGCGGCCAGTAATTAGGGCATTGATGGACGATCGTGAAAATGTGAGTAAGTCCATCAATGCCTGGTTGCGACTAAGCCTTGTATAGTACTTTTTTCAAACAAAGCGCGGAAATTCAAACCAAGTAAATTAATAATAAATTCCAGAATCAATGACGAACAAAGAAAATTTTTCACGCGCCAATATGTTCATTTACTATTGTTTCTTCTTTACTCTAAATAGATCTATTTGCTAAGCCAGTTCGAATTTTTTTTTTTTTTTTTGATAAGATACCGCATTGGTTGTCATGTGTTTAATTAAAAAGTTAGTTCCATTTTTAAATAACACGACAGTTATGAACTTATGACTATGAGTTTTCATAGTAATTTATTTGGCTGCTAAACACGACATAATAATATGGATGGATTTTTATAGTAAGATTGCCGGCCGGGCGCTCGCTTGTTTTTGAGCAGTACAGCAATTTCGATTTATCTCAAAGAAGGTTGTCAAAATAATGTTCGAATTGCCAAGCATGTTTGAGAAAATCAATTAAGAATGCGTCTAATTTGGGACAGCGCTCTTTGAAAGGCGTCTCCTATTACTGGCTGGACACGACGTACGACGCGTTGCGTGAGCTCAGTACAGAACACGCAAGCTAACCACTGGCATATATCTGCGTCTTAACTAGACAAGATGCGTGCATGAGTGAATTCATGCAGCACTCCCACTGCCAACTCATGGTGGACAGAAAATCACCGTGACGATATCATTCGTTCACTCTCCGTTCTTCCCTGACGGAGAGATTCCATGAGAGTTTTCCCAAGCAGAGAAGGTGTATAAATTATTTTTATACAAAATTTCTTAACAACTAGTTAGTAAACTTAACCTACACACTTATCAAATCCCTGCTACACGCTCAACACAGATGTGGAAAGCTTGCAGCAGCGATTCATACACAAACAGTCCAGTCTGCTCGCGATACACTGCAGTATATTGTTGGGGCTGGCCCGCACCCGAACCAAATTCGCAAGCCATAAAAAAAAAAACTTTTTACAAAAAAAGAACAACCGACTTCCAAAAAAGACACTACAAAGTCAAAAATAACTTTAATTTCGGAAGTCGGTGTGTTTGGTTTTGAACTTTCGTTTTTTGCCACCGACTTCCGAAATTAAAGTTATTTTTGACTTTGTAGTGTCTTTTTTGGAAGTCGGTTGTTCTTTTTTTGTAAAAAGTTTTTATTTTGCACTTTTTAGTGGTGGTACCTACCCCATACAAATTCGAATACCACTAACCTGCTATGTAAATAACAGTGATTGGAAGTTATCATCATATCATCCATATAAACTAAGTGGGAAAAATACGTATTATTGAAGCTAACTCAAAAACTATCCAAGTAAAGTTAATAAAATTTATATGGGACCACCTCGGAAGCATACTCTTTCAAACAAAAAAAGAATTTTCAAAATCGGTCCACAATTGACGGAGAAATCGCGTAACAAACATACAAAAAAAAAAAAAAAAAAAAAAAAAAAAAAACATACAGACGAATTGAGAACCTCCTCCTTTTGGAAGTCGGTTAAAAATACATACAGACGATCATATAATTATCCTTTTTCGACGTCGTTAAATCTTGTTTATTACATACAGCCCAATCACTAACAAATTCTCAATAACTACGCATCAATTTCAGATAAAACGTAAGTAAGAATATCTTACCGAACCTATGCATAATTTATGAACTATGTAACACTGTCCCCTACTGCGTCTGGGCAAGGTCGCCAGATGACGTGCACAGTTTTATCTGCGCCTAACACGACGTATAATGCTAACATTTAGATTATTGGATCGGAGGCACGATACGAGTGTAAGTAGGACGATCTATCTACGCTATCATCATCTGATTATCGCCAAAATATACAAAATTGGAAGGTTGTTGGAATAAAGAAGTACCGAGGTACTCAAATTCTCGAGTCATCTTGAAATCATACCCGAAAATTCATCTTTTGGTAATTTATGATCTATATATCCCTTAGGATTTGGGATCAAAACAAGCAGTCTTCTCTTAATCTTACTGTCGATATTACATAGTTGCTAAATTATTTAAGGTCATAATTATTTACGACTAGCTTTTGCCCGCGGTTTCGCCCGCGTGGATGTCGGAAAATATCCCACGGGTACGCACTACAGGGATTAGATACCTACCTAAAAGCCCAGGTAAAGGTCATTGATTCAACAACAATAACATATTTTATTGGATAAGGATAAATATAATACCAGTCAAAATAGCTTCGGAAATAACAATGAAATTATTATCAAATTATAAAAGATAAAAACGGTTACTGTGGGTATCCTTAGAAGATAGACATATTATGCTGTCGCGAACTTTTTCGTTGAACTTTTTAAGGTGTACAATACTGTAGTACAGTATTTTGTTCTATCTCGTAGGGTTCAGCCAGCGTTTGCAAAGTAAGCGCAAAAAAATGTGTTTATTTACTACATCATTAGAAACCTCTAAAATTATCAGTGTTTTTCTACTATATTATGCATGTATTGTATTATAAATATAAACCTTCCTCTTGAATCACTCTATTTAAAAAAAACTGCATCAAAATCCGTTACGTAGTTTTAAAGACCTAAGCATACGTAGGAACAGACAGGCCAGACAGCGGGAAGCGACTTTGTTTTATACTATGTAGTGATGTCAAGAGCTGGCCCATATATATAAAAATAAATTGTACAGTCTAAAAGTCAACTGTCGGTGAATCGACGCTAGGTTAATAGAAGTCCTCTGGTGTGTAGGTGTAAAGTACAAGGGACACTGGAGTAGATAAACCATTGTCTAGCGAACACAACACTCAATTGGATTTGGGTCTAGGAAGATACTGCCAGAATAACACCGTTTGGAAAAAAGGTTGACAAATGTAAATAATATTTATTGGGTCTCTCTGGGGAAAGGTACAGGGAAGAATCCTCTTACTTATTGCAATTGCGACTAGAACTGCACTTAGGAAGTCGGTTATGTGTTTGGAAAAAAAAATATGTTTGTGTTGTTAGCACAGCGAAGACTCAATGTATCTTATTACGAAATTAACGCCTGGCCTGGTCTAGTCTGTTAAGTCCGTGAACGAAAATAAGGGCCCGTCCGAAAGTAGTTGATCCGTCAAAACAAGTGAAAAAAAATCGAAGGGCTAAAACACATCGGGATAAGGGACCACTATTAAATCGAGTTGTCATTCATTCTTAGTTCGGGTTGTGATTCGGGCCTCGAAGGTTTCTTATGTCCGTAAGTGATGCGGACTTACTTGATTAGGAACCGCCCGTAACTTTGGCCGAAACTACGGACATCGTGCTTATGGAGTAGACCCCCTTGTGCTTCTAACTAACGAACTAACAGAAAATATTGTTCGGACATTGAAATAATATTTATCCAAAGGATAATACCCAGATAAACTGCGACGTGACTTTTAAGAGGCCCAAAAATATATTCATATTTTTAGATATATTTAATTATTTTTTGGGCTAATGATAATGATGGGAAGAGGTCGAACGAGAATTTAATGCTTATCAATGAATAGTCAGATGATAAGCAGTTGATGCACATTCTTTACGTCTTTCATTCATTCCATTATAAGGTAATGTATGAGAACAATTAGTGTCATTATAAGTTGTTGACTCACTCAACTACCTTGAATGGACAGCTTAGTCATTATTTCTGAGTCTGAATCGTAAAAAACCATCGCTCAATTACATATTTTAACTTTGACCTATATTTTTGACAGTCAAGGTCAAAGTTGAAATGTATTTTTAGGGTTGAGCACAAACATGAGCTTGACATTGCGTGTTCGAAAGATCAGACACATAAATTCTGTGTACTTATCCATTTGTTTTCGTTTTTTTGCAGTAAATTATTTTATTGCTTGCCATTTCTTTTAAATTTATTACCCGTAGGTAATAAATTTAAAATATTAAAAAATTAAGGGTGGTAAATATTAAATTTATTTACCACCCTTTACAATAATATGCTAATAATACAGGGTGGTTCTTTAATTTTATTTATTAATAATCTTCTTTTTAATGTCTAAATGACATCGAATCATTGAATCAATTTTTATGACATTGATTGGTAAACTAGCAAGTAGCCATCTGATGGTAAGTTAAGTAAGGATCTCGTTCAATAACAGTCCTCCAGAGCAGCCTTCAGCGCTGGAGATATTATAGTGCTCAAGGTGCACTTTCTTCCCTCACTCTCATAGTCCAATGGGACGGCAATCCGACACGACCGGAGAGAGATCCAGGCACAGGGCCAACGGCTTAACGTGCTTTCCGAGGCACGGGGGTATCACACCGCCAACTTCCAAACTGCGAGCTGTTACTAAAAAATCCTTAATGGAAAAAACCCAATAACACGTCTTTGCCCGTCCCAGAAATCTAATCCAGGACCCCATACTCACACAGTCGCGACCACGAGATCAACAGGCAGTCCAAGGGACCTCCTACAATACCACAGGCATCGCATATGACCCTAAAGACTAAGTTGAAATGTGCCTATAATTTGACCAGCAGCCATGCCTCAAACAATTTTCAAGCAACTAAATCTTTCTACTCAAAAGGTGATTAGTACTTTAATTACTTACCATTATCATTAAGGGAGTGATTAGGTGTAGCACCCATGCTAGAACTGGACCCCTTCAATATGGCATTGTGCTGTCTCACATTCTCCAGTTCAACTGTAAATATAAACAAGTTATAATTGCAGTAAAGGAAAAATAAATGAATATTAATGTGCGCATTGTAATTGTTAATTACTGTAAAAAACAGCCTGCTAACTGTTGTTGATAAGTATGTTGAGGCAAAAACATTATGGATTTTAATGTGGTTGGTTTATGATATTTACCTGTGCCGAATAATGAGGAGGTTTAAAAACATTGTTGGTATCTTTTTTTTATTTTTAACGTTTTACTCATTATGATAATATGTAAACAATTAAGGACACTGTTATCACAGTCATACAAGTGTGTGAAAAATTGGACAAAATACTAAAAAGGGTTTTTAAGGAAAACCAGTATAACATTTTATTCTAGATAGGCTTCAACTTGGCTTGGATTAAGTCCACAGGAAAAATTGTCTGCTCTATATAACAAAAACCTACTTTTTTTTCAAGCATAGGGATATACTTGGATCACGTTCTTCTAATTAATGTTATATTATTTATTATTATGGCAAGTAGCAACAAAATGGTGGACACTATGGGGAGGCAATTTTGAAGCCAGCATTTATTGTTGACTAGCTGACCCGACAGATGTTGTCCTGTCTAAACAATAGTTCGTACAAAAATTCAATAGCAAATAGCACTTAAATTTTTTTTCATTTTACCAATTTTCTGGAACTATTTAAAACAAAAAATAGCCAAATCCGTCCAGCTGTTCTCAAGTGATGCGCTTACTAACAAACAGTATTGTATTTTTATTTATCTATAGAAGATTGAAGTTAAGAAAATACTAATTATTTCTGTTGTATAGTCAGAGGTAGGTTCTCATATTACAAACTAGATGTCTAGGCCATAGTTTTTAATTAAGACATACAAACATCCTCTGGCGATGTAGCCCAGGAGGTGTAAGACAATAGACTTGAAAACTGTAAATTACAATAGTAGATCTTAGTATAATATAATAATTATGCATGTTATAATAGGTTAAGAATAGGACATAGCAAGAAAGTATGTCTTAGTTTAAAAATGTGGCTTAATAACTCAATGAAAATTAAATAACTATTGTGTAGATTAGAAACTTCTTAAAACTACACACTTAACAGACAGATATGTCTATTGTCTGGCTCTCTGGCTGAGCGAGAAGTCAGTTTTCCCACTTCAGCTTCCCAGAATAAAAACTAGGAAGTAGTGAGTGGTGGGCATTTACAGGACTGTCTTTTGCATCCTTTACCATACAAAAAGCAAGCAACAATGACTAAGAGAAGTCTCCTAAAAGACACATTTTCTTTATAAAAGCCACAGATTAAGTTAAACGGTGACATTCATATGAAATACATGTTTTAAGCATGTCTCATGTCCTTGAAACATTATAATATTGAGTGTGGGTGATTAAAATGTAGGTGTAGTACTTGTTTGAAAGGATGACCTTATGCTCGTGCCGTGGGCTGGTTTACCAAAAAGTTGGGAAGGTTGCATATGCGTTATGCAGATTTAATGCTCAAAGCTGTTTAAAATTTAATTTATTATAATGTAGAAAATATGTAAAATAATCTTAATCGTAAAGGGACTACGGACATAATTAATAATAATTATGCTATCGGACAGAAGCACTAAATAATTATATAGAACTATAACTAAGTGTACTATATTGAATAGGCCCAATAAAAAAAAATTGCGCTAATCATATTGCAATGAAAAGCTGAATGAAATGCTTATTACTGGAAGGGTTGAATATAAAGTTTAACAGCCTTACCTTTGGTATCCATTAAGTCTTTATTCAGTCTTTCATTTGCCATTTTCAGGGAAGTTATTTGGTCAAGCAGACATGTCAGGAGTCTGCTGCCAACCTGACTTCCAGACATGTCTGAACTGTCTTCTGATCCTGATTCCACATCTCCATTGGCAGGCCGGGCCACATCCGGCAGGCCTCTTACACAGGGGTCACTGAACCTCCTTGCATTACTACCTTCATCCTTGTCATTCAGGTTCATGTCACTGTTGGAATTAGTGTCACCAACTGATGTCACTATTGGTGGCAAGCTAGCAAAGTCCTGGCTGTCAGTCAAATTCTTTGGTTGTAAATAATTGATGTTATGCGAGTGGGTCGGCGTCCCGTGTCGGGGGGTGCTCGTCACCTCCTCAGCCTTGTTCTCACTCCGGCGCCGGAGTCTAGGCCTCTGCACCTGAATACTTTTATTTACACTCTGCACATAACGATATTCAGGCCCGTAGAATGGCATCATAGATGGATTACAGTAACTGGGCAGCGTGGGCAGAGACATCGGTTCAGGTGCACAGCCGTACATATGCCTATAAGGATCAAAGCCCGGTGCGAACTGAGAACTACCCATCGCATAGTTCACATTCGGATTAACGTATGTATCATACGTATCCATGCTAGGCGTCGACTCTTGGATGTGGTGCATTGTCTTGTCTAACCATTTCGACAGGTACGAACCTCTGCTCCCACGAGATTTCTTCCGCTTTCCCAGGGAGCCGTTACTATTCGACGGTTTGCCGTTGCCGTTTACTTGTTTTGGTGCAGAAGCCATTAATTTCAATTAATTACACTCGAACACAAATATGAAACACAAGAACCGCACTTCAGCTCCTTCTTCCGAAAATCAAGACACTATTTTTTTCCATTTACGCTGAATTATTAAAATCGCGCACAAAAATAACTTTAGCCAATTCGACCGACTTGGGCAATGAATTATAAATGACGTTTACTGTCATTTTGCTTTTTGTAATTTCTAATACAGATAAAAAAAACTTGATCAATTCACGCAGAAGTTATAAATAGCCAAGACTTTTTTATCGAAATATCTTTTGCATGGTCAAGAAAACTTAAAATATTATTGGTTATTTATAATGATGGTTGGATTGGTTATTAGAATGTTTATTTTCATCTATGTAATTTTGTATAACATGTAGAAATAAGACAGCGCCATCTGTTATGGTAACTTATTACTGCAATAGAATTTACAATTATATTAGTTCCAAACTGAAGATATAGACGGCGTTAGTTGTTTATCCCAATCATCATGGCCGATTTGAAATAACTGTAGCAAATCGCTCCTCATTATAACAAGAATTCCGTTATTCTCTACTACTAAACATATCAATTGACTGCAGATCAATTGATCACTATTAATCATTTGCGGGCCTTGTGTCTCGTTTTGTATGTAGGCTTCAGCCACGCTTCGAGAATTGAGGGCAAACAATGCATAACTACCTACATAACAGATCACTTATAGTAACATGTCTTTTGAGCGCATTTTTTCTGGCCCGTTGCCATGGTCTGCTTTACCTAATTAACCCAACAGATTAGTTTCCTTCATCAAGTAACTTCCTATGGTACGTATCTGGTTTCTGGTTATAAGCTAAAAACAGTGATATCCACAATATCAACACCAGAAATAAAGACAAATTACGAGCTCCTTTTCACCGGCTTCATAAGGTTCATAACTCATTTGTTGGGCTTGGTATAAACTTTTATAACAAGCTACCCACTTCTCTGCTAGATTCGCCTTTTAATGCGTTTAAAGCTAAAGTAAAATCCAACCTTTGTTCAAAGGCATACTATTCTATCAATGACTACTTAAGCGATAAAAATAGTTGGTCGCTGTGATTAACTCAAGACAATGTTTATGTTCTTTCTCCAGAATTAGCTTACCTACTGACAGGATACATGAGTTTATAGAATGTTTAATTTATTTGACTTTATTATACAATTTATTTTATTTTTATTTATTGTTGACATGATCTACTCACTACAATGTTTTCGTATGAGTTGTATTGCAATATGTGATTAGCTAGCGACCTCGACAGTAGATTATATATTATTCTTGCCTAACGGTTGATCTATTTTTGATTTATTTTTACTTCAATGGTCCTAGTTTATCATATCTAATTATGTGACTTCGAGTTACAGCTTTACAGCTTTATTAGCTATACGGGGTGGCAGGGACATCGACGCGAAGCCGGTTACCATGGATTCAGTACATGATTCTGAACCCCCCTGCGTTGGAATTATTCGTCGGTTATTAAAAAAAAAATCAGCTGTTTCATAGAAAAGTGCAATACCTACGCGGTCAAAATGTATGGAGCAGCTGATTTTTTTTTTAATAACCGACGAAAAATTCCAACGCAGGGGGGTTCAGAATCATGTACTGAATCCATGGTAACCGGCTTCGCGTCGATGTCCCTGCCACCCTGTATGTAACCTGGAGGCTTTATAATTCGGGTATTAAGTTCTGTTTACGTTTTTAGTTTTTATTTTTGCTTGAGTTTAGATTTCGATATATTTTTTTTGTTGGTACATTGGCGCGTGCTAGCTGTCATTATGGCATATATTTTATTGAATGTTTTGTGTTGAGTAATGTAAATTATTTGCATACTATTGTATAGAATCAAGTTATTTTTTCTAACTGAACAGACAGCTGTGCTGCTGGGGAGTTTGTTGCGCCACTTCTTCTCTCCAGCAAAAGCACTAGGAAGTGGTGAAGGGCGGGCGTTTTTGGGGGACTGTCTTATGTAATTTTGACGTTCGAAAAGTGCTGATTCTCAGCCTAATTTGAATAAATGACTTTTGAATTTTGAATTTTTGAATTTTTAAGCGGAATCTACAAAGTTTTGGTACCTACCTGTTTAGGTACCGTTAAATTACTACAGATACTTAACCATGAGTTCACATAAATTCACATTCACACTCTTATATAAAAGATAATTAAGTATGTGTAATTTAGGGTCGAAGACAACTCCTACTTGTTATTAGTGTCCTCTTAAAATTGAGAGATGTCCAGACTCTTCATGCATGATAGGTATCATGTAACTACATAGGTAGGTACCAGCAGCTGTTGACCTAAATCCGTAGCAGACTCCGCAGGGTACCGAATAATGCCTATTTACTTATACTTAGGTAAATACTTACGAATTAATTTCCGCCTTTTGGAGCGACTGCCGCTCTTGACATGTTGAGTTTCATTCCCCGAATCCCTGATCCCCAGGTTGTGTAGTTGTCAATGTTTCACGATAGGCCCGTTGTATGGTGGTGTATTAGAAGGCGGGCAGCCTTCCGATCACATGATTCCTACTACTATCTGCTAACTATAGGTACCTACAATCCTCACAAAGGCGTAGAGCCTCCTTCCCACAGATCGCGGCATATAATTTGAACCAAAATGGCGGTCGTCAGCGCAGGTAAAACTATGATTATATTTCGATTGAGACCCGAAAATTGTTTTTCTGCGCATTTAAGGTCATAGTTCAACTTACGTGCCGCGATCTGTTACACATTCTCGGGTATCAATCGAAGTATAACCATAGTTTTACCTGCGCGGACGACCGCCATTTGGGTTCAACTTACGCGCCACAATCCCGATTTGTTTGCCCTACATTGATATTGTCGTTTTGTCTATTTCATTTGGCCCTTCTCTAGGTACAGCTTGTTTTATTGTGAATGTAAGTACTTACAGTATTTTTATCTCACGAAGGAACTCCCGCTTTACTTGTGGTAACAAAGTGTACAATCACGCCGTGAATTGAATGTGTGTGTAAGCGCAGGAGTCCTCGGTACCGTCCGAGACCCGCCCCCCAATTACGCAATGCACGATGAATTTTAAATTGAAACCAATTGAAAAAGATTGCCAGTCCATTGCTTCATAAGTTCGACAAAAAAATTGAGCCGATTTTTTTTGTCGAACTTATGAAGCAATGGACTGGCAATCTTATTCAATTGGTTTCAATTTAAAATTGATGTTGCATTACGTATTTAGGGTGCAGGGCGAAGCCAAAAGTGTGTGAGTGGGTTCTGTGCTGACGCTACTCGTCTTCACCCCCCCTTAATAATAAATGCAGAGTAAAATCACAACCAGCAATGACCAGCATTAACTTCATTCAGAGTAGGTAACCAAACATTTTTTTAGATTTTCGAGGTTTCTGTTGGCCAGCTCGCGTTTATTTATATAAGGGGCAGGTAAGTGTTGTGTCCCTTCGATACCCAGGTGTTTAGAATTGAAACAGTTATAAAATGACAGAAATTTATTCTCTAAATATATAAAACAATTTGATTTATATTTACAATTAATTCTTCTTTTATATCATTTATAAATTGTTGTGAAAGGTTTACGAGATGAATTGGACGTATATAATAATATATTTATGAAGAAAAAGCTAAAGAATCTGTAAATATTTTACAGATTCTATGGCACAATGATTGAAAGGGAAACATATTTTACAGAAACAACACAAATAATGTGGAAAAACATAATATGAAAATTGGCAGTAGGTAAGTTCTTATATCAGATTACTCTTATAAACAAAATCGAATATACTAACTAGAATTACTGAAACTAAAGTATGGTCAAAACAATGTGGTTAACAATTTACATAAATCATTATTGTCTACATTTATAAACTTAGTTATTTTGTAGAAATTCTACATTTCTTTACGATAAAATCAAATTTAATTGATCAAGAATCGATCTTTAACAATCCCATCCTAATTTTACTTTAAACTAAATAATGTGTAAATATACTATCGAGATTTAAATTAGGTATAAAGAAAAATAATTGCATTAATTCATATAATGATAGAGGGTGATTGTACTTAATATGTACCTACGGCATGTATTGCAAACGAAACGTTTGCTACAAACGTTTTACACAAGACCTTGTCTACCTAACATTAGGTAAATTATTTACTTGAAATTAACTGTCTAGAGGAAAACTGTTCATCTATCAGCCATACTCAATTATTCGTCAGTTAAAACATGCTACATAAGCAACAGTCCTGTCAATTCAATTAATTTTAATTTGTAACTTTTAAAATTAATATTGTGAGACTGTTTTCTTTGAAGAATATTTTTCTGACAAAAAATATGGCGCTGCTAATGATTGTCTCTTACTTTAATTGTCATAAAACAAAGATAAAAATACAATTATTCGAGTGTCCTATCGAAAATCATCAGACGAACTATTCTGTAAAAATATCACCGTGATTCCACCTGATGCAAGGTATTGACACAATTGACAATTCACTTCACATAAACTCCGTTGGCTGGTAGATAAATAAAGGTAAACAATAAAAACCCACGTGACGAGAGAGCTGTCAAGTAACCGACTAAGGCTGAAGCCAAACGAGCGTAAATTTTTGAGGTGTGAGTTGCGTAATTTCGGTCGCGTAATTTCTGCTGCATTCGGTTTCATACTAAAGTCCTGTTTCATTCACACGGCGACGCAAAATGAGTTGTCTACCGACTCACACGCATTATTCGGACCGAATTGAGTTTGCTGGGGAACCGAATTCAGTCTTGCACTATTAAGCGGATATACCCAGCATCTTTTTCTGGCATTATCTACTACTTCGTCTTCTATATAGGTATGCTTCGCGAATAGATAATCCAATCCCGCATCAAAATCGCGATCCCGCAAGCCTGCGGGATTAAGATCATCAATCCCGCGGATCCCGCGGGATTTGCGGGATTGATTTTAATTATTATTATTTTTGTTTCATGTAATTTAAAGAAAGAAAATACACACAAATATTTTTAATTATTCTTATCAACATGAAGCAAAGTTATCACTTATATTATAAATTAAATATAATGATGTTTAAGACAATACAATATTCACAATATTTCACGTTTCATATTTAGATTTTTATTTGAAATAGAACATATTCATTGGTTTTAGAGGCATTTAAAATCAGCTTATTTTTTTTGAAAATACTTTCGAAGAAATGATAAAGTATCTAACGTTTCATCTTTTAGATTTGATCTTATCTTGTTGCATAAATAGCCAGCGGCGGAAAAAGCACGCTCGGCTTCCACACACCACACAACATTCTTTGACACTTGACCGCGCGCAAAGGTAAATCCCCGTGCGCCGTAAGGGAATCCCCAGTCATAGAGTACTGGAACTGACATTGATTACGTTCCGTTCCGTCCGATAATAGTTCCGATCATCGTCTGAGCCTATTTTTCTTACTTTTTTTCAATCCCGCGAACGTGCGGGATCCCGCATGAGTAATCCCGCATTTTTGATCCCGCAAAAAAGGTGCGGGATCCCGCATTAGCGGGATCCCGCGTTTGCGGGATTGGATTCCCTATTCGCGAATACACAAAATTTTCAACGGTTCCATTGCACGACACAAACATCCGCCGTTGGATAGTAACTGAATAAAATGCGCTCGTCTGGCATCCCAACAGAATTTCTGCCAGGCAGAATTTCTGCGACCGAAATTCTGCGACTCACGACTCACAAAATTACGCTCGTTTGGCCTCGTAATACCTGTCACTTCAGTTGTCATGCTGCGCCACAGTTGTACTCTTCAATTTAGTAACGTTATAATTCGCTGTCGTTTAGAGAACCTGTCTTTTTGGGCTCTTTACAATAGACAGATTACAAAACATTGTGCTCAAGCAGTTACATCTACAAAGAGTATTAAGAATAAATGATAAAGTTTAACATACATTAAATAAAAGAGGAAACTATCGTATAAATCAGAAAATAAATTTTATTTGGTTATTATAACGCATTTTTACGATTGTTTACCTTTATTTAATTACCTAAACGAATGAAGTATAGGTTATCACGCTGAAATATTTACAGAAATACATCGCCTGATATGACGTGCCTCAACTGTGACACAATTATAGGCAGTGATAGCGAATAAATAAATAGTAAATTTGTTGAATGATACGGAAAGTGAAAAAAAAAAACAAAAACAAGTATATAAGATTATGATCCCTTAATTTCTAAATGAGTATACGATTTGATCATAACATATAAATTAACACTAACATAGCATCTTTACTTAACTTTATCGTCGATACTCCTTTGAGAATTGTTTATTTTAAATGATTATTAATGAATACCATGCCGATTAATACAAAATTATATGAAACTATATCGAATACCGTAATCCAATTTGCTTTTACAGATACATAATCTACGTACCATCTAATTTGCAAACCAAAACAAGACAGAAATAAAGTAAAACAATAAAGTGTTCATGAAATATTAATTTTGAGACTTTTTCATAATACAATTTTGTACAAAATTTTCATATAAAAAATTCATAATCATTTCTGTCTAAAATTATCGACATCAATCACATACAAGTCACATTTAATTCTGCCTTGATTTCTAATCGCAAAATTCATTTCATAGACGTAGTTGGACTAAAACTATGATACAACCATACACACGTTTAACAAACATAATCTAGAGGCATACAAAATACATAGTAGGCATCTAAATGTCGTACACAATATAGAATATCTGTTATATAATCTAAGCCACATCGTTGCATTACCGAGGATTCCACGCATACCAAATAAAATATACAAAGTCAATAACAACTCATGTGAACATGAAAGCTAAAGAAAGGTTTTATTAACAAAAATGTTTTACAAATGGGAGAAGCTCTTGAGACGGGTACAACAAAATATCGCATGGAATCCCTTTGGCTTATATTGTTTTTCACCCTTTGCGACCCTGCATTCATTCGAGTGATTTCTAAAAGAACTTTTAACTAAAACATTTCTATTGGAATGTTTGTGTGAAAAACTGAATTCTAAAATATATTGCAATAGCAGTCAGTATTCAATTAATCCACAACTGTTCCAAGGGAAATATAGAAATCACTGTTCCACAATCACGAGGATATACTTAAAGTCTAAACTAGTTTAACATCGTCTAATGCTGTGAGCAGGTCGCTGGTATTCTGCAGCATGTCAGATTCGGACCAGAAGTCTGTCGTGTTCAGCTGGCCGTTTGGCTCAAGCATGATCTCAGGAGTCTGCAGGAAGCCTGGGCTCGGCTGCATCTTGTTGGACAGATATGGGTCGCAGCCCTTCATCACGCCGACTGGTGACATCAGTCTGCTGCCTGGACTGTACTGCTGGAACTTACCAACTGGTGATAGGGATTGTGGAGTGGAGTAGGGGCTCATTACCCGCTGAGCTGGGCTCATTGCCGGGCTATGAGTGTAGCTGTTTGGACTGGACGGTAGGGAGTACATGGGGCTGACATTAAGGCTCAGTGGGGACATAGGGCTGCTAATATTCGTGCGCATAGCGGTCATATTGGGAGTGTTGTTACGTATTATTTGTTGCTTGTGTGCCATCCCTTGTAATAGGTTTATTACAGGCAAAGGGATGTTATTTATGTTTGTGTTCTGTGGGATTGTCTGTGGGTTCCTGAGTTGGTAGTTCGGGCGAAGTTGGGGGTTTGCCTGTGGTAGTTGTTGCTGCAGGTCCTGTAAACGCATAAAAGAATACATTAGTAAACAGAACTTTCTCTTCACTAAAACACACGTGGGAGGAGGAGGTTTTCTCTACAAAAAGACACTCATCGAGCAGTCCCTAAAGAAACACAAAAAGAGTTCAGTAAAAAGGTGCACGTTACCATTAATAAAGTAGGAGGAAAAGGATCGAGTATCAGCTTTAGCCTTGGCATTGAAGCATTCTCAGCCGTTATAAATGTCCCACTTAACATTTACATAATGTTGGAAGCCAAGCAGAATTTGGACAATCCGCCATTGTTATGCAAACATTACGCTTGTAAACACGGAGAGTAATTTGTGTTTTCTGACCACGTGAACATGTAGGTAGACGCTGATGACGTATTTATAGATCTCTCGCACACAAAGCATAATTTATGATCTAGATTGCAGCTAGATGTTATTGCAGTGAGAATTGAAGAGCTTGTTAAACAGATATGCGTTTTCTGATTCAAATTCTTTGTGGCAATACGCAGTTCTTTTTATGGATATGAGCAATTTATTCGCTTGCACTGCTAGCAAAATCTAGGTAGCTGAAATGAGTGTGAACAACGCTACTGTTGTGTGTTTAATTTAACCTGAAACTATGAATATGGAGATAAGACTCGATCATTATGTTCGGAGCGACAACGTAATATATGCATAGATGCTCTATATTCGCTGACGCTGAAATCTCTCATACCTGCGGTGGTATCGCTTACTTCAATCAATAAAACTACTACGTCTACCCAGCTAACTATACTTTCAAATTTATGTCGACTTAATTTAAAATGCTTTTTTTATAATTTGATGTTGACAAGCCGTTGTGTGACCTGTGGTGCATTGCAGTCGAAGTAGCGTCAACGGTTGATCGATAGTAATAATAGCACTAACATTATAATAGTGCCTGCCACTTATAAATATTATTTAAATAAACGTGTTAAATGCGGGCTTGTGATTGGTTATTTGGTTCATTGATTTTATTGTTATTCAGTCCTTTCTTCTGATCTAATGTTGATAAGAGGTCTTTATTGCAATGTCATTGATTTGAAAATTAAATTGTGATGATGTGAAAGATTTACCTACACCAGGGAAAACTTGGCATTCTTCATGAAAGCTGTTTTAAAGATTTAAAGAATTAAAGATTATGATTCCATAGGGAGCAGGGATGATGAAACGGATACCGTATCCGCATCCGCAACGAAGTATCCGCATACGTTTTGAATTTTTGATATCCGTAAAATATTCGCTTCCTCAACTTTTGATTTTAAAAGCTCCGCTCCCTCAACCGCAGCCTCATAATTTCTATGAGAATGTGACCCTACACCCTTTTTAAACTCGCGAGTGTTATACAGGGTGGATTTTTGAGATGGCGCAGTAAGGACAGCTACCTTAACGGTTGTAGCTACACGAAAACGGTCGAGACTGTTCTTTACTTTTTGAGACTTTTTGATCTGCATTCACAGATTTACCGTAATACAACCGTTACTACCCTGATAGATAGGTCCATTAATCTCTAATTCCTACTGCTGAATGTCCATCGTAGTTTAGAATAGACTTTTTTTTTGTTGTAGTTATTTACATGTCATGTATATTTTTATCTAGTTACTACCCTACTTTTATGTTCTTAAGTTAATAGTTTTTCGGCAAACCATATTTTTGTTGTCAGGATGATATCAGATAGTTTGCGTGTATTTTAGCATCGCCTTTCATACTTTAGTTCGTGCACTAAAATACTGACTTCATAAAACTGTTCCATTAGTTTTATTTCGCGATTTAACACACCAAACAACGCAGCTACTAAAATCTACTTTTTTTTATTACTGAGCACTCAGCGTCGAAAAAAATAAAGGGGAAAGAATAAAAAGTGTCATGGAAAAATCAGGAAACTTTTTAAGGTTTAGCAACTTTGCAGATAGCTCATAAATAATTAACAAACTCTGCTGACTTGCAAGTAATAAAAAAAATCTCTGTCAACAGCAAATAGCTGTCAACTAATTTTCCTTATTTTATTTACGGCCACTTTCGTCGCCCTTTGATAAAAATGCACGACTATAAACATACATTGTAAGCCAATTTAAACTTCAAGTGAACAACTAAGTCGCATCATTTGTTTCAATCAGCCCCATGATCATCGTATGTGGGTAAATCGGAGATTAAACCTCACTACCCATAATTGCAGCATCCGTTACAATGTCGGGCCAACCGTATCTCTTGGGATCTTCTCACTATCCCTTCTCGGGTCGAACATGAGATCAATTATTAACTAGCTTCTTATCACGTCATAATTTATAGACTGTGCGATAATTCAGGGTTAATCTCCAGTTATCTGCAGTATACTTTGGATCATAACATTCCATAATATATCTATCATGAAAAGACCCAAGCAAAATCTTTCTAACGTTTATCTGCAGTATGTATCTATGACGCTCTAGAGTGGCCAGTCCTTGGCCTTAGGAAAAGTTTTAGATGCGAATGGAAAAAAAGAAAATAACGAGATACCCGAAGTCAACACCCGTTTTATAGTAGAACGCTATCTACGGACGCACATAAGGCTCGAAGGACGGCTTAGAAGGGATTTCTCCTTTTAGTTAGGTATTGCCCTTAAGACTTCCACAAACAATTTCGTCTGGCGAAAAAAGTTTTGCAGTAACAATTTAACTTGAAAGTTATACGTATTTGCTAGTATTAAATTCCCGAGCCTGCAGAGAAATGAGGCCTCTATTAATAATTCTGTTGGGCTGGTATTTGGGTAGCTAGATTTCTGGCAACGATGTACGGAGGTGATGAAAAAAACTTAGCGGTTTAAGGAAGAGTAAAAACGATGTGTAGATCACATGCAACATTACTGGCTATAAGATACCCTCAGATCAAATAAAAAAACTAAGACAGAGAGCTGTCAACAGTGAAGTGAAGTCGGTTTCGTAAACTTGTGTGCACTTGTGTGGTGTAGTTTGATTGTAGCACGGATTTATCTGTTCCGTGGATTGTGTCATTGTAAAAGGTTGTAAATGTGTGCGTGTGAGCGTGTATGCACAGACGGTATAGTTATGGCATGCTTCACTGTATTGTTCGCAGTGCTCTGTCTTCGTTTTTTATTTGGTCTGAGATTATACCATTCATTTTTGCTATCAAATCAAAACATCCTGGTGTGTCTAAAAAAAAGATTTTCGTTTACCTCCTAACGGACTTTGGCTGCATATTATTATATTTTGAAGGACCGGTTACAAATACAAAAGAGGTATACATATTCACATGTTCAGAATACTTGATTTGTATTGACTAGCTCGTGTCAAAAACGTGACCATAACCTGATTTCCGAACTTAATTTGGTCAATTATGTATGCGTCATTTTCTTTTTATATGTTAATTTTCATTCGCACATAGATAGTTTGTTCTTTAATTAGTTTTTTAATTTATTTCTGAGTAGGTACGCTCATTCCATCGTAGACCTCATCCATCGCTTTATGCCAGATTGCCAGGCGAGATCGAGGTCAAAAGCAGACCCATTAACTAATTTGAAACAAACTATCATATTCTATGTTTAATTATGAAGGCTTCTGCTAAAAATATATTTCAAAAATACTATATTTCAGCTTTAGTGTCGAAACCAACGTTTCCATTTACGTGTTTGTTTTAATGTCTGGGCATATGCCATGCCGTGTCGATGGTATCAAAACAAGCAGTTAATGTAACTAAAATGTGCCTGAACAAATATCACATGGTAAACTCATAAATGCATAAAATATTAGAAGAATGTTTGACATAGCCAAAACTCAGAACTGCTGAATAGCTTGAGTTAGCGACAAGAGTCTGCAAATAGCTGTTGTTTGCACATTTTTTCTGTTCTATACGTTGGATGATTTCATAGCTTTTATCGGTATTTGTCCAAATGCAAATACCTTGCTTTAAAAAATCTGTTTTATCGTTGTCGTGAAGAGTGAATTTTAAATCCATCTTTTTCATATAACTTGTATGTCATAGTTTGCTGAAGCCAATACTCGATAAGGATGTAAAGGATAGGACTCAGGGTAATAAAAAATCAACGTGCACCTTTTTAACCAGAACTATTTTTTGTCTCTTTTATTTTTAAATATTTTCTCTTCAACGTCACAATATTTATTTCTCTCCAGAAAAATAAATAATATATCCTCTAATTACACTTCATCCATATACACACTATAAATATATTAAAATAACAACGACGATTATGATAGGTATCTATATTTACGTCTTTTAAAATTTTGATTAATATTCATACTGCGCTGACAACTGCCAAGCACATAATAATCTAAATTTCGAGTATTTCATGATTGCTTATAATATTATTAGTTCATCATTGATTGACTCGTTTCATAAATACAGGCTCACTATAAAATAAATGTAAAGGCATCCAAAGGTTGCGTTGATACGAACATAAACCGTAATACAACACAACTACACTTTGTTCTAAGTTGTACTTTGTAACATTTGGCAGTGGAAACTGTTGAGACATGGACCGTCGCATCTTACAACTGCCTGGGACAACAACGCACTACAATAAACTCTGAATAAAATACATAACGATCGGAACAATACTTCTAAAACATGATTTGACTAAGTCGAACTAACTCCATATCGATGTGAAAATAAGATTAGTTGTACGAATAACATAACCTAACGAATAAATAGCGATAACCTCTGAGTACAGGGTTGATATTAAAACTATTAATATTGACTCGGTTCCAGCTACGACTAAGAACATAAGACGGAGTGCGCGGCGGGCTCTCGCGGTAACTAAGTAACCTAGGAACGATACCGATACTTCACATAACCAACACGATATGCACGATCAATTTAACCACTAAACTCAACAATCGATTGCTTCAAATATACACCATTAAATCTAAAGCGTTGATACACTATACCTAGACATCTAAAACTAATTCTGGTACGCCTTGAGGCGCAAGCACGAGATTGCAAGACCGTGGAAGATTAACTAACTTAACCAGCCCTAGTACTAAGTCCCCTCGACTGGTCGTCTCACGTTTATAGCCTGCCTTAAACTTTAATCTGGCTCGTACCGACGCTTATTGTCTCGTAGGACTCCCCTTACAATGCGACTTTCAGTCAGATACTGGTACATGTACACGGTAATATCACAAGTATCGACGGCACTGTATTAACATTAATTCGTATTAAACCGACCAGAGTAAAGTTCTGTGAGATAGCACTGGTTTTCAGGCGCATAGTTTGAACACTGGACGCGCGTTATCACAGTTTATTTTAGAGTAGTTGAGGTCATAGCCTCAGGCTTTTGCTTTGTGTCGTGGCCGGCATGTCACCATGCAGATGTAGCCGGCGTCGACGTCGCAGCCGCTCACCAGAAGGTTCATGAGGACGCTTGACGACTGCGTTGGCGTCGTCGACTGGACTGGGGACGGGCTACGTTTTATACGCTTCGCACACGGCTCCTGCTCTTGCTTCATTACTCTTTTGACACCCGTGTCCCATGATGCAACACCTCTGCTTGGTATTAGACCTGTTGGCAATTATTTTGTTGTAAAAAAGTCAAGAAACACTGAAGCTAATATAAAATATCCACTATTTGAAGTGTATAATACCTTGATCAGAGTATATATTGGTTATGAGATCCTGTGGCGGTGGGCCCGTGGTCGTGGCCGTCAATAGGCGTTGTAGCGCGGGCGCCGGTGATGTGGTCTGCATCTCTGTGGGCTGTGGCCTTGCCATGCTGACGCTGTCGGGCAAGGCCCCCCACATCACCGCCGGCTCCAACACCGGCAGTTCATCACTCGCCGGGATAAACGGAGAGTTACCATCGTCAATGTCATTATCTGATCTGTTACTATCGAACGCGTCCAATGACAGCTCTGTTAATAACGAGGACTGTTCGCATGACGATTCGTTTTCCTGAAAACATATTTATATTTAGAACTGTGAACAAGATTAAAGCAATAAGAAAAGCGAAGTGAACTGTTTGGATGGTTACCTGTGGTTCAGGCGAAGACAACAACAACGAGTCTGGCGTTAAGGAGTCTACTGGTGATCCGTTAGCCAAATCATCTCCCAGTAGACTGCAGTAGTTGTCGCTCAGAATGAAATCGTCGAACATGTCGAAAGGACTATTCTCTAGAGGTATACAAGCATCGCCAGCGGTGGGTGCCAAGTGTGTCAGATCTTCCGGCTCGTCTTTAAGCACTGTAAACAACACGGACATTAAATTGAGGTAATCCTTATTACAGGATAAAATAGAATTCCAATAAAGCAACAACTGATACCTAAGCTGTGGAAGTTGGAGTGCCACTCACTTGTAAGTCCCTCGTCTTGGGAGAACATGAGAAAGCCTTTGTTCATTTCTTTCTTTCGCGGAGCGAATATAAGCTCTGTGACAGGAATAGGGCGTTTCTCCTCGGGCGTTATGAATTCGACTATGGCGCCGTTGGCTGTAGGGTCGGCCGAGAGGGCCGGCACAGGAGCGGGTAGGGGCGCCGCTGGGGCCAGCACGGGCTTCAGATCGACGTGCTGCACCTGGTGTGCGGCGAACACCTCATCTTTGCACTCGATGCCACTGCGAAAACAACAAACATGATAACACGTTGGCCCAATGGGCGGGATGGCTTATACCATCATGTCAGGTGTCATGGTCTACCGCCAACACGTCAACACTTAAATCTGATGTACGCCATACAAGTGCCTCCTTATAATGGACTATAATGTAAACTGCACGGTCATTAGTCAAGAGAGAATCAAACATTCCAGTATTAATCGGTTTTGTGTACGTCGTGTTTGAAGACGCGGGAAGTGTGAATAGCGCGCTACAAAGAACACTAGTTAGTACATATTGGCGTCGCGGTGTAAGATATACAATAGAGCGTAATCAGTCAACAATATTCAAGGTTGTATATGTAGTATATTATGCGAGCTCGATGTCACACGTTATGGTACAGATGGATAAACACTAATTTGTTTCACGTCTAGACTAGTCTATGTCAATTGAAATAAATACCGTACAGCTAGGATGATTAGTTTCTGCACAGCCTCATGATTCTAAACCGTAAATAAGGAAAGAGTCAATAGGATAAAATTAACATTAATTCAAAGGTTAAAATCGCAAATGGGAAAATCTATATTACTTACATGAAAAAAAAACAAGTGCATATTACTAAAAATAGCCGTCAGACAACACGGAAAAGTTTTATAAAGATGAGTGAAAAAAGATAAATATATTTCATCGCTTTTTTATGAAAAATAATTCTAATTCGTACCTGACAAAGTAAAAAGAAATCGTTCAAACAATTGACATGTTCTATTTGAGACTAAAATGTGCAACAATAGGAAAATGTTGACTTTATTTTTACTAGCACAACAAACTAACTGCACAGAGTGAGAACTGAGAGGAGAATCATCAATGAACGCGTGCGCACTGTCCCACAACTGACTCCCGTTTGACCATACTCAAGCGATACCTGATAACGAGATTCCAACAAAACATTTGTTTATGAGATGAACAAGGCTAGATTATCAGTTGGCGTCGCCTTCAAAACAAAATAAATCTTAATTGGTATCAAATTGTAGCAACAGCAGAGGCGACTTTAGAAGATTAGAATCTGGCAAATATTGCACTTTCAGGCTATCCGAATATTTGTTACAGAGATAATTTTGTATACAATATGTTGGTATGAATACTACTGTATCTTTATGAGAAAGTTTTTTTTTTTTTATTTTAATCTTTCTTGTAAGTATATAGACGATTTTATAGAGTAAACTCGGATGCAAAACCATATTGCAACTTTAGGGTCGTTCCCAGTGGCTGTTAACCATTTTCTATCATGACATTTTTCGTATTTTTCTCATCGACATCGAATAGTGCCCTATCTATAGGATCAGATTTTTTAAAGTGATTATATTATGGCAAACCTTATTTTTGGGAGCTAATTCTCAGATGTGTAAAGAAAACAACGTAGATCGTTTTTCAAGACATAATAAAACCAAAAACAACATAAAATAAGGTAAACTTCATTTATCTAGACTCTTTGAAGACTTAATGAAAAAAAGTGCTTGAAGTGAAATTTTCGTGTATCCAAGAAGCGAGTCTACCAAACTTTTCCTGAAATTGCCCTGACCCTGGGTCTTGTTAACTAGCAATTCGTTACACCAGTGATTAGAGCATTATTAGGATTAATTAATGAACATCCCATCATCAGATAACCTAAGGATTGGCCCTGTGGGACCCATTTGCGTCAATGATATCTAAATCAACACCGATACTGATACGCCAATACTTATGAGATAAAATATTGTTGACAATCGTTACGGTTCAAGTTTTCATTGACACTATATAAATAACACTGACGATGGAAAATTACAATACCTAAACATAATGTGCACTAATTAGTGAAGGAACAAGACTAAAAAGTTTCAGTAAGCCGAACATCTTTCAGCTTGACACTCAAGGCACAACGCTACTATTTTTAATACTGGCTTTGTTTATTTTGAGTTACGTAACTTTTGGTCGTTTATCTTGTCTTTACTAACCAAACAGTTCCGAGTATATCTACTCTATAATCACGATACAATATCAAATTGAGTCTAGCGTCTGAAACCAGACAATGTAACGCAGGCCAGACATAAAGCCGCTTGGAGGGTGTTTTTATTTGGTCCTTGCATTTACGCAATGTTTTTGAAAGTGAATTTTGTGTGAGCGAGATGGGTGGTTGGTCAATGTTAGGGATTGAAAGAGATATACTGATGGTAGTAAGTGCGGCCTTGCTAACGACCTTGCTCCTCGCACCCCTCAATCGGACCCCTTGTTTTCTTCAGACCGGCCATTCACCAGGAGCGCGCGAAGGGAAGGATGCGCGCGCATCGAAGCCACGAGGTAGATAGCCCTATCGATTGAAGGCTTTAGATTCTCGGATCCATCGTCTTATATGCCAATCAGACACCGACGAAATACCACCTCTTTTATGTGTCTGGATTCTTACTATAGAAAACAGGTCTAGTATAGAAACTAGTCTAAAATTGTTAGATTACAGCATCCACAGCAATAACCATTTGAGAGTTTTGCTTTTATCGTGTAATAATATCGTTTAGGAAACCCCCAAGATCACCGAAGATCATTAAACAAATGTACAAATCAATTCAGAAATGATATAAAAGTCACAGGCTAACAATGTTTTGGATCAATTTATAGCTATGCGGGCCAAGTGTTAGTAACACTATATTTTATTGAAACTAATGAATCCGTCGTTAAATTATACTGGACATAAGTAAAACAAGTTCCTTGACAGACCTCTTGTGTATCACTGAAACTTTGTCAAAGCAAAGCGAGGAAAAGTACATCAAAGAGCTTTGAACAATAATTAAAGTGAAGAAAACCTTAACTAATGAAAATGTTAAAAACACAACATCTTACTTCCCAAACGAAGATTTCTATAAAACCGACCAATCAGCTGATAGCAAAAGAACACACACAATCGTGGCATAAAATGCCAAAATAAAACTAGATAAAGAAGATAGTGATAGCTGATAACTCTTACGCTGCGCAACTAAAATATTTGGACAAGAAAGAAATAGAGAACAGCTGTTCGGCAGGTAACCTTGGCCGTGATACCGTTCAATGGGCAACGCAATTCAACAATTACATGCTCCACGGTCGAGGTCGAGTCGTGACGCTTTACACATCAGCCTCATTGGACATCAATTGTCTTAAATACGATACAGTATTGGAATATAATGCAGATAACACTGGAAAATTCTAAGTAAAATATTATGGAGCCGTGTAATTTTTTTTTCCAACTTCGGTCATAATCATAGTTACATGTGATGATAAATTAGTCATTTTGTGGTAACTGGCTGACAGGCGTTAAATTTTTATATATTACACATGCCAGACGCCGTAGGCAGACGCGGTAGTTGATAAATCTTTGGTCAATATTTCAAGGCTGATAAAGATAAGATAAGATTAATTCTTAATTTTGTAATAACGATAAACAACTTTCTAAGAGAGGAACGCATATATCAGGCGGAAATTTTGAATGATAAATTGATAAGACCGGCTCGTCCGATATTGTGTCGAGCGACCGTGTCGTGAAGGGTCATAAAATTACCATAGCCCCATGCGTTCAACCGGCGTGCTTCGAACAATGTGTACTAAAACCGCAAGTCATCAGCCGGGTGGCCAGTTTACTATGTTAAGTCAACATAGAAAAGCAAACAAAATACCAAGCAACGACTACTGGAGAACTGAAGGAGGTCCACAATGAATAAATTGCAGCTAGTGGCTATGATTTAACAATGCAAGTTATCAATTTTGTAATTCATAGATCTCGGTCGGTTAAATTAAATCAAGTAGAAGAATCAGCACATCTCGGTCTGCCAATCGACTAGCGAGAAGTGCGGCGCGGGAGTCAAGGCCGGCTCGGTGGCGCGCTTATGTAACCGAGCTGACGGCTGCGGGGGACGGAGACCGCTAAAATTAGCGGGTCTCACACAAACAAGAACAACACACTGACACGGCGCATCAGCGCAAACGCACTCGCCTCACGCTCCGGTAATGCATTGACACAAAAATACAAAACGACACGATGCAATAACCAAGTTTCACTAATAACGACGACCATAACTCTATGCTATGCAGACCCACATGTGTTTCTTGGAATCGATCGATTATCAGAAAATGAAGGTAGGAGTCAATATTATGTAAGTAGAATGTTTAGTGAACACTGAATGAAAGAATATAAAAGGACATCATCGTAGTTAATAGAAAAGCTTTGCATTAAATCAAATCGATCGAAGAGTCCGATATTACTTATTTATCGTATTTTCACCGTTTAAACCACAATCAGCGTAAAGATTTCTGCTACAATAATAATCGTTTTAGATTAGATCACAAAATAGTATTCAGGCACTAGTATGAGAGCACATCCACTATTTATGCACTATTCACAGTCACTAAATCGCACTGATCCTTACCATGATGCGATAGGTGTAACGATGTGTTGTCAAACAAGTTTGTCTATGTTGAGAGACGCCGGCGTGTTACTCAATATACAGTGAACAGCTGATCGGGAGCGCGAGTTCGTCGGGGGCGGTAGGGTGGCCGCGTGGGGTGTACGTTTGCGTCGAAGTCTGTAGCACGAATGATACGCGCGGCGGTGGCGGCGGCGCACTCGTGACGCGGCCCACCTAAACACATACATTACACAGTCGCGCGATACCAACTGATGATAATTTTTTGAGGATAGCCGGTACGTTCATTCGACAGCCACGCGACTTGTAATCGAGTTCACGAACCACCGGTGGATCTAGCGGCGCCGATCACGAACAGGTTAACGCGATATCACCTTACTTACGAGTGATATTCACATACCGGGATGTTAAGAGCCCTGATAGTTGATCCCATTCATAAAACAACTGATAAGAAAGCGGAAAGATAACTGCATAACAACAAGAAAACACCCCACGACAGTCAGACATGAACATTTCTGAAATTCTTACTACACCAGATAGAAAACTTGTCCTAGATTCCAAAGCAAAATTAAATGGGACCTTTAATATTGCCGATCGATTTCGTGTAATTGATGAAATAAGTTGAGCAGAACTTATTTTAAGAACAATGGCTCCCGGACAGGCCAACGACCCTCGACACATTTAAATCTGGTTTATTTCCTGTTTCAATACTAAGTAATATTTTCAATGATTTAATCCTGAATATCACTGCATTGTGAAGTGGGTTCCTTTTAGTATCATTATCGCTTTAATTACACAACCTTATCTATATGCAATGAATGTGTCGGAAGACTAACATTGCGGTTAACTAAGACATATAAAAGTATATTTTCTGCAACATAAATATTTTCCAAATGCCGTGGAAGCTTATTGATTTTGTTATTTGCACACACCATGACGTGCCATGTTCTTCAGAATTAGACAAAATACTATTCAGTTTCTAAATATGTATAAGTTTGTCCTTATAGGTTCATTACAACAATTTCAATACTTTGCGTACATTGGTATCCTCAGATTTTTCTGAGGTTTTCCAAACTTGGCTATCACAGCCTCAAAAGAATGATTATGACTTCGAGAGTTCCATTAAAAGTACTACCAAAGTTATGCGCATAAAAATTTGCAGCCATTAAAATAATATCTCCTGTGAGAAAATCGTTTTTTCCAAAATATCTTCGCTAACATCTCGCTTAAATTGAACAACATTTCAGTACAATTCATACGTACACCACAATGTTATCAAGTTATTCAATCACAGACAAGCTGAATTGCCTAACAAAGGCTAGGTAACTTTCGCGTATATATTTATTGTTATACATAATGAAATTGAAAAGGTAGAATATAATACGTTATTTAAAATTAATTTTCCACTATCTGAAACAGAAAAGGCGAACAATAGGTTTGATAAAACACGTGGAGAACTTGCCTTAATCAAGGTATTTGTTGATAATGAATAGGTTCAGTTTGCCAATCCATCAAGTGGTGCAGACGTGATACTCGATACGTTTGGACGATGAAGCCGCGTTGTTCCACAATTTAAACGCGTAACTCAACACCGCGCTCTAATGGACCCTGACGATGTCAGCCACTGGGACCCGGTGCCAGTATCGTGTGCAACTATGATATTATGATTTATTACAGTGTAAAATCGCGTTTTATGGAGCATTTAACACGGTTGAGTTGAATTGAATCGTCTTCATTGCCAAATTTCCAGTTAAAGATATGATCACTTTAATTGAGTTGTTATTTTATCCAAAAACTTGATATTCGTTGCTAATGAGTAAGTGCTTCTGCACTCTATGAAGGAATTGTGAGTTATGAGACTATTCCCCGTCGTACCTACGTGAATTTAAATGAAAGAGCATGCGCGCCGATGACTAGACCATTCTGCAACTGTTCGCAATCATCTGATGTAATATGCGGAAATTAATGTATAGAAAAAACTACATAATATTTTATGATATATCCATGGAAGTGAACATTTGTACCTATAATTTGGTTCAATTAACACATATTTTGGCAAAACACATATAAACTGCAGCGTTGCGCTATTTCATGAAGAATTTCCTCAGCAACGTCTATAAATAAAACTGATTAATTAAGAACCGGTATTTTCCTGATACTTAACACCTTCTGCAAAAATAGTAGTAGTAGTACGTCTATGGAGCAGGATTCGTCACATGTTTTGCGAATTTAGATGCCTACGTGATATGAGAAACGTTTCTCGTATCGATTCTGTGACTCCCAACTTTTTTGGAGTGACTAGTCAACTTACGAGAGTTTGTTTTACGTGACTGAACGCGATCTTTCTCAGCTTGGGAGTTCCACTTTTTGTCTAAGTTTACTCATATCCGATCACAAACTCAGGATACAGACAAGATGGAAAACTTGTTTTAAACTTTCAAGTATTAATTGGAGAAGTATTATGGCTGACAATTATGGTGGTTAGCGTATTGTATTTAAGATGGCGGTGCTAATTGGTTGGTCGACAACAACTTAGCGTTTTGTGATATTCACTGTGCGTTTCGCGAGCTGCAAGCTGTTGTGCAATTAGGGCCAAAGGAGACCGCTCGTTGGGCGTCGACCTGGCCCCACCCCTGGTTTGTTCTGACGGGCTACGTGACTCGGACGCCGTTGCACACACCTTGCATCATCGTCTTAACGAGACATAACTGTCGCCGACGATTATGACAAGAGTACTAAATAATTTGTACCTATGGGGAATGATAAAGAATTCAATGTAAAACTGTAGATTGCATTATTGCAACATAAACAGGAAAGAGTATTGCGGACTGATTAATTGATTATACATACAAACAAGGTAACTAAAGCATGAAATAATATTTTTATTTAAATCTATAAATAACTTCGAACAAGCATGTATATAAACACTTCAAAGAAACTGCATATGATTATAACTTCCATTTACAAGTGTAACTACATAATAATGTAACTTGTAATTATTGTAATCATCACGAAGCAAATGAAAAACATACGTCATATAAGGATTCACTCGAAACAATAGTTGGAAGAGTTACAATTAATAATAAAGATATCGTATGTCATATTATTGAGCAGAAAGTTTCTGGAGTGAACAACGGTGCACTCCCATTCCGGCTGTCAATCACGAATTTTAAAACGGTACAAAATGAGAGCAACCACAAAACGTACAGAGGCGAATTCCAATAGACAGCGAGCGATATTAATAATACGATAACAATAAATCCTCCAATCCTATTGGGAATTCATCTCCAATACTGTGTTATCTATTCACGAACCCAACAGGAAGCGATATCCACGCCTTTCTAGGAACGGACAATCGAGTAAAAACTAATATCAACCCCGGACACTACAAATATTTGTCAAAATAAATCAAACTTTTCAAACAAAACCATGTAATTCTATTCATAACATGAGATTTGTGAAGGTTTTATGATAGATCGGATAGGAGTCGAAGAACATAAAATAAAATGATTGGCTAGATTCTGCTGATAGAGAATCTTTGGGGACACATGAAAAAATATTTCTAACAAATAACAAACGAAGTGTCTAGAAGACGTAGAAGATAACATCACGTATAGTCTGAGTCATAGTTGTAAAAACTGTAACTGTATGGAACTATAGACAGTCTACATGAAGTGTGCTAAACCTGTAATCACGTGATAAGAACAATATCAAAGCTGGGCACATTTGAATGTTTTGTTTTCAAAAATCTTGTGTGATTAATGGAGCATAGGTTTTCCAAAAATTTTCAATGGATCCAAATAATTAATGATTAAAATTTAGTCTGACCATGATCTGAACAGAGAACTTGAAAGTAAATTTCGAAACAGAAAAGAGTCTTCCAATACAATGAGGATATTAATCAACCCAGTCCTGGACAATAGTTTAACAGAGGTCAGTGAACCCATTCATCAATATTGATAGCTTTATTTGTAGTAGCCAGGTGTTTTAGTTATTGGAAATCAAAATATTAGGCTAAATGACACGTGCATAGCGTACGGAACTCGATACTTACTCGTCATTAATAAAACATCAAGATCGCCAAGCAATTGTGTAGGGACCTCATTGTCGAGTTCATTTATGGGAAAGTGCTGAGGGAGAAGTTAATGCTCTTGGATTAAGCCAACATCTGAGGGTCAGTCGCAAAGTCGCGAACCATGTAACTTGTCATATGCCGTAGTGGCATAGAATGTTTTTTTTTTGTTTACATGTAAGTGCAATGGTTCAGGCTCGACACAATATTCGAAGTGCCGACAAGTATTACAACAGCAATAATAATTTAGATACTGTATGTGCCCAGTATTGTCACGTAACATGTGATATCGCGGCTTGTGCCGACAAGAACGACGATTAAGCAAAGGTAGGTGATCAAAATGTAGCTACTGTACCTTAAAAATAAAATTGGTATTCGCAAAGTATTATGACATAAGCATGACTGACTACTTTCAAAATCCAAAATTCGTTATATCTCATACGTATTGGATCGACACATAATACTAAATTACGCTGGCATGTAACCGCACATGCCCGTACTAAAATCAATATGCAGTATTTTTGAATTAGGCCAAGCAATCTGGATACGGGCCTGCTAAATATATGGGTGTTCATGCTGATTTTGTTTTATTACAATATGCAGAAGATTGAGAATGCAAAGAAGCAAAACTGAAATGATAGCATAAAACGATTAAGTGAGTTTGCCGCGGCTGACAAGAATAATATAAAATTTAGTTTTCGCGTAACTGTTTGTGGAGTTACAAAAGTTATCACCCGAAGGTGTAGCCGTTCCTAAATAAATCTTGAAGGACGGTTAATACAAGTATGTCTAAAAAGGGCGAAGATGACGTCAAGCCGGCTGACCCTTTTTCGAGTCCACTTTTACTCGTCAAGAAATTTTCTCTTTAGTCATAGGGTGATCCCTTATGACTGTTATAATTGAAGCCAAAATATGTAGGAGAATTTGATACCGAAACTCATTAACGAAGTACGCGAAGTAACATAAAGCAATATAAAAGCGAACTGGAAAACTGAAAATGTTCACGAAACAGATGCTAAAAATACACGGCAAAGAAAAGGGTTTGAGGGGTTTCAGCTTATGTCAGAAAATGAGGAACAAACGGCGGGAGCGGGACACCCACGCGCCTCATTCAAGCTTAACTAAAATTGCAATGTACCTATGTTGGTACCTACTCGGTAGTAGGAAGGTGGGGTGAATGACCTAGGGTGGGAGGAGGCGGTGCACTCGCCCGGAGTTGCATAAACCGTCCGACGACCGCAGAGCTGCGCATAGTAGGTATCCAGGAAATATTTGTACAAGGTGAAATTCACATGGAGAACGAAAACAACCCTAATAGGTGGACTCTTCCTTTTATATCTTTACACCATCTACGCTAATGAAATGTGAAGAGAAAGAATAAAAACGTAGGATTGATTTTCTTTATAACCGCAGACAATAACATTCTTGTGGAAGAAAAAGCAATTGGATTTTCTCTTAAACGTGCCACAGCTGCAAAAATATAAATAACCATAAAAATCTTAGAACGAAAGATAAGATTCAATCGTTAAAATGACTAAACCATTAACACTAAACAATGATGTAATGTTTGATATTGGATTGTGAATTAAGCAAATGCGTGTGTATGAAGATGATGAAAACGTGTGCAAAATAGACTGTGAAATGGACAATGTTCAATTCAATAAAACGGACTCGCGACTCGAAATTAGGATCTGAAATGTGTGTTGACTTAAAATCCAATAGGTATTTCAAATTCATACATTTCTTCGAAGTTTCTATTGATCAAGTTAGCTTTGTATTAACGTCACTTAATCAAGAGAGTACATTTCCCTAATGTCTGCGATCGAGACTTCCAATAAAGTGATAGAACATATTTTTTGCCATATATGTCTGTTTTGACAATCAGCTCATCGATCGTCTAAGACATAATTAAATTCTAATTATAGAAAAAATCTAGGTGTGTCCCTTCATGCAATGGATACAGTTACGTGTTCTCGCATTGACCTACATGCGGTGTGAAAATAAATTGCGGTGCAATGCAACACACGACAAAGATATCAAGTCATGTGAATGTCCAGGTGTTGCCATGTACTCGATCTCAATGATAAGGTCCTGTTTAAAGGCTTTATTATCTTGATCGTATAAACAACATATGCATTTTAAAACATACGTTCACCAGGTAATTACTTTTGTTGTAAAGAGCACTTTAATGCTGATACGGATATTTCTTTTTGTTGACGATATTGAAAAGCTTTGTAATGAAAATGTTAAGACTTAAGAAACTGCCAAGACTCAAGAACTTGTTTGTAATGTATATGATCTAGTATACACAAACGTAAGCAAATGCAGTAAATCCTTAGACCCTGTACGAGTAAATGACTTAGCATAACATATTAGATCATGTCTAGCCAACAGGTGGACCGTTCACTTCACCTCTAAGTCCGACTTGACACAATTTAACACATTAAATAATCCCTCTAAATGTATAACAAGATCATATTATCTAACAAAGGTAAATTCACTTAGAATAGCCGGATTAGCATAGCCTACACAAACAAGGGACAAATGTTTTGCTGAACTTAGCAACATAGATATTTTTTAAACAATTTCAAGGGATTCTTGGTAATGAGTTCCCATTGGGTGTTAATGATGTTGTAAGTATGGAAACATTATCATATAATAGAAAATTTATCACGGAGCAGCGGGATTATGTGGCATAGCAACCAACACCCGAGATAACCCCAAGCGCATCTGATGTTGATACTTCGGTCGACGGTCAACTATCATCTGCAGTCAACGCAGATAAGATAAAATTTTCCATCGGAATTGTTTAACTTAACTAATAATAAAGCCGTCAATTTAATTTATGGTTACAAATTTAATTAAATAGTCAATAAATTGTATAAATAAGTAATTAATGAGCAAGAAGTAATTGACTCTTATATAATAAACGTGATAAAAGAGATGTTAGTATTAGTACCTAAGTACTTGAAGATAATAGTGCAAGAAATAGTAAGAAAGCAATTTCTTATCAGATTCGTAGGTCAAGTTTGTTTTTGAAATCTTGGGATAGTAAGGAAACGTGAGTTGAGTGTGAATGTAATATAAAAGTTTACGGCGTAGAAGACACTGAAACACAATTTACACAGTAATACTTAGTTCATTATGCGTGTTTGATTTTCCAATTGATAGGGCTGTATTTAACATGATTGTGCTAAATAGATAGCTGATCGAAGTCCTGTCCTACTTAATTATCAATTGACATCATGATTTTCGCATGAATCAAGATATCTTGTGATTATTCTGTTGTCACAGTGCATGAGCACGTTATGATTGTGTCAAAATTCATTGAAAGGAATTCTCAATAACACAATTTAATACTGACTGATTCAATATTTCGTATATTATTCCATTAATCATGAATGTGATTTTGCAATTGTCAAAGCTGAAAAAGTATGAATTTGCTAAAAAAGTCAAGGATAACGCCTTGCCATATCAAATTATCGAATGATTATGTATGAGTTCATCAAGATATTACAATGTTGAATTTGCTGTTGTACAAACGTTTTATGATTGTGCAAGGAATAGTGATATAACAGAAATCGTTACCATTAAATAATTACTTAACGAAATATACATCCAAATATACATCTTGTACGTGGTTTTGTATCTGACAGAGCTAAAGAATGATCATGTTTATATCGTATAAGGAAAATGTTTGATGACGAAACAAATAGTTACAAAACATACACTCAAGGATGGTAGATGATGGTAAGAAAGGGCAAAGTCTACGAATTAAGGAAGACAAGAGACTAATACTGATGTGCAGGATTAGCACGTGATACAACATTAATGAGATATTTGTCTTAGGAGATTACACCTTAGTAGGTAACCCTAATGGCTTATCAATGTAGAAACAATAGGAATTGACAAAAGGTATTGTTATCGATATAGCATCAACAATAAAGACAGAGTTTCCAATGAGAGATAAAAATATATTGATAATTAAAACTGTTAATTGCATTCTCAAGAAGAATTTAAATAGTGTTGAGAAAATTAAAATGCTTTCACATAAAAGCCACAATTAAGAAAATCTCGGAGTATTACTGAGGCGCGTTTGTAATTTGGTTTTCTAGTTTATTTTACTTCATTGAGGTGAAAAGAAACGTCTTTGGATTAATTGTTTCTTCTTTGTGAATTCATTTGAATGCTTGGTTTTTATTTTATCGGTGACACGCCTACAAAAAGATACAAATATGAAAACAAACGTGATAAACACGGTTCGGAAGTGATAAGACTCTTTATAACTGAATGTTTTTCACGGTCTACATTTTATGGACCACGCCATCATCTTAGAAATGGAAAGATAAAAACTGCTGACCTCTGAACATATTGAGCAATGCGGAATATTTTCAAGAATCGTAATATTTCCACCTGCTTCCAACATTTAAAACATGAATCATTGTTTTGGGTACTTCACGTACAAAGGTAGTACAGTATTATCGCTAAGTTTAGTAGCTGTAAAAGTTCTTGAACGTGGTTTCGTCGTTCCTTAGTGAATAATTGAACACTATGGAATGAAGAGCTAACAGGAGATTTACGAATTTAGTAAGACATTTCCACAAAAGACTTCCTTAGCCTTGAACGTAAAAGTAATGTTATTTTTATCACTTATCATCATTGTACGATAATATTATGATACCAAAAATAGATGTTTGCCAAAGGCCGAGTTTAAAATAGATCAGCAAACCCTTCAGATGAACCTACAAAAATTTAATGAAACGAAAAAGGGCCGTTGTTAAAGCGATGTGAAAAGCGGAAAGAGCGGAAAACCCATTGCAATCTGCGTGACCTCAAAATGTTAACAGCTTTCAAGCGGCCGGGGAATGTGCCCCATAAACGCGATGAGATTCACTGAAATAACGGGGAAATCAATTTAAAAAGTTGCAAAATTGAAGCAGTAAAAAACGGTAATAGAATTATGTAGCGGATGATCGTCGAGAAAAAGAAAAGTAAGCATTCTGGATTTCAGACAAAAAAATCCCATTAACAATAGCGGTAAAATTTTGTGAAAATATATTCTTGTTAGAAATTGGTCTGAGTTGTGAGTGAGACAAAGTTATAGCTAAGAGAAAGGACATCGTAAAACAAGAATGAAATGTTCTCAACATTTATGACAGACGTTCGTAAATATAATTGGATTTTATTTGTAGCAGCATTTTAAAGTAACTTAAACAAACAGATTGATTTAAATAAAAAGAGTTCCCCAGACCAAATGTCAGGGAATCGCTGGAGCAGATATCGGAAAATTCTTTTTCACGGACAATTGATCAGCCCTGAAATTTTTTCAAGACGGCTTTTACGAGATTAAAGACGGGACAAAAATAGAATGACAAAATTAGGAACATTAGTAACTGTCCATTGATAGAATTTTGCTAATGTTTTTCCAAAAAATGTAAGCAGAACAATCTACAATGCAAGATTTCAAAAGTATTCATAAGCAGAGAAACATTAAATGCCAAAACAACATAATTTACCGTTCAGAAAAATTCAAAGAGCTATAAGAAGTGCTCACACTAAATATAGTTCTGTTAAACATTTATAAATAAGTCATCATCATCTTGATGCCCTTGTCCCATGTTACTTGGGTACGTACAAACAACAACCAAACATTTATAAACAAGTACGAAATGTATTATTGGAGGATTCTTATTTTGCTTTGCATTCATAAATCGGAAAACCAGAGTAATATTAATTGTATCTGAAGTTCCTCAACCAAAGTTGTTTCACAAACCAATGAACGGTCAACAAATTAACTGTTCACAAGTAATATGTATTAAACATCTATCGAGAATCTTTACGAGTCACAGATCAAGGGAAGCTAATACAAAGTAAGACATTGATACAGATAACACATATTGTTTAATTAGCTATTTGTAGCTGCAATAAACAATAGAGCAGTTGAACTAGAGTCAACAATAGCTGAATATAGATAGGTATATAGAATTATCTTTCCGCATTTATTTACAGATGTAGAAGAGAGAAGTGTTGATACGTAATCAGTTAGTGGTTTGCCAAGTATCGTATGGGTGCGACAATGAGATGTGGGCGCCAAACGGTTGTCCCTGACACGCAGTAGAACAGCCAGGTGTTAGTCAAAGTATATTACGAACATGTTCAAAACATTGACAAGTGTCAAAATTGGGTTTCGAATGCAAAATTACATTGTATTGTTTGGCATACACTTGTAAAGCGAGTTATGAGAGAAAAGTAAAGCCATTTCATTATTTTCATAGCAGAATATGTTTTACTATACAATCCACCATGGTCCTAAACTGATTATCATGTATATATTCATCATCTCGAAGATTCTGACGAATTATCATAGCAAGACCATAACAATATGGACACCCAGCAGTAACATATACAATCGGTTTTGGATTTAAGAAACGTTGAGGTTCGAAAGATACATGAATCTTACGCAAATGCGTGTCCCTAAAAGGATATATAAGTAACCGTATTTCTTGCGAATCTAAGGCAATAAGACCTGGATAACTTAAACCAATATCGGAATGTAAAAGTATCTAATATTGAACTAAATTGCTTAGCAGCTCAAGTCGGTCACGGAAATGGTACGGAAAATATGACAGAGTGCGATCAAAGGATTTGCTCCTTGTGTTATCTGGCAGGCGTTATTATGAATATTCTGCATTTAGCCGTGATATAGTATAAAATGACAAGGATATTGGTTTACGCGGAAATTCTTGCTTGATGGTGGAAAAGTTTATGTGAAATATTAAGAGAGGTAAGTAGAATGAAAATACTTTTCAAACTATTATTATTTAAAAGATATTATACTATTAAGGACTATTTAGAAGACAGATCAATATAATCTATAAATTATAATTTAGATTGAGTGACATAGATAATTGTGAATATATTTGCACGCCAGGTTGTGGCAGGATATGCTGAAACAAACTACTGTAACACCTTATTATGTACCATATTCTTGCAAATAAATATTTTGATTGATTGAATGTTTGCAAGGCGTTGAGATAGTTAGATACAATTTATGCAACAATGATTAAGATATTCAAAGAGGCTGTACATATTTTTATCGGAGGTAACAGTAAACAGGAATGTAAATACGCTTTACGATGTTTTCTAGGAAAATTATAGTCCATTTTATTACGTCTCTACTTTTATAGTCCAGACTCTAATTAACTTAGTTAATTCGCAAATTGATAGTTATTAAATTAACGAAAGTGCTCTAAACGAGGGTGAGCCGACGCGATAAGGCTTTTACGTGAAAGATACAGTCGCCTACGGATATTACACCCACTATTTCGTACGTAACAGGACAGGACGTAACTTATGTTATTAACCGTATGACGGTAGACCAACCTCAAATTAAAAACCATACAAAATAACATAGTAATACCAAAAATGTTACTTACCTTGAGAATACTTGACAAATTTCAATGCATAAAAATGATTGTAAATAAAAAAGTAGTTAGTACTCCTGAAACGGTGTTGAAAAATCTAACAAAAACACAAAGGCACAATGATAATACTGAAGATAATTTCTTATATCTAGACCTACCTGATGACGTAGTTAACGCAGACGACGCTGATCGGTTTCTGCTGCTTGTCGGTAATGACGGTGGCCTGGGTCTGGACCCAGGCGTAGCCGCCAGTTTTGGCAAGGAAGCGGTATCGGCCTGTCTCGCATTGCCCCTTCGAGAATACTGTAACAAGATTGATTTTGTTAGTAATGTAAGGTAAAAAACTAAAGATATATTTTTATGACTTTGTGATGACACTTTGAGGTGAGCAATTCTTGCTTTATCACTGTATGAGATGAAGCTTGGAGATGATAATACCTACATTTACCAAACGAACAATTAATGCTCAATGGCATCGCTATTTATAAACTGTAATAATATATTTTTCATTAGAAAGGTTTACAACGAAATCTCATTGTCTCATTTCATTTACAATTTGTTTTGTGTTTACTACTTGAATACGCCTAATGGCAATCAGTCAAGTACATCTATATGAGTCTAACAGATAATCACTTCAGGACTGATTAAATGATAAAAGAATTTATAAGTGCGTTACAAACTTGACAAATATCAGCAATTTATAGTTCTGTAATCAATTTCAAGGACGGTTAACATAGAAACGGAAAATATAACAACAAGTATTTTTGGGTATTGCGTTTGGTTGAGATACTAACATAAAATCAGATATCTATTTTAAAACAATGTCGTTCCAGGAAAATAACAACGGAGTTATACTTAAAAATACTGCTGCTCAAACTATCTATGAGGAACACTAGACATCGAAAAGGAAAATGAGTTATGCGAAAGGAACCCGGTTAAAGACAAGGTTTCGAAATCTAGATTTAAAAACATTAAAGCACGCAAGACTATTCTCAGAACTACACATTCGATACGAAAATAATATTGTTGCAGAACGTAATAGGGACGCCTGAAGACGCCATTAAATGCCGCGAGGTATATCATGTGATCGTGCCAATTACGTTTTAAATTGAATAAAATCGGTCTTCGCACAGCTATTGGGTATTGATAACTGGTCATAAATTGGAATACAATTGCAGGATTCCAATATGAATAAAACATGGAATCAAGTAATAAATCTAAAGATTTACAAGCGTGGTCCCGAAGGACAGCTACTATACGACTAGATACAGACATTCCTCTAAGTACTTAATAGTGTAAAATCGGGATAACAATAAGTAACGTACGTTTCCACAAATATTCTAGGAAGGTTTAAAAAAAAGGCAAAGTAAATAATTCACGTCCAAAGAAAACAAAGTTCGTTCAGCCATTCTGTTAGAATTCAACACTAAAATATGTAGTACACAATATACTGTTTTGAACGATAATAAGATGAACAGTCGATTGGAAATGGATATTCAAGTGACAAAATTACGATATTACGTCAGCTGTAATTTATCTCATGGCCTCGATACCAAGCTTTGGTTTCCCATACGGCACGAACGAAACCCACTTCAAGACAATTTTACCTTTTATTTACGTCAGCAGGAGTTCAGTCCCTGGTACAGGATCAATATAATAGAACAAATTATTTCGATCAACGTACAATATTCGGCTGTTGATCCCATACAGTGAAACTAATAAAGATTAATAGTGTCGACACAAGGCACAAGGATTGTAATAAAACCTCTCTCTTGGGCCCAGTTAATTCTCTCTTTGTGATATTAAGCCGAAAAATGTTTCGTAGATGTAGCTATACTAGTTATTACTAGAGGGCATAGATTAATAGTTCATTTAATATCCCGTAGCGCGCATTAAAATTATTGATGGTAAGCTTTCTAAACACAAGAAATCCTGGGCCACTGGTTTATAATAACTTGACCACTGAATAATATTTCGAGATGCCAGAGATGTTTACGAATCATAAAGCCCTAGAGAAGATAATATAATTATACTTAGTTAATAATTATTCTGTCAAATCTGTGGCTAGAGTCTCAAATACATTTTCAAGTAAATACAAATTCCGCTGATGTAATTTTCCCGGGTAATGTTCCTCTAATTTTAAAGAGCTTTCACATTTTATATTGAAACGAAGCTTCAACGTTACATATGTAAACTTCTGTCTACTCGTCTGCCACAATTTTATTTATGCAACCACGAACGCTTGGTACTCGGCGAATATATGGCATAACATACTCGATGTAATGTACCACATAAAAGAAAGACAACATTTTTGAAACAGAAATAGTTTTATGGATTTTTAAAAGTTCTTTTGAATATACCGAATGTGTTTTGTACAAATGGTTAAACCCGCTATAACTTTTGGAAAAAGCCGAAATATAGTTGAAGATGATGTTATTGGGTTTTCAACTTTTTACTTGATTACCTACGGCAAAGCAAATGGGGGTAACGATTTTGACAAGTATGTTCATCTGTTCCCTCATAACTTCTAAACTTCTCATCATCATTTGGCAAATGAGGTTTCGATCGTTGGAAGAAGCGTCTTGATTGATCGTCCGCTAGTTATAGGCTATGTGACGTCACATTAAATTGAATATGGCGGCCGTAATTAAAATATATATTATAACCCCTTAAATAAAAATAAAAGTTATAAAACCCAACCAAACTACGTCAAAAAATAACTTAAAAAAAAACTCGACTGCAAAAAAGACCTGCATTTGATTGCATGCCAAACAAAACAGACAAATGAAAATTACAATTTACGTAAGCGGTTCAATTTCTAATTTTTAATCATATAACTTATATATATATTTCTAATCCCCATTTAATTTCTTTTTTTATACCCTACTCGATTGATTTGGTTATTTTTTTGTTATTAACGTTTTACTATTTCAAGCCATATTTTTTTTCAATCCCCTGTCTTGGGACTTTGGGACACATGCGTTTTTAAGACGATTATAACGATACCTTAACTGTCGAAATCCATCCAGCCGTTTGGAAGATAGGTAATAAAGAAGTTTAAAAACATTACCCTTCCTTGGCAGTCGGGGTAAAAGGTAGAAGCAAGACATCACAGACAGACAAATTAAAATCCACAGTCACACGTAATCTGTTCGATTTTTGCCTAACATGTGTGACTCCGGATTTTAATTTGTCTGTCTGTGATGTCTTGTTTTATACCTTTTAGATGATTTTTTTGTCGTAGTTGGGGTTTGCGATAACATAGACAAGATATTATTAATCTTAATCTTTCGACCTACTTACGAGCAAGCATCAATATAACCCTAAACTATCGTTTGGAGATAAAAACTGATAGAGAATTTGTTTAGAAGTTTGCCGATATATAGTTTTGAAAAGTGGAATATTATGTGTGCCTTTAATAATACTTAAGTAATTAACTATTTTAATATCCTCCAGTCTTCTGGTGCACATACATATACATACAAGGTAAAACATGAAAATAAACAAATTATCAATATAAATCTAAATACAACTCGACAAAATTAAGCGTTTCCTTGTATTAAGATAATAACAGTGGTACCAAATATAGAACAAATCTGTTAAACAAACAACCTTTAGATATTCAAAAACGAATATTCATCTGTTCTGATGTACGATACGGATTCAAAGAAACGTCCAATTTCCAATAAATATAGAGTGGAATACTAGAGTCCATAACCGGGGTAAAAGAAAACCATTTCGGTCAAGAATGTGTTACTGGAAACGGATATAGCGTGCGCTGCCAACGTAACCTCAAAAGAGAAGGAGTCACGCGAAATATCCAGACAGATAAAAGAGCAACGGCTGATTGTACTATCGTAAAAGAAATTTTGTAACATTTAATCTACTCTGTAGTTCACATGTGCCTTGACGCCAGATAAGATAATTAAGTCGGTGAATCGATTTCCGAATAAGTAAAGAAAACGTAATGAGTAAATTGTTGAAAGTAACACGCAATATGTTTCAGATAATATTGGAGTCCAATGAAACGGCATAGAAACAGATAAACTAACTTCAGCATAAAAGGTAATTGACTGGCAGAAACATGGCTGTTGAAACTACAAGCCCGAACATACAAGTAATTAAGAACTTAAGCCGAAGCTAGCCAATATTCACATGTTCAGTTAAATACAGAATAGTTGGATGAACGCCAGTATACCAGCTAGCAACAGCTCTTGTAAAAACAAAGTATTAAATTCGAAAACCGTAAGCGCATGATATAATTAACAATAGCAAATTGTAGCAATGTCCTCTATCAAATGCATTCCATTAGAGCCCCGCCTCTTTATTCATGATGCCAAGACGATTCGTAGAAAACTGTACTGCAGCACGGCAACATTAGGCAAAGCAGTTCTGAACAATTCTATTACGATGAAATGAAGCATTTTATGAATGGAAGGAACATGAAACAACTCGACAGAGACGCTAAGCCCTTGTAATACACATAGCAATGCACTCCAGACGTAGCTAAAAGAACAATCCTTTTCTTAGCCTAATTCGATATTCTCGAGCTGAATAAAAGTTAGCTATTGGCTTAACCTGGGATAATAAATACTTGGGACGCGCAGCCATATGACCTGAGCAAACATATAATAAAGGCTGTTCGGGAAATATCGTCAAAACTAGTCCAAATGTTTACTAGGTCAGCATATTTTATTTATTGGAGTAGTTTATGTTAGTACGCTACGCAACTGACATAGGCTGTGTTCCAAGTGATTTCTACTGTATTTAACTGCTCTTAAGGGTGTAAAGGATGAATTTAACAAGAAATACCTTTTAAAACGTTCGGATCTAAAAAGCGTCCATTAAACAAATACAAACAGAGGCAGTGAAACTTTTATTGCGAAAAAAATCTGCAAATCAGAGAAGATACGGAATAGAGATGGGATCTCGTCTTGTTGAAATAAGTACAATGTTTAAGTGCCATTTTATTGTTCCAATAGCTGGTGATACGCGAAAAAGGGAGGAGCTGATACAAAGGATAGTGCGACGAACTTCGATGGAGCTATAAATTGTGAATACCAGACCAGGGTCGTCGAACTAAGGGCCGAGAAATGCGAGCTCGCCTGATTGTGACTAGATAGTCCGGGAGGTACCGTTGCATTTTAGGTAGTGTTTTTACGCCGGTCCATTGCCACCTTTTTCAATAGATCTCGGCTCACTAATAAGTGAACCAATCGTCAGCTGACGCACCCGCGGTGGGTGTGGGTGTGGGAGGGTCCCAAAGTGGTAAAAAAAAAAAAAAAAAAAAGTGATAGTACGCCGGCTGAAACTTTTTTCATAAATAGTTGACATCATACTGAGTTGAAAAAAAATGGTCAGCTGCATAGTGGAGGGTGGAATATGCGTCAACTGCTCGCATGAACTTGTAAAAAAACAAGTAAAATCAAGTACGCCGGATGAAATTAACTAGGTGATTGTTTAAATAATTACATAATCAGCCTATTAATGTTCCCACTGCTGGGACACAGGCGTCCTCTCTGTTGGCCCTCTAACAGAGAGGAGTCCCAGCAGTGGGCTGTAATCTACCACGCGGGCCCAGTGCGGGTTGGTACGAGTACATGTCTTTGAATTTTTATTTCTAAGACATGCCGGTTTCCTCACGATGTTTTCCTAACCGTTTTTCGAACCCTCGACCTACAACTCGTAAGTTAGGGCCGTTACCACTGAGCCACCACTGCTCAAGCCACTGCTTAAATAATTAAAAGTACGAAAACAACAATCAGCTGCATGGGTAGTGGTGGAAAGACCGTCGTCAGCTAACCCAGTAAATATAAAAAAATATTGGAGCATTGCTACTTCGCTCTTTTCTTTTAAACACATGTACTTCGAGATAGATTCTGGAGCTGCGTAAGACCATAACACGATCTTCGAGCTTAGTAAGCCTGTCCCCTCAAAATTCGAAAGGATCATTTGCATGTGTGTGTCTCTTTGTTAGCGTGCTTATCTATAATTATAATAGAATTATTAGATGATTTCAGAACTATCTATAGTAGCTTTTATTAGTAGCTGCCCGCCCCGGCTTTGTACGGGTAGCACTAAGTACTAATCTACAGCGTACCTACATAACTACCTAATTACCTACCCTACCCCACAAACACCTACATACTTACCTACCCTACTTACATACCTATCTTTCTTTCATACAATCCTTAACGAACACAACTAGAAAAAATTATTCAATTTTGTGCAGTCGTTCGGAAGTTTAAATGCGCTTATGTACATTCATTTTTATATTCCGGGCCATTTTTCCAAATTTTCTCTTCATAAGAACCTTTCTCGTAATCGAAAAAAAATTTAAAAAAAAATTGTTATCCAGCCCTTCTCGAGTTTTGAGCTTAGCACAAGTCGAGAATACATTTAGCGATTCAATTTTAATTTAAAGATAGATTACTTCCCATCCCTAAAAAATATTCAATGATTTTAAAATAGCCCATAGTTTTTTAGTTTTAGAATAGTTGTATTCAATATAAATAGATAATTGGGTTAGTTCGTATGAAACAACAAAAACAAGTGCAAACCGTATCGATGGAGCAATGTTCCCACCATGTAAATATCCGAGCTACGCCAGCATTTACTGCGCACGTCGTACAATAGCGCACCTTTGGAGACATGCTCACCTTCAAGACCCTTCTCAATTATCTCCCACTGACTGGGGATGAGAAGCAAAGGAAGAGAAATATATCTTCAAATGGTTCGAGGGTGATCAAGTAGCCATCAAGTCTCCAGTATAACGGATAGCAGCGAATACATTGCCTGTATGGAATTTTTGTCGGTGACACTTTCTTAGAGCGTGTATATTTCTGGTAGCCTAGTTTTTATGATTAAGACGTTAATTTACAGATGATGGTGAAGAGGAACTCAAGAAATCGAAAATGATTTCTAACCATTGAGTTAAATGTACTATGTTTCTAACAAAGTAATATGATATTATTATATATAGCATAATGTGTTTTACTTAAAAACTAACAGACTTAAAATAATAATAATAATACGAGGGGTGTTCAATAAGTACCTAGCCTCATCGCCAGAGGGCGCTGTAGTTTCAAAAGAGTTTTACCACAGTGTAGCACATTCTTTTTTAATTCTTTTTTCAAATTTTCATTCCAATCCCTTCATTTGTTTTAATTTGACAACTTAGGGAAGCGAACGTGTCGATCGGTTTTACAAAAATGGAAAAAGAGCAATATCGTTCGGTGATTCGATTCCTATTTTTGGAAGGGAAAACGCGCATCGAAATCAAAGAGCGCTTGGATGCTGTGTACGGTGACTCTTCTCCATCGATGGCCACCGTCAAGAATTGGTTCAACGAGTTTGCACGGCCGTACGTCGGTTTTTGATGAACCACGTCCAGGTGCACCGAAAACAGCTGCTACGGAGGAAAACATTAAAAAAATCCATGATCTCGTATTGGCAGATCGCCGATTGAAGGTTCGGGAGCTAGCTGAGACTGTAGGCATTTCAGAAGGAACAGTGCATCATATTCTTCACGAGGAACTCGGCATGAGAAAGCTGTCGGCGCGATGGGTGCCGCGTTTACTCACACCAGAAAACAAGCGCAATCGTGAGACCACATCGGAGACATGTTTGGCGCTGTTTAAGCGGAATCCAGCGGAGTTTTTGCGTCGTTTTGTGACCGTCGATGAAACCTGGATCCACTGGTACACACCAGAGACCAAGGAGCAATCAAAACAATGGATCCAGACCGGGGAACGTGCTCCAAAGAAGGCGAAAACTGTAAAATCGGCCGGAAAAGTTATGGCCACCGTTTTCTGGGATTCACAAGGTGTGATCTACATCAATTACCTCGAGAAGGGTAAAACAATTACAAGGCTTTACTATGCCAATTTATTGGGCCGATTCGACGCCGAATTAAAGAAAAAACGACCCCATCTGGCGAAGAAAAAAGTGCTGTTTCACCACGACAACGCACCGGTTCACACGTCTGCCGTTGCCATGGCCAAATTGGTCGAATTACGCTACGACTTGCTGCCCCATCCACCGTATTCTCCAGATTTGGCCCCTTGTGACTTCTTTCTGTTTCCTAATCTGAAAAAATCACTCGCCGGGAATAGATATGGATCGAATGAGGAGGTCATCGCCGCCACGGAGGCCTATTTTGCAGTTTGGACAAAAACTATTTTTCGGACGGATTAAAAAAGTTGGAGCATCGCTGGGCTAAGTGTATCGAACTAAAAGGAGACTATGTTGAAAAATTAATTCCCACTTTTCCAAAATTTTCGTTTACTTTTTGTAGGCTAAGTATTTATTGAATGACCCTCGTATGTATAAGTATATAAAAGAGGGGGGGGGGAACAATCATAGGGCATTAAAAAATTCGTCCGCATCGCTGTCAACAGGAAAAGTGCCCAAAAGGCTGGCAGCATTGCCTTGTTGTATGCATCCTTTGGCCATTCTATATTTATATATAATAATATTATAAATGTGAAAGTTTGTATGTTTGTTACTCAATCATGCAAAAAGGGCTAAACTGATTGGAATGAAATTTGGTACACAGATAGTTCACAACCTGGATTAACGTATAGGATACTTTTATCCCGGTAGTACGTTCCCGTGGGATAATTTCCGACATCCACGCGGGCGAAGCCACGGGCAACAAAATGTTTCGTACGATATTGTTTTACGCATGTTTTATACTTCCCGAGATTATCATTTAATTACCACTATTCCGATTAAAATTTGACAATATTATGATAGTTTTTTTGTTACGTTTGCGAAAAGTATCTGTCACCGCTGGGTGCGGGCAGAGGAGTTCTATCAAGTAGAACCTGAAAGATACTGTGCATTGCTCGATTAATCTGTATCTTGACTGCGTTAGCTGCCGGTCTTTCCACCGTTACCCATGCAGCTGATTGTTGTTTTCGTACTTTTAATTATTTAAGCAGTAGCAGTGGCTTGAGCAGTGGTGGCTCAGTGGTAACAGCCTGACTTACGAGTTGTAGGTCGTGGGTTCGAAAAACGGTGATGTGACATCTACTCGTACCAACCCGCACTGGGCCCACGTGGTAGATTACAGCCTGCTACTGCTGGGACTCCTCTCTGTTAGAGGGCTTACAGAGAGGAGGCCTGTGTCCCAGCAGTGGGAACATTAATAGGCTGATTATGTAATTATTTAAACAATCACCTAGTTAATTTCATCCGGCGTACTTGTTTTTACTTGTTTTTTTACAAGTTCATGCGAGCAGTCGACGCATATTCCACCCTCAACTATGCAGCTGACCATTTTTTTTCAACTCAGTATGATGTCAACTATTTATGAAAAAAGTTTCAGCCGGCGTACTATCACTTTTTTTTTTTTTTTTTTTACCACTTTCGGTCGCTCCCACGCCCATACCCACCGCTACTTGAGCAGCTGACCATCGGTAAACTTATTAGTCTTATAAGATCAACTATCTATGTCAACCTCAGCCGGCTTACTATGACTTTTGTATTTGCAACGGTACCTCCCGGACTAAGAGGCTTTGCTGTTGCTACATAGATGATATAGTTTAGTATATTGAAGGACCTACAGTGTAGATGCTTAAGTTTTATGTTCGAGTCGCCGTTAGTCGCAGTCTCGCAGATTCGCTAGTGGTATTATTATTTTACGACTGAGAATTTCTGTATGAATTACGTTTTTGGTCACACGTTTGATTCACTTTAGCATCTAAAAGAATTGGTTTGCTCTAAAGAGAATGTACAGAAAGAGAGACAGTAAACTACAGAAGTAGGTAGCTTATAGTGCATATCATGTACGGCTTCTATTTTTGTAGGTACACTTAGAAAGCCTGACAACATAACGTTTATGCTGCTTCATTTGTGAACACTGCAAATTCACTCAAACAATTGTCCAAAAATAAAATCCTTCATACTGTAGGTATTTGTGCCAAAATTCACAAATTCAACACCGCGTACTAACTTTACTCCCGTAGATATATTTTTTCCTGACAAAAAAAAAACATGTATTTCATTCAAATCAAGTTTTTTGCCCAATCATTCGTCAGATTTAGTTCAAGTCTGCCAACCAACTAAATCAGTTCATTATCTTAATTCATCCAAATGGGGAAGTAAAGCAAAGGGCTTATTAGCATAAAGTGCCAGTCCTAGGTGATTTAAAGGGTTTAATAGTACGTGCTTATCTGTCGTCAGTAAACGATTAGATAATGAAATACGCACTCGTACAACGCTTCCATTGTAACTTAATACCAGAAACACGATTCAACGACACAGATAATATTTTCCAGTATTTGATGACTGTTTTTGGTAGTATATTATCCTGTTACTATGTTACTCAAAAGACATGTTCAAGACAGTCTTGAGCATATCTTTTGAGTCCATAATTGATATCAGAATCAATATTATTGGAATTAATAATATACACCCACCAAATCTGTGTTGTTTAAATAATTTTCACACGCAAGTAACACGGAGTTGGTAATAGGTTCGGAACATCGGAACTTCAAGGGCGTGTTATCATAGTCACATAGTCTAATCGCAACAGTAAACATACATCAATGTAGGAAAACAAAAATGTTTATGAGATCATAATTAAAAGATTAGCTATCGATTATGCATGATCTGAGCATGGTAGCAGCGACACTTCCGTGAAAGATAACTTCAGATCTAGTGACAGGGTCAGTTTGTTTAGAGAACCTTCCCCAGGTTTACTAAACATAATTTAATTAAATAAATGATACAGTGCAGATAATCTCTTCCACTCAGATAAATTAATAATGAACAAGTACCTAATTGGATTTTTCTTCTAGAATTAGGTTAACGACTCGCGTCAGTATCATTAGCCTCAGATTGAAGTCAAGGCATGACACAACATACTCGTAGTAGGCACATTAAATATTATAAAGGGCACATTACGCCAATGATTAAGCTTCTCATTAAAAAGCACTAAAACGTACCTATACAGAGAAATGAGGCTGAACATGCTGTAAAAATGTTTTTACCTCCAGAGTGAATTATACTTCTTAATAATATGAGTACATTAAGAACTCTCCTTGTTTCCTAAGTGGGACAGGAAAATAAACCTGAGACAAGAGTCAACGCTCGGAGAATGAGTGGAGTAATGAAAATTTCAGTGAGTACCTCTGCATTATATTATTCATGAGTTCAGCTAGTCCATATCTGATTTCGTTTTATGTTCTTGTCTTTACCGACGTATGTAGACGGTTTCCATTATGGTATTCACAATTTGTATGATCATTATCATGGAGGAGATTGTAGAATAATATTTTTTCGCGAAACTGGTACATTGACCGAGTTCTCTTGAGCAACAGATTCATAGCATAGCGTATCTGTGGAAGAGGAGCAGATTGCTAATATTAAAATTAATACAACTGCTGACTATGAAGGTTTTGATCAATCGCAAAAAGCAAATGCCCTATCAGGAAATACACAATGATACAGGAGTAACTGTAAATACTACAAATCTAAGCCCAATGTCTACATAAGACGCAAGGAAATAACATAAGATAAAACCAGACATGTTTGCTTTTGTTGAAGTAAGACGTAGACAGGAGTAAATAAACAATGTTTACTGAACGACATGGTGCCAGCCCATAACTTCGCACAACCTTTACGACCACCAATTCTGACGATTGCGTTGACGACGCACATAAATTCACCCCTTCTTAAATTGGTATATGCCTAGTTAAATTGGTTAGAATGTCGGGGGAAGCCGACTTTAACACTCATTTTAACATATTATATGTATATAGGAATAACACAGCCTAGGGTAATCTAGGAAATAAACTAAAATACTAAACTAAACTTAAATTCTACAGCTTGATCAGAATATCATTCCTTGACCACCTTGCATATCGCGGAAAATCAGCGGATGATGTAAAGCAAAATATTTCGCTATAAGGGTTTTACGATTATAATTAAAACGAATATTAAAAGCGACTTTTATGTCGCAAAATTAATGTATGCTAATTAGTAAAACTGGAGTGTTTATAAGCCAATTACATTCATTAACGGTAAGTGAGTTATCTACAGCGAAAATGAGGGAATTTAGGAATAATGTTATAATTTTTGGAATGGATGAGCAGAAGGAAATTAAATTAACGAAGGATTAATTCAATTCATTTGAGAACCTTAGTAACAAATTTTAGTAACCATAGTAATAGGTAAATGAAGTAAAAACAATCGACTGTAGGACAAAAGTAAACCAACAGACGATAGCAGTAATGGCAAGCTAGAAAATAATAAAACCCAATGAGTTCCAGAAAACCGTAATTGTCGCCATGTAATGGCTGACCGCAATACTCGTAACTATAAACGTTCAGAAACAATACTGGTTGAGATTAGAGTTGTTTTAGCAATAACCAACGAACTCTTAGTTAGAAGTTACTATAACAAAAGTATTATGATTTTATTTTTACAGCACGTAAATTCTAGAAGGTTAATGCCCCTTGGCAATAAAACGGCAAAGGACGTAGTCGAATCGGAATATCTGGATCACAGAAATATAGAATTTATAAATACGACGTCATCTGACGGTGTCTATACTGCAATAAACTAGCAAGAACTCAACGAAGTCAGTCGTAAACTATCCTAGCTGTAGAAAAACCCAGAGACTGGCGGTAGCACGTAAATATTCCCGGGGTGACAACACACTAGAATTCTGGACACTCGTAAAATTTGCTGCTGCTTTATCTTGCTCTGGACAGAAATGAGAAACTGCCAAATAGTCGCCAGAGGCTAAATAAATGATATCAACAAAGGATAATAATAAAATTGACTTGCCTCTAGAGTGAATTTTTATCTTAATTAAGATTTCAGAGATACTAGATCATAAAATACAAGAAACCTTGCTGAACAGACTGCTTGTTAATAAGCTCTTGCTCCCGTTTATTAACTAGAATATGTTGGGAATCTCCAGTGCATGTCGTGTAATGTTATACACCCAATTCCATCTAAAACCTTTTCAATGCGGCCCGACAATTTCATGGGTCGATGGTTCAATTGTGAAGGCTGTAGGACTGCAATTTACATTGTCCTCTAGATTCCCAGTGCCAAACGAGATTTGAAAACGATATGATCTACCATTTATAGAAGAGCCAAGATAATGTCTGCTCTTGAAGTGTAAGTAAATTTACATTTATTAATTCAGGTTTTTACGTAGTCGTTTCTTTTTCTAATCATTTCTTTTTGCTTAACGACATGATTATAATCCTTGTCGAATCATTTTATTTATCTTGTCTAGCAATCTGATAAAACCAAATTTAACTAGAGATTACCAAAATTATTTTCAGATCATTTAGATAGAATCAATTATAGTAGAAATGGTTGAAACACAAATTTATATTTTATGGTGAGGGTCAGGAATCCGCTGATTTGAATAATCCTGGCGTAACAAGAACGTGGATAATGCGGCATTTGTACGTCTGGACACGTAATAGAAGAATATTAAAACACTATGGTCGATATAATAGAGACAAATGGTAATAGAATGGACTATACCAAACTGCAATGCATGGTCAGACACATTCTGACATCGAACATTAAAATTAATTTGAAGAAATAAATCATGGAAATGAAGATGAATGTGTTAGTAGTTCGCAATGGAATATTAATGGTAAGTAGATACAATATTTAACATTCACAATAACATCTACGAGTACGAGTTTAGAGAAGACGAAAATGGAGAGCAATTAATATTATTCTCACCGTGTTACACTGGTGGAATATAACTATACAACTATTGTAAAGCAGGTCTTTAAACATATTCTAATGAAATCAAACCAACGTTATCTATTAACTAATTTCTGACGTCAAGTTAATTTGCTCCTGTATTTCTTTGCAAATTCTTTCCTTATCATGCTATTGTTTAGTGGCACGTTTTTGTGACGTATATGTTACGTCTGAACGGTATTTTTATCGCCGCCTCAACCTCTCACAGATGCCCGAAGGTCTGGTGGTTTCATTCTAGGCTGACATCAGCTGAATGCCAAATCGTGTATTGTGCCATGGAGTGGAGAAAAAACAACTTGAAAGATGTGAAATTAACCGGTTTCCTGGATCATTTTTTGTTTTTTTGACGAGCTGCTGGTGGGCAGCCAAAATTAGGTAGCTGAAATATTGCTCTTGAAGCAATTTTCTTGCCGAAAAGTCGTCGCCCCATTCGATGTAGGTAGAAAGGTTGCACTGTAGCCGCTACAGGAATATCAGTATCTTTTGCAAACAATGAGATGTGCAATAGTCGCAATTGAGCCAAAGCGGTATTAATTTTAGTGCGTTACTAATATCCGTTACCTTCATCTGTGAATTCTTAAAACAGAGAAGAATTAATACGATGCTATTCCATTGTAACACTGAAAAGCACGTGTTTTCTATTATTAGACACGTTACATAAAAGTTTAAAGGCGAAAGTTGTTGGCTGTGCCAATAAGTATTAAAAATGTTTTCCAAATGATTCATTTACAAGTTCATGGCTGAATTCTGCATAGTCGTGATCGACACGTGAAACAGTCGCTACTGCATCATTATCGGTCCATTGTTGTGCTGTTATCACTATATTCCTTGATAGTAACAACTCTACCTATTACCAGATAAAACTAGAATTTCCAATGATTTACGATGTAATATGTTTGTTAGTAAAAATACATGCAAGATGTAACGTGAGGTGATTTCTATTCGGCTTTTTGCATCTTGTAATAAACAAACGTTGGTGTCGGTCCAGATATTCAGATATGTGTGTCGTCATAACGCGTTTATTTCAACTACATCATGTGACTGGGTTCAACCGGAGGGGGTTATCTACGATCATTTTGTTATTGTCCACTTAAAGGATAGGATAAGATTTATATGCGTTCAATTGGATAAGCTCCTCAGTTTTATTTCGGCAATTACTGCTGCAAGTTTTTTTTGTTGCTTGTGACTAAGTGTTTACACGATTATGTGTAGTTGTAGGTGTGTTATTATCTATCACGCGGTGAACATGTGTCGGGTTCGTGTTAGCTTCTACTTTTTGTAATCATTGGTATTGATCAGCTGTTACCGCAGTGCAAATATCATGATGAACGGCCATGAACCGTTGGTATCGTGGCGCCCGCGAAGTCATTTGCGCTAATTGTCATTTAAGACTCTTGAAAATGCTATCACTTCTTCAACGTCAAAGGCAGCTATTAAAAAGGTTGTATAAACAACTCTATTAACATTGGAAGCTTGTAAAACTATGCGTCATTTTCTAAATTGAGGTCAAGGAGGAGACAAAACTTCAGATCAGCACCCAATAAGTAAATAAATCATCCTTCTGTCTTTATTCCTATTTATTGGGTTTTTCTTATATTCGTCTCTTAACATAACATCTCAGCTCTCTTTTCCAGCCATATCACCTTTCACGCAATCTATTCATATTTTCTTAGGTCTTATAACCGTCGACCATTGTACATAATAGTACATACCTATCTAAACTAAAAACTAGAATAATAAAAAGTAGTGGGCGATATAATAAAGACTTCCTTACTATCGCCGGGTTCTTTTTAATTTCGTTTAAAGTTTATTACATCCAAGATAGAGCACTAATTGAATTAAAAGCTTCATTTAATAATGCCTGGATAAGATAAGTAAAAACGTATTGGATCTATTTAAAGAATGCGTATTCTAGACACAGGCGTAGGGGGTTTAGGTAGTGTTTTATAAATATTTGAGTAGCCACTTCTTTGTTTAAAGAAAACTATTGGTATTATAAGTTTATAAGTAAGCACTATCTCTATCTCTCTATTTCTCTCACTCACTCGGATATGAATGAATGAATGAATGAAATGCACCGACCCCAGCGTGGTTTAACCAGAATGGCTAAATCGAATGAATCCTAAGATTTGCACTAGCCCCTGGAGCCTCATGGTTCATGGGGCTACAGAGGCCATTGCATATCTAGGAGTATACCGAAGGGCACTGTAATGGTAGGGAAGACATGCCCTAAGGAAGGATATGGCAGGATTTACGAGCCGTACCGGATATGCATCCTAGAGTAGGCAATGGAATAGTGAAGAGACAGTCTCTCTCTCACTCAAGTTATGTACAAAATTCTCTTGCCCTTCCCTTAAAATAATTATTATTTGAAGTAGCATGCCTTCTACTTCTATAAATACATCTCTGACAGCCATATCATCACTCATCTACTTTCCAGCCATATCATCTTTCCCACCATCCATTCATCGTTTATTTGGTCTTCCTGTTATAGCCTAGTAGTACCTTTTACTATGATTAGATTAGTACATAATATATGTTTTTTTTTGTTTTACTCTATACGTGTGGGTATATTTAATATTTTAGTTTTAAGACTTCCCATATTCATATTTTCTCTTGTTCTCACACACTATTGTCTACATTTCTTTTTTTTATTTCTCCTTTCGCAGGATTACTGGAAGTAATTTCTTAAGAAATAAGCAGTAGGTACCTTTGTACTCAAAATTATAACTATGTGGTATCTATATGTATTTTACTGTGTATACATACAAAAATGTATGTACGAGAGCAGTGGTGGCCCAGTGGTATCGGCCCCGACTTACGAGTTGTAGGTCGTGGGTTCGAACCCAAGCAGACGCTTTACTTTGTGTAAATAATTTCATCACCACTGCTCTCAAAAACGGTGAAGGAAAACATCGTGAGGAAACCGACATGTCTTAGAACCAAAAATTCGAAGACATGTGACATCTACCAACCCGCACTGGGCCCGCGTGGTGGATTACGGCCCACACCCTCTCACCGAGAGGAGGCCTGTGTCCCAGCAGTGGGAACATTAATAGGCTGATGATGACATACAAAAATAAATGCTTTTCAGGAGTCCATAGATATGATGATATGAATACATAAACCATATTGTTAACATTCATAACTCCCACATAATTTCTGGCCTTCTCATTTCTTTTTGAACTTCATATAATTATATAGTAGGTATAATAAATGACATAACCGCATTATTAGTCTAAACCCGTCCTAGGTCAGCAATGCGACCTTCGTCAGTGTCAACTAATACGAGCAGTATGAACTGGCGGCCCAAATAAAATGTATTTTTATTTCCTCTAGCACGTGCTAAAACACGCCGAAACGACGCTTGTTTACGTAAAAAATAGATAGGTATGCTATATTACGTAAATACGTACGGAATTAGAATAAATAACGAACAACAATTATTATTGTGGGTTTATTTGCATAGTTTTATGAATAAGTACAAAGGCGGTGATTTGTGTTTCAATTACTTCAACAGCAATTTCTTTGTAAATTGATGAGCTTTAGGAACTTTTGAAAGTGATATGATAAGCAGCGCGTGACATGAGATGCTTTGAAAGCGTTTTATAATTAAATAAATCATGTTTTATTTCACACACATTATTCATAGTATCTATCGTTTGTAAATTAGTAGACTTGGCCCCCAGGTATCTCGATGGTCTCTCGATGGTGAGTTTTTGACACATTTTGTATGGCAAATCTGTCAAAAACTTACCATCGTGAGACCATTGTGACGTTTGTAAATTAGTAGACTTGGCCCCCTGGTCGACCGCGCTCTGCTCGGGTGAACATAGAGAAAGCGAATTTTCCCAGATATAAGATCTAGCTAGATCGATTTTTCGCTCCCGTAAACCCCTATATTGCAACTGTCATCGAAATCGTTGAGTCGTTTTTGGAGAACGTGAGTACAAAATTATATATAATAGTAGGTAGTATAGGATACTAGCTCCCCGTCCCGGCTTCGCACAGGTAGCACTAAGTACTTATCTACGGCTACCTTCCCTACCTACGACTAACATTTCAAGACCAAAATCAGCCAAATCGGCCCAGCCGTTCTCGAGTTATAAAATTACAACGAAAAGTGGCATTGATTTTTATATATTTAGCTGGGATGGCTAGACGCATATCACAGTGGAATATAAACAAAAAAACAACGCAGAATTTCATTACAAAACTGAGAGATTAATCGGACGCAGCAAAATGATACAAATCCCTCCAAAACGTTTACCCCCGGGTGTACTGAAAGTCTGAAACTCATGCCATTTAATTTAATTTTTTCCAACCAAGTTCGTGGTTACAAAACAATATCCTCCCCAGGCTAGCAACACGAATACTTATTAATATGAATGAGTTCTACGTGCGAACGCATCCATAACTCAAGTGACTGATACTTATAAAATGTTTCAATTTTAGAACATAACAAAGGTAAAACTCAAAGGAAAACATTGAGGAAAAACTCTGTAAGTATGTGATTTGCGGTAATATCTAAGTACTTATTACATTGCAGGTATGATTTCATAACGAAATAGTTGTTATACATAAACAATTAAAACTTATGTAGTTACTTTAATTGACACTATTGCGATTTATTATGACACCTTTCACTGAAAACGCAATTTGCAATCGAGAAATTCCAACGATTCGATAACTTGCAAATGGCAATCGATATTCTTTGAAGTATTTATTTGGCTTGCAATGAAATTCGATGAATTGGAATCTATTTATGTTATTCCGATGGTTTTATATCATTCAGCTGGCAAAATGAAGCTAGAAATAGAAATATCTTTTGAATCGATGATATGGTATCGATAAGATATAATTAACATCTCGTTTAGAAGTTAACGTTTTGTTATTGCTGCTAAAGCTCATTCATTTCTCTAGTGACAGTCTGACGTTTAAAAAATGACGTTCCGTTTTAAGGCTGGCCATCTAAGATGGCTGATAGTCATAAATATTCAATGCACGGCACGCGATAAACTCTGGTTTGAATGCATCATTACATTGCTCCCGTTGGCGATCATAACAAAAATTACTATTATTTCATCTCCGCAGGCCGATCTAAGTATGAGATAATCTACTTCAGATTTTAATAGTCCGATGCTAGTAAATGGAATGAACTGATGACTGTGCGGAAAGATATGTTTACCTATGAATTGGCAACACATGTGAAGTTTGATTTAAGATTGAAGTCTATGCCAATTAATCAATTCTGAAACATCAAAGACAACAGCAGCTAGGTAGTAAACAAATCACATCAACACATTGCTCAAGTGTCTTAAACTATACGCAGTTAATGAATCTGAACTTTAACCGTTGATAAAAACTAAAGGCTTTATTAAAAAAGTAGGTCGTCTGGAATAAATCTCAGGCATTCTGATTTGTTTCAGCTGAAACACGCAGCTTATAGCCAACTAGAGCAAATTACCATCTTTAACTACTACTACTATACATATCATAAATTAATGTCGATTTTCGTATGTCTGTGTGACTGCATTATTCTTCTAAACTACGCAACGGATTTTAATGCGGTTTTCACCATCATTTAGAGAATTTATTTCGGAAGCCTTACACATAAAAAAAAAACAACCGAATTGAGAACCTCCTCCTTTTGTGGAAGTCGGTTAAAAATAAATCGTGATGTTCTGTCAAGTCGTAAAAACTGTGTGAAGCAGGGGCGTGTCACTAGTCTTGGATACATTGGAAAGAAGAAAGAGAAAGCTAAAGAGGATGCTAAAACCTCTCTTTTCCTCTTACAAGGCCATCAAGGTGTCACACATAAAACAAACGTCCAACAGAAATCGACGACCTGCAAACGGTTTATTCCTCGTAAAGAAAACGACCGTCAGCCGACTGCCATTTCCTCGTCTTTACGACTCAATAATTAAGAGTCTATAATACTTCATATTGCTTAGCATGATCCTTCGCTATATCGAAAATATTGCAGCATTAATTTTGAAATAAATGTGGGCTTATTTTCTTTTAAATTAATACAATTAAAGATAACAGTGAAATGAAACATTAAAATCAGTACAGTAGAATGGAATGTAAGATGAATGAACGAGAGGTGGGAGTGTGAGAGAGCGAGAGGGTGTGAATGGCGGACGATTGAAAACTAACGACGACGTAAAGAAGAATAAAATTTGTAATAGTGTTTTAACGAGCCAAAAATAAACGAAGATACCAAACAAAAGTGTTTCTCTCATCAAGCCAATATCCTACAATTTGGGGGATCGTCCGAGATTGACGGGAAACATTTGGCTGCAGCGGATCGCCGGCGTGTGGCACGCGATACGCGATTCGAAAAAGACGAAAGACGAACGAAGAAGTAGCTGGGTAATAAGCGGCGAGGTGGCTGCTACTATTCGCTACAAACGAAGATATCCACTAGGAGATGCCTGGGGATAAAGAAATTCGGAGTGTTGATACCGGAATACCTACCGGCACCGGTACGGCGGGGGCGTCGGTCATGATGTCGCTGGATGCTACGTACGGCATAGGTAAGTTCAGTGGCGAGGACAAAACCTATTCTTCGTCAAAATGGGCTGCCGACATCGAGGATAATGCTGAAATATTTGGTTGGACCGCCCAGCAGAAGCTTATCATCGCTCGACGATCGCTCGTGGGTACTGCGGAATTGTGGCTTAAATCCGAAAAGACGTATATGTCATACGATGAGTTGAAGACGGCTGTTTTCAAAGAGTTTCCAGATGCATTAAATTCAAAAGAAATGCATGAATTCATGGCAAGCCGCAAGAAAAGGAAAGAGGAATCTGTGTACCAGTATATGCTCATTATGAAGGAGTTGGGTAAAAGGGCAAAATTTCCCGATTACATAGCTATACAGTACATAGTAGACGGCATATCTGACTACGAAAGCAATAAGGCGATATTATACGGAATCACATCGTACAGCGTGCTGAAAGAAAAACTCTCGATTTACGAGACTATGAAATCAAAGATGAAAAGAAGCAACGAAAGCAAACATAGTGCGGCCAGTGCGAGTAAACAAAGTGGTGACAGTAAGCAGAAAACATCAGGTGAAAAGCGGTCATCACTAGCGTTGCAAAACTTCGGTAGAATTCGGAATAATTCGCAATAATTCGGAAACATTCAAAGGAATACTTCGATTGGAAGGGAGAAAGAATTAGCGGAAAAACTTGAATTAATGCCATCTAACGGGCAAGGGTAGAACTGTAAATGGTAAACTTCCCTCGTTAGTCGCGGCCGTTCATTCATAAAATCAACGTAGTATTATTCGGAATTATTCCCTACTTACCTACTCTGCGGGAATATTTCCCGTAAGTAGTTATCTAGTTGACTAGGTACTTATTATTTTATTTTTGTATGGTTGAGTTAGAATTTGTTGATTTTTTTGCGGGTGGATGTTTTGTACAAGTTTAGTGCGTTATTATTCTAAGAAGTTTAGTTTACTTCGTAAAAATGTTTATTGAAATAAACTAATTAGGTAAGTAAGTGAGTAGGTAGTTAATTACCTACTTTTTACGACAATGTTTTAAGTACTAATTTTACTTTGATTTGTAGAAGTGTTCAACCAAAATATAGTTCAAATAAGTACTTAGGTATGTACAGACGCCAGCACATCAACCTACTCCAATCTGTCAAATTTTTCCAATCAACATTGAACCTTATTCTCTAGCCATAAAGTTGAAAATCTATTGAAGAAATTTGACAAATTGTAGTAACTTAATGTGCTGGCGTCTGTGCTAACACTTTAAGTAAGGATTACTTATATAAGTAATCCTTACTTAATTAGAATTACCTTTTTATTACTGAATAAGGTACCTACCGAGGTACCTACCTAATAAGTACCTACCGAAGCCACGGTAATATAAGTAGGTATCTACCTACCTATGTTTAAAAACTCTATCACTTTCACACCTAAACCGCATAAAAAAACTTATTACGAAGTAGGTAGTTACTTATCTAAGTAGATGAAAAGAAATATTCGGAATATTTCGGAAGTTTTCAAAATCGTATATTACTCAGTTTTATGAATGAACGCAACTACACTTGCGTGCAATAAAATCGACACACCCCGGACGCTTTCGTTCAGAACACAATAAATAAAAATCTAAAATAAAGTAATGTTTTCTTTTCACACTGCTTGTTAAATTTCAGTTTAAGATTACAATACACCAGCTATCTAATTACGCAACACATTTTCGTAAACGATTCCGACTAATCTGTTTCATTTTGACAGTTCAACAATATTCATTTACACAGAGTTAAATGTTGTTTAACTTTTATTTATAGGCTCTACCTCACTTACACGTTAAATGAAAAAAATCTGTCTTTAATTCATGCAAAGTTGGCCTTAAATTCGGCGTAAATTCCCCGGACTATAAACAATATTAATTGATTAACTTTTAATACAATGCAATGGCACTGAGATTGCGTTATTAACTCGAAGGGTTCAGCCAGCGTTTGCAAAGTAAGCTCAAAAAATGTGTTTATTTACATCACATTAGAAACCTCTAAAATTATCAGTGTTTGTCTACTATATTATGCATGTATTATACATACTCGTATAAACTTTCCTCTTGAATCACTCTATCTATAAAAAAAACTGCACCACAATCCATTACGTAGTTTTAAAGATCTAAACGTACATGATAGACAGCGGGAAGCGACTTTTTGTTTTATACTATGTAATGATGAGAAATGAGGGTATCCGAATAAACAAGTCAATATCATCAACAACATCCCGTTTATTGAAGTGTAGGGTATGTACAAATAAAGTTTATGAAACATACCTTCTAATTTTTATATTATTATAATGTGTTCCGAATCGAAACTTACAGGGTGGGTAGATTTTTTTGCACGTAAGTGTATATTTAAAGTCACTGGCATCAACGCCATCTAGTAGTCAATAGTCGAACTTCAATACATAATCCAAATGTACAGTACGACACAACTTAGATGTAGCATTTTGATAATTTGATTTCTTTCATTTAAATTTTACGAATGTATTTGGTTATATATGACTTCACAAGTTGTTGCGTTTGCGTAAAGATTATTTTCACCTAAACCAGTAATAAATATTGGTGATTTTGAAGGCGCACTCAGTTTACTGATGATGATCAGTTTTACGAATTTTGCCGATGCTTCATCTAAGTTATGTCGTATTATACCCGACTTGCGTGCACGTGGCCACGGTATAGACCTAGCCTCGCGGGCGCTCATTCATAAAATCAACAAAGTATTATTCGATGCCTAAGTACCTACTCTGCGGGAATAATTCCGCGTAAGTAGATATCTACTTGTAACTACTTATTCTTTTATTTTTCAATGGTTGAGTTTAGAATGTGTCGTTTTTGTGCGAATGTTATGTCACGGTATATGTAGATATGTAGGTACTTACTTACCTACAAGTTTAATTTAGGTACTTCGTAAAAATGTTTTTGCTTTACGATTTACTTACTTAATGGAAAAGAAACATATTAAAATAATAGGTATAAGAATTAGCATAAAGTACCTACTTAGGTACCCACCTACCTAATAAAAATATGGTAAACAATGTTATGTACCGGTTAATAGTTGAACTTTACTATATAATCCAATAAGTACCCGAGTAGATGAAAGTAATATTCGGAAAATTTCAAATCGTATTATTCTCAGTTTTAGTGAACGCGTAGTAATAATATGTTACTAGTTTTAGCGTCATCTAGCAGGTAATTGCTGTAACTGTACAACTTCCATCGGTAGTGATCGCCTGTATGCGCTTTCTGCTGCTGCAGTGACCAAGGTTTGCTGATAAGGATAATTAAGAATGGTGGATGATTCGTGGATATGAATACACAATCACCAACACGCAACATTTATGACTGTAATTTGCAATGGTAATTGTGTCGCCCCCTAGCGGTAAATAGTTGAACTCTTGGCGAATTATTCCGAATATTACTCAATACTTGCGAATGTTTCGCGAATAATTCGACGGGAATACTTCGGAATATTACTCTCCGGCAACGCTAGTCATCACCATCCGGTCGTGTGTGTTTCAAGTGTGGTGAGAAGGATCATATGGCCAGTCAGTGTCCGAATGGTGTGAAATGTTTTCGGTGCAATAAGTTCGGTCACCTAAGCAAAGATTGCAGCGGCCATGTTGTTCCTGGTGATGCATCACAATCGAACACAAAGAACGGAAGCGGACGCGGAGCTGGACGTTCAATGTGTGTGACCGATAATGTTGGTAGCAGTGACAACACCGAACGAGTGAACGAGGTGAACGACGACAGATCGAATGGGTCGACCAGAGACACCGGTGATGTTGGTACTGCTGTTGACAGTTGTCAAAGCCGTAGCTATCAAAATCAGTTTGACGTTTTGAACGTAAACAACAACAAAACGAACAGGTCGGTGAAAAGTGTTAAAATGTGCGGAATTACTGTTGATACGTTGATAGATACGGGTTGTGACTATAATTTAATAACATCTGAATTGTTTTTCGGGTTAAGCGACGTCGCATACGTCAAAGATAAAGTTATACTAACAGGACTAGGATCGGCGAAGGTGTGTACTCTGGGTAAGTTCAAAACATTTTTAGAAGTTGACAATAAAAGTTTTGAAACCTGTTTTTATGTTGTTCCATCAGGTGTTATTCCCTATCAGGTCATATTAGGTCAATCTTTCTTGGTAAATGCGACTATCTTATTAGACAAAGGTGCAGTCAAGCTTATGCCACAAGATGATTACAGTCTGTGTTTGTTAAGTTTACCTACCGAATCTGAGGAACCTATTTCTCAGATCCCTGCGTTTCAAGAGCTCATTGACAACTATAAGCCGTCAAAGATTAAGGAGGCACCTATCAAATTGAAGATTATTATGAAAGATGATATCCCAGTTGCTCAGCGTCCAAGAAGATTAGCTATCAAAGAAGAAGAAGTAGTTAAGCAACAAGTTGAAGAGTGGTTGGAGAAGGGAATAATAAGACCTAGCTATTCGGAGTATGCAAGTCCATTAGTATTGGTCAAGAAGAAAGATGGTAGTTTTAGAGTTTGCGTAGATTTCAGAAAAGTAAATCAAAAGATGGTTAAGGATGAGTTTCCCTTGCCAGTCATAGATGACCATATTGATAAATTGAGTAAATCAAAAGTTTTTAGTACACTAGATTTGAAAAATGGTTTTTTTCATTTGCCTGTAGATGAGGACTCGGTGAAGTACACTTCGTTTGTGACTAGCAGCCCAGAAGGGCAATACGAATTTTTACGGGCACCTTTTGGTCTGTCTATATGTCCAAACTACTTCAGTAGGTTCATTAACATAATTTTTAGAGATTTAGTTGGTCAGGGAATAGTTTTAATTTTTATAGACGATATAGTAGTCCTCGCTAAAGATGAAAAAGAGGCTCTAGATCATCTCAGTCTAGTTTTAAAGGTAGCTTCTGAATATGGGTTAGAAATTAATTGGAAAAAGTGTCAGATATTACAAAGAAAAGTAGAATATTTGGGTCATGTAATTGAAAATGGAACGGTCAAACCATCACCTGGTAAGACTGATGCAGTTGCTCGTTTTCCAGAACCAAAGTCAACCAAACAGGTTCATAGTTTTGTGGGGTTAACATCATACTTTCGCAAGTATATTGAAAGTTATGCAATTATAGCTAGACCATTAACTGAATTACTAAAGAAAGATAAAGCATTTTACTTTGGAGAAGAAGAGAGAAGAGCATTTGAAATTTTGAAAGCTAAACTTTGCAGTGAACCCGTGTTGAAAATATTTGAAGTTGGCTTGGATACAGAGGTTCATACAGATGCGTCAAAGTATGGATTTGGAGCAATTCTTTTGCAGAAAGATAGTCAAGATGGAAAATTACACCCTATTCATTACATGAGTAAGAAGACCAGTGCTACTGAACAAAATTATCACAGCTATGAGCTGGAAGCTCTAGCAGTGGTTGAAAGCATTAAGAAGTTTAGAAAGTATTTATTTGGGATTCATTTTAAGATTGTGACTGACTGTTCAGCATTCCAGAAGACGTTGTATAAGAATGAAGTATCTACCAAGGTGGCTAGATGGGTCTTATTCCTTCAAGATTTTGATTATGAAATAGTTCATCGGTCAGGAAAGAAGATGTCACATGCAGATGCACTAAGCAGAAACCCACATGTTTACCTTATCCAGTCAGAATTGCATGCAAGAATATGTAAAGCCCAGAAGGAAGATGAAAATTTAAATTTAATAAGAGATATTTTGAAGGAGAAAGAATACAAAGATTTTTACATTGAAAATGATTTAATTTACAGAGGAGTAGAAAAGAAATTAGTTATACCAGAAGTCATGGACACCGAAATTATAAGAAGAGCACATGAAGTAGGACATTTCGGAAAGAAGAAGACCATGGATATGATAGAAAAAGATTATTACATAAAAGATTTAACTAAGAAGATAGATAAAATAATATTTGGATGTGTTCCATGTATTTTGGCCAGTAAGAAGGAGGGAAAACAAGAAGGCTTCCTCAACCCAATAGAAAAAGGAGAACTTCCATTAGAGACGTTGCACTGTGATCATCTTGGTCCATTGGATGCTACGAAGAAATTGTATAATTACATTTTGACTGTTGTTGATGGTTATTCCAAATTTGTTTGGATATATCCTACGAAGACTTTAACATCTAAAGAGACAGTAGACAAACTGAAAATTCATCAAAAAGATTATGGAAACCCATCAACAATTATCACTGACAAAGGGACAGCCTTTACAGGAAAGGATTTTCAAGATTATTGTAACCAAGAGGGTATTAAGCATCACACTGTCACTACAGGCATTCCAAGAGGCAACGGACAAGTTGAGCGCATCCATAGGGTAATCATCTCTGTATTAAGTAAGATGTGTGTACAGGAACCAACTCATTGGTATAAGCATGTAAGTCATGTTCAAAGGGCTATCAATAGTACCTATCAAAGATCAATAAATACCTCACCTTTTTACTTGTTTATTGGAACAAAAATGAAGCAGAAAGAAGATATTCCAATTTTGGAATTAATAGAAGAAGAATGCAGGCAGGATTTTATTGAAAAACGACATAATTTAAGACAGGAAGCTAAAGCACACATTCTAAAAATACAAGAGGAAAATATCAAGTCATTTAATACAAGAAGGAAAGAAGAACAAGAATATAAAGAAGGGGACATAGTTGCCATTCGCAGGACACAATTTGGAAATGTAATGAAACTAAAACCAAAATTTTTAGGGCCATATAAAGTTGTCAAGAAAGTAGGTAAAGGAAGATATCATGTGCAAAAGGTAGACCTTAATGCGGAAGGACCTATTAAGACTTCAACGGGTGCAGACTGTATGAAATTGTGGCCATGAGCTTATTCTGTACTCACTGTCAGACTAGCTAATCTCTTACTCATCCTATTTTGATAGAATGTGATAGGTAGATGCTAAGTATATTATTTAGGTAGGCATAACCTTCATTAAATCCTTTTAATGATGTGGTATAACTTAATCTTTGATGTGTCCGTATATCTTTGAAATTTCCTTAAAATTTAATTTTGTTGGTATAAGAAGTATGTACCTACTTACCTAACTTTGTGTCACTGTAAAAATTTGAGTTAGAATTTAAGATGTGTAAGATTTACCAGTTACTTATAGGAAGTAACTCACCATTGTTGTTGTAATAAACCTAATTTTGTTGTAGTTCAGTATTAATGACTAATGTCACACAAACAAATGTTAACATGAAATCTGTCATGTAAATCAGATACTTATTTTTCTAATAATGATGTAACACATTGTGTTGTTGCATAACAAAGTGTGTTTAATTGCCTTTTAGTTTTAATTTGAGTAGCTTAAGTGCATGTTGTTAAAATTAAATTCATAAAGATTTGTAAGTTGTGCTGCATAATTAAGTTAAGTTCAAGTTGAAGATGATGAGGTATGTAAGGTAGTAAGGATGATGGAAGACAGGAATTTGTTAAGTAAAATTCATTGTTAAAATTTTTCAGAAGTTTATTTTGTTTCTTTCACAAACTAAGTTGTATTATTGTTACCAAGTTCCATATAATATTTTGATAGAAATTTAGAATCTAAACAGTTGTTGTGTAAGAGTTTTCTCAGAAGTAAATTCAAAGTTTGAACCATTGTATTGTAACTATTGTAAGTAGTAAAGTAGTTTAGTTTAACGTAGCATAGTCTGAGGTCAGACTATAAGTCAGAATGGCCGAACTGTGGGCTTATTTTCTTTTAAATTAATACAATTAAAGATAACAGTGAAATGAAACATTAAAATCAGTACAGTAGAATGGAATGTAAGATGAATGAACGAGAGGTGGGAGTGTGAGAGAGCGAGAGGGTGTGAATGGCGGACGATTGAAAACTAACGACGACGTAAAGAAGAATAAAATTTGTAATAGTGTTTTAACGAGCCAAAAATAAACGAAGATACCAAACAAAAGTGTTTCTCTCATCAAGCCAATATCCTACATAAATATATGGTAAAATTGATGATTAATGGGAAGTAGGTAACACATAGTATGTGTCACGAAAACACGACTCCATAAAACTCGATAGATAAAATTCCAAAGTTACCTCCGAACCAAACCATAAACTGCCTGGTATCAAATACTTAAAATTAGATCATGAAACTTTGCATAATAACTGAAATAACTATATCAGCAAATATATACTGCTTGTTTTTTTTTAACATTAGGTACCATTATTTTCGCCGTAAAGCCCTTGGAACCTTCTCCCCGCAGCTCAGCTTCGCTCTCACTCAGACCGCGAGCGAGATTAGGAGTGAATTTGAGCTAAGGTATATGGACTCTTAACACGTGTACGATCATTTACGTCCTACGTATACTACGACGAACGTTCAATGAAAATCCAGTTTCAATAAACTGGTTCGTTAGTAAGTTATAAAGTTGAATTATGAAAGGTCTGAGTTACATCAGATCATACACACGCAAGCCATATCCCGAACTGGTTCCACAGCTCACAGAATCGACTTCTCAATTTGTCAAAATGGCTTCTTTGAATTTCGACTGGTCTTATGATTTTTTTGTCTGACTGTATTTCTCGTCTGGGCAAGTCTGATGGGTCAGCCAGTCATGGATATATATTGGACGGTCAGTCTGTCCAACTGGGGGCATTATAATTTTAGAATGTGCTAATGAGTTGAGAATTTAAATATGTAAATAAGTAAGTGCTTAGTAGGTACCTACTACATAATAATGGCTTAGTAACAGAGCTATTAAACATCGAGCACTAGGAATTCAATGTGTTTAACTAGTAAACAAGCAACTGTGCGTAGGTATTTAATTCATTCCCGTGATCACAAAAAAAAATTCATTACGTTTTACATAATTATATAACTAGCTTTGAAACTTTCTAGACAACAAAAATGGTTAGCCATTCACTAAAAGCACCCAAAAAATGTTTTTAGGGGAATAAAAACATATATTTGAAAAATACTTTTTTTTTCTTCTACTTATACTTTTTTTTTCTACTCAAAATGTTTTTTTTTTTTTTTTTTTCAAAAAATGTGGCATCCTTCCTATCGGGCACAGCAAAAATTGTAGGAGAGAGGAAGCTTTGAAATAACTTAGCTTATCAGTCTTCTGAACTAAATTAATAATTAGGTACATAAATATTTGACTGTATTAATTAACACTTATTAGATTATGTTACCACTTATATTTTATCGTTTAAATATTCGACTTAACTATAATATTTTATTTTCTAGTCAAAAATTCTTTTAGTTTTTTTATAAACATACCTATTCAATTTATCTTCTATTTTTATTAATTCAGGTACCTACCTAGTACACAAGGACTTGTAGAATGTTTTTTTTTTTGCCGAGAAGTTGGAATGTTTAATCTTGATTTATGTCGAAGTGTGTAACGTGATTGTCTATCTTCGCATTTTGTATAAAAATCTTGATTTTTACGAACAAATTTGCATGTCTCTAATATGTATAGATGATGAGATGGGGAGGGTTAAGATACTGTAATTTTGGAAGTGAGGTTTACAGCTGTCAGTTTGATCGATGTTTCTTAAGATTTTGGCAATTTGCAGGTCAGTGTCAGGTTATATGTTGATCAGAGAGCTGTATTGATGACAATAATTCTGTAAATACACATTTGTTACGGTCGCGAATCATATTTTTCAACATTATTACGCAAACTACAAAAAAAACCTAAGATAATTTGAATTTCGCGGGCTTAGCGCATTCATGTTAAATAACTTTGAATGCGACCAATAGATGGCGCGGAGCTAACAGATGCCACACAATATGGCGCCGATCGAATGAACGAGAAGGCACCGTTTGGCCGCTAGCAACCGGCCAACCGGTGCTACATTCGCGTGGCGTCATTTAGTTCGTGCGTGCGTGTGAGTGGCATCTTTTATTCGATCAAACAAAAGGTAAAATGGTACAGTGTGCAATCGAAGGATGCAGTTCAAGGTCGGATACTCAACATTCGGGCTGCATAGAAGGTGCTGTTCATTTTCACAGGTTAGCAAACACGATTATTATCGGCCGTTAAAATGAATTTTATCTACGAATGAAACGAAAGCGGCGAGTGGGAACAAACATGGCTGACCGTCATGAGGGCCGTATTCGAAATGTATAAATTTACTGATATTGTTTATTGTGTTACTTACTTGATATTTTTTTGTAACCAATATCTACACTGGCACCAGATAGCTAGTGTAGATATTGGTTACAAAGAATTGAGTTAAGTACTTAATTGATTAATTGAAGCAATATCTAAGAACCTAGGTAATTGTTTATTTTAGCTTTTGAATGAAGTCCCTACCTTTTGGTTTGACTAGATTAAGTTTTAATTTTACAGGTTACCTTACGTTTAAGCATTGCTGTTTATTTTACCTGTTCGCGGACATTAATATTTTTTTGTAAATAAATTGATATTTTAAGTATTCTCATTGTAAGTTATTTAATTACCTTATTTCTTTTACAGAATTCCGATAGCCACTCTAATACGTCAAAAATGGTTGCAGGCAATAAATAAACGCGAAGCTAAGGCTAGCACAAGAGTTTGTTCGTTACATTTCAAAAAAGAAAATTACTACTTAACTAAACAAGGTTTCCACAAATTGACCGGAGGCTCTGTTCCGGAAATTAAATTGGTAAGAAACAAAAAAAAAATATTTTTAGAGTTCCGTACGTCCGAATGAAAAAACGGAACCCTAAGGCTGCCTGTCCACTGAAGCGGAGAGGAGAGGAGCGGAGCGGAGATGTGCCAATATTAACCAATAGAATCTTGACATAAGATCACTGATCTAAACTCAGGGGCGGAGTCAAGATTCTATTGGTTAATATTGACACATCCCGCTCCTCTTTTCTCCTCTCCGCTCCAGTGGACAGGCAGCCTTATTGTACCTATAGTATGAAAGAGCGTTCTATGAGGGTCTACAATAACGTTTTTTTTATAATTTTAAATTAAATAGTTTTATATTTATTTACGAAAAATTACTAAAAGAAAAAAGAAAGAAAGTTGACTATTTCCGCCCCTTATATCCGAAACTACTTTTTTTTTTCCTTGTCCTAGGGTTCATCAAATACGATGGACTCTAATCTTATTACAATCTAGCCTTATAAATAGACTAATAAGTAATTTAATTATTACCTAATAAGAATTTGTCCAATAGCACTTTTTTATGTCTCTATTAATCCGAAACTATTTTAAGTACAGGAAATAGTTATCTACTTATAGATTACAGGGAAACCTTTAAGAAGTCTATAATCTTAAAATAACATGGTAAATTTCTCAATATTGTGCGTACAAACTTACATTTGCAGTTGTAATAATTATAATTCATTAATTATGGAAGAACATGTTTTTCAACTACAATGTTAAGTTTGTTTTTGTATAAACTCATCCCAACTACGGAACTCTTTATTGTGTTTTTTAATTTGAATTTTATTGTTATGTATGTGATTTTATATTGATTATATTTCCATAGCCTGTAGAAGAGGTCCAGGACGATTCCTCTGATGAAGAGATGACAAATGTGCTACCTCCCGAACAAAATATTACATGCCGGAGCCAATCCCAACAAACTAGTACAAAAGAAAGAACACCAGAAAATGGAATAACAGATATTGTTTCGGAATCATCAAATATAAAGGTAAAATCAAAGGTTTGAAAATATACCACGTATTGTGTAATTTGAATATAAGAAAGATTACATGAATTGTTGGGTTCCGGACTTGAAATTGATAGCAAAATAAAATCTTTTCGAGTTATATTTTTATTAAATGGTACTTTTATGTGATATCTATCATAATATATTTTCTTAGCACGTAGAAAATGTCAAGGATGACACAACGGATTCCAGCAGTGATGATGAGATGTCAAATGTGAAGCCTCAAGAGCAAAATATTAGTTACCAAAGCCAATGCCAACTTCCTAGTACAAAAGAAATTACGCCAGAAATTGGAACAACAGATAATGTTTTGGGATCAACAAGTACAAAGGTAAAATGAAAGTTTAAAAAATTTATATTATGAACCCCTGTTCCCGACATAAAATAAGTAAATATTTGTATTTCTGTAGTATGGAGAAGAAGGCAATGGCGATACAACGGATTCCAGCGAAGATGAAAATATGTCAAATGTGCTAGCTCAAGAGCAAAATATTAATATCCCTAACCAATGCCAAGAAAATATCTCAAAAGAAATTACCACAGACAATGTAAAGCGATCATCAACTACAAAGGTAAAAAAAAAAAGTTTTAAAATTGTATCATATGTTATTGGAATCGCATAATCCGCCTATAATGTTCCCACTGCTGGGACACAGGCCTCCTCTCTGTTATTGGAATACTAGGTAAAGTACAAATTTATTTAAGATTAATTATGTTCATTACAGCCTGGTGTTCAAAAACACAAAGTCAAAACACTATTGGAGAAAAAATTGTTGAAAGAAGTAAGAAGATTACAAGAACAGGGCAAAAAAAGAATGGAAGCTATCAGTTGTTTGTTAGAACAAAATCGACGACTCCTAGAGAGAAATAGTTTTCTTGAACAATCACTTAGTAAAAAAGTGACAGAAAATGTTAATAATGTAGCGCAACAAGAATCCATATTTTTTAAGTTTAATTAAGTTATAAACTATGTCAGTATAGCATAGCTGATTACTTAGGTATAGATTCATTTAAACAGTAAAAAGGATGTCCGTGTTAATAATTTAATAAAGGTATGAGAGTCGTGCATCACATATTTTATTATTATTTTTAATTGTGTTTTATTTGAATACGCCAAAGTGTTAAGTTTCAGTATGTCACAAATATTAAATACATTAATATATAATCTAACAATAAAATATTGAAAAAATTGTTCTTACTTTTATAAAAGTATCAAAATATTGCATTCCTAATATAGGCAAATTAGAATATTCACATTTATGATTGTTGGATAACTAATAATATTGGATAAATAAATGATAAGCAAGCGTCTTACTGACATTGTAAAAAGCAAGTAATTAAGATTAAAAAAATTGTTGAAAACTATCGTTTTAAGCTGTATTTTATTTCACATTAAAAAGTGTACCTAGATGTTCATTATGAATAACTATTCAGTTAAGTATTTTTAAATTGCATAATTTTCTATAACTAATACACTTCCGAAAAGGCATCCCTGTCACACCGTCTAATCTATCGACTATAAAGCCTAACATTCTTTCGATTACTATCTCGTTGGTGGTATAATTCTATGACCCAGTTTTCTACCCAGAATTCTACCCAGTTATTGAGACAATGTTCGCGCTTCCTCTGTAATCTTATTCTCAATAACTCAGTTTTCAAACCGTGTGCTGCCATCTATGTTTTAGGAACGCAACTACGCTACATTTAGGCTGGGACAAAAGACATCTTCACGCTGCCAAGAGAGGGCGCTGTTTTAAACCTGGCGTCTTCTTAGAACTTCGAAGTTTTCTTTACTAATTATTATTTTATTACAAGACTTACATGATTTCAACTGCTGAACTAGGGAGCTGGTATCGGCAGCGTGATGATAATCGTACACGGAGCGGCCGACTAGCTCGTCTGGCTCGAAACCGAGCGTGTTCATCAACCTGGAAAGAATGTGCATACTGTTAAGTATTTTTTCGAGAAAAGGGCTTTTATTTTTAGATTGGAGGATAGGTACTTAGAGTACTCGAATTAAAGTTGTAGATGTTCTCTAAAATTATTTACTTAATTATAGTTTGGCCTAACCAGTAACTTTTATTTTAATTAAATACGGGAAATGTCTTGAAAGTTCCACATGCATAAAAGAAGGCAAACCTTTTTCAAAACAATTTTTTTTTTTTTTTAATTATGTGATATTTAATCACTTTACGAAGTATGTAAGCGATAACATAGCAACCAGCTGTTATACAGTTTAAAAAACATTACCCTCCTTCTGGGACAGTTGGGTAAAAATAGGGCACAGGAAACCATGACGTTTCAAAGGTCACCTCCAATGTGACCTGCAATCCCCATGCTCAGGTCATGCTTGCCGGTACACCTACATAGATAACCTTGAATGACCTACCGCCACTCCCATCGTCGCCCCTTCCTAGTACTCAATATTTTATCAACAAATCGCGTTCTAAACAATAAATCCTAACAAAATTACGGTTTAATACTAATGTATTCTCCTGAAAACTACTTACAGCTGTCCTATTTAAAAATCCCGCCATTCTCACAGAATCCAGAAACAGAAACACTTAAATTATTAACTTTTTAAGAACACAAACACTTTATTTGTAGATATCACAAAAACTAGCACACATCACAACACATAGAAACATCGAGTACTGAACTATTTCCACGTAAGTTTATCGCGGACTGTGTACAAAACCGCGAAATCGCATCATGTTTAACCTACAAAATACATTTGAAGGTGATATTTTTGTTGATATTACACGGCTGGGTGAAGTTGCGCCTCGTAAATACTAGAATACAATAGACGACGCGCAACCTAAATTCGGTCAGGTAATACAGGCTGTCTGGTTGGTAACAGCGCCATCTTTCGAAGTTTGCCAAAATGATAACAAGTACATGGTTTGTACTTGGATGAAATGTGACCGTAACACTAATTTTGTTGGTCATGGGGACTTATGGATATGTACTTTTTCCAAGTATATTGGGGTCGGCTTCCAGTCTAACCGGGTGCAGCTACCAGTATTTTACATGGAGCGACTACCTATCTGAACTGCACAACCCAGTAACAGGGTAATAGGATACCACTTGGTAATACTGGTTGTCAGCCTTTCGGGCTTCTGACAACCCGTAGCCAGTGTCAAATATTCACGAATGACAGCCGGGACCAACGGCTTAACCTGCTTTCCGAGGCACAGAGGAGTCACGAATGGTCACTCATCCACGGAACAATCCCGGCAAGCGTAGCTTAACGATCGACACGTCCGGCTGTTATTCCTTAGCCACAAGCTCCTCTTAAGAATATGTACTAGGTACAATAATTAAATTGAGTTCTCCTCAATAGTGTTTGGTTGAAGTGATAAAAAAAATGTTATGCACCACTTGAAACCTTGAATAATTCCCAATAATAAACTTAACACATTCATTTGTGTTTTTGCTTCAGGACCTGTCATACTACAGTTTTTCTTGAGGTAGGTTTTTACCCCCACATACTACAAGAGGGGCAAAACTTTGCTTCAGCAGTAGAAAAATGTAAGAAGTACGGATTACTCACGCTTCATCCACATAGGTGAACTTCATATCCAGGCTATGTTTGGACAAGAAGGTCTTGCTGTCCAATGGTATCTCGATGTTAGAGGGATGCGGGATAGGTCTGCCCACAGCCACCAGTGTGCCAGTTTTGGTGGCCTTCTTGTCCTCAGCATCAGGCTTCTTCTCATCATTGTTGTTGCGTTCAGGTTTTTCTTCAGCAGGCATTAGCATGTGGCCTGTAATGTGGATCACCTGGAGAAGAATGAAGGGTTTTATTATTTTAGTCATTATAAAATACAGGTTAGGGTACAATTTCTAATGTGTGATGGAGATACACATGAATATCCTATCGCAGCTTTAGTAGTGAAGGATCAAGTTATATCCTGCCGTTTTGTAGCCTGCAGGACTGCAGTTGTAGAGTCAGGCCTGCTTATAACCACCGGGGTTAATTTAGACAGGAAATTGCTTCAGCTCGTGTTTTGAATTATGTATTTGCTAAGATTATAGAGCTGATATTTTCTAAATAGACAGGAGTGAGAGAACAAGTCTGCTAACTGAGCAAAAAAAAAGCTTTCCCATCGATAAACTTCCAGAGTTAACTCAGAATTTATCGGTTTCTAAAGCCTAATAAATATCAATCCAAGAATTCCGAGACGAAATTTTAAACAAACATTTAGTAATGCGGTTTAGTGGTATGTGGTTTTAGATCCATCAAGTTAGATAGTTTAAGATACATTGCCACTAATTATAGACAGCGTTAACGAAATTTATATGAAGCTGCTTGTTTATTTTTAAACTTACACACTTTATTTGCATTGTAACGTTTCTGCCGATCTTTCTTTATATTAACATACAGTTTCCCTTGCAGGACCTATTAACTAAGTCCACACTAAACCTGTAAGCACTTGACCTGAATTTGATGATAAATAACTTTCTTCTTATCTTCTACAGAAACTGAGTTTGTTTAAAATCCAGTCCCATCACCAATGATATTGCAAATTTACAGTTTAAACAATAAAAACTCTGCATATAAGGGAAATTAAGATAAAAATACAGGATACTGCTGCCTATCTGATAATGCAGAAGTTCTATTATATACAGAATTTATAAGGGTAATTCTAATTCCAGAAAATTGATTAATCTGGAAGATGCTCCAGAGACCACACATTTGCAGATCTACCCATTCACAATATTTGTGTCATGAGTAAACAACTTCTAACAAGTCCCAAGACTCGATTCTTAGTTTCGTGGCATTGCTAAATCTTGCTAGACAAACTTTGTCTATAAAATTACGTAACTAAGAAACTACATGTAGTGTCCAACTAGGTTGTATCAACACGGGTATTCACAGAACATGATAAGGTAATTAAATGTAATGCAAAGTCCTTTTACTGTGTTTGTCATAATTTTACCGTTTCTTGGAGAGGAGTAGTGGTGGCCTATTGGTTACGGCCCCGACTTACGAGTTGTAGATCGTGGGTTCGAACCCAGGCGCTTTACTTTGTGTAAATAATTTCACCACCACGGCTCTCAAAACCGTGAGGGAAACATCGCCAGGAAACCGGCATTTCCTAGAACCAAAAATTCAGACATGTTTTATCTACCAACCCGAACTGGGCCCACGTGGTAGATTACACCCTATTCCCTCGCGAAGAGAGGAGGCCGGAGTCCCAGCAGTGGGAAAATTGTAACCAGTCTTCTCCTTCTTGCTATTCCAAGGGGAAGAGATTAGCCTCCAGGCAGTTTGGTAGCGAGGCTGACTGCCCTGGGCGTACCGTACCGTACGAACGCTTAGCACTGTCACACATGGAGACTTTGTAATACACATTCTACTGAGTAAAATTAATCCCATCAAAAACATTTCATGTAAAGTAGGTTGCCAAGACTCACATAACGCTTTCACTGTTATAAAGTTATCAGATATAATGTAGAGCCAAGCCCTAACTCTACAAACCTTACATCTTGGTCAAAACGTATGGCTTGGCTGTTTCGCGGCCGCCGCAGACAGCAGACTCTCCAATATGGGCTTATGGTAAGAAATTAAATCACTGGTCTTTAATGTAGTTCATGCAATGATTCAATGGAACGGTTTGAAAATACGACGAAACGCTTCGAGAAAAGGTAGCTCGCTCCTTTTTGTTTTTGGCTCGCCTTGGTACATTCAATTTTTTGTGTTTATATTTGGTAATTTTTATTTTATTAACATGTTACCTAATTTTAAATGCGCTGCGTGCCCTTGAAACACCGATTTTAACATTCAACTGCACCTACAATCTCAGATCCGGTTAATAATCACGCTGTGAGGGCATGGTTTATCAATAAATAATTACCTGAATAATTTAATTCAAGTTATTGGATTAATAATTGTATAGTTATGTAATAACAATAATAATAAGGTTAGGCGGTTGGATCAAGGGCCTGATTCAGAAGGCAGCACTCCTCGATACGGCTCCCTTTGTGAAGAGGTTCCTGTCTCTGCAGCCCTAACCACCAGTAGCTTGGACCCTGCTCCTGACATCGGCGGACCTCCATTTTTTATATAAAAAATTACTTTTTATTATTTTTATTTTAAGAAATATTTTAAAATGTAAGTACTTAAATAAATAGGAAACAAAATGAATAAATGACATAATAATAAAGTGTAATTTATTATCTCTTCTTTACAATATTGGTTGGCCTAGAAATAAACAAAGTTTTGGCTAATACTGAGAGGGGGTGCTGTGCTGTAATCCACCACGCGGGCCCAGTGCAAGTTGGTTGACATGTCTTCGAATTTTTGTTTAAAGGACATTTTTGTTTAAAGGCCTCACGATGTTTTCTTTCACCGTTTTGAGACCAGTGGTTAAGAAATGATGTACGCTAACCTATTGTTAGTTACAGGCGAGACTTTGCGGAAAACCATTATAAAATAAAATAGACGTAGATATATTTAGTAACCTAATCCGCTTTAACTATTCCTAAAGAATCATAAAAACCCTGTAAGAGATCAGGCAGGCAGGATGACGATTGACTCGTCGATTCGACGACGACGAAACGTTTCGATTTCTTACAGGGTTTTTTATAACTCTTTAGGAATAGCGGCTTAGATTACTAAATATATCTACGTCTATTTCATATTAATCTATTGCTATTAAACCATGTCAGAATTCCCAGAAAAACCTGTTTTTAACACAGAAAAATAGTAGTGTTGCATAATTACAACGTTGCATAGCTATTTAATGCAAATTCGTAATACATTGGAATGTTTTTCACGGTATGCTCATTATTTCACAAATGTCTAGTAAACAACTTATATGTTATGTAGGTAGGTTAGTAAGTATAGGTAGTTTTACATCGTACGATATTTTACGGGATATAACTATTTCAATGGATTCGGTAGAAATTCTTCATAATTTCATAATAACACACTACACTGTTTATTTATAAACTAGCTGTGCAAATGTTGCCAACCGTAACAAAATACATACTTACTAAAATCTAGCCCCATATTGATTGAATGAATACAGAGGGCTGATGAAGTTAAGTTGAAAACATTGCGAGGTGAGAAATTTTACCCATGTTGATGGGTAAAAAAGCAGTCAAAACATACTTCATGAAAAGTGTTTAAATAAATTGTCCTTGTCTCATTTTTGATAAGGCGTGCACTTTTGGATTTTCCAAACTATCTTTTTTCTTTCTTTTATCAGACGTACAGGAAACTTAATAAATATATAAAGTCAAGTAATACCAACTGGTTTTGCTTACTTACAGAGCTAGAACCGGAAAATTTTGAGAATAGCTATCTAGATGTAACAGACGTATCAGCAAACCATTCAGATTTAGAAGATGATGTAAGTACCTTTAATGGAGTTTAAAATTGAAGTGGAAGAAGAACAAGAAGTCTTAAAAGAACCCCCAAAAGGTCTAGATGGTGGCGCAAACTATATTCCACATCCTACGTTGCCTGCTGGGCCCCAAAAATGCAGCTATGGCGAACTCTGCGCTGCCACATCGTCCGTGGCAGCGCAGAGTTCGCCATAGCTGCATTTTTGTGGAAGTGGCGAAGTTTTGGGCCAACAAAAGTACAATGACCAAATATGGGAAGTGACGCATTTGTTTTTTACCGCGGCCATCGTTGAAACTTTAGTCGGTATTGGGAAAACCTATCACAAAAATGAATTGATAAACGATTTTTCTACCAATGCAGTCCGAGATGATATATTTGAACTTGAATTTTTATGTAACTCTTCTATATAACCCGGTTCAGACTGATAGATGTTAGGTTATATTACCGCATATTAACTTTTGTTGGTCATATTATTCTGCATCTAATTAATAATGTTAGAATGACGGCGGCGAAAAAAATATTGCACCATTATTGATCATTGGCTTTTAATACACCGACGTCGTGTAAGAAAATGAAGCCCCAAAACATTTCCATGGCAATTAGAAGAAATAAGACGTAAATGGGATAACTGGTTCTCTAGATATAAGCGCATTATGGCAGACAGACATAGACACGTTGCGTTTAATAAAAATAAAAACATACACCTAATACATTGTAGGTACCTATGCAGTCATGTGATGTTACGGCATGACACGAAATCTATATAGATCTATTAATAATATCATGATATCTAAATGATACGACAGCAATATTAGGTACTTACCTACATACTATGTATGTGTATTTTCAAACAGGGAATCCCAAAAATGAACGAATAACTTCGGCCTGTTTGTGTTTTTTTTTTCTACAGAGATTTTCCTTATGGTCCATCAGGGGTCTGAGGTCTCCAAAGAGCTTTTCCTTATTAGAACCATATATTTTTTTGGTTACCTAGTTTTATATTTTTAACTTAATTTAGTTTAGCCTTCAGTTCTTTTCCAAATTAAGGGACGAACTTATGAAAGTATTCTTGTTCAGGTACCTATTATATTATTTATTCCGAAATTATACAATAATTTGCATTTTTATATTTTGTTATATTCTTTGTCTTTATTTTTTTTTTCTTTTTAAATAATTATTTTCTCATGTTATTATTATATTTTATAAATTATATTAGATTTAAATAAACAGTTCATAGTTCAAGGCTAATTGATAAATGTAAGTAATTAATTCTACATTAACAGTTCTAGAACAATGTACATTTTGGGCATTACACAATATTTTTTAATAAATATTCATGTTTTTATCAGATCAAACTTGTTCTTAGAATTAAATGCAGGTGTTTGATATCAATCTTTTTATATAATTATGCTTTATTTATTTTTTATTTTTGTAACAAACCGAATCAAACAAAAAAAAAATTCAATGACGCTACGATACTGAATTAGGTTTGATATAGCACCATCAATCGAATATTTTCCGTTTATTTCTTATAATACGAGTATGTACTATAAAGAGGTAAAATTTATGAGTTTGTATGTAGGGGGTAATCTTCGGAACTACTGATCCCATTCCGAAAATTCTTTCACTAATAGAAAGCTACATTATCGCTGAGTGTGTACTATAATATTATAAAGAGGCAATTGTGACTTTGTATGTAGGGGGTAATCTTCGGAACTACTGATCCGATTCCGAAAATTCTTTCACTAATAGAAAGCTACATTATCGCTGAATGTTCTCTACTATAATATTATAAAGAGGCAATTGTGACTTTGTATGTAGGGGGTAATCTTCGGAACTACTGATCCGATTCTGAAAATTCTTTCACTAATAGAAAGCTACATTATCGCTGAGTGTTCTCTACTATAATATTATAAAGAGGCAATTGTGACTTTGTATTTAGGGGGTAATCTTCGGAACTACTGATCCGATTCTGAAAATTCTTTCACTAATGTAAAGTTACATTATCCTCGAGTGTCATAGACTAACATTTAAAAAAACATATCAGAAAGTCCGCTTTACACGAGGACAAAGCCGCGCGCGAAGCGCTAGTCGTTGTAATAATTGCACAGCGATGCCAACAGAAATTATATGTCAACTCATTTGACTTGATTAACATACAATATTGGTTACTTTGACTAGTCCTTATTTGTCCACTTTTTACAACACTGTCGAATGAATGAGTCATCAAAACGGTCGGATTGACGTCCGCAGTCCAAGGTCCATATTACCGTGAAAGGGAACATACGTACTTTTTAGCAAGACATTTTTATTGTAATTGACGCCAATTTGGTTTACTGATAGTCGACCAGAAGCCTAATAAAATTGAAATATATGAAAGAATTTTCGGAATCGGATCAGTAGTTCCGAAGATTACCCATCTTCGGAACTACTGATCCGATTCCGAAAATTCTTTCACTAATAGAAAGCTACATTATCGCTGAGTGTTCTCTACTATAATATTATAAAGAGGCAATTGTGACTTTGTATGTAGGGGGTAATCTTCGGAACTACTGATCCGATTCTGAAAATTCTTTCACTAATAGAAAGCTACATTATCGCTGAGTGTTCTCTACTATAATATTATAAAGAGGCAATTGTGACTTTGTATTTAGGGGGTAATCTTCGGAACTACTGATCCGATTCTGAAAATTCTTTCACTAATGTAAAGTTACATTATCCTCGAGTGTCATAGACTAAAATTTAAAAAAACATATGAGAAAGTCCGCTTTACACGAGGGCAAAGCCGCGCGCGAAGCGCTAGTCGTTGTAATAATTGCCCAGCGATGCCAACAGAAATTATATGTCAACTCATTTGACTTGATTAACATACAATATTGGTTACTTTGACTAGTCCTTATTTGTCCACTTTTTACAACACTGTCGAATGATTGAGTCATCAAAACGGTCGGATTGACGTCCGCAGTCCAAGGTCCATATTACCGTGAAAGGGAACACACGTACTTTTTAGCAAGACATTTTTATTGTAATTGACGCCAATTTGGTTTACTGATAGTCGACCAGAAGCCTAATAAAATTGCGTTGATATACCTACTCGCAATAAATTCAATTTTGTCGATTCAAACGTTCATTGAACTGGGTTATAAAACTTATAAAATTCCGTCTTGTTGACAGTTAGATCAATAGATATTGTTCAAATGAAAGCTATTTTTTACTGTGAGTAGGTTCATTACTTCTTACTATGGTGCGAAAATGGTAGATAAGTTCTGGGTCCACGTAATATACCCACCGAATAATTTTATCTAGAAAATGTCAAAACTTCCACCAATTATCGGTACACTAAATGGGCTCCTGAGCCCATAAAGGCTCTACGCAACACCGGTAGATCAATTTCCGTGAGGTTTACATAGAAATTCACCAGAGTCGCGGGGCGCCTGTCGGCGATAGCCTTAACGGAGCTATTGCCAATAATACAAATATTGCTTAAGAAGAGCGTGTACGAATTCCTTCCCAATTCCTTAGCTGTCCAGCATAGCATACCTACTTGCAATCGGAAAAGGCGTCCATTTTTCTTATATTCTTAAGGAATACGAATGCACGTTTAGTCTCCACGAATGACGATACTAAGCGTTCGTTCAGAGCATCCTGGGCCGACCGACGCAAGTGAATAAAATTGCTGACTGTGACTAACTTTCTAGCTCTGCAGACTCTGGAGCTTTAATTTTTAATCTTTGACAGTCGTTACGGGTTGTCAGAAGCCTGATAGTAAGTCTAACAACCTGCTGCACATTGCCCGCAGAACAGATGGCCGATGGAGCCGAAAGGTTCTGGAGTGGCGACCGCGTACCGGAAGACGTTCGTTGGGAGTTCACAAGGTGGAACGATAACCTGGTGAAGGCCGCAGGAATCCGCTGGATGCGAGAAGCACAGCTGGTGCTTGGGGGGGCCTACGTGGTACGCGGTGGACGTCTTTCGGCTGCAATGATGAAGTCTGACAACCAGTACTATCAAGAGGTATCGTGTTACCCAGTATCTGGGTTGTGGTGTGGAGGTCAGATAAGCAGTCGCTCCATGTAATGTACTGGAAGCTGACTGTAACATAGTTGGGGAAAGGCTAGGCAGACAATGAGGAGCTTGTAGAAAGATGAGCTAAGATGAAGACCATACCTTATAAGAAGCAGATTTAAGATGCACGTTTCTGCCTTTGCTGGTGAGGGTGCATTTGAGACGCAACAGCAGATCTCGACGAGCCGAGCTGGTTGAGCGCAAGGCTTCACGAATCTCGTCGTGATCACAAGGGTGGCTGAACTCGAATACACTCTGGCCCATTATCTCCATCTGAAGTTAAAAAAAAAAAACATTATTAGTGATGAAATTTGTTGCTTTTTAGGTAGGCTACCAATGTTGAGCTAAGTAGTACCTGTTGTGGAATCTTGAAAAAAGGGGCAACTACTGTTGTTTATTGGACATAGGTCTAGGAAAATTTACTTTTTCTGCGAAACTTGAGTTAGTATTGCACGACTCTTAATGCGAAGCATTAGAGTGTGCTCTACGATCGAAATTTTTTTTTTGCCCCATTTCTGTAACTGTTTTTATTGTTACACTCCTGCTAGTACACAGAACCTACTTAATTTATATACCATTGTATAGATGATTAAATGGAGATTAATACTGTACTTTTTAACAATTGATTTTATGCAGCAGAAATGGAAAAAGCATCAAAATAGTTGAAAAAAAGTTCCTGTCCGTCAATTTATGAACCCTGAAAACATTGTAATTCAAATTCAAATTCAAAATATTTTATTTCACATAAACCTACATGGGCACTTATGAAACGTCAGAAGCTACGCACGGTTCCAATTGGTCGTTTCCTATGGAGAAGAGCCGGCAAGAAACTCCACGGTTACTCTTTTAAAAATAATTGGGTTTTACAATATTTACAACAAAAAAAAAATATAAAAAATACAGTATTATTAGGTATGCGAGGACAGTGTAGGTCTTTCAACAAGTACCAAGTATGTACTTAACAAAATAGAAGATGGTCAACAAGTGTACAGTCCACTAAGCCTACAGCGTTCTCACATTCACAAAATAGAAAAGAATCTATATAAAAGATAAATAAATTAATAAAAATAAAAACTATTTTAAACGAAATGACATGATTGCTATTACAACTGTAACAAATCTGAATAATTAACATGTCACCAAAAGTCACTAATAAAGAGTTGAAAATTAAATAGTAGGTATATAATGTCAAATAAAATTATGATTATGTCAAGGAAGAATGTAAATAAAACAAAAATATAACCATGGTAATTTGAGAGCAGTTAATAGAATCTTACATATTTTGCCGTTAATGAGGTACCAGGGAAGCCACATGTGCAGAGGGAATTATTGCCAAACTTCTTTGTCTTCAACGTAGTCTTTAATTTTATAATATGCTTTCCTGATAAGGACACGTTTGATGTGGGTTTTGAACTTCCCATCGCTAAGTTCTGTAACCGACTTTGGCAACTTGTTATAAAATCGGATGCTGTTTATAAGAAATGACTTGCTTGTTTTAGTTAATCTAAATTTGGGTATCACAATTTCATGTCTACTACGTGTATTTATATTATGGAAATCGCTTCTTATTTTGAAAAGTCCTAAGTTTTTCCGAACATACAAAAGCTGTAGCTTGCGATAAAATCAATTAATCGAGTCAATTTTTTTTTTGTACATTCTTTTTAGCCGTAGAAGGAACCCTATTGAAAATGGCTCTTTTATTCAAAGTAGTTTAATTATAATTAATAAAATACTAACTAAAATATAATATCTTTATCTAAATATTTCCAACCGTTGTCCGTAAGTTGCCTAGCAACCGCCAAGTAAATATCTTTGTCAGTCTTTGACATTACGACTTCATGAAAAGTGATAAATTGTTCAATTTTGTTAAAAACTATGTTTTGAATTTCTTTTTCGTTTATGAATGAGTGTTATGTATGTATGAGGCGTGCACTTTTGGATTGTCCAACTATTTACATTTCTTACAACTTGATAATCGAATGCAGTAGGGTTTTGATTTGATCCATATTTCATAATACTTAATATGTATAATATTATAAATGTGAAAGTTTGTTTGTCTGTCTAGCTGTCTGTGACCTTTTCATGCCTTAACGGCTCAACGGATTTCAATGAAATTTGGCACATAGGTTGACCATGTCGACATAGCAAGACGGGTGGCATAGGATACTTTGATCTTGGTAAGAGGCAGTACGTTCCCGTAGGATAAATTCCTGACATACACGCGGGCGAAGCCGCGGGTAAATACTAGTCAAATATGTTTTTTGCAACACAGGGCCATGGCGACAATAAGTGTTGATTTCCTCATAAAGTTGTAGTCTAGCAACTCTAGCAAATTATTCAAAACAAACTAAGTTCTAAGAAATGTGACCAGTACTTCAGTAGTCGCCATGCGTACAACTCTAGGCGCCTCTGCGTCATCAAAAAAGTAATTGTATGCTAATGTAATGTATTATTAATTATGTGTGACAATATAGCAATATAAATACCTACTACACCAACTGCCAGTCTGTCACAACCCAGTAACTGGGTAAAACGATACCCCTTGGTAAGACTGGGGTCAGACTTTCTGGCTTCTGACGACTCGTAACGACTGTCAAAGATCCACGAATGACAGTCGGGATCAACGGCATAACGTGCTTTTCGAGGCACGGAGAAGTCTCGGTAATTATATAAAGATGGTCACCCATCCACTGACCATAATAATACCTACGTGTAAAATAAGTAGGGAAAGGGAAAAAAAAAAACGAGCGACTCCTACACTTGTCGCATAATATATTATGTGTAACATCACATCATCATCTCACATCTTGGCGGACAGTAACAACCTCTCGGAAAATGGGTTGGTACCATCTGACAGCCAACTCTAGCACCGCGCGCGCTCATTGGTCAAATCAAATAGCGCGCGCTTCCCCGGCTTCCTGTTACACATTTCCGTCCCTTTTCACGAAATCACTCCCACAGATTGCAGGAATGCGAGAAGAAAGATGTTAAACATAGAAAACATTTATAGTGTAATTTTAATAACCGACTACAAAAAAGGAGGTTTCAGATTTTCTCAAAAACTATTAGAACTCTTCTAAGGTAAAAAAATAATGTGTCTCAGTATTTTTTGCTTGTGAGCTAAAAGCGGTAGTGGAGCGCGTCATTTCAGCTTAGACCAGCTATCTAATTACGCAACACATTTTCGTAAACGATTCCGATTAATTTGTTTTATTTTGACAGTTCAACAACATTCATTGCGTTATTTACGCTGCGGAACAGAATTTATTTTCGAACTTTTGAATCAATGGATTAGAAATCCGTTTCAGAGCGATTCAGATTCCGATTGATCGTACTTAGGGTACAGCTCTACCAGTTTTGAAGATTTTGTAACCGACGCGGCGACGTTATGTTTAATTTCGTCGAACCATTCTGGTCGAGGCTAAATATCATAACGTTAACATGGAACTACGCTACTTCAAATTCTTAAAATTCAGGGGACATGAAACTGAAACAGCTGAAGGTATCGAATTCATCATCTTTAAATGTAACCCATACTAAAGAATACCAAGGTTTGTAACGCATAATAAAATCTTCCATTCGCGCCCGATCACTGCTTATGACGTAGTTCGTTCGACGACCTACATGTAGTGTTGGGATTTTATCCGGATAAATACTCAAAACGGATAAATACTCATAAATATCCGTTTTTACTCGAGTATTTATCCAAAACAGCGGATAAATACTATCTACAGTTTTCGTTACGTTATGAACCGTAAATTTTGCAATTTTACGAACAAAAGGACTAAAATAAATGACAAACTGAAAATATACATTAGTACCGTACTTTATTAATCACTTTAACCATACAAAAAGCCTATAATAACAATGATTTCATGAATATTTTCATCAATCACTCTCAAAGTTAGATAAAATTATACATTTGTGCGTTACTTCTTCTTCTTCTTTTCGTGCGGTTAGTGTCTAAACTGGTGTTAGAGATTAAAAGCCGCCCATGGACCTCTAACTTGGTTTCACATGCCATTGGTTGCGGCCAGCCCGCCGGTTGAACGCGTTTCAAAGGGTCATGGCCATCTGGATGGTCCGGGGATACCGTACGGTCTCCGGTGAGGCGGTGACCCTCCTTGCCGGATTGCCACCATGGGATCTGGAGGCGAAAGTCCTCGCGAGTGGCGCGAGGAGGTAAAATTCCGCTGCCGCGAGAAATTACGGCACAGCGGACAGAGCTCCGGTGGGATCTCATGGCGTCATGGAGAGTGCGATTGTCACAACCCAGTGCTGGGCATGCCACGATTGTGTCGATAAGTCCCCTCTTTGAGGAGTGGCTTGAGAGGCGCCACGGCATCCTCACCTTCCGCCTGACGCAAACTTCCTCACCGGACACGGTTGTTTCGGGAGGTTCTTGTTTTGCATAAGGCAGGAAGAAACACTCGGGTGTCACCACTGTGTGGATCGCCCGGAGGACACGGTGGAGCATGCGGTGGAGGACTGCCCGGCTTGGGCGGAGCACCGCCCAGTCCTCGCGGAGGCGATCGGCGGCAGTGACCTTTCGCGTCGGGCCCTGGTCCAGGCCATGGTACGGAGTGAGAGGGCATGGCAAGCCGTCACCTCCTTTTGCGAAGCAGTAATGCTCGCGAAGGAGGAGGCGGAGTGCGTCAGGGAGAGGCAAATTTCACGCCCTCATGCCCCTAGCCGCCGCAGACGCCCTGGGCGTCGGGAATCGGTAGCCGATTTCCAGCCACCGTAGGCGCGGGCATGCGGACGGAGAACAATGGGTAGCTCGCCGTTCGATAAGGACCAGGCCTGGGTCGACGGCGCGTTGTGTTCCACGCGTGCTTCAAAGAGATGTCAGCACAATTGACGAGGTCCGCTAGGGTTGATGCCTGCCGGGGTTGCGGGAAAGTCCTTAAGGGAGACCGTGGCCTCTGGCAACGTACAGGGAACTGAAGGAACACGGGTGGGTTTTAGTCAGTAAGAGTCTGACACGCCCTTCCGCTTCGCCCAGAGCGGGAGAAGTTATTCGATGATTTCCCAACCAAAAACAAAAAAAAAGGCATGCCGGTTTCCTCACGATGTTTTCCTTCACGGTTTTTGAAGCAAGTGATAAATACAATACGCACATGAATCCAATAAGTCAGAGCTGCGTGCCTTTTTTGTTGGTTGGGAAATTGACGAATAACTTCTCCAGCTCCGGGCGTAGTGGGAGTGTCAGACTCTTACTGACTGTATAAAACCCACCCGTGTTCCTTCAATTGCCTGTATGTTGCCAGGGGCCACGGTATCCCTTTCAGACTTTCCCGCGACCCCGGTAGGCATCGGCTCTAGCGGACCAAGTCAGTTGACAACTCTTAGAGGCGCGCGTGGAACACAACACGCCGTTGACCTGGGCCTGGTCCTTATCGGATGGCCAGCTACCAATTGCACACTGTCCGTAGGCCCGCGCTTACGGTGGCCGGGAATCGGCCTAGGATTCCCGACGCCCAGGGCGTCTCCTGCGGCGGCTAGGGCCGTGACGTCACGAAATTTGCCTCTCCGTCACACGTTCCGCCTCCTCCCTCGCGAGCATTACTGCTTTCTAGAAGGAGGCGACGGCTTCCCATGCCCTCTCGCTCCGTACCATGGTCTGGACCAGGGCTGGACGCGAGAGATCACCACCGCCGATCGCCTCCACGAGGACACGGCAGTGCTCCGCCCAAGCCGGGCAGACCTCCACTGTATGCTCCACCATGTACTGCGGGCGATCCACACAATGGTGACACCCGGGCGTTTCTTCCCGCCTTATCCGGAACAGAAACCTCCCGGAACAACCGTGACCGGTGAGGACCTACGTCAGGCGGAAGGTGAAGACGCCGTGGCGCCACTCTAGCCACTCCTCAAACACACTTATCGCCGCAATTGTGGCGTGCCCAGCACAAGGTTGCGACAATCGCACTCGCGGCAACGGAGGTACGCCCTGGCGTTTCGCCTCCTTGCGCCACTCCCGAATGTGCGCGAGTACTTTTGCCTCCCAGATCCTATTAGACCAGACTATTTTTAAACGAGATTCAAAAGGAGTGGAATTCGTTCATGACAACAAATTTTATTCCCACCAATTCTTCGACTTCAGGTGAAAAAACAGTACTTTATCTTTCTTTTTCTTTTGCTTATATCTCGAAAATGGTGCGTCCTATCGCAAAAATAATGAAAATTTCGACCCCCTTTATGAAACGCTTAAACCCCTGTATCTCAACATGTTGGTAATAATTTTTCATGATTTCCATACAAAAAGTGAAAAATTCCATATAAAAAACACGTCGTGGCTGGCCCCTGTACGCCTCCGGCTCTATTGTAGGCTACGGCAAATAATGTAGTATTTTGGAAGGCCCAAACAGCAATACTAAACATAAAAATTTAAAAAAATAACCATCGGAAGCGCAAAAAATATATTTATCCATCATTTTGAGTAAATATCAGATAAAAATGAGTAAAAACGAGTATTTATCCGTTTCGGATAAATACTCGAGTATTTATCCTCCGAGTATTTATCCTCTGCCCATCACTACCTACATGTAACCGGCTATGCGCCTGCGCGTCTCTGAAGAAAACTCGTGTTAAACCATGTGCTTCCAAACCAAACTTAATACAGTCTTTATGACATTAATCTTAAGGATCAACTCAATTGCATCACTGTTTCAGATAATGGTGATAACGGTGATAAGACATTGCTTATTGTCGAACGTAAGTATTCTATTGATATTAAAAATTATCAGCAAATGAAGTATACTATACTTAATCAGTAAATTTTTTATTAAATAATTACTCATTGATGAATAAGTCATTATTAAAAACAACGCCACACCAGCACAACACCTACATAATATCTAAAGAGCATCGAAATCGTCCATTATCCCACTCCGGCGCAGCAAAAAAAGGGTAAAGTTTTTATACAGTGCGCATGGGTTTGTAGCGCAACAAAAACGTCAGGCCTTACCTGTTATGGAATTGTAGACGTCCGGATTAAAATATTTGAGAGACAAATACAAATGGAGGTTGTAACAAAACAGGTTCCACTAGTTTGAAAAGCATGCACTTGAACCATGGCATTGGTTACTATTTTGGGTGTTTGTTTTGGTTATACAATATGTAAAAAAAAACCTATCCGATCCGTGAGGATGTCGTTGGGTATCGTACTGAGAGTATAATTCTGTGGAAATTTTCAGGAAAAAAGAAATCAAAATTCCCGCATTTTTTTTCAATGGGGAATTATACTGAGTTGATACATTGGGCGCGGGCGGCGGCCGTCGTTTAGCGTGTGTCTAATGCTAGCCACACACGTAAAGATTTGCTTGCGCAAAATTAGGCTTGCGCAAGCAAATCGTTATGTGTGTGGGAAAACACGAAAAGTTAGATTTGTGCAAACCAAAATTTGCACAAGCAAATTGTTACGTGTGTGGCTACCATAAAAGTCATAGTCACATAACTTATGATGACCCCTGTTAAAAATTGCATTGCATTTTTTTTTTGGATTTGGGGTAATTTTGGTACTTTTACCTATTAAAAATGTGAATTTTAAATAACAACTAGGTACTTTATTAGCAGCAATTTTTATTTTATAAAAGAAATGAACTTTTTGCTAATGTTATTACACTAGGTAGATATGTTTTTTATTACATATTGTATACTTAAAGTAAAATAACTACTGATATAAAGGACATTGTTTTGATAATAAACAGTGGTTTCATTTCAAGTTAGTACATGACAAAGTTGCATTTTACGATTCATTGAAACTTATCAAAGGTAATTTTTATACGTTTTTACAATAACTATAATACAGATAAAAACATAAAACTGATCCTGCCGCTGTGATACTACGTTCAGGCATCATTTAAAGACCGTGGAATATTTTCTTTAGTAAAACAAAAATATAAAGTTGATAAGTAGAAATCAATGATTTTGAGCGACTCATTTAGTTCAAAGAGATATACGCTTTCCAGATGAATTGGTTCTTATAAAAGAAATGCTTTTCCGTACTTGATTTAATCAACCACAAACCTCAGAAGGCTTTTAAATTTTGCCAATACTTAAATTCAATCAATTTTAAGTGCTTCAATCCACTCAGGGAACCGCATCCTAATTGCGTAGCACACTTTCAATCATTATAGCATTGTAATTTCGACAGCCCTGCAATATACATTGCGTTGAAGAGGGATTATTAAAAAGAACAATTACCTATAAGGTTCGGTGAACTGTATCTATACCTACTAATATTATAAATAGGAAAAATTTGTGAGTTTGTATGTCGGGGTAATCTTCGGAACTACTACTGATCAGCACCCTAATTGCGTAACACACGATCAATCATAATCTGAATCATTTTGAAGGATATTGCTAATCCATTGCTTTATATTTTCGAGAAATTTGTCTGCTCAGCAACATAAATACCGCAATGAATGTTGTTGAACTGTCAAAATGAAACAGATTGTGAATAATCGTGGGTTACGCAATTTAGGTGCCTATTTCAAAAATTCTTTCACTGATGTGTTCAGTGATTCGGTTCGCAGTATTAGTAAAGTGTGGTTCCGTAGCGGAGGTTTTGGGTTTGTATGTAGGGGTAATCTTCGGAACTGCTGATCCGATTTCGAAAATTCTTTCACTGATGTAAAGCTAAAGTCCCCGTCAGGAGAAGCTTATTGTTGATTGAATTGTCGCTACGTTAGTAGAAGTTTTTTGTTTACAAAATTAATAGCTTCTCCTGACACCTAACAGTTTTGCAGAGTGTCATAGGATATTATTTTATGTTAAAACAAGTTATTTCACGCGGACGAAGATGCGGGCAGAAGCTAGTTGAACTATAAACTGAAAGTGATTGAGAATGAGTTACAAAATTAGGTTGCCAGCACGTTGATTGGATTTGTGCCTTGTTGATGAATGCAGAGAAATGTTGCATCATGATGATTTTACTTTAGTTAAAGACAAGCACAATAACTGGATCACAGCTACTATTAAATTACAAATAAATCGTACGATTCGAGGTAATGTGCGACAAATACATAGTAATAATTGCACGTGATAACCAATTTAAAGCATGCTGATCTGATAACAGTAACGTACTACGTACTCGAGATTATTTGTAGTAGCTATAAGTAGCCGTTACTTAGGGAGTCCTATTATTACTCAGAAATTATTTACGCACTATTAAGAAGCTGATACATGCCAATGACCTTGAGTGGTAAGCCTGCGTATTCTGAGGGCTTAGTGTGAGTTTCATTTTACCATCTCGATCAAACGCATCGACCGCCTTTGGCGCTCCGATTGGCAGCCGGCCGACCTTCACCAGTGAAGGGGCCAATCGGAACGCCGAACGCGCTCGATGCGTTTGATCGAGATGGTAAAATGAAACTCACACTAGGCCCTCTGTTCTCACGCAACGCGTCGTACGTCCAGTCAGTTATAGGACTCGCCCATCAAGGAGCGCTGTCCCAAATTAGACGCATTATTAATTTGTCATACATAAAACAAAAGGTATTTTATTATAACACGTATACTAAAAGATCAATAATTAAATTATCTTTAAAATGGTGAAGGTTTCAGATAAATACATTCGAAAGATTTTGCGTGGTTCTGTTTTTTATCCACGTTAGACATAACTTTACAAATTAATTTCACTATGTAATAAAAACATAATCTAAATGATTCCTATCTCTCTCTCTCTCTCTCTTATTTAACAATTAAATTTTCCAAATTATTATCACTATTCGTTTAGACGTGATCTTCAGTAAAAACACATTAAAAGTCGGATGGCGTCGCTTAAGATTTCAAAACGCTCTAAAATTAATTTTATAATTTTTAGATAGATAAGGAGAAGATAAGATACGCATCAGAGCAAATCATTATGACAAAAACAATCACTGCTGTAGTAACACGTGGCACAAAGTGAGTAAATCTATACTAATATAATAAAGCTGAAGAGTTTGTTTGTATGAACGCGCGAATCTCTGGAACTTACAGTTGGATTTGAAAAATTCTTTTTACATTTGATAGCCCAGTTCTTGAGGAAGGTTGTAGGCTATTTAAACATCACGCTACGACCCTAGGGAGCCGAGCGAGACTGAACTTTGCAAACATAGCTGCGACATACAAACTTTAGAATCAAGTATCAGCGCGACTGTTTGAAACGATGCCTTTAATTTTGATAGTTCAAAAACATTCATTGCGTTATTTAAGTTGTTGAGCAGATCAATTTTTCGAACGTCTATAGTAATGCATTGGGAAATTCTTTCAAAATCTTTTTGATTGTGATAATGTGTCTCTGATTTTAGCCTCCTAAAATTCGGCTTAGTCTTCACAAGCGCATTGGCCCAGTAGTTCCTATTGGTCTGGAGGGATTAAAATAAGCAATAGATTAATTTGAAGTAAGCAATAGATATGAGTTGATAAGATATGCATCAGAGCAAATAATTCATTACAAAAACAATCACTGTAGTAACACGTGTTACATGAGTAAATAATAAATATCCGTCAGAGAATGAACTTCGCACACATAGGTGCGCGATACAGACTTTAGAATCAAGTGTCAACGCAACTTACTTTAAATTATAATCCGACAGATTTTGAAGGAAATTGCTAATCCATTAAAGATAAAGATACTTATATTTTTTATCTAAACATGCGTGTACATGCAAATTCAGCATGCAGGATGTCACAACATTAATTTCGTGCATACTAGCGCGACGCGACACCGGTTATTGTTCGACGTGAAGTTTTCTTAGAAATTGTATTGTTCAAGTCGCGTGATCGCGTCTTGTCGGCGTCGTCGCGTCTCCCGCGGTCTGCACTAGCCTTTAATATTTCATACGTGCATGTTTCACCCGTAAAGGCGTACTTACAAAATAAAATTTACAAAAAAAACAAACAAATTTCAAAATAAAACTTACAAAAAGATGAAATAAAAAACAAATTTCAAAATAAAACTGCATTACTAAAGCCACTCATATGTTTGAAAAATTCGTCTGCTCAAAAGCGTAAATTATGCAATGAATATTTTTGAATAAGTAAATGAAAGGTTATGCCACTGTAGGTAAGTGTGACGCAATTACCCCACGGTTCTTGTTATCGCTTTGCCAAATGATGTAGCACCCTAATTGCGTAACACGATCAATCACAATCTGAATTATTTTGAAGGATATTGCTAATTAATTGCTTCATATATTCGAAAAATTGGTCTGCTCAACAACGTAAATAACGCAATGAATGTTGTTAAACTGTCAAAATTAAACAGATTGTGATTGATCGCATGTTACGCAATTAGGGTTCAGTACCCTAATTACGTAATACACGATCAATCGAAATTTGAATCGCTTTGAAACAGATTGCTAGTTCATTGATTGACAACTTCGAAAAAAAAAACTGCTCAACAACATAAATAACGCAATGAATATTGTTGAACTGTCAAAATGAAACAGATTAGTTGGAATCGTTTACGAAAATGTTTTGCGCAATTAGATAGCTGGTCTGTACAGTTTTTATGGCAGTCGGATACTTGAACATTTTATTTACCTACATAATAAGCAGACGTCTCAACATTTATAGATTATGCTTGACCTTAGTAGTGTGCCTAAAGGAACGCAATTTAATACAATAATTCAATTAAATACAGCAGACAGCACATTATGCTTTAAAAATAAATTATGGCCGTATCGATTTCCTTATGGGGTTTTCCTTTTACAGGTGATCATTTTAATATTTGTATTCAATAACATTAATAGATACTGAGAGCTATAGTAGTCTTTCTGGCACGTGTTAAAATTATATGGTTATGATGATCCTAGTTCGTTGATTTCAACTTCCTTACATATTATAAAACAAAGTCGCCCGCCGCGTCTGTCTGTCTGTCTGTCTGTCTGTCTGTCTGTCTGAACGCGATAAACTCAAAAACTGCCGAACGGATTTTCAAACGGTTTTCACCATTGGACGGAGTGATTCATGTGGAAGGTTTTAGTGTATAATTCATTAAGGTTTTGTGTAAATTGGCTGAAATATGACGATTATTGTTGAAGATGTCGGAAAAAATCATGCCGACTGGGAGCTTTACTGGCGTGCGCTGCGTAAGTCGTGAGAGATAAATCAAATTTATGTTCTAGAGTATTGTATATCTTAAAAATTGCAACAAAAAAGTCCGCGATGGCATATGTCTATCTTTTAAGGGTGACCCACAATAACCATTTTGATCTTTCAAAATTGTATAAAATTTTCATTGTTATTTCCGAAGCTATTTTGACCGGTATCTTATTAATCCTTATCCAATTAAATAGGTTATTTAAATTGGGCATTCAATTTCGATTAAAATATGCCTTTACATCACATCATTTAAATGAATAGTTTAAGAGATATCACAGTTTCAAAATTACGCGTAACAAAATAATTATGGTTGACCACGCGGGCGCTGTAGTAGCCTACCACTGCGTCCGCTGAAAGTTAGTCAATGATCTTTTCCTTGGCTATTAGGTATGTATTCCCGGTAGAACGTTCCCGTGGGATATTTTGCGACATCCACGCGGGCGAAGCCGCGGGTAAAAGCTAGTTTAATATAAGCTATACTATAACGTATACCTATCGTCGGCTGTAGTTTCAACTTTTAATCTAAGCTGTATATCCTCGGTTGTAGTTTCAACTTTTAATCTAAGCTGTATATCCTCGGTTGTAGTTTCAACTTTTAATCTAAGCAGTGTATAACGTCGGCTGTAGTTTCAACTTTTAATCTAAGCAGTGTATAACGTCGGCTATAGTTTCAACTTTTAATCTAAGCTGTATATCCTCGATTCCTCAGCTGTAGTTTCAACTTTTAATCTAAACTGTATAGCCTCGGCTGAAGTTTTAACTTTTAATCTAAGCTGTATATCCTCGGCTGTAGTTTCAACTTTTAATCTAAGCTGTATATCCTAGGCTGTAGTTTCAACTTTTAATCAAAGCAGTGTATAACGTCGGCTATAGTTTCCACTTTTAATCTAAGCTGTATATCCTCGGCTGTAGTTTCAACTTTTAATCTAAGCTGTATATCCTAGGCTGTAGTTTCAACTTTTAATCTAAGCAGTGTATAACGTCGGCTATAGTTTCAACTTTTAATCTAAGCTGTATATCCTCGGCTGTAGTTTCAACTTTTAATCTAAGTTGTATATCCTAGGCTGTAGTTTCAACTTTTAATCAAAGCAGTGTATAACGTCGGCTATAGTTTCAACTTTTGATCTAAGCTGTATATCCTCGGCTGTACTTTCAACTTTTAATCTAAGCTGTATATCCTCGGTTGTAGTTTCAACTTTTAATCTAAGCTGTATATCCTAGGCTGTAGTTTCAACTTTTAATCTAAGCAGTGTATAACGTCGGCTATAGTTTAAACTTTTAATCTAAGCTGTATATCCTCGGCTGTAGTTTCAACTTTTAATCTAAGCTGTATATCCTCGGTTGTAGTTTCAACTTTTAATCTAAGCTGTATATCCTAGGCTGTAGTTTCAACTTTTAATCTAAGCAGTGTATAACGTCGGCTATAGTTTCAACTTTTAATCTAAGCAGTGTATAACGTCGGCTATAGTTTCAACTTTTGATCTAAGCTGTATATCCTCGGCTGTAGTTTCAACTTTTAATCTAAGCTTTATATCCTCGGCTGTAGTATTATATTTCCTTCAAGGAAAATAGGGCTAAGGCCCGAGTTCACCAACTGCAACGTAACCAGAGCTGGGCAAAATACATGCTTTGCTTTAATTAAAATACAAATTACAAAATACTATCTCGCACTTATTTAAAATACAAATTACAAAATATTTTTAAGTCGTGTATTTTAAATATAAAATACAAAATACAGTATTTTGACTATTTTTATTTAAAATACAAAATACAAATTACAAAATACAGTCTGGTGTTAGGTTAGGTATATAAATAGAATTGAACTAATCCAGCCCAGCCTAAGGCAAAGGGAATATATTCTTACCATCATATTTTACAAAATGGCAACCGCTAAATATGTCACAGCATTCACAGGATTCACTCCATCGCCGAATGAAAATTACAATTGACAAGTTATGTAATTGATAATTTGACGTATGTACCTGCAGTACAGACTACAGTACAGTTTAAGTGCAGTGTTGCCAACTTTAAAGATATTACATATTTAGCAGTCGCCATTTTGCTTACGAAAGCTATCGAGCGCTATTTTCTGCAGATCGCACCCATTCATAAGATCGCTAAATGTATTTATGTTCAAATGTATTTTGGAGCCATAAGTATTTGAAATACAAACTACAAAATACCTCAGCGTCAGGTATTTGAAATACTAATTACAAATTACATTTATAAGAAGTAATTGAATTACAAATACCAATTACGTATTTGTATTTCAATTACGTATTTCAATTACAAGTAATTCAAATACTGCCCAACTCTGAACGTAACCATTGATTACGTAACCGTTCTGTTAGAATTAAACGGTCGTTTAAACAAACCGCGTTTTTTTCGTGTTCACCATCTATTTGTAACCAACGGTTAAATAACCCAGCGTTTTTGAATGAGTGAGTCCAAAATGGCCGAATGATCGAGGGGCTCAACCGTCCGACAGACTGATGCAGTTCGATTACAATTAAAATTTTATTGTGTCTCATTAGTGACAGTCAAGCGGATAAATATTTTGTGAATGTAGAATGTCAACGTCAATCAATTTTCATTTTTATACCCACAGAGTACATTTTTAAATAGTTTATAGACGTCACTCGAGTCATTGTGCGGGATGTATGGCGTATGGCGCAATCTGGTGTTTTGTGCAAAGAACTTTCGCCCTAGGCTTTTATATAAAAAAAAATTAAATGTTGTATTGAAAATTTAATAAAACGAAGTTATTATTACAAAAATCTGTTTGTATTATTTTTATGTTTTCGTACAGTATTTATGTGGTAATTTTTGATTTTCATCATTGCGCCATGTTCGGAATATACGGGAAGTGCGCATAATTCTTTTTATTAAATCATCTTACACATTATCCTCTTCAAAGATAATTCAAAGCGTCTTGCATTTTTATTTTGTAACTAAAAGTGATGCACAATGCAAAACTTCACATCTGGAAGCATAAACCAATGGTTAAACTGGGTTGGCTACTTCGTTTAAGCTAACCGTCCGATTACAGTACTTAACCAATTGTTAGTGCTTGGTGAACAGTAAAATATTGTTAAACAGCCGTTTATGGTGTAAACAGATGTTAAAAATTTAACCATCTGTTGGTGAACTCGGGTCTAAATTGCAAACTTGAAAATAGGGCTAAGTTACTTTTCTATATACCGACTTACAAATAAATAAAATTGAAGTGTCTGTTTGTTATGTCAAAATGACAGCTTTTTACTAAATGCATATATTAAAGTATAGACGGTACTTATATCAAAACAAGTTTTTATTTCTTTATTTGTGTGTCTGTCTGTTTGTTCCGGCTTATCTCCGAAACGGCTGGACCGATTTTGACGGGACTTTTACTGGCAGATAGCTAATGTTATAAGGAGTAAGTAGGCTAGACAATAAGTTAGACATAATTCTCCTGTCATTCGCAGCACGTCTTCTTCTTCAATAGATCTCTATTAGTCGTCATTTCAGCTAGTGCTAGATGAAAAATTACAACTATGAAATTCAGCTGTCTGGTATTTCAGTACGTGTCCTGTCCGTACAAGGTACAAGATCCGTCTGTTTCATCATATTATATCGTCACCCTCCCGGCTAACTGTCCTAACTAGCAATTTATGTTTTTCCAGGGCAACCGTTTTTCGGTCGGGCGTTACAGTCAAATTACTGTAGTTGCGTTAGTTGTGGCTTTATCAATGAATTAAAAAAAAAAATTATATAGCTCTTGGCTTATTCTTTAAGTTAGTAGTCGCCCTAAAGCCCTAAGGTATCTATTTATTTATTTATATTAATTTGAAGCAGATACGTCTCTCTGTGAGAACTTTGTTTCACAACTTGTGTCTGTTACGACGCGGTTATTTGGTATAAAATATAAATAAAAGTCTATTAATATGGTATTTATTTATTAAAAGTAATAATAAATTTTGTTTGTAAGCTTAAAAAGTTACAAGTTACGTTTAAGGAGTTACAAAAAATAATGTTTTAACATTTTTGGCAATTTAACTGAGTACTAAATATGTTTAAAACTATAAGAACCCCTAATGACATGAATTGAAAATTAACCTTATTTCAAATAAATTGTATTTATTTTATATTTCAAGTCTTACTATACTATACTTGTGCTTATAACTATTAATGCAGTTAATGCTTAGTATACGTTTTGTTTCTAAGAACTATAGGTCTTAGAATTTGTAGTTACTTACTTTAATATCACAATCAGTCTTTGCAAAAATATTAGGCTTTAATTGGACTTAATTCACCTAGGATAAAAGCATTAGTTAACAATCTTATTTATTGAACATAGGAACTAGAAATCAAGTCAATGATTATTTTATAGGTAAACAACGTCTTAATAGTAACGTAAGAGCTAAATTCTCTAAACAACCAGCTAGTAAAATCAACAGTAATTAGTGAGAAAGTGATGTAAGTATAAAATGCCACATGCTCCGGCAACTTAATGACTGGGGTATCTCCTGTTGTTAGAGACAACAAGTCATTATAATTTTCTATTGAAATTTTGGGCGGTGTCGATTTAAGAAGTCCTATTTCCTCTCTTAAGAATACAGAGACCTGTCTCCTAAGAGAAAGAGAACGTGAAATCTCTTCACCGTGGCTATTCTTAAAAAAAATCTTGTCGGGCTCAGTTTTCTTGACAGAAAATTCCATCATTTCAGTCCAGTTCAAGCATCGGCCCTCATCATCTTTACGGATAGAAAGCATCCTTAGGTCGGCTGAAAGTTTTTTAAAATCGAGGAAATCAGTGTATGTGAGAACATTCACTACGTACGGTTTATTTCTCCGTGCCAATCTAAAAATTTGAGGTAATTGGCTCGGTACAAAAATATCCCCACATGTTTTCAAAGCATGGCCGATGGTGCTGTGTACGGAGTCTCCTTCGCTTTGTCCATGACATGGCACGGAGAACCGTAAAGTGATTTCCTGGATATTTGTGGTATTGTTTATGACATACAGTAAGGTCGATGCCACACTTGAGAAAGTCATACAGTGAAGTCGAAATTTCTGACGACCCTCTTTTGCTCCTTCATGCCATGTATAACACGAACAGGCTCCAGAAGTCATATCGTAAATTGTGAAATTGTACGCTGAAAGACGACGTTTATAAAAAACAGCATTTTCATTGCTTATAGGCAAGCTTATGACTTGTTGGAGGTCAAATGTAGCACCCCCCGTGCGAACCGCAACGTCCGCAACGTGACTTCACTTAATACTATAGCTTCATATTCGTTAAAAAGCTTTGATCTATCGACTTAAGTGAAAAATAAAATGTGTGAACAGCTTAGAAAAAATTCTAGCTAAGTGTCCTATGTACATACTTCAATAATTTTGAATCGGGACGAAAAATAAAAGTCTTTCTAACTGTAGTATGTTCATACGACAGGTAGAGAGAATATTTTTTCCCTCCTTTTGCACTTACGCAAAACCAAATACGTGATTATCTCCTAAACGGTAAACGACACAGATACGACGATTAAAGAGAACTTATTCGAAATCTAGCTATGAACACGTAGGTAATGTCAGTGCAGATACGTCAGTTTGTGAGATACGACAGTTAGCGGGGAGGGCGACGATATGATAGACGAAGAGATATACTTTGTTGTATAAGGTCATGATAGCTTACCAATATCTTAGCTGACAGTAATCTCTTGAAACTTCCTGACACGGCACCTAAGATCTATACCTAATGTCTCGTCATGTGTCTCGGAAAGTGATAATATGATGACATTTTTATCAACCGATTATAATCTTATCATAGATATCGTGATAAAACAAGCCCTCAGGCTGGAAAACTTCCTACACGGAGAATCCGTCGCGTGTAGAAAAATGCGTTTAAGAAGCAGCATTGTGCGCAAGACTGACAGAACAGATTGTTGCACCCACGCGGCTGTCTACGATATTCGAACACTTTAGGCAGACGCGGACGTCAGAGTAGAAAGATTTCCAGAACTTAGAAAAAGGAAATGACTCTGTCGATATCATTAGGACGTTTTATACCCCTTACCTGTGACACACCAAGATGGTCGGCGATGTTTTCGCTGCAGTAGACAATGTCGCCTTGCTGGGACAGCACCAGGACGAAGCCGTCCAGAGCTTTCATGTACGACAGCTCTGTGGACACCTCCTCCATACCCTCGGGGTTCTGCATCTTGGGATGTTCTGATTCCGACTCGGGGACTGGAATAGTAGGATGAAATTAGTTAAATTAAGATTTTTTTCAAAGAGGATCTAACTGTTCTCTGATTTTAGCCAAGAGTTATTCAGTAAGTAAGTATTTCTTGGAAAATTAAAAATAGCATTTTATAGAATGAAAGGACCTATGGAGTTCTCGGAGCGGAAAAATAGAGCCCTCATGTTGGAATATTCATAGATGGTGCCTAGAATTGCAAAAGAGATAAAGTGGCTTTCAACATCATCGACTATTTTGGTCCACATTATAGATGAATAACAAGCTAAAATGTACCTGTTTCAGTCATTAACCCACGACCTTCTATATCAGTTAGCGTGTTTGTACCATTCTCTCCTTTACAGACAAAGCTTAGGTATTTTTTTTTTTTTTAAGTCGAGTGATTACGAAAATATGGGAAAAGATGACCAATGAAAAAAGATAGTTGAATATCAACAATCACAGAAGCATGAGATTACGACAGGACCACTAAAGCGGAAGATTCCACTAGTTCAGGGATATCTATAACCTGATGAGGATGGTAGAGAAGCTTTAAATAACATTATTTACAAAGTTTTCCATCAACGTCATTCAACCCTTATCAATTAAAGGACAAATTGAACATTTGCAATGCAGCTGTAGCAATTTCAACGTTTATAAATCACGTTCGTGTGTATGGCCGAGTTGCAATTTACTTAAATCTGCCATATTCCGCACATGCTGGATGATGAATAAGGTATATTTGCACATTTAAATAGTGCTATTCATTGCATAAACTAACAAACCGGCTTAATTTGATTGTAGACGTTAATCCGAACCGAAATAGTAACAGCGGTTAGGCCCGGCGTATTTTTGGATACATTTCAAGCAATAAAACGTTTTCGAGAAAGGTAGAATTTGTTTATAAAATATGTGCGTTTCAAGCTCAGACAGAGACAAGGAAGGATCTGAAAGTATCAATCTTATGGCCAGTAACTTCTCCTTGAGTGTTAATGTAAGTAATCAAAACACTGGATGCTTAGATCACCAATTTTATTATTTTAGTTGGCTCGGGAGTCAGGATGTTTTTTCGGGATAACCCATAGGACAAACCGATTACGTAAAACATGTGCTATGAGTATGACTCAGTACTGATAAATATCGGCGGACGCGTATCGATTTTCGATGTTTTCATGGTAACCTTGAGCAAGTATAATAAAATTCGTTACCTACATGCACAAACTTTGCAATTCAAATTGTTCAAGTAAAAATTAGTGTTCAAAAAATCAAGGATTCAGCTCAATTTGTATGAACAGCTCGGATGTTACTGACGTCAATGTGGTTTCATAGCGCGTGTCTGAGCCATGAAAAATTAAATCCGCGCGTGCCATACTTGCTAACAAGTCTGCTTGCGGTTTGCGCAGGCACATAATGATTTTATTATGTATCCTTAGAGGAAACTGGCACATAGAATATGTTTAATATTAATAAGCGTGTCGTTATTGACTGTTTAATGTTCGTTTCGATGAGCTGCAAATTATTTATTTATGATGATGATGCGTAATTCTAATTAGTCTTCAAGTAAATTTTCCCTTTAATCGGTTAGAAGTTTTATTGTTTTGACGCGTCAAGCACGGAAAACTGATTCGATTTATTACTTACAGTCATTTTATTATTCCATTTTAGAAAACGGTCTTTTACGGGTAACTTTGACCAACTTTGATGGGATTTAATTTTATGATGACTGTCATCGACAAGGTAAATTCCGATCTAATCATTAACTAAAAAGCATATATTCCTCATGAAACTGGATTGTGGCACGCCTTGGCCGTTGTCCAGCAACGTACCGCGATTGTTTAATTTGATTACCATTGCGTCTAAGCCAACAAAGTTCAACGCTCTAGAAAGGACCTATGAAGTATATACAATTGTAAATTCTGTTGAAAACTTTGTTTGTTTCAAAACATAGTATCGAACCCAACTTTTGGGGACGAATTTAGCCTTAATTCAACTGAGAGAGAGATAAAGTGAGAAAGAGAGAGAGAGAGGGAGATCTAGAAAGAGTGAATCAATCTACCTAGCCTTTTCCCTACTATATTGGGGTCGGCTTCCAGTCTAACCGGATGCAGATGAATACCAATATTTTACAGGGAGCGACTGCCATCTGACCTCTACAACCCAGTAACTGGGTAATACGATACCCCTTGGTAAGACTGGTTGTCAGACTTTCGGGCTTCTGACGACCCGTAACGACTGTCAAAGATCCACGAATGACAGCCGGGACCACCGGCTTAAAGTGCTTTCTGAGGCACGGAGGAGTCACTGTTATTACTTCTATGAGCTCCTCAATAGCTGAAAAGCTGAATTTATTGAATATTTGAACGAAATGAAAAGAAAAGGAAAGAAAGATGGATGGATTGTGTGAGGAATGATATGAAAGAGAAGGGAGTGAATGATAGCGTGGCGGTTGACAGGAGAGAGTGGAAGAAGAAAACGGGGTGCGCCAACCCCACGTAACATGGAACAAGGGCAGGAAGAACATGATGAACTAAATGATGGGCGCCGGAGGGGAGGTTCAAAAGGGTGCACTTGCACCTCCCTGGCTTCAAAATAAAATATAGGTGTAAAAACATTCAGAACTAAAGAAATATTCAAAAAATGTCTAACACAACAATAGAGAACTCAACCGATTCGAGGTACCGAACTCCTATTTCCGAAAATCGAATCGCCCTAGGCGGGGTGCTAACACTATCGCTTGCTTCGCTCGCTCTTCGACACAATTTTAGTCCACTTTCCGTATGAATGAACAAAACAAAACCTAACCCATTCGAGGCAAGATGGAAAAATCTCTATTTTTAAGCTTTTCTGCATAAGGCGACAAAGTTACTTCTTGTATGAATGGACAAACGATAACCTAACATATCCGAGGTGAACTGCAAAAATGATCAAGCTCGCTTCGTGAGCTGAAGATACACCACAATCCAACATTGAATGATAATGTAGAGAAGTAGTTAAAGAAATACGTACTAATGTTCACAACGCGTTTTATCATGTTAAACCTAACGAGGATAATTAGTCACACTATCAAGTTATTCTGATTAGTACGTCAGCTGATTCCCAGGTCAAAGTACAGGTCGAAGCCGATAATAAATCTAAGTCAATAAGCAATCATACTTGGAAAGAGTATAGAGTTAGAGTATTAAGTATGTAACTTTAAATCTTGCTTGAATGGAATTAAAGTAAAGTGTTTTCGGGTAGCCATTTCTAATATTTGTAAAGATTGGTGCATTTGCCTCGTTGGTCTAGTAGTCTACTGCTGAATGTGAGGTTTTGGGTTAAATTCCCAGGTCAGGCAATGCGTTATTGGGTTTTTCCATCAGGATTTTTTTAGTAGCTTCCCGGAGTCTCGTGCCCGGTTGATGGCAATAGGCTAGCCCCCTGTTACATGGTAGTTAAACATAACTGGTGAAATGTGGGTGTACTATAGGAACACCTCTGCCTACCCCTTCGGGGATTACTCGCATGTTATAACTGCGTCTGTTTATTCGGACAAGGTTTTGATTTTACCTACTAGTTGCATGTTGATACGGTTTTCACCATCATTGAAATGATTACTCTCTTCATGGATTAGAACTATTCACTTCCTTACATTAAGACCAGGCACTTTAAAGACAATTTCCACGCAAGCTCCACCCCCATGCACCCCGCCACTCCACTGTATGCTAAACGCTAACACATCAGTAATAAAGTTGAATATCGCGTGCGCTCTTTGACCGTGTTCGAGGCTTTCGAGCACGGAACTAAGTCTCAATTCTTATTTCGTTTTAACTAAAGTAATAATTGATCTAGAACAAAAATATCTTGTGGCTGGATAATAAACTATATTTTCTTATTGTGAATACAAATTTTAGTCATAAAAGCCGAGTTATGTTGATTTTATTTTAAATAATCTTTACAAAAAGACATGTTTATCGAATACAAAATGAATCAAGCGAAACAAACAGATCCAAACGTTTTGTACATGGAAAGAAAAAGATCCAATTAATCATATACAAAAATTCCATTTTGATTGTACGCGTGACTGTTTCAGAACATTAATGCAAATTAACATACAATTTAGGGAGCCTCCTCTTAATATTTCGTGTGTTCTTATATCAGGCACTGTTTGTACAACGACCAAATATAATGCTATCTTGGTTACCAGCTCTATCTAGGAGATATTGAATCAATGCATTAGTATTTATTTTTGTTCGTATCAGTCTCCGATAGGAGCTTTGTTTTAGGCTTACTGCATTAAAAGATGTAAGTAGGTAATTGATTAATTATTTGATTATTTCATGGTAAGTACAGATAGCAAAGGAATGAATATTAAGTTTCTTATCTATAGGTAGCAACATATTAATAAGGTGGAAAAGGAAGGAAAACTATATAACACATCGTTGATAGGCCGTCGAGTTTTGACATGCTTGGTAGATAGCTGAACTAGGGATGTGGTTCATCAGATCTTGACACACAAGGATCACGACTTCTTCTATAGTGTAATGTCTAGACGGTTGAACAACTGCTTCAAAAGTTGTTGTGTCTATCCATCATAGGACTTCTCGAAGCCTCTATTATTAAAGTTTCGGGTTGACATTACCTTGGCTTAAGCTCGTCTGTCTGCATGAAGAGCTTTTAGGGTAATTAGTTTTGACCAGATACGAAACTACTACTTATAAACTATACTTACATAATACATTTATTTCAAAAGTTCCGTAATTACATCGAATACATGTCACAGCTGAACGAAATGAGACTACAAAGGAGAATGCTCATCAAATATGAAGAAAAAAAACCCAGAGCGAACAGATACAGAATGCAGCTCAGAATTTTCGTTATATTTAGTGAAATCATTCTGTATTCATTTCACTTTAAGATTCGATGGCAAAATGTGTGATATTGCTATTTGTTTTTCATAAGGGTTGATTCCTCTTTCTTTAAGATATCTTCGATTTGGGTATACCCAATATTGCAACTTCAGCCTTGTTGATTGCTTAGGTAGCTCAAATAAGTAGGACATCAGAGGAACTTTCGGCTCATGTCTCTACGCATTAATAGATAATATTATTAAGCAAAACAAAAACACTTACGCAAGGACACAACATCCCGCACTTTCAGATAGGATATCGCCAGGCGCATGACTGAGGCCTTGTCAAGCTGTTCTACATCTTCTTTCCTGGCGGGTAAGGCTGCAGTTAGCTCAGCGAAAATCTGCATCTCCTTTGTGCGTCGACATCGCGCTGCCACGCGCGACTTCTCCTTCCGTTTCTCATTATTCCTGGGGGAAAAGGAAAGGGATGTTATAAAAATTGTTACACAATTGAATAGAATAATTTTATTTACCTATGTACACCATTTCTATTCAGATAGTGGGTGGTGGTGGTTGTCAAACCGGATTACAATACAAGTATTCATGAGTGACGATATTTAAGCACGCCCAAAACTCCTTTGGCAGTCAGGTGCAACAAATTGGCGTGTAGTTAGAAAATATATAATAAAATGAATTTAATCAAAGGCGATAAGGTATACTAAATAGCAATGGTACCATTCACCAATCAATAGTGATTAAAACACTTGTCTGAAACAATTAACTATACTATCTGCTAGTATCCCAATTATGCAAGTTCGCTTATCGATATGCATTTTCTCAAAATAAACAGCGCAATCTATATTATGCAATAAAGTTTGTTGTCATTCGTGGGTAAATACCAGCCGCAGGGGTCGATCGAAGGATAAGCTACGTGTGCCGCGGTCGGTTCGTGGATGGGTGACCAACCATTACAGATCGAGACGAGACCTCTCCGTGCCTCGGAAAGCTTGTTAAGCCGTTGGTCGCGGCTGTCATTCGTAGATCTTTGATTGTAGTTATGGGTAGTCAGAAGCTAAAACTCTGACTACCAGTCTTACCAAGGGGTATCGTGTTACCCAATAAATGGATTGTGGAGGTCAGATAGGCAGTCGCTTCATGTAAAACACACCCCAACAAAGTTGGGAAAAGGCTAGGCAGATTAAACTTGAATTTATTGGCATTTTAATAGTAGATGGATCAACTTGAGATCTGAAAAATCATGGTGTTATTTCCCATTTTTACCAAGCACCGTTTTACCTCTGTAAGTAAACTGTTCAAACAAAAATGTAGACTGAAAAAAATAGAGCAAATCTTAAGCCATTGTTCTCAATCAAGGTAAAAAAGTCACGCCATAGCGAAAGACTGCACGCAGCAATTGAACTAAGAAAATTAATTAGGAAATTATCTGCATGCATCTAAATAATTCCTTGATGAAGATATTTTCTTAGGAATTCACCACTTTTACAAGATGAGAGTCACAGTAAGAAGACAAAAGTTATTTAAAAAAATCAATGTTCAAATTATTATAATACCTTTTTTTTATAGAACACAATTTGTCTTTATCCTCTAGAAACTCAGCAACATCAGGTATACACATTTCTGCGACACGTCACTCGGTTCATTAATTTCACCAATTATAATGATTTAGTAACGAAGTTGCGGAGACAGTGCAATACAAGACAGCGCTATACCAACCCACTAACTAGTATGTTCGGTAACTTTAAGTTTATTCCATTAATTTGTCATTAGGCTCGACGGCCGGCCATGTTATCGCTGTTCTAAATAGCGTATTTAAGAAATGCGTCACAAATGCATTTTTGTACTAATGTTATGGTCATTTGTTCGTTATTTTTAACGAGCGTTGCGGTTTGAGGTCTAGGTGTATTTGCTTCAACAATTCTTTTAAGTTCATGTAAAATACAGGATATTAAGGAAAACAACATTTTAAGCTATTGCATAGCTTCTATCGCGGGCCTTGAGCGTGGAGACCTAATCCAGAAATTCCGTAACGAAAATACCTAAGGAGAGTGTTTTGTATTGAAAATTATGTTTAACTGCTTGACAACAAAGTTCAAATTTACTTAGACGAATGATCTATCGAGAGTGTTGTATTGAAAATTATGTTAAACTGTTTAACAACAAAGTTCAAATTTACTTAGACGAATGATCCTTGACTATTAATAGTTAAATTAAAACCTTTTTATTGGTTTGATGTTCCCATTACGTTGTGTCAAGTTTTAAAAACTATAAATGTGAATAACAGTTCCTGTCAATGTCACCATTGCTATTTCTTGTATTCGGGTTAATATTTTACAATTGCATAAGTTGATAAAAAATGCTATGCAATAGCTGTCGTAACACCAATTCTCGGGGATGTTTTATTCGTTTAAATATAGATCAAGCATAACAAAACCGTCAAAGGGCCACAAAAACTCAGGTAGCCAAAAGGATCCATAAAAAAAACATAAATGTATTTATTACACAAAAAACATTAATACGAAGACTAGGTAAAAAATCACGTGAACCGATAGTTGTAGATCATAGATGCTGATGTTACGTAGAAGATGATGACGAGACGTTAACAGTTATCGGCGTTACCAAGGCGCCTAATTCAACTATATAGGTACCAATAGATATTTTATCGGTAATTTTATCGCGCTAGATTAGACTAGAATAGATTTGAAAGAAATGCAGGTCGGCGCCGGAATATTAGAATACTTAATAGCAGCCTATTATTGTCCCACTGCAGAGAAAGGTCTCTTCTCATACTGAGAAGGCACGAACAGGGCTTAGAAACGTTATGTAAAATAGGTAACGTTTTTAAAACGTTTCTAAGAGTTCTTTCGACAACATTTTGTTCGGAACGAAAACGAAATGAGAACGTTTATTCTGTAAAACAAAAACCGCGCGGTGCGTGCGGCGTGCATCGACAAGCATGAACTTGCTTAGTTAAATTGTACCTTATCTTCATTCCATTACATCATTGATTCCAATGCGCTGGGGCACTGCAAGGGTTGTGTTGCGAGTTTCCTATCAAGCAACACAAAAAATATAAAAAAAGGGTAAAAACGTTTTTTAAATTTTGGTCTTCTTCAAATACGTTTTTATAACGTTCCGTTCGACATCGAAAGTAACCGAAACAAATCGTTTCTTAGGTTTTTAGACGAAACCGTTTAAAAAAATATACCGATATCCGAGCCACGAGAATTGATCACCTCCTCGCTTGCCCAAGACGGGTTGGTAATTTCAGACTTATTTAACTATTAGGTGAAGTTCAGGTTTCTTCACGATGTTTCTCCTAGTCGTCAGTAATGTCCAAGATAAACTTAGAAAGTCCATTTAATTGAAAAAGTAACATTGGTACTTGCGCTGAAAGTCCACAAGCTTGTGCATGAGAGGAGAATACCATACTTAAAAACCATACTTCAGTCAAATACCATACTTGTTCAAGCGGCGCCAGCCGAATACCGTATCGGCAATTTAGCACTTTTTAATAAAACCGCAAATTGCCTAGTAGTAACTTAATGTAAACAATACTAAGAAAATAATCGCACCACATGAGTGGTGTCGCATGATGGAATGTTTTAGAACAACGACGAACAAAACAAGATCAAATTACATACTCTGACTTTTCAGTTATCATCACTTTTTGATGAAAAATGCGTAAGTACCTATTTAAGTTTTAAGCCAAAACCAATGTAGGGGAAAATAAAATTATAGTGAAGATGGACTTACTAGATAGACATAAGCCTTATAACTAGCACTTCCCGCACGACTTCGTTCGCATGAATTTCATATTTTCTCCTACTAATTCCAACATCGCTTCCACCCCTATAAAATGAAAAATGATCATAATCATAATTATTCTATTTGGACCTACTTCATTTTCGCTTGGCGTTCTTTCTAGCTTTTTTCTTTTTGCTCGGCTTCTAAGGGTCGTAGCGTGAAATGCCTTCGCATGATAACCTTCCTCAAGAATTGAGCTATTAAACGTAAAAAGAATTTTGCAAATCCGACTGGTAGTTCCAGAGATTAGCGAGTTTAAACAAATAAACTGTATACACATTAGTAATATACTAGCTTTTACCCGCGGCTTCGCCCGCGTGGATGTCGCAAAATATCCCACGGGAACGTTCTACCGGGAATACATACCTAATAGCCAAGGAAAAGATCATTGACTAACTTTCAGCGGACGCAGTGGTAGGCTACTACAGCGCCCGCGTGGTCAACCATAATTATTTTGTTACGCGTAATTTTGAAACTGTGATATCTCTTAAACTATTCATTTAAATGATGTGATGTAAAGGCATATTTTAATCGAAATTGAATGCCCAATTTAAATAACCTATTTAATTGGATAAGGATTAATAAGATACCGGTCAAAACAGCTTCGGAAATAACAATGAAAATTTTATACAATTTTGAAAGATAAAAATGGTTATTGTGGGTCACCCTTAAAAGATAGACATATGCCATCGCGGACTTTTTGTTGCAATTTTTAAGATATACAATACTCTAGAACATAAATTTGATTTATCTCTCACGACTTACGCAGCGCACGCCAGTAAAGCTCCCAGTCGGCATGATTTTTTCCGACATCTTCAACAATAATCGTCATATTTCAGCCAATTTACACAAAACCTTAATGAATTATACACTAAAACCTTCCACATGAATCACTCCGTCCAATGGTGAAAACCGTTTGAAAATCCGTTCGGCAGTTTTTGAGTTTATCGCGTTCAGACAGACAGACAGACAGACAGACAGACAGACGCGGCGGGCGACTTTGTTTTATAATATGTAAGGATAGATTATTATTTTCAAAGGAAACTAACTAAAATCTGAGAAAAACCTTCAGCTACAGTAATACTGCAAGAGAAAGAAAGTAAAGCGAAGTGGGATCAACTTCTGCGCAGTAGAAATTAGTCGTTCGACTTCCGCGGCAATATACTTTGCTCAAGATTGCCGCGGAAATCGAACGACTAATACCAATGTCCCGAAGATTACCGTAGAACCTGGACTTTGTTCTGTAGTAAACTCGACGCGATACTTGCATTTTCAATTGACACTGATAAGTCACTTTACAGACACTATCATACGTTCTATAGACGTCAAAAAGTCACATTTACAACAACGCTTCGACGTGACATGGAAATAAAAGGCAGAGACGGAACGCCGAAACGTTAGAATGACAGCATTCTGAACTGCTTCAAGTTATTTCCTCCATTTCAAAGAACACAGAATATGAATCGAGAACGCTGACAATACGAACTCTTCAATTGAATTGACTACTCCATTGACGTAAGTTAAGTGTCTGTACGTGCCCAGAATTGATGAAAACATTCGTTGGCAATGTGCGACACAAACTAGACACAATTTATTTATCAAATGAACTTGTGTGAAATTCTCGAGTCTCCTTCGCTACACAATGGAGGTTTACTCGTAATATAGTGGCACTAGCAACAATACTTTCTTATCCACGTTTGTTGTGTCTGCATCTTTGCAGTGATAGTCCATATCATGCAATTTAGTGGTGTGGTAGATACGAAGCTTTATATCTTAACAGCTGTTTATCTCCATATCAATGGGTAGGTAAGTTTTGGCAATTGCAATAAATTATATTAGAGCCAATATTGTTATATTGAAGTGCCGAAAGGCGCCACTTCTGTTAGGGAATAATCGAGAAGACAATCCAAGGGCATAGATATATACAATGTTTCGCACTACGATAACTAAATGATGCACATTTTAATGATAAAGCTGTTCATGTGAATTATTCTTATGCGGGTTGAATAAAATTGACAAACGGTACGAAACATACTTAGTTGTGCCGACTTCAAATGAAACCATAGAAAGAATTTAATGTTTGGAGCTATGCCCATCGCACGTACTGCGTACATACTATACTAATCCAATTATATTTAAGTAAGTTCTAAAACTATGATGTGAAGCAAATTAAGGTACTTTACCAACTATTCTTCCTTGATAACCTTTCAACTCGGAACCCAATAGATTTTATTTTTATGTACTTATTGAAAATATTGTTATTTCTCTGCTTCATCAGTCAATATCTAATTACCCTTCTTGTATATATATAAGTAAACAATAATTGCTCGCTGGATCTCGGAAACGGCTCCAACGATTTTCATGAAATTTAGTATGCAGGGGGTTTCGGGGGCGATAAATCGATCTACTTAGATAGGTTTCATTTTTAGAAAACGTACCAAAAAAAAAAACCGAGCAAAGCTGCACCCAGATATTAAATTTAAAATTCAATATACAAAAATCAAATATATGAATTTTTGAGGATCCACCGGCAAAAAAACTCAAAAAAAATTTACAAAAACTTAATAACTCGAAATCTACAAAAAATCGCGGAACATACCTACATGGGGTATTTTCGAATACACCTGGACAAAAATACACGTCATAAAAAAATATAGATTCCTCAATCTATATTTTTTTTATGACGTGTATTTTTGGTCCACCCTGTATACATAAATATGTATTGATAACGTGATGGAAATCTAAAATTACAATTTCAGTCTTGATGCAGTTTGGAAAATATGGGAGTGCCTCATGAAGATGGAGCAGAAAAATATTAATCCAAGGCGCTAAGATTTTAATTACAATTTGTATGATGAGGTCTAATAATAACTAGTAATTGTAATTGTAACATTAATAAGAGTTGACGGAGAATCCTTCGATCGATATCTTGAAGCCAGTAATTTAATTGGAACGCTCAAGGGGAGTTAAAGGTCCAATTTAAGATTCAGGTCGAACGCATGCAGAATTGAGATATATTATTATTGTCATTCAAGGAAAAACGTAGGTAATATAGTACGAACCTAAGCTGTTTATACATTAAACCCTGTTACATTTAATAGTAAACAAATAAGGTGTCACGATAAACCAAGTTCTGGTGTTAAGACCGCTAACATAACAAGGTAGAGTGCAACAGATTGAGGAAAAATTTCTGAAGCACTGGAATTTAGGAGCAACAAGCCGTAACCAATTGCTAAGTAGACTATTAATAAACATTATTCTCGGAAACGCGATCGAAGAATACTTAAATCACTTTACCAGTAAAACCTCTCAGAAAAACTTGTTTGCTTTAATTGAGATAGATGATTGAGTGATGCTAATGAATTTACACTTAATAACAATAACAACAAAATCAAAATGTTTCATGGAAATGTTAATACTACCCAAAATTTCGTGTATTTTTATGGTACAGTCTGCTGCAGAGAAATCTCTGCAGCTGAGTATCTAAAAAAAGTAAAGTATCTTAAAAAATTCGGAATATGTTTTCTTTTAATACAGGTACCTATAAACGTTACCTGTTTACCTGGCAAGGGCGAGTTAACGTCACGTGGCGCTTTTCGGTTTAGAAATCACGCTTTCATCGAAAAAGTAAATCCACGTGATATCTCACTACACCCACCTCACTTGTGATATTTCGTGATTCTTTTCCGAACCACCTCCTCCTTTCGAGCCTCACGATTACTGGACAATCCCTTATGATAAAAGCTTAATCTACAATGAGTTACTAGCGGAAGATTACAATAGTCGACAAGAGCTGAGCAGGGTGGAAATTACTCAACAAAATGGATTTTTTTCGCCTAAACGTTTTTTTTTTAATGCTTCTGCCACAGTATAAGTCATACTGTGTTTATGCTCGTACACAAATTAAGACATTATTAAAGTGTGATTCCTTCCAGATGTTACGCTTTATTGTTTGCAAGAAAAAGCAAACCTTGAACGGGTCATTATGTGGCGCTATAGTACCTAAATTAATTAAAATCCTGATGATATATTTCATGTAATTCGAAATGTCAAGCAAGATATTGATGCGATAATTAAGTCTCACTTAATAAGTACTGTTTCATGAATCACCGTTATCAAATCCATTGATACGGTAACGATAGCTTCATCAAAATACGCAATTATCACCTGAATCAGATTTTAGTTGTAAATCATTACTTTGAGAATGTTGTTCTCTCGTGATTCTTTAAAAACAAAACAGTTTTTCAGGTCAATGTCAGCCACGTGAGCGGGAGGCGAACCGTCCGTTCGTACGTCAATAGCTAATGGCGGTGCAAACTATGTAAAGGTGCTGATAAACTGAGCATTCACTTGTAATGTAATGAGCAATCTAGCGAATGTTACATTACAGAAAAATATACGGGAGCATTCTAGCAAGCGTTCTAGCGAGCATTCCAGAGAAAGGACAGTTTTGCTTCGAGCTTTTTGCCGAGCCGAGAAATTCTGTGATTATTCCGTTTCCATCTTCGTGAAGAATATTTTTTTGACGAGCATTGACTTGAGTGTTCGCTAGAATAATCGTGAAAATTTTCGTAGCGATGTTTGGCTCTATATGCTTGCTTCTATTCGTTGTCCAGTTAGACAAACTTGAAAACAGCTAATGCTCAAGTCTATCAGCACCTTTAAGAGTCAGACAATTGGCGCTGATTGCAAAAAGAAGCGCGTTCCCGTCTACCAATTGAGGGTTCCTTGGTTGTTGTGACGTACATTCAGCAACAAACGTTAGAGCTGATTTGTTTCTAGTCACGCACGCAGGCTAGACAGACTGATAAATATGGATGTTGTTATCGTGAATATAGAATGTCGTTAAGGATATTGTGACTACAATGTATCAACTAGGGATGCATCCGATACCGATACCGATACCGATATATCGGCGATACTCGATGTTTGCCGATATATCGGCATCGGCGATATTGTTATGGCCGATTCAACGATACTTTTTAAATTATGCGATTTAAAAATGTAATGTAAACGCGCGTGTTTTTTCGTCTATTTCGTTGCAAACGAGGGACGAACTAACTATGCTCGGGAAAACCCCGCGCTTTATTCAGTGTCTTGTTTCGCCCGCCCACTTTGGCCTCGCAGTCGCTTAACTATCCCATTTCGCTAGGTTGACTGTTGTCGTGCGTCTAATCTCAACCTGTCTGTAGTTTAAAACGGTTTTATTTAGTTTGTCTTGATATTTATTTTACCTTCATTTTTGAATTCAATAAGTGTATCGGTATCGGTATCGCCGATATTTTTATAAGAATATTGGTATCGGTATCGTATCGGCAAAAAGGTGTATCGATGCATCCCTAGTATCAACCTCAACAACACAGAAGACAATCAAGAGAATTTCTTTCGTATTTTTATCTTTTCGGTCGTATTTTAGGGTTTGTTTGTGTGACCGCGTTGTTTTTCTAAATTGCGCAACCGATTTTGATGTGGTTTAAATTACCGTCATTAAGAGAATTTATTCCGGAAGGTTTATGTATATGTCAACGTATAATTTAATTATGAACTTCGTTATTTTATAATCTATCGGTATTATATCCGTTATTATCGTTACTATCGGTATTATAAACGGACAAAAAATTGTGAACTGCAACAATCCATTTACAATTTAACGCATTATTTTTCTACATATAGTTTAGGTATATCTATCCATGGGAAACCGACAAATTGTGGACTGGTATCAAACTTGCTTACTACTTAACGCACGTTGTGCTAAATTAGGTAAGTATCCATTTGAAATAAGATTAAACATTTAACTAAACCTTTTTTTACAGTCCGTTCAACCGATTTTGACTTCTATTGCGTTGGTGGCATGACGAAATGGCAGCTGCAGTAAACAGTAGGTATTGTAACCACTTTTTTTCTTTTAATGCCATCCTTATACCAGGTACGGTATAGAAGTCAGAATCGGTTGAACGGACTGTAAAAAGTTTTGTTTAAATGTGTAATCTTATTTCAAATGGAGTATAGATAACCCGCCTAGCTGCGATCATGGTATAAGAAAACAAGGTATGGCATTTCGAGACAAAGTGGTCACGAGGGTGACACTTACCTACGTCATCCATCACATCTGTGTTACCAGTATTGAGTAACAATAACTCCCCAACCACCTTTATTACCTGTGCAAATCCGATAAAACAATGAGGTTTTAATACTTTTAATTAACAATTACGTTGGTATAATTATATGTTTAAATTGATTTGTTTCGTTTAATTAAACAAACGAAACGACAGTTTAAATGTTTTGTATATATTTTTTAACAGAATGGCGACTTACATCTTTCCTTAATTCGTGTTTTGTTGCAACAAAGTGGCAACTGGATAGTGACGTAGGTAAGTGTCACTCCCGGAATACCATACCCATTGAGTTACAATGTACTACGTAGTACATTTAACTCAATGGCCATACCTTGTTTTCTTATACCATGGCTGCGATCAACTTGGAAGTAGCGCTCGCCGGCCGCTGCCCCGGCACCGCTCGCATTACACAAAACATAACATCACGCCTCTATTCCCCGAAGGGCAGAGGTAACACCAATACACCCACATTTCGCCAGTTATGTTTAAGTCCCATACTCCCATGTAACAGGTGGCAAGCCTATTTTCATCAACCGGGCACAAATACAAGCTCAGGGCAATTACTAAGAAATTACTAGATAATCTAAACTAACAATATTTAATAATTTATAAAGAGAAAAGATTCTATTTTTCGTATGTTTGTTAAAGTTTCACGCCCATATTCGTACGGGGTCGAGACTAATGCGGGTGAAACCGCGTGGTGCCGCTAGTAAATAATAATAAATAGAAAAACTTATTTCTCGTTATAAATTAGCAATTAAGTTAAATGTATCTTTAGCTTGACAGTTTTCGTAAAGTTTAAGTCTAGCCAGCAAAAAACCAAATTTTCAAGTATGTAAAGGGTCAGTGACCGGAGCCGCTGAAGATTTATTTATAGCATGTAAGATGCAGTTAGGGAAAACAACATGTTTATTTCACGTTAGCCTGAAGAGTTGAGTCTAACTTGAGGCACTAACATTACGTTCTTCACAGTTAATTATGAAAACTTATTATTCCTACTACTACGTCGATGGATGGAGAGGGAGAGGAAGGCCAAAGAAAAGGTGAATGGATTGTGAGAAATGATATGAAAGAGAAGGGAGTGAACGATAGTATGAAGGTTGACAGGGAGAATGGAAGAAGAAAACGGGGTGCGCCAACCCCACGTAACATGGTACAAGGGCAGGAAGATGGTGACGTATGACGATTATTTCTACTACAAAATTAACGATTGTTTTTCCAAAATACATAAAATTGTGCATTGCAGATTTGCGGTTTACGGTGTAGGTTGCAACTGCGGACTTTATCTTATCCTAAAGCAATTTTGCAATACAGGATAAAGCTATAAGAATAAAAGATTGAAGGCTTGATTCAGAAAACAGTACTCCTAGACACGGCACGCATAGTCAGGAGGTTCCTCTCTCTAAGAGCCCTGACCACCGGCAGCTTAGACCCTGTTCCTGATGCCGATGGACGACTATTTTTAAATGTTTTTTAAAATTGTTCTTGCATAAAAATATTTAAACATGTAATTTATATGTATGAAAACGAAATAAAGGAATAATAATAAAGATTCAAAACCAAAGTCGGAACTGACCCACTCAATGACAGTTTTGAACGAGTTGAAAACATTGTACATAATATTGTAAGTACATATTGTTATTTAATAACAACAACAAGGTATGTTGGTGCTGATAATATGTAGGTATAAACGATAAATTAAGTCAGTTCCGTAATAAACAAAATAAACAGGTATTGAAGGAAATACCGATTTTGTAAAACAAACAATTGGCATAAGATAAGTGACATTAAATGTTTCATAAATCAAGAATTTCCTAAACTATTTCCTAGTTTAGGAAATTCTTGATTTAATAAACTTTTAGGAATGAAATTTAAACAATGAGTGCTTATTGTATTTATGATAATTTTCGTACATGTTCCTAGTCTTATTATAGACCGGAGTACTTTCACGACTTACTTGCTGTAGCAATGCAGAAACCTCAAATTGTTTTTGACGGGCTTCACAAAATTGAGGATATAGGAATAGGTTCAGTAGATGACTAGAAAAAACAACCACATCTAGCCTACACAATGCAGTTTTTAATTAATGTGATGCTAACGCCATTACCTACCGAAATTAATTATTCTTCTTAAGAAAAACATGATAAATAAAAGACAAGGCTAGTAAACAAACGCAATCATGCTCAGTCGCCATCATTGATCAATTGAATTTAATCAATTCCGGTTTAAATCAAGTAAATACCAAAACCATTTACGACTCAATTTAAACTAGTTAAATATTTATTTAAAACAGATACAATTTACTTGTCTCAAAAACAGTCAGTGTCAAAAAAATATTTATAACATTTTCCTCAATTAGACTTATATTTTGTGCTTGGGAAACTATTATATTGCGATTAAAAAGTAATTAATCTCATTAGAATACGTGACACGTCGGCCCAGTGTGGGCGCCATTTTGTGAGACGATCAAGTCAACATGGCGGCGATAATTAGGAGACGATAGGTCATATTTATATAATGCCTAATAAAGATTAATTTTATTAGTTATAACACACAATTGTTTCCTAAGGCTTCCTTAAAGTGAGATTATTTGAAGTGCAATAATAGAAATATCAATGCGATAAATAAACCATTTGTCATTTGAATTTGCGACTGTTGTCTTGCATTTTGTTTCCGCATGGATATAGACTGATTGACAGTTGATAATGTAAATTCTGAAAACATTCATGCATTTAATTTGGACGACACTGGGATTCCCAGAACCTCTAGAGGTCAAGAACAAAACAATGATTATAAATTAAAATTTCAATCAAATTCTTTGTCACGCCGCCGGTGTTTTGCCGTCGAAATATGAGTAGCAATCGACGGTAAGTATTGTTTATAATGTACGTGACAAAGTTTATCGTAAAGACGAGTTATCACATAAACGCGCTGTTGATACCTTGCTGTAAGGGTCACTCAGAGAGAGGTTACGTTATCACCACTATCGGACAACAGGCTCGTGTCTTCTACGTTTGAGTTCCAAGTTTTTATCCAGAAACAGGCTATTTTCAAGCTGAACGAATTGGCTAACCAATGATAACCAGCTATCGACAATTCTTAAGCCCAATTGTAAAAAACCTAGACGGAAATTTTTCTTTATCAGTCCCAATTGCCAATGAAATATATACTTTTTATGATTCACTTGACATACTTCATTTGTCAAAGGTTATTTTGCTCAAAAATGGAGTGGGATACACTGACACACAGTAAAACATCCTCATGTGACTTCCGAATACTAGAATAGCAGATATTTTTAGTTTACAAGATCACGAGGTTTTGAATTTGAGAAAGCCATGTACTGGGAAAGTAATGTGGTAACACATCACGCGGTCAAATCAGCTGATTCGATCTTTGGCGTCCTTCCATGGATTGCTAAACCATTAAAAATGTAACCTGCATGTAAACCACGTGGGAATCACCATATGCCAGCCACATAATTATGTTGTCTAGCTCTTGCATCATCAATACCAACATTTTCAACCTTATTCCCAAGGCAATAAGATTAAATATTCAATATAAGATGAGATACCACTACAAACATTAAAAGTGGGCCATTAAAATTAAATGGTATAACTCTCTTTTTGTGCAAATTTATACCAAGAATTGTGGTTCTAAGTTCTAAGCAAAGAAAAAGCGGAATTACCACTTTGCTAGCGGTCATCAACTATTGCAATTCTGAGAAATATTAATTAGTAAGACGCTAAAATAGCAGTTTATTTCCATGGCAATAAATCAACGGACTACTGAAGCAATCAAAACAACGTTAGAAACATGTTTAGAACTATAAACAAGTTGAATGAACGCTGCGACCAACACCGCAGTTGAAGCGTTCAATCGAGTGATTAATTCAATTTTTTCACTAAATCGGGCACTTTGTAATTCCACACATGCTACTTGAGTCTCTGGATGAAAGATTTGACTGCCAGTTGGGCAGAACGCAAAAGAAAAATGATTAAATGAAGGCGCTCACAAAAATAGTAACAACATTTCAACGTTTGGTTTAACAAATTATTTACGATCCAACTAAAAACCAGAATTAACAGCGATAAACGATTCTAATGTAGTAGATAAAAAAACTGTTGTAAACTTACATAAAATCTTCCAAGTCAACAACAGTCGTATATTGACACGGCTGTCCATCCACATTAAAGCACATGCTATTATAATCCCAGGCCGGTTGCTGAACGCATGGCAGGTTTTGGATCATAGGACGATGAGGGACATAACTCACTGGCTGCTGATACACTTCCTGAACAGGATAATATGGAAGAGCATTCTCGTGTCCATAAGGCACGTAGGGCACATTCCTATAACACTGCACTGAAGGACTTCGAAGGTTCGAATTATAATGACCATAACTACACTGTGAGTTTGAGTTTACCGCCTGCCTAGACCACTGATCCGCCATCGGGCACTGCAAATTCCATCCAGCATCTTCGAAGGGCCCTACAACAGGGCACCCCTGAGGATACTGTTCGCCAAAACCGTTTACGAGCATTTTGGAATCCGAAATCTCGCATTCGTTTTACAGGGAACAGCAAAACAGTCCATCGAGGTACAAAAACAGCGAGCAACTGATAGCAGCAAAGATGTTCTTATCTATACTGAGGATAAAAGCCATAGTAGCAAAAACTTGATAATAACAAAATTATTAGATAACATTGAATTATTCGACCCTGGTAAGTCTAGGTGGCTGTTGATATCGAATGTCTTATCGAGTTTCTTTTTGTGGATTTTAATGTTTATTATTTTAAGTTATTGCGAGACGAAAGGGAAAAATCGATACAGCGTCATTTATTGATTTTTCCACGATCATGACATCTTATCTTTGTTAGACCAAAGGTGATGAAAGATTACGAGTTCCACTTAACTGTGGAGTGTCTAGAAAAGATACAACAACGTTTCAAATAAGTTTTTGACGTAGAATCGATAACAATGGTGTATAGAAAATCGATTTTGTAATCTGTTTTTACACAATCACTAAACAAACACAACCAATGTCCGATTAACGTGGGCAAAGTCGCTATTCCTAATTTAGCATCGATACCCAATCATCCCGTATCAAAAATAGATAAAAATTTCCAATAAACAGCTAATTAAATTATAAATATTAGATAAATATTGTTAATTAAGCATGATACAGTGCAATTAAAGTCTCCAGTTGCTACTTAAGTTGGGTATATATGACAGTTAATAAAGCATTGCTGACAAGCTGTATAAAAACCAGTCGCAAAGTCGACACCGACATCGACAGGATGTGTTCCTTTGGTTAATGAGACGAGACACTGGATTCCCTTCAAATAACAACATAAATAAGCATTCCGTATCACAGAAGACTGAATAAATAACCCGCATGGACAATTAACTACTAATTGCCAGGCATATTTTACCAAGAATCATACACTCCTTTATTTAAAGAGCAATAGGCAGAAAATGTCAACGCTGAGGATGATGCAGTCTTCAATTTGAAGAGCAAAAGTCACGCAGAAGCCAAATGCAATAATTTAAAACGAATTTAAATATGTCACACGTGGATTCAACCGAAGCTGACCTAAATGTGCAAGTTGTTGAGTGCATCGTAATTGTTCAACATGGTCACCCATTCTGTTATGAAACTCCAAGCCTCCAAGGGCCAAATTAAATAATGTACCCAAAATATGTATTTCTTTTAAATTGATTAATCGCTGTAATGACTAATGGACTTTCTCTGATCGATCTGGGCAGGCACTCTCTACCAAGCTGACTGTTCAATATATACTATGATACTAACTATTCTCCTATAGGTAGCTACTGGAGGAAGGAGATCGTGAGCAATGTAGGTTATGCGTGTAGTCGCTGCATACAACGCATCCCACGCAAATTGGAGAGTTTAGCTGTGAGATGAGGATTGAAAACATAATAGCTTTGTTAAATTGTTCTGGTTGCATCTGAGTACAGCGCTGTAGATCTATAGAATCTATACCGTCTGCAGACTGTTCTCAATTGGCTACACTTCAATGCTCATTAATCGATGCTAAACTGAATGCTTTATCATTAACATCGGTTCGCAAAACCACAATTTGAAGAAAAAGTGGAAAGTTTATCCTTCACTTGTTGCAACACGAGTTCCCAATTTGTATTTCGTCTGACTTTCTTGAAAGTTCACCAGAAGGGCCGCGTATCATAAATATGTATCGCAGCGTTTGGCTTATTGTGTCAACCGTCCAAATTCATAGATATTCAACCCAACGCGTTTGTGGGCCGCCGGGCGCCTCATTTGAAACAAAGGTTTAATTTAAACATGTTTATCTGTGTGTACTCACATTATTATATGTATTTAATAATATTTATATCCAGATAGCGGTCAGCATTAGCTGTTAACTATACAGACTATATCTACTAACAAAAGCATGTCTTCTGTTAACTATTATTTTACAAGTTTGTGATCTCTATGTAAACCACAGTTAGTAGTAGCTTATTTTAACAAGCATGGTAATTCAACGTTTACTGAAGAAGCAATTACTTTTTATGATCGAGTGGATTTGATGTTTAACTGACAAAATTAAAGCTAGGGAGATAAAATATGGTACAAGGAAAACAGGTAGACATTGAGGCAGATAAAATTAAAACATGCCAAGATCATGCGGTTCGCGTCTAGAACTTTAAACGGCTAGAGTCAATCGCAGGTTTCTATCAAATTCCTATCACGGCCCTTTCATAATGATAAACGTCATAAAACAAGTATAATCAATTTGTAATATCAATTAGAGCAGTGTTAAAATTGCAAAATTGTGTGCAAAATTAAAACTAGGGAGATAAAATATGGTACAAGGAAAACAGGTAGGCATTGAGGCAGATAAAATTAAAACATGCCAAGATCTTGCGGCTCGCGTCTAGAACTTTAACCGGCTAGAGTCAATCGGAGGTTTCTATCAAATTCCTATCACGGCCCTTTCATGATGATAAACGTCATAAAACAAGTATAATCAATTTATAATATCAATTAGACCAGTGTTACTCAAAGTGTGCTCCGCGGGGCCCCTGGGCTCTGCAAAGCCTCTGTGCGAATTTCGTAAAAATCTGGTTATTGTGACCGCAGTATTTTCGCGGAGCCCCTACAGGAGCTTTGCGGAGCCCAGCTTCCTCAAGAACTCATTTTAGATTTGGCGGAATTTGCTTAATCACGTGTCTATGCAGGATACAATAGAACTATAACTAGGCGCTTTACTTTTTATTCGTGATACTGCTCCAACGCCTAAAAAAAAAACTTGAACCAGTGGAACAAGTTACGCAACATCTGCTAAAACAGCGATTAAGCAAATGCCACCAAATCTAAAATTAGTTCTTGAGGAAGCGGTAAAATAATGAATTTCGTCATTGTTTTCAATATTGTGTGAAGATTATATCAGCAAACATAAAATACTACTGCTCCATACAGAAGTGAGATGGATATCTCGGCGTAAATCTTTAACAAGGCTATTAGAAGTTAGAACTTAGACCAGAGAGTTAGAAACTGTGCGAAACAGAATTCTCAACACCACCTACGCAGCTATGAAAACGAAATACCGCAATAGAGTGGATGCCGAAACTGACATGCGACTTCAACTCTCTTCAATCAAGTCTGACATCAAACAATTTATGAAAAGTAAAAATCTATTTCATACCCCACATTAGATGCAAATGTTAATGTCAAGTATTAGAAACCAGGTTTTGATTATTTTAGGGCTCCGTCAAACAAGTATTATTGTTTTTCCAAAAGGGTTGCGTCGCCAAGCAAAAGTTTGAGAACCGCTGAATATCAAAATAACAAATCCGATAGCGAATAGAATTTTTCGAGCGCTTCAATCACTGATAGCCGAATATCTTTTACGTCAAGCCAATCGATGCATTTTTATTTCTTATGTATTGTAGCGAGGCACAAGCTAAGGCGTGGTAAGGCAGATAAAGAATTTTGTACAGGCACATTTATATTAAGAATCTAATGTTGCTATGATTTATCGATTCAGATGAATTCCACGAAAACGATGCATTTGCAGGTACAGACGCCAGCACATCAAGTTACTACAATCTGTCAAATTTCTTTCATAGATTTTCAACTTTATCGCGAAAGAGTAAGGTTCAATGTTGATTGGGATAATTTGATAGATTGGAGTAGGTTGATGTGCTGGCGTCTGTACAATTGAACATTTGGCAATGTGACTCGTGATTTTTTGGGACAGTCGCTACACTTTTTCCAGCCATTGGAGGAAAAAATTAGAGTAGAAAAGTCTGCTAGGCTGTCGTGATCTATCTGGTCGTATCAGACCAGATAGGCCAGAGTCGTCACATAGTGGAAACCAGAAGACGGGCATCGAAGCCGAGGGAGGCCGAGGAAACGCTGGCGTGATGACTTAGATGCGTTTATGGGAGACTGGCGGGAGAAGGCAACAAACAGGGAAGAGTGAAAAGCTGTGGGAGAGACCTTTGCCCAACAGTGGGACAATACGGGTTGAAATAAAAAAGTAAAAATCTGGGAAGATAGCAACCTCCTATAAGCTAGCTAGATTAAAGGAATCTTGGAAGGGATTTTAATTTTGCTAATCTCAAATCCGGTTGCCAAGAATGATGTTGATGATACAGGTGGTTTTCCAACTTATGACGGATTCATTAAAGCAGCCATTTGCAGATATGGCGAAAAAACGTACGTAATGCAAAATATTAATCTTGGCGATAAATCAACCAATCCAAAATTAGTACAGTACTCTACAGAGTATTATTAGAATTCAAGAAAACGAACTGGTACACAGTTTACATTATTTAACTTTTTTGCTAACTCCAGTTTTCAACAATAATAGACCGTGTTCGCTACTAAACGCCTTTATTCACCAAAAAGACTTGTATTTTACTTAATGTTTCGGAACATCCACTTGGACCTTTTATCTTTCACAGATACTGCTGTTTGTTTGCTGATTCTGATTAAAGTCTACTTACAATCACAAATTGTTAAAATGATACGCACAATTAAACACAGAAAATAATGGTTAAGTCGTCTAAGTAAGCTGGTTATTACTTTCAAGGCATAGATAACAATACAAAGCATCAGTTATTATATTACACAATTGTGTCATACTTTTTTTTGCTCTAAACTCCATTAGATAGGGACTCTTATCAGCCTTATCACCGACGTCACTTCGTATGATAAAAGTGACAAATAAGTTTTTAACTAAGCTGAGCTAATGGAGTCTTTGTTGTTATTCATGAAATAAAAACTTCATGCCATGCCATAAAGTTACTAGAAGGTCTTCAGATTTAATTCTGTCTTCACATCTTCAGATAATATCGTAGCGTTTGGAACAACAATGATGTCACTGCTTAAAATCAGTGCTTACGAAGAGACCAAATATTCATAGTTATTTTGACCTTTTAGAAGATCGGAAAATCTGATAAGAACAGATAAGTTTATCAGTGATTTCACGTGCCCTAATAACTCCCAAGTTGTTTTGTATGATTCGATAAGCAAGTGATTTCATTATCAATTTCAATGTTTTGGATAAAGGAACTGAATCTAGTAACAAAAATACCTGTGCATTAAGGCAGAAGTCATTTTATTTGACTCATTAATTGCTAACCTATTCATCATCATATCTTGCAAACAATGAGTATGTAAATAAAATTAAATATAAAAAGATCTCACCGTTTTATGTTGGTGGTGGATTGGTGAGTATGTGGTATTTCAGAATTCCTAGTGCCTATATTAGACCCAGACAGTTGAAAGGGATTTTTGCCATCATCACCACACTTGAAGTCTTGAGTAAATTTTTTGAAGTAAAAGCTTTGACCGATTTTTGTAGGGGATAAACTTGGATTCGCGTCGCCGACATGCTCGGGCCGTAGTGCTGTACTATAGAAGCTAGATGGCGCTAATACCAGTTTGTTTTAAGTTTCCAGTTCTGTCGGCAGTCACCATGACTGCCTATTTTTTAAACCTGTGTTGTCCCACTGCTGGGTAAAGGTGCCCCATAGCCTTTCATTCACTCTTCCCTGTATGCCTTCTCTGGCCAATCTCCCATTAACGTCTCAAAGTCATCAAGACAACGTTTCCTAGATCTCCCTCGAGTCCTCTTCCTTTTGAGCCTTCTTCTGCATCAAGTATTTCTATATTGGCGCAAAGGAGGATGCTTTAGTTAGCGGACTTTAGCTCATACATCTCTTTGACAAAATATAACAGTCCATTTTAAGGAGGGCCAAATCCACAGAAAGAAAGGAGTGATCCCATTTCTTTGCAGGAACCACACGCACGACAAAAATGGATAGGATAGTCCTTAATATTATGTTAATAAGGCTATATAGCTTATAGGACACATTGTAATATTCGTATCCTAGTCATTACAGTACAGAGTACTTTATTATAATAATGAACGCATTTGATACCTCCACAATTGCGTTCGTGTGCAATAAATAACATATTATTAGAGTAAATGAGTGCTATAGGCCAGTAGGTAGTACGTCAGTTGGATAATTTGCTGGTATTATATTGTTTTCCATAATATTATTTGTCCTATTATTGTTTTCCATAATCGTCCCCACTCATAATATTTACTTGCACTATTATCATTTATACTAATAACGCTTGCCATATCAACTTATTTGTCATAACTTTTATTTGCCATAATATTAGTTTCCATAATAACATGTGTCATAATCATTAGTTTCTATAAGTAACACATTACATAATCGACACTTGACAAACATAATTTAGAAACGTTACAGACAGATGTCGTCAGTATTGTATTATATGATATGTATTATTCCGAATGTTCATAATACATACATACGTACATTTGCAAAATAGGATAGGTTAGGTTAGGTTTTCTTGTTCAGACAATAAACAGTTTGTCAAATTCGAAACGGGTAGGTTAGGTTAGGTTAGAACTGTGACCAAACAATGCGCGAAGGCGAGCGAGCGTAGCGAGCGTGCCGCGGGAGCGGCCGCCGAGTGCTAGATTTCCTCTTTTGCAAAGCAAGCATGCATGGCAGATTAGGGTAATTTTTAGGTTTTCTTGTTCAGACAATAAACAGTTTGTAAATTCGAAACGGGTAGGTTAGGTTAGGTTAGAACTGTGACCAAACAACGCGCGAAGGCGAGCGAGCGTAGCGAGCGTGCCGCGGCAGCGGCCGCCGAGTGCTAGATTTCCTCTTTTGCAAAGCAAGCATGCATGGCAGATTAGGGTAATTTTTAGGTTTTCTTGTTCAGACAATAAACAGTTTGTCAAATTCGAAACGGGTAGGTTAAGTTAGGTTAGAACTGTGACCAAACAACGCGCGAAGACGAGCGAGCGTAGCGAGCGTGCCGCGGCAGCGGCCGCCGAGTGCTAGATTTCCTCTTTTGCAAAGCAAGCATGCATGGCAGATTAGGGTAATTTTTAGGTTCTCTTGTTCAGACAATAAACAGTTTGTCAAATTCGAAACGGGTAGGTTAGGTTAGGTTAGAACTGTGACCAAACAACGCGCGAAGGCGAGCGAGCGTAGCGAGCGTGCCGCGGTAGCGGCCGCCGAGTGCTAGATTTCCTCTTTTGCAAAGCAAGCATGGTACATACTGAACTAGCATTGTTGTGCTAGTATGGGCAAATGAAATTAATAAATGTTATGGAAAACGACATTATTGAAAATAAAAAATATAGCTAATGAATTTATGGATTAAAATTATTATGACACTTGATCGATTATGACCAATGAAATTAGTGAAAATGATTTTATGTCATTTCACGATTATGGCAACTGAAGCGTTATTTCTAATGAAATTATGGCAAATAAAAGTATGGCATATAAAATTATGGCATTTTAAATTATGGCAAACATTAGTAAACCTAATTTGCTAGTACATGCTTTGAAATAAATGTCTAATGGTTTTTGCAAATTGTTTTAATATAAACGATTTGTGTCCACGTGTAAGGAGTTGAAATTTTCCGTAATGGAAAGTTAAATTTTTTTGCGAGTTCGTGTTCCAGGCTGGGTGGACCCTACACAATCCAATCTATTTTGTTTGATTTCTTTGCACCACCTGCTTCAATTGGGGCCGAAATCAATGTTGTGCAAAGTTTTAGTTAAATCTAAAGGTGGAAACCGTTGCTGTGCAAAGTTTTAGTTAATCCTTATTTTAATTGTTAATCTAATATTGCGTCCAAATGAACTATTACTCTTCTTTTTCTTACAGCTTGAGTATAAGACGCCATGACTCATTCTACTCGGAGTCAAATTCAATATTCTTATATTAATATGTTAAAACGTCGTAAATTTTTGTCAAATTATCAGTTCCCAATATGGCATTGGACTTCACAAAGCAGCCAGAAAAACAAGTAGCGTCGTAACAGAATTCATGGACGCGAGCGCTTGCGCAGCACGGTAACCAAATAAAATAGATCATTGTGATAAATTCGACGCTAGTTTCCTGTCCGTCTTCTTTTATAATTTTTAAACAAATAATACAGTGACTGACAGACAAAGCGCAGTCCAAACCACTGAAGATATGTATTAAAAACAAGAAATTTGGAAATGCACTTGGTAATTTATACCTTTTCACACCAGAGGTTCCGAATCCGATTCCCGTAATTTTTAAGAACGTTCGCATTCGCATCTCATTCGCAATCTGTCAAAAATACAAACAATTTACTAAAATTCTTGACAAGTTTTATAGATTGCGATTTGAATGTGAACGTTTTTTAAGTCGAGAATTGTCCTTCTGGGTTCACAATGGTATGAGGTTGACTAAAGAGGAGGAGCATAATAAAATTAGGTGGAACTAGCGGAAGTAAGCGCAAGAAAAACTATAGAAAATATTATGGCAACTTTTATTTGCGACAAAAATAATACTAGGAAATGCTTCTGGCGAAAGATCACGAGGAAAATATAAGTAAAACTATTTCTGCATATTGACCTGCTTTATCATTGTATGCTGTTGGCTGGAGAATGGTTGTGTAATAGAAAAGGTCGTAAATTGTGTTTACTGTACTGTGGCCTACTTGGACGATATAATTACGTTTTATAAATGCCAGGATTAATAGCAACAACTTCCGACGTTTCTTTTTAGTTCCAGATTTTTTTTATTTAGACATTTGGGCCTGATGCCTGATCAATCTGATCACCGATCATAATAAGTTAGGGATAGAGTTTAATAGTCCCATAGAAGTTTTTGACTCACATAAAAAATAACAACAGCCCAAAAGACAAAAAACACGTCTGGCTTTAAATTTTTTTGGGTTGGAAATTATCAAATAACTGCTGGAGGGCGTGTTAGACTATTACTGACTGATTAAAAGTTCCTTGTAAAACCGCAAAATAAGAAGAAGCATTGATATTATATTGAGGAGTTCGGGATTGCCTTATGCATGGGATTTACCGCTTCCATGATGTAATGACGTTTTACAATTAACATTTCCACGAATTCTTTGTGACGGTGAGTTTAAATATTATTGACCTCGATTATCCAACTACTTGATGTTTGAACAAAGCACACGCCCATTTGTAAGATAAATAAAAAATCACTACTGATATACCTCATTATCATTACATTAAAATCTGCAAGCATTTTTTTATGTTTTTTTCTAAAAACTACAATAAAATCATCGTAAAAGATAAACCTATACACCGATGGCCTAAAAATCGAGTAATTCGGAGAAAAGATAATTTATCTCGCTTCACACAATTTGACTTTACACGAACAGAAAATAAAAATAGTAATAATAAAATAAATTTTCTAAAATCCTGTTGAAAGATGATTTTAGCACAGAGTACCTAACCATTTCAGTCTATTCCTTTATTTAATTTAGGGACTTATTTTATAACATTTTTAAACATTAGAATTAACAAAAAATATCAAAACATGTAAAAATGTAAAAAATTGTAGCCCACCGGTATCGGGAACAGGGTCCAGCTCCATGTCGTTGGACTCCATGGAAAAACTATGCATTTAAATCATTGTATATTCAGAATGGAAAATACTGTAGATTTCACTTTAGAATTGCATGCATTTAAAGTGTTATTTTCCTTACTACATCAAATATAGAGTTCAAAATGGTTACCGGCAGGTTTTAACTTCAGCAGCACTGCCTGCAGTATTATCTATGGTTCTTTGGCGAACAATAGAAATAATCTGCTTATCCCTTTGAATGTATACTATCTGTCATGGTTAATCTATGATCTCTACATGACGTCACGTATTACTGTCTTTTTGGGTTCTGGGAATTTGAATTCACTGGTATCATCGTCAATTCATCACTGACGCGCGAGAGATCGCCGTCAACCCAGTCTGCTTATCAGGCATGGTGACGTGGTGTATTTTGTTCAAGTTCACCGGTTCATCACTGAGAAGCATCAAGTAATCTAGGTTGAACATTGATCAGCACCGTCATTATGGCCCCATGTCTTATTATTACTACTAAGCATGTACCTAGTCATTGCAAATTGCAGTCGGATGTGCAACAGCATCCATCTTTCTATTTAAATCCAATTTGCGAATTGCAGATTGGTAATTGGGAATGATCGCCCCACGGTAGTGTGCGATGACCTGAGGGGGAGAGGATGTTAGTCACAGAGCTAATAGGTAAATCTGTGCTGCTATATCTTCTGCTGAGATTTGGCTGATAACGATAAATTACAGATTACTAAATTACTAAACCTCTGACTGTGCGTGAATTCGTTTGCGCTGTTAATCAATGCACGGGGATATTTTTCTTCTCTTCTATTACTAGCATAAGTTGAACTTTATAATACTATTTTTTTCCAGCAGCTTCGCCCGCGTTCATGTCCTAAATTATCCCACGGGAACATACTACCGAGATAAAAAGTATTCGATGTCCAGTATTCCAGATCATGGTCTACTCGTGTGTAAATTTCAGCCGTTTTAGTGTGAAAGCGCATTTATAATTTATATTACTTAGTTAGGATTTAAAAAATATTTGCCAGCCAGCAAAGATGGCTGACTGCGTGACTTCTGACGTGAAGTTTTCATTCAAGTTAGTAACGTACATTTTAATGAATTCCAGGGATGAAGCCTGTATTCTTCCAGACCAAATTACTAATGACCCTGATCTTATTTATACCTGTTTAGCCGTTTCGACATGATTGTTAGCAAACATCCAAACTTTCTGATTGCGAATTATTCCGATTGAAATAGGTATTGAAGTGCCTGACTATTTGTGATAAAGGTAAAACCTTTCATAGGTCACAGGTTCCTTGACCCCATGAAACCATTTGTTTAACAGGATTAGACCTAGAAGGAATCAATTACATTAGTCCTCCATTGTGTCTTTAATCTGTTACTAGATTAATAATAAATGGTTCTTAATGAAAAAGGAAAGTACTAATAAAGCTGCTAATTTAATTACGTAGATCGTAATTAGAAAAAAACAAGTAAGTACATTACGTAATTTGCGTTTTAATTGTTGTGTTATATATTAAAAGCAAGTCAGTTATGAAGAAAAAACATTACCCTCCTTCTGGGGCAGTCGGGTAAAAATAATTGATATAAGTACTTAATATGTTAAAGTTATCAAAGTACAATTATATTGAATAAACAATAAATCTTCTTCTTCTTAGCGTGTCGATGGCAATCTAAATGGACTCGGCCCAGAATTCGGCTACGTGTTTGGCGCCATCACTAGCGTCCATCAGTTCCTGTAACGTGCAGCTGACAGGACACGCAGGACATGAAATTAAGTGTCCTATCGTTTGTGGAACAGCACCACATTTACACTCCAATGCGGAGTCGTCTATGAATCTCCACCTGAACAGATTGTCCTTGCTTCGGCCAACCTGGGTCCGGAGTCTGTTTAAAGACTTCCAGGCTATCCAAGGCAATTCATGTCCAGGCGGGAGACTTTCAGCAAGTGGAACGAATGGTTTGGGTAAGGGAGCACTGTCTCGCCACAGCTTCAGTCTCTCTTTTGGTCGTTCGCCAGTGAGTGGGACGACACACTTTAAAAAACTGTTTCGGCTTTTCAGCCTTTGTGGCACAAGGATGTTGTCGTGCAAAGGGTGTCGTTTGTCAGAGATCATTTTGGATCTTTCGCTGGAGCTTGCCACCGCTCTGCGAACCACTGGTGGCGCTATTCCTGCCAGTGGGTACAGCATTTGAACCGGGGTCGGTATTAGGCAACCAGTGATGATCCGAACAATAAATTAATTTAATATACTGAGAAGTCTTGATTTATTTCTTGGTAAATAAGTAAAACATGAGGAAACTGAATAGAGAACTGTGCAGCATTTTTGAAAATTTTAATATTTGTACAGCTTTTAAATAAGTAAGTAGTTATTAGAAAAAAAACTTTTAGTGCTGATGACATTGATGCTTCCGGGAAGTCGGAGCCATTTGCTTACAAATTAATTTGCAACATGGTCACTGACTAGATTAGAGCCTAGTAGGGAACTGAAGATCTGTGGTTGTCCTAGGTTAGTAATCCACAACATAGTGGAATGAATGCTTATGGTTATGGCGAACATCAACATAAACGTGTAACTAATAACTAAGTGAATTACTGTACGTAATATATAAATCATAATCTATATATATAAAAATGAATCCCTATTTCCTTGGTCACGGCATCACGCGTGAACGGCTGGACCAATTTCGATAATTCTTTTTTTTGTTGTGTTTTTTATAGTAAGGAGGTTCTTAGGATAGGTAATAGGTATAATAGGTAGGTAGGTAGGATCGGTAGGTAGGTAAGGTAGATAAGTAGATAAAATAGGTATGTTGGTAGGGTAGGTAGGTAGGTAGGTAAGTAAGTAGGTAGGGTAGGTAGGTATTATGTAGGTAGGTAGTTAGGGTAGGTAGGTATTATGTAGGTAGGTAGTTAGGGTAGGTAGGTAGTTAGGGTATGTAGGTATTATGTCTGGTAGTTAGGGTAGGTAGGTAATATGCAGGTAGGTAGTTAGGGTACCGCTGCTGCTCGCCACGGGTACACATGCGAAGCCGGGGCGGGCAGCTAGTCCATTATAAATTCAATTTTTCGGGTTTATTAATAAAGTAGATGAATTTTTGATATACAAAATCTTCAGTATCTCTAATGGTTAGCATAGCTGCTGTAGTGAATTGTATTATTTTTTTTTTTTTTACAATATTTTGACAGGACAGGACAGGTAGAACGGACTGTAAACAAGGTTTGTTTAAATGGAATCTTATTTTAATTGGAGTATAAGTATCAATTGATCTGCAAACGCTCCTTCAACAGTTTCTCGGCAACCCTTCCTAGCTAGTCTAGCCATGGAGCATTGGCAGACCAATAGCCAGGTGGGCGGACGACCTACAATCGCGGGGAAGACCTGGATGAGAGTCGAACAGACCAGGGAAGCATAGTACAAAAGGGAGTTGGCCTATACTCAGTAGCTGGTACTTGGTAGAACAAGGCTGCCAATGATAACGATGATGGAGTATCTGTACTGTTCCAACTGAGCAAAGGTCTACCTCACAGCAAGGTCAAGTTGAGCTTAAGCATTACTTAATACGCAAGCGACCTTGAGTGTTTAGCTTGCGTGTTCTGTACTGAGCTCACGCAACGCGTCGTATGTCCAGCCAGTAATAGGACTCGCCCATCAAGGAGCGCTGTCCCAAATTAGACGCATTATTAATTTATTACAACACATTATACTAAAAGATCAATAATTCAACTATTTTTTAAAAGGGAATGTTTCTGTAAAATACGCTTGATAGTTACTGCGTGATTCTCCGTTTTTTACCTGCGTTAGACATCACTCTACAAATTAATTTCACTATGTAATATAAACATAATCTAAAATATTCATATATGGGGTGGCAGGTACATCGATGCGAAGCCGGTTACCATGGATTCAGTACATGATTCTGAACCCCCCTGCATTGAAATTTTTCGTCGGTTATTAAAAAAAAAATCAGCTGCTCCATACATTTTGACCGCGTAGGTATTGCACTTTTCTATGAAACAGCTGATTTTTTTTAAAATAACCGACGAAAAATTTCAACGCAGGGGGGTTCAGAATCATGTACTGAATCCATGGTAACCGGCTTCGCGTCGATGTCCCTGCCACCCTGTATTAAGTTATTAGGAAAATACTCTAAGTTAACATATATTTTTTCCAAAGTAGACATGATCTTCAGTACAAAATCATTAAAGTCGGTTATCGTATGAATTTGTTACATAAAACTTGTCTAAAATTCCTGAGGACATTCCTGACGTTATACGCCTTGTTTGGACAAGTAAATTATTACCATAACTTTAAAAGTAATTTACTTAAGGAAAAGGCCGAATTAAAAATATAGGTAATACTCAGCTAAGTTTTACCTTGTTCATTGTTCATGGTTCATACAGAGATAGCTTTGTATGAAATTACTAGTCATTTGAAATTCAATTCACAAATACCTCTACTTCAACTGGGACATTGTTAGGTACACATGGCTACACATCAAGTTATACATTTCCAGTTTATGCTGATCTCGCATTATAGAGGATTTCCGTACAACAGCATAAACTGGAAATGTATAGCTTGATGTGTAGCCGTGTGTACCACAGACAAAGAATTAAGTAGTTTTGGCATTAATACTTAAGTAAATATCTGTTTAAAAATTCAAGACAGGATGTCATAAAGTCTCCTGAATAGAATAGAATAGTATATTCTTTATTATAATTACAGATATAAATGTAGAAATAGAATCCCGGATTGTCTCTACTACTCTTTTTTAATCCATCCCAAGATTGTCTTTAAAATATCGATTTTAGGGATAAGACCACCCATTGTGTCATCTTCTTCTTCTTCGTCGTTCCCTCAACCCTGAGGATCGCGACCACATACGACGCGTCTCCAAGCTATGCGGTCTTCTGCAGTGTGGACCGCTTGGTAAATGCTGCCTCCAACAGCCTTCTTGATCGCGTCTGACCATCTCACCGGTGCTCTGCCTTGAGCGCTTTTTGCTTCCACCCGGCCTAGTATCATAAGCCTTTCCAGACCATGTTTAGGTGAACGCATAATGTGTCCGAAAAAGCTGAGGTCACGCTCCTGGCATATTGTAGATAGCCGCTTGGTGATGTTGAGTTCCTTCAGTATGGATCCATTGTGTCACCATTTTATAAAAAAAATTACATTAATATCTGTACTTTCTGTCTGTCTGAATACCTCATTGGTCTAGTAGATGCAAGTGCTAATGCTGAGCATGAGGTCCTGGGCTCGATTCCCAGGTGGAGCAGTGTTGTTGGGTTTTTGCATTAGGAATTTCTCAGTAGGAGCCCAGAGTCTGGATTTGTATCCGATTGAAGGATATAGGCTCGCCCACTATTACATGGTACTTACACATAGCTGGCAAAATGTGGGTGTAGCTACTATGGGTACACCTCTGCCCTAACCAACGGGGAAACAAGGTGTGATGTTAAGTTATTTTATATTAAATCTGTATTTAATTTGTATGATGTGCATAATAAAGAGTATCTATTCTATTCTATATGTCTCATCCACATTGTGGCTTATCATTATCAAATTTTACTACTTGCAAACAAACAAAATATTTTACTACAGGCAAAACTCATACATGGTGCAAGCGAGTAAGGACTTTAATATTCTTTGTAAAGAGTTCTCATTTGACCCATTTACCACCAACACATATTCGGCATGCGCTAGGCTGAACACTGACTTTTTTAGACTGCATAGTACTTTTTGAAAAAAAAAAAAAGATTGTGCTTGTTAGAAAACTTTTCCGTTTTTACCCGTGAGAACCTGGAATTGGCTGTTATCCATTTGTTATAGCTGTTGGTACTCCTATAAATAAATAAATAAATACTTAACTAAATATTTGTAATACTTTTTTTTTTTTTATTGAAATTAATTTATAAATATTAATAGAACTTTATGAATGAGCATTACAAAGTTCTTTGCCGCTGACTAAGGGTTAGTTATAGACAGGAAGAAAAGCCACAAATTACTTACTGACACACGGTCCTGTGGATCATTATTATGTAATAATGAGTTATTTTATTAATATTTTAATTTAAAGATAAATATTAGTTATGTTGAGTAAGTAAGCTTTGCTTAGCACAACAATTGATAATAGGAATACTATGGAGATTGTGATGTTTTTTTCTGTTAAATTATTGACCTCTAACATGAACCAAAATGATGTATGTGACAAGAAGTTTGGGCTTCTTGTCACATACATCATTTTGGTATTGACAATCTGATACGATTGCACTCCGCACTAGCAATTCTTTATCACAGAAAATCTGTAATCTCAGCAGTACAAAATGATGATGCAATAAAAATGTCAGTGAAAATTCCCAAAAATCTTTTCAGTTCAGGAGTTTATAACCAGTTATATCCAGTAAACAGATTTGTATTGTGTAATACGTTTTGTTTGCCTTCAATTTAGCGTAGAATTAATTATAAGGATATCTTTGTTGGTCTTTGTACTGTGTTGCTAGAGCAAATTTGGGTGTTCAATCCTTTTATTTTAATTCTCTTACATGCAACAGGTTCATGTTAAATGTTATCAGGCCAACCAGAATCTTTGTTATGGTCTCTCCTGGAACTGATAAATTATGAGGATGGGGAAATAACTTAATCAGTGTTATCAACCTAATTTGTTTACAAAAGAGTAATATTTTTATCATTAACCTTCAAGTAATCACAGGAAACGTTGAACGCAAAGCTATTTAGTAAAAAGAAACAGAAGAATAGAATGCTCCTGTGAGTCCCGTTACATTACCTGCGCCGTGGTTAAACGCTACAAGATTTGTTTTTGGACCTGTTAGTTTTCTTTACAGGGTTAACTTACCTTCTATGTATGATATAATCTCGACAAATAACCAAATATTAAGAGAAAGTTCAATGATTTATGGTGACACTTGGCAAACAAGCTAACAGGAAAAATTAGAAATCATACATTACGATCCCATTACTACTATCCATTGAACTTCAGTCATAGGTTATGTTATACAAAACACCAAAATAATTATAAACACATACCTTCTTTTCTGATTAGCTGGTTTCGCAGACATTTCGGATTTTATCATACAGGCACTATTATGAAACTTCACGATACGAACACAATCTTAGAACACTGCCAAGGAGAGTATCATATCGCTTTCCACGTTATGCTTTTTGTTTTGTTTGATCATTCACCACTAATAAGTTTCACTAATCACAATTTAGGTCATTTTACAATGCACTACACATAAAAATGCACTTTGTTATCGTGAACTTGCACAGTAGAAACACGAGATTTGACGAGATCGAAAACGAAGTTTGTACAGAAGTTGGTTCTATGGACGATTTGATATTTTTTGTAGTGAACTTCGAATAAACGAGACGTTTCATTGGTCGAAATTACGTGATAACATAATAAACACCAATCGTATTTTGGATACGCGCACAGAAAAAAAAACTTACGTGTCACAATTGCTTACCAGACAGCATCAAAAGATGGCGCTAGCACGTGTGAAGTTTCTTCATGACAGTTACACCGCAAGATGTCGGTAGCGAAAACATGCAGAAAAAATCAAACATTTTCATGGTAATCTGCTTGAAGTATTTTATCTTATAATTAATAAATTGAATAATTTATTTGAAACAATGTTTTTATCAAAGTGTTTTTATCACATTTTATTACGCGTCGTAAAAATACCTAAATGACATTTGTTATGCTCATGCAGTACTTTAATACAGATGGCAGCACTGCCATACAAATTTCAATTTTCAATAGTTCATGATCGTTCAGCCCACAGACTACAATATCTTTTCAGCCAGCCTGGCTGAACTGTAATCTTTGATATTGTAGTCCAGAGTCTGCCAGAGGATGGATAACAGTATGATGACCAATGATAACCATTTTAGCCTCATCACTTTTTTTTGGTTTTAGAAGAGATATTAGGTAGTTAGAGAAATAACTGTACTGTCACTTGATGAAATTACAAAGATTTTCTGAAAAACTTAATTTTGATACGGTCATCGGGCAATGCTCACATTAACTCATATACCTACCTACTTAGAACATTTCGCGACACCTGTCGCCCCTGTCGGTAAAGGGTTTGTAACACAATTTACACTTGCTATAATAGAAGAGCAAATAATATTTGATTAACCTACTTGAAACTCAATAAACACAATGCAAACATGACTAACGTACCTAGTTCCCGAATTTGAATCGGGGAGAGAAAACAAACAAACAGGGTTTTGAATCCCCCACTCAATTATAGGTTAGGTAGGTAAGTACCTATATAGGGGAATTAGGGGATTACCTATTTAAGTTCATTAGGGATGTAGGTATTTAGGTACCTATGAACATACCTAACCTTTTGTTCTGCAACTTACCAAAGTTCCTGAAGGTTGTGTGAGTTGTAGAACAGCACCCTAATTTGCGTAACACACGATCAATCACAATCTGAATCATTTTGAAGGATATTGCTAATCATGTATAAATACATAGTCACCCTATTAATGTTCCCACTGTTGGGACACAGGCCTCCTCTCTGTGAGAGGGAGTGGGCCGTACCTAATATATCTACCACGCGGGCCCAGTGCGGGTTGGCAGATGTCACATGTCTTAGATTTTTTGGTTCTAAGACATGTCGGTTTCCTCACGAAGTTTTCCTTCACCGTTTAGAGAGCAGTGGTGATTAAATTATTTACACAAAGTAATTATAAAGCGCCTGCTTGAGTTCGAACCCACGACCTACAACTTGTAAGTCGGGGCCGTTACCACTGGTCCACCAACGTTAATTCATTGAGCCTTCATAATTATTCGAAAATATGTCTGCTCTACAACGTAAGTCGCTAAATAACGCAATGAATGTTGTTGAACTGTCAAAATTAAACATGATGTGATTGATCGTGTGTTATGCAATTTGGGTGCAGGTACCAGACAACCGCAGTTATTGGCGGTTAACCACTTTCCATCCTTTGCGCTTAGGTTAGGTTAGGTTTGGCGGGAAACGCCCCACCGCCGTCACCATCGAGGCGGTCCGGCCAGTGCTCGAGGGCTGGCTCGGGAGGAGGCACGGCTCCCTGTCGTTTCGGGTGACGCAGGTGATCTCGGGGCATGGCTGCTTCGGGAAGTACCTGTGTCGCATAAACAGGGAGCGGGACGCCAGGTGTCACCACTGTGTCCATTGTCGGGAGGACACGGTGCGGCATACACTGGCATAATGTGCCGCATGGGAGGAACCGCACCGTGCCCTGGTTTCAGAAGTCGGAGCCGACTTGTCACTGCCGGCCGTCGTTCGTTAGATGGTCGGGAGTGTCGAGTCGTGGGACGCGGTGGTTTCCTTCTGCGGAGGCTGGAGGCTGCGGAGGGAGAGGGAGATCTCGTCCACTCACCCGGCCCGCAGCAGGCGCACCGGGCGTTGGCGGAGGGCGGATAATGCCATCTTTCAGACCCCCTAAATGGGTCCAGGGGGACGGACTCGGGAACATCCGTCGCCCCCCATCACACAGGACCCGAGATGGCGACGCATAGTGTTCCACGCGCGCCACTCTAACGGGGGGAGTTCCTACACCTCACTCCCCCTACGGGACGGAGCCCGCATAATGCGGGCCGTCAGTCCGTCACCAATCCGGGGCAGCGGAAGTCCTCAGACGACGCAAGTGTGCGAGGGAGCACTGGGGTGGTTTTAGTCAGTAAGAGTCTGACAGACCCCTTCGCCCACCCCAGGGCTGAGGACATCCATGAGGATTTCCACGTCGACAAAAAAAAAAGTTAGGTTAGGTTGAAAAGTGTTGCACCGTCAATGTCCGCGATCTACCTATTCAAAATATGGGCGTATAATTTCCGAAGTACAAGACTATTACCTACCTTACTTAGGTACCGATATATCTTCGAAGTTATCTGACCATGTCAATTAGGTTCATTTTTATTTCAATGGGAACAAAAAATGACGAAAGTTCATAAAGATAGGATTATCCGACACCAATGCATCGTTTCGGGGCTCATTACTTATCCGATTGAGATCTCTATGGTCCATTTGTCGGACGGGACTGGCGTTGGAACATTGATCAACCAACCGTCTGAAACTCCGAACTAGCCAGTGACAAATAGGTAATTCTAATGAGAAGACTGACTTCCTTTTTATTTTTCTGTATTGACGTATTGATAGGGTTGCCATACGTGCCGTATTTAAACGGGACTGTCACCGTATTTGACCATCCCGTCCCGTATGTACTACATGTCCCGTATTTGTCCCGTATTTCGACAAAATAAGTGGGGGCGCGCGCAATAAAAAAGTATATACATATTGTAACATTTCGAATAAAAACTTTTATTTTATAATGTAGAAGATTTTTCTATTTTATTTATTTAATACTTTTGATAGCCACTACGGTTGAGATCAGAGGATATCTGTTAGAAAACACATAGTTTGTCTTTCACATGTTCACATGCGTGCTATGTGTATGGTGTAGTCATGGCCGTAGGCAGGGGCTTTGGGGGATCAAACCCCCCCCGAAATGTGAGAAACCACATTCTCAATCCAGAGATCGACCCTCCTAGGGTAGGTATCTCCGTACTCTAATACATGTGATAATTGTAATCTATTTCGCAGAGGAGTACTTTATAATCTACAAAAAGAACAGTACCTACGTCTGTATTTTTATCTAGTCTGACTTTGTATTGAATGAATTCCTGCAACTTCCGCATTCTCTGAGGGAGTTTAAACCTATCTAAGGCAGGGTGCAAAAAGTTTCGAGCTCGCTTCGCACGCTCTTTTGCATCCTAAAATCACTTAATTCTCAAACTTTTCTGCTTACATCGATCAATTATTTACTTCTATTTCTGTACGAACGGTCAAAGACAAAGAAAACCTAACTTATTCGAGCGGGATAGTAAAAATTTCGATTTTTCGCTTGCTCTTGCATCCTAAATCGTCCATAGCGGCCCCATTGGTGGACTAAGGGGGGGCGGCAGGTCCGGTCTGCGGGGGGCTACTATGTATTCTAAATATAAACGTAGGGTGCAAAATTTTCGACCTCGCTCCGCTCGCTCTTATATTCTACTTCTTAAAGTTTTCTGCATACCTGGGCCCCGGGCCCCCGATAATACAATTTTTTTATACATCTAATAAGTACCTACTCTTTATTTACCCTCTCGAAATCAGAAATACTTTATTTCTTCTAAAAAAAGTTGTCACCCAACCCCCCCCCCCCCCCGAAATGAATTCCTGGGTGTAGTTGAAAAACTGCGTGTCGTCGTTGAATGTGTTATTAGTTTTGGGCATCGGAAGAGAAAACGTCCCAGTATTGGTTCCTAGAAGTTATGGCAACCCTACGTATTGAGCCAATGATATTTTAATAAAAAGAGGTAGAGGGCTCGCAAGATAAGTCTGCGTGCGGCTAAAATTGGAAGTAATAAGTAGGTAGGTATGCCGTCTTCTTGTCGTATAAGTAAGGTCAAACTAAGTATAAATTATTTAATTAATTATTATTATTAAAACAAGTCCTGAGAAAAATCAAAAAATCCTGAGATTTCATGAGAATTGCAAAATCTAGCCGCAATCCTGAGAAGAGCCCAAAAATCCTGAAATCTCAGAACTAATCCTGAGATATGGTAACCCTAGTTACAGACAGACCGTTCACTAAGACTAGTATAACGTGTCCGTTGCCGTGATGTTCTGTGTACTAGCAGGAGTGACACAATAAAAAATTAAAAAAATATTCCGACGAACTGGGAACCTCTTTCTTTTTTTTTAAGTCGGTTAAAAAACAGTTGCAGAAAACGGGCAAAAAAAAATTCAATTGTAGAGCATTCTAATGCTTCGCATTATGTATGAGTCGTGCAAATAGTTTAATCGATTAAGAAAATTGATAGGTATTTGATTATGATGATTAGGTAGTTATGTACCTCTCGCCTACGCATCTAACTGTTACATTAAATTATTCTTCAGATTAAATAAAAAAATCATAATGATTAACTCAATTATTTATTTTAATTAACAAATTGCACAAATGAGGTAGATAAATCACGGTATAATTGCATTGGTGCGAGAAACACTCGGGTTCTAATGAATGCCATTAATTTTATCTTTGAAAGGGCTTGCATTCTTGCATAGCGCCTGCCAGTGAGGCGTGAATGAAAAAAAAAACGTTTTAAATAACATTCCATTTTGTAGAGAAAGGTCATCTTAGCTGTTAGTGCGGTAGCATGTTCTAGTAATTTTATTACCTTTAGGTACAATATCTCTTCTCATAGCAAAATTGCAATCTGTCAATAACTATAAGATCACGGTACAACCAAAATGGTGGTCGTCCGCGTAGGTATAATATGATAATACTTCTATTGAAACCGACCGCCATTTTGGTTCAACTTAGGTACGTGCCGCGATTTGAACCTACCAACAGTTTGCCAGACTTGGGAATTGAACCCAGAATTTTGCATTGAACAGTTGTGCATGCGACCACTAGACTAATCAATTATGTACCTAAACCATGCAAAATGACAGGGCGGAAATAAACACTTAATTTTATTATAATAATACCCTATGAACTTCCATGAAAACCTTATTTGGTGCCTTTCATTAGCATGTGAGCAATCTATCATTAATTTGCAACAGTGATATTGACAAGCGTGCGATGCGGTTTGCGTTTGACCATAACATCGTTTAGTTATAAATAGGAATACTACGAACTTCCTACACATTCCAATTTTACAGGCACATACATTTACAACAGAACGATTATTAGGTACGAAACATGCCAGCTTTATGTAAGTCCTGTCGGTAGCAATATTAGGTACTGCAAAGCGCCTATTATATCCTGACCTCCAGCAGTCAAATTAAGAATCGAAGTGTATAGAGTGCCGCGAGTTTCTTGTGGCACTCTAGTGTCACTGCCTCGGCCCGGCTAGGGTGCCGTGAGCGTTGCATTGTCACTGTCACTTGTTATTTAGGTTAGGTTAGGTTAGAACTGTGACCACACAACGCACGAGCCGAGCGAGCGTAGCGAGCGGTGCCGCGGTACGAGCAGTGCCGCGGTAGCGGCCGGCGAAGTGCCAGGGTCCGTTTAGGCACAAGAGAATGTAATGTTTTGGGAATGTGGTGTTTTACAGCGATCTAACCTCGATAATCAAACAAAATACCAAGTGACGTGACTTAGTCACAGTGACAATGACAATCCAATGCTTGCGGCACTTTGGCCGGGCCGAGGCGGTGTTACTAGGGTGCTTGTAGTGGCACTTTGAGTGCCAATGGTGGCACTCTATACACTGCCATTAAGAATTTCGAACGTTCTGAATTTGACATTCCATTGACGTTTGTCTTGACAAGCAGCGCTGCCATGACCAAACCAAAATACGTTGTATTATTTCCATGCAAAAGACCAAATGGTCCAATAGAGACCATGACCTCTGAGTTTGTTACGGCAGTTCTTCCATATGTATATTGTGGTTCTTCTCAGGGATTAGAGCTAGGGAGCTAGAAATTGCAGGCGCCATCTATTAAAATATTGAAAAATTAACGTGTAAAAGTATCTTAGAAGATCTACGTACTTACAGGTAGAAAGATCATTTCATTTCATTTCATGAAGTGTCAAGCGATGCTGGACGCAAGTCTAGACTTCAGACGGGAATGTCTTCCATCATAGCTACTTAACGAACACGCGCCGGCGCCGGGCGCCTGCTAGTAATTAATTACGATCCTACAATATATAGACCTAGGTATCTACTTATTTAAGTTTTAAATTCTAAAACTATTTAAAACGGGCGCAGACTTTGAGGGGATTTAGGTAATTTTCACACACATTCTCATCACGGTTGTCCTCCCATCAAGCAATGACGCCCGGTTTATCCCAATCCCTTTCAATAATAGTGCTACTTACTAAATCCAGGGGGTATGACATGACATGTCGCACACTCGCACACCTGTTTGTCGAACTAGAAGACATACAGTCTTGACTGACTTTGACTTGTATCGTTCTCAGGCGGTCGACGATTGGGCACGCCACAATTACGGCGATAAGTCCCCTCTTTGAGGAGTGGCTTGAGAGGCGCCACGGCGTACTCACCTTCCGCCTGACGCAGGTCCTCACCGGACACGGTTGTTTCGGGAGGTACCTGTTTCGCATAAGGCGGGAGGAAACGCCCGGGTGTCACCATTGTGTGGATCGTCCGGAGGACACGGTGGAGCATACGGTGGAGGTTTGCCCGGCTTGGGTGGACCACCGCCGTGTCCTCGTGGAGGCGATCGGCGGCAGTGACCTCTCGCGTCCGGCCCTGGTCCAGGTCATGGTGCGGAGCGAGAGGGCATGGCAAGCCGTCACCTCCTTCTGCGAAGCAGTAATGCTCGCGAAGGAGGAGGCGGAGCGCGCGAGGGAGTGGCAGAGGCCGCGCCCTACCAGCCCTAGCCGCCGCCGCCGTAGGAGACTTCCCGGGCGTCGGGAATTGATAGCCGATTTCCGGCCACCGTAGGCGCGGGCCTGCGGACGGAGAGCAGAGGGCAGCTCGCCGTCCGATAAGGACCAGGCCCGGGTCGACGGCGCGTCGTGTTCCACGCGCGCCTCAAAGAGATGTCAGCAAAACTGACGGGGTCCGTTAGGGCCGATGCCTGCCGGGGTTGCGGGTAGTCCCAAGGGGAAACCGTGGCCCCTGGCATGGCAAGGGAAGGAACACGGGTGGGTTTTAGTCAGTAAAAGTCTGACACGCCCTTCCGCTCCGCCCAGAGCGGGAGAAGTCATTGGATGATTTCCCACCCAAAAAAAAAAAAAGGCGGTCGACGATAGGTACTGCACGCTTTTCTAGAGCAATCCAGATGTTTCTAAAAAACAGTTTCGTTGACTTTAGTGTTTTCATGTCATCATCATAATACTTTACTTATACGTACCTTTTTACACCCACTGCTGAGTTCGAGCCTCCTTTCTATTGTGCTCTGCTTCCCTGAGGAGGCAATCACTTTCAAAGCGTTTCGTTTAACTCATACATTTTTTCGACTTGTCCATCAACGATATCGCTACTGTCACTTTGTCTAGGCCCCTCGAGGTTGGTCAGTCTTATCCAAGCAGACCACGTTATGCGTTATGCGAGAGGGTAAATGTGTAGATGGGATTCTCGGTGTATTCCCGTTGACCCCGTAGAAATGTCCCCGTTAAAGGTGACAAAGGGAATAAAATAAAATAATTTAAATTATCGTTCCCTTTGTACGCTGTCCACGGTTAATTTATTCTAATATTTCTAATATACCTATGGACAAAGGGAACAACGGGAAGTAATTTAAATTATTTTATTAAATTACCTTTGTCATCTTTAACGGGGACATTTCTACGGGGACAACGGGAATGCTCCTTCTTCTCCTTATCCTATACTTATGCAGCATCTTTGTTAGTATTATTCAGTACTACAAAGTACAAACAACATACGCATACCAGTGTTACTTCATGTTCTTTGCCTTATTGAGACATAATGTCAGTTGATGGTTACAAAAACGTCAATTAAAAGTAATGACCATAGTAAAAAGTACATCTATGGTAATGACTCTATAATTTATGCGATCGTTTAGTAAATAATTCGAAGAACAAGTTATAGTAATGTTGATTTGTTATTGTTTTTTATGGAGCGTTCAAATAAGGTTCGAGGGGCTCGTGGCCAATTAATCCAGCCGCTCAGGTCATGGGTTAAGCCACGCTTGCCGCGGTCGGTCTGTGGATGGGTGACCCTCTTTACATACCGAAACCGCTCCGTGCCTCGGAAAGCACCTTAACCCGTTGGTCCCGGCCCGGTTGTCTTTTGTGGATCTTTGGCAGTGGTTACGGGCCCGAAATTCTGACAACCAGTCTTACCTAGGGGTATCGTGTTACCCAGTGACTGGGCGTGGACTGTGGAGGTCTGAAGGCCGATTCTTGTACTTAGAAAACGTTCATACTCAATTAAAATTGTATTTTTCATCACTCATGCTCGGAAAGTAGTGTTTGTTTGATCCGAGTAGCGGGTGGAAAACGCTGCTTCCCTCTCTAGGGCGGGAAAGACTCATAGTAATTGCTTCCCGCCCTAGGGCGGGAATGACTTTTAAAAATAGAACTTTTGGTTAGGTAGTCTGCTACGAAACTTTTTACATGAAAAATATCGAATAGAATAAAAACAAAAAAGCTGCGGCAGTGTTTCCACTTACGTTTTTGGTTTTTCCCCAGTTGCTTAATGAATTATCCCTAAAATTCCCTAAAAAATATAATAATTCCTTGGTTTAGGGAATTTTTCATTTTTATAGCATAAATACCTAGAAAACATTCATTATAAATCGAGAGAGACGAAACAAACCAACTCTAGGTATAACGCGACTTACGCGACTTATTTCCGATGTCGTCTTTAGCCACAGAAATAGTACTATTAACAATAACATGGTAAACTAAAATTAGACGTATTACAATTAAAGTTCCAGGGAATCCCCCTTTATTCAATCGGTGCGCCATAGAGTAAAGTAGTACATCGGGTGCTGCCTAGTATAAACAATAGGGCTACCAACTCAAGTTCAATTTTTCCTTAAAATTCCCTAAATCCCTGCCAAAATAAAATATTCCTAAACCATGCTTATTATTGGCAATTTTTCCCAAAAAAAGGGAAAATCCCTAAAAGTGGAAACACGGGGCTCCGGTCTTGTGAGGTACTGGCTGTTTTATATAAATAGCCAGTGTGAATTAAAAAAAATACATAATGCGGGGGACGGCCCGCAGCGGTGACGCCGTGCGTTCCATATTTAAAAAAACACAAATTGTTCTAACTTCTCAGTTCATTTTGAATAGGTACTAGTCATGTTATTTAATATCAATAACTATTTTAAACATTATGTTTTACTTTCCTTATATTCGAAATGAAAAGTAGAGTGTTTAACACGGGTGAAAGACATCAATTCCTACTCGGACTATAGCCGCCCTCGCTACGCTCGGGCGTCTAAATACCTCGTATGGGAATTGATTTCTTTCGACCCTGGTATAACAATCTACTATTTTACAGATTGCGAATGAGACAGAAAAGCGAATGTTTTTAATTAAAGGAATTGCTCCTCAAATAAGCAGTCGCTCCATATAAAATATTGGTATTCAGCTGTATCCGGTTAGACTGAAAGCCAACCCCAACATAGTTGCGAAAGGGCTAGGCAGATTGATTGTTCAATTCAATTAACTAAGTGCGGATTTCACCAAAAAAAATCGAAACGCGTTCAAGAGCTGTCAGTGTACATTATTAAAGCAATTTTGACACTGACAGCTCTTGAATGCGATTTTGAAATGCTGATCGTGTTCAGTTTCATTAGTGAAATCAGCCCTAAGTCTACCTTCGACTAAGTACCTACTTTATTTTCTTCTCATAAACCTGTTTTTATCCAAGCAAGTACCTTGTACTTACAACGTCTTATACCAAGATAAATTATGAAGTCTGTACTAAACATATATCAGTTTTAGTGCTATGCATTTTTCAACAGTTAGTCTAAGAGCCCTGTCAAGTAAAACAGGTTACCTTGATACCTATCAACAGGTAACTACTTATCTACATATTAGCACAACTGTTTGTGTATGTCTAGGGTTGCCAGGTGTCCGGCTTTAGCCAGACATGTGCGGCTTTTTAAAATCGTGTCCGGCCAAATATACACAAGTCCGGCCTGTCCGGCTCTTGTTAGGCTATTGGTTTTTATTACTTTCAATGCAATGAAGAAGGCTGATTCGTGATTGTTTTAGTTACTTTCAATGTAAAGAATTTACAAATGACTTTAGTAAGAACAGATTCTTAAGTGTCTTAAATGCGAGCAGCGGTAGTCCAGTGGTAACAGCCCAGACTTACAGGTTGTAGACTTGAGGTCGTGGGTTCGAACCCAGGCAAGGGAAGGAACACGGGTGGGTTTTAGTCAGTAAGAGTCTGACACGCCATTCCGCTCCGCCCAGAGCGGGAGAAGTCATTGGATGATTTCCAACCCAAAAAAAAAGCGCTTTAGGTACTTTGTGTAAAATAATTTCATCACCACTGCTCACAAAACGGTGAAGGAAAACATCGTGAGAAAACCGGCATGTCCTTGAACCAAAAATTCGAAGACATGTGAACACCAGCAAAAATCAGCGTGTTAGGCTTTTATGGCATAATGTCCATCAATATATCAAATGTCAATTATATGAATCTGTGTCCGGCAACCCTAGGCATGTATACATATACAAGTACAAACTGGCTAATCTGATAAGTAATAGTCAGAAACCTTTAGTGTAAAATGTTTTACAAGGTGCTAAAGAAAATAAAAAGGGCGACAGCGTTTCGATTTCTGAGAGACATGATAATATTGCATTCGTAATTTATTTGCCAAATAAATATGTAAACAAACACGAGTTTTAGGAAAAAAACTGTAATGCCTACACCTATGGTTCAGTTTGCTCTACAACTTCATATTATTTTTTATGATTTTTTCAACAGTACTAGTCAGTCTAAAATAAACTTTATTTACGATAGTATAAAGTTGATGTCTGTTTAAGTAGAAATAACATCATTAGGAAACAAATAGAGATCTCCGATAGGGTCAAATTAAATTAGCTGCCGAAACTTCACAGACTTGATGCTAATCGATAACTTTAATGACGATAAAGCAAAAAGAAAATAGATTTTCTAAACTTATTCCAAGTAACTAAGCTAAGTACATAAGTCTAAGTAATAAGTAACTAAAGAAATTTTTAATTTCGCGGACTACCTTAGCGCATCCCCCTTTTAATAATACAATCTTTTGACTTTAAAGGACACCATGACCTGAGTTTGTTTCAGCATTTCTTCTCAGGGATCAGGGAAACGCAGGCGCAATCTAGTTTTAAATTGACCAAATCGTAACTAATATTATAAAAATGCGAAAGTGAGTTTGTTCGTTTGTCACGCTTCCACGCTAAAACGGATGAACGGATTCGGATAAAATTTGGCACATGGATAGCCCATGACCTGAAGAATGACATAGAATACTTTTTATCCCGATATTCCCACGGAATCGAGAGTTATTCCGGTGGAACAGCGGGGTGCAGCTTATAAAAGTGTCTCAGAAGATGATCTACTTACTGAAATAAACATTTTATTTCAATGGATTTCTCTCAATCAACCATGCCCATCGAGCCAGCTTTCCACAGAGCGCTCTCCCAAGTTGCGCCATATCACTCTCGCTATAAAAAAAGAAACAGAATCAACAATTTATCTGTAAGTAATTCAATTATCTACCTGCCACAATCGTAACATCAGTACAAACTCGCTCTAATTACTTGTCGGGCATATTTATGGCTATATAACTCGATCAGATGCGTATCTCCTAAGTTTTATTATTTCCGGTGCCACATTACTTTTTAATAAACGTTTGTAATGAGTGGAATGGGGCTTTGATGTGCAAGTGCAAGCATGTCAGTCAGTATTAGTTACGGTGATTTGAACTTTATTGCTGCTTTATGATGTTTTGATTTTGTTTGTAACTTTGCGTACCTGTTATAGTAAGATCAATTGTTAGTTATTTTTTTATTGCCAATTGGGCCGCTCACCTCGATTTCGCCTGATGGAAACTATCAAAAGCGTTGGATCATTGGATGAGATCTATGATGGTACGACCGAACCCGGAAGCGTATTTCCATTTTCGTGTTGATTAGGAAGTAGTACTGCCTTGAAACATGCACTATTTGCCTTGATTAAGCGCCACAAATCTGTGTTTGTTTGAAGGCATTTTAGCGTAGTTTACGCGCGAACTTCGTGGCTAAGTTCCATGCATCACCTTGAACACGTGTTTAGAAGAACAGTTGGCGTTGCAAACCCGTGCGCGATTGGAGGACGCGTGCCTTAAATTGAACACGCATTCGGAAGGGAATTATCGTAACAAACCCGTGCGTGTTTCAAGGCAGTGGTGCCTCCTATTGCACACGGAAACGCAAATACGCAGCCCGGAAGACGCCTTTGATGGCAGACGGGTTGTGTATGGATGGGACCACAGACGCTGGCAGAGAGTTCCACACTATGGCTGTGCGCATAATAAATGTGGAGAAAAAGCGCTGAAGTACGACAATTCGACTTGTAGTTAGATAAAAAACCGGCCTAGTGCGTGTCGGACCACGCACAATGAAGGGTTCCGTAGTTGGGATGAATCTCTCCCAAGAACAAACTTAACATTGTACTTGAAAACATGTTCTCCCAGACGGAATGTATGGGAGAACATGTTTTTGCAACTGCAAATGTAATTTGCTCGATTATTAGTATTACTCGTTAACTTGTAGAGCCTACTTAGTTGTGATGGTTTTCCTTTTAATTACGTTGTAAACTTATAATTATATAATAATGCCGTGAATTTTTTCACATATCCAGAACCAACCATTTTGCTGGCAGGGGGTTGGGAGTTGGGACACTCACTTGAGTCTACCAAAAATTAGCACTTCAAAGCTTAATGTTTTGCAAACGGATCTCTGAATCTAAAAATGGTTTTCACACACAATATTTTTAAACGACCTTTCCAACTACACCACACATACCATAGGATCAAAAGCCATCCATAGAAAAAAAAAAATTGGACTTTTACAAGTGTCGATTTCATTGTTGCTTATGAGTTTATGGCACGTTTTCAACCTTTTCTCTATCTCTTAGAGATCGAGAGACAAGTTACGAAAAACAACGATAATGTTAATCGATAAAACTTCAAACAAACTTGTCAACGGAAAATAACAAGCGATAAGAAACTTGTTTCTTGAAAACAAATTCGTATTCATTCATAAATGTAAGGCCCTTTACAGACACGTTAATTTATGCATTGGCGATTACCGATTTTGCGACTTCACCAATCCTGCATTTCGGTGACTTGCTGCGTTCAGTCGCAATAACAAAATCGAGCGTTTCAGTAGAGAATAAAAATAAGTTTCAGCGACTGCTTCGATGTTGCATCGCCTTCACTGCCTTTGAGTGCAGTAATTCTAATTTGCCTGTTTTATATGTGTGACTTACCAAGGTGTATCGTATTATCCAGTTACTGGGTTCCGGAAGTCAGGTATGCAGTCGCTCCATGTAAAATACTGGTATTCAGTTGCATTCAGTTAGACTGGAAACCGAGCCCAATATAATTGGGAAAAGACTAGGCGGATTGATATGAGTGACTTGTTGTTGCGTCGGTTTGCGGAAAGAACGGTGGGTCTGCGGCTGTATTGAGCTTCTGAAGAGGGACTAAAAATCCACTATAATGTGTCTCTACCCTAAGAAGGATGTAGAAACGGCATACTTTGCAATGCTAAAGGTAATCATGTGGCGATGGAGGCATGTTTGATTTAATTGAAATGCAATGCGCGTCTATAATATTTATAAGGAAGTTGGATTAATTTGCGAGAAAAATGAAAATATATATACATTTTTTTACTGGGGGGGTCTGATAGTATTTTAGGAAACTTACCTACATTATTTTGTTTCAAGAATACATTTAGAATGACATGGAAGGTTGTTTCAAATAGAACTTCTAACATACGGCGTTGTGTAAAACTTCTGTTCGTACGTACTGCTAATTAAAATTCTTCCTACTTTTCCATTTCCTTTCTGAGGATGACTTATGAACCTGATAATGACACCGTTATGATAAAGGTAAGATAAAAAATAAATGATAATATATAATTATTTACTAAAAAAAGATGGCCTTCTTCGGACGTTCGTTCGTTGGAAGTTCGAGTCGAGGTGAACTTGTTTGTCTGGAGGGTTTTAAGAATCGTACCTATTACATTTTTATTATGTTTCAAGAATATATTTTTACTAGGTTGTTGTGCTTGGAACTTCAGTCATACTTACCGTTGTGTAAAGTGTATGTTTGTTCGAACTGGTAATTACAATTATTCCGCCTTTTCCATTCCGCTTCTGAGGATGACAAATGAAACTGATAATGACACACCCAGCTGACACCGTAATGATAAAGGTACAGAATTTGATAAAAAATAAACCCAAGAACACAATAGGTACCTACCTACCTTCCCGAAAATAAAATAGATAGCCCACTTCGAAACAAATGACCAATATTTTGATAAGGAAGGGACAGACGATCAATACTTGAGAGCAAATTGAACTGTTACGATGAAAAATAATAGAAACAATGACAAAGAATGGTTTCGCGTGCGGCGAGGTCGTCACGCGACTGGCAACCATTTTGTGAACGTGTTCCCGCGTAAAGGGGACTCATATTACGCAATAAATTACTGTCAGAATGTCACACGCGTTATCGACGTGTCTAAACAAACTGTCGTTCTGTCATGCCTGGTGATCTGTACTCGCCATTAACACAAAATTACTTTTACGAGGCTGAAGAGACGAACGTCACAGTCGTACTGGTGTGGGTATGAAGTCATGTGAGAGGCTTTGCAGGTTCAAATTAGTCAGATGGGGATTCTCTTATGAGTCACAAGGTGCCTGTGCACTGTGCAGCCTTACTGCAGAAGATAGGTACACCACCTCTTGTCCTGCCTGACTCCAAATATGCGCGCAGTGCAGCCCGCCGCGGCTGTAATTTGCGCATAGGGCCATAATTATCACACTAGCGATTTGCGAGCGTATTTCCAGCGAGGCGATGCGTGTACGCACGAACGAACAAGACCATGGTGAACACGAACATCACACTTTATTAGTATGTGCGTACCACTGACGAACATCAAACGTTGTTCGTCAAAAATGTTCGTGGCGATCCAATTAAGAATCCATGGCTACTAAAGAGAGCGAGTGGTTGAGCGCGAACTGTGTTCGTATAATGTTCGTGTTCGCTTTAGTATTTTACGTCCACACGTACGCAAGTACGGTACGAACCAAATGTTCCGTGTTCAATGTTTGTGTTCATTCTGTTTTGTTCGTTCGTGTGTACACGCCTTGTGGTTAGCTAGAACGCCACGTGTGCGCAACGTGTTCGCCGTGTTTGCGTAACGAGAGCGATTGACGTGAGTGTGTAAGAGAGAGCGACAGAAGGAAGTGTATAAAATTATGAACGCGGAGAACACGTCGCGTAGTCGCGGCTAATTAGCTTCGCACCCGCGGAGGGCACGTTCACAAATCGCTTCGCTGGAAAAACGCTGGCAAAACGTCAGCGTGATAACGCTCTTAGCTTTTAACAGCTGAGCTTACTACGCGATCTTAATTTTTGTACTAACCGGTAGGCACATACTTAGACGCATTATCGATCATTAGCATTTTCCATTTACAAAGGTCTGTAAACATCATGTCCACAGTGTCCACCTTTCGCTCACGTGGTACGTTGGCCTTAATATTATAATGCAGGTGCAGAACGACGATAATCCTTTGTAATAATGATACTGATAAATGAGTCGCAGTCGCCTCATTATCCATAAAGTAAGCTTTGCGCGTCAAAATATTTATAATTAAACTCATTTGCTAAATATTTATTAATAAGCCTTATTAATATTCCCCGTTCTAATTATATTTTAGCGTGTCGCGCTAAAACCTATGAATAATGTCATACTTGCACTTTAAACATTGTAGAGCAAACACTGGGTATTTTTACGTATTTTTATTATACAGAAAAACTAAACAGTGGGCAACGTCGCAAACAGCTGTCAAATATTTCGCTGTTTTGATTAATTTAGCCATAAGTACTACTATATGGAAATATATAAAGAAATATGGCTGATAAATGAGTCCTGATCGCTTACAAGTTCTTTATGTTGAAAATACGATTGTTCTAGTGTTCTTCACTTAACAAAAGCTCAACGAAATAACTGAATAGGGTACTTAAAACAGCCTATTTTGCTTTGTCACCCTATTAAGGACGCCAACCGCAAGTGTATAGTTAAATATTGCCCAGTCCTTAGACAAAATTACTCGAATCAGTCGTTTCTACTAATAGTAATAAGTAATACCAGCTTCAGCTGTCCCTCTGCAGTGCAGTGACCTCTTCTCATACTGAGAAGACCCGAGCCTGTGCCCGAGCATTGATCACCACGCCTCGAGACTTTTCTCAGGAGCTTTCAGACTTATATCAACTATCACTTCATCACTACATAGTATAAAACAAAGTCGCTTCCCGCTGTCTCACTGTTTGTCCCTATGTATGCTTAGATCTTTAAAACTACGCAACGGATTTTGATGCGTTTTTTTTTTAATAAGTTAAGTGATTCAAGAGGAAGGTTTATAATAATATGTATAACACATAATATATTATAGTACAGAAAAGAGTCCACGCGTGCGAAGCCGCTGGCAGCAGCTAGTAAGCTATAAGTCCAGTACCCTAATTGCGAAATACACGATCAATCAGAATCGAAATCGTTTTGAAACAGATTGCCAATCCATTGCTTCATAAGTTTGAAAAAAACATCTGCTCAACAACGTAAATAATGCAATGAATGTTGTTAAACACGTTCACAGTTAGTTTTAATGCTGGTCTGGCAGTTTGAGTAGTTTATGCGGCCTACCCAAATGTCCTTTCTTTGGTATTGTTCGTCGAGTTGAGCTCCGCGATTACTGACAAATGCTTGCACTGACTGGTCCACTCAAATCTGTATGGTTCTTTCCTCAAAAGACCACTTCAGACACTAGTCTACATGGTCCTCATATGGCCTGACCAAGATGATGTCTGAACTTTAAAAGAGACTGTGACGACTGTGACGAGTGACCTCTGAGTTTGTTTCGGCTTTTCTTCTCAGAGTAGTCAGATAGGAAACGCCGAACTCATCTAGCTAATTTTTAAAATAAATTTTAATATGACGTGTAAAAGTGATTCCAATATCCTATTTACAGAATAGTTAAACAATTTCATTTCATTTCAAACTGTCAAAATGTAACAGATTACGAAAATATGTTACATATTTAGATAGCAGGTTTAATTTTATTAACTAAACGAAAATAGGTTTCGTAATTGTGTACATAAGTAAATAAAAACGAAAAATAACAAGATGGAAAGAATGAACTTATGTATTTTCGTTTCATACGAAAGCTTTGTCTATTTTTTGTTATAGGAGTTATAAATAATGAGGTACGAAAATGATTTCGACAACTATTTTATTGCCTACTGAGTACAATTTATAGAGGCTAGAATATAAGTACACAGGCAGGTTGGTCCCACGGTGGGCATTCGCTATTTTGTCACGCTATAATAAATTCAAAAAGTACCAAAAACGTACATAATTTGTTTAACACTTTCAAAAATAATGTTTTTACTTTTAATAATAATTAAGTATTTTGTTATTAGAGCGCGTCTATCTCCCGTTTACGGTCATCAAGCATTATATAGTGTAACTTGACAGAAAACAGAAAATTATAAACTTTAAAAAAGTAGAGAAAATTTATGAGATTTTCTCCGAAACGACTAAAAAGTCTTCGTCCAACAGACAGCCGAGTCCAAATCCAACTTTTTAAGACCGAGCTCCTAAAAATACAAAAAATTCAAGTACTAAAACAACATTAAGTAAAGAGATCGTTCAATCCGCTCCCTCTGTCGAAACTTCGTCTAAAATCCGAAGCGTAATGTACCGAATAAATTACAAAATCTTTTTATCTGTAGATCTGGACTCGACAGCAATCCATCTGGGAGGGCTTAAGAAGTTAGAAGAATATTCAAGTCGTTTGTACTATTAATGGTTTAAAATTGGAATGTTAATACTGGCTGTTGATCTTCTGAGTTCGAAGTTTGAATCATGAGATTCTTGCTGCTGCAGGCCAGTTGTAGGCAGAACTTGTGATTGATGCCTTTGCTATTACTCTGAGCTTTTACTTTTACAATTGCATCAGCTGTCAAAATTTGAAGCACGTTCACATTTCTCACTCACATTGGCAGGATTTTCGACATCGGCACAATTGACATAGTAAAAAATAGAATAGAGTGTACGTTTAAATTCAGAACGAAATATCTATTATATTGACAAAGTGTCCTAAACAAACGAGGAAAATTAGTTTTCATCAAAATTTTCTGTTCTTGACACATAGGTATCTTATCACTAGACCCCCTGCATTGTATCGACCGCATTTTGTTGAATGCGAGTCTAAACAAAGCGTAAAGTTTTGGTTGAAAGGTTTACACAATATAGTGTTGCTGTACGGACCGACAAACAAAATTGAATCAACACTTCAATCGGGTCGCAGGGAAAGTTTCATCCCACAGCTTGTCTTGGTTGCGTGAATTATGCGGTTCAGAGAATCAAAAAGATGTAGAGTACGTAATTCAGTAGTGTGTGTGAGTAGGTAGTCATGTATCGTTAAAAGTAAAGAAAGGGAAGACAGAATCCCAACAGTCTTTTTCTATAGTTTAGATTATTTGAAAAAACAAAACTATTTTGATTATTTAACATTTTTTGGAGTAAAACTAACCATCAAAATTTACTCAACGCTACTTATAAATTTGACTTAAAAATATTCATAGATAACTAAGATATTACTTAGATGATTTCTTAAAGCTTTACCTTCATAAGCGAACAGGAAGGCAAAATGAAATCGCATAAAAAAAGCTGTCAAAGCATTTTATTCACAGAGAAACAGTGTCTCATCATCATCTTCGACACAGTCAGCGCAAGCGTAATAAGCGAAGATCTGGACATTAAACCCATTTGATTCTAAAAAAATAATCTTCGTCGGATAAACTGTCATTTATCTCTTTTATCACTATTCTTTCTTGTTATCCTTTTCTTAGATGATTTTGATGTTACCTAATTCCCGTGACGTGTATAAAACTGTTTTCAGACCAGCGCGATTTGTCGCACGACGCGACACGAACAATACAAAACTTCACGGTATAACAATAACCTGTGTCGGCACACAGCTTAACACGGCGGTAAACAGCTTAACACGACGTGCATCATAATCTTGAGTGAAACTACATACAGCTAGTACAATTAATGAAAAGGAAATATCCAAGAATTTGGGTCCTTGTTGCCAACTTAATATTGGTGGCATTTTTTTTTTCTTCTAAATGTCTCGCCCAACTCTATTATTACGTACAGTTACGTACCTATATTTTTCTTTTAGTTGTGTTTTGACTATCTGAAAAAAGTATTCCCTCATTAGTCGAGTTCTTTTTAAAAACAGCTCTTCTACAATTTTTGTATTCAACCGTTCTGCGTGGGAGTAGCTATAAAAATATCGTCGTACTATTTACATTTGCGCGGCTGTAAAAGACTCCATTAGGAGCACTCTATAGCTTATTCATACTCAAACATAATCTATTCTGTTGTCTGTTTGTTATACCAATGAGAGTTATGTCTCTATTTTAGGAATGTGGGCTATAAATTTAATTGTGTGAGTTTTATCATTTGCCCCGTGACGTATTATGATGAATGAACAAAGGATTTGGGTCGAACAGCGTAATAAATCATGGTGAAATAAACAACAGCAATGGTTTGTATTCCTTTTACCACGGCTGAAAAGATTAATAGGTTAAGTACATTTTTTTTCTACTTTTTTGGACAAAAGTCAGCGTTATAAAAGCGACTGCATGCATTTATATTTTCACAATTTCCATACATGTACATAAGTACATTATGGTTTCTGCAATACAAATAAAAAATTGAAATAAACTGGGAGTTGATATAATATACGATAACATGTACTGCTCCTTATTTTATCAGTCTATCGGTCTGCTTAGGTTTTTATTTTTCTAATTATGAAGGGCACGGGTGAATTCTTAACGCGACGATTTTGGATGAGTAATATCTTTCCTCTCGCTTTCCTGCAATAGTGCAATCAACATCAAAATCTAAATCGAAACAAAATTGAATAATCAAATCTGTGGGAGTGATTTCGTGAAAAGGGACGGAAGTGTGTAACAGGAAGGCGGGGAAGCGCGCGCACGCGCGCGATCTTGGCCTGTTTAATGTTGCTTATTACCCTAATGTTGCTTATACATAAGTCATAACATACATAATCAGCCTATTAATGTTCCCACTGTTGGGACACAGGCCTCCTCTCGGTGAGAGGGAGTGGGCCGTAATCCACCACGCGAGCCCAGTGCGGGTTGGTAGTTGTCACATGTCTTCGAATTTTTGGTCCTGAGACATGACGACCACGATATTTTCCTTCACCGTTTTGAGAGCAGTGGTGATGAAATTATTTACACAAAGTAAAGCGCCTGCTTGGGTTCGAACTCACGACCTACAACTCGTAAGTCGGGGCCGATACCACTGGGCCACCACTGCTCTAATGTTGCTTATTAGTTTATTATCACCAAGGTGAGATGTCAGATCATATGCGACTACTGTAAGGCTCGCTCGTTTTTTATCGTGCTCTGGATTTTGAACTTTCGGTGTTGAGCCGAGCATTGAGAATCAAACAGGGTGCATCCAAGCGCGACATGAAAAATACGCTGTTAGATTTTAAACTCTCGGCGCTAAGCGCTTTAAAAATCGAGCGCGTGATAAAAAATCGCTGCGTCAAAAAATTGCTCGTGGGTACGAGGACTAAGTCGGGATCAACTCCCAGTCTAAACGATGCATACCGGGAATGACTGCCATCTGATTTCAATCCAAATACTGGGTATATATATACAGGGTGTAACAAAAAACCTGTCCGATCCGTAAGGGTGTTGTTAAGAATCATCGTTGTTGCTGAGAGTCTATTTATGTGTCATTTAGGTAATAAAAACGAGATAAAATTCTCGTTTTTAGATAGATAGATAAATCGTTTATTTAGTGCACACAAAAGAAAAAGCACAACATACAAAAACACGATTAAACAATAACTAAATACATGAATATAGATACAAAGTGCCAATAAACAAAAAATAAATAAAGAAAACAAGACATTGTTATGACACTATTGGCTAAAACACACACACACACTTTAAAATGCAACAAACAAAGTGCGGTGTGCGTCTCAAGGTTGCACCAAATGGGAGTCCAACTCAGCATGTGTCAGGCAAATATAACTGACGCTGATTGTCACTGCAGGGACATACGGACGTCGAGATGACATTATATATGCGAATAATTAGTGTTGTGTAAAGTGGAATGTGCAGAATGAAATTACGTAAGTATACCCGCAATTTAAAAATGACAGAATAATTTGAATATATAATAAAAACTAGCTGCCCGTCCCAGCTTCGCATGGGTAGCCCTAATTAGCAATAAATTAAAATTGCGGCTATAAATTGAGATTTAAACTATCCTATCTCTCAAGTTGGATCGAACTGCACATGGTGTGCGAATTTTATTATAATCGGTTAAGTGGTTTAGGAGTCCATTGAGGACAAACATTGTGACACGAGATTTATATATATTAAGATAAATAAAAATAAAATAAAATAAAATAAATAAATAATAATATAATATAAATAATAATAGTTTTGAATAATTTTAGTACCAATAGTACCCTCAAAATAGGAATAACATTAATATTTTTAAAAATTTTATTACTTTCGGATCAGAGAGCTGAGAGAGAGAGACAGGGAGAACCTCTCCATAGTTACTGTACAGTCGACCGTACGACGTTGACACTTCGAATTTGAGCTGGTCTAGCGTAGTACCAGTATTTCAAAAGAATTAGAGGTCAGCTTACGCTGGTTATGTTACAACTTACATGCGGCCTATTGTAGGTACACTGAAAAAAAAAATTGTTTATTTTAATAAACATCTTGTTTAATGTGATCACACATCTTGACTCCATACGAGCCTAACAAGATCTTGACTTCTGAAGCTATGACAACTTTGTTAAATTATCATAGTTCCGTCTACTAAGTAATGCATTGGTTTAATTACGGGTAGTTGTTTAATTTAGCTCAAATGTTGGCCAGTTTAACAATGAAACATTGTTACATTAACACACTAAACTTGTAGATTCAACTAAGATCTTGCACGATACGTCTGTGAAACGTTATTAGATCAATGAAATTCTTATGTTGTTTCAACTAAGATCTTGCACCAAATAACTGTGCTATCCTGATTAATGCAACTAACCTCGTATTCAACGTAAACATGAACCGTTGTCATATGAACTACTTCTATTTTGTCAATCCAAGTCAGTATCTTGTGCAAAAGATACTGACTTGGATCAACAAAGTAACTTTATTGTAATAATTATGGTTGAGAACCTACTTTTTTATAATGACTAACATCTTTGTGGTAAATTGTTACACTAAATTAAAAAAATCCGCGCAGGAGCGCTAAAATTAAATATAGATTTATGGCAAATATTAAGCTTAAATCAAAATGTTTTCTTGTATGCTTATCATGAAAACTTTTTGAGGAAACCTTAATATTTGCTATAAACCGTCAATTAATTTCAGCATCCCCTACGCAGATATTTTTAATAACATAGCTTGACGATCCACATCAAGTTAACCCTCTAGACCTTGTATAAAAAATATGAAACATGAAAATAGGTATTAAATGGTATAGCAATCAAACAACAATATTTGATTTTTAATTTATTTATGCGGAACACATTACACAAAATACTTACATTCAATATAATTTACATCTTATAGAATAACATACTTTTCCATTGCTCAGAATATTTATATTGCACGTTACGACAAAAAGTTATGAAATTTTACATTTTCCTTTGCTTCTAGTTCTTCAAATAAGCAAAAATATAAAAATAAACACATCGAAATTCTAATGTTTGCAATAATAATTGTCCCATTAGAATCCAGACTATTTGAATTATACAAAAAAACTTATTAAAAGTTGAACACAGCATACTAAACAAGTCACCATGAAAAATAACAAATTATGTACGCAGCTGGGCTACACATCAAGCTATACATTTCCAGTTTATGGTGATCTCGCATTGTAAACGATATCCCTGCAATGCGAGGTCACCTTAAACTGGAAATGTATAGCTTGATGTGTAGCCGTGTGTACATGTACAATAAAACTTTATGAAGTTATTAAAAATAGAATTAGCTTAACCAGATACCTAATTATTATTAACCAGTCTTAATATAGTCTGCAATATCGAAACCTAACAATATAACAATAATAAAATATTTAAAAAAAATTAATTAGAGTTACGAGCTTTTTTTATCAGATATCTTTTAATCTTTTAATGACTCACCAATAATTATGTAAGGCTGTGATGTTGCCTCTTTATTCTGTAATGTTTTTAGCTGAAGTTCAATAGACTGACCGATTTCAGTGTCAGATCACATCAGATCTTAAATGTTTCATGAACGCATACCGCGTTTCTGCCTTATATGATTTACAGCCGCAGCTAGGCTTTTTTTTGTTTTTTCTTCTGTTTAATTGCCAAAAATGCTGCAAGATTTTTATCTTCTTCTTTAGGTGCTGAAATAAAAGAATAATTATATAGACCATTCGTTTTTCAGATAGTTCAAGTTTTGAAAGAGTCACATTAAAATAGGTACAAAGGCTTCAAAGGGAAGCCTCCAATCCGCAACTGGTTAGCATGGGGGACAAGCAGCTCAAGCCCTCTGCGAGAAGGCCTATGCCCTGTATGCCCAGCTATGGGATGTGTATAGGCTAAAATTTAGCCGCTAAATGAATGAAGAAAAATATACTTACAATCAGCTAGAGAGATTAGATCCTGGCCAAATGCAAATTTTTGATTTTCTGTTTCTTAATAATTCCAATATTTAAATTTTTGCAATAAACAAATAAATTGTTTGGTCTCCATAGGCCGCCTCAAAGTCAATGTTCAACTAAAAAACACAAAACAGAACACAATATAATTATTAACATTAAATTGACAAAATATAGCTCAAATTACATGTATATAAAATATAATATTGGGGCAAGCCTTACCAGAGTATAAACTTGCGGTTTATTTCTATTAGCACTGGGTATTCGTTCGTATAAGATTCCAAAGTCTAGTCATTATTATTGTTGTGAAGACGCATTATTAGATATTTGAATGTGTTTTTCCATTTTATTTCCGTCAGCCTCCAACTTTCTGATGAATTTCGAAGCCACTGTAAATCAACTTCAACATTGTCATCCAGTGTGTTGCTTTGTTGCTATTTAGGAGATGGTGAAGGTGAGGGTGCAGGGCTTTCCTCTCTGTTTCTCTTTCCTTTAGTTGACAGAACTCCTAACCGCTGTAGCTGTAAAAAATCAGTAAGTTTGTGAGTGCTACTAAGTGTTCAAAATCAAAGGTGCAGGCTGCAAATTTCCTGTACCTACTGACAAATAGCATTCATAGTATACCTACCTAGGTATTATGGTTACCTACTGTATGTTTTATCTTACCTGCAAATTTTGGGATGAGATCGGGCTGCTTCCATGTCTTTAATAATTCGACCACTTCTTCCATGTGTTCCATTGTGTATAAAAGCACTCGCCAGTACTTAAATAGGTATGTAAATAGTTAATTCACTAATATTGGCACCGACCCTAGGCGTGTGGCTTCGCGTATACACCTGTGCAGTTCTTGGAACATAAGACACGCCGGTCAACCTGCACGCCTGCACAGATAGCCATAAGGACCACAGCGTGTTTATCCTAGTCCTACATAATTATTATCGTACGCATTTTGAGTTTTGACACCAGCAATAATACAATAGCGCTGATAGCGCTCTGTGTTTTGACAATTTGACAAGTCGACCGGCGCGCGAAGACCGCGAAGTTAGTTTACTTGAGCAAGTGGGGGTTGGAAAAGCGCGGGGAGCGTTGCGTTTTGTTGTCATTACAAAGAGTTATTAGATGTGACCACTGATCTTGTTTTATTTAACTAAGCAGGCTATTTAATCAAACATGTTCGTTGTTAAAAACTATGATTTATATGATTTAATGCTAACAAGTTGCTTGTTACCATGAACTTAAATTATTTTTTGATGTAAAAAAGTTTTGAGGTAAAATCAAACGTGCTATGTTTGATGTAACAAAGACTGTTGAATAAACTGTGCATGTGCATATTTGTTGATATAAATAAAATGAATTTGTTCTGGCAACTATGGTATCTTGTATAAAGTGAACAGATTATTCATTATTCCAAGCATTTTAATCCCAACTAAGAGAAAATGTATCTTAGTTAGTCTGCATTTTTTTCAGTGTACCTACTTATCGCTGAATGATCACCAGTTTATGATATAACCTGTTCTTCCAGTCCTTCAGAGACACGGACTGACCTCGATGTGTCTGCTTCATCTTTTTCAGTCTTCTTTGCCCCAATGCTGGGTGTACGTTACCGCCTTTGGATGTCATTCTTTTCAGAGGCTTTCCTCATCCAGAATTTTTCCACGATGTCGCCATTTCTCGTAACGTCCTGAACACCGACAAATATTTGATCTTATCGTGCAAAGGTTACTATCTATCTTCAACCCGACCGTGGCTATATAGCACACCTTCAGCCTCACAATCAAACGATCTTCATCATCATCTGCCAAGCCTTTTCCCAACTATGTTGGGGTCGGCTTCCAGTCTGACCAGCACCCTAATTACGAAACGCAAACTCAATTTTAAATTGAAACCAATTGAAAAAGATTGCCAGTCCATTGCTTCATAAGTTCGACAAAAAAAATTAAGCAGATTCTTTTTGTCGAACTTATGAAGCAATGGACTGACAATCTTTTTCAATTGGTTTCAATTTAAAATTGAGTTTGCGTTTCGTAATTAGGGTGCGGATGCAGCTGAGTACCAGTATTTTACATGGAGCCTATCTGACCTCCACAACCCAGTTACTCGGTAATACGATACCCCTTGGTAAGACTGGTGTCAGACTTTCGGGCTTCTGACTACTCGTAACGACTGTCAAAGATCCACGAATGACAGCCGGGACCAAAGGCTTGACGTGTTTTCCGAGGCACGGAGGGGTTTTGGTTTGTAAAGATGGTCACCCATCCACGGACCAAACGAACCTATATTAGTAATTATTCAGAAATCTCATATCAAAAGACTCTTTACTATTACTAGCTTCTGCCCTCGACTCCGTCCGACCTATATAGGTATAACCTAACTCAAGAATTCGGCTATCCAATGCATAATAATTTTTCAAATCCAACTGGTAGTTCCAGAGATTACCTACATAATAAACAAACTTACAAACAAACAAATTTTACCTCTTTATAATATTAGTATTGATATAGATTATTCAGAAATCTCGTATCTACAGACTCTATGCTATTTACTAGAGCAAAATAGAGATTGAAATTAATATTCAGATTTAATTCAATAATAATTTCGTTTAATTATGTTCTAGGCTTTGTTTTACACGAATTAATTGTAAAGATTTAAATTCAATAGTCTTATGAAAAGGTTCATTGTTTCTTTGCTATGAATATTTTAACGATATCAGATCGTTGTTAAACTTAATCGAAGTATTTCAATGAAGTGCCATAGTTAAGTGCTTGAAATATAAAATCTGCATAATGTCTGTATTCAGGCATAATAATGTCAAATTCGTTACAGTGGTTGAAAACTTGAAAGTACAAAAAAGTGGCCAAGTCAGAGTCGGACTATCACACGAAGGGTTCCGTACCTACCACTGACAATATTTGACACAGTGAAAAAAAATACTTGTTTTTTGTATGGGGCGCAATTTTATTTTTTGTTGTAGTCCTCTACCAACCCCTTACGGCTGTTGATACTTAGCCACGAGCTCCTGCTCGTGGCTAAGTAATAACAGCCGCTAGGGGCGATCCATCAATTTAGCTACGCTTGCCGGGGTTCGTTCGCCGTGGATGGGTGACCATCTTTACAATCCGAGACTCCTCCATGCCTCGGTCCCGGCTGTTATTCGTGGATCTTTAACATTCCTTACGGGTCGTTAGAAGCCCTAAAGTCCGACACCATTCTTACCAAGGGGTATCGTATTACCAAGTTACGGGGTTGTGAAGGTCTGATAGGCAGTCGCTCCATGTATAATACTGGTATTCAGCTGCATCCGGTTAGACTGGAAGCCGACCCCAACATAGTTGGGAAAAGGCTAGGCAGATTGATTGATTGAGTGGCCATAATAGTACACACTCTGTGAAATTTCATGTGTTTACCTATTACGGGTCCAAAAATACAGCTATGTGACAGACGGACGGACGGATAGCGGTGCCTTAGTGGTCCCATTGGATACGGAACCATAAAAAGTCGTTTACACCGAAAACCACCAGAGGGCAGGTGTGCAAATGGTGCGCAATAAAATTATATAATGTTCATTTATCACAAAGACCGCATTTCATCGTCCATAAAAGTACGTGTATAATTTTATTTTTTACTTTTTTGACATCTTTAATTGTTTACGTGCTGTTAAAAATGTTTATACTTAAATTATTTTATTAATATTTAGCATGATGTTTTTAACCGCTAAAGTACTAACCGCAGAATACTTACCTGCTTCCTTTATTTGCTATGCTTGTTGCAATTTCTAAATGCGGCCATGCATATTCATGTCAGCCGCTCTGCCGATACAATCTTGCGGATTTTAATCGGGTATAAAAGGACAAACCAGTTTATAACTTAATAAGGTAGGTTACAACCTTTAAGATGTAAGAGATAAGGTAGCTGAAGTATAATCAGCCTATAATGTTCCCACTGCTGGGACACAGCAGGCCTTCTCTCAATGACCCTCTCATTGAGAGAAGGCCTGCTGTGTCCCAGCAATGGCGGGTACTTAATCCACCACGCGGGCCCAGTGCGGGTTGGTAGATGTCACATGTCTTTGATTTTTTTAATTCTAGGACATGCCAGTTTCCTCACGATGTTTTCATTCACCGTTTTGAGAGCAGTGGTGATGAAATAATTTACACAAAGTCCTAAAGCGTCTCTCTGGGAGTGAATCTACGACCTACAACTCGTAAGTCGCGGCCGTTACCACTGGGCCACCACTGCTCTCTATAAGAGATAAGGCTGACTGAACAAAAAAAAAAATTGGTACTTTTGCAGATATATTTAGGTATAACAGATTATAGTTGATAATATAAGAAATATCAATCTTAATCTATACAGATACAACATGCAGTCTTTACTCACTCGATTTTCTATGGTACCTACGTGCGGCTATACATCAAGCAAGCTATACATTTCCAGTATAAGCTGATCTCGCATTGTATAGAATTTCCGTACAATGCGAGGTCAGCTACTTACATACACAATATCTTTACTCCACTTCATATTTTTAGTCCAGCATCCGCCGCAGCCCGCAGTACAAAAGCACGAGCTACAAATAAAATTATAGTAACAGATAGTTATATATAAATAAACTATAATGATTATCTAAGAACAGATCAGGAGCAACTATCCTCTGCTCTCGTATAACAACACCTCTATCCCCATAATCACCATTAAAGTAGTGATTCGAAACAATTTTGACTTAACTGCACCGTGTATTGAATGGGTCAGTTACACGAAGAGACTTTCTTGCCTCGAGTACTCGCTTATGGAGATGAGATAAACATAAAACAGTTGACTACACATACACGGCGCCGCCATCGCCGCCCCGCAGCGGCAGCGTTTTTCGCCGCCGCGGCCCATATTACGCGGTATCCAGAGCTGGGCAAAATACATACTTTACTTTAATTAAAATACAAATTTCAAAATACTATCTCGCACTTATTTAAAATACGAATTACAAAATATTTTTAAGTGGTGTATTTGAAATATGAAATACAAAATACGGTATTTTAACAGTTTTTTTTTAAAATACAAAATACAAATTACAAAATACAGTCTGGTGTTAGGTATATAAATAGAATAGAACTATTCCAGCCCAGCCTAAGGCAAAGGGAAATATTCTTACCATCATATTTTACAAAATGGCGACCGCTAAATATGTCACAGCATTCACATGATTCACTCCATCGCCGAATGAAAATTACAATTGACAAGTTATTTAATTGACAATTTGACGTAGGTATGTACCTGCAGTACAGACTACAGTACAGTTTAAGTGCAGTGTTGCCAACTTTAAAGATTGACATATTTAGCGGTCGCCATTTTGCTTACGAAAGCTATCGAGCGCTATTTTCTGCAGATCGCACCTATACATAAGACCGCTAAATGTATTTATGTTCAAATGTATTTTGGAGCCATAAGTATTTGAAATACTAACTACAAAATACCTTAGCGTCTGGTATTTGAAATACCAATTACAAATTACATTTATAAGAAGTAATTGAATTACAAATACCAATTACTTATTTGTATTTCAATTACGTATTTTAATTACAAGTAATTCAAATACTGCCCAACCCTGATTTATAATCTATACCTATTGCAAATAAATAAATTGGAAGTGTCCGTCAAAATCATTTAAAAGTATATACGTGTTAATCTTTTTCAAATACTGCCCAACCCTGGCGGTATCAAGCAAGACTATTCAAGACTCGGCGCCATGTGTTCGGGTCCATTCAAATCCAAGAGCGATTAATACAGCGGCACCGCAGCGGTGCGGTGGCGCGATGGCGGTGCCGCTGCTAATGTGTTAACGGCTTAAGACTTGCATATCCGGGTCGAGGGAGTTTTGTCCATGGAAATAAATAGTACGATATTTCAGGTTGTCTTATGGCAGTTCGAGGAAATCGCCAAGCGAGCCTTGTATTAATCAAAGGTGACGAGTTGAAGACTCACACGAGTGCGAAATTTTTATGCCGTATGTCGCATGGACATATTGCCTCTCGATGGTCGAGAAACTCGCATCGTGTAAAACAGCCTTCTCGTGTCAAAATATTAACCTTTGTTACAATCGGAGGGGCTTATATTTAACCGGCCTTTACACCAAGACTCGTTACGATAAAATATCGTTATAATGAGCCCTCGCCGACAGGTTAACAAGCTCTTTCATCTGGCATCGCCCGTGAAATGCTGTCTTTTTAATTATATTGACAGGTGATGATGTTTTGTACACTCGGGTACAGAATAACATATTAACCATCCTATTTAGTGAACTCGAATAACGACTCTCTGGCTTATAAATAAGGTTGATATTAAGGTCTAAGTTTATTTCGGGATATCAAAACACACTTTTCATTATAGCTATCTGTTAACGTGTTTTCTCTTTTTATAGAATACCACACAATAATAAAGACGTATCATTACATAATAATTGTGTATAAATATTTAGATGTCTTGTTGCTATACGGGTTCGTGTAGTATCTATTTGAATGTAACTTTCTAGTTTCGGCTTGCCTTCCAGCCAGACAGGGTAAAACAGGCGGATGTCGTACAATGTTGTGACATTGTATGACATCCGCCTGTTTTACCCTGTCTGCTGTATGCTATGTGTAGCATGACAGGCAGAAAAAACTAGCTTGATAGCTGGCCCGTACTTATCAAGTGACAGCCAGTAGCCTGAATGAAATATTCACCTAAATTTAGCGTTCCAAATTAGAACTGCATTGATTTTAACGTTCCTTTTGCTCCTCGACTGTCGTATTCGACTGCACCTGCCTAGGTAGGTACTACTTGTCTGCTTTGTTGGTCTAGTCGCAACGCTACTGCTGTGCATAAGGTCCTGGGTTCGATTCCTGGGTCGGGCAAAGTGTTATTGGGTTTTTCTATCTGGAATTTCTCAGTAGCAGCCTGGTGTCTGGATTTGAGCCCGGTTAATGGCAATAGGTTCGCCCCCTATTACATGGAACTTAAACATATCTGGTGAAATGAGGGTGTACTATAGGACCCTTCGGGGAATTTATATAAATATTTAATTTATTGCGGATCACACATAAAAGTAGGTAGGTACATACAATTCATACAGTATTAGTAACAACGAACAAGAACATGGTGAACACATCATTCGCATAATGTGGAAACTTGTAAATGGCCTTCAGTTTTGTATTGTTTAAGACCACTGTGTAAGTTAGCTGTAAGTTTCCCGAATATAATAAAATAAAATAAATAATGCGTACTATTAACGACTATCAAACACTGTGTTCTTCAAAAACGTTCGTGGTGATCCAATTTCGAATCCATGGCTACTAAACAGCCAAACACATGCGGCGGTTGAGCGCAGACACAAGTCGAACTATGTTCGTATGGTGTTCGTGTTCGCTTTGCTAATTTACGTTCACACGTACGAACCAAATGTTCCGTGTTGGATGTTCATGTTCACCATGTTTTGTTTATACGTGCGTACACACCTTTATGTTTTTATTACAGTAGCGTTCCAAATTTGGAATGCATTGATTTTCACGTTCCATTCGCTCGTCAACTTACGTGCTCGACTGTACCAACCTAATTTATGTAGAAAATAATATGAAAGGGCAGTAGTTGCCGCCGTGATGGGCGAAGTAATTGAAATAATAACTGATCCTGTAGCCTCTCGGGAGGTTAACGATCTCTCACTAATGGGAGGTCCGGGAGAAATTGACGGGAGTGCGATAAGCGCGCCTTTTTAAAGGCGGATGATCATTACCCGAGTGGTAACGCGTATAAAGGTTTAAATGAATACTGTTGTTATCCTGCGTTACCTATCTTTTTGGGGAATTTAATTAATTTTGAGTTCCAGGTAGGTGGAGGTGGAAAGATTGTGGGATAAAATAAACCTTAAAAAGGTTTATGAAAACTTCACGATAGAGAAAAGTTACACGCTTAAAAATAAGACAAGGCAGTAGGTACGAGTATGCATACTTCAAATTATAAATGTAGACTCCAAAGGCAATTCAATGACGAGTGATGACAAGTGGGACTCTTATTGTACGGTCACCGATAAAAGTCGATTGACACATTTTGACAGAATACCAGCGCTGCGGTATTTATTTTTTAATTTCGCAGCATTATGCTGAGATAGTGGTCTTTTTGGCCTCGCACCGGTCGTTAATAGTTTTAATTTTAATTTTGGTTTAATCGAACTCTTTTTATCGTTAGTTTTAGATGCTCCTTTTAGTTAGAGTCGCAAATAAAATATTTTTGTTTCTTTCTATCTTTGTATTTTTTACCGAATTCCGAAATGGAGGAGGTTCTATATCTGTATGTTTTTTTTTTATGTGAGTATGTCTAATGATATTCTTCGTCAATTGTGGACCGATTTTGAAAATTCTTGTTCATTTGGTAGAGGAAGCTTGCGCGCTGGTTTCTTTAATTTTTTATGAACTTGGGTTGGGTAGTTTTTGTCTGTTTACAAGCCAAAACAAATTCTGCGCATCTACGATTCTTGCCAAGTTCCGTGCCAGCGACTATATCTATCATAATATTGTTAAAGACACACTTAATATCAATATGAAAACTTTGCCTCGTTATAGTCTTAAAGTAATGTTTTCAATTGAGGAGCTTTGCTGAAGTTTCATTTATCGGAACAATAACGCTCGCCCAAAACTTGGGAAGTTTGTTACCAAGTCCCAACTTTGATATTAGGAGCGAAGCCTTAGTGGTAAGAAGGCGTTAACTGATTGTTATAGATTCAATTATTTTCATGCTCATTTCCTTCAATAGTGGTTAGCTTCTTGTTTCAGAGTTTGTTTAGAGAAGTAGTGTCACGATAGCGTCGTACAGACTGGCGCGGCGCGACACCGGTAATTGTTCTACCGTGAAGTTTTCTTAGAAATTGTATTGTTAGAGATGCGTCGTGCTAGTCTGCACGAAGCTGTGTGGCTACCATGAGTTTCATTTAACCTTCTCGATCAAACGCATCGAGCGCGTTCGGCGTTCCGATTGGCCCTTCACCGGTGAAGGCCGGCCGGCTGCCAATCGGAGCGCCAAACGCGGTCGATGCGTTTGATCGAGATGGTAAAATGAAACTCATGTTAAGCCCTCAGAAGGGTGCAGTCAAATTGAGAGCTATTAACTAGTAGCTATTTAATAACTGCAATTTGATATGCGAGGTATGGTATGAGCGAAACGACCAACCGTGCGTAGCTTCTGACGTTTCATAAGTGACCATGTAGGTTAATGCGGATTTTTTTTTTTGTTGTTTGTATAATTTAGAAAAAAAAAAACTACTGAAAGCACCATTGCTGGCTCTTCCTCTTTTCCTTCCTTTTATCTAGCCCAGTTTTGTGCCTTCTCGAGAATGTCACTCTGTCTAGGCCCTCTGTTCTCGTCATTTCATTTAACATTGCTGTGTTAAAGTTTAAAGGGTTATTGGTGGCAATAAAACTGCGACGGGTGTAGAGCAATAACAATAACAACTATACCGTTTCACTTTAAGGTACGGATGTGTAAGAGACCTTTTTCTAGTTGAGCCATCAGATGAATACAGATGGTGTACTCTGCAAAATCATTTCAATAAAAAACCACTCTTGCTGCGACACAATAAAGTGCAAATCAGGCGACCCACCACCACCTCATAAAGCAGTATTATTTTAATATTACCTACTTTAGTGTGGGGAAGAGATGAAGCTCTACAGGACGTCTAGCTCCATCTCTTTCCCACACTAAAGTAATATTAAAATAATACTGCTTTATGAGATGGTGGTAGCCCCCTGGTCGCACAGCGCTTATTACAGTTATATTCACCTAGAAGTAGCCTCTCTTTTTATCACGTAACTCTTAAATCTTCTGAGTAGGTTACACTCACTGAATTGGCCCTACAATTAAGTCGAGCCCGCCGCGTACTTGTAGCTTCGTACCTAAAATGCAGAGTGAAGAATCTGTATTCATCTGTGTTTGGGTATAGCATGGAAATGAAATTAAATGAAATTACATGAAATTACATGAAATTACATGAAATTACATAAATTACATGAAATTACATGAAATAAATGAAATGAAATGAAATTAAGTGAAGTGAAATTGAAATGAAATTGTTTATTCTGTAAATAGGATATCGGAATCACTTTTACACGTCATATTAAAAAAAATGTTTAAAATAAGCTAGATGAGGTCGGCGTTTCCTATCTGACTACTCTGAGAAGAAAGGCGGAAACAAACTCAGAGGTCAGTCTCTTTTAAAGTCTAGACATAATCTTGATCAGGCCATATGAGGACGATGTAGATTACTGTCTGAAATGATCTTTTGAGGAAAGAACCACACAGATTTGAGTGGACCTCTCCAGTCAGTGCAAGCATTTGTCAGTAATAGTGGAGCTCAACTCAGAACTTAACAATTACATATGTACAGTTTGAAGATAAGCCATTGATGTAATAGCCATGTTCTTCGCCTCAACACCAAAACACTTTCTCTCCATATCCTTCATCATTATTTATAGTTATTTGCTCTTGTTTCATGATTATTATTGTACACTAGCTTCCGCCAGCGGCTTTGCCCGCATGATATCTTTATAAATTATAGCCTGCGTTACTCAATGATAATAAAGCATTTTACTGGTGCTTAAAAACGGTCCAGAGTTTTTGAGTTTATTCATAACAAACAAAAAAACTATTCTTTTCTATATAATATATTGTTAGTGAACATAAAATATAGATAAGGTAACTATGTTTTATTGTAGGTATTTCTTAATTGTATAATTATGTAAATTGTCTCTCCTTAAAAGATCGCTTTTAGCGATAAGGCCGCCAATTGTGTCACCCTATGGAAAATTTCTACAGTTGATTTTTGTATTGTGATGTGCATAAATTTTCATGTTTATTCTTACGGGAGTGACATGTTCAAATATGAGTAAACCTCCATTCATTTAGGATTTAATTTTAATGGAGGATTATTAAATTTAATTCTGTAGTTTGTGTAGAAAATAATAATAAGTATTAAAGACCCCGTTCCCGACACCGGTGGGCTACCTATACAATGTGGAGACTACCATAAAACAAAAAATTCTAATACTGGCATTACTAATGCTTAGGAGTATTTTGGAACTGTCAAATAAATCCTAGCTTCGAAATAAAAAAAATAGTTTTTCAAACAAATTAAATGTAATGTGTGCCGGATCCACCCTAAGCGTATACATTCCGTTTATCCAACTAGGCCTTGAATGAATTCTCGGGCATACATTTCAGAATATCCACCTTAGGGTGGATTTTTGGGGTGGATAAACGGAATAGCCCGAGCCGACCATGGATTTTGCCGAGCTATAATGACTAAACTATTGAATATATTCAATTGAATTTTTGTATACAGAATTGGAACGGTCGTTATGGACACGCCGTTTAATTTTTTGTTGTATTGTCGTCTCCACCTTGTATAAAAAAAAAATGATAAAAATATGTATTCCTTTATAAATTAAAAAAAATATTTTAAAATGTAAAGTATATGAATATAGAAATTAAATAAAGGAAAGAGTATTCTAGTCAATTTTATTCTATTCACCCTAAATCTCTGCACAAAACACAATAAATTATTTCGTAGTAGCTAGCACTTGTTTTGTAATTATTTTAAAATATATACCAGATACTAATCGGCGTCAGTAATTAAAGGGTCCACCTTTTATTGATTTAAATGTCTGTTATTCAAACAAACTTTGTTATTTGGGTTTAATTATAACGTTCGCTACACGATCTGTGGTTTGTGCCTCTGTTAATCAAATTCAAACAAATAATTAGAGGTTTTTGTTAGGGCTGGCCCTTAACTTTTTGTGAATAAGACAAAAAATAATAATTTAAAGGTATGTACTGTTTTATATTTTTCTGATCAGTTGAATGCTAAAAGCCAACGTGTTATACTGTTACGATTTGTAAACGAGACTAATTAGGAAGTTTTTGTTATTTTGTGATTGTTTATTTAATTTTAATGGCTTTTTTTCTAACTTTTTATAAAATATGTAGTGCCGAGTGGCAGTTGGAAGTACAACGACTTACCTACTGATGCTAAAACATTTTGTAACTGTAATGTAATCTAAGTTTTTATAAAATAAAAAGCTTATTTATTATAATTAAGCTCAAGTCATTTCTTACACTAGGTATATGTGAATATTTATCACTTCTACAGTCAAATTATGCGGAAATGGCATTCAAGAGATCAAAAACGATAAGCGAAATGTATTGGATTTGATGAACGGTCAATTTCTCCTTGACGTTTCTCTTCTTTTTTATGTGTAGGCCATCTGGCAGATGTCCCAACTGTTGTAAAGCTTTGTCCATTGGAACTGCAGTTCCTCGTGAATCACGTCGATTTATAAGATTTTCATACGCGTAGTCGCATTGCATTCTGCCCGTCACTTTTGGTAAAAAGTTTATAGTTTCATCTCCCTGTTTCATCTGCCTACTATAGTAGACCGCACGTAAGTAAGTGATAACAAATCCAGTACCGTCGACCAGGGTTACTTTGATCAATTTTGAACTTTCAAAGTCCATATCTTTTAAATTTGTGGGTGTAAAAAAATACAAAAAAATTCGAATTATCGGTTTTTTTATTGATATCGATTACTGTAATCATAAGTGAAAAAATATGTCTTGAAACTGAGAAAAAAAATAAAAACTGGCTGATAAAGTTATACGTAGAATGGGGGTTACTTTGATACCCCCGGTTTTATTACGTGATTACAAAGTAGCCCCAATAAAAATTTTTCAGCACAGTTATTTAGAAGAACAATACATTTAACTTTTTCAATTAAAAATCGTTGATGAATTCCCAGCGCGTCCTCAAAAAAGGATTTAACAGTTCTTCAGTGTTGCTAACATTGAAAAAAAAACTACCAAATTGCGTTTCGTTTAACGCAATTCGCGATTTTATTATATGAATGGAAGTTTCGATCAAAGTCACCCCGTGATTCAAAGTAACCCCGGTCGACTGTACTTAAGTAATTGATAACAAATCCAGTACTTACCTATAACATTTATGAGCTTATAATGATCCCACTGCTGGGACACAGGCCTCCTTTCAGTACGTGTTGGTAGATGTCACATGTCTTCGAATTTTTGGTTCTAGGACATGCCGGTTTCCTCACGATGTTTTCCTTCACCATTTTGAGAGCAGTGGTTAGTACCTTTAAGCTGGAGTTTTCTTGTATTTAAACTTCGTTATACGCTAGACCAGCTCATGGTCAAAGTGTTACTACTGACGGGCGACCTCAGCGGTAGTATTTCCGTCACGAACTTTTCTGCAAAGAATAATCTGGTCTTATGTATCGCTAATTGTCTCTATGTAAATGCAAATGATTTCTATTACTTTATTAAAGGCTAGGATGATTGAATGTTTTGTACCTTTTATAATGATAGGTTATTTATGTCTTTATTTCGCATCCATCAGCCCAAAGCAATGACTATTAACACTCGTCCTTCATGTCGAGCAATAAGAACAAATATAATGATGAAAGGCATATTTAATGATCTGACGGTTTCTCAGTAAAAGATAATTGTAAATATTTATTCGAATCGTACATATGTAATGGAGGTACGCAATCACGAACTGTTTGAAGACGAACATAAGACATCACATATTTGAATTAAATTATCAAATAATCTTATTGTTCAAACCAAAGAATCTTGAAATGTCACTGCAAAGATTCTCACGAAACCTTCAAATGATTTTCAATCTTAAAATGACGTTTACAAGGTAGAAATTCAAATATAACTTTTAATGCCTAATCGCGTATTGGTATGGTAATCAAAGTCTATTTTGTATGACATTTGATATTTCAGAATCAATAAAATTACATGCAACTTTGATGGTAATCGGGAATTCTGTTTGAATAAAATTGTGTCAAGAAATCGGTTTTGAATATTAAATATGTACTAGAAAATGTAAAATAGGAAACCAATTAAGCCATATTGACCTGTCGATAGCCATAGCGATGTAAATATTAAATAATATGGAAACTTGAAACCAATAACATAGACTTTGCATATTTTTTCAAACCAATCGAATAATATCTAGTTTGCTTGCATGCTTTGGTTTACATAATTAAAAAAAAAAACAAAATTCAAAAGTCATTTGTTCAAACTAGGCTGAGAATATACGGGGGGCATATTCGGGGGACGCCGACCGACATGGCGCATACTATGCGACATGCGACTTTTATTCAAAGCTCCGCACACTTGGCGTCGAGTTGCAGAGTCGCAACGACAGGCTGGGGGAGTCGCACGCTCTCGTTAATTGTCGCAGCGACTAAACGCGCGGTGCACACGCACATCTGACGTCAGTCGCATGCAACAATTAAGTAAGTCTGCGTCTGTTTGTAGTATGAATCTCAAAATGGATAAATTCGATGTCGATGTTCTCATATCGGATGTACAAGCGCGTGTTGTTTGTGACCTCCGTTCGGATGACTACAGTGACCGAGGCAAGAAAATTGGTAGGAATTATGGGCAAAAGGCAAACTAGAGGCTCCATATTCACTCACAAGATGAACAACACACTATTTCTCTCGAATACTCAAAGACAGTTATCGCTTCCTGCTCTCTGTCTGTCATACTCATAACTACTAGAATTTGCAGACGCAAAAGACAGCTCCGCTTCTAGTCGTAGCGACAAGAGTGGCTTAGCGGCTTTACTTTTGGAAAAAATTCTGACTTTTCTAGTAAGTATGTACCTACTCAAACCTCAGTTGGTCTAAAATACAATAGACGATGTATATTTAGTAACTTAATCCGCCTAACTGTTCTGCCGAACGCAAAGTGACTTTGCGTTCGGCTCTTGTCGTGGCAACACTTCGTGTCCGAGTTCGCAACAAGTCAATCGTCATCCTGATGATGTCTCGTTGAGAGGCGAAACACGTGTCGATTTCTTACAGGGTATCTCAGTTGGTCTAATAGAGTTTTTTGATCCTTATAAAATGCATGGCAAATGTGATCAAAAAAAGCTTTTGTGAAAATTGCCTATTTTCTTGCTGACAGTCAATTTTGATCAAAATCTGAGAATGCACATCATTATGTCTCAAAAAGTTTAGCACAGTCTCCTTTTTTTTTTTTTTTTTTTTTTTTTTGGGTGGGAAATCATCCAATGACTTCTCCCGCTCTGGGCGGAGCGGAAGGGCGTGTCAGACTTTTACTGACTAAAACCCACCCGTGTTCCTTCCCTTGCCACGCCAGGGGCCACGGTTTCCCCTTGGGACTACCCGCAACCCCGGCAGGCATCGGCCCTAACGGACCCCGTCAGTTTTGCTGACATCTCTTTGAGGCGCGCGTGGAACACGACGCGCCGTCGACCCGGGCCTGGTCCTTATCGGACGGCGAGCTGCCCTCTGCTCTCCGTCCGCAGGCCCGCGCCTACGGTGGCCGGAAATCGGCTATCAATTCCCGACGCCCGGGAAGTCTCCTACGGCGGCGGCGGCTAGGGCTGGTAGGGCGCGGCCTCTGCCACTCCCTCGCGCGCTCCGCCTCCTCCTTCGCGAGCATTACTGCTTCGCAGAAGGAGGTGACGGCTTGCCATGCCCTCTCGCTCCGCACCATGGCCTGGACCAGGGCCGGACGCGAGAGGTCACTGCCGCCGATCGCCTCCACGAGGACACGGCGGTGGTCCACCCAAGCCGGGCAAACCTCCACCGTATGCTCCACCGTGTCCTCCGGACGATCCACACAATGGTGACACCCGGGCGTTTCCTCCCGCCTTATGCGAAACAGGTACCTCCCGAAACAACCGTGTCCGGTGAGGACCTGCGCCAGGCGGAAGGTGAGGACGCCGTGGCGCCTCTCAAGCCACTCCTCAAAGAGGGGACTTATCGCCGTAATTGTGGCGTGCCCAAATCTGGGTTGCGACAATCGCACACTCCAAGCCGCCATGAGATCCCGCCGGAGCTCTGTCCGCTGTACCGTGATTTCTCGCGGCAGCGGAGTTACACCCCGGCGCTTCATCTCCTCGCGCCACTCCCAAATGTGGGCGAGGACCTTCGCCTCCAGATCCCATGGCGGCGTTCCGGCAAGGAGGCTCGCCGCCTCGCCGGAGACCGTACGGTATCCCCGGACCATCCGGATAGCCATGACCCTTTGGGCTGCATGCAACCGGCGGGCTGGCCGCAACCTTAAGGTTCGCGCCCACACCGGTGCCCCGTAAAGGGCCATGGACCGCACGACCCCCGCGTAGAGCCTCCGGCAGGAGGCGTTTGGACCCCCTAGATTGGGCAGAAGCCGCTTCAAGGCAGCCCCGGCCCGCTCCAGTTTGGGAGCCAAACGTCGGAAATGCTCCACGAAGTTCCACCGGCTGTCGAGGACGAGTCCCAGGTACTTCATCGTCACCTCGACGCCGACGTGAACCCCTCCTACCGTTATTTGGGAACCCGACGGTGGCGCGTTCCGAGGGCCATGAAAGCACATGACCTCGGACTTGTGCAGGGCCACCTCGAGTCCCAATTGCCGGATCCTGTCGACGATCGTCGCAACCCCGCGTGTCGCCAGTTCGGCCGCCGCCTCGTGCGACCTCCCCTGCGCCAGGACCAGCGTGTCGTCAGCGTAGCACACTACGCTGACACCACTAGGGAGGTCGGCGCGCAGCACCCAGTCGTATCCGATGTCCCACAGATGCGGCCCCAGGACCGATCCCTGTGGGACACCGCACGACATCTCTCGCCGGTTCCATTCTCCCTGGTGACCGGGGTAGATGACGGCCCTGTCCGTCAAATACGCCTCGACCAACCGACAGAGGTAGGTCGGCATCCGGTGATACCGGAGTGCCTCCCTGATGCAACTCCAGGGTAGGGTGTTGAAGGCGTTGGCGATGTCTAGAGACACCGCCAAGACGACCCCACCCCGGGCCACAGCATCCCCCGTCGTGAGGGCTCGCACGCGCATGATGGCGTCCACCGTAGAGCGCCCTCGGCGGAAGCCGAACTGGCTATCCGCCAAATCCGGCCCCACTCGCACCAGCTGCCCGACGAGGCGGTTTGCAATAACTCTTTCAAAGAGCTTGCCCACCTCGTCGAGCAGCACGATGGGCCGGTAAGCGGACGGAGAGTCCGCAGGGCGCCCCGGCTTCCTGATGAGGACCAGTTTCCCCGTCTTCCAGCGAAGTGGGAACTGGCCCCTCTCCATGCACGCGCTAAAGAGCCCCCTTAGTCGAGGCCCGAGAGCCTCCATGGCCAGGACCCAGGCTTTCCCAGGTAAGCCGTCGGGTCCTGGGGCGGTATTTTTGGCACTCAGCCTACGTACCGCCACTCTCAGTTCTACCTCGGTCACCTCCGGAGCATCGTCGTCGTCGTCGTCGGCGGTGTGGTCCGCAGCGGGCACCGCAACAGGCGGGGCCATGGGCGGGGCGGAGTGTTCCCCTCTCGAGGGGAACAGAGCGCTCACCACGTCCTCCACAAGCTGTGGCCGGAGACTCTGAGTCAGCGGGGGAGCCCATGGGCGGATTTTCTCCCGCACCAACTTGTATGGGCGTCCCCACGGGTCCCTGTCCAGAGTCGCCAGCGACTCCTCACGGGCCAGTCCCCTGGCCCGCAGGATCTCCGCTTGGAGGGCGGTCTTCGCCGCTCTGTACCCCTCGTACAACTCCGCCTGAATGGCCTCCGTATCCGGAGGGCGGATACGAAGCCTGCGGTGCCTGGCGTACAGGTGTCGCGCAGCAACGCACGCGGCGCGCAGAGTCGTCAGCTCTTGCGACCACCAGTACACCTGGCGCGAAGCACGGCCGGGCTGGACCCGGGGCATTGCCACGTCACATATATCGGACATGGCCTCCCGGAACCACTCCGCCTCATCGTTGATATCGGCAGGCCTGTCCGGTGATGACACCCAGGCCTGCACGATCGAGGCTTCCAGGATTAGCTCCCGGTCCAGCTGCTTCAGCGCCCATCGCGGACCACTCGGGGCCTGTCGGACCGGCGCGCTCGAGGACTGGGCGGAGACGTCAATCCGGATGTACCGGTGGTCGGAATACGTCTCCACCCCCTCCATGACGCGCCAGTCGGCGACACGCGGCGACAGAGCGGGGCTGGCGAACGAAAGGTCCACCACTGATTCACCCCGCATCCGCACACACGTGGGGACAGAACCCCGATTAAGGACGACCAGGCCTGTCTCCAGTGCCCAGTCCTCCACCATCCTGCCCCGTGTGTCTGTATACCGGGAACCCCAAGCCACATTCTTGGCATTGAAGTCCCCGAGAACGAGCACAGGGAGGGAACCGAACCCGACAACGACGACTCTCAACTCCGCAAGGGAGTTGTGGAACTCCGCAAGGGAGTTGTGGAACTCGGCGAGAGTTCGGTTCGGGGAGAAGTACACCCCTACCACGACAATCTCCCCGAACCGTGCTGCCACGCAACCCCGTCCTCTCTTGACAGCCTCGAGGGACGGAGTACCGGCGGCGGCCGACGATATTAGGGTCACTGAGCCGCTCAGGTCCTCCACCCAGTCATCCCTGGGCGGGACAAAGTACGGCTCAGCGACCACGGCGATGTTAATCGACCACTGCGCCATGCTCTGGAGCAATAGGTCCTGAGCTGTAGCGCAGTGGTTGATGTTCGCCTGGAGGAGGCGTAATGGAGCCGTTATTGGCAGTCCATTTCAGCCCCCTCCCGAGCCCCCTGTGAGGGCCCTGCCGCGGCGACAACGGCGGCGGCGACGACGGTGGAAGCGGCAGCGGCGGCGCCAGTAGTGGCGGCGGCTGCGGCGGTGACGGCGGTGGCGGAGGGCTTGCCCCTGCCTCCGGCTTTGGCGGGTTTTGCGCAGGCCTTGCCCCCAATCCGGTGGTCGGCTGGCTTGCCAGCAGCCGCACATACGACGCAGTGCGGCGCGGCAGTGCACGAGCCAGCCTCGTGACCGGACTGACCACAGCGGTAGCAGTTACCACTGCGGTCCACCTCCGAGTCGCACTTCACTCCCACGTGGTGACCCACGTGGCAGCGGAAGCACCTCAGAGGTCTGGGTTCCAGCAGTTTGACCTGCGCGGATACCCAGCCCACCAAAAGCCTTTGGCCCTCCTCAGCAAGCTTTTTGGCCGCCGACACGGGGCAGCTCACCATCACGGCTCGCATTCCCTTGGAGCCAGGACGGATGGTGCCCGCCTTAACCTGCTCGGCAGAGCACCCCCCCGTCCTAGCGACAGCGGCCACTACCTGTCCCTCCGTCACCGAGTCGTCCAGGCCCGAAATGCGCATGTCAGCACACATGGTGGGCCTGGACACTCTGGCCTCGTCCGGACTTATTTTCTCTCGGATTTTATCGGCCAGAGCGTCAGCGGCCGGGCCACTGGCCGCGCCGGGGACCTCCAGCATTCGGGCCCCAGTCGCGGTGACCTTAAATTTAAGGCCATTCTTGGCCCCGAGCGCCTCCAGGCTCCCTTCCACAACCTGCCCCACCTTGGCGAGCACGCTTTGGTAGGTCGCGCCCTTCTTCTCCGCCTCCGGCTGTAGTGTGATCACTACAGCTGCGGATTTCGGGGGGCGGAGCCTAGCCGCGACGCCTCGCTCCTTGCGCCGCTGCCGCCTCGCCTTCCTTTTGGCCGCCCTTTTGGCCTTACCCGCGTTCCGCCTCTCCCCGGCGACTTGCCATTCGGCGTCGGCCGGAGAAGAAGCGGGAGGCGGGGGCGGCTGTTGGGCCGGGGCCCTTGCCGCCTGGGCCGGGGCCCTTGCCGCCTGGGCCGGGGCCCTCACCGCCTGGGCCGGGGCCCTCGCTGCCTGGGCCGGTGCCCTCGCCGCTTGGGCAGGTGCCCTCGCCGCCTGGGCTGGTGCCCTCGCCGCCTCTGTGGCCGCCCTGCCCTTGGTCTGCCCCGACGACCCTGGTTTGGTCGGGGCAGCTGCGGTGGTGGCATATGATGCCACCCTCCGCTGGCCCGAGGCCGGCTGGCTCGCCGCTAATGGGGGGCGCAGGACGATGGCCTCTAGGGCGGAAAACCGCGCCCGAAAGGCGTTCATCTCCTGCCGCACCAGGGACAGGACCCGGTCCTCAGCAGGCACGGGCCGTTCCTGCCCCTTCTGCTCTCCCCCCTGCAGCACCACCTCGCGAGGGCCGGCTCCTCGGAGCCTGGCCAGGTCCGCTCGGAGCTCCTCGTTCTCCTTTCGGAGAAGCTCCATGGCGGCTACCAAGCGGGCGACCTCCGCCCGCATTCCGGACATTTCGTCCGGCGGAGGCCCGAGGAAACAGGCCCTCGCTGCCGCCAAGATGGAGGCCGTGGCCTCAGGTATGGCTCCCTCCCTGGAGGCCTTAAGTTTCTTTAAGGCCGCTCCCTTGAAAGCGGCCTCCACGGCCTCCCTAAATTTAGCCGCTGCGGCGTCCGGCTCGCCACAGGGAGACCCCGAGAGGACCGCGCTGGTCCCTTCAGGGTGTACCACTGTGGCGAGCCTCGACAGTTCGCCCGAGCTGGGCTGGCTCGGCTCACCGACCTCCTTGGTGAGCCCCCTACCCGCGCCCTTTTTCCGGGCCCCGCCCCGCCGGCTGGAGTGGATTTTCCGCCTCTCGTCGGCGGACGACCCCTGGCCGTCCGAATTCGACCGCTTCCGGAATTCCTTCCTCCTATCGGCAGTCTTCACTGCCTCCTCGCGCTCCGAGCTCTGAAAAGAGCTCTCCGCGCCCGATACAGCGTCGGAGTCCGACCCCGTATCGCTCTCCACCACACTTCTGCTTTTATATTTGTTCTTTTTAACCATATTGTTCCCACGAGTATAAAAATTTTCCAACCAACCAACCAAAAAATCGTGGTTCGCACTAACTACTAATTTAGCTACCCATTAGTCAAGCTATCAACCTCCCTCACGGTGCGCCGCCGCTTGGAGGTTTGGGGTGATTTTTTATAGAGGTTTTCTTCCTCGCGGCCCGGGCAATTAAGCCAAGACCCTCGACCCCCGTCAAATGCCAGAGACATGACCTACACACTCTTCGGGGCTACGAGACCAACGGTGGCAGAAGAAAAGGCTTCCTTCTGCCTGCCCGACGGCAGGGTTAGTGCACGCCGAGCCCGTTCCTACCCGAACGCTGCTTAACGTGTACTCTCTCCGAGTACATGTTAGAGCGTTCCTGTGACAGGATATTAGCATACGGACAACGAGACCCCATTAGGCACAAAGTACCTAATGGCGAGTCATTGTCCGCATCCCAGGGTGCACCGACCCGTAGACTGATCTTCCCCCCGGACGGATCCGTAAGGGAACTCCAGTCCACAGGCACACGGGGAGGTTTCCTGTCAACGCACCCCAGCACAGTCTCCTAACACCGTTTTCCTGTAACTACAACGGTTAAGCTAGCTGTCCTTAGTGCCCCATTTCAAACTATTTTACAAATTGTGTACCCAATATTTTGTGAATGGTAACAAAGTTACAACAGATTGGAAAGTGTTCGGTTTGGGTGTGTAGCTCAAATTATAACCCTAAGGCACCTATAGATCATAACCAAGAATAGATCACTCTTCGCACATCACAAGCGGCTCTATTATCCACTTCCCTATTACCGCGGCATGACCAATAGATCCTCATTCCTCAATCTTCGATAATTAAGTGGTTAGCGGCCAATGGCTATTCTTCATCATCTTCACATTGGCCCATAAACATGGGATAAATTGGCCACTTTTTACGATGCCCTACTAAATGGTATCAAACGATCTAATTGCTTTATTCTGCCCGACTCCTCGATTGCTGCATACAATGGCTGTAAAGTTTATTTTTCCTATTTTGTAATAAACTTTCATGCTTGCAACTCGCAGGGGTTAATTCGTTTTTTTTATGGCTGGATCGCAATAATAAGTTTGCAGTTTTTAGTTTTATGTGTGAGCTTATTGGACAAAGTTTTTGATTTCATTTATTGAATTAGGTATTGAATCGAATTTATTGTTTTTTCTTAGAAGACATTCCAATAAGAAATTAATTAAGCAATCGATATAGATTAGTCTTTTGTTCTCTGACACTTCGAAACACTCAAAAGTTCGATCGCTCCAAATATAGCCTACGTATTTGCGACGAAACAGATCAAAGCACGCTTCTTTACTTTTTTACGATGAACGAAGTATCCGAACTTGAAATCGTAATTTTAAATTTCGATTGAAAAGTGACAGTTTCATACCTGCTAGTGCTACCTACGTCAACTTTTATCAAGTTTTAAATTGAGAATCATGACTGAGGAGAAGACGGGCGGAACCATCGATATATAGAACTAGCGTATCTATGGGCCAAACACACGCCTATAAACTTCAAGTGTTTATAAGGTAATTTCTTAGGCGACCATCATTGCCGGCCCATGTTATTTCAAGTTAGTAGTCATCTCGTGAACCACATTGCTCCTCCTTTTACGACCTGTTCAAGAGTTTGTGGCCATAAATATATCTTTTTCCTCTACTTTGAACACGATTTTGTCCCTCATCATAATTTTTATGTTACATAATATTGCTACCGACATTTATGAGACAGACAAATAATTTATGGTCACAAGGAGTATCCCTACTAAATATGTTTTACATACAAATAAGTGCGTGTCGGACCACGCACAATGACGGGTTCCGTAGTTGGGATGTTAAATTAATTTGCATGCCCTAAACAGGCAAAATATGGACTGTACTCTAACCACCAACTTTTACAACTGGTAACACCTGTATTTGCTGCAAATAAATGAGTCTTATTTCTTTTTCTTATTGATTTATCTCAAAAACAATGTTAAGTAAGTACCTACTACTTAACATTGTAGTTAAAAACTATGTTCTCATCGATATACGTCACGGTCAATTCTTCAATTGCAAATGATATTATATAATAGCAAAACAAATTAAAAAATTGTGTTATAAAACTACAAATTAACGATTTTTCGGACTTTATCCTTTATATGTGCTGTGAGACCTTGCTTACTGCTAAATTTCATGATTCTAGGTCAACGGGAAGTTCCCTGTAGGTTCTGATTTATTTGCGAGTGTCGAAATATGAAGCATAAAGGCCGCCACGAGTTCCTGAGAAAAAGGGTCTTGGTAGACAGACGAACAGACAATTAAGTGATCATATAAGGGTTCCGGTTTTTCCTTTTGAGGTACGGAACCCTAAAAAGACCACGAATAACTCCAAAATTCAAGTGAGTAATTAAACCGTTATAGAATCTGCGACATACACTATAGTAAATTATATAACAACTGCAGAAATAGACCTCAAATTAAATTCAATGATGCAACAGGTCTGCTGTCATTAAAGCAAGAACTGAAAAACGCGAGACGAATCACACTTTGAGTTCTTGATAATTGTAAAAAATACAATCAGAGCTGCATTTTTGTTGTCAATTAGAGGTATATAATACCTACTCAAATGTAATTACAGTAATTACTGTTATTATCCGTGTGAGCAGAATTTGTGACTCATTTGTAATGTGATGCAACATATTGCTGTGGCCTAGCAAAATCTATTTTTTTTCGTGTCTTACGACAATAGCTAGCACGCAGTTAGCATGATACTCCCCACGTGCTGTGGAGATCAGCAGTAACATGCTAATTGCGAGCTGGCCTAGCTACGACCTTATTGATGCTGACTTCGATTACTATTCGATTATTGTTAAAACACGTAACCGTACGTCACGTAAAACACGTACGTCAATTCGTTAGTTGTTTGTTACCCAAAAAACAAAAAAATAATCATCAAAATCAATTCAAAATTGGCTGAATAAACGCGTTACAAACATACAGACGCCAGCACATCAAGTTACTACAATCTGTCAAATTTCTTTAATAGATTTTCAACATTATCGCTAAAAAATAAGGTACTATGTTGAATGGGACAGTTTGACAGGTTGGAGTAGGTTGATGTGCTGGCGTCTGTACAAACAATAAGAACCACCTTTTTGTAGTCGGTTAAAAAAGGCAATGACATGAGGTTTCATATCTAAAATAAATAATTGTCCTAAAAATTAACGGCCGAGCCCAATAACCTATCCTATCACATGTTTTAGAATACTGGAGATAGAAAAACCTATCTATCTATGGTTTTAACGTCCCGTGAGAGACTAGGAATCTTATGGAAATGTGATACAATGACAGATAGAATTATACTGTCTACCAGCAAAAGCGATCTGTCTTTTGCTGACAATAGGTTATTGGGTTCGGCCGTAAAAGAATAGAGCAAGGCGAAGTATCAAATTAAATTTTCTTCTTCTAGATTTAAAGGCGAGACTAAGGATTAGTGTTCTTTAATAAATCTTCATATTTAATTCGTGAAGATTACTATTAACGTTTACCCACTGTGTAAAATTAGATCCCTTTATCAACATAATAAACATTTATTTTAATACTTAGGAATTTATAAAAACTTATATAAAAATAAATAAGTATCAAAATAAATGTTTATAAATATATTTTGCTCATGTAAATTAAGCTGGGCTATAAGTTATGGGATAAATAAATTGTGTTCACATTTAGGAGCAATTTTAGTGGATTTATGGGTTTGGCAGTAAACCATATCAGATGTCTGGTAAAATATTACAATAATAATATTTTTCGTTCTGTATTTGGATATTGTAAATCTGCAGTCTGAAGAGTGCGGTTTGAGATCGTGGAAAAGGTTCTTTATGATGTCAGCAATGTTGGGGTAAGTCCGGCGCTGTGACGTAGAAAAGAAGACCGTACGAATTAACTTCCCGGCTAATTTGCCAAGACGTTTTAATGCTGACAATAATTATACGGTCATATCCCAGTGCCGAACTTATCCCAACATATTCTAATTATTATCAATAAAATCATCAAAAACTGTTGGTTTATAGGACTCCCCCAATGACCGTAATGAAATGAAAGGACAATAAATATTGTCATAATCTTCACACTCTTGGTTGAGGGATCCGTAACTTGTGTGATAGTTGTCCTTTGTCACTTTAGTTCCCGTCAATGTTTTCTAACTTATGCAAATATGAGTAAACTATCTGACTCAATATCTTTGCAGGAGTTTTTGAACAGTTTACCTTCTTACGAAGTTTCCGAGGGTCGTTTTATTGACTTCAAAAAGTTTACTCCTTAGTCCGTGCCACCACTGAAGTCCTTTTGACGCGGCGCTAGTGTCTATGTCATTGCATCAAATTGCATTAAAAAAATGTAGTTCCACAATTTTCCGCCGGACTTTAGTGGTGGCGTGGATTGTACTATTACCTACTACCGACAGATATAAATCTAACTAGATGACGCGATTGTATGTACTTCGCGTGTCAAAAAACGGAGTAAAATAATATTGCGATCACTGATCGTAATCTGAGCTTTTCATTTAGCATTATAGGCACCGGAAATCCAACGAAATCTAGAAAAATGCCTTTTTCTCAAACATGCTTGAAAATTCGAACATTATTTTGACAACCTTCTTCGAGATAAATTGAAATTGCTGTACTGGTCAAAACCAAGCGAGCATCAGGCCGGCAATCTTAGTATGAAAATCCATATCTGTCGTGTTTAGCGGCCAAATAGGTTACTATGAAAACTCATATGAATCCTGTTATTTATAAAAACTTAAAAAAAAAAACATGTCGGTTGTTTTTTTTTTTGTTAAAAGTTTTTATTTTTAGCTTTTTAGTTGTGGTACCTACCCCACACAAATTCGAATACCACTACCAGCTACGCAATTAACAGTGACAGGAAGTTATCATCTTATTATGCATAAAATAAGTCCATACACAAATTAGGTACTGTAAAACGTTGAGGAGTTCCCTTGACTGTCCTTCGTCTTCATCATCAGACCCCTAATGAGAGTCACAATCCATCTAGGTGTAAAGTTCTCATCAATACAAATTAATAAAGCCCAAACGCCAGGTAATTGCTGTAAATCGTTGAGGAGTTCCCTCGACTATCTTTCGGCTCCATCATCAGATCGACTTCATGGTTCATAAACGACGAAGATATCCGCGAACACACATTAAAAAAATATACCGTCGAACTGAGAAACCTCCTCCTTTTTTTGAGGAGTTCCCTCAAGTCGTCATGGATTCCATCATCAGAACTGAATTTCGATAAAAATGGGACCAATCTGGAAGTATATATACCTTTCAAATAAGAAAATATTTTTCTAAATCGGTTCATAAATGACGCCACTCGTGAAGTACTTATCATTGAGAAGTTCCGGTGGCCATCTGTGGACTTCTTCATCGGTTCCACTTCACCAAATGATACTTTCTGAATGCAAATGCTTAGCTTGTTGCTGAAAATACCAAAATCGCTATGTGTATGCCTATAATATTTGAGGAGATCCCACAATTTGTCACGGATTCCATCATCAGAACTGAATTTTGATAAAAATGGGACCAATCGGGAAGTATATCCTTTCAAATAAAAAAAGAATTTTACAAATCTGTTCATAAATGACGGAGTTCTGAGGTAACAAACATAAAAAAAAAAAATACAACCGCATTGAGAACCTCCTCCTTTTGGGGAAGTCGGTTAAAAATGGAACTAACTTTTTACTTCCACATGGCAACCAAGGGGGTAACTTATCAAAGATTTTATTTAAATTTCGAACTTTCTTAGTAAATAGAGCTGTGAAGAAACAAATAACCATATTGGCGCGTGAAAAATTTTCTTTGTTCGTCATTGATTCTGGAATTTATAAATATAATTTACTTGGCTTGAATTTCCGCGCATTGTTTGAGAAAAGTAGGTACTATACAAGCCTTGGCCGCAACCAGGATCGATCGTTCCATCAATGCTCTAATTACTGGCCTCGACAGTAATGTACTATTTATGCCATATTGAGCTGTAAAGACTGTACTTATAGAAAAAGTTGGCCGACGCATTGGAAATGTTTTCTTTCATTAGTAAGTAAACATTGTGTATGAAAAAGTGGCACGCTTGGTTTTCATACAGATGGAGGGACTTGCGTTATCTATATATGTGATTACTACGCAGTGACTTCCAATACATAAATAATAAAAAGACTAGTGTTAGTATTGTGGCCATGCATTACCAATATTCCAAAATTGCTTGTTTCCTTCAATTATAAACTGACGTGTAATATAACGGAAGTTAGAACAAAGGTGGACTATTAAGCAGTCCACTTACAGACCTTTAAGATACCAAAACATATAATTATTTTCTGTAAAACCATACATTAAAACAACACGAGCAGGATTTAGTCGTTTTAATTTCGCAAGGCGGCTTTAAACTACCTCATTAAAAACTCGTAGTATTTCGCGTAAAATGAGGACATAATAAAATTAAACACTTAAAAATTTTATTTAAGCGTAACAGCCCTAATTTAATACAAATTTCATTCAAACGGAATAAGCACCTATTTAAATGTTGATATTTTATTTAATAACAAAAGTTTAATTAACATACTCGACCTAGTTACCTTTACCAATAAACGAAGCGAACCCTAATTGATAATAAAAACATTCATTTGTGACATCGGCCTTTATTCCCCAAAGGTATAGAGGCAGAATGTCAGATGTTTACTGTCAGCCACCGATAGTCCTTCGATGACAGAGGTTTCTATTAATTGGCCCCATGGGGCTTGCCCGCTCGAACGACCAGACGCAATCCCAAACTTTGACTGTTATAGACATTTTTGTTGAAAAAAAAAAACGATACGAATTCTTTGTCATAGTTTTTCTGCTCTCAGCTTTTTAATTGTGTCGATTTTAACATTTCTGAAGTTGGCACAACAATAATTCTAAAGTCAGTATATAATTTTTGTTTCCTATTGATGTTATTTCCACTTCAACAAATTTCTAAAAGAGAAGAAGAATGCCTTACCTATAAGCTACTATGACTATCAACTTTATGGCAGTGTAAATTAAGTTTGTTTTAGAATTACCAGTTTTTATTTTTAAAGTCATAGTTGTAGCGCAAAATGAACCATAAAAGTAGGTTTTAAAGTTATTTTTCCTAATTGTTAATATTTTTAGAAATTAAAGTGCGTACCCTGCATAGGTTATTATAATATATTAACTAGGGTTACCATCCCCAAATTTTGAAAACCAGGATTAGAATGTGAAAATACCAGGGCATTTCGGATTAAAAACAGGACGCAGTATAAGAGCAGTAGTAGTTAATAGCAACACGCAATGAAAACAGGTTCAACGAAAATCAATTTTCGCGCACTAGAGCTTTCTATCTAACCGTTAGATATAGAGAGAGCTCTAGTGCGCTAAAACAGTAGTGAGAAAGAAATAACAAGCAGAGCGCACGATAAACGTAAGGTTGAAGGCGCCAAATTTAAAAACCAGGACGTTACCAGGATGCTTAAAAAACCCAGGACGTTACTTAAAAATATCCAGGAAACCCCAGGACATCCCAAAAAGCAGGAAATGTCCTAAGAAAACAGGACGGCGGGCAACCCTATTCTAAACCAAATAGTTACAAAAAGGTACGTGCCTAGTACAATACTGAAACAATATCTTCTCTTTTAGTGAGGAGACCCGCCCCCCAATTACGTAATGCACGATCAATTTTAAATTGAAACCAATTGAAAAAGATTGCCAGTCCATTGCTTCATAAGTTCGACAAAAAAAATTGAGCAGATTTTTTTAACATTAATCTGGTTGTGATATCAGACCTTATGGTCGCAGGACATTGGACAAGCATGGATATGGCGATCAATGCTCGTTCTTCATCTAAAGAAGAGGTCTAATTCGGCCAATGAAACACTAAGGTTCAGGCTGTTATGTATGCAATGCTTTATATTACCAGTTGATCAGCAATACGACGGCCAATATGCACTTAACCTTTTAATAAAAAACTTTTTACAAAAAAAATTAAAACCGACTTCCAAAAAAAACCACTACAAAGTGAAAAATAACTTTAATTTCGGAAGTCGGTGTCTTTGTTTTTTAATTTTCGTTTTTTGCCACCGACTTCCGAAATTAAAGTTATTTTTCACTTTGTAGTGGTTTTTTTTGGAAGTCGGTTTTAATTTTTTTTGTAAAAAGTTTTTATTTTTCACTTTTTAGTTGTGGTACCTACCCCACACAATATCCAATACCACTAACTGCAATAAATAACAGTGACAGGAAGTTATCATCATATCGTCCATATAAACTAAGTGGGAAAAATATGTATTATTGAAGCTAACTCAAAAACTATCTAAGCAAAGTCAATAAAATTTATATGGGACCACCTCGGGAGCTTACCCTTTCAAACAAAAAAAATAATTTTCAAAATCGGTCCACAAACGGCGGAGATATCGGTGAACATACATAAAAAAAAAAAAAAAAACATACATAAAGTCGAACATAGAACCTCCTCCTTTTTGGAAGTCGGTTAAAAAGATCAAACATCTACTCAAGTAACCCATATTATGATACACACCTGCTCCGTTCACCCTTTTTGTTGAGCATAAAAAGGGCATTTCGTAATGTAGATCTCTCAACAGCCATTACGATCGACTGTTTACCTGTATTTCTTGTTTACGAGCTTCGAGTTAAACGTAAACGTGCGCGTTCAACGTGGCACATATTTTGATCTAAAACCGTAGTAGCTTTTGAAATATTTGGATAGCTATTTGTGAAGTTTCGATATCAGTTCTGAGAAAGTGTTATTTTTTCTTTTCAGGCAAAACAGAAAACTGCTGAAGAAGGGTGCGACTGATAATATAGGTATTGTTTATTTTTTTATTTCTCCGCCACATATGGACACAATTAAAAAAAATATATATATTTACCTACATAAATTCTCAATAGGTACTAGCTGCTGCACGCGGTTTACCCGCGAGGATGCAAATTCTTTTTCTAAAATAAGTAAGTTACTCTTTGTAACATCAGCTATCTGCCGATGAAAGTCCCGTCAAAATCGGTCCAGCCGTTTCGGAGATTAGCCGGAATAAATAGACTGACCATTTTTTGTTTTTTGTTATAATTATAGTTATAACAAAAAAAACAATTAAAAAATACTACAAACTACTAAATACTTAAGCTTTTAGTAGTTTGTAGGTAGTATTTAGTAAAAAGCTTTTAATCCGGTGGGAGAAGTATTGTCTCCTAGCTAAGTATAGAATGACCTGTATCGGGATGATATCGGGAGACAAAAGGTATAAAATTCAAATTCAAAAGTCATTTATTCAAACTAGGTTGAGAATCAGCACTTTTCGAACGTCAAAATTACATAAGACAGTCCCCCAAAAACGCCCGCCCTTACTAGTGCTTTTGCTGGAGAGAAGAAGTGGCGCAACAAACTCCCCAGCAGCACAGCTGTCTGTTCAGTTAGAAAAAAAACTTGATTCTATACAATAGTATGCAAATAATTTACATTACTCAACACAAAACATTAAAAAATATATTTGCCATAATGACAGCTAGCACACATAATTATTTCACCACACCCCCATAATATCTAAATCGCGAGACAGACCAAGTTACACCTACTAAAGTAAAGAAAAAGTTTATAACCAAAAAGGTAAAACCTACCTACGTTACTTTTCAAAAGAAAGAGAAATTGATTTATTTGTCACAAAAACACGTGCATACAAAAGATAAGATAACTCGTGCGACAGTTGTCAAAAGCGACCCAATCCGATACAACAAAAGGTAGGACACGAGTTCACACGAGTTTTCACTTTTTCCATAATATTTACAAAAGGGCCAAAAGTTTGAAACCATGTAAAGCGGGCTTTATGTTTATGTTTTAATTTTTGGGTGCCAAAGGTAGGCAGGCAAACCATGAAAGTTTACCGCATTTGGTCCGTTGTTTCTTTAGGTCTGTAATGAAATTGGTTTATATAATTAAAAGCCGTAGAAAAATAAGGGATCGTGACCTTAGAGAAGGCCGTATCTAGTTATTCTATATAATTGAATTTTCTTCCTGGAGTTTCTGTAATGATATGAGGTCGAAACTTATTTGTTTTCCCGAACCAATCTTTTTGAATCACGAGACAAAGAAATATCGTCGCGTGTAAGCTATTAATTTTAATGTTCAACATCGACAACCATGTAGACAAACGGAATCATAAACAAAATTTATTCAGAATATTAATTAAAAATAACTAATTTCCCCGCTATTAATTGCCCCTTATTAATATTCCACAATCAAATTTTATATTATTTCCGAACTTTAACAGCTGGCGTCGAATGCGTTTGGTCGGGCGGCCATAAATTCCGTCGGACAAAATACCGAAATATGTATATTACGTATGCATGAGTCCGTTGGCGTTATCCACACATGAGCCAAAATGATTTGTTGTCCCATAAAACGCCTTTACTTACGTAGTAAGATGGGAAGTAGCGGCTACTGCACAGGAACAATCCACCCCACAAAGTTTTTATCGCCAGCGTTCTTTGAAATGCAAGCGCGCTCGTTCAGTTAGGAGTAACTTTGTGATTTACAAAACCGTACAGCGTTATTTTCATACAATATTACACAGTTTATGTTCGACAAATAGACGTTTTGATTTACTGGCAACGCACTCAATAAATAACAGCTCATTTTGTTCCGAACGAGTTTGTATTGACTGGCAAATTGTAATTCAGGTATTTTAGCTCGCACTGGCTAAGATATTAGTATTGCGGCTCCGTGTTTAAGTATAGAGAAGGTAATGATTATAGCTTAGTTCCATTATCGTACAATTTTACGATTTCGGGCCTCGGTTTTTCCTTATTAACGGCCGGGGATGTTATTATATACGTAAATAGGCCCTCACAATTATGTCTGTTACGAATAAAACCTGTAGTTATCTCTCATTTGGGTAGCTGCAATAAAAGTATCGTTAAAGTTAATACACAGCTGTTTACTTTAGCTCGTGAATCAACTTGATGGCGTTAACTGGAATGTTATGAACTATGTTTGCCAAGTTGTGTGTTGCTTGTAACTTTAATATTATTACATTGAAGAGAAAAGTGCTGCACTTATAAATTGGTCTTTACTAAGGGCGGATTTCACCAATGAAACTAAACGCGATCAGCACACGTAGTTCAAGAGCTGTCACTGTCATTATTGTTATGGAATTTGGACACTGACCGGTCTTGAACGCAGTTTAATCGTGCTGATCTTGTTCAGTTTTATTGGTGAAATTGGCACTTAGAAACGATTGAATGTGTATATACAAAGTAGTTGCAATTATTTAAATCTCCGGTTCTTTATATTATTTTATGGTTTAAATTACATCATTATTTACCATGGTTGAAAAACTACAACACGTACATATTTATGATGCATATTTACTACACAAAATACATAACATGAATCCTTGCCTTCGGGTCCAACAAGATGACAAATTATTTGCTCGATCAGACAAATATCATCAGACAGTATTCTTCGGTATCTGTCGGTACTTCTCGGTCCACCTCGAGATTCTATACGCGTGCGCAGGTCAAGTGCGCCGGCCATGTTTGTCGTCACAGCTGACTGGTCGCGAAGAATTTGACGCCCCACACAAGTGAAATAGCGGCAGTTCACACGTTGTATTGGTTTTTTAATGACGGCAATGTTTAAGTAGATAATAAAATCAATTTGATAGAGATAATGTGGAGGTTTCCTAATTTTGAATTGACTATTATGGTTTACCTGCCCAATATTTTCCATATTTTCCAGACATTTAATGTCTGGAAAATACTGAAAATATTGGTAGTAGAGCTTTTAAATGATTACGGAAAAATACTCACTTTCCGAGTTATCATCAGCTTCTAAGATAGTTAAATGACAAAGGCGTGACTTTGCGGCAATCTATTCTAAAATACAATAGACGACGTATAATTAGTTACCCAATTCGCTTAACTGTTCTTAAAGAGTCTAAAAACCCTGTAAGAAATCAACTCGTGTTTCACCTCTCAACGAGGCATCCTCAGGATGACGATTGACTTGTGGCGAACCCGGACCCAACGTGTTGCCTCTGCGAACGGCGCTCGGCGTGGTCGGCGCCATTACTTGCTATGTAAACCACAATGACATGAATTTTTAAGAACAGCTAAGCGGATTAGGTTACTAAATATACTAAGTTTTTCTGAGCTGTGTTTTAATACGATACTGACCAAGGTATATTTTTTACTAACTCCTTACGGACTATTTAGGAATGCCATCGATTCTCCAGACTATATTACCAACCTTACAAGATTAATGGTAGACATCGGACTTATGGATACTTAAGTGTCACTTAACTAACAAATAATCCACCATGTATAATCTCTATCTTTGCAAAACCCTTCGTCCTTTCAGGTGTGCTAACAAACTTTAATATTTAGGGCGGGACTTCACTGAATGCGATCAGCACATCTAAACCGCGTTCAAGAGCTGTCAGTGTCATCATTGCTGTGAAATATTGACAGTGACAGCTCTTGAACTCAGTTTAGTTGTGCTAAACTGAGTTCAGTTCATCGGTGAAATTCACCCTTAGTCGGACAGCCAAGATTAAGGCTGCATTTCCACTGAGCCGAGCTGGGTGGTGCGGAGCGGAGAAGAGTCAAAACTGGTAAGTGTTTCCACTAAAGCGAAGCGGAGTGGAGTGGAGTGAAGCGGCGTTAAGCAAAGATCCGCCGATCAGTTACATTCAATCTCTCAAATAGCTTAAACGTCACGTGGTCGTTAAAAAAAAGACAGCAGCGCTTTTATATCTATCGCTACTAGAAGACGAAGATAACGACGCAGATGAAGTAACATTGACCGCCCCGCTGCCCTCCGCCCTCCGCTAAACACCGCTTCGCTTGTCTCCTTTCTACCCCGCTCGGGTTTAATGCTCATATATTATTTTATTTTATCCTTATTTATGTGAAGTTCGCCCAGCTCCGTTCCACTGTTTCCACTGAAGCGGAGCGAACATTTCGATTATAGTAATTGGTTAGTTAATGCACCGGTAAGCTCCGCTCCGCCCATGGCATGGGCATGTGATACGGATGAATGAGGAAAATGTCATGAGGAAAGTTTTGAATATGAATGTCGATGGCTATACGAACAGGGGAAGACCAAAGAAACGATGGATGGACTGTGTGAAAGATGATATGGCTAGAAAGGGGGTGAATACCGAGATGACGACTAATAGAGTAGTATGGAAGAAAGGGACATGCTGCGCCGACCACAAATAAATTGGGATAAGGGCAGGAGAATGATGATGAAGCTCCGCTCCGCCCAGCTCCGCCTCAGTGGAAACGCAGCCTCAACAACGTTTTACGACACTTCTTACTTGATACCAAGACCAAAATCTCAGGCATTTGTACAGATCACCTAGTTTTACTGCTTACAATCTTACTAACTATAAATTCTGAGGATTTGGTGTTCATTTTATCACAGACGTTTTAATTATAACGAAAAGCCGAGTATTTGTAATCTTCGTGCTTTACGACTGAAGTTATTTTGGAAGCATTGTTGGTATGTACTTAAATATGAAATATGTAGGTAATAAACATAAGAACGTTAGTTTTCTTCTTTTTACTAAAGGCTCATTTACGGAATAGGGATACCAAATCGAATCAAATCTATCGATAGCTGTGGAATCGAGATAAAAATAAAATAAAGTTTAAAAAAAAAGGGAATTTTTTACCGGTCCTCAAAAACTTATTGATCTTCTGATGATGAACACTTTTTAAAATGAACGTCTGCTAACTATTGGCTGTTTAAGTGATGCATACTTTTTTAAATAATGGAGCCGAAAACAGGAATTATTTGATCATGTTTATTTGTAATGGATAAACATTAAAAAATACTCAACCAATATAAAAAATTATTTTGCCTATTGAAAGCTCAATTATCAGCGAGTAACATGGGAGTTTTTTTTTTAACGGAGATGTTTACGATTATTGCAATAATATAACCCAAGGTACTTATCCAAAAATTTGCCTATAAAAGTAATTATTTGCGATAACAAAGTAACAGCGATTCGAAGGAACAAGAAATTTCACGCGAACGAAGACGCGGGCTGAAGCAAGAGTGACAATAAAAAAAAACACATTATTTCATTCCTAACAGTATCGTGAATCGGGATTTTTATTCAAGTATCGAGTACAAAATCGATAGCTACTAAGTATTTTCAGATCCCGGCGCCCCGGCTTCTTGATGAGGACCAGTTTCCCGGTCTTCCAACGAAGTGGGAACTGGCCCCTCTCCATGCATGCGCTAAGGAGCCCCCTTAGTCGAGGCCCGAGAGCCTCCAAAAAGTAATTATTTGCGATAACAAAGTAACAGCGATTCGAAGGAACAAGAAATTTCACGCGAACGAAGACGCGGGCTGAAGCAAGAGTGACAATAAAAAAAAACACATTATTTCATTCCTAACAGTATCGTGAATCGGGATTTTTATTCAAGTATCGAGTACAAAATCGATAGTTACTAAGTATTTTCAGATCCCTATTCGAATGTATTTCTGTAACCAATGAACAAAGTAGCTTTGTTCCAGACAGAACTGTAAACAAATTCCTTTGCAGAATATTTTTAGGCTTCAATGGCTGCGTGTACGCATGGAACGGGTATTGTAGCGGCATAATGAAACAAGCAGTTGTTCTTTCAAGATTTACTGACACTAAGAATGCGTTTCGCAAATGTAAATAGAAATTAAGTACTGGAACAAGAAATGCTGAAGTTCTGAATAATTGTGCGACGATGATTAAGAGGTTTAGTATAAACAAAAAATAAGGTTGTATATTCATGTAATTTGTTATCATTTTGTGTGTCTTTTGTGTGCGCTGAATAAATATTTCATCTATATATCCATCTAATAAGATATTTTAAAGGAATCTGATATGACTACCACAAATTATTATTAGATATTTAAGTAGCCAGATAATGATGAATGTTCATGACTATCAAAATAAAAATGAACACCGAAATCGGGCACCCAATAAAAGTAACGGGAAGGTTTATTCCCAGATAAAATCGAACAGCGCACTAACACTATACCTACATAATCATACACATTACCGTAAACTGCAGACTAAAAGGTTAACCCAATCATGCTAAGTACTACGAGGTAATTATTATTAATTTTTGAGGGGTTGAGTATTCTGTAAAATTCACTTTGAATCTAATTCAAGTGACCGCATGCAATTCGAAACCATATCAGTTCGTTTTAAAGATTCCCATTTGGTTGCGAAATTATCTCTCGTTTTTTTTCCTGCATAATCATAGGTACTTACACATTACCGTAAACTGCAGACTAAAAGGTTAACCCAATTATGCTAAGTACTACGAGGTAATTATTATATTATTAATTTGTTTTAAACGGAATTTTACAGAATACCCAACCCGGTATTCTGTAAAATTCCGTTTGAATGTCATTCAAGTGACCGCATGCAATTCGAAAGCAACTCACTTGTACCTACTTGTTTTAAAGATTGCCATTTGGTTGCGAATTTTTCGTTCGAATTTGGAAATGATATAACTTTACAGAATAGGACTACTTACTTACGGCCGAACCCAATAACTGTCATCAACCTATCTATCACCAGTTTTGGCATACTGGAGATAGAAAAACCTACCTATCTATGGTTTTAACGTCCCAATAATCTGTCAGAGACTAGGAATCCTATGGAATGTGACATAATGACAGATAAATTATACTTTCTACCATCAATAGCAATCTGTCTTTTACTGACAATAGGATATTGGGTTCGGCCGTGACTGTGTTATTCAGAACTACTAACCTTCAGCTGTCATTAACGAGAAACAATAGAATTTTAATTGTTATGCCCACCTGATGTCCACACATGCATAAACACATACATGCATAAACTTATGCCTTCTTCTCATGGGTGTAAGCAGAAACTACAGAACGCAACGATCCTTACAATCTTCTTTTGCTTCGTTTACGTAACCTCGATTGCAAGTACTACGCACCTGTCCTTTCTGAGGAACATCACCAATAAGGTGACTATTATGTCCTTCTTGGACGTCGGTCCCGGCGTTTCCACTCACCTCTTGAACTATACCGCGTTCGAAATTCTTCATTTTGAATTTCGAACGTTGTCGAGACGTAAATTCGCGATGATGTAGGTACTTTTAAAACAAATGAATTCGCTTTCGTTCGAATTGTGTGAACTAGTGAGCTTCGAAGAGAAATATACAGAACTAGCTGTTGCTCGCAACTTCGTGTGCTAACCAGGATGATAAGTAGCCTATGTCCTTCTGCAGAACTACCTACTTATCTGTCAAATTTCATCTAAATCCATTCAACCGTTTCAGCGTGAAAGCGTAAGTAACAAACAAACACTCACTTTTAAGTTTATTAATAATATGGCGACACTAAGCTACTTGAATTGATTTTATACTGAAGATTACGTCTAAATGAGTAGTGTTCAAGATTTGGAAGATAAGAGCATTTTTTTAATAAATTAGTCTTTATATATTTTAGATTATGTTTTTATTACGGGTAATTAATTTGTAAAGTTATGTCTAACGTGGATAAAAAACTGAGAATCACGCAAATTCTATCAAGCGTATTTTACTGAAACTTTTACCATTTTCAAGATAATTTAATTATTGATATTTTAGTGTACGTGTGTTATTAAAATACCTTTTGATTTATGTATAAAGAAATAAATAATGTTTCTAATTTGGGACAGTGCTCCTTGATGAGCGAGTCCTATTACTGGCTGGACAGAACTCGCAAGCTAACCACTCAAGGCTACTGTCATATTATCTGCGTCTTAAGTTAGGATTAGGATATATAACACTACTGGAAAAGTACCTAGAAGAGGTGTGCTCAATTATCTATGAGTACCTACTTGCTATGAGGGCTATGAGTAGGTGCCATACCATCGCACCTTGTTTTCTTAATTGATTTTTACACGTCCGAGCGTGGGAATATAGGCAGCTGGTGCATTCTTTTGTCTCTCATTTCGTTTGAACACTATAATGAGTGAAAACTAATTTTCTTTAATTAATTGCTACGTGTTTTTCCAGTTTTTCAGTGCTACTTTTTCTGGTTTTGCAAACAATGGCAAGCATACAGCCGACCCTTGTGAGTGCTGAGCCAGGCCGTGCTGAGCCAGTTGCTTTTTGTTATTTCATAAATGCAACCTACCTAAATAATCATAATAATTATTCTACTCCCGAACCTGTCACATCTTAAAAATTATTTTTAGAAATAACAAAGCCAAAATTACATTACGAAATTAGTGACATAAAATTAGTTTTAAGACAATAATTTCATTAACAATTTCACTTGTACCTAAACTTCTAATTTTATGATGAATCAAAATACTTTTGGGCCAAACCCGATTTTAGAAAAAAAGTAACGTCGTGCAACTAATTTCACAGGCAAATGCGTCGTGAAACTAGTGTCGCGAAAGCACATTCGTACGATAATATTTTACATTGTAAAATAAAGCTTTGATGGTGCCATTATTTCGGTGAGAGTTCACGATACCAATTATTTTACGAAACAAGTTTGCACTGATATTGAAACTAGTTTCGTGAAAATAATTTTATGTTGCATGCAATTATTAAGCTTCGTGCAGACTAACGCGATGCGACACCGGTAATTGTTATTAGGGATGCATCCGATACCGATACCGATACCGATATATCGGCGATACTCGATGTTTGCCGATATATCGGCATCGCCGATATTTTTATAAGAGTATCGGTATCGGTATCGTATCGGCAAAAAGGCGTATCGATGCATCCCTAATTGTTATTCGTTAAGTTTTCCTAGAAATTGTATTGTTCGAGTCGCATCGCGCGACAAGTCGCGTTGGTATGCACAAGCCTTTATTGTAATGTAAATTCGGCTTAAGGGTACGCTAGTCGGTAATTCTTCCATACAAACGTAGTATGGTGATTACTCGTCTGTTTGACGGTGTACGTTCTAAACTAATAATTATATAATTTTTTCTTGTCATTATCTAGCCCTGTTTGGAAGCAGAATTGGAAAGAAATATTGATTCGGAAGTTATACGCGTTGAAACTTCCATATTTCAACACAAATGTTAACTCATCTTTGGGCGTAAATAAATAACTTATGTAGAAAATGGCAAAATACATATTTATTCAAAAATTCTAATAATTTTATGTTAAGTACATTCAGTAGTTTTTTCATAATGTCTATACGCATAAAGGTCTGTTCATGAAATTTTACGCGTTCTTTTTCGGTTTAATTAACGATCTATTTCACTAAATAAATAAATAAACATATAAATAAACAAATAAAAACTAGATTAATAAAATTAAATACTATATAAATAAAACGAAATAAATAAACAATTTTACTACTTAATTAGCATGCATATATTAGTTACGCCACCAACGAGTTCAAGCCATCGACTAGTGTATCCTTAAGCAACGTACTTTAAAATACAACGTAAAAACTAAAAACAAATTATTTTTATTACCCATTCAAAAACATGATGAAAATATTACGAAGACATCCCATAAAAGCTTCAAAAAGCGGCTTATGGTCATTACGTCTCATGGACCGACATCATAATAAAACAAACTGGGGTCCATGGACCCCATGGAGTCCTACACCCATTAGTTCCACACAAACGCATCGAAACATGAACTGATAACAACTGACTTTATCACCTTGTTGACTGTACTTATCTATGACTTTCCAGTAATTAGAATTAATTACATTACCATCGCCTTATTTTAATGCCAATAAGGTTCAATTTGCGTGAGTAAATGTTGTGTAGTATGGGCCAGTAAGTGCGTATGGCAGTTGCGTGTTATGGCGATAAGTGGTTGACGTTGGCTTCCCGTTCTCGTTTTAATTAACTGTGGGAATGGCGTGAAAATTATGGATGAATAATCTGGATATGCTAACCTAGGCTAGTCCTATAATTTACGTATCTTGTTGAGATGCAAAATACATGAATATTTGCAATACCTACAGACTTGACAGTCAACTGTTGAATTGTTCATTCATTCACTAATACTTAGGGCCTGTTTCACCACCTACGATTAAGTTCCTATTAACTTACTTGGCAGATCATTTCATACAAATTCTGTTCCATTTTTGAATTTATTCGGTAAGTAGTGGCTATTCGGACATCGTGAAATAGGCCCTTACTCATACATCGATGTCTTGCACCCACCGACTTCTGAAATGAAAAATTTAAGTACATTTTGCAGGTAAAATAATACATAAATAATAGATAAGCGTATCTTATTCGGGATCTCCTGACTTTGATTATAATGTAAGATAAAACTTGCTCCCATAATAACAACTTAACTATCTCCTAAAACAAGGCTTCCTCTCTCCAACCCTTTTGCTGTGCCCTAGAGGTCCATAATGATTTATATTACCTATATAGTTACCACCTATGTACACGTTATGGTAAAGCAATAAAGATATTGAGTATTTGAAATTCTGAACTGAATTAGAAGTTGAACTTGTCAAACTCTGCGTTAGTTCGTTGCCTACGATATACCTATCCTGAAAGTTATTCTATACTTAAAGATTACAGGAAAACCTATAAGAATGTATGAGAATATATAAGGTGATATGGTCTTAAAATAACAAAGTGAATCGCCCAATATTGTGCGTAAAAACATACATGGGAGAACATGTTTTACACCTACAATGCTAAGTTTGTTCTTGGAATAAATTCATCCTAACTCCGGAACCCTTCATTGTGCGTGGTCCGACACGCACTTGGCCGGTTTTTTGCGAAGAAATTTGAATGTCGCATGCTTTCACCTTCAGTAGGGCTAAAGTAGAGTTCGACAAGTTCTCAACTTCAAATTATCATATAGCGATAACTGTCAAAAACTTAAGTAAACAGCTACTTACTTACAAGTTACCATACTAATCTGTTCAGTTAATTCCAATTCCCACACTTCAAATTCGGTGTCAAAAGCACTTTGCTGACCGCTACTGTCTGCGCGGCATACCTCGCTGTTTTTGTGGCCCAACATATCGATTGCAACGGGCTAATAAAGCTTTTTCACATTATCTTATCATTTAAATCATAAAGTTCAAATTCCGGAGAACCAAGATTATCTGTTAAGGTGAGAACACATGCAGCAGTTACTTGCACAGTAACATGCAAGATAAGTAGGTACTTGCAGAAGCCAGTATTTACAAAAGCAACAAAGTGGTGGTTTGATACGCGACTATCTTTGTCAAAGAGAGAGGAACTAAAAAATACATCTTATAACATAACAACACGCCTTATTTCCCCAAAAGGTAGGGCACGGGTGTATCTAAAGTAGACCATGCAGGTATATCCACATGCCTATACTATAGCCAGTTATTATTAAGTTTCATATACTGAAAATATATGAGAACAATCTGAAAAGCTTTTCAAAGCTTTAAATCTATCACAACGGTTACGAGTCTTCGATTTTAAACTTTATTTCCACTCAACTGTTATGAAATAACCTTGCTCTAACATTTTAACAACTGAGTGCATTTTCATTAATGAAAGTGAACGTGATCAGGGTCTTAACTGCGTTCAAGAGCTGATTGAGCTGAGATTGATTCCACATCAATGATGACACTGACAGCTCTTGAACGCGGTTTAGATGACGTGCTGATCGCGTTCAGTTTCATTGGTGAAATCCGCCCTTAGTGTATTTGCCGGTTATTAGCACAATCATGCTTGGCTATACAATGTTTTTGCATGCCCATTATTTTCCAGCTATACTGTCATGTGTATACCCACCTTTAAGCCGTTAATCCCCCTATCTGCCCGGCCCTTAGCGGCAGCAACGGACCCGATAATGAATGCTCATCATATCACTGGAAATCATCCGTGTATCATAAAATAACTTAAATTTAGCAGTAATTGGATAGCCCATCGTTAATTATGTAATTAACATACCGCTTTAAGTATTCGTATTTATGGTACTTAATTGCAGTGATAAATAAAAAATAACTGGTAATTTTTTTCTCCTCTAGTGTATGTATGAACTATAAAATATTAAAAAAATCTAAAGTAATTTATTCATATAAGGCCCTTTTTGAACGTCAAAATTACATAAGACAGTCCCTAAAAAGCCCGCCCTTCACCATTTCCTAATACTTTAGCTAGGAAGAAGTGGCGGCACCATTAAGGCTTCGTAAAAAAGTTTTAGAATAGGTATAAATATACGAGTGACAATATGAAGTCTAAAAATATGTGGAAATAGAATATTCGATTTGCTGCGTGAGTTATTTTTGATAGTCATCAAAGGGGTGACATTTTTTGGCACTAGTAGAGTACATAGATAACTGTGAGAAAATATGGCGGCATTATTTTCCGACTATAATTTATAACCCGACTTTTATAACTGCGCGCCTTTCAACGTCAACATTTTACAGTATAAGGGGTTTAAATAATAACAATAACGAAGTAACGAATAATAAGATAGAACTGTGGAGCATAGCACTGAGGAGGTAGCTGGCGGGTGAATTCAGTACTAAAGCTCGTATTACAACGTCACTCAAGACTCAAGCATTACTTAAGACGCAGATACATGCCAGTGACCTTGAGTGGTTAGCTTGCTTGTTCTGTACTGAGCTCACGCAACACGTCGTACGTCCAGCCAGTAATAGGACTCGCTCATCAAGGAGCACTGTCCCCAATGTGACGCATTATTAACTTATTATACATAAGACAAAATTTTAATAAAACACGTATACTAAAAGATTAATATTTTAATTATTATCCTTAAAATGGTGAAGGTTTCAGAAAAATACGCTTGATAGCTTTTGCGTAATTCTCAGTTTTTTATCCGCATTAGACACAACTTTACAAATGAAATACTATGTAATGTAAACATAATCTAAAATATTCGTATATTAATTTGTTAAGAAAATGTTCTTATTTAACATAATTATATTTTTTCCAAATCATTAAGAAAATGTTATTATTTAACATACCTAATTATATTTTTTCCAAATCATTAAGAAAATGTTATTATTTAACATACCTAATTATATTTTTTCCAAATCATTAAGAAAATGTTATTATTTAACATACCTAATTATATTTTTTCCAAATCATTAACACTATTCGTTTAGACGTATTTTTCGGTATAAAAACATTAAAAGTAGCTTATCATCGCCTTTACAACCTATCAAAAGACTTTAACTTTTAAGTAATGCTTGAGTTTTGAGTGAGGTTCTGTAATACGGACCTAACAACCTACGATTTTGACAGCTCCAAGCGCACAGTTATAAAAATAGAGTTATAAATTTTAGTAGTAATAGGGGCATAGGGGGTAGTGGCGATTCACGAGTTGTAGGTCGTAGGATCGAACCCGGACCGTCGCTTTACTGTAAATTATTTCATCACCACTGCTCTCAAAACGGTGAAGGAAAACATTGTGGGGAAACTGGCATGTCATAGAACCAAAAGTTCAAAGACATGTGACATCTACCAACCCGCACTGGGCCCGCGTGGTCCATCACGCGCGCCGTTATCCATTACGGCTCAATCCCTCTTGGCCAGTGCCTGTGTGACTGTGTCCCAGCAGTGGGAACATTATAGGATGATTATGCTTATTCATTTTAAAAGGCCATTTTCGTGACTACATAGTATCATGTTTGAGAGGCGTTTTGTATCACATTGACACATAACAAAACGCCTAAATTCCCCGAAGGGATAGGTATAAGCTACTTACTGAGGCATCTTTTATGACGTATAGTAAAGTGTAAGACCAGCAAACCCGTTGCGCATACGCATAAAACTTTTTTTTTGTAATAAATTCTCTATTTAACAATCCGAAACTTAGGTCCTATTTCACGAAGTCCGAATAGCCACTACTTACCGAATAAATTAAAAAATGGAACAGAATTTGTATGAAATTATCTGCTAAGTAAGTTAATAGGAACTTAATCGTAGGTGGTGAAACAGGCACTTAGGCTAATGTTTTAAGTGACAAAATTCTTGCAGGCACCCATTGTGTTTGAATGTCTAAATAATTATTGGTAGGTTGTCTGTAAAAGATCGCTTTTAGCGATAAAACCGCCCATTGTGTCACCCTATTTAAAATTTCTAAAATTTCTGTTATTTTTAAGGTGCACAGTACATAATGAAGAGTATTCTATCAATCTATCTAAATATTTTATCGCTTACTAGTCGTCTTTCGAAGAATGTAACAACGTTTTTGAGCCTCGCCTCCAGTAAATTGAGAAGTATCCTATCCACTCTCCTAACCATATTACGATCCCGGCCAAATATAACATTTCTTTTACTAACATACTCAAAAAGGGAACTGTTTTATTGTTACTGGGCAAACAAAGCCCAAATGGAATCAATCCTTGGCGCGTCAGCATTATTTGAACTTATAGGTGCCCAGGGGGCGAAGGGGGATGAAGGGATCAAGGGGGTTTAGACAACACCCCTGAAATTTTGTTGAGGCGTAAAAAGTGTTGTGTTTAATCATGAGTTTTATGGGACGCTGGGTTTCGTAAATATTGCATGATAGGAGACTACAGAGAGGTAGGTATGGTAGGTAGGTGGTAACATCACAACGTTACGTCGTTTTCCCATTGTTTGTTTTATTTGTTTTAGTATACAGGGTGGCATGGGACATCGACACGAATACTGTTACCATGGATTCAGTACATGATTCTGAATCTGAACCCGCCTAAGTTGAAATTTTTCGTTGGTTATTTAAAAAGAATTAGCTGTCCCATTAATTTGACCACGTAGGTATTGCAGTTTTATATGAAACAGCTGTTTTTTTTTATAATAACCGACGAAACATTTCGGTTTCAGAATCATGTACTGAATACATGGTATCCGTTTGAACACCCTGTATTCGTGTATTTATGTATATTAATTTGTACTTATATTTATATATAATTTGGCATATATATTATATTTATTGTTTGTAATAGGTATATGTGTATCTTTATACTAACTTAAATAAAACAGCCTCAATTTTTCGTAATTGCACCTACCACTGTTTGTCGCCGCATTACCCAGCATCTGGCTGACTGGTAGATAATGTCTATGGCATTAACTCCGCCTCTGTACATTTCTGTGCTTGAAGTATTAAATAAGTAAATATATAAATAAATAGGTAATATAAGTTTTTTTTCACTTGATTTTCACTAAGTGGACAGTTTCTTGATGGGGTTCTTGGTTTTACATTAGAAAACTATAGGTATTCAAAAAACTTTTGTTCTGCCCAAATCTATCTGTCTAGCCTGTTCCCAAATATGTTAAGGTCGGAGCAACTCTAACAGGATACAGCTGAATACCAGTATTTTGTGAAGGACTGCCTATCTGACTTCCACAACCCAGTTACTGGGTAACACGATACCAAAAGACGACCAGTCTTACCATGGTCTTTTCGGCTTCTGACTACCCGTAACGATTCTCTCAATCTATCAATGAATTATCGACCTGTGCGGTTGTTATCATTTAGCTACGTGCCACAAAATGTTCGGCCAATAAAAAAAAATCCAAATATTTTTTTGAAGTAATTTTTTTTATGTTTCGTTATCATCGTATCAAAACGTGAAAGTGAAAGTGAAAGTAACAGCTGAACATACCTAGGTCTTCCACACAAAAAATTACGGCTTGTCAGACTTGAAGTGTTACGGGGTAAAAACTCAATAAAAGATTAAATTCAAGTAGCACTTCTATTACTGCCTACCTCGGCACTTCCTTAACACATATACAGTTACAAAAACAACGTAAGGACTAACACAAGTTGTACAGACAAAACAGATAATACAGCAATGGTTCGAAGCTAACTTGGAGAGATCTAGTGCTTGGATGAAGACTAGATTTTGGAACAGAAAAGTAGCGTATGTCCAGCTGGAGGCAAGATAGTACACTGAGGGCACACTGAGGGCGATCGCCTCAGAATCAAAATCTGCCGATCATGTGTGCGTCTCATTACACGGTTGGACATACGTTCCGTTTCTCTTACATGTTTACTTAGATGTGGAGTGTCAATATAATTGTTAGGTTAGTTTAAATATGTATATAAATATTGTGTGTGTTGTAAATATAGTGAATACGTAATAGTTATAAATATATTTTGTTAGTCATGTTAAGCAATAGATAAGGATATACTCTAGTTTGATGTCTATGGTGATTGGAATGCGAATGTGACAGAATGAAATGTCAAACGAGAAATAATGATGTAAGAGGTTCAGTAAAATGGGGTGAATAGAAATCGCGGGGTGTATAGAAACAAATCTGAGAAATCGCGGGGTGTATAGAAACAAACTCTCAGATTTGTTTCTATACACCCCGCGATTTCTATTCACCCCATTTTACGGTTATGAAAATGTGCGTGTATAGTGTCTACAGTTAGTTGTTAAATAAAAATGGTATTTAAACTAACTAACGGTGCTGACCGCTACAGCAACAACAAAATAGTGCATACAATTATGTTGTTAAACATAGTGAAGACGATGCAGTCCTCCCCTTAATGATCTTCTACCGAGAACTAATTAACACAGTGAAAGGATGAAAAGAAAAAGTAATAAAGAAATACCTATGTAGAAAACTACGTAGCTCTATTAATAATTTATTCAGTACAAAGTACAGGAAATATATTATGGGTAAAGGCTGAAAACAACACTTTTAATCAAGTTCGCATAATAAAATGGTTTATAAAAGTTTAATGGGAAATACTTTATCTCTGCTAATATGGTCGTGTGCTGGAGACTTCCAAATATGTTAATAAATTACCTTTATACGAAAGTACGTGGTTCTATTTAACTATTTATTCAGTACAAAGTATAAAATATTATTATGAGTTAAGGTTGAAAAACTACCCATTTTTAAAGTTCCGTATTCAACAAGGAACCAATGTCATTCGTGGATCTTTGACAGTCGTTACGAGTCGTCAGAACCCCGAAAGTCTGACACCAGTCTTACCAAGGGGTATCGTATTACCCAGTTACTGGGTTGTGGAGGTCAGATAGGCAGTCGCTCCATGTAAAATACTGGTATTCAGCTGCATCCGGTTAGACTGGAAGCCGACCCCAAGATAGTTGGGAAAAGGCTTGGAAAATTGATTTTGAGTCAACCCTTGAGCTGTTTTCAGACCAGCGCGATCAGATCGGAGCAGATCAGCGCGACACCGGTTATTGTTATACCGTGAAGTTTTGTATTGTTCGTGTCGCGTCGCGCGACAAATCGCGCTGGTCTGAAAACAGCTTTAAAGTTTCGCCTTGTCCGTCTGTCTGTCTGTCTGTCCGCGGCTTAGGTCAGATACTAAGTCTAAGACTTGGTATTAGAAAACTGTAATTTTTCATGGGTATAATATACATAATATATTAATCACGCCGACAAAGTGGTAAAATAAAATCATGAATAATTATTTTTTAGGGACACGTAAAGTGGGGATATTTTTTTTCTCGTATATACTTTTCATAGGGGTGTATGTATGTTCATCTGTTTCCTTAAAAATTATAATCTACTTATCATAATTTGTTCTTTCCTATTTTCTCACATTTTTGCTTAATATAATGTTTATAAAAGTTTAATGGAAAATACTTTATCTCTCTATTGGTCGTATCCTCGAGGTCTATAACAGTACTTTAGTTGTTCGGATGTTCAACAAGCGTTCTCGCACAAAGTTTGGGAAAATTGCTATTCGAATCTCTCTGTGTTTTCAATTTGTTACGCGGAGTTTTGTGTAGATACCTAGGTATATTTTTAGTTACTGAAACGAGTAAGGATAAGTTTGCGTAAGCCCACGTTCGCACGGACGTAAAAATATCGCTACGGGATTTTATCGCACACTGGATTTTCAACTCTCGGTGTCTAGCTGAGCGTTGAGAATCCAACACGGTGGGATGCACTCTCGTCCCAGCGTGTAGAAAAAACACACTGTCAGATTTTCAACTCTTGGCGTCAAGTAGAGCGTTGAAAATCCAGTGCAGAAAAAAATAATCGCCGCGGGATAAAATTGTCCGTGCGAACCTGGGCTTATTATTAACAATTAATGCTATAGTACTTCTGCGAACAGAGACCTCGCGAGTATATTAATTGTTGCAAAAAGTTTGTAATTTTTGCAACAATTAATATACCACTAAAATTATTATACCTTATAAGATCTTACCATGTTTTTTGTTTCCTTGTGAACGTCACTTAAACGTGACAAGCAACCAAAAACCGTCATCAGATCTTCACCAAGTCTTATGAGAACAATTTAAAGTTACTACCTTTCAAATAAACAAAAAAACCATCGAAATCGGATCTCATACGGCTGTGATATCGAATAGCCCCCTTTTTTACCCCGTTTTGGAGGAAGTACCATTTTTTTTGTTTTATATTTTGTTTGGGTAATCATCAAGTAACTTCTCCCGCTCTGGGGGAAGTGAGAGGGCGTGTCACTGCCCCCAGAGCGGGCAATGACTCTTACTGAGTAAAACCCACCCATGTTCCTTCAGTTGCCTGTACGTTGCCAGGGGCCACGGTAACCCTTTAGGACTTTCCCGCAACCCCTGGCATCGGCCTTAACGGACCCCGTCAGTTCTGCTGACATCTCTGAGGAACTACCCCTTCAATCAAAAATCCCCGACGCTAAGTAATAACAGCTGCACGGATCGATTCATCAGGTTAAGCTATGTCTGCTGGGGTTGGTCCATGGATGGGTGACCATCTTTACACACAGAGACTCCTCCGTGCCTCGGAAATCACGTTGCCGTTGGTCCCGGTTTTCATTCGTGGATCTTTGACAGTCATTACGGGTCGTCAGAAGCCCGAAAGTCTGACAACCAGACTTACCAAGGAGTATCGTATTCCAGTTAGTGGGCTGTGGAGGTCAGATAAGCAGTCGCTCCATGTAAAATAGTTAGGCTGGAAGCCGACCCAAACATAGTTGGAAAAAGGCTAGGCAGATTGATTTTAACTTTAATATGAGCATAAAACTTTACATGAAATCTTTCTTCCTTCTCTCCTAGACTGAATGTGTTTGAAAGAAAAGCTAGAAACTAATCGCTTTCGTTATTCCCCTACTAATTACAGGACCACACACTACGCTACATAAACTCATATTAATCACGACTCAAAAAACAGTAAACAGAACGAGAGACATTATCATCCTACAGGCGCCAAGTAAATGAGACTTTTTATAATTAACTTTAAGACAGGATACAAAAAGAAATAAAACCTTCATGTACCACATATTGAGAAAAGGGCAGAGAATAACAAAAACAACATCTACTAGGGTGACTGGTTAAACAAGGGACTTATTGTAGGACAGTAAGTATCCAGTCATGGGCCCCAGCAGGGTTATTTGCAGGGTCATCTTCAGCACCACGAAGCGAGCTCGATGATTTTTGCAATTCACCTCGGATATGTAAGTTTATAGCTTGTCCATTCGAACAAGGAGTAATTTTGTCAACATTATGCAGAAAAGCTTAACAAATAAGAGAATGTAGGATTCAAGAGCGAGCGAAGCGGGCTCGATAATTATTATTGCATCTCGGCTCAAATGAGGTAGGTTTTATTCTGTCCATTCATACAGGAATAGGACTAACTGTCGATTTATACAAAGAAGCTAATTACGAATTAAGATATAGAGTAGGATGCAAGAGCGAGCGAAGCATGCTCTTTAATGTTAGCAGCAGCCAATTAGATTTTCGGAAATAGGACTTGGGTACTTTGTCGACTAAAGCACATAAGCTTTAGAGTTCGCAATCTCGAAAATTTTAGGATCTTGCCTCGCGTCAGGTTAAGTTTTCTATTATTGTGTTAGGCGTTTTCGGATATTTCTTTAGTTCTCAATGTTTAAACACATATATTTTATTTTGAAGCCACCGGGGTGCAAGTGCACCATCTTGCAACCCGCCCCCGGCGCCTATGTGTTCAGTTATCTACTCGTTCCAAGTCAATCTACGTAACCTTTTCCCGACTATGTTGAGGTCGGCTTCCAGTCTAACCGGATGCAGCTGAATACCAGTATTTTACATGGCGCGACTGCCTATCTGACCTCCACAACTGAGTAACACGATACCCCTTAGTAAGATTGGTTGTCAGTCTTTTGGGCTTACTACCCGTAACAACTATCAAAGATCTACGAATGACAGCCGGGACCACGGAGGAGTCTCGATATCGAGCCTAGAGTCTGGAATTGTGCCCAGTTTGGCAATACGCTCGCCCTATATTACATGGGACCTAAACATAACTGGTGAAATGAGAGTGTACTATAGTACACCTCTGCCTAATTCATCGGAGGGTATACAGGCGTGAAGTTATGTTAGGTTTATTTACATAATATGAAATGTAGTACATTATTGTCGAGGCCAGCAATTAGGGCATTGATGGACGATCGTGAAAATGTGGGCCAAGGCGAAGCCGAGTCACACATACGTGAGTCCATCAATGCCTGGTTGCGGCCAAGGCTTGTATAGTACTATTGTCAAACAATACAAATTAATTATAAATTCCAGAATCAATGGCGAACAAAGATTAAAAAAATTTCACGCGCCCGTATGTTCATTTGTTTCTTCTTTAGTTTAAACAGCTCCATTTGTTCAGCCAGTTAAAAATTTAAATAAATATATATTCCTTGAGTAAGTCCCTCGTTATACCAGCCATACTGTACAAACAAGTACCTACGTAGATCCATAATTACGCCAAGTACAATCAAGTGCAATAAACGTAATAAATACAGCTGCGCGCGCGCTGCGATACGAGCGTATTATTACGCAGATTGCACTTATTTATGCCGCAGGAGTGGCTGATGTGTATCGTTATTTGTCGAGCTCAAATGACTGGCAATGATGTATGTTCGAGTGAATGTTTAATCACAAACTAATTGTAGTGACTGACTTATACGATTTCTAGATCAGAAGGTGATTAGCAATGGTAAAACCTAAGGAATGTAATTAATCGAACTCAAACTTAATGCATTTATTACAAATAAATTAACGAAGTGTATAGAGTGCCGCAAGTTTCTTGTGGCACTCTAGTGTCACTGCCTCGGTCCGGCTAGGGTGCCGTGAGCGTTGCATTGTCACTGTCACTTGTTATTTAGGTTAGGTTAGGTTAGAACTGTGACCACACAACGCACGAGCCGAGCGAGCGTAGCGAGCGGTGCCGCGGTAGCGGCCGGCGAAGTGCCAGGGTCCGTTTAGGCACAAGAGAATGTAATGTTTTGGGAATGTGGTGTTTTACAGCGATCTAACCTCGACAATCAAACAAAATACCAAGTGACGTGACTTAGTGACAGTGACAATGACAATCCAATGCTTGCGGCACTTGAGCCGGGCCGAGGCGGTGTTACTAGGGTGCCTGTAGTGGCATTTTATCCGATAGGGATAGAGTGCCAATGGTGGCACTCTATACACTGCCATAAATTAATTACAGACAATTTTGAACTGTCAAGGGGTCGGACAGTCAGAAATATGAAGCTAATTGCCCATTCCAAAGTCTTACAGGTTCTTATGGGGAGGAACGGGTAAGAAACTCGACGGATACTCTTTTAAATCAAAATATGGTTACAAAATATTGGTTTTCATCATTCATGTTGAAATTATACTTGAGAGAACGATGCAGAACGTTAAAAGCGTCCGTGATAAAAAATAAGCTAAAATCATCCGTGGTGGAGATGACCAGGGCCCTGCTGACGGTACCCGTTCACGAACATGACGCATGGATCAGCACCATTTAGCTCAACCATTTTGAAGGGAACCTCTTTTATTTTCCATTTTGCGTTCCTAAAAATAAAAAATATTATTGAACACTCTAATATAATGATTGGCTCTTTTTGTGAACATCTATTAATTCCTATTTTGGAGACCTAAAAATCTTAAATTGCCTAGTTACTGCGACCAAGCGGCTCGCGCGTGGTTGGTCACAGTTCCAACCTAACCTAACGCGTTTGGTCGGGGTGGGTTAGTCTAGTTCAGTGCTGGGCAAAACTTAATTGTGAATACAATTAACAATTAAATTGCCCGTTGCAATTAACAATTGATTTATTTGCAATTAAAGTTGTAATTGATTGCTTCTATAATAAAATTGTATTATGCCCAACACTGGTTTAGTTATGCGACCAACTGTCAGAAAAGGCCAGAAAGATAAAAAGAAGTTCAATTATTAAATAAAGTGTACCTACATCGTTAGAAGCGCACAAAGTTGTTAGAGGTTCAGTTAGTTATTTCCCAAAGACTAATGCCCTAGACTTGATGAACTCAAACAACCAGGTACTACTGTGAGTGATGACGGACTGGGGGCTAAAAGTCTAATTTTCTAACTGGTCAACGACCAGTTAGAAAATTAGTCATTTAGAGCTAGTTTCACCATACTCTGTTAGTTAGTTTTAACGTCCCATTACGCAGATAACGGCCCGTTAGGCGTAGTGAGTGTTTCACCACGTACTGACGAATGGTTAATTCTCTTAACATGGCGTTAAACTTAATCACTGCTCCAATGGTCTGCTAATGCTTGTAACGGGCCGTCAACTGGTTGTGAGTTGGTGATAATTTAATTTTTTAATACGAATTAGGTGATATAAAAAAAAATAGAACTTGTAATATTATTCGACGTCCTAAAACATACAAAGAGCGACGACGTCACTATTTTGAAGAATATGACGATGTAGATTTCAGGACAAGGTTTCATTTATTGATAGATTTTTGTAGCTATGGATGTTTTGCGATGAATGATTGAAGATAAACTTGAATATTCATCAAATCGGTGTGTACCTTAACATTGCTTTACGATGTGAATTGTTAAAAAAATATGCCTGTTCTGTTATTTAGTACAACTTCTTACGTAAGGTGTTTGGTACTTAATATAAATATTTGGATGCTAATTTGTAACCTTGTTTGTGATGTGTTATTGGGTTTTTCCATCTGGAATTTCTTAGTAGCAGCCTGGAGTCTGGATTTGTGCCCGGTCGATGGCAATAGGCTCGCCCATAGAGGGCGAGCCTATTACACATGGCCCTTAAAAAACATAACTGGCAAAACGTGGGTGTACTGTAGGTACACCTCTGCCTAGCCCTTCGGGGATTACAGGCGTGATGTTATGTATATATGTGTAAATTGTAACCTAGTTTAAAAGCTCACACATTAGTTCCCACTAGTAATAGGACCACCCCATCATCTCTACCGTGAATGTTACACAAAGCGTCTACGAGATGTCGTATAGGATGGGCATGGATGAAGCAAACCTGAAATTTTGTTTGCTTACAGAAACAAGTCGATTTCGCTAATAAAGCAACTTCTATTTAGTTGGTATATCAGACATTGAAAGTATTGAAACTGCTCAGGGAGTTGAATTCTTCTGTGAGCATCTTTCAACCCTGTTTTTCATGAGCAATCATCACTGCAATATTCTTATGTTTTGTAACGAGTCTTATTGAAATTTCTTTTTCACTGCGCAGAAATTGGGACCGCGATTTCTTTTCGACATACATACAACACACAAAATTTTAAAAATTATAAAGTAATAATCACTGACTCGTTGGTCTAGTGGTCGCAAGCGCTACTGCTGAGCATGAGGTCCTGGTTTTGATTCCCAGGTCGTGCGTGTTATTGGGTTTTTCCACCAGGAATATCTCAGTAGCAGCCCGGAGTCAAGATATGTGCCCGGTTGATGGCAATAGGCTCGCCCCCTATTAAATGGGACTTAAACATAACTGGCGAAATGTGGATGTACTAAAGGTACATCTTTGCCCAACCCTTCGGGGAACCAAGGTGAAATGTTATTAAAAATCACCACAATTCAAATTCCACAAGCGCGACACCGAAAACATAAAACATAATTGGTATGACAGTAAATACGCGTATGACGTTTAAACCGACCAATAAAGAATTACACAGAACACAAATTATGACATTTCAATTCAGTGGCATTACATTATTATACGGCTAGTTCCAATGAGGTATGTTTAGATAATTATTTGTTTAGACGCCATGACATTTTGTTTTGGTTGCTTATAAACGTGGTAAGAGAGCCCATGACCAAAATGTATGCTTCATCGTTTTACGAACAAAAACGTATAAAATCGATAGATTTGGTTATTCTGAATTCAACAAATCCTAATTTCCTAAATTTTCCGCATCACGTCTGACCTGACCGCATTTTTAAATATTATGTCAAAAAAAAAAAACAAACTGTTTCATAGCTTCAAGCAATCTGTCTGATTTTCAGAATGTAGTTGAACGATAGATCCAAAGTGGGTGATAGACATGCGTAGGTATGTCATGTCAAATAGACACACTCTATGTCACATTGCCAGTAACATATTATAACAACTACAATTATACGAACCAAAGCGGGCTACGAGCAAAATTTCAAACCTGTTGGATCGCCGGCGAACTTACTCGGCGGTTTTAAAGTACTTGTCACACACGGGCGAGTAAGGTCGCCAAGCCATAAGACGGAGACCGCGTGCTCACTCGCACGTCTATCACCCCTTTTAGATACAGAAAACACAATTTTCAAAAACATTTTATGCGCAAAATGTCTAAAAACAAACTTTGTCGTAATAAAATTAGGAAATCTATGTACATTTTTAATAATACAGTGATGAAACCGTCTGCCTATTTTTTTTGACATAGCAGAAATGGGTTCCCATAACTGTGTCGTTTCTGACCGGTAATGCCCACTGAGTCGGGTTCAGAATCATCTAAACTAACGATTTTATACGGTTTTGGCCGTCAAACGATGTGGTATGATTTTGGTCGTGGACTCTCGTACTAACGAGAGTGAATGACAAGTCAGACCGGTCATATTTGTTCAATCGATGACAGATACCACAGAGTACTTTATAACATACTGACAGATACTTCTACTTGATGTTTGATTTAGCAACGCCTTGATATGATCCCTCCGTAAAACGTAAACCTTTTTGACGTCTTCGTCAATTTTAACAGAACATTTCATAATGGCTCATTAAGAATAGTTTGGTGAAATCAGGTCTAAATGGTTCTTTACAGTTAGAGCGCTTTAGGAGAGCACGTTAGTTAAACTGTTTCATGCCAATCCATCATACTAACTAATATTATAAATGCGGAAGTGAGTTTGTTTGTAATTTACGCTTTCACGCTAAAATGCGAGCGCGAGGATTGAGCTCTCATTATGCGCAGGGTACGCGCCAGCTCCAACTGCTGTCTTAAAAAATATAGCTGATAGGTGGGACAGCCCCATACTGGGACATTTGAAATCAAATGAAATTGTTTATTCTGTCGTATCAGAAGTCAAAACTGTACATTTGAAAAAAAAAGAAATTGCTACGAGGTGTGGTATCGAGTCTGATGCCGCAAATATAGTTTTTTGAATTTTGTTTGTCCGTTTGTCTGGTTGTATGTTCCGGATTGGCACAAAAAAGACTGAAAGAATACTTTAAATCCCGGTAGTTTGTTTCTGTGGGATATTTTCCGACATCCACGCGGATGAAGACGCGGTCAATACCTAGTCTAGAAATAAACGATTCAATTTCATTTCTAAACCTTGTGTAGAGTGCCTACCTCCAGATTTCCCCAGTTATGCATTAATATTTATCATTCGTCCAATAAACACGGCAAATGCGGATCACAGTTCCTTAGGGAAGGTTATGCAACTAATGACTTCCCTCGCCTTATCCATATGTCTATTAACACTCATTCTAATTTCTCATCAGACAAATCTGCTCCACTAATAAAGGCCCCGTCCGATGGATTTATGAGTCCTCCAAGGACTCCAAGAAAAGAGACGTGATAAAAGTAATTCCACTACTTACTTCCTTTCAATTCCCTTTCATAAATAATATTCGTATACCTACTCTCGGAACTGAATCCATACAGACGTAAAGACAATCTAAATCAATCTGCCTAGCTTTTTCCCAACTATGTTGGGGTCAGCTTCCAGTCTAACCGGATGCAGCTGAATACCAGTATTTTACATGGAACGACTGTCAAAGATCCAAGAATGAACAGCCGGGACCAACGGCTTAACGTGCTTTCCGAGGCACGGAGGAGTCTCGGTATGTAAAGATGGTCAGACACCCATCCACTGACCAACCACGTAGCTTAACCTGATGGATCGACCCGTGCGGCTGTTATTACTTAGCCACGAGCTCCTCTGTTTTTTTCATAAAATAAATACGAGGTTGTTCCAGATAACTTCACAAGTTCTTCATTAATTGTTACCGAAGAATAAATAAAATAGTTTCTAAATAAAACTATTTACTTAGGTAAGTTACCTTGGGAACTTACCACGTCTAAATATTTGATTTCTTGTTACACGAACAAATCTGCGGGTAACGGGTTCTATTTGTATAAATTCTCTACTTGTAAGTGCATAGTATGTAATTATTTGTGGGTAGTTCGAGCACGCGCTTTCCAGGCTAGTGGTGGGGGAATGCGCAATGTTTAAAATTATCATTAGCGTCTAAATTGTAACAGCGGGCGGTTGTGTGTGTGATGGAGCTCGTGGAAATATGCGCCATATGTAATTACAATAGTGCGTGAAATATGTTTATTAATGAAATAGTTTGTTATGCACCAACTGTTGTGCGTGCCAATATGTTTATTCGCAAAGTATTTTGTAATTAACTTTTACTCATAACATCCCGCTGACGTCGAATTTGTTGGCTGAATAGAATATTGTTTTAGTTAAGTATGATTACAAGCAACGATGTTTCTTTTTCTTTGTATTACTTTGAAAGTCTCAATAATTTAAAATAAGTGGGGCCTGTGGGTCCCCTCGAGCCTTAACGAAAATGTACAAAAAGAAGAGACACACTTTTTCTTATTTAGGTATAACAAAAACGTAGATTCTCTCTTGGAGACAACAGCCACGTAAGCTCTGAAAGTAATCTCTTAACATCATTACAATATGATAAAGCTGACATCTCCAATGACGCGTAACCCTTATCTCGCGACATTACTTATAAGGGCGGAGTGCATGACGTAAGCGTTCTACAAAGGGTTGGCTCCAACTTCCATCCCTAGGGGATGGTTGTAAGTAAGTGCTCGCCACACCGTGGCTTCTAATTCATAAGTTACTTATGGAATTATAAAGATTAATCGTTTCTTTGGTTTCCAATTTTCATTGTGCGTATCGCCTCTGTCCAAAGCTTCTTGCAGGAGTCTGGTGCTTCACTTACGAAGATACCTCTCCGGTGTTGTTTAACTAACCTATTTAAGATAGCTCTAAGAATAAGATTAATAAATATATAAATATTCTCCTCGATATGATTCGCATCGTGAAGAGGTTCCTGTCTCTGGAGCCCTAACCACCGGTAGCTTGGAGGCTCCCGACACCGGCTGAATACAATTTTTTTATATTTTCAAATGTTTTATATATTTTTGAAGAAATATTTAAAAATTGTTTTATGTGGAAAAACATTAAATAAATTTAAATAGACGAAAGAATAATAATGAATTAATATAACAATTATAATTAAGTACATTGTTAGGTTTCAGTCATACTCTAGGTACCAGGTTTGGCAAGCCGCCTCATATCCCAATCCTGGACAAAGACGTATTCCACAGATTCTCACAATATCTAATGTTGAACGGGTTGCAAAATATTGGTCGTATAAAAAGCTGATAATTTCAGGACTGTAAAAACTACACGGAAATAACCTGAGTCTGAATACCAACAGGTGTGACCATAATTAAATATTTAATTAATATCCGTACGTAAGCATGGCTATTAAACAAACGCCATTAAATGTTAAATTTTCAGCTATAAATATTGAACTTTAGTCACTTCTGCAAGCGTAGATGATCGCTGCGGTCAACAGTGCCATTTATTTATATATTTATGCCTTATGTGCCCCTTTCAAATTCTCTAAGAATAATAAATATAATAAATATACTCCTCGATACGACTCGCATTGTAAGGAGGTTCCTAGCTGTCTCTGGAGCCCTAACCACCGGTAGTTATTGAACCGGCTGACTACTTTTTTTTTTTTTTGGCAAGCCGCCTCATATCCCAATCCTGGACAAAGACGTATCCTATGATTCTCACAATATCTGATGTTGAACCGGTTGCAAAATATTGGTCGTATAAAAAATTTCGTTGTGACATGAGATGACATTCATTTAGGGCATGCTCTACGTTGCCTTGAAATGTGCCCGTCATCTAGGGACAGTTGAAAATACTCGTGCAAATTGATTTGCAAATCATTTTTGCTGCTCCCCAGCTTAAAGCACTACGAACTGGAATTTTGGTAGCTATCCTTTATAATTTTCTACCTACAAAAGATACTCATACTAATACCTAAGGATGCCCAAAATGTATCTCCTTTGCTTCATTCCATCTCAAAGATCGTCTGTAAGATATCGCCTAAAGACTCTCACAAACAAGCGCGATGCGAATGTAATAAAAAAAATAAAAAAAACTTCATGGAAACTGTTCTACCAGAATCGCGTCGCACCGTCGCGTTGCGCCTGTCTGCGCGAACCTTTAAGCGATAAGACCGCCTATTGTGCACTACTAAGTTGTCGAACTTTTTGTTTAATGTGGTGTAGGTACAATACAGTGTTTAAACGTGTGTGTGTGTGTGTTTATGTGTTGGTTAATGTTTGTTGTGTATGTGAGTGTGTGCGTTCATATTGAATTTTAATCAAATTGGTATAGAATTATATGTATACAAGACACAAGATCCCAGGATGAGCTCTTTCATAAATTACTGGAGGTCTACTATAAATAAAGAAAATTATTCAAAAAACAAAAAACCCGACTGCAAAAACACATAACTGAAAAGAGAAAAACAAGCATTATAATCTATAGAATTTTGGTATCGCAGACGGGGACAAACAAAAGTTAGGTACACCATATTTCCGGTTATTATTGTTATATTATTATTGTCCCCGCCTGCGATACCAAAATTCTATAGATTATAATGCTTGTTTTTCTCTTTTCAGTTATGTGTTTTTGCAGTCGGGTTTTTTGTTTTTTGAATAATTTTCTTTATTTATAGTTTTTTAGTTTAATTAATATATCTTAATTTGGAATTGACTCGTTACCAGCTTTTATTTGATACCAATATTGTTGAAATTTATTTTTAAAAAAACTTCCCCTCCCTTTTTTTTGTACTTGCAGATGCAATACATAAATATTATATAGCCTATGTCACTTCTACGATTAAGACGAATCTAACGACACCTCTTATGTTAAAATCCATCTAGCCGTTTAGGCTACAGAGCGTGCCAAAGAAATAGACATACATACATACATACATACATACTCTCGAAAAACATTACCCTCCTTCTGGGGCAGTCGGGTAATTAGGTACTAAGTAGATTTATAATTGATTTTAAACATTTATACCATATGTAATTATATAGGTAACGTTAGGCCATCTAGAGCTTACCTACATAAATAAGCATTGACGGTGGTCGACGGCGATATTAATGTTCACATAAACATATTAATTACACAGAATTAATATAGAACAACATTGTTGCACGTCATAAAATTGATTAAAACAGTAATTACAAGGACTTTGTAACACTTCGTTAATAGTTAGTCGACTTTATTGACTTACAAGTTTTACTAATAACTGATTTCTATACTGTACAAAGTTGGTGCGACATGTTTTTTTAACTAAAATGGTATTAATTCGGTACTAGCCGCGTCCCGCGGTTTCATCCACATAAGTCTCGATCCCGTGGGAATATCGGGATAAAAAGTATCCTATGTCCTAACCCAGGTTTTGTTCTACTCATGTGCGAAATTTCGTCCAAATCCGTTTAGCCGTTTTAGCGTGAAAGCGTAATAGAAGAAAGAAAAGAAAGAAAAGAAAGAAAAGAAAGAAAAGAAAGAAAAGAAAGAAAAGAAAGAAAAGAAAGAAAAGAAAGAAAAGAAAGAAAAGAAAGAAAAGAAAAAAAGAAGAAAAGAAAGAAAAGAAAGAAAGAAAGAAAAATAAGTTAATTTGTTACAGAAACACGTGCATAAAAAAAAAATATTATAAGTTCGAGCAGAACAAGAAAATAAAAACAATAGGTAGATTATTCACGAACTCAAAACAGAAATAGTCGGCAGCTGCTGGCACGTCATGACTGTGACAAGAAGGCATAAACAAACAAAACTCACTTTTTACAAGCTTTATTTATCCTAACCAATATTATAAATAAAATGCGAAAGGGAGTTTGTTACGGTTGAAACATTTATTTATTATACAGGGTCAAAATAAATTGGCTAGCGAAACTCCGCTAAAGTGATGATGGGTATCGTATCGATATCGCAACATGATAAAACAAAAAAAAAAAATTATTTGATAATGATAATGATAATTTTTTTCTGGGTCGTAGGTAGTGTAGTTACTTGTAATATCAGTTTGAAATTTTTTTCATCATGGGTAATAATTGTTAATCTTAAACGAAAAAATTAAAAATAACTCATTTTCTCAACTCCTGCTTTAAGCTGTTTTCAGACCAGCGCGATTTGTCGCGCGACGCGACACGAACAATACAAAACTTCACGGTATAACAATAACCGGTGTCGCGTAGCGCAACAAATCGCGCTGTTTTGAAAACAGCTTTAAGGTGGATCCGCAGTTGTAGCCGGCGAAATTCAAATTTTCTTACGTTTTTGCAACTTGCAGGTTAGTGTCAGGTTGTATCTTGATCAAAATATGATTCGCGACTATATCAGATATGTCACACATACAGACAGATACGCACACACAGATTCGACACACATGTATGTGACGATTGACTGTGTATGTATTTACAGAATAAAATTATAATCATTAGAATCAAAGTTTCATAACAACTATTCCATAAGAAATTGGTTCTTATGGAACAAATCTAGCCTTAACCTTAAATAACTACCCACAATATACCAGCGGTTGTTGACCCCAAAGAAAGTCATCAAATCATATATTTTTTGTTTTTATTATGAGTATAGATATCGAAATCCATCACGTCAGTCGAGTTTCGCTAGCTATTTTAATTTGACCCTGTATTGGCAGTGCACAGTGTCCTTAGTATGCTGGCGGCTGCATATCAACAAACTGTGATTACTAGTGCCTGACCGAATTTCGTTTTCGTTTCCTGTTTTCGCAATTTCCGGCTGAAATATCCACTTTCGGCAACTTTCGTTTACGGCCGAAAAAATAATTGTTTTTTTGCTGTGGGCGGAAATAATTAAGTGCTGGCAAATATTTACTTTCAATTATCTAAGTAATTTATTCTAAGAAAATTCATAGCTCATTATTTCAGCCGAAAGACGTCCACTGGACTTTCACGACCCTGCACACATTGATACTGCATTTCTTTTGAATTTTATCGAAGAAAAACTTATCATAAAAACATACATGTTATTATAAGTCTTTGCCCGAAAATGCAAAATTGGCCGAATTAAATTTACAATTCCGGCAAAAAAAAAAAAACATTTTCGGTCGTATTCTAGCGATCACTAAAAGTCTGCAAAGCGTGAGCAATGTTATTGCCGTTAATTGCAAGGTCTACGTTCAGCAGAGGACGTTTGTCGGGCCCTAATAATAACAAAAGGAATGAATTTTTAGTCTATCTAGATTCCAGACACGAGCCACATGAAACCAAGTTTCATTTCGAGCTTAATTCGACTTAATTCTTAATTCAATGTCTACTCAAGAGCAAAGCTGCTTACAACTGAAAGAAAATCTTATCCACTTAAAAATCCTACTGAAATTTTTATCAAGTGACTATAAAGCTGGTATCTGGATTCTAGTAGGTATGTACTAGGTACTAGGGATGCAAGAAGTGCCAAAAAATATCGATATTATTTCGGAACGATATGATATTTTTTTAAATATTGATCTCGATTTCGATATAAGTATCGAAAATAAAATATCTATAACGGCGAAATTTTCTAAAAAAACATTTTTTCTTTATAAAATTCTACTGTTTCTTTACTATTCTTAAATAAACCTACCTAACTAGGAATCATCATTTCTGAGAATCAATAAATGAAACAATTAATAAAACATTGATAAAAATAAGTCTTCGTTGTTACGGCTCTGAATAAATCAGTGGCGACAACGGTGTTGCTATTGAACATATTATATTATTATTATGTACATATATCGTATTTGATACATTTTCGATATTTTGTATCGATATATCGAAATAGGTAATAGTTATCGCAAAAAAAAACGTATAACTAACAAAAAATATCGTTAAATCGATACATCGCTATTTTTTCTACAAGTAGAGTAAGTACAGTCTCTCTTACCCCTAAGCTTCGTGCAGACTAGCGCGACGCGACAGCGCGACGAAACACCGGCTATTGTTACACCGTGAAGTTTTCTTAGAAATTGTATTGTTCGTGCCGCGTCGCTCCGTCGCGTCGCAATGGACTGCATGAGCCTTTATCCTAATTTATTTAGGGTCGGCGCAACATGTCCTTTTTTCCAAACTTCTCTATTAGTGGTTATCTCGGTAGTCACACCCTTTCCAGCCATATCATCTTTCACACAGTCCATTCATTGTATATTTGCTGCATGCCTTTCATTCATCCCTTTTGTGGCCCGACATTCTGATCCATACAAGACAGCAGAGGTAACCATTTTTTTATAAATCTTTCTCTTAGGGTGAATCCGTAGTTATAACCCGTAATTCAAATTTTCTTACTTTTTCTTTTACTAAGTAAGATTTGTTCCATAAAAACTTTTCTATAAGTATATTCTTATGGAAAAGTCTAACTGAGATGTATTAATGATTCCAATGATTATAATTCTGTAAATACTAAAAATGATTATAAGTCATTCTATAAGATACAACCTGACACGACACTGACCTAGAAATTGGAAGAAAAAATAAGAAAAATTGAATTCCGTGGGTTATAACTGCGGATTCATCTTAAACTTTAGGGGAGTTGCATAAATACGCAATATTCAAAGGTGACTTTCTCGTGAAATAACAATCACGTCTTAGAGAAAAGACATATCGTCGCCCTCCCCGCTAACTGTCGTATCTCACAAACTGACGTATCTGCAGTGACATTACCTACGTGTAGGGCATGCAATTATCCGCCCATTTTACTATTCGGATATTTCGGATAATGCCAGACAACTATTCGAATATATCCGGATAATATGGATATTTTGGATACCACTGTAAAAGAGGTAAATCAAACTTATATTAGTTTACAATCGACATTTTTATTACAAAAACTCTCCAACAATCGTATACTAAAGTACTTCAGTTCGCACTAAAAGCAAAATCTGTCCGATCTGTCATTGACAGATACGAGAAAAGCTATCATCCAAGGGGTTATCTACCAATGGTATAATAGATCGTGAGCTGGTCAAATGCTATCTTTGTTAAGATGGCTAGAACAATTGAAAGCACATTAGATGAAGACTGGAAGTTTTACAAAGTAGTGCTTGGTAATAAATGAGTCAAAATCACACCACTGACATTGCTAGATGTCAAAGTATGTGATGTATAAGTTGGATCAGCACAAACTAGTAGCCGCGAATGACATGTACTTTCATCGATTCCCTGAATATGAACTATGTTCTGTGCGTTTCGGGTCAGTTCTCGTTATCGCGATTGTGCAGTCTTATCTTCCGTTGGACATATTATATGTGAAATTTTGGATATTCCTAAAGAGGACTTTCCGGATTGGGTTTTTATGGTCCAGGCAGGAAAGCAAATCATGAATGCAGAGAATCAAGATGAGGCCTCTGCTCCAAATTCCTACTTCCCATATCAATCAAATGGTACTTTTTGATAGGCCTACACTGTCCTCTCATACCTGTTATCACTGTAATTAAAAAAAATCCTTTGTAAAAACCATTTATTTTTAAAAGAGTAACCGTGGAGTTTCTTGCCGGCTCTTCTCCATAGGAAACGACCTTTTGGAACCGTGCACCTAGCTTCTGACGTTTCATAAGTGCCCTTGTTGGTTTATGTGAAATAAAATATTTTGAATTGAATTTGAATCTGATTTTGGCTTGGTTACCAAAACAGCTTATTCAAGTGTAGCAAAGCCTAACCTTTTCTTTATGTTGCATTTAACAGGAACTCTATTTTGGTTCTGTAAGATATCGTCAAGCAAGACACAATACCGAGATGAATCTAGAGAACAACACTACTAATCAAAGCCATCATTCTTGCCAATGCCTTTAAAGAAAATGCCATGCTTGTCAAAGCATTCACTGTTGATGGTCAACCTGCAGAGTCCTTTCGATCTCTTTCCTTATTTTCTCTGTTAAAGTAAATGATATTTCAGTTTCTGCTGCTTGTAACCACTGAGTGCTACGTCATCACCACCGCTGTCGTCAACTGAAGTCGAGCTCTGTGCAAAAGCACTTTAAAATTTTCTCTATGATGATTTGATGAATCTACATACTAATTGTGTCATTAGATGGATTTTTGAAAATATAGCATGAATTGTCACGATTGCGAATACCAATTTTAAAACACAACGTTAAATGTTATATTATCAAAAGGAAAATGGAACAAAAGTAACTATCCGTATTATCCGTTTTATCCGGATAGTAAAACAAATTATATTCGGATAATATTTTCGACGGATATCCGGATAATTCGGATATCCGGATATCCGAATATCATGCCCTACCTACGTGTTCATAATTTTGTTTCGAATATGTTCTCTCTAATCGTCGTATCTGTGTCATCTACCGTTTAGAAGATAATCACGTATTTTGTTTTGCGTATGTGCAAAAGAAGGGAAGAAATATTCTCACTAACTGTCGTATATGCACACATACTACAGTTAGTGAGATCCACATAGGGCACTTAGCTAGAATTATTTATTGTCTATAATGTTTACACATTATTTTTTTCATTTGTGTTATCCAAATCAAAAGCTTTTTGTACGAATATGAAACCCTTTTGGAAAATTGGCCCTTTTTGTCAAATCATCTCATTACTTATAGTTTAACATACCAAAATTGCCAAAAATATGAACACATTTTTTTTTTACTTCTTACAGGTAACTTGTAGCTTTTTACGCTAACGAACGAACATTTTTATTACTTTTAATGAATTTATATAACATTAATAGAGTTTTATTTATATTTTTATACAAAATAATGAAGTCGGAACAGACACAAGTTTTAAAACAAATTTCTCACAGAGTGACGTATCTGCTTCAAATGAATATAACTAAATAAATAGATACCTTAGGGCTTTAAAGAAACTACTAACTTAAAGAGTGAGCAAAGAGCAATATAAAAACGATATTAATTATTTAATAAAGCCACAACTAACGCCACTACAGTAACACGATTGTAGCGCCCGACCGAAAAACCGTTGCCCTGGAAAAATATCAATAGCTAGTTACGACAGTTAGCGGGGAGGGCGACGATATTTTATGATAGTATGGTTTTGGAAATAACATGATAGTTACACCGTAAAATTCAAATTAACATTTTAGGAGAAAATTCTTTTTGAACCTTGCATAGTGTGAAGTATTGTAACTTGTTCCTAGCAAAAAAAATGTTTGCAAGTAATTTACATGCCGTTGTAACATATTCACCAATATGAAGTTAACATAACATTACGCTTGTATTTCCCGAAGGGTGAGGCAGAGGTGTACCTATAGTACACACACATTCCGCCAGTTATGTTTAAGTCCCATGTAATAGGGGGCGAGCCTATTGCCATCAACCGGGCACAAATCCAGACTGCGGGCTGCTACTGAGAAATGCCAGATGGATAAACCCAATAACACTTTACCCGACCTGGGAACCGAACTCAGGACCTCACGGTCAGGGGTCTCCCTTGTTTCATCTAAAAGAAATTGACAAATTATCACTTCCCAAACAATTTTCTGCATAATTTCATTTGCTAAATTATTACTTAGCAAATAAACTCTTCACAAATAATTGTAACGCATACCTAATGTTTGGCAAGTGAACGTTTAAACAATAACTTGCTTACAAACTAGTACTTTTACCAATTTTAAGTTAGTCAAATATTTCAGTTCGTATAACATATTTTACGCAAAATAAAATAAGCCAAATATTTTGTTTCGCCAGTTTTCAATTTACGAAAAAAATACGTTACGATGTGGGTGTGGGAAACACCATGGGACACCTTAACGGCATTGTCCTTGACCTTGATGTTATTGACCTAGAGGTCAAGGTCAAAATTCTGAAAGTAAAGATCCGCGATTCTCAGGAGCAGTAACAGGTCAATATCATGGTTTGGGTCGCAGATGCTTATAACGCTCACCACCGCAAACAGTTGATTATGAACAAATAAGAAGCATGCCAACAAGGATGCTTGCTTCAAGCATGCATCATGCAAGCAGACATGCAGCGTACAAGCAGGCATGCCTCATGCAAGCAGGCAAGCAGCATGCAAACAAGCATGCAACATGCAAGCAGGCATGCAACATGCAGCAAGCATTGTTTCTGTCACGGCTCCGGCGCTGCGGGATTTGGGCGGCTCCACGCGAGCTGAGGAGCAGGCGCAGCTTCGGCTTGCTGACCGGCTTCGCCGGCCAGCCACAGCTACGGCGGCGGGCCTTCAAACCATCTGCGACGATAAGGGCCGCCTCACCCCTCCGCGCCTACGCGGGTTTAAATTACACTCTAGATAGGGGTAGGGCAGACAAGACTACGTGGAGTCGGTTTTGCAGCAATTCGTTTCTGTGTATTTGTTTTACGACAAACAGTGGATCGGAGACAAAGATTACCAAGACGCTTTTAGCCTTACATAAACTTACAAAGAAGTACGCAATTAACATCGCATATATTAAAATTAATGTGCATTTTTTAACTAAGTATATAATTACCAAAAAATCTTAATTTTGTTTTTATATTTTTTCTCATACCAAATCAATTGACTAAATGTTTATTGTCTAAAGATAGTTTGCTGTAATAAATCATTTGAAGACCAAATGCCATAATGACATTATTCTTGGTAATATTCTGCCAAGTAAAAATTTGACCAAATGAAAATGTGCGTACTAAAATCATTCCAAATATTGCATTGGTATAAAAAAAGGTTGCTGAAAGTTTGGATAATGAAATTTTGTCGTAATCCTTTAGGCAAAACGGGGGGATCCCCACGGTCAGCAATAGCGCGTGCAACCACAAGACGAATCAAAAGTTGTTATGGTATACAAGCTTGCAAGCTACTTCATACAGTGTATTGAAGCAAAATGTAAACACAAATAAAATGTAAACACAAATAAAACAATTAAGTAAAACAACTTTATTGCAATGTAGATTACATCATTCCTAGCATAATATTATGCGACTTCACATTGTTTGTACGACCTTAATAAATGCAGAGTTCAAAATAATCACTTTGCAGTATTGAGGCCAGCATAATAACATAATAAGTGACAAAATAATCAAACTTGTAACGTAAATAACAGCTTGATAATACCTGCCTTTTAAATTGTTACGAAAATTTACGTAAACGGGTTATTTGTAAGCTATTTTCTTCAAAATATATTGAATGAATGTATGAATATACAGGGTGTGTTAGAAATATGTGGTTAAACAGCAAAAAAAAAAAAAATATGGAAATGTGTGGTTGTTGGCAAAAATATTTTTTTTGTAGTCAGGTAGTTTATTAAAAAACATTGGACACGTATTTGTTCTCTTTTTACCAGACTACGGCAAAGCCAAAAGGAAGGGTTATGATTTTAGCTGTCTATGTATGTTACCTATATTATGTACCTATGTATGTCTATGTATGTATGTTTGCTTTTACGTGTGTTCCACCGTAGCGCCTAAACTACTGAACCGATTTTTATGAATGAGGTATCATTTTACGTAAGTATACAAACGAATACGGTAATACATTGAGTTAAAATGTAGAATGACGTCACTCTCCGGTAAATTTTATACTGACTTGTAACGTAGCAAGCCCCCACTCCCCAACTTTAATGCGTTTTAGCTAAACCATTTTTTTATTAATATGATAAAGCAAAAAATACGTGTCTAATATTTTTTCATTATCTAACTTGCGGACTAAATAGTTTTTCTTTTCTGCAGGCAAAATCCCTATTTTAGAGTGTAGTACAGACCATCAAACTGAACATCTTTCTCTATGGGACCAACATCATAATCGAGAAAAAATATTCAACTGTCGCATACAAAACTCTGTTTTTTTTCCAATTTGACCATTTAATTCTGAAACAGCCTGTATGTGGTGAACTATAAAATAAACAAACAAATGTGTTTCCCAAAGAAATCACCATTCACACAGTTTACATATTATAATAAAATCTTTTATTTAGCTATAAAAGAAAACTTTTTCTTAAGATAGACGAGACGTGTCCATAATTATGTTAATTTTATTCAGAAAGCATTTATTTCCACTGCATGTTTTTGTTAGGCTATTAAGTATGGAATATAAAATAAACATAAAGATTAATATCTTGCTGAAAGTGAAAGATTGTGCCTAATATAGATCCCACAATAAGCCAGGCAACATTGCCATTCAACGTGGCAACATTGCCATTTAACGTGGCTATGCAGCCAGCCTATCCGGATGACAGCGATGTGGACGAATACTTCGATTAAGTCTCCTTTTGTATTTATTTGTACAGTTAGTCACTTAATTTAGTACCTAGTGTAACTTTTTATAAAGCAAATTCGAAAGTTATAAGTACTAATCAAAACGTTTCCTTACACAAAATTTGTCTTAATGTACCTACAAATTATTATCATCTTTTGAAAAGTATTATATTTATCATTGTAGTATGTACTTTATTGTTTGTTTGTTAATAGTTTTAGTTAAGTTAGGATAGTGAAATTAATTTGTACAGTTTTATATTAATTTAAATGATAGAACAGTATGTATTTTATTAACTTTTTTATAAAATTTCTATGAACGGCTCGCCAGCACACAGTTAAACCCTGAGAGGTTTGTGTTTTGTGGCTATAACCAAAGTGTAATACTCGTATAGGGTGTTTTAGAAATAAGTAAATAATAGATAATAATAGTTAATTGTGTTAAAAATTGTAAAACTTATATACCACAGTAGTGTAGATAAATGATTTTATTTCTGTAAGTAGGTTTGTGCAAACACTTTTACACGTCAATCATATTCTTAAAACTAGATGAGGCTGGCTGGCGTTTCCTATCTGATGTACCGATAAGAAGGGTCAAAACAAACTCAGAGGTCACAGTCTCTTTTCAGTATAAACGTATTCTTCGTCAGATTATGTGAAGACCATGTATAAGTACATTGATGTTAAAATACAATAGACGATGAATATTTAGTAACTAATCCGCTTAAGTGTTCTAGAGTTAGAGAACCGTGTAAGAAATCGACACGTGTTTCGCCATCCAACGAAACATCCTCCTCGGACACGCCGTGTTGCCACGACAAGAGCCGAACGCAAAGTGAATTTTTTACAGGGTTCTCTAACTCTTTAAGAACAATTAAGCGGATTAGTTAGTAAATATTCATCGTCTATTGTATTTTAAAATGGATTTCCGCAAAGTCACGCCTAAGTCAATTAACTACATTGATGTTTGCAATGGTCTTTTGAGGAAAGAACCACATAGATTGAGTGGACCTGTTCAGCCAATGCGACAAGTTATAAGGCTCCATAGGGGCGGAGAGGACCAGAACTAGAAACACAGCTAAATAGGTACATCCACGACGAAACCAATCACAAACTTATTAATAACTCATTAGTAAGTTACCATTGAAATAGTAGTGCTGTTCTGGTATTGGTCATTTGAGTTTATAACAAGTTGCTTTTGAATACGGGAAATCTCAGAACAAATAAAAAAACCAAGACATAGCCGCTGTCAACAGTGACGGCCGGTTCGTAAACATGTGTGCACTTTACATTTCGTTTTCTAATCCTAGAGACTAATTTGACAGGTGCAAATGTCAAACTCTAAATTGAAAAAACAAACAACAATCACTTGAAATGTCAAATTATTCTCTGGGTTTAAAATGAGGGTTAAAAATGAATTTGCGTGAGGTGTAGTTTGGTTGTAAATGTGTGCGCGTGGGCGTGTATGCATAGAACGGGGGTGTAGTTTTGGCATGCTTCACTGTATTGTTCACAGCGCTGTCTTTTTTTTAAAGTGAAACCTTCTTTCGTGTTGAGGCTTTTTCGGTGAACAAAAATCATGGAACTCGCGTCATCTTCACCTAACGCTCGAACGAAAGACATCAACGCAAGAATCAAAAAGTTACTTAGTTTTCACTCCTATCGGCAGTCCCCAAAGACTGTCCGATTTTTTAATGTTTTGGTATGTGGGGGGCAATCAACAAATTCATGACAACGTGAATAAAGTGGGCAATGTTGCACTTCTCTGCCCTCCTCGTTCCAACGGACAGGCAGCTTTAGATAGTTATCGGGAATAATATATCGCCCGATATTATCGCAATGAGATCCGACGATGCACTGAACCGATACTATCGTCAGTATGGTGAAGTCTTGCAATTGCTTTTTTATTGGCCCTCGCAACCATTTACTATGCATGAACTATTTCTTATCGCAATAATGTAGTGTGATTATAATTATTGTCCCGTACAATAATCGTCCCTACAACTAAATGTTCATATTACATATCATAGTACAAATCTCACCGTGAAAGCTTAGGTGAAATGAGCTGCCATTACATATTAAGGATCCCGCACACAGGCGCGACATGTGCGCCTGTCTGCGGGATGCTTAATGTGGATGACAACCTGACACTGAGCTGAAAATTGCAACACGTAAGAAAATTTGAATTTTGCGGGCTACCTTGGCACATCCAGAGAAAAGTAAATATCCAAGTCAGAGCAAAAAGATTAACCCATCAGCGTAAGAAGCAGATGGCTACCTGCTCCTTCACCACTTATGGAAGCTCTCTACACGTCCTCGAATGTCTCAAAAGATGTATAGAAGAGTATTGTACCAGGATCAATATCACAAGTGCACCCTTGTTTCTCTTCAGCCAATATTTCACCTGAACGAGGACACGGCAAAGCGATAACGGCTCTAATTAAGCCTAAGAGCTTTTATACGAACACTGTAACAAAGACTAATTTACATAGTTTCACTTACAAAGCTAATTAGTAAGGGTAAGGATTTTTTGTCGAAGAGAAGGCTGTGTCGAATCTCAGAGGGAAGAAATCAAAGTGAATGTTCGAAGTTAAATGTTTAAAGTCAAAGGATTTTCGGTGGTCGTTTGTAAATAAATAGAGGCACCTATTTTATATTGCGGTGTTCAGTTACTGTAGGCACGGTGAGCACTACTTCGGCTAAAAAAATAATTAAAAAATTAAGAGGGATGCGCTGTTACCGTGGCCTGTGGAAACGTACAGGCAACTGAAGGAACACGGGTGGGTTTTAGTCAGTAAGAGTCTGACACGCCCGTCCGCTCCGCCCAGAGTGGGAGAAGATATTTGATGATTGCCAACCCATAAAAAAAGAGAAAAAAAAAAGAAAGAAGGATGCGCTAAGATAGTCCGCGAAATTTAAAATTTCTTTAGTTTTTTGCAATTTGCAGGTCAGTGTCAAGTTGGCTTTACAGAATTATAATCATTAGAATCAGCAATACAACTCCTAATCCCCAAATGCCATGATTTCATGAAATAGTCATTCAATAGGATTACATGAAATTATAGAGTTGTATTGATGATTTCTATGATTATAATTCTTTAAATAAACATTTGATAAGACCGCGAATCATATTTAGATCAACATACAACCTGATACTGATTAGTAAATTGCAAAAAACCTACGAAAATTTCAATTCGCGGGCTACCCTGACGCTTTCGCCTTAACACATTTACTACTTCTAATCCCGGTAGTACGTTCCTTTGGAATATTTTCCGCTATCCACCCGGGCGAAGCCGCGGGCAAAAGCTAGTTCCGTTATAAAATCTATGTCAACAAAAGAATTCCGTGTTCAATCAATCACGAAAGCTAACATGCGATTTGACAGCAAATGTACAAATCAAAGGGTTACTCCAGCCTTCAGAAGGCGGGGGTTGGAGATTACTTCATTTTTACTACAGATGGGGAAGGGTTAAACTTTTCTTTTTCAGATTGTACTTCAAAATGTTCAAGTAAAGGCCCGAACACACGTATTACAACCGCATCACATCGCATGCAGTCACAAAATGTGGGCAAGCAGTGGTTACATCATGTGAATAGTGTTGCAGCAGCTTCTTGCAGTTGCGTTGTGGTACGATGTAGTTGTATTGTTGCTGGTAGTTGCGATGTGGGTTAAATTGTTTCTAGAGTTTTCATTAAATTTAAAAAAGTTGTAAGCGCGACTGCTGAGCGTGGGGTCCGGGCAGTGTTATTGCGTTTTCCATTACGAATTTCTTAGTAACAGCCCGGAGTTTGAAAGTTGGCGGTGTGATACCCCCGTGCCTCGCAATGCACGTTAAGCCATTGGCCCTGCGCCTGATCTCTCTCCGGTCGTGTCGGATTGCCGTCCTATCGGACTATGAAAGTTAGGGAAGAGAGAGTGCATCTGTGTCTGCGCACACACTGGTGCACTATAATATCGTTAGCGCCAAGGGCGATTGGGGCTAGTCTCCGTTGAGATTGGCCGCCAACGCCGAAATACGGTTTGGAGGACTACAGGAGGAGAGTTTGCATACAGATAGAACGTTGTGTTTGCGATGTCAACCTGGTGGTGGCGTTGAGGCTGCAACGTGGCCTTAATAGATAGATAGATAAATCGTTTATTTGGTGCACACAAAAGAAATAGCACAACATACAAAAACACGATCAAATAATAACTAAGTACATGAATATAGATACAAAGTGCCAATATACAAAACTTAAATACCTAAAGAAGAAAACAAGACATTGTGATGACACTATCGGCTAAAACACTAACGGTTAATGGGTCGGTATCTTCCACACGGTTAATTTTTACGGCCACAGCCCATCCATGTTGTCGATGTGGTGTGCTGGTGGTGCGTGTGACCGGGCCTTTACTTTAGAAGAAATCTCTCCATGCTTCCTTCACATGGCATAGCAAACTAGCGCAAGTCACTAGCACACTTACTGTGATATACCTACGATTGTATGTTATTTTTTTATTCCATAATGTCACTCAGTATTTATAACCTACGCATGTTTTGGCATTTCTTTTTGATTAATAGTTACATTCATAATGGACGTTTATAGTCCCATTGTCAATTAATCACTGTGACTATTACTGTTTTTTTCATTAGATCACTTTCATTTTGTGTTTTGCTTGTGGTTTCACTCTTGTTTAGCGTTTTATCTTCGTAATTGTATTAGAATAACTTAATTGGAAGATCAATCTCGTAAACGCAACGACCACCATGTTTATTATTATTACAGCATTTGTCCGAGTGCGACAGGATAACTACAGTTTGAATTTCGAAACGAGGCAATAGGAAAATCAAATCGTTATGGTATATTTCAAATCATTTTGGTTTGCTGCGCGCTTTGGTGTTTACTGCAAGTGCAGCAAGCAATTTATTATTGTTATATTAATAAACATTGACAGGTACTGATTTTGTGGTCTAGTAGTCTGAAACGCTACTGCTGACCGTGAGGTCCTGGGTTCGATTCCCAGGTCGGGCAAAGTGTTATTAGGTTTTTCTATCAGGAATATCTCAGTAGCAGCCAGGAGTCTAGATTTGTGCCCGGTTGATGGCAATACGGTCGCATGTAGGTATTACATGGGATTTAAACATAACTGGCGAAATGAGGGTAAAACTCTGCCTAGCCCTTCAGGGATTACAGGCGTTATGTGACCGGTATGGTTCCCCTTGTAACTACGTTGACTATAAAAGACTGAAAGGAGATATTTACAGATATCTCTAAATCATAATCAGCCTGTTATTGTTCCCACTGCTGGGACACAGGCCTCCTCTCTATGAGAGGGAGAGGGCCGTAATCCACCACGCGGGCCCATTGCGGGTTGGTAGATGTCACATGTCTTCGAATTTTTTGGTTCTACGACATGCCGGTTTCCTCACGATGTTTTCCTTCACCGTTTTGAGAGCAGTGGTGATGAAATTATTTACACAAATTAAGCGCCTGCTTGGGTTCGAACCTACGACCTACAACTCGTAAGTCGGGGCCGTTACCACTGGGCCACCACTGCTCTATCTCTATAAATGGAGTCATGTTATTCCAGTGCAAATGTCATTGTGTTTTATACGGTGAGACAACGAAACGGTAAGAAAACGTCAAATCGAACTCTAGCTATGAGCGTTTATTCTGAAACTTGGCAACGTCGCAAATAGCTGTCAAATATTTACCTGTTTTGATTAATTTGGCAATATTACTGTATGGAAATATGAAATGTGGCTAACTAGTGAACTAAAATATAGATTATGAAATACAATAATAAATATCGTAACACCAAATATTTAGTTTTACATGTAAAAAAAGTATTTGTAACTTTCAAAATGCATTTTTTACACCTAAATCGGTTACACCATCAAATTCAATGTTATAATTGCAGTTCATTATTCATATTCTAGTTCGCTAGTTAGTCTTTTTTTTTTTCCATACAGTAATATTGCCAAATTAATCAAAACAGTGAAATATTTGACATCTATTTGCGACGTTGCCAACTTTCAGAATAAACGCTCTTAACTTTAACACAAGCAAAACAATAGACAACCTTCCAACACAAACACCAATTCGTGAAGTCCCAAATACTTTCCTTTATACCAACAAAATCCAATTCCAATTAAAACTAAAAATAAATTATACTCAAAGCAAGCACTCACGGCCGGAACATAAATATAAAATAAAAACACAGCAATCCCCTTAATTGTGCGCGTGGTCATAACATTTAAAAACCATAATGAAATGGTTCAAGAAACAATATTAATGTTTGTATAACGAGCTTTCATTGGGGATTACATAACTATAATTACAAGTAATTTATAGTTAAACAAATATTTTGTTGGTAATATTTTAATTGGAATCGTTGTAAGACTATATAGCAGATTTGTGGTGTGTTTGGATATGATAGTGGCAAGTAGTATAAGAGAGTATCTATGTAGGTAAAAGCCGTTTGAGCCTTTCGTAAAACATACATAATATATATCTAAACTTACGCATTCTTCCCCGTGGCGTAGCTAATAGTAAAGGGGGGCCCCTTTGTATCAAAATAATTATGTTGGGGGCCCTCTATCAAAATATCTGACTATAGCGAAATTTTATTAAAAAAAAAAAAAAAATTGCATCCTGAGGTGACCTAGTATAGTAAGGTAAAGAGAATCCAAGAGCGAGCGCTGTGAGCTAGAAAATTGACTCAGTTATGTTAAGTTTTCATTCAAGAGCGAGCGAAGCGAGTTCGAAAATAGAAGCATTCTGAATCGAGATTGTTGAAGATTTCATTGGACTTTTACTAAGACTGTATTTATTTCAAATAAACCACTTACTACAGGCACCTTTGAATTGTCAAGGCCGACCCCTTGACAAAATGCTTTGAGCTGGAGTTTTTTTTTATTTGTTTCTTCGCGCTGATTGTGATACCTATAAATAAAATATGTTTTTTAACGGTCTATAAGTATTTTATTAATTATGCGTCTGATTGTAATCACAATAGTCTTTGTTAGCGTTGTTCTGCAAAGCAAAGTAATTTTGCATACCCAGAATTGAACAAAAATGTTTTTAGAAACTAAATAAAGAAGCCACAGATTGACCCAGTTATTTAGTAAATAACTTTATACAAATTGCACAAAGAATTCCTTACAACAAAGAGGTAATGGAATAATAATTTCAGATATGCAGCTTTCAGCACATTCTACGTATATTTTGCATAATTAGAGTAATTAATCTACCTCTTTGGTCTAGTGGTCGCAAGCGCTACTGCTGAGCATGAGGTTCTGGGTTTGATTCCCGGGTCGGGCAAAGTGATATCGGGTTTTTCCATCTGGAATTTCTCAGTAGCAGCTTGGAGTGTGGATTTGTGCCCGGTTGATGGCAATAGGCTCGCCCCCTATTACATGGGACTTAAACATAACTGGTGAAATGTGGGTGTGCTGTAGGTACACCTCTACCCAACCCTTTGGGGAATACAAGCGTGATGTTAGGTTATGTTATGTAAAGTAATTAGAGAGTAAAAACCAAAGCTTGGCCAGAGACGTAACAGAATGGCATCCCAGAGAAGAAAAGAGGAAGACCAAGATGTGAAGACGACTTGAAAACTACAGCGGGAGGGACATAGAGGAGAAATACTCACGACCATGACCTATGGAAAACCTGGGGAGGCCTTTGCTAAAAAGAGCAAAGGAATCTGGAGATTTCTGTCTAAACTTTTTATTTAAATTAATTGTAACACTTTTTTATGAATATATAATGTTCACTATATTAACCACAACTAACTATTAACACTAGGTCCTAACTAACTATACAAAAACAAGAGGATAATTTAATTAGCCGTCGAAGTACTCGGTCACATTGAATAGCAATGCTAATTCTTAGGCCAAAAAACGACCCGACCCTCTGGTTACGTCGAGTTTCGACCAGTCAGAGACGCACTCTGGCTATAAGACGACTACAAGACCCGAGCGTTTCGACTCTAAAACTAGTTTTAAAATTGATTGTAAAGGCTACTTGAAATTGAAATTGAAATTATGCACAATACCTACCCGCATCATCGTATTGACGAGATTCATTGGAAATACGTCACAGCTAATTGGATATCAATTTATCAGTTCTGGCTGACGATTGGTTTGGCATAGGTACTTGATATTAATACTGATCCCTTATGATGGATATTCCAGGAATATACTGTAGGAGAATAACTAGGTAGTACCTACTTCATAAGATAAGTTCTTGGATAATTATTTATAGAAGGAAGATCCAATTAATTGACCTCAATAAAATTTTGTTAGTTAACTACCATGACTATAGGATATTCAGTATAAGAATATTTCACTTTCAAAAAAAAAAAAAAGAAAATCAGATGAGTGCAAGCAGTGGTGGCCCAGTGGTAACGGCCGAGACTTACGAATTGTAGGTCGTAGGGTCGACCCCAGACAGGCGCTTTACTTTCTGTAAATAATTTCATCACCACTGCTCTCAAAACGGTGAAGGAAAATACCGTGAGGAAACCGGCATGTCCTAGAACCAGAAATTCGAAGACATAATGTGATATGTACCAACCCGCACTGGGCCCGTGTGGTGGATTACGGCCCACTATCCCTCACAGTGACCCAGCAGTGGGAACATTATAAGCTAGAGTCGCAAGAGAGCATCTTGCTTCGATTAAATGATCTGCGGTTTCAGTTATAACTATGTCATGTTCATGATTGTACCACATTGAGAGAAAAGTACTACTTGTAATTTCACCGACAAACTAGGTACGGTACTAAGTTTACCCTTCAAATCAGAATTCAGCGATCAATACCTAGTTTCCCCAAAGAAATAAGAGCTGTACCTACCTATTATCGAACTCAATAATCAAACAAAGGGCCTACTACCACTAAAAGCAGACAATAATGAAGGTACTACACAAGATTAATAGCTCCCCCAAATGGTTCTCACAATCGCTCCTAATCCCTGTCATACCTTGTTAGTTTTTAATTTAATTACGTGAACATTCTAATACATTAAATGAAATGCTTCCTTTACTTCAAACTGAACTGGCCGCTGGCCGACCAATTTCATTAAATTAATTCATACTTTAATTCCATTAGTTGCTCGCTCTTGCGCGTTTCTTTACGTAGTTCATAATGTTTATCTAATTTAATTAAAATGTCGAATGATGGAAAATTTCTTTTCGTAATGACATAGACATTGGTTAGTGACTGAGTAGTTTTGTGTCTTTTATGCCTCGTTTGTTATAGCATATTCGTAAATGGGACAATATAAGGCCACCTGACACTTCATACCTGCAAATTACAAAAAACGTAAGAAAATTTTAATTTCGCTGTCACCCTTGGCGTTGTGCGTTTTGTCTAAACTAGCCGGAACTTTCACTTCGCGACGGCAACACGCGCTGAAAGTACCGGCTAGTTTAGACAAAACGCACATGAGATTGCAATAGCGAGATGATATTTTGTGATGAGATGAGCGACCAACTAGTCGCGCGCGGACTATAGGTGCCGGGAGCCCTACCGGAGAGTTCACTTTAGCGCAAACGTAGTGCTGATGACCCCACTGGAGGCTCCACTAATATGGTGCATATATATGGCAGCATGGCATATGAGCTCTATGAAAAGTCGATGGACTCGTGTTTTCTTGACCTGTATGATGTTACCAAGGGAATAATATTAAAATTTTTAAAACCCCCGAGCCATCATTTCATAATTTCTCTTTTCTACTCCATCACCAGACCCTCTTCATCATCTATCCAATATTCCAATGAGTCCGAACACGATACCTGTGCTGTAAGTTGGTAAGGGAGTTGGGTATCCTGCAAATTCCAGGTGATGCTGCAGCATCAGTTCAAGAGTACTATGTTCTTCTAATATCATTGAAGTAACAGATCAGACCCGTGGAAGACGCTCACATCCATTAATCAACTAGAAAAGAGCTGATAATCTTCAAATGGCTGAACCGATTTTGATTAAACATTCTAAGAACCATTGCTAGAAAACTTGCTTTCGAATTAAAAAAACCGCATCCAAATCGGTTCACCCGTTTAAGCTACGGTGCCGCAGACAGACACACACATAGCGGTCAAACTTATAACACCCGTCTTTTTGCGTCGCGGGTTAAAAACATGCAGGTAATGTTACTTTTGGTCTACACCAGCATTAACCCCTTGTGTTAAATAAAAACTTTTTACATTGCCGAAACAAAAGTGTCTTTTACGCGCAACAGGAGGAGACAATCTACTGTACCTTTGTTCTCATATTTGTGTAATTTTCCGCTTATCGAACATTTTTGTAATGAAAATTGTATAATTTGTTGTTTCCCAACTATATTGGGGTCGGCTTCCAGTCTAACCGCCTCTGTGGTCTAGTGGTTAGACAACCTGTCTCAGACCTAGAGGTCTCGAGTTGATTCCCAGTGGGGGTAAAATTTTCTGCTCGGTTTGGTTGTTCTAAGTCCGCCTGGCTAGCTACCACCATTATATCTATAAGTCTGTCGCCATAACAACAATTTTAACGGTATTGTTGTGTTTCGGTAGTTATAACTAAGATAGCCAGTTCCTCTGTGGTTGAGGATTCGGGGTGATGCTCGCTTCCTACTTCGGCCTCATGATCACTTACTATCAGGTGAGAGCTTCACCGTTGCGGTCAAAAATAAAAAAATGCTTATAATATTCTAAGAAAGTTTAAACAAGTCATTACCCGGTTACTGGGTTGTGGAGGTCAAATAAGCAGTCGCTCCATGTAAAATACTGGTATTGCTGAAGCCGACCCCAACATAGTTGGGAAAAGGTTATGTAGATTGACTTATCTTCTATCTATATCTTCTATATCTATACATATAATAAAATTGTAGAAAAGTGGTGTCTGTACAATGGAAATATATGAAAAAAAAAATAGCAGGGGTTGTTATTATATCGATGCTGAACCCGAGATTGTAATTAAATTTGTTTTTGTCTGTTTGTCTGTTTGTCGGTTTGTCTGTTTGTCTGTTTGTCTGTTTGTCTGTTTGTCTGTGTGTTTGTGCACGCTAATATCAGAAACGGCTTATTCGATTTAGATGCGGTTTTCACTAATATATTGTAGTAAGCTTCACTTAACATTTAGTGTTTATTTCATGTCAATCGGTTCATAAATAAAAAAGTTATGTCAATTTAAAGAATCACATCGAACATTTGTTATAGGTTAGGCATTTCTTTCCTTGATTTTCGGTATACTTATCTTAATTTTTATTTAGGGTTTGTATATAAATATTATAAGTATTTGGTATAGGTTAGGCATTTCTTTTCTTGATTTTCTTTATTAAGTATAAGTTTATTAGCTCAGGTTAGTAATAAATTTTTCTAGCAATTCTTTTGTTTTATAAAATTAGTACGTTTGGTTTACACGTCTTAACACTTATTACTTAAACTGTGACAATTTTAGAATGTATAATAATCTGTAAGTATTTATAATTTAATTGTTTACGATAGTACGTGTTTACTAAATAACTGTGTGTTAAGTAGTACTATTTTATTGTAAGAATGCATCGAGGAAGATCCAACCTCTCCCAATGTAGCAGAAATGCTAAAAGGATGAGATTAGTTCGATCACAGGAATCTGAGGAAGGTCGTGAGGCAAGGCTCTCTGCAACTCGGGAACATCAGGCTAGGTTTCGTGCTGCAGAAACTTCGACTCAGCGGGAATCTCGACTGAGTTCAAATCGTTCTCGAATGGTCGAGGTCGCGAAAAATTTTTTTCATACTAATGGGGTCAAGTCATGAAAAAGGCTGAAAAACACTGCCCTACATTAATCCTACTAATATTATAAATGCGAAAGTTTGTGAGGATGGATGGATGGATGGATGGATGGATGGATGGATGTTTGTTACTCTTTCACACAAAAACTACTGAACGGATTTTGATGAAACTTTACAATAATGTAGCTTATACATTAGAATAACACATAGGCTATAATTTATAAAGATTTTATGTGATTTGGCCATAATATAACGATAAGTATCAAGTAAGTCGGAAAAATTCCTGCCCTCTGAGATCTATCTTTGCGTGCGCTGCCTTTTTTTTTTTTGGGTGGTTAATCATCCAATGACTTCTCCCGCTCTGGGCGGAGCGGAAGGGCGTGTCAGACTCTTACTGACTAAAACCCACACGTGTTCCTTCGATCCTTGATATCTCTTTGAGGCGCGCTTGGAACACGATGCGCCGTCGACCCGGGCCTGGTCCTTATCGGACGGCGAGCTGCCCGTTGCTCTCCGTCCGCAGGCCCGCGCCTAGGTGGCCGGAAATCGGCTATCAATTCCCGACGCCCGGGACGTCTCCTACGGCGGCGGCGGCTAGGGCTGGTAGGGCGCGGCCTTTGCCACTCCCTCGCGCGCTCCACCTTCTCCTTCGCGAGCATTACTGCTTTGCAGAAGGAGGTGACGGCTTGCCATGCCCTCTCGCTCCGCACCATGGCCTGAACCAGGGCCGTACGCGAGAGGTCACCGCCGCCGATCGCCTCCACGAGGACACGGCGGTGGTCCACCCAAGCCGGGCAGACCTCCACCGTATGCTGCGTGCGCTGCCTAAACCGTTAGAGTTACATGAAGAAAATGTATTGTGGGATAGTTTGTCTTAAAGAGTTCTAAATAAAAGTCCGCGACAGCATATATCTACCTTTTATGTGGAAGCCTTTATAACCAAAATAGTGAGCAATAAATACAGTTAAATTGAATACTTTTTTTACATTGCATATTTTAGAGTATTTAGTTAATTCTTATCAAACCTTCATCGCTTTTGGTATTTAATGTAGATAAAGTTTGTCTTTTACACTAACTAATTTGGACAAATAGTTTAAAAGTTAGAACGATAAGAATGACCTGCGATATTGAGTCGACGGCGCGGCGCACAGAACGAGGGTGGAGGGGCGGGCCAGCCAGGGGATGACGCGCCAGAGCGCCAAGTAGAAGCTATTGCTTAATAATTATGTTCGAGAAATAACGTAAATAACGCAATTAATTGTTGAACTGTCAAAATGAAACCCATTGCTATTGTAAGTGCTACGCAATTACCCCGCTGATTTAGGACATGTTACATGTTCCTGTGGGATAATTTCCGACATCCACGCGGGCGAAGCCGCGGGCAGAAGCTAGTATTATATATAAATGTACAGATATATAAGTGTCTACTCATAATAGTCATCTATACATATTATAAAACAAAGCCGCTGTTCACGTTTGTCCGTATCTCCGCGTTGTTCTTCTAAACCACGCCACAGATTTTGATGAGGTTTATACCATCGTTTAGAGAATTTATTCCGGAAGGCTTATGCGTATAAAACGTTAATATTAAAGTTTCGTTTACCTAAGAAATCTCGATGTATTGTCAAGTAGTAAAAACCGTGCGAAACAGGAGCGGGCCGCTAAAGTCCGGTCGCGAAACAGAAAGAATTTCGTACAATGACCCCTCATTACTTATTTCTATCACTCGCGCTCAAAATTGCCGTCGCACTCGCGATAAGGGCGGTTCTTCTAATGTGTGAGCACGACGGCAGTACATTTTTGAGCGCGAGCGATAGAGATATGTTATGAGGGGTCATTGTACGAAATTTTTTCTGCTTCGCGACCAGACTTTAGTAATGAACTAATGACTCAAGAAAAGAAGAAAAGAAGCAAGTTTTAATGATCAGTCGAGTAACTGAGAGGACAGCTTCATAGCTGTAGTAGGCACTGTAGCCGTTGTAGGCAGGTACAGTCACGAGCATAAAAACCTACAACTATTCATGATTCAAAAGCCATTTTCTCCAAAAGTATTCATAGTAATTTTAGGTGCTATAAATATAGTCTAATCAAACCATACTATCACTACATAATTATAATAAAAACTAAAACCCGACTACTGAAAAATCACGCTCTAAAAAGTATGAAACAAGAAAATATTTCAGACAGAAATCAAGATATGGTACAAAAATGGTCAAAGTAAAGCCGTAGTTGCATGTCATTATAATTTCGTAGCCAACAGGCATGCGACTACGATTTTGGATGCGGTTTTTTTTAATAGAAAGAGTGATTCAAGAGGAAGGTTTATATGTATAATACATGCAAAATATAGTAAGCTATAATTTATTTTATCACGCGGGCGAAGCTGCTGGCGGAAGCTAGTTATAAATAAAACAGGTCTTTTCTCCAGTTTGCAATCTTTTTTTCACGAAAAAATCGCTTTTTATTTTTTGAGTAAATATAAGGTATTTATGCTTGTGACTGTATAGAGCGGCACATAAACCAGGAACAATTGCGTTCAATTAAGATATTTTATCCAGATGCCCTAAATCTCTCATTTCTTGGGATGATCCGATAACATCAATCTCTATTAAAGCAAATTGACCGATGGGATAAGTAGTACCTACCTAATTAATGGTGTTCTACCTAATGGTGTTGCTTTTAATCATGCATAAAGCATTGTGCAGACCAGCGCGAATTGTCGCGCAACACGACACCGGTTATTGTTATACCGTGAAGTTTTCTTAGAAATTGTTTTGTTCGTGTCGCGTCGCGCGACATGTCACGCTAGTCTGCAAAAGCCTTAATTATCGTTATGAAGCGCTGCAGTATTTATTTTTTAAATAACGCAGCATTATGCTGAGATAGGAGCCTTTTTGGCCTCAGGTCTTTTCTTTTTGTCAATTCGAGAGAAAAAAATTATTTGATTCTTTTAAAACTCTTTGTATTTCCTGTGCGTGTCCCACATAAAACATTGTTCTTTCATTCTTTGTTTAGAATAAAATGTTGAACTTATTTTAGAAGCCCGAAAGTCTGACAACTAACCTTACCAACTGGTGACGGGGCTGTTGAGATCAGATAGCCAGTCAAATCTCTATACTCTAAAACAGATGTGTACCGTACACACACATTTCGCCAGTTATGTTTAAGTCCCATGTATGTAATAGGGGGCGAGCCTATTGTTATCGATCAGGCACAAATCCAGATTCAGGGCTGTTACTACCACCTCCACCTACCACCACCTCCATCTACCACCTCCACGTACCATCACCCCCATCTACCACCTCAACGTTCCATCACCTCCATCTACCACCTCCACGTACCATCACCCCCATCTACCACCCCCATCTACCACCTCCACGTACCATCACCCCCATCTACCACCCCCATCTACCACCCCCATCTACCACCTCCACGTACCATCACCCCCATCTACCACCTCCACGTTCCATCACCCCCATCTACCACCTCCACGTACCATCACCCCCATCTACCACCTCCACGTACCATCACCCCCATCTACCACCTCCACGTACCATCACCCCCATCTACCACCTCCACGTACCATCACCCCCATCTACCACCTCCACGTTCCATCACCCCCATCTACCACCTCCACGTTCCATCACCCCCATCTACCACCTCCACCTAAGGCTTAGGCACCTCTGTCTATCCCTTCGGAGATAACATGCGTGTTGTTATGATATGTTTATCTCCATGTAAAATTCTGGTATTCAGCTGCATCCAGTTAGACTGGAAGCCGACCCCAACATAGGAATAGGCTAGGCAGATATATGATAATAAAAAATAAAAATAAAATAAATAAATAATAACTTTATTTCACAAAAATACACATTAAAACACACAGACACACAGACACACACACACAGACACACAGACACACATTACAGATTAGATAATTTTTTGATATTTTTTTGCTAATTCACATGAAGAGTTGTGGTGGCCCAGTAAGAGCAATAGTGGCCCAGTAACGTTCGAGACTTACGAGTTGCAGCCGTTTCAGGTCCAAGTTTCGGACCCAGACAGGCACTTTACTTCGTGTAAATTATTTCATCACCACTGCTCTCAAAACGGTGAAGGAAAACATTGTGAGGACCGGCATGTCCTAGAACAAAAAATTCAAAGACATGTGACATCTACCAACCCGCACTAGGGTGCGTGGTAGATTACGGCCCATTCCATCTCACAGAGAGGAGACCTGTTTCCCAGCAGTGACTATGGCAACATTGTGGCTATGCTAGATGAAGGGCATATAACGAATAGTGGGTGGTACTCACTTACATTATGAAGAGATTCTTAGCCTTTAAATTGAACTGCTTATAAACTAGACCTAAATATAAAATGAGGTGAAGATTATAAGTTACTAAGTCGGAATTTGATATTTTGGAATGGAACAACAAAGCCCTTCACGGCGTTTTCAACATTAAATAATAATTACCTTTCGTTGGAAGTAATTCAATAACAGTCTTGTTTAACAATATTCAACGTTTGGAATTATTTAAATATTTAGCAGAGGAAAACCGTACCTACAGGGTGTAACAAGATCCTTTCACTAAGCCGTCATCTACGCATTCTGTTCATCAAACTTCATCTAACTTTGTTCAAATTGCTGGAAAACAACTTTAATTTTTTGGTGTGAAAATTCGCTAAGTTAAATTCTTAATGCACGATATGTGTAATGTTAAGGCGACGATAACCGACTTATAATTATTTTATTCTAAAGATCACATCTAAACGAGCTGTGTTTAATGATATGGAAAAAAATATGTTTTAGAGTATTTTTTTAATAACGAGGGGCGTTCACTATAAATTAGAATGCGGTGCAAACTCTTTGGAAGTATTAAAAGTAAATACTGACTGGTAAAGCTGGAATATCTGTTATATACCTAAAAAAAAAAATATTATTATCTTCTGTTTTTAAACAGTAGATGTCATTTGTTTGCGGTTGGTTGTAGACTTTTGGCCAAAATGGAAAAAAATTAAGTACGCGTGGTTATTCAAACGTGGAAGAACATCCACCAAAGATGACCCTCGCTCGGGACGCCCTACGACATCAGTGGCCGAAGAAATGGTTAAAAAAGTCGAAAAAATAGTTTTAGCTGATCGTCGTGTCATGCTACGTTTTATTGCTGAAGAAACAAAGATTTCAACAGGTAGTGTGCATAGCATCTTATAGCCAACTCCCACGGTGCGCCATATCGCGGACGCGCACCAGCCCGCACGAGGACGCACCGCCACGCACGCGTTCAATGCGCGTCTGCGCTACCACGCACGCTAGGTTTCCCACGGTGCGTCGTGCGCGTGCGTCCGCGATATGGCGCACCGTGGGAGTTGGCTATTACATGAACGCTTGGGGATGAAAAAAGTAACCGCGCGTTGGGTACCCAGAATGCTTACCGATGCGCATAAAGAAATGAGACTGAATATTTCCAGGGTCTCTTTGGAACTGTTGCAACAAGATCCTGATCATATAGCTAAGAATCACGAAATTGTTGATCTTTTAGTATTTATGTGTTTTATTAAAATACCTTTTGTTTTATGTATAATAAATTAATAATGATCTTTGTGACAGCGCTCCTTGATGGGCTAGTCCTATTACTGGCTGGACGTACGAAGCGTTGCGTGAGCTCAGTACAGAACACGTAGGCTAACTAAAGGTCAATCTGCCTAGCCTTTTCCCAACTATCTTGGGGTCGGCTTCCAGTCTAACCGGATGCAGCTGAATCCAGTATTTTACATGGAGCGACTGCCTATCTGACCTCCACAACCCAGTAACTGGGTAATACGATACCCCTTGGTAAGACTGGTGTCAGACTTTCAGGCTTCTGACGACTCGTAACGACTGTCAAAGATCCACGAATGACAGCCGGGACCAACGGCTTAACGTGCTTTCCGAGGCACGGAGGAGTCTCGGTATGTAAAGATGGTCACCCATCCACTGACCAACCCCGGCAAGCGTAGCTTAACCTGATGGACCGACCAGTGCGGCTTGTTATTACGTAGCCACGAACTAAAGGTCACAAGTATATATCCAAGTCTTAAATTATGAAATTTAAAACTTGATTTCGTAAAAAAAAAGAATGAAAAATAGTTCAAACTTTGACCTTCATTATCACCGTAATCAAAAAGTTCCCAAGGTAAGGTCCAGAACAAAAAAAATAAAATAAGTGACCCTCGAGTGTTTCTACATCCGTTACAAGATAGTTCCTTTATGACAATATCCTAATATTAATTACGCATTAGTATTATTAGCATGTACATAGATTAAGAAATAATTGGTGCGGCTCATAAGATTCCATGATTTGATTCCTTAGGACGCAAAAAAGTAATTGAATTTTCCGTTAGAAAATAAATGTCAATTAATTTGATAGGGAATAGTCTTTCCAATTACTTTAGATTTATCATACTGTAATTGGTAAATGGTAAAATCATAATAAGTTTTAGTGTAAAATAATTTCATGGGAAAAACAGCTGTACGATAATAACACGTTTGTTTACTTACCGTAAATTAATATTCAATAATTCAGCCTAACTTAATTCAAGAGGAAACATCGGTTTATTGACTATAGAAAATTATATTTTATTTAGCCAAATATTATTTTCTGTAATAAATACATGTTATTTGGCAATAGTACATTATGATACGAGTGTGCTGTATTGGTCATTACCCATGAGGCGGTATTATTCGCGCGAGCCAAAGGCGAGCGCGATAATTTAGCCGAGTGGGTAATGAACAATGCGCACGCGTTTCATACGACGTTTTTCAACACATTTGCGAGGAAAGAAACCGTCTTGTTGTAAGAACTTATGCTACAATAACGTAACTTTAGAGAAATTATACATTTAGATTTATAAAGTTCAACTGACCTTTGTTGCCAGGTACTGACTATCCACTTCCTGTAAAAACGTTTCTACGTCGGTTCGTATTTTTCTAAATATGTAACCTGCAGTAACCACACAACATATACGATAACAAATATTTATGAAAAATGGCGCGCTGGATTTTTTTTCGGGTAGCGATGCGCGCGCTAGGCACTGACAAAACCGCTGAACAGCCTACCATCACGTTCGGTCGGAGGTGGAGACAAAATTTTAAACTTGAAAAAATTAGATTTCGCTGCTTATTATTACTAATTATTCTCTATCGAGAGAGAGTGAGAGAGAAAGTGCGAATTTGGTCAAATGGAAAATACAGTATGGAGATTGTGAAAATTTTCTCATTTTTCGTCATGGGTGGCGTTTTCGTAATTTTCGATCATGCTAAAACCGATAGTGAGGTCAAAATGTTAATCCAAGATGGCGGCTGTGAAAATTTTCGTCATTGGTCTCGTTTTCGTAGTTTTCGATGGTTCTAAAGCTGATAGTGAGGTCAAAATCAAAATCTAAGATGGCGGCTGCGAAAGTTTTGTCATGTTTCATTTTTTTACAGCCGCCATCTTGGATTTACATTTGACCCCACTATCGGCTTTAGAACCATCGAAAACTACGAAAACGACACCCTTGACGAGAAATGAAAAAAAAAATTACAGCCACCATCTTGGATTTACATTTTGACATCACTATCGGCTTTAGAACCATCGAAACCTACGATAACGACACCCATGACGAAATATGAGAAAATTTTCACAGCCGCCATCTTTGATTTACGTTTTGACATCACTATCGGCTTTAGAACCATCGAAAACTATGAAAACGACACCCATGACGAAAATGAGAAAAATTTTGCAGCCGCCATCTTGGATTACCATTTTGACCTCACTATCAGCCTTAGAACCATTGAAAGCTACGAAAACGATACCCATGACGAAAAATGAGAAAATTTTCGGAGCCGCCATCTTGGATTTCCATTTTTACTTTGTCACACTATTTTAAGTCGCAATAAGAAAGACATGTCGTGCCTTGATAGTACTTACTAATTCCATACTGCCAGACTGCCATGTCATTACTCCGATATTAGTAAATATATAATAATAATATAATAGATACATAGTAAATAGTTATCTATGGCGCACATTACCGCACTAGTGCGATTATGTAAAGAAAAAAGCACGTGTCTATAATACACTGCATTATGAACCTAAAAGCGGTTAAATAAGAGCCACTTTACGAGCAACTGTGTTGAAAAATAATGTATTGTAATAAATAATCGCCGACCCCAAATAAATTGGAATAAGGGCAGGAAATGATGAATGTCTTGTATTAAATAAATGTTATTTAGCAAAATAATGTACTATAATAGCAAAGTAGAGGCTCTAGACATAATATTTTCTTCAGACTTTTTTCAATTTTTACAACAAAAAAAAAAACAAAAACTTACAAAACACACTAAAAGATTTATGACATTATTTCTTTATTAAATATTGTAATAAATTCAGTAGATTTAGTAGAAAGTTAATGCAGATGTTCAAGGCAATTAATAAACAAACCGTTTAATAAATTGAGTCGATAACTGTCCCGGCTATGTCACAAATAGTTAACCTGTAGAAAGGCGTGAGTTGCCGTCAAGATTTCACATAACAAGTTTATGTGAATAGTTCAATATAGACTCCGCTACAAAGGCGTTCTTAGGAAATGCAATGCGATCGCCATACAAAGTGGAGACAGCATACCAAACTATTCTATTCCTATATACAATGTGTAAAAAAAAACCTGCCCAATCCAAAAAAGGCATATACACATAGGTACTGCAATAACATTACCAAAAAGTAATGAGAAATCGAATTATTTATTTATTTAAAACAACATGGGAGACTTACAGCTAAAACAAACAGATCAAGGACAGTACATTAGTCTGAAAGCCAATTACAGGTCTCCACTTATAAAATACAGACAAAAAAAAACGTGTGCGTCTCGGAACGCCCGACAGGAAGGGATAACTTAAAACTGACAGATTGGCGCCGTAACGCGTTACGTAACGAATCGGTTTACTCTCCCATACGAAGTTATCACTTCAAAAAGTAAATTCTATGGACATTCACACCAAGTTACTACAGCATAATTACTTACTATATTGCTCGCACTGCATACCAACCATCATAACAAAATGAACTACATGAAAAAGTTGCGGCTTAAGCACTTCCTGGCTGACGACACACTAAACTATTTTATTATTGAAAATAAATAAGTTATTGCTATTTAAGTACCAAAATTATCCCCATTAGCAAATATTCAACAGGGCTCATAAGTTATGACATGTAGACACCCGCTAAACGACGCGGCAATGGCCGCCCGCGCCCCATGTATTGTCCCGGTAAAATACCCCTTTGAAAAAAAAATTGAGGTATTTGATTTTTCGTTGCTCCTGAAAATTACCACATAAATAGACTCTCAATACCATAAAACCCTTACGGATCGGACAGGCTTTTTTTACACATACATGTTCCCACTGCTAGGACACAGGCCTCCTCTCTGTGAGAGGGAGTGGGCTGAAATCCACCACGCGGGCCCAGTGCGGGTTGGTAGATGTCACATATATTCGAATTTTTGGTTCTTAGACATGCCGGTTTCCTCACGATGTTTTCCTTCACCGTTTCGAGAGCAGTGGTGATGAAATTATTTACACAAAGTAAAGCGCCTGTGTGGGTTCGAACCCACGACCTACAACTCGCCACCACTGCTTTTTACACATATTATAAATGCGAAATCGAGTTTGTTTGTTTGTTACGCTTCCACGCTAAAACAGCTGAACAGATTTGGAAGAAATTTGGCACATGGATAGACCATGACCTGCGTTAGGACAAAGGATACTTTTTATCCCGATATTGCTACGAGATCGAGACTTATGTAGGTGAAACTGCGGGTCGCAGCTAGTATTACAAGAAATGAAAACACTTGCAATTATAATGCATAAAATATGTATTTTTGAATTATCAAATACATCTGATAAATCTGATTTTCATATAATAAACACAAACCCATTATTCTTTACTTCCATAATTAACATGTAACTTGACGGTTGACAGTTGGTTATTACTCACAAATTGCCGACAAAGGGCGTGACCATAACTAAATGAAAGGTGTGGACAAAGCGACAGTTCAATACAGCTACAGTCTACATCTGGGTAGTGGGTGTGATTACCAAAATAATTCACATGAAAAATAAAATAAATGTTCTTTGATGAATAATTTTGGGTCTCAACAGGCCGGCTTAACTGGTTAAAAGAGACATTGCGATTTACGAACGAAACAAAAGCATGCATGTAATAAATCAAACCTCAAATAATTCCCATTTAGCGCTTCTAAAAATATAATTAAACACTAATATAATGATTACGCCTCTTTTTGTGAACCTCAAATAGTTCCTATTTTGGGGACCTAAAGATACTAGATAGCCACTTGGCTATCTGCAGCAGTTACTTAACTGCAACCTACGTGGATGTTGCACCCACTGATGGTCACTTCCGCGGCACCGCTCGCTTTGCTCGCGCGCGGTTTTTCACAGTTGTAACCTAACCTAAAAACCTAACCCATTTGATATGGATGCACCAGTTTAGTTACTGCGAACACTTCAGCTCGTGCGTGTTGGTCACAGTACTAACCTAATTCATTTGATGGCAGTATCCCAGCTTTAGTAACTGCAACCAGTTGTGGGAAAAACCAGAAAAAAAGGCTTATTTATTTTTAAAAGGTGAGCATTTTATGAAGCTGTAAAGGTTTTTACAGGTTCATTCATTTAAAAAAGTTTTCATCATTCAAAAGGTCAATATTTTATTGAGGTAGTTTAATTTAAAAAAGTGTTCATCATTAGAAGATCAACCAGTTTTTAGAGGATCAGGTAAATATTTTCCCTTAATAAATAGGCATGAATAGTCATTGCCTTTAGTAAAGGCCTTGAACAAAATGGTCGAAGGGATAATAGTTAATTAAACCCATAGTAGTCGAAGATACTCGACAATCTAAACATCTGCGTTCACTTGAGTTGATAAGCTCTTAAGTGTTAATCCCAATCAATTAACAGAATCGATCCTCTTTAATACTCAATTGACTTGAAATTAAGCTCATGTTAAATACAGGATGGTGTCAATGACTGTACGCTTATCAGTTTATGTTAGAAACGGTGAAGGAAAACATCGTGAGGAAACCGGTATGCTTGAGAGATAGAGATAGAGTCTATGGGCGGCTTTAAAAACCCTGACACCAGGGTAGCCTCTCATCATTCTACTGCCCTTATTAAAATTTATTTGTGGTCGGTGTCCCTTTCTTCCATACTTCTCTATTAGTCGTCATCTCGGTAGTCACCCCCTTTCTAGCCATATCATCTTTCACCCAGTCGATCCATCGTTTCTTTGGTCTTCTCCTACTCTTATAGCCATCGACATTCATACTCATAACTTTCCTCATGACATTTTTCTCATTTCTCCGTATCACATGCCCATGCCATGACAACCGATTTCCGCACAACTTTTCGGTCACCTGTGTCACTTTCAGACTTCCTGTTATGTACTCATTTCTTATTCTATACATTCGTGTAATACCAAACATCTCTCTTAGCATTCTCATCTCAGCTGCAGCCACCAGGTGAGCCACTAACCACACGAAAAGATGAAGTTTATGGTTGAAGTTATCGTCAATCAATCTATCAACGCAGCCTATCGCAGTCCACAGGACATGGCCTCTTCCGGGCTGCGCCACAAAACCTTGTCCTCCGCCCTTGGCATCCAGTCTGTCCCGGCCACCTTCTTACGGTGGTCGGTCGTCTAGCTGGGGGGCGTCCCACACTACGGTTGCCGATACGCGGTCTTCACTCCATGACTCGTCCACTGGCCATCAGTTCTTCGACAAACATGGCCAGACCACTGCCACTTCTGCTTGCTTACTGTGCAAGCTTTGTCTGTACCTCCGGTTCTTTTCCGGATAATTCCATTTCAGATTATATCCTTAAAAAAAAGTCTGAGTAATATAAGTTATCGTGATGATCTAAAAGGCCAGAAAGTTAAAAAGAGGTCCAATTACTAGAAAAGGCAATCATCATTAGAAGACCAAAAAGGTTTTTGGAAAAAAGGCACAAAAAAAATCACTTTTAGATAATGGTGATCGCCTTTTTTTCATCCTTCGTTGATAAACGTAACTCTCTCCCTGTCCCACAAAATCACGTAGGTATGGTTCACGTTGATTATTTAACTATTGTGTCTACTTTGTGGACAATTAATCTTCTGATCATTAATTTTTATAATCAATAAAATTATTTCCCTTTTGTAAATCACAAATCGGTACCAAATCTCGATGAAATTCCAACGAAGAAAAAATAAAAGCATTTTTTTTTTAAACCAGAAGCACATATAAATTCCACCTATCTATTTGTTATCTAAGCAATCAATTCAACAACAAAATCGAAAGTATTATAAAAGCATTCTCAAGAAAATATTGTCACTCGCCACAATAACTTAAAAGCGCGCAGTAGCAACATATTCTCACAACAATAGCTTGGAGATTTATCATCCACTCTAAGTGAAAGTAACTTAAACTGATGTGCTTAGACCCAAGAGGCTTGACACTGGCCCTTGTGTTACGATCATAACTGTATCTTTATTAATGTTTATAAATACGGAACCATCTCTGTCTGTCTGTTACGTTTTTACGCGTAAACAGATAGACAGATTTTGATGAAATTCATACTACGTAAAATGATTAATAGCGATGACGGCTGGGTAAAAAAAAAACGATTTTAGTTAGTCCGTCAGTCAGTAAATAAAAAAATATTATACACGTATTTTTTGCTTTATCTTATTAATACAAAATTACTTAGATATAACGCATTTAAGTTGGGGAGTGGGGGCTACGTCACAGCTCAGTATGAAATCTACGAAGGCGTGACGTCGTGCCACATTTTAACTCAATGTATCGTCGTAATCTTTCGATTAAGAAAAAAAGGAAAAAATACGTGTTCAATCTTTTTTAATTATCTACCTGACGAAAATTTTTTTTTGTTATTATCCTTATTATGCGAAAGGGTATCCGTCTGATTGTTACATTTTGATGGCTAAAACGCTGAACCGATTTTGATAAAGTCTTGTAAAATGATAGCTTGATCCTTACAAGAGTATTTAGACAGGACATCACCATTCTCTTGCTCATCCCAACGTAATCGGGAAGGAAATATCTGGTATTATTATTCGGGTTGAGTTGAGTCGGGCCGAGCTGTCATCGATCCATTTATTTGGGGTGGCCGTAGCATGTCATGTTCTTTGATACCATTCTGTATTAGTCGTCATCTCAGTAGGGGGAGACTACTGAGATAACGATTATTAGAGAATAGTACTTTCTAGCCATTAATTATTTTTAGTTATAGATCCACTACTATACAGGACTGCCACCCTGTCTCAGAACTGATACCATAGATTCTGCAGTAGGTACATGATTTTGATAAAAAATTTCGTCTGTTATAAAAAAATATCTGCTGTTCCATACATTTTGACCGCGTAAGTATTGCACTTTTCTATGAAACAGCAGATTTTTTTTAAATAACCGATGAAATACTTCAACGCATGGGTTCAGAATCATTGTACTGAATGGGGTATCAGTTTTCCTGGCGATGTCCCTGCCACCCTGTATTTTAAAAAGCAATTTCAGAATTCAAATGGGTGTCAAGTTCATAGAAGTTTTGAGCAAACCGGAATCAACGCAGACGAAGTCGCGGGTTAAATACTAGTTACTAATAAAACTTTGGTATGTGCACGTTTGATGGCCCATAATGAAAGTACCTGTCGTTAATGTAGTAATAAAATATGATGTTACTTTGTAAGTAGGTAATTACATGGCAATTAATGTTCTGTTAGGTACCTCATTAGATATTGTTAGAAAACTGGTGGAGCCCACCTTGAGTGGTGACGTTTTCTTATTTATAACTGTACTAGCTGCACACAACTGTATCACCCACATAAATCTTGAACCTGTGGGAATATCGGGATAAAAAGTATCCTATATCCTAACCCAGGTTCTGGTCTACTCATGTGCCAAATCTCATCGAAATCCGTTCAGCCGTTTTTGAGTGACAGCCTAACAAACAAACAAACTCACTTTCGCATTTATAATATTACTAGCTTTTGCCTGCGACTTCGTCTGCGATCCAGGATAAAAAGTATCCTTTGTCCTTCTCCCGGTCATGGTGTACCCATGTGCCAAATTTCATCCAAATTCGTTTAACAGTTTTAGCTTGACAGAGCGTAACAAACAAACAAACTCACTTTCACATTTATAATATTAATAGTAGATACTTAGGATACTTTACTTACTTTTTCTTTTTGTAACGTGTTATCTGGTGTACAATAAAGTATTTATAAATAAATAAATAATAAATACTTAGGATACTTAGGATAATTAGGATACTTAGGATACTTAGGATACTTAGGATACTTAGGATACTTAGGATACTTAGGATACTTAGGATACTTAGGATACTTAGGATAGGCCTCCCCGAGGAGCGCCAGTTGGACCGATTTTGTGCTTCCCGCATCCATGGGGGATTCCTGCGGCCTTCACAAGGTCATCGATCCACGTTGTGGGAGGCCTTCCAACGCCGCGTCTTCCGGTACGTGGTCGCCACTCCAGAACCTTTCAGCCCCATCGACCACTGGTTCTGCGAGCAATGCGCCCTGCCCACTGCCACTTAGGGTTGGCAATTCTTCTGTTTCGGTTACGTTAGTCTTTACAGATAAGCACTCTACGTCTTAGAAAAGCGGAGGGTTATTTCAGCCTTTTACTGAATAAACCGACCCATTGGGCCTAAGTAATCTAGTTAACTTTTACTAGCTAGACGAATGTTTTTTCATCTACTTGAATAGAAAAATAATACTACTCCACCGCTCATGGAGGGGAGGATGCCCCAGGAAAAACAAGTCTACATTAATATTATAAGAAAAAAAGAAATTGTAACAGAAACACGTGCATACAAAAAGATAATAAACACGAGTTGAACAATAAAACACAATAGATTTCAATATAATCACGAGCACAAAACAGAAATAGTCGGCAGCTGCTGGCACGTCATGACTGACAAGAAGGTTTCCACTCAGCATGATGCTGTGCTATAGGGACCCACAGCACAGCGCTGATTTTCAGTGGTCACCCGAAAAAGACGTACGGAAACCAAGTTATAAGAAAAAAAATTGTGTTTCACCAGTAGAATGCTATATTATTACTGAGTGAGATAGGCTATCTAAACTTATATTATAAAGAGAAAAGAAATGATGTTTGTTTGTTCGTATGTTTGTAATGAATAAACTCAAAAAATACTGGAACGATTTAAACAATTCTTTCACCAGTAGAATGCTATATTATCGCTGAGTAACATAGGCTATAATTGGACCCAGTTGTGCCAAAATGTTCCGTTTTTTCCCATTGAAACTTTCTGATTTTGTTTCACGTGAAAGTATTAATATTTAGAATATGAAATAAATTTCTAATAGTATGTATGCTTCATAATTTGTAAATGTTTAAAACTCTATTTTTTTTTTTATTGTAATGTTGATTTTAGTGTTGATTTTAATTAAATTTTTATATATTTCACACAATTAAAACTATTTACACTACGTACTAAAAAACAATGACTAACTAATTATACTAACTATACAAATAAATATTTTTTTAAAAAATATAAAAGATAAAAACAAACGGACGCTTTAAAACTTAAATATCTCAAAATGTATTCAGTGTGGGTTGGAACATGTTGGCACAACTGGGTTCAATTTATAAAAATATCACGCGGGCGAAGCCGCTGGCGGAAGCAAGTCGTTAATAAAATAATAATAATAAAATATAAAATCTTTATAAGAGACCACATTATGATCCATCATAAGGAATATTATCCTCAACTCCCTTGCGGTACACGGCAGCACGGAAGAACTGCGACTGATGACCTTCCTGGGGAATATGGGACGTCATCTATTGAAACCATTAAACGACAATACAAAAATACGGTTAGAATACGGTAAAAGACAATTTAAGCAAGCAATAATCTACAATAGATACGAGTATAAGAAAGCTTATATTTCAATGATTAAAACTGTGAAGGCATCTACTGATCTACTACTACGCAAAATCCTGCATCGCGCAAGAGACTAATTCAAACTCAAACACAGAGCCCTTATTTCCAATAAACCAATTACAGGCACTTTTGAGTACTGTCTAGGGGTCGGTCAGTCAGAAATATGAAGCTAGTAGAACAAGAACAATGTAGAAAGACGTGCACGTTAAAATTGTCCAAACTTTCCTTACTGCGTGACTATATAGTTTACATAGTCCCGACATCAATCGTCGGGCAGTAGCCCACCAGACAAAACACCCAAACAGCCAAATGGCAAAAAACGGAACCCTTATGGATTCGTCATGTCTGTCTGTCTGTCCGTCCGTATGTCACAGCCACTTTTTTCCGAAACTATGAGAACTTTACTGTTGAAACTTGGTAAGTATTGTATTCTGTGAACCGCAAGATATTCACACAAATTTTAAAATAGAAAAAAAACAATAAATTTTGGGGGAACTGAAACACAAATTTTTTTTTCATCATACCCATACATACTTGTGGCCCGTGTGGGGTATCTATGGATAGGTCTTTTTTTTTTTTTTTGTTTGGGAAGTCATCAAATCACTTCTCCCGCTCTGGGCGGAGCGTAAGGGCGTGTCAGACTCTTACTGACTAAAACCCACCCGTGTTCCTACCCTTGCCTTGCCAGGGGCCACGTTTTCCCCTTAGGGCTACCCGCAACCCCGGTAGGCATCGGCCCTAGCGGACCCCGTCAGTTTTGATGACATCTCTTTGAGGCGCGCGTGGAACACGACGCGCCGTGAACCCGGGCCTGGTCCTTATCGGACGGCGGGCTGCCCGTTGCTCTCCGTCCGCAAGCCCGCGCCTACGCTACGGTGGCCGGAAATCTGCTACCAATTCCCGACGCCCGGGGCGTCTCCTACGGCGGATCTATGGATAGGTCTTAAAAATTATAATTATCGAGGTTTCTAATATCATTTTTTTCTAAACTGAATAGTTTGCGCGAGAGACACTTCCAAAGTGGTAAAATGTGTGTGTCCCCCCCCCTGTAACTTCTAAAATAAGAGAATGATAAAACTAAAAAAATATAATGTACATTACCATGTAAACTTCCACCGAAAATTGGTTTGAACGAAATCTAGTAAGTAGTTTTTTTTTAATACGTCAAAATCATAAACCGCAATTTACCTTTAACACAGATAATATAATACAACGTACTTTAACGAACTACAAGAACTTTTATATTATGTTACTTGCTGCTACAGATCCCTTCAAGTGCGAGTCCGACTCGCACTTGGCCGCTTTTATTTATGGAGGATGAGTGAACTTTACACCCTGTTCCTCATACCTCTACACAAAAATACAAAAAAAAAATACAGTTGGACTTCGGTACAAAGCAATTTCCGACAACTTTTGGGTGGAAATTGGAAGCTTAGATAAACTTGTTAACACGGAAACACGAACCAAGATGGCCAATCAATTCAATACTACCCACATTAAAGATATAAATAACATAACTTTATCTCTCATAGTTATGTTATTTTTCACAACTTTTACGTTCCGGAAAATTGATCATCCAACGAATTAATGCGTATACTTATCTCAACAGCATCTGGTTTTATATAACATGTTGGGACATGGTCATTGGTTATATAAATATGAAATATGCCTGCTAAGTGCTGGCAGCCGGTCGCAGTATCAATAAAGTGTGGTTCCGTAGCGGAGAAAATGATATCTATACTAATATCTATACATTATGTAATACGTGAAGCAAAAACTTTGTCCATTTTTACGAAAATTACGCGGAGGAATATGAAATTTGGCACAGTTAAAGTTGATATGAAGAAGGAGTGCAGAAAGCTTAATATTTTTATATAATCACACACTATGTTTATGGTTAAAGATGGCTGAACTTAGAATATTAATGACATGGCAGCATGGAATTTGTATGAACTTTTAAATGAATTATGGTCTAATTTCGACCACTGGGCGACCACTAGTTATTATAATATATGTTTGAATAAATGACTTTTGAATTTATAAAGAGGTAAAATTTGTGAGTTTGTATGTCGGGTGTAATCTTCGGAACTACTGATCCGATTCCGAAAAGTCTTTACTAAATAATCAAGTACAGTACGACACAACTTAGATGTAGCATGGATTTGAAAATTTTCGTTCATTTATTTAAATTTTACTAATGTATTTAGCTATGAGACTTTACAAGTTATTGCGTTTTCGAAAGATCATTTTCACCTGAAGCAGTAATAAAGATTGGTGATTTTGAAGGCGCACTCAGTTCGGATGGTGATCGGTTTTACGAATTTTGCCGATGCTACATCTAAGTTGTCTCGTACTGTAAGTATTTTAATTTATTGTTTTTTTTTAAATGGTGCTGCGTAAAAACGTTTTGTTAGAGTTTTAAGGAGAGACTCTTAATTCTTAAAAATAAGTCTTCATAATACGAGTTTCTAGACTCATTTTGTTTGCATTGAGCCAACTTCTTAATAACTTTATTGAACTTAACTATTTTAAAGCTGTAAGAACAGATCACAGAGACATATATTTAAGTGAAGTAACATTTAATTTAAGTTTCGTTTAAGTAAGCTTTCGTATATGTGACTCATCTGCTTAGCCTTTTCCAAACTATGTTGGGACCGGCTTGCACTTTAACCGGATGCAGCTGAATACCAGTATTTACATGGAGCGACGGTCTATCTGACCTCCACAACCCAGTCACTGGGTAACATGATAACCTTATCGTACCGTACCGTGACAGTTAGTCTGACAACAAGTTTTACTAAGTGAGACTGGTTGTCAAACTAACTGTATTGACTGTCAAAGATGTACTTATGAATGACAGCCGGGACCAACTTCTTTACGTGCTTTCCGAGTCACCTTAAGCAGTTAGGCCCGTATTACAGAACCTTACTCAAGACTCAAGCATTACTTAAAACTAGTTTCAACCAATCAAAAGGCTTTTAAGTAATGCTTGAGTTTTAAGTAAGTAAAGTAAGTAAAGATTTATTGTTTGACTAGGACTAGATTACATGGCATGGTACTCGTAATATATACAGCACAAGCATAAAGTTTCTTAAATCTAGTTAGTGGGTGCCGTGCTGCCCCCCAATTACGCAATGCACGATCAATTCAAAATTTAAACCAATTGAAAAAGATTGCCAGTCCATTGCTTCATAAGTTCGACAAAAAAAAATCTGCTCAATTTTTTATGTCGAACTTATGAAGCAATGGACTGGCAATCTTTTTCAATTGGTTTCAATTTGAAATTGATCGTGCATTACGTAATTAGGGTGCTGTTCTCCTAGATAGGTTACAAAATAACATGTGTTTAGGAGAAACAGTTCCGATCCCCGTCGTAAGTGGTTGACTTATTAGCACGTGTTGAATAAGTATAAGTATTATTTGTAAATCGTAATCAATACTGCAAGCTACGAATGAAAATGAGAAATTAAAGTCATTAAACATACAAAAAAAAAAAAAACTTAAATATAAATATAACAATTTTGGAAAAGACAAATTTATAAAATTAAAATAAAAGAATTAAAAAAAAAATGTTCAGTATGTTGGTGTGGTGAGTATTTTGTTAGTGTGGTGACTAGTGGTGAGTGTTTCGTTATTTAAAAAGTTTTGAGTGAGGTCCTGTAATACGGGCCTTAGTAGTATGGGTACGTATAGGTAGAGGTAAGAATCCTCCATAGAAAAGGGAAGATCCTCCGTGTGTCGGTAGGTGTCGTATCTGGTGGACAATTGCCCAACGATTGTTTTTTTATGGCCTCTGGCGGGTCAACCTATAATGTTGTCGGCTGCTTAACCGGACTTTCCTGTGGCTGCCTGAATAAATTAAGGCCTCCAGCCAGGGCATAACACTTACAAACTAAGCGACTACTCGCTAAGGGCATCCCCTGTGGGGGACGGACCTCGGCTCAGGGCGTCGCTGGGGGAGGACAGCAGGAACAGGCTGGATCGGATTAAGTCTGACGATTGATGTCGGGACGTTTTATATACAAGGTGTCACCATGGATTCAGTACATGATTCTGATACCCCCCTGCATTGAAATTTTTCGTCGTTAATTTTGAAAAAATAAACAGTTGTTCCATACATTTTGACCGCGTAGGTATTGCACTTTTCTATGAAACAGCAGTTTTTTTTTATAACCGACGAAAAACGCAGGTGTTTCAGAATCATGTACTGAATCCATGCTAACAGGCTTCGCGTCCATGTCCCTGCCACCCTGTATATACTCGTCGCGCGGTAAACATTACTTGCGCGATGCAGGATTTTGCTTAAACGTCAGTGTGATGTGTAGTTTGCATGTGGTGTTATAGATTGCCGCCAGAAGTATAATGGACTACGGGTCCCTAAAAATATGGTAGTAATTTCCACTTGTGTCCAATGACATTTCATAGATATTTCAAATGGCACTTGAGACACGTGGCCGCGAGGGGTCTGATGTTAAACATGGTCACAGAGTAAACAACATTACCCCATTGTTTACTATATTGTGGTTGCTTCATCAAATAACTGCAATGAAATGAATAAAGCATTCCATTATTTTATACATATCTTTTTTGGCTTCGTAATTCTTCAACTATTATTTTATCGATAAGAGACAGACAGACTAGACATCGGATTATATGAACGAACAAAGTGCTAAAATATGCATGCAAATATGCACTGAAAAAAACCGAAATATGCATTAAAACTCTTCACAAAGGCCGAAATACTCGTATGCACAATGCAAAATCAAAAAACCATTTTTATTTTTATATATATTTTTATTAAGACGCGTCATTAAACGCGTCGCGTCTTATTTAAAACATACACGAACGTCTTTTCGAAATATTCTTAAAATTAAATTTTGCTTAGTTTTTGTGACAATATGGCCAAATTTTCGAAATCAAACTGACGTTTGTCACCAAGTATATTAATTAGTACGCCGAAAACGACCTACTACGTTAACTGAACTCATTGGACAAAATTTAAAATTTAGCGCCATTCTGGAGATACTTGTTTAAAAGGCAGGGTGTGACCTGTGCCATGGACGTAGGCTCGTATACGTACCTCCCGCAGCCCGGTACTAATAGAAATATGCACGTTTGGGAAAAATGCCAAAATATGGATTAACGCCGTAATTAGAGAGTTATATATCCGATGTCTAGTCATGACAAACCGGAAGATAGCTTCCACAAGGTCATAGGTTCAAACCTGGCAAGTTAATACTTGTTATAAATCATTGACTGACGCGGATTGGAACGTTTTCATCGTGAGGAAGATTGACATCTATTACACGTCAAAGGAGCAGTGGTGGCCCAGTGGTAACGGCCGCGACTTACGAGTTGCAGTTCATTGGTTCGAACACAGACAGGCGCTTTACTTTGTATAAATTATTTCATCACCACTGCTCTCAAAACGGTGAAGGAAAACATCGTGAGACAACCGGTATGTCCTAGATCCAAAAATTCGAAGACATGTGACATCTACCCACCCGCACTGCACCCGCGTGATAGATTATGGCCCTCTCACAGAGAGGAGGCCTGTGTCCCAGCAGTGAGAATATTATAGGCTGATTATGTATGTCGTTCTATGTTATGGGGCTTGGGGACCTTGGGGTCCTCTATGCAGAGGACGACATAGAAGCAGCTGTTTCTTACTATTGTATCATAGCTTTCTATTTCTAAAGAATCGATCGAAAGCATTTCGAAAGGGTTTCAACATATTTCGCCAGAGTGACATAAGTAGAATGCATCATCCAACGCGGTTGGTTCAAAGCCAAGTTAACCCGTACGCAGTGGGTTAACAGTCCCGAGATTTATTGCTTAAGCTCTTGTGGCACCGACTATCAATTTGTTTCAATCTCCAAACAACATCATTACTAACATTTTATTCCTTTCGAGACAAGTTTTGCAAAATCATTACTTTGGCGGTTGTTTTATGAGTTTTCCATGAAATCGGGAGAGTAATGTGTAAATACCTGAAGGAGGGTTAGCTGCCTCGCATAGGTGATTGTCGAAATAAGATAAAAAAAACTGCCAAATGCGAGTCTGACTCGCACACGGCTCGCGTACCGTATTTCGTACTTGTTTTTTTTTTGTTTCGTGTTCTTTTTTGCGTCATGTTTACCGCAAAAAAACGTTTCGTTTCTTTCTTTGTATTAAGATCGAACAAAAAACGCCGAAAAAGAAACGCTTCTTCTGTAATTTACGTTTATAAGAAAAAATAAAAATTGTTTATTCTGCACAAACTAAACGCACATACCAAAAAAATACAAATAATACTCCTTCACAAATCATCCAAAAGCCTCGTATTCAATATTCAAAACAGAAAAGTTTGACAAATTTTGTCTATTGCTTGCTGTCAGGGTGAGTGTCAGGGCCAGATTACAATAGAACGTTTATCTATATATTACTATACTAATATTATAAAGAGGAAAGATTTTTTGGTTTGTTTGTACCGAATAGGCTACGAAACTACTGGTCCGATTTGAAGAATTCTTTCAGTGTTAGATAGCCCATTTATCGAGTATGGCTATAGGCTATAATATCAGTACGCTAAGACCAAAAGGAGCGGAGTACCAATGAAGAATGTTTCAATATCGGGGGGTTTTTTTAGCGTTAGCCCAAAATAACTATTCCACGCGGACGAAGTCGCGGGCTGAAGCTCTAGTGGTATGTATAAAATTAAAGAGGGTCCCCTTAAATTTTTTACTTTATTTATTTTTTGTTGTTATAGCGGCAATAGAAAGTACCTACACAATCTGTAGAAATTTCAACTGTCTACCTAACACGGTTCATGAGACACACCCCGCTGGCAGACAGACGGACAGCGGTGGCTTAGTAACAGGGTTCCGTTGTGGCATCCTTCAAGTACGGAACTCTAAAACAGTAGCTGCACGATACTTGCATTCGAAAGGCGAGAATCGCCTCGCCTTTAAATATAACGACATCCGGATAATAATCGTATATCGTGTCGTCAAATCGATCGAGAATATACCTTATAGCAATAGAGCCAGTGCAATCTCATACCGTACGTCATACGTGTGATTAACGTCTGCCAAGAGTCGCCTACGAGTCTAGCTTGAACTTTCTCGCTTCTCGCCTATGAGCATGGACATAAATTTGCGTCTCCACGATCAACAAAATGGACACATAACATACATCACGCCTTGTGTCCCCGAAGGGTTGGGCAGAGGTGTACTTGTAGCAGGTACACCCACATTTCGCCAGTTATGTAAAGAAAAGAAAGAAAGAAAAATATTTTATTTGAGACACGTACAGGAAATACAAACAGTAATAGTAAAACATAATAAATAAGTAAAAATAAAAAAAAACAAAAGGGTGCATAAAAATATAACGACTTGTGCGAGGCCAAAAAGGCTCCTATATCAGCATATGATGCGAAATTAAAAAAAAAAAAAAAATACCGCAGCGCTGGTATTCTGATAGCCCCCACTGTGATGTTTAAGTCCCATGTAATAGGGGGCGAGCCTATTGCCAACAACCGGGAACAAATCCAGACTCCGGGCTGCTACTGAGAAATTCCAGATACTTAGATAGAAAAACCCAGATAACTCTTTACCCAACCCGGAAATCGAACCCAGGACCTCATGCACAACAGTAGCGCTTGCGACCACTAGACAAACAAGGGGATAAATCGACTTGTGTAAAAATCGACGATGGTTGAAGTGCTAGGATGGGGCAGCCCTAAGAGATACGCGGGAGACAGTAGCAGTCGGTTTCTCGATTACATGGGCGAGTTAAAGTTAATGGGTCGTTAAACACGGGATATAATTAAGATTTTTCTATCGGTTAACCTCAATCGCTCTTTAGTTGCAATTGAAATTTAATGAAGACAGAAGTCTTTGATGGTATTTTTATGAGGTAAGTGTTAATTTGCTATGAACTTCCACGTTGGTCTTGTCGCAAGCGGCGGCAACTGAGCGTCAGGAGGACGCTGCAGTTGTCGTCGTAGATCCCTGATTTTTCCAGTTGGAATATCTTTTTGCTGCCTGGACTGACGAGAGGGGCTCGTGGCTAAATAATAACAGCCGCACGACTCGATTGATGGTTAAGCAACACTTGTCGAGGTCGGTCCATGGATGGGTGACCGTGCATTACATAACGAGACCCCGAAAAGCACTTTAAGCCCTTGGTCCCGGCTGTCATTAGTAGATCTTTGACAGTCGTTACGGGTAGTCAGAAGCCCGAAAGTCTGACAACCAGTCATAGGGTTATCGTATTATCCTGTAACTGGGTTGTGGAGGTCAGATTGACAGTCGCTCCATGTAAAATACTGGTATTCAGCTGCATTAGACTGGAAGCTGACCCCAACGTAGCTGGGAAAAGGTTAGGCAGATGATGAGTCTGTTTGTGCCCAGCTAATCGCAGTAGACCAGACGATATTTATACTTATTCTGTAAAAATCTAAGTTTGCCAGTTAGTGGCCTGCGCAAAATGGCGGAAGGAACGGCAGGAGATTTTTGAAAGGATGAAGGTAAACGTTGACGGGAAACCGGCATGAGTTAATTATGATATTTCTTGACGGCATGCGAAGCCAAGTCAGAACCCATGGGCGGCTTTTAAACTTTGACAGATGGTTAGTGACTAACCACACCAAAAGAAGAATAGAATTTTTATTATTTGTTGTTTTAGCGGTAATAGAAATACACAATTTGTGAACATTTTAACTGTCTACTCAATACGGTTCATGACATACAACCCGCTGACAGACGGACGGACAGCAGAAGCTTATAGTAATAGGGTTCCGTACCCGAAGGATGTCAAACGGAACCCTACAAACTATAGAGTCCAGCATTTATGTTAAATAAGCCACATTTTTACAGCTAGCTATAAACCATATTCCAGAGCCCAGTGCCAATAAAACAGTAGTGTTTGTTAAAAACATAGTTCTTTTTAACATAGTTTTAAACTGGAACGTAGCCAAAATTGACGCTTTATTATGACCAGCAATTTGTCAAGTTATCAAGCGGGTCGCAAGTTATGACGGGCGGGTGCGATCTCGGATAGCACTTTGAAACCCATCCTAAACTTTTGTTTTAAATGTTAAGTTTGCTTTACATAATTTCTGGGTTATGTTTTAATTTAATAGTTTACTTAGGGGCTTACTTATATTTGCATGCTAAAGTAAAGATATTATTAAATAAATTTTCAGGTAAAATAACAGAGACAGTGATAGCATAGTGGTGTGATCGTCAGACTGCCAATTCATAGATCTCGAGTTCGAACCCAAGGCACCTCTGACTTTTCGGAGTCATGTGCGTATTGTATAATTATCACTTGCTTCAAAAACGGTGAAAGAAAACATAGTGAGGAATGCATGAGAGATATTTCTCGACGGTATGTGAAGCCAAGTCAGGCCCATGGGTGGATTTAAAATTCTGACACTAAGTTCGACACTAACCTTACGTAAAGAAGAAGATAAAATAACTTTTTGGTTACCTTTTTAGTACTACCATTTTCATCACCCGCCTAGCCTTTTTCCAGCTACACTGGGGTCGGCTTCCAGTCTAACCGGATGCAGCTGAATATCAGTATATGGAGCGACTGATTATCTGACCTCCACAACCCAGTTACTGGTTTTCTGACTACCTGTAACGACTGTCAAAGATTCGAGAAGGACAGCCGCGACCACGTCTTAATGTGCTATCCGAAGCACGGAGGAATCTCGATATGTAAAGCCTTCCCATGTGTTTACCCATCCCACCTTTTGGTAAGTCTGGTTGTCAGATTCTGACGTAACAACTGACAAAGATCTACGAATGGCCACCGTTTGCGTCCTAAAATACGGTAAGTACTACGTACATATTTAAATTATAATTAACCTCGTAAATCATTATGTTTTAACATCAAATAAATCATCCAACTCATCAATAGATTAACAGAAACCTTTACAGAATCGAATAAAAACTTTAATTACTCAATTCGGCATCAAACAACCGGAACTCTCGTGAAAGCTAACGAAGTAAAACTAAGCTGTATTTGAAGTAAATTGGAAATCAATTACAAGTTCTATCCAAAACGAGTTAATGATGCTTCTGCATGTAATGCTTGGCCGTGGATGATGTACAAATGGAAAGTGGTGTTCCGTGCCACTGTTGGTGTAAAACAGTAGCGCAACTAACTTAGGATCAACGCACAGGCATAAAGACTCGATGGGGTCAAGATCTTAGCACCTATAAAAATACTATAAATGCGTGCCTCCTTCAATCGTCCCGCGTTGAAATCCATCAATGAGAGCCTCGTGAGTTAGCTGCAGTAAAAAAATTACGAAAAGTTCTTTGAAAATCAAGTTTTATGAAAAAACCACTGCATATATCAATTACAAATAAAGTTTATTGAACTTTTTGATAATGAGCTTTGCTGGTGCCGACTTTGTCTTGGAGATTTTACACTCCTTTTTTTACTTATTTACGCCCAAAGTTGCGTTATAATGAGCAAGAAATCTTTGTTGGTTCCTAACTTTTTAATGGCTTATTATTTTACTATTCTGTTTCCGTACAGACAAAATTAATAATAAGACAAAAGGATATCATGTATAACTTCGGATGTACAATGTCAAACAGTGGAGTAAAACCCCCCCGAAATTTGTATGGAAAAAAATATCAACTAGTTCCACCTTAAGAAGTTTCACTTCTATCACGAGTACGGTGTTGCACGCGCATTTTTTTAAATCTCAGATCGTACGTCGTTTTTTCAGAATTCTTACTCCATTCCGATCAATTTTTATAAGAATATTCCCGAGTTGGACCTCTGCGCAAAGACACACAGACTACCAATATTCAGTACGTCGACCATGTTAATACCGATTTAAGTTTGTTTGGTCTGTCTTGGCTATTGGAATAGCCGACGGGCGTTAAAAAACTTGAAACAGCGCGCGAGTCATTAAAATGTCATTAGGTACGAAGCGCCGTGAAATAAAAGTGTTGTACTGTGACATACAGACGGACAGTGATGGAGACTTTTATACCTGTGAGGACGCATTTTTAACCGACCTTCAAAAAAGGATGAGGTTCTATGTTTGTCTTTATGTATGTTTTTTATTTTTATTTATTTATTTGTTTTATTATTTATGTACACACAGTAAAATACATTCATACAGTACAAAGGTAAGTACTGCTTATTTCTTAAGAAATTTCTTCCAGCTACCTGCGAAAGGAGAAATGAGAAAGAAACGTAGACAATAGTGTGTGAGAACAAGAAGAGAAGAATATAAAATATGCGGAGTTTTAAACTAAAATATTAAAATAAACCTACACGTATAACGTAACAAATTAACATATACTTATATAAATACATAAAGCTTTTATGTAAGTATGTTCATCGATATTATTTTCGTCATTTTTGGACCGATTTTGAAAAATCTCTTTTCATTTGATACAGGAAGCTTTCGCGGCCCAAGCAAAGTTTATAATGGGACCACCATAGAAATATATTTCTTATATCTATGGGGACCACCCATAATTTTTTTTAACTTTTCTTGGGTAGTTTTTGAGTTAGTTTCAATAATACTTATTTTTTCTACTTAATCTATGTAGATCATGTTATTATAACTTCCTCTCAATATTATTTACATAAAAGGTACAGTATTCGAATTCGTAAGGGACGCATTTTTTTTTAATAGGTATTAAATGTTTTTTAAACTCAATTTCCTTTGTATTATATAATTGCATAGCACTGGTGTGAGTACTATGTACTAAAGAGCTACCATTCACCGGGTAATATGTCTTTCATTGACTTGAATGTGCCCTGGCGGCTGGGAGTATGTCATGCTCACTCAGATGTCTCGCTGATGGTGGCGCGTGTGTTGGATCATTTAGCTCCCTTCAAAATGGTTGAGCTGAATGGTGCTAATCCATGTGTCATGTTCGTGAACGGGCGCCGTCAGTTGTGACTGGTCATCTCTTAGCTGCCATGGCTTATTTTAATTAATTGAAATTTTTTAATTGTTCTTTATTTTTATCTTTTTATTACGGACGCTTTTAACGTGCACGTCTTTTTACATTGTTCTCACATGTATAATTTCAACTTGAATAATGTAACCAATTTTATGTAACAATTTTTTGTTTAAAAGAGTGTCCGTGGAGTTTCTTGCCCGTTCTTCTCCATAGGTACCTACTACGTTTTGGAATGGGCAACTAGCTTCATATTTCTGACTGACTGACTCCTTGACAATTCAAAAGTGCCTGTACATGGTTTAATTGAAATAAATGCTTTGAGTTTGAGTTTGAGTTTTGAGTTTTTTAATAAAAGAGTGGAATCCAAAAAATAGGGAATTATTTTTATTAGGTTCATTTTAGCCTTTTATGATGTTAGAGGTGACTATCCTGGGTCAAATAAAATTAGCTAGCCAAACTCCGCAGACGTGACCCAGACGATACGCAGACAACTTTTTTTGTTATATCGTGTTTAGATTACGATAACCATCACGTCTGCGGAGTTTCGTTTACTAATTAAATTTGACCCTGTGCAATGAGAAAGTAGAGCGCGAATTTTGGAGTCTAAACTGTTGGACAACATCCCATCTGACGCGAACAAAGCGCACACAAAATTTGGTTGCCGACAAAATAGTTATTTTCTCATGTTCACTGAGCGAGTTCGCAAAGGTACAACAACGTGAAGCTGTTTTCAGACCAGCGCGATTTGTCGCGCGACGCGACACGAACAATACAAAACTTCACGGTATAACAATAACCGGTGTCGCGTCGCGCGACAAATCGCGCTGGTCTGAAAACAGCTTAACACGTGTTATGTTCTTATTATATTAACATTAAGTTGTTAATTTATTTTATAAACTCTGTTAAGTAACTACACTACTAAATTGGGACACTGTAACCGTAGCGTATATCCTACTTATTAAAAAAAAGCCAAATAGTGTAGGTACAGCTTGTCCACTCTGAAATGACGCGCACTCGTTAAACTACATACATGCGAAAGCAAAAAATGTGCCAAACAATTATTTTACCAAAACGTGACACCGCAAATCTGAATATAGATAACAACTAGCAATAAAAACGAATTGTCCATTTCGATTAAATAAATACGCGATTGTTTGAAAACCGTATAAATGAAGTTTACGTAGGTAATAGGTATGAATAACCTGCCGAATATATAAAAAAACCGACCAATTACGAGTCAGACTCTCACAGGAACCACCGTATAATATTTAGCAAAAAACGCTAAAAACAAAAAAAAAACATTTTGTGTATGGGCCTCCCCCTTAAATTTTGACTTTTTCTATTTGTTGTTATAGCGGCAAGAGAAATAAACAATCTGTGAAAATTTAAATTGCCTACCTATTACGGTTCATGAGATACAGCCCGCTGACAGACAGACTGGCAGCGTAGCGTAGGTAATAGAATTCCGTTAGGCAACCTTCGGGTGCGGAGCCCTAAAAATATATAAATCGTCTATAGAAGTGAAAACTTAAAACTATGTAATAATGTTGCACCATACGTCACCCTTATAGCTACAGCTATACTGCTATTACAGCATGTCGGTGACGCGAACCCATAAGATTAGATTTTTTATTTTTTAGAGATTTTTCATGGCAACAAGTCGTGTTCAGGTTCGCGACAAGTCAATCGTCATCCTGAGGATGCTTCGTTGAGAGGTGAAACACGTGTCAATTTCTTACAAGGTTTTTTATGACTTTTTTGGAATAGTTAAGCGGAACAGGTAACTAAATATATATTTGGAAATATATATTTAAATTTAAAAATAATTTATATTTTTTATTTATTTTAATATTTTTATTTTTAAATGTATATTTATATTTTTTTTTTGGTTTTTTTTTTTTGGTTGTATATTTTGTAGTGTATTACTTTTTCTTCTTGTAATGTTATCTGGTGTACAATAAAGTACATATAAATAAATAAAATCTACGTCTACTGTTTTTTTTTTCTTTTTTGCATCAAACTTGTCTACACAATAATGAGGCGATCTACTAATAAGTATGGGTAGGTACCTACTTACAACGTATCGTACACGTATCGGCCGTTTTCCTTGAGTTCTAACCACAAAGGTCCCAGAGTGGCCATCATCGATATTGCTACTTACACTAAGACAGAAAACAAATACTTAGATAGAAATGCCATAGCATAAATAAATAGTAGGTACTTACGCAGTCTAAAGGCCCGTACACACGTACCACAACCACTCCACATCAATCTTCCTAGCCTTTTTCCCAAATATCTTGGGGTCATCTTCCAGTCTAACCGGATGCAGTTAACCAGTATTTTACATGGAGCGACTGCCTATCTGACATCCACAATCCAGTAACTGGGTAATACGATACCCCTTGGTAAGACTAGTGTCAGACTTTCGGGCTTCTGACGACTCGTAACGACTGTCAAACGTCCACGAATGACAGCCGGGACCAACGGGTTAACGTGCTTTCCGAGGCACGGAGGAGTCTCGGTATGTAAAGATGGTCACCTATCCACTGGCCAACCCCGGCAAGCGTAGCTTAACCTGATGGATCGACCCGTGCGGCTTGTTATTACTTAGGCACGAGCTCCTCAACAGCTTCAAAATGTGGTCAAACGTGTGCATAGTATCGCTGCAATTGTGCTGTCGCTAGTAGTTGCAATGTGGTTTCGTTGTGGCTAGTGCTTGCAGACAGACAGATCGTTAAGTTACGTTGTGGCTGCGACATGGTCGGTATCGCCAACACGGTTGATTTTGACAGCAAAAAAAAAGTCCGTGAGAATTAACTATTCATTTTCATACAAATTAGCGCCCAACTACGTGTTGTCGTTGTGGCGTGGTTGCGGTTGTGGTAGGTGTAATCGGGGCCTAACTAGAGCGAAGACTGCACCAGGAATGTTGCGTATGCAGATTTTTTTTTCTCGTGGCTGATATCCGCGGATGCGGATGCAAATATCCAATATTTACTTAAAAGCGCAAGTTTCTATACTAGCTGTAAAGGTTTTATTACTTGTATTTTACAAGTTTCCTAAACGGGTATACTCTAAGAACAAACTATCCAGTTTATCTTGACACCTTGTTCCCGCGCTACTTGTTTTGGCAGCTGTCAAAGACCTGTCAAAGTCAATACATTTGAATTTAGTTCTTTTTTCCGCAAAGTTGCAAGTTTTATTGAAGACGTTAGAACTTGTAATTAAGTATGTCCAGCATCCTTATCATCTGGTTAACCAACAAAATACCTTCGTTTAAACCTAATTAAACATGATTTTATCGACACAAATACAATTACTATGGGAAATATTCATGAAATGCTGTTCATTAACGGTATCAGTAACCTGAATTCAGAGATATTTAATACAGATAATTAAAACGAACGAATGCAGAGCACGATGTAAGAATGCCACTCGTTATTTTTAAGGTACCTATATAAAAGCGATCATGCTTTCTCATCGAACTATGAACTGGTATATCGGTATCTGAATGAACCATAAAAATGATAAGATACGAGAAAAAAATTCAGACCCAACAAAATATTTAAGATGGGCTTAGAGATTGCTTTACAATGTTGTATTTTTGTATTTCTTACCAATATTTGTGGATGTCCAAATAAAATGATCATACCAAGTCGTTTTATCAACGAATGCTGCTGCGGATGGGCAGAAAGTATGCTAAGTCATCTGTTTATCATTGAGGAGCTCGTGGCTAAGGAGGAGCTCGTGGCTAAGGAGGAGCTCGTGGCTAAGGAGGAGCTCATGGCTAAGGAGGAGCTCGTGGCTAAGGAGGAGCTCATGGCTAAGGAGGAGCTCATGGCTAAGGAGGAGCTCATGGCTAAGGAGGAGCTCGTGGCTAAGGAGGAGCTCATGGCTAAGGAGGAGCTCATGGCTAAGGAGGAGCTCATGGCTAAGGAGGAGCTCGTGGCTAAGAAGGAGCTCATGGCTAAGGAGGAGCTCATGGCTAAGGAGGAGCTCATGGCTAAGGAGGAGCTCGTGGCTAAGGAGGAGCTCGTGGCTAAGGAGGAGCTCATGGCTAAGGAGGAGCTCATGGCTAAGGAGGAGCTCGTGGCTAAGGAGGAGCTCGTGGCTAAGGAGGAGCTCGTGGCTAAGGAGCAGCTCATGGCTAAGGAGGAGCTCGTGGCTAAGAAGGAGCTCATGGCTAAGGAGGAGCTCGTGGCTAAGGAGGAGCTCGTGGCTAAGAAGGAGCTCATGGCTAAGGAGGAGCTCATGGCTAAGGAGGAGCTCGTGGCTAAGGAGGAGCTCGTGGCTAAGGAGGAGCTCGTGGCTAAGGAGGAGCTCATGGCTAAGGAGGAGCTCATGGCTAAGGAGGAGCTCGTGGCTAAGGAGGAGCTCGTGGCTAAGGAGGAGCTCATGGCTAAGGAGGAGCTCATGGCTAAGGAGGAGCTCGTGGCTAAGAAGGAGCTCGTGGTTAAGTAATGACAGCCGCACGGGTTGATCGATCAGGTAGCTACGCTTGGCGGGGTCGGTCCGTGGATGGGTGACCATGCATGCTTTACATAGAGACCTCCGTGCCTCGGAAAGCACGTTAAGCCGTTGGTCCCGGCTGTCATGTGTAGATCTTTCACAGTTGTTACGGGTCGTCAGAACCCGAAAGTCTAACAACCAAGGGGCTCCATGTAAAATACTGGTATTCAGCTGCATCCGGTTAGACTGGAAGCCGACACCAACATAGTTGGGAAAAGGCTAGGTAGATTGACTGTAGTTACAAACACACGAGTCATATAGTTGTCGCTTTGCAATAGCGGGGAATATTTTGAAGGTAGGTAGAGTACCTAATAATTTTAATCTGGCATTTTACCGAATCATAATAATTATTAAATTAAAACCCAAAACAGTTAGCACAAGCAGTTTATTAAAGCATTCTATCACTAAACTTGGTCAGAATTAATTAAACCCAGTGACGTATTAACACAACCACAGAAATATATTATTTACCACAGTAAATACTCTAAATACGAAATAACGAACACATTTCATGGAATCAAATTATTTGCTGAACATCAAGTTAGTGAAATTAAATTCTGGGAATGTTTGAACATACCTGAGTACCTGCCATCCCGGAAAGTAATTATTCGGTGACTATGATTAAGTTATACGTGAAGAGGCACAATGACACATCAGACAGTTTTGACATAGAAAGTCTAATGAGTCCTATTCTATTTTTGAAGTGAAAACTTCTTTAGCGACGTTGTGCACTTTTTTTGGGATGGGTAAAAAATTTTAAACTCGCGTCAGGATACGTGACTGTAAGATCCGTTGCCTAGCAACCGACCAAGTACCTAAATATCAAAATAAATACATGTCTTTGACATTACGTAAAGATTGCGAGGTAAGAAATTTTACCCATATAAATAAAGCAGTCAAAACATACTTCATGAAAAGTGTTTAAATAATTTGTTTATTTTTGTTAGACTGTATTTTGAAAATTAATAAATATACTACTACTACTAATGAATATTGTATTTAATCACATAAATTATAGTACTTTTATACTGATAAATAAAGCAATTCGTGCGAAATTATTCCCTAACCATTCCAAAATATTCAAAAATATTCAAAAATGCACAACGTTAATGTTCAAGTTTTCACTTCTGCCGGCACTCCCGGAGTGCAACCCGTTGTTTTTTTGTGTGGGAAATTATCAAATAACTTGATTGTTAACAAGAAGTTATTTGATAATTTCCGCGGCGTGTAACACTCTTACTGACTAGAACCCACCCGTTTTCCTTCAGTTGCCTGTGTGTTACAAGGAGCCACGGACACGTATCCTTTCCAGACAGTCCCGCAACCCTGCCAGGCATCAGCCCTGGCGGACCCCGTCAGTTCTGCTGACATCGCTTTGAGGCGCGCGTGGAAAACAACGCGCCGTCGACACGGGCCTGCTCCTCATCGGACGTCGAGCTACCCATTGCTCACCGTCCGCAAGCCCGCGCCTACGGTGGCTGGGAATCGGTCTGGGATTCCCACACATTTACATTTATTACTACTGAGAAACTGTGATAAAATAAAAAGTAAGTTTAAAAACTAAAACCCGATTACTGAAAAATTACGCTCTAAAAATTATGAAACAAGAAAATATTTCGGACAGAAATCAAGACATATACTTAGGTACAAAAATAGTCAAAGTCAGTAGTCGGGTTTTAGTTTTTAAACTTACTTTTTATATAGTTTGTTTTGGGGTTCTAATTTCGTAATAAAGTATTTGCAGGGCCGATTTTTTTTTTGTATAACAAGTAATTGTATAGTAGGTATTAATTTTACATTCGCGCCGTACGTAGCACAGTCTCACTTCTGCATGTTTTTAACAATTTAAACATATTTATTTACTTTGAAAATATGATATACGTATATACATATTTGTAATGTGCTCGTTAAGCCCTTTCATTTGATACCAAACATGGTATAATAAAAAATAAAAAAACGATCAAAATCATAACCCTCCTTTTTGCTTGGCCGTAGTCGGGTAAATACAGAATTATAGAAGATTATAGATTTTGCTGGGGTTACCCAGATTTGCTCTCTACATGTTGGCGATTGCAGACCATGAAGGACATAAGTTCAGTTTCCTTACGATATTTGCCTTCACCGTAAGGCCGGCCACCTACACACGGAATTCCGTTTCGAAATATCCTTTCGGAATTTCGAATGCAGGAAATCCATAAAAATATCGCCACATGCAGACGGAATATCGTTTCGGAGAAAATTTCAAACGGAGAACGTGTGTGATATAGTTCCTTGATTTGCCTTCGAAAAACCGAATCGATATTTCGAAACGGAATTCCGTATTATGCGGTGATCTAAGTCAATTCTAATATTATGATTCTTACTCATTGATAACTAAAATAAAACTTGTTATCGTGACCTGTTGAAGAGATAAGTATTCGTGGCTAGAGGCAAATTCCTATCATCACACGAGGGATCATTATCGCCTATAAAACCTCAAAAATGTGGTTGAAGGTGCCAATTATATAACTGGATACAATGCGGTTGATAATTGAATAAACCTGCTTAATGCAAGATATCATGAATTTGTTTCATGGCGTCAGTGAATATATATACATACTAGCTGCGCCGCGCGGTGTCACCGCATAAATCTCGATCCCGTGGGAATATCGGGCTAATGGTCTACCCATGTGCAAAATTTCATTCAAATCTGTTCAGCGGTTTTAGCGTAAAAGCGTAACAAACAAACAAACAAACAAGCTAACTTTCACATTGATAATATTAGTTAGGATAGGTACCTATTATGAACGTACGCGTGTCTATTTTTAAACTATATAAAAGCCAAAGTTCAGACCAATCTTACTTAGGTTCATTTGGTTTTTATGTCTGTATGTATGTATGTTACACAATAAACAGACTCTGCACCCAGGTTGGGCCAAGGAAGGAAAATCTGTTCAGGTGGAGATTCATAGACCGCCTTGGAGTGTAAATGTGGCGCTGTTCCACAAAAGATGGGACACTTACTGTCGTGTCCTGCGTATCCTGTCAGCTGCACGTTACAGAAGCTGATGGACGCTAGTGATGGCGCCAAACACGAATTCCAGGCCGATTCTATTTAGATTGCCATCGACACGCTAAGAAGAGGAGACCCAATAATACTTTAAAGAATTGAGAAATTTGGATGAAATATTGTACATTTGAAGAATATGTCCTTTATTAACACAAAGATACCTTTTACCCGGGTACATTAAGTACATAGTTGGTCGAAATAGATAAAGTAAGAAATTAGTACATAAGGGGAAGCAATATTTTAAATTATGTTTATATTAGGTAGTGTAACTAATTTGGAAAGTTATATCTAACGCGGATAAAAAAACTGAGATTTTAAAAATATTTTAAGTATTGAACTTTTAATTTACGTGTTTTATTAAAATACCTTTTGTTTTGTGTATAATTATTTAATAATGCGTCTAATTTGGGACAGCGCTCCTTAATGTGCGAGTCCTATTACTGGCTGGACGTACTACGCGTTGCATGAGCTCAGTACAGAACACGCAAGCTAACCACTCAATGTCACTGACATTAGTCGCGTCGTAAGTAGTTGGTTCAGAACGCGAGTAAAACCATGAACAACAGCTAGTTCTTTAGCTACTATAAGTCAAAGTTCAAATCAATATAAAATTGTTTGGTAAGTTTTCTTAGTGTGGGTAGTTGCCATGGTTATTATTGATCGAAGATTTTTCAATAGTCTGATTCTCTTTGTCTGGGGAATCATTTTCATGTTATGATAAATTACTAACTTTCACAAAAAAGCTATAACAACTTCAAAGTGATTTTCTATAAAACGTTATTCTATTAGACGTTTGGAAGTCGACCTTCGCTTTGTGTACATTATATAAAAAATCCTACAGCTCAACGATATCTACAAAATGAAGTCCTGCCTCAGCAGCATCTAATGTAAATTAAGCAATTTAAAACACATCAGTGCTCATCTAAATAATACGATCCTGGCGCAAAACATGCAATAACAAATTGACAAGAAAATGACAGAGACCTCTCCAAACCTTGAGGACATCGCTAAGTCCGTGTGTCCCAACAGCTTAAACTTGTTAATGATGCAACAAACAACTTGGAATTAAGTGTCACGAATGTCCTGAAAGGTTGTAAAGTCAAGCGCTTTAATTAGACCCCTGTATTCTGAAGCGCTTTTATGAGTCGCCAGTAGCGCTTTATCGCTTTCCGATTACTATTGCCTTCTAGGTAGAAGTTATGTCGATAATTGGTTCCCCAAATGATTTTAAGCTCTGCGATATGTGTTATAATGCTTATATTTAATTGCGTGTGGGTTATTAAAGAAGGAAAATTGTTGTTTTGAAAAGCAGCAGATTGTGCTAACATCTTGTGTGGTCTTAATATTATAATGTTGCGACATCGTTGTCTAATTTGAATTGAATGTCACCGCCTGGTGTGCTTGAATGGCAGCTCAGCGAGGTTCATTAATGATTCGATTTTGATTATAATAACCCAATTCGAGTTTAGGCTCTTCGTAGACATTCGACTAAACTGTTATTGAGACTGGCATTGAAATGGCTAAAGCCTAGTTGATACCTTCAAGTGTCAGTAACGAGACACAATAGATTTTAAATTGTTATGGCCTCCTGAAGGCCAGTGTAACGGTTATACCTGTCAGTGTAGCCTAGTGCAAGTAATCGGCAAACTCATTAGTCAAGAGAGCCAGATATCAATACTATAATGACTAAGATTTCTAATGAGAGCCAATCCTTTCTATGTCCAAACTGTCTCGATACAATTTTCTTAATCCTTACAAATCCCCTTTCACTTTCTTAAATTAACTTGCTCATAACAACAACGAGGAGCTCGTGGCTAAGTAATAACAAGCCGCACAGGTCGATCAATCAGGTTAAGCTACGCTTGCCGGGGTTGGTCAGTGGATGGGTGACAATCTTTACATACCGAGACTCCTCCGTGCCTCGGAAAGCACGTTAAGCCGTTGGTCCCGGCTGTCATTCGTGGATCTTTGACAGTCGTTACGAGTCGTCAGAAGCCCGAAAGTCTGACACCAGTCTTACCAAGGGGTATCGTATTACCCAGTTACTGGGTTGTGGAGGTCAGATAGGCAGTCGCTCCATGTAAAATACTGGTATTCAGCTGCATCTGGTTAGACTGGAAGCCGACCCCAAGATAGTTGGGAAAAAGGCTAGGAATTCCATAACAACAAAAAAAACCCGAGTTCCAAAAAAAATATACTTTATTTCGAAAGTCGGTGTCATTAGTTTTAAATTTTCGTTTTTTTGCCACCGACTTCCAAAATTAAAGTAATTTTTGACTTTGGAAGTCTGTTTTTATTTTTTTGTAAAAAGTTCTTCTTTTTCACTTTTTAGTTGTGGCACCTACCCCACACAAAGTCGAATACCACTACCTGCTATGCAAATAACAGTGACAGGAAGTTATCATCCATATAAACTAAGTGGGCAAAATATGTATTATTAAAGCTTACTCAAAAACTATCCAAGCAAGGTTAATAAAATTTATATGGGACCACCTCGGGAGCTTAACCTTTCAAACAAAACAAGACGGAGAAATCGGATAAAAAAATATACATTAAAAAAAAACATACATAATGTCGAACATAGAACCTCCTCCTTCTTGGAAGTCGGTTAAAAAGAAGGATGCCTTCATCATGATCACCTTAACGGCTGATAACTAATAATAATTATGATGGAGGCATCTTACTTCAAAAGTTAACCTTGGAAAACTTTGAAAGGTATAAATAATTAATTTTCGATGTAATTTTTTTGTGAAAATATTTCTGATATAAATCTTTGAAAATTTATTTCTTCGTAGTTAAAGTTTTGAATAAAACTTTTGTTATCTTGCTTAGTGACCGAAACCCAGATCCCCGCGCGTATAATATCTACGTAATAGAGCCGCATTTTATAGGCCAAAGAGCTGGCGGGCCTACGATAGACTGTATGTGGTTGAAAGAACACGTTTAATTTCAAAATACAATGCAGTAGTATCAAAAAAGTAGTTTTACTTTTTCTAAAAAGTTGTAGGTACGTACAGTCACTTAGAAAATAGCCACATGTGGCAGAATGGGTTTAAAGATTGGACCAACTGAGGTGTGCAGTATTGGAAACGTCAGAAATTGTAAGAAACTTTTCCATTCCTTTCACAAGAAAAATCAATTTAACCCTTTATACTTACACACAAAATATTACAAAGACATATACAGGGTGGATTTTTGAGATGGGGCAGTAAGGACGTAAGTTGGAGTCTCATTTCCTCCAAAATGAATGGGAAAAGTTTTTTGTGATTTCTGCCTTTTTTTGTATTTAAACCTCAGTTGGTCCAGTAGCGTTTTTTGGTCCTTAGAAGAAACAGGATTGCCTGGCATCAAAAAAAAAGAAAATGAAAACTGCCCATTTTCTTGCTGACTGTATTTTTTTTCAAAATCTTTGATTGCAGATCAAAATGTCTCAAAAAGTAAAGGACGTTGACGTCCTAAGACCGTTTTCCTGTAGCTACAACGGTTAAGGTACGCACGGCTACACATCAAGCTATACATTTTCAGTATAAGCTGAGCTCGTATTGTACGAAAATCCTATACGATACGAGATCAGCATAAACTGGAAATGTATAGCTTGATGTGTAGCCGTGTGTAGCCCCTTACTGCCCCGTCTCCAAAATCCACCTTGTATTTGTTTCACACACATAGAATTTTAACTTCCCATAACCCAATATCCACTGACCTTCACAGAAAACGTCAGACGTAGAATGCAACGAAGTGTAATCAGAAATAAAAGCACATCTATACAAATACAAACAGCAAAGCTGAAGAGTTTGTTTGTTATTTTGTGATCTTCAGAACTAGCTGTAGATTTGAAAAAAAAATCCTGTTACACACTTCCGTCCCTTTTTACGAAATCACTCCCACAGTTTGCAAAAAAATGTAATACAAAATTTCAATTCATTATATCTGTTGCACTCACCTGACGCACCGGTTACATGCACAATTGCACATGTACCTACGTGTACCTACCCAATGCGTCATAAGGTCATCGTGATAAGACATGTTGCGCCACAACATAGCTTATATACACTCACGCACTCTGCGCATCATGGACGCGCAAGCCTTTTTTCGCAGTAAGCTATTGAAAATTTGAAATCAGTATGTGCTTGTACAAACATTCCTGATGCACTGCAGTAGCGTAATCTAAACTTCTGTGGGCCAGTGTACTTTACTACAACGTATTGCTAGAGTTGTCGATTCGCCTCAAGAAAAACGAATATTAATTAAAATGGTCGTTTCGCCCGGATTCGAGTGAGTCAGTAAGACACGTGGAAGCTCCAAAAATATTGTTAAAACAAAAAACACGCGGACGAAGTCGCGCGCAGAAGCTTTAAATAATACGGAAAACTGAGATAAGCATAACCATCGGTTACTCGTATCTTTTGCTTCAAGAAACATAACGTATTTGCTATGCGACCCTCTAAGATTCTTCGTCAAAGTGGCCGATCTTTTACGACTGTGTATATCTTAGATACGATGGCTGATATTTTTAGAAATAGTTTTGTTTAGAAAGTCGTTCGATGCCTCGTTGAATGGTTCTTGGATGGTTGACATATCGTTCTGTTGGGGTGACTACATTTATGTATTTTGTAGGATAAAAATTTTGTTCGGGAAATCACATAAGAAATAAATTGTGATCTTTATTTGTTTATTCTAAAATAGGAGTTCGAAACATGTTATGCTACGCTTGCCGGGGTTGGTCAGTGGATGGGTGACCATCTTCACATACCGAGACTCCTCCGTGCCTCGGAAAGCACGTTAAGCCGTTGGTCCCGGCTGTCATTCGTGGATCTTTGACAGTTGTTACGAGTCGTCAGAAGCCCGAAAGTCTGACACCAGTCTTACCAAGGGGTATCGTATTACCCAGTTACTGGGTTGTGGAGGTCAGTTAGGCAGTCACTCCATATAAAATACTGGTATTCAGCTGCATCCGGTTAGACTGGAAGCCGACCCCAAGATAGTTGGGAAAAAAGGCTAGGAGAAAATACTACTAATATGATAAACGCGAAAGTTTGTGAGGATGGATGGATGGGTGGACTCTTTCACGCAAAAACTACTCAACGGATTTCAAAGAAATTTTGCACAGTAGATTATATTTAACTTGGATTAAGACATATGATTTTTATGCCAATATTCCCAACGCGGGATCGATATATACTTATCCGCATAAGGGAAACCGCGGAACCCTGCTAGTATTTATATAAATTCGGAGCTGAATATTTCTGAAAGCTTTACAATCTTAATAATACACATTGTGTTTCTGTCCTTTAAAATTAAAATTGTATATTTGTGCAGTGATCAGTTTTCATCAACTTAAAAGTCTCTGAATTGTTAATATTAACGTAATAATATTGTGTTGACATTAAGACAATAAATCAAGTCAGACGTAAACGTTCTTTGATGTAGTCCTTTGTTTGTTAAATAATAGATAACAAATAATAAAATCTAAGCAATAATAAAAACATGGACCATTATTTCAATTACTCTCAAATATAAAAGAAATGACAGAAACATTTATTTAAACTGATAATGTGAAGAAAAAAAACGAGATAGAAAAAAATACCCTACCTTGTAACATAATATCACGCCTTGTTTCATTAAATGGTTGAGCAGAGGTGTACCTCGAATGGGTGTACCCTATACAGTACACCCATTAGTCGTCAGTAACAGATGTAACAGAGGGTGACCCTTTTGCCATCAACCGGGCACAAATCCAAATTTTTACTCAGAAATTCAACATGGATAAACCCACCTATATTGTGTCGCAATATCCCTGAAAAAGAAATGTGTTAACGTTAAGCTCGGAAATAGCACTGCAGTACTGATTTTCATCGGTGCCCATAACTCTATGCCTCCAGCACTTTGTGTTAATCCTCTTCGAAATCCCATTTAAAAGTTTTAGTGTGTTCCGTTAGCAAAAAAACGTCTCTACTAAGTACCTTAACTCATGCCTGCTTCCCATGGGAGTAAGCAGAAATTACAGAACGCCACCTGCTACTATCCTTACTACACCTCTCCAATTCCATTAAATAAAATATTTGGATACAGGAGTTTATTTATTTTTTATTAGTCTTTTCCATTGTTTTCCATATAGTGGTTCTTACAATTTTAGTGAAGTGAAAATTATTTAGGCGCGTAGAGCGATTTTTAGATTTGCGTCACCGACATGCTCGCGCCGTAGAGCTGTATCAGTTTTAAGTTTTCACTTCTGTCAGTAGGTAGGTGGCAGTACCTACCATGGAGGTTTTTTTCCACTCTGCCAGCTTTTTGTTTCATGAAAAATTTAAAATTATCGACGACTTTTCAGTGGATAGCTACATATTTTTGGACCATTCTAAAGCTGCATTTAGTTGCAACAGATTTGATATACAATATGTAAAAAAAACCTGTCTGATCCGACAGGGGCACATAGGTACTGCAATAACATAAAATAAAGTATTTTTTATTTTTTTTATTTGTTAATATACTGGTTATTGTTATTCACAGTTTTAGTAGGTACCAAAACTACCCCAAATCCGTATAAAAGAAAATTTTCAACAGCTGTCATAACTTATGACTTGTAGACATCCACTAAACGACGACCGCCGCCCGCTCCCCATGTAATAATCCCGGTAAAATACCCCATTGAAAAAGGTATAAAACCTCGACTCATTTTTATAAAATAGGTTGAGAAACAACGTCAACAATACAAAAGACAGCAGTTGACAGCACCCAAAATATCCAAAACATAGAAAACAAAATTCTTTTAACTGAAGATACAGATCGGTACACTAGTAATTACTATAGGCAAACTGTCCTAAAAAAACACTCGAAAATCATGGATACTCTCCATTGGAAGTCATCCAAACTTAATAGCTTTATTCGATATAACTGTGTGACCAACTACAACGTTCGTGTTTAACTATTAGCATTATAATGTATCGCTATGGGAACACAGAAGAGCCGGTGTTAGGCGCATAGGTGCCGGTGTTAGCCGCCATAGGTGACGGTGTTATCAGGCATTTCATTATACCGTTGTGAGATATTAACCATTGGGCTCATTCACGGCTGATAACGATATCTTAGAAGAATTTCTTCCAAATTGAACGCGGCTGCGTTTAGTTTTTGATTGATATTTAATTTGGTTTTATTTCTTTTAGATAAAGGTTTTAAATGGGTGCGCGGTTTGGTGATTTTGTAAGAGTTTTGGATAAAATAAAGTAAGTAAATCAGAAAGATGGAAATAAAAGTCACAGGAAAGACTGAAAAGCCATTTAAAAATGATTTCCGATTGGAACAAATATTGGTCCGGCTTGGACTTTTTTTTGTAACTAACAAAAAAAAGTCAATGACAATGGAGGAGAAATTCGTGTGTATTTTAAAATAGCATGTATTTAATCGGACCTTTAATAATTCCCATTTTGCGTACGTAAAAATATTACTTTAATATAATGATTGCGCCTCTTTTTGTGAACCTCAAATAATAATAATGTAGGGTTCCTATTTTGGGATTGTAAAATTAAAATAGCCAAGTAACTGCAACCAACTTGGAAGTAGCGCCCGCCGGCCGCTGTCGCGATCGCGACACCGCTCGCTTCGCTCGCTCGGTTCGAGCTCTTGGTCACAATTCTAGCCTAACCTAATCCATTTGGTCGGGGCGCTCTAGCTTAGTTACTGCGACTAACTGTGACAAAACATCAGCAAGTTAAAAAGACGCTCAATCATTAAAATACGGTGCATAATAAGAAAGAAAAAAAAATAAAGTGTCCAAACATTAGATGGTCAATAAGTTTTTAGAGAAACAGTTACGTCATTTGCCTTACGTAATTATACCAAAATGAATGGAGGAGCAGATGAAAATTGATTCCATTCCAACGTCCCTGACACCGTCTTAAAAGTACGTACAAAGTTCCGTCTCTCAGCAAAATTCTATTACGTATTACAACATCATTTCATTCCTTCGTCTAATTTCGCCAGAATCATTATAAGACTTAGGCCGCATTTCACAGTTAACGGTAGGCAGAAAAATACTCTTTTACGATATTACTCTCATTAACCAAATACCGTAATAAAAGCGAAAAATGGAAACGTAATCAAATCCTCAGTGAAATTACGGGTAAATTGAAATACGACACACATACATATTAATATAATTATTATTTATAGAACATCTAAAAAACCCTGTCCGATCCGTGAGGGTCGTACTAAGAGTATATTTATGTGGAAATTTTCAGGAAAAAAAAAATTCGCAATTTTTTTTTTCAATAGAGAATTTTACCGTGATAGACGTGATAGTATATCGGGCGCGGGCGGCCGTCGTTTAGCGGGTGGGTGTCTACAAGTCCTAACTTATGACTTCTGTAGAAAATTTGCTAATTTTTAATTGATTTGGGGTAATTTTAGTACAAAAAATGTGAATTTTAAATATAGCAATACTTAACATTTTTATTTTGTGTGTGTGTTTAACGCCTAAGTGTCCGTTTGTTTTTATCTATTACTAGCTTTTACCCGCGGCTTCGCCCGCGTGGATGTCGCAAAATATCCCACGGGAACGTTCTACCAGGAATACATACCTAATAGCCAAGGAAAAGATCATTGACTAACTTTCAGCGGACGCAGTGGTAGGCTTAGGGCATGCTATTCGGATATCCGGATATCCGAATTATCCGGATATCCGTCGAAAATATTATTCGAATATAATTTGTTGTACTATCCGGATAAAACGGATAATACGGATAGTTACTTTTGTTCCATTTTCTTTTTGATAATATAACATTTAACGTTGTGTTTTAATAAAATAAGTATTCACAATCGTGAAAATTCATGCTATATCTTCAAAAATCCATCTAATGACACGATTACTATGTAGATTCATCATAGAGAAAATTTCAAAGTGCTTTTGCACAGAGCTCGACTTCAGTTGACGACAGCGATGGTGATGCCGTAGCACTCAGTGATTACAAGCAGCAGAAACTGAAATATCATTTACTTTAACAGAGAAAATTAAGCAAAGAGATCGGAAGGACTCTGGTTGACCATCAACAGTGAATGCTTTGACAAGCATGACATTTACTTTAAAGGCATTGGCAGGAATGATGACTTTGATCAGTAGTGTTGGTCTCTAGATTCATCTCATTCATCTCGATATTGTGTCTTGCTTGACGAGAATCGCACAGAACCAAAATAGAGTTCCTGCTAAATGCAACATAAAGAAAAGGTTAGGATTTGCTACACTTGAATAAGCTGTTTTGGTAACCAACCCAAAATCAGATTAATATGGGAAGTAGGATTGTGGAGCAGAGGCCTCATTATGATTCTCTTCATTCAAGATTTGCATTAATTCGTTTCCTGCCTGGACCGTAAAAACCCAATCCGGAAAGTCCTCCGGAATACCCAAAGTTTCATATATGTCCAACGGAAGATAGGACTGCGCAATAGCGAAAACGAGAACTGAAAGACCCGAAACGCACACAAGATAGTTCATATTCAGGGAATCGATAAAAGTACATGTCATTCGCGGCTACTAGTTTGTGCTGATCCAACTTATATACATCAGATACTTTGACATCAAGCAATGTCAGTGGTGTGATTTTGTCTCATTTATTACCAAGCACTACTTTGTAAGACTTCCAGCCTTCATCTAATGTGCTTTCAATTGTTCTAGCCATCTTAACAGAGATAGCATTTGACCAGCTCACGATCTATTATACCATTGGTAGATAACCCGTGGATGATAGCTTTTCTCGTATCTGTCAATGACAGATCGGACAGATTTTGCTTTTAGTACGAACTGAAATACTTTAGCATACGATTGTTGGAGAATTTTTGTAATAAAAATGTCGATTGTAAACTAATATAAGTTTGATTTACCTCTTTTACAGTGGTATCCAAAATATCCATATTATCCGAATATATTCGAATAGTTGTCTGGCAGTATCCGAAATATCCGAATAGTAAAATGGGCGGATAATTGCATGCCCTAGTAGGCTACTACAGCGCCCGCGTGGTCAACCATAATTATTTTGTTACGCGTAATTTTGAAACTGTGATATCTCTTAAACTATTCATTTAAATGATGTGATGTAAAGGCATATTTTAATCGAAATTGAATGCCCAATTTAAATAACCTATTTAATTGGATAAGGATTAATAAGATACCGGTCAAAATAGCTTCGGAAATAACAATGAAAATTTTATACAATTTTGAAAGATAAAAATGGTTATTGTGGGTCACCCTTAAAAGATAGACATATGCCATCGCGGACTTTTTTGTTGCAATTTTTAAGATATACAATACTCTAGAACATATATTTGATTTATCTCTCACGACTTACGCAGCGCACGCCAGTAAAGCTCCCAGTCGGCATGATTTTTTCCGACATCTTCAACAATAATCGTCATATTTCAGCCAATTTACACAAAACCTTAATGAATTATACACTAAAACCTTCCACATGAATCACTCCGTCAAATGGTGAAAACCGTTTGAAAATCCGTTCGGCAGTTTTTGAGTTTATCGCGTTCAGACAGACAGACAGACAGACAGACGCGGCGGGCGACTTTGTTTTATAATATGTAAGGATAAGGATATTTTTTTTTATTTATTTGTGTAGTTAGTATAGTTAGTCATTATTTTTTTTAGTACGTAGTGTAAATAGTTTTAATTGTGTGAAATAGTTATATAACTTGACATTAAAATAAATATAAAAATTTTATTTTCAATAATAATAATTTTTGAAGTGAAAACTTTTTTAGCGGCGTTGTGCACCTTTTTTGGGATGGCAAAAAAATGTTAAACTCGCGGCAGGACACGTGACCTGATCGAAAATTCGTGAGACGGAGGGAGAGTATTTTTGTTAACAGCGAACTCTGTTTTATTTTTATGGTTTTTTTTATGGAGCTACAGCTTTCGTTCTTGTACTGACAGCAAGCCAAAATTCCTGACATTTTTGTTAGATGGCGTTACTTAGTTTCACTTCAATCGGCAGTCCTAGACTGCTTTTTTATTACTTTTTGGTAATGTTATTGCAGTACCTATCGGATCGGATCGGTGGACAGGGTTTTTTTACATATTGTATAAAATGCCTCGTTGGTCCAGTGGTCGCACGTGCTACCGCTGAGCATGAGGTCCTGAATTCGATTTCCGGGTCGGGAAAAGTGTTATTGGGTTTTTCCATCTAGAATTTCCCAGTAACAGCCCAGAGTCTGGATTTGTGCCCGGTTGATGGCAATAGATTTCGCCCCCTTTTAGATGGGACTCAAACATAACTAGTAAAATGATGGTATACTACGAGTATAGGTACACCTCTGCTTAAGCCTTCGGGAAATACAGGCGTGATGTTAAGTTAAATGACGTTATTATATCTACGAGTAGTAACCATTTGATGCAGATTACTTTTACAACCGCGCGTCGAGTTGAGGCCATTAAAATGTAATGATGACGTTTAGTGACATAATTTTTATATGAACACTATCTTTTATATTAACTGCAATTAACTATCATAAATTCAACTAATCGTACAGATATTAAACATAATAAACATACATTCAAATTAAAATATTTCTACAACTCTGTGTACATTTTATCGTATCCTATATAATTATATTCATTAGAAGAAGGATCCTCGCAACACGGCTGGGTTGCCAGTAAAAATAAATAAGACCACAAATTGAGATGACTCGGAGGCTCGATGTGCCCTTTAAACAGGGTTGCCAGGGTCGGGGAAATAAGAAAATATGTGCGTCCAGTCCGACTTCTAAATAGACTGAATAGGTACTTAATATTGGAAGAAATGTGCCGCTGTAAGTTTGTACTGAAAATAAACATTGTAACTTATTCCGTCGTATGCTCGTAAATTGTTACAGAAAGTACTTTTTTAAGTCTTAAAAACGGTGCGACTATAATACAGGGTCAAATGAAATTACTTAGCGAAACTTATCCATGTCTAAACATGATAAAAAAAATAAAAAACATATTTAACTATATTTTTTTGGGTCTGTTGCCGTAGTAGTTTAGTAACTTACTTGTTTTAGTTTCAAGAAAAAGGTTGTTTTTGTGTAAACTTCACAGACGTAATGGTTATGGACATCATACATCAAGTAACTACACGACCAGCGGTCGTTGACCAACTCAATTTTTTTAAATATTTTTTTATAAAATATTTTTAGATTTTGTTTTTTTCGAGTAATTCTAAACAGATAATGATAGTCGATACCCATCACATCTGCAGAGTTTTGCTAACTAGTTTTATTTGACCCGGTATACATAGATCACCTAATAGCCATATTATTTTCTACCACTATACTTATGAAAAAATAATGCGGCTTTTTATACTTTTTTTCTACACTTTCTTTGTCGTGCAATATGGCAATTAAGTCACAGCTGCCAGCCCTGCGTGCAAGCATCCATAATTATAGCGTTCGTCTACAGAGCCCTTTATAATTAAATTCCGAAGCATCTGCACTTATCATCACTTATAATAATTAAAAATTAATTATGACCCACTGGTGTAGAGTGTAAGCTTCTTCTTTAAATTATGTGCTTTACCTGCGACCTGTTATTATTAATATTAACTCATTCATCTGTTAGCTTGATATTAGTTAAAAAAAAGTGTTTGATTAGAGTTTTTTTTTATCCTAGTGTAGGTGGGTCTACTGTAGGGCTGCCATAAAACTGTAACGCTGACAGAGACATTCGGAGTAGAAACAGGGTTAATAATAATAATAATCTTATTTTATTCATCACAAGTTGTACCTAAATGTTAATTTGGACAGGAAGTGCTTAATCTAAAAACGTTAACATTTGTGAGAGACTGGTCACCGAAAAAGGCATAAAATACCTGTGTTACGGGGTCACCAGGCCCCCCAATACTCATATATGTATATTAATTTAGATTAATTAACAAAAGTAAGTGATGAAGTTAGTGTGTCTGGGTACAGGTTAAATATAAAGAAAAAAATCAATTAAAATTAACGCTGGACATACATGTAAGGGTTAACCATAGTTAATTAAAAATCTTGATAAAAATTCAGTGGCAGGACTGGCAGGGCACGACGATGTAGGAAAAATACATTTTGCGAGATCCTATGGATCGGTGTAGAGATTTTTACAAGAGTTTTTTTGATCCTGATTTTTTTTTTGTGGTGATGTTCCTAAAATAACCCAGCAGGCCGGGATGTAACCACGAGAGAAGCGAGCTTGAAAATTTTATCACTGGGATAGATGAGGTCTTTTTTTGACCATTCATGCAGATATAAAAGTAACTTAGACGACTTATGCGAAAAAGCGTAGCTAGCAAGAGAAGCTAGAATTTAAGAACGACTGAATTTCGCTCGATAATTATAACATCATCGTTGTGTAAGCGCGAAAGAATTCGTGGTCAAATAAACGCGCCCAACTAACCGGGACAAATGATTTATTACCCGGGACACAACGCTTCAAACCGGGACATGCGCCGGTGTACTGGGACGTATGGCAGCCGTGCTCTACTGACACAAACTAACATAAGTAGATTCTGAAATAAGCTGTTTATTCGTTTTTAATTCAAATAGCGACAGACTACCAAGATTCTCGCTACAATCAATGAATTTGTGTCATGAATAACATAGGTACGTAGGTACCTATGTACCTTATTATACATAATTATTTTGTTGTAACATCGATAACACAAAAAGGAGGTTAGGCATAGTTAAACTTTTTAGTTTACATAATGTAATCTGAAAACTCAAAAATATTCAAGTAAATTGAACAAGACAAAATATAAACTTACATTTATATTTCTTACGTTAGGCACTTGTCCCAAGTAATTCTTTAATTCCACAGGAAGTTGATGTAAGTACTTAAGTTAAAACAAGAGTCTCTTATGTAAGGCCATCTAAGTAATCCAATTGCTACAGTTTACTTACAAGTTAGCGCCGATAAGTGACTGTTTTTCTTCCATCTAGACTAGTTGAATTACATTAAAGATAACTTTATGGACTTCCGCTTTAGTACTATTATTTATTCTGTGGTTCCGTTAAGTTCATGGATAGTAATTGTACAGTAGGGTTAGTTTGCAATAAATAATCGAAAGTTTAAGGAATTAAAAATATAAGTACGTGTCGAATTGAGAACCTTCTCCTTTTTTTTCCGTCGGTAAAAAAATATTTTCAAGAAAGTAACTAACTACTTAAGGAGTGATTTTTTCAGTTTCCTGAAACATAATCTTCAGGATCAATCAAACAAACAAATTAGACCATATTTCAGGTTTCCTCTTAGTCATCATCATCTGCCTAGTCCTTTCCCAACTATGTTGGGGTCGGCTTCCAGTCTAACCGGATGGAGCTGAATACTGGTATTATACATGGAGTGACTATCTGACCTCCACAACCCAGTTACTGAGTAACACGATACCCCTTGGTGAGACAGGTTGTCAGACTTTTGGGCTTCTGACTACCCGTAACGACTGTCAAAGATCTACGAATGACAGCCGGGACCAACGGCTTTTAACGTGCTTTCCGAGACACGGAAGGGTCTCGATGTGTAATGGATGGTCACCCATCCTCGAACCGACAGAGACAAGCGTAGCTTAACCTTTGATTGACCCATGCGGCTGTTAATATTTAGCCATCACGAGCCCCAGAGCGACTCACTATAAAGTGAAAGATAATTTCAGTTAACTGAAACGCTCAGACTTTGAAGTCAGTTGTAGGTATTTGGTAAAAAAAATCTGATGATATGATGTGTAACATCAGGGATCTCATCTTGGTAATAAGCAACATTAAAGGGGTCCTCGTCAAAGTCGTTTCTGACGGCCAACTCTATCAACGCGCATGCTCATTGGTGAAATCAAATAGCGCGCGCTTCCCCGGCTTTGTGTTACACACTTCCGTCTCTTTTCACAAAATCACTCCCACAGATTTGATTAGGTATTTCGATTTTGATTGTAGAGAGAATGTTACACATCAAAACATTTTATTTTTACCTTTTTGTATATATTCGTTCTCCAACCCGAGATCGAGTAGGTACTTCACAAATTCAACCGTTCCTTAAAATTAAATGAAATAATTAGCGGCGCAAATACGGGCGATACATAGTGCTTGCTTACGGAGACGCGGGGCGTTGAGCGTAGCGTTTGGCGTGGCGTACGGCGGTGCGTCGGACGTTTTTTCTGTTTACAGAGAGGCGGGGCGTGCAGCGGGCCGCGTCATTACGCGCAAACACAAACATTATGGCAATATACGATGTTGTTTATGGAAGCGCGGGGCGTGCGGCGGGGCGTGAAAAGTAGCGGTGCCCGCGGCGGTCCACGCGGCGTGCATCGGGAGCGAAGGGCGGTAGCTGATATTCAAGCGCGCCCGACATAATAATAAATAAATAAATACATAGGATGCATAAAATCACGCCTATATTCTCCGAAAAGTTAGGCAGAGGTGTTCCTATTATAGTACCTACACCCACATTTCGCCAGTTATGTTTAAGTCCCATGTAATAGGGAGCGAGCCCAATGCCATCAACCGGGCACAAATTCAAACTCCTGGCTACTACTGAGAAATACCAGATGGAAAATACCAATAATATTTTGCCCGACCCGGGTATCGAACCCAGGACCTTATGCTCAGCAGTAGTGCTTGCGACCACTAGACCAACGAGGCATTAAAAAAACCGGCCAAGAGCGTCTCGGACCACGCACAATGAAGGGTTCCGTGGTTGGGATGAATTTATCCCAAGAACAAACCTAATTTAGGTTGACAAACATGTTCTCTCATACATCGATATACGTCACGGTCAATTCTCCAACTGCAAATGTAAGTTTGTAATCACAAAAAATATATTTTTATGTGATAAAACGAAAAATTAAAAAAGTTCAAACTTTTTCCTTTACTAGTGCTCATGATTCTAGGTCAACGGGAAGTAGATACCCGGTAGGTTTTGATTCATTTGTGAGTATCAAAATATTTCACATAAATGGCGTATATTATATTTTATTTTTATGTTATATTTTTCGTTCGTTCGTTCACTTAGAAGCTTAATTTTTTTAGAGCTCCAACGGAACACGTATTTGATGTTATATGTGGATATCGCCGATGTTCGTAGTTTGTAGGTATTGAGCGTATTTACGACGCCGCGGGCCCCGCCGCATGCCTCGCTTCGTTGCCCGCGGAGTTGCACGCGGCGTTGAACGCAGCGTTGCCCGCCGCGTGCCGCGCCGCGGGCAACGCGGCGTGCGACGCGGCGTGCAACGTCGCGGGCATCGCCTGCATTTCAAGCAAATGCCTATAAAAACGCTTCTCCGTAAACGCTCTCATACAACGCCATATGTTTGAATTTTGTGCGGGTCGCCCCGCCGCACGCCACGCCCAACGCCCCGCGTGTCCGTAAACAATCACTAAAGCCGCCCTCCGACGGTGCGCCATATCGCGGACGCACGCGCACGACGCACCGTGGGAAACCTAGCGTGCGTGGTAGCGCAGACGCGCGTTGTACGCGTGCGTGGCGGTGCGTCCTCGTGCGGGCTGGTGCGCGTCCGCGATATGGCGCACCGTGGGAGTTGGCTTTTAGACGTGCAACTCTGTGTTTAGACGAGGCAAACCTTGCATTAAATAATTGTCTTGGTGTGAATAGAAATCGTATGTAATTATTAAACGGCAAAACTTGCATTCAATTATTAAACGCAATTTGATGGAAAACGTTCGCGTATACACACTTGCATGCAAACTCTTGAATAGCAATAATTTAAAATGCTTTGTGGCATGCGATAATTGCTCTTGAACGTTCCAGAAAGCACCGTGCCTTAACACGTAAGTAAATCGGTTTAGAAATCTCGGAATACCCGGTTGATGGCAATAGGCACGCCCCATAGAACATGGAACTTAAACATAACTGGTCAAATGTTGGTGACATACTTTAGGTTCACCCCTGCCGACCCCTTCAGGGAAATACAGGCGTGATGTTATGGATAGACTTCAGCATTCACTTGCAATGAGCATTCTAGCGAATGTTACATTACAGAAAATTTTACGGGAACGTTTTACGAGTAGCGAGAATTCTAGCGAGCGTTCTAGTGAGCATTCTAGCTAAAGGACAATAAATTTGTTTCGAGCTTTTTGCCGAGCCGAGCCATTCTGTCATTGTTCCGTTTCCATCTTCAAGAAGAATATTTTTTTGAAGAGCATTGACTAGATCGTTCGCTAGAATAATCGTGAAAATGTTCGTAGCGATGTTTGGCTCTATGCTTGGCTCTGTTCTTTGTTCAGTTCGACAAAGGGGTTTGAAGATTTTTGTATGGAGGGTGGCCCTAACATGATGCCGCCATTTTGATTTTTTTTCAGAATAGCGGAAAAAGTCAAAAGTTATATATTTAGATAGAGGATACTTATACAAACAAAAAATGTCATATGACATAATATCCTAAAGCGTCAGGTTTCGGAGTTATTCACCGAAATATAAGTCGAAAAGTGAACCCTAAAACAAGGATTTTTTTTGTGTTTCTTCCCTTCAGGTAAGTATATTGAACTATGAAAACATAATTGCATCATGTATAGGTAATATTTTAGTTAAGAGCGAAAGAGACAAAAATATATGTATACCCTCCGCCGAATGAGGACGTGTGCTATATGGTATATGTATTAATATGGTGCATGGCATGGGCGTGACATGAAAAAAATCCTATTCAGCCGGGACCGCTGCCTTCTTGGGTGATATTATTTATACCGAATATGATTAAAAAATCTTAGGTTTTATCCACTAGGTGTAGTCAATTAATTCATGTGTAAATAACTTAATCAACATGAAGTATACAACATAAATAAATAAATTCATTAGAACAAATTGTTATTTTTATCTTTGAATATCTCAGAAACGTGACACTTTATGATGTTATGTTACATGAAGTTTTATGTTTGTATATGTGTCCCCTATCCAATTATATGACATTTAATGTGCACCTCGATTTTGAAAAAAAAAAAAATGGTGGCTGGTTTTAGGGCCAAAATCTTCAAACCCCAAATGTAGTTTTATTTATATAAAAACATGGTATGAATATTTTAAAACAGTTCCCAACTAAAGAATTAAGAACAAGAAGTGGAATTAAAATTGTTTTTATTTTTGGTAGGTATTACAACTAAAATGAAACCTCCGAGGCTTTTATTTCAGTTCAAATCAAATACAAATTTCGTAGGCAGGAATTTAATTATAGCCTCTTTGTACACTATTTTATTTTAAAAATAAAAACGACTGTAGGTAACAAAATGTTCCAAATTAAATATTTACTCAACAAACAGAATATAGCTGTATATTTTTTTTATACTTGTCTTTAGTCGAAAGAATTCCTTTTAATTTTCCATTAGACAAACGAAAAAACATTCTAATGAAATGTAGGTAAGTAGACAATTCCCGGTTTGCTTAGAAGTCGAAATCAAAGCAGGTAGGTAGGTACGTTCTAGGAAATGGGTTATCATATTGAAGGTACTTTTGCGATATAATCCTAATATTAAAAATATGAAAGTAAGTTTGTTAGTTTATTATTTTGTTCCGCTTTAACGCTAAAACGGCTGAACGGATATGGATGAAATTTGGCACATGGGTAGACCTTGACCCGGATTCGGATATAGGATACTTTTAATCCCGATATTCTTACGGGATCGAGACTTATGCGGGTGAAACTGCGGGGCGCAGTCCTGAATACTGTTGATTGCTTTAGTACCTATTACATAAGTGCGTCATTATGTTCATACATTTACCAAGAGCTCATTATTTTGATCAAAGGAACCTTCGACTTCCCACGCTTAGTGAAACCACAACAATTACTGAATTTCCAAAACAGTCGGTCCAATTTATATGTACCGAGGTCACACCCAATCTACTGTCAGATCTTATGGGAACCCCTTATCGGTAAAAAGGGGGACTTAAATGAATATCATCGTAAAAAAAATTGCAAAAATTGTTGTGCTCTGAGTAAGAAGTTCGAGGAAAATGGTTTTTAGTGTCACAGATGAATACAGATGATTCTCTCCACAAAATCATTTAAATAAAAAGCGACTCTTGCTACGACACAATAAAGTGCAATTCAGATCGCACAGCGCTAATTACCTACAGTTATATTCACCTAGAAGTTACATCTCTTTCTATCGCGTAACTCTTAGATCTTCTGATCAGGGACCGAACCTTTATAAATTACGGTACAGGTATCGAATAATTTTGGTTACTTCTACGACAACGCTATCTGGGTCACCAAGAAGAAGAAACATGTTACCTCTATTTAGGTTACCGTTTTGATACCGGTTACACACACACATGCGCGCCTTTTGTCTAATGCGACGGCAAGATAGAGGTAATTATCGTTTCGATTACCGGTATTAAAATAAACCTGTAAAATATATAAATGTTGTAACTGAAAAAATACCCGTATGGATCATAATAACGGTTTCGGTACCTACTTCCGCCGCATACTTGTAGCGTCATACCTAAAATGCGTAATGAACCATCTGTTTTGATCTGTGGTAGTGCTGACGATTCATATCTTTAATGACATTTCTTGTGACACCAATTATATCAACTCTTCTTCGCTTCCAATTATAAGTATTATCATCTATCTGTCACCGTAAGATTGTGAGTAGCGTTAGTTTATAATCTATCGGTATTATTTTCGTTAGATTATAAACTGTCGGAAAATTTTGTACTTAGTTTAGGTTAGGTTGAAACTGTGACTGTGTGTGTGTGTATTTCGGGGGCTGCGTAGAATGCAAGTGAGAGAGGGAACACGGGGTGGTTTAGTCTGTAGAAGTCTGACAGACCCCTCCGTCCGCCCCAGGGCGGAGGACATCCATGAGGATTTCCAAATAGTTACCAAAAAAAAAAAATTAGCTCTGACCAACCGATCGAGCGTAGCGAGCGCTACTTCCAAGTCGCCAAGTTCCAGGCTATTTAGTATTAGCGCAAGGTGCGTTACGTCGCAAGCAAGTTTGATACCTGAGGGCTTAGTATGAGTATCATTTTACCATCTCGATCAAACGCATCGACCGCGTTTGGCGCTCCGATTGGCAGCCGGACAGCCTTCACCGGTGAAGGGCCAATCGGAACGCCGAACGCGCTCGATGCGTTTGATCGAGAAGGTTAAATGAAACTCATGGTAGCCACACTGTACCCTAATTACGTAATGCACGATCAATAAGAAATTGAAATGAATTGAAACAGATTGCTAGTCCATTGCTTCAAAAGTTCGAAAAAAAAAATTAACAGATTTTTTTTCGAACTTATCAACCAATGGACTTGCAATCTGTTTCAATTCAGTTCAATTTCTTATTTATCGTGTATTACGTAATTAGGGTACAGTTCACAATTTGTCGGTATAGAAAAATAATGCGTTAAAGTGGGTTTTTTCAATTCACTATTTTTCGACAGTTTATTACCTATCTAACGGAAGTAATATTAAATAATAAATAGATTATAAACTAACGAAATTCATAATTATACGGTGACATATCTATTCATTTCCTGACAAAGTTACAGACTGCTTTCAGTTAACGAGTTACAGGTACTAGCCAAATCTACTTACAGCCTTTAAACTACTGCCATTGTCATCTAACTAAACCCAATTAGTAGGGAGGTACCTACTGGATACTACAAAACTAAAGGAAGACAGCACCAAAATTGCGTACCTAACACACTTTTTTTCATAATCCGAAGGATTTTGAAAGAAATTCGTAATCCATTGCTTCATATGTCTGAAAAATTCGTCTCCTCGACAACGTAAATAACGCAATGAATGTTGTCAAATTGTCAAAATGGCACTGCAATTGTTGGTGTGTGTTACGATATTAATTATTGCATTTCATAATCAATATTTTAGTTAACTAGTAAGCCTTAATTCATATTTCCATACAGTAGGTAGTATTGCCAAATTAATCAAAACAGCGAAATATTTGACATCTATTTGCGACGTACAAATATGTCAAATAGGAGCAGTGGTGGCCCAGTGTTGGTGACGGCCCCGACTTACGAGTTGTAGGTCGTGGGTTCAAACCCAGGCAGGCGCTTTACTTTGTGTAAATAATTTCATCACCACTGCTCTCAAAACGGTGAAGGAAAACATCGTGCGGAAACCGGCATGTCTTAGAACCAAAAATTCGAAGACATGTGACATCTACCATCTACCAACCCGCACTGGGCCCGCGTGGTAGATTACGGCCCACTCCCTCTCACAGAGAGGAGGCCTGTGTCCCAGCAGTGGGAACATTAATAGGCTGATGATGATGATTTGCGACGTTACCCACTTTCAGAATGCACGCTCTTAAAGGCTTTTGCAGACCAGCGCGACTTGTCGCGCGACGCGACACGAATAATACAGTTTCTAAGAAAACTTCACGGTATAACAATAACCGGTGTTGCGTCGAGCGACAAGTCGCGCTGGTCTGCGCAAAGCTTAAGTCTTTTAGGCAGCCATTATGAGCTTTTCCAATTATATTACTGTTATTGTAATTAACATAACAGTTCAGTAATATTAATAGATATTCTACTCCTGAGGTGACGTTTATGATTTGTCTACTGTCTGTTACTGTAAAGCAAGACCCGACAATGATTTATGTTTCCCGCAAGCTGAGTTAAATGCGGAAGAAATAACTATTAACGTTAATATCGTTTAAAATATTAATATTGGTGTTGGCATCAACTTACTTGCTTTCTCTTGCGTAATAATATGCAATCAATCTTCCTAGCCTTTTTTCCAACTATCTTGGGGTCGGCTTCCAGTCTAACCGGATGCAGCTGAATACCAGTATTTTACATGGAGCGACTGCCTATCGGACCTCCACAACCCAGTAACTGGGTAATACGATATCCCTTGGTAAGACTTTCGGGCTTCTGACGACTCGTAACGACTGTCAAAGATCCACAAATGACAGCCGGGACCAACGAGACACGGAGGAGTCTCGCTATGTAAAGATGGTCACCCATCCACTGACCAACCCCGGCAAGCATAGCTTAACCTGATGGATCGACCAGTGCGGCTTGTTATTACTTAGCCACGAGCTCCTCGCGTAATAATATGCGCTATGAAAAATAAAATAAAATATTAAACTGGCGGCATGTCTGAGAGATATTTCTCCATGGCATGTCAGAAGCCCATGGGAGGAGACATAAAAACTCTGACACCAGGTTAGTCACTAACCAGAACCACACGAAAATGAAAGAAGAACTATTACTATATGCTACATATACTACATTCGCGTGCTATATGCTACATTCGCGTGCAAGCTATTTTATGCACTCTACGTAAATAATGTAGTTATGCAGCTAGATCCATCTCAAAATCTTCACCTCTGAATAAACGCACTTACTTATTCAACATACAGTACGACACAACTTAGATGTAGCAAAGATTTGAAAATTTTCATTCATTAATTTAAATTTTGCGAATGTATTTGGCTATATAACTTTACAAGTTATTGCGTTTTCGAAAGATCATTTTCACCTGAAGCAGTAATAAAGATTGGTGATTTTGAAGGCGCACTCAGTTCGGATGGTGATCGGTTTTACGAATTTTGCCGATGCTACATCTAAGTTGTGTCGTACTGTACCAGAATTTAAAACAAACAAAAAAGGGAAACTTCTCCAGTGAGTCATAATTATTATTTAATTACAGCGTGCTATGATAAGTGTTGATTGTTTTGAACATAATTACGGGCCCCTGTGGGCCGATGAGCATTATAATTATATGGTATTTGGTTGTAAGCGGTAAACTTGATGATTTTTTGAGATCCCCCAACGTTGAGAGTGAAATTGTTATAGTGAAATGAGCTTAGATACAATCAATCTGCCCAGCCTTTGACCAACTATCTTGGGGTCGGGTTCCAGTCTATCTGGACGCAGCTGAATACCAATAGTTTACATGGAGCGACTAACTGACCTCCACAACCCAGTTACTGGGTATTTAAAACGATATCTGGACTACCAACGACTCTGTAAGCCTGGTGAAAATTACAAAAAGTTAATTATTTTTATCCTCGAAGAAATATAAGGCTGCCTGTCCTCTGGAGCGGAGAGGAGAGGAGCGGAGCGGAGATGTGCCAATATTAACCAATAGAATCGCACCTCTGGTGCGGAGTTTAGATTCTCTTGGTTAATATTGGCACATCTCCGCTCCGCTCCTCTCATCTCCGCTTCAGTGGACAGGCAGCCTTAGGGAAGCAAGGAGGTTACGAAAAAGATTTGTTGACATTTTCTTTTAAAACGCGGAATCTACCTATATTGTATAGGGTTGTGATGGTTTTTGTTTCGCGCGGACGTGACGCATATTTTCCACAACTTGTACTTATTTTGTGTTTGTGTTCTTTTTTTGCGTCATGCTTACCAAAAATACTTATACGTATATTATTTCTGTTTTTTCTTTCTTTTATAGAGCTATAGCATGAATCATTCCAAATACTTTTAGTCTTTTACCAACTAGGTAATACAATAGTTTTATAAATTCAATTCACTTGCTATAAAGCCTTCAACAATTGGCAAAGATTAATACAATTTACAAACAATTTATTCGATTTCTCTCAAGTTAGTTATAATTATTAGAACAATGCGCTGACAGCTACATTTAATTAACACGTAACATCGAATCTAATGAAAACATTATCAAAGTCTAATAATAACTACTCAAACGCATGCTCCAGTGGCTTCAGAATTTCTGATAAATAACGTTTCAGTTCAATAGAACTTCTATTATAATAGAATAGTCTATTCTGTGAGAATATTAATTGAAATACGATGAATGAAATAGGCTAACAAAAGGTATTTACAAAGCAGATGTGAGTGGGTCGTAGCTAAGTAATAACAGCCGCACGGTTCGATCCATCAGGTTAAGCTACGCTTGCCGGGGTTGGTCCGTCGATTGGTGACCATCTTAACATACCGTGCCTCGGAAAGCACGTTAAGCCGTTGGTCCCAGCTGTCATTCGTGGATCTTTGACAGTCGTTACGGGTCGTCAGAAGCCCGAAAGTCTGATGTACGGTATTCAGCTGCATTCGGTTAGACTTGAAGCCGACCCCAACATAGTTGGGAAAACGCTAGGCCGATTGAAGTGAGTGGAAACACCGAGAGGGGACGCCCTTGGAGGACATAATAGTGACCTTATTGGTGATGTTCTTCAGAAAGGACAGGTACGTAGTACTCGCAACCGGCGTGCGTGTATGACCAGCACCCTAATTACGTTAAGTTCGACAACAAAAATTGAGTAGATTTTTTTTGTCGATCGTATGAAGCAATGGACCGGCAATCTTTTTCAATTGGTTTCAATTTAAAATTGATCGTGCATTGCGTAATTGGGGGGCTGATGTATGAACGTAAACGAGGCAAAAGGAGTGTGTAAGGATCGTAGCAGTTGGCGTTCTGTAGTTTATGTGGGTATGTTTATTGTATTAATTGAAAAACGCAGCTTTTGTTTAGATTGTAGGTACTGTCGTATTGAATAGCAGATATTACTGGGTATAAAATGAAAATATGGAAGCGTGGAGTGAGGGAGAGATTTTGTCTAGTACAAACATTGATACAAGAGAAAACTGAGGCGAATCCGCACAATACATCGTATCGGCATGCGGGACGCATGCCAAGCTTTATTCGCCTTGGTGTAAGCACAGCTTAAATTATCCTCATAGGAATCTACAAAATTCCATAAGCATCTAATGGTTTCTGCGCTTTTTTTCCAAGTGAATAAATACCTACTATTTGATAATATCTGTATCATCGTCATTTTGTAATTTTGTGAATATTTTATGTTTCATGTTGGATTATTTCGAACGCAATGATATTGTTACTGAATAAAATGAATTGAATTGATAACATTTTATATTTCACATATATCCAGTTTCACGTACCTATGCATATAGGATAGTAATTTTTCCATACAAGAATTCCATACGATAAATCTAATATTTCAGAAAAAATACCGTTTCAAAATGCCGTTGACGTTCGCCGAATTTGGAATTTACCATGTAGGTAAGAACCTAAGAAGGTATTTTCTTTTTTGATTTGGTTTTTTTTCGTAATAATTAAATTCCAGCTGGTACTCATTGTACATGAAAATTAGCAAAACATGTATCTGAAATCTTAATATCGCCATATCCTAGGGTTACGTAAAAAATTTGTTTGCGTGACGTGAACCTATGGGATCGTCCGTTCGTCATTATATTATTAAAATGCTAAAGCTGCTTGTGCACTATACCTACGTAATTTTACGGTTGGGTTCGATTTTCGAGCAAATCATCTGGAAAATGAGTGGAGCTATTACATCTGGATATTTCCCATAGTGCATAAACCTATGAAGTTACGTTTTTATTTACATTTGTGCCTTCTCTCAGGCACACTACATGTTCCATTCTCCGTTTTCTTTATTGGCATAAATAATTTTTAACAAAGATAGTGAGGCCCTGACTCCTGCGCTAGGTATAGCACCTGTGTTACAGGAGCCAGTGTCTTCTCCCAATTACATGTCTCCCAACTCACTTTCGCATTTATAATATTACTTGGGATAGGTACTTAGGATTAGGATAACTTCGCGGAAGCATACAGGTTGGTCTATCAAGAACCTACCATATTAACCTACAAGATTCATCGACAAAATATAACTGATTTCAATTTCATTTAGGTACTAGCTATGTTTCAAAATATAAATAAAAATAGTAAACCCGTCACAAGGTAATGAATGAAACGTCATAATATTTAAAGATGGCGGCTTAGAGGTAAACCCAGCCATTGACATCAATCGTGATTGCTTTAATTATTGAATAATGGAGTTAAACTGAATTAGATAAATTAATCTGGAATAATATTTGGAGGGATTACGGCTTTAAGCCGTTAACTTCGTGGGCTATAGTCACGATCGATTGAGAAATAAATTAATTGACTTGCTTCCTCAGGTAAGTACAGCAAAGGTATTGTGGTTGTTGCGTTTCGAGTTGAGAATATCTTTCTTATTTCCGGTTTTTGATAGAAATATTAAAGGAAAAGAATTGTTACATTACTTAAATTAACATCCCCAATTTATTCGCACCCAACCATAAAGAGAAAAAAAATAAACTTCGTTCCAAAATCAAAAACAGTAAAATGTTTGCATGCCAAACAAATTGTCCCTAACAATGGCGTTACAATTGCACTCAGCTGTTGTCAGATTCTCCTAATGCATTCCGCAGCCGGCTAAAATCCCGTCCCGGCTAAGGAAGATGTCATTCCTGCGGGCACGTCTGACGTCGGCTCCGGTTGCCGGCGGCATCTGGCTGGGTAATCTGAAAACCAACTAACCACCAAGTTAGGCTGGCAGTAAGATCTTCGTATTGGCCATATAGGCTGTCAGACGCATGCGTTTGTTTGAGGATATAAGGAAGCTTACATGTAGTGCTGAGAGGTCGCCTAGTTATGTCGTTTTGGAACTATTTTAGGGAAATGCCGCATGACACTATGTGCAGCATAAAACTATGTTCCATAAACGACTAGGTACGGTCCATTATATTAAGGCAATTGACGGGGTTCGCTAGGGCCGATGCCTGCCGGGGTTGTGGGAAGGTCCTAAGAGGTGACCGACTGACCGTGGCCCCTGGCAACGTATGGGCAATCGAAGGAACACGGGTGGGTTTTAGTCAGTAATTGTCTGACACGCCCTTGAGCGGGAGAAGTCACTTGACGATAACACACCCAAACAAAAAAAAAGCTGAGTGGTTTCAAGGGACATCCGGATGAACCGAAGTTATGGAATGAACCTCACAAAGGCATACCACCTGTGGTCGCTCACAGATGGCGTTTATAATAAAAAATAATTATGGAATGAACCTCACAAAGGCATGCCACTAATTGGTACCTGTGGTCGCTCACAGATGGCGTTATAATAAAAAATAAAAAGTGTCGTTACAACTTTTGGTCCCAATTTTTTTCGTCTAGCCCCTTTTTCGCAACGCGCGAAAGGGAACTTCGTTCCAAAAGGGCATGAAAAACGGGACAATAGTTTATGTCGATTACCGAACGAAAGAGTTAATAACGTAATCGTGAAAAAATATTCAGCCATCCCGTACATTTTGGCTGAATATTGAAGTATTGTATGGGACAGTCTCAGACCAAATAAAAATCCAAGACAGAGCGCTGCGAGCAAAACTATCACCGCCGCTCTGTACATACACGCTCACACGCACACATTTACAACCTGTTACAATACAATGCCACTACAATCAAACTACACCACACAAAGTGCACACATGTTTACGAAACCGACTTCACTTCACTGTTGACAGCGTTCTGTCTTGGTTTTTCTATTGTGTCTAAGGGGACAGTTGATAATTTTTTTGCGATTACGATGTTGGGCCCATGGAGAAAATCGTTACACACACATTAAAATCACAGCCTTAATATTATTTAAGGGTTTGAGTTTAATGTGTGTGTAACAACTTTGTGATACATTCTGTGTAGATAGGTAGGAACTCTAACGGGTGCACGCATGGTCACTAAAATATTTCCGATGTCATCGAGAACAGATGCATCAATATAAAAAACGCTATCAGTTGCTAGTCGACGACGCGCGACGCTGAGGATCGACATAAAATTCCACAGTTTTTAATGTTTATTGGATACATAACAAAATCATAATATATTTACTTAATGGTCATTGGGATTTCTTACACTTGGCAGTCCTTATCGACGCGACGTGGCATAAGACTCATCCACTTCAAAATAAAACCTCGTCGTCTTTAAAACGCCACCGGCTATATGCCTAATGGAAAGGGGCCTTAAGAAATGTCGGCTCAGTACCTACTACAAATGTATGTAGGTATGTAAACCTACATCAGAATTTTCCTGCTAACAAAAGTACGGTTACAAGCATTCATTTATCTGTGCACCGCGATCATTAATCTGTCTCATCTGTGGACGATCATTCCTCTGTCAATTACGAATCTTTCTGTCAGAGGTTTCGGTACCATTTCCTGACTACTTTTGTTTTTTTATGGCTTCCACCAAATGAAGTGTCCCCTTTGTGAACGTAATTCTCTTGTTTCCAAGCCCGTGGTTTATTTACATTTTTAGTATAGGCGTAGGAGAGCTGCATAATTTTTTGGTTTATTTGAATTTACGTGACAAATTACTTTCGATTGTTTATTTTTTTGGTTTTGAAATAGAAGAAACAAATAAGGGAAATGGCCGTGTGAATGTTTTATAAAGCCAGACAACTAACAGATTATCGTTATTTTTTATAGTCAACGGAAAAGGTTAATTTTTAAACAAACTTTAGAAGGTATTGCGTCGATACATCATTTAAAGACAGTTACAATCTGAACGTTACAAAATAAATAAAAATACATTACCTAAACTAAATAAATATTCCATAAAGATTTGACACACAAAATATAGGATGCGATTAATATAAATCCTACGACACGACATCATCTTAATCGAGTGCCATTTATGTGTCAAACGTAAATATATAGAATATTACGTCATATTATATAAGGTATATTTTCTCTCCGCAATCATTTCATACATTATGATAAAATAAATATGATTTATGTACGTATGATAAAATAACCTACGCATAAGTTAAAGGAAGAGTTTTTGAATAAATCCTAAATGTCAAAAGGTGAGCAATACACTAAAGCAATTGCCGTAAAATGTAGATATTTTTTGTAAACATAGAATGAGGATAATGTTTACATCTCGTTGGTCCAGTGGTCGCAAGCACTACTGATTTGCATGAGGACCTAGGTACGAAAAAAGTATTTGGAAACTCTCCAAATGCCTTTTTTACACCTAAAACGGTTACAACATCAAATTCAGTGTAATAATTGCAATTCTAGTTCACTAGTTAGTTATATGTCATATTTCCATACAGTAATATTGCCAAATTAATCAAAATAGGTAAATATTTGACAGCTATTTGCGACGTTGCCAACATTTTTGTTTCCGGGCGTGTAAGTACACTGTACTCATGATTGTGAGCAATAAATTATCGAAAAAAAAACATGCTGTTCCCTACATTTTGACGTGATATGCGAATATGTTGGGAACAGCAGATTTTTTTGCGATTTCGGCGTTGGTCCTAGTGACAGTTGTTCATAATGATGAGTACAATGCACCCTTAAGGGGTTTAGTATAAATAAAAACTAAGGTTGTATACTCCCGGTCATTGAGATCGTTATTTTGTATTGGACTATACATGAGAACCTTATGGTTACGGAGATATTGAAGGTCAAAGTTCCAACTATTTTTTACTACTACAGGTTGTGAAGAACTACTACGTTTACTAAGGTCTTAAAAGAGGTTCTTTTTCCCAGCTTTTCCGTATGTACGGCAGCATAATTAGGCAGTGAAACCTTTCATTACTTTCTCAATGCAAATTGGCTCTCATTAGTAGACCGATTCATTAGTAGTTAAAACGCGTGTCGGTCGAGCTGAGAAGTCTTTAAAAATATTTACCATCTTGAAGTACCTACCTACAGTACTGTCAACAAATTAGTGAGTTTCACCGCGAACACGTATAATGATGGACGGGTTCCAAAAATACGTTGTTTGAACAAATCGACCCGTTTATCTGGCCTCATCATCTGCTCGTGGTTACGTAATAACAAACTTACGGGTCGTTCGATCAGGTTAAGCTATGCTTTCCGCGGTCGGTCTGTGGATGGGTGACCATCTTTCTTTGCATACTGAGACCATCCGTGCTCGTTAAGCCGTTGGTCCCGGCTGTCATTCGTGGATATTTGACAGTCGTTACGGGTCGTCAGATGCCCGAAAGTCTGACAACTACTCTTATCAAGGGGTATCGTATCACCCCGTAATTGGGTTCTGGAGGTCAGATAGGCAGTCGCTCTATAATTCTATATAAAGTACTGGTATTCAGCTGCATCCGGTTAGACTAGAGGGGTTCTAAAAATACTTGGTTAGTACACATCGACCTATTTGTCTGACCTAAAAATAGTAAATTAATTAAATTAATCAATTAAGAATTCCGCGGCTAATTTATTAGAAATGTACGTGAAATACTGACTGAAAGTTTGTAGCATACACGTGGGGGCTTTTACCCCGGAATTGTCGCTGTTCCGGAAATAATGTGTTAAAAGAAAAGTTTTTTATTTTTTTCTGTTACAAGTTTCGTTATTATTCTAAGTTTCGGCTGTTCTAGATGTACTATGCGCGCCAGTCTGAGCCTTTATACTTTAGTATTTATTATGTACCTACTCCTACATTGAAGTAATTTATTATCTTCGTCAGGTTTCAAATTCTTTCCTTTATCAAGCCTGGTTTTAAAAGAGTAACGGTGGAGTTTCTTGCCCATTCTTCTCCATATGAAACTACCTGCCTTTATTGGAAGGGGCGACTAGAATCAATTTTGTTTTTGTAAATTGTGACGTTCAAAAGTGCCTTCAGTGCCTTGTATATGCCTGATTGAAATAAATTATTTGACTTTGACTTTGGACACATGCATTTTAAACCTATGGCATTGAGAAGACTATTTGCATAGGTACATAACTTTATTTTAATAACAAAGATCAAACTAGCATACACCTTTGACCATTATCGAATTGATATCGACCTAATTTTTTTAATGAATAGACCTTTGTACTTTTTTTTTCTATCTATTTGTAAATATCTGTCAGCGTAACAATTTTTATTCAGTCTGATAATAATAATTATCTATAGAAGATGGCTGAATGTCATTCTGCTGTATTGACATTACTACGCAATATAATAAATTAATAATGCTGAGTCTTTAAAACCACTCTATCGTGCAATGAGCAGACAAAATAAGGTGACGAACAATTTTGGCTTTGACTACACCTATGTTTGTTTGTTTGTTATGCTACGGCTACACTGGTACGATAAAGCGAAGATTCGCGTTGTCGCGACACGTCTGGACAAGATATTCGTCACGTCGCGAATCATTCACGCGTATTTACCCGGCTACACTGTCGCGATAAAGCAAAGATTCGCGTTGTCGCGACACGTCTGGACAAGTAATTCGTCACATCGCGAATTATTCACGCGAACTCAAAGCCTTCGCGCGGTTGTCGGTAAATTACTGAACACCAAAGGATTTTATCGCGACAGAGTTCGTGCTGCTGGCCACACTTCGCGCACTCTTTGTTTACAGCGAGACGTCGAGAGTTTTGCATGTATTTGTCTTGCAACACGTAACTTCACGTCAAAGCGCGTATTTTGCGTACCTATAATATTTAAATTTTGTCGTAAGTACCTAATTACGAATTGGAGCAATTAAAAAATATTTGGAACTCATCGTTAATTATGAAGCAGAAACAGTGCTATGGAACCCGCAAGAGACGAATCATTAAAAAAAAACAATTTTAATTACTATAGAACATATCTTAATAAATATATAACGTCGAGCGGCGTGCAAGAGAGAGCGCGCGAAGTTTAGTTCGCGATAACGCGACAAATGTAGCCCCAGCTTTCGAGTTCGCAGAATGATTCGCGATGTGAAAAACTGCTTGTCCAGATGTGTCGCGACAACATGAAATCAAAAACAATCTTCGCTTTATCGCGACAATGTAATGTAGCCAGTATAGTTCGTCGTAGAGCGAACACGAACTTTATAGTTTTTGTCGCGACAACGCGACACGAATCTTTGCGTGACAGTATAGCCGTAGCATTATAGAAGTAACTTCTAACTTATTTAGACTTAAAAAGCCGAGACGTGTCAAGGGACACCCGGATGGAACGAAGTTATGGAATGACCCTCACAAAGGCATGCCACTAATTAGTACCTGTGGTCGCTCACAGATGGCGTTATAATAAAAAATAAAAAGTGTCGTTACAACTTTTGGTCCCAATTTTTTCCGTCTAGCCCCCTTTCGCAACGCGCGAAAGGGAAATTCGTTCCAATAAAAAAATCGCTGTCACGAAGAAAATCGTGAAACTATAAGTAGGTAAACGTTTTATTGGCATTCCGAAGCGCGCGTAAAGGCACCCTCTTCCTGATACGTCACTGATATAACGTAGGCTATGTATACGAAAGGGTGTTTTTGGTTATTCGTTAAGTCAAGGTCGAGGTTCGATCTTGTCATACAGTAGCAAGCATCAACAGTAAGCTGGTTATCTATACCTACTAATTATACTATATATACTACAAGATAGCCAATTAGAAAGTATACATCTTTAAATGAACAACGAATGAATGATGTACCCAGGATTTTGTAATATCTTTATTTAAAAGAGTGTCCTGGGAGTTTCTTGCCCGTTCTTCTCCACAGAGATCTACTTTTTGGAATGGGCAACTAGCTTCAACTTTCTGACTAACTGACCGACTCTTTGACAATTCAAAAGTGCCTGTAAATGGTTTAATTGAAATAAATGCTATGAGTTTGAGTTTGAAGATTATTTTTATTACAAACGAATATTACTGGATATTTATATATTATTGAAGCTTGGCAATTTTATACGGTGAATCAAATCTGCCTAATCTGCTCCTCTTTTGTTCTCAAAAATGCGGTCTTCATCGTGTTTTTCATTCATCATTTTGGTAACACGTGGTAAAACTGGTTGTCAGACTTTCGGGCTCCTGACTGACGACCCGTAACAAATGTCAAAGTCTACTAGGTAATGACAGCCGATACCAAAGGCTTAACGTGCTTTCCGAGGCACGGAGGGGTCTTGGTAAATAAAGATGATCACCCATCTATGGAACAACCGCGGCAAGCGTAGCTTAACCTGATCGATCGACCCGTGTGGCTGTTATTACTTAGCCACAAGCAATCTGGCATATAGCTTATGGCTGTATAATTAATACTCCCTACATTTTGCAAATAGCGTCACTATTTCGGCTATAGTATAGCCCAATGCAATAGCCTTAATTCCTCCAAATGATCAGGTACTTGTACCAATTGTCGGCGTAACAAAAACAGCAGGGTACCACCGCTAATTAATGTAATGTTATCAAGTTAATTAATGATATTATGTTTGTTGGTCGCCTGCTTCACATCGGCTTTTTTTTGTTCTTTGTTCTTTTTTATTTGGGAAATAATCTTCTAATTATGGACACTTTTTTAATTCACCTCTAATAACTTTTTGGACTTTAAGTGATGCACAATTTTTTTTTTTGTAATTGATCCTCTTTTTAACATTCTGTCCTTTTTGGACAGTTAGTTCAAGTAACTAAGCTAGGTTACATGGACCAAATGGTTTAGGTTAGGTTGGAACTGTGACTAACCAGCACGCGCGAGCCGAAAGAGCGAAGCGAGCAGTGCCGCGGCAGCAGCCGGCGAGCGCTACATCCAAGCTGGTCACAGTCGCAGTTACTTGGGTATTAAATTTCTGTTGGTCCTAAAATAGGAATTATATTTTGAGGTTTACAAAAAGAGGCGCTGTCATTTTATTAGAGGGTTCAATAATAATTTTAGGAGCGCAAAATCGGAAGTATCAGAGATTTGATTAAATACATGCCTTTTTATAGTGTCACTTTTATTTGTTAGTGGTCTTTATAATGTTTGTGGTTTTTGTTATATTTGGAAACTCGTAACAAGTAACTTATTACAAACAAAATAATTTAAATGTTAAATTGAAAAGTATTATCTTTCGGTTTAAAATATAATATTTTGTTTGATTACGGTCGGTAGGAAAGATTTAATAAGATGTAACTAAACTTTACACAAAAGATCTTAAAAGCTATTTAATTAGCATGGACTTGTGATTTCCATCCTACTTACTATCCTAGTAATCCTAGTAATAACATTAAAAATGTGAATTTTTGTTTGTTGGGATGTTCGTTACTCAATCACACAAAAACGGCTGAACGTACTTGGATGAAATTTGGTACACAGATAATTTATAACTTGTATACAGGGTGTCAGGGACATCGACGCGAAGCCTGATACCACGGATTCAGTACATGATTCTGAAACCCCCTGCGATGAAAATTTTTGTCGGTTATTAAAAAAAAAATCTGCTGTTTCATAGAAAAGTGCAATACCTACGCGGTCAAAATGTATGGAACAGCTGTTTTTTTTTTATATAACCGGCGAAAAATTTCTACGCAGGGGGGTTAAGAATTATGTACTGAATCCATGGTAACGGGCTTCGCGTCGATGTCCCTGCCACCCCGTATAGGATACTTTAATCCCTATAGTAAGTTTTCATGAGATAGTATCCGACACACATGCGAACGAAGCCGCTGGCAAAACTGTAGTAACATAACATCACGCCTGTATTCCCCGAAGGGTTACAGGGAGCGAGCCCACGAGGCTGCTACTGCAAAGAGAAATTCCAGAAGCAAAAACCCCAATAACAGTTAAACCCCAATAAAAAAATATAAAAAAAAATTGCAAGGTCGACCTAATTTAGTTTGGAATCAGGTATTTACAAAGATTAAAAATCAAGTTATTTACTCATGTTTTAAGTTGATTTGATTGCTATTTTAAGTTAGTAGGTACTAAATTAGGTTGACCTTGCAATTTTTATTTAATGTTCTTTTTTTAAATTATTTTTCTGGATTAATTATTTTATTTTTCCTAGTTTCCTTTATCGATACTGAACCTACCCCTAAGCTATGGCACGCAATTACTTTAACACCCTGTATAGGAGTAATTCCTGGTAGTCTAAAGTTGTAATATATACCTACACAATGTCTTCATTATAAGAAGCAACAGCTGAGGTTAATCGTAGACAATTTAAACACAAATAAACGAACACACATTCATAATAACGTGAATAAAGATATTATCAACGACATTCTTGCATCTTCTTAATCATTCAAGATACAAAGCGCATCTCCAAGCACCATTTGTCACTACTCCTGTTCCAGTGTAACCTTAGTGTTGTACCACAACATCTCGATATCGATTATCGATGGAACGTCGCAGCGAGTCGATAAAATATCGCAGGTCAGACTCTCAGTATTAACCTATCAGTTTCGAGCCGCGACTGTTCAGGTTCAGCTCTACTGAAAGCTGAGCTATCTGTTGCTGAGCGATATACACGGTGGCAGGGACATCAACGCGAAGCCTTACCATGGATTCAGTACATGATTCTGAACACCCCTGCGTAGAAATATTTCGTCGGTTATTTAAAAAAATTATTCTGATGTTTCATAGAAAAATGCGGACCTACGCGGTCAAAATGTATGGAACAGCTGTTTTTTTTTAAATAACTGACGAAAAATTTTACATTCCGTGAGTCAGTTGAATTGAACTACTGCGGTTTCGCTGCTACGATTTCGCGGCGGAGGTGTGATACTGGCGTCAGTATCGGTACCAAGCGCGACAGCGATATCGCGGTTATATATCACTTGACCAAGAAATAGCCAAAAATATCGTCGCATCGCTTTCCATAGACTGCTACCTTACAGGAGTAGTTTATTACGGCTCATACACGCTACGTAATTTGAATGGGGGGCTGTGTGGGAGTTATTTATAGCTTTATTTTATCCTCCATTCAGCTCTATTTGTTACATACAATAGTATTTTAAGCCTACTAACTGCTGGAGGTATGTACAGGTATTAATTTGTCACTGAGAAGTTACTGGGCTCTTGTGGACGTTCATTTGATATTATAACGACTAATTTGTATTTATTTATTAACTGCCTCATTATTTACATGAATACTAGTACATAGAAAATTGTTTAGTAAAATAACATGTTGTATGATGTACATGACAATTAGGGCCTGTTTCACCAGGGTGCGCCTCATATCATATAAAGTTATTTGGTATATTTTCATTTCAATAACGTTCACAAGATATAACAAACGTGAGATATACCAACTGTTGATATAATTTCTTTACATATAACATTTATATACTCTAAAACTTATTTCGTATAATGTTATTGGATATAACGTTTATTTAATCGAAAATCATTAAAATAAATATTGATACCATCACATCATTATGGTTAACACCACGATTCAAAGCAATCCAACTAGGATATGTTAGGTTGGAAGGCTAAGGCTTGAGCGGCCGCCGAGCGCCAGATCCCCTCTATTATTGGTGAATCATTTGGATTAGGTTAGGTTAGAACAGTGACCATTAACGCGCGAAGGCGAGCGACCGTAGGGAGCGTGCCGCGGCAGCGGCCGCCGAGTGCCAGATCCCCTCTCTTGTTGGTGAACCATTTGGGTTAGGTTAGGTTAGAACAGTGACCATTAACGCGTGAAGGCGAGCGAGCGTAGCGAGTGACCATCTTGGCAGGTGGTAATCAGTTAGTTATATCTACGTATGTTACTAACTGTGATAGAAATGACATATTAGACTAAATATGTTTTATGTCTTTTGAGTGGTATATCAAACGATTTTATATTAAATGTATGTTATGATTATAAAAATTAGTTATTTTAAAATTATATCAATCGTTTATTATATTAACTGATGATTATAACAAATAAAATTATAGATTCAGTTGTTATATCTTGTAAATATTAGTCATTTTGTAATTATACCATATATTACTTACCCGTTTCACCACCTACGATTAAGTTCCTATTAACTACCTACTTACTTGGCAGATAATTTCATACAATTTCTGTTCCATTTTTGAATTTATTCGGTAAGTAGTGGCTATTCGGACATCGTAAAATAGGCCCTATAGTTCTGGCTTACGGTTTTTGAATTGTAACATTTTTCCTCTCGCTTTCCTGCTGTCTGTGGGAGAGATTTCTTTGAAAGGGACGGAAGTGTGTAACAGGAAGCCGGGGAAGCGCGCGCTATTTGATTTGACCAATGAGCGCGCGCGATGCTAGAGTTGACCGTGAGATGGTACCAACCTATTTTCCCAGAGGTTGGTTCTGTCAGCCAAGATTTCAGATGTTACACATGCGACTACTGTAAGACTCGCTCGTTTTTTTTTCTATTTGGACCTGCTGTTGACCTGGATCTCGCCTGTCAAAGCGATGGACGAAATCTACAGTGGAACGAGCCACCCAACAAGATGCAGATGTGCAGTCTTGCTTTGAAATCTGACGGTTTATATGTGGAAGAGAACACAGACGCTGGTAGATAGTTCCATACTTTGTTCATGCGCTTAATAAATGTAGAGAAGCGCTGAGTAGGACTGGTTGGGATATCAACCAAGTTCTGATGGAACCCTGGAGTACGTCTGGAATTCTGGTTGTGAAAGATAAATGGTGGGATCAAGACGTGAAGCTCCTGGAATACGTATTGCAATAAAATACAATAAATAGAAAATTTTGTTGTTTTGTGGAATATTTTTAAAGATAACTCGGTTAGTTTCGTTGTCCATGTGTCATTAGTTCATACCTATGTAAAAAATTGGTTTCATTTACCGTTTCATGTTTTTCAGCCAATTTATTTCCAAATCTAATGAATACAAGGGGAAAAAGGGGAAACTGACCTAAACACTAATATTAACATAATTAGGAACAGTCACATGTGGTATAAAGCTCCGTTTTGTAAGGAACAGAAAAATCGACTCCCATTTTGCGATCAGAAGAAATTCGTACATTTTATTTTCCTTTTTCTAAGCTGCATCTGCAACAACTCAAGCACATTTAATGTTCAGAAAACACGGCAACGTCTTACAACTAACATTTTCCAACAATTTTAAAGGATTATAAGAACCATCTGTAGAGTTTCTTCAATAAAATAGAAAACTCCACACTTTTAGTGAACTAAAAATAGCTGGATAAAGTTAAGTAAAGCATTCGTACAGTGAAAATATAATAATGTATTTTATTCAAGGAGGTGGCTAAGTAATAACAGCCGCACGGGTCGATCCATCAGGTTAAGCTACGGTTGCCAGGGTTGGTCTGTGGATGGGTGACCATCTTTACAAAACTCGACTCCGTGCCTCGGAAAGCACGTTAAGCCGGGTTATGGGAAAGGTGTTTTTTTTTTTTTTTTTTGGGAAATCGTGCAATGAGTTCTGCTCTGGGCGGAGCGGAAGGGCGTGTCAGACTCTTACTCACTAAAACCCAACCGTGTTCCTTCCCTTGCCTAGCCAGGGGCCACGGTTTCCCCTTAGGACTATCCGCAACCCCGGTAGGCATCGGCCCTAGCGGACCCCTTCAGTTTCGCTGACAACTCTTTGAGGCGCGCGTGAAACATGACGCGCTGTCGACCCGGGCTTGGTCCTTATCGGACGGCAAGCGCGGGCTTGCGGACGGAGAGTAATGGGTAGCTCGCCGTCCGATAAGGACCAAGCCCGGATCGAAGTTGTTTGCTACGGTGGCCGGAAATCGGCTATCGATTCCCGACGCCCGGGGCGTCTCCTACGGCGGCAGCTAGGGCCTTGAGGGAGCGACCTTTGTCTCTGCCTCACGCGCCCCGCCTCCTCCTTCACGAGCATTACTGCTTCGCAGAAGGAGGTGACGGCTTGCCATGCCCTCTCACTCCGCACCATGGCCTAGACCAGGGCCGGACGCGAGAGGTCACTGCCGCAGATCGTGCTAGCCTGGACCAACGGCTTAACGTAACAAAGATCCATGAATGATAGCATTCATGGATCTTTGGCAGTCGTTACAGGTCGTCAGAAGCCCGAAAGTCTGACAACCAGTCTTAACAAGGGGTATCGTATTACCCAGTTACTGGGGTGTTTAGGTCAGATGGGCAGTCGCTCCATGTAAAATACTGGTTAGCTGCATCCGGTTAGACTGGAAGCCGATCCCAATATAGTTGGGGAAAAGGCTAGGCCGATTGAAGTGAGTGGAAACACCGAGAGGGGACGTCCTAGGAGGACATAATAGTGACCTTATTGGTGATGTTCTTCAGAAAGGTAAGGTGAGTAGTACTCGCAACCGGCGTGGGCAAAATCATTCAGTTTTTGATTTTATTCTAAAAGTTTAAATGGGTCTTCACCATCTTCCTGTCTTTGTCCCATGTAGCGTGGGGTTGGCGCACCCCGTTTTCTTCTTCCATTCTCCCTGTTAACCTTCATATCATCCTCACACAATGCATGCATCTTTTCTTTGGCCTCCCACTCCCACTCCATCCATCAACATTTATATTCATCACTCTAGGTGTCTAGTTAATTTATTATTACATTGTTATTTGGGTAACGTTAATAGTTTTTAATTGACAGTTTCATCAAACAGTTCCATGTCGATTTTAAGTACGCAATTTTACTATCAAAAGCAAAGACGAAGACAAGAATAGCTCAAATTCAAGATATTGATACAGGGAAGATGCTTATCTTCATCTGTATGAATGAAAAGATGGATAGTTTTCTCTGTAGAAGGAACATTGTACACCTTCACTATGTTTGAAGCAGTTGTGAATCTTGATTCGTGATCTTTTGTTTTTCAATGACATGCCAGTTTCGAAAGCATCCTGAGCACTGTGCGGTAGATGGGATTGTCCTATGCCGTGTCAGGGGTCGGACTTCGTACGTCTATACGAATACGTACTACATACCTACTTCGTGGATAGTACAAAGTTTGACTCCAGACTTTACCTAGCATTAATATTGTTTTTTGTATACTAAGATAAGTTTTAAGTTTTCTTTAACTGTATGGATTCTCTGTGGTCTGAAATAAAGGTTTATAAAGTAATGACAAGCAGTGCCCCGCGGAGTCACCCGCATAAGTCTCGATCTCGTGGGAATATCGGTATAAAAAGTATTTTATATATTAATCCAGGTTATAAACTATCTTTGTGCCAAATTTCATCGAAATCCGTTTAGTAGTTTTTGCGTGAAAGAGTAACAAACATACATCCATCCATCCATCCTTACAAACTTTCGCATATAATAATATTCTAGTAGGATGAATTAGAACGGTGACGACAAGTCGACATCAATTCCTTCCTACCACTGGGTATTTGCGTTTACAGGCATTTTTCCCAAATACCTATTATCTGACTTATACGTCTATTTTGAGAAGTTTCAAAATACGACGAACGAAAAGTAAGCACTTTTCGTAGCTTTAAAAGGATCTCTGATGTGATTAATTCATATGGCTTACGCCACACACCGACATCATCTAAAAACTAATCTTATTCCTTGCCAAAAACCTCAAGAATTTTGCTAAAATTAAACCCTCAAACTAGGTACCTCAATTTTAGGCACGTGTAGGCATTGCGCAGTTATCCAGGCAAAATCCAGGCAGGCTAACGCTAAAGGTAAGAGACAAAGGCTGTCTCGATTGGCTAAAACCTCAACAAAGCTGTAATATACGTGCCTCTATCGGCATCAAACATTGTGACAAAGACACGAGTGCCGAGGTTTTGGTAACTGACAGGATAAATACTGGATTGGGATGCAAAGGCATGTGGGATTGGTGATAGGAAACGTTTTGTACCTAAGATAACCTATAGGTTACGGTAGCTCCATGTTCTATAGAATAATTTTAAAACATTTAATTAAAATCAAAAACATACGACTGCACTTTTTCGACTTCGACTTCCAAAAAGGAGGAGCTTCTAAGTTCGTAGCGTGCTTTTTAATTCTTTTCTGTGTCTGTCCCACGATATTTTCGTCAATTGTGGCCCGATTTTGAAAATTCTCTTTTCATTTGGCAGAGGAAGCTTGCGCAGTGGTCCCATATATATTAACTATGCTTTCTGTAGTTTTTGAATATTTTTCCCACTTAGTATTTATGGACAATGTTATAATAAGCTCCTGTCACTGTTATTTACATAGCAGGTAGTGGTATTCTAATGTGTGTGGGGTACCACAACTAAAAAAGTTTGTACAAAAGTAAACCACAGAATTTAAAAAAAAACTGTATTATAAAGTGAACAATAACATAGTCATTTGTAAAAAACGAAAATTCAAAACCAAAGACACCGCTTCCGAAATAAAAGTTATTTTTCACTTAATAGCGATTTTTTTTGGAAGTCAGTTTTTTTTTTAAAGTTATACAATGATGTGACGGTCTGGAGTTGTAGCCTCAGTTTCACTGCTGTATGCTTGCACTGACTGGACAGGTCCACTCAAATCTGTGTGGTTCTTTCCTCAAAAGACCATTTCAGACACTAATCTACATGGTTCTCATATGGCTTGACCTTGACTTTAAAAGCGACCGTGACCTCTGAGTTTGTTTCGGCCTTTCTTCTCAGAGTAGTCAGTTAGGAAACGCCGACCATCACCGATCATCTAGCTTATTTTAAACATTTTTTTTTAATATGACGTGTAAAAGTGATTCCGATATCCTATTTACAGAATAAACAATTTCATTTCATTTCATATGAATATTTGGTTCTCCTTGTTACCTGGGAATTGAATTCGACGCCATATCTAATCGATACCTTCTACCGTTCCTCAAGTGCTTTTCAAAAACTTATTAGATTAAAACAGTGATACTGTGTTTTTCTATCTGGAATTTGTCAGGAGCAGCCCGGAGTATGGATTTGTACCCGATTGATGGCAATAGGCTCGCCCCCTACTATTACATGGGACTTGAACATAACTGGCGAAATGTGGGTGTACTATAATAGGTAGGTAGTAAGTACACCTCTGCCCAACCCTTCGAGAAAGCAAGACGTTATGTTGACTTCCGGAATTTCCCACAAATAGGTTTACCGGTTAAATTGAACTTACACTGCTTCAACGAATTTCTAGAATTCTTAGGTATTCGTTCAATCCCAGATGTCAGACTAGGAAGTTCGAAGGAAAATTCCTACATCGGAACACATACGCATGTGTAATTCATCTATGTGTTTACTAACAATACCTTCACTAACTCCACAACGGATTACAAAACTAAGTACCTACCTAGGTGGGTATTAACCCAATCCCACCTACACTTACCCACGTGGGTGGTGTTTGCTAACCCGCTCGCTACTTAGCATCCATTCGCGATCGATATTCAAAGTTTAACCGTTCCATTAACAATCCGGCAAGTTGGCCATACTGCCAATATGACGTCACGAATACGTTCACAGTTAACAAACTTCCGTCCGTCATAGAGTAATAACACTGAGTAGAAGCGAAACTCATGAATTCTACGTAGGTAACTATTTGGGGAAACAAAAAAAAAAAAAAAATCTAAATCAAAAAGTCATTTTTTGAAACTCGGCTGTCAATTAGCACTTTTCGAGCGTCAAAATTAGATAGTCCCCCAAAAAAGCCCGCCCTTCACCACTTCCTAGTGCCTTAGCTGAGAAGAAGATGTGGCGCAACAAACTCTCCAGTAGGGGGCCAAGTCTACTAATTTACAAACGTCACAATGGTCTCTCGATGGTGAGTTTTTGACAGATTTGCCATACAAAATCTGTCAATAACTCACCATCGAGAGATCATTGTGACGTTTGTAAATTAGTAGACTTAGCCCCCAGCACAGCTGTCAGTTCAGTTAGAAAAACTTGATTATATATATGTAAAATAGTTTATATTATGCCACACTAAATTAATATATCCCTATGACAGCTAGCACAATGAAAAGGTAAAACAGCAGTAGTGGCTGGTAGCGGGTGGATGAGAGTTGCCAAAAATCGAGCTGAATGGCGTGCAATAGGAGAGGCCTATGTCCAGCAGTGGACTGCTATATAATAGCCTAATGATGATAATGATGATGAATGCACGGCATAGCATATTCTACAGAACTGAAAGTGTTGATAATTTCATTAAGAGCGCAGCGAGGTTCGATTGATTCCTTGCTGCAGCATTATTATTTAACATTTAGGTAAGCAATTTATTATTATGCAAGATATTTAAGGATTCACTCTATAAATCGTACAAGTTAAAAACACGATCTCTTGTAGTTTCCTCTATAAAATAATACTTCAAAGTAATCGAAAAAAAACAAAATAAACCCTTAGTACGGCGTAAATACTTCACGGAAGTCTTCAGTTTTTTTTTAATAATAACAAAACTACATGTTTTCTATAACGTATATATTTTACATTTTCAAAATGTGTATTTGTTTTATTATTACAAAAGAAATAACCGCCCATTATTACGCCCATTCCATTAATTAGCTCCAGTAGCTCGGTGCGCTCTTTTATATTCTCCAATAGAAGCGTCAGTTTCGTATCTGAATGAAGTATTCTTTTCTTAATCTATGCTTTCGTTTCCTGAACTTTTACATTGTTTAAGTTTACGTTGTAAGATTGAGTCGGTGAGTTTGAACTCAAGCCTTTTGACATTCTTTGTGATTATAATTAGGATTTGTTTGTGAAACAGGTTGGAATTTTCGTAGAAACAAAAGACTGTTGATTTATATTGAGAATTGGAGAAACAACCCCAAGTTGGTCTAATTAACCAACGTCAACTTGCCGTGTTTTGCAAACAACTGTTAAAGAATGAGAGTTGTGATTTCAATTGAACTTGACCTTGACTTTACATTAAAATTTTGCTAAAAATATATGAGCCCTATGCAAGACCTATGCGACAGTTCTCAGTAACCCATCAATCTGCTTTATCCCAACTATGTTGGATCGACTTCCAGTCTAATCTGATGCAGCTGAATATCAGTATTATACTTGGAGCGACTGCCTATCTGACCTCCACAACACAAAGAACTACTGGGTAACACGATACCCCTTGGTAAGACTGGTTGTCAGACTTCTTACTACCCGTAACGACTGTCAAAGATATACGAATGACAGCCGGGACCCGTGTTTCCGAGGCACCGAGGAGTCTCGGTAGGTAAAGATGTTCACGCATCATCAGACCAACCCCGGCAATCGTAGCTTACCCTGATGGATCAAGTCGTGCGGCTATTATTAGATAGCCATGAGCTCCTTCAACGATAAAACTAACTTCAAGTGCTAATTATTGAATTATTAACAAGTTTTTTTTTCGGGACTTGAAGTGGTCTATGTATGGTCACCCATCCACGAACAGACGGCGGCAAGTGGGGCTGTTATTATTTATCCACGAGACAGTTCTCATTAACCACGAGCCAATAATTCAAGTGTAACTTGACAGATGGAACTAAAACAGTCCCCTTTCCAAGTCATTACACACTTTACTTCAGAATTCATTACGAAGCGTGCTGTTTGCGATGTTTGCTTTGCTCTCTTGACAGACTGGTTTGTTGTCAGTCTGTGGCGTTTAAATTGTATTGGAAATATAGGTCAGTAGGTTAGTAGTTGTATTTAGGTCGATACACTTTTATTAAATACTTTATACCATCACTCTTGCATAATGCATTCCCCGAATGTACCTAACAGTACACCAGTTATGTTTTCGCCAGTTATGTTTAACCTTTCGTATGCCGTAATTACAGTCATTGTGTGTTTAGGGAGCCTTTTGGCCTCGCACAGGACTGCTTCAATTTTAATTTTACATTGTTTTATTTTTATTGTATTTGTTTTTTTTTTATTTATGTCTCAATGTGTCTTAGTTTAGTTTGTTATCTCCTGTGCTTGTCTCAATAAATACTTTTTCTTTCTTTCTTTCTTAGTGGTATGAGGAACAGAGTGTAAAGTTCACTCATCCACCATAGAAAAGGGAGGATCCTCCGACCAGGGTGTTGTGTCTGTTGTGTCTGGCGGGAACTGTCCGCAAGTTGATTTCGGATAGTCGTATATATATGTCGCTCGCGCGGTAAACTCTAACTGTGCGATGCAGGATTTGTGTGACGTCATGTCCCGATATATTTATCCTGTTTATTATTAATTAAAGTAATTCCTAAAATCCATCTGCCTAGCCTTTTCCCAACTATGTTGGAGTCGACTTCCAGTCTAACCGGATGCAGCTGAATACCAGTATTTTACATGGAGCGACTGCCTATCTGACCTCCACAACCCAGTAACTGGGTAATACAGTTACAGATACCCCTTGGTATGACTGGTTGTCAGACTTTTGGGCTACTGACTATGTAAAGACTATCAAAGATCCACGAATGACAGCCGGCTTAACGTGCTTTCCGAGGCACGCCTGCAGCGCACCTCCGCCGCGAAACCATAGCATCATGTTCCGCTACTCGATATTCGAGTAGCGGAACATGACGCGAGCCAGTTGAATTGAATTAAGTATTACAGTTTCGCTGCTATAGTTTCGCAGTGGAAGTGTGCTGTCGGCGTTAACGTGCTTTCTGAGGCACGGAGGACTCTCGGTATGTCAAGATGGTCACCCATCCACGGAATAACCCTGGCAAGCATAGCTTAACCTGATGGATCGACCCGTGCGGCTGTTATTACTTAGCCACGAGCTTCTCATTACAGTCATTCGTGCGGAGTAATTGTAACACATAAAATGACAATTGATCGCAATTTCTTTCCTTTTGACAGTTCAGCTACGTTCATTGCGCTATCTACATTGTGGAGCAGACGATTTTTTCAAACCTAGGAAGCAATGGATAAGGAATTTTCTTCAAAATCTTTTGGTTTGTGGTTAAAAGTTTGTCTCACGTTGAACACGGCATGTTGCCACGCCGAGCGCCAGACGCAGAGAGTGTTCGGGTTTGCGAAAAGTCAATCGTATGCATCGTTGAGAGGTAAAACACGTGTCGATTTCTTACAGCGTTCTTTATGACTCTTTAAGACTCTTTAGGAATAGTTAAGCGGAATAAGTTAATAAATATAATCTATATTTATTGTATTTTATTATTAATTTCCTCAAGGTCACGCCTGAATCCAATTAATTAACTAGTAAGTTCATGTAAGTAGGTATCATATTAGAAGCTGCATCGCATGTAATGATTCAATAATTCACCTACCAGACATAATTATGATTTCTGCAGAATAGACACAGGTACTTTATTATTTACCTGCTTCCAAAAGTCAATAATAATAAATTCATTTATTTCAGCTAAATAACACCCATTGCAAAACATAAATAAAAAAAAAAAAACAATAAATTCAATCTAATTATATTACTATTCAAATAATAGCCTCATAACTCATAACTTTGATCTCAGTCACCTCTAATTATAAGCAACCCCACGGAAATAAATATTACCTTACCATAGTACATAATTATCTCCCAACCCCATTTCTTAAACAAAACAAAAACATAAGAACGACACACTTTACAAAGTTCACACACCATTAAGCTAAGCTCATAAAGCTTGTCTAACATATAAAAAAAAAACAAAACACAGTCGCGATGTTCACAGGCAATAAAAAATAAAACATAGAAGTAGAGGTCAGTTCACACCAAGACGTGACGCGAAGCGATGCGGTGATACAAAATATAACTTTATTTACTAGCTACACAAAAAGATACACATTTTATTGGGATAATTCGAAAATTACCCGCGGCGCGGCGGCGGGCGTCGCGTCACGCTGCACCGGCAGCGCTGCTTCGCCGGTAGGCGTGGCGTGCAAGAGCGGTGCGCGCTGCGCCTCGCGAAGCTGCGTGACACAGCGCGACGCCACGAGGAGCAGCCTGAAGCTGCCATAGCCACTTGTCTCTAGTAATAGCTGGGGCGGGAGCTCGCGGTAGACACGTTCCGCTGCGCCGCGCTGAGTCTGTTTGTGCTCCAATGCGTGGCGCGGCCAGCGACTTCACGATGCGCCTCGCGACGTTGCAATGCGTCTCGCGGCGCCGCGCTGCGCAGCGCAAAACCACTAACCTCTTCAAGCATCATCGCGTCGCGTCACGTCTCGATGTGAACCGACCCTAAGTAGCTCTACCCGCGTTAGGTGGTCACAGAGTAAAAAAATACTTAATGAAACGCGGTTTTACTTCCGTCGGCTCCCCAAAACTAATGAGAATTAACTTCATGGGTATGTTTTGAGCATGTCGTTTTAGTGTGAGCCCCTGGGGATAGCTTTCGATATTAAATTAAGTAGAGACACTTGCAGAAGTTTAAATAAAAACTTTTTAAAACATTATTTAATGAACTTTGGGTTTTTACTCATTCGTATTAACAAGTGGTTATTTGACATGTTTATGACAAAGCACTACCTAATATCACCAAGATGGCGCGATTTGCGAATATTATGATCAATTTGAAACTTAGTATTTTCCTCTTCTTCTTCTTTTCGTATGGTTAGTGACTAACCTGGTGTCTGGTGTGGAGGTTTAAAGCCGCCTATGGACCTCTAACTTGGCTTTACGTGCCGTCTAGAAATATCTCTCACGGATGCCAGGTTCCTCACTATGTTTTCCTTCACCGTTTTTGAAGCAAGTGATATCTATTCAATACGCACATGAATCCGAAAAGTCTGAGATTCGAACTCGAGACCTATGAAAAAATGAAAAACGAAAAAATATTTATTGACATAAAACAATTTTCCAGGCAATATAAGAATTCCCTGACTCCTGCGCTAGTAATAACTGTGTAGCAGGAGCCAGCGTCCTCCCGTAAAAAAAAGACACAATTTTTGTTTTATAGTAATAAAACTAATAAAAAGACTAACATTAAAAAAAAAAAAAAATAATAATTTAAATGAAAATAACCGATCAATAAAAAAAATTAAATATATATGTTACCGGCCAAACCCGATTTCAGGACAAACTAGTTTAGCCTAGGCTAAACTAGTTCTTCCTATACGCGATAGGATTAACTAGTATAGCCTAGGCTAAACTAGTTTGTCCTAAGCCCGATAGGATAAACCAGTTTAGGCTAGGCCAAACTAGTTGATCCTGATATAAATACGCACACTCTAGGATAAACTGGTATGGTCTAGTCTAAATAGTATAAAAATTTAGCCGAGTCGAAAGTACAATACGGCCGTTATAAGTTGGCGAGTGTGAAGTTAGGCTCTGCGAATTTGGGCGCTTGAAATAACGTACGAAAATAAAGGTTTAAAAAAAATGTATGCCAATAACTGTTTTTAACAGCAATAAGAACTGCAAATTGCATTTATTTTTTTAAAACCTTTATTTTTGTACGATATTTCAAGCGCCAAAATTCGCAGAGGCTAACTTCACACTCGCCAACTTATAACGTCCGTACTGTAGGTTTGAGCAAACATGTCAGGTCTTGTACATGCGGGAATGCCCCGAGCGCCCCGCGCCGCTCCTCGCTCGCCATTCATCGTGTCGTTTTAAACGCATTTTGCGTCTAGCTGCCAGCCGTGCCGTCGTGCGTAACGTATTCGCCCCGAACGTCCCGCGCCTAGTTACGTATTTAGTTAATAACTGTAGTTTTAAATTAAAAGTTTAAGTATTACACTACATTATAAAGTTTTCTTCTTTTTCAATATGAATGAACTTACGTCAAGTCGACAAGTATTACTCTAAGAGCCGATCAGAAACAATAGAGGGAAAAGTTTTTGACAGAAATTTTACATAGTGAAAGTAAAAAGTCTTCTCATTATAATGTGTTATCATCAGAGCAATATTTGGAACTCGTTGAATAAGTTGAAGATGCAGAAAAATCTGAAAAAAAGACACCATTACAACAAAGAAGATTGAATCGATTTGCTGTGCTAAAAATTGGGGACGTGAAAAAACTGATTGCGCGGAGTGAAGGTAATATAAAATAGTATCTTTCATCCGATGAACTTTATGATGTGATTGACACAGCTCATGTAGCTGTCGGCCACGGTGGTCGTGACAGGATGTTAGCCGAAACATCAAAAAAATATGCCAATATCACAAAAGAAATGATAAGCTTGTATTTATCTATGTGTAGTGTCTGTCATCAAAAGAAAACAAAGAAAAAGAGAGGATTAGTCTCTAAGCCCATTCTTCATTCGGAAATGAATAGTAGGTGCCAAGTAGATCTGATCGATTTTCAGACACAACCAGATGGACATTTTAAATTTATTATGGTTTACCAAGACCATCTAACAAAATTTGATAGACTAGGCCATACCAGTTTATCCTAGAGTGTGCGTATTTATATCAGGATCAACTAGTTTGGCCTAGCCTAAACTGGTTTATCCTATCGGGCTTAGGACAAACTAGTTTAGCCTAGGCTATACTAGTTAATCCTATCGCGTATAGGAAGAACTAGTTTAGCCTAGGCTAAACTAGTTTGTCCTGAAATCGGGTTTGGCCGGTAACATATATATAAATAACATGACATGGTGACTTGGCAGTATGACGGTCACTACGCTAGTCTATCACTGCTCTACTAAGTATTAAATTATAGTGATCGCCCTTAATAGAGGTTATTGGGATACCCTTTAGGGTCCTTAATTAGGTAGTTTAATTTCACGGGCCGATATTGACCATTATAGGAGGAAGCTCTAAACAAATAGTTTAATTAATAATAGCATTGTTGTTCTTGTTTAATTGTTTTACGGTCAGTCATTTATCAATGAAAACTATTGAATCAGGGGTCAATTTGTAACACAGTATTTAACTCATCCCTGAGGGCAGAGGCTGTGAGCAGACTCTTATTTTTAGTATCGGCGATCACCGACTTTGCATTGTTACTCAAGGATATACATATCCGGTATGGCTCGCAAATCCTTCCATATCCTCAGGGCACGTCTTCCTTACCATTACCGCGCCACCCGGAGTAGACTCCTTGATATGCAATGGCCTCTGTAGCCCCATGAAACATGAGGCTCCAGGGGCTAGTGCAAATCTTAGGGTTCATTCATTTTATCGGTGACCACGCTGGGATCGGTTCATTTCATTCATTCATTCATTATTTCTTCGATGCTGCAACGCATTTAAAAGCGGTAAAAAATATGTTCCGCAAATACCAAAGCCTCCCATGGCATTATAAGGGCGCTAGTACATGGTAAGAAAATACGCCGGGCCTACGCAAGAATTCGTATCGTAACTAGAAAATAACTGTGTACACTAGTTCGCAGCGGTGCACGAAAAAAAATCTTGTCTGCGCAAGACACGATGCGGCGAACGTTGTTGCGGAGCGGTGGGGGGCGGAGTAGTAGGGTTCAGCCAGTAAAGTCTCTTGCTTTTGTTTCCTTTTTCATTCATTTTGTTATAATAATAATATGCAATTATCATTCTTTTTTGCTTTGTAGTTAACATTTTTATAAATAAACGAAAATGATTATCAGACTTGTTATTACTTGCGCGCCCAACGCCCGACTAACGACTGCACGAAAAAAATCGTGTCGTGTACACGTTCCGATTGGTCTTGTCTGCGGAAGACACGAAAAGTTTTCGTGTGTAGAACAGACAAAATCCTTGTCGTGTACACGAAGAATTATTTGTCTTGTCTGCCGCAGTCACGGTAAATTTTCTTATCGTGTACAAGCGCCCTAATGCGTTCAGTATACCGTTCTGTTGCTGTATCGAACTTCAGACTTACAATGCTATAAATCCTTGCACCACATACAGACTTCTGACACCTATTTAAGAAGGTGGTGCCCAAGTTAACGACGCTCACCTAACTTTATCGTCGATAATCGCGTGGCGAACGCACGTCCGACCCGACCGACTTCAGGGAAAATAAAATAAATCGACTACGGGAATTGGGATGAATTGCGAATTGAAGACCTATGCTTGAAGGTCAGAAAGGAAAGGTCTTATAGACTTATTGATTTCGTGCGAATAATGATGGCAAATAATGTAGACAATAAAGCAAGCATAAAGCATAGTTTCCGCAGACAGGCGGCGACACCGGTAGAACAAAATCCGTGAAGTTTTCATAAAAATGGTTGCACCAGAGTCGCCGAGTCACGTCGCGCCTGACTGCTGAGCCCACACAAATCGGGCGCGGGTCGGGCGCGGGTCGGGCGCGGAGCGGGTCGGGAGCGGGAGCCACGCACGCTTTTAGTGTGAAGACATTCATATAATACATTCAAGGAATTACAATATATATAAGCCCGCCGTACTCCCGTCCCGACCCGCGCCCGACACGCACCCGCTATCTGTGTGTTTTGAGCTTTAATCTGTCCTATTGAATAACATTGAAATCACCAGAGTGTATGTCAAGTTAGTATAATTCTGATTTTGCAATCGTACAAAACTGTTCTGTATACATTTTGCGTTGCATAGTGTGTTTTGCTCTGCTCTGTCGTCCAACTAGAAGGCCGTTAAGCCCAAAAAGCTGTTTTCGAGAAAATTGCAATTTTGTTAAGCATTTAGCCTAGTTATTACATTTTATTTTCGGCCTACAATATTTTCATATCTCTGGAACGAATATTGTAAAAATGTTTCTCAGACAGAAAATTTGAGAATTTCTGAACTCTATCACTTTCTATTAAAAAGTTAAAAAAATCCATCTGAGGGTTAACGACTTTCTAGTTATAGGACGGCAGTGCTGATTAAATTGGTATGTGAAATATGGACCCAAAGAATTGGTTGATTTAACGACAAGAGACAGAACAAGTGCTACCTACAACACTATCTACTTCTCCTATTACTCAATGATCATGAATAATGGTGTGGTGGAAATGGCTAAAGTGATAAAACCATTTATTTTGCAGGCGACAGCTACGCAATAAATCTGTTGTCACTACTGTACATGCGTTACTCCTAGCGCTTAATAACATTAGGTCTACACATCCACGCTCAGACATAATAAAAACACCCACAAAGTCACGTGAAAAAATCACTTCATGTACTCGTAACATCGTCGGGCTCCCACAAATTCAATTACAGCACGAAAATAAACTTTGTAAGTGTAACAAAAGTTTATAGGTCATAAGTCTATCCTAGATTACTTGGCTATTACTAAACTATGACTACGCGACCCCTAGAGACATCGCTCAACCGCTCAACATGTCTCACGATTGCCAGCCGAGATCAATAAGAAGCATTTGTAAAATGTAGTTTTTTCTCCGGTTGGAGTCTGAAATAAATGGCTGGCTTTAGCATCCCTTATCCCTAGGCTGGTTAAGCAAGATGGCGTAGTGCGGGAAAACTGGGTTTTATGAAACCTATTAGCTTTTTTTACCCGCAACATTGTCAACACGGATGTCGGTGTTTTCTATACAAACTTTTCAACGCCACATTTCACCCCTTTAGGGGATTGGTTTATTGATAAAAGTTGGTCACTGTCCTTTCTGAAGATAAAAGCTATCTCCTTACCAAATATAGGTTTAGGTTTAAAGAATCTTTATTTCATAAGATTCTTTAAACCTAAATATCATCATTGATTCAGCGGTTGAGTCGTGGCTAAGTAATAACAGCAACTAGGGTCGATCTATCAGGTTAAGCTACGCTTGCCGGGGTTGGTCCGTGGATGGGTGACCATCTTTATATATTGAGACTCGGAAAACCGTTGGTCCCGGCTGTCATTCGAGGATTTTTGACAGTCGTTACGGGTCGTCAGAAGCCCGAAAGTCTGACAACCAGTCTTACCAAGGGGTATCGTCCCAGTTACTAGGTCGTAGAGGTCAGATAGGCAGTCACTCCATGTAAAATACTGGTATTCAGCTGCATGCGGTTAGACTGGAAGCCAACCCCAACATTGTTGGGGAAAGGCTAGGCAGATTTTGAGATTAGTTGTGAAAACGTAACAAACAGACAATTTTCTCTCTTATTAATATGTATTGTGAGATAGCCAATTAAAATGTTTTGTAGATGTAATTTTTTGAGAATGGATAATTATAACATAATTACTTTATAATGAAATAAATCTTGTTGCTGATAATTAAATCTCACGCCCACGGGGACTGAAACAAAGGAACGCCGCGTGCGAAGCTACGATCCTTTGGCTGGTTTACAGTTGTCCGGGAGACCCGTACGGGCCATCCGTACTCGGGAGAACCGTACGGGTAGTGCCCGCAGTGCTCTGAAACGAGGGAGTAGTACGATACGTTGTATGGACCAATCTGCGTCGCTGTGAAACAATGTTCTTAGCGCCTCACGTATGTCTCCGTTCTGGGAGTCCGTAGAGCCTCAGCCTAGCACACTCATTTTTCTTCGACCATGTTCATACAATCAGCACCAATATCCCAACACAATCCCAATGACGGTCACTTTCATTATGACATTACAACAAAATCCATTGCTTTATTTGTTAAAAAAAATCATCTGCTCGACAGCAAAAATAGCGCAATGGATATTGTTGAATTGTCACAATGATTCCGAATATGTTACGGTATTTAGGCTGTTGGTCTTGCACGCGCCGGTTGTGAGTATAGTTGACATCGTAACAGCTTTATCACCCTAAAGTTTAATGTCACTTGACGTCAGCAACGTCAAGGGTTACCTATTCGTCTATGTGACAGTAAAGTAACCGTAATGAATTTAAAAAGTATCATTAAACCGACTCATCACCACACCATCAAGCCTCTCGTGCAGGTACCGCCTCACTTTCGACTGTTTCCCGCCATTTGTCGTAAACTGACAGTTGACATCAGTGACAGCGACTTCACTGCTAACGTGCATGAGATAGTAATTAAATTATATATCTATTTTAAATAGATACACTACAGTTGTCAAAAGTGATAATGAAATTACAAGGCCGACTATACTTCGCACCTGACCTTTGTGAAGGACATCACAAAGGTCAGTCTTAATTACACAGTACCAGCACACATACTCGTTAATAATTCAATCATAAATAAAATAAAGGTACTAACCTATACGGGTGGTGTCAGGGATATCGACGCGACACCTGATACTATGGATTAAGTCCATGCTTCTGAACACCCCTGATTTAAATAAAAAACTGCTGTTTCATAGAAAAGTGCAATACCTACGCGGTTAAAATGTATGGAACAGCAGATTTTTTTTTTTAATAATTGACGAGAAATTTTAACGCGGGGGGTTCCGGCCACCGTAGGCGCGGGCTTGCGGACGGAGAGCAATGGGTAGCTCGCCGTCCGATAAGGACCAGGCCCGAGTCGACGGCGCGTCGTGTTCCACGTGCGTCTCAAATAGATGTCAGCACAATTGACGGGGTCCGCTAGGGCCGATGCCTGTCGGGGTCGCGGGCAGTCCTAAGGGGAAACCGTGGCCCCTAGCACAGGCAAGGGAAGGAACCAGGGTGGGTTTTAGTCAGTAAGAGTCTAACACGCGGAGAAGTCATCTGATGATTTCCAACACAAAACGAAAAAAAAAAACGGTGTTCAGAATCTTGTACTAAATCCATGGTATCAGTTTTTGCGTCGATGTCCCTGCCACCCTGTATACTGTATAGGGTTTAAGCTTGATTTATTGCCGTAATGCAAGAGGACGTATGCCTTTTCTGTTAATGAGGAATGAGCTATAGGTGTCGATTGATATAACTGCATATTGAATACGTGTTTGCGATTTCATGCCATTGCTTGTGATACAGTATCCAAAACAAACAGGAAAAAACAAGGAAACAAAATAATAATCTTTAAATGGTCTAAATCTTTAATGTAAAAAAAGGCATTCGCGTTAACCCGCAATGTTTGATTTTCTTTCTAAATTAATAACGGGAACGCCTTTCGTTAATAAACATACTCTATCGTATATACAAATTCGTGATCTTTTCTTGCTGATGATACGGTAAGTAAGACACCACTATGTACGCATATTTAACGATATTATGGGACTCTTTCACCACCTTCATATTACCCAGTTACTGGGTTGTGGAGGCCAGGTAGGCGTGGTGATTTTGCGATATTATCGCCACGCAACACTTTTCACACTAGCGCGCCAGGTAGCGCGTCGCCAAAAGAACAGTTTGTATGACCATGACGTCTCGAGGCGATATCATCGCCAAGAGACTATTTCCTGTGTCGCGGTGCAAACGGTCGTTAGGAGGTATCGCAGAATCATTCTGCACGAACCTTAAAAAGCTCTGTTTACATGATGCGAGTTTGTTGCAAGCAACATATGACTTGCATCGTCTGAATACTGCTTAGACGGCGTAACTGCAAACTGTTGGTTCAACTTATGGTATTCCACTGGCAACGAAATCGCTCCGCGTTGCAATATGCCTCCAATTTCACAAGTAGGAACAGTCCGATTCAAATCGCTGTGTCAATGCATGGTGGAACACATATTGTTAATGAAAAGGATAAAAGTCCTCCTTTTAGCCTTTTCTGCCATTTTAATTGACGACATTAAGTTAATTTCCCACAATTTGCAAAAATTCAAATATCTCTTAATTTTTACAAAATACAGGGATTAGGGATAAGTTGTTAACTTAAACATAGGAATTAAAGTAAGAAGCCAGTCTGGAAGACTAGATATGGTAAACATTTTTTTTTTGCATATTTGTATATTTATTTTCATTAAAGTACAATAATTTATATACAGACTTAAAATAGTAGTAATAATATGTACAAGTATATTAAAAAGGGGGGAACAATTTGGTAAATAATTGGATAATTTTTTATACTTATAAATGTACCTGATCCCTAGGCACTTTTGATGTGTGTACTTAGAAGATTTCAGCTTTCTGGCATATCCAAATGTTATAACCTCTGTTGTTGATATTGCTACCCATTAACCCTACATAATCCCAAAAAAAGATACGAGCTTATTCTTTTTAGGGTCTATCCTTAATAGCTGTTTATAAAAAAGGTTGAGGTTACATGATAACAAAACCTTCTGTCTAATACCAGTGTGTTCAACGGATTATTAATACATTATTTGTGAAAGGAATTTGTTGAAATAATGTAGTCTACATTAGGTCTTACTTTATATTCTGTTTCAGGTACTTACTTGCTTATTAATTTAACAAGAATGTTTCATTCGTCTTGTCACGGTAGTCTTGTTCAAGCAGATTCAAGCAAATCTGTACTTTAATCCCTTTATTACTTTAATTTAAACATATACATACATATCAATAATACTTAATAATAGTTTTATAAAAAGGTTTTTTTTTGTAAGTTTGTGTGCAGGGGGTAATCTCCAGAACTTCCTGTCGGATTAGAAAAAATCTTTTTGCATTGGATAGCCCAATTCTTGAGGAAGGTTATAGGCTATTAACATCACGCTAAGATACTAAGGAGCCGAGCAAATAGAAAAAAAATCTGAAAGAACGCTAAGCGAAAACGAAGTACCTAATAGCACAGGTGGGCGATGGGATTCGACGCGCTGAATCGGTGGTCACGCGGACAAAGTCGCGGGTAGAAGCTAGTTATTATAAAAATAAAGTAGCTTTTCGTGTGTCTGTCTGTGTGATCGCATTCTTCTAAACTACACAAAGGATTATGTACAGGTTTTCACTATCATTTAGAGAATTGATTCTGGAAGGTTTATGTGTATAATACATTAATATTAGACCTACTTAAAATAAAAGCATCTTGAAGTTTTGTGAAGCCTTAAAAATCGCGTGAAGGGCGGGTCGCTAGACTTATTAACCTCTCAGGCCGCGCGGCGCGATTTCGGAACAACCCCTCAAGCCGCGCGGCACGCCCGCGGCGCGTCAGAGATAAGAGCTCGCTAATATAAACAAAAACTGAGAGCGTTTTGTTACGTAAATAGTCTTATCGTTAATGGTTTTTGGTTCCTGATTAGACAAAGGATTTTTTATAATACTTAGAATCTTTGTAAGCGAACGCTAGTTGGAATAAATAAACATTCTTATCAGATTCTTATAAGAAATTCGTTTTGATTATTTATAATAAAACTACTGGTTCGATTCACATGAAATTTCGCAGGATACATTATGAATACATATACTATCGGTCAAAACCATTATTTTTGAACAAACACCATAAATAAAAACACCAATAATTAAAAAAGTTCAATAATAGGTATCCGTATCATTACGTAACATTACTTAGTTGATAAAAAATATTGAACTCTTATTTTTTTCTGAAAAATGGCATTTTTATTATGGACTAACTATTAAATAATATAAAATAAATGACTTACCAGCGATTACATGCACAAAACACACACAAAACTCAAAATTTCACATCAACACATTTTTTCACTACCGAGTTTGTTTACATTTTTTGATGGGTCCGTAATAGGTAATTACGATGTTATTTTGTGCAAATTTTATCTATATACGATGACGACACTAATTAATTATTGAAATAACACCATTTCCCGTCGATTTACACTTAAAAAACAATAGAAAACAAATAAATAGAACGCGGAGTGCAGCGCGCTGAACGCATGCGCGAACGCCATTTTGCCGTGCCAAAATGTTCAACTTTTTCTTTTTTCTAGAATTGTTTCTGCATATTTTGACGTTTTGGTCGATTTATTTGACAAGTATATTACCAAATCCATAGAATAAAACCAACCACAGACCATTTCAGACCGTATTTAATATAAAAATAACGCTGTAATCCGCATGAGCCTGACTGCGGCCTCAAGGCCGCGATCTAGATTTAGGGTATTGGGAATTTTCGCCGCCTTGCAGCAACGATCTAGACTGACCGAAACCGTTTTTTTTTTATAAAAAAATATTTGATGGAAGGTTTTAGTTGAATGACTATCAATTCATGAAATTAATGCATAGTCACATCTGCGTCAAATGTACTTTAAAAAAACACGATCGTCAATGGTCATTAAGTGCACGATTTGTTTATTTTCTTAATTAAACATTAACGTATCCGCTTGTCTGAGCGTTTTATTTGACTTTTTTACGGTAACTTTGTAATTACGAGAGGTCCTCATTAAACATGTGTTTTTTTAAATAAATTGGTAGAAGCGTCGAGTATAGACACGTTATAAAAAAGTTTTCAATAATGTAACGTGTGAATTGTGCTGTGAACTTCGTTGGAACCAACTTTAATTAAGTTAAAACTTTGAAGAATTTACCTTATTAACGAAAGTGGAGAAATTAGGGTTGCCAAAGAAATAAGGAAGTTCCAAAAGACTTTTAAACTTCGATTAAATGGTACATTACGTAATATTATTTTTTTCTCCGACATAGGCCGAAGAATTCCCAGTGGGCAGGACATATCGCACGCAGAAAGGTTCTGGAGTGTCGTTGGAAGACCTACGCGAGGTGGACCGATGGTGAAGACCGCAGGAATTCGCTGGATTTGAGAAGCACAGAACCGGTCGAAGTGCCGATGCTTGGGGGAGGCCTATGTCCAGCTGTGGACGTCTTTCAGTTAAAATAATGATGATGATTTTTTTCTTCTGGCAATATTTATTCCTGTTCAATAAAAATTAAACTTCTCTGAACCAACTTGTAGGTAGTAAAGTACCTTTATTAAATGGTTAAAACAAAGTTTTAAATAATTTTAACTAGTTGGGTAATACTTGTTCGACGTAGATACGTGTTTAAAAGTTCTTGCAGTGCTATTCAAGTCATGTTGGCTTTCAGTTGAAGTTTTCCCTGGTTCGTATAGAAATGAAAAGTTTCATATTAAATACGAATTTAGTCGTAATTTTTTTTTTCTGAAGTTTTGAGATTTTGTTTGAAATTAGCACCCGACTGCGGTCAAAAGAAGGGTAATGTTTTATGGTATCATAAGACGAATAATTGATTGTATGACTTCTTATACAATATGTAAAAAAAAACCCTATCCGATCCGAAAGGGGCACATAGCCTACTGCAATAAAACATTACCTACTTACCACAAAAGTTTTTTTTTTTAATTATTGTTGAAATTAAAAAGTTAATGCTATTTAAAATTCTCATTTTTGAGTACCAACATTAACATAAAAAATTTGATAATTTTCAAAAGGGGTCATGACTTGTAGACACCCGCTAAACGACGGCCACCCGCTCCCTATTTCATAACCCGCCCCCTAATTACGTAATGCACGATCAATTTTAAATTGAAATGAATTGAAAAAGATTGCTAGTCCATTGCTTCATAAGTTCGACAAAAAAAGTTGAGCAGATTTTTTTTTCGAACTTATGAAGCAATGGATTAGCAATTTGTTTAAATTTATTTCAATTTAAAATTGATCGTGCATTACGTAATTAGGGAACTGGTAATACTCCCCATTGAAAAAAAAAAAATGCGGCGAATTCTTTTTTTTTCCTGTAAGTATGTTCTCTTCTAACAGTACGATATCTAACAACATCCTCACGGATCGGACAATGTTCTTTTTAAATACCTAAACTATTTATAAAATTTTAGATTACATTGAATTAAGTTGAATTGAATTGCATTGAATTAAATTAAATAATTTGAATTAAATTAAATTACTTAGATAAAATTTTAAATTTTAAAATTAGTTTGTGAGTCTTCTTTCTACAACAACATTATGGGCCAAATGTGTCTGAAATAGAAAGATTTTATTTTAATTTTCAATTTTTATTTTATTTTTACATGTTGTATAGCAGCATGTCATAAGAAAGGTGTGATTATATTTAAGGGTGTTACAGGCCATCAAACTGAAGAACTTTCTCCATGGGATCAATATCGTAACTGCCAAAAAATATTCACTCGTCCTATAACTAGAAGAACTGAAGTTTTATATGGGACAGTTGTTAATTTTTTCGTGATTAAATATGACCACAGCTTTTTGACACATGCTGTATAAGCTTGACATGGTTACGGTTTGCAAAAAAAAAAAATCATCACTCATTTTACAAAATTCAGTTTTGATGCAAAAAAAACTCATCAAAATAAAAGCGGCTTTTATAAACCTCATCTTAAATTTCAATTATGTCCAATTCAAAACCGCAACCTTTGCCAATTTGAGTCAATCTAATTTCTTTCAAACTGTTATTACCGGAATTCATAAAAAATAATGGCAGCCCTGAGATTGATTGAAGTAGGCGTCCCTAGTTTGGGTAAACTTGAAATGTGTAAAATAATCCAATCGTACCTTGATGACTTACAAAGTAATTTTAAGCATCTCGCTTTCGATTCTTATGGAACGCCTACACAGGTGGCAGCTAGGATCATACAATCTGCCTGCGACTAGATAATTAGACAATGGTGAAAACATTTCTGCGGCAGATTGTAGGTATGATTCGTAATTTTGAACTGAGTAAAATAGGTTAAGTTAGGTTCCAACCGCCACTTCCAAGATGCTCGCAGAAATGTTTTCACCATTCTCTAATTATCCGTGTTTTTGCAATATGCCTAGGGTATCCGTGTCCCTAGGGTTTTCGCGTAAATTCGAATGAATAAATCATCCTACGACATATTATAATAAATACCTACTAATGACAATTTAGTCTCAGTCCTAATTTGAAATAAATAACTACCCACCTTACCCCAATCTCGTTCTGATTACCCTTCATATTTCGATCACCGCAAATCACATTTTTTCCGCCAAAAGTCGAAAAAATCACATAGAAAATGATATTACATTTTGAGTGACATAAAATAACAAATAGGCAATCTGTAGGAATAAGAGCGAACATAGTCGGGCGTCTCAGGGGCCGTGGGCGCCGCGGGGCCCCTGAAATCTTGAGGAAAAATACGTTTTGTTTGCGATTGGGGGCCCATTAGTCGTCCGATGTGGTCATCACATATTTTTTGACAGTAATTTTGTACATTTTTATTTGTGGATTGCGAATTTGTAACCCCATTTTCGACTGTCGAGACATTTCTGGAAAATTGCTTAGCTTGTCTTCTAAGGGCTAGTGGGAATAGTTAGTACCTAAAGAAAATAAGTTTAGATATTGCTTTTTGTAGTTATAAGTTTCTTAATTAAGTTAGGAGAGTACCAAACTAGAATAGCTTGGAAGTTAACTTCAGACGGCTTTATAGATGAACAGAATATTTTTTATTATTAGGGGGCTTATGGCTAAGTAATAACAGCCGCACGGGTTGATCCATCACGTTAACTACGCTTGCCGGTGCTGGTCTGTGAATAGGTGACCAGAATTACATACGAAAAAATTTCGAAAGGAAAGGAAATACGAAAGGACGTATAGTCGTTGGTCCCGGCTGTCATTTGTAGATCTTTGACAGTTGTTACGGGTCGTCAGAAGCCCGAAAGTCTGGCAATCGGTCTTACCAAGGGGTATCGTGTTACCCAGTAACTGTGTAGAGGTCAGAAAGGCAGTCGCTTTATGTAAAATACTGGTATTGTGATGCATCCGGTTAGACTGGAAGCCGACCCCAACGTAGTTGGGAAAAAGCTAGGCAAATGATGACTCTTTATTATGTACTGCTCTTTATTATTCTAAGGTACTGCTGTACACCATACAAATTAAGTACAGATATGAATGTAGAAATAAGTATCTAATACTTAGTAGTAAGTGTGGTTTATGTGTGTATAGTCACTACATTTTGTAGTGTCAAAATCTTATTTGCTATGTATTTTTGTGGTGTACAATAAAGTATAAATAAATAATGTGATGATGTGTGTGTAATAATGAGTAACTATGAATGAATTTCAGAAATATCTGATTGGTTGTGGATCGGGAGTAAAAGGTAAGATAGCCAATTCCTCTTCCTCTATGGTTGAGGATTCCGGGTGAAGCTCGCTTCCACCTTCGGCCTGATCATCACCTCCCATCAGATGATATGCAGGCCAAGAGCTTCACAGGGGCGATAAAAAAAAAATGGGCACACTACGTAGGATGTGTGATCTGCATTTTGTTTCTGTTAAGTTGTTGTTGTCATTTGCCAATGTCGCAACAGTAATTACCTACGCAATATTGTCTTTGGTCCGTGGCCTTGACATCAACCAATGAACAACATTGTCAAACTTTTATTTATTGGTTGAATACGAGGCTTTTGGCTACTTTTATATGTGTGCGTTTTGTTCGTCCAGAATTTAAAACAATTTTTCTTTAATTATCTGATGATCAATTTTAGGTCACGCCTATATCACCGTAGGTTAGGTAGATTATACTTATCAATTTAACTGTCACTACACAATACCTAGAATTTTTATTGTTATCGACTTCTAAAAGCAAATCGATATTTGGGCGGTTTCGTGGGACGAATCTAGTTAATTTCTGTTCTAAAAGTGTGTAATAGAAATGTAAACAAACCCTACAAATTGGCATCCACGGGTACGTTTTCTGATCCATTACATTTTCGTCACATACTTTTGGAACAGATCATAACTATTTGTAGACTCTAGTCGTTTCTAGTATTTTATAGTAGCTCGTGGCTAAGTAATAACAAGCCGCACGGGTCGATCCATCTGGTTAAGCTACGCTTGCCGGGGTTGGTCAGTGGATGGGTGACCATCTTTACATACCGAGACTCCTCCGTACCTCGGAAAGCACGTTAAGCCGGTGGTCCCGGCTGTCATTCGTGGATCTTTGACAGTCGTTACGAGTCGTCAGAAGCCCGAAAGTCTGACAATCAGTCTTACCAAGGGGCATAGTATTGCCCAGTTACTGGGTTGTGGAGGTCAAATAGGCAGTCGCTCCATGTAAAATACTGGTATTCAGCTGCATCCGGTTAGACTGGAAGCCGACCCCAAGATAGTTGGGAAAAGGCTAGGAAGATTGATAGTCGTCCCTAGTATTTGTGTAAATATCATTAAGTTACAAACCTACAACCGTTATCGGTATACATATCCTCATGATAGCTACACAAATACTAGACCAAATAGGGTTTACCTAGCTACCTAGATTCGTCCTACAAAACCACAAATAGCCGTCACTAAACTAGATTTACATGTCCTTAGTCTGAAGCATAGTGCGGCTCGGTGTTACTCTATCTGCCTGTGTCTACAAACAGCTGTATAGGAAGGTAGGAAGTGTGTTTTGGGGTATAAAATAATCCTTTGGGCGCATTATTCACTTTTTCACTACATGTTTTTTTATAACCATCGACAATTAACAATTAACGACTTTTATAATGGAGGAACACTGACTCCCAAGTCACAGGTATAAACCTAGTTTGGGAGCCAGGGGACCTATGTTTAAGATGCTTCTTCTGTATGTTGTAAATGTCTGTAACAATGTTGTCACTTTTTGAAATAAAGAAATTTATTTATTATTATTATTTATTATTATGTCCAATTCGCAAAATGTCCAACTGTCCAATTCTCAATTGGTCCTGTACCACTATCAATCGGAATTTGAATCGTTTTGATACACATTGCTAATCCATTGCTTAGGCGATTGCCCACACTGCACCGCATCACGCTGCATGTTGCGTGTCGTGCGATCTAAATGAACGCACGTGCATGCATTTTCTGTGTGTTGGACTGTGCGTGTTTCCTATACAAACGGAGATACTTACAAGCAACGTTAAAACACGCATTCACGCAACATGCAGCGTGGTGCGTGGCAGTGTGATAATCGCCTTAATCAGTTCTTAAAAAAAAATCTGCTCAACAAAACGTAAATACCGCAATGAATGTTGTTGAACTATCAAAATGAAACAGATTAGTCGGAATCGTTTACGAAAAATATGTGTTGCATAATTAGATATAGCAGTTCGCAATTGGTCCAGTTCGCAATTAGTCCAATTCACAATTGGTCCAGAAGGGCAATTCTCGTAATTTTTAAAAACGTTCGTTTTCGCATCTCATTCGCAATCTGTCAAAAATACAACCAATTTACCAACATTTTTGACAAGTTTGACAGATTGCGACTTGAATGTGAACATTTTTTAAGTACCTACGAGAATTGGCCTTCTGTTCGCAATTAGGGGGCGTCCTTGATTACGAGATACTTTTAAATGGAACAACAGATGATGGGTCAGAAAAAAGTTACGAAACATTTATTGAAAAATAAAATATGTATATTTGATGTACTTGATGTTCTGTTGTGTCTGGTTACCCTATATGGAAGAAAGCGTGACTTTAAGTATGTGTGTAAATACTTTTTAATAGCTTCCAACAAAATTATAAATGATATTGTGGCAACATCTACAACGCTACTCACCACATGCGAACTACGCATCAAAGACCTGACGTCACACAAATCCTGCATCGCGCAAGCAGCGTTTACCGAGTGACGAGTATTGTATAACGTCCCGACATCAGCCATCGGACAGATGCCTACCAGACACAACACCGTGGTCGGAGGATCCTCCTTTTTATAGAAAAGGGAGGATGAGTGAACTTTACACCCTGTTCCTCATACCTTTATAATATTGTAGTGGTATGTAACCCACACATGCACACAACCTGCGAACTGAAGTACTTAAGACGTCGCCGTCTGTGAGTTTAGACGAATACAATACGACAAACGATTCACGAATACGATTAAACTGGTACATACCTACCGTGTACGGCGTTTATGAAGGTTGCTTGCACAGAGAAGTACCTACATACAATAGTACAGGGAGGGAATCCAAAGGATAGGTACATACTCGTAAGCAGCTATAAGTACAGACGCCAGCACATCAACCTACTCCAATCTGTAAAATTTTCCCAATCAACATTGAACCTTATTCTTTAGGTATAAAGTTGAAAATCTATTAAAGAAATTTGACAGATTGTAGTAACTTGATATGCTGGCGTCTGTACCACAATTTTTGAAGTGAATACTTCTTTAAGCGCGTTGAGCACTTTTTGGTGAACAAAAATCACGGAACTCGCGTCATCGTCACCGAAGGCGCGTTGAGCACTTTTTTGTTGACAGCGCACTCTGTTTTATTTTATTGGAGCTACAGCTTTCGTTCTTGTACTGACAGCAAGCCACATAAATTCCTGACATTTTCTTTAGATGGCGTTACTTAGTTTTCACTTCTATCGGCAGTCCCAGACTGCCCCTCTGCTTCCACATCCGCGGCTTCTACATCCTCGGCATCCACACCAGCAGCGTCTAGCTCTGGAATCTATTCCTGCCACGCGTGTCCATTCACTACTTTGTGTAAATAATTTAAAAACCACTGCTCTCAAAACGGTGAAGGAAAACATCGTGAGGAAACCGGCATGTCTTAGAACCAAAAATTCGAAGACAAGTGACATCGACCAACCCGCACTGGGCCCGCGTGGTGGATTACGGCCCACTCCCTCTCACAGAGAGGAGGCCTGCCAGCAGTGGGAACATTAATAGGCTGATGATGATGATGATGATCATGCATCGTTGATTTCACTTAAAAAGCTTCGGAAAAACGAAAAAAAAAGTCCGTTAAAAATTATTTACACAGTCAACAGTTCATATAAAATTAAATGTAGGTTATGTAGGCACATTGTACTATGTGTTCGAGAGAACGTGCGTTAATTCATATTTGTCTAGGATGCCACCATAAATATTCATTTAGTTCCATTGAGGAATTTATTATTTAAAGCAAATATATTTCGGCGCCGCTCAAATTCGGCGAAATATGGCTTCGCAATATCAAACTTCAGCTTACTGCTGCATCTAGTCAAAACTTTGAATATGGATGAGATGAAACCTCATCGAAGCACGGTTCCTGTAAGTTATTTACAAGCACCGGCTCCTGGTGTACAGAGCCTCCATCACGAACGCAAACTTCAAAAGGTTTTTTAATCGTCACTCTAAATACACAACCCAGGAGGACCTCGTGGCTAAATATTAACAAGCCGCACGGGTCGATCCATCAGGTTAAGCTACGCTTGCCGGGGTTGGTCAGTGGATGGGTGACCATCTTTACATACCGAGACTCCTCCGTGCCTCGGAAAGCACGTTAAGCCGTTGGTCCCAGCTGTCATTCGTGGATCTTTGACAGTCGTTACGAGTCGTCAGAAGCCCGAAAATCTGACACCAGTCTTACCAAGCGGTATCGTATTACCCAGTTACTGTGTTGTGGAGGTCAGATAGGCAGTCGCTCCATGTAAAATACTGGTATTCAGCTACATCCGGTTAGACTGGTAGCCGACCCCAAGATAGTTGGGAAAAAAGCTAGGAAGGAAGCCTCTAAATACACAACCCACGCCATAAGATCTCTCCTTATTTCTCCGAAGGGTTGAGCAGAGGTGTACCTATAGTACACACACATTTCGCCAGCTATGTTTAAGTCCCATGTAACAGGGGGTGAGCTTATGACGACCACAGAGAGCACTGATGACCCGGTGGTAACGGCTCCGGCTTACGAGTAGGTAGGTCGTGGGTTCGAACCCAGACAGGCCCTTTACTTTGTGTAAATTATTTCATCACCACTGCTCTCAAAACGGTGAAGGAAAACATCGTGAGGAAACCGGCATGTGCCAGGACTAAAAATTCGAAGACATGTGACATCTACCAACCCGCACTGGGCCCGCGTGGTAGATTACACCCTCTCACAGAGAGGAGGCCTGTGTCCCAGCAGAACGTTTTAGGTTTATTATGCTTAGTGCCATCAACCGGTCATAAATCCAGACTCCGGGCTGCTACAGATAGAAAAACCTAATAACAAATTTGCCCGACCTGGGATCGAACCCAGGACCTCATAGTCAACCAGTTGCTCTTGTGACCTCCAGACCAATGAGACAGTCAATCCAAATACAACCATTATATAGCATTTTAGTAGAAATTTTTGCGACAAGCAAATTAATGTCACCATTGATATACTCGTACTAAAAAAGTGTCACCAATAGATTTGAATAAAGTCTTGAAATTGTAAACTTAACTTCAATTGTAAATTGTTCGAATTATGTTTACTCTACGCGTTCGTGTTAGGTTCATCATCATCATTCTCCTGCCCTTATCCCAATTTATTTGGGGTCGCCACAACATTATATTTCTTTCTTCCATACTACTCTAGTCCTAAGGGGAAACCGTGGCCCCTGGCTAGGCAAGGGATGGAGCACGGGTGGGTTTTAGTTAGTAAGAGTCTGACACGCCCTTCCGCTCCGCCCAGAGCGGGAGAAGTCATTGGATGATTTCCCACCCAAAAAAAATAAGAAAATACTACTCTATTAGTCGTCATCTCGGTAGTCACCCCCCCCCCTTCCAGCCGTAATATAATCTTTCACAAAGTCCATCCATAGTTTTTTTAGTCTTCCCCTACTCTTATAGTCATCGACATTCATTCTCATTTGTCTCACGTTCGTGCTTGGCCCTTAAATCACAAAATAATAAAATGTGAGTACTTATCTGTACCTAACCTACATAGTACAGCTAATTCTTGTTATGTAAGTAAGTGTTGCCACTGTGTCCCGCAATTAATTATTCCTTGAGGTAACCCAAGGAATAACTAATTACGGGACACATTCGCAACAACTTTCTTTTGACAGTTGTTACAATTTTAATGACCGAAACAACTGAAAACATTGGCATACAACACAACAACGACAACAGAGCAATTTGACGGAGGGTAAAACGTCGCTCGGGGAGGTCGAGCGAAATATTACCCTCCGACCTTCTGTTACTTTCGGCGCAACCTGGGCAATCGACTTCGGTCGATGGGCTAATCCTTTCACCACGATTGCAAATATATGTTCTAATCGGCCCTTCTCAGGGCCAGACAGAATATTATAACGAATCGATACGCTAAGAAGAAGGAGAACAACATTGTCAATGATTTTGTTTTGAAAAATAAAAACAAATTAGTTGGAACCGTGAAAAGACTACTCTATAGTGACACCTACCGTTGGCTATGAATAACGGCTTGAATCTAGATAAGGGAACTGAGCGACGGTAACTCTATCGCATTTAGATTCTAGAATACACCATTAAAGTACGATCAGTGCAGTTAAGGTGCAGATTTTGTATGAATACTATAGGGACTGCTAGGGTTGTCAAACGCATTCCGAAAAAAATCAGAGGACTGAGAGTGAGAGACTCAACTAAAAGAGATAAATGTCAGGTTAACCTTAGAATCTTTCTAAAAATCTAAATAATCAATTGCTAGGGTTGCAAACTCATTCCGAAGAACCTCAGAAGACTGAGAGTGAGAGACTCTCAACTAAAACAGATAAATGTAAGGTTTACAACCTCAGAACCTCAGAATTACATCTTCGTCTTAGCGTGTAGATGGCAATCTAAATGGACTCGGCCCGGAATTCGTCTACATGTTCGGTGCCATCACTAGCGTTCCTCTAATTCGGCGTGCAAATACACATTTAATAATTATTTTGAGACACATTTAATATTTATTTTCAGTATCTAACATTAAGTGACACCCAAATAAATACAAATAATATATTATGCCGTTTGTATTCCCCAAAAAAGTAGGCAGAGGGTACAGTCAGTACTAATAAGTACACCCCCCACATTTCACAAGTTATAAATAGCCCACCCACCAATAATATGTAAATAAGTCTTGTAATAAAATATAATAAGTTAGGTACCTACTTATAATATTTTATTACAATTAGATTAGAATATTTTCTCCTTGGTTTTCTTAGAATCGCCACGACCAACATCACGACGCATTGACAGCCGTAACGGGGCGTCAGAAGCCCGAAAGTCTGACAACCAGTCTTACCAAGGGGCATAGTATTGCCCAGTAACTGGTTTGTGGAGGTCAGATAAGCAGTCACTCCGTGTAAAATACTGGTATTTAGCTGCATCCGCACTGGAAGCCGACCCCAACATAGTTGAGAAAAGGCTAGGCAGAGGAAGATATTCCTAGAATTGCCACCCCTACGCTATACGAGATGTATGCGTCGAGTGCTGAAGCTTTCACTGCGGTTTACTGACGCTAGATTTAACTATCTTGTAACTGAAATGGCGTAGTTCAGGTGTAACTGCTTTTAGGAGTTCAGTAGGGTTACAATACACTCAACATTTGATAGACAAGTGTAATGCTAGCCACACACGTAACGATTTGCTTGCGCAAATTTAGGCAATTAATGTGTGGGAATTTTTTGCGCAAACTTTGAAAAAACGTCAAGTTAGTTTTGCGCAAGCCTAAGTTTTTGCAAGCAAATCGTTATCGTATTCCATTAGGAACATGCTTAATGGGATATTTAAGTTAAAGTAAAATAAACCCAAGTAAAGTATTAAAAGTCAAATTCAACTGCTTATTGCATATAATGTTTTAAACTTCTACAATTTTCTGCTACATTACAAACGTCCGCGTCGCGGCCATGATGTGACGTCTAATGACGCCACGATAAAGCTGTTTACACATTTATGCACATACATTTTAGCCCCAAATCATATAAATAAAAATATTTTTTTGCTGTGTCCAAGCAAAAATCGCACTTACTTACTTACCTTAGCGAGATTTCAAGCAGTTTGCTAAGAATAGATGTTTATTCACATGGCTTTTTACTTCACCTCCGGCATGTCAAGACGTTTCGAGTTTGTGTTTCATTCCACAAAAAAATCGCACCGTAAATTATAACGCATTTAAAAATGTAAAAACTTTATTAAATTTAAAGTAGGTACCTACTTTTACTTATATTCCCTATATTATTCCTAGAGTATTCTTTATTGGACACCAACAGGATAAACAATACAGGAAACAAATAAAAAAATTTTTTTTGACGGATACTTAATGCTTATGAGATTTTTGGAGTGACAAGATGACATTTATACAATTTATAGATCTATAGTTTCAAGTTATAGTAGGTATGTATAGTTAGACTCTGAGAAGTCAAAGCTTCTTTTCGATTCGATGGCAAAGGTAAAAATATATATTATGTTAGATAAGTTGGACCCAAAGGGTGGCCACGCCAATCGCGGCATCAGTGGCGTTTTTTAGGTCCTCAGTTATGCATGCAGTGCAAGTGTATGGACTTGCTAAGGGAGCTATGAGACCAAATCAAAACCTACATAAATCTTTGTAGGAGGTGTGGTTCCACAAACGGTGGCACACTTATTTATTTATTTAAATTTCTTTATTAAAGTAACAGAGACTCAATTGTGTTAGTAAACTTAAAAACTATGTTAGTTCATTATATTAACATGAAAATCTATTTCACCCCATGGGAGATGGCACTGCAGTGATTTATGTATAAGCAATCGAGCCTGCTAGCGATCATTTTCAGGATATTGTTGGAGCTGGCCCGCACCCTCCGCACCAGAGATGCACACCTCATTCGCATCGTTGCATAAAAGCAATGTATTTATGTGTGCGTCCGCGAACATTCCCGATCTTATGCCCCTTTTCACAAACACTAGGCGCACTGTTAGATTTTCAACGCTCGGCAATGCGCAGAGTGCTGACAATCTAACAGCGCACTTTTACTTCGGCATTCATTTAAATGTCACTTAATGTTACTAAAAATGAGCACAAATAGCTTGTCATGCGAGTCCTAATATACCTGAACGTTGGAGGATCCTATGGATGCTACCTACTGACTAAGAAAATTCAATAAATAAAGTCTTCGTAGTAAAGATGACTGACTTTATTGTTTTATTGTTTGCGCCACAACGCCCTGTCCTCCGCCATCCGCATCCAACCAGTCCCAGCCACCTTTATAAGGTCATCGGTCCATCTAGCTCGTACACTACGCTTGCCAATACGCGGTCTCCACGCCAGGTCTCGTTTGCTCCACCGGCCATCGGTCCTTCGACAAACATGACCTGCCCACTGCCACTTCAGAATGCTTACTCTGCAAGCTTATGTAAGAGGTATTAAGCCTTTATTAAAGTTCTTGAATGGTAAACAAGACTGAGAACCCGCCAAGGACTCGGAAAGCCCTTTAAGCCGGGTAGTCACAAGCTCGAAGGTCTGATAACAAGTACAATACGACCGGTCCAAACTTTGCGCAAAAAGCTGCGCAGTAACAATTTTTAGGAACAGAATGGTGATATGAAGCGAGTTTGAGTGAATGAACATGCGCGAAAGTTTGGACAGCTTATGTTCAGACCAGCCATGATACATCAGCCGTATTGTACCTACTGTAACTAAGTTCTGGGCTCACACAATTTGGATAACCATCGATACGCAAAGGCGTAGACAACACAATGGCTTCTTGGAATATTGTAAAAGGAGACGATAATTAAATTCACGATAGTAACAAAGAAATGAGATACACAATTACACCATTTTCCTTAATAGAATTCCGTGTATAAATAATTTTAGATTGTTATTCCCCGAAGCTAAGGGCCTGACCGCAAATTGCCTTCACACAGAAAATGAGATAAAGCTATTATACCAATTGAGGCTTGTTATCGGAATTGCTTGAAGATATTGCACCATCAACCATAATACATTACTGTACAATAAAGCATAGGCTATTTTCATTGAAATGCCATAATATCCTATAAAAATGTCTTTAGTGAAAATGAACAGACATAGCCCAAAGAATTGCCAAACTTAAGTGGTTGTGGGCAGGGCACATTGCTTTCAGAACCGGTGGCCAATGGGGTCGAGAGATTCTGGTGTGGCGACCGCTTACCGGAAGATGTAGCGTTGGAAGGCCTCCCACAAGGTGGACCGATGACTTTGTGAAGGCCGCAGGAATCCGCTGGATGCGAGAACTACAGAACCGGTCGAAATGGCAATGCTTGGAGCCTATGTCCAGCAGTGGACGTCTTTCGGCTGAAATGATGATGATGAAAATGATCCTCTGTCTATTAGAGTGCGTGCATAAGGGAAAACATACAACAAACGTTTTCAAAGACTGTCTGACCATTTGAGATAAGCACTTGTTCAATTCTAAGTGAGGAGGCTCTTTTCAAAACTTTACTATTCCCATTAGAAATTTCTTGGTAGCAGTCCGGAGTTTAGAAGTTGGCTGTGTTACCCCCGTGCCTTGGAAAGCATGTTAATCCGTTGGTCCTGCGCCAGATCTCTCTCCGGTCGTGTCGGATTGTCGTTCCATCGGTATATGAGAGTGAAGGAAGAGAGAATGCACAGTGTCTGAGCACACATTTGTGCACTACAATATCTCCCGCGCCGAAGGCTTGTCTTCGTTGAGATTGACCGCCATGATCGAAATACAGTCTCCAAGGACTATATTCGACAGACCACCTTTTTTTAAAAACAAACATATCAATTATGTGATTGAACTAGCAGAAAAAAAAACAAAAAAGAACGCATGACTTTATCAAAAGTAGTTAGGTAATCCAGTTCGAAATTATTCAAAAACTATTTTCTCAAATTCTGAAGAAAAAAAAATTTTGTGAAAAAAATCAAGTTTTGAAAAGAACTTCCGCAAGTTGTCTATTAATTTTGACGGACAAAAACTCGCTACGTGTATGTCGTTTTAAAGTAAGGTTTTCCTAAGACTACAGTGCCCGTCACAAAGCGTCCGAAATTTTGCGAATGACGTCACTGAAACGTTATTTATGAAAGTACGTTGGCGTTAGCGTGTTTCCCTAGAGAGCGTTTTTTGACACCGTAAAAATCACACCCCACTGCACACTGCAATCATTTTCATGACAGCTGTCACTGCAGCCGTTATGTGACGGCCACTGCTGTCGTAGCAACCCGTAGCTTAGTCCTGAGAAGCAAATTACGCTCAGTTTCTTAAGGGGTACCTACCACTCACTTGTTGCCGGGCGGCAAAATCGAATAAATGTTTGGGAAAAAGCCGTTCAACATAGTTCGAATTGTGCCGACCCGAACATTATTAAGCGAGGGTTGATGCCGAACGAAGTTTGCCAATCGGCACGAGCCGAATGAAAACCGAATATGTGTTGTAATTGCTTCGAGTCGCTTTGTTGTTCAACAAAATAATATACAATAGACTACGTATATTTATATACGTAGTCTATTGATTAGGTTAATATCAAGGTATACCTAATCTGCTTAACTATTCTTAAAGAGTCATAAAGAACCCTGTAAGTCTGTATGAAATCGACACTTTGCGTTCGGCACTTGTCGTGGCAACACGTCGTGTCCGAGTTCGCAACAAATCATTCGTCATCCCGAGGACGCCTCGTTGAGAGGTGAAACACGTGTCGATTTCTTACAGGGTTCTTTATGACTTTTTAAAAAACGTTAAGTGGATTAAGTTACTAAATATACGTCGTCTATTGCATTTTGTATTGGATTTCCGCAAAGTCACGCCTGAGCCAAACTGTCTGTTCAACAAATACCTTCTGCCGAATCAAATGTCCGACCAAAACGTGTATGTAGGGTACCCCTCACACTAATATAATCTGAATTCTTTGTGACAAACATATTTATGTCAAAGCTTTTCAACCTGAAATGCCCTGAACACCTGACGGCTGAATGCCTGTATCCCTTCAAACGACTCACAGATAATTCCATCCTGAACGAAATCCTTCACAAAGGGCTTTAGTGCAACTGAATACTTTGTGTAGGCCACTAAGTTTCATAGGTAGGTATCTAACTTTTTTTTTTGTGGACTGGAAATCATAAAATAACTTCTCCCGCTCTGGGCGGAGCGGGAGGGCGTGTCAGATTCTTACTGACTAAAACCCACCCTTTTTAAACGGACTTTCCCGCAATAACCTGGATTAACACATAGGATTTACTACTTTTAATCCCGTTAGTACGTTCCCGTGGGATATTTTCTGACATCTGAAGGCGAAGTCGGAAAGCTGGTAAATAAATAAAAAGGGGTAAAATAGGGAATGAAATTTTGTATGGGAGTTCGTCACTTTAGCCGATGTCGGAAAATCCCTTAGGGCACACGGTAAGAAATAAATTCTCTACTACCTTCTTGTTTAAAACTAAAAATTGTTTTTCTAACAGTTTTCGCTAGAGTTGGCTTCGATGGTCCTGAATAATTAAAAAGTTAAATGGTTTACGAGTTTTGGAACCATTTTTATTCTAATTAGGCTTCCAAGGATATTTTTTGGACCGAATGAATAATTAAGGTTTCGAGTAGCTGGTTTATTAATTATTTTTGTAATCTTCTCAATAATTCTTATAAAAATCCGGTTTAAAAAGGACGTTCATTCTATCCCGAATTTGAAATTTTGGGGAAATTTTTAACCTATGGCTCCTACACACAGTGTGCCGCGCGGCACGTGCCTCCGGCTTTTGCGCCTTCATTTCCTTTGCGTTTCTTTGTGCGGCTTTGTGCGGCATGGCCGGGCACGCCGCGGCGGCCAGGCCTGTGGCGGCAGCGCCGGCGGCCTGTCCGGCACTTTGTGTAGTAGCCAATTAGCAATATATAATTCTAACAGTCGAACTATTACGAACATTTTAAAACAAAAAATATTCATATTGGTCCAGTCATTTTCAAGTGATGCGCGTACCAACAAACAGTCATCATCATCATCATCATCAGCCTATTAATGTTCCCACTGCTGGGACACAGGCCTCCTCTCTTTGAGAGGGAGTGGGCCGTAAACTACCACGCGGGCCCAGTGCGGGTTGGTAGATGTCACATGTCTTCGAATTTTTTGGTTCTAAGACATGCCGGTTTCCTCACGATGTTTTCCTTCACCGTTTAGAGAGCAGTGGTGATGAAATTATTTACACAAAGTAAAGCGCCTGCTTGGATTCGAACCCACGACCTACAACTCGTAAGTCGGGGCCGTTACCACTGGGCCACCACTGCTCACACCAACAAACAGTATTTCATTTTTATTGTAATTCGGAACATCTTTTTTTCTTGTATTTTTTTGGGAATTCTCATGGATGTCCTCTGTCCTCGGGCGGACGGAGGAGTCTGTCAGACCTCTACTGATTAAAACCACCCTGTGTTCCCTCGCACACTTGCAACGGAGACTACGGGTGCACTTAAGCACTCTTCAACGCAGCCCACGACTGGCGCCAGCCCGCCTCTGCGAGCTCCGTCTGAGTTAGGTTAACCTAAATCAACCTAAATTCAATAGTCACCTACGGCAAGTGCAGGGCAGCAAGATCTTCCTATTGTGGGAGCCAATCCATCTACAAATGGAGGCGTTTATGCTAATTTTCTCATTAATTGGCATTGTGGCGGTCAATGGAAGGTCATAATTATGTTCAGCAGAAGCGCATTATCGCCTAAATGTTTGAACGTGTAGTATCTGTAATTAACTGTAGTTCTATATCGATTTTCAGTTCGCTCAAAGTTTTGTAGAGCTGTTCGTTAAGGAAAATCTGGTTTGGCGAAAGCTTGAACTTTGGTACAGAAAAAGAAAAGAAAGAAATAAAATATGTTACACGTACAGTCAAGCCTTTTAAAGGTATCTTCGTCAGTTTTTAAACTCTGTCCTTTTTTTAAGACAGGATACAAAAAATATTTTCGAAGATATGGTACTGAGCAGATTATTGCATAGAAAACTATATTTAATTTTATATTGCAATAATGTGTAGCAGTAAGATGGATACAGCCGTGATATAGTTATATCCCTAGGGATATAGCTATATACCTACCGTGAAATAGTTACATGATAGCGGTTCATAACTATCTTACTAGGAATATAACTATGATACGAGCACGACCTAGAAATATAACTATTCAGGCACTTCGACCAAATAGGTTAGGTTAGAACTGCGACCAGTTACACGCAAGCCGAGCGAGCGCTACGTTGAAATTAGTCGCAGTAACAAAATTAGGGCACTCTGTCAGTTATGAACCGCTTTCAAATAACTAATAATAATATAATATTACGGTAGGTATATGGCTTTAACCATCTTACTGCGACGGCCGAGTGTCGAAGGACCGAAGGCCGGTGGAGCAGACTTGTCCTAGAGTGGAGACCGCGTATCGGCAAGCGTAGCGTGGGACGCCTCCCAGATAGCTGGACCGACGACCTTAATAAGTTGGGTTGGACCGGTACTGTCCTTAGATGCCAAAATCCGAGTTTTCCCAAGTCTAGTTAGCAAGTGGAAAAAAAATCAACCAATTTTTTATTCTTCTATTCTTACTTTTTTTTTGGTTGGGTATTCATCAAATAACTTCTCCCGCTCTGGGCGGAGCGGGAAGGCATGTCAAACTCTTACAAACTAAAATCCACCCGTGTTACTTCAGTTGCTTGTACGTTGCCAGGGGCTACGGTATCCCTTTCGGACTTTCCCGCAACCCCGAAACTAAAAAACAACCTTCGTGCTACTTGCATCTGCCTACCATGTTTTCCTCTTACCTGTTCAACCCTAATCGTCTTTTCCAAATCCTCAATCCTTTAAGGAAAGTTCCAAAATCACTAACAAAACGTGACGTTATTAGGGCCCACATAAACCAAGTTCAAGTACAAGCAACTAACTTAGTTCAGAATTACACGATTACAATGCGCAATCACGTCGTTTTGTCTTTTTACTACCAAATGCCGCAGTTATGTAAAACGCCTAGCCGTTTATGCTGCGACCGAATTAAAATTCTGACTGCGACATAGATGTAATGTTTAAAAAAAGTATCTGTTTTGTTTGCTGGCCGTTTTTAATATCCTAAATGTACGAAACTGCCACATTTGTAACGGTTACTGCGTACTGTAAAAATTTATGACGTATTACAGAGTTGCAGTTTCATTTTTACAACACATTTTGTGGGTTCAAGTCGTGTTTTTTTAAATTCTTAGGCCAGATTGGAAGAAAGAAAAAAAAATTGTTTTATATGTAACTCGTGTAATAAGGAAAAAAACAACGGGTTGCACTCCGGGAGTGCCAGCAGAAGTGAAAACTTGAACATTAACGTTGTGCATTTTTGAATAAACACATAAACACACACACATGAACATAACATGAAGTACACACACACATAAACATGCAGAATGTTTTGACTGCTTTTTTTTACCCATCAATATGGGTAAAATTAGTTAATTGACTCAGGCGTGACTTTGCGGAAATCCATTATAAAATACAATAGACTATGTATATTCAGTAACTTAATCCGCTTAACTGTTCTTAAAGAGTCTGAGAGAACCCTGTAAGAAATCGACACGTGTTTCGCCTCTCAACGAGGCATCCTCAGGATGACGATTGACCTGTTGCGAACTCGGATACGAAGTGTTGCTACGACACGAGCCGAACCGATTTATTCTGTTATTATATTATGTTTTATGTTGACTTGAAAGAGCATGGCAGTTGAGACTTTGTCATGCTTACTTAAATGTCTCGCCGATGGTGGCGAGTGTGTTGGATCATTCGGTTCCCTACAAAATGGTTGAGCTGGATGGTGCTGATCCACGCGTCATGTTCGTGAACGGGCGCCGTCGGTTGAGACTGGTCATCTCTTTTCTGCCAAGGCTTATTTTAAATCTTATACTTTGAATCGTCTCTATTTCTTTTTTTCACATTGTTCTCACATATAGAAGCAACAAGAATAATGTACCCAGGATTTTGTAATGTCTTTATTTAAAAGAGTGTCCTGGGAGTTTCTTGCCCGTTCTTCTCCACAGAGATCTACTTTTTGGAATGGGCGACTAGCTTCAACTTTCTGACTAACTGACCGACTCTTTGACAATTCAAAAGTGCCTGTAAATGGTTTAATTGAAATAAATGCTTTGAGTTTGAGTTTGAGTTTGAGTTTGATGGTTCTTTGCGTTCGGCTCGTGCCGTAGCAACGGATTAAGTTACTAAATATACATCGTCTATTGTATTTTATGGGTAAAATTTCTTACCTCGCAATCTTTACGTAATGTCAAAGACTACTTATTTTGATATTTACTTGGTCGGTTGCAAGGCAACGGATCTTACGGTCACGTCCTGACGCGAGTTTAACATTTTTTACCCATCCCAAAATAAGTGCACAACGCCGCTAAAGAAGTTTTCAGTTCAAAAATAATTAAATAAACGAAGTGTATAGAGTGCCGCGAGTTTCTTGTGGCACTCTAGTGTCACTGCCTCGGCCCGGCTAGGGTGCCGTGAGCGTTGCATTGTCTCTGTCACTTGTTATTTAGGTTAGGTTAGAACTGAGAACCCAGAAGTGCCAGGGTCCCTTTAGACACAAGAGAATGTAATGTTTTGGGAATGTGGTGTTTTACAGCGATTTAACCTCGACAATCAAACAAAATACCAAGTGACGTGACTTAGTGACAGTGACAATGACAATCCAATGCTTGCGGCACTTTGGCCGGGCCGAGGCGGTGTTACTAGGGTGCCTGTAGTGGCACTTTATCCGATAGGGATAGAGTGCCACTGGTGGCACTCTATACACTGCCTTAAATAAATCTGTACCTAATCAAGAGCACAAAACAAAAACAGTCGGCAGCTGCACGTCGTTACTGTGACAAGAAGGCTTCCAACTCAGCATGATGCTGTGCTATGGGGGACTCACAACACAGCGCTTAATTTTCAGTGGTCACCCAAAAATTATGATGGGACTGGGTCAGGATATTGGGGCCTTGTGGCTATGTCGATCAATCAGGTAAAGCTACGCTTGCCGCGGTTGGTTTGTGGATGGGTGACCATCTTTACATACCAAGAGCCCTCCGTGCCTCGGAAGCCTGTTAAGCCGTTGGTCCCGGCTGTCATTCTTTCTCGGATCGACAGTCGTTCGGATCGTCAGAAGCCTGAAAGTCTAACAACCAATCTTACCTAGAGGTATCGTATTACCCAGTGACTGGGTTGTGAAGGTCAGATAGGCAGTTGCATAATGTAAAATAATGGTATTCAGCTGCATCCGGTTCGACTGAAAACCAACCTCAACATATTTGGGGGCTAGGCAGATGATGACCCAAAAAATGGTGATTTCTCCTTACCGTAAAATAATTATTGCGAGATCCATTGGCTCCACGTAAAATAATAAAAACAAGTTATCACTTATTCCACTTGAGCAGTGGTGGCCCAGTGGTAACGGCCCCGACTTACGAGTTGTAGGTCGTGGGTTCGAACCCAGGCAGGCGCTTTACTTTGTGTAAATAATTTCATCACCACTGCTCTCAAAATGGTGAAGGAAAACATCGTGAGGAAACCGGCATGTCTCAGAACCAAAAAATTCGAAGACATGTGACATATACCAACCCGCACTGGGCCCGCGTGGTAGATCACGGCCCACTCCCTCTCACAGAGAGGAGGCCTGTGTCCCAGCAGTGGGAACATTAATAGGCTGATGATGATGATGATGATGATCACTTATTCCAATTATTCAGCCAATATAAATTCTTCGACTCGCGAAGCAAAAGATGCGAAAAAAGAAGTTTTTTTTTAACATTGGATAGTAATGGCCTAAATGGAAAGACATTTATAGTCCATTATTTTTATAGTGCACAACTATTTGAAAGCGTTCCAGTTTCCGGTTTGGAACTAGGAGACATTTAAGTTTTTGTCTCTGGGATTACTGCGGACCATCTGCGATGTCTCTAGTATTTGAGGTGTCCAACTGTCCATAGATGTTGAAGAGCACTAACCATCAGCTGGAAATGCAGTCCAGAAACAAAAAATTTAAACTTTTGGTAGTTACTAGTAGTTACGGTAGTTACTTTAGACTCTCACAAAAATACACAATTTTCGGAGAAAAAAAAATCAATAGATACATTTTTTTCAAAATCTGTGAATGTTGATTACAAATCAAAATCTGTGAAAATTTCTCAAATAAATAGAAACAGTCTCCTAAAACCGTTTTTCTGTAACTACAACAGTTAAGGCAACGATAACCGACTTTTCATTATTTTATACTGAAGGTCACGTCTAAACGAGTCGAGTTAATGATTTGGAAAAATAATTATATGTTAAATTAGAGCATTTTTTATAACATAATATCTGAATATTTTAGATTATATTACATAGTGAAATTAATTTGTAAAGTTATGTCTAACGCAGATAAAATATGAGAATCACGCAAAATCTATCATGCGTATTTTTCTGAAAACTTCACTATTTTAAAAATAGTTTAATTATTGATCTTTTAGTATAAGTGTTTTATTAAAATACTTTTTGTTTTATGTATAATAAATTAATAATGCGTCTAATTTGGCACAGCGCTCCTTGATGGGCGAGTCCTATTACTGGTTGAACATACGACACGTTGCCTGAGCTCAGTACAGAATACGCAAGCTAACCACTCAAGGTCTCTGGCATATATCTGCGTCTTAAGGTACTGTAAGCTCTAAGGCTTACTTGTACCGGGACGATGCTAAATTAAACGCAAATTAGCATCGCATAACATAATTATTTCTAGAATCGGAACTACAAATCATTATAATACATTTTACAACCAACCGCGTGACAGCCGAGGGCTGACTATCTATTATTTTATCCTATTCTAATTATGAACTCAATGCTTGTTTCCTCTAACTGCCACAAAGGTTGCATCTCAAACCAAATGGAATAAAGCCTCTACAGTACAGACGTCAGCACATCAAGTTACTACAATCTCTCAAATTTCTTTAATACATTTTCAACTTTATCGCAAAAGAATAAGGTTCAATGTTGATTGGGAAAATTTCACAGATTGGAGTAGGTTTATGTGCTGGCGTCTGTACCTAACCTTACTGCCCCATCTCAAAAATCCATACGGCACAGTTAGATAAATTATTTGCTAAGCAAATTGTCACCTCTCGTCAATTTGCTGTGTTATAGCTGGCATTTCAAACAACCGTCAAAAAACGACAGTTGTAGTTTGAATAAACGGACAATTTAGGTTGATAGTCAATTTGCTTTACAAATAATTTCTCTCCCTGATTTTATATTTCTTGAGAAGTTACCGACTAATAATTTCAAAGTTGTAATAGTAATTTCAAAGTTGTCATACGTAGTTGTCATTAACATTTAATTAAACTCCAAAAGAAAATAGTTTCTTACACGCGTTGATATACTTTTTCAGACAAATCTTACAAAACCCACAAAAACTAAGAGACAAGAATATTCTTAGCCAAAAAACAACAGCAAGGCCTCAACAGCAAAACGCCAATATACATAACAAAACAAGTACGCCATTCGAGAAACTTCTGACACAAATATTCCTGAACGAAATATTCTTTCGCGAAGTTCAGAGAAATTAGGTATTCTGTGTAAACTGTGCGAGATATATTTGTAGTCATGTGTTCAGGCATTAACATTCAGAAAACGACTTCTTTTCGCATCTTGGCACGAAGTACTGTTGTCTTTTAAAAGGACTACACCTATTTATCACCCTGTATATTTAGTAGCTAAGCCGCTATCTTAAATACTAAAGCAATATACAAGTTGTAACTGAAAAGACTGAAAACCTGAATATAATGATATTATTATCTTTTGAAGATAATTTATAATTTCTGTTTAGTTGGGATTGGGACTTTGATGTAAATTCAGAGATTCAGAAGTTTGTGATTCTTGAACGATAAATATTTGAATTAGTAGTTTATTGATATCTCGAAGTCTGTACGGTAATTCTAACTATTCTAATGAATAAATGTTTGTAATTTATAAATTATTCTATTTTTATTCACCTAATTATTATCGTTAAAATGCATGTTTTATTAGTTACATTGTAATGAATGATGTTAATGTTCTTTTTGGGAAATAAAAGGCTTAAATAATAAATAAAAATAATAATTTATAAATGCAAAAGTGAGTTAGTAGATCTACGGATGGCAGCAAGGACTAAAACGGCTAAACAGATTTGGATGAAATTTGGCACATGGGTAGACCATGGCCTGGATTAGGACATAGGATACTTTTTATCCCGATATTCCCACGGGATCGAGACTTATGCAGGTAAAACTGCGGGGCGCTGCTAGTATACGTATAAATATTCATATCTCGGAGCATTAAATAACCAAACATAGAATGTTTTTCATTTGCCTCTACCGCTTTTATATCTTTTGCTAGGTTTCAATTTCTATATATACAAAAAAGCTTGAAATATATTTCAAGTTTTATCGCTACATACTCGGCTCGTGCTTAAAATTCAATCTGACTCGAAAATCTCGTAAAATCTACGAGAGAAATAAATAGGGACCTTTTGGTGTTCAGGTTGAACTCGTGAAAATATTTGCTGAAATACATACATGTATACATAAAGTCCCGCGGTCTTTCAATAGGGGTAGGTAGAAACTACAGAACGCCACTTGCTACGATCCTTACATACTCCTTTTGCTGCTTTTGCGTTCATACATTTGGTCATACCTACACAAGTCAGTTGCGAACTTGCGAATACTACGCACCTGACCTTTCTGAAGAACATCACTGAGGTCACTATATCTGCTCCTAGAACGTCCCCTCCCGGTGCTTCCAGTCACATCTGTCTAATTAACAACTTTTGTTAAAAAAAAGCTCACTCTGCGTTGGGCGCTTGGCGTGGCAACACGTCATGTCCGGGTTCGTGACAAATCAATCGTCATCTATGCCTCGTTGAGAGATGAAACACGTGTCGATTTCTTACAGAGTTCTTTATAACTCTATATGAACAGTTAATCAGATTAGGTTACTAAATATACGTCGTCTATTGTATTTTATAATGGATTTCCGCAAAGTCACGCCTGAGTCAGTTAACTATCATCTTTTGTTAGTCGCCTATTCATCATCTCAATATGATCTGGAATATTCACAAAGTATACGATTACTATGTACTTTATTTATAGGTAGTTAGGTGTTTTCATAACAATTTTACACTGAAGTTAGTTCAAAGTCTTCTCACAAAATTATAACTTAAATTGCCGATCCCGCAATAGGTAATTTAACATCGCAACAAACTTGTGAAGACAGTTAGCTCAGTATTGTGTGACTACAATACAAACTCCTACCTAACTCAGAACCAGGTTTTATTATAAAACTTTTTTCTATTACACAAGTTGAAACATTAAAACGAAAACTTCTATAATACCCTGACAAAAACTATTGCGCATCTCCTCCAGGTGGCGCATCATTAATTCAGATCTCGGAGTCTAATAAAACCTGCTGTCTTTCCGGCATTAAGTTACCTTTATAAAGGTATAAATTGGTAAAATAGGTCTGTAAAGCTGTCGGGGCCTCATTTCATCAGTTTATTCTTCCCAGCTGTCCCCGTAGGAATTCCCAAAGTGATCGTTTCTGTAGCACTTCATTCATTACGGCCACCCTCTTTTGTCTTTGAATTCAACATCGATGTAAAGAACATGGAAGAGATAAAGTTCAGTGTTCTGAAGCGGTGCTCGGTCAGTTGGCAGTTGGAATATTAAATGAAGATAGAAGTTTGTTAACTTAAATGGGTTTCACATTATGAGTGAACTTACAACTGTTCTTCTTGAGTCTCTTCTAGAGTGAAATATAACTTCTACACGCTTTGTCATGAGTTTTTATGAGTGACATTGACAACGAAGAATATCAAATCTTGGTACTATATCAGATAGTTTTGTTTTACTTGTTTCATATAAAGACGAAGTTGTCAACCTTGAGTAAGTAAAACAAAGTATCATAAAGACTTCTACATACATTTCAGCGACTTTTACAGGCGAAGACACACAGTAAACCACTTGGAATCGCGACAGACGATCGTAAATCGCAATCGTAGAGACAAAACATATTTTATTATACTTTTATGAGTTTTTATTATTTTAAAAAGCTGCTGTATACAAAAATCTGAGTTGGTGCGGAATGTCGCGTAGCTGGTCGCCTGAAAATAAATCTCAATTTTTTTCTGATTTGTCTATGAAACTACAAAATTAAATTACATTACTTATAAATATAATATATGAAATGAAATGAAATGAAATTGTTTAAATGAAATGAAATTGTTTATTCTGTAAATAGGATATTGGAATCACTTTTACACGTCATATTAAAATTTATGTTAAAAATTAGCTAGATGAGTTCGGCGTTTCCTATCTGACTACTCTGAGAAGAAAGGCCGAAACAAACTCAGAGGTCACAGTCTCTTTTAAAGTCCAGACATAATCTTGGTCAGGCCATTATATATAACAATCTTATTGGGAGCTATATGTTTGTGCCGTTTGGGGTTGAAACACTAGGGCCGTGGGGTCCGTCCGAGTGCTCATCGAGTATTTCGGGACATCGCGAAGCGGTTGGTCGACTCTTCACGTGAACAGAGGGCTGGCCTATTTTTAGGCCAAAGAATCAGCTTTGCAATCATCCAACGCGGCAATGATACCAGGTTTTGGGTACTTTTCCCATTGACAGCGATGCGGACGAATTTTTTTATGCCCAGTGAGCTAGATTCCCTTTTTTTAATATACTTTCACATAATATATTTTAGTATAAGCTTGTATATTTTTATTTTATTTTCATTACTTACTTTGTTTAAAATAAGCGGAGCTCGTGGCTAAGTAATAACAGCTGCACGGGTTGATCCATCAGGTTAAGCTACGCTTGCCGGGGTTGGTCGGTGGATGGGTGACCATTCTTACATACCGAGACTACTCCGTGCCTGCCTCGGAAAGCACGTTAAGCCGTTGGTCCTGGCTGTCATTTGTGGATCTTCGACAGTCGTTACGAGTAGTTACAAGCCCGAAAGTCTAACACCAGTCTTACTAAGGGGTATCGTATTACCCAATTACTGGGTTGTGGAGGTCAGATAGGCAATCGCTGCATGCAATATTCAGCTGTCGAAGCCCACCACAACATAGTCGGGAAAAGGTTGATTGACTTTGTTTAAAATTAAATTAAAGTTATATATTTGATATTTTAGGTTCTTTATTTACGATTACTTTTTAAATAACACAAGAATTATGTTTAGTGACTATGAAATGAATACGTTTAATTAAATGCATCGTTCCATCTTTTCTGGTAGATACGCGAATGTAATTATATGGGCATCTGTAGGTATATGTATGACATGTATATTATTATAATATTTATAATCAGTGTTAATTTAATTGGTTTTTCTATAATAAAGCGATTTAATATTATATATTATCTTTTTTAATTAAGGGTCATCTTATGTAAATTTCGTATAATTAACATTTTTGTGTAAGTAATAAGTTATCCTACACAAAATTGACCTAATAACAACTCTTTTAAACTATTAGGTTACCTGTTAGTTAATTTAAAGTAACGGGAGTTAACGAATACCAGAAAAAGAAACATTAATTCTTAAAGAAACTAAACTGGACGCAAATTGCAAAGTTACAGCGCAATTTTGAACTTGATCGGAGCACGAGTTCCGCTTGTATACGCAGTGTGGTTATTTATTATTCTATGCGAATTCTTACCTTATTTGTGGACTGTAATTGCATAAGACACTAGCTGTTTTACAATTTTGAACTTGAACGGAGCACGAGTTTCGCTTGTATAATTATATATGCAGTGTGGTTATTTATTATTTGCGAATTCTTACTTTACTTGTGTACTCTAATTGCTTATGATATGAGACTAGCTGTTTTACAATTTAGAATTTGATCGGAGCACGAGTTTCGCTTGTAAATGCCGTGTGGTTATTTATTAGGTATTCTATGCGAATTCTTGGGTTACCTTATTTGTGTACTCTAATTGCATAAGACACTAGCTGTTTTACAATTTTGAACTTGAACGGAGCACGAGTTTCGCTTGTATAATTATTTATACAGTGTGGTTATTTATTATTTGCGAATTTATTCTTACTTTACTTGTGTACTCTAATTGCTTATGACACTAGCTGTTTTACAATTTTGAATTTGATCGGAGCACGAGTTTCGCTTGTAAATGCCGTGTGGTTATTTAGTATTCTATGCGAATTCTTACCTTATTTGTGTAGATACTCTAATTGCATACGACACTCGCTGTTTTACAATTGTGAACTTGATCAGATCAGCACCCTAATTACGAAACGCAAACTCAATTTTAAATTGAAACCAATTGAAAAAGATTGTCAGTCCATTGCTTCATAAGTTCGACAAAAAGAATCTGCTTAATTTTTTTTGTCGAACTTATGAAGCAATGGACTGGCAATCTTTTTCAATTGGTTTCAATTTAAAATTGAGTTTGCGTTTCGTAATTAGGGTGCAGGAGTTTCGCTTGTATAATCATGCAGTGTCGTTATTTATTATTCTATGCGAATTCTTACTTTATTTGTGTACCTACTCTAATTGCGTATGACACTAGCTGTTTTACAATTTTGAATTTGATCGGAGCACGAGTTTCGCTTGTATACGCAGTGAGGTTATTTTATTATTCTATGCGAATTCTTACCTTATTTGTGTACTCTAATTGCATATGACACTCGTTGCAATTCATGAATATTGATATTCAGTCAGAATAAAATCTATTGTGGCTACGAGAGCGTGGGACATTATGACACAAGGCTGTAGGATTATGGTCACATTCAATAACGGAGAAATCATAAATTATTTCCCATTTAAACTGCCGATAGCCACTACCCGCCCAAACCCTCGGGGAAAAGTAAGTGGACTTCCAGTCGGCCGCACATCATTAATAAAAGTATCCTTCCATGGCGAGGACTAAATCCCCATCAATCTTGGTATTGAGCTCGATATGAGCGACCCTAAATCCAGGATCCGTTATCGAGTATTTTGTGGAGACTAATAGTTTAAACTTAGTCGGGAAACGCGGATATAGACTGTCAGGGTCTTCATCACTCATCATAGCATCAGGATAGGTAGTAGGTACCTAAGTTTTTTTTTACAGGACCAATTTATGGGAGTAGTCAATGGCTAGTGTTCTTGCTAAGGCCCTCGCCTCGAAGCTAGCGAGTTTTTTTTATCACGCACTGCATTTTCAACGCGCTGCTTAGAGCCGAGAGTTGAAAATCCAATTGTGTATTTTTTCGACGCGCTGGCATGCACTCTGTTGGAGAGTTGAAAATTCAGTGCGCGATAAAAATCTCCCGTAAGAACCAGGGTTAACCCCTTCAATAGCTTGTGTCAACTTGTGTGGGATTTGGGATAGGATTTGGAGTGGGTTATCTGTAATGGGATTCGGACTCTTACTTAAGGGCCTACGTCTCGTTTAGTACCGTAAAACGGTCACTTTAAAAAGCTATCTTCTCCCTATCGGCTTAGTTAAATGATTTGAAAAAAATATATGTTTGCTATAGATTCATCTACAACATATCTGAAACCGGGTTTTTTCGTATGACTAATACTTTTGCCTTAAAAAAATATTTACCATAACGCTATTTTTGGCTAATATTCCTAACTACTTCTAAACGGCTTTGACGATTGGAAAAAAAATTACACTGAAAAATTGTTGATTAAAGGTACTACAAATTTGAAACTGCATTTGTAAATCAATCAATATTTGTTAAACAAAATGTCCCCATTTAGAGATAGAGGTTCAGAGGGGCTCTGCGCGGGACGCGGGCGGCAGTCGCCCGTGAGCATTGAGACGGGATGGCTGTGTCGCTCGCTGGTCCGCTCCGGCTATCGACCGAGTATGCGCATACGTATGTGTTAGTGCGAATATTTATGAACTTATTGTATTAGTGTGCGTTTATAGACGAGCTTGCTGCAGAGAGTCCAAATCGATTGTGCGCGTAGGCGCTTTATTGTTGAGTTGTTCTTTGATGTACAATTATTAATACTTTTTTACTTTGACAATTACATACAAATTAACAATTTACAATATAAACTAAAAAAATGTAAATGTAAAATATAACATAACATCACGACTGTATTCCCCGAAGGGTTAGGCAGAGGTGTACCTATATAAGGTGATAAAAAAATTACTTTAGAAACTTTAAGAGGTGTTTTAGACCATCGAACTGAATAACTTTTACTTTGGGACATACATTGATATCGCGAAAAAAAAATCTGTTGTTCCATAGTAAAGTTTAATACCTACTGTTCTAAACTGTATGGGACAGCTGTTTTTTTTTTTCGCGATTTCAAAGTTAAAGTAAAAGTTATTCAGTTTGATGGTCTAAAGCACCTCTTAAAGTTTCTAAAGTAATTTTTTTTTAAATCACTAAAATTTGTTTAGTCCTGTCAAACGAGCATTTCCCATTCTGAAATAGACTAAGGTGACACAACTTAACTATATTTTAGTTTGACAGCACTAAGATTGCACTGAGTTATTAGTTTAGTGAAAATGGCAATTTTGCTATTCTGAATTTGACGTTTTTCACCTAAAAATTTAGATTATCCAACTAAATCAGTCTATTTTTAAACGCGATTAAAAAGGAGTGGAATAAAATTAGTTGGCATGAACACACACTTCACACACTTCAGCTGCAAAAACTGTATCTTTTTTTTTTATTTTGCTTATATCTCGAAAACGGTGCGTCCTAGCGCAAAAATAATGGAAAGGGGTTCCAACATTTTAGTATGGGACCTGGCATACCTAACCGTCCGCCATTTTGAAAAAAACTAGTTTTGGCGGCCAGTGATGAAACAAGTATCAATCGATAGAGTAAGTGATTGCAAACAAAAAATATTTAGTGATGAATATCGTAAGTGATATACTTCCTGAGATATTTGAGTTAAAACATGTGAAAAAATTAAGAAGTAATATTTTTTATTTTTTTCAATTTATTGGATCACAAATGAGTCAGTGAAGTTCGTCCTTGCTGTAGCAACCGGTAAAAAAAAATCCTTGATTTCATTTAAGTACAAACATAATAATTTACATTTTTAAATCTTTTTATAGAAACGTAGTACACCACACCGGTATCAGGAGCAGGGTTCTAGCTACCGGTGGTCATGGCTCCTGGGACAGGAACCTCCTAACAGTAAGCGCCGTGTACAGAAGTACCGCTTTCTGTATCAAGCCCTTGTTCCAGCTGCCGAACGAGAGCCTGCTCAGGTGTTGGTCGAGGCTCGTGGCTACAGCCATTGGCTGTCACGACTATCGATACAATGATCGCTGAGTCCACATCCCACATGTCGACAATCTCGTTAATATGCTTATCTTTTTCAGCTTTCACGAGGTCTCGTCATGCGGGACCGCTATATCAATAGTCATTGTACGACGCTCTAGTCGATCTATCACCACTGTGTCTGACTTATTGGCAACAATAGTCCTGTCAGTGATGATAGATCAAACCCAATACAATATATTGCCATTTTCGAGTACTGGGTCGGGCACATACCTATAGTACGGTACTTCCGATTCCACAAGACTGTATTTCAGAGCAAGTTGCTGGTGTATCCTGGCTACAAGGTTAATTGTGTCTATGCAAGTAGTCTCCGTTAGCCAGACGAGAACAGCGAGAAATTATTATCCTACATTTAGGGTCTTAGACATTTCTCGGGACCCTGGGGTCCCGAACCTTTGGAAGGCGTACGAGGGGCCGGAGCCAACTCGCAGAGGCCCGTTAGACGTTTGTAATGAAATGAGGCACCAACCGACGATTATCCCTGTATGCACTATGCAAGTGCACCCAAGGACAACCCCCGGCTGGCGTAGGACTATTGCAGGATATGGATACAAAGGTAATGGACTATGGGTTCGGGTGGCTTAAGTTGACTGGTGACCTGGAACTATGGAAGGACTATGCCTGATCAATGTTTTATATATACACGGATAAAATGGCAGGGGGTGACTTGCACACTCAATAATGGGCCCCCGAAAACGGTCGTTTGCACAAAGTGTCGTAGCGACAAGGGGGCATCATGTCCTGAGGTGGTTATGAGGAGTGGAGCGGTATTCCACGGCTATCAGGACTGCCCCGGAAGTACGGTCAAGATCCCTACCAGCATCTTACTGGAATACTTTCTTCCTCCGAGCACGTTTGCTCTTGCGAATCTCCACTCAAGCCGGCCAATTAAGGCAAGAATGAGGTGGGAGCTCTGTTCCTCGTCAGTGTTCACTCCAGGCCGGCCAATAAAGGCAAGCCAGAGGTGAGGAACAAGATTTCTCACGGGAGATAGGGTCCGTGGGGTCGCTACTGCCCAACAGCTCGCCACATGCTGCCCTGCGGGTTTATCTTACATTATTATTTTTAGTACATTATATTATGTTATTATTATTTCCTTTATTTAATTTAGATACATATAATTTACATTTTTAAATATAAAAACAAAAACATTTAAAAATAGCCTCAACCAATATCTGAGGAGGCTTTCGTTAGGCAGCTGGATCAAGGGCTTGATCCAGAAAGCGGTACTTCTGTACACGGCGCGTATCGTTAGGAGATTCCTTTCTCAGGAGCTCTGACCTGTAGCTTAGACTCTGTTCCCGATACCGGTGGTTTGTATTTCTACTTTTCTACTTAAATGTTTTTTTTATGTTTAAAAATGTAATGCACAGGTAAGTTTAATTGAAATAAAGGATATCATATATACCTAAACTATATAATATATCATACCTATATATCATATTTTATTATTACATTTTAATTTCAAATACTTTTATTATTAAACCGACTATGCAGCATATATAGAATAATATTATTTCTCATAATAACTCCACAAAATGCATAAAACTATTATTTTCATGTTTTATTTTTAAATTTTTGAACTCAAATATCTCAGAAAGTATATCACTTACGATATTCATCACTAAATATTTTTTGTTTGTAATCACTTACTCTATCGATTGACACTTGTTTCATCACTGGCCGCCAAATCTAGTTTTTTTCAAAATGGCGGACGGTTAGGTATGCCAACGAAGTCGGATGTTCTTTCGACCCCCTCTGCCACCCGCAAACCCATATGCCCCTACTCATAGGTAATATTTAATCATATTTTCTATACAAAAAGTTTAAAATTCCATACAAAACACGTCAAGGCTGCCCCCCCCGCGCACCTCTGTCTCTAAAAAAATTCACGGGGTAGAGCAAACAAGTACCACGTCGGTCGCGACGTGACTGTCAAATTCAATTTTAGATTTGTGTCAAAATTATTTTTTAATTTAGAGATATTTTTCCGCAGAATAGCTTTTAGATTCTCATAGCCAAAAGTAAGGAATTTTAGTCGTAGTTTAGTTAGTTTAGTTCGGTGTACAAGAGAATCGGCACCAAATATTTTCTTAAGTTACGTAGGTAAGAAGGTTAAGAAATAAATCTTGATTGGTGCCGATTCTCTTGTGCACCGAACTAAACTATCACTAAAATTAGTTGCTTTTGGCTATGAGAATCTGAGATTCTGCAAAAAAATATCTCTAAATTAAAAAATAACTTTGACACATCTAAAATCGAATTTGCGTCGCGAACTCGCGACTCCACGTGGTACTTGTTTGCTCTACTCTGTGAATTTTTTTAGGTCCAGAGGCGCGCAGGGGGGCAGCGTCGACGTGTTTTGTATGGAATTTTTAACTTTTTGTATGGAAAATACGAAAATTTGTTACCTTTGTGTTGGGGTAAAGGGGTTTACGGATTTCCTTAAGGGGGTCGAAATTTTCATTATTTTTGCGATGGGACGCACCGTTTTCGAGTTATAAGCAAAATAAAAAAAAAGATACAGTACTGTTTTTGCACCTGAAGTGTTGGTGTGAAGTTTAGTTCATGACAACTAATTTTTATATTCCATTCCTTTTTAATCGCGTAAAAAAAAATAGTCAAATTTAGTTTGAATAATCAAAATTTTTAGGTGAAAATCGTCAAATTCAGAATAACAAAATTCCCTGTTTCACTAAACTACTAAGTTAATAACTCATTGCAATCTTAGTGCTGTCAAACTTCGGTGGCAGTGACCTCTCGCGTCCGGCCCTGGTCCAGGCCATGGTGCGGAGCGAGAGGGCATGGCAAGCCGTCACCTCCTTCTGCGAAGCAGTAATGCTCGCGAAAGAGGAGGCGGAGTGCGCGAGGGAGTGGCAAAGGCCGCGCCCTACCAGCCCTAGCCGCCGCCGCCGTAGGAGACGTCCCGGGCGTCGGGAATTGACTGCGACTGGACTGGAAAGGGCTAGGCATCAACATCAATGGCGAGTATATCACTAACCTTCGGTTTGCCGACGATATAGTTATCATGGCTGAGACCATGGAGGACCTCAGTATAATGCTCGATGACCGCAGTAGAGCCTCCAAAAGAGTGGGTCTTAAAATGAACATGGACAAGACAAAGGTCATGTCAAATGCCCATGTAACACCCGCCCTCATAAAGATCGGTGACGCTACGCTCGAAGTTGTAGACGAGTATGTTTACCTAGGACAAACTGTCCAGCTAGGTAGGTCCAACTTCGAGAAAGAGGTCAATCGTCGAATCCGACTCGGCTGGGAGCGTTCGGGAAACTATGCAATATCTTCTCGTCCCACATACCACAGTGTTTCAAGACGAAAGTCTTTGACCAGTGCGTGTTGCCAATGATGACTTATGGCACTGAAATGTGGTCGCTCACAATGGGTCTTATCAGAAGGCTAAAAGTCACCCAAAGAGCAATGGAGAGGGCTATGCTTGGAGTTTCCCTACGTGATCGAATCAGAAATGAAGAGATCCGCAGGAGAACCAAGGTAACCGACATAGCCCGAACAATTGCCAAACTTAAGTGGCAATGGGCAGGACATATTGCTCGCAGAACAGATGGCCGATGGGGCCGAAAGGTTCTGGAGTGGCGACCACGTACCGGAAGACGTAGCGTTGGAAGGCCTCCTACAAGATGGACCGATGACCTAGTAAAGGCCGCAGGAATTCGCTGGATGCGGGAAGCACAGAATCGGTCGAAGTGGCGGTGCTTGAGGGAGGCCATGTCCAGCAGTGGGCGTCTTTCGGCTGATATGATGATGATAATGATGATATGCTGAGTTATAGGGGTTTATGGATTTCATAAAGGGGGACGAAATTCACATTATTTTTGCGATAGGACGCACCATTTTGCGATAAGAAAAACCTTCTCCCATCACACATAAAGGCAATGCTTGTACAGTCCCTAATATTTCCCATAATTGACTATGATGATGTGTGTTACTATGACCTGAATGCAGATCTTCTCAATAACTAGACCGCCTTCTTAATAACTGCATTCTGCATGTTTCGTTTTCTCCTCTTCTGATCGTTATTTCTCCTCTACCGATCGTTATGTCTCCTGACAAAGGTTTAGGTCGTCAAACGGTCTGAGCGGGTTGTGAGTACTTGTGAGCGGGCGCAGTTGTATTCTACCAGGAACTCGATGAGCGTTTCTGTGGTCTATTTTTTAAGTTTTGCGGTGCCGGGCGTCTTGCTTCAACGCCGACGACGCCTGTGACACGACTTACTTTAACTTTTACCACAGTTTTGGCGCCCCTGTTGGATTGGCGCATTTTCGATCGATTTTTGATTAATATGTTTATTATGCCTAAATTTTCGAGCTCGCTTCGCTCGCTCTTGCAACCTAGTAAAGTAACTCCTAAAGCAAAAATCCAACTTATCTCAGGCAGAGTGAATAAGGCTAATCAAAATAAATGTCTGACACGTACTTTTAAAAACGTATATTTAAAAAAAAAAACGGTTTTTTTTTTAAGAAAAAAAAAACGATTCGGGTTCAGGCGATAGGTTTTGCCCCGCCTCGAAAGATCCGTTCCGTTCTAGATCCGGGGCTGCCCCTACCAAATATCACTCAACGCGCTTAAAGAAGTTTTTCCTAAAAAAAAAACTATGATACCTACAAAAAATTTCTACAGTCAAAGGCCGATTCTCTTGTACACCGAACTAAACTAACTACAATCACTAAAATTCCTTACTTTTTGGCTATGAGAATCTTAAAGCCATTCTGACAAAAAAATCGCTACATGAAAAAAATATTTTGACACATCTAAAATCGAATTTGACAATCGCGTGACGACTCCACGTAGTACTTGTTTGCTCTACCCCGTGAATTTTTTTAGAGCCGGAGGCGCGCAGGGGTTGGCAGCCGACGTGTTTTATATGGAATTTTTCACTTTTTGTATGGAAAATATGAAAAATTATTACCAACATGTTGGGATATAGGGGTTTAAGGGTTTCCTAAAGGGGGTCGAAAATTTCATTATTTTTGCGATAGGAGTATAGGACACACCATTTTCGAGATATAAGCAAAAGAAAAAAAAATACAATACTGTTTTTGGACTGAGGTCGAAGTGTTGGGGTTTTAGTTCATGCCAACTTACTTTATTCCACACGTTTTTAATCGCGTTTAAAAATAGTCAGATTTAGTTGGATACACCAAAGGACTTTGTCCACGCTGTATGGGAATTTGGCTCGGTGTGGACAGGTACTTTAAGTATAAATATAATACAGGTTTAATAGCTAATACCAGTAGGAAAGAGAATATTGTAATAAGATTGTATCGCGATGCTTCTAAGTCTTGTTTTGGGTACTTGTTGTTTGGAATAAAACACATTTTTATTTATACATTTTGTTATTATTCTGACTCATAAGTTAATAATATATTGTCTAGGAACTGGGCAGATGTATATATATTATCTTGGTACCCTGTAGAGCTTAAAAACCAAATTATAGTCCGTACATGAACACAGCAACCCACTTCCCCCTACTATGCAGTTAGAGCAACACTGTTTGATTGAATTTCATCCCTGACTGTTATTTTCATTTCCATGCATTAAGATCAATTAGGCGGCTCTTTCTTTTACCAACATTTAAAATATAATATCCAAGACCTGTTGAGAAAGGTCACAGCAAACATGACCTAGAGAAAACAAATAAATCTCGTTCACATTGTACAAATGCATGTTTCCATGTAACATTTTCGTGTTTTCGTTGACATGTACCACTTTAATAGACACTATAACAGATTCCATTTCCACAAGATCGAGGGTATGCTTTTTCCTTTGCTTGATATCAGTACCACAATTCGCACATAGGATCTGTAACACAGTTTCCACCACATGCAGGAGTTGAAGCGAAATTGCTTCGTTCGTATCCTTACGATTCAAGTTTCGGCGAGTTCGATATCCGTAGTTAAGCTGGGGTCAACGGTGGGATTGGTGTCGGAGTTCATAGGCGTGCCGAGTCAACGTGAGAAGTTGTATGAGTACCCAAAACCAAACCAATACTTGAAAAAATATCACAGTAAAACGACGAAAACAATATTCACGATGCCAAGAAATAAAGTGACTTGAAATGACAATTCTGACATTACCTAAACTTTTTTTAAAATAATCTATTTAATAAATGTTTTATGTGAAACTCCTTGACCAACTCGATACTTTAAAATACTTTCGTTTACCAAATATATGGATAAAAAATGTTTGAAATAATGTAAGTGATTACAAATAACATCTTTTATTGACTGTAAACTCCAGACTCTAACATGAATGAGGAGGAAGTAGTTGAACTTCAAAAATAATAATTATATCAATTTGTAAATAATTATTTTAATCTATACGATTAATCGTTGCTACGTTGGCACCACTGTGAATTAATGAAAATGAAGGTCGAGTAATGTCAATATGTCGAATTAAACAATTTCAGTACTTATTAAATACACTATTCATGGGTGCAAGTTGATACAAAAGTATAGAATGAATAAGGGTTTAAAAACGAAACTTGATTTTTGATTAATTTGTTTCTTTTCGAGCATCGTGTCCACACGAAGCCGAATTTGGACAATTTCCTTTTTAGGTGAAAAACGTCAAACTCAGAATAGCAAAATTGCCATTTTCACTAAACTAATAACTCAGTGCAATCTATTTTTAGTCTAGTTTAGAGGCATTTGTGACAAGAGAATCGGCACCAAAATATAACTAGCAGACCCGGTAGGCAGACGTTGTCATGCGACAACAGCGCCTCCCAACAGCGCGTCCAACTATAGCTAAGAACCATCCAAGTGACACAAAATGAATTGAAAAAAAAAACATCTAAATCAGTCAAGCCTTTTTTTTTTTAGCATAAGAAGAATTACAAACACACGCACACCGATATTTTATTTATTGCCAGGAATGTTCTTAAAAAACAAACAAAGTATTTAAAATAATATGCGGGTCAAAATATGGTAGTCGGCGTACAATTTCAGATTTGCCTACGATTCCTTCTCTTAGGACTAGGAATCTTAGGCAAAAAATGCGACATACGTGCGCATGTCTGCGCCTTTATCTAGTCTTTGATCGTCGTTTTAGTGTAGTGCGCCACCGTTGCACGTTTTACGTATTGGAGAGTAGGGCGTTTAGCTCCGCCCACATGCACAAGGTCAGTGAGCCTACTATACACCTTAAGGCGAAAGCGCCAGTAGTAGCCTCCAATTCAGGCTCGATTGCAGGTCAGGATCAGGTTGTTATAATGTTGATCAAAATGTGGCTGGCTGTTTGTCTATGTGAATTTAAATGTTTGTAAACGCACCCACAATACAGGAGAAGATCGAAGGCAAAGTTTATAAAAAAAAAAGGAATTCGCGACCGTAACAAATATAACTATCCACTGAAGCCGACAGGAGAGGACAGGAGAGGAGAGAAGCGGAGCTGTGCCAATAACCAATGGAATTGCATAAAATCTCCGCTCCGTTTCAGTGGACAGGGATATGCCACCTAGTTTAAAAATTCATATAAAACCGGGAAGCGAAGCGGGGAAGCGGAAAAATACCGACCGCGGGATATTACAGCCCGCTCAAATTAGTCGCCGCGTGAACTTGGCCCAGCACCGCACAGTCTGCAACTCCGCTCCGCCCGCTGCCTCGCTCCGCATCAATGGACAGGCAGACTAATGCTAGCATTATATCATCACGCTTATAACCCCCGAAGGGTTAGGTAGAGGTGTGCCTATAGTGGGTACATCCACATTTCGCCAGTTATGTTGAAGTTCTTGTAATAGGGGGTGGGTGAGCCTATTGAACAAATATGTATTCACACAATTACGCTAAAAGCGAACAGCCAATGGATATCTATTGACAGAATTGGTACCTAGTTGGGAACTAGTAAGTAACTAGATTTATACAATAATCTTCTCAGTAATTAAAACTATGTAACTAAGATAAACGTGTATTTATAAGGGTTAATACAATAATTAATTATTATTATTATACTATAAATCTTGGTAGGGATTAACCTTTTGCCTACGCGCAATTGGTAGGTTGGTAATCCAATTCTCTTGGTAAACTACAGGAGAAGGTAAGTACTGAACAGTTAAGTTTCATATTAGATTAAGTGAAAACTATGAAGGCGTTATAAATCGCAGCAAGTCGCGCCAGTCTCCACGAGCCTTAGAGCAGTTAGAAGGTACCTATTATTTCGCTTACTGAAACAAATATTTTGTAATTTAATAGTTATAGCACCTAGAAATAAATAAATCGATCATGACTTGGCATACCGAAAACCGTGTTCATTCATTCGCGAACAGTGAATTTAATGATCCGTTGCGAACTATAAAAAGTAAAAGTTGTTCAGTCATCGTCCTGAGTAAAGCCTTTCGGCAAAATCATACCAGTTTACTGCGGTATCACAACGCATTTTAGTCTCAGTTCTGTCAACGCAAAAAAGCATGCGTTTCGACGCAACACACAAAATAGACAACTGGTATGTGGCAGCATATTCGAATGCTTGCATTGTAACGCAACAGCGTATGAAATATAGCGATTCACAATGTGCTGTAACACCATAAACCTGTTTTCAGACCAACGCGATTTGTCCCGTGACGCCACACCGGTTATTGTTATACTGTGAAGTTTTGTATTGTTCGTGTCGCGTCGCGCGAAAATTCGCGCTGGTCTGAAAACAGCTTAACGCAAAAATTTTGGGCATTTCTTTTAGAGACTCATCGATTGACGTCGCCAATTTCTGCGATGCGACGCCGTAATGCTTTTATGTGTGTCGGCCCTTACAGATTTTTTTCTGCGTTTCATTTTCAAGCCCTGTTGCGCATGACCATTAATTGATGAACGATACACTTGACCGAGAGGCACTCGTAAAAATTGACCGATTTTTAATTCGTTTCGCTCACCGCTTTTACTTAAAGGCCTATTCAGATATAAACGATATCGCTATCGCGTTCGGTAGCGATACTGATGTAAAGGAGTCGTCCATTGATCACGTGATGTTTTTAGCCACTTTTTAACCCCCCCCCCTCTATCCCCCCCCCCCTAGTGATACGTGGTGATGTTTTAGAATAACCCCTCCCCCCTTCCCATAGTCACGTGTATTTTTTTGGTGCAAAGTATCTTAAAAAATTATAGTATATTTTATTTTTAAATAGAAACAAAGAAAGAAAAATATTTTATTTGGGGGCTGTTTTTCAGTTTAGAAATGCGCTACACCTCCCCTCCCCTTTGTGATATTACGTGTTTTTTCCGCCACTCCCCTTTTTGAACCTTACGCGATTTATTGACGACCAAAGTGACGGACCGCTATCGCTACCTACCGGACTTGACAGCGATATTACATATTATCTGAACAGGCCTTAACACTGAACGTTGAATCTTTTGTTTTTTCCCCAAAAAAAGAAGCTGTACTCGTGATCTATCTGAAATTTGTTAAATATAAACCAGAACACTAAAGCTAAAGCGTTATAACATTTTAACTTAGGTTGTAACTATCAGATTAATCTGTACTTCCCCGCGAATGTCAAAACAAGGCGAATTCGTGCTTGGCATGTGTAATGGCGGATTATAAGTTTCATGTTTGTTTGCAGTTGAGTTGCTAGACCGTATGTGTGTTACAGCCAGTGGTTTGGATCGGTTAATCTTTCACTTGTCAAAATTTAATCTGGCTGTAGCTGCAGTCCCGCTCGGGCGAAAGCCTCACAGCCGCAACGGGTTGATCGCAGGTTAAGCTACGCTTGCTGAGGTCGATCCGTGGATGGGTTGCTACATACCACTTGTCTTCGAATTTTAGGTTCTTGGACATGTTTGTTGTTGAGTTGCTAGACCGTATGTGCTACAGTCACACTGGTTTGGATCAGTTAATCTTTCACTTGTCAAAATTAAATCTGGCTGTAGTTGTACTTAGTCCCGCTCTGGCGACAGCCTCGCAGCCGCACCGAGTCGATCGCAGGTTAAGCTACGCTTGCTGAGGTCGGTCCGTGGATGGATGACCGTTCATTACATATTGACACCACTCCGTGCATCGAAAAGCACGTTAAGCCTTTAGAGGTACAAGGAACAGGGTGTTCAAAGTTCACTCATCCTCTATTGAAAAGGGAGGATCCTCCGGCCAGACGGGTGTCGTGTCTGGCGGGCAACTGCCCGATGGTTGATGTCGGATAGTCTTATATATGTCGCTCGTGTGGTAAACTCAATTGCGTGATGCAGGATTTATGTAACGCCATGTCTTTGATGCGTATTTCGTATATGGCGATGTAACCGCTACAAGCCGTTGGTCCCGGCTGTCATTCGTAGATCAGGTAGATCAGAAGCCCAAAAGTCTGACAACCATGTCTTACCAAGGGATATCATGTTACCCAGTCGCTGGGTTGTGGAGGTTAGATACAGTCGCTTCAAGTAAAATACTAGTATTCAGCTGCATCCAGTTAGACTGGAAGCCTACATCAACATAGATTGGTAAAAGGCTATTCAGATTGATTTGTAGTTGCAGTCCCAGTACTGTTCAGGATATTTAGTCTCTTTTGTATGCTGGGAAACAATGAAGATCAATATTCTTGTTAATGCATAATCAGCCTATAATCTTCCCACTGCTGGGACACAGGCCTCCTCTCTGTGAGAGGGAGTGGGCTGTTATCTACCACGCGGGCCCAGTGCGGGTTGGTAGATGTCACATATCTTCGAATTTTTGGTTCTAAGACATCCCGGTGTCCTCACGATGTTTTCCTTCACCGTTTTGAGAGCAGTGGTTAAGAAATAATTTACACAAAGTAGCCTGTCGGGGTTCTAACCTACGACCTACGCGGCCTTTACCAATGGGCCGCCACTGCTCTTCATCTTGTGGTCATAAGCACACACCCTCTTTTTTATGCTGGGAAAAGACGAGCAAAGATCATCACCACTCTGGTTTGCTGTGCTTTAAATAGCGTCAACGTATAGCGTCAACGTGTGAGGATAACTGCTTGTGCTACAACTTTGCTAACCATCACATGGGCTAATCGCATTAGTATAGCAGCTCATAGTTGGTACCTAAATGAAAGAGGAATCCAAGTTGGAACAAGATTATGTCTGGACTTCACAATTGACTGTGACCTCTGTGTTGGTTTCGACTGGCGACATGTGGGGTGCACCACCTGTCTAAACATTCGGGGATTACAGCCTTAATGAGTTACACACATCAAAAGTGTCTAGGGATCAAGCATTTTTATGCGGATTTCTTGAGATTGAGATGTGGCTTTGTAATAAATTTATGATTTTATAAATTTATATGGATCCTTTTTGGTGCATTTCATAATTTGAATCAGGAACTGTGAATCAAATTCGAGTAAAAGATGAAAATCAGCTGTCAATATTTTCCCTATAAAAACATACAACGCATTGAAGACATTATTAGTGCTACTGTTTCCCTACTACTGATTAAAACCAACGTTATTATGGAGCAGCGACGTCATTTAAGCAGGGAAGAAATGCTCAGAGCCGTGGGAATGATAGAAGCTGGTTCCCGGCAACGTACTGTGGCTTTAGCTCTGAATACAAGTCAGAGTGTTATCAGTCGACTTTGGACACGTTACCGAAGCACTGGTACCGTGGCTGAGCGCCATGGAGGACGGTATCGCTGCACCACACGGAGACAAGACCGATACATTCAAATCTTAGCTCGAAGAGCTCCAACAATAACCGCCATTATGTTAGCCGTGAGGCTTCATCACTCTTCAGGGAACTTAATTAGCGACCAAACAGTCAGAAACCGCTTGCATGAAGTGAACCTTCATTCCCGAAGACCGCTACGGGTACCACCTATAGCAATGCACAATCGTAGGATTCGATATCAATGGGCTCTTGAACACAGAAATTGGGCAGAAGAACAATGGCGTTTCGTGTGCTTTTCTGATGAGTCTCGTTTTGGTATGAGACCGGATACAAGACGTATACGACACTGGAGAACCCCTGGACGCCAACAGCGATTAAAATCCTGCCAGGAAGTCCATCCTTATAGTGGTGGAACCATCATGGTATGGGCGGGTATTTGGATCGGCGGAAGAACTGAGTTGATTTGGATCAGAGGCAACCTCAACGCTCAAATTTATGCTGAGACGATTGTATCAGACGTCATCGTTCCTCTACAAGTGCAAATCGGTCCCTTATTTCAGTTAATGCATGATAATGCACGACCGCACACCGCAAGAGTTGTAAGACAGACTCTCGCCGCAGCTAACATCAATGTCCTGCCCTAGCCTGCTCAGTCGCCAGACTTGAACCCGATTGAGCATGCATGGGATATGCTACAGAGAAGAGCTCTGCCGAATATGGAGGGTATCCAGTCGCAAGAAGACCTTTTTTTGTTGTTGCAACGAACATGGGCGGCCATTCCACAGCGTGATTTGGATGAACTCATTTTGAGTATGCCAAACCGATGTTCTTGTGTTGTTAGTGTTCGCGGTAGAAACACGGATTATTAATTGTTTAAGTTACCCAATAAAATTTTAAAGAAAACTGTTATTTCAGTCTTTTTTTCGAACTTTAATGTTAGTGGTTCAAATGTCAAAAATCCCTTTATTAGGAAAATGGCAAATTTCTTTATTAATGCAAAGGTGACTTGGTTTATCGTTACTGTGACAAACGAAAACACTTTATTTGATGAATCCTTAAAGAAAATTTTAATTAATATCAATCAGGAGAAAAGTTATTGCAAAAATATATGTTGATCCCTAGACACTTTTGATGTGTGTATTTTGTGATAAGTATAATTTGTCGTAATGAGCTGCAGAAGCTTATGAAGCGAGTATGTGCTTCAGACCACAACTATATAATTAATCCTAAAATCAGCTCAACAACATTAAGTTCCAGTTAATCAATCACCTGAATAGTACCAAATACCGCAACGAACACTAATCCTGTAATCCTATTGGCTAGCAATATCCTAATTACAATTTACCACTTCCAGTACGCATGAATCCACAATACCTGATTAGGGTGACAATGAGCCGCAGTGACAAGAGACAATTCCGGTTCCCGAGCGATAAATAACTTTCGTAAATACATCGGCGCTACGTTCACGCTGCGTGGTTACTGCCGCGCCACGTCATTTATCGTCGAACGCGACTTATTGGATGTTTATTTTATTGCCATTATTTTGATTGTTATGTGACGTTGAGTAATAGAATGTGACATAACGGCAACTGTCACTTTGTAACCTCTAGGCGTGGTAGACTAATTTATAGACATCTTGGCCACTCTCACATAAGTAAATGACCTGAATGAGCGAAGTCTCTGAATTTTAGGCGACCCAATCATCATTTGTCGGGCACAGTTCCAATCCCGGACAGTCCAGTCACTAAGTTTTTTTGACATAAGGACCTAATTAGCCACACTTTAGGAGATAAATCCCGGACAATAGAAATGAAGATAGTTACAGTTAGCTGAATGAGGTGAACGAACGAAATGTTAATTGGGACTGTTGTTACTATGTAATACCGTTCCCAATTCAGAGCGATTGGTTATTATTTGAATAGGACTTACAGGCTGATTACTCTTTAACAAACGAATCCCTAAGGGCTCTGAAAGGGTTCACGTTTAGTGTATTTACGCTTTTCTCTTTACCGTTTATTTTGAATAGAAATTTAAATACTCTTCGGATATTGTTCCAATTAATATGCGAGTAAGTATCTAGTACCTACTCCTAGCTACCTAGTGATCGGGGGAAAAAAAATGTGATTCCATTTTACAATTGAATTCGAATTTCGAAGCCCGAACACTAACAACGGTTGGCACTTGATCACGTTTCCATTGCTTTTAAAAAGAGAAGCACTTTAATTAAATCTGACAGTTGACCATTTTATAATCTTGCAATTTCGTTCTAAGGAGGTTTTAATGTTAATCTACTCTCGGGCCCGCAGCTCCGCTCCCGTTGAAAAATAAATTATGCAAGCATAACAATTATGATGTAAGTCCTCTTTATTAATTAATTGCAAAATACAAGGAACAGAATTAACTTTGTTTATTGATTTTCCAATTTAAGTAATGTTTTATTAACTAAAAAACCTTTAACAAACATGGAAATCATAATCGCATTATAATCTGACTTTCCGAAGTTGCTAACAAGCAGAAAAGCAGCTTTATTTTAGAGAATACATTAAAGATTACCTTGAAAAGCTATTAGTCGGTTATTTTTAATGTATATCCCCTCGATACGCCCTTCACCTGGCACCTTTTAAAACAACTCAATTAAATATACATTAATCAGTAGAGAGAATCTTCAAACTATAATATTTTTATGTACATTTTTATATATGGTATCAAATATCATCATCATATTCTTGGATTCCAAGAATAGATATAAAAATGTGAAAAAAAGAACTTAATAAGATCAAGCGAGAATATAATAAAAATCTTAAAATAATTGTTAATGCTATTTTTAGTCCACTTTCTCTCGTTTCTTATATTTCGTGGATATCAAATATATTTTAAAAGAAAGTTTAGAAAATATTAAAACTGCCCTCGCTGTGAAAAGAAAATTGGATGAGAATCTTAAAATGAACATAGGATATTCTCTTTTGCCGTAATAGCTTGTGGTTTCTCATACCCTGGATTATTGTAACATTATATTTGCCTCCATTTTTGCAAGCTTTTAGAGGTACATACTTACTTACGTCTGAAAAAAAGCCTTTCAGGCCATGAAGTGCTCATGCCTAAGAAGATTTACTTAAAAGACGGCAAGTCTGTGTATATTTTTAGGACGTACGTGTCTAAAATATTAAACATTGAAATATTAACTCACTCAAACTGAAATATGACTGTAATTGCAAAAGATATATATTTTACTCGCTGAAGTCAGTACCACTGAAGTATATGCTGTAGTGTACACAATAAATGTCAATAAATATTCGCCAGATATTCGGAATAACTTTTCCCCAAACACAATTCAAGTATATCACGAGACCCCTTGTTTCCGTACGATCGCGTTATTTATGCCGCAGCCACTTTCCGGTATGCAAATAACTCACATAACTGACACGCCTGCGGACAGGTTTCCACCAGCTTACCCGTACACTCAGCTGGACCACAAATCTATTAAAATAATAGCCGTCTCATTCAATTCTCTCTAGCTATCCTGTAATGACTCAGTTGAACAGGCCACGCTTCAAAGGCCGGACAGTCCAAACCCGACTGCGCAGTGAGACGCACGCGTGCCCCGCTGCTTGAAACCGAACGTGGTTTACGAAATTCGAACGCCGCGTTTTGAATTTAAAAACAGATAAAAAATATTTTTAGTGTGCCATTTGATGTGTATCCGAACAATTAAGTTTGTAGTGTAGTGAATAAATTGGAATTTAATAAAAGTTGTTTTTATGGATGAATGAATTCTGTGCCCATATTTTGTTATTTTGAAACTGTGTGAATTATTGGTATGGTTTACCTTGGTTCGTGTCAAATTTTTCAACAAACTACTTTTGTAAGTTATTTAAATTATTAACGGCCTTTGATTAATATGAAACAGTGTAGTAATTATTATAATTATATCGATTTATGTTCTGCATATTTTATTTATCGAATTTGTGTTTCGGAAGATGAATATTGCCTGCTAATGACAGTGGATGCTTATTGATGGACGTTCGATATTAATTAATTATCTTTTTGTTATTGCTTATGTTAGCATATATAAGTTTGGAGGGATTAATTAATAACAAAGTAATAATAACGTTATTTTCGTCGAATAAAAATATTGCGTATTATTGGAGCTAGAATTGGTGATTACATGAACGTTCCCGCGTTAAGTTTATGGGGTGTATGCAACTGAAAGCTAAATTAATTGCACCCCCGAACATCCCCGCTGATCTATGGACATTTACGCTGATCTAAATTATGGGTACGTTTATTAGGTAACATACGTACAGTCGGCGTACGAAAATGTTGTTCACTTTTGGATTTTATTTCTTGAAATTCGTTACTTGTCAACTGTCATTATTATTTGTGTTGTGTTGTGTTGTGTATCACTTCGTTGTCGCTTCATTTTTATTACGATAACTGGCGTCCCGCACCTGTATTCGCGTGGTAAAAACATGGAGATTTCTTTGTTATATGTAAGTTTAATATTAATTTATTATACATAATTATTAAAAACTTTACGGAATAAATTCTCTAAATGATAATTAAAACCGCACCTTAATCCTTTACGTAGTTTAAAAGATCAACGCGGTAACACAGACGGAAACGAAACACTTTTATTTATAATTATGTAGATATAGATTTTATGAGTATGGCGAATGTTTTTATTGCCCGACTGTACTAACTTTATTTATTTTAGGTCGGTAGTCGCTTAAATCCACCTTAATAAAACTAAGTTTAGTTAAAATTACTACATAGTTTATAAAGTACAAATTCTGGCATATCTGCCAGGTCGTAAATAATAGTGTCGGGGCTACTATTTTACTAGGTATACACGTAAAAACCATTAAACACGACCATCGATAAACATAAAATGAGTAACTTTTGGGCGTTAATTGTTTTTTTATTTTTAGTACAATCATAAGTTAAGTACATTCTGTATTATCGATTAGATTCTAATCGGTGATGGCGATTCTGACTATAACTATCTATGATCATTACAGTTCGTTTTTTAAGCCCACAGACTAATTTGACATTTAAAGTGATAGTTTTTTGTTTTTTCAATTTGACGTTTGACATTCACATCTGTCAATTTAGTCTGTGATTAAAAAACGAACTCTAGAAATATATGAAGATATATTTTTTCATTGAGGTAGGAAAGTCTTACCAATGTTAAATATATGGTACATGGTATGGTCAAGGAAAGAAAATTTAAAGTACTTTTCGAACAATTACACATAGTCAGTGTATGTCAATGTTATCTTTTCGAAATGTCACTTTCATTCAAGACTAGCTGACCTGACAGACGTTTTCCTGTCCAAATTTCAATAGGTAATTCATACAAAAAGCAATTTCAGTTTTCCCGACATTTCCTATTTTCCGGCAACTTTGCAAATTTTTCATTCTGTAAGAAGAACGTGATGATGAAAATTTGCCAAATCGGTCCAACCGTTCTGAAGTGATGCGCTTACCAGCAAAGCGAATTTCATTTTTATTGTCTATATAATAAAAATAAAATGCTAATGAAGCTTCTGCCCGTGACTTCGTCCGCGAACCTTTAACCTTCCTCAAGAATTGAGCTATCCAATGCAATTTTTTTTTATCAAATCCGACTGCTAGTTCCGGAGGCTACAAACCAACAAACTATTACCGCTTTATAATATTAGTAAGATATAGTTAGAAGATAGATAGATGTTGACAAAACGTAGTTGGAAAAACAAAAAAGTGCAAGTGAAAATTAATCTAAGTGCTTAATGTTTTCAGCCCTCGATTGTACATTATAATTTTAGTAAGGTTAAGTTAGGGAAAGTTGCAGAGACGTAGGTATTGTAAAGTTCCAGAGACATAGGAGGTGTTATCTCATAGGTACAGAACTTGTAAGCATGACATTGAATTTCTCCAAGTTCCTGAAAGCTTTATTGTGTTAATGCTCAACTTGAACATCGAAATTATGTACGTACTTGGTAGGTACTCATAGATAGGTACATGGAAGTGAAGATAAGTCTGTGGGGTAATAGCGTAAAGGCTCACGCAGACAATCGCGACATGACACCGGTTTACCGGTGTTCCACCAGAGTCGCACCGTGCCTGTCTGCGCGAGGCTTTACACACATAAAATGCTATTTTTATTTATTTATTTAAAGGGCTTTGTCGCTTAGGGACCACATCGCCAACTGCAGAAAAACACTAAATTGGTGATAACGATCTTCCTTTTAACTAACTTGTACAATTGTTTAGCCTAATTGGACATTGGAAAAGCAAGGATATGGTATTACTAAAGCCAATTATTATCGTCCGAAAACATTTATTCTAGTATTTTCTTTATGGACACACTCCATTGGAATATTGAAGACATCATCAACCACGCCACAATCAGTCTGCCTAGCCTTTTCCCAACTATGTTAGGGTCGGCTTCCAGTTTAACCAGATGCAGCTGAGTACCAGTATTTTACAAGGAACGACTGCCTATCTGACCTCCACATCCCAGTAACTGGGTAATACGATAACCCTCGGTAAGATATAATTTTCTAATGGGCCCCTGGGCATACGCGAATGTCTCGACCCATTAGCAGTACCTATTGACATGCATCACAAACCCTTTACTATTCAGGCTGATTTTGTTCAAATACACTCACTGCCAGAAAAAACAAACACTAAATATCAGTTCTATAAAGGAGACTACGATGCTATCATGTCCGCTCTTGATGACGTTGACTGGGACCAGTTGCTGAGTGCTGAACCACTAGACAATGCTGTTAATCATTTTTATAATAAACTCTATGAAATCAGAGATCAGTATATTCCACAAAAGTCTGTTAAAAATTCATCACACCCTCCCTGGTATACATCTGTACTAATTAAGATCCTAAAAGAAAAATATAAATATCACCGGAAATTTAAAACATATGGAAATATATCCGATTACCAAACTTTTTCTTTATTGCGTAATAGAGCTGCAGAAGTAGAGAAATCTTGTTACCGTACGTATATGGATAAAGTCGAGTCATCAATTATCAAGAACCTAAAATTTTTTTGGTGCTATATTAAAAGCAAGAGGAGTAATAGTAACTTCCCTAATATTCTTAAATATCAAGATGCAACCGCATGCACTGGAGAAGAAATCAGTAACCTGTTCGCTACATACTTTCAGTCAACATTTCAAGAGCCAGACACAGATGACCAGGATCAAGATCAAGCCACAACACCATCCACAGCTAGCATCAGCTCAAAGAGGTGTGTCACGAACAAGTACTAAAGTTACTCCAAATGCTCGATCTCTCTAAATCAGGTGGCCCTGACTTAATACCGCCTATATTTATAGTCAACTGTGCGAAAAGTCTAACCAAGCCTATCTGTATTATATTCAAGCGGTCTTTAACAGAAGGCACTATTCCTAAAATCGGGAAATCTGCATTCGTCACGCCAGTCTTTAAAAAAGGTGATAAGTCCGTCGTAGATAACTATCGCCCTATTTCGAAGCTATGCCTGTTCTCAAAAGTACTAGAGCGCGTTGTTTACTCCGCAGTTTATTCAGCCTTAAAATGTGACTTTGGTGATGAGCAGCATGGTTTTCTTCGTAAGCGATCTACTACCACTAACCTTATTCTTTCCAATGAATTTAGTTCTGAAGGTATGGAGCAACGTGCACAAGTTGATGTAATTTATACGGATTACAGTAAATGTTTTGACCGCATTGACCACAGGGTACTATTACGTAAACTCTTCTCAGCTGGAATTCATGGCGACCTATATCGATGGTTTTCCTCCTACATTGAAAACAGATCACAAGCAGTAGTATTACAGGGTTTCACATCCAGTTGGAATGTGATACCATCTGGAGTTCCTCAGGGATCCATTTTAGGACCTCTTCTATTTAATCTATTTATAGCAGATATTAAGAAATGTTTTATTAACTCGTACATTATATTATACGCCGATGACATGAAAATACTTAAAACAGTACGTTGTTCATCTGACATATCACTTCTCCAGGAAGATCTCAATAGGTTTTTAAATTACTGTAAACTAAAAAACTCCAACTAAATGTATCCAAATGCTTCCATATGACTTATACACGGCAAAAGAAGACAATTGGTTCGGGGTACACATTGGATAACCAAACAATCACTAAGGTGAATACTATTAGGGACTTGGGCGTTATCCAGGACAGTAAACTCATATTTGAAATGCATATTGATGAAATAGTAAAGAAAGCGTCCAAGTCCCTAGGTTTCATTATCAGATCATCTACTTGCTTCAGCTCTCTTAAACCACTCAAAGTATTATACTGTTCATACGTACGCAGTCACCTTGAATATGCATCTCAAGTGTGGAACCCAAAATATGACATGTACACGTCAAGAATAGAAAGCATTCAGAAAAAGTTTCTAAGATATTTAGATTTTAAGACAAAGCAATACTCAACGGATTACACTCATCGTTGTAAAAGATACCATTTTCTACCACTGGAAAACAGACGCTATGCTAATGATATTACTTTTCTGTTAAATATTGCCAATAGTTCCATCGATTGTTCCCAACTTCTCTCCAAAATATCACTCCGAACCAATCACGTAGGCTTCAGGCAGCGACCACTTCTTCACATTCCATTCGCATCAACAAACTACCGACAAAACGCCTTCTTTTTACGTAGCGCAGCAAGCTTTAATAATCTGCCTTCTCACTTAGATGTTGATCTATTTAGTACCAGTCCTAGCACATTAAGGCGTATTTTAAATAAAGAATACTTTGGTATAGACCGCAACGAGTAGCATTTCATTCATAATTAAATATCATGTAACACGTCATGTGTAAATTCTCTTTCATTGTCTTTTTTTTTACTGTTTAGCACAATAAATAAAGATGACACGATTACTAGAGATATTATCTACGAGTAATTATTATGATTCATAAATTTCAAGATTTTTATATCATGTTATACAGAAGAATCTATTTTATTTTGTTTAAAGAAAAATTTGTTAAGTTAGATTAAGAAGACTTTGTTTTTAATTTAATTAATTTAATTTTTATTTTTGTATGTTTCATTTCTTTCTTTTTTCTTTTAATTTTAGGTACATAAATTTTCATTTGTGGAAGCTTGTAAATGGCAACCGTAAGCGCTATTGTATATACTAAATGGATATTAGACTGTAAGCTTTCCTAAGAATAAATAAATAAAATAAATAAATAAAATAAAGACTGGTCGTCGACTTTCGGGCTTCTGACGACTCATAACGACTGTCAAAGATCCACGAATAACAGCCGGGACCAACGGCTTAACGTGCTTTCCGAGGCACGGAGGAGTCTCGGTATGTAAAGATGGTCACCCATCCACTGACCAACCCCAGCAAGCGTAGCTTAACCTGATGGATCGACTCGTGCGGCTCTTATTACTTTAGCCAGGAGCTCCTCATCAACCACTCCACAGTCATCACTAAAATGACAGTAGATCGCATTTTCTTTCATTTTGACAGTTCAGCCATGTTCATTGCGGTATTAACGTTGTTGAGCAGACGAACTTATTAAACCTAGCAAGCAATGGATTAGAAAAATGATTCAAAATTCTCGAATTGTGATTGACACTGTGTTACGCAATAGGGATGTCGAATAAAATGTTTTTTTGTCTGTCAGGTATATTATTTAAAAATATTTGACACGTATTTTTTCATTTTTCTTGTAATCAAAATATTACGGCAATACATTCGAGTTAAATTGTGGAATGACGTCACTCCCCGGTAGATTTTATACTGACTTGTGACGTAGCGAGTAGGGCATGCAATACCGGTTTACCGATTTACCGTTTTACCGGTAAACCGCCTATTTTGACGGTTAGTAAATTACCGGTACAATTATATGAAACCGGTAATTTACCGTCCATAAATAGTTATAAGGACAAATATTGTTCATGTAAATGGTTGACAGTTTTGACGTTTACGTTGACGTTTGTGACGTATGACAAGATTTCTATAATTTGTCTTTGTTTTTTGCTTGTGTTCAATGGTGTTCGGTGTTTTATTGAAATAAAAAGCTTACTATCACAAGGATTTTTGATACTAGTCATCGATTTATTATTTTATTGTGTGAGACATGATTATTCATTTGAATGCGTTTGTATTAAAATTATTTTGTATTACTATTAATGTAAATGGGTCAGGCAAGTCTTCTATGGCATGAATCGCAACTGTATTTAATTGACTATATTTTATTTAAAATATTTTTTTTTTACATCCAAGTTTATTTATTTATTTTCTCATTTTAGGCTTCTGAAATAGTTATTTACTTTATTATCAAAAAGCAAATTTGAAAAAATACGTCCATTACCGTATTAAAAAAAATATTGTTACCGTTTATTTTACCGGTCAAAAAAAATCGACGGTTTTTGCAAGCCCTAGTAGCGAGCCCCCACTCCCCAACTTTAATGCGGTTTATTTAAACCATTTTTTATTAATATGATAAACCAAAAAAATACGTGTCTAATGTTATTTTATTATCTAGCTGACGGACTAAATAGTTTTTTTTTTCTTAAAGATATTACTGAACTTCAAAAAGATTTTGATAACACTACTTAGCATATCTAGGTATGTTGTAGATTTATCTGATCTCCGTGCCTCCAGAAGCACGTTAAACCGTTGGTCCCGGCTGTCATTTGTAGATCTTTGATAGTCGTTACTGGTACTCAGAAGCCCTAAAGTCTGACGACCAGTCTTGCCAAGGATTATCGTATTACCACAGATGGGACACTCCGCAGTTTAGGTATGAAGCTAGAAATACGCGGCGGGCCCGTCTTACTGGGCCAATTGAGTGAGTGTAACGTAGCCAGAAGATCTAAGAGTAACGCGATAGAAAGAGGGTCTTTTAGGTGAATATAACTGTAGGTAATTAGGCGCTGTGCGACCTGAATTGCACTTTATTGTGTCTTAACGAGAGTCGCATTTTATTTAAATGATTTTGCTGAGTGTCCCATCTGTATTAATCTGTGGTAATACCCAGTATCTGGGCTGTGGAGGTCAGATAGGCAGTGAGTCCATATAAAATACTGTTATTCAGCTGCATCCGGTTAGACTAGAAGCCGACCCCAGCATAGTTGGGAAAAACCTGGGTATAAAATGATATGGTGCAGATTTATCATCCAGTAGGTCAAGAGATTTAAGTGGACTTCTGAACCTATGACTGTTGAACGGGTACAAATAGTTATGTTCTTGTTCGAGAACACATTTCTAAACCAAGATGTGAGCCATTAAATATTATCTCTATGTCAATTCTTAAATGATGTACCACCAAAAATATATCTCGATAACAAATAATCTCAAATAAGTATCTGTCATCTAAAACCACCTCCAAGCGATATTGCTGAGCATGAGGTCCTGGGATTGGCAAATTGTTATTGTGTTTGTCCTTGTCTCAGTAGCAACCCGGAGTCTGGATTTGTGCCCGGTTGATGGCAATGGGCTCGCCCCCTATTATTTGGGACTTAAACATAACTGGCGAAATATGGGTGTACTACATACATAACATAATCAGCCTATTAACGTTCCCACTGCTGGGATATCCACCACGCGGGCCCAGTGCGAGTTGGTAAATGTCACATGTCTTCGAATTTTTGGTTCTTAGACGCACCGGTTTCCTCACGATGTTTTCCTTCACCGTTTTGAGAGCAGTGATGATGAAATTATTTACGCAAAGTAAAGCGCCTGCTTGGATAGAACTGCGAACCCACGACCAACAACTCGTAAGTCGGGGCTGATACCACTGGGCCAACACTGCTCTACCTACCTTTACCAAACGCTTCGGGAAGGTTATGTTTGGGTCAAGAAATGTAAGTGGACTTTTAAACCTTTATCTGCTAAACGGGTACAAATAGTCATCTTATTCTTCGAGAACACTTTTATATGTCAATATGTATGCCACTTAAGATTATCTCTTTGTCCAATCATAATTGATGTGCCATCAAAAATATATCTCTTTGACAAATCTCGAATATGAATCTGTCATCTATACCGCGGCACACATAACCGCGGCGGCGGTTTTCCTCAATTTCAAAAAGGTTTTGATAAGTTGTTTCAAGGTCAGCCACTTGTCTGCGATTTACTTCGTTTTGTAGGCGCCATACTTCCATAGGCGTTATACCAAAATTACATAACACGAACACGATCTAATAAAATAACTGGGGCCAAGAGAGATGGAAGGACTGAAAGGAGGCCTTTGCCAAGGACGGGGCGCTAGTAAAAAAAAAAGCCGACCAAAAAAACAATAGGTTTGCTGACTTGGGAAAAAAAAATTTACTTAGTCCGTCAGTCAGATAATAAAAAAATATTAGACACGTATTTTTTTCTTTATCATATTAATAAAAAATGATTTAGATAAATCGCATTAAAGTTGGGGAGTGGAGGCTACGTCACATTTCAGTATAAAATCTACCGGACAGTGACGTCATGCCACATTTTAACTCAATGTATTGCCGTAATCTTTTGATTACAGTAAACAAAAATTTTTTGTAACCAATACGACGGGCAATTTTTTTTTTTTCGAATTTTTATCACTACTCGTTTAGACGTGATCTTCAGTATAAAATCATTAAAAGTCGGTTATCGTCGCCTTAAGGGGGTGTCATGAAAATTGATTCGCTGTAACAATGTACCGTGAATAGCTGAGAAAAGTGTCAATTCCTAGCATTAGGTAGAATTAGGCCCACCTTCATCTACGTTTTCAGAGATTTTTTTTACATAATAGACCGGCTGTCGTGTCTGTTTGTACCTATTTCAAAGCATTTCCTTATTAACTGGCTTCTTCAAAAAGGAGAAGGTTCTTAATTTGTCTGTAGGATATAAATGTATTTTTTATTCAATAGTTCACTGAAAATGCCTTGAGAGAGATTATTTTTTTATTTAATGCACAGAAATGTACAGACGCGCACTTAATGCCATAGGCATTTTCTACCTTTGGGTGAAGCAGAGACAAACAGTGGTATAAGTAGGTGCAATTATGAAAAATGTAGGAATAAATTAAGCCAGTCCTATGTAATACCTATGTGTAAAAGAAGGATCAAATCCTAACTAGAATATTATAAAAGCGAAAGTGAGTTTGTTTGCTAAGCTTTCACGCTAAGGCAGAACGGATTTAAATAAATTTTGGCACAGAGGTAAACCACGACATTTTTTTTTTTTTTTTTTGGTTGGGAAATCATCAAATGACTTCTCCCGCTCTGGGCGGAGCGGAAGGGCGTCAGACTCTTACTGACTAAAACCCACCGGTGTTCCTTCCCTTGCCTAGACGGGGGCCACGGTTTCCCCTTAGGACTATCCGCAACCCCGGACCTGGACTTTTTATCCCGATAGTACGTTCCCGTAGGATAATTTCCGAGACGCACGCGGGCATAGCCACTGGCAAAAGCTAGTAATATCAAATGCTAAATTTCAAGTACACCAACCAATGTAGTCGCTTGGCCTGAAGCTCTGTTTATACTTTGACGGGCAACCTCAGGGGATTTCAAACAATTTAAAAAAATAAAATAAGCAACGCGTTTTACTTTTGTTTCATTTGAAGACTTAAAAGAAAACAGCTGTCGATAAGCCGAAAAATATCCCAAAAAAACATTTTGATAAATATTTTTGTTATCTTTTATTATGTGCCTGTGGGTAGTCGTAATACCTAGTATATCCTTTTCCCAAATATGTTCGGGTCGGCTTCAAGTCGAAGAATGCAGCTGAATACCAGAATTTTACATGGTGCTATAGAGCGCGTCACGTAAAAAGAACGCTAGCCGTACCTGCGCACTGAGCGATTTATCGATTCCAGCCTATTCCATAGTACTAAGTAGCTAATAAAGTACCTATTATGAATCTACAATAAAACAGTTACACTTATATTATAAAACCAATAGCCTAGTACTTTAGGATATTTTATAAGTAAAATACTTTTTTTTAAACAAGCTTATAATGAACTAAAAAGGAATAAATAAAACTTACGTAAACATAGAACTATAATATTTTCTTTCACTTTAAGATATAAGCCTCGCTAAGCGGTTAATTATTTTTATTCTTAAAAAATTTCAAACATGAAAACATTTTGTGTCTGACAGTACATTTGATCAAAAATTGCTTTGAATGAAATAAATCGAATCGGGGGAGTCGGCCACAGGTGCCTCGACCACTGGGGGCGTAAGCCACGGACCCATGACTGTACCCATGCGCAGACACATCCCCTGCACTGTCGCTCAGCGTTCTTTTTACGTGACGCGCAGTGTACTACCTCCACAACCCAGCTACCTACTGGGTAACACGTTACACGATACCCCTTTTGTAAGACTGGTTGTCAGACTTTTAGGCTTCTGACTGTGCGCGCGGAACTAGTTGACCGCGCCTTAGGTAATAGATTATTATAGAAATAGATCGAGCGCCTTATCTTACTTAAGGGCGGCCAACCCGCCATACTGTTCATACAAACGCTCGTACGTGATCATGGCGTAGTCTTTGATTTTTTTAATGTAATATTTATCTTGTGCACTATATCTAGGTTTCTATGAAAACAAAAAATAAAATAAATTAGAAACAAATACAGTAATGCCTCCAAAAATCAGCTTTTTTGCACAAATTTTACCTGAACTTTGGCCGGTCATGATGTACTCGTGAATTGGAAAATTAAAGAAAACATCTTCCTAGAAACCTCGCACTTGTAATGAAGATTCTAAATGACAAACATTTATTTCACAAACTTGCCAGGCTTAATCATAAACACGTATGGCCTGAAACAAATCTTTACACGCTATTCTTCGTACAATGTTATCGCGTTCTCACTTGCTTGTTAGTAGTTCTCACTTGCGCTGGATGAAACAACAAGCTTTTCGACTACGCTCGCGTTGACGATAGACGGACCGGGAAGGGCCCTCTTAATCTATTCCGGCGCCGTACTTCGCGACGGCAACACGCGTTGAAAGTTCCGGCTAGTTTAGACAAAACCCACATGAGATTGCAATAGCGAGATGAGTCGCCACCTAAGGCGCGGTCAACTAGTTCCACGCGCACTATACCCGTAACGACTGTCAAAGATCTACGAATGACAGAGGGGAACAACGGCTGAACGTGCTTTCCGAGGCTCTGAGGGGATCTCGATTTGTAATGGATGATCAGATCACCCACCCATGAACCTACTATGGCAAACGTATCTTCCGTCAACCCGTGTTACATAGCACGGGTTGACGGAAGTGCCTCGTGCCTCGGAAAGCACGTTAAGCCGCAACGTCCCAGCTGTCATTAGTATATCTTTGACAGTCGTCACAAGCCCCTCGGGGACATGTGATTTTTGGAAAAGTTCAAATATGAGGAGCTGTCTGCTGTCTACTAATAACAAGGCTGACAGCCAAGCATGTGGTTCATCATCATCGTCATAGGCAGCCTTGTTTTACCCATTGCTGAGTATAGGCTTCCTCCTTTTTGGGTCATGGTGCCCTGGTCTGTGCCACTCGCATCCAGTCCCCAGTCGGTGATGGTGATTTTATTTTGATTTAAAAGAGTGTCCTTGTAGTTTCTTGCCCGTTCTTCTCCATAGGAACCTACTACGCTTCATCTTTCTGACTGACCGACCTCTTGACAATTCAAAAGTGCCTGTAATTGGATCATCCTATCCTAACTAATCATCATCATAAATGTGAAAGTGAGTTTGTTTGTCTGTTACGCTTTCACGCTAAAACGGCTGAACGGATTTGGATGAAATTTGGCACATGGGTAGACCATGGGTGGGTGGTTTGACCTGGAGAAGGACATGGGATACTTTTTATCCCGATAAGATTGAGTTTAATGGCATGGTGATTATATCTGCAATATATCTTTATGTTCCTTCATTTTGGTCACAAAAGGACTGAATAAGGGCCAAAGTTCAGCATTGTACGTCCGCTGAATAAAATGACGAAAATAATTTCACTTTGAGTAAAATAAATGAAAATACATAGTCTATCCGTCCGTATTTGAACAAATGGCAGAGATTTTCACCATTTCAAGATAAAGTTTTATCTTTTATTCAGAGGGGCGTTATCTGTCTCCTGCTTTGCCTTCATTCAGTCAGACCATGACCCACAGACTGGCGACGAACTTTAAATTTTCCACTTTATTATTTTTATCAAACTCCGAGTCTTTATTTAAAATATTTTTCTCCAGAGACCGGGTGAGGTTAATTACATACTTTTTGTGTATGCCGTTGACTTTCATTTGATTTTAAGTCATTTTATTAATGAGTCGGACTTGCATTTTTATATAAAATTGAAAGCTTTTCAGGCTGCGGACTCCCATTTTAATTTTCATTCCATTTTTGCTTATCTACCGTAGTGCTGTTCTGATTTTGAATAATTTTATACGTTTTTTGCTACCATAGATTTCAATATTGAAAGCCGTTAATAGTGTTGGGCCAACATTTTCATATTCTCTCGATATTCAGATAGGGGTGAGATTTAGGGGTATATTACTTTGCCGCGAGGTCGGGGGTTGGGGTAAAAAGTCGGATGTATCAGCTGCCGTCTTCGCTCGCTGTCGTAAAACAATTGCCGGAATTGGGTCACTGGCTGAAGGCAACGGCCTATTGGCGCTGCAGTTATGCATAATTTGTTATCTTTGTGGCTTATGATTGTACCTATAGACTGAGTAAACTAGTATTGATTTGGTGAAGTTTTATGTGAGAGGCGAATTCATGTGTAGGTACCTGAGTTTATTTTGACATCGGTGAAGGAAAACATTGTGAGGAAACTTGGACTTACAGTTAAGTAATATAAGTCTGAAATCGCCAACCCATCTTGAGCAAGCGTGGTGATCAATGCTCGTGCCTTCTCTGTATGAGAAGAAGCCTTTGCCCTGCTGTGGGTCAATAAGAGGCTGGTAAGTTTGGCATAGGGGTAGACCAAGATCAGGGTTAGGACTTAGGATAATTTGTATCCCGATATTCCCACTGGATGGAGCCACATGCGGCTGAAACCGCGGGGCGCAACAAGTTATCTTTATAAATTATAGCCTAATTGTTACTCAATTAATCAGTCCAGTAGTTTTTGAGTTTATAATATTCATTACAAACAAACATACAAAAAATCTAATCTTTTCTCTTTATAATTAGTTTAGTTATATAGTCATACTTACATCATAGACCAGAGAAGTACCTAATTTCCTATACAAAATTGAAAAAAAAAAAATCTGTTGATATTTCGACGCCAACACTACATTTCAATCTAGGGCACATGTCGAAAAAATAATTCAAAGCTTTCAATGGACCAATATCACGCGTATTTTCAGTTAGTCAAACAAAATGTCGCGAGTAGAAACCCGCCATTCAAACACACGGAGTTTCTCATTCAAAACTACTAACTGGGAAATGGGCAAAATGCAGGAAATTCATCCTCTCAGCGACTGGATATTGCGACTTTTCGCAACCGACTTCCACAAAAACGAACCGAAAATTGAGTCTCTGGCTGAAAAATGTACCGAGGTGACAGTTAAAAATTGTTCTGCGACGCGCCCCTGTATCCAATTTTCTTACTTTCGTTGTCAACTATTTTAAGAAAAAACCGCTAAAGCCGTGTACACACGAACGAACAATGGTGAACACGAACATCGAACAATTTGTTCGCATGTGCGTACCACTAACGAACATCAAACACTGTGTTCGGTAAAAAATATTCGTGACGAATCCATGGTAACTAGTACAAGTCGAACTGTGTTCGTATAGTCAAAGCAATGGCACGTAAAATTTCATCGGAGAGGCAACCGGATGGCGATTGGGAATCTGGGTCTTGAAGTGATACCGAATCACCCCGTACCGTCCGAATGGACCCCAAATGGGCGGGGGCGGAGATATGGTGTTGGTTGGATGGAAATGCGGTTGCTTTGAAGTTTATATCCTATTGACATAGTAAAAAAACAGCCCACCCCCCAACATCGTTATAATTGAAATAATGTCTTACGCGTTATTTAATTCTTGCAACTCCTTACTTACCGATGATTTTTAACTGAAAATGAGGGACAATTTTGACAAAACCGGATTGCATTGATACACCCAACTCCTTCTTCTCTCTCCTCTTCCTTGCTTTGAATTAGAGTTTAAATTTCGAAGGTCATGTCAAAAAAAAAATGCCCTCCTAACACCATATCTCCGCCCCGCCCATTTGGGGTCCATTCGGATGGTACGGAGGGGTTCGGTATCACTTCAAGACCCAGATTACCAATCGCCATCCGGTTGCCTCTCCGATTAAATTTTACGTGCCATTGCCTTGAATAGTATAGTGTTCGTGTTCGCTTTGCTTATTTACGTCCAAACGTACACATAGCTACACATCAAGATCTACACTTCCAGTGTAAGCTTACCACGCACTGTACGGAAATCCTATACAATGCGAAATCAGCCTATACTCGAAATGTATAGCTTGATGTGTAGCCGTGTGTACGAACCAAATGCTCATTGTTCGATGTTCGTGTTCCCCTTGTTTTGTTCGGTCGTGAGTACACAACTTTAGATATTCGACTCACTGTTAAAATCAACATGTAGTCTGTAGACCCAATTCGTCTTTTCTGACGTGACGTAAAACATTAGGCGTAGTTCTGAATTTTTGTGGAACGTAAAGAAAGTTAACTGATAACTATCTAAAGTAATCTAAGTACTGTGAACCCCATAATTACAGTACGTATAATGGACTGGACACAGTATAACTCGACATGTAATATTATACGTCAGTCGTTCATACAATATGCAAGTTTAATGTTGTCGCCAGTTTGATTAGGTTGGAACTCGCCGACAGAATAAATTATTCAATACAAATCGCTCTGTGCACCTAATTAACTAATTAAGGACAAAAGCTTGGGACACAATGAACGAAACTATGCGTATAAAACATGTATGTGCCGTCCGCCCTTTGAGTTCGTTAGTTAGTAGTTACGTACGCTCGGGGAATGAAAAGGTTAAGCAATTTTCAAATTTATTGTTGTGTTTGTTGTTGCCTTGTTAGTGTAGTGGTCGCAAGCGCTACTGCTGAGCATGAGGTGGGCTCAATTCCCGAGTCGGGCAAAATTTTATTGAGTTTTTTATCTGGAATTTCTCAGTAGCAGCCCGGAGTCTAGATTTGGGCTCGGTTGATGGCAATAAGCTCGCTTATTACATGGAACTTAAAACATAATTGACGAAATGTGGGTGTACTATAAGTACAATTCAACTGTGACGTACGGCTTATTCTTATGGTGGCTGTAGGCAAGTAATCGAAAAAAGTATAAATCTCAAACCCAGTGCTAGTGATGCTTAATAATTTAAATTTAACGAATGCAGCTGGATATCAGTATTTTACATGGAGCGACTACCTATCTGACCTCCACAACCCAGTTACCAGGTAACACAATACTCCTAGGTAAGACTGGTTATGTAAGTGATGCAAAACAATTTAATTCCCCGACTGTACTCAGAATTCACACCAAGTTTAAATAATTTACTGTGAAACTAAAAGGTGTAAAAATACCAGGAAGTGTTATTTACAGTAAGCACTTAAGGTGGAAACGGTTCGTTACCGTAACACCGTTTTCATGAACAAAATTAAATTGTTAGAAATGTCGAATCTTAGTAGGTATTCAGCGCGTGGCTTTCAACACATTTTCATCATCATCATCATCATCATCAGCCTATTAATGTTCCCACTGCTGGGACACAGGCCTCCTCTCTGTGAGTGGGAGTGGGCTGTAATCTACCACGCGGGCCCAGTGCGGGTTGGTAGATGTCACATGTCTTAGAAATTTTTGGTTCTAAGATATGCCGGTTTCCTCACGATGTTTTCCTTCAACGTTTTGAGCAAAAAACAAAACACAAACAAACACACACAACCCAACCGATCCCAACGTAGTTCGGAAACATTTTAGCAAAAAAAAAATGTTTCCGAACTACGTTGGGATCGGCTTCCAGTCTAACCGTAGGCAGCTAAATAACAGTATTTTATATGGAGCGACTGCCTATCTGACCTCCACGATACCCCTTGGTAAGACTGGTGTCAGACTTTCGTGCTTCTGACTACTCGTAACGACTGTCAAAGATCCACGAATGAGAGCCATGCTTTCCGAGGCACGGAGGAGTCTCGGTATGTCTTTACATACCGAGACTCTTCCGTGGTATGGTCACCAATCAACGGACCCACACCTGATAGATCGACCCGTGCGGCTGTTATTACTTAGCCACAAGCTCCTTCTTTTCAATTTTCAGAAATGGAACCTTATTGTATTCCTTATCTTTTGTGAATAAATCGCTCACGAGTACCAGTTATTAACTTAATATATGAATGAAAAAAAACCTACTGACACATAAATGGAATACATTACTTTCAGTTATTTTGTGTGAACGAATGAAATTCAATTATTGAATATGAAAAGCTTTGAATATGAAAAATTTGTATTGATATGTTTAACAAATTATGTAAATTATCAACTTTTCCATATATTTTTGTCGAATAGGTATTGAAGGTTTGTATGGGACAGCTTATTATTTTTTCACGATTGCGATGTGTGTGTTGGATTATTTAGCTCCCTTCAAAATGGTTGAGCTGAATGTTGCTAATCCATGCGTCATGTTCGTGAACGGGCGCCGTCAGTTGGTACTGGTCATCTCTTAGCTGCCATGGCTTATTTTAATTTTTGAATATTTTTTTGTTTTTATCCTTTTATTACGGACACTTTTAACGTGCACGTCTTTCTACATAGTTCTCACATGTATCATTTCAAGAACATGAATGATGTAACCAATATTTTGTAACATTTTTTTTTGTATAAACGAGTGTCCGTGGAGTTTCTTGCCTGTTCTTCTCCATAGGTATGTACTACGCTTTGGAATGAGCAACTAGTTTCATATATAGTTTTCAGACTGACCGACTGCTTGACAATTCAAAAATGTAAATGGTTTTTTAAATAAATGAGTTTTGATATTAGCACCTTGAAGAAAGTTCTTCAGTTTGCTGGTCTGTACCACATCCCTAAAAATGAGCACACAATCTGATGCACCCTGTATATATTTTTATTTACTTACGGAGTAGTAACGTGACTTCCACCTTAAGTAAGACTGCATTTACGAGAGTGTGTTTTAAAAACTTGCCAGAGCGTGGCGTAATGCATTATAATAGACCCCCCCCCCACCCCCCTTATCGTCCTACTAGACTCCTTACAAAAGTACTCCGTGAAGTTAAGTCCGAAGCGATCCAAGCCTTATACCCGTTTTCACTAACACTAGGCGATGCCTTAATGAATGCCCAAATCAAATCGCGTTGTTGGATTTTCAACATTCAGTGTTAAACCGAGAGTTGAAAATCCAACAGTGCAATAATATATAGGGATTCCCTAGTTACAGGCAAAAGTTTCCGATCAAGATCACAATGAGGCTACTTTATCTTTAGAAGTTATATTGAAAATTTCTTCGTAATATTGGTTCATGGAAGCGCTTTAAAGCGCTACTTGGTTGATAGCTGGAAATATAGGATTATAAAGTATTTTCCTATAAAGGGTTCTTCGTTACTTGCCTACTAGTTGGAGTTTCGCTCAGCTTGATTCGATCTTGTTCAAGTATTAAATCTGCATAAATCCCTTGTTTTCAATATCGGAACATGGTGCCGTAAATTGTAGAAACAATCGGTTTATTCATTTGTTTTCGGCTTAGCGCAGGGCTTTGTGTACATAGATAAGCTTTCGTAGGTTCAATGTATTTGTTGAAAAAATTATACCATTGACAGGCAGGCGCTTTACTTTGTGTAAATAATTTCATCACCACTGCTCTCAAAACGGTGAAGGAAAACATCGTGAGGAAACCGGCATGTCTTAGTACCAAAAATTCGAAGACATGTGACATCTACCAACCCGCACTGGGCCCGCGTGATAGATTACAGCCCACTCCCTCTCACAGAGAGGAGGCCTGTGTCCCAGCAGTGGGAACATTAATAAGGCTGATGATGTATGTATACTGCTGGTCTATTCTGTGAACTAAGGTGAAGTGAGCGGTCATTCCACTTGATACTATAAATTGACTCTATTGACTACTCAGTTCATCTAATTTTCTCGCTGAAATTTTTATAGATTAAGGAGACCATAACCGACTTTTAATGATTTTATACTAAAGATCACGTCTAAACGAGTAGTGTTAATGATTTGGAAAAAAATATATGTTAAATTAGGGCAGTTTCTAAATAACTTAATCTGTCAATATTTTAGATTTTGTAATTAATTGGTTAAGTTTTGTCTACCGCGGATAACAAACTGAGAATCACGCAACAGCTATCAAGCTTATTTTTCTGACATTTTCACCATTTTAAAGATTTATATTTAATTATTTATATTTTCGTATACTATACGTTTTTTATTAAAATACCTTTTGATACCTTTTACATCTAGTTGTTAGTATTATTAGTTCGAAGTTTCTAGATTTGGGTTTGGACCCCATCATGGGTGAAGGCCTCGTCTAGCATTTTCCATTTAGTTCGGAATTTTTCCCATTTCCATCCATCCTTTGCCTCTATTTGGCTGATGTCATTAATCCATCGTTTGTTAGGTCTACCAACTTCCCTCTTTCGGCGTGATGATATGTTATTTGTTAATGTGAGTAATGACATTTACACGTTCAAAGAAGGCTACTGCCATTTTGAATATAATGTGATCCAACAACGTATTACATGCATGATGAATATGTAGGTATATGATGATACAATGTAATATTGTGATCTACTTTCATAAACATAATCTTTATGATGACATTACGGCTTATAAGGTAAGCAAATGTGTTTTATATTTGCTGTAAAATAGACTTTATAATAATTGTAACAATAAGTATTCAAATGAGTTATAGTAATTGTATTTGTCTTTAACTAATGTAATTGGCCTTGGCCGTTTTATGTCACATAAATAAAATAAATAAATAGTATTCGAGATATAGTAATACCATAATTTATATATAAGTTGCCAAGCTTTGCCTTCGAATAGGCGATCGGAACAGGAGACAGAGCACGAAATCACCTCGCTGGCAGACTCTAGAGACGGCAGTAGGTTCTGTACAGGGTTTTCCCGTAAGAGCTACAACTGTTATGGTGCCCTTTACTGGCCCGTCCCAAAAAACTACTCTGGCCGTTAAAATTCATGCCGCGGTAAATGCGTCAAGCGGCCCAACTTCTGTTTCGTACTGCCTTCATAGCCGTCAGCTTTTGTACGTCATTTGAGTTGTAGAACGGGTAAAAGATGACACGCTTGGTTTGTATGGAAAGTGATGACAATGCCAGCTCTAGCTGCAGCTGCCGAGGCGTCTCTCTCCGTGGTTTGTGGAAAATATAACTACGTGGCGTCTGCTACGCTGCGTAAGCATCGTGTTATAGACAGGAGGCTTCGTAAATGTCCGGTGGACCGGCAAATAGTGCCTTTGCCGGTCCGACATTTACGAAGCGTAGACGGTGCGCAAACGCGACGCTAATGTAGTTTAGATGCAATACTATCTACACGATGCCTACGCAGCGTAGCAGACGCCGCGTGGCTACGCGCTGCGCTACACAGCCGGCCCCATAGGGGCTGCGTAGCCGTCTACGTGTATAATGTACACTAAACGAAACCACAGTGTTCCCCCCCGACCCTTGCTCGATAACGATGCGCCAGCCCGCGTTTTTACTGAGCCTGTAGCTTTAAACTCCCCTGATAATAATAATGATCTATCCTTGATCCAGCCTGTCCCTCTTGCTGTCCTCCCCCCAGCGAACGCCCTAAGCCGAGGTTCGTACCCCACAGGGGGTGCCCTTAGCGAGCGTTCGCCTAGTTTTAATTAGCTTAGTTTGTATGCCCCTGGCTGGAGGCTTTGAGTTCTTTTAGGAGCTTAAGGCAGCCACAGGAAAGTCCGGTTAAGCAGCGAGTACCTTAGTGGTAACCTGCGAGATGCCCTAGCCAAAAAAAAAAAAAAAAAAAACCACAGTGTAAAAAAATAAAACAACGCTTGACTCATCACCGAAAGTTGAGACTCCAACAGCGCGCTTTTATTTAGGCATTAATTTAAGTGTATCCAAGTATTAGTGAAAATAATTAGGCAATAATCTTATTTAATAACAGAGCGTATTTATTATCTAAGCTCCATTCTATCAATTTCCTTTTGCAGAATACAATTATTGCTTTCTAGGAATCCAAAATTAATTACCCGTCGTGTTTGCGACCAAATCAATAAGGCAATAATTAACAGAATACTAGGTACTAATTAATAATTAACACAGGACGGCATTATCGATATCTGCTCAAACATCATTTCGAAATTGGAACGTTGTCGACGAGTGAGTCCGTGAAGCTTTTTTTTTACACAAATTATTCGCTTTCATTTTCGAATTGGGTTCGATCGCTAAAGTGAACTTTACAGTTTTATAATTACGTAACAAACTTACAATGGCAATGCCATTAATTTATCTATAACTCATTCTTAAGTATCATTTTTGTTTTATACCAAAAATTTAACTGTTCTACTTTAAAATACAACAGACGTAGATATTTATTTAGTAACCTAATCCGCTTAACTATTCCTAAGCAAGTAAGTAAGTAAGTAAGTATTTATTTGCATAAAACATGGTATACATGGTGTTACAATAATTTACAATAAAGATCTTACATGTTTTGCCAGAATTGTACTTAGCATGCATATGTTCACTTAATACTAACATGAGAATTTGTTATCCATAAATTCTTTAAGACTATAGAAATTTTTCGAGTTTAACCAGTCAAACAATTTTCCCTTGAATAATCTGGAGTTTAAGTTTTTTATGCTACTCGGTATATTATTATATATACTTGCACAATTATATAAGCAGCTTTTATTATATTTAGCAAGCTTGGGAAGATCATGCAGAACGAGTCTCTGTGGATCACGCCGGCTCCTTGGATTAATATCATTGGCTGATATAAACAGGTCTTTATGTTTATTAACGAACATACATATTTCGAATATATAAAGCGACGGCAGCGGTAACAAACCTAGTTTCTTAAATATGGGTTTACAAGATTCCTCCGAGTGCATCCCGTAAATTGCCCTAATACACTTTTTTTGAGCAACAAATGCTCGGTTTAGATCGGTACTATTTCCCCATATTATAAGCCCGTAACGTAGTACCGATTCTACATATGCATGATAGGTCATGAGAGCTGTTTTTAAGTTTGTAATATTTTTGATTTGTTTAAGAGCATATACAAATTTATTTATTCTCTTTGCAGCGTTATCCACATGCTCTTTCCAATTCAAATTCTCATCAATAATTACGCCTAGAAACTTCGTTTGTGCTACTTCTTTAATTTTTGATACGTTTAGTTTAATATTATATTTAGGATTATTACATTTATTGAAATTAATATAAACAGATTTATTAAGATTTATTTTTAAATTATTTATGTCAAGCCATTGTATTAATTTATCTATAGTATTATTAATGTCAGTCTCATGATTATTTCTAAAATTGTTACATTTTTCTGTCGCTATAATAATAGCTATGTCATCAGCAAATAATATACATCGGTGGTCAGTTATATTAATAATATCATTTATGTACAGTAAGAACAGGACAGGCCCCAGTACACTTCCTTGTGGTACACCACATGTATTGTGCTTGTATTCTGATGAAAAAGGCACCTTAACTTGATTTTCATCAATTTTATCAATAATGACTCGTTGTTGTCGGTTACTGAGATATGATTTTATCCACTGAAGTGTAGGACCCCTGATACCTACAAGTTCAAGTTTTTTGAGCAACAGATTGTGAGAAACTAAATCGAAGGCTTTTGAGACATCAAAAAATAGCCCAGTAGTCAGATTTTTATTATTGATATTAGTAACTACAGCCTTTACCAGGGAGAATATTGCCAAAGTAGTGGACTTGTTTTTCTGAAAGCCATATTGTTCTTTGCTAATTATATGAAATTTATCACAATAGTCAATTATTCTTCCATACATGCATTTTTCATATATTTTGGACAATATGGGTATTAACGTTATAGGACGATAGTTATTAATATCAGATTTTTCTCCTTTTTTATATAAAGGCTTGACTATCGAGTATTTCAGGGCATCAGGAAAAGTTCCCGATGCAAACGATAAATTAATTAAATATGTCAGAACAGCAGTTAGTTGATTGGTGCACTCTTTAATAATTTTAGTGTTGATTTCATCATTGCCCACAGAATTGGAATTAGACAATAACAGTATTTCTCGTCTAACCTCGCTTTCCTCCATAGGTTTTAAAAACATCGAGTTAACGGATGCACTAATACGAGGTTTTATGTTTTCCTGACTGCTCGTATGTGACAAATTAATATAATTATTATTAAAGGCGGAGGCAATTTCAACAGGATTTGTTAGTGTTGTATTGTTAACTGTAATTTTCTCCATATTTCCTATGCCATTTGTATCGTGCATTTCATTTTTAATTACTGCCCACGTGGCCCTACATTTGTTTTCACTCTTGTTTATATATTTAATATTTGCGCATTTTTTTGAATTTATTATACATTTTTTTAGAATATTGGAATATGTCATATAATTAATTTTGTTATTTGCATTTTTATTTTTATAGTATTTATATCTTAGTACACGTTTTTTTTTACACGATTTCTTTAAGCCTTTACTTATCCAATTTTTTTTATTTGAATTATTGTTATTTATTTTTACTTTTACTTTTGGGAAGCAAAGATTGTAGAATAAGCATAGCAGTTCATGAAAGTCACTAAATATATTTGCATCATTTGAGATGTATATGTGTGACCAAGATAAATTATTTAAACATTCCTTGAACTTACGAACATTGTCCAAACTGTAATCTCTTTTATATATATGATAAGATGAGCATTTTTGAATCTTTTCATTCATAGGAAAACTCAACATTTGGGCTGTGTCATGGTCAGAGAGATAGAGAGGCAAAACTGAAGCGGAAGCATTTGGAATATTACTTAGAATATGGTCTATGCAAGATGACTTGCGCGTAGGCACATCAATGTGAATTTTCAAGTTATAGTTGTAGGATATGTCTCGTAGGTGATTAGTAACGTTACCTTTTTTCAACGTATTTATATTCAGGTCACCGGTTATTACTAGGCGAAATTTGGACTTGTATTTATTAGTTAGGTAGTTCAAAAGATTATTTAATTTACATAAGAACTGAGTAGGATCTGAGTTTGGAGTTCTATAGACGCAAATAACAAGCAACTTATAACACTCAAGCTCTATGCCACAAGCTTCAAATGTGTTTTGGGTAGCATAATTTTGTATATAAGGTAAATCTTTGAAAGGAGTGCCTTTTTTTACTAAGATACAGGTTCCTCCTCTTTGTTTTTCTCTACAAAAACTTGAAGCTAACTGATAGTTACATATTTTGACATAGCTCTCATAGCCTTTCTTTACAAAAGTTTCCGACAAGCAAATTACGTTAGGCTCTTTTTGTGCTACTCGTAACTCCTGGATTGTTATTTCTAACAGTTCCCGTTTTGATAGAATACTAGCAATATTTTGGTGCAGAATATTGAACATATGGGCTTTAGGCACGAAAAAAATCGTCTTTATTTCTTAATACAGGGAAGTAAAAAGGTATTGTACCTCTGCTTACATTCCCGATAGATACGGCTGGGTTTACTGGTTGTTTATTTTTATTACAATATAGTTTATTAAAATAAAAAGGGATCGTTCCCTTTTTAGGCGTATTGTTACTAATGGCTACATTACTGCTTGGTTGATTACGCATTACAAATTTCCTAATATTCCTTGGACACAAGTAGTTTTCATTGTAGTCGTTACAATCTATCACATAATTTATAGACTTACAAGCCTCTGATAATGTAAAATGTCCACAATCAAGATAATGACATTTTTTAAACATCTTACATAAGTTTTTTATACCATCATTCAATTTTGAGACATTTAAGAAGTGACTATTACTAACATTTAATACAATAATCCTATTATTATAAAATGTATCCAATAAACTTTCTAATGGTGATAGAACTTGCCTTAAATGACAATCATTTTCCCCTACACATACCACTAGTTTGTCATTAGGATGTAATGTTGTTTTTAAGCAGTTCTGAATTATATCATGACATTTCGCATTTGGCTTCGTTTCCGCAAAGATTCCGTATTTTTGGTACTTAGTGTTAGTTCTTGAATGCAGTAAGGCTGAAGCCAAGCCGACACATTGTTGTGTACCGCATATAAATATTCTTCTTTCGGGTCTGTGTTTGGGTTTTCGTTCTGGGATGGAGTAGGTGCAGGTATTGACTGCAGGAGTCATTGTCAGGTTCGATGCCACGCTTTTATTTTGTAAGCATTGCGACAGTGTCTCTATTTGTTTTTTTAAAGATGAAATTTCAAGGTTAGCGCTATTCAACTGCTGCTGTAGGTCTTCAATTATTTTTCCCAGGAATATTGTTTTATCTTCGTAAATACTGCCAACGTTTGAAGAATATAATATAGGTGAAAAAGGGGTGGATGCCGTACAGTGTGCTAAAGAATGCCTCTTCTTTTTAATATTACTACGAGAAATAGTATCTGGTAATGAAATGGATTGACATAATGATTTTAACATGTTAATTTCAGTAGTTAACTTATTTACTTGTCTTTGAAGATTGCTGTTTTCCAGTAATGTTTTATCAAGCTCGAATTCCGTGGTTTCGAGTTTAACGGTTAATTGGGATATAGTATCTTTCATTTCTGACATAGATACTAAGTCTGAAATTAGTTCTGATGATGTTCCATCCAAACTTTTTGACATTTTTGTTGGTGTGCAATTCGATTCATAGGATGTATTGTAGTCAGTGAGTATATGCGAATCCAAGATCTGTGACGCTGCTATGGACTGGTCTTTTTTGGTTACATTGGTTTGTTCCGGTGATGGTGTTTTAACGGCTTTTTTTTTATTTTTATTTCTCAGTGTTATGTTCGATGGATTACTGCTAATTGTATCTTTGGTTTTAATACAAGTTACGCATTTCCACCTTTTTTTTGAATCTTGATCCAGCATCCTGTATGTTTGTTCTGGATATCCAATACAATCTGGTTCATATCTATTGTTACAGACCGAACATAATGCAGTGGTTTTTATATCTACATGTTTTTTGCATTTATAGCATACTACAAGTGCTGCCATCTTGCGGCTACTGTTGGTATTCTTTGAAACGATCTTCAATGACATTGTGTTTGCCTAATACAGCTGATAATCGCTGTTTAATATTTTTGTGTAATAATAGGGACGAAACATTCAAGAGGAATTCACAAAAAGAGACAGTTTACCCGGGGTTTGAACCTTCGACACATCGAGTACTACTTAGCAGAGCAGAGGGCTTAGTGCGAGTTTCATTTAACCTTCTCGATCAAACGCATCGAGCGCGTTTGGCGTTCCGATTGGCCCTTCACCGGTGAAGGCCGGCCGGCTGCCAATCGGAGCGCCAAACGCGGTCGATGCGTTTGATCGAGACGGTAAAATTAAACTCACATTAAGCCCTCAGTCATAAAAAACCCTGTAAGAAATCGACACGTGTTTCACCTCTCAACGAGGCATCCTCAGGATGACGATTGACTTGTCGCGAACCCGAACACGACGTGTTGCCACGCTGAGCGCTGGTAGGGTAAAATAATAAGAAAATGCTATATTTTTTGCCTATAATTTTTTGTTACATTTAGAACTCAACTTTCTGTAATTTTTATATTGACAAACATCAAAAAAAAAAAATTTACAGCTCGACGAAATTCATTGGGTAATTTACATCGTTGAGCAGACGAATTTATTTAACTTACGAAGCAATGTATTAGGAATTTCCTTAAAAATTCTTCAGATTATAATTGAAAGTGTGTGAAGCTTTGTGCAGACCAGCGCGACTTGTCGTGCGACGCGACACCGGTTATAGTAAACCGTGAAGTTTTTTTAGAAATTGTATTGTTCGTGTCGCGTGGTCTGCAAAAGCCTTTACGCAATAAGGACTGACCTACTAGGTCTAATGAACGATGTTACAATTAATAGTTTGTCACGACACACTACGGCCGTGGTTTGTGGTCAACTTGTGTCTAGTTCTGCGTGCGGTTTGATTGTCATATCATTTACAATCAAATGCGTATTTTATTACATTTGACAGCTTAATTTAGATTAGAAACCACAGCCATAAACTTCAGTTAACATTGCAGCTAAATACATTTATGACAATTGTTTTGTCATTCTGAAGTTGGACTAGAGAATCGCGAGTTTTAAATTAATTATGAAGGAACAAATTAAAGCACAATTAATTGCCAAATTAATTACCTATAGAAAAATAGTTAAGTAAATATTTTACAAACTATAATTCTATGTTTACAGATATGTATATGTCTACTATGTGCTGTATACTATGCTGGTTTAAAATTTTGCTCTATATCTCTTTTAATTAACACTTGCAATTTTCAAAATGCATATGTATGAAGTCTGTTTTTTACAAAATAATACATAATATGCACGAATATTATAAAGAGAATAGTTATTTATTTTTTGTAATTAATTAATAAACTCAAACCGATTAAAAAAAATATTTCGTCAGTGGAATGCTATCACTAAGTAACATAGGCTATAATTTATAAACCTAGTACCTAACTATACTACATTACAATTTTACGATAGATTAAGATGGAAGTGTGGAAAGTATGTGTACGGACAAACTGCCCGTACATTTTTGGTCCTTCGAGCCGGATGCTCGTACAGTATGGATTGGTCAGAGTCCACAAAAAATAATTAAACATCAATCACTTACAATATCATTAACAATTATTAAAATAATTACTTGTCAGTCCCGCACTGCCGTTAACGAATGTCTTATAATTTCAGCCGGGGAAATCAATTGCTAGGCAAAATTAAACCCTACGTCAATTTACCGTTTTATGGCCATTTCAAACAACAGAACTGTCAAAAAATGACATTTGTGATTTGAATTTAAGAACAATTAAAGTTATTAGCCAATATTTTGATATTCTTGTAAATAATTTAGTACAAATAAAAATAACTCTGTACATAATTATCTCAAACAACTGACTACCTCGTTGGTATACATATAGTGGTCGCAAGCGCTACTACTGAGCATTAGGTCCTGAATTCGATTTCCAGGTCGGATAAAGAGTTATTGGGTTTTTCTATCTAGAATATCTCAATAGCAGCGCGGGGTCTCGATTTGTGCCCGGTTGATGGCAATAGGCTCGCTAACGTTACTGACAAAACAAAATTAAAATGAACACTTTGGTCCGACCTGGAAATCGAACCCCGGACCAGAAGCTACATACTTCTGGTCCGGGGTACCTGGGGGGGGGATAACTAGGTACAGTACAATTTTCTCTGATACACCTATGAACCTACGAGTTTATACTTCTAATGAAGGTAACTGGTTTAAACATAACTGGTGAAAGTACACCTCTGCCTAACCCTTTGTGGAATACAGGCGTGATGTTTTTTTTATCTCAATCACACACAATCCTATATCTAGACATGCATATACATTTACACCGTCTGTTTTTCAACTCCTATAAGACGTGAACAGCGATCAAAAATGTATTAAGGAATCGACACGTTTATAGCAAACTGTAATCCTTAGAGAATGAAGCGAGCTTACAGCACACCTGCTCTGTTCCTATTTGAGAAATGGTACAGAGTAAAAAGATATATCTTACACTTAGCAAAATTTGAAAGCGATTTTCTCCTAAAATAGCTATTGAAATTATGAACAGGAATGTTGACTAATATTAGTCCGTCAGGTAGATTATAAAAAAATATTGAACACGTGTTTTATCGAATTACCCAGTAACTGGGTAATATGATACCCCTTGGTAAGACTGGTGTCGGACTTTCGGGCTTCTGACGAATCGTACCGACTGTTAAAGATCCACGAATGACAGCCGGGCCGGAACCAACGGCTTAACGTGCTTTCCGAGGCACGGAGGAGTCTCGGTATGTAAAGATGGTCACCCATCCACTGACCAACCCCGGCAAGTGTAGCTTAACCTGATGAATCGATCCGTGCGGCTTGTTATTAATCTATATTAATAATCCAGATAGATATACAATGTCGCCCATGAGCATATGACCGCTCGTAATTTTCAAAATATTCATGATTTTTTTTAGAATTAATCATGTTATTCAATCTCGTGGCTAAGTAACTGGCTAGCGCCAGGCGGACTTAGAACCAGCCCTACCACCAACCAAACCGAGCAGAAAATTTTGTCCCCACTGGGTATCGAACCCTCCACTCTGGGTCTGAGATAGGTAGGCTAACCACTAAACCACAGAGACGGTCAAATTAATCCTGTCTCGCTCTTGTAGCGACATAATAATTAAGTTTAAAACTTCACTTTTCGCTGACACCTGGACGTAGTTCAAAACCGCGTAACGTAATTGTCTCCAAAACGAAGCAAAACAGCCTGACAATCAATCGCACGGTTGTTACACGACCAGTCGTTACCACAGACTCATAAAATGCAGTGCACCAATCTACCACAGCCTGAATACAGAACCGCTAGTCGATGCACGCAACCGCAAGCTCGCAGAATAATCACGTCAATAATATAGCGCACTATATTGAATCTGCGGATTCCGATGCATTGAATGCTGAATTTATCACAATACTTCATAATGACGACGGCCGGATATTTAAATATTTTTACGGCATTTGCTGGAGTATCCCACTGCAGGGACAACACAAAGTAATATTGATCACCTTGCTGCTTGCCGTCAAACAAAATCCTGCTTTTCTGACTCTATTTTCTTTCACTGAGGTAAACAATCTTATAAATAAAGTAAGCCAAGCGAATACCTAACATGTATTTACCATTCATATAAATCCTTAAGCTCCTTACTCACCTGTATGTAGGTCATAGGTGGGGTACATTGTGCTCAGCCTAATACTGTTGTCGCCTTCCGCGCGTTACAGCGAAACACGAGCTTGCAATCAATCGCACGCTGTAACACAACCGGTTGCTGCCACAGCCTGTTGAGATACAGCTGGTGAACTGTAGAGGTATGAGTAGATGTGTGACAGAGACCGAGGTTCGTATATTCTTGCAATGATAGGTAAAGTCGCGACTTTATGTATGTTGTATAAAAAGGTTAAGCCGAATGTCAAAAATTACAATTATTTCACTTGCTGACTATAAAGCAACTTATTTAAAAATAAAAAACGTGTAAAAACAAAAGTCCTTCTGCAGAAAACGTTATTGAAAAGAAAAAAACAAGCATTTTAATCTATAGCATTTTGGTACCGCAGGTGCAGACAAACAAAAGTTACTACATATTTCAGGTTATTGGTTTCACTCCCACAATGAAGACGAATCTAAAGACACCTCATATGTTAAAATACATCAAGCCGTTTAGGCTACAGAGCGTGCCAAAGAAAGAGACTCGAAAAACAGGACCTTCTGGGGCAGTTGGGTAAAAAGAAAAAGGGTGTGCCTAGGACCACACGATATAAATGTAAACTTACGACTCGAGCCGAGTATAGGCAATTCAGCGCCGAGTATTCACGATTCAGCGTCACTGACCGACTGGGCCTGAGAATACCTACCCGATTCAGCGTCATCGACCCGGACGATTCAGGCTCGTTCGCTGTTTAGAAAGAGTGCAAAGGGCTTCTAAAGATGTTTTCAGTTCAAAAATCGAGTCAAAAACTTGTGATCGCAATGCGAATATTGAAAATGCTTATATGAACATCATATTTTAATCTGTTCCTTCCGCAAGTGTACATGGCGCAACTAAGTGGAAGCACGTTACGTCTCGTCTATCCTCAACTTACTTACATGTACGCGCCACGAGTGTACATATCGGCTCAGCGGGTGGATAATTTAATTAAACATACTCTCGTGACGACCTATCGCAGAGCGATTGAGTTTAGTCTCTGTTCCATATCTTACTCTGTGCTCCAAACCGTAACCACAGAACTATGAGCATCGTCGCGAACTAATCGCGTTAATATAACAATTAGCAATACCACTAAAACTCATTTTAATTAGGGATCACTAAATTCGTATTTTAAAGCAACAGCTGCAACTTGAAATTCACCAGCCAATTAATTTTCAATGTTACAGTTGTGTAAATCGGTAAATGAAAACAATGTAAAGAAATTACTTTATTGTTTCAAATTGTAAACATGTTAAGCTGTAAACAATGTTTCGGATACACAGTAAATAAAACATCACGTAAATCTTTACAGGAACAATGCTTGGTGATTTTGGCTTCCACATCATGTACGCAACAAAATGATCGTGTGACAAAAATATGATTAGGCTATTGTTTCGAACACGTTGGTTTTTCCTGAAACAATTTCTAAAACAAACAAATGTTCAGAGTAAATACAGAACGACATAATATAAAGGTTTCATTGACGTACAGTCACGATTCGTGAATGTACGTCAATGAAAACTTTAAGGCGACGCGACGATGACCGACTTCGAATTACTTTATATTGAAGATCACGTCTAAACGTGTTAATGATTTGGAAACAATATAATGTTAAATTAGAGCATACATGAATATTTTAAATTATGTTTGTATTACATAGTGAAATAAATTAATTTGTAAAGTTATGGTTAACGCGGTTAAAAACTGAGAATCGCGCAAAATCTATCAAGCGTATTTTTCATTCACACAAAATAATTTAATTATTGATCTTTTAGTTTACGTGTTTTACTAAAATAGCTTTTGTAATATGCATAATTTAATAATGCGTCCAATTTGGGGCAGCGCTCCTTGATGGGCGAGTCCTATTACTGGCTGGACATACGACGCGTTGCGTGAGCTCAATACAGAACACGCAAGCTAAGACTCAAGGTCACTGACATACAGGATGGAAGGGTAAACACCATTGTCACTCAAACTATGGGTAGTTGGCTTAAATATAAACATAAAAAACCGAGTAAATAAAAATTACGTTATTTTCTTTAACCAATATTAAAAAGGTTATTGTCCGACACCATCCGCAAATTCATGGATATGCGCCCGCCCGAGTGACGTAATCGATCGCCGCCCGTCCTACCTACCTACACAACACATGAATAAATACAATACAACCTTTTCCTGGCTTAAGACAGGCAAAAATACCTACCTTAGGAATTGCGTGACGATTCTAAATGTACATCTTTAAAAAAAAAAGTTGTGATTTTTCATTGAATTTATGTTCTATAAACGAAACCAAACCACTGGTTTGAAGGATAACGGTGTTTACCCTAACACCCTGTATATCGGCGATAGGTATACTCGAAGTTTGCTGATATATCGGCATCGGCGATATTTTTTAAGAAAATTGCTTTAAAATCTTTCGTGGTTGTAAGATATTTATGCTTGTGTCTGTATCTGTATATAATATATTACCTACTTAATCGAACTATAAAAACCAGTATTCTATTAGCAATTGCTTGTTTTCGCTCCACTCACGAGTCATTAAACGTTCTTGACCCTGTCATGTCAATCCTCGCCCGAGTTTGTTTAAACCCAAGTATCGTGTTTCACTATTTTTTCCGATGGCACTTCTAAGTTGTGTCGTGCTCATAGCTATAAACAAATGATACAAAAGAAACATTGAAGCTGTTTTCAGACCAGCGCGATTTGTCGCGAGACGCGACACCGGTTATTGTTATACCGTGAAGTTTTGTATTGATTGTGTCGCGTCGCACGACTTATCGCGCTGGTCTGAAAACAGCAAAGCGTAGCTCGAAAGTTTAAGCTACGTTTGCCGCGGTCGCTTCGTGGATGGGTGACCATCCATTATATTGAGACTAGTCTAGTCGAGGCTGTCATTCGTAGATCTTTGACAGTCGTTACGAGTAGTAAGAAAGAAGTACAAAAATCTGACATCCAGTCTTACCAAGGGGTATCGTGTTACACAGTAACTGGGTTGTGGAGTCGCTCCAAGTAAAATACTGATATTCAGCTGCATCCGGTTAGACTAGAAGCTGACCCCAACATATGAGAAAAGGCTAGGTAGATTGATAAATGACATACAACCACTGTCACACGACAACTCCTAAGTTCTTTATTTCTGAGAAAAAATTAGGAATATTCCCTTTCTTCAACTCCAAGATTCGCGAAATTTTATTAGCGTCCTTTTTATGAAAACTGGAGAATACATTCCTACTTGCCGAGTTAATACCGAAGAAAAGTTTGTTATTTAATAATCGCTTTCTGGAATAAGTTGGAGCTTTTGTTGACGTTATTTTCCAGGATTTGTGCGTGTGCCAAGTAGGTACCTACTTATTATTATACTTGTCAGCAAGTTCCAGTGCTTACCTAAGCAATTTATTTAATTAAGAGGTCTAATTTAAGGCGAAAGCGTCAGGGTAGCCCGCAAAATTCAAATTTTCTTACGTTTTTTGCAATTTGCAGGTCAGTATCAGGTTGTATGTATGTTGATCTAAATATGATTCACGACCATAATTCTTTACATTAATTTGTTTCTAATTCTCTCTAAAGAACTAAAATATTAATTTAATTACAATAAAATCTTCGTCAGTCCGTGTAGTGGTCTAAACGTAGTCGGCTATAAATAGGGCTGTCTCTCCAGCTAGCAGGGCAGACGGGTAAAGTGGTAAGTGGTGATGTACCTGACACGTAGCCGTTTTGTTTACGCGCTAAATTGTAGCCCGGTAGGCTCAGGTTTGTATGCCTCTGGTAATTTGTACGACAACCCTGCAAAGTCGCCTCGTTATTAAATGCTGAACTTTAAATGTGAATAAGGTAACAGCTGAATGGCTTTCGGTAAGAGTTCGTAACTCTACAAAATTGAGATATAATGAAGTAACAGTGTTGACAAGTTGTTTTTTTTAGTTTCCTTATTGTGTTCTTCAACCCTTGTTAACACCATAATAAGTAGGTAAAGCAAAAAAATCATAAAAAAATCTAATTGTGTTTTTCCATTAAGCTGTTTTCAGACCAGCGCGATTTGTCGCGCGACGGTCACCGGCTATTGTTATACCGTGAAGTTATGTATTGTTGGTGTCGAGTCGCGCGACAAATCGCGCTGGTCTGAAAACAGCTTTATGAATTTCTTAGTATCTATCAGCCCGGAGTTCGGAAGATGGTGGTATGCCTCGATAAACACGTTAATCTCTCTCCGGTCATGTCGGACTGCCATCCCATCGAACTATGAGAGTGAGGGAAGGGTGCAGTCTGCACCTGAGTCTGCGCACACACTTGTGTACTATAATATCTCCCGCGCCGAAGGCTGGTCTCCACTGAGATTAGTCGCCATGGCCGAAATTCGGTCTGGAGGTCTATTATATGAAGTGATATATTGCTTATAATTTCATGAAAATATCCGCAACCATTTAGAAACAATAAACTCATTTTTCTAACAAAACCTTGGAAGGTACCGTCTTATTGGGCAATTTGTGATTCAAAACGACATTGAAAACTTTTGACAGCCCTGAAAATGTTAGAGACTTTAAACGAAAGCGTGAAATCGATTTGTTTTTAATTCGAACTCGATGTTCTTCGGAATATTAAGCAATTGGATTAAGTTGTTTATGACTTTATAATACAGAAGACTTGAACTTTGAAGTACTAACTTTGTACTTAGTTTTTTGATGTGTAACAGCTTTCCCCTTGCTTTCCTGCAGTCTGTGGGAGTGGTTTCTTGAAAAGGGACGGAAGTGTGTAACGGGAATCCGGGGAAGCGCGCGCTATTTGATTTAAGGTGGAACTAGTCGCGGGCTCGAACTCAATGGTGGGCATGGCCAAAAACCACGCTGTCTCATCTGGCATCGTGTCTGACAGAGATAGTATCAGTGATGAGCAGTTAGAAGCTGGTCTACATGGACAACGTATAGTTCGCACGCACAGAAACACCGTACCGACCAATTTTAGTAAAACGAGCGCGTCAAAATTTTTTAAAAGGCCTTTGGAAAAAAGGTTTTTCTGAAAAAACCACTGCATAAATCAATTACAAATAAAATTTATTGAAATCTTCGATAATTTTTCTGTGTCGCTACGGATTTTGTTTTCGAGATTTCACACTTCTTGTATTACTTATTTACGCCCTAAGTTGCATTAAAATTAGCAAGAAAAACGAATCTCTGTTGGCTTATAACTTTTTAATGGCTTTTTATTTTACTATTCTGCTTCCGTACAGACAAAATTAATAATGAGACCTAACGATATCATGTTAAACTTTGAATGTACGATGTCAAACAGTGGAGTAAAACCCCTCCGAAGTTTGTATGGAAAAAATATCAAATTGTTTCACCTTAACCAATGAGCGCGAGTGGTGCTAGAGGTGGCCTTCAGATGGTACCAATTGACCCATTGTTCAATAGGTTATAAACAGTATTTTGATGATGATGATGATGATGACTATTATTTATATATATCATATATACGTCAGCCAAGATATCAGATGTTACATATCATATCCGACTACTATAAGGCTCACTGGTTTTTTAATATCTTAGATCAGTCTTGATATTCCTATTTTAGTCGAAACGCCGGGACGACGTCCTAGAAATATAGGACAAATAGTGGCCTTATTGGTAATGTTCTTCACAAAAAACCCTGTATGAAATCTACACGTTATGACTTCTCAACGAGGCATCCTCATGCAGGATGACGATTGACGTGTTGCCACGCCAAGCGCCGGACGCAGAGTGACCAATCTTCATCCTGAGGATGCCTCGTTGAGAGGTGAAACACGAGTCGATTATTTACAGGGTTTTTTATGACTCTTTAGAAATAGTTAAGGTTACTAAACAAAGTCCCATTAAAATTGTCTAACCAAAGATATCCAAGCAAAAAAAGCACTGATTAAAGTGATTTTATTTTGACCTAAAATAATAAATGGCATTGGGTAACCAAAATTTTTTGTGTATTTACGTTAGCTGATAAACTTTTCTTGTCTTGTATATAGTGCGTTTTTCTTATTTTATTTATTACCATAGTCTTTGTTTTGGTGGCCTGAGTGATTTGTAAAAGTTTGTCCATCTATTTTAATGTATATCTAAGTCTATTGTATTTTATAATGAATTTCCGCAAGTTCACGTCTGAATCAATTAACCACCCATCTAAAATTAATCGACTCTACCTCTATGATATACCAAGTTACCAACCTATATTTCTTAATACCCGGCGTATCCATATAACGTCAGTGAGGGATGAACCTGTAATAATTCCTGTTGACAACGTTAATCCATTGATAATACCCGTGTTGTTTGATCGTGTGTGAGTCAGCTTAACGTTATGTCATTTTCACACGAAACCGCTGTTGTTTTCATTCATAATAATAATTAGGAAGTGTATAGTGCCGCTAGAATTCTTGCGACACTAGTGACGCTGCCTCGGCCCGGCTAAAGTGCCGTAAGCATTGCATTGTCACTGTCACTTGTTATTTTGTTTGATTGTTGAGGTTAGTTTCTTTCATCTATAGCCGGCTAGACTTAAGTGACGTAATTCCTTGGCTTAGCAAATGAAAATGGCTGAAAGGTCGTGGCCGGCGAGTGCCAGGGTCCGTTTAGGCACAAGATAATGTAATGTTTTGGAAATGTGATCTAACCTCAACAATCAAACAAAATACCAAGTTACTTGACTTAGCGACGGTGACAATGACAATGCAATGCTTACGGCACTTTAGTCGGGCCGAGGCGGTGTTAATAAAGTGCCGGTAGCGGCACTTGAGGGTCGGTTATCAGATAGGGATGGAATGCCGCTAGTGGCACTCTATACACTGCCTAATAATTATTAGCTGACAGATTGTGTATCGTGCGTGATGAAGCTTTGATAGCACAGTGATACGATACACGCAGATGTTACCAACCATTATCGGTTATCGTCGCGATAGTTCGGGCTGCGTAGCATTTATCGCCCGGGTACCGGTACACAATAAACGAGGCGAAGCCGATGCTGCAGCATCAGTTCAAGGTTACTATGCTCTTCTAACATCATTGAAGTAACAGAATACCAAACAAATCGATCAGACCTGTGGAAGACGCTCACATCCATTCGTCAACTTGAAAAGAGCTGACAATCTTCAAACGGCTGAACAGATTTTGATAAAACATATCTAAAAACTATTGCAAGAAAATTTGCTTTCGAATAAAAAAAAACCTCATTTAAATCGGTTCTGCCGAGCTACGGTGACACAGACAGACACAATCATACGAGTAGCGGTGAAAATTAAAACACCCCTTTTTTTGCGTCGGGGGTTAAAAAGGACTAGGCAAATGATGAATCAGTGAAAAAATAAACGTATCTTCTGCTTGCAGCTTTACATGCTTGCCAAGCCTTGGCAAACGTCTTCAATCTCCAAGCGTCGCCAAATCTCGCTTGGCATTTGGAAGTCGTTTTCATACTTGTGAAAGCGTCAGTGTGCTACGTACACCCAAGCATGGCGGACACTGAACTTGTGTCGTTGATTAACGTCTTTGGGGTTCCAGATAGACGATTCACTCTGGTAATATTCCAGAAACGATAAACTCTCTTCGTTCGACCAGCCACTCATTTTTAACAAAGAACTAAAAATTGCGCTCGTCGCGAAATCACAATGGCTACTAAACGCGCACCAACGTGTGAATGCGTCGCAAGTGCTTGCCGCAAGCGCCCTTTGATCTGTGTCCAAAAACCGACACTAGACCATCGGAGACAAGCGTCCACAAGCTCACGCAAGCCAAGCCAAACCGTTTAGTCCACTCTCGACCCCTCGACCCCTAAAAAAAGATTTGTTTATTTGTTTCCACTCAACCCTTAAACATAGTTCACACTCGACCCCCAGGGGTCGAGACTGAATCTTTATACAAAGGACAGGATAGCTCGTCCACTTTCAACCCCTAGTTCGGTAACTACCTAAAATTAATATTTTGGTACAGTAAGCTACAGCTACTAATGGCAAAATTCAGAAACTGATATAAAAAAAAATAAACGAGCAATTAATACCACCGCCAATACGATGTTCCGTTTTTGAAATTTTTGAAGTGAAAACTTCTTTAGCGGCGTTGTGCACTTTTTTTGGGATGGAAAAAAAATGTTAAACCTGACCCTGATTGAAAATTCGTAAGACGGAGGGAGAGTAGAATTTGTTAGTAACTTAACAAAAGTACCAGGCTTGCATGAGTTCAATATAGTATTTCAATCATTAGACGTTGTGCACAATATCTGAGCAGTAACCTAACAAAAAGTACTAGGCCTGCATAAATTCACGATAGTATTTCAATCATTACACGTTGTGCACAGTAACCTAACAAAAAGTACTAAGCATGCATGAATTCACGATAGTATTCAATCATTATGTTATGGTACTAATAGGATTTGGATGAGGCAGACAGTTAGTTTATTACCACTATTAACATAATATTATAGGATACTGTTTCCATTTCCATCGGCAGTCCCCAAAGACTGCCCCCCTCATGTTTTTTTTTTTGACGTGGTATTGATGACCTTCCAGAAGCAGTACACATCCTCCTCTGTGGGAAGTTATAAATTTTAAATGCGCCCTATTATCACTTGCAGTCAGTATATCTATCACATATTTGCAAATAGAAATTTTACATGCCAATCACTTGATAAATACTAAAACGCAAATGATTTAATACAAATTCGTGTCTTCGTGGCGATGAGCTACTTTTTTTTCTGTAAAAAAAATGCTTGCTCGGTAAATTATATTGAGAGTATTTTAGTTATATAGTAAGTATGCAACTATAAGGTAGACTGATGACTGTACTTTGGGGGTCGAGAGTGGATTTTATTTTCCAGCCAAGTTTTAGTTTCCTCTCGACCCCCAAAGTCAAGGGTCGAGAATAAACTATAGTTAGGGGTCCAGTGGACACATTATTTATTGGGGGTCGAGGGGGCGAGAGTGGACTAAACGAGCCAAACGCCCTTTTTATACGCTTGTACTTGTGGACGCTTGCCGAGCCTTGGCAAGCATGGAAAGGCACCATTATGATTTATGGTACCAGTGTGCCTTATCTAGTACTAACTTTTACCCGCGGCTTCGCCCTCGTGAAGGCCAGAAATTATCCCATGGGAACGTACTATCGGGATAAAAAGTATACTTCGTCCTAACCCAGGTCTTGGTCTACCCATGTGCCAAATTCAATCCAAATCCGTTCAACCTTTTTAGCGTAAAAATGTAACACACAAACAAACTCATTTTCGCTTATAAAATATTTGCTAGGATTCTTTTTGCAATCAAAATGTTCTTTTATTTTAATAAATTAATTCTCACCATATTTTTTGTACAGAAATAAGATGGGAAATCCAGCTTTGATTATAATTATATGATATATTATTACGAGTATAAGACCTGACTTTGATGATTATCATAAATTAAACTAGCTGCCCGCCCCGGCTTCGCACGGGTAATCACTTATCTACGGCGCACCTACCTACCCTAACTACCTATCTACCTACATACATACATACCTACCTATCTACCTACCCTACCTACATACATACCTACCTACTTGCATAATTACCTACCTACCTACCCTACCGTCACCTACCTATCCTAAGAACCATCTCCTTACTATAATAAACACAACAAAAAAAGAATTAGCGAAATTAGCCCAGCCGTTCACGCGTGATGCCGTGACCAAGGAAATAGGGATTCATTTATATATATATAGATATGGTAACTTAACGTGTTTTGCTTGAGGGCAAAGATTAACAAAAAAATTAAACAGTTTTTTGACACGAATAAGTACGAGTATGTACAGGTTGTCCATGAACTGCTAAATTGAACTTAGATCACATATTTCAGATAAGTATGTAGTTATTATGAATGTATCAAACAAATAAAATACGCTTGAGTAACAACTAAAGGCTTTTGCAGACCAGCGCGACGCGACACGAACAATAGAATTTCTAAGAAAACTTCACGGTATAACAATAACCGGTGTCGCGTCACGCGACAAGTTGCGCTGGTCTGCACAAAGCTTTACTCATAATAATATAAAAAGTGTTCCTTTTGGGGGGACATCAAAAGGAACACTTTATAAGTAAAAATAATACAAAATGTCCTAAAGCATGTGTTTTAAAAATATATAGTTTCGAAAATAACATAATTATACATATAATTAGACTCGCGATTTGATATAAGTTTCATTGTTATGTACGATTAAATAATTTTCATTCAAAACCAATCATTCATAAATTAAAACTAAGAAAATGCGACGTTGTCATTTTTTATGGGCGTATTTTTTTTCTTTCTCATTAAATATGTTGTTTTACATAAATAATTATGACTTTGTCGAATTATTTAGAATAAAGAAAATCGAGAAAAAAAAATTGTACGTATTAATAAATAATTCATATTATCATATGCCTTAGATTTGATACGGTCTCATTAATACCCTAGAGTTATGGGATGTCTAAAGGAACACGTTGTCCATTTAGCTATATCATTTAAAAAATAAATCGTAATGTTCTTTTGTCTAAATACATATAGCAATATTGGTTTCGGCCGTCCAATTTCAAGCTAAATAAATTATTTATGTCGATAGTGATTAGAGTTAATAGACAGTGGTAGTGGTGTAGTACACAGTGGTGGTTTTTATAAAGTTAACGCTAATTATACCCATTTATAGACCCGTCGCTAAATCAATACGTTTCGGGCACTGATCTGTACGTAAAGTAATGAATGAAATGAATTGTTTATCAAATAGACGGCTTATTTAAAATTCGCCCGAATTTAAACTCGCTGGAAACGGGCGAATCGCTACTTTTAAATTTTTATTTTTTCCTTGAAGCGATCCGTACGAAGTTAATTTATTTGTCACTGACTAACCTCTACAAAGGCGTGTGAGTCGCAGGTGTTAACTGGGTTAGTATCCAGAGTCCAAGCTTGTTATGTACCTACTAAGAAATTAAGGTGATTCTGCTGACAGTCCGTACAAAAAATAAAAAATAAAAAAACCGACAAAAAAAAAACCCCCCGACCAAAAAACCGTCAATAAATATTTTTGTATTTTTTTTTTCTTTTGTACTACGTAAAGGGTCCAGACAGGCGCGACGCGACTCTGGTGGACCAATTTCTAGAAAAAATCTCGGAAACTGTTTTATGGGTGTCGCGTCGCGCTAGTCTGTGGAAGCCTTAAAGCAAGCTCAAAGTGTTACCATCGACGCGACGTACGTACTTGCGTAAAGTTAAAAACTACTATACGAGACAGTCGAGGTTTTATAAAATATTAGTTTTTCGTCTCCACTGACCCAAATAATTGCAACATTTCGAACTCATTCTTAGTTTTAATGACACTTTCTCTATTACGAAGTCCATTATTATTTCCGGAAGCCAAAATATCTTGCCAAGAGCAGTTTCAACAAAACTTGTTTCCATTCAAAAAACTACCAAGTTACTAACATACCTACTAGCTGTCGAAAACTAGTTTTTAAGAAACCAATGACTTGTGGAATACACCTACCGACTATACAGCGTGTATCACAAATATGTGGTTATATTTAAGGGCCACACCCTTAAATATGACCACACATTTCTGATACATGCTGTATAATTTCTATTCAAATCCTTGTTTCCAATTTATGTTATTTCCACGTAAACAAATATCAACTTTATGCTAAAGTAAATTCAGTTGATTTCAGAATGATTGTAAAAGTAATAAAAGGTTGAGAGACTTATAGCCTGGGGACTTACTTGACCTTCATTGATCCTGACAAAAAGTTTGTCAAAAAATTTAGATTTAAGGCCAAGGCTTACCTTCGTTGCCTGCCGGGGCTGCGGGAAAGTCCTAAAGGGAGACCGTGGCCCCTGGCAACGTACAGGCAACTGAAGGAACACGGGTGGGTTTTAGTCAGTAAGAGTCTGACAAGCCCTCCCACTCCGCGCAGAGCGGTAGAAGTTATTTGATAATTTCCCAAACAACAAAAAAACTTATGAACACAATAACATAACATAACATCACGCCTTGTTTCCCCGAAGGGTTAGGCAGAATTGTACCTGTAGTAGGTAAACCCACACATCGCCAGTTATGTTTAAGTCCCATGTAATAGGGGGCGACCCTATTGCTATCAACCGGGCACAGATCCAGACTCCGAGCTGCTACTGAGAAATTCCAGATAGAAAAACCCAATAACACTTTGCTCAACCCGGGAATCGAACCCAGGACCTCATGCTCAGCAGTAGCGCTTACGACCACTAGACCAACGAGGCGGTCCAAAAACTTATAAACTTTGACTTAATATAATTTATTAAGTAGATTTGATTTGAGACAATTACTACAGCATAATAACTCCGGCTATACGAAAACGTCGCGAAAAAAATATCAATTGTCCCATACAAAACTTCAATCCAAAGTATGGGACAGATGATAATTTTTTCGCGATTACGATATTAGTCCCATGGTGAAAGCTGTTCAGTTTGCTGGTTTGTTACACCGCTAAATATGACCACACATTTCTGATACACGCTGTATAATGATTACGTTATTAAGTGGCCTTGGCCTTAAATATACGTTTTTTGACAAACTTTTTGTCAGAATCAATGAAGAGGTCAGGTAAGGCCACCGGGTATAAAGTGACTTACCAAACTTTAAGTTTTAATGATCTCTTCATTATCTTGTCAAACGATTTTATTCGGTTCTACGCCCGTGTAATTAATGGTCGAAACTTGTGATCGATTTATTACCCGATTAGAGCCAATGGAGGGTTATGATTTTTACAGGGTATGTGTGTCATCTGTTCCCTTATAAGTCCTAAACCACTAATAAGACTGGTTGCCAGGACCAACGGCTAAACGTGCTTTCCGAGACAAGGAGGAGTCCCAATATGTAGTGGTTGGTCACCCATCCAAGAACCGACCGAGGCAAGGTAGCTTTTACCTTTTTAGATGGATCCGTGCAGTTGTTATTATTTAGCCTCGAGCCTCTTTCCGTTTTTTTTTCATATCAAACTTTTACTCTTAGATAAAATACTAGCTTCTGCCCGCGACTTCGTTCGCCTTTCCTCAAGAATTGGGCTACTCAATACAAAAAGAATTTTTCAAATCCATCTGGTAGTTCCGGAGATTACCACCTACACACAAACTTACAAATAAACGAACAAACATACTTCTTTATAATATTATAATAAAGAAGAGTAGGTAATCATAAAAGATTTCCGATCCCTAAGAGAATTTGTTCTTATAAGGAATCCACATGTCGTAGTTCCTCAAGGAATCCACATCCAGATGACGTGACATAGCAGTTCCTGTACCCATAAACGAGTGGTTTGACACTTATCGACCGCTGACCTCTATAAGTCCGAACTACCCCCAAGGGAATGAGCTTTTGTCAGGTAACTAAAAGCGACTCCTTCCACACAAAAATGTCAACATAAACATGGCCACGTATAAATTCATTCGTTGCGAACATATTCTGAATGAAACGTCAAATAAAATCGTAAGTTCACTGCAGCCATGAATTCTGTGCCGGAATTCGGTGTGACGTCACGGTACAATATGTAATAACTCCACACAGCGCTCGCTGGAATCCCTTCAGAATTCCACGTCCACTTATATACCCAATCGTATGTACTGGAATAAATAGAATACTCCAAGAATAGTTTCTATAGACCTTTTGTTTAGACGGTAGTAAAAACTTAAGTCATTAAGTGTAGTAAAGTATCTTGGTACCAAAACATCGAGCGTTCTGTGAGGCCATAGCACGAACACGCGACGTGGGTAACCCTAATGTAAAATTTAAAAAAAAACCTAAATCGTTTATTTGCACAAATATTGTATGTACAAAAGATTTTACATATAAAATAAAGTGCAAAGACATTCCGCCATTTAGTGATGGGATGCAAATATTGAATAGATTAAGTTGTAGAATTCATTTTATACTGACCTAAATAAAAAAATAAATAAATAAGAATATCAATATATTTCATTAACAAACTAAAATATGGCGTCGAATAATAAAATAATTTAGAAACAGTACCATACAACTATAGACAAATTAAATTAATAAAAAAAACATATTAAGTTTTAAATTAGACAAAAAAAATACAATTTATATTCAAGTCCAGTCAGTTATCAATTCAAATGATGTTTTTAACACCTAAATATTCAGATTTTCTTTTGATTTCAGAATCGGAAAAACATTTTTGTTTAAATATTATTTGTCGATAATATTTAAACAAAAATAGTTTTTCGATTCTGAAATCGTTTGAATTTATTTATGTACGCACAATTCACCCATTGATTTAAATAAAGTCTTAAATCTAATTAAATTATTCAGTGCGAAACGAGTATTTTCAAATTTAAAATCGTTCGAATGTATATTACGTTTACCACGCGTTCGCACTAGGCCCACCGATCGACGCTGTCGAAACGCAGCCAATAACGTTTATATAATACCTGACCTGATGAATTAATTAGAAATTTGGAAGCTCATCGTAAAAAAGGGCCACGGGTGCTTTGAATCGGGCCGGAATCTTTGATCTCGAAGCGGGGCGTCAGCATCGAGATTAATAACGTACCACGCCATATAAATCACTTAACGCATTTTTAACTCAAATAAAATGTCTTAACCAAAATTTAATGTTATCGATTATATATCGATAGAAACAACTTTGGGAACGGAAAGCAGCTTTCTTGCTCGTTTGCCGACTAATTTCTCGAAGTCTATTGGATTATTTTTCTCCGGGCGGTCTACGATAAGATCGGTAGATCACTGTGTTAAGCAATGTTTGCCGCGGTTTGTACTAAATTGATGTTCCTATACAACGGCCTTCGTTTGGAGTTGTGTAAGTTGTAGATTTTAACAACCTCAATACATTAAATTGTCTTTAGTAGACTATTAGCGGCATTGGCTTGTCCCTCGATTTCATGTGCTGTGTCGCCGCAAAACACCAACACCACATCGGCATCGTCGGCAAATATCTGGCAGTAGTCGCCTCTACTCTCTAGCTGTTTCAGGAGTGCGACAAGGCTCTTTTGACGCTTGAATGACATTGACAGGGTGCGCCGCCGTTGTTAAGCCCGACTCCCACCGTGCGCCATATCGCGCACGCGCACCAGCCCGCACGAGGACGCACCGCCACGCACGCGTCTTGCGCTACCACGCACGTTAGGTTTCCCACGGTGCGTCGTGCGGGCTGGTGCGCGTGCGTCCGCGATATGGCGCACGGTGGGAGTTGAGCTTTACAGTGCGTTTCATTACATAGATCCCGGTTGGGTAGTTTAGTATTAAAATTGTGAGGAAAAAAGCACTAAGTATTTAGTGCCAAACAGGACTCCACGAGTCCGCTTGACCGTTACAGTGGCCATCAGGTGGGCATAACAATTAATATTCTATTGTGTCTCGTTAATGACAGCTGAAGCTATGCCGTAATGTGGGCTCCACTCACGAATACGCGACGGCGCGGCGCTACCAAACAAATCCGTTGTTAAAGTTTAACAGTGAGCCAACATTACGACAAAGGAACTATTTGATGAAACGCACTTTGCAAAATTGTATTGGAAAAATAAGATGCCGACGTTGGTTCCATTTTTGCCAAAATATCCTTGTACAATATAATTATAACTATAATTTTATAATAGAGGTGCGTGTGTTGAGTAATTTTAGTAACTTTTCACATTGCTCGCTTGAACATGTCAAGTACATGATAAGTAGGTAGGTACTTACATAAATAATTGCGCAGCAATACAAAACTGTAATTTAACGAAGATAAAAATGTCAAAGTGACCCAAAGACTTAATAACTCACTCTAATTAGCATAAAGGTTCGTGCAGACTAGCGCGACATGTCGCACGGTGCGTCACCGGTAATTGTTCTACCGTGTAGTTTTCTTAGTAATTGTTTTACTAATAAAACAATTTCTAAGAAAACTACACGCATCTCTAAAGCTCTGGGTTTCATCATCATCATCATCAGCCTATTAATGTTCCCACTGCTGGGAGACAAGCCTCCTCTCTGGAGAGGGAATGGGCTGTTATCTACCACGCGGGCCCAGTGCGGGTTGGTAGATGTCACATGTCTTCGATTTTTTGGTTCAAAGACATGCCGGTTTCCTCACGATGTTTTTCTTCACCGTTTTGAGAGCAGTGGTGATGAAATTATTTACACAAAGCGCCTGCTTGGGTTCGAACCCACGACCTACAACTCGGTAAGTCGGGGCCATTACCACTGGGCCACCACTGCATAAAAAAATGTTAAAATGTGACTTTTTCAATTTTGACTGTAATTGCAATTGCACCAAACGACTTGCTATTTAAATGATTTCTAAACACTGTCGTTGAAGGAAAATGTCTAAAGAAAACCATCAAGTAATTAGCAACAGTACGCAACCGAAGCAAACATCGTTCTTATTCAAATGAGACCTTTGCTTTGCAAGTGCACATCAATAGTAATGACATTTACCGACCTAGCGAATAACGGTTTATCAAGCCTGTCTACTAAACTCTTTTGCCGTTTGTACGTTAATAACGTGTGCACGCGCTTTCTACGTCTGTAAAAATGTAATTGTATTATTGTCTGTTCGTAAAGTATCTAATTAAAATGTAAACAATTTGTACAGAAAACGTACCAGTAGATGTCACTAACAAATGCCCTACTTTGATTTTATAATTTTGATAAACTTAAGAGCATGCATTTTTCTTTGTTTCATCTAAAACTAAATATTCGGTGTTACGATATTAATTATTGCATAACATAATCAATATTTTAGTTCACTAGTTAGCCATATTTCATATTTTTTCATAGGTACAGCAATATTAACTAATTAATCAAAACAGCGAAATATTTGACATCTATTTGCGACGCTGCCAACTTTTAGAATAAATGCTCATAAGCCTTAAATTCTATTTTTTTTTATTACCTTTAATGTTTTTTATTTGACAATAATTTGAGTAAGTATGCTTTTACAACCTCAATTTTCGTAATAATATTATTCATACAATAATTGTTAGCAAAAGTGGTGAAATATAAAGTTGAAACCTTCTAAATAGAGATGCATGTGGTACTAATTCCCTTTTAGTGCTTGCGTAAGAATTAAACCTGAACAAACCTAACCAAACAAACCCTTTGTTTACATTTTTATCAGATAGTTTTAGAACACACCATAACTCAATAACATGTGCGTTTTCTACGACTATAAACACGTAATTATATTGTAGTTCCAACCTGTATTATGTATGCATTTTTCGAGCTGTTTCTCACATCATTACGTCCCTCAGAATGGACTGTTAGCGACGGAATTGTAGTCATTAGGGTAAAACACTCGCACTATAATTTTATTTCATTGTGTTTCAACGGTCAAGTATGAACGTACAGGATAATAAAATAACAGTATTATGTCTCGGCAGTGACCTTGAAATAATTATCTACGGCCGCTCGGTAGCTAAACCTTCAGCGTCCGTGCGAAACTGCCGCGCCCTCGAGACTTGCGTACTGGTATGCACTGAGATTTCGAAGCGCGTCGTGGCGGCCGTTTTCTATGAAAATATAATACTGGATTTGGATGAAATTTGGCACATGGATAGACCATGACCTGTACTAGGACATAGGATACTTTTTATCCCGATATTCCCACGGGATCGACATGTATGCGGGTGAAACCGCGGGGTGCAGGTAGTTTCTGATACATGCTGTATAAGCTGACCCCTTATTCTATTGAAAATACATTCAAGGTCAAAGTTTAAGGCACTTTGACCTTGAATGTACCCAACATTCAAGGTCAAAGTGTAACCACCAACTAAGGCTGCGTTTCCACCAGAGATGAGCGAGGATACGTAGCGAGGGATGTGGTGAAACTAACCAATAACATCGCTTCACTATCATAGTTTGAGCGAAGCTAATGTTTTTATTGGTTAGTTTCACACACATCCCTCGCTACACATCCTCGCTCATCTCTGGTGGAAACGCAGCCTTACGGTCGACTGTACTTGCTTCAATGATAAATGAATTAAAATCTAGACTTGTAACTACAGTCAATTATGTTTAACTACATATCATCAGGAATTAAACGTGTCCGTTGATTGACAAATGGGTGGCAGCTAAAGGTTAATTAATGTTTCACTTTATACTAAGATATTATGTTTAAATTAATATTAAAAAACGATAAAATTAATTAACAACGTATCGGGTAAACCAGTTTTCTTTTTATTAGTTTCTCTCAGTGACATATTTCTAGTCAGACAGATATATTTTTTAGAAACTATTCAAGAAGGTATTTTCATCTGCAATATTGTCTCTCCTTCTCCCTTTAAATCCATCCAAAGGTCGTCTTTAAGGGTGATGCAGGTGATGCGCCAGGATAGCATACGAAATAAAAATTTTCTTAGGTTTTTTGCAATTTACAGGTCAGTGTCAGGGTGAATGTTGATTAAAAATATGATACACGACCAGCTAAAGCGAGACCTTGAGAGCGTTTATTAAATCTCAAAAGTTGGCAACGTCGCAAATAGTTGTCAAAGATTTACCTACATAATAATATATTGATTAATATTACTAAACTTATTATAATAAAATAAAAGTTAATATATTAATAGATATTATTATTGATTTTTGGAAATATTACTGTATGGAAATAAAAAATGTGGCTAACTAGCGAACTAGAATATTAATAATTAATTGCAATTATAACATTAAAGATGTTGTACCCGTTTTAGGTGTAAAAAAGACGTTTGGAAAGTTCCCAAATACTTTTTTACATCTAAAACAACATAATCATTATTCTAGTTCGCTAGTTAGCTACATTTCTTATTTCCATAAAGTAATATTGCCAAAAATCTATAATTATATAAATATACTTATTGTACTTTTATTTTTATTAATGAAAATGTTGATTTTTTAATAGTTGAATTAACAAAACATGAATGCAACATGACTGACAGCAAAGCAAACAAAACATATATGACGGAGTCGTTAAAAAAAAACAACACGCAACCAGCGATTCCCTTACGTAATAACACTACTCATAAATTGGAGTGTAGTTCCATAAAGTTACGAAAACATGAACTTTCGATGAAGGTTACATCATTTTTTATCTTACGGCGAAAAGGTCAGATTGCCTCGTAGGTCTTGTGGTCGCACGCACTACTACTGAGCATGACGTCTTGGGTTCGATTCCCGGATCGGGCAAAGTGTTTTTGGGTTTTTCAATTAGGAATTTCACAGTAGCAGCCCGGAGTCTGGATTTGTGCCCGGTTGATGGCAATAGGCTCGCCCCCATGGGACTGTAACATAACTGGCGAAATGTGGGTGTACTATAGGTACCTCTCTGCCTAGCCCTTCAAGGAAAACAGGCGAGATGTTATGGTATATATGAAAAGGTTAGCATGGATACTCCAAAAACAAAGACCAACTTTCAATTGATGTACCATTTATCAGACTCTTGTACGCATTCTTGACATTTCGAGACATCATTACTGTTTGTGAAGGCATGACAAAGGTATGTAATGTTTATGTCACATCTAGTCACGCAATGGGGGTGTCTACGTAACATTTAATATACAGGGTGTATCAGAAATGTGTGGTCCTATTTAAGGGTGGTACAGACCATCAAACTGAACAACTTTTTCTATGGGACCAACATCGACAAAAAAAAAAGCCTGTGGGGCAGGCTTGGGGACTGCCGATAGAAGTGAAAACTAAGTAACTTATGAATTGTATCTTCGAGCTATTAGATTATTATTTTGGAATATCTTGTACATAGATACACAGTATACATATAGCTCATGGGAAGTGTGCGGTGACGATGACGCGAGTTCCATGATTTTTTGTTCACCCAAAAGTGATCAACGCGCCTAATGAAGTTTTCGAATCACTTCAAAAAGTATCAGCTGTCCCACACATTTGATTCGAGTTTTTGACTTAAGTTTTGCATGGCAGCTGATCATTTTCTTGCGATAACGATGTTGATCCCATGGAAAAAGTTGTCCGGTTTGATAATCTGTACCACACCCTTAAATATTACCACACTTTTTTTATACACGCTGTATAGGCTATACAGCATGTATAAGAAATGTGGACGATATGTGATATGAAAATGGACGGATACTTATACAGTATAGGTATCCGTCCATTTTTAGAACGTATGTAGTTCAATTCTAGTTCACACGATTTCGCGCTCGTATATACTCAAAGGGTTTCTATTCAATATGAAAGGTGTGAAGTATCCTTATTCGAATACACCGGGATATTTAAAGCTTGCGAGAAAGCTTTTCATTGATATTTTTCACCTTTGAGAAAGCAGTATTCATCTTTTCATTTCATTGATAATGGCAGAATTTGTTTATGACACTAGATGTTGCACGTGACTTCGTCTGCATGTATTTTGTGTTTCATTATTTTTTTTATACAAATACTCAGAATGAAAAGTAGCCTATATCCGTCTCCAGGTATAAAAGGCTACCGGTCTATCTGTCAAATTTCATTGCGATCAGTTCAGTGTTTTAGGCGTAATAAGGACAGATAGACAGAGTAACTTTCGCATTCATAATATTGCAATGGAAGTATGGATAGTATGGATTAGTCAGACTGCACAAAACAATTACAAAGTGATTATTAAAATTATAGTAAGACCTATCAAAATATAGTTCAGGAAAATAAAATTGTAATTTGTCTCTGAACCACCCAAAGGTTGACTGGAAGAAAATAGAAAATGCCTATGGCATAAAGTCCGCCTCTGTACATCGCTGTGCTTGAAGTATAAATAAATAAATAATTAAATAATTGCATATTCCAAAAACATACTGACATATTAGCAGGCATTACTTGAGGAGGTCCTGGCTAAGTAATAACAGCCCTACGGATTGATCCATCAGGTTAAGCTACGCTTGCCGCGAAGTTGATCTGTGGATGGGTGACCATCTTAACATACCGAGACTCCTACTTGCCTCGGAAAGCACGTTAAGCCGTTGGTCCCGGCTGTCATTCGTGGATCTTTGACAGTCGTGACGGGTCGTCAGAAGCCCGAAAGTCTGACATCCAGTCTTACCCAGGGGTATCGTATTACCCAGTTACTGGGTTGTGAAGGTCAGATAGGCAGTCGCTCCATTCTCCGCACGATATTCAGCTGCATCCGGTTAGACTGAAAGCCGACCCCAAGAGCTGAGAAAAAGCTAGGCACACTGCCATTAACGAATGTCTTACAAGGACTGTCAGGGAAATTAATTGTTAAGCAAATTCACCCTACTTTTTGCCGAGTTATAGTCATTTCGTACAACTATCAAAGAATGACAGTTGTAATTTGAGTATTATACCTACAAACAGTTTAATTTGCTTACAGTCCGGCCGTTGAGAGATTGCGTTCTTGATACGTGCCAGTTTCATACTAACGAAGTAACGAATATGTGTTTTGCGAATTAGATCCTTATTAGTTCAAGAGTCAGTTTAAGACGAAGTCAAGAATAGGATTGACCTTCCGCCCATAATATTACGTTGTAGCTGTCCAGATTCAGCTTAACCGCGTTAATGAAGATGTATAGCTTGATGTGTAGCCGTGTGTACGCGGAATTTTCTCATTCACCTAGGGATTTACGTGAGTACAGTCCGGCCGTTGAGCAAATGCGTCCTTGACACCTGTCAATTTCATATTAAAGAATATGTGTTTTGCGAATTTGATCTTTATTACAACTAGCAATTGTCCAACTGACAGCTGTCAGGAACAAATTCTCTCGACGGCCAGATTGTAACAATTGTTTTACCTAAATTTACATAATGCCTTAACAACAATCTCTTCATGAACTGATTCCAACATAAACGCCCACCTAAACTTAAACTTAAGGCTAAGTTAAGACTAACTACCTAAGTAGTTACTACTAAGCTAACCTTATTACTTTGAAAATGCATGGCAGACAGTCCTGAAGGAATAGAGTTGTCTCCCTATGGACTTCTGGCGCCACGTTACGATCGATACAGGTAAAGTCAACACAATACATAGTTTGGTGTCTTAGCACTTTGTACAATAACAGGACTTAAAGGTTATGAAATTCTTTAAAAAAAAAACGATCTTTTTTTTAGTCCCAGACTGAACTGACTGCGTGGAGAAAAAACATGATTTTAAAACTTTACTAATCTATATACTATAACTATAATTATAATAAGGTACCTCTTTCTGGAACCCCTGTTCCCGTCCCGATACCGGCAGGCTGCAATTTTTTATATTAATAAATGTCTTCTTTTAATGTTTTTTTTTTTAATATTTAAAAACGTATTCAATAAGTATAAACAAGAATAAACGAAATCATAATAAGGAGATAAGATTTGTTTGTTCGTTTGTATGTAGGGGGTAATCTCCGGAACTTACAGTTTGATTTGAAAAAATCTTTTTGTATTGAATAGCCCAATTCTTGAGGAAGGTGTATCCGCTTGAATGTCACTAATGAGACACAATCAAATTTTAATTGTTATCGAGCTGCATCAGTCTTTCGGATACATATGGACGAAGTGGCGGGCAGAAGCTAGTAACTTATTAAGCACAGCACATACAACGTTGAACGTCAAAGATATAACTAGATACTCCTAAGCTAACCCTATTACTTCGAAAGTGCATGTCAGACAATTCTGAATGAATAGAGTTGTTTCCCTATGGAATTGTGGCGCCACGTTACGAGTGATATAGGTACAGTCAACGAAATAGTTTGATGTCTTAGCACTTTGTACAATCACAGTATGAAAAGATTAAGCTACTGATGCTAAAATATTTTTTCCTATTCGTATGTAACGAATGAGAAAAAAATATTATAGCATGAGCAAACTACATACGAATGAATTATGTTATTAAACACAACACAGACGATGAACGTCAAATATAATAAATAGAAGGCACTGAGCTCACGCATTACAAAATGTAGAATAGAATAAGAATAAGAATAATTTATTTGCAGAAAATACAGGTGTTACCAGTTGTAAAAGTTGGTGATTTATGTACAGTCCATATTTTGCCTGTTCAGGGCATGCAAATTAATTTTACATAATAGGTACTTAATAGGTACTTACTTATTTTAATAAAATGTAGGTAAGTACAGAAAAATACCTATGTTCTACTACAGGTTTAAAAAAAAATGGAGACGACTTTTTATGTTACAATAAACATAAATAAAACACATAATTATCAAAACTTAACCTAAAAATAACATTTTATGTAACAAACTTTAAACTAAATTAAACACACCACAAAACAAATAGGAAACTTAAAATATATTTTTTTCTTTATGTTGCAGAAACTCTTTTAAACTATAAAAACAGTTTTCTATCAACCATCTGTGTAATTAAATTTTAAAATATTTAAATGGGAGCTCCCTTATGATCTTTGGTAACTTAACAAACTGTAATACACATATGATATACATTATTTTTTATTAGGCTTGTATTGTAAGGAGCTGTAGTTAGCTGCCTGGATACCTATCTCTTTTTTTAAGCTATTGCATAGCTTCTATCGCGGGCCTTGAGCGTGGAGACCTAATCCAGAAATTCCGTAACGAAAATACCTAAACCTAAGGAGAGTGTTTTGTATTGAAAATTATGTTTAACTGCTTGACAACAAAGTTCTTTACTTAGACGAATGATCTATCGAGAGTGTTGTATTGAAAATTATGTTTCACTGTTTGACAACAAAGTTCAAATTTACTTAGACGAATGATCCTTGACATTAATAGTTAAATTAAAACCTTTTTATTAGTTTGATGTTCCCATTACGTTGTGTCAAGTTTTAAAAACTATAAATGTGAATAACAGTTCCTGTCAATGTCACCATTGCTATTTCTTGTATTCGGGTTAATATTTTACAATCGCATAAGTTGATAAAAAATGCTATACAATAGCTTTACCGCGGCAGTCCCCGAGTGCCACACTTTTTTTATTGTACATTAGGAAAATACTACCCATCGACCTTGAAATTCTCAGGCTTAATACAAAAATATGTTCGACATAAAGTATTAAAACGTATTCTATACAGATTGTTATTAACCTATATCGATAAGGTAGGTGGTAGGTTTAATTAATATGCGTACCCGGGACAATTTTCTTCGCTCAATGTATACTTATTTCCCCCTGTTAGCTCCCTAGGCCATTTCCACGCAATATTTCAACCATAATAAATACCTTTGCACTATATTTTACATTTTAACGATACGTAGACAGAGTTATATTCATTTTTAGGGTACCCTACACAAACGGTGCCAACGGGAACCGGTGCTAGGGTACCGCTGTCTGTCCGTCCGTCTATCACAGGGAACCGTCCGTGTATCTTTTGAACAGCACAGAACACAACAACACTTGAAAATTTCTGTGGCTGACCAAAAATAAGGGACCAAAAAAAGCAACTTTTCTTCCCCACACAAGAAAAGTTTTATTTTTTTGGTGTTTTTTGCCCGATCCCGGTACGGAACCCTTCGTATGCGAGTCTTTTTATGAGTCAGACGTGACTGGAGCCATTAAAATAACATTGGAATAATTATTTTGATAGAATACATCGAATGGCTATTTATTTTTCGTATGGCAGCTCAGAGCTCAATGTATTTTTTCCATTTTATATTATTATCATTTGGACATGAAATAACGTTTTTCTCGACCGAGTTGAATGAAAGAAATAACTTTACCGTAGAAATATCTTTTGAAAAGAGGAAATTTTTCAGTGCTGATATTTTTTGGCGCGCGTTTAATATAAATGTTTTTATTCCTGTAAGTAGGTTTGTACAAACTCTTTTAAGGCACGATCCTCACTGGTCGCTATAATTATATTTTTAAAACTAGATGAGGTTGGCGTTTCCTATCTGAGTATTCTGAGAAGTAGGCCGAAACAAACTCAGAGGTCTTTTTTAAAGTCCAGACATAATCTTGGTCAAACCATGTGAAAACCATATAGATTGGTGTCCCAAAAGGTCATTTGCTAAGCTGCGCCCCGCGGTTTCACCCACATAAGTATCGATCTCGTGGGAATATCGGGATAAAAAGTACCCTATATCGTAATTTAGGTCATAGTCTACTCATGTGTCAAATTTCATCCAAATCTGTTCAGCCTTTTTAGCGCTCACTTTCGCATTTATAATATTAGGATAGTAAGGATTTTTAAATACTTTGGACTGTCAGAAATAAAATATTTATTATTTTTATATTAGGTATTATTACAGGGTTTTTTCGAGAAAATATTTTATAACAGTTTTCAGTGTTTTTTTCCTCGTATAAAAGATAACATTCAGCCCAAAAAACAAATAACATTTCTAAAACAAGAACTTTCTTAATCTCTTCCGTAAACAAAATGAACCAACAAAACGGATCTCCGTATTCTCGAAGCTGCCATTCCACGCCTCTTAGTTTAAATTTTTAATTTGTCAACTCCTGCAACTAATTGTTTCATGTCAACGACACTGCAAGCCAGATGCGGATAGGGTTACCAGACGACATAAATTTTCTTGTAATGATCCGGTTTTTCGAGCAATTTGGTAGTTTTTTGCGAAAAGTTGTATGACATTTCATAAAAAAAACTACCAAATTGCTCAAAGATGCAGAATAAAAAGTAAACTGCCTACAATTTTTTTTAAGTTTGTAACTGCTTCAATAATCGTGTTTTGGTTTTAATTAAGTTTTTTTTTCTTATTGCCCTCACTAAAGTCAGGTGATTTGTCGAATCGCAATTCTATCTGGCAACCCTTAACTTGGGTATGAAACCCATCTACGGAACATATCTGAACATTACTGAACTTTGAGCAGCTCGTTCAAAGTTCGTTATACATATTTTGTTGACATATTTTCCCCATTCAAACTGCACTGAAATGAAATGTTTTGTAAATACTGGCCGTATTTATCGTTGGAAATTTTTAGATAATTGTTTTTCGCGAACTTTATTCGATTGCAATAACTTTTCGTCGTAGAGAGTTTATTTTTGAAAGCAAAACAAATATACGGTCAGAAGGACTTGCGTTATGAAATAGAACTACAAACACAATGAAACTACTTGAATTGAACCTCAGAATTCTAAACTAGCTGTGGAACAGGCATAGAGTAAAAAGTTTTCTGATTTCCCTACCACATGACCCCAGAGGGTCCTCCCACGGTCTTAAATCTGTCTTAAGGTCGGATTTGACTTATAATTTTAAGTTATTCATGTTCAAATAGGGCTCCAAACCCAACCTACATCCCTTTTCGTGATCAATGAAAAATTCGGGGAATACAGAGCGGAAGAAAATTCGGGGAAAACAATTTCCCCGTGCTGTGAAAACAATTCGCTCTTTGTGAAATATTTGTTCCTGAATGAAGTTAAATACGTTGGCGGGTTTCGAGGTTAGTACCGGAGAATTTTAAGTTACTTGTGGGACATTCAGGATACCTTTGCAGCCAGCTGACATCGAATTTTTATGAATTCGCGAAAGCATATTTGAAAATTTTATGTGTAGACCCTGTGTGTATTTGTACGGAATTATATTTGGCCCGTATTCTTGATAATTACATTTGACGTTATACAGGATGTAATTTTTATTTATTTATTTGCTAACATGTAAAACACTGGTTATTAGGCATGCATTAAAATTTCATGACACAGTATTAATTAAGACATGCACCCTGTAATGTAAGGGCACTGCAAATGTTTCTAATTATCACAATTCATAACATTTTAATAAACATTACCTTTTTATGTTATTTACTACCGCTCATGGTGAGCGGTAGAAAATAAGATCCTGTTTCGATTCCCGGGTCCGGGAAAGTGTTATTTGGTTTCTCTATCAGGAATTTCTCAGTAGCAGCCTGGAGTCTGGATTTGTGCCCGGTTGATGGCAATAGGTTCACCCCCTATTAGATGAGACTTCAAACAAAATGTTATGTTACTGACAAAACAACTACTAGCAATACTTCAGATAAAATAATAACCAAAAGTCGTTTCATGTTATTCTTTAATTTCCAAAATACAATGTTTCCCATCCAATTGTTATTTCGATCTTTTTTGTTATGTATAGCAACAGGGTACTAGACAAAATATTTTATATTAGAAATCTTTTAGGGTTCCGTACGCAAAGGGTGCCAACGGGATCCTATTCTGTGTCGCCTTCTTTCGTGTAAAGCCGTAGATGGGCCTCTGACTTGGGTTCACATGCCGTCGAGAAATATCTGTCAGGCATGCGGCGTTTTCTCACGATGTATTCCTTCACCGTTTTAGAAGCAAGTGATAAATTATACATCCATCGTTTTCCATCAGGCGAGATCGAAATCAAGAGCAGGTCCATCCAGCAATAAAAAAAATATATGCACCGAAAAGGCAGAGGTGCGCGTAGGGACTCTATTACTAGCAGTTCTGCGAACAGTAGACCTCGCGAGCACAATTTTATGGCAACAATTAACCGCTTAGCTTGAGGTGAACGACGTTCACGCCTCATGCTTTTAAGAAAATACGTTCACGCCTCATGCTTTTAAGAAAATATTAAAGTTATTAAAGTTATGTTTACAGCAGTGTTTACGTAATTTTTATTTAGTATTTTTTAGTTTAATAAAAGCTTGTTTAAAAAAAGTATTTTAACATAACAACATCATCATCCTGTGGCCACCTTCCGGCACTTTCATCAGAGCCTAGACGACACCTTGGGCTAACGTACCTACTTATCAAAAAGGCCTAAACACAACGGGGCTACCTTGTCTAGTTACGGAGTTCAGTATAGTGACCTTCCAGATCCATCATGAGGCCCGGGACTACACCTTGGGCTACTTGGTAAGACAAAATCGACGACCGCAAAAACAACAGGGCTATCTTGTTTAGTTGAGGAGTTCTTATGGACCTGGACAGCACCTAGTGTAAGAACACTTGTTAAGTGAGTCTGGGGCCACCTTCCGGCTCCAGCATCAGACACTGAACACTCTTAGATCTGAACTGAAAAGCTGATTCATTCTTAGGTCGTGCGCCAAACTAATCTTATCTCTGTAGCTGATAAGAAGTAGGAATCACACGTAACTTCGGCCGAATCTTCGTATTTAGGGATTAGACCTGCAGGATCAAACCATGAACGATAGCTTGTAGTTTTAGCGTTCAAAAATATTTTTTTTACAACGGTATTCTATGAATTGACGGCGATGACACACTTTTTTCCGCTTTTTTCCTATCAAAAAAATATGACATCAATACTTCATATTCATATTAAAAACGTCCAAGTGCGTTGACCACGCACAAATAAGGGGTCCGTAGTTGGAATTAATAATTATCCCAAGAACAAACTTTAACATTGTAGTTGGAAAACATGTTCTCCCATACATTCCAACCGCAAAGTAAGTTAGTCGTTATTACTCGTTAATTTGTAAAGCATAAAGCTCTGTTATAGTTTTCCTTTTAATTTCGCAAATGTATCCTTGAATCGAAAAAATGTTTTCACACACCCACCCGACACCCCATAACACGGAAAAACGAAAATAAAAAATTACGTGTAGGGAAGGAAGGTACCCAAAAAACAAATAAACATGATTTTATTTTACGACGTGATTATTATGTATAGACCCATACCAAATTACAGCTTTCTAGTACTAAGATTCTCTGAGATAAGCCGCGGATAGACAGAAAGACAGGCAGGCGGACATGGCAAAACAATATCAGTTCCTTGTTGACTACAGAACCCTAAAAACCAGACAAATTATGAGTAAAAAATTTGTAGGCCAGCTACAAAAATTTACAAATAGGTTTGAATACATAGCAAGCAATTTACTGCATTTTAGGAGGTATTCTGCTCATCATGCCGCAGATCCTCATCAGATATTTACCAATTTTTTTTGAGACCATCCTAAAGTTACTACCTTTCAAATGTAAAAAAAAACCATTGAAATCGGATCTCATAAGGCAGAGATATCCAATAGCCCCATTTTTGCCCCATTTTGGAGGAACTGCCCCTCCAATCAAAAAATCCCGACGACAATAAATTTGAAAAAATTCGTTATACCTGTATGCCAAGTTTCATCCAGATCGGTTGTAAAATACGACCTGTAGAGGAGTACGTACAAACTGACACACCAAAGAAAATTTTGCCAGTTGATGCAGAGACGCTTCGCTCGCTACGCTCGCTCGGTCAATTACAGGCTCTATTCCACCAAAATTGAGTGCAGCACATTTTTTATTCACAAATATTTTGTGCTTTCTTCAACTCCAACAGTGCACGTACTGAGTTGCAGATCCGTTAGTCTCTGTTTCCACCAGCAAACTAGCACCTTAATTGTGTAACATACGATCAATCATAATCTGAATCATTTTGAAGGATATTGCTAATCCATTACTTCATATGTTCGAAAAGTTTGTCTGCTCAACAACGTAAATAACGCAATGAATGTTGTTGAACTGTCAAAATGAAGACAGATTGAGATTGATCGTGTGTTATGAAATTAGGGTGGTGTGCGTAAATGTTGTAAACATACAGTGCAGCACATTTTTGTAAATGTTTAGAGCCGAATGAGTCCACCGAAAGAAGCATTTGTGCCGTACACTGTGCAGTACATACAGTGCCGCTGCGTGCCGCACACTGGTGGAATCTCGCATTAAGGCTCCGCTGTCCGTCCGTCTGTCACAGGACTCTCTGTCAGAATCGTATCGAACCGTAATAGGACTAGGATGTCTAACACTTGAAATGTTAACAAAGTGTGTACAGCTATGGCCACTATAACAACGAATAATAAACATAAAATAAATATCTCCATTCAAGAAACATGATTTTCGCCGTTTTTTTTGCTGGATTTATAGTACGGAACCTTACAAGTGCTAGTCCGACTCGCACTTGGCCGGTATTTTTGTTAGTGTGAATAGCAACAGCGTACTAGACAATTTATTTTATATTCAAAATCTTATTTTTCCTTTTATTTTTTATAAACAGAATACATTTCAAAGTAAAAATAGCAGAAAGATAGTAGAGCACTCAGGTACTCGTTTTCCTCTGAAATATTTTTTCTTTTCAGTGATTATTTTCTTTGAAAATATACATAAAAGTGTTTCAGTATTCTTTAGGTATAGTGAAATAACCTAAATCTAACCAATAAAAAAAGCCCTCAAGGTTGACTTCAACCCTTTTTTTCGCTTTACCTAATCCATCATAGGTATAAAGGGTGTCCTAGCATGTCAGGGCATAATTTTTCAGCGACGATGATACATGGTGCTTTATTTATTTTCATGCATGAATGATCTGCTTTGTATTAAATAACAATGTGTTATGCTGGTATCGTTTTTCACGTGAATTTGTTAATCTTCGTTGGAAACAATAACACAAAAATCACGGCTGTTTTTTTCAAAGGGGTTAGTAGAATTGTATAGTAGGTACACCAATATTTTTCCTGAAATTGCACAGAACAACGGGTGCAAAAAGACGCTTAATGATGCCATTTTTTCGTACTGAACCATACCTGGGAACCATCTGGTTACGGAGATATTGAAGGTCAAAGTTCCAACTTTTTTTCACGAAAACATGTTTCAAATGTTCAAGTCAAATCTTAATTGCGTATTTCATGTGTGCACAAGATCTTAAAATAATAGTTACAAAGTTCAAATGGGGGCTGTCGGGCACAACAATTTAATACAATATGAAAAGTTGCATGCTTTAAAATAATTAAAATGAATAATATATAATATTAATTGTACGTAGGTACGTCATAATTTAAAAAAATAGGATATATGTATACAGTAAAATAACAACAACAGCAACAATCAACAGTTATAACTTTTCTTTAAGTCACGAGCACCAATGTGTATACACTAAGCAACTTTTAAAAGTGATTTACTCCTACTGTGTCATCGATCACTAATAAAGAACTAGATACACAATCCCAAACAAAAGTTCTCTTAAAACTGGCACCAAATTGTGTTTAAGTAATAATAGTTGAAATAAATATAAATTAATGTAAATTCAACCTTAAACGAAATGCTTGACGTTTATTTCACAAAGATAATGTTTAAAAAGCAATAAATTTTTACGACCGATACTATGTCGCGTGTTTACCGTCGGAGCGTTCGAATGCTACTAAATCAAAAGAGCGCCCAAATGTTCAAGTGGGTGCTCATTCGGTGAGGACATTTTTTGCCGCTGATTGTGTATCTAGTTTTTTATTAGTGATCGATGTACTGTGTTGATTAATATTTTATGATGTTACGAATATATAGTATTTTGGAACCCATATAAATATTTAAAAAGCCCTTATAACAAAGTTGCTCTCAATATTCCACGAGAAAATCGCTTTTTAATTTTGCTAAGTGGATACATATTGGTGCTCGTGACTGTACCGTTGCATGCACCCTTAAGCACAATGTTTTGCTTGCGTTACATTGTGCGCTGCCGTAAACAGTGATTTTTCACACTAAAAATAATACACATTTTCCGGCAATAAATGTTTAATATTACCTAATTTGTACCTACTGTACTGTACCTACATCAAATTAATAACGACAATGTGGTGGGTTTGGTTACACCCTATATCAGGGGTTCCCAAACTTTTCAGATCGAGCGCACTTACAGGTTCAATATTTTTTATTTTGTCTCGGCACGCAGCGGTCTCGTGGGGTCCTGGGTTCGATTCCCGGGTCGGGCAAAGTGTTATTGGATTTTCCATTAAGAATTTCTTAGTAACAGCCCGGAATTTGGAAGTTGGGGGTGTGATACCCCCGTGCCTCGAAAAGCACGTAAAGCCGTTGGTTCTACGCCTGATCTCTCTCCGGTCGTGTCGGATTGCCGTCCCATCGGGCTATGAGAGTGAGGGAAGAGGAGTGCACCTGTGTTTGCGCACACACTTGTGCACTATAATATCTCCCGCGCCGAAGGCTAGTCTCCGTAAAGGTTGGCCACCGAGGCCGAAATACGGTCTGGAGGACTATAGTCAAAATAGGGTAGAGCTCGTCTAAGGTAAAATGACGAGCCCAACTACGTAATAGATAAGTATACGCACATTACGGTAAATGCGTCATTTCTGCTTAGACGATTTTTACAATGATACTAGGTAGAAGCATCCACAATATAAACCTGAGTTTTTATATTCTGATTATTTATTTTGTAACCGCGAATACCAAAGTTTAGGTAAACGCTTGCTACACGGTCGCCAACCGTGTCCCCGACAGAGGTGACCTTGGTTGGCGACCAGCAAAATTGTTTCAAGCTTTGGTCGTAAACATCATCTACACGGTTGTAAACCACCAAGGTCACCTCTGTCGGGACGTGGTTGGAGACCGTATAGCAGGCTTTTAAAAAGGGAAGCGCCCCACGCCCCCAGTTTATCTACTCTCTATGACGCACTAGGGCGCCGGGCGTCGCGGCGCAAACTTTGGGTACCCCTGCCCTATATGATGATATGTATACTCGCAATTACGTCACTATATAGTTATCGTCAAGTAATAGGAGGAACCTAAAACCGTATACAATGTGAGAGCAGTGGTGGCCCAGTGGTAACGGCCCCAACTTACGAGTTGTAGGTCGTGGATTCGAATCCAAGCAGGCGCTTTACTTTGTGTAAATAATTTCATCACCACTGCTCTCAAAACGATGAAGGAAAACATCGTAAGGAAACCGGCATGACCTAGAAACAAAAATTTTCAAGACATATGACATCTACCAACCCGCACTGGGCCCGCGTGGTAGATTACAGCCCACTCCCTCTCACAGAGAGGAGGCCTGTGTCCCAGCAGTTTATGGTATACAATGTGAATTTCCTGACCCAGGCTTCGAAGCTAGGACGACTACGAAAGCCACAAGGTCGTCTTCAAGCCAGTATCATGATTTTATTTATCGACTGGGTGTAGATATACAACCCGAGGGCCCTACGATTAACCGGAAATGCCCCTTATTTAGGGTTGCTAGTGTCAATTTCCTCAATCAAGAACTCAATAACACTTCCCATCCGTTATAACGAGTTTAGGACCTCCTAAATAACAAATGTAGGTGGTACTTGCTACCCTACCACTGGACAAATAAATACTTCTCCATCCTTTTTTTTTCTTTTTCATGTTTCTTTTTTTTTTTTTCTTTAACTTTTTGTAGCTCTGGCCGACATCATTATATTGGGTGACTGGTAATTAGTGACCGAAACTTAAACACGTGACTTTACTTATCATTATGAACAACTTTTACTATGGGACCAAACCTGAAATCGCGAAAATCATTTCATGAAGTGTTCGACCATTTCATGAAATGGTTGTGTTTCATGAAATGACCAACTAAAATTGGCCATATCGTTTAAATGTCAACGTTTAATGATCTGTCAGTCGACGTTTGGCCATATCATTAATGTAGGGTGTCCATGGTTTATGGTGTAGTAAAAATTGCTAACTGCAACCAAATTGGAAGTAACGCTCGCCAGCCGCTGCCGCGGCACCGCTCGCTTCACTTGCTAGGCTCGCGCGCGGTTGGTCACAGTTCTAACCTAGATTAACACATTTCGTCGGGAACTCGGGGTGCCATAAGCGGCGTGAATTTTTAAATTGTAAGTGCTATGTTGCTCACCACACCGGTTGTGGTACCCCAACATGGGTTAGGTTAGTAACTTCCAAGTTGGTCACTTTCCATAATATCACACATATCACATTTGGAAATCCAATAAAAAAGTCTATCGAGTTTTCTTGCGTGGTCACCCTACTTTATTTGATTTGATGTATGCCGCCGCCATGATGCACAACAAAAATAAAGCGACATCAACGTTTCTACCGGTGGATAATCTAACTATTTTACGATATGATCAATAATTTTTGGCCACATCATGAAGTATTCGTGCATTTAACTGTTCAAATCGTCAAACGTTGAGTATTCAATGATCTGGCCAGACCACATCATGATGTGATCAGCGGTCGATGTTCTATTTCATGAAATGCAACCATTTCATGAAATGGTCGAACACTTCATGAAATGATCAATTCTAAGATCTGGCCACGACATATCTACAAACAAATAAAAAAATATTTAAACAGACTGTAAAAACTTTCCAACAATATTCTTTATTTTCTAACAAAATCATGCTCCGAGATCGCATGCAAGCATTTATGTACTCAAGCAAAATACATTATGTACTATCGAAGACAGTTCGAAGTTTTCGCAAGTAGGGCGAGAAAGAGCGTGAAATCGATCATCGAGGATCGCGAGGTGGAAACTTTAAAATCCATTTAACTTGGTCACGTCCACACTTGCGAAAAGGTATACGAAAATTTTATTCGAATTATACGAGCCACGCAAACATTATGTAGGCAAGCTGGCACTGCAACTGTGCTTTCCAGGTAAGAGATCCTGAGGGAGACCTAAAACTAGGTAGGTAGATGTAGTGCACACAGATATTGCAACATGTTTACTACTCAGATGTCAAGGACAGAACGAAGTGGAGAAGAAAAATTTGAAAAGCTGACGAAAATAACTCGCTAGTACCTACTATACATACAGGGTCACCCTGTATAGTAGGTACTAGCGAGTTATTTTCATCCATCGACGCGAACACTTTACCATGAATTGATGAAAAAAAAATTCGCTGTTCCATACATTTTCACTGCGGTATACCTACACTTTTCTATGAAACAGCAGTTTTTTTTTAATAACCTACAAAAAAAATCGACGCAGTGGGGTTCAGAATCATGTACTGAATCCATGGTATCAGACCCTGCCACCTATTTAAGACGTAAAATTTGTAAGTTTGTATGTAGGGGTTAAACTTCGGAACTACTGATCCGATTCCGAAAATTCTTTCATTAAGAATTGGGCAGGTATAGTATTGCCGAATTCTTAAGGAGTCATAAAGAACCCTGACGCGTAAATACAAAAGCGGATGCAACACCAGACACCCATAATCTGTGCTGCATCATGTCGCGTATGGCATAAAGCAGTAATAGTCCGTCTGAACCCAGCTGCAACACAGCGGATAGTAGTGCAGCCGGCACTACAAACCGCTGTGTTGCAACTGGGTTCGGACGGACTATTACTACATTCGCAAGGTAATACAGCACGGACTATGGGTGTCTGTGTTGCATCCGCTTTTGTATTTACGCGTCCGGGTTCGCAACAAGTCAATTGTCATCCTGTGGATGCCTCGTTGAAAGGTGAAACACGTGTCTTACAGGGTTCTTTATGACTCTTTAAGAACAATTGAGCGGATTAGGTTACTAAATCGTCGTCTATTGCATTTTATTTATATAAATAATGAATTTCAGCAAAGTCACGCCTGAGTCAATTATTTAGATATATTTTATGTTAAAACGAGAAATATAACGCGGACGAAGTCGCGGGCAGAACCAGTCGTTAATAAATTAGCAGGAATTGAAATACAAAATCGCATAGTTGCAACCGCTTCAACTCCAGCTTAATTTTGTTTTTCGATTCGCTTCAACACCGTCCAGATTTTATAACTTAGCTACGTTTCCAATTTTTGTTGGATGAAACTACGTTGATCAAATCATAGTTAAAATAAAATATGAGTACTATGGCCGTAACTCATAATCAACTTGGTTCGTTATCGAACAATTTTTAACCACTAATTTGGAATAGCCGCGGGCGTACGATATAGTCAGCTGATTCGAATAACAATAGGTCAGTGCAAAGCGATTCGAATAGAAAAAGACACGTTCGATTGGTAAAACATTTCGGAATCGGGCATCACTAGTTCGATCTATTCAAAAGACTGTCCCAATATTATATCAAAGGTAAAAGTTCAAATAAAGAACATTCCTGATTGACAGAAATCATTAATCATTGGCGAAAGATTGTACAATGTATTGGAGGTAATTAACTGTAATGCCTCGTTTACATGTCTCCAGTTAAATGACACGAATGCGACGTTCATTACACGTCGCATTCGTGGTTTAGTCGACAAATGTTAAACTCCGGAAAATGACAAATGATTGTAGGAATATCAGATTTAAATAAAAGACGTTACGGTTACCTTCGAAATCATAATAAATAACTATTTCCGTGACAGCTTTGTTCAAATTCCTATATTCTATTGTTCATTTTATTGAGTTTTTCATAGGTTTTTCCAATGAAACAATGTAAGTATAAAAACTTTTAAAAATAAATAAAGAAGAAGAAAACAAATAAAAATTCTGAAATGTGTGCGAACTTCGCGGTAGTTGCTCAAAGTCTGCTTCTGCTTATGACATTGCTCTGACAGAAGCATCAGTCCTTGTCGCGGCGTGCACTTTTTTCCGCACGCCGCCGCGCCGTAAGTATCTTTGTTGTGGCGCCAACACATTTTATTAATTGTCACATCACACAAGTGACATATCTACATGTTTTTAATTTTTATTACATACCGTTACTGTATAAACGAACGTTTACTAAACAGGCAAGTAGGTACCTTTATTTATAAAATGTAAAGCACAAACATGAATAAAGACTGGCAACTTGTAAATAAGCCTTGAGTTACAAAGTCGAGGACAAGTACGAATTAATGGTTCCCAGCGAAGCATTGAGTCAGTTATTAAATATAATTTTGTGGAGTATTATGCTAATGCTGTCGGTTTTTGTAAACGTTTATTATAATTAAATCTCTATTAGCATACTTTGCTCGGTGGAATGGTCATTGCAGGTACTGATTCATTTTTAGGGTTCCGTAATAACATGAAGGCCTATTCCTGTATTTGAAAACGTTCTAAATCTAGTTGCAATCTCATTTCAGATTTTTTGTATTCATCACCCCAGTAGCACACCTTCGCCGCGAAACGGTAGCGGCGAAACCGCAGCAGTTCAATTCAACTGGCTCGCGACATGTTCCGCAGCGCGAAATTCGAGTAGCGGAACATGACGCGAGCCAGTTGAATTGAACTGCTGCGGTTTTGCTGCTACGGTTTCGCGGCGAAGGTGGAGATGTGCTACGCCCGTTAATGTCAAAAAAACAGTTTAGACATGTCGTAGGACACCGGGCTGGAAAAGAAGTTTCTGTCGATTTGTGTAGCATTTTGACCATTACGACATTTTTGTTACGTAACAAATGTTTCGTGACATAAATGACAGGTATTTTGTCAGATAAAGACAGATTAAAATGCAAAGGTTCTTAAAATACGAGTCTTGCCCTTTTGATGTTAACAATAATAATAAATGTATAAAAGAACTTGGTCCAAAGTTACAAAGTTAATTAAAACAAACTTTAGGGTTATAATGATTAATGTACCAAGACTAAATAAGCAATTGATTACCGTTTAAAATGTTTCTGAAACTGGCCAAAGACTATTTAACTGTCGCTAAATAATCAGCCTATAATGTTCCCACTACTGGGACACACGCCTCCTTTCTTGGAGAGGAAGTGGGTAGTTCGAATTGGTAGATGTCATAATGTCTTCGAACTTTTGGTTCGAGGACATGCCAGTTTCCTCACGATGTTTTCCAGCGTTTTGAGAGCGTTGGAGATGAAATTATTTACACAGAGTAAAGCGCCTGCCTGGGTTCGAACTCACGACATCAATCTTCCTAGCCTTTTTCCCAACTATCTTGGGATCGGCTTCCAGTCTAACCGGATGCAGCTGAATACCAGTTTTTTACATTTAGCGACTGCCTATCTGACCTCCACAACCCAGTAACTGGATAATACGATACCCCTTGGTAAGACTGGTGTCAGACTTTCGGGCTTCTGACTACTGGTTCGAACTCACGACATAAACTCGTAAATTGGGGCCGCTACCACTGGGCCACCCCTGCCGTAGTCGGAGCCGTTGCCATCACTCGCTGTCTGTTCTTTAACTGTAGCTTAAATACAGTTAACTTCAAACAGCATGGTGACTACAGAACCCTGCTGTATAGTTCTTCGACACACTTGGCAGTTATGAAATAAAAACAGAGTTAAATAACAGTATTTAATAAATTCATCGTTCCTGAAAAATACGTTTCAGTATATAAATTCCGACAGCATACTCCTACTACTTTTGAGCCAATTCTAGACGTTTTTATTAAAAATTATTTGTTCAATGAAATTTTATCTAATTAAATCAATATTATAACAGCGTGTATTTTTTATATTTTATTTATTGTCACTACCGGGAAGTTCTTAGCCTGCATCTCACCTGATGGTAAATGTTGATCAGGCCGAAGGTGGAAGCAAGCTTCATCCGGAATCCTCAACCACAGAGGAACTAGCTATCTTACCTCTAACTGCCACAGAAATGATATTAACATTGTTGTTATGGCGACAGACTTAGATAACTTGGTGGTAAACTAGCCAGCGGACTTAGAACAAGCTCTACCTCCAACCAAACCGAGCAGAAATTTTTGCTCCCACTAGGAGTCGAACCCTTAAGACTTTCGGGCTTCTGACGACTCGTAACGACTGTCAAAGATCCACGAATGACAGCCGGGACCAACGGCTTAACGTGCTTTCCGAGGCACGGAGGAGTCTCGGTATGTGAAGATGGTCACCCATCCACTGACCAACCCCGGCAAGCGTAGCTTAACCTGATGGATCGACCCGTGCGGCTTGTTATTACTTAGCCAAGAGCTCCTCGTGAAAAAATTCATGTAAATAAAAGAATAGAATAGAATAGAATTTTCTTTATTATAATGACAGTCGGGTTTGACTTAACGATGTCTAAAAACGCTCTCTAGGAAAACACACCAACTTACTTTCACAAATAACGGTTCAGTGACGTCATTCGCCCGTAAATTGCAGACGCTATGTGGCAGCCGAAGCTACAGGAAAACGTTCTTCCAAAAACTTGTTTATGAAAATTTTCCATTAGGTGTAGGTAAAAATGAAATTCCGGAGTTATTCATTTTTATACTGTGGCCTAAATCAGCAACCTTCGTCGAAGTGAAAAATCCCTAATGTATGCCTTCCGCTTCCTTTTAAAAAACCCGTTTAATTTTTAATAAAAATATATTCCACAAGTCATGATGAATTCGTACTACTTACTTAAAATGTTTTTAAATGCTGTTGACTGGGGAAAAAAAACTATATTTATTCCATCAGTCAGATAATAAGAAAATATTAGAGACGTACTTATTTTTACCCGACTGCCCCAGAAGGAGGGTAATGTTTTTCGAGAGTATGTATGTATGTATGTATGTATGTATGTCTATTTCTTTGGCACGCTCTGTAGCCTAAACGGCTTGATGGATTTTAACATATGAGGTGTCGTTAGATTCGTCTTAATTGTAGAAGTGTCATAGGCTATATAATATTTATATATTGCATCTGCAAATACAAAAAAAAGGGAGGGGAAGGTTTTTTTTAAAATAAATTATAACAATATTGGTATCAAATAAAAGCTATTAACGAGTCAATGCCAAATTTAGATATATTAATAAAACTAAAAAGCTTGAAATAAAGAAAATTATTCAAAAAACAAAAAACCCGTCTGCAAAAACGCATAACTGAAAAGAGAAAAACAAGCATTATAAATTAATCTATAGAATTTTGGTATCGCAGGCGGGGACAAACAAAACTTACACCATATATCCGGTTATTAGTTTGTCCCCGCCTGCGATACCAAAATTCTATAGATTAATTTATAATGCTTGTTTTTCTCTTTTCAGTTATGCGTTTTTGCAGACGGGTTTTTTGTTTTTTGAATAATTTTCTTTTTGTGCTTTATCATATTAATAAAAAATGATTTAGATAAAACACATTAAAGTTGGGGAGTGGGGGCTCGCTACGTCACAAGTCCGTATACAATCTACCGGAGAATGACGTCATGCTGCATTTTAACTCAATGTATATTCCTCCGTCATCTTTTGATAACGTAAAAAATTAAGAAATAAAAATTGTTAAATGATAGGAAGTTATTATAGCTTCATCAGTGGGAAAAATACGTATAATTAGAGCTAGTTCAAAAACTTCCCAAGCAAGCAAAGTTAATAAAATTTATATAGGACCACCGCCGCGCAAGCTTCCTCCCTCTACCTAATGAAAAAGAATTTTCAAAATCGGTCCACAATTGACGAAAATATCGATGGACATAACATTTAAAAAAGACAAACATAGAACCTCCTCCATTTTGGAAGACGGTTAAAAATGTATGAAACAGCAGGGTATTGATGCAGCAGTTCCGGTATTTATAAACTCTCTCAATTGCGAAAATGTTATCTCAATAAAAGATGAGAGTTCCGATAGATTTACATGAATACTTGATAAAAGTCAGGAAGCAATCAGCCTGCAGTTAAGGATTCAGTTTATTTCAGTGCCGATCAATATACAGAAGGGTTGAATGGGTTGAAAAGCGATATTAAATTGCTCGAATATTTACGTACAGACGCCAGCACATCAAGTTACTACAATCTATCAAATTTATTTAATAGATTTTCAACTTTATGGCTGAAAAATAAAGTTCAATGTTGATTGGGAAAATTTGACAGATTGGAGTAGGTTGATGTGCTGGAGTCTGTACAATAACCCTGGCTAGTATGCTGACTAGGTAATTTTGGTTTTGAGTTATACAAGGTGGAGACGACAATACAACAAAAATTTAAACGGCGTGTCCATAACGACGTTCCCATTCTGTATACAAAAATTCAATTGAATATATTCAATAGTTTTGTCATTATAGCTCGGCAAAATCCATAGCTGACTCAGGCTATTCCGTTTATCTACCCCAAAAATCCACCCCAAGGTGGATATTCTGAAATGAATGCCCGAGAATTCACCCAAGGCCTAGTTGGATAAACGGAATTTATAGGCTTAGGGTGGATCCGGCATAATTACATTTAATTTGTTTAAAAACCCACTTTTTTATTTCGAAGCTAGGATTTATTTGACAGTTCCAAAATACTCTTAAGCCAGGGTAGTGCCAGTATTTTAATTTTTTGTTGTATGGTAGTCTCCACATTATATATTACTAGTTGCACCCCGCGGTTTGACCCGCATAAGTCTTGATCCCGTGGAAATTTCGGGATAAAAAGTATCCTATGTCCTAACCTAGGTCATGGTCTATCTATGTGCCAAATTTCATCTAAATCTGTTCAGCCGTTTTAGCGTGAAAGCGTAACAAACAAACATACTAACTCACAAACATACGAAAAATCAAATCTTTTCTCCTTATAAGTTTAGATAAATGCTTATGCTACACAGCATTGCAATTAACTATAAGCTAATGATTGCTATCAAAGCACGGATATTGTCTAGACAACAATGTTAATAAAAACAATACCTACAGTGAAACTAAGTTTGTGCCAGTTTCCGTGAATGTCTTGGCAACCAACATGGCGGACGGGAAGCAAAACCTTTAGCGAAACGGGTAAAAGTTCAAGAAACTGTTTTTAAAACAGCTTTTCAGACGATTTTCCATTGCAGAATGCAACCCAATTCAAGTTTTAATTTTAACCTATACTAAAGTTAGTTTTTTAATCCCAGAGACTAATTTGACATTTCAAGTGATTGTTGTTTGTTTTTCAATTTGAAGTTTGACATTTGCACCTGTCAAATTAGTCTCTGGGATTAAAAAACTAACTTTAGGTGATGGCGAGTTCCCCCTCGTGGACACTAATTATTTTTCTAAAATAAAAATAGCCTAAGTTACTCCTTAGAACATCGGATAACTGCCAATGAAAGTTCTGTCGTCCAGCCGTTTCGGGGATTAGCCGGAACAAAAAACAGACAAACAAAAATTTTTTAAATAGATTTTTGTTATAAGTGTGTTTATGTATAGTTTCGTAAGGATTTAGTAAAAAGCTTTAATATTTTGACATTACAAACAGACACTTCAATTTTATTTATTTGTAATACCTAGATGTATAGATAGATATTTATAGATATAACAGCGTGGCTAAATGATAACAGCCGCATTGATCGATTGCTTGCCGCGGTCGATTCGTGGATGGGTGGCTATCCATCGTGTCAAGGCACGGAGTACGAAAGCACGTGAAGTCATTTGTCCCGGCTGTCATTCGTCAATCTTTGACAGTTGTTACGGATAATCAGAAACCCAAAAGTCTGACAACCAGTCTTACCAAGGAGTATCCTGCTACCCAGTAACTGGGTTGTTGATGTCAGATAGGCAGTCACTCCATATAAAATACTGGTATTCAGCTGCATCCGGTTAGACTGCAAGCCGACCCCAACATAGTTGGGAAAAGGCTAGGCAGATTGAAATAGACCGAGAATTTACATCACTCATTTTTGACCTGGCCTTGGAGCAAACAGTGATTCACCTTTAATAACATGTAGGGAAATTATTTTTCAATTATCGCTAATCTAACGGAAATACCGTTCTTTGATTGAGAACCGTATTTAATAACTGACAAGATGTCTACCGAATGACATGGCGCGCAAAAAAAACCCGTTAATTCAAGTGTTTTGGCTCATCACTAATCGTCAGTCTCACGGAACTACCGCCACCCACAAGGATAGTCATTAACTGTTAAAAATATAGGATTATGTCATTATAAATTTACCATGGTATATACATACCTATGCGTCATGTATGTTAATCCCCCATAATATGACTTGTTAGGGCTTTATAAGTGGTTAACGAATCCGGGTATTTTCCAACACTAGCTAAATGCCAGCGCAAATTGTGCTCCTTGTCGCTGCAACAAGACGCAGAGTTGTCGTTGCTCGCATCTGCGTCTTGTCACTGCAACTAGACACAGAGCTGAGACAGACGTCTGTGACTAGTCTTTTCCCATCTTTTTCTTTGAGTATTCGAGAGAGACTGAATATGGAGCCTCTTTGCCCTTGCTTTGGTGCTTATCATATTATGAAAAGGAAGCGCATCCGACTATCGTCGATATGCGCGATAGTTGGATGGGTCTATACTCTATTTACAATAGCATTAGACAGAAGTTAAAAAAGGTTCTTTTTGATGTACACTTTGTAACAAAAGTACTTGTTACAGTTACGATTATCGCCAAATTTATTATAATCTATTTTTATACCAGGCGGTCACACTTCATTGTAATCAGTTTAACCATTTAAATTATGAAATTATGTGGCTTTCATTTAAATATATTATTTCATTCCAATTTAAAATAAAGTGTCAATCCTAAAAACCTAAAAGAAGCAGGAGTGAACAATACCGAGAACGTTTTTCGTTTTACTATAATTCTACCAAATCTAAAATGTCATCTAATCCCTTCATATGCGATGACAGCGGGGTATTTCTAATTTTACCGGTTTATGCCGTCCATGAAATTGACGTAAATGTTCTGTGATTGTCATGTCAAACAAATGTCATTCACTTCACTTGTAAGTTGTGAATACTTGTTGGTATTGTTTGTCTAAGTTTTGTGATTTTGTTGTTATTTGTTACCTATTTTTCCTTGGATTTTGGTTTGTTTTCGTTATTAGTGTTGTTATTTGGTTGTTTTATACAAAACGCTACGTTTTGTTGCGCTATGGATGATCCCGGTGCGGGTCCGGGTGACTTACAATCTATTAAAATAAGTTCAAACTCTGACTAAAACCAAAGGCGAAATAAACGTGGCCATAAAGTTGACCACGACGACATAGTAATGTCTCCCAAGAAAAAGAGAATGAAGCAAACTGCACTTGGTGCTGTAGAAAAGCAAACAGTGATCAATATTTTTAAACAGTTGGAGTCCTGGCCTGCAGGTACTCCTTGTTATAAGACTGAGATGATAAACAAGACCGCAGAAGTTGCCGGTAAGAATGATTCATAAAATTATTACTATAAAAATATTTGAAAGTAACATGCATTGTGATAAAACATATATTTTGTTATTTATAGGCGTATCTCGGGCTACTGTGTACAACATACTCAAAGAGTACAACACAGAAGGTCCCCTGCAACCCTCCCACCAACGGAAGCACCTAAAACATGATGATTTTGATGATATGACATTTAGCGGAATACTTAGGAAAATTCATTCCTTCTTCTTTAATAATGAGTTGCCACCTGGGATAAGATATTGGAAACAGTAAACAGTGATGAGTCTCTGCCAGATTTTAAAAGTAGCAGTCTGTATTATAATAATTAACGAAACATTAAAGTTCACATAATTATCAAACGGAGTAGAAAAAGTGCACTCATAGACAGGCAGGAGATCGTCCTATGTAGACTAAAATATCTTCATGAAATAATAAGGCAAAGAAGAAAAATATATTATTTAGATGAGACTTGGCTAAATGAAGGTACAGTGCTTCTAATATTTCTTAACAGTTTTTTATGAACCAAACAGTGTATGATCTCCTGTATTCAGTAGCATTATGATTTAATTACAGTTAAATTATTAGAATTTAATTAAAAGTATAACATAATTTCGTTCATTTGTTTAAATTAATATTAATTTATATTGTATTTAAATTAATAACCTTTTATCATACATACAGGGGGCCAAGTCTACTATTTTACAAACGTCATTGGTGTCACGATGGTGAGTTTTTGACAGATTTGCCATACAAAATCTGTCAAAAACTCACCATCGTGACACCATTATGACGTTTGAAAATTAGTAGACTTGGCCCCCAGGTCTCATGAAAAGTTTAATATGGCAAGACAGCACTATTAAGTCCTCAAAAGAAGCACATCGGTCAGGTCTTTCCACTGGTTTAAAGAACCCAATGGGAAAAGGAAGGCGGCTTATCAATGGTCATATTGGTATGTACTTGATTTATTTTTAATATAATATTTTGTTCACTGTCCTCACCATTAACATTATCATTGACTATTAATAAATAATATTATTGTATTATAAATTAAGAAATGCAAAGCGAACTAAAAGTAATAAATATTGTTGCTATATTGTTATAGTATTAAGATCTATTTCCAGCAATGAAATTATACATATACAGGGTACGGAAAAATTTTACTTTTATTTATTTTATTTCACAGGATCAACTGAAGGGTTCTTAAAGGATGCTGCATTAATATTTGACGCAAAGAAAGGTGACGGAGATTACCACTCTGAAATGGATCTGCTTTTAATTTTGAAAAGTGGTTCAAGTTAATTTTGACCAATATTGAGAGTGGCACTGTAATTGTTATGGACAATGTGCCATACCACTCCAGGAAACTGGAGAAGCGGCCGGCTACAGTCACACGAAATGCTGATATAGGTACAGGAGTGGTTCAAAAGCATAATGGATAATGTGGTAGAAAGATTTATTATTAACATCGGTGAAACTTTATCATCTTCATCATCTGATGATAGTGACTAAATTAGCTGATGAAGACGAAGAAGTTTCACCAACGTATTGTATGTTGTAAGTTGTTATTTGAAATAAAGTATTGTTAGTAAAATGTTCCTTAAAAAATCATCATGTGATTTGTTGTTTCATTCATTCGTTTTGTTGCAAGTTTGTAATGTGTTGTGAAGATGTTATTATAAATAAAGCATTATTTAAAATAAAATGCCTTTTATTTCGTTTATTTTGCGTATTTAGTACTGTCTTCGATTTATGTAACAAAGTTATAACTTAACTTTAAAATAAAATGTTTTGCAGTCCTGCTTCTACGAGCCTCTTTTTTCTAATGCTATAATAAATGGAGTATAGTTGCTGTGACATGTAGCGAGAGCGTGCGACTACCCTGTCGTTGCGACTCTGCGGCTCGACACCAAGTGTGCGGAGCTTTGAACAAAATATATGAAAATGTCGGGGGCAGCCTGTCGTTGCGTCTAGTCGCCGAACTGTCGCAGTCGCAGCCTGATGAAATACGTTAGGTACATACATTTGCTAAGTAAACATTGAGAGAATTCTTGAAAGATATTCTACAAGTACCAAAAATAATTTACGTAAACATTACCTACAAAATGTAGATTGCTTTTAACAAAGGAACCCTTTTCCAAACATTGGTAGAAATATCGAAACCTTTGACATTACTGTTTTCGAACAACGGTATACCTAACTGAATGCCTACATAATAAAATATTGATACCTCATTTATCATGAACACCTAGTTTATATTTACATTCGATATTTAAAATATCGTGTAGATAAATGGTGTTCAGCTATCACAGCTACACTGCTTCTGCGAAGCCATTTTAAAACACAGCCTGTTTAAAGTTTTAGATAATTATCTAACAGTATAATAACTAGCAAAATGTTGGTGAGTATGATACACTTTCAAGGGAATACAGAGTCCTAAAAGGTTACCGTGGCCCCTGGCAACGTACAGGCAACTGAAGGAACACGGGTGGGTTTTAGTCAGTAAGAGTCTGACACGCCCTCCCGCTCCACCGCGGGAAAGTTATTTGATGATTTCCCACCAATAAAAAAAACGAGGCAGTCTGGGACTGCCGATTGAAGTGAAAACTAAGTACCGCCATCTAACGAAAATGTCAGGAATTTATGTGGCTTGCTGTCAGTACACTAACGAAAGTTGTAGCTCCATTAAAAAAAATAAAACAGAGTGCGCTGTCAACAAAAACTTGAACGTCTTACGAATTTTCGATCAGATCACGTGTCCTGATGCGAGTTTAACATTTTTTACCCATCCCAAAAAAAGGACACAGCGCCGCTACAGCAGTTTTCACTAAAAAATTCCAAAAAAATAAAACAAAGTAAACAAAAAGTCAACAAAAACTTAAACGTCTTACGAATTTTCGATCAGTTCACGTGTCCTGACGCGAGTTTAACATTTTTACCCATCCCAAAAAAAGTGCACAACGCCGCTAAATAAGTTTTCACTTCAAAAAGAAAAAAGGGAATATAGGCTTCATCATCATCATTTCAGCCGAAAAACGTCCACTGCTGAACATAGGCCGCCACCAACCGTCGTACAGACGCCAGCACATCAACCTACTCCAATCTGTCGAATTCGCCCAATCAACATTGAACCTTATTCTTTAGCGATAAAGTTGAAAATCGATTAAAGAAATTTTACAGATTGTAGTAACTTGATGTGCTGGCGCCTGTACATCAAAAGGCTTCTTTTTGATGTCTAACATCTTTGCTCTCGCTTTCCTGCAATCTGTGTGAGTGATTTCGTGAAAAGGGACGGAAGTGTGTAACCATAGATATAAGCTATGTGTGTAACACTTGTAACAGGAAGCCGGGGAAGCGCGCGCTATTTGATTTGACCAATGAGCGCGCGTGATGCTAGAGTTAGCTGTCAGAAATTACCTTGACGAAGCCCCTGTTGCTTGTACCCTTAATTTTGTTCCAAGGTGAGGTGTCAGATGTTACACCATCATGTGCGACTAGTATAAGGCTCGCTCGTTTTTCTTAATACTTTGACATAAATATTATTATGTTAAGACTGTTAGCTTATTATGAAAACAAGAAAAAAAAAAGACAGTCTTTGGGGACTGCCGATAGAAGTGAAAACTAAGTAACTTTTTTATTCTCGCGTTGATGTCTTTCGTTCGAGCCAATAAGGCTATATTGTAATTTAAGGAAACATAAGGAAATAAAGAACTACTGAGTGATTTTTTTAAATGTTTTAAGTTAGATAGCGGTATTTGGCTTATACCATTAGATGCGAAATTATTATAGCTATTGAACGGTATAAAAAAAACCAAAAGTGCGTATCTCTGAGATACCGCCTTTGTGCTAAGAAAGGCAAAGAAGTTTTCACTTCAAAAAAAAAAACAACCGACTTCCAAAAAACACTACAAAGTGAAAAATAACTTTAATTTTGGAAGTCAGTGTCTTTGGTTTTGATTTTTCGTTTTTTGCCACCGACTTCCGAAATTAAAGTAATTTTTCATTTTGTAGTGTTTTTTTGAAAGTCGGTTGTTTTTTTTTTTGTTAAAAGTTTTTATTTTTAACTTTTTAGTTGTACTTACCCCACACAAATTCGAATACCACTACCTGATATGCAAATAACAGTGACAGGAAGATATCATCATATCGTCCATATAAACTAAGTGGGAAAAATACGTATTCTTGAAGCAAACTCAAAAACTATCCAAGCAAAGTTAATGAAATTTATATGGGACCAACTTGGGAGCATACCCTCTTAAACAAAAAAATAATTTACAAAATCGGTTCACAATTGACGGAGATATCGGTGGAAACAAAAAAAATAAGCATGCGCGACGAACATTATAACCTCCTTTTTGGAATTCGGTTAAAAAGAAAAAACTTCTTTCTATGTTCTACTACCCCGAGAACAAAATACAATCACGTCTGCGGACAAGCCTAATCTGTTATCAGCCTTAGTGGCCTGTTACGACCCCCATGGGGACCAATGGAATGACCTATTCTTAGGAGGGATCTACACGGCATCATGTGACGTCATATCCGATAGATTAAACTACTCTGAAACTGGAACTACTTCCTTATCACAAACAAGATAAAACTTAGTTTAATCTGATTGGAATTTGAGGACATTAAGGCAACGATAACCGACTTTTAATTATTATTTTAATACTGAAGATCACGTCTAAACGAGTAGTTTTACTGATTTAGAAGAAATATAATATTAAATTAGAGCATTTTTTAATAACTTAATATATGAATATTTGAGATTATAATTATATTACATTGTGCAATTAATTTGTATAATTATGGCTAACGCGGATAAAAACTGAGAACCACGCAAAATCTATCTAGCGTATTTTTCTGAAACCTGCACCATTTTAAAGATAATTTATTTATTGATGTTTTAATATCGCCGTCCCCATCGAATAAAACGGTAATGTGCTATTACGATAGTTTTAACTTTATTGCATATTCGATACTAAGAGGTCCGATTACACTTTGTCAATTTTTTTCAGACATTTCCTATGGTTATTTCAGAAGTTACGAGATTTTCATGTGTATTGCAATGAACTTTACAATATTATTTGTATGTATACTTATTAGACTTTTTGCAACGAATAAAATTGTTATAGACTATTACAATAATTTTGATACGTTACATTTCCAGTAAGATGCTATTACCATTATATTCGCGGGAAAATATTCAACATAATTTGCGTAAAGCTTATTACAATTTTATTCTGACACTGACAATTTTATTTTAAAATCGTTAAGGTTTTTTACGATACATTTCATTACAAATCGAAGAAGGTAATATTGATTAGTCGACTGCCTCCGATGCAAGAATACATCACCCTCTAACCAGTGTGTTAGTAATACTATACTCTACCGCCTCTATTAATTTTTATCTTCTGCATGCATTGGAGCTCAATGCATCCTGCGTGGGAATACTGTTTAGAGGAATACTATACTTAAGTTCACGAAACGGTAGAATTATTATAATATGGAACGCGGTTAGTCAGGGGTTTTCTATGGGAAGTTAAAACTATATTTTATAAAATGTAATGATACAGTTCTGACGGAAGTTTGAAGAGACAATGAAAATTTATTAAACTTATAAAGTCTATCAAGTTTCCGTTTCTCAATTCCCCAACGATCATTTTTTTTTAAATATTGGGCAGACATCAACAATAGGTTTTATGTAAACGTGGCTGTTACAGATTACCTTCAAGTATTTTAACTTGAATATTTACACTAAGTAAACTGTGAAGGATTATTTTTGAAACATTTTAATGGATAGCCATGGCAATTAGAGAAGATAACTCTAGCGATTTTCATTAATAGTGATAGTTTACCTGATGTACCTTAAGCTCCATTTTGTGTGGATTTCATGTTTCAGGTCTAGCTATTTTTTCACAGTGCCTACCTAAGCCAGAAAAGGTAACAAAATTCGATGCAATGTCATTGGTAATGTTTAAACTGATGGTGAACCCCAGACCTATTACCTACTAAAGAATAAAGTGCCACCACGCTTTCATTATATATCTCAAATAGAATATTTTAAGTTAACATTTTATTAGCAACAAAGTGAAGTGCTAAAACGAAGTCTGAATATTCCATAGAACTGGAATTCAAAGAGTAGGTAATAATAAAGAACCCCACCACCGTATCTCTACATTGACGTCGTGGTGGAACTTGCGCGCTCCTGAACTCTAGGCCTGTGGCGGTAGAGTTTTCCTACTTTACCGAGACAGATCTAGGGTGAGGAGCCAGACCAAGAGAGATACATAAACTCGCAGGGTTGCATGTGGGGAGATGTTGGGCAACAGCGACCCCATGTAACCTACCTTCCGCGAGAAGGGTTGTTCCTCACATATGGCTTGCCTTTATTGGCCAGCTGGAGTGAACACTGCCGAGGAACACAGCTCACACCTCTTTCTTTCCTTTATTGGTCGGTTTGAGTGGAGATTCGCAAGAGCAAACGTGCTCGCAGGAAGGAAATATTCCAGTAAGATGCTGGTAGAGATCTTGACCATCTTCCGGGTTAAAGGATTGTCCTGATAGCCGTGGAATACCTCTCCTCTCCTCAAATACCTCCGGATAAGTTGCCCCCTTGTCGCTACGTTACTATGTGTTAGCGACAGTTTCTGGGGGCCGATTATTGAGTGTGCAAGTTACCCCATGCCATTTTATCCGTTTTATATTATATAACATTGGTCAGTCAGGGGACAAAATTCCAGTTCCATTGCTCAAAGTTATCAATCCACTTTAGCCACCCAAACTCATAGCCCAATATGTTTTGTTCTGCAACTCTCCTGCACCTTGTCCTTGCCCGTGCACTTGCATAGTGCATACAGGGATAATGCAAAAGTGACGAAGCATGAAATGAAGCAGCCTGACTTTTCCGACCTAAAAAGCCTTACTTATTTCTGAAAAACACTGGCTAAAAGACACTCAAGGAAACCAAATAAAATTCCCATTTAAAACAAGCTTATGATCAGCAAATATCTATAAGTAAAGTGCTACATGCAGATTTATTAAGTTTGTGTACTCCCACAGCACTACCATTCGTTTTATGACTCCCTCACAAGCTACGAGGCTAACCCGAGCAAACATTCAGACTCTAAACTCTCTGACCGTGTAGACGACGAGGTTTAGAGCTACCCAGAGTAAATGCATCTTAAAAAATAAGAATTAAGTACACACACAATTAAAACAGTTCCTAATTTGTTGATTTTGATAAAAAAAATATTAATAATTATGAATAAATAAATAATTATTACACAGATTTCATTTATTTCTTGAAAAAATACCGTGCACAGGTACAAAATATTGATTCAGTATTCGATACTTACCTCTAGTTAGTATATTACATTTTCCATGGAATACACACGTAAGTTGCTATTACAGTAATCTGTAATTGGCTGTTTGTCAGCGAATAAAATGGTAATAGTACATTACGATATGAGATCCTATCACAATTTATCAACCAATAACATAGCAATGCATTATTACGCAAACGTATAACACGAGATTTTACGCGAATAATATCGTAATGTTGCTTTACCGTTTAAGTTTGTGCCTTTAATTCATGGTAATTTTAATTTCGTTAATAACTATATTTCTAAAAACGTTATATTTTTTAATATAGTATACAGTTGTTTTGTAAAAAATCACCTTTCTTTTGGTATTTGAACAATCCCGATAAGTGTATTAGTTATTAAGATATTCACGAAAAACAGTTTTTTATTTTTCCTGTAAAATTTAGTTTTTACGATTACCGTTTTATTCGCCGGGGACGGCGATATACGTGTTTTATTAAAATACCTTTTGTTTTATGTATAATAAATTAATAACGCGTCTAATTCGGGACAGCGCGCCTTGATGGGCGAGTCCTATTACTGGCTGAACGTACGATGCGTTGTGTGAGCTCAGTACAGAATATGTAAGCTAACTCAAGGTCATAGGCATATATATCTGCGTCTTAAGCCCGACTCCCACCGTGCTCCATATCGCGCACGCGCACCAGCCCGCACGAGGCCGCACCGCCACGCACGCGTTCAACGCGCGTAGGTCTGCGCTACCACGCACGCTAAGTTTCCCACGGTGCGTCGTGCGGGCTGGTGCGCGTGCGTCCGCGTTATGGCGCACGGTGGGAGTTGAGCTTTAAGGTGAAACAATTTGATATTTTTTCCATACAAACTTCGGAGGGGTTTTACTCCACTATTTGACATCGTACATTCAAAGTTAAACATGATATCGTTAGGTCTCATTATTAAAATTGTCTGTACGGAAGCAGAATAGTAAAATAAAAAGCCATTAAAAAGTTATGAGCCAACAAAGATTCGTTTTTCTTGCTAATTTTAACGCAACTTTGGGCGTAAATAAGTAATACAAGAAGTGTGAAATCTTGAAAACAAAATCCGTACCGACACAGAAAAATTACCGAAGATTTCAATAAATTTTATTTGTAATTGATTTATGCAGTGGTTATTTCAGAAAAACCTTTTTTCCAAAGGCCTTTTCGTAATTTTTGACGCACTCGTTTTACTAAAATTGGTCGGTACGGTGTTTCCGTGCGTCCGAACTATACGTTGTCCATGTAGATCAGCTTCTAACTGCTCATCACTGATACTATCTCTGTCGGACACGATGCCAGGTGAGACAGTGTGGTTTTTGGCCATGCCCACCATTGAGTTCGAGCCCGCGACTAGTTGCACCTTAAATGACATTAACAGAAAAATTATGAATGTTTTGCATGACAGACGTTTATATTTTCTTATATTATAGTAGGTAACTGTTGGCCGACACAACATCACGCCTGTATTCTCCGAAGGGCTAGTTAGAGGTATACCTATAGTTCACCCACATTTCACCAGTTATGTTTAAGTCCCATGTAATAGGGGGCGAGCCTATTGCCATCAACCGGGCACAAATCCAGACTGCGGGCTGAAAAAATTCCTAATGAAAAAAACCAATGATACTTTGCCCGACCTGGGCATCGAATCCAGAACCTCATGCTCAGCAGTAAAGACCAAGGAGGCAGTATGTTGCACGACCTCTTTTAATTTCTTTTTTTTTCTCACAGGTACTTAAAGAGTTACGACTCTTGTCAGTGCAGGACCTTCCAGCTGTCTCTCTTGAAGGCCAGATCCTAGACCTCTGATCAATACTACGATATTCAGTTTTTTTTGTAAGTACTTTTCATTCTTATTAAGTACCTACCCAGCTATCTCTTAGGATATTGCTTATCGATTTCGTAAACATTGATACAGAGTAACTTACTGATGTCGTTTTGACACTTGTCGACATATGGGTACCGTGCTTAGTCCCAAGGGCAAACCGTGGCCCCTGGCAAGGCAAGGGAAGGAACACGGGTGGGTTTTAGTCAGTAAGAGTCTGACACGCCCTTCCGCTCCGCCCAGAGCGGGAGAAGTCATTTGATGATTTCTCACCCAAAAAAAAAAAAATATTTTACCGTACTTCCGATATTTCCCGGTCTCAAAAGTCAGTTGGATAATTTGCCTTGTTATAAGGATTTTCCACCCTAGAAAAAGATAATGCAGTCACCATCTCCAGCGAAATTGGCTTACTTACAGTACTTTATAACGGACTGCGACGAAGCCCAAAAGGAGAGTTAAGTCTTGTTTTTTTACGCGACCACGGCAAGTTAAGGGAGGTTATGATTTAAACAGGCTATTTTATTACTTGTCTGTATAGGATGTGTGGTTTATACTTATTTATTTGGTGTTTTCTCATTGTTTGGTTTTAGTTTAAAATTTTCTTTTTTTGACTTATTTATCGAACCTAAGAGTCGTCCGAAGAATTGTCAAACTTTTAAGTGGCAGTGTCAACAGATAGCCGATGGGGTCGAAAGCCCGAAAGGTTCTGTAGTGGCGACCACGTACCGGAAGACGTAGCGTTGGAAAGCCACAAGGTTTTTTTTTTTTTTTTGGTTGGGAAATCATCAAATGACTTCTCCCGCTCTGGGCGGAGCGGAAGGGCGTGTCAGACTCTTACTGACTAAAACCCACCCGTGTTCCTTCCCTTGCCTAGACGGGGGCCACGGTTTCCCCTTAGGACTTATCCGCAACCCCGGTGGTAGGCATCGGCCCTAACGGACCCCTTCAGCTTCGCTGACAACTCTTTGAGGCGCGCGTGGAACACGACGCGCCGTCGACCCGGGCTTGGTCCTGGTCGGACGGCGAGCTACCCATCACTCTCCGTCCGCAAGCCCGCGCCTACGGTGGGTGGCCGGAAATCGGCGATCGATTCCCGATGCCCGGGGCGTCCAAAGCCACAAGGTGGACTGATGAACTGGTGAAGGCCGTAGGAATGCTCTGGATGCGAGAAACATAGAACCGGTCGAAGTGGCGGTGCTTGGGTGAGGCCTATGTCCAGCAGTGGACGTCTCTCGATAATGATGATCAGAGTCGTCAAGTCCTATTCAAATCTAAAATAACCTAAATTTTCCTTCCAAGAAATCGACGTTTGGGCCTTTGATTTTACCATTACCTCTTCAATATCAATTACAAACACAATTGATTATTTACAATAGAATGGGTGTAATTTCATTTGACGGTAGGTATAATTACGTCGACGAAAGCAATACTGATATTATAGTCTATTCTATTTGATCCGATACCATCTGTTATATTGAAGGCTCTAGGTGTATTATTTACCTCCAGCTAGAGTACAATAATGTACTTTCATGGTGTGTACTATACGAAGTACTGTAATTGTGTTTGCCTGTTCATTTCCACTGTAGATCCACAAACAGAAAATCAATCGCAAACTGAATGATTTTATTGAGGTATGAGGAACAGGGGGTAAAGTTCATTCATCCTCCATAGAAAAGGGAGGATCCTCCGACGAGACGTGTGTCGTGTCTGGTGGGCAACTGCCCGACAATTGATGTCTGAAGTCATATACAGCTTAGGGTGTCAAGGATATCGACACGAAGCCGGTTACCATGGATTCAGTAACATGATTCTGATCCCCCTGTGTAGAAAATTTCAACGCATGTTCAGAATCATGTACTGAATGCATGGTAACCGGCTTCGCGTCGATGTCCCTGCCACCCTGTATATACTTGTCGCGCGGTAAACTCAGCTTGCGCGATGCAGTTTTTGTGTTATGTCGGGTCTTTTGAATTATGAAGAATGGTAGTAGACCATGGTCTGAACAACGTTTGTTCTAGCAAAACTGTGATTCAAATTTCACGGTGTCTAGATATAAGTCTGGATGGGTTTGTTATAATAGTTTTGTAACAGTATTATTAACGTAGAAAAGAATGTATGCAGCCCAACTTTGAACGTTAAACCCTCTTTATATGTCCTCTTTTACGCTACTTAGTTTTACTTTGAATAAGGAGACGTCTCTCCTTTTGTGCTTCATGTAGTACTTTACTTCTGTAGTACTTTATATAAAAATTTGTCCTTTATGTAGTACACAGTTAAGTACGAAATCACGTTAACGGCACAGAAAATCAATATGAACACAAACAAGGTCTGCCGAACAGAATGGGTACGATGTTCATTTGTTTATTTATTTATTAAACAATGTAAGTAATCGTTGTTTCTCTTTGTATCTTATTCTGTTGTGCGTACAATTTGATATAACAACAACTGAGTTTATTTTAGACATCTAAGGATAACATATTTGCATAAAACCTTATAACATATAATAATGAAAGGCGATTAACAAAAAGTATTTAGGAGGAGTGGAACTGCCGGGACGGGACCTTATTAGTGATGTTCTTTGCCTTACCAAGGTGTATCGTACTACCCAGTAAGTAACTGGGTTGTGGAGGTCAGATAGGTAGTCGCTCTATGTAAAATACTGGAATTTAGCTGCATCCAGTTAGACTAGAAGCCCTAACATAGTTAGGAAAAGGCTAGACAGATGATGATTGGTGATGTTCTTCAGAAAGGTCAGGTGCGTAGTGCTCGCAACCGGCGTGCTAGTATGACCAGAAGGCTGCTAGAAACTACAGAACAGCCCTCTCAGAGGGCCTAGTGTGAGTTTCATTTTACCATCTCGATCAAACGCATCGAGCGCGTTCGGCGTTCCGATTGACCCTTCACCGGTGAAGACCGGCCGGCTGCCAATCGGAGCGCCAAACGCGGTCAATGCGTTTGATCGAGATGGTAAAATGAAACTCACACTAAGCCCACTGAGGGCCTAGTGTGAGTTTCATTTAACACCTTCTCGATCATACGCATCGAGCGCGTTTGGCGTTCCGATTGGCCCTTCACCGGTGAAGGCCGGCCGGCTGCCAATCGGAGCGCCAAACGCAGTCGATGCGTTTGATCGAGATGGTAAAATGAAACTCGCACTAAGCCCTCTAAACGAGGCAAAAGGAGTATGTAAGGATCGTAGCAGGTGGCGTTCTGTAGTTTCTGCCTACCCCCATGGCAAGAAGGTATAAGTTTATGTATGTATGTAGAACAGGGTTGGGCAGTATTTGAATAACTTGTAATTGAAATACGTAATTGAAATACAAATACGTAATTGGTATTTGTAATCCAATTACTTCTTATAAATGTAATTTGTAATTGGTATTTCAAATACCTGACGCTGAGGTATTTTGTAGTTAGTATTTTAAATACTTATGGCTCCAAAATACATTTGAACATAAATACATTTAGCGATCTTATGAATGGGAAAATAGCGCTCGATAGCTTTCGTAACCAAAATGGCGACCGCTAAATAAGTCAATCTTTAAAGTTGGCAACACTGCACTTAAACTGTAGGTAGGTACTGTAGTCTGTACTGCAGGTACATACGTCAAATTGTCAATGACATAACTTGGCTGGATTAGTTCTATTCTATTTATATACCTAACCTAACACCTGAATGTATTTTGTATTTTAAATAAAAATAGTAAAAATACCGTATTTTGTATTTTATATTTCAAATACACGACTTATAAATATTTTGTAATTCGTATTTTAAATAAGTGCGAGATAGTATTTTGTAATTTGTATTTTAATTAAAGCAATGTATGTATTTTGCCCAGCTCTGATGTAGAATAATGAAAGTCTTAAGTAAAGCAATATTTTTTGATAATTTCGTCTAATAAGCTGCCGACCTAGACCTTATTTCAAGATAGACCTACAAAATGTAAGCTCATTTTTAACTCAACTCATAAATACAAAGTAAGCTCGGGATTTGTATTATGTTCTTTCACCTAATCCGCTTGTATGGCGTATACCTACTCTTAGTAGACAGCAATAATACATAGGTACAAATTGCTACACTTGAAAAGGTCAATGTACTCTCTTAGACACCTGAAAGCAAATTAAATGACAACAAAAAACATGTTTCCGAGATCTGTACTTAAAAAACACAATTCCACACGAGACGAGCACATAGGCCTAAACTAACATTAAAAACTGAATTAAAAATGGCGGCGTAAAAGGTACAGGTAAGCACACCTCCATTGTACGTATCCTACGCATTGTAGCGAAAAATCGTTGGTACCTTCGCGATCTAAAAGCAGGAAATACTTCAAATGACTTATCAAGTTTTTGACGTTTTTTTTTTCCCTAAATCGAAATTAGGAACGACAATATCGTAATCAGGCATGATATTGTTTGGTACAAAAACCTTAAAATATGCTTTAGGGGCTTTAGGCATCCGGTTTCAATCATGGTGCTATCGAAAAAAAGGTGGCAAAAAGTAGCACAACAATTTCCATGTAATTGGCGTAGCAGATCTGTTTGTTGATTACAATTATGTCGAAATTTCTGAGAATGTCATTACTGCAAGGCAAATAAATCAGGGTAATGGGCACAGGTCTATGAGGGTCAAACAAATGGTAAAAATGATGGGTAAAAAATATCTGAACTTAATTTGGTACTGATGTGTGGAGCATGTCACTCAGGATGGCTGGACAAATCTTCAAAATAGCTCGCATTTAAGTAGGTCAACAGGGCACTTTATGTGACGGCTAAACACCCTTATCTCAGAATTTGTGACGCTACAGAATCTTAGATAATCGATCGAAAACGTGTCCAGCCAGCTTGAAAAACCACTTTTCACTGGTCTCTCAATCTCGGTAACGGAAGTGATTTTGACGACTTTTTGCATATCAACGGGCGTCACATAAATTTGTGACAGGCATGGAGCTAAAAGTTTTGAGATACGTACAGTGGTTTAGTAGAAAAATGCAAAAATCTGTGCCAGCCATCTTGAATTTACGTATAAAACTTTTGGCTGGCACTTTCGAATCTCAATAACGGTAGCGTTTTCGAATATGACTCCTTTACTAATATTTAGTGACGCAATTTGTGACAGTAATAACGTTTGATTTATGGCGGCACATGTAAGGGTTTACGAGAAATCAATGAAAACTAATGTCCAGCCAACCTGAAGTTCAAGATGGCTGGACACCTGTATCTCCGCTGCCTGATGATCTACGACCTTCAAAATGTGTTCAAAATTTTGTGACGGGGACGATAATGATAACCTGAATTTGTGACGGAGAAACTTTGCGTAGTTTCAAAGATATTGAACATTTTAATTTTCCCATACAAACACTGCAGTAGGGTTACCAATATTGTAGGTTTTATGTAGGACTAAATATATTTTATGGTGTGTTCTTTAATGGACGAAAATCCGTGTATTGGTGATACTAATAAGAACAACTGTAGATATTTAAATCAATAGAAGACAGAAGTGAGGAAGGGGGGTAATTTTTTAATGTTATTGATTATTTACTTGCAGATATCTACTCCTTTTAGTAGGTAGGTATTGGTGTTTTTCATGGTAAGTACATGGTAGTTAATGTGTCAGGATAACTAATGCTCTAAGGTATTTAAATGAAAAAATAATGTTTGCTGTAAATAAAATCACATTTATTTATTTGTACCTATACAGCGTTTCAAATGACGACGATCAACTCCATTTGCACTTCAGTAACCCTCGCCTTGTACCACAACGTTGTTTTTACCACCGCCCTAAGTGCTTGAAGCGCAAATGAAGTCGGTGGTCGTCATTTTAATCATAATACCTAGCTGAATATACTTAAATATTCTTCAATACCTATTTATAAAAGACAATTATTACACAAAAACAATCACAGCATCAGTAGCTGCTACCGGCAGATTAGTCGATTAAAAAGAAATCCTTTATTTAAGTAAAAAATATGGTCACCTCACAATATTAGTGGATGTTTGTATGGGAAAGTTTAAATGATCAATATCTTTGAAACTACGCAAAGTTTCTCCGTCACAAATTCAGGTTATCATTATCGTCCCCGTCACAAAATTTTGAACACATTTTGAAGGTCGTAGATCATCAGGCAGCGGAGATACAGGTGTCCAGCCATCTTGAACTTCAGGTTGGCTGGACATTAGTTTTTATTGATTTCTCGTAAACCCTTACATGTGCCGCCATAAATCAAACGTTATTACTGTCACAAATTGCGTCACTAAATATTAGTAAAGGAGTCATATTCGAAAACGCTACCGTTATTGAGATTCGAAAGTGCCAGCCAAAAGTTTTATACGTAAATTCAAGATGGCTGGCACAGATTTTTGCATTTTTCTACTAAACCACTGTACGTATCTCAAAACTTTTAGCTCCATGCCTGTCACAAATTTATGTGACGCCCGTTGATATGCAAAAAGTCGTCAAAATCACTTCCGTTACCGAGATTGAGAGACCAGTGAAAAGTGGTTTTTCAAGCTGGCTGGACACGTTTTCGATCGATTATCTAAGATTCTGTAGCGTCACAAATTCTGAGATAAGGGTGTTTAGCCGTCACATAAAGTGCCCTGTTGACCTACTTAAATGCGAGCTATTTTGAAGATTTGTCCAGCCATCCTGAGTGACATGTGTGGAGCTTGTATTGTTTTAGTATAATTTGCGACGCTCAAAATGAGACGAGACTTTCGACGAATTTTTCAAATTTTGTTGGTCTATTTTTGCGTCGAATGTAACGCAACGGTACCCGTAATTTTGTTTTAAGCCGGATGCAACGTAATTTCGTCGAGTTTAATTTCGAAATTTGCTCGGGTGGCGCTCTGGCCGCACCCTTGTACCAAGTAGGTTCCTTGTTCTGTGAATAAATGTAATACTCTCACCAGTTATAATTAACTAATATCTTATCTTTAACGTCGTCTTTCATAATTTAACCATCCAAATTTAGGCCGGAAAGTCCTTAAAGGGAAGAATGAAAGGGAATTAATTCAAAATCTTTTCAATTTATTACCCCCATAATTATGGAAATTTATTTTGTATTTTAATTAATTTGCGGTAGAGTATTTAACGTAAAATTTAGGTTTAATTCAATTGAAATTATTTCAAAGCGTGTTTTAACTGTGACAAAATAACAAAACGCGTATGAATGGACCTATAAACGTTCGTTAGTCTAATTTTTTTGTTACTGTCAGTTTTTGCTATTGAAATCACAACATGCCTTGTTAAGACCATAAAAAACATACCGAGTCATCTTCACCAGGATATTTTTTCAACGCATATCGGATGACTAAAAGCCACAACAGTTCGTAGAACCCAAAGGACAACAAATGAAGAGGACTTTTCAACGCAGCCTTTGTGTTTTTAACTTCAAGTGTTTGTCAATTATGCTTAAAAATATAAAATTTCGTACGCAAATGTGTATTAATGAGGGGCTGTAGGCGACGAGCACAATTTGAGTGTGCAAACACGCACGAGCGGGTACCAGGGCCCCATATATTAGCAGAGCTAAAGCAAATTGATACATATTCGCAGCCCAACGCTTTGCGCTCAGTTAACTTCTCCAACTTGCGCGGAATGATAAGCAGACGATACATTAGCTTTTTCTTTTATCATGTATTTTCTAAAAATCGAAATGGAGAAATATACTTTCGTATTTTTTTTGTATTGCGCGAAATAATAAATTCTCTACGGCACTTGGTAGCAACTCAATGAATATACAGTGTGTATCATAAATGTGTGGTCATATGGATGTGAAACTGAACAAAAGGAAAAATAAAGGAAAGAAAAGAAAGAAAATACATTTATTTAGCACAGACTAAAAGCATACAATATAATTACACAGCCGATAAAAAATAAAAAAACAACAACAACTTTCCTGTCCTCTCCTCGCCATGGGACGAACATCGCAATCGCGAAGGTAATCAGCTGTCCCAAATAAAACTTCAATACCTATACTTGACCCAAATGTATCAATGAGTCAGCAGGTTTTTTTCACGATTACGATCTTTGTCCCATGGCGAAAGTTGTTCAGTTTGTTGGTCTGCACCACACCCTTAAGGCTGACTGTCCACTGGCGCGGAAAGGAGAGGAGAGGAGCGGAGCCAATATTAACCAATGGAATTACATAAAATATCCCCTCCGCTTCAGTGGACAGAGATTTGCGAACTAGCTTTAAACTTCATACAAAAATGGAAAGCGGAGCAAGGAAGCGGAGCGTAGAAGCGGAAAAAAACCGACCGCGGGATATTGCAGCCCACTCAAATTTCTCGTCATGTGAAATCTGCCTAGCTCCGCAAAGTCCGCATCAATGGTGAGACACAGTCCGCAACTCCGCTCCGCATTACTCCCTCGTTCCGCTCCGCTGCCTCGCTCCGCGTCAATAGACAGGCAGCCGTAATATGACCACACATTTCTGATACACGCTGTATAAGCTACAAATAAGTCGTAGCATGTAGCAATGCTACGGAAATTGCTACGCCATCACACTAGGCATGATAGTTGTTAGAATTTAGAGCGTTTATTTACAACTGTACAGACGCCTAGTGTGTTAGGTACTTACTCGTATTTTAACCCCGTTAAAGCCGAGCTTTATTAAGGTCATACATATTAAAATAACTGCAGTGTCTTGCAAGACTAATATATTTTTGGCAACGTTCAAAATTGTTCTATTTAAACTGAAGAAACTGCCTGGTACTCGTAGTTACAATTTGATGTATCTACTATTATATCAAATTACGGTCATTTGTCAGCAAAAACCCTTGAGAATAATGCTCGTTAGTACGGTCATGGGTTCTCAATTCGAACAAATTATAATTAGTCTTGAAAAAAGATCATAGATGGCAGCATAGGTAACAATTATGAAATTAACAGTCACTAAAAAGCGATAAACGGAAGATTTTGGCTGAAATAAGATTAGTAAAAATCAAAACTTCCTTGTTTAATGCTGATTCATCTATTGTAACTCATAAATCTCGTATTTGCAACAAAAAAAGATAAAACCTTTTTGTTTAGGGCTCTTCGCAATAGATGGCGTCTTACTCAATTTGTCATAACTGTAGCACATTTAGCCAGTCAATAGCCCGACTAGGGAGGTGTCATTTCTTTGTATGGGATTGGGTATCTGTACGTAGTATTATATTATCTGTGGTACGGTCTATACTATGTTCATTTTATGATTATTGAAGTGACAGGTTTGTATGTTTGGATGTTTGTTACTCAATCACGTAATAACGACAGAACGGATTTGGATGAAATTTGTCACACAGATAGTTTATAACCTGGATTAACATATAGGATACTTTTTGTCCCGGTAGGACGTTCTCGTGGGATAATTTCCGGCATCCACGCGGGCGAAAGCTAGTTATTAATAAAATGATAACAGCCACACGGTCGATCGGAGGTTAAACTACGCTTGCGGTGGTCGTTTCGTGGATGGGTGACCATTACATATCGAGATCCGTGCCTCAAAAAGCACGTTTGAAGCCTTTGGTTCTTGCTGTCATTTGTAGATATTTGATAGTCGTTACGGTAGTCAGAAGCCCTAAAGTCTGACAACCAGTCTTACCAAAATGTTGCCCAGTAACTGGGTTTTCGAGGTCAGATAAGCAGTCGCTCCATGTAAAATACTGGTATTCAGCTGCATCCGGTTAGACTGAAAGCCGACCCCAACGTAATTTATTAAAATAAAACACGTACTAAAACATCAATAATTAAATTATCTTTAAAGTGGTGAAGGTTTCAGAAAAATACGCTTGATAGATTTTGCGTGATTCTCAGTTTTTTATACGCGTTAGACATAACTTTACAAATTAATTTCACTGTGTAATATAAACATAATCTAAAATATTCGTATATTAAGTTATTAAAAAAATGCTCTAATTTAACATATATTTTTTTCCAAATCAATAACACTACTCATTTAGACGTGATCTTCAGTATAAAATAATTAAAACTCGGTTATCGTCGCCTTAAGAACAGCGTATAACGCTCGTTAGTACGCTGCCTACATTCTAGTAATTATTCAAGTTACCTTGGCAACATACAGGGTGGCAGGGACATCGACGCGAAGCCGGTTACCATGGATTCAGTACATGATTCTGAACCCCCCTGCGTTGAAATTTTTCGTTGGTTATTTAAAAAAAAAACAGCTTTTTCATAGAAAAGTGCAATACCTACGCGTTCAAAATGTATGGAACAGCTGATTTTTTTTTTAATAACCGACGAAAAATTTCAATGCAGGGGGGTTCAGAATCATGTACTGAATCCATGGTAACCGGCTTCGCGTCGATGTCCCTGCCACCCCGTATAGCTGTATATTTTTGCTGGACATATAGTGACCTTATTGGTGATGTTCTTCAAAAAGCTCAGGTGCGTAGTACTCGCAACCGGCGTCGGTGTATGACCAGATGTATGAACGTAAAAGAAGCTGTAGTGACACAAGGAATAACAAAAAAGCAAAAGGAGTATGTAAGGATCGGAGCAGGTGGCGTTCTGTAGTTTCTGCCCACCCCCATCAGAAGAAAGCGTAAGATTAAGAATGTGAAATTTTAGCGTCTTGACACATTTGCTAGCACAGACATTGTCGGAAAACTAAGGTGCATTTAAACATGCATGTTTTTTGACTTGCCAAGTAAGTAGACAGCGCGGCTAAAAGCATAATGTTTACATAACAAGCGTTTTGCGGAAGCAGTGTTGCCAACCCCACTATTTTTTTTTGTTTTAGTCCATATTTGTTTTGTAGGTACTTTGTGTGTTTGTTGCTTTTCGTGTGGGTACAAACAAGGTCTACCGCCTAATGATTCTGAATCGAGTTCGGATCAGAAACGATTTTGTTTTTGAGTTCGAATCAAAAACAAAATTAAAATCGAATCTTTTTCGGGAGTAAGACCCCTGACTACTAATAAACACGGAACAAAATTACCTAGCCTAACTTAACAAAAAATGACTTTGATTCCGTTTTTTTTTTCTTAGTCGATAATTTTTTGTAAAAATCTTAATTAACCTGTTAAAATAACTCATAAGCTTTTGGAAATAATAAACAGAATCCAACTCGACCCATAAACTTCGGAGATGTGTCAAAAAACAGAAAGCAAATCTTTAAAAAATTAAAAATTGAATAACATGAAAAATGTTATAGATAGACCCCCCCTTTTGAAGTTTATTTTTGAATATATTTTCATGAATATTCAGAAAATTACGGGCGGTCACATGCGCATGGGCGACATTGTATGTAAAAAAGTCATTTGGAAAGTTTCCAAATACTTTTTTTACATATAAAACTAAATATTCGGTGTTACGATATTATTATTGCATTTCACTATCAATATTTTAGTTCACTAGTTAGCCACATTTCATATTTCCATACAGTATTATTGCCAAAATAATCAAAACAGGTAAATATTTGACATCTATTGGCGACGTTACCCAGTTTAAGAATAAACGCTCTTGGGGCCAATTTCACGATGTCCGAATAGCCACTACCTACTTACCGAATATATTCAAAAATGGAACAGAATTTGTATGAAATTATCTGTCAAGTTAGATATGGCTGGTTTTAGAGTCACGCTGACCGCACGCTGACCGTCGGCGCTGACAGCCGAAACGTATGAACTTCAGATGGCGGTTGGCGTAATTTCATAAGAATACTAAACTTTATATACCTACATTGTCTTGTCAGCGTGAGAGGAAAACCAGCCTAATATAGGAACTTAATCGTAGGTGGTGTAATAGATGGTCACCCATCCACGAACCGACCGCGGCACGCGTAGCTTAACCTTCGATCTATATATAACTGTTATTTATCATGCATGTATGTTCTCTGCCCTAAAACCACACGGTAAACTTACATCCAGATTGTGAGAACTCACTCGTGTATCCGGAATACGTTGAAATAATAATAATCCACCCAATTAGGTAATTTTCGGAATCCTTGGGAACATTAGGAAATGGGAAGTTTGGTAACATGTATTAGTGAAATTCGAATTTCGAATATTTCATGGAAGGGCACATCACTTATTCCACTACTTAAGGGCACGCTAGTTGGTAATTCTTCCATACAAACGTAGTAGATTACTCCTCTGTTTGACGGTGTACGTTCAGAACTAAAAGTTATATCAATTTGCCTTGGCATTATCCAGTTCTGTATGGAACCCGAATTAGAAAAAAATATATTGGTTTGAAAGTTATGAGCGTCGAAACTTCCATATTTCAACACAAATTTTAACTCGTATTTGGGCGTAAACAAATAACTTATGTAGTAAGAAAATAAAAACTGTACAGGGATAGTTCAATAGTTCAAATCATTTTATTTTGAGTAAATACATTCAGTAGTTTTTCATAATATCTATACGCCCAAAGGTCTGTTCAAGAAATTTTACGCGCTCGTTGTCTATTTCACTAAATAAATTAATAAATACATATATAAATAAATCGATAAAAATAGATAAACAAATACTATATAAAAAAAAACTAAATAAATAATTAGACTAATTAGCATGCATATTAGTAACTCCCACCAACCTGTTCGAGCCGTCGACTAGTGTACCCTTAACCAAGTATTTCGTGGAATAGACACATACATCCGATCCAATAACTTCGACCTCTATTTATACCACTTTACATACAACAATAGCTTCAAAAGGAATTTAAATTAACTACACAAACGTCGAACCAATACGGCTTAATATTAACATGTAGGAACACAATATCGATCAAAGTTGCTAGTCTCATGGTATTCGTCTGGCACAAAATATTGGACAAAACAAGCCAATACACGCCATATTGGCCCAATATGTGCTCACCAACATTACCATAATGTCCAGGGAGATTTATTGTCCTACCCAGACGCTGACCTTAGCGAAGTTTATTCGTTATATTAAGGTAATACTTATAAAAACTATAAATATGATTTGTGGTAAGCAAGTCTTGTATCTTTTATAGGCTTGAGTAAAATATTTTTACGCGCCAACAAGAAGGATCGTTCGTGAAATGGAACTACTTTCTTTCAGCCATCATTTGACTTTTTTTATTTCTTGACATTTCGGGCCCTGTAGATATAGTCAGTCGTGGACGGGAGTGGTAGGTAGTCCTTAGAGAATTAACTACTTGAGTTTAAATGAGTAAATATATATTTTGTGGAAGATGACAAAAGGTGTTGACTTTCTCTTCAAAGTAATTTCATAAATTACTTAAATGTCAATTAATGACGACTAACGATCCCTTTCGGTTTCCATTATCCGTTATTTACGCGCGCCTCCACCAATTTATTAGATATATTCTAGAAATTAACGAGAATTCTTTTAATTATTTTCCCTTTTCTGCAAAAAAATAGCTCAAACTTAATTAAAAAGTACAACGTAGAGAAAAACTCGCAGTCTAAATAAAGACGTTTTTCGGCAACAATTCTTAAGATAAAACGCTTAATTACTCAAACTAAAAATATTAATTAGTATGCTATGGAGTTACTTGAGGAAGTCAAGTTAATAAAATATAACTTTTGTAAGTCCGCTCATAAATATCGAAACTTTGTGGAACCATGCCAGATTTAATAAAACAAAGCTTTTCATACATTTCTGTGTGTAACAAAGAGAATAATGAGAGTAATGTTTGACACTAACTTGTTTTCTCGCGGTTTTACTTGCATCCTAGAGGAACTACTTTATGTACTGGAATTAACAGTACCCCATATGTTAGTACAAAACATGTTCTATTTGTATACAAAATTGCATCGAAATCCGTTCAGCCGATAATGTGTGATGGAGAATCAAGCATACAAACTTGCTTAAAAAAAACATTAAATCATACGATAAATTATTGCATGTCAAAATAATAAAAGACACCTATAAATCCGACAGATTTTTTCTATCGGAGCAAAAAAATCTGTATAAAATTAATATAAATTATATAATTATTAATAGTCACGTGAAATCCGCATTAACAGCCAGTAAATTAGCATGAACAAAAAGACCAGTTTTTTTTGTTAGGTAAATTGTTATAAAAACCTAACTGTTAACTGTTATTGAAGGCATAAAGAAGATTAGATAAAAAAAACCAACAGTTAGGCTGGCATTATAATAATACCTACCTTTTTAATTTTTTTTTTACTAAGTTTAATAATCATATTTTACTCCTTGAAAGTTTTGAGTATGAATGTGGTTGTCAGAATACCAGCGCTGCGGTATTTATTATTTCTTTAAATACCGCAGCATTATGCTGAGATAGGGGCCTTTTTGGCCTCGCACAGGTGATTATATTTTGTAAATTTCACAAATACTCCGTTTTGTTTATATTTTCTTGTTTATAATGTTTTTACAATTGCTGTTTGTATTTCCTGTGCGTGTCCCAAATAAAATATTTTTCTTTCTTTCTTCTTTCTTTCTTTCTAAGAGTAGGACAAGACCAAAGAAACGATGGATGGACTTTGTGAAAGATGATATGGCTGGTAGGGGGTGACTACCGAGATGACGACTAACAGAGAAGTATGGAAGGAAGGGACTGTTCTGAAAGAGTCATAAAGAATCTTGTAAGAAATAGATACGTGTTTCACCTCTCAACGAAGCATCCTCAAGGTGACGATTGACTTTTTGCGAACCCGGACACGACGTGTTGCCACGCCAAGCACCGAACGCGGAGAATGATATCTTGTTTAAAGTTTTGTAACTAAGTATCAACTATCATTAATTTGGTAAAATCAACTCCAATGGCAGTTTACTCTTGGATAATAGAAATCAGCAATTAGAATTGTTGTGTTTCAGCTGTTAGAGTAATTAATATAGCCTTCCTCTGTGGTTGAGGATTCCGTGTGAAGCTGGCTTCCACCTTCGGCCTGATCATCACTTACCATCAGGTAAGATACAGGCCAAGAGCTTACTCGTGGTAGATTTTTTTTTAATCATAATCAGCCTATAATGTTTCCACTGCTGGGACACAGGCCTCCTCACAGCAAGAGGATGTGGGCCTTAATCCACCACGCGGGCCCATTGCAGGTTGGTAGATGTCACATGTCTTCGAACTTTTGGTTCTAGGACATGCCGGTTTCCTCACGATGCTTAACTTTACCGTTTTGAGAGCAGTGGTCATGGAATAATTTACACAAAGTAAAGCGCTTGTCTGGGTTCGAACCTACAACTCGTAAGTTGCGGCCGTTACCACTGGGCCACCACTGCTATACATATATACCTATATATAATACCTTGCGAGCTCGTGGCTAAGTAATAACAGCCGCACGGGTCGATCCATCAGGTTAAGCTGTGGCTATATATATGTATGTAAAGATGGGTGACCATCTTTACATACCGAGACTCCTTCGTGCCTCGGAAAGCACGTTAAGCCTTTGGTCCCGGCTGTCATTCGTGGATCTTTGATAGTCGTTACGATTCGTCAGAAGCCCGAAAGTCAGACACCAGTCTTACCAAGGGGTATCGTATTACCCAGTTACTGGGTTGTGGAGGTCAGAAAGGCAGTCGGTCCATGTTAAATATTGGTATTCAGCTGCATCCGGTAAGACTGGAACCTGACCCCAACATAGTTGGGAAAAGGCTAGGCAGATTGATTGATTGATATAATACTTCGCGAGGTACTGGACTTATCAAACGCCCCGAAACAGTAACCTAAAAGAACAATTTTGATTGCTATGTGTAGTACAATTTGTTTTCCTACGGCTGGATTTTTTCATATTTAGCAATATCCGTTTCCATTCCTACGGCTAGGTTGGACATAAGCCTCTCCCAAATTCCGTAATATCCGGTTTTCCACAACTCCCTGCTGCCATCCTCAGGTAAATATAGAAGGAGGGGTCCACCTACGCCTGCTAGTTTGCGAATACTATTGTAAAACTACGGTTATTATGTAAATTCTATGACCGAGCGATTCTTTACAAGGTCAAGAAACCAATACTTAACGTAGCGAGGATCCTCTTATCTTTTGTCACATACTTATAAAAAAAAAATCTCAACTTTACATAATAAAGAAATAAAATATTAACGGCCATAATAAAATAGTCTTGTTTTATCTGTTTTATATGAAATGCGTGTAAATTCGAGCTACCTAAATCTAGATTATTTAAGTGTTACTGATTTTATTTTTTTTATTTATAACTTTTAAATTCAATATCAAGTTTTACTTGAAATATAAATTATGTTATTGTGACATTTATACTAATTTCTTTTTGGCAAGAATTCTGAAAGCCTACTTATACCTATTGTTCTCGTGCCGAACCTAGTGCTAGCAGTGCCTAGTGTAATACGAACGCGTAAAATAAACGTAACTTAAATTCAATCTATTTTTATCGAATTTTTTTTTTTTTTTAAATATGCGGCAAGATCAATTAGTATCACACCCGAGATACGGATAAAGTCCAGTAACTTCCAAGTTTACGCAAAATGTATTTAATTTAGGCATCACTCGTAGAGGGCATTTTAATGTAGCCTATAATATTAATATACGCACTTTACCAAGGTTATTCTGCTAGTAAAACCGCAGTAAAAACGGACAGGGTATAAAATAACCTCACGTTCGCCGTCTCCATGGCTTGTAAGACCTATAATATCCGATTTCCACGTATGTGTAGGACTTATGTCCACTTGTTCGTGGCCATTAAGAGATGTATGGCTGTATCAGGTTACTGCACAAGCACTGGTCTGCTTCCTTTATTACAGGAGCCATTAATGGATAAATTATTGTGTTGTTATCTCTCCTTGTAGAGGAATTAAATAAATTGGGATAATGGTAGGAGAATGATGGTACTTCCTTGTAGATAAACTAATATAGGGTGGGGTAGTTTGCGAACTAGCTATGAACCGTACTATTAGTTAGTTAATTGACTCAGGCACGACTTGCGGAAATCCATTATAAACTACTCGTACAATAGACGACGTATAATATATTAACCTAATCCGCTTAACTGTTCTTAAAAAGTCCTAAAAGACACTTTGCGTTCGGCGCTTGTCGTGGCAACACCTCGTGTCCGCGTTCGCTACAAGTCAATCATCATCCTGAGGATGCCTCGTTGAGAGGTGAAACACGTGTCGATTTCTTACAGGGCTATTTAGGACTTTTTAATAACAGTTTAGCGGATTAGGTTATTAAACATACGTCATCTATTGTAGTTTACCGTACTATTAATCTTAATACATCGTAAAGTTACTTACAATAGTCTCCGTATCTAAGAACGAATCGCTTTGCTTCTTTTCTTTCCTGGGCTGGCATTTTGAGTACTTTATCCGGCCTACCCAAATGTCCCTTCTTTGGTATTGTTCGTCGAGTCGTTGAGCTCCTAAGTCCTTTGAGTTGAGCTACAGGATTACTGACGAATGCTTGCACTGACTGGACAGGTCCACTCAAAGTGTGGGGCTTTCCTCAAAAGACCATTAAAAAGACCATTTCAGACACGGATCTGCTTGGCCTCACATCATCTGACCAAGATTATGTCAGGCTTTAAAAGAGAGTTTGACCTCTGAGCTGTTTCCCTATTTCTTCTCAGTAGTAGTCAGTTATGAAATGTCGACTCCACGTAGTTTTTTTTTTAATATTTTGCCTTGTTAAGAGCGTTTATACACAAATAGATATAAAATAATTCGCTGATTAGTTTCGCAATACTACAACTAACTAAAATATTGGATATGAAATAAAAATAAATAAATAAAATAAAATTAAGTTTATTGACATAAAATTCCTTTGTACACAATGCAATAATTAATATCGTAACTCCGAATATTTAGTTTAAGATGTAAAAGAACATTTTGGCACCTAAAACGGTTACAACATCAAATTCAGTGTTATAATTGCAATTCATTATTAATATTGCAGTTCTCTAGTTAGCCACATTTCATATTTTCATACATTATTATTGGCAAATTAATCAAAACAGTTAAATATTTGACATCTATTTGACAACTTTCAGAATAAACGCTTTAATGTGATTCCGATATTTATCTACAGAATAAACAATTTCATTTCATTTCCTATCGATACAAACTATGTACAGTCAAGAAAATTAATTGTTAAGGTTATTGACACCTTACGTCAATAGCAATCTCATACAGCTGTCAAAAAAATAACAGTTGTGTTTTGAATATACAGACAGTTTAAGTTTGTAGGTAATTTGCTCATGAATTAATATCCCTCTTAAGAATAGCTAATGACGTGATAAAATATGAGCCTGTCAGCAAGATGATAGCAAGGTTATCTGTTCAGGGTGCACCTGACGTACTTACATTTTAGTATTTCAGGCTTATATGCACCATTTCGAAGACGATTATTTTGTATAATAAATTAACTATCAAACTATTAAAATAAAAATATAATAACCTAACCTAATTAAAACTATAAAATTCGGCGTCAAAAAATTCCTCCGCATCGCTGTCGACTGGTAACTTATTAGTCTTATTACCCAAGAGACTGGCGGCACTTACCTTTTCATGGTACAAAAAAACAAAAATAAAATCCAAAGACTAGACAATAAAAAAAAATTATAGTGTGTAAGATAAAAAAAACTTTGTCAACTTGATAGTTTTACATAAAGCAGTTGATATCTAACTTTGCCTTCTTGGAAAGACAGTGTAGATAAATAATCTCTTACGCGACATTACATCCCTAGGGAAGAAATAGGAAGGCATATTTTGTAGCTGGTAGTTGGAAACCGGAAAAAAGACAAGCCAACTACGTCGTTGGCACTTTCCCGTCCTTAATGGATTATTAGGAAAATTACTTGCAACAGGAAGCTACAATTTTTACGACGCCATTTTCCTTTAAAACCGGGTAGTAGTGACAATGTTGTCTTCATAAAAATCGGTAAAGTTGAAACGAAGAAAGCATTTCCTGTTAAAGTATTAATAAAACAAGCTACATTTGCACATTAGGCGGAATTGTCGTCTCGAACTATGAATAAATAATATTCTGTAGCAGTTCTTGAGACGGCTCGCCTCTCTTCACTAGCCTCTTTCGTTCGGTTGCCTCTCTCTTTATTTTTTAAATATCGCAGCATATGCTGAGATAGGGGCTTTTTTGGCCTCGCACAGGTCGTTAATAGTTTTTAATTTTTATTTTTGGTTTATACAAACTCTTTTTATTGTTAGTTTTAGATGCTCCTTTTAGTTTTTATTTTTTTATTAGTTTGTATTTCTTGTGCGTGTCAAAATAAAATATTTTTCTTTCTTTCTTTCTTTCTTTTTTTCTTTCTTTCTTTATTTATTTCTTTCTTTGTTCTAGTGTTTGCTAGCGCTACTGCTAAGCAGTGAGGTCTTGGGTTCGATTAACAGATCGGGCAAAGTATTATTGGGTTTTTCCATCTGGAATTTCTCAGTAGCAGCCCGGAGTCTGAATTTGTGCCCGGTTAATACCAATAGGGTCGCCCCCTATTACATGGGACTTAACCATTACTGGCTAATGTGGGTGCCACGGAACTACTTTAGGTACACCTCTGCCTAACCCTTGGGAAAATATAGACGTGATGTTATGGTATATTAAAAAAAGCTATCCATTTGAACATTAGGCATAATTGCTGTCACGAAATATGCATAAAAAATATTTTGTAGAAATTCTCGAGACGTGATTGCATTGATGTTTCATAACTGCATAGAAAGGAGAGGAAGTGCCAGAAGCGAGTGGAAATTCGGTCATCAGAATTTCATTATGAAAAGATTAGGTTTCCGTCGCTCACTGTGTACGAAACCTTGGGTCGACATGTGTTTCGGGTATCGTGTTCAAAGAAACATGTAACTTTGCTTGTTTTTGTACTGTATTATATATCTCCTTAGACTAGCCTTAATGTAAATTATTTTCTTCGTAGATAACTATAGATTCATGTCGCTTGTAAATTAACAAGCTTACTTTTAAGTTTTTTTAAGAGGAGCAGTGGTGGCCCAGTGGTATCGGCCCCGATTCGGTCGTGGGTTCGAACCCCAGCAGGCGCTTTACTTTGTGTAAATAATTTCATCACCACTGCTCTCAAAACGGTGAAGGTAAACATCGTGAGGAAACCGGCATGTCAAGAACCAAAAATTCGAAGACATGTGACATCTACCAACCCGCACTGGGCCCGCGTGGTGGATTACGGCCCACTCCCTCTTGCAGAGAGGAGGCCCGTGTCCCAGCAGTGGGAACCTTAATAGGCTGATTATGTATGTATGTACTTTTAAGTTTCGTGTAGATAGGAGCTCGTGGCTAAGTAATAACAGTCGCACGAGTCGATCCATCAGTTTAAGGTACGCTTGCCGGGGTTGGTCCGTGGATGGGTGACATCTTTACACACTGAAACTCCTCCGAGCCTCGGAAATCACGTTAGGCCGTTGGGCCCGGCTGTCATTCGTGGATCTTTGACAGTTGCTAAGGGTCGTCAGTCGCTCGAAAGTCTGACAAAACAACCAGTCTTACCAAGGGGTATCGTATTACCCAGTTACTGGGTTGTGGGGTTCAGATAGGCAGTCACTCCATGTAAAATAGCTACCGGTATTTAGCTGCATCCGGTTATACTGGAAGTCGACCCCAAAATAGTTGAGAAAAGGCAGAGTGATTGACTTTTAAGTTTCGTGTAAAAATCTTTATGGACTCTTCCAGTCCCCTGCGCTACGTCTTTGGCAGGTCAGTGACATGCACTACAGGATCACGCAAAGTTGCTGCCCCCAAAACCTTCGCTGTGCACGACTGTCTTTGACCATTGACGCTGGTGTACTGTCACAATGTCTTCATTCCTATTAATAGCCCACGACTTTGAATGACATTCCAACCGGGAATATAGCGCGCATTTGCATACACTTACAAAAGCCATCGCCGCCCAAATGCGCTCTACAACTAACTATTCACACTCTAAGTTCAAATCCAAGTGAAACATACCGTCTAACTTCAATGGGACGGCAACTGTATTGAGAAGCTCGTCGGTAAAATACAAAGCGATTCTGTTTACTGTTTACGAGCGTCCGACCATAACGTTGGGTTAACATGACCACTAAACCTTAACTTCAAACATTCATTATTATTTTCTGCGCTCACCTATTTGAATTAGTTAGTTGATTTGTGTTGCTTGTTTTCTTTATATCCTGTTTATTCTTCATTAGGTAAAGATATTTATTAAGATCATTGGATAAGATTAAACAGGCTATAAATATACTAATTTCCACAACACTTTACAGCATGACGGGTGATCACCTCTTGAAGCACCTTAATCAACAGCCTGTCTATAAGATATATTAGGTATGCTTTTTTCTCATGAAGTATGAGAAAAAAATCCTAATAAATCTTATAATATAAGTATATAACCTAATATATCTTTGCTACGGTGAATTATTTAAATATTGAAAACTTAATGTAAAATTCATAGCAAAATACGCACTTAAAAAGGTCACATATTTTAAATAAGAGTGGCGAATGTAAAATAATCTATAATTAATTATAGATTGTTTAATATATATAATTAATTAATTAATTATAGATACGTGTAGATTTATTTAATTTTTTATAACCGATGCATATATTATGTATTCTGTAACGTTTGTAAAACTAAGTTAAATAAAAATAACTCAAGAAGATACTATATTATCAAACTTGTTTACACTATTATTTCGTTTAATAAGAATGGGAGTAGCGTTTACCACAGATGAATTCAGATGATTCACTCGCATTTTAGGGATGAAGCTACAAGTACGCGGCGGGCTCGACTTGATGGGCCAATTCAATGCGTGTAACGTAGTCAGAAGATCTAAGAATGGCGCGATAGAAAGAGAGGTAACTTCTAGGTGAATATAACTGTAGATAATTAGCGCTGTACGACCTGAATTACACTTTAAGAGGGTGCATCCTGAAAGTTGGCAACGTCGTAAATAGCTGTCAAATAGTTACCTGTTTTGATTAATTTGGAAATAATACTGTATGGAAATAAGAAATGTGGCTAAGTAACTAACTAGAATATTAATAATGAATTACAATTATAACATTGAATTTGATGTTGTCGCTGTTTTATGTGTAAAAAAGGCATTTGGAAAGTTTCCAAATACTTTTTTTTACATCTAAAACTAACTATTTGGTGTTACGATATTAACACCAAATAGTTAGTTTTCGTTGGTCTGCACAATCCTTTATTGTGTCGCAGCGAGAGACGCTTTTTGTTTAAATGATTTTGCGGATGTAACTATCTGTATTTATCTGTGCCCTTACCAAAACTGTACTTACAGTCCGGCTGTCAAGAGAATGCGTTCCTCACAGCTGTCAGTTGGACCATTTCTAGTAGTAATAAGGATCAAATTCGCAAAACACATATTCTTTAGTATGAAACTGACAGGTGTCAAGGACGCATTTACTCAACGGCCGGACTGTACTCACGTAAATCCCTAAGTGAATGAGAAAATTCCGCGTACTCACGGCTACACATCAAGCTATACATTTTAGCCGTGTGTACATCTTCATTAACGTGGCTAAGCTGCATCAAGACAGCTACAACGTAATATTATGGGCGGAAGGTCAATCCTATTCTACACTTCTTCTTCTCTTATATTGAGAAGGCTCTGGTAATATATGAGCTTGTCAGCTAGTTGGCAATGGAGCCAACTTCCCAAGATAAACCGAGCTACATGAAGTATCCAACTTGTGGAGGCACGCTTCACCGTGTTAGAGTGCTTTACTCTCGATATTTATTTATTTATTTAAGTTTTCATGCACAACATTACAGAATTTAATCCCAAGGCGAAAGGCGTAGGTGTGTGACTTTTTAGTTTGTTAATTGTTCTGTAGAAACAGAACAATTAACGAACTAAAAAGTCACAACCAGTCAGTCAAGTCAGTGTGTATGTAGCTTATAACCTATTTATGTACTGTTGTACCTATTTTAGTTGTAATGCATTATGATATATATTCTAAATTAAATTTTTCTTTGTCACAGCCCCCAGTGTCTTTCAAACAGCCCCCAAATTACGCAATGCACGATCAATTTTAAATTGAAACCAATTGAAAAAGATTGCCAGTCCATTGCTTCATAAGTTCGACAAAAAAAATCTGCTCAATTTTTTTTGTCAAAAATGCATTACGTAATTAGGGTGCAGAGCACTTGCTATCAAATCTCTACACCACCCTTGGTTGACTGATAGAGAATGCCTAAGGCATTAAGTCCGCCTTTGTAACTTTTTTTTGTGTGCGAAAAGTTTAAATAAATAAATAAATATTTATAAAACACGAGAAATAACAAAATAAACAAACAAAATAACACTTGTATACCTAATAAAAAAACTGCAATCAATAGAAAAAAACATATTAATTAATTATCTTTTATCCATCTTGTCAAGTTCTCATAAATGTCGCCTTTTCCAAATGACAATGCCTAATCGTGCCCCACCTTTCATTAGATTATACCAAATATAAAGTAATCAAAATTATCGCATGAAAATATGATCCTTTCTTACTTAACTGTTATTCTGTTACACTTGAGGATAAAGAGTTAGTAAAAAAAGGAATTTAAAGAACCCAAGTCCTATTTCCTGTTTTTATCGCGAACATTTGTGTTACGTACATACCTAGTACGCATACACGCGGAACAAAACGATTTTTTTAATAATAAAAATGACGTCTATTAATTTAGTGTATCGGATTTTAATATATGTAGGTATGTATTCGGTTTTAATACACATATAGCTAATGAAAATAATGTGTTTTTTCGTACCTATAAATACTTAATTCGGAATGTTACGAAGGCTTTACCTTGTCAATTTTTGTACATATGTCTAGATTTCTGTCCGAAATATTTTCTTGTTACATACTTTTAAATAGTCCCCTTGTTCGAGTTTGTGTCTCGACTTATGTGTTTTATAACGTCGCAAGATTCATGCTAATCAAGAGGTTGAAAAAGGACACTACATGAGATTCAAGCTCGCACAAGCGAACTGACTTATGTGCTTTAGTCTGCCGATGTATTGATTTAAAATTAATAATCTATTTTTTTACTTATGTGCTGTAGTCCGCCGACCCGACTTTTAGAGCGTAATTTTTCAGTAGTCGGGTTTTATAATTGATATGTCACACGGTACAGTTAGCAAAGCCTTTTTTTTTTCTTTCTTTCCCCCCTGAATTGACACCCATATTCAAAAGTCATTTGTTTACTTACACTTCCGTGTTTGGGTTACAGAAATTCATATGTGTACCTTTCAATTAAATTGTTCAGTAGATTCGAAGCAAGGTGGCAGTGACAGACAGACAGACACACGAGTGATCCTATAAGGGTTCCATTTTCTCCTTTTGCGGTACGGAACCCTAAAAAATACTAAACAACTATTCAATTAAACTAAGACCCAGTCTACCTCATCCTCTCTGATGGGGTCACCAGTACCACAAATTCTCAATACTCGACCATCAATCGTACAACTTGGCACTCAATGTGTACTTACCTTGAAAGATGGCATACCTTTCGCCTCCCCTCCTATTTATTATTCAAGGGTTTTCCGTCCTTTTCTGACTGTTACGAAAGATATGTGGGTACTTATATGACTTCTAATATATTGCACTCGCTTTTCTACTTGACACCAAGGTCTCACGCAGACAACTGGCGCAATTTTTTGCTTCTGAGAGGACAATGTTGAATTATATGAAGTAGGATACTCGGAGCGCCAAAAGGCTGGGACAAAAAGTATGGAGACTTCACAGATTTTTTGTGAGGACAGACTTAAGTGGAACAACGAGTTTGTCGTCTTATTTGACCCTTACTACTGTAACTTTAAAACGTGTAGGTAAGGTAGTACTGTAGAGCTTTTAAACGGGATGGCTTTCACAAAAACACACAGTCAGTCCAGTCAGCCAGTTAGTGGTTCAGTTTTTCATTCAGCTCTGTCTCGCATAGGGTCGCAGCATTTATGCTGAGCGATGGCCGTTTTGCATGGATGTGACGCATATTTTCCCCCAAATTGTACCGGTAACTGTACCGCAAATAAAAGTATTTTCTTTCTTATCCAACCTCCACGATTGTTATAAGTTAATGACATAATTATCAAAAACCTAATTTATTATGGAAAAGTTTTTAAAATCAAATCTTGTATTAATGATTCTAAATACATATCTGTTACAGTCACGCATCATATTTTGATCAAGATACATCTCAAAATATATCTCAAATGCGCCATGGTTTATCAGGAAAGCTGAAGTTCACGAACACCTGAACATGAAAACAGTCAAGGAAATATGTTCATGTTCGCAAAAATACAAGTCCAGACTCTGGAGAGATACCCTAACCAATTAGACGCTCAACTCACAATACCACATTGTGTCAGCAGACTCAAAAGACGCAACTTTCTACAAATAGATAACTTGTAGAGAGCTGCTTGACTAATAAGAGAGTTGCTTCTGATGAGGAATAACTCTCCCGATACACAATCAGCGGCAAAAAATGTCCTCACTGAATGAGCACCCACTTGAACATTTGGGTGCGCTTTTGATTTAGTAGCATTCGAACGCTCCGACGGTAAACATGCCGTAAAAGTCGTAAAAATTTATTGCGTTTTGAACATAGCTTTGTGAAATAAACTTAAAGCATTGCGTTTAAGGTTGAATTTACATTAATGTATATTTATTTAAACTACTATAATTATCACAATTTGGTGACACTTTTAAGAGAACTTTTGTTTGGGATTGTGTATCTAGTTCTTTATTATTGATCGAGGCCCCTGCCAGATCATCCTACAACTCATCTGCTTAGTTTTGTAAATTGATTGCAAAATAAGCAAAGACAAAAAAAACATGAATCTAAGTACCTGTCACTGACCTGCAAATTGTAAAAAAACGTAAGAAAATTTGTATTTCACTGGCTACCTAAAATACGCCTTTTATTGTCTTGGTATTGCAGTACACACAAGCTACATATTATTTTGAGTACGTGCTGACTTCGCATTGTATAAGCTTTCCGTACATTAAGAGATCAGCTTATACTGGAAATTATAGCTTCTAAATCCAAGGAATGAAAATCGCCGAGCACTTGTTCTCTTGCTCTACGAACTGTTCACAATCTTGTTTTTAAAACATGAATTAGGGCCGATTATTCAATCTATTTATGCAACCTTAGTTTTTGTTCACCCTAAACCTCTTAAGGGGTCATTGTACTCATCATTATGAACAATTTTTACTATGGGATCAACGCTGAAATTGCGAAAAAATAATCTGCTGTTCCCTACATTGATTTTTCATCCGACTGCTGGGTCAGAGAGGCCTCATCTCTTAAAGGGATTGGGCTGTAATCCACCACGCGGGTCCAGTGCGGGTTGGTAGATGTCACATGTCTTCGAATTTTTGGTTCTAAGATATGCTGGTTTCATCACGATGTTTTCCTTCACCGTTTCGAAAGCAGTATTGATGTAATTATTTACACAAAGTGCGCTTGCCTGGGTTTGAGCTCACTACCCCAACTTACGACGACTCGTAAGTTGGGGCCACCAAACTAGTGAGAAAAATAGTAACCTAGTGTGAGAGTTTAATAGCTCCCGCGATTCTATTTTTGAGCTAGTAGCGGCCCCCAACACTTATTTTACTATCCTGGCTTGTGTGATAGCCTCGTATCTCCGGTGAAGCTAGCATCTTATCGGATCATTTTGCTCCAAGGCCTATGTCACTGCAATGCTAGTGGCAAAACAAATCCTAGCATCATGTAAACTGTCATGAGCGAACTGTCATGAGCGAAGTGAACTGTCAGGATAGTAAGCCAGGATAGTAGGTCCGGATAGTAAGCCAGGATAGTAAGCCAGGATAGTAAGCCGGGATAGTAAACCAAGATAGTAAGCCAGGATAGTAAGCCGGGATAGTAAGCCAGGATAGTAAGCCGGGATAGTAAGCCAGGATAGTAAGCCGGGATAGTAAGCCAAGTTAGTAAGCAAGAAAAGTAAGCCGGGATAGTAAGCCAGGATAGTAAGCCAAGATAGTAAGCCAGGATATTGATTGTCTGCCATCCTAGCTTGAAATACTAGCCTCTAACCTAATACTAATAACCCTTAATTATACTGATTTTACTACTACTAGCAAGCCTACTGTACCTATAAAATAGGCACCTTCTCTACCTTTTCACTCACGACTTCACAGAATTTCAACCCTTTAAACTGTGAAATATGAAGATAAACTCGGACTTTGACCCTCAGTTCTAGGAATTCATCCTTGTATCCTAACTATACACATATCAAACATGTCCAGTACATCGTATGAAGTATATCATAACGCCTATATTCCCCAAAGGGTGAGTAGAGATGCATAGTACAGCAACACTTCGCCAGTAAGTCACAAGATAGGGATAAAGGGCCTGCAATGCCATCATTGATAGAACCAAATAACACTGCCCGACCTGAATAGATATTCACAATCTCACAACCATTATTAATACACTTCCGTCCGTCACAGCACAGATGAAAACAGATGGGACACTTCGGGTAGGGTTTTGGGGGTACCTAGGTAGAAAATTTTTATTGAAAAGTATTTTTTTTTTATAAAATTTTACCTGCTCTTTATTTATCGTCTCTGAAATCAGAAACACTTTATATCATTTAAAAAAAGTTGGCAACCCCAACCTTCCCCCCCCCCGAAATGAATTCCTGGCTACGGTCCTACTTCGCAGTTTAGGTACAAGTACAAGCTGCCTTGTACTTGTACCTAAACTGCGAAGCAGGAAGCCCGTCTTGCTGGGCCAATTCAGAGAGTGCAACCTAGTCAGAAGATCTAAGAGTTCCGCGATAGAAAGAGAGGCAACTGCTAGGTGAATAAAACTGTAGGTAATTAGCGCTGTGTCATTGCAAGAGTCGCTTTTTATTTAAATGGTTTTACGGTGTGTCCCATCTGTATTAATCTGTGCTTTCGTGCCGAATCCAACATCAATCAATGTTATCGAAGGGTCCTCTAAACGCGGTTTACAAATCCGAGACCCGATTTTGTTTTACAATTTAACGATGCCTTTCCTCCAGAGATGTGATATATAGCTATGCTACGAGGATGTAAAGCTAAGCTACGAAACTATGTGACCGTTTCCACAAATGCTAAGCTATGTAGCGGAGCGAGTAAGATGTGCTTTGAAGACGCGTCGCCGCAAGGTAGCTGTGCGAGGAAGATGCGCAGCTTGAACTATGCGATGCATCGACAGTAGGCAAGGCGTGGGGAGCGGCTGCTTCTGCTCTGCCCATAGCTACACTATTCGTGCATCCATAGTACGCATCCTTCCATATAAAAAACATAGCATAGTTGAACCCGTTTTCACCAGGACTATGCTACGTGGAACAATGAATACTATTCTATGTTCTATGTAAAGGGTTTAGTCCTTCGAGTGGACCATTGTGCGTGGGCCATGGCGGCCGTTTGGGGGGTTATTCCAACCAGCCCACCTCCCTCCAGAAGTTAATTAAAACTCCCTGTCTGTTTAGAACATCCTTTTGGTGGATATCAAACGCATCCATAGCAACATAGCATAGCACAACTCTGGTGGAAAGGCACTTAAGCCAAATAGACGATCCGACTACCGAGATGACGACTAATAGAGAAGTATGGAGGACAACGACATGTTGCGCCAACCCCGGATGAATTGGAATAAGGGCAGGAGAATGATGATGATGAGACGTCCGCTATTCTTCTGTCATCTATTTGCTGTCGGGGCCCGGGGGCAATGCAAATCAGGGGGTCAAGTCTACTAATTTAGAAACGTCACAATGGTCTCTCGACCATCGAGAGACCATTGTAAATTAATAGACTTGGCCCCCAGGTAAGTAGGTAATCGAAAATTTGTCATTTTTAACCGACTTTCAAAAAGGAGGAGGTTATAGATATTAGCTTCAATAATACGAATTTTTTGCACTTAGTTTATATGGATGATATGCTGTTAACTTCCTGTCACTGTTATTTGCATAGCAGGTAGTGGTATTCGAATTTGTGCGGGGTAGGTACCACAACAAAAAAGTGGAAAATGACAACTTTTTACAATAAAAAACAACCGACTTCCAAAAAAAAAACTCAATTTTTCACTTTGTTGTGTTTTTTCGGTCGGTTGTCGGTTCTTTTTTTTTCAATACGACAACTTGGTCCAACTCAAGAGCATGGGGTATGCTTTTGTAGCAACAAAGCTGTAATAGTATATAATACAAGGTCAAGTTAAAGTTACTGGGGAGAAAATAAATATGATTTTCTTAACACATAATTTCATGTAACTACAGCTGATAATGGGGTCAACGGCCGGAGGAAGCGTAGGTAGCTACTTGAAATTATGAGTCCATAACTCCATATTATGTACTAAACTTAGTATTGAGCAGTGGTGGCCCAGTGGTAAGGCCCGCGACTTACGAGTTGTAGGTCGTAGGCTCGAATCCTGTATTTTGTGTAAATAATTTCATCACCACAGCTCTCAAAACGGTGAAGCTAAACATCGTGAGGAAACCGGCATGTCCTAGAACCAAAAATTCGAAGACATGTGACATCTACCAACCTGCACTGGGCCCGCGAGATGAATTACGGCCCACTCCCTCTTACAGAGAGAAGGAGTGTTGTCCCAGCAGTGGGAACATTATGGGCTCTATATGCTTATGCTTATACAAGTATTACTAATTGCTGGTCCATACTATCCTAATATTATAAATGCGAAAGTAAAGTAGATACAACAGGATCAAACGCGGCCTGTCTGCCTGTCTGTCAGTTACCATTTCACGAATTAAGGGCTGAACAGAACAGCAGACACACAACTACTTAGACCATGACGTGGGTTAGGACATAGAGTACTTTTTATCCCGGCGTTCCCGTGGGATAATTTACAGCCTTCACGCTGGCGAGACCGCGGTCTAAGGCTGCCTGTCCACTGAAGCGGAGAGGAGAGGAGCGGAGCGGAGATGTGCCAATATTAAGGGCCTACCTTGAAAATAAATATTAGTTTGACGGGTGTGGCTTATTTCCCCCGCACGCGGGGAGTGGCGGTTCCATCTTTAGTGGTCGGCTGCCACGTCACTGATACAAACTTATCTGAACCAGTGACCAAAAGTTGAACTAACGAAATCGCAGACCGGAATTTCAAATATTACTTATTTAGCATGCTTGGCATTATTCTTGTCACTACCGCACAACTGTCAAACTAAAAGTGCAAGATAAAGACGGAAACATTTACCTATGAAAATAGTGCGTGCTGAGTACGGAACGTTAGTTTATCTCAGTCTATGAAACTTTTGCACATAGCGAGCTATGGAGGACACAAATAATACAAAATATTTAATTATCAACTAAAATATTTATTAATTATAGTTATACAACATGAAATTAAAAATTGTTAATTAATCTTCTGTATTATTTATATAAAAACCGGCACGGCATGCACAATGAAGGGTTCCGTAGTTGGGATAAATTTATCCATAATTAATTTATAATTTTTTACTGCTTCTGTAGCAAATTATAATTTACTAGCTTTTACCCGCGGCTTCGCCCTCGTGGATGTCGCAAAATATCCCACGGGAACGTACCACCGAGATTACATACCTAAAAGCCGAGGAGGTCATAGACTCCTACCTATCGCTGCGCCCGCGTTCGCGTCAACGATAAAATTATTTTGCTACGCGTAATTTTGAATCTGCGATATCTTTTAAACTATTCATTTAAATGATATGATGTCAAGACATATTTTAATCTAAACTAAATGCCCAATTTAATAACATATTTTATTGGATAAGGAAAAGATAAAAATGGATACTGTGGGCCATCCTTATAAGATAGACGTATGCCGTTGCGGACTTTTTGTTAAACTTTTTAAGGTGAACCATTCTTTCAAACATTATTTTTACGTATCTTTTACGGTTTACGCGGCGCACGCCAGTTCCCAGTCGGCATGATTTTTTCCGATACCTTCAACAATAATCGTCATATTTCAACCAATTTACACAAAACCTTAATTCCATCCTTTCTCCATCTATTGGTGAAAACCGTTTGAAAATCCGTTTGGTAGTTTTTGAGTTTATCTCGTTCAGACAGACAGACAGACGCGGCGGGGGACTTGTTTTCACACTGTAGTTATCGTCACCGACAGTGACCGACACCGTTATCCACATAATATCTAAAGACGAATCTCGCTTTAATAAGAGGCCAGATACTAGACATACACTGTATTGGAGGACCCCTGGATGCCAAGAACGCAAAAAATTATGCCAGGAAGTCCATGCGTACAGTGCTGGAATAATCATGATATGGGCGGTATTTTGATCGGCGGAAGAACCGAACTGATGTGGATAAAAGGCAATCTCAATGACAAATTTACGCTGAAATGATTGTATCAGATGTTTTCATTCCCTTGCGCACCTAATTTGATGCTTCATTTCTGCTTACTCACCATAATGCACGTTCACGCACTGCCAGCGTCGTTACAAAGACACTTGCCATAGATAATAATTATCAACGTCCTACCGTGGCCTGCTCAATTGCCAGAATTTAATCCCATTGAGCACGCATGGGCTATGCTTCAAAGAAGAGCTCAGTCAAATATGGATGCTGTACAAATACCAGAAAACCTTGGGCACAAACTGGGTCATGTACCTGTATTTAAAAGAAAATATGTTATGATTGTGCAGAATATTAGAACTATTAGACAATAATTCATAAATATAAATAAAAACGTGTGCGGTCGGGGAACTCCCGTCAAGATCGATGTTCCCTCTTACGTATGATTTAAAACAAAAACAAATATTTCACACACAAAATAATTTTAAGTGTTATTTTAATTCCACGCCGCTTGTGGCACCCCGACAAAATAGGTTAGGTTAGAACTATGACCAACCACGCGCGAGGCGAGTGGGTAGTGGCAGTGGCCAGCGAGCACTACTTCCAAGTTGTGAACAACTTGGAAGTACTGCTCGCTGGCCACTAAACGACTAACTGACGTTTTATGATAATAATAATATGTCAATGTCGTACCCCGACTCGCGCTTTGCCAATTTTCGGGTGGCTGTGCCCACAACCTTTTTTGAGGGCTGGATCCGCGCCTGATGTCTTCGTTGAAGATCATACTCAGGGTCTGGATTTTGTTGTTGTAAAATGTTTAGTTCTGAAATAATATATTAGTTTTACAATTTTTTTAACATAATATAAATAAAAGGGGTTTGAAGATTTTTGTATGGAGGGTGGCCCTAACGTGAAGCCGCGTTTTTTTTTTTTTTTTCAGAATCGCGGTGAAAATCGAAAGTTATATATTTAGATAGATATTACTATACTTATACAATAAAAAAATGTCATGTAACATAATATCCTAAAGCGTCAGGATTCGGAGTTATTCACCGAAATATAAGTCGAAAACTGAACCCTGAAACAAGGATTTTTCAGTTAAGAGCGAAAGAGACAAAAATATATATATACTGAATACTCCTCACCGAATGAGGACGTGTGATATATGGTATATGTATTATATGGTGCATGGCATGGGCGCGACACCAAGAAAATCCTATTCAGCCTCCTGCTGCCTTCTTGGATGATATTATTTATACCGAATATGATTAAAAAATCTTATATTTTATCCACTAGGTGTAGTCAATTAATTCATGTGTAAATAACTTAACAACATGAAGTAACTACAATATAAATAAATAAATTCGTTATTAATGATTGTTATTTTTATCTTTGAATATCTCAGAAACGTGACGCTTTATGCTGTTATGTTATATGAAGTTTTATGTTTGTATAAGTGACCCCTATCCAAATATATGACATTAGTTGTGCAACTCGATTTTCTTTTCCTGTTAACTATTTTGCCCCAATTTAATTCACAATAAAGAGTTTTTGTTTTTTACCTTGATGCAGTCCTAGAAAATGATTATGCTTTTTAGGGTTCCGTACCCGAAGGGTGACAAACGGAACCCTATTCATAAGCCTCCGCTGTCCGTCTGTCTGTCAGCGAGCTCTATCTCATGAACCGTAATAAGTAGGCAGTTGAAAATTTCACAGATTGAGCATTTCTATTGCCGCAAGAGCAACAAATAATAAAATTAAAAATTAAAGGGGGGTCGCCATACAATAAAATTAAATTTTGAAAAAAAATTAATCTGACCCTGGCATGTGGGGTATCATTTTCTAGAGCTCATCGAGTAGAGAATAAATATAATTTTTATTTGTTTTTATCCTCAAAAATGATGAATTAGGGGGCCGTAGAAGTTGTCTGTTTTAGACCATTTTTGTACGAGCTCTATCTCAACAACTAAACAAATTAGGAATTTGAAACTTGTGTGTATCATGTAACATATACTGTTTATAATCAAAAAATACTAAAAACGCCGATTCATAACGTATTTTATATAATATGGGCGATTTTCTGCAACTTAAAGTAATCATTTTGTATTTCATGCTAATATTATGCGATATAAATTCCACAGATAACTATTTAATAGTCGGAGTAATGACATGGAATTAGTAAGTACCTACTATCATGGCAGCATAAACTATTTCGATCATTTCGATCATCCAAAAAGGTCTACAAAATAAACTTTCTTCACAAGATTTTAAAACCGGCCAGTATTTTTTGAGTTTAAGAACTTTATCGACTTTTTTCAAAGTATCCCTAGACAGTGTTGATATTGTGTGTACCTCATGTTAAAACTACACTCCAATAGACAACATATTCAGTAACATTGAAATGAATGCTGGCACATACAGTGTACTATTCAGTTACCTTAAACCGTTGTGGATACAATTGCATATTGAGAAAAATTATTGGTGTAAAAATATTCGGTCACGGCGGGCGGCCAATCTCAACGGAGACTGGCCTTAGGCGAGGGAGATATTATAGTGCACAAGTGTGTGCGCAGACACGAGTGCACTCTCTCTTCCCTCACTCTCATAGTCCGATGGGATGTGTAAAAATAATAAGTAAGAAATAATAGATTTCTGTATGACTATCAAAAATAACGTAAATAAATACCTGTATTGACCCGTGCGTTTGCACTGGCGAAACATCACGACAAAACATGTTGAAATCTCTAGTTCCTGTCAAACATTGTATGAAAAATTGACAGAAAATAGAGATTCCAACATGTTTTGTTGTGAATGTTTCGCCAGTGCAAACGCACAGTTATAATTAAAATTTGGCGTACTACTTACATTCTATTTTGTACAATATAGTCTGATGTAGCAAGAGAAATCCTTTTATTTATAAGTACGGTTAGCACTAAGTACTTATCTACGGCGCATCTACCTTTCCTAATTACCTATTTCTACCTAATTACCTAACCTACCTACCTACCCTACCCTTCTTACCAGGGAAGGTAGGTACCTAACCTACCCTACCTACCCTACATATCTACCTGCTCACCTACCATATATACCTATTTATACCTACTAATACTATGTTAGTAGCAAATAAATAACTTTGACTTTAGTTAATGCATGTTACTGGATAAAGTTAACTTAATATTTTTCTCTTAAAATAAATGAAATATACTCCTACACCTATATTTTAATACAACAACATTTTTTCATTAAAATTAGACAATTTCTTTACAAATCTTTGTTTTTTTATAGCGCCTCTGTTGTTACCTTTACGAAAGTATTACAAAAACTCATAGTGTTAAATCTTGTACGACATGTTATGGAACCCTTCGTGTGCGAGTCCGACTCGCACTTGACAGATTTTTTATATACATCTCCATACATTTTTTTCAAGCAAGTGCTATAAAGTAAAAGAAAAGGTTTATTGTAAAACTGAAATAGCATTAAATTGATCATTATACGATACCTAAACCCATTTCTGCCGAAAAATGAAAAATATTACTAAGTTGATCCCTAAGTCTATGAAGATCGATTTTCAGCCCACTGTGCGTCCTGAAGCCGCTCTGACGTAGATTACAAATGACTGCGCAGTAGTCAATCTGCCTTATTATAAAACAGTAGCGCGCATACCGGCACGCATGCGCAACCTAACTTCAGAACGACAGTATTATTTGGCATTAACACAATTTTGAAGTACCTTTTTGTAACATCAATATTAATACGTTTTATCCTGTTTCTTTATAATTACTAAAAATAAAACAGACATTATGTTCTAGAAAATTTAGTGCTTACCCAGTATTACTTTGCAATGGTAGGATATATTGTTGCCAGTTGTACAAATTGATGAGTGAAGGTGGTGACTCCGATTCGTTATCATCATGAATTTCTATTGATTCCCTGTAAAATGAGTCTATTGTTACGAATGGATTGGATGGGAATTGGGCATCTATCAACAATAGAACAATCCCACAACAAAAGTAGCTCATGAGCCCATTAGATATTGTAAGTATGTATATAGAAACAATTATTGTTTACTTACCTTTTACACTGGGATCATGTGCTGAGCCCTCGCCCTCATGTGTTCCAAATGTTATACACACATCAAAAGTGTCTAGGGATCAAGCATTTTTATGCGGATTTCTTGAGATTGAGATGTGGCTTTGTAATAAATTTATGATTTTATAAATTTATATGGATCCTTTTTGGTGCATTTCATAATTTGAATCAGGAACTGTGAATCAAATTCGAGTAAAAGATGAAAATCAGCTGTCAATATTTTCCCTATAAAAACATACAACGCATTGAAGACATTATTAGTGCTACTGTTTCCCTACTACTGATTAAAACCAACGTTATTATGGAGCAGCGACGTCATTTAAGCAGGGAAGAAATGCTCAGAGCCGTGGGAATGATAGAAGCTGGTTCCCGGCAACGTACTGTGGCTTTAGCTCTGAATACAAGTCAGAGTGTTATCAGTCGACTTTGGACACGTTACCGAAGCACTGGTACCGTGGCTGAGCGCCATGGAGGACGGTATCGCTGCACCACACGGAGACAAGACCGATACATTCAAATCTTAGCTCGAAGAGCTCCAACAATAACCGCCATGATGTTAGCCGTGAGGCTTCATCACTCTTCAGGGAACTTAATTAGCGACCAAACAGTCAGAAACCGCTTGCATGAAGTGAACCTTCATTCCCGAAGACCGCTACGGGTACCACCTATAGCAATGCACAATCGTAGGATTCGATATCAATGGGCTCTTGAATACAGAAATTGGGCAGAAGAACAATGGCGTTTCGTGTGCTTTTCTGATGAGTCTCGTTTTGGTATGAGACCGGATACAAGACGTATACGACACTGGAGAACCCCTGGACGCCAACAGCGATTAAAATCCTGCCAGGAAGTCCATCCTTATAGTGGTGGAACCATCATGGTATGGGCGGGTATTTGGATCGGCGGAAGAACTGAGTTGATTTGGATCAGAGGCAACCTCAACGCTCAAATTTATGCTGAGACGATTGTATCAGACGTCATCGTTCCTCTACAAGTGCAAATCGGTCCCTTATTTCAGTTAATGCATGATAATGCACGACCGCACACCGCAAGAGTTGTAAGACAGACTCTCGCCGCAGCTAACATCAATGTCCTGCCCTGGCCTGCTCAGTCGCCAGACTTGAACCCGATTGAGCATGCATGGGATATGCTACAGAGAAGAGCTCTGCCGAATATGGAGGGTATCCAGTCGCAAGAAGACCTTTTTTTGTTGTTGCAACGAACATGGGCGGCCATTCCACAGCGTGATTTGGATGAACTCATTTTGAGTATGCCAAACCGATGTTCTTGTGTTGTTAGTGTTCGCGGTAGAAACACGGATTATTAATTGTTTAAGTTACCCAATAAAATTTTAAAGAAAACTGTTATATCAGTCTTTTTTTCGAACTTTAATGTTAGTGGTTCAAATGTCAAAAATCCCTTTATTAGGAAAATGGCAAATTTCTTTATTAATGCAAAGGTGACTTGGTTTATCGTTACTGTGACAAACGAAAACACTTTATTTGATGAATCCTTAAAGAAAATTTTAATTAATATCAATCAGGAGAAAAGTTATTGCAAAAATATATGTTGATCCCTAGACACTTTTGATGTGTGTATTTTGCTTTGGTTTTCCTTCCCATATTTAATAAATAATTTATATATATGACGTCACAAATAGCCAAAAATAATTGTTATTTTGTTCACAGTCACGTAAATTTATTCTATTATACGCAGTTTATATGCCTATTCGACACTAATTTTACTTTAAAATAACTTTAATCTGCTGAACTCGATTTTTCCTGTAAATATAATTATTCAAATTACGTACATCTGACAGCACCGATCTGGAAAAAAATGACATAGATTCGTCGTCGAAGAGCTCCACCGAGCGACTGATTTATGAACGAACGAAAGTGATGACAATACTTTTTATAGGCGAAAGAAGAGATGACGATACTGTGTGTTCGGTCGGAATAAAACAACATATGTGCCAAAACCAAATGCCGTCTTTTATAAATTAAAAGTATTATTAAAACTAAAATTGCTTTGCTTAAAACTTGATATGATTACTCTCTATGTTATAAAGTAAATTCCATTAAATAACTCATAAGCGATACGCTTTGATACTCAAAAAAACATAAAAATAGATGAAATTTTGCAATTTTTTTGTATCGAGAAAATTTCATTGTATCGTGTATTCCTTTTGCAGGATACTAGACCATATAGTCAAAAAACATACACCGAAATATTGAATCCCTATTCCTTAAACCTATTATGGTACACGAAAAAGAAAAAGACCCCTTTTTTCAATATATCACCTTAACCAATAGAATCGCACCTCTGGTGCGGAGTTTAGATTCTATTGGTTAATATTGGCACAACTCCGCTCCGCTCCTCTCCTCTCCGCTTCAGTGGACAGGCAGCCTTAAGCTAGTTTAGAAAAACCTTACCTAGGCGTAGGCGGTGTGTTAAAATTGTCGAGCTCGCTCCGCTCGCTTTTGAATCTTACATTCTTCTGACTCTCAAACTTTTCTGCATAATGTCAAAAAAGCAACTGTTAATTTCGTAAGAATATGTGTTGTAAGTCATGGGTTCAAACCCAGGTAGGTGCTTTACTTTGTGTAAATAATCTAATGCCCACTGCTCTCAAAACGGTGAAGGAAAACATCGTGAGGAAACCGGCATGACCTAGAACCAAAAATTCGAAGACATGTGTCATCTACCAACCCGCACTGGGCCTGTAGCGGTTACACCGCCACATCCAAACTACGCAGCAAACACATGACATCACACAAAGCCTGCATCGCGCAGTTAGAGTTTACCGCGCGAATAACATAGATAAGACTATCCGAAATCAACTTTCGGGCAGTTGCCCGCCAGATTTAACACCCGTCTGGTTGGAGGATCCTCCCTTTTCTTCGGTGGATGAGTGAACTTTAAACGCTGTTCCTTATACCCCTAAAGGCCCACGTGGTAGATTACGGCCCGCTCTCTCTCGAAGAGAGGAGGCCTGTGTCCCAGCAGTGGGAACATATATATAGGCTGACTACGAGATGTGTCTATGGAAATACCTACATAAACTGAGAAGACCGGAGGGGCCTCTGGTTTTGCCGTTCCGGGCCCCCGACAGACTAAGTCCGCGAATGTCCTCACTGGACTTCGACCATGCCCCCCCCCCCCTGACCCAGACAACTCCATAAGTTAGAATAATTCTAAAATGTCATAATTTCGTGAAATAGTCATTCAATAGGATTATATGAACTTAGAGAGTTGTATTGATGATTTTCATGATTATAATTATATTAATAAATATTTGATACGGCCGCGAATCATATTTAAATCAATATACAATCTGATACTGACCTGCGAATTGCAAAAAACGTAAGAAAATTTTAATTTTGCTACCCTGTCACTTTAGCCTAACACAACCCAAAATACAAGCCAAGTTACACAGCAACAGCACATCAACAGTGAGTTGACTTTACATTTAATTAAATTTAATTAATCTGAATTTACGTGAAAATCAACTGAAACATTGATCCTCAATTCCATGAATTCCTTCTATCCTAATTCTATCTCAAACACGACCATTGTTTAAACTACAGTTAATATTTAGACAATCGAGTTTACTTTTAGATAATTATATATCGTACGCATACATCTGTACCTACAAACACAACCGGACTATACTGTTGTTTACAAAATCTATATTTGATACTAAAATATTCAATCTAAATAATAAACGGATGGATAAAACCGTCAAAGGTTAATGGAAACCGATTTGGACTCTATTGATTTATACGGTATTGAGTTTGTGGCATTAATCATACGCGAATTGGCATAAATATTGAATTTTAATATTACGAGTCATTATGACAGTTCCGTGGTGTAGACTTCAGAAGAAATACAGAAAAACAGTGATTAAAGATCACACAATTATTCAATCTGAACAAATAAATGTTTTGAATATTAATTAATACGAAGCAATATTTTCTAAGAGCTATTTATATTCCATCTGCCTCTGCGTAGCCTTTTCCCAACTATGTTGGGGTCGGCTTTCAGTCTAACCGGATGCAGCGAAATACCAGTATTTTACGTGGAGCAAGGCATCTGAGTAACACGATACCAATTGGTAAGACTGGTTGTCAGATTTTTGGACTTCTGACTAACCGTAACGACTGTCAAAGATCTATGAATGAGAGAGAAAATATAAAGATAAAAATTTAAATGGATCATATCCATTTTAATTTTTAACTTTATATTTTCTATTAACTTTTATTATTAGTTAATTTAAATTTAAAAAAATAACATTAACATTATCTCAATAATAACTATACGTAATTTATAAGTTCCCGTAAATTTATAAGAATTTTTATGTTTCAAATGTTATCTTTGAAAGGAGATGTTTCAAAATGTATGGAGCCTGGGCCAGGTCCTTGTACACTATACAAAAAAATAGGGAAATTCATTTAAAACAGTTCTTAATTGCCCAATTACTTTAAAATGGCTTGGTTTGCTGGTAAACACAAGAAATTACACTTGAAATTGCAACACAACAAAAACCCGTCATGGCGGCAAGCTGTCATTTTGATTGACGTTTGTCACGTTTGACATGTTTATTATGGCGGTAAGCTGTCATTTTGATTGACGTTTGTCACGTTTGACATGTTTATTTCACACTGTTGTGACAGCTGACAGTTCTGTTTCTATGATCTATGGTTTACTGTCAATGTTTTTAAGCATAGAGTAACTAAATCCGTGAGACGCCATGTTGAAAGTCGATAAAAATTGATATAAAATATCAATTTACTACCACAACAGTAAACATTTAATTGAATTATCTGTATTTTTCCTGAATTCTACGGATTTTTCTCTTTTTTTTGAGATACTGTACATAGACCTGGCCCATTTTGAAACATCTCCTTTAATTTTATTTGTAAGTTAATACTTATGTTGCTAATTTGCTATGCCCTAACAGGGTCCATAACTGTACTGCTTTAAGCTTTATAACATCTTTTGAACACATTATGGTATGCAAATTTATAAATGAAATGCTAATAAATAAATGACAGCCGGGACCAACGTGCTTTCGCACGCTGGAAGCACGAAGGGGTCTCGATATGTACCTATTGCACGGTCACCCATCCACGAAACGATTCGCTAGACTCGTGCCGAACAAATAAATGTATTGTATGTAAATGAGCAGTGGTAGCTCAGTGGTAACGGCCGCGACTTACGTCATAGGTTCGAAACCTGACAGGCATTTTACTTTATGTAAATTATTTCATCAGCACTGCTCTTAAAACGGTGAAGGAAACCATCGTGAGGAAACCAGCATGTCCTAGAATCAAAAATTCGAAGACATGTGACTGGGCCCGCGAGGTGGATTAGAGCCCACTCCCTTTCACAGAGAGTAGGCCTGTGTACCAGAAGTGGGATAGTTATAGACTGATTATGCTATGTAAATACAAAGCAATATTGTCCAAGAGGTAATAATAAAATATGCCAGCTCATCTCTACGTTAAAAACTAAAAAGTCATGCTGTTTAAAGCCAAAGGGCGACGCATCCACAAGAGTGATGTCATCAATTCTTGAACTCTACAAAAAACAAATTATTCTTCGTAATTTGTTCGAGCTCATCTCGAACAGTTCCGTCTCAACAGTATTTGCTAATCATTATTAAGACAGTTCGTTAATTTATTTTCAGACATCCGCAACTTTTATCCCACTTCGCAAGTTCGATTACTTCAAAACACAATTTGGAATTCTGGCGAGTACTTTATCGTCTTAACATTGTGATAAAGGAGATCTGTTGTGCAAATTATGTAGATATTTATCTGGGTAAGGCCAAGTTTATACGAAAGCGGAGAGGAGCGGAAAACTGCAGAGCGTGGAAAACACAACTCAACTAAATAATTGATATCCGCGCACGCCTCCGTTCCGCTTCATTGAGCACGAGTAGAACATAGCAGAGCGGTGAATAATCTGACATAAAACCGTGGATCGAATGCAAACCAAGCTATGTTTGTTCACTTTTAAATCTTATATTCAGTAAAGAAAGACAGGACCCACCACCACCCGATTTCGTTCAGCCCCAGGAGCAACTGCCACCCGGACGTGACTTGCAGTGGCCTATTTGGAAAGCAATCAATCGACTGCGGACCCAAGTAGGCCGCTGCAAGCACAATCTAGCAAAATGGGGGATAATAGATGCCACAGATAAAAACTGTCTCATATACTGGAGTGTCCAAAGTGTCCACACACCTGCACTTCTGAGGACCTAAAAATACTACTGAGGCCGCGATTGGCGTGGCCAGTTTATAGCTCGTTTAACATAATACAAGGTTTATCATCGACTAGAAAAGAAGAAGAAGATTCATAGACAGCGAAATTCCACTTAGCTGGTAGCAGTACCACTAGTGAGCTGTAACCCAACAAAGTAACGGACGCCACGGCCACCGTACGTGCGTCCACGTCGTATGTTCGGTTATGGTTACATACAACTCTCTAGTTAATACTCGGGTTTACACTTTGAAAATCAAAAGTCATTTATTCAAATTAGGCTGAGAATCAGCACTTTTTGATCGTCAAAATTACTTAAAAGACAGTCCCCCTAAACGCCCACCCTCGACTACTTTAAGTCAGTCCCCCGAAACGCCCGCCGTACACCACTTCCTAGTGCTTTAGCTGGTAAAAAGAAGTGGCGCAGCAAACTCTCCAGCACTGCAACATACAGCTCCCTCACTCAATTCGCAACATCAATGGTGACTCGAGTCACGGCCAGCACTAACAGGGTTCTGAAAATGATTGCTGACAGAGTGGACTGCCCGTATATCATTCACTGCTGTCAAATACATGTACCATTGTATTGTTGTTATATATATGTTGTTTACTAATTGTAACCCTTTATGAGACTTCGCTCGAAATAAAGAATTTGAATTTGAATTCTTCTTGCTCGCTCCGCTTACTCGCTCCGCTTCCCTGAGCAAGCAGCTTTAGTCGTAGATCGAAGCCGCAGATAACCCGTGAAGTTGGCTTGCGTTTGCGAAGCTTGTCTAATCAACGTTTTTGTTGGGCAAGGTGTAATACCACTACAAATTGCAGATGTCGGTCGCGATTGATATGTTTGTTTTAAAATAGATAGCTTGATTTGTTCAGCAAAAAATCCATCCACATTTAAAAAAATACGAAAGTTACTCTGTCTTTTTACTGTTACCTTATCAAGCTTCACCTAACCGATCGTTGTGAAATGTGTCAGCTAGTAGCCTGGCAAAGGAAATATGGATAAAAAGTAGCCACTTTTCATCCTGGTTTGCACTGTATAAATAATTTGCAAAATCGGTCCACAATAAGACGTACATACGTTAAAAAAAAAATACGTACGAACATATATAACCGCCTCCTTTTTTGATGTCGGTTAAAAATGATAAAATAGGTACAAAATACACGCAGACAAATTAGCCGGCAGAACCTAGTATTTCTTTAAAAACAATTCGTAAACTATTGTAAAAACGACGGGACAAAATGTCTGGTTCTTAACTTTAGTGCTAACTGGTCTAGACTAACAATTAGTTCCAACTATTAATAGGAAAACTGTCTTTAAACGAACGACTGTTATCGACAAGATTAATTGATCTACTATTGGTTGTTTTTAGCTTACAAAAGCTAGCACTTTAGAATATTAATGACACAATTTCCTCGGATCGTAATAACAGTAATTTTGCAAATAATATAACGATTCCGTGGGTATATAATTTTTGGAGCTGGTAACTTAAGTATACAAAATTATGAAGCATAAAAAGGGTACTGTTTGAAAGTAGGATTCGGTAGATCACGTACGCGGTGGAGCCATGAAACGAGCGCTATTATATAAAATATGAAAAAGATTATCTTAAAAATATCTCGATTCAAAAAAGAGTCTTTTTGGCAATGCATTATTAATAGAAATTGGCTATCGGCAGTCAAAATACTGTGAGAATAAAAAAATGTTGCAGTTTTGTTATTTATTTATTTATTTATTGATATGATACTTCAACGACTAGGTAAGTCAAAAAAACATACAGTTTTAGGTACTGCTAGTAGGTACGTCACTTACAGAAGTAGCAGAGAACTCAATTATTGAAGGTCGTGTAAGATAACGTTAATTGAATTACATATATATTTCACAAACATAAACATAGGTTACATAATAAAACGAAAATGAGCTATGTTCACAAATACGATGGCAAATACCAAATAACAAAAAGTTACTGATGAAATGTTTAAAACAATTGGAGTTAGTGCCTGCTTAGTATGATAGATTTGGTCGCTATTTTGACAAAATATTGATCAAAATGTCATATTAATTTATTTATTTAATACTTTTAAACACAACACAAATCGCACAAAAAGCTACACAGGCGGACTTATGCCATAGGCATTTTTTACCAGTCAACATTTGGGATGCAGAGACCAGACCAGACTCAGTGGTAGGTGCAGTAGCGAGAATTGAGAAATATATATTTATTTAAATATTAACATAATACATAAACTATAAATATAATATATACACCAAATTATATATATATAAGTACAAATAAATGAGAAAACATTACCGTTATGTTGATACCGCCAGCTTCTCGCGAATGACTCGCGAACTTAAACTTTAAAAGATAATAACTTAGTAATTTAAGATAATTATTTACATATTTTTCTCCAAGAACAAGCTAACCGATTTTTAATTCAACACAAAAGCAAGTAAATTCAATCAACACCTAAAACTAATTTTCGCCTTCGTCTACGATTTAATCAACAATATCAGCCGGGTTTAATGGCAAACCGCTGAAATTACGAACACTACATTTTCATTTAAGTTCGTGGGTCTCGCGCAAGAATGCTAATTGTACCTTTAGTTTAATGTGGTATAACCCACAGAAACGTTTCACACACAATCCAATATTGTTTTGAACGTTCATGTAGGTATGTAGAACTAGACGGTTTTACGAAGATTATTTAAAGTTTAAAAGTTTGTATTTTAATTAAAAGCATCTTCCAATCTTCAATCTAATTTAATAAACCACAGTTGAACTATGGTTTACAATAAAAATTTTGTTGTAGAATTTTGTTTGAATTCTTGGAACGGATTTCTGTAAATCTACCTTGATTTTGAAACTAGTGACCATGACTTTGCGATCACCATCTTATCATTTTTTTTTTTTACTGTACCTACACAATAATAATTACGATAGTTATTTTCTTCGTGGAAATTGAAACGTACAGCTGAAAAGCTTACTGTGAAAAACAAATTGATTTAAGCTTGTTAATTCGATATGTTTTTCACAGAAAGCTTCAAAGAGAGTTGACATTGAGGTGAGAAATTAACTAAGTATTTATACTCACGAAGAAAACCAGAATCTTAGAAACTCATTTCAATTTGCTTTTAATCAATTTATATCTAAGTTATATCGAAGCTTCAGGAGCAAGAAAGACTTTTAAGTTATTAAAAACTAACTTTTATAATTCGTAAAAACTTTTTATGTTAACTATGCATTCGCAAGGTCTTCACTTTCAATATCTTTTGATAACTTTTCACGTTCCTTTGTATAACTTGTTAACAGTTAATAATAACGAGATCCTTTTATGTTCCCTTCTTTCATGTAACGAATAGTTATCAAATGGAACGAACAAAGCGTTCAAACTTTTCTCTACTTTGAAGTTATTTTCGTTTAATACACATTGTTATTTTCGTTTAATACACATTGTATTCTTCAATTAAAATTTATTTCCAGAGTTAGTTTTGGTGAAATTTTGTATCAAAATCGTGATATTTCGACCGTAAATCTTGTTTCTGTATAAAATATACATAATATATAGTAGTATCTATAGTACTTACATGCTTTAGAATTAATGGCGATTGGTTACAGCAATTGAAACCTTGGTTGGCCTTGGCCTTGATATCTACAAGTAGGTACAACGCTACAAACTAGGAGCACGCAGAACCCACCCAGAACTAATTTCAGTAGGCCCTTGTATACTATACCTTAAATTTTTTTTTCCAGAGTACTATTATTAATTAATTATTAAATCGTTTATTGGGAACAAAAACAAATCCATACAAGACAAAAATGTTAAACGATAATAGCTGCAATTGTTAAAACTGCGGCACAACTACCAACGCCCGACTCCTAGTGAGAGGGCATTTTTCTTATAATCAAAAATTAATCAATTCATAGCACCGCTGCCTTCATAGCCCCCATGAATAATACACCGTGAAGCCACAAGACGCGCCGGAACCGAGTGACCCTTGCCCCTGCCTTACATTTCCGTTCAATTACCTGGATCTTGTTCGATGCTAATCTTATGATTAATTCTGTTTGTTTAAGGGTGCCCGGGCACTGGGTGACCACGACTGCGACCATGGTCGCAGCGACCACCGGTTTTTGTAACACGTTTAGGATTGCAAAGCCCAGAAAATAGAAAAGATTCATATTTAGCCGGACATTTTGCCCTGAAAGCCTGACACACTGGTTTTTAAAAGATAAGAATAATGTTGTATACTTTTGTTTGTGTATTTATTAGGCCGCTTGCCCATTGGTCGGTATTTTACCGCGCAGTACTGTACAGTACTGCGCGGTACTGCTTATGTTTCCTCACTGGTCGGTAAGCACTCTGTACCGAATCGGTACTGCACACAGATATAGATATACCTAGATAGCGCAAGAGCATCTACTTCGCGTGCCCGAACGAGGCTCAGTGTGTCTCATTTTATATAATACTAGCTGCCCACCCCGGCTTCGCACGGGTAGCAGTAAGTACTTATCTACGGTGCACCTACCTACTCTGCTCGACCTACCTACTTACCCTGCCCTAACTACCTACCCTACACTGCCTGCCCTACCTCCCTACCCTACCCTGCCCGAACAACCTACCTACCCTACCTACCTACCTTCCTATCTACCTACCCTACCCGGCCCGACCTACCTACCTACCTACCCTGCCTTACCTAACCTACACTGGCCGACCTACCTACCTACCCTACCTACCTATCTACCCTACACTGCCCGACCTACCTATCTACCCTACCTACCTTCCTACCCCTATCTTCCTATCTACTTACCCTGCCCTACCTACCTACCTTACACCCTACCTTCACCTACCTATCCTAAGATCCTTCTCCTTACAATAACGAAAAAAGAATTAGTGAAATCGGTCCAGCCGTTCACGCGTGTTCAAATAGGGATTCATTTTAGGCCCTAAACTTTAGTGAGTGACAGAGAGAAAGCTTATTGTGAGAGAACGACAGGAGACCGGCTTCGTTCTCATCCTTACTCTGTGCTGTTTACGGAATGAGAAGTGACACTGGTAGACGCCTGACGGGAATAACTGATCAATTATCGACCGCCAAGAGTAGAAAATTATTAAAGTACTAATATCGCTATTAAAAAATAGGGGTTGGTGGTAGAAGGGTGAAAATTTAGGGTTGTATGTATTTTTTAATGCCAAATCATAAAAAAATTACAAATAAAAAAAATTGTCCAAAAAAAGAAAAAAAAAACTTAGGGTGGACCACCCTTATCACTTAGGGGTACGAAAAATAGTTTACATCCTATTCTCATACCTACCTAATATACACAAAAAATTTCATAAAAATCGGTCAAGCCGTTTCGGAGGAGTTTGGCAACAAACACCGTGACACGAGAATTTTATATATTAGATAGAAGTCTATGGTCTGCGCCTGTCCGCCGCGCTAGTCGGACATAAATAATAAAATAGAAAATGCCTATATTCGTAATACTTTACAGCTTTTTACTAGGAACGGTTGATGTGACGTTGAGTGTTAACAGGTTATGACTATCGAAACAAGTGATACTATCGTATTTCGCTTCAGTTTCATGGTATAGGCGCTTTGATCATTTTTTTTAAATGCCACGCATGGTTTTCATACAGATTGTGATACTTGCCTTATCTAGGTATTATTATATATCTATATCTGTGTACTGCACTGCTTTCATCTAGAATTCCAAATTCAAATTAATTCAATTAGTACGAGAGCGCATGACCAACATTTTTGCCTTATCGTTTTACGAACAAAATCGTATAAAAACGATAGATTTGGTTATTCTTAAATTCAAAAATCCTATTTTCAGAAATTTTCCGCGTCACGTCTTCTGACCTGACCGCATTTTTAAATATGTCGATAATTCTTTTTTATCATGTTTAAAAATGATAGATTTTACATAAGTACCGAAAACACCATTTTCAGAAACCAGTAGCTTCGAGTACGTACCCAAGAGACCATTTGAGAAAATTAAATATGAGGCAAACAATAAAACCCGTATTCAATCCATCTGAAAATGTTTTCTGGTGAACATTGGTCGGTTGATTCGAATACGTCATTTTTGGAAATGTGCTCAGGCCACATTTGACACGCAAAGTGACGCAAATGAAATATCTGAAAACAAACTTTTTAGTAATCAAATTACGAAATCTTTGTATATTTTTATTATCAGACTTATTGTGATGAAACCGTCTGCCAATTTTTTTTGACATAGCAGAAATAGGCTCCCATAAAACTGTAACGTTTCTGACCGGTACTGTACTGCCCACCGAGTTGGGTTCAGAATCATCAAAACGTAAAGATTTTTTTACAATTATTCCAGTAAAACGATGTGACATGGTTTTGGTCATGGGCTCTCGTACTATATAATTCACTTGTTTTTTGTTTTTCCTCAGTTTGAATGAATTATCTCTAAATTTCCCTAAAAATCTTCTTGGTTTAGGGAGCATGATTATAAATAATAAGGTAATGCCACAATTAACATGGTAAATTTGATGAATTGCATTCATTATGAGTTTGAGTTGAGGGAATAAATCAGTGGTGGAATAAATCGAATCCTTTAATAAATCGGTGGTGCCATAGAGTCAAGTCATATTTTGGGTGCTGCCTAATATAAACAATAAGGTTACCAACTTAAATTCATATTAACCCCAAAATTCCCCAAATCCCTGTCAAAATAAAATATCCCTAAACCAAACTTAGTATTGGTATTTTTTCCCTAAAACAGGGAGAAATCCCTAAAAGTGGAAACACTGCGCGGTAAGCTTCCAGTACCGATGCAGTAAAATGCGTGACGTCACGCAGTACCGAAACGATATCGCCCCGCACACTTACCGACCAGTGGGCAAAGGGCCTTACTATTATTCATTGTAAACTTACTGTTAATTATGTGTTATTATTAATCACATTTTGTTCTTACTAAAGTAATTTGTAACTTCATTACGTTGAAAGTACCTAACTAAAACAATCGCCTGCGACTCATGCGATATCGCGAGTCATTGCGTTTCTGCGTCAGTCACGTGTGCGCTTTTGTTCGGCATCTTATAGCGGGGCGGTGTTGACCAAAAGCCCAACAAAAGCCGGACAGCCAGAAATTGTGTATAATTGCCCGGACATTATTGTAAAAAGCTGGACAACGCTAAACATGTTAGTTGATGCGACAATGCGACCGCGGTATAAGACCGCGTTCTAATAGAAAGCGATTGCTGCACGAATACGTGTTCATCGCGTTTATATCGTCACACGTGGTCGTGTCAACAGAGCCTTCCAGTTTTCCGAACAAAAAATTACATAATTATGAACGCGCAGTCACGTATTTGCGTGAAGATCGCGCGGACGCGGGTGTTGGTCGCTGCGACCATGCCCTGCGGTCGTGTGTGGCAGGGCTAAGGGTGCCCCAACTACCTCTTTTATCATTATCTTAATAATGGGAAAAAGGTTTTTCTTTTGTAGAGATTCATTTGAATTGTATACAACCTTCTTGTCTTTGTGTCCGTTGGCTTTAATGAAGGATGAGGAAATTGGGCTTGAAAGCAGTATGTTAGTGATTATCATAGACTGGTTGCGTGCAAATATGAGATAATTAGATGGCCATGGACATTGGCACAAGAAGATTGCTAAAAATAAATGAAGTCAGTTAAAAAATAAGATTTATGTTTTGTAATAATTTTTCTGCTTTATGTGTTGTGTTTATGACAGTCATTGTCAGTGTGCGTGTGTGCCTCTTTGGTCTAGTGGTCGCAAGCGCTACTGCTGAGCATGAGGTCCTGGGTTCGATTCCCGGGTCAGGCAAATTTTTATAGGGTTTTTTTATCTGGAATTTCTCAGTAGCAGCCCGGGTTGTGGATATTTTGCCCGGTCGATGGCAATAGGCTCGCCACTGAACTGGCGAAATGTGGGTGTACTACAGGTACGCCTCTGCCTTACCCTTCGGGGAATACAAGCGTGATGTTATGTATGTAATGCCTAAAACAATATATTTTCATTTGTGTTACGAACAAAGTTTCCAATAATAACCGACTATAACAGAAGATTATGATAGAGTTCAGAACAGCAATGTTTAGTGGGGCAGTAAATAATTTGCCGCTAGAAAACCCATCTGCGGCTGAAAGGCAATTTTTTCATACATCAACATTTATGGAGACTAGTTACAAAGACAATATAGATAGTCTTTTATATTTTATCGAGCTTTGAGCAGAATTTTTCATCTAAAATCCGTGTAACATTCCACCTAAACTGGGCGTCAAATCCAGGTTTTTTTTTTTAAGGGGGATGCCATGAGACAGAATTATAATGATTAAATAAAATCACCAATACTCATGCTCTATTGAATGACTATTTCATGAAGTCATAATATTTGAGTCCAATTCTAAGTTACAGTCAGTTGCAGAAACGAAATTTAACTTTTTAAAGCTGTCATTAAATATTAATCTTCCATTAACTTGTTGCAGAAAGTATATGTTAGACTCGATTTTAATGGTTCTTTGTTGAAATTAATTAAATCCTTAGCTTTAATGATTCATTACGAAATGGGGCATTAATGTTTGTCTTTGTGCAACTGGGTGTTGACTACAATATAAAATTAAAATAAAAGTAAATTCAACGCAGAATGGCAGATTTGGAGTCGCTTAATTTCAGAACCTTTCATGAATGAAAGTATGTACAGTATATGAAACAGTTACAGAGATTTATACTTTGCATGCATTAGCTTTTTTTATTAAGCTTCACAAAGAAAAAATAGTTTGGAAAATCCAAAAGTGCACGCCTCATACTTATCACTCATTCATAAACGAAAAAGAAATTCAAAACATAGTTTAAAAATGAACAATTTATCACTTTTCATGAAGTCGTAATGTCAACGACTGACAAAGATAATTTACTTGGCGGTTGCTAGGCAACTTCAAGTTAAAGGTTGGAAATATTTAGTTAAAGATATTATATTTTAGTTAGTATTTTATTAATTATAATTAAACTATAGGGTTCCTTCTACGGCTGAAACGAATGTATAAAAAAAAATTGACTCAATTAATTGATTTTATCGCAAGCTACAATGTTTTCAGGGTTCATAAATTGACGGACAGGAATTTGTTTTCAACTATTTTTATGCTTTTTCCATTTCTGCTGCATTAAATCAATTGTTAAAAAGTACAGTATTAATCTCCATTTAATCATCTATACAATGGTATATAAATTAAGTAGGTTCTGTGTACTAGCAAGATAGACCAGGGTCGATAATTTTTAAAACCAAAAAAAATTATAGTAGGATGAAACCCATTAGAAAAGAAGGAGAATATTCTAAAAATTAAAGGAAAAATAATTTACGGGCGATCTGAGGTCGGGAAAGGGATGGGAGTGCGTTTTTAAGGATAAGAAACGGTTTTTCTCGATTTCCGGCAAAACTAAAAGTCCTATGGAAAAAAGTCAAATGGCAAAGTTGTAGGTAATAAAAAGACTTAAAACTTTTGTATTTACACTTTTTTCACATAACCTCAAAATTTATGGGAAAAATTCAAAAAACCAAGTTTTTGGTTTTTTATTTTTATCTTTTTCAAATTTTTGTTTTTTTTTCACGAAATTTGGTGAAAACTTACCTTTTTATGTCCCAAATACGCTGTAATTTATTTGATAAGAAATATTTATTTTTTCACCTTATTTTGAATTAATATCGAAAAAGCACCCTAATTTTCAATCGAAAATTCACCCGTCAAAATATCAGCTTTTTTCAAAAAGTTGGTATGTTTTCTGTTCGTTGAAATCTCTACTTTCCGACGGTGAAAAAAAAAAAATGTTACTATAGTAAATCTTCTCAGAAAATGCAAAAAATCGAAAAAAACTCGAATTCGAAATTTTTTTTTTAATCATTATAAATAATTTCATCTAAAAAGTGTGATTGCTGCAATTTGATTCAATTAAAAAGTTGATTTATTTAATGCTAATAACATTTATGTCATAGAAAATCTCATTATATATAAATATAAATGTAAATCGTACTATTATATGTAGATACTTTATTCTGGTTACATTATTCATTACAATATTTTTTACCCGACTTCGGCGAAGCAAAAAGGTGGGTTATGATTTTGACCGGTATGTATGTATGTAAGTATGTATGTATGTATGTATGTATGTATGTATGTATGTTCATCTGTAACCTCATAACTTCTTCGGACAGAAATAGGTACAAAAGTCAATGTAAAGCCGTAGTCGCATGCTTGTCGGCTACAAAATAATGGCATGTGACGACGGCTTTACCTTGACCATTTTTGTACCTATGTCTAGATTTCTGTCCGAAATATTTTCTTGTTTCATACTTTTAAGAGCGTGATTTTTGAGTAGTCGGGTTTTAGTTTTTAAACTTACTTTTTATTTAAATTATTTTGGGGTTATAATTTCGTGATAAAGTATTTGCAGAGCTGCTTTAATTTTTTTTGTTAAGTTTAATTGTATAATAGGTATTAATTTTACAGCCGCGCCGTACGTTGCAGACTCATTTTTGCATGTTTTTAACCATTTAAACATATTTATTTACTTAGACAATATGATATATATATGTCGGCGCAGGACATTGAGGAGGGGTCGTGCTTCCATCCTCTGACATTGTTGTGGGCTGTTTGTGGGTCTCGGGCAATTAAAAGATGATAACAGCTTCTTACACTTAGTTTATGTACACTGTTACAGTTACACAAATCACAATTAACAACAAATAGTGACCTAATTAATCTTGTCCATTTATAGTAGAAATAAAATAACAAAACTTGGGATTAATCTATGTGCGCACGCGTCTCATGAACGTGTGACAGTTCCTAGGGCTGAAGGGTGACTGGCGCTCCTGTTGTTTCTCGCGCCCTCGCCCGCCGGTCCTTAGACTCCGTCATAGCGCACCGACTGTGTAGAGTACTTCAGTCGGCAACACTGTATTTCATGCGACATATACATATTTGTAATGTGCTTGTCAAGCCCTTTCATTTGATACCCTACATGGGATAATAAAGGATAAAAAAAATTTTCGTTCGTCATTTTATGGACTCTAGAGGGCGCCATATTGAATTAAATGTAACTTCGCATAGCCTATAACCAGCGGACAATCAGGACGCTTCTAACGATACCTCATTTGTCAAATTATGATCAGTGGTTTAGAAGTTATGAGGTTACAGATGAACATACATACATACATACATACATACATCCATACATCCATACATACATACATACTTACATACATACATACTGGTCAAAATCATAACCCACCTTTTTGCTTCGCCGAAGTCGGGTAAAAAATATTGTAATGAATAACGTAACCAGAATAAAGTATCTACATATAATAGTACGATTTACATTTATATTTATATATAATGAGATTTTCTATGACATAAATGTTATTAGCATTAAATAAATCAACTTTTTAATTGAATCAAATTGCAGCAATCACACTTTTTAGATGAAATTATTTATAATGATTAAAAAAAAAATTTTCGAATTCGAGTTTTTTTCGATTTTTTGCATTTTCTGAGAAGATTTACTATAGTAACATTTTTTTTTTTTTTCACCGTTGGAAAGTAGAGATTTCAACGAACAGAAAACATACCAACTTTTTGAAAAAAGCTGATATTTTGATGGGTGAATTTTCGATTGAAAATTAGGGTGCTTTTTCGATATTAATTCAAAATAAGGTGAAAAAATAAATATTTCTTATCAAATAAATTACAGCGTATTTGGGACATAAAAAGGTAAGTTTTCACCAAATTTCGTGAAAAAAAACAAAAATTTGAAAAAGATAAAAATCAAAAATCAAAAACTTGGTTTTTTGAATTTTTCCCATAAATTTTGAGGTTATGTGAAAAAAGTGTAAATACAAAAGTTTTAAGTCTTTTTATTACCTACAACTTTGCCATTTGACTTTTTTCCATAGGACTTTTAGTTTTGCCGGAAATCGAGAAAAACCGTTTCTTACCCTTAAAAACGCACTCCCATCCCCTTCCCGACCTCAGATCGCCCGTAAATTATTTTTTCTTTAATTTTTAGAATATTCTCCTTCTTTTCTAATGGGTTTCATCCTACTATTATTTTTTTTCACTTTTTATTGTTGGTAGGCTTTCTACCCTGGTCTAAGAGTGTAACAATAAAAACAGTTACAGAAATGGGGCAAAAAAAAATTTTCGATCGTAGAGCACACTCTAATGCTTCGCATTACGAGTCGTGCAAAAGAAATATTTTATTAAATAAGTACCCTAATTACGTAATGCACGATCAATCAGAATTTGAATCGTTTTGAAACCGATTGCTAGTCCATTGCTATATAAGTTCGAAAAAAAATCTGCTCAACAACGTAAATAAACGCAATGAATATTGTTGAACTGACAAAATGAAACAGATTAAATCGTTTACGAAAATGTGTTGCTTAATTAGATATCTGACTATCAAAACGCTATTATTTGCAATAATATCTAACGCAGAACCTAGGACGGTAGCTATGGAGTTACCATAGTCGAATATGGTATTTTTATTTCTATAATAATGCTAAACAGCAGGATTTTGGTGGTTAAGGTTTCATCGTTTAAACTTTTACTACTTTGTATTTGAGAGGAGTATTACAGGACAAGACGTTAATTATTGCTGTTATCACTCAATTCTGTCCCATCAAATCTAAGATATTTTAGAGAAGCCATTTAATGCAAAAGTTCTCACAATAGTAGTTAATTCATGTACTGCATCAAGACGGTAACTGGGTTGTTCAAGTAGTTCTCTTGCAACTTGATTGGCGGCGCCACCGTCGCGGCAGTATTCTCCATTCATTATTTAGTTCTGAATCTCATTACATTTTCAAGAGCTGAAAGTGGTGATATTTCAAAATGACTGTCTTATTGTTTAGCTGTAGAAAAATTAATTGCTTTTGGCTAACTGTTTTGGTGGAGGACATCGTGAGGAACTTGCAAAGTAGCCCAATACAAGGTGGAGATGATATTACGACAATAAATTAAACTGCGTCTATCTAATGACGTTCTTAGTCTGCATACGAAAATTTAATAAAATAAATATTAAATAGTTTAGTCACTATAACTACTCAAAGATTGGCAAAACCCATAGTCGGCCCGTCACTACTAATTAGTTTGTTTGAAAAATTCACTTAAATTTATTGTCGTATTGTTGTCGCCACATTGTATACATCTATTTTTCTATATACATTTCTACCAGGTGTCATCTCAATATTGACTTGTTTTTAGGGTTCCGTACCCGAAGGGTGACAAACGGAACCCTATTCATAAGCCTCCGCTGTCCGTCTGTCTGTCAGCGAGCTCTATCTCATGAACCGTAATAGGTAGGCAGTTGAAAATTTCACAGATTGAGCATTTCTATTGCCGCAAGAGCAACAAATAATAAAATTAAAAATTAAAGGGGGGTCGCCATACAATAAAATAAAATTTTGAAAAAAAAATAATCTGACCCTGGCGTGTGTGGTATCATTTTCTAGAGCTCATCAAGTAGAGAATAAATATAATTATTATTTGTTTTTATCTTCAAAAATGATGAATTAGGGGGCCGTAGAAGTTGTCTGTTTTAGACCATTTTTGTACGAGCTCTATCTCAACAACTAAACAAATTAGGAATTTGAAACTTGTGTGTATCATGTAACATATACTGTTTATAATCAACAAATACTAAAAACGCCGATTCATAACGTATTTTACATAATATGGGCGATTTTCTGCAACTTAAAGTAATAATTTTGTATTTCATGCTAATATTATGCGATATAAATTCCACAGATAACTATTTAATAGTCGGAGTAATGACATGGAATTAGTAAGTACCTACTATCATGGCAGCATATACTATTTCGATCATTTAAATTTCGATCATCCAAAAAGGTCTACAAAATAAACTTTCTTCACAAGATTTTAAAACCGGCCAGTATTTTTTGAGTGAAAGAACTTTATCGACTTTTTTCAAAGTATCCCTAGACGGTGTTGATGTGTGTAGGTACCTCATGTTAAAACTAAAACTACACTCCAATAGACAATATATTCAGTAACATTGAAATAAATGCTGGCACATACAGTGTACTATTCAGTTACCTTAAACCGTTGCGGATACAATTTCATATTGAGAAAAATTATTGGTGTAAAAATATTCGGCCACGGCGGCCAACCTCAACGGAGACTGGCCTTCGGCGCGGGAGATATTATAGTGCACAAGTGTGTGCGCAGACACGAGTGCACTCTCTCTTCCCTCACTCTCATAGTCCGATGGGAAAAGTAAAAATAATAAGTAAGAAATAATAGATTTCTGTATGACTGTCAAAAATAACGTAAATAAATACCTGTATTGACCCGTGCGTTTGCACTGGCGAAACATCACGACAAAACATGTTGAAATCTCTAGTTCCTGTCAAAAATTGTATGAAAAATTGACAGAAAATAGAGATTCCAACATGTTTTGTTGTGAATGTTTCGCCAGTGCAAACGCACAGTTATAATTAAAATTTGGCGTACCTACTACTTACATTCTATTTTGTACAATACCTATAGTCTGATGTAGCAAGAGAAATCCTTTTATTTATAAGTAACTAGCTTTACTCGGCCCGGCTTCGCACGGTTAGCACTAAGTACTTATCTACGGCGCACCTACCTTTCCTAATTACCTATTTCTACCTAATTACCTACCCTACCTACCTACCCTACTTACCAGGGTAGGTAGGTACCTAACCTACCCTACCTACCCTACATATCAACCTGCTTACCTACCATATATACCTATTTATACCTACTAATACTATGTTAGTAGCAAATAAATAACTTTGACTTTAGTTAATGCATGTTACTGGATAAAGTTAACTTAATATTTTTCTCTTAAAATAAATGAAATATACTCCTACACCTATATTTTAACACAACAACATTTTTTCATTAAAATTAAACATTTTCTTTACAAATCTTTGTTTTTTTATCTAAGCGCCTCTGTTGTTACCTTTACCACGGTAGACGGTATAATAACTAAGCCATATCTTAGAAATAAATGCCTACAGCCGCGCGGTACGTAAACATGCGATAGGGCTGCCCGCCTCCAGTATTTTAATTACATTTGCCTACTTTGTGTTTCCATTTAGTTTTGTGATTTTAACACAAGCGTACCTACCATATCACGATTCATGAACCGCCTATAACTACCTATTTCACTCGTGTCAATCACTTTACTCTATTCACATTATTTATTAATAATCCATTTTTCGGGAGATAAAAGGAAATACTTATCCATTAAAAAGACACACGAATGTACCTATCTACTAAGTAAAATTATTTTAAAGTCTTACCTTTCAGAGTTTCTAGGTAATTTAAAAAAAACTTATATCTGGATGCGTTATTGACGAATTCATGCAACCAAAAACAGCACAATATATCCTACACCTATTCGTCATATTAAATATGTACTTGAACTTATTTTTGTGAAAAAATCGCGCGGTTATTGTTAAAAAACGACACACCGTCCGTTCGTCACTGCGGCACAGTCGCGACTGTCTGCGTACCTCGCGCATACCTCGATCGAGGCGCGTAGGTATAGCTCGCGCTTCGTCCGTTTCTATGAAGTTGGAATACCGTCTACCGTACCTTTACGAAAGTATTACAAAAATTAACCTAACCTACCCTACCTACCCTACATATCAACCTGCTTACCTACCATATATTATATACCTATTTATACCTACTAATACTATGTTAGTAGCAAATAAATAACTTTGACTTTAGTTAATGCATGTTACTGGATAAAGTTAACTTAATATTTTTCTCTTAAAATAAATGAAATATACTCCTACACCTATATTTTAACACAACAACATTTTTTCATTATTCATTAGACAATTTCTTTACAAATCTTTGTTTTTTTATCTAAGCGCCTCTGTTGTTACCTTTACGAAAGTATTACAAAAATTCATAGTGTTAAATCTTGTACGACATGGTATGGAACCCTTCGTGTGCGAGTCCGACTCGCACTTGACAGATTTTATTTAACCGTACCGTTATCCCTAAGCCAAGCTTTTATTGCTGACTGTACCAAATATTCTCATGGACCCGTAGGGAACGAAAATATTTTATATTTTAAAATGTCGTGGACCTGTTGGGAAGTAAATAAAGTATGTATGAATTTTTATTTTTCGTGAACAATAGACTCGTGGACCTCTGGGAACAACCCATCTTTTGCAACCTCTTACACCACTTTTCCATAGTCAGCTTCTGCTCTAGCTCACACCACACACCTTTAGTAAAGATCTTCCTGTCAATATTATTACCTACATATTGACGATACACTCCCAAAACAAAAATCATCAAAACTATATCATACACCCAACTGAAACCCAAGAAACAGCAAATTACAAGAAGCCAAAATAGTTGATGTAATAACTTCATCAGCCACGAACACATAAGAAAAGCTAATAAACATCTCCGATAACGAAGAACTTCCATCCAACTTCGTAGGGAACGAAAATTAATATCCTCCGGGCCCTCTCTTAAGAACGTTATTAAAAAAGTATCAGCAGTTTTCGCTCAATGTGCTTGATAATATACAAACACTACTTATACCATCGTAAGAACTTCGTCGGTGTAAATTACATTATGCCTAACGAAGTTATGGTCAAGTTTTTTACTTAGCACTCTTTTGATGCTCTTAACTTTGGTAATAATTTTGTTAGTGGTAACATTAATGGTAATGCCACATTAACTTAGGTTGGAAAGTTGTGAAGCTATTACTGAAACCATAAAAGTAAATGATGCAGTAACAGAAACACTACTGATTGAGGTCGACAAACAATTTGGTTGATACCTAAAAGATTCTAAAATTGATATTCTAGACATTACAATTGATACGATCTAAATGGCTACAAATAAAACACAAACCTGAAATGAATTACGAATAGATAAAGAATCGGTTCATTATCGGGTAAAGCAAAAATCCGGTAAAGATATATTTGAAGCAGTTGATGAAGTTCATCAAAGTGGTCACAGCTTGAGAGTTAAGAGGATTACAATTTAGAAGCGATGGGCAAATACTTCCGCAGAGCCTTTGATCTGATAAGAGTTTTATAACAAGGATTTTTCCAATGTGTCCTAGTGTAAAGTGAAAAGTTCCGCAGTGTTGGTTAGTCTTACAGAAGTTTTATATAAAATTCATTGAATAAAGAAACAAATCATTGAAATGCGAAACAATACGATAAGTAAGACATGGAAATGGAAACGATGAATGAAATAAACGCGATATTTATGCTTCAATAGACATTGAAGTATCTAAACTATTCAATGAAAGCAGCCATCGCTACGGATTTGAATGGCGAAATGACAATTTAGCTTCCAACAAGATAGCAATATTATTGAAATAATATCGATATTGATGCTTGAATTCGCAGTAATGTCTCATAGATTTTTTGTGCCCCGAATTCTGAGTGACTTTTCATATAAAAAATGTTTATATTCAAGTAGATTTCCCTCCCTAAATTTTTACGTTGCCTCTTGTATATCCTATAGGTATTCGAAACTCATTTCATTCACTATTTACGTATCTCAGGATTCCCCTTTTCGATAAACAAATGTATATTACGTTTATCTCGCATGTTTATGTTCAACAGCCTGATATTTTCTCGATTACAGCCTCACAACGTACAGCATAGAATCTACATGTCTGTCGTTTATTTTGGTTTGATTTCTCACATAAAACAAAGCATATATTTGTTAAGCTGCGCATATATTTGGTGTAACTCCATGTGATATATCGGCTATTTTCCAATTGTTTGTTGTTGGCACACATTGTGCGAACGAACTTCCTCTTAGATATTTGTTTGGTAACTACAAACATTTCGCTCCAGTTCAGTCGTTAGGTAAAGGTACGTACAGGTAAACCTTAGCTTTGATCAGAAACATTATATTGAGGAAACTTGATCGTGGCTTTTTAGTGAAGGAGAACCTTTTTTGTTACAATGTTTGAACAAGAATGTGAGGAAACTTACTATGTTTGCAGAGAATGGATTTCGTGTTAGTAAAAAAGCTGGTGGTCTAAATACAACCCTGTTACTTTCGCAATACTTTTTATTCTCAAACTCATACTCAACTCAAAGCAGTTATTCTATAAAACAGTAGAATCTGGTGTCTCTCTGTCTGTTGATTTGTTCGCGCACATCTCCGGAATTACTGAGCGGATTTTCATGTAGTTTTCACAGCTAGACAGAGATTAATTTTGAAGCAGAATAAAGGCTATTTTTCGTCTTAAAAACGGATGTTGCAAAAAAAGTTATCGTCATACAAGAAGTTCACGACACGTTGTGCACAATTTCTGAGAGTAACCTAACAAAAAGTACTAGTCTTGCTTTTAGTTTATTTTGAGTACATAAAAAAAATGCTATCTATAAATAAAAATGTATGAAAGATCAAACAAGAGAATGGCTCGACCATAGAAAAATTAATTTCTTATATCTATGGGCTCGAGCGATTTAGCAGATTTTTTTGGTAGCATTCGTAACTGTCTAGACCACAGATATAAATGTAACTAGATGACGCGATTGTATGTACTTCGCGTGTCAAAAAACGGAGTAAACTTACGATCAATGATCATAATCTGAGCTTTTCATTTAACATTATCGGCACCGGAAATCCACCGAAATCTAGAAAAATGCCTTTTTATGCCATATTGAGCTGTAAAGACTGTATAGAAAAAGTTGGCCGAGACATTGGAAATGTTTTCTTTCATTGGTAAGTAAATTTGTTTTTAATGTGTGTGCGGTAAAGTGGCACGCTTGGTTTTCATACAGATGGAGGGACTCGCGTTATCTAGTTCGATTTATATCTGTGGTCTAGACAAGGACAAGAAAATTCTGGAAATTCCATCGGAAATATCAGAAATACAACCGGGCGACGCAGAAAACAAGCAGCTAGATTCAAATAAACCAATTACAGCCACTTTTGAATTGTCAAGGGATCGGTCAGTCAGAAAGATGAAGCTAGTTGCCCATTTCAACGCGTATCACGAACAAGAAACTCCACGTATACTCTTTTAAATCAAAATATTATATTCCAAGCTATTATTCTTGTTGGTATCCTATTGTAACCCAGCTTTTATTCATACAGGCTAATGGTATTCGATAATACATGATCCTTAATTAATCCAAAACCTTGTTCGATAACCGTGAATTCGTTGAATTTACATCGGTTCATTATTCAACTTTGGTTTGTAATTAAACCAATAATAGCAAATGAAACAACAAAACAATATAATAGGGACATTAATCACCAACTAATCAACGTTGATTGAGAGTTAAAGGAGAAAATATCAAGTAATTTTACGAGAAAATGATCAAAGAAAATCCTTGGAAAGTTCCTTGTAACGAACCAGACCTTTTGTCCTGAATTTAATTCACCATTTCGTAGGCTTGATTCAATTGTGCTTACAAATCCGTATTATAGTCTACTGTATTATATTTATAATTACAATTAACATGTTTTGACATGATAATGTCAGATTGTTGTAAATGTGTTGACGTGTGGTTAATTCGTATATGATTTCACGTTAATTAGTGTATAATCGTTAATATATTATGGGGCGTTATAAAACGCTAATAGGGATTATATAACATGATGCCCGTCAGCGTTCACTTGTACATTTTTAATGTTATCATCACATTTACATTTTACTACATTAGATATAGGGTGTGGGCGATGTGGTGGCACCCGTATACACGGATTCGTTTCTCCTGTACCGCTTTGCGAGATCAAAGCCAGGCGGTACTAAAGTCGGCGAGAGATGTCGTGCGGTGTCCCACAGGGATCGGTCCTGGGACCGCATCTGTGGGACATCGGATACGACTGGGTGCTGCGCGCCGACCTCCGTAGCGACGTCAGCGTAGTTGGCTACGCTGACGACACGCTGGTGCAGGGGAGGTCGCACGAGACGGCGGTCAAACTGGCGACACGCGAGGTTGCGACAATCGTCGACAGGATCCGGCAACTGGGACTCGAGGTGGCCCTGCACAAGTCCGAGGTCATGTGTTCTAATGGTCCTCGGAACGCGCCACCGTCGGGTTTCCAAATAACGGTAAGAGGGATTCAAAGCCGGTGGAACTTCGTGGAGCATTTCCGACGTTTGGCTCTAAAACGAGAGCGGGCCAGGGCTGCCTTGAAGCGGCTCCTGCCCAATCTAGGGGTCGCCTCCTGTCGGAGGCTCTACGCGGGGGTCGTGCGGTCCATGGCCCTTTACGGGGCACCGGTGTGGGCGCGTTCCTTGAGGTTGCGGCCAGCCCGCCGGTTGAACGCGTCCCAAAGGGTCATGGCCATCCGAATGGTCCGGGGATACCGCACGGTCTCCCGTGAGGCGGCGAGCCTCCTTGCCTGATTGTCGCCATTGAATCTGGAGGCGAAAGTCCTCGCGCACATCTGGGAGTGGCGCAAGGAGGTAAAACGCCGGGGTGTAAGTCCGCTGTCGGGTGTCACCACTGTGTGGATCGCCCAGAGGACACGGTGGAGCATATAACGGTTGAGGTCTGCCCGTCTTGGGCGAAGCACCACCGTATCCTCGTGGAGTCGATAGGCGGCGGTTACCTCTCGCGTCCGGCCCTGGTCCAGGCAAGCCGTCACCTCCTTCTTCGAAGCAGTAATGCTCGCAAAGGAGGAGGCGGAGCGCGTGAGGGAGAAGCATATTTCACGCCCTCACGCCCGGGAATCGCGAGCCGATTTCCGGCCACCGAAAATACGCTTCATAGATTTTACGTGATTTTCAGTTTTTATCCGCGTTAGGCCGCTTGCCCACTGGTCGGTAAGTGTGCGGGGCGATATCGTTTCGGTACTGCGTGACGTCACGCATTTTACTGCATCGGTGCTGGAAGCTTACCGCGCAGTGTTTCCACTTATAGGGATTTCTCCCTGTTTTAGGGAAAAAATACCAATATTAAGTTTGGTTTAGGGATATTTTATTTTGACAGGGATTTGGGGAATTTACCTTATTGTTTATAGTAGGCATCACCCAATATATTACTTGACTCTATGGCACCACCGATTTATTAAAGGATTCGATTTATTCAACCACCGATTTATTCCCTCAACCCAAACTCATAATGAATGCAATTCATCAAATTTTAATTTACCATGTTAATTGCCATTACCGTATTATTTATAATCATGCTCCCTAAACCAAGGAAATTTGAAGATTTTTTAGGGAAATTTAGGGATAATTCATTCAGAAACTGGGGAAAATCCAAAAACAAGTGAATTATATAGTACGAGAGCTCATGACCAAAACCATGTCACATCGTTTTACGGGAATAATTGTAAAAAAATCTTTACGTTTTGATGATTCTGAACCCGACTCGGTGAGCAGTACCGGTCAGAAACGTTACAGTTTTATGGGAGCCTATTTCTGCTATGTCAAAAAAAATTGGCAGACGGTTTCATCACAATGTGTCTGATAATAAAAATATACAAAGATTTCGTAATTTTATTACTAAAAAGTTTGTTTTCAGATATTTCCGTTGCGTCACTTTGCGTGTCAAACGTGGCCTGAGCACATTTCCAAAAATGACGTATTCGAATCAACTGACCAATGTTCACCAGAAAACAAGATTTTCAGATGGATTGCTATGGGTTTTATTGTTTGCCTCAAATTTAATTTTCTCAAATGGTCTCTTGGGTACGTACTCGAAGCTACTGGTTTCTGAAAATGGTGTTTTCGGTATGTAAAATCAATCATTTTTAAACATGATAAAAAAGAATTATCGACATATTTAAAAATGCGGTCAGGTCAGAAGATGTGACGCGGAAAATTTCTGAAAATAGGATTTTTGAATTTAAGAATAACCAAATCTATCGTTTTTATACGATTTTGTTCGTAAAACGATAAGGCAAAAATGTTGGTCATGCTCTCTCGTACTAATTGAATTAATTTGAATTTGGAATTCTAGATGAAAGCAGTGCAGTACACAGATATAGATATATAATAATACCTAGATAAGGCAAGTATCACGATCTGTATGAAAACCATGCGTGGCATTTTTGAAAAATGATCAAAGCGCCTATACCATGAAACTGAAGCGATATACGATAGTATCAATTGTTTCGATTGTCATAACCTGTTAACACTCAACGTCACATCAACCGTTCCTAGTAAAAAGCTATAAAGTATTACGAATATAGGCATTTTCTATTTTATTATTTATGTCCGACTAGCGCGGCGGACAGGCGCAGACCATATACTATATTATATAAAATGAGACACACTGAGCCACGTTCGGGCACGCGAAGTAGATGCTCTTGCGCTATCTAGGTATATCTATATCTGTGTGCAGTACCGATTCGGTACAGAGTGCTTACCGACCAGTGAGGAAACATAAGCTGTACAGTACTGCGCGGTAAAATACCGACCAATGGGCAACTTTACAAATTAATTTCACTATGTAATATAAACATAATCTAAAATATTCCTATATTAAGTTATTAAGAAAATACTCTTATTTAACATAATATATTTTCCAAATCATTAACACTACTCGTTTAGAAGCGATCTTCAATATAAAATCATTAAAAGTCGGTTTACGTCGCCTTAAATCTGCAGTCTGTCAATTCATTTTTTGTTTATTACAATTTGCCAAGCCAGGTTGAGTGTGTGTTGACGGCATCATTACCACCAATATTGGTGGTGCCTTTGGTGGCGATGTCAGACTTGACAGAGTTTGACTAGGCAATACAGTCTCATCTACAGAATTAATTACTCCTATACATAATTAAGCAGTAAACAATTTTCCGAACTAAATGTCCAGAAATTAAAATTGATGAAGCAAATGTATGCCTAATTGGGCAATAAATATAGTATCGACCATTATAGATAAAATACATTTATTGTTTTAGGCTGAATAAATAACGTAAGTAATAAAAGAGACATAGAAACGGTCGAAGCTAATGAATAGCAAGTATCTCTGAAAAAAATTGTAGTTGGTCAATCAATCTGCCTAGACTTTTCCCAACTATGTAGGGGTCGGCTTCCAGTCTAACCAGATGCAGCTGAATACCAGTATTTTACATGGCGGGACTGCCTATCTGACCTCCATAACCCAGCTTCTGGGTAACACGAAACCCCTTGGTAAGAGTGTTTGTCTGACTTTTGGGTTTCAACTACCCGTAACGACTGTTAAAGATCTATGAATCACAGCTGGGACCAATGGCTTAACATGCTTTCCGAGGCACGGAGGAGCCTCGGTATATTAAAATGGTCACCCATCCATGGACCAACTCCGGCAAGCAGTGCGGCTGTTACGAGCTCCTCCAACATTTTATATGGCAATAATTTAATTCTTCGCATACTGTCTCCTATAAAGTCCCATATGTTGTTTGGAGCACAGAAACAGAAGATTGGGCAAATATTTGCAATCACCACTTTAAAATACTTAGTTAATTCATCTTCACCATCTTCCTGCCCTTGTCCCATGCTACGTGGGGTTGGCGCACCCCTTTTTCTTCCGTTCTCCCCTGTCAACCGTAACGCTATAATTCACTCCCTTCTCTTTCATGTCATTCATTGACATTATTCTACAATTTAATTTCAACTCTTTAAATGTGGGTTTTATGGACATGATACAAGTAATGTTGGCAGTTTATCCTTCGATCGACCTTTGCGGCTGTTACCCTCTACCCAATTGTAGTTAGACATTTGAAAGTAAATAAAAGCATTTCTTTTTGCCAACATTTAAATAGGCAGAGATTTATTGTGCCATCTAATCCTTACATTAATCCGATTAGAAGTTGGATCAAGACCGGCAATTTTTTTTTTGCTTAGAGATAAATCTTAGTGCTCGAAAAAACAGGTTTTTTTTTACAAATAAGGTAAGTGATTAAAAATAGTCGATTAATTTAGAGGCAGAGTGTAACGTAGAAGCAATTGACAAATTGTGATTTTAAGATTTTTAATCTTGGCAATTTAAGATGTAGGTAGATTATCTTTATCTCGATTTTTTTATCTGTGCGCTTGGAGCTGTCAAAATCATATGTTGTTAGTATTAATTCACCCGCCCTGTTCCTCCTTAGTGCTCCGACGCCTCTCAATACGGTCTACACAACTCGTGTCGTCTTATTATTTGTTCTTTGTAGTTCTGTCTTATTATTCGTTAATTTGTCATTGTTTTATTGACACCACATGCACTATAAAATTTTGACACTGACAAGCTCACAGTTATACAAATCGGGTTATACTTGCTGTTAATCTTCCTTCAAAAGCGTATTCATTAAAAGAAGTGGATTCACGTCAATATTATGCAATTAATCGTACACCCGACCTCTAGAGTCAAGTCTGTCCAACGCCTTAGGCTTTTTACAAATCACGAAGTTGTTGCCATAATTAAAATAATTTAGCATTTTATTTCTTAATAATCCAAATATATCTTAGAAGCTATTCCGAGAAGCCTTTACATAATGATCATAAAGTTAAAATGATGTGTAGGTAGGTACAATCACCTATAACAGGAAATTTTATACTGGACTTTAGCGGACTACAAAAATATGCCTAAACATTTTATATTTTATGTAATTTGAGAAATCTACCATAATATGAGTTCTTGTAGCACGCCAAACCTGTTAAGGAATTCGATGAAATTAATTAAAAATCCCATACATTTTAAGACAGTGCACACGCTAGAGGCAAAACAGTTCTGGCTATTATGGAACAGTTTAATCTTGTGTCAAATAGATTTTTCTGTACTATTTGACAACTTTGACATTTGAAATTGTTTTGTACTGAGTCCGTGCCATCTTTGTTTTCATAAAGCAAAAGTATTTCTGATAGACAGTCTTGACTCTTAACTCAGTCTGCACACAGCCACAGTATAAATTAATAAAAGTATTACGTCTTCATAGACAACGGCCGAAACGACGCGATTCGAAATCTCAGTGTATAACAACCACACAGCAGTCTCGAGTGTGCGGCAGTTACGCACGGACGCAGCAGGTTTATCTACCGAGCGGCCGTAGGTAATTATTTCAAGGTCACTGCCGAGAAGCAATACTGTTACTTCATTATGCCTATAGGCTTTATAGTTCGCCGATTTTTATGGCTACAACCATTGATCCGTCAATATTATGATATAGGGACATTTTGTAAGGTCAACTGTCATCTTAATAAATGAGAATTTCCAAATGAATCTCAATGAAGTACATTATCATGATGATTCATGGGGATTTCTGGTTTTATAATCTGACAAATGGATACGTTTTTAACTTTAAATCAAATTAGTAAAGGAAGTCTTGGAACGTAAAAACTATTTAGCACTTGGAACAGGCTACGTAAATAATTAAATGCAAAAACTTTTGGTTAACTAAAAAATCTTGTAAAGATTCTTTAATGGTTTCGTTATTCATCTATTAATAATATGTTATAGAGGTAATCTTTGGAACTACCTGTCCGATTCCGAAAATTCTTTCACAAATGGGAAGCTACAGTGTTGCGTCATAGGATTTAAAGTGTCATAGGATATTATTATTTTATGTTAAACCAAGAAATTTCTGCGGATGAAGTCGCGTACAGAAATTTAGTAGTTATTAAGTTTATAAACAAAAAGCCAAGTGCGTGTTGGACCACGCACGGTGAAGGATTCCGTAGTTAGGAAAAATTTACAAAAATGACATGGCGAAACTATAAAAGTTCCTTGTTTACTACGGAACCCTAAAAAAGAGCTTTGTCTTTTTCTCAGTACCTGGTGGCCAAGTCTACTAATTTACAAAGTCATAATGGTCTCTCGATGGTGAGTTTTTGACAGATTTGCCATACAAAATCTGTCAAAAACTCACCATCGAGAGACCATTGTGATGTTTGTAAATTAGTAGACTTGGCCCCCAGTTCGCTTGTTAATGCCTTCTTGGTCTTTGAGTGGGTGCGTTATTATAGTTAATCTTTTTAACGATTGCCGCTTTTATATGTTTTGTTATATTAAGTTAAATATATATTTATATTATGTCTACCTGTCACTACTATCGATCTTAAGCTGTTTTCAGACCAGCGCGATTTGTCACGCGACCCGACACGAACAATACAAAACTTCACGGTATAACAATAACCGGTGTCGCGTCGCGCGACAAATCGCGCTGGTCTGAAAACAGCTTTATGTTTTACAACAAAGACCTGTCCAATATCGATATCAAATTAGTTTAAACAAGTTCCAAAAACGTTTCATTGCCTCAATCCCATAGATATTAATAATACCTTTGCTTGAATATTGATATTGGAAAATCCCAAATGGATAAGCACAACGGGTTTAGTACTATCATATATGTAGGTAGGTACCTACCTAAGTAATACCTGTCGATTCACAAGGAATTTTAATACACTCTATTTTATTAGCGAATCGAAATATCTGGACATTTGCATAAAGAATGAGCGAAATATGAGCAACATTTAAAAGTCGTAGAAAATTGAATTTTAAAATATAAGGCTTCAGAGTCGAATTTTAAAGTTCCATTCGTTTAGGCCGAGATTATAGGATTAGTCTAAATGGATTAACACTTCAGGCGTAAGTTGAAAACAGCCAGAAACCGCAAATTATGATGTTTTAAATTAAAGGACGGTCAAACACAGAGCAATTTTATTAATTAGCGTTGTCCGTTCTTAATACGTCGTAATGACTTATCATCAATCATATTTAATTTGAATACATGACATGGCAACACTTAGCAGATTAAGGCCCGGAGTTCACCAAAGCAAATACGTGCGGAGATGTCCGAAGCGGAGACCAGAAGAGATGTTTTTAGCTAGGGTGTATCCACCGAAGATATGCGGAGATGCGTACTGGCGACACTGGAGCGGAGATGAGTGCTGGTTAGAGCGGGACTGAGCTAAGTGAGGAAAGCGTTGGATGTTGACCACTCACTGCACGCCGTTCAGATCTGTACTCGTCTCCGCTGCTCGCCGTGTCGCCAGCTTGCGAGGCACAGCTCACATCTTCGCTTCGATCGTGCCATACAAATAATGTTACATCTCCGCTTAGTGGTACTTATCCACTGAAGCTGAGCGGAGACGAGAGGTGTCAGTAACGAAATTCTATTGGTTGTTTAAAACACATCTCCTCACCTCTCGTCTCGTTTACGCTTTGGAATAGAATATTATATGGAATAGAATTGGAATAGAATCCGGGCCTAACAACAACGTCAATTATGTATAATTCTTGAAAGAACGTCCTCGTATTTGACAGGTTACGCAAAAAATCAGATTGTGAAAACAGTACCCACTACTATTGAAACTGACATAAAAGCACTTGTGTGAAGTATTACGTAGTTCCTGTTCAAAAATAAATCATTATCGATCGCCCACGTGTCACCTTGATTTAACGCCGATTATTCGGCCTAATGTTGTAAAACCACAGCTTGAGTACCACGCTATATCATTGGGCAATTCTACGTCGAAAAGACGTAATGACTCAGTTTAGTACGTCCGTTCGACTGATGTCCGTTCATTTATCATGTTGACTGTAAAATATGCGCCTGATGAGTTCACAACAAACGGTAATGAAGTGTGGCAACCCTAACGTTTGACAATTAACGTCATTTAGACCCGCAGCACGGTGTTGCTACATGCAAATATGTATGTTTGTAGAATTAGCATTGGGAATCAGTGATTGATCATACTGGGCTTAAAATTGTTGGCAGTTGGGAAAATGTAATGGCTGGGGAATTTTGGCTTCAATTATCGCTGATGTCATCAGCTACTTCGTTAATTGCCTTAATTTATAAAGAACTAGCTTTCGCCCGCGGCTTCGCTCGCATGTATGTCGGAAATTATCTCACGGGAACGTACTACCGGAATAAAGTTATCCTATGTGTTAATCCAGGTTATAAACTATATGTGTGCCATTCCGTTCAGCCGTTTTTACGTGTTTGAGTAATAAATATCCAAACATACAAACTTTCACAATTATAATATCTATTAGTAGGAAGTAGGATAATATAATATAAAATATTAATATAAATAAATATAAATAATAATATTATAATAAAAAAAGACGTGTGGCACTCGGAGACTGCCGCGGTAAAGCTATTGCATAGCTGTTTTTATCAACTTATGCAATTATAATACAACCAATGCCACCTAGAGGCGAGTTCTTGCCCGTTCTTCTCCACAGAGATCTACTTTTTTGGAATGGGCGACTAGCTTCAACTTTTTGACTAACTGACTGACTCTTTGACAATTCAAAAGTGCCTGTAAATGGTTTAATTGAAATAAATGCTTTGAGTTTGAGTTTGAGTTTGTTGCTGAACTAAAGAGACAGGGGTGTTAGCTTAGGTTATTTTCGTTACGGAATTTCTGGATTCGGTCTCCACGCTCAAGGCCCGCGATAGAAGCTATGCAATAGCTTAATATTGTATAATATTATAGTAGGATAATGAAAAAAAACATACAAATATTCGGTAGACTCGATGTGGACCTTTTTATACTTTCCATTTATAGTATAATGTACATACATAACATATTTACGGATACGGACTTGTTAAAGCTCGAGGCTAACCCCACGTGAAAATAGTTTTCAATTTCCCATTTCCCAGGAGCGGAAATATCTAAATCAAACATGTATTCTACCTTTTTTACAAAATTTAATTTAAACTCAACCCTCGTTCCGCCATGGCGTGACCTACAATTGTTTTTACATAATCACTTTTCTGAATGACATTCTTTTTTATGAATACGTACGGCTCTACTCAAGCATAATTTGAGCACCCCGACCTCGGCGTGAAGAGCTCATGAATAAGGGTTCCGGTGGAGTCCGTATTAGGCAGGTATGCCCGAAATACAGGTGGTGTAAAGATGTACGCTCCACTGAACCTTCAAGTGGGATTTACGAATCAGGTGTACATTTACATGGATATTACTTAGGCCAATCCGGATTGGCGGGCAATACATATTTCTGGAACGTACTTTATCATATTTTTTTTTCCTGTATAATTTATGATACAGTGCTTTCCTGTCTACATGTAGTCAAAAATTCCTGTCTTCGTATAACATCCTACCTCGTTCAAAAATCTGTGTGCCAAGAGAGGCAATTTAATCCTAGACTGTGTGCCCAGTTGGCCTCAAAACGAGAGATTCAGTCTGCGAGAGTAGTAGGATAGCTCAGCTATCTAATTACGTAATAAGTATATTTTCGTAAACGATTCCGACTAATCTGTTTCATTTTGACAGTTCAATAACATTCATTGCGATAATCAAGTCATCACTCATCACAATTACAATGTATTGTTTTCCTCTTTATGTTTTTTTTTTTTTTATATTTGCATCTTGTAGGTATATTCATGTATTTACTTAGTTATTATTTAATCGTATGTTTGTATCTTGTGCTGTCTTTTGTGTACACCAAATAAACGATAAGTATTTCGAGAACGAGCAGATGTTTTTTTCGAACCTTTGAAGCAATGGATTAGCAATTTTTCAAAACGATTCAGATTCTGTTTGATCGTGTATTACGCAACATTTAGGGTGCAGGCTTACTCGGATAAGGTGCAGACTTACTCGGATAATTATAATACATGTATACCTGGATGAATCGGATATTTAAGTGGGAACGCCACTAGAAAGCGTTCATGAGTGCAGGAGGTCTACAGTACCTCTAAAGCAGTATTATTTTAATACTAAGTTTCGCCCGTGGCTTCGTCCGCGTGGAGGTCGGAAATTATCCCACGGGAACGAACTTTCGGGATAAAAATACCCTACAATGTTAATCCAGGTTATAAAATATCTGTGTGCCAAATTTCATCCAAATCCGTTCAGCCGTTTTTGCGTGATTGACTAACAAACATACAAACTTTCTCATTTATAATATTACTAGCTGCGTCCCGCGGTTTCACTCGCGTAAAGTAGTTTTCGCAACACTTAGGGGTATGAAAAATAGATAGTAGCCGATTCTCAGACCTACTGAATATGCATATAAAATTTGGTAAAAATCAGTAAAGCCGTTTCGGAGGAGTAAGGTAACTAACATTGTGACACGAGAATTTTATATAAGAAGAAGATTATAGTAGGATTACTTCAGTGTGTACTTTAGTGGAAAAGAGATGAAGGTCTACAGGACGTATAACTCCATCTCTTTCCCCCACTGAAGTAAGATTAAAATAGTGCTCTAAAGGTGGTGGTAGACCCTCAGGACTCGTGAACGCAGCTTGAGTGGCGTTCCTGGAAGCACTTACAATTAACTACTTTTCCAAACTGTGTTGTCAGGTGGAAATACTTTGCTCCATTTTCCTAACAATTGTAACTTGATTCCCAAGACACCAGAAAAAACTCCACGTGCCGAAAAGTTCTATAATCAATAAAATTATATTCATTACTAACTTTGTAGGTAGGCTAAACATCTAACAGGCTAAAACTTTTTTTCTTTTATAAACCATTTAAGCTAATAGGTTACCAATTTCCTATGATCTGTTCTAAAAGTATCAGGTTAAAATATAAACAAGTGTATCTGTAGAGGCCAATTTTTTGTGACATTTACAAATTGAGTGCTTTGATTGTTTGAATCCTTGAACCCGAAATTCTAATTTAAAATCACCTTAAAAAGTTTTTCATTTGACGATTGAGATTAGTTATATAACCTAAATTTTCGTCGATGATTCTTCAAATGCTACTAACAAATGCTTTCTATCTTCTGCCCGCAACTTCGTCCGCGAGCCTTTAAACCTTCCTGAGAAATCCAAAAAGAATTTTTCAAATCTGACTGGTAGTTCCGGAGATTATCCCCTACATACAAACTTACAAATAAACAAACAAACCAATGTTACCTCTTTATAATATTAAGTATCTAAGATAATAATTGTTGGAGTAAGTCGTGAGATATAAATTTGAAACCTTCTAAATACAGAGGAATGTGTTACCTGTAGTGAGCTACAGGTAACACATTGGATTGGGTGACACAAGGTAATTGCATAAGAGTTTAACCTGAAAAGCTTTTGTTTACACTTTCATCACGTAGTTCTGGAACAGATAGTACATACCTAACATAACTCATGCTCGTTCATAACAACGACTCGAATTCCGATACACTTTTCATCTTGATACGTCCATTGTATGCAGAAATTAAAAATTAGTGGTGATAAAGCTCGTAAATATGTCTGTCCGTATCTAAATATATCAGATTATGTTAATGTATTATTTTACAAACAATAATAAGTTCGTGACTTCACTATCTGGCGTAATCTCATGCTTAAGATATCTATAATTGTATTAAAGTGTGTTGTAATGACCATTATTTAATGTTTAGGTGATTTATGAGCTGTTTCAACACCTGATAAATACTGATTTTATAGGTAGGTACATTGTTTTGACTTGCTGCAAAGGGTTGTTCAGATTTAGATATTTGATTTATTCAATACGGACAAACAATAGTTATGTATTTTACTGGTTCCTTGATTCAAAGTTCACTCATCCTCTATAGAAAAGGGAGGATCCTCCGACCAGACGGGTGTCGTGTCTGGTGCAGCTGCCTCAACGATTGATGTCGGAAAGTTATATAAGTACAACGTTATTTTTGGTTTATACTAAACCATAGTAAAAGTTGTTCATAATGATGAGTAAAGTCACGTGTTTAAGTAATATCACTAATTACCAGTCACCCTATAATATTCTAATTGCGCGGCAAACTCTGCTTGCGAGATGTAAGATTTGTGTGATGGCTTGATGGCGTGAGGTCTTTGTAGCGTGGCTAGCATGTGGCGTTGTAAATGCCGCCACAGTGCATTCAAAATTAGTGGGTGACAAAAATCACTAATGAGTAAACGACAGTGTTAACAGACAAGCGACACATGCACTCCAAAATGGTCGTCATTTGTTCGGTAATTAATTATCTTCATAGCTCGTCTGTTGACATCCTTTGTCTCCTCTCGTAACAGCACGAACTATGTATTAGAAATAGCTCAAGTTGTGGTAAAAATGTTATCAAGTCAATAAGGTGCTAGGAGCAGTGGTGACCCAGTTGTAGATCAGAGGTTCGAACCCAAACTGGTGCTTTACTAAATTATCTCATCACCACTGCTCTAAAAACTGTAAAGGAAAACATCGTGAGGAAACCGGCATGTCCTCTAGAACCAATTTCAAAACATGTGACATCTACCAACCCGCACTGGGCCCGCGTGTTAGATTACGGCCCACTCCCTCTCACAGAGAGGAGGCCTGTGTCCCAGTAGTGGCAACATAGGTAATAGGCTGATTATGCAAGGTGTTAGGGAGGTTTACTGCCCAGAGAGCGCCAAACAATGACCAAAACCTATGGTCCTTTATGGTTCTGTGCCAAAACTATCTGACGAAAACGTACACAAAAAATCTGAAAATGTACCCATAATGCCAATTTGTAAAATTGAGTGCTTTAATTTGATTATTTGAATAATAAAACCCGAAATATTTTTCATTTGATAATTGAGGTTGATTTTGTTACCTCAATTTTCGTCAATGATTTTATAATTACAATTTAAATATTTTTTATTTTATTTAAAATAGTAGTTGGAAAAATTGGTGAGATCTAAAGTTAAATTTTTCTAAATGCAATGAATGTGTTACTACAGTACGGCACTACTTAGATGTAGCATAGATTTGAAAATTTTCATTCATTCATTTCAATTTTATGAATGTATTTGGCTATTTGACTTTACAAGTTATTGCGTTTTCAAAAGATCATTTTACCTAAAGCAGTAATAGCGATTGGTGATTTTGAAGGCGCAGTCAGTTCGGATGGTGATCGGTTTTACGAATTTTGCCGATGTTACATCTAAGTTGTGTCGTACTGTACTTCCCTTTAATGAGTGATTGCGTAAGAATCCCGAACAGGGATTGTTTACACTATTATCAGATAAGTACCTACTTTTGAAACAGACTATACAAAGTATCGCTCATGTAGGCTAGATTATAAACGCTCCCGCAGACAGACGTGACGTGATAGCGCGACGCGACTTTAGTAGAAGAATTTCTATGAAAACTCCGTGAAACTTGTTCTACCAGAATCGCGTCGCTCCGTCGCGTCACGCCTGTCTATGGGAGGTTTCATCCTTTGTTACTGGAAAGCTTACAAAATGTGAATAAAAATATTTAAAAAAAAACAGTTGAATATCTTTTGTTCGAAATTGGAACAGTTCCAATAAATAGCAATCAGCTGGCCCCCTATTATATTCATTGGGACTGGACCAAATAGCGGACAATAAAATGTGTGAATTCTTCTCTCAATTTTAGTATAGGAGGGATACCAATGGTGCTTTTCTCTAAAGTTTTGAAACTTTGAAACTCGAACTGTATCGAGTTGTAATTCCATGTTTACATATTTACTAATATCATTAAAGATTTAATTTGGTTTCACCTGCTAGTAAACAATCGAAACTAAAACAAACCTTCGTGAATTTTGAAAATTATTTTTTAGTATATTTTTTTGCTGAAAGGACCTGCTCTTAACTACCTCGATCTCGCCTGATACAAAGCGATGGATGAGGTCTATGATAGATCGAGATTATTTGGTAGATTATAGTAATTTCTACCTATCTGGTTGCAGCCAAGATTGTCACGTAATGAGGGAGGGAACTTTTCAACGGAGTATCGACTCACCGTTCAGTTTGGCAAAACACTGTCGTAACGATGATAACAGCTTTAAAAAAAGTTGACAGCCTCGTTGGTGTAAGGCTGCCTGTCCACTGGAGCGGAGAGGAGAAAAGAGGAGCGGAGATGTGCCAATATTAACCAATAGAATCTTGACTCCGCCCCTGAGTTTAGATTTGATTGGAATATTGGCACATCTCCGCTCCTCTCCTCTCCTCTCCGCTCCAGTGGACAGGCAGCCTAATGGTCGCCAGCTCTACTGCTGAGCATGAAGTCTTGGGTTCGATTCTCGGGTCAAGCAAAGTGTGTACAATTATTGATGAAAATATCGATGCACATACATAAAATTCATACAGGCCACGGATATCCAACAGACGAACAAAAAACCGCCTCCTTTTTTCGATCAATTTTAATGTAAGTGAATCGAATAATGTACGTTTCGAAGCGATACACACAACACACACAAGCACACACACACATACACAAGCGTTATATATTAATTATGTCACATTAATTTACAAAGTACGTTACAGTTTCGCAAAGTAGGCTAACCCACTAACGTGGTCGCAACAAGTTTAGTTTATACTAAACAGAACTTTAGCACCCAGTTGTGACACTTTCAGAATTATACCCGGTTTGTAACTGAATAGCCGGTAATAAACTGTATATAATAACAATGTCTGGGATACTGGGAGTATGAGCCTTTACTTATATGGAAGCTGTATAAGTTTGGATCTGTATATGTTCAATTTTATTTTATGGATCCTGTTCCTTAGGAAGTATTCACCAGGGGCATATTTAATAAAACCGACAAACTACAGGTGACAGACGACAATCCGACAATCTGGCAATTTTGTAAGTTTTTTTTTCATAGGTTTTACTGTATTATGTAGAAGACATTTGAAAAATATGTCGCTTTGTCAGATAGGTATTAAAAAGAGCCCTGCTCGCGTAGCACGATAACCATAGAAACTGAAGAAACGAGTCTTTCATTTCTTCAGTTTGTAGACAGAAAATGACAGATTGTAGAAAGATTTCTAATTTTCTAGAGTGCGATTCAACAAATAGTTCCTAAGCAATAACAACAATACGTCCTATGTTGACTCCACTGTTAAATTTAAAAAAAAAAGCTGAGAGGTGTCAAGGGACACCGGTACCCTTATTACGTAATAGACAATCAATTCGTTTTGAAACAGATTACTAATCCATTACTTCATAAGTTCGAAATTTAATTCTGCTCTGCAACGTAATTAACGCATTGAATGTTGTTGAACTGTCAAAATGAAACAAATGATCGCTATCGCATTGCTTCTGCAAGATAGGTAATAGCCCTGCCGGATGGAACGAAGTTATGGAATGAACCTCACAAAGGCATGCCACTAATTAGTACCTGTGGTCGCTCACAGATGGCTTTCTAGCTCTGGCTTCTGGCTCAACTTTTGGTCCTAATTTTTTCCGTCTAGCCCCCTTTCGCAACGCGCGAAAGGGAACTTCGTTCCAAAAACAGGCCTATTAGGTACTGTCGTAGCAGCCTAGCATATTCGTATTAGTCCTACAACAGAGGAGCCAACATGTAGGCTGGTTTTAGCTGACCGCACGCTGACCGTGTCGGCGCTGACAGCCGAATCGTATGAACTTCAGATGTCAGCGCTGAGCGGTTGGCGTAATTTCATAGAATACTAAACTTTATATATATTGTCTTGTCAGCGCCGACGACGCGACGGTCAGCGTGAGAGGAAAACCAGCCTAAGACGGAGGAACTATTTGTTGAAACGTACTCTAACGATGTCAGAAATAAACATAAGAATGTCACTTTGTATAGAAAGAGATAATAATTATGTCTACGCTTACCGGCGCATGCAGGCTTAGCATACGAAAATTGACATTCGTAGTTCCACGCGCGCCACAAAGAGATGTCAGCAAAATGATGCCTGCTGGGGTTGCGGGAAGTCCTAAGGGGAGACCGCGGCCCCTGGCAATGAACAGGCAAGGGAAGGAACAAGGGTGGGTTTTAGTCAGTAAGAGTCTGACACGCCCTTCCGCTCCGCCCAGAGCGGGAAAAGTCATTTGATAATTTCCCATACAAAAAATAAAAAAAGGTTTGACGTCTGAGCGTGTAGTCCTGGGTAATCCTCACGTCCGGGTCACGTTTTTTTTGGATTTTACCTTAGGACCTTCTGAGTAGAAGCTTATGGCAATTTATTTGTTCGCCCTCGATAACACGGGACATCAAAATATAACTGTCAAAGTGGATGTCCTACGCCTCCGCCTACCCATCGGAAAATACAAGATTGATGTTATATTACACTAGGATTTGATCCCTTTAGCGGTTTCTTTAGCAAAAAAATAAACATAACCCATATAGTTACAAAACACAAACAGCCGGTCATCGACCGTAGGTAATTTTTTGCGCGTCAACCACTTTGCTTATGACCGACCACGCCCGAACCAGTTATAGTCATTAACATCAATTAAAATGTCCAATGGGCCCCGCTATTTTGGCACCTATGGAGATTTATCTTTGATCAATTTTCTAAACTACGCTTTAGAAAATTGACACCGTTTTTAAATGAGGCCGTTACTTGTTCTTATGTACTTAATTTAAATGTGGAATTATCGAAGCATTTTTTTTTGTAAGGCTTTTGGCGTGAACTTGGCTGAACGTTTTAATTTTTGAAACTAGATAGTTTATTGCGGCGTGACTTTGCGGAAATCCATTATAATAATAGACGACGTATATTTAGTAACTTAATCCGCTTAACTGTTCTTAAATAACAACATAAAGTCAATCGTCATCCTGAAGATGCCTGGTTGAGAGGTGAAACACGTGTCGATTTCTTACAGGGTTCTTTATGAATCTTTAAGAACAGTTAAGCGGATTAAGTTACTAAATATACGTCGTCTATTGTATTTTTTTTTTAACTTGATACAGAGTGAATGAATAATGAAGGTATATCAAGGCCACCGTAGGCGCGGGCCTGCGGACGGAGAGCAATGGGTAGCTCGCCGTCCGATAAGTACCAGGCCTGGGTCGACGGCGCGTTATGTTCCACGCGCGTCTCAAAGAGCTGTCAGATGACAGCACAACTGACGGGGTCCGCTAGGGCCGATACCTCCGGGGTTGCGGGAAAGTCCTAAAGGGTTACCGTGGCCCATGGCAACATAGGCAACTGAAGGAACACGGGTGGGTTTTAGTCAGTAAGAGTCTGACACACCCCTCCGCGCCGCCCAGAGCGAGAAAGAAGTTATTTGATGAATTCCCACCAACAAAAAAGAGAAAAAAAGAAAAGGGGCATATCATGAGGATTTTTTTGAGGATGGTGTGTGAAATCTAGTAATGACTAAAAAAGAGGTGACTATTAAGATGACTGATAGGTAGGTATGCCTAGCTAGGTACCTACGGAATAAGTCAAGCTCTTAAATAAAATTAGGGAAAGGACAATAATGAGTCGCACCTGTCTGTACAGGCGCGACTCTAGTAGAAGAATTTCTTGTTTTTTTTTTGAAATTTTTCTACCAAAATCGCGTCGCACCTGTGCGCGACAGCCTTTACTTTATATTTTCCTTACAGAAGAAAGCTGTTACTTCTTTAAATAACTTGAAAGAAAAATATAATAATATGGAAAGAAAATATACTTCAATCGTCCAAAATCGGAACGAGTGTAGAGCCTCCAGGCTACACTCCCGAAACAATATTACCGTTTAGCTCAAAACACAAGAAAATACATGTAGGTAATTGAACAAAGCTTTATTGAATTGCTTAGTTACACCGATATTTTTAGGTTAGACCAGAGGGCAATTCCCGTAATTTTTAAGGACGTTCGCATTCGGATCTTATTCGCAATCTGTCAAAAATACCTACTATCAATTTATCAACATTTTTGACAAGTTTGACAGATTGCGACTTGAATGTGAACGTTTTATAAAGAGCGTTCATTCTAAAAGTTGGCAATGTCGCAAATAGCTGTCAAAAATGTACCAATTTTGATTAATTCGTTAATATTACTGTATGGAAATAAAAAATGTGGCTAACTAGGGAACTAGAATATTAATAATGAATTGCAATTATAACATTGAATTTGAGGTTGGCGCTTTAGGTGTACAAAAGGTTTTGGAAAGTATCCAAATACTTTTTTTACATTTAAAACTAAATATTCGGTGTTAAGATATTAATTATTGCATTTCATGATCAATATCATAGTTCGCTAGTTAGCCACATTTCTTATTTCCATACAGCAATATTGCCAAATTAATCAAAACAGCGAAATATTTGACATCTATTAGCGACGTTCTCCACTACGAAAATTGGCCTTCTGTTGTCAGAATTCCGGGCTTCTAACCACTGTCATAGGAATTCTGACATTCGGCACCAACCATCTTGATTTCCTCTAGCACATAATTTAAAAAAAGACCGTGCCTAAATACCGAGGCGGTGAATATTCCCGTAATGACCATCACAAACGTAGCTTAAAGCTACCTATCAATTGATTCGATTCCTCTCCTCTTGACATAATTTCACTGTAAATATTAGCAATGGCCAACGTTTGTGTCGACGGTAGTCGGCACGCTTAATATGAATGTCAATAACAAATAAAACGGTTCACATTGACGTCCATTATCAAACAGAAGTACAAATTATGTCCAATTCCATTTTCAGTGATCAAATAGTGGAATTATAGCGATCATCATTTGCCTAGCCTTTTCTTTGTAACACCTAATAACGTAGGACTATTGAGAAAAAAAAATCCCATTAGTTCTACCATAGAACTGTATATGACGCCCTGACCACCCAATCAACCCCCAAATACCCCCCCCCCCCCTGTATACGGCTCTGGGTGACGTCACAAGTCTATTAGGGTTGTGGACATGCCCATCGTGCCCACAACGGTGGATCCGCGCTTGGTACAATTGGGAACAATCGATGTAGGGGACGGCTTCCAGTCTTACCGGATGCAGCTGAATACCAGTATTTTACATGGAGCGACTGCTTATCTGACCTGAACCCACTTACTAGTTAACAGGATACCCTTTGGTAAGACTGGTTGTCAGACTTTTTGGGCTTCTCACTACCCGTAACGACTGTCAAAGATCTACAAATGACAGCTGGGACCAACGGCTACGTCTTTTCCGAGGCACGGAGGAGTCTTGGCATTTAAAGATGGTCAGAATGGTCACCCATCCACGGACCAACTGCGGCAAGCGTAGCTAACCTGATAGATCGACCCGTGCGGCTGTTATTACTTGGCCACAAATCAATTACGCATAATTTGACATAATAATTTGAGCATGACATCCTCAATTAGCGAGTGAATGCTAATCATGGATTTGACGACTTCCTGTCTTCCAATTAAACACACAGTCAAGCAGCTTTCGTTCTGGTAGTACTTATAAGAATATTAATTGCTTTGATACACTTATTTATAAAACATTTTGTAGTTACACAAGTTAAGACTCGTACTGACGCGACGCGACAGCGCGACTCGACTCTAACAAAACAATTTCTAAGAAAACTTCATGGTAGAAAATTTACCGTGAAGCCAGTGTCGCGTAGCGCCACGGCGCCGGCTCATTGCGCCAGTCTGCATGAGGCTTTATGTTCTTACCACGGATGTATGGTTCTTACTGTTAACATGACAACAATATATACAGGGTCAAATTAAATTACCTAGCGAAACTTCGCAGACGTGCAAAAGCGAGTTGATGATTTTTTTTGGGTCAGCTACCACCTGGTCTTGTTGTTACTTGAATAATGAATTGAAAACTTCTGTTGTTTTTGTTTTATCGTTTTTAAATATTGATACTCATGACTCTGTCTGAGAAGTTTACACAAAAAAAAACCTGATTTTCTGAACTGATATTTCATGTGAATACACTACCTGCAGTCGGTGACCCCAAAAAATACGCATAATATTTTTTTTTTATCGTGTTTAGATATCGATATCCGACACGTCTGCGGAGTTTCGCTAACTAATTTAATTTGACCCTTTATGTAAACATTACAGAAAAACCCTGCAAGTACTGTTGTAATATCATTTTGTAAAGTTCACTAGTTAGTTTCGACTCTCACTCGAGTGACTGCACACAGTTCGAAATCTTATTAACTACTTAATATTCTAAAAGTAAAACGTCGCAAATTTTCACACGTCGACGCCCATAGATATCCGTCGACGCCCATTTGAATTTCGAAATGACATTTAAAGACTATCAATACAAATTTACTTACAACCAGTTGCAAAACGAACTTTAACTTTTAAAGCTGTCATTAAATACTAATCTTCCATTAAGTTTTTACAGAAAGTTTAATGGTTCTTTGATGAAATTAATGAAATCATTAGCGGTAATTATCCATTACATAATTAATTAAATTAAATTAGATTTATATTCTATGTATTTACAACTAAGAATTATTGTTCCTCAAGAATTGGGCTATCCAATGCAAAAAGATTTTTTCCAATCCGACTAGTAGTTCCGGAGATTACCTCGTACATACAAACTTGCAAACAAACAAACAAATTGTATCTCTTTATATAATAATATAAATATAGACTTAGACAACAATGATCCATTATGTTAGTGTTATTAATGTTTGTCTATAAGCAACTAGGTCTAAATAAATACCACCAGACCGTACTGCATAAGCCCGGTGATTAATGTTCATTCATTTTCTGTATGAAACAAGGTAAGCTTTTGCCTTGCAGTTGAACAAGGGTATAATAAGTCCTAGCTATTTTCAGGAGTCCGTCATTTCATTACATTACCAAGCTATACTGTACTACAAAGTTCATTAAAAACGAGGTCCACATGACCTGCGGCGACCGCACACGGCATTACAAACTCGGGCCGAATAACTATGCTTTTATGAATGCTGTCATACGAATGTCACGGTTTCAGTTTGTTTCAAAACAAACTTTTGCATTTGAAACGAACTGAAATAACGAGTGTCCACTGCTTTACTTTTAGGTGAAAATAACTGCGGACAGCATTTACTTTTTATGTGACGTAGTTAATTATAACATCATCAGCCTTCTAGTTTGATGTTGCTGTAAAAAAGTTTTGACCTGTGCCTTTAATTAGGATTAGGAGGGAAAACTTTGGGGGAAGTTTGTTTATTTTCTATGGCCTGATTATGTCCAGTGTCCACTACTAAACATGAAACCATTGGTCTTAATAAAACTACATAGATAGATAGAGATAGAATACTCTTTATTATGTACACGATAAAAATACACATATCTACACAATAAAAAAAGCTCAAAGATTGGGTCGGTTGGTCAGGTCGGTCGGTTGTATCAAATATACTTAAATTTTGTTGATTGAAAAAGTAGTTACCTCCTTGAATCTTTTCGACACGGTAGGAAAATCCTACTTGTAGAATCCTGTTGATTCTGTAATTAAGTTGAATATCACTACATTCGCTTCTCACCACACCAAGCCCCTTGTGTAGACACGCTCCATTTTCAACCATTTGCTGCCATTCGTGGTGACCTGACAGTTGACATTAGTGACAGCGACCATTCATTGAGTGGTGAGTGTGCGATTAGTGAGTGTTGACGTGCATGTGACAGTGTTTAAATATCTATGAAATAGATGCACTAGAGTCTGGCTAACGAAAGTTGGCCCTGGAATTATTTGCGAACTTTTTATATAGCAACTCTATATGAACGTGAACGTCAATTTGACAAGGTTGTCGTTCGGTATCTCTGGTGTATTTAGTGTTGTCATGCATGTATTTTTTAAATTTGCCGCCAATATTCTGGGGCCAACTTTCGTTAGCCAGACTCTTTAGACCAATCAATTATATCAATGCCATTCATTCATTTCAGCTCAGAATCACTCACTACTGGGTACAGATCTCTTTTCCTTTCTGCCATACTTCCCAGTTCCTTGTATCCCTCGTGCAGAGGTTTCATTGCCATAATAACTCACAATATTTTCCTCTTTTTCAGATACAACTACAAATACCATGAGTCCAAGTCGGTCGCACAGATGATGTCGCGCAACTCGTGACGAATGCGCGAGGCCAGCGCTCCCCTCGACCAATGACAGAGCAGCGCGGGAGCATGGATGGGCCGTAGAATGCGCCTCACTCCGGCGCCGATATACATATTCCTTCTCATCTGTACCGGTGGCTATGCTTTTATACCTGGAGTTGATGGTAAGTTTCCAATTACTTAATTATATCAAGAAATATTGACTTATTCAAAATCTTTAGGCCTACGCTACACTTGACAGAAATTCCGTCGCGGATCTTCCGCGTCTCGCAATAAATGACTAATGACGGGCACATTACGCGGGAGATCAGTCGCTCCGTCGCGGACCGTTCGCCCTCTGCGTCTGTTCCGTGCTCCGCGCACCGATCTGTTCGGCGTCGGTCTGTTTTCCATCAAGTGTCCGTTTTCAAAACTCATTTTAGTAATTTACGATGCGTACGCATCGTAAATTCTAATACTATCGAACTCAATGCGTGCGACCTCTGAGGCCTACATGTCCATGGCCAGCAGTAATGATGATAATGATGGATAATACAACCTTATTTTTACTTGTCAAACTACGTACTTAGTAATTGTAGCGACTTTAAATCAATAAGCAAGCTAGCAGCTATACAATATGTAAAAAAAACCCTGTCCGATCCGAAAGGAGCATATAAGTACTGCAAAAACATTACCAATAAGTAATAAAAAAATTATAAGGTACTTTGAAGAAAAAAATGCAATTTTTTAATTCACATTTTTGGTACCAAAATTACCCCAGTTCATTTAAAATTTTCAACAGGGGTTGTAAGTTATGACTCGTTGACACGAACGACCATAGATAATACACTTAAATACGGGACGAACGACGACACGATGCAATGGCCGCCCGGTAAATAACCAATTGAAAAAAAATGTGTATTTTTTTTTTCTGAAAATTTTCCTTATATAGACTCTCAGTACTATACTTAACAACACCCTCACGGATCGGACAGGGCTTTTTTTAGGGTTCCGTAGTAAACAAGAAACCCACATAGTTTCGCCATGTCCGTCTGTCTGTCTGTCTCTCTGTCTGTCCGCGGCTTAGCTCAGAGACTGTTAGTACTTTACATGTTGTATTTAGCCACGAGCACAACAACAATAATATTTATATAGTCTTCAAAGAAAAACGAAAAATGTTTTTAAAAAAAGATCGTGAAGTCGCTAGTCCCCCGTCCCTTAATTTCCAAGTCAAGTTTCGAGTCCCATTTGGGCGCCCTTATCGGATGACAGCTAAGAACCGCAAACGTCAGATAAAACAACAATAGAAAAATTCTGTCTGGTTCTAAATAAATCTCTAACAATTCAAACAGTATTCCACCAGATTTATTGGCTAATATATCTTCTACGTGTCAACACAATTCAGGTTTGTAATGTCTGATGCTTACTCAGATTTATTAGGCGAGCCGAAATTTACGGTTGTCTGCTAAAATTACACAATGTAAATTCAATATTACTTCAAAACGGCTGTGAAATTCTGAAAGATTGTCTCACAAAGATGTATGTGAGCATAAATATATTTCTATGACCGTGAGGGATATTATTGCCCTAATCACCACCGTTGCCAAGTTGACTGTTGATTAGAGTTGACGAAGGTCTTTAGCGTAGAGTCAGTGGTTCCCAAAGTTCACTCGACCGCGACCCACCTAACAAAAATTATCGAATTCGGGACTCACCGGGATTCGTGGCTGCCATGGGCAAAAAAGGGTGCATACTTAACGTTATAAATAAAGAACTGTTCAAATAAGAAAAAAACGACCAGTTACATTCGAACATTTTAATAGGCTCTACTTAATTTATTACAAGGAGTTCTATGAGAAGGATGTATTTGTTTCCTTTTTTTATCATTAAATATATCTGAGTATAGCTCTAGCATCAACTTCAATTTTAGTTACTTTTAATCGCAATGAGTTTGATACGTCCAATTTATTTCGGTATATTAATCATATCTGAAAATCTATTCTTCAAGGCCCACCCAACATTCGCTCGCGAAGTCGCGACCCACCAGTGGGTTTCAAGTCGCGCCCCATAGTTTGCGAACCACTGGCTTAGAGGATTATGCTTATTCTTATCTTATTATTTCATCCTTTTTACAACACCCATGTACCTACTTAAAAAAACAAAAAAGATTAATGGCCAGTTTCACCTTCGGATAACTTTCTTAACTGGCACGTAATTTCGAAGTCCGTTCCATTATTCATTTATCTCGTAGATAATGTCGACAGGCCCCTATAGATATAGGTACCAATAGAGACACTCTGAATGTTATAAGAATCAAAGGCACTAAAGTAGAAAGCAATAAATGCTGAATTACATTGCTAATGTACCGTAAATACACACATCAAAAGTGTCTAGGGATCAAGCATTTTTATGCGGATTTCTTGAGATTGAGATGTGGCTTTCTAATAAATTTATGATTTTATAAATTTATATGGATCCTTTTTGGTGCATTTCATAATTTGAATCAGGAACTGTGAATCAAATTCGAGTAAAAGATGAAAATCAGCTGTCAATATTTTCCCTATAAAAACATACAACGCATTGAAGACATTATTAGTGCTACTGTTTCCCTACTACTGATTAAAACCAACGTTATTATGGAGCAGCGACGTCATTTAAGCAGGGAAGAAATGCTCAGAGCCGTGGGAATGATAGAAGCTGGTTCCCGGCAACGTACTGTGGCTTTAGCTCTGAATACAAGTCAGAGTGTTATCAGTCGACTTTGGACACGTTACCGAAGCACTGGTACCGTGGCTGAGCGCCATGGAGGACGGTATCGCTGCACCACACGGAGACAAGACCGATACATTCAAATCTTAGCTCGAAGAGCTCCAACAATAACCGCCATGATGTTAGCCGTGAGGCTTCATCACTCTTCAGGGAACTTAATTAGCGACCAAACAGTCAGAAACCGCTTGCATGAAGTGAACCTTCATTCCCGAAGACCGCTACGGGTACCACCTATAGCAATGCACAATCGTAGGATTCGATATCAATGGGCTCTTGAACACAGAAATTGGGCAGAAGAACAATGGCGTTTCGTGTGCTTTTCTGATGAGTCTCGTTTTGGTATGAGACCGGATACAAGACGTATACGACACTGGAGAACCCCTGGACGCCAACAGCGATTAAAATCCTGCCAGGAAGTCCATCCTTATAGTGGTGGAACCATCATGGTATGGGCGGGTATTTGGATCGGCGGAAGAACTGAGTTGATTTGGATCAGAGGCAACCTCAACGCTCAAATTTATGCTGAGACGATTGTATCAGACGTCATCGTTCCTCTACAAGTGCAAATCGGTCCCTTATTTCAGTTAATGCATGATAATGCACGACCGCACACCGCAAGAGTTGTAAGACAGACTCTCGCCGCAGCTAACATCAATGTCCTGCCCTGGCCTGCTCAGTCGCCAGACTTGAACCCGATTGAGCATGCATGGGATATGCTACAGAGAAGAGCTCTGCCGAATATGGAGGGTATCCAGTCGCAAGAAGACCTTTTTTTGTTGTTGCAACGAACATGGGCGGCCATTCCACAGCGTGATTTGGATGAACTCATTTTGAGTATGCCAAACCGATGTTCTTGTGTTGTTAGTGTTCGCGATAGAAACACGGATTATTAATTGTTGTTACCCAATAAAATTTTAAAGAAAACTGTTATTTCAGTCTTTTTTTCGAACTTTAATGTTAGTGGTTCAAATGTCAAAAATCCCTTTATTAGGAAAATGGCAAATTTCTTTATTAATGCAAAGGTGACTTGGTTTATCGTTACTGTGACAAACGAAAACACTTTATTTGATGAATCCTTAAAGAAAATTTTAATTAATATCAATCAGGAGAAAAGTTATTGCAAAAATATATGTTGATCCCTAGACACTTTTGATGTGTGTATAACGAATTCCAAGTAAATTTTATTTAATACATATTTTTGACTGTTATTAAATAGGTGGGCCTTATTTGCCAGGTCCCGTGTCCAACGTGGAAGCTCTGGAGGGCGGCGACGTTACCCTGCTCTGCGACTCAACCCCCGACTCCTCCGACGACGAGTTCATGATCCTTGTGTGGTACAAGAATAATATGCCCATATACAGGTAAGCTCATCATAATATTAATCTTCCTACTGTTCTTCCTCAGTATTAACAGCCGGCCAAGGACGACCCGTGGATGAGTGATCCGTTGGTCCCGGCTGTCATTTGTAGATGTTTGGCAGTCGTTATGGGTTACTGTATCGTAATTTATAGCCTTGTATGCGCCCGGTGCGAGCTGCTGTAACCGCGCCCTTGAAATATTTTCTTATATCTGGTCTGGTCATTTCTGCGCCCCTCCAGGGTCTGCGCCCTGTGCCTGGGCACCGGTGGCACCCCCTTAGTTACGGCACACTTAGGCAGAAGCCCGTAAGTCTTGACTACCAGTCTTACCTAGAGGTGTCGTATTACCAAGTCTCTGGGTTGTGGAGATCAAAAGGACAATCACTCCAAGTAAAATACTGGTATTCAGCTGCATCCGATATTTATATTTTCTACAATAATTCGAAAAAATATATCGTGATTCCATTGTCACTGAAACATCGCACAACTTCGCTGGATTTAACGCGAAGTCGCAAGAACAAAGGTTGTGGGACTTTGTCATAAATTTTTGAGTTCTTGAGATAGGTGAGCGAGTTAGCTCTTGGGTTATTCTAAAAATATATCTTCGAAATTCATATATAGATCGAAGTGTGAGACCGCGAATGATTTGCTTTAATAAAAACAAGTCGACTGTCCCTATGTATAGTATCGAAATTGGAAATGTACGTTTTTTTTTATTGTTCTAACACATTACATTTTCAGTATATTTTCACACTAAAAAGAGAATAAACAATAAAATGCCTATAAATGCATATTTTTAATTGTACAATATCGATATTTAACAAATGATCCAGCGTAAACGATCGAATGTCCCAGATTCGATTTTTTACTTCGATAACATTTTTGGTTGTGGTATCGAAAGTGACTGTTTCGATATTATTCGCTGGTGTTATTTTTATTTTTCGTTTATTATTTATAGGTATAGTATTGAAACATAAAAAATACTTCCACGTACTGTATCATATATGACACTTCAGGTTTTCCTATCACAAAGTCCGACGTAAAATACTGAAAGAGTCACTTTCGATAAGCTTTGGTAAAATTTTTCCAAAGTATAGTATCGAAATGGGCAGTTTCGATTGTTCAGAACTAATGGATGAACGTAATAAAGTATTGAAACTAGCATTTCTCAAAAACTATAAACAAATTTGATGCAAGGGTATCATATATTTGTTTATTAATACAATTTTGGAATTTAACTCAAATTAATTGCAGTTAGCTCCATAAATGTAAATTTTGTACACAAAATGAACTTCAAAGCGCTCTCCTGTAAAGTATTTGTTTTCCATTTCGATATTATACGTAGGGGCAGTCGATTAGTGAATCAGAGCCAACGGTCGTGTCTTACAAGTGGCAAATCGAAGGTTCAAACCCAGATAGCCACTTTACTTTGTGTTAATTATTTCATCACCACTAGGTACCTACTCTCAAAACGATGAAGGAAAATATCGTGAAGAAACCGGCATGTCCAAAAATTCGAAGACTTGTGTCATCCACCAACGCTCTGAACCCGTGTGATGGTGGATAACGGCCCACTCCCTCTCACAAAAGGGAAACCTGTGTCCCACCAGTGGGAACATTCAATCTTCCAATCAATCTTCCTAGCTTTTTTTCCCAACTATCTTGGGGTCGGCTTCCAGTCTAACCGGATGCAGCTGAATACCAGTATTTTACATTACCAGTTATTATTTTACCAGTGGGAACATTATAGGCTGCAAAGTGAATTCACTTTCAATTTGTGTGATGTCACTTCACTATTAGCACCTTTTGTGAAGTTTTAACCGTCAAGCCCCGTGATTTGACATTGACGCGCGTTTTACGTCATTTTTGACATTTTTCAGAATTTTTCGGTGTTACCTATCATTTTTTGATAATTTTACTTCTAATTGAGGAGAATATATCCGTCAAGCCATAGAGAGAAACAGCCTACAGACGATATTAGCCCGTATTTAGAGTACAAATAGAAATTGAAGCTGCATGAATCGCCCGTCGCTCTTGATTGACAGTGGCACTCAAACGTTTGACGTAGCTCCGGTTGCACAATCGCCAGTGAGCGAGCATATCACTATTGGTGTTGACGAAATCGCAGGGATACGAGAAGTTGGCTAATAAAAGTTATGAAAACTAAAAAGGTGTAAACAAGACATCGCAGACAGACTAATTAAAAATCCGGAGTCACACGTAATTTATTCGATTTATGCCTTAATACTCCGGACTTTGTGACGTCACACAGCCTTTAACCAGCCGATTAAGACGCTTCCAACGATACCCTATTTGTCAAATTATGATCAAAAGTTTAGAAGTTATGAGGTAACAGATGAACATACATACATACATACCGGTCGAAATCATAACCCTCCTTTCATCTTCGCCGTATTCTTGTAAAAAAATAACTATATACTACACAAATTCACACCGACATAATTATATCCCAGCTTTATCTTTAGCCTAGGTGTGGATAATACCTCCATATTCGGCTCTCGTCAACGCCTTACTGATCGTTCAACAGCATAAATTAAATCTAAGCCATAAGATCAACGAACTCACACCCACCATTTAAATCCCAGAATCCTACAAACAATCAAACCAAAAAGTAGTATTATTTATTCTGTGCGGAGACTAAGCAGATACGCAAACAAAAATACGGCTTATGGGAACGAAACAAAAATAGGAACCGACTAGTCCCGATTCGATTTGCGCGAACGTTTTTTTTAAACGTAAAAAAATATTCCGACGAACTGAGAACGTCGCCCTCCTTTTTTGAAGTCGTTTAAAAACGAGGATATCGAAAAACTTGTGGGTAAAAGTAGCACTCGCGTTTAATGACCATGTAGAAGACATACCTATACAGGGTGTAAAAAGATGGGTCTTTGTACATCCTGTAGATAGGTATATCTAACCACATCATCATGTGCCTAGCCTTTTCCAAGTATGTTGGGGTCGGCTTCCAGTCTAACCGGATGCAGCTGAATACCAGTATCTTACATGGAGCGACTGACTATCTACCTCCACAACCTAGTTACTAGATAACACTATACCCTTTGGTACGACTGGTTGTCAGACTTTTGGACTTCTAACTACCCGTAACGACTGTCAAAAATCAACAAAAATTACAGCCGAGACCTACGGCTTAACGTGCTTTCCGAGGCACGGAGTGGTCTTGGTATGTAAAAATGGTCACCCATCCACGGACCAACCGCGGCAAGCGTAGCTTAACCTGATCGATCGACCCGTGCTGCTGTTATTACTTAGCCACAAGCCGCTACATCAAACCACGTAAAATTAAGCAAAAATGTTTTCTGGATAGCGACTTTTATTTTTTGTATGAAAAATCACTAGCAGTAGAGCTCCTATACCTAATTCAAAAGAAGAGTTGAAATGTGAAAAGTCTTTAGAAAAACCTACTAGAACACTTAATCCGCTACCGTCATGATACGTTTGATAGAACACCGTTTTTGAAAATTAGCGAAGGCATAAACACGTTCACACATACTATGTTTGAAGTTTTGAACGTCGAAAATTCGAAAAAGCATTCATGCGAACCAGTTCTAACGGCATACAATCTTGCGTAAAATAAACGCTCGTGGTAACACAATGTATGTGTGCCCCAGCTGGAGCCCGCAATTTCATCTACCTGTATTTTCTATTTCATGATTTTTTTATACATATATTCAGGACGAAAAATCGGGGTCACCGGTATGAAGAGCAGGGTGTAAAGTTCACTCATCCTCATAGAAAGGTCTGTCTGCTCTGTCTGGTCGGAGAATCCTATATTCTCCGACCAGACAGGTGTTGTGTCTGAGTCTGATGGGCAACTGCCCGTGGAATGATGTCGGGTCGTTTTATATAAGGTCCCATTAAAATAGATGGACAAACTTTTAGTAACCATTCGGACCACCAAAATAAGGACAATTGTAAAAAAAATATGAAAAACGCATTAGATACTTACAAGAAAAATAAATCAGCTAACAAAACTACACTAAAAATGTTGGTTATCCAATGCCATTTTTATTATTTTTGGTCAAAATAAAATCACTTTTTTTTGCTTGGATATATTTGGTTAGACGTACTGAACGCTAAAAATTTGTACGTCTCATTTGTTCGTCTTTAATGGGACCTCGTCAGTGTGATGCGTAGTAGCGATGGAGATGGTGCCAGACTATGTCTTAACCCGGGTCATAGTCTACCTGTGTGCCAAATTCTATCAAAATACGTTCAGCCATCCAGCCGTGAAAAGATAACAGACCAACAGAATTACTTTCTTTATTAGCATAGATTTTTTATTTTACAATAATTATACTAACAATTGGAAACATTGCCAGGCATGACATTGACATGACATTACAATATTCAGCCTTGCTTTTCGCAAAAAACTAGATCTAACCCTCCAATTTCTCCGCAGTTTCGAGATCCCAGACAAGCAATGGTCGGAGCCATCCTTCAACACGAGTGCCAGGCTTCGTGCCGACATCCAGTCCCAGCCGACTTCAGTCACCATATCTTCGCTGTCGGAAGACGACCAGGCCATGTACCACTGCCGGGTCGACTTCCGACTATCCCCCACAAGGAATGTTGGCATCAATGTTACTGTTGTTGGTAAGGCTTTTATATTTTTAATTTATATCGGGCTGATTTTAGTCGCTGGGTTGTGGAGGTTGGAAAGGCAGTCTTCATGTAAAATACTGGTATTAAGCTACTTCTGGTTAGTATGGAAGCCGACACCAACACAGTTGGGAAAAGGCTAGGCAGATGGATTGACTTAGGGCTGATTTTACTAATGTTTTTTTTTTTATCCTTGGAATAAGCGAGTGACCACATTTATCGACGTGGATTTGGCTTCAGTTGATCACGTATCTTATACGTGTCGCATTTTGTTGACACTTTTCGCATTAAGTTCGACGCGGTGTCGAGCCGAAACGAGGTGAAAGATGTCGTTTTTGCTTATGTTGCATGAACATAAAGCTCATTCTGACCGGCTCAAGCTGATTCCGCGTCGATAAGTAGTACAAAAAATTTTGGCCAATAAAATAAAATAAACTGTAGTGCCATCGATAAGAAGAAGTGTGGTCGCTACCTAAAGTTGACTTATAATAATAGATCTTGTATGGAAAAACAAACAAAAATTCAAAAAAAATTGCATATTGCGAGTCGGACTTTTGGTCAACCTATTAAACTGTCGTGCCACCGACACGAACGGGTTCCGTACCACCGTACGATATTTAACAGTACGTTTTTTCTTTAGTAAACAAAAATACATTTCTTGTATTGGGCCCCCTTTATTTATTAACTTTATTTAATTTTTATTACTTGTTGTTATAGCAGCAATAGAAATAAACTCAGTCTATCTATTACGGTTCATGAGGTATAGCCCGCTGACAGACAGACAGAGGGGATGGACAGAGCGGAGCGGTACGGAACCCTAAAAAGATATATGTCGTTGGTAAAATCAGCTCATAGTTGCTTAGCACGTTAGCACAGGCATCCTCTCTGAGAGAAGACTTTGTTGTCTGTCTGCTTGCAATTTTATTGACATCCTGCAAGACAACTTTGAAGTCCATTTTATTATTCGAAGAGACTGAAATGCATACTACGTTTGACTGGTATATAGGTACAAAAATTTTACCTAAATGTAAAACGAAATGTTTTTGTATTTGGGGTGTAGTTTTCTAGTGAGAAAGAAGTTTAGAATGTGTAAATTATATACAGGGTGGCAAAAAAGCATGGATGGAATTTTGGTATGTTAAATATTTAATACACTTTCCCAGAATTTGGCAAAATATTTTTCATCTTGTGTTGGTATATTTACTTTATTCATGACAGTGTATTTTCTTGGTATTTTCGCCACATTCTTACTAAGTAGTTGGTTGACTGATAGGTTGTCAAACTTTAAGATATTGAACCTCAACTATCATATTCTTAAAAGCTCTACTTAATGTTGTAACAAATAGTTTTTGAAGAAGTTTTCAATATCGGTTTTATTTTCATCACTTATCATTACAACAGTGATGCGTATTATAAATTCAATTAGATTATACTTAGTAGGAAAGTTACAAAGACTTCGTCTGGGTCACGGTATTAGGTCATGTACACATAGATGCGAGCCCTCGCCCACTTAAACATTTAAATGATCCAAGGCTAAACTGATGGCAAAGAAATTATTTATAGTCGTGAACACGATGAAATATCTGTTCTTTTTTTTTAATATTAGTTTTTGAAGTGAAAACTTCTTTAAACGTGTTGAGCAGTTTTTGGGTGAATAAAAATCATGAACTCACGTCATCGTCACAGAAGGCGCGTTGAGCACTTTTTTGTTGACAGCTCACTGTTTTTTTTTTTTGTTTTTTTTTTAATGGAGCTACAGCTTTCGTTCTTGCACTGACAGCAAGCCACATAAATTCCTGACATTTTCGTTGGATGGCGTTACGTTGTATCAAAAAGTTACTTAGTTTTCACTTCTGTCGGCAGTCTGCAAAGACAGCCCGATTTTTTTTTTTAAGGGAAACTAATTGTTCATAAAATACATAATTAACAACGTATAACTAATTAAAAATAACTATATAATATTTTAACTAAAACAAATAGCTAGCTATTTGTTTTAGTTAAAATATTATATAGTTGCTATATAACTATTTGCATTTATATTAGTAGATAGACATTTAAATTCATCAAAGAAAGGACAGGGAAAAGATTGTTAAAAAACCAGTCGTACAAAAAACGTTTAATATTCAGATTTCAAATATTACTATTAATAAAAAAATAATCCGTGTGTGAATCGCGTACGCAAATATCGATATATCTTTTATCGAATATAATTTCCATAAATTACCATCAAGAAATCGAATGGCTACCAAATAAAATTATAGTTCCATAAGAAAATATAGCTACGTAAAAATGCTAGTCAAAAAATATAGCGGTGTTGAATCATAATTTGGTTTACAACTTGCCGAATTCGAAACACTAAAGTCGAGTGGAATAAAAACTAAATAAAAGTGGTTGAAGGGAAGGGAATGAATAACTCCTAATGACCCACGCTTTGACCACCTGTGCCACATACTTTTAACTTCACACCACTAAGTTAGTGGAGCTGAAAACATTGGCTTTCAGTACTACCAGAGATTAGGACAGATAGTTCACTCCGCGAAATCATTTAAGGCGACGATAGCCTACTTTGAAAATTACGTCTAAACGAGTAGTGTTAATGATTTGGAAAACATATATGTTAAATTAGATTATTTTTTTAATAACATAATATACGAATATTTTAGATTATGTTTATATTACATAGTGAAATTTATTTGTAAAATTATGTCTAACGCGGATAAAAAACTGAAAATTACGCAAAAGCTATCAAGCGTATTTTTCAGAAATCTTCCAAAATATTAATCTTTTAGTATACATGTTTTATTAAAATACCTTTTGTTTTATGTATAATAAATTAATAATGCGTCGAATTGGTGACAGCGCTCCTTGATGGGCGAGTTCTATTACTGGCTGGACGTACGACGCGTTGCGTGAGCTCAGTACAGAACACGCAAGCTAACCACTCAATGTCATTTATCTGCGTCTTAAACAGAAAGCGGCTCTTGCACGACGCAATAAAGTGTAATTTAGGTCGCAAAGCGCTAATTACCTTAAAATATATTCACTTAGAAGTGGCCTCTCTTTCTATTGCGTAACACTTTTATCTGACTACGCTACGCCCACTGAATTCAACAAGTCGAGCCCACTGCGTACCTACTTGTAGCTAAAATGTGGAGGGTACCATCTGTATTAATCTGTGACTGAGATTAATGTTTGCTGAAACGACCTTTTTGGTGGGTGCTTCTTAGTGTACTCATCATCAGCCTATTAATGTTCCCACTGCTGGGACACAGGCCTCCTCTCTGTGAGAGGGAGTGGGCTGTAATCTACCACGCGGGCCCAGTGCGGGTTGGTAGATGTCACATGTCTTCGAATTTTTGGTTCTAAGACATGCCGGTTTCCTCACGATGTTTTCCTTCACCGTTTTGAGAGCAGTGGTGATGAAATTATTTACACAAAGTAAAGCGCCTGCCTGGGTTCGAACCCACGACCTACAACTCGTAAGTCGGGGCCGTTACCACTGGGCCACCCCTGCTCTCCTTAGAGTAATACTCCTTAGTGTACTAAGAGTAATTAATTCTTTAAGAACTTCTTTAATTCTATCACCAGCAACTGCTTCGTTTAAGTTACTAATGCCCATTTTCACCGACAACTAAGCGACACTTAAATGAATCCCTAAATAAAAATACACTGTTGGATTTTCAACTCTCAGCGCTGAGCCTAGCGTTGAAAATCCAACAGTGGACTTTTATTTAGCGATTAATTTAAGTGTCACTTAGTGAAGGTGAAAACGTTGCCTAAGAGCAGACTGTTTATTATTGTTAAATGACTGAGGCATAAAATAATCGGTTTAATTTTTAATTCGGGACGTATACAAAGTCCAAGTGAATCATCTGTATTCATCTGTTGTACTACAGTAGCGCTATTAATCCAGTGGATGTAAAAGCTATTTTCATTTTATTTTTCTTGAGCTTCATTCATAAGCAGACCTGCAAATTTAATGAAAGAATAAAATGTTAGAGAGCAAAAATTGAAAAGGAAAATGAAGTATATTTGCTTTCAAAACACATAATATAACATAACGCTTGTATTCGCCTCAGGGGTAGGCAGATGTGTCTGTACACCCACATTTCGCCAGTTATGTTAAGTTTCATGTAATAGGGGGCGAGCCTATTGCCATCAACCGAACTCACACTCAGGGCTGCTATTGAGTTTGTTTTTGTTGTTCCGTACCCATGTGTGCCAACGGGACCCTATTACTAAGTCTGTCTGTCAGCGGGCTGTATCTCACGATTCACGAACCGTATTTCTATTGCCGCTATAACAACAGATAATAAAAATTAAAGGCGGCCCCAGACAAGGAACGTGATATTTTGGCGTTTTTTGCACGACCTTAACATTCGCTGTTTCCCTAGAACTGTTATAGGTAGACACATGAAAGGATGGTACGGAACCCATCATGTGTGAGTCCTACTCACACCAGTACCCTAATTGCATAAAGGCTCGTGCAGCCTAGCGCGACTGATCGCACGACGCGACACCGATAATTGTTCTACTGTGAAGTTTTCTTAGAGTCGCGTCGCGCCCGCCGGTCTGCACCACGATCAATCAGAGTCTGAATCGTTTTGAAACAGATTGCTAATCCATTGCTTCGTAAGTTCGAAAAAAAAAATCTGCTCAACAACGTAAATAACGCAATGAATGTGGTTGAACTGTCAAAATGAAACAGATTAGTCGTAATTGTTTACGAAAATATGTTCCCTAATAAGATAGCTGGCCGTTTTTTTGGTATTGTACTCAATACTAGACAAAATATAAGAGCCTGGCGACAGTGGGCGGCCGCGTCAAGCGGCGCGGTGTGGGAACTAAAAAATTGCCGCTGCGAGCGGGCGGCGCGTCGTGGCATGCTTCATACATTTCTGTGCATTTGTTTTTGCCGCTCGCCGCGCCGCTCACCGCTACCGCTGATAGCGGCAGGGTCGTAACCAGGCCGTAAGAGACAGTAGACAAGCCTCAGCAAAAGCCAACATCAAGTAGATTGAGGCATCATAAGAAAGTTAGGCGATTCTAAATCCCTAACTTGTGTTCCACCAAGTTATTTGCCTATTTCCGTACGAATGACGTTGATTGTTAGGCATTTCTTAATTAGGAGTTACCAGTTTGACGTTTGGGTAATTTGATTCGAACTTCGGATTGATGTTTAGGCCTGTGTTTTGCAGCTTTAGAACTGGCATATTATGACGAAATGAAATGAAATAAAATGGTTTATTCTGTAAAAAAGATATCGGAATCACTTTTACGAATCATATTTTTTTTTAAATACCCCCGAAAAAAACACACTTGGTCAGTACTCGCATGATGTAACCTTCTCAGTTGTCTTGTAGATTAGTGTCCGAAATGGTATTTTAAGTATACAGGGTGAAATTGAATTCGTGGGCAATCTTTTAACGGGGTCATTGTACTCATCATTATGAACAACTTTCACTATGGGACCAACCCTGAAATAACGAAAATAAAATCAGCTGTTCCCTACATGAGTACAATGACCCCTTAAGAGATTGCCCACGAATTCAATTTCACCCTGTAGAAAGAATAATAACCAATTTTAAGGCATACTGCACAGCACTGCACTCGAGAGCCCTGTGGTTCACATATACCCAAAAGGCTTACAATGCTCTGCGTATCCAATACAATAACGCATTCAGGGTATTGTTGCGATTGCCGCGGTTTTGTAGTGCCTCGGCAATGTTTGCAGATGCACGCACTGACAGCTTTGATGCACTGTGGCATACGAAATCTGCCTCGCTACTCCGCAGGCTGTATGGCAGTCCCAACACTATCCTGCAATCAATATCAGTGGGCGCTTGCAAATCGGACCCGTTCTGTCCGTGCTGTCTGAATAAATAAAGAAAAATAAATAATAATAATAAAACGATTCGGGTATAGCTATAGTGACTAAACTATTAGTTATACAGCGTGTAACAAAAACCCTGTCTGATCCGTGAGTGTGTTATTAATAATCATACTCAGAGAGTCTATTTATGTGATAATTTTCAGGAAAAAGCAAAAAAAAATTCGCGGCATTTATTTTAATGGGGAATTTTACCGGGTTGTTTGTTTACATGGGGCGCGGGCGGCCGTCGTCGTTTAGCGGTGTCTTCAAGTCATATCTTATGAACCCTGTTAAAAAATTGTATTCTTTTTTCAATAATAATTTAAAAAATATATTAGATACTTTTTAGTAATGTTATTGCAGTACCTAGGTTTCCGGATCGGACACTGTTTTTGTATTTATGATTGAATTTGTGTAGATACCGATTGGGAACGTCATTATATACGAAGTTTAATATATCGTCGTATTTAAACAAATTAAATACTATTGAACTCATAAAACCCTCGAACTTTGTACCGAGTGTTGACATCGTTCAAATCTGACCAATTAAGTTTAATTATTATTGCTTGTATCAACATTCAAGGACAAACAGATTAATTGTGTTGTATATCAACATACTTTATGTACCTACTTTGTTATTAAGTCTTTCCTTGGCATTTTTAAAGTGTTAGGCAGACGATATTTCCTGTTCTTATAAAAAACAAAGAGCTTTGTTTTGTTTAGTGTTTTTACTTGGCAAGTCTTTATAATAATATAAAATATTATGCACAAGTATTTCTGCCTTTCGTCAAAAATTTGGCTATCCAATGCAAAAAGAATATGTCTAATCCAACTGGGAAAAGTTTTTTGCGATTTCTGACTTTTCTAGTACTCAAACGTCAGTTGGTCCAGTGCGGTAGAGTTTTTTTATCCTTATAAGAAACAGGATCGATTAGCATCAAAAAATTTTTTTGTGGAAACTGCCCATTTTCTGGCTGACTCAATTTTTTTTTTCAAAATGTGTGAATGCAGATCTAAATCTCTCAAAAAGTTAGAGACAGTCTACTTAGACCGTTTTCCTGTAGCTTCAACGTTTAAGGTAGCTACCGTTACTGCCCCGTCTCAAAAATCCACCCACCCTGTATATGTATATAAATTATTTATATTAGTATTAGTATACATGTTGGAGTATACATGTTCACTGAAACTTTATAAATTTTTGGTTTTTGCTACTGTACCTATAATATCATTTATATTAATAAGTACATCATCACGTTACGTGATTCACATAACAGAAAATCAAAACCAAAAACCTCAGTGCATACCATCACGCCAGTGATCTCCGAAGGGTTAGGCAGAGATGTACCTATAGTGCCTACACCCACATTTTGCAAGTCATGTTTAAGTCCCACGTAATAGTGGTTAGCCTATTGCCATCAAGCGAGCACAAATCCAGACTCCGGGCTGCGACTGAGAAATTCGGGATAGAAAAACCCAATAACACTTTGCCGACCTGGGAATCGAACCCAGAACCTCATGCTCAGCAGCAGTAGCACTTCTGACCACTAAATCAACGAGACGACCAAAAATCTCGATGTAATTTATAGCAAAATTTAAAGAAAACAACTTTGAATTCAAATTGATCACCTGTTTTTAATAAATCTTTAAGGGATCTAATAAGAAGCGCGGCTTATCTTCCTGCCACATACTTACTGTAAAAAATTACTTGAAAAGTAAAGCAATCATTTATCTAGTGACGTGCGTTCGCGGCGAGCGCTGCCGCCTTATTGAATACATGAGGGCTTTTTGTTTTCACTCTGGCAACCCTGCATTACTTTTTTTATTGCAAGAGAGATTTTTCTTTTTACTCTTCTTTTGTGTTATGCTTCCGAGATGTGTGAAATTGTGTCAGTGTAGATGAAAACATGTTTTTCGTGAAAATGTGAATATAGAAAGGATTTTTTTAAAGGCTACTACAATGTAGTAGTGCATTTATCATCATTCTTTGGTAATCTGAATGGTGATAATAATGGTAAAAATAGAATTGCTGTTTTACGGTTCTTCAACTAAAGCTACGGTTTTTTTGAAGAGCGGTGGCCGCCACTTATTGACCGCAGTGACAGCTGTCATATTTTCATGACAGCTGTCACTGCGGTCGTTATGGCGCCGAGTTTGACTTTACGTTACAGTGGCAAAAAATGCTCTCTATTAAACCACACTAACTTAACCCGCGTTCCTACGGGCGCTTGTTAATGCCGACGTTTTTTTACCGTACTCTGGATTTTCAACGCTCAGCTTGGCGACGAGAGTTGAAAATCCAACTGTGCGGTTTTTCAACGTGCTAGGATGTGCGCTTTTAGATTCTCAACGCTCGGCTCGACCCCGAGATTTGAAAATCCAGAGGACGGTAAAAGAACGTCGCGTTAAAAAAGCGCCTAGGCCCAGGCTTAGGCGCTTTTTTCTCTCAAAAAGGAGCTCTTTCTTTGAGACGAAAGAGCCAAAAGTTACAATTTACACCCAGTTCTTCAGCACCAGCCAATAATATAGTTTTTACTTAATTTGATTTGTATTTAATATTTACGACTATACGAAATAATATTTATTCATATAAAACAAACAAATGTTTTCAGCACAAAACATTTATATTATTATAGTATTTTAGCTATCTGCTAGAATAATAAAATAATTAATATTATTACAGCTTTTTCATAATAGATAGTTACAATCTTCAATAGGAGCATTGGCTTTGCACGCATTTAGAAAATTTGGTTAAATCTGCCGCAACCTTTATAACGAAAGAGCCGCATGCGGCTCGCGAGCCGCAGTTTTCCGGCCCCTGGCCTAGGCCAACGTGGGCTTACTTTCATCAGCCATCATTTTCATGACAGCAACTTTAAATTGTAGCTACCAATCTCTACAGTCCAAAAATACAAAAAGAATTAACAGAGAGAATCGCGTTTAAATCTGTTGTTAGCGAAACATGTTGGAAATATCAGAGGCAGACATGTTTATTTTGACGCCTGCGTACTACAGACGAACGATGAATGAACGTTTCTCGGGAGCATTAGCAAAGGAAAAACTTCGGCTTGTAACTTTAATCGGCCGAGAACGAATACATTATGTAGGGACCCCATTCGTCTAGATCTTCTCGGATTTATCTTAAACTTCAAAAGTTTTGAAGTCGTTAGGAAAAATAATTTACAGCTAAAGTTTTACGAAGATTGGTGAACAATAAATTAATATTTGGAAATGAATATTCATTTCTAATGCCGTATAAAATACAAGTTATTTTGACACACATTTTAAATGGTTTCGTAATTGAATTGAATTGTAAATTTAATCGTTCATTCATGCTTGTATATGTAAATTCAACTCATATCAAGACAGTTCAAGTTGTTTACAAACATAATTAAGATTAGAATGTCAAACAATTTTAAACATTTATGATTGTTTAAAATCAAAAATTGCTGAGTTTAATTTCATACATAGGTCACGTTAAATAAATTAGTTAAGTTATACTCCTTTTGAAATAACATTAGAAATTTAAATAAACCGTTTTACAGTCTGTTCAACTGATTTTGACTTCTATTGCTTTGGTGGCATGACAAATGGCAGCTGCAGTAAATATGATAACCACTTTTTTGCTTTTAATGCCGTCCTTATGCCTACGGTACAGAAGTCAGAATCGGTTCAACGGACTGTAAAAAAGGTTTGTTTATATGTCTAATCTTATTTTAAATGGAGTATAAGTATACGTATGGATACGTACCCAATATGTGTCGTGTGAACCTATTTATGTTTTCTCTGTATGTAATAATATGTCTCTGTCTGTCTCTGTATGTAGTAATATGTATGTGTATGTATGTATGAATGTTTGTACTTATGTATATTTCTCGGTATGTGTAATTTAAGTATGTCGATCTTAAAATCCTTACACACAGTAATTTTTTACTTAGTGTAAGAGTAGGAAAAATAAACCGTAAGTATGCAGATCTAGGTAAGTACATACTTAAGTCTACATACGTTTCATTTTGTTTTGTTTTGTTTTTTACTAATTAATTACCTGTAAATATCGCTATAAGCTTCATAGTGACTGCCTCGTCTGTCTAGCAGTCGCAAGCGCTACTGGTGAGCATGAGGTGCTCGGTTCGATTCCTAAGTTGGTAAAAGATATGGGTTTTTCTATCTGAAATTTCTCAGTAGCAGTCCAATAGGCTCGCCCCCTATTACATGCGACTCAAACATAACTGGCGAAATGTGGGTGTACTATAGGTACACCTCTGCCTAGCCCTTTGGGGTATACAGGCGTGATGTGTAACCTGTAACTGATCAATCAGAATCTGAATTGTTTTGAAACAAATTGCTAACCCATTGCTGCATAAGTTCGAATAAAATCTCCTCAACAAAGTAAATAACGCAATGAATGTTGTTGAGCTGTCAAAATGAAACAGATTAGTCGTAATTATGAAAATTTGTTATGTAATTAGATAGCTGTTTTGTAATGGCCGCATAGTTACTGCATGAAATTGTCTGCCAAGTAAACAGACCCTTGATAAATTATCTACATACTATAAAACACACACCACTACACAACTGCACCACCACCACTACCACTCCACACACACACACACACACATTCCACTACTATAATTATTCTTATTCTTACTATGCCCTGTTATTTTAAACATATTTACCTATTTACTCCGTATTTTTGTAAGTTTCCTCTATTTATATAGAAATAATAACAAACAAAATCTAAAGGAAAAGACTAACCTGGCAGATTGATTGATTAATAAATAAAATACGTTCCACCCACGATGTGTCTTACAAGATCACCAAAAAGCCATCCCTTATGCCTTTACAAATATTATTTTATCCCGGATCAAAAGTTAATCGGGTCACCCTACAAAATAGAACAATGAGATACATTAGTCCTGTTTATAAAAAAGCTTTCAAAGACATCCTCTGTTCGGCAATCACAAAGGAATAAACCATCAGATGACAGGATTAAACCTTATGTCTTCCGGAAGACGGTACCCGACATATTGGGTACCTGTTAATAATAAATGCTTATATTGAAATCATATTTGGAGAAAATGTAATGTACGGAAAATAGGTGAGCTTCCTTGACTGGTTAGCTTGCATATTCTGTACTGACGTACTGAGCTCACGCAACGCGTCGTATGTCCAGCCAGTAATAGGACTCGCCTATCAACGAGCGCTCTCCTAAATTAGACGCATTATTAATTTATTATACATAAGACAAAAGGTATTTTAATAAAACACGTAAGTATACTAAAATATCAATAATTAAATTATCTTTAAAATGGTGAAGGTTTCAGAAATACGCATAATAGATTTTGCGTGATTCGCCTTAGACATAACTTTCCAAATTAATTTCACAGTGTAATTTAAATATAATATAAAATATTTGTGTATAAAGATATTAAGAAAATGCTTTAATTTAACATATATTTTTTCCAAATCATTTACACTACTCGTTTAGACGTGATCTTCAGTCTAAAATCATTAGAAGTCCGTTAGCGTCGCCTTAATCTTAGCTCTAGCTAGTGTGACTGTGGGTATCATACGAGACGATTAAAAGTCGATGTGGGTGGGGATGAAGTTGACAGGTACCTTTGTAAAGCGCAGGCCTCACTTCGACCGAAGCGAAGTTCGTTTAGCTTCGCTCATGTATCTACGTGGTCTTTTGATACTTCGGTTCACATCGCGAACTATACGTATAAACCGAAGTAGTAGGTACCTCGACCGAACTCTACTCGGGTGAAAATAGAGAATACTAATTTTTAATAGTATAGTAAAGTTAATACTTATTCCATGTATAGTACATACTAATTCGATGCTGCCATGATAGTAGTGGTGCCTAGATCAAGTCTACATTACAGTTACAGAAACGACCAATTGGAACCGTGCGTAGCTTCTGACGTTTCATAAGTGCCCATGTAGGTTTATGTGAAATAAAATATTTTTAATTTGAATTTGAGTTAGAATTAAAATTTCCTCGATTGTAATTAATGTAAATCATAGTCATACTTTATACTTTTCCCAGATATGAGATACACTAGACGATGTATATTTAGTAACTTAATCCGTTTAACTGTTCTTAAAGAGTCTTAGAGAACCCTGAAGCTCACTTTGCGTTCGGCTCGTGTGGTGGCAGCACTTCGTGTCCGAGTTCGCAGTTCATCCTGAGGATGCCTCGTTGAGAGGTGAAACACGTCTCGATTTCTTTCTTTTTTTTCTTTCTAAGACTCTTTAAGAACAGTTAAGCGGATTAAGTTACTAAATATACATCGTCTATTGTATTTTATAATAGATTTCCGCAAAGTCACGCCTGAGTCAATTAACTATCAGATATGAGACCTAGCTAGGTCTATTTTTCGCCCCGCAAACCCTTATATTGTAACTATCATCGAAATCGTTACAGCCGTTTTCGAGAGAGTGATTATAAATATATAATACATAATAACAAATATTGCTCGTTTATTAGTTTAAGTTATGAAAGGTGGTAGCTACTCGCACATGAGCGAAGCGAAACGAACTTCGCTTCGTTCCAAATATGCCCTGCGCTTAAAGCTGTGCATCTCTATTTCATAAAACTGACGTGGAATTGTACCGCAATCCATTTTAGGTACCGCAATCCGTTCGGTTTTAAATTAAGTTCTTTATGTTTTGAAAAGAGCAAAAATACTCCGAAAACTTTTTAATTAAAAGCTTTTATGAAAAAGAAATGACAAAACTATATACCAGTCTAGTTCTATGGCACTGCATGCAAAAACAAAAATGTATAATTTTAAATAACATAACATAAAATACACACATTTTTCCCTTCCGGGAGTAATCCCCGAGATTTGCTCCATTAGAACTTTTTCATAAGAGATTTGTTCTTATGGAATGGAACTAATCTATCTTAGAGGGATGCATTAATGATATTTAATGATTATAATTCTGTAAATACATATATACATATCTGTTATAGTCGCGAATCATATTTTGATCAAGATACAACCTGACTCTGACCTGCAAATTGCAAAAAAACGTAAGAAAATTAGAATTTCGCGGGCAAATTTATAGGGCAAAATCTCGTTCAGGGGCAAAATGTCCAATTCTCAAAATGTCCAGCGGTGTCAAAATGTCCAAATCCCAAAATGTCCAATTGTCTAAATATTAATATTTTTCTCATTAGGATTAATGACTTGCAAGAAAATGCAACGTAACAAATGAAATGATAAAGTAGTTGAGATACGAAAATGGTAATTATATACCAGGGGTTGCACATCTTGAGTGCAAATTAAAGTCAGCAAAACACAGCGGTAGCTCCATTTCAGTGGTACTGGTAAGAAATATAATACTTGATTGAAGTAGCTGAAATTATTTTGAACATAAACCAGCTTGACAAGGCTTGGCGTTACAGTTTTAAATACATAGGTATTATTATTATTAATAATAATAATATTGTTTCCAGACCGTATTTCGGCCATAGTGGCCAGTCGTAACGGAGACCAGACCAGCCTTCGGCGCGAGAGATATTATAGTGCAAAAGTGTGTGGCAGCATCCACATGTCCACATGCGAACTACGCAACAAAGACGTCACACAAAATCCTAACGTCACACACATCGTGCAATAAGAGTTACCGCGCGAACACCATATATTATCTAACTTCCTTGACATCAATCGTTGGGCACTTGCCGGCCAGACACGACAACCGTCTGGTCGGAGGATCCGCTATTTTCTTTAAAGGATGAGTGAACTTTACACTCTGTTCCTCATAACTCTAAAAGTGTGTGCGCAGACACTAGTGCACCTGCACTCACTCTCATAACCCGATGGGACGGCAATCCGACACGACCGGAGAGAGATCAGGCGCAGGACCAACAGCTTAACGTACTCTCCAAGGCACGAGGTATTACTAATATAGAGGAAATAAAAAGACCCTTCACAAAAGCCGTTCATCTAGGCATTCTGTACATCACAAATCTGTAACTAACTTGGTGCAAAAATAATTACCGGGTAATAACTTTTTCTTAGCGCAGTGGCGCGGGCGGCCCAGTGGTAACGGCCCCGACTTATGAGTTGTAGGTCGTGAGTTCGAACCCAAGCAAGCGCTTTACTTTGTACGAATTATTTCATCACATGCTTTCAAAACGGTGAAAGAAAACATGGTGAGGAAACCAGCATGTCCTAAAACGAATAATTCGAAGACATGTGACATCTACCAACCCGCACTGGGCCCGCGTGGTAGATTACGGCCCGCTCCCTCTCACAGAGAGGAGGCCTGTGTCCCAGCAGTGAAAACATTATAGGTTGATTATGATGTGAGCATCAAGATGACGGGACCAAGTCCCCAATTTAAAATGCATCACATTCAAGAGTTAGTACTACATATGTACTAATTTGTACCCTAAACAAGACATTATGATTATGACGTTAGTGCGCATTGTATTGTAACGCACGCAATACATTGTGCTTATGGGTGCATGCCACAGTATAGGGATCGTAGGAGTACTTAAAGTTAAGTTATAACATTTGGAACTTGTTTTCGTAAAAAACCTTTAAAAACTTGGAACTTTGACATTCAATATCTCCGTAACCAGAAAGTCCCCACTGTCCCCAGGTGTGGTCTGGTACAAAAAAAAACATTATAACGAGAAGAATATAAATAACGCTCGGCTTAGTTACAAGGGTGTTTTTACACCCGTTAGTACAGTTCGATTCGAACTTAATGGCGGCTCGGAAGTGCGCTACTGCCTGCGCAGTACCCCACCCCTCACCCCCGCTGACCCATGAATTCATTACTGCGCAGCGACTTGCCTCATGTTCCGAGCCACCATTAAGTTTAAATGGTGCTGTACCGTACTTATGTGCCCTACCTTGAAATAATAAGTAGAATTATTTGTGTTCCAAAATTCTCAGGAGGTAGTTAGGTAGTCCCAAAGTTCGGATATAGTATGGCCGATTAATGGCACTAAAGCTCAGCTCTTATTACATGATGGGGTTGAATATCGTTACACTGATTTATGTTTTTCGGAGTAGGGAAAATTGTGCCAAACTTAAAGCTCTAAAAATTTATGATTAAAGGGTTTCAGCAGATGTAGCCCGTGAAATTCAGATTTTCTTACTTTTCAATTCAGATAAGAGATTCTAAACGTAAGAAAATCTAAATTTCCTGACAAGTGCCCACTTGTCAGGTCGTATTTTGATCAAAATATGATTCGCGATTATAACAGACAGTTTAAATTGACAATACACTATACAGACAATTTAAATTGGTAGTCAATTTCCATATGTTAGTTATTAAATACATTCTGTAATTTTGGCTCCATTCTCATTAAATAAAATAAAATGTATGTCTTGCGGGTGTCGTTCATAAAAGCGCGGGCGCGAGTAGTCGTCGACTAGCTGTCAGATAGATAAGTTGTGTTTCAATTTGTATTTTATTAATTCTGTAGTAATGTGTCTATGAATAAACTTTGTATCTACCAGTCTTCGTGAGTATAATTTACAACAAGAACCCTGGGAATACATAGAAGTTAATACATAATAATTCATTTTCCGGAATTTACAATAACGGAAACAAGAGTTTGAAATTATCTACCAAGTAGGTTATTAAGTTAACTGGAATTTATTCGGAGGCAGTATAAAAGCGTACTTCCGGGAATTTTGGCCTGACGTGTTAAAAAATTACTTTATGTATTTCCGTTAATCTTAATTCACCAGGGTATGAAGATGGAGGTGTATGGTTCCCAAAATAGGAGGAATTGAACCATTCCATTAATTCCCACGGGCGTCGTCACGTGCGAGGGTAATACAAAAAATTACTCGCGGCTGTTTTTACCTTATAAGTTAGCTAAATTTGACTACCGTGTCTTGAAATAAATGAGAATTACTGTCTTAAAAAATTTCTGTCACAGAGTGTTTCCGTCACAGAGTGTTTCCGTCACAGAGTGTTTCCTGTTTCTTATACGTAGGTATACTCCATTGGTTTTCGTAATAAAGGTAAACAAATCGCAAAAAGGGATTTTATAGATGACATTTTCTTGTTTAAAAATACGATATAGCAAAATTTAATTTATTTTAGGTTTTTACAACAGTTTTCTCTTTTATTATAGTATGTTAAAACTTTATCATCTCTTCATAGATGTAACTGCTTGAGCACAATTTTTTTGTTAGATTTATTATAATACTATAATATTTTGTAATCTGTCTATTGTAAAGAGCCCAAACTCTAAACGTCAACGAATTATTAACGTTGCTAAATTGAAGACTACAACTAGCATGACAACTGAAGTAACAGGTATTACGTTTAGTCGGTTACTTGACAGCTGTCTCGTCACGTGGTGTTTTTTGTTTACATTTATTTTAACTACCTAAATCTATGGAGTATAGGTACCTACCTATTACTTAAATTTCCAAAATAAGATCTCTCTTGTTATTGTGGCATGACTTGAAAGTTTTAACATCACATCATCACGCCTTGATTTGCCTAAGGATTAGGCAGACGTGTACATAAAGCGCACCCACATTTCGCCAGTTATGTTTAAGTCCCATGTAATAGGGGGCGAGCCTATTGCCATCAACCGGGCATGAAACCAGACTGCGGACTGCTACTGACAAATTCTAGATAGAAAACCCAATAACACTTTTTCCGACCTGGGAATCGAACTCATGCTCAGTAGCGCTTGCGATGCGACAACTAGACCAACGAGGTAGTCCTCTAGAACTTCCTCCTTTTTTTTTTGTCGGATTTTTCCTTTTTTTTTTTTTTTTTAAAGGTCTGATTTTTTCATCTTCTTAGCGTGTCGATGGCAATCTAAATAGACTCACACATCACTAGCGTCCATGAGTTCCTGTAACGCGCAGCTGACAGGACACACAGGACACGACATTAAGTGTCCCATCGTTTGTGGAACAGCACCACATTTACACTCCAAGGCGGAGTCGTCTATGAATCTCCACCTGAACAGATTTTCCTTGCTTCGGCCAACATGGGTCCGGAGTCTGTTTAAAGAGTTCCAGTACCCTAAGGCTGCCTGTCCACTGGAGCGGAGAGGAGAAAAGAGGAGCGGAAATGTGTCAATATTAAGGCGGCTCCCTGACCAAAACGCCGCGCTAGCCGTTTTTTGTACAGTTTTTAGGAGCGATCTACTTGTTATTTAAAAAGAAATATCAACTAATAAAAATACATTAAATTTCTACATAATCTTGAGTCCAAACGGATCGTTTTTTTTTTTTTTTTTTTAATATGTATAAGTTTAATTAATCTCCTTCCAACGAAACCTTAAAAATGAGAAATAATGATTTATAATATGAATCTACTCGTAAAGTAAACATTATTTAACTTTGCTACTGACACTAATGGATAGACAATTTAATAACGAACATTTGCAACGTTTTTTTTTTTTTCAAAAGACCAAATTTTGATTTTATAAAGATTTTATTCCAAAATCTGGGCGTATTCACTACTGTAATTCATGCGCCCCATACCGGGATTCAGTGCGCCGCAAGGTCTCGAGGGGGAAACACGTATCGCTTGTCACCGCGTCGGTCACGTGATCGAGCACACACACACATCGTCACATTATCAGTCGATTCAGTAGATAATAATATAAGTTTGTATTTATACTATTGAGTTTTGCGAAAAGACGCTACTATTGTGTAGGTAAACTGTAAACACACAAAATGCGAAAGTACAAGAAAGTTGAATGAATTTGGTCAAAACCAAAATCCAAGATGTCGGCTGCATTTTTCGTCATTGGTGTCGTTTTATTAGTTTTCAGCGGATCTAAAGTTGATAATGAGGTCAAAATGTAAATCCAAGATGGCGTCTGTGAAAATTTAAATGTAAATCCAAGATGGCGGCTATGAACATTTTCTAATTTTTCGTCATGGGTGTCGTTTTCGTAGTATTTGAGGGTTCTAAAGCCGATAGTAAGGTCAAAATGTAAATCCAAGATGGCGGCTATGAACATTTTCTAATTTTTCGTCATGGGTGTCGTTTTCGTAGTATTTGAGGGTTCTAAAGCCGATAGTAAGGTCAAAATGTAAATCCAAGATGGCGGCTGTAAAATTTTTCTCTTATTTCGTCATCGGTGTCATTTTCGTAGGTTTCGATGGTTCTAAAGCCGATAGTGATGTCAAAATGTAAATCCAAGATGGCGGCTGTAAAATTTTTCTCTTATTTCGTCATCGGTGTCATTTTCGTAGGTTTCGATGGTTCTAAAGCCGATAGTGATGTCAAAATGTAAATCCAAGATGGCGGCTGTGAAAATTTTCTCTTATTTCGTCATGGGTGTCGTTTTCGTAGGTTTCGATGGTTCTAAAGCCGATAGTGAGGTCAAAATGTAAATCCAAGATGACAGCTACGAAAATTTTCTCATTTTTCGTTATGGGTGAAAAAAAAACTACGAAAACGATACCAATGACAAAAAATGAGAAAAATTTCACAGCCGCTATCTTGGATTTACATTTTGATCTCACTATCGGCTTTAGAACCCTCAAATACTACGAAAACGACAACCACGACGAAAAATGAAAAAAAAATTGCAGCCGTTATCTTGGATTTCCATTTTGACCTCACTATCAGCTTTAGAACCATCTAACTAAAACTACGAAAACGATACCAACTTTTATTTATCAGTATAAAAGTACATCATTTATGTGGTTAAATACAATAGGTATTCATTAGTAGTAGTAGTATATTTATTTATTTTCAAAATATAGTCTAACAAAAATAAACAATTTATCCACCCATCAATATGGGTAAAATTTCTTACCTCGCAATCTTTACGTAATGTCAAAGACTATTTATTTTGATATTTTGTCGGTTGCTAGGCAACGGATCTTACGGTCACGTCCTGACGCGAGTTTAACATTTCAAAAATTACAGATTCTAAAGCAAACTTTCATCCCCTATTTCCTTTTTCAAAAAGTTGTTGCCGACACCTAATTTAATTTATTTTATACCAATAGGTACAGTTTTATATACCGTATATATACTTGTACTTAAAATTTAAAAAAACAACGGGTTGCACTCCGGGAGTGCCGACAGAAGTGAAAACTTGAACATTAACGTTGTGCATCTTTGAATATTTTGGAATGGTTAGGGAATAATTTTGCATGAATTGCTTTATTTATCAGTATAAAAGTACTATAGTTTATGTGGTTAAATACAATATTCATTAGTAGTATATTTATTTATTTTCAAAATATAGTCTAACAAAAATAAACAATTTATCCATCCATCACCCATCAATATAGGTAAAATTTCTGACGCGAGTTTAAAATATTCACAGCCGCCATCTTGGATTTACATTTTGATATCACTATCGGCTTTAGAACCCTCAGATATTACGAAAACGACACCCATGACGAAAAATAAGAAAATGTTCGCTGCCGCCATCTTGAATTTAAATTTTGACCTCACTATCGGCTTTACAACCCTCAAATACTACGAAAACGACACCCATGACGAAAAATTAGAAAATTTTCGCTGGCGCCATCTTGGATTTCCATTTTGACCTCACTATCGGCTTTAGAACCATCGAAAAGTACGAAAACGACACCCGTGACGAAAAATTAGAAAATTTTCGGAGCCGCCATCTTGGATTTCCATTTTGACCTCACTATCGGCTTTAGAACCCCTGAAAACTAATAAAACGACACCCATGACGAAAAATGACAAAATTTTCGGTGCCGCCATCTTGGATTTCCATTTTGACCTTACTATCGGCTTTAGAACCCCTGAAAACTAATAAAACGACACCCAAGACGAAAAATGAGAAAATTTTCGGAGCCGCCATCTTGGATTTACATTTTAACGAAGTTCACAATGTGAATTCGAAAGAAGAAAGTCGCATGGAGCATAAGTATCAACGCTTTTTCGCGTGACGATTTTTACTAGCTACCACAAACAGCGCATTATAACTTCGTTCCAAACAAATTTTTTTCGAATGTGTGCACAGAGTACTTTTTATGAATGTGTGTGATGTCTGTGAATTCTAAGGTCAGTGATTTTTACTTGTATTCGTAAGTTGTTCGCCTGATGGCGCTAGTAATGTTTTACGAAGTATTGTAGAGGTGGGGTGCGGCAAAGAGGGAACGAATGCTCAAGGTTGCTTGGTCGGGGTACCACCTTAACCAATAGAATCTTGACTCCGCCCCTGAGTTTAGATTTGATTGGTTAATAATGGCACATCTCCGCTCCTTTCCTCTCCGCTCCGCTCCAGTGGACAGGCAGCCTTATTACGTAATGCACGATAAATCAGAATTTGAATCGTTTTGAAACAGCTAGTCCATTGCATGAAGCAATGTAGTAGCAATCTGTTCGAAAAAAAATCTGCTCAACAACGTAAATAACGCAATGAATATTGTTGAACTGTCAAAATGATACAGATTAGTCGGAATCGTTTACAAAAATGTGTTGCGTAATTAGATAGCAGGTTACCCAAGGCAACTCATGTCCAGGTTTCATGGAAACCTATTTTAGGTTCTAAAATCGAATTCATTCTCTCCTTTGCGTCAACCTACTCTCTATTCATGATCGGACTTAGATAAATTCTATACTTTACAAGGCAAAGGGAATATTCTTACCAACATATTTTACAGCTCAAAAATCCAAAATTGCGTTCGAGTTAGATACTCTATTGTTTTACAAAGGCTATTTGAAGACTTTTCAATCACTGACTAAATAACAGAGCATTCAAAAAAAATACGTCGTGTTCTACCAATTATACATAAATCACCTATGACTATTTGCTTGTTATTACCCGACTGCCCCAGAAGGAGGGTAATGTTTTTTTCGAGAGTATGTATGTATGTCTATTTCTTTGGCACGCTCTGTAGCCTAAACGGCTTGATGGATTTTAACATATTTATGAGGTGTCGTTAGATTTGTGGGAGTGACATATTATAAGCTACATTCATAATATTTTTAAAATATAAAAATATTTAAAAATCCTTCCCCTCCCTTTTTTTTGTATTTGCAGATGCAATACGAAAATTATTGCATTTGCAAATACAAACAAAAAAAAGAGAGGGGAAGAATTTTTTATAATAAATTACAATAATATTGGTATATAAAAAAGCTAGTAATGAGTCAATTCCAAATTTAGATATATATTACGAAGTGTATAGAGTGCCGCGAGTTTCTTGTGGCACTCTAGTGTCACTGCCTCGGCCCGGCTAGGGTGCCGTGAGCGTTGCATTGTCACTGTCACTTGTTATTTAGGTTAGGTTAGGTTAGAACTGTGACCACACAACGCACGAGCCGAGCGAGCGTAGCGAGCGGTGCCGCGGTAGCGGCCGGCGAAGTGCCAGGGTCCATTTAGGCACAAGAGAATGTAATGTTTTGGGAATGTGGTGTTTTACAGCGATCTAACCTCGACAATCAAACAAAATACCAAGTGACGTGACTTAGTGACAGTGACAATGACAATCCCATGCTTGCGGCACTCGAGCCGGGCCGAGGCGGTGTTACTAGAGTGCCTGTAGTGGCACTTTATCCGATAGGATTAGAGTGCCAATGGTGGCACTCTATACATTGCCTATATATTAATAAAACTAAAAAGCTTGAAATAAAGAAAATTATTCTAAAAACAAAAAACCCGACTGGAAAGACACAATGATAACTGAAAAGAGAAAAACAAGCATTATATCTATAGAAATTAGGTATCGCAGGCCCGACAAACTAATAACCGGAAATTATGGTGTAACTTTTGTTAGTCCCCCGGGCCTTCGATGCCAAAATTCTATAGATAGATTATAATACTAGATTTTCTCTTTTCAGTTATGTTTTTGCAGTCGGATTTTTTTTTGTTTTTTGAATAATTGTCTTTATCCGATTGCTAAATCGTTAAGAAAACATTGACCACATCTAGTTTTTAAACAATTATTTTTAATCCATTTCGAAAAACTCATCCTCAACAGTCCTAGCATACGAACGATTGGATTGCATCCTCAGAAAATAAGTAAACCGGATTACGTACGGGACGGGACGTATTTCTAAAAAACACTGATGAGTAAAAAAAGCCTTAAAAAAATCCAATCAATCAATCTGCCTAGCGTTTTCCCAACTAAGTTGGGATCAGCTTCCAGTCTAACCGGATGCAGATGAATACCAGTATTTGATATGGAGCGACTGCATATCTGACCTACACAGCCCAGTAACTAGTTAATGTGATACCCCTTGGTAAGACTGGTTGTCAGACTTTCGGGCTACTGACGACCCGTAACGACTGTCAAAGATCCACGAATGACAGCCGGGACCAGCGGCTTAACGTGCTTTCTGAAGCACGGAGGGGTCTCGATATGAAAAGATGGTAAATCATCTACGGACCAACTCTGGCAACCGTAGCTATATAATTTCGTAGAAAACCAGTCCTTGTAGGATTTAAAAAAAATCTTTTTAATTATATATATTTTATCTTTCCAGTGCTCCCAAGCCCGCCGTTCTTCATGGACGAGATGAGCAACAAGGTGGTCGGCAGAGTGGGTCCCTACCACGATGGAGACACCCTGGTGCTGCGCTGTCTCGTCATAGGAGGTGAGGAAACTCTTCTTCCAACTTACGTGCTTATTGGCCATGATTAACCAAGCCAATGTTAGATCAAATGTTGGCCCAAAATATTAGGTCCAAATTTTATGGCTCAATTGGACTTAATGATTGCGGCCAGTTGTGTGTTCGACTCTGGGGTAATCAGTAATACATATGTTTGGAGGTTAGCATAGCTACCTTTACCTATACAGGGTGGAATGTTTTAACGCCACCTTGAGGGAAAGTACTCTAAATACTGGAGTTAGCAAATTTTACTCAAAAAAGCATTCCTTTATTTTTAATAAGAAACAAATTGTTATTTGGTGTTATTTTTTCTTATTTTATCCGGTTCGATTCCCATGTGTAGCAAGCGAAATTTCGAGAATCTTGGAATGATATGTTTCTTTTAAAAAATAAAGGAATGTTTCCTTTGAGTATAATTTGCTATCTCCAGTATTTAGAGTACTTTTCCTTTTCCTCCAGGTGGCGTTCAAAAATTCCACCCTGTATTAAAGGGTGGTAGTCTCCCAATAATTGAATAGGTTCTTCTGGACAGGTGTCAAAATAACAAACGAGCCGCAACAAAGCGGTAACCATGGCAACGATGGCAACGAACCCTATGACACAACATTGTTACATCGTTTGATAGAAAATGTAGATGCAGGATTATTAGTAATTTTTGAATACATAACAATTATTAATATTATGGTATTTCATGGTTAGAGCAGTGGTGGCCCAGTGGAGAGCAGTGGTGGCCCAGTGGTATCGGCCCCGACTTACGAGTTGTAGGTCGTCGTCGAACCCAAGCAGGTGCTTTACTTTGTGTAAATAATTTCATCACCACTGCTCTCAAAAAGGTGAAGGAAAACATCGTGAGGAAACCGGCATGTCCTAGAACCAAAAATTCGAAGACATGTGACATCTACCAACCCGCACTGGGCCCGCGTGGTATTTTACGGTCCACTCCCTCTCACAGAGAGGAGGTCTGTGTACCAGTAGTGGGAACATTAATAGGCTGATTATGTTATATGTTATTGGAACGACGTTCCAACGGGGCTAGACGGAAAAAATTAGGACCAAAATTTGTAACGACACTTTTAATTTTTTATTATAACGCCATCTGTGAGCGACCACAGGTACTAATTAATGGCATGCCTTTGTGAGGTTCATTCCATAATTATTTTTTATTATAACGCCATCTGTGAGCGACCACAGGTACTAATTAGTGGCATGCCTTTGTGAGGTTCATTCCATAACTTCGTTCCATCCGGGTGTCCCTTGACACCTCTCAGCTTTTTATTTCATGGTTTACTCCTTATTGATATGCAATGGCCTCTGTAACCTCATGCAACATGAGGCTCCAGGGGCTAGTGCAAATCTTGGGGTTCATTCGATTTCTCTAGTCTGGTTAAACCACGCTGGGATCGGTGCATTTCATTCATTCATGGCATTTCATGGTTTACTTTTCTCCATACTAGGATTCCCTGTGTCGTGGAGACTAGTCTCCACGACACAGGGAATCCTAGTGTGGAGGCTAGAGCAATTTTTTTTTTTTAATTTGTACCGTTTTCTAGAACAATAAAGTTTTTTTTTTTTTTTTAAGCTGTTGCATAGCTTCTATCGCGGGCCTTGAGCGTGGAGACCGAATCCAGAAATTCCGTATCGAAAATAACCTAACATTATACCCCTGTCTCTTTAGTTCAGCAACTCGCCTCTAGGTGGCATTGGTTGTATTATAATTGCACAAGTATGCAATAGCTTTACCGCGGCAGTCTCCGAGTGCCATACGTCTTTTTTTTAAATTTCGTGTGTACTGATGTACGAGTATAAACACAGTTATCGCGTCCTATTATCGTCATGTAATTCGTCATGAAAGTCAGAAACTACAAGAACCTATTCTGAATTATTGTCCGTTGTTTCTTTTCTTTTGTTCGTATAATTCATTTTGCCCTGACTACAGTTACGTTTGCCATCAATTTGTAAATATCTAAGTTGTAGTTGTAGTTGTAAATATCTAAGTTGTGGCTATTAGCATCAAATAAGCAACCAACCTAACACGATAGTGTCAAAGGAGTGTCAAAGGAATAGCAAAAATTTTAAAAAATGTGTTGCTACCATCTGACAGCCAACTCTAACACCGCGCACGCTCGTAAGTCAAATCAAATAGCGCGCGCTTTCCCGCCTTCGTGTTACACACTTCCGTCCCATTTCACGAAATCGCTCCCACAGATTGCAGGAAAGCGAGAGGAAAATGTTACAGTTCAAAAATATTCTCGTGAATTTCAGTGTTATTATTATACTACCAAGATCCTTTTTTTCCTAAAATGTTGGTCTTTCGGAAGCTTGAATCTTGAATAGATACAAAAACTTTTCACAAAAAACAAAAAAAACCGACTTCCAAAAAAACACTAGGGTACTTACTTATAAATAACTTTAATTTCGGAAGTTGGTGTCTTTGATTTTGAATATTTGTTTTTTGCCACCGATTTGCGAAAATAAAGTTATTTTTCACTTTACAGTGTTATTTTTGGAAGTCGGTTGTTTTTTTTTTTGAAAAGTTTTTTTTTCACTTTTTAGTTGTGGCATACCTACCCCACACAAATTCGAATACCACTACGAGTACCTGCTATGTAAATAACAGTGACAAGAACTTATCATCTCATTCACTTATGCTAAGTGGGAAAAATACGTATTATTTATTCAAGCTAACTCAAAAAGTACTCAAGCAAAGTTAATAAAATTGATATGGGATCACCTCTGAAGTATGACTTACCAAACAAAAAAGAGTCATTAAAATCAACTCAGAATTGGCGGAGTAATCGCGTAACAAACTTACAAAAAATACAGTTGAATTGAGTAACCTCCTCCTTTTGAAGTCACAAGGGCTCATTTACCTAACTATAATTAAGAATAATAATAAGCTTTCTTTCTCGCCACAATATACATGGTATCTAAGGCACAATTGGATACAGTAAGAATATTGTCTCCCACAATATTCTTACTGTATCCAATTGTGCCTTTGTGCCAATTGGTGCCTAAACTAGGCTTGTGGCCTGTATTTCAGGACACCAGCCCCCCAATTACGCAATGCACGATCAATTTTAAATTGAAACCAATTGAAAAAGATTGCCAGTCCATTGCTTCATAAGTTCGACAAAAAAAATTGAGCAGATTTTTTTTGTCGAACTTATGAAGCAATGGACTGTAATTAGGGTGCTGGTCTCCACCCTTTAGGTTATACATAATAACATTCCAATGCTTTAGCAGACAGTGGTTGCGAATTAGAAAACATTTAAATAAGTAATTTCTATGTTTAAAACTAACACAGTGGGTGTCAGTAGAAGATCTATACTACACTATCTAGGCAAATAAATAGTCCGACAAGATACATTATTTCTTACTGCTTGTTTACTTCCGTTCGTATCCCTGTAACATCGGCAAATACCCCTGAGACAGCGGAAACCAATCAAAGTGAACGCTTATACGGTGCTAGTATTGGAACTGTAGGTCGAAGTCAGGTGATGAACTATTTATTAAGACTTGCTTAATAAGTAGCGAAGTTCGGACGGGTGTCTGTTATTCTTTCACGCCGTGAATGATCATTAAAGATCAACTTTTTCTTCTTTACCCTGTAGATTGCAATCAGTATTGATTCGAAGATTTGAGGCCCTTTTTTCTGGGGTTATCGACTGCTAGTAGTATAGGTACTTGAAGTACGAGTTGTGAATGAATAATGAAATAATTGAAATTGATACTTTAGAGGTATGAGGAACAGGGTGTAAAGTTCACTCATCCACTTAAGAAAAGGGAGGATCCTCCGGCCAGACTGGTGTTGTGTCTGGCGGGCAACTGCCCAACGACTTTCGTGTAGTCATGGGGCGCGAGGAGTCGGTTTTGTGGCTTTTTGGCCCCTTGACCGAGGATTTTTTCGTCGCTGGGTTACCCTCCCCCTCCTAGAAGGGGGTGGGAGTGTTTTATTGCACACCTACTCGCTGAGGGGTTTACCTCCCCTCAGCGGTTTGGGGTGTTATAAAAAAATGCTCTTATTTAACATATATTTTTTCCAAATCAATAACACTACTCATTTAGACGTGATCTTCAGTATAAAATAATTAAAAGTCGGTTAGTGTCGCCCTCGACCGTCTGTATGGACGAATGAAAAACGACCACGCAAGTCCGTATGGGCGAATGAGCACGCAGAACCAACATCTCTACAAGTTGTAATCTCTCATGTCAACTTTGTCAACTGATTTGATGAACATACATAGGCAGAATATTCTTGATTAGCTTAGCACACGAGTTAATTTAATTTCAATTATAATCCTTCCCTTCCTTATTAATACTAAATCATACGGCGCCGAATGTCGAGCAAAGTAAAGTGAATTCAGTAATTGATAATCAAGAATTTATGGGCACGTGTAATAATTAGCCCACATTATATGTAGAAGGATAAAATTAGATGAATATTAGTAGAAACACCTCAGGGTCAAGAACGTTCGCGTTCTAATCTCATTATCACATAAAGGGTTTTGCAGACCAGCGCGACTCGTCGTGCGACGCGACACGAACAATACAATTTCTAAGAAAACTTCATGGTATAACAATAACCGGTGTCGCGCGACAAGTCGCGCTGGTTTGTAATCGCATTTTTTTTTTGTTATGCTACTAAAAATGAACTATTTTAGGACTTTTTCCTTGACATGTGCTGTAAGACCTTGCTGCCTGCCTGTGTTTTTGATTTATTTGCGAGTATTAAAATATATGTCGCATGAATGACCGTATTTTTTTAATACGTTGATTTAGAAGCTTGATTTTTTTAAAGCTCCAACATGGAGCTTTAAAAAAATCAAGCTTCTAAATCAATAATCAAATACGTAAGTCTATGGTCCCTTGGAGCCTCCAAGGGACCATAGACTTACGTATTTGATATTAATTTCAACTTGATACCTCCACGCGTTCCTGAGAAAAAGGGTCTTGACAGACTGACAGACCGACCACGAAGTGATCCTATAAGGGTTCCGTTTTAGGATGAGGTACGGAACTCTAAAAACGCAGTATATGTGTCGGAGCCGGTCATTAGTACGGACATGAAACGAATCGGAAGCGCGCCACTGGCGATATTTATTTATTTATTTATTTAAACTTCTCGCACACATTGAGGTACAAAGGCGGACTTAATGCCTTAGGCATTCTCTACCAGTCAACCAAGGGATATCACGATATCACGTGATCTACCCACAACAAAAGCGCGCTTCTACAGAGTCATGATGTTTAAGCCCACGGCGAGGAGGACATTCAGGTCCTGTCAGGACCTGAATGTCCTCCTCGCCGTGGGCTGCGATCAGGACCGTCCTGATCGCATCGGAGTTAGGACGTCGCGGAACTGTACTCGATTCGTTGTGCTAGTTTATAATGTTGATTGTTATTTGTGATCATTGTGTTAATTTGTGATTATATTAAACGCCGTATATCGCACTTAGTGTGTTTTCATTGCACGTAACCCATCTTCTGCCCACATGATGTCTGAATCTAATGAAATAAATCTTGACGATCCGAAATAATATGTATGTTTTGTAACCTATTAAAATACTTGCTAGCAGGAAACGACGTAGATATCTGTCGCTAATTTCGTGTAGTAGCTACACGAAATTAGCGTCAATTCCATTAATTACAGTAGTAAGTAAACTTTTCATTAATTGCAAATAACTACATCCGGTTCTTAATTAACAGAATTTTTTTAACGAAGTAATGTCCCTGATGCTGCCGTGTGCTTTAGTACTTTTCTTTAAAAAAAGAAGTCAAGTGCGAGTCGGACACACATACAAGGGGTTCCGTACCACTGTATAATATTGAACACTACATATTTTTATTATTTGTTACGACTATGACTAGTACACACGGCTACACATCAAGCTATACATTTCCAATATAAGCTGACCTCGCAGTGTACGGAAATCCTATACAATGCGAGATCAGCATAAACTGGAAATGTATAGCTTGATGTGTAGCCGTGTGGACATACTCTGTGAAAATTTCAAGTGTCTACCTATTAGAAAGAAAGAAAGAAACAAAAAAAAATGTTTATTCTGCACAAACAAAACGAACATACAAATTTAAATTTAAATAAAAAAATACATACATACAAAAGTTGCCAAAAGCCTCGTATTCAACCAATAAATAAAAAAGTTATACAATGTTGATCATTGGTTATTACGGTTCAAAAGATACAGCCCTGTGACAGACTCACGGACAGCAGAGCCTTAGTAAAAGGGTCCCGTTGGCACCCTTTAGGTACGGAACCCTAACAAGCTCGACGTTCCAACGAACAACGGCAAAGATCAATTAAGTACAACTATTTCACTAACGTTTTATTTGCTTTAACTTGTTCGGAAGTATTTCTTTTAAAACTGTCATTACAGTTAGCTCGATGCGCGGGTTAGTTTTTGCAGATTGGGAATTCTTTTTTCAGCAAATAAATCGGTTGATTCAACGAACGCAATTCGTGATAGAGATGTATCTAGCTATAGTGGTATTTGTTGCTTTCCGATCCAAAAAAGCTTCTCTATGTCAAATAAGTATTTCATTTGACGATTCTGGTTATCTTCACAATCATCATAATCGGTAGTGTTTTCTATAGTGAAGTACTATCGGGTCCCTACATATACGCGATTAACTGAAAAACTACTGAACGGATTGTCATACGGTTTTCACCAATGACGAAGTGGTTCATGAGAAAGGTTTAGGTGTATAATTCATAAAGGTTTTGTGTAAATTGGTTGAAATATGCCAATGATTGTTGAAGATGTCGGAAAAAATCATGCTGACTGGGAGCACGCCAGTAAAGGCGTGCGCCGCGTAAACCGAGAGAGATAAATAAAATGTATGTTCTACCAGGATTGTATCTTAAAAAGTTTAACAAAAAAGTCCGCGATGGCATATTTCTATCTTTCATTGTTATTGCAATTCATTCGTGCCATTCACGATAGTAGTTCAATAATTAGGATTATGCTAGACAGGATAGCCACGTGCAGATAGCTTGTAGCCTGGATTTGTTTCCGTGGGATACTTTCCGACCTCCACGCGGGCGAAGCCGCAGGCAAAAGCTACTATTACAGAAATCTTTCCTTTTCCTTTCTTTTCTTTTTCTTGTATTATTTTCAAGGTTGCTGAAGTTGTTAAAGATATTTTCATTCACAGATACATTATAATTCATTTACTTTTTCCTTCTAGCAATTACCATCAGTATTTAATGTTGTCCAAACCTCCCTAACTTTCACCCATATACAGTACAGTCAACCTAGTCCTTGAAATGCCCACATATCAAACGTGTGTTCATTACCAACATTCCTCGTTACTGTTCCTCCGAATAAATAACTATGTAGGGTCCCGGTCGGGTCCGTCACTATAATTCAAAGGGTACGAGTAGGTCGAACAAACTTTGCCAGTACTGACATTCCAACATCTCCAACTGTTGGACGAACGCTGGCCGGTTATCGCTTAATTTTTGCTGACTACCCTCGTTTTCGTGGCGTTTGCCCTGAATAAATGTTTGTATGAGTTCGTGGGAGATAGTTTGTTAGTTGGATGTTGATTTGTATTTGTCCAGGAGTTCTATCAATTTCAGGTACACGTATTCTGATTGGGGCCTGGTCTGCCGTGCGTGTGTTATATTTTGTATTTTCCAGATAAACCATTGCATTGAACAATCTTGGTGGTATACGTACCTACCTAATTATTGACATTAAATCAAGCAGTAAATTTATTTATTTATTTATTTATTTGATTTACACGGCTTAAGAAACCAATTACATAAATCAACATGTATATGATAAGTACGAACATAACACATAAACGAATAACAACAATTAGATACTATTATTCTCACAAAAATGTAGGCACATAACAATTAAATTGGGAAATTTGTTATCAAAGAGATCACAGTCCGGGTTGGCTTCAACGAGCTTATTAAGTGCGGTCAACACGCGCGGTAGGGGAGACGCGGCACGGGCTGTTGTCCGACACGAAGGCACGCTCAGCAGTCGATGTTTTCTGCCGCGGAGATAATTATTTGGTGTGTAGAGTCGAATCAGCTCATTATGGAGGAACTACAAGAAAACCTGTCGGATTGCAGATGCGAATTGATTCAGTTTTCAGAAACCTGTGGTTAACTGGAACTTATCACAAACTAATCCAAAGTACTTATCATTTCTTTCGTCGACTTTTTTGGTGCATCCGTGAGACTTTATACATTATACTTTTAAAGCATTTCTCTATTTTTATTGATTTTGTTTTATGTTTTTCAGGAACTATTGCAAATAAATGTTATTCTTTCTTTTCTATCGGATAATATTTAACTAAAACTTATTGACCTTCTATCTAACAATTTTTTAAATTAATGAACCTCAAAAAACTTTTGCGCTTATGCACACTTTTTTAATAATTGAGTCTCTTCCTAACTTTTTCACCCTTTTCTTTTGGTTCAAGACGCAATTATTAGAGGTTCGATTAAATATATGCATTTTCTTTCTCCAGGTCGTCCCCCTCCCCGCATAAGCTGGTACTCCGGCGACACACTAGTAGATGCTTCGGACGGGGACAGCGAAATCCCGGCAGTGCGGGAGAACGAGCTCTACCTTCCCTTGACGAGGGACAACGCTGCAGCCCTGTCCTGCAGAGCTACTAACACTCACCTCGCTCCGCCTATAGTAGCCAGCTTGGAGATTGAGTTGTACTGTAAGTTTACCTGGCCTTCTATCAGGCCATAGAATAAAAGTGCCCCCAGACGATATTAACCATTATTACTTAGTAAAAATAGAGATTTAAGCCGCTTGAGTTGAATGGAACTTGGGAATTAAACAAAATGCGCCTCAGCATCCACCTTCGGAGATTAATTGCTCTATTATAAGTAAATCTCTATTAATTGTTCTATTATTTGGTATAGAAACGGGGTGACTACCGAGATGACGACTAATAGAGAAGTATGGAAAAATAAATGTTGCGCCTACCACAAATAAATAGGAATAAGAGCAAGGGATGTTTCCCTGGTATGAAGATGTTCAGGAACCAGAGAATCTGCATCATGTAGACCCTAATTTTTTTATTACCAGTGCCTGCATACAACGTGTCGATCCATTGGGTGCGCGGCACGGTAGGCGACGCCCTGCGCGCAGGCGGTGTTGCGCTAGCGCAGTGCACGGCGCGCGGCTCGTACCCGCAGCCTGAGCTGTCCTGGTGGCTCGACCACAAGCACCTCACGCATCATAGTAACCAGGTAAACAACGCCTTTCAGTAGCCATCTACAAAACCACATGCGAACTACGCATCAAGAAACTGAAGTCACACAAATGCTGCATCACGCAATCAAAGTTATCCGCGCTACCATAGACAACCAACATCCCGATATCAACCGTCGGGCAGTTATACCTGCCAGACCCAACTCCTGTCTGGTTGGATCCTCCCATTTACGTAACATAACATCACGCGTTGTTTCCCCGAAGGTTTGGGCAGAGGTGTACTTGTAGCAGGTACACCCACATTTCGCCAGTTATGTTTAAGTACCATGTAATAGGGGGCGAGCCTATTGCCATCAACCGGGAACAAATCCAGACTCCGGACTGCTACTGAGAAATTCCAGATAGAAAAACCCAATAACACTTTGCCCGACTCGGGGATCGAACCCTGGACCTCATGCTCAGCAGTAGCGCTTGCTACCACTAGACCAACGAGGCAGTCTCATCCTCCCATTTCTATGGAGGAAAAGGAACTTTACACCCTATGCCTCATATACAGGGTGTTATAATAGGGTAAACACCGTTATCCTTCGAAAAAACGAAACCAAACCACTGGTTATCCTTCAAACCAGTGGTTTGGTTTCGTTTATAGAACATAAATTCAATGGAAAATCACTTTTTTTTTTTAAAGATGTACATTTAGAATCGTCATGCAATTCCTAAGGTAGGTATTTTTGCCTGTCTTGAGCCAGGAAAAGGTTGTATTGTATTTATTCATGTGTTGTGTAGGTAGGTAGGACGGGCGGCGATCGATTACGTCACTCGGGCGGGCGCATATCCATGAATTTGCGGACGGTGTCGGACAATAACCTTTTTAATATTTGTTAAAGAAAATAACGTATTTTTTTTTACTCGGTTGACAAAGGTGTTTACCCTTCCACCCTGTATATGTATAAATGTATTACATTGCTAAATTATAAAATTTGGACTCCTAAAAGCCTACTCAGGTCAAATAACATGATAGGAATCTAGTGTGTTGTACGTTTTCTCCATTGAAAACAACTACCCATTAAGATAATCATTTCCAAGTTAAAATATCATTATTGGAAACTGTGACCCGATCAATAAGTAGATTGAAAAAAAAAGAACAACGAATAGAGAGCCTCCTCCTTTTTTGAAGTAGGTTAAAAAGTAATTAACTCTCTTTCTGCGGCAATCAGGTATAAAGGTAGTGTAATTAAAAATTCCATTTTGTGTCAATCTTTTCTTTTATGATTGTCATAATATTCGACCAAATCACACACCTTTCATAAAAACAGCAACCCAATCTTAATGAAGCAACTCACGGTCCGTCCATTATGGCTTACAAAAAATTGCAACCCCGGAAGCGAACGGAGAGGAAATCAATTAACTAACGAGGGATCCAGGTAATTATCGCGCGTCAATCATCGAAAACGTTGAGCTAGCTACTATGAAGGTGCTCGTTTGACAAAATTATGATTTGTGTCATGTACATAGCCGTAACCACATAAAGGGCGTTTGGAGACGAGGGTAGCTGTTGTGTGAGCAAATATTGTTATTACGCGGGTAGTCTGCCACTGGATCTGGAATGTTTTTTGAACTCGTAACCAAGTTGTGGCAGAATTTTGTTTTAATTAATGCAGACAAAGTTATTAAATACAAATGGACGGGAATTTGAATTTCATTCTACGCATCAATTATTTTTCCTTGCTTTAATTCAGTATGAACTCATCTCATTATTGTATACGTATACGACATCTATACTACTTTATTTATATTATTTTAAAGAAGTACAATTGTGAGTTTGTACTTTGCAGTGGTAGGGTGTAATTTTCGGAACTGCTGATCCGAATCCGAAAATTCTTTCTCTAATGGGAAGCCACAGTATTGCGGAGTGTGGTAGAATATATTTGATGTTAATAGAAGAAATTTCACGAGGACGAAGTCGCGGGCAGAAGCTAGTAGTTTAAGTAATCAAAAGAAACTATGAATGTGCACGATTCAACCATAGAATATAGATATTATTTTTATTCTCATGGTTCAATCTATATAAGGTAATCCAATCTTCTTTTTAATAATAAAACTAATCCCGCTAGATTCGCTGAGCAAAATATCATTTATGTAATGTGTTGTCAAGTAAACATGTAACTTAATTTTATATTGAGTTCAAGGGAATTTTCCTATACCTACCTAATGCAAACAATGTAAGTAATAATACGAAATGGCTTAATAATGGACGGTCAAATTATGTTATCACCTATTCTACCCATATTCACTTTCACGTTATTAAGGAAATTGTTTGTTTGAATACTTCCTGTATAGAGTAATTTCAAAATATTCCCTACTTATTTTAAGTGGTTGGAGCTATTGAATAATTCACTTTAATTGCTTGTTTGTTCTTAACTAGCTTTTATATTTATTGCAGACCTGGTTCAACTCGTCCCTTACAGCGATATCATATCTAGAGCTAAGTCCCGCGGTAGGTGACAATGGCGCCACTCTTGCATGTGTCGCCACCAACCCAGTAATGGCGCCCAACCGTGGCTCCAAAGCTGATGTCATAACGCTTAATGTAACATGTAAGTTATCATACCAATGTCATAATTAGACCTAAGTCCTATCGTAGTCAACAAAAATAAGACTTTTGACATCCTGTAATCAAACTTGTAATGGCGCCCAACAGATGTCCCATTTGGGCGCCATTAGGGGCTATGTTTTATTTAGCCAAAATTTTAGAACACCGATATCTTAACTAGACCTAAGTAGGTACCACCGAATACGAAAAAAATAAGATTTTTACTTCTTTTATAATCAAACTCGTAATGGCACCCAACGAAGGCTCCAAAACCGAAGGCATAACGCTTAATGTAACTTGTGAGTTATCATATCGTTGTCTTTACTTTATCTAAGTGTGACCGAATTATGCCTTAGTTGTACATAATCAAACTTGTAGTGGCGCCCAACAGATGTTCCATTTGGGCGCCATTAGGGATGATGTTTTTAACTTAAATGTTAGTTATAATTCATCACAAAAATATCGTACCTAGACCTAAGTGATGTTAAAAAGTGCAACAGCTTAACTCTCATTGGTGTTAGTATCGCCAATAGGATCTATTTTGAATGTATGTACCGTATGGCGTTAATGGTAGTGTTCAATGGTATAAGCTATCATTACAACTTGAACAACACTGTTTATATTTGAATATATTGCTATGAAACAATGAACTTAAAATAAAATAGAGAAAGCTGTAAGTATCAAATAGAGAAAATTTCGTAATGGCGACCAACATCGATTTTTGGGATAATAACTTTTTGGCTAATTGATAGCTTTAATGTTAGGTGCCACAGCCACAACAAAACTGTAGCACTCAACTGAGGATTCACTTGAGGTTTCAAGTTCCAACGTTACTCTATATAGTTAAATTTTGCTTAAAATGTATCATATCTAGAACAAAGTCCTGCAATAACACGATTCTGCGATACTACACACTCGGTATTGGCACTCAACTGGGACTCCAAGGTTAATGTCATTACGCTTGCCATTACATGTAAGTTATCTAAATAGTTCATCTAGTAATTGGGAGTACTGTATTTAAGGTTTCATTTTATAAGTAGTTTTGAAAATTAGTTTTAGTCAATGCCTCGTGGGAAATTTGTTTTGTTACGAAAATAATTCTGTTATTTTCTATGTAACAATTGAATTGGATATTTTAATTAAGATAGCTTTACTCAGTGTTCTTTAGTAAAATCTGAGCACCAATTTAAGCCGTGATTACCTTAATAAACATTCAGAATAATGGGTATTTTCAAATGTGTGTAAGATATTTATCCGTATTTTATTTTCAGATAGCCCAATGGTGGACGTGATAAAGCTTGGTGACGGCAATCTGAACGATGTGGTTGAGTTAGACTCACTGCAGTTAGAGTGTGACGTCAGAGCCAACCCGCCCGTTGAGCAATTCATGTGGTATTTCAATGTAAGTCCTTGCTCATTACTTATTACACTTTTAACCTTAAAAACAAAAAGATCGCTTATAGTCATCGGCTGAGTAATAATTTAGGAACCCTAAATACTTCGTAATTATATCCTGACAGTAATACTATAAATGCGAAAGTGAGTTTGTTAGTTTATTTGTTTGTTACGCTTTCACACTAAAACGGCTGAATGGATTTGGATGAAATTCGGAACATGGATAGACCATGACCTGGGTTGGGACATAGAATACTTTTTATCCTGATATTCCCACGGGATTGAAACTTATGAGGGTGAATAGGCGAAGCGGCGAATTATGAAATCATGGATTTAAAATTAACTAAGCACATACATGCATGTTCTTGGTAGGCGATTTCAGTGTTTTGGCCAATAAATCAATTAACCAATTTTGCTTATTTAATAGGATATAGAAATAAGGCCCGGCGGCATCTGGGGCGACGCGACGTCCTCTCACCAGTTGCTTTTGGAGGAAACGACTCGCGCGCACGCCGGACGGTATGCCTGTGCAGCTGCCAACGCGATAGGGGAAACCAGATCGGACACTATCAGCATTACTGTTTTTTGTAAGTTCTTCAGCGGTACCTACTCACTTATTTTTCACCAGTTGCAATCTCTCCGCAATACAGTAAGTTACTAAACTGACTCCGAACTAGAGTTAGGATTCGGTTCGGTAATTTTTATAAAATCAATTTCCTTTTTTGTGGAGTAATAATGTCGATATCTTTTGACCCCTAATCGAGAATCTTTGTTGACTACACAAAAGACAGTAGGTACCTACACAAAATAGCAATAAGTAGGTCAGTTATTAATCTTCAACTCAGGCAATAATAATCGACGAAATGTTAGCTGAACCATTGACAGGATATTAACCTTTTCAATTTTCTAAATTCCAGACCCACCAGAATGCACAGGCTACGGAATCAGACTCGTCAAGGAGACAATACACTGCGTCGTGAAGGCCTTACCAGCTCCCGATACTTACTTCTGGCACTTACAGGCTTCTGGCTTTGAGATTCAACACCTAACAACAGGGTCCCCGCTATTACCCCTGGATCAAATCACAGGACCCTTAGCGGAGACCTTGAAGGCTAGCTGTGAAGCCAGCAATGGGGTTGCGTCGCAAGAAGAGCCCTGTGACAGGTTGTTCACCTTTGAGCATCTGAGACCACCGCAGCCTCAACAGTGCGATATTGCGTACGAGTTTGGGGAGTTCCAGATGAGGTGTATTCCAGGTAAAATAAGAGTACCTACTCTTCACTCTCATCAGATATAAACAAAAAATCATTCTCATAATTAAAAAAATATTATCAAAACCTTTTCATTAAATTTTCGTGAAAAAGAATTTGTTTACAATTACAATTTTAAAAAGCCGGAATAAACACCTACGTGAGGACGTGTTCTTTTCTTTTATGAACGCATCAAAAACATCAGAGATTTTTAATAAACTCATACTATCTACTCAATCTCTTTTACAGTGGAAAACGCAACATACTACGAAGTATCCGTCTGGCGAATGTCAGAGAGCAATTCCACATTAGTACTAGAGCGTCGCGCGAGTATGGGGTTCGGTAGCGGCCGGGCATTAGCCGCCGCCGGGCCGGGTGCCGCCAGTGCCGGCGTGTCCGGCAGGTTAGCCGTGCGCGCCGGCCTCGGTGCCGTGCGGCGCGGCGACGAAGCGGGTGCTAGAGCTTGTAATAGATATGGCTGCTCGACGCCGCTGCTGCTGCGGCCGACGGATACGCTGTTACACGCTGCTGATCCGCCGTGGTGGCATTGTGAGTACATACCAGCCCCTTGTTGTTTCTTATCAAACGTATTCTAATTTCTCAAAGCTATAAAGCTACAAAAATTAAATTTAGTGAAAATGTTTGCCTTCCTAGCTGTAGCTACAAAAATTTCGTTCAAAATACAATAGTACAAATCCGTGTCGCGGGTTCGATCCCCGCACGGAAACAAAATTTGTATGATCTGCAAGTAGTAGTTCCGGGTCTGGCTGTTTGTGTATATGAATTTAAATGCTTGTAAACGCACCCACAATACAGGAAAAATTCCAAGTGTGGCAAAGTTTAAAATAAAATAAAAAATTGTAGGTATGGTCACTTTGTTAACCCTCATAAATAACTAGTGACACCTAGTGGGTTTCATAACAACTAAAACTTAATATAAAAAGCTCCCGTATCACGTATAAAAGCTTCGTAACGTTATGTATTTTCACCCCTCACTAGTACCTAGTGACACCTAGCGGGTGGCGCGATAACTACATTATTTTTCAAGCTACTAATGTTTCCATTTAGTAGCAATAGATGGCGCTAACAACATCCTGTCTAGTATATTATGAAAGTTTCCAGATGTGACGTTTCGTCCATTGGTCCTGTGTCTAAAATAGAGGGCATTGTTTGCACTTTGTTATACAACTATAATGAGTAGCAAAAACATTTTACAAAAAAATTAAAACATTATCGTAAATAAGCCCAGTAATCACTGAGAAATCGGCGTACATACATGCAAAAATAAAACCCTCCGAATTTATAACCTCTTCGATCGATTATAAAATTAAAATACAACAAAATATCCAAACTCTCTGTTATTTTCAGTTTTCCTGGAAAAAGACGTGGGCATATCAATAGGCGCCGTGGTACTGGTGGCCGTGTTCATCATATCCTCAGTTCTGCTGGTGCGACTGGCGAAGAGACCTCGCTCCAAGCCGCAGCCCGTCATACAAGTGCTGCAGCTGGATGATGTGGCCAGAAACTATCTGGATAATATTGGAGGTAAGTCAGATTTATTAAAATTGTCCAATTGCAGGGGATTTCTTGATTTTTTCACATGGCTTGCTAATATTGAAAAGTAGATAAAATTCTGTATTATGTTTGGTATCACAGCTGCATGATTCGATTGTTCAATAATAATGAATAATTAGTATTGGTGTGACGAAACCAAAAAAAGAAAAAAGTTCTCTCCAGCGTAGGCATTTTGGACCACAGTCGACTTATTTTATTTATTTTCATTTTCCATATTTCAAAGTGGTTTTGTGGGTCTTTGGTTTACTTTACTTTCTCAGAAAACTATAGTTTTGATTTCGTTAACCATCCTTTCTAACCACAGAACCATGTTTATAATTCCAGAGCACAAAGTGCACGCGTCATGCAGCCTGCGCTCGTGCAGCAGCGGCTACTCGGACGCGTCGGGCGACTCGGCGCCGCCGCCCGACCGGCGCCGCAAGCCGCCGGCCGCGTGGGAGCGCTGGGAGCCGCCGCCGCCCGACGTCACCCTCACGCTACATAGAGAGAGTGCTGTTTAAAACTATGACTGATTTAAAACTTGGCTTCTGATAAACCCCTGGCATCAGTGCTTAACCTAAATAATCGTTTGATATGAAAGCGCTGGTCTGAACAGCTCTCAATTAAAATAATGAAGACAATTGCTGTAAATAAGGTACTTTTTGTTTTGTTTGACTGATCTATATATATTTTTTCTAACCTGACCTTTGATATCTTTTCAAGGTCGAAAAAGGCAAAACACGATAAGAGCCAATAAATTGATGACGTTCTTTGACAGTTTGACAGGACTAGTGTCCTGTTCTAGGGTTCAAGTTCACCAGTTTTGATCTGGCTGGCTTCAATAATGATTCAATCAAAGATCGTATACCTATTCAGATGACTATACATTATCTATCTATAGGCTACAACAGGCTGTTATATTGTTCAAAGGGCAAAACTGACACTACAGTAACAAGATCCAAGACGTTGAAGAATTGTAAAAAAAAATAAAGCTGAAGAATTTTATTTGAATTCTTATTCCGACTTTCTCACCCAAAAAAATTATTCGAATGGTTTTGTCTGTTCATAAATGTTAGGATTACAAAAATAACTAAATAAATCTAATTACACTGCCATAATGTACAGTTTTAAAAATACATTATATCAAAAGATTAAATCTTACATAGAATAAAAGTAACTGTTGCGCATCTATTGTTAGATATTCAAAACCCTTGCTGTTGTATTATGACTTTCTAAAAGTGACTGTTATAAAATATTTAGAACGCATTATAAATATTATTATAAGTATTTCAAGATTTGTCAATCATAATGTAAATTAAACAAGATACCTACTGAAAGCTGCTCACCTGTAAAAGAGTTTCAGCAGTAGCAATTAATCCATTTAAATAATTTTACAATGCGTTCTAAGTTGACCTTTTAAAAGGTCAGTCGTAAAAAAACATGAAATTTATATCTACTTTGCAAATTTCAAATGCATGTGATGCAAAATTTATTTGAAAATCTATTCTCTTCAGCCTTGTTAAAAGCAAAAATGTCTTTATTAATAGTTAAAACAATGCATTTATTAATTTATGGATTACGCTATATCTTGTCGTTGAACCATCCATATCACTTTATCTGTGCCATGACCCCTGAACGGCTCCAACGAAAAAAAAACAGGCTTTAAATTGTTAAGTATATATTTGTTTATTACAAGCTTATATTTAGGAATATTATATAATTAAGTAAATCTAATAATAAATATTTAAAACTAAATAAGCATGTTTATTAATTTACATCATTGATCTGGAATATCTCCTCTACCTCTGTTATTATTTTCCTTAACGCTAACGGAGACGCCGTGTCTGTTACCGTTTACATTTATAGAAGAACCATCAGCGTTTTTCTGTTGGTTAGAGTAATTTTTATTATCTTTTACAAAGATTGGTTTGTTTATAACAGTTTTTATATATTCTCTTAATGGTTGTTTGGGTGCATTTGTGCTAGCTACTACAACAGGACGTGTAACAGTTTGAGGTTTTGCTGTTACTTTGTTAGTGTATACAACATTTTTAAATTGAGCAGTGTCCTTTTTTGTAGTTCTTCTATTTACAGCAGCTGTAATAGCATATTGATTAGTATTTGTTTTCATATTGGTTCTTAGAGCATTACTTTCTTGGGCCACTTTCCCTGAATTGGGATTACTCTGTAGTCTATAAACGTTAACTGGAATTTTGGCATTAGAAACATTATCTTTCGAACCCACAATAGGAACAGCTTTCATTTGTTTCATGTTTCCATTTGATACTTCGGAATTGCCCTCTTTTTTGCCTACGTGTGTGATATATTGAGGTGGAATAGGCCCTAAGGTTTGTGATATATCGACTTTCTCACCCAAATTATTAAAAGCTTGTACTTTCCTAGTCGGCAAATCAACTTTATCTTTTGAGGCACTAATATCTTCCTCGAAATGGAGAGATTTGTGCGAATGTAAAGGTATAGGACGAGGATTTATAGCTTTAGTCTTCGTTGGTCTTAAATTGTAACGAACAGGGCTATCTTTTAAAGGGTTCAACCTTTGAGGTGGGAATCCAAAATCAGCAACGGTTCCAAATCCTTCTGTTAATACCTCCTCACGAAAAGGATTCTGTGCGTGCGAATTGACTTCTACTCTTGGATAAGAAAAGTCAAAAACTGAAGGACTCTGATACTGAAATACCTCTTGCACAGGACTAACCTCCTCACGAAAAGAATTATGTACATAGGAATTAGTTTGTACTCTTGGGTATGAGAAATCAACAACGGAAGGACTCTGATACTGAAATACCTCTTGCACAGGAGCGAACCGATTTGGGTCTGCACCCAACACTATAGCTTCATCAACCCTCTTCTTAATACACATCGGTAGTTCAGTCTTCATCTTAATATTCTCCAAGACTTCCACTCCAGGGTTATTGTGAGCTGTGTACGTCATCACTGGCTCATTGTTCCGAATTTGTTTGTACGAATATGTCGGTTCAAACGGCACTTTTAGTTCCACTTTTTCTTCAACAGGTCCGATTACTTCAGTAAGAACTGGCCCTTTTTCAATTACTTCTGTAATAACTGGTCTACTTTCAATTACCTCTTTAAGAACTGGTCTTGTTTCAATTACGGGAACAGTCTTGATCTTTTCTTCTACGACATAATTAGGAGTGTTTAATGAAGGAAACATCGGAACAATTGTCTCTTTCATCACATTATTATGTCCTCCATACAGAATGCCCGTTGAAAGCAAATTGTTGACTTCTTTCACAGCCACAAGAGTATCGTCAGTAGATTTTGTACCGACGACTGTTCCAAAGGCATTTAAGTTTACCTTTTCCACTGCTGGAGGATACACGAATTCTTCTACAACTGGTTTTTTAGGTGTAACTTTAATTATAACGTCATCATACCCAGGTAGTCGAAATAGTTTGTATCCATTTTCTTCCTGTAAAACTGGTGTTGGCTGGATATTGATTTGGCTTCGACCTAACATAGAAAATGGGTTCAAACTCCTGAGGTATGCTAGGTCTTTTTTATGCCGTCCATTTGGTAACGCTACGGCGACAGTTGCCAGGAGCAAGCACTGAAAGGTGAAGGGAGAACTTGGTGAGTAAGACAACAGAAAGGACGCAGAATAACAGAAAGGTAACATGGTCAAATTATTGTAGAAGAAAGATAGACGCGAATAGTATATATAAATAGTATATAATAGATATGGGGTACCGTACGGGCTGAGGGCAGGACCTCTTACCCGTTCCTGCACGCTACCTCAACCTGACGCGTAGCATTACTGCACACTACTTACGCACGCTACCGAGGCCTCACCTACCTGCGGCCTACCCCGTGAGCCTGTGCTGACAAGCAGCCTCCACGTGCTACCGACGCTCACTACCTGGCGTCTTACGAAGGCCGTCCGGCCTACTGCGGAGCCTGTGCTGACAGGCCACCACGTCTACCACGTGCTGCCAAGGACGGTACCTTCCTATCCCTATGTGCGAGTGCTCAGACTCAGTGTTCAGGACCTTACCCGCGACCTAGCCGTGTTAACTTCTACCACCTATCTTAAATATACCTCACTTAACTTGTCTAGCTGTTTCTATTTCCTAACCTAATCTACCTACCTCTCCGATAATGGTCTGCGCAGCCTACCCTGCGTAGCCCTAGCCGTTACAGTGGTGATAAGCTTCGTATACAGACTGAGCACTACCTACAAGGTCACTACATTATGTCTATAAAATGAAGTATGAAATCGAAATGAAATCGATCGAAAAAGTGTCTTTGAAATTAGCAAAATTAAAAATTAATCCAACTTTCACAAGGTAGATAGATCACTGTCTATCAGATAAATTCAAGTACAGAATCAGTATAAGATATAACCAGAACTCTGGAGAATATGAAAAAGGATAATATCAACATATCTAGAAGGAACGAAGGTTCACGTAATGAATATAAATACTCACATTAAAAACAAACAGCCGCATATTAAAATCTCACAAACTTCACGATTGGTAAACTTCACTAACGCACTACACTTCAAAACTGAATTTAAAAATAAACCGTGTCCCGGGTTTTATATAGCCGCAATTTGTGGAGAAAGTCCTCATTATAAGAAATGAGTCAACTTAGGAGTGATTAGTTAATGCATTGATTCATTGAAATATGCAACCCTAATGATGGACACAGGAATTTTAGCACAAGAGCACCATTATTATGAATTAACTAGTTTTATACGTCATCATTAAATTTAGATAATGCATTAGGGCTTGTGATTAAAATTGTGTTAATGGTAATTGTGAAAGTTAAAACGGCAATGATTTCATCGTCGTTTTGCGCTCGCAGTAAGTTACACAGTGGAATATGGGAGAGGAGAGGTAAGTTCGACGTTAAAGCTGTTTTTGGAAAAAATCCCTCCCGAAAAAAATTAAAACTTCAAAGTAACAAGTTCGATTGTGCAAGTTGATCTCTGGAGACCTCAGCTGCACTAAGAGAGTTCTTCTCATTTCTCCATGATGTGTCACAACTTTTTAAAGCCGATACAGCAACTTATTCTTTGTCGTCGCTTGTCTCGTCAGATAGTTTTGGTGTTCCTTCGATGTCACATATTTGTGCTGCCACTTGTATATGCCTTCCATAAAAGATCACATATATTTGCCGTCATCTTATAATCAGCCTATAATGTGGACTGCTGGGACACAAGCCTACTCTCGGTGAGAGGGAATGGGCCTTAATCCACCACGCAGGCCCAGTGCGGGCTGGTAGATGTCACATGTCTTTGAATTTTTGGTTCTAGGACATGCCGGCTACCTCACGATATTTTTCTTCACCGTTTTGAGAGCAGAGGTGATGATATAATGTATACAAAGTAAAACGCCTCTCTGGGTCGCAAACGCCCTACAACTCGTAAGTCGCGGCTGTTACCACTGCTGGGCCGTAATCTTGACGTCAGATATTTATTTATTTATTTAGTGCAATCTCCCATGCACTAAATAAATATACAGCTAATAAAAACAGAAAAAAAGGACACCATGGTCACCGGAGAGCCAATTACAAATCCCCACGTATAGGTAGACTTAAGATAATTTTTGATGGCGAGAGCACAAAAAAAGAAAGAGAATATTAATGGGTAGGTAAATCTAGTGTCCGACCGAAACAGGAATTTCTACCGAAACCGAAACTGAATCTTCGGTATCTGTCTCAGTTTCAGCCGAAACCGAAACCGAATCTTCGGTATCTGTCTCAGTTTCGGCCGAAACCGAAACCGAACTTTTTTTGACATGTTACAAATCTATTGTTTACTGAATTTTGGCTTATTTTTTACACTGATACAGACGTGTAAAATGAAATAAAACCTTTTTTTTTCTATTGCTGCACTGATACTGATAAAAATTACAAAACAAATTAACTACTTCCAGTAACAAAAATTGACATTATTCAACACTTAAATTATAAAGGAAGGACCTCACTAATTGAGTATTTTAATTGCGTTTACAATCACAACAATCTAATTACACGTGTCAACTGAAATAAAAAACAATAATTGAAATATGTTTAAATAAAAGTTTTTTTTATGTTACTGCTGTAAAATAAACAAAAAACTTAATAAAAATGATCAAATATGCTATAGTTAACATGTTTGTCAATTTTTATAATTTTTTATTCTTGGAACAATTTGTCGATAATCAACACTTACATTTTATAGGAAGTACCTACCTCATTAATTGAGTCAGCCTAAGTAACGCGACGCGCAATAATTCATGAACGCAGAGTTTCGTTGCGGCCGAGGGTTCGGCTGATTTTCTGCCGAAACCGAAACTGATGCCGAAACCGAACCTTCGGTCGGTCACTAGATAAATCATGAAAATAATTAGATATTATTGCCGAGCTGTTACCAACCTTTGCTTGAAATAAAACCAATAGTCATATTAATATAATGTTTATTAATACTACTAATGGAAGACAAGGATTACAATCAGTTGAGTATCGTATGATCATGTCCACTTACATAATTGATTATGTCTTAGGTAGGTAATTATGCAATTATAAGACTGAAATAAATATAAAAAATATGAATAAACATTAAACATACCAATGAGTATTTTGTAGTTTTAACACATAACATCACGCCTTGTTTCCCCGAAGGGTTGGGCAGAGGGCCGAAGGCCGAGACCGAAGGGTTGGTTGTATTTTGTAGTTTTAGTCGCATAATATTACGCACACCTCTGCCTAACCCTTCGAGGATTACCTACAAGCGTAATGTTACAGTTATATTAAAAATAAAATAATTAATTTTCTTTGACTAGAGTAACTTAGTAATTATAACTTGTAGGTATTAGCATACGAAAAAGCAGTTCAAGGAGGACTCCGAAAACAAGCATTGCGAATAAAATATAGAGAAAATAACTAATACAAATCTAGGTTTAAGATAAATAAATTATATACCGAACTATGTACAAAATATTTAAAAAAATTGACATCTCACATATTATAAAAATATGTCCTCATCAATATTGTCGTTGGATGTAAAAAAAATACAGCAACAAAGAGAACGAATTTTCTGAACCGACTTCCATATTTCCCTCCCACCCAACATCTACACGTTTTGCTCCTGTTGTACCTGAACTAATTCCCAAAAATAAAGACTTAGATTAAGAATAAACTATGAGATCACTCGTTAATATACTAAAATCGGGGTGGAACCCTCTATATCCATATTTCTAGAACCTTCTGGAACCATTTACGCGCACCAGGGCACCTCAGCATCGAACACGTGTCTCGGAGGATGGATGGCGTGGGGCGCATGGTGAGGCTGGGGGGACCCATGGAGCAGCTCGCACATGAAGCTGATGTAGGTAATGGCCAGCCTCAGGGTCTCGATGCGGGAGAGACGCTTCTCGTAGGCGAAGGTGGGTACCTGAAGAAGGAAATTTACATTATGAGTCCTTGGTTTGTTCTCCTACCAGTTCGATCGGCGTCTCACGAAGATGTTCAAAAATAAAAACAATTCAGTTCTGAATGTCTTCTTTTGATTTCATTCAGCCAGACTTTTATGAGTGTATGTCATTAGTTCGACAAACAAGTGTGCGACATGTTAAGAATGATTTCCACCAAATGACTCGCATCGCATCGGATCGGAACGGATTTTACAATCTTTAAACGATATTAAATCGTGTACACAGTATTTAAAGTCTATATTACCAAGCCGCGCACAGCAGCTTGACCGCGGGCGTCTTCCGCGACACACGATCGGCTATCGCCGCATCCGTTCGTATTCTTTCCGATCCGATGCGATGCGAGTCGTTTGGTGGAAATCATCCTTAACTCGTTGACTGGACAAAGGCTCATGAAACAATCTTCGGTGTAAATTAGCTGACAATAAATAAATTAATTCGATACCTCGTTCACCAGTTAGGTGTTATTGCACCTAGTCCTCAGTCAAATATCAGTTCCGGCTGTTACACGTCTGCAGAAATATCTGTAGATCCTTACCCTGATCAGACTCGTCTGGTCAGACTTACCTTTATTATTTAGGAGAGAAATACCTACTAAACTTTCCTGCTAGTGCATGACGTCACTGGTTCTTCTTTTCCAGTTTTGGCTATATAGGTAAATAGTGAACAAAAATCTTCCAGTGAAGGTCACCAACTTACTCTGTCGCTGTAGCTGACCACTACACACACTAGCCAGAGGGACATTGAACGTAGTATGTTCACGGCACAACGTTCTGCTAGGTACCTATGCATCGTCTCATCCTTATGCTGATGTATTACTGTGATATGGTATAATTACAAACCTTCTTGTGCAGCTTTCCAAAACCTTATAACATGCGTATGCAGTTGCTTAGGTTGATAAATTTGACGATGTGAAGTAGGGCCACTGCAGCAACTCATTACCTTACTCTTTTGTTACTGACGGTGGACCTAACAATGGTTTAGAGAAGATATCAAGTACAAACCTTCCTCCGCAACCTATCGAAGCCCTCATTAAGGTTGAAGGTGCGTCGCTGCTCGCGAATGTTGGCGGCGCGTCGTTGCGCGACTGAGGCGACGCGATGTCTCGACTTCTTGCCACCTGGATACGGACACGCATTGGTTTAGCTTAAGTATTGAATACCAACCTTCCTACGCAATTTATCGAAGGCTTCATTGAGATTGAACATGCGGCGTCGCTCACGAATGTTGGCGGCGCGACGTTGCGCGACGGAGGCGACGCGTCGCCGCGGCTTCTTGCCGCCGGAAGGGACTCGGGCGCCGGCGCGGCCTCCGCAACCCGCCGCCGACCACACTGGTCAGGCCAATTTGTTATTTAATAGGAATACAGGGTGTAAAAAACCCCATCACACAGCCGTTATCTACGCATTCTGTACATCAAACTAAGTAACATTTAGCAAAAATTATTGCTGGGAAACGACTTCTATTTTTGCTGGGATTACAGCAAATATATTATATGCAACTGACATGGGAGCGTGCAATGCACGCAAAACATTGTGCTTGTGAGTGTATGCAACGGTACGTCTACAGGAGTTGTGGAGGTATTTAAAGTTAAGATGGAACTAGTCGCGGGCTCGAACTCACAGGTGGGCATGGCCAAAAACCACGCTGTCTGACCTGGCATCATGTCCCACAGATATAGTATCAGTGATGAGCAGTTAGAAGCTGATCTACATGGACAACATCTAGTTCGCACGCACACAAACACCGTTCCGAACTATTTTAGTAAAACGAGCGCGTAAAAAATCACGGAACGTCCTTTGGAAGATGGCTTTTTATAAAACAACCACTACATAAATCAATTACAAATAAAATTGAAATCTTCAATAATTGTGCTGTGTCGGTACGGATTTTGTTTTGGAGATTTCACAATTCTTTTATTCAAACTCAAACTCAAAGCATTTATTTCAAATAAACCAATTACAGGCACTTTTGAATTGTCAAGGGGTCGGTCAGTCAGAAAGATGAAGCTAGTTGCCCATTCCAAAGCGTAGTAGGTTCCTATGGAGAAGAACGGGCAAGAAACTCCACGGACACTCTTTTAAATCAAAATATTGTTACAAAATATTGGTTACATCATTCATGTTGAAATTAAACATGATATTACTTATTTACGCCCAAAGTTGCGTTAAAATTAGCAAGAAAAACGAATTTTTGTTGGCTCATAACTTTTTAATGCCTTTTTATTTTACTATTCTGTTTCCGTACAAACAAAATTAATAATAAGACCTAACGATATCATGTTTTTTGAATGTACGATGTCAAACAGTGGAGTAAAACCGCTCCGAAATTTGTATGGAAAAAAGATTAAATTGTTTTTAAGAAACAATCTTTGACCCAAGAAAGCCCAACAAAAAAAAAAACACAATGACGGGAAGTATAACAGTAACTAGTGTCTCTCGCCTTCGATAAGCGTCTTTTTGCATCCGTTATAAAGGGCTAGCTCCACAATCGAGTGGTGTTGTTGGCTCTGGTAAAGCTCGCTAGTGGTTCATCGCAAGAGTGCGGTTTGTTCTGAATAAAACAGCAGTAATCACCGCAAGCTGGCGCTTAAATATGTCAACCTCAAAGGTTTTTATTTCACTTTTGAATTGTCAAGGGGTCGGTCACTGAGAAAGATGAAGCTTAAGCAAAGCGTTGTTCCAAAGCGTAGTAGGTTTCTATAGAGAAGACCAGGCAAGAAACTCCACGGACACTCTTTTAAATGAAAATAAGGTAACAAGATATTGGTCAGGGGTTCCCAAAAGTGTGCTCCACGGCGCCTAGGTGCGTAGAGAGTAAAGAGCTGTGAGGCGCTCAGTATTCGCGGGTACAAAATAAAAGCCCTAAGAATTCTCATTATTTTTTATTTTTGTGCCTATCTACCTAGTATCCTTGTATCTTTCGACTAGCTAGCACACCGAGACCAAATACTAAACCTGTAAGTGAATCGCGAACTGAAACAGTTTGAAAACCCCTGGGCATGGGTTCTCAATTCGAACAAATTATAATTAGTCTTGAAAAAAGATCATAGATGGCAGCATAGGTAACAATTATGAAATTAACAGTCACTAAAAAGCGATAAACGGAAGATTTTGGCTGAAATAAGATTAGTAAAAATCAAAACTTCCTTGTTTAATGCTGATTCATCTATTGTAACTCATAAATCTCGTATTTGCAACAAAAAAAGATAAAACCTTTTTGTTTAGGGCTCTTCGCAATAGATGGCGTCTTACTCAATTTGTCATAACTGTAGCACATTTAGCCAGTCAATAGCCCGACTAGGGAGGTGTCATTTCTTTGTATGGGATTGGGTATCTGTACGTAGTATTATATTATCTGTGCCCTGGGTTACATCATTCATATTGATACATGTCAGAACGATGCAGAAAGTTAAAAGCGTCCGTGACAAAAGATAACAAAAGCAATTCCAAAATTAAATTTAAGTAAGCCGTGGCAGCTAAGAGATGACCAGTCCGTACTGATGGCGCCCGTTCACGAACATGACGCATGGGTCAGCACCATTCCACATGTACAGTGGGCTCCATACAAACCTCACTCCCTAGCAATGTAAAAAACAATGCAAAGGGGGTTTCTCCTTCTCTGGAGCCCACTGTACTACACACTGCTGCTCAATTGACTTATATAATAGTGGTTTTTAACGCAATGAATAATATGACACTACTTTTTTTCCGCGGTTAAGTGTAGCGGCACACCTGCGGAACGTTCGGCGCGGAACATTCCGTCGCGTCATGTGACACTTCCTCATGAACCGACGTAACGTTCGGCTGATGTGTCATAGGTAACTTGAAAAACATTAGGAGCGTATTCAACCGAACCTTCTGCGCCGAACGTTCGGCAGGTGTGGTGCGACCCTAAGCTCGCGTGGAGGTAGGTAATTATCCGACGGGACCTATTTACTACCGGCATAAAAAGTATCATATGTCCCGGTCTACCTGTATTCTAAATTTCATCGAAATCTGATCAGAGAAGAACAGACAGACAGAGTAACTTTCGTATTTACAATATTATAGCATGGAAGTATGGATTCTAAGGTAACAAGTACTGAATTGTCTACAGCTACAATAACTACAAATTAATTAAAGTAAAATTATAGTTACCCAGGTCGGCCGGCGGGAAAGCCAGTATGTCGGGATAGGGCACGGGAGCCGGCGGCGCGTCCCACAGCGGCCCGTACGGAGACACCTCGCTGCCCTGAACAAAAGACGATCAAACTAAGCCTATTCCAGTCTTCAGCTGGACATAGGAAACAAATAGCCTTCTTTCAGGCTGTAAAACTATCATCCTTTTATAATTCTTTCTAAAAGTTATTTTGAAGAAGAAAGCATTCCAAGCTACTACGATTTGAATAGGACTTTGTTTTAAGCTTCGCTGAAGAGTTAGATTAGGTATTAGGTACCTTAGTCAGGGTTTTTTATTTGTGACTACTTATTAAGTTTAAGTTGCTCTTTTTCGTTGAGTTGAACTCCTTAAATTCAACGAAAAAGAGCAAATTTATTAGGTAAGTACCTAATAATTAATACTTAATTTGTCAACAAATTTTCCAGCATACTCCATTTTCTTATGCTGGGTAAATTTGTCAATAAACCTAAACAAGCTAAGTTCAAGTCTTCAAGAAGTTAATGCGGAGTCTATTGCTCTCAGAGGCCTTTACCCCATATGATAGGCCATGAATGTTGGATAAATAGGTAAAAAAATAAGTCCAGGTACATACCGCTGAGCTGCTCCAGACGTGCGGCGTCTCGCTGCCGTATGACATCAGCGGGAAATGAATCTTGATACCTTTGCACAAACTCCCGGACGAAACTGACACCACTGCCGACTCACTGATCACAAGGAACCAACGTACTGACAGCCACAGACCGACCAGAAGCCACCAAGCATCAAATTGGACTAAATCAAATTATTATATCTTCACGCTATACCCGGACCTTCGCAGTTTTATTAATTTTGTTTGCTAATCAAAAATATACCCAAACATCTCAGTCCTACAGTTGAAATTGCATCTGCATGCTCTTAAATTCACCCCTAACCATGGTAACGTCAGTCTTCTCGCTTCTGATTGGCGGAACGAAGGTTGAGATGAGGGTGGTTGGCTGTGATTGGTCGCAGCAGGCGCAGGAGGCGGTCGGTATCGACCTCTTGCTCCTGAATTTTGCTGTAAAACTGTTTAAAGCACGAAGAAATAGTTTACCTTTATTTATGGTACGAAGTGAATTTTGACGATTTTAATTTACAAGGATATATCCGATGTTTTGCGAGTTCAAGTTTTATGAATACATAGGTAGATATTGGTATATTTATTGTCACAACAAAAACATGTTTTCTTCGATCCTCAAATATTTAGAATTTCTATCCTTAATTCTATGTATTTACTTCTGTATCTTTGAAAAAAATTCATGTTACACAACTTGTCCATTACCTACTATTTAAACTCGATACTAAATTAAACTAAGAGGACACTTAGGCTTCGAAGTACTCGTCCGCTTCGCTGTTATCCAGACACGTGTCCAGAAGACTGGCAGCATTGCCACGTTGAATGGCAATGCTCATTCTTAGGCTAAAGAATGAGCCAGCCCTCTGGTCACGTGAAGCCTCGACCAGTCGGCGAAAAAATTCCTTAAAAAGGAACTCGGGCCCCATGACCCGAGAGTTTCCACCCCAAACGGTTCAAAACTGTAGTTATAAGGTTACAGTATTTGTGCCACTTGAAGGTCTCAGCAGCCGCAGCAGCAGCGCCAGCACAGCCAGCCGTACTTGTAACATGAGATGACGCAAGGGTGTCGACACAAGTTGCCCACACCAGAGACCTACCTTCCAAGGCAACAACGTCATCCCGTCTGGTCTCTTTCGTTCGTCACGTACCAAGCCGTTTAGTTCTAGTACTGCTGATACGCGGTGACAGGGGCTCGACGAATAATATCGTTGATGCTGGCATGCCGTGTTATCCGACCTCCGCTCTCTTCGAAATATAAGTAAATAATCGTAAGTCTCAATAGACTACACGTTCATGTAAAACGGAATCCTGCAAATGCAATAGGTACAAGATGGATTTACTTCTGACGGGACACTAATGAGCAAAAGTAGCATGAATAGTCTGAAGTTATAGCAACACATATTATTTATTTATTTATTTTTACATCAGCCTGTGACCCCCCAAGGGGTAGGCAGAGGTGTACAGTCACGAGCAACTTATACTCAATACTCAATATCTTTGCCATAATGTGTACTTAGGTGATAACTATATAATTTAGATCATTATGGACCCTGTAGGGCACAGCAAAAGGGTAGGAGAGAGGAAGCCCTGTTTTAGGAGATCATTGTGGAAGCAATTTTTATAAGTGATCAACTTTTAAAAGTGATCTGCTCCTACTGTGTTGATTGTTATTTTATGTTGTTACGAGTTATTTTGGAACCCATATATAATAATAATATGAAATAGGGCTTATCTCAAAGTTGCAGTCAATATTACACGAGAAAATAGCTTTTGCATTTTGCTAAGTGGTACATATTGGTGCTCGTGACTGTACCTAGTAGGTAAGTACACCTACATTACGCCAGTTATGTTTAAGTCCCATGTAATAGGGGGTTAGCCTGTTGCTATCAACCGGGCACAAATCCAGACTCCGAAATGCTACTAAGAAATTCCTGTTGGAAAAAACTCGACCTGGGCATCGAAACCAGGACCGTATGCTCAGCAGTAGAGCGTGTGACCACTGGACCAACGAGGTAATTACTTCGCAATTACTCTAAAAGCTGAGGACAGTCTTCTAAGAACGTTCTCCTGTACCCGCCCTTCCTGCCCCATCTCAAAAATCCACTCTGTAAGTATACCTACCTGCTTCATCTTCTTCCGGTTTTTGGTATAGTAGCATAACAGTACCTAAAACGGTGAAGGAAAACATCGTGAGGGTTCCGACATGCCTGACAGATATTTCACGACGGCATGTGGAGCCAAGTCAGAGGCCAATGGGCGCAGTACCCTAATTAGTACTAATTACGTAATACACGATCAATCGGAATTTAAATAAAATTGAAACAGATTGCTAATCCATTGCTTCATAAGTTCGTAAAAAAGATCTGCTCAATAACGTAAATAATGCAATGCATGTTGTTGAACTGTCAAAATGAAACAGATTGGTCGGAATCGTTTACGAAAATGTGTTACGTAATTAGATAACTGGTTAGTCACTAACCACAGTAAAATAAGAAGTACCTAAGCAGTTCAGAAACTACTAGTTACTTACCTAAAACCTACTGTTTCTGCATAACATTTTTTTTTTGTCATTCCTAGTACCTTTTCGATGCATCATGTTTTCTTATAACACTGATTTACTAACTTTCATAATGCACCTGCACCGAGTAAAACTAATTCGAAGCACATTGGCTAATCTGTTATTGATCATAACGCATTACCCAGATAGGCGTGACCCGAACAGATGGCAGATTGGCCACGCGTGCATTGTCCAATACAGAATATTGACAGAATTGAGGGAATTTGTCAACTCTGACGCGAAATTAGTGCGGATAGGGTAAAGCAGGGTAAGCTGTATTCATACTTTCATCGAGGGGTTATATTGAAATGTTATTTTTGGGTTGACAACTGTGGTAGAGTCAGGCGATAATTTGATATGGAAACTGAATTTTGTTGAGTTTACTTCTGGATTTTGAGTTACGGCACAGGGTCGTAGTGGCACCCGCTTCCCCTGCTCCCGTGTCGGGAGATTATAGGCAATTTAACTAAACGACCGTCAGGTTTTGATACCAGGACCTGCTCAGCAACATCGCTTTCGACCATAACGAGACTATCTATTACATAAGGCACGAGAGGTACGAGGAGACTATGTCAACTTAATCTCTAAGGTTAAGGTAGTAAATCAATATAATCTTAGTCTTACTTGGGTTTCTTGGGAAAGCAGTTCCGTCATTATAATGGCCGGCGAGCGCTACTTCCAAGTTGCTTGCAGAAATGTTTTCTCCATTTTCTAATTATCCGTTTTTCGCAATATCCCTAGAGTTGTCGCGAAAATTCGAATTATCAAATCATCCTACCTACGACAGAACTGAAAATCACAAATCTTAAAACTCAATCCTAACAAGGGTTATCTTTATCCGTGTCAAATTATGAGATTTAGCAAAACATGTCAACGAATTACACGCTTCAATTACAATAGAAAAGGGGGCTGTTATTAAAAGTCAGGGGCGTCAGAGCGGTCGCACGTGGCGCCGAGGGACAAAATATGTTTTGATATGATAACTAATGCTTTGTATTGTGATCTAATTGTTTAGGGGGCTGTCTGGTTACGCAAGTGTTCTATTTTATAGTGGTTTGTGTTTTGAATTGGCTGTTTGAAACCAATTTATGATTTTAGAGCTTTTAATTTATCTATTGGTCTTGTTCTTCCTAATGTTTAGATGGATGGATGGCAAGCTGCTGTTTCTAAATCTAGTAAAAACCTTCCAAGTTCTTCATGTTAATATTGTTGTAGTTTATTATAAGTATCTAATTAAGTATACAGGGTGTCAGGGGGACATCGACTCGAAGCTTGTTACCATGGATTCAGAACATGATTCTGAACACCACAGAATTGAAATTTTACGTCGGTTATTTAAAAAAAAACAGCTGTTCCATACATTTTGACCGCGTAGGTATTTTTTTAATTACCGACGAAAAATTTCGAGACAGGGTTCAGAATCTTGTACTGAATCCATGGTAACAGGCTTCGCGTCGATGTTCCTGTCACCTCGTATATCTCGCAGAATACTTATATTGGCACGGTTTATGTGACGATCCGATGGTAGAAGAACCTTCATAAGATGGTAGATGCTATCATCTTGCTTGCGAGGGTTAAAAAGCTTGTTTTAAATAATTCACAAAAAACTAGTTTGTTTTAATGAAGGCAGTGTATAGAGTGCCACCATTGGCACTCTATCCCTATCGGATAAAGTGCTACTACAGGCACCCTAGTAACACCGCCTCGGCCCGGCCAAAGTGCCGCAAGCATTGGATTGTCATTGTCACTGTGACTAAGTCACGTCACTTGGTATTTTGTTTGATTATCGAGGTTAGATCGCTGTTAAACACCACATTCCCAAAACATTACATTCTCTTGTGCCTAAACGGACCCTGGCACTTCGCCGGCCGCTACCGCGGCACCGCTCGCTACGTTCGCTCGGCTCGTGCGTTGCGTGGTCACAGTTCTAACCTAACCTAAATAACAAGTGACAGTGACAATGCAACGCTCACGGCACCCTAGCCGGGCCGAGGCAGTGACACTAGAGTGCCACAAGAAACTCGCGGCACTCTATACACTTCGTTTAAGGAATAAGGTAAGAGGAGTTTAAATGAAGTATGTTAGTATGTTGAATTGTTTATACAGTTTTATAAATAGATAGTAGGTATATAAAGCAAAAACTATAAGAACATCAAGCAGAAGCAGGGACGTAGCTACCGCCGTATCTGCCGTATCAATTATACGGGGCCCCGAAGTGCGTAAGCAAAAGTTAATAAAAACTTCCCAAATTTTATTTTATTTCAGAAATGACAAAAGTAAAAAAAAAGCAATTTCATTCAGTTACAACCGCAACTGCTGAAAGAAGTTTTTCAAAATTAAAACTGATAAAAAATTACCTAAGAACTTCGATGGGACATGAACGCCTGTCAGACCTGTCACTATTGTCCATACATGGTATAAGAAAACAATAAAAATATTTCTTTAAATTTTATGCAAACATTTTTTTTTCTTTTGTGAGAAATCGTTACCCTTCATAAGGGCCCCCAAACAAATTTTTATACGGGGCCCCGCCAAGGCACACTACGCCACTGAGCAGAAGGTGCACCCTCGCAAGTCTCAGTCCGTCTTCTTGTGGAGTGTGAAGTGGAGTGCTTCGCCTGACGTCATACGGACTACTGGGCTGGCTCCTAGCTCTATCTTTTTCTGCGGGTGAATTCGCGTGCATTCGTGATCTCCGATACTAGATAGCCTTTGCACGACGACCTCGTGCCACAAGGGTTGAAAAGCCGAAACAGCACTCACTGGCGAACGATCAAAAGAAAGACTGAAGCTGTAACCAGACAGTGCTTCCTTACCCAAACCATTCGTTCCACCTACTGCAGAAGTTCCACCTGGACATGGGTAGCCTTGGGTAGCCTGGAAGTCTTCAAACAGACTCCGGCCCCACGTTGGCTGAAGCAAGGAAAATCTGTTCAGGTGGAGATTCATCACGACTCTGTCTTTGAAGTGTAAATGTGGTGCTGTTCCACAAACGATGGGACACTTAACATACTGCGTGTCCTGTCAGCTGCACGTTACAGGAACTAACTGACGCTTGTGATGGCGCTAAACACGTGGCCGAATTCGGGGCCGAGTCCATTTAAAGAAAATATTAATTTGCGACGTCACAGCATCAGGCCTAATCTTACACACAGTCGCAGACTGAAACCGCTGAAGTATGCACACCTAGGGATAACAGTTCTCATAATTAGTGTTTTTTCGTAAATCTTCTGGTGAAAAAAACAAATATCTACATATAATGTCGTGCCCGAATTTGAACCAAAAGTTTAGGTAAGTACTAGTTATGTAACACGAGACACGATATTTTTTTTAAATCCAATTATGAACTTTCTAATCGCCACACGAGCGTACAATCGCCTTTTCTACGCAAATGCGCTAATATGTTTTTAATAAGTCGGAACCGAAGATAATGCAGCCTTTGGACACACTTTCACACAATGCGGGGATGACGCGGGGTGACTTTGCGAAGGGTAGCCCAGCGACAACTTAGGGGATGATATTTCTGTTCTGTTTTTGTTATTTTCATTTTTCTGTTCTGTTATAATTATAACAGGAAAAAAAATACCTATAAACGTAGGTAAACGAAGCAAAAGGAGTATGTAAGAACCGTTTTAGGTGGCGTTCTATAGTTTCTGTCACCATGGGAAAAGGTATGAGTATAAGTACGTGTGCGCCGGGAGCGGGGTACAAGAGGGTGCGACTCATTTTTGCATTCGAGACGAGATGCAAAAATAAGTCGCTGGCTAGCTGACTATAATGTAATGATTGTGTTCAGAGGCGTGTAGCGTCTGTAGTGTCAAGAGTATTCCTTCACCTTTCCGTTCTCCGGCTCCTTAGCAGCCCACCCGGCAAAGTTACGTGTAGGTAGATAAACTTATAAATAACTAAGCTTTGTATGAAAATGTAGGCGGGATCGTCCACTGCTGCAACCCACGGGGCCACGGCTACGGTACGTACGTGGGTGACAAACAAATGAAGCCATCTTTAAATACAAGAGGCTAGGACATAACAGCTACTTACCACTTTGTAAGTTTGTATACGCGTTTTTAGCTTGAAATGTGCCAAGACCCATTATGATTTAGCCCGACCCTGTTATTCAGATATAGACCAGAATGTTAGGTACCGTTTTTCGAGGCTTTGGGATATAATATTATAGCTCTTTCCTAGTCTGTGACTCGTAAGGCATGCCCATGTCTCTATGCCATGACCCGTCCTTGACCGACACTTTGCCGGTCTCCTTCGCATTACTGACTACCTACTGACCATTGTGGCTCCTAATAGCACTACATGCTTGAATAGTGGTGTTGCTACCCAGATATGAAATAAGAAGCTGATTGGCCAAAGTCAAAGTCAAAGTCAAAGTTATTTATTTGCTTTAAATGCGGTTATATAAAGGTGTTATACGAGTATTCTTGAACGATGACACATTTCGCCATATTTTGGCATGCAAATATTAATAGGAAGGCACATTCAATTAAGTAATTATCTTTACATATTATAGTTGAAAATATTGACTAAACATAGATTATTTAAATCAATCTTCACTTTACATAACATGGCACTTCGAATGTTAAAAGGTCTGTAGCTTAGAAAGAGATAAGAAGCCAGGCCCTGTCTTTATTGAGGACTAGCTTCCACCAGCGGCTTCAACCGCGTGATATATAAATTATAGCCTATATTAGTCAGTGATAAATGATAAGTTAGTATAGCATTCTACTGGTGAAAGCAATTTTTAAATCGGTCTAGTAGTTTTTTGAGTTTATTCATTACAAACAAACATACAAAAAATCAAATCTTTTCTCTTTTTATATTTCGTATATTAGTTTAGATTGCGAGTGCCACGCATGCAGGTACCACGCATGCGGGCCACGCGCGTGCTTGAGCAATTACCATAGGGCATAGATAATAAAATCTAATGCAATTAAGCATGACACTTTTAACGCCCAAGGACAAGAAATAAAGATAGGACCGGACGTCCGGCTCCGTTTTTTGTTGGTTAACAAGTTTATGGTGAGACAGTGAACCAGAAGCTTTAGTATCAGACCCTGTACAGATAGAGGAAGAATGCAAAAAAAAACACCAGTTTAATCAAATACATTTATTATTATTATACTATCTTAGATATATTATAGCTCTGCTCTATTCTCTATTCCCTAGTCTGTGAGTCGGAGTGCTCGGAGGCATGCGCCGCGTCCCTATGTCAGGACCCCTCCTTGGCCGTCACTTTGCCGTTCTCCGTCGCTTTGGTTGTGATGCGCTCCATGACCTCGTGGTTGTACGTTGAGTGTAGCATTAGGCCGAGGACTCCAGCCCTGTAGAAAGGAAAATAATATTTATAATTATACTGGAGCCACTAGACGCTATAAGACTTGGATGGGTAACCGATCTTTACGCAAAGATGGCTTTGTAATTATGTTAGTCAAAAATCTGGGTTAGACAATAAGCAGGTAGTATGTTTCGACGAAAAAGTAGGATATTGGTAGTTGCCAGTAATCATACTGTGAATAAGAGCGTTTATTCTAAAGGCGGACAACGACGCAAAAAGATGTCAAATATTTCTCTGTTTTGATTAATTTGACAATATTACTGTGTGGAAATAAGAAATGTGGCTAACTAGCGAACTAGAATATTGATTATGAAATGCAATAATTAATATCTTAACAACGAAAATTTAGTTTTGGATGTAAAAAAGGTATTTGGAAACTTTCCAAATGCCTTTTTTGCACCTAAGACAGTTACAACATCAAATTCAGTGTTATATTCGCAATTAATTATTAATAGCAATAATAACATCATCTATGGCTTTTATGATTAACCACACAATTTTGAAAGTTACTTGAATATTATTCAGCTGCATTTGGTTTAGACTGGAGGGGCTTGTGGCTGGGTGACCATCTTTACATACCAAGACCCCTCGGTGCACGTTAACCTTTGACAATCATTACAGGTCGTCAGAAGCCCGAAAGTCAGACAACAAGTCTTACCAAGGGGTACCGTATTACCCAATAAAAGGGTCAGATATGCAGTCGCTCCATGTAAATACTAGTATTCAGCTGCATCCGGTTAGACCGAAAGCCTTCTTCAACATAGTTGGGATAAGGCCTGGCAGAATGATGATTTAGTTTGGGCTGGAAATAGTTGCGAATAGTCAGGATAACGTAAAATACCACGCCTGATTCCCCTGAAGAGTAAGGCAGTCGAGTACCTTTAGTTTTAGTACACCAACATTTCGCCAGTTATGTTTAACTTTTATACTCTACTAGCGACCCGCCCTTGTTTCGCACGGGTGCAATGTACGGATGTGGCGACATGCCAAAACATCGATATTTCTTTGCTATATCTAAGTTAAATGTTAATGTATTATACACAGAAATCTTCCGGAATATATTCTCGAAATGATGTTGAAAACCTCATCAAAATTCGTTGCGTATTTTAGAAAAACAACGCGGACATACAGACAAACGCGAAAAGCGACTTTGTTTTATAATATTTATAGATAACTACTGCTTTTGGCCCGATTTTATTAGGATTTACCTTCCATTTCTTCACCAATTCTACTTATAATTTTTTTGTCTACTAACCTAGAAGCCATGGCCAGTCTAATACTCCTCTCCTGCTCAACCAACTCGTCCAACTTCAGCCACTGCCGAACCCTCTCCATATCGATCTCAGCCCTCCTCAGCTTCTCCCACTGGTAATGCTTCAAGCAAGCCTTCTTGGGCGCTCGGCAGAACTCTCCAGTCGGCTTGAACACGTTGCGGACGAGGGGGCAGCCGCACACGTCATGGTCACCGACTTTAGGGTCTTTGAAGTGCTCTGGGCACATTACCTGGTAAAAAAATGGAGGAGCATAAGATTGAAAAATTCGTTCATTTGTTTTGCACGTAAATAATATTTTTAAACTAGGTGAGGTTAGTGTTTCCTATCCGACTACTCTGAGAAGAAACACCAGAGCATATAGAGAAGGTTACAGTCTCTTTTAAAGTCCAGAAATAATCTTGATCAGATCATGTGAGGACCATGTAGATAAGTGTCTGAGATGGTCTAAGCGTCCAAGTCTAGAGAATAGGGCCTAGGGGTTTCAAATGGGCAGTCTGTTTTTTTTTCTTTGACATTTTTTTAAAATGTCATGATGAAATGTCAAAGAAAACTGTCTGCCATTATATGCAATGTTGGTTTTCGACATCCACTTGGACGTTCCGCGTAGCCGGCACTACTATATTAGCATTATTGTTGTTGTATTGGTTCTATAATAGAATCAATATTTAATCAGAGACGAACAAAGGCCGCCCATTGTATATTTTGTAGTGTATTACTTTTTCTTTTGTAATGTATTATCTGGTGTACAATAAAGTATATATAAATAAATAAATAAATAAACAAAGTCGCGGGTAGCGACTATAGTTTGACCGAGACCGCTGTTCCGCACTGTAGGTATATGCGCGGCTAGACGGGGGCAGTGCAAGCCGCTCATTTCTCAACCGTCACGCCTTCTCGCCGCTCATTCGTCAACGCTCACGTCACGCCGTCACGCCGCTCATTCGTCAACGCTCACACCGTCTCGTCAGTCATTAGTCAACGCTGCCGGCCTCACCGCACATTCCTAAGGCGCGGAACAGCGGTGTCGGTCAAACTATAGTATTATAATAAAACTGTAAAATATCCATAGTTATTAATTATTATTATCAATGCAAATGTAACTCTGCTGTATGCTCCTTTCCACGCATTATTTTAACGAAGTGTATAGAGTGCCGCGAGTTTCTTGTGGCACTCTAGTGTCACTGCCTCGGCCCGGCTAGTTACTTGTTATTTAGGTTAGGTTAGGTTAGAACTGTGACCACACAACGCACGAGCCGAGCGAGCGTAGCGAGCGGTGCCGCGGTAGCGGCCGGCGAAGTGCCAGGGTCCGTTTAGGCACAAGAGAATGTAATGTTTTGGGAATATGGTGTTTTACAGCGATCTAACCTCGACAATCAAACAAAATACCAAGTGACGTAACTTAGTGACAGTGACAATGACAATCCAATGCTTGCGGCACTTTGGCCAGGCCGAGGCGGTGTTACTAGGGTGCCTGTAGTGGCACTTTATCCGATAGGGATAGAGTGCCAATGGTGGCACTCTATACACTGCCTTATTTTAATTAAATTTGACACACAGTAATTAGACCATGACCGGGTCAGGACATAAGCTACTTTTGATCCCGGTGGTACGTTCCCGTGGGATAATTCCCGACCTCCACGCGAGCAAAGCCGCGGGCAGAAGTTAGCATAACTATTAAACAAGTTTATACCACCTACCCTCAATCTCTTACAGTAGGTAGCGTTAATAGGGTTGTAGTAGTCACAGAACATGCTCTGTCCGTCGATGCGCGTGCGATGCCGGCTGCCGAACGACGCCTGCGCCTCGTACTTTACGAAGCATTTCTCCATGTGTTTAACTGCGGTGCGTGAGTGGATCTCATGGCCGCACGTTATGCAATACATTGAGGTTTCGTCGTCAGCATCCTGAGAAATGAAAAAATAGAGTCTTAGCTTCGTTTTCAGGTGTGGTTAAGTTTGAGATTTACCAAGTACTATTTCTCGATTTTTGCTGCATTTGTGCTTTTCAATCTATTATGTCGATGGCACGTATTATTTTGTATTGACTGATATCTTGCCAAATATTCAGCGCTTTCTACAGCAGAATTTATCACGTAGATCGAAACCGAGATGGCTGCGTAACTCGAGCCGTAGGGCAATAGCGCAATAGCGCCAGGTCGACGTGGCCAGCGGCCCCACCGAGCCGCGGCGGCCAACGTGATCAAAGCGACGCATTTGCGGCCCGTGGTCGGTCGCTGGCCGCTGGCCGCTGCGATCAAATGGAATTGTATATAAACACAAGCCTGTGCGACCCTTGCGGCTGAGCCGCGCATCATGGCCGCGTAGCCAGGCCGCTAGTGTGCTATTGTTCTAAGGCACAGACATGGTGAAGCACAGTGCAGTGCCGTTTTGTTAAGTCGGATCGGGCCCTCATTAGTGAATGCCCAGTCTAATGTTTCTGCCAGTCTGAATCACCACTGCGAGGTAATAAGCCCCATGATTTCCAGCTAGGTCGTGGGTTCGAACCCAAGCAGGCGCTTTACTACCACTGCCCTCAAAACGGTGAAAGTTAACATCGTGAGGAAACCGGCATGTCTTAGAACCTAAAATTCGAAGACATGTAACATCTACCAACCCGCACTGGGCCCGCGTGGTAGATTGCTGCCTGTCCACTGGAGCGGAGAGGAGAAGAGAAGAGCAGAGATGTGCCAAAATTAACCAATAGAATCGCTCCTCTGGATCGGTGTTTAGATTCTATTGGTTAATATTGGAAATCTCCGCTCCTCTCCTCTCGTCTCCGCTCCGGTGGACAGGCAGCCTAATAGGCTGATTATGGTGATTACGATTCCTTACCTTATCATCAGTATTAACAATAGTCGCGTTCTTAGCCCTCGCCACAATCGCGTCTAGATCAGAATGCTGCGTGTCCAACGCTCTAAGTGCGGCCTGCGCACGCGCAAGTCCACCGCGCACCACTTCTAACGCTTTGCGGTTCTTTTGTTCAGCCACACAGGAGGATAGGGACCACTCTTGAATGCGTTGGGGAAGCACCTGAAAGAGGTTTGTAGTTAGTAGAAATTTATTTTATAAGCAACTAGCGACCCTCCAACCGACATGATCCTATTGCTTCAGTTTCCTAAAAATAAACTGCTGTTTCATACAAAATACATGGTGTATTTTTGCGATGGGGCAGCAAGGAGAGCTACCTTAACCGTTTTAGCTACAGGAAAACGGTCTTAGGAGACTGTCCTTAACTCTTTGAAACATTTTGATCTGCATTCACAGAGTTTGAAAAAAGACTTACAGTCAGCAAGATAATGGGCAGTTTTCACAAAAACTTTTTGATGCTAATTGATCCTGTTTTATATAAGGATCAAAAATTGGACCAACTGAGGTTTGAGTACTAGAAAAGTCAGGAATGACAAAAAATACATTTTTAAAGTATATATTTATATGAGAACTACGAGAAGCAATGCAACAAGATTGGCACGTTACTTTAGACTTTAAGTACCGAAAAATAAAGACCGTTTTTAAAATAACACTTGCCTGATAAATCCTAGCAGTCGCTAGTCTCATACCGCACTGCGCTGAACAATACTTGGAGCTATACTGGGCCGGGCGTGTACACTGTGGCCCATAGCACTGGCGAGCCTCTGTTGTTTGTAGGTGAGCTATGGATTCTTCTGGCTCATGCTGTTCTCGTTCATGGTGCTTCTTCTTTATTCTGTTACTACTGCTGAGATGTGGAAATTGGAAGTTATATGTATAGTTGGGAATTGTAATAATTTCTTAGTCTTTTTTTAAAAGATTGTGTAAATAATCCTGTACCCTAATTACGTAATACACGATCAATCATAATTTGAATCGTGTTGAAACAGATTGCTAATCCATTGCTTCAAAAGTTCGAAAAAAAAATCTGCTCAACGTAAATAACGCAATGAATATTGTTGAACTGTCAAACTGAAACAGATTAATCGGAATCGCTTACGAAAATCTGTTGCGTAATTAGATAGCTGTTTTATGTCCTGTCTTTATTGAAAATGTCCGTGTTTTTCACTGTAAATGTCTTTTAAAATAATATGATATTAAGAAATTCACACTAATACAAAGCAGCGGTGTAGTTGAGTAGCACACATAAAATGCCAATGAATCTCAATGCCTTTGATTTTGACTGTTCAGCCACGTTCACTGCGTTATTTAAGTAGCTGAGTAGAATTTTTCAAACCTAAAAACCTATGGGTGCCAAACAGAAAGGCATTTCGATCGATTGTCATTTTATGTCATCATAATCATTCTCCTGCCCTAATCCCAATTTATTTGGAGTCACCGCAACATATCTTTCTCTTCCATACTTCTCTATTAGTCGTCATCTCGGTAATCACCCCCTTTCTAGCCATATCATCTTTCACACAGAACACCCGTCATTTCTTTGGTATTCAATACAGGTTTCAAAAAACCGAAGCTTCTAGCCCACCACAGTACACAAAAGTAAACCTTATAAATTCATTCTACATGCATTGGCGTCACTACATGACGCTGGCAGAACAGTCGACATCGACATCGACTTTAAATTCTTTTTACTTTATACAGTAATTTTATTCTAGGTGCATCGTCTTCACATATAATTATATAAATAATGTACCTAATAATAATGTACAAAATATTGTAAAACATTTTAAAAAGAGTAACGGTGGAGTTTCTTGCCCATTCTTCTCCATACGAAAACTACCTTTTGGAAGGGGCGGTAGAATCAATACTTTATTTTGTAAATTTTGACGTTCAAAAGTGCCTTCAAGGGCTTATTTGAAATAAATGATTTGACTTTGACTTTGACGGTTCAGTTGCCAAAGAAGAAAAAAAAAAGAGACATTCTAAATGATTGTATACCTTGATTGTCTTGAAGGTTTTTTAGCATTCTTGATACACAACCGCATCTTGCACTTGAGTTTCAACTTGTTACTGGTGCTATACTTGTACATGTCTTCACAGGCATCACAACTGAAAGATAATATTTTTTTTAACATTTGTTCAGAACAAAAGTATTGTACTTCATAATATTTTGTGCGTTAATTAAATATTTATGATAACAGTAGGAACGGATAATTGAATGTATGTGATTGTTATAAGTACTTTAGTATCAACATTCAACAGAGAATTTTTTTTCTTGCTTTTGTACTTGATGGAGAATAACTGCAAAACGAATGTTCCTTACAGAAAACATGGTTTAAAATAACCTGTTCCAACCAGCTTTCCAAATGTCAACAAAGTAGGTATGTTATCACTAAACATGATTTATTTAGCTGCAACAGATTTTTGAAAAAAAAATATTGGTTTTCAATGTAGTGTGCATTCTCTGTTCTGAAAGTATCTGATAAAGTGTAAACATGCAGACTGATAACATAGCTGTGGATGCCAACTTGTAGCACCACATATAAATTGAGTTGTTGTTGTAGTACTTGATTAATTAAACACTCTAACCCGAAATTCTGATTTTAAATAACCTTATATATGATTTTCATCAGACAACTGAGGTTAATTTAATAACCCTAATGTTAGTAGATGATTTTTTAATAATAATTTAATAATGTTATTTAAGCCTCGTGCTGACTGGCGCGACTCGACTCTAACAAAACAAATACTAAGAAAACTTCACAGTAGAACAACTATCGGTGTCGCGCCGCCCCAGTCTGCACGAGGCGTGAAACAATAATTTCTAAAAAGTGATATTATAAAGTTGAAATACAAATAAATTTATTACAAATTCCTTTTAGTGAGCGATAATAACGTAAGAATTTAACCTGAACAGGGTTTGTTTATACTTTCGTCACATACTTTTTGAAAAGACTTTAGTAAGTATGACTGCATTAGTCAGTGTGAGTTGATTTGGTCCCTAAATAAATTTCCTTATTGAGAAAGATGTCTATTCTAAGTACTAAAGTTATGTTTGTTACTTACTGCCCACAGTCATTCATCTGCAGACATCCAGGACAGTCTCCGCAGCCATCTTTAGTGCTTGGTCTCTTCGATGACTTGTTCTCAGAATGGTCTTTCTCTTTGCGTTTCTTTTTTCTATCATCACGGGGGGCTAAAACATTTATAGATTATAATACAAATCAGAATTATCAATTTGATCATAAGAAGAATGATAGAGAAGCCCTGTTAATAGTGTAAAAAAAATAGTGAAAATTTAAATATCTTAGAATACTAAATAAAAGTATAACATACCAACATCTCCATCATTCTCCCTCTTCTGTGGCCTGAACCTAGTTTTAAGAGTAGGATCTTCTTCTCTGCAGCGGTCACAGAAGTAGTTCTTTATATACTTAGCTTCTCTCTCTGATATGTTTATGCAATCTCCATGATACCACTCCTCACAGGAGTCGCAAGCTCTAAAATCAATCATTGGTATTAAGAGGGCTATCACAAAATTGCTTTTTGACAGTTCGAGCACCCGATGCATCGCATTAAGTAGCAATTTGGCAGTTGTAATTATGCTTATTTTGAGTTATATAATTATGTTTTTGTTTTTTAAGTATGCAATTTAATTTCCTTGAACCAACGTTTATTCTGGTATAAATTTTACGTAAAAATATGAATGTAGTAAGGAGAAATTTACAGTTAATTCTGAGCGTTTTTTATGATTTTGAATTGGATTTTTTTTAGATATCCCATAAATATTTCAAAATTCTGAGGCCGCTATGAACTACAACACTTTTTAAAAGATCTTATTTTAATTTTTTTATTTCATTTGCTATGTACAATAGTTCTACCCACGAACTCAAAAAAGTGCCGTCGCGCATTTTTTGAAAAACTTGCTTCGGAATTTTGGCTTTATATAAACAATTAAGAAAAAATTGCAAAAAGCGAGGCCGCTATGTACTATACTAATAAATAACTATTCTCCACAACTCAATAAGTCATAGTTTTCCAAGTCTTTCAGTTACTCAGAACAAGAACGCCTAAGTTGCCCATTTAACACAAAAATCACTGTCGAAATCAGTTGAAATGTAATAGGGCTCTTAACTAACTACATATAATAAAAGTCAGCTTAACCTATTGACCGCTTGGTTTTATTTCAATTGTCGTGCACCCAGCGTCCAGATCTTAAATACTTGATATGTCTCTTTATGATATTGGATTGAGCAATGAAATAAAATATAGAAAATGAACAAACGTTTTCAGTCTTATGGATATGACTGAGAACGAGGTGAGCAAGGATGAGGCGGCACAAGCACAAAAACATTTGTCATATTAATTTGATTGGGCCGGTCAATAGGTTAAGAAAATACATAGAGAAGTAATAAAACATCAATAATGTTTGTTAAATTTTAGTCAATGTTTACAGAAGTTAGTTTTTTATTTTTTTATTGACTGTAAAGTAGTAAATTCTTTATTAACAGGGCTGTCTTTAACTTTGGCCACTCTGGTAGAGTGCAAGGCCATGTGATTCATGGGGCCCTCTAATTCCTGCCAACGTCGTCGCTAGGGGCTGTCAAACGAAAACCAAACTTAAGCCAGGTGGGGAAAAAAATGCTTTGCTTGATCTTACATACTACATTCCCATTATCTTAATGTGCCAGGGTCTCCAATACGTTAAACACGTCCATTTATTGATTTAATATATTGAAAGGCATTCAATAAGTCAATAGTCTCTCACATCATAAAACGGGAACTGTCCGATGATCGGCATATGCAGTACGCTTGTCCAGCCTGATTTAGCAAGGTTGTGATCTTAGACTGCCGCTCCGGCAAATTAAATTGCTTCGCTATTTCTGCTTTCTGCAAAAAAAAATCTTCGTGTGAGCCACAAACGCTTACAAAAATGAGTCCGCGTTGTTACTTCTGTTATTGATGTTTAAACTTACGCTCTGCTTATATTTCTTGTCACCCATGTTGGTCTAATAATTTTTTCACATCAATATATAATTTAGCCCGCTGTTTGCAGTAATTATTATAATTATTTACAGTAATAACAAATTTACAAATCTCAACCTTTTCACGAAAATAAAAATCTAACCACAGACAACTGTTACTGATGAACTGACAGTGACAGTAGCATTTTTTTTTATGTACCCATAAACAAAATCTTTTATTTTTTTTCTCTGTTGTGTTTTAGATGTGTTGGTGTTGTATGCTGGATCGGTCCGTGAATGGGTGACCATTGACCATGCATTACTTACATATCTAGAGACTCAACTCTGTGCTGAGACCCCTCCGTGCTTCGGAAAGCACTCAATTTGGTCCTGGGTCCTGGGCCTGGGCTTTTTTTTTTTTTTTTTTTTTTGGGTTGGAAATCATCCAATGACTTCTCCCGCTCTGGGCGGAGCGGAAGGGCGTGTCAGACTTTTACTGACTAAAACCCACCCGTGTTCCTTCCCTTACCTAGACCAGGGCCACGGTTTCCCCTTAGGACTTATCCGCAACCCCGGTGGTAGGCATCGGCCCTGACGGACCCCTTCAGCTTCGCTGACAACTCTTTGAGGCGCGCGTGGAACACTACGCGCCGTCGACCCGGGCTTGGTCCTGATCGGACGGAGAGCTACCCATCACTCTCCGTCCGCAAGCCCGCGCCTACGGTGGCCGGAAATCGGCGATCGATTCCCGACGCCCGGGGCGTCTACTACCGCGGCGGCTAGGGGCTCGAGGGAGCGACCTTAGTCTCTGCCTCTCGCGCCCCGCCTCCTCCTTTACGAGCATTACTGCTTCGCAGAAGGAGGTGACAGCCTGCCATGCCCTCTCACTCCGCACCATGGCCTGGACCAGGGCCGGACGTGAGAGGTCACTGCCGCCGATCACCTGCACGAGGACACGGCGGTGCTCCACCCAAGCCGGGCAGACCTCCACCGTATGCTCCACCGTGTCCCCCGGGCGATCCACGCAGTGGTGACACCCGGGCGTTTCCTCCTGCCTGATCTGAAACAGGAACCTCCCGAAACTACCGTGTCCGGTGAGGACCTGCGTCAGGCGGTAGGTGAGGGCGCCGTGGCGCCTCTCTAGCCACTCCTCAAAGAGGGGACTTATCGCCGCAATTGTGGCGTGCCCACTGGGCCTGGGCTGGGGTGGAACTTAGACAGTTTTAACACTCAAGTACGGGTAGTCAGAAAATATTAAATGGTTTTGGAGTTCAATACTTGTCAGTAAGTCGGTAAGGTTAGCAGTCCGAAAGTCTGACAACGAGTCGGTGTCATGCTACCCAGTAACTGGTTACAAATATGGTCAGTATGCTGAAGAATTTTGCAATAAAGATGAAGACAAATTCACTTATAGTATGTCTCACTTGTCTCAACCACTGGTATTAGCCACCAAATTGGACGCCTAGGCCGTTCTTTAAAAACGCCCAATTGGATGTCTAGGCTGATAGTTAATTGAAATCATTCAGCGTAGCACAACTTGACGTGGGTATTGAAAGTCAGCCCTTTGAAGATGACTGACCAAAGACTCCCAAGAAGAAGAGTCAGCCAGACAAGTGATACGAGTATATTGAAACTAATTTAGTTTTAGTTCAGTTTTTTCCACTGCGGCGCTAGTAGTCACCAAAACAAATATGGCGTCGATAGCGCAAACCGTGAATGTTATTGTTAGTTCTTGTGTGCAATTTCAAGTGAAATTAAAGTGTGATATTGTCAAAATAGGATGAAAACATGCAGGTGCCAAATAATACTACGTCTTCAGCAAGTTTTCGCGAAATATTTGAGTCTAAACTGACTGAATACGAACAACAACATCAAGGTTGGTTTAATGTTATTATTTATTACAGAGTAATATTCGTTCGTGTTACCTATGTACTTTGTTTCGAGTTGTTGTGATAATAATCTAGTGTTATTTCTTTCAGGGTCTCAAAGAAAACCATGGACTGCCGAAAAAGTTTTGGAAGTCATGAACAATATCCGAAAAGCTAGAGTGACCATGAGTTCCAATCAATCTAAGACGGCTATGGAATATTACTGGTTATCAAAGTATGATATTATGGAAATAGCGAATGAAGAGTTTTTAATATTTAAAAGGAAATCTCCAGATGATCCAACAGTGCGTATTATACCTAGAAACGAATATTTTGGCATCCTAGAAGAAGTTCATAAGTCTTGCGGCCATGGTGGGCGAGACAAAATGACACATGATATAAAATCAAAATTTTACATACCAAAAAAAGCAATAGAAATATTCCTTGCTCATTGTCCTACTTGTGAAACCAAAAAACACTTTCCCAAAAAAGGAATAGTAACACGGCCAATTGTATCTCAAGATATTAATATCAGAGGGCAGGTGGATCTAATAGACTTCCAATCTTGTCCCGATGACGAGTATAAGTGGCTGTTAAATTATCAGGATAATGCTACAAAATTCATGAGCCTTCGACCGCTCAAAACTAAAAGAGCACAGGAGGTAGCCACAGAATTATTAAAAATTTTCATGATTTTTGGGGCTCCTTATATATTACAATCCGACAATGGCCGCGAATTTGCGACAAAGATTATCGAAGAATTAACTGCAATGTGGCCTGAGTGCAAGATAGCTCATGGGAGCCCCAGGAGATCTCAAACACAAGGCAGTGTTGAGAGAAGTAACCAAGATGTCGAAAATATGTTGAGATCCTGGATGTATGATAACAACTCAACAAATTGGGCTCTTGGGTGCTATCTTGTGCAATATAAAAAAAATACTTCATTTCACCACATAATTGGGAGATCCCCATATAAAGCATTGTTTGGCAGTGATCCTAAAGCTGGTATTTTATGCAAAAGTGAACAAGATATACAACTTCAAAGAAATGAAGCCCATAAAGGAACTAAACGAGCTGCTGAGAAAATGGTAAATAATACGGCAAAAAAACGACCACTACTAAAAGACAAAACTGAAGAAGCTGTTATTATTAGCGTTCCTAAAGTGGAGTATACAGAGAAGGAACTAAAGCTGGAATCCTAAAAAATGGTAGGCACGCAACGAATTGCAGTTTTTGTCTCAGGATTTTAATGATTATATTCTAGATGTACCTGTATGAGAAGCTGTGTCACGACAATTTTTATTCAACGGTCAGGGTTTTCAAAAATGTGTAAGTAAACCAGCGCCAAAATAGTGCCGCATAGACCGATGAACTTGTTTTAAGAAAAATGTACTATGCGGATCTAAATGCCACAAGTTTGAATGGCATAAATAAGTACTAAGTACATTCTTTATTTTGTTATTAGGTTAAGTATCTACTAATTGTATTATAGAGACAAAATAATTTATTTATAATATAATATAATAATTTATAATTGTATACTTAGAAACAAAAATGTATGCCTAAGTTCGTGCCATTAAGAATTCTACAATAAGAAAGTGCAAAGTTCTCTAAAGAACGGTGTGAGTACTAAAATATTTACCAAATGCTTTTTTCTTTACAATTATGTAAAAAATCTTACTATTAAGTTCAAAGTTTTTATTATATAGAAGTCAGTTGTGATAATAATTATATAAGTGTTATTGTTTAACAGCGGGCAGATACGATGCCTAGTAATTTCGGCAATTTAATTATTATGGTTTTTTGAATAAAACTGTCCTTATAATCATTTTTGTATTTTTTTTTTATTACACTTTCACTTTTCTCATTAAAACTCATTTATTTATTTATAAACATTTTAATATTACTTGTTAGTGGTAGCTTTTAGTAAAAAGTATTCGGACAGAGTTTGTGAACTCATAGTCACCCCAACCAAACATCACAAGTTCATCAATATCCAATGAATGAAAATGAATACACGACATTCAGCCATCTGGTTAAATGTTGCGCGCTCAATGACTTGGCTAGGCTGCCCTTCAGCTATTTCAATTGGATGCCGGCGTTTAATGAACGGTCTAGGCGTCCAATTAGCTGGCTAATTGATGTTTTTTTTTTCTTTTGCTTTTAAATTTCTCCCGCTCTTCATGTCCAGTCAGATTTATACTGTATTGACCATAGATAATACACTTAAAAAGTATTGACATAAACAACCCACTCGTGTTCCTTCAGTTACCTGTTATCTATGGTTACCTGTATGTTGCCTTGCCAGACGCCACGGTAACCCATCCATTCGGACTTTCCCGGAGTTTCCCGCGACCCTAGTAGGCATCGCCCCTCGGATCCCGTCAGTTGTGCTGATATCTCTTTGAGGCGCGCATAGAACACAACGCGCTGTCGACCCCTTATCGGACGGTGATCGGTGACCCACCCATTGCTCACTGTCCGCAAGCCCGCGCCTACCGCCTACGGTAGTCGGGAATCAGCCTGGGATTCCCGACGCGGAGGGCGTCTCCTACGGCGACTAGGGGTATGAGGGGGGAATTAGCCTGTCACTCAAGCGCTCCGCCTCCTCCTTCGCGAGCATTACTGCTTCGCGAAGGTCTCCAGACTGTATTTTGTTCAGAGTCTCTAACGTGCGGTGTACTCGCGGCTTATAAAACAAGTTTTGTTGACTGGCGTTCAAAAAACTAAACGCGATGTGTCAATGTGTCATAACTAACATATTCTATCACCTGTTGCCATAGCAACGATAAAATTGTTTACATTGAAAGGTTATAAAAGAGAGTTGAAGTTACTTTCAGTCTTTGTAGAAATAGCACAAAAGATCAGAAATTTATCAACCATGGAAGCATTAGAAACTCCTCAAGTTATAACGCACGTTGAACATAACATTAACCATACCATATTCGACTGTAAATGGATTCCATGTTCCGCAAAGTTTGTTGTTATCGGATCTCTGCCGAAAGGAAGTGGAATGTTGGAGGTGTATGAAATTACGTCTGGTGAAGTCCGCAAGATAAAGGAGATAGAAAGACCGAACTCATTCAAATGTGGAACATTTGGGGCCAGCAGCGACGTTGAAAGAAGATTAGCAACTGGTGACTTCAAAGGCGCTTTAGAAATATGGTGAGTTCTTATTAAAATATTTATACAACAAGCACACTTGAGTGGAGTAGAGATGTATTCTAGTATTTCTTTTCTTTTTTCTGCAGGGACTTAGAGAAAAGTTGTCAGATTTATATCACAAAGGAACATACCGATATAATAAATTCTATAGATGCAATGGGCGGTAGTACAACAAACTGTGGTGCTCCTGAAATTGTCACTGGCAGTCGAGATGGTAACTATATTCAAGAAAGAAATTAACATAAAAGGAATTAACATGATTGCACTGTTTATGGCTTATGGATTACATTAGCTATTCTTTTTTATAAATACCTTATAAATTTTTACTTCAGGCACAGTCAAAGTATGGGACCCACGCCAAAGGGGCAAACCGGTCGCAAACATGCAGCCAATGAAAGGAGAGACAAAACGTGATTGTTGGGCAGTTACCTTTGGAAATTCATTCAATGACGCAGAGAGGATTGTAGTTGCTGGTTACGACAATGGTGACCTCAAGATGTTTGACTTACGGACCATGTCACTTCGATGGGAATGTAATTTGAAAAATGGGGTACGTGTTTTTTTTATTTCTTTTGCAGTTTCCATAATTATTAGTCTAGTATCTCTTAGGCATGGTGCTTAATTCTGCAACGGACGAAAGTCCTGTGGACTTATGCACTTAAAGTTGGTAAAGTAAAAATATTTTCCACAGGTATGCTCAACTGAATTTGATCGCAGGGACATTCCAATGAATAAGTTAGTTGCAACAACTCTGGAAGGAAAGTTCCATGTGTTCGATGTTAGAACACAGAATCCTAGCAAAGGTTTTGCACAAGTAAGTAGTTCATTTAGAAGAAAGCTTTGTTTGTCTCTGCCTTTATCCCATGTTACCTGGGGTTGGGGCGATACGTTTTTCTTCCATTCTGAAAGAGTGACGCCTGACAGGGGGAGTCAGGCATCACTCTATCTTTCACTCCTTTTTCTGACATATCATTCCTAAGTAGCGAATCCAGGGGGGGCTAAAGGGCTCAAGCCCCCCCCCGCCCCCCCCAAAACCATCTGGATTCTTCCGTGAGAAATCTTAAAGTGAACTTGATATTATTCTAATTATCTTATCTGAGGAGGCTTGTTATGCGTTAAGCAAAATATAATGTTGTGTGGTTTTCTTATGTTTACTTTGCTAAAACCTACCTACCCTCAGTGGGGTCAAGCCCCCCCCAAACAACAATCCTGGATCCGCCGCTGTCATCCCTCACACAATCCATCCATGTTTTCTTTGGTCTTCCTCTCCCTCTCCATCCATCAACGTTTATATTCATCACTCTTTAATCATTTATTTATTTTAATTATTTTAGGTGCTGGACAATACATCCAAAAGTGGAACAATATGGGTGGCGCGTCATCTCCCACAGAATAGGGACATTTTCATAACTTGTGCTGGTAACGGTCAAGTCTCTTTGTGGAAATAGTAAGTAACCTACTGCTATAATTTTATTAGGTTGGTCATTTTCACAGGCATGTAGTCTAGCTAGTTTGACTATTTGCCACAAAGAATCATATTAATATTTGACTGTCTGTCAATTAACTGAACAAATACTGTCATATGACCTTTTCCAAGCTTTTTCCATATTTTTTTTATCGGAAGTCATGAAATAACTTCTCCCGCTCTGGGTGGAGCGGGAGGGCGTGTCAGGCTCTTAGGTTTACCGAGGCCCCTGGCAAAGTACAGGCGTACCTTGCCAGGAGCCACGGTAACCGTTTAGTACTTTACCGCAAAGCTTTTTCCACTTAGATTTTACTTAAGTACTCTTTCTATCAACTAGGGCAAGATATAACAAATTGCACTATGACTTTTCTTTCGTATGATACGAATATGAACATTATATATATAAAGTTAACATTCAAATTCGTATGCGACGCTAACTCACATTCGCTAATTCAAATAAGATATACCTACATTAAAATTGGAAGAATAAGGTTTATATTCGTATAAAACGCTTACTTTTTATACTGTGCTTATGATTCATAAAGTCAAAATGCGCTTTAAGAATCTAGCCTTTATTGCCCCTTCCAGTGAGTACCCTGAGCACAGACACCACGTGGACGCTCAAGGCGTATCCAGCGGCGTGCCAGGCAAGCTGAAAAGACTCCAGCGCATGGTAGTAAGCTCTCAGCCAATCAACGCATGGGAGTGGAACCGAGACCAGCTCGGGTTGGCCGTCGCTACTTCCTACGACCAGTATGTCAGGGTTTTAGTGACCACTAAACTTAATTTGCAATAATTTGTGCGATACGTGTTTTTTTTTGTGATACGTACCTTTTGCAATGTTTGCAACATAAATATATTTATGATTAAGTTATAAAGTTGCATTTTGAATTTCAATTTATTTTAATGTCACTCAGGATGGCTGGACAAATCTTCAAAATAGCTCGCATCTAAGTAGGTCAACAGGGCACTTTATGTGACGGCTAAACACCCTTATCTCAGAATTTGTGACGCTACAGAATCTTAGATAATCGATCGAAAACGTGTCCAGCCAGCTTGAAAAACCACTTTTCACTGGTCTCTCAATCTCGGTAACGGAAGTGATTTTGACGACTTTTTGCATATCAACGGGCGTCACATAAATTTGTGACAGGCATGGAGCTAAAAGTTTTGAGATACGTACAGTGGTTTAGTAGAAAAATGCAAAAATCTGTGCCAGCCATCTTGAATTTACGTATAAAACTTTTGGCTGGCACTTTCGAATCTCAATAACGGTAGCGTTTTCGAATATGACTCCTTTACTAATATTTAGTGACGCAATTTGTGACAGTAATAACGTTTGATTTATGGCGGCACATGTAAGGGTTTACGAGAAATCAATAAAAACTAATGTCCAGCCAACCTGAAGTTCAAGATGGCTGGACACCTGTATCTCCGCTGCCTGATGATCTACGACCTTCAAAATGTGTTCAAAATTTTGTGACGGGGACGATAATGATAACCTGAATTTGTGACGGAGAAACTTTGCGTAGTTTCAAAGATATTGATCATTTAAACTTTCCCATACAAACATCCACTAATATTGTGAGGTGACCATATTTTTTACTTAAATAAAGGATTTCTTTTTAATCGACTAATCTGCCGGTAGCAGCTACTGATGCTGTGATTGTTTTTGTGTAATAATTGTCTTTTATAAATAGGTATTGAAGAATTTAAGTATATTCAGCTAGGTATTATGATTAAAATGACGACCACCGACTTCATTTGCGCTTCAAGCACTTAGGGCGGTGGTAAAAACAACGTTGTGGTACAAGGCGAGGGTTACTGAAGTGCAAATGGAGTTGATCGTCGTCATTTGAAACGCTGTATAGGTACAAATAAATAAATGTGATTTTATTTACAGCAAACATTATTTTTTCATTTAAATACCTTAGAGCATTAGTTATCCTGACTATAGATGCTGGCGGGAAAAATTCCGAATAATTCCCGTTGAATACTTCGGAAGTATTCGGAAATATTCCGAAGCTTTGGGAATATTTCAACTGTCAAAAAACAAGATGGCGCGGACTCAGGCACATTCTTAGTTGCAACTTGCAACGCACTATTTGTATATTTAGTATAATTTATCTATGTTTAAAAAAAAAAAAACTATTTTTTACTTACCTTATCTTTATTATTCAACTTTTATTTAGTACTGAAAATCTTATATAACTTGTTTAAGTCTGGTAAAATGTGCAAGTATAATATTATGTTACTTTCCAGCCCAATAGACACAGTACCTAAGCATTCATTACATGCACAAACTACAGTTAGATCAATAATCCCTAATGACTGCAAATACAATATACTAAACACAATGACATGTTACAAACATACAATTTATTTAATATTATATTTCTTAATCTGCCTTATTTTGTCTAAACATGATAAAGACACATCTTTCAATAACGATCCAAAAACTTCTAAACGCGTTCTAAAAATACATTACAGGTTCATGACAATTATAGTTATAATTCTGCCAAATATTTTCAACTCTACCTCCCAAGTTACTGACACAAAATTAGCTTATAGCCCTATTCAATTCTTTTTTTCATGTACTCTAAAAAATGACGAACTTTATATCCGCTGAACTAGACAACAGTATCGACTTGGAGTGTCAGGAACTTGACAGAGCTGAAAACTGTCAGAACGTATTGACTGAGAATTATAACTTAAAGATTTTGACTTTCAATATCCGCAGTATACAGCGTAATTTCAATACATTTTGTATTGCCTTAAGACGGCTTAATATCATGTATGACGTTATTGTTCTTACGGAATGCTGGTTATCAGATGGCTCTTTAATTGGACAGATTGAAGGTTACACCTCATATCACACAGTAAATAACCTTAACCAGAGCGGAGGAGTTGTAACTTATATTAGGGACTGCTGGAACGCGACAGTTTCAGAACCCCCGCTTCAAGACGCTGAATCTCTTTTAGTACTACTGTCTAACAGCATTTCTGTAATTGCCATCTACCGATCCCCATCACGCAAACCGGATAGCTTTATCTCCTCTCTGGATGAAGTACTTAACTCAATAAGCAAACATCCAACTATCATTGTGAAACATCCAACTTTTATCTGGAGTGATGTCCGAACTAGATGTAAACATCGCAACCAATGAATTCCACAACATTATAACAAGTGCCGTACAAAAACACTCGGTAGAAAAGATATTTAGCCGCACTAAATACATCAGAAAACCCTGGATAACTCCAGGACTTATTAGATGTATGAACCACAGGGACAAACTTCATCGTGAATCAACTAAACACCCTAACGATCAAACAAAAAAATTAATTTACAATCGTTACAGAAACTTCTTTACAAATATTGTACACAGGCTTAAACGCGAACACGACAGTAAAAAACTAGAGGATAATAAAAACAATGTTAAAGGTTTATGGAAAACTATCAGAAATATTAGTGACCAATCGAACAATAGAAGTAACCCTAATGAACTACTAAAAAGTGAATCATCACCACAAACTTCAATAAACAACTGTAATGATTATTTCTCCTCTGTTGGCAAAAACCTAGCCAGTAAAATTCTCTCAGACACTAATGAAACCCAGGAATCCGTTATAAACAAACTACAGCTAGGAGAGCCTCTAAGCACAAATTTCTTTATGCATCCTACTGATGTTTTTGAAATAGACAGAATAATCTCTAATCTGAGAAACGACAGCGCACCAGGCCCAGATAATTTTACACCTACCTTTATCAAACAAATTAAAACCGAAATCATAATTCCATTAACTCACATTATAAACCTTAGCTTAGAGTCAGGTACATTTCCTAACATATGGAAAGAAGCACAGGTCACTCCAGTTCATAAGAACGGTCCAAAACAAAACCCAACTAATTACAGACCCATTTCACTGTTACCAATATTCTCCAAAATTCTCGAAAAAACAGTTAACAAACGACTTACTTCATACCTAGATTCCAACAATGTATTATCCAACAAGCAGTTTGGCTTCAGACAGGGAAAATCCACAGAAGATGCAGTAAGTCTTTTAGCCAAACTTATAACGTCTTATTTAGATGAGAACGAAAAATGCATAGGAATATTCCTAGACCTTGCAAAAGCTTTCGACACCGTTGCCATTCCCATACTCCTAAAAAAGCTCGAGACGATTGGTATTAGAGGACTGCCTCTTAAATGGTTTGAGACCTACCTTACTAACAGAAGGCAATATGTGAAAATTGGGGATACCACCAGTTGTCAAAGCAGCGTAGAATTTGGAGTACCTCAAGGGAGTGTCCTGGGCCCGACACTATTTGTCATCTATATTAATGATATTCATCACGCCATTACTCAAAATGTAGAAGTCATCTGCTATGCAGATGACACGGCTATTATTTTTCACAGTAAATCTTGGGAAACTGTCCGCGAAGAAGCCCAAAACGGATTAACTAGTATAAAAAAATGGCTCGATCTGAACCTTCTGTCACTTAATATAAAAAAAACGAACTACATCTGTTTCCATAAAACACTTTCATCGGCACCAAAACTTCCTTTACATCTTAAAATCCATCCTTCCACTTGCAGCACAGTTCCTTGCACCTGTGAGGAAATTAAAAAGGTTGATTCTCTTAAATACTTAGGGGTTCTGTTGGATCAACGTCTCTCATTCAGACCCCATTTAGACTTAGTAGCGAAGCGAATCAGAAAACTGATTCACGTTATGAAACTGTTACGTAACTCGGCCAACAAAAAGATCTTGCATTTGGTGTATGTGGCATTATGTGAGTCAGTTCTCTGCTACTGCATTACAGTATGGGGTGGAGTCGGAATTACCTCAATGATACAACTGGAAAGAGCCCAAAGATCAGTGCTAAAAGTTATGTATAAGAAACATTTTCGTTACCCCACAGAACTTATGTATAAAGAAGCATCAGTACTTAATGTCCGACAGCTATACATCCTTAAAATAGTACTAAAACAACACAAAATAACAATCCAATCCAAAGAATACCACCATCTACTCAAACAACGAATCTTCAAATGTCCACTTAATGTAGTAAAAACCACTTTTGCACAACGTATGCAAGAATTTATGCTCAGTTTCGTTTATAACAAAATTGCAAAAATCTGTGAGATCAAAAATTGTAGGACCAAACAAGTTAAAAAAATTATTAAACAATGGCTGTTAGCTCAATCCTACACAGAATCCGAAGCCTTCGTTCGAGTATTGTCATAACATATAATTTACCGCAAACACTCTCTCTCACTCACACCCTCAATCACAACTTCACTCTCAAACTATCACCCAAACCCCTTCATACTTTTACATTCATTCTCTCGCATGCACCCTTGCTAAACATCAAACAATAAGTACTACATTTGCATCACAACTACGCTCACTACTTCAAACATATTTGATTTACGATTTTGATTTTTGTTTTATTTTTAATCTTTTGTTATTGTTTTTACATCAAATTTTTAAAACAATATGTAATAAATACAATAGTATCGACCCTGAAAATTTTAAATAGTTACACTCTCAAGGACTCCATGAGACAGGCTCGACCTAGTATGGAGTCCACAAGTTAAAATATTAATTATGTTTCCTTTATAATAATAATTTTAGGAATAATTTATGTGTACTACTTTTAAGGAAATGTAAAAATTACTTATTTGGTCAATAAACGATTTTTATTATTATTTTGACATTTATTTTTTATTCTCGGCTAGCCGGTAAGAGCTGATAACACGGGCCTAAGCCAAGTGATTATCAGTTGGATTAAGTGCGGTCACGTGCAGAGGATTGCACAGAAGATGGAAGCGTATTCCTGTTTTGATGTGGGTTTTCTGATTCACATTGCAGAAACTTTCTCACAAGTCTGCATGTGTTTAGTATGGCTGCCTTCTGCAGCAGATGGTAGGTGTTTGGAGGTAAATTAAGAGAGTTAAGGGACTGGTGAAGTTGTTTCGGTATTACACCTGTTGTAGACAATACTATTGGTACTATTATAACTTTTTGCAGATGCCAAAGTCGGGCTACTTCATCTTTTAATTCAATATATTTGCTAAGTTTTTCTGCTATTGTTGTCTGCAAGTTATGTGTATTTGGGATAGCAATATCTATTAAATATCCAGTTTTGTTAATCTTGTCTATAAGTGTAATATCTGGTCTATTGAAATGGATCGTTCGATCGGTAAGAATGGCACGGTCAAAATATAGTTTTGTTGAGGGGTTCTCTAATACAGTTTCTGGATTGTATTTGTAGTACGGTGTAACGGTATCTATAAGTTTGTACTGATTTGCTAATTTTTGGTGTATGATGTTGGCTACTTGATCGTGTCTGTGTTTGTAATCTGTTTGGGCTATTGACTTGCACGCGCCTGTGATATGCTGAATCGTTTCTGGAGAACTATTGCATTTCCTACATGTGTCACTATTTAAATTCTTTATGATAAACTTTCTATAATTTTTGGTTTCAATTACCTGGTCCTGTATAGCAAGCATGAACCCTTCAGTCTCCGGGAAGAGTTCGCCTCGGTTTAACCACGCGTTCGACGCCTCTTTGTCGACATTTATGTGGCATAAGTCTTGGCGATGTCTTCCGTGTAGCGATTTCTGGGTCCAATCTAAAAGCTTAGTTTTGTCGTCGATTACTTTCTCATTTCTCTGTTCAGATGTATCTTTTAAGTTCAGGGGTGTAAACTGTTGATCGTTGTGTGTTATAATTTTGTGAAGAATAGAAGTTTCCGTTTTTGTAAAAAAGAATTGTCTAAGTGCTTTTATCTGTCTATTGTGTAGGTTTAGAATGTCAATTAGTCCTCTACCTCCTTCTTTCCGTGGCAGTGTCAATCTCTGCAGACATGATCGTGGGTGGTGTTTGCGGAATTTGGTCATTGTGGTATTAATTTTTCGTTGAAGGTTTTTCAGGTCGGTTTTGGTCCAATTGATTATCCCAAAAGAATATGTTAGAACTGGTACAGCGAAGGTGTTAATTGCTTTGACAGTATTTCGAGAATATAACTGCGTTTTCAGAATTGTATTTAATCTGTGTTGAAATTGTAGTGTTAATCTTTGTTTCGTTTCTTTATAGTGTATCTGTCGTGATTGTGTGTAGCCTAGGTATTTATAACTATCTTGTTCCTCTAATGGTTCTATTTGTTCTCCTGTTTCTAAAGTGTATTGGTGTTGGTAATTCTGTCCTGCTCTAATTGAATTTATTTTACATTTATCTATGCCGAATTCCATTTTAATATCGTTTGAGAATTGTTCTGTCAAGTTTGCTAATTCATAGAGTTGAGTCTCACTTTGAGCGTATAATTTAATATCATCCATGTACAGACGCCAGCACATCAACCTACTCCAATCTGTCAAATTTTCCCAACCAACATTGAACCTTATTCTTTAGTGAGAAAGTTGAAAATCTATTAAAGAAATTTGACAGATTATAGTAACTTGATGTGCTGGCGTCTGTACAATAGATGATTTAATTCAATTTGTTGATCCTCAGTATGTTCTTGGGTAGTTGTATTTTTTAATGGGATTCCCAAAGTAGTTGAGTTTAATATATTAGATAGGGGATTTAGAGCAAGACAGAACCACAGTGGGCTTAAAGCATCCACCTGAAAGATACCTCTTTGAATTTTTATTGGGTTGGTATCTACTGTTTTAGTAGAGGTAGTTAGTCTAAGTACAGTGGTCCAGGTTGTCATCATGACCTTCAGGAATGTTACTATTGTTGGATGTATTTTGTATATCTCTAAAATTTTAATAAGCCACGAATGGGGAACAGAGTCGTAGGCTTTTTTGTAGTCAATATACATGCTAAACAGATCGGTTTTGGTTTTTTGAACTTTTTTAAGTATTACTGAGTCTATAATTAATTGTTCCTTGCAGCCTTGGCTGAATTTCCGACATCCCTTCTGTTGTTCAGCTAAGATGTTATTAGTGTCGATGTGTTGATATATAAGTTCAGATATACAAGATGTGATAATCTTGTACAAGGTCTGCAAGCATGTTATAGGTCGATATTTTGCTGGGTTAGAGAAATCATTACGATCTTTAGGTATCATAAAAGTTGTACCTGAAGTTACGTAGGATGGTATTGTTTTAGGGTCCTGGATGAATGTATTTATGTGATTATAAAGGAAACCATGAATAGATGTAAATTTTTTGTACCAGTAACTATGAATGTTATCTGAACCGGGTGCTTTCCAGTTATGTAAACGAGAAAGTACTTTATGGAAAATTTCTGGGGATATGTACTCAAATGTCATTGCCTGAATATTTGTGTTGCTGTTTGTCAGCTCTGTTTGTATCCAATCTGCTTGGGCATTATGTTCAATTGGTTGTTCCCAAATTCCTGCCCAGAAGTTTTGTAAAGTCTCGGAGTCAGGGTTGCTATGTTCATCATCATTTGGGTTATTATTCTGAACGTTAGATGTCACCTGTCTAATATTGCGGTAGAAAAGTTTTTCATTGTGGGTGAATTGAGTGTTTTGTAATTTTCTTTGGGTGCATGCTTTGTATCGTTGTAGTCGGCCTGTTACGACTGACAGTTTTTGTTTAAGTGTGTCTAATGTGTGTGCTGCTTGTGTATTTGGTTCTTCATGAACAGTGTGAATTTTATACTGGTCTGTTATTTTGTTAACGTGTTTAATTATTTTCCTACTTCTAACGCCATTGATGAATTGGGTCATTTTAGCTATCTTTGATCGTAAATCATTCAATTTTCGTTCTAGTCGTGTCTCCCAGTTAGGTTTATATTCTTTTTTTGCCATTTGGGTGACTACTCTTGGTTGAAGAGTTATCTTTGCTCCGTTAACTTTAGCCGCGGTCCATGCCGCACAATATATAGTAGTCTGTAAAGTATAGAAATCAGTTTCTTTATTAATGTTTTCAGGTAAAATTATTTTGTTTAGGTAGCTAACTATACGGGCAAGTTTTTTAGAAGGTTTTTGTTTGGGAATAAAAATTCTATTTGTAGGGCTAGTTTCTTTATAATATTGGAATGCTTGTTGGAACGTGTCATCTATTAGTGGGTCCCTATCTAGGTTCACTTGTTGGTTAGGTAGCATTTCTTCTGCAATGTTTATTTCAGTATGATTTAAAGTAACTGAAGATTCTTGTGTGGAGTTAATGCCAATGCTGTATAAAAATTGAGTTTCAGAATTACTATTGTGGTTTGGATTTACTATCGTCGTTTCGCTTGTGCAGTTGGTTGAGTTAATATTATCTAGTTGTAATTCTTCAGATATTTCTAGTTTTATTAAATTTAATCTATCACCAGTGATGTAATTATTGTTTATAATTGCTCTCCTCTGATCAGCTATTCGTTGTTCGCTTAGATGAGCGAGTGCAGGAAAGCTGTTAATGAAATCTTCATACATGCGTCTTCTATATACTGTTTCGTTTCTACCTAAATCTGTAACTCGATAATAAGACCGCATTATAGCTTCATTTTGTTCACTGGTCCATCTCATTCGAGTTTGTGTTCTATTTTTAGTTTTATGTGCTTCTGGGGGTGTACGTTACCCCAGCAAGAAAGTGTCTCCTAGAGTTATATGAGTAGAACGTATAATTTGTGCCTTATTTGCTGTAAATGTGCCCCCACATAAAAAATGTGTGCCCCCTGTCGTTTTGGAAAAAAACGGAAAAAACGATTCTTGCTGGGGTAACGTTTTTCTAGCAGGAAAATTCTAAAGGAATGATCGGAGAGAGAAAAATTATGCATGGCCATAGAGCTTATTTGTGTGCCAAAATGTGCCCCCAAAAATAAAATCTGTGCCCCTTCAGGTTTTCGAGATATTGCATTTCCTGCTGGAGTAACGTTTTGATGAATCGTATATCTCTAAAACCATTGCATGTGCCCCTGTAGAATAAACATACACGAGTAGCTCTTAATGTGTGCCCCTTAGTGCCCCAATTAGATTTAAGAAAATATTTATAGTTTTCAAGTTATCGCGGTTTTATGAAAACCCAAAAAAACATCGCAGCGCTTAAATGAGACAAGGTATAAGTTCGCTGAAAACTGTATTCGGTCCTTCTTGACGCTAATAATAACCATACAAAGTTTCAAAACTTCACATGCATCCGTTTTTGAATAATCTTGCTAAAAGTCAAAACGATGGTGTCATAACTTTGACGGCAAAATACAAGGAACCGGCTCAATCCCAGATGTGTAGGTGTAAACCAAAATCTTGTGCCTTTAGTCAAAAATATATGGTGAGAATATTCAGCTTGGAATGTTTCGCATTAAGTAAATATTAACAAAAAACCAAAATATGTAAGCAACGGCTGGCTATCCGACCAAATATGAATGACTACTAAAAAGCGACGGATTCATACATATCGATGACCTTCTTTACTTTACTCACTAACCGGTTCACACGTGTTGTACCTGAGTACAATGAAGTAGAAAAGTAATAAGTAATAAAATAAAGTTGTTATTGGATTATATCCTACTAGCTGTTTCTATGACCTTACACATTGACATGATTAAGTACATTATAAATAGTAGCCTAAGTGCTATATTCCAAGGTAAGCTATCTTCTCCATTCTAAATTTTATTAAAATACATCCAGTAATTTATTTATGAACGAAAGAAATACATCCAGATATTTGCCATTTGCCAGGTCTTTGACCAAAAATTTGATTGGTCCCGATGTTTAAAAAAAAAAATAGTTCATGAAATGTGTGATGAATGTGAAAATGATGAAAATAAAACTACTAAAAATAGGTAGCTCTTTTTTGTATATAAATAAAAAGCCCGTATTTGTCTTTATATATAATATATATACTTAGATGAAAAACTGATCTGTGATTTAAATAATAATGACTACACAACGTGCAAATAATTTCTAACATTTATAGGTAGGAAATTTGATCTGTGATTTGATGCAATAATTACTTTAAGAATTAAAATTAAGGGAATAAAAATAATAATTTCCACATCAACAAGCTGTTTCATTTATTATAGTCACAAGGTGCATTTACTATATATATTTTAATTAGCCCCAAAACTTTTGAACGCGACTGTACGGACAACAGCTTAGGTATAATACGTCCAATAAAGAAGGTCATCGATATGTATGAATCCGTCGCTTTTTAGTAGTCATTCATATTTGGTCGGATAGCCAGCCGTTGCTTACATATTTTGGTTTTTTGTTAATATTTACTTAATGCGAAACATTCCAAGCTGAATATTTTCACCATATATTTTTGACTAAAGGCACAAGATTTTGGTTTACACCTACACATCTGGGATTGAGCCGGTTCCTTGTATTTTGCCGTCAAAGTTATGACACCATCGTTTTGACTTTTAGCAAGATTATTCAAAAACGGATGCATGTGAAGTTTTGAAACTTTGTATGGTTATTATTAGCGTCAAGAAGGACCGAATACAGTTTTCAGCGAACTTATACCTTGTCTCATTTAAGCGCTGCGATGTTTTTTTGGGTTTTCATAAAACCGCGATAACTTGAAAACTATAAATATTTTCTTAAATCTAATTGGGGCACTAAGGGGCACACATTAAGAGCTACTCGTGTATGTTTATTCTACAGGGGCACATGCAATGGTTTTAGAGATATACGATTCATCAAAACGTTACTCCAGCAGGAAATGCAATATCTCGAAAACCTGAAGGGGCACAGATTTTATTTTTGGGGGCACATTTTGGCACACAAATAAGCTCTATGGCCATGCATAATTTTTCTCTCTCCGATCATTCGTTTAGAATTTTCCTGCTAGAAAAACGTTACCCCAGCAAGAATCGTTTTTTCCGTTTTTTTCCAAAACGACAGGGGGCACACATTTTTTATGTGGGGGCACATTTACAGCAAATAAGGCACAAATTATACGTTCTACTCATGTAACTCTAGGAGACACTTTCTTGCTGGGGTAACGTACACCTTCTGGGGTTCTAGGTTGCATTTGGGTAGATTGTGTGGGTGTAAGTATTTGTTGTACATTGTCGATAGAGTTTTGTGACTGTTGAGTGGAATGGTTAAAATGAAGACGATCTAACTCCTCTTTTACGTCGTTTCGTATCTCGTCTATAGTTTTTTGTGGTAGTAATTTATTGTTTATTATAGCTCTACGTTGGTCTCCTATTCTCTGTCGACTAACCTGCATGTTTGGGTATTTTTCTATAAATTTAAGGTGGAGCGGCTCAAGATAAGTTTTTCTGTCTGTGTCTAGTGCGGTCAATTGAAGATAAGTGCGCAGTATGAACTTATTCATTTCAGGTGTCCATCGTCTGCGCGTACTTGGAGCGCTTGTAGTGGGTGCAAGCTCAGAGTCAAGGTTGACTTCCTGCACAACACTATCAAGCGTGCTGGTGGTCGACAAGCTAGCTGTTCTTCTTGTCATGTAGGAGGGGCGAGTCGAAGGGATGGATGAAAATAATGAAATAGTATCATCGCCCGTGGAATCGGCTGTGGCTTCTACGTAGTGAGCCCGCCTGTTCAACTCACTACGACCAGCTGTAACAATTTTGTTGGTAGGAGCCCGCTTGCTCAACTCCTCACCGCCGATGGTTCGCATGCTGTGGCATCTAGCATCGGCTCCAGATGCGCCCCGGCGCTCCCCGGGAAGCGACCGTAAATTATACACTCTCTTATTACTCATCTCCATAAAGGGTTACCTTGCCTTGTTAGCCGCGTAAGTTTTTTTGTACAGTTGTACAGTACGCGTGTCCGCCCCCCACGTAGCTAGGTGTTCAGCTTGGACGTAAGGTAGGATTTTAGGGGGCTTATTATTATTATTATTACTATATGTAATGATTAATACCTACCTATGCGACTCGTACTTACTTACCTAACCCTTTTAAAAAAAACCAATCAAATATGCTAGGCCTGGTTTTTTATTCCACAACTGACATAAAAAAAACTTGAGAGGTGTCAAGGGACACCCGGATGGAACGAAGTTAACTTGCTATCGTTAAGCAAATGTTTTCCGACCTTCAAGCGATTTTCGACCTTATTGACATTTATGCAAACACCGGATTTTAATGGAGCAATGTTAGCTAACGAGAATGTGAGAAAAAACAAACTAAATTTTAAATGTCAATAAGGTCGAAAATCGCTTGCACCTGTTTTTTTAACTTGCTTAACGGTAGCAGGTAAAAAAAAAAGTTTAAGCAATTTTCGACCCTCCACCCCACTCCACCCCACTCCACCTCACTCCACTCCACTCCACTCCACACCACTCCATTCCATTCCATTCCAGTCCAGTCGTCCATTCCATTCCATTCCATTCCATGGTAATAAACACATTACCCTTTTTTGCGTCGCGCAAAAAGTGTCGGGTAAAAAGTGTCGTGACAACTTTTCGTAAGATTTTTTTCCGTCTAGCCCCCTTTCACAACGCGCGATAAGGAACTTCGTTCCAAAATAGCATTCGATTTCGAAATAAGTAGGTACCGACCTAAAAACAAAAGAATTAAAATCCTGTTAATCGCAGGCTAACATAATAAAATTATCTACCTATAAAAATATCAACATAATATACTTAATCAATTCCATTTATAATAAAATAAACATTTATATTTTACTGACGTATGTGCCACTGAACAATAATTAACTCACCCACCACACCACAAACAAACACGTTTATTCCCATTGAATTATTCAGGCGAAATATTCCGCGGAAACATTCGATTGCGGGGTACGAATCTTTCTCGCGGGGCGAGGGAAAACTTCTCCGGGGAGCATCTCCCGTCTTACCGCACCCCGCACCGCCATTGCCTGCACGCACGACTCGAGGAGCGCAGCGGCCGGCGCCGGCGCGGCGGCGCATAGAGGGGCAGCGGCGGCGACGATCGACGATCGATGCAAAATACGATTTTTCAGCAAAACAAAATCTTAATTAAATTCATTTTGAATAATTCTGAAGAAACTTTCCCAGAAGTATTCCGGAATTATTCAGAATTTTTGCAACTATAATCCTGACACATTAACTACCATGTACTTACCATGAAAAACACCAATACCTACCTACTAAAAGGAGTAGATATCTGCACGTAAATAATCAATAACATTAAAAAATTACCCCCCTTCCTCATTTCTGTCTTCTATTGATTTAAATATCTACAGTTGTTCTTATCTAGTATCACCAATACACGGATTTTCGTCCATTAAAGAACACACCATAAAATATATTTAGTCCTACATAAAACCTACAATATTGGTAACCCTACTGCAGTGTTTGTATGGGAAAATTAAAATGTTCAATATCTTTGAAACTACGCAAAGTTTCTCCGTCACAAATTCAGGTTATCATTATCGTCCCCGTCACAAAATTTTGAACACATTTTGAAGGTCGTAGATCATCAGGCAGCGGAGATACAGGTGTCCAGCCATCTTGAACTTCAGGTTGGCTGGACATTAGTTTTCATTGATTTCTCGTAAACCCTTACATGTGCCGCCATAAATCAAACGTTATTACTGTCACAAATTGCGTCACTAAATATTAGTAAAGGAGTCATATTCGAAAACGCTACCGTTATTGAGATTCGAAAGTGCCAGCCAAAAGTTTTATACGTAAATTCAAGATGGCTGGCACAGATTTTTGCATTTTTCTACTAAACCACTGTACGTATCTCAAAACTTTTAGCTCCATGCCTGTCACAAATTTATGTGACGCCCGTTGATATGCAAAAAGTCGTCAAAATCACTTCCGTTACCGAGATTGAGAGACCAGTGAAAAGTGGTTTTTCAAGCTGGCTGGACACGTTTTCGATCGATTATCTAAGATTCTGTAGCGTCACAAATTCTGAGATAAGGGTGTTTAGCCGTCACATAAAGTGCCCTGTTGACCTACTTAAATGCGAGCTATTTTGAAGATTTGTCCAGCCATCCTGAGTGACATTTATTTTATGTCTGTGAGTTGAGTACCTTCTGCAAAACAATAATTATAAATAAGAATAATTTATAATATAAATTAATTACCCACAATGTAGCTATCGAACGATAAATTGCTGTCTGCTGCAGCAATCAATAATAATTAGTATGACAAAGTAAATTGTTTATCTCGTTTGACAAGAAATAGTATAATACATAATTTGTGTTTTGTTTGTAGGGGTTTTCCACACAATAGATTGCTGTTTGATTCTAGTCACTTATAGCACAGTATAATAAAGAAACAGTATTATGTCTCGGCAGTGATCTTGAAATAATTACTTACGGCCGCTCGGTAGATAATTCTTCCGCGTCAGTGCGTAACTGCCGCGCAATCGGGACTGTTGCGTACTAACTGATATACATTGAGATTTCGAAGCGCGTCATTCCCGCCGTTTTCTATGATATTAACACATAATACTGTTACTTATTTATACTGTCTTATGTTTCAAGTTGCAGTAAATAAAACAACATGTCAATTTTCTAACTAAAAGAGCGATTTATTGTTAGCCCTAGTACTTAGGTACATATTATAAATAAAAATTAAGGCTAGCATTCAGTTCTTATGACCACTAATAAGTTTCAAGTTGATTGATCGTGCGCACCACACTAAAGTCGTGTCGAGCTCATTGTATCATGAACAGTGGCTTTAAATGTAAGCTTTGTATGTAGTTAACATTACTATTTCATTATAAGTTCATTCTATATTTACGTGAATAGAAAGTACGCAGTCGCATTGCAAACAACTTTGTCAGGGAAATTAATAGTTAAGCAAATTGACACTCTATGTCAATATGCCGTTATATTTTATAGCCATTTCATACATCTGTAAAAGACTGACAGACAGAATATACGGACAATTTAAGTTGGTAGCCAAATTTGCTTAACAATTAGTTTCCGTAACTTTACATAACTTACACTTTGGCCTCTGAACATAATCACTCGTATTAATAGGTGAGTAAGGTTCCTTATCTCGTCATGACCCACGACTTTAGAATGTCGCGACGATTAGTCGACATAAAAGCGTGACTGACTACAATCTTCACCCTAACGAAAATAATGCTAATTAATTAATATTCTTAATAAGAAACGCAACTTTATAATATAACACAGACATTACCATCGCTACTAAGTTAAATTGTATGGTCCAATAATTTCCGTAGCTTTATGGTTTTTAATTATGCAACCACACTAATAAAATTAATTCAAAATCATCCTTCATATCATGGCTGATAACATTTCTACAATGATTTAAACGACTACATTATTTCGACTCTTTAAATAAGCATTTCATTTTTTTACCAAAATTCTTACGATTTAAGTCTAAAACAATGATGTGCAATCCACTTGCCTTTTGTAGTTCACAATTTCATCTGGACAACACATTAGTTTTTTTTGTCTTGTAATTTATCACTCAATGGCAATAATGTTACGTGTAACCCCTAACTAGTGAATTGTACAAAAACTAAATTTTCATACTCCGTAAGCTAATGTTCGCTACTTCTATAAAACTTACATTAATTTTTACACTCTCATGAATGATGTACTTATTTTAATTTCGGTCAGCTTGTTATAAAGCCAGATTTTTGAGTTTTCGAATATTTTGAGATCGCATTCGAGCAAGCGATTGCATTTTGCATTTATTTGAAACCTTTTTCTCGATGATAATTACAATAGATTGCATGTTGGGCTTTAACAACGTCCAAAAATTTATAGGAACTGACGTCCAGAGGTAAGACATGTGGCCGTCCTATAAACCCGGACTGTTGTGACAAACGTTACCTACATAAGGTACTCCGAGCTATCTAACGCTCAGGTTGTAGCCTCCAGTTCGTTTGCACCTATACTCCTTTTAAGATTAGACAGTTAAACGAACCTTTTATACAGTCTGTACAACCGATTATGACTTCTATACCATAGGCATAAGGATGGCATTCAAAGCAAAAAAATGGTTACAATACCAAGTGTTTACTGCAGCTGCCATTTGTCATGCCACCAACGCAATAGAAGTCAAAATCGGTTGAACGGACTGTAAAAAAGGTTTAGTTAAATGTCTGATCTTATTTCAAATGGAGTTTAGCGACACAGCCAGACTATTTAGTCCGTCACTTGCATCAGGCCTCAGTCTTCGCATGAGTTGTCTATTCAACTGCGAAATTGTAACCAATATATTCGACCGTCAAATACGCTAATGTGTGGTGTCTAGTCATCGTTGCACTTTTGTCGACATATTTCTGCCTATGACGACACCAATATTCACAGCATGTAACATCAATCCACATCATAGACATTGACATCTATATTTAGACATAACAGCCAGTTAAACATAGAACATTTCACTCAAATACAACTCTCTACACATTCGATAATCAAACAGTCTCTAAATATTAACAATCCACTGTATACTCTTATAATAGTTGATGCTTATAACTGTTTATCGAATTGAACAAAAGTAATTGCTTATCCTCTATTTTTATGTATATTTTACTTTAAATATTATCCCAATATGTTGATTGTCAAATAAGAAATGAGACCATTTCGAAAATTAAATTGAGTCTTATTAAACATATACCAACATACTGTCTGAAGCTTACAGCAGTAGTGTCTATAATTCTACCGCTAAAAGGCTGGCTCATACTTAACTATTAAACATCTCACATGCTACGGAAAAACCAACATAAGTTACTTACCTACCTTGTATAGAAATGAACGTATATTGAATATTTACATTTGATTACCTTACAATAATAGGGCTGGTACTACACTATCAGCGTGGTGCGTAGTTATTCAAAACATTTTGTATGTCAGGGCGTTTGTGCGAATTTTTCGGCGTTGAAATTGTTTGTTTTACTGTTGTAAACTGTTCACTCTCGAAAATATTGTTGATATACCAGTTTTTGTCTTTAGAATAGAATTATCATCAATATTTTTCGTGCAGGTTTATCACATGACTACCAACTGACGAACGAACGACGTGTGTGTTGTATTGACGGTCGCTACATGGCGGTCGTAGACTTGTCTGTTAGTGTAGTACCGAATAAAAAGCACAGGTGAATAAAAAAAATATTGAGAGGCATGTGCAATCAAAATTATTATACTCTAGATAAGTTTCAAACGAAACATCTATTAATTAAATAATTCAGTTCATTCATAATTACAACAATTATTAATTCTAACAATAAAATCAGCACAGCAATATACAAAGCATTAAATATTTTTGTTATTTCCCGAATTTTCTCTTCGCCTTATCGTATCTTACATGTTGTGTTCAACAAATAAATATTAATATTTTATCGCGAATTTATTATGAGCCTTAAGTTAACATACAGACACCGAAAACATAGAATTATGAACGTATCATATTTGCATACACAACGGCATTATAAATACATCGCAATTCAGACTATCAATAATTAATATTCGATGATAAAAACATTTTATTTGTAATTGCGAAATTAATATAATAAATAAGTTCATAATCAGGAAAGTTGGATATAATTTTATAAATAAAAATGTATTTTCTAACGATCTAGTCTAGTCAATCACTTGCGTGTCAGTGTAATTTTGTATTTGAAGCCACAGTGTCCGCACTGTGTGTGCATGTAGTCAGTATGTGTACGAAGTCATGTGAGCGCCCTCACGGGGTGAGGGTGCCATGGCCAGGTACCGTTGCGTCGGTAACGTAGCGCAAGCTGTGTTGTCGTCACGGGGGCTGCACGGCCTGCCGTCATGTTTCACGTCCGTTAATGCACTTTGTACGCACACGTCAAATAGCCGCTGGCGACCTGTAATACAAACATTTCCATTTAGCTTCAAACTGTAAGAATAGAAGGAAGGAAGGAAGAAGGTGTAAGACCGAACGACAGACGACTATAAACTGCAAACCGTCAGAGCTAAATATCTCAGAAATCTAAACTTATTTTATTAAGAGGTTATTGCCTAAGCACAGTAAGCCCACTATGGCGAAGATACGGCTCAGACACTTAAGTTTTTGTTTGTAAATGGTAATCTCTGGAAAAACGGACTAAAGAAAAATAAAACGATAGAAAGCCACAATATTGTAAGTATATATATTACGGTATAGTTGACTTCCAGGCGGACAAACTGGCAAGCAGAAAACTAGTAAATAATACCTATTTTAATTTTAATGTAGATACAACTAGAGACGACTCCTCTTCTCTTGAGGAAATTTATTCGGAGACATAAGAGGAGAATGAAAGCAAAAACTAACCGGCCCCCCAATTACACAATGCACGATCAATTTTAAATTGAAACCAATTAAAAAAGATTGCCAGTCCATTGCTTCATAAGTTCGACAAAAAAATTGAGCAGATTTTTTTTTGTCGAACTTATGAAGCAATGGACTGGCAATCTTTTTCAATTGGTTAGGTAATTAGGGTGCTGATAAATACGCTACCAAACCCTAGTGTTCATAATTATAATTGATTCAAAATAAACACATGTGGGCAAAACCAGTTCGCCAGGAGTTATTGAATGTGGTTAGAAAATGTTTTCAATTAACGCGATAACATCTGCTTCCGTTAGTATGTGTATTCAACCTTTATGAATTATTTATTAAGTTCAATTCAATGACGATGTTTATTTATTTATTTGCATCCTGAAGCCTATGGATGAGAACAATAACGTCCTTCCGTACAGCTGTTATCTTCATATCTAACAAACTTTATGTTTTTATTTATTAATCGCAATTTGTTTATAAATGTTGCTTAAAGTTAAGTGACGTTCGCGTCAAAAATGTATAAATAAATAAATAATCTTTTATTTCTCCATAAATGCATTAACATTATTTTGATCGAAAACTGGCTTGATTTTGTGCTCCAGAGTGAAAAATCCTGACTTCTAAACTAGGTGCTTGTGTACCTGTATCTTAGAAGCCAACACGGTATGGTTAAACATTCTCTAATCATTACTTAACTTTAGACAACGTTTATAAAAAAAAAAACCCTTAGTACTCCACGGCTTTTCTTTAGTTAATATTATACTAGCGGACCTGGCAGCCGTTGTCCTGCTCGAACAGTGCCATCTACCGGGTCCAATTGTATTTTCAAACCATCCGGAGACCCACTCAAATATACACACAAAATGTCATCCAAATCGGTTCAGTCATTTAGGAGGAGTTAGGTGACAAACACACATAGGGAAGAATTATAATATATGTATAACGATATTAAAAAAGCTGAAACAATAGAAAAGTTATAGGACTTTCAGTCACGAACTCACGACTGACGGTAGTGACTGACGCTGTATCTAGTCAAAAAAATACACTTATGTAACATCCAAACTATCAGAAATAAGTCTCAGATATGACCTAAACGAGTATCCGGCTAGCCAGAAGTTTATATTCGTCGCGAAGGCATCGGTCGCGTGTACTCTTCGGAGTATCCGAACGACCACAGCTTTTGACACGCTAGCACGCAAAATACCAGAACCACGAAGAAAAACGCTCCAATCATTTATCAACTAAACGAATATAGACTTTAGCATTGTGAAAATAGAGTTGATTTTACGCTCGACGCCGTTAAAACGCATAGCGAAAAGGTAAGGAGCGTTTTTTTTTTGTGGCCTTTGGTTGCTATGATCGGTATCTACTCGATTACGGCTAAGCTCAAAAAAGGAGAGTAATGTTTTTTTTTAACATACCTGTGCGAGTGTAGCGAGATTCAGTCGAGGTTGTCCTGGAAGATGAGGCGCACGTAGCCGGGCGAGCCCTGCAGCGGCGCGGCGCAGAACGGACAGATCGCGTGGAAGCCGTTCGTGCCGTGCGGGATGTCCACGTTGGCCCAGTATCTGACGATAGAATAACACATGTTATAGAAACTGCTTATTTAGGTTTGTGTTGACTGAAAGCTCTTGATAAGTTTGGAGGGTAGCCCGCGAAATTCAATTTTGCGTACGTTTTTTGCAATTTGTAGGTCCGTGTCAGGTTGTATGTTGATTAAAATATGATTTGCGACTTTACAGAATTATAATCATTAGAATCAGCAATACAACTTTCTAAGTTCATGGTGTGGCTGACACTGGCATGGCCACCATCAGGAATTTTAATTTTGATAACACAAAAAATTTATCGATAATTTGTCGAAATTTGTCGCCAAATATCAGAATTTGTCGGTCACTGGTTCAAAAGTTATAAGGGTTTCTAGGTGGCCAAGCTGGAGAGAGTCTCCCCAGCATGGCCCCATGAAGTTAGGGCACCTAGCGAAGATCTGTTTTCTCCCAAATTTAGTCGATAATTTGTCGAAATTTGTCGCCAAATTTCAGAATCTGTCGGTCACGGGTTCAGAAATTATAAGCGTGTCAAGGTGGCCGAGCTGGGGAGAATCTCCCCAGCTTGGCCCCATTAAGTTAGGGCACCTAGCGAAGATCTGTTTTCTCCCAAATTTAGTCGATAATTTGTCGAAATTTGTCGCCAATTCACAGATTTTGTCGGTGTGTAATTAAAAAGATATTAAAGAAATCAATTTCTCCATACATTGGTACAAGCAAGTACAAAATACTTTATATCGTTTTTAGATAGTATGATCTATGATGTTATATGGTAGAATGTTTGTTTCGAAATATATAAATATAAAGTTATTCTATAATTTTAACCCACCAAAGGAAAGCTGTATTCATTACCTAAATAAATAACTGTATTTTTTTTCGAAAAAATGTGCATTTAGTCGCTGGCAGATAGATCGCTGTGCTCCGTTTCATTTGCGATAAGAGTAAGAAAGATATAGGTAGATGCGTGTGTACAGACGAGAGCAAGTTGCCAAATTAGAACGCTCATTCGCCGCTTCCTGGACGCTTTTTCACTCAGGCCACGCACTTACTCATAAAAAATTATCTTTGTAAAAAAGGTAGGTAATGTATATTTCGTCTTTTTCACACAATTCAATCACGAAACAGAACAAAAGAAAAGAAAAATAGTAGTACTTAGTTACGCAATGAGCTGATTGCACGCTACGCACATCCTCCCGCCTGTGTCGTGAGTTTACTGCCTGCTTGCATGTCTTCCCCTTCCTCGCTTTCGTCTTTTTGCCGGCTGCGCATTTTTTTATTTTTTATATGCTGGCTGTACTAGGAAAACTATAAAATAAATAATATTTCATACATTACCTAAACGTTTTAAGTATTCTACATTGCCTAGGTATTGAGTAGACTACCGGTTTATACAGATTGCCGGTAACTTAAATTAACATCATGTTTAGAGACCGCGCCACCACTTTTGATGCGGCGTTAGTATCTATGTCATTGCATCATATTGCATTTTCACTATTTTCTGCCGGCCTCTTTTCTTGGCCCGCACTCTACCAATAGTGTCAAAGTATTGTGTCAATTAATAAAGTGTATGGTGTCAATCATAGATAATACACTTAAGGTGTCAATTTCTAAGGCTACAAATGTGAGGTTAGTAAAAAGCAGAAATTCATGTATTTTTGTTATAATTCCTATGCATTATAAATAAATATAAATATACATAAATCCAGAGCCTTAATGTGATAAAATGCGTGATCATTTTCCGCGCCGAGTGACGTAATACGTGTGTGTGTGTGTGTGTGTATGTGTGTGTGTAGTATGTGTGTTTGTGGGTATAAGTGTGAGTAATAGTAAGTATAATAAGTCTTATGTTGCTCAAACGTATTCAAACATTAACCGTAACATCAAAGTTCTCATCGCGGTAGCGATATGTTAGGTATTCAACCTACCATATCGCTACCGCGATGATTTTTGTAACGTATTGTAAGGAGGTAGGTATGTAAGTATCAACCTATTGTGATTAATACTTACATACCTACTTACAATACGTTTTCAACGTTTCATATTTTAAAATGTTTGCAAAAGGTACGATCATTTTAACGTATTAAGTAGGTAAATCATTTATTGTTATTTTGGCAACAGAAATTTTAATATTCTAATAATTTCGTAAAACAGTTGCATGCGACTGTACATCTTGACACCAAACTTCATCTTGAGACCAAGAGCAAGGTTTAATGTTTTCAAAGAAGTTTAAGCCAATCTAACCTACTCATTTAAAACAGCAAAACATGTATTAAATTGAGAATTTATCTCTGTCTGACATTTCTAAGGACTTTAGACCGATAAAAGTAGAAATATGTTACACAAATTAATATAAATAGTTTTTCTTGGCAATTTTTCGTAAACTCTTTAATCTAGCCCTTGGACTATACCTTAAAAATGGAATTCATTATATCTTCTAAACTAAGACCCGACAAAATCTGTGAATTGGCGACAAATTTCGACAAATTATCGACTAAATTTGGGAGAAAACAGATCTTCGCTAGGTGCCCTAACTTAATGGGGCCAAGCTGGGGAGATTCTCCCCAGCTCGGCCACCTTGACACGCTTATAATTTCTGAACCCGTGACCGACAGATTCTGAAATTTGGCGACAAATTTCGACAAATTATCGACTAAATTTGGGAGAAAACAGATCTTCGCTAGGTGCCCTAACTTCATGGGGCCATGCTGGGGAGACTCTCTCCAGCTTGGCCACCTAGAAACCCTTATAACTTTTGAACCAGTGACCGACAAATTCTGATATTTGGCGACAAATTTCGACAAATTATCGACAAATTTTTTGTGTTATCAAAATTAAAATTCCTGATGGTGGCCATGCCAGTGTCAGCCACACAAGTTCATGTAATCCTATTGAATGACATTTCATGAAATCATGACATTGAGGATTATGCTAACTTAAGGAGTTGTATTGCTGATTCTAATGATTATAATTCTGTAAAGCCTTATTTGTTACGGTCGCAAATCATATTTTAATCCACATACAACCTGACACTGACCTGTAATTGCAAAAGACGAAACAAAATTTGAATTTCGTGGGCTACCTTAGCGCATCGCCCTTAAGTATGAATCTGAGGTGTTTTTTTTATACAGTGGTGGAGTCGCTTGCGCCCCACCTAATGGTATATGATCGCCGTCTCCATTGAACATCTAAAACACTAATACAGGCATTGCAGGAGCATTGCCATCCTGGAGACAAACATAAACAGTCTCATGTGCTATCGACTGCCAAACGGCGCTAGAAAAAGGTATGTCCTCATCAGCGCCCTATACCAGTCCACTGGTACGCATAGACCCCCTTAATAAGACGCTATTATAAGTCTACTCTCAGCCATTCCCGTCCAGCTGCTACCAGCCACTCTGTGAAGAACTTCACACTTCCTGAACTTCAATTCAGAATCTGAGATAATTATTAAGTTTTGAACAATAAAGTTCAAATTCCATTGTGACCAAAATGTATTTGGGCACTCAAAAACCAGACTACATAACGCTGTAGTTGATAATTGAGTTAGTGGCAATGAACGTAAATTATTTGAGATTCTGAATTCAAGGAGCTCTGGGTAATATGACTTACTTGACAGTCCTCTCGGAGGCCATGTGTCCGCAGGGGTTGAAGGCGTAGGTGGGCGGGCCGGCGTCCACGTAGAAGGCGGGCTCGATGCCCATGCACACGCGCACCACGGAGCCCGCCGTCAGGCACATGGGGCAGCGCCGCGAGCCCGACTCGCTGCCCTCGGCGCCCCAGGAGTGCTCGCCTGGGGAGAGGAGGGAATATGGGTAAGTTATGTTCAATTTTTTTTATTCCTGGTAGATGGTAGTGAGGTCCACATGTACTGTACATCAATACTTTTCAATAACAAACCAAATCGAAAGAATTAAGGTAATAAGGTTATGATTGTGGCAACATCCCGCCACATACGAAACTACACTCAATATGTGTGGTTCTTTCCTCAAAAGACCATTTCAGACACCAATCTGCATGGTCTTCACATGATCTGACCAAAATTATGTCTGGACTTTAAAAGAGACTGTGTCTTCTGAGTTTGTTTCGGCCTTTTTCTCAGAGTAGTCAGATAGGAAACGTCGACCTCATCTAGTTTTTCATATATTATAGACGTTACACACCAATTTACGGAAAATAAAATTTTCATTTCATAGCACTGACGAAACCTGCATCGCGATATCAAAATTATCCGACCAATTAATATACAATTAGAAACCGGACCACAACCGTCCGGCAATAGCCAACCAGACACAACACCCGTCTGGTCGGAAGATCTATCTCTCTAAGGAGGATAAGGAACTTTGCACCTTGTTCCTACACCTCTAAAGTCTAAGTGATAAATGAAATTGATCCTTAGGATCCAACAAGTTGCATTCGTTAACGATATAGTAACGGGTAAATTAGACCACCTGAATATGGAGCGGAGAAATGCGGTCCAGCTCGAAAAGTCGAAAAGCTTTCCCAGAAAATGGGTAACTAATCAAAGTTTCAAAATTATTATAAAATTGGAAGAGCGACAAAAAAAAATGTTGACCTCAGTTATAGGTTTATGGCACACAATATTCACACAAAAATACTTGTATTAGGCTGCCTGTCCACTGGAGCGGAGAGGAAAGGAGAGGAGCGGAGATGTGCCAAAATTAACCAATAGAATCGTACCTCGAGAGCGGAGTTTTGATTCTATTGGTTAATATTGACACATCTCCGCTTCTCTCCTCTCCGCTCCGGTGGACAGGCAGCCTTACGTATTGAAAATTATAACAGTTTTTTTAATATTTTTAATTGTCGAATTTAATGATGCTGACTATGCATCATACAAAATGTTTTGACCAATCCTACACAAAATCAAAAAGTCCGACGCCACAGGAAAAACCCACTACACTTCCATTTTGGGAAAGGCCTATACTTAATATAGTGAGATAAGCTTCACAAATTGGCTCGTATTTGACAAACAAATAGCTTATCAGACAATTATGTCGCAATAACACATTTCCCTAAATATTTTTTTTATATTCGAGGAATCGAGGCATAAAAACAAATTCTAAGATACCGAATTTTTTCTTGTATAAATTACCTATTTACCCTATTTGCCTTATATTAAAAGTAATGTTGAGGATAGATTTTAATTAAATTTACATACCTAAACAAATTCATATTAAATAATGAATAGTTAATAAATAATACAGAATACACAACCATACCCGGTTAAAATTTGCCGGCTTTACCAAGCATTCTGCATTTTTGTATTCGTTTGGTAGTTTGATACACGTTAGAGAGATTACGTTATCTTTGAAATCTGAGATAATGATTTTTTGTTGGCCGGGAAAACACGTTGGTTTTGTTAGTTTTATACAGGATGAAATTTTTGAGCCTCACGTGGATGGAAAGTACTCTAAATAATGCATCCCATCAAAGTGCAAGGTGTATTTTTTTCGGATTTTAGCTGGTTCGATTCCCGAGTGCGCCAAGCGAATTTTCGAAAATCTTTGAATGCCGATTTGTTTCTTTAAAAAAATAAAGGAAAGTTTCCTTTGAGTAGTAGTATTTAAAGTACTTTCCCTCCAGGTGAGGTTCAAAAATTCCAACCTGTACATAGTGGGTGCAAGCGAACGAAACTGGACTCGTCGTGCTCGTGGACGACGAGTGAGCGATCCGCTTTGACTTTCACGACCTCTCATGCGGTTTTTTTTACATCGTTCTAACTTATAGAAGCAGCATTTTGTACTATCTTAATTTAAAAGAGTGTCCATTGTATTTCTTCTCGTTCCTCTCCATAGAGATTATTAGAGATCTACGTTTTAGAACGGGCGACCAGCTCTTAACTTGTCACTGACCAAAGTGGTTTAAATTGAAATAAAGGAAGGAATTGGGGGTTGAGTGGTCCAAGTCCCAGGGTCCATACATCCTGGCGGAATATGGGATACATGCGGCAATCTCCGACCACATTGGACCTCTTAACAAAACGAATGATGATAGATGAAGGTCTATAATATTTACCTTGCACATGTCCACAGTTGAGGTACACGTAGGGCTGGTTGAGGTCCTGCTGCGCGGCAGACAGCTTGCGCGGTATGACGAGCGTGTTCAGGCCCACGGGACACTGCGGCCGCCCCGCGTTCAGCTCGTCCACTAATTGTTCGAGATCGCGTTTTGTCTGTGGAATTGATTTTCGAAATTAAATCCAGCACAAAAGGATCCACTAACCCGAACTGGGCCCGCTTGATGGGTTTTGGCCCACTTCCCTCTTACAAATAGGAGGCCTGTATCCCAGCAATGGGAACGTAGGATATGATCATATGACTATACGAGTTTCAGTGTGACCACATTTTTATGAAAGCCTGTAACTATTGACGAAAATGTAACAAGCATTCTGATAACAAAAGATTTGGCAACAGATAAGTTATTTAAAAATCTGGGTTAATGATATTTCTATCAGTATATTACGTGTAAAAATTCGTCATGACGTATTTTCTAATCACATCCACTGGCGTCGGCGAAAATACCCAAAATTTTACCTTAGTCATATTTTATTCAGCTGTGTTATTGTGACGTCATCAACTTACCGGTGAGTTTTTAAGTCCTTCAGCACTCCTCCACAGTAGTGTAGCGCCACATAAATCTATCATCGTCCCGTCTCTGAGGACGTTTGTCTCTGCTTGACAGGGTAGGCCCTACAAAAGAAAGAATAACATATTTATAGCTAAGTATGGGAGCGCACATAGAATAAATATCGGCAACTCAATCGGCAAGTTTGAACGTTGAAGGAATATCTCAAGGGTTTCCCACGCGTGTTTCAAATTCCTAACGAATTCTTGGAATAATTTGTACCACCTGTTTCTTGAGGTTTAAACAATATATTGTGTTTAGATGCTTTCCATCCGGTTCCCTTGCATCAGCACGTGATTACACAGCTGGCAATTTTTTTGTGACTAAAACTTTAGTGACAGGAAGACTAGGATTCTAACATGCAACATCGTGTCAAACAGTGCATACAGATGCCAATCTATGTAACTTTTTCTACTGGAATATTCGGCACGGTTTTTTGTCGGAAACCAGTGGCCACAGTTGAAAAATTGACTGACCTACCAAAACCCCCAAGCAGCTGTTCACTTTAAGATTCAATCTTTGACTACCTGCTATTTTTGTTGCTTTTTTTCTGGCTTTTTATTAGTACAGATGGTTCAGTCCGCTAAGTCATTTAAATAAAAAGCGACTCTTGCTACGACACAATAAAGTGCAATTCAGGTGGCACAGCGCTTATTACCTATAGTTGTATTCACCTATAAGTTGCCTGTCTTTCTATCGCGTAACTCTCTCTTCTGACTACGTTACGCCCACTGAATTCGACAAGTCGAGCCCGCCGCGTACCTACTTGTAGCTTCATACCTAAAATACGGAGTGAACTGTATTCATCTGTGGTAAATTACATGTTCGATTTTAACTTGCGTGTCTTTTGCTGGGATACATAATATAGTAATTGATGACGCTGTGTGTACAGACGCCATCACATCAAGTTACTATAATCTGTCAAATTTATTTACTTAATAGATTTTCAACTTTATCGCTAAAGAATAAGGTTCAAGTTCAATGTTGATTGGGAAAATTTGACAGATTGGAGTAGGTAGATGTGCTGGCGTCTGTACCATCATCTTCGTAACTTACCTTCTGTTGTGCAGAGCGGCTCTCCCTGAGCGAGAACACGGCGCCTCCGACGGAAGTCTCGCGCCACGGCCCGCAGGTGGCGCTACCGCCACAGAAGTCACCGCGCGGATGCATGATCAAGACACCATTTGTCGTAAGTCCATCTATTTCGTGGTTCTCTGTCCATTTTGTCGCTTTTTCCTGGAAATTATGATGATACGTTCAAATATTGGTGGTATGGTTATCGGAAAATCTTATCACTTTCTGGACCTTATCTGGATCTTATCACCTGTAAGAGGTGCATGACTACTAAACTAATGAGACGTGCGAGAATGGTATTGTGCCATAACTGGGGACAGATATTTTATCTATCAATGGATGAAATGTGGAGACTGAGAGCCATAATTATTATGGCCAGCAGTGGACTGCGATGAACCGAATTGATATAAGAGGATCTACTTGTCTACACGATCAGCCACACGACGTAAGAGCTAGTTTAAAATCCTTTGGTCTTAAAGCATCATCTATTCATGAGCGTATCATGACCACCAACATAAAAAAAAATTGTTTCAAAGAGTTTCTGAATGTCTGTCATTAAAAGATCGCTGAATCTAAGTGGAGGCTCATGGCGAGTAATGGCGACTAAATTGTTGGCATTAGCCGTTCATTTACGTGAAGCAGCTCTACGTCACAGACGCCAACGGATGACGTCAGGAGCGTCAAATCTGTACCAGGTTTGTACTCAGTTTGTACTTGCGATAAAAGATCACGGAGGAATTCTCAGCAGTTGTTTGTTTCTTACTCAAGTTTTTTTTTTTTTTTTTTTTTTTTTAATGATTTTTATTGCAATCTATCATTCTTGCAGATATTCAGCAATATGTTTGAATATTATTAACGGGTTTGTACGGAAGCTGTCCAGTGACTGCCCCGTTTATTCTTACAGCCTCTTAAATAAGGACTTGAGGAATCTTTCTCTTAAGTCTTCTGGCGACTGTTTGGGTGTTCATCAGGTTTACTGCGAGGATGTTTGGATGATTTGTGATTCGCTCTTTGTATGCTTTTGTCCTTTCTGAAATTTCTTCTATTACAGTTTTGATGCAGAGGTCGTGATGGAGTCTCTTATTTGAGACATACCAAGGTGCGTTCGTTATTATTCTTAATATTTTTGACTGGAACCTCTGAATTATTTCTACATTTGATTTTGCCGCTGAGCCCCACAGTTGTAGGCCGTACGTCCATATAGGCTTTATTATGCACTTATATAGCAACAATTTGTTATGGAGTGAGAGTTGTGATTTATTATTTAGTAGCCAGTACATTGTGCGTAACTGTTGGCCCATAGCCAGCCGCTTGGTAAATATGTGCTTCTTCCAAGTTAGTCGTCTATCCAGATATATTCCAAGATACTTGGCGTGATCCTCTTGCGGGAGAGGTATTCCGTTAAGAGTGACGGGGGGACATGTCACTTACTCAAGTTACAAAACATCCAATCAATAACTTATCGTCCTCCTACACCTACTAGATAATTTCAGAGACTGTTTAGGTGGATCGGTAACCAGACACAGAACCTAGAGGCTAGGCTAGGCTTACCCGGTTCCTGGAATGAAAAATATCGACGTGTCAACATTAAACGCAAGTCAAGTGATCCAATTGGCTATTGATAATCCAGTCAACCAACCAATTACAATAGTTTACGAGCGCTTGACAATTTGTTAGATAATTTTTGTTCCAGAAACCGGGCGTTGAAGTCCGACCCACGGGCCACGAACGAATTCGTTGACATAACATAAAATACAACAAAAATACTTTTCGCCCAACCTTACGGTAAAAGTATCGGTCACTTACCCCTAAAAATATATTTCTGGAGGAGTCAAAACCGGCTGCGTAAATGCGGCAGTTGTTCACATCGTTGCGGTCTGATATGATGCGGCACGCGAACCGAGATATTGTGCTCTGCAGCACTTTTGTGTCACCACTCTTGTCGCCAGCCACTGTGTCCATCACCACGAAGTCGATCGGCGATTCTGATGATCTACCGATCTGGAGACAAGGAAAGAATTCTGTTGGTTATAATATTTCACAGTTAGAGTTTGCCATTTTTTACGTAATACTAACGTAGAGGTTACATTTCATGAAGGTGTTATGTGATTTAGAATAGAATCGCTTTATTTCGGATACAAATATCCAGATAGTGTTAGTAATATGAAAAAAATAACTTATTACCTACATAACATAACATAATCAGCGTATTAATGTTCCCACTGCTGGGACACAGGCCTCCTCTCTGTGAGAGGCTTTAATCTACCACGCGGGCCCAGTGCGGGTTGGTAGATGTATTACATCTCGTCTCGTCTTCGAATTTTTGGTTCTAAGACATGCTGGTTTCCTCACGATGTTTTCCTTCACCGTTTTGAGAGCAGTGGTGATGAAATTATTTACACAAAGTAAAGCGCCTGCTTAGGTTCGAACCCACGACCTACAACTCGTAAGTCAGGGCCGTTACCACTGGGCCACCACTGCTCTATTGTTAACTTATTGCCTAGTGTTAGTCAACATCAACCTCCGCAGTCCGCACAAACTGCTGTACAATCGGAGAGCCGAAGCTCTCAGCTAGTTTTCAGGATGCTGTTTTGACTGCCCCTCACTCTCCTCAGTAGCGACGCAGTTTTTTTGCGTATAATTTGAGCGACGAAAAATAAAAAGTATTAAAAAGATGATACATTTAATGCCATAGTTCATGTGAAGATAACATTTTAGTTAGAACTTACATCCCACAGTAATACGCGATACATTACATTAGTAGAACATTAGATAAGGATACTGTTTCCTATTAAAATGGTTTTTGGTCCGGGGAAATACCGAGATGTCATAAAAAATCCAGAGTATAAACTAAAATAAAAACAATTGAACTGATAAAAGATTTGCTTACGAGAGTGGAATTCCCGAAGTGTGTTATATTCATGAACGATAAATTCGAAGATAATAAGAAGTCATGCATGACTATTACATCAATTTGAATAGGAATATTTTAAGGTGATAAGATAACATACCATCCTGAACCTAAATTAATTAACCTCTTAGCAACAACGTTTTATAAGCATTGAATCGAAATCACAGTAATCTGTTGAGCTCCGATTTCATCACGAGCAAAAAAAGTTTAGACTGAGGAAATTGGACGTGACAAAAGGTTTTTTTTATGAATAACGAGTAAATCCTCAGCCTGCAGCCGAGGAGTGTGAAGGCTGCGTTACGTCACCCGTTCCAAAGAGTGACTGCAGCGCTCTGATTGGCAATGCCGAGAAGCATTCGCGAGCCTGTCAAATGCTCCTCAAAGTGCATCATAGAGGCCAGAGGATGTTGTGAATGTAAATGCTATTAGTATTTTAGAATATAATTGGCAGCAATATAAACCGATTCGCAATACAGAATTAACCGGTTCATCTAAAATTGAACACCACGACTTTCCTCTAAACCAAACTAATTGGTGTTTGGTACAAAAACAAATTCCGTTCTGTATTTCGACGAATTTATCCCGAACAATTCAGAAAATTCAATAGTTTGGAAACTATTTTTGGGTCTCTGTCTGTGGTGGTGCTCCTGATTTTGTTAAAATATTTAACAATTTCGTCAACGTTGTCCCATTTGTCGCTTGGCAATCACGCACCTTATTTCTTGAGCCAACTGGGACGTCAGTATCATTATTTTATTTTTACATCTCCACCAGGCATTGTATTTATTTACACAATTTGAAAGTATTTTCATGTGTAACAGATTTGTAAGGTTACCTTCAGAGCTGAAAACGCTCAAATAATCCCTAATTAATGCTTGTTTACACAGACTGGAACCAACCTTTAATTCCCAATAACGAGAAATTCCAAATTCAATTTATCTCGATGTTGGGTAAGATGGAGTTCAATTAACTTATAATAACTTTAGGAGTTTACGAGCATAACGATTTGATGGAAATACGCATTTGAACCGTGGCATCCATTTAGATTTGGTACTTGGTAACGGACAAATCGGTGAAGATAAGCGTTGAAATGTAATAATTTAAATTACAAAATGATCGGGTAAGTTCACACGCACGATCACGCACATGTTGTTCAATAAGCCCATGGTGTATGACAATGGGTGAAGGCGTTGATCCGTCAACATCGGAATTCGTTGCGTCAAATGGCAATGTTTTCAATAGTGCAGTAGTTGTGGGGGCATATTGTACTCGAGTATAAGAATGCAGATTAGCGTGATCGACGCCGCATTGCTGCTGTTGGGTAACTTGAGGCAGCGAGTCAGCGAGGAGGCGTTTGCGTCACGAGCCTAGCGCGGCACCGTGCACGGGCGCGACGCCGCATACATTACCAGTACGCAAGGCCTAGCATTATGCACTTGTGAAATTAACTTTATGACAATCGATCGGCCGACTTTTACTCAAGGCTGCATAGGAAATGGAATCTTCTTCGTACTTTTAACAGTAATTGTCTTGTTCTTGAGAATACGTAATATGTGTAATCCAATAAGATCCTATTACATTCGTAGTTCAGCTCGTGGCTAGGTAATAACAGCTTCATGGGTCGATCCGTTAGGGGAAGCTACGCTTTCCGGGGTTAGTTCGTGGATGGGTCATCATCTTTGTGCCTCTGAAAGCACGTTAAGCCGTTGGTCCCGGCCGGCTGTCATACGTGGATCTTTGACAGTTGTTACGGGTCTTCAGAAGTCCGAAAGTGTGATAACCAGTTTTACTAAGAGGAAACGCGTTACCCAGTTACTGGGTTGTGGAGGTCAGATAGGCTGTCGCTCCATGTAAAATACTGGTATTCAGCTGCATCCCGTTAGCTGCTTCCGGTTAGTCTAGAAGCCGACCCCAACATAGTTGGTAAAAGGCTAGGCAGATATACAGTCGTACTTTCGTAGTTCAGCGAATAACATGTAGTAAGTATATGCACTCTCAAAATTACTATTCTCAAAACTAATCTAAAATGAGCACGAATCTGTTCCTCGTAATATTATAAACGACGAGTCTCCGAGTATTCTATGCGAGTAACTGGCTAGAACATCATTACTCCAATTTGTCGTGTCTAAATTCAATCGGAGTGGTACTAAACCCATTGCGCAACGACAGCTGCGTCTAGGTTTCAATTGAGCAACTCTGAATTATATTTTTTCCCTCCAAACCACAGAATTGGATCAGCGGGCGTGACGAGAGAATAAAGATGGTGGAGAGATTACATGCTATCCGGTTACCATCCCGTTACACAGCGAGTTGCGTCCAGTGCGTCTGTTCCTTAGCACCAAGACTAATCTCATCTAGCCACGGTTTAAATATTAACCAAAACAATCGATAATTACATCTTGTGCAAAGAGATAAGAGCCAACCCACTCACGCACGGGTATCGGTCGTGTTCCGAATGTGTATTGTTCTCAAAGTCTGTAATTGCGTAGCTATTTCTAATAATATTTCACCGTCGGTCGCCATTAATCGTCCAATAAATATAATATACGGCGTAAAAAGTTACATAAATAAAGTTTAACGAGAAAATCTCAATGCTATTGTTCCTAAATCATTCCGCTCTATAGTCTTTTTACCACTGACCAAGGTTAAATGTCGGTCAAGGTTTACCCGTTGCTGAAACGTTGTATTATGTAAATTGAAGCATTACAAGATAAACAATGCACATAAACGCACATTAAACGAACTTATAATCAACTGTTATAAAGTCTATAGTGTTAACCGGTATTAGAGTGCTGTGATTTGCCAGGAAACTTACGTCAGTAGACGCAGGCATTTAGTTATTACAATCATGTAATATTAGGTGTCAAGCCGCGCCATTTTGTGTTAGCTATCGGTAAGGTAATGCAGTGGCCGCCTGTAACTGATATCAGCTGACCGCAGCCAGATAAGACGCACCTACATAACAAAACCACAACTCCACAACTGAGCGATAGAATAATTAGAAAAACAAGAAATAAATTACTAAGGGCATTTAGGTACAAATATTCCACAACTCGCCACGCAGGTAATTATCTAGCCTTCAAACGTAGTCGAATTAAAATTCTACGTGGTTCTATATTGGCATCCTTAGATAACACTTCTTTGAACCAGTTTAGTCAGTGTTTTTCAACCTTTTTCATGGCGCGGCCCCCGTATTATGGAAAAATATTTCGCGACCCTCTACCCTTCACTGTTTCTAACTTGGAATTCAAGTCGGTTACTTTGGGTACCTTTTAGTTAAACTGAAAAACACAATCCACAATTGGCCACGGAATCTTTGAGGTGTTTTATTCCATTTGGAACCTCCCGATTTCGTCAGTGGCTCAAAAAAAAGGCAAACAGAGAAATCGCCTAAAATTTAGAAAACGATTTAATCCTATGTGTAGCAAAAACGGATCCGCGATGAGAAAAATTGGTTAACGAGAAACAAGCGCAAGGGTGTTCCTCGACACGCAAATCGACCTCTTAAAGAGCCTTGGCGACCCCTAGGGGATCACGACCCACACGTTGAAAAACACTGGTTTGGTCCTTTAAGGTCCATTGTGTCGGGCGCGTGCTGCATCTTCAAGATTGCCATTTGAAAAGGAAATTCGATTTGGTTCACTTCTAGATATTATGTCCGCTTGTTATTCTTGTCTGGCTTCCGAGATACTTTATGCCATGGAGCATTACATACAACTTCAATATTCAAACGATCGAATTTGCAAATTCGAAGGAGAATTTCAATTGGCTTCGTTCAATATACTCTTCTCAGTATTACTATAAATAATTGAATTTATTATTTTCAATAATGAAGCCGTGTAAGAGACAATAAATATTCCCCTTCTTGCAAACAAATTCATAGCAACCGCAGGTGTAAGCGGTTAAGGCAGGGGCTGTGCTTCGACCCGGCAAGCAATGAAGCCTCCACTTGGAGGCAATTTCCTTTCCATTTTGATACTGGCGTTATCACCACGCTTCGCTTGCTTTACAATCTAATTTGAGAACGGGGAAGTGGTATCATGTTCACATTTGGCTGCCATTGTCATCGAAACAGGCATTTGTTGAAAACAACTTCATTAAAAGGATTTTATTGTGCGAAGGTCTACAGGCAATGTAATTCCTTAATACAATTATTTTGTATGCAGTTGCCCCCTACTGGTGTATATTGAAACCGTTTATCGTAGATCTCAATCCTAACCAAAAAATTCTACAGTTAAAGTGAAATCTTTTCAGCTTTCAAATCCGCTGCACAAAATCCTAGATCAAAACATAATTGCATTTCTCAAAAATACCCTCTTTTTTAGAAAGTACCGTCTGTCTGCTGGCGGGCGCCATTTACCTGGCCATGTGGCTATACATTCATCTGCTTCCTGTTATTCGAGTCTCGGCACTCAACATGGCAACAAAAACTCAGGTACAGAACAAACACTATTAAACGCATTGTTCGTATAAAATTCAGTATAATTTTTCGGTAAATAACGGATAAACTACATTCCGTTCTGCCTCTTTTCTGAGACCTCGATTCTTTGCTGGTGTAGTGTCATGATAAACCGTATATTGGAATTTTTTGTGGAAGCTTTTTCATGATGAAAGTGGATCTTAGCGATTCACGTGTATTTTACGTTATCTGATCTACACAGTTTTGATTATTGAATAAACTTCACTGATCAATTCGCTTGTGCAATGCTCAGTTAAGCTCGATTTAATTTTGATTAAACAAAGTTATGTTATGAGCTCGTCGAGAATTTAATACGCCTACAATCGAGAGCTATGCTAATATTACAATATTTACTAGGGCTGCCAGATGTTCTGCAAAAGTTATAACATTTTCTTGTTTAAAAGTTCCTGACAATTTCAAATTTCCCAATCCATCTTGCGTTTGGAACAATATCATAAATTATCCGAAAGCTTTTTCCAATACCATTTATTTGTACAGTAATTACGTACAGCAACGAAAACAAATGCGTAATTGAGTACGAAATATATCAAGTGGATCCCTGCCTTGACAGCGATCGAAGACAGAGCATTCGATAGCTTCGTGTAGGCGGTAACGTAGGCGAAGATACGGAGGCTCACTCGACTATCTCCAAAACATTCAGTATACATAATTAAAGCACATTATCTGAACAATGAACCTACATAATGTAGCTTATTCTAATCCCATCTACATAATTAGGTTCGTGCCAAAAAGGAAACGAACTATTAGATAGAGTCATTGCATGATCCAGATTTTTATCGGTCGTTATAAGCATAGTTGTTAATCTGGCTCAGGGCTCAGTCGTAAAGAGATTCAAATTCAATTACTTAGCGTACGTAGTCTACTTGCACGCATTCAAAATAGGTATTTCTAACTAGGTCTTATATCTTCAAGTCACAAAGCATTACAAGTTTGAACTGAACTGAAGTCAGAACCCTACACAAATACGGTGAAGTTTGTTTATATTACCAAATGTAGTTTTGCAAACTCCTGAGCCTCATATCCTCGCATGTCATAAGCATGTTACGGCACGTGTTCCGAGTCAACGCATCTGCTCATGTCGATATGCGGATACAAGTATACAACATTGCATTTGGCTACCTGGATTTTCACGGCATTCGCATCATGCTATAGTGAACTCTGTAACTCTTTAAATACAGTTTATATTACATACCCGTGTGTTTATATTAAATAGGTTATGAAAACTTGAATGTAGGGAACTTGTGTGGAGTCCCCGTTGTTCGCGACATGCCGCTGACTGTCAATAGGCAGCTTCCCCTACTAGAGGACGTCTCAACGGAAGGTCTTTTGAAAAGGTCGAAAGTGATTGACGTGAAATGAACAAGATGGTTGAATTGGCCGGTAAATTGGGACCTCGTATAAGATAGATGAGTTTCACGGAGACATTCATGTTTTATTTACCGTGTCATGTCACCCTACATTTCTATGCCATTCGATGTATTGATAAAACATTACCCTCCTTCTGGGGCAGTCGGGTAAAAAGAATAATTCATTACAGAGTTGCCATGATAGTTCCAACTGGAAACGAAGAATCATCAATTGAAGCCCTGATCGCGGGTTTATGACTAAAACATGTGGCATTTATTTTTGTTGATGCTGACATGGTAAAACCTCTTTCGTCAAACAAGGCAAATTCTGGTAACAGTTATAGGAAATGTTTGGATGTACGAAGAAAGAATCACGTAGGTACTTTTAAATTACAAATCCTTGACCTAAAAGTATACCTACATAGTTTCACATACATTACGAAACTGCGAAGTTCCGTTCAATTTTGAACCTGTAAGGCTAATGCCAATTGTATGCTTCCTACACAGACATTACGCTGCACTGGCATGGAACATAACATGGAACATTCACCATCGAAGCAACCAATAATCAAGTAGCTGTATGCAAAGTAGTATGTGCCTCAAGGTATTATGTGTTAGTTGGTAAATTTGGCTTGTTGGTTCAGATTGTATGGTTAAATTGGCCGTGGCGTTTCCGGGAAAGAATAGAACTAGAACTCTTTGAAGACCATTCATTAAGGACGAGCGATGGACATGGAAAGAGTTGCCTCATGATCGTGAGTTAAATGGGTACCTATTCAGGATATTTTTGGATAGTAACCAATCCAGGATATTTAATAAGTGCCCCCCTTCTGCAAGCGAAGGAATATAGATAGATAAGATCTATCCCTATCGGATAAAGTGTCGCTAGCGGCATAATAGCGGCGCTGCCTCGGCCCGGCTAAAGTGCCGTAAGCATTGCATTGTCATTGTCACTGTCACTTGTTATTTTGTTTGATTGTTGAGGTTAGTTCGCTGCAAAACACCACATTACCAAAACGAAAGCAAATGGTAACGTGTCGAAGCAAAAACTGTAAATCAATGTTGGACATAATTGACAACCATAATTTCCAAGTTGGTTCACCAGATATATGGTTATCTTGCAAGTTGCGAAGCATTAAAAAAATGCACCAGCTCTGGGGGCCAAGTCTACGAATTTACAAACGTCACAATGATCTCTCGATGGTGAGTTTTTGACAGATTTTGTATGGCAAATCTGTCAAAAACTAACAATCGAGAGACCATTGTGACGTTTGTAAATAGCATTTTTTTGCCCCCTGGTGAATAGCCAGTGCCGCTGCTGCAAACAGTAGCAATACCAGGTATAGATAGATATTGGACGAATTCCGGCGCACAATGAGGTCGGCCCACGCAAATGGCGCGAAATGGGACATCCTTCGTTCTAGTTGCATGAGCTGCATAGTTGTTTCGCAAGCTTGCGTACTAGAGCATTAATTAAATTAATTTGTTTACACAATGATCGGTACAGTAATAGCGGCTCCTTGTTTTTTTTTCCAATTAAAACGTGATTAACGAGGCGTTTACGAATATTTTTGTTTGGATTTTAACCTAGAAAATTCTCAAGACTTAAGTTCGTTTTTTTTTTTCTATTTTATCTGATCCTAACTATGAAATTACATCGTTATTTTTCATGCATACATATTTCATACTGCTAATAATTAACGTTTATGCACGTAAAGAGAATGCTGTACATAGCTTATTTAAAACTAAATTCAATGAGCGTTGAATAAAATATTTATGATTAAAACTATTCATTCATGCACGTTGCCCGGCACGGCATTTGGTAAATACTTTATTTTATTATTATAATAAATTTCACGGCACACGATATTATAATAAATGGATTAGCAACCAGAGTGTTTTCCCCAATTAAAAAAATGTGAACGAACTGGGGGAATACTAAATTAGCACTCGCAATGGGGAAACTTAAACAAAACGGAGTAGAATGAACGGAGACAAAAAGGTGATTCACCCAAATACATGTTGAATAAAAATAAACAATTAAACATATCTTAATTAAAGAGAAGAGAATCGTAATCGCGGGTTAATTTGATCGTAATTAACAGCTGCATTGTCGTTTTCCTTTTAGTTTCCCGTTCAATGCAGAGTAACATTACGTACAATTTAACAATCGAAAAAACCAGAATTTTGATATCAAATATAATCGGGAATTGAAACTGTATATAAAATGTATTCGTATTTTGCCTGCGGGGTAGCGTTGGGGGAATTCCGATGCGTCTGGCGTATTCTGATATTATTACGAAATCGCATAACTTTCGGGGAAAGCCACAGAGAAACAGCCCGAGGCAATTTTTTTTAATGTGCGTTTTGCTACAGCATAACAGCACCAACTGACGTTGCTTTGTCAGTAAAATGATTATTGTTCACTGACAATAATTCTGCAGGTAAATAAAGACCCTCACATTATTTCATCAAAATTCAACTCCAGCCGAATTTAGAACGCGGAATTCAAGGTAAGTCAATTACTTCGACAATCATAGACAATACTATTTGATACGCCACACACTGCACATTCATTATCTCAAGTGTGTATAATTTATGTCTCGTTGTAAGACATTAGATGCTGTCGTATTCACATCATTGTTTTCTACCTGCATGACCTTAGGTACTGACGGTCAGTGCGTAAATTGCCGAACTGTCCATTCAGTAGAAAAACATACGGTAGCTATACAATACAACAAAACAAATGTCTAAAATATCACTACAATGATTCTTAATGAGTAGCCGATTGTTCGCCATTGTCCACATATTCGCACATGTTCTCGACAGGCCATCCCAATTCTCGGCGCCATTGTCCTACGAACAAAGGCTATAATCCAAGATGGCTGGCGGCAAGTACAATCATATCCACGTCCTTACTTGTGGTCTTTAAAAAAATGGAATGGCCTGATGGACGCGGGCGGTTCTACAGATGACCCAATTTGGAGCGTCCCCAAGGTACGAAATTGCGCCTTTTACGGACCCAGTTCTGCGTTTCAAGCCGTGAAAGTACTCTGATTGCGTTTAACTTCCGGTATACCCGTGTAACGTTTTGCTTTTAGTGAAATTAAAACGAAGATTCGTCGCTCAATAAATTCTTGCGGCGACGGTTCCAACGCTTTCAAGTATGTGGCTCTAAAAGCCTGAACAGAGATACATTCTCATAAATTAACCAAATCTTGTTATTTACTGACAGCTTACTAGACTAGCTAACGTTAAACTGATATAAATTCGTTCCGAGTTTACCGAATAAACAGTCCTGAGTATTGGAAAGTAGGAGACCAAAATAAATCAGATTTAACATGCTGTAAGAGGACTAAGACCATGTAGAATTGGAACTACATTCAGATTGGGAAAGATAGAAACCTCAAACAAAAAAAACCTAGACAGAGCGCTATCAACAGTACGTGAAGCTGGTTTCGTAAACATGTGTTGGGTGTAGTGTCATTGTAAATGTGTGCGTGTGAGCGTGTATGCACAGAGCGACGGTGTAGTTTTGGCATGCTTCACTGTATTGTTCGCAGCGCTCTGTCTTGGTTTTTTATTTGGTCTGAGGTGGAAACTAGGCCAGAAAATCTGCATGATTGTCACAATGATACTATAACATAGCCACGTGCTACCGGTTTCAACCGAAAGTCCAAATCTGTCGAGTCAACAAGAATACAGGGGGCCAAGTCTACTAATATTTTACAAACGTCACAATGGTCTCTCGATGGTGAGTTTTTGACAGATTTTGTATGGCAAATCTGTCAAAAACTCACCATATAGAGACCATTGTGACGTTTGTAAATTAGTAGACTTGGCCCCCAGTTTTTCTGTATATGCGTGCATCCGAAGTGTCATTCCTAATGTCCGTTTCAACCGCTCGGCCACCTCATAAAATTTGATGAAACTTTGCCAGGAATTAGTGGTAATTTGTTACTATACACACCTCTTTTCCTGAATTTGTTGCAAAAAAAACTAAGGCGCTATGACCAAAAATACACTCGAGAGCAATGAATCCGGGTCACTTAAAGAATCCTAAAAATCTCGGAAACTAAAAATGCTAGGTTAATGCAATAAATTGTATTTAATAGACAATGTAATACTCCTTAAATGAAGGTATTAAAACTTCTTAGTTATTGTAAAGTTATATCATAAAAAAATCAAATTTGAAAAAGGGCCACTTTCGAAGATGGAACTACGAAATTACAGCATTTGGTTTTGCTTTTGTTTGTAATCTGTCATTTATGTGGGTACATAAACCATGTTGATAGTGCTCTATATTCATTATTCAAGCTGAAATTATGTCGCTTACGCCTGAAGAATGCACCAGAATACTTACAATGCTGGAAACCGGCCGGAGTCAGCGCGATACAGCCAGGACTGTCGGTGTGTCGCTGTCAACAGTACAAAGAGTTCTCCGACGTTACGAAGAAACTGGTTCTAACCTACGCAGACCAGGAACGGGCAGAACCAGGTGTACCACAGCACGAGAAGACCGATACTTGGTGAACACCATGCTTCGAAATCGCTTTCTCACAGGAACTGAACTCACAAATCAGTTTCGACGCCTCGGAGGAAGTAACCCAAGTGCATGGACAGTAAGACGTCGGCTTGCTGAATCTATCTTAAAACCCCTTAGACCTGCAAACGGCCCTAAACTGGAGCGTGGGCATCGTATTTCAAGACTAAGATATGCCCAGAGCCACGTAAATTGGAGTATTGAAGATTGGTCAAAAGTTATGTTCTCCGACGAATCAAAATTTATGCTCTACAAGCACGATGGAAGACACAGAGTGTATCGAAGACCAGGGGAAAGATTCAAGCAAGCATGCATCGAAGAAAAAGTAGCCTACGGTGGTGGGTCTGTACTTGTGTGGGCCGGAATTTCTTCTGAAAGTCGCACAGAGCTGGTGATCATAGAAAACGGCTCTTTAACTAGCGTAAGATATGTGGAAGAAATCCTCAATGATCACGTTGGTCCATTTATGGTCAATTTAGGTGAGGATGCTATATTTATGCATGACAATGCCCGACCTCATACAGGTAGGATTGTGAATGACTACCTTCAAGAGATGAACATTACTCGTATGGAGTGGCCAGCGCGCAGCCCGGATATCAACCCGATCGAGCATGCTTGGGACGAGCTAGGCAGATGCGTAAAACAACGAAACCTTCCCCCAATCACGCTTCGTGAGCTCAAAATTGCTCTCACAGAGGAATGGGAGAATATTCCCCAAAATCGTATAAGGAACTTGGTGTACAGCATGCCAAACCGCGTAAACGCAGTAATGGAAGCACGAGGAGGCAATACGAAGTATTAAAATTCAAGAAAATCGTAATAAAGTTCAAAAATTTCATGTTTCCTATTTTTGTTTTAAGGAGAGATCAGCAGTTTTTTTCTTTATGTAATTTTGTGTTAATAAAATGTATGGTGACTTATATTTTTTTTACTTTCATTTAAGGAGTATTACATTGTCTATTAAATACAATTTATTGCATTAACCTATCATTTTTAGTTTCCGAGATTTTTAACATTCTTTAAGTGACCCGGATTCATTGCTCTCGAGTGTGGTTGGCCGCTAGAACCGCCACTTGCCGTAGTCATCGCCTGTGATTACACAGAAACTAAACAATGCAGATAGGCGAATGATGCATCAAAAGAAAGGTCTTAATTTGTTGTATTTGTTGCAAAAATAAAAAAAAACAAAACTTAAATTTACAAAAAGTTATGCTATATTTAGTTTCCAGGTTAAGGGTAGGTAGGTGCCTCACCGTAAATATTTGCAAATTAGCAACTTATTGTCCATACACATTAGCCCCTATTAATTTGATATGTATGGTGAGATACCTACCTATTCTTAACCTGAAAATAAAATATATCATAACATTTTGTATATTTACGTTTTGATGTATTTTTATTTTTGCAACAAATACAACAAATTAAGACCTTTCTTTTGATGCATCATTCGCCTATCTGCATTGTTTAGTTTCTGTGTAATCACAGGCGATGACTACGGCAAGTGGCGGTTCTAGCGGCCAACTATTTTTGGTCATTGCGCCTTAGTTTTTTTTGCAACAAATTCAGGAAAAGAGGTGTGTATAGTAACAAATTACCACTAATTCCTGACAAAGTTTCATCAAATTTTATGAGGTGGCCGAGCGGTTGAAACGGACATCATTCCTACAGCTAATATTTAAAGTTTGTTATTTAATTTATTACAATGGTTAGTATTATAGTACGTGTCTAGTCTGTATTTGTAACCAATGTGTCAATATTTGTTCATTGTTCACTAAATGAAGCACTATTTCATCGTTAGCGTCTGCAAGGTAGATAGGAAGTAACACAAACAACTATGTGACTTATTTTTTGATGGAAGGTAATAAGTGCATTAATAAGCCATAAGTGAAGTCGATTAGAGAAGTGTATTCAAGTGTCAAGCGGTTTTACAGCCGACCCACAAGGAGGTCAAATGCACAAGACTAACGGTACTCTTATAATAGTCTTCGTGTGGTGAATGAATTATGGACTGTTCCGTTTTTCACGCTATGTCGTCCTTAACAAAATTACCGTCTTTGTAGCCGAAATGAATTTAATATTTAACTTGAATGCCATTTTACACGATTGCCTCATTAAAAGGTTTCATGGAAGCGAATTAGGGATTCGTTTAAAGATCTCGATAAAAAAACGATACTGCGTTTCCGAATATTGGTCATCAGTATGTAAAATTTTAAGAAATAACAATTTTGACCTTTTCAATACCATATCATTAACATTGTGAACTTATTTAAAACATGTTTTCTTGACATTCAATAACGGTATGTTAATAGATACTCATTTTTAGTGATGCAGCGAATACCATTTGTATCGTATTCGCCGAATACCACCAAATTAACGAATATTCGTATTAGCTGAATACTTTCATGACATCAGTAATTAATGACTTCCTAGAAATCCCATATTCCGTTGCGAAACATTGTGAAAATATTCTTCGAGAAAACCTTCTACAGTGGCCTCTGAAAAGCTATTTTCAAAAGCAGTAGATATAAAGACAGAAAAAACGAATCCTAAAACCTAAATCTACTGTTTAAAAAAAAACCTATACTTAGTTAATTTTAATTATTTAATTACATGTAAAATATTTATATTGCTTAGCGTGTTTAATTTCTTTTCACCTTCTTTGAGTAATAATATTACGTGCAGCTATAGCAGGTATTCGTATTCGGCGAATACTACAATCGGTATTCGTATTCGTAAACGTAGTATTCCTTGCATCACTACTTATATGAAAGAAAAAAAAGACCGTTACATCATGATTATAATCAAAAAAACTTGTGTATTTGAATAGAAAAATTAACAATTTACTAGGTGATGCAAATCAATGAGCAATTTCAAACCAACCTCACCTACTATAAATAATCAGACTAGTGTTTAATACGAAGACAATAGAAAGTAATTTCTTTTTTCCAGTAACTGCCTAGTGACCTAGAAGACGACGATAACAAAGAAACAATTTGTTCGGTCATGTTAATAAAGGCAGGAAACTGTGATAACGAGACAAGACAAGATGAAGAAGTTATTAGCTGGCTAAATCTAACTAATATTATTAACGTGAAAGTTTGTGAGGATGGATGGATTGATGGATGTTTGTTACTCTTATACGCAAAAACTACTGAACGGATTTGGATGAAATTTGGCACACAGATAGTTTATAACCTAGATTAACATAAAGGATATGTTTCAGCCCGTTATTCCCACGGGATCTAGAATAATGCGGGTGAAACCGCGAGGCGCTACAAGTATTTTAAATGTTACACTTCTTTATTCGATATAGTGCCCAATTGCTATGGTTATCTTTCGTAATTTCTCTTCAGCCTTCAAATCATTGCAATCATCGTTGCTCGAATTGGTTGTACGCGGAGCGATTGCTATTTGATGATTTTCATCTTGAAAACAATCAACTAATTCTTTGAAGCCAAGTCTAGATAGCTCTTAGTAAGTGTAAAGAGTTATTTCGGACGAACATCCATCAGCCCTACCTCTCACCTAATACAATGGGGCCTAGTGTGATTATGTCTACGATAAGATCGAGCTAGACATGCCAATATTCAACAAGATAATGACGCCTCCATAGGTAGAGAGTGTACAAGGGCTTGAGATTGGCTCCACCCTATTCATGTAATTTCTAACAATCCCAATTACGAATATGATCTAAGCGAGCATGTTCAGTCAGATCAACAGCATTCGTCTAGACGTAGAAGAGATAATGAGCGTTGAGCGTCGCGTCTCATCCCAGGGTCCGATGAACCGTCTCTCCTCTACCCCCTAAGTACCCGTACCCACCGGGCCTCCCCAACCCATTGATAGGTGAATAATCTCCGAAATATTGAAGTTCACATTGTCTGCAAATCGGATACACAGGTTACAAATATTTATATTAAATTCCACGAGTATTTGTATGGCTTGAGAATATAACTGTTCAGATCTCTTTGAGCTTTTCGTAATGTATGCTATGTAAGTATAAGTAAGATATTTGCTATATTCGAAATGATAATTTATCTCTCAAAAATATCACAAAAAGGTTTTCATAAAATCATTTCAAAGCAAATTAAATTGACAGAACGTCTCTATGTTATTAATTGAATAGTTAAAGTTCTACTTAAACAAGGTGTGAATATATGAATATATTTAACAGTAATTTGAATAAACGCTAAACGTCTAAAACAAACATATTACTAAAACATATTTGATATAAGAGATTTATTGTTCAAACAGCACAGCTTGTTTACAACATGGCGACTTTGATGGTAATTTAAAAAGTTCCCAATTTTAGAGCCGTATAAATAGTCTGTTGTGAACGTTTCGGGAGCTCTCTGGGGTGAAACACTTCATTATTAAAAGATAAAAGGGAAACTTAGACTGAAAGCACTTTGTTATAAAGAAACTTCAGTTCTTAGAACAATATCGAAACAACCTTCTAACTTCGAGTGAGTGAAGTATCGTTTTAATTTTGGTCTGGTAGAGAGTAAGTTGTGCGAATAGTAGGACACCTTTAGACTTGAGGTATAATGGAAAAAGTTTCACCTACAGCAAGTGTGCCACAAACGATGATAAGCATGAACTCGACGCCGGCGCTGCTAAATTGCAGTTCCACGTTATTTGATTTGCTTTTTAATTTTAAAACCCCTTTGATTAGTTTGAACATGAGAAAAGAAACGATACATATGTGGTAGGTAATATAGAAAATCTTATGAATTTTCAGCGCACAGATATTATTGCAGCTGTAAAAGGTTTCCAAAAGGAATACTTTCACCAGTAAAAGCGGGATGTTTCCTGGACAGCGGCCAAGGCTGCACTCTCAACGATAACGCCCGAGATTTCCGCAGAGAGTTATTTTGAACTGTGATTAAGGTTTATTGCATTGCATAATATGTTATTGCTGATAAAAATATCAAACGCAAGCTTTTATAATGTAATAATAGTACAACTATTAATTGGGAGTCCGTTGTAGAAGTTCAGTAAGATGGTTGAAGCCGTGATATAGTTATTATCCCTGGGGAGATTGCTTATACCGTAATATAGTTGTATGAAAGCGGTTCATAACTGTCTTACTAGGAATATAACTATAGGATACGAGCACGATCTATAGTACATTAACATAATATAACTATTAGGGCACTCCGACCCAATAGGTTTCATTAGGTTAGAACTACGTCGAAATTGGTCGCAAAATATCCGCGTAACAAAATTCCGACAGTTATGAACTGCTTTCATATAACTATATTACGGAATATAGCTATATCCCTAGGGTTAGGGATATAATAACTATAATACGACTTCAACCATTTTACTGCGACAGAGTCATTAAAAACGTGCTTTATGTGTGCTGAGTTTGACAAAAGGATCAGATTCAACCTTTCATAATTACAAAAAGATTGGAAAATCCAAAAGTGCACGCCTCATATCACTCATTCATAAACGAAAAAGAAATTCAATACATAGAAAATATACAATTTATCACTTTTCATGAAGTATGTTTTGACTGCTGTTTTACCCATCAATATGGGTAAAATTGCTAACCTCGCAATCCTTACGTAATGTCAAAGACTATTTATTTCGATATTTACGTTGTGGGTTGCTAGGCAACAACGTCACATCAAGGTTGAAAATATTTAGTTACAGATATTATATTTTAGTTAGTATTTTATTAATTATAATTAAACTACATTGAATAAAAGAGCCATTTTCAATAGGGTTCTTTTTATGGCTGAAACGAATGTATAAAAAAATATTTGACTCAATTAATTGATTTTATCGCAAGCTACAATGTTTTCAGGGTTCATAAATTGACGGACAGGATTTTTTTTTCAACTATTTTGATGCTTTTTCCATTTCTGCTGCATTAAATCAATTGTTAAAAAGTACAGTATTAATCTCCATTTAATCATCTATACAATGGTATATAAATTAAGTACGTTCTGTGTACTAGCAGGAGTGTAACAATAAAAACAGTTGCAGAAATGGGGCAAAAAATATTTTTCGATCGTAGAGCACACTCTAATGCTTCGCATTACGAGTCGTGCAATATTAATACAGTTATATCCTCATGATAATAGTAGGCTTTTTACGAGACATAATCTAGAGTAAATTCATGAGAACTAAAACCAGTTCTCTTCGTGATCTTGAAGGTTGCACGAAGATAAAATACGAGTGAAAGTAAGTTAACCGGGGCGGGGTGAACACGTAGCAAATATACTTTTGCTATATAAAAGAGACGGTGAACGACCGTTAGACGAATAACCCAAGCTCAACATGATTTTCCAGGGAACCGTAATAAACCCTAACATCGTCTACTGACATAATTCAACTAGAATGTACGACCCAAAAGAAAAACCCTTCCATCTGATATGCATAAGATCGCAATTCAGTTCGGATTTACTACGAAATTCGTAGTACGAATATGCAAATGAGCACATTTGTTGTAAGTTGTAAAACAACCGGTTAAGAGACCTCGAAAATTAAAAACATTTCTGTTTGCTGAAGAACAAGTTCATTGATGGAGGGGGAGCTGTCTGCTGTCACGTAGCACTTAGACTTAATAATGACTACCGTTTAATTTCTTTAGAGCCTCCAAAGACCAGTTGGAGATTCCTGCAAGGAGAAGGAGGTAGCTTTAAGCTTAGTGCTTGCCTAGATCCTCTAGATATGAGGATAGGCAGTCGATTGCAGATCGCGGTTGTCAAGCCACGGTATCGATTGCGGCGGGTGTTGCGCGTCGGTCGGCCCGGCGACGTCCTTGGCCCGACCACGCCGTCTCTTACTCCCACCCCCAGGTCTGACGTCACGGCTGGCTTACGCCCCACCCTCGTTGACATGCGGATCGGGTCATCCGTGACGTCACGTGTCACCCCGTTAGCGCCACCAAACATGATGCATCACTGAATTTTTATGACTGCCGGCGGCGCTGCCAATCACGGAGGACGGCGTTTTGTGCAAATATTTTAGCAAGGCCTATTACCTCGGCCCGGGTAATCCATCTAACTAACGGTATCGGAATTTTTAATTTATTCGGAATTCAGTCATTGCCAGGAGCCTGGGATGATAAATTCCGAAATTAAATCAAATACAAACTGCTTAATGTTTCACCCTTTCATGAAACGAAACAAATTACATTGTCTGGCGTTAAGAGGATGAAAATTATGAATTTATCATCCCAAGCTGAATTTATTACGTTGGCAATTCATCACTGGTTCGTTTGTCGGAATTCATTTCATTCATGCAGTGCTCTTTATGTTGCACGTTGTACAAAGAACCAATCAATTTTTATTGAAGTTATAAGAGTGCTTTGCAGTTATTTTTATGTTTTAAGCATTTAGTTGCACAGTTAACACAATGTTCTTGGCGGATATAATAAACTGAGGAAAGTCTCTCCGTTGTCTAATAAATATTATTTTACGATTACATTAATGAGGAATCTAATAACACGGTAGATTATGATTTATGATACTAATAGCGAATGAAAGTGCAGGTATTAAATTTTTCTCGCTAAGAAAAAAAAAATCTGGTGAAATGATAATTTCTGTTCATTTAATGTAAGTATTAAAATAGTTTTTTGTTTTAATCCCGTATCGTATACAATAATGACGGTAATGAGTCTTTACTTGTGGGTCATTGGGTCATTAAACCTGTACAATTTGTGTTGCAGAGGTGTGGCACAAAATCCATAGCAAGAAGATTGCCGTCGTGCACCGTTCACCTCGACCATGTTATAAAGGAGCATTAGCATATTTACAAAAACTAGCTAAACCTAGATCTTAGGCCAACGACCTGTGAAACAAGAATTATTTGCTGGAAATAGCAGTATAGATGGAAGAAAGCCAATGACTGATTAAAGTGATTAACCATAATTATCAGCAACCCCGGTAGAGATTGTAGGAGATGATAATTTTAATGGTGTGACTGTACCCTTGGCAAAATGATGGTAAGTTTTGAAAACTATACAAACAATTGAAAAGATTGTATCTCCAGGCAGCGGACAGAGCTCCGGCAGGATCTCATGGCGGCTTGGAGAGTGCGATTGTCGCAACCTAGATCTGGGCACGCCACAATTGCGGCGATAAGTCCCCTCTTTGAGGAGTGGCTAGAGAGGCGCCACGGCGCCCTCACCTACCGCCTGACGCAGGTCCTCACCGGACACGGTAGTTTCGGGAGGTTCCTGTTTCAGATCAGGCAGGAGGAAACGCCCGGGTGTCACCACTGCGTGGATCGCCCGGAGGACACGGTGGAGCATACGGTGGAGGTCTGCCCGGCTTGGGTGGAGCACCGCCGTGTCCTCGTGCAGGCGATTGGCGGCAGTGACCTCTCACGTCCGGCCCTGGTCCAGGCCATGGTGCGGAGCGAGAGGGCATGGCAGGCTGTCGCCTCCTTCTGCGAAGCAGTAATGCTCGTGAAGGAGGAGGCGGGGCGCGAGAGGCAGAGACTAAGGTCGCTTCCTCGAGCCCCTAGCCGCCGCGGTAGTAGACGCCCCGGGCGTCGGGAATCCATCGCGGGTTTCCGGCCACCGTAGGCGCGGGCTTGCGGACGGAGAGTGATGGGTAGCTCTCCGTCCGATCAGGACCAAGCCCGGGTCGACGGCGCGTAGTGTTCCACGCGCGCCTCAAAGAGTCGTCAGCGAAGTTGAAGGGGTCCGTTTGGGCCGATGCCTACCACTGGGGTTGCGGATAAGTCCTTAGGGGAAACCGTGGCCCTGGTCTAGGCAAGGGAAGGAACACGGGTGGGTTTTAGTCAGTAAAAGTCTGACACGCCCTTCCGCTCCGCCCAGAGCGGGAGAAGTCATTTGATGATTTCCCACCCAAAAAAAAAAAAAAATGCACCTAGACCTTGTACAAATCGGTTAATGCTTACAACAGTCCACTGCAGATAATGACAACAGCGTAGACAGCAAACCGTTCTGTACACGCAAAAACTGTCTGTAATTTTAACAATTTATTTTTTACAGTCGTAAACAAGTTTTGATCGATGAATTCTGCTAAAGAAATAATCCAGATGGAATAAGACGTAGAAAAATATTTATGGAACAAAACTTGCTATCTTATTGAATATGAATGATTTTTTTGCAGAAAATGAAGGATATCATTCATGACTGTGTATCTAGGAGTAAACAATGACGCGATATATGCTAATGTTTGGAACACTTCCGGTGCCCACTGTGCCACTAGTAGCGAAATAAATATTTATTTGAATGCTCGACTCGTATATGATTTTACGGCAAGTTTGCAATGTGTAAGTGTTGGCAACAATGGAAATGGCGTTCAATCAAATGAACAGGATGTGGAACAGTGCGTCGACCGCGGCGGCAACGAACTTCGACGCTCCATAGAAATTAGCAAGTGCTACTGCGTCAAGTGCCCACTTGGATGAAGTTGTACAACAAATTACAACAAACAAACTCGTTAATATTTCAGTGGAGGTGAACGGTTTAAAACATTTGAAGGCTTGAAGCCTTTCAATAACAAGAAGATCCGCAAACAAAGGACAAAGCTATCGAACGACACTTAATTTAACTACAGGTAATCTTATTTTATACTTATATTTACTTAGCCGGTGATACTGTTTGGGTTTATAAAGAGGAGATCCTTAAGTTCGAAGAAGGTAATCGTCACAATCTACGCATCATAAATTCGTTATCAATATCACAGACTATTGTTGTAGATCGGTTTCACTGGACGTTATCATGGGCTAAGTGTTTGTAACACGATCTGATAATGTGATTGTGGCTCCGCATGGGCTCAGTTCATCAATGACGCTCGTAGGGACCAACGCATTGTTCTCCCGGGGGGCACTAACCCATATGCGCCGATTAGATATGAGAGACGCCACGACATGCCGCCGCCGGGTAAACACACTGCCTCATGCGCAACGCAAAACGTAAACAACAAGATTTATAACAACAAACAGTCTGACACTTTGCAACTCATTTTATATTAAAAAGGTGGGAGTTGGACCCTTCGTGGTTCTGGCCCAATTTCGATGCCCAATGTTAATTATTCATAAAGCTTACAACGTTAGACTGTCGGCAGCTCCATTAGAGACACATGTTAGCAACATTTTTTTGGCACAAAACCAACGTTTTTTCCTTTGTATAATCATATTTTAATCGAAGCATGCCTCGTGGCGTAGCAAGACGTCGTGCTTCTATTTGCGCATTGCGAAATTTTGAAAGCGTTTCCGTACCGAGGGTTGTTATCCATACCGGTGTAGATGAAATACGCGTCCCCATTTAGCAATCATGTATCAAGGCCCATTGTTTGAGCTCGTGTAGCACATTGTTCAGATGTTTTGTAGTGCAAACAGACAACGTCTGGTGCCCGATAAGAAGACCCAATGCGAGGGGATCTTGTGATATCATTTCGAAACCATAAAGCTGTTTTGTTCCTCTTGATGTGGCAATGTCTTTCGCACCTGTGAGAATATGTAGGTGTGGCTCCATTCTCCAAGGTGGTAGAAAGTATTTACGACCAAGAATAGCCTGTATTATAAAAACGACGGCTCAATTAAAATGTTTTGTGCTTAGTAGCTCTCAGCCTATTCCATTGAGTAAGCGTGCGTCGTTTACCTCAAGTTTAGCTTGGAAAAACCAGCACTTGGAAACCGGACAAACGTAAATCCTGTTGATATATCTTTAGTCACGTGTGTCAAGAGTGTGACAAGACAAGGTATAGAGATCATTTACTATCAAACTTAAACTAAAACATTGAAATAATTTTGGTTTTCCCGTTTATATCTAAAGACGGAAAAGGTCAAATGGAAATAAGATAATTTGCTAACGCAAAGCGACAGTTAAGAAAAATATATTGTGTGTAAATAAAGTTCTACTTAAAAACGTCTATTGCTAGCAGCTATTTTTCTAATCGCACCAGATGCGATTGAACGAACTTAAGCAAGTGCTTTATAGACCCAGACTCTGGGTCTACAAAGACTGCTTCGTTACAGTGGCTTTGGGAGACACGCGAAACCCCGTGACGGAGTCTAACCTCTATCCAAAAGTGGATTCATGGGTTAAATGGGTTCAAGAATCTTCTCAAAATCTAGTCTTACCTGGAACATATCCGTATCTGGGTCTTCCGTGTATTCGACGATGACCGCCTGACTGCGGCTGAGTGTGTAGGATATTGAGTGTTGGCTGGCATCGAGGATTGCCTTGCTGCTGTGCGGCGTCTTGACCACATAGTGCTTTGAGCGCCTCACACCGTTTGCCGAAGGTCGTCGGTACAGCACAAACTTGCTGCGGCGTCGACCTCGCTCTCCTGCTGGCAGGTATCCGTTGTAACTGGAATGAGAATACTTTTATAACTTTTGGACTTTAGGAACAACAAAAATGTTGAGTTTAGGCAACATCTGGGAGTCAAAGTTGGAGCGAGTTATTTTCATCTTAGGAAAACACCTGAATATTTTAATTTCGTTTCGCGATCATCAATCAACTTCTTATCGATAATCCACAGAAGCGAAAGTAATTAGGCACAAACATTTTGGCAGACGACCTATTTTCAGACTCCCAAAAACATTATTTCGGTAAAATTGTCTGTCGTCAAGATTTTATCGACCAAATGATGTATATTGGCAATGACATTGAAACGGCGACCTCCAAAATTAAACTATGTGAGAAACTTCTGAAAGGAAAATTTCATCTTTGTCAACCGACCTTCCAATCGTGAAAGATTCCTTAGGTCAGTGTTAGCTCTCAACGCTAACAATAAGTGCTCATTGTGGGCACTTAGTTATAGCCATTAATGCATTAATCGTCGATGGGAAAGGTTAAACTTCCGTGAGAATTTAAATCGAACAATCGACACGTACTTTGTATCTTAGGGTTTATTTCCCACAGCTAGACAAGTAAAGTAAATAATACTTAAGTATTTAAATAAACATTGCATTTGTGGATTCTAGATGAATGTGTTCGATTTGAATACTAACCCTCTTATTCATAAATGTTGCTTAAAGTTAAGTAATGATTATACCATAATTTTTTGACGTTCAAACGCATCTTAACTTGAAGCAACATTTTGATCACATTAATTTATGAGTTCCAATAATGAAATCGCCAACGCAATGTCAAGTTCACGTCATATGAAGTCAAAATTTACGTTAAATGCTAAGAACATAACACATGCGCCGGTAATTCAAATCAAGTAGTTCACAGAGGTGTAGTATTTTTATGAAACGACAAGAAATCAGACAATGAAATGAAATGAAATGAAATTGTTTATTCTGTAAATAGGATATCGGAATCACTTTTACACGTCATATTAAAAAAAATTTTTAAAATAAGCTAGATGAGGTCGGCGTTTCCTAACTGACTACTCTGAGAAGAAAGGCCGAAACAAACTCAGAGGTCACAGTCTCTTTTAAAGTCCAGACATAATCTTGGTCAAGCCATATGAGAACCATGTAGATTAGTGTCTGAAATGGTCTTTTGAGGAAAGAACCACACAGATTTGAGTGGACCTGTCCAGTCAGTGCAAGCATTTGTCAGTAATCGTGGAGCTCAACTCAGAACTTAAGGAGCTCAAATCGACGAACAATACCAAAGAAAGGACATTTGGGTAGGCCGCATCAACTACTCAAACTGCCAGACCATCATTAAAACTACCTGAGAAATAAAATTTAAAGAGGAAAAAAAACCCACATAGTCCTCACATTCACAATAATTAAAAATAATTTAATACTTTACAAAGTAATCATGTCATTTTGTATATAATTTTAAATAATGTCAATGTGAATATAAATCTGGTTTATTTTGATGTTTATAAGTAATAATTTAAATTTCAAGTATTATGGTTTTATCACAAGGCTTAGCAGAGCGAGCAGCTCAATCATCAATGTTGAAAGATCAATGTTGACAGCTCGAGGCATGGGAAGCTGCACAAGTGCAAACCTTTTGTGTGCTGTTATATAAGTCGGCGTAACACTGTCTGACATAAGACGTTTTTGTTAAAAAGTTTATTCTCGCGAATTCCCATCAGATAAACCCCGTTTCCGCGCGCTGAGCGAGTTATTTTCACCTTTGAACAAATACTCCAATTCATTTATTATTCTGTTGGATTTTACTGAATAAAATTATTTGGCTATTAGTACTGGGTATATCCCACCTATATATTACATACCTATTATAAATTTCAAATACATCATTATACAAAGAATGTGCCTAATCAAAATTATCCTCAATAAATCGTTGGTAACATCCGATTCTTATTGAACGACCAATTTTTCTCGCTTAAGGCGACGATAACCGACTTTTAATGATTTTATACTGAAGATCACGTCAAAACGAGTAGTATTAATGATTTGGAAAAAAATATATGTTAAATTAGAGCATAACTTAGTCTATGAATATTTTAGAGTAGGTTTATAATTTATATTACACAGTGTAATTAATTTGTAAAGTTATGTCCAACGCGGATTAAAAAAAAAACTGGGAATCACGCCAAAACTATCAAGCGTATTTTTCTGAGACCTTCACCATTTTAAAGATAATTTAATTATTAATCTTTTAGTATACGTGTTCTATTAAAATACCTGTTGTTGTATGTATAATAAATTAATAATGCGCCTAATTTGGGACAGCGCTCTTTAATGGGAGAGTCCTATTGCTGGCTGGACGTACGACGCGTTGCGTGAGCTCAGCACAGAACACGCAAGCTAACCAGTCAAGGCCGGTGGCATATATCGCCGTCTTAATATAATATTCAAAAGCCAATCAAGGGAAATCTGTGAATCAAATAGTCTTTTAACCTTGACGTTCAAAATAGAGTCAATCAAAACTTCTTCGACCTTTGGTTTCACCCCGGGCCACGATTGTAAAGGAAAACTCAACTTCTATTCAATATAATTAACCACATTAAGTCCAATAAAGGTCCTCGGGTCTACAATTTGTGGTTGCTTGGTAACCGAATATAGAATAGACAGGCGGTACAGATTGGTACAAATATATCCATTATATTAATGCGTACAAGAAAAACAAGAAATAGCCGGAGAGAAAGCAATGAATTATGTCCGAGCAATAAAACGGTTAAATTGAGTAAAAGCACCATTGTTTCCGTTGACAACATTGGCCAACCTTAAGAGGGTTTATGTCGTACGGCATTTCATACAAACTTTCAAGCCCTTGTGTTTCGAAATGACTAAACCGATTTTAATTAAACGTCATACGCATATGCCGGATACAAAGGTCTAAAAACTTAGTTAAGAACATTTTCGAAATGTCTTATTTAAAAACAGATAACTGGAATCTAACCGACAAGGAAGGTAACCGACAAGCCCGAAGAATTGCCAAACTTAAGTGGCAATGGGCAGGACACATTGCCCGCAGAACAGATGGCCGATGGGGCCGAAAGGTTCTGGAGTGGCGACCGCGTACCGGAAGACGTAGCGTTGGAAGGCCTCCCACAAGATGGACCGATGACCTTGTAAAGGCCGCAGGAATCCGCTGGATGCGGGAAGCACAGAATCGGTCAAAGTGGCGGTGCTTGGGGGAGGCCTATGCCCAGCAGTGGACGTCTTTCGGCTGATATGATGATGATGATGATGAACTGGAATCTATGGAAAATTTAAAATCGGTCTAATTTGGCTATAACATTATTTTTCCTTTGTATCCTGCATATCCGTATGAAGTTTCATTAAAATCGGTTCAGTCATTTCGAAACACAAGGGCTTGAAAGTTTGTATGAAATGCCGTACTCAATGCCTTGCTCTATACCTAAACGATACTCCATACGATTGTACCTTTATACTATCTTTACGCTTATACATGGTGTTCTATTAATTATAAAGAAAACATATAGGAAAGCTGGTAATTCACTTGTTTAAATAGAATTGTTTTCTTCCACATCGGTAGGCCCTCCCACGTCGTTGGAAAATCCTATTATGTAATAAATCGATCATGATGAATACATGAGTCCCGGGCACCCCCAGTAAGCTACCGATTGCATTACTTAAAGAAAATAGGGATAGCATTACAGTGTAATGGAATTAGTGCGGTTGCATGCTTAACATGCTTGCACGGTGACGCAACTCGCTACTTGTGGCGATCGTACAAGAGTATTGAATAATATATATCTTAATTATAGACAAAGTTTGTTGTAGCTCAGAATAGACTTCAAATATAAACATAGTAGTATTGCTGCAGATCGGCTTTATGCAAGTACAGACATATTGCGTGTTGGTGCGCGTGGAGTTCGCTATCAGAAAAAGGTTTGACATAATACCATTACGTATTTAGTTCTAACTAGCTTATAACAGTTATAACCGCGGTTTCGCCCGCGTGGTTGACGGAAAATATCCCACGGGAACGTACTACCCGGATGAAAAGTATATGCTATGCATGCAGGTTATAAACTATCTATGTGCCAAATTTTATCTAGTCTGCGCCACCATTGAAGCCCGGCGGAATATTGTGAACTTAGATTTTTTAAATGCAATTTGATGCAATGACAGAGTGTATGTCATTGCATCAAATTGCATTTAATGCAAGGAGTTTGGTCTTTGTCATAGACCAAGCTCCGAGTCAAAAGGACTTCAGTGGTGGCGCGGACTCTAAATCCATTCAATCGTATATGTTATGATATGAGTGATCAAGGAAAGTGGGTAGTTGGATTTGTTTATCTGTTATTTCCAATGATCGAAGTAGGTAGATTGAATTGGGGTCATTGATCCGAAACGTATTATTAATATGGACATTCCTCCGGAACCACTATGAAAATATTGAAAAAGTGCAATAATTTATAAAAAGTTGTGGCCATAAAAAGGTTAAAAAAAAAAATGCTTCGATCGGAATTCGATTGTATCAGATAAATAATAAATTAATTTAGTTTTGATACCTTCCTTTAAATTTTGAATTGAGTAGTAATAATAATCACTAGTATCACTACTAACAATATTTAATTGTATCCGGAATACCGGAATTACTTTCCGGAAAAATGGCTTATCCATGTTATTCTTTCCGTGTGCATTTATGATACAGTACCAAAAATCAATCTGCCTACTCCGATCTCTGACTATTTCTCAAAAACAGCCCGGAGTCTGGATTTGTGCCCGGTTGATGGCAATAGACCCTTCCCGCTATTACAAGTGTCATGATTTCCAAATATTAATAAGTATTGTAGTGATTTTAAATACTAAATATAAAATAAAAAGTATCTCATTTGACAGTTACCGTACAAAGTACTAGTTTTTGTAACGGAACGGCGGGAAAATATGATGTTTGGTGCGTCGCGTGGCTTAGCTCCTAAGTTAGTTCAGTTGTAGCCTTTAAACATAAGGGTCTAATGTCTTCAAGAAACCTAAAGTGTATAACCTAATTAAATAGTTGTAAAAGTATACCAAGTTTATACAATGTGTGCAAGAATATAAAATACAGAAATATTTGTACTGAAATGGTGTATCATTTCACAAGGGACTTAAACATAACTGGCGAAATGCGGGTGTTCCCTCTGCCCACCCTTCGGGGAAACAACGCGTGATGTTATGTGAGTAACAAACATCCAAACATACAAACTTTCACATTTATAATATTAGTAGGATGAGGCACCGAACGAGCGTTGCAAGAACTAACGTCATTACACGCATTATTAACCAAAACACGATAAAAAAGTAATATGTAGTACGTACATAACATAAAATGTATGGGAAAAGACCTCATATTTTAGATCAACAAAGGATGAAATCAGCATTGACTCGGAAGTTACTGCTGGCTTGACGGATTACGTAGTATGATGTATCGTTCTCAAGTCCTCCCTTGGATGTCAACCCGAGTTATGAAAATTTTATTACAAGGAATCTGTGGGATATTATGAGTTCGCAAGGGGAATGATATATTGAAGCTTTTGCTTCATTTCGTTCACTTGAGATTGCTGTTATCTTGAAGGGAGGTTTCGAGGAGGATAATATTGATTTCAGTCAGTGCTTCGGAGTTTTCAAATTTTAAATGGCTGCACTTAGCGAGTATTTACTTAATACCATCATCATAATTACCTATTATAAGTTATAATCTAGCTTCATCTTTTCTGACTGACCGACCCCTTGACAATTGTAAAGTGCCTGTAATTGGTTTATCTATACTTCCTTACATATTATAAAACTAGCTTTTACCCGCGGCTTCGCCCGCGTGGATGTCGCAAAATATCCCACGGGAACGTTCTACCGGGAATACATACCTAATAGCCAAGGAAAAGATCATTGACTAACTTTCAGTGGACGCAGTGGTAGGCTACTACAGCGCCCGCGTGGTCAACCATAATTATTTTGTTACGCGTAATTTTGAAACTGTGATATCTCTTAAACTATTCATTTAAGGTGGTACCCCGACCAAGCAACCTTGAGCATTCGTTCCCTCTTTGCCGCACCCCTCCTCTACAATACTTCGTAAAACATTACTAGCGCCATCAGGCGAACAACTTACGAATACAAGTAAAAATCACTGACCTTAGAATTCACAGACATCACACACATTCATAAAAAGTACTCTGTGCACACATTCGAAAAATATTTTTTTGGAACGAAGTTATAATGCGCTGTTTGTGGTAGCTAGTAAAAATCGTCACGCGAAAAAGCGTTGATACTTATGCTCCATGCGACTTTCTTCTTTCGAATTCACATTGTGAACTTCGTCAAAATGTAAATCCAAGATGGCGGCTCCGAAAATTTTCTCATTTTTCGTCTTGGGTGTCGTTTTATTAGTTTTCAGGGGTTCTAAAGCCGATAGTAAGGTCAAAATGGAAATCCAAGATGGCGGCACCGAAAATTTTGTCATTTTTCGTCATGGGTGTCGTTTTATTAGTTTTCAGGGGTTCTAAAGCCGATAGTGAGGTCAAAATGGAAATCCAAGATGGCGGCTCCGAAAATTTTCTCATTTTTCGTCACGGGTGTCGTTTTCGTACTTTTCGATGGTTCTAAAGCCGATAGTGAGGTCAAAATGGAAATCCAAGATGGCGCCAGCGAAAATTTTCTAATTTTTCGTCATGGGTGTCGTTTTCGTAGTATTTGAGGGTTGTAAAGCCGATAGTGAGGTCAAAATTTAAATTCAAGATGGCGGCAGCGAACATTTTCTTATTTTTCGTCATGGGTGTCGTTTTCGTAATATCTGAGGGTTCTAAAGCCGATAGTGATATCAAAATGTAAATCCAAGATGGCGGCTGTGAATATTTTAAACTCGCGTCAGAAATTTTACCTATATTGATGGGTGATGGATGGATAAATTGTTTATTTTTGTTAGACTATATTTTGAAAATAAATAAATATACTACTAATGAATATTGTATTTAACCACATAAACTATAGTACTTTTATACTGATAAATAAAGCAATTCATGCAAAATTATTCCCTAACCATTCCAAAATATTCAAAGATGCACAACGTTAATGTTCAAGTTTTCACTTCTGTCGGCACTCCCGGAGTGCAACCCGTTGTTTTTTAAATTTTAAGTACAAGTATATATATATACGGTATATAAAACTGTACCTATTGGTATAAAATAAATTAGGTGTCGGCAACAACTTTTTGAAAAAGGAAATAGGGGATGAAAGTTTGCTTTAGAATCTGTAATTTTTGAAATGTTAAACTCGCGTCAGGACGTGACCGTAAGAACCGTTGCCTAGCAACCGACAAAATATCAAAATAAATAGTCTTTGACATTACGTAAAGATTGCGAGGTAAGAAATTTTACCCATATTGATGGGTGGATAAATTGTTTATTTTTGTTAGACTATATTTTGAAAATAAATAAATATACTACTACTACTAATGAATACCTATTGTATTTAACCACATAAATGATGTACTTTTATACTGATAAATAAAAGTTGGTATCGTTTTCGTAGTTTTAGTTAGATGGTTCTAAAGCTGATAGTGAGGTCAAAATGGAAATCCAAGATAACGGCTGCAATTTTTTTTTTCATTTTTCGTCGTGGTTGTCGTTTTCGTAGTATTTGAGGGTTCTAAAGCCGATAGTGAGATCAAAATGTAAATCCAAGATAGCGGCTGTGAAATTTTTCTCATTTTTTGTCATTGGTATCGTTTTCGTAGTTTTTTTTTTCACCCATAACGAAAAATGAGAAAATTTTCGTAGCTGTCATCTTGGATTTACATTTTGACCTCACTATCGGCTTTAGAACCATCGAAACCTACGAAAACGACACCCATGACGAAATAAGAGAAAATTTTCACAGCCGCCATCTTGGATTTACATTTTGACCTCACTATCGGCTTTAGAACCATCGAAACCTACGAAAACGACACCCATGACGAAATAAGAGAAAAATTTTACAGCCGCCATCTTGGATTTACATTTTGACCTTACTATCGGCTTTAGAACCCTCAAATACTACGAAAACGACACCCATGACGAAAAATTTGAAAATGTTCATAGCCGCCATCTTGGATTTACATTTTGACCTCACTATCGGCTTTAGAACCATCGAAACCTACGAAAACGACACCCATGACGAAATAAGAGAAAATTTTCACAGCCGCCATCTTGGATTTACATTTTGACCTTACTATCGGCTTTAGAACCCTCAAATACTACGAAAACGACACCCATGACGAAAAATTAGAAAATGTTCATAGCCGCCATCTTGGATTTACATTTTGACCTTACTATCGGCTTTAGAACCCTCAAATACTACGAAAACGACACCCATGACGAAAAATTAGAAAATGTTCATAGCCGCCATCTTGGATTTACATTTTGACCTCACTATCGGCTTTAGAACCCTCAAATACTACGAAAACGTCGCCCATGACGAAAAATTAGAAAATTTTCGCAGACGCCATCTTGGATTTACATTTTGACCTCATTATCAACTTTAGATCCGCTGAAAACTAATAAAACGACACCAATGACGAAAAATGCAGCCGCCATCTTGGATTTTGGTTTTGACCAAATTCATTCAACTTTCTTGTACTTTCGCATTTTGTGTGTTTACAGTTTACCTACACAATAGTAGCGTCTTTTCGCAAAACTCAATAGTATAAAATAATACAAACTTATATTATTATCTACTGAATCGACTGATAATGTGACGATGTGTGTGTGTGTGCTCGATCACGTGACCGACGCGGTGACAAGCGATACGTGTTTCCCCCTCGAGACCTTGCGGCGCACTGAAAGTACTGAAACTGAATCCCGGTATGGGGCGCATGAATTACAGTAGTGAATACGCCCAGATTTTGGAATAAAATCTTTATAAAATCAAAATTTGGTCTTTTGAAAAAAAAAAAAACGTTGCAAATGTTCGTTATTAAATTGTCTATCCATTAGTGTCAGTAGCAAAGTTAAATAATGTTTACTTTACGAGTAGATTCATATTATAAATCATTATTTCCACAGATATAGATAGACACTATATCTGTGATTATTTCTCATTTTTAAGGTGTCGTTGGAAGGAGATTAATTAAACTTATACATAATAAAAATAAAAAATAAACGATCCGTTTGGACTCAAGATTATGTAGAAATTTAATGTATTTTTATTAGTTGATATTTCTTTTTAAATAACAAGTAGTTCGCTCCTAAAAACTGTACAAAAAACGGCTAGCGCGGCGTTTTGGTCAGGGAGCCGCCTTAAATGATGTGATGTAAAGGCATATTTTAATCGAAATTGAATGCCCAATTTAAATAACCTATTTAATTGGATAAGGATTAATAAGATACCGGTCAAAATAGCTTCGGAAATAACAATGAAAATTTTATACAATTTTGAAAGATAAAAATGGTTATTGTGGGTCACCCTTAAGAGATAGACATATGCCATCGCGGACTTTTTTGTTGCAATTTTTAAGATATACAATACTCTAGAACATAAATTTGATTTATCTCTCACGACTTACGCAGCGCACGCCAGTAAAGCTGCCAGTCGGCATGATTTTTTCCGACATCTTCAACAATAATCGTCATATTTCAGACAATTTACACAAAACCTTAATGAATTATACACTAAAACCTTCCACATGAATCACTCCGTCCAATGGTGAAAACCGTTTGAAAATCCGTTCGGCAGTTTTTGAGTTTATCGCGTTCAGACAGACAGACGCGGCGGGCGACTTTGTTTTATAATATGTAAGGACAAAGTCGCCCGCCGCGTCTGTCTGAAAATCATGCCGACTGGGAGCTTTACTGGCGTGCGCTGCGTAAGCCGTGAGGAATAAATCAAATTTATGTTCTAGAGTATTGTATATCTTAAAAATTGCAACAAAAAAGTCCGCGATGGCATATGTCTATCTTCTAAGGGTGACCCACAATAACCATTTTTATCTTTCAAAATTTTATAAAATTTTCATTGTTATTTCCGAAGCTATTTTGACCGGTATCTTATTAATCCTTATCCAATTAAATAGGTTATTTAAATTGGGAATTCAATTTCGATTAAAATATGCCTTTACATCACATCATTTAAATTAATAGTTTAAGAGATATCACAGTTTCAAAATTACGCGTAACAAAATAATTATGGTTGACAACGCGGGCGCTGTAGCCTACTCGTACCACTGCGTCCGCTGAAAGTTAGTCAATGATCTTTTCCTTCGCTATTAGGTATGTATTCCCGGTAGAACGTTCCCGTGGGATATTTTGTGACATCCACGCGGGCGAAGCCGCGGGTAAAAGCTAGTAATATTATAAAGCTGAAGAGTTTGTTTGTTTGTTTGTTTACTTGAACGCGCTAATCTCAGAAACTCCTGGTCCGATTTGAAAAATTCTTTCAGTGTTAGTTAGTCCATTTATCGAGGAAGGCTATAGGCTATATATCATCACGCTAAGACTAACAGGAGCGGAGCACCAATGAAGAATGTTTCAAAATCGGGGTTTTTGTTTTCATTTTGAGAGCTTCCGCGTAAACGGTGAAAGTTTCGCAAAAATTATGTACCACAGAATTGTTCCCCTTTAAAAGTTCTCAAAAAAAGTCCGCAATAGCATATGTCTATCTTTTAAGGTTGGCTCACTTTAACCGTTTTTATGCTAACCAAATTTGTTCTAAAATAATGCATTTTTTGCGAAGGTGTTTTTATAAACATGACATTAATCCTTATCCAAATAAATACGTTATTCATGACAAGTATTTAATTTAAAACAAAATTACTGTTTACATCATTCGATTTCAATGAATATCTTAGGAGATATCGCAGTTTTAAAATAACATCGCAGCAAAATAATGATCAAGTACTACGCGCGCATTTATGATGGCAATAGGAGCAGTGGTGGCCCAGTGGTATCGGCCCCGACTTACGAGTTGTAGGTCGTAGGTTCGAACCCCAGTAGGCGCTTTACTTTGTGTAAATAATTTCATAACCACTGCTCTCAAAACGGTGAAGGAAAACATCGTGAGGGAACCGGCATGTCTTAGAACCAAAAAATCGAAGACATGCGACATCTACCAACCCGCACTGGGCCCGCGTGGTGGACAACGGCCCACTCCCTCTCATAGAGAGGAGGCCTGTGTCCCAGCAGTGGGAACAGTAGGTAATAGGCTGATTATGTATGTTATGTAAGGCAGTCAGGAGGGGGCAGTGCGGTGGCCCCAGTTAGCTCTGCGAAATACCATCCCGCGCGGCTCAGACGCATGGTTGGCTGAGTCGGCTCCTTAGGCTGGTTTTCCTTTCACGCTGACCGTCGTCGGCGTTGGCGCTGATAAGACAATTATTGTTTATGTATAAGTTTAGTATTCTTAGGAACCGCTTTTTAATTACGCCAACCGCTCAGCGCTGACATCTGAAGTTTTGTAGTATTATAGGGTAATTCAGTAGCGGGTTAAAGTTAGCGTTAGCCCAAAGTAACTATTCCACGCGGACGAAGTCGCGGGCAGAAGCTAGTTTGAAATAAATGCTTTGAGTTTAAATATGGTACAGTTACAATTTATAATTAACCTTGCCAATATTTCGTTGGTGTGCCTTGCATAATTTATTCATTCATCATCAAAACAACACCAAATAAATAAAATTGAAGTGTCTGTTTGTAACGTCAAAATAATTTAAAAAAATTTTGTTTCTCTGTTTGTTCCGTCCGCCTAATCTCAGAATTAGCGGATGTTATAAGGAGTAACTTAGGCTACTTTTATTTTAGAAAAATAATTAAGGTCCAAGCGGGCTAAGCCGCGGGCAGCAGGTAGTCAATAAATAATTATTAACCTTACTGTCTGCCACTAAGCATAAATTAATGTACTTTGTAGGAACTGGCCAGGAAGCCGGAAAAAGGGTATCCCCTACTATCCAGCTAGCTAATGTCTGTAGCAGTCCAGTGACAATTTAATGAATTCCTATATTCTATTTGTTGGCTATATTCGACAACATTCTTGGCTACTGAAAACAAATCAGCATTTCTTTTAGTGTTGGTTTTTCCAGACCGCATGGTGTGGTGCTATATGTGTAGGACTATTAGGACTGCCCATGAGTGCACATGTCTGCAAATCTTTATTTATTACCAAAAATTCTAATTATTTGGGTTTTTCACGACTGAGTGTAGTATGGGAAGTACCGCATCCGCTTGGGGATGGCCGGATGGGAGGTATCATCGTCAGTCAGCTGTTTCTCATCTCGCAAAATATTGTAAAACCAAATGAGGAGAACGGTACCCTAATTACGTAATACACAATCAATTTGTTTGGAAACAGATTACTAATCCATTGCTTCATAAGTTCGAAATTTAATTCTGCTCTGCAACGTAATTATCGCATTGAATGTTGTTGAACTGTCAAAATGAAACAAATGATCGCTATCGCATTGCTTCTGCAAGATAGGTAATAGCCCTGCGGGTTATGCTGGTGTTCCATTTACCTGCCACTCCATACTATACTTTATAATATTATTTTGTACGTTTGGATGTTTGTTACTCAATCACGCAAAAACGGCTGAACAGATTTGGATAAAATTTGGCCCACAGATAGTTTATAACCTGGATTAACATATAGGGTACTCTTTATCCCGATATTCCCACGGGATCGAGGCGTACACGGGTGAAACCGCGGGGCGCTGCTAGTAATTACCTATAAGATTTTAAAGACTTTTTAGAAAGTCCGTGCCTTTATTGACTCGCTTTGAATGTATAATTAATTAATTATAATCATTAGGGGATTAGTAACTGTGATTTTAGTTAGTAGAACCACATCAGACAATAGATCTTACAATCCCAGACATCATCATTCTCCTGCCCTTATCCCAATTTATTTGTGGTCGGCGCAAAATGTCCATTTCTTCCATACTTCTCTATTAGTCGTCATCTCGGTAGTCACCCCCTTTCTAGCCATGTCATCTTTCCATACTCATAGAGCCATAGACATTCATACCATCAATCAATTCATACAATTCCAATCAGTGGCGGATTGACGTTTGGGAGGGGCTTGTCCCCGCTGAGGGTAGTTTTTTTTTTCGCAAATTCCTCAATGACTTCGTTAGGTTGTAGACATGGCGGCCAAACCGGACAGCAGCGTGAGGGCAAAATTCGTCACGTAAACGAAACATCAACTTGAAACCGTAATAGGTACTTATTTATTATGTTAAGGATAATTGATAACAATTGTACATTAGGTAGTGTACTTAAAAGTTTAATTAGAATATCCTCAGACGCTTTTGGGGGTGGGGGGGGGGGGGGGGGGGGGGGGCTCGAGCCCCTAAGCCTCCCCCCCCCCGGATTCGCTACTGATTCCAATCCCAGACATACAAACTTATTTTAGGATGGGACAAAGTCTCGTTCGTTTCATTTCATTCGATCTCAATTAAACTCAATTATTATTGTGTCTTCGAAAAGTCAATGTCACGGGTCAAAGAGTAGATTCACCGCATTGATTTTATAAATATTTGGTTTTTCCTAATTCGCTTCGGAACAGTAAAGTATTTTATTTACCGCTGATGCGGAAAGTGATTTCACGCTCGCGTTATTACATTTTAGGTAAGATAGCGCTTTCCAATTTTCTTAATTTTTTTGCAAACATATCCCTTCTTTCGACGGCATTGGAAATACGAGAACAATAGTAATTGGGAGCAGGGACCGAAAACCTTTATAAATTACATTATAGGTATCGAAGATTTCTCTAAAAAAATAATTTTGACAAATCGAATTTGACAATTCGCGACTCCACGTGGTACTCGTTTGTCCTACCCCGTAATTTTTTTTAGAGTCGAAGGCGCGTAGTCGGCGGCGTAGCCTCAACGTGTTTTATATTGAATTTCTTTCACTTTTTGTATGGAAAATATGAAAAATTATTACCTACATGTTGAGTTTTTGGGGTTTATGGCTTTTATAAAGGGGTCAAAATTTTAATAATGTTTGCGATAGGACACACCATTTTCGAGATAATTATAAGCTTTGTGCAGACCAGCGCGACATTACCGTGAAGTTTTCTTTAGAAATTGTATAGTTCGTGTCGCGCTGGTCTGCAAAAGCCTATAAGCAAAGCAAAAGATAACGTAAGTACTGTTTTTACACCTGAAGTCGGGGTGTTGGTGTGAATTTTAATACAAGACAACAAATTTTATTCTACACGATTTAAAAATAGTCAGATTTAGTTAGACAGTTAAAAATTTTTGGTGAAAAACGTCAAATTCAGAATAGCAAAATTGCCATTTTCTCTACAAGAATAAACTAATTTTTTTGTCTAGTTTAGAGGCATTTGTGACATAGAACCGGAACCATTGCTAATCTTTTGCTTCATAGGTTTGAAGAGTTTGTGTGCTCACCAACATAAATAACGCAATGAACGTGGGTGCACTGTCAAAATTAAACCCATTGCGTTCCATTGTCATTTTATGTGTGTATACAATACGCAATTATACCATACCACTGATTCTCCTATCGATATTTATGACGATAATTTACATCTCAGTATTCTCATGTGTTTATTTGTTCCTACACAGTATTAACCTTGATAAATAAATTATTATTAATTCGAACCACATCCACCCACTGATAAACCAAGAATGTAGAACTTGCCTACATTCTATAATATAAATATTTTTATAACATTTCAAGTAGCAGGCCAAATAGTCGGCACGTTTCAGATATCGTGAAAAACTTGTGCTTCACGCACGTGAGCGATTGGTAACTGTATCCAAATAACTGAAAACAAAGGCCATGTTAGCGCAAACTATGTGAATTCATTCGACCTCTGTGCTCAATTATACGTAAATCAAAACAAGCTAACATCTGAAACTTTCCGAAAGTTCAACTACAAACAATTAGTACTAAAGGCTTCGAAACGAGCCTTCTCGAAGTAGGTACGATCAATAAAATAGAAATCTGGAATTCGGTCGAGGTTCAAGAATATTTTTCGTCAAAGTTGAGTAATTGAACATCCGTTAGCCGAAAAATGAATTAGAAAACGTATTTTTTGCGTCTGTACAATACATACAGTACGTACGTGCCAGCAGATGCAGAATATTAATAGCTGAACGTGTAAACGTCTATCGACTTACATACAAAGAAATATCTTCAGATATTCAGTATGCATGACGCCCCGCTAAGTTGAGATACCGACTAGATATCTTCTTGGCCGACGGATATTATTTTGGGAATATGGGGATTCCGTGTAGATTATGGCGTCAATAATTCAGCATCCAAATATGCTGTTTACAATATTTAATTGACCTTAACGACACCCACGAAAGTGGACGGTGTATTTTTGGACGTAGACCACACAGCCCCATGATGTAATAAATAACGATCCGAGAAACTATTTTAGCTTGTTATGATTTTAACGCATAGAAGGATAGAAGCAGAGCTATTTTGGCAGCATCGCCTCTACGCAGACGTACTTCCGCACCGCGCAACACATCTTGTCTGGTACAAAGAAATAAGGAACGCATCAAAATGACGTCATGCAGCTGTAAACCCTATATACCCATATCCCTACTGTAAAATATCTCGTAATTCAGTTTTACTACTACAGTAAGGAAACTCCTAGTTGCGCCGTGTTCACAGATAAATTAAACAAAACATTAAAACTGACATAGTAACCTATTAATCTGATAATTTTGTTGCATTTAATAGCTGATATTCTAGAGACGTTGCCCGATGATGTAATGGTTTAATTCAAATTCCGAATACGCTAGCCGAATAATTTGACCGGTAACATTGAAAATTAGCAGTGACTTTGGCAGTGGGTAGAATAAGAAAACTCGTTGTAGTATACGTAACTAAATGACTCTACGAAATCTAATAATCACAACAGTAGCTAAAAGTTCGTGACGAAATGAGAAAATAAATTCGGCAGCATATTCGTTCGTACATAATTAAAGACCGGAGTTACGTTTCAGTAATGCGAGAGTCGTCGCTATTTCCACTCTTCCTCTCGTCATATTTAAATCACACATGCTTGGGTCGAATTTGTATGTGTATATTTGGGTCAAAACGACCCGCAAGAAACCAGGAGGTAAATTGCTAGAACGTGATGTTGAAGCAAAAGAGATGTTCCATGTTCATGACCTCTACGTTGTGAGAAACCAAGTTTTGCGGTCAGCTGGTCTTGAACTCAATATACATGCGATTATTATGAATTCATGTCATGACCGTGATTATGAGAATTCCACATGCGTGCCGTAGATTACAGAAACTAAGTACGCCGTTTGTTATGATCACACCGCGGTAATTTATATCGTTTTGTAAATAAAGGTGTTAATACAGGTCTTAATCCGAGAGTTTGTAATTCTTGGCGAAGAATAACACACTTCGCATGCACGCATATACTTATTTTCACTTACATGAAGGTAACCCCATTTCCTATTATTCAAATGCACACTCTCACACATGAATACACACACCTTCACTCACTCTCACAAAGCCTTATCCTTCCTATGTCGGGGTCGGCTCTTAAGTCTTACCGGATGATCACCAGTGTTTTACTTAGAGCGACTGCCTATCTGATCTCCTCAACCTGACCCGTAACGACTGTCAAAGCTCTACGAATGACAGTCGGGACCAACTGGTCTCGGTATTACTAAATAGTAACCCATCATCGGACCAACCTCGGCAAGCGTTGTTTAACGTTGAAGATCGACCCGTGCGGCTGTTATTATTTATCCACGAGCCCAACAAGTAAAAAGTACAATCTACTCTAATAAAATACAAAATGACCAGTCAGTCAGCAAGGTTGGCAGCGATAGATATTAATTATGTGATAGATACATGGTGCTTACATATTTACAAACATTGTAAAAGCAGACGAATTTCTTAAAATTTTACAACTAATAAGTCAGTGTCTGAGGAAGTAATCATCAGAGAATGTAAAATCAAGGTCACCAATCATTTTCCCTTGTAATGACAAAGACTGTAATAATATCAACTGATGTGATGCCTAATACAGCGGGGCTTTTGAGTGCTTATGATGATGACGAAGGCAATCAAAAAGAAAATGCGACATTAGTACAGAACGTGAAAGATAGTGTAAACAGTCCTCAAAAGGCAAGGCATGCACGATAAGCGTTGTCCTTAAAGATTAAACAAGACAACTTTGTCTCGAGTGATGACATCAGTCAGCTAGCCATCCGCACCGCTCATTTACTCAGTGGGGAGTCTGATTGGTTTATACTTTATAGCCAGATCAAACTTGATAACTTGTGGTTTTGGTGCTAATACTATTAATCTGTGCTAATACAGAACGGTAGTAGTAAAATATCAAAAATATTTCATCGAAGTTTGTGGCCGATGAAAAATAACATAATGAATACCAAGGTGTGCAAAACTAGACATTTTGGGACCTTTCCGAAATTCTGTTTACTATGTCAATTTTGGACACGGTGTATACAGTTCGATTCAAACTCAATGGCGGCTCGGAAGTGCGCTACTTGCTGCGCAGTGCCCCACCCCTCACCCCCGCTGAATCATGAATTTGTTACTGCGCAGCGACTCGTCTCATGTTCCAAGTCGCGTTTGAATCGGGGTGTATAATTGAGGGGCCCGGAAGAGATGGTCTGCAAACAGTTTTGGGACGTGCTTCTAATAAGTCTGGGAACTTTGGTCTTTGTCTATGATCAGGAAATCTTTTGTGATAAGTTTTCTATGCAACCCTTTCCAGGGGTTGTCTACAATCGAGTGTCAATCATAGTATTTGCTGCTCGGTATATCCCCTTTACTTCAAGTGTCAAATAGGGTAAGGGCCCCAGATAAAAGCCTCTTCACTAACAATAGAATATTAAAGTTGTGTAACAATATTTAATAGTTCAATGACTGATTGAATATAAAAATATTTTAACAGTCTGACAGTCACAAACTGTACAAGATAAGGAAAATATACCTATGAGGAAATTAGACAATCGCAAGCTCGCAATGACTACGCTAGTGATTAACATTACAAAACTTTACGGTACAACAACCGGTGTCGCGTTGCGCGACAAATCGCGCGCCTCTTTTCTGTGAAAGAAGCGGCATTTGACATACCAACTACCATCGAGATAATAATAGGGGTTGGTTACGTATAACTGAACATGTCCAAAGAAAAATAAAATAGTTTGGAAAATCCAAAAGTGCACGCCTCATACATAACACTCATTCATAAACGAAAAAGAATTTCAAAACATAGTTTCTAACAAAAATTAACAATTTATAATTTTTAATGAAGTCGTAATGTCAAAGACTGACAAAGATATTTACTTGGCGGTTGCTAGGCAACATCAAGACCAAGGTTGAAAATATTTAGATAAAGATATTATATTCTAGTTAGTATTTTATTAATTATAATTAAACTACTTTGAATAAAAGAGCCATTTTCAATAGGGTTCCTTCTACGGCTGAAACAAATGTATAAAAAAAAAATTGACTCAATTAATTGATTTTATCGCAAGCTACAATGTTTTCAGGGTTCATAAATTGACGGACAGGATTTTTTTTTCAACTATTTTGATGCTTTTTCCATTTCTGCTGCATTAAATCAATTGTTAAAAAGTACAGTATTAATCTCCATTTAATCATCTATACAATGGTATATAAATTAAGTAGGTTCTGTGTACTAGCAGGAGTGTAACAATAAAAACAGTTACAGAAATGGGGCAAAAAAAAATTTTCGATCGTAGAGCACACTCTAATGCTGCATTAAGAGTCGTGCAATATTAAACAAATGTACAGAACGTCGTGTGTTTCCGGCACAGACTGTCTGTCCACCGATTTCATCAAGATGACAAAGGGCTGTCTAGTCTACATCATTAGGAACAGGATCCTCCTTATGAAACAGCTAATAACAAGATATGGCAACACTAACCTTCGGCTAAACCCGCGTGGTGCTCGGTTCGTACGGGAACGTATAACTGTATTTAATTTTATTTAGGCAACGATAACAGACTTTTTATGATTTTATACTGAAGATCACGTCTAAACGAGTAATGTTAATGATTTGGAAAAGAAATTATGTTAAATTAGAGATTTAAAAAAAAATATGTTAGATTATGTTTATATTACATAGTGAAATTAATTTGTAAAGTTATGTCTAACGCGGATTAAAAACGGAGAATCACGCCAAAACAATCAAGCGTATTTTTCTGAAACCTTCACCATTTTAAAGATAATTTAATTATTTATCTTTTAGTACATTATACGTGTTTTATTTACCTTTTGTTTTATGTATAATAAAGTAATAATGCGTGTAATTTGGGACTGCGCTCCTTGATGGGCGAGCCCTATGGCTGGACATACGACGCGTTGCGTGAGCTCAGTACAGAACACGCAAGCTAACTACTCAAGCTCACTGGCATTTATCTACGTCTTAATAATCACACATGATCAGGCAGGAGTTGCCGTTTATAAGGTAATACCACCTGATATGGAAGAAAAGAGACTTGCAGTTATTATGCAGAGTTATTATGCCATACAAAGATGAACGCATATTATAAAACAATTGAATGTTAATATAAATCATTTTGTTTCCACAACACGGAAGAAAATAAAGATAAACATACCAACGACACTAATGATTGTTTTCTTGTTTATTAATTATTATGTGGAACAAAAAGAACAATAAGCCATAGTGACAACAACGATGATAATGTATCTCTAGGCTTAGCTATTCCGTTGTTTCGGTAAGGCAAACAAGATAATTTCTAAGAAATTATTTGGTTATTATAATTAGTCATAATAGTTAGTTATCCTCAAAGAGTCAATAGAGTATATAGAAACAAAGGAGAGTAAGTACTTTACATAATATGACGAACTACTATAGAAGCTTTCATCCCATTTAAGCCAATCAGGGAATTAATTTTCAAAAATCTCATTAGGAACTCTTGTACAAAGTTTCATGCTCTTAGGACCACAGGTTGAGGCTGTGCGTTGTCTACTTGTCTGTCAGTGAATTTAAAGGTGCTTTGCCTGTAATGTAACGTTCAGAGTCGAGCATTGCATCTAATAGTCCGGGAGGTACCGTTGCAAATACAAAAGTCATAGTAAGCCGGCTGAGGTTGACATAGATAGCTGATCTTATAAGACTAATAAGTTTAAATAGTGGTAAAAAAAAAAAAAGTGATAGTACGCCGCCTGAAACTTTTTTCATAAATAGTTGACATCATATTGAGTTGAAAAAAAATGGTCAGCTGCATAGTGGTTGCCACTGCTGGGACACAGGCGTATGATAGTTTTTTTGTTACGTTTGCGAAAAGTATCTGTCAGCTGGGTGCGGGCAGAGGAGTTCTATCAAGTAGAACCTGAAAGATACTGTGCATTGCTCGATTAATCTGTATCTTGACTGCGTCAGCTGACGGTCTTTCCACCGTTACCCATGCAGCTGATTGTTGTTTTCGTACTTTTAATTATTTAAGCAGTGGCAGTGGCTTGAGCAGTGGTGGCTCAGTGGTAACAGCCCTGACTTACGAGTTGTAGGTCGTGGGTTCGAAAAACGGTGATGTGACATCTACTCGTACCAACACTACCAACCCGTACTGGGTAGCGTGGTAGATTACAGCCCACTGCTGGGACTATTCTCTGTTAGAGGGCTAACAGAGAGGACGCCTGTGTCCCAGCAGTGGGAACATTAATAGGCTGATTATGTAATTATTTAAACAATCACCTAGTTAATTTCATCCGGCGTACTTGATTTTACTTGTTTTTTTACAAGTTAATGCGAGCAGTTGACGCATATTCCACCCTCCACTATGCAGCTGATGATTTTTTTTCAACTCAATATGATGTCAACTATTATGAAAAAAGTTTCAGCCGGCGTACTATCACTTTTTTTTTTTTTTTTTTTTACCACTTTGGGACCCTCCCACACCCGCACCCACCGCGGGTGCGTCAGCTGACGATTGGTTCACTTATTAGTGAGCCGAGATCTATTGAAAAAGGTGGCAATGGACCGGCGTAAAAACACTACCTAAAATGCAACGGTACCTCCCGGATAGGGCATGCTATTCGGATATCCGGATATCCGAATTATCCGGATATCCGTCGAAAATATTATCCGAATATTATTTGTTTTACTATCCGGATAAAACGGATAATACGGATAGTTACTTTTGTTCCATTTTCCTTTTGATAATATAACATTTAACGTTGTGTTTTAATAAAATAGGTATTCGCAATCGTGACAATTCATGCTATATCTTCAAAAATCCATCTAATGACACAATTACTATGTAGATTCATCAATTTCATCATAGAGAAAATTTAAAAGTACTTTTGCAGAGAGCTCGACTTCAGTTGACGACAGCGATGGTGATGACGTAGCACTCAGTGATTACAAGCAGCAGAAACTGAAATATCATTTACTTTAACAGAGAAAATAAGTAAAGAGATCGAAAGGACTCTGCAGGTTGACCATCAACAGTGAATGCTTTGACAAGCATGGCATTTACTTTAAAGGCATTGGCAAGAATTATGGCTTTGATTAGTAGTGTTGTTCTCTAGATTCGTCTGGGTAATAACTTGACGAGATCTCACAGAACCAAAATAGAGTTCAAATAAAAGGTTAGGATTTGCTACACTTGAATAAGCTGTTTTGGTAACCAACCCAAAATCAGATTGATATGGGAAGTAGGAATGTGGAGCAGAGGCCTCATCATGATTCTCGGCATTCATGATTTGCGTTATTTCGTTTCCTGCCTGGACCGTAAAAACCCAATCCGGAAAGTCCTCTTTAGGAATACCCAAAGTTTCACATATATATCCAACGGAAGATAGGACTGCACAATCGCGATAACGAGAACTGAATGACCCGAAACGCACAGAAGATAGTGCATATTCAGGGAATCGATGAAAGTACATACATGTCATTCGCGGCTACTAGTTTGTGCTGATCCAACTTATACATCAGATACTTTGACATCTAGCAATGTCAGTTGTGTGATTTTGTCTCATTTATTACCAAGCCCTACTTTGTAAGACTTCCAGTCTTCATCTAATGTGATTTCAATTGTTCTAGCCATCTTAACAAAGATAGCGTTTGACTAGCTCACGATCTATTATACCATTGGTAGATAACCCGTGGATGATAGCTTTTCTCGTATCTGTCAATGACAGATCGGACAGATTTTGCTTTTAGTGCGAACTGAAATATTTTAGTATACGACTGTTGGAGAGGTTTTGTAATAAAAATGTCGATTGTAAACTAATATAAGTTTGATTTACCTCTTTTACAGTGATATCCAAAATATCCATATTATCCGGATATATTCGAATAGTAGTCTGGCAGTATCCGAAATATCCGAATAGTAAAATGGGCGGATAATTGCATGCCCTACTCCCGGACCATAATCCAGCGAGGAAGGAGAACCGAACATTACAGTGCGCAATGTCTGTAAAATTTTACCTGAAATGTTACATTACAGGCGATTCAGGGAGGCAGTATTGTAATGTAATGCTCAAAATCGAATCTGAAATGTTACATTACAGGCGAAAGCTCGTCATAATGGTTGTAACGCAATGCTCAAAATCGAATCTGTAACATTACATTACAGGCGAGCACCTTAAGATTTTTAATAAGTAGAATGTCGACACAGTACTTAATTAAGTAATGAATAACGACGTTAAACTTCCGCCGTAAAGAATTAAACTTTAATCATAAGGTTACTTTTATATCAAACTTCCATTTTGATTCGAAATTGGCAAATCGTTTTGCAAGACAATCTGCGTAGTGTCGTAAAATTGTTGTTTATTTGCTTTGTTTCTGTTTTATTATAGGGACGGAACTTCACTTTCACCCGTTTGTCTTAGGAGAAACCGTAAAACGTTTTACGGAACATTTCAAGCGACATTATTACATTTATTACCAATACTGGCTATTAAAATATACCTGTAATGAGTATTTGTTTTGTGCGGTTTCAGTCCTAGGGTTGCACTTTTCTGGCTTCGAAAACGCTGTTCGAATAAAGAAATGCATGTGACATTTAAAATATAAGACTATGTTACTCGTTACAAGAGTAATTTTATTCGCAGCCCTGTAAATGTGGCCCTAGGCTAAAGCCCTGGCGAACACACAAGAAACAAGAACATAAACGTTTACAAAATGAGCACAAGATGAACAAATGAAACGTTTTGGATAAACAATAATATTGTTACGTTTATCAGACTTGTTATCACAGACACCTCAAATCATTCAATCCAGACGTATAAACGGAACTCAAATCAAATTGAGACCGGAAACGTCTGTAGGTTGGCAATAAAATTCGTTCGAGTGATGTAATGTTGCCAACATTCATGCTTGTAGTATAGGTAACTATGTACCATTACTGCAATTAATCACGATATGTGATTGACACTGCCTGTCGTGTAATGTAAGGCTTTTAGAGGGTGACATTCACAAAAACGGTGTACGTTTCGAGGTCAGAATGAAGATTACGACTTACGACGAATGTATCTTGGGTACCATATCTTTAATGGTTAATATCGCTTAGATTTATTGCTCGCGTGGAATATGACACACCAATAAATAAACTTTGTGGTAGCATTATTTTAGGGGTGACTTATATTTGTATGAAAAGTGAGACTTGCGTGGATGTCATTGGTTGCCAATTGCCATGCCATTCTATGTGGGTTTTTTTCAACATTAATATTGGAAACCAGTCAAAGTAAGTAGGTACATTACATATGAATGATATGGAAAATAAGCCTCAAAGAAGGGAGTGAATGATAACCTGTCGGTTGACAGTGAGAGTGGAAGAAGAACACGAGGTCAGACCCCACGTTACACAAAAATAAGGGCAGGAAGATGATGATGGTCAAAGTACATTACATCAAAAGCATTTTATTGCAAATTGTAGAAAACATGCGTCAAATACAGAACGCATACTTCAATACAGTTTTTATAAGAGTATCTCAATCAAATGCGGAGCTTTACAAGCGTAAAAACTGTTCGGAAAAAAATCTCGTTTCAACGTGCATTGTGATTTCTGATTGTATTATTGACTTGGGAATGTGCAAAGTGCAAGCCACGGAGTAGAAACCAAATGGAGAAACATGATTGCATTTAAAAATCTAGGTTCCTTTTGTCGGGGCGACTCGGGAGAACCGAATAACGGGTCGTGCAATAGCAAAGCAAAGTTAGTTACTACTAGGTATGATGATCCATATGCGTAGATTTCGGCTTAATTATGGGTCTTTTTACACTCTGGTCTGTATGTATAGTGTTTATTGGTAGCATGGTGAGCACTTTGGCCAGTACCACAGATTAGTACAGAATACAGTTGGGACACTCCGCAAAATCATATGTATAAAAAGCGACTCTTGCTACGACACAATAAAGTGCAATTCAGGTCGCGCAGCTCTAATTACCTACAGTTATATACACCTAGAAGTTGCCTCTCTTTCTATCACGTAACTCTTATATACGTTACACCCAGTGAATTCGACAAGTCGAACCCGCCGCGTACATACTTGCAGCTTCATACCTAAAATGCGGTTCGTCCCATCTGTATTCATCTGTTTCAGTACACAGTCGCACTCCATGTAATCCTACTCTGTGTCGCGACGAACTAACCTACCATTACTGCATATCTACGCAGACATGTACTGGGTATATACCGGTCGCATCTTCTGGCTTGGATTGCACTCGCACGCTAACCTTGTTATTCTACTCGTAGATGACCGCACAAAGGATAATGAGCAGCAAGTACTCTCTACTGATATGACGCTATAACCGGCTAAATCAGTTATTTGATCATGTCGTTAATTAGTTTGATGAGTGCATGCACTCGAACAAAGTTTAGAATTTTATCGACTTTAGAGTGACCTTATACTGGTATTATTATTCGGGTCCAGTTGACTCGAGCCGAGCTGTCACTGACCCTTTAAAGTATTATCCATTTTGATAGAACAAAAAGACTTACTTTAGATTAATTTTGATAATCATTTACGATATGCAGTATACTTATCCTGCGTCCCAGTTACAGCTACGCAGTTTTAAAGTACTTGAAACCGTAGACAAGCTAGTACTAAATTGAAAAGGAAAGACCCTTCTCTTTACATACAAGGACCACGCTTCCAACGGATCGTACCATATTCTAAGATAATTGGAAGGCGATTGAAACAGGCTCCTTCCTGATATTGTATTCTGATTTCTGTGATGTGATTAGCTGCCTTATTCAGTGTGGAGTTGTGGAGCCAGCTGAATGTTGCGCCACGACAATTTATCTTGTCCTTATCAAGCGGCTCTTTTGCCAGACGGCTCTCAAAGAGCCCACTATACTTACAATAAAGTAATAAACAAGAGTTCGTTGCCTCTTACGATCTGATTAGCATCTTACAATATTATTGCCTCTTTATAAATTTTCGGGCTTTCTTCGTTTGAAGCCGGGCCTTAAGAGGCGTGGAGACATGGGTTCGACACGCAGAGCCCCTCTAGGGAATTTTAATATTAAATGGAATGGGACATTTACGCCAGACGCTTTCACGGCAGTACTATAGAAATACAATCTGGGTTTGTCCCCAGGGGCTGTGAGGCTATTGTCAGGTCGGTTACTCAATTGATTGGGTCTTGAAACACAACAACATTCTTTTATCAGATTTTTCCGGACGTCAAGAGTATCAAGTTTGAAGTGAAAACTTTAGGCGCGTTGAACACTTTTTGGGTGAACAAAGATCATGGAACTCGCGTCATCGTCACCGAAGGCGCGTTGAGCACTTTTTTTGTTGACAGCGCACTCTTGTTTTATTTCTTTGCTTTTTTTTAAAGCGAAATTTTCTTTAGCGGCCTGGTGCACTTTTTTTAGGATGGGTAAAATATGTTTAACTCGCGTCAGAACGTCCGTAAGATCCGTTGCCTAGCAACCGACAAATATCAATATAAATAGTCTTTGACATTACGTAAAGATTGCGAGGTAAGAAATGTTGCCCATATTGATGGGTAGTAAATTGTTTATTTTTGTTAGAGTATATGTATTTTGAAAATAAATAAATATACTACTACTGCTAATTAAATTATTATTGTACGAGTATTTAACCACACAAATGATAGTACTTTTATACTGATAAATAAAGCAATTCGTGCGAAATTATTCCCTAACCATTCCAAAATATTCAAAAATGCACAACGTTAATGTTCAAGTTTTCACTTCTGCCGGCACTCCCGGAGTGCAACCCGTTGTTTTTTTTAAATGGAGCTACAGCTTTCGTTCTTGTATGACAGCAAGCCACATACATTCCTGACATTTTCGTTAGATAGCGTTACTTAGTTTTCACTTCTATCGGCAGTCCCCAAAGACTGCCTCGCATGTTTTTTTTCTTACAATGTCGCACCAAAGTGTCAAGCTTCAACAGTGGACAGACGAAGGTCAAAAAACAAAAGAAAGCAATGCTCACCCGAGTATAACGAGTTCTCCATATTTGATGAGAGGCTTTGGCTTCTGTTCTGAACCGCTCTCGCCAGCTTCCTCCAGTATTGGTGAGTCCGCACTGTCCGCAGCACTGGAACAATGCAACACATAACATAAAATATCTGGTCAACTGAGCTCTGCTCGGGGTGAAAATATAAGCATATCGTCCTCTACACCAACGTTTTATCAGATTTCCGAGGCTGTGAAAATAAAAAAAACGATTTTTCCCAGATATAAATATAATACACCTAAATTGCAACTTTCATCGCAATCATTGGAGCCGTTTCCGAGATTCAGATTATATAAATATACATACTAGCGAACCTGGCAGACGTTGTCTTGCCCGAGCATCGTCCAATTGTATTTTCAAACCATCCAGAGATCCACTCAAATATACACACAAAATTTCATCCCAATCGGTCCAGCCGTTTAGGAGGAGTTAGGTGACAAACACATTTACGGAAGAATTATACGTAGTATATAGAAATAAAGATATTATACAATGTCGCCCATGCGCATGTGACCGCCCGTAATTTTCTGAATATTCATGAAAAAATATCGAAAATAAACTTCAAAAGGGGGGGTCTATCTATAACATTTTTCATGTTATTCAATTTTTAATTTTTTAAAGATTTGCTTTCTGTTTTTTGACACATCTCCGAAGTTTATGGGTCGATTTGGATTCTGTTTATTATTTCCAAAAGGTTATGAGTTATTTTAACAGGTTAATTAAAATTTTTACAAAAAATTATCGACTACGAAAAAAAAAACGGAATCGAAGTCATTTTTTCGGTAAAAAATTGTGTATTTATTTTAAAAAAACTAGTGAAAAATGTTATAGATAGACCCCCCCTTTTGAAGTTTATTTTCGATATTTTTTCATGAATATTCAGAAAATTACGGGCGGTCACATGCGCATGGGCGACATTGTATACAAGAATTGCTCGTTTAAAGGTACAAGTATTACATAGATAACAAGTACTAAGATCATAAAAAGAACAAAATAAATTGTACTAAGTAAAGTGTTGTTAATATCTTCTAAAAACAGCTGCTTAACGAACGTAAACAATCGGATAGTTAGGAGGGGACCATGTTTTAATAAGCCAAGCTTTGTCGGGATAGTCATCAACAGGATTACCACCCACAAGTTTTATTCAGTATACATGTACTTCCGCCCAACAGATCTTATTGATATGACGGGTCAGCGTTTGCATCAGGCCGAGAAACTGGTTCGGGACAGCTGTGGGTCAAGATTAGTGGTAAATTATAACCACGCCCGCTGAAACCGGTTTCGTTCGATGCACCGATACTTACGCAAGCCACATAAACCTAACTATTAAAACCATAAAACGTTCGTAACCCTCTATTTACGTCTATGAAGTAATTAAGCGACGACGAACGTTTCGCAATCCTAGGGTTTTACTTTGTTATCCAGCCTAAAGGCAACTTAGTGCTTTGAGTGCTTTATCGATCGCACCGCGATAACTTATCGGCTGCCTGCGAACTAGGCCACTTTATCTCTAAACACACTTTCAGTCGAAGTACCTGCCGATGGCACAGTTCAACTATCGCTTTTGTTATGTGTTGTGACCGATTAGATATTAATTGTATCAGTGTTGTTGAACACAACAAAAGAATTGATATCTAATAATGGCGTTGTTCATAAAAAGTTACAAATTGAACGAGACAGAGGATAGCAAGGACAGCGCCGGCCACAGCGTCCCTGATTACGGGGCACGGGGTCAAAGCCCTCCGCCGCCCGCCGCCACCCCCTTCTCTCCTGGCTCCACGATAGGACACTGTTCTAATGCCGACTCACAATTACAGAGGGCCAGCATTTAAATAATAACACTCTCCGGACGGTCCATTGTCGAGGAATATTAAATAATTTGAAACAAAGGCGGAGCGATTTCTATTGGTTAAAAAAATTACAATCACTGCTTTTAACAGCAGCCAGATAATCTAGAATTCTAGATTGTAGCTATAACGCCAGTAATTGTTCCTTGTTTTAGGTAGGTTATATAAAAACGTGGCGGTTGATTCCGTGACACTAACAATTAACTTCATTTGCATGTCTGACTATAATTTTCCGCATGATTCTTCCGCTTGTCTCACCTTTGTCTGTTACGATTTTTGATCCGATTCCATTTTGATTTAGTGTGTTGATTGAAGAAAATAATAAAGCAGCAAACATGTAGAATACAATAGGTGTGTAAATGTTATCGTAGTGATATTTCTTTGAATTACTACGGAGGTGATTCACGTCACGGGTGACGATGGCCTATAGTACTGACTGTTCGGCACACCAAGCACGTGGCGATAAAAGGCTACGTTGCATCCGGTTTTGCCGCAACACACCAAATGCGGCGAATGTGGGAACGCCGGAAGTTTACGAAGAATCACTCCTACACGACGAGAATTCCGTTGACTCATTTCTTATAAAAGACAAACGCACGATACTATGGCAATATGATACAGTCCATACACCTACTCAATGTGGACGCGACTTGATCCACGGGGCCTAAACCAGTTCTGAATGTACTCACGGTTTCAATGAAGATACTCTCGAAACAGAACGAAAATAACATTTTGATATGAATGTGCCCGTACATATTCAATCCCTTGTTGTTGTACTGTACTTGTACTTTCACCATCTGGAGTCACGATCTCGAGACTAGGCTCTCGTGTATTCAGAATTTCAAATACTAACACTTTTACCTCGACCACCTGCTAAGTCTTCCCACTCCCGCTGGTTTGATTGGCTATCTAATTTAATTTGAGTCACATCGAAGGAATTGGATTTAATTTCGTCTGCTTGCGTGCGGCAAGTGCATCAATACTTTCCTTTTAGTGCACCTCAATTCAGTTTAAAATTATCCTTTAGTGCCATTGAAGTAACAAAAGGAGCAGTCATAAAAGTACAATAATATAAACCTTTGTGCAATGCTCTGCAGAGCTGATTGTGGCACAAAGGACATTAAATTGACAAGAGTCCTTCATGAGAATGGAGGCCGTAATGCAAAAGGTATGGATATAACTCGACGAGTAAAAAACATAGGCAAAGGTATAAGTGTAGTCGTAAAGAGTAATCAACTGCCAATGGGCAACGGTCGATGATCCAACGGTCACTTTTTTACAAGAGGCGGAAATTACTTTGAATCGACGCTCTATCCGGACACGAAACGATTTATGTCTGCTTCTGATTTGATGACACACCTGAACGTTGGGCCGATATCTGTTGATATAGCACATGGTTAAACGAGCGGATTCGAGTATATTGGCTTTCCCCCCCCCTAGGCCCCTTAAATTGCTATAAAAGCGGTATATTACATTTGAAGGTACAGTTTCTTAGTTTGCAAAATACATTGAATTATAAGGCCTGCGCGTGAGAAGTGTCTGCCGATGACTCCTCAACTCTTGGTTCATAACTAGTCATAAGTTAATATATGGCAAGGAAGAAATTGAACTAACAGGCATCAGGAAACCTCCAAAATCTTTCCAAGTAAAATCCCAGTGTATCCTTGGTTTCATTTGTATGTAGCCATACGCATGCTGCAACTTTTCAAAACGGTATGTTATGTTCAGTTCTCGTTCAGCTCATACCGATAAATTGGAAGAAGGGTTCAAGAAGCACGTTAAGCTCGGGACGTTGGTCCCGGCTGTCAGAAGCTCGAAAGTCTGATAACCAGTCTTACCAAAGGGTATCTATCGTGTTACCCAGTAACTGGTTTGTGGAGGTCCGACTGTCGCTCCATGTAATATGCTGGTATTCAGCTGCATCAGGTTAGAATGGAAGCCGACCCCAGTGCCCCAACAAAGGTGAGAAAAGGCTAGGCAGATGATGATGGTTCAAAAGGGGCCAATTTCTAAGCAGGGTCATAGTCTGTATAGGATACAGTTGTATACCTGCACTGAAGCATGCAGTTGGCCAAGCCATAAGACAAAAGGAAAAGAAACAGTTATGGAGTATTGAAACGCAACATGATGAATGAATGGGATAGGCCCATGGCAAATTGAGCAGCCAGTCGAAAGACAGGAGATGAATGACAATGATACGAATTCAATCAACATTGCATTCAAATGAAAAACATCTGGAGGAAATCCAAGCGTTTATATCATAACGTGTAATGATTTGAGGACGGAAGTTAGTAATTGTTCCAGTCATCTTGTGGATATATTATCAGAGCTGCCTCTGCGTGGATTTCGATGTCAAGTTCGCGATTATACTCCATCCGATATTAATTTAAACCGGTTCCCTCCAATAAATTAATGATCTTCTCTAGGTCGAGTAAGAATTAAATAAAAAAAGAAGTTTTGTATGAATGGTATGAACGACGAGAAGACAAGTTGTAGTAGGTAAATTGTGCCGATGTTATTTGCCAAATAAACTGCGATTATCAATCCGTTTTGGCGAAAGTGGTGAACCGTTTCTTTTAGCGGTTTATGAAGAGGTCAACATTCAACCGTTGACGTTTAACGGCTGATAATTAGATGGTGACGATGCGCATTTCATGTAAGAGTATAAAATGACGAAAAGTGAGATTAGGGCATGCAATCTCTAAAATGATGCGAAGTATACGATGTTTAACATCTGCATGAAGAAGAGATAATTATCAGGACTGTATATTTACTTTGTGTTTCAGAACATGACAGATAAACAACGTCTACTCAAAATAAATATTTTGAATCTTCGAAGTTACACAGCCTATCAAAACACACATTCACAGTAAACGCTAAATTTTGCGAAGCCATTTAGATCAATAAAGCTGTCAAATATTAACAGTATGCTCGTAAATACTGTAATTGCTTGTAGGTGCTGACTCTTGCGATATATTGGCTGTCAATAAACGTGTGATTAACGTTTGCAATTGTTAACTAGTGGTTAACCTTCTTGTCCACAGTTGGTATACAGTATATCTTGCCAAATAGGCGTTTAGAGCAGTTGTAAGTTCAAGTAAACGATGCCTTCCGAAGTATAAAATTCAACTGCTTTAGTGCCCTGAAACTCGTTTTAAAAACCGAAGAAACTGCTTGAGAAATTGGTTTGTGAGTGGAAAACCGCAAAACCAACTCTGGCAATAAGCCGGAAGGATGAACGGTAGAATGCACACCAACGTGTGAATACACCTATCTTAAATCTTCGGGCCAAGCAAGCGTTCATTATGACGATACTCTCGATGTCGATGACACGCGAGTTTTTGACTTGTTTTAGTTATCCAAATTCTGACATAGCTAGATGCAATTACATTCTCACCGAATTGAATTCCGCCGTGCGACTAAGTAATAAAATATCTTTTAGTAATAAAATTTGACACATCTTAAATTACCGGAAAGAATTGGCTAGTCCATGCAATGAACGAGGCCAAAGTGATGCCATGCGGTCAGCGAACTGTAACATGTCGGCACTCGCATGCGGCCATGCGCGCACGCCGCAAACAGCACTTGGACGGGTGACCTTACGAATAAACGACCAAATTCGATCAATGGAGTGACCAATAAATCAAATCGATAAAGCCGACTCCTTTATTCGATAGCATTGACATAAGCGCATGGCACGTGCCCGGTCTAAAGTTCCGAAAGAGGGGTGCATTCATTTAATCAGCTATTTAAAAATTCAATGCCGACCTTTGCAAATGGCAGCTTTTAACTGCACTCTGTTCTTTGCAAGCCCAGAAATAGCACTTTGCTTGTAGGAAATGGGTATAGGGGGTCTCTTTCTACGGCAAGATAAGCACATCTGTCGCGCAGGTGTGAGGCAACACGCCAACACAGGGGTATCTAAGGCAGGTGCCAAAGAGCGGGCCGCTCATAATTGTTTAGGAGGGCCATTAGAAAAAAGTTTTTTGAATGAGATAAAAAATATCGTATCATCTATGTTCTATTTTACGGCGTAGTAGTTTTCTGTATTATTTCATCACACCGAACGATTTATTTAATTTTTATGGGTTTCCAATAAAAGACTGACTAAAAAAACAACAGTTATGTACATCTTTCACAAAAACATGACCCTATTTTTGTATGATCTACAGTTTTCCTTCTCTTATTGAATCATTGGAACCGTTATCTCGGGGCGTGACAGACTAACCTAGGGGTTTTACGCGTTCAATGTTTATGAGTAAGCTTTTAGCTTGAAACCGCAAAATCTATTAAAAAATTATTTTCATATGATTTAATGTAACTTCGGCCTATTCGGATTTAATTTTTTTCCTCATGATATAGTCAAGTTGTTCTAAATTAACCTAACTAATATTATAAATGCGAAAGTAAGTTTGTTTGTTTGTTACGCTTTCACGCTAAAACGGCTGACCAGATTTGGATGAAATTTGGCACACGGGTAGACCATAACCTGGATTAGGACATAGGATACTTTTTATTCCGATATTCCTACAGGATCGAGACTTATGCGGGTGAAACCGCGAGGCGCAGCTACTGTTGCATTTAAAATTGTAGGCGACATAAAGGTTGTGGCAACCAGGCGCAACGCGACTCTAATATAACAATTTCTAAGAAAACTTCACGGTAGAATAATTACCGGTGTTGCGGCGTTTTGCGGGAGCCTTAATAGAATAGGTAGCGGAACACGTGCATAACGTGCATTAGGTAGTTTGATATATAATGACGTCTAGACACGGCTTTAGCGCGGCTCAGCTTGCTAAGTAGCTCTTATTCCATCCTTCGCGTCTCTGATTTTATAGTCCTCCAACAAAATGGCATTTATTGGAATTCCTCTCTAGTACATTTCCCGTAGGAAATTGTATCATTTTGCCATGGATGGGTAATTCTCAAGTCATCCATTTATGGAAAGGACGCGTAAATTCGTGTGGGGTAGGGATCAGTGAACAGCTAGCAATACCGGGTAAACTTGTGGGGTCTGCGAACGTGAAACAGGTACCATGGCCTTCTCGGAAATGCTGTCAATTTATCACTATAATAAGCAAAGTTACGAAATAATTTCCGCAGAATTCAGATTACTCAGAGGCACTTGAAATCTAAATTGTACTTATTGCAAAAAGTTAAGTAATATCACATTGCACTATGAAGCCGGAAGGAATGAGTAATTTAGTCCTCATGTCATTTCCGATTAGATTCTAATTTCTTAGGAACTTGTTATTGCGTAAACTAAAGATATCTACAGTCAGTTCATCTACTTGTGTTAGGTAGCCTCTAGTGAAGTATTGTTTTGTGACGTTTGCGGATTGAGAGAATTATCACGATGTTCAGCCTAAACATTTTACGGACTCGTTTTGCGACACATATTTCGCACAATCAGCTATAAGCGAGTCGGACGTAGCCCTACCAAGCTGAAACTTTAATGAGCGAGGGTTAGAAGAGGGCTCCACGCAAACGCCAGGGCTTTGTTCGACGTACAGCTACAGGTTTCGTTAAAAATAAAACTCGAGTGTTATTAAACGTCATACTTCGAGTACCAGAACAGGCATAAATGTTTGTTTGTAGCCAATAAAAGTAAACAATGATTGAATTTACTTGTATTTCAAGACTTGACAGGAGTCTGTGCATTCCTTTGTTTGGATGGACCATAAAGTGGACGCTCAGACAGAGGTCGACGACAGGCTGAGATAACAACGTAAGAATAACATGGCGGTCTGTACTTTAATACTAGCGACGCAATAGAGGCATGCAAGGCCACGACAGATACAGGGATCGGCACGTAATTTAATAAGTTCCTAAATAACTATTGTTATTCAGGAAGCCGTACACTAACGATTATTATCATGTACTAATGAGTTTACAAAAGATTTAAAAATTGTAAGAACTTTGGAGTCTAATTGGAAACAATGTAAACAGTAAACAAAGGTCATTACAATGTGAAGGTTTTAAAGGTCAGACAAATAAAATTTACTAGAGGTGAATGGTGGTTTCTCGCGAGGTCCTATGTAAGCCGGATCGAGAATAATGGCGAAAGTATGTGCTTTAAGTTAGATTAATTCGCTGTAAGTTGTACCGTCGAGAAATCGTAATAGACTCGCCTCTACGATATCGATAGGTACAACATCTGGGAACGAAGCTTAGTTCCTTCTAGCTTCGCTTATGTACTATCGTAGCACTTCATATCGTGAACACGATGACCACAGCTGTTACCGCCTCGGTGCTATAGCGGCCGAGCGATTCAAGCAGAAATAGTCCTTACGGTGTATAGAGATATGAACTACTTCAATGGTACCTACCGCGTCTTTCGTACTTCGATTCATAGTTCGCGGTGTATTCACGTAGAAAGCTGGTAACCGGCGCCGATATGCCGATGGTTGTCAACGCTGGTTGGTGCAGGCAGTTTCCATAGTTTTTGCCAAATCGTCACCGATAAGCGCCGACAAGTTCCTATCTGAATTTACCGGCGATTTTGCAAAAAGTATGAAACTGCCTTTCTACGTGAATGCACCCTTAGATCGCTATGGTTAGGTAGCTGGTAGGTATCACGACTAGTGATGGGCAATTCTCGAGAATATTCTCCTTGCGAGAACTTTGCTGTTAAGTTCTCGAGAACATTCTTTTGGTAGGGAATTTACGAGAATTTAAAAATTGGTTGACTTTATTGAATCGGTTTTTTTTTAGAGTAATAGTTTTTAGTGCATTTGAACGTTTTATGAAGTTTGAGTTTAAAATAAACTACACCACAACTTAAATTCTCAGTAAATTCTCCTGAGCGAGAACATTCCCGAGAATATTTCCGAGAAAATTCTCATAAATTCTCTTAAATTTCGTATGGTAGTAATGTTAAAGTACGATTTCTGTATTAAAACGAACTTTATGAGTTTAAAATAATCAGCATTAATAAAATGAATAAGAAAACAACATTATAAGAAAGGTTTATGGTGCAAATAATTAAAAACAAAATAACAATTAAAAATAATTTTGACGCAACTAAAATCGAATTTGACAATCGCGACTCCATGTGGTACTTGTTAGCCCTCCCTTGGGAATTTTTTTAGAGCCGGAGCCGCGCAGGGGGGCGGGGTCTACGTGTTTTGATATGGAATTTTTCACTTTTTGTATGGAAAAAAAAAAAAAATATTACCTACATGTTGAGTTTTGGGGGTTTAAGGGTCTTATAAAGGGGGTCGAAATTTTCATTATTTTTGCGATAAGACACACCATTTTCGAGATAATATAAGCTAAAGTAAATAAGAATTTAAGCTAAAATGTCTGTTGTAAAAAAACAATCTTGAGTATTTTTAAACGCGATTAAAAACAAGTGGAATAAAATTAGTTGGCATGCACTAAAATTCACACCAACACTTCGACTTCAGTGCAAAAACAGTACTGTATTTTTTTTTTCTTTTGCTTATATCTCGAAAATGGTGCGTCCTATCGCAAAAATAATGAAATTTTCGACCCCCTTTAGGAAACCCTTAATCCCCTATATCCCAACATGTTGGTAATAATTTTTCATATTTTTCATACAAAAAGTGAAAAATTCCATATAAAACTCGTCGAGGCTGCACCCCCTGCGCGCCTCCGGCTCTAAAAAAATTCACAGGGTAGAGTAAACAAGTACCATGTGGAGTCGTCACGTGATTGTCAAATTCGATTTTAGATGTGTCAAAATATTTTTTTAATTTAGAGTTTTTTTTTGTCAGAATAGCTTTAAGATTATAGCCAAAAGTAGGGAATTTTAGTGACAGTTTAGTTAGTTTAGTTTGGTGTACAAGAGAATCGGCACCATTGTCAAATTCGATTTTAGTTGTGTCAAAATTATTTTTAAATTTATAGTTTTTTTTTAATAGAATAAGCAAAAACATAGCTTTAAGATTCTCATAGTCAAACGTAACGAAATTTAGTGATAGTTTAGCTAGTTTAGTTCGATGTACAAGAGAATCGGCGCCATTTCCAGTCCGAAACATAATACAGTAACGTTTTTTCAAGTAAAGTATACAATAACAACAAAAGAAGTTTACTTTAGACCTTGAAATCAAAATATATTGTATAAAAATTTAGCAATTTTACTTCCATTTTTAAATTCTCGTATATTCTCCGTCGAAAAGAATATTCCAGAATATTCCAGAACATTCTCGATCCGAGAATATTCTCCGGGTGAGAATATTCTCCCGACCCATCACTAATCACGACTTATATGACGGTTGCTATATTTATAAACGTCTTACGACGGAACATAATCATGTGCGTACTACGGACATCATCTCGAAGACGCATTTTGAATAGTTTCTAGCCATAAGCAGCTTTTGATTGATAAGTTAAGAATGAATGACATTGATGAGCCGCCGACCTCGACCCCGTCATGACGAAATACCTATCTACGTAGCAATTATTATAAATCTTGATGTTAAAAATACTAACGGCAGTTTTAAGATGTGTTTAATTTTATGAAGAATGTGTCATGAAGCTGAATCTAAACCGAATTTTAAATTCAGCTGGATGCTTTTAAATAATTTTGGACACTGGCCACAGTGTGATTTTATAAATCACGCAATGTTTTTTTTTTTTATTCGAGAATATCCCAGCTATTTTTTCACAATAGCCAGTGGAATGACCTAAAAATTGAGGTGTTCATTTGAATGTTTATTTTTAAACTGATTCGAAAGGATGTTCTTTCCAATTAGCTGATAATCAGTTTTATCATTGCCTTGATCTACTTAATTTTATTTAACAAATACTTAAATATGTTTCCTGTTGTAAACTCATTACTACAAGGATTTCCTTTATATCCAAGAGTGTATGAAGTAGATTGATGTAACATGACATAATAGCCCTGAGACATTTAGAATTTAACTGTAACAGCAATAATTGAATACCTATAATTTGTCTGTACAGAACAAAAACCACGAGAAGTTACCTATACAGTATGTAAAAACATGGGAATGAATAAAACTAAATTGTGTACTATGTAGAGAAAAATATCACCATCTTTATAGTACCACCTCTGTAAGTAAGGATGTATTCACAACAATCCAGGATTATTATGAAAAAAGAAAAACGGTCACTTCTATTTTCAAAATATTTAGTATACATTCTGGGCTAAGTAAACTGGCTGTGGGCAATGAATTCCTTGATGGTATAACAATCAACTGTTGTTGCATTCTTAATTTAATTTGATAATTTCAAATATTGACATCGCAAGAACAAAAAAATGTAAAAAAAAAATTTAGAATATTTAAATCTGGCTGTCAAAGCACCATGTTATCTGTTGTATTGTTACTGGCTGGATAAGGTTATAATTTTCATGAGATTTGCTAACAGGTTGAAATAAATTGGCTTTCAGTAGGCTGTCAGAAACAGATGGGCTGAGTAATTAAACATTGTCTTATTATTGCAGCTAGTAGTTATGCAGTTTTTTACCTTGTTTCTTACATTGATGGCCAGTATCATAATCATATCAATAAGTATCAGTGTCATTTTAATAAAAACATTTATTCTTATCTATGTTAACTATGTTTACATCAATGACACTGATATTGTGAACTGAATACATGAGAAACAAAATCAAATACAATAAAAGTAAATAGAAAAAGAGATAGATAAGTAAATGTTTAGTTCTTGTAGGTAGAACTGATTCATTGTCTGATCTGCATGTTAATTGACATACAAACCTGAATAACTGATACTAGTGACTTGTGTACTACAGTTATTTGTGTTAATTTCCTAGTAGGTATGTATGTACTTTTTCATGTTAATTCAATGAAAATGTACCTACAATAAAACATAATATAGACGAAATACAGGATAATTATAATGTAATGAATAAAAAAGGGTAGGTTAGACATTCATTACTGTTGTATAGTCAAACGTTTCAAGAGTTTTTACGCATCTGAAGTGCCATAACAGCTGTATTCTAAAGAGTGAAGTTTAATTTTTAAATATGGAACAGAAATGACAAAATACTTCAGGATATTGAGAACGATTTCTTGTGATCGATAATTTTGACAAAAACGCATCGTAATCATGTTTTGCATTTGAATACGTGCAATAAAACGCATGGTCAGTTACATTACGAAACAATTTCACGCTGAAAATCACAAATCCTTTCATATTCTGTGAATTGCTACCAAACATAAACAAACAAAAGTAGCTATCTATGCGACTACAATTTGGCTATACTATAGTATATTTATCACACATTCGGTCTACTTTGTAGAACAACATCCACCCATGAAACAAAGCATTTTGCATTTATGCATAGCTTACTGGTTTATATCCACTAATAAACATAATGTAAAAGGCACCACGTTGTAGATAAAAACTTACCGTTTTACGACCATGATAGAATCCGTCTCCTCGTTTGTGGACCCTATGATTCGAATTATACTTTACAAACGGCACTAACAATATCGGAAACACCATGAATTTTATTATATCACCATCAATTCAATTTACGAAATTCACACATCGCTACAAAGCGATAAACACACTTTTCTTCATTATTTCACTAACTTCGAATAATTCGCACTCCACTTTGATGAACATCAAATCTCATAAACACAAACTAAAACTAAAATTGTGTTTTTAGATTACAACAGCACGAACTTCACTACGTACCGACGACGAAAACATTACACAGTTGCCAACATTCCGCAAAGAAAAGTACATAAAGTTATTAATAATACTTATCGTAGTTTTTATAACCAAAAATATTGTTTTGCTCGCGGTATAATTAAAAAATGAATAAAAACTGAAGTTTTGTTTTTTCAAGCCTCTTCCTGAGAAAATAACGTCTGATGATAACTTGGTTTCAAAATTGTTGGTGTCAATTTAGCCAACCTAACCATACAATTTTGCTGCGACCCAACTGATATTCTCACCGGTCTGCTAAAGACAAATGAATGTGGGAATGCTTCAATGAATTGATTTGTAAAGCTAGTTCCACACGCTTGGCACTTGTTGCAGCAAACTACAAACGCACACGTATGGATGCATCTCAAACGTTTGACGCAAGCTTCCTTTGATTTTTGTACAAACACTTATAAAACCCTCGATCGGATCGGTAGGAAACACTGCATGCCAGTACACCACAAGCCAAGTCAAACGTCATCCACACTTTTGAATTGTGATGGGTTGTCGAAATTTGGTAAGCGTGTGGTTCTGAACGCAATCTGGCCGATTCACCCAGTCCAGTAGGAAAATATTTTGAAAACGCGTGCATCGTCACACATCTACAGTGTGTTGTGGTTTGTTGCTAATGGGCATAAATAATAATATATCTGGATTGGACTTTCACGAGGGACGGTGCACTAAATAGATAAAAGCTTATGTTCCTAATGCTGAGGCTACATTGTCGCGTTATCGTGAACTATAATTTGCGCGCTCTCTGTTGCCCAGCGAGACGTCGAGCGGTGTGCAAGAGAGAGCGCGCGAAGTTATGTTTGCGATAACGCGACAATGTAGCCCCAGTATTCGGACGTTTGTTCACCGCCACCGTCACCGGGACATCACTAAAATGCTGGGGCCAGACCAACGGAAAACGCCGTTGATTATCTCGATGATGGACGTTATGCTGGGGCCATAACAACGGTCAACGTCAATACCTTTTTTTTTTTTTTTTGGGTGGGAAATCATCCAGTGACTTCTCCCGCTCTGGGTGGAGCGGAAGGGCGTGTCAGACTTTTACTGACTAAAACCCACCCGTGTTCCTTCCCTTGCCATACCAGGGGCCACGGTTTCCCCTTGGGACTACCCGCAACCCCGGCAGGCATCGGCCCTAACGGACCCCGTCAGTTTTGCTGACATCTCTTTGAGGCGCGCGTGGAACACGACGCGCCGTCGACCCTAACGTGAATACCTAACATCGCCATAAACAACGCGGTAAAGTGTGGCGACTCAATTTGTCACTATAAATAACAGAGTAATTACAATTGCTGGGACCACACAAACCGACCGAAACGCCGTTGATTATCGCGATGAATCGATGATGGACGTTCACCGTAGGTGTATAGCCTCAACAATATCGCGATAACTGTGGAGGCTTGTAAATGGCTTTTCGTCAGATACCTAACTGTTACTTCTGTATCGATAGCTGTAAGCCACCCAAACACAATAAAAATAAATAAATAATTTGACCACGGTATTCACATTGCTTGCCGTTTGACGTTGGGCTATAACTCGGGTAGCGGTATTTTCTGGCGGATCAAAGAGATTTACCGTGAGAATTATTGCGTTGAAGCGGCCACACTTACGTTTGTCATTGTGCACCGTGAGCGCGACGGGATCGCACGTGTTTATTTAGCCGATTATGAGGTGGACTAATGCGAAAGTCATTAAGCTTCTCGAAGTTCTGCAAACAGAGCCATGTGGGACCCGAGACACGGTTTACTGATGTTTGCCATAATTTAAAATGCCATAATTTTATATGCCATAATTTTATTTGCCATAATTTCATTAGTAATAAGTAATAACGCTTCAGATGCCATAATAGTGAAATGACGTAAAATCATTTTCACTAATTTCATTGGTCATAATCGATCAAGTGTCATAATAATTTTAATCCATAAATTCATTTGCTATATTTTTCATTTTCAATAATGTCGTTTTCCATAACATTTATTCACAATAATATTCATTTGCCCATACTAGCACAATACTAGTTCAGTACAAGCATGCAGCATGCAAGCAAGCATGCAACATGTAAGCAAGCATGCAACATGTAAGCAAGCATGCAAGCAAGCATACACCATACATGCAGCATGCAAGCAAGCATGCAAGCAAGCATACAAGCATGCAAGCGAGCATGCAGCATGCCAGCAAACATGCAGCAGGCATGGTTTCTGTCACGGCTCCGGCGCTGCGGGGCACCGGCGGTCCCACGCGAGCTTATCGTCGCAGGTGGTTTAACGCTCACCACCACAGCTTCGTCTTGCTGGCCGGCTTCACCGGCCAGCCACAGCCACGGTGGCGAGCGGTACAACCACCTGCTCCTCAAGTGTGTGTGGCCCCTTGGGTCTCGAACCTTTGAAAGGCGTACGAGGGGCTGAAGCAAACTGGCAGAGGCCCGTTAGACGTTTTTAATTAAATGAGGCACCAACCGTATGCCCTATGCAAGTGCACCCAAGGATAACCCCCGGTTGGTGTAAGTCTATTGCAGAATATGGAAACAAATATATTGGATTATGGGTTTGGGTGGCTAAAGTTGACTGGTGACCTGGAACTATGGAAGGACCCTTATTATGGCCCCTGCCCGATCAATGTTTTATATGTACACGGATAAAATGGCAGGGGGTGAATTGCACACTCAATAATGGGCCCCTAAAACTGTCGCTAGCATAGTGACGTAGCGACAAAGGGGCAACATGTACTGAGGTGCTTGAGGAGTGGAGCGGTATTCCACGGCTTTCAGAACAATCCCAGAGCCTGGAAGATGATCAAGATCCCTACGAGCACTTACTGGAATACTTACTTCCTCCGAGCACGTTTGCTCTTGCGAATCTCCACTCAAGCCGATCAATGGTGGGAGTTCTGTTCCTCGTCAGTGTTCACTTCAGCCGGCCAATAAATAAAATAAATTCTCGCGGGAGATAGGGTCTGTGGGGTCATCAACGGCGTTTCCCGTTGGTGTGGTCCCAACATCATCATAATATCATAATATAGAGCAGAAAACACGAAATCAGTCACTTTACCCAACCCGGCCCCACGCAGGTGAATGCGGGTGATATTATCCGTTCGTCACGGCAAACATGTTAATGTTTCATGTTTAGTTTTTTTTTGCTAAACCCCGCCCCCAAATCTGTTCGTATTTGATGTTTGATGTATAAAATACGAAAACATGACGGTCAATTTCGTCTCCCTATCTCATGCTAGATACACACACTGCGACTTTAATCAGTCCATTTGTCGTTAGTGATGTCAAAATCTGAGTGAGGACTTGGAGATTTTGAACTTGCCAGGGAGTCACCTGCGACTAAAGTCGCTGCGTGTGTATCTAGCATTACTTTATGTTAGACTGATTAACGAGAATATCACGCCGAAAAATATAACTGCGCGAGCATGCTCTGTGTGCGCGAGTGCGCGTGTATTATCTATGGAGTGCGCGCTGGTTCGCATCCGGCGCGGGTAATTTAAATTACACACCCACATCATTTTATATTATTATTTATTAAAATTATGCATATATTTTGTCGAAAGTACCTACGCTAAATTAGTCTGTGAAAGTACGATTGAAAGAAAAAATACCATTTCCACCTTGAACTTTGTTCTAGGTTTAACCAGCCCCTAGTTTCTTTTATTTGTTGAGAAAAAGAAAGAAGTTGAGTGCCGAGAGGAAAGAAACAATAATTTATGACTGATTGGTAATTATGGCTCTTAGAACTTTATTACCGACTTCATTTCTTTATGATAATAAAGTCATTTCCCTAAAATGTAGAACAGAATAGTACATTAATTATAATATGTATGTAAGTAATCATAGTTTTCAATAAATCCTTTAGCGACAAAATATTTGACATGACATTTTTCTGAACCCTATTTCAATATTTCAGCTTCACCTTTTTGGTTGCTTGACTACCAAACCTAGTCAGTAGTAGCAATCTGCTTAGGGTCAGCGGCCCTTTCATGATGGTAGATACCTACAGCGATAAATATTTTTTTGCCTACCTACATTTTTACATTTAGGAGCTGTGTTTCGAAAAAAATAATCATATTTTCATCATCATATCAACCGAAACAAGTCCACACTTCCAGAGCTGGTCAAGCAACGCTAAATGAGCGATCTGCGCTGTTCGCTGAAGTATTATATTATCTGTGCCGCTGATAATCATTTTGCCTTTCAAAAATATAAAATCACGCTAAAACCGAGATAAATAATTAACAAAAGATAAAAACTCACCGCTTTAAACGTGACCTAATACTTGCATCCATCAAAAGACGCAAATAAACTGAATTTATAATAACACTCCCTCTCCTTGTTTTCACAAAAACATATTTTTCTGACTTTACCCTTTCAACGAGTTTACTCTTCGAAAACTTTCTTATTTTCTGCTCTTGAGATTTGCAATAGAAACCCATAATAAGTATAAATAATTGGAACGAATATATTAATTTTTATCACTTCAAATATTGACTAGAATGTATTATTAGTATCTACACTGCACTCTGATCGGCTCAAAATAAATTTGATACTAGTAAACCTCCGACTTCGCATCGTACAGCAGGGTTGGCTGTTCGTGTAGCGACATGTCGCTTGCCGTAGTGCTGTTCAGTTTCGAGCACTATTATGTTATGTCCATCTGTGCCAATCAGAGGCATAATAAATCAAATTTATCCTGTACCTAACCAGTTATGGACAGATAACAATAAACGGACAAAGAGTTATAGGCTTTATTATTCTTTTTCTGGTTTTTCAAGCCTTCTCTGCAATCTTTATTATATATTTTTTGCAAAAGATTTTAGCTGTTGCTCAGAATAATAAATCAAGAAAGTTTTATCAATATTTTATCAATTCATCGTAAACAATACCTACACCATACCTAATTGGACAGGTCAAGGTACATTACCTCAAGTATGCAATAATATGACATGGTTAAATAAAATAGCTAGAAAGTTTATCTAAAACACGAATAGAATGTCTAATTCTAGATAGAATATTTGATACAGCTACGTGGCAATAAATTCCCGCCAATTGCATCAAGTGGAGCAAATTGAAAACAAAGGAATGTCTGTATATAAGCAATTAACGGCGACGGCACTCCTATCTCTCTGTCTATACCTTTACAGATAACGATATCTATGTATTTATAAGTAATAGATTGCCACGAGGCAAAGAAACCTCAAATATCTAGAACAGCACTAATGTTTGCTTTGTTGTATGCACTTTTCCATACTTGTGAATGTTTCAAAACTAGACACAGAGTTGCACTGTGTGCATAGCGCTAACACTATGACGCATCGCGCTTAGTCATTATGAAGGCGGTCAGACACGGTGAAACACGAATTCGCGGCAGGAAAACGGCACTCTGTGCAGGTTTGAACTTGTCTGTAAGTGTATTATCATTGCGGTGGCGGACTTGTGATGTAATCAGATGACAGTTATAAAACATTTACGACGCGCCACATTCCGGTATTGATTTGCGAGTTTCGATTACTGAATGACATGTTCTTGGGAGCAATATCTTTGTTATAGCAGTAGCTTATACCTATCTCAAATAGCTTTCTAAATCGATTGTACTTACCGATTGTTTTCTCAACATGTAACGAACGATGATAACATTATGAACCTAGGCAGTTAAGGCTCTCGCGGCCAGGCGCGACGCGAGTCTAGTAGAACAAATTCTATGAAAACTTCATGGAAATTGTTCTATCAGAATCGCGTAGCACCGTCGCGTCGCGTCTGCGGGAGTATAGATGCTGGCGGGAAAAATTCCGAATCATTCCCGTTGAATACTTCGGAAGTATTCGGAAATATTCCGAAGCTTTGGGAATATTTCAACTGTCAAAAAACAAGATGGCGCGGACTCAGGCACATTCTTAGTTGCAACTTGCAACGCACTATAGGTAATGATTAATACCTACCTATGCGACTCGCGAATCCTCGCGATGCGTACAGAGCTACATACAAACTAACCAAAAACATAGGTACCTACTTACTTACCTAACCCTTTTTAAAAAAAACCAATCAAATATGCTAGGCCTGGTTTTTTATTCCACAACTGACATAAAAAAAACTTGAGAGGTGTCAAGGGACACCCGGATGGAACGAAGTTAACTTGCTATCGTTAAGCAAATGTTTTCCGACCTTCAAGCGATTTTCGACCTTATTGACATTTATGCAAACACCGGATTTTAATGGAGCAATGTTAGCCAACGAGAATGTGAGAAAAAACAAACTAAATTTTAAATGTCAATAAGGTCGAAAATCGCTTGCACCTGTTTTTTTAACTTGCTTAACGATAGCAGGTTAAAAAAAAGGTTCAAGCTATTTTCTACCCTCCACCCCACTCCACCCCACTCCACTCCACTCCACTCCACTCCATTCCATTCCATTCCAGTCCAGTCGTCCATTCCATTCCATTCCATTCCATGGTAATAAACACATTACCCTCCTTTGCGTCGCGCAAAAAGTGTCGGGTAAAAAGTGTCGTGACAACTTTTCGTAAGAATTTTTTCCGTCTAGCCCCCTTTCACAACGCGCGATCAGGAACTTCGTTCCAAAATAGCATTCGATTTCGAAATAAGTAGGTACCGACCTAAAAACAAAAGAATTAAAATCCTGTTAATCGCAGGCTAACATAATTATCTACCTATAAAAATATCAACATATACTTAATCAATTCCATTTATAATAAAATAAACATTTATATTTTACTTACGTATGTGCCACTGAACAATAATTAACTCACCCACCACACCACAAACAAACACGTTTTGTTTATTCCCATTGAATTATTCAGGCGAAATATTCCGCGGAAACATTCGATTGCGGGGTACGAATCTTTCTCGCGGGGCGAGGGAAAACTTCTCCGGGGAGCATCTCCCGTCTACCCCTCACCGCCATTGCCTGCACGCACGACTCGAGGAGCGCAGCGGCCGGCGCCGCGCCGGCGCATAGAGGGGCAGCGGCGCGCGGCGGCGACGATCGAATCGACGATCGATGCAAAATACGATTTTTCAGCAAAAAAAAAATATTAATTAAATTCATTTTGAATAATTCTGATTTAAAGAAACTTTCCCAGAAGTATTCCGGAATTATTCCGAATTTTTCAGAAGTTTTGCAACTATATGCGGGAGCCTTTACTGTTGCTGATTCTATTTTTGAACACTTGTAGGAGGAAGTATAAACCTTTAAGACTTCATAAAATGGACTCGCCACTCACACAATTCAGAAATCATATTATAACGTTTTACCGTCAAAGAAAAATATTAAAATTAAAACAATAATTATTTTTAATAAATATTTCCTTTATTGCTTTAGTGTTTAAATATACAATGTCAGATATATCTCGGAACTTATCAACAATATTACTTTTGTCAGGTTACAACCTAATTCTGGTCTAAGGCAGATCATAAGACTATTGTGTACATTGTTTCTCTAAAATATAATACATCTTTTACAAAAGTCACAAATAATAAAATGATGTACAGTCACGATCATAAATACCTTACAGTTACGTTCGTTACACTCAATAGCAATATTGCTGCTAAAATAAAAATTGCAACTTTAAGAAAAGGCCTATTTTTACCCGACTGCCCCAGAAGGAGAGTAATGTTTTTCGAGAGTATGTATGTATGCTTTTTCTTTGGCACGCTCTGTAGCCTAATCAGCTTGATGTTTATGGTGTGTTTATGGCGGCATTATGTAAATATAGCGCAAGTTTGCCTGTAATACCGTACAAACAATGCTTGTTTTTCTCTTTTCAGTTAAGTACCTATGTGTTTTTGCAGTCGGGATTATCTAAATATTTTTAATAATTTGTTCTTAATAGTATGGTTTCGAGAATACCATGTTTGTAACATCATAAAATACTATCAGTACTTTAGTAGAAAATCGCTTTTGAATCTTGCGTAAATCTGAGGTAGTTTTGCTCGTGACTGTACTAAAGTGGTACACTCAAAGCTAATTAATAGAAGTTGCTTGTTCATTAAGTTAATTACGTCAATTAGTCACTGACCCATAAGTACAGTGGGTTAAAAATGTTTTGTAAAGTATTATTTGAATATCTTTTGCATGTCATACTACATTAAGAGTTATTTTGGCTTGGTTTTTACTGTTATCATTATTATACTACGAAAGGTGACGGCGTCATTAAGTCGTAATTTGTTGTATTTCTAGCTACGATATTTAAGTAAACCAGTTAACAATCTGACGCGCATTATCATTAAGTACACGCTACATGTAAGCGGTCTACGAACATGGACATAAGCGCCAGGGTAGCATAGCTCGAGTGATTCAAACTTTCTTGAGTATTTTACAATTTACAGGTCAGTGCAGGTTGTATGTACCAAAATATGATTCGCGATCGTAACAAACATTTATTTACAGAATTATAATCATTAGAAACATCAAAAGCCCGACTCCCACCGTGCGCCATATCGCGGACGCACGCGCACCAGCCCGCACGACGCACCGTGGGAAACCTAACGTGCGTGGTAGCGCAAGACGCGTGCGTGGCGGTGCGTCCTCGTGCGGGCTGGTGCGCGTGCGCGATATGGCGCACGGTGGGAGTCGAGCTTTATGATTCATTTAGCCAGTTCTTAAAGCGCGTCAACTCGCACTCATGGGATCGGTTGAGATTATACCTAAAAGGTTCTCAAGGTTCTCAGAATGCGTCAGATTTTTTGACATATGAACTGGGCCTAAGCCTATGTTTAGATGGTCGCATTTTTGAAGCGCATTACAACATGTAGATGACGCGCGGTAATCATTGTAGCTGTTTGCTTCGGTTGAGCATGAAAACTGGACAAAAAAATAGGTCCGATAGCAGCGGAAACGCGCGGTCAGATTTTTGTCATCTTAACATAACCTTAGTCAACCATTTTTAATCCACCGTACGTACGTCTAAATCATTTTTAATCCACAGTACGTCACTACAACAATCGTACGACTTTTCTACATTACATAACAACATCTAAACTACATCTAAACTATGCTAAAGATGCTAGTTGTCTTTTCTACATTAGTTAGTTATCCTTCAAGATGTAAAGCGTATTTATATCAATTTCTACATTACCTAGAAATAAGATGAAACTAGAAAAACTATCTATCGTTACTGTAACTGAATACACAAACTAGCTCTCTAAACTATAATTTTAATAAATTAAATCAGTCAACAAGCGTACATGTTCCATTAAACCATTCTAAACCACATTATTCTAACATTCGGTATGCATTGGCAAAATAGGTTCAAATACTCTAAAACTAAACCCCTGTTCACACGACGCGGGATTTTTGGCTCGACGCGGGTTTTTTTTTCACCACTATGCATAAGCTTAGTATACATACAACCAGCGAGAGCAATTTCTTGCCGAGTCAAAAATCCCGTTTCATTAAGACATGACACAATATGATACAACAAAAATAAACAAAAACAAAATTGAAGTGAGATCTAAAATTTGAATTTCAAATTTCGATTTTTACTTAAAAGTTTTCTAATTGTAAGATCATTTTGTTCATGATAGGAAAAATAATGAAATTGTAACTACATTAACCTAACTAAAGTTAAAACATTATTGTGACGATAGCATAAATAACTACAAAATTATCAGTAAGTATTATTTATAAGTAAACTTATAGTTCTCAGAATACATTAGGTCACAGTACTGTGTCACAACACTTTATTGGATTGAATACGACGGCCCACGTCATTGGTGTTTCATGTTATGACTTGTTAATGGTGAAGACACGTTTGTCCGTCCTGCAAAAACTGTCTTTTTTGCATTTCTAACGAATTCATGGTTTAAACCATCCAGAAGAAGACAGTTTTTTTTAAATAAGATTCTGATCGAAATATAGTTCTTTAATGGCTCGAGCAGGCTAGCGCGACAACGACGTGACACAAATAATTGTTTTATGAGATTACATTCCGAGCACGGCAGCAATGTCTCACTGCAGCATTACTGCGCGTGCATCGAATGTAATCTCATAAAACATTTACTCTGTCACTGCAGCATTGGTGCAGTGTCGCCATGCCGCCACGTCAAATCAGTAGTGTGGGGTTACAACAGCGAGATACCATGAACAGCAAGTGCTCGGAATCAGCGGCCAGCGGCAGCAGCACTGCTGCGTGCAGCGGGGTTCGGTTCGGAATGACACCTTTATACAAAACTGACCATTTAGTCCAGTACTAAATTGTCAACTTAACTTTTGTCGGAATAAAGTTCGAAATACAAAAACTAGCTCGGGCTAAAGTTAAATCTCGCTTTGAAATCGGGTTGCGTCCAGTATTATTACGCGCGTAAAACGCCTGATTTGGTACGTACTGACATTGTGGTGTGTAGGCAGAACAGCACCCGATTGCATACCACACTTTCTATCTCAATTCGAGGGTTTTGAACACAGATATAAATCTAACTACGGAGTCAAATTACGATTAATGATCGTAATCTGAGCTTTTCATTTAGTATTATCGGCACCGGAAATCCACCGAAATCTAGAAAAATGCCTTTTTACGCCATATTGAGCTGTAAAGACTATAGAAAAAGATGGCCGAGGCATTGGAAATGTTCTGTTCTATCATTGGTACCTAAGTAAATTAGTTTTTAAATTGTGAGTGAAAAAGTGGCACGCTTGGTTTTCATACAGATGGAGGGACTTGCGTTTTCTAGTTAGATTTATATCTGTGGTTTTGAATCTTTTGAAGGAACGTCCACACCTATTACTTCATAGGTTTGAAAAATTCGTCTCCTCAACAAAGGAAATAACGCAATGAACGTGGCTGTCAAAATGAAAGGCATTGCCATTGACTGCCATTGTAACATGTGTGTTACACAATAACTCCACTGATCTTACTTATTTTTTTACAATTTCTTGCGCTGTCGGATACATCACAAAATCTGCACAAATTAATACAGTTGAGACACTCCGCAGTTTAGGTACGAAGCTCGGGTACGGCGTACGCGCGTACGCGGCGGGCTCGACTTGATGGGTCAATTCAGTGAGTGTAATGTATTCAGAAGATCTAAGAATTACGCGATAGAAAGAGAGGCAACTTCTAGGTGAATATAACTGTAGGTAATTAGCGCTGTCCGACCTGAATTTCACTTTATTTTGTCGTAGCAAGAGTCGCTTTTTATTTAAATGATTTTGCGGAGTGTCCCATCTGGTTAAATCGGCCAAATAGTGGCAAAATGCTCACTAGTCTCTCCCGCTTAAAATATAATTTTGCTAGGTAGCTTAATAATTAGTTTATGATACCTATTTATTATAATAGTATTGTATTATTAAATCAATATTTTGATTATTCATAGTTTGTAAAAGCAAACTCATTTATCCCATTTTGAATTGCGAGGTTAGGTCTTAGTCTTAGCTTCAGTAAGCTAACATGTAATTAAATTCAATCATAATAAACTTTCTTCTTTCGTTCATTTATATTTGGTCTCACAGAGTTTTATTTTGGATTGGATGCAAGAATACAACGCAGTATATCTACTGCGTTGTATTCTTGCAAAACAAAGACACCCTGAAGAACCTTGTATATCTACAAGGTGAAATTAAATTATCTAGCAAAACTTCACAGACTTGTTGGGTAAGTATCGAAATCTATCGAAATCTAATAATGACATTGCCAGCAGCCGCGGACCAAAGGATGTTCATGTTTCTATTTCGTTTTGACACAAGTGACTTCACTGTCATGGAAAAGCAATTTTTATTTGATATGTGAATAAACATGGCGTAACAAATGTCAAAATAATTTATAGGTGAGGGAAAATCCATCACCAATTCATTACTCGCAAAACGGCGAAGGATAACATTGTGAGGAAACCGGCATAATGCTACAATAAAAAAATCGAAGACACACCACCAACCCGCACTGGGTCCGCGTGGTTGATTATGGGCCCTCTCCCTCTTACAAAGCTTGTGTCCCAGCAGCGGCAACATTATGAGGCAAAATCAAACGATTCCAATCTTTCACCGATCCCGTATTAGACCCGAAGTTACTTGAAATTATGAGTTTGTTTAAGTATAATAAGATGTCGATAACCATCACATCTATGAAAAATTTATCCTGTTTTTAAATGATTTTTTGTAGTCTCCTGACGATTATTTGACCGTACAGTACGACACAACTTAGATGTAGCATCGGCAAAATTCGTAAAACCAATCACCATCCGAACTGAGTGCGCCTTCACAATCACCAATCTTTATTTACTGCTTTAGGTAAAAATTATATTTCGAAAACGCAATAACTTGTAAAGTCTTATAGCCAAATACATTCGTGAAATTGAAATGAATGAATGTAAATTTTCAAATCTCATCTAAGTTGTGTCGTACTGTATCTGTCTAGATTTCCCTTCTTATTACTCTTCTGTAATTGGAGCCATATAAAATTAAATATGTCATAAATTAAATATACCAGTATACTTGCTATACTTTCAAACTGCAACTCTGAAGCCTAGCTATAAGATAGCGTCTATTACAAACACTAATTCTCGAGCTTAGGCAGTTTAACTCAATTTAAACCTCCAGCTTACATCCAACAAAACTATCGTTCTTGCTGGCAACATTAAATTATTACTGTGCCGTTAGATGTTCCATACTTTCGTTTATAGATTATAGTCATGTATGCGAATTCGATAAGCAAAACTTTCGATTTTCATTCTATCCATAATGTTCAGTTTCCGGACAGTTTATTCGTCTCGGGATAGCCCGATGTGTTTTGGAACATCCCGATGTATTTCGAAATAGTCCGATGTGTTTTGGAATAGCCCGATATGTTTCGGGAAATTCCGCTATGTTTTGGAATAGCCCGATGTATTTTCGGAATATCCCGATGTATTTCGGAAAAGTCCGCTGTGTTTTGGAATAACCAGATGTGTTTCAGAATAACCCGATGTGTTTCGGAATAGTCCGATGTGTTTCGGAATAGTCCACTATGTGTTTCGGACTCATAAATAATTAAGGCTCCTTATTATGAGAACGAAAATTTTGTTGGATGCGGAGCTCATATATTTTCCTGATATTGGTATTGAATCCTAAGCAGTAAGCTATCGTCAGCATCCAATACTCCTGAGCTTATATCAATATTCCTCGTAGTCGTAATAGTCGTCATCCTGCCCGTTTTGTAACATCGCAGCTAGCGATAACTCGCCGCCGACGTCCACTGGGTCCGGTTCTATTTCGTCTTCGTAGTCGTCTGCTATTTCTGTAGACATGAAAGGAAAATGTATTAATTCTTAAAATTGCAAACGCAAATTGGTTTTCGGTAAATAATTTATTGATGCCCACCTTTGGCATAATAACTTGTACCTATCATGGTTACTTTATTTATTATGAAGGCTCGTGCAGACCAGCGCGACCTGTCGCGCGACGCGACACGAACAATACAATTTCTAAGAAAACTTCACGGTATAACAATAACCGGTTACGCGTCGCGCGACAAGTCGCGCTGGTCTGCAAAAGCCTTTATTATGGTATTAAAAACAAATACACAATTTATGAAAACTTTTGTGGTCGTTTCATTTGGTTACAGCAATTTCAGTCATATGCAATATACTCTAAAGTTGAATTTCTATTTGCTAGAACTGAAGTCAACGTTGAGCCTCTCACATACTGTTTCTGTCACTTTAATTAAAGTCTTTTGTAGCGATAGAACTTAACACAACACTTAAACACATCAAGATTTCTTAAAGTTATGTTTCGTTTGAAAGGGCCCATTATTCGTTTTCATTACGATTAGGCGACAACTAAATTAAATGCCTAAATAAAAACGCGCTGTTGGATTTTCAATTTATGGCCCTGACTCGTGGGTTAAAAATCCGAAAGGGCGACACCATCAAAAAAAAAAGGAAATCGGGCATAAGTGGGACAATGCTGCTACTTGGTTGCAGTACTCACCAGTAACAGGTTGCGGCGTGGGCGGCGCGGGCGGGCCGGGCGTGCGCGGGCCGGGCGCGGGCGACGCGGGGGGCGCGGGAGTCTTCTTCTTGCGTTTGCGCGGTACGGGAGATGCTGGGACCACGACTGTTGGTGTTGGAGGTTTGTTTCTAAAACAGATAATATTAATAATGAGATTAACCTGTCGAAGAAAGGCGGTGAGAATCATTCAATGACAAAAAGCAGTCTCGCAAAACGGACCGGATCAGTGCATACCAGTTATTCATGTCCCGATTTTTCAGGCCAATTTTTATGGGCTCAAATATAAAATAGCTAAAGTAAAACTAGTCGAAAAAAGACTATAATCTATTTTCGACTACTTTTGACCGAATAGTGTAGCATGCGAAAATATTAGGATGGGGAGCGCAATCTCAATATTATATACCACTACCAGGTATCACCAAATAGTTTCATTGGGGGTCCGTATACCGTATGAAGTTGCCACTCGTAACGATTTTATCGAATACGAATCGTCCTGGCGCTTATGTTCACGTTGTATCTTTCACACGAACAAACTTTTCTCTCGTATTCGAGACTCGCGCGAGGAACTAAACAACTGAATGGAACGCCCATTCATTTTAACGTAACGTTATGGTCGCCGTGTGGCCTGTCTCGTATACGGGAAAACCGTATACGTGATAAAATCGAATCGTAGAGTCGCCGTGTGGGCGTAGCCTTACTAGTGGTAGAACAGTGTTATACCGCAATGTTTAGAAGACAGAACAGTCTTATTCAATCCAATAGTATGAACTTCAGGGTGCCTTTCCACCAGACATGAGCTATGCAGCTATGCTGCGATAATGTAAAAGCTAAGCTACGAAACTATGTGACCGTTTCCACTGATGCTAAGCTATGTAGCGGTGCGAGTAAGATGTACTATGAAGATGCGCCGCCGTAAAGTAGCTGTGCGAGGAAGATGCGCAGCTCGAGCTATGCGATGTATCGAATATCGATAGTAGGGAAGCATCCATAGCACGCATCCTTCCATATAAAAAACATAATCTTAATTGAGTCCGTTTCCACCAGTGCTAAGCTACGAGTATGTGCACCAATGAATATGATTGGTGGATATCAAACGCATCCATAGCAACGTAGCATAGCACATCTCTGGTGGAAAAGCAGCCTCATGCACAATTAAAAGTAAGAGCAAAGGAGGAACTACAAAATAAATCTTTAGTACCCAAGACACAGGCTTGCCTAGTTTGGAGCAAATTAAAAGCGCCTGTAATCTTATTGGCAATAAAGTTTGATTTATTTATTGATTTAATCACTTACTCAACAACAACAGTCTCCTTCGGCGTCGCTGGCGGCAACGGAGTGCCCGGATGGTCCAAACTCTTAAGAATATCATAATTAATCTTAGAGCTAATCTTCTTCTCAGCAATCATCTTTTCAATAGCCTCTCCAGCAGTCGCAGCGTTACAAGGAGTTCTCTTCTTGTAGGATCCTCGAAGTTTCTTCTTTTTATCCTTATTTTCTTCTCTTTCCTTCGCGCGGAGCTCTTCTTTTACTTAAACATGTATGACTACAAATTAAGATTTTATGGTAAACGCTAGCCGTTGGTTATACGAAGCGTTTTGCCTGGATGGTTATGTTAAATTTTACATGCAAAATTCTTGCGTACATAAACACTCAGAGCTGTAGATCATACAAATATTTGGTCTGTGCAGGAATCGAACCCACTGCTGCGTTGTCAATGATTGTATTGTTAAATAAAGTATTTTCTATATATAGTTCCTTTAGTTGAAGAGGATATTTAATATTAGTCAAATGTTTCTCGTTGAGCCATTTACTGACTTGTTGACTTTTTTGTCTGAATTTTTTTTTTTATTTATTCTGAACAACTATCATTATTTGCCTAGCGTTTTCCCATCTATGTTTGGGTCGGTTTTCAGTCCAAGCGGATGCAGCATGCCAGTACAGATGCATCTATGCCAGTATTTTACATGGAACAACTGCTTATCTGACCTCCACAACCCAGTTACTGGGTAACACTCCCCATGGTAAGTCTGGACAGTTATCATATTCCAAAAAAGCCAGCACTGAGCAATACCAACAACATCTAACTTCCTATCTACAACGTTGAAAGCGCAAGCCACGACTTGACTTGACGTTGAACTCACCAGACAGTGGCAGGGCAAGAAATGCGGGATCAAGTTCCTTAGTTTGAAGAACTCTGTGGGCTGTCCCCTCATCTTCCTCCCACCACCACCCGGGCTAGTTCAACTATATTCACTATAGCTTACACCCGGCTTCGCACGCGTGGTATGTCGCTAAAAAGTATAGCCTATGTCCTTTCCCAGGGTTCAAAGTATCCCCATACCAAATTTCATCAAAATCGGTTCAGTCGTTTTGCCGTGAAACCAAAACAAACATACAAAAAATCTAATCTTTTCTCTTTATAATATTTGTTTCTATTTAGATTGCAAATTGGACGAAAAATTATAATTACTGCTAACACAAACTTACATAGATAAGCACTGCTAAAATAGTTGGAATAACCTATGTACATACCTCTGACCTTGACGCACATTATTATATCGCTAGTAGTGCGCATAAGCCTCGTAATTTTAAAGGTACCCTGTTAAGCTAAAATGTACCTAAGCTCAAATTTTGCTATCAATTTCCAGTGATAAAGATGGTGAAATTGTCAAATGATTTTGAATAATTACATCGGCGCGGTAAGTGCGTAACACACATTCATTTTGACAGTTCAACAACATTAATTGCGTTATTTACTTTGTTGAGCAGACTTTTTCGAACATAATGAAGCAATAAGAGTCGAAGAAACCATGAAACCAGACCAAAGAAAATATGAATGGATTGTATACGGGGTGATATGGAAGAAAAACTTGTGAATGATAGAGTGTCACCTGACAGGGGAGAGGGGAACAAAAAAACATGTGGCGTCGACTCTGACTAATATTATGTGATACGGACAGAAAAATTATGACGATACTAGCTGCGCCTCGCGGTTTCACACGCATAAGTCTCGATGTCATGGGCATATTTGGATAAAAAGTATGCAAGGTCCTAATATAGGTCATGGTCTACCCATGTGCCAAGTTTCATCCAAATCCAATCAGCCGTTTTAGCGTGAAAGCGTAACAAACTCACTTTCGCATTTATAATATTACATTTGTTCAAACTTAATGATTAAAATTTTGTGGGTTTGTACATTTTAGCATAACCAGGTCCAGCCTTTCAAACAAAAACTACGTACTTTTCTGCTCCCTCAGATATCCAGCATTGACCTTATTCCACAGCAGCGCCTTATGTTTCATTTCTTCGTCAGTCATGATGAGGGAGTTGATGTACTCTTCATCTTTCTGATCCAGGACCATTTCATCAGCATTGTGGAGGTCTTTGGTCACCTGTTTTGGTTCAGGTCTTAAGAACTTGTCAGATTTGTCCTCTTGACTGGAACCTGCTAGGCCTATAACGGCTAGATCTGGACCTAAAAAAAATAAAAGGAAATAATAATATATATTTTTTTTTTCATAATCTTCCTAATTTCCTATAATGTTCTCACTGCTGGGACACAGGCATTAGCGGCGTTAGGGCAAGGCGCGGTTGGGCGACCGCCCAAGGGCGCCGGACATGGAGCTCCGCCCATGGCGCCATATCTGGTTTCCCGTCTCGTCTTCTCATTCAGAATATTGGTCACTATACCCGTAAAGGTAGTAAGTGGGGAAAGCAGTTTTTCTAAGCTCAAGCTGATAAAAACCTATCTGCGATCGAAAGTAATGTCTAGATCGAGTAAAAGTATTAGATATTCCAACTGATGGGGTGACCATGATTCCATATTATGTATGTACAAATTACGTATATTATACATAACATATATACATATATATTACATATATGCATATAAAAATAAAGTATATTATACTTAATTTTTTATTCGAAGTGTATAGAGTGCCGCGAGTTTCTTGTGGCACTCTAGTGTCACTGCCTCGGCCCAACTAGGGTGCCGTGAGCGTTGCATTGTCACTGTCACTTGTTATTTAGGTTAGGTTAGGTTAGAACTGTGACCATACAACGCACGAGCCAAGCGAGCGTAGCGAGCGGTGCCGCGGTAGCGGCTGGCGAAGTGCCAGGGTCCGTTTAGGCACAAGAGAATGTAATGTTTTGGGAATGTGGTGTTTTACAGCGATTTAACCTCGAAAATCAAATAAAATACCAAGTGACGTGACTTAGTGACAGTGACAATGACAATCCAATGCTTGCGGCATTTGGCCGGGCCGAGGCGGTGTTACTAGGGTGCCTGTAGTGGTACTTTATCCGATAGGGATAGAGTGCCACTGGTGGCACTCTATCTGCACTCTCTACACTGCCTTTTTTATTTTCTTAAACTGTATTTACATGATTAAACTAACAGACTTAAAATAATAATAATATGTATAAATATATAAAAAAGGGGGGGGGGGGAACAATCATGCTTAATTGCTTCAAACTTGATAATTGGTGCAATAAAATATAAATTAAAACTGTAAATCGATCATGATGTGCCGTTGATATACTTCCTACATTAAAATGTCTTTATAAATTAAATATGTAAATGCATTTACGTGATTGATACTAAAAATATTTATGACGCCTTTTTTAGACAGGACTTACTAAAACTGCAATCATATTTCAAGATCAAAAGATAACTCAAAATCATAGTTTCCATATAATTTTAAAGCATTGGTGGCCCAGAAGTAACGGCCGCGACTTACGTGTTGCAGGCCGTGGGTTCGAACCCAGGCAGGCATTTTACCTTGAGTAAATTATTTCATCACCACTGCTCTCAAAACGGTGAAGGAAAACATCGTGAAGAAATTGCCATGTTCAGAATTAAAAATTTGAAGACATGTGACATCTACCAACCCGCACTGGGTCCGCGTGGTGAATTCTGGCCTACTCCCTCTCACAGAGAGGAGGCCTGTGTCCCAGCAGTGAGAACATTATAGGCTGATTATAAATTATGCATATCATATTTGAGGTATTTACAGTAAATAGCAAGTAGGTACAGTCAAGGAAATTAATTGTTTCTCAAATTAACACACTACATATATCAATTCTTTTGCCAATTTGACAGTTATATTATCAAATGGTTTAAATAACTGTCAGAGAATGACATGTGATTTGAATATACGGACAATTTAAGTTGGTAGTCAATTTGCTAAACGCAGGAGCTCATGGCTAAGTAAAAACAGCCGCACGGGGTGATCCATCACGTTAAGCTGAGCTTACCGGGGTTCGTCCGTGGATGGGTGACCGTCTTTACATACCGAGATTCCTCCATGCCTCGGAAAGCACGTTATTGGTCCCGGTTATCATTCGTCAATCTTTGACAGTCGTTACGGGTCGCCAGAAGCTCAAAAGGTCTGACAACCAGTCTTACCAAGGAGTATCGTATTACCCAGTAACTGGGTTGTGGAAGTCAGATAGGCAGTCGCTCCATGTAAAGTACTGGTATGCAGCTGCATCCGGTTAGACTGGAAGCAGCCTCTAACATAGTTGGGAAAAGGCTAGGCAGATGAGTATTTTTATATATATATATATAAAAAAATGAATCCCTATTTCCTTGGTCACGGCATCACGCGTGAACGGCTGGACTAATTTCGGTAATTCTTTTTTTTGTTGTGTTTGTTATAGTAAGGAGAAGGTTCTTAGGATAGGTAGCTGAAGGTAGGGTAGGTAGGTAGGTATGCAAGTAGGTAGGTATGTATGTTGGTAAAGTGGGTATGTAGGTAGGTAGGTAGTTAGGGTAGGTAGGTGCGCCGTAGATAAGTGCTTACCCGTGCGAAGCCGGGGCGGGCAGCTAGATATATATATATAAACAATTAATTTTGACTTTACATACCAAGTCCTTTTTCAAGCTTAAGTTTTTCACTCTTGCCATCTTCTTTATCTTGCACCTTTTTGGCTATTTCACCAATGAGGTCCAACGCGTCTTCCGCTGCAAATCTGGACGCCTCTGCATCTTCAGAAGTCGTTTCGTCTGGAATTTTAAAATATTTTTTTACTATGGGTACCTAAAGAAGCATTACTACTTCGTTTGCTTAGTCTTAGCAATAATTGCAGCAGTCGGCATGAGGTTTGACATTGTCTTAGTTCATTTTGGTGTTGTCCACATTATTATCCGCTTGACCGTTACAGTGGACATCAGGTGGGCATAACAATTAAAATTATATTGTCTTGTTAGTGATAGCTGAAGGTTTATATTATATGTCTTGTAGAGAAAATAAACGTCTTATATTATATTATTATTATCCAATTTTATTTCTCTCATATTTAAAATTCATTTATTTACGTAACATGTCCATGTATGGTTCACAGATATTGATTTGTATCAAATTTCAACTTAATCGGTCCAATAGATTCGGAGCAAATTGGTTGTGACAGACAAACGTTTTTTTATTCGGACATACGGAACCTTAAAATATATAATATTAATCTACCATTTTCTGATTGGAGTCAGAAAATGGCTTAGTTTTTTATTTCTGAAATACTTTATGCGCATCGTGATTTTATAATAAAATAAAAACCGTCCAAGCAAGCAAGGATGTAGATTATGCACTTATGCTAAGTGCATAACCTACGTCTACGTTACGGTAATTAATCACGAATTCAATAAAAAAGTATTCATAAAATACTAAAAAATATATCATCTATGTATATAATCAAAAGAATCTACATTAATTTGCAGATAAGGTTAGCATAATTGCTCCTAGTAGGTATATCATTAAATGTTAAATAAGCCAAAAAAGTCAGCATGAGGAAACTTTAAAAGGTAAGTCATATTATTTATCAAGAATTTTGGCAAAGCAAAAACATCAATAAACGTGTTATTCTTTTATTTTAAGGATAAAATAATATCATAAAACCTGTATATTTGAACGAGTTTTGCTTAAAGGTAGATGGACCAAATGGAGCTATAAAGATTTTGAATATTGAAATTCGAGCATTATTTTGACAACCTTCTTCATGCGAGCGAGCGCCCGGCCGGCAATGTTTGTATGAAAATCCATATCTGTCGTGACTACAGATATTTGTTTTCTCGTGATATCTATCGTGGTATTTAAAAATTTTACAAACTTTTTACTTCAACACATGGCAATATGGCAATCAAGGATGTAACTTAGCAAATATTTTATTTAAATTTCGATTTGGCTTGCAAATAGAACTGTTTAAAGTGAAGATGAAACAAATGAACTTAATAGCGCGTGAAAATTTATTGTTGTTCGTCATTGATTCTGGAATTTATAAGTACACTAGCTGTTGCCCACGACTTCGTCTGCTATCCAGGATTAAAAGTAGCCTATGTCCTTTTCTGGGTCAAGGTTTACCCATGTCCCAAATTTCATCCAAATCCGTTAAGCCGTTTTAGCGTGAAATAAACAAATAAACAAACTCGCTTGCGTATTTATAATATTAGCTAGGATTACTATCGCGGCCTGCAACTGGGGCATTGATGGACGATCGTGAAAAGCCATCAATCCATCAATGCCTGCTGGCGGCCAAGGCCTGTATAGTACTTTTCCCAAATAATGCGCGGAAATTAAAACGAAGTAAATTAATTTTAAATTCCAGAATCAATGGGAAAAACCAAAATATGTTCATTTGTTTCTTCTTTACTTTTAAACAGCTCTATCTATATACGTATGTTCTATGTTATGGGATTTGGTTTCCGCACTTAGTCCTTCAAGTGGACCATTGTGCGTGGGCCATAGCGGCCGTAGTGGTTATTCCAACCAGCCCACCTCCCCCCAGAAGTTAATCAAAACTTCTGGTCTGTTCAGAACATCTGTGAAAGATCTGGGTCACCCCAGGGTTTCTGTTCTAATCTGGGTGACGCCTGTGCATTCAAAAAAACACGGGCGCGACGGTTTCCTCAGCCTCCATGCACGCCCTGCACAGAGGACTGTCTGTTATGCCAATTGTGTGGAAGTGTTTGTTTAGCGAGCAGTGTCCCGTGATTGTCCCCGTCGTCACCATGCGCAGGTTTAAACAGCTCTATTTGCTAATAAAATCTTTGATAAGTTACCTCCTTGGTTGCTATGTACTGAAGGAAAAAGTTCAATTTTTAAATAACATGACAGATATGAGTTTTTCATATCTGTCATGTTAGATGTCTCGCTGATGGTGGCGCGTGTGTTGGATCATTTAGCTCCCTTCAAAATGGTTTGAGCTGAATGGTGCTAATCCATGTGTCATGTTCGTGAACGGGCGCCGTCAGTTGTGACTGGTCATCTCTTAGCTGCCATGGCTTATTTTAATTAATTTAAATTTTTGAATTGTTCTTTATTTTTATCTTTTTATTACGGACGCTTTTAACGTGCACGTCTTTTTACATTGTTCTCACATGTATAATTTCAACTTGAATAATGTAACCAATTTTATGTAACAATTTTTTGTTTAAAAGAGTGTCCGTGGAGTTTCTTGCCCGTTCTTCTCCATAGGTACCTACTACGTTTTGGAATGGGCAACTAGCTTCATATTTCTGACTGACTGACTCCTTGACAATTCAAAAGTGCCTGTACATGGTTTAATTGAAATAAATGCTTTGAGTTTGAGTTTGAGTTCATACAAACATTGCCGGCCGGGCGCTCCCATGTATTCGACCAGTACAGCATTTTCAATTTATCTCGAAGAAGGTTTTCAAAATAATGCTCGAATTTCCAAGCATGTTTGAGAAAAGTACTATACTAGCCTTGGCCGCAACCAGGTATTGATGGACGATCGTGAAAATGTGGGCTGAGGCAAAGCCGAGGCACACATACGTGAGAGGTATCAATGCCCGTGTTTCAGGCCGCGACAGTAATGTACTAATGCTACGCCTAGCGGCGCCGCGGCGCCGTTTGGTTGAAACACAAATAAAAATCCTCCCAAAGTATTTTAATCTCACGAAGCCACCCGCGCTTTACTTGTGATAACCCTCACGCCGTCTTTCCATGAGGGTAGGCAGAAACTACAGAACGCCACCTGCTACGATCATTACGTACTCCTTACATAATGTTTTTATAACTGTGTTATGCTATTCCTCCGCGGGGTCCCCCCAGTATGCGGATATATTATGATTCGCGGAACGAGTTTTTCAGTACAAAAAAAATATCTGAGTCAGAACTCATCAATACAGTGCATAAATCATATATAATAAATATATGTATAGTTAAAATTCAAGCCAGCATCGTGGAATATTTATATTATTACTTATTAATTCCAGAAATTAACATAAACTGTTCGCACTTATCGAATATATGTTTATTATCTACAGTTTAGAGGTAGGCTGTTAACCTGAGATTTCAATGTCAAACCAGGACAAAATAAAAAACGTTAAGCCGAATTCCCATTTAACAATAATTTAAAATATTTGCTTTCCTTATAAGTCTGTACTCGCCAATTTACCTTGAGCACGCGTGGTGATCAGCGTGGAGGCCTTCTCTGTTTGAGAAGAGGCCTTTGTCCTGCGGTGGGATAATAATAGACTAGTATTATTTGTTATCTTCCTTATTATTTCCTGTTGTAGGTATCTACCTACAACTGGAAATAATACTAGTCTCGTTTTCTTCTAGTCTAGTTTTTTATTTTGTCCTGGTTTGACATTGAAATCTCAGGTTAACAGCCTACCTCTAAAACTGTAGATAATAAACATATATTCGATAAGTGCGAAACAGTTTATGTTAATTTCTGGAATTAATAAGTAATAATATAAATATTCCACGATGCTGGCTTGAATTTTAACTATACATATATTTATTATATAATGATTTATGCACTGTATTGATGAGTTCTGACTCAGATATTTTTTTTTGTATGAAAAACTCGTTCCGCGAATCATAATATATCCGCATACTGGGGGGACCCGCGGAGGAATAGCATAACACAGTTATAAAAACATTATGTAAGGAGTACGTAATGATCGTAGCAGGTGGCGTTCTGTAGTTTCTGCCTACCCTCATGGAAAGACGGCGTGAGGGTTATCACAAGTAAAGCGCGGGTGGCTTCGTGAGATTAAAATACTTTGGGAGGATTTTTATTTGTGTTTCAACCAAACGGCGCCGCGGCGCCGCTAGGCGTAGCATTAGTACATTACTGTCGCGGCCTGAAACACGGGCATTGATACCTCTCACGTATGTGTGCCTCGGCTTTGCCTCAGCCCACATTTTCACGATCGTCCATCAATACCTGGTTGCGGCCAAGGCTAGTATAGTACTTTTCTCAAACATGCTTGGAAATTCGAGCATTATTTTGAAAACCTTCTTCGAGATAAATTGAAAATGCTGTACTGGTCGAATACATGGGAGCGCCCGGCCGGCAATGTTTGTATGAACTCAAACTCAAACTCAAACTCAAAGCATTTATTTCAATTAAACCATGTACAGGCACTTTTGAATTGTCAAGGAGTCAGTCAGTCAGAAATATGAAGCTAGTTGCCCATTCCAAAACGTAGTAGGTACCTATGGAGAAGAACGGGCAAGAAACTCCACGGACACTCTTTTAAACAAAAAATTGTTACATAAAATTGGTTACATTATTCAAGTTGAAATTATACATGTGAGAACAATGTAAAAAGACGTGCACGTTAAAAGCGTCCGTAATAAAAAGATAAAAATAAAGAACAATTCAAAAATTTAAATTAATTAAAATAAGCCATGGCAGCTAAGAGATGACCAGTCACAACTGACGGCGCCCGTTCACGAACATGACACATGGATTAGCACCATTCAGCTCAACCATTTTGAAGGGAGCTAAATGATCCAACACACGCGCCACCATCAGCGAGACATCTAACATGACAGATATGAAAACTCATATCTGTCATGTTATTTAAAAATTGAACTTTTTCCTTCAGTACATAGCAACCAAGGAGGTAACTTATCAAAGATTTTATTAGCAAATAGAGCTGTTTAAACCTGCGCATGGTGACGACGGGGACAATCACGGGACACTGCTCGCTAAACAAACACTTCCACACAATTGGCATAACAGACAGTCCTCTGTGCAGGGCGTGCATGGAGGCTGAGGAAACCGTCGCGCCCGTGTTTTTTGAATGCACAGGCGTCACCCAGATTAGAACAGAAACCCTGGGGTGACCCAGATCTTTCACAGATGTTCTGAACAGACCAGAAGTTTTGATTAACTTCTGGGGGGAGGTGGGCTGGTTGGAATAACCACTACGGCCGCTATGGCCCACGCACAATGGTCCACTTGAAGGACTAAGTGCGGAAACCAAATCCCATAACATAGAACATACGTATATAGATAGAGCTGTTTAAAAGTAAAGAAGAAACAAATGAACATATTTTGGTTTTTCCCATTGATTCTGGAATTTAAAATTAATTTACTTCGTTTTAATTTCCGCGCATTATTTGGGAAAAGTACTATACAGGCCTTGGCCGCCAGCAGGCATTGATGGATTGATGGCTTTTCACGATCGTCCATCAATGCCCCAGTTGCAGGCCGCGATAGTAATCCTAGCTAATATTATAAATACGCAAGCGAGTTTGTTTATTTGTTTATTTCACGCTAAAACGGCTTAACGGATTTGGATGAAATTTGGGACATGTTTTTATAACTGTGTTATGCTATTCCTCCGCGGGTCCCCCCAGTATGCGGATATATTATGATTCGCGGAACGAGTTTTTCATACAAAAAAAAATATCTGAGTCAGAACTCATCAATACAGTGCATAAATCATTATATAATAAATATATGTATAGTTAAAATTCAAGCCAGCATCGTGGAATATTTATATTATTACTTATTAATTCCAGAAATTAACATAAACTGTTTCGCACTTATCGAATATATGTTTATTATCTACAGTTTTAGAGGTAGGCTGTTAACCTGAGATTTCAATGTCAAACCAGGACAAAATAAAAAACGTTTAAGCCGAATTCCCATTTAACAATAATTTAAAATATTTGCTTTCCTTATAAGTCTGTACTCGCCAATTTACCTTGAGCACGCGTGGTGATCAGCGTGGAGGCCTTCTCTGTTTGAGAAGAGGCCTTTGTCCTGCGGTGGGATAATAATAGACTAGTATTATTTGTTATCTTCCTTATTATTTCCTGTTGTAGGTATCTACCTACAACTGGAAATAATAAGGAAGATGAAACTGACTGTCAAAGATCTCTTTGACAGTCTTTACGGTAGTCAGAAGGCCGAAATTCTGACAACCAGTCTTATAAAAGGGTATCAGTGATAGCATAGTGCGTATTGTATAAATTATCACTTGCTTCAAAAATGGTGAAGGAAAACATCGTGAGGAAACCGGAATGCTTGAGAGATATTTCTCGATGGCATGCGAAGCCAAGTCAGAGACCCATGGGCGGCTTTAATACTCTGACACTAACTAACCACATTTTACGCACACGGTAATGCAGCAGTGGGGCGCGTCATGTCAGAGTATACAAGCTATACCCGGTAACTGGGTTATGGAGGTCAGATAAGCAGTTGTTCCATGTAAAATACTCACTCATATTCAGCTGCATCCGGTTAGACTGGAAGCCGACCCCAACATAGTTGGTAAAAGGCTAGGGAGATGATCAAGACAGTATGGAACCAGAGCAGGTGCAGATTGCAAAGACAAGTTCCGTTGACTCCCAAATATAGAAGACGATTAGATTTCAACGGTGCCGGTTTAAACGAATATGTAGAGACAAAAATTGAAAAGATCTAAGCATATTAGATCAGTGATTCCCAAAGTGGTCGAGATGGACCCCCAAGGGTCCACGGAAGACTCAACGGGGGTCTACGTTGGCGTGAAAAATAAATTGGGGTTCACTAGTTGTAACTGGGGGTCCACGAAAATTTATCTGGTTTCAATAGTAAATAAAAAAAATGTGGCTTGGCTTTACCTATCACTGTAGGAAGATAACAAATTACTTAAGTACACAAAAAAATTAAGGGAGCATAAAAAATCCATTCGGTGATTTTTGATAGGCTGCATTTAGGTGAAAAAGGATCGTATTGAAACTTTAAAAAAAGCTTTTAGATAGAAGCTATTCAAATTTTTAGATTTTTGGCAAATTTTGTTTAAGAGCTATGGTTTACATGCAGTACTAACAGATAGCGCGAAAAATATATCTTGCAATTTTCCATCGTTAGATCTAATCTTCATATTTAGAAAAATAAACATAGTCTCGAAAAACCCCTGCTTCTGGGGTAGTCGGGTTAAAATGGGGGTCCACCGAAACCAGAAAAATTTCGAAAGTGGTCTACGAGAAAAAGAAGTTTGGGAACCTCTGGCTTAGATGGTTTGGTCATGTTGAGAAGATGAATGAAAGGCGACTAACAAGGCAGATGTGAGTGGAAACGCCAGGACGCTCTAGGAGGACATAATAGTGACCTTATTGGTCGTTTCTTCAGAAACGTTATGTGCGTATAGTACTCGCAACCGGCGTGCGTGTATGACCAGATGTATGAACGTAAACGAAACAAAAGGAGTATGTAAGGATCGTAGCAGGTGGCGTTCTGTAGTTTCTGTCTGATACCCCCCTGTGGGAAGAAGGCGTGAGTTTATATATGTGTATGTAATTAGATTTAAAACTTTATCGTTTTTTAGGGTTCCGTAAACAAAGAACTCTTATAGTTTCGCCATGTCCGCGGATTAGCTCAGAGTATCTTTGTACTGAAGGCTAGAATTTGGCATGGCATATTAATCACACCAACAAAGTAGTAAAATAAAAAAGCTGAGAGGTGTCAAGGGACACCCGGATGGAACGAAGTTATGGAATGAACCTCACAAAGGCATGCCACTAATTAGTACCTGTGGTCGCTCACAGATGGCGTTATAATAAAAAATAAAAAGTGTCGTTACAACTTTTGGTCCCAATTTTTTCCGTCTAGCCCCCTTTCGCAACGCGCGAAAGGGAACTTCGTTCCAAAAACATGATAAACAACTTTTTCGAGGTACAGGTAAAATGGGGATGTTTATTTTTTCTCATCTATCCCATGGTGTGGGGCGTCGTTGTTAAGGTCGTTAAAATATGTTGTGAGTTTGTGAAAACTATTTTGGTTGCGAAAAATTAAGCTTTATTTAAAGTGCAAATTTTTGTTAGAGTCAAATGTCCCTGTCATCTATATGGTTGATTTTGGAAAAGTGAAAAAATAAATTCACGGCAGTAGTACATATAACGAAATTAAAAGGAAACCTATCACAGCTAAGTAGGCTCTACAAGTTATCGAGTAATAATCAACCAACTTACATTTGCGGTTGCAAACATGTTTTTTAACTACAAGTTTAAGTTTGTTATTGGGATAAATTCATCCCAACTACGGAACCCTTCATTGTGCGTTGTCCGACACGCACTTGGCCGGTTTTTATCTGTTTTATCTGTATTAGAACATGTATTTGTATATTTTATGCAAAAGAACTTTGTAGATCTAGAATATTGTCGTTTGAACTTCCTGGTCAGTACCGGTATTTTATAAGCTGTCAAATATTATTAATACCAATATAATTTAGTAACTAGTTTGAGCTGAATACATATACAAAGTGGAGACGACAATACAACAAAAAATTTAACGGCGTGTCCATAATGTTGTTCCCATTCTGTATACAAAAATTCAATTGAATATATTCAATAGGTTAGTCATTATAGCTCGGCAAAATCCATAGTCGGCTCGGGCTATTCCGTTTATCCACCCCAATAATCCACCCTAAGGTGGATATTCTGAAATGTATGCCCGAGAATTCACCCAAGACCTAGTTGGATAAACGGAATTTATAAGCTTAGGGTGGATCATATACAGCATTGTAGCATGGATATATAGCATTTAATTTGTTTGAAAAATTCATTTTTTTATTTCGAAGCTAGGATTTATTTGACAGTTCCAAAATACTCTTCAGCATTAGTAGTGCCAGTATTTAAATTTTTGTTGTATGGTAGTCCACATTGTATAATTAAAATTATAAGTTTACTAGGTTTTGACCCCACCCGCATGGAGGTCGGAATTTATCCCATGGGAACGTACTGCCGGGAAAAAAAGTATCCTATGTCCTAAGTTCCTAACCCACGTCATAGGCTACCCAAGTGCCAAATTTCATCCAAATTCGTTCAGCCGTTTTAGAATGTAAGCCTAACAAACAAACTCACTTTTGCATTTGTAATAGTTAGAATGATTAGTTTCTGCTAATGAACATTATGGATCCTAACTAACAATTAAGTTTTGTTTATTTATTTGTTACGCTTCCACGCTAAAACGGCTAAACGGATTTGGATGAAATTTGGCACATGGTCAGACCATGACCAGGGTTAGGACATAGAAAGAAAGAAAGAAAAATTTTTTATTCTGCACAAACAAAACGCACATTTAAATAATAAAAAAAACATAAAATACAGACATCCAAACACAACAGTAGGCAAAAGCCTCGTATTCAATCAATAAATAAATAAAATAATCCAGTTTGACAGTGCTACAGTGTGTGTGTGTTTGTGTGTACATAGGATACTTTAATCCCGATATTCCTACGGGATCGAGACTTAGGCGGGTGAAGCCGCGGGGCGTAGCTAGTATAGTATAAGGCTTGTTCACATTAGTGTCTGTAGTACTTGACAACCACACTGACTGAACGCTCGCGAAACGAGCTAAAAAGACTTCACTGTGAACAAGGCCTTAGGGACTGCGTCCAGTGGATAATTTTCTCCCATCATATTCTGAAATTGAATCGAAATAATAGGATTTATTATTTCGAATCGATTTCTCAGATTACTTATATTTTTTTAATATATATTTTTTTAAATTCAAACTAAGTGCGAAGTTTTCACTGATTTAATTTAAACTCCATTTTAAAGGAGTTTTGTCAAGCGCAGTTATAATGATTATCGTTACTATAATAATATAAATACAAAAGTAAGTTTGTTTTTTTGTTACGCTTTCACGCTAATACGGCTGGATGGAATTGGATGAAATTTGGCACATGGGTAGACCATGACCTGGGCTAAGACATAGGACACTTTTTATCCCGATATTCCCACGGGATTGAAACTTATGCGGGTGAAACCGCGGGACGCCGCTAGTTATTTACAAAAACATTATCTTACCAATTCCCAATACAGCGGTGGATGTCCCAATAACAGCAGCAACCTTTCTTCTTTTATTGCCGTCTTTTTCTAACTGATGTTCTATCTCTTTTTGTAGATCGGTCAGCTCTTTCTCACCATCTTCCTCATCCATTAACTGAAAATCGAAAAAAAAAGAGAATAATTACAAAGTCAATAAAAAAACGGAATAATAATGATTATTCCTATTAGGTTAAAGATCAGACCCATTTACATCAAAGCATGTAAATACTTCTTTTTTCACCATCTTCCTCATTCATTAACTGGATAAAAAAAGGCAACTGTAGATTCATAAAAAGCGGAATTTACATATAGAATTTGCATGCTTTGGTTACCATGTGTATAGTACAGTTTTCCTGGAAATATTTTGTTTTAATTTTATACCTATAATGTAGTTATAACGTATTTCTTGACTTTTGTAACTCTTGGCTACCCTTCCTCATTAATATTTGCTGTCATTTAACAAAAACACAGTTTTGTTTCTACAACTCGATCGAGAGAGAGAAAGAGACGATCCTATGTCATCCAAATTCAAGGAAAATATTTCGACCACACAGAGACCATAAATTTGATCTCTCATAGACTGTTCTCTAGAGATCTAAAATACGTGTGTCCGGACATGGACTAGCGATATTCAAAATACTTAAATATAAACTATTTTAAAGTACAATTACACTCTAGGCTTGTAATAATTATTGCTTCCGGCTAATCAAACAGACAAGTTTCTTTTTTGTGTTTTGTTGTATGGATCGTAATACTTTACGCCTATAATGTTCCCACTGCTGGGACACAGGCCTCCTCTCTTAATCTTAATCCACCACGCGGGCCCAGTGCGGGTTGGTAGATGTCACATGTCTTCGAATTTTCGGTTCTAGGACACGCCGGTTTCCTCACGATGTTTTCCTTCACCGTTTTGAGAGCAGTGGTGATGAAATTATTTACACAAAGTAAAGCGCCTTGGGTTCGAACCCACGACCGCAAGTCGGGTTCTCGTAAGTCGGGGCCGTTACCACTGGGCTACCTCTGCTCTCGTTTTAGTTAGTTTGTATGTGTGTAATATCATGATTACCGCATTGTTTTCTCTTTCAAGAAAACTTAAATGTTTTAATAAGACGTAGTAACGTTTATTATAACTCACCTTTACAAATAAAACTATTGTTCTAGTCACGTTGTTTTTGTATTCAAATAATCTGCGTGTTTTTTAATACTTCTAATTTAAACATGGCAGTATATTTCCTACAATTCAAACTATGACGTATAAGTAGTACGAATTTTATGCGTGGAGTGAATTATACGGAAGTAATTATACCTACTATTAAACTGGTTTTTGATTACAAATACATTTTAATGTAGAAAGCAAAATTAATGTTCTTTTAGTGGACTTGAAGGATAATGTAAAAGTTTCTCCTCAGCGTAGGTGATTGTGGATCTCATCTTCGTAGCATTTCGACGCGATCTAAATGAGTCGGTCTAGAACTTGCTATTTGTCCATCAGTTCCTGTAATGTGTAGGCATCTGGGCACGCAGGACACGATTCAAATGTCCCAAATCGGATATTATCTATAGGTACATCTTCTTCTTCCTAGCCTTTTCCCAACTATCTTGGGGTCGGCTTCCAGTCTAACCGGATGCAGCTGCATACCAGTATTTTACATGGAGCGACTGTTTATCTGACCTCCACAACCCAGTAACTGAGTAATACGATACCCCTTGGTAAGACTGGTGTCAGACTTTCAGGCTTCTGACGACTCGTAACGACTGTCAAACATCCACGAATGACAGCCGGGACCAATGGCTTAACGTGGCACGGAGGAGTCTTGGTATGTAAAGATGGTCACCCATCCACGGACCAACCCCGGCAAGCGTAGCTTAACCTGATGGATCGACCTGTGCGGCTTGTTATTAGTTAGCCACGAGCTAGATTATCTATAGGTACATATAATAATAAAATACTAACGAAGAATTTGTCTGGATGTCTATGTTCGGAATTGTCACAAAAACGGCGAAACTGATTTGGATGAAATTCGGGACACAGCTCTAAACTAAAAAATATTACAAAGAGGTAAAATTTGTTTGTTTGTAAGTTTGTATGTAGGGGGTAATCTCCAGAATTACTAGTTGGATTTGAAAAATTCTTTTTGTATTGGATAGCCCAATTCTTGAAGGTTATAGGCTCGTGGACGAAGTCGCGGGCAGAAGCTAGTATGTAGTTTATAACCTGGATTAACACATAAGGTACTTTTAATCCTGGTAGTACATTCCCGTGGGATGTTTTCGAATATCCACGCGGGTGAAGCCGCGGCAGAAACAATAGCCCAACGGTTATGGCTAGACTGGCAAGCGAGAGGTCGTGAGTTTCAGCCTCATGTTGCAAAGTTCACCCGAACCAATGTCTAGCACAAAAATATTAATCTTAATTATAGAGGTACGAGTAGGTAAGCAAAACATTATTAATATGCATCCCAAACAGCTTTTTAATGATAGTAAAACTACCAAATTGATAGTGGATTATTCAATTCATTTTGTTAGGGGAATTACTGCTACCATATCTATTTATTTTAAAATCCGTATTTAACCAATCAAGTATTTGTTTGATTAAAATTCAAATTCAAATTTTTTGAAAAATACCCAGACCGGTATTTTTCTGCATTAGACTAGGCATTAGGTAGACAGGCAGGTAGGCGCTAGACAAATATTGACAGTGGTTTAATGCTAATTGATTTAATACATACCCGTACTATTATTCTGAATGCAAAATCAAGTTTGTCTGTCTGTATGTTTGACACAGTTTCATGACTTTACAACCGCACTTATTTTAATAAAAAAAAATATCGTTTGTTCCAGGCTATAATTTTTCCACATTTTGTTAGTGACCATTATCTTAAATGTAATATGTAAAACATATATATATATATATATTTTGGTACAGTCAGCAACAAAATTCGATTAATTAATTGAAAAGTAAAATTTAATGAATATAGAATGCTAAAAAGCAGAATTTTAGGTATATTTAGATGATGTCTAAAAATAGTAGTGCTAATCGACTTTTGTCGCTGACCGTACCTGCAAGGGGAAAAAAATAACAGGGTACGTTTCATCGCAGAAAATAAAAAAATGACGCTGTTCCGTGAGATAGTTACATTATTAAAATACCTTCTGTAATCGCTCCTTATCCCTCTTCCTAGCTGCTCTAAAGGCTGGTGGATCCTGTTCCTCTTCAAGGTCCACAGTCATGAACTCCTCAAGAGTTAAAGCACTGGAAGGCGTGTCTCCGAATTCAAGGAGTCTCTTGCGCAGCGTCGACTCGTGAACTTTGACTATTCGGACAACATCGGCTGGCGTTCGGTTGAATTCGTGGAGGCGAGCTGCTATGAGGAGGGCTGATGAAGAAAAAACAAGTTGATTCCAAGAGTTTGAAATTAAGCTGATACTTAAATAAAAATCTGTTTGTATAGTCAGGGAAATTATTTGTTAAGTAAATTGACTAACACCTTAAATTATCCGCAAATTCAAATGTCAACTGTCATTCTTTGACGGGGAAACCGTGGCCCCTGGCAAGGCAAGGGAAGGAACACGGGTGGGTTTTAGTCAGTAAAACACTCTGTTCTGGTCTGACACGCCCTTCCGCTCCGCCCAGAGCGGGAGAAGTCATTTGATGATGTCCCACCCAAAAAAAAAGGGTGACAATTTGCTTTTATAATTAATGTCCTGCATTGTATTTTCTAGACACCGTTCTGATTTGTTCCTCAAAAATATCTTACGACGATTTAGGTAGTTCTCTGCAAGATTGCACTGCTGGGACACAGGCCTCCTCTCTGTGAGACGGAGTGACATTGAACGCTATCTAATTATTATTCAAACAGCTTCACTAAAGTAACCTCATTATTTTCTGTATCCAAGAGGAAATATATGTCAATCAACCAAAAATAGTACAGCAGTAGAGTATAAATAATTGAATATTCGCACAGAAACCAGGGCCACACGTGCGGATAATTTGCTTCCTTGCACATAAATTATAACAGCCTAAGATACAGTGAACAAAGAGACTTTTTTTCATAGATATTTCATAATTATCTGCTCTACATTGGCACTAGAATCGTATTCCTAGAATGCAATGTTTGAATATACAATGGGGGCTCTCGTTTTTGTGCTCACCAGTTGCCGCCACTGACGAGTAAGGTCTTGTCAGTACTTTTATTTGATATATTGGCCAGAAATCGCACCCAATAATCTTTGGGGCTCTTGAATCTAGAAATCTTAAAGTAGTTTCGTCGCAAATTTTTGAGCTATTCTAAAAATGAGGAATCGGTAATCTTAAATTGCATATACTTAGGCAAATAAAAGACTGTTGAACTTGTCTTCCAAACGATGAAATTACATAAAAATTTTAAGTGGAATCTTCGAAAACACGTTTTAATAATATAAGTCTAGACACTCGTGATTTGATAAGAACATGATCTTATTTTTTTTTATGCCTATAGGCTATAGGTCACAAATATCTATAGAAGAGAAGAAAGGCCCAAACGCAGTCTCTTTTAAAGTCCAGACATAATCTTGGACAGATCATGTGAAGACCATGTAGATTGGGTGTCTGAAATGGTCTTTTGCGGAAAGAACCACACAGATTGAGTGAACCTGTTCAGTCATTGCATGTCAGTAACCGTGCAGCTCAACTCAAAACTTAAGGAGCTCAACGATTCGACGAACACCAAAGAAAGGACATTTGGGTAGGCTGCATAAATTACTCAAACTGCCAGACCACGATTAAAATTTACTGAGTAAATAAACAATGACCTACATTTATAAGAGTTAAAAATATCAGTCAAGGAGGCCAGTTGATATGGCCGGTAAAATGGAAGAACCTTATATGGAAAACAAGTTAAACTTAAAAGATCAAAAATATTCTTGACCCTATTTTCAATCCTGTTATGTTTCTGGTACGAAACCGATCGTAAAAAAAATGATAAAATGTTCGACTCATTGGCTCCAAAAGAAAAACAAATGTTCCTGAACTACACAGCGAACTGTCCCATATTTTTGATCTGATAAACTGTGGCCGTAACAGGAGGCACAGATTGTTCTTCGTGCCTCGGAGTCGAACCGTCGGCGTCCTGTCCCTCGCACAGTCCTGCGCTCAACGCTCTCTTTGAAGCGAACTGTAATGTGTTTCGTGAATGAATGGAAGAAGGTCTTGACAAGTTGTCATTAACAAATATGGCTTTACAGATTTATAATCATTAGAATCAGCAAGACAACTACTTAATATTAGCATAATCCTCAAATGTCATATTTCATGAAATAGTCATTCAATAGGATTACATGAACTCAGAGAGTTGTATTGTTGATTTTTATGATTATAATAAATTAACATTTGATACGATCGCAAATCATATTTTAATAAAGACAACACAACAACCTGACACTAACCTGCAAATTGCAAAAAACGTAAGAAAGAAAATAAGAATTTCGAGGGGCGCACCCCCCTTCAAGAATTTCCAATCGAAGATTGATTCTTTCCGTGGCTGCTTTTTTCTCGTTCTAGTGAAGGACATTTCTGAGCGCCAGAAAGGGATAGAGTTACAGGAAAAAGCGAATCTTACCAGCTCCACAAATACCGGAAGGTCTTCGTCCAGAGTGTATAGAGTCCCTCTTCATCCTTTGGACTAATCGTAGGGCAGTCATGCTGACGTCGTGCGATTTGTCGTTGAACTGTAGTTGTGATGAGAAGCGAAGAATGTACAGACATGGATCTGGAAAAGAAAATGACTATCAAGTTAAGGTTTCTTGCCAATCTGCATAAAGACTTTTAAATGGAGAGAAATTAGATAACGTTATGTCACTATTAATAACTTTCGAAATTTTTGAGGAAACCAGATTTTAGCAGGATGCTAGCAGCTTATTAATATACCAAAGTTTTCGACTTTCTATTAGTGTACTTTGATAGCATAAACGACACCAAATAGAAAGGAAGGCGAAGCGCGATTCCTGGCTACATATCAAATTGATTCACGTGTTCAATGCTGCATAAAATTGGTCAAATCTCAAATCTATTGACGTATTAACAAAAAAAGACAAAACCCTAACATGAAACGCGTATAGTATTATTAGTACAGATTTACTGGACGATGACGAGTGACGACGCTAGGGACAAAACATGTCGGCTCTGTAATTACTAATTAGCGACGAGTTTGAGGAACAAATTAGCTGTACTTACCTATATTTTTTATTTGCATTACGTCTAACTTCACCTCCATTAAATTTAACATCTAAATAAAATTAAATACCTGTTGTTAACAACTCTAATATCTTAAATACACATCGTGTATGCTGCAGTGACGCAAGAAGCCACATTGCGATTTGCGTTGTAAATGCTCTAATGGTATAAAATCGTGTGATTCTAATATTTCTAATTATCGTATCTGCTGCATAATTTGTTTTGCTGTAAGCTGTTGCCAACTTGATATAGTGTGTTACTTAGGTATAAATCTATTTTATGTAAGGCCGAATTTTCCGACTTTTGGGCAAATAAAGCAATGGATATGGATGAATTACTAATATATGTTTGAATTTAATATCAGGCATGAGGTTAAGTTCTGGGGCAAAAACAGGAAGACATGTTTTTCATAACTGCATAATGGTCCTCCATCTTTTGACAAAGCAGATCCAAAGTAAGATGATTAGTTTCTGACATTGCCAGATTTATAATTTGTTGAACAAAATCAAATATTTTGCCATATCAATGATTTATGGACGGAAAATTAGAGGTTCTGTCTCAACACTCCCAACCTCGGTCAGGTTGAGCAAGTCCAACCTTCAGACACCCAGGACTGTAAGTCACCTTGCACTTCCAACCACACTAGACGAACTCCGCTATTGTTCTCACGAACCAGAACTGATGGCGTATATTAAATTCAATATTTTTCCTGTTGGCACAACAGCATTTGATTTAGTAGGTTAGGTAGTCTTCGATTGGCCGGTTATAGACGAAAATTTTATACCACATTACTTAGCTATAACGATACTGGTGATATGGGCCATGACTTTTATTATAAACGCTAAAATGCTGGATACTAACCCCCTTACTAATAAACGTTGTATATCGCCTGTGTAGTTACACACCGATTTCTCTCTTTCAGTCGTCAGTAATTTGACATTTGAAAGAAGAAGACAAAGCGTTGCGTTGTGTAACTATACAGACGCTATACAACGTTTATTAGTAAGGGGGCTAGTTTATAACTTTATACTGCCTAATGGCGCGCAAGCGTAGTAGGAGTATTTGGAATAAATTTATTTTTATTGTATTGTTAAGCCTACTATTTGCAGGAATGATTTGAATAAGCAGTTATTTAGTATCAAAAGATTTATACCTATTATTTTATAAAAACCGGTCGCAGTGTAAGTCCACAAACTACTTTGATCCGAACCATTAATCATAAATTCATCATTAATTAATTAATTTAAAATTCTGTTTAAAACTTTATCTGTTTATATCTATAAGCTTTATTGTACACCACAAAAATACATAACAACTAAATATTATAAAAGAAATCAAACACTACAAAATATACAATGGGCGGTCCAAATCTGAGTTATTCCCAAAGTACAGACGCCAGCACAATCTGTCCAATCTGTCAAATTTTCCCAATCAACATTGAACCTTATTCTTTATAAAGATACGATACGATAAAGTTGAAAATCTATTAAAGATTTGACAGATTGTGGTAACTTGATGTGCTGGCGTCTGTACGATTTAACTATTAACTGTCTTTAAAGGTTACTACAACAAAACAATGAACAGTTATCCTAATTATAGAGTCAAAGTCATAAGTCTAAAAATATATATCTGGTTACGCTCCTTTGTATTAACACTATACTAACCGGTCTATCTGTTTACGCAAAAAATAGTAATTCTGGAAAACACAAGACAATACAGCTATTATCGTGGGCGATGAACGCACTACAAACGTAGGTGTTGACTTACCGTAAAACCTAACAAGGATATCCGGATCCGATAATAAATGGCTTCCTTGTGTCATTTAAGGTTAAGCCGTTAAAATCTAACATACGTTAGCAAATATTCTATACATCGCAAAAGAATCTTACGTAATATCGAAGAAAAATGCACACATTTTTGCACGTAACGGTAGCCTATAAATTACTTCCTCCTGCTCGATAAATCGATTTAAAAGAACTCGATTCTTATTGATGTTAGCGCTAAATAAATTCATCGAATGCAAAATATTTGTGACGCTAATTTGATCCTCAAATTGAACACGTAGACAAAACTAAATAATCATTAGGAAAACACCTCAGACCTAATAGAAAACCAAGACATAGTGCTGTCAACAGTGAGGTGAGGCCAGTTTCGTAAACATGTGTGCACTTAGTGAGGTGTAGTTTGATTGTAAATGTGTGCCTGTGAGCGTGTATGCACAGAGCGGCGGTGTAGTTTTGACATGCTTCACTGTATTGTTCGCAACGCTATATCTTGGTTTTTATTTGGTATGAGGAAATCAAAGTGACAATTTTGATTTTTCCATCTTGGCTTTCATTGCTGATTTTCTCGGTATGTTGAGGAACATTTTTTTCACAAATTAAGCAATCGATATGGATGAATGACTAATATCTATACATATAATAAAATTGTAGAAAAGTGGTGTCTGTACAATGGAAATATATGAAAAAAAAATAGCAGGGGTTGTTATTATATCGATGCTGAACCCGAGATTGTAATTAAATTTTTTTTTGTCTGTTTGTCTGTTTGTCTGTTTGTCTGTTTGTCGGTTTGTCTGTTTGTCTGTGTGTTTGTGCACGCTAATATCAGAAACGGCTTATTCGATTTAGATGCGGTTTTCACTAATATATTGTAGTAAGCTTCACTTAACATTTAGTGTTTATTTCATGTCAATCGGTTCATAAATAAATAAGTTATGTCAATTTAAAGAATCACATCGAACATTTTGTTATAGGTTAGGCATTTCTTTCCTTGATTTTCGGTATACTTATCTTAATTTTTATTTAGGGTTTGTATATAAATATTATAAGTATTTGGTATAGGTTAGGCATTTCTTTTCTTGATTTTCTTTATTAAGTATAAGTTTATTAGCTCAGGTTAGTAATTAATTTTCGAAGTGTATAGAGTGCCGCGAGTTTCTTGTGGCACTCTAGTGTCACTGCCTCGGCCCGGCTAGGGTGCCGTGAGCGTTGCATTGTCACTGTCACTTGTTATTTAGGTTAGGTTAGGTTAGAACTGTGACCACACAACGCACGACCCGAGCGAGCGTAGCGAGCGGTGCCGCGGTAGCGGCCGGCGAAGTGCCAGGGTCCGTTTAGGCACAAGAGAATGTAATGTTTTGGGAATGTGGTGTTTTACAGCGATCTAACCTCGACAATCAAACAAAATACCAAGTGACGTGACTTAGTGACAGTGACAATGACAATCCAATGCTTGCGGCACTTGAGCAGGGCCGAGGCGGTGTTACTAGGGTGCCTGTAGTGGCACTTTATCCGATAGGGATAGAGTGCCAATGGTGGCACTCTATACACTGCCTTATAATTTTTCTAGCAATTCTTTTGTTTTATAAAGTTAGTACGTTTGGTTTACACGTCTTAACACTTATTACTTAAACTGTGACAATTTTAGACTGTATAATAATCTGTACGTATTTATAATTTAATTGTTTACGATAGTACGTGTTTACTAAATAACTGTGTGTTAAGTAGTAAGTACTATTTTATTGTAAGAATGCCTCGAAGAAGATCCAACCTCTCCCAATGTAGCAGAAATGCTAAAAGGATGAGATTAGTTCGATCACAGGAATCTGAGGAAGGTCGTGAGGCAAGGCTCTCTGCAACTCGGGAACATCAGGCTAGGTTTCGTGCTGCAGAAACTTCGACTCAGCGGGAATCTCGACTGAGTTCAAATCGTTCTCGAATGGTCGAGGTCGCGAAAATTTTTTTTCATACTAATGGGGTCAAGTCATGAAAAAGGTTGAAAACACTGCCCTACATTAATCCTACTAATATTATAAATGCGAAAGTTTGTGAGGATGGATGGATGGATGGATGGATGGATGTTTGTTACTCTTTCACACAAAAACTACTGAACGGATTTTGATGAAACTTTACAATAATGTAGCTTATACATTAGAATAACACATAGGCTACAATTTATAAAGATTTTACGTGATTTGGCCAAAATATAACGATAAGTATCAAGTAAGTCGGAAAAATTCCTGCCCTCTGAGATCTATCTTTGCGTGCGCTGCCTTTTTTTTTTGGGGGGTTAATCATCCAATGACTTCTCCCGCTCTGGGCGGAGCGGAAGGGCGTGTCAGACTCTTACTGACTAAAACCCACACGTGTTCCTTCGATCCTTGATATCTCTTTGAGGCGCGCGTGGAACACGATGCGCCGTCGACCCGGGCCTGCCATGGTCCTTATCGGACGGCGAGCTGCCCGTTGCTCTCCGTCCGCAGGCCCGCGCCTACGGTGGCCGGAAATCGGCTATCAATTCCCGACGCCCGGGACGTCTCCTACGGCGGCGGCGGCTAGGGCTGTAGGGCGCGGCCTTTGCCACTCCCTCGCGCGCTCCACCTTCTCCTTCGCGAGCATTACTGCTTTGCAGAAGGAGGTGACGGCTTGCCATGCCCTCTCGCTCCGCACCATGGCCTGAACCAGGGCCGTACGCGAGAGGTCACCGCCGCTGATCGCCTCCACGAGGAAACGGCGGTGGTCCACCCAAGCCGGGCAGACCTCCACCGTATGCTGCGTGCGCTGCCTAAACCGTTAGAGTTACATGAAGAAAATGTATTGTGGGATTGTTTGTTTTAAAGAGTTCTAAATAAAAGTCCGCGACAGCATATATCTACCTTTTATGTGGAAGCCTTTATAACCAAAATAGTGAGCAATAAATACAGTTAAATTGAATACTTTTTTTACATTGCATATTTTAGAGTACTTATTTATTTAATTCTTATCCAAATAAATACCTTCATCGCTTTTTGTACAAAATGTTTTATGATATTTAATGTATATTAAATACCTAATGTAGATTTTATTTATAAATAGTTCTAAGGCGAATTGACACGATATAACTGTTTCTTCAATACAGTTTACACTTTTTACTTTATCTATAAGTAATTAAGTATTTAATATGTTTATCCATATTTTCATACTAATCTATAAGTTAATATTATAAACTAGCTGCCGCTCGCGACAAAAAAAAAAATCATGATACGGGTGAGAAAATCAGTGAAGCAAATGTAGCTAGGTGTTTAACGAGTGATGAAGCTTTGGCGTACGAGTACTATTTCGACAGCAAATCGGCAACTCATAGTTATAAGCAGACTCGGAAGTGGAGCATCAAAGCGGGACATAAAGAATTTCCATCATTGTATAGTTCCTAGAAAAGCAAATATTGCGTGTTTTCCTCTAGAGGAACATTTAACGGTAGATGAAACGCGTGCTGAAATCAAAGTTCAGGCTATTTTAGATAAAACTGCAGAACTGCTTGATTTTAGCTCAGAAAGATGTCGTAAGCAGTGTTAAGCGTTGCTCGTCATTTAAACTCATTAGTAAGTGGGGTTGTGATGGCAGTTTCGGTCACAGGCACAGCACATATAAACAAAAATTTACTAATTGCGATGATTGCGATTCTTTGTTAGTAATTAATTTTGTAATATTAAGTATATAATAATTGATACTTAATAATTATTGATACGTCATTTCGTTATTATTTCTATAAATATTATTAATGTAATTTTTTTCTTTTATAATATAGGTACACTTTTTTCATTGACAACCTTTTTAATCTTCTATTTTCCAAACTACCTTTACTGTATTAAGTAGGGAGGATTTAGGGCCTGTTTCACCACCTTCAATTAAGTTCCTATTAACTTACTTGACAGATAATTTCATACAAATTCTGTTCCATTTTTGAATTTATTCAGTAAGTAGTGGCTATTCGTAGGTGGTGGCCCTTAATGTGATTAATAAACACATAAGAACCTAAAAATCGAAGAAAATAATTTTGTCCAGCTTGGTTGTTCTACTCGAATCACAGTGCGACGGACTAAATAGGTTTTTTTAAGCTATTGCATAGCTTCTATCGCGGGCCTTGAGCGTGGAGACCTAATCCAGAAATTCCGTAACGAAAATACGAGTACCTAAGGAGAGTGTTTTGTATTGAAAATTATGTTTAACTGTTTGACAACAAAGTTCAAATTTACTTAGACGAATGATCTAAGGAGAGTGTTGTATTGAAAATTATGTTTAACTATTTGACAACAAAGTTCAAATTTACTTAGACGAATGATACGAGAGTGTTGTATTGAAAATTATGTTTAACTGTTTGACAATAAAGTTCAAATTTACTTAGACGAATGATCCTTGACTATTAATAGTTAAATTAAAACCTTTTTATTCGTTTGATGTTCCCATTACGTTGTGTCAAGTTTTAAAAACTATAAATGTTCCTGTCAATGTCACCATTGCTATTTCTTGTATTCGGGTTAATATTTTACAATTACATAAGTTGATAAAAAATGCTATGCAATAGCTTTGCCGCGGCAGTCCCCGAGTGCCACACGTCTTTTTTTTCCAGTCAACATCCCTATTCATTAAATAAAGAGATTACGTGCGCTATGTCTTCTAGTTTTAAAGGCCATGCAATGTCACTGAACGTGTATTATAAGTAGATACCTACCCACTTATTTGAATTGACTTTAGCTTAGAGAATTTCTTTTATTTTTGATAAAGTCAGCGAGCCAATATTATTCGTTGATGTTCAGTGTGGTCCAGAGGACGATTCAGAAAAAAAATGTTTTATGAAGACTTGAAATGTCAAACTGTGTGTGCTAATTTATGGTTATAATAATTGTATTTTTGACATACCAAAGCTATTTGAATTGTTCAAAATGGTGCTAAGTGCTATAAAAATTAGAACTGTGATGAAATGGATTTTCTTTAAGTTTAGGTAAGTCTTGGGAAAGTGATTATTAATAACTGACCGTAAAACCCATGAGAGTACAAAACGATGTAACTCTAGCAGGAGCAAAAATGAAGAAAGACGATTAAAGAGCGTTTATTCTAAAAGTTGGCAACATCGCAAATAGCTGTCAAATATTTACCCTATCTAATATACACAACACATTTTCGTAAGCGATTTCGACTAATCTGTTTCAATTTGACAGTTCAATAATATTCATTGCGGTATTTACATTGAATTTTAGTTCACTAGTTAAATTTTAAAAAGTAAATATTTTATTACTGTATGGAAATAAGAAATATAGCATATTTCTTATTTCCATACAGTAATAAAATATTTGACAGCTATTTGCGACGTTGCCCACTTTCAGAAAGTACGCTCGTAGAGACGAGGTGAAGTCGTGACAAGGCCAAAATCTAGAAAAGATTCACTCACACATTCCAGAATAATCTAAATTGTCAATAAAAACACTGAACACGTAACCATATGCAGCTAACACACAGGCAAACAATTTGTTTATATTCATTACGAAACTTGCAATTGGCGCCAAAACAGGCTAATTTTAATGTCTTTTTTTAATTACTTTTGTATCTGTATGCTGAATTCGTATGTATGGAGTGAAGGCCACTGCAAGGGGACCTTTAATGCAAAGCCTACATAAATACTGTGTTCAATAAATATCATAAAATATATATATTTATATAGCCTGTTCGAAGTATTGCATAATAAGATACAAGACACCCAAAATTTATCCAGTATTATTGAAAGGTCAAGGATTTAAGTAAACTTGAAGTGGTGAACAAGAGGTTTAATGATGAATTGATGACTATTCTTCTGCAGACCGCAGTCAAGGTGTTATTTAAAAAAAAAATGAACACTTTTTAATCTGAGGTCCCGGACCGCAATGACGATTTTATTTATCTGTTTAGTCAGAGAGTAAATTATGTGACCGTTCGTTTGGTACCTATATTAAACAGATTAACAAATAAAACTGGTTTTGCACGACTCGTAATGCGAAGCATTAGAGTGTGCTCTACGATCGAAAAAAATTTTTGCCCCATTTCTGTAACTGTTTTTATTGTTACACTCTTGCTAGTACACAGAACCTACTTAATTTATATACCATTGTATAGATGATTAAATGGAGATTAATACTGTACTTTTTAACAATTGATTTAATGCAGCAGAAATGGAAAAAACATAAAAATTGTTGAAAAAAAATTCCTGTCCGTCAATTTATGAACCCTGAAAACATTGTAGCTTGCGATAAAATCAATTAATTGAGACAATTTTTTTTTATACATTCGTTTCAGCCGTAGAAGGAACCCTATTGAAAATGGCTCTTTTATTCAAAGTAGTTTGATTATAATTAATAAAATACTAACTAAAATATAATATCTTTAACTAAATATTTCCAACCTTCGACTTGAAGTTGCCTAGCAACCGCCAAGTAAATATCTTTGTCAGTCGTTGACATTACGACTTCATGAAAAGTGATAAATTGTTCATTTTTAGGGTTCCGTACCCGAAGGGTGACAAACGGAACCCTATTCATAAGCCTCTGCTGTCCGTCTGTCTGTCAGCGAGCTCTATCTCATGAACCGTAATAGGTAGGCAGTTGAAAATTTCACAGATTGAGCATTTCTATTGCCGCAAGAGCAACAAATAATAAAATTAAAAAATAAAGGGGGGTCGCCATACAATAAAATTAAATTTTGAAAAAAAAAAAATCTGTCCCTTTCATGTGGGGTATCATTGTCTAGATCTCATCAAGTAGAAAATAAATATAATTTTTATTTGTTTTTATCTTCAAAAATGATGAATTAGGGGGCCGTAGAAGTTGTCTGTTTTAGACCATTTTTGTACGAGCTCTATCTCAACAACTAAACAAATTAGGAATTTGAAACTTGTGTGTATCATGTACCATATACTGTTTATAATCAACAAATACTAAAAACGTCGATTAATAACGTATTTTATATAATATGGGCGATTTACTGCAACTTAAAAATAATATTTTGTATTTCATGCTAATATTAGGGTAGTAATAAAAGCTCCGACAAAAAAAGAAGAATTGTCCTTACTCAAAATATTAAATCTACTGCCTAAAATACTAACTTTCCGACTATTTTTGTCTGAATAAAAATGACGAAACGACCGAATGAGATACTGAAATCTTCGAAAAATAAACATGACTATTTATTGCGATAATACTTTTCTACCAGCATAAATTACGTTCTACTGAAAACTATGCTTTGTAATTTTTATCTTTACTTGCCTACTATTAATTCATAAATTACCTTTCATATTTCATAGACTGTGGTGCTATTTTAACTGTAACATTATACTGAAAATATTATTCTGAGTAGTTATACAGAAACTTATAAAAAATATAAAAATGTACTTGTAACAATAACTTTTACTTCCATCATATATCATGAATTTTACTTACCACGGGTATGCTTCGATATTTTTCGGTACCTTTATTTTTATTTTGGCAATTTTTTTCTCGGCGCCTAAGTTGCTTCTGCATCGTCTCCGGCGCTGCGGGAAGTGCAACCCCTTCGCCCTTACGTAACAAAGGATAGGCACCCATGCTCACCTCCGCAGCTTCGGCTTGCTGGTCGCCTCCGGCGACCAGCCTCAGCCGCTACGGCTCGCACGGGTTCCTATGCTTTGTTACAGCGGGCGGGGGTTGCTCTCCCTCCGCGCCTCCGGTTTTTATATACACTCTAGGGGTAGGAGCCAAAAGACTACGTAAAGTCGGGGTGCCCCGATTCGGTTTGCAAAAATTCAAAAACTTACACTAATACTACTAAAAACCATTAAAATCCGCTGTCACTTTGTCTGAACGCAAAATGGAACAACCAAGGAGTGAAATTCGTACATTATCTAATTAAATAAAAATATAATGTTGAATTTTGCGACCCGAACCCGATCGCGCGGGCCGAACAGTTGAGGTATTTTCATCATTATTGAGAGTTAAAAAATAAATTTGATAACCAACAATAGAAATTAAAACAGTTCATGCAAGTTGTAAAAATATGATTATTTTGACAAAACCTCTGTTGTCGGTAACTTAGTAATTTTGTCGGAGGTTCAGTATTCTATTTGGAAGTTTAGTTTTGTTATTCGAAGATCCATTTTTTTTTAGGAGAAAATGTAATTTGAACATGCTCTTATTTGTTGTTAAATTGGATATTTTTAGTCGTTTATGTTTTGGGTTTTTTGTCGGTAATTCATTATAACGCTGGTTAATTAGAATAATAGTCAGCCACAGATCGCTGGAGATTAATTTCTTTTTCGGAACCATTATTATTTCCCCTAATATTATGCGATATAAATTCCACAGATAACTATTTACTAGTCGGAGTAATGACATGGAATTAGTAAGTACCTACTATCTTGGCAGCATCTACTATTTCGATCATCAAAAAGGTCTACAAAATAAGCTCTCTTCAAAAGATTTTAAAACCGGCCAGTATTTTTTGAGTTTAAGAACTTTATCGACTTTTTTCAAAGTATCCCTAGACGGTGTTGATGTGTGTACTCGTACCTCATTTTAAAACTACACTCCAATAGACAATAATATTCAGTAACATTGAAATGAATGGTGGTACATACAGGGTAGTATTCAGTTACTTTAATCCGTTGTGGATACAATTTCATATTGAGAAAACTTATTTGTGTAAAAATATTCAGCCACGGCGGCCAATCTCAATGGAGACTAGCCTTCGGCGTGGGAGATATTATAGTGCACAAGTGTATGCGCAGACACGAGTGCACTCTCTCTTCCCTCACTCTCATAGTCCGATGGGATGTGTAAAAATAATTTTTATTTTCGCTTGAGTTTAGTGTTCGATATTTTTTTTTGTTGGTACATTGGCGTGTGCTAGCTGTCATTATGGCAAATATATTTTATTTAATGTTTCGTGTTGAGTAATGTAAAATATTTGCATATTTGTATATTTGAATATTTTTTTATTTTTTTATATTATTTAAATATTGTATAGAATCAAGTTTTTTTTCGTAACTGAACAGACAGCTGCGCTGCTGGCGAGTTTGTTGCGCCACTTCTTCTTTCCAGCAAAAGCACTAGGAAGTGGTGAAGGGCGGGCGTTTTTGGGGGACTGTCTTATGTAATTTTGACGTTCGAAAAGTGCTGATTCTCAGCCTAGTTTGAATAAATGACTTTTGAATTTGAATTATGACTATCAAAAATAACGTAATACCTGTATTGACGGAATGTTGTAATTAAAATTTGGCGTACTACTTACATTCTATTTTGTACAATATAGTCTGATGTAGCAAGAGAAATCCTTTTATTTATAAGTAACTAGCTTTACCCGGCCCGGCTTCGCACGGTTAGCACTAAGTACTTATCTACGGCGCACCTACCTTTCCTAATTACATATTTCTACCTAATTACCTACCCTACCTACCTACCCTAACTGCTACCTAACCTAACCTACCTACCCTACATATCTACCTGCTTACCTACCACATATACCTATTTCAATCAATCAATCTTCCTAGCCTTTTTCCCAACTATCTTGGGGTCGGCTTCCAGTCTTACCGGTTGCAGCTGAATACCAGTATTTTACATGGAGCGACTGCCTTTCTGACCTCCACAACCCAGTTACTGTTACAACACATATACCTATTTATACCTACTAATACTATGTTAGTAGCAAATAAATAACTTTGAATTTAGTTAATGCATGTTACTAAAATAAATTAAATAAACTTCTACACCTATAATTTAACACAACAACATTTTTTCATTAAAATTAGACAATTTCTTTACAAATCTTTATGTTTTTTTATAGCGCCTCTGTTGTTACCTTTATACTTTCGTATTACAAAAATAGTGTTAAATCTTGTACGACATGGTATGGAACCCTTCGTGTGCGAGTCCGACTCGCACTTGACCGATTTATTAAACTATGTTTTGAATTTCTTTTTCGTTTATGAATGAGTGATAAGTATGAGGCGTGCACTTTTGGATTTTCCAAACTATTTTACTTTTTATTAGTCTGCTTTTTGGCGGGCAGTTGTGTTTTTTTAATTTATTTTTATTTTATAAATTTTAGCGGCAAGTTTAAGCCAATAAATTGTATAGTTTTTTAATGTGTTCATGAAGGCCTTCAATTTGATAGGTACCCATATTGTTATAATTATTCGACAAAACAAAAACAGTTTTGATAACGGAGCCATATTAATACCATACTACCGCCATATTAATATACATATATATATATCATAAAATATACATATATTAAATAGGATTCTAACGTTACGATACCAAACACTCCTTTTTGGGGCAGTCGTGTAATTATGCGCCACTCCAATCTAACCTGTTGAAGCAAAACTAAATATTTTGGTCACCAAAACAAATTGGTCGATAGGTCAAAACCAACTAATGGGCAGTCAGGGAAGAATTTTGACAGAAGCACAAAAATCCTACATCATGAACGCTAACCGTTTTCAGTATGACCATCTTATTTATTTAGCTCTTCTATCAACCACTTCCCTCTCAACTCACTTTCACACTTCCCTCAACCTTGCATTTTCTGGACCTCTCCCCAAAATAAGAATAATTAATAAAGAAAATGAATAATGCACATGCAGAATAACTGCAAGAAACAATGCACCCTTACTAAAGCCGCCTTCTGAACAGTTCCCGGAACTGATACTACTTACTCCAAAAACATCACAATAGGAACTAGCGATAGCGCTATCTGTAATGTAAAAGGAAATAATGTTTTGTATGCAAGCCGTACACACTAGCCTGGAAAAGTAGTACAGAACTACAGAAGTCGCACGTCAGTTTAAAAGAAACCAGTATCAGTTGGCCCCTTCATAAATAAATTGTAAGAGGTAAATCTTCCCGTCCTTGTCTCATTTCCATGTAACGTGGGGTTGGCGCACCCCGTTTTCTTCTTCCTTTCTCCCCTGTCAACCGTTACCCTATCATTCACTCCCATTCTCTTTCATTTATCATTCCTCACCCAAACCCAATCCATCCATTAAACTGGCCTCTTCGATTAAAACTCCTTACTACGCTAAGCCAGCTCAAGGTCAAAGTCTTACCACCGATATGCGGTCAATTGTACAGCGCGATGGTAAGCTAACCTTCACCTCACAAGACGGTTCGTGTCGGTCCGACACGAACCAAGGATCGTCTGCATTGCAGAATGGTTATAATACGATATAAAGGCTTTATTGAAGAGAAATTGTGGATATGTTTCACCCTTGAGGAGTTTTAAGAAAATGACGGGTAAGACAATGTTCTACGTATTGAGATCATTTTGGAAAAATCTATATCTACTGGTGGTCAGTTGAGTAAAGTGTCTTCTCCAGGTGCTTCCCCAAAACTTTGCTCTAGAATTGGCTCTTCTTGAAAATATATCAATTTTAATAAATTTTCCAAAAATGTAAGTGCCATGATTTTAATATTTGGATCATATTCAATTTAACTTTGCACTTCTGATTTTTGTTTAAGGGATTCATCTGTAATAATCTTATTTGACCGGAATTATCCAGTACATTTTTAAAGGAAAATTAAAAAGCCAAGCAAATTATAATTAGCTGATGGCGTAATGCACTAAAATTACCTTATCAGTCCCGGTGTTTAGCAAATATTTGTGCTACCTACTAAGAATTTACATAATTTTCTATGTCTGCATTTCGCCATTCCCACCACCAGTCACACGTATTAAATTTAAAGGTCACGATTTCCACAATGTGGCCGATACAAATATTATCAATTTCTGACAGTTCACGGCTGTTAACACTGTAGTTTTCAACACTGACTACGAAAACATACCGACAGGTATCATAAGATTACTTGTTTTTTATTGAACGCCTCATTATAATCAAGTTCTCATAGCATGCAAACACTATGAGAGCAATATCAACAAGAATAGCATCTATTTTCTTTATCCATATATACAACCACTGATCATAACATTTATCAAATTAGTCACGCTTCTGTAAAATATTACAAAGTGATTACACCATAGCAAAAGAATTATCCAATGACTCCATGCCCATAAAAGTCCAAACTCCGCTGAACTTGATCGAACTTAATGAGTCCAAAGTACAGAACTTAACCACAGTTCGCTGACCAAGAAGCCATAAGTCTACAGCCAACAATTATAATTTCAAAAGAACACATAACGATTCATTATATGTAATAATTCAAGGTGGATTTGTTAAATTCGTAGCAAATTAATTAGCAGCGGGACTATGAGTAGTTGCGTCAAATCTTTCACAAGATGTCGTTTTCGGTTAGTCATTACAATCTTATAAACTATAGAACATCGGATTCCGAGGACTACGACTGTGATAAGGAAAGAAATCAAGGAAGGATAATCAAGATTCAAGAGGCTTGGTAGTTGGTCGTGGCATGACGTATTGTACAGAAACGAGGTTCGCCCAGGCCAGACGCTCATTTCCTGATATGAGATTTCCTTAAGATTTTGCGAAGATAAGAGTAAAAGAGTTCATATGGCAAGTTTTTACTACTGAGACCAAATTCACGTCAACATTATCTGCACTGATGAAGAGGAAATACTGATTGATATAAAACCTTCACTGTCAATGAAACATTAGGGACCCTAATTTCTAGACTAGAGAACCAAACGGTGACTAATAATGGGTAACATTGGGGGAATGATGCCCCAAGGTAGTGTCTAGGAACACCATGAATGGATATTCTATTACGGAAACCAGGAAACTAGCAAAGACAATAAGGAATTCAATGAGTTTTTGGAAATTTTCGAAGATTCAGCTAAGGAAAATGACTGAAAACTGTACTCTCGTAGCAAGTCCCGTTGACCTCCGTCGCGTCAATGATTTGCTGGTGTAATGTTCAGTTTTCCTATTGTTTCTTTATAGCCTTATTATAGACCTGTTTATAATGGGAATCACGTGAGTAACGAGAATCGTTTGCGTTCAGAATAGGATATTGACACCATAAGCAAAGGTTGTTTGTATCTGGTTGAATAGGGCTGAGAACTTCAATTTGACCTTAACATCCAGACCTTCTGCTCTCAAAAGGAAAACATCGTGAAGAAACCGGCATGTCCTAGAATCGAAAATTCGAATACATGCGACATCCACCACACCGCACTGGGCCTTTGTGGTGGATTATGGCTCCCTCTCTAAGAGAGGAGCCCAGTGTCCCAGCAGTGGGAAAGTTTTAGGCTGATTATGTTATCCAGATCTCCAGAAGAGTCTAAACTAGATTATATGTATGTACAGTCAGTCAGTCGTCGGATTTCTATTAGTTGCCCTTTGCACTTGGTGCAGACCGGACGCTCTCAATGGACTTGAAAGTATATTTCAAGTCGATTGAGAGCGTCCGGTCTGCACCAAGTGCAAAGGGAATCCGACGACTGACCAAATACGAAATTTGACGAGGGACAGTATGTATAGTTTGTACTGTAATTTTTTATGATACTTTCATATTATACGCTTTTGTTATTTATAATGGTTATAATTAACCAACTTAGGAGTAGCACACAAATGTAGACGCTACAGGTATTAACCTATCGTACTTTCCTAGTTCAGCTCTTTCTTTCTACATTTGCGTATACCTACTGAAGAACTGGATATCTTTTCGATCAAGCACGTGGGTGACAATGACAAGGCACTCCGCAATAAAACTGGATAACCTTTTTATTATCGATTACCGATTACGAAATGTATGAACTTGAACAATAACATATTTATAGTAACTATATATAGGCGGTCAACAGTGAGTCAGGCTGTAACCAAAACCTTGTGGTATTACCTCATTGACATCTGAGTGAAAATAATGATAGTTTACTTTATAGAGAAGCGTAGGGCAGTCCAGCTAAGCATATTAAAAGTTGGGGGATTATAATCATCTATATCGCTGACAAAAATGCTTGGCTCAACGCTGGTCCAGCTCCACAAGGGCGCATAATTGGAGCGGCTGGAGATTGCAAAAACTATCTTTGCATTGTATAAATTAAATCTCTTAGTATTGTATAATTGCATAGCACATGCGTGAGCACTGTGACCATGTACTTTCTATAGCTACCATTTACTGGGTACGTCTTTCATTAAATTGAATGTGCCCTGGCGGCTGAGAGTATGTCATGTTCGTTCAAATATCTCTCTCTCGCTGGTGGTGGCGTGTGTTGGATCGTTAAGTTCCCTTCAAATGGTTGAACTAAATGGTGCTGATTCATGAGTCATGTTTGTGAACAGGCGCCGTCAGTAGGGACTGGTCATCTCTTAGCTGCCACGACTTATACAATTTTTTGAATTCTCTTTATATTTTTATTACGAACGTTTTTAACGTGCACGTCTTTCTACATTGTTCTCACATGTATAATTTCAACATGAATGATGTAAGTAACCAATATTTTGTAGCAATATTATGATTTAAAAGAGTGTCCGTGGAGTTTCTGGCCCGTTCTCCATAGGAACCTAATACTACGGTTTGGAATGGGCAACTAGCTTCATCTTTTTGACTCACTGACGCGATGACGCCTCGACAGTTAAAAAGTGCCTGTAAATGGTTTAATTGAAATAAATGCTTTGAGTTTGAGCACAATTTGAATTTGAGTAATTTTAAAATTGTCTACCATTAGCAGCATCATATCCATCCACATCACCTTCATTCACGAAGATTTATAACGAATTCTGATATTAAATTTTAGGCCCTCCTCAGTACCGTCTTTACCATAGGGGCACAGAGGGCCCGTGCCCAGCACTACACAAGGGCCCCGGAAGCGCGGAATAGTCCTTTACTTGATGAGTTTGGTACTCCTTCATTTGGAGTTGTAGAGGAGAGCGCCCGTTTTCACAAAAAAGGGAATAAAAAATTAATTACGAACGACTTTATTACAAGAACGACTAATTTGTCAATTATGCCCATACGACGTGATATCGTTAAAAAAAATTACTGAGGTACATTATAATAGAAGATTTTGCAGAACAGAAATCCCGAAAGAAACCATTATCGTTAATTCTAATCCAACTCATACCTGCAGCATTTTATTTAATAACGTACCTACCTAAATATCTTACCCATATTAAATACAAAATCATAACAGAAAAATGTTTTTTGTCATTCAGTTTTTTACTTTCCAAGGGGCCCCAAATTCTTGTTTGCCCAGGGGATCCGGCTTGGCCTAAGACGGCCTTGGCCCTTAAGATAACCTCAAGAATTCTTAAAAACTTGATTGAACTTCTGATAAAATGCAGACCGCAGAGGTATTTAAATCTGTTTAAATATCCAACATAACGGCTCTCCGATACAGCCAAACGTGTTTGATACGATAACAAAGGCGATCTCGCTCAGCAATAGCATGTATATGGTCTGCTTACAGCCTGCGCAGACGCATCTTGAATGCCGATGACTTAAATGCCACCCGCGCTAACCTCATTCGTCGTATGAATATGAGGTGTGAATTAAATAAACATAAAATTCACATAGGTAGGTACTCAAGTGGTGGAGGGCACTCTGACCTCGGGTCGCTTTTAAAATCACTTTGGGTCTTGGACGAAATGACTTCGTGAAAATAAGAAGGGCAACTGTATAAGGGCATGATCAAATTGATCCAGTCAATTTGTCCTTTATAGCCATTTCATGCAGTGCAGTGGTGGCCCAGTGGTAACGGCCCTTACGAGTTGTAGGTCGTGGGTTCGAACTTCGAACCCAGGCAGGCGCTTTACTTTGTGTAAATAATTTCATCACCACTGCTAACAAAACAGTGAAGGAAAACATCGTGAGGAAACCGGCATGTCTTAGAACCAAAAATTCGAACACATGTGACATCTACCAACCCGCACTGGGCCCGCGTGGTAGATTACATTACAGCCCACTCCCTCTCACAGAGAGGAGGCCTGTGTCCCAGCAGTGGGAACATTAATAGGCTGATTTTGGCTGATTATGAGCCATTTCATACAACTGTCAATAATTGACAGTTGTCATTTGAATATACGGACATTTTAAGTTGGTAGCACAGATTCATCTAAGCAATTACATTTCCGCCTTCGATGACGATGACGCGAGCTCAGACCAATAATACTTTTTTATTGGTCTGCGGACGCGAGTTCCATGACTTTTGATCACACAAAAAGAGCTCAGAGCGCCTAAAGAAATTTTCACTTCAAAAATTGACTTTTTATTCTTCATATTAACTATTAGCTAGCTTTGAACCTTCAAAATTACCATTGACAAAATGTTTATGTAGGGAATTGCTAAAGTGATGATGAGAGACAGGTCAGAGCACATGACTGTACTTATTTCAAAGCAGAAAAAAATAAACTAAACAGTACAAATCACGCAAGAATTCAGATTATCAACGATATCATTGCGTGAATTGCGCGGGCGTCACCAAGTTACCATAAATACCATAACATATTTTCGTAAGAAAAGTACCTAGTAAAATTCTCTAAAGTTATACATGGAAGTCGAAGAATTTATCGTCAATGGTATGTTGGAGTTAATTGCATAGCATGCTTGAGCTTCCAGAATTTCACATTCTTTGAGGCCAAATTATTCATCGGTTGGTAACTTGTTTGTTTTTAAACTGTTTGAGACTGTACAGTCCACAGTTACTTGGTTTATTTCATTTGGACTAGATTGATTGTATTACTCAATTTTTCGGTTTGTGGGTCACCCTAGTGTTCAAGTTTAGTAAAAGAAGAGCAGTGTTTAGAAAAACTATAGCAAATCAACCCGTAAAAACATGAAAATAAATAAAAATAAACAATCACTTGTCTTGATGTGTGGGAATCAAAACACAGTCAATTAGAACAAATTGAAATTCCGGTTATGGTGACGGACGACAGAACCGAAACAAAGACGCGGAAAAACGTAAATCGATATTTATTGGCATCAGGCACTACCGGCAGATAGAACTTGATGATACTGCTTAATAATTCGATACTCACGGTAATACGTGATGATTAATAAAAATAATATATCCAAATGATTAATTAAACTAACGCAATCTTGCCAAGCTAATGAAGAAAACAAATAACTGTGTCATATCTACATTTTCAAGATACGTGTTTAGAACTTTTGACGAAATCGATAACAGAAACTGCATTAGGCTCTGCATTGATAAACTATGACATCATTATACTTTCTCGGTCCAACTTGGCTGCAGAGGCAGGTGTCCCCAGTGGCCTTGCGCAAGAGTGGGCCGCTTGTGTTCGTGAGCCGAGCCGCAAGATCGAGCGCAGCCGCGCAGTCGATCGAGCGCACTGGCGCGGACGCATTGATTCACGGAAAGAATACCAACAACAGTTCCGCTGTCATTCACGAAATATTAGTTCGTTAACCCGTGTTATTCAGTGTTATAATAATTATAAATTAAATAGTGTTGTGCCCTGTGACAAGTTTGTTGAAAAACCTATGGTCATGTTGCAAGGGCTTCGGTGTCCCGAAGGAATGAAATGAAGGGGAGGAGCTACAGGGAACCCAGTAAGCTTCCAGTGGTGGTGGGGAAGGTACTCCTGCGCTGGCTCTTCACCAAAGCCGACCTCGTATTCTTTGTTTACCGGTTTGTTCTTCTTATCTATGATACCTATAATGTGCTTCCTCGTAGTTGACGCCTCCTACTTCGTACACACTGCGATGCCTCCGTATATATAAATAATGATTGACAAAAATTAACATAAATGCATTCCTTGATAGCTTCACAAAGTGTTTTAATCGATTTTTGATTATATTATTCGTCTTCTGCATCAAGTTTAACGAGCATAGGCAAGATGAGATGTTATCAGTTCACTAGTATTTAAAAGAACCGCCTTTGTATCGGACGATAAGAAGTTGGGTTAGGTTCAAGGTAAGAACATTTTCAGTTTAAACGACTGAAAATAATATACACAGGAGACAAATTGTAGAAGCCGAAATCTTCCGAAAACTAAAATACTCTTGGAAAATTTGCTTAAATGGTAGCATGAAGAGGTGAACGATCCAGTGTCATCTTATCTGTATAATATTCGACATACCTAATTATAAATTCAGACAGGCATTTTAAACTTCTGAAAGTTTTTTAGGTCTTGATGGAATACAGATGATTTTTCCCGGTGCACAGTGATTTCGCTTTACTAGTGGAATAAATAAAAATATGTCAGAGTGCGAAAAAGAAAACCGGAAGTATACTGCCAAAAATTCAATCTGACAGAAGAACAGACGGCATACGTAGTCCTCAAAATAACAAGTTGAAGTGGCAATGGGGCGGCAATATTAGTGGTAGAAACAATAACCGTTGCGCGTTGCGGTTGGGGCAGACCGGCAGACGTTATCTTGAGTGGAGGGTTGGTGACAGTGAATCGGCAAACGAAAGTGCTAGAGTAGGTGGAGCAACACCCCTTGGCAAGACAGGATGTCAGACTTTTTGGAGTTTTGGGCGGGACAAGAACTTCGCCGTTGCCAGTAAAAATAAATAATAATTTCACGGAGACGTATGTCCGAAGATTCAAGTTAGGGTTTGAGTTAAATGGCGTATGGTATGGAGTTTGTTGCCGGCTCTTTTACATTGTACACGACCAATTAGAACCGTGCACCTAGCTTCTAACGTTTTATGAGTGCCCACACTGGCTCACGTAGGTTTCTGAGCAATTTTTTTTTTTTGCTGGTCTTCAAATGCGCATCTTACCAAAAACAAAGACCACGGGCCAGTAAGAACAGCTCAACATTAGTTTCTCTTTCTACACAAAACAATTTTGACACTACGATCATATTCGAAAATCGAACTTAAAGAATAGTCGGTTCACAAATAGAGTCAATACCCAGCATCAGATGGAATGACAGCTCACTTCACCTAAGTTTTCAAGGTGAGATTTCTACAGAATAGATCAGCAGGACGTACCTACCTACAACTTTTGAGCTAAACTAGTTTTGCAATCAAGTTTATATCACCGGTATACGACATAGATGCTATTTTAAGCACATAAACACGTTACATAACACACATAATATAAAAGGAATCTAGAATTTAAAAAAAAACTATGTCGCATATTTGTAGGTACAGCCAATGACAGCGTTTTCTCACGAGAAAAAAGGCAAGTTGTTAAAAACATTTTTTTCCTTTGACAGTTCTCACTGTGAACTCGTGACTAGTGATACACTCGTGATAAATCGTTAAATTGTAGCGAAATCGTGAACTATATTTCAAACTGTTTGTATTGTATTCAAAGAAGGATGACATCCAACACACTACATTTTTGGCGAACAATAAAAGTTAAGACGGTCAAGGCAAAATGTTTTTTTTTTCGAATTGCCTTCACTAAACTAGTCACTCTGACTAAGGCGATGCTTTCGTTCGATTAAAAAACTATGAATAAGAACAAAATGAAGTACTTAAAAAAATACTAATAATTTGTGAAGACATTTTGAACTTTTGCGTTGACCTAACTGGCTATAGAAGATTGTGATTTAGATGTTTAATTTAAGGACACGCATAACATTAAATAATCGTAACAGTAATTTCAATGACATCCTAGCAGACTCCAATTTATTTGTCTACCAGGATACTACAGAACTGTTTCCCTTAAACGGTAAAAAACATTTCATTCCATAAAATATATAATATTATCTTATTTACAGCCAGAAGCATCTTATTTACCTTTTTTTTATAAACTGGTATTAAAGTGGTTCTCAAAGCGGAATTGACATTAAATGTAAGACATGGGTCAGAGTCATAAATGCATATTGGAAACATTTTTGTAACGGAAAAAACGCTGCAATAATTTTCGAGAAAGTCACAGTTTTCTGTCCAATGATTATGGCTTGTAGAATAACTGATTAGCCCATATTAACTTTAACAAGAAAACGAATCATATTTCTTTTAAAGATAAAAAATATGCTATAATATCTCTGTAGCTTGCTTGTTTTTTTTCCTTCTTAATTTGGTACAGTAAGAAAGTATAGTTTACTCTTTTAGACAATAATATTGTTTACTCAAGCTCATTACGCTCGAGGTGAGCGAACTACACTAGTTGGTTTAATGTATCTAGACTACAGATTATTCAAATATTGTTTGATTGTAGAAATTAGCATAGTGTAAAACAAAGTTGCTTTTCACGTGTCTGTCTGGCCGCTTAGATCTTCTAAAATACACAATGGAATTTAATGCGGTTTTCACCGTCATTTAGAACAATTATTTTAGAGAAATCTCGATGTTTTAATAGGACGCCTTTGCGCCCGTGCGAAGCAGGGGCGGGTCGCTAGTTTAGAACAAATTATATCAAATCGGACTGACATACCTGATATTGGTGCCGTGTATAAACAAATGGAAATGGTAGTTTATAAACCACAGTAGTGCACTTTATCTGTTCCTATAAAGATGAAAGCGTCAGGGTAGCCCGCGAAATTAAAATATTCTTACGTTTTTTGCAATTTGTAGGTCAGTATCAGGTTGTATGTTGATCTAAATATGATTTGCGACCGTATCAAATGTTTATTTATAAAATTATAATCATATAGAAATCATCAATACAACTCTATAAGTTCATGTAATCCCGTTGAATGACTATTTCATGAAATCATGACATTTGGGGATTATGCTAACCTAAGGAGTTGTATTGCTGATTCTAATGATTATAATTCTGTAAAACCATATTGGTCACGCTCGCAAATCATATTTTAATTTGTGAAATTAAAAATTTCTTGCGTTTTTTGCAATTTTCAGGTTAGTGTCAGGTTGCATGTTGATTAAACTAAGATTCGCGACCGTAACAAATATGGCTTTACAGAATTATAATCATTAGAATACTGATGTATTGGTGTATTGAAGATGTTTATGATTATAATTTAAAATGGAAATATGTAGTTAAATATTTAATACGGCCGCTAATCATATTTAGATCAACATACAAGTATACAACCTGATACTGCTTCAAATTGTAAAAAACGTAAGAATATTGGCACATTTGGCAGTTTACGCACCTGGGTTTCGCATGGCAATTCTTTTGGGAATGGCTATATAATTGTCAACGGTGGCATTGACCGATAGTGCTGCTTTTCCATGGTTTCTCAATAGAGAATCCCATGAGACTACAGATGGTCTTTTTTGATTTTGCGGGGTACCCTGACGCTTTCGCCTTGTGGAGGCTGTACAGTACCTGACCCGTCTTTATCCATCTATCATCGTTAGGGTAGTTACAGTCGGTCCCGCCTGTCATGCAAACATCTCAGTAATGGCCGCACAGATTTACCAAGGGAAATTCTACAACTTTCGCAAGACGACACTGAAGCACCGTTATTTTCGTAATAACAATAGAAAATAGATACTTATTTAATAACATGTTAATATTATTTACGTTTGTATGTTAATATTACTGATCTGTGTGCCTGTGTTTGACTGTGTAGTTGCAAAAATACGTCTTAACTTAAAATGGTGTTCCCTGTGCTATACTAAAGCATCAATCGTATCTTGTCCACATTCTGTATTGTCGCATCTTATTTAATAAGTCTTTTATGAGATTTATAAATAGCATTTATAACGGTAAGCGAAAGTGCAAAATGATGTTTCGCAACATCAGGTTTTAAAATTAGAATATTTAAATTTTTCGTAGAGAGAAACTCGTTTTTTTTTAAGTCTTCTCAACACCAACATTTTATAGATAGCTTCTGCCCGCGATTTCGTCCGCGTGTTTTAACATAATATGCTATGTCACTCGGCAATAGCGTAGCTTCCTATCAGTGAAAGAATTTTTGAAATCGGACAAATAGTTCGGACGATAACCCGTAGGTACATGCAAACTCACAAATTTTACTTTTTTTATACGTACTTAGGACAGATAATATTAGCTACACACAATAATGATTTTATTGGCAGTTCTTATTTCAATAGAATACTCTTTATTATGTACACCATAAAAATTACAGACATAGGTTTAGAAATCACAATAAAAAAACACATAAATAAAAAACAAATCACAGCAAATAACATGAGATTGAAAGTCTAATAGCTAGTGTCATCTTAAAATGTTGTATTTTTTTGTGTTCCGTACGTAAATAACAGTTTTTGGCTGATTGCAGTCTTTCGTGCATAAATCACTACCTACGTATATAATGTAAGACATAAGAAGAATTTGAATACATTCGTGATTGCCTGCCTACAAAGAAAATAAGAAACATCTTGCCCACGACCGTCTCTCGCTATTGTCTTAAAAATAAAGAATACACACAGATAATATTCCCATGTTCCCAATTTGTACTTACCCATACAAAAACATATACTTACATAACGTTAATTATTACTGTTTGTGCCAAAAACCATTAACTGCACCAAGCACCATTGTGTTTAGTTCGTATCGTAATAAGCTGAGAAATTGAATTTAAAATTAATTACCATAAGATTATTATTGCTAGGAATATCAAATTACTAATGGATTAGCATTGAAATTGAATACATCATTATTTGTTACAAAAATATTATGATAACAACGCTTTTGGCGACGACTGTATAGGTGACAGTACTAGTAACCTTTGACATTCCAAAGGTTTCCAGACTACAAAATATATTCCTATTTTATTTAAAATACGACGAAATTACTTACAGCATTATTTATGAACTTGTTTATTAAGTAAGTTGACATGTACTGAATACAACAGGCAAGTCGACAGCAAAATATGTTGTTCACCATAATCATTCTATTTAGGTACCGTATTATATTTTGTGTTTAACTGACAGTCCGTAGGTAATTAACGTGATATATGCCTCTTTAGTATTCCCCCCTCAAAGAGTAGGTAACCCTAGTGGTATCGCTAACCCATCATAAAGAAGGCTATTAGCAGTTCGACAGACTTTCATCAACTCATCATCCTCAACCTCCTACCCTGACCCCATTTTTTGTTACACCCCCTCCTAGCCATCTTTCACCCATCTATTTCCTTCTGTACATAATCCGAACTTGTGGAGCCACAGCCAATTTTTTTAGCGATATTCTTTTTACTCATGTCCTGTTTTCTTTGATTTCAGTTTTATTGGGTATGCGTGTCATTTACACGTGCGATCATCGATGAACAGCAGCGTGGATTTCTTTGAAAGTCTGATAGACGAAGATGGGCGCTTCGCCGAGTTAAATTGTCAAGAGCCTCAGCGAGGGTACCGGCCACGACAACGACAGTTACCTCAAGGTAGATAAATTTTCACTGTAAATAAATGAAAATAAGATATGCCATTGAACGTATCCTTGTTATTGTAAAGTAAACAAGACATTTTTGTAAAATATTTTAATTTTTGTAAAATGTTTCCGAACGTAAGAACTGTCACTGGCCGGCCGTTCTCTGGCATGCGCGCCATGCGCGGCGACCTCGGTTAAGTTCCAGTGTTGCCCTACCTGAAGAAAACCAAGCAACTGTGCGTTTTATTAACGGATATGAGAGTGTAGTCACCCAATTTATTTCGTTCAAAAGGGGAAATTCAAATGTGTCTCATGAATTTTAATTTCAACTTCATACCTCCACGCGTTCCTGAGAAAAAGGGTCTTGACAAATTGACAGACAGACGAACGCACAACAAAGAGATCCTATAAGGTTCTGTTTATTCCGTTTCGACGTACTGAACCCTAAACACTATTCCAATTCTTATTTTTAAATATGTAAAATATAAATGTTAAATAACATAATACTTAGTAGATAGGTATGAAAAATAAAACTTGTGGAGTTGTGGCAGTAATGGGACGCCCGGCAAACGTGAAACATAGCGGAGAGCCCGCATATTTAAGAGAACTTAATGCCATTTGCAGTCGCGCCATATGTCGTATACGTACGTGCATAGGCGTGACTGGAAACGGCATTTAAGTTCGAGTCGAAATTATCCCCAAGCGCACCTATGGATAGGGTTGCCATACGTCCCGTATATACGGGACTGTCACCGTATTTGACCATCCCGTCCCGTATTACTACAATGTCCCGTATTTGTCCCGTATTTCGACAAAATAAGTGGGGGCGCGCGCAATAACTCAAAAATATAAACATGTAACATTTCCAATAAAAACTTTGATTTTATAATGTAGATTTTTCTATTTTATTTATTTAAAACTTTTGATAGCCACTACGGTTGAGATCAGAGGATATCTGTTAGAAAACACATAGTTTGTCTTTCACATGTTCACATGCGTGCTATGTGTATGGTGTAGTCAGGGACATAGCCAAGGGGGAGGGTTGGGGGTTCAAACCCCCCCAGGGTTTGAACCCCCCGAAATGTGAGAAACCACAATCTCAATCCAGAGATCGACCCTCCTACTAGGGTACCTCCGTACTCTAATACATGTGATAATTGTAATCTATTTCGCAGAGGAGTACTTTATAATCTACAAAAAGAACAGTACAATACGTCGTATTTTTATCCAGTCTGACTTTGTATTGAATGAATTCCTGCAACTTCCGCATTCTCTGAGGGAGTCTAACCTATCTAAGGCAGGGTGCAAACATTTTCGAGCTCGCTTCGCTCGCTTTTTTTGCATCCTATAATCACTTAATTCACAAACTTTTTTGCTTAAGTCGATCAATTTACTTCTATTTCTGTACGAACGGTCAAAGACAAAGAAAACCTAACTTATTCGAGCGGGATAGTAAAAATTTCGAGCTCGCTTCGCTCGCTCTTGCATCTTAAATCGTCCGTAGCGGCCCAACCGCTGCACTGGCGGACTAAGGGGGGGCAGCAGGTGCGGTCTGCGAGGGCCTACTATGTATTCTAAATATTAATGTAGGGTGCAAAATTTTCGAGCTCGCTCCGCTCGCTTGTGTATTCCCGGGCCCCCGATAAAACAATTTTTTAAACATCTATAAGTACCTACTCTTTATTTACCCTCTCGAAATCAGAAATACTTTATTTCTTCAAAAAAAAGTTGCCAAACCAACCAAACACCCCTCCCCCTCCCCCAAATGAATACCTGGGTACGGCGGCCCTGGGTGTAGTTGAAAAGCCATGGTGTCGTCGTTAAATGTGTTATTAGTTTTGGGCATCGGAAGAGAAAACGTCCCGTATTGGTTCCTAGAAGTTATGGCAACCCTACCTATGGATGTTTCATATCAATTTTTTTTTTTTTTAATTTATCATCCATGGGACTGCCAACAGAGGCGAAAACTTAAAATTGGTATTAGCGCCATCTATATTCTAAGTTACAGCACTATGGCACGCAGTGACGCGAATCCATAAGTTTATCCACTACCAAAAATCGCTCAACGTGCCTACAGAAGTTTTCACTTAAAAAATACGGCCAACATTATATTATTATCATAATCATAACTAAGTAATAAAAATCCAACATATTTTCCGGTACAATATTTAACTTTTCGTACGTTTTCCATATCTGCGATATGACAACACTGTCTTTTCCGCCTGCCAGCAAACAAAATGGCTGACGTCAGTGCTTAGAACAAGCTCGCGTCGCGGCCCAAATGTTTGCGATATAATTTTAAAATATTGTGAGGTCACATAATCACTATGTCGAACTTGTGTTCTAGAATCGTTTCAAAACCTCCGAAAAGGTTACAGGACAGTATCCCTAGCATGTCTGTAGCGCAAACAAACGCTTGGATGAATGGTGAGCTTGTGAAGCATTGTAAATATTGATTTATTCAAGTGTCAATTTAAATAAAGTGTTTTTAAATGGTTGTAGAGGCCAACAAATAGGTTAATTACGGTTGTTTGGTTTAACGAATGTAGTTCTGTGTCATGGTTCGCCAGATTTAATTTAGCTCGCAACCTCAATTCTGTTGTATTTATAGCTTGTCGATATTATTAATTTACGGGATGGTGTTTATGTGTTTCCAGCTGAGAATATCAACAATGGTGGTGGTCTGTCGCTGTCCCCGCCGCATACGGTGTCGCAGCGTGAGACGGGCACGCAGGTTTCTCAGTGCTACAGTGGGCCGCCGTCTCCTTGCGGGTCCACAAGCGCTACGCCTTCCCCCACGACCTCCCCGGCCCCACCGCCGGGCACCGCCACTTTAGACCCTAATTGGCAAGCCACTAAACCCACAGTACGGGAGAGAAATGCAGCTATGTTCAATAACCAACTCATGTCGGACATCACATTCATTGTTGGAGGAAGCGGTACGTCTATTTTTAAACCTAATGTTGTTTTAATAAGATTATAATTATTCCGTAACCTTTTTATTTTAGTGATAATTTTAAATACCTATTGAGGAAAATTGTTTTGAATACATCATTATCTTGCTTTACAATGATAATTGTTTTGTTATTAATTTTATCAGTTAAACTTCCCCAAACATTGTACACTTATGATTATAATAGTAATATTAACATGTGACTTTAATTATGTTCCAGGCCACTCACAGATAATACCTGCTCACAAATATGTATTAGCTACTGCCAGCTCTGTGTTCTACGCTATGTTCTACGGAGGGCTCGCTGAATGCAAGCAGGAGATCGAAGTTCCTGATGTTGAACCATCTGCTTTCCTTACACTTCTCAAGTGAGTTTTGTACTTTTCACTTCTAAAGCTTCAAGATCAGCATGTATTTAGGTATTTATGTATTTTTATTGTTTTAGGTACATTTACTGTGATGAAATTCAACTAGAAGCAGATACAGTATTATCAACTCTTTATGTTGCCAAAAAATACATTGTTCCACACTTGGCCAAAGCCTGTGTCAATTATTTGGAAACTAGTCTAACAGCAAAGAATGCATGCCTGCTTCTCAGCCAGTCCCGCCTCTTTGAGGAACCGGAACTGATGCAGAGATGCTGGGAAGTGATAGATGCCCAGGTATGTGAATCAACTGAGAATCTTGCCACAATGTGTCTCGAACAATCATCGTCCTACAGCAGTCTTTTGATGGAACTATCAGAATCGTCCAGTCGAAATTTTTCTAGTCCAGAAAGCATGGAAAATGTCCATGGTATTTACAATTAATAATTTCACAAAAAAATTGTAATTCTATTTTACCCATTACTGACTGATCTTTTGACCAATAAGTTATTTTATAAAATTGGCAACTAAAATCTAAAGATTTTGTTGTGAAAGTTGTCTGTCAGACCTCTCAAAATTATTGACACAAACTATCAAATTAACTAAAAAATATTTTTTGTGCCACAAGAATGCATTTGTATACTCAATTTTAGGTTGTGATTTAGGCTTAAGGGTGAAATGCTAAACATATTATACTTTATATTATGTAAATAGATTCTATTACTTTACATTCCACTAAGCTCTCTGTGTATCTCTAGTCATGTTCATATAATACAAGATATAGATTAACTGCAATACAGTTTCCTTGAAATATGCAATGGTATGTTTTCTATACATTATGAATGTTGTGTAATGCATGTAATTCTTTAAATAGCAATTTTGTAATATTTATAATGTAATAAAAAACTATAGATCTAAATAAAGTATTGTACAAATTGTATTGCAGTTTCAATGATCCTTCACCTTCAATAACAAATATTGTTTTATTTTAGGCAGAGATGGCCCTGACGTCAGAAGGCTTTGTTGATATTGATGTGTCAACATTAGAATCAGTATTAGCGAGAGAAACACTCAATTGCAAGGAAATCAACTTGTTTGAGGCAGCTTTAGCGTGGGCACATGCTGAATGTGTGCGAAGAGATATAGACCCTACACCAACAAACAAAAGAGTCATGTTGGGGGGTGCCATATACTTGATAAGGTTTCCCACCATGTCATTAGAGGAATTTGCAAACAGTGCAGCTCAGATTGGCATTTTAACTCCACAAGAGACTATTGATATATTTTTACACTTTACTGCATCAAGCAAACCACAATTATCGTATCCGATAAAAACGAGAGCAGGACTGAAAGCTCAGGTAATTCTAAGATGCTGAATCAGATTACCATTTTAGTTATAGAAAATGGTATGTATTACTTAAAAAAATCTTTTCTTTTCGTTACAGATTTGTCACAGATTCCAGTCATGTGCCTACAGAAGCAATCAGTGGAGGTACCGCGGCAGATGTGACTCCATACAGTTCTGTGTGGACAAGAGAATATTTGTCGTCGGTTTCGGACTATATGGATCCTCAAATGGGGCAGCTGATTATAATGTTAAGATTGAACTGAAACGCTTGGGCAGAGTCCTGGCAGAGAACAACACAAAATTCTTCTCAGATGGATCAAGTAACACTTTCCATGTGTACTTTGAAAATCCGATACAAATTGAGCCAGAGTGCTTCTACACTGCTTCGGCGATACTAGATGGGAGTGAATTAAGTTATTTTGGACAAGAAGGGTTAAGTGAAGTGTATATGGGAACAGTGACTTTCCAGTTCCATTGTTCTTCTGAGAGTACTAATGGTACAGGAGTGCAGGGAGGACAGATCCCAGAACTTATCTATTACGGACCCACAGTCAACACATCAATGGCCAATACAACCACTAATGAGGACTGACAGTTGACTAGATCTCGCCCTTTTAACTATTATTCCGTATAGCAAGATCGGAACACTTAACTCAATAATATTTGATCAAGAATCTAAATTAAAATTGTATTATAGGTACTTAACCATTCCCAAATGTTAAAATTGTTACGTTGGAAAACTTTGAAGTTCTTGTGTATATTGTTGAACTTGAATAGCAATTAAGATACGTACCTTAAGATTGTGATATGGGTGTCGTAATAGCTCTCTATAAATCAGTAGGTTCTAGACCTATCATGATACAAATTCATTGCAATATAATATAGTTATTACTTTAAAATGTTGTTTGTTTTTCCTTCACTTACTAATCATTACATAGTAATTACCATAATTCAAGAGGTCACGTCTAGAACCCCACCTCATCAGTCGTAAAAAGGATGTATGCAAAATTATTTTCGTTTATTTTTTACCCGACTGCCCCAGAAGGAGGGTAATGTTTTTCGAGAGTATGTATGTCTATTTCTTTGGCACGCTCTGTAGCCTAAACGGCTTGATGGATTTTAACATAGGAGGTGTCGTTAGATTCGTCTTAATCGTAGAAGTGACATAGGCTATATAATATTTATCTATTGCATCTGCAAATACAAAAAAAAGGGAGGGGAAGGTTTTTTTTTAAATAAATTACAACAATATTGGTATCAAATAAAAGCTGGTAATAAGTCAATTCCAACTTAAGATTATATTAATAAAACTAAAAAACTTGAAATAAAGAAAATTATTCAAAAAACAAAAAACCCGACTGCAAAAACACATAACTGAAAAGAGAAAAACAAGCATTATAATCTATAGAATTTTGGTATCGCAGGCGGGGACAATAATAATATAACAATAATAACCGGAAATAATTATGGTGTTCCTAACTTTTGTTTGTCCCCGCCTGCGATACCAAAATTCTATAGATTATAATGCTTGTTTTTCTCTTTTCAGTTATGTGTTTTTGCAGTCGGGTTTTTTGTTTTTTGAATAATTTTTTTTAATACAAGGCCACCGGAGGGAGCTAGTGGACCCTGCAGGACACCGGTATTACGTTTGCGCTAAAGTGAACCCTCGAGGAAGGTTCTTTTTGAAACCTTAATATAAAATATTATAAAGCACTGTAAAACGTAGTAAAATTGTGTTTGCAAGTGGTCATCTCTGAGAGTATTTTCTTGTACTAGTACCGATGGTTCACTTCACAAAATCTAATATATAAAATTCTCGTGTCACGGTGTTTGTTGCCAAACTCCTCCGAAACGGCTTGACTGATTTTTATGAAATTTTTTGTGTATATTAGGTAGGTATGAGAATAGGATGTAAACTATTTTTTGTACCCCTAAGTGATAAGGGTGGTCCACCCCGAGTTTTTTTTTTTGTTTTTCTGGACATTTTTTTTTATTGTAATTTTTTTATGATTTGGCATTAAAAAATACATACAACCTTAAATTTTCACCCTTCTACCACCAACCCCTATTTTTTAATAGCGATATTAGTATTTTAATAATTTTCTAAAGAGCAGTGGTGGCCCAGTGGTAACGGCCATGACTTACGAGTTGTGGGTCGTGGGTTCGAACCCAGGCAGGCGCTTTACTTTGTGTAAATAATTTCATCACCACTGCTCTCAAAACGGTGAAGGAAAACATCGCATCGTGAGGAAACTGGCATGTCTTAGAACCAAAAAATTCGAAGACATGTGACATCTACCAACCCGCACTGGGCCCGCGTGGTATACTACGGCCCACTCCCTCTCACAGAGAGGAGGCCTGTGTCCCAGCAGTGGGAACATTAATAGGCTGATGATGATGAATTATTTTCTACTCTTGGCGGTCGATAATAATTGATCAGTTACTCCCGTCAGCAGGCGTCTACCAGTGTCACTTCTCATCCCGTAAACAGCACAGAGTAAGGATGAGAACGAAGCCGGTCTCCTGTCGTTCTCTCACAATAAGCTTTCTCTCTTTCACTCACTAAAGTTTAGGGCCTAAAATTAATCCCTATTTGAACACGCGTGAACGGCTGGACCGATTTCACTAATTCTTTTTTCGTTATTGTAAGGAGAAGGATCTTAGGATAGGTAGGTGAAGGTAGGGTGTAAGGTAGGTAGGTAGGTATGTAGGTAGGTAGGTAGGTAGGGCAGGGTAGGTAGATAGGAAGATAGGGGATGGTAGGTAGGTAGGGTAGATAGGTAGGTAGGGTAGATAGGTAGGTAGGGTAGATAGGTAGGTAGGGTAGGTAGAAAGGTCGGGCAGTGTAGGTAGGTCGGGCCGGGCAGGGTAGGTAGATAGGAAGGTAGGAAGGTAGGGTAGATAGCTAGGTCAGGGTAGGTAGGTAGGTCAGGCAGTGTAGGGTAGGTAGTTACGGCAGGGTAGGTAGGTAGGTCGGGCAGTGTAGGGTAGGTAGGTAGGGCAGAGTAGGTAGGTGCGGCGTAGATAAGTACTTACTGCTACCCGTGCGAAGCCGGGGTGGGCAGCTAGTCATTTAAATAAAAAGCGACTTGCTACGACACAATAAAGTGCAATTCAGGTCACACAGTGCTAGTTGCCTACAGTTGAGGAGTGATTTTTCAAAGGGGCTTATTTCCATTTTTGCTATAAAAGAATCTGAATGCTATCGTCACTGCCATGTTAAAAACTAAGTCCAAAATGCAATACAAAATGTACATATTTCCTAAGGAAACTTACAGACAAAAATGTCATTTTCGTATAGAAGTACAGTTTCCAGTTTAATTTTAAAATGGTTAAACTGGTTTTTCTCCATTTCTGAAAAAAAAAAAATATCATGGAAATAAGCCCCTTTGAAAAATCCGTCCTCAGTTATATTCACCTAGAAGTTGCCTCTCTATAGCGTAACTCATATCATCTGAGCCCGCCGCGTATCGGCGCAGTGAACCATCTGTATTCATTTGTGGTACTAGTGAGGTGGGGACTTGAAATAACAAATATAAAAATCTGCTGTTCCATACATTTTGACCGCGTAGGTATTGCACTTTTCTATGAAACAGCAGATTTTTTTTTAAATAACCGACGAAAAATTTCAATCCGCCCAGAGCGGGAGAAGTCATTTGATGATTTCCCACCCAAAAAAAAAGGGGGTTCAGAATCATGTACCTACTGAATCCATGGTAACCGGCTTCGCGTCGATGTCCCTGCCACCCTGTATAAGCTATAGAATCTTGAAAACTTCAGTAAGCAGTATTTCAAGTAAGAATCCATAGCACTCAAATGTTGTACCACCAAACTCCAATTTTGTACAACTGACTTCTTTCACTATCCCTGCTTTATACATGTGATGACAGTTACAGGAAGGCATCGTAAGTCGATACAAGCAGGGTAGCAGACTGAAGGCAATTCAAGAATTAAGCTTCGTGCAGACCAGCGCGACTTGTCGCGCGACGCGACACCGCTGCACCGGCTATTGTTATACCGTGAAGTTTTCTTAGAAATTCTATTGTTTGTGTCGCGTCGCACTGGTCTGCACGAGCCTTTGCTATACAGGGTTGATATGACAGAGGGGCATTAAATTACACTACGTGTACTATACGTGTTTAGTATTAATTCGATATGGTATAAAAATAAAAAGCACCAAAAATGAGTTTTTCTTTTTTTCAAACAAACTAAATAGCTTACAAATCAGAGTAAAACGCAACCACCCTTTGTAAATAAATTTAACTGACCTTAGATACCTAGGTAACAAAGCGGAACCTTGCGCGCGCCCCGGAGCGCGGCGTATGTTCAAAGCGGGCGGCCGCCCGGCCGGCGCGGTGGCTCGGGCGCGGGGCGGCGGCTTTGAAGTACTTACAAAGTTACACCGATCACAGCAAAAACACTAAATTTTTTAATTCTCGATGACATAATATTGTGTCCTACATTCACATTAATGAACAAATTATACCGACGGAGAATATTGTTATTTATTTTTCTAATTAAATCACTGTCTGTCGCTAAGCACTTTAATTTGTGAAATGCTAAAATAATCCTAGTTTTTAGTTCAACAATTGTATTTAACTCTGAGGCACACTTTAATTACACACATACACACACACAACCAAAGTTTAATTACGTGTCGTATCACAATAAAATCAGTCAATAAAAAATAAAACTAACACTAAATAATAATAATCCCAAGTTACGTGTTCTGTCACAATAAAAAAAAGAAATACTGTCTACTGTGGTAACGGTGGGGCCTTAGCGGTTAAACGTAGGTATTTAGTGTCCTATTCTATCACAAAAACAAAACAAAATCACAATATTATCAGCGCGCGAGTTCGCGGAGCTTCCGTGTTTACGTAACATAAGTACGTTCCAAAAGGATTGCCTCGGCGCACTGACGAAACACGTTTTTTAGAGGCCCCACCCCCTTACCGATCGCAACGATCTATAATAGGATGCAAGCAACATTAGCAACACACTGACCTATTTCTATTTCTTTTACGCGCGGGATGTTTTGCTATGATTGTCACTCTCGTAATGAAAGTGCAAGTGTGTGTGTCCTTGTTTGATGATGTCTTTGTGATTTGCGTCACAGAGCGGCAACAACGCATGTAGGTTGTACTCAGATTTATCGTTTTAAGGTGCATGACCTAAGCGTATAGACATAATCAGCTGTTAGGAAAGATACATCGTGTTCAAACGGGGCAAAAACTTAAAAAATCATTTGCGACTAAACTACTGCTCCTATTTAATTGATTTTTGGTACAGAGCTTGAAAATGGTACCTAGTATAGGCAGTTCAAAGGAAAGCCCCTCTGTCGTATCAACGTTGTACATATAAGGGGTGGCAGGGACACCGACGCGTCGGTGTCCCTGCCGACTGCGCGTCGCGACGCGAAGTCTGTTACCATGGATTCAGTACATGATGCGCACAACCAAAGTGTGGAACTCTCTGCCGGGGCGTCAGTGTTCCCTTCCACATATAACCCGTCTGCCTTCAAAGCAAGAGTGAACAGGCATCTTCTGGGCACGCTCGTTACATCATAGACCTCATCCATCGTTTTCCATCAGGCGAGATCGAGGTCAAGAGCAGGCCCGTTCAGAAATAAAAAATAAATAAAAATAATGATTCTGAAAAAATCTGCTGTTTCATAGAAAAGTGCAATACCTACTGCCTACGCGGCCAAAATGTATGGAACAGAAGATTTTTTTTTTAAATAACAGACGAAAAATTTGAATGCAGGGGGGTTCAGAATCATGTACTGAATCCAAGTAAAAGGCCTCGCGTCGATGTCCCTGACACCCTGTATAGGCTCATTTCAGATAACAACAAGGACTAGAAGCATATTTTTATTTCTTCTAACTGGTCAATGCTCTCTACTTCATTTTTATCCGACCTGTGCCCAGGAATAAGTTATTAAAACTAGGGGTACTAGGGTACTTACCAGTAGGTGGTATGTTGATGCACAATGCTCTCGACAGCTTGAAGTATGTGCGGCCGACTTGATAGCAGCAGATTGGTACCGCGTCACTCACATCAATTAACAGATCTGTGGTGCTTTGTTCAGGAAAGTAAAGATACATAAAGCTAACTAATTGCTGATGGTCGAGACTCGATAGTGGCAGAGTTTCGAGATACTTAAACAGCGTGCGATTGGAGCGGTGGCGGACTAAGAGCCTGGCCACGACTTTGGGCAGCGCGGTGTGGGAACTAAAAAGTTGCCGCTGCGAGCGCGTGCCGTGGCATGCTCAGTGGCGGATTAACGTATAAGCACTACAAGCACGTGCTTGGGGCCCCTGTTCTCCAGGGGCCTACATCACGTATACCACGAAGTTTCACAAAAGTTTTCATTTCTTGCGGATCTAAATAAGTCATGTTCAGAATATGAAAAAGATATCCAATTGCTCTTAGAATCTTACCCAGAAGACTTCAATGAAAACTTCCTCGGCGAATTTAATCATTTTCACAAATATGTTCGAATAAAATATGAATTTTCAGAAACAAAGGTCACCCATTCCGATCTATATGAAATGATTATTAAAGATAAAGTAAAGTGCGTTTTCCCAAATATAGAAGTGGCGTTTAGAATCTTTCACAGCTTAATGATTACTAACTGCTCTGCTGAACGATCCTTCTCACAACTAAAAAGATTAAAAAACCCGCAAAGAACAAAAATCCGTCCAGACAAGCTTAATTCTTTAGCATTAATGTGTAATAATGTGTATTGAGGCAGACATACTTCGTCAGATAAATTTCGACGATGTAATCTCGGACTTTGCTCTGATTAAGGCAAGGAAAAAAATGTTTTAAGTTAAAATTATACCTACTACACTTTCTATTTTGATGAACTTTCATTTTATACTTTCTACCTTCCATTCCATTCCTTCCATTTCCATTTAAGCAATAGAGGGCCTACACAGGCTCTGTGCTTAGGGCCTTGGATACTGTTAATCCGCCACTGGGCATGCTTCATACATTTCTGTGCACGCTGCGCCGCTCACCGCTACCGCTGATAGCGGCAGGGTCAGGCCGTAAGAGTGTTGGGGGCCCGGGGCGCCAAAACAAAATAAGGCCCCCCTGTCTTCTCGCGACTGCGACTGCAGCGAAGCCAAATAAGGAGTTGTGTTTTTTAGATAAGTGCTTATTTCTACTAACATTTTAAAGAAAAAAAATAATGACAAAATAAAACAAAGGAGAAGGCTCAAAAATACCCCACATCTGCCAGCAAGAAGAAATAACTCAAATTATTGCTAAAACTGAGTTAATTACATACTTCCGGTTTTAGTATGTTAGCCAGTGAGGTTTAAAACCGGAAATAAGTTTATTTCAAATTCATTTTAGCTTATTTTTTAGATACTGCTCTCTGCTGTCAGACGTGGGGTAATTTTCTATGGGATATGAGACTTCTCCTTTAACGTGCGTAATTATACTTTCTCTCTCTACAACTACTACAAAGTACAAAATGAGCCTAACACCCCACAGGTAATTTTTCAGTGAGGTTGCCGTTTCATCTGCACATTATCATAACAAAGAGTAAAAATGTGGGATGTAACAGCAAGTGAGGCGAGCACCTTACAGCCCGTTTCGTAATAAGGTTTCTTTTGAACGTTCATACGAGTTGCTTTGTCGACATAATTATACAGAAAAGTTAGTTAGCAGAGCGGGGCGGTGGCGTCACCGCGTCGGTACAAAATTATTCCATCGCCACCGCCCCGCTCGGCCATCGCTCCTCGCCGCTGGTTTCGTGCCCGCATGCAACCTTAGAGGAATATAGGATGCACATGCAAAAGTGAATGTAGCCAGCTCAAAAATTATAGCACTCTTCATTACGCAAAAAAGAAGCTTTTTACTGAACATATTTTGGCCTTTTATGGGATTGAATTAAAAAGTACTTCTAACGATCGAGACATCAGTTAAAATCTCATCACCCTGTTGCTTGATCAATAAAATAAAGATTATCAAAAAAGGATACGGGCTGTGCCTTCAGTTCTGCACGTCATATACACGCAAGCTGCCTGTGTGTGACTGGAGGGTCTTCCAATAGTCAAATGGCGAGACAACGCCATTTTATAGAAGTTACAGGCAATGTCTATGCACTGCTGGTTGAGACGTAGCTGTTGGCAGAGAGCTGTGATGCCTTCACGGGCCTTTCTTAGTGTCACCTCCCTGGATTCCTGCCCAATACCAGCGTTGAAAGCTGTGGAAAGGAAAGTATGATTGTTTGATTAATGTTGATTCCTGAATAATGTTAATAATTTAAATTAATTGTATACATCACCATCATTCTTTTACAACGGGAAAAGATGTGTATTTAAAAACAGTTTATAAAGGAATCTTGTCAGAAACTGAACATATTGACTGGGATGCAGTAGCAAATCGGGGAGGTGGGTAAATATCTTGCTACAAGACAGGCTGCTTACTAGTATAAGAATACTCTTATCTACTCTCATTGTTCTTTGCAAAATAAGTGTATACTGTAAGACTTTTAAATTGAAATCAACTTGGCATAGGTACTAACTACAGTGGTAATGGACTAACATTTTAATTGTTTTTTATTTCTAGAACTTATTTACCTCGTCCAAAACCTGTAGCTCCTCCTTTAGACTCAGCAGATACGAACTGTCCAATGGTAGAAGCACCGCCATGGGCGTTCTCTTGGAACTCGATTTCAGCAACAATAATATTGTCTTCCAACACCGACCCGCAGTTCGTACACACTGCATCACCGCGGGCCGGGTCCACCTCGATGTCCGAGGACCCGCAGTGCTTACATTTCTTCCCAGACATTCTTCTGTTCACAAAAAAGAGAACATAAACATTGACGAGGATTTAGGTTAAGTGGAGGTAATTATAAAACTTTACTGACACCTTTAGATAATTACCTAGCAACTAGTCATAAACTAACGTACTATACGGCAGTTGTACTGTATATTTCACATACGTATTCACTAAATCTTACTCGAGCTGGGAGTAAAAACATAAAATTATTCGCACTTTCGCAGATGGCTGTACTAGCTAGGGTACAACATTTTGGTTGGCAAGGGCAACTTGGCGTTTGATATTGGAAAACAAAGAGAGGCTCTATTAAAACTCTGGGAGTTGGAAGAGGACGTATACGAAATGAGTAGGCTCAAAATCCGAGCAAAATAAATAAATGGAGTACTGAGCTAATGACACTGACAGTGACACTGACAATTTGACACAAGTTGACAAATGACACAGGTGATGACGTTTGAAGGGTTGTACTCATTTTAGAAAAGACTAAAATACTATAATACTAAACTAGTTTCGTAGTCTTCTAATAGTAGTTGTCTTGTAATCTGTTTCGCTTTCAAAATAGGTTACAAGGCTACTAATTTCGTATACCTGGGGGCCGAGTCTATTATTATTTACAAATGTTGCAATAGATAATGTGTGTTTTTAACAGATTTGCAACGTTTGTAAATTAGCCAAGAGCACATTATAGCTGCAAATAGCCGCAGCGCAACGTTTGTCGTACAAAAAAGTGCATTGCGCGGTTGTCTGTAGTGTGCCTAGAAAGTTCATAGAAAGTGTACGAAAGTAAAGAAACGAGATTTATTGCAAGGCCTTGCGTCAAAATATTCAAAAACAAAGCGAAGTGAATATACTTCAAATCCTTCGGATTGTGATTGAGAGTGTGTTACGTAATTGGGATGTTGGGCAAATATGCAGTCTCTATTCTCTCATGCGGGCGCCAGACATAGCTTCAAAGATTTTCACATATCTTTGACTACTTTGCAAAGCATTTGAACACATATTGACGACTTTGCAAAGCATTTGAACACATATTGACGTAACCTGCCCGACTTGCTTCGCAAACATTTTTCTCCACAGTATGCTGGTAGACAACAAACAAGATGGACGACGATTTCGTAGACTCAGTGTGCCTGTACTGTATTATTTGTGTGCATGTAATTATTTTTTACATGTGCAAGAAAACAATAATTACGAGAAACCGAGAAGAAGGCGTGAGTGGATGTGTGAAATGTATCGTAACAGAACAAGGTATATTTTGATGAATTTTTATTGTTTATACTACCTAGTACATTAATTTTAACTTAAAATTATATGACACTAAATATATTCAATTCAAATATTAGTTACTTCTTTATTCTCACGTTCTTTATTCTCACCCACGCGTCATTTACTAAGGTTCTATTTTTGTGTTTGTTGTTTTTCGGGTTCCATTATTACATGGTTCCCCCTGTAATAGCTCTACAAATTCTAGAACGCATCGCTGCTCCAGTCCATTATATAGCCGCACGCAGTGTAGCACGCACACAACCGTTCCGCTCAACAACGCTCGAGCAACTGAACACTGAACAAGTGTGGCAAGCTACGCAAACATTTGAACACATTCAACTTTGAACGCTTTGATGTGTCGAAAAAGACCGACACCGCATGGCAAAGTGCAAATCTTTGTTCAAACTTTGAACACATACCCAAAGTCATGTGCCACACTTAGCAATCAAACATGTGTTCAAACATGTGAAGCTATGTAAGTCTGGCGCCGGCTTCACAAATTGTTGACCCTGCCCACAAAGCTTTGAGGAACAGCGCTTGATTTTCAATTTTATTATAGCTAGCCAAAGGGCCAACCTGGGTGTTACTCAACTTCTTTCTCATCATCCACCTGCCCTCATAATTTTATTTGGGTTGGCCAAGTACGTCTTTTTATTCCATAACCCATGCAGTGGCGGATCCAGGATTGTCGTTTGGGGTGGGCTTGACCCCGCTGAAGGTTACCAAACAACGTAAACCACACAACGTTATATTTTGCTTAACGCATAACAAGCCTCCTCGGACAAGATAATTAGAATATTATCAGGTTCACTTTAAGATTTCTCACGGAAGAACCCAGATGGTTTTTGGGGGCTTGAGCACCCTAGGCCCCCCCTGCATCCGCTACCGATCCCATGCCATGTTTAGCGGAGGCCTTTATCCAGCTGTAAACGTCTTTCGGCTGAAATGATAATGATGATGAATCCCATGCGAGTGTGATGTGTGGTGACTGGCGACTCTTCACTTCAAATAATAATATTGCGCACAAATTCGATGGTCTGCCTCTAAAGCCGAGTTTACACATTCGTGCGAGTGACGAAGCGAACGGCGAGTCGAGGCACGAAGACGAATGTGTAAACGGTAGATCGTCATTCGCCTCGCTGCTCGTGACACTCGCGTCGGGAGCGGTCTTTTAGGCACGAGTCAAAGGGAAACGAGTGGCGAGGCGAACTACTGTTTACACATTCGCTCTCTAGTTCATTTCGTAGCAAACGGCCTATCAATCAACATCAAAATTGACTGGACTAAGATCTGAAGTAATGTACCCGTGAAAGACGTAAAACTGAATAAAAATTCTAAATAAAATTAATCCTTAATTATTTACAAAATAAATAAAGTTCTTAATAATTAATTATGCAAATGCAAAGCAAAAGTCGCTAGAATGACGACGTCATCCATTTCGTGAATCTGAAGTAGAAATGAATAGACGCGAATGTGTAAACCATCTGTGGTGTAAACGGTCACTCGTGTAGCCTAAAGCCACGAATGTCTCGTCGAACTATTCGTCAAATGGCGAGGCGAGTTACGAGCACGAATGTGTAAATGCGGTATTACAGTCTTACTTATAAAGAGGAAATGATCTTGTCTCTCTATTGTGCAACTAAAATATCGGATAAAAGAGTTTTAAGCGAAAATGTTGTGAGTTTTCATGGTACTCCGCCGAGTCAGGCAACCTTGTTCAGCCAAATATTAGTGACGTCATTGTAACGAAGCTTCGCTATTGGTCAGATATCACGCTATCCAGTATTTTTAGACGATGAGATCACCCTTCAGTTTCGTTAGGCTGAAGTATGACGATGCGTCCAAAAAGTAATTTTGTTTATGATAATAGTCGGCGCTTATGTCGTTTCGTTACGGAGCAAAACAAATTCTAAGGAGAGAAGGGCATCCCCAAACCGACGACGACGTCATCGTTTGTGTGCAAACTGCAATGATGAGTCATCATTGTTGTGTTCTCGTTGGATAATCTTTTTCTATTCAAGGCGCCCTATTTTGATTCCGTTGCTGTCATTAGTGAACTGTCACAAGAAACTTCGCAGCATTTGATAGTTACGCGGAACTACAAACTTTGTTTGAACTTGTAGATCGCATTGATAATACGCGTTGTTTGTCGGACAAATTACGTAAATCGCATCTCGTGTTGAATCTTGGACTTGAGTGAATCTGAACTGATGACGATGAAGCTAGAAATCAGTGATAGTCAATCAAACCAGTCGGACATTTCCTGCGATGACAGTCAATCGTCGCAGGACTCCTCCACAAATGATTTCGTTTCCTCCGTACCGACCTCTCGGTCCTTACTTACGGTAAGTAACTAAACTCAATACACACACAGTCCAAATTCCTCAGGTTGATGATAAATTACTTCAAACAAAGGTTAAATTTGCATACCTACTTCAAAATAACTATAGTTTTGAAGTTGTTTCCAAGTATTTTCAATGGATTTGGAATGTTACTGCTGTGCAATGATGTGATGCCTGCCAAGTATCAGTTTTTCATATTCATATATGGTCGTAGTTTCTTATTATTTTTACTACATATATGATAGTAAATACTGGTTTAATTGATCTATTCTGCTATAATTTTGTAAGACCTTGGTGACACCTGACTTCCTGGTATAGCATCATGAATTGATGAATAAAAATTACACAAATAACAACATTTCAATTCTGAGACCCGTTGTAATGAAATTTTATCCTTGTTATTTAGAAAATGTAACTGTCCTACCACAAAATGTATCTGTTGTAGAACAAATTTAATAAACAATACATGTCATAGACTAATCACTGTTTTTTATTAGAGGTTTTTAGGATATAAGAAAATCCCTTAACCATTTTATGTTTATGAAGGTAAAAACATAAATTATATTCTAAGAAAACAAACAATAATTTACTGAAATGGGAATATTATGTACTTGAATCTGAAACGTTACATAAGGAAAACAAACAAGGTGGTATGTACTCACAATTTGAAAACACAAAAGATAGAATACAAGTCATATTCTCACAGAGATTGTTTGACAATGCACACACTATTGATTGTCTCTGGAAAACTTTGTTTTATTTTCGTTACTATATTCCGTACCTACTCCTCCTGGTAATACAGGAGTGATGTAAGCTATGTAATTTTTTCCATTAATCCTGAGATGTGATTAACACTTTGAAGGATAGTAAACACCCATAGGCGTAGTAACAATAAAACTTCTTTTGCATCTGTTCAGTGTCCTTGAATGCGTTAATATTTTTTGTCAAATTATACAAAGTTACTGCAGGTAGCTATTACTGTAATTTTCTGTTTTTCTTTATTTAATAGCTTGAATTTAATCTATTATTGTAGCTTAGTACAATATTAACTGCAAATATTACGATTACATTAAATAAAACTGTATTAATTAAAGCAACAATAGAGTAACAATAACATGATTAGAGATTCCCCTACGGTTAGTTTACTAACTGATACTAACACCCACTCAATAGTTATATAAACTGTATTAAAATAAAGCCTATTAACCACAATAAAATAATCATTTTGAATAAGGGCTTTAGTCATCATCCTCCTGTCCTTATCCCAATTTTTTGAGGTAGGCTCAACACATGTTTCTTTTCTATTAGTTGTCATCTTGGTAGTCACCCCCCTTTCTAGCCATATCACCATCCATAAGAAATTATGGAATTTTGGTCTTGAATAAGTAATATTTCGCTGCACAGCCACAATAGAATCATAAAAGTGGATAAGTTGTGTAGATTGATAACAGCGCTTATCTAATATCTCCTGATAATGTGGATTTATACCTGTCAGAATGAGTCACCTTTCTTTAAATTTAGTTGCTGTGTCATAACAAACATATTACGCCTTAGCATTGATAAGATTCTTGGAAATCATTTGGACTTTTTCACCAATGTGCTGATAGAGTTTATTATTATTTAATTATTGATACTATTATTAACTATTTAGTCATTCAACTAAATTGTATTTTTTATTAATTGTTTATCTTTCATCATTCATGTTTTACTTAGGCCATTTAGTAAGTAAATATTATTTAGATATAAGTTTTAATTTTATTATCTGTAGTTATTTTGATTTAGATATACAAAACAACACTTTCTTTTAATTCAATAACTTATTATTTAAATGTCAAAAGTCTCTTGCCCGTTTTTCTCCATAGAGTACCTACACTGACCGACTCCTTGACAGTTCAAAAGTGCCTGTAAATGGTTTATCTAAACTAATATTTTATACATTCATTTTTTGTATGTTTGTTTTTAATAGATAAACTCAAAAACTACTAAAACATTTAAAAAAATGATTACACCTATAGATAGCTCTATTATCAGTGCGTAACATTGGCTATATTTTATCAACTTCCACGCAAATGTTGTAATAAAGGCTTTGAGTTTAAGTTTAATTATAAAGCCAATGACCAAAACTGTATTACCTATGGATAGCATAAATTAAGATAATGCACTGTTTAGGTCCTATAAAATATAAATTATTAAAACTTTTTCCTTGACCAAATACCTACAAATATGTATAATAATGGTGACAGGAAAATACTGAAATAATCTTATGGCTTTATAGAATCCCTATTCTATGAAGGAAATTATAATTATTGTTAGATTTATTGTCCTAATGAGGATGTTTATAAATTAAAATATCCTTGGATACAGAATCAGTATAGTAACTATTGTTGGTACCTCCTCAGGTGAAGGAAACACCATTTTGTTACTAAACCAGCATAAAACAATACATACTGGTGAATTTCGGACAGGTTAACTTGGAATACTTAATTGGCAACTATTTAACAACAACTTTTTTATTAACTTTGTTTTAAATGAAAAGATTATGTTAAAAACTTGAATTTATTTAAATGAATGATTTCTGTAACCACAATAGGTTTATAAAAGTGTAACAAAGAATGTTTTTTTTTTAATACATAAATTTAATCAATGTGGTAATAATATAAGTACTTAATACATAAACCGCATACATTATACAGAGACAAACGGTTACATGGTATATTATACCTATTGAATTATCTATTACCTACCTAATAGAACAATTTTACCTAAAAATAAAATTGATATTAAGCATACTTACCTTTCTCTAAGCCACAAATTGAGATAGGCGTATCCGGTTCCGGTACGGTGAAGCGCTTTAGGCCCCGCAGCGTCACATCCCTTCCAATCCAGCAGGTAGTGGGGATACGTTTGCGCAGCGCGCGACGTTATCCATAAGCCTCATTGCGGCTCAATTTACAGTGATTGATATGGATGTCAATCACATACATTTATCATTAAGAATCAGCAGACAGAAATATAAATTGGCTTAGAGAAAGGTAAGTATGCTTAATATCAATTTTATTTTTAGGTAAAATTGTTCTATTAAGCTTGACTGTACCTTTCTCTAAGCCACAAATTGAGAAGTGTTTGTTATCGACTGCTGGATTGGGAATAAACGCCAATGTGATCAACAAAGTTATTAAAATTTATTCATTTTAAACTTTTGATAGTTCAACTTTTAATAATTCAATAGAATTAGTACATAACATTACATCGATATTACGATTAAGTAAATCATCTTACCGTTTGATAGAGATTACTGATCGGATTTGAACGACTCAATGCATTTGTAGACTAATCATTGATTTCTTATTTATAATAATCATGAAATGTCAATGCAGAGCGCCAATTTCATCTCCAAAATATAATCTGCCCTTCTCTTTCGTCCTTGCGCAGGATTAAAGCCACTATTAGTGGAGGGATAGTTTGCACTGTTGCGCACAGGCACTTATATTTCCTACCTCTTTGTGTGTCCCTTCTTTGAACAGAAGGTTTATACGATCTACCCTGCGAGGATAATTGAATGGGTGCGGCTAGAAAAATTATATTTCGCACACATACCTATAATCTTTGTTAAGTACCTATATAAAGATTATATTAATTTGTCAATCCATTAAATTAGGTCAATGTTAAAGTTTGATTCACCTTTAATTAAACCCCAACCGGATTGCTTATAATTTTAAGTAATAGTATCGGTTCTGGACACAAAAATCGGCCAAAAACTACAAAATCATCACCCCTTATAAAGTTTTCTTTATAATGTACTTAATAGTCAATAATAATTATTGACTATTACATTAATTATTAATGTAAGGTCACAGAGTCTGCGCCCGGAACACAATAAAAGGATCATTTCATAAGCTCTTTTAGATATTTCGAAATATTTCGAACTGGAGCGAATTTTGTTAACTAATTAAAACAATAATGTCCCAAATAGGACTTCTTGCTTTGGGTGGCTGTTTTAATGCTATAATATTTACTTTATAATAATGTGAGAACCTAATGAGAAGACACCAAGTGGATGTCACAAGGTACGTAACACAAATTTACGTAAGTACTGCAATTTTTGGAATTTTTCGTCCTTATAAAACACAGTGAAGCCGGACCGGAGGCACAATTAAATTTAAGATGCAAATCAAGCCACATCTTCAGGGGTTGGACTTTAGAGCTCACATTGTTGTCACGTGACCATATACTTCATCGTAACCATGCCGGCTTATAAGTATTTAAGGTCGATTTCCTCCAGCTACCTTCTAAAATTTTTATCCGATCTTTCTGCCCAGAGCGATGGCCACCCTGTATTAAATTCAATTGACAAACTAGTGGAGGCGGTCGATTGGTTGTTGTGTCTATCAAGACTTGGTTCAAATCCCTCACCTGGTATAGGGCGCATGGAGCGAGCCACCACATCTGCTCTCGAAAAGACCTCCTAATCGGGTGTTACCACCAGGTACATGCCGGTTGCCTGGTTCAGGTGCGCTAATACTTTGGGTATCAGACATGGTGATGGGAATATCCTTGCTAACCTGTAGTGCCAAAGGCGACCGAAGGACCAACCATTGTGGAAAACAGCCGCCTGATCTAAATTCACATACCACATGAGCGTGTGTGTGCAACGTGCAAGTGTCGCAAAAAGATCTATTTCGGGAACTCCGAAATTTAGAAAGATTTTCTCGGTAGTACAGAGAAGCAAATGCCATTCTGTCGGGGCAGATTTCCTTGAAAGCCAATCTGCTACGTATTTGTATCGACCGGGAAGGTGATATACCGACATAAGTATTCGATAACGATGTATTTCGTCTAAGACTTCGTATGTTAGGTTTAGGAGGGGCTGTGTCTGTGCCGCCTTTGTTGCGCAGGTAAGAAACTACAGTTCGGATGTCGCTCTGAATTAATAAGCTTTTATCGGTCGTTAGGTGACCTTTTACCTAAATTACTCGCAAAATCGCCAACATGTCTAAGATATTGCTGTGAGCGTCTCTTACCTGTACTAACCAACTGCCACGTAAGCTCTCGTTGTTGAGCTGCGCACTCCAACCTGCTTTGGCCGAGTCCGTTCGTAAGGAAATAAGTTGGAGGTACTGTGTCCACCATTGCAGATTCGGAATCTGTGACCGAACTTTTACATTTATTTATTTATATATACTTTATTGTGCACCAGATAATACATTACATTTAATCGCAATAGGGAATTGCTGAAGGTCAGCATTGCACGAGAATTTAAGCACCCTTGCGGGCTACGGAGTTGGCAAATTCCAAATTCCTAGTATACTCTGGATTTCTTTTAAACTTACCTTGGTGGCTTTTACCATTTCCGATGTTCTTGATTGCAATAATCGAACCTTTGCTGGTGGTAGGATCTGCGCGATCCAATTCGTCAGGCTGGCAAAAACCTTCGGAGCAGTTGCCAAACCGATGGGGAGGTAGGCCAAAGTTGGTCCAATACTATTAATCTGAAGAAACGTTTGTGTCCTGGCGCGATTGGCAGGTGAAAATATGCATTTTTCAGGTCTATTTTCACTAACCAATCCTGTGGTTGGAGGAAGTCGGGGACTTTCTACATGTTCACAAATCGAAATTAGTCGATAGTAATTTTAAATTGAAGACTGGGCAAAACGAAGAAGTCGCTCCCTTTTTGGTACATGAAAAATTGTTGAGACAAAGCTCGGAGTCCATGATGGTTTTTCCTAATACCTCTTGGATCTACCAACTTCTTTAATTTGATATTATCTTTAGTATATATAAAGGTGCCCCCAACTTCCTCCAGACACTTACCCGATGTTTGATTACCCTAGCTTGAAAACGTGGATGATAGTCAATCGACTCGTATCACGCACGCCGTTCTAGGGTACTGCGTACTTACCGTATCGTGTATCTTTGGTGGCACGAAAAAACTCTTCTGCCCTTCTCTTTCATCCTTGCGCAGGATTAAAGCCACAAACAGTGGAGGGACGATAGTTTGCACTGTTGCGCACAGGCATTATATATCTCCTACCTCTTTGAACAGAAGGTTTATACGATCTACCCTGCGAGGATAATTGAATGGGTGCGCTAGAAAAATTATTAAGACACCCCTCTTTGTACTCCTACAAAATCTGTAATCTTTGAATCGTCAAATAAATGATGCGCGGACGGGGGTATTTTCCTTAAAGATTCCTTTAAAGGGGTGACGGGCGAGTAAGTACGCGGTCTTATGGCTCGGCGACCCCACTCGCCCATGTGTCACCCTAAGTACGCGCACTTTAAAACCACCGCTCGCCGGCGATCCAACAGGTTTGAAATTTTGCTCGCAGCCCGCCCCGGTTCGCAGCTTCGTACGTCTGTCATCGCCGCGAGCTGCAAGCCAGCATTTTGTTCTGTCATTTGTGTGGTTCACAAAATTCGAAAACATAACGATACAGTGTGAAAAATCTTCACGTGTGTCACCGACGGCGGCGAGCCGAGTAAGTTGTCGAGCTCAAAAACCGCGGTCTTCAAGTACGCATGTCTATCACCCACTTAAAACAACCTTCCTTTACTGAATTTAAAATAGTATCACGACGTTGTTGCACTATATCAGCCCGTTTGCCAAAAGTAATTTCTCAGTTGTCGTATTTAATTCGGATACCCATGCAATGAATTGGCATAAGCCTTTTTGAAATGCTTCGTTTTGTAAAATAACAATGTGACATAGAAGCTAAAGAATTTTCAACGACCGCTAACGAACGATTACGTTTAAAAGTTTTCAAAATATCATTACGTTCTAGCTCTACAAAACCTGGGGTAGAATATTATAAAGTTTTTGTACTTCAGAATAACGTACTTGAGCCCAGTCGGGCGAGTTAAATGTTGCAATTTGTTAAACAATTCGAGTATTATTTGTCTGCAGTGACTGCGACTTGAGGGTAGTTTTGTATTTTAAAATCAATCTTTGCTTTGTTTAATTCATTACCCAGCTCAGTAGGAATATTAAAATAGACTCACTGTCAGACATGCATGTGTGAGTATTATTTTTAACAATAAGATCTTGCAAAGAGGATACTTTTTCGGTAAGTTTTTCAAAAGCATCCTCCAATTTACTTAGCTTTGTACGGCGGCGCCGCTCCTTTCGCCTACGACGTCTCCTTTTCCGCGCCGTGCACGAAGAATCGCTGCTTTTGCTCGAACCACTAGATTGCGACCGAGCACGTGGGGCATTGTCCATACTAACATTATTTAACACAAATTAATTTTATTTAGCACTAAAGCAAATTTTATTTAACACTAAAAAGTAGGACACCCTTTTTAAAAGTAACGAGCTACTTTTAAACGCGACTACACCGTTCGGATTCCGAACGCCAATGAGGCTTATGGATAACGTCGCGCGCTGCGCAAACGTATCCCCACTACCTGCTGGATTGGAAGGGATGTGACGCTGCGGGGCCTAAAGCGCTTCACCGTACCGGAACCGGATACGCCTATCTCAATTTGTGGCTTAGAGAAAGGTACAGTCAAGCTTAATATAAGTAGGCAATAGAAAATTACCTTGAACAAAATACTATTATAGAAGATTTTTTTTAGAAAACCTATTAGATAATTATTAACTAATTCTTTAAAATCTCCACTGGCAGTCCCTAATTCCCTATTAACGGAAAAAACCTAAATAAGGTAGATAATTAAACAAAACAAAAGGTAAGTATACAGGTAAGGTAACTAGGCATATTATTATTATAATACGCCTTAAGGTCTGGGCCGGTAACATCACGCCTCGGCCTCAATCCCAGAAGGGTTAGGCAGAGTTTCTCCTATAGTACTATGCGAGCCAACTGAATGGGACTGTCAAGACGCCATTTTGTTGCCATTTTGACAGTTTTGCAGTACTTTATCTGTCAGGAACGGTCAGGAAAGTACTGCTATCGTGTGAAGTTGGCAACAAGCGCGATCCCATTCTTAGTACGCATAGTACACCCACATTAATCAGTTATGTTTAAGCCCTAAGTAATTTTATAAAAATCATTATTATTATTATATTCATCCTGTTTTTCTTTACAATCATGTGCTGTGAGAACTTGATTCCTGCCTTTCATGATTCTAGGTCCACGGGGAGTACCCTGTAGGTTTTGATTTATTTGCGTATATGTCGTATTTTTGGCAGTATTCTTTAATTGCGTTGACTTAGAGGCTTAATTTTTTTTAGAGAACCAAGGGACCATAGACGACCATAGACGTATTTGATATTAATTTCAACTTGATACCTCCACTCGTTCCTGAGAAAAAGGGTCTGACAGATGAAATAATGCTATAAGGGTTCTGTTTTTTCCTTTTGAGGTACGGAACCCTAATCAAAACTATTTGAAAAAAAAAACAACAGATTTAGAAAAAAAACTACAAAGTGAATAAAGAAAATTATTCAAAAAACAAAAAACCCGACTGCAAAAACACATAACTGAAAAGAGAAAAACAAGCATTATAATCTATAGAATTTTGGTATCGCAGGCGGGGGACAAACAAAAGTTAGGTACACCATATTTCCGGTTATTATTGTTATATTATTATTGTCCCCGCCTGCGATACCAAAATTCTATAGATTATAAATTATAATCTATAGAATTTTGGTATCGCAGGCGACTGAAAAGAGAAAAACAAGCATTATAATTTATAATGCTTGTTTTTCTCTTTTCAGTTATGTGTTTTTGCAGTCGGGGTTTTTGTTTTTTGAATAATTTTCTTTATTTCAAGTTTTTTAGTTTTATTAATATATCTTAATTGGGAATTGACTCATTACCAGCTTTTATTTGATACCAATATTGTAGAAAATTATTTTAAAAAAAACCTTCCCCTCCCTTTTTTTTGTACTTGCAGATGCAATACATAAATATTATATAGCCTATGTCACTTCTACGATTAAGACGAATCTAACGACACCTCCTATGTTAAAATCCATCAAGCCGTTTAGGCTACAGAGCGTGCCAAAGAAATAGACATACATACATACATACTCTCGAAAAACATTACCCTCCTTCTGGGGCAGTCGGGTAAAAATAACTTTCATTTCGGATCTTGGTTTTGAATTTTCGTTTTTTGCCACCGACTTAGGTAGTGTTTTTTTTTGGAAGTCGGTTGTTTTTTTTTTTTGCAAAAAGGTTTTATTTTTCACTTTTTAGTTGCGTTATCTACCCCACACAAATTCGAATACCACTACCTGTAAATAACAGTGACAGGAACCTATCATCATATCATTCACGTAGACTAAGTGGGACAAAATACGTATTATTGAAGTTAAATCAAAAAATATCCAAGCAAAGTTAACAAAATTTATATGGGACCACCTTGAGAGCTAACACTTTCAAAATCGAAAAGAAATTTCAAAATCAATTGAAGAGTAATCGGTGGAAATACATAAAAAAAAAACATACGCTACGAACATATTTTATTGATTGCAAATTATGGCCCTATTCGAACTCTGATTGGAAGTCGATTAAATATAAACAATGAGTTATTTGGTTCACTGTTAGTAACAATAACCGCGTTGCCTTAGATGTGGAAGACTAATCTTAAAAACCTCAAAGCTGAGCCAGACGGAAATGCCTACTTATAAAAATAAGGCGTAATTATAATAATTATTGAGTTCTTTTGCGGTGTTTTTGTTAAGGGTAACACGTGTAAGTGAACCATGTACCAACTTAAACAAATACTCAGGAGTTATGATAACAATTTTGTTTTGAACAATGGTGTTTCCTTAATTGCGTCACATCGGCTTTAATTTTCCAATATGTAAATCTCAGTATATCCTTAATTGTAATTATTATGGTTAATTATAACGGGGAACGGGGATATGGTAGCACTTTTTAGGTACCTATCCATTTTGGATATTGCGTCAAAATAATGTCAATCAATCTGCCTAGCCTTTTCCCAACTATGTTGGGTTCGGCTTACATAACCGGATGCTGCTGAATACCAGTATGTACTTTACATGGAGCGACTGCATATCAAGCCTCCACAACCCAGTAACTGGGTAATAGATACCCCTTGGTAAGACTGGTTGTCAGACTTTCGGGCTTCTGACAACCTGTAACGACTGTCAAAGATACAAAAATGACAGCCGGGACAACGTGCTTTCCAAGCCACAAAGGAGTCTCGCCACCCATTCACGGACCAACCCCCCAAGCGTACTTAACCTTATGGAGCGCCCCGTGCGGCTATTATATTATTAGCGACGAGCTCCTCAAAACAATAATAAACCCAATTTAAAGTTGTAATTGAAGATAAGGTTTGTTCTACAGAACTTGTTTTTGAGCTCAACAAACAAATATTGAGAATTATTTTTATTAAGTATGATAAGATTTGATATGATATAATTAGCATGACTCATGAAATCTTACGTAATATTTATGCTTTTTTATCATCTCCTTTCGTATTGCTGGTATTAATAACGCAGAAAAAGATCAACCAGTCAATAAGGTTGGTACCGGAGCTGACTACCCACCCAGGTCCACCCGGCACCGTATCGTAACGTAAGGGTCTGTTCAGAGGGTCTACATTAAAATCATAAAAGTGCAACTAGCATACTGTTGTCGGCGTGCAGCTCAAATGCAGAGTGTCTGAAATGCACGGAGCGAGACATAATTTCGGTGTAGCCGTGTAGGTAACGCAAATGAGATTACATAATCCTGTAGTTCATAAGACATGAACTACAGGATTATGTAATCTCATTTGCCTATTTTCCAAGAAGACCATCAGAGAGTAATACCATAAATCCTTTTGAACCGACTTCAAAAAGGAGGAGGTTCTCAATTCGACCGTTTTTTTTTTAAATGTTTTTTATGTGATTACTCCGCCAATAATAAATTGATTTTGATGATCCTTTTTTTGTTTAGTAGTTGGTCCCATCAAAATTTTAATAACTTTGCTTGGGTAGTTTTTGAGTTAGCTTCAATAGTACATAGGTTTTTTTCCCATATAGTCAATATAGATCGATGATGCTATAGTTCCTGTCACAGTTATTTAATTATAGCAGGTAGTGGTGTTAGAATTAGTGTGGGGTAGATATCGCAACTAAAACTTGAAAAAAAATAACGATTTACAAAAAAAACACCGACATCAAAAGTTAAAGACAACTTTTATTTATTTTATAAGTCAGTGGCAAAAAACGAAAATACCGAACCAAAGGCACCGACTTCCGAAATTAAAGTTATTTTTCACTAGTGTTTTTTTTTTGAAGTCTGATGTGTTTTTTTTTTGGAACTACGTCTTCTTAATTAAAATTCTCAAACTTTAGCAATAAAGAGAAATGAGTATTGCCAATATGTCTTTAATAGTTATGCTGTAAAATGGCCTACCAAGTAGGTACCTATTTCTCCTGCTTTTTCCGTTCTGAGTTGTTTGTTTCTGTTATCGTGGTTTTGTCCTAAGCCAATGTGGTAACTGGCAGCAATTATAGCAATAATTTTAAAGCAATAAAATTATTTACACTAGAAGGGATAAAACTTTGTACGCAGAATGTCGTATCATCCAACTAGCATTGCTAAGTCAGTATATTGGTGTAATATTTTGTAATGCTGCTGGCAATTTTTATTCCATTATTTGAACCATCTTTTTGTCGCGTGCTGACAGAACTCTGAGTTCTCTGAGAGTTATGCAATGTAACACTACTGAAATGGCTGAACTCTAGTGTCGTCTTTATTTGGTGAAAAAATAGAGCCCCAGCTTCTACTACGCTCCAAACTAATCTGCAAACGCTGGTGAGCGTAGTTTTCTGGAGTTCCTGCAACATAAAATACACAATTAAACATGCCTGTTCCCGAAGGTGCAGAGGTAGTACATCCTCATTTTGCCAGTTATTTTGGGGGCAACGTTGTATAGAATATTAGTCTCGCAAGTTCGCAACAAATAGAGCCCCCGAGGTTCTGCTACCCCCAAGACCCCAAACAAATTTTCTCAGTCATTTCTTGGTGGATATATGGATGCAAATCCCGCAAAGTTCTACAGAATTCTAGTCTCACCATTATTTGCCCTTTTTTTTTTCTTTTTTTTTGGGTGTGAAAAGATCAAATGACTTCTCTCGCTCTGGGCGGAGCGGAAGGGCGTGTCAGACTCTTACTGACTAAAACCCACCCGTGTTCCTTCCCTTGCCTTGCCAGGGGCCACGGTACCCGCAACATGATTTGTAACCCAAAGCCCAAAGAAATTGCTCTTGCTTCGCGGCGCGCGCTCTTTCGTCGGCGAAAAGGTCATAACCACATTGACATACCTAATTATGTAGCTTTCAGAGATGCATGCAATGCTGTAAAAAATATTTGCTTCGCCTTCATTTGGTGTAACAACCCCCAAAGTTCTGTAATGATACTCAGGAATTTGCTCATGCTTTTCTGAGGCAAAGGGGACTTTTATTTTTGTTGAGATTCCTATCAAGTTCTCTCGTGCCCTATTTGGCGAACCAGAAAAACCTTCAAGTCTGAAACTTTCGCTACGTTCCATCGAAACTTGCTCCTGATTTTCTTCGGTGATGGAAACCAAGCGATCTGAAATTCCTACGACGCTATAAAGAATTATCCCGTATCTGTCTATTTTATTTGCAGAATTATCCTTGATTTCTTTTGCATCCCATAGAAAATAAAGTATTAATGATGGCAAATCGTTCTATGCCCTTAGCATAAACCTACGCTGCAGGTGTGATATTGACAAAGAATAATAGGGTTCACGTTCGAATTTAAATCCTTTGTTTAACACTTCTTGATACAAAAAAAGTCTCACTTAGTGTTATTTATTTATTCACGGTCCGCGAAACACCAAGTTTTTGTTACTGATGATTGAATACTTGGACTGCGACAAAAACTCATGACTGGTTTAGTCTTTGGATTGACTAGTCGTTTCGTCTGTACTAACTTTAAAAATAATATCTAAATCAACCACACTCTTTGTACCGTACCGATTCACGTGATTTATTAACTGTGTAAATAGCAATATTTTATGCTTTACAGCTTATTTAAGCCTGCACATATTATAAAAATGTCATTATTTATATTGCTACGCATTCTCTTGACAGTTTTGCTCAACGTGAAGTGAAGTAGGTACTTACTGTGTCTGGCTAGTTCTATACGGTACTTAACCTACACATTAGGGTAAATAACATTATAATGTAATAACCAATTTAATTTCCATAAACCTTTAGTGCCGCTAGTTTGAAAAATGTTTTAGCAGGAAAACATTGCCGAGTGGCGATGACCGCGCTCGGCGCTGACGTCAGCGATTCGAGGAAAACTCAGGTCTCGGGCCCACGCGTCGCATGCGCATGTCTACCAACCAGCACTCGCGAAACAAACGAACGTAAATTGATCAGTTTGATCACACATTATGTTACCATTGACTGGCTGGTGGAACATTGTACTCTATATTATTCTATGATAATATCATTAAAACACAAGACGTGGTTCGGAGAATTTGCTGTTGCGATTTAACGTTACCACGTAACGTTACGAGACCTTGAACAGTAGCATGTGTAGGTATGGCTCAAGGCAATGCAATGTACAAGCAAACAGGCGACCTACATGATATGCTTTAGCTCACTTGTTTTGATCTGGAAGCTATAGGAAATCTGTTTACTAAGTAATTAGAATAGGCAGCTGATAATAGGCGAACAAGAATAGAATTCTCGTTAGCTCATGACAATATACTGATGCATTAGCATAGGTAGTGTGATCTGAAATAAATAATTAAATATTACTTGGTGATTACACGTGTTCTTAGTTTGAATAGGTCTTTCAATTTGATGAGCATGTGAGTGTTCTGTCTGACATAACAAAACATGTAAACAATTTGAACGATACTTATCTATCTAAAGTTTTAATGACGTCCAGTCCAAATGTGGAGCTAAACGATCCACTTATCTATTCGTCTGTAACTTATTCACACAGTAATAAAATAAAATGACGTGTTTTTGATTCAACTAATTAATTTAAGACGTAATAATATCTGCAATTAATTTCTTCTTCGCAACGTTTATTTTTTCTCTTTTCTTCTACTAGTTTTTGACTGTGACCTTCATCCTGTCATTGTGGATTTGAAACTTGTTGGTTTCTGTTCTTTAGTCGGAAATAGACTGATTGTTTTTCTGCTAAATAGGAATACAGCATCGAATTGTATCGCATTAGTGGGCAGTGCGCAAACGTTGATTAGCAAGTCAATTAACGCGGGTTCAGGTTGGGCAAGCACCTCACACCTCCACTGTCTCAGATTTATTGTTCCTTTAAATGATTCCAAGATAGTCTACATAGATAGTGATACTTCCTTTTGGTCTAGTTAATACTGAGGCGTGTTTTGTTTAAAGTTAGATAGTAGAATTCTCGTTACTGTGTTACTTTGTCAGAATTTAGCATCTACATCCATTTTGCAGATATTCTTATTCTTCGCCTATTTGAAAAATTGCTTGTCATCTTCACAACGCACACTAACGATTGAAAAGGTTCAATGTAAACATAATAGGATTACAAGTTGCATCAGAAAATACAGCAAGATTAGAAAACATAACGGTATTGTATCCGAATAAATTAAGTAAATGTGACGACAATGATGAAACTAAATACATATTTTAAGAAAAAGTATTTACGTAAGTGTGATCTTTGTTTAAAAGTTCTTAGGAGATGGGATATTAGGAATTTAGGATATTACAATACAAATTGGTGCTGAATAGTATTGACGAAGAGAAAATGTTAAAAACATACGACCTTTAGAAAATAGAATGTCGATTGTCGAAACCAATTTGTACAAAGTAACAACAATTCCAGTGAAAACATTATGGAAATCGAAATGGCCCGATACAATGGGATATCAATATGAGAACATATTTATTTCGAACTATGACATCGGCAGTTTTCGTGGAAAATGGGGCTGAACTAGTGGAAGCACTGGTTCGCGTGACTGCTAGTCAAGGACGGGCCCTTGAACTGTCGGGGAGTTGAACGACTCACGATCTCGCACGAACGATAGGCAACCACATGTTTTATGCTGGTGATGACTGTGTGTGTTGATTGATGGTCATTTCAATTTTATCTGAAAGAATCTATGACTTTTGAACAGTATTTGAGCATTTGGGTCTCTGGTTTCGTCCAAGCTGTCTTCTGGCGTACTAAAAGGAGTTTTGATTTCATAAAAGATTTTGTTCAAATCAAATCCATTTATGGGGTATAAAAGTTTCTGCGAGAAATTTCATGTTCTGGTGAAGTCTCCCAATCTTAAAGCTAATCGGAAAATCCCAATATCACGACAGCTAGAGGAACAGTTCGGGTTATTGTTTCCTATGGTGTTTTGACTGAGGATGGGTCAGAAAGTTCTTTCACGCTTTCTTTTTAGCACTTTGGTTTACAGTTCGGCTTGTCTATTCTAGACCACACTTCAAAATGGTTGAATTATTTTTCAAGCCCTTTCATGACTGTAATTTCGTATCAAACTGGCTACAATTGCGTCGAACTTAAGTATTGAAAATCCTCTTAATACTTCTTCCAGAATTGTTGGATTTATTGGTATCCTTAATTAAGCACCTATCAATTGTTCGGAAAATTACATTTCGGTGAATTTTGTTTTGTTATTTCCTGTAATGAGGAAAAGGGCAGTGTTATCAAAATACAACGTATGACTTGATTTGACTGCTACGATTTCCCGTGAAAATGATAAGCAATATGTGTTTCTGCTAGAGAGGTGACGTCATGTCTATATCAGCCCATCTTATGTAATGATCAATCGTGTTATCAGACTGCGTGGTTCCTTCCGTATGGTACTATATTATACACCTTAATAATGATTGTGTCATAAATATTAATAGTGTCTGTATTTATTTGTTTTTAAGTTTACGTCAAAACGTGCACTATCATCATTGAAATCTAAACTCATGCTTCTTCTATACGCGTAAATAATTAAAAGATACTTATCAAGAGCCTAAAGGCTAAAGTTGATATGATAGTGAGGAAACATTATTCTGTAATGTGATTTTATAATTGTATTAATGATTCATACAATGTTTTCGTTAACATAAACTGGGAGATTACTCCAACTCACTTGAGAAACTAGACTAATGGTATATTCGTCGATTGTCGATAATCTTTGATTTCAAAATCTCAGAGGTGGTTTATAGTTTATACATTTAGTAGACGGTAGTTTACAATTCTAGTTCTTCATTTTACTGTATGTTTCTGTTAACAAAGCCGTTCTAAATATCTACGGGCAAATCGATTGGAACCTCGGATAAGTTACTTATTGCTACAGCCAGTTGCAGTTTGCCGCATACACCAACCTCATTATTTCTGATGGACATTATTGAATTAAGGGTACCTATCTATTTACCATTCACTAACTGATCTTCAGTTTCTATTACCGACTTGACACAAGACAGTGTTTTCAAGAGTTGCACACACTAGCTAGCGGTATTGTGTTATATTATTTGTTCTAAACGATGCAATTTGTTTTGTTCTGTTAGATGATTCATTAATTCATTATAGTGTAATTACAGGCTTTGTGGCGATAAAATATTGACTACCTATACTTTGTTTGCTATTTCACTGAAGGATAGCAAATGACCTATTTAACCATGTTCGTCTATCACAGCTTTTGTTTCAGTTTGAGTTTTTACTGCACGAAAAGTTTGGACGACTTATGTGCTTTAATTTGTTACTAACCACTATAAAAAGAAAATGGAAATCCCAGTTTATTTAGTCACACCGCTGTTTTGTTTCTTTTGCCAACTGATACTCTTTAACTGCATGAAAATATTTACTTCCCATGTCATGGAAAAGCTATTCCCTGAATCATTGGAACATCGCTTCATTCAAAGAACCGTAAAAAAATGTATTTGGCTCGGTTAGCGAATTGTTGAAATGCTTGAACATAGGACGTTTTAGTTTCGAGGCGATGTTTGCGCGTGCGCCGTACGGCCGCTTGGTATCATACAAAACCGGCCACAACCGCGCCAACTGACTCAGTCTGATATAAAACATTCTAGCTACGCGTACGTCTACAGTTTGTAGAAGCCTTCATATGACTCATACTCTTATCATATTGTGAATTGCCGCGCCGTGAGTTTCGCGAACTCTTTTCATTGTGAACTTTTAATTGTTGCCCTTTGTGGATAGTTTATATAGTAAGTTTGGACAATATTAGTGGAAAGTGGTCTTCATGTCTCAGCTGGTGCCATACACCTTCATCAGCAGCGAGCAAGACGAAAGTCTGATGTTCGCTACCATGTTTGACTACCAGGCAGACGAGTATAAGAAGCCAATGGTGAGTTTTGAAAATATCAAGTTTTTGTCAGTTTCTGCGTCATTGTAGCCAGAGTTTTGCGCGACACTGCGTGAAGTGACTTCGTAAACAACTTTCTCAAGTTGGGGACAGTTAGTTCAATGTGTGAATGGTGCAATCTTTTTACTTTTTGTCGTCAGTTTTAAACTTTTAACACCGTCCATTTGATTGACCTTGGGAAAAATTCTATATCCTTAGCTCTTATTAATATCTATGTACCTAGTTTGTAAAAGATTCTTGAAAGTTACCAAGTTCTTTTAAAATTGAAATTCTACTAAGCCTATGCATAAATTAATTTTACGCATTTAATTTGAAAAACAATACTGGTACTGTTGTGACACCAATAATAGGGTCCCTGTCACTTGGAACTGGCTAGAACGCTATTGGTCCGTTGTTGGTGCGAAAAGGACGTAGACTAGATGTAACGAGACCTGTATCACGTTTGCCAATATTTTAAGTTTTGAACTTTTTGTTTAATATTCTGTGATCTGTCTTCGCCGTCTTTTAGATTCCTTTGCAGTTCTGTTAATTTCGGTCTTCAATAGTGTGATAAGTAGCCAATTTTGCTCTTATTATGGAATGTAATAGAAATGCTAGCACAAATTAAACACCTGTGTGTTAAGATCGTTTGACAATATCAGTCAGTAGCAATTCCAGGAGTTGTTTGTTTGTCTTTATTCGAATTGTTACAATAATTTATTCCTATTATTAGACAATGACGTAACCACTATCCGAACAGTATGGTCGTCCTCGTTGACAATAAAATATATTGTTACAACTTTTTCATTATACCGTCTTTATCAGTTCCGTCGGTTTGCAAAAGATGGCGCTACTCGCAACTTTGCGCGCCAATTTTATCTACAGATACGACCACAGCACGATGTGATAATACTGTAGAGATAATAATGGTACTTACTATCAATATTCTATTTACAGTAATTAACTCTCATTTTCATGGACACAGAATAATGAAACAAAGCATTATCAATATTTTTGTTTTATAATAATTACGTGCATCAATTTTCACTGTCTAGTGTTGAGGTTTTCTTCTTATCACTGCGTGCCTGACGTCACAATATGGTCCGACGGGGTGACGTCACCCGATGACGTCATCTTGCCCCACTGCGCAGTGCGCGAGTCTTGAGAAGTTCCACGAACTTGTATCGCTACCTGAACCATTATTATAATGTAACGACTGTGCAGTTTTTACATTATTTTTATTGATCACTTGTAATCAAGAAAGCGATAAAAAATATGAGCCGAAAAAGTATGATGCTGCCTCCTTGAAGTTTTAAAATATTACCTACAGATTTGAGGAAATTAGAGAAAAAAAGTCAGCTTGGTATTTCCGTTGCCCGATATCTTCCTTGAAGAGGCTTTGGTCACGTATACCTGTGGTGCATGTAGGTACCTAAGCTTGTTTTTCAACCTCAATTCATTTCTTTTCTACTAGTGACTCATGTAGTTAAACAACACATAGGTGGGTATATGTATTTCATAATCTTGCGTTAGAAGTTAGAACATTATTTTTATTAAGTATTCTTAGATTTTCTTAGGGTATGAAATATTTTATGTTCAAAACGGTTAAATGAAAATTCACACACTACTTAAAAAACAGGAAAAAAAGAATGAAAACATATCGGATGACGGCATACGCTACACTTGTTTACTTTCAATATGCATGAATGAAATCCTTGGATTTCCCCAACACTTAGTCTAACTTAACAATGGGCGTTCCCTACAAATATGATACCTAATAGGTTTTATGCTTATCCACGACGACCACATAATAAATATTGTAGTGTAACTGTGTAATATGTCCTTTGTGTTACGTGAGATTATCAACACAGGCGTGGCGAAGCGAAAGTGGGGATGTCTTATCCCCTCCTCTTTCATTGATAACTTCAAAGGACTTGCAACTAAAACAGCAGCCCTAGCTAGCCCCCTGAAACAGCCCAGTAAATCAACTTGCAGAAACAACTGATCTTTTAGGATCTGATAAACGAGACTATCAGTTGCGCAAGCGCAACCGGATTTGCCGGGCGGCGGGGCAGGCGCAGCGGTGATGGTAACCTTTGCGAAGCGAAAACGTCAAGTCCGGCTGACTTGACCCACTTCGCGGGCTTGTGAAATTTCTCCTGCGCCTGACTGCTTCCAAGAACACGTCTGTGGTTGGGGAATCCCCACACGCTAGGACGCAACATGCCACCATTTACCTGCATTGAACAATGAATTGCTATTACAGCATTTACTGTTACTCTATGATCATTTGGATCATTGGACCTTTAATTGGTGACCTATTTCTCCTGACGCAAGTAACGTAACATATGCATTGTCTATTGAAATTTTAACTGATTTCAAGCGACTATTAACCTTGTTGACTTGAGCAGATGTATTTTATAGACGGACACCTATTAAACTGTTGTAGTCAATACGGGCCGGATGTGGACAATTGGTTTTAATTGTAATCAACTCGGAATTGGCCTTAGTTGAATATTGACAAGGAAAACCTCTGTTTGGATTTTCTCATGTGGTCTTACTAGTTCAACAGGACGGTGTGGCTTTTAATGTTCTTTTCCCTATTACAATTAAGTCTTTAAACGGTTATGTATTAAATGGCTTTTCCGATTTCGTTTGAATGAATTCAAACAAAACATGTTTCCATTATGTCGCCTGTTTTTTCGAAATCTTGAACTGAATTTTATCCTCAAAATATATGCCTACATTGTAAAGAGATGCGTAATGCAAGTTTGTGGTTCGCCGTAGTAGAATGAATTATTATCGATACTATCGTGTAACAACGGATTAGATAATCTTTATTATACTAATACACGCTGAGTTTTCCAAGAATATTGTGAATCATCGGAAGTAGGCATGTAGGCAAGCCATATTTTTTAATACAGACATGACAAATACTTGTACCATTACTGGTTAGCAGTAAGTATGCCATAATTTACACGTTTATTTTTAAAGCTTTATGCGTTTTGTCATCGGGTAACACTAAATTGGGCCAAATTATTCATTGATATACGGTGAAATAATATGTGAATGAGATGACAAAACTTATTATAATTAGATGTTAAATACACCAACAGCAGCTTTAAACCTCACTTCTAGAATTTTACATAACTTCATCGTCAGTCTAGTTCCATATTTATTACATAAGCACTTGAAAATATAAATATTTATAGTCACGTGTGCCAATATTAAAATCATTATAAATAACTAGCCCTCTTGGCGTATCCAATTGATTAAGTCTTTATTATCTGTCCCGTTTTTGTGAGCTGTCTGATCTTCTATTTTATGGTCCTTTGTAATGCAATATAAGTTCTTATGTTCATTAATTGCAATGGAGGTTCTGATGCAATTCTTCAATGTAAAAAAATCGCGGCCTGCACACCTGCGCGCAGTCGCGCACTAACTAGTGACGTCAGACATAAAGCACGCGGTGGTAGTATGTGAAACTTATTGTCTGTGCAATCATTTTAATAGTAAATTACCTTATTAAGACTATTTTTTCCTTCGCTCTGTCTTTGGTTTATACTCCTGGTTAACATTCCTATCATCCCTTCCTGTCTGTTTTACTTTACGACAATTTCAAAGATCCTTAAGCCTTTCATTTCTATTGTAACAGTACCTGTTATTACACCGATTCCGTTAAATTGCACTACACCAAAGACAATAAGATATTACGAAGTGATAGCTGTACTATACAAAACGAGCTTTTATGCAGTTGCACAAGTAGCTACAATAAACTCTGAAGCTGACTTCTTTATTACCTTTAAAAGATAACACGGCTGCGTTATCCATTTTGACCCATTACATAAAGTGTTTTCCATTGTCTCCTGGCGTTCATTGCTTTCGAACTATGCTGCGTACAAATCTTACAAAGACAACAATATTGGAAAGATAGTAGGTAAAAAGGTTTACTTGGTGGTTATTTCTACAGATTTGTATGTCTTTGCTTATGGAATACGTAGTGCGAAGCAAGCATTCTTCTGTTCAAATTTTGACCATGTCTAACAAAGTTGTAATTTAAAGTTTGTGTTTTTTCTAGACAGTTTTATTTTACATGAAGTGTAGGACATTATAAAACTTGGCAATTATACCTAACTGTAATAAGTCTAGACTCCTTGTCTACAACCAATATAATGCCTTGCACAGTTGCAAATAAAGCTGTAAAGTACAACCATGAAATTTGAAGTCAAGGCAACTTCACAGTAAATGAATGTAGATTTTATCATGATTGCTTATAATATTATATTGTTCTCTGATCATGGCCAAAGAAGATTTTAATAAGTCGTAGCTTTGGTTGGATATTTGTTAACGTTACACTGCTTTATGTTACGCTATATTACAATTATTCGATTAAATTTGGTCCTATGGATTATAGCCGAGCTTATCACCAAATTCCATTGTTTTTTGCCGTAATACATTTTTGTTTTAAATGCCTTTTGTCTTTACCTTTGTATATGTGTTAACGTTATACGGGTTTCTGTTTTGTTCTAAATTAAAATATCTTGCATTTATGTCATGGATCATAGCATTCATAGCCGAGTCTATCACGAAATTCCACTGCTTTTTTCTGCCGCAGTAAATCGTCCCTAATCCCTTTTATCTTTTCTTGCTCAAAATGGTTCTCCTCCAATCGATTAGCTATCTCGGTCACATTAAGTTGTTAGAGCATGGTAGCTGTCACTGCGGTGCTAAGTCATGCAGTCCGGTCTTGTCGCACTATAACCAACCACCCACGTTGTACAATGTCATGTTGACGTTTATCCATATCAAAAGCATCGTAAACTCAAATATTTGTCTACAATTGAAATGTAGCATATTTGTCCTGTGATATTGCTTTCAAGAAATGGTTTTTACAAAGAATTTGAGGATATTTGGGATTTAGTGGAATTGTTTTTTAATCGAGACCACATTCTTGGAATAAAAATAAAATATATTAAAAAATAATGTTACTTGGGACGTTGTTTGAAACGCAAATGTGTCTCAAATGATCTATTTATGAGTGTTTTCTCAAAACTCTCAACGCATAGAATATTATTTCTTGATCCAGGAATTTGCGATGGCATAATGTCCTTCGAGGAAAAATTTAAAACGGTACTTCCCACACAAAACTGCATATTTCGTGAGAAAGTAAATGCAAGGTCGCCAATACTGTTAACATGACGGGATTCTTAGTATTTACTGCTTCTAGAATAATAAGACAATTCTAAACAGGTTCTATTTCATTTAAATAATATTATATATGTATTATGTTTGCAGCAATTGTAACTTTAATTTTGTCTCCGGACAAATTCACCCATAAATTGGAGTACAATAAAGTCTACTGTAATAACCGGTCACAACTACCCAAACCATTTGTGACGACTACGTCAATCTAAGGCGAAACAGGAAAACGTTTTTGTCTTTAATAGTAACTGCGAATAAATAGATACAAATAAAGTTATTTTAGTTACAGACCCAACTGTCCTTATCCGTTTGATATTGAAATTTCCTGTTTGTGTAAGCTCATCAGTTTTATTATAGAATATGATATTGGACAAAACAAAGACTATGGCATTGTATTATTCTAAACCCCTTCCTTAATCATAAACTTGACTTTACTTGACATCGCTTGATAAATCTTCCCGTGGTTTTCATTGGCTAATAAATCAGTTTGAGAATTATTGTGTTTTGATTTTAGGACACCTATACAACCTTAAATAATGGGGTTAATCTCCAACCTTGATGAGAATTTATTGTAGAAGTAAAAAATTCAAACAAATGACTCTTAATAAGGTCTAACACATTCCAAATGTAAATGGATTCTGAAAGTTGTAGTTGATTGATGCGCCCCATCGCGCCTTTAGTTACGGCTACTTATGCTTGAAAGACCCAAGCACGCAACCTTGTTCAAATAAAGAAAAAAATAGAATTCTCTTCTGCAGTTTCATCCATAGCTGTTGCCTCCTGATCTATTGTTGACGTTAACTGTTGGGTTTGGCTGACAATACGGATTTAGACAAACACAAAGATGACAATATCATGCCATACAATTTTAAGAAGTCTATTTACTAATAATGCCGCAAAGCCTGCCGCTTAAATTGTTTCCTGGAGCTCTTTTGGGAGACATTGTAACGGTGCAACAATAATTGCATTGAGTTCTGTTTATACCGGGGATCCGTTAAAGGTAGTTAAGGATCCCGACTGTTGACCACGGGTACCCAATGAGTCACCCGTTTGGCTCGCACGGCATTCCGCCGGACATTCTGTCCATACCGTTTATTTATCTTGATCGCGGGATTATGAAGCTAGGTTGCCTCTACAATTAAACATTTACATAAGTGCAGTAAAGTCGAGTTTTATAAATTCCAAACAAAGGATTCCCTGTATAAATTAGCGAGCTTAATTTTCTTTGTTTCACGAAGCAATAATAATTACGTCACAATAATAAGCATGGAGCTGATATTTACAACAACTGCGGAGTCCTTGTTCCGATTATGGGCAAGAATCGTGCTTACCGCTCCGTAGATTACTGACATTTTCCACGTTTCCGCCTCGAGTGACTTATTAAAAGATGTCATACTTACCGTTGCAGTCTTGCAGGCGAACTAATTGCATTAGATCATTGTTATAAATATTTACGCACATAAGATTTGTTCGTTGGTGTCGGCCCATTTATAGAGCAGGATTATCGACTGATGGAATTTCATAGTTGTTGAGACACCGTGAGACGGTGAGACAAATTACCCAGAAGGAAAAGCTATAAAACCTGCATATTTTAATATGCTATGCAGTTTATTTACGCAGTGATGCATTCAATTAATAAAATTATGAAGCCAGGCTAATGTTTCTACTTGCGCTTACAAACAATAGGCTTCCAGGTTAGAGTTATTTTGATAAGTAAATAACATATTCAAAAGAGGATAGCGCAATTTGCATACTATTTGTGATTATAAACTTTCTACAATTTGTTATTGCAGAAAGCCTCATCATCTACATGAGAATCACAATTTCCACCCTCGAAGACTCTTTGAATAATAGGACTATGAATTGTAGGCAGTCTGCTCCCGCCCACAACAAAATTCGTGATAGACGGCACAATAACCGCACTACCAATACCGACGCCATTATTTAATGAACCCTCGTCAGATGAAAAGGTCAAATTATTTGAAAAGATTAATCTCGTAATTTATGTGGGCCTAACGCGCCCCGACAGATTTCTCGCCTGACGGACAGAGTTATATGACATTGATTTTATATTTTATGTAACCCACAAAGAAATATGGGACTAACTTGTTTTTTTTCTGAACGTCTCCTACAATCTTGTTTGATTCAGAATAGCTTTTTTGTGCTCTAAATATTTTGATCACCATTGTTTTGCTTTCTCGACTCACCGTGTCCAACTGCTCGGGTTAATATTAATCAAAGAACGTAATTCTCCAATGTGGTATAAATATTGTCGGGCGGATAATTTGCACGGGCATGCCAGTTTACTGAGAGTAATGTACTCGTAAATGTTTACGACTGTGGCTGCGTTTTCAATGTTATTTAAATCATTTTTTTGAGATTCCTCCGTCTCTGTTATATAGGTTTTAACCATTACGGATTATCGATGATAAATATTTTACTTTTATGGCATTCCACTGAATTTGTACGAAATTTTATCGCCATGACCTTCAGTGTGTAAAGATTGCATACTGAATCGTTTTTTTAATAATAAGTATATATTTTATTATCAGAAGTGGAAGATGTGTTGCTTTCAATAATGTCGTATTTTGATTGTTATTATTTCAGATACGAACTCGGTTGATCTTTCTTACAATAAATTGTTTTGATAACATGAGATGTCGGTAAATAACTGAATTACCGCAGTTCTTCGAATCCAATTTTGTATTTTACTACACCTACGCAGTTCTTAATTCTGAAACATTTGCAGAAGGTCGCGTGTCATGTTGTTACTGGATTCAGCTTTTTTGTTTCTCTTTAATTTGCTTATTTCGTATCGCATTAACCATATTGCGATGTTCACCTATTTATGAAAACATGTTGAAAACTTTGCTTATTTCGTCAAAGATGTTTTTCTCATCGTTATATGAATACAAAGTATACAAACGACGTAGTTGATAGTTACCTATTACGTAGTGTGCTATACAACTTCGCAGATCATTGAACCTGTGCGTATAGGTAGGTGATGGGACTAAAAATCTGTGTGACCTTACCGAACTTATAACCTTGAATGGGATCAATACATATTTTCGATATTTAATTACTTATTTTCGTTTTGAACAAAATAATCATATTTTCCTCAATCTTTCTCTTTCAGTTCTTCGCCCTTATTTTATGGTTGATTACTCGTCTGTGCGCGCTTATGCAAACGATTCTGCACATGCCCGGTTGATTGCACGACTTTGTCAAAACTTTAGCACGCTTGTGTTTCAATGACTATTGCTTTATTAGTTAGCATTGCACATTGCTAACTGGTTGGTGATATTAAACATAAAATCTTGTCACGCTAGAATATAGCACGTTTCCCTTATACGATTTAGATCATCAAGCGATATAATTGTAATCTACTGAATTTAGTATTTCACGGTAGGATGCAAACATTGCTGCTTGTTTTATTTTCTCATTTGATGATGACGGTCTCAGCTATAACTTCTATGGGTCAGTGGACTCAGTGGTCGCAAAGTTGATTGATGGTCAATAAACTGAATAGCTGCATACATATCATCGTTTACGATTGCTCATCTTTTTGCAGTAAACTTGTTATCAGATCTGTCATTTGCATTTTCACACTTTACGTGATGTGTATTGTGTCGATGATTGACTCCATAGGTGTGCAGTGGTGGGCCGGCGCCGGCGGCGGCCTGGCTGGTCGTGCTCGACATGCTTGCACTAATTCAATTATTCCGTTTATGTACCGCACCGATCGTGTTGCATATTGAATTTGTGCCCGACGCACCACCAGCCCAATTAGGAGGACACTAAAAAGGTGCTGCGTTTGTTTGCGCCTCATTGTTCTCATCGGTATCTGGGCTACCGCCATAGTTTCGCAACTGGCAAGTCTCTGTTTCCTCGTCTTTTTAAGGAATCGAAAGTTGTTGATTTTCTGCAATGCGCCGAGGTGCCTTGCAGTTGTGAAATTGTGCGTAGGTGCGGTGCATAATGCGCGGGAGCCCGTCTGGTCGGCGGTGGCGGTGGCTGCGCCGCCGGTGCCGGGTGCCGAGGGGCGGCCGGTGGTGTTTACGATGCACCGGTGCGACGGCGCCGAGTGGGGCGTAGGCGTCGCCGGGGGGCGTCGCGCCAGGCTTATCAGACGGTGGCGGGGCCGGCGCGCGAGCCTCACTCCACGTTCTACCGCTGGCCGCGCGTGTCGTGCACGCTCGCTGACACCGGTTTTAGATAACAAAAACCTTTGTCCAGTCGAGGCAATAATATTTACACACTGCGTGCTTCGCGCCGCGTAGTTTCTGAGGGGTTTTCCGACGCCGACCGACATCTGTCAGCCGATTGTTTTCGTTGCGCGCACGCGGGAATCACGCTTGCTTGTATCAAGTTACGACAAGTTTTTGAAGTTTTTAATGAAGTTTCCTGTAGCATTGTGAAGTGCGTTATTTGGATTGCAGTTAAAGGAAATCGGTAAGTGTTAATCTGTTATATAGGCCGAGATATGGCTGTGCAGGATGGGAATTCCCTTGTCGTTTCGTAATGATACCACAAAATATAAACAGAGATTATTATGTTTGTTATTATCTGTTTTTTATTGCATCATCTTCGTTATTGGTTCTGCATTATCATCACTAAAATGATGTTCAGCTATTAGTACCTATAGCAAAAGTTTACGATGTCACTTGACAATAATTCAAGATGATTGTCCACGTGGTCAGTATTGCTTGTTATCACGGGGTCTAATTGTTGTTGAGATGGTTGTCGCAGCGTGTTGGAGGCGGTGCGGCAAAGGCGCGCGTGTGACGCCGCGACGCTGCGCGCGCGCACCGTGTCATCGCTCGCGGTCAGTTGAACGAACCCTCCGCCGACCGACGTCAACCTTGCCATAATCGCGATTATTTGCATCGCCATTGTACCCACTGTGGGCTGTAAGTGAGCCTCTAATTGTCTCACTGAGTGCGCGGATGAACCCAGAAGCAACAGATCAATGAGCAAACATAAAAGTCAATGGTGTACGGTTTTTAACTGTGTAATTTTTTAAATTAACGTTTAGCTTGATTAAATGTGGTCGTATTACAATCATGATAAGAATACTGTGGAACATTGTTTGCTTTCTAGTTTATCGGCGCCGCTGCTGATAATTTTTATTGAATGCCTCATCGTTCCTTGAAGTCGTGATAATGTAAATATTTTTACTCTTTTGAAAACGGTATAAATTGATAATTTATTTATATAATAGATTATCTCAATAATTATATACCCTAATTGATTTTTCTTAATATTTGAAATTACACGTCAAAAATCTACAGCAAATAGAACAAAACTCTACTGACTGTAGGTACCTCAATATATGATATTTTAAATGATAAGATAAAAACTAGGAAATGTGTCGATTGCATTGACGCCATCGATAGCTGGCTATGCCTTCCTCATACATAACAATATAAGCTGCGATAACATAACAATAACATTAACTAACTGTTTGAACATAGCTAAACAATTTTTTACTACTTATACGTATAAATCTAAAACAATATCCGAGTTACAGCTGTCATTGAATATATTTTCAGTCCCTACAATAACTTGATTAAGTAGAAACTATCAGCATAAAATAAATATTTATCAAAGTAATTTAAGACAAATGTGGGGACAAAATACATGCACAACAGGGCATCCTGTTGCGCTATTCAAATTAGTTTTATACAGCAGGCATTATTCTCTTGGTCACATAAAAATGTATAAAAATCTATTTTATGCGGGCTTATATTCGTCGTGTGTCGTTTAAATGCGTCTCTTCTCTTTTGATGACATCCATAAAGACTATCTACAGTTGTATGTAGGCAAACTTTTATTACTTTGCTTCACATGACATGAGCAATTATTTTTTATTTTGCTTAAACGATGTTTAGACGGTAACGGTATAGAACACTTCTAACTTGGCAATGATTTACGGTTAAATCCAACATATTAAGTGCCCAAAAACGTCGTCTATGTAGATGATATGATAGTTCCTTAAAACTCGTAATGACATAAAACCTTGTTGTTTCACTGAAAAACTTCCAGGGCAAAGAAAAATCCGGTCGATTGTTTTCAAAATCCCCTATAATAAATTAGATTGCTGGTCAGGTCTGCAAATACATTTTCCTTTCACGTAGAAAGTGTCGAACACAAATTATGACATACTAATCGGTTAACTGTCTGCATTGTGAATTGTGATACACGGATATGAAGTACGTTTGACAAAACCTTGGGCTTCTGCCAAGCTGATGCCAGTTACACGATTGTACACTTTGCTTGATGTATTGTAAGTTTGTAACTCGTAGTGACGCTGAGTCTACACACATTTACGAATACATCTGAAATTACGTTCATTTGTTATTTACGCACGGAACTGTCTGATGTTCAGGGAATATTGTAATACTTACATGTATTTTCCTAAGACTTTCAGTATTGCGTTTACATCATATTTTATTATGTCTAATAATATGTCTACAGGCCTACAGCAATATTAATGTATTCGTCTTTTATCATATGAATATGATCTCTTTACTAGACGAGTTCTTTTTAAGAACTTTAAGACACCAGCCAACCTACACAGTTACTACTGATAACTTCGTTAGTTTTTCGTTTTTACTGACTAGATTCGAAATTGAGCTTGATAAATTGCTAGAGATCAAAGGTCTCCAATCAGCACTCTTTTAACTGATAAAAATTTGCAATAACAAAAAATTACCTACTAAAGCGATCTAAATAACATTCCTATAACTGATTCCCGTTTCATCGGTATTTTCTGTAGAAGAGCAATTGTGAAACATTTTGCGATAAGTGCAAGTGTTTGTGCAGCTAAGTGTTCGTGGAAGGGCGATAAGCATAGTGCCGGTGTAGGCAGCGATTGGGATGCCGCTATCTGCACTGATAACGGAGGGACGAGTCCTGCAAATTGAGACGTAACCCGGACAAAACAAACAATAGATAATATTTAGATCAATAAATTGCGATTTAGACATCGAAATCGTTTTAATGGATTCTATGGAAACGTTGTTTGTAATTCTACGACCCGTTTCAAATTAATTACTTAGAAACAATTACTATTTATTGGTTATAAATTGTAAAGTTCCTATTTATGGTTCGACACTATACATAAATAAAATATTGTATCAGGTTTTCAAAACTTTCTACGAAAAAGGAAATAAACAACATTTTGGAATTTCCACACCTTTTTATGTCGAAACATAAAAACGCGTTTTTCCTTGAACACAAAAAATACTGTGTGACGTCAGATGATGGGCGTACAATTATCTCTCTCGTCGGCTCTCGGGTGGTGCTAGGCGGTGCCAGGGCCACAGCGAAGTGGCGGCCTTTCCGCACCCAACTGATAAACCGAAATGCTTTCAACTGCGCACGCGCAGCTGAGCCCACTTTGTAACAGATTAACGGGATATCTCAACGCCTGTTTTTGATGCAGGGATTTGCAGTTGCATCATTGTTTTATCAGGTTGGTTTATGTTTTCTGAAGCTCAGATCATTTAAAAATGGATCTGGTCTAAATTCTCGCGATTTCACAAAATGTCTCCAAATGTCACTGACATTAGCGTTCATTTTTTTTGAGCTGTCGGTTGCTTGGTGTTGGTTTTCGCTAACATATTGCAGGTAATAAACCATTTTGTTAACCCGCAATGAAGGCTCGAGTGTACCTCAAAAGAAATTAGCATAAGTGCCGCCAAACACAGCGAGCATCGAGACAATGGCTTTGTCTGTCTATCCGTCTATACGTCGCCTACTATAACTGTTTCGTTATGTTTTACGCTGTTTCTTTAAATGTGCACCGACAAAGTGAATTAGTGCTCATATTTTTGCATTGCGATTCCAAAACGTTCACTATGTCGTTAAACAGTATGAGTGGCGTAAACTTTGTTCTCAACGTTTACCGTAGCTCTTTATTACTGACCGGCAGTTACTGCTTGAAAGTAATGCCTACATTGACTTCATACTCTTTATCTGCTTCACCTAACCTTTTAGTATGCATTTTATTTTAAATGCCATACCCACATAAGGAGCTGCTTTATTATCGCGTTCCGAATCTTTAATTCTCCGTTTGTATCATGTTATTTCCAAGCTTCGAGTTGGAACGTTTTTAATAATGAGAATTTGTGCTACATTGACACTTCAGTCAATGTAGCACAAATTCTCAACCGAATATGCCAACTTTTATCGTATTTCGGTCGAAGTATATTTAACTTTAAATAAACTCCTTAAGTACTGCAAAAGGCGATTTCTTTGATGGCAATGTAGGCGACGCAATTAAAAAATGAATAAAACAAGGAATACATTTGCGTAGGCGTCGGTCTGAAGACGGCAGTCGCGACGCGGCGACGGGTTACCGAGGATCTTGACTAATAATACGTAGTGTTAATTTAATTCACCACTCTATTAGCTCCATTGACATGCAATCTTTCATGTAGGATTAATCGTTAGTAAAAACATTATTATCAAGAATAAATATTGTGAATATTTTCCCAATCATGTTTTGTAGATAACCACATAACATTATAATATATGTAGATACACGCTAAAGCGATTATACCTATCAAATTGTACGAGTATATCAAATCGACCAAAATATGAATGCATGTAATTTGGACTTTGTATAGCCACATAATCTGCCATAATGTTTTTGTCATTTACGCCAATCGGTCAAAATAACGCTCCGAGAGGACTTGAGGGTTCGCATTACATTTATTTCGTAATTGCGTCACTCCTTCCAGCTAATTAATTCGAGATAATGCTTATAAGTGTACGTAATCTGACCACGCGAAGAGTCACAATAACCATTAGCGCGGCGATATAATTTGCATTGCCTTGTAACTGTTAGGATTATACCTCTTTGTTCTACCGCATTCGTGCAGCTGCTTGTTCCTTATCGCCGCAGAACAATAAATACCGATTTAAAACAGTTCTCACTGTAGATAACCCGTTATGCCCTTTTGTAATATTCAATCTTAATTAACTGGTCTTTGTCAAAAAATTTGCAAACTTCCACGAAACAAAAGATGACCTAAAACCCAGAAGTACTAAAAATAATATACTGTGTGTCGAGATCAGTAATTTTATTGAACATAATGTCTGTAAAAAAAGCGCGAGTTTTTTCGACAAGTGTGCGGTTAGCCGTCGGCGCCGCCGCCGCGCGGAATGCTTGCCATTTCCGGACGATATCCGGTCCTTGCTTCGGCGCCAAACTTACCGCTTTAGATAACCTTATCTTTCAGTTAAATGAGACGAATCATAATCTCTTTATTACAAAGTATACATTAAATAGTTTATTGTCCTACTGAATCAGCTATTATATGCTTGGCTCTACGAGTTTTTCCAGTTTCTTGTTTTTCTTGTTGCTTTCTTGTTCTTCTTAATCCTTGTATTTTCTCGTAACTTATGTACAATATTAGCCTATCTTTTCACACGCAATATTCATTACGCAATTCTTGGAATTAATATTTTGTTACCTCATTTTTTTTTTACTTTTCACCAATGTCGCGCGGTGATTCATAGTTCAGAATGAATCATTCAACGTAATCGAGTTTTTGAATTGAGCCGACGACGACGAATGTAAATACGCGATCGTAGTGACCCGCGATAGAGAGCGAGTAACGGTGAGTCACGCGGGTTTTCCGAGAAACACAGAATGGAGCAGTTTTCGTGAAAACGAAGGTCGACTCCGGTCGGGCAGTCGCTGTAATGACCACCTCTTTTGTGCCAACAAAGACTAATTTTCTTTATACTTCCAACTTTGCTTTTTCGTGGTGTGGTGTGCTATTAAAAAGATTTACTAGCAACTTTACTTGTAACCCTTTGTCCTTGCCCAGGGTATGTGTGAAGGGTGCATATGGAAAGCGACAGTGCATCGATCGCGTCGTCCTGACAAACTCTAATTTTTCACCGCTATCTGGTGTTTTATTCATTGCTGCCTGGGTACGGCTTCACTTTTCATGGTTTACGCGACTGCAGCGATGGTTTTCGCTTGAGCGTTAGTTTCGTACAATAAAGGTAAAGTGAAGGGACGTTGGCGCGGTGCCAGGGCGTCGATTTATTTTATTATTCGCTCGGTGGCGGTCAATGTCGCGACAGGCCGTCGGCGGCGCCACACATCGGTTGCATGTGTTGCTCTTATTATTTCTACAGTTTAAACTTTTATTATACTTTGTTACACATGTGACATGTCTATCATTTGAATCAATCCAATGTGTGACAATTTCATAGTATATATTGACCGACATGCGCTTGATTTATGTTTCAGTCTCGTGTCTGCTTATTTTAGGTTTATAAAGAGCATTATATTACTTCAAATAATGATCTAATCTAACGGAACCTTGACGCGCACCTTTCCTTTCCGGACGAACAATTTATCAAGGATATTTGATGTTTTTGCTGCTTCTAGCACAGATTTTTAATGTGCTATTTATTCAGTCGCAATACTTTAGGACTGGAATACGATTGCTATTCATAAATCAAATAAATTGCTGGTGGTCTATGCATTCAATTTCAATTTAATTATGCGCTCCAAATTATCCTCATCACATAAAGTACTGCAACACAAGCTGTTCTTTATTTTATTTAGAATCAGTTCAAGGAATTTTCTAACTCGCCGGAGCGTCGCTATTAGTATGAGCAATTAGCGTTCCGTTAATGAGCTCCCAGACAACCGACCAGATACGAAGAGACGGCTTTAGAAGTACACATTTTGACGGGTTACTGGCCACTTAAACTTCATGGGGTAATAGCCTGGGAGTGCTTTATGGCGCCCGTGGTTAGCGATGTCAATAAGTTCCGTATCTCCATGGAATTGGGGTCACTTTTCGAACAGCTCAAGGTTTGTTATGGCCTGCTAGGAATTTCACATTGCGTACTCCTGTATGGTTCTGGGTGGCTTTGGCTCTATACTAACTACAGTCTCTCTATTGTTCACTTAGAGCAGTTTACCCCTTTTATCTTGGTCTTTCATCTTTACGTCAATGGTTTTTCCGACTTTGATATCTTTTTCAAACTTTTCTTTGTTGGGTGGTTTTTCCGCTTAGCCTTTGTATTTAGCAATCTTAAAGAGTTTTCTGCTTCATATCTTCGGCTGGTGAAAGATGAACTATCCTTCATACTATAATTCATGGAGTTCCGAGTAGTAAAATTTTTCTTTGAATTCTAAGGAAATTCAAACTAATGTAAGTAAGCATTAGTTTGAAAAAATCTAGATCAAAATGACTTCCTTCATCAATAAGTTCTAGGCACAGCTGTTACCTCATTACATAGGTGACCAAATATTGTTTGCGGTGGGCGTGCCTCACCTGTCGCATCACGCGGCGGCCACGTGCGCCCGCGCATGTTCTATGTACGCGACGCGCATACCGATCCTAAGCCTCGTAGGATTCAGACGTATTTTTACATATAAGTAGTCCTAGTTTTTAGGGGTACCTCAACCTTAAAAACGGATAGGATTTTCCTTCATGCCTAAATAGCCAGGGCAACTTCCTAATAACTGCATTGTATTCATTTGATGTCTTAAAGTCTTAAGTTGTCTGATTGTCTCTTTGTACGTTAATTATTTATTTACATGTATTGAAGCAAAGCTTTTTATAGTAGATTCTAGATCACAAACTAAATAGAAAAATTGCTCAATATTGCTTTTCTCTACAATGCGTCCACGGTTTACTGTATCAGTAACCTCATCACGATCTTTAACAATATTATCAATGAAGAAAATCTATACTTTATGGCCACCCAAATGGTCATACCAACAACAATACAAATCTATAAACACCGCGGTGCCGTTTATGTGTACACAAGTGGTTTCCGAATACTAATTTCGCACTATTCTATGGGGTCATATACCTTCGATTTGTTATTGTCAAACAAATTGACATTGTGATGTGCGTCTTATTTTTAAAGGTTGGTCTTTTGGGAAAAAGACAATTTAGAAAAATCAATTTCTCAACATTGGTCTTCTGCCTTTCTATTCTACCATTATCCCTTAACTCTTTGTGAAGTTTGTTGTTCCTCTTTATTCTCATGGTGCCTGGCCTATTGCCAGAACTCACATTCAACAAATAATGTTAAGTAGATGAATTACTTGTGAAGTTGTGACTCATTAATTAATTAGCACATAATACACCACTCTAATTCCCGTGATATACTGTTTCTGGGTGTTATATTTACTACCCTAAAAGGATACATTGTGAGGCCAAGAATTTACAGGGAGATGCTTTTAACCACTCCTATGATATTTATGAGGACTTGCCAGCAACTCAAGAATACAGGTGTTCTGGTCAATTCTTATTTCTTAGCCAGATGGCGAAACATAGATCAAATACATGTTTTATTTACGTCAACGAGCTGCTCCTGTTTTCAGTCAATACCCATTTTATTCGTTTGCGAAATTATGTTTTTATTTGTTTTGCACAATAAAATGTGAAACAGTGTGCAGATGTAGTATCGGGCATCGTTCCCGGAAAGCCACAGCGAACCTCGCGCTCTGATACGAAGCTAAATAAAACTCTGACGACGCAGTTCGGGAAACAGCGCGACGACTTTCATTTCAATTGAGGAAAATATAAACAAATTAAAATGTGCTCTTCCTCGAAGCACCTGTCCGAATGATTACAGCGATAACTTTGATATCTGCTAAATGTCTATAAGGAAAATGATACGGTATGTCCAAACATTTTTGAACCCAGTTACCGAGGGAAGAGCGAAGATATATTATCATAAACGATATCTTCTAGTTTCTACTTTAACTAGTCTCAAGATAAGAATGACTTGAATGACGAATTGGAAAAACGTGAAAAACTTACATTTTAATTGGGTCAGTGAGAACAGTTTTCCGTGAACTCGCATGCATGTGGACATTGCACACACGATTAGATATTGCATTATGTGGGAGGGCACACGTGCGGATAACGGTTTGCCTTATCAACTGAGCTTACAAACCTCACCTAGTTGTGTTGGACAAAAGAAAATCCGTATTTCGCAAGTAAAGAGTGTTGCGCTACAACGCTTGCGAAATTATTGTGCAAATTGTAATAGATAACCAATTGACCTTGTAGGTTACTTCTTCATTTCTAGAAATTCTTTCTATAGTTTTCTAAGAAAGTCAGCAGGAAAAATTGTGGGATCATTATTCTCAAACCGTACATTAGTCTCGTGACGTACCTAAACAAAAATTAGTGGCTGGAAAATGGTTCAAGTGTAACCGAACAAAACATTATAGAAGCGCTGTACGTTGATACGTCACAATTAGATATAGTGGTGATCTCATTGGCGTGCTGCTGGCGATAACACCGCGTACTACGCTCTGTGAACCCTTAAGGGCTCAACGCGTACGAGGCCGCGATGCTTCGACGCTTCCAAGAAATTAGAATAAGCCCTAGCACACAATACACGCAGGAATGACGCACTTCAGTCTATAGGTCAAGGTAACAATTTCTTTATATACTGTGACAGCAATATGAAATGAGAGGTCTCAACACAAAGAAAAATTCGTGACATGTTTGCAAAATCCTTTGTCGTCCGTAGGAGACTCTACTTTTTTTCGAAGCGAACGGAAACTAAAAGAAATGCGAACAAGGATCCAAACAGCCGAAAAGTAACATTACTAAGACTAACAAGCAAGAATGTGATAATAAAGTTAATTGTTAGGTAAAGCACCGTGACCAATTAACGTATATGTTAGCTATACAATGCGCGCGCGCATTTGAGACGAATTTCATTTAAGCAATTGTAGTAATTGACCGGGCAGAGCGCCTTCCGGAGCAGCCGCCTGCTTTGTCTCCTCACTTGCACTGATGCACGAGGTCGGGAATGTCAGACATTTGTTATACGATCTTTTGTATATCCATCATTTAAGCGAATCTTGGTAAGGCTTGCGCGGAATTTTAACAAAGTAATAAATGGCTATATTAGGTTATACATTGACTCGGTATGTTCAAAAATAATTTCTGCACTTTTACAACTCGCCTTTTAAGGTAGTATTGACGCGCGTCTATGGCCGTAATGAGCGCGCCCACGGGTCCAATGCGTCCTTGCGACAAGGTCCGACCGAGCCTCCCGCCCACCAGTGGCGTCACCGCTCGCATCATAAATCTACAATAGTTAATCGATACTACTATATTAAGCTCGAAATACCGTAGCCTAGCTGTCCATCAAAATGGGCCCAGAATGTTTTGATACAAAATGAAAATATGTAGTCTCACGGAAAATTCTGAAGCTTTGTTTGAAAGCTGTTGAATTGCATGAGTGCACAGGCTTTGTTTTGAGTATAAAGCGTTACCTCAGATAAGTAACCATCACCGCGTGCGATGCGAAATGATGCGAAATATTTCCGGAGTTAGAGGAGTATTCTATTAATAAATGATTCGACGTCGCTCGTGGGCGAAGATTTCGGGCGAGCGTGCGCGGGCGCGGCGTTCAGTAGCGCGCGATCCGCCGCGGCCGGCCGCCGTACGCGCGCGCAACGAACGAACGACCCGCACTCCCGCGCACACGATACTCCACGCGATATTCGCGATATACGACCTACGATCCGCCCCTAAACACGCGTTAACGCCGACCCCTATACGAAAGTCCCGCGACATCAAGTCTCGACGGTGCACAGACGGATCGACCTCACGTAGTTAATACCTACTGCACTTTTGCGAGGGCGGATTATAACGAACCAATCGACTAACAAACTCGAACCGCACGAAGGTGTCGCGTCGCAAAAAGCGCAACACAATAGAGTAAGCGTCTAATTATAAACGTGGTAGAGTTAGCACCGCAACATGCAGAACATTGATCCTCTGGAGATCGCCAACATCCTCGCCACGGAGCTGTGGTGCCAGCAGGTATACCGCCCACTATCACTTCTGTATGCTACACTCTAGAGCACGAGCCAATGTGTTCCACATTCTAGGATCCTGCCGTTCGTGCAGAAAATTGGCTCTTGCTCCATTTAAAGGTGTCACAAATGTTGAGTGAAGGTGTCTTTCCGTATTAGACTCATTAACAGTTTGGTACAATTTAGTACAACTGGAACTATACTAATTTATGTTAATAAATCCTTATCACAAGTAATTTGCAACGCAAGTAACGAGAGTAGTAGGAACGTTTGTTACTAGAGCATCAGTTTCGAGGTGACAGATTTATTGGTTGGCTTTCAACGCACATGCCATTAGCGTACTCACTACTAAACTTACGCGGAGTCTTGAGGTAAACAAAATTAAAGTATAAAAACGTACATTTAAAAATACTATTTACTTTTACGGAAGAATGTTAAATTAATTATGTAAATAAAATTGTTAGTTTGTTATGTTGTTGATACGATACATGTGTTGTGAAAATATTTTGCTGATAAATTGCGATCGGAATGTGGAAGCAACCACCGTTCGATCATAACAATAAATATTGCATAACAAATTATAATCATTTTGTAATGAATTATTGAAAAGTTGCAAATACTATCAATCAATTTCATTTTATAGTTGAACTTCTACGAATAATCGGTCGGGTTCATGATTTGATGACGACGCTTTCTTAGGTTTGTCTACTGTTAATTAATTTGTTTAGTCTCAAGTTTGACAAACAAGTTGTAACAGGTTGACACTGGTTTCTTTTTATTCTGCGATTTAATTATTTCGAAATAGGTACCATGACGCATTGGGCGGCATAATAGCATAACGAATCATCAATGAGCCTTATGTAAGGGGGAAAGATCATGTATTTTAATATAGATGTGGATTCTTTGGCTCCCTTTGGCTCTTATGGCCCATTCAGAGCTGGTTTCATTTATTAATTTGTCAGTACCCAACTGGGCTCTTATTCGCAATCTTACTTTAGATCCTATGATCATTTTGAATCTCTCCGGTTCGCTCACATCTTTCCAATTCAACACTGACTTTGTCTAGCAAACTCTGTGCTCATAGAAAACAACTTATCAAGTATCAATATTATTTTTCCCTTTTCTTCGAATACTCATAGCTATATTTTCTTTTCCAGTTGGCAAACCTTGAGGGCCTCCAGTCGGGGGTCCCGACCCGCACCACGGCCACCATCACGCCCACTCAGCTGCGGAACTTCGAGCAGACTTACATCGAGCTGACCAACTGCCGCAGCGAGCCGACCACGCACGCCGGCTTTGTACCACCTTCAGTCACGCACGCCAACAACTACGGTATGTAGAGGATTCTTTTAGGGAATTAGACCGGGATTTGAAATTATATTTGGGGCATTTGAAAGGGAATTTGGGGGATTAGAAAGGGAGTTTGGGGCATTTGAAAGGGAATTTGGGGGATTAGAAAGGGAGTTTGGGGGATTAGAAAGGGAATTTGGGGATTGGAAAGGAACTTTGGTAATTAGAACGGTTATTTGGGGGATCAGAGATAGTTTTTGGAGTTTTAGAAATGGAATTTGTTAAATTAAAAAGAGAATTTGGAGAATTTGAAAGGGAATTAGGGTTGGGGAAACATTTCTAATCCGAATTTAAGGAATTACTTTCCGAAATTAGCAAAGATATTCATAAAAATATCTTTCAATTACCCAACAAAGTAATGGCCTGTCAAAATCAAAATATTTTGAATAAAAAAATCGACTGTAACATAAAACTATAATAACATCTCCATCTTTCTAATTCCAGGCATCCTGAATTCGGTGGGGTACTGCGACTCGGGCCCGACGACGGCGCTGCACGTGTCGCCGGGCCCCATGTCCGCCAGCGGCGACAGTAGCAGCAGTCCCGGCCTGCCCACGCCCAAGCGGCGCAACATGGGCGGCCGCAGACCTACCAAGACACCCACTGACATCTCTCCCGAGGAGGAAGAGAGACGCAAGGTCAGGAGAGAGAGAAACAAGATGGCTGCCGCTCGCTGCCGTAAGCGCAGACTCGATCACACAAACGAACTGCAGGACGAGACTGATAAACTCGAAGAGAAGAAACAATCACTCCAGGAGGAGATTCGGAAATTGAACCATGATCGGGAACAGTTAGAGTCGATTTTACAGACTCATATGCTGTCGTGTCCTCTCGGCAAGCGGTCGACGAGTCCTCCCGATGTCAAGCCCTTCCAAGAGTATGCCTACCCGGAGATGCCCGAAGACGGTGTGCGAGTTAAAGTGGAAGTTGTAGAACCTGTTGTGGACCCCGTCATGGTGTTGGATAATATATTTACTTCGCCGGCGAATGACAAGAAGTGAGTATACTCTTTTTTTGAATATTCGTCTGTTTTTTTTTGCCAAATGGGTTTGCTCTTGACGTCGATATCGCCTGAAGGAAAACGATGCCAGTTTACCATGGAACGAGCGTGCCCAGAAGATGTCTGTTCACTTTGATGAAGCAATAATTATTGCAAACTTATTTTAAAGTTCTATTTGAAGTGGATTGTGAAGGTAGAAACGTCTATTTGTAAAAATCTTAAAAGCCTGTAATGTAATATCAATTGTGGGAAACATAAAATATAATGTCAATGTGTTTCGGGTGCCTGAAAAAAAACCTTAACGAATAATTATGCTTATGTAACATTTCGACTGCTTGATTTAGCATAAGCTCGAGTTGAAACGAGAGACTAATGGGCAATAAATTAACATTGTTTATTTTTTTTTTCCAGAATAATGTTGTCGGCGGCCAACCCTATGGTGACGAGCTCTGCGCCGGCGCCGCTGGACACGCCGCCCGTGCTCTCGCGCCCCAACAGACCCAACTCCTTACAGGTGCCGCTCAGCCTTACGCCCGCACAGGTATTAAGGCTTTTTATTTATTTTTATATAGTTTCGATTATAAGAAAGTAAGAATTTTAGGCTGATTCTGAATAAGCGATTTTTTTTCATTTGAGAAGACTTCTCGCAAAACATTTTGATTTATCGTAAGAAAAAGAATGATGATAAAATATTTTGTCCATTGATAAACAGATTTTAACTTTAACTACCCTCTTCTACTATGAAAAACGACTGTACACCAAACGAAAGACTTCTAGAATCTAGCCATAACTAACAGAACCCTTCTCTATTCCAGTTACACAACAACAAAGCGCTTGGCAACAATAAAATAGCGGGCATAGAGATAAGCACGCCCAGCAACGGCATCCCGTTCAACTTCGACAGCCTGATGGAGGGCGGCACGGGCCTCACGCCCGTGCACCCGCACCCGCACCCGTGCGCGCAGCAGCAGCGCGCCGCGCCCGACGCGGCGTCGCCCGACGCGCACGGCAGCCTCGTGAGCCTCTAGCCCGGCCAGCCCCTGCCCCGAGGTGCGTGACGTCATGCGTCGCGACTAGTTCGTCTTCTAAAGACTACGCTACACTTATTTATTCTGTATCGGCAGCGCCGAAATCTCTCTTTCTCGTCTTTTTCCGGTTCGGTCGGAAGCCGATCGAATCTTTCTATCTTATTACTCTTTATTTATTGAGAGGTATTTTAAGTAACATACTTGCTCACTTGTGCTTTGTATTTATAATCGTAGTCTTGTTAAAGTTAGTGACGGCTGCGTCGCCGTCGCCGGCCTACTGAAGTCAATTTACGAGCTGTTTTATAACATTCTAAAGAAAAAAATATTTTTATAAATAGATGTGTATTTCTGCAGAAATAATAATTGTGATCGAAAAATAAAACAGAGTTTTATTTGAAGCATTTCAGGGATTTATTTTCGTGTTGTGCTTAATGTCTAGCGAGGCTAGAATAAACGGTGCGTTTTATATTGTAAGGTAATGTTTGTAAAAGATCTCTTTTACACTGTTCACTTCGGAATATTTCGGCACAAAAATGTATTTATTGAACGATCCTCAAAGTATCTTGTCATAATAATCGTCGTGCCATTTACTACGTCTACTCTCAGGAATACAATAATTACGAGTACGAAATATTTAGTTAACCATAAACTAACAGCAATATTACTTAAAGAATAATTAATATATTGAATGTAAGTTAGCTCAATGTTGATGTAACGTCTTACCGTTCCATTGGATTAGGTACTGGTAGTGTAAAATTATTGTTAAGCCTTTTGTGATACGTCCAGTGATTTGTGAGCGCCCGCGGCTCGTGGCCCGGCGCGGTTGTCTTATGTATTGTAACTCATGCCATTACATATGTTATACCGTTGAACGTACGTACATACATGCTGCACTGACTGCATTTTTATACTCTCATTATCTAATGAAATTAACTATTTTCTAATTACAGTTATTAAATTGTTACAGTAAATAAAGTATATAAGTCAATTATAATATTATAAACATTAATGCTATGATACTAATGATCCGTGGCATGAGTTTCCTAGGATGTCTTTAGTCTGTAGAGACACTGGAATAAAAAATAAATTAGATTAAGGCAATAATTAGTGTAAGGGCACTTAACGATTTAATTATATATTATATGCATAACTTAGACCAAATTATTACTTCATGTGCTTTATCGTAGTTGTAATTAAAATCTAAGCCAAATATTTAGTTTATGTCGTTACTTTAGGTTTAGTTATTCCCGTTAAAGTATTATTGTCTACGCGCAGAGAGCGGAGAGTATTTATTTAGTAATCTACGACTTATTGTATGACCAGCATGGATTATATCTAGTGCAATAGTGCAGAACATTGCCTATGGTTTTATAAGCGACAATTTTTGCTATGAAGTTATTACTCATTCGAAATATTATTACGCATAATATGAACATCTAGGATTAATAGAGATGTAATTTTTTCTAGACGATTTTTCTTAACGCAATTGTAGAATACTTTTGTATTTTTTCATGAAAATTAGCAAAGCAATATATTTGATAAAATTATTGGAATTTATAAGCAGATGTAGTAAAATATATATGTAAATCAGAAAATATAAATTTTGTTTACATACACCTGAACTGGCTTTTTTATTTTATTTGACGAACCTTCGTAATGTCTGATGGCCATCATGGCAATTTTATTGGAGAAAGCGAGGTTTCCTGAAAGAAAAAGTAACTAAATACCTTCTGGGCTTTCAATTGTTCCTCAAAGTATTACGCATCCACTTCTCAAGACGAAATCGAATGTATTTTTTTATTCCGAGATAGATGTAAAACAATATCTCTAACACACTAATGCAGCTGCATCCCATGAACAGGCCAAATACACCGCCCAGATTCGCTGAAAGAAAACACACCATTAGTACTGGAGCCTACTCAGTGAAGTAAGTACAGCGCAGTGCGGTTTATACTGGCAAAATAATAATTTGGACTTTATTTCAACGTTGTTAAGAACGCAGTTTTGAAATACTGTTGCCAGTGAAAACAAAAGGTAAGCCTCCTAATTTCCATCATAGGGGAGCATTTTCTGCTAATAACCAGTCTGCGAGCTACTGCTGAGAATTTCCTAGTGAAAAAAGCAAATAAAAACGCTTGTCAAACTCAAACCCCCGATCCCAGATCACTCAACAATCGTGCTTTCGTCCACTACACCAACGACGCAGCCTACCATAATTAGCCTATAATGTTCCCATTGCTGGGACACAGTGACAGGAATCCTCTCTGTGAGAGGGAGTGGGCTGTAATCTACCACGCGGGCCCAGTGCGGGTTGGTAGATGTCACATGTCTTCGATTTTTTGGTTCTTTTACATGCCGTTTTCCTCACGATGTTTTCGTTCACCGTTTTGAGAGCAGTGGTGATGAAATGGCCTGAGTTCGAACCTACGACCTACAACTAGTAAGTCACGATGGTTACGCTCTGTGGAAACTATTAGGCTTAACGTATGCTGAGACGAAGGTAACGCAGCACAGTTCAGTACAGATTTTGCAGGGTAGGGCAGGCGAGGCAGACAGGCCACGAGCGCATGCCGCAACGCAGCTACACAGACACATTCGCGTCCTAGCTAGTACAAACAATCCCGGCCGTTACCACTGAGCCACCACTGCTCTGTGGCAGCCTATAACCAGTAGTTTCTAATAAAGAGAAAATAATGACAAAAAGTGACTTACATACTAAACTGATGATAGACATGACCGTCTCCTGTTTTTGCTTTATATAAACCGGATTATTGAAAAAGAATTGCATTGCACTCGAGCTCGCGTTCAAAACTAATCCCGTACTGAAAAAACAAAACATAATATTATACGTCATAACTAGTCATAAGGTAGTATCACAGATATAGATACACAATCTGTGGGTAGTATACAGTATGTTAATAAACAAAGACTGTTAACGCGCAATAGAATACCACAAAAAAAAAGTATAGGTAAAAGAACTACTCTGTATACGCGCACTTGTATTGTATTTAACATTGTATTTATTTTAATTTAAGTTATATTTATTTAAAAATTAAAATGTTTATTGAAATAAACATTTTAATTTTTAAATTAATTTTATTGTATCTATTTGAAGGTGGTGCTTCTTTACGTATCATTTTAATGTTTGTGAATATTTGATTATAAAAAAAAACATAAATGGACGCTATACTATTGCGGGTTAACGGCAACGCCCTCTGTTAGTTAATATACTGTATTAAAACTGCAATATGGCTAAGAAAGAGTTAAGAGCCTCTTTTTCCCTTTCTTTGGTGTTCTGTCGGAAGCTAATCAATTTTCGACTTTATTTCAATGATGACCAATGTTGATATTTGTTTGGCAGTGAAAACTACGCTTCGGCTGGCCTTAAATCGTCCGACGGATTGGACTTCCTCCGGTTCACAGTTAATACTGAACTACTTGGATATCTTTTCTCGTATCGAAGCAAATTATGAGCTCATGCCGTAGTAAAGTAAGCATATTAGCCATCGCCCGTGGCTTGACTGCTGATGCCGAGGCACAGTTTTTTCTTTGCAGTCGGATAGATTTACTGGCAACAACACCCAGTGCGAGTGGGGCACCCCTGATCAAACTATACCCCATCTGTCGGAGTCTGGCACCTCTGATCAGACTATACCCCATCTGTCGGAGTGTGGCGCCCCTGATCAGACTATGGCCCATCTGTCGGAATGTGGCGCCCCTGATCACACTATGGCCCATCTGTTAGAGTGACCCAAATGTCCGTTAAGCGCCTTATCCTATCCATTTAGACTAAATAAAAAGACAGAAAAATATTTTATTTGGGGAACCGTTTTTCGGTTTAGAAATACGCGTTAAACAATAAAATAAATACAAGTGATATCTCACTACACCCCCTACCCCCCTTCCAACTTGTGATATTTCGTGATTTTTTCCGAACCCCTTGCCCCCGTTGGCAGCCTAACGTGATTTATGGACGACTTGCCCTTGACGGTGAGCACCGCTTTTGACGCCGCAATACGCCAGTGGCACCTACTGGGCCCAAACACTGATATATGATATTGATGTACTTACCGTGGATATGAAACGAAAAATACTACATTTATTTTTTAAACAGTGGTACTATACTAACTATGGGCTCCTAAGGACGTAAGGCAGAGCATTAAAGTTGCCCATGGTCAGTTCGGCGCTGTACCTCCGTGACACACAGTCTCGAGGACAGTCGCACTGCTGTGCCGCTAGCCAGTTGTGCATGTCCTCTGAAAAGTAACGTCATTTATAAAAGTTATCTTAAAACGTAGTTCTACAAGGGCGAATAAAGATTTTTTTTTAAACAAGTGAATTTATATAAAAAATTTAAAAATCCCCGACCTAAAAACCTCATTTCTCGTTCCTACTCCATCACCAGGCCCTGTTCACCGTCTATCTATAACCTATTAATTGAGACCATTCCAATGAGCCCAGACACGATACCTGTGCTGTAAGTAGGTAAGTAGGTGATGATTCAAGATTACCTACTATGTTCCTCTAATATCATTGAAGTAACAGAATACCAAATTTCAAATCAATCAGACCTGTGGAAGACGCTTACATTCATCAACTAGAAAAAACTTAATAATCATCAAACGGTTGAACCGATTTTGATAAAACATGTCTAAGAACCATCGATAGAAAACCTTCTTTGAAATAAAAAAAACCGCTTTTAAATCGGTTCACCCGATTAAGAGCTACGGTGCCACAGACACACAGACACACAAACATAGCGGTCAAACTTATACTCGTAACACCCCTCTTTTTGCGTCGGGGGTTTTGCATTCCCTTAAAATTATGTGAGTGTATAACTTAACCATTCCAAAACCAGGACTCCACTATCACTCGACCAACAAACACGCATAATTATAATCACGCTTTAAATTTTCACGCTTTTTTAAGCACGCTTGTAATCCTTGAAGCGTTTAGGCAGAGTGGTACCTACAGTTCACCCAACTCTAACGGAACAACCAACCCATAGGGAACACCAGAGTCAGGGCTCTACAGGAATCATATCACTATTTTCCTCATAGAAAACTGTAATACCAAAGTAGAGGGTCATTCTCCTTTGTGCCCTTTCATGTGTCATAATGACTAGGCAATATTTCATAACATTGTGCAACTTGACTACCATTACCAAGGTACACGCCAAATGCAAAACATTAGTACAAGGTCTACCTTGATTAACTTGAGAATTAATGGCCCAACTCAGGTTCAGGAGGAGCTCAATATCGTGGGTAATACCCACGATATTGAGCTCATTTAAATGATTGTGACTCAATAATTATAATTTGGGTTTTTCTGTTAAGAAAGTCTGCGGTCGCTTGACCTTAAGATTTTTTCCCTGTAGATTGGCCTGTAGCCAATAAAACGAGTAATGAATAATACGCAGGGTTATCGTTCTGCTTGGCTACTTAGCGTGCTTAGGTTTAACATCATATTATTGTGTCATTATAAAGCTAAGCGCAAGTTATAGTCGCGAACTCGCGACGCAGTAAGGCTAACCGTAGGCTGAGACGCAGGTCCACGCAGCGCAGCGACGCAGACATGTGTCTGTACTGCTCTGCGTCTCGTTGTAGAGCCGGCACAGATATCTGCGCGACGCGTGCAGCAGCCTAATTACGTAATGCACGATCAATTTTAAATTGAAACCAATTGAAAAAGATTGCCAGTCCATTGCTTCATAAGTTCGACAAAAAAAATTGAGCAGATGTTTTTTGTCGAACTTATGAAGCAATGGACTGGCAATCTTTTTCAATTGGTTTCAATTTAAAATTGATCGTACATTGCGTAATTGGGGGGCGGGTCGTCACTGTTCTATACCACTGATTCATAATTTTGTTTTAATGACAGATTATTAGCTAGGACGCGAATGAGTCTGTGCAGCTGCGTCGCGGCATGCGCTCGCGGCCTGTCTGCCTCGCCTGCCCTACCCAGCAAAATCTCTACTTTGCTGTGCTGCGTCACCTTCGTCTCAGCATACGCTTAGCCTAATTAATTCAGACAGATTCAAATTTAGAATTTGCATTGTTTCCAGACCAGGACAATGGCATGCCGGATAAGAGCAGTGGTGGAACCACCGTGAATTACTAGTCACGGTGCACGGGTCTAGGCCGTAGGTTCGAACCCTGACATGCGCTTAACTTTGTGTGAATTATTTCATCACCACTGCTCTCAAAACGGTGAAGGAAAATATCGTGAGGAAACCGGCATGTCAGAACCAAAAATTCGAAGACATCTACCAACCCGCACTGGGTCCGCGTGGTGGATGACGACTCAATCCTGTCTCAAAAGTGGGAACTGGGAACATTATAGGCTGATAAAGGTCATCGCCCATTATAACAGCACCGCTCCAGCACGGTAGCGCCCCGGCACCACCTCGAAAAATCTAGTCGTCAACGCGCCGTAAGCCTGGCGACGGCTAGTCGCCAACGCGCCGTCAGCAAGGCGACCGCTCGCTGCCGGCACGCCACCGGCGAGGAAATAGTTTATTGTTTATTCACAAGCAAGGCGTCACCGTGCGGCCGGCGAGGTGTCACCGCGCTTACGGCGAGGCGTCACCCCGCGGACAGTGAAGCGCCGGCAAGCGGGCTCCTCGCTTGAAGCGCGCTGTCGGCCCGACGGGTGACGGCTTGCGGGCCGCTCGCTGCCGGCGAGCCGTCCACTATTTTGTTTAGCCATCGTAAAATAGACTTTAATACATTTGACTTAAAGTCCTAACTTGATTGACAAGTTATTTGCCGTGTCGGAGCCGTGCTGCTATAATGAGCGATGACCTTTATGCGGTGCAATGAGGTTCGCACACATTTGGGCGGGTTGTGCCGTGCCGCAACGCAACGCGTAACAGCGGCCGCAAAAATACGTCTGACAAGCGATCCGCTAGTGTGGCTAGGTGTGGCCCGCTTGTTGTGTGCGATGATTCGTAAAAAATTTACTAAAGATGATGAAGGAGGATTCATTCATGCATTGCGTTGTATCGCGGCCCGCCCTAATTTTCGATAGCTTTAATAGCCTATTAAAGCTATCGAGAACTTTTATTCGAAACTTACTGCGCCCAGACAAAATGAAGTACTAGACCTGTACCTTATCTGTTTGCACAGTTGTACAGCATACACTTTTAGTCAAATATTGGAAAATACTTACACTAAAAGTGTATGCTGTAACCAGAAGTGTATGCTGTAAACTGCTATAAGAGCGCATGGTAACACCACTATAAACCAAAAATAAAAAAAGGAATATTAACTCACTCTTAACTTTAATAATACACGGTATGCTGGTAATCTTGCAGGCGGCATGGTCCGCCACATTGGGCAGGAAGGCGAGGAAGCACTTGCAAGCCTTGAACACGGCCGCCACATAGCACATGTGGTCGCAGTCCGAGTTGTGGTATTTCCTGAAGAACGGCAGCTGGTGTTCGTCTTCGAAATAGCACTTGCGACTGTAAATTTTCCAAGCCAATGTAAGTAGACTGGCGATCTTTATTAAGGATGGTCAGACGTCCCATAGAACATAATTATACTGCATTCACGATTTAGTTTGCAAACATGTAAACAAATATTGTATTTTTGGAAGAATTATTAGAAATAGAATTATTTTGTGGATCAAAACCACAGCATATACAGCGAAAATTCTCTGTATGTAAGCTCGAAAACGTTTTCCTATGAACAGTGCTACTTTTACAGTGTTTCACACAAAAGTACAGTTAAACCAGAAATATATGCGTTTCGGTAATCTTCGTGTTCTCGAATAAGCACGAACGTCGCGCCACAGAAAAGCTTCTTAGTTTTGTATTGTGGCGCTTTGTAGTAGTGTACCTAACACTGCGAGTTTGTGTGAAGTTTTCTTTCAGTTGGTTTTCTCCCTACCCGTTAAAAAAAAAGGTTAAGTTGTTTCTTACAATGGTAATACATCTCTCATCATCACGAGTTCGGATTTTCGAAAATAGACCATGATTGCCGAAATGCATACTTTTCGTGGGAGATCTGTAATGCAATGTGTTACCTTACCTCCACACAGGCAGCGACTTAACGTCATCAGAGCAGTAGGTGTAGGTGGCGTGTAGAATGTGGAAGGACTCCCCTTTAGTGTCGACCACGGCCATCTCATCGTCTGACGGGAATTCAGACCAGTCCGTGTACATCAGCTGGATATGAGAAGTGGTAAATGTAACATGTATAATAGCTTTACATTGCTTGCTAAATAGTAACAGCTGCACGGGTCGATCAGGTTAAGCTACATTTGCCGTGGTAAGTCCGTGGATGGGTGAGCATATTAACCTACCGGAGACCCCTTCGTGGCTCGGAAAGCACGTTAAGCCCTTGGTCCCGCCAGGGTCGCGAGAAAGTCTTAAAGGGTTACCGTGGCCTCTGGCAACGTACAGGCCACTGAATTAACTCGGGTAGGTTTTAGTCAGTAAGAGTCTGACACGCCCTCCCGCTCCGCTCAGAGCGGGAGAAGTTATTAGATGATTTCCCACCCCAACAAAAAATAAAAAGCTATGGGCCCGGCTGTCATTCTGGGATCTTTGACAGTCATTACGGGTTCTCAGAAGCCCGAAAGTCTGATAACCAGTCTTACCAACGGGTATCGTGTTACCTAATAACTGGATTGGGGTGGTCAGATAGGCAGTCACTCCTTGTAAAATACTGGTATTCAGCTGCATCCGGTGAGACTGGAAGCCGACCCCAACATAGTTAGGAAAAGGCTAGGTAGATTGATTGACATTTATACCCTTTATAATGATACTCATTTAAAGTAAATTATTAGTATGGTTTTTGAAAAATTTATTAAATTAATCTCTGAAATAATCACAAGACTGCAAGATGTCGACATTGGGAAGTTTTTACAGCCATGCAGCCGGTCAAATAGGTTTTGAACAAGCGAAACGCAAGTCGCGCTTCTTTGGTCTAAGCGCAAGCCTTAAATATGCCTTGAAAAACAGCGCTTAGGTATTGCAATTGCAGCGCGTAATACGCGGGTCGCCAGCGGCGGCGCGTAATGAAAACACCGCGTGCATAGGTCTTAAATAAAAAATCCTCGCTATTTTTTATTTTTTTTGTTTATTGTTATTTATTTGCGCACAATTATTACCAAAGAATTCTGTTGATATTACAATATACAAGGCCGCAAGAAACAGTCACAATACCCCCCGTACTAGTCGATAGTCTTGATACTGTATTACAGTGGGGTATTCCTCATTGCTGTGACCCCTAAAGTAACAAACGTAGGATAAACGTAAACGAGTACTATACCCTAATAGCTCCAGCATTGAGTAGTGTGCCAGGTATGGCGTCTTCTGCATCGTAGTCTGTGACCACTATCAGCGCGTTAGTGAAACCCACAGCGTTCACCGTGCGGTTCCTGAAGTTTGGTATCATTGTGTTTCTGAAATGCAAAGATAATATCAGCCTCATGACTGAAGACTGCTGTCAATCATGCCTTCGCACAAGCAAGGGCATGATTGATCACCACGCTCATTGCGCGTACTTATTATAGGCGGTGGCGGACTAAGCCTGTCAGGGGCCCGAGGCGGCAAATCTAAATAGGGCCCCCACGCCCACGAATGAACGTCGAAATATTCAGCACGTTGCCTCGAAAGGTTAGGTTTTCTTTTGATGATTGATGCAGAAATAGGACATACTTTGTCTACAACAGAAAGGCTTGAGCATCATATGAATAGAGGATGTTAGAGCAAGCGATGCGAGCTCGTTAGTTTAATTTTTTTTAAATATTTATACAGAAAATAGGAACCTACACAGAAAAGTTTGGTTTTTTGTAGGATGTAAGAGAGCGAAGCGAGCTAGAAAATGTTTGCACCCCACCCCGGATAGATAAGGTTTTCTTTTGAATATTTGTTTATTAATATGAGTTACTTTATTGACGTATGCAGAGAAGTCTGAGGAAAAAGAGCGAGCGTAGCGAGCTCGAAAATTATAGCACCCTACGTTTATATTTAACTTGGGTAGGGGGCCCCCAACTACAAACTGCCTTTTAATTACTGAACATATTTTGGTCTTGTTTGGGATTTGATTTAAAAGTATTTCTCTAGTTTTGGCCCCCCGGAGGACCAGGGGCCCGGGACGCACCGCACCTGTCACCCCGGGCCCCCGCATCGAAATCTGTTCAGCCGTTAAGACGTGAAAACGTGATAAACAAACTCACATTCGCATTTAGGATTAAATATTCAATTGTATTGTACGTACATTTTGCCATTAAATGTGTAAAGATTATTGAAGGCACAGCAGTACCCATGAGTGGTAAGGATCGGCTTGAACAGCTCTGAGCACTTCTTATATAGCTTGCCTTCCAAATAACATCGCTTTAGGAATCTGTCGCAGGTCTGAGGCATCGTGCCCATTACTTCTGGAATCTGTAAGAGAAACAGGTGGAAGGAAAACTGAAGTATAATGGCCTTATTACAATATCTTTAGATCCTGGTTTAAGCCATCGAGACATATTTGAATTTCTTTTTTAACTCTATAATTAAGTACCGAAAAAAGTAAAAGTTATAATATAATAATACAAATTACCCTATGATGAAAAAAAATATGGAGCTCGTGGCTAAGTAATAACAACGGCACGGGTTCATCCGTCAGGTTAAGCTACACTTGCCGGTTGGTCAGTGGATGGGTGAACATCTTTACATACCGAGACTTTTCCGTGCCTCGGATGACACGTTAAGCCGTTGGTCCCGGCTGTCATTCGTGGATCTTTGACAGTCGTTACGAGTCGTCAGAAGCCCGACACCATTCTTACCAAGGAGTATCGTATTACCCAGTTAGTGGGTTGTGGAGGTCAGATAGGCAGTCGCTCCATGTAAAATACTGGTATTCAGCTGCATCCGGTTAGACTGGAAGCCGACCCCAACATAGTTGGGAAAAGGCTAGGTAGATGACGAGTATTGCTAGTCATGTCATTTAGAAACTTAAAATTAAATTGTAGTATTCAGCTGCATTTGGTTGGAAAGGTTTCCCGGATGATGATGACGAAGTAAGATCCCACGACATGATTTTAGCCTAAATTATCTATACAAATAAATAAAATTTCAAGTGTCTGTTTGTAATGTCAAAATAACAGCTTTTTACTAAATGCATATGAAAGTATATACGATCCATACAACAAAAACACAATTACATTTTTTTTTGTTTGTCTGTCGTTTTGTTCCAGCTAATCTCCGAAACGGCTGGACCGATTTGGACGGGACTTTCATTGGTAGATAGCTGAGGCCACTGGGCGTAAAATAGGCATAAATACTTTTTATTCCGATATTTCCACGGGAACATAGGGATTAAAAGAAAAAAACTACATTACGCGGGTGAATCCGCGGGACGCAGCTAGTAATAAAATAAAACCTATTTCCTTTACCTATTTCAAGATTAATTTGCATACTTACTGTGTATCGGTTAACTTCTAAAAGGTGCTGCAAGTGTTTTAGCATGTTCTCATCTAATCCGTTCATAAGTTCGTAGAAACCTAAGATCACGGGCAGTGCAGCTTCCAGGTCAATCGTTACGTTACCATCTCTGCAAGCATTAATTACTCAAAGGATAGTTGGATCCTAGGAAAGAATAACAACAGTTCCAATTTTCTTAATCCGAGATTTCAAGTCCCACTTTTTTTTTACATTATTAGGCTGATTACGTTAATGTTCAGAGTATGGCTGGAGCATGGAGGGGAGCATGGAGGCTGCATTACAGCAATAAATGTTTACCTCGCTATGAGCAAGGTTCCAGACAAAACGGCAGCGAGGCACTCGCCCAGTTCATTCGCCAGTGTTCATCCGACGCCTTTATACGTTGCAATATTATTAATCTATCAGAGTCTAAATAAATAGATAGATTAACATTACGGTTGGATGATTGACATTACGGTTGCGCAAAGCCCCCCAAGCCCCCCTCTCCCTTCTCTACCCACGTCTTATATAGCCGAGCTTTCATTGGTTGGTACTGCTTAGTGCTTGAACAGGACATTACTCAAAACTAAAATGCACTATGTACTTACTTTTTAAATTGTAAGTTACTATACCCAATTTCAAACTACCGTTCACATAAATACTCAATACTAGACTTACACAAGACTCCTCTTAAAATACTTCAAAGAAGAGATGGTCATCTGGTTAGGAGAACAGAGGGTGATGGCAGGGTAGGGCAGGTTCGCCACCGGCTCAAACTGATTCTCAATAGTCACCCTTGTAGGCATCTCAGCGAACCGGTTGTATAGCAGGAGGGTGAGCAAAAACGACATCGCTAGCACGGCTATCATATTAGCTGCCCAGAAACATCTGTGTGGGTGAAAAATTGTCTATGAAATTGGTGGATGAGTGGATTCGTTCAGTGTAAGGTGAAGAAAAAATGTTACTGCTTGTATGTTCACAACACAAATTCTATTATAAGTCTAAACGCGAAGACTTGTAATTGGCTTTCTGTCGACTATTGTTTCCTTTTTGTTTTACTGTTATTTTTAGCTGTAAGTCTTCCATGCTGTAATAAATAAATAAAATGTAACGCTTGGCATAGGAGCGAAACATATTCCCTGAAAAGGGTCGATAACGAGCTTGGGCGTATGATACGCCTAGCTATGTTTTTAAATGAAGTATTATTTTTCTTCCTTTAAAGCCATGGCCGAAACTCTCATAAGAAAATGAACGAATTCCATGGCAGTAAGTTTAAGACCTCTATACAGAATTTCCACGCAAGCTCCACCCTCCTCGCCACTCCAATATATGACGCTAAACGTGAATTCCGGTTCCAGTGAATTCCACGTGCGCTCTTTGATCGTGTTCGAGCACGAAACTAAATGGCGTAAGTTTCAATTCTTATTTCATTTGCAACTAAAGTAATAATTGATCTAGAGAAAAAAAATCTTGTGGCTGGATAATAAACTATATTTTCTTACTGCGAATACATATTTTAGACGTAAAAGCAGAGTAATCTTTGTTATAAATATGTAAAAAAGACATGATTTTCGAAATAAAAAATCAATCATGCGACAATTTTACAATTATGAAACTGTCTTGTACATAGTAAGTAAAAGATCCAATAAATCATATACTAGAGTTCCATTTTGATAGTATGCGTGACTGTTTCAGAATATTAATGCAAATTAACATACATACAGTCTAGGGAGCCTCCTCTTAATATAAGACGAACACATTGATGTTGGACCAAAGGAAATAATATAAGAATACCTTGATATGATATCCGGATAGAGGTAAAAATACTTGAGTCCTACTATAGTGCTCCGCAAACAGTAGGTCCGCAGGAGACGCCGGAAGTTTTCCATTATATTTGCTGATCTCCTAATTAAATAATTCAACGTAAATGTATTAGAACAGCTTTGAACAGTTTTCCGCGCTTTCCCTTTTAAAGGGCTGCAGTTAAATGCTTTATCAGAAGTGTATTTAAATATTTACAGTAAAAATAATATCGCTAATTCTGAAACACTGTATAAACAGTCACGATAAGCTAATTAATTATAATTATGAATAATTAAAATATAATTGTAATCTCTAAATCTGCTGTGAACAAGCAGCTGTGTTTCATGTTAAATTTTTATTGACGTCACTCCTCGTACCGTATATGTGACAATTTTTATTGTTTTGTGTGTGTGTGTGTCAATAAATAAAAGATAATATTTAGGAAAAATGTATAAAGTGATTTTATTGAGAAATTCTCATTACATATTTTTTTATAGGTTAACAATGTTCTAAAGTTTCTGTTGACAATTTCAAACCAATATTTATTTTGATGTTATACATATATCTATTAATACACGGTGCATAATAGCGTCACTCGTGTTGAAAGTAAATACATCAAACGTTTACTGATAATAATAATTAAGTATACATACATAAAATTACGTAAATTTTTCACTAGGGTAGGCGTTTAGGGAGTATCCCTTTGCTTCTACAGAAATAATAGAATTTTACAGAATACATACTGAAATTTTTTAAACAATTGCACACTAACGTTTTGGGTAATTTAAATATAATTTTTACTTTAATATAACTATATTTTTATATAAATGTATTTGTGACGATTGCATTTACAGTAATTATATTTATAAATATCGATGTAAAAAGTTGTCGACATCGGATATTCAGTTTACCACTGGAGAAGTAAATATTTTTATACATAATAATATATCATATAATTCCACTTAGCGTGGTGTGACATTTATAAATACACGTTTAAATATAACACACAACAAGAGTACACTCAAATAATTTGCCTTTCTTAAGGTAAATAGTGCCCAAACAATTTTTGGCGTACAATACGCCAACGACAATCATTGCAAAGAACATAGGGGTGCACAATCGTACGTACACTCCACTAATACTACTACTTGTTCCAATAACTCAAAATATATATTCTCATTATATTTTCTTATATACTCATATATTTTCCAAGTGCTTATCACATTTATTATTCACAGGTTTTAATGATAAACTGATCGAGCTTATAATAACGAAGATAGACGTTTTTCGCTTTATACTTAGGTATTAAGTATCTTCTATATTTTATAGCAGGTACTATTTTGGCTTTCATGAATATATTATAACAATATGAAAAGTAGAGTACGCGACAACGCAGCTTTGAGGTATAAAACATAAATGTAGACATGTAGTTTTTTCTCCAATTGTATTTTCCAACCACATAATCGCGCTGCCGCAGACTTATCGGCTATTCTATAAAATACTGGATGCATTAATAATTCTGGCTAAGTCTGGAAACTTATGTGATATCTACAATTGGTCGTCTTAGTAAGCCTATAATGATGAAGCTAAATGACATTATACTTGTCGAAGTTGAGCCGCGAAAACTGAGCAACTCTTGTAAATATTTCAGTGATATTAATAATAATAACATAACGCATGTTATCCCCGCAGGGTACGACAGGGGACCTATCACTCCTGCCGGGGTTGCGGGTAGTCCCAAGGGGAAACCGTGGCCCCTGGCAAGGCAAGGGAAGGAACACGGGTGGGTTTTAGTCAGTAAAAGTCTGACACGCCCTGCCGCTCCGCCCAGAGCGGGAGAATTCATTGGATGATATCCCAGGCAAAAAAAAAAAAGGGGACCTATCACTCACATTTTGTCAGTTATGTTTAAGTCCTATGTAATAGGGGGCGACCCTATTGCCATCAACTGGCCACAGACTCAGACTCCGTGCTGAAAAACAGAATAACACTTTACCTGACCTGGGAATCGGACCCAAGACTTCACGCTCGGCAGTAGCGCTTGCGACCAGTAGACCAACAAGGCAGTACTTATATTATATTCTGATATATTTATTGTAATATAATAATTATATTCTTTGAGTATTCGCGTAAAATATATAAGACTATTGTAATATAAACATACATTTGTTTATAACATCTTTTTGGTTGAATACTGTTATGTAAATGAATATTAGATAGTAAAATAAAAAAATATTTAAATTTCGTTTTTTTTTCTATATCTATGATGAGCAAACATTGAGAGATTCAGTAGAAAAAAAGTATTTAATGTAATATGTGTACTTAAATAGTTATTTTTATACATTAAAACAATCAGTTATACTTTTTAATTGTAAAAAAAAAGAATGCAGTATTTAATGATACACAACTCTGAGTGATAAATTCTTATGTTATAACTTAAAATGTCTGTAAATGCGAGATTTATTGTGATTCTGCAATACACACACCAACAAGACAGCGGGCGCTAGCAGACGACATTTAAATAAGATGAAATATAATAGTACATTCGGCAAAAGAGATACCCAATTTAGTAGGACTAGTCAAATCTTTAACATTGTTTGTCAGTGTTTCGTACGTTTAAAAAGTATCTCGCACACCTACTACCCGCATTTAAGAATGTTATATATATTTTTTGGTTGGATACCAAAACTTTTCTGCTGACTGTACACGTACGTCACACAATTTTTTACGATAAATTCGACTATCGAAAGCTTTATATTTTACCGACTTCCATAAAAACCGTTAGAGTTACAGTTGCAGGCAATTTTCCTAATGTTTTACAACGCTAATATTACAACACTAACATTCGTTTCTATGGCCGCATGTTTACATACACGTACCTACTTCCCTGTTATTAAATATTTGGAAAATCTCAGATATAATATTTTTAGTTAGTAAGTATATATTTTTAATCACTCCTCTATAAAAGAGTTCTCGCCGTAAGTACGTTCCTTTTGGTGTTAGTCTACGAATAATTAATTCGTAGGTGTTAGTTATATATTTATATACTTTATAAGACATCAATTTGTTCCGCATTTAAGCTAATATTTCGTATCCTTGCCTACAACTAAATCATATATACTTTTACATAACATTTTGTATTATTTATAATATTAGGCATGCAGGTTTTTACTTTATTTTTTAGTAAAATTTTGTATAATTCCAAGATACATACATATAACACCTATATGGTTTTAATTTAATATTCTAATTCCATCCAAATAAATTAATTTTCATATTATGTAAAATTTTAAATATATGTTTTTGTATAAATTTTGTAAATATTTCGGGCGTCTTGCCTTAAATTGACTTTGCCTATTTCAAATAAAATTGGTATTTTTATACAATCTTAATTTCATCAGCGTGGACATTTATAAAAATCAGAATTCAATATTATAAGCAAAATAGATTCAGAATAAAGTTTACTACATACATAATATATTAAAAAACCAGTAAAGATCATATTATTTTCGAAAGTAGCCTATTCAAAAATATTAATTGGTAATATTGCTGAAGTATTGAAACTAATTGTATACAAAAAAGTAATTATTTTTCTGAAAAAAAGCCAAAGCTATTTTCATATGAAATCTGAGTATCTTCATAATATTTTGTAACTATCTAATAGATGAGTGAACAATGGACTCATACCAGTTACTATACAAAATTGTTAGTTCCCTTACATATATGAAGAGTATATTCAAGACATAGAATGAATGTCCATACGTTAGGGTACAATATAGTATATCAATAAATATCCTTTCTAGTATCATAATTCTATCTCACATGTATTGTGCGCTCCAAGTCTTCATCTTCATTATAAATACTACAAAACGTTAACGTTCAAACTTTCGAAAATGAGAAATTCCTAAAACACTCTCAAAAACAAGCGTTAGCAGAAAGAGTTCCCATCTAAATAAAGACCATATCCAAACGTTACAATTCCCGTTCAATATACGTAATATAAGCATTTAATATAATATTGGAGAACTTACATTTGAGATTTAATCTTTCGCCGGTACAATAACCTACGTAAACTCAGTCAAAACGTGACCACAGTGCAACTGAGTGATTCGCTCGTGTTACAATACAACAAACGGAGTCGACGGATTGGTCCGGTCGACGGCAAAGCAAACCGCGTGCTAACAACAAAAGCGACACGCACCGAACATCGAGTGGAGGTGCGGGGGGCGGCCGGCGGGCGCGGGGCCACACAAGCCGGGGGCGGCCGGCCGCGGGCAGGGGCCCGGTGACGTCAGACAGAGGCTCAGGCGTGCGCATCCGCCACGCGCTACGTCACCGCCCGTCAGGAGTCCAGCAATACGTGCCAGCGCTGCACCTGAATAACAGAACAGGTTTCATCGCCGATCTTCGGTCCAAAAGAAACTAAATTTTTAGCCACTCCCGTGATTTTCTTGGCCTGCATCTCACCTGATGGTACGTGATGATCAGGCCGAAGGTGGTGCGAACATAAGTGGATTCCATATTATTTTTACAAGAGTTTAATCATCAGAGCCAATAATGGAATGGATTAGTTTGGCCTGGCGCTTGACACTGATACCATCGGCCCAGGGGTTTAATAACGGAGTGCAAGACCCATCACTACCCGCTCGAAAAAAAGATGGTGCTATTCATCTTTTATAGCTCCCGTCTCTCTCTCACACTGGTAAAACTATGGGTCTGATACATGATTATATCAAGTCAAATCTTCCACCATAATAATATATCCTCTAGACCAAGGCTGCTCAACAGCAGGCCCGCGAGCCTCCAAATGGCTCGCCAAAAGCTGTCGGCTGGCAATAGCCTTATTAGAACAGATTTCAGGACTTCATACCAAGTCAAAAAAATATCTTGCTTCGAAGATCAATAAAACTTTATTTACAGACTTGATTTTGTTATTGACCTCAGATTTGTAGCCAAATATTGATAAATTGTTGTATCAGTGAAGTTTTTTTTTTAGATTATTCAAACTATGAATAACTTAGTTTTATTAAATGTTTATAGCTATATGTATCTACCGTAACTTTATGCATGTTTTATTTACTAGAAGATATATGGCACGTAGGAATTCGCTGGTTGCGGGAAGCACAGAATCGGTTGAAGTGGCGGTGCTTGGGGAGGCCTATGTTCAGCAGTGGACGTCTTTTGGCTGAAATGATGATGATGATATGGTACGCCGCCTCACACAAAATAAAATTTATGGCCCACCTTCTAAATTGTTTGGGCAGTCTTGCTCTAAAGTTCTAAACCATCATAGTCACCTGTTCTCCCTGTCGTTCACACAGCTCCTGCCAGTGCCGCTCCTCCTCCCGCCCTGACGCGCTGTGTCCCATTGCGAACCAGCCCACCATCTCGTTGCGCTTGACGCTGCGTCGCCACCACACTGACACCATTAGAGTTACCTCTGTTAGCTGGAATAGAGCTACCTGCAACACAAATATTGGAGGTTGGGTAGAATTTTCCTCATATCCTCTATCTATAATCCGCTTCATAGTTACCCGTTTAGTCTAGCTAACCGTTTGTTCAAAGGTCTATTTTTATTTTTATGGCAGTGTCTATCCATATCGGATAAAGTGCCGCTACCGGCACTTTATTACACCGCCTCGGCCCGGCTAAAGTGCCGTAAGCATTGCATTGTCGCTAAGTAACGGTACTTGGAATTTTATTTGATTGTTGAGATGTAAAACACCACATTCCCAAAAATTACATTCTCTTGTGCCAAAACGGACCCTGGCACTCGCCGGCCGCTGCCGCAACACCGCTCGTTACGCTCGCTCGGCTCGTGCGTTGTGTGGTCACAGTTCTAACCTAACCTAACCTACCTTTCAGCCATTTTGATTTGCTAAGCCAAGGGATTATGGCACTTAAGTTTAGCTGGCTATAGACGAAAGAAACTAACCTCAACAATTAAACAAAATAACAAGCGACAGTGACAATGCAATGCTTACGGCAATTTGGGTTAAATAAATATGATGGTAAGTGGTGCTTATTCTATTTTTGATCGCATAACATAAAGCCACGTTGGCTTTTTTACCCGACTGCCCCAGAAGGAGGGTAATGTTTTTCGAGAGTATGTATGTCTATTTCTTTGGCACGCTCTGTAGCCTAAACGGCTTGATGGATATTAACATATGAGGTGTCGTTAGACTCGTCTTAATCGTAGAAGTGACATAGGCTATATGATTTTTATGTATTGCATCTGCAAATAAAAAAAAAGGGAGGGGAAGGTTTTTTTTAAAATAAATTACAACAATATTGGTATCAAATAAAAGCTGGTAATTAGTCAATTCGAAATTAAGATATATTAATAAAACTAAAAAACTTGAAATAAAGAAAATTATTCAAAAAACAAAAAACCCGACTGCAAAAACACATAACTGAAAAGAGAAAAACAAGAATTATAATATATAGAATTTTGGTATCGCAGGCGGGGACAATAATAATATAACAATAATAACCGGAAATATGGTGTAACTTTTGTTTGTCCCCGCCTGCGATACCAAAATTCTATATATTATAATTCTTGTTTTTCTCTTTTCAGTTATGTGTTTTTGCAGTCGGGTTTTTTGTTTTTTGAATAATTTTCTTTATTACCCGACTATTCCAGAAGGATGGTAATATTTTTTGGGGCGTTTTTGAGCTAACCATGAATCTAGTGTATTCTAGATCGAATTTTGCCCGGACCTGAAATAGAAAGCGTTCCTTATACGCGCGCCGTATGGTAGACTTGCAGCGCCCCATCTCCATGCCCAGCAAGCTGATGAGGCACAGCGGAACGTACTTGTTGGCGGTCTTTTTTTACCTATAGCAACATGCCAATGCTTACCTGAAAGATGAAGAGCTCTTTATACAGCGGGTTGGACTGCGCGCGTCGTGTGGTAGACTTGCAGCGCCCCATCTCCATGCCCAGCGAGCTGATGAGGCACAGCTTCACGTAAGTGTCGGGCGCCTTGTTCGGGGACAGCTTGCGAAAGTGGGTGCCTTTTATTATCTGCAATTATGTAAGGGAATCAATTGAGGAACAGGCTTTCAGAATTATTTGGGATGACATTTCAGAGGCAATAGAGATGCCTTAAAACATATTGACTAACTGCCCTGGATACAACTTTTAGGAATCTGCGCGGCAGGAAGCGGCATTACACCACATTTATTAATTTTTCGACTACATTTCAAGGCTATTACAGCCATGCTCGTCGTCAAAATAAATTCTTCTGAAAATAACTTTGTAGATCAGCAGTTCTGATTCAAATATTCCGGCCCTACATTGCTTTGCTTGCTCTGCAGTCTGCAGGCATAGATTTTGAACATGGCTACGCCTTCTATTACTTGCACTGCCTCTACAGAAAGATGTCCGGTGGTAGAGTTATACTGCAGTCTAAGCAGCAGTTCTGAGGCAGATCTGGCGCTGTAGCAGGACGATGCGGAGTCTGAACGGCCGAGGCTTACTTACATCGTAACCATGACAACGCCATCTACCTCTACAGAAAGATGTTCGGTGGTAGAGTTATACTGCAGTCTAAGCAGCAGTTCTGGGGCAGATCTGGCGCTGCAGCAGGACGTTGCGGAGTCTGAACAGGCAAGTTTCACTCACATCATAACTATGGCAACGCGACCTACCTCAACAGAAAGATGTCCGGTGGTAGAATTATACTGCAGTCCGAGCAGCAGTTCTGGGGCAGATCTGGCGCTGCAGCATGACGATGCGGAGTCTGAACGAGCGAGACTGCACGCTTCGCCGCCGGGGCCACCTGCCCCAGGAGTTGTCACTGTTCCTATGGACGATGGACTGGCCAGGATGCCCGTCATTGAGTGGTTCAACTCTAGTTTCGGGAGCTGGTGATAAAGAATGAATGGAAGTATAGTTAAATACTTCAACAATCTTGGATAGTAGATTTTAAAGAGTGATATTTCAAAATTGACACAAAATCATTCCATGCACGTCGTTTCAGCATTTCAGTGTTATTTTAATGTTACATTCGTTATAATTTTGTATACTCAGTTTTAAAATAAAGTGTCTTGGAAATATAGGATATCCTTATGACATGAGAAAAAGTTTAGAATGGGTTGCAATAGACTGCCGTGAATTAAATATTCAGATAAAAACTTTACACAGGTTCCAAAAATATTTTTCACTATGGGAACAACACTGAAATCGCGATAAAAAAAACAACGAGATACGCGACCATAAATGTAGAGAACAGTAGATTTTTTTTCACGATTTCAACCTTGGCCCCCATAGTAAAAGTTGTTCATAATGATGAGTACAACGACCCCTTAAGAGGTTTAGGGTAAAGAAAAACTAAGGTTGTATATTTGACTAGGAGTTACTTTTATCTAATTATTAATATTATAAATAATTAAATTTAAAAATTATCTTTATAATAAAAAAATAAGTAATACTTGAGTATGAAGTGAGATTTTGTAAAACAGGCGTTCTATCTACGCTGTCAAAAGAACCATAACCAATCATAATCTTTACCTTATTAACTTGCAAGCTAGGCTGATGATGCTGCCGCGGCATCAGCTGCATCCACAAGCTGTTCTCTACCTCCAGGTTAAGGGTGGCGAAGCTGACAGCCGCCTCGCCCAGTAAGCGCTGACGACGCATGCGTTCGCACCCGTAGATGCGTATACGTAAGCCGAGACCGTGCACGTCCTCTGAGAAAGGTGTTTCCGATGTTTGGGTTACTGTTATTTAGCCATACTATGCGTTTTTTTTTTCAATAATCTTTTCGTTGACCGCGAAAAGTAAAGTTGCTTGACACATTTATTTTTATTGGTAAGTAATTCAGGCTAATGTATTTATACAAGCTATACTATTTCCAACATTAAAACCCAAAGTGAAAAAATGCAATGATTTGTGGGCACTTTGCTTTTTTATATCGTTATCATCGAATTCATAATTCGATGATATATTATTTCAATGATTTAATTTTAATTAAATTCATCATGAATTTCGAAATTCAGTCAGAAATGCAATTTGGACATTACTTTAGCTGTCAAAAGTTAAATAAATGGTTGGAAAGATTATAAGTAGAAATAATATTTCTATATTATGTCAATACAGGGCAGTGGCGAGCAGTGGTGGCCCAGTGGTAACGGCCCCGACTTACGAGTTGTAGGTCGTGGGATCGAACCCAGGCAGGCGCTTTACTTTGTGTAAATAATTTCATCACCACTGCTCTCAAAACGGTGAAGGAAAACATCGTGAGGAAACCGGCATGTCTTAGAACCGAAAATTCGAAGACATGTGACATCTACCAACCCGCACTGGGCCCGCGTGGTAGATTACGGCCCACTCCCTCTCACAGAGAGGAGGCCTGTGTCCCAGCAGTGGGAACATTAATAGGCTGATGATGATGATGACAGGGCATTTCAGAAAAATTCTCGGAAAACGTATTGAAAGACAGTGCCCAGTAAACATTAATTTATCATCTAAAAAGTATCCTATGTCCTAACCCAGACCATGGTCTACCCATGTGCCTTTCATCCAAAACCGTTCAGCCGTTTTAGCATGAAAGCGTAACAAACAAACATACAAAAAATCAAATCTTTTCTCTTTATTATTCGTTTAGATAAGGGATGAAAAGTGATTGTTTTCGGGAAAAAAGATTTTTCAGAATAACTTTTTGCACGATTAAGTCCTATGTGGCCGTCCCAAACTAGTCCACACCTTGTGTTTTGAATCCCACCAAGTAAAAATCTTTGGTTAATTGAGCCTTATCAGATATTCCAATCAGAATTCAGTATTATCTAATTTCGTACATATTGGAATTGTTCAGTAATGAGAACTAAAACACTTATTAGAATTTTCCTTTATTAGAATCAACTGTAATTAGACCTTGCTAGTATTAGAATATCGTATATTCAATCTGTATGTTTATCTCTATTATAATATCAACTCCTTGTTCTATTTGTACAATGTTTATGTTCAGAATTTACTGATTTCAGGATAAACAAACGTATTCTTGGAAATACACATAATGCACAAAACATGCATAATTAAAGTCTGTCGATTAAATATGTTTACATTTCATTCTGTTTACATTTCAAAATACAAAGACTATGGAGGTCTCAGCATTGTATTTAGATGAAATCAATAAGAAAGAGTTAATAATTTATATTAATTTGGGTGGTAGTTTGAGATAATGGCCCTATGGGATTATGGCCAGCCAGCCAGCCAACCTTAATCGTTGCAGCTACAGAGAAACGTTCACCCCTGTATTAATAAACCAGGAGTAAAGTAATGCCTAACTTAAATACATACATACATAATCAACCTATTAATATTCTCACTGCTCCTCCTCAAAGGCCTCCTCTCTGTGAGAGGGAGAGGGCTGTAATCTACCACGCGCGGGCCCAGTGCGGGTAGGTAGATGTCACATGTCTTCGAATTTTTTGGTTCTAGACATGCCTCACTCAGACTCATTTGCCAAGTTCCACAGAATAGCTGTTAACACGTCTTAACAGTGTCTAATTTTATTTCCTTTTATTTGTATTTATTTTTAATATAATTTATCGGTGTCTCTGTTTTATGTTTACTTTAAGGTTGTAGTGGTTACACCGCCACATACGAACTACGTAACGAAGACATGACGTCACTCAATTCCTGCATCGCGCAGTTAGAGTTTACCGAGCGAAAAACATAGATAAGACTATCCGAAATCAACATATGGGGCAGTTGCCCGCCAGGCATAACAACCGTCTGGTTGGAGGATCCTCCCTTTTCTATGGTGGATGAGTGAACTTTACACCCTGTTCCTCATACCCCTAAATTGGTGACCCCGAGAATGAACGTCAACGCAGCCTTCGTGCAACTACTTCAGCGTGACGTCATCATCATCATCACTCACGCAAGCTTTCGTGAGGCGAGTCACACAGCCAGCCAGCACCCACGGCTTCAACGGGTATCCTGACCACCAGCATGCAGCGAACGCGCATTCCTGGTCATCACCCTCAGCCACATCACCCCGACTCACTGGGGAATCCCCGCAATCACCACAATCGCCGCAATCACCGCAAACAGTTCCGACCCACAGTGAACTGTGCGGCACCCGGTTCCGACTCACTGGAACCACAATCACCATCGCCGCAATCACTGCAGACAGTTCCGACCCACCGTGAATTGAGCGGCACCCGGTTCCGACTCACTGGAACCACAGCTGGCACTGTGAAGCATCGCAAGATCCAAGACTCAGCCCACTATCGACCTCGGGTCTCCGGAGGGGAGTAATGTAGTAGTTACACCGCCACATACGAACTACGTAACGAAGATATGACGTCACTCAATTCCTGCATCGCGCAGTTAGAGTTTACCGAGCGAAAAACATAGATAAGACTATCCGAAATCAACATATGGGCAGTTGCCCGCCAGACATAACAACCCGTCTGGTTGGAGGATCCTCCCTTTTCTATGGTGGATGAGTGAACTTTACACCCTGTTCCTCATACCCCTAAAAGGTCAATTTTATTTTATTCGATTTTTGATGTTATTTTAAACTCTTATTATTATCTCTTATCTCACGATACTTTGAACTTGTTTCAGTTAAGTTAATGTTTTTTTTTTTGTAAGTATAGTGTTGTGGTGCAAACCTACGAGAAATTGTTACACTAAGCTTAAATTTAAGTAAAATATATTATTTTAAAATTGTACCAGTGTAAACAATTGCATGTTGGCCATAAAAATTAAAAACAAGGTTAGCCCTGGTGTCACTTTACCCCTCGTTTATTAATAAGGAAGTCAATGTTTTATCTGAAATATAATACTTTTAAACACATGTATTCAAAAAGTTACAATCAAAAAGAATTTTTAATAGAAAAAAGGAAGCTTTATATTTACCTGGATTGATCTTGTGAAACACAAAACTCTCCATGTACTGAGGATTTTCGCCATTCCGTATTTTTGATTTGTATTTTTGCTTTTTTAGAGGCAATAACACTACTCGAACCTGTGGAAAAATGCTAGTATAAGACAAAGACATTTTTTTTATAATTAAGCTTTGTGCAGACCAGCGCAACTTGTCGCGCGACGCGACACCAGTTATTGTTATACCGTGAAGTTTTCTTAGAAATTGTATTGTTCGTTTCGCGTCACGCGACAAGTTGCGCTGGTCTGCAAAAGCTTTTTCACTCCTCTTGCTCAAAAAATCCGTCATTGTAGCGTACCAGAGCGAAGATAAAATAGCATTTCATCCTCTAGGGGCTAAAGTAATTTTTTTTTAATTTTTGTCTGTTTTCAACGAGCCTGTGGTAGGCTCGTTGAAAACAGACAAACCAAAAACGAAAAAGTCTTTGTTCTTATTTATATACAATAAAAAAGAATCCCTATTTCCTTGATCACGGCATCACGCGTGAACGGCTGGACCAATTTCGCTAATTCTTTTTTTGTTGTGTTTGTTATAGTAAGGAGAAGGTTCTTAGGATAGGTAGGATAGGTAGGAAAGGTAGGATAGGTAGGATAGGTAGGATAGGTAGGATAGGTAGGATAGGTAAGATAGGTAGGTAGGTAAAGTGGGTAGGGTAGGTAGGTAGGTAAATTGGTAGGTAGGTTTTTATGTAAGTAGGTGAAGGTAGGTAGGTATGTATTGGGTAGGTAGGTAGGTAGTAGGTAGGTATGTATTAGGTAGGTAGGTAGGTAGGTAGTAGGTAGGTACAGTACGACACAACTTAGATGTAGCATCGGCAAAATTCGTAAAACCGATCACCATCCGAACTGAGTGCGCCTTCAAAATCATCAATCTTTATTACTGCTTCAGGTGAAAATGACCATTCGAAAACGCAATAACTTGTAAAGTCTTATAGCCAAATAAATTGGTAAAATTGAAATGAATGAATGAAAATTTTCAAATCTATGCTACATCTAAGTTGTGTCACAGATTAATACAGATGGGACACTCCGCAGTTTAGGTATGAAGCTACAAGTACCCGACGGGCTCGTCTCACTGTCCCTATTCACTAGGGCTGCCGCGCGCCGTTTGTCGCAAGATATTAAAACTAAAAATACTAAAATGAAGGCAACAGTTTATTGCATCCCATTTGGCTGCTTATATAATAATAAGGATCCGAACCTCACGTTTTTCTCACTTCCAAAGGACACGAAAAGGTAAAGAAATGCACGTCTACCTTTAAGTAATTAGTTATGTATGACCTATGAATAGCAATTAATGTAAACGTTTACATTAATTGTTATTCTTATAATATAAGTCCCACGTATTTACGTAGTTCTTAAATATTCATTATTATTATTATACTTAGTATAGTTAGGTATGTACTTACTAAGTTCTGTTAAAAAGATCAGATTCAAGCTTCGATAAGTATAGGTAGGAAAGTACATAATTAAATAATATTTTTGTTTGGTGGTATCCGTGGTAGGTACACCACGGACTTAGTGTTACCATATTTAAATATTATGTACTTAGTATTTTTTTTATTATGTAGACAACAGAGTATTCGTACATACTTTTTTATTTGCCCAGTTACGTAGGTATATATGAATAAATAATGGAGATTAAACAAATTAAAGTACGTCGGTACTTTAATTTATTTACCGCAGGCAACAGCAGCAGGAGACGTGACGCCGCCGCGACACTCTGGTTTCTATTGTATTTTTAAGAAATCGAATCACATTTTTATGACGTCGACTGCGGTCGGTTACTTACGGATTGGTGGTACATTTAAAAATATAATAGACCAAGAGCTGATACCTACTTAATTATCTAATTATTCTTTAAAAGATGACAACCCTGACGTGGTCAGAAGGTATAAGAGTTACGCGATAGAAAGAGAGGCAACTTGTAGGTGAATATAACTGTAGGTAATTAGCATTGTACGACCTGAATCGCACTTTATTGTGTCGTAGCAAGAATCGCTTTTTATTTAAATGATTTTGCGGAGAGTCCCACCTGTATTAATCTGTGGTTGTCGTACTGTACGTCGTAGATAAGTACTTAGTTCTACCCGTGCGAAGCCAGGGCGGGCAGCTAGTGTAGAATAATCATGAATAAGGACTCGACTTATTACTGTTTAACAAAAAAAAAAGAACTTTTTTTTTAAGTGGTATTCTCTTCGGTAGAATGCGTGCATTGCGTTGCGGCTACAGAGGAAATAAAAAAAAGACTGGTGCGATATATTTCTAATTTTTCTCCAATAAATTGCATTGGTGACCGTAATATGATTTACCCTAATTTGCAGATGGATGAGAAAAGAAAAGAAATAATTTTTAATAAATAATTATTATTCTATTTACTATTTTATTTTCTCGCAATCGTAGTGAAAAGTAGAGTGTAACACACGGCGCTAAAAACCCATTATACCTCGGTTTCTGTTTACTCCCTCGCTAAAGCTCAGGAGTAAAACTACCTCGTTATAATGGGTCATTTTAGCTCCTTGTAATAACAATCTACTATTATTCATAACACCTGCTTATACATTGTTGCATTCCACGATGACGCGTCTCGAGACCTTTATATTACTTGCATCGGTTCTAATTTAAATGATTTACGCGTTATTTCCAAACGGAAATGAAAATGATTTCGATATCAATAAATAATACTGAGCATAATGTTTATGGAAGGTATAAAGTACCTATTTCTAGTTTTGCACATTGAATTTTCTTGAGCTTTGTACAAAACTTCTTTTGATAGAGTTACGATCTAGGGAGTTGCATTTTCCGGTTTTGTCGGTTCCATGTAAATAACAAGCAAGGAGTTGATGGGGGGCCAGCCGGGGTTGCGGGAAAGTCCTAAGGGGTGACCGTGGATTTTAGTCAGTAAGAGTCTGACACGCCCTTCCGCTCCGCCCAGAGCGGGAGAAGTTATTTGATGATTTCCCAAACAAAAAAAAAGGGGTTGATGGGGGGATCCAAAAATATAGGCTGGTACGGTCGGCCGGCCAAGACGAAAATGACGGACTCAGTAGCGACTCAGCAGTTCGACTAATAATTATAACGGTCGGTCAAGAAAGTATCTATCAGTTTTGACAACATTTCCTAGAACTTTTAACAGTTTCGATTCCACCCTTTTTCCTAGAACTTTAATTTCACCCATTCTCAAATGCTTGGCTTTTAAAACCAACGCATACTCGTACACTAATAAATCTTGTTGTAATATACTTTAGATTTTATTTTCACGGTTTACAATGCTGTATTCGCTAAGAAAAACCTACATTTAAAATGAGCCCTCCGCGAGGGCTCCCGGCATCCCATATGCGGCACTGAACGTGTTAAACTATGAATGCATGAAAACGTTTTACGTAGTGCGAGAGAATTTTAAGAGAATACCACTTTTTTGGCTGACAATTCGGATTCTTCTTCAGCTGGGTTCGACGCCGTTGATTTATTTCAAAGGACTTTTGTAAAGACATTAACATTTATGCTCATACAAATCTTAGCTAATACTTAGTTTTAGGTATTGAACCGTCATCATCTCTATTCCTTTTTGAGAACTGTTACTAACAACATACCTGGCTCTGCAGTATCTGCCCCGTACTCCTCTGCGGCAGGGTCTTCGCCTGCAGGATGTGGACTGTCATGCTGCGAACTGGAGCATCGTAAAACACCGTCAGTTCTAAGGAGCCACGCTCCTGGGAACTGCTGCTTTCGCCACAGAGGAGAGAGGTGTCCTGGTGAAGAAAAACATAAAGACTATCGGTTAACGTCCAAAATATATGGATTCGACCGGGGAACTAATTGCACTCTTCACATTCCTGCCACGTATCAAGTCTGGTTTGAAGGGAAAGGGCGCTGCCAAAGTTAAAGCTACATGAAACTTACTCAAAGTTTTCATTTTGTCTCTTAGTCCGGAAACGTATCGTTAAATCCCTTACAAAGTGGTTCAGGGCGCTAGGTGGGAGCAATCACTTTTTTATCAAGACGGCTGTCGTTCGTCTTTTGTAATGGGATCACAGACAATATAAACCCTAAAATTTTGATCAGAAGTATAAAGTATCTGTCTTTTCAGTCATTTTGCCTCTGATTTTGCATCGCTGTCAAAATCACAGTGGTCTTTATAGTCGTTATCAGTAGCAGATCCAGGGGGGGGGGGGGGCTTGAGCCCCCCCCCCCCCCCCTGGATCGGCAAAACCATCTAAGTTCTTCCGTTAGAAATTATAAACTGAACTTGATGTTATTCTAATTAAACTTTTAAGCAAGCATTACTCTACCTAAGGTACAATATTGTTATCATAAGTATTATGTTTTCAAGTTTTTGTGTGTTTACTTCCCCAAAACCTACCCTCAGCGAGGTCAAGTCTGGAGCCTAAATGACAATCCTGGATCCGCCACTGGTCGTTATAATAAGGTTGCTGTGCTGCCACTGATAAGTCTGTCAAAATCACAGTGATCTTTATTGTCGTTACAATGAGGTAGCTGTTGGGTCGCTGCCACTGACAAGTCTGTCAAAATCAGAGTGATCTTTACTATAGTTAAAATAAGGTTACTGTTGGGTTGCCGCTACTGACAAGTCTGTCAAAATCACAATGGTCTTTATTCTCGTTACAATAAGGTTGCTGCCCTTGATAAGTCTGTCAAAATCACAATGGTCTTTATTCTCGTTTTAATAAGGTTACTGTTGAGTTGCTGCTATCAGAGGTAACTGTGAAAGTACTGTAGTATACCATTTAAGACTTACATTATGAGCAATGACATCACTATCGACGCTGCTCTGCGCCTCCAGCGTGTGAATGTAGTCCGCCCTCTTCGGAACCACCTCATCAATCCTGGTCTCTCTGAGCGCAGTCTCCCTCAGACTGGTCTCCCTTAACTTGCTCTCCACAAGTTCTACGTCCAGCTTCGGAGCTGCCGCGTTCTCGTTCTTTTCCTCGTAGTGGCATTCCACCTCTTCCTTATCCTGGGAAGTTTCAGAGTTCAGGAATTGTGGATAAGCAAGGATTTTGTCAGTTATTTTAATGATGGAATGGAAGGCCTGCAACATCTATTGGAACAACGGTGACAGGTTGGCGAACGAGAAACAAATGAGTGCGAATGGGCGGTGTTATGAAGTGGCCATCATTGTTCCGTTGAGAAAAAGAGATGGTGCTATGCGTCCTGTATAGCGTTATTTCTCTCTCTCTCTCTCTCACACAGGCTTCTGAACCAGTTTAGCACTCGCTGCACCACCCTTTTGCCGTGGTGTCAAAGACTGATCATAGAGATTAAAAATTCGGTGTTGCCAATGTTGCAAGCCGTAACTTTATGAGTAATAAGGTTAGAATGTACGTGTAAATTATTAGAAGTGATTAAATACACGAATAAGTAACATAGGTAGTAGAGAACGAAATAAGTATAAAAGAGAATAAAATTCACATGCTAGATGTACTTAAATTAATAAAACTAAAATTTTAACTACGTAGATAAATGTGAAGAGACTCCTCTAAAATGCAGCGCATATCAAGATGGTAATCATCTAATGAATATCTCATTTGCAATTCATGAATACCGCGAGAATGGTTAGGGAAATCTCCTGATTTTGAGGTATTCCATCTAGATCTAGAAGTACTATTTTAACCCCTTGAAGACCTTTAGATTGTCTTAAGAAAATGGTAATGAGAATCTTATTCACGTAAACGGTTCTGTAATATCGTTCCGCGTTCAGTTCTCACTGAAATACCAAATCCGCGGGCTACGAGTATATTTATAGTCCAGACACTGGAATTTCGTACATTTAGAGTGATGCACTCAGGATAACAGGATATTGCGCAGTAGGGAGTTAAATTATGTAAATTATTGCAATTCCGTTTATTTCCGGACTGACGTTTGAGTTAATATAACTGAGGTGGCCTAAATACCGTAGTTAAATGAGAGGTTTATTAACAGTTAAATGTCATCGCGGTGAGTCATACGCAAACACTGGTAGATTAATAAAAAGATCTCTAGATTTAAAAAATACGGAATGCAAGTATTAACATAATAAAAGCGTGAAACTAGTCATAGCGGAAGAGATTCAAATTCAAATGTCGAACGGTCTACTGTCTCACCTGTTGGATGCGCAAACGCAGCTCTTCATCCGAGTCGGACGCCTCGAACGTGAATATTCGTTCGGGGTAATGGTTCGGTTTCGACAAAGCATCTATAACAACACAGACGTACGGACAACGTCAATCGATATACAATATTGCCCTAACCCGAGCTAAACTACTCTAACTGTTAAGTCTAAGTTCTAGCATATATCGTCCTCTACATTTCTATGTGTGTAAAAAACACCTAGATATAACAGGTAAAGAAATTAATACGAGACCTTCATGACGCACACGACGCCCTTGACGGTACATTTAACACTAAGTTAATGTTGGTTCTTCTATACTACACAATAACGCTTTCACAAATGACTTCGCTCTACCGAAATCCAAATGTTAATAATTAATCACATAAATAATCAATAGCCATAAGTATATTTATAAAGGTGAAGGATTTCATATTCTATAAGTACTTGGAATTTATAGAGAAAAATATTACTTAAACTTAATGTGATATTTTAACATCTATTATGTTAGCAACAAAGAAAACTTTCGTACCGTTCTAATGAAATATGATAAGACATACAGTAGCTTAGTAACACAGAAGCAAAACAAAGGTTGTATGCCTACCGAATTGAGCATTGTCGCGGGGAAGACAGGGGGCGGCGACTCGAGGGTTCACAGCGAGGATGTCATCGCAGCACTTGCGGCTGAAGACGGCGGAGTAGCACCAGCGCCTGCCCAGGAACAGCAGCACCACCAACACCACAACAGCGAAGGCCGCTACCGCGCTTATATACGCTGTCGCCTCCACTGTACACACGACAAACACTCAAGACTCCGCTCAAACTTCAAACACGACCTTGTAACAAAGATGTTTACCATTAGACGGGTTGATGACGCCGATGTTGGCCACCATTCTGGCTCACTGGGAGCCCGCGGGGCGCATCGTTGCGCGCCGCGATCTCACGCTCCCAACTCTCACTGATCTTATAAGAAACATTCAACGAATATCTCCGTTGAATATAATGCGACAATAAAGCGAACTGAGGGAAATAATTGGGACGTGTTGGCACGGTCGAGCTGTCAGTGGTGCTCATGCGCTGTACGCGAGGGGCACGTAGGGGCGTGTGGAATATTCTGCGCCGCTATAGGACGAAGGACCCGCTCACAGGTGTACTTCGTTTCTGTATATATACGTATAGTCGGAGGAGCTTGTCGTCAAGGCCGAGGACGGCACGTGCCCTCGCACCCTTCGGTTATACCTATATACTTTTAGAATTAAGTATATACCTAAGTAACTACATAAATATGTCATATTACGCTGACAAGGTCTTCATAAATTATATTTTTAACATAAAGGTCAATTTCTAGGGAAATTAGGCCCTCGAAATTAACCTTTACTTAGGGCACAAAACTTATTAGTAAGTAAGTAGTTAAAATTGCTAATAAATACCTAGAAATGCCCATCAATAGAAACAGCTACACGACAGATGAAAAGTAAGGAAATTTCTATTTATACACCTACGTACTCACAGTTAGTAGTTACATTACAATGTTGCAATTAGGACATTGGAGATCTGCCAGAGCCATATAACTGCAGTAATACGTCACCCACACTTAAATCTACGAAGATTTGTGTAAATATAAATAAACTATCCATCAATATGGAAGGCTGTTAGCAAATTGGACATTATTCAGGTGTCTTTCAGGAAATGTATTGGAAATCGATGGCCCTTTGGCATAAAAATGAGACACGCGTGAGCAAATAAAAGGAAATAGCAATACTGAAATCCAAGTCGTTTATTTCCGGATTAAAATGAGAGTTCTAAATCCATTAGCGAGTAACAGCCTGGCTAATGGAGGCTTTACTGCCGTATTGGAATAAAAAGCTTTCTCTTTTATTTTCCCGAGTAGGTACACCTATCCAATATTGTAGGTACTTTAAAGATTTGAGCTCTAGGTTAATCTAGGTAAGTATTTTAAATGATATCAGACGATAGGATCCTGCCAACAGACAATATAATCATATGACTGAGCACATAGGTACATTTCAGTGACAGCCACTGTGTCTTTATTAAACAGGCTGTAATGGACATTTCAATTCACTACTGAATACACATGAATTGTAATGGACATCACTACTTGACAGTCTAGACCCACCACACCACACATTGAATTCATGGTAGGTAAGAATTTGAAGGATGTCTCTTACACCATGTTTAATTTTCCTATTGCAATTTTTTTTACCAAACATACGATTCCATAGGTAGGTAACGTACTTTCTTTTATAATAAGAAAAAACTATCAAAATTACTCTTTTGTTTTTATTTATACGTTAAATATCAAATCAACTTGACGTTTTCTATTTATATAAATTCTTCTAATAAGATTGTAATCTAATGATAGTTTTAGTTAATTATCCGGACTAACCACATCTCATGTTTCTAACAATTTATATAATTAAATAAATTTTGTTTGCAATTTTGTTCAACTTTGTTTTTACGATATAATTTAGCTTTGATTTGCTTGTCATTTAATTTTAACAAAAATTCTATTAATTGTTGTATTGTAGTTGTACGCTATTGATATACTACCCCTATCAACGTTGTACGCCGTTCACGGCAAAACATAGAGATCTCTTTACCTAATTTATTTTATAACACCAATGTTTACAAATAAAAACTTTCGACTTTGATTTTATCTAATTTTGCTTTTGCAAAAGTTGTCAACCTGTAGTTTTAACAGAATTCCTCCGAGATTGGTATTAAAGAGTAATCTGTTGTATACGAGCTGTACACTACTCTTACACTCTGTGTAAAATAAAGCATAATAACAATATGAGAAATGTTTATATCTAATACGTGCCAGTTTACTCTAGTTAGGCTTTATTCGATTAATATTTATTTTATCCGCTCTTCACTATAACTTAAGTTATACTTGTAGGTTGATAGTTCGTAAATACCCTAAAATCCTCCGCCTTATTCCAGCTAAGGGTTATCTCAAAATAAAAGAAAAAAAAACCAAAATAGCCAAGTGCCATAGATATTTTTATGTGTACCTACTACCTAGGTATGGGAATCCAGTGTAGCAATGATTTTCATTGCTACGATTTTCATATTAGGTCTAATTTAATTATGTCACTGAAAGATTAGGCTGGCATTAAACAATTACACTGAAATGTTAATGTAAACGGTAATTAAGTTTAATCAAGGTGACATTAATTTATTATTGTTTGATTTGCTTTTAATTTTGGAAGCTTTTCTTGTGTGAGTGTTGGCTGTCATTGGACTGTGTTGCTAGTATAAAAAATATTTGGGTAGAAAATAATAATTAAAAAATCAACAATGAAAGACCACATTAATATTTTGAAAATGTTTTTTTTATTAACACTTACATTTTTACAGCGCTCCTAGCCAACAGAGTAATACTATAAAATGAATCGGTGTAAAGAACTGTCGAACGCAAAACAATGTTAGTTCTACAGTGTACGATAAACAAACCGCTTACAAAGATCAGATCATTACAATAATATCATCAACGACTATTGTCAGTGAGATGTACATCGTTCTCATCAAACAAGCACAGAAGGTCACCCTAAAGAAACGAACTTCATTTAAATCTATAAACATTTCATATAATTTAGATTTTATTAGTCGCTATAATGTTATATTTTACTTTTGTAACCATTATTATAATGTTATATGTATTCGTTACGAAAAATTGAAATGAATCGCTCCACTTGGTCCTCGGCGGGTGCACGTCTGCCTGTCCGTGTGCGGCGCCCGCTCGGCTACGATCGGCCACCTACCGCGCCGCGCAAGGGCCAAGTGCGGACTAAAATAAGATGACTCTATCATAACTGTATAATTTTAAAAATTTCTAATTACGCATCCCTACGTTTTGTTATTATCTTTTAATTAAGAAATAAAATCTTACGTAATTACCATGAGCAGCCTATTTTAATAAATTTGACAAAATTCGCTAATAATCTGATTATTTTTAGAAAAGAAAAGCGTCGGTTCCGGGCCGGGCGTCGGTTCCGGGCCTGGCGGCCGGCTGACGAGATACGAACGAACAATAGTCGACGGCAGTGCTGTATGAACGTGTAGCGGTGCGACGCACGCGCACCGCCCCCCGCGCCTCTAAGCGTTCGCGACTGTGTATGCTTTATTTATCTACTTTTACAATTGAAAATACGGCATCAAAATTTCAACTACCTACCTAACAGTAAGCAGTAGTACACTAAAACTCAGGCACTCCACATCGACCTCTCATACACCATGCACCCGATCGAATCGTCAACTAAACTTTTTTCACTCGAAAATTTCAACTTAAATCTAATTCACTTAAATTATAATAATAATAATGGCTTCTTAACTGTTAATTTTACAACAAATGCGTTTCGTTGGCCGCCGAGTACGGAGCGCGGCGGGCGTCATACTTCTGCCCACTCGATTCACGAACGATGAACTACCGCTAAACGATAATTTATTACTTATTACATAAGTATGTGAAAAACAATTTTTATTAGTATTACTTTTAATCTATCTTATAATGTCATCAGTGTCACTGAGGGCGTACTACTGTAACATGAAATCCGAGTCGGCGGCCGCTTGCGCGTGACGTGCCGTGGGGCCTGGGCCGCATGGCGGGCCGCACGGCGGGCCGCGGGCCGGCGGCGAGCGGGCCGGGCCGCACACCCCGCGGGCCGCACGCCTGCGCGCCCGCCGCCGCCGCGCGACTAACTCATAATAATATCAGACAGAGATTCAACAAATATCGAAAAGATTCATCAAATTGTCGCATGACAGTCGAGATACTCGAACGTTTTAAACGATCTCGATACAAAAATAACATGATTCACGATTTAAAATAATTATGTGTATAATATTTTTTTTTATATCATCACAAATACCAACTTCATTCTCCACTGTGCATATATACATACATAGTTCGTTAGAAACGATAGTGTAAAGTGTGCGGTGGCGAGGGGCGGGCGCGGGCCCGACCGGCGCCAGCGCAGCCGCGTCCTCTCGGTCACGTTACGCAATGAAACATCAGAATAACATAGAACACTCGACAGGTACAAACACAGGTGCCCCTGTGCGGAGCGATGCGGTAACAAGCGGTGAGAAGCGTACACGACAGCGATTACACATATACCGGAACGGCACCGCAAACCTCTGTCAGTCTGATATAAGAACACAAATGAACTTTATGTACGCAGTAACTAACTGATGCACGACGGTGTGGACAGTGGTCGGTGCGGTTTAGTAGTAAGTCTCTTGTTCGAGCCAGCCGCCGGGGTTGCGGCGCAGGTAGAAGCGTCGGATCTCGTCGTAGATGAAGATCGACAGCATGAACGGAATGGCAGGCAGCCACCACACGAACCTGAGGACAAACAAATCAAACATGAGCCCTCATCAAGCAAACATGAAGTATTTTAACTCTTAATATTGACCTAGTTCATGATACTCACTTGAGAGGGTACATCCTCAATCCCTTGTCCATTCCAGGTGTGTAGGAGAGGAATGCAGCGAGCGCGGTTTCGAAGATGAGACCGAAGTTCAGAGCCCAGTTGCGCATGCCCTGGTGGATGATCGAATTACGACGCGTCTTGCAGATGATCAGATCAGCCCATTGTACTACCACGATGGAGACGAAGAATGCGGTGTGGCAGGTAAACTCCAGAGCCTTGCGGTCGCGGTACGTCTGGAAAATTGGAAAGCTTCATTATAAACTGAACAAGTGAAAGATACTTGGTGTATAATTATTTGTATTGATGTGTCTTTGAATTTGCTAACACAATGGGAAAGGAAAGTATGCAGAAATGTCAGATGTTACAGGATCGATGTGATTGGTTCAAATAGCCAGAGCTCGAGACATTATTGCCAGAGTTTCAACACGTTCTGATGATGATATTCTGCGATATTCTTTTGTTTTCAGTTGCCTTTTCCATTGATGAGCAAGATCAAATTGGACGAAGCGTAAGGTTAACGTACCCATTCCTGTCCATAGGAGTCAGTTAGATCGTTGATGGCCTTTGAGTCCCATTCTCTTCTGATACCGAAGAGATGCATCGGCAAGAAGCCGTTCTCAGCCATGATGACGAAGTATACGAAGAAACCAGCCGCGGCTTGGATCATGCCGATTTGGCCGTACGCCATCGAAATAAGCCTGTATACACCCGGGTACAATGTCAAGTTTTGAACTCATAGGTCTTGCAAGTTAGTAAATTCTTTTTTGTTTGAAGGGCTTCTAATTTTACTTTTAAAATCTGTTAATTTATCTGTGCAATTTTGCTTGTGAGAGAATTTCAATGTGAATTTTCAGTGATTAGTTTTTACTCTGATTGGGGGTCAAGCTTTGGTTTTAATCAAAAGAAAATGTCTATAAAGCAGTTAGTTTTTTTTTGCAAATATCCCCGTTTAAAGTATGACAAATGAGACTTTGTTATAAAATAAAAAGTAATATTATTTTTGTATTTTTTAGAGTTGCTGATGTTTTTGCTTTAAATTGTTACTGTGTATGATTTTAGCTTCAGTCTAATTTGTCATAAGTTTATGCATGCTTTGAAAACCGGAATACATTGGTACTTATTTTTATGTTTGTTTTATATACTCAGATTTTTGTTTTTTCTCTGAATATTCCGTTTTTCAAGCCATTACCAATATTTTAAATTTCAGGTTAGGCTGTAAGACAATCCATTTAAGGTCACACAAGCATGCAAGTATGTTTTCTATTTGGCGAAGAAAGCTCAAGCGATTTTTTTTTACAATTTCATTGTGTTAATAAGGAATAAGTAAAATAAAATACTGGAAGAATAAGCAAGAAGAGTTTAAATAAATATAAAGGAACTGTAAAAATAGCTGTACAAAACTGCCTAACCGTGGTGTATGTAACATGTGGGGCTTGGAAGCGCTATTAGCGGTGTGATCTCGGCACTACAACGTGCTTCAACTATTGAGAATATACTACATAATATAAACCAATATTTACATAAAGTATATACTAAGAAGAAAATATAAAAATAAATGTTACAATATAAAAGATGCTCCATGTCGCCTAAGACATTCCTTCAACAAAAACGTTTGTTTAAAATATTAGTTATGAACCATTCGACCACCACTATTCTACTTTGGCTAACACGTAAACTCACACACAATAATAACCACTAGTGCGCTCTCTATGGCAGAGACTAAAAACATTTCTCTAATTGATCGCTAAAACGTGCAACTTTTTTTTTTCGACACAGCATTGCATCGCTAACTTTAATAATTGAATTTCTAATATTGAAACATGGAAGAGTGAAGATTATACAGATATAGAAAGTACTAGGTCGTCTAGTTCTAGAGACTTCTAAGGTAATTTTGTATAAATCTAAATAAATTTAAACAAGATAATAGATTTAATTAAAATAAATACTGTTGCTAGAAGAATTCGGTATATTTATTTTGTATTATGTACTTGAAAGCGTCGCGTCTATTGATTTCTATCGGGATAAGGGTTTACTCTAATTGATATATCGGGTTGACAGCCAATTGCATTACGATGGACAAGGTGGGGGATTGGATCGTCATAATCACTCTTCCACATCCAGTTTCAAATGGTACTGTTGAACCACAAGTAGCCGCACCACTCTAAATATTTAATCTCACCAATGAAGGTGTTATATGCACAAGTTATGACGGTGGGCTAGTCATTGTGTTAACACCCAAATGAGAATCTAGTAAGCGTCAGGGCTCGCGTGGTGACGCGCGCCCGGTGGCGGAGTGGGTGCGAGGCCAACCTTCTGTTGACGAGGTTGTCACGGTAAGGGTCCCGGGGCTGCCGCTTCATGATATCGGACTCGGGCGCCTCGTACGCCAATGATATAGCAGGCACCTTCGGTAACACAAGCAATCAGGACAAACCAACACTCGCGCGACTGGCACGCACCGGCTTATACATAATAAATATACGTACATACACCCCTCGGCTACGCCGCAACCTATATCTACAACTAGCGTTATTAGAAATTAATTAATATCAAAAAAATACATTAAACTATTTATCGTAGGTACTTAAATTACGCATAAAATTAGCTAGTAAGTATAAAAGTGAAAAATTGGCGTGATTGAGATTCAAAAATTATGGCAGCTGGTACTAGCCTTGAGGAGACAAAATATCTGAAATACTACGCTAGTGAAAGAAGTTACAAATATAAGCCCTAGCAGCATGTTGTATCATGTAAGTTATAATACAGTGTCGCTGTACCTAACAGTATATAGATACGTAGAGACCTCGGTGTATAATATATGAGTATGCGTGTGATGAAGCCTGTTGCGTAAACGTGTCAGAAGAATACCGAATGAAAGGATGTCACTTGTGAGATAAAATATCGTGTCATGAAATCATGAGAGGTAACCAAATGAGAAAGTCAAAATACAATAAGTATAGAATAAATAAATAAACTGTCGTATTGTAAAGACGTCGAGTGTGTTCATACATGCACGATAGACAAATGACAGAGACAGGGAGACACCAAACTTACCTTGGCACGCGAACACAGAACATAGCGGAAAAGAGTATTAAAAAACCACAAATATACAATGGAACAATGCGTTTGGTCTGTGAGCACGACGCCGTGTGTCGAAACACGTTATTCCATCACCACATCAAGCTACATAGTTAAAGGAAATAGGAGATACGTTAGTATAGAAAAATATATAAAAAGACATCGCAAGGCAAAGTTAGGAGCGGTGCGATTGTCGCCTTCAATATCCACACACAGAGAGTTCTAGAATCGTGTACCTACAGGACTCCGTCCACACACTGCAGGCAACAACCAAACCTCAATATTGAAGACTAGACACGTGGTAGCAAGCAAGTAGCGGATAGAATAATATCTTTGAACGAGTCTCGTCGCTCGTGATGTTTTACCTCTCGTTAACGAGTTTATCAGTGAAAGGGTTACGCGGCTGTCGCTTCATAATGTCAGATTCGGCCTCCTCGTAAGCCAGGGAAATGGCGGGCACCTACACAAACACTAGCGACGTGAGCGACCGGCGGAGCGAACCCGCGCCACGAGCGCTCACGCATCGCACGAAAGCGTGGTGCATCATTGTCACATGTGTACAACATCGAACATATAGCAACGACATTACAATCAGACGCCACGACAGAACCGGCGACACGACAGGAACGTTAGTCCACGCCAAGCTCAGCAGCGTATGCTTGCAACGAGTTACGCTTAAAACTATCACACAAAATAAAATTAAACACAAAAAATGTAGATCATGAGATGACTTCAGTTGCAGACGGGACTCTTTGTAACTTAAAAAATACAAAATGAACCGAATGGTATATATGGATGAGAATGTAATGTTTTTGAAATAAATCACAATGTTCGATGGACGATCTCAAATGGTGATGGAGTGAAATGACTGTGGTAACATTAGTGTGTTGTGTTTGTCTTAGCTGTAGTACATATCTATGTGGAACTTTATGCGGACCTCACATACTATCCGCCATGGGCTAATAAACGGCTAGTATTTTTGGGATGTCAGCAAGAGTTTAATTATTTATTAGAACAGAACACATCTACGTACTTCATTCCCTCATTCCTACTAGGCTTCCAGCTCTTATCAGGAACATGATATGGACAACACGTATTAGTACAGATGTAGCCTATTACTTTGTCTGCCTGATTTTAGTAGAATCATGCATGACTCTACATTTTTATTACACTGTAACACAATATTGTTATTTACGCACTCGTAACTTACAAACTTATATCCTGACAAAAGATAATTTACAAAAGTTACTTTAGTGTTTTAATTGATATAATATTTTGATTGTTACGGTTACGTGAATAAGGTACACATTAGAAAAACACCCACTCGTCACGATATCGAGACAACAGCGACGTTATTAGCTGAAAACCAGTTAGTAGTTATTTGGCAACATAACAGTATGTAATCACTAAATAAAGACCTCTCATTGACTAGTTTGTCGCAAAATGGGTTCCTAGGCGGACGTTTCATAATGTCAGCTTCAGCCGTCTCGTAGGCCAACGCGATCGCTGGCACCTAAGTCAATCACTAATTTAATATAAACTGTAAGAATAATACCAGCTCGAGGGATCTTCAGCTGAAATAATTCTATAGAAAATATTTTATTCAACAGCCTGTGTTTATTTCCATTTATCACCAATTTATATTTATTTCTGAATTTTTTGAGCTTCAACATTTTAAATGAACAAAGGTTGTGAATAATATCAGTAATAGTAACATAGGTTTACAAAAATAGTAATATTGTATACTACATTGTAAGAGCACAATTTCAAGTACTATTCCAGATTTAGCTATACATTATAACTCAACTTTGTATCAAATTCTCATTTAATACAGAAAACAAAGTAACTTACTCTTGCAATGTAACATTTTCTATACCAAAATAGATCATAGAACTCTAGAAATAAGGTCGAACTTACCATGTCAGTTCCAAGATCGATGCAGAGGATAGTAACGGTTCCTAAGGGCAGTGGAATGTCGCAGAGGATGAAGGCAAGGAAGGGCGAGATCTCAGGGATGTTGGAGGTCAGGGTGTACGCAATAGATTTCTTCAAGTTGTCGAAGATCAGACGGCCTTCCTCTACGCCAGTTACGATGGAAGCGAAGTTGTCGTCAAGCAGGATCATGTCGGCAGCCTAAGAATTTTATAAAAATATTGTAGTATTTTCTCATAGTGAACAAAAGTTGCACAACATTGTTTCAAACATATATTTGTAAAACGTGTTGCTGGCATACATTTTGAGGTATCCAGTAACACAACATAATGTTGCTGTAACAATGTTTCAAACATGTATTTGCAAAACGTGTTGCTGGCATTCATTTTGATGTATCCAGTAACACAACATCATGTTGCTGCAACAATGTTTCACAACTTTAATATCTCATGTTCCTAGGATTTAGTTTTTTTGTATGTCCCACTTACTTGCTTAGACACGTCAGAGCCAGCGATACCCATGGCAACACCGATGTCAGCTTTCTTGAGAGCGGGAGAGTCGTTTACACCATCGCCAGTCACGGCCACGATGGCACCAAGTCGCTGGCAACCTTCCACAATGATCAGCTTCTGTTGCGGTGACGTACGGGCGAATACGATTTCCGTGTGGTATCTGATTGATAAAATAAGTTATTAATATGAAAATATATTTATTGTAAAATAAGTAAATAATTAAAAATGCATTTTTACTGATTATTTGTGTCACTGTTGATATTGCATATCCGCTTTGTAGGACGGAAACGGCAAAATTTTATTTTATAATTAAAAAAACAAAGTGCAACTTACTTCAAAATCTCATCAAGTTGATCACCACCCAGTTCCCTGAGTTCAGTTCCGTGGACAACGGCGGCCTTAGCTTCGCGAGGGTTGACTTCAGAAACGGGGATGTTCAGCCGAGCGGCAATGTCCTCAACGGTCTCGTTTCCTTCAGAGATGATACCTACTGACTTCGCGATAGCCTTGGCAGTGATGGGGTGATCACCAGTTACCATGATAACCTGGAAAAGGAACAAAAATATTAATAAGAAGTTCTGAAAAACGCAATTTAAAACTGATATTTTTTATATCAGTTCATAATTACCTTAATACCAGCTGATCGGCACTTGGCAACAGCGTCAGGCACGGCAGCGCGGGGAGGGTCAATCATACTCATCAGGCCGACGAAACGAAGGTTGTCCAAAGGGAAGTTAGGGTCATCAGTGTTGAACTTGTAACCAATGGGGTACTTGTCTGAGGGCAGTTGAAGATCACAGAACCCGAGTACACGTTCACCTAGTCCACCGAGTTCCAAATAAGCGTTGTTGAAAGCTTCCTTCATTTCCTCATCCAAAACCTGAGAAAAGAAGAATGTATTAGTTTTCGAAAATAGGAATGTTACGTCATTTGTTTTTAAGGTAATTGTTTTACCTTCTCCTTTCCGCCAATGAAAATGGTGCTGCAACGTTCCAGAATCCTTTCGGGGGCGCCCTTCATGACGAGCAAGTGGCGAGGATCGCTGGGGTCATCGCTCTCGTGGATCGAAACCTGGTACTTGTTGGTTGAGTTGAAGGGAATCTCGCAGGCCTTCTTGTTGCGCTTCCTGATCGATAAGACATCTCCAAGAGCCAGTTCCATACATTTGAGCAGAGCAGCCTCTGACGCGTCACCGGCAACTTCCTTCTTCAGAATTGGGACACCATCCTGACCACCCTTGAATTCAGCTCGGTTGCAAAGAGTAGCGATTTTAGCGAGGGCCTTGAATCCGGGGCTGGTGCGGTCTGGTGACAAAATTTCCATTATTATTAACTCCACCTAAAATAGGAGGTAATTTATTTCCAAAATTTGTTCTATTACATACCATATTGTACTCCAGACTGATCTTCGGTGGTGTCAGCTTCAATGATCTGGTTGTCGAACCACATGTGGGCGACAGTCATCCTGTTCTGTGTCAGGGTTCCGGTCTTATCAGAGCAGATGGTGGAGGTCGATCCGAGAGTCTCGACGGCCTCCAGATTCTTGACCAGGCAGTTCTTGGATGCCATTCGCTTGGCAGTCAAAGTCAGACATACGGTTACAGTGGCCAATAGACCTTCAGGTACGTTGGCTACGATGATACCTGGAGGAAGGACAAAGGTTTAAAACCGAGAACCTAACATAGGAAAAATATCAAGTGTGTAATTGTTTTTGGTATCGGTACTTACCAATAAGGAAGATGACAGCGTCCAGCCAGTGATAACCGAGGATGAAGGCAATGAAGAAGAAGGTAACTCCGAGGAACACAGCCACGCCCGTAATCAAGTGGATGAAATGGTGGATTTCCTTGGCAATGGGAGTCTCTCCAGTGTCCAATCCCGAAGCCAATCCAGCGATACGACCCATCACCTATTACATAACACAATTTATAGATTTTTCTTTCGAAAGGAAGATTTATATTATAATTTAATATAATATATTTATTAATCTCAGTTTTGTGTCTCCAAGTTCAGACTTACCGTATTGTCGCCACAGCAGATGACAACGCCCTTCGCCGTACCCTCGACCGCGTTAGTAGAGAAGAATGCCAAGTTCTTGGTTTCCAATGGGTTTTCATGAGTGAAATCGGATCCACGCGATTGGGGTTCAGATTCGCCGGTTAAACTTGAGTTGTCAACCTTGAAGCCTCGCGCCTCGATGATACGGACATCAGCAGGGATGCGGTCACCGAACTTCACCTAGGAATTTTATGGACAAAACTTAAGTTTTTCTTGTACATTCGGGACCTAGGGGTATGCTGAATAGTTGTATCGCGGTTCTTACCTCAACAATATCACCAAGCACCAAGTCTTCAGCGCGCAGCGTCAATTTTTCACCCTCACGAATGACGGTAGCGAACTGAGGTACCATGTTCTTGAACGATTCCATGATCTTTGAAGACTTGCTTTCCTGGTAGTATGAGAAAATGCCCGTAACGATAACTACAGCCGCCAATACAATGCCGAGGTACAGGTTGTCATCCGCAGGTTCTTCAACGGTACTCGCCTGGGGATTAAATGAGTCAGGGTCAATGAGATTGCTTCTTCACTTAATTATTTAAGTTTGATCAGCATCTCTCAATGCACTGTTACTGACCTGAATTCCGTAGGCAATAAAGCAAAGGATAGCACCAATCCACAATAATAATGCGAAACCGCCGAACAGATTTTTACAAAACTTCACCCACTCGGGCGTCTGTTTTGGCGGCGTGAGTGAGTTTGGACCGTCTCGTTCAAGGTTCTCTTTCGCTTTTGCGTGACTAAGGCCCTGGAATAAAGAAGATAAGATGTGTACTCCAGGTTCCACTGCAAGACTTAGTACAGTTTCGACTTCACTTCGTCAAGCTATTTTGTAAAAGTGATGATAGTCTTACATTTTCGGGATGTGTCTGAAATCTTTGGTAGAGCTCTTCGGGTGTTACTTTGTGAAAATCGATGTCCAACTCCTGTTTGAGATCATCTAAATCTCCTGGTTTCCGTTTTTTCGCGGGGGGTTTCCGGCGTGTCTGTAATTTTTACACAAAGAATATATGAATACGTGATAGTAGTATTTCACGGATCTATATTTTAACACGTTATTCAATTAAACAGGTTTTTGCTAAGGTATATTATACAAGCGAAATGATGAAGTATCAAAATGCAATGCAAAATAAAATGCATTGAAAACCATGCAATAGTTTAATGTTGAGAGCGGCTTGTCTTGCGACTGCTGGCATCATTGGTCACTTAGCAAGATTATAATGAAAGATGGTAATGTAAATAAAAACCTTGTACTGTCCGTCAGCGGTTCTATTATCGTCCTTAATGGCTCCAATGGTGGCGACGCGGTACGAGTCGGTACGGCCATGCTGTAAACACAACTAGGGGCTAGACACATTCTACTAGGCGGCCGTATGGGCCATGCACTCATGGATGAATGGGTGGCAGTGAAGACCATCGATATCGCATGGAGGCGTCCTAAAAGGATCTCATGATATGCATGAAGAACAAAAGTTAGATGCATGCAATATCGATAATCAAGAACAAAACATGTAAAAGAAAATCATAAGCATCTGGATGCTGTATCTTCAATCAATAAAAATGAAACGATCCAGGCACTTTGTTCAAACATAAAAATAAATGCATGTTGATGTTAACATGAGACAAAGGGTAGCGCTAATATACAAATTGCATCTAATGATGATTGTGCTAACTATGATGTAATAAACTACAATTTGTAAGGGTGTGTAGGGAAAAATTGAATAGAAATACGTATGCATTTGAAAAGCGTTCAATTGCAAAGCATTACACTCCAACAGAGCGTATGAGGCATAACCTTGCCAACTGAGTGCTGTATAGAGCTAGGGACCAACGGCTCAATGGCGCTCAATTGGTCTGAACTAGTTGCGCGTGCGAACCTGAGCGAACGTAAGGACACCGCACAGGCGTACACCTCTACGCATGGACGACTTCACACATAGAACTTCAACAGCAAAGTGTTATTGTCCATACTACAACTGAATACTCACATTATCTTTTTCCATAGTGTTCTGGATTATTTATACTTCAGCGAGGACGTCCTATCGTCAGGGTGCGTTATTGTTAACTGTCCAACAAGTCACTCAGTAATGGCTGGCCTCTAAGTTACAATTGCCTGGATATGGGCTCTTACGTAACAAACGAGTGCGCTATATGCGCTAAAGGGGAGTAATGTCACAAAGTCTAAATGCGTCCGCGGTGCCGTAAACAAGCCAGCCGTCGCCGTCGATAATTGATGAACGTTTTCATAGCAGGCCTCATTAAACCGCGCCCTGAATTCCCGTGAAGGTTATCGCGAGAATAACTAGAACAACAGGCTGTGAAATGCACTCGTGCCGGAAAATGCTGCGACTAATGGATTGTATAATTAAGGGAACCTTTAAGTAACCTGAGAAGTCCGACTTCCGTTTCGGGTAGGGTTGCTATGAATAATGGATGCCCAAGATGGATTGAAGTTAACAGAAGGGGTGTCGATATAACTGGGGCGCGAAAGAGAATGATGAAAACAGAATATTCGTAGGGTATATTGAGTTTGGCTTCTGCCTTGTACCACAAGGTGCAAGGCAGGGGCCATACTGGGACTGACATGCGGCAGCGGCAACGGAGGCGGAGCGGCGCGGCGGCGTGTCCCGTGAGTTACATAAGCGGCGCGCACATCGGGCATGCGCACTGCGGACCAACCCCCGCGCGCTACCCTCGACATAAATAGCTAAAAGACAAGGTTGCCACCCCGGGGCCCCGGCGACCGCATTTATAATCTCTATAAAGGTTAAACCGGAATATCTGATGGAAAATCGAAACTGGTTCTAGCAAGAATAAAACAGCCACTGTCTGCTTGGGGATGATTAACCCACTTTCAAAACGTTTTAACGAGAAGATCGGTTGAAATTAATTCTTATGTGGAAGGGTCTTCACCGGCGCGTGTGAATAAAAATTTCTTAACAGGAATAAGGTCAAATAATAATAGTAATAACAAAAACGCACTACAATTGCATCTTTGACCTTTAGGCAAACGAATGTATCAAAATTACCCAGATAAAACATCAAAACAATAAATAGAGGTGATTCAGTAAACGAATGGCATACAAATGCCATGCTATGTGTCAGCCAGCCGGCGAAGATTCATTGCCACGGCCGTAAAACTGCTCTAAACCGAAAATTTGTGGTTACTACTGTAGTAGATGCGTGACGCGTGAATGAGACAATTATTTTTAACATTAATGAAGCGCGGCGCATGTGACGTGCCTCCGGATCCCCGTGACGCCGCGATCCTCGATCGTTGCCAAAACACTATTATTATCTAAACCCTAATTTCCCGTGGCCTATCTGGAGATCTATAGACGAGCATAAGGAACAATAAACATGTTATGTGGGCGAATCGACGTTGAATTCCAGAAGCATCGAAAAATTTATCGATATTACATCTATTTTATAATCTTGCATTAGGAACAGCCTTGCTAATGCAAGCACCAGTGATTGATTCAGACGCTAAAACAATTTTTCTTAAAAGAAAACTATTAGCGTAAATATTTCAGTATTTGTTTTTGCATTTAAATAACCAAAATACTTAAATCAACCGGAAGATTTCAGAGCTGTTACTTCGTTTACATTCCCAAGATGTAGCTCTTAGCAAGTGCTATTTCTTGGGTGTCTGATTAAATAACAAGTTGTAGCACTCGATCTTCATTTCCCAAAACGATTATGATTTATTGTTATTGGTATGTCCATGTCAAAAGAAACAATCAGAATAAAACCGCAAAAATGACCCAAAGACAAGGTTGAAAGTTAACAGATAATTACTTTTATTTTGATAACCTATGTGTAATGACAAATTAAGAACAACGAAGTCACAACATTATGACTGTGTTGTTTTTATTAAGTAGAGATCATTGAACTACGAGCTCGAAATATAATTCGCAACGAAAGATATTTTGAAGTGCCAGTCCAAAAAATTATAAGTAACTGAATACAAAAGGGATTGTTACGTTAAGATGAAGTCCGAATGGGACGAAGGACCGACTGTATCTATTAGGAGTGCAAGAGGAAGAGATTAAGATAAGACTGCAAAGGATGGCAATAGTTATGTAATTGCGTAATGAATGGCACCAGTCCATGGCACTGTGGCCGTGGCAAAAAACGGTGGACAAACTATCAGTCGACTATCTACTGCAGATGTGGCCTTTGATCATAATGCAATCATTTATCAGCTGAATGATATAAATCGCAGGTGCAATAGAACCTCTGCGTTTTAGAACGATGATAATGGTAGTACCACAATTATAAGTTACTTTAAACGAATTTACTGCAGTAAAAAAATATGATAATTACTAATGAGAAAACCGCCTTCCATCCGCGTTAACTGTGAAAAGATTTCATCAAAGAAGACAAGCCGGATTAATTTTTCACGAGAGGAATCGCTGCGGAGCCATTGTTTCTTCAGAATTCAATTAAATCAAGAGCTTCCAATAGCTATAAAGTTGCAATGAGAAGATTGCAGTTGTCTCAAGACGACAAGAACTTTAGAGCATTAGGAAACACCTTCAAGGACCGCGTCTAGCATCCTAATTGATGCGTGCTGTCGTCATAAAGGATAAAGGAAATACTCCAATAGAGCGACGGTACTCTATGCGATTTAAATGACATAATGACGAAGGCAATTTTCTAATAAACCTTCGGTGCTCTTATAGTTGTCGTGTCCGAACCACGGTTGGCTCCCGCGACAACCTGTTAGCCACTTCCTTCAGAACACCTAGTGAGGAATGGTCTTTTTGCCTTAGTAATAAGATCACGTGATCAGGACATGACGTTCGTAGAAGACAGGACATTCGACCTAAATGGGCGTCAGGAAACTAGGGCAAGCTGAGAGCTAAAATCAATATTTTCAGCTAACAGGAATTGTACTGCGCGAGATGTACAGAATTTAGCGAATTGCGCTTTCTGTTATATTTGAAATCAGCATGCTTTCAATTTTAGCAAAAGCGTTTTTTTTACTTGGTTATTCTATTTATGCGCGTATTGAGCAAAGTGTAAGATTTAATTTTAGAGAGAGAAAAGAGAAATGAGTGAATATCATGTGTACCACCAGCTATTGGGACATTGTTAAATATTCAAATCCCAATGTAAAAATACTACAAATTAATTATTTGAAAATGCATCTAATTCTGAAATCGTTATATCGGGGGCGGTACTGATTCCTCAGAATAATAATCCGTTTTAGGAATTTTCTTGTAAAGCAGTTGCTACTCTTCTGAAACCAATATTTCAATTAGAATTTTAGACTTACAATTCTTTTTGTAAAAAGTTCAGCAATTTTTAGGATTAATCTCTTTTTTTTGCTTTTAACTTTTATAAAGATTTTTAAATTATGAACATACCAAGTACAAATATGTACGAAAATGCAATTAAGACAAATTGAACGAAGTACTCAAATACTAGCGATAATTGAAGCTGCTATATTATGCCATATTTCTTTGTTTTTAAGAGGATTCTTATAGAAATATTAAACGGAAATATATCAGGACATTTCAAGGAAGTGATTCGATACTAGCATATGAGAGACCGAGCGGAGTGTCCCTCTCTGCACAGATCGATACGCCGAGTTACGCAACCCGACCGGCGCCGTCTCCGATACATAGCTCCTCTTCAGTCGCCCGAAATTTGCAATTAATATTATCCTTAAATCTTATCCAAAAAACAGGTAATAATTACAGACTAAAACACATTTAGTGCAATATTATAATTAAAATGGACAAAGGAACACAAGCGGTTGCAAGGAGAATAACGACGACTTTTCGGCTACGTGCACAGGATAATGGACCGGTTGAAATTTTGTGACAGAACAAAGGATGGAACGTGCAAATGGTTTCCTGCGGTGAGACTGCACAGAGACATGAGACGAGGATCGCAAGCACTGTTCACGAGCAGCCGAGCCCCCGATGGCAGCCGGGGGCTTCTTCGTTACCTTTCCGCACTCACTGTTTGCGACATGCACTTACACCTTCACGAAAGCACTGTCTCGCCGACTCGGCACGCTACTGTAAAGGCTAAGGCAAGCACTACTGCAAGCACCGCACTCACCTCGCCCATTTTCGCTAGTCTTTATGTAAAGGCGGATAAAAAGGAACAAGCCGCCTCTCGGTCTCGCCTCTTGCCCTCAACGGAGTGGGGTGGGTCGTCGCTAGTTCTGCAACAACGGGGACCGTTACGGTTTCCTCGTTCCAACGTAAAAACTTAAAAAGTGTGCGCTTTCACGTAGTCTCGTGGCACGGCACTGGCTATGTCATCTTTGTACGAAACTAAAACCCGGTATGAGAGAGGTGCGCGGATGGCGGAGGCGCGTAGGGCGCGACGTTCGGCGGCCTGCTTCGGGCGGCGACTGACGGTGGGGCCGGCGCGTATCGAGCCGACGGCGCACTGACGTCACACTGCGTCACGACGCCAGCGCCGCGCTGCCAGCGACGCGCGCAACCCGCTGCGCGCGGCGCCCTCTGCCGCCACCGCCCGCTCGTAACCTTCCACAACCGGTACGTTGACAGCCCCTACTGATCGACAAGTTTTCCGGCGACGCACGTTCACCAAGATACTATCTACCAAATATTTATACGATTGCTAAATTGCTTAAATAACTTATCTAAATTAATGTTACACAACCTGCTATATGGAGTGGCTATTATAATAGCCACTATATGAACGTTCTTGTACACGGCGTTAATAAATTTTTATGAGCGTTTGTTGGTAGGGCGCGCGGCGTGGGCGGGCGGAAGGCCGTCTCGGCGGGCGGCGCGCCCAGCCCTAATACTATATTGAGTACGTATTGACAAACGGTCTTATCTTGAGGGCAAACTCTTCGCGGAAGAGGGTTTATTATCACCAAAATAAGATGTAGACAGATATTTAAAGTGTCAAACTCATTGGAAACTTTTCATTTGATCGAGCGGGTTTCGAGCATCGACGTTACCAACAGTTTATATTTGGGTGGCCAATAAATTTTATAGCGAGTGAATACATTTGCGTCCGGTTTATTGCATTCGTATTATGATAATGTCATAACCTCCGCATATAAATAAATTCTAGACGTAAATGTTTTATAGTCAGAGGCCCTCCTAAAGTAACCACCCCGGTCGGCTAAATCCGTAGGTTTCAGCTTCTGGAGCACACGCGGAATTTATTACTTTTGATCTCGGACTAGAAACCCGCATTACCTCCAAAAAAGAGGCTTTAGCCGTGTTATATGGGGGTCATTAAATCTTTTGTCCGAAAAAGCGTACTACACGTTGTATTTCAAGCTTGATTTTTCCCCGTTTTTTGTTCAGCTGAGCATAGTAACCACATCGTAGAATGTTCAATGAATTTTGAAAAGTTTCAAACAGAAATCGTGATACACTGCGGCCACAAGCAAAAACGTGGAAACTATTCCAAACGACGAACTAGCGATGCATTTCTGAAGCTAATTTTAGATAATCGATGAAGTAAATTGCCATCGCGTTTGTGGTACATTCGTTTTACCGTATGCAAGTAGTGATCGACCCGATTGCATGGAAACCAGAACTAGTCATGAATAACGTAACACTAACAGCGAACTAGTGTCTGAATAAATGATTGATGTCTTAAAAATATGGCTGTAATAAATAAATCACCGACTGAAAAAATTTATGAACATCAGAAAATGTTCGGCAGAACGTATCTATACCTAATAGTCGAAATTGTTTACAAAGCCTTTGTTATTTATACCATCAAAGAGATCAAAAGGGTAGCAGTAATAAACTTAGTATTTTGGGCTTCAGTAGTAACATGAATTCACGTGTCGGTGTGGAATACATTTATATATAAGTTAGCAATTTATGGAGCGGGTGTTACCAATTTATTTTTACGATTAGTTGACTTTTGAGTACAGAAGAAACATCTGGACTTACATGTTACCTAATCGTAAAAATACTTAGGGCTGATTTCACCAATGAAACTGGACGCGATCAGCATTTCTAAAACGCGTTCAAGAGCTGTCAGTGTCAAAATTGTTATGGAATATTGTACACTGCGCGAACCCGTTTAAATGTGCTGAACGCGTTCAATTTCATTGGTGAAACCTGCACTTTGTTAAATCAGAGCACGTTTTTGAAGTGAAGTGAAAAGATTTTTAGGCGCGTTGAGCACTTTTTAGGTGAACAAAAGTCATGGAACTCGCGTCATTGTCACCTTAAGCTTTCCATGAGCTATATGTATCGAACGAAAGACTACGCGAGAATCAAAAAGTTACTTAACGAAAGACATCAACGCGAGACTCAAAAAGTTACTTAGTTTTCACTTCTATCGGCAGTCCCCAAAGACTGCCCGATTTGTTTTTTTATCAAAGAGCTTAGGTATGCGACATAATCATGATTATTTTTTTAAATACAGCTAATTGGAACAACATTTTTGCCAAGTATTTGGTTTTCACCCTTTGCTAAAATAATCTGATAGGAAAAAGTTTTTTTTTTAAATTATATCACTCTTTTTATGGTGTCCAAACGTGTTTCCATGTTAAAACAGAATTTATTTGAAGTAGGTTAAAGTATACGGATAATCCCATTACGAACGAAAACAATATGACGCAATCTACTGAAGCAAAGCCTACGCTATTTTTGATTGAATAGATAACACAAATGAGTAACTATTATACAAATTCACTTTTAGCAACGTAATTTTTTATATAAGGCCTTAAATAAAAACGTTTGTCTGAAAAAGTTATGCTACGATTTTACCACCATACCAAAAAAATATTAACGTAAAAATATTAACGATTTATCAACATCGCATCAGTATCTTGTTTTACGCTCGTGTTGAATTTAGCAATTCATCCCTCTGTATACGAGGTGAAGGGATTAATGACAGGGTTGAAACTCATCAATTTTCACGTCAGTCCTGCCGACATCAAACACAGTTGCAAATCTGTCAGCTCTTGATATAATGACCGGATTAAAGGCACTTATACCAAAATATTCGTTGCGTTATATCTTCGATTATACAATATTGTCGTCGTTACCAATTCATCTATTTGCTATAACAATGACTCATTTATAAGGGTTTCCCGACGCAGACACGCTAATATAATATGCGTGTTGCGTGACTACTAGAAGTGTTACAACATATTAAACGTTGTAATAGCCTCAACAAACAGGGGTACATTTTAAATGCATACCGAACTAGGCGTATTTACACGATGTATCCAAGCCAAAAAAGCGACAATGTCCTGGATGGGCGTCAAGTGGTTACCGCGGAATACATTTCCGCCACACCGAGGGCGCTAGCTGTCAGATATTAATTTCCGGCACTTGACACTGCCTGCCCCAGCGTAATTACACGTCAGCAAATACCTATAAGCACATCGCAAGCGCTACACAGCCAGCGACCAGCCCTACACTGCCACTTAGGCACGCAAAAGCCCTCGAACAATATTAGCTTTTAATTATAATGATGCTAAAATGGTAGACGTTATAATAAGCATAGCTTGACCTACGACACTTTTATAGCCTTCTTTAATAAGATCTCATAGCATAAAAAAATAAGATTTTTTTCTTCCTTTTGAATCCAGACGACCGCAATAAATGTTATTTATTTACATATTTTTATGTTGCAACTTTGTAACAGTCGGATGAAAATCTCCATCGTAAATTCGTTGAAGCAATTGTTGGTACATTTTATTCGCAATCTCCTGCAGCCTATGCCTCCCTGTTACAATAAAACACAAAGTTGCACACTTTTCAATTTCAGCGTCCGTCGTGCCCCGCCTATGCGCGTATTTTTCATTTTACTAGCTCTGGACTGGGATGTGAAACAAAAGGACTTTTCCACTCATTGTTTCAGTTGATCTAGAATTGTGAGCACTCCAACAGTTTTTCTGCGTAATTGCCGAGTATTAATTAAACTCGGGGGAGCTCTAGGCCCTAGCATATCATGGAAACTTCCGAACATAGCCAGAGCTATAAATATCTGAAGTACTTAGTCGCTTCATTTCATCATTCATTTCCGTATAACCTAATTAGTGTCCTTCAGTATAAGTAATATTTTACATATTTTTTTTTTTAATGAAATTATTAAAATTACGTAGAGAGGACGACATCAATACATCGCCACAGACAACCAGGTAAAATGTACCGGTGGCGATCAATATAATTGCAATATATCAGCTAGGTGAATAATATAGTACGCATGCACCGCCCGCCTGGGTGGCTCCCAAGCATAGGTCAGTACCGTGCCTTGCCAGCACGGCACGCCATGGGGTTGAATTTATATATGAGAAATGCACTTTCAACCATTTTCTTTGTTACTACCAGAATGTACGTCACTTATAAAAGTCTAATTTCGTTCTGCTATTGCGTAGTAACTGGTAATAAAGTTTAACTTTGGGTACTTTTGAAGAGGGCTAATTTAAGCCGCTTTAGGTATAACATAAAGTAAAATAAGCTAAGTAGTATGCATGTTATTTTAATTAAGTATGTAACAAGGTAATTACAATTTGTTGGAGTTGTTTTTAAGAATTATGTGTGATGGACAAAATGTAATGGACATTGGTGTCTTATAGACTATCTGCCGCAAAAATGGTCATGTGGCCGCTTGATACGAAATTCATGTCAAAACGATAAAGGCAACAAAGAGATTTTAAACTTAGATAATTCACAGGGTTGTTCATGATATATAAATAGAAAGCATTAGTATCAAAGTCGGGGCAGCGGGCCATTCCTTCGTCGTGAAAGACCGGCTGATATGAAAATTCGTCGTGAAGCGGCCGGCAGCGGGCGGGGCGTCAGAGAGGGGTGCTCGGTTAGGGGGGCGGAGGGTGCACGGAGGCTCTATTTGGGTCACCCCGGGCGTCATTCTCCACGATCAATAGCGGAGTCGGCGCGCGCCGTCTTCCTTCTCGTTCGCGCGCCGCCAGTTACCTAACGCGTCTCGCACACTGCCCCACCAACATTAATTAATTATTTTCCAAATCGCCTCTTACATGGGAACTATTTAGATAATACTGAAGACTACCAATAACCCCATTAGAACATACAAGCCGTAAATTCGATCAGGAAGGATTTATTGCGCATTTACTTAATACAAGTATAACCTAATCTGCAGACATCCTTGTCCGTTCCTTTCCTGAACTTAGAGGAGTTGCGTAACTCCAGGACGAAAGATAAAAAATAATGTACAGTAAACAAGATTACTGTTAAGATTTTTATCAGTCGGAGGCGGTTTTAAATGAGCCATCTCAAGATATTCAGTGGCCATCTTCAAGTAGAATAGATGGTGCAATAAATTGCCAGTCAGCGCTATCTCAAACGGCTCATAATTTTAAAACACGCTGAAAGCTTATAATGAGGCGTTCCGAGTCGAGGAGCTGGTTGAAGTGGGCGCATAAATATTACCGACGAGTACAGCCGATGAAGCGGGGAATGCTAACTAGTTGAAGATGTTCATCTCCGATGAGAAAATTGAGCCTGCCTCAACGAAAGTATTTGTTTTGTATGTCAGATTACGCAATTCTATAAGAAACGTTATGGTACAGAAAAACATCTCAAGATTGAATAGCCTTCATCTTTTGAAACAAAAGGGAAAACAAACTGATCGGTCTCTGAGGAATTCTGGACATTTGCATTTTGAGTGAATTATTGGACGAACTTTTTACATTAAAGTTCATCGGCTTGGATATGAAACTTGAGCGAGTATTCAGATATTAAATATTTCGTTCTTGTTTTCTGCTGGCTAATCCAAAAGCTGGAAAGACGTATTACATGTTCGTATCTGTTAGCAACGTATTCTTCGTGAACATAGTAAATCATCTATTGTGAGGCAAAATACCTAGACCGCAATCCGCGTGTTTCAGAAATAGCCCGGCGTGAGTATAAGTACGTCGGGATATAAGGTAAACTTTCGTATATAGGTAAGTAGGTAACGTATGCCGTAAAATATTATATTCGTTGGCGAAATGTGCCCATAAAACCCCTAAAGTTATTGTAAACCACTTCAAAAGCCGAATTTAAAGAGATTGTGGTTTACGGGACTTCAACGAGAAACTTTGAACCACAAATCTTGGTAAAATATCAGTTTTGCGCAAAACTGGGGTTTTGTGCCGCAACCTATTGTATGACGGCTCGTAACGTTATGTAACAGTAACAAGGTATTGAACTTCTCTTACACAAATATATACAGCATTGATTTTACTACCAGGCGGCGGGTATAGTAGTTTTCCGGTTGGCATTTTGTACCAAGAGGAAGAAATCACTAGACTAGAAAACAATATATCAATCTAAGCCAATTGGATATTAACATTCTAATAAAGCAGTCGATTGAGTTGGCTCTTCATGCCGTAAGCGCTAATATATACAAACAGATATCTCTCTAAGATATGTGTTTCTTACTAATGCACCTAATGTTTATTTTCCCACTCAACTGAAGCTGTGATTAGCACAAATGAGATGCTGTTAAAAAGAATTTACTTCTACAATTACTAGACATAAAACAGTTTGGACTATCTCACGTCGTAATGATTGTTAACTAATAATTTGTTAGGAAAGCTATTCTAAGCTATGGAGAAAATATTGTGCAGATAAATGTAAAGAGAGCATTCAGAAAACATTAACAAGATAAAAAGAATATCCTATATACGGGATTGTAGAGGCTGTACTCCATAAGGTTTAGAATGTAACCTCCGCGAGTTCAGATGCATGACTTGATTATGAAACAAACATTTGATTTCTAATTAGAATAGAAGAAAAGTTTAGACAATCAGCCCCCGGCTGTCAGGCGACTGGATATTATGAGCTCAACTGTCCGAAAGACTGATGCAGCTTGATAGCCAGTTCCTCTGTGGTTGAGGATTCCGGGTGAAGCTCGCTTCCACCTTCGGCCTGATCATCACTTACCATCAGGTGAGATGCAGGCCAAGAGCTTCCCCATTGCAGGTAAAAAAAAAAAAAAAAAATGATTGTGGCTCATTAGTGACATTCAAGCGGTTCATATTATAATATAATAATAATTTAGTTCCAATTATGCTATGCGTAATATAAGTCTTTTATTTGATATCGTCCCGGTACTATAGACCAATTTTTTTTTTTTTTTTTTATTCCTGAGTGGGTCTGCTCTTGACCTCGATCTCGCCTGATGGAAAACGATGGATGAGGTCTATGATGGAACGAGCGTGCCCAGAAGATGCCTGTTCACTCTTGCTCTGAAGGCAGACGGGTTATAATTATGTGGAAGGGAACACAGACGCTGGCAGAGAAAGTGTGGAACCACTTTGGCTGTGCGCATTATAAATGTGGAGGAGAAGCGCTGAGTACGACTGGACGGGATATCAACCAAGTGCGGATAGTACCCTGCAGTACGCCTGGTAGTCCGGTGATAAAAGGGCGATGGTGGGATCAGATCGTGGAGCTCCTGCGCACACTCTCCGAAGTACAGCCTGTAGAAGACCGACAGGCAAGCAACATTACGCCGATGAGCCAGGCTGTGAAGCCGAGCCACCAGCGTTTCTTCGCCTATAAGCCTTTTAGCTCTGCGTTCCACCGAATCAAGTGCAGCAAGTTGGTAATTTGCTGAGCCATCCCACAAGTGACTGCAATACTCCATACAGGACCGAATCTGTGCTTTGTATAAGCTTAAAAGCTGTTCAGATGTGAAGTATCGCCTCACCTTATTTAGGATGCCCAGCTTCTTGGCTGCAGTCTGTGCTTTTGACTAGATGGTTGAACCGAAATTGAGATCAGACCTCAACTCCATGCCCAAAAGCTCTAGGCGTTCGGTAACTGGTACAGATGCACCTCGGAAAGAAGGAGATAACTGAAACTGGCTCTTTTTAGCGGTGAAATGACACGCCTGTGTTTTGAGAGCATTGAATTTGACCAGATTGTCATCGCCCCACTGGGAAACAAGATTTAAGGTCAAATTCATTCGCTCCACCATGGCCTCTCTTCTGTTCTTTCTCTTAGAGTAGCTGTTTCATCTCTGCTGGCTCTTGCACTGGACAGGTATCTTTCTAAGACTGTGCTGTCATCCGCGTACCCAATAACACCAAGCTTTAGCAGGTCGTTGATGTGCAGCAGAAATAGAGTCGCATTTAGTGTCTACAGGATCCTCTAACTAGAGAATACGCTCGTCATGTGTATCAGAATGTTCTTTTTCCTTTATATATGTAGGTATGTCTGTCCTGACTTCCGCAATATAATACCTGAATAAAGAAAAATAATTGTTGCTTATCTTCTTTACTCGTACCCACAAACGACCTACAATTTTTCGACTAAGTCTTCGAGGCGCGATGACATTCAGGACAAGAGACTTAGCTAAAAATAGCAGGACATAAAATAATATTTTGGAAACCCAGTAAAAGCGACGAATTTAAAGGATTACCTATCCTTTGCCAGTACTGTCACAATTAATTAAATTTAAACGCCACTTTTACGGCTCTCTTCTCCATAAACGCCATATAAAGAGATAAAACTCATTAAATGACGAGAAACGTGCGAGTAACAGATAAAATTACTTATCACAATAGACTTACTTACGGCTTTTAGAAGTCGTAAGGTTTTAATGAGCTTAAACATGATGATCCCTTTTAATAATGTAACGAAAATTCATCAAATTATAATTCTAAATTCACAAAATCTTGTAAGTACTTATAATTCGTTCTGAAGAAACCGAAACAGTTTTCATCACTGTTTGCAATGAAAGAAGATAAGTGAAAAACCAGCCCCCTAATTACGTAATGCACCATCAATTTTAAATTGAAATGAATTGAAAAAGATTGCTAGTCCATTGCTTCAAAAATTCGAAAAAAAAATGAGCAGATTTTTTTTTCGATCTTATGAAGCAATGGATTAGCAATTTGTTTCAATTTATTTCAATTTAAAATTGATCGTGCATTACGTCATTAGGGTACAGGTCGACCTGATGAAACCAAACATTCTTGTAAGCCAAGCTCATCCAGGCAAGACACTATAAATAATAATAATAGTCCTCCAGACCGAATTTCGGTCATGGCGACCAATCTCAGCGGAGCCCAGCCTTCGGCGCGGGAGATATTATAGTGCACAAGTGTGTGCGTAGACACAGGTGCAGTCTCTCTTCCCTCACTTTCATAGTCCGATAGGACGACAATCCGACACGACCGGAGAGAGATCAGGCGCAGGGCCAACGGCTTAACGTGCTTTCCGAGGCACGGGGGTATCGCACCGCCAACTGCCGAACTCCGGGACTAAGAAATTCCAAATGGAAAAACAAAATAACACTTTTCTCGACCAGTGAATCGAAATCGCTCAGCAGTCACGCTTGCGACAACGAGACCAACGGGGCAGTCAAAACTACAAATAGAAACAGTAGATGACTAGAAATAGAGTGAGAGAGAGGTAGAGTGGGACTATAAATAGCAAGGATTAAGAAGATGAATGATTCGGTCCAGAGTCAGCTAAGAGGAACGGATACGCTACATTTACGCTACACGTGGATTAGAGTGGTGCCAACTAATTTAGGTTTAGTTCCACCCATAAGAGAAAATGACCGGAGATACTGAGCGTAATCCGCATTAAATATAATAGGTAGCAAGTGTAAAACAGAGGCAGTTAACGTAGCCAAAAAATTCACAGCAATATTTGACTCGCCCCAAAACGAAAGCAGCAATTTGTATAACGATTAGCACTTATTCAAAGTTATGTTTATCAATTGAAGTATCACGAGATGTAGGTACGCACATTTATTCTGGCTTCTTTTAATATTGGTAGCTACGCAAAGGGAAGGACATAAAAAATCGGTCAAGAACACATTGACCGAAATGGCGCTGGAATGCGATTGATTCGGCCACAAAATATACAGTGTAAATCATTTTGGAAAGATATGTTTGAAGAATTTTTATTATCGAAAGTTATTATGGCGGTGAATGTTAGTGCGAATGATTTTTTATTCTATTGAGAAATATCACATAACATAACATCACGCCTTGTTTCCCCTAAGGGTTGGGCAGAGGTGTACCTGTAACAGGTACACCCACATTTCGCCAGTTATGTTTTAAGTCCCATGTAATAGGGGCGAGCCTATTGCCATCAACCGGGCACAAATCCAGACTCCGGGCTGCTACTGAGAAATTCCAGATAGAAAAAGCCAATAACACTTTGCCCGACCCGGGCATCGAATCCAGGACCTCGTGCTCAGCAGTAGTGCTTGCTACCACTAGACCAACGAGGCAGTCAAAGAAATATCAATAGTAGATAATATTGTGAAGTCTATAGTTTCATGGATCAGGAACACAAGAAATTACTGATTGTAGCTCTAGGGCTGGTCAACCACCGCTTCAAACCGCCTGAAAGAAGATGGGTAAACACATGTGATCGATGACAGTACCTTGCCGTTGTCGTGCCAATATTTCAATATTAGTTTTCCATTTATATAAAACACTAGCTTCTGCCCGCGACTTCGTCCGCGTGGTTACTTTGGGCTAACGCTAAAAAACCCCCGATTTTGAAACATTCTTCATTGGTACTCCGCTCCTATTGGTCTTAGCGTGATGATATATAGCCTTACTCGATAAATGGGCTATCTAACACTGAAATAATTATTAAAATCGGACCAGTAGTTTCGGAGCCTATTCGGTACAAACAAACAAAAGAATCTTTCCTCTTTATAATATTAGTATAGACTAGCGACGCGCCCCGGCTTTACACGGGTGCACTTTACATGTGAAGACGGGTATTCTATTCACAAGTTCTGAGCAACTTACCAAAGAGTACTAGGCTTGCATGAATTGAAGATAGTATTTCATTAGTATTATTCAATGCTTGTTTTTGTATATACATAATCAGCCTAAAATGTTCCCACTGCTAGGACACCGGCCTCCCGTTCGGTGAGAGGGAGAGAGCCATAATCCACCACGCGGGCCCAGTGCGGGTTGGTAGATGTCGCATGTCTTCGAATTTTTGGTTCTAGGACATGCTGGTTTCCTTACGATGTTCTTTTTCACCGTTTTGAGAGCAGTGGGGACGAAATAATTAACACAAAGTAAAGCCTGCCTGAAACTACGACCTACAATTCGTAAGTGGCGGCCGCTACCACTCGGCCACCACTGCTCACTTTTTGTATATACAATTTATATAATATAGCCTATGTCCATCTGCAACCCATATTGACACTGTTCTTCAGAAAGGACAGGTGCGCAGTACTGGCAACAGGCGTCGGTGTACGACTAGATATATGAACGTAAACGAGGCAAAAGGAGTATGTAAGGATCGTAGCGTTCTGTAGTTTCTGTATACCCCATGGGAAGAAGGCGTGAGTTTATGTATGTATGTGTTCATCTGGAATAATGTACCTTTCAAATGGTAAAAGAATTTTTCAAATAGGAGCTCTGGTTCCGGAGATATAACCACGTATTCAAAACAAACAAACTCACAAAATTCTCTCTATCTTTATAATATTATAGTATAGCTACACACCGATATAACTGGTGCTAGGTACGCGAATAAATGTGTGCAGAATAAAGTAACGCGTTTATTACGACAACGTGACTCAGTACCATTGGTAAACAATAAAGACATTAGGAGATCATGAGAAGTAAACTTTACAGCACCGCAGAAACCGAAAATGTGTAATTTGCATGAATGTTTTAATCTAGTTAATGTATCGAGAGGTTTGGGGGCTATTCACCTTTGTTTTCCGCTCCGAAATATTCTAGAAGCTGTATAAACTGGGATGTGGGACTGTGTCAGTGGGGATCTTGATTCCCTAACGCTATGAAGTGGGGGATAATACACTCCTGGACACCTGAATCGAGTCACCCTGCATATTTTTGCTAAATGGTCTCTATCTTTTTAAATAATGGTAACACCTACAAAGAAAAAAAATGTGGTTTTGCTCTCATTTAGCAACTCACTATCATTTCCGTTTGTTCCAAATTTGAATGCGGAATACAAAAAAAAACCGGCCTAGTGCGTGTCGCACCACGCAGAGTGAAGGGTTCCGTAGTAGAACATATCCCAAAACAAACTTAATATTGTAGTTGAAAGACATGTTCTTCCATACATCGATATCCGTCACGGTAAATTCCCAACTGCAAATGTAAGTTTGTAACCGCAAAAAAAATTGGATGTGAAAAACTACAAATTAACTATTTTCGGACTTTTTCCTTTACTTGTGTTGAGACCTTTGTTTCTTGCCAAACTTCATAATTCTAGGTCAACGGGAAGTTACTTATAGGTTTTGATTTATTTAGCGAGTATGAAAATATGTCGCATAAATGGCTGTATATTTTTATTGCGTAGACTTAGAAGCTCGATTATTTTTAGAGCTTCAAGGGGTCGTTGAATTACGTATTTGACATTAATTTCAACTTGATACCTCTACGCGTTCCTAAGAAAAAGAGTCTTGATTTCTTGACATACTGACAGACAGACATACGGATAGACGGACAACGAACTTCAACGAAGTAATCCTATAAGGGTTCCATTTTTTTATTTTGAGGTACGGCACCCTAAAAACAGTTAAATTGCAATAACTCGTCTTTTCGCGTTTCTCAGGGGCAAAAATAGCGTGGAATTTTTGAAGAAAACAATAGTTTACATAGAGAAACCGTTAATTTAGTAACTTCTGTTACCGCCAATAGCATTTACGACGGCCGTCATGAGGTTCGGCATTGCATTAATTAATACCACTATGACGTGCTGTAGAATGTTTTCCCATGCTTCCAAGATGGCATTTCTCAGCTCAGCAGTTCGGTAATTCAAAACAATACAAATAACTACTTATTACCTTAATCAAAGCTTGTTCCTTCTTTAGGAGCGACCAAACCCGATTTTCTTTTCTTTTTACTCACTTGACGTCAAGCTGACAACTGAATTCAGATATGCCTGCGGACATCTAATAGGTGGTTACGCTTATGTGCCGTACACTGCTCCTCTAGTATTGTATTTTGGAACAATGGTGATAGACGTGATACCAAAATTACTACATTATTTTCTTTGACATATCATTATTTTGATGTTTTAGGCCTATAAACATAAAAATGCAAGGTGCCTTGATTTAGGAGTCCGGGAGTGTAGTTTTACCTCACCTGCAACCGAGTCGGGCGAGGTCGAAGTGAATTAACCGCCGAGTCGAGTCAATTTCCGATATTAGATTTGCATTTACAGGCAGAAGTGAGGTGACGGTATTCCGAGTCTGCTTTATCTTTAGCTAGGGCATTAGTTGAATGGTGTTTTCAATCAAGCTGTGGCATCTTGATCGATACGTCTAAGTCTAACACTGATTGAATACGGTCGGATTTCCAGATTTTTCTTGCTTTTACGTAAAATTCATTGAACGCAATTCGATTGAAAATCTTTAAAAGCATCTTGCGAGTTTAAAAACCAACTATGCTCCAATAATGGACGCTATTAAACTGTCATTAACAACCGCCTGATTGATTAGGTAGTTCCTCTATTCGGCTAGTTACTAGTTAAGAACATCGACAGACATGATATACGCACGCATATGAAGATAGACCAAGATTAAAATAAATCCAGACGGATTTATGCACAAATTTTAAGCACAGTACCATTTCGAGTACATATACGCCGTTGTCAACGGCCATGAAAGGCACATATGATTCAATAAATAAACTCCGGGATTAAGTTATATCGCGACTGGGGCTTCATAAAATCTCCAAATTTCGCATCCACGTTAGCTGCGCACAGAGAAAAATATAGGAAATCGTGTTAAAATTCAGGATTACGTTCGTCAAGGGGGATTTCGATCAGAAGCGTCCGGAAAACGCGCGGCCTTGCCAAAGACGTGTCTCTGCTTAGTGAGATACGTATTCCACGAAATTCAGTCAATGAAATTATTACAGAGTAAACATTATATGAGCAAGTATAAACATCGGACGTCACAGTCGTTGCTACGGCCTATGCTGTTGATTCACTCGGCTCAGTGTACAGGCTGAAGGTGAAGACTAAGGAAGTTTATTGCAATATGTACTAGCAGATAATATTTATAGTTCTCAGTAACTATTCTAAAAATTGCACACGTCTCGGCTCCACTCACCATTGGTTGATGCTTTGAGGAGCAACGTTTTAACAAGGTTCATCGTGGTATTTCGGTAACATGATAAACGCAATATTTACATAAACCACAGATTTATTTGAATCATAAATTAAAAACCACCACTGATATTTACAATATTGGTTACACCAACAAGTTTTAGTACTTAACAACTCTGTTTCCGTTCGGTTTACATAATAATTTTGTTTGTTTGGTACCTTTTAAACATAATACAAAATATATTGATTCCGAGCAATGGGGCAATGGATTAGTTAACCACGAAGCCGGTAAACTGTTAGAAAAGGTTATAGTTACGCGTAATACAGTGCGGATGACATTTGAGAACTGCGGTAGGAGGGCTGCATTAACATTCAGGGGATTAGCAAGCAGTGTACGAGTCGGAGATAAAACCTTTTTAGAAGCAGAACAAAGAAAAGTACGCATCGTTGCGTAATACTCCTATGTGGACTGACATTTGCAGCTTTTATACTGAAAGGACAATTTGAATTTCAAAGCTCGCCGTACACACGGCTACACATCAAGCTATACATTTCCAGTTTATGCTGATCTCGCACTGTATAGGATTTCCGTACACTGCAAGGTCACCAGGTATTCTGGAAATTTATAGCTTGATGTGTAGCCGTGCGTACACCTTGCTGTAGTTATGGTGACGGGAAAATTTAAAATCCACGGAATAGCTCACGTAGAAACTCATCGACGTAGAAATGACATAGTGAGACTATTTGTGTACAATTTAATTGTCATATCTTTTTCAAATGAACAGTTAGTGGTAAAATTTATTGGAACGAAGTTCTTTAACGCGGCTTGTAAACTTTCAGAAACGTCACGCTAAAAAGTTGTAATACTTGGGACTGTCTTCTTCTAATTCAAAGAGAAAAAAAAAGATAACGCCGGCAGAAAAAAAGAAAAGTAAAGAGTAAAGCGATTACAGTGTCGTGGGATAAAATTGTACACATTGGCCCGAGTACACTGCATGCCGGAGAGAGAGAGAAAAAGTGTGAATTTGGTCAAATTGAAAATCTAATATGGCGACTGCCAAAACTTTAAAATTTTTTCGTCATGTGTTTCGTTTTCATAGTTTTCGAGGGTGCTAGAGCCGATAGTGACAAAAATTAAAAATGTAAATTCAGGATGGCAGCTGAGAAAATTTTCTAAATTTACATCATGGGTTTCATAGATTTCGAAGGTGCTGAGGTCAAAATGTAAATCCAAGATAGCGGCTGCAAAAAAAAAGTTTTTGTTTTAAATCATACGTGAGAAGGAACTTCGATCCTGACGGGGGAACCAACCGCACACGTTTTTTTTGTTTTATAAAATTTTGAATAGGAAATCTTTGCGACCCCCCTTCGACATTTGCTGAAAGATGCACTGACCGAATTATTGTGATCTAGTTGTCAGTATCGGTGTTGCGTAACACTCATTCACATGATTACATCGCACTAATTAGCTAATCCTGGCATTGGCGACGGGTCGGGTGTGCTAAACAGGCTCCAGGGTATTTCGCGAAACAGCCGGTGTTAAGTGCACGTGAGAATTGCCGCGCTCCACATAACTCAATTATGAGCTTGACGGCACCGCATAGGCACATTACCTTCATATTGGAGTAACGCTATAACTTTTTATCGCATGCACAATAGGTATTAATCTTTTAGATTATAGGCATATTTGCTGTTAATATTCACGCTGGCAACATATTGCAGAAGGTGTAAACTGAGATCGTAACATGATTAAAATACAAAATAACCCTGTGTTTATATTCCTAACACTAGGTAACCATAATGTCTAACAAATTAATTGACCTCCTTAAAGGGATCACCATTCATTAATTACCAACACAAAGGTTGAAAACAGACCAGTGATATATAAATCCCAAATTAATTATTCCATCCACTGTTCTGTACAGTAAAAAGGTCTTGAAAGGACTCCGGGGGACCGTCGTGTGCATATGAGAGTATTACCCGAATCTAAACGATTATCCTTTGAACGTCACTGGCTAATGCCGGTGAGATCTGCTCGAAGCGGTCCGCACCGGTGGATCTGGACAGTCCCCGCGCGATTTCCGTTCACTTAGATCAATTCAATGCACCACGTTTTGGACACACATTGCTACGTAAAAATAATCACGATGTTACAAAGTTTACAAATGATTTTTTATTATTCCGAGAAAAATCTCGTAATCCAAAAATTACGAAATGATTGAATTTCAAGTGAGATTACGCTAAAGCCATTCGTCCGTGGAGGACGTGCATCGCATACTAATTAGGGCTCAAAGAGAAATGAATCAAATTAAGTATATGGAAAAAACGCCTTAATGTTGTTTGAAGAAACTTAAGTCCGTGCTCAGTCTCACTAATTCCTCTCGTTTGAAACCGTCTAAAAGAATAAATCGTATAAATTAGTGCAAAGACGAGAAAATTAAGAAAATAGTAAATTCCTACTTATATACATAGCGAAATGGGAGAGTAAATGAGCAATTTCCAAGAAATATTAAGTTAGAAGTTTGCGAATACCTATAACGGAAAAGTTTCAGGTAAGTTCGTTCCCCATTACTATATTAACTGTTTGGTCAAATTGGACGTGGGCGAGGTATATGAATGAATTTCACGTCTGTCCTGAGTTCGTGGTCATCGGGCGCATGTGCACTCTAGATTTTATTAGTAACTCAGTTAAGGACCTGAAGTGTCTGACCGAATTATTCTGGAACGTCTGCCAGATCATTGAATTAATCATAACAAAATTACTCCTTGAAAACTCCTCGAATTGATTTACTGCACTTTATTTGCAGTCTGTGTGGATTGTTTTATTGATTTTAATGTACCCTCTTTCGGTTGCATTATAAAATGGTATACAGTCATCAAAGCAAAGACCAGAACGATCAAATGAGATTTGTGAATTTTGTGAAAAGCTCCTCTGCTGCCTTGCAGAATTGCAAATTTAATTTTTCCAGAGCTTTGCTGCGCTCCCAGCGGGTTTTAAATGAGTGTAAAAGTTGCAGAAATCGCCATTGGATGAATATGTACTAGGAATTAAAAATAATAGCAAACGTGGCGTAACAAGCTGAACTGCTAGCGTTTAATGAATATGTAAACAAATTGCTGGATAAAAAATAAAAATGGTTTTAGAATTTTGGCTCTATTGGGACTTATATTATATTATACCGAAGCGAATGTCCATAATTCCATATCGTTACAAAACTAGCAATTAAGTTTTTGATGAATTAAATCCAAATTGTTGGTAATTCGTGCAGAAAACAGTTACAGGAAGAAAACGTTTTCAAATGATGACATGAATAGATAAAAGTGACAGGTGTTTATTTTCTACTCATTTGTGGAATAGCACTGAAGTTCATTTGACACTTGTAGTCACGCAAAATAGTAATTAGTTAATTTCTTCTTGTTTACTTTACTACAATGTCGTTCAGTGTAGAAATTTGTTGGCTTTCTTATTTAATTAAAGTATTTGAGTACTGAAACTTGGCAAGCACTTAAAATGATAAAGGACCAAATTCACCAATGAAACTAACGTAATCAGCACATTCAAACCGCGTTTAAGAACTGTCAGTGTCAATCATCATCATTTCAGCCAAAAGACGTCCACTGCTGAACATAGGCCTCCCCCAAGCACCGCCACTTCGACCGATTCTGTGCTTCCCGCATCCAGCGGATTCCTGCGGCCTTCACAAGGTCATCGGTCCATCTTGTGGGAGGCCTTCCAAGTTCCAACGCTTCGTCTTCCGGTACGCGGTCGCCACTCTAGAACCTTTCGGCCCCATCGGCCATCTATTCTACGAGCAATGTGCCCTGCCCATTACCACGTAAGTTTGGCAATTCTTCGAGCTATGTCGGTTACCTTAGTTCTCCTACGGATTTCTTCATTTTTCACGAAGATCGGAGACGCTACGCTCGAAGTTGTGGACGAGTATGTTTACGTAGGACAAGCTGTCCAGCTAGGTAGGTCCAACTTTGAGAAAGAGGTCAATCGTCGAATCCGACTCGGCTGGGCAGCGTTCGGGAAGCAGTGTCTCAAGACGAAAGTCTTTGACCAGTGCTTGTTACCAGTGATGACTTATGGCACTGAAACGTGGTCACTCACAATGGGCCTTATATAAGCCTAAAAGTCACCCAAAGGGCAATGGAGAGGGCTATGCTTGGAGTTTCCCTACGTGATCGAATCAGTGTCAATATTCCATAACAATTATGACAGTGACAGCTCTTGAACGCGGTTTAGATGTGCTGATCGTTTTCAGTTTCATTGGTGAAATTCATCCTAGTAAGTATACACCTTCACAGACACAATTGAATTTTAATTGTTATGCCCACCTGATGTCCACGATCACCCATTCGCATCGGGAAAATATCTGTGTGATCGAAGTAAAAAAAAAAACCTTCCTTGCCATATTCCTATCGGATATCTGGTTGAACATCTGGATACCATCATATTTTAGTACCGGGCATTCAGCTGCACGTACTTCTACTAAGTAGACATTGTAATGAAAAATGCTATTACATACAAAGTTGTTTACTCCACAATTACTTTTCTTTGTAAGAACAGCTACAGACTAAGTTTGTATCACCGGAACTATTTTATTTCATAAAGGTATCAAGTGTGCTCCATTTTAGAGCACGTATGCGCTTTTCATCAGGTGATGCTGCGGACGACGAGCCTTTCTAGAATAACAATGAAATAGGTTTCTTTAAACCAGGCTAGAAATACAATATCGTTCTTTAAGCTCAACGATTTTCGATTTATTACTACGTTTAATCGGGCTCGTGGTTTAGTAATTTCAGCCGCACGGGTCGATCCATCAGGTTAAGCTACGCATGCCGTGGTTGGTCCGTGGATGGGTGATCATCTTTACATACCGAGACTCTTCCGTACCTCGGAAAGCACGTTAAGCCGTTGGTCCCGGCTATCATTCGTGGATCCTTGACAGTCATTACGGGTCGTCAGAAGCCCGAAAGTCTGACAGCCAGTATTACCACACCCAGTATCGTAATACCCAGTTACTGGGTTGTGGAGGTCAGATAGGCAGTCTCTCCATGTAAAATACTGGTATTCAGTTGCATCCGGTTAGACTGGAAGCCGACCCCAACATAGTTGGGAAAAAGCTAGGCTACCACGTTTAATTGGGGACAGGAGTGGTCGAGCGCTTATTAGAAAACGCACATTTTCTTGGAGCAATTAATAAAATTTATGACCACATTACTCTCACTTACACCGAGGTAGAAAAAGAGGGTATAAGCGCACTTGTACAAAAACTAACTGTCACACTAAATGATTTAGGTATCATTATGTGCCGCACTGGCGGGATAGCAACGTTTGCGAGAAATTGGATGTGGGCGACGTAAAGCGCTAGTTGTATGCTTCGTTATCTCTCTGCTTTTAAATTAATTAAACCGTATAACGTGTAACAACAAACTTCCACTAATAAATCTAAAAGGATGGGAAATTTTGACGTATACTATGTCATGCATGAGAGTATGCGATTGTCTAACGAAAATGTTCACAGTTTTACAGGAGTAAAAACTTTTCCTCTTCAAAAGCGTATTTAATCTGGTGAATGTTGTGAAGAAATAACTTTGATATTAGGCTTTACATAACAACAATAAATCATGTTACACAATACGTGACTCTACACTAAAGCATGACAATAAAGCGGCAGCTTCACGTACATACGTTGTCAGACACGCATTACTCATACAATCACAAGACTGGATGGCGGGCACACTGCAGTTAAAGCTGGATTTCATTTCGGCCTTTGAACCTATTCAATGGGGTAATCTGCGTACCTAGACTGAGTCAGAGGAAAAGAACTGTTTAGGTTGGTTAATTTAAATTAGCCAAATTATCTAGTGAGGATGGGACGCAGACGACCTTTGAAGCATTAACTTCTTTAGAGCGGTGAATCAACTTGACAAAACCAGAAAAACTGTCACAATTTGATGGAGAAGAAAATACAGACACATGAAATGATTAGGTTTGGTAGTCCGAAAACTGGATTATTATCTTGACAGGCATCGATCAGATGGGTAGAAACAAGTTTATGAGGCTCTGCTCCAGACAATCGATAGCAGAATAAGGAAAAACATCATAAAAGGAAAGAGGGGGAGGATTATATCCGGCAGTGTGTAGGAAAAGCCTGCCCGTGTAAATTATGATGCTATTAGAATGTATTTTGCTCATGTGTAGGATCGTGTTTCGTGGGATGAATCATTCCATTATGTACTAGCATAGGATCGCGAAATAAAGTAAATCATTTGAATGTGGTGACTATTTTCGTTACGTTCCACAAATATTTTACACGTTCTTTATTTAGGTTAGGACCCTGTTTGATAAAGATTAGATATAGGTTTATTTTGGGCATTGGTAGTTTGGACATTATAAGCCAACCCAAACGTTCATATATTGTTGTCTGCACCTCTAAGCCACGTTTTAAATTTCCGAATGTATGTATGAAATTGATGGTAAAGATCCGTCCACTGGCTCGTTTCACAGCCAAATAAGAGACACTAACTCATATAAAAATTTATTAGCACAGTATACATCAACATTTTATTACTCGAACGCAATTAAATGACAAACAAATGCTTATTGAACGAGTCCAAAATACACTAGTGTACACATCAAAATGCAATCATCGGAACGCATAAACGGATGGCTATTAAAAAGATATTGAATTCATTCTCCTGCGCCGTGCAGTGAAATTTAGACAAAATACTGAAGGGCTGCTTTAGTCATTAATTTGAATTTGGAATGACAGATAAGGTGATCTGCTAGGTAGCATCTAATTGAAAAAAGAGTAAATTAATTATTTGAATAACCAGTGGATTGGGATTGACAGTTACGGCAGTTGAGATTATTAAGGAAAAGATTTAACAGTAACTCGATAAAGCTTTTCTGAAACTGTCTGTTCCTAAAGCATATAAAGATGCAGAAGAAATGTAGAAGGTGATTTGAAAACGAACTCACTCAAGGCAAATCTTTCAAATACTGAAATGATCGAATGAATCTTGACAAGTGACGAAATTAATTAAGCATACCAAAAACAAGTACAAACAGTATAATTACTGTCAATTACTCGCGAAAGATTATATAAATTAATCAAATTATCACCTGATGTAACCAATAGGAACATGAAAATATATGGTTTTACGATACATCATAGTTGTTATGGAACTAAACAGAATTAGTAACCGTTAGTAAGCAACACCGTAGAGATAAACTTCCAAGGAAAATGTATATTCCTTGTTCTTGGAGTTTCTTTGAACAACGGATTTTGCTTACTTATATGCCAATCTAGCAATAATGTACGTAAATCTTGAAGTAACAACTTCGTCTACCTCCATTAAAAGCAACGAAGTAACATTAATCTCTTTTCTAAGAAGAACAACGTTATATGACGTGAAGTAGAGACAGAGTACAGATGGACATGTGGGAAAAATTCACCAGGAGATTTTCAGCAAAAAATAAAAAACAAATCGTTTTTAAAAGAAGTGTATTTAAAAGCGTTTGACCCCTTTGAGGTGTTAACTCTCTTGTAATACCACATATCTTTGATACAAAGCCAGAAACTCCCATTTCAATTATGAAGGATTTAAAATTCTGTTGGCAAAATGGAGTAGCGTACACATTACACATGTCGTGAGTCTGACGAGACAGGTTTATATCGAGCTTAGCGTGCATACAAGACTGTCTCCGACACGACCCAGGGCAAACATAATTACGTTCACCATGTTGACTTTAGGCGTTCAGTTCGAGAATTACTTGCACCATATAAAGCCATATAGTACGTAACACGGCGAAAACTTCTCCGAGACTTGTGTTATTAAAACTTTCCCGAAAAGGAAGAATTCTAATAAGGGAATGGGCATCTACTGCAACATAATTAATGTTTCTCATCAGGGTACGGCCTCCAGGGATTTCAGAAATGACATCAGGTGGTCCGCGGCAAGCGGTAGTCATTAGTCATTTGCCTTTAGAATGGAATGCTTTAAAAAAGTTAAAGGAATGAAAAGGAAGCTTAATAGTTTCATAATAATACAAAGAAAATGTTTCATCATCATCATATCAGCCGAAAGACGTCCACTGCTGGACATAGGCCTCCCCCAAGCACCGCCACTTCGACCGATTCTGTGCTTCCCGCATCCACCGAACTCCTGCGGCCTTTACTAGGTCATCGGTCCATCTTGTGGGAGGCCTTCCGACGCTACGTCTTCCAGTACGTGGTCGCCACTCCAGAACCTTTCGGCCCCATCGGCCATCTGTTCTGCGAGCAATATGTCCTGCCCATTGCCACTTAAGTTTGGCAATTCTTCGGGCTATGTCGGTTACCTTGGTTCTCCTGCGGATCTCTTCATTTCTGATTCGATCACGTAGGGAAACTCCAAGCATAGCCCTCTCCATTGCTCTTTGGGTGACTTTTAGCCTTCTGATAAGGCCCATTGTGAGCGACCACGTTTCAGAGAAGAAAATGTTTAGTTCAAAGAAATAAAAAGAAACTTCTGTGAACAGTTTCTATTTCTTGTTGGTAATTAAAATGTCGATAGTGCGGTAACTCGCTTGTATTCAAAACCTGTACAGTGAAATGAAACCATTCTGGAGAACGTTTCAAAGAAAATGTATTTGAATTGCGGTATCTCTATTCGTAACTTTGTCTTGTACGAAATTCAATTTCAATTGAAGTCTTCGACGTACGAGAGGAATATTTTCGACGAGTATAGTATACTTCATAGTGTTATTGCAATTGTGCGGAACACGAAGCGTGGGCGTCACGTCACATCAAGGTATCGCGTCACTCGATTCCATAATGGAAACACTGAGTGGCTTTATATTCAATTTTCCATTTAAAATGAAAGCACGAAAACTCAGTCCTTTAAGAAAATGTATTCATAACTACGTTGTACGGAAAGATATTAGCACAGCTCAATGTATTGATTTCGTGCCATTATACTTACAAAGTAGGTTTCAATATGAGGAATAGAAACGAGACGAGACGGAATAGAACGACGTGAACATGTTCAGAGCTTCATAAATTATACAGAGGTTCAGTGGAATCGTTGAAACTAGTTAAGTATCCACCCCCTTTCCCTATGTTGTAACAATGGGGTGAACTACCTTATGTCCTCAGGCAGTCTTATTGTTCGGTTTCTATTTTAAGATTGAGACAAATGTATTTGGGATTCTGCATCATTTTGGAAACCACTTCAGAATACGAGATTGAATAAAACATTCTCATTGCTCGGTGATTGATCTATGTCTATCAATAATTCATTGTCTATTTTATCAATACTCTTTATCAAATCACCTTGAAAGGAGTGTATACTTCACAATATAGTAAGTCGAGGTGCGGTAGCGTTAACTTCAATTATGGAAAAAGCCTTATCAACAACATAGCTACACCCGTGATGTAGGTGTAGGTAATTAATGTTTGTTAGATTTTAGCTCAACGCCCTAACTAAAAGCATTATCAGATAAGCTCGTTTCCTCTACAAATTATTACCAAGTGCTCATATAATTATTGCAAGCGACATTGACAGTTGTACAGTAGTAGAAAATTGTATCATGAAAAGGGCTAATTCGAATTGGGAATAAGACGTTCCATTATCTCTATCCAACAGTGAAATCCACAAGGAAATCAAAGTTACGTAACACCCTATTTGTCGTACAGAAACAGAGCAGTACGCAGTAAAAATTTAGTCTCTATAAGGAGTCGGTCGATGAAGTTTTCGAAACCAATATAGAAGTATATAATAAATGTAGTCTTGCAGTCTGCGAGTCTGCGGGCGCGTCGCGTAGTTATGTAACATTCAGCAGTCCTGTCTAATCAATACGGGCGCCCGGCACTTCATGCTAGGGCCAATGTACTCGAGGCAAGCTCCACTCTACGGATATCTTGGCTACCATCTTGTGGCTCTGCCTGAACTTGGCGTTCCCGTTTTGACGTTTCAAGTCCAGAGAATCACGTGTAAATGCGACCGTTTAGATTCAAGTACCAGATAACGGTCGAATTGATTTCCGTGGCGCCCAACCAATAATTGATATGTATCGGATGTTGTTTTCGTTGCGTAATTGGATATTTCTGACATAGAAATACAACGAAGTACTGATAATACTTCTGCAGAAATTCTTTTTATCTTTTATCACAAAAATTAAGGTTTCCACTCCCCAAGGTGGCAAAATGCGGTCATTAGAATACATCTCCAAGAAAGAGAGCAAAATGCTGACTATACTAAAAACTTATCTCTGGAGTGTTACGGGGAGGAAGTAGGACCGCGCCCACAAGTTTTACAATTTGAATAAAATTCCTACTTACTATTGCCTATTAAATCCAACAGTACTAAGAAGATGGGATTGTCCACGAACTGCCGTTCAGCACGAAACGATTTAAATAAAAACCTATTTTCCAACCGAGTAACCATTGCAAAATACATTGCCTGAATTCGTCTGCGAGTCTATGAAATGGATCTTTTTAGGTAGTATTATCATTGTTAGACTTATTTGCGTAGAATGTCTATAAAATGGGGGAACTCTTAGAATAGTACGGGGCAATGTTCGGATAAAGAATGTCATAGTACATTTTATTACTTGCGTTGGCATTCCTTCTTTGGCGCAAATTGGCCACAAATCACATTATTCTTTGTGACAGTGGAGAATGTGTGTTTCTACATGCATTAAATTTTATGATATAATGCTCTATATCGTTGTATTATTATTTTTAACGTTTTATCCCCTTTTTATCCGCATTTTAGTGCATATTACTTACAGATAAGTTATTAGTTATAATTTACGCCTTTTTTTTTTGTTCGTCTTTTGTAGGATATTGCGTTACAGGAATTAGTATTTATTTATTTGTAAGAATGTAGTTTTACGTAGTATGGTGTTAATAATATTTTTGTTAGTTCTATACATACTACCACAAAATATAATGGTGTACAAATATTTACTTGTCATTCTTAACTAAGTACAAAATTAATTATAAGATTTGCGATTTACAATATGTAAGTCCAATATGAATTTGATTTATTAATATTAGGTAATCGTTACTAAATGTCAAAATTAAGTCCATGTCATCTTGGATTTTTACAATATTCCTTATATGGCAAAGAAACAAACAGGCAAACAAATGGTCAGCTGGATATGTAACCACCGGACATATTTTATTAGTACAGACTCTCAAAAAAGACGGGATCTTTTTAACAGGAGACCACAAGACACCTTATACGTAACAAAATCTTTCAGAAACTATACGGAACTACCCAAAACACAGAGATGTTGTACATTCATGCAGAATCAAGATAAATATTCAGGAGAAATAAGAATTTTTCGAAACTAAACTGAATAATAAGATCTCTCTATGGAAATTCAGCACCATAAATTCATAATACACGCGTTTTACCTCGGTCTCCTTTCAACTTATGGAGGTAAAACTTCTAACACACATGTAACTTAGAAAAAAACACGTTGTATTTGAATATTAGATAGAAATAACATGAAAGGAGCGAAGTAGTTTGAATGAGCATGGAATTATTTTCATGAGCGTATATTGTGTAGGTATGCATTTACGTTGTAGAAACATCAAATAACGTTGTAGTAGATAGATTAACAATTAGTATGAACATTTTATTATTTTTAATTACAGGTGGTTAGGTTCTAATTAAAAATCATATCACGGATGGAAATTCTGTTAATATCACATCAATTTACCGTCACTACTTCCGACGAAAACACAAAAATGACTCCGTAAGAAAACAGAACTTTCGTAACGCCGAAAAGCCAGAATTGGGCTTACTGATAAGCGCACGAATAGTTTTCTTAAAGGAAACCCTGGCGATGGGCCAGCAAAAAGGTAAGACGAAAAATAAAACTGTCTTAACCTACATATTATATTGCTGTTCTCCTAGCCATATTCTACGTTACGACTAGGCAAAATTGAACTACAAGTAACTGTGTCAATGACAAGCACACACGTAACCCTAACAGGCTTTTGCGAAAGGATACCCTGAATTTTGTTTCAAGGACTTTCTTCAGCAACCCCAGTCATAAACACGACTCATTGGAATAGCGACACGCAAGTCCCCCTATATACGTATAACCTATGACCTTTCTTACTAATAAAAGTTTCAAGTAACAACGAACTAGGTGTCAGTCTGGTAATTTATAAGTAGTGCCTGGTGAAAATACACTGGCCTTCAAAACTTAGTACCACACTTTTAAAATTGCATTTTCTCCTAAACTATAGAAGTCAGAGTTTTGAAATAACAAACGTTCTTTGAAACTATAGTATATTATACATTAGTAACGTCTTAAACTTAAAAGAGATAAAAATAAAAAAATAGCAATTGTTAACTTACTGGCAAAAAACTCAAACCACATTTTTAACCCGAGCTCATTCCGGGCATGCTGGATCGGGCTGAGATCAGAACTTCTTGATGAGCAAGCCATCAAGTTGATACCAACCTCCTGAATGTACTGTTGTACGACCCGAGCGGTGTGTGGCCGGGCGTTATCCTGCATGAGTATCGATCCATCATTCCATCACCCACATTTACTGCATACACATTATAGATATCTTGAGCATATTTTGCCCCAGTCAAGGTGCCATTTACTATGGCATCTAGCTCTGTGCGACCTTCTGCAGAGATACCAGCCTATAGCTCAACCGCATTGGACACTTTCTGTGAAGCAGGCATGAATGTATCGCTCACCAGGTCGCCTTCCATCGGAAGTAAATACATGTAATAAGAATCGAGACTCACCAGTGAACTTTAAATATCTTGTATATTTTAATATTAATTTCAATTTCAAAAGTGTGGTACAGTACGACACAACTTAGATGTAGCATCGGCAAAATTCGTAAAACCAAATATCATCCGAACTGAGTGCGCCTAAACTTTATTACTGCTTTAGGTGAAAATGATCTTTCGAAAACGCAATAACTTGTGAAGTCTTATAGCCGAATATATTCGTGAAATTGAAATGAATGCATGAAAATTTTCAAATCTGTGCTACATCTCAGTTGTGTCGTACTGTACTAAGTTTTGTATGCCAGTGTAGATATATCGCCCAGGTATACCAACGTTGTATCACATTCCCGAGGCTGTGAAAATAGAGAAAACATATTTTCCCAGGTATGAGACCTAGCTAGATCGATTTTTCGCCCCCGTAAACCTCTATATTGCAACTTTCATCGAAATCTCTAGAGCCGTTTTCGAGAACGTGGTAACAAATAATATATATACAAATATTGCTCGTTTAATAGTATATGATACGTAGCTCCTATAGGTAAAGTCCTCCATTTTGTCGATACGGCGAGCGCATGGAAAGCGCAGATACATTACCGACTCCTGGAAATCGATATCAAAAGTACACAGATATCGAAAATGGTCGATGACTGGAAGCTCCTAATGGCGGTGTTCATTTACATATAAATTGTCAATTTTTGCCACGGCAGGAATAACTTGATGGATCCGTTCCTATCCGTTAGTGTCGAGTTGAAAATTGATAAGTTCGATTCGCGTCGAGCGTTGCGTGCCAACAGAATCAATGATATTCGGTAACGTACTGAATTTTTTGACGCTGCAATTTTTTGGGTTTTTAGGGACAGCAAAATCATATGTCTCTGTAATAAAGGCAAACAAACAGGAGTCGAGGTCTTTCTACAAAGGTTCCGTTATGCCAATATTGCTACGGAACAGAATACTAAAAAACTGACCATTTCACGCTACGAGTATCCTCGAACCCGTATAATCTGATAATAAAAATGTTTGCCGAAATAGAAAGATGGAACGGTCCCAGTGGTATGTCGGATACGTAATCCCATCTGATTTATACATACGAGTACACACTGAAAATATTTTGCACTTATATTCATGAAAGGGGTAGAGCAAAAGCGTACTCTGTTGAAAGAAATGTAGTTTGAATACATTTCGTTAAGTGTGCTAAGGTCATAGAAATAACGCCTAAAAGTTTGAAATTGACCTAGTTGGTCTAAAAATATGCCGATGTGAATATAGCGATAAGAAATTTCAAGTTTGAGTAATTGAGGCTGTCGCTGAATTTCAACGCTACGCGCTACGCAAGAAATTCTCGTAGACCATCGATCGGCTACGAAAAATTCAAATTAGATTTCTCTTACTACGGTTCTTGTGAAGGTGACTATTTATATTTCTTCCTCATTCATCAAATTATAAAAATACAAGAGAGGGAACGAGACGTTTGAAAAATAAACGTTCCTCCCCAAAGGAAAACTACTGAATGTTTTATTGGATCTCGTACAGTTTACCCACAGAGGGTTATTCCTACGTGCAAGGATGACAATGTACGCGAGAGCTACTTGCATAATGAAATCGCAACATTTGAATAACATCGGCGAGGCTCTCAACCCTACGAGGGAAACAGGATAGCTCTGTATATGTAAGAACGTTCTAGAACAAACGTAATTTCGAATACTGAACAGCTTAGACGACTTACAAATAAGATTATTCCGCCACACGACTGCTCTCAATGATCAAACTCGACATTTCTTCGTTTAACTTCCTGGAACTTAATTGAGTTATTTAATCAGAGTTGGAAAACGTATGCGAGTTAGCGTCCTCTTATTCACCTTGAACAAGACACAGCTCGACAAGTTTCCAATTAAATGTTTTCTCGACTGGAACTGGAATGTTGTGCAACACTTGAGTTCAGCAAAGTCGTTGTTAACAATAGATACGAATAGCGTAGTTCTAAAGCCCCACTAACGCTATTGTACTCCAAGAAATATTACGATGGTAAAACACACTCGGAAGCTGCTACCTTTGTATCTAAGCTCTTACGTTGTATTTCTTTTTTTATTTATGAGCTCTAGTCGGTGACCCCGAGAATACAAATCAAATATTTGTTTTATAGACCAGCGGAACGATGTTAGTAATTTTTGTAGTGCGGAAAGAATCGTTCAATTCCGATACTCAACATTATAATCTCGTAGGAAACTTGAGTAAATAATTTGAGACGCTATAAATAGCCCACTTTTATGCTGGCACTCCCTAAGAAATTAATCGGGAAAGTAAACTGACCCTCACGTGCTTAATTGGTTCCGCTTTTCCACTCCATCATGAGCTATTTAATCTTCGTAAACAAAACCTTAATTGAATCAGGTTTTACGATATGAGATTCCACGTAATTATGTCATTATAGTAGCTTTTAGTCCACTGTTCTATCCAACTATTCTCGAGTCACGCCCAATGTTCTGGAATTTTCCCTGCCCGCGTAATACGTACCTGCCTGAAACCCGGGGTTACTCCGGGATTACCCTAGAAAATGCTCTATCTATACTATTTTATTTTGAAGAACTTACAGTAAGTTTTATGTGAACGGATTTCAGATAAATCCTGGACATAAGTTATATATTTGAGCTGGAATTTTTTGGCATCCAGATAAGTCTGAACCTTAAAAACTTGTGGGGCTTTCATTGTATATTTTTACGATCTCTACGCAATAGTCGGATACATTAAGGTTATCTAATGGGAACCCTATTCTCATATTAAAACCAGTAATGAGCAGATTACCTACCTAATCGAATACCTCTACGCACTTACTTATATCTCCGCTAGAAAGGATTGAACTATAAATTTTTATTTCCTTCCCTGCTGAGAGTAGCTCTTGTGAGTGCAGCTCGGGGCAAATGTTAGTTTTACCATAAAACTGTATTAAGTTGACCTCTAGCCTTTTCAGCACATAATCCAAACGAACGGACGTCAACCAACGTACGACCAGCAGCAGTTTTATAATATGACGTGACGTAGTTCAATTTCCGACCGCATATTGTCTGCAGAACATTATAACTCCCTTTATATCATCCACAATACTAGATGAAATGTCAACTGCGTCGTGTAATTGTCTTGCAGTAGTGGCAGTCCTACGATCCATCTCATTCCGACTTATTGATCCGGTGACAACGTGGCTAGTTTTTGCTCGAGAAAAAGGTGACCTATTTTAAAGGAACTAGAAACACATTTTAAAGTGGCAAGGAAATTGAATTGATCTCTATGCACACTTATTGGCGAGGGCGTATGGTAATTCGGAAAAATACAATTCCTTCTTTATTTTCCTTCAGTTGCATCTTGAATGAAAATTCGCTTAGTATTTTCGCCTGGCCTGGCAGGTGAATTGAGCTGGGGCCAGCAATTTGTTACAATCCCACAACCAAGTGATTTTCTGTGTAAAATTTCCTGTAAAGTGTGCTTCGTCATGACAGCTGATATTCTTATGAAACTTCGCCTCTATTCCTTAAGTGCATAATGTCGCGTGCTAGACACTGAACACAGTCAATTTGCAGTAAATCACCTAAGAGGTCAGGAGTGACGTGGATCGCGCTACACAAGCGCTCTAGAATCTCCTAAGGTAGGTAATAACTACCGTGTGTCTTAAGGTTGCCTGTTACAAGTTTGCCTGGTAACCGATCCAAGATTATCAAGGATTCTTTTCCGGAGCTAGGCATAAAATCGGTTAACAACCCACACAACACCGTAGAAATTGGATGTAAGTTATGATAACGATAGCAAAGAAGCATGGAAAGTTATCCGATATGAAATGGATGCAATGCAACCTAGAATATTCAAGATAGACCGACAAACAAACTTCCTATCTGCGCACAATCCCATATAATCGCTCGCGTACAACCCTCCTATCGATTTAGTCTCCATGCGCGCCTAGGACATGGAGCGGCATCGTAGCGTACTACGCCGTATCATTAGGAATTACTACGAGAACATGAGCTAATCTCTTGTTAAAAACAGGATCCGATAAATGAATTGCCTATCGTAATTCAAGATTAACTTCACACTAGTATTTTCCTGGCATACTGCCAAGATGGCTCCGCTACAGGAACGGAAGTGGTCGAGTGCTCATTAGTTGACTTATGACCAGTTTCTTCATCCCCTATATTGGGGTAGTATTCATGTGAAATATAGATAGTAGAATCTGAATCATTCCGACTTCGTGATAGGTTCCTTGTTACAGAACTGGAAACCTTACAAATGTAAGTTTACAACTCTACCTACCCAAAGGACGGATACAAACAGCAGACATGCAAAAACGACTAAAAACAAATGGGTCAACAACTAAAAAACAGACTCATCCCCGCCTTAATTTAAACAAGGATAACAAGTCCGAACAACAAAATTTCGTCATAATTATTAATAACACTCGTAATAAAAGTTGGAAGCAGTTCAAACGTGAGGCTCAGCTTTTGAAACGCGTAAACAGAAATTGGTAACAATTTGGCGCCGGTGCATCTAAGTTATGAAAGTTGCAGCCCGACCTGGACGGATCAATAGCGACCTCTTTAGCGACCAATGCACCAAGTTAACTGCCCGGGAAAACCGTAGCGTGTGCTTTGTTACATTACAGAAATAAGTTGCCTCGATTTAAAGCGGGTCTATATGGATTGCCGATCTAGTTTTTAAACTAGTTTTAACTGTCTTTTGTGATTGAAATGAGAATTCGTCGTCATGGAAAAAGTTTCATCAAAGGACCCGACCAAGTTGAACAGTATCTTGGCATGACATAACTTGAGTGACAGAAATCGGATTAGACACACCCAATCGCACTTTGTTCGGTAAAGTGGAACTGAAGATGTGGCGTGAAATATTGAGAGATGTATTAATGTTTTTCTCGTAAACTTTTAAATTTCTTTGGCATTGATGAGAAGTGACTTAATAAATACAGATACAACAAAAACAATCATTATTCTCATTCTGAATAAAATTTGCTAAAAATTTTTATAGAAGACTAGCTGCTGCGCCCCGCAGTTTCAGATAAAAGATAACCCATAGGTTATCCGAAACCGCGGAACCTGGAGAAGGATATCCTATGTGCCAAATTTCATCCAAATCCGTTCAGCCGTTTTAGCGTGAAAGCGTTACAAACAAACTTACTTTCGCATTTATAATATTAAGTTAGGATTGAGATGTCAAATTATAGTAGCAGCGAAGTATGATGATGTCGATAAATTCCAGTGAACTACAAAGTAAATTGTTTTATAATGAATGCTAGTATTTTAGAACGAAAACTGTGCCCTAATTGTACCTACAATGTGACAAGAGAATCGATATAAAAGCTCTGAAATAGTAAGCGACCAACGTCTGAATAAATACGATCAATTTTCCTTCAGCTCGCTTGTACGAAATAAAAACCTTTGAGACATTTCCGAAGAAGACTTTTATCGTTGTAATCCTATACAAAGTCAAGCTGGGCAGATGAAGACTTCGCCATTTTACAAAGTAAAGGAAGGATACGAGAGAGCAAAAATAAAAACCGATGTTGGGAGTTCCTTTTTTTGTCAGTAAAAGCATTTGTTCTGTTTGAAAGTTAAGAGGCTTTTGCTGACATTTTCAGAAAATTTATAACAGGAATTGTTGAGGATTAGTTACGAACGAAATTCTGAATATGGCATGTAATGTTTTCTTCACTACACCTCCTTCATGATAGTCCCAGAGTAATCCTTTTGACCTTCTAGCTAGAAAGTTTTATAAGGCTCTATTACTCTGGAAAATACGGTTACTTCCGCAGACGATATCTTAGCGTTAACAAAAGGTGCCATTTCAGGTAACATGAGCTGCTTTTACAAAACATGTTATCTCTGAAGTCTTGCGAAAAACGGCGTAGAGGGTGTAGTGCGAAAAATGATATCGTCAACCAGTAAAAAAGTCTATTACCGAAGATGTGAGCTTATTAGTCAGAGTAGAGTTATCTTTCGATGTAACAACGCCTTCTCTTACGTAAGCCATATGCGCTAACATTAGATAAATTAGCTTCAACTTTGAACTACATGCAAGGCTTAACAAGTTCAGAGGATCGTTACATATTAGCTTTTTAATACTCTTACAAAGTCTTGCGTCTTCGTTAATGTTGGCACATCACGAACAGCACCTCTGAAATAGTAAAGAATTGAAACTTGCTTCAAGTAGGTAAGTAGGTTCGTAGGTAAGATTCAGTCCTTGAAGATATCGAGCGAACAGTAAATGTTAGTTACTTGATACCTTAAGCAGTAAGAAGAAAGGAGAAAATATTAGATAAACCGAGTCATAAAAGTGCTTTTACGACGTAAGTTGGCCGTATTTTTCTTATTGACATGCTAACTGTATAGATACACATTTGGCTATAAGTAAAAATAAGGTATCATTTGTTATAATATGTACTATAATGTATTAGTTAGTACGATGCCCTATTAACGGTATAAGTAAGAACAGAAGATTAATAAAAAATGGGCAGGTGTGACATTTACGTGTAATGCATTACTTTGTCCATGTTCGTTATGGCTGCCGGACTCGCAACTAGATAGCACTAATGACAAACTTCAATTAACAAATTGTATTAGAAATAATCGAGTATGCAGAATCTAAAAGATTTCCCATTCAATTTAAATAGGTTTGCTCACGTAAGCTTTGTTGCTAACCGAACGATAACTATCAGCTTTTCTAGATCCCTATCTATCATAACGAAGCACTACCTGCTGTGCGCGCCCCATTACGAACCTATTTCAGCGGCCTCCGTATATTTTGCAAAATATTCTTTGCCGTCGACGAACCATGGCCGGGCAGCCGCACGCAACCTCTACCCCTTTATAATTCTGCAAAATTTATAAGTTCCGATACATACGTCGCGAGCCTTACGTAACAAATACAAGCTGTTACCACGCCCGTAACAGCTTCAGTGCTTTCCTACCCTTGAAAAAATAATAAACCTATAAGCCCTAAACGTCTGTTGCTAACCGTCCGGTCCCCCAGACATCCTTCCAAATATTCGTATTAACTTCAAATTACGAAAATCCCCTATGAAATATTTAACAACTTAAGCTGCGTGACCTTCAGTATTAAAAAGTTCTTCGGTCGAAGAAAATTCTCGCCCTAAGAGATTTCACCCTAAAGTGGCGGTCATTATGTTGCCAGTAACAATGTTCGACGGGCCTGGAACCGAGATAAATATTCACGCCTCGCTGGGGATTCTGAAGTCGACATCGCTCCGGATACTCCTCAGGCAATGTACGAAAAAATAATAAGCAGCGAATATTTCGCTGAGTAACGCAATTTACTGAACAATGCCAAGCTTTCCTTCTCTTTTTCGGCGTAGTGATCATATTGAATACGGAATTAAGGGACCAATATTGAGAAATTAAATAATGCAAATTACCAAACAGGTTTTGTCAATTTTAGATGTCGTATTCTCAAGTGTTTTATTCTTTTTAAGGGACTGCCTTTGTATTAATTAAAATCAAAGTTTTTTTTTATATATTTGAATACCGTTTAAGTTTTCTATTAATAACATTATGAATTTAAGTTGACAGTAACCCTACAAGAAGATTTACCTACATGCTCAAATCTATTGTACGCTATTGAATGACAGAGTATTTAACACCAACAGATGATTGAATTTAATTAATGGCACAATCTGTCTGTTGTTTCGTCGAGCACTAACGAGGTAGCCGCCGACAGCGGTGTAATTAAAGCGCTTCAAAAGGAGCGCGACAGTTTCTCTGCTAATGTTCAGATTCTCCTGAATAATATCCTCATTAGAACAAGGAGTTACACAACGTCTGCGATCGCCACCCACGACAGCGCAAGAGTTATGAGGACACGGTCTCATTCCCGACATCCTGCGGGAAGTGCGGCTACTTGCGTCAGCATCGTGCAGGACCTTAGCCTCACTGTGTAGTTAGCCTGTTGTAGACGATCTCTCAGACGATTGCAAGTGTGATATATGACATTCGTCGTAAATAGTCAGCGAACTGATTCGCCATCATACACTTAAGGGCCAAGAATATTATACGCTCGTTCTTATCTCATGAATGGAAATTCTCCAAGCACGTGCAATTCACACTGCCTCCCGATGGAGGCAGTATGCAAACCCCATGGTTTGCACCTAATGAATTTACTCTGAAGATCTCTGCGAATTGAATCGAGTTATCTCTAAAAGGGTTCCGTTTTGACGTGCCCCATATTCGCAAGGCTGTTTTCTAATTTTACAGCCGACTGCCTATTACGGGCGCTAGAAGATACGAGTGGAGTTGTGTGTTATATGTGGGGCGAGAAAAGTTTTCGGAATCAGTGGAAACTTGTGCTAACTGGAATGGAGTACAATGGATTACATCAAGTTCGTGGAAGTAGCCGTCGGCACGAAAATATATTTTCAGTAACACTGGGTAACACGATGTGCGGATTAATCTTTTGAATAGGCAAGTACGTCCGCTAATGATGTTGAAAAATGAGACGCAGACGCACGGACTATTCAGGCGCACTCATTCATAAGCCATAATGCGAATGGCACAATGTTGGACGGGTGTGGAAGGCCAACTATTCATATGTTAGCCGGCGATCCCTACTGGTTAGTGTGTCCGTCAATTCATTCACATGAGGAAGTAACCTTACTTTACAATTTGCAAATCTCGTAGTAGGTACTAGGCACTGAATGAATGATTTATTCTAATCGGTCACGGTAGAAGCAAGTCTCGCTCTAGCAATTGAATATAGGCCGACCACAGCACCGTAGGTCAAAAGCCGGTTTTGTGTCGTTAGACTTCAGAAAAGTAAATTCAATATTATAGTAATGTACTGACCACCGGAAAATAATTAAGTAGGTACATACATTGCAACTGTAACCTATTATTTGGGGCAGTATACAAATTTGGTCTGTATTTTTCCGCTATAAAAGCTAACGTACGTGGGTATCCCGTGGAGTATTTCGCCTACGGATGTGTTGGTAACCTTGCATGAAGATGAGCTCGTCTTGGAGCGCGTGCTGTGTCCTTTGACACAAATGCGGATGCGTTCAATTGGCGAGGCGGCCGTTATCGAACCGCGTTAAACACCACGCAAGGCTGCACTGTCGCACTTTTGCGATGTTTCATCAAATTGGTGGGATGGAATAACAAAGAAGAAAGGATGATGTATCAAGATTAATTAAATATCAGTTTAAAAAAATAACTAAATTACTTAAGTATAGTTTATAGCTTCTGCCCGTTACTTCCTCCACGTGAAATTTCTTGTTTTTTTTTACATAAAATATATCCTATGATACTAGGCAATTCTATAGCTTCCCATTTGTGAAATAATTTACGGAGTCGGATCAGCAGTTTCGAAGATTACCCACCAAATACAAACTTATAAATTTTATCTCTTTAAATATTAGTATTAATAGGGTTCAGGCACACTCCACAGACTGTAAATTCTACAGTCAGGAAGTGTTTTGCATGGGGGTATGATAGCAATATCGATAGAAGTTTGATCTTCAAATAACCTTCAGAATGGCGATACTATCAATCAACCACTCAAATTGGAAATTATGTTCTCTGGTTTAAAGTAATTGCATAGAGAGGGGAAGGTGTAACCAGTTTTGGACCACATCTAGATAGACTACATCTTTTAATATTTGTCTGTCTTAAAAGATTATTTTGTTAATGTTAGCTGTACCCTTGATACAAAATATTATTTTATGGATGTGGCAAAGGCATTAGTCAGTGCCAAAGGGAACTAGATGCAATCTTATGTAACAGTCACTGCCACACCCATGAGGATGAAGATCTACTATTAATAAATTAATCTAAAATAACAAAAAATCTTTATTCATGTAGCATTTTCATTACTGTCTGTACCATTATAATTTTTTTAAATGAAAAATGTATTCAGCAGAACAGAAGTGCTTCTTAAAACTTGCGCATTTAGAGTTTTAAATATCATATAGTGTTACTAATCTTATTTATTAGTAGTAGTACCTCTTATTTTGTATTATATTTATATTGTATTTGTATGATGTTATAATTATATTTTATTGGTTACTTAAAAGTTTCAAAATCTATTTTACTTCTAATTGGAATTCCTATTGAAATTGAATGCCTTTAAATTATTAAATGGTTACCTTCTTTTACTTCATATTACAAACAGCCAATCAGCCAATGAAATCTCATCTTTATGTGTAACTTAAATAATTTTATTTAATAATTTTTATTGTTCCAAAATCAGAGTTACAGATTATTTTTTCACCAGTTATTGATAAGCAAAAACAATCCGGTACTTAAGTACTGGATTGCATTTGCTACGTACATTTTGTTTTTTAGACTTATTATAAATAAAAGAATGAATAAGTCTTATTTTACAGAAAGTGATTGTGAATACACTTCTGTAATACAAATAGGGATCAAGACATTGGTACCTAATCTACTAATTCAATTCTATCACGTTTGATCTCTATTTTACCTGATGGTAAGCGATGCTGCAGTTAGCGGTAGTGCACACTTGCTCGAGAAAGCGCTCAGTTTGTTACATCTGGGTATTACATTAAATTTTTTCTCAAGGTTTTAGTCATAACAAAAGAGCTTTAATGCAATGCAAAACTGTGATTTCATAGCGACAAAGGTTCACCAGTGACAAAATTATGTGGCAAATAAATTTATCATTGAGATTATCATTAGATATGAAGACGAATATTAAGGAAGAAGAGTAACATGGAATAAATAAAAACTAATACTTTAAGTATTGAACTAACAATTTTCTTGATTGAATGACTATCATTGATACCAACTCAAGATTTCATACAAATGAAGCCCATTTGTATGAAATCTTGTACTAAAGTATATGTTTATCGCACCTATTGTCTCGTAATGATGTTAGCATCCAGATCCATCTAATTGAATCTTAGTCCAATAAAAGTTCCTGGATTATAGCTTATGATGTTGAAGATACAACTATCTGCCATAACAGTTTTGAATACCTTTGCATTCATATTTTTTCATAAAATATGACAGTAAAATATAAAAAAACTGGGCAATGGTTACTTGTCTAATATTTAATAGATCAGAAAAATATCCGGTTAATAGTTTTGCCGTTTGCCGGTATTTGTTATTATTTTGCATAATTAACTTTGGAGTTAATCATGAATTAAAAATATCTTAAAAATGCAGGCTTTTACTTAAATAAGTATATCAAAAGAACCATGCGTTTAATAAATGCGTTATGCATAACTTTTAATTCAAAATCTCGTTGAAATCCTAGAAATACAAATCAAAAACGAAACCAACGGCAGGGGCGTGGCCTTCTTCAGTTATTTGTTCTTTTTAAAACAAGTATAGCGCTATAATTTGCCGTAAACTACATTCCCTAGTATGTCGAATGTAAGTTAAATTAAATTAAACCCCAAACAGGCAGTTTTATCTAAAGAAAATAATTAATACTCACGTCCAGAGACTCCTTTGACGCCATCTTTCACACACAAACAAATTAGTTTGACGTTTCTACAAAAATCGATAACAAGGCTCGTAGCTCCGTTCGGATACGCTCTTGAAAAATTACAAATCCTTAGACCATCAAATCCTGTGAAAAAGAAGATAAATTCTAGCAGTCATATCTCAATTTACTAAAGGTATCTGCACACAGCGGGCGTGGCGGGGCGGGGCGTGGCGTGGCGTGGCGGCGACGGGGCGCTGGCGTGACGGGAGCGGTCACACTGCGGGCGCGATCACGTGCCCGTCCCGCCGCGAATTGAGAGAGAAGGAATATAAATAAAGTAAACAATTATAAGTTCAAAGTAACTAAGTAATTTATTAGTTACAGTTATAAGTTAAAGTTTTAAGCTTTAATACAATCTCTCAATTCTGAATGTAACCGTCACGCCCCGCCCCGCCGCTTCTGATTTGTATTCTTGTGGCGTGGTGGTTACCGTCACGCCGAGCGGGACGGGTCTGTGTGGAGTCGTCCGTAGTATCTAGTACATTACAACTACTCAGCGTCACGTGACCTTTAATTTAATTTACTCTTCAGTTCTAATGCTACGGCTACACTGGTACGTTATCGCGAACTTTACTTCGCGCGCTCTCCCTCGCACACCACTCGACGTCTCGCTGAGCAACAGAGTGCGGACGAAGTAAAGTTCGCGATAACGTACCAGTGTAGCCGTAGCATTAAAACAACAAACTCCAGGCTTCATTTGAAGAGTACCAGTTATACCGGACATTATAAAACCTTAACAAGAAAATAAGGCACACTGCGAAGGGCCGCAGCCTGCCTTATTTGCTTATTCTGCCACCCACTGAGCATGTAACTTTACACGCCGGCCGTGGCCCTCTTAGGCTGCCTGTCCACTGGAGCGGAGAGGAGAAAAGAGGAGCGGAGATGTGTCAATATTAATCAATAGAATCTTGACTCCGCCCCTGAGTTTAGATCCGTGATCCTGAGTCAAAATTCTATTGGTTAATATTGGCACATCTCCGCTCCTCTTTTCACCTCTCCGGTCCAGTGGACAGGCAGCCTTAGGGTCGCGCCACACCTGCCGAACGTTCGGCGCGGAAGGTTCGGTTGAATACGCGCCTAATGTTTTTCAAGTTACCTATGACACATCAGCCGAACGTTACGTCGCGCCTCGGTTCATGTGTATGCGTCACATGACGCGACGGAATGTTCCGCGCCGAACGTTCCGCAGGTGTGCCGCTACACTTAGCCGATCGCCGCTAATCAAAAATTTTTATAACCGTAAATCAATAAAATATCCAAAATTATGTTTCTGAGGTTTCTGTGGTAAAATCTGAGGGTAAAATCGACCTATATTTATTACTAGCTGCCCGTCCCAGCTTCGCATGGGTAGCCCTAATTAGCAATAAATTAAAATTGCGGCTATAAATTGAGATTTAAACTATCCTATCTCTCAAGTTGGATCGAACTGCACATGGTGTGCGAATTTTATTATAATCGGTTAAGTGGTTTAGGAGTCCATTGAGGACAAACATTGTGACACGAGATTTATATATAATATTAGGAAATGAAGTTGCGTTGACAGGATGTCAACTTGTCAAGAAGTGTGTCGCCAGTTGCATAAATACATTTTTGAAAGTTGGACTTGTATTGACGTAGGAGCTCGAATAAATGGAATGTTTTTAGATACGTTTTGAGTATGTTTAGTGTAATAAAGTATAAGGAGGCCTGATTTTTTATTTATTTATCAGCAATTTATGTTTATGACCTTTTATTTTCATTGAAATATAAAGTACATTAAAATTAGTGGTATTCTGTAAGCGGTAAGGGTCAACCCCGGTATTACTTATCAACATTGAAACGTCAGTAACGTCAGACTACATAACAAATAGGTACAAGTTATACCTATTTGTAAGCGATAAAAAATTATGCATTCGTGTCATAAAATAATTAAAATAGCCTAAACTAGAACTGTGATATCAAGGTAGTAAAATAATTTAGCTAAGTGTTAACAGAAAATTACAAACCGGCATTTTCAGAAACCATAAAATTACGTAGACGCTTAATCGTGGGTGTTTGTACTTGTGTTCAGTTTTATGTTTTGCCGATTTTCAACAGCAAACGTGTTACTGAAGACTTTTCAATTTAATATCTGAATCCTACTTTTAGTTTAGAAGACACTTTTACACTATTTTTTGATAATTATTGTAGAATGCGTTGAAAGCAAGTGATAAAGTTGGTGTTTATTTATTAGGTTCCACTATGAGGATCAGGAGATTGTCGGCTGTGTTTTGGACAACATCCATAATTGCGTTTATTTTTATATTGTACGTGGTGACAGATTTGAGTTTCAAGTTGCCTAGTATAAAACCAGCAGTGCAAGATCTTGATGTAAGTATGAAAATAATTAAATATTTTGGAATTATTATATTCTTATTATCCTGTAAGTTTCGCTGTGTGTCTGCTTCCTATTATATTGGTCTATCTTTCATTTCAAATAGGTTCAACTCAGATCCTCAGTAAGTTTCTTTATGAGTTATTTTAAGTATTAAATTTTAGGGACCTCTGTACTACTGAACTGCTGTATTCAGGTTATCCTGAACCTTATTGAAGTTCTTTAAATTATTGGTTTTTATTGATATATGGGGGGGCATTCTGACTTCGCTCTAGCCTAATGGAAAACTAAATGAATTCTGTAAAAGATATTTTCTCAAGTGTAAACAATATCAATTAATATGGTCTTCCTTCTGACGGCCGTCCACTGGCGTGTTTATATCAGGCGATAATAACGCAAGCGTTATTGCGATATCTGTTTTCAGTACATTTTGTATAAGGAAGCTTTATTTAACCAGTCTGGGGTAGGTCTTACAAGCACTTTACCTTCATACTGAGTTTTTGGGTCTACAAAATCGAGTGTCTTTGTACAGTGAGCGTCTAACTTTATGGCAGTTCTAAAGAGCACTATTCACTGCAATACCCCACCCCCCACCTCAGCGGTCACATGACTTTTTTAATAGCTACTTGCCTCATGTTCAGAGCTGCCATAAAGTTTGCATCGGGCTGTAGAAAATGAAATAATAATCAACATACCAAGTTGATAAGGGAGTCCCAAGTCAGTATGTATGATATAAATAAGCTAATGTATTGTAAGACATTTTATTACTTTCCTCACACAGTTCAGTTACCTTATTTCATTTATGTCTTTTCATTACTTAAATAATAAGTACTTACTACAAAAAAAATATTAAATTATTCATCATTCTTACCTATTTACTTGGGGGGCAAAAACTTTTTGATTGACTTTTATTTACAATTTTTTTTTATTGTTACATAACATCATAACATAATTTCTATACAAATTGTCTTGTTTAGTCCTGATGAATGGAAAATTGGCTCATAATATGATAAATCAAATTACCGCAAACAAAGGCATTCTAGATAAAATAAAATGTAATCATTCTTTCAGACAAAATGGTCATCTTTTGAATCAAAACTGCGTCACATAGAGAACGAGTTGAACCAACATCATGCTGTGGTTGGTGAGATTAAATCTGCTGTGGACCAGATTGTTGAACAGTCTCAAGAGTACCACCCTCCTCAGAAGAGGCCTAAAGAAGTGGTTGTAAAGGAGCCTCCTAAAGTCAAGGAGTTCAAGGCTGTTGGAGATGAACCGCCGAAGATGCGCATTCCATTCAATATGTCATCATGTCCTATACAGAAACAAACCATACCGAAAACGGATATACAGGTACTGTCTAATGAAATCTTAAAAAAAAACTGCTTAAACATTTTTGTTAAAAAAATTCAATTGTGGTGAATATTTAAGAAAAAAATTATTCAATAATTACTATTATACCAACGTATTAAAATTCTTTCCTACTAGATGTAGCCCGTAACTTCGACTGCTGGTATTTTTAATTTCATATTTTTTTAATACAAATAAGAAAATCTGCAGTTCCATATATTTTGACCTTATAGGTATTGCACTTTTAAATGAAAGAGTTTTTTTTTTTAAATAACCCACGAAAATTTTCTTCGCTGACCCGACCTAGAATCATGATTGTATTGAATTCGTGGTAACAGTTTGTGCATCGATTCTCCTGACAGCCTGTGTCAGTCTGAAAACGCCAATCCTACAGTAAGAAATACAAGATAAACCAGTGTAGCTTCACTGGCCTTGGAGCAACTGACCTATGTTTTCATTGGTTTTTCGGCCATGTCTCTCTTGAGAATTCACTTTTGTATTAACAATTAAAATATCTGGTTTATTCAAATAATAATTTGTTACAGATGCTGTCAATGTATGACCGAATATTATTTGATGACCAAGACGGCGGAGTATGGAAGCAAGGGTGGGAACTAGAGTACCAAGAAGATCAATGGAGCCAGAAGAATAAGCTGAAAGTTTTTATAGTCCCCCACTCACACAATGATCCAGGTAATATTGAAGTGATTTCAGATTTTCTTGTTTCAGATATTTTTGCCAATACTTTCAAGTATTGGCATTAAATACTTTGACCTTTTGACATAATGATACTAAAAATTTACCATCAAAATATTGCGTTTCTCACTCAGACGTTAGTTCAAATTATGTCTCAAAACAGAGCGTTGGCAATCATGAAATTGACGCGAAAGTTAGATGATGTGATTTTCATAGGAAAAATACACTGTAATCAAATTTTATTCTTTCATACAATACGATGACGCAGAATAGTAACGATAATAAGAATACTAAGATTAATACAACATCATTAACTGAGCGGAGCGAGTGCTAGTAGTATAATTAGGTGTCGTTTAATGAGCGTATTTCAACTCGCCTTCTGTTGCTGGGTAGTATTAGCTGTAGTTTAAAGTACCGGGATTCCCCTTCAATGGCAGGGAGACAAATACTTCGTGTTTCGAATCGGTCAACCATTTCCGTAGTATAATTTTGTGCAATTATTGGTCAAGGACAATAGATTGCAATGCTGCTTTAGCTACGTATGATACCTTATATAAACGTGTTCTTTGATGTCCGAAAGTCTAAATACAGTTATCTGAACTGCGTGGCGCACAATTTATTTTATAAGTTCAGCTATCTGTATTTAGACTTCAGAAAATTTATTTTATAAGTCCATCAAACCGGCTTTTGTACCCACTAAATGTATCAATGGGTATCAGGTTGTGCGTCGATGTCCCGCCACCCTGTATACTGTAGAAAGTGCTCGCGAAGTTGCATTAAAAAATAGTAGCCGCAATTCCCATTAAAAAATTGCAATTTACACAGGTGCCAATTATCGTAACTAAAATTAAATTCTAAATGAGAAGTATGATTGTAAGAATGAAATTTCTTGATACAAAACTATAAGTAGGTATTTCTTTTTACATTGAATCATGGTTTTTAATCTCCAACGTGTATCGCTGAATCTAAACTAACTTAGATTATACAGGATGAACTTATGAAATGAGAATTCAGGGCCGAAATCGGGACAGCAAAGAAGTCCAAAGAACCATGTTTTGGAGATGACCTAAACAGCATTTTTAGTTCTTACAAAGAACTAAAAATGCAGTGGTGGCCCGCTGAGCAGTGGTGGCCCAGTGGTAACGGCCCGGACTTACAAGTTGTAGGTCGTGGGTTCGAACCCAGGCAGGTGCTTTACTTTGTGTAAAATAATTTCATCACCACTGCTCACAAAACAGTGAAGGAAAACATCGTGAGGAAACCGGCATGTCCTAGAACCAAAAATTCGAAGACATGTGACATCTACCAACCCGCACTGGGCCCGCGTGGTGGATTACGGCCCACTCCTTCTCCCAGAGAGGAGGCCTGTGTCCCAGCAGTGGGAACATTAATAGGCTGATTATGTATTATAATGTATGCTGTGATTTCTTAATCAGAATAAGATGTCCCGATTAATTTCAGTAATAACTGTAAGTGTAGTGTGTTTACCTGTAGGTATAACCTTTTTTTTGGGTCCGTAATTATCAAATATCTTCTCCCGGTCTTCGTGTCAGACTCTTACTGACTAAAACCCACCCGTGATCCTTCAGTTGCCTGTACGTTACCAGGGGCCACTTTCAGTATTTCCCGCAACCCCGGCAGGCTTCGGCCCTGTCAATTGTGCTGACATCTCTTTGTGACACGTGCCGTGTGGAAAAAAACGCGTCGTCGACCCGGGCCTGGCCCTTATCAGGCGGGAGCTACCCATTGCTCTCCGTCCGCAAACCCGCGCCTACGGTGGTCGGAAATCGGCTTGGGATTCCCGACGCCCAGGGCGGCTCCTGCGGCGGCTAGGGGTGTGAGGGCGCGAAATTTTCCTCTCCCTCACGCTCTCCGCCTCCTACTTCGCGAGCATTACTGCTTCGCAGATGGAGGTGACGGCTTCCCATGCCCTCTCGCTTCGTACCATGGCCTGGACCAGGGCCGGACGCGAGAGGTCACCGCCGCCGATCACCTCCACGAGGACACGGCGGTGCTCCGCCCAATCCCTATATAGCCTTGAGTATCGAAATTAGTAACGCATTTTGACAGATGATTATTTTATACAATAATTATTTAATATTTGCGTAAATAATCGAAGGACGTTGCTTATCAAACGCACTTGTAACTCGATAAAGATAAAACGCTTACGAAAATCATGAAGAGAAATATATCCCATGTTATTAATACTATACTATTAAATGCGTATATTTGTATATACGTTCTCGAAAAAGGCTCTAAAGTTGCAAAATAGGGGATTACAGGGGCGAATAATCGATCTGGCTAGGTCTGACATCTGCGAAAATTCGTTTTCTCTATTTTTACCCGAGCAGAGCTTCGTCGCCCGGTACTGCTTGTAGTGACAGGTTTCATTATCAGTGGCAATTTTTTTTGAGTTCCCTAAGCAAAAGGTGGTGCCTGTGTCCGTCTGCCTCTCATAGATCTGTATCTTTTTTAACCAGGATAGTTGGCCTGTTGAAATGTTCACAGATTCTGTGTTACTATGGCCTCTATCATGGCAAATAATAAAAAGAAGAATAGGTACGGTACAGAGCTATTAGTGCAAGAACCGAGCGCCTACCGCCGCGAGAGCGTTAACCACCTCTATGGTCTAACCACTAGTGGTTAGACCACCTGTCTCAGACCCTGAGGTCCCGGATTCGATTCCCAGTGGGGCCAAAATTTTCTGATCGGGTTTGTTGGTGGTAGGGCATGTTATAAGTCCGCCTGGGTAAGATGAAGATGATGGTAGTAAGTGTGTCGCCAGAACAACCATGTTAACAGCATTGTTGTGTTTCGGTAGTTAAGAGGTAAGATAGCCAGTTCCTCTGGTTGGGGATTTCGGGTGAAGCTCGTTTCCACCTTCGGCCTGATCATCACTTACCATCAGGTGAGATGCAGGCCAAAAGCTTCCCCATTGTGGATAAAAAAAGTATTAAAAATAACAGTCTCTAAGGTTTTTGGTTAAGCAAGACGGATTAATTATTTGATAAAACACAATTTAAACGCTTTCCGTATTAGTACACCAAATAGTATGTATAATTAATAAAAAATAGCAGTAATTAATTATCCAAGATCTGCAAAAATATTAGGCACAAAAACTAAACTTCGGTTCAGATTAATATTATCATTCTTTCCTTGAGCCGAGGTAAAAATAGCGAATGATTCTGCAAAATATGATAAAAAATAAACCAATTTAGGTGCCTAACTGTAGCTATCATCCTTTCTATTGTAATTATAACCATTTATTGCTGTTCCAAATAAAATACTTTTACTTCAATTTATAATTATGTTTTGTTTACCTCGTAATTTATGTGGTAATGTTACGACGACACGCATAAGATAGACAGGTGTAGAAGGAAAAAAGGAAGGCTTTTGCCCATATATCATAATCATCATAATCAGCCTATTAATGTTCCCACTGCTGGGACAAATGCCTCCTCTCTGTGAGAGGGAGTGGGCTATAATCCACCACGCGGGCCCGGTGCGGGTTGGTAGATGTCACATGTCTTCGAATTTTTGGTTCTAAGATATATAAGTAAGTTTTCTCACGATGTTTTCCTTCACCGTTTTGAGAGCAGTGGTGATGGAATTATTTACACAACCACGAACCGGGAAGTTACCACTGGACCACCACTGCTTTTGCAAAAAACATGGCATAACAAAAAAAGTTTCCTAATGAAGTTATCTTAACATGGAAATGTTTTAGATTATGTTTATATTACATAGAGAAATTAATTTGTAAAGTTATTTCTAACGCGGATAAAAAACTAAGACACGCAAAATCTATCAAGCGTATTTTTCTGCAACCTTATTAATTAATTATTGATATTTTAGTGTACGTGTTTTATTAAAATACCTTTTGTTTTATGTATAATAAATTAATAATGCGTCTAGTTTGCGACAGCGCTCCTTGATGGGCGAGTTTTATTACTGGCTGGACGTACGACGCGTTGCATGAGCTCTGTAAAGAACACGCAAGCACTCGAGGTCACTGGCATGTATCTGCGTCTTAATATAAAAACATACCATTGACTTTGATGTCGCACAGTCGGGTAAAAACCCTATGAATATCCGGGAGATTGGTTTATCTTTGAGATTTTATCAACAATACGGTAATTAAATGGGTTTTTTTTAAATATACGTGTACTTATTAGTAATATCTATGATAGTGTAGATCATGAGATTAAACATTATGAATGGACAATATATTGAGACGATTTTTGTCTAGACAAACTAGACTTGTTCTAATTTCGATACTTAGTATAAGTAAAGTATTATAGGCTTTATTTTAATGAAATTTCTCGATAGCAAGCAGCCTGGTGACCGGATTTGCGACTTTTTAATAGCAATAGGCTCGCCCCCTTTTACATGAGCTTAATTTATGGTTCCATTAAAATACCTAGATGTATAAACTTTTAGAAATCATTCAGACTACCAAGATAAGGTCAATGGTAAAAAAAAAAATAAGAAAGACGCATTAGCTACTTACAAGAAAAAAAATCTGCTATAGTCCGCGCGCGACTGGTTGGCCGCTCATCTCATCACAAATCATCTCGCTATTGCAATCTCATGTGCGTTTTGTCTAAACTAGCCGGAACTTTCACTTAGCGACGGCAACACGCGTTGAAAGTACCGGCTAGTTTAGACAAAACGTAACGAAAATACAAAAAAAAATGTTGGTTACCCAATACCATTTATTATTTTAGATTAAAATAATATCACTTTAATCATTGTTTTTTTTGCTTGGATACCTTTGGTTAGACGTACTGAACGCTGCGCTGTGTTAAAATTTGTCCATCAATTTTAATGGGACCTTGCATATACAGCAGAATTCAGACGAATAATGCCATCTCTGCCTACTCCATTTAGGAATAGAGACGTGATTTTATGTTGTGTGTTGTAAAGTAAGCGCCCGGTGTAACACCCACGCAAGATAAGCCTTCATCATTTAAATTCGCTCCGCATAAACTATGAAGTGAAAAACACCGCTGTAACTATAGATTATCGCATTGCTATCATAAGGTTAACTGTACCGTAAAAAAAGATAAGGCTGTGTACATAACAAACTCTACATATACAGAAAATGAATACAAAAGTGGCATTTTCGGAAAATTTACGACAGGAGGAAACCATTCCAAAAAAATCTTCTATACCTACAGCTTATAGACTCGAGAAATCGTAACTTTTTGAATGGAAAGCCTAGTAAATAATAATAATAATTATTATAAAAAATACCTTTATAGACCACAGAGTTCTATACAGTGTTAGTAAAGAAAACCTTAATCTAATGTTAGTACATATTTAGTATACAGGGTGGCAGGGACATCGATCGCAAAGCCTGTTACCATGTATTCAGTACATGATTCTGCAGCCCCCTGCGTTGAAATTTTTCGTCGGTTATTTAAAAAAAAATCTGCTGTTTCATAGAAAAGTGCAATACCTATGCGGTCAAAATGTATGATAACAGGCTTCGCATCGATGTCCCTGACACCATGTATTATGATTAGTAAATCATAATCTTATGCTAAAGGAGTCTGAGTCCACACTATCCACGTAGTGTACGTAGTACGTGCCAGTAGACGTATGAAGTCAGATCCAGTGACGCACCATCGGACAATCTCACCTACCGCACAACGCGCTCAGGATGCTGTGCTGTTTATGTGATAATAGGGAAATAGTTTAATTTTCAGGCAGTACGTTTATACAAGGTGTAATTGAAAATAACTTAAGGTGAAACAATTTGATATTTTTTCCATACAAACTTCGGAGGGGTTTTACTCCACTGTTTGACATCGTACATTCAAAGTTTAACATGATATCGTTAGTAATTATTAATTTTGTCTGTACGGAAGCAGAATAGTAAAATAAAAAGCCATTAAAAAGTTATAAGCCAACAAAGATTCGTTTTTCTTGCTAATTTTAACGCAAATTTGGGCGTAAATAAGTTATACAAGAAGTGTGAAATCTCGAAAACAAAATCCGTACCGACACAGAAAAATTATCGAAGATTTCAATAAATTTTGTTTGTAATTGATTTATGCAGTGGTTTTTTCAGAAAAACCTTTTTTCCAAAGGCCTTTTCGTAATTTTTGACGCGCTCGTTTTACTAAAATTGGTCGGTACGGTGTTTCTGTGCGTGCGAACTATACGTTGTCCATGTAGACCAGCTTTAACTGCTTCTTCTAACTGCTCATCACTGATACTATCTCTGTCGGACACGATGCCAGGTGAGACAGCGTGGTTTTTGGCCATGCCCACCATTGAGTTCGAGCCCGCGACTAGTTCCACCTTAAGACCTCTTATTCAATATATCAATGTACTCATCATTATGACCAACTTTTACTACGGTATGTACCCTGAAATCGCTATTTATTAATCAGCTGCTCCATACATGTTCGCATAACTCGACATGATGGTAGCTGGTTTTTTTTTGCGTTTTCATGCAATTTCAAGCATTTGATGGATTTAACGATACTTCCATCCGCACGGTTCGATCGCTCAGGTTAAGCTACGCTTGCCAGTGTTGGTCTGTGGATGGGTGACCGACTATCTTAACATACCGAGACTCCTCCGTCATTGGTCCCGGCTGTCATTTGTGGATCTTTGACAGTCGCTACGGGTCGTCAGAAGCCTGAAAGTCTGACATCCATTCTTACCAAGGAGTATCATATATTACCCAGTTACTGGGTTGTGGAGATCAGATTGGCAGTCGCTCCATGTAAAATACGGTATTCAGCTGCATCCGGTTAGACTGGCCTTTTCCCAACTATGTTGGGGTCGGCTAGGCAGATTGATAGGGGCCATAACTATCCCAATTCTTTGTATATCATAACATTCTTATAGAATCTGCGAAAGTAAAGATATAAGATTACATTCCGAGCACGGCAGTAATATGACGCACTAATGTCGCGCAGCATTGCTGCCGTGCTCGGAATATAATCGTAAACTAGTGACGCGGCAGCACTGCAGCATTGTTTGGAATCATACCTACCTTAAGGCGAAGGCGTCATTGAAGCCCGCGAAATTAAAATTTTCTTACGTTTTTTGCAATTTACAGGTCAACATCAGGTTGTATGTTGATTTGTGACCGCATCAAATGTTTATTTATAGAATTATAATCATTAAAATCATCAATACAACTCTATAAGTTCATGTAATCCCATTAAATGACTTTTTCATGAAATCATGACATTTCGGGATTATGTTATTATATGGAGTTGTAATTCCTGATTCTAATGCTTATAATTCTGTAAAGCCATTTTGATCAAGATACAACCTGACACTGACCTGTAAATTGCAAAAAAAAGTAACAAAATTTGAATTTCGCGGGCTGCAACTGCGGATTCACCTTAAAGAAAAATCGCGGGCGAAATCTCGCACAAAAGAATGTTCAGTCGCATTTCTCCGAATAAAAAAACAAATGAGCATCAGTGGTTGTTGACAAACATTGCAGGCTGGATAAAGACGTTCGAGAATTACTACAAGACGCAAACGCGAGCGATATTCAATAACATGGTGGAGAAATTATCGGAAGGCATCGGCAGGAAGTTTATTTGGGCCGAGATCAGCTTTCTGGCGTTATGGTGGAATAGCGATGCGACTGATAAAGATAAGGCCGCTTTTCTGAAGTAAGTATGCGTAGATGGTAAGAGATTACTACCCTCTAAATCATTTATCAATATGTATTTGGTTGGGTCCATGTATTTTTTTTTTTAAATATACGTTTATTCTGAAAGTAGGCAACGTCGCAAATAGATGTCAAATATTTCGCTGTTTTGATAAATTTGTCAAAATTACTGTATGATAATAAAAAATATGACTAAACAAAAAACAGCACCACTACCTTCAGATTGTGAGAGTGTGTTACGCAATTGCGATGCATATTTATGTTTTGGTCCGTATTTTTAATATAAATAAATACGTGTTTTAAGAATCTTTCCCTGTATAAACACATGAACCCTTTGATCCCTACCGAGTAATAGAGGGTTCCTCGATAAATGAAAATAGGCTCTACGGTTTTATGAAGAAGGCCTTAAACCGTCTGTGCCGTAATGTAGATACAACATGTCTTATTATTTGTCTCATTACATGTCTTGTTATTCTTACCTTCATTATTTTTATTTCAGTCTCCTAAAAGCCGGCAAAATAGAAATAGTAACAGGCGGCTGGGTGATGAATGATGAAGCCAACTCCCATTGGCTATCCATCATTCGACAGCTGACCACAGGCCACCAATGGCTGATCGATAACCTGGGCGTTGTGCCCAAGAACTCCTGGTCAATAGACCCCTTCGGGTACTCTAGTACCCAGCCTTATCTCCTCAAGTTAGCTGGATTTGAGAATTCTGTTATTCAAAGGGTGCATTACAGAGTAAAGAAGGAACTCGCAGCTCATAAGCAATTGGAGTTTAAGTGGAGACAATTATGGGGTAAGAATCATACTTTCCAGTATCTAAATTCAAATAATCATAACATAAAATATTTTGAATTTACAATAATAGAATGTTATTATTTTATTTATGCTTTGTGCATAAGTAAAAACTACACAGGCGTACTCAATACTTCATTTGCATTCCACAATGAGTACTTAGGTGGTTTATATGTGATCATTATGAACCCAGTCGGGCACAGCAAAATAGTAGGAGAGAGGAAACTTTGAAAAAAAAACTTTGATAACCTACGTTTATTTTTGTTTCGGTCTCCTGAACTAAATCTAATATTATAAAATTAGGTGGTTTTTTTTACATAAATAGTTTAGGTATTGTATTAATACTTCTAAATATTCGTTTGTGTACTTAATGCCGTAACATTTAGATTTAAATATTAATTTTGTTTTTGTTCTGCAGATGGCGTCGGCAAAACGGATATGTTTACTCACATGATGCCTTTCTATTCTTATGATGTTCCTCACTCCTGTGGGCCTAATCCGAAGGTAAATAATAATGTATATCAAACGGAATGTTTCCAGTAAAATAAATATAAAATTAACCTTAAAAATAAAGAAAGTAAAGAAAGAAAGAAAATACATTAGCACAGACAAAAAGGCACAAAGCACAACATAATTATAACACAAGTAAAAAAACAAAACAAAAAAGGAAACAAATAAAAAGTGTAAAATAATAATTTCAATTTAATTTTTATATTAATATTTATTACTTATTTCTTAATTTTAATGATGATGAAGTCCATCAAAAATTTTAATCAAAATAAATAAATAAAATTTATTATTAATTTTCAATATTTTGATACGAATGCATCTCTATTATTTCTAGGTGTGCTGTCAATTTGATTTCAAAAGACTGCCAGGTAACGGCGTCACTTGTCCATGGGGTGTAGCTCCACGAAAAATTACAGAGAAAAATGTCCAAGAAAGGTAAAAAATGTGTTAAAAGTTCTCCCTTTATTAACAGTCAATTCACTCTTCTATAATCAATTACCTACTTAGAGTGCAAAGTGGTACAAACATCGATGCAGACATGAAACTTCACCTTGGGCGCCAAACCGCGTACTCATTTGAACTTTAAAAAACTGATAATCAAATTTACTATGGCATGTCATCAGAAAACAACAGTCCAGGCTATGTCTAAAATAGGTTTACCACCATTAAAGTACTATTTCACTAAATAATTCACCTTTTTCAGAGCACGAACAATCCTAGACCAATGGCGCAAGAAAGCGCAGCTGTACCGAAGTAACGTGGTAATGTTCCCGCTTGGTGACGACTTCCGGTACGATCGATCCAACGAGTGGGACAACCAGTACCAGAACTACGAGATACTGATCGATTTTATTAATAATAATGATGGATGGAATGCTGAGGTGAGAGAGTGTGATATAGCTACTGAATATCTTAAGATGCGATAAGTAAAATACTTGCCAAAGTAAGTACCTGTTTCACCACCTACGATTAGATTCTCGTTAACATGTATTTGGCAGATAACATCCTACAAATTTTGTTTCATTTTTGAATTTATTCGGTAAATATTTGGTTTCCTAGGAAAGCGGTTCCGTCATATTATGACCTGTTATTTTTACCAGTATTTCACATTAAGTCAAATCCCGCTGCCCAAACATTTAAATCGCTAGATTTACCGTCACCGTACTTAATCACGAAAAAGTGTCTGTAGAAAAGAGAGGCCACACATTATTAAATAGCAGTTCTATGACAATCAAGTAAAGTCACTCCGTCATTGTGTGTCAGAGGTGTCAAAAGGAAACTGATATGCGACTATCTTTTGACGCGGTAGGGCGAATCTAACGATTTATTTCTTTGTCACTGCCATCATGTTCATGACAGCTGTCACGTCACTCTGCCGCCGATAGAGGCAGGCCACTATTATTTGAGGAAACCGTAGCTTAAATATTCGGACATTGTGAAATAGACCCTAAGTGGCAGTGGGTGCGCCACATTACTGGCAGGACGAATTGAAATTTGGCTTCGATATGTTCTCGTCTTTATCTTGCACTTGCAGTTTCACAGTTGTGCGACAGTGACAGAAAAAATGCTCAGTCAAAGCATGTGCTAAGTAGTATTCATTTAACTTGACCCCAGTATTTTAATTCCTCAAACCCTTTCAGGTACAATTCGGCACCCTCCAAGATTACTTCAAAGCTGTCCATTCGGAGGTCAAGTCCTCATCCTTCCCGGTGCTGTCAGGGGATTTCTTCACGTATGCTGACAGAAACCAGCACTACTGGAGTGGATACTTTACGTCTAGACCTTTCTATAAGAATATGGATCGAGTACTGCTGGCTTATGTTAGGTAAGGTTATTGTTTCGTTATGTTCTTTCACGAAAGAGGCGTATTGGTAGATGTCGATGGCTAATTTCTACCTTATTTATTTAGTAATACAATAGTACATAAGTAATTGTTTCATAAAAAGCATGCACTGTTATGCCATTCGTTGCGTAAGGCGGTTGTCCGCAACGGGGTCCCGTCCCGAACGCTGATTCATTTATTTTCTTCGAATTTCTTTGTCGGAAGGTCCGCACCTCGTAGCGTCGCTCTTTCGTTTTCCAAAAACAGACCAGGATTTCCGTCACGGACGGCCTTAGGTCTCCATTCCATATTTGCCTTGAGCTACATCCTACAATATTAATTTCCAGGGCAGCCGAGATAATCACATCTCAAGCCACAGCTTCACATACGGTGTCCAACATAATGTCGCTACAACTACGAGATAGAGTGGAGCAGGCTCGTCGCTCGCTGTCACTGTTCCAGCATCACGACGGAGTCACTGGCACCTCCCGCGACGAGGTCAGAGAAGACTACGCTAAGAAGTAAGTGACGTGATAAAATAATCTTAGCCGCCATCTTGGATTTTCATTTTTCGCTGAAGGCTTAGTGGACTGTAGATTTATTGAATATCTTCTATTTTTTTTAAGTACCTGGTACTTGTTGAAAGGTTGAAAGACCTACACTGAAATGAAATGAAATGAAATACACTGTCCTCCCATACTATTATCACTGTTATTTGAAAATATTGTAAAAGATAATTATTTTTAAAAGAGTTGCTTGCCGGCTCTTCTCCATAGGAAACGACCAATTGAAACCGTGCACCTAGCTTCTGACGTTTCATAAGTGCCCATGTAGTTTTATGTGAAATAAAATATTTTGAATTGAATTGGCATAAGCGCCCCTGAAAAACATGAAAATGGTACCGGTAATGACGACTTATTTGCAAATTTTCATAGCCGCCATTTTAGATTTTAATCGATCTCATTTTCTGCATCAGCGCCCTTGAAAGCCGGGGCAATGATACCAATGAAGAATAATTGGCATTCATAATCGTAATTTTAGATTTTAATTGTGCCCTCATTTTCTGCATCAGCGCTCTCGAAAACCCGGTCAATGGCGAATGCTTTCCTCATGATCACGATCTACGATTTGTAAATTACTTAAACTTTGGTTTGTGTGGTCCAATCCTTACACTTTTCGTTGAAACTAATATCTTTACTGCGTTCGCATTTGCCAAATATGTAAACAAACACGACTTTTTGGAAAATAACTGCAATGCCTACACATAAGGTTCAGTTTGCGCTACAACTTCATATTTTTTATGATCCTTTCAACATTACTAGTCAATCTAAAATCAACTTTATTTATTCACGCATAAAGTTGATTTTTGTTTAAGTGGTAATAACGACACTTGGAAACAAGGATTTTAGACGATATCGGCTTTTTCGACGTCATGAGACTTAATGATTGTCTGTGTTATATATGTACGTATGATGGTCGCTTCGTGCAAATCTTCACCCATTTCAGATCAAAACTATGTCACTACCTAAATCTTTCCATTACAGAATGCTAACGGCAATAAAATACAGCCAATCAGCGATCCAGCAAGCAGCTTACTACCTCCTAAACCAGCCGTTAATCGTAGACCAAGCGCAAGAGGACATTTATTTCGATGTAGACGACATCTGGCGGTCTCATGATGAGATACCGACGCGGATCACTATTGCGCTGGATGTGGTGTCGCCTTCTAGAAGAATTGTGTTGTATAATGCGCTTGCGTTCAAGAGACATGAGATTATGACGGTGTTGGTTTCTTCGCCGCATGTCGAGGTGAGTGATAAACTACTGTTTATTCAGTAAATAGGCTATTGGAATCACTTTTTACGTCATATTAAAAATAAAAATAAATTAGCTAGATGAGTTCGGCGTTTCCTATTCGACTACTCTGAGAAGAAAGGCCGAAACAAACTCAGAGGTCACAGTCTCTTTTAAAGTCCAGACATAATCTTGGTCAGGCCATATGAGGACCATGTAGTTATATAGTATGACTGAAATGGTTGGATCTTTGACAGTCGTTACGTGTCGTCAGAAGCCCGAAAGTTTGACAACTAGTCTTACCAAGGGATATCGTATTACCCCGTTACTGAGTTGTGGAGGTCAGATAGACAGTCTCTCCATGTAAAATACTGGTATTCAGCTTAATCCGGTTAGACTGGAAGCCGACCCCAACATAGTTGGGAGAAGGCTAGGTAGATGATGATGCCGTTTCATTGGTACAATTTTATTTTCTCAAAGTACAGTTCGCATCAAATAACTTTGCCGCTCTGAAGTTAGGTTGCGCATGCTCGCTGGCATGCACGCTACTGTTTTATAAGTTAGATTGACTACTGCGCAGTCTTTTGCAGCCTACTTCAGAGCGGCAAAGTTATTTCACGCGAACTGTAGTTATTTAAACGTAGGGCACATATCCACACGTGTATCAGTAGTTAGGTTTTTACGTTCAGCTGTTTCGTAGCTTTGTTTTACTCCGTTGCACTTTAATTTAGATTTCCATCGTATTTTACATATTTTTTTGCGTGTAGCCTAAATTATTAATCGGTTGAAGGACAACGATACTCAATAGAAGGTTAAAGATGTAAAAGTATCACGGCGGGATTTTATCGCGCACTGGATTTTCAACTCTCGGTGTTGAGCCGAGCGTTGAAAATTCAACAGTGTGCATCCCAGCGCGTCGAAAACACACTGAAAGATTTTCACCTCTCGGCGCTAAGCAGAGGGTTGAAATTAAAGTGTGCGAAAAAAACGCCACCAGACGTAATAACAATAAATTATTACGTCCAGTATCCCGCAAAGAGTTAACTTCTCTCTCACTTTGCACTCTCTTTTTCTTTAGGCGCGTTGAGGACTTTTTGGATGAACAAAAATCATGGAACTCGCGTCATCGTCACCGAAGGCGCGTTGAGCACTTTTTTGTTGACAGCGCACGCTGTTTAATTTTTTTAATAAATCTACAGCTTTCTTATACTGACAGCAAGCCACATAAATTCCTGACATTGTCGTTAGATGTCGTTACTTAGTTATCACTACTATCGGCAGTCCCCACAGACTGCCCCGCATGTTTTTTTTCTTCCAGAATAATACAGATTATCATATTTTCAGGTATTCGACCCCGAAGGCAACCCGATGATGGCTCAGATATCGCCCGTGGTGGCCGGTGACAAGCGGCTCGCGTTCGCGGCTAACAAGTACCAACTGTCCTTCCCCGCGATCGTCGAACCGCTGGCGTTGACTGTGTACACTATCTCGTTGAGAGATAATACTAGGCTAAATAAGTAAGTTCTTTATTTTAAAGGAAAAAATCTCTTTCACTTCATTATACCATCGAGGACACTGGCGGTAAACCACTTTTCAACCTTATTACTGAGCCTTAAGGGCGAAAAGTCGATTATACAAATACTTATCACTGTTTTTCACGCCATCTCTTGGTAAGGCGTCTAGTCGAGTCAATGCTCCATAGTTTTCTCACTATACTTCATGATAATGAAAACAAATCTAATTTAAAACAAAATCAGACATGACATAAATTGACCTCGATGCAAGTATTGATTGTCCCTGAACTTAGCACTGACTTAAGAGCAAAATATTTGAGTCACCGTTATTTCGTCGTTTGCGAAAATAACAGGGCAAAGAACTGACGAAGATCAGTATGAATACGGGAAAAACAGGATTGCATAAACTTTTTTAGTGTTCCGTGGCAGCGTGCCAAACGGAACCCTATTACTAAGCCTGCGCTGTCCGTCCGTCTGTCTGTCAGCGGTCTGTATCTCATGAACCGTACTAGGTAGACAGTTGAAAATTTCACAGATTATGTATTTCTATTGCCGCTACAATAACAAATAATAAAAATAAAATAAAGTTAAAAATTATAGGTCCCCCGTCAAGAATCGTGTTTTTTTTTTACAAAAGTATTAAAAAATATATTTATGGAACCCATCGTGAACGAGTCCGACTCGCACTTGGCCGATTTTTTTGGACATAATGAATCGAATTTTACTAAAGCTGGTTAGAGTAGTACTAAGAAGCTCCAAAATATTCCAAATGTCATGCTAAGGATATAAGTTACTTAAATTCCCCATTAATTCCTCAGATACACATCCTACTCCCGCGTCCGAGTATACAACGCAGACTACTGGACAGTAGACCTTCCGAAGATGTTCCCAGTGGACCAGCCTTCCGCGCGCCTCATGGAAGACATCACCATACAGGCCGGCAACAGTACCCGCGTGGTCGTGACTATGGATGGGCTTATTAAGGCTATCGTGTCACCAGAAGGGACAACGGTGCCTGTTCATATGGATTTTGCGCAGTGAGTGTATTTTGTTTTCATCATCATCATCATCATCAGCCTATTAATGTTCCCACTGCTGGGACACAGGCCTCCTCTCTGTGAGAGGGAGTGGGCCGTAATCCACCACGCGGGCCCAGTGCGGGTTGGTAGATGTCACATGTCTTCGAATTTTTGGTTCTAAGACATGCCGGTTTCCTCACGGTGTTTTCCTTCACCGTTTTGAGAGCAGTGGAGATGAAATTATTTACACAAAGTAAAGCGCCTGCTTGGGTTCGAACCCAAGCAGGCGCTTTACTTTGTGTAAATAATTTCATCCACCAAATGGTATAATATATGCCATAATTTCATCCACTAATTGAACCCACGACCCACAACTCGTAAGTCGGGGCCGTTACCACTGGGCCACCACTGCTCACGCTGCGTGGCTGTAGGAAATTTTCTGGGTAAATAGAAGTTTTCTCTGAGCCGTAAAAAAGGGGGGGCGGAGCCATTGGCTCCTCCCCCAACCTAATCCCTCTGGATTTCTCATAATCCATTAGGTTATGGAGGTCAGAGAAACCCCAAATTTAGTTAGAACTAAACCGGGCGTATCATATACGCCCTAAAGCAATAGACATAGCGGTGTTCTAAACGATTTCGGAGCTTTTGATTTATACTCGTAAAACTAGTCAAAATTGTACTCAATTTTCACAAGCTCTGAAAGTGGAGTTAACAGTAGATAACAGCCCAATTCTGAAAACGTTCGAAAAAGTATCGTTTCGCTTCTAAAATTAAAAGTTATTTGTTTACCAGAAACACGGTAGGCGGTGGCAGTTTATTCGAAGTATTATATTTATTTGTCAGTGCCCACATTTTCACCTTAGAGAAGGTCGTGACTAAGTAACAGCCGCACGGGTTGTTCCATCAGGTTAAGCAATGATTGCCGGGCATGGTTCGTGGATGGATGACCATCTTTACATACCCAGACTCCTCCGTGCCTTGGATAGCACGTTAAGCCGTTGGTCCCGGCTGTCATTCGTGGATCTTTGACAGTCATTACGGGTCGTCAGAAACCCGAAAGTCTGACAACCAGTCTTACTAAGGGATATCGTATTACCCAGTTACTGGGTTGTGGAGGTCAGTTAGATAGTCGCTCTATGTACAATACTGGTATTCAGCTGCGTCCGGTTAGACTGGAAGCCGCCCTAACATACTTGGGAAATGGCTAGGCAGGCAACCCACATTTTGACCTTAGGCCAGTTTTCACTTTTCATAGATTCGTGCTTCTAAACTTGTAACGACTGTCATAAACACTGTCTCTTTTCGCATAAATGAGGATAATAAATTAAGCACGGTATCTCCCCAGATATGACAGTCAGCGCGGTAAAGACAACAACAGCGGCGCATACCTCTTCGTCCCGTCGGGTCCTGCCACTGAATATAAGGCGGAGGCCTTCCCAGAGATCGTTGTTACCGAGGGCATCTACAAGGCGACCATGTACGCCGCACTTAACTCGCCAAAAGCTGCGGATATTGTTTTAGCTGTGAGTATTGAAGATACTTAACGTTCACATGTTTTTTTGAATGTGTATAATGCTGTTTCTTGCTGGTTTCCAGACTACCTACTAAATGGAACCGTCCCAACTTGTCAATAAGCAAAAAGAAACCTCATTTATTCATTGTAATTATGTTCTTTTTCATAGACGCTAACAGATATGATACTTTAACTCCGGCATAGACCAAAGAGGAGCCCACAACAGATTAGGCATGTACGCGGCTACCGGGGGGGGGGGGGGGGGGGGCAGTGCAGGTCGCTCATTCGGTAACGCTCGCAGCGTCCCGCCCCCCGCCGCGCATTACTAAAGCGCAGTACAACGGTGATGTCAAACTATAGCATTGCATATTAAACGTAATTTTTTAAAGTGCTAACGAAGTCTGCTCTAGGACGCCTTAAGAGCAGTTTGATTATTGCGTTAATTTCCATACAACTTTGCAATTTATGACACTGAAAATAAAATGTATTAGCCAATGTGTTTCAGAAAATCTTCTGCTTTGCGATTCTCTTTGGTCGGCAGGGTGCCTTACGAAGGCAGATCTTATTATAATAATAACGTTTCCCCCCCAGATCTCAGTCCACAACAACCCCTCACTGCCACATAGCGAAGTGGAAATCAGCAATACGTTAATGATAGACCCTCAGGTGGATGACCTGGAGCTAGCCCTCAGGTTCCGCACAGCCGTCAAGAATGGACCCGACTTCTATACTGACCTTAATGGCATGCAGGTGAGATGGAAAACAATGATTTTTAATAGCCCAAAGGGTGGCTTGATAGCAGCTAGAGGAGGTGAGGGCGAGCAAAAACGGAGTTACATGGCGAGTGATTCAATCAATCAGCCTATTAATGTTCCCACTGCTGCGACACAGGCCTCCTCTCTGTGAGAGGGAGTGGGCTGTATTCTACCACGCGGGCCCAGTGCGGGTTGGTAGATGTCACATGTCTTCGAATTTTTAGGTTCTAAGACATGCCGGTTTCCTCACGATGTTTTGCTTCACCGTTTTGAGAGCAGTGGTGATGAAATTATTTACACAAAGTAATGCGCCTTCTTGGGTTCGAACCCACGACCTACAACTCGTAAGTCGGGGCCGTTACCACTGGGCCACCACTGCTCCCGGCGAGTGATTGAAGAGGCTTATTTTCAGTAAAATACTTCTGCAGATGACGGCGAAAAATTTTTTTTTACAAAAAAAAAAAGAAACAACTTACTACAAAAAAAAAATACACTACAAAGTGAAAAATAACTTTAACATCGGAAGTCGGTTCTTAAAAAAAAAGGGTGCATATACAGACGAACATAATAAGCCTTATCCTCATTTTTGAACTCTGTTAAAAATTATGATATAAAACATCTTTCGACCCGCTGATATTTTTACCTCGCTAAGCTTCCCCTAACATCATTGTCATTGACTTTGCGTGTTGTAATAATAAACTTTTGAAACCTATAACCATTTATTTAGTTCGTGTATAACATTAAGCTATCTGCGAAAAGTGTCTTGTCAATCGGTAACTAATTACTGCATGTACTGCTACTAAAACTCGTAGTGATTACACTTATTTTTTTCTTTTAACTTTTATTTTGTTGGGTTGGGTCAAAGTAGCCCCCGAAATCAAATATTCTTACGTTTTTTGCAATTTGCAGGTCCATGTCAGGTTGTATCTTGATTAAAATATGATTCACGACCGTAACAAATATGGCTTTACAGAATTATAATCATAAAAATCATCAATACTAACTGCCTAAGTACATATAATCGTATTGAATGACTATTTCATGAAATCATGACATTGAAGGATTATTCTAACATAATGAGTTGTATTGCTGATTATCTAATATATAAAATTCTCGTGTCACGGTGTTTGTTGCCAAACTCCTCCGAAACGGCTTGACCGATTTTTATGAAATTTTTTGTGTATATTAGGTAGGTATGAGAATAGGATGTAAACTATTTTTCGTACCCCTAAGTGATAAGGGTGGTCCACCCCAAGTTTTTTTTTTTCTTTTTTTGGACAATTTTTTTTATTGTAATTTTTTTATGATTTGGCATTAAAAAATACATACAACCCAAAATTTTCACCCTTCTACCACCAACCTGTATTTTTTAATAGCGATATTAGTACTTTAATAATTTTCTACTCTTGGCGGTCGATAATTGATCAGTTATTCCCGTCAGGCGTCTACCGGTGTCACTTCTCATCCCGTAAACAGCACAGAGTAAGGATGAGAACGAAGCCGGTCTCCTGTCGTTCTCTCACAATAAGCTTTCTCACTCACTAAAGTTTAGGGCCTAAAATGAATCCCTATTTGAACACGCGTGAACGGCTGGACCGATTTCACTAATTCTTTTTTCGTTATTGTAAGGAGAAGGATCTTAGGATAGGTAGGTGAAGGTAGGGTGTAAGGTAGGTAGGTAGGGTAGGTAGGTAGGGCAGGGTAAGTAGATAGGAAGATAGGGGTAGGTAGGTAGGTAGGTAGATAGGTAGGTAGGGTAGGTAGGTAGGTCGGGCAGTGTAGGTTAGGTAGGGCAGGGTAGGTAGGTAGGTAGGTCGGGCCGGGTAGGGTAGGTAGATAGGGTAGGGTAGGTAGATAGGGCAGGATAGGTAGATAGGGCAGGGTAGGTAGATATGGCAGGGTAGGTAGATAGGGCAGGGTAGGTAGATAGGTAGGTAGGGTAGGTAGTTAGTTAGGGCAGGGTAGGTAGGTAGATCGGGCAGTGTACGGTAGGTAGGTAGGGCAAGGTAGGTAGGTAGGTAGGTAGGTCGGGCCGGGTAGGGTAGGTAGATAGGGCAGGGAAGGTAAATAGGAAGGTAGGTAGGTAGGTAGGGTAGATAGGTAGATAGGTAGGTTGTTCGGACAGGGTAGGGTAGGGAGGTAGGGCAGGGTAGGTAGGTAGGTCAGGCGTCAGGCAGTGTAGGGTAGGTAGGTAGGGCAGAGTAGGTAGGTGCACCGTAGATACGAGTAAGTACTTACTGCTACCCGTGCGAAGCCGGGGTGGGCAGCTAGTCTAATATATAAAATTCTCGTGTCACGGTGTTTGTTGCCAAACTCCTCCGAAACGGCGTGACCGATTTTTATGATTTTTTTTGTATATATTTGGTAGGTTTGAGAATAGGACGTAAACTATTTTTCGTACCCCTAAGTGATAAGGGTGGTCCACCCCAATATTTTTTTTTTCTTTTTGTGGACAATTTTTTTTATTGTATTTTTTTTATGATTTGGCATTAAAAAATACATACAACCCAAAAATTTCACTCTTCTATACAACCCCTATTTTTTTTATAGCGAATTTAGTACTTTAATAATTTTCTACTCTTGGCGGTCGATAATTGATCAGTTATTCCCGTCAGGAGTCTACCGGTGTCACCACAGATATAGATAGGTCACTTCTCATCCCGTAAACAGCACAGGCACAGAGTAAGGATGAGAACGAAGCCGGTCTCCTATCGTTCTCACACAATAAGCTTTCTCTCTCTAGGTAGGTAGGCATGTAGGTAGGGTAGGTACGGTAGATAGGTAGGTAGGGTAGGGTAGGGTAGGTAGGTAGGTAGGGCAGGGTAGGTAGATAGGTAGGTGCGCCGTAGATAAGTACTTACTGCTACCCGTGCGAAGCCGGGGAGGGCAGCTAGTCTAATATATAAAATTCTCGTGTCACGGTGTTTGTTGCCAAACTCCTCCGAAACGGCTTTACCGATATTTATGAAATTTTTTGTGTATATTTTGTAGGTTTGAGAATAGGACGTAATCTATTTTTCGTACCCCTAAGTGATAAGGGTGGTCCACCCCAAATTTTATTTTTTCTTTGTTTGGTCAAATTTTATATTGTAATTTTTTTATGATTTGGCATTAAAAAATACATACCTACAACCCTAAATTTTCATCCTTCTACCACCAACCCCTATTTTTTAATAGCGATATTAGTACTTTAATAATTTTCTACTCTTGGCGGTCGATAAATTGATCAGTTACCACTCGATCAGTTATTCCCGTCGGGCGTCTACCGGTGTAGATAGGGTAGATAGGTAGGTAGGGTAGGTAGGTAGGTAGGTAGGGTAGGTAGGTAGGTAGGGTAGGGTAGGTAGGTAGGTAGGTAGGGTAGGTAGGTAGGGTAGGTAGGTAGGTCGGGCAGGGTAGGGTAATTATGTAGGGCAGGGTAGGTAGGTAGGTCGGGCAGGGTAGGGTAATTAGGTAGGGCAGGGTAGGTAGATAGGAAGATAGGTAGGTAGGGTAGGTAGGTAGGTCAGGCAGGGTAGGGTAGGTAGGTAGGGCAGGGTAGGTAGGTCGGGCAGGGTAGGGTAATTACCCTACCCTACCTAATTAGGTAGGGCAGGGTAGGTAGACAGGAAGATAGGTGAACGTACGTAAGTAGGGTTGGTAGGTAGGTAGGTAGGTCGGTCAGGGTAGGGTAGGTAGGTAGGACAGGGTAGGTAGGTAGGGCAGGGTAGGTAGATAGGTAGGTGCGCCGTAGATAAGTACTTACTGCTACCCGTGCGAAGCCGGGGAGGGCAGCTAGTAATTCTGTAAAAACCATATTTGTTACCGTCGTGAAATCAAGATACGATCTGACACTGACCTGCAAATTGCAAAAAACGTAAAAAAAATCTAATTTCGCGGGCTACCTTAGTGCTTCCCCCTTTAACTAGTTCTTATAATGTAACTGTTTGCTTTTTATTAAGAAAAAAAAAATCACTTACCTTCTACGGCTCGAACCTAAAAGTCGTCTAAAAATCTCAATTTCTCACCAACAAACATTTTCTACAGATGATAAAGCGTCGTTACTTCGACAAGATTCCTCTTCAAGCCAACTTCTACCCGCTGCCGGCGGCAACCTACATAGAGGATGAGAAGATAAGGTTCACAGTGCTGACGTCGACGCCGCTTGGTATGGCGGCCTTGCAGCCGGGGCAGATTGAGGTATGATAAAGAAAATAATAAGTTAGATTGTTAAGTTAAGTTATACAAGGTGGCAGGGACATCGAAGCGAAGCCTGTTACCATGGATTCAGTACATGATTCTGAACCCCCCTGCGTTAAAATTTTTCGTCGCTTATTTAAAAAAAAAACTGCTGTTCCATACATTTTGACCGCGTAGGTATTGCACTTTTCTATGAAACAACAGATTTCTTATAAAATAACCGACGAAAAATTTCAACGCAGGGGTGTTCAGAATCATGTACTGAATCCATGGCAACAGGCTTAGCGTCGATGGGATGCCACCCTGTATACAGGGTGGATTTTTGAGATGGCGCAGTAAGGATAGCTACCTTAACCGCTGCTGTAGCTACAAGCAAAAGGATCTTAAGAGACTGTCCTTAACTTTTTGAGACATTTTTCACGAATTTTGAAAAAATGGTACAGTCCGCAAGAAAATGGGCAGTTTTCACAAAAAATTGTTTTAATGCCAATCGATACTGTTCAAGTGTATAAGGATATAAAGTCTACTGGACCAACTGAGGTTTAAGTACTAGAAAAGTCAGAAATCGCAAAAAAAACTTTGGTTTTTACCAATACAATTTAAACTTGTTTATGTGTGAGTTTGGGTACGCTGGTTCCGATACTAATGAAGCGATATGCGACTTCTACTGCTTTTTCTGTTCTTTGGAATATCCAATGCTTGCAGCTAAAATAATGGTGCAATTATTATACCAAAAAGCCTTTTCATAACAAAACTTTTCATTCATTCGCTTAAGTTTGTTATAATAAAGTTAGCTTTTAGTTTTGTTGTATTATTTGTCATTAAGATCCGTATTTATCTTCTAGATAATGCAAGACAGAAGACTGAGCCGGGATGACAACAGGGGACTCGTACAGGGTGTTCTAGATAACATAAGGACGAGACATACGTTCAAAGTTATTATTGAGAACGCTAAAAAGACTTGTGAGGTAAGTCACATAAAATAATACTGGGTGTTCTTATTACAGTTATGGTTTGGATATATTTTTGAGTACACAATAAGGATAAAAAAAAAACTAAACATGTAGTTTATTTTTCACCAAAATAAAGTTCGTTGATCCTTAAAAACTTTGATTCATTTATGTTTCGGTCTTCGTCGCTTTGTTTTTTTTTTAACGTTGGCTACTCTAGGAATTTCTCCTGTATTGTGAGTGCGTTTACAAATATTTAAACTCACATACATAAACAGCCAGACCCGGAAGAACTACTTGTAGGTCATACAAATATTCGTTCCGTGCAGGAATCGAACCCGCGATACGCAGCGCAGCAGTCAAGCGCTTGACCACTGCGCCAACCGTGTCAATTTTTCGTTCTTTTTATTTTTTCCAGCAAAAGACACCAGCAGACCACCCATCTGGGCAGCTAACACTAGGTGCTCACGTATCGCAGCAGTTCTTACTGCAGCCGCTCATAGCCATGCACTACACCAGTAAGAAGGACACCACCCGCATTGGTTACTCGCGAGCCAGTATGAACCATGCGGACATAGTGCTCGCGTCGTACCACTCGCACGTTACTGCTAAGGTAAGATTATCTAGTTAACCTTTTAACACTTTCGACCCCACCCACTTTTCATAGAATTCATACGCCATGCCGCCATACATATTGGAAGTGAACCCTCCGGGAGGGTTGCCGGCATCACGTTTGCGCTAACGTTAGCCATCGCGGACGGTCAACGGCATTAGGTTTAACACCGTGTTATAAAACACGGTAAAATTGTGTTTTCAGGCAGTCTTGGTCGCTATACGTAGTTTCCAGTCTTTTAAATTTTTTGTGAATATTTGTGACCGTAAACAATAAATTTAAAAAAAAACAAAAAACTTGGATTTTAAAACCAATGCATATACTAATCAATCTTGTTAAAATATAGGTACATCAGATTTTATTTACACGGTTTATAATGCTGTATTCGATAAGAAAAACCTGCGTTTAAAATGATCCCTCCGCGAGGACTCCTTGCATCCCATATGCGACTAAGTGAACTCTCCAGAAGGGCTCCCGGCACTGAACATGTTAATGTGAAAGCTCTAAAGTAGCCCACGAAATTCATATAAAGTGCCGTGGCCGCGTCCCGGAAGACACAGCGTAAATAGGTCCCCCCGAAAGTAGACCAGCTGCCCAACAGTGAATATATTTTAGCGAAAACGATGAAACCTAAAGTGGTATTTAACCCCCACCCGGCTTCAATGAGATTTACTAAAATTCATTTGAAATAAGATTAGACATTTAAATAAACCTTTTTTACAATTCGTTCAACCGATTTTGACTTCTATATAGGCATAACGTGACATTAAAAGCAAAAAAGTGGTTACAATAGCAACTGTTTACTGCAGCTGCCATTTGTCATGCCACCAACGCAATAAAAGTCAAAATAGGTTGAACGGACTGTAAAAAAGGTTTGTTTAAATGTCTAATCTTTTTTCAAATGGAGTACAGATGGTTGTCACTTTGGACGCGATTAAGAGAGTTGAATGTAATTCAGCATCGCCCTGATTTTATCCTATTACAAAGGTTACCTTACCTGCCTTCTGACCTCATTAACAAATCCAGATCAATAATGTATATTAGGCGTTATATTAACGGATTGTGTTTGAAAAATACTGCGAAAATAGCTGATGTGGCTCAAAAGGCTGCCCAAATTAAATGGGACGAGGCAGGACATGTCTGCCGCATGTCCGACAAACTGTGACCCCATATATCTCAGAACTGGTGCCCTGAGACGGGGTTGTGGCGGACCATGTAGGAGATGGCGGGTCGAGCTGGATAGGTTCCGTCAAAACTGGAAGGAAACGCGCGGGCTCGCGAACTATGGCAGGAGTGGAGGGAGGCCTTTGCCCAGGATTGGGACACCATACGCTAGTAAAAATAAAAAATCTGTTAGTTAATATCAAAATGTATGTTTGTGTTTACAGAATAAAGCCAGTGTGGTGCACGGTATGGGCATGACGCTGCAGCGAGTGTACCTCGAGAGTTGCTACGGCAGCGAAGAAATTAACAAGTGGTACCATGTGGGAGACGGACAAGTAAGAGCGAGGCTTAGTTTCTATCACTTACTTTATTTGCTTCATTATCCTCTTGTTTTTAACCGTCTTCAAAAAGGACGAGGAGGAGGAGGTTCTCAATTCGACTGTATGTTTTTTTTTTGTATGTTTGTTACGCGATTACTCCGCCAATAATACATTGATTTTGATGATTCTCTTTGTTTGGTAGGTCATACTGCAGAGCAGAGGTGGTCCCATATAAATTGTATTAACTTTGCTGTTAGTGTGTAGTGGGAAGTTTTTGAGTTAGCTTCAATAATACGTATTTTTCCCACTTAGCCTATGTGGATGATATGATGATAAGTTCCTGTCACTGTTATTTACATTGCTGGTAGAGGTATTTGAATTTGTGTGGGTTAAAAAGTGAAAAAATTAAAACTTTGAGACACTACAATACAGGGTGGCAGGGACATCGACGCGAAGCCGGTTACCATGGATTCAGTACATGGTCCTGAATACCCCTGCGTTGAAATTTTTCGTCGGTTATTTAAAAAAAAATCAGCTGTTTCATAGAAAAGTGCAATACCTACGCGGTCAAAATGTATGGAGCAGCTGATTTTTTTTTTAATAACCGACGAAAAATTTCAACGGAGCGGGGTTCAGGATCATGTACTGAATCCATGGTAACCGGCTTCGCGTCGATGTCCCTGCCACCCCGTATAAAAAAAAAACTTTAATTTCGGAAGTCGGTGGCAAAACACGAAAATCAAAACCAAAACAAATTTCGGAAAATTAAAGTTATTTTTGACGTTGTAGTGTCTTTTGGTCGGACGGTTTTTTTTTTGTAAAAAGTTTTTTTACTTAGAAATAGAAGAACTTTATTTCTTTCTTGGCCATGTCACTTTATGTTTCGTAGGTCTGCTTCTTTTTATTGAGAAAAACATCACTTTCTTGAGAAACCTTGTGTACTAAGATGTCCTTTAAAAGAGAACTAAATAAACCGCAGCTTTAGCTTGCAAACAATAAGGCTAAGATTGCACGTAGCGATTGTCAACCGCGCCCGCATGCAATGCCTTTTTTTTTTTTTTTGGGTGTGACATCATCCAATGACTTCTCCCGCTCTGGGCGGAGCGGAAGGGCGTGTCAGACTTTTACTGACTAAAACCCACCCGTGTTCCTTCCCTTGCCATGCCAGGGGCCACAGTTTCCCCTTGGGACTACCCGCAACCCCGGCAGGCATCGGCCCTAACGGACCCCGTCAGTTTTGCTGACATCTCTTTGAGGCGCGCGTGGAACACGACGCGCCGTCGACCCGGGCCTGGTCCTTATCGGACGGCGAGCTGCCCTCTGTTCTCCGTCCGCAGGCCCGCGCCTACGGTGGCCGGAAATCGGCTATCAATTCCCGACGCCCGGGAAGTCTCCTACGGCGGCGGCGGTTAGGGCTGGTAGGGCGCGGCCTCTGCCACTCCCTCGCGCGCTCCGCCTCCTCCTTCGCGAGCATTACTGCTTCGCAGAAGGAGGTGACGGCTTGCCATGCCCTCTCGCTCCGCACCATGGCCTGGACCAGGGCCGGACGCGAGAGGTCACTGCCGCCGATCGCCTCCACGAGGACACGGCGGTGGTCCACCCAAGCCGGGCAAACCTCCACCGTATGCTCCACCGTGTCCTCCGGACGATCCACACAATGGTGACACCCGGGCGTTTCCTCCCGCCTTATGCGAAACAGGTACCTCCCGAAACAACCGTGTCCGGTGAGGACCTGCGTCAGGCGGAAGGTGAGGACGCCGTGGCGCCTCTCTAGCCACTCCTCAAAGAGGAGACTTATCGCCGTAATTGTGGCGTGCCCAAATCTGGGTTGCGACAATCGCACACTCCAAGCCGCCATGAGATCCCGCCGGAGCTCTGTCCGCTGAACCGTGATTTCTCGCGGCAGCGGAGTTACACCCCGGCGCTTCATCTCCTCGTGCCACTCCCAAATTCCTCGCGCCACTCCCAAATCCGCATGCAATGCCTAAGTTGGGTTATTAATTTTGTAATAATTATATCGTTTTTGTTACAGGTATCACTCTCAGACCTCGTCGACGCGCCTGCAGACAACGTATACGACAGTTCTCTCACATACGTCACCGTACGGAACCCGCTGCCAAGCGGAATAGTAACCTTATGTCCCATGGAAGTGCGCTCAGTGTTCATTAACCAGACTCTTAAGAAATATTAGTCCTACGTATAATTGTAAAGGGAAAAGGGAAAACTCGAATTTCGTCGGTTTAAATCGCACTTACATTGCAATCAGCTAATATTCTTTTAGAGATAAAGGACTAGCTATTAGAGGAATAACAAATCGACTGATATAGCTATTTTGATTTTTGGTGATGATTTTGATGTTGTAGAAGAGATTGAACCCATCGGTTTCTGAAAGTCTATTGAAAGTATTGAAATTATACTGCTAATATTTTGCTCAACCAATCACAAGTACCAACAACAACGACAGCTGTACAAGAATCTTTTGGCTTGTGACCAAGATCGTAACTAAAGTATTTTTTTCTTTTTTCAATACATTTCATAAAACGTGTTCACAAATGTTTACCAATAGCGCCTCCCTATTTTTTTTTTCTTATGTTGGAAATGATCAAATCACCGCTCTGGGCGGAGCGGGAGGGCGTGCCAGATTCTTTCTGACTAAAACCCACCCGTGTTCCTTCAGTTTCCCATGTGTTGCCAGGGGCCACGTTAATCCTTTCGGACTTTCCCACGACCCCGGCAGGCATCGGTCCTGGCGGACCTCGTCAGTTGTGCTGACATCTCTTTGAAGGGCGCGTGGAACACAACGCGCGGTCGACCCGGGCCTGGTCCTTATCGGACGGCGAGCTACCCATTGCTCACCGTCCGCAAGCCCGCGCCTACGGTGGCCGGAAATCGGTCTGAGATTTCCGACGCCCAGGGCGTCTCCTGCGGTGACTTAGGGCTTGAGGGTGCGAAATTTACCTCTGCCTCACGCGTTCCGCCTCGCCCTTTGCGAGCATTACTGCTTCAGAAGGAGGTGACGGCTTCCCATGCCAACAGCGCCTCTCTGGCAACGTCATTCGACCGCCAAAAGCACTTTATAGGTCTACTATAGACAGACTAGCTTCTGCACGTGAAATTTCTTGTTCTGCGACCCCCATCGCGTCGCGTAGCATCGCCTGCCCGCGCTATTTCTTCGTTTTCGGTTGGCGTTCTTTCTGAAGAGTTATTTTGCTCGGCTTTTGTTAAATATAACCTTCCTAAAGAATTGGGCTATGAAATGCAAAAAGAGTTTTGTAATCGACTGGTAGTTCCGGAGATTAGCGCGTTGAAACAAAAAAAACAAACAAACTTTTCAGTTTTATTATATTAGTATCCTATTTGGCAGTAGATCGACTGATCAGAGACTAGTTTTGACTTTCAGAAACCGTGAGTTACTCAAATTACTGATTTGGGATCATAGATTTTTGTCTTAGTATCCTAGACTTTTTATTGGCACAAAAATGCTTGTTATCTCATGGACATTCAACCATTAGGTATTTAGTCTTTATTTTCACATTAAAATTGCCCGGATTAACAATCCTAATAGGGCTTAACCGTTTATGTTTAAAAATACGAGAATAATTTGATAAAATATGTTTATTTATCGCATTTGGTTGTGTTGATAAATACGCGATATAAAGCCATCTTTATGTTCACCACTAATTAATTAATATTTTTTTATTTATTTAGTTTATAAGCTGGCATTCTTGCTTTTATGGAAAATTATATTTATAAATATTGTATAATTTATATAAATATTATATCGAATTAATGAACCATTGACATTACGGAAAAATCAATGATCATTTTTTTAGTTTTTAATTTGATATTGACATTATTTTTTAAACCTCCACTATTCTTGATGTTCGACTCAAGTAAAAATTTTAGGTTGATAAGTTTTATGTATAATACTTAATTAATAAGTGCACTTTTAGTGGCTGGGATACCTTTTAGGTATCTTCTTCATTGTTTAGAAATTCTTCTAAAACTGGGGAACTCAAAAAAGATCTCACTATTAAAAATGATTTTTTTATTACAAAAAAATACTCTTACTGACCCATGTTATTATTTCTTACTATACTCTATTGTTTTAGGTAATTAACTGAAGGTAAACAAATCGTAAAAAGGGTTTATAAAGATGACACTTTCTGGCTTAAAAATAATGTATAAACAAATTAAATTTATTTTCGATTTTTACGATAGTTCCTCTTAGAATGTATGTTATACTTTATCGTTTATTCTTAAACTACTCTTCGTAGATGTAACTGTTTGAGCACATTTTTTAGTTATATTTATAATAATAGTAATGTAATATTTTGTAATCTGTCTATTGTAAAGAGCCCAAAAAGACAGGTTCCCTAAACCTCACAAATTATAACGTTGCTAAATTGGAGAGTACAACTGCGTTGACGTAGGTGGAGAACTAAATAACTCAAATATTTTGCTTGGAGAAATTAGGCAAAAATATGCGGCATGATTGCATGGGTGAAAACTCAATTTGACAAAAATTCGCAGTTATTAGTTTTAGTTCTCCAACTACGCCGACGAATTTACTGTGACGTAGCATGACAACAGAAGTTACAGGTATTACGTTTAGTCGGTTAAACAACACCCTAATTGCGATACACGATCAATCACAATCTGAATCATTTTGAAAGATATTCCTATTCCATCGCTACATAAGTTAGAAAAAAGAATTTGCTCAACAACGTAAAAACGCAATGAATGTTGTTGAACTGTCAAAATGAAACGGCTTAGTCTTATCATTTACGAAAATGTGTTCTGCAATTAGATAGCTGACAGCTCGCGTCACGTGGTTTTTTTTTTGTTTACCTTTATTTGACTACCTAAACCAACGGAGTATAGATTTAGCCACTAAAAGTATGTAAAGTAATCACAATAATTATACTGCCAAGTTGATAGTGCAACATTCAACTACTTACTAAAAATGGTTGCTATTAGCCAAGTTTATAATGTTAAGAGTTGTATATATTTGCACGTGAATACTTAAAGATCACATTAGTGATAGTCAGTTATTAGAAATTTATGTATATTTGAATTGCATTATCTACGATAGGGGTAAGGTACTGTTTCTTAGGACACCGCTGACGCCATATAACGGCCGCATTATTACGTAATACGGGCGTCAAAAAACTCTCTAGGAAACTGCATCAATAACGTGGCAAAATTTTCGTGACGTCCGTCAGTCGGCTCTAAATTGCGCGAAGGTATGTTGGGACACCGATTTCCTAAGAAACCGTAACTTTTGTGAGTATTCGATAGGTTCCGTCGACGCACGATATAATATATACAATAAACTAGTATTTTGATGTTTTTTTGTGACAATATGAGATTAAATGTAGCACAAATAATCTAAATAGAGAGTTCATCGAAAGGAAACCCAGGACAATGTGCAATAAGTTTTCCTTGTGGCGTGCCTTTCAAACTGTAGAACATTTATGGAACCTTAAAAACAAAGATTCTTGGGGTAACAAACAACTTGTTATTTTAAAAAAACTGCAAAGACAAATGAAGCCTGAGAGAATCTGTTTCATTTAGAATTTCGCGAGCGCAAATGTTTAATTGACGCAAACTGAACTCTGTTTTGGTGGGCATATACTGTGCTACAAAAGTGTGGTTATTTCACGCAACCGGTCTCTCGAATTTAACACGAAAACTATGCGGAAATACGCGACGCTCTCTCGTAATTTGCAACGACAATACGTCCCAATTAGAGAATCCAATCCCGCATCAAAATCGCGATCCCGCGGATCCCGCGGGATTTGCGGGATTGATTTTAATTATTATTATTTTTGTTTCATGTAATTTAAAGAAAGAAAATACACACAAATATTTTTAATTATTCTTATCAACATGAAGCAAAGTTATCACTTATATTATAAATTAAATATAATGATGTTTAAGACAATACAATATTCACAATATTTCACGTTTCATATTTAGATTTTTATTTGAAATAGAACATATTCATTGGTTTTAGAGGCATTTAAAATCAGCTTATTTTTTTTGACGTGCTCTTAGCACTTTGATAACTTTATAATAAAAAATAATAGTCCTGTCGTACGTTACGTAACCTTTTCACATCACAAGTAAGACGCAAATGACGCAATAACATTCTTTGACACTTGACCGCGCGCAAAGGTAAATCCCCGTGCGCCGCCGTAGGGGAATCCCCAGTCATAGAGTACTGGAACTGACATTGATTACGTTCCGTTCCGTCCGATCATAGTCTGAGCCTATTTTTCTTACTTTTTTTCAATCCCGCGAATGTGCGGGATCCCGCATGAGTAATCCCGCATTTTTGATCCCGCAAAAAAGGTGCGGGATCCCGCATTAGCGGGATCCCGCGTTTGCGGGATTGGATTCCCTAGTCCCAATATAATATTCCGTCATATGTAACTTGATACAAATTAAGCCCAGTACAGAAAAGTACAGCAGGCGCACTCCGCATTTTGCTACTGCTATAGCTTCATGCCTACGCGGCGGGCTCGTCTTGTCGGGCAAAATCAGTGAGCGTAACGGAGTCAGAAGAAATAAGAGTTACGCGATAGAAAGAGAGGCAACTTCTAGGTAAATATAACTGTAGGTAATTAGCGCTGTGCGCCCTGAATTGCACTTTATTGTGTCATAGCAAGAGTCGCTTTTTATTTATATGAATTTGCGGAGTGTATCATCTGTATTAATGTGTGCCCAGGATGGCACGGGCAATTTTTTTTCGCGCCCTCCATTTTCGGCGCTCTACTACTTAGCGCAGAGAGTTGAAAATCCAACAGAATGTTTTCTTGACGCGCTGGGATGCGCTCTGCTGGATTTTCAATGCTCGGCACAACACCTAGAGTTGAAAATCAAGAGCGCGAAAAGATCGCGTAAACCGTCGCGAAAAAAGTCTCCTTCGGTGACCTGTGCTAATACAAAAGAGATCTTATTTAAATGTCATAAAAAATAAATTTAAAAAAACATTTATTTCAGGTACCATATCCCATATCAGGAATCATAAAATCACAAAAAAACTTATTTAGGAATATAACGATTTCTTTTGATTATACGTACTAGTGTAACAATTAATTTCCTCTGAATTATTTACCTATCTATGTAAAATATTAGTGAGATTTGTATTATACTGTTTTATCATGCATTTAAATGTATTGTAAACTAATGATGTAAATAAATAGGAGATTGTGTTGAAATGGAATTGTTCTTTTATTTATTTTACCTAAGGATATCATGTACAAAAGGCATTTATAAGGTAGATGTATGATAACAGCCGCACGATTCAATCCATCAGGTTAAGCTATGCTTCCCGGGGTGGTATGTAGATGGGTGACCATCTTAACATACAGAGACTCCCCAAGTCTCGGAGAGCACGTTAGCCTAGCGCCACACCTGCCGAACGTTCCGCGGCGGAACGCTCCGTCGCGTCATATTTCTATGGACGTAACGTTCGGCTGATGTGTCATAGGTAACTTGAAAAACATTATGTCACTCAGGATGGCTGGACAAATCTTCAAAATAGCTCGCATTTAAGTAGGTCAACAGGGCACTTTATGTGACGGCTAAACACCCTTATCTCAGAATTTGTGACGCTACAGAATCTTAGATAATCGATCGAAAACGTGTCCAGCCAGCTTGAAAAAGCACTTTTCACTGGTCTCTCAATCTCGGTAACGGAAGTGATTTTGACGACTTTTTGCATATCAACGGGCGTCACATAAATTTGTGACAGGCATGGAGCTAAAAGTTTTGAGATACGTACAGTGGTTTAGTAGAAAAATGCAAAAATCTGTGTCCAGCCATCTTGAATTTACGTATAAAACTTTTGGCTGGCACTTTCGAATCTCAATAACGGTAGCGTTTTCGAATATGACTCCTTCACTAATATTTAGTGACGCAATTTGTGACAGTAATAACGTTTGATTTATGGCGGCACATGTAAGGGTTTACGAGAAATCAATGAAAACTAATGTCCAGCCAACCTGAAGTTCAAGATGGCTGGACACCTGTATCTCCGCTGCCTGATGATCTACGACCTTCAAAATGTGTTCAAAATTTTGTGACGGGGACGATAATGATAACCTGAATTTGTGACGGAGAAACTTTGCGTAGTTTCAAAGATATTGAACATTTTAATTTTCCCATACAAACATCCACTAATATTGTGAGGTGACCATATTTTTTACTTAAATAAAGGATTTCTTTTTAATCGACTAATCTGCCGGTAGCAGCTACTGATGCTGTGATTGTTTTTGTGTAATAATTGTGTTTTATAAATAGGTATTGATAACTCTTTATAACTCGGGAATTTGGGCACCACTACGTTCAGGTTACCCTGAGCGTAGTGGTGCCCAAATTCCCGAGTTATAAAGAGTTATCAATACCTATTTAAGCAAACTCGGGAATTTGGGCACCACTACGCTCAGGGTAACCTGAGCGTAGTGGTGCCCAAATTCCCGAGTTTGCTTAACAGGCTTTTAGTAAGATACGTAATATTCAAGCTGTCGACAGCTTGAATGGTTTTGGGGGGGGTCACGACCCCCAGGACCCCCCCCTCGGACCGCGCCTGGGTCAGATAGGTATGAAAATATGTAAAATGAAAAAAAGAAAAACAGATTGCATTGGAATTGTATTTATTAAAAACTTAACATGGTAACAATACTATGCCGTCACTATCACAAACATAAAATAACAATTATCACACAAATACTGTCGAATGTGTAGAATTGTACACTGGTTTATCAAAATTGAATACGAATTCACTAAAGACATGTCATCTTTAATGTTTGAATAAATAAAACAGTTATAATAACGTTAGCAGAAAAAAGAAGTGTTTGCTCGCCCGCGATTTAGTTTCCAAATATGTATTTGGAAAAAGAACTTTAAAACATAGGGTCCAATTTGCGCTACAACTTCAAACATTTATATGGCTTACAATACAAAAAATAGTCATTCTGAAATCAACTTAATTAACACTAAAATAAAGTTAATAATCTTTTAAAGCGGAAACTACATCAATTCGAAACGAGTATTTGAAAAGTCCTTATTTATAGTCTTGGGCATTGATAATGGACCAAATACTTCACATACTGATGGTGTTGCAGAAAATAATACTATAATAAGCTCGAAATACTGGATTAAAATAATTTAAAAACATTGGAATGTAGGTTCGATGAAAATGTAATGTAATTATTAGTGGGCCCTATCAGAATACCAGCGCAGCGGATTTTTTTTTTTTATTGTTGCAGCATCATGCTGATAATAAGAGCCTTTTTGGCCTCGCATAGGTCGTTATTTTCTGTTCGTTTTTAAATACTGCTGTTTGTTTTTTAATTTATAATGTTTTAATATTACTGTTTGTATTTCCTGTGCGTGTCCCAAATAAAATATTTGTCTTTCTTTCTTTTATTAATGCCGTAAAACGGTAAAACAGTACAATCTCACTAATCCGGCACTTCAATAGACCGAGACGTCCGCGTTTCCCTCGCCCCTCCCTACGCCACGCCGTCGTCAATTTCTTCTTATTTATTATGTTTTTTTTTTATACAATCCAGTAATACGAACATTCCAATAATCTACCCTCTGGTTTTTAATAGTGCCGGATTAGTGAGATTGCCCCGCATACCCTGTCACCTGCACACGTGAGGACGTAATGGCAGCGTCAGTGAACGGTATCCGCGTTGCTGAGTTTTGGGCCAAACATTTAAAAAACTCAGAACAATTATGTATTTTATTTTATTTCGTTTTTATTTGCCATCGACAAGCTAAGAAGAAGAAGTACTGTAGTAGAATTAAAAACAAAAATCAATTAAATGTTTTCCTCGGCACTCAAAGCATACCATAGAGAAAATATTATGCAGCATCTATAAGAAATACATAAGTACTAAAATATGTAAAGACTAGAATGCAGCTAAAATCAGCAAAATTATGCAATGACTCCACATTAATTAAAATGTGATGTAAAGTAGATTTTTTGAGAACCGTTCTTCTTCTTTACCTAACCATGATTTCATTTTGAAATGCTACAATACATAACAAAATTTCATCTTCTTATATATCATTTCGTTTAACAGTGAAAACATGTATGTAACTATATACAGTAACGAGCATAAATATATTACTACGGACAGTTCAGCAATAATATCTGATTTAATGATTCAATTTTGAATATCTGTTCTCAAGAAGAAAGCAAGAATATGTGATAATGATCATATGTGGGCGGCATATACAAATAGCGACACAAATATCTGACACCGAAGAAACGAGACTAGACGAGACAAGCGACGCCGCTACTTGTATATCCCTTTCACATCTAATGACGTTTGCTGTCTTCTTGAGAACAGATATTAATTAATGAATCATGCAATCGGATATGATTGCCGATCTGTCCATAGTAATACATTATGCTCGTGACTACAATTCAATTAAACGGTTGCAGTTTAAAAGAAATTCCGGCTCTCTTGACTGATTCATATAGAAAGATCCATGCTTATTAAATACAAAGTTTCTCTATCTCCTCAATCCTACCAAATCATACAATCATTCGTTGCATATGGCATACCTAATCCTAAAACATAATTGACACAACCATATTTACAAGAATTGCATTAAAAACACCAGTTATCGACAAAATAAATTAATACATAGATAAGCTACTGGTAACCAATATAATCACTCAAAATAATAACGAGACTCGATAATCTTGCACCCGTAATAAAAGCGAAGAAAAAAATGCATGTAAGACCTTTCGGGATCTCGCGTACTAGTCCTAGACGGCTGAGCGATTCGTATCGATTTCTATAGTTTACTAGTCTAGTGCGCGAGATCCCTCAGGGTGCGCTTCCAGTGAAGTGGAAAGGAGCGGACGCGTGCAAGTCGACCAGTCACATTGGTTGAAATCCACATGCGTCTATGACTGACAGTGCTTCAAGGATCGTTTGGCGTTTGAATGACATTGAGCGGCCTTGTTGGTAAACATTTGTGAAATTGTATTTTAAAAAAAACAAGATATTTTTGTTTTTTTCGCCCCATGCCAAATGATCCTTGTTCATCTGTAGTCGGTTCTTGCACGTCTTGGCTCCAGCCTTAGAAATAGGCAATATTCGATACAGTGGTAGAAACCGGCAACTTTTCGCCGGATTTTCGTCATCCACAGCGCCAACAAATATCGCTGATACCCAATAGGTACTAATATAAACATGGAAAAATAATACGGTTGTTTCAAAAACATAATACATTCGAATACATGTCCATTGTCCAGACAACTTATTTTTGGACACAAAAGGGTCAATTTATATTACTATTTTTGTACACATCTGGAAATCCTAATTATGATCTAAAATACATAACACATAATTTTAAGTATATTACCGTGTTGTAGCGTTATAAGGCTTTGACCAATAGAGGTCTAAAGAATCCTAGAGTTCTAAGAGTCCCACAGCTGTCTAAAAGCCTCCCCACAGAGGTCTAAAGGGTCCTACAGAGTTCTGAAGGGCTCCACAGAGTAGTTAAGGATCCCACAGGGGTTCAAAGGGTCCCAGGGTCTAAAGAGTCTGAAAGTGGTTTAAAGAACCCCACAGTCTATTCTTTATAGCCTAGATAACGCCTTGTAGTCTATAACGACGGAATTGCTCGCGAAGTCTACGCTAAATGAGGGTAATATTGAATTGACTAGATTGTGACACTCTTGCATTGTAGAATGCACCAATTCGTAGATTACGTCGTTCTCTCTGAAAAAAAAAAAACAATAAAATAAGTAATACTATCTTGTAGATGACAATCAATATTCTATGATTTGATGATATAGAAACTATGCAAGATGTTGATAGGAATTAAAACCTCTCGAGATCTTAAAGCAAAATCTGCCTTTGAAAGAATATTCAACTGAACCAAATGATGTGCTGGCGCTGACCGAACGCGTACGAAGTCAAAGTCAAATCATTTGTTTCAAATAGGCCCTTGTAAGGCACATTTGAACGTTAACATTTACAAAAATTTAATTGATTCTAGTCGCCCCTTCCAAAAGGTAGTTTACTTAAGGTCATGAATGGGCAAGAAACTCCACCGTTACTCTTTTATAACGTTTTACAATATTTTGTATAGGTACATTAGTTATATAATTATATGTGAAGACAGCATGCACCTAGAATAAAATTACTATGTGCGTCGCATCGCCCGCCCGCGCTGACTTTTTGACTTTTTGCTCGGCTCCTAAAGGTTGTAGCGTGATGTTTACTAGCCTATAACCTTCCTCAAGAATCACTCCGTCATTGGTGAAAACCGTATGAAAATCTGTCTGGTAGTTTTTGAGTTTATCGCGTTCAGACAGACAGACGCGGAGGGGGGACTTTGTTAATGTTAAAGGAAATGCATCTCAAAATTCGAAAAAAAAATCATATAAGGGTCACCCTAATGCACATGAATCCGAAAAGTCAGAGGTGCGAGCTATTCTCCAAATATGCCAATACAAATAAATACAAGTTATTCTTACCCTTTAAGTTTTACAAGCGCATCGGCGGCGACAAGTCCGTTCAGACAGTTGGCGGTGGCTTCCAAACTGAGGCAGTACGGATGTACTCGCTGATTCTCCACGCGTTGTTGAATTAGTTTCAAAGCTTGCTTGTGACCGCAACGTATTTGCTGAAAAAGTACGGAAAAATAGTTTGAAGAAATGACAGTGAATACGCAAGTCTCTTGCAAATAACCACTCAAGTGGATGGCAAGAATGGTAATGGCAAAAATGGCTTGTGACGTTTTTATGAAATTCTACTACTAACTGTGAGTAAATAGATGCCATACTACATTGTTGCACAATAACGAATGACGTATCGCTGGAACTATTATTATTTTATGGAATTGTTAAGCTATATTTAAATCATTTGAAAGCGCCATCATACTGCTTGTTTAAGGGATTTTCACTATTTTTAGGTACTTGTTTGTCTACCATATACAAATAGAATCAATTCCTAAAATATTTGACTGTGGGAAACTTCGGTCCGAACGATGTCTGTGCAGCAATGTCGGTTGAAAAATAAGAATAAATTCATTTTATTCATTGTTACAAAGTTGACCTTACAATATAACATAATTATTTGTCTTATATTTATTTATTTGTATATTTATTTGTATAGTTAGTTAGTCATTGTTTTTTAGTACGTAGTGTAAATAGTCTTAATTGTGTGAAATATATATATCGTAAAATTATAGTTTTATAATGAATAAAAGATTGGTTTATCTTATAATCTTTCAAACCATTTATTTAACTTTTGACAGCTAAAGTAATGTTGTCCAAATTGCATTTCTGGCTCGATTTCGATATTCATGATGAATTTAATAGAATTTAAATTCAATAATTGAAATAATATTATAATCAAATTCACAATTCGATGAAAAAAAAACAAAGTGCCCATAAAGCATTGCATTTTTTCACTTTGGTTTTTAGTGTAATAATTACGGAAGTCAATATACATAATCATAAATCATAAGCGTGTGTCAAAAGTTGAATAAATGGTAGGAAATAGTATAATAATCAGTTTGTGTGGGTACCTAATATTCTGTATCTTAGGGACCTATTATTTTGAACGTTGTTTTATTTCAACTACAAGGTAACTCAAGATAATATAAATATGAAGCTTTTACTCTAAACTGCGTTGGCGATTCTGTTTCCAAATATGTAAACAAATATGTGTTTTTTGGAAAAACAACTTTAGTACCCATACATAAAGTTCAGTTTAGGCTACAAATTCAAACATTTTTAATTTTTTTTCAATAGTAGTAGTTGTAATTCTGAAATCAACTTAAGTTACACTAGAATAAAGTTTATATTTGTTTGAGTGGAAAAAAAAACATCAATTTAAACCCAGTGTATCGTCTATTGATACAGTGGCTTTCAATTTATGTTTTTTTTCCACTCAAACAAATATAAACTTTATGCTAGTGCAACTTAAGTTGGTTATATATATATACATACCTCAGTCATAACTTCAGCGCACTTCAATAACGTCGTAAGCGCCGGTAAAACGGACCACGTCAATAAATACTGTATCTTTGTATCGTCGCCCAGCGCATACAGGTCTCCGTTATACGAAATAACTCTGTTTTGTATACAGTAATCCAGCGCTTTGTTGAATGTCTGGAAAATGGAAAAAATATTTAACCTTAAGAAACTAGGTAAATACGTCTAAAAAAGAATATTATAAAGATCTAAAGCGGCAAAGATCCTGTTATATTAGAGGTAAACCGGTCGGGAAACATGTAAACGCACCGACAATCGGAAAATAGCTCTATTCCGTGAGCAATAAAGTTTAAATTCGTTTGGGAATAAGAGAAACCATGAATATGGGAACTCTTATTCCCAAACGAATTTAAACTTTCCTTAAGACCAATCGCATGCGTTCGCATGCGATTGGTCTTTTAGCATCAGAATCAGAAATCCAATAATCACAAATTATATACTCACATTAGCTTCTTCTCTTTCCAAGTGAAAGAATTCGTGACTGAGTAGTTTTCTAACGCGGTGGTAATCTGCTTCCAAATTATCTGGAAATAAAACGAGTAACATTTTTTTACTACGTGCTTACTGTGTTTGTATTTCATGGAATGCATGAAGTGCAATATAGATATGAGAATATAGTCATTCCAATGTCAAGACATTAGTATTACTATACTCTATTTAACATAAGATAAGACATTTAAATAAACCATTTTTACAGTTCGTTCAACCGATTTTGACTTCTATACCGCAGGCATAAAAATGACATTAAAAGCAAAAAAGTGGTTACAATACCAACTGTTTAATGCAGCTGCCATTTGTCATGGTACCAACGCAATAGAAGTCAAAATCGATTGAATGAACTGTAAAAAAGGTTTGTTTAAATGGGTAATCTTATTTCAAATGGAGTATTATGCTGATATGAAAATAAGAAAGATTTAAATCGTAGATTGGCCCTGGCGCGTCAAAAAATGGTCGCGTTACTTTTTCGTTTTGACACCTCTGCCACACAATGTCGCAGAGACTTCACTTGGTTGTCATGGAAACGCCATTATTATTGTGCGACCTCACTTTTCTCAGTACGGTGTACTTAGTACGGTGAGGGCAAATCTATGATTTCAATCTTTGTAAAATTTATATAATCTCGGAAAATAATCAATATAAATAACCGTAGTAAACAGTTATTTTTATGGCTTAGGAAACAGCTCCTTTATTGAACAGAATGATTGAACTTCTTTAAATGTTTTGTATTACACCCATACACGACGATTTATGGCCTGCGCACACTCGCGGACTGGACGGCAGATAAATTTAAAAATACTTATCCAATCGAAATAAGGTATATATTTTAAAAGCTCGGTGATCGGCGGAAAACTGCGCTGAGATGCTCCAAACTCGATCACCGAGAAATATATACCTTATTTCAATTGGATAAGTATTCAATTCAATTAAACATTTAAATTCCTCTGCCCTCTCCTTATTCTCACGTATTTCTCCATAAAATATGACTCAATCACAACAGTTCGGTAGATTAGCTGTGAATACTAAGTCTACTCTCATAAATAATTGCAATGTAAGCTTACCTCTCGCGACTGCGCATCTGTGTACAATCAGACATATGATAGCCGGTGGTACCAAGTAGTGCAGTATGGGGTTCACGTATAACTGTAGCTGGACTATCGGCACCGCCGCCACCATCGTCTCTGGTTGGAGTATGTGACCTGAAATAATAATAATATTGTATTATTTCATATAAAGAATAGAGATCATTTTCCAAGCTAAACTAGACAGAACTAGCTGTATCATCCGACATTTTTTTATTTTATTATACAGGGTGTCAGGGACATGAACGTGAAAACTATTACCATGGATTTAGTACATGATTCTGAACCCCCTGCATTGAAATTTTTCATCGGTTATTTAAATAAAATCTGCTGTTTCATAGAAAAGTGCAATACCTATGCGGTTAAAATGTATGGAACAGCTGTTCAGAATTATGTACTGAATCCATGGTAACAGGCTTCGCGTCGATGTCCCTACCACCCTGTATACAGGGTGGATTTTTGAGATGGGGCGGTAAGGACAGCTACCTTAACCGCTGCTGTAGCTACAAGAAAACGATTTTAGGAGACTGTCAGTAACGTATTTCCGACATATGAATTATATTTTTAAATATCCTTCTATCCTATATCCTTCTTATATCTATCTTCTAATATTATAAATGTGAAAGTTTGTATGTTTGGATATTTTTACTCAATCACGCAAAAACGGCTGAACGGATGGATGGATTTGGATGAAATTTGGTACACAGCTTGCTTATAACCTGGATTAACACATAGAATATCTTTTTATCCCGGTAGTACGTTCCCGTGGGATAATTTCCGACCTCCACGCGGCTTCGCCCGCGTATTAGAATATAATAAATAGTAGCCCACCGGTATCGAGAACAGGGTCCAAGCTAGAGAGGAACCTCCTAATAATGCGAGCCGTGTCCAGAAGTACCGCTTTCTGAATCAAACCCTTAATCCAACTGCTCAAGGAGAGCCTCCTCAGGTGTTGGTCGACGCTCTTTGCAATTAAACCATTGGCTGTTACGACTATAGGCACAATGATCGCTGAGTCCACATCCCACATGTCGACAACATCGTGAGCCAAGTCAAGATACTTGATTTGTTTATCTTTCGCGAGGGTCCCGTCATGAGGACTGTTCGATATAACATTATTATAATAATGTAAGCCAGAATGACAGACAAGATTTATTGGCGATTTCGCTAGGATTACTCTATCTACATCTATGGATTAATGGCTAGATAAACCATACTATTATTATCTGGTAGGCTCCACATATCAAACAAATTATTTACATAAGTCGCAGGGATAGATAAGGATTAGTTTAAATACATTTCACAAGTGGACCAGATTTTTATTTATAAAACAAATTCAGTTTTGGAGTCAATAGCGAATTGGCTCTGTATCTGTAGAGTGTAGACTGTAGCTTATCATCATCATCATTTTAGTCGAAAGACGTCCACTGCTAAACATAGGCCTCCCCCACTTCGACCGATTCTGTACTTCCCGCATCCAGCGAATTCCTGCGGCCTTCACAAGGCTGTAGACTGTAGCTCACACACAGTTAATTTATTTAAAACTAGCTTCTGCCCGCGACTTCGTCCACCTATAACATACCTCAAGAATTGGGCTATCCAATGCAAAAAGAATTTTTCAATTCCGACTGGCAATTCCGGAGATTACCCCCCTACATACAAACAAACAAATTATACCTATTATCTATTATGCAACCCCGCGGTTTCACCCACATAATTCTCGATCCCGTAGGAGTATCGGCATAAACAGTATCCTTTGAGTGACTGGTAGTTTCGGAGATTAGCCCCTAAATACAAACTTACAAACAAACAAACTTTTACCTCTTTATAAAATTAGTTTAATTTAAAGTTTAATTATACTCGTACTAGCTGCTGCTTGCGGCTTCGCCCGCGTGGTGGTGGTAATACATTTTCTAAAATAAAAGTAGCGTAAGTTACTCCTTATAACATCAGCTATCTACCAGTGAAAGTACCGTCAAAATCGGTCTAGCCATTTTGTAGATTAGGCGGAATAAACAGACAGACAGACCGACAAAAATATTAAAAAAATATTTTTAGAAGAACCGTATGTACTGTTAAAGCATTTAGTAAACAGCTGTTATTTTGACTTTACAAACAGACACTTCAATTTTATTTATTTGTATATTTATTTATAGAAGTACACCAACATCATACGTAGATATAATATTAGTTTAAAACAGTATTTAGATATTACTTCTAATTTAAACACAGTTCACATCTTATGTGAGTTTCGGTCTATGTAGTATTAATTAATGGCCAATATTTTTAACCCGGTAAACCATTTCCAATATTTTTTTTCTTTTTTTTACTGTGTATTGAAAATAGGACCCCATTTTCTGCTGCAGTGTTTATATATTAACTAACTCAGTATATCACAGTTTACTGTTGTAAATAAGCTACTTGATAATAACACCAGACTATGAGGCTAAGCGTATACTAAGACGCAGGTGACGCAAGTCCACGCAGCGCAGAGTAGAGCAGATTTACTGAACGTACTGACAGCACGTGCGATGCAGATATGTGTCTCTCCTGCTCTGCGTCTCGTTGTAGAGCCGGCAGAGATTCCTGCGCGACGTGTGCTGGTCACTTGCTTTTTAGAGTACTTCCATTTTGCCCCACCAGGCCGTGGGGCAAAATGGAATGCAAAAAATTTTGCAGTGGAATTTGCCCCATTAGGGTTGGCACTTTAGAACGTATGTAGGTGCTCGTATTTTATATTTGTATGGAAAAGAAAGAAATGTATATCTAAGTAAAGATATAACTAGGACTGGTAACGTTAGACTTAGTACACACCTAGGTAGTGTTTTTAAATAAGAGATTATTTGAACCAGTGGCGCTTATTACACTGCAAAATTTTTGGCATTCCATTTTGCCCCACCAGTGTGGTGGCTTGGTGGGGCAAAGTGAAAGTACTCGTTTTTTACCACTGATTCATAATTTTGTTTCAATGACAGATTGTTTGTCTAGCTAGGACGCGCATGTAGATGCGTCGTAGCATGCGCTCGCGGCCCGTATCTGCCTAACTTGTCCTACCCTGCAAAATCTATACTGTGCTGTGCTGCGTCACCTGCGTCTCAGCATACGCTTATCCTTATTGTCCCACTGCATGGCAAGGGTTCTTCTCATATAGAGAAGGCACGAGCATTGATCACCATGCTTGCTCAATACGGGTTAACGATGATTAAAAATACTGTTTTGAAAGCGCTTTTAATTAACATATCTACTAATGTGTTCTACAATAGTTATTATGTACAAGTAAATATTAACTAAAGGTCAATACAAATACTCTAGTATGTTTGCATTCAATTAAATTTCCATATTTAGTGTTAAGTTTGTTAACACAGTTTTATTTCCTCGAGGTTCAATGCGTAATATTGTCACCATTTGATCTGATTTGCATATCTGGTCAAGAACACGGATTTTAATTGCAAATTCAATTCATTTATAGACTGACTTTTGAATTTAATGCGACAGGAAATGAGAACATGACCTACAATATTTCGTCATACTATATATTATAGATAATCTTATATCATGTTGATCATGTCATTTCGATTTCTAATTCGATAAAGGATGACATAGCTATGTTGATAAAAAATTACAAAAGTATTTCTTAGTAAAGTTATCGTCACCGAAATAACACACCGGAAAAATATGTTTTTTGTGTAGCTACAATAAATGATTTATTTGCCTTTAACACAAGGTCGTAAAGCATGATAACGAACTCGACTGATTATGGCAACGAATTTCGTTTCATACGAAGCTTTCTAACATAATCAGTGTACATTTGAAAAAATATGAACGTATTTATGTAAAAAATTGGGCGGAGTGGAGAAAATAATAAAGAAAGCTGACCCCACCACTTGTGAAAGAAAAGCTAGGAAATAGAGAGAGAGAGAGAGAGAGAGAGAGAGAGAGAGAGAGAGAGAGAGAGAGAGAGAGAGAGAGAGAGAGAGATAACAATATTTACCTTTCATTTTGTTCTTCACATCATTAGACAGGTCCGTCAGAACTCCTGAGATTAGTCTCAACTTTCTCTCCTTGTCCACCCTCATCATCTTCTTATGCACCACCAGGATCCTCTCAACACTGCTCCTTACATCATTCTCAAAGACCGTAGCCCCCAAATTCCTTAACTCTTGGACCATCCAGCCTACTTCTTCCACCACCTCTTCAAATTCTAATGGTCTATCCTTCATCAAACTCTGCATTAGCACTAAAGATAGAAGATTCGAGATTGTTGCCACAGTATTCTTCTGCTGCAGACTGATGACGTAATCAGCGATGCTCTGAACTTTTTTGAACTGGTCAGGAGTGAGTTGTTGGATGTCTAGGGGTTTTAAGGTTTCTTTGGAATGTGATGTGTCGTTCTTAAGGTACTCTCTGACGGATAGCGGCGAGCCTAAGTTGATATAGATGTTGCCGAAGTTGTCATTTAAACTGTGTAGCGCTTTAAGGAAACCCTGGAAAGAGAGTTTTGTTGTATTAGAATACAGGTTATGGTAGGTCGAGGCCAGGAGCAGGACCAATCATAAATAAAAATAAAAAAAGGTTGCGGCATAGGGATTTTTAGGTGGATCACAGAACGCTCTGTGACCATAAGCTTACGAGTCTCATGTTTACATACGAACGAATAGATTATGTAGTAGCATTGTCGCCAGAGTCGCTAAAATGGATAAATCGATAACATCGTTGTGTAGTTATTCCTAAATCCGCTGGATGCGGGAAGCATAGAATCAGTCGAAGTGACGGTGCTTAGGGGAGGCTTATGTCCAGCAGTGGACGTCTTTCGGCTGATATGATGATGATAGTTTAAATGCGTTTAATAAATATTCTGCGATCGCCATTCGATGGCTAAGGATTTGTCTAAAGTTGTTCCGGTAATTTTGTCAGTGTAATTACCGCTTTTTTTTTCTTCTATCTAGTTAAAGACGTAAAACAAAGAGGTGCCAAACATAAATTAGGTAATTGACGCAATTGTCTGTACACCTGCGTCGTTGCGCTTGCGTCTTTGTGTCTCTCTAGATGATGTACAAATATACCTGTATGTATTTATTGTACAGCATCATGATATATGATCATAATAGGTACTTCAATAATTTTAAAATAATAAGATTATCAAAGAAAACAAGAAGTCCATAGTTCGAAACCAATTTTCAGTATTACGAGGTATTTCCATTTTATCCTACTATCCTACTTAAAATAAATGCGAAAGTTTATGTGTTTGGATGTTTGTTACTCAATCACGCAAAAACGGCTAAACGGATTTGGATGAAATTTAGCACACATACAGTTTATAACCTGAATTAAGATATAGGATATTTTATTTTAGTTATTTTAATTTTTTTAATGAAAAGATCACCTAAACTTCAGCATTGAATAAAAAAAAAGTATTTGAAATCGACACGTGGGTGTTTTACTCGTACATTATAAATGCATCTCTTGATCGATAAATACCATAAACAGCAGAGGGAAATTTTTTAGGTCCAATGGAACACTGTGCCGCGGCCTGCGCTATTATAGCGCGGGTACGTCGGGGGCCGAATTTTCACACAGATGATGTCGCCGGCAGAAGCTAGTCTTTTATAAGGAGTCCATATTTGGAATTGAAGGCAGAATGACCCTACACTAGGATTGCCATCCCGAAATTTTGAAAGCCAGGATTAGAAGGTGAAATATCAGGACATTTCGGATAAAAAAAAGGACGCAGTGTATGTGTGCAGCAGTTAATGGCAACACGCAATGAAAGTTAATTTTCGCGCACTATAGCTCTCTCTATCTAACCGTTAAATAGAGAGAGCTCTAGTGCGCGAAAATTGCTGCTGTAATGCTTTGTAGTTTGGCAGACGTAAACTTTATTGTAACCTGATGTCACCACAAATAAACGCTTTTTCATTTTTTTTCATTTTTTTTTTTCAAATAGTAGTGAGAAAGAGACAACAAACAGAGTGCATTTTTAAAATACCCCCCGCCCCGCGTTGGAAGATCATAGAAAATATTTTTAATGACCTATAAACGTAAGGTTGAAGGCGCTAAATTTCAATAAAATACAGTACTTTACCAGCCCCCCAATTACGCAATGCACGATCAATTTTAAATTGAAACCAATTGAAAAAGATTGCCAGTCCATTGCTTCATAAGTTTGACAAAAAAAAAATGTGCTCAATTTTATTGTCGAACTTATGAAGCAATGGACTGGCAATCATTTTCAATTGGTTTCAATTTAAAATTGATCGTGCATTACGTAATTAGGGTGCAGGACGCTTTAAAAAACCCAGGACGTTACTTTACGAACTAATCAGGACACCCCAGGACATCTCTCTCATCAGAAAACAGGACGGTTGGCAACCCTACTCCACCATCACAATATCATTTGAAATTGTAGACCTACGATTTATAAGTGACTTCAATACAATAGCTAGGACTAACCTCGCTGCAGGTACTTAGGCACTTCAAATGCCAAGTTGCATAGAATTATTATATTTTGAGGACAAGCACCACAGATATAGATAGACATAGATAACGCAAGAGCAACTACTTCGCGTGCCCAGCTTACGTACAATAATCGTAAGCTGCCACTTTCGCGCTCAGTCTGCATCGTTGTGCCACGCTAGACGGACGTCAGTAAAATAATTTAAAATGGTTAATTGCTCAGTTATGCATTGTAAAAACTTTACAAATGTGAGGAGAAAAAATAAAGGAAACGATTCCTTCCATCGATAAGTCATTTTGTGATTAATATTATGCGTATTTAATATTAAAATCAATTATTTTTAATCTAATACTCTCTGTAATACCAAATTTGAGAAAAACATAGGTCATCAAACGTAAACTGAATATTCGTATTACATTGCGGCTTTTACTTGAAGCGGTTGATGCGACGTTTTGTTTTAACAAGTGATGAATATCGAAGCAAGTGATACTATCGTATATCGCATCGGTTTCGTAGTACAGGAGCTTTTATCATTTTTCTGTCAATTTTAGCGATTAGTGCTGTTCATCGTATGCAACACAAATCGATTCTCAAAAATCGATTTCGGAAACAGAGGAATGATTTTGTATTTTATAGGTAGTAATTATGTAGACAATTTTAATAAATTATCGTAACGTTTAGTGATTTTTTTAGTTTCCCACATGAACCCAATTTAAAAGAAAAATGGATTGAGGCGACGGGAAATAAAGATTGGTTCCCAACAAAGCATTATAATATTTGTTAAATACATTTTGAGGAAGCATGCTTTGTTGAAGGGAAAAAGTAACGAATATTAACAAAAGCAGCATATCCGACTATTGATGTACTGAAGATCACAACTTTCTTTATCTTTTTGCTGTTGTAGCTCAAGTAATTTTGCATCCATTTTAATTTTATTATATCGTATTTTACTGGGTTTTCGTTTACCTTCAAAAATTTCTTCTCTGGTTTTTTTTTTGTTTCTGAAAGATAATCTACAACAATTACAAGGAATAAGTAGGGAAATACTAACAATTTAAAGAAATTATAAATCCCTTACTGCCTACTAAGCAGATCAGAAATTTTTATTTTCCTCTGTTTATCTCATTCCTCTGTCTATCTCATTCCTCTGTCTATCTCATTCCTCTGTATATCTCATTCCTCTGTCTATCTCATTCTTCTGTCTATATCATTACTATGTCACAAAATCGATTAATTAATCTATTTAAGCGATTCTCAATAATTCTTTACTGTACACGATTACTCAATAAATAGAGAAATGGTATAATAAAAAGGCGATCTTTATTCAAAATTGAGATGAAAAAGGGTAGAATCTCGTTGCTTTTGTAAACATTAGAACTAAATTGAATATAAGGTATTTCAATCGAATATTCACGTATTTATAATGGTAAACTTACTTGAAATTTTGGAAAAGGTATCCAAAAACGACGTGTGAACGTCGACGGAACGCGCACGAGCACACAACCTCAGAATGCGAAGACTTTTAGTTAGCGTACTGCTGGCTGGGTGAGCGAGCAGTATCGATTCAAAGATAATAAAATCGATTCAAAGACGCTGCCGCGTGCGGCGGATTTTATTTTCCCATCACTAAATAATGCTTGTGACGTCATAGTAGGTAGTCAAAAAATGGCACGCTTGGTTTTCATACAGATCGTGGTACTTGCGTTATCTATGTCTATCTATATCTGTGACAAGCACATATAGAGGCACATATGTAGTTATCCACTAAGAGGGATATGAGCCCATCTTGTCCTTTACATGAATATGATAATAGTGAGCTCTTGTCTTTAAATATTCAAAGAGGTGATAAAATTGATATTTGCATAATTTGTTAGAAGCGGCGAGCTGGCTGTCCGAATAAGGCACTGCTTACAAGAGGCCAAATATGTTCTAAGCAAGGCTTAAAAAAAAATGCCAAATCTATAATATGTATAGTTTGTGGTAGTGAAAAGAGGATATGTTATTCTTGAACATATATCTCAGAAGTTGACTTACAAAATGACGTTTAGAAAAAAAAAAACTTGAAATAAAACGGTAAACTAATCTTTTTTTTTTGGATGGGAAATCATCTGATTTTAATAACTTCTCCCGCTCTGGACGGAGCGGAAGGGCGTGTCAAAGTAATTAGATAATTGTTTCTTATGTTTCAATAAACAAGCGTTTTGTCATCGCGCTACTCTTTCTTTTGTATGCAGTCCGAGTTCAGCTCTTGTCAAGCCTCTTAAGGTTTTGAAAAGTAGGAATTTAATACCTGTATGTAGGTATTTATATAAGTTTACCGACATAAATTGTGACTGAAGCGAATTCTTATTAGAAGGTGGACAATAATGGACGTTTTTAAGAATTACAATTGCAAGATTTCTATGAGTGTGAATAAGTTCTGTCATATTTTTGACTTGTTAACCAAAGAACGACCTTTGCTTGTCAAATATTGACGATGATGACAAGCATTGAAGAAAAATATTGATACAATCGGTTATCACGTTCAAATTTTGTTAGATTACCAACCTGAGATTTATCCCAAGCACATGCGTAGATATTAGATAATTTCCATATCTGTGTTAGATAAATAAATTACCGTGTGCAAAGGTTGTTATTTTTAATCACATTATCTCATTATTACATTATTATGTTGGTAGGCCAACTTTTTTGTACTAACCCTGTGTCCTATTTAAAAGCGATCGTCACAGGTGTGTGTGGCTTTTTGTTCGGAAAACCGGAGCCGCCCTTGTCGGCGCAACCACGCGTTCATTTTCACTGAACAAAAAGTGACACATGCACGCGACGATCGCTTTTAAATAAGGGATTTCTGTTCTGCAAAATCTTCTATTATAAAATAATAATTATATCCTCAGTAAATTTTTTTAACGATATCACGTTCTATGGACATAATTGACAAATTTGTTAGTCGTTCTTGTAATTCATTTTTTACTCCCTTTTTTGTGAAAATGAGCGCTCTCCACTACAATTGGTAATCATCAAGTAAAGGAATATTCCGCGCTTCCGGGGCCCCCGTGTGCTGCGGAGCCCTGGGCACGGGCCCCCTGTGCCCTTATGGTAAACACGGTACTGACTATAATATTATCTAATAATCAATTATTAATATTACAAAGAGGTTAATTTTGTTTGTTTGTAAGTTTGTATGTAGGTGCAATCTCCGAAACTACCAGTCAGATTTGAAAAAATATTTTTGCATTCGATAGCCCAATTCTGGAGGAAGGTTAGTATACCAAATGAAAATGACATGTAATTATCTATTCTGTAAAAGGATATCAGAATCACTTCTACACGACACATTAAAACAAAATAACCTAGACGGAGTCTGATTGATTCTATGCGTGACTATGATTTATTGGATCTTTTTCTTTCCATGTACTGTACACACGGCTACACATCAAGCTATACATTTCTAGTTTATGCTAATCTCGCATGGTATAGGATTTCCGTACAATGCGAGGTCAGCTTATTAAATACTGGAAATGTATAGCTTGATGTGTAGCCGTATATACAAGACAGTTACGTAATCGTAACCGTCGCTCGATTCATTGTTTATTTGAAAATTATTTATGTCTTTTTTAAAGATTATTTAAATAAAATGAAGATTTCTCGGCTTTTATGTCTAAAATAATAACACACACACACAGAAAGAAAATATAGTTTTATGATCCACAAGATATATTTTCTCTAAATCAATTATTACTTATAAACGAAAAAGGAATTGAGACAAACGCCATTTAGTTCCGTGCTCGCACACGATCAAAAAATCCGTTGCGTAGTTTTAAGGATCTAAGCATACATAGGGACAGACAGCGGGAAGCGACTTTGTTTTATATAGACAAACAATTACCTATATTACTATGTGTGATGTGTGTGTGTGTTATGTTATAATGTGAATGTGAAAATAGAGAAAACGATTTTTTCCAGAAATAAGACCTAAGATGAGAATGAGGCAATTAAGCATTCCTTAAAGTTATAATTTGACACACAATAAATGTTATTAAAATATTTTTTTGGTCTAGTCAGAAATGAATATGATAACTGCAAAACAATAGAAGCTATAGGTATTTTTTTATTCTTTTATTTAAATGCTAATTTAATTTCTTAACCTTGGGTCATAAATATTTATAACGCTTTGATTTCAATATCTGAATAGCACAATAGAATTGACTGAACGGTTAGTTAAATATTGATTAACGATACATGGTGCCTATTTTTTTTTACAAGAAAATAAAATCAGAAGTAATTTATTCAAACTAGGCTGCGATCAGCTCTTTTTGAACGTCAAAATTACACAAGACAGTCCCCCAATACGCCCGCTCTTCACCACTTTCTAGTGCTTTAGCTGGGAAGGAGAAAAGGCGCAACAAGCTCCCCAGCACATTAACTCACACAATTAAGTTTCCCATCCAAACTAAACTGAGCAGTCTATGGAACGGTTGGTGGCGTGCTGTAATTACTGTATTGAGCTATAAACCTGCGCTAGCTCCTAAACTATACACTTATAGTTATATGACATATAGTCTGTTTTTTTTATGTGGTAGACAAATTTGACAGGTGCAAATGTCAAACTTCAAATAGAAAAAACAAACTACAATCACTTGAAATGTCAAATTAGTCTATGAGATTAAAAAACAGACATAAGTGTGAAGGCAAAAATAATCTGTAGATTCAGCTAACTATCAATTTTGATTTAAATATTGATTAATTACATAGGTCAAAAGACCTTCGTAAGTAAGCACCTAAATTATTTGTATTTTTATCAGCAACTACTACAGTGTCGCATCCCGCAATTTTTTTCCTTTAAATTATGGATCAATATCTGATAATTGATAACTCTTTTAAAATCAAAGAAAGCTCTTTTAAATGATAATAAACACGATATGTTTTTTCCTACGATCGAATAGAACTAAATCGCCAAATAGATTAAAATATATATATATTTGGTCCCTGACTGGCGCGTCCGCGTCACCGAGACTTTAGAGCATTTATTCTGAAACTGGGAAAATTCATCATTAATATTCTAGTTCGCTAGTTAGCCACATTTCTTATTTCCATACAGTAATATTTCCAAATTAATCTAAACTGGTAATTTTTTGACAGCTATTTGCGACGTTGCCAACTTTTGGGATAAACTCTCTTAAACATAATGCCAAAATTCTGATTCCTACTGATTCCTACGTTGCATAGATTTCGAGAAAAACCTCTGTGACAGACGAACAAAAAGTGATGATAGAAATGTTCCGATTTTAAAGTCCGGAACCTTAGATACCAACTGGTAAAAGTTAATAAAATGTAATATTATATTATATAGTATAAGTAACACAAATATTGTAATTATTTTTTTTCCCAAATTTGGGTAAAACACAGAATTTTATACACATAAATAAAATCACGTGCCATGGGGGTAGGTAGAAACTACAGATCGCCACCTGCTACAATTCTTACACTCCTTTCGCTTCGTTTACGTTCATAAATCACAGAAACACGCACAGAAATAGATTACAATACAAATATCGTACGGCTGTTTGTTGTCACGGCGGTTACATAAAATATGCGACCCTGGTGGTAATCAGGCTAATATCTAAAAGATAAAACAATCATGTTAGGAGCACTTAGCATGAGTGCGAAAAACTCTATTTGATACTCGCTATCGGTAACTAAACTCAGGTCAAGGTGCGTACTGGTTTATTAACGATATTAATAAACCAGCCTATTACCACAGTATAATCAGTATGACAGTCTAAAGATCATACAATCGATTCACGAAGACGTCTAGACAGAGCAATCGTGCGGGGCGAGACGGGTACCGGACTGCTTACGTTGCGGGGCGTGAGGGGCGAGACGCGTACCGAACTGCTAGCTGTCGCGACGTTGTCGGCATTTACAACGAGATCAAAGGCGATTTCCTACTGTAGGTTTTTATACTGTGGTATAATAGATAGTGCTATTACTGTCGCACTGCTAAGGCCAATAGGACTTTGCTTTGGGCTTTTTTTATGAGAATACTCATACAGAGAAGGCACGAGCATTGGTCACACACACACAACGCTTTCGTTTTCTTTATTTTTTACTACCGAATGGGCCTGCTCTTGACCCCGATATCGTCTGGGAAAGCGATGCATGACATCTATGATGGAACGAGCGTGTCCAGAAGATGCCTGTTCACTCTTGCTTTGAAGGCAGACGGTATTATGTGGATGGCAACACAGACGCTGGCCGCGTATGTATTGCACTTTTCTATGAAATAGCAGTATTTTTTTTTTTTTTATAATCGACGAAAAATTAATCGCGGGGGCGTTTAGAATCATGTACTGAATCCATGGTATCAGTTTTCGTGTCGATGTCCCTGACACCCTGTCCCCTGTATGATTTATTGGAACTTTTTCTTTCCATGTTTAGGACAGTTACGTAATTGCAACATTTTCACATTTTCGCTTGATTCACTTTTTGTTCGAAAATCATGTCTTTTTAAAAATATTATTACTCGGCTTTTTTGTCTAAAATAAGTATTCGCAGTAAGAAAATACTATCAAAACCGGTTATAATCACTTCGCTTAAAGCAACGACATACCATTTACAACGACGAAATTTTAAAGTCTCAGGGGGCGAAGCGTGGAAATTGTCTTTAGAGTGCCTGGTCTAAATTATTTGCACATAAGTTACGCTGTGAAATCATCATCATCATCATCAGCCTATTAATGTTCCCACTGCTGCGACACAGGCCTCCTCTCTGTGAGAGGGAGTGGGCCGTAATCCTCCACGCGGGCTCAGTGCGGGTTGGTAGATGTCACATATCTTCGAATTTTTTGTTCTAAGACATGCCGGTTTCCTCACGATGTTTTCCTTCACCGTTTTGAGAGCAGGTGGTGATGAAATTATATACACAAAGTAAAGCGCCTGCTTGGGTTCGATCGAACCCATGACCTACAACTCGTAAGCCGGGGCCGTTACCACTGGGCCCACCACTGCTCTCTTGTTGTGAAATACCTAGCATTTACATTTCCCGTGTCCATATTACATGGGACTTAAACATAACCGGCGAAATGTATTCTATAGGTACCTCTGCCTGTCCTTCGGGGAATACTGTAGTGATGTTATGTTATGTGAAGATTAGAAAAAGATAGAAGGCTGCTGAAGGTGCTGACAGCCTAGTTTGAATAAATTCCGTCTGATTTTGCTTTGGTGTCGACATGGCTTTTGAAATATATTAGACTATACCAGAGGAACGCAATAAGTTATGTATTTCACAGTTGATTGCTGCTAATCCCTACACGTTTTACCTTCGTCCTAGTTTATTACGAGTTACGTCGGTCTATACGCAATTGCGACCGGAACAATTAATGATGTAACTTAAAGCAAGTTCACACTCACACAACCTGTTTAGTAAAACGATAGTAAATGCGTTAAATGTCTGTTAAATAGCGATTTGACATAGATTTCGAAGATCATTGCTGTGCGGCGTGATTGGGTGGTACGAGTATACCTACCAAAATATTTATATTGCGGTGTCTTTATTACACTTTGATGAGCCTTTGTCCAGCAGAGAACGTCTTTCGACTGGAAAAACAATCTTCTTCTTTTCGAGTCGATGGTAAACCATGTATTATGTTAAACGAGTTAGGCCCAGTAGGTGGCAATAAATATGCCTTGCCTTTTCCCTACTATTATGTTGGAGTCGGCTTGCAATCTAACCGGATGCAACTGAATACCAGTATTATAACCCAATTACTAAGTAACACTATATCCCTTGGTAAGACTGGTTGTCAGACCTTTGCGCTTCTAACTACCCGTAACTATTGTCAACGACAGACGACAACGCGCGACTTTGACATCTTTCGACTGATTTATCCGCTTGACTGTCACTAATGAGACAATAAAATTTTAATTGTTATCGAGCTGCATCAGTCTTTCGGACAGTTGAGCATGTACATAACATACATAATCATCAGCCTATAATGCAGTGCGTTTTGTTATTATTGCCCAAAAGAAAATGCTGTACATTCCTTTGACATAATTTTTTTGAAAATTGTGATGAGAGAGATCCCAGATTTATTTCTGGTAAAATTTAACACGGTTTATAGATAAAATACGTCATAGATAATAAAGGCGTGGAATCAGTTTATCTCGGACATTGCTCTGCTACTACAATATTTTACATAAACAAAAAGGTCAGTATAACATTATCAGTTGAAACAAGTGTGAAACGACCTTGTGACGAGATTACGAAATATACAACATTGACCTCTTTATTTATGTACTACAAAATGATCGACGAATCTCTCAATGTGAGCCTCTTATAGTAAACTGGTTTGACAGGTCAGAGCTTTGTAAAATCTTGTAGTTATTATTCAAAGTTAAAACGATTAGTTCTAAGCACAGTAGCATGCTTATGAATTGTTCATATTTTTCTTTGGGCATAGGAAGACAATCAATCTGCCTTTTCCTAACTATATTGGGGTCGGCTTCCAGTCTAACCGGATGCAGCTGAATACCAGTATTTTACATGGAGCGACATCTGATTAATACGATACACTTTGGTCAGACTTTCGTGCTTTGGACGACCCGTAAGGACTGTCAAAGATCCACGAATGACAGCGGCTTAACGTGCTTTCCGAGGCACGGAGGAGTCTCGGTATGTAAAGATGGTCACCCATCCACTGAACGATCCCGGCAAGCGTAGCTTAACCTGATGGATAGTCCCGTGCGGCTCTTATTACTTAGCAACAAGCTCCTCATTAGGGCTTCAAAAGTATTGGCTAAAAATATGGGTCACCTTCCTGTGATTCTAGTCTAAAATTTATATTAAAATGCATAGCGATTCATAACGATAGTATGTGCACTGAGCACATGCTATGGGAAATGTGAAATGTGAATTTCCCAAACGGGGAAAAAAATAATTAAAAATAAATGCATGGTGTTTAAAACCAACGCATATCATCATCATCATATCAGCCGAAAGACGTCTACTGCTGGACATAGGCCTCCCCCAAGGCCTCCCACAAGATGGACCGATGACCTTGTAAAGGCCGCAGGAATTAACTGCAGGGCAAAGGCCTCCCTTTCTTACTAATAAATCTTGTTGAAATATACATCAGATTTTATTTTCACGGTTTATAATGCTGTATTCGCTAAGAAAAATCTACATTAAAAATGAACCCTCCGCGAGGGCTCCTGGCATCCCATATGCGACTAGGTGAACCGTCCAGGAGGGCCTCCCGTGGGGCAACCCTCGAGAATACCCTAAACCTTGGCAGAATGGGAGCTTATGTAGGTATGTCACTAGGAGTCCTAACTCCTAGTGACATATTTGCGCATGGTCCGCAAGTTAAATAATGCCTGTTCTGTTCAAACCTGATCAATTCAGCATTGTTGTTATTTGTACGAAACTTTTGGTTATTGACTGAGAACATAAATGTACTCACCCCAGTAGACTCCTTAGGTTTGGGCACGCCAAGATGCTCATAGGCGAAGAGGGAATGCTCCATCAATCTGTCGTAGCTGATGTTCACGGGAACTATCGTGATGTCGGGGACCTCGTGAGCGAATAGCGGGACCAGGGTCATGGATAACATACCTGTTGACAATAGACTGGGTTTCAATCTGAAAGATTAATAATATAATAATAATAATTAGCCCATATAGTTCCACTGCCCCAGCCCCGACTTACGGAGCAGTGGTGGCCCAGTGGTAACGGCCCCGACTTACGTTATAGGTCGTAGGTTCAAACCCAGGCAGGCGCTTTACTTTGTGTAAATAATTTCATCACCGCTGCTCACAAAACGGTGAAGGAAAACATCGTGAGGAAACCGGCATGTCTTAGAACCAAAGAACGAAGACATGTGACATCTACCAATCCACACTGGGCTCACGTGGTGGATTACAACCCAATACCTCTCATAGCGAGGAGGCCTGTGTCCCAGCAGTGGGAAAATTATAGGCTGATTATGTATTGTCCCACTGCAGGGCAAAGGCCTCCCTGTCCTTTTTCCACTTAACTCGATCCGGAGCCAATATGGCCCAATCCCTCCTATAAGCATCAAGTTCGTTCCGCCATCTACGCCTGGGATTTCCACGATGCCCATGATTTCAGGAACCCATGTTGTGATGGTCTTAGCCCACCATGCATCCGGCATGCGGCAAACGTGCCCGGCCCAGGCCCTTTTGAACTTGGCTGCTTTTTAGGTGACGTCAGCGTTTCGTCTTAGAGCATAGTAGCATTGTGTCTTAGAGCCCAGTATCTTGTTCCGCATCCGGTCGGTAAGTCGAACTCCAAGGATACTGCTCTCCATCGCCCGCTGGCAAACCTCGATGTATCCTCGTATGTAAGGATAGGGAGAATGCACATATCCAATAATTTGCGTTTATGGCAAATTGGAAGATCTACTTTCATAAGGGTTTTCATCGACCAATAGCTCTTCCAGGCATTTTCGGTGCGGCGAGCAAATGCTTTTTATTTTATTTTTTCAAGAATATAGGTACTGGCGAAATATGGATGTACTATAGTTACACCCCTGTATTACCCCTTAAGGATTACAGGCGTGTGTGATGATATGTAGAAAAGGACATAATTTTCTCCCATTCGAGCAAAGTAATAATATTTTACTACGATGTAGTTGAATAAGTAATAAAATATTTATTTGTAGAACATAAAGTATTATTGTACAATACAGTGCGTAAATGTTTTTACTGGCGCGAATTTATGAGAGAGTTATGATTGTATTGAATTGTTCAATTGTTGCTGGTCTTGAATAGGAACTTTCATCTTTTAAGAACGTTTATTCTGAAAGTATATTCATAATTGATATTCTAGTTCCCTAGTCAGGCACATTTCTTATTTCAATACAGTCATCATCATCATCATCATCAGCCTATTAATGTTCCCACTGCTGGGACACAGGCCTCCTCTCTGTGAGAGGGGGTGGGCTGTAATCTCTACCACGCTGGCCCAGTGCGGGTTGGTAGATGTCACATGTCTTCGAATTTTTGGTTTTAAGACATGCCGGTTTCCTCACGATGTTTTCCTTCACCGTTTTGAGAGCAGTGGTGATGAAATTATTTACACAAAATAAAGCGCCTGCTGGGGTTCGAACCCACGACCTACAACTCGTAAGTCGGGTCCGTTACCACTGGGCCACCACTGCTCTTTCAATACAGTAATATTGCCAAATTAATCAAAACAGCGAAATATTTGACATCTATTTGCAACGTTGTTTACGAAAGTACGACGAGACCGACCTATTCGCTATCAGGAATCACAGAATTGAGCTATTCCCGGCAATTTCTTACCCATTTTCCCGAAAATGTACTTACAAGTATCTAATACTTATATCTAATAGTTACATAATTACGTCACACAATTCGGTCTTTAGGTACAAGATCGACAGTGCAAATACATGGCACGTTTATCTACTTATTTCCATTTGTTTTAAGATTGCAAACACTTCATTATTTTGCTTGGATAAACAGCAGTTATACTACATTACCTATTTTACCAGGACAAATAATATATTGTGTTAGGCTTGGAGAAAAATATCGATGTATCGATACATCGATATAAGATCAATCAAGTATCGAAAATGTATCAAATACAATATGTACTTCCAATAGCAACACCATTGTTGCCACTGACTAAAACCGCTGGAATTCAGAGTCGTAAAAAAGTTATCCTGTTTTTATCAATGTTTTATTCATTTAAGATTTTACATTAGAAATGACGTTAATAAACACAATAGAATTTCATAAAGCACAAATATTTTATTCTAGATTTCGATATATAGAAATCGTTTTTTTTTTATATCGATATTTATTTTTTAATATCGATGCTTTTTGGCACTTCTTGCATCTCTATAATATGTAGGTACTAAGAAACGATGTCAAAAGCTTTGAATACTGTATAAGTGTACACTTTATGCTTTGCATTGAAAACTAGAATGACGTTGGTTTTATTATTTTCCTTACGCAAAGGTCGCGGGTTCGTTTCTGCCTTGCATTGTCGACCTCGTTATTGATTAACCACCTTAATTATTTACATTAAACATTTTCCAGGACCGCATCAAGGTAAAAAAACAAAAACGCGATTTTGTAAATAAAAAAAACTTTTTTGCAAAAAATTAAACCGACGAAAAAAAACTGAAAAGCGAAAAATAAAATCTTTTTTGCAAAAAAAGCGAAAAATAAAAAGTGACTATGTATTTAGTGACAAATTGATGACCTTCAAATAACAAATTATGAGGCGACGCGCGACGTGTCGAATTGAGAACCTCCTCCTTTTTTTTCGTCGGTTAAAAATTGAGGCAAAATAGTTAACAGGAAAATTTTGGCTACATTATGTAAAAAAATGGTAAATAAAAACGAATTATATTAATTCTGAATGAAACATTTTCGTCCACGCAAATTTAAATAATAATTAAATTACGAATTTTTTTAATTGTTCTTCAAGCTAAAATGTTACCAGCGGTTATTTGCATTAAATTACTTAATTAAATATTTTAATTAGTAATTTTATTTTTATCGAAATTGCCGATTCCAACAATTTAAATTTTTTGACCTACTTGTAATTCCTTATTTCTTCGACAAACACTCCATACAAACATGGCTGTTAATATGTTTTTCTACCACGTAAAATTTAAATTAGATGATTTCTTTAAAAAAAACGTACACCTTTGAAGTTTTCGTATTGTCTGCTCTAGTTTACATTGAACCTCAATGCTCTAAGTACACCTCTGCCTAATCCTACGGGGAAAACAGGCGTAATATTCTGTAATATGCTATATTACTATTTTAATTAATTTACTAACTTACTTCTTTCCTTCTTTGCATTGTTGGATAATTAATATTCGTGATTAAAATAAAATAAAAAGAGAAAATTTGATGTGAAGATAAGCAAAAAGTTCTACGGTCTAAAATTTAAATTCCATATCGGGACTAATATTTTCAGGGTCATATTTGTCTTTGCCCGAACGATACAGAAGAATTCTTAGTGCTGTGCAACATTATTCATAATTAATCTATGTTCTTAGTTTGACCGACACCGCTGCCTTATGGTCATCGCTCATTATAGCAGCACGGCTCCGACACGGCAAATATCTTGTCAATCAAGTTAAGATTTTCAGTCAAATGCATTAAGTCTATTTTACGATGGCTATACAAAATAGTGGACGGCCCGCGAGCCGTTACACGTCGGGCCGACAGTGCGCTTCAAGCGAGGTGCCCGCTCGCTGGCGCCTCACCGTCCGCGGGGTGACGCCTCGGCGTAAGCGCGGTGACGCCTTGCTTGTGAATAAACAATAAACTGTTCCCTCGCCGGTGGCCTGCCGGCAGCGAGCGGTCGCCTTGCTTACGGTGCGTTGGCGGCTAGCCGTCGCCTTGCTTCCGGCGCGTTGGCGGCTAGGCGTCGCCTGGCTTACGGCGCGTTGACGACTAGATTTTTCGAGGCGGTGCCGGGGCGCTACCGTGCTTGAGCTCAGCAGTCTCGTTCAAACTATAGTGGCTTATTATAGCTCAACTTACCATATTTCGGAGGCATGCTCTTATTGCTTCTACTCCTTGTGCCTTCAAGGAAGAACTCGATAGGAGCGCAGTGCTTCCCCACTACGGTTCGTACGTACTGCTTTAAAGTAGCTGCGTACAACGGGTCCCCAGCCAAAGTGCGACGTATGTAGAACGCGCAAGTCTCTCTCATGCGACGTCCTATGACCGCCATAGAGTAGAAATCTAGAAAACCATATTTTAGCTAAATAGGTGGAGAGTAAATTTAGAAGGGAAAATGGCTTCATATGAGAGTTGTATACGTCAACTTGGCGGCGACGGCGACGACCGTCTCGCTCTCAAGTTTTAAGAGGAAACGCGGTCACGTGGTCTGTGGCGTTCATTCCATATTAGTCCAAATATTTTTTTTTACGATATAATGTACCTACATTTACCACTGCCATGTCCCTATGTTTTGTTTTCTGGCGTAATTATATTAATTTTAGAAAAATAATAATAATTACGACAAAAAACAAAACATATACATTATACGCCAACGACCGCGTTTCTTCGTAAGACCGCGCGTGCCATGAAAGTTGGAGTTAAGTATAAGTAAAATATTGACCTTCTTAATTTGTCTTTTTGAAAAGATTACCTACAAGTTAAGCTATGCAGGTATTGCAAGGTGGTTATAATATATTTGTATAATATATAATGTGGGTAACTCAAAACTTGGGAAGACACACATCGTGAATTCTCAACTTAATATAAAGACAAAACCATTTACTTAGTATGTTATTTTTAAATGTTTAAATAATGTTTAGATTTTAATCACAGTTCCCACACTCATAAACAACAACTTGATTTAACTTTATAACAATACGAGTAGTTGTCATATTTTTATTAATTTAATATTTAATTTATATTGCATGTGCAATATAAAGTGCTGTCTCAAAATATGTATTTTACTACTGTATTTATATTAACTACTATTTGTTTTCATAAAATACACGCAAGTATTAGTCGTTGTTGGTAGTTTTCTATGTGAAGCTCCTTCCTGATTACCAAAATAGTATACATAAATCAAAGATTTAAATCGTAGATTCGACCTGCCGTGTCAAAACATGGTCGCGTTTCTTTTTCGTTTTGAAACCTCTGACAAACACAATGTCGCAGAGACTTGACTTGATTGTCATGGAAACGCTATTATTGTGGGAGCTCAACCTTCTCAATACGCTTTTGCGCGCGACATGTACGGTGAGGGCAAATCTAACAATTTAATACTTTGATATAAACATAATGTTCAGGTAAAAATATTAAATTATTACATACATGATGCGCGGTCATAAAATGTGGGAGCGAGATAACACGACGATCACTATTACCATCCTGTTCGCATGTTTTATGACTGCGGTTACCACGAGCCTTGGCGTTAGGGTCGCGACACACCTGCCGAACGTACGGCGCTGAAGGTTCGGTTGAAAACGCTCGTAGAGTTTTTTTTTTTTTTTACTTTCTATTGGCCAACCAACAATTGTTTACACTGTAAATAGTTGAAGTAATATCTATAATAAAATAATCTAAGGTTAGTGTAACAATTTCTTATAGATTAGCACCGCATGCCCCATAAACATATTAGGTGTGCCTAGGGCATGCAATTATCCGCCCATTTTACTATTCGAATATTTCGGATACTGCCAGACAACTATTCGAATATATTCGGATAATATGGATATTTTGGATACCATTGTAAAAGAGGTAAATCAAACTTATATTAGTTTACAATCGACATTTTTATTACAAAAACTCTCAAAAAATCGCATACTAAAGTATATCAGTTCGCACTAAAAGCAAAAACTGTCCGATCTGTCATTGCCAGATACGAGAAAAGAAAAAAAAGAAATCCACGGGTTATCTACCAATGGTATAATAGATCGTGAGCTGGTCAAATGCTATTTTTGTTAAGATGGCTAGAACAATTGAAAGCACATTAGATTAAGACTGGAAGTCTTACAAAAAAGTGCTTGGTAATAAATGAGACAAAATCACATCACTGACATTGCTAGATGTCAAAGTATCTGATGTATAAGTTGGATCAGCACAAACTAATAGCCACGAATGACATGTACTTTCATCGATTCCCTGAATATGAACTATTTTCTGTGCGTTTCGGGTCATTCAGTTCTCGTTATCGCGATTGTGCAGTCCTATCTTCCGTTAGACATATATGTGAAACTTTGAAAAACCCAATCCGGACAGTCCTCTTTAGGAATACCTCCTAAAGAGGACTTTCCGGATTGAGTTTTTACGGTCCAGGCAGGAAACGAATTAATGCAAATCATGAATGCCGAGAATCATGATGAGGCCTCTGCTCCACATTCCTACTTCCCATATCAATCTGATTTTGGGTTGGTTACCAAAACAGCTTATTCAAGTGTAGCAAAGCCTAACCTTTTCTTTATGTTTCATTTAGCTGGCACTCTATTTTGGTTCTGTGAGATCTCGTCAAGCAAGACACAATACCGAGATGAATCTAGAGAACAACACTACTAATCAAAGCCATCATTCTTGCCAATGCCTTTAAAGTAAATGCCATGCTTGTCAAAGCATTCACTGTTGATGGTTAACCTGCAGAGTCCTTTCGATCTCTTTGCTTATTTTCTCTGTTAAATTAAATGATATTTCAGTTTCTGCTGCTTGTAATCACTGAGTGCTACGTCATCACCATCGCTGTCGTCAACTGAAGTCGAGCTCTGTGCAAAAGCACTTTAAAAAATTTCTCTTCTATATTTTCTCTATGATGAATCTACATAGTTATTGTGTCATTAGATGGATTTTTGAAGATATAGCATGAATTGTCACGATTGCGAATACCTATTTTATTAAAACACAACGTTAAGGGGGATGCGCTAAGGTAGCCCGCGAAATTCAAATTTCTTTCGTCTTCTGCAATTTGCAGCTCAGTGTCAGGTTGTATGTTGATTAAAATATGATTCGCGACCGTAACAAATATGGTTTTACAGAATTATAATCATTAGAGTTAGCAATAGAACTCCTTAAGTTAGCAAAAGTGTCAAATGTCATGATTTCATGAATTAGTCATTCAATACAGTTACATGAACTTAGAGATTTGTATTGATGACTTTTATGATTATAAATCTATAAATAAACATTTGATACGGCCGCGAATCATATTTAGAACAACATACAACCTGATAGTGACCTGCAAATTGCAAAAAAACGTAAGAAAATTTGAATATCGCAGGATACCTTGGCGCATCCCCCTTAAATGTTATATTATCAAAAGGAAAATGGAACAAAACTAACTATCCGTATTATCCGTTTTATCCGGATAGTAAAACAAATATTATTCGGATAATATTTTCGACGGATATCCGGATAATTCGGATATCCGGATATCCGAATAGCATGCCCTAGGTGTGCCACAAGCACTAAATAACAAGTTTGAATTAACATTACGTACGATGGAATATAAAACTAATATAGACAGTAAACGTAAAATTGAATAGAAAAAAACAAACCGAGATACAACAAAATATTAAGAAAAAAAAAAAATTTTAAACATTACCTAGTTGAACTATGAAACTTGGCATAAGAGTCAAAATGTACGTCAACAAGATCGCTGACGCTATTTAACAATTTCCAAGACGAGGAACGACAGAGTTTGCACCAAGTATTGTTCTGCAGAGTGGAGGTGTAAAGGAGTAATAGGGGCACGAGGGAGTCTATTAGGAGCCCGAAAGAATTTATTGTGTTATTATGAATTTTACAAGTATCATCAGCCGAAAGTTACGTCGCGTAGCGCGCTGAAGTAAACGCCGCCACCGTTCGGCGCGTTTGGTGTGTCATGTCAACCGAATACTACGACCGATAATTCCGTCGCTGAAGTGTCGGCGCCGAACGTTCCGCAGGTGTGCCGCTACACTTAGAATGACCAATCAATAAAGGCATATACACATACCCATGCCAGCAGCCACAGCTGGGAAGTCAATGTCAAAATGATAGCACAGATAGGTCATAAGGCAGAAATCTGCATAGCTTCTGTGTGTGGGCAGGAACAGTACTGGATTCTTGCCCATTATTGATTTGAGCTACAAAAATAATTAAACATGGTTAGGGTAAAACGAAAAACATAATAATAATGCTTGTTGGGATACGATCAGTGTCTTACATTCAAACTTCAATAAAAAAAACCTTATCATGTTAGTGCATTTTAGACCTCAAAATATTTTTAGAATGGTTAGTTATATATATGTATATCATACATATTATTAATGTTTCTTGAGAAAAATAGGCAAATAGTTAAAATAAGTGTGAAGTAGGTAATATAATAAATTATTCTATTATATTCTTTTATTTCTTACTTCAAATGCGGTCGCTTCATTGACAAACATCTTGATCTTCATCATGAAGGATATCTTCAGGAAAACGACTCCCATCCACCTGATGACGTGAAGCTTCTTGTCCAGGCCCATTTCCTCCAAATAACTGTGCACTTCCTGGTGCAACTTCTCTTTGCTTACACCACTTCTTGAGCATTCCTGAGGAAGTCATTTAAAGAGTAAGTCGCCGTTAAGACTCATTTTGTTACTGTTACTTTGTGATGTATTGAAGTAAAAATGTTGAAGGGTGCACATTTTACTGGCCTTTTTGGCTCCACTTCGAATTATAACCCGCGCGTGCGACGCTTCGTAATTTTATAGTGTATAGATATCGTCATGTAAAACACTTTTGCAAAAATATTACACTGTGCAAACACATAGTTTTTGAGAAAAAAAATCTTAAAGTTTCACAAAATTCAACTATTACTAAATAAAATTGATATTTTACCATAGATAATGTACGAATTTCACTCCTAGATTGTTCTGTTTTGGGTTCAGACAAGGTGACAGCGGATTTTAATGATTTTTAGTACTATTAGTGTAAGTTTTTGAATTTTTGCAAACCGAATCAGGGCACCCCTACTTTACGTAGTCTTTTGGCTCCTACCCCTAGAGTGTATATAAAAACCGGAGGCGCGGAGGGAGAGCAACGTCCGCCTGCTGTAACAAAGCATAGGTACCCGCGCGAGCCGTAGCGGCTGAGGCTGGTCAAGCAAGCAAGCCGAAGCTGCGGGAGTGAGTATGGGTGCCTATCCTTTGTTACGTAAGGGCGAAGGGGTTGCACTTCCAGCAGCGCCGGAGACGATGCAGAAGCAACTTAGGCGCTGAGAGAAAAATCGCCAAAGAAGTTTTTGGAGATTTTTGTCTCAGCATAGTTTTGAGCATTTTGTGGTTTTCAAAAATACACTAAAAAAGGTATTCTACCAAAAAAAAAATACCTTATATATAAAAGCGACAGATTATAATCCGAAGTGGTTCCTTAACGAGCTATTAACAAAACTTTAAGAGTTCATGAAATGTTTTGTTTTTAACAATGTTACACTTTGTAATTCAGATCATAGACTAATAGTTAAACATATAGAAATGGGAATTCACTTGTTATACTTACTGCTTCGATAATAGCGTCTAAATAAACTGAATTTGCGACAATATCTTTGAGATCTTGTGGTGAACAATATTTGTCCAGTGTCAGAGTTCGTTGGGGATACCAGTTCCGAGTCATAAAACTGAAGATCCCCGACTGGGTCCTCCTTGGCTCCAAAATATCAACAAATTCCACTTGCGCACTCATTATCACAATTTTTTCAAGAAATATCACAACTTCAACACATTTCTGTACTTCCTTTAGAGGTTATGCAGTGAAAAACAGTATTATTGGGCATGTATCATACAACTTCAATGAAATGTAATCTGTTAATTAATTTTGCACGTAAATAGTGTTTTAATGAAATTAATTATTTTACGAAAGCCAGACGACCTCTCTTCCACGATGACATAATTTACTGACAGCAGTGACAGCGACAGTCACAGGACAGTAGTTCGTCGGTCTCGATGACACTTGACAGTGACAGGTCGTGATTTCGCGAACTTGACATTGACAACCGTGACACTCGACGTTTAATTTCTCTATTTTCGTCATACAGGGTGTTTGGCAGAACGTTGAACATACGAAAATGGTGTATAGGTGGGGTCATCTGCTACTTACTCAGCCCTAATTTATTTGACCCTGGGCCCCGGATATTTAAAAAAAAAACATTTTTTGCTTTGTTCCTTTTTCACCACTTTAAAGTGTAATTTTTATTAAAAATGTTTTTTTTTTTAATCTTTAATGTTGGCAGATTCTTATAAAATTATTGCTTTATTCAGATGTTAGCTAGAAACTCTCTAAAACGCTCAAACTTACAGAAAGATGTAAAAAATACATAAATTAATTTCAACTTATTTAAAAAAAAAACAAACCAGGGGCAGTTAAATTAGGGCTGAGTAAGTAGCAGATGATCCCACCTATCCACCATTTTCGTATGTTCAACGTTCTGCCAAACACCCTGTATAATTGATCAACCTCACAAATATTAGATAGAAAGGTCTTGACGCAGAATGTCCCATTCGCAAAAAGTCCCGTCGACGCAGAACGTCCCATTCGCGAAATGTCCTATTCGCAAAACGTCCCATTCTCAAAAAGTTCCATTCTCAAAAGGTCCCATTCGCACAATGTCCCATTCGCACAACGTCCCATTCGCACAAAGTCCCATTCGCATAAAGTCCCATTCGCACAATGTCCCATTCGCATAAACTCGTATACAGGGTGTTAAAGTAATTGCGTGCCATAGCTTCAGGGTAGATACTGAATAAAGGAACCGAGGCAAAATAAAAATATTATAAAAAAAAAAATGCAAGATCACCTTTTTTATAATTTGTAGGTTTTAATTTTGAAGGAGATAAGCACGCTAAAGTAGGAAGAAGATATACTTGGAATTGTAATATTTACGTACCTAGTTACCTATCCCTCACTCGGTGTTATCGAAGTGTTCAGGCGTAGGTATTTCATTGCGCTCGATAGTAGGTAGGTAGGTAGGTAACTCTAGGAAATTACGAATTAGTATTTAAACAAAATAAAGAACCATTTTAAGCAATTCTAAACGATCGCTATTTAATTAGTTCTCATCTTATGATAATTTTCGTTTTTTTTTAACTTTTTTTAAAGGTATTTATTTTTTATGGGTTCCTTTATTGATACTGAACTCACTCTGAAGCTATGGCCCGCAATTACTTTAACACCCTGTATTGTGCGTCAAATACCAATGGTAGGGGAGCCCACGATGCTAAATGGGGATTTATTCGAGCGTCATAGAGACCTATTGGGTTGCAAAGCTTAGATGATAAGAAGAAAAAAATGTTATATAATGTATACTTTTTCATCGGTGGGGGGAGCGGCTATAGAGTTTAAAATATGTAAAAAAAAATACTGTTGCATGGCCATACTGGAGCGCGTCAGATATTGTAATGTACATAATGTTAATCTGATCGTTTGCATGATGCGGGTGGTCGTACGTAAGGGTTGAAAATGAAAAAAAATATATATAATCGAGCGCGTCAGATTTTCTAAAGGGGTGTTAAGTGAACCTAAAAAAAGGCTCTTATTCAATAATCTGACGATTTTGATGTGACGCGAACTCGCGGCCATTATTAAATGTGCAAAAAAAAATCGCCATTTTGAAATACTCAAGCGCGTCAGATTAAGATATTTATATGGTTCATCTTTATGTCCTACACGTGCTGTCTCATAATCTGACGATTATCTAGAGGGATTCACCTAATATGACACAAAATAAAATCACTGAACTTAATTACTTAATTGAAAAGTTCAGGAATTAGCATGCAAATAAAAAAGTGTATGTTTTTTAAGTAGAATACTTGTGTATACATGGTGGATCTTTGAGATGGGGCAGCAAGGACAGCTACCTTAACCGTTAGAGAATGTCGAGATGACGTATTTTTTTACAACTTTGTAGCCCTCCCCTTTCTTTACGTCACTCTCAAATTGTTATAAAATAATGCGCCTGATGCAATCATGCAATGATATGTAGCAAATATTTTTTCCCTCATAATCATAATTATTTCATCTACTGACGAGGCCATGAATATATCGGATATACCTACAGGGTTAATTTTTTATCAGTGCTCATTTTTTAACAGATAGGCAGCACTAGTCAATACTAAAAAAAATACTAGAAGATAAGAGGAGTGCCAGTCATATCGCGAGAAAACATCAGGTCGAGTAGGTATTAAACACATTGTATGGAACAGCTGATTTCCTTTTTTTATGACTGGTGCTCCCGAATGGGACATTGTGCGAATGGGACTTTATGCGAATGGGACTTTGTGCGAATGGGACGTTGTGCGAATGGGACATTGTGCGAATGGGACCTTTTGAGAATGGGACTTTTTGAGAATGGGACGTTTTGCGAATAGGACGTTTCGCGAATAGGACATTCGTTTTCACAGTGACATTTTGCGAATGGGACATTCTGCGTCAAGACCGATAGAAAGACACAGGTTCAAACAAAAGGTAAAGAATGATGCGTAATTTTGACCGGCGAACCAATAAAAACCACTTATACCTCAAATGAATGCTTATATGATAAGCATCAATTTTCATTATGGGCAGAAGGCTGTGAAATACCGGGATATCGGACCTGCAAGTACCATGTAAACGTATTAGCTTATGACGCTAATGTTCACTGCAGTTCTCAATAATATTAATTATAGACTCATAACATTATTATACTGTTACATAAATAAATATAAAACAGGACTAGTGTCCAGGACCTGATTGTGAAACTGGAATTTCTCCATAGGAACTCCTCAATCAAACGAGATAGCACCATCGTGTTTGGACTTTGGACTCATTGGTTAAGTATTGACAAGTGCTATTACACTAGATAGGAAATTATGGCCGAAAAAGGCAGCACATAGACCTAGCATAAACCTATTAAGCTATAGATTTATTTTCCACAAAGAAATCGTCATAAAAAATTGTAACGATTTTTGTCCTCCACTGTACAAACCCCGTTGCTTTTAGAGATAAAATATTTTGTTATAGTAATTGCCGGCTATAAGCAATAAGATGATTAGAACTCTATTGGTCATCAGGCCAGGCTTCATAGAAAAATATTCTTTTTTAAGGTGGAATCTTAGAATAATAACGCATATTCTAAGGGTGGAATAGAACATTATCCAAAACTGAGGTAGAGCTAGACTGCATAGTAATATATAATGTCAATGACTGCATGTGAAACAGTTTTTGGTTTCGCCAGGAATCGAAGCCAGTCTACCTGGCCTAATGCCACACCAAACGATAGTAATACTATAAATCTATTCCTTGGATGACCTGCATACATTTACAAAACCATGAGAAGATATTTAATATGGGGAAGTTATGTAAGACATTTTCAATGATCATTCAATGACATTGCTGATTGCATACTAGTTCTACGTTTTTAGTATGATCGAGTTGCATGAATCATTTGGTAACTCTTGAAGTTAAGAAGTTTGGTAGTCTTTGGTCAGTCATTACAGCAAGAACTATACTGTAATGACTGACCAAAGACAAACGAACCAAGGAATGGATACTATTAGGGTCGGGCCACACCTGCCGAACGTTCCGCGGCGGAACGCTCCGTCGCGTCATATTTCTATGGATGTAACGTTCGGCTGATGTGTCATAGGTAACTTGAAAAACATTAGGAGCGTATTCAACCGAACGTTCCGCGGCGGAACACTCCGTCGTGTCATATTTCTATGGACGTAACGTTCGGCTGATGTGTCATAGGTAACTTGAAAAACATTAGGAGCGCATTCAACCGAACGTTCCGCCGCGGAACGTTCGGCAGGTGTGGCCCGACCCTTAGAGTGTATAGAGTGCCGCGAGTATTCTTGTGGCACTCTAGTGTCGCTGCTCTGCTTCGGCCCGGCTAGGGTGCCGTGAGCGTTGCATTATCACTGTCACTTGTTATTTAGGTTAGAACTGTGACCACACAACGCACGAGCCTAGCGAGCGTAGCGAGCGGTGCCGCGGCAGCGGCCGGCGAAGTGCCAGGATCCGTTTAGGCACAAGAGAATGTAATGTTTTGGGAATGTGGTGTTTTACAGCGATCTAACCTCGACAATCAAACAAAATACCAAGTGACAATGCTTGCGGCACTTTGGCCGGGCCGAGGCGGTGTTACTAGGGTGCCTGTAGAGGCACTTTATCCGATAGGGATAGAGTGCCACTGGTGGCACTCTATACACTGCCATTAGAAATTGAGGTATAAAATTAAACCAAAGGATTGTTTACTACCGTTTTTATTCCGTGTAGAAACTTATTCAAAGTCTTATACATTAGCACCAAGATATTTCAATAATTGTATCTCCAAAATATAAACTTTAAATGATTGTACTAAAATAGAATCGATTACTTTTATAACAAAATATCCAAACGTAATATGGCACACCAATGAATAGAATTTGTAAAAAATGTATCAAAAAGTAATTTTGTATCACTCTAAAACAATGTCAATAAGAAAACACACTTAAAAACCCTTTCGCAGGAGAATTTCTGGAAAAATCTTGGCTTTCATATAGGTATACCTATTATGTATATCCCTGTAGTCACCGAAACTCGATACTACTCATAATTATACATATTATATTTTGTCAACTGTCTAGTGGCTGTAACCATGTTACAGTCAATAAAACTTTCTTAAACCTAGTGCATATAATTGATTCATCATCATGATCGACATTTATTTAACAGCCAATTATCCAATTATGATCATCACGTCAGCGAATAAAAAGATGATGAGCATATTGCCATCTACAAAAAACCTAAAGCCTGTACTACACTGTTCGCGAAGTTGATTGAAGGTAAGCGAATACGAGAGTTGCTTTAGTTATTACTCTGAGACGAGAGTGTAGAGGGCACTTCGGTTCGCTTCGTGCATCCTCGGCTCGCAGCGACTTCCAATCGTTGTCGGTTTTTGCGCACAGTCAAAGGACTCGAAGCGTCCTGTAATTTTTCGCACGAGTGTGTAGTCACGTACTTCGGACTTCGGTCAACATCGACGAGTACTTCGTCAAAGCAACTTCGCGAGTAGTCTAGTCCCCCACTAGACTTTAAGGCCTAATACAAAAATAAAGGAACACTCAACAACGACATCCCGTGTAATACTTAGATTGAATCTTTGGTTAAGATCCGTTAATCTTATAGCTACAACTACAACATAAGGGCTTTGCCAAAACAGTGTGGCGCTTGCCTCCTACCACATTAACTTACGATCTAAATATTATCAAGTGATATTAAAATTAGTTTCCAATAGTTTAAGAGCATATAAACCGGAGTCGGTAAAAGACCCGTGTCGTCCAACGTGACGTGACGGAAATACGAAACAATTATTTTCCTTAAAAATATAGGAATATACTATCAAAGAACTTCAAATCTGTGCAGTTTTAAAACAAAATCCCGTGAACACAATGATCACATCTGTTACCGCCTCGGTTATATAGCCGCCGAGCGCTGCAAGCAGAAATAGCCCTTACGGTGTACAGATATGAAATTCTTCGATGGAAATTCCAGAAAATTATAACTAAGAAAAAATTCTACAAAATAATATTTTTATTTGCATTAGTTTTTTTTTTTTGGGCTAAATGATCTTGAGATCTACGACTATCGTGTAAATGAGCTCATGTCTCTGGTACTTCTCAAGCATACTTTAGTCTTTAACTTTTTAATTTCAAAGGAGTATCTCCATAAACATATTTTGCAAATATTGTTGATTTCAATTCTTAATTGACTATGGTCATTGTGACCTATACGGTCGGCAGAAAGTTACCTTACGATTAAACTCCTGTTTAATTGCTCTATGGTCAAAGAGTAAAACAAAATGCTCTACAAAAATATCACATTTATCAGACGTCACATGGAGATAGAGATAGACTAGCACGTCCGCTGCTACCGTTGAACAGAAATGTAAGTTTCGCGAACGCGCGTAATCATTGGAATTTATACCTTATGACAATGACTTAAGAGTCGCGTCCTCGCGAATTGGAAGTTACAAGAACCTAGTAGTGAAGTTGTTCGGCTTTGTTGAAGGCCAGTTTTTTTTTACTTCATGTAGTTCACATTTTGAAATTCGTCTTTTGTCGTCGAAGATTCGTGTTTAAATCTAATAAGCTCTATCAACTGTAATACCAGTATTATGGCACAGTAAATAGCTGTCAAGTAAACGTTTTAGCCCTAAGGCCCACTTCGCGTTCATGGGGTAGCTAAATAAGTCGGAATTAACAGCTTACTCAGGGTTAATCCAAAGAGAATTATTAGCCCTGAGTTAGCTGGTAACTCCGAGTTAACTATTAACACGCTATTCGGCCTAAGAGTCATTATTTTGTCATTTATAGTTGCCATATCCATATTGTATGGTAGGAATTCAAAACGAGCGGTTTCGTATCCGAGCTGAAATAAGGCTCCAGTGTCAAACACCACATTTCTTTAACTGTTTGTTAGTGGTTTGACATAAGATATTAGAAATAAAGCTAAGCCGCCGATCACCACAAAAGGTGTAAACACCTTGGCTCAACGTGGCGCACACAATATTTGTGCGAATAAACCCCCCACATTAAACACACTACATTTAAATCTTATTCGGCAGGCAGTGGTAACATACAGGGCGGCAGGGACGTCAACGCGCAACCTGTTACCATGGATACAGTACATGAATCGGGTCCCCCTTGATACGTTAATCGTGAGTCAATTAAGAGAAAGAAAAAATTGTTGTTCCATACATTTTGACCGCGTAGGTATTGCACCTTTGTAGAAAACAGCAGTTTTTTATTTAAATAACGTACGAAAAATTTTAAGGCAGGAGTGTCCAGAATCATGTAATCTATGGTTGTGCGGCTATGTCCCTACAACCTTGTATACTAACAAATAATGTTCGCGTCCTATATCGTAGCAGCGGACGTGCTGTAAGGAGTAAATTACAACACAGACGTTTGGACACCTATACATAGAAAGTGGAATGTCACCACAGAGTCTCAATCAAATCGAAACGCCTAATCTAAGAGTATAAAAATACACCTTAATAGCACATAAAAAAACTGCTCAATGGCGTTCCCCTTTTGATCACTACATGAATTTTTTTAATCTCGGGGATGCCATAATCACCATGCTTGATAGGCGGGTTGGTGATTGCAGTTGGCATAACATTCATACAAGTTAATGGTGAATGGTTTTGCAGTAGTAATTAATTACGGTAGAATCACGATTATCGGGGCCAGATTTATTATTGTCGTAGGTCATACGAAAAATTGAAAATAGAGAGAGAGATAGCAAAAAAAAATATTTTTTTTTGGACTTGTTTCGGCTTATGTCATTTAGGGACGGTTCACACCAAAGGTACATACGCCGAATCTGAGGGTTAAGTTGAAAATGTATGATAAATCAACGTCAGTCTCCCGCTGATTGGAACGAGCGCTGTTTGTTACGACGCGTTTTTTTCGTCAAGGATAAAAAATTGCCGCATGTCTTAATAAGACTAATTGTAGATTCCGCTCTGAAAATCTGGATGACTAAGATCAGGATAATCGAGTTTCTACCTCAGGGCCATAGCAGTCTCGATTCTTTTAGCGATCGTTTTCAGAAGCTCGATACAGCGACTGACAAAAAGTGATCTTCAAGTCGAACGCCGCGAGACGCCAAAACGTGGTGTAGCGCCAAATCGCCGATGCCCGCTTTCACGGTGCACCACGAAACAAAACGCGTATTTAAAACATCATCCTGAGGGGTAATTCCCGTATTTTTAAGAACGTTCGCATGCTAATCTCCGTCTCAATCTGTCAAACATTTTTGACAAGTTTTTGACATTGATTGTCATTGATATGAGATTGCGATTTGAATTTGAACGTTTTTAGTTACTGAAATTGGTCTTCTGTTTCAATCTTTTGAAGATGACCAGAGGCAGAATGCTGTTTTAAATATTTATATTTAGCGCTAAACGCATTTAGTGGTGCAAGCGGGCCTAAAAGTATCCCGTCTGCTATAGCCCGTAGTTGTAATGTGAATGCTACTGCTCATTCACTATTTCCTGACTTCCTTAGTCAATGTATCCGACTGCCACAGGAACAGAGGGCGTGGCCACAGCTGGTGAAGCCGACTTCTTCTTATGTACTTTGTTATCAACAGTAATCTTGATACCTAGAAAGAAAGAAAGTCTATTCATTTGTCATAAGTACACATTTACAGGACACAATATAACGGAAAGGAAAAAAAAAATTGTACTAAAAATGAAAAAATTGCGTGCCTGTTGCACTAAATAGGCCAAGTTCAGCAAAATGCAAGACTTATTATATTAAGACTTATTAGTGTGTAGTGAAGTTACATGTAGGCCGCGTCATATAAAAGCAATCGTCGTTTATGTCACTTTTTGTTTGGTGAGCCGGAACGCGTCGCGGGCTTGCGGACGGAGAGCAATGGGTAGTTCGCCGGGTCGACGGCGCGTTGTGTCCACGCGCGCCTCAAAGAGATGTCAGCACAACTGACAATGTCCGCTAGGGCTGATGCCTGCCGGGGTTGCGGAAAGTCCTAAAGGGAGACCGTGGCCCCTGGGCTGGTTTTAGTCAGTAAGAGTCTGACACTCCTTGCCGCTCCGCCCAAAGCGGGAGAAGTTATTTGATAATCCGGCACGCGTGCTCCCATCGAAGGCGTTTTCCGGACAAAAAAATCACATAATGAACTTGACGATCGCTTTTAACCTCGCGTCCTATGTCGCGCGAATACATGATAGTTCGAATTTTTTGTTGGATGAACCTAGACTCGTGGTCGCACCGACAGAGGGCGCTTTCCGGTTTTCCGAACAAAAAGTGACATACACACGCGGCCGGCCTAACAGATGTTAATGAGTTTTTTTTTATAAAAAAACTTTTTACAAAAAAAATTAAAACCGACTTCCAAAAAAAACCACTACAAAGTGAAAAATAACTTTAATTTCGGAAGTCGGTGTCTTTGTTTTTTAATTTTCGTTTTTTGCCACCGACTTCCGAAATTAAAGTTATTTTTCACTTTGTAGTGGTTTTTTTTGGAAGTCGGTTTTAATTTTTTTTGTAAAAAGTTTTTATTTTTCACTTTTTAGTTGTGGTACCTACCCCACACAATATCCAATACCACTAACTGCAATAAATAACAGTGACAGGAAGTTATCATCATATCGTCCATATAAACTAAGTGGGAAAAATATGTATTATTGAAGCTAACTCAAAAACTATCTAAGCAAAGTCAAGAAAATTTATATGGGACCACCTCGGGAGCTTACCCTTTCAAACAAAAAAATAATTTTCAAAATCGGTCCACAATTGGCGGAGATATCGATGAACATACATAAAAAAAAAAAAAAAACATACATAAAGTCGAACATAGAACCTCCTCCTTTTTGGAAGTCGGTTAATAAAATAACTTATATTTTGAAGTGTAGTACTTAAATGATAATAATTAGTAGGAAATATGATATTGTTTGTGAAATAAGAAAAATATTGTAGAACAACAAGAACAAAATGTCACATTTATGCATTTTTAAAAGAAAACATTGTTTTTAGCTGCGTGTATTCTAACAAATACTGCAATAAAATTATATGATTACCTTGCAGCATGGGCGTCAGATTGTCGACTATTTCTTTGCCGTAGGTGTCGTTGTCCATGCTCGACAACGAGTCGAACCCATGGTAGGTACCTAGTTCGCGGCAGCGTTGCATGTACATACGCCACTTGATGTCTTTTTCGAGGCAGAGAGGGTTGCCTACGATGATACATTTGGCTTTGGCGCGCGTGATAGCTACGTTGAAGCGCTGATAAAAAAAAACGATTTTCATTAGTTATAAAAAGTAATTAAGTAAAAACTAAAAAACCTGATTGCAAAAACACAATCTATAGAATTTTGGTATCGCAGGCGTGGACTAACCTGAGATATGGTGTTACTTTTGTTTGTGCCTGCGATACCAAAAATCCGCCATATTGATATTTTTTTTAATTGTAATGACACTCGCGCAATAAAGACCAATCTAAGGACGTATCATTCATCAAAATTGGATCAGCCGTTTAGTAGTTACGAGGGAATATAGAGACGGGCATACACACATACATACAGGTCAAACACATAACCCATACAAGACTGCCCATTATACACTATGTGGTGTACAATAAAGTGTTTCATAAATAAAATAGCTTCTGCCTGCTACTTCGTCCGCGTGGAATAGTTACTTTGGGCTAACGCTAAAAAAACCCCCGACTTTGAAACATTCTTCATTGGTGCTCCGCTCCTATTGGTCTTAGCGTGATGATTAGCCTATAGCCTTCCTCGATAAATGGGCTATCTAACACTAAATTTTTTTTTTTTTAATACTAAGATTAGCGCGTTCAAGCAAACAAACAAACAAACTCTTCAGCTTTATTTATTAGTATAGATATAGATGTAACTTACTTTATCATCAACAAGGAATCCCAGCTGGAACTTGGCGTCATGGTCCAACAGGTTGCAGTTGGCGCGGACGGTCGAAATGATAATGATACGCTTCTCCTTCCCCTGGTAAGCTTCCACTGTGCCCACTTCTATCTTGTCGTAACCTACTTCTTTTAAGGATTTCTTGATTTGGTACACCTAGAATATAATAGACGAATTTCAATATTATGGAGTAGTAGGCACATTTGAATTAGAGATGGGCCGAATAGCCGGCTATTCGGCTGCAAAGCTGATCATTGCTTTCGGGTGACATCGGCAATGTTCGTGACTACGTTTTCGGCTCGTAGTTGCAATGTGCGGCGTCCGACGACCAAGGTGGACTTGTTGGGACGTGTTTTTGTTTACATTGCATTTTTGCTATCATTGTTTACGTGCAAGCCGGCGTTTCTTGGTGTTTTAATTTAAAACAAAGTTCAATTATGTAGCTAACACAGTGTTTATTATTTTATTTATAGTGGAACTACTTTATTGAAATTGTTTGCGTCATGTCGAAGAAGAAATCACAAGAATTTGGACTTGTTAATACGAGCAAACAATGGGCCGAATAGTCGGCGGTTTTAGCCGACTAGTCGCCGACTAAAAATTTGGCCGGCTAGTCGGTACATCACTAATTTGAGTGACTTGCGTAGTTAAATATTGTAAATAACTTGTGGAAATAGGCAGAAGGTCATTCTGTATGCATTTGCAGCACCCTCTACTTTACATACTGTAGTTGTGTTTGTCACGACTTTCACCAACGTTATTAGTTACTTGATGTATGCTAAATTGAATGCATGAAATACAGCCGTAATGTTATGTAAATAAACTCACCTGTCGTATGTATGGTGTGACGATCCCAATTTCATGCATCGGTACATTGTGCACCTTCACCAGACGCTTCACGTACAGCTGCACTATTTCACACTCCATCATGTTGAAGAAGCTGTAGGAATAGTAGATTGTTATTATAAGGGTCGAAAGGAATCAATTCCCATACGAGGTATATAGATGGCTAGGAATTGATGCCGAGTAAGAATTGATGTCTTTCACCTGTGTTAAACACTCTACTTTTCATTTCGAATATAAAGAAAGTGAAAAATAGTATCTAAAATATGTATTGATATTTACTTTGTTACAAAACCCATAAGACCATATTGTACGGGAGATATTATAGCTCTTAAAAAGCGCATACCTATGTGACTTCAAGTCTATCCGGATGAAGCTGAATACCAGTATTTTACATGGAGCGACTGCCTATCTGTTCTCCGAAACCCAGTAACTGGGTAATACGATACCCCTTGGCACAGATAATATAATACTACGTACAGATACCCAATCCCATACAAAGAAATGACACCTCCCTAAGTCTGGCTATTGACTGGCTACAGCGTAAATGTAGTACAGATAAGACAAATTGAGTAAAACGCCAACTATAAACGCCATCTATTGCAAAGAGCCCTAAACAAAAAGGTTTTATCTTTTTTTTGTTGAAAATACGAGATTTATGAGTTCAAATAGATAAATCAGCATTAAACAAGGAAGTTTTGATTTTTACTAATCTGACTTCAGCCAAAATCTTCCGTTTATCGCTTTTTAGCGACTGTTAATTTCATATTTGTTACCTATGCTGCCATCTATGATCTTTTTTCAAGACTAATTATAATTTGTTCGAATTGAGACCCCATGCCCTTGGTAAGACTGGTGTCAGTCTTCGGACTTCTGACGACTCGTAACGACTGTCAAAGATCAACGAATGACAGCCGGGACCAACGGCTTAACGTGCTTTCCGAGGCACGGAGGAGTCTCGGTATGTAAAGATGGTCACCCATCCACTGACCAACCCCGGCAAGCGTAGCTTAACCTGATGGATCGACCCGTGCGGCTGTTATTCCTTAGCCACGAGCTCCTCCCAGTTATATAAATCCTTGTTATGTTAACGTACCTCGGCGACTTGCCCATCCTCTGTTCCTTGGAGAGCACTCCATGGAACACCACAGCACGACTGTGTTGGTTCTCACCCAAAATGTCGATGTTGCTGATACTGTCCTCTTTGGCCAATGCCTGCAAACAATATTTTAATTATCATAAAAGTAGATGAGAACTCTATTTTTTGGAAACCGCGGGGTATTTGCGCGTCTTATTTACTTACCCTGAGTTGTCCCTTATAGAACAGTTTGTCAGGAATCTCGAGGATGTCCGGATTGGAACGGAAGTTGTTCCGCAGCATGACGATGTAGTTGGGGTCGTTACGGATGTCGCTGTAGATTGGGCAGTCCTTCTTCAAGCGCTCCATCAAGGATGTTCCTGTTACAATGACGTTATCAGTAAATAGTAGTTTTAACTTTTCGAGTTATTTATTCTTTATGGTAAACCTGCCATGTTTTTACTCTGCATCACCCTAAGGTTGACTGGTAGAAAATGACCCAAGCATTAAGTCCGCCTTGGTACAGTTGGTTTTTACTTGTGCGTAAAGTTTTAATAAATAAATAAATAAACAAACATGGTAAGTTTTGGGTGAGAACCAACACAGTCGTAGTCAAGTCAGTCAAACGTAGTCATGATCAGTATACAGAATGAGTTTAGTATGACTAATGTTTCGTACAGACTAAGGTTTTAGTCACATATTTATTATGTTCCTGGGGCCCTTATTTATAATCTACACAGGGATATTATGTGAAAGACCACTCTTTGACTTTCCTTTGCTAAGTAAAGTAAGCGATAAAGCGACTCATACTTTATTGTTATAAAGTTAATGTTAATCTATTTAAATAAAAATGAATTGCTGTTCGTTAGTCTCGCTAAAACTCGAGAACGGCTGGACCGATTTGTCAAATTTTGGTTTTGAAATATTTGTGGAAGTCCAGTAGGTTTAAATGGTGAGAAAATATTGAAAAGGAAAATTTTATTTCCCATACAAACTGTTCCTAGCTGTCGTTACCATAAATCCTAACTAACAAAGAGTGCTAGGCTTGCATGAATTCACTAATTTCAAATGCTTTTTCACATTTGGTTATACAAATAAGAAGATTATTCTTATAAAATAAGGTTCATTGTTTACTTAGCAAAGGATAAATGAGTCCGAAACAAGTCAGGCTTACCTTTATATTGCTCATGAGGTTTGCTAACGGAGAAACTTGAATGTTAGAATTTATATGCTAATGAAAGATTACGTTATTTCTTTGACATACAAACATACCTAGTCCTATCTTGTGCGCGTTGTGCGATATGACGACGGGGCCCAGCTGGTGAGGGTCTCCGGCCAGCACGAGGGTGCCGCTCAGCTTCAGCATGCCGCACACGGGGATGAGGCACGCCGGCTCGCTCGCCTGCGCCGCCTCGTCGATGAACAAGTGGCTGATGTGGTGCGCCAAGTGACGCGAGCGCATGTGTCTGAGGAACGAACGGGGTTTGAAGATCAGAATAACAACTACCATGCTTTAAATACAGGGTTGCAGCCTTATTCCCCTAGAGATTGTGATTACGTTTGGCCATCAGAGGGAATCAGCTAATGTCTGTTCACATCATCTTAGTGATATTTATTTTAGTAGTATGTATGTAAGTATGTATTTATGTATGTAATTAAGTATTATCTCATATTATGTGTTTTATTTTATTAAGCAATGAATTGTTTTGATTTTATGTATTTTACTTTCTCTCTACTCTTACACACGGTGTCTACATCTCTTTGTATCCCCCTGTCCTATCGCAGGTATGCTGGAAGAGATTTCTTTAGAAATAAGCATCACCTTTGGACGTATTTTTCTGTTCTTTTTTTCTTGTCTGTTGTTAAATGTGTGTACATAAATGGTTAAATAAATAAATAAATAGTCATTTTATAAGACAAGCTATAGAATGGCGGGCTGATTAACTTGACTCTTCTATGGCAGGTCTGCTGGAATTTTTTTAGGTATGTTTATTGATTGAATAAACGCTGAATGTGGCACCGTTGACCGAAAAGTTGTGCGGAAATCGGTTGTCATGGTATGGCCATGTGATGCGGAGGAATGTGGAAAATGTCTTGAGGAAAGTCTTGAGTATGAATGTCAATGGCTATAAGAGTAGAGGAAGACCAAAGAAACGATGGATGGACTGTGTGAAAGATGATATGGCTAGAAAGGGGGTGACTTCCGAGATGACGACTAATAGAGATTTATGGAAGAAAGTACTTTTTGGGCCGGCCCCAAATAAATTGGGATAAGGGCAGGAGAATGATGATGATGATGATTTATTAAGTGAATAAAATCAGAACATACATTTTACGCTCTCTCTCTCTCATTATACGTTCTTACGAGGGCGGGATATATAAATATAGGTATATATAATAATATAATAATTATAGTTATATAAGTATACCTATAATTTACAAGATATTAAGTTATCTTAGCCTTGGTACTGCCTGCAAATCTTAACTTGCAACATTACTAACCTTGAGGCCTATTTTGTATTGCAAACTATATTTATATTTACTTGAAGGTGCAAATAAACTATTCTTAGTTTGCAAACAACTATATTAGAAGCATACTGCCTAGTTGATCTAGTGGTCGCAAGCGCTACTGCTGAGCATGAGGTAATGGGTTCGATTCCCGAGTCTGATAAAGTGTTATTGGGTTGTTCCATCTGAAATTTTTCAGTCCGCAGTCTGGATTTGTGCCCGGTTGATGGCAATAGGCTCGCCCCCTATTACATGGGACTTAAACATAATTAGCGAAATGTGGGTGTACTCTAGATACACCTCTGCCGAACCCTTCGGGGACACAAGGCGTGATGTTATGTTATATTAGAAGGATTACAAAATACTGACGGCACAGAATGTGATATGTTACCTAGCAAACTTAGCGGCATGTGAGAGCGTGGTGATGACGATGCTATGTGCCATGAAGTCTTCCACTTTCACATGGTTGAAGTCCAGGCGACACGTGCCGTTCGAGTACTTCGCCAAGCAGTCGGGGAGAGTTTCCCTAAAAGATTAATAATTGTTAATAGTTCAGTATTTACAAATCCACATATTATGAGCTGCATTGCACGAGAGCGTCAGGCTAAGCGTATGCTGAGACGCAGGTCCACGCAGCGCAGGGCAGAGCAGAATTTTTAATACATGAATAGTTGTGTACGCTGCGGCGCAGACATGTGTCCGTACTGCTCTGCGTCTCGCTGTAGAGCCGGCACAGATTTTGGCGGCGCATGCAGATCGTCACTTGTTTTTTACCACTGATTCATAATTTTGTTTCAATGACAGATTGTCTTCTAGCTAGAGGTGGGCGCCGACCAAAAAATTGTCGGCGGCGGCACGCCGAGGTTATTTAAAAAAAAAAAGCAATTTTTGTGAATAATTTTAGTGAACTTACCATATCCTGAATTTCGAATTGGCACGTAGCAGCCAGCTTTTTGAAGAAAACATGTGCGAATATTTGATGAGCATGGTGGCGACGTGGTCCGCTGCCATATTGGAATCAGTACACACCATGATGCGGTTCTTAGCGTTTTTAAATACCAGCTGGAAAACATTACTGTGTTAAAATTTTGGCAAGTGAAACTGAAGGTTAAGATCTAGAGGAGTATATTGCATTAAAAACAGAACTAGTCTAAGACACAAATCGCTAACGTCACCGAAAAAACAGACAAGGTCAAGCCGGACACGATTGCCGCATGTCGGATGCATTGTGGGCTAAGACCACTACTACGTGGGTTCCTGTAAACGTCCAACGACATTGTGGAAGACCCAGGCGTAGATGGCGGGACGAAATTGACGCTTATAGGAGGGATTGGGCCATATTGGCTCAGGATGGAGTTGAGTGGAAAAAGGAAAAGGAGGCCTTTGCTCTGCTGGACAATACGGGCTAATATTTAATTAAATCTTTTAGTAGAATGAAAATAAAAGTGTCCTTTACATTCCAAGATTACAGGCATTACAAATATGATTTTTTGGAAAAATAACTGCGCTACAACTTCAATTTTTTTTAATGAATTTTCCAACTCTACTAGTCATGCTTCCATCAAATTAATTTACATTAGAATAAAGTCAATATTTGTTTATGTAGAAATAATATCAATTGGAAATATGAATTTAAATAGTTCCTTTGCAGTAATGTTGGCTCCCCTATTAGGTAGCGCCGTAGCGTATTCGTGTTCGTCCTACAACAGTGGTGCCAACATTAAGGCATAGGCACTATTTGATGAAACTCACTGAGCGTCATGTGTCCAGAGAATTTTTAAACATATTCAGCAAAAAGAAAATGCAATTAAAATGTTATTATTTTTTGTACCTGCAACACAGCTTCAACGATGGTGACAGTCTTGCCAGTTCCGGGGGGTCCGTGGAGCAAGTAAGGGGCGGTGCCCGAAGTACCCGTTACGATGCGTTCCACGGCACAACGCTGTTCCAAGTTGGCTTCGACCAGTGGGTTGAAGAAACTGGTGGGAGGGAAACATTGCATCATTATGCACCTTCAGAACAAGCTTGTTTAAAAATAGGGTTCGTTTTCGGTTCCCTGCTCAAAGGGAGCCAACGAGACGCTATCCTATTACTAAATAAGTATAGTGGTTGTATCTTTTTTTTTCGTAATATTATATGTGGTCAGTTGAAACTTAATTACTTTACTTATCAGACCAACAACGATAAGTAATGACTAGTGAGTAGTATGCGAGCCCGTGGTTCTCAACGTGAGATTTGCTAAGACTACGAGCATTCTCCAATATCTACAACCTGCTGAATGAAGATGGGGAGATTTTCACGATATTCGTTGCCAGAACACCTGTCTTCGACGTGTACCGTGTTCTAGCACGCAACAATAAGTGGAGTGAATGGCTGCAAGACGTCGAAAGATTTGTGTCGCCTTATCATGACTCAAAGGATCCGGAAAAACAAGTAAAGAAAATATTGGAACAGTAATGTATGAGTTCGAAGACTTACATGATTTCCGAAATACTCTCACAGCGATCAATCCTTTCAAGATCCCGCAAGAAAAGTATGACGACTTCATGTCAGATTACCTGGACTTACTAAAAGAACAGCCCATAATGACCCATTCTAACAATAATTATGAAACAAGCGTTCAGTTCTGCTATAGTTTACTCGTTGTTTATGCTCGCAAACCGGCGTCACAGGATAAATTGTTAGAAGAATTGAACAAGCAAGACTAAACATCTGTATTAAACTCTGTACTTTTACTGCTGCTGTACTTGGTTGCCCATTTTTGCCTTTGTTGACTGTTACATTTGATAAACTTGACTGTCATGTTCGTGAACAGGCGCCGTCAGTTAGGACTGGTCATCTCATGGCTGCCATGGCTTATTTTAATTTAACGAAGTGTATAGAGTGCCGCGAGTTTCTTGTGGCACTCTAGTGTCACTGCCTCGGCCCGGCTAGGGTGCCGTGAGCGTTGCATTGTCACTGTCACTTGTTATTTAGGTTAGGTTAGGTTAGAACTGTGACCACACAACGCACGAGCCGAGCGAGCGTAGCGAGCGGTGCCGCGGTAGCGGCCGGCGAAGTACCAGGGTCCGTTTAGGCACAAGACAATGTAATGGTTTGGGAATGTGGTGTTTTACAGCGATCTAACCTCGACAATCAAACAAAATACCAAGTGACGTGACTTAGTGACAGTGACAATGACAATCCAATGCTTGCGGCACTTTGGCCGGGCCGAGGCGGTGTTACTAGGGTGCCTGTAGTGGCAATTTATCCGATAGGGATAGAGTGCCACTGGTGGCCCTCTATACAGTTCGCGTCAAATAACTTTGCCGCTCTGAACTAAGCTACAAATGACTGCGCAGTAGTCAATCTGCCTTAAAAGACAGTAGTGCGCATGCCAGCGCGCATGCGCAACCTAACTTCAGAGCGGCAAAGTTATTTGACGCGAACTGTACACTGCTTTAATTTAATTTAATTCTTGAATTGTTTTTTGTTTTTCTCTTTTTATTACGGACGCTTTTAACATTTTGTATCGTTCTCACATGTATAACTTCAACATGAATGATGTAACCAATATATTTTATATTTTTATTTTGTTAACGCGGCATTTGATTACATCAACAATTTTGTATGCCTTCTGGCGGGACGTCGCGTATGAATGAACCAATATTTCTTTGTAAAACATCTGTATAATTTTTACCCTATGTTCACAAAATTTATAAATGAAATGAATTGTTCACGGAATATTTGTAAGCTTTATGGCAAATAGTAAAACTTGAAATGAATGTTACTTGGGATACTGTCTTAAAAAACGAGATATGTGACTGTTAAATTAAAACTTATATTACCATAGAGTGATAAAATTTTGTATTTCCTAAATTATGTTATTATTAGTGTTTACTATACTACATTTCAAGATTAGACACGTAACTAAACCTTTTTTACAGTTCGTTCAACGGATTTTGACTTCTATTGCGTTGGGGGTATGACAAATGGCAACTGCAGTAAATAGTCTGGCTTTTAATACCATCCTTATGCCTACGGTATAGAAGTCGGAAAGGTAGAATGGACTGTTAAAAAAGGTTTGTTCAAATGTCTAATCTTATTTCAAATGGAGTAGTCGGTTGTACTCGCCTAAGGAAGTATTTATCAAATGTATAAACGCAAAAGCCATCAGTTGTACAGCAAGTCTTTTTTTTCAACAATGGCAAATCAGCAACAAATTATTTTACGATCTTTTTTTTCCCACAGCTGGGCAAAGGGGCCTTGACCCAGCTGTGGGACATGTCGTTCGCGTTCTAAATATATGTTGAGTGGAATATCTGAAAATAATAAAAACAAATACCATACGAAGAAAAATACGAACAATTTTACTCACTTCGTGATCGGTTTAACCACATTCATGTTCTTATTCTCTTCCGGGAAGATCCTGGACTCATGACCCTCAGCTTTCACGGAGTTGACAGCAGTATGCATGCGTTCGAGAGGGATGCGGGACATGAAGAAGCGCACGTCGAATAGCGCGCCCGGGGCGTAGTAGTTTGTGAACCTGGGGATAAAAGTAGTATGAAGTTTAGAATCTTGTCCGAAAAAGACAGCGTTTCTTTTTGTAGTTTTTAAGGGAACAGGGCCTGCGATTCTCCATACAGATGTATTCCCCTTTTTTCTTTCTGAAACTATTCAGAAAGAAAAAAGGGGAATACATCTGTCCCTGTACATACATCTGTGCCCTTTTTTTCAGCAACTTATTGGTACAGAAATATGACCCTCCAAAAATTACAAAAATGCCCTATTTTTAACCTCGTGATTAGAGGACCAGAGAATTTCGAAAAGCTTTTAACAGAAAAGAATGAAAGGAACCTAGACATACTCTTTCTTAAAATATTAATGTAATAATAATTAAATCGGGTCAGTTTTCGAGGAGAAAAAAGGGGAATACGATACGTCGATCTCGTCAAATATTGATGTGATATAATCGGTCTGAGCGTCCCTATCGTACTCTACGGGGGCAGACTTGAGGTAAGACGAAGGCAATAGTTTCTTCAAATACCTATTTTTCAAATTCCCCGCAGGCCCTGGTTCTTTTAGTTAGGATATTTAACAGTCGGGTTGACAGTAAACATTTGTGAAATTGGGTCATAGAAATTGTACTGGAATAAAAACTTTTTACAAAAAAAATTAAAACCGACTTCCAAAAAAAACCACTACAAAGTGAAAAATAACTTTAATTTCGGAAGTCAGTGTCGCTGTTTTCTAATTTTCGTTTTTTGCCACCGACTTCCGAAATTAAAGTTATTTTTCACTTTGTAGTGGTTTTTTTTGGAAGTCGGTTTTAATTTTTTTATTTAGTATTAGTATTTAGCGTCGCTTTGTATGAAACAGAATTTTCAAAATGGCCCACAGTTGACAAAAATATCGACAAAGAAACATTAAAAAAAAATACATGGATGAATTTTTTGAAGTTGTTTAAAAATGTAGGCGTGATCATCTACCGCAGTAGATGCTCCACGGCCGTCGTTGCTCACTACGTACCAATGCGTGGCAAACCAATGAACCGCACAGCTAACGTGGCTAACTTCTCTGTGCACATTCTACGCACAACACTACAAGGTTATTGTGGAGCGTGACCAAACTTGGAACCAACGTACCTTGTTTTTAACCGACTTCCAAAAAGGAGGAGGTTCTATGTTCGACTTTATGTATGTTTTTTTTTTTTTTTTTTTTTTTTTTATGTATGTTCACCGATATCTCCGCCATTTGTGGACCGATTTTGAAAATTATTTTTTTTTTTGAAAGGGTAAGCTCCCGAGGTGGTCCCATATAAATTTCATTGACTTTGCTTAGATAGTTTTTGAGTTAGCTTCAATAATACATATTTTTCCCACTTAGTTTATATGGACGATATGATGATAACTTCCTGTCACTGTTATTTATTGCAGTTAGTGGTATTGGATATTGTGTGGGGTAGGTACCACAACTAAAAAGTGAAAAATAAAAACTTTTTACAAAAAAAATTAAAACCGACTTCCAAAAAAAACCACTACAAAGTGAAAAATAACTTTAATTTCGGAAGTCAGTGTCGCTGTTTTCTAATTTTCGTTTTTTGCCACCGACTTCGGTTAAAAACAAGGTACGTTGGTTCCAAGTTTGGTCACGCTCCACAATAACCTTGTAGTGTTGTGCGTAGAATGTGCACAGAGAAGTTAGCCACGTTAGCTGTGCGGTTCATTGGTTTGCCACGCATTGGTACGTAGTGAGCAACGACGGCCGTGGAGCATCTACTGCGGTAGATGATCACGCCTACATTTTTAAACAACTTCAAAAAATTCATCCATGTATTTTTTTTTAATGTTTCTTCGTCGATATTTTTGTCAACTGTGGGCCATTTTGAAAATTCTGTTTCATACAAAGCGACGCTAAATACCAGTGCGAAGCTTAGTCGAGGGCTGCTGTGGAGCGGAGCCTGGATCTTTTTCTCTCGTATTGTCACGAACTATATCGAGGCGAAAATACGATAGACCCTACGATAGACATTACAAAAGACGTTGATACTGTAACTGTGTATTGTATCTGTCTGTAATTTTTATGGTGTACATAATAAAGAGTATTCTATCTATCTATACTGTAGCGGCAACTACGCATCAAAGACTTGACATCACACAAATCCTGCATCGCACAATTAGACTTTACCGCGCGAATGATTTAATAGACTATCCGACATCAATCGTTGAGCAGTTGCCCGCCAGACACGACATCCGTCTGGTCGGAGGATCCTCCCTTTTCTAATGAGGATGAGTGAACTTTACACTTAGTTCCTCATACCTCTAAATCGTCGATATATTATTTCGTGCGTGAGAGTGTTGGTTACTTATTAGAACTTGGATCAAAAACATAATCAACCAAGGAGTCAGTCTGTTACCAAAGTATCTACATTAAGTTTTGACATTTAGATTATATTTAGATTAGGTTTTGATTTAGTATGTAAGTAAGTATTATCTCATATTATGTGTTTTATTGTATTAAGTAATGAATTGTTTTTTATTACCATTTAAATTGCAATGCCTTAACAGGTAACGAAGTTCTAAGAACCTACCTATTGTTAACATCTTCAAAATTCTGTACACTTAGTTCGCAATAAAAAATTGAATTCTATGCTAATTCTCCTTCATTCATAACTAACGACAAGATTTATTTTATGTTCTTAGGCAAATTAAATCATACTTACAATTGGTTCAGGCTCCCTATAAGCGCCACATTTTCATTGATCTCCTTCACGGTAGCTTCAAACATCACTTCGTGTTGATTGCACGGCTTTATGTACAACAAATCCCCTGCAATTACAAAATAAACTGTTGCTATTTTTCATTATAAATACCTCGTTTGACAAAATACGACGACTAGCTTATGAGTTATGATTGGAACTTATATACTATTATCAGAAAAAATCTGTGAGACCTAAGTATCGATGTTGTTGCAATTTAATGTCTTTATGATAGAAAAAAAAAACATTTTTCGTCAATAAGTTATCTAATTGTAAGAAAGAAGAAATCTGTGTAAAAGTACAGTTTTCGACTTTCGTGGTGCTAAGCCATTCGTGTCAGTCACAAGCTCACAGCACCTGTTAATAGTTGCATCACTTTTGCGCTGTCGAAAATATGGTTTATTTCGCCTTTGATTTGATAATGAAGATTGTATAATAATAAAATAAAATTTTGATTTTATTTCAAGGATAGCTTAAGACTAATGTGTGATTTTTTTATTTCTTGATATGGTTTGCTAAATAATAGGAGAAAATACATTACTGACAGGGTTTAAAAAAAAAAATTGTTTTCAACATTATTTTTCTGCTATATTTTGAATCGAAGTTTAAAAAAGTGGTTCAGCCACATGCAAGTAGACTATACAACGATGTTGATGATATTTTTAAATGTTTAAAATCAAAAGTAGTTTCTTGTGAAAAATTGAACAAAAATCAGTCCCGCGTCCTTTTTCGGAAAACTTGTTGCGAATATTTGTGATTTTCGATGAATACTTATTTGAAAAATCCCTTTCAGTCACATGCAAAACAAAGAACTTGACTTTTCAAATCACAAATAATTTTATTTAAATGTTTTTAATTTTGTTTTAATGAACAAAATTCATCAAAATCTGTCGATTTCGTGCACGGCCTCTGAATATGAATACAAGTTACCAATCATCAAGGAAGGCCTCTTCTCCGCGAGGCCCGGCACTTCGAGGGCGTAGCAGGTGCCGCACATGTGGTGCTGCATCACGACTGTCACTTCACTCATGTTGTATTTCTGTCAAAACAGTCAGGAACTTAACAAGTATCGACCGGTCATGGAGTAACATGCGAGAATCGAATCCGCAACACATAGCGCAGTCAAACACTCAGTAGCTGCTCCAAGTGTCGTACAAATTAATTAAATACGACCAATTTAATTAATACCATAACATCGTTAATTGTCTCAGGTGTGACATTGCAGAAATCCATTATAAAATCGCTTAAATGTTCTTAAAGAGTCATAATGAACCCTGTAAGAAATCGACACGTGTTTCACCTCTCAACGAGGCATCCTCAGGATGACGATAGACTTGTTGCGAACCCGGACACGACGTGTTGCCACGCCAAGCGCCGGACGCAGACAATACCATAACATATTAATATTTGCAGTGCAATACAGGAATTGATTTTGTAATGATGAATGCCGTTAAAGGACATACATACAATACTATTTGTTATTTGAAGACTACTACAATAAATTACCAATGTTATAATGTAACATGCTGGCCTTCCTTTAGGAGCTGGAGTGGATCGAATAATCGATTTTCCAGCCAGTACGCAAATTACGTGCTTGGCCGTGGAGTTGCGGACACCACCCCGTATTAACTATCTACCTCATGTTACATAAGGGTAACACATAATTAAGAGAAACTAGTACTCTTGGAAGCACGTCAGTTAGCACGCATTTTTTTCTTAGATATGTTTCAGTCTTTATCTTGCACTTATATGTAGTTTGACAGTTGTGCGACAGTGACAAGAATAATGCTAAGCCAAAGTCCATGCTAAATAAGTAACGGTTATAAATTCCGGTCAGTGATTTTGTTTCGACTTTTGGCCACTGGTTCAAATATGTTTGTGGCGGCGACGGGACGTGGCGGCTAACCACGGAAGATGGAAGTGCCGTGCCCCCCCCGCGTGCAGGGGAAATAAGCCACGCCCATCAAACCACTATTTATTTTCGATGTAGGGCCTAAACTTACCTTTATATTAACTCGGATGACGGTTTCTTCGTACCACAGAACATTGTGGAAGAATTTGATGTAATTATCCTTAGTTACACCCGTGTTGAAGGTTTGCCTGAAAATAAAAACATTTATTAATTGTACATCACAATATAGATTACATAAATGACTTAAAAGTTTTGTTTTAAAACATTTTTCCGGTTCTAATGGATAAGATAGGCAACCCAGGATCTAGAATTTTTTGAAGCGGAGCCAAAACTGCCATCGCCCCCCCCCCCCCTTGCAATCCTTTATGGAAGATGCTCTAAGCTCTTCAAATTTTCTCAAAATGAAAATTTTGGCAGCAACATAATAAACCAAAATTTCGATTTCGATCGATAATGTGCCAATCCAACAGGGGCAAAACTTGTAAAATAGAAAGCTCATTTATTGCAAAGTTGGGTGGCATACATAACATAATCAGCCTATTAATGTTCCCACTGCTGGGACACAGGCCTCCTCTTTGTAAGAGGGAGTGGGCTGTATTCCACCACGCGGGCTCAGTGCGGGTTGGTAGATGTCACATGCCTTCGAATTTTTGGTTCTAAGACATGCCGGTTTCCTCACGATATTTTCCTTCACCGTTTTGAGAGCAGTGGTGATGAAATTATTTACACAAAGTAAAGCGCCTGCTTGGGTCGTACGGTTGAATTTGTCGCCCCGGCTAGAAATAGGCTCGTCTCCTATTCCATTCTCCCCTGTCAACCATCGTGCTATCATTCACTCCCTTCTCTTTCATATCATTCATAAATTATAATTAGTCTTGAAAAAAGATCATAGATGGCAGCATAGGTAACAATTATATAATTAACAGTCACTAAAAAGCGATAAACGGAAGATTTTGGCTGAAGTCTAATTAGTAAAAATCAAAACTTCCTTGTTTAGTGCTGATTTATCTATTGTAACTCATAAATCTCGTATTTTCAACAAAAAAAGATAAAACCTTTTTGTTTAGGGCTCTTTGCAATAGATGGCGTTTTATTCAATTTGTCATAACTGTACCACATTTACGCTGTAGCCAGTCAATAGCCCGACTTAAGGAGGTGTCATTTCTTTGTATGGGATTGGGTATCTGTACGTAGTATTATATTATCTGTGCCTCCATCGATCATTTCTCGCATCCCATTTAAAAGGACAATGATAGCGAAATTAGGGTGCACTAAATGTAAAACACTTCTGTTTACTTTCGAGGAGTAGAAGGGAGATGTTGTCGCAGCGGTAAACGTGTGCATTCCCATATATATTGTATGCACCAACCATCAACATTGGCAGTTGACCAGTTTTTACCCTTATGCTGTTAGTAATAAGGTTAAAAATGGGTCAACCACTACCGTTCACCTACATACCTAATATCCGTTGCTAAAACTTTTTCAGCTGGAGTTGCCGTTTCCTGCACTTTCAAGCTGTCAGCAAAGATTTGTTTGTAATTTTTTGGTATACGGAACATATCATCGCTCCGACTGTAATAAATAAGGCATAGATATATTAGTAAATAAGCGATCATGTTTTATGTAAAAAGATGGTACTTAAAATTTTATATTAGGTAATATTTGCGCGCCGTTACTGGCAATAGGCCTAAGGGCCTGTTGCCGTTTCAAATCACGAGTTTGTGACTTTTATGTCATTGACATAAGGTTTATATTGCAATGATTGGCTCTCGCTCGTGAAATGCAACAACTATAATTATAGTATTTTTATCTCACGAAGCGACTCGCGCTATACTTGTGCTATACCAAGTGTACAAACACGGTGTGAATATGTGTGTGGGCGCAGGCGATCAGGACCATCCGAGACAACGGCGAAGTCGAAAGTGTGTGTGTTTGTGTGTGTGCCTGCGTGTGTTGTACTGACGCTACTCGTCTTGACGCACACATTCACAGCGTGTTTGTACACATGGTTACCACAAGTAAAGCGCGCGTTGCTTCGTGAGATAAAAATACTGTACACACTATGGGCTGGCGGACATCTGGCGAGGCGCAGCGCAGCGCATTCGTCACTGCCAAACAAATATCGACCTTGCAATAGTTCAAATAAAGTTGAAAATAAATAAACTTCCATTAGCTCGAGAGTGCGTCTAAGCGGAAAGAGGCGCGCGTCTCAGGTACAAATTCAAAGTCAAATAATTTAAAGTCAAATAATGTATTTCAATTAGGCACATAAAAGGCACTTTTGAACGAATGCGCTGCGCTTCGGCTCGCCAAATGTGCGCCAAACCTATTATTTTTTTTATTTTTATATTCTCGTTTTGTTTTTTTATTTTCTGTATTCGTTATATATGTATATATAATTATCTTCCTGTGCAAGTCTCAATAAACACTTATTTTTCTTTCTTTCCTTAACGCCTCTTTAGTGGAATAAAGGCGTGTGTACAACACTCTCGTAGGTACTTTATCATAAAACTTACTCAACGGTACTGGACTTGATAAGTTCTTTAGCCCACACTCCTTTTCTTGCGTACGGACTGATTATGCTGTCATGCCCGGTCTGACTCGCCTCCACGAACACCACCTAGAATTAATGAACATATTGAAATTTTGTTTATGAAAATTTTGTTTGATGTTCCAAGTAAGTTCCAAGGTCTTATACTTAAGGGGGATGCGCCAAGGTAGCCCGCGAAATTCAAATTTTCTTACGTTTTTTGCAATTTGCAGGTCAGTGTCAGGTTGTATGTTGATCTAAATATGATTTGATTTTGATATCAATTTGAATTTTTGACCATCGACATCGAAACATTATAATTTGAACTTTATAACCGAGTCATAAAACTCACAAGACCAAACACGACGCGTTATCGGAGTTCGACGACTAAACGGGTTATTTACACAAATAAAACGTGCCTTCAGTCATACGTCCTGAATACGAAATTACTTTAAATCTATAAACATACATTTAGCAGTACTCCACATCCTCGTCTATAGCAAGAAATACCCAAGATTAGCTATTGTTTAAAATATTGTAAATTTTTATACGTATTAATTAAGTGTACATAACTAATATGATTCATTGTGTTAAGTCCGTTTATACTGAAAGTAGGCAACGTCGCAAATAGCTGTCAAATATAAGGTCCCATGGACAAATTTTAACACAGCGTTCAGTACATCTAACCAAACATATCCCAGCAAAAAAAATATGATTTTATTTTGACCAAAAATAATAAATGGCATTGGGTAACCAACATTTTTGGTGTATTTTCGTTAGCTGATTTATTTTTCTTGTAAGTATCTAATGCGTTTTTCTTATTTTTTTTTTACCATTGTCCTTATTTTGGTGGTTTGAATGATTACTAAAAGTTTGTCATCTATTTTAATGGGACCTTATATTTACCTGATATGATTAATTTGACAATATTACTGTATGGAAATAAGAAATGTGGCTAACCAAGTACCTAGAATATTGATTATGAAATGCAATCATTAATATCTTAATTCTGAATATTTAGTTTTAGATGTAAAAAATGTGTTTGGAAACTTTCCAAATGCCCTTTTTACACCTAAAACGGTTACAACATCAAATTCAGTGTTATAATTGCAATTCATTATTGATATTCTAAGTACTTAGTTAGCCACATTTCTTATTTCCATCCAGTAATATTGCCAAATTAATCAAAACATGGAAATATTCGACATCTATTTGCGACGTTGCCAACTTTCAGAATCAACGCTCTTAAATCATTATAATATAAATAATAATAATAATTGCATAATTCGCTTATTTAATTCTATTCAACTTATCGTATATATACAAAAACCTCAACAAAACTCCAATAATAAACAATATAAATAAATAAAATTATCTACGATGAAAAAACGGAAAAAACCAAAAATATATATAAAACTCAAAAATGACAGTGTCAAACTCGGACTCCTGTAAGCGATACAAAATTATGAAGAAGTGAAAAATGTTGACGAGATCAGCAGCTCAACGTGCACGCCTACCACCCCCGGTCTCGCCGCCCAGCTCCGCCTCGCCGCCGCCGGTACCCAGCCCCATCGTGAGTGCTGTGTCGACACCGGCCGCGGTAGTTGCGTCGAGCTCGAGCGACGAGTATTTCTCCCCGCCGACGTCACCAACACCTGCACGTCGGCAGGGGAGAGGCCGGCCACCGAGAAGCTTGGGACTTAGGGGCCATCCGGCCCCGAGCCGGGTCCCCGCTGCCGGTGGTTGTGTGCAGCGCATGAGATGGACTCAGTCTATGAATGAGAACGTCATGTGCGCATATTACGGGTCTACAGAGGGAGGAACTAACCTCACTGCGTACCGTGTTAGGATGCTGTCTCTGTTTCAGGAACTAGAGCCAACCACCAACGTCTCGGCCCAACGACTGTCGGATCAGGTGCGTGTCATCCAACGCAATCATAGGTTGGACGATGCCGCACTTGATAGGCTGCGCTCAGAGGTACTGAGCAACCTTAGCGTTTCAACTTCAACACCGACCGCGGCACAAGCGTCAAACATTGATGCAATACCGCCGCGGTTCAACCAAGATGTGCAAGAGGAAGATGATAGGGTTGCCACAGTAAGTAGCCAGTGTAACGTTCGATTGAGGAGCGCACTGGAGGATGCGTTTCTCGAGTATAGGTACACTCCGACCGAACTTAGACCCCGATTACCACGCCTACCCATGCACAAAAAAAATAGGGCGCTGGTGTGTGCCCTGGACTCGCAGCTTAAGAATTTTTTCGAGAGCAGCGAGGATCTCATTGATACACACTCGATCATGTACTGCGCGGCTGTTGCGGCATGTCGGTTAGCTAATGTCAAGTTCCCAAATTGTGACGGAGCTAATCGACCAAAACCAGCCGTACCAGCCTGGCAGTGCAGGATCGAGCGACGTATCGATGGGGCTAGGGTACTCATCGGCAAACTATGCTGCTTCAGGGAGGGCAATACTCGACCACGAGTGATGCGCTTTGTGAGGCGGGCATTCTCGGGGACTGGAATCAGCCCTCGAGAATACATGCCCCGCGTCACAGAGCGCATCGACTTCCTGAAGCAGAAAGTTTGTGCGTGGGCGAGCCGTATTCGGCGGTATAAGCGGCGAGTGGATCGATTCACGCAGAATCGCATGTTCCAGAGCGATGAGAGGTGGGTATACAGAGCTTGGGAGCGACCTGAACAAAATGTGACAGACGTGTGCCGCCCGGATGATGCCGCCACGAGTGCATTCTGGCGCAACATATGGTCGGTGCCCGTCTGTCACGCTGAGGCTGGCTGGATGCAGGATGTCGAGCGAGTGTGTGAAACTATACCAGAAATGGAAAAAGTTGAAATAACGCCATTAGATGTAGCCAGAGCAGCTCGTCCGTTACCGAATTGGAAATCACCGGGACCGGACGGACTGCACAACTTTTGGCTAAAATGGCTACATAGTTCACACACTCGCCTGGCATCTCAGTTCCAGTCATCCTTAGAGTCTGGGTCGCTACCACAGTTTCTAACAACAGGCGTTACCCACCTGCTCCATAAGTCAGGTAGTCCCGCGGAACCCAAGAATTATAGACCAATCACATGTTTGGCGACGGTTTATAAACTTCTTACATCCATTTTGAGAGCGAAAATTAACACACATATTGACAAAAACTCGATCATGTCTGCCTCTCAAAATGGATGTAGGAATGGGTCCCGCGGTACTAAGGAGCTACTCCTCATCGACATGGCCATAAGCCAACAGGTTCGTCGAACCCGCAAGTATCTGTCGACATGTTGGATAGACTATAAGAAGGCCTATGACTCAGTGCCACATACATGGCTCATGAGGGTGCTGGAGTTGTACAAGATAGATGCAACTCTGCGCGCCTTCCTGATGTCATGTATGGGGCAATGGAGGACCGTCCTTCGCTATCCAGGATGTCGACAGATTCAGGGGAACGATGAGCCTGTATGGATTAAACGGGGAATATTCCAGGGCGACAGTTTGAGTCCACTTTGGTTCTGCTTAGCTCTGAATCCTCTAAGCACACTGCTGGAGTATTCAGGTCTAGGTTATCGGCTGAGGAGAAGTGGTCAGGTCATATCTCACCTCCTCTACATGGATGACCTGAAACTCTTTGCCCCCAACAAATTGCAGCTGATGGAGCTACTGAAGGTAACTGAAACATTCAGTAGCGCCATCAGGATGGAATTTGGTGTGGACAAATGTGCAGTCATGCATGTAAAGCGAGGGGAGATTATGGAATCCGAGGGAACTCAACTCTCGGACTCCATACACCTTAGATCCCTCTCCTCATCCGAAAGCTATAAGTATTTGGGTATGTCGGAAGCGTTAGGCATCAACGTTGCTGACATGAAGCAATCGTTGAGGGAGCGCTTCTTTGGTCGCCTGAAGAAGGTATTAACTAGTCTTCTTTCAGGCGGAAACAAGGTGCGCGCCTTCAACGGTTGGGTCATGCCGGTCTTGATGTACTCTTTCGGCATACTCAAATGGACTCAGACCGAACTCGACGCCCTGGACAGGAGGGTCCGTACACTCCTGACCGCAAACCGGATGCATCACCCACGTTCATCGGTGATGAGACTGTACATCCCGCGGAAGTGCGGGGGTCGAGGGTTTTTAAATGCGAAGACCCTCCACAACCGCGAGGTGTGCAGCCTCAGGGAATATTTCTTAAAAGCCGAAGTGGGTATGCACCGTGATGTGGTCGCAGTGGACAAGGGACTCACCCCGCTCTCCATGGCTAAAGAGAACTGGCGCAAACCTGTAGTACTTACTACAGATGACCGCAAGGAGGTATGGCAAAGCAAGGAGCTTCACGGACGCTTCTATCGGGCTCTCCATGAGCCCGGTGTAGATTTCTTAGCGTCCGTATCCTGGCTACGTTTCGGTGACCTTTTCGGGGAAACTGAAGGTTTCGTCTGTGCAATTATGGACGAAGTTATCCTGACGAATAACTACCGGAGACATATAATGAAGGACGGTACGGTTGACGTGTGTCGGGCATGCCACCGTCCGGGTGAGTCCATCAGACATATTATCTCTGGTTGTTCGCGTCTAGCTAACGGCGAGTACTTGCACAGGCATAACCAAGTGGCTAGGATTATTCACCAGCAACTTGCTTTGAAATATAAACTTGTGGATTCTGAGGTACCGTACTACAGGTATGTGCCCGACCCAGTTCTCGAAAATGACCATGTCACGTTATACTGGGATCGGTCTATCATTACTGACAGGACTATTGTTGCCAATAAGCCTGATATAGTGGTGATAGACCGATTAGTGCGCCGCGCAATGATAGTCGATGTTACCATTCCACATGACGGGAACCTCGTGAAAGCTGAGAAAGAGAAATAAATAAAATATCTCGACTTAGCACACGAGGTTGTCGACATGTGGAATGTGAGCTCGGCTATCATTGTGCCGATTGTCGTAACGGCCAACGGCCTGATGGCCGAAAGCCTCGACCAACATCTCTCGAGGCTCTCGTTAGGCGGTTGGATCAAGGGCGTGATTCAGAAGGCAGTACTCCTCGACACGGCTCGCATTGTGAGGAGGTTCCTGTCTCTGCAACCCTAACCACCGGTAGCTTGGACCCTGCTCCCGACACCGGCGGAACACTATTTTTTATATTTTTAAATGTTTTTTATATCTTTTTTTTTTAAGAAATATTTAAAAATGTAAATGAATATGTATATAAACCAATAAACGAAATAATAATAATAACCCCACCGCCGTATCTCTACGTTGACGTCGTGGTGGGGCTTGCGTGCTCCGAACTCTAGGTCCGTGCCGGTAGAGTTTACTTTGCCGGAACGGGTCTAGGATAAGGAGCCAGACCAAGAGAGATACAGAAACCCGCAGGGCAGCATGTGGCGAGCTGTTGGGCAGTAGCGACCCCACGGACCCTATCTCCCGGGAGTAATCTTGTTTCTCATCTCTGGCTTGCCTTTATTGGCCGGCTGGAGTGAACACTGACGAGGAACAGAGCTCCCACCTCATTCTTGCCTTAATTGGTCGGCTTGAGTGGAGATTCGCAAGAGCAAACGTGCTCGGAGGAAGGAAGTATTCCAGTAAGATGCTGGTAGGGATCTTGACCGTACTTCCGGGATTGTCCTGATAGCCGTGGAATACCGCTCCACTCCTCATAAGCACCTCAGGACATGTTGCCTCCTTGTCACTACGACACTTTGTGCTAGCGACCGTTTTCGGGGGCCCATTATTGAGTGTGCAAGTCACCCCCTGCCATTTTATCTGTGTACATTATAAAACATTGATCAGGCAGGGGCCATAGACCTTTCATAGTTCTAGGTCACCAGTCAACTTAAGCCACCCGAACCCATAGTCCAATGTTTTGTTTCCATGTTCTGCAATAGTAATGCACCAACCGGGGGTTGTCCTTGGGTGCACTTGCATAGTGCATAGAGGGATAACCGTCAGTTGGTGCCTCATTTCATTTAAAATTGTCTAAGGGGCCTCTGCGAGTTGGCTTCGGCCCCTCGTACGCCTTCCAAAAGACCGGGATCCCATGGTCCCGAGATATGTAGACGATATAAAAATAATAATAATAAATAAAATAAATAAACTCTTTTATTTCGACCAACAGTGGATCATATACAAAAAATACAAAATTACAAAATAAATCAAAATAAAAACACACAAAATTAAAACACATACAATATAAAAAGACAAAACATATTACATATCTCGATTGCCTAGCATGTGAACCATACAGCAATGGTTATTATTATTAACTAGCTGTGCCCGCGACTTCGTTCGCGTGGATGTCGAGAACAAAACAACGTCGTTTAGATAAGAGTATATCACCTTTTTGATGATTTAGATAAGAGTCCTGACTTTGGTACAGTTGATTACGTTAATGCTTCTCTATATACTATGTTTTGCGTACATGTCCACAATAAATTGGCCGAAAAAACCACGAAATCGTTGCAAATATACGAAACTGTTTTGCCTTATTTGTAAAAGGTAGGAATAGTATTGTTGAGCAGATTTTTTTTTTTGATAATTAGTGACTCTCGTTCAGTTGGTACAGCCCAAAATTGTACCCATCTTCACCATGACAATAAATTAGTGGATATTGCAGGGCGTCGTAAGCTCGGTGGGTTTCCAAAATGCGTTGAAGGCGATCGTCGCGTGTACGCAACACGATATCACGTCTCTCACACTCCTGGTCGACTAAAACAACTACAACTTTATCTGCGACGGGTGCATTGTGTCTTCCACGGTGTTCACGCACAGGACGTCTATCGGCACTTATAACAATTTTGAAATCATTGCTGCCTTGTGGAATTGACTCCAATGCAGCTTTGAATTCACGAACGTACTGGTTAACGTGATGCAGCAATTCTTGAAGTTGACCCAAAAGCTCAGCATTGAGCTGGGGAAAATTGTGATTTCTAACATTGAGCTGTTGCGTGTAATCGGATACAAAATAAATTTGGAGAAATTTGGGTTCATTTTCTGGCAGCAAAGATCCAATAAGGTGATAAACTTGACCTTGTACTTTGAAGGTTGGCATGAACGGTCCTTCCGTTATTTGTTTTGCCCCAAAGGAAGTCATTTGGAAAGCACTGTTATATAAACGAATATTATCCAAAAAATGTTTCGACTGGGGATGATCGCCATTCAGGAGACTTTTAAGTAAGTGAGGTGAATCTTGGAAATTTGGAAGAACAATTTTTCCATTTGAGCAGCACATTCCGTCTGTCTCTTTCCTCCATTTCAAAGCATGACAAAAAATACAAATTTCTCTCATGTCACCCACGGAAGTAAAGCCAGCATAATTAATTGTAGACGAATATGTGAACCCTGATTTTTCCCTATTGTCCCAAGGTAATAAAATATTTGCATCGTCATTTTCCATGGACTCATCAGCTCCGCTATTTGTTTCTTTATTCATATGGTATCGAGCTCGTTCTATTTCTAGGCGAGATTGACGTTGTTCTGCTGTTTCTGCTCGTCTTAGTTCATCTATTCTTTCCCTTTCAGATGCAAGATAACTTTCATTGTTCTTTGTATACCTACATAGTTATGTCTAGCTATTTGTAATCGTTCTTCTCTTTGGGAGAGAGATTCAGACTCGCGCGAGAGAGCGTGTCGCTCTCGGTCAGATGACAGACGTGCTTGGCGTTCCTCGATACTCTCTTGAGAACGCAAAGTCGCGGTCCGAGTTCTTTGCGAACTTAAGCGCGACTCCCTTTCTGTGAATGTCTCTGACTCACGTGAGAGAGAGTGGCGCTCCCGATCAGCAGACAGCCGGACTTCGCGTTCCTGGATACTCTCTTGAGACCGCAAAGTCGCGATCCGTGTTCTTTGTGAACTTAAACCTTTCGGTGAACGTTTCCGATTCACGTGAAAGAGCGATGTGCTCTCGGTTAGCAGATAACCGTGCTTCACGATCTTCTTCCGATTCCTGAGACCTACAAAGTCTCATCCTTTTCGCATTCCGGCTACGCAGCGAAAGGTTAGTTTTTTTTCTTTGAGGCATTTTCAAGGAAAATTAAAGCAATAAACAAAACCAACAACACTTATGACTGAATAGCCTACAAACTTAAAAGAACGGTGCGTCGAACAGTCTAGAGTGACAACGTATCGTCTGTTCGTGGTCGTGACTCAACGAATTGGCAACACTAACTTACTGTATAACGATTGGCACTATTGGATTCAAACTACGAAGTAAATAAAATACAATCTTTACTTCGTACTTCAAACCAATGACCAAAGTTGACCAAACGAAACCAATAAGATAAGCCATTACTTTTTTTTCGACCAATTTAGAAAATCGATAAACCAAGCAAGTTGCTTGGTTTATCGATTTTCGTAAAAGTTCTTTTACGACACACGCAAGAACTTTTAAGACACCTATCGAAATTCGAAACCCAATTTGCCTAGTAAACACGGTGGACGTCATTCTCGCGCGGAAAATCTTAACACCGCGATTCAGAAAAAAACTTTTTTGCAAAAAATTAAACCGACGAAAAAAAACTGAAAAGCGAAAAATAAAAACTTTTTTGCAAAAAAGTTTTTTATTTTTAGCTTTTGAGTTACCATTAACCGCCTGGCCACGGGACATTCGCTACAGCGAAAATTCGCGCGGTGCGAACGGCGAAGCGTCTTGCGATGCGACTAAAACAAATGTATAGAATTTCGCTCCGCAAGACGCACCGCCGCGCCGTTCGCGCCGCCCGTTCCGTGGCCAGGCGGTTTTAATGTTTGCCTCAACCTCTGACCGTCGATGACAGTCATACCCCAGCTAGGTGTAAAGTTCTCATCAGGGGGAATGAAATAAGCCCAAACACGATGTAGCTGCTGTAAACTGGTGAGGAGCTCTCGCGACTGTCTTCTGACTCCATCATCAGATCAACTCTAGGTCTTTATTGTGTAGTTGTGTCATCAGAACTACATATGTGTGCGAAATTACAACAGAATCGGTTCACAGTTGAAAATTCAGTACGTGAAACATCAATCAACCACAATTTTTTTACACTTACTTTATGGGTTACAATTTTAATTTTATGGGACCAACTTCGAAGTATACCCTTCCCAATAAAAAAAGAATCGTTCAAATCGGACCACTCAGTAAAAAGTTATGCGTGGTCATACATAAAAAAAAATATACGTGTCAAATTGAGAACCTCCTCCTTTTTTTTTCGTCGGTAAAAAATGACGTCATTTGCACAACGCCATCTATCGGATTTGGAATTCAACTATCAACATTAGTTCTATTTTTAGTCTTAAGATGTCGTTGCAAGTACTATACTGAATTGCGTAACGTAATATTTTACTTCTTGAACTCACTAAATTAATCATATCTTTTGATAGAGTGAACCGATTTCGATGAAACAAAAACTAAGTTAAACCTCAAGTTGCGTATAATTTTTGTATATAAACATTGTCAGCATTGAATTCGTAGATTTTACGTGATGTGCGCACAAACAAACAGACAAACAGACAAACAGACAAAAATTTCAAAAATGATGGAAATGGGTTCTGTTACTTATCTTTTCACACGCTGGCTATTTTTTGTTTCAATTTCTTCAATGTACAAAAATGACTTTTCTACAGATTTATTATATGTATAGATAATTATGAATCATTCCTAATAATTTAACACAACTCCCAAGATCATAAATTACGAGGGAAACCCCTTTTCAAGCGCTGTTATTTTAATCGTTTTTAACCTTGACTTGGACAGGAAATAAAAACCAGTATTGTGAGTAAAACCTACTATAAGAACAGGTTGCCAATTCACTGCTAGAGGTACCTACAACCAGCGATAAATGTCGATGATTATTTCGGATATTTTATTATTTCATAGTATCCCAAATAATATGATTAATTACTTATCGTTTTAAATCTGAGTTTTAAATATTCAATGTGTAACGGAAAGGGTATATCTATCCAAAAGGAATGAAGATTATATCAGGTATAGAATCTCTATGCAAAGTTTCAGTTCAAAATAAATTACTCTCTAATTCATACCATACTAGTCTTAAATCATTTACCAACAAACAGTACAGCAAGTTTTCTTTACCTAGATAATATTATTCCAAATATTTAAATACCTAGTGTAAATATTTTTGTTGCTGACTGTACTACATCGTGTACAAGCGCTATTTCAATCTCAAATATTCTTGTTATGCATAGTACCTACCTATAATCTAGTTTGGGATTGTAAATATTCAGCAGTTCCAAAATATACCTCAGAAGGAAATCACCTTTGATTTCACTATCCGCCAGTTGCAGAAACGAACTTTAAGTTTTAAAGCTGTCATTAAATGCGAAAGCAACATTAGAGTCGATTTTAATGATTCTTTGAACAAATTAATGAAATCATTAGCGTTAATGATCCATTACGGAATGTTTGTCTTTGTGCAACTGAGTGTATGTGTATCAAATCAAGTATTTAACCATTCTTTGTTAGGTTATGATAACAGGATGAATAATATCTTATGAAGTTATGATAGACCAGCTTTTGCCCGCGGCTTTGCCCGCGTGGAGGTTGAAACTTATCCCATGGGAACATAATACCGGGAAAAAAACCGAGCGAACCTTACAGTAGTCTCATAAATGATATTATGTATCATCTAACGTCTCACTTTGGTAATACTGCATCCGATATCGATACCGATGCCGATATATCGGCGATACTCGGAAGTTTGCCGATATATCAGCATCGGCGATATCTTTTTAGCCGATTTAACGATACGCGTATGTAACGCGCGTGTGTCTCGTCTATTTTGTTGCAAACGAGGCACGAATAACTATGTTCGGGGAAACCCCGCGTTTTATTCAGTGTCTTGTTTCACCCGCCCACTTTGTCCTCGCACTCGCTTAACTATCCCATTTCGCTAGGTTGACTGTTGTCGCGCGTCTAATCTCAACCTGTCTATAGTTTTAAACGGTTTTATTTAGTTTGTCCTGATAATTGTTCATTTTCAATTAATTAAAAAAATAACCTGACATGTGTTTTATTTATTTTACTTTCATTTTTGAATTCAATAAACGTATCGGTATCGTATCGGCAAAAAGGCGTATCGAGGCATCCCTTGTAATAAGCAACGGGCCTCGTTAAGGGCTCTCTAGCACCGCGCGCGCTCATTGGTCAAATCAAACAGCGAGCGCTTCCCCGACTTCCTGTAATACACTTCCGTCCCTTTTCACGAAATCACTCCCACAGGTTTCCCACTCCACAGATAGCAGGAAAGCAAGAGGAAAGATGTTACACGTCAAAAATTATATATGTCCTATTCCTGACCCAGGTCATGGCACAATGGTCATGGTGCCAAATCCGTAAAACAAAAGGTAACAGACAGACATTTTGACAGAGTTGCTTTCGCATTTATACATAACTAGCTTCCGCCAGCGGCTTCGCTCGCGCGATAAATTTATAAATTATAGCTTACTATTATGCATATAAACCTTCCTCTTGAATCACTCTATCTATTAAAAAAAAACCGCATCAAAATCCGTTGCGTAGTTTTAAAGATCTAACCATACATAGGGATAGACAGCGGGAAACGACTTTGTTTTATAATATGTAGATTATGTAGTGATATTAGTATGGAATGCTATGGATGTGATAAAAAGAGTGCCATGAACGACAACCCTGTGCACTCCAAATTCATCCAAGCCCTCTAAATAAATGCAAATAAAGTATTTTTATTTAGAGGTTGGCCTAGTTAGAATATCTAAAATGCACGTCGTTAGCCTTCAAGCTATCGACCGTTAACAGTCTTGGTTATTTTTGTGACTACTACGTACAGTATGATCTGAAATCAATACTTATCATTTATTTAACTCCTGAGTGCATTTAGCATCGGGAACTACCTATTTATGAAATCAATACTTATCATTTATTTAACTCCTGAGTGCATTTAGCATCGGGAACTACCTATTTATGAAGCGAAAACTCGCATCGTAACTGTATTTCTATCTGACTTGTATTAACTCAGTATTTAAGAAATGAAATGAAATTGTTTATTCTCTAAATAGGATATCGAAATCACGTAATAGTGATTTCGATATCCTATTTGTATGACACACTATGAAGTACGCGGGCTCGTTTTGTCGGGCCAATTCAGTGAGCGTAACGTAGTCCGAAGATATAAGAACTACACGATAGAGAGAGACAGAGGCAACTTCTAGGTGAATTTAACTGTAGGTAATCTAAATTGCACTTTATTAACCGACTGTTGCGCTACGGCAGCGAGTCGGTTCTTATTTAGATGGAGTGAATCTTCTGTACTGTTCTGTGCTATTACATATTACACGTCAAATTAAGAAAAAAAAAAGCTTGAAGGAGTCGACATTTTCTATCTGACTACCACTGAGAAGAAATTTCGAAGCAAGCTCAGGGGTGAGTCTCTTTTAAAGCCCAGACATAATCTTGGTCAGATGATGTCTCATCTAGTAAGTATTAAAGGAAGTGGTAACTGTAATGGACGTGGTATCTAATTATCTAATGAAGAATTTGTAAACAATAGTGTCGAGGTTACACAAACATTGATAACAGTGCGTGGCGGTCAATTACAAGAAGCTGAATCATGGTGCTCAAACTCTGTTTTTTTTTTCTCTTGTATACTACCGAAAGTTTTTAATGTCACGCTTTTCCTATTAGGGGTAGGCAGAAACTACAGAACGCCACGTGCTACGCACGATACGAAAAAAGTTTGTTTTCAGCATTGAGATCAATGTAAACTAGAGAAGACACCGTGAACAAAAAATGTGTCCCTCGGATGTCAAGTTTGACAACTGCGGTGCATGCGCGGTGCAAGGAGATTCTCATACAGTATCCGTACCCGCAGATGAGACACAGTCTGCTTCTTCTGCCTACTTGATAACTAATTTACCACAGCGCTCGATTTGCTGCGGAAGTGTATTTATTCTAGGCAAAAAGGTCTTAACTGCGGCGCGATCGCCGCAGTTGAACGAGACAAAGTAGGAATTTACGGTGTCTTCTCTAGTACGTTAGTACTTATATCTCGATGGTTTTCAGACATTTTGCGTGTCAAACAAGGCACTGACCGCATTTTCAAAAAAGACAAAAAAATATGCAATCTGGTATTTTTTTTTGTAATTGCCTGGTTAGTTACTGGCGTTACTAAAAGTTTACAGAATTTTTTAATGTCACCTATAATTCCAAAAACGAAAGAACCTTTCGGAGCCACCCGACAAACGAAGCGGTGCTTGTTACGCTCCTCCTGACGACAGTCGACACCGATGATGAGTCCGACAATGATTAAAAACGATGAATAAAAATAAAAAAAAGACTTATTTTAAACTCTTTATTAAACGTACGGTAAAAACGCCGCATTATGATTTATGAGTAATTTCTGATTATCGAATAGTCTGATTCACTTTTCTAATTTTGTCTGATATAATTTTTGTCTAGAACCTTTTTCATTATGTCCAACAGTTTTCAGACAGAATACTGTTACCGATCGCTATAAAATTTCAATACGTTCAAAATGGTTTCAAACAGATGCTCACATTTTCTTCAGAAAAATTATTTATTCGCTTCAACTGACCAATGGTCACATGAAAACCAGATTTTCAGACGGGTTGCCATGGTTTTTATTTTATGCCTCATTTTTAATTTTCTCAAATGGTGTCCTAGGTGTGACGCGACTGGTTTCTGAGAATTGTGTTTTCGGTATCTAAAATCTCTCGTTCAACTAAATTCTGAGAAAATCAGACAGTTTACTATGAAAAAGTACGGTTTATTTTTTTTTACATATTTCAAAATGCGGTCAGACATGACGTAACACGAAAATTTCTGAAATTTGGATTTTTGAACCTTTATCGATTTGATACGGTTTTCTTCGTAAAACGTTAAGGCCAAAATTTTGGTCATGGGCTCTCGTACTAATAGAATACATTTAAATTTGGAATTCTAGTAGGAAAGCAGTGCGGTACCGTTTCGGTACAGTACAGAGTGCACAGTATAAAAACCTACAGTAGGAAATCGCCTTTGATCTCGTTGTAAATGCCGACAACGTCGCGACAGCTAGCAGTTCGGTACGCGTCTCGCCCCTCACGCCCCACAACGTAAGCAGTTCGGTACCCATCTCGCCCCGCACGATTGGTCTGTCTAGGCGTTTTCGTGAAACGACTGTATGATGTTTAGACTGTGACAGAGTGCTTACCGATCAATGAGGAAAGGAAACATAAGCAGTGCGACTGACTGTGCAGTGCAAATGAGGAAACGGCCTTAAAATAAATATTCCTTTGTTTTCGACCAAATTCAAACATCTTCCTTACACGTGCGCTAAATGTTCATTATCTTACATAATTTGAGATTTGTTATCTATTGTCTCCATTCAGCCTAAAAATCCTTATTACTAAATTCTCGGTAGCGTGCAAAGGATTGAAACCCATGGACGAACTGTAGTTGAATAACAATACATTTTTTTTTTGCGCCAGCTAGCGGGAAACGATACAATATTTTGTGGGAAGGCTTATTCTATACTGCGAAATTAAAAAAAAAAACCCAAGGTTATGGTTCCAGGAATGTATTAAAAGGGCCACGTGTGCATCCTGCTGGGAAATGGAATAGAGAAATTCTCGTGTCAAATAGTTTATTTATTACAGGATTGACGAGGGCATGTGAAGCCCATGGGCGGCTTTGAAACTCTGACACTAACCACACGAAAAAAAAAAAAGAGATTACAGGATTTACAACTTATTTTGCAATTCAGGATGAATTGCAATTGCAACACAAAATTCACTTTTAATCCTACTAATGGTATCCTACTATATATACAGTGGTGGTCATATAATTAGAAACAGAGAGTCACTTGGTAGTGTTAATCACTTTTTATATTATTATTGCAATTTATTGGAGGTAAAAGATTAAATTACCACATTAAAATGTGCGCTCGTAACTCTAGTTTAAAACCTATCATTAACATTCCGGTAAGTAATAAAAAAATAAAAATAAATAAAACTAGGAAAAAAAATTATCAATATCTTTACTACTAGCAGTCGGACAACTAATTAGAAACACAAGAAATCAACACTAAAAATTTAATCAAAACTCCAATAATTTGGATAAGTCGTGAAAGGATACTATCGAATACCTTATTCATAATCGATTACTACCTACTTGGTTGACAGAGGCTACCGTCTGTTGTCGATTACAACTTTTCAACGACGTGGCATTGATTCTGTGCCACAAATTCTCTATCGGATTTAAATCCGGACTATTAGCAGGCCACTCCAACATTGTCACCGATTGTTATCTGAGAAACACTTTTACGCTGTTTGCTGTATGCTTTGGGTTATTATCGTATTGAAATATCCAAGTCACTGGCAAATTTTCATCGGAATATGGGATCTTTGTTCCCTCTAAGATGCCTCTGTACTGATACTGATCCATTAGGCTTCCAAACTTTCTCACGGGACCAACCCCGTAACCCGAAAAACATCCCCACACTGTAACATTTCCGCCGCCGTGCTTAACTGTCTTTTTGGTGTACTTTTCATTCAACGCCTCGATAATTTGTCGTAATAATATCGTTTACCGTCCGAATTTACTAAATGTATCGTAGTTTCATGCAAAAACAAAAGTTTTTTTTAGTGATGAACAATCTAACTGCTAAATTTTCTAGCGAAGGCTAGACGATTTTCTCTAAGTTGCACGGTAGGAAGTGGTACCTACTTTCCTAGCAAGTCTTCCAAACAATTTCCCTTCACCCAACCGTCTGAGGACCAGTCCTGGTCCTGGAGACACGTTTCGAGGGTCGTTCTGTGAAAATACTACTTTTCGAATAATATTAGGACCTTTGAAGGGATCCGTGTTAGCCAAACGAATCATAAGCCTGTCTTCTTGAATTGTGGTCTTCCTTGGCAGAACTGTTCTAGGCACGTTATCCGATGTTCCATGCTGTTTGTAATGTGCAATGGTGTTGAATACCATCTTTACGGAACACTCTAAGTGAGTGGCAATTTTTCTGTAAGCCCATTTTCGTTGGAAATGAGAAATCACACTAATTTTTCTTGTTGCTGCATCAGACCTATTGTTTTTACCCATTTTTAATAATAAAATCACTCAAAATGTAACATAATTAAATTAATAAGAAAAGGCGGCAAACTGCCTAATGTGATGACAATATGGAAGATGTATTGTAGTTTCAAAATTCTATTTTAGAACATAAGTTACACTTTGTTTCTAATTAGTTGTCCAACTGCAAGTACTAAAGACATTGAGATGTTTTTTTCAAAGTTATATTTTATTTATATTTTTTAATACTTATCGGAATGTTAATGATAGTTTTTAAACTAGAGTTACGAGAGTACATTTAATTGTGGTAACTGAATCTTTTACCTCCAATTAATGGCAATAATAACATAAAAAGTAATGAACACTACCAAGTGACTCTCTGTTTCTAATTATATGACCACCACTGTATATATAAATGTTCCATTAAAATAGATGGACAAACTTAGAAATCAATCAGACCACCATATTAAGGACAAAGTAAAAAAATAAAAAATAAGAAGAATGCATTTGATACAAGACTTACAAGAAAAATAAATCTTCTAACTAAATACACAAAAAATGTAGGTTACCCAATGCCATTTATAATGTTAGGCCAAAATAAAATTACTTTAATCAGAGTTTTTTTTTTTTTGCTTGGATATCTTTGGTTAGACGTACTGAACGCTGTGTTAAAATTTGTCCATCTATTTTAATGCGACCTTGTATAATATTATAAATATGTAAGGTTATGTTTGAGTGTTTGTTGCTCAATTACGCAATAACAGCTGAACGAATTTGGATGGAATTTGGCACACAGATAGTTTATAACCTGGATTAACATATAGGATACTTTTTATCTCGGTAGTACATTACTGTGGGATAATTACCGACCTCCGCTCAGGTGAAGCCGCAGGCAGAAGCTAGTAATTAATATTTTAGTGAACATTTATACATAGAGCGATATTTCATCATTTCTAATACCTAATATTGATAAACATTAAATTAATAAAACAGCGAAATATAGGACAGCTATTTGCGACGTTGCCAACTTTCGGAATGCACGCTTTTAAATTCGTTTGTATTTCGCAATAGGATCGCCCATTCGCCCCTATTCTATAACAGGCCAAATGTGGGTGTTATATTGGTAAACCTTTGCCTAACCCTTCGGGAAAAACAGCCTTGGAGATATGTATTAGGGTTCCGTACCTCAAAAAAAACGGAACCCTTATAGGATCACTTGTGTGTCTGTCACAGCCAATTTGCTCCGAAACTAATGGCCCGATTAAGCAAAAAATTGGTACACATATGTGTATTTTTGTGCCCCAAACACGGACGTGTGACGTAAATGAATTTTGAATATGAGATTCAATTTTAGGGGGCAAATAAGAAAATTTGACCATTCCAACCCTTATCACCGAAACTGCAGAGTCCAAATTTCTGTTTTTTTTTTACAGAGAATGGTTTTATTTGCAGGAAAACCTGTAAGAAGAGTCTTACAATAACATGGTAAATCTCTCAATATTGTGCGTACAAACTTACATTTGCAGTTGGAATGTATGGGAGAACATGTTTCTCACTCAACTACAATGTTAAGTTTGTTCTTTGGATAAATTCATCCCAACTACGGAACCCTTACCAACTTGGGCGGTTTTTGTGTTAGGGTAGGAACCGGCAGTGTTTTGAGGTACTATTTTATGTAATTTTGACGTTCAGAAAGTGCTGATTCTCAGCCTAATTTGTATAAATGATTATTGATTTTGAAGGGTTGATGGCCGGTGGAGCAGATGATTCCTGGAGTGGAGACCCCGTATCGGCAAGCATAGTGTGGGACGCCCCCCAACTAGATTGAACGAGGAAGTTGTCTGGGACAGACTGGATGCGGAAGGTGGAGGACAGGATGATGTGGTGCAGCCTGGGAGAGGTCAGCAGTTGATTGCAATAGGCTTAGTTGATTGATTGATTATAATTATTGATTTCTTTTCTACACCGTCAACCTACACAGTTCAAACCGGAAAACAGCAACAGCTTGGCGCATGGCGGCGGAAATAGATATGTATTTCCTTCGTAGAGATCTCGCTCTACTACTGAGGCAGCTTCTAATAAATAAATGATGACGTCCTTGTTTAAAAATTTAGATCGCTGTAAAGAACGGTTTTGAAAAGGCATAATTTGTTTTTTTGTTTCTACTCAATTAAGTTTAGATAATGACCACCTCACAGAAGCACGATACATGATACCATTTTAATACTAGTAGGGGCAAAGTCCACATTGAAATTGTCGAGTTCGGATTAAATTGAATGCATAATTATTTATGAGTTTTAAAGCTTTATTGATAATAGTCATATTTGTTTGACACAGTGTAACACTGTAATATGACTCGACAACTCGTGTATGATTTGAACTGACGAAATAACACTTAAAAATGACTCGGACAAAGAGTCAGCTTTTTAGGACTCTGCAATTTTAAAAGGGGGTTTTAGCAAACCCTGGTGTAGAATTTGCATTGAAACGCATTCATTACATTTAAAGGCACACGCGCAGTTTTGTATTATTGCCTAAGTTTGATCAACAGTATTAAATACTGACGCAATTATGGGAGGACAATGTTAGTATTATTATGTTGATTAGATTTTGAACAAAACAATCATTGACCAGGAACACAGGCCACAGCTGTCTTGTTGTTATCCGAAAATGATTAGGTACAGAAGCAAAATTGGAAAACCGCGTCTTTTATCAAACTTGTTTTTATTTTAGTCAGTAATTATCTGTTTAGTCATAAATTTTATTGAGCATCAACAGAAGAACAGAGTTTTATGTTTTTCGTTTTAACAGTCAGGTTTTGACCTCAAAAAGTGAATGATGAATTTATTAAAGAACTAGCTCTTGCCCGCGGCTTCGCTCGCGTGGATGTAGGAAAATATCCCACTGGAACGTACTACCGGGATTAAAAGTATCTTATGTGTTAATCCAGGTTATAAACTATCTGTGAGCAAAATTTCATCCAAATCCGTTCATTCATTTCTGCGCCAATCCGGAACATACATCCAGTCAAACAGACAAATGGACACAATTTTTTTTTTTTTTCAGACAGGGATTATCTGTTTGTACATCAATTTTATTGAGCATCAACACAAGAACACATCTATCTTATTCATTTTAACAGGTCATATTCTGACCTAAAAAAGCTAAAGATTAATTTATTAAAGAATGAAGTCAGACATTAATTAAGTATAAGAATACTTTTATACATATATTATACATTGAGTTATAATGTACTATAACTCAATGATATTATACCATTCCTTTACAACCAACTAAGAAACTTTATATTGGGAATAAATTTTTGTGTGCCTAGGTTTTGCTTATCAATTCTGACTATTTAGGATGTGAGCATTTCCAAGGGCCAGGCCATATCCGGAATAAGTGTATAAATGATTAGTTTATGCTATCCTAATAGGACTATTGTAGTCTGGTGTTAGCAGAATTGATAAATCGAACTGAACACAAAGTGCCATTAATTTTATGGGGATAATTATTTTGTGTCCTGAATACTAATTAATTATTTTTCAAAGGTATGTTGACTGAACAAATACTTTATCGAGTGACAAATTCGAAATACGGGCCAAATCTTTGGAATTTATAAGTTCTTAAATACTTACTTTAAAAAGATTCTTGAATCTGCAATATGTTTCAAACACGAAACAGATTTATCTGTTCCGTGGTTTCAAAGAACTTAGAACTCAAATAATAATATGGTAAAAAAGAAAATGCATTAGGTCACTTACCATTTCTTTCATGATGATGATACTTTCATTAGTTTCTTTCTTTTGAAAGTAGAATATTATTGGAGTTTCATACTGTCCGATGTTCGGTGAACTAAACGAAACCACGATTTCTTCCAACAGTTTGTTCCCTAAAACATTATAAAAATCAATGAATAAATAGAATATTAGTTTAAGATGTTTCAAATCGTTTAAAAAATCATAAGTAACATTGAAACAATTTTTTATTGAGTTTTTAAGACATTTTTTATCATATTAATCTGAATTGAATAGTGACCAATTTAATTGTTTATATAATTAACAGTCATCAAAAAAAAAAAAAAAATTTTTATTATTAAATAATGTTAGCCCTACAAGGGCTTGAGGCAAAGTGATATCAATTAGGGCGGTCATTTAGCTCATAAAATTATAGACTCTATCAGTAGTATCAGTCTAGTTACTGTTGAAGATGGCAACATTGTATTGTTAATATTGTTGCCATACATTACGCTCTTTCTTTCTTTTTCGTGATATCAGAGTTTAAAAGCTGCTCATGGGCTTCTGACTTGACTTCACATGCTGTCGAGAAATATCTCTGAGCGGTTTCCTCACTATGTTTTCCTTCACCATTTTTGATACATTACTATTATGTTCAGTAAAACACGAATTAGGTAATTCACTGTTTTATTTCATGGATAGCATAAGCACTAGGTAGCCTTACACTAACTTGATATTATTCAGCATGTGGGGTACTTGTACAAATCTTATTTGTCAAGAAGATTTCCAAGTACCTACATTACAGATACACAACATACCTTTCCCCCAAGTATGCATGAACACCGAAAAAACATAATTGAAATATACATAAAACATAAACATAAAACATCAAGATCTTCTCAATTTAACAAATATAACAATTAAGTAAACAGGAACAAAAGCAATCAAAAAGAATAACATTACACCAAATAATTGCTGTGGCTAGGCCTGGCATATGGTGACTTTGCATAAGAAGAAACTTTGTTCTTCAGTTTGCCACCTGGATAACTTGTCTCTGCCCCACTAGGTATCCCAAGCATCTCTGCCCATTCCTCCGAGCTAGGAATTTGGATTATTTGTTCATTTTCTTGACTTGACTCTTCCACCTGCTCCTGTATACTTTCTTCCTTTTCCTCTTCCGGCTCCTTATCCTTCTTCTCCTCCTCTCCTGTTGTTGGGCTTGATGGCTTCTTCTGAATCAGTTGGTCAATATGTCTGCTTACAACATTTCCATTGTTTGATGTCACCTGATAGCTAGACGGGCCATCCTTACTTGTTATGGTGCCTGGTAACCAACGTGGCCCTCTTCCATAATTTCTGTACATCACGCATTGACCAATGTCTGTTTCTCTGTGTTTCTTTTGTGCGTTATTGGTAATTTGTTGCTCGACTCTTATGTGCTGTTTATTGACTGGATGAATACTGTCCAATAAAGTCCTTAAACGTCTGTTCATTAACAGTTCTGAAGGGCTCTTGCCTGTTCCTGAACATGGTGTTACACGCAGTCCCAGTAACATGTTAGGTACCTTCACATCCCATGACACATCATCCATTTTGCGTAACTTATTCTTAACCGTCTGTACCATTCGTTCTGCCAATCCATTTGTAGCAGGATGGTATGGTGCTGTAGTGATATGCTTAATTTTATTAGACTCCAGAAATTGTTTCATTTCTGCTGAAACAAATGCTGTTCCATTGTCTGAAACCAATGTCTCACATAATCCGTGTGTAGCAAATAGCATTCTTAGATGCCGAACCACAGTTTCTGTAGTCATGCTATTTACTACAAACACTTCAGGCCATCGTGAATATGAGTCTACAATTATTAAAAAGACTTTATTTTGGTATGGACCAGCAAAATCAATATTTATGCGAGACCAAGGTCTTGTAGGTACTACCCACTCGCAACTTGTCTTGGGAGGCATGTGCCTATTTTCGAGACACTTGGTGCAATTGTTCACCAATGCCTCAATGTCGTTGTTTAGTTCCGGCCACCACACATAGCTTCTGGCCAAAGCTTTTGTTTGAACTATACCACTGTGTGCCCTATGTAAAGCACGTAAAATATCTTTCCGTAGCGATGGTGGTACCACCACGCGACAACCCAGCAGGATACAACCTTCATGTAAAGAAAGTTCAGTACGATGTAACCAATAACTGTGCAAAGCTTCCTCTGTGACTTTAGCTGGCCAACCAGACAACACGTAATGCATGACTCGTGATAAAGTCTTATCTGTTTTTGTGAGCAGCTCGATCTGATTAACATCAACTGGAAAGTCTTCGGGAGCCTCTGCCATCAATAAAATATCACAAAGCTGCTGTTCAGGTTCCTCAGGCACCGGTTGTGGCCAGCGACTGAGACCATCTGCATTTCCTATTTGTTTACCAGGCTTATACGTTATATCATAACTGTGTGAAGTCAAAACAATAGCGATTCTAGTTAATCGCGGCGATATAATATTGGGTATTGGCTTCTTTGGATCAAAAATACTGACCAGTGGCTTGTGATCCGTTACTATTGTAAAAGTTCTTCCCATGAGATAGTTATGAAATTTTTGAATTCCGAACCTGATTGCTGTAGCTTCTTTATCAAGCTGAGAGTATTTACGCTCGTGTGAATGTAATGTCCTAGAACTCATGGCGATTGGTCGTTCTTGCCCATCCTGCATCACATGAGACAATACTGCGCCTACACCATACTCAGAGCTATCGCACGTGAGCACTAAGGGTTTATTTAAATCATAATGAACTAAAGTAATGTCTGACGATAGTAACCGTTTCGCTGCGTCGAAGCTTTCTCGTTCTCGTTCTGTCCACTGCCACTTGCGAGATTTATCAAGCAACCTATGCAGCGGTTCGAGGACAGTAGCTTTGTGAGGTACGAACCTCTCATAGAAATTGTACAACCCTAAAAAAGCCTGTAGCTGCTGGACACTCTGTGGTTCTGGAGTTTTGACAATCGATTCCACTTTGCTAGGAGCTGGATGAATGCCGTCGGCGTCAATAACAAAGCCCAGAAATTCTACACACTCTTTAGCAACTTTACACTTACCAGGATTCAGTCGCAGGCCAGCTTTTTGTATGCGTTCTAGTACAGCATCCAGTCGTTGACTCATATCTGTCAAGGTATGCCCACTTATAATAATGTCATCTATTAGTACTGCGACGCCTGAAATACCTGCTAGTAAAGAGGTCATCAACCTTTGAAAAATGCCTGGACATGCTTTTACTCCGAACGCCAGCCTGTGAACAGTGTAAAGACCTTTACATGTATTTAATGTTAACAGTTTAGCCGTGTCTTCATCCACAACGACTTGTGTATATGCACGCTCTAAATCTAAAGTCGTGAAATACCTTCCTCCAGCAATTGTAGCAAATACCTCATTGGCAGTTGGCATAGGGTAAGTATCAGACTCGGTAGCCTGATTTACCGTGCTGCGATAATCTCCACACAGGCGAATCTCGCCAGTTTTCTTAACAATGGGCACGACTGGTGTTGCCCACTGTGAGTAAGAAACAGGTCGTAATACCCCCTCAGTCATCAATCGATCTATTTCCTTTTCAACTCTGTTCTTAATTGCAAAAGGAACTGGGCGAGCTTTAAGAAACCTAGGAGTAGCGTCCGGTTTTAAATGTATGGTCACCGGATCGCCTCGGTAAGTACCAAGACCCTCTTTGAAAACTTCAGAATGTTTTTGTAACATTTCATTAGTCATTGATATGCCAGTACTAGACACAAAATTAATACAAACTTTTATATTAAGAGCGGAAAACCAATCACGACCAATTAAATTGGGGCCTGAGCCTCTAGCTACAATAACCGGTAAAACACACTTAATGTCTCTAAAGTTTACGTGCACTACTGTCTGACCGAGCACATTAACCGGAGTCGCCGTCCAGGTACGTAGATTGTTGTGTACTGGCCGCAGTTCGGAGCGCGACTTTGCGTTGCGCAGGCTTCTCCAGGTGCGCTCGTTCACGAGTGAGAAGCCAGCGCCGGAGTCCACCTGCATAGTCACTGACAGCCCATTCAGATGAACCTTAACATCATAAGCTGGCACCCGCAATTGACTATTATCGAAGTTGTATACACCATTCAACTGACCATGTGACTCCTCCTCTTCTGTGAAATTGACTTTGTTCGAGGCTTTCTTCTTTGCAATGCAAACCTTTTCTATATGTCCTACCTTCTTGCAGTATCGACATGTTACCTTGGCAAAACGACATTCTCCAGCATGGCGATCACCACAACGGTAGCAAAGTTTTATGTTTGTTTGCACTGCATTGATGTCCATGGGCTCAGGAGCTGCCGGCATGGTCGTCGATGTGCTCGCCGTCGAATCGAATCCGCTTGCGACGTTGCTGGTGCTTCCATTTACATTTTGTATCATGCGAACATCTCTTACCGCACTCTCGGAAGACAACATAGCCTCAACAACATTGTCATAACTAAGTTTATGTCTTTTCAATAAATCATATTGCAGTCTGTGATCTTTCATTCCACACACGAGTCTGTCACGTAACATACGTTCTAATTCCGAAAAATTACAATCAGAACTAATCTTCCTCAGCTGAGCAATATATTCCGATGCTGATTCGCTTTGTTGTTGGTCACGTTTATAGAACTTATATGACACTGATATTTCGTTAGGTTTAGGGCTATAATGTTTCGTTAAAACGTTCACGATTTCCTCAAATGAGACATCACTAGCTTTTTTAGGAGTAATTAACGCAAGAAGCGTGTCAAACACTTTCGATCCACACACGGTGTAAAAGTTTGCTCTTTTACTTAAGTCCAACACAATGCCATTTGCTTCAAAGCAAAATGTTAGCCTGTCTATGTAATTGTTCCAATTATCTGTTTGAGAATCGAATTCCGAAAACTTCACTGCCCTACACTCCATTCTTAAAAGTTTATTCCTCGTCGCCACTATTATGTTCAGTAAAACACGAATTAGGTAATTCACTGTTTTATTTCATGGATAGCATAAGCACTAGGTAGCCTTACACTAACTTGATATTATTCAGCATGTGGGGTACTTGTACAAATCTTATTTGTCAAGAAGATTTCCAAGTACCTACATTACAGATACACAACAATTACATTAGTGCATAAGTAATTCTATCTTATAAATTTGACATAAATAAAGCGAGCTGCTGTTGGTTTTTCTCTGTCAAATGTAATCACCCTTTAAATATATTATAATAAAACCCAACACCCAAAGCTTTATTAGTTATAATGGACACTTTAAATGAACTATTTGAATGAGAACAAAACAAGTCATGAACGGAAAACAAAATAAAAAATACGACGAAGTGTTTCGAGGAAAGGTAGGTAGTGCCCTCTTGCGCTTCGCTTGCCTTGTCTTGGCGGGGCACTCCCGTGCCCCCAGATATGTAATGAATAAATGCAATGCCACCACTAGGGCTTCCAAAATTACGGAAATGTCAGTTACGTAACTAATTACGCAAATTCTTTCTCCAATTTCGTAATTACGTAATTTTTCCATTATTTTTTTATCGATTATATTTTGTTGTTAAAATTGAATTATCCAAATAATAACAAGTCTAAAAAAAATTATCAAGAACTTACTTATGTATAATATGTCAAACCATTTCTTTTCGTCCCGAATATGACCGTTTCTCTTGAAAATGTGATCTCAGAAATTATAGGGCATTTAAGGTTTTGTCACCCAGAGAACTTTATAGTTTAGTACAAAAATGAAAAGGCTCGCTCGGCTTCAACACTAATTGTAGGCGTTATTGAAAGGAAATAGGTAAATATAAACGCTGCTGTTACCTTACACTACCTTAAGAATATGTTTGATTAACAAATTATTTTGTATGAACTATGCACGCTTCACAGGTCTCTTAACACCCTTACTATACAGTGTGTCCGGACATGGACCAGCGATATTCTAAATACTTACATAATTATAAACTACTAGCTTTTACCAGCGGCTTCGCCCGCGTGGATGTCGCAAAATATCCCACGGGAACGTTCTACCGGGAATACATACCTAATAGCCAAGGAAAAGATCATTGACTAACTTTCAGCGGACGCAGTGGTAGGCTACTACAGCTCCCGCGTGGTCAACCATAATTATTTTGTTACGCGTAATTTTGAAACTGTGATATCTCTTAAACTATTCATTTAAATGATGTGATGTAAAGGCATATTTTAATCGAAATTGAATGCCCAATTTAAATAACCTATTTAATTGGAAAAGGATTAATAAGATACCGGTCAAAATAGCTTCGGAAATAACAATGAAAATTTTATACAATTTTGAAAGATAAAAATGGTTATTGTGGGTCACCCTTAAAAGATAGACATATGCCATCGCGGACTTTTTTGTTGCAATTTTTAAGATATACAATACTCTAGAACATAAATTTGATTTATCTCTCACGACTTACGCAGCGCACGCCAGTAAAGCTCCCAGTCGGCATGATTTTTTCCGACATCTTCAACAATAATCGTCATATTTCAGCCAATTTACACAAAACCTTAATGAATTATACACTAAAACCTTCCACATGAATCACTCCGTCCAATGGTGAAAACCGTTTGAAAATCCGTTCGGCAGTTTTTGAGTTTATCGCGTTCAGACAGACAGACAGACAGACAGACAGACAGACAGACGCGGCGGGCGACTTTGTTTTATAATATGTAAGGATAAGGATTTTAAAGTACATACAATTACACTCTTTTTTTTTCTTTTTTTTTCTTTTTTTTTTTACAATAAAATTACTCTCCGCTCCGCCCAGAGCGGGAGAAGTCATTGGATGATTTCCCACCCAAAAAAAAAAAAAAAAAAGGCTTGTAATAATTATTGGTTGAATTGCATAATTTTTCTTTTTTTTTTCGACTTTCACATTTTTTTTCCAAAGTTATGGAATTGTGAACACATTGCTTTGTAATGCAGATGGAAGACAATATTATTGCCTTTCGAATAAGCCTATTTTTATCTCAGTATGACTAAAACTTTGAGATATATGATATTTTTTGTAAAAAAAACAAAATGGCTGCCACATAGTGGGGAAGTGTATTGGACCCAAGCATAGAGTGTAATTGTACTTTAAAATAGTTTATAATTATTTAAGTATTTAGAATATCGCTAGTCCATGTCCGGACACATTGTATAGACAGGTTGAGACTCTCACATCTTTCAGAGATAATCCAGTCGCCCGCCATGAAGAGACAACAGCTACAAATTGTTCGTCCTCGCGCGCATTTACAACAAACTTTTAATCAGACCAAGTGACTGTGCCAAGACTTCAAGAGTCAAGGTAAACTAAACGACAAATAATCGAACAATGAAATAATCGACAAATAATAGACTTTCTGTTTAGTTGAGAAACTGAACAGCATGGTAGGCTCAGGGACTCTCCGACAGGACCTCCCCGGCCCCGTCGACTCGCCAAATTGAAAATTGAACTCTATTCAGTACATCTTAGAACTACTTTTTGTAAGATATATCGAAGGATAAAATAAACCGCGGGGAATACCCTGTTTGTACAGTTTTGATGTAGTTATATTGTGTAGTGTTTCCAGTTTCCACATCATAAAATGTGTACATCCCGATTCTCGGAACATGAGGCGTGTCGCTGCGCAGTAACGAATACATGGATCAGCGGGGGTGAGGGGTGGGGTACTGAGCAGCCAATAACTAACTTGCGAGCGAACTATAAAATGCATTATTATTGGTTGACTATTTTGATTGTTTCATGATGACTATAATTAGGTAAGTACGGAATTGACATCTTCAGTTATGGATTTGAGAATACTTTAAAATTAGTCCGTAATTACGTAATGGAAGCCCTAATCACAACCACACCACACCCTGTGTTAGTAATGCTTACAATCCTTATGCCAATGGTTAGTTTCAAGAGTTTTTAAGAAATGTAATACTTTACCAGACTTACGTGGTGCCAAACGGCGTGCTTTACATCCAGCACTAAAAATATTGGTTTCCAACACAAAATTGAAACGTGAGTGGACCAGCTGTATGTACGTGACATGGATATCATCCGTTTGGCTCTCATTGGACAACGCAAATTTAAATTCCACTTTCTCTTTAGGTTTTGCCTGCCAAAGATATTGGGTTTGTCAGTAAATATATATATTATATTTTTTGTGTGCTTTAAACTTTAGCACAATAAAGATATAAATATCATTCATTAATTTTCATATCCGATTTGTAGCATTTTATAAAGAGGTATTTGTTTGTTTGTAAGTTTTAATCTCCAGAACTACTAGTAGGATTCGAAAAATTCGTTACACTACCTAATATAAACATAATCTAAAATATTGCTTCCCCTTATGTACTCATTTCTTACTTTATCTATTTCGCCCAACTACTTATTGTACCCGGGTAAAAGGTATCTCTGTGTTATCATCATCATCATCAGCCTATTAATGTTCCCACTGCTGGGACACAGGCCTCCTCTCTGTGAGAGGGAGTGGGCTGTAATCTACCACGCGGGCCCAGTGCGGGTAGGTAGATGTCACATGTCTTCGAATTTTTGGTTCTAAGCCATGCCGGTTTCCTCACGATGTTTTCCTTCACCGTTTTGAGAGCAGTGGTGATGAAATTATTTACACAAAGTAAAGCGCCTGCTTGGGTTCGAACCCACGACCTACAACTCGTAAGTCGGGGCCGTTACCACTGGGCCACCATTGCTCTAATTAAGATTAATTAAGTAATAAAGATAGGATCATCTGGCCAGCTCTATTGTGAATATAAATAATATTTTTAATTTAATACATTATTTATTATATCATTATTGAGCCAAAGGCAAGCATACAAAATATTAAGAGGAATGAGTTGAATTTCTACAAGTTGTAGGTAAGTACTTACAGATATTTTAATTTTTCCATTCTTTTTTTCAACTTCTGATCCAAGACTTGTGTTAACAGAGCAGGACACCGCTGCGATTCCATTCTGATTTGTAACAAATTGTTTCCTGGCAATGCAAAAATAAATTTGTTTTATAATTTATAGTGTTAGTAATGTATCAGAATATGAATTTATCATTGAAGTTGCTGGGTGATTCATTTCTAAGTACCAATTATACATTTTAATAGAATTTAATCAGGGGGTGGTCTAATAAACTATGTTTAAAAAAGTTTAAAAAACTATGTTCAGGATGATCAGGTACAACTGTATTCGGTAATGATAGTGAAAAACATAGGTACAAACAAAACAAACAAAGACTTACTTGTTCGCTGCAAATTGTTTTAAAGAAACGTTTTTCTTATGATTTTCTGTAGCAAAATGCTCCGGCTGCACGTTCCGGGCCGAACACACAGTACAATCACTCATTTTTTATATGATTTTTTTATCAAATTTGTAGGTAAATAAGTATATCACCTATCGGCACTTGATTGTTACAAAGAGAAACTTATTATCTTTCTAGAATTCGTTTCGAAGTGCTATGATTAAAGGTCACTTTTACCACAAATTAACTAAAAGACAAAAGCCAAGCGCTGAATGGTGCACTCATAGTTAAAACCAAAAGTGTAAAAATAAAATAATGGAGAAACGAACGAACGAAAGTTTGATTTGATGCCGGATTACGAAAAGCAGTGTTGCCAACTTTTTTTTCCTGAGTCCACTAGCGATGGTTCTTCAGAACCACAACCCTGTTAGTCACAATTTTTTTATTATTCCTATAAGTGTCTATAATACACTGCATTATGAACCTAAAAGCGGTTAAATAAGAGCCACTTACGAGCTTTACGAGCAACAGTGTTGTTTTTTTTTTTTAATCTTTATTTAAGGAGCTTGATCAACCAAACTAAGTCGCTTCGTAAGGTTTATCCTATTACCGATGCATGTTCGGTCGCTGTTTTGGAGGTCCATTTGAAGTTTGAGAATAAAAAAAAAAACATAACTTAATCATAGTATTTTTTTTTTAACATCATCCTAATACAATACTTATCACAAAATAATTAATGAAAAGGTAAGTGAAGATATTTGTATGTTTGTTAGATACCAACACAATAATGGCATACCTAATGGCTGAATTTTTTATCCCGGATATAATGGGATATTTTTTGTGAAATAACGTTGTGTCTCTATTTGACTTCACTATATTCTTCATTGTGAATAGTCTTTCCAAATCAGCAGCGTTCACATCCTGAGTGGTTTCGGCATGTTCTGTGTTTCGGCATTTGAAAGATATAAATCGTAACATTAATTACCTATGGTTTAGACAAACAATAAAACATGCTATCATCGTGCTATTATAATATTTTCTCGGATCAAAGTTTTAGTAATTGATTGTATTGTTTTCTTACTAACCACTAGGCAAAACCTTCAGCCACTAAAAGTAAAACTTCTCCGTCCCTGTAGGGGTATCCAAACCCCCAGGTTTAGTGGAAATTTCACTAAGTTGACAACACTGAAGAAGAGGTGACTGGCTGGGTTACCAGATTAAAAATATTCATATTTTTATTTTGAAAATTTATAAGATCTGATTTTGCTATTCATGATAAAAATGTGTTGATATACATTAGTCAAACTTGATCAAACTATCATACTTTTCATAGATCGATATTTTAGAAGAATATTCTACTTTCTATTGTTACGGAGCGGAGTGCTAAAAAACTCAGAATTATTATTTGGGCTGGTAAAGATATAGATTTTTTGCCGGGGATTTTCAAGTATTTTACAATAATCATACTGCATTGCCAGGGTTATAAAAGTAATTTAATTATAGATATTTTTAGACTAAAACCATACAAACTATAGAGAGAACACACTTATTTGTAATATTATTATCAAATGTATGGTTGGTAGAAAAAGCTTTTCCACAGTACTTAGCCTCCTACTAATACGTAGTAATTAGTAATAATAGAAACAAACTAAGAATAAAACAAATTGCCGTGCCTATGTTTCACAGAGGGCTCGCTTCGTCCGACTGGTTCGTGAGACTGCTGGATTCGTTTGTTTGGCTCGAGAGAGGGCTTCGCTCGCTTGACTTGTAAGTAGGTACGCAGTGGTCGTTCTAAACTTTTTACAAAAAAAATTAAAACCGACTTCCAAAAAAAACCACTACAAAGTGAAAAATAACTTTAATTTCGGAAGTCGGTGTCTTTGTTTTTTAATTTTCGTTTTTTGCCACCGACTTCCGAAATTAAAGTTATTTTTCACTTTGTAGTGGTTTTTTTTGGAAGTCGGTTTTAATTTTTTTTGTAAAAAGTTTTTATTTTTCACTTTTTAGTTGTGGTACCTACCCCACACAATATCCAATACCACTAACTGCAATAAATAACAGTGACAGGAAGTTATCATCATATCGTCCATATAAACTAAGTGGGAAAAATATGTATTATTGAAGCTAACTCAAAAACTATCTAAGCAAAGTCAATAAAATTTATATGGGACCACCTCGGGAGCTTACCCTTTCAAACAAAAAAATAATTAAAAAAAAAAAAAAACATACATAAAGTCGAACATAGAACCTCCTCCTTTTTGGAAGTCGGTTAAAAAAAATAGACGGTAGGTGTAATATAATAAAACGTCATTGATAATCTTATATAAATTATATTACCAGATGATTTCGTACAAAAATATCATAATAATAAATTGAGATCACTATCAGGAATTTTTATTATAATATAAGCGTAATAATGACTAGAAAATGAGATCATAATAATTCAAATACATATCCGGGAAACAATCGAGGTAGGTGTTTCGAAATTTGAATTTAGTTGCGGATTCCTTCAAAGGCGAAATTTACGTCTTCGGGCTGTACTTTGAGGTCGCTGCGGCGGCCGGTGAAAGGCATGAGCCACTGCCAGTTGCTGGTGGTGTCGAGGCGGAAATTAGGGCCGGTGCACACGCCAGCTCTTTTGTTGCAGTAGTAGCCGGGGGCGCACTTTTGGCCGTACATGTCGAATTCACGTTTCTCGGTGCACTGTTCACGAGGGCCCTGGGAGAATAAAACAAATCATAATAGGCATATGGCATTATAAAAAATATATACAGTATGTTAGCTAACAGAGGACGTTCCCGTTAACCCGCAATAGTATAGCGTCCATACATGCTAGAAAAAATATTAAAATCGAAAAAAAAAAAAAAACATTTTTTTTTTATCATAAAATATTCACAAAAAAATATATACGTTAAACAAACACTCTGTACACGCGCACGAAAAAAAATTTTGTTTTTCAATGTTAGTATTTTTACACGACTGCCCAAAAAGGAGTGTTGTGTGTTCTGGGTTCATGTATGTATGTATGTGAGTTTCTTGGTTGCACCATAACTTTTAAATGCCTATGAAGCACAATTAGTATCTATAAGACATGGTTAGACAATTTTAGAGTTATTTAGCCAACCCATGTATGCGCAAGTGGTCCTCACTTGCGCATTCATGGGTTAGCTAGATAACTCGAAGTTAACAGCTAACTCAGCGTTAATCCAAAGAGACTGATTGGATTAACCCTGATTAAGCTGTTAACCCCAAGTTAACTGTTAACGCGCAAGTGGGCCTTAGACATCTGCTTAGATCCTATTACTTTGACAAAGTGGTTATTTGGGATTATGACTGATATGGCGAGGACGTACAGAAAGAAAGGTTTCTATGACGTACCCTGAAGCAATCAAGGCGTTTGCCGCAAACTTCGTTGGTGTAGGTGCCGAACTTGCAGATTTTGAAGGTCTTGTTGCCTTTCCTGACGGGACATTCCTCGTTACTCGCCATCCAGTGGTCAGATTCTTCGCACACCGGACATTCAACGAGCACTCTAGAATATAGAAAACATGATTAGAACTTGTTATAAATTTTTTTAAGTATTCCATATGGAGCTAAGAAGAATGGGAGAAAATTTAATATTTCTATGAGCAACATTGCTGCATTGGTTGAAAAAATCCGGAAACCGTTACGGATATTGATTTCAAGTTACACGTGGCATAACGTGTTATCAATCCGATACTAAGATTTTTAATCTGGCAACACATCTTATTCTTGCTCGGGAATTTCTACTATTTCATTCTTAAAGTTATCTGTTACGAGTAGGTGCCTAATTATACGTTAATTATACATGTACCTCTTATCTGTAGAGACTTGGAGCACGTTTTAGATTTTTTTGATGTAGGTATCACCTGTAGGCAGGTACTTCTTCTTACACATTCATAAAAAACATGATGTCATCTGAAGGTTCGCAACGCTGAACTATTTCAACTAGTATATTGTACATAAGCACGCTAATAGGAATACGAGTGTGACAGTACCTAAATTACCCTAGGCTGATAAAATTTTCGTTTTTCCTAATTATGATGATATTAGTGTTTAGATCGGTTCCCCCAATACGACACCGCAACGAGCTAGTGTTTGAAGTCATGTCATGAGTATGACTATGTACACACCTACCGCGCTTTGACTATTTTTTAATACTTATGACGTGTAAAAGTGATTCCAATATCCTATTTACAGAATAAACAATTTCTTTTCATTTCACGGGCGCTTCGTTCTCCGTGTCACTTACGGTAAGTATGTCCGTAAGTGAGACGGAGTTCGAATCGCCCGTAACTACGGCCGAAACTACGTATTTCACTTAGGGAGTAGACCCCCAGAATAGATGCGGCAAGGTATCAAGCTAAGTAAAGGTACTGAATAAGGTTTCTCGCCCACAAGACGGCTATGACCACGACCAGTGGTTTCCTATTAATACCTACTAGTAGAAACCGATACGAATCACGCACTTGGTCGCAACGGCCAACTAGCCGCAGACCATTCAATACCCTAAACGGCCACGAGTCCTGCCAGCCGAGGCCGTCTAGTGCGCGAGATCCCTAAACAAAACAATATAGTGTTCTAAAACAAACGCTTCTTTTACAATAGGTATTGAAACTGATTCCGAATTCTCTGAATGAGTGATCGAATGCAACCAGAATAATTTTTCTACCAGGCTGTATGATGTAAGTTCCCTTTCGCAGACAAAAATTTTTTTTTTTTTGGTTTTGGAAATCATCAAGTTATAGCTTCTCCTCTCAAATCGCTCTGGGCGGAGCGGAAGGGCCTGTCAGATTCTTACTGACTAAAGCCCAATCGTGTTCCTTCAATTGCCTGTACGTCGCCAGGGGCCACAGTCTCCCCTTAGGACTTTCCCGCAACCCCGGCACTAGGCATCGGCCCTAGCGGACCCCGTCAATTGTGCTGACATCTCTTTGAGGCGCGCGTGGAACACAACGCGCCGTTCGACCCGGGCCTGGGCCTTATAGGACGGCGAGGTACCCATTGCTCTCCGTCCGTTTGCAGACAACCTTTACAGTACCTTCTAACTGACATAGCAATAGACTGGCTCAAGGGCTGGTAATGAGAAATAGTGGAGAAGCCTACCCTTCGACCGGAGCAGGTTCTTCTCTGGTTATGAAGTTCCGGGATTCGTAGGAGCCTCTGTAGTGCGCCAGGCAGGAGCTGAACGCGACGAGCAGGTACACAAGGGAATGCATTTTGAAGAGTTCTGGAAAAGAAAGAGGTCCAGTAAGTCACGTCACAAACCCAGGAGGAAATAAATGTCGTAAATAGGAATCGAATCAGACACAAAGCTCTAATGATGAGTTTAAAATTACCGCCTTTAAATAATATGAAATGGCTTTAAAAATAAGATAATTATGCCGATAATTAAACAATTAAATATCCAATTAACTAATAGTCTAGGCTCCCAATAAAACTCAAGGTAATTAATTAATTTAAAAACATTAATGAAATGTTTTTGTTTTTAACATTGTTGTAACATAATAGCCATAAAACTAAAATAACATGACTCTTGAGTAGCGGCACTTAGACTACATCTCGCATTTTTTATTGTGTCAGCCGTAGGCCCGTTTTCACCTTCACTAGGTGACACGTAAATGAATCCCTATTATAAATAAAACTGCACTGTTAGATTTTTAACGCTCGGCCCAGCGTTGTGAGTTGAAAATCCATAGCTGTTTTATAGAAAAGTGCAATACCTACGCGGTCAAAATGTATGGAACAGCAATTTTTTTTTTTTAATAACCTACGAAAAATTTCAACGCACGGGGGTTCAGAAACATGTACTGAATCCATGGTAACAGGCTTCGCGTCAATGTCCCTGACACCCTGTATAAAGCAGATATTATGAAATTACCTAAACTATCGGCGCTGAGGTATTGCATGCGTATTGGTATGAGGATTTGAGCTGAGGTATTCTATCCATACCTAATTACCTACAGCTAAGAACAAATTGTTTGTAGGGTAGGTTTATGGTAAACTAGCGCCCCGCAGTTTCACCCGCATAAGTCTCAATCCCGTGGGAATATCGGGATAAAAGGTAGCCTATGTGCTTCTACAGGTCATGGTCTACCCGTGTGCCAAATTTCATCCAAATCCGTTCAGCCGTTTTAGCGTGAAAGCGGAAAAAACAAACAACCACACTTTCGCATTTTTAATATTACTACCTTCTGCCCGCGACTTCGTCCGTGAAAATAAAAAGATTTTTTCAAATCCAACTGGTAGTTCCAGAGAGTACCCCCTACATACCAACTTACAAATAAATTTTACCTATATTAGTATAGATTAATTATAATTATTAATACATATAGTTAGGATCCCGTGATCCGTGCGGAAAGCGAACCCGTGACTCTTCGTCAACCATTCCATCCAAAGTACCCAGTAGTAAATTAAATTCTATGACAAACAGTCCAAAAATACAAAATGAGTTAGTGAAATTCTACCAACGACAGGCGCATGATTCGTTAACATTTATATTAACTTACAAATAAATTAATCATGGCCTATATGAGTAACATCATTAGTTATTTTTGCAAAAGTCAACGAGGTGGCATGAATGAATAATGACGCATTCGACTGTAGTAGGAATGTAGTAGATATTAAATATCTAGATATATTTGTTGATCAAATGACGCAGTAGGCGAGAGGCAGACACGGTCATGTACTCAGTCTGTCCTGTAGGTAATCAAAATTCCAGCCAAACTCATTAAATGGTAGTACATTTAACTCAATGGCCAAACATTTAACACAATTTATATTGGTAAGAAAAAATCTTCTGGCAAAGGCGTCTCTCATGTTATCTTAAAGAGGATAGGATGCAACTTCATGAGACCAGTAGTGGATCCAGGGGTGGGGGGGCAAGGGGGCTCTAGCGCCCCCCCCCCCCCCCAAAAGCATCTGAGTTCTTCCGTGAGAAATCGGAAAGTGAAATTGATATTATTCTAATTAAACTTTTTAGCAAGCATTACTCTACCTAAGGTACAAGCGTCATCAATCCTTAACTTTAGATACTTATGTTTTCAAGTATTTTGAATCGACGACGAATTACGAATCCACGCGCCACTCATTCTGCTACACATATTATCTGTGGCTAGTCACGCTGCTCGGTTTGGCCGCCATGTATATTCACCGAGATATCTCTGGTAGTCCACAACCTAACGAAGTCATTGAGGAATATTATGCGAAAAGTAATGGAAAAAAAAGTAAAAAAACTTGAGATTTTAACGCCTAATAAATCTTGTTTTAAAACACACACGGTTTATAACGCTGTATTCGCTAAGAAAACCTGCATTTAAAATGAGCCCTCCGCGAGGGCTGTCGGCATCCCATATGCGACTAGGTGAACCCTCCAGGAGGGCTTCCGGCACGATATTAGTAAGAAAAAATCGTCTGGTAAAGGCAAACATCGTCTCTGATGTTATCTTAAGAGGATAGAATGCAATGTCGTGCGATTATTAAAGTTCTGAAATCAGTGAGTGCATGTGCATAACATGCTCGTTCCATGCACTTTGAATGAGCAGATGCCTTTTGCTCAACATGGGGCAGTTACAGATGCTTTAAATCTTTTATTATAAAAAGGCGTGTTGTGTTCACAACAATGGATCGGCCTACATACTACCCACGTCTTTATGTTTAGGTTTAAAATAATGAGGGAGTCATGTCTTTCCGTTAGATGTAAACATCGTGGCAACCCGCACGTATTCAGACGATCTATTTTTACCTACATTATGTAGGCAACACTTATCACACGGTCTCTAATTGCTGTAAGAGACATGACATGATAATTTTCACAGCTGATCTGTCTAACTAAAGGAATATTGACACCGACTTCAGCAGACAGGCTTGAAATTCGATTCTCGTACATTCCTGGGAAGGATGTCGTCTGAGACAAAACCAAACTGCATTTTAAGCACGCTTGCAAAAAGTTGAAAGGAAACCCTTGAAGTTGAGTGTACTGTGTAATATTAGGTATCGTTGTCTGATTTTTAGGTACACTCTGGCTTCAAAGTTCGAAGGTAAATGACCGTGTCATCGGTAGATAAGATATGCCGTTTCTGAATAGGTATATCCTTCCTAGTAAGAACTAAGAAATGAAAGTCATGTAGCATCCCAAATTATATTGAAGACGAACTAGTGGTGCGTTAAAGGCTGCGTTCAGACGCATCGGGCCGCAGTGATAAGCGCGGTGCGGCCGGAAGTGTACAGAAGCTCTCCCGAGAATCCTCCCTATATACGTGCAAAAGGAGGATTTTTGCAATGCGGTGCGGCCCAACTAATTCTGCGTCAGCCTTTATGGGACACTAACGCATACTGTTAAAAAAAAAAAACTTTTTGAAGCAACAATGACGTAATTTTCGTGCACACTTGAGGGGTCAAAACTCCATACGTGCGTAATTATTTCTTTGTGCTCACATTTTCCAATAAAATATAGCAGATATAGAAATCAAAACATATAATTTCCAATTCACGAGTCAGTGACATAGAATTAAATTTAAAAATAAACGTCATTGCAGTGTGACGTGGGCGCAGCTGAAAGCGCGATCGTTGCCAACGTGTATTGTTATAACATTGCTGGTTTTGTACCGCGGTACATTTTATTCGAGTGGATGAAAACGGCAATGTATGTTTAGCAGACTTTTATTATTTTAGAGTACGTTTATGTCGGGGTAGAGATACGTCTGCGCGAGAGCCGCCCGCCCAAACGTCGGCGTCCGTTTGCTAAATGCGCATTCATGTGACACACTTCGAAGAATACAGAGGCTAAATAAATATTATTTTCACATTCAAAATAAGCGTAATAAAAAGGCTTTATTTCTAAAACATTTGTGGTGTTTTACAAAAGAAAGTGTTTGTTTGAATATTTCGTTTGTTATTTAAGTTTAAAATGGGAATGATTTCGCGTGTGCGCGGACGCATACGGAGTGATTCTTTCTCGAAGATTCATACGATAAAATCAAAGGACAAACTTGCCAATATCGGTAAGTAGAAAATTTGTTATTTTTTAAGAGAAGACGAATATGAAGAAGATGTAAATGATTTTCCGTAAATACTATTCTTTTAAGAATTCATGAGCTGAGAATAGCTGTCTGAGAAGCTTTATTATGTCTATCAGCCTCGGAGTTCTTGATGCTATGTTTCGACAAACAGTCGAGACAAACACTAATGCAGTCATTAATTTGTTTGGACAAGAGTTATTAAAGTTAATGCTTTAATTTTCAAGATCGATCATTATCTCTATAATATTATGCTCATAAATTATTATTTCGGGTTGACCGATTAGCAATGTTTGCAAGATTAAATGAGCATAGTACGACAATTATTTTTATCATCTTTAATTGCAGCAAAAGCGTAGTGATTTGAAATTAGAGAAACTAATAACGGAATTAGAGGCTTAGTAATAAGTATTTAAGCGTAACTTAGTATAAGTAGTAGATGTATATTTCTCAATATGTAATAATTTGCACGCCGTAAGGTAGACTGTAGCCGATCTCATTAATTTATGTACAACATCTTATACCTGTACCTACATTTCAAAATTATATGGATTTGTGCATGATAATGCGCACCCCTCACTATTATCGTCGAAAAAATAAATAAATCCTATCTGTAAAATGTGAATGGCCAACAAACATGTGAATGACCTCACATTGTAAATCATTTCTTTCTTTCTATTCTTTTTAATTTTAGTTACATAGTTTTTCATTTGTGGAAGCTTGTAAATGGCAACCGTAAGCGCTATTGTATATACTAAATAGATATTAGACTGTAAGCTTTCCTAAGAATAAATAAATAAATAAATAAAATATTATGTTTGTTGGTTGGTATTACGGAAAACATTTGCGATTGTATTGGCCGTAATTATCCCACTACAAAGGTGCAAAGGCCTTCTCTTTCACGCCAATGAAAGTTCAACAATCTTTTTCGTATCATGTAATGACGTATGTTATTGTTTATCATGAAGCCCGGAGACTGGATATGTGCATGAGAACAATAGACGCGCCCCCCTATTACATTGGACTTAACAAAAATAAATAAATCTGTATCTGTAAATCTGGGCCACAGTTTTGCCAGTATTTCGAGAAAAAAATTCCCAGCAAAGTGCGAAGGCCTGAAAGTTCAAAAATCTATTTCGTATCGTGTAATGACGTGTTATTGTTTGTCATGAAACTGAGTCTGCATTTGTGCATGACATAGACAAGCCCCCTATTACATGGGACTTAACAAAAATAAATAAATCTATATCTATAAATCTGGGCGACATTTTTGCCAGTCTTTCGGGAAAAAATATCACAGCAAAGTGCAAAGGCATTTCTCATTCAGTTCAAATGAAAGTTAAAAAATCTATTTCGTATCAAATGACGTGTTATTGTTTATCATATTATTTTTCTTACTTTGTTGACTCATGCCTGCCGTGTCACTTCCACGTGTATCGAGAACATGTGGCATAATTGCACGAGGGTTGGTCTGGCATAACTTGCTCTGTCATTATCTACTGCTTCCAAGAATGTTTGGTGAGAATTGGGAATGAATATGACTATAGCTGGATATAGTTCTTAGAGAAAGTGGCTTCAACGCCACAATATAGGGATGTTGACTGGGTAGGTAAAAAATCTATATAGTCCGTCAGTCAGAAATACAAAAATATTAGACACGTATTTTTGCTTTATCATATTAGTAAAAAAATATTAATATAAAACGCATTTAAAGTTGCGCACTGAATTGTGACGTATCGAGCTACGTTACAATTCAGGATAATATTTACCGGAAAGTGACGTCATGCAACATTTTAACTCAAAGTATTGCCGTAATCTTTTGATTACCTTAAAAAAGAAAAATACAGGTCCAATATCTGACGGCCAAAAAATAATTTTGACAAAAATGTTTTTTGTAGACGGAAGAATAGACAAAATGACAGATATTGGTAATGCTACGCGTACTGTAGTTAAAGATTTGAGCGCGCTGACATGAAATATTTGAGTACAATCGATGAAGGATTTACAGTTCACTAAAGTGTAAAAGTGTTCACTGCTAGTTATGAAGGCATAAACACTAATCGGGTCATGATCAGGATATACTTATCTAACTTTCCGCGGGTGAATTTGAGAGTCATAAAAACGTAGACAACTTTTGACTAGGGCCGTGGCATCCGACTGCTCATTGAGTATTTCGGGACACCACCAAGTGGTTCGTCGACTCTTCACGTGACCAGAGGGTTGGCCTATTCTTAGGCCAGAGAATCAGCATTGGCATCCAACATGGCAACGCTGGAGGCTTTTTGAAAATTTTCCCGAATTTTTTTATGCGCAATGATTGTAACTTCTAGGTCTACGGATTTTTTATTGCTTCGTTTACTTGTACATACTATAAATATGTTATTGTTAGATTGTATATAAATTGTATTAAATATTTGTGACAAAAGAATGAATAAACGTAATCGAATCGCAGTTTATTCAGTTTATCAGAATTTTGCAGAAGATGAATATTATAGGTATTTTTAATTATTTTTTTACTCTGTCAAAATGTATTGACCTACTAATAGTAGGTACTCGTAGTAAATTACTAACGTAAAGTGCGGGCGGATAGTCTGCGAAATAAACATCGGAAACTAAACTGAAACACGAATATCAATTATCTACTTACATTATAATATATATTAACTAAAATCTCGTGTAGTTAAAAATTAGGCCACATGTTTTCGTAAGCATGATCTACGCAAGTAGTAGTTTCATTGTCCCGAACGCTACGAGTTTTCTCCGGCCTACGAGCTACGCTTCTGCGCCTATACGCCTACGACGTAGCAGGATCTTTTGAAGCGTAGCGCTACGATTCAACTACGTCTACGTCGTAGCAGGACCTTTTGAATTTGAAGTGTAGCTCTCGTCAAAGGAAAATAGGGATGGGTTGATACAGGGGAGCCAATATTATGCGGACTGCGATCGCTTTGTTTGTTACAAGAGAATAATTTCGCGATTTATTAAAGTTTTATGATTCTTGCGGCGTCAGACCAAATAATAAACCAAGACATAGTGCTGTCAACAGTGACGTGAGGCCGGTTTCGTAAACCTGTCACGTGCACTTAGTGAGGTGTAGTTTGATTGTAAATGGTTGTAAATGTGTGCGTGTGAGCGTGTATACACAGAGCGGAGGTGTAGTTTTGGCATGCTTCACTGTATTGTTCGCAGTCTTGGTTTTTTGTTTGGTCTAAGCTTGCGGCTACCATTTTATATTTTTATAACTCTATCACTATTTCAATAAATAATAAAAAGTTGAGTTTTACGACTTTGATATACTTTATCGAGAAAAGTATAACGAGAAATGGAACAAGGTGACTGCATGACGGGCGAATAAATAAAATTCAATGTACACATTTCACTTGAATTATTTTCAGTCTGAATCATGTCTGAAGAAAATCGCTTTTTTTTTGTCATCATTCATTCATTTTCGTCAATACTCACGTGTTGCTTTAATCTAGCATGCAATTGTTATAAGATATTTTCAATCTGTGCATAATTCGGCGAATTTAGTAGACCCTCGACAACATCTTTCATTTAGCTTTGTTGATAATGGCTAAATGGCAGTGCATAATTCGAGTGCTTCATGATACGATTAAATATTGTGTTTTCCAAATCTGCGTAGCACTCGATCGTAGGTGCTATTCGTACTTCGTAGCATACACTACGAGAAATCATTAGAAAATCGTAGAAAAATATTTTATAAACATAACCTTCTCTGTCAGTTATTCGTAAACAATTTTAGAAATTATTGAGCGACCTTCGATATCTCAAAACACTTTTGAGTAGTCAGTTCGTGGAATACACACAGAGGAAATATTTTGTTAATCATAATGGAAGCTTTTAGCACGAGTGATGCTGACGCAAAACCATAAAAATGTGCTTAACTTCAGAAAGAAAACTCTTCGAGAAAAATATTTGAAATAGCCTTATTTTTCAGTCGCGTCAATGCTGTATTTTTAGAGAGTTATTAATAATTGTTTACAGTGCACTGACTCTGGCACGTAATATTTCTTCTTTACGTCTTTTTTACGAGAAAATTGCTGTTTTAGAGTATCTTTGGGAATTGGAGGTTTATAATACAAACAGGTCGCCTCTACTTGGAGCATCATTTTTCCATTCATAACTGAGAGCGCCGTAAAAAAGTCTAGGAATGAAGAAAACAAGAGAAATAATCATGTCTCCTGTATTAAATTGCGTGTTACGCGCAATCTTCAAATAATCTTCACCTGCAGCAATAATCGTTCAATTCCATTCCTTTGTGTTCAAAAGGTGATTTACTAAACACGGTAATGCCGTTCCAAAAGTCAATTAGTTAACTACTGTTATGTAGGATTATCCCTATTCTCTACTGTTCACCGAAAATTAAGAACTGCTTTTTTCACATTTCAGTATGGCTCCTGTCACTGGTCCTGCTATTACCGTACTGGGCACCTCGAGGGCTGCTGGTTGCGCTTGGTGGTGCATGGCTGATGGCCGCGTATACATGCTTAGTAGTTCCAGTGCTCATCTCCGCCAACTACAAGTATCCAGCGAGGTGGTACCCTGCCGTGGTCAAACTCGCTCAAGGTAGGAAGATTGAAACGACAATTTTGATAGGTATAAAAAGAGGTAGATTGGGTTCATTCTTTTTAATGAGGATAGTCGAGGTATAATGAAAGAGGTCCACGTTTCGTAATGTTTTTGGAAGGTAGACTGAGTTGATTGACTGATAAGGAATTCAGCACTCTTTTTAATGCTCATAAATATCACACATTAAAGATAAAATATTGCAGATTACGGTGTCTAGCCGGATATTGAATCTGGCAGTACGAGTAAGTATCTCAAAAAAATAACAAAAAGGAAGGAAAAAATTCAAAACGTGTCGAAAACAACAGACACCCACGAAATCATTAGCTTCGCCTTGTGTTTAGGCTTAGAGCGAGGAAAAGTAAACAGAATAACACAAATAGCAATTATGCATTGCCTAGCAAAACACTCTGGGGCGTGCCAATCTCCCGACCTATGCGTCTCACACTACCCAAGTCTTTCTGCACTCGTCATTGACTCACTGCGGTCGCAGATCCCGCCATCGAATGACGTAGGAAATGCATAACGTGGTTTAACGTTTGCGTATGAAAATGTTTTTAGTTCTCTCGTCGAGGTAATGGAATGAAAATGTTCTAGAAATTATTTGCAACTGTATCTATGTAACCTCTGATGTCTTGTGCAGATTAATTTATTTGAAGTCATATTTTTAGGACGATTTATCAGTGATGTTTATGTTGAAAATTATTGCAGCGACTATGTTGCGAAAATTCTTAGTCATTTGAAATTACCAGGCGTACTTGATGCCGTGTTGGTCTCTGAAGAAGTGTAAAAATATCATAAACTGCATGCACATACAAGCAGGGTTGGGCAGTATTTGAATTACTTGTAATTGTAATGTAATGTAATTAAACTGAATAAACCTTTTTTACTTTTTACTTTACCGAATTAAAATACGTAATTGAAATACAAAAACGTAATTGGTATTTGTATTTCAATTACTTCTTATAAATGTAATTTGTAATTGGTATTTCAAATACCTGACGCTGAGGTATTTTGTAGTTAGTATTTCAAATACTTATGGCTCCAAAATACATTTGAACATAAATACATTTAGCGATCCTATGAATGGGTGCATCTGCAGAAAATAGCGCTCGATAGCTTTCGTAAGCAAAATGGCGACCGCTAAATATGTCAAATATGTCAATCTTTAAAGTTGGCAACACTACACTTAAACTATACTGTAGTCTGTACTGCAGGTACATACGTCAAATTGTAAACTAAATAACTTGTCATTGTCAATAATAATTTTCATTCGGCGATGGAGTGAATCATGTGAATGCTGGAATGCTGTGACATATTTAGCGGTCGCCATTTTGTAAAATATGATGGTAAGAATATTCCCTTTGCCTTAGGCTGGGCTGGATTAGTTCAATTCTATTTATATAGGGTGGCAGGGACATCGACGCGAAGCTGGTAACCATGGATTCCTTACATGATTAAATTCTGAACCAACAACACCGGGGTGTTGAAATCTTTCGTCGAAATTTAAAAAAAATCTGCTGTTCCATACATTTTGACCGCGTAGGTCACACCGCACTTTTCTATGAAACAGCAGATTTTTTTTTAAATAACCGACGAAAAATTTCAACGTTGGGGGTTCAGAATCATGTACTGAATCCATGGTAACCGGCTTCACATCGATGTTCCTGCCACCCTGTATACCTAACCTAACACCAGACTGTATTTTGTAATTTGTATTTTAAATAAAAATAGTCAAAATACTGTATTTTGTATTTTATATTTCAAATACACAACTTAAAAATATTTTGTAATTCGTATTTTAAATAAGTGCGAGATAGTATTTTGTAATTTGTATTTTAATTGAAGCAAAGCATGTATTTTGCCCAGCTCTGCATACAAGTATTATGCATGGAATAGAAAAGACTTCAAATCAGTATCTTTGCATCACTGCAGTATGTAGTGCATAGATGCGTGTGGCTCAACAGTATTGAGAGCCTCTCTTAGTGCATTGTATATTGACAATGTGTTTAAAACCTAATTGACACGATTCCGTACCTAATTCAGACAACGCTGCAGCGCCATCAGTTTTAAAATCAGGCCAGATTCCTCTTTCTGGGAGTGATAATCCCATTACCCAGCACACAAGTCTACTTCCGGCAAGGGTTTATTATTTATTCCAAAGTTCACTGTAAAATCATTAGCTTTGCAATGTTATTGTTGTACGCTTGAGTTTATATTTATGTAGAAAAGTCAGGTCATTGTCGAGCAGAAGCTGAATGGGGCGACGGAAGCTGGCGACTGGCCAGTGCCCGTGCGTCATCCCCCTTTACTTGTATTTTCTGCGTCTAAACAAGAACACATGTCTTGTGTACTCCCCAATCATTTGAAACGAACCAAAGAAAGTCTGGGCTTGAGCCGACCTTTTACGTCTAGACTGTTGATGTTGATTTAATCATCAGCCGTTCGTACTTGCTACATTGTAGGCACTTTGCTACAGATTCAGAGTAGCAAATTGGCAACTGCTTCAATTAAAAAATAAATACTTATTAATGGAAGTAATATTTTGTTCTTTCTTTTTCTCTAGTGCTGGATATAGGATTAACAAAGCTGCGAAACATAATATTTTCAATAATTTCAACCAAATGCAGCATCGGGAATGTCAACATTGTCAACATCAACATAGTCCTGATATTTACGGATTCAAAATACCATTTTGTTTTGATACATGGGTACCAGATGGTGCGCAGATTTGCGACCAACTAGTACCGACGACATGTTATTATTTTTGTTTTTGTGATCTAAACGTATTGCCTGATAAACAAGAAGATCTGCCAAAGAAATTCCAATATTGTAGTGCCCGACATCGTACGATGCGAGGAATTCTAATTATTTGAAATAATGTGACAGAGCCAGATTACCCAATGGTTAAGCTATTTTCGTAAATAGAGCACATTTTTATCTATTATTTAAAATTATAGTACGTGATCTTAAGCACGATTTAGATGTATGCAGTTTGTAGATGAGTCTGATTTTGTCGATCTCTATGATGACTTAATTATTATGTAGTTACTAGTCAAGTAGTTTACACGGTTCGATTTGCAGGGTTTGTGTAAAGGTTAATCAAAATATTTTACACGTCTCCAGATTTTTGTTAGTGTGTTAGGTAGGTATCATAGTGCACTCTGAGACGAGATAATTATGCAAAGACCAAAGTGTACTGACTTAACAGTGAATTATAAATACCTTTCTATGAATTAAGTATGTTTTAGGGTCTTACACATTTTGAATTATAGTGCGAGTGAAACACAAGATGGGTTGAAGAAGTAATAAGTAAAAAAAAGTACCCATATGATACAATTAATCAGTTTTAAAATATTGAGAGACTTAAGTGATTATAAACTTACCAGACTCCTTTCGATGTAGGTACTGTTGGAAGGTGGATGTTACTGGTGAAGCGTTGTTCTGAACTGACCATCCCTGTTTCTTGGGGGTCCTTTTATACTCAACATTTTGCTGGACAGCCACTGTATCTGCGGCTGGAAACAGTTTCAATGTTATAGAACCATGAGTTCTAATAAATAATGAAGAATTTAAGTACTTTATTAGTATCAGTAGCTCCGTTATTGTGTAGCTCATCCTCATGAATGATGATGATGATGACCGAAGTATATAAACCGTTAAGTTTTCTGTGTCAATCAACTCAGTATATCGAAGAGTACAGCTAAACTTTTGAACAATATAGGATTGTGGCTAAGTAATAACCGCCACACGGGTCGATCCATCAGGTTAAGCCACGCTTTCCCGTGGATGGGTGACCATTACATACCAAAACCCCTCCGTGCCTCGGAAAGCACGTTAAGCCTCTGGTCCCGGCCGTTCTTCGTGGATCTTTGACAGTCGTTACGGGTTGTCAGTAGCCCGAACATCTGACAACCAGTCTTACCAAGGGGCCCGTACCCCCTTAGGCAGGGGGGGGGGGAGGGTGGTGGTGGCCTCTCCCAGTAACTAGGTTGTGGAGGTCACATAGGCAACCCGGTGGCCTCTCCCAGTAACTAGGTTGTGGAGGTCACATAGGCAGTCGCTCCATGTAAAATACTGGTATTCAGAGCCTGCATCTGTTTAGACTGGAAGCCGACAAGGCAAACGATGAGATGATGAGAAAGAGCCACAACTTACATGTTACTGCACGTTCTTTGCGCATGACAGAGGGTATTTTCTCTCTCTAATTTAAAAAAAAAAAAATTGTTTCATGGCACTATCTCGAATACTCTGTCCATATTTTTTTACCTCTTTCTTTAGAAATAATACTAAAATGTCCTTTGAGAAAAAATATGCAAATGAGGGAAAATTTCTTGAAACCGTCAAGAGTAAACTTGTTGTGGACAACTCGAAGTGACAGGCTGTGGACACCCTCCCACGCACATTTCATCCAAGACTTGTTGCTACACTGATTTTATTTAATTACTTGATAAAAATCATTAGGTACTCACCTAACAATTTTTCGTAGGCGTCCATGTGCTGGTCAAAAATTAGTTTGTGGCACATTGCATATTTGTTTTGGACATGGGTGGAGAGTAAGTAAGTAAAAAATAAAAATTACAAAAAAAAATTGGTAAAAGATATTAAAATTATCATAAAGTATCGGTACTCCCAGAGATTTCTGAACTATGTAGTATAAGTATTTTTAGTTAGTAAATCCATTTGGATTAAAAATACAAAGAGGGGTAAATTGGGACTAGTGCAAGCCTACTTTCCGACACCGTGCGATACGCTTGGCGGAAAATATTTATATCTTTCGAGATAATATATAATTATTATTAGGTAAGTACCTTATTATTAAATTAAAGCAAAAAAAAAATTCCATTTTTCCAGAATGTGCGAAGAAGCTGCGAGCCCCTGTGTCTCGCGTGTTGGGCGTGATGAAGGCTGCGTACGCGCCGGTGGAACGCGCTGAGAAACTCTTCCTGCAGATGAACAATCTTTCAACTATGATTGGACAGGTAGAGTGTCTACTCCTTCTCATTATTGTCTTGAGGCAAAAATGCTGGGAACTTTGCTAACTTAGATCAAAAGTACGATCACTTCCACCATGGTTACCACCACCAACAGATCATCAGACAAATAAGGCGAAGTCTTGATAACCTCTCTATGGAACAGTAAATTAAAATCATTGACTAGGTACGCATGTCTACATGCCTTTCCTCCTCTTCCCATTTAGTCATCTTACTAACTTCATTAGTCTAAAATAATATCTTTCTTTCTTCCAGTTGCTGATGTTCACAGCCTGCGACCGACTGCTAGTTTCTCAAGGCAGGTTAACCTGCCTCTACTCTTTAATGTTCTACAACGTGGTCACCTACTCCGTCAGCTATGTCCGCGAGATCTGCACCAAGGAAGACTGGTCACCTTACGTCAACGTCAACCGCCATTCCCGCGTCAAACACCTTGCCATGTCAGCCACGAAGATTGTCCTGGAATGGACGAAGGCAGTCACTTTCATTGTCACTATAACATTCGTACTCCTTGCTCTAGGATTGGAACAAGGACTGGAACACTACAAACCCACAGCGTTATATACAGCCATAACTGGTACCTACTACCTTCTAACAGAGAGGACCTTTTTGGAGCTCTGGCCTATTGGCATCTCCGCTTTAAAACTAGAAATATTAGAAGGCATGGAGTTACTGTATTTCGGTGCTTTGGCGAGAGGCATTACCACAGCGCTAGCCTTGCCTTTAGTGCCAGCTCTAGTATGGTACGAACGGTGGAGACTAGCTGTTCTGCTGTTGTACGTGTGTGTCTTCGTTCATGGAAGGCACAGGCTTGGGGAATCTCTTATGAAGCTGCAGGAAGCTAGAGGTTCTCTGGCCAGGTTCAGGCGGGCGACACCAGATGAACTGGCGACCCTTGAAGACGTATGTGCTGTGTGCTTGGGGACAATGAAGTCAGCACGTGTCACGCCCTGCGCTCACTTCTTCCATGCAGACTGCTTAAGGAAATGTCTTGCCACGTCGGATAGATGTCCCATCTGTGTCAGGCCATACGTGTTTTGTTGACCATTGGCTTATTACATTCGGATAAGACTGCTTGAAACGATATTTTTAACGTCACCTTTTCCAAGTCGAGGATTTGGAAAAGTACTTACTTACTATTTGATTAAGGTGATAATTATGAAACTAATCTAATTATTATATTAGTACCTAAGTAGGCGATCTGCCATGGGCTCGATCGATGTTATATGTTGTAATATTTACAAGTAAATAATGTGGCTTTAGGCGAATATTCATTGTTCTGTATTCATTTTGTTGCATCGTTTTAAAAAAGCAAGAAAAATACTAATGTACCTACTTTTTCACCTCACACTGATTGAGGCTTGTCCACAACCACCGTACCTATGTGTTGTAGCATGTTGAAGCTTCGAAGTAATATTTTTTTTCATATCGTTGCTTCGATTCTGAGATGTCGAATCCTTTTAGAAACTTATGACAACGCCTTTCTCTGTTATGTTGTTTTATTCATATATTTTCGTTGTCGCTTAATGCTACGGGTTCCAAGAGTTAGCACTGCTAGCGAGGAGAATAATTAAATAAATATAAGGAGGAAATATTTGGAGATGTTGAACCGTCGATGTAAATATTGAAGGCTCACGGAACGCGCCTCTTATGTACATAATACCCAGGTGTTAGGTAGAGCTACCCACGCATTCTTTGGGTCCAAGTCTGTATTAAATGTTTTGTACAATAAATTAAAGTCCTATATATGACTGTCTTTTTTTTTCTTTACACCTCATTTCCATTGAAATAAAGCCCATAATATAAATTCCCGATGAACAACCTCGGTGGAGCTCGACAGCAAAGGAGAGAACAAGATGAGAGGTAAAAAGTATTTTTTGGGTATAAAAACTTTAAACAAAACTGTAAAACATTCGGATAATTACATCTCGGTGACAAACGCATATAAACCTCGAATTTTTATGAGTTCTTATTTAAAACATTCTGAGACTATACTTATCTTAGGTAAGTATAGATACAAATAAATAAAATTGAAGTGTCTGTTTGTAATTTCAAAATAGCCGCTTTTTACATAATTATGCATATACGGTACTTATAATGAAACAATATTAAATTTTTTGTTTTTGTCTGTCCTGTCTGTCTGTTTGTTCCGGCTAATCTTCGAAACGAGAGCAGTGATAGCCTAATACTGTCAGACTGCCTAGTCATCGACTTTTCGGATTCATGTGCGTATTGTATAATTATCACTTGCTTCAAAAAAGGTGAAGGAAAACATCGCAAGGAAACCGGCATGCCTGAGAGATATTTATCGACGGCATGTGAAACCAAGTCAGAGGCGAATGGGCGGCTTTAAAACTCTGACACCAGGTTAGTCACAAACCGTACGAAAAGATCAATAACGTTTTCGACGGGAATTAGGCTGCCTGTCCACTGGAGCGGAGAGGAGAAAAGAGGAGCGGAGATGTGCCAATATTAACCAATAGAATCTTGACTTAGGATCACTGATCTAAACTCAGGGGCGGAGGATTGGTTAATTTTGACTCATCTCCGCTCATCTTTTCTCCTCTCCGCTCCAGTGGACAGGCTGCCTTACACTGGCTGATAGCTGATGTTATAAGGAGTTACTTATTTTAGAACGTGCTAAGCCGCGGGCAGCAGCTAGTAAATTCATAAAAAAATATGAGTATTCACTTAGGTAAGAACTATATTAGACTCAATTGAATATATATACAATATGTAAAACTTATTGAATATAAAAAAGTTATTGCTATTTAAATTCACATTTTTAGTACCAGAATAACCCCAATCCATTAAAAATTTGCAAATTTTCAACAGGAGTTAAGACTCTTAGAAAACTTGAATTCCGTAGCTCGTCACATCGCTAGACATCGTAAATTGTGCCCAAGGGCGTTGCCAAGGGGGGGCAAAGAAGGCAGCTGCTGGGCCTAGAGTTTCTTGTTTTTTTGACAAGTACTAGGCATTTTAATGTAAAGAAACTATATACTTAATTATAAACTCAATTTTATTTATATGGACGACCTTTATTTCGTTTTTTAAAGTTCCATAACTCCTAAACGGGGGTCTAATTCGGAGTCCGGTTACGTAGTTTTCGTATATTATCTATGCAGCTATGTGTTGGTGGTAGGCCCAGTCATAATATATTAGGTTTCAGCTCTACAGTTCTGTTCTGAATAGTTTTGGGAAAAACGACCCGAAAGGTCCGTTTCCAATCAATACATTGAGTGCTCTTGACTGTACCTACAAAATCATATTTATACACCTTCTGGTATAACATCTATTTTATTGTACCTATCTATGTAAACAAATGATTAAATGATTATGATTATGATCATACTTTTCCCTTCCGCCATATATCAACTTGCCCCCCCCCCCCCCCCGCCTCTGGTCCATCAGCTGGCGACGCCATTAATATTGTGCCTATGAGTAGTACATATATGTATGTATATAGTATTACCTGCGGTCAGACGAGTAATTATACTGACACTTAGGCTGCCTGTCCACTGAAGCGGAGAGGAGAGGAGCGGAGCGGAGTTGTGCCAATATTAACCAATAGAATCTAAACTCCGCACCAGAGGTGCGATTTTATTGGTTAATATTGGCACATCTGCGCTCCTCTCCTCTCCTCTCCGCTCCAGTGGACAGGCAGCCTTAGGTTTCCTAGTTACGAGCTGTACCTAGTACCTACCGACCTTCTTTGGCGCATTGCGACTGTACAAGTGTATCTAGTGTACCTACACCGTATCCTTCACTCCTTTATGAAAGAGACGCAAGTCAATTATGGCGCCAAACGGTAATCTATGGGGCATCATCGCTGAAATTCATAATACATAGGTATGATTAGGTAGGTTTTGTAATTATCATTACCTACTTTTAAATACGGTTGCCAACCTATCGGATTTACAGGAAAAAAGCAATCTACAACCTATTCCAATGTTGCCCAGACCAGAGAGTTCGAATATTCATGACGTGGTTTGAATGTTCCATTTTTAGTTATCTGCACCCTTTACAGGGTCGTTGGGTCGAAAATTTTCAACGCAGGGGGTTCAGAAACAAGTAGGTAATGTTTCTGAACCCCCTGCGTTGTAATTTTTCGTCGGTTATTTTAAAAAAAACTGCTCTTTAATAGAAAAAAATGCAATACCTACGGCTAGCGGCTACGCAGTAAAAATGTATGGAGCAGCAGATTTTTTTGCTGCTAAAAAGTTTGAGTAGAATCATATCAAGTTCACTTTAAGATTTGTCACGCAAGACTCTCGATGCCATTGCCCATAGCCCCCTCCCCCCCTGGATCCGCTACTGTATCCTCCACCGAAACTATACGTATCTCTGAAAACAAAAGTGAAAAATGTCGATACATTGGATAATTTATAGGGCTCGTGGCTAAATGATCACAGCCGAACGGGCCCTTGCCGCGGTTGGTTTGTGAATGGGTGACCATCCATTACCTATCCAGATCACTCCGTGCCTCGGGAAAGCATGTTAAGCCGTTGTTCCCGGCTGCCATTCGTAGTTCTTTGACAGTTGTTACGGGTACGTACAGTCCAAAGCCCAAAAGTCTTACCAAGTGCGATATCGTATCGTGTTACTATGGTAACCATTTCGAAATTTTAAAAGTCCTGACAAAAAGCCTGACATTTGCAAAAAAATCCGGCTATTAAATTTTTTAATCTTATTTATTTCAGTAATCATTTATGTTTTTTAAAGAAAATCCCCATAAATCGAAAAGTCCCGACAAATGAGAATGCCGGACATAGTCCGGACGGGGGGCTAAAAAGCCGGACATGTCCGGACAAATCCGGACGGATGTCCGAAACCTAAGTGTGAACCCTAAGTGTTACCCAGCAACTGGGTTGTTTCATGTAAAATACTGGTGTTCAGCTGCATCCGATTAGTTAAACATAGTTGGAAAAACGCAAGGGCGGGGGGGGGGGGGGGGTAAAGTGGGTTTCATTTTGACAGTTCACCCACGTTCATTGCGATATTTATGTTGTTGATCAGACGAATTTTTCAAACCTACATAATTATGAAGCAAGGGCTTAGCAATATCCTTCAAAACTCTCGGATTGTGATTGAAACTATGTTACAAAATACAAGGTGGCAGGGACATCGACGCGAAGCCGGTTACCATGGATTCAGTATAAAATATGTACGTTGAAAATTTTCGTCGGTTATTTAAAAAAAAATCAGCTGTTCCATACATTTTGACCGCGTAGGTATTGCACTTTTCTATGAAACAGCAGATTTTTTTTTTAATAACCGACGAAAAATTTCAACGCAGGGGGGTTCAGAATCATGTACTGAATCCATGGCAACCGGCTTCGCGTCGATGTCCCTGCCACCCTGTATATTTTATTTAAATTTCGTTGCCCCACACTGGGAATATCTCCTGTATTGTGGGTGCGTTTACAAACATTTAAATGTTAAACTCACATACACAAACAGCCAGACCCGGAACAACTACTTGTAGGTCATACAAATACTTGTTTCGTGCGGGAATCGAACCCGCGACACGCAGCGCGGCAGCCGCTGCGCCAACCGTGCCGTTTAGGTGATTGGATAAGTTTTGATACATTGGATAATTAATTGGAACCAACCGTAAGTTCCAGATGATTTCCAGATTAATATCAAAATGATCTATAATAATTATTATATTATTAATAAGTAGGAAGGTACTGTGGATTTCCCTATCAGTAACTGTAGGTCCTATCCTATCATACCTTTTTGCACTCCATTGTGAAATCGTAATATTACAAATTAAGATTTCCGAGAGTATTGCGCTGTTTAATAATGAGGTGAAAAGCTGGAAAGTCAATATCTGTAACTAAACGACCATTGTCAATTCGTAAACTGCATGCTATTTCAGTCAATGTGTACAAAACAAAACACCCGCTAAAACCGAGAAAATAGAAAATGGCGGCGTTGCCATGACATCATGTGGTTACGTCACGTAAACAAAACTGTCAAAAAGTTCGGAGGTTCAGTAGGAGTCGATTGCTATACCGCTATCTCTTTCAGATGTAGGCTTCGTTCGCCGTGTTTTCCTGTTGTCTCTTTTCTGACCGCGCAGCTCACCGCGCAGTTGCCACAGCCGCAAGCTCCGAATCTAAAACGGCTTAACTCATAGAATTTATTTCTATTGGAGTCAGTAGTCAGTCAACGCGGCATGCGTAGTAGAACAACCGTGTGATTGTCGGACCTAAACGAATATTCATAGGAAGTTATGTTACAAAAATATGTTTTTATCAATGAAAATGTGAAATGTTCATGAATAACTTATCGGTGTTTATCGTTCCTGTTCGGATAGCTATTTCTGATAAGGTAGGATTTTGGTTTATTCGAATTTTGTAAAATAAACAAGGAATACAAAAAACATGATGTCGACACCGTTGAACAGAACGGAAACAATGAGATAAATCTTTAATTTATGAGACAAGAGCTTGATGCGGATAAAAAAAAAATGAAAAGGATACAGGTAGATAAACAAGCTACAGCCACGATGGAAACTGGGTATTGATCTCCTTTTCAAGAAGATTGCTCTTCTCTGAGAATGTATAGATATCTCCTTGAAGTTGCCAACTAATTTGCTGAAGGAAGCACTTATAAAATTAATACTTACTATGCCATAAGCCCTTAGCCCAAATGTCCCCCGTTATAATATACATCGTTTATCATTGGATTATAATTGCCTGTATTTTGTAGGGCCTTCCTCTCTGGTCACCAAGATTTTATAATAAGTTAATTGGTTTTACAACCACTTTTAAATTAGGGTCCTTCATCGTTATTTTGAGGTCTTCCTTATAATGTGAGGTAGGTATTTAATGCTACAGTCAGTCTACAATACGTACTCTGTGACATGAATTCATAATTAATCACTACATAGTATAAAACAAAGTCGCTTTCTCTGTCCCTATGTCCCTTTGTATGCTTAAATCTTTGAAACTACGCAACGGATTTTGATGCGGTTTTTTTTAATAGATAGAGTGATTCAAGAGGAAGGTTTATATGTATAATACATGCATAATATAGTAAGCTATAATTTATAAATTAATCACGCGGGCGAAGCCGCTGGCGGAAGCTAGTTTTTGATAAAATCTAAAGTTGGTCCCGTTGGCCGTTATAGATCCATTCTTAGGATAAGTGCACACTGCTGTGAACCACACTTCATTGTTCTGCCCTAGTTAGGATAATATCTTTTCAAGATATCCGAAGTGGGCCTTCGAATTCGTCCTTCTTCAAATCCTTGACCTCGCTTTATCTCGAGGCCCCTGCGAAGGCGACGCGACGCGACGTCGAGACGGTATCAGATCCTGACGTAATAAAAATTGAGTTTTGCGACAGTGAAGTATATTTTATTGATTAGAGGCTAGTGTTTTAAAGAATTCGGACAATTCCTGCTTTGTTTCCTCGTTGCTCGGTATTAGGACGTGAATCATAGATACAGTTACTTCCAGGATTTCGGAAATTCTAGCAAGAGGATTTTTAAAATCGCTTGCTGTCACTGATAGAGTTTAGCTAAAACTCACTTGCTTCAAAATTGGTGAATGAAAATATCGTGAGGAAACCGGCCTGAGAGATATTTTTCGACGGCAAATGAAGCCAAATCAGAGGCCCATGGGAGGTTTAAATCTCTGAAACCAGCTACCTAATTACGCAACACATTTTTGTAAATGATTCCGACTAATCTGTTTCATTTTGACAGTTCAACAATATTCATTGCGTTATTTACGTTGTCAGCAGATTTTTTTTATCGAACTTATGAAGCTTTGGATTAGCAATCTGTTTCAAAACGATTCAAATTCTGATTGATCGTGTATTACGTATTATGAGTACTGGTTAGTCTAGTCAATAACTACACGCAAAGAAGAAGCTAAAACTAAACCCCAATTATAGGTAAAGAGAGATAAGCTACCTACTTTTGGATCCTTTACAAAAAACTGGACTAAAAAAACTAAACTAAAGAATGGAACGGGAGACTTAATTATAGTGCGGTTTCCCTCAAACCTTCATCCCTCAGTCAATATTGATTGAACTGCACTGCACCACATTAGCTGTATATTTTAAATACAGAATATCCACTCATTAATGAGTGGTTTTTTCACGAGTTTCGACGGCAATTAGTCCCATTTTCCTGTAAGTAAATCCTGCTTCACTTGCATGTAGTTCATGAATATGATACATACACGTATTAATAACAAAAGATAATGCACTTGAGTTAACAAATACAGTACCTACTGTTTATATTAAAACTCCTATCACCACCGCTCGACACATTTTTTTTTATCTTATCATTCTCGTTGAAGCCACAAGCGTGGCCATTTGGTTCAAAGTTTCCATATAAACTGCTATAAAAAATATAAACAGTAACAATGACTACCACATAAATCGTGCTCCTGCGCCGAGGCGTGGCTATAAAAACAGAATATTAAATGGGGGTATTACGTCATGCCCGTAAACGAGATTATTAGACGACAACATAAACAATGGTGTAGGTATATCTAACTGTATTCTTTATTTCGTTTCATCTGTAACCAAATGAAATGAGGAGGAGCTCGTGGCTAAGTAATAACTGCCGCACGGGTCGATCCATCAGGTTAAGCTACGCTTGGCGGGGCTGGTCAGTGGATAAGTGACCATCTTTACATGCCGAGACTCCTCCGTGCCTCGGCAACCACGTTAAGCCGTTGGTCACGGCTGTCATTCGTGGATCTTTGACAGTCGTTACGAGTCGTCAGAAGCCCGAATGTCTGACACCAGTCTTACCAAGGCGTATCGTATTACCCAGTTACTGTGTTGCGGAGGTCAGATAGGCAGTCGCTCCATGTAAAATACTGGTATTAGGCTGCATCCGGCTAGACTAGAAGCCGACCCCAAGATAGTTGGGAAAAGGCTAGGCAGATTGATTTTGTAACCAAATGATGCTCTTTATCAATCTCTGACTATTTTAACTAACATAACATTACATCACGCCTGTATTCCCCGAAGGGTTGGGCAGAGGTGTATGTACCTATAGTACACAATCCACATTTCGCCAGTTATGTTGGAGTACCATGTAATAGGGGCCGAGGCTATTGCCATCAACCGGGCTCAAATCCAGCCTAACGGGCTGCTACTGAGAAATTCCAGAAGAAATAACCCAATAACACTTTGCCCGAACCGGGAAACGAATCCAGGAACTCATGGTCAGCAGTAGCGCTTGCGACTTATGACCACTAGACCAACGAGACATAATTAACTAAGTACTTCGAAATTCGAACGTTATATAGAAGTTAATCTTATTAAGTATAGATACATAGGTAATCATAATGATGCCCTAGTCACTATAGAATATAGACATTCTGGCATAGTATATTATTACTATGCAAGCATGAAAAACATTATATCAAACTTTTATGGACAACCAGTATGTAAATGGCATTAGTAAGTACCTAATTAGAGGTTTTCCGTGCTAATCTGGGACTGAACTCGTAGAGTAGAGGAAAATCTCTGCCCAGACAACGATCCCATACAGCCAGCGTAAACATCAAAAGTTCATCGAAACCAGTACAATTTTTTGGTAGAACGCAGCCTATTTAACTAGCCACAAATGGCATATCTAAGCAGGGATTTTCTCCTCTAGAATTGAGGAAAATTCCAACTAAGCCAATGATCCTACACACTTCAAAATCCTCCCCATTTGTATTCTGCCGTCAAACACTCAATGAATCGCCTGCAAATTGCAATTTATATACGACCTGCTGACAGCCTGTGCATCTGTTGTTGGCGTCATGGTAATGGATTGTATTTCTGATCTTCGTTTGAGGTCGTACACCTGTTTAGATTGACGTCATCCGCCTTGATGGATCTGAAAGAATTTTTATTGTTTGGCTCAGCTGTCAGTTTGATCATGTACGTTTCTGAAGACAGGACCTTGGTTCGTTCCAGTGTTATGTTTCTAGGGAGAAAATGGGAGGCTGAAAATGATTCAAACCTACGAATCGAATAATAGGATGACGTGACCTGGGACATAGATTAACCTCTGTCGTAGATATTATTGGGGAAAATTATAACTGGTTTGAGATCCTAACGAAATTCAGAGCCTTAACGCAATTGGGTCTAGATAGGTACTAGAACATATAATTATTTTGAATCTGGGCAGTTCGCAATAGACTCTAAAAAGAGCGATCTTGGACTACCCAGGGTCACAGCCAGGGTATACATATCTATAGGTACACAAGTTTCGTAACTGTCTAACAATTTTCATACGCACTCTACAAATATAAGCTGAATGCTGATAGGTGTGTGAAGATTTATGATCAATTGGTTCAATCGTTTTTATGTAAAACCAACCGTGTGAACTAACTCTTCACTAATTAGAATTTGTTTATTACCTTTGTTTGCAAAAATGAACAAGTCATAAATTGAAATTAATTACCCGTCGAGTCGTTTATGTCTTCATGCAGAATACTCATATAATTACATTCATACAGTGTCGATAATTAAAATTAACTATACGAGTGATGTCATGATTCACACATCGAGGTAGACAGGCTATGAATAGCATCATGAATATATTTAGCAATACTTGAAGGTGTCTTCTAAAGTTATAAGCGTGGTATTGCGACTGCGCAAAAAATACAGACGGACGCGCGAAGTCTCCCTGGCGACACTCCTGAATAATCCTCATTGATCAAATAAGTGACTATGGCATAGGTAAATTTTTCGATTTTACAGAAGAAATACGAGTACGTAAATTTATAAGTATGAAATTGCAATAATGATATCTTTCCTAACTATTCGGTTTCACAGAAGCAAAAATTGGGAGTCTATAATGTAATTAAGTTAAGTTTTCCTAATTTCCAAGCGTTTTCTTTACAACCTAAAAAAACAAGTTTTATGATAGGGCTAGAAACGGGGTGAAAAAAAATAATGAGGTGACGGCTAATAAAGATGTAGAAAGGATAGGTGAAGCCGAGTTCTCACCCCAGAAAAAATGAGATGAGAGCAGAACGATGAAGACGATTTTTTAAGCCCATAAAATCCATTGGATTAGACGCCCCGTGCATATTAAGAGCGTTTACGTCATACGGCATTTCATACATACTTCCAAGCCTTTGTTTTTCGAAATGACAACTGATTTTAATGAAACTTCATACGCATAAGCAGGATACAAAGGTCTAAAAGTTAGTTAAGAACATTTCCGAAATGTCTTATTTAAAAACAGAGAACTGGAATGGAGAATTTAAGATTGGTTTAATTCGGCTGTAACACTATTTTTCGAAAATGTTCTAAACTAACTTTTGAGACCTTTGTATCCTGCTTATGCGTATGAAGTTTCATTAAAATTGATTCAGTCATTTCCAAAAACAAGGGCTTGAAAGTTTGTATGAAATGCCGTACGCGCAGAGGCAGGGAGCCAGTAGTAAGTGCAGTACTTAGGATGATGTTATTAATTATGAAGTAAGTAACAAAGAACTCGTCTTTTCTTCCTCCCTAATAAACAATTACTAACACTCGTCATAAATAAGCCCTTGTATTAGGTACTTATTACATGTTGATTCTCGCCAAAAATGAACTGGAGTGTAACCTCGAGGGAAATCATTCAATATTTACCAGTATTGCGTCCAAGTAGCTCGTAATGTGTTGATCATAAATTCATAACTGACGTCTAAATTCATCACGTATATTGGGACGGGGATTATAGACGTATGTACGTGTATTCCCTGAAGAGATGGCAGCATGTACCAAATTCTCCCTTTGAGAATTTTCCATGGATCCCTGTTTAGGGACAGCAGAATAGTTTTATTCTGGACCTATTATATTTTCAGCAAAAAGCACTTACAGTCGATTCAATGTTCCGGCGATAATATAATCATTGGTCTCAGCTTGTTCAATTTCACAGCTTGGACATGAGAGCAAATCATGAAAGATATATCATGCTCATCACCCTTGCCAAATAGCTCAAACTGCAGCGCAAAATGACCTATGTTCAGGCTTTCTGACTTCAGAAACCATCAATCCTCTTCAGGGTTATGTTCAAACAAATTATCTGACAATGAACTGCAAAAGATACTCAACGCATTTATTTTAATTAAACTATTTACAGGCCCTTTGATTATGATTGCGATGGAGTCGGTCAGTTAGTCAGAAAGTTTAAGCTAGGTTTCTTGACAAGTCTTCAGTCAATGATCTCAGTATTTTCAGTCTTTGCATCTGAAAGCCGAAAGTGGGCATGATCTAATTGAGCAGCAGCTGCCAGAGGTCATTACCTACCGACTAATAAGTCGACGTAATGCTTAAATATAGATGTCCAATAAACTTGAACAGTGACCATAGTAACGAAATACACCACATCCGAAGTGGGTGACCTCGTGCGAGTATTGAACCAAGACGCCAAATATTTTGTACAAAAACTTCATAACATTTACTTGTACAATACAATGAATATTATAAATAAGAATGGCGTGTATTTATTTATTGATCTTATATGTAAAGTTGAGCATTTAAAACGAAACTAATTTGCGTGTTTGGGTGCTCCTTTTAAACATTTTCATCAACTCCAAAATATACTTAATACTTCGGTGTGTAGTGATCGTGACTTATGCAATAATGCAATTGACATCGGTTTACCTCGTGTTTTGAAGCGATGAGATAATCGTTCTAAGTTTATTTTAGTGCTGGCGACATAAAATTTACAAATGAACACGATAGATCTCAAATGTATTGATTCATTTGTTGGTCGTGCTTAACTTTAGCTGAGCATCGACATCTTGATATATCTCATCGTGCATAAATTATTTTAGATACTTACATATTTTTCCCAATACCTCTGCTAAACTGCAAAGTAGTTTGTTAGCAGACGTAGCTCCTATAATAATAGTACTTACTTTTCAAATCACACCTTTTCAAGGCACTGATCCTATGAGTCACGTTAGCATCAACATTGGCGTCTGTTGTGAGCATGGAGCCTAGATATTTAAGCTTCTCTACTGTAGGAATAGGCGTTTTCCCAATACCCCAATAGATGGTTTCAAATGTTGCATTTTCACTAAAGGGACATTTCAAATACTCAGTCTTGCTCCTACTAACCATCAGGCCGTATACTTTTCAAGAGCCTGTGTCCACGTATTTTAAGAGTTCCTGCAGATGTCTTGCGGTATCAGCAGCCAGAACAATGTCGTCAGCGTATAGCATAGTCCACGGAAGTGGAGAAAGTATGTCCTTGGTGAGGTAATCCATCACCAGGTTGAATAATAGCGGGCTGAGAGCAGATCCCTGATGGACACCCATTTTGACCTCGAAGGCTTTGCTTACACCCGCTAGGCTTCGAACTCTTGTGCTGGCATTGTTGTACATATCTATGATGAACTCAATGTAATATTACGGCACATTTTGGGCACGAAGAGCCTGCTATACTATGTTACGAGGTACTCTGTCGAAAGCTTTTTAGAGCTTTATGAATGCTAGATGTAGGTCTTTGTTGTTAATACTATATTTTTCCATCAGGATTGTGATTGTTTGCATAGCTTCAGTAACCACTGACGCTTTACAAACAATCAGAATCCCTGTCAACAACAACAATCAGAATGACCTGGATGCTGTAAGATTGCCAGTCCATTGCTTCAAAAGTTCGACAAAAAAAAATCTGCTCAATTTTTTTAGTCGAACTTATGAAGCAATGGACTGGCAAACTTTTTCAATTGGTTTCAATTTAAAATTGATCGTGCATTACGTAATTAGGGTGCTGGTTTGGAGATATTTCAGAGATATTGAGAAGTCTACTGATGATTCGTTCCCATATTATATTTTTCGACAGCAGAGTTGCAGTTCTCTTTCCAAAAACTGGTCCTACAGAAACCCAGAATGATAATGTTCTCTATTTACCGAATCAAACCGCCCCCCGCCCGTGACCATGATCATGTCTTTCTATGAAACATAAAAAAAATCTCATAAACGTTGTTACGTGGTTCTGTTCTGTAAAACGAAAACATATTTTATAACATTATTTCAGTCCAATAACTTATAAATGTTTGGCATGCCGTAGGTATTTCCTGTTGCTATTTCTAGAGTTTATATATTATTTGCCACATGACTACATTGAACAGTCCTTGTGCCCTTGGACCTTCACCATCAAATTATATTTCTGACATCTGATTATGTAGATATATTTTATCAATGTCTAAACTAAAGCTGTTTAATTTTGATCATCGAGGTTTTTATGCAAAAAGTAAATTAGTTAATTGACTCAGGCGTGACTTTGCGGACACGAAGTGTTGCCACGACACGAGCCGAACGCAAAGTGCGTTCGGCTCGTGGCTTCGTGTCCGAGTTCGCAACAAGTCAATCGTCATCCTGAGCGGATTAAGTTACTAAATATACTTCGTCTATTGTATTTTTCAAAAGTAAATTGCAGGAGAAGTTAGCGAAAAATTATTTAAAATAAATAACACTAGCCTATTATTTTGTCCCACTAAAGGGCAAAGGCCTATTCTCACGCAGAGATAGATGAGAGAAGGCAGAAGCATTGATCACCACGCTTGCTCAAGATGGGTTGGCTACTCCAGACCCATTAACAATAAATCCAGGTTACTTTCTGAGTTTATCTTGGGCATTACTGACATGGGTGAAGAAAAAACATCGTGCAGAGGAAATATTATTAACACAGTTTTATTTTATTTCTAAAGTCTAAATTATTTAACTGATTTGCTTTAATGACACGTTCAGTTCCGGGAGCCCTCCTGGAGGGTTCACATAGTCGCTAGTGGGATGCCGCGAGCCCTCGCGGAGGGTTCATTTTAAATGTAGGTTTTTCTTAGCGAATTCAGCATTATAAACCGTGAAAATACAGTCAGATGTATATTTTAACAAGATTTATTAGCATATGCCTTGGTTTTGAAATCAAAGACTTACGATTTTTTTTTTTTTGTTCAGGTTTACAAATATTCACAAAAAAATTAAAAGGTTAGAAACTACGTATAGCGACAACACCAGAAAACACAATTTCACTTCGTTTTAGTGTTTTATAACACGGTTTTAAACCTAATGCCGTTGACCATTATTTTGCGATGGTTAACTTTAGCGCAAACGTAATGCCGGGAACCCTCCTGGAGGGTCCACTTGCAATAAGTATGGCGGCATGGCGTATGAGCTCGACGAAAATGGGTGGAGTCGAAAGTGTTACTTAACCCTTATTGTAATAAGAACGACTTTTATAAAGAGCATACCGATATATACTGAGTGGATCGCCAGGTTCGTTGTGCGTTGATCTTGATCTCAATGTAACTTGCTATATGCCCTCGTGCGGTAATTGCAGATTGAACCACGGACATCAATACTCTTTACTGACTGACTGCTCATTTAACTACATTATAACCAAGTTTAAAGCTTTTAAACAGATCATTTTCAATAGACTTCGCTCTCTTATGCACTGCATGGTTACTTTTTGCGTTACTTGCACTGCTTTTCGGCTCGGTAAGTACCAAAATTTGTCTGGAAGCTTAAAATCATCTTCATCATCATCATATCATCTTCTTCTTCTAGAACATGTAAAAATAAACCTGCCCGATCCGTGAGGGTTTTGATAGATCATACTGAGAGTATATTTATGTAGACATTTTCAGGAAAAAAGTAAACAATTTTTATATATGGATTTGTTGTAATTTTGGTACGAAAATGTGAATTTTAAATAGCAAGAACTTTTTATTTTCAAGAATAATATTTTTATTTATTACTTTTTGGTAACGCTATTGCAGTATCTATGTGCCCCTTTCGAATCGGATAGGGTTTTTCTTACTATTGTTTATAAATAAATTGTATATATGAATAAAAATTAAATGCCGTTCGTTGGTAAGCGCATCACAATCATGAGAACGACTGAACCGATTGGCAAATTTTGTTAAATAATATATTCTAGTTTGTAAAAACTTGAAACCCGGACATTTTTCAAATTCGGGAAAACTGAACGTCTTTTTTTGTAGGGGAATTTTGTATGAATTATAGTTTGGACAAATCAACGTCACGTCTGTCGGGACTCGGGACCGCTATAGTTTCAAAATTAAATAGGTGGGTACGATATGAAGGGGTATTTAGGTTAAGTACGGTATTATATCTATAACGTGAACAACTGAACACCATCGCATAGATACGATGATCTTTCAAAGTGACGGCACGTGAACATATATTATATTCGTGAAAAGTTGGCAGAAGGTTATTTCTCCTGACTAAGTTTATTCGGTTTAAAATATGTTGTACTTAAGTATTAATTTTCAAGTTATCTATCCCTTATGCTGCACCTGCCATGTTTTGTCTCTGCATCACACTGGTACAAAATGCCTTTCAAGTGTAGTATTACTTATATTTACTTGTGCATAAAGTTTTAATAACAATGAACTTCCCAGTCCGATAACAAGGAGGAAAATCATTTTCCCATCGATAGGTATACTTACCAAACAAAACGTCCACTTTATTTTTAATTTGATTTCCTGTTGGACTTTTATTATAACTGCGATGCACTTACTCACTTATAAATTAATCCAATTAGTGTACTCAAACTAGCCTAAGTATAATAATTATGGAGTTCTAAAATACTCGTTAATAAAGTTTCAACGACAACATACGCTAGCTTCGCTCCGCGGTTTCACCCGCATAAGTTTCGATTTCGAAGGAATTTCGGGATAAAAACGTAATAAACAAACAAACAAACTCAGTTTCGCATTTAAAATAGGTATTAGTTAGGATTCATAAAATGCGTTTCTTTAAAACGTTTCGAGGCAACTTTCACGTGGAACATTTACATTTCGGAAACGGAATTCCGTTTCGGAATTTCGAATCGGAGAGAATTTCAAACGGTCTATTACTGAACGTGTGATCCTTGATTTTGTATGGATTTGCTGCTTTCGGAATTCCTATAGGTAACTACAATCGGTGCAGACAATAAACATTTTAGTTGTGCCTTTGAAGAACGCTACACATACCCAGCACAGGAAACCACATAACCTTGAGGTACCTAGAGTATAGTGCACACTACGTTAAAAATAACCCATTGTGCGAGAGAGTTAATTTAAAACCACCATTGGTGCCAATTGTATTCGACGAAGCGCCGACATTAATCGACGAATTTGTCCTACTTTCGGTTAAAACACGAACTTTCATGGCCATAAGCAATATGTATATAAATTCGGATCGTAAATTATTGCCTCCTGGGACACCATGATGTCCCAATTCAATACCTTAATTGACCTACAAAAGTAGAAACAAATGGCTAATCTACGTATCTAATAAATTAACAATATTTGCGTGTCAAACGCCTGGAACAGACATCAATTTTGATGAACCAAATTCGATTTCTATTTCACTGTAGGTATACCTAGAGTGAGAGGTGGTTCTAGAGAAAAACGAAGGTACATACCATGATTGTCATTGTCCAAAAGAGGTTATTGTAGAGTTACATCATAGACTATGGTAGATATTAAAATTTGGCATCCCAAATACCTCTATAGTAAAGAGTACTATAATTCAACGCTCTTTATTCTTGATTTTACTCATGTTTATTGAAGAAATGTGTTCTATAACTTTCTTTTTTAACTTATTTCTTACATGTTATGAAAACCGGTAGGTTACCTACTTAAGTTCCTTAGGTACCTACCTTGTTTGTTTTACAACTACCAGGTCCTTAAAGTCAGCAGTTCCTATTTCACTGTAGGTATACCTAGAGTGAGAGGTAGTTCTAGAGAAAAACGAAGGTACATAGAGTCTGGCTAACGAAAGTTGGCCCCAGAATATTGGCGGCAAATTTAAAAAATACATGCATGACAACACTAAATACACCAGAGATACCGAACGACAACCTTGTCAAATTGACGTTCACGTTCTTATAGAGTTGCTATATAAAAAGTTCGCAAATAATTCCATGATTGTCATTGTCCAAAAGAGGTTTTTGTAGAGTTACATCATAGACTACGGTAGATATTAATTCACTGTAGGTATACCTAGAGTGAGAGGTAGTTCTAGAGAAAAACGAAGGTACATACCATGATTGTCATTGTCCAAAAGAGGTTTTTGTAGAGTTACATCATAGACTACGGTAGATATTAAAATTTGGCATCCCAAATACCTCTATAGTAAAGAGTACTATAATTCAACGCTCTATATTCTTGATTTTACTCATGTTTCTTGCTGTAAATCAAAGAGTATACCTATATTATAATGGGCTCTAAATACCACTGTGTTTATTGATCTCCATATGAATCAGAAAACGCAAGGTTTAGCACAACCTACAACATCGACCAGTTCAATTTATTACAAGGAACTTCTCTACCAAAGACATTAAATTATTACTACCTATCTTAAATCTCTTTGTTCTCTACCTTTCCCAGATCTGTCATGACCATGGAGTGAAGCGAACATGACGATTCTTCTGTACGACTACTTCGAGTTGGAGGAGCGGTCCTCCAACACACTGAACACGTGGAAAGGTAAGATTTATGAGTAAAAGCAGTACAATTTCAATTTATATTTATTGCAATCCAGAATGTACACATGACATACAGGTGATAAGCAATTATGGACCCTGTCGGGCACAGCAAACAAGTAGGTAAGTAGGAGAGAGGATGCGTATTATAAATATTCATTATTTCCATGTATCCAAAATGTTGTGCAGTTAGTAATGTGTGTTTTGTGTGTTGTCTTGTGTTATTGTGTAGTTCTCACCCAGGTCAGGTATGCCTTTGATTCCGGCTAAAGGCAACGAATGGTGAGTGGAGAACAGAGAGTGAGGTTCTTGCTCTGTAGTGGGACAATTTACTTAAAGCTTAATAAATATATAGAATATTTCGGGTGGTTTAATACCCATAATATGAGGAGCAGTGGTGGCTCGATGTACTTACACGAGGCGGCGGAGGCGCGGCCGTGGAACGGGCGTCCTAACATACAAATATCCATGGTATGCCACACGGTGCTGAGCAGCGGTGGTCCAGTGGTAACGGCCCCGACTTACGAGTTGTAGGCCGTGGTTGCGAACTCAGGCAGGTGCTTTTCTTTTTATAAGTAATTTCATCACCATCTGGTCTCAAAACGGTGAAGGAAAACATCGTGAGGAAACCGGCATGTCCTGGAACCAAAAATTCGAAGACATGTGACATCTACCAACCCGCACTGGGCCCGCGTGGTAGATAACCTCCCACTCCCTCTCGAAGACAGGAGGCCTGCGTCCCAGCAGTGGGAACATTATAAGATGCTTATGCTATTATGCTAATACCCATAGGAAGAAGGATAGCTAACATTGATGTTTGCCAACAATATAAAGTTCCATATTATGCATCATTATTAAGTTAAGACTAATGCAGTCACACTCACTGAACTGTCAATCCCTAGAATTGATGTTTGCCAACAGAGGAGCTCGTGGTTAAGTAATAACAGCCGCACGATTCGATCCATCAGGTTAAGGAACGCTTGCCGGGGTTAGTTCGTGGATGGGTGACCATCTTTACATACCGTGACTCCTCCGTGCCTCGGAAAGCACGTTAAGCAATTGGTCCCGGCTGTCATTCGTGTAGATCTTTGACCGTCGTTACGAGTCGTCTGAAGCCTGAAAGTCTGACAACCTGTCGTAAGACAGGTTGTCAGACTTTCAGACTTTCAAACTTTCAAGACTTTCAGACTTTCAAGGGTTAGTCACTGAACTGTCGATCTCTAGTAGTTGCTTTAACTTCGATGTAAGTCTCGATCAAATCAAGAGCTATTGATTTAGCGAAATCATTGATCTAATGAGCGACATTTTGAACCACCAGTTATGTAGCTAAAGCTTTTACAAATATACCTACCTATCTCGTTTCATTATGCCGTCGACGCTAACGTTATTGACTATGTTTAGCCACGATGCGTTTGCGCATAACATTACCTACACAAAAATGTCATGTCATGAAAGACTATTTTGCACTACATTTCAAAGATCGTTATCGTTATCTTTTAACGTACCTAAGTAGACAACCACGATTAAAGGTGACTCAATTATGTGCATCGGTGAACTACATTTCAAGAGATAGTTGTAAGTTATATCAGACTTATGATAAGCCCCTGTTTAGCACATGTTTAACACTTTCTAAATAAATATTTATCAAAATACATATGAACACTTTTAGATACTAGTATTATAATTAGTTCTGACACCTCAGTATTCACAGAATGAGTGTTTTCAGTGATGAATACAAAGTCGTGGGACGACGGAAATAGGCCTTCGGTGGGACGACAGAATAAACATTGATCAGATGGCCCGCCATTTAGTGACTCCTGGGTTAGGTATTGCAAATGAATCCTATTCCCTGAGTTTATCACCATATTTAGCAGAATGTAGACTAATCGTTAAGTCAATCAACCGGATAACAAGTAAATTCAAGTATGTACTCATCGTTTATCGGTCTTATGTCACTATGAGCTCATGTTTGCCAGCACCACACCTTGTTATAAGCCAGTTGAATTTTTTAACACTTTCAATAGTCTTTGGTAATTTTGCATTACACCATGATCAAAGCAAAGGTACCTACTTACTTTATTTATTGAAGGCTTTCATTGCGTCGTTGTTAACATTAACAATCATGCAAATTATCGTCGTTATATCAATATGTATTCTTAGTATGATAAATACATATGCTTATCAGAAGAAAGGTTTATATTAGGGAATCCGCTGGGTATGGCCAGCGCAGCATTAGTCGCTATGGCGATCCTTTGAGAAGGCCTATGTCGAGCAGTATGACTCATATGAAAGAAGTGTAAACGAAATTCGAGGAACATACATATAATATCTAATCGACTCTATGCAAATAATAGGCATAATAAGATATTTAAGATAAGTTATTGAACGCTTACCCAGCAATGCAATTCCTGATAACGTTCGGTCCCATTGTTTGAAAATTAAACTGCTTGTGCGTTAGCTTACATATTATGTTTCATCACAACTATTCGAAAAACGACGCATAAAGAGGATAGCGGAAGCCAAATTCAAGTTTGCTCCCTAGGGAGTTTGAGCTTTCTCTCTTCTGATTGGTCCGCTCCGTGCATCTGATAGATTTGCGTAGTTAGGTTGGGCTCGCGTGAAGGTTCGTTCGAACTCGTAGCTTTTTATTTTTCTCATAGGTAGTGATGAAAAATTGGGTGTATCACTCGGGGACAAAATATTTTGTTTTCGGCGGCGTACCTATATCTATTGAATTCCTCGCTACGCTCAGGATTCTAGTATAGAATCCTTCGCTTCGCTCTGAATTCAAAATAACGCCCTGGAAGAAAAAATATAACTTTGTCCCCTTGTAACACAAATAACTATTCTATCACTGTTTATATCTGTTTCATAAGAGTTTTTTTCTTTTCAGCATGTCATCTAATACTATACGTATGTGCTGCCGCTTTCGGCATCACCAATTACGTATTCTTTCAAAATACGAAGGACTTGGTTGGCGGAAACTGCCCTTTGTATCCGCGTCAACTCGAGTTCCATACCATTGAGGTGCCTGAGACTCCTGAAATACAAAATTATACAGAAACACCAGAATTTACTAAGAATGTGATTGATGATGCTCAAGATAACTCAACCGTCCGTACAGATGAGAATGGAAAAGTGAAGAGAGATACAAACGACAATGAAACAGTTGTGACTGAGGCAACATTAGATGCCGAACCGTTCTTTACCGGTAAGTTGATGAATTTTGCTTCGATATCGATAATACTATCATAGTTATTATTTTACCGTAAAAAGACGTTTTACGAGGCGTCACTTCATATCAAGGCTGTAAAAATAGTCAACATGAAACAATAGAATTACAACTTATACGTACATTTTTATACCCCTGAATGTTTTAGGTCTGTTTTGCAAAATAGCAAAGAATAGGTACTTATATGTTTTCCCAGAAAGGAAAATCTAGGAGCCCATATCGTTTTTATAGTTTCACATAATAATATGTATCTATTCCCCGGAGGGTACCGCAAAGGTGTATAAAGATACACCTATATATATATATCGCCAGGTGTTTGAGTCCCACCAATGCAGCCTGATTACGAAACACCTTTTGTTTCTGGCGATGAATGATGGCGAGAAGATGACATCTTCTTAAATTTGAATTGTTTGTTAAGGGCCTAAAACACGTGCCGCCGGTAAACCATGGATTAGTTATCTCTCTATAACTCTCTTCGTGAACAGGAAACATAAAAGTAACGAGATTGCGTGTGGATTGACAAATTTATTTTCATTTGCGTTACTAACTGTGAGGAAAATGTAACTAACAATTGTCAACAATTTTTGGTTTGCATATTGATTTGAGATAAAATTAATCGCATTTTTAGAAAGAAAGAAAGAAAAATATTTTATTTGGGACACGCACAGGAAATACAAACAGTAATAAAAAACTAAAAGGAGCATCTAAAACTAACAATAAAAATAGTTCGAAGTAGTCGTTTTATTGTGAATTTCATCATTTGATTTTCGGGGTGCTGAATACCTACCTGAGTGGTGGTACTGAATACTTAGTTGCATGGTTTTGTTTCTAGAATACCTACCCATAGTAAACCACGTACTTATAAACATACCTTGAATAGCTCCAATAAGAGAGTTTATTCTGAAAGTGGGCAACGTCGCAAATAACTGTCAAATATTTCGCTGTTTTGATTAATTTGGCAATATTACTGTATGGAAATATGAAATGTGGCTTACTAGTGAACTAGAATATTAATAATGAATTTTATTGCAATATAACACTGAATTTGATGTTGTTAATATGGTAAAAATAACCGTTTTAGGTGTAAAAAAGACATTTGGAAAGTTTCCGAATACTTTTTTTACATCTAAAACTAAATTTTTGATGTTACGTACGATATTAGGTGATTATTGCATTTGATAATCAATTTTCTAGTTCGCTAGTTAGCAACATGTCTTATTTCCGTACAGTAATATGTATTTCCGAAATATTTGACATTTATTCGCGACGTTGCCCACTTTCAGAATAAACATTCTTAACAATTAATTTACCTACTTATACCTATCCACTGCAATTTGAGTTAATTAAGCCACATATGTGAGCTTATATCTTATTTTCCTTCTCAAACTGGTTTCAGAGAACAAAACGCACCGCTTAGCACTGGACACATCAAGGACGTTGTTCGAGACGAACACTGACTGTGACTTTGCAGAGTACATGCCCATCATGTCCATGATCTTCGCTGGTGTGTGGATCACCCTGTTCACGATGTGTCCACGGGGAGGGCGCGCCAGATCCGGGTTAGTGACTAAATATGGTATTATTAAGTAATAAGCGGAAAACGTGGCGAATATAAGGAAAATTGATTGAATATCAACATCAGTGGAGTTTCCGTTTGTTTTGATGAACTATATTAATCCGTTTTGAAACACGATGAATTATTGACGAGTATTTTTTTTTTACTATGGGGGCTAGGAATTTCTCCTGTACTTACTTAGACAAACAGTCAGACCCGGAACATCTACTTGTAGGTCATACAAATATTTGTTCCGTGCGGGGATCGAACCCGCGACACGCAGCGCAGCAGTCTCGCTTAACCACTGCGCCAACCGTGCCGTCGTATTAATACAGGGTGGCAGGGACATCGACGCGAAGCCGGTTACCATGGATTCAGTACCTACATGATTCTGATCCCCCCTGAGTTGGAATTTTTCGTCGGTTATTAAAAAAAAAAGCACCTAGTGCTCCATACATTTTGACCGCGTAGGTATTGCACTTTTCTATGAAACAGCTGTTTTTTTTTTTAATAACCGGCGAAAAATTTCAACGCAGGGGGGTTCAGAATGATGTACTGAATCCATGGTAACCGGCTTCGCGTCGATGTCCCTGCCACCCCGTATAGGTAGGTACCTAATAGCAGTACAGTGGTGGCCCAGTGGTAAAGGCCCTGACTAGGAGCAGTGGTGGCCCAGTGGTAAAGACCGACTTACGAGTTATAGGTCGTGACTTCGAACTTCGAACCCAGGCAGGCACTTTACTTTGTGTAAATAATTTCATCACCACTGCTCTCAAAACGGTGAAGTAAAACATCGTGAGGAAACCGACCGGCATGTCCTAGAACCAAAGATATATGACATCTACCAACCCGCACTGGGCTCGTGTGGTAGATTACAACCCACTCCCGCTCGAAGAGAGGAGGCCTGTGTCCCAGCAGTGGGAACGTTATATGCTGACGATGTATGATGAATATAGTTAGATCTACACTTAAGTTTGAATTTGTGATTTCTTCTTAATCTTGAAATATTAATTACTTACTTTGGTATTCGGCTCAAGGAAGTCCTTTGAGACAGGTCATAATCCGCCCAACACATTTTTTTTTAATCTGTGGACAACAACAAATTACATACTTACAAGACAACATTTGTAATTGGAACAAGCACTGGTTGGCTATAGTCCAACGAGGTCAAAATGCGGAAGATTTGAAAAGTCTCGTTAACGAAAAAAAGAAGCTTGTTAAAATACCTACTTCGTTAAAAGACCACTTCTTGATTTGTATAAATACCTCATGAAGTCATTTCAATGCAAAATGCATTTTCCATTCACATTTTTAATTTTTATGAGCTTGTTGGAAGTATTTTACTGAAAATTTTACTAACGAAAGAGGATATACCTACCTAATCTTGAGATAAATAGGCTTGCCCCCTATTACATTGGCGAAATGTGGGTGTACTAAGGTACGTTACACCTCTGCCTAAACCTTCGTGGATATACAGGCGTGATGTGATGTTAGAAGGTACTGAGCATTTTTTATGGGCACTGATCAAAGTCTGTTTCCGTTTGATTAATTATTGGTTTGTCCTGGAGGAGTGTAAAATGTTCCCATTTCAATCCACTTTTGTTGTCGTCCCGTTTCAGCAATGTCGCTGACATAGATACAAATCGGTAATGTACAAACAAAGTCTTATTGTACCTACGTATTATCACTTTCAGGCTGCAACAGCCATGGCGCATCCTACCTCCAGCGCTTGTGTTCGCACTGGTGATGGTCGGGGTCACAGGACACAGCTTCACGTTAACCAACGGAGGCCTGCACGATTTCTGTGCAGCCTTCTATAACATAACCAATTCTACCACGTAAGTATAGAGCTAAGAAAAGAACAGTCTTACGCACCGTTATAAGATAAACTAAAGTGGGTGAGCCATGCGAACTTAAAGTACGCCGTTTTAAGTTCACGAACTTACTCGACTCGCCGTCGGTTATACACGTGAAGCTTGCTCACACTGTATCGCGATATTGTCGAATATTCTGAATTAAACTATACAAACATTACACAAAGGTTGAAACATAATGGCGGCTCGCGACTCACGGCGATGACAGATGTACGAAACTACGAACCAAGGCGGGATACAAGCAAAATTTCAAACCTGTTGGATCGCCGATGAACTTACTCAGCGATTTTAAAGTATGCGTACTTAGTATGACACATGGACGAGAAAGGTCGCCGAGCTATAAGACTTACACGTATTTGCTCATGCGTCTATCAGCCCTCGTTGTTATACCTTCGCTGAAATATTGAAACGTCGTCGTTCATCCTTCCGAGAAAATTGTAAGTAATTAAAAGTTTGTAGGTTAAAGTCTATAATTTCTATGGTCATTACCAACCAAAGTATTTACCATAGGTAGAGCCAGGGAACGTGCGCTGAGCTATAGTGCGCGCGGAACTAGTTGACCACGCCTTAGTTAATAGATTATTATAGAAATAGATTGAGCGCCTTATCTTACTTAATCTATTCCGGCGCCGTACTTCGCGACGGCAACACGCGTTGAAAGTTCCGGCTAGTTTAGACAAAACGCACATGAGATTGCAATAGCGAGATGAGTCGCCACCGAAGGCGCGGCCAACTACTATGTAGTTCCGCGCGCACTATAATAGGACGGACGTTGTCTTACAATGATTTGCAATTATTATCACGAATGTCGTTTATTCCAGGTGTTCTTCAGTTAACGCATTCCTGGAACCGAGTTGGAATGCAACGTGGGGCTTCAGCGGGCGTGTGGCGGCGACGCGCGCCGCCTGCGCCGGAGTGCTGGCCAGCTGGGCGTGCGCCGCCGCCTTGCTGCTGGCGCGCTGCCTCGTGGCGCCGGACTTCGTGCTCAGACGCACGGATGTCTATCTTGCTAAGGACCCACAACAGGTACCTAATAATTCTATTTTAAATTGGATAGCAAACAAGATAATGACCCTCCTAACGGTATTTTAAAGCAATTAACAAACTTCCTACATAAACGCTAGATAGCTAAGCTAGCGATGCGAACGTACGTAAATGAAAACCTCTTCTTTTTTTAACTAGCCTCAATTTATTGTGAAACTTCAAATTCTTTACAGAAAGTCATCCCACACCTGTTGAAGACTCAAAAATATCATAAACGGTCCAACCAAAGCTCGCCGAGCAAACGTGACAACGCGTCGTTGCGGTCAGAGCCTACGATCACCACAGAACTGGTGACGGCATCCGTGGAGCAGGGACAGGACTCCGCCCCGACCTCCCAGACCGTGACGCCGGTCAACTCACCGCATAAAACTGACGACATTGAAATGACATTGCGCGTCGCAAGAACGCATTAATAAGAAATAGAGTTATTTTTTTTTACTTTACCTATGAAACTGGAAACCAGATGTGTGTACCCGCTTTTTAGGGCTTGTTTAGTTATTCTTTTGCAAGACTCCTTGAAGGTTTCGCAAAACAAGAGAATTTACAATATGTATAACTCTTGGTAGACACCCCGATTCAAACTTAATGGCAGCTCGGAATATGAGGCGAGTCGGTGCGCAGTAACGAATTCATGGGTCAGCGGGGGTGAGGGGTGGGGTACTGCGCAGCGAGAAGCTAACTTCCGAGCCGCCAATCGAACTGTATCTAACCTAGGCAGGCCATATTATGGTGCGTTCTGGTTTTGCGCTCGAGTTCACACGACACAAATAATACCTAACCTGACGGAATACCTACTTGATGGTATTTTTTCGCTACGCTTACCAGTGATTATCACATAATATGAAATCCATAAAGTTAATTAGTTTATGTCCCTATTATATAATAAGGTACTATTATTTTTGTATTGTAAATGGAAATTAGTCGTCCATCAAGAAATTACTTAAGTTTACAATTTTAAGAATTAATAATTATTTGCCATCTAAGTTACAAATAAATACAAATCATAAATCGTATCAGCAATTTTATTTCGATAAGTAATGCATGGCCCAGTATGGTGACCTCGCATTGTAGGCATTGTATTGGCTTTCCTATACTTTTTTTTTGCTTATTGCATAGCTTCTATCGCGGGCCTTGAGCGTGGAGACCTAATCCAGAAATTTCGTAACGAAAATACTACCTAAGAAAGAGTGTTTTTTTGTATTGAAAATTATGTTCAACTGCTTGACAACAAAGTTCAAATTTACTTAAACGAATGATACGAGAGTGTTGTATTGAAAATTATGTTTAACTGTTTGAACAACAAAGTTCAAATTTACTTAGACGAATGATACGAGAGTGTTGTATTGAAAATTATGTTTAACTGTTTGACAATAAAGTTCAAATTTACTTAGACGAATGATCAGTTAAATTAAAACCTTTTTATTAGTTTGATGTTCCCATTACGTTGTGTCAAGTTTTAAAAACTATAAATGTGAATAACAGTCCCTGTCAATGTCATCATTGCTATTTCTATATAATAGATTATGTATTTACATGATTTAAAACCTAACAGACTTAAATAAATAATAAAAAAAGACGTGTGGCACTCGGGGACTGCCGCGGTAAAGCTATAGCATAGCATTTTTTATCAACTTATGCAAAAATACTGCACAAATAAAATAAATAAATAATTATATTATTTATTTATTTTATTTGTGCAGTATTTTTTTTTTTCTTTGATATTAATTCAAGTTACACTTTTTGAGCGTGGTGACCGATAAGAAAACATTTTTTTTTCTTTTATTAAATAAATGAGAAGTTAATATTGTTCAAAATATTTTTATTATCTTACAATAGATGTAGGTTATTCAGGAATATTTATCATTGAAACTATAGGTTTATGGTAACTGAAATAAGAAACATAAGTTTGAGACTTGATATCTTCTAAAAATATCTGGAAAATACCGCGTCAATGGTGGTCCCATATTTTGTTGTGGATTCTTGTGGATCATTATTCATTTTCAAATTCAATATTTTCGAAAGAAAAGTTGTCAACCGCTCTGATTTTTTATCAGCGAAGTTGATGTTGAATCGCCAGCCAAGATAAGTGGAAATTTATTACTATTTGTACCAAGTATTTTCGACCCTTCTTTAGTGTACTCCAGTAAAGTGCGATGAATAAAATGCTCTACCTCGTCTAATTTTGGATTCGGTGAAATGTAAATTGCTACCATGACTATGTGTAGGCCATTTCTAAATTTGCATAAGCACGCACAAATATCTCCAACAAATGAGCTCCTAACATTAACATCGCTAACGTGTACAATATTTATTTGATTGAAGTACCTTGTCCAACATGCTTAAACGCAACGTTGACACATTTACTAACTCGCAACCTCATAATTTTAGCAGCGATGTATAAAAGTTGTTTTCAGTAGCACGTCTATCAGTACGCCGAAGTTCGCTGGTAGCTTGCATAAATGGAGTAACAATAACACCATCTCTGTATATTCGAAAATGACCGCCGTAGATTGTCGGAAAAGATAGTTCTTCCGCATGTTCATCCATTAAAATACTGACTGGCCTGTTATATTCACCGGGTGCTAGACTCAAAAAATAATCATCATTCCACAAAAGAGTTTGCTGCTGCGCAACTAAATTGTCTTCAATTGGCACATGTTCACTTATTTCATCCATATTCAATTGCGAAGTACGTTCATTGCCGGTAAAAAAAGATTCATCGATTTGAATATGATTTTAATTTCTCGGCATTGTAAAATATTAACCCGAATAGAAATAGCAATGGTGACATTGACAGGAACTGTTATTCACATTTATAGTTTTTAAAACTTGACACAACGTAATGGCCGGGAACATCAAACTAATAAAAAGGTTTTAATTTAACTATTAATAGTCAAGGATCATTCGTCTAAGTAAATTTGAACTTTATTGTCAAACAGTTAAACATAATTTTCAATACAACACTCTCGTTGATCATTCGTCTAAGACGTAGTATTATATTATCTGTGGTCTAAGTAAATTTGAACTTTGTTGTCAAACAGTAAAACATAATTTTCAATACAAAACACAAAGAGTGTTTTGTTTCTTATGTAGTATTTTCGTTACGAAATTTCTGGATTAGGTCTCCACGCTCAAGGTCCGCGATAGAAGCTATGCAATAGCTTAATAATATGTACAAGTATTGTTACCGCCGGGGTGCCAGCTGTTTTAGAACCCAATGGCTTGGCACGCGACGATGGGAAGAGACCAGACGGAATGACCATAATGCCTTGGAAGGTAGGCCTTTGGTGTGGGATGCAACGTGTGTCGACACCCTTGCGCCATCCCATCTTCTTAGCACGGCGAGCTGTGCTGGGGCTGCTGCTGCAGGTGCGCAAAACCTCAAACGGCGCAAATATTCCAATCTTATTGGGAATTATATGTTTGAGCCGTTTGGGGTTGAAACACTTGGTCCATGGGGTCCGAGTGCCCACTTGGTTTTTCAAGACATCGCCAAGCGGTTGGTCGACTCTTCACGTGACCAGAGGGCTGGCCTATTCTTCGGCCAAAGAATAAGCATTGCCATACAACTTGGCAATGCTGCCAGCCTTTTGGACACCTTTCCTGTTGAGAGCGATGCGGACGAATTTTTTGATGCCCTATGATTGTTCCCGCCCCCCCTCTTTTATACCTATACTTGCTATTTCTTGTATTCGGGTTAATATTTTACAATTGCGTAAGTTGATAAAAAATGCTATGCAATAGCTTCGCCGCGGCAGTCCCCGAGTGCCACACGTCTTTTTTTATACTTACATTTATTTGGGAAAATAAACGGTTAAGTACACATTATAATAATACACACAATTTGAGCTACAGAGTGAGTAAATGTATAACCCACGGCATTTTCCACGTAATACAAAGAAAAGTTATAAATATAATGCGATGTGCGCTAACAATTTAAATATGTAGGTACAATAAAATTACAAAATGTGTTAATGTTACATAAAATACTAAAAACTCAGACCAATAAAATATTGGTCTGAGACTAAAAACCCTAAAAACTAACCAGGCATGCAAACAAAAAAAAACTTTTTTTTTTAAAGATTGCAAGAATTAAAAACAAAGCAACAACCAAAATATTTCCACGAACACGGCTTCTTAATTTACATACTGGAAGAGCGAAGATGTCAATTTCTTCAAAGAACTTAATATCAGTGTCTCCAGTAAAAAAGGGCACAACTCAAATTCGTCACTTTTCAGGAGAGGCAAAAAACAACACTTTTAATGTTTTTTAGTATTTCGCAATTAAAATCATAACTTCTTTCGACTTTGTATTGTAGATAAAAAATTGCCCTTTCCTTTAATAGTAATCACTTCCACATTCAGTCACTCCTACTATATTTTTTTTAAGTTTTTCTCGAGTTGTTCCCTTGTTAACGAAGTGTTAAGGGAATAACGTTACTTATACTAGTCAGGTTGGTCGTATTTAAAGTAATATTGCGAGTTATTCCCTTATTTTATAAATGCCTAAGGGCCTATTTCACGATGTCCGAATATCCACTACTTACCGAATAAATTAAAAAATGGAACAGAATTTGTATGAAATTATCTGCCAAGTAAGTTAATAGGAACTTAATCGTAGGTGGTGAAACCGGCCCTAAGACAAATATAGTAACGACTTATTTCCTTCTGCTATCGATCAAACAAAAAATCTATAATTAAACAATAGTCTAGAAAATCTTTTATTTATTTATATAATAAGTCTATGCTTTAAATAAAACATCTAACAGTAAAAGAGATTGTAAAAATGAAAAAGGATGAAAAGGAAGAAAAGTGCCTATAACAGGAAATTCTCTGATAACTACAGGGCCAATGTGTTAAACTGTTCTGGAAACAGATAAGATTGGGTCACGGAGTGACAGGACCCATCGAGAAGGATTATTATAAGAGAAGAAGATGGATGTTTACTAAACGAAGAATGAAAGGTCTTGGACACTAGAAGGGATACTTTGGAAGTTTATTCAGTTGTCAGGATAGTGTGCAAGGAGTGGGTAACTGGACAGAAGCAAGTTTTGAAGACTCTAGCTCAGATGCACGTGATGGAAATGAAATAGTAATAGATAAGATTGTTAGATTGTTGAAAGGAATGAAAATTGGGAAGCTCAGGGAATGGCAGAGTGTCTGCTGAAATAATATAATAATAATGTGTCTGGTGACGGGGTAGGAGCAAGCCTGTTGTGACGGATCTTTAATATATATTGGAGAAAAATGCCCGTGCGCCGGATGAAAGGTGGTTTTTTTGGTGCAAGGCTGTAATCGTACCATTTTATAAGGGAAAAGACTCTCAGCAGGAGTCCAAAAACTGTCACGGCATAAGTCTTTTGAGTGTTGTCCGCAGACTCTATGCGAAGGTTTTAATAAATAGAGTAATAAGAGCGATATATGAGAAAATATTAGATGTGCAGGCGGGATTTAGATAGAAAATGGGCTGTATGGATCAGATCTCTTTAAGGTGCATAGGCGAAAAACATCTGACAAAGAACAAGAAAGTCTAGTGTGTTTTCTTTGGCTTAGAGAAGGCCTATTACATGGTGTGGAGGGAAGAACTGTGGTCAACACTATCCGTGTACGGTGTGGACTGGCGCTTGGTACGGGCACTTTAATATTTCCACAAGGATACCAATGCTTGTGTTATGATAAATGGGGTATGCACAGACTGGTTTTGCATCTCAAGGGGTGTTAGGCAGTGCTGTCAAGTCACCATGGATGTTCAACATGCACACGGATAGCTTTTTGCTAAATTTGAAAGGGGGTGGGTGCGGATTGAGCATGAATAAGTTGCCTGTCAGATACCTTCTCTACACAGATGATCAAGTTCTACTTGCATCGTAAGCTGAACGGTTGCAAGACATGGTGACTGTGATGGATGAAGCATATAATTTGAAAGGGATGAATATGTTATTATTCAGAACTTATTCACATTGAATAAGACGAAGCTTATGGTATTTGAAAGAGAAGAAGATGTATCGGTGTGTGATGTAAACATAAATGATAAGAGTATGGAGAAAGTAAGTGTAATAATGTATTTGGAGAGTCAGTTTACAAGGAATGGAAAGTGGAATGATGAAGATGTGGAAAGGAAAGTAAATGCGGGAAATAAAGTGAATAGTAGTAGTGTATACATTCGATTGTGATCAACCAGTCGATGCCCAAAAAGGCTCGACTAGCTGTTCACAATGTGGTGCTGGAGTGCTGGTGCCTACGTTTATGTATGAAGTGAATGTTGGGTGTGGCAGAAGAAGCATGACAGTAGAATAAATGCTGTGGAAATGCGTTCCTTGCAAAGCATGTGTGGCGTGACTATGAATGGTAGTAGTATGTAAAGCTAAGTAAGTTTATATATGTATATACATATGTTTAAATAAATAATTTCAATTGTCCTCGCTGTCCTCTTTATTGCCCGGTACAAAACTTAAGTCAGGATCGTCTTCTGCTCTTTGCGGTTCTGAAGTCAGCAAATTCTTATAGAAATCGAAATATTCTGTGTATATAGATGGTAGAAGTGTCATTATATATTTGAATACTAGCTTAATGATGTTATATCACTTTTAAAAACTTGAAAATTAATACGCGTAACACTGATTTAATTATTACAAAATAAATTAGCAAATTACAAATTAAGGAATAAAACGACTTATTTCTAAAAACAGTACACCACACGCTAATCCACCAATAGCGATAAAGTGTTTAGTGGGGATATACCACTTGAGACTTCCTGAAGCAAACGCAACAAATGCAGTTGTTCCCTTTCAAACATGCTTACCAAATGGATTATCTACATTTATTTCTTACTATATTTAAAAAACTTTGAAACTACATGAGTTGTGTCTTTTTGTAATTAAGTTAACTGTATTTATGCCTTTTAGTTCGATTGTGTTTTGGGGTTTCTTGTAGTTATGTCTATTAAGCAGTGAAATTTACTTGATATCTAGAGATGTGCCTTTAGACGCAGTCGAGTTATGCCTTTGATATATTACAAAAAAGTATGTTAGGATGCAGCTAGAGTTATGTCCTTTTGATATGTTATGTAACAGAACACGTAGATTACAATGGTGCTATAAAAACAAAAGGGCATAACTCGACTTATGCCGTTTTTGACTGGAGGCACTGATATATTGACCAGTAAGCCCACGTTCCCACGGACGTAATAAAATCACCTAGCGCGATTTTTCCCCGCCTTCAACAGAGTGTACGCGTGTTGCGAACGAGCGTGAAAGAATCACTTAGAATTAACTCTGCGAGCAGTGCGGACGTACGATGGGTTCCGCAAAATAATTAGCGGTAGCTAGTTAGGACGCCAAGAAACCACAAAAAAATTTGGATGCATCCCTTGAATCATCATCATCATCATTTCAGCCGTAAGACGTCCACTGCTGGACATAGGCCTCCCCCAAGCACCAGCACTTCGACCAATTCTGTGCTTAACGTATCTAGCGGTTTCCTGCAGCCTTCACAAGGTCAACGATCCAGCCCTTGAATAATGAACTATTTTTAAAAGGTAATTTTTTTAAGCCATGCAATTATTTGGAAATAATATCCTGAAAATTATAATAAATAGTTTCTTCTACTGCTTTTTCTCAAATTAAACCCGTTTAATACCTACTGAATTCTAAATACTTACTTATGCCCAGAACTGACTGATTATTCTAATGTTATATTGCTCAAGGCCGTAATAAAACAGAATAATCAGTCAAATATAAAAAATAAAATCTATCTATATCTATATACATATAATAAAATTGTAGAAAAGTGGTGTCTGTACAATGGAAATATATGAAAAAAAAGTAGCAGGGGTTGTTATTATATCGATGCTGAACCCGAGATTGTAATTAATTTTTTTTTTGTCTGTTTGTCTGTTTGTCTGTGTGTTTGTGCACGCTAATATCAGAAACGGCTTATTCGATTTAGATGCGGTTTTCACTAATATATTGTAGTAAGCTTCACTTAACATTTAGTTTTTATTTCATGTCAATCGGTTCATAAATAAAAAAGTTATGTCAATTTAAAGAATCACGGCGAACATTTGTTATAGGTTAGGCATTTCTTTCCTTGATTTTCGGTATACTTATCTTAATTTTTATTTAGGGTTTGTATATAAATATTATAAGTATTTGGTATAGGTTAGGCATTTCTTTTCTTGATTTTCTTTATTAAGTAGGTATAAGTTTATTAGCTCAGGTTAGTAATTAATTTTTCTAGCAATTCTTTTGTTTTATAAAGTTAGTACGTTTGGTTTACACGTCAGTACTTAAACTGTGATAATTTTAGACTGTAAAATAATCTGTAAGTATTTATAATTTAATTGTTTACGATAGTACGTGTGTACTAAATAACTGTGTGTTAAGTAGTAAGTACTGTTTTATTGTAAGAACGCCTCGAAGAAGATCCAACCTCTCCCAATGAAACAGAAATGCTAAAAGGATGAGATTAGTTCGACCACAGGAATCTGAGGAAGGTCGTGAGGCAAGGCTCTCTGCAACTCGGGAACATCAGGCTAGGTTTCGTGCTGCAGAAACTTCGACTCAGCGGGAATCTCGACTGAGTTCAAATCGTTCTCGAATAGGTCGAGGTCGCGAAAATTTTTTTCATACATAGGCTACAATTTATAAAGATTTTATGTGATTTGGCCATAATATAACGATAAGTATCAAGTAAGTCGGAAAAATTCCTGCCCTCTGAGATCTATCTTTGCGTGCGCTGCCTTTTTTTTTTTTTTGGGTGGGAAATCATCCAATGACTTCTGCCGCTCTGGGCGGAGCGGAAGGGCGTGTCAGACTCTTACTGACTAAAACCCACCCGTGTTCCTTCCCTTGCCTTGCCAGAGGCCACGGTTTCCCCTTGGGACTACCCGCAACCCCGGCAGGCATCGGCCCTAGCGGACCCCGTCAGTTTTGCTGATATCTTTTTGAGGCGCGCGTGGAACACGACGCGCCGTCGACCCGGGCCTGGTGCTTATCGGACGGCGAGCTGCCCGTTGCTCTCCGTCCGCAGGCCCGCGCCTACGGTGGCCGGAAATCGGCTATCAATTCCCGACGCCCGGGACGTCTCCTACGGTGGCGGCGGCTAGGGCTGGTAGGGCGCGGCCTTTGCCATTCCCTCGCGCGCTCCACCTTCTCCTTCGCGAGCATTACTGCTTTGCAGAAGGAGGTGACGGCTTGCGATGCCCTCTCGCTCCGCACCATGGCCTGAACCAGGGCCGTACGCGAGAGGTCACCGACACCGATCGCCTCCACGAGGACACGGCGGTGGTCCACCCAAGCCGGGCAGATCTCCACCGTATGCTGCGTGCGCTGCCTAAACCGTTAGAGTTACATGAAGAAAATGTATTGTGGGATTGTTTGTCTTAAAGAGTTCTAAATAAAACTCTGCGACAGCATATCTACCTTTTATGTGGAAGCCTTTATAACCAAAATAGTGAGCAATAAATACAGATAAATTGAATACTTTTTTTACATTGCATATTTTAGAGTATTTTGTTAATTCTTATCAAAATAAATACCTTCATCGCTTTTGGTATTTAATGTAGATAAAGTTTGTCTTTTACACTAAGTAATTTGGACAAATAGTTTAAAAGTTAGGAAGATAAGAATGACCTGCGATATTGAGTCGACGGCGCACAGAACGAGGGTGGAGGGGCGGGTCAACCAGGGGATGACGCGCCAGAGCGCCGAGTGGAAGCTATTGCTTAATAATTATGTTCGAGAAATAACGTAAATAACGCAATTAATTGTTGAACTGTCAAAAAGAAACCCATTACTATTGTAAGTGCTACGCAATTACCCCGCTGATTTAGGACATGTTACACGTTCCTGTGGGATAATTTCCGACATCCACGCGGGCGAAGCCGCGGGCAGAAGCTAGTTCGTACATAAATGTCAATTTATGACTTCATTCATTAGCAGAATTTTGGCATTTATTACAAAAAAAATGTTATTTATTTATTTATTTATTTAACACTTTAAGCACACAAATGTACAGAGGCGGACTTAATGCCATAGGCATTTTCTACCAGTCAACCTTTGGGTGATGCAGAGACAAACAGTGGTAGGTGCAATATCGAAAATTGTGGAATAAATATTTAATTAAATCTAAGGATATACATATACCTATCAAAACTATATATATAATATACCTAAAATATCCATAAATACACACATCAAAAGTGTCTAGGGATCAACATATATTTTTGCAATAACTTTTCTCCTGATTGATATTAATTAAAATTTTCTTTAAGGATTCATCAAATAAAGTGTTTTCGTTTGTCACAGTAACGATAAACCAAGTCACCTTTGCATTAATAAAGAAATTTGCCATTTTCCTAATAAAGGGATTTTTGACATTTGAACCACTAACATTAAAGTTCGAAAAAAAGACTGAAATAACAGTTTTCTTTAAAATTTTATTGGGTAACTTAAACAATTAATAATCCATGTTTCTACCGCGAACACTAACAACACAAGAACATCGGTTTGGCATACTCAAAATGAGTTCATCCAAATCACGCTGTGGAATGGCCGCCCATGTTCGTTGCAACAACAAAAAAAGGTCTTCTTGCGACTGGATACCCTCCATATTCGGCAGAGCTCTTCTCTGTAGCATATCCCATGCATGCTCAATCGGGTTCAAGTCTGGCGACTGAGCAGGCCAGGGCAGGACATTGATGTTAGCTGCGGCGAGAGTCTGTCTTACAACTCTTGCGGTGTGCGGTCGTGCATTATCATGCATTAACTGAAATAAGGGACCGATTTGCACTTATAGAGGAACGATGACGTCTGATACAATCGTCTCAGCATAAATTTGAGCGTTGAGGTTGCCTCTGATCCAAATCAACTCAGTTCTTCCGCCGATCCAAATACCCGCCCATACCATGATGGTTCCACCACTATAAGGATGGACTTCCTGGCAGGATTTTAATCGCTGTTGGCGTCCAGGGGTTCTCCAGTGTCGTATACGTCTTGTATCCGGTCTCATACCAAAACGAGACTCATCAGAAAAGCACACGAAACGCCATTGTTCTTCTGCCCAATTTCTGTGTTCAAGAGCCCATTGATATCGAATCCTACGATTGTGCATTGCTATAGGTGGTACCCGTAGCGGTCTTCGGGAATGAAGGTTCACTTCATGCAAGCGGTTTCTGACTGTTTGGTCGCTAATTAAGTTCCCTGAAGAGTGATGAAGCCTCACGGCTAACATCATGGCGGTTATTGTTGGAGCTCTTCGAGCTAAGATTTGAATGTATCGGTCTTGTCTCCGTGTGGTGCAGCGATACCGTCCTCCATGGCGCTCAGCCACGGTACCAGTGCTTCGGTAACGTGTCCAAAGTCGACTGATAACACTCTGACTTGTATTCAGAGCTAAAGCCACAGTACGTTGCCGGGAACCAGCTTCTATCATTCCCACGGCTCTGAGCATTTCTTCCCTGCTTAAATGACGTCGCTGCTCCATAATAACGTTGGTTTTAATCAGTAGTAGGGAAACAGTAGCACTAATAATGTCTTCAATGCGTTGTATGTTTTTATAGGGAAAATATTGACAGCTGATTTTCATCTTTTACTCGAATTTGATTCACAGTTCCTGATTCAAATTATGAAATGCACCAAAAAGGATCCATATAAATTTATAAAATCATAAATTTATTACAAAGCCACATCTCAATCTCAAGAAATCCGCATAAAAATGCTTGATCCCTAGACACTTTTGATGTGTGTATAATAATACATAAATACACGAATATACTTAAAACAAATAAGACAAACAATGGGAAAAATATTAGGTACCGTTGTGATGATACTGCCAGCTTCTTACGAATGTGCTCACGAACTTTAACTTTAAAGCATAATCGGTTGGTTGCCATCCTGATTTCTTGGGGGAGCGCATTCCACAGAGAGATAGATTGAACGAAGAAGGAAGAGTGAATGAAGTCAGTGCGGTGAGTGGGACATAGTAGAAGACGATTGTGTGATGAACGTAGAGTTCTATTGTGGTTTGCGCAAATGTACTGAAAGTGGGGGGCTAGATAACTAGGAGAAGAGGAAGAGTCAAGAAATGAAAACAAGGTAGTCAATGCCCTTTGCTCTCTGCGCTGGCGTATGGGCAACCACTTTAGAAGCGACCGATGCGCAGAGACATGATCATATTTACGGAGATTGAAAACGAATCGAATGCAATTATTGAGAAGACGGTCAAGTTTGTCGAGGAGATCTGCATTCAGGTCATAATAGCACACATCACCATAATCGATGATAGGGAAAATTAAGGACTGCACAAGCATTGTCTTGGTACTTGATGGTAATAAATTTTTTAGTCGGTACAGAGTCCGCAGCGTTCCAGTAACCTTCTGGCTGACCCTAGCAACTTGACTACGCCAGTTCAGGATAGCATCGATGTGCAAGCCTAGATCCTTTACGTCAGTGCTAAATGGAACGATCGTACCATTGTAGAGAACTGGTGGCAAAGTTGAACCATCCACCTTACTAATACTACGACGACTCCCAACTATGATCGCCTGACACTTATTAGGGTTTACTGCAACACCAAATCTATCAGACCAAGATTTTATGACTGCCAAGTCCCTATTTAACTTGTCGATAGCATCAGGTATATCATCAACCCTCCCTTGATAGTACAACTGCAAGTCGTCTGCATACAGATGATACGCACACTGAAGCTCGGAAGTTATAAGATTAATAAAAATAGAGAACAGAAGAGGAGAAAGAATACCGCCTTGAGGAACGCCAGCTTCCAAGTCACACCAGCAGGAAGAAGAATCCCCAACATGAATGGACTGCTGACGTTCCTGAAGGTAAATAAGGAAGGAAGGAAGGTTCAAAAAAAATGTTGGCGAACAAATGGCGTAATATTCAATTTAAATCTGGTTACACTGCTTATTTCCTGGATTTTGACTTTTTGGTTGGTCTGGCATTGGCAACTCCGTATGTGTGTGTATTATCTATGTTGGCAACACTGGTTCTGAGTTCTGCTCAGAGTAATAACTAAAGCCAATATATAATGTACTCTGTGACTAAAGCCCTCAGAGCTCCCTCACTGTGCGTTTGCACTGGCGAAACATTCCCAACAAAACATGTTGAAATCTCTAGTTACTGTCAAACGCACAGTAACTGTGCGTTTGCACTTGGGAAACATCACGACAAAACATGTTGAAATCTCTAGTTACTGTCAAACATTGTATGGAAAATTGACAGAAAATAGAGATCCCAACATATTTTGTTGGGAATGTTTCGCCAGTGCAAACGCACAGTACGCCGGCTCCACAAGTAATAACTAGAGTTCTGTCTGCAGTGTTGCCGTTACACATTTGACGTACTTACCTTTTAAGCCTCCCATGTGTAATGGGGTCTATTTTCCGTACCTTTTCAACCTAACATCTGAAATCATGTGTAAAATCGTGATTTATTGTTTTTTTTTTTGTACCTTGTTTGAAACCGCCGCCAAAACGAGAAAACGAGTTAGCATCTGCGGTCTTAAGTACCTGGTGGCCTACGGTGGCCTGTGAACTACTGTGAAGTCACAGTCCTCACGCAATGTAGGAATAGGAAATAGGTTTGTCTCGATTCCGCCGCGAGTGTAGGCAATGAACATTGTATCGTGTTCGTGTATCTGACCGACCCGACCGGCGCGCTCACCAATTCAAGACAGACACAGAACACTACTATACTCACAGGGCGCGCTTGTTTGCTAAGCGCATAAGTTTTGATATGTACATTTTGTTATGTATTTTAAGCGCGCGAGATATTGGTCTCTGCGATTAGGGAAAGTGACTTTCTTTCTTATAATACATAGTGTTCAATAAATAAATAGAATGAGCCCATTTCCACTAATTTGGTCGTGGCGGTCGAGTCGCAGGCGGCTGACCAACCGGTACCTTTATTCGCTCGCTGCTGTGGTGCTTGGTAAGTTGTAGGCGAGCGGCGAGCAGGCAGTGCCTCACTGTCTCGCATTCATTGTGAGAGAGCGAGAGAAGCAGTAGTGAATAATTTTAGTAAAAGCATTGCTTATTTATTTATATTATATACTTTATTGTATACCAGAAAATACACAGCAAAAAAATATATTTAACACTACAAAACATTCAATGGTGCTTATGTACCTTTTTAACCCAAAATGTACCTTTTCAGCTCTGGATATGTACCTTTTGGGAACTCGGTTGTGGCAACACTGTCTGTCTGTTGTTTCTGTCAAATTCTGTCTGTGCTCGTGCATAAATAAATGCCTATATAATACACTGAAAAACAAAAAAAACATGTGAAAATTGAGTTTTTTTTAATCAGAAATTACAAAATATTTCGTGTTTATAAGGGTTAAATAAAAATTCCAACCATGATTCCGTTTGCAAGTCAGGTAAACAGATTTACACTCATAAATAAATGGTCTAGATTCTTGTCAAACGAACATCCATCGAAAGTGGCATACCCTTTAAAAACCCGGGGCCTTGTTAAAGTTAGTGGACCTGAAGCGGCGCAATTCCTTCAGGGTCTTATTACGAACGACATGAATCATTTTGAAGAAGGCGCAAAATCCATTTATACTATGTTTTTGAATACCAAGGGCAGAGTTTTATATGATGCTTTAGTACACAAATGGGGCACTATATCTGAAAATGCATTCATGGTTGAATGCGACAAAGGCATTCAACATTTATTACAAAAACATCTAAAGATTTACAAGTTGAAAAGACAAATAAAATTTGAAGATGTAAGTAACCTGTTCAAAATATGGGCATTGATAGCACCTCCAAAAGTTGAAAAGGATTTTTGGCCAGATGTAAAAGATAATATTCATATATACAAGGATCCACGGCTGGCAGATCTTGGTCATAGACTGATAACTACATCAGACATAGGTCGGGTTGATATTCTTCAAGCTGTTGGAAAAGATACTGTTGTTAAAAGTGATGATGAGGAGTATCAAGCTCTGAGGTATAGGTTAGGTGTGAGCGAGGGGGCTGAAGAACTGTATCCTGGTACTTGTTTTCCTCTAGAAGTAAATTGTGACTACCTCCATGGAGTCAGTTTTCATAAAGGGTGTTATATTGGTCAAGAATTAACCGCTCGTGTTCACCACACAGGCGTAATAAGAAAAAGAATAATGCCCATTCAACTCATGGATATAAAACAGGAGGACGATCTTCAAAGAGATGCCATAATCTGGGGTACATTTGAAAATAGGAAAACTAATTTGGGGAAGTTCAAAGTTTATTCGGGTACTGTTGGTTTAGGTTTAGTTAGAATAAAAGAGGCACTAGAAGCAAATACTATAAATATTGGGTTGAACACAATTGAAATTATTAAGCCAAATTGGTGGCCTCTAGAAGCTCCTAAAGAAAAGTTAAAACCTGGAACCACAACTGCCTAAGTCAAATGATGTCATCTTATATACATTAAAAAACTTTAGGTAACATATTTTACACAGTATTAATTAACTCATTCAAGTATTACAATAATATAGAATAGTAGCCCTTTTAACCTTGGAGAAATTCAAATGCCAAGATTCACAGACTACACTTTGACTTTACTTTGGTAAGTAAAGTAAGCATCTCATACTAATGTAAACTTTATTGTTAAAATACTTCATATTCATATAAAATGCTTGCTCAAGTGTAGCATATACGAATATGACCTTGATAGGTATCTGAAGTAAGGTTCACATTACTATGACACACTTACTTTACATAAAGTCAGGTGAATCATTGAAGAAAATATCAAAGCAGGCACCTTTTTTTGTACTTTTAATTAAATTGCTTTTATGTCTTAAAATACTAGCTGGATAACCATGGTACTTACCTCCCAATATATCTTGTCCATTCTGAAATGACGCACCCCACTATGGCATTTACGCACACGGTAATATGGATTTCTATGGTATTGGGGCGCGTCGTTTCAGAGTGGACTAGCTATACTGAGTTTTTGTATAATTATATTAAAAGTTGCCCTAAAGCTAAAATTAATTGGCTAAGTAATTATTAGAAGAATCAACTGGTTAAGCCACACCCCCCTGTCACTCCCCTATCTCTATTGCAAATAAGTTCTGATTAAATTGGCACTAATGTGTATCAGTTTGTGTAACAGAACTCAAAAAATTGCATTTACTTGATGAATTATTGTTTTCTTAGTAATGTGAAATTACTTTTTTACAGTAACACTATGGAAGCTTCAACACCAAGGGAAGAACCAGTGCAGATAGTCTATGAATTTAAGTGCACTTCATGTGGTTTAGATGAGACAACACACTACAAAGGCACAAATCCACCATTTTCTCGCAATGTAGTGCTTAAGTACCCAAGCTATGTGATGAAGGACCCCTTTAGTCCACCAGGAAAAGGAGAAATTCTGGTACTAGGATCTGATTGTACTGTTTGTGGACATACTGTGTGTATCAACAAAGCGTGCAGTTTATTTTATAAAAAAATATATTGTTTAGATTGTGCTAATAAATTAATAGAGACATTTCCTGTTGAAATAGTAAATAAATTAGTTCAAATAAAGAAAAAGTAATGTTTAAACTTTTGTTTGTTTCATTTACTAAAGAACTGAGGTGGAACTAGATACACAAATGGCGGTAGGAAGGCCGGTCGTGGTAGTTACGAAGCGCAAACTCAATAAACATAACAATAGTAAAATACAACATTCACGTGGTTAATTTGTGAGACAACCAAGCTGGACAAACTTGTCAGCAGACAAGTGGGTACAAGAAATCGTCTACTTTCACAGTCCATTTTATGTTGGGGGTATTTTTTTTATTATTTCAATAGGGTATAATCTTTAAAGCAACCGTATTTCCACCCGGTTTTCTCGTCTAACAAATTATATCCCCCCACCCATATCTCCGCCACCGTCCATTCGGACGGTACGGGGAGGTTCGGTATTACTTCAAGACCCAGATTACCACTCGCCATCCGGTTGAGTCTGATAAAATTTTACGGGCCATTGCTTTGCCCTACGTCATCAATGGATTCCTCAGGGAGGAAGGGCGGTATCGTGAGAAATTGGAAGCGCAACTGCGCAAGGCTAATGCCTAGGATTGAGAATATGCAAAAATACGATAAGTAGGCCCATTATGGGCTAACAAGTTTTAAAAGGGGAAATTTGCTGCCCTTGTCGGGTAACTGGTACTGGTACTGTAATGTTGTACTGGGAGATGTGTGTAGTAAATATAGCGCTTTTGTAATGAAGTTGTTGATATCTACATATATCTATGGCTAGTAAAAAAACTTGGCCGGGCCCAGCGGCCCTCAAGACTGGTTTCAGAGATTAGTTCTATAATACTAAATACATACCTAGCTACACTGCATGATGACCCTAGGTGTTCTAAAGTCCGCTGCCCCGCTGGGTGGAGGTTAGTAGAAAATAGGTTTATAGTAAAACGAGAAGCCACAATACACAACTAAAGTTTGACTCTAATCTTTGGATATCAGCCGTCTATTAACACGTTCAGAGCCGGGAGCGCAAACGTAATGCCGGTAAGTAACCCTCCCGGAGGGTTCACTTCCAATATGTATGGCGGCATGGCGTATGAGTTCTATGAAAATGGATGGAGTCGAAAGTGTTATCATGTTTTGATAAGTTTTGGGGTTCACCAAAAAAAAATTTTTTTTTTATTTTCAATTTCAATTATTGTTTTTTTTTTTCATTTAACACGTGTTAACTGTCTGTTTATATGTAAAAAATAAGCCAAATTTCAGTAAACAATAGATTTTTAACATGTTTAATAAAGTTTCGGTTTCGGTTTGGGCCGAAACTGACACTGCCCGATCCGGGAATCAGACCGATGGCCTAGGGGGGGGGCCAAGTTGATAAGGAGGATGGGAAAACTATGATTTTGTAGGTAGAGTAAAGTCAAGAGCACATGAAGCTTTACATATTTTGTAGTGCGAGTTTTACCTATATGGCGTACAATGGAGCCAAAATTTATGCTGGTACGACTTTTTTGATAAATCTGAGATTTCTCAAAAATCATTAAAAATAATAATTTTCAATGTGTGGATTAGAAACGGACCTTTCGGGATGTTTTTCCCAAAATTATTCAGAACTGTAGAGCTGAAACCTAATAGATATTATGACTGGGCCTACCACCAACACAGATACGAACTACGTCCTCGGACTCTGGATTAGACCACGTTCAGGAGATATAGAACTTTAAAAAACCAAATAAAATTCGTCCAAATATACGAAAATTGGATTTATAGATATGTGGCTTCTATACAATAAAATGCCTTGTATTTGACAAATATGTTTTGGATCTCCAGGGGGGGGAGGAGGTCTCTAGAGTGGAGACCGCGTATCGGCAAGCGTAGTGTGGGACGCCCCCCAGCTAGATGGACCGATGACCTTAAGAAAGTGGCCGGGACAGACTGGATGCGGAAGGCGGAGGACAGGGTGTTGTGGCGCAGCTTGGGAGAGGCCTATGTCCAGCAGTGGACTGCGATAGGCTGAGTTGATAGGGGAGGGGGGTACCTGCCCCCTCTTGGCGACGCCCATGTGCTCAGCAGTAGCGCTTGCGACCACTTGACTAACGAGGTAGTCAAAAGCTGTTTACTGTAAGAAATGGCGCGGAATAAATTGAATTTCAGGTGAGTACCGATGGAACACATCTAGAACTACACTACCCGCGCTCTGTTATGGCTCAAGGGCCGCTGGGTGTAGGGATACCAAAAAAAATTGGCAGTCATGGGGACTGGCGACAAAGTATTTTGAATTTACGGTACGGGTACGGTCGTCCCATTTAGTACCGATGTGAAGGACCTAGGTTTGCACATCGATAGAACTCTGAACTGGCGTACTCAAGTCACGAGGGTCAGCCAGAAGGTAATTGGAACGTTGCGGGCTCTGTACAGACTGAAAAATTTACTACCTACAAGTACGAAAACAATGCTTGTGCAGTCCTTAATTTTCCCTATCATCGATTATGGTGATGTGTGCTACTATGACCTGAATGCAGATCTCCTCAACAAACTTGACCGTCTTCTCAATAACTGCATTCGATTTGTTTTCAATCTGCGTAAATATGATCATGTTTCTGCGCATCGGTCACTTCTAAAGTGGTTGCCCATACGCCAGCGTAGAGAGCAAAGGGCGCTGACCACCTTGTTTTCATTTCTCGACTCTCCCACGTCCCCTAGTTATCTAGCCCCCCACTTTCAGTACATTTGTGACAACCACAGTAAAAATCTACGGTCATCAAATAATCGCGTTCTTCATTGTCCCACTCACCGCACAGACTTCATTCATTCTTCCTTCTTCGTTCAGTCTATCTCTTTGTGGAATGCTCTTCCCCAGGAAATCAGGATGGCAACCAACCGATTATCCTTTAAAGTTAAAGTTCGCGAGCATATTCGTAAGAAGCTGGCAGTATCATCACAACGTTAATGTTTTCCCATTGTTTGTCTTATTTGTTTTAGTATATTCGTGTATTTATGTATATGTATTTATATGTACTTATATTTATATGTAATAGGTATATGTGTTTCTTTATATTAACTTAAATAAAATAAAACATCCTCAATTTTTCGTAAATTGCACCTACCACTGTTTGTCTCTGCACCACCCTAAGGTTGACTGGTAGAAAATGCCTATGGCATTAAGTCCGCCTCTGTACATTCCTGTGCTTGAAGTATTAAATAAATATAAATAAATAAATAAATTTATAAATTAATTGTAGTATAATTAAAAAAATAATTAATTTTTAAATAAAAATGATTAACATGTAGCGGTTACACCGCAACATACGAACTACGCAGCAAAAAGACATGACGTCACATAATTCCTGCATCGCGCAGTTAGAGTTTACCAAGCGAAAAACATAGATAAGACTATCCGAAATCAACTTATGGGCAGTTGCCCGCCAGACATAACACCCGTTTTCGGTTGAACGATCCTCCCTTTTCTATGGTGGATGAGTGAACTTTACACCCTGTTCCTCATACCACTAAATTGGTGACCCCGAGAATGAACGTCAACGCAGCCTTCGTGCAACTACTTCAGCGTGACGTCATCATCATCATCACTCCCGCAAGCTTTCGTGAGGCTAGTCACACAGCTAGCCAGCACCCACGGCTTCAACGGGTATCCTGACCACCAGCATGCAGTGAACGCGCATTCCTGGTCATCACCCTCAACCTCATCTCCCCGACTCACTGGGGAATCACCGCAATCACCACAATCGCCGCAACCACCGCAGACAGTTCCGACCCACCGTGAACTGTGCGGCGCACGGTTCCGACTCACTGGAACCACAATCACCACAACCGCCGCAATCATCGCAGACAGTTCCGACTCACCGTGAACTGTGCGGCACCCGGTTCCGACTCACTGGAACCACAGCTGGCACTGTGAAGCATCGCAAGATCCAAGACTCAGCCCACTATCGACTTACGGTCTCCGGAGGGGAGTGATGTAGCGGTTACACCGCAACATACGCACTACGCAGCAAAAAGACATGACGTCACATAATTCCTTCCTTAATAGAGTTTACCAAGCGAAAAACATAGATAAGACTATCCGAAATCAACTTACGGGCAGTTGCCCGCCAGATATAACACCCGTCTGGTTGGAGGATCCTCCCTTTTCTATGGTGGATGAGTGAACTTTACACCCTGTTCCTCATACCAAAAGCTAAAGACATTTTAGTCTGGTTTTCACATCTATTGCTAATCCGAGCAATAATTATTAAAAAAATCATACTTATTCATCAAAACATGATGGGCTGTGTACTTAACGTACTTAAAAATGAATATGCAGGCCGCTCATTGGTCAACGCTCACGCACGGCGTAACTAGATACGCTTTCATAGGCGGGGGCATTTCGGTGAAACGAATCCATGTGTTGATCCCCTACCAAAAATCGCTCACTTTTTTCGTTTTCACTTCTAAAAACCTAATAACTTGAATACTGTTGTTATTATTTCGACTTCTTTCAGTAGGTTATATTTTTCAAATAGTTTCGTCGGCTGAGGACTGGGTTGAGTTACCATGAAATAAAATACTTTTGTATAAAATACTGTTTACTTTGGCTTTCCAGTCCGATTTACAGTATTTTCATTAATTTTCACAAATTGTATTCAATAACACAGTTATATTCGACCGAAACTCTAGTTCCAGTAACACATTTTAATATAATACACAAATTCAAAGCCATAAAACGAAATGGGGTACAATGTGACCACAGTAAGTACCACAAAACGTTTGCGATCATCTTATGCCACATCTCATTACAAACATATTATAACCTTAAAATTAATAAAGATAATTACAGCATAGTTATATTAAGTTGTATATATTAATAAGCTCTAAAAACAGGACAAACTTAAATACATGTTTTGTCTTATGCTCCAGTCACTCCGATCAGATAGATAGCACCACTTTACTTTCATACCCCTTCAAACTGTCCAGTGACTGTCCACCGCATGTTTCACCGATACGATAATCGTAATAATTATAGGTACACGAAGAAAATATAATAATTAACATGAAAAAGAAATGACACATTATTCTTTTTATAATTCGTATTAAGTCGAATGTATTGCTTCCTTTCGATAGCGGTATCCACATGCAACTATTTGTAGCTACAAAGGTGGTACGCGTGTACAAATATGATATTCGAGAGATTAAATACAATACATTGTGAATTACGTACAACATTTATTTTCACGTTTAAACATTCTAAACGACAAGTAAATTTGTGATGGGCTATAGCGTAAATAGATCATGCTGGTGTTCACTATAAAGATATAAAATGGACAGGTTCCTCCGTATCATCGTCAGGTAAATTGCCGTTATATACAATTAATATGAACCGTACTTTCTACGTGAGATTATATGATTTACAATGACTAATTATTTAAAATCTTATCGAACTGGGCAGTGTATGTGATTCTGTGTTGCCACCTATGCGAATATTATTCAAGTTTACATTAAAATAACACCTATGATAGCAGTTAAAATTGAATATGTTGAGAAGATTTTTAAATATTACATAAATATATACTAAAATGTTTTTACAGATATAATATTAGAAAGAGCTTGTAGATCCAACTATCACAACATACTTGCCTAATGTTCAAAGATCTGATTATCAAATAAAAGTACTTGCCTGGACGGGTGATTGTTTTGTTCAATATGTCGTTTAGCATTTCCATACATAGACACTATAAGCGGGGTGGGGTATTTTTTGACTAATTAGATTACAATATGATACTAATAAGATAAATTAACAAAATGCTCACAGCCTAAATGTACATAATTATAATTTTGACATACAATATCAATTTTGCGACAGCCATACACACACAAATACCATTTAATTACAGATACTAAGTTAGAAATGCACATCAGTTGAAAGCTATAGCTATTTATAAGAAGTCTACGAGTTTCATAACAGAAGACATATGATGAAATTACATTTATATAACAGTTTATGAGCATATATTTCGTAACATGAAAGATTATTATGAAAACAGAATGAAATAAAATTAAAATATATGACCTATTTCTATCAAAGAACGTACTTAATTTGTATAAAGCAGCAATTTTAAAAATACCACCTAGCGATACTGTATCGACTTTCTCCAACGTAGGTCGATTAAAATACCGCAATTTTACAAAATATATAAAAAACATTGACCGTAAGATTCCTAATTTAGTTTCACGTGCAAAGAAACATTATCTAATTTAGATAATTAAAAAAATAGGAATATTACAGTCTTTTTCCTAATAGCCGCCAGCTCCAGCTACTGTAAGCTTACAAATTAAATAAATAAAAGCACATCAGAATTAGTAGTCCTATGAAACATTATTATGTTTCAAAGGAGTACTAATAAGTTTATAATCTAAAGAGATGATGCAGTCATGTTTAGTTAGAATTCAAATACAATTTTTTAACATATCCTCTCGTACGCTTGGCACGACCACAATAGAAACAACAACGGAAGAATAGACAAAATCACATTATTGTGATTGTTTATCTGTCATTTTCTCTATTCCTCTGTCGACCAAACCCGTAGAAGATCCGTTTCTATGGTTGTCAGGCTACGCGTTCTGATTAGATAAACGTTAAAGTGATATTTTTCGTCAATAACCTTCATCTATAGAGGTGACCAAATATTTTCAGGATTGTTGAACGATAAGGGTTATTTTCGTAAATCAAGAAAATGTTTAGGCGCCTTTATCGATGTAGCGGCACGTTTTGTTTAGACTGCATGGGAAGTGCTGCACTCGCAGAAAAGATTCATCTTGGTGGTCATTGGTCATCTTCCTGCTCTTGTCCCAAGCGGGCACACCATAGAGACAAAATGGTTTCACGTACACAAAGTGTGCAACACAAGACATCAGGGTGCCAAGTCTACTAATTTACAAACGTCACAATGGTCTCTGCATTGTTAGTTTTTGACAGACCATTGTGACGTTTGTAAATTAGTAGACTTGGCCCCGTGAACTCTTGATCTTATACAAAAAAAGTATGCATTAGAAAAACACACTCAACGTATGCAACGTATAGAACATAAGTGTGTTTCAAATACATCGTTTGTGGAGTTAGAAACCAAAGGTTAGGAAGGTAGGACCAAACCTTTGCTGTGTTGCTGTTGCATCCATTTCGCGAATATCGAGTCAATGGTGCGAGCGCTTGTCAAAATAAACTTGTTCTGTCAATGAGGCATGCATACGATTTTAATATTTTTTCCAATAAAGAAAGATAAGATACTGAACAATATCTTATTATATATATAAAAGTCGGGTAAAAATGAATCCCTATTTCCCTGGTCACGGCATCACGCGTGAACAGCTGGACCAATTACGCAAATTCTTTTTTTGTTGTGTTTGTTATTGTAAGAAGGTTCTTAGGATAGGTAGGTGAAGGTAGGGTAGGTAGGTAGGTATGCAAGTAGGTAGGTATGTAGGTAGGGTAGGGTAGGGTAGGGTACGTAGGTAAGTAGGGAGGGTAGGTAGGTAGGTAGGTATGTATGTAGGTAGGTGTAGATAGGTATGTATGTATGTAGGTAGGTAGGTAGTTAGTTAGGGTAGGTAGGTGCACTGTAGATAAGTACTTAGTGCTACCCGTGCGAAGCCGGGGCGGGCAGCTAGTCTATGATGGGATGTCTTTTCAGCGAGTGCAGATAATCTAGTCTAATCTAATCAGCCTGTATTTAGAGACCGACACAGAATAGGCATCGTCATGTTATACCTCATATACTAAAAGTACGAGTCCCGCCAGGCTAAAATGCGCAGGCCCCTCGTGACATCATTTTGTCGTCGCATTATCTCGCACCAAGAGGAGATGTGACAATATAAATAGGTATTATCTCGTTTTTAAATAGAGTTTTGTCGCGCTGCGAATGTTAGCCCGGCTTTTGTGATGATACGTCTGGAATGTATTTTAAACATCGATGTTTTATACAAACTCTCCTACTTTCTACGCGAACCAAGAGACACAGAGTCACTGTATTGTTTCCAATTCCTAACTAAATAATAATTATTATTTCATATACTTACTGAAACGCAACGATCACAAATCTATGTATATACATTTAATTAATTAACTTACAAATATTATTAGAAACAACCAAAAAATATTAAATTTTCTCACATCATTTGCGCATTCAAATGAGATGTCAATTTTAAATTAATCTTTATATATTTATAGAACAGTCTATGCAACGTATTCAAGGAAATACATACACGCTATGAAAGTGTAGAACCGCGGACAATGGCGCTAGACCACTTTCAACCTTATTATTAAGGATATAAGGGTGAAAGTGGACAATAATCACTGTCCGCGGGAGTACATTGTTTTATATTTCATGTCTCATGTCTGTAGGGTTGACAGATCTAAAGTCAAAGAGAGACCTTCTAGAAACTTGTGTCGAGATCTTAAATGTCTCCCGGGCACAGAGAGTAACATACTTGAAACGGACATGCCGTCCAAATAATTTGCAATGCAATAAAAAAAGTTACAGGATGAGGCGAATTTATTTCAACGTGTGTTACAATGTGCACCCATTAGGGTTCAATTAGACTGCGGTCGACTGACGCCGCGGGCCTTCATGTCGGTTCAAAATATGTCACTACATAAATCATAAATGTCTCAAAATATGTCATAATATGCTCAGTCAACCGTAGTCTGTTGCACTCTTAGGTAAATGGAGAGCAATTTTTCACTGAACAAACAATTTAATCTCTTTTGTACGAGACACAATCTTCTTATTAGCGTATCAATGGCAAAAAGTTCATTTATTATAAGTTCAATACGTTTGGCCTAAAATTATAGAAGTTTGTTGTTGTTGCGTCAAACGCCGTAAATTCATTCCTAGTTTTTTGTACAGAGGTCAAAACGGCGTTGATCAATGACTCCATTTTCAAACTACTTCATGCTCGCGATATTATTTGCGCAGTAATACATCATTACGTTGTCAATTCTTCCAAATAAAACTCAACACTTCGCGATTAATTTGGCAGTTCATAAACAAAGTTCCATACCATCGTCGAGTCGAGAGTTAGGATCGCGAAGTCGCACACAGTACAGTAGTGCCGGCGGCTAGGGCTCCGGCGGCGGCTGCGGCGGCTGCGCGGGCTCGGCGGCGGCGCCGGCCAGCGCGTCCAGCGCGTCGAGCGCGTGCGCCAGGTGCGTCAGCGCGGCGCCGCGCGGCGTCGCCTCGTCCGGCTCAGAGTCGGGTTCCGCTGCTTCGGATGCGGCGTCGTCGCCCGAGCTGCCGGAACCGGACCCGCCCCGTGTTGCCGTGTTGCTCGGTCCGCCTGCGCAGCCGCTCTCTGGCTCGGAGCTTTCTTCTTCTATAAGAAAATAATCATTTTTGAATTTAGTGGATCACAAATGAGCGGCAGCGTTCAACCGTTTTTAAGGTTCCGAAGTCAATAAGAAACCCTTATATTTTCGCCATGTCCGTCTGTCTGTCCGCGGCTTACCTCAGAGATTCCTAGTACTAGAAAGCTGTAATTTGGCATGGGTAAAATAATATCATGAATGTTTTTTAGGGTACCTCACCTACACGTAAAGTAGCCTACATGTTTCTTTTCTTATCTATCCCATGTTGTGGGGTGTCTTTGGAAAGGTCGTTCAAAAATATTTTATGTGTGTAAAAAGCAGTTTTGGATTCAGGAATCCGTTTGCGAAATATTAAGCTATTAAGTGCCAATTTTCGTTAGAGTATAATGTCACCTCTACGGAACCCTTCATTGTGCGTGGTCCGACACGTACTTGGCCGGTTTTTTAATGTTGAACTTAAATATCTCAGAAAGTATATCACTTACGAGATTCATCACTGAATATTTTTTGTTTGTAATCACTTACTTTGTCGATTGACACGTTTTATCGCTGGCCGCCAAAACTAGTTTTTTTCAAAATGGCGGACGGTATAGGTTTGCCAACACAGTTGGATGTTCTTTAAAAAAGCTACTTTACATAATCATTAATATTTAGGGAACGGTTTTTTTTTGGTTGGGAAATCATCAAGTGACTTCTCCCGCTCTGGGCGGAGCGGAAGGGCGTGTCAGACTCTTACTGACTAAAACCCACCCGTGTTCCTTCCCTTGGCTGTGTCGGGGGCTACGGTTTCCCCTTAGGACATCCCGCAACCCCTCGTATCCAGGCATCGGCCCTAGTGGACCACCCCTTCGTTTTTGCTGACATCTCTTTGAGGCGCGCGTGGAACACTTCGCGCCGTCGACCCGGGCCTGGTCCTTATCGGAAGGGTACAACAACGGTGAGGCGGTCTTATCGTTAATAGCGCTAGTGAATGTGAGCAAGTTACCTGTAGCATGCTGCAACCTAGCCCGCAACGCGCGCGTGACTCGCTGCAGCTCGCGCGCTCTCGCCGGCTCTAAGGGCGCGCGCGCATGCAACAACGCCAGCGCACGCACGGGCGCTAGCAACGCACGCAGAGGCGCGCGCGCAGCCGCTGACATCAGTTCTTCTAGCAAGGCTTCCGCGGCGCCTGAGCCGGCGCCCGAACCGCTGTCTGTGCCGTCTGCGTTGTCTGACCCGTTTGAGCCGCCGCCGCCCAGCTGCAAGAAATATAACACAATAACCGGTTTAATAAACAACCTCCATGTCACTTGAAACAATAATAGGGTATTTGACTAACACCTACCAAAAATATATGAAAAAAAAAAAAGACGAAAAGTGAAAAAAAAAAAAGTTACATTTCGAAATTATTCTTCTCTCCTTGTCAGTGAACCAAACATTGCTCTTCGGCATCGGCGACCTGATTTATTTGCTGGCGCTTGCAAGCATATAATATCTTGTTACAGTTAAGGACATTTTTGGGCGAAAAAACAGCCCATAATATCCATGGTATCCCGAGAGTCGGGCTCGGACTTCTGCCCTTCCTAGTAGTCATTAATTCTGTGCTATTGACATGAAGTATAGCATACCTTAGGATAGTAATGCTGCATGAACTGATATATGACAGGGTCCTCCAGCGACTCGCGTTCATCTAACAACACTGCATCCACATATTCCGTGGCGACACTGCATTCTAGTAGCATCTCCTCCAACTTTGAATCAGCCTGCAAATAATTATAACACATTTATAATCAAATATGCAATAGGGTTAAACGATGTAGGAAAACATCGAGAGGAAACCAGCGTGTCCTCGAATCAAAACTTCGAAGACATGTGATATTCTACCAACCCGCACTGGGCCCGCGTTGTTTATTACAGCCCACTCCCTCTCGAAGAGAGGCCTGTGTCCCAACAGTGGGAACATTATAGCTTATGCTATACAATATTGCGTCACGTAGTAGACAAGACAGTTTTCACTTTATACATTTTCATAACGAAAGGATTGGTCTCTATTACGTAGTCCACAGTTCACATCTACATAGTCTATCAGTCTGTCTGTCACAGAGTTATTTTCAACCGTAATCCAGTAACAAAAATTCAATATTTACCGACCAATTTAATATATCCTCGATTTTTGTTTGTATTTATATTTTACTTTAATGGTTTTTGGTCTTGCTCTATCATATAGTTCAGAACTTTTATTGCACGTTTCCGACACCGCTGACTGTAACCATGTAAAATTCACAATCGGTGAAGATATCTGACACTCACCGGCGAAGTAGCCACATCTCTCCAGAACGCTGCGAAGTAGTTGAAGCGCAAGGGCACTGCTTCAAGTGCACAGAGAGCTGATAGTAACACTAATTGTTCCGACATGCAGCGTTGACTGCGAGCTACACGACAGCAAGTATCTGAAATATTACAATGCTTTTAATATTTTTGTTTTGAATTGTTTATTTTTATTGTTAAATTTTTGATGTGAGACATCTTCCCTCTCGCTTTCCTGTAATCTGTGCAAGTGATTTCGTGAAAAGGGACGGAAGTGTGTAACAGGAAGCCGGGGAAGCGCGCGCTATTTGATTTGACCAATGAGCGCGCGTGGTGGTAAGATTGACCGTCAGAAACGACCTTGACGAGGCCCCACCTCTTGCTTATTACCAAGGTGAGATGTAAGGTTAACTCGTTTTTTTTCTCTTTTTCAATGACATTTTATTTATTCAACTAGAAATAGGTAATGCACTAATGGTAATTAGACATATGAACCAAGGTTTGTTTGCTGCTTTGCTCTGAAAATGCATGTTAATGCCATGCAAATGTGTTACACTTCACTTCAATGTAGTAATACTTGAATTACGACACCCCCATCCCCATGCTATGAAATATTATACTATGGAAATACGGTTGGTTTGTCAATCGAGAAATTATTATGGAACAAGTCGTGCGTCCGATCGTGTTTTTCATCGGCAAAAATTATGATCTTAAAAACAAATTTTTATCCCATAATTACTTTAAAATCGTTACTTTAGTGCTCCCTTTCATTGTAATTATAAGAAACCCTTGCGCAAAATGTCATGCTTCTGGACTCATCGGTCAAAGCTGAGCGTCGTCTGTCAGTGAACGAATGAATGAATTTTAGATTTTTATCATGTAGAAGATGTAAACCTACCTATAAACTTATGGTAAGGCCTATAGGACGTGGCGAGGCGGTGCGCGTTGTGCTTGTCGTGCGCCTGCGCCGCGCCGGGCGCGTGCTGCGCGTGCGGCGCGTGCGGCGCGTGCGGCACGTGCTCGGCGCGCGCGGCGCACACGTGCGGGCGCGGGCGCGCGGCGCAGTGCGCGCCGGCCGCCAGCGGGACTAGCGCGCCCAGCGCCGCGCCGCCGCCGAGCATTACTACTTCGCGGAGCACGCCTATACAAAAACATCGTTAATAATTATTGTCAAATATGTTTTGGATACATAGCCATGCGATAAGATACCTTAATTCCATTCAACATGGTTCAGTTTCCATCGTAGATGAAATTAAATGATAAACTCTCGAAAGAATTCATTTCAAATAAATCAATTACAGGCACTTTTGAATTGTCAAGGGGCGATCCGTCAGAAAGATGAAGCTAGTTGTCCATTTCAATAAGTTCTTATGGAGAAGAACGAACAAGAAACTGTAAACATTTCTTCATAAGAAATGTAGGAATGTGAATGAGTCTATCTATAAGTAGATTTAAATTTAGATACAGTCACAATAATTATGCTTTGTCGTTTAACTGTCCGTACAAAGACATCCGTCTCGTTACGCATTTTCATTGATTAGCTAAAGGCAAACATACGTACCTAACGCAGCGTCCCTCAGATGATTATGCCTGTGGTGTAAGTTCAGCATGGTGAGCAGTCGTCTTGCGCACTCGGGCCAGTCTTTACAAGCCAATAGTAGAGCCCTAGCCTCCTTGTTATCCCGCCTGGTCCGTAGTGTGCGACATAATGCGCGCGCCCATCGTAACGCGGCCGTTAGTTCGGCTCGCACTGCGCCCGCTGAACCGCCCGCGCCGCCTCCATCTACGTAGACTGCGTGGAGACTGTGTAATGCCTACGAGAAAATCAAGTATATTTTATAACGCCGGCTTTTTTTCATATACAAGGTGTTTTTTTGATATCCCATAACTCTAGGATATGAATGAGACCATATCAAAGAATCAACTGGAGTATTAAAAAAAAAAACAATTAATTCGACAATTCACGATTATTTATGTAAAATACCCTTAGGTGAAATATTACTTAATTCAGACTATTTTTGTTCATAAAAAGAAAATATGTCAACGTCGCATTTTCTTAGCTTTAAATATGAATAATTGGTTTGAATGAAAATGATTTACTCGTACTTATCAATGAAACTTAGATACACACATCGAGAGTCTAGTGGTAAATTATCATTACAAAAATAATAATATATACATGTATGCTAGTTGATTCTTTGGCATGGTCTCATTAATACCCTAGAGTTATGGGATATAAAAAAAACACCTTGTTTAACATCTTTCCTCTCGCTTTCTTGCAATCACTGGGAATGATTTCATGAAAAGGGACGGAAGTGTGTAACAGGAAGCCGGGGAAGTACGCGCGGTGCTAGTGTTGCCCTTCAGATGGTATCAACTCATTTTTTGAGAGGTTGGTACTGTCAGCCAAGATGTCACGTTATACATCAAATGCGACTACTGAACTGAAGGGCTAGCTCAGTTTTTTTCTTGTTTTAATTTTAAATCAGTGATCGAATATTCGTGACTGTCTCGAAAGTATGTAAATACTTTAAAAAATTACAAGACTTTTCTACATCACGGCTTTGTAGATCATGACTGTGTCAAGAATTCAGTATCTAGGATTTGCGCTGAAGCGACTTCCAATAACAACTTCTAGTTACTAACAACCTTGCCGTGCCCATGGACTTTTTTGTCTGAAATAAATGATTTTTATTTTATTTCATTTTTATTTTTAATAACACATTTATTGAAGTGAAAACTTCTTTAGGCGCGTTGAGCACTTTTTGGGATGGGTTAAAAATGTGTTAAACTCGCGTCAGGCGTCACGTGACCTGATCGAAAATTCGTAAGACGGAGGGAGAGTAGAATTTGTTGACAGCGCACTGTTTTATTTTTTTGGAATTGTCTTAATGGAGCTGTTTTCGTTCTTGTACTGACAGCAAGCCATATAAATTCTTAACATTTTCGTTAGATGGTGTTACTTAGTTTTCACTTCCATCGACAGTCTCCAAAGACTGCCCCGCATGTTTTTTAAAAATACAAATATCCACTTACTTCGAAAGTCATCTGCAGTCCTCCATTATAGACAACGTACAGCCTGTCGTCCTCATTCTCGACTAGCGTGCAGAACGCAGATATTAGCGTGGACCAACACGTCCGGCCGTTAAGACCTGCAAGTAAAACGTATGTAGAACAACTGTGTTTGAAGCATATATCTCCACTATGTACGGGAACACCCAGAAGCCGGTGTCCGAACTGAAAATCAACGACTTTCCAAATTCAAACTCATGTCAAGTGATTGGCTGTTGATACGGTAAACCAATCAACCCAGTATTTTTTTTTTCAGGACTTTATTTATTTTATTATTTATGTACACACAGTAAAATACATAAAGATACCGAGACCTTATTATGTTTAACACAAATCTCCCATAACTATACAGTCTATACACAAACACCCAGATGGAGGTCGAATAGATACCTTGTTACATGCGGGAATTGAAACCGCGTTATTTTTTTTCCACTTTTTATAGTAGGTATCCAAAGACCCGCCGTCTTTGGATCTTTGTCTCATTATTCGTATAAAATACAGTAAACATGAAAAAAAAATAGCGATAACAAATCTACTGAAAGATATAATATTGTATCTTCAAACCAAAAGTGTAACAAGCACCAACTTCTAACAACATTAATAGTTATATTTTAATACACGGTGGAAGATATCATAACGAAACCTTTTTACCACGGATTCAGAACAATGACTTCATGATTTTAGGTCTCTGGGTGAGAGGCGTTCAGTGCAGATTTTTTGTAGACTGGAATCAAAGGTATAAATATGTCTAGATAGACAGTCAAAGCTGTGAACTCGTCAAAAAAGTTGCGACTAACTGTTCGCCGCTAAATGCACGCACACTAGAAACACAAAATGACGTGGCGCGAGTGTAAGACGTAGCTGTCAACGCCGACCATGCCTTAAACTAATATCACCATGAGCGCCGTCAAAAATGACAGTTATGCTGTTTTGTTTTGAGTAGTAACATTATCTATAAACTTATAACGTGGCATTTTCGAAATTATGCTTCTGGCTACAGTCGCCACCACCAAAGAAGAAGAAATCTTGATATTGTGATACACAAAGAAATACTGTAATCCAAAGTCAAGTTCTTGTGGAAAGTTTGGGGTTATGTCATAAGTTTTGACGTTGTAAGCAAGCACTGTGAGCAGTGTGAGCGCGTTCACGAGCGTTCCGAATTGTTGACAGCTGTCATAATTGTGATATCTGTGTGGCTACCATGAGTTTCATTTAACCTTCTCGATCAAACGCATCGAGCGCGTTCGGCGTTCCGATTGGCCCTTCACCGGTGAAGGCTGGCCGGCTGCCAATCGGAGCGCCAAACGCGGTCGATGCGTTTGATCGAGATGGTAAAATGAAACTCATGGTAGCCACACTGAATCGGAACGCAAAATATTGATTTGAGCGCTGTCAGCGACAATGGCTTAGCTGGGAATGTGGCCAAAGATGGCGTTTGTTTTAGTTCTTTAGCAGCGCGACATTCTATCTAGACATACAAATAATCAAAGACTGGAATCATGTATTGAATCCATGGTCTAAATTTTTCGTTCCGATGTCCACCGTATATAAAATAAGAACATGCTCACAACTGTTATAAGCACAGTTGTTACTAACTACGACACACATAAACAAGCTACATTCTATTAGTGTTTGAAGTGTATGATACCTATGTGCTCACCCTGTAAGTAGGCGGAGAGCGTGCTTCGCCTGAAGGCGGCGGCTTCTCTGCCGTCGGCGGACTCGCTGCCGCTGCTGGCGCCGTTGCCGCTGCCGTTCCCACTGCTTGTACTGCCGTTGTTGCCGTTGCCGTTGCCGCCGCGAGCTGCTAATATCCGAGCGAGCCTAGATGGACAGATTTTTTTTAGTATAAACATGAATATAAAAATGAATCAAATTTTTTGAGAACAAAACACTGAATTTATTTTAGATTGTTTATGTACACGAATTAAAAGTTATGGTTATCATGAAACAATTTATTCTTCAACTGCCTTGGCCAAATGTATTACTTACAAAATCTTTCTTCAGTCACTGTTTTAGTTGTCTTTTTTAGTGATCTTGATATGTTTCGAGAAAAATGCTTATAATGAGGATGGATGGAACTCTTGATCTACCTTATCAACATACATATACCAATTTTACACAAAATAAGTCAATCTACTGACCTCAACAGCTCATCAGCCGCGCCGGGGTATAAATGAGCGTGTGGCGCGATGTTCCTGAACGCCCAGTGTATGTTCTGATGCTGGGCGAGTGAGCGCGCGAACGAACTAGACCGTCGGCAGCACAAGCGAAGTAGTGCGTAGTACGGAGGTAGCATGGCGCGGTTGTACGCTACTACTTCGCCATCTTCATGGTCCGCGCTGTGTGATGATATAGATATATTAGTTGGAGGAACATAATATACAAAACATACCCCTAAAAAAACCAAATTCCTACATAATTAGCTGTACCTATACTGCCTTACCCTTCAGAGAATACAAGCGTGAACGTATGTTATGTAATTAACTATTACAGAGCGGGTGATATGAATATTAAGTTGTGTTTATTCAGCATTTTTTATGACCTATTATAAAAAGTGAAAGTGGTTAATAAATTGAGCCAGTAAGAGATCCAATAAATGGTTGGATCGCTATTTTGCTAAATTATTAAAACATCTTTTAAGAGGGTGCATCCTAAAAGTTGGCAACGTCGTAAATAGCTGTCAAATATTTACCTGTTTCGATTAATTTGTAAATAATACTGTATGGAAATAAGAAATGTGGCTAACCAATTGACTAGAATATTAATAATGAATTGCAATTATAACATTGAATTTGATGTTGTACCCGTTTTAGGTGAAAAAAAGGCATTTGGAAAGTTTCCAAATACTTTTTTTACATCTAAAACTAACTATTCGGTGTTACGATATTAATTATTGCATTTCATAATCAATATTCTAGTTCGCTAGTTAGCCACATTTTTTATTACCATACAGAAATATTATCAAATTAATCAAAACAGCGAAATATTTGACATCTATTTGCGACGTTGCCAACTTTCAGAATAAACACTTTTAACAAACATAAATTTAAGTCATTATGTTGTCCAAAAACACCATAATAAATCCAAATAAAACAAAAGGAAAATGCTACAGATTGCTAATAGAAAATGCAAAAAGAGAATTTCTCAGGGGACACCCGGGTTTGAACCGGGGACCTCTCGATCTGCAGTCGAATGCTCTACCACTGAGCTATATCCCCGATGAAAGAGACGTCGAAATAACGCATCAGCTGACAAAGATATTGCCTGCTTATTGCATGTGTTATCAGTTCGTATGTGTAAATCAGCGATTATTTCAATTCCGATAGTGAATTGATGCAAAAAAAAACATGCCCGTATTATCTGTGTCAGTTAATATGTGATTCATGCTGTTTCCCCAACACCTACGCATTTTGCTGTGTTGAATGATTAGAATAAAATTATCTATAGTCAGCAAATTAAAATATGATCAAAATAATAACAGAACTGTACCCTAATTACGTAATACATCAATCAGAATCTGAATCGATTTGAACAAGATTGCTAAACCATTGATTCATAAGATAGAAAAAAAAATCTGTTCAACAACGTAAATGAATATGAGTCGTAATCGTTTACGAAAATGTGTTGTGTAATTAGATTTTGGGTCATACATGGGCTTGGATGTAAGGTTATTATAACATTGGTGTATCAGTAAATATACGTATTCTAACACAGCCCAGTTAACAAGTAATTTGAGCTAAAACGTCATAATTATAATGTCAAAAAATTCGGTGTTTTTAGTTGCTACTCACTAGGAACTACTCTTGTATCGTGTGACTGTTTACATTCACAAGCACACACGGGACATCTTTTTCATCTGGTTCATATCATATCATCATAATCGGCCTATTAATGTTCCCACTGCTGGGACACAGGCCTCCTCTCTATGAGAGGGAGTGGGCTGTAATCCACCACGCGGGACCAGTGCGGGTTGGTAGATGTCACATGTCTTTGAATTTTTGGTTCTAGACATGCCGGTTTCCTCACGACGTTGTCCTACACCGTTTTGAGAGCAGTGGTGATGAAATTATTTACACAAAGTAAAGTGCCTGCTTGGGTTCAAACCCACGACCTGCAACTCGTAAGTCGGGGCCGTTACCACTGGGCCACCACTGGGCCACCACTGCGCTTCTGTCTCATCTGGTTACAACAAATTAAACGTACGTCACAGCCGTGCCAACTGCAGAGGCTTTGCCTTTGTCTGCCAGTTTTATCTATACAAATAAATAAATTGAAGTGTCTGTTTCTTATGTCAAAACTACAGCTTTTTACTAAACGCATAATTGTAAGTATGTACGGCAATTACAACAAAAAAAAAACTGTCTGTGTGTTTGTTCCGGCTAATCTCCGAGATGGATCGATTTTAATGGGACTATTACTGGCAGATGCTATAAGAGGCTGATGTGATAAGAAGTAACTTAGGCAACTATTATTTCAGAAAATAAATTGGGTCCTCGCGGGCGAAGCAGCTATTAGAAACTAAACTTAGAATAAGGATAACAAGCCATTTTGTTTTTATATGTATTTATTTATTATCTACCTAAAGTGCGTTCGCAATTTATTTGCCAAACATGTAAACAAACACGAGTTTTCCACTTAGACAAACATAAATTTTATGCCAGTGTAAATAAAGTTTATTTTAGACCGACTGGTACTGTTGAAAAAGTCATAAAAAATATGAAGTTGTAGCGCAAACTGAACCTTATATGTAGGCATTACAGCACGCGTAGCATGACGCTTTCTATGTCTACGAAGAATAGACATAGCTCTTTCTATACAAAGTGACATTTGCTTTCTTCATTTTTGACATCGCACTGTAGAAATCTTTCTACAATCTGTCATTTTGTCTTTCGTTTCTAACTCTCTTTGTCTAGGTCCCTTTACATGTTGACTATTTAGGAAGAAAGTTTTCTATCCCAAATTGTCAAAATCACACTGACATTTGACAGTTGTCTAAGATAGTGAAACTTTCTAGTCGACGCGACGGTCACAAAGTATACAATGGTAAGAGCGTTTTAAACGCAAAACTGTGATAACGAATTATATATAAGAACAAAGCTATCTTCTCCTATTTTACATCATTTAGTTAATATTACCAAGGAAATGGTTAATGCCAATATTACTGTAATATGTTTTTGTTCCAGAAAACGGTACTTCAAAACTATGAAAAAAAAAAAGTTGTAGTTGTGTTTAAATACGTGACTTAATATCAGTAAGAGAGAATCAAACAGAAAGACATTCTATGACGAAACAAAGAATTCTGAGTCGAATTATGTAAAAGAGTGAATTTCGTAAAAAAATGCAGTTGACTCTTTATACTTTGCTGCCGTCGTACTGTTTACACGGAACGTCATTTTTGTCTACTCTTCCGTCGACAAAGCGGTGCTCATGCTACGCGTGCAGTTGTTTTTACTAAAACTCGTGCTTAACCCAATGCGATAAATGCGCCTATCCTAACTTTATCGATAATAACATCTATAACTAATTATAAACAATGCATTCCTTGTAAATTCACACAGAGAACAACATAATAAATCCTTCTCAATAGCTAATAAAATGTAAAGGTACTCACAGTATATAATTAAAAGCGATATGTTTGGTGAGCCGCTGGTTGGCGACTGCTAGCTGCACGTTCTCGGGACAGTCCACCGACACGGCGTGCCAGAACGTAAGTAACGCTTGCTTGTTCGGGTGGACTGCGACTGAAGGCTCCGAGATCGCAGGGTGGTACAGCTCCCATAGATCGTTGAAGTATTGACCGAACTGGGGAATAGGAAGTTTGAGATTAGACTTGTATACCTTGTGCTAAAATTATGCTTCATTCTTGTATTTAAATATCATAAGAGCATGGTGGTCTTTCTTAAATACCGGACACGACGTGTTGTCACGACAAGAGCCGAACGCAAAGCACCACACTTGCATCGCACTTTGCGTTCGGCTCTTGTCGTGGCAACACGTCGTGTCCGGGTTCGCAACAAGTCAATCGTCATCCTGAGGATGCCTCGTTGAGAGGTGAAGCACGTGTCGATTTCTTACAGGGTTCTTTATGACTCTTTAAGAACAGTTAAGTGGATTAGGTTACTAAATATACGCCGTCTATTGTATTTTATAATGGATTTCCGCAAAGTCACGCGTGAGTCACTACAAAAAGCTTAACAAAAAATATTTTTAGATCCTATCTTGTCTAAGTTTAGGTCCGTAATGGCGCTAAGATAAAACCTCATTACTCATATTGACAAATTGAACGTTAAGCCGCGTCCCCGAGTTTATAAACGTGCACACCCACGAGGATCGGCCGCGCGGCTTGGCCTCACGGAGCCGCGCGGACTTAGTGTGGACGCGGCTTTATGTGACGAAACAAAAGACAATCTTGGTAGTAGGTACGTCTTCTTTTAGTGAATGCCAAGTCAGAGATGGGCCTCTGACTTGGCATTCTAATAACTGTGGCATTAAAACTGATTAGTCACTAACCACACGAAAACGAAAGAATGAAATGACAGAGTTTGTTGAGGATCTTGTTATTTATTCATGAAATTTTATCCACATTTTTATTACTTTTGTGTTTTCTTTGTTCTACTTAAACTGGACAAAAGCTTATCTTACTCACCATAAGTTTCTCGACCCTACTAACGACGCAGTAGGACATGACTCCGAAGTAGGCCGTCAACTTCATGGTGCCGTGCACCGCTATGTCGGTGTACTTGCGCGCCGCCTTCAACTTGCCCAGTAGCATCGTGTAGACCTGCGAATGTACAAGGAGTTTCGTTAGCAAATACTGTTTCTGAAAATCTACACAAAGATCATCAATATCGTCTAGTGACAAGTAAATAGCTATTTTTAGAAGCTATTGTTAAACAATTAGGCGATTGTTCCACCACGGGAGTATACAGCAGTGTCATGACAAAAGAAGATTACTTTAAAATAAGGATATAGTGGAAAATCAGGTTTTTTGTGAAATAAATATTGTTATTTATCATATCTGACCGAAGTCCTGGTAAAGGAGGTAGCGAGAATCCGCGCGTAGCCGGCGCGGACGTGCTGCGACGGCCGAGCGACGATGTGGGTCATACCTGGTGTAGAGTATGATGCGCAGTGTCAGGCAGCTTGGCGTGGTTGGCGTGCGCGATGTGCGGCGCGTGCGGCCCGTGCGGCGGCGCGGGCGGGCGCGCGCGCGCGTAGCCGGCGCGGAAGTGCTGCGACGGCACCAGCGCCACCAGCAGCAGCGCCGCCGCCGCGCGCACCCGCGCCGCGCCCGCGCCCAGCAGCTGGGCCTCCACCCAGCGCTCGGCCGTGCGCAGGGCCCAGGCGTGGGCCGCTTTGTTGCGGGGGACCTGACAAAAACGATATACACATGAATGTTTTTATTGAAAGAATGACAACAAATTTTTGAAGGCATCCCGCCTTCAAAAATTTGTTGTCATTCTGTCAACATATTTGTATTTCATTACAGGCGCGCCAGCACGAGCTGCGTGTAGCACGGCAGGCCGCCCTCCCCACAACGTTAGTATACCCACTCACCTGCAGCGCGAGCCACTCGAGCGCGGCGTGCGGGCACACGTCGGCCACGTCCCACAGACGCGCCAGCACGAGCTGCGTGTAGCACGGCAGGCCGCCCTCCCCACAACGTTAGTATACCCACTCACCTGCAGCGCGAGCCACTCGAGCGCGGCGTGCGGGCACACGTCGGCCACGTCCCACAGACGCGCCAGCACGAGCTGCGTGTAGCACGGCAGGCCGCCCTCCCCACAACGTTAGTATACCCACTCACCTGCAGCGCGAGCCACTCGAGCGCGGCGTGCGGGCACACGTCGGCCACGTCCCACAGACGCGCCAGCACGAGCTGCGTGTAGCACGGCAGGCCGCCCTCCCCACAACGTTAGTATACCCACTCACCTGCAGCGCGAGCCACTCGAGCGCGGCGTGCGGGCACACGTCGGCCACGTCCCACAGACGCGCCAGCACGAGCTGCGTGTAGCACGGCAGGCCGCCCGTGGCGCCCGCGCCCGTGCCGCTGCCTTCCACCAGCAACGTTAGCAGCTTAAAAAATGGACCGCAGCTCTGGAAGTAGAATTGAGGAGTATTATTATTTTATTCCGTACTGGCTTTTACCTGCGGCTTCGCCCGCGTGGATGTTGCAAAATATCCCACGGGAACGTACTACCGGGATTACATACCGAATAGCCGAGGAAAAGGTCATTGACTCCTACCGCTACGCCCTCGTTGCCGTCAACAATAATTATTTTGTTAGGCGTAATTTTGAATTTGTGATATCTTTTAAACTATTCATTTAAATGATATGATGTCACTATTAATCTAAACTAAATTCCCAATTTAAATAACATATTTTGGATAAAGATTAATATAATACCGGTCATAATAGCTTCGGAAATAACAATGAAAATTTTATCAAATTCTGAAAGATAAAAATGGTAAACGTGGGTCATCCTTAGAAGATAGACATATGCCATTGCGGACTTTTTGTTGAACTTTTTAGGATGAACCATTCTGTAAAACACAATTTTTATGTATCTTTTACGGTTTACGCGGCACACGTCAGCGTTTTTCCGACATCTTCAAAAATAATCGTAATATTTCAGCCAATTTACACAAAACCATAATGAATTATATATCAAACCTTCCGAATGGATCACTCCGTCCATTGGTGAAAACCGTTTGAAAATCCGTTCGGTAGTTTTTGAGTTAATCGCGGTCAGACAGACAGACAGACGCGCAGAGGGACTTTGTTTTATAATATGTAAGGATCTGGTAGAAAATATATCAGACAATCTTATGCAAAGGTTGATGCGCAAAACCTCCCCGTATCGAACCTTATTTAGATTTTTTTTTGTTTGTGCAACACAGAAAAGGCCGAAACCACAAACAAACTATCAGGGCTACACAGATGTTTGTTGTGTCTGAAGTGAAAATAAATATATTACTATAACTCATGCCTCTCATAATGCTACTTGAAAGTCTCGCCGAGAAACGTAGGTTCACAATATGCTTTCACGAAATAAACTTAGCAAAGATGGGATGCAATCTTATTTATAGAGAAGGCTTTTTCAATCTTCTTTTCTTAGTTATTTATTTTTGTCGAACAACTTAAAAGTAAGGTCGACTCACCTCTGAATGTTTGGCGATGGCCTGAAAAATCACGCTAACGATCTTCTGAGCGAGCGGCTCGTTCCAGCGACATAGCGCAAAGATGAGCGAGCGCGTCTGTTGTAAGTTCAGGCAGTCGCGGGTCTGCTGGTAGATAAAAGGAAACCCCTGTGGACACGAAGTTATGGAATAAGCATAGGATCCCACATGTACAAAGGTCCAGATCTTATTTGAGTAATTACTAATGAAATAAATTAAAATGAAAGATTCGCATTATTTTAGGGTTCCGAGCACGGGTTCCGAGCCTTCAAATGGAACTGGCGGGGTAATTGCGTAACACATTTACAGTAGCAATTAGGCTTTCACTTTGACAGTTCAACAACATTCATTGCGTTATTTAAGTTGAGCAAATTTTTTTTCGAACATTATGAAGCAATGAATTAGCCAATATTATTCAAAATCATTCAGATTGCGATTGTGTGTTACGCAATTACGGACCAGATTAAAAAAAAAAAAAAAATTGAGTGTTTCGGATCTCCCGCTAGTAATTGCTCTGACTGTGGCGGGGTAATTGGGAATACCCGTTAGTCATTCAATCTTAAGAAAATGATACTACGGTACTTCATAGCGATGCCATCAAAGACAAAAATCAATCGGAGTTAACAGCTATAAATTCTGTTTACCTTCGCATGCAGTAAAGCTCTCGCATCAGGCTCCAACAACGCGAGGTGTCCCGCCGCATCCCGCGAGCGCTCCACTAGGCCAGCCACGAGGGCCACCATCTTGTCCAGGGCTCCGGGTCGCAGCTTGTCTCCGCCACTTTCTGCGTTAGTACTCCCACTACCGCTGCCCCCCGCTTCTTCAGTTGGTGATTCCGTCTGTCAATGATCAGAACTTATTATCATAATGACAATAAAGTAATAATTGGGGATCTTGCGCACTAGACAGTCATGCTAGTAGTCCGTTACGACCAAGTGCGCGATTCGTATCGGTTTCTTTAGTTTGTTTGGTCGCTACGACCACAAGTCGTAGTCATAGCCGTCTAGTGCGCAGGATCCCTCACTAGGAAATTGGAAAAAAAAAAAACCCAACCACGACAAAAAAACGTCTTCTAAAAAAGTAAATTTGTGGTTTCCTGGTAATGGTTTTGTCATGTTTATGATAACTATTTGAAAACATTTTCTTCATATTTGCAAAGTTCCAACACCTCGAAAAATTTGGCAGTTACATACACAGTTGAACTACAAATACCAACGTTGTAGATGACAAATACACTCCCGCTGTATTAACTAATAAAAAAATCCACGCGGTCGAAGCTAGATCTAAATATAAGTGAAGTCGTGCACTTACCGCAGTAGCATTCTGTCCGAGATAAAAGTTAACCATACTGGATATGGCGTTGATGCGCAACATGAACTTCCCTTCCTCCTCTCCCATCTTGCTGAACTCGTACAACAAACTAAAATACTCCGTCAGATGGCGTAAGTGAGATCTTGCGCCGTTCTCCATCTAAAAATAGTATACGGAAACGTTTTGACTTTTGCCGGCATGACAATGTGCTATAGTGGGTATACGTAGCACTACAGTTTGGCTAGAAAGAGTCTGGAAAAAATAAGGGCGCCATTACCGCACTTACATAACATAACATAATCAGCCTATTAATGTTCCCACTGCTGGGACACAGGCCTCCTCTCTGTGTGAGTGAGTGAGCTGTAATCTACCATGCGGGCCCAGTGCGGGTTGGTAGATGTCACATGTCTTCGAGTTTTTGGTTCTAAGACATGCCGGTTTCTTCACGATATTTTCCTTCACCGTTTTGAGAGCAGTGGTGATGAAATTATTTACACAAACTAAAGCACCTGCTTGCGTTTCGAACCCACGACCTACAACTCGTAAGTCGGGGTCGTTACCACTGGGCCACCACTGCTCCTCCGCACTTAGGTGCCCACAACCAGCGTTTTGCACTTGTCGGCAAAGTAGTGCCATCATCATATATCTGCATTACTTAAGTAAAATATTTAGTTCCAAATGTCACCACATCAGACTATTTTATGTCGACCTGTGCGTAGCATGAGTGCTACACAACTTATTGCTCACTTCAATTTTGTGATACAACTTTACTAACAATCCATTTTGCGAAGTTGCAAGATGCCCTCATAAGACAATGCTCATAAAAACACTGCAATGACTGTGCTTTCATCTGATTCCAAAAGTATGTTAAAGCATATTTAAAACTATAGTTTAACCAAGACTGCTGTTCGACGCCTTAGGTACGTGCGCGGCGAGACGGGGGACAGTGCAGCCCGGTCATTCGGCAATGCTAACGACGCGTACCGTCGCGCCCGCCGCTCATTCGTCAACGCTGCCCCTGCTACCCCACCTTGCATTGCATTCCTAAGGTGCGGAACAGCGGTGCCGGTCAAACTAAAACTACCGTGCCGCCTTAAATATATAAGCTGTTCAATTATTAAACGGGACGGTTGACATTACATGGATGAAACATTGTTGTATTTCAATTTGTGCCATAAATAAATTACTTACCAATGATAACAACATTCTTATAAACCTAGTAACACAACTCGCTTCGCCCAACTTGCTATTATCCTCGCCTTCCTCCATACCTTGCAGGTATAACGCACAATGACTAGATCTGGAACAAAACAACATCGTTTGACAAAGTTTTCGACAAATCCTGGCTTTACTTTGGCAACGCTTATGATGAAATGCTATCACTATAACACAAGGATTATTTCAAATGATTAAAATGATACTCAACTAGTTTTCATAATACGCCTCATAAGTTTTACTAGACATACAAATCTTGTGGACTAAGTTTTGTAATTTCTGACAGTATTTCCATACAAAAACTCAATTTTATTCATGGATAAAGGATATCTGAAATTCTTATTTACCTGAGCCTTTGTATAACATGCATACAAAGTCTTTGAAACATTTGCCGGACCATCTGATTCGGACATTTTATTAAAACCTGTAACAAAACAAACATTTGCTTACTCTAATGTTACCACCAACTAAATAGATAGTTAAACAGAATTTCTTTTATCTTATACCAATTTAAACCTTATATAAATGACATAAAAGTCTTAATACATATAAAATAAGAAGTCTACTCACTTGCATCGGCCACCACGTGTCGTCGGCCATATGACCTAGGAACCATTCTGAAGCTGCAGCAGACGCATTGAACTGCTTTGTCACCAACTCTACCCATGAAACCATCGTTGGCTATGAAAAAGTAATAACAAAGTATTTAATACCTATGATAAACTAAAATGTTCATGCACACAATAATATTTGGCAGGCAAGAGAATGTGGGATGTACAGAAACAAAAAAAAAACTTATTAAATCTGAAAAATACAAGGACAAATAGTTCCATCACATCTTCGAAGTTAACGCAAAAAAAAACTGTTGTTTGTTCCAAAGTTTTACTTCAAGTAAAAGTAACTACACCACGTAGGGTCATTGACCCCAAAAAGTTTTTTTTTTTGTGTGTGGTTGAGCTATGGGTAGCTTAGGCACTTATTCAGCTCTATTCAGTTTATGCCCATAGAAAACAACGATTTTATATGGAGACGCTTACGCATCCGTTCAGCTTTCCGCGTCTATTCAGTTTTCGCGGCAAATAAGTATAAAATGGGGACAAATATGTTATTATAATGCGAGTGCTATAGATAGAGTTCAGCGCTGTTCTGACGCGTACGCGGCTGATAGAATCAAAACTGTATAAGTGTGACCAAAATCGTTTAGCGAAACGCGAATGGAGCTGAATAAGTGTGAGTAGTCCCTTAACGTGCTTTCCGAAGCACGGAGGAGTCTCGGTATGTAAAGATGGTCACCTATCCACGGACCAACCCCGGCAAGCGTAGCTTAACCTGAAGGATCGATTTGTGCGGTTTTTATTACTTAGCCACGAGTTCATCGACAGATAGATAGAATACGAAGCCTAAATTCGTTCCTAACGCTACGTAAACAATAGTAACACATTCTTACCTTTTCCTTAGCGTGGATGAACGTCTCGATGAAGAATGACGTCGACAGCCTCGCGGCAACTTCTGTGACCTCTGGCTTTAGAGTCATTAGCGACTGGGGCACTGAGCTGCACATCTGACCCATGAACCTGCACAAGAAACAACGACGTTCTGAACCACTGTAAGGTGTTTAAATTAAATTAAAATTAAATTAAATATTTTGTTTATTGATGGCAACTAGGCCCAATTGTTAGTAACATTGTTCTTAAAAACTATTGTTAGTAAACAAACAAGGAAACAAAAACCAAATAAAATTAAAATTAAAATTGTAAGGTTAGCTGTGGGGTCTTCTGACCAGCACCTCCACAGCGTGCGACAGCCAAGGTGCGTCGTACTTTTCTGACAACATACTTAGGATGCCGTTAGAACTAGACCGCGCTCTTGACAAGATGGAATTTGTTTTTTTAGCACATTCATCATCATCATTATTTTCAGCCCGAAATCACCCACTGTGAATAGGCCTCCCTTTTTTCTGCCATATTTCCCGGTTCCGTGCATCTCTAATCCAAGTATTTCCAGCGACTTTGACGATATCATCAAACAAACGCACTTTTGGGTGGTTCCAGTTTCTTTGGCCACCATTCGGTCACAGCTTTACTCAATAAGCACATTTAGTCCAGGTTCGCACGGCGATTTTTTTGATATATTATAGATTTTTAACGACCTGCTTAGCGCCGAGAGTTGAAAATCCAACAGTGTGTTTTTTCAACGCGCTGGGACAGAGTGCGTCTCAGCGCATTGGATTCTCAACGCTCGGCTCAACACCGAGATTTGAAAATCCAGTGCGCAATAAAATTCCACCGCGATATTTTTACGTCCGTGCCAACGTAAGCTTATAATGTCTCGCATAGAGTCGCAGCAATATGCAGAGTGATGGCCGTTTTGCGTGGATGTGACGCATATTTTCCCTCAACTTGTTCTTTTTTGTTTTGTATTCATTCTTTGCGTCATGTTTATCGCAAATAAACGTATTTTCTTTTCTCTCTTTCTTTCTATTTATAATAGAAGAAGGTTTTGCATAAAAATTCGAGATTCAATGTGCCATATATTGGGTAAAGAACAAGATTTTCCACATATTTTTCCGGAAACAAGCGGCAATGCGTTTTAGAATGGGTGAATTATTGTTTGAACAAGTTACTAAACCAGCGCTTGACCTCTTCCTCCCAGACTTTGAAGTAGCTGGGAAAACACTGCTATGATTTAAGTTGCTAAAAGTTTAGGATAACCCTTGGTCTTCTAAAGGTGGAGGGTACCATCGCTTCATCTGTATTCCACATGAAAGTTACCTTTGATATCTACTGAACAAAGTCGGGAGGTTACTTTTTTTACTCTTAGGGATTTCGCGCACTAGACGGCCACGACCACGACCACGACCAGTGGTTGCAGCGACCAGGTAAACTATAAAAACCGATACGAATCGCGCACTTGGTCGCAACGGCCAACTACCCGAAGACCATACAATACCACCAGACGGCCACGAATGGCCGGAGTCGTTGCAGTCTAGTACGCGAGATCCCTTATTGCTTTACTTACGTGAAATCATTATCTACCTAGCCTTTTCCCAACTATGTTGGGGTTGGCTTCCATATTTTACATGGAGCGACTGCCTATCTGACCTCCACAACTCAGTTACTGGGTAATACGATACCCCTTGGTAAGACGCGATGTCTCAGACTTTCGGGCTTCTGACTACTCGTAACGACTGTCAAAGATCCACGAATGACAGCCGGGACCAACGGCTTAGTGTGCTTTCCGAGGCACGGAAGGGTCTTGGTATGTAAAGATAGTCATCCATACACGGACCAACCGCGGCAAGCGTAGCTTAACCAGGGGGCCAAGTCTACTAATTTACAAACGTCATAATGGTGTCACGATGGTGAGTTTTTGACAGATTTTGTATGGCAAATCTGTCAAAAACTCACCATCGTGACACCATTATGACGTTTGTAAATTAGTAGGATCGATCGACTCGTACAACTGCTATTACCTCGCCACAAGGCCCCTTAACGTGCTGCTAGCCTGCTACGTGTGCTTTACTTACGTGAAATATGCATGCTGAAATATATTCTTATCGTGTAAAAACTGCATGTTGTCATCCCATATCCACTTGAGTAGGTCGGGAGGTAGCCTGATGCACGGCGACGCGTCGCTGCTGCGTCGCTCTACCGATGAACTTGGACTGGCACCTTCTGCTGTTGATGGCTGTAATACAAGGAGTTTAGATTAGAAACTTCGCGGAATATGAGCTAAGACGTAGAAGACTGTTTGCAAAAACCAGATCTAGACATGCTCTATTTATCACGCACTTGGTTGTCTTGTTGAATTGAGTGGGCAGATATATCAGCCAAAGCTATTGACGAAGCTATTGATCAACAAAAAATTATAATGATAAATGAATATAAAGTTGATCTCGAAAAGAAGGTCACGGCGTGTACGTGAACCGTACAAAGTTCCTGATCCTTTATATGGTGTAAAGGATTCTTTTTTCATCTCAGCGGGGAAGTTCTTGGCCTGCATCTCACCTGATGGTAAATGATGATCAGGCTGAAGGTGGAAGAAGTTTCACCCAGAATCCTCAATCTCAGGAGAACTGGCTATCCTACCTCTAACTACCGACCCGACACATAACAATGTTAAACATTGTTGTTATGGCGACAGACTAATATAAGGTGGTGATAGCTAGCTAGGCGGGCTTAGACCAAGCCCTACAACTAACCCAACCAAGCAGAAAATGTTGCCCCCACTGTGAATCGAACCTGAGATAAATGGCCATTAGACCACAGAGGCGGTTGGTTTTTATTAAATGGATTTGAAAAAATATTTCGCGTTATTTTGCGGTGTTGCAATGAGGATTCGATGTCTCTTCAGCCCTGTACGTGCGTACACCACAATATCTCTGTTGGTTTTCACAGCAAATAGTTCTACATCAGTCCTTACCTGCGGCTCCTCCTGCTGCCCACACTCAGACCCGCGCTGACTGCGCGGCGGGCTCCACTCGTAGAACAACATGTACGCGCTGTTCGTCTTCTCGAACGAGAAGTCCATGAACTTGTCAGTCACTGAGTCGTAGGTTTTGCTCTAGAAGAAAAAGGCAGAAATTAATTAAAAATTAAAAACGTTTATTTAAATTACAAAGGGCATTTCGATACATTGTTATTGGAGATCACCTTTAAAGCAAGGAATTGCTGTGTTAGGAGACCGCGCTTCCACTTCTCGTTATCTTATGCAATTGAAGAAATGAAATTATTATTGACGGATTGTTACACCAAAGTTCATAATACTTTGGAAGACACAGTTTTTGCCAACAAGGTTAACCTTCCCACACAATTCAATGCAGTTTTTCAGTAAACATAGGCAGAAATTTTTTATACTGCGTTCGGGATTTTTTTCCAAACATAAACAAAAATTTGTGTTTTTGGAAAAACAACTTCTTTAAAACAGATAAACTTCAGTTTGCGCTACAACTTCAAATATTGACATTCTGAAATCTACTTAATTTACACTAGCATAAAGTTGATACAATCTTGATACCCTTGGCAATAACCAATTTCTGCTACATTTTCATTACCTAGCCGTTTATTTATACTTTTATACTAACCGTCATCTCTCCACCGAAGCACTCGGCCGCAATATGCGCAGGATCAAAAGGTTTAACTTCAGCGTCATTGAACAGTAGCCATCGGTCGTGATGTTCATGTTCTCGGTCGCGAATGAACGAGTAGTAGTGACCACCGTCGGCTGTGCCCGTGTGGACTGTCACACCTATTAGCTCGTATCTGTTAGAGGGAGAAATATGAGACGGGCTTTAGAATGAGTAGTTAGTTTGTATAATGCTGCACTATCGTCCAACAGTTCAACCGTTAGGCCAACCTTCCACGTGTTGGGAGATAGTTCGTGCATGTTTGAAGATGTTGGACAGTCTGTTTTCATTGAACGTGAGTTGGGACAGACTGGAATTATGTTGGACTGTTGTACTGTTGGACGATAGTGTAGAGCCGGCATTACAAGACATCGTTTGTGTCCACTAAAGGCGACGCCAAACTTAGCATTGATGTAAGTTTCCGCAATTCTTTAAGAATTTGCGCAGTTTTTTGTCGTAGATTCTTATACTGTGCAGGTTTTACTGATATTTGAGAAGCAAACAACTTACTCATAATGCTCCTCAAACTCGGAATTATCTTCAACTTCTGCTGCAGTCGGACTAGCTTCGCCATCTTTCTTTTCTGTTAATAATTTGTTCTTTTCTTCTGAAAAAATAAACATCACAAATTAGACTGTTTCTATAGACATGCATCGAACTATGAGTCATTATCTACTAACTGGTATTTTCTTATTCAATTTAATAAAAATAAACACCTAATCTGTGATCACTATTTAGTTTCCAAACATGTAAATAGATATATGTTTTTTGGAAAAACAACTTTAAATCCGACGCATAAAGTTCAATTTGCGCTACAACTACAAACAGTTTTATGCCATTTTGAATAGTACAAGTCATGTAGAAATCCACTTAATTTACACTATCATAAGGTTGATATTCGTTTGAGTGGAAATAACATCAATTGGAAACGAAGGACTTGAATAGACTTTGTATTGTTATGGTCACGCTACCTTGATACTGCGCCGGCATGAGATGCTTCTCCACATATCCGGACATGTCCAGCCTCATAGGAAACGAGAAATGCGTGTTGACTTTTTCTTTGAGCATCGTCAACATGTTGAAGGTGTACCGCATCGTGTTGAAGCAAAGAATGCGCGGGAGTTTCTTGAAGCATGCCCTGAAAAGATAAGGATATGTTAAGATTGTTTTGTCTTACTTTTGGACCACCTCCCGAGCTGGTTTAAATGGCCACCGACGCCCGCCATGGCCCACGCACATTTCTTCATCTGAAGGATTAATCCCCGTTTTCACCGACAACTAAGTGACATCTAAACGAATTTTCAACGCTAGGATCAGCGCCGAGAGCTGAGAATCCAACAGTGCACTTTTATTTAGGGATTCATGTAGGTGTCACTTAAGCTCAACACACACAGAAAGCGGGTGCGTGCCGGGCGCGGGTCGGGACGGGAGTACAGCTTGTATAAACTGTAATTCCCAGTATTATATGAACGAATGTCACCACACTAAAAGCGTGCGTGGGTCGGATCGGGAGAATATTATAATAATGTAATATGCATTGTATTTCTTCTTTTTGCTAAATGAATTATTTCTATACTATTCTGTTCCGCGCCCTAGGAATGTGCGGCGAGGTGGGGGGCAGCGTTGACCAATGAGCAGCGGGATGGCGTGAGCATTGACGAATGAGCGGCCTGCATAGCCCCGTCTCGCCGCGCACATACCTAAGGCGCGGAACACCAGTCTTGGTCAAAATATAGTAAATAAGGTCTTAGCCCTGATCTTGACCGGAGGCATAGAAAAAGTATCCTTCAGAAATGCGCTTATAGTCTTTAGCCTCGGGGCGTATGCTACACCAGTGCCACTTTTATACTTTAACTAGTGACTAGCGATGTTTTTAAGACTTGACAAAACATCGAGGTTTTTAAAGTTTAATATGACATTTTATACATATAAACCTTCTAGAATAAATTATCGAAAAGAATGAATGAATATTAAGTCGCTAATAAAGAGACAGTGCTTCCAACGTATGCGGATAATTAGAACTATAAATTGATAAGGGAGGTATTGTGCAGGTTTCAGGCAATTAGGATTTAATTATCAACACCTAAGTACGCGGTCGCACAAATATACACGAAAACCGACTTTAATTTTTAATATGTATAGATGTGTTAGTTACCTTTTCTCCGCGCGCACTTTTGCCGCACACTGCGAGCACGTGTAGCAGTTGTCTCCTTCTAACGTGTCCTTCACAGTAACTTCGTCCAGACTCTGGTGCAAGTTCCGCATATCTGCCACCTGACACCGGACCGTGTAGAACTCTTCTAGAGTTCGGGATACGTGGGGGCAGTCCTGTGGGACAAATATCACGTAGTTAATAGGCTATGAACCAGAAAAGCGCCGATGTTATGAAGTACCAGATAAATAATTTGTACAACAAAATTACTCAAATATAAAGTAGTAAACAATAGCATGATCAGCTTATAATGTTCCCATTGCTGGGACAGAGGCCTCCTCTCTTCGAGAGGGAGTGGGCTGTAATCTACAATGTGGGTCCAGTGCAGGTTGGTAGATGTCAAATGTCTTCGAATTTTTGGTTCTAGGTCATGCCGGTTTCCTCACGATGTTTGTAGTAACGATCACAGGTTTTAACTATCTTCAAATCAAGCAGATCAATGCAAATCCAGTGATTTTAGATCCGTGCAACTGTTAGCTATCACTAGTCTATACTCTATCTATTAGTTCCGACAGCGGCTATGAAATTACGGGGACTCGTGGCTAAATAATAACAGCCGCACTAGTCGATCGAAGGTTAAGCTAATCTTGCCGCGGTCGGTTCGTGGATGGGTTAATTACATTTCATGACTCTTCCGTGCCGCGGAAAGCACATTAAGCCGTTGGTCCCGGTTGTCATTCATAGATCTTTGACAGTAGTTTCGGGTCGTCAGAAGCCCAAGTCTGACAACCATTCTTACCAAGAGGTATCGTGTTTACCCAGTAACTGGGATATGGAGGTTAGTAAGGTAGTCACTCCATGTAAAATACTGGTATTTAGCTGCATCCGGTTAGGTTGGAAGCATAGTTGGGAAAAGGCTAGGCAGATTGACTCTCAATACTTAGCAGAGTACATACGCCAGCACATCACCTACTCCAATCTGTCAAATTTTCCCAATCAACATTGAAACTAATAAGGTTACTACAAGAACCACGAAGAAGAAAAGAAGAAGAAGTAAGAATACGAAAAATACTTAAGGATACTAATACCATGGGGTCTCAACTCGAACAAATTATATTTAGTGTTGAAAGAAAAATCATAGATGGCAGCATAGGTAGCCATTATGAAATTAACAATCACTAAAAAGCGTTAAACGGCAGATTTTGGCTGAAGTAAGATTAGTAAAAATCAAAACTAGCTTTTCTAATTGTTGATTTATCTATTTACACTCATAAATCACGTATTTTCAACAAAAAGTATAAATGAAGCCCTTTACTTCAATTCGAACCTATAGAATGATGAAAGTCGCCATTTGTTAATCATTTTGTTTAGTTGTTGTTCAACATAGATGGCGTTCAACTCAATTTGTCCTGTCATTGTACTGTAAATACTTTCATAGAAGCAACAATCATAAACTTACATTTCATTGAAATCAAATGTAATTTTTTTTTAAAGCCAGCACGTTACATAAAAATTCTATTAGCATGTTTTTGGTACTAAATTATCCTTATTTTCTTTTTACTGAACCCGAAACTGTAAAAAAAGGATTGCACGAAACGTAAAAGCTATTTATTGTCTGTCAATGTCAAATTGTCAATTCTGTTCTGTCTGTTTCCGTCATTGTCTAAAATCTGAATCCTAAATATTGTTGTCTGTAATTGTTTGCTTTCTTTTCTCTGCATCGAATACGTTTTTGATTTCTTCTAACCGACCTGGCTTCGAATTACGGATTTTTGGAAAGACACCCCCCTATGACTAGACCTGGAACGTGGAAACTGGACAACGAGTCTTACATATAAGTACGACGACTTAATAGAAATCCATTTAAATGTGCAATAACGAAGAATAGAAATTCTTATGTTAATAAAACATTAATTAAGGGCTTAGAAATGTTCCGTAATTAAAAAAAATAAAAAAATTAAAGATAATGAACCAAAATTCACCCGTCCTCCCTGCTTTGAAGGAATACTGCAGACTATTAATGCTGTACTTCAGCTCTCCACTGAAGAATTTTCTGAAGGCACTGAGGTCAGATTTCTAATGACTTACCGCCTTAATCAAGATGTGTTTGAAAATTTGTTTGGAATTTATAGAATAAGAGGTGGTTGTAATCGGAACCCGACATCTAGAAGCTTAAGAGCTATGTTCCGGTCCCATCTATTAAATAATTTGATAAAATTGGATAATAGTAATTGTGAATCAGATCAAGACACCTTTATGTCTACGCCGGTCGAGAATCAGCAGCATAATACACAACCATCAACACCATCATTGGAGGATCCACTTGCAATTGCTGGCCCATCGAACGCCGAGCCCTCAAGTGTTGTAATTGATCTCCAACTTGAGGGCGCAGATAAAGAAAATGCACAAGTTCCTAATGTAATTTCGGATGGAGCCCCACCCGAAATTACATTAGAAACTTGTTCTATTGTGTATTTGGCTGGTTAGGCAAATTGTGTGTAGAAAAATTTGATTGTATTGCATGCAAAAGTGTTTTGATTAATAATGAAGTTGATTTAACTGATAAGAAACAATTATTGTTGATTAACAAAACTTATTCTAATTTGACCACACCAAGTCTTAAATCTCCAAGTGATTTTTTATATGATTTGGTAAAAAAATTACTTGATTTATTTAATGATAGCATTAGAGTTATTCACAAAATCAATTTGGTGTCAAAAAAATTAAAATAAATATTCCAAATGATTTTACTCATATTGATTTTTTAATTAGAAAATTATTTGAACTGAAAATATATGATTACTGTAAATCAAAAAAGAAGTTGATTGAACCAAAATCCAAATTAAGAATTTTGCAAAATAAATAATCTAAACTAATATTATTTATAAAGAGAGAGAGATTTGATTTTTCGTATGTTTGTATATGTACCTACATATACATAAACACACGCCTTCTTCCTGTGGGGGTAGGCAGAAACTACAGAACGCCACCTACGCTACGATTCTTACATATTCCTTTTGCCTCGTTTACGTTCATACATATGTACCCTAATTGCGTAATACACGATCAATCAGAATCTGAATCGTTTTGAAACAGATTGCAAATCCATTGCTTCATAAGTTCGAAAAAAAAAATCTGCTCAACAACGAAATTATCGTAATGAATGTTGTTGAACTGTCAAAATGAAACTGATTAGTCGGAATTTGTGTCGGAATCGTTTACGAAAATGTGTTAAAAATTAGATAGGTACTTAACTGGTCATACACGCACACCGGTTTGAGTACTACGCACCTGACCTATGTTTGTATGTAGGTAATGGATAAACTCAAAAATTAGGTACCTACTTAAACGATTTTTAAATTATTTTACATAAAGAAAGCTTCATTATCACTATCAGCGAGTAACATGAGTGTATTAAAATATTAATTGAAATATTAAAATATTTTTATAAAACTATTCCGTTCATTTTTTTTTATTTATGTACTTAGTACGCTAGTACCTACTTGATTCTCCTCCTACACCTAGTACCTAAGTACCTATTTCATTTCCTTGCCGCAGTAACTATAAGTACCTACTCCATTTAAAATAAGATTAGACATATAAACAAACTTTTTTTACAGTCCGTTCAACTAGTTATTATATTATCTGTGGTTCAACCGATTCTGACTTCTATACGGTAGGCATATGGATGGCATTAAAAGCAAATAAAATTTAAGTAACAACCTTTTTAAAAACAAGCTTTTATTGAACTAAAAAGTAACAAATAAAACTTACGTAAGTAAACATTAATATTTTCTTAAAGCTTGAGGCTTATCTTGAGAGTAAGAAGGACGTTCACGCTTCAAGCTATAAGAAAATATTAAAGTTCTATGTTTACCTACATATACCTATAGGGATGATGACATTGATGACTAATATTACTGGACACATATTTTTTCTTTTTTTACGATAGCAACGGTGATAAATTGAGTTAAAATGTGCCATGACGTCACGAGTACATAGGTAGACGTACTTGTGACGTAGCGACCCCCACTCCCCAACTTTAATGCGTTTTATCTAAGTCATTTTTATAAAGCAAAAAATTACGTGCCGTATTTTTTTTATTTTCTGACTGTGACGGACAAAACAGAATTTCTTATTTTTGACCCACGCATCATCCCTATTGCCAGGGCTGCCGCTTTCGATAAAGATGTCAGTAGGTATTTGTGAAATAAAAAGAAATGCTTTTTAATGTTTAAGCATGTAAAATTTTAACTTTAGAAAGGGCTATCATACATAATTGAATGCGTACCTATATAAAATTCCTTGTCTGTCTGTACTGTTGGCCGTTGAGGAGTTTCCTCGTCTGGAGCCAGTCCTGGGTGCAGCAGCCAGATCATGGTGTAATTTAGAACGGACTATCATAATTTAAAGGATATATAAAATTTCGTGTCTGCGCTGTTGATCGTTGAGGAATTCCCTCGCCTGAAGTCAATCCTGGGTGCAACAGTCAAATCATGGTGGACTTTAGAACGGACCATCATAATTCAAGGTTATATAAAATTTCGTGTCTGTACTGTTGATCGTTCAGGACTTCCCTCGTCTGAAGCCAATCCTAGGTGCAGCAGCCAGATCATGGTGTAATTTAGAACGGACTGTGGTAATTAAAGCGTATATAAAATTTCCTGTTTGTACTTTTGACCGTTGAGGAGTTCCCTCGTCTGGAGCTAATCCTGGGTGCAGCAGTCAGATCATGATGGACTTTAGAATGGTCTGTCATAATTAAAGCGTATACAATGTTTCGTGTCTGTACTGTTGGCCGTTGAGGAGTTCCCTCGTCTGAAGCTAGTCCTGGGTGCAGCAGCCAGGTCATGGTGGAATTTAGATCGGACCGTGATAATTAAAGCGTATATAAAATTTCGTGTCTTTACTGTTGACCGTTGAGGAGTTCCCTCGTCTGGAGCCAATCCTGGGTGCAGCAGTCAGATCATGATGGACATTAGAATGGTCTGTCATAATTAAAGCGTATACAATGTTTCGTGTCTGTACTGTTGGCCGTTGAGGAGTTCCCTCGTCTGAAGCCAGTCCTGGGTGCAGCAGTCAGATCATGATGGACTTTAGAATGGTCTGTCATACTCATAATTAAAGCGTATACAATGTTTCGTGTCTGTACTGTTGGCCGTTGAGGAGTTCCCTCGTCTGAAGCCAGTCCTGGGTGCAGCAGTCAGATCATGGTGGACTTTAGAATGGTCTATCATAATTAACGCGTATATAATGTTTCGTGTCTGTACTGTTGGTCGTTGAGGAGTTCCCTCGTCTGAAGCTAGTCCTGGGTGCAGCAGCCAGGTCATGGTGGAATTTAGATCAGACCGTGATAATTAAAGCGTACATAAAATTTCGTGTCTGTACTGGTGACAGTTGAGGAGTTTCCTCGTCTGGAGCCAATCCTGGGTAGCCAATCAATACCCTAATTACGTAATACAAGATCAATCAGAATCTGAATCGCTTTCAAAAAGATTGCTAATCCATTGCTTCAAAAGTTCGAAAATAATTTCTGCTCAGCAACGTAAATTACGCAATGAATGTTGTTGAACTGTCTAAATGAAACAGATTTATCGGAATCCTTTACGAAAATGCGTTGCGTACTATTAGAACAAATAAAATAAATATAATACTACGTCAACTCCGTGGGATGAGGAAGTGGTCTTAATTCTGCTCGCAAGAATCCACAACAAACTAGGTAATATACTTGCAAACAAACATTGCAAGTTGAATAAAAGCTTTTAAAAAGTGGTTACAATACCAACTGTTTACTGCAGCTGCCATTTGTCATGACATCAACGCAATAGAACTCAAAATCGGTTGAACGGACTGTAAAAAGGTTTAGTTCATTGTCTAATCTTATTTCAAATGGAGTACAGGTCGACACAACTTATATGTAGCATCGGTAAAATTCGTAAAACCGATTATTTCCGATTTACACAACCAATAGAAATAGCTGACTATCGCGCCATTCAATGCTATTCGCGCTTTACTTTCCCGCCTCAGTTCAACCCAAGACAGCGTTGTGAATGCACGTGGGTGAATCATTCTGTACACTTCGTGACAATTTAATTTGAACACGAATTTTTAAAACAAACAAACTCACTTTTGAAATTATAAAATTAGTAAGGATAAAAGTTAATCGACTCAGGTGTGACTTTGCGGAAATCCATTATAAAATACAATAGACGATGTATATTTAGTAACTTAATCCGCTTAACTGTTCTTAAAGAGTTAGAGAACCCTGTAAGAAATCGACACGTGTTTCGCCTCTCAACGAGGCATCCTCAGGCTGACGATTGACTTGTTGCAAACTCGGACACGACGTGTTGCCACGACAAGAGCCAAACGCGAACACGAACACGCCGCGAACACAGTTGAGAGGCGAAACACGTGTCGATTTCTTACAGGGTTCTCTAACTCTTTAAGAACAGTAAATATACATCGTCTATTGTATTTTAGTAAGGATAATGTAATAATTCAATGATGCAAATAATTAAAAAAATATTGAAGTTTTAACTTTAAATATCTCAAAAGGCTTCGCAAAATAGAACGCGTACTTAGCGCGCGTTAGAGCGCTGGCGTCGTGTTCCACGCGCGCCTCTAAGAGTTGTCAGCGAAGCTGAAGGGGTCCGTTAGGGCCGATGCCTACCACCGGGGTTGCGGATAGTCCTAAGGGGAAACCGTGGCCCCTGTCTAGGCAAGGGAAGGAACACGGGTGGGTTTTAGTCAGTAAGAGTCTGACACGCCCTTCCGCTCCGCCCAGAGCGGGAGAAGTCATTTGATGATTTCCCACCCAAAAAAAAAAAAAAAACCCTTACGCCACGCTAACGTAACGTGCGTAACGAAATGCTAGCGCACGTCATAGTACACACAGGGCTACACATCAAGCTATACATTTCCAGTTTAAGCTGACCTCGCATTATTCGGAAATCGTTTACAATGCGAGATCACCATAAACTGGAAATGTATAGCTTGATGTGTAGCCGTGCGTACAACACAATTCGGCGCAGCGTTAGGCTAGCGTTCTAACGCACGCTAAGTACGTGTTCTATTTGGCGAAGCCTTGAAAGTTTGATTTCTGATATTCATCGTTCTAGCCTTGTATCCTTCAAATCGAATCTAAAAACAAACAAAAAATACAGACTTTATTTACGTGATCATTTATTCTGCAAGAAAGTACATGTCAATCTCGCATCAATTTCACGAATGTATTTTGTTATATGACTTTACACGTTATTGCGATTGCGTAATGATCATTTTCGCCTAAAGCAGTAATAAAGATTGATGATTTTGAAAGCGCACTTAGTTCGGATGTGATCGGTTTTACGAATTTTACCGATGCTACATCTAAGTTGTGTCGACCTGTACCTACTATACATTTTTAAACCTACCTACTTATCGCTAAAATACAAGCAATTTTCTAGTTTTGATTGATTTGAGTATGTACTCAAATGAATTAACAACATGAATATTTATCATACCAAAGAAAAAAAAAACAACCAAAAAAAGAGAAAAACAAGCATAATAAAGAATTTTCGTATCGCAGGCCCACAAATAAATTAATAACCGGAAATATGGTGTAATTTTTATTAGTCCCCGCAAGCGATACCAAAATTCTACTATAATACTTGTTTTGAAAAACTATTGAAACTATTCCGCCAACTCAAGGTCTCGAGATAATCTTTTTTGTTGTATTTTTATTACTTGTCCTTGAACTTGAACGCACGGTGCGATGTATAGATTCTATCATCAACGCCATCTAGTAGTATCGATGCCACATATCATCGATGCCACCTATTACCTAAGATAACTCCTAGATGGCGTTGTAAAACTACAGGCTCTGGCATCTAGTGAGTCGCTGATGCTGCCACCTGTTAAAAAAAATGGAGAACGAAAGATAACCAGTAAAATAGCCCGATTTAGGGTGGTATCATTTCTTTGTATGGGATTGGGTATCTGTACGTAGTATTATATTATCTGTGCTAATACGTAAGAATACTTAAGGGATAAAGTTGAAAATCTACAAAAGAAATTTGACAGATTATAGTAAATTGATGTGCTGGCGTCTGTACATTAATTAAAACGAAAAACGACTTACCAGAGACACCACATTATTACTCAGTACTCCACAGAACAGCGTCTTCACCAGCTTTTTCAACTCAGGAGTCATCTCCTCAAGTTTGGAGACCAGGTCTATGAAGAACTCAGCCATGTCCTTCTGTTCCCCAGTGTTCAGGGGCTGGTGATCCATCTGGTACACCTTGCAGAAGCTGCGCGGGTTGTAGGCCTTGCGCTCGCTTTCCTGTTGGGGGAATTATGACGGTAATTATTAATGGATAGAATTGAGAAGCATTTTGTTCTTTCAGGGAAGCGTTTTGTTCTTTCATCTCCTTTTTCATAGACAGTGTGTCCCAGTTACTTGGGGTCGGCCTTATTGTCCGAGCACATATTTTTTCAGTTTTTTTAATTTTTATTAATCATATACCTTATAGCGAAGCCCTAAAAAGATCGAGTTGCATCAATGCGGATTAAGTTGGAGAGAGGAAAGGAAAAGTTTAAACTTTAGCAAAAATTAAGCAAAAACTATTTTGTTTTGAAATGCTACTCGAGCATATATTTGACAAGAAGCTGAAAGAAGCGGTTAACTGCCGCTTTAGTAGAACTAGTTGCTCTTGCGCATCTTGGCGAAGTAAGTTAGCAACAAAAACTACTCCACTTTATGGAAAAAGGATATTTTAAGAGTGGTCTCTTCTCGAATCAAATAGTCGCTGAGAAACTAAGGAATAACTAAATACAACTACATACTAAAAAGTATAGGTCAAATGCAAATATTCGATCAAACTCACCATAAGATAAGCAAACATCCTCTGCATTTCATGCAGGGTGGCTGAATGCCTGCTGGCAGCTGGATCAGCCTGCAGCAGCGCGGCCCGGGCCTGCGGCATCATGTACAGGTGCTGCATGCAAGAAGCCATGTAGCACGTGGCTCCGAGGTTCGTCAGCCCCACGTAACCACATTCAGACCTGGACTCTTCGGCCGGCCAGTAATCCCATGGGTAGGTGGATTGCGGACCTGGTTCGAAACAGTAGCCTTTGAAAAGGAGAATTAAGAATTAATTGTAACATTTATTTCAATTTTTTATACACAGAATAAAACAGGCAGAAAAACCATTTTAAATTCTCAGAATTACATTTCGTTAGAGATTTGAGTCACAACAATACATCGTTTTTTTTTTTAACGATTGCAACATGTATCCTAAAGTATGTATTCTAGCGGCCGAATCCAATAACCTATTTATCAGCACTTTTGGCATACTGGAGATAGCAATACCTATCTATCTATCGTTTTAACGTCCCAATAATCTGTCAGAGAATAAGAATTTATCTTACGGAATGACATGACATTCAATGACAGATAGAATTATACTGTCTACCATCAATAGCGATCTGTCTTTTACTGAAAATAGGTTATAGGGTTCGGCCGTAAGATTATATAAATAAATAAATAAATCTTTTATTTCTCCATAAGTGCATTAACAATATTCTGCTCGAAAACTGGCTTGATTTAGTGCTCCAGAGTGAAAAACACTGACTTCTAAAATAGGTTTATGTACCTGTATCTTAGAAGCCAGTGTCATATCAGTTTAGGGTTAGTATCCGCCATGACAGGCTCTAGTAGGTAATCAACTGACTACAAGGACCGTGTATAGAGGGGTCGAGATGTGTAAATAAAGATCCCAGGCCATAACACAAGCAGATCTAATGAATTATTTACTCAGGGCCGTTTCGTGAATTCGTTCATTGGAACGAGCATCGGATATATCTAACTATCTAATGCTTAATCAATCAATCTGCCTAGGCTTTTCCCAACTATGTTGGGGTCAGCTTCAAGTCGAACTGGATGCAGCTGAATATCAGTATTTTACATGGAGCGACTGCCTATCTGACCTCCACAACCCAGTTACTGGGTATTATGATACCCCTTGGTAAGACACAATTGTCACAATTTCAGGCTTCTGATGCCTCGTAACGACTGTCAACGATGCGCAAATGGCAGTCGAGACCAACGGATTAACGTGGTTTCCGAGGCACGGATGAGTCTCGGTATGCGTAGCTTAACCTGATGGATCGACTCTAAGATAATCCTATTTATACAAAAAACATAAACAGCATAAACTCACCAGGCTTATGATGCTCCATGAGTTTATTGTGCAGCACCATGTAGTTGTCGGGCGCGCCGCGCACCAGCTCCACCAGCAGGTCGTAGGCCGCCGCGCGAGACTTCTGCGACTTGCACTTGGGTAGGTTACGGTTTTCTGGGTTCGGCACGTCGAACAGGAAGCCGAAGACCTGACGAAATAAATATAATAATACCAATTTATGAACTTTATCTAAAAAAGCTTCAAATTGTAAGAAAAAATCGCGTCACGCCCTATATCAGGGGGCATTGGACCTCAGCTCAAACTGTCCCCGTCATTCTGGCTAGCAAGCACAAACAGCCCAAAACATAATTATTTGGTGTATCAAAACCAGACTTATATTATTTTGCCGACAGTGATAGTTAAAAGATCTCATATATTTGCATTCGGGATATAAACGTTGTCATGTTTATCAATACTAATATTATAAAGAGGAAAGATTTTTTTGTTTGTTTGTACCGAATAGGCTCCGAAACTACTGGTCCGATTTGAAGAATTCTTTCAGTGTTAGATAGTCCATTTATCGAGTAAGGCTATATATCATCACGCTAAGACCAATAGGAACGGAGTCCCAATGAAGAATGTTTCAAAATTGGGGGTTTTTTTTAGCGTTAGCCCAAAGTAACTATTCCACGCGAACGAAGTCGCGGGCAGAAGCTCTAGTAACTGATAAAGTAGTAGGTAATTCTTTGTAATTTTGCTTACAGGTAATTTTATTTTTTGTAAGGTAGACATTGTGACTTATAACATCGCCTTGAATGATTCTGTAAAGGTGTTATAATTGTAGTTTAAATAAATATATAAATGATCGACGACTGCATTGAATAATGGTGAATAAAAACCAGAGTGATCACACTTCTAAAATCCGATACTGTACAATCACGACCACCAATATGTATATATTTGGCAACTTTTTATTTTATTTTGTTACGAATATAGTATTTTGGAACCCATATTAATATGAAATAGGCTTTATCTCAAAGTTCCAGTCAATATTACACAAGAAAATCGCTTTTGAATTTTGCTAAGTGGGTACATATTGGTGCTCGTGACAAGTACAAGCGTAAGCTTTTTAAGTTTCCCCAGAACTCTCACGAATTAACTATGATTTCAGCCTAAAAAGAGTTTCCAACAAAGATTACATATCGTTATCTAGCCAAACTCACCATTTCCAGAGTCCTAGTTCCCTGATCCGACATCTTAAACCGTAGCGGGTGTTTGAGCAGATGTGTGAGCAAACTCAGCTGACCATAGAGTCCGTCGTCCGGCGAACACGGCTCCGTTCTTCGCTCTATGATCTCACGTTTTTCTAATGAAGTGTGGATTTGTTCGCAAAGTTCGTTTAGGTCGGGGGCGCCACTGTCTTCTGATGTTGCGCCTTCTGAGACATTTAGAAAGAGTTGGGTGCTTTAGGCTTTGGACAAGCTCAAATAATCACTGTATTAAAAATAAAGGTTAATATGTAATATTGCTGGTGTAAGAAAAAAACTGTGAAACCGCTTTAGCAACTGTTTCAGTTTTAACAATAAAAACCTGCCAAGTGCGTGTCGGACCACGCACAATTATGGGTTCAGTAGTTATAAATTAGCTTATTTTTTTTTAGCTCTAAGTGAACATCGACCTACGTATTTGATATTAATTTAAACTTGATACTTCCACGCGTTCTTGAGAAAAGGGGTATTGACAGACAGACAGACAGACGGACAAGTGATCCTACAATGGTTCAGTTTTCTTCCTTTTGGGGTACGGAACCCTAAAATTATATTTATTTGTGTGTATATGACATGGAAACGGGGGGAATATTCGATTTTTTTAATATAACGGTTAACTTACCTTTGAAAAAGTCTTCAGGGAGCCCGTCTATGAGCCTACAAACAAGCCAGAAGTAATCTCTACACGCTGGCCCATAAGGCTCCTTGCCTTCCTCCACATGATGGTGGACCACCTGTGAGAGAAATACGGTAAGTTACGAAGTCTAAGGCTCATTTGTACCACAAATTGCTAAATTCAAACTAATATTATAAATGAGAAAGTGAGTTTGTTTGTTTGTTAAGGGGGATGCGCCAAGGTAGCCCGCGAAGTTCAAATTTTCTAACGTTTTTTGCAATTTGCAGGTCAGTGTCAGGTTGTATCTTGATTAAAATATGATTTGCGAGCGTAACAAATATGGCTTTACAGAATTATAATCATTAGAATCAGCTATACAACTCCGTATGGTACATGAACTTATAGAGTTGTGTTGATGATTTCTATGATTATAATTCTATAAATAAACTTTTGATACGGTCGCAAATCATATTTAACTCAACGTACAACCTGATACTGACCTGCAAATTGCGAAAAACTTAGGAAAATTTGAATTTCGCGGGCTACCCTGATGCTTTCGCCTTAAGCTTTCACGGTAAAACGGCTGAACGGATTTGGATGAGGTGGATCGGAGATGATAGACCATGACCTGAGTTAAGACAAAAGATACTTTTTATCCCGGTAGTATGTTCTCGTGGGATAATTTGCGTCCTCCACGCGGGCGAAGCCGCGGGCGAAAGCCGTCTCTATCATCTTCAAATGATTGCCAGAAACAGAGCGATGTTTTAATTTCGTTTATCAATTTGTTGATTTGTTTGTTTGAACGCGCTTATCTCCTATCTATATTAAATATCGAATTAGGTTTTATATCGCCTATCGCTATTAAACCTAATTCTTGAGGAAGGTTATAGGCTAAATAATAGCGCGGGTGGGCGATGCGATGCGACGGGATGGGACAGGGAACAAGAAATTTCACGCGCACGATATTGCGGGCAGAAGCTAGTGAAAAATAAAAAGATATAATGCAATAGTAACGTCGTGGTGATGGTGGTGCTGGAGCTGCAGGTGCGGCCGCATGTCGGCGGCGCGCGGCAGGTGCTCCAGCAGCAGCTGCAGCAGCGGCGCCAGCACGGCCACCTCGCCGCCCGCGCACAGGCGGTACAGCGCGCTGCCGGCCTCGCGACGCACCTGCCGACAACAGACAGATTCGCGATTAGTTTCCTGTGCTAAGATTTTTATATCAAAATGTAAACATACAAATATTAACAAGGCGATATTTATTCAAAAATTAATACAATTACAAGTTAACTTTTTATTAAATTTCTACAGGGTCACATTGAATTAACTAACGAAACTCCGCAGTTGTGATGAGTATCAAAATTTAAATATTAAAACTCAAATAATTGAAACTGTACTGAATTACACTGATTATTTTGCATGTGTGCAAAAGGCTATTTTTTGTTTATTTGTTCAAATGATGTCGAGCTTATCTTATAAATCATGATCCTAATATCGACATCGATAACGAAACGAGCTTTTTTAATTTTAGGCTATGTGTTCTGTTACCATTGCGTGCGTACGGCCAACAGCGATTGATCAGCGATTGATACCACAGATTAGTACACATGTTTCACTCCGTAAAATCATTTAAATAAAAAGCAACTCTTGTTTCGACACAATAAAGTGCAACTCAGGTCGCACAGCGCTAATTACCTACAGTTATATTCATCTAGAAGTTGCCTCTCATTCTTTATATTTTAGAATTAATTATTGTATATTTATTTTATTTTTATATCATAATTATATCTCAATCTATGCTGCACCGGTCGACGTCATAACGTCAACGCCGGCTGTCGCTGAAAACCAGCGCTGGGGCTTTGTTTCGCATAGGGTCGCAGCATTATGCTGAGCAATGGCCGTTTTGCGTGAATGTGACGCATATTTTCCCGCAACTTGTTTATTTATTTTTATTTTTTGTTCTTTCTATGCGTCATGTTTGCCGCAAATAAACGTATTTTCTTTCTTTCTTTCTATCGCGTAACTCTTTTATCTTCTGACTACGTTACGCTCAAGACGAGCCCGCCGCATACTTGTAGCTTCATACCTAAAATGCGGAGTGCGGCTTCTGTAATATTCTGTGGTGATACTTACCGCAGGGTCCGCATCATCAAGTAACAGTCTCGGCGCAGCTCGTCGTAAGGACCACGCTAACGCCACAGCATCGCCGCCGCCGCGCGCCCACCAGACGCACATACGCATTGCGTGTTGTACCACCTGTAAACATATCACTTGACATAACAGACATTTAAGGCATTGACATAACATCACGCCTGTATTGCCCCGAAGGGTCAGGCAGAGGTGTACCTATAGTACACACACATTTCGCCAGTTATGTTTAAGTCCCATGTAATAGCGGCGAGCCTATTGCCATCAACCGGGCACAAATCCAGACTCCGGGTTGCTACTGAGAGTCTGATGCCCGTTTTCACCATCATTCCTTAAATTTAGGGAGTCTCTTAAGACATTTTAAGTGTTCGTTTCTGCTAAGGGATCCTTTAAATATAGGGGCCCGATATTCGGCATCTTAGCGATAAGTGACAGTTCATTTGTTGTTGAAGGTCTGTCAAGATGTCACTATTTTAATCTGAGATTTTAATACATAATTTTCTTCTTAATTTTTTTCTTTTTTTTTAATAAGGCATTTTGAATTTGGAAAACTTAGGTAGGGGGGTCATTTAAGGAGTCTCTTAGGTTAAGAGATCCTTAGTAAGGAAGTGTTTGAGGGAACGATGGTGAAAACGGGCATGAGTGTCCTGGGAGTTTCTTGCCCGTTCTTCTCCACACACACAGCTACAACTTTCTGATTAACTGACCGACTCTTTGACGATTCAAAAGTGCCTGTAAATGGTTTAATTGAAATAAATGCTTTGAGTTTGAGTTTGAGAAAGTATATATGGAAAACCCAATAACCCTTTCCCCGATCGGGGAATCGAACCCAGGACCTCATACTCAGTAGTAGCGTTTGCTACTAGACCAACTAGGCATTCATAAGGCTTTGACATTACGTTTAAATTACAACAACGAGAAATTCAGCAACTTCCTGTTACATCATCATGTTTTACTGATGGCAAGGCTTATTATTGAAAAGTAATAAAAGACAGTGTTGATTGTATTCAAAATCAGAGGAGAATCTCACATCCCAACCAATAGAACACCAACTCGGGACGTAAGTTATTACCTACGCTTTTACCTAGCATTGATTGAAAGTTATTACCCCTTCCCAGCTTATTCCCATGTTTAAATCATAATCAGCATATAATGTTCCCACTGCTGGGACACGAACCTCCTCTTTTCGAGGAATGGGTTGTACCACGTGGGCCGAGTGCGGGTTGGTAGATGTCACGTCTTCGAATTTTTGGTTCTAGGACATGCTGGTTTCCTCACGATGTTTTCCTTCACCGTTTTACAAAGCAGCAGTTATTACATTATTTAGCCCACCGCTAGGGCGACTTTTTTTCGTGCACTGGATTTTCAACGCTCTGCTTAGCGCCGAGAGTTGAAAATTCAACAGTGTTTTTTTTCAACGCGCTGGGATGAGAGTGCTTCCCGGCGCGTTGAATTCTCAACGCTTGGCTCAACACCGGTAGAAATACCAGTGCGCGATAAAATCCCGCTGCGATATTTTTACGACCGTGCGAACGAGGGCTTACATAAAGTAAAACGCCTGCCTGGGTTTGAACCCACGACCTACAACTCGTAAGTCGAACCGTTACCATTGCGCCACTGCTGCAAATGTATGATAAGGTCTAATTAAAATTTCGAGCTATAGTACATGATGAGCACAATAAATTAACTTCAAGGTTACATACCTGTGCCCTTCCCCAGAATCCAGTCTTATAAGTGGTGGGTTCCTTCAACGTAGCCGCCTCACACAGTATCGATATCAATCGCTCTGTGGTTTCCTCCACACTCATCAACGATAGCAATGACTGCAAACAAAAACCATTATATCATAATCATAAGTTAGCAATGGGGTAAATAATTTAAAAAAATGAAAAACACGGCTACCCTTCCAAAAAATTAACTAAAGAGTAAAAACATGTTGTACCTGTTAGTTAATTAAGATGATTATAGACGTGATATAGTTATATCTCTAGGGATATAGGTATATACCGTAATATAACATAACATCACACCTTCTTTCCCCGAAGGGTTGGGCAGAGGTGTATCTGTAGCAGGTACACCCACATTTCGCCAGTTATGTTTAAGTCCCATGTAATAGGGGGCGAGCCTTTTGCCGTAAAATAGATTATGAAATTAATTAATTAACCCATAGAGTAGTTATAATCCCGGTAGTACGTTCTCGTGGGATATTTTCCGACATCTAAGCAGACAAAGCTGCGGGCAAACGCTAGCAGTTAATAAACAGTAAACTTACCGGATGTAGTTTCGGCGTCTGCGCAGGGTCAGCTAAGGGTAGCGTGCCGATTCTACATAATAGCTGCAATAATAGCGCGAGGCAGTCTTGTCGCCATTCACTGTCGTCATTCCTTTGTAAAACACCTACAACAGAAGATTACATTATTTTCACACTTAAAGTCAGAGCACACATATCAACTCGGAAACGGATCGTCACCGTATCAACTCGAGACATTCAGTATTCTTTGTATGAAACTCCCTACTGCAACGTACACTAATCGGAATCGTAACGTAATCGCCTCGCCTCGGGACAAGCTCACGAACCGCGGTGCCGTGCGTGGTCAACGGCTACGGCTAGGCGACGCCGCGCTTACGGCTCTTCTTCCCGTCCTTGCCCCTCTCACTCGGCCCGCGGCCTGCCTGTCACTACTGCCGCGCACGCTTACAGCGTAAATGCGTAGTTAGCATCCAACGGTCACAAGTTGATTAACGATTGATTTTCAATGTTAGGAAAAGCGATCAACGTTTTACTTCAACGTTGTATAATTTTGAAACTGAGATACAAGATTTTATATAGATAAAAATCTAGTACAGACGCCAGCACATCAACCTACTCCAATCTGTCAAATTTTCCCAATCAACATTGAACCTTATTCTTTAGCGATAAAGTTGAAAATCTATTAAAGAAATTTGACAGATTGTAGTAACTTGATGTGCTGGCGTGTTCCTATTTAATAACATGTTAGTTAACAACTCACCCGACATCATAATATCATACAGCAGTCTTAGACCTCCCTTCTTAATAAACAGTTCATTCCAGTGTTCCACCGCAGCTTTGTCTTCCTCACTTTTTTCATTAGAAATCAACGGACTGAGCGTACTGACCGTATTCTCTCTAATAATTGAGGCACCAGTGTGACTTGAGCTCAGCTTGTCAATGATATGTAGGGAATACATGAGTTTCTGTGGACTGGTCGGGTCTAGCAATTCTGGTAGCTTGCTCTCTGTTGGGTTTTGGAATGCTTCCAGTAGGGTTGGGTTCAATGGCACGGCTTGAAGGATGTCCCATACGCGACGGGATAGTAGTTGAGCTTTTGTGTGGGTTATGGGCTCCTATAGGAAATAGCGTTAGTCAGTTTTATTTTATTATTCTTCCTTTCAGTACATATTACTTTGATATAAAGATTAATTTAACTTCTTAACATGAGAAACAGGAGAAATTGTGCGAAGACTCTCAAGATTTTACCGTGTACTTTATAAGGAGTCTATAATACCTCAAATTGCTTAGTATGATCCTCCGTTATATCGAAAATACATATTATGGTAGATAGGATTAATGTCAAGTACTATGTTTGATGAAGAAAACACGATTCCAAAAACTTTTCTCGACAGAAAAAATTACAAAGTTACCTCCAAACCGAGCAATAAACCGAGTATTCAAAAAATTCAAATTAGATCTTGAAACTTTGTATAATAAGAATACCTAAACTATCGGCGCCTTGGAACCTTCTCCCCGCCGCTCAGTTTCGCTCTCACTCAGTCCGCGAGCAGTAGTGCGCGAGCGAGATAAAGAGCGAATTTGAGCTGAGGTATTATGGAATCTCTAAGTGAATCATAAACATTGACGTAGGGACAAATACCATTATTTTTATTATTTATGAAATAAGAGCCAACGACAACGACCGCTTCTCTCTATCCAACAGTAAACAAACCATAGTTGATGCAAAGCACGTGCGCTCGCTAGCATTGGAATTGCAACCTTATATCAATGCCATAAGGTGACCTTAACTCACGCGCGTAATTTGCAACAGCCTATACTTGCAGTGAAACTGAACTTACCCCATTAGCACCAGGCTCCTTCATCTGCCCCAAAGCTTGCATCAACGTGAACAGATGATGGAAGTACGTAGGGTCCAGTAGCAGTAATGTAGGTAGCCGCGTCCGTGCAGGGGCGGGTTGTGCAGACGGCCATTCTGCCCACGCGCCGCGCCCGCCTACACCCACTGATACGAAAACGAGCTGCGAAAGAAAATAGTTATTTTAAAGTCTTAACAATTTTTGTTGTCGGCTTCGTTTTCTGGCGAAAATAAGACTAAGGCTGCCTGTCCACTGGAGCGGAGAGGAGAGGAGAGGAGCGGAGATGTGCCATTATTAACCAATCAAATCTAAACTCAGGGGCGGAGTCAAGATTCTATTGGTTAACATTGACACGTTTCCGCTCCTCTTTTCTCCTCTCCGCTCTAGTGGACAGGTAGCCTAAAGCCGGAGCTTCTTTTTCGTTTCAGGTTGAAATAACATTTTCGGTTGGACACTACCAATAATGCGAAAACAGTACCTGATTATCCTTGAACCCCATATCATACAGTGTCCTCTCATCATAGTCTATAGTTAGCTCTTGTCCCTGGGTGATCATGCGCAGTGGCCCATCTGTCGAAAGCGCGGTCACGCCTTCTTCTCCTTGAATCTGTGAACGATGTTAGTCGCAAATTACCCTAATTAATAAAATTATCCTAACTAATATTATAATTAGTGAGTTAGTTAAGTGAATTGGTTTATTTATTTGTTACGCTTTCACGCTAAAACGGCTGAAGGGATTTAGATGAAATTTGGCATATGGGTAAATCATGACCTGGGTTTGTACCTACAATACTTTTTATCCCTATATTTCCACGGGATCGAGACTTATGCGGGTGAAACTGCGGGGCGAAGCTAGTCAACGATATTTCATTCAAGTTATCATGATATTGAAGCAGATTCTGGGTAATAAGACGTCAATGAAAATATAAATTCTGGACCCGAGTTTGAAAAAAAAAATAGCATCTGTTTAATACCAATTTGATGGGTAGAAATTCGATTTCCTTATGAAACAGTCTTTTTTTTAATTTTAGAGTTAGTGCTAAAACAAAATTATGACATTTATGCCGATTCTCAGCCTTTTGAACAAATGACTTTTGTTTTTTACCAAAGCTGGTTGCGGTTCGGCCTGTGGTGGTTCCGTCGTGCACACGTACCTGCGTCTCCCACCACACGTGCACGTGCGCGCGCAGGTGCGCCACCAGGTCGGCGTGGTGCATGGCCAGCGCCGCGCGCGGCCCGGCGCCGGCCGGCTGCAGCGTCACGCGCACGGAGCCGCCGCCGCCGCACGTGCCCTCCCACGCGCCCGACTCGGCCAGCGCCCAGCGCCGCAGGTGGTACGCGTATCTGTAGGCAGGAGTGACCAATCAGATCTCCCAAACTATATAATAATACAGGGTGGATTTTAGAGATGGGGCAGTAAGGACAGCTACCTTAACCGTTATTGCTACAGGTAAACTGTCTTAGGAGACTGTGCTTAAGTTTTGAAACATTTTGATCAGCATTCACAAATTTTGAAAAAAAATATACAGTCAGCAAGAAAATAGGCAGTTTTCACAAAAACTTTTTTTGATGCCAATCAATCCTATTTCTTATAAGGAACAAAAAACTTTATTGGTTTTGGACAAGAAAAGTTAGAAATGGAAAAATCTTTTCCATTGTATTTCGTAGGAACTGCGACTCACTGCGAACCAATAACAGATTGAAATATTTTAAGTATACTTCAATCTGTTAAACAATAGCAAAATAACACAAACCTCCTCTTAAAAGTATCCAGATGAGTTTTTAGCAGCAACAGCGCCCTCTGTATGCACTGCAGCGCAGCTTCCTCCGTCATATGCTCATAGATATTCAGTTTATCAACAATTTTCTCTTCTTTGACGTCTTGTTCACACATTTGTGACGTTGATGCGACTTCGCCGTCCGCCGTGTGTTTCTTAGTGATCAGTCGTTCGGCGGCCGAAGAGAGATGGAACATGCATTTGGCTACGAAGTCGTCTTCTTGTTGGAGTTGTTGGCCCATGTAGTAGCTGTTTAGGTATTGGATAGCGCCCATTGATACGTCTGGAACGGATTAATGATAATTATGAGCATTGCGGCGTCACCTCGTAATTAATCGATAGCAAAATACAGGGTGAGTTTATTTTCATATGACACAGCAAGGCGAAAATCTAAGAGAAGCTTGTGGCTAAGTAATAACTCAGGTAAGCTACGCTTGCCGTGGGTGACCATCATTTATGTACCTTTGCGGTCAGGTAACGCTTGTTTCCATTCCATATACCTATGTATACCTATGAATGCTGTTATGCTTTAGGCGGATTCATGCGGTGTGCATCTTAAGGTGAAACACTTTGATATTTTTTCCATACAAACTTCGGAGGGTTTTTACTCCACTGTTTGACATCGTACATTCAAAGTTTAACATGATATAGTTAGGTCTCATTATTAAAATTGTCTGTACGGAAGCAGAATAGTAAAATAAAAAGCCATTAAAAAGTTATGAGCCAACAAAGATTCGTTTTTCTTGCTAATTTTAACGCAACTTTGGGCGTAAATAAGTAATACAAGAAGTGTGAAATCTCGAAAACGAAATCCGTACCGACACAGCAAAATTATCGAAGATTTCAATAAATTTTATTTGTAATTGATTTATGCAGTGGTTTTTTCAGAAAAACCTTTTTACCAAAGGCCTTTTCGTAATTTTTGACGCGCTCGTTTTACTATAAACTATTGTGCGTTTCACTCAATAATGTTCCCCCGGCGCGGGTGGCGCGGTGCGGAGGGTGACGCTCGCGCACACATGCACGAAATGTCACACGCCTGAAGCTCTTTCGTTTGATTCAGGCACACACGTGCGTGTTGTATGTAGTGTTTCCACTTTTACCTACTTTATCTGTTTGACTTCGCCCTGAGAAAATTATCGTAGGTATCGTTTGAAATTAGAATAAAATTGTTGGTTTGAGTGGACGCTGCTGTGTCAGTGAATTTGTGTTGGTTGATTGAAGAACAGTACCTACCTACCAATCAATCTTCCTAGCCTTTTCCCAACTATCTTGGGGTCGGCTTCCAGTCTAACCGGATGCAGCTGAATACCAGTATTTTACATGGAGCGACTGCCTATTTGACCTCGGTACCGATACCCCTTGGTAAGACTGATGTCAGACTTTCGGGCTTCTGACGACTCGTAACGACTGTCGTCAAAGATCCACAAATGACAGCCGGGAGCCCGGGACCAACGGCTTACGTGCTTTCCGAGGCACGGAGTCTCGGTATGTAAAGATGGTCACCCATCCACTGACTAACCCCGGCAAGCGTAGCTTAACCTGATGGATGGACCCGTGCGGCTTGTTATTACTTAGCCACGAGCTCCTCAGAAGATTGAAGAACAGTACCGTAATTACGTAATACACGATCAATCAAAATTTGAATCGTTTTGAAACATATTACTAATCCATTGCTTCCTATGTTCGGAAAAAGATCTGCTCAACAACGTAAATAACGCAATGAATATTATTGAACGGTCAAAATGAAACTGATTAGTCGGAATCGTTTACAAAAATGTGTTGTGTAACAGACGCCAGCACACCAACCTACTCCAATCTGTCAAATTTTCTCAATCAACATTGAACCTTATTCTTTAGCCATAAAGTTGAAAATCTATTAAAGAAATTTGACAGTTTGTAGTAACTTGATGTGCTGGGGCGTCTGTACAATTTATTATACGTAATCTATTTTCGTAGGTACCTACCTACCTCCTCGAGCATATTTTCTGTTATAAATTATAATATAATTATATCTTCTTTTGGCCAATACCTACTTAGGTACCTACATTTTCTACCTTACTGCTCGGCCACGACTTGCTTGAGGCTAAAGTGCCTGCTACACGGTTGCCAACCACGTCCCTGACAGAGGTGACCTTGGTTAGCGACCCGCAAAGTTGTTTCAACGTTTGGTCGTATAAACATCATCTTCACGGTTGTAAGCCACCAAGGTCACCTCTGTCGGGTCGCGGTAGGCGACCGTGTAGCAGGCGTTTTAGCGACCGGCGCGGCGCGCGGCGTTGCCGCGTTGTGTAGGTACGTTGGTAGGTACCCTATGTAGGCAAGAGAAGACGTACGCTCTTTGCATTCACACTCTTTACCGACGCCGACGACGGCGCGCTATGGCTTTTATTTTGTGGTCGTGGAAATGGGGGGGAGTGCTCGAGTAGTAGGTATTTAGTAGGTACCTATCTCTATCTGGATTTAAAAAAATATTTTTGCATTGGTTAGCTCCATTCTTGAGAAAGACTGTAGGCCACCACGCAACAACACGCTAACATCACGCTACAACCCTTAGGAGCCGAGCAAAAAGAAAAAAGTCAGAAAGAACGCTAAGCGAAAACGAATTAAAAGCGCGGGCGGGGCGATAGGATGCGATGCGGTGGGTCGGGGGCCGAAATTTCACACGGACGAAGTCGCGGGCAGAAGCTACTGTATATGTATTATAAAGGTTTATGTAGGTACTTATAACATTTATCGTAAATCAATATTACAACGATATGAAAAAATATATATATATAGGTAAGCCTCCTCTGGCAGTCGGGTAAAACTTTATTCTATTGATAACGTATTTAGGTATGTACTATATGTAGGTAGGTACATACTTATACCAACTGTTCCCCACGCTTTTACCCGCGTTTCCGTAGGAACCTATCCTACTGCTCGGCTCCCATGAGCAGCAGTGTGATGTTTTATAGCCTAAAACATAACCAAAGGCTACAAAAAAATGATTAAACTGGTAGGTACCTACCTAGTTTGTGAGATTAGCGCATTCAAACATCAAACTAATAAACTGTACAGCTTTATAATATTAGTATTTTTAGATAAACCTAGTATAGTACCTATCTATAGATTACTAAATCAACAAATTGGCAGCAGCTGATTATGAGGTACGAAAATACCTACGCCGCGTCGCGTGAAGTCGCGTCGCATCTTCGCCTCGCGCTTTCGTTCGAGCTGCGTGATAGCGTCTTCGTAAGCCGACGCGACGTTCGCGATTGGATTTTCGACACTCTGCTTAGCGTCGAGAGTTGAATATCCAACAGTGTATTTTCTTGACGCACTGGGATACGCGCTGAATGCGCTCTGTTGGATATTCAACTCTCGGCGCTAAGCAGAGCGTCGAAAATCTGATACGCGCAAAAAAATTGCGAATAGGTTTGCTGTTTTAATCATTGTCCTCATAGCTTCCGTGGTCGAGCGGTGTAATGTGGCACTTGCGAAATCAGAGGGTCTAAGTTCGCACCTGGTTAGTCTATAATCTATCTGTCGTTTTTTTTAATCTCTTTGGTTTTTTTTTTAATCTTATCAAAAACAAAACAGTTTCGTCACATTTGCATTCTGCTTAGTAGGTACCTAATGAAATAATTACCTCGACTGTTTGTGATAATTTTGCTTGTATGAAGGTTAGGTATACAAGCAAAAATATCACAAACAGTCGTGAACACTAAAATGTAGGTAAGTAGATACCTACCTACCTTATGCGTACGTCCATGAATAGGTAACTAAGTAAGTAGGTACCTACTTACCTAGAAATAAGAAGATAGTAGTAATTTTGTAAACAATTTATAGACCGTAGTCAACTATAACAATTAGGTACACATAGGTACATATCTATAATTCTCGTCGGCGCGGCGGCGAGCGACACAGCGGCGGCGGCGCGCGGCGGTATCTTATAAAGTACTCTGTGGCGGCGCGCGGCGCGCGGCGGGGCGGTGCACTATTGTGTGCTTCGTATAACATCGTTTCAGTTCGGAACGGTGTTTGTGTGCGCGCTAACTAGACGTGCGGCTAGACTAGCGTCTAACTGCTCATCACTGATACTATCTCTGTCGCACAGATGCCAGATGAGATAGCGTGCTTTTTGGCCGCGCCCACCAGTGAGTTCGAGCCCGCGACTTGTCGGTTCTTAAGAACATAGTACTCGACCATAGCCGTTCGAGCCACGCACGAAGTGTGCACGGTTCGTGCGAGTGCGCTGCTCGTGCGCAGGTGTATGTATATTATGGATGGATAGTAAGGTTTGGTTGACTGTATATTTTTTATTTTAGAAATCGTACTGATACTTGATCATCGGGAGGAGCTCGTGGCTAATTAAAAACAGCCGCACAATTTGATCCATCAGGTTAAGCTACGCTCGCCAGGGTTAGTCTGTGGATGGGTGACAATCTTAACATACTGAGACTCCTCCGTGCCTCGGAAAGCACGTTAAGCCATTGGTCCCGGCTGTCATTCGTGGATCTTGGACAGACGTTACGGGTCGTCAGAAGCCCGAAAGTCTGACAACCATCTTACCAAGGGGTATCGTATTACCCAGTTTCAAGGTCGTGGAGGTCAGATAGGCAGTCGCTTTATGTAAAATTCTGGTCTCCTGCATCCGGTTAGACTGGAAGCCGACCCCAACATAGTTGGGAAAAGGCTAGACAGATTGCAGGCTGCAAGGCGTAAAAAAAGTTCTTGCGAAAAGGATAAAAACGTTCAATGTTGCAATCGACTTATTGAAATACCGTTGTCCGTACTGAAAAGAATCATATCTCGTTAATACTTAAACAACTTACCAGTACTATTGGCTCTCAGCGCGATCTTCCATAAATGGTCCATAGCTAATGTGTGAGGATGTGCGGCATCTCTGGAGTCACCCGTACCGAGAGCCATGCGCGCTAAGTTGCACAGTTGCTGATATAAACTAAGGCCCATTATGCTTATTGTCTGTGGACAAGGTCGACATCAAATTACAATCAAGAAAATTGACACACATTTACTATGGATACAGTAGTGAACATGGTCCTGCGACGCGCGAAGGTCGTGAACAGTGACGTACAATTCTGGCTAATACTAAGAGCTCGTCAGATTTATTAGCTAAAGTGCATCTGTTTGTTCATTTATCCTTTCAAGCAGCAACGGAGCAACGTATCCATGTGATTTTTTTTGTCTAAAGCTAGTTTATGATCTAGAAAGCGACATATTATGCTTTTTATCCCAAAAAAAAAATCCTGCCCGGGAGAAACCGCGAGCAAAAGCTAGTCAAACATAATTATAACATTGAAAGCAAAAAGCTGTCAAATATTTCACTGTTTTGATTAATATGGCGATATTACTGTATGGTGTTATGTATTATATATACTGTATAGTTATTAATGAATATGAGGGTGGCTGCGATCCTTCCTATATATCTAATGTAACTTGTCAAATAAACTCAGTGTGCTACTAGCTACCTGTCGTTTCACTTGTCCCTATGTTCGCATACTTATCATATGGAAATAATAAATATGGCTAACTAGTGAAATATTGACTATGAAATGCAATAATTAATATCGTAACACTGAATATTTAGTATTAGATGTAAAAAAAGTATTTGGAAATTCATTATTAATATTCTAGTTCACTACTTAGCCATATTTCGTACTTCCATACAGTAATATTAACAAATTAATCAAAACAGGTAAATATTTGACAACTATTTGCGACGTTGCCAGCTTTTTGGATGAACGCTCTTATACTGGCATGGGCAAAAGGTTTAAGTCTTGTTTCACTTACCTCTGGATCCAAAGTAGGCATCTTCTCAACGTATAGAAAGCGTAACGCATCAAGTCCCAACGCGTGTTGATCTGGTGACTTTGTATGAGAGAGCAGCCATGAGTAAAGACAGTCCGCACATTCACTGCTACCGCGTACCACTAGGCATTGCCATAGCTCTTCTACTTGTTCCACTGTTAACCTGGTATAGAAATGTTATGGTAAAACTTTTTGTAAGAATATTTTGTATCGTGCCACTCCCCTTCGTGTACCTACGCACTCTGGTAAGGAAACGAACCAGGGACCAACACCACTATGGTCGGACCACGGTGAGTGAAGGCAAGTCAAGGAGGCACTCCCTACAATTGATTGCCGCCTCACGAAAAAGGTTCTCCGACTAACGAAACAACAGCTGCGTACAGTTACAGCAGCTGTAATGGGCCATGGGTCATTTAATAAACACCTCTTTGTCATAGGAGTCACAGACAGTCCGCTGTGCAGAGCCTGCATGGAGGACGACGAGACAGCAGCCCATGTGCTGTTAAACTGCCCGGTGGTCGCCGCTTACAGGGCAAAGTACTTCGGTAACCCAGGTACCCTACGGGAGATTGTCAGTGACACCAAGGCGTTGCTGGCCTTCTTTGAGGAGCTGGGGTGGATCGAGTAATCAATATTCCCACCCGTACGCAAAATACGCTCTTTGACGTGGAGTTGCGGATACCGGCCCGTATTACCTATTACCTAAGAATATTTTGTGGGTCTACCATCAGAAATACATCGGCAGTCCTGCGGATGAGTGTCTAACGGCCGAACACAATAACCAATCCATCACTACCTTATCTATCTATTGTTTTAACGTCCCAATAATCAGAAGTCAGAAAATAAGGAATCTTACGAAATGACATTCAATGACCGATATAATTTATTATACTGTCTACCATCAATAGCAATCTGCCTTTTACAGAAAATAGGTTACTGGGTTCGGACGTAAAAAGGCCTTCAACTTTGATCTAGTTGTCAGAAGAAGTCAAGCCCTGGTGAAGCGCGGTTTTAAACAACTAAACTGCATGCATTTAATAAGTTAATTAATTTTCGACTTTATTTTAACGTAAGCAGGAAAAACAATTACCAACTATGGTTTTTGTTTTTCCATAGAAACTGGATCCCGGACTAACGCTGTGTAGCAGGATTCTCTTTCGACAGGTATTGCATCAGAAAAATTATGTTTGTTTTTTTTGCAGCATTTTTGTTTTTCATGTTCTTGTTTTACTGTGTGCTGAGTTGTTGACGTATTGTGTGGTGTTTGCTTGTTTTGACTGTCGTAGACCCTGATATTCTTGAGCTTGGTGTTACACCAGCTATTTACAATCATACAACGGGTTGTGGAATCGAAAATGATACATTCAATGACTAATTTTGCCTTGTAGTTAAAGCAATGGCACGTAAAATTTCATCGGAGAGGCAACCGGATGGCGATTGGGAATCTGTGTCTTGAAGTGATACCGAGTCACCCCGTACCGTCCGAATGGACCCCAAATGGGCGGGGGCGGAGATATGGTGTTGGGAGGTCATAACATTTTTTTTCGACGAGGCAACTGGATGGAAATGCGGTTGCTTTGAAGTTTATATCCTACTGACATAGTAAAAAAAAATTGCCACCCCCCAACATCGTTATAATTGAAATAATGTCTTACGCGTTATTTAATTCCTGCAACTCCTTACCGATGATTTTTAACTGAAAATGAGGGTCAATTTTGACAAAACCGGATTGCATTGATACACACAATTCCTTGCTTTGAATTAGAGTTTAAATTTCGAAGGTCATGTCAAAAAAAAAAAATATGCCCTCCTAACACCATATCTCCGCCCCCGCCCATTTGGGGTCCATTCGGATGGTACGGGGGGGTTCGGTATCACTTCAAGACCCTGATTACCAATCGCCATCCGGTTGCCTTTCCGATTAAATTTTACGTGCCATTGCCTTGAATATTGCCCACGACAGTCAAAAAGCTGTCGAAAGAATGGCGGTCGTTTATTTGATTCAAACTGACAACATTTTTGAATTTTGGTTTTCCAACCGCCTTTAGAGGAGTGTTTTGATTGTAGTGGTTACACCACCACATACGAACTACGCAACGAAGACATGACGTCACTCAATTCCTGCATCGCGCAGTTAGAGTTTACCGAGCGAAAAACATAGATAAGACTATCCGAAATCAACATATGGGCAGTTGCCCGCCAGACATAACAACCGTCTGGTTGGAGGATCCTCCCTTTTCTATGGTGGATGAGTGAACTTTACACCCTGTTCCTCATACCCCTAAATTGGTGACCCCGAGAATGAACGTCAACGCAGCCTTCGTGCAACTACTTCAGCGTGACGTCATCATCATCATCACTCCCGCAAGCTTTCGTGAGGCGAGTCACACAGCCAGCCAGCACCCACGGCTTCAACGGGTATCCTGACCACCAGCATGCAGCGAACGCGCATTCCTGGTCATCACCCTCAGCCACATCACCCCGACTCACTGGGGAATCACCGCAATCACCTCAATCACCGCAACCACCTCAATCACCGCAATCAACACAATCACTACAATCGCCGCAATCACCGCAATCACCGCAAACAGTTCCAACCCACCGTGAACTGTGCGGCACCCGGTTCCGACTCACTGGAACCACAATCACCATCACCGCAATCACTGCAGACAGTTCCGACCCACTGTGAACTGAGCGGCACCCGGTTCCGACCACAGATGTAGATAGACCTAGATAACGCAAGTATCACGATCTGTATGAAAACCAAGCGTGCCATTTTTTGACTACCTACTATGACGTCACAAGCATTATTTAGTGATGGGAAAATAAAATCCGCCGCATGCGGCGTCTTTGAATCGATTTTATTATCTTTGAATCGATACTGCAGCCAGCAGTACGCTAACTAAAAGTCTTCGCATTGAGAGGTTGTGTGCTCGTGCGCGTTCCGTCGACGTTCACACGTCGTTTTTGGATACCTTTTCCAAAATTTCAAGTAAGTTTACCATTATAAATACGTGAATATTCGATTGAAATACCTTATATTCAATTTAGTTCTAGTGTTTACAAAAGCAACGAGATTCTACCCTTTTTCATCTCAATTTTGAATAAAGATCGCCTTTGTATTATACCATTTCTCTATTTATTGAGTAATCGTGTACAGTAAAGAATTATTGAGAATCGTTTAAAAATAGATGAATTAATCGATTTTGTGACATAGTAATGAGATAAACAGAGGAATGAGATAGACAAAGGAATGAGATATAAAAATAAAATAAAAGAAAATATAATTCCTGATCTGCTTAGTAGGCAGTTAAGGATTTATAATTTCTTCAAATTGTTAGTATTTCCCTACTTATCTCTTGTAATTGTAGTGTGTTGTAGATTATCAAATTTCAGAAACAAAAAAAAAACCAGAGTAGAAATTTTAGAAGCTAAACGAAAACCCAGTAAAATACGATAAGTATAATACAATTAAAATGGATGCAAAATTACTTGAGCTACAACAGCAAAAGGTTAAAGAAAGTTGTGATATTCAGTACATCAATAGTCGGTTATGCTGCTTTTGTTAATATTCGATACTTTTTCCCTTCAACAAAGCATGCTTCCTCAAAATGTATTTAACAAATAGTGCTATGCTTTGTTGGGAACCAAACTTTATTTCCCGTCGCCTAAATCCATTTTTCTTTTAAATTGGGCTCATGTGGGAAACTAAAAAAATCACTAAACGTTACGATTATTTATTAAAATTGTCTACATAATTAGTACCTATAAAATACAAAATCATTCCTCTGTTTCCGAAAACGATTCTTGAGAATCGATTTGTGTTGCATACGATGAACAGCACTAATCGCTAAAATTGACAGAATAATGATAAAAGCGCCTGTACTACGAAACCGATGCGATATACGATAGTATCACTTGCTTCGATATTCATCACTTGTTAAAACAAAACGTCCCATCAACCGCTTCAAGTAAAAGCCGCAATGTAACGAATATTCAGTTTACGTTTGATGACCTATGTTTTTCTCTTACAGAGAGTATTAGATTAAAAATAATTGATTTTAATATTAAATACGCATAATATTAATCACAAAATGACTTATAGATGGAAGGAATCGTTTGCTTTATTTTTTCTCCTCGCATTTGTACAGTTTTAAGCAATTTATAACTGAGCAATCAACCATTTTAACTTTTGTAACTGACGTCCGACTAGCGTGGCACAACGATGCAGACTGAGCGCGAAAGTGGCAGCTTACGATTTTTGTACGTAAGCTGGGCACGCGAAGTAGTTGCTCTTGCGTTATCTAGGTATATCTATATCTGTGGTTCCGACTCACTGGAACCACAGCTGGCACTGTGAAGCATCGCAAGATACAAGACTCAGCCCACTATCGACCTCCGGTCTCCGGAGGGGAGTAATGTAGTGGTTACACCACCACATACGAACTACGCAACGAAGACATGACGTCACTCAATTCCTGCATCGCGCAGTTAGAGTTTACCGAGCGAAAAACATAGATAAGACTATCCGAAATCAACATATGGGCAGTTGCCCGCCAGACACAACACCCGTCTGGTTGGAGGATCCTCCCTTTTCTATGGTGGATGAGTGAACTTTACACCCTGTTCCTCATACCCCTAAATGATAATGTAGCGGTTACACTGCCACATACGAACAACTCATCAAAAACATGACGTCACATAAATACTGCATCGCGCAATTAGAGTTTACCGCGCAATCAACATATATACAAAACTCCCGACATCAACTTACGGCCAGTTGCCCGCCAGACATAACACCCGTCTGGTCGGAGAATCCTCCCTTGTGAGTGAACTTTACACCCTGTTCTAAAAAACTTCCGGGCCGAATCGAACATCAATCAATTTTATTTTAGAGGTATGAGACCTCTAAAATAAAATTGATTGATGTTCGATTCGGCCCGGAAGTTTATCAACGGGTATGATGCTATGCTAATGTATTACCTGAAGTGCTGCGGGGAGCCGACCGGAGAGAAGATGGCGGTGAGGAAGTGCAGGCGCACGGTGAGCTCCGTGATGTGCGCGTAGTGCGGCGCGTCGCACACGGGCCGCGGCTGGGCCATGTAGTGGCGCAGGTCCTCGAGGAACAGGCGCATCATGCCGCGCTCGCGTTCCGCCCACATTACCACCTGTAACACACATAATTAATCTGCGTTCGCAATTTATTTGCCAAACGTGTAAACAAACACGAGTTTTAGAAAAAAACAACCGTAAATCTTACACATAAGGTTCAGTTTGCGCTACAACTTCATATTTTTATGAATTTCACAACAGCAGTTATGCAAGTGTAAATAAAGTTGATTTAGACTAACTACCAGTTAGTCTAAATCAACTTTATTTACACTTGCATAACGTTGATTTTTGTTTAAGTGGAAATAACTTTAATTGGAAACAAGGTGGGAACAAGACCTTAATTTAATCTATTAGACCAAAAATTATTATATTATCACTTGAGTTGGCGTTTTGTGATCGATGCGTACGCGAATCACAAGTTTGTTTTTAAATTAATGACTTGGTGATGGACATAATTATGACTTCTCGTCACTCTGAGACGTTGCTGTAGAGAAAAGAGAAACCTTTTGTTGATTGTAACTTCTCGAATTTTATAAAAGTACCTGTAAAAGTTGTAAACGAAAATCCTAAAGAACAGTTTCATAACGTTAGACCTAATAAACCGTCCTAATCTCGACTGTAAACATCTTAATCACAAGTGAGCTCTGTTCCAAAGGCTATCCAAGAACGCTGAAAAGAGGTCGTCCATTAATCACGTGATGTTTCTTTAACTTTTTAACCCCCCTCCCCTCCTAGTGATACGTGGTGAGGTTTTACCCTAACCCCTCCCGGGTACCCAAAGTTACGTGTATTTTTTTGATGCAAATTATCTTTTAAAATTACATAAATTTTATCTTTAAATAGAAAAAAAATAACGAAAAATATTTTATTTAGCGGGCCGCTTTTCGGTTTAGAAATGCGCGTTGAACGAACAAATAAATAATGCACTTGATATCTCACTACACCCCCTTAGTGATATTTCGTGGTTTTTTCCGAAACCCCCTCCCCCCCTGCGAGCCTCACGTGATTTATGAACGACCATAAGGTTGCCTGTCCACTGGAGCGGAGAGCAGAGGAGAGGAGCGGAGATGTGCCATTATTAATCAATCAAATCTAAACTCAGGGGCGGAGTCAAGTTTCTATTGGTTAATATTGACACATCTCCGCTCCTCTTTTCTCCTCTCCGCTCCAGTGGACAGGCAGCCTAAGTCTTTGGGACTTATAATGTCACAAAAGATTGCCAATTTACCTGATGCATATCCATGCCTCGTAGCTGTTGAAATGACGAGAATAACTTCGGTAATAGCCGAAGTGAGACCGCAACAGATCTGAGACAAAACATATTTCATTAATACATTTACCAAAGCAACAATTTACGTTTTTAAGAGCACAACACTGAATTATGTAATACCTATGGTTGGCAAGATTATCAAGACATCCTTCAATGAACTTTATTCTAATGAACTTGTCGGTACTGAAGCACAGTAACGCGCAGAGCGCCTTCTCCGCTTCGAGCGCTAGACCCTCGCCCAATTGCTCCTAGAAGAAAAAAACAAAGTTTAGTTACATTTTATTTATGACTAGCTGGGTCGACTGACGTTGTCCTATCCAAATTTCAAGAAAATGCAGTCAGTCTTCTCGAATTTTCAAATTTTCGGCAACTTTTAATTTTTGTTTTTAATAAGAAAAATCATGGTCTCATTTTGCACCATAGCTTTTTCAACCTTATTGCTTAGAAATTATGTTTTATTTTTCCATAAATCCTTGTTTTAAAAATACATTTACTTTGCAATCGAACTAGTAAATATAATGCAAACGATAATAAACTTTATACTTAAGTGTTAAGGTTTATAATCAAGTTATATGAAACCGCGACCACTTGAGCGATGTGTTTTTGTTCCTAATCCTTGATCTAGTGCTATTGTTGATCGAAGTTTGTGTCAATATATGGGGGAGGTCTATTACCAGCATTAGAAAAGTAATATAGTAGTAGTAGTAGAGTAGTGTGCAGATAGTAGTAGTATGTACTGGTTCGAAATGAATTTCTTTTTACCCGACTGCCCCAGAAGGAGGGTAATGTTTTTCGAGAGTATGTATGTATGTATGTATGTCTATTTCTTTGGCACGCTCTGTAGCAAAAAAGAAACAGCCTAAAGAACAAAAACAAAAGGAAAATTATTCAAAAAACAAAAAACCCGACTGCAAAAACACATAACTGAAAAGAGAACAAGCATTACAATCTATAGAATTTTGGTATCGCAGGCGGGGACAATAATAATATAACAATAATAACCGGAAATATGGTGTAACTTTTGTTTGTCCCCGCCTGCGATACCAAAATTCTATAGATTATAATGCTTGTTTTTCTCTTTTCAGTTATGTGTTTTTGCAGTCGGGTTTTTTGTTTTTTGAATAATTTTCTTTTTGTTTTTGTTCTTTAGGCTGTTTCTTTTTCGTGTGGTCAGTGATTAACCTGGTGTCAGAGGTTTAAAGCTGCCCATGGGCCTCTGACATGGCTTCATATGCCGTCGAGAAAGTCAGAGGTGCGTCCCTTGGGTTCGAACTCGAGACCTATGACTTAACAGTCCGACGGTCACACCACTAATCTATCACTGGAGTTGACTAAAGACTGTTGTGATGATGATGATTTCTAGAATACACAATGATGTTCCCGATAGTGCGGCAGGCCATACAACTCACAATGTTGCCGTCCTGCAGCAGGTCCCACAGCAGCGTGTTGCCGGGCCGGCACACGTCGTCCACGTCGCACGCCGGCGCGGGCGGCGAGCCGCGCGAGCGCTTGCTGCCGCCCGCGCCCGCGCCCTGGTACTCCGTGAGGCACTGCGCCTGCACAAACACATTGGAAATTACACGCTACATAATAACTAACAAACTAGAATATTCGTGTTTGAGATAACGGCGGACAATTATAGTAGTTATTGTGTTTCATATCTTCACATATTCAAAATTTAAAAGTCATTTATTAAAACTATGCTAAGAATCAGCACTTGTAGAACGTCAAAATTATATAAGACAGTCCACCAAAAACGCGCCCTTCACCACTTCCTAGTGCTTTAGCTGGGAAGAAGAAGTGGCGCAATAACCTTCCCAGCAACTATATCTAAAGCAAACTTCCTTCGAAAAATCACAAGTCTAGCTGCATTGAGTCGTTTTATAGTAGCGAGTCTCCTCGTACAGTACCACGCGCAATAGGAAGCTAGCCTTACTCCTTCGCTACACTGATTAGCTTTAGCGGAACGGCCAAATCATTTCACAGCGTAACTTTGTTTCCTCAAAGAACGCTGTTTTCTTATCTTTGTATCATTAAAATTCAATTCTATTTTGCCCCCACTAAAAAGTCAAACATAAGTCAACTAGGTCGAAAAAAATATACGACTAGGATTACTAAAGTAAGTAAGGTAAGTATTTTATTGTTACCTGCGCAGCAAGCCTGGCCAGTTCTTCCTCACAGGCTGAATCATCCTCATCCAAATCAGCAAGGTGTGGGTGTGAGTGAGGAGACAACGCCGATGAGGCACTGCCTTCCTCTTCTTCACCGGCCGCGCCGCGACGTTTGTAGCTCTCCATTAGACGGAGCTCCATAAGACGCCTGACGTAGGAAGGTAAAGATGATAAAAGATCATTGTAGTTGCCAGTTGGGTAACAATCGCGCAAATCATGCATAGTAGTTTTCGTTGGGCCCATCTATGAAAGAGTGCCCGATCACACTGCGCGTGTTTGCAAGCCTCATATCACCGAGGGTGGTTATGTGCATGCTTGATGCATAAGAAAGTCAAACTGGGTAAAAGAACAACAGTATGGATTAATAAATCTGGATTAGAAAACGCCTTCTATTGATTAAACCGATTATAAATTATTGTCTTGGTTATTTCCAAGGCTTAGGTTGATCCTAGGTATTTTTCTTTTTTTATCATGTTTAATTTTGATTATGATGTGAGTTATGCTGCTAATTATTAAATGTGTTGCTTGTACTATGAATGTTATTTTTTTATCATATAAAAGATTTCAAACACAATGTAAATTGTTTGTGAATAATAAATTTAATTTAATTGTTTTGACGAACTAGTATAGTTTATATAGGCAAAAGCGGTTAATCCTATCGTGCTAGCATGAAGTAGGTTGGGTCAACAACACAGATTTAGAGTAGGCTAGATACTCCAAGCCGTCCGACCAAGCGTGCCGTCAAGTTTGTGCATGGCACAAACTTTTCGCGCTTCTGCCTTCGGTTTGTGTTCGATCGCGCCAGTGGCGAGTTGTGTCGTCGAGGATATAAAAATTCCATATAAAATTCTAAACTGTAATTACGCTTAGCGATTGAAACGATTCTGTCTACGTTGAGAACATCACTAAATGGCTGGGGTGACGACATCGTAGGTATAAAAAAGATGACACGCTCGGTTTTCATACTATCGTATGAACATGCGGTATCTAGCCTACTCTAAATCTGTGGTCAAAAATATTTTTTTTATTGTGGAAGCAAAAATAAAACTCATATTCTTTATAATAAGGCTCACCTTGCATCAACGTTGTCGCAAATCAGTTGACAATGCGCGGTGTCACTGCCCGACGATTCTTCCTCCACTTCAGACACAGATTCAGCTAGATCAGCTGTTTTCAGTTGAGTTGCTGTTGAATAATATAACGTTTAGGTTTGTAGTCGTACACTATTACAAGATAGTTTCAGTACTGGTCTAAAAATAGCAACAAACTCAAAAGTTTATTTCCACACAGCATGCAATTAGGCTGTATTCAAAAGTTTGATCACTCTGTCACTCACAATTTACAACCTGAAAGTTATAATATCTTAGAAGTATCTGATGAGGTTCTGAATATATGCGGACTATAACAGCTGTTGTTTTTGGTAAGAAAGTTTAAAGGCCTGGGTTTACCAACATTTTATCTACCGGTCTTTTTACGAGGTCGGGTGAGGTCTGTGTTCACCTATAGTAAATGAACCGGTAGCCTTCACTCTTCCTAAACATGTGAGAAACACTGTTTCAAAGCTGTTTTAGCTACCTACACCCTGAAAGTACACTACAGTACTTTCACAGTTAATTTACCTCTGACAGCAGCTACCCAACAGCAACCTTATTATAACGCCTATAAATATCACTATGTTTTTGACAGACTTGTCAGTAGCAGCAACCAAAAAGCAACCTTATTGTAACGACTATAAAGATCACCGTGATTTTGACAGTGATGTAATATCAAAGGTATGGTAACTGTGAAAGGACTTTACATGCATATTCTATTCCTAAAATATAAAAGAAAACCCTAATAAAAATAGAGGTTTTATAATGAAAAGACACATATAAAAGTGATAGTATGTGATGTATGGACCATGCACTCACGGAAATGCTTGGGTTTGCCTGGCTTGTGGCGCTTCTTGTAGAACTTCTTCTTGCGCGGCCGCAGCATTTCTTCGGCGCCACTACTAGCACTGCCGCTGCTACCGGCGCGCTTGTTACGTCTGTGCAGAGATGACGTTATATTTACGTGCGGGCACTCCCTTAATGCCTGGAGGCTTTTTTTTTAGATATTGTTTACGTTTATTTTTGATTTTATTTTTTATTTCTGCCTGAGTATAGTTCTCGATGTTTTTGGTTGGTATATTGGCGTGTGCTAGCTGACTTATGGCTATTAATTTAAATAATGTTTGTGTTGCGTAGTAATTATTTTGCATACTATTATATAAAATCATTTTTTTTTTCTAACTAAATAGACAGCTGTGCTGCTGGGGATTTTGTTGCGCCACTTCTTCTTCCCAGCTAAAAGCACTAGGAAGTGGTGAAGGGAAGGGGTTTATGGGGGACTGTCTTATGTAATTTTGACGTTCGAAAAGTGCTGATTCTCAGCCTAGTTTGAATAAATTACTTTTGAATTTTGAATTTTTAGTTGACAGATAGTCACGTACAGAATGCGCACCTTATATTTTAGGTATGAACCCATAAGTATGCGGCGGGCTCGTCTTGTTGGGTCAGTGAGCGTAACGTAGTCAGAAGATAAATACGAGTTACGCGATAGAAAAAGAGGCAACTTCTAGTTGAATCTCAGGTAATTAGCGCTGTGCGACCTGAATTGTACTTTATTGTGTCGTAGCAAGAGTCGCTGTTTAATCAAAACAGCTGCTTTTGTATGTATAATGAATTGAAAAGGAAAACCAAACATAATGTTTAATTCATACATACAAAAATTAAATTTTGTAAGTATGAATCAAACATTGTGTTTATTTTTCCTTGTCAGCAAACTTTAATAATCAACATTCAACTTTATGAATTTAACTATCACTAACGAGACATTTTTATTGTTAACGACTTCTAAAGGCAAATCGATAGTTGAGCGGATATGGACATTTTCAAGATGTTTCTAGCTCACAAAGATCAGAGGGACAATTCTTGTAATTTTTAAGAAACGTTCGCATTCTAATCTCAGTGGCAATTTGTCAAAAACACAGTAAATTTACCAACATTTTTGACAAGTTTGAAGTGCTACTGGACCCAGATTAAATAAAATTACTATGTGATTGAACTCGCTTGTATATCTGTCTACCAAGGCACTTCCTTAATTTGTACAGGTACAACACAATGAAACACAGAAATAAAAGCGAGTTCAATCACATAGTAATTTTATTGAATCTACCCAGTAACACTTCATTGGTGACCCCGACGTGATCACCAATTTAGGGGTATGAAGAACAGGGTGTAAAGTCCACTCATCCTCCCTTTTCAATAGAGGATGAGTGAACTTTACACCCTGTTCTTCATACCCGTAAAAGTTTGACAGATTGCGAATTGAATGTGAACGTTTTTAAGTACGACAATTGGCCTTCTGGCTGATCAGAAGGCATACTCTTGTATGGACAAAGTTCCATGGAATATTGAATTTATACATTCAAACACAATACTTACTTCTGGCAAGACTTAAGCGTCGGACATTCCTTCTTGGTCAGCTCCTCCCCCTCCCTCAGCCACTCCTGTTCGGCTGTAAGACAAGAGTGAGAGTGTATACAGCAGCTTGTTTGGCCACGGCATTATATTGTAGGTATATGTTTACCAGTCAGGTCACGCTGATGTTTACTTTGTTTGCGCGGCGTCGGTCCGGCCTCCTCGCCCGATGTGCTCAGCTCCTCACACTGAGGATAAGAGAACGTAGGAATTGAAGAAACTTTGGGACATAAGTCCTTTATATAACTTGGTTTTTTACTGAATAGTGTCTTTTAACCGACTTCTCAATTCAATTTTTTTTGCGCGATTACTTCGCCAATTATGTTTTGATGTTGATGATTCGTTTTTTATTTGGTATGTCATACTTCAGAGGTTGTCCCATATAAATTTTATTCCTCTATTTCTATCTTATTCCTTTTAGAGTCTAAATCTTCTATGAAAAACATTGTCTCTTTTTGAATTCTAATAATGAGATCGTGTGCAACGTTGTTTATAATAGAAGTGTGAACTTGGCACATCTCCGCTCCTCTTTTCTCCTCTCCGCTTCAGTGGACAGGCAGCCTAACTCTGGGTGGCCCAGAGTTAGAGGTAAATTTTACAGATTAATTATTTAATAAACCCTGTATTAGTTGTTAACTAAGAGTTATTTAAGATAACCCATGAACGTGCAAGTGGGCCTAAGTTGCGCTCTCCAACTAATCACTATTAAAATTCCAAAATCAAAGTAAACTTTGTTTTTGCATTTCACGAGGTCACGTCGATCATTGTCTTTAATTTGAATTTATGAATCAGAACAAAAAGAAAAAAAACAATATTTGTAAACTCACAGGATCATCATCGGAGTTAGTCTGATCCATGCTCACACTGGCTTCGGAGGAGGAGTTGTGGTGCGGCTTGCAGGACGGCTGCGGGGGCCGCAGGGGCGGGTCGTCGGCCAGCGCGCTCGGCGACCCGCCCAGCGTGCCCGACGCGCCGCGCGACCACATCGCGCGCATTAGTGCGGACGCTAGGTAGAGACTCTGGTGGATGAAATACGATGGTAATTTTAGTTAGGCACAAGAGAGGAAGAGAGAAAGAAAAGGGCATACTTACATTACATCACGCCTGTTTCCCTAAAGGGTTAAACAGAGGTGTACCTATAGTATACCAATTCGCCAGTTATGTTTAACGCCGCTAGCACACCACCGCCGCGAAACCGTAACAGCGAAACCGCAGTAGTTCAATTGAACTGGCTCGCGTCATGTTCCGGTACTCAAATCGCATGCCAGTGGCGGAACATGACGCGGGCCAGTTGGCGGAATGGGCAGTGGGGGTGAGCTTACTGAAATAATATTTTATATAAAAGGGAAACTGGGTGTTGCAGTGACCAGTAAAGATTGTACCTGGTAAAATCCTGGCTGGTTCAAAAGTATCCTATGCCCCGAAACTATGGGGTAATAGCGCGATTTTGAACACTTTCAGAGCGGGAGTTACACATCCATACGAAGTATTAGTAGTTTTAATGATGGTCTGGCAGTTTGAGTAGTTGATGCGGCCTACCCAAATGTCCTTTCTTTGGTATTGTTCGTCGATTTGAGCTCCTTAAGTTCTGAGTTGAGCTCCACGATTACTGACAAATGCTTGCACTGACTGGACAGGTCCACTCAAATCTGTGTGGTTCTTTCCTCAAAAGATTATTTCAGACACTAATCTACATGGTTCTCATATGGCTTGACCAAGATTATGTCTGGACTTTAAAAGAGACTGACCTCTGAGTTTGTTTCGGCCTTTCTTCTCAGAGTAGTCAGTTAGGAAACGCCGACCTCATCTAGCTTATTTTAAACATTTTTTTTAATATGACGTGTAAAAGTGATTCCGATATCCTATTTACAGAATAAACAATTTCATTTCATTTCATTATTATATATTTATCTATGTGGTAAGTTAGATATATTAAAATTACATTAAGTTGAGGAAAAGAGATTCTTTGTTGCAAAATGCGCATACAAATTCTCTTTATAAGCTCTTAGGGAAAAATATTAAAAGCAAGTCTCTAATGCCAGTGCTATCTATTTTTTTTATTTTTATATTCACCTGTTCCGTATGCTCCTTGGGCGGCAACGCGCACAGCAAACTATACAGATGAGCACAAGGCTTTGGCGCTAACGCCCTGATGAACCCAGGCAGCAGGTCATACACCTGCCGGCCGCAGTGCTTGAGTTGAGCGGCAGCCCACACCAGTTCTACGTGTTCGGGAGTCACGCGACCTTCCACCGCCAGAAACTTCAGGATCATATGAGATTGCTTTATCACCTGTGGAGATGATAATGTTGAAGTATGTTAGGTTTAAATTAAGGAATTACTGTTTTGTGGCTCTTGATTGACTGAAAAAATGGTACTTGACCTTTGACCAACTAGCTTCTAGTTTGTCAATAAATACTATAGATCTAACTGACCACGGCTAAATAAATTACCCACATTTATAATAAACAACCTTTTGCCCGCGGCTTCGCCCGCGTGTATGTCGGAAAATATCCCACGGGTTTAAAAGTAATATCCGTAGTATCTACATATGTTAATACAGGTTATAAAGCATCTATGTGCCAAATATCATCTAAAACCGTTCAGTCGTTTTTAACATCTTCAACAATCATTGTCATATTTCAGCCAATTTACACAAAACTTTAATGAATTATACATCTAAACCTTCCTCATGAATCACACCATCCATTGATGAAAACCATATCAACATTTGTTTGGTAGTTTTTGAGTTTATCGTTTCAGACAGACAGACGCGGCTGAGAGACTTTTTTTAATAATATGTAGTGATAGTGACATGACAGCCATCCAAGGCCAACAAAACAATTTAATACTCTAGACTTCTAGACTTAGAAATAAACATAGTGATCAAAATTAGAACAGCAAAATCAGTGAATGGAATACCATTCTCTATTCCTACTAACCTCCACATGCAAATTAGGCCCAAACAGATGCTCAATGATATTATTAAACGTGAGCCACGTCGCCAGCCGTTGACCAGCCACTTCCGCATCCGTCGCCGACTCCCCAGCACAAAGCTCGTTGTGCGACGCGATATGCGCGTTGATCTGCGCCACCCCTGCTAAGCGCATCGTTAGTGTACTGCTGTTAAAGTACTTGAAAGCTAACGCTAGTCCATCCCCGTCGAATGTTAGGGGTACGTCCAAAGGCTCCTTTGCTGCTCCCCACATGAAATCTGTTGGAAGAAGAAGGGTTATTATATTTTAAACACAATTAAATTTGCTGTAATTTTACAAGAATTACAAACCTTACAATCTGACCTACCTAGCCTTTCAAAACACAAAGTGACTGTTGGTTAACATCAATATTGATGCACTCATAATATTTAGACAGCTAGGGGGAACAGCTAAGCTGCATCAGAACACTGATTGATATGTCTAGACTCTAGAAGAGACTTTGACCTCTGAGTTTGTTTCTGTCTTCTCACAGTAATATAATTATTATCATATCTGCCAGTATTAAGGGCAGATTTAGGGCGGCTTATGATTAAGGGCAGATCTTTCAATAGACATATTTGCCATACAAAAGCTGACAAACCACAATATTTATTCCTCTGATAAATAATGTATGATCCAGTTAGTTGGTGACCTGAGCAACTGACTTGACTAACTTACACTAACTATTACTTAATAGTTAATCAATACAAATTCTCAACTTACCAGCCATAGATTTCACTGCAGGCACCCTAAGATCTTTGTCTTCTAAAGTGCACATGTACTTCAATATGTTGGCTCTCAATGGCATGAAGAGTTGGGATACAGCTCTGAAATTTAGCCATAGTTTGAGGTTCCCTACTGCTGCCACAATGGCATGAGCCATTGATAAAGGGAGAGTGCTCTGCGTAGCATGTTCAAACACGGATGTCATTGCACAAACTCCTCCCAGCTTGCAGAAGAAGCTCACATTTCTCAGCAAGTAAGCTGGAATCTCAGTATCATGTAGGTCACAATATAAACTTAGATTCGATATTTCTTGAGCAGAGAGGTCATCCAAGCGGCATAGTGCTGAGTGCTTGCAGGCTAGGTATAAAGGGAAGTTGAGGAGGAACACTTTAGACACAATGTGCATGAGCTTCTCTTTTTGCTGCATAGACCATAGTTCAGTGTCCTCAGTTGAAGAAGGAGGTGTCTCAGCATTTTTGGGTTCTCCTGGAGTGTCAGCTGTAGGGGCAGGCTCATCTGGCTCGTCTGGAGATTCCTTCTCTTCATTGTTCTTCTCCTCCACAGGGGGTAAACTATCTTCCTCAGGTTTTTGTTTGTCTTCTGCATTTTCAGGTGGTTGCGGTGGCGCGGGTGCCGGGGCGGATTTAGCTGCTTCTACTAGTTCATCTTTCAGCTGCTTCAGTTGACATACAGACAAGCACAGTATACTCTGCACTACAAGATAGAATCTTTCAAAATTCTTCACATCCCGATAGCAACACATACATTGCCTAAAACAAAGTTACAGAATGTATTACACTCCCCTGTTTAACAATACAATGACTTTGTCTATTGAGATTAAAAGGTAACCTTTTGTGTTTTAACTTTGTCACAATAGAATGACTGTTTACTGTATTAAAGTACACTTTGTACCAGTAACTCCATGCAATAGCGAATTTTATAAACTTATCATGACTGGACAAGAGTATCAAAGGGCTCTTGCAAACCACAGCAGTCACCTACATTGGTTGTCACATTCAAGCAGCTGTAGGAGTTAAAATCTGGTTGTGTTTCGAAGTATAGTAAATATCTTACCTTTGTGGCCATGAGAGAATATAGTTTAACACTATCTCCAGCTCAGATTGGGTTATTGTTGGATACTGGGACACATCGTCGGTAAGTCTGGATTCACCTAAAACCACAGTCAGACAATATAATAGCAGCTCACAATAACTAAGATTTTATTTATCTACACTAGAGGCCAGCAAATTAAAAACATTTTCGATTAAAATGGTTAAATAGAACGGACAAATGGACTGCTAAATTTCGAAACAATGTAACTTACAATTTACTAAAAGCTGTGAAAACTCCGAACAAACATCACACATTCTTAATGTTTTATGTCAAGATTAAGCGAAATATTATTGCAATATAATCGCAAAGGTTATTTCAAGTGAATTATTGATCATTATTGATATTTTTCGTATCAGAAAACGAATACTGCCATAAAATGTCACGGTATCCGTTCCACCATTGTTGACGATTGTTGTCAAAACTACGTTTTGTTGTCAACTCGTTAATAAATATTAATGAAAATTTATTGTTAATTTATTCAGGTGTAGAAATTCCAGGCGTAAAAATAATCATGTAAATAATGATTCTTTAAGTATGAATGTGTTAAACAAAAACAATAATAGCAGGTTCTATGAGCGTAATATTAGTCATACGTATGCAATCAAAATTATTATAATCGACTAAATAGTTTTGTTTTTTTTTGTTTCGGTGATCTGTCTGACTGTTCACTGGAGGTTCACTGTTCTGACATTATACCTTGATTTGACAATTGACATAACAGACATATTGACATTTGTTTTGACATTATTTATCCAGTTGAAAACGAGTTATGGGTTGACTGGTTGTTGTTGTTGATTTTATCAATAAAATGGTCCAATTACTTTATATTGTCGCCAGCTTACATGTGTTGCTATGTCCATTTACAAAAGTAGAAGAAAGTTTCAACATTCAAGCCACACACGATATTTTATATCATCGGCATAACCTCTCACAGGTATCTTGTAAATCTAATTTTGGATTCCTATGTCGCTTCCTATAGACATACGTTGATAACTATTTTCTTCCAGTACGATCATAATGAGTTCCCGGGAGTTGTGCCGCGCACATTCGTTGGCCCGCTGGCAATATCAGCTCTTTCAGCACCAGTGGTGTCACTCTTTTATCTGATTGGAATAAACAAATTTTGGATGCAATATGTAGGTTAGTGGGAAATATTAAATTTAGATCCGATACTAATAATGTGTTTGTTTTGTTTTATCTAACCGCTTTTACGTCATCTATGAGAGCTTTATTGCAGATAGCTGTACATTTGTTCACTATTATTTATCTTTATTGTATAATTCAAGTATGTTGCTGGTATCGATTTGCAGTGCGTCTGGTGCTGGCGATGTCAGTGATAGGAGCATGGAATCGATTGAGGAGCACTCTGCTGAAGCAGTTTGGCAGCACATTTGTTTGGTGGTACACTCTCATCACAGTCACACAGTACCACTTCATGTTTTATATGAGCCGGCCATTACCTAACATCATGGTGTTACCCCTTGGTAAGATAGGTCTTTTTGTTGGCAAATATAATAAGATTAGCTTAGTAGTTAAGGTTGTTAAGTATCTGTTTATTTGTTAGCAATCATTTTAAGACCTAGTTTTTATATACAGTCAAAACCGTTTATATTGACTCCGAAAGGACCGTCGGATTGCAGTTGCTATAACCAATATTCGCTATAACCAAACACTATGTTAAGTAAATACACTCATGGACAAATTTAGAGGAACGCAAAAAAAAGTGTGTATAAGACAAAATAACATGGATATTTGTGACAATTAAGTATATTCATTCGGATTTTGTTTATTATACGTTAATTTAAAATTGCAAACGTTAAAAACCAAACGATAAAACGACAAAAATTTACCAAATCATGAAAAAAAGAAAAAAACATACTGGAAAGCAACATTTTTTTACTTAACATTTTTTTTTTTTTTCATAAATGTTTAGGGAAGGCTTTAACGTGGGCTTTATTCAGTACTTAATGTTGCCCCCTTTAGCTCTTCGAACTGCTTCCGGTCTCCTTGGCATACTCCTAATCAAGTTATCGATAAAATCTTGAGAGATTGCGTTCAGTTCTTCCTGTAATGCGTTTTTAAGACCTCTCAAATTAGCGGGAGCAGGATTTCTTTTCTTAATTTGTCTTCCAAGCTTATCCCATACATGCTCTATGGGATTTAAGTCGGGTGAGCGCGCTGGCTACCCCATAACATTGATTTCAACTTCTCGAAGGTATTCGACAACTACAGCGGCAGTATGGGGACGTGCATTATCATGCATAAAAACAAATTTATCTCCTATAAAAGGGGCAAATGGCGCTGCAATTTCTTCCAAAATCTCAGTTACATATCGCGCCGCTGTTAGTGACCCATTCTCAATGACGCGGAGTTCCATACGTGCCCCCATACAAATACCTCCCCATATCATAACTGACTTTCCACCATACGCCTCTTTTTCAATGATGTTGCACTGAGCGTACCTCTCTCCTGGGTATCTCCATACTTTAATCCTTCCATCATCTGGCTTCAGGCAAAATTTGGACTCATCTGTGAATAGAACTTGACTCCAAGCTTCGTCATTCCAATTTACGTGAATGCGGCCAAAATTTACTCGAGGTACTCGATGGGATGTGGCTAGAAGGGGGGCTCTGGCAGGCAAGTGTGAATTTATTCCGGCTGATTTCAGTCTTCTTCTCACAGTTTTTGTGCTTACTGAAACCCCTCGAACTTATTGGAGCTTCGTTCTTACATCAGAAGAAATTAAGGTCCAGTTTTTAAGCACGCTAGTAACAATGAACCTGTCATCTCTGGCCACAGTTTTCCGTTTACGTCCCTGTCCTGCAAGTCTTGTATAATGCCCGTCCTGCCGATACCTCATGACAACTTGGTGTACCACAGATTTTGATACTCGTAATGTTTGGGCCACATGTTTGTAGGTTAGGCCCTGTTTCATTTAAAGCAACAGCCCTAGTAACTTGAGTGGCGTTTAGATCTTGTATTCTCAGTTTATTTGCAGTAACAATTAACGCTTATCACGATAAACAAGGCAGTCAAGGCAACTTTTTAATAAAACCTGAATTTAAACTCAAATTCAAAAATTTGCAATTTTCTTCGCAGTATGAAAAAACGCAATATTCCGCACTAATTACATAAAAACAAATGAAATTCGGAAAAAAAAACATTCCAAAACTTTCCTTTTTTTAATAGAAAATACTAATGTTTGTGGCCAGTACGCACGTTCATTACAACAGGAATAATTTAACTTTTTTTTTGCGTTCCTCTAAATTTGTCCATGAGTGTAGTAATGCTGGACCTCAACATTTCGTCGTTAAAACCGGTACGTTGTTATAAGCGAAGTTGTTATAAACGGTTTTGACTGTATTTAAAATTGAAATCACCTATTCAACACATTTATTTAAATACCATTCAATAGTGTTTCCAAATTATCTTTGATATTATCTAGTACTTTTAATAATATTTAATTACGTGTGTACTATAATGTCACCAAGATAGAATGAAAATATATTTCTATATTATATTATTATTATCTTTTTAAATACACAAAAACATCCTGTCAAACTGCTGTTTAAAGTTCTATTCAACACAGATAAAAAGAAGACATTTTATTGCACAAGCTTCCAATAAATAAGCTTCAAAATATTGTTTCAGTACTCCTAGCATTTGAAGGGTGGTTGTCTGGCAAACATAAGCAATTCCTGGTAAGTGCTGGTGCTTCCATCGTCATCTTCAGAGCAGAGCTAGCCATGCTGTTCGGACTGTTCCTCATCATTGACTTGTATTTCAAGAAGATTGACTTTACAAAGTAAGTTAACTTATTACTCATAATATTCTGATAAAGAGACAATATATTCATAATAATAAAAGATATTATTATCTCTACAACTATACAAACAAACAAAAAAAGTTATTTGTTTTGTAATGTATGTTTAAGAGGGTTTATTCTGAAAGTTCGCAACGTCGCAAATAGATGTCAAATATTTCCCTGTTTTGATTAATTTGATAATATTTCTGTATGGAAATAAAAAAGTGGCTAACTAGCGAACTAGAATATTGATAACGAAATGCAACCATTAATATTGTAACAGTGAAATAGTTAGTTTTAGATGTAAAAAAAGTATTTGGAAACTTTCCAAATGCCCTTTTTACACCTAAAACGGGTACAACATCAAATTCAATGTTATAATTGCAATTCATTATTAATATTCCAGTTAGTTAGTTAGCCACATTTCTTATTTCCATACAGTATGCATACATGACCGCTATTTACGACGTTGCCAACTTTTAGGATGCACCCTCTTAAAACTGTTTAAGTAAAACAATATTATCTTTATCAGCTGAATAAATATCAACATTTAAAATACACTTACCATTCAAATAATTTTATCAGCAAAATGATAAGCTGTTGATAAACCTTTTTTATAAATAAATAAATATATTATATCATAAAATTGAATTAATCTTAGTAATGTCTTTGCAGTTTACTCAAGATAGTGGTGCCTGCAGGACTGGGGTTAGTGGCCCTAACTGTGACAGTGGACTCGATATTCTGGGGCCGCCTGCTGTGGCCGGAAGCAGAGGTCTTCTGGTACAATACCATTATGAACAAGAGTTCTGATTGGGGTGTATCCTTTTTCATAAATTGTTATTTATTATTTAAATATGGAACTAAGTACTGCTCCCCCAACTCTGGTTTCTGCCGTGAATTGCGAAGAATTTGTCGCGTTATTGTTTAGTCGACCTCGTAATTGCACTACCCTACGGTTGAATGGCACTTTTGCACGTTATAAAACGACTAGGGCTTATTTTTAATGTATAAAATGTTTCTTATCGCTTTCCCGCAAACAAAATCAAAATCTAAAAAAACTAAATAATCAAATCTGTGGGAGTGATTTCGTGAAAAGGGACGAAAGTGTGTCACAGGAAGCCAGTGAAGCGCGCGCTATTTCATTTGACCAATGAGCGCGCGCGGTGGTATAGTTGGCAGTGAGAAACGAGGCCACGCTCCTTTAATAAGCAATTAAGATCACATGACCACATGACAGATGGTACACATCATAATCGACAACTGTAAGCCTCGCTCGTTTTTTTCTTTTAAGTGCAAAGTAACACATTGAACAACCATAGTGAAGTATCAATTTACTGAGAGTTTTTGTCAATAGTGGTAAAGCAATTACGATGTCGACTTTACAGCCATTGAGAAATTATTGACCATTGGGTTCAGGGGTGCTACTCCCTAATCACGAAATCCGTAGTTTCGGCCGTTTCCTACTGCGTATAACTTTACTGACGTATGATTAAAATCAAATCAAATCAAATCGTTTATTGCAAACCATACTGTACAATTACAGGTGGTAAATAAAAATATAATAGAAACAATTATGGACCCTGTCGGGCACAGCAAATTTTTCAAATAGGTAGAGAGAGGAAGAGCGCTTTATCAATTTTCCTTATTATTAAATTAAGATCTATTTATATCCTATTACCTAGGTAGGTATTTATATTTCCATTCATTCATTTATTGTATTAATATTTTATATGCAGGTCTATCCATTAAATTATTATTTATTTAATTATATTTAATATTGCTTATTTGTTTACTCACTTAAAATTTGTTTATTATTAATGTCTACATATCTCGGGACTTTGGGGTCCCGGACCTTTGGAAGGCGTACGAGGGGCCAAAGCCAACTCGCAGAGGCCCGTTAGACGTGGTTAATGAAATGTTATTATTAATATTATTAATGTAATATAATTATTAAGTATTGTGGTATCATTTATTTTTATTATTTTACTTATTAAAATATATCTGTTATTCATATATGTATTATTACTATTGAATTTATCTGTCAAAATTATTCTATATCCATGTATTTAAGTATGTATTTATATTTCCATTCGTTTACTTATTCTAATATTAGTTCCGGGCCCGAATAAAATAAAAATACAATACTATTTTTGATAGTTGTCCCTACTCCCGATATGTATTTGTTCGTCCAATTTGATTTTGACTCTTGTTTTGACGGACCAACTACTTTCGGACCGGCCCGTATCTTTGTTGATCGACTTAGAGAGTAGACCCCATGATACATTCTGATCAGTAATTTCTCTTTACTGCTTTCTGCCATTTCTGTGCTCATGTTATCTGTTGTCATGAAACCAAGACAACAGATAACATGAGCAGACAAGTTTCTACAAACCAAGTTCTTAAAAGACCATATAGAAACTTAACACAAACAATTGCTATGAGATCCTTAACTTCAACCACAGACATCACCATTCCTCTGGTACTTCTATTCGGCTCTCCCGCGAGGGTTGGGCCCCAGCATGGTACTCATACCAGTGGGACTGTACCTAGACCGGCGACTGCTACAGTACGTCGCGCCAGCTATCGTGTACATACTGCTGTACTCCTTCCTGCCACACAAAGAACTGCGGTTCATTATTTATGTCTTCCCTTTGCTCAATATGGCGTCTGCGGCTGCTTGTTCCTATATGTAAGTGATTTTTTTTTATATAGTAACTATCTATCTAAATGTAAATTAGCCTGTATTGTCCCACTGCAGGGCAAAGGCCTCCCTCTCCCTTTTTCACACAATTCTGTTTTTTGCTGACTCTCGTATTTACGGCTAATATGTCACATTCGATTGGTGTTTATGGTCAGTTTCAAACTCAACCAGAGAGCTGTTCTCATTTTATGGTTATGATCCATACCAATAATTTCATATAAATGTACTGTAATGTCCTTTGTACTAGGCTATGGTACAAATAATCAGTTTAACTCTTCTTTTTCAGATATATAAAACGATCGAAGGCACCTATTTTTGAGTTGCTGTTCTGGGGAACAGTTTTTGTTATACTGGGCAATATTATCGTATCGTTAGCATTTGTTTTGGTGGCCATGAGTAACTACCCTGGTGGAGTGGCAATCACTAGGTTAGTACAATCTAAATATTTATTTAAACAAGTGTTTTATATGCTCAAAGTTACTAATGGATCTCAATAAATTTCCCAGGTTCCACAAACTGCTAAGGAATGAACCATTCGTACATATACATATCTGTAACCTAGCTGCCCAAACTGGCGTTACAAGATACACGCAAATTAATGACCGTTGGATCTATAGCAAAAACGAATCCTTGCCTTTTGAACTATTACAAGACTATACACATCTTGTAATCGAAGCTAAAAGCAAGTATTCGCCCAATCTTAAGTCTTTTGCACAAACGCACAGCATCTTAGATAGTATAGAATCATTTTCTCAAGTATCCATGCATTATAAAATAATGCCTCCAGTGAAAATCAAGACTAAGCCAGCACTTTTCATACTGGAGCGGAAAGATTTCCGAGAATTTCCTCTAGGACATAGTATTAGGTCCTTTGATAGTTCATCTATATTCTCAGATATACCAAGTGATGAAAATATTGTTGATGTCATAAATTACGAAATCATTGAGGAAACTGGGTCGAAAGAATCTGGCGCCGAAATAAATGTGGAGGAACCACAAATTATAATTGACACAGCATCAGAAAATGAAAGTTTTGTAGACATTATTGCACCAATTTTAGAGGACAATTTGGAGAATAATTTCGAGTCTGACAGTGAAATTGTTATTCAAGAGTCCATAGTTGAGGAAGTTATTCAAATGGAAGAAGAGAAAGGTCCTAAATTGGAAAAAGCAAAGAAAAGTTTTGAAGAGTTAAAAACATTAAGACAAGAAAGAAAAAAGAAAGCAATTGAGAAAATTAAATCGGAAACTAGGATAGAGGTTGTGGCATCAGCTAAAGAGAAACTTAAAGAAATTATGAAACGCCATAAACATATCGCTGCAGAGCTTTCTGAAAGCATCATATCGGATATAAATGTTGAATTAGAAGCGAAAGATGGCAGAGGAGATATACCTGAAGAGGAGATGATCCCTGATGTGCTAGAAAAAGAAGTTGTAGATGAAACTAAAGATAACGGAGATGCAGAAGAAAAAAGTGAAGAGAGAATAGACAAAGCTGTTGACCCAAATAAAATAAACGAAAATATAGATACTATTGTGGAAGAGGTTATAGTTAGATTAATAGATAGAAAAATATACGATGATAAGACGAAGCCCGAAGACATGAAACCTGAAGATAGGCTCATAATACAGAAAATCGTTGAAGAGGTTTTAGCTGAGAAACTAAATTATTCAAATTCTGATAGCAGTAAGTGAGTGTGTGGTAATGTATTTAAAATTATTGGCCCTGTTTTGTTTGAATTTGATCTCGATATAGTTTTGAATAGACACCACAGTCGTAAATCTAACTCCATACAATTGGTTCAGGCAAGCAAGTTCGTAAAGTAATAGTGCTTGGCCTGCAAAGAGAATTGGTTTTTTAATTTCCAAGTTGCATACAGATCTAGATAAAAAATAGACGCCCCAATTATATAACTTTTTTTTGAAGTGAAAACTTCTTTAGCGTTGTGCACTTTTTTGGGATGGATAAAAAAATTTAAACTCGCGTCAGGACGTGACTGTAAGATCCGTTGCCTAGCAATCCCCTAATGGGATTTATGTGTCCGTAGGTATGTCCGTGGCATCACAGCGGGCCCTATCAGAATACCAGCGCTTTTTTTTTTTTTTTTTTTTATAATGAATTCTGTAACTTGGCAATCTGTGTTAACACAATAAGCCATTCAGAGGAGGTATCTTGATCTATGTATTTTAGCAGAAGGTATTCATAAGAGTACCCTTCATCTGGTGTCACCAAATCTCACGGTAAGTGTAGGGACACTATGTACCAGCGCTGCGGTATTTATTTTTTAAGTATCGCAGCATTATGCTGAGATAGTGGCCTTTTTGGCCTCGCACTGGTCGTTTTTAATTTGAACTCGTTTAATTGTTAGTTTTAGATGCTCCTTTTAGTTTTTATTTTATTTTTTTATTACTGTTTGTATTTCCTGTGCGTGTCCCAAATAAAATATTTTTCTTTCTTTCTTTCTTTCTTTCAACCGACAAAGTAAATATCAAAATAAATAGTCTTTGACATTACGTAAAGATTATATAAGGTAAGAAATTTTACTTATGATGGGTAAAAAAAAGCAGTCAAAACATACTTCATGAAAAGTGTTTAAATAAATTGTTTATGTTTGTAAGACTATATTTTGAAAATAAATAAATAAATATACTACTAATGAATACTGTATTTAACCACATAAATTATAGTACTTTTGTACTGATAAATAAAGCAATTCGTGCGAAATTATTCCCTAACCATTCCAAAATATTCAAAAATGCACAGCGTTAATGTTCAAGTTTTCACTTCTGCCGGGACTCCCGGAGTGCAACCCGTTGTTTTTTTTTCCAGTATCTTATGTACCACTGTATGGAGTAGATAGTTATAGTATCCGAGCGTTAACATGACACATCCGAGCTTTAAAAAAGATACTGTCTTAGGCGGTTCACACACGGCACCGCGCTCCGCCGCGGAGGGCGGTTTTGGCAAAGGGATTAGTACCGCTCGACCGCGCGGTCGGGCGCTGTACGTATATTAGGCATCAACGGATTTATTAGAGGCTAATGCGACATGAGATCCGCTTCACCGCCTGCCGCGGCGGTGCGCGGTGCCGTGTGTAAATCGCCTTAGTATTACGAGTGACATAGATGATGCTCTACTTAGCCAATTTTTTTTTAAACTCAATGTGGTATCTTTACAGCCAGTTACTGTACAATGTACTGTACAAGGAGTGCCAATTACAAAGTATATCTTCGGTGCTAAAAAAAAGTTGTGCCTTGAAATCCTTTATTGTTATAAGTGGGTGATGAATTGCATTTTGTTTTGGCTTAAGTAATATTATGTTTCGCATTTCTTTTTTATCATGATTGTTGCCCCAATTTTTCTAGTCATTTAAGTGTTTATTGCAATATTATGAATTACATATCGAATAATTTATGAGAATTTATTTTGTATGGAAACATTACGCGTACCGGGTTTTGTGGTCGCCATACAAAATAAGAACTTCTTAACTCAAATGACCTCTTCTACTTAACACTTTGAAGGACAGTCAATGAGACACAATAGAAGTTTTATTGTTATGACGCCAATGGGCGTTTACTGTCCTTCAAAGTGTTTAAAACCGTTACAAAAAAGGGATGTATCATAATATTTATTTATTTTGTAAATATTTATTTGTATAAAAGTACATGCGATCTTTCTTAACGTGTTAGACCATGAACAAAACGTGTTAATAAAAATACCCTTATGATTTTATAAAGACGTTTTATTTACCCAGTTTGACGTAGGTACATATAATCAACACTAATACATACAAGTGTGATGAACATATATCTAATCAGTCTAATAAGGCATACAAAGTAAACAGTTCACTAAAATACACAGGTACCGACGAAGTACATAGAATATAAAATATAGGGTTGTAACGGACGGATATCCACAACTGCGAAGCACCCGGAAGAAAAACAAATTATTACTATCATCTGTTTGGGTACCGCTGCAAGGCTAGGCAAAGAAAGGACCCCGTTTCCTCCTTCCACTTTTAATTTTTGCGAAGGGGTTTAGTATACAATACAAATAAACCCACCTCGTTTGTCTAATTTGGGTGGGTAGGTTGCGCAGTAGACGGCCTAGCTGCGTATCCATATATACGATTTAAAAAAAAACCATTCCCTGATAAATTACTATACCGATTAGTTAAAAAACTGAAATATTTTTAGTGTCATTCATTCGCACCTTCAAAATGTCTATGCCTATCCTCATCCGCTAAATGAAATCCGTTACAACCCTAAAATGTCTGTACAATAGCTAGCGTAGGCTACGGTATAAACAGGTTTTCCTGTATTCTTACATTACACTAGATATGCCTTTTGCTCATAATTTGATTAGATACAGGAAGCGTGATCTGCCATGGGCAATTGCGATGTGTGTAAGACTAGAACAAACAGAGCAGGAAATAAATCGAATCGCTGTCATTTTTATGGCTTTTTTTTTGTGATGACAACACGTTTACTCTGGCAAAACTTGAATAGAATCCCGAGCGGGCGCGAATGCACGCGCGAATTGTCACCTGATTTTGACAGTTCAACAATATTCATTGCGTTATTTACGTTGTTGAGCAGATTTTTTTTGAACTTATGAAGCAATAGATTATGAATATCCTTCAAAATTATCAGATTGTGGTTGATAGTGTGTTACGCAATTAGGGTGCTGACTTCCTGACCATTAATACAATCGACGCACGCAGTCACGCCCCGCATCCTGCGGGATTCGCCTTAAGCGCAGGCCACACCGCCAGCTAGCGGGCGGGCGGGCGAACATCGTTTCACCTCTTTACATACTTCGGTTCACACCGCGAGCTAAATATTTCGCGTAGTTTGTATAGTTTCCTTTCGTTCGCTTCGCCCGCTCCGCCCGCTAGCTGGCGGTGTGGCCTGCGCTTCAGTGTGGCCAGATTACTGTATTTTGCGTTTCTTTGCTTGTGTAGTTGTAAACAACCGATTTTTTTTTTTTTAGATTTTTTTGGCAGCCATGTCTTCTGCAGTCAACCGGTCATCAAGAATACTGCTTTGTCACAATCCTCGGAAATATTAAAAAATAAAAGAATTAAATAAAGCGGTGTTCTTAAGCAATTATTTATCTACGACTTATAATAAAATTGATACCTAATTTCACAAAAATATACGATCAGTGTGTATCAGCATAAAATGATTTGCAGTAGAATTACTACACATAAAATAAACATCGTCATCGTCAATAGTTATATTATTATAATAAGAGGAATCACTTTCACTTAATTATTATCTTTAAAATTACACTTTTAACATAATGTAGGTTATATTTAGTCATAGGGAATGATAAAAGTAAATCCAGCATAAAAAAATAGTGCTCTTCATAAATAACAAGCATGATTTAAAATGCAAATAAAACTATGAAAAATCTTGCTTATTTCTAGAACAAATCTAAAAAATATAAAGAATTTTAATATTAAGGGAAATGTACGACTATGTATTTTAAAACAGGCTATTAACGACGATTTAAGTAAATCTGCACTTAACTTGCTTTAACATATTTTTTTGTAATGTAATTTGCACGTTGGCTTTGGAAAACAACTATCCAAACTTGTGATTACTTCACAAAACAAGGCTCAGTTTAGTTTATTTTCATGCTATTGTACAGATCAGATTTTGCGACAGATCTATACAGACAGTGATCCTTGCGTTGCGGCACAAACCGCAAAGCGTATTTGGCTTGTAAAGGCTAGTACACATTAGGGCGGGGAACGCCGCAACGCAACTAATTGCAGAAATCCTCCTCTATCACTTTCGCATATCGCCTTCTACAGGCGAGCCGTATCGGAGATTTTCGTTTTGCAATGCGATGGGGTGCGGCCCGAGTCGGCTGTTATATGCTCGAGCCCTAAAATAACTTGCAACAAAAACATGCCAGAACCAACGCGCTAACAGATAAAGACAAAAAATGCAATTCCTAAACAACAATAACATTGATTGATTGTATATCACAAATATTTATACAGAATCAAATGCCTATGCATCTTGTAGCATCTTCCAGTCGAATCTGCCCGAGCTGGAGTTGATGGAGGGAGGGCAAGGGGGGCACACGATCTGCCACGGGTTGTCCCGAACTGCCCCGAGCGCGCAGTACGGTACCCTGAGCAGATTGTTGTGTATTTGGTACGGTGGGTACTCTTCCTTAACTTCACCAAGGCGCTTGAGAGCGATCGCCATTATGTCTAATGTACCGGCGTGCCCCACGAATATTATGTTGCCGCCTGCGAAAGAAAAGACAATAGTTCAAAAAAAATTGGCCGATTTGCGCAACGGCTATGTCGTTGAATCTTGTTGTTACTGCGTTATAGGTACTATACGCGAGCTTACATTCGATTAACACGAGAAATAAAATCAATATTTTCGTCGTTTTGTTATATTGTTAACCGACTTCAAGAAAAGGAGGGGGTTCTCAGTTCGTCAAAATCTTAAAAAAAAATATAATTATCCCCGATTACTCGAAGACTGCTCGACCGGTTTGGAAAAATATATTTTTTAAGGGGTTTACATCCTAGTTAGTCCCCAGTGGTCCCGTATGAATTTTAATAACTTTGCTTGGGTAGATTTTGAGTTAGCTTCAATAACACGTATTTTTCCCACTTAGTCTATGTGGAGGATGTTATAATAACTTCCTGTGACTGTATTCGAACTTGTGTGAGTAATGTGCCGCAGCTAAAAAAAACAACTGACTTCCAAAAAACCACTACACTAAGTGAAAAATTACTTTAATTTCGGAAGTCGGTGGCAAAAAACGAAAATACAAAACCAAAGATACAGACTTTTTTTTTGTAAAAATTTTTGTTTATTTACTTACCATCCTTTTCCGTGTCCTTGACAGCGGAATGCATGACATGCTCTCCTCGCTTGTAATAGTCTTCTAATGTTTCAGGGCTGTTGATTTCAACTTCAACGTACGGCTTGTAACTGTACATAAAAAATATTTCTGAGGTTAAAATAATCAGCCACAGGCCTCCTCTCTGTGAGAGGGAGTGGGCTGTATTCTACCACGCGGGCCCAGTGCGGGTTGGTAGATGTCACATGTCTTCGAATTTTTGGTTCTAAGACATGCCGGTTTCCTCACGATGTTTTCCTTCACCGTTTTGAGAGCAGTGGTGATGAAATTATTAACACAAAGTAAAGCGCCTGCTTGGGTTTTAACCCACGACCTACAACTCGTAAGTCGTAAGTTACCACCACTGCTCTCCATTTTTTCTGAGGTTATTTAACGTGAAATTCGATTGTCTTGTCGGTTATTGTTAAGGCGAGGCAGGGTAGCCCGCGAAATTCAAATTTTTCTTACGTTTTTTTCAATAATTCAATTTCCAGGTCAGTATCAGGTTGTATGTTGGTTTAAATATGATTCGCGGCCGTATTTATTGAAACTTTGTATAAAAACTGAACTTACTATAAAGCAGATAGGTACCATCTTTTTTATTTTAGTTTTTATTACCGTTATTTTCAAAGTAAAAATAAATTAACTAAACTATCGGCGCCTTAGAGCCTTCTCCCCGCCACTCAGTCTCGCTCTCGCTCAATCAGCAAGCAGTAGAGCAGTAGTGTGCAAGCCAGCAAAGAGTGAATTTGAGCCGAGGTAGTATGAACTCTTAGATACAAATAATAAAAGTTTACTTTTATTACTTACTTCAGATCAACATTTAATCCCGCCTTATAAAGTTCTACGGGTGTCATGAAAGGCGCCATTCCCTTCGCTAAATGCCACATCTTGTACTCAAACAGACCTGGATCCACTCTTATTTTTACTGACGGGTCTGCTTGTAATCCTGTAATCGTTCAAACAGTACTATTATTAGTAATAGTAAATAATTATTATAAACATCTATCAAAGTAAAATATTGCAGCATTGTTTAATGACGTGGTAGTATTTAGACTAGTTTACTGATAATTTCAACTATTTGTAAATAAATTATGATTATGCACTTTGGATCCACGATAATAGAATTTATTATGCTTTGATAATTAATTATTGAATAGACTACTCCTGATAAAGCATAGCCTAGCCTAGTTTAATGTATGCTATATAATCCAGAATAATGCTTATTCAAATAACTATTCATCAAAATATACTTCTGCCAAAATAAATATAACCACACCATTGATGCACGAAATTACGTAACAAAACAGGACCTTATCTCCCTGTAATAAAAAACGTCGCCTTACCTTCAAGGAATGCATGCGCAGTTTCAACGCACCGCAGTGCAGCTGACGCGTACACGTGCGTTACGTTAATTCCGGCCAATCGCAGTCCTTCTCCCACCAACTGCGCCTGAAGACGACCCACTCGCGTCAGGGGCGTGTCTTTTGTGTAAGAGTCCTTGCCACCAGCCCTGTAAATTGATGAATTATGTATACGCATTTACGCCGCTTTTGACCCGCATTTATGATTTTTACATGAGAATTTAATTCATTACAATTATGTGACTTGGATTTGTCGTCTCGTTATTCATAAACATGAGCAATTAGAAACCTGAGTTATCATTGAACATTTGAATTTAGTGAAGATAGTGAAAAAGACGACACATGATGATATCCATTATTTTTTATCAAAATCACGACTGAATCAATCAAATTTCAATCTTCAGACACGATACAACTTGCTGCACTAAACGCGAACTTACTAAATGATAAATGATTTTATTTCTGTAAGTAGGTTTGTACAAACACTTTTACACGTCAATCATATTTTAAAAACTTGAAGAGGTCGGCGTTTCCGATCTGAATACTCTGAGAAGAAAGGCCAAAACAAACTCACGAGGTCACACTCTTTTAAAGTTCAGACATAATCTTGGTCAAATCATGTGAAGTCCATATAGATTGGTGTCTTTTGAGGAAAGAACACACAGATTGAGTGGACCTATCCACTGTCCAGTCAGTGCACGCATTTGTCAGTAATCGTGCAGCTCAACTCAGAACTTTAGGAATACTATTTCCACGTGTGTTGTTGTGGATATCAATCAATATTTCTGTCAGACAATTATTGGCAAAAAAATACGGTGTTTTTTCCTGTGGCCAGAGACATTCAAACTGCAGCTGGCAAATGTGAACTTACTCCTAGCTTAAGCATAACCATAGGCGCCATCTCCACGGGCGGGCGAATCGCGATGATAGTCACGCCATGCCACCAAATTATCGCCGCGACCATATCGCCTGTGTGGAAATTAATTATAGTTTCTATTTAATTTGATGACACGGCGAGAATAACGCTTTTTCCGTCCGTGGAGATGGCATTTTAACCGTGGGATAAAATTTACGTCGCAACAGTTTTTGTATGGAAAAACTGTCAAAAAATCGAAAGTATTCGCAGGATAAAGACATAATAATTATACTAGGTAAAAATTTGGTCGAATTAGTCCTAAGTATATTATAATTTCTCAATAGAAATGAGTTTTCTTTATAATTCATTTTGTTTTCTCTTATTGACTGGATTTATATTTGAAATACGTACCTCTCACCCAACTTTAAAGGCAGGTTCAGATCCTTCCTGACGTAGGTGCCATTTTCATCGAAACAAAATGGAACCCATTGTCCGTAAGTGAGATCTACTCTCTCGCCGTGACGCATTGCGAATATCCAGCGACGATGCTTGTCGCTTACCGATTTAGTCTGAAATAGATAAAGATAAAATCATAAATAATAGCTCCCAAGATAAGCGGTTGGTTTTGTATATTTCGTAAACTTTGACTTAGGCACATCGCCAAGTAAGTTATTTTCGTAGAGCTGTATACAATAACCTATTGCACGACTCGTAATGCGAAGCATTAGAGTGTGCTCTACGATCGAAAAATTTTTTTTGCCCCATTTCTGTAACTGTTTTTATTGTTACACTCCTGCTAGTACACAGAACCTACTTAATTTATATACCATTGTATAGATGATTAAATGGAGATTAATACTGTACTTTTTAACAATTGATTTAATGCAGCAGAAATGGAAAAAGCATAAAAATAGTTGAAAAAAATTCCTGTCCGTCAATTTCTGAACCCTGAAAACATTGTAGCTTGCGATAAAATCAATTAATTGAGTCAATTTTTTTTTATACATTCGTTTCAGCTGTAGAAGGAACCCTATTGAAAATGGCTCTTTTAGTCAAAGTAGTTTAATTATAATTAATAAAATACTAACTAAAATATATAATATCTTTAACTAAATATTTCCAACCTTTGAGTAAGTTGCCTAGCAACCGCCAAGTAAATATCTTTGTCAGTCGTTGACATTACGACTTCATGAAAAGTGATAAATTGTTCATTTTTAAACTATGTTTTGAATTTCTTTTTCGTTTATGAATGAGTGTTAAGTATGAGGCGTGCACTTTTGGATTTTCCAAACTATTGGTTGTTTACGATAGTCACATGACAACTCTTCTCTTGGCTATGGTGAATGCGGGGTAAAAATATTAAAAAAAACGATAGCGTAAAGCTATCGTTTTTATATGTTTTATTTCACGAAACACTAAAAAAAGTTATAAAAACACTATATGTACGTCTAATTGACATTTACTAGATGTGAATCCAGTAAGCACATTCTAAGTAAGACACTTCTTTATCGTAGATATAGCTTGTTTATATAGATTTGGGACCTGCAATTTATTGGAAAAGATGACCAAGGGCTTTTTTAATGAATAAAAATTAGATTCACAAAACTTATTCAAGACCCCATCAGATGGTATGCAAACTTGGCAAGCAGGTAATCATTGTAGTCATTGTGACATCTGAATGATGTATAAACTAGTGTCCAGTTTGTGTAATAATAAGGAAGAATTCTCGGACAATTGCTTATAAACATTTCAGTTAAGTTTTCCCAGCGCATTTGTCATTTTCATTATTTTGATTTGAACCATTACTTTGACGACATGGTAGGCCTAGTAGGCTTACATATAATTGTAAACATACCCTTGACAATGCTGAGATTCACTTGTTCTTCCCATCATTATCATAATATTGTTGTACTGAACCATAACTGGGAGACGTTGTGGTTACGGACATATTGAAAGTCAAGTTCCAAGATATTTTGACGTTTCTTTTTTTAATGTTATAACTTAACTTTAAATACTCCCACGATCCCTGTACCGTTGCATGCACCTATATTTAAGCACAATGCTTTACGTGCATTGCATTGCGCACTACACCGAATTTTCACACCAAAAATAAAAGTCTCTTCCCAGCAATTTTTACACAAACTTAGTTTGATGTGCAGAATGCGTAGACGACGGCTTCGTGATGGATGTTGCACACCGTGTATTATTTGTAGGTTCCAATTAATCAATCAATCATTTATAGGTTTGCAAACATGGGTAATTTGGTTCGTTTCTTGCAAGGAACAATATTATAATAATATATTTATTCTGGGCTTAAAGCTAGGGTTACCTAGAAGAGCGGTGACCGCACTTAACGACCGCTGTGTCGGTTGTCATGAAAATTATGACAAGTGACAACGGCAAACATTTAAATCGTTAGATTGGCTCTTCTAGCTTTAGCATTTTTTCATCTTTTAATTTGTTGGATTTAAGTACATAAAATAGATTGAGAAAAAAGAATTAAAGCAACGTATTGACTGTTTATTAAGACAATGATTATGCTTAGTAAACAATCGTCTACCAATCACCACCTTATCAATATTGAAATAATGGTCAAATCATGTTCAGCACTATGCATTCATACATGATTTTCAGCTATTACTACTCCCCCGGTTTAGTATCACCTATTTTAAATGCCACAAACACTATTTTGTCACGACACACCCACGATGGGATTAGTCATCACCGTTATGTCTTTATCGATCACCAGAACACTTGGCAGGTGTCACAGTCTGTAATTTTTTTGATGATGTTGCATGAGGCGTCCAGAAATAATCAGTTAAGCCTTTTTTGGTGTTCCTTGGCAATATTGTTAAACTGGTCACTTATTATATAATAAGTTTATATGAACCATACCTTTTCTTTTTTGGTTGGGAAATCGACAAATAACTTCTCCCGCTCTGGACGGAGCGAGAGGGCGTGACAGACTCTTACTGACTAAAACCCACCCCTATTCCTTCAGATGCCTGTACGTAGCCAGGGGCCACGGTATCCCTTTTGTACTTTCCCGCAACCCCGGCAGGCATCGGCCCTAGCGGTCACCGTCAGTTGTGTTGACATCTTATTGAGGCGCGCGTGAGCACAACGCGCCGTCGACCCGGGCCTGGTCCTTATCGGACGGCGAGACATTGCTCTCCGTCCGCTAGCCCGCGCCTACGATGATATAAACCAGGGATGTTACGGACCTTCGGTTCCGATTCCGAAAGGTCGGAACTTCCGATTAATTTTACACCTCCTATTCCCATAATTGTGATTATACCGGAGTTATACCGAAGTTCGAAACGTAGCGATGCACGTGACTAGAGCGCGTACAAACAAGTTTTAACTCATCGCCGGTAATGTTTGTTTATTTTATACACGCTCGCGATCAAAGTATCAATTTATTGTTTTGTTTGTGGATGTTATCGCTAATATTTGACTGACTAAAGAGACTGATTAGCACTTTCAACTTCACCCACTTTTTATAGTACTCATACGCCATACATATTGGAAGTGAACCCTCCGAGAGGGTTGCCGGCATTACGTTTACGCTAAAGTTAACCATCGCGGACGGTTAACGGCTTTAGGTTTAAAACCGTGTTATAAAACAATAAAACGAAGTAGGATTGTGTTTTTAGAGGGTCTCGTAGCTATACGTAGTCTCCAACCTTAGTGAATATTTGTAATCGTGAACAAAACCTAATAATAAATAAAAATGCTTGGATTTTAAAACCAACGCACGTACTAATAAATCTTGTTCAAATATCATCACATTTTATTTTCATGGTTTTTAATGCTGTATTCGCAAATAAAAACCTACATTTAAAATGAGCCCTTCGCGAGGGCTCTCGGCATCTCATAGGTGAACCTTCCAAGAGGGCTCCCGGCACTAAACGTGTTAAAAGAGACTGGATTATATTTATATTGTTTCATTAAGCCTTCCCTTAACACATATTTCTTCTACTTCCGCCTCCGACTCCAGTTCTGGTTCCGATTCCGATAAATTAAATTTTAAACCTCCGGTTCCGGTAAAAAAACTTCCGTAACATCCCTGATATAAACCATACCTAACAAGTGGATTTGGAAGAGAATCTATAGTGACAAATCATCATGAAATGAATGAGTTTATATGTTTACTGTCTTTTCACTTCCTCTTGTGTTCCAAAAACAAGTTATGGGCAATTTTCGAAATAGCTATTGCAATAGATCTTATTTTAGGCTGTACCTATTAAGGTACCTATTAGGTACGTTCATCAGAACGTTCGTCAAGAGGAAGAGTTCAATTATTATTGTATAATATACGGTACAATGAACTTGAATGTTATTGAACTTTCAAGATCAAAGCAATTAGATCGCGCTTGAGTCATTCAAAATAAATTGGATCAATGAACGTAGCTTATCACAGTCGACAGCTGGACACAGGCATGTCCCAATTCACACCACAACTCCAGATATTTAAATATTAAAAACGGATTTTAAGAGTGTTTACGTCGTACGGCTTTTCATACAATCTTTTAAGCCCTTATTTTTAGAAATGACTGAACCGATTTTAATGAAACTTCATACGCATATGCAGGATACAAAGGTCTAAAAACTTAGTTAAGAACATTTTCAAAATGTCTTATTTAAAAGCAGATAACTGGAAATCTCTGTTTCTATGGAAAATTAAAAATCGGTCTAATTTGGCTGTTACACATTTTTTCGAAAATGTTCTTAACTTAGTTTTTAGACCTTTGTATCCTACATATTATATGCGTATGAAGTTTCATTAAAATCGGTTCAGTCATTTCTAAAAATAAGGGCTTGAAAGATTGTATGAAAAGCCGTACGACGTAAACCCTCGACCACCTGGTAATTTTATCTGCTAGAGGGACATAAAAGCTATATTCATAAACCAGTTTTGTTAGTCTTTATACAATGTTTATAAAACCTTGAACTAAATGAGTATCGGAGGGGTTGTATAACAGCTGGCCCTACACAGGGTTGGGCAGTATTTGAATTACTTGTAATTAAAATACGTAATTGAAATACAAATACGTAATTGGTATTTGTAATTCAATTACTTCTTATAAATGTAATTTGTAATTAGTATTTCAAATACCTGACGCTGAGGTATTTTGTAGTTAGTATTTCAAATACTTATGGCTCCAAAATACATTTGAACATAAATACATTTAGCGATCTTATAAATGGGTGCGATCTGCAGAAAATAGCGCTCGATAGCTTTCGTAAGCAAAATGGCGACCGCTAAATATGTAATATCTTTAAAGTTGGCAACACTGCACTTAAACTGTACTGTAGTCTGTACTGCAGGTACATACGTCAAATTGTCAATTACATAACTTGTCAATTTTAATTTTCATTCGGCGATGGAGTGAATCCATGCTGTGACATATTTAGCGGTCGCCATTTTGTAAAATATGATGGTAAGAATATATTCCCTTTGCCTTAGGCTGGGCTGGATTAGTTCTATTCTATTTATATACCTAACCTAACACCAGACTGTATTTTGTAATTTGTATTTTGTATTTTAAATAAAAATAGTCAAAATACTGTAGGTATTTTGTATTTTATATTTCAAATACACGACTTAAAAATATTTTGTAATTTGTATTTTAAATAAGTGCGAGATAGTATTTTGTAATTTGTATTTTAATTAAAGCAAAGCATGTATTTTGCCCAGCTCTGGGCCTACAAAGCTCAACTATAGGTACTTACATATAATGTACTTATTGTTCCTAGTACCGGTTTATCGAATGGTGAGATTAGGTGACCGCCATACTGATAGTAAATAACTGAGATAGATGTAAAACTTTTTACTAACAAAAAGAAGGCCATTTTAACACGCATTTTCTTGATGAGAAAATGGAAATTCGTCTTGCCCCATTATAGTTTTTTTTTTATCGTTGCCCCACTCTAGGAATTTCTCCTGTATTGTGGGTGCGACACGAAGCGCAGCAGTCAACAACCGTGCCGTCCAAATTGGGCATGATGAATTTTTATAGGACTTATACGAGGGTACGATATACAAGAAAAATCATAAATCATACTATGGAAAATAGAAACAAAAGAAAAATGAAGGAATGGTTACTCACATCTGCTTCACTCTCAGGTTTAGTCCCATTCGTTTTCCAGTCGATTGGAATACCTGAAAAACAAGAACGTCGATCAAAATACCATCATTGGGCACAAATAAAAATAAATATCTCAAATGACGCGCCCCCGGTCTACTCCTTGATATGCAATGGCCTCTGCAAATCTTGGGGTTGATTCGATTTATCAAGTCTGGTTAAACCACGCTGGGGTTGGTGCATTTCATTCATTCATTAGTAGTCATTCATTTTATGCGACTGAAACCAAGAGGCGCAGCTAGTAGTCTATAATTTACAAAGTAATCACGCGGGCGAAGCCGCTGGCGAAAGCTAGTCCCAAATATAAGTCCATACACTTAACATTTAGAGGAACTCGAGTCAGACAAATTAAAAAGTAGGCTTACCCTGGGTTATGTTTAGGATGCTGTCACTCTTATCCAACTGCACTGCAGTCCAGTACTTATTCCATTCTTTATACGTCTCCTCAGATTTCTCATGACCGAGCTGCGCTGCATCTTCGTGGGGGAAATTGGAAGCCATTTCTCCGTCGGTATTTGAATCCGATTCCGACTTAGTGTCTATACCTGCAATATAGACAAAAAGTAAGAAAATCGTAAAAACAAGAGAACGCTTGGACCCTCCTCTCATTGTGCTGCGTTTGTACTGATTTTATAACGACGAGAAATGTTGTAAATACAGTACATGTTTGTTATATAATTTCTTTATTATCAGTAATTGGAGTCATTGAACAAATATTTCATCTTGGGAGCAGAGGTGGACTTGCCATAAGGCCGATCAGGCCCCTAGGGCGCCCAGATATTAGGGGGACCAACCTGCGCCCGGGGCTGGCAATATCTCAGCTCAGTAAATAATAGAGCGATGACGGCTAATTAAATAAGGTAAATGTACCAATACTCGTCGGGTTTTGAAATTCACTGACTTTAAAGAACTGCTGTGTGAAAAGTATTTCATTTAGAATTAAACTTTTTGCATAACTAAATAGGAAATTTATCTGTAATTTTAATTAACTAGTTAATTTTTATAACTTTGAGTGATAATAAATACTTATTAAGGCAAATGTAAAAAAAGGGTGATTTGTACCAGTAGCCGTCAGATTTGTACTATTACTCATCAAAAGGACCCAGTAATCGTCATTTTTTGATGCTAATATGAACTCTCAGGACTTGAACTTAAAGTTCAAGATAAGTACCCATTAAAACAAATTGTGATTGTCTTTGATACGAGTGGCAAGTCTAAAAAACAAAAGGTAGAAGACCAAATCCCAAGAAATAGGAATGTTGAATGGGAAAAAAAATACAATTTAGTCCGTCAGTCGGATAATAAAAAAAAATTAGACACGTATGTTCTGCTTTATCATATTAATAAAAAAAATATTTATATACTTAAAACCATAGATATCCGTGCTTAAAACGCATTTAAGTTAGGGAGCAGGGGTTCGCTACGTCACAACTCAATATAAAATCTACCGGAGAGTGACGTCATGCTACATTTTCACTCAATTTAATGCCGTAAACTTTAGGTAAGTAAAAAAAAAAATACGTATTCATTATATTTTAATAATCTATCTATAGAAAAAACACAAATTATGTCAACATCCCTATCACTGAAGGTAGTTAGCTATTAGCAGAGCAAGTAGGCAATAAAAACAGCAAGATAAATTAAATTCTAATATATTTTGCTAAAAAAAATAAGAGAACAGGCAAAATCACAAAATCTGTTTTTATTAGAATAAATTTTGACGTAAAAACGTGTTTTCGCTCAGTGTACTTGGTGTACTTGGACACGAGTGAGGCTTAGCGAATTACGACAAAGCTCCTACCAGTCGGGGCTCCAGTCTTTTTAACTCCGTCATCCAAGAAGGTACCACGCCTGAGGCGAGAAGCAGAGATGCGGGGTTCTGTTCTTCAAAAAAGGTGACAAATCCTTGCTGAAGAACTATAGACCCATCTCACTTCTTAGCCACGTATACAAGCTGTTCTTGAGGGTCGTCATGAACCATTTCGCCAGGAGACTGGACGAGTTCCACCCACCAGAAAAAGCTTCAGCTTCTTCGTGTATGGCATTTGTGGACAACGAGAAAGTCTTTGACTCCATCGAAATATGGGGCAGTTCTGGCAACTCTGCAGCGATGTCGAATTGACTGGCGCTACATCGCAGTTTTAAGGTGTTTGTATAACACTGCAACGATGACTGTCCAGATCCAGGATAAGGAAGCCAGCCCCATCAAACTGCTTAGGGGGCTGAAACAGGGGGATGTGATATCCTCCAAATTGTTCACCAATGCGATGGAGGACGCCTTTAAGACGCTGGACTGCACTGGACAGGGTATCAACGTAAACAGCGAGTACATCTCACACCTTCGTTTTACCGATGACATCGTCAGGAACGCTGGAACAGTTAGACTAGATGCTGCACAGCCTAAATAGAGTCTCTCGGCGAGTTGACCTCGGCATGAATTTGGACAAGACTAAAGTCATATAATATTCGCATGTCGTGCCAATCCACATCGAAGGGGCTCTCTTCGAAGTTGTGAAGGAGTACATCTACCTAGTGTAAGTCATCCAGCTTGGTAGACACAACTTTGAGAAAGAAGCCGACAGAAGGTCCAGTCAAGTTGGACAGCGTTTGGAAAACTTCACCAAGTGTTCTAGTCGTCAATCCCGCAGTGTTTGAAGGCTAAGAAGGATCTTCAACCAATGCGTCCTACCCGCTAGGACATACGGTGCCAAAACGTGGACATTGATAGTCGGGCTAGTCCATAAATTCAAGGTCGGATTCGGATTTTTTTGAAGGCTAAGATCAGAAATTAAGTTACCCGGAAAATAACCAGAGTTATCGACATATCCTGCAGCGTAAGCAAGTTGAAGTGGCATTAGGTAGGCCATGTTTGTCGAAGGACTGATGGCCGGTGGAGCAGACGAGTCCTAGAGTGGACACCACGTATTGGCAAGCGCAGTGTGAGATGCGCCCCAGCTAGATGTGCCGACGACCTTAAAAAGTTGTCTGGGAGGACAGGGTATTGTGGCGCAGCCTGGGAGAGGCCTATGTTTAGCAGTGGACTGCAATAGGCTGAGTTGATTGAGCCGGCGAGCTCTATCACAACAAAATCGCAAGCACAGTTTTGTACCGAGCCTGGGAACTGAGCCCAATGACGCCACGGCTGAGCAAAGCGCTTATTCAGACGTTGAGCGAGCGAAGCAAAAACAGTACCTTAATTACGTAATACACGATCAATCAGAATTTGAATCGTTCTGAAACAGATTGTTAATCCATTGCTTCATCAGTTCGAAAAAAAGTCTGCTCAACAACGTAAATAACCCAATGAATATTGTTGAACCGTCAAAATGAAACAGATTAGTCGGAATCGTTTACGATAATGTGTTGCGTAATTAGATAGCAGGTAAGAGTCAGTAAGATCCCAGTTTTATCGTCAAATGTAGTACAAACCATATAATTGTTTGTACAAGAGAGTTAACATCTATGAAACTATAAAACGGTCCCGATAATAGTTATTATTCGTATTTTGTGGCATAAAACATAAAAATATCTACAACATGACGAGTTTAGAGGCTGCTATAAAGCATGTCCCAATTATCGTCACAAAAGTACATAAAATGACGAGTTCTAGGTCTAGTAGGAATTTTTAGGTACCAATAAATGTCACACTCGATAAATAATACTTTTACATTAAAAGGGTTCCAAATTTCAAGTTAAATCGTTAGTTAATTAACTTAACTAATTCATCAAACAATCAGACTTACCGTAGACCCCACTGAAGCTTCATAAATCAAATCACAAAACTACTTGCTGAGTTCCATATTTAGCAGCTAAACTTGCGAAAAAATTAAAAAATTGTGAGACAAACTTTTCAAGTCTAATATTTCAGACGCCGTTACAGTTAAAACTCTGTGTTGTTATTTTAATTATGCAATATATTACCAAAAATATGTTGCCATAAAAATCGGCTAGTTTAATGTTTAGTAGAAAAAGATATTGATGTTTTTATATAATATGACGATTTCTGGGTCACTGTCGACTTCACCCGCGTTTACCTTAAATGCTTACAAAAAACTTCTAACCGAAGAAATCAATCTTGTTTGGTAATGTTTGTATATTTTTACGCTGCAAAATCAGCAGAAAGGTAGGGCGGCTACCACTAAACGGCCTACGGTCACCGAGACGGCGAGACTATTAGTCCGCCTCTGCTTGTGAGTAAAGTCCATAGATATAAGAAAGAAGGAGATATGCCCGGTACTGGAAAACCCAATGTCTCTTGCCGCTCCCTACTCCCGCGCCATAATTTCACATACACATCAGTAAACCTAATAGATACGAAGTCCCACTCACACTTGCGAATCATAAATCACAACGTACTACACAATCAATTATAAACCTTATCCCATCAAACACAGCGTGCATTTACCATGCACCGTACAACTCACTCACACGAAAACATCGATCACTATCGTTGTGCTGTGCTGTGCAAAAGCCAGTTATTTTACATATACGCTAGTGATTGACTAAATAGGATATTTATCGATTCTCCCATTTAATATCGTATTAAAAATTTGGGAGTTCTTGAAAACTAATACTTAATAAAAAAACGATATACATATAATAAAGATGATATAAATAAACAATACGCAGCTAAAAAAAAATTTTGTAAAACAAAAAATTTCAACATTATAAGAAAATCTAAATGAGTATAAAACAAGATTTCACATCGGTTTTCCAACCAAGCTATAACTGTTGACAAATTGAAGAATAAACTTTAATAGTAATATAAATTCATACGATAATCGACATTGTAGTCGATAACCTACGTTAGTGGATCTGCACAACCGCATCACTAGCTCGGCGCAAGACACAGCGGCCGCAATGCAACCGCAATGTGAAGTATCGTTTTGTGATTTTTAGGTACATTGCTTGTCGAGTCAGTTAGCGACATACTTTAGGTAGTGGTTAAGACGCAATGTATTTACTGCAAATATAGTACAGTCGCTGTGATATATTATAAAAATAATTACGTACGATTTGTTGTTTTTCTTGATTTTCAACACAAATAGAGTCAAATACTTGTGCTGATATATTTTAGGTGGTTCTATGATTTATAAAGTTTATAGTTTGGCTTCGATTTTTACAAGAAACCACTTAACAACACGGTATTCTTAAATTTTATCACGATCGCGGTCGAAAGCGCACTAGTTCGCGGAGATGGCCATTTGCCGAGAACATGAGCAACGTGATCACGACGCGCAGACACTGACACGCCCCCATGCCACTTCTCCTGTTATTTATATTTCTATGGTAAAGTCAATACCAGAACCGACTTGATAAGTTGAGTGCGTGCAACGTTTACACTGGCCAAACATTCAAAACAAAACATGTTGAAACATTGTATGGAACATTGACAGAAAATATACTACTTATTGGTAGATTTAGATTTCAATTTCAACATGTTTTGTTGTGAATGTTTCGCCAGTGCAAACGCACAAGGGAACGACGATGCGTCAACGTTTGCTTGGATGTAAGTACGTATTGTTTTCTTTATTTACAAGTCCTTGGACATATCTAGACTACACCAGAAACCTATTACACTGTGTTAATTATATCTTCTATTAAACTTGTGTGAAGGAAAGCGTAGTGTAGCGAATAGTTTGCAAGGCTGAAGTAGAATTAGAGAATAAGAATAAGATTAATTTATTCTTCAGGAATTGAATCCTTCGTTCTGTTTACATATTGCTCTGCGTGTAATAGGTATATATTATATAAGTTACAATAAATTTCTTAATTTCAAATAAGTAATCTACTATAAAAGGAATATACATAAAACTAATACACAAAGCAAACTAATACTAAAACACGAAGAAAACTAAACGAATTGGGCGGGTCATATTTCGGATGCATCAGGAGATCAGAGGGCCTAGTGTGAGTTTCATTTAACCATCTCGATCTTACAAACGCATCGAGCGCGTTCGACGCTCCGATTGGCCCTTAAGGGGGATGCGCCAAGGTAGCCCGCGAAATTCAAATTTTCTAACGTTTTTTGCAATTTGCAGGTTAGTGTCAGGTTGTATCTTGATTGAAATATGATTTGCGAGCGTAACAAATATGGCTTTACAGAATTATAATCATTAGAATCAGCAATACAACTCCGTATGATAGCATAATCCCCAAATGTCATGATTTCATGAAATCATGACATTTGGGGATTACATGAACTTATAGAGTTGTGTTGATGATTTCTATGATTATAATTCTATAAATAAACATTTGATACGGTCGCAAATCATATTTAACTCAACGTACAACCTGATACTGACCTGCAAATTGCGAAAAACTTATGAAAATTTGAATTTCGCGGGCTACCCTGACGCTTTCGCCTTAAACGATGAAGGCCGGCCGGCTGCCAATCGGAACGCCAAACGCAGTCGATGCGTTAGATCGAGATGGTAAAATGAAACTCACACTAAGCCCTCAGGACATCGATGATCGACATTTCAATCAGGTATCGTCACAGAAGCAGGCGTAAGAAACTCTGGCTTGATGGCTTTAATTCGTATTCCTAATAGAGGGCGAGCGTCTTGCCATCACAAGCAGGATAAAAAACGTGTAAGTATTCATATTTCCACAGTTTAAGAGCGTTTACACAGAAAGTAGGAACATCCAAAATAACTGTCAAATATTTCTCTATTTTGATTAATTTGGCAATATGTATGGAAATAATAAATGTGACTAAAATATTGACTATGAAATGCAATAATAAATACCGTAACACCGAATATTTAGTTTTAGATGTACTAAAATTTGGAAATTTGGGACTTTTCCAAATGCCTTTTTTACACCTAAAACGGTCACAACATCAAATTAAGTGTTATAAATGCAATTCATTATTAATATTCTAGTTCACTCGATAGCCATATTTCTTATTTCCATACAGTAATATTGCCAAATTAATCAAAAAGAAAATATTTGACTACTATTTGCGACGTCGCCAACTTTTTGGAGAAACGCTGAATACATAACTGCAAACACTACAGCAATAACATTGGATAGCATTAAATGCAGACATTTATTATTAAGTACCTAGTATTCGATTGATTAATGTACTTATGACTCAATTTCCTTCGTTCAGTTTCTTGCTTGTCAACAAAATAATGTATTATATTAAGATTTTTATAAAATGTTTAGAAACATACACACACTTTCGGATTTTATAAAACCTTCCAAAATTCAACTTATCTTACCGAGGCTACAAAGCTACAATTTTAACAAAGACCCAAGCCCAACACAACAGCGTCACAAAAAATCCTAGACACAAAAACAGGGGTGCATTAAACCTGGCCCCGAATTTGGTAGTTTTACCAAATATAAACTCTAATCTGCACGACACTGAGTCCAAATTTTATCACCCGCATCAATCTCAGAACTAGCGTCAGGATCGATTTAATACATAAAATATGATCACATAAATATCACTTTCACGACATAAATAGAATCACGTGGTACTTAATAAATATGTCTAAATGACGTAACATTGAAAATATTTTAGTAAGTAATAATAATGATAAAAAGAACACGTGTATACAAAGGAGGTCCCAGGTTTTTAAGAACACTAATTATTATGAGCTTCACTAGAGACTCCCAGGGAGAACAGGGCTTTGTTCCCAGAACGTTATACCACCCCAACTTCGTTCGAGTGAGTCAGTGCCTATCAATGTTTATAAAACTCCTAGTTAGTTCTTATCTAATCCTTCCTCAACAAATTCTCTTAAATAACAGTGAAAATGTCATCAAAATGCATCAAGCAGAATACGCAAAGTAACGCTGAGAAACGACTTTGTTTTATACTATTTACTATACGTCACTATTATTTATTAGTTAGTACTTACAACTTATTATGTCATAGTAACAAAATATGTGTACTTAAGTGAGAAGAAGATAAGTTTGTACTTACTGTTATTGTTCCCAAGTGAAATAGCGCGGTGTAGCGTCCAAGCGTCGGACTCAGCGGTGCGTCGTGTGAACACAGCTGGCAAATACCCACTGACTCCTACAACAAACAAAGTAACGCAAAACATTTGAAGAGAGCACCGTGAGTTAGAGGTGACGTCACGACTCTTCACTCAGATTTTGTTTACATTGAGTGTGATGCCAAAAAGACCGGTAATATTTATAATCTTTTTCTTCAACTATCCACGTACCTAGATAAATGAATCTATTTGTATTACATGCTAAATATTATTGATTTACTAAGGAAAAGACAACTTTATTAAATAAGTAGGTAAGTAACATATTTAATTTCCTGACTCAGTCTGAGTTATAATTATAAATGAGTTGTAATATTGAAATGAAAAGAGCTAATAACTTCAAAAACAATCGTAAATAATTACAGTAATTTGTTTATTATACTGCAAAAAAAAAACAACCGACCTTTAATATATGTCTGACCAGTGTATCGATTTTAGATAGCGTTTGGTCCTTTTATCGTTGTATTTGATTCATAACGATATCTATCATAAAAGATAATATATTATCCCTATTACATAGATAGCAATATTTGAATATGACGCAGACATCATTATTAATATCGAAAGTACTATATAAAAAGGAGGTACCAAAGAACTATCACAAATACAGGTAATCTTTAATGTCTACTTATCTATATCTACAAGTCTACATGAGTGTCAACGTAAACCAATCTAATTTGGTACTCAGTAACAGCCCAATGCAAAATAAACTTTCACTGACGACACACAAGGTTTATTTTAAACAGTTGAAAATTACACAACACAACACTAACCTCCAATTTTCAAGTTCAACAATCCAAAAGTCTTGATTATCTTCGTCATCGTTAACGTCACGTGATCAACGATAGCGCAAGTCACTGTGATACTTAGATTTATTCACGTCAAGCTCGATAACCGAGTGGAATCAACGAATCATGCGTGTGCATGCGAGTTAAAGTCCAATTTATCAGAGAAAGAGCACGAAATAATCGCAATCGTTGTATGAAAACAGCTGACAGCAGATATACAACTAAGCCCCGATTGGCTACCGCTATCAAGGTAACTCTATTTCAGCATATTTTAGGGCGAGTATACAAAGAACCAACTGTTAGGCGTATTTACGATAAAAAACGGTTAATATATAACTTAAAATTTGATATAACTTCGTCAGCGCGTTATTCCGAGCGTTACCAATTAGAGTGCTATTTGTGTGTAATGCGTCAGCTATTGATAACTGAACCGAATGCGTACCTAGCCGCTATGTGTATACATGTACCTACTCGTATAACTAGGCGACACAGCTACAATATGCATGCTAATATTTACTAGATTTCGCAGGCAGAAAAGATAGCATCACAATCTAGAGTTCAAATCTTTTCGCGAACACAAATAAAGGTCAATACGCTGTATAAGAATGGTAATATAAAAATGGGGTTTATTTGTGTTGTACAATGGGATATTCAACAGTTGAAGGCATACCTGTGAGCCAGGAAGTCCCATGTACCCATCCATCAGGCGAGCTAGCAAATTCCTTCTCCTCGATATAAATATAGTCTCCGAGCACCAGTTCAAGTTCGTCACTAGCTTTCGGCGCGTAACCTTGAGTCACTTTGTGAACCTGAGGACAATTATAAGTACCACATTATCGCACACCAGAATACCCGCGAAATTTCGTGTTGTTGCATAGCTTGTTAATTAGTCGAAATGTTTGGTTCATATTCTTTATGGCACCTCTTTACGTCATGCATGAACTACCTATTCGAATTTCAAAAAATATTTGGCCTAGTTCGGCGTGAAAATTGATTCGCTCTTACTATCTTATATGTAGAAGATTAGTACAAGTTTTATCTATGTAAATGACAATAATAATCTATTACAAGAGTATTACTATCTCATTGCTTATCAGTTTTAAGAAAGAGCTTAGATATGGTTATAAATGTTACGTGACTCCTTACGAAGAAGTCAGAGCAATTACGTTCTAGGGTGACATGGTTCCCACGCTCATAATCAGGTACAGTCAATAATGAAAGTGAGATAAGAGAGTTCACAATAGTATTATTAATATATTGATTAAATCGGAGCAGATGTTGAAATACATAACATTAAAAATAAACTTTTGACTTTTATATTTATGAAAAAATCCTATCGAATATTTTCAACACTATTACCTACTATCAACAAACACTCCAATACATTTGTCTAAAGAAACATAAATAAAAATAATTTGTCCTAAAACGAGAATCTAGAATAGTACTCAAAGTAAATTTTTGTGAGAATTTTACTTTGAATTTCCTACTAAGTATACTTTTTTAACTTAACTTTACCTATCAAAAAAACAAATGGAAAAGATAAAACAAAAAAGAATATCATCACCCAAATCAAATTAATTCACAAGTATTCACCTGATGATTAGCAAACCGTGGATCCCGGGAATAGAGCCTCAACTCCCAGCTGGAGTGGTCGGAGGGCTGCATATCATCCACCAGCTTCTTCAGCTCATCGTAAGCGGCCACATCGAAGTGGTATGCCAGGGTTATATGCAGCGACTTCACGTGAGCTTCCAAGTTTATAGCTGGAGGGATAGAGTTACTTGTTAGGGATGCCCTGAGTAGGATGAAAGAAGTGTCTAGAAGTCTATTTGTTCTATTCAGCTACCTTCACAATGAAATGTCTAATATAAAACTAATGTTTACATAGTCTATCAAAGCCTATATCCATAGTCTATCACTAAAACATAGGTCTACATTTTCTTTTAGATTTATGCAGAATATTTTTTTTTTCCTTTCATTTCATCCAGAAAAGAAATATTTTCTTTTAATATACTAGGCATCAAAACACGTGAACACCGAGGTAATAAAAGATATATCGTGCAAGCGATACTCACACACAATCATGCAACCTTATACAAATTACATTATCGTCATGGAACTAACTATAAGAAAGTTTGGCCGCACGAACGGCCGTCGCGCCATTTCCGGTCAAACTTTCTTCATAGTCGGAGTTTCTGCGGCCAAGATTACGGCCGGTCTTGAAGGTGGCTGTGGTGAGGACCCTAAATATTTTATGCGTTCCTCAATCGACAGAATTCATTTCTTATTCAAGCTTATTTAGAAGACAACGAAACTATTATCCGCCTATAATAATAATACCAACCTATTATTGTCCCATTGCAAAGCCAAAGGGCCTCTTCCATTACAGAGAAGGCACGACCATTGATCACACTAAAAGGTTTTTCAAAAACTGTTAAATCCTTAAAAAAATACTTGAAACGTAAAAAGTGTGAAAAAACATGATTGTTTTTTTTACTTAACCATTTCAAAACAGTAGGGGCAAAATGCCTTATTATGGTGAATTTGTCGATAAAATTGATCATATTGCTTCGCCTTAACGGGTCGGACACCGTAACTAGGCACACTGTATATAATAATTATACGCTCGGATTGTGTTGTGATTGAAACTGAGTTTATACGCAATTAGGGTGCCGGATCTCACGCTAAGCAATTGCGCTAGCAACCACTAGACCAAAGAGGCGTTTACAAAACGATTTGATGTTAATAGTGCAAACTGATCCATAGTCGAAGTATCCGTCGTCAAAGTATTTAGAAGAAAGAAAGAAAAAAATAAAAGTTATAAAACTAAAACCCAACTAAGATAAAAAGGCATCTAAAAAGCTATAAACAAGACATCACAGACAGACAAATTAAAAATCCGGAGTCACACGTGTAGGGCATAAATCGAACAGGTTACGTGTGTCTCCGGATTTTTAATTTGTCTGTCTGTGATGTGTTGTTCATATACCTTTTTAGCCTATAAGCAGCAGACGATCAAGACGCTTCCAACGATACCTCATTTGTCAAATTATATTGAGCAATTTAGTTTTTTGAGCAAGTTAAGAGGTAACAGATGAACATACATACATACAAACATACCGGTCAAAATCATAACCCTCCTTTTTGCTTTGCCATAGTCGGCTAAAAATGCGTTTATTGGCATTAAAGCAGAAAAATACTCCTTAAAACTATAAAAAAAACAGAAAACAACGAAAATAATGCCAAAAGGGGGCTCAGCTCAGCATAATGTCAGATGACAACACAAAGTGTACCACCCGACGCTGATTTTCATCTGCAACCCACGAGTGCCATACGCTAGAATAATAAACATAGGGAAGTGTCTGTCCGTTTTAATAAATAAATTAAAAGAATAAATTAAAGGTAAGTAATATAAAAAAAGCTCATACATAATCAAATAAAATGTCGTGAAATACCTGTGTACGTTGTGTTGTGATTAATGAGAAACTAAAATAAATAGGTACTTAGTTACCTAATATCTGTGTATTACCTACCTACATTAAAATAATAAATCTATCATTTGTATATAGAAAGTAATAAGGCAAAATCGTGTAACTGGGTTGTTCTTCTAAACTATGAAACGGAGGTTGGTGCGGTTTTTATTATAATTTTTGAGTAGGTATATGACAAAAATAATTGACAAATAAAAACTAAAACTGTTATAATTGTAAAAATCTAAATTAAAAAACAAAACTAAATGATGTCCATTACTTTTGTAGTTAAGCAATGGCATCACTGGGTTATTAAATACTTTTATCGACAGACGCCTCAAGTATCATTCTGAGTAGACATCATTTATAATAAAAATTAGAATAATTATGCCATTCGAAGAATAAATTCCTAAGCACTGAAAATCGCTCAGATTTATGACTCTAATTTCTGACTAATTTGTTAGGTGACGGTGAGTGCCGTGAAAGGTCGAAAAGAATCATGACGTGTAATAAGTATCACTAACTGAATCATTCCTAACACTTTGGTGTTGAAGAGTAAAGTGGCAGTGGTAGATCGGAATCCAAGTGACTAAAATAACATCACGGATATATTAACCCAAGGGCTGGGCTAGGCGGTTGCAAGAAGTCCTAAGGGGAGGCCGTGGCCCGTGGCAAACAGGCAAGGGAAGGAACACGGGTGGGTTTTAGTCAGTAAGAGTCTGACACGCCCTTCCGCTCCGCCCAGAGCGGGAGACGTCATTTGATGATTTCCCACCCAAAAAAAAAGGGCTGGGCTAGGCAGAGTATAGTACAGACGCCAGCACATCAAGTTACTACAATCTGTCAAATTTCATTAATAGATTTCAACTTTATCGCTAAAGAATAAGGTTCAATGTTGATTGGGAAAATTAAACAGATTGACGTAGGTTGATGTGCTGGCGTCTGTACACCTTAATTTCGCCAGTTAATTTAAGTCCCATATGATGACTTTCAAGTAACTATTGGCAAAAATTCCATCATTATTATTCGACAAGCTACCGCCCGCGGTTTTACCCATCTAATAGCCTATGTCCTTCCCCAGGGTTCAAAGTACCTATGCCCCATCAGAGAAAGCGTAATAAAAAAACATACAAAAATCAAATCTTTTCTCTTTTTGTTTTAGATTTCAGTTTTCATGCAGTATGGTTACGAGGTACAATTACGACTTTATTTCCTACGCAATCATGTTTAAATCCCCTTATATCAGTGGAACCCTTATAAAGTGCAGATAAGTCTCTAGCTAGATTACCTTGTATAAACCCACATAAGTTTTCTGTTAATGCATTCAACCACATACCACGGCTTTATTACTTTGCATACACGTCAGTGATTTTAGAAAAGACTGACTCTCAAATTAATCTGAAGTTATAGATATAAGTTTGTGTATAAAAGATAGTAATAAGTTTTTTCTTTGCCTATATAGTGTCCCAGAGCTGGGCAATGGCCAAAATAAGAATATATGATAAAAATTAATTCAGCACATTCTGTCAGACAGAACTAATGTGAATTTTTGGGATAGGACTTCAGGCTATAACAGAAATTATAATAAATAGAATAACCAATCATCTCAAAAAAGCAACCTGTAATAGATTGATGGAATAAAAACATACTACACTTCGAACTAATCACATTCTCCTTTGAGTTTTTTTTTGTTGGTTAAAAATATAAATACACGTAAACCGTCTACCTTAATTTAACTAAACATAAACATGCATTGATAATAATAATGTTCAACATGTACAATAATAATAAACAAAAATAAGAATTTGACGGCAGCCATACTATTTAGCAGCTGCGAGAGACGGCGACTAGATGGCGCTAGTGGAACGTGCACCGGACGCATCGTACACAAATCATTCACTCTATCTATCATTTGGCTTAAAGGACTTGAGTCCAATCCAGTAAAATATTGTGACGTTTTCCCGCCACTAGCGATCGCCTTTAAAAGGAGCTGCGCTGTGGAATCGGCACGCATTTCGAACGGATGCGTCTTGGTGCACGGACCACTGTCTCTCGACAGTCAGTACTGCCCGGTTATTGGACGTGGAACACTGTCTTTGACAATTAGTACTGTCCTTATTGCGGTGGGTGCATGGACCACTGTCTTCGACAGTCAGTACTGCCCTAAGTGACCGCCCTCACTGCCATTATTAGTTACTTAAATAAGTGTAATTTCATTGCTGTATTTTCTAGATTTAAGATATTTAATTGTAATAAATTTGTGTATTGCCATACCTGAGTTTTACTTCTGATGTCTGGGCCAAACCCGACATCAGAAGTGGGATCGGATCATCCGCCCACCTCTGGCACTTCATCATCACAAAATATGCAGGAAAATATTCCGTTACCCACAAATAGTTTAGAAGCATTTCTCACAAAATTAACTGATGCTCTACTGCCCCGGTCCAATGCACCACCACAACATTTCACAGCATTGGTACCGTTTGATCCTGACGACCCCAATTCAGACATAGGGGGCTGGTGTCGGCTATCAGACACCATAATTAAAAGCAAAAATTTGAAAGGTGTCGATTTAATTATGACGCTGACCCATTGTCTTCGAGGCCGCGCAGCCACGTTACTGACCAAGATACCTCCCAGTCAATATCAATGGGAAGATATACAGGAGACTTTGAAAGCTCAGTTCTCGAGCCCTATGCTTATTCAGGATCACTTTGACAGCATCCTAAAATTTCAAATTATTTCTAATGAGACCCCCACTCAGGCATGTTTACGTCTTTGGCAATTGATTGAAAATATCCCGGACACAAAATTAACTGAAAAGGTTGTGACGGGCTTCGCCATTTCCATATTATCTCAGTGTGATGTTCAAATACGTCGTGAATTAAACTCGACTATGGTAAATGATAAATCCCAGCTATTTCGAGTATTGCGAGGCATATCCTTGAAAAGAAAGTCAGAATTGCCTGACTCAAACGATTCTGATATCAAACGCCCTCGTGCTACGTTTGGCTTTCGTGGCAACTGCAACATATGTAACAGGCCTGGGCATCGTGCGGCTGATTGTCGTGAAAGAAACAAGCCATTTAATCGCTCTATAGTTGCGGATAAACGTGTCGACCAGAAGCCACAAGTCACATGCTACGTCTGCGGGGAGCCAGGCCACGTAGTCTCCACCTGCCCAAAGAGGGTTGATAGGACAAAGAAGGAACATGTTGCTACTGGAAGCAAAGAAGTCAACGTGTGCTCGAAGATTGTTAGAGGTATTATGAACTGTAGTAATATGACATTTCCCTTTATTTTTGATTCCGGTTCCGAGTGTAGTTTAATTAGGAAAAGTTTTTCACACCTTGTTATTGGAAAAAGATCGCATGACCTTATCAACATGACTGGTATTGGAAAGAGTATCGTTAGTAGCACAGAGCAAATCATTTGTAACATAAAAATCCAGAGCGTCGAAATCAGCATCACTCTTCATGTAGTTCCGGATGATTGCCTGCGCGACGCTATTTTATTAGGTAGAGATATACTTGAGCGCGATATTCTTGTTGAAATCTCGGAGAGTGGTTTAACATTCAAGCGGTGTAGGGAGTCTAATATGTGTACCAAAACCAAACCTATTTTTGACATTGATTCAATTAACACTGACTTGACAGGATCTGACAGAGTAAAACTTTTTAATATTTTAACACAATATGCAGATAATTTTATTGAAAGTTTTCCTACAACTAGAATTAAAACAGGACAGCTGAAAATTGATTTAATTGATCCTCATAAAGTAGTACATAGGAGACCGTATAGGTTATCCCCTCAGGAATCTAAGATAGTTGATGAAAAAATTGAGCAATTGTTGACGGCAAATATTATTAGGGAAAGTTCATCCCCATTTGCAAGCCCTATCATTCTTGTAGAGAAAAAGGACGGTAGTACACGCATGTGTGTTGACTATAGGGAATTGAATAGTAATACTCAACCGAATCATTATCCTTTACCTTTGATTAGTGAACAAATTGATAAACTTAATGGTGCTCATTATTTCAGTAGTATTGATATGGCCTCTGGGTTCCACCAACTGCCTGTACATGAAAGTTCCATAGAAATAACTGCATTTGTAACCCCAAAGGGGCAGTTTGAATATTTAGCTATGCCCTTTGGGTTACGCAATGCCCCTTCAATTTTTCAAAAGGCTATTAATACTGCTTTAAAACCCATGAATGATGAAAAGATTTTAGTTTTCATGGATGATGTACTTTCAATTTCAAAAGATATTGATGAGGGGCTAAATCGTTTAGACAAATTACTTAAAACGCTGTCCAATGCAGGGTTCTCGTTTAATTTAAAGAAGTGTTCATTTCTGAAAGTCCAAACTGAGTATCTTGGGTATATAGTTTCAGCTGGGGAGATTAGACCAAATAAAAAAAAAATACAAGCCTTAGTTAATGTCCCAACTCCAAAAACTGTCACTCAAGTTAGACAGCTCATAGGGCTAGCAACATATTTTAGACAGTTTATTCCTAACTTTTCCCAAATAATTCGGCCTTTGTATCCCTTAACAAAAGGAAAAGGCAATGTTACGTGGACACCAGAGCATGACCAAATACACACAAAAATTATCCACATTTTAACGTCCGAACCAGTTTTAAAAGTTTTTGACCCTTCCTTGCCCATTGAACTCCATACCGATGCAAGTAGTGACGGATATGGTGCAATTCTTATCCAAAAATATAATGATAACCCTCATGTAGTAGCGTATTTTAGTAGAAAGACCATAGATGCAGAGACTCGATATCACTCTTACGAGTTAGAGACCCTTGCGGTAGTAAAAGCAGTCGAACATTTTCGTCATTATTTGCATGGACGAAAATTCACTGTATTTACCGATTGTAACTCCCTTAAGGCTTCTCACTCAAAACGTGATTTGACTCCAAGGGTTCACCGTTGGTGGGCTATATTGCAGGCTTACGATTTTGATATTGTGTACAAAGAAGGTCGAAAAATGGCTCATGCAGATTTCTTGTCTCGCAATTTGTCAAACACTAGTTATTCTGAACCCCGTAAAGTAAATTTCCTTGAATTAGATAAAGGTTGGTTAATTGTAGAACAAGAACGCGACTCGGAACTTTCTGAAATAATATCAAAATTACGTAATAATCAATTACCCGAAGAGATATCACATACTTATGATTTAAGACAAGGAATATTGTATAGAAAGATAGAACGTAGAGGAGTTTCGAGTTGGCTACCTATCGTACCTCGTTCTTTGGTTTGGTCCCTAATTAGCCATGTTCATAATGAAATAAAACATTTAGGTTTTGACAAGACTTTAGAAAAACTTTACGAATTTTATTGGTTTCCCGACATGGCTAAATTTGTAAAAAAGTTTATTAATTGCTGTGTAGTATGTAAAACTTCCAAAGGCCCTTCAGGAGCGCAGCAAATGCAGTTGCATTCAATTCCAAAACATCCAGTCCCTTGGCACACAATTCATTTGGATCTAACTGGAAAACTTTCAGGAAAAAGTGATAGAAAAGAATATTGCTCAGTTTTAATAGACGCCTTTACAAAATTTGTACTCCTTGAATATACTCCGGCATTAAGTTCTTCATACGCTGTAAGAGCGATTAAAAATGCTGTAAACTTATTTGGTGCCCCAAAGCGCATAATCGCAGATAGAGGACGTTGTTATGACTGTAGTGAGTTTAAAAACTTTTGTAATGATAATAAAATAGAGCTCCATTTAATTGCAACCGGTTCAAGTAGAGCCAACGGTCAGGTTGAGAGGGTCATGCAAACTTTAAAGAATATTCTTACTGTTATAGAATGTAATTCTAATAATGCCTGGAAGGATGAACTGGGAGAGATTCAACTTGCTCTTAATAGTACACGTTCCAGGACCACAGGTTTTACGCCTATGGAACTGATGTTTGGCATTCAAGGTTACTCACTTAATCTAGCTAAAATAACTCCTAGTTCTTCTGAACCAACTGTAATTAATGTTGAAACGGCTCGTTCATCTGCATCAGAAAATATTGAAACAGTGGCTAACGCTGACACTATACGTTTTAATAAGGGAAAAGCCCGGATTAAACCTTTTGCAGTAGGACAATTTGTTTTTGTAAAATGCGAAGAAAGGCATCAAACTAAGTTGGATAAAAAATTTAAGGGACCTTATAAAATAGTCACTGTATTAGATAATGACCGTTATGAACTTAGACATATTAACGGTTCTAATAGAATTTATAAATTTGCTCATGAAAATTTAAGGGAAGTACCTAAAGGGCAAGAAGGTTATTTAGAAATTTACGAAAATTATAGTGATGATGATAATAATGATGAGCGAACCGTGACGGCAGAAGATGAGTTCAGTATGTCTACTGTACCTGTAAATGATAATAGGACCTTAGATTCAGAGGAAACTTGTACTGTAAGCTCTCGTACATTGACTGCAGATGATTCAGAGGAAACAATTTCTGTGAGCTCTCGCACCTTAAGCGCAAATGATTTAAATGACTCTGAAGAAACTTTATCTGTTAGCTCTCGAACATTAAGTGTAGATAGTTCCGAAGCTATAATAGAATCTTTGAAATGATCAACTAGTATGGTCTCTTCTACTTTTGTGGGAGATGATAATCTATGCAAATAAAATATTAAGATCACTCCTTCTGTTATTGGTGATGATCTGTGATGCGCTGCAGGAATCTCACCTGCTTTAGTGGGTGACGATTTAGACCAGCATGTTTGCACTGTAGGGTTTTTGTTTTTTTAATAAGATCTCTCCTACTGTTGTGGGTGATGATCTGTGATGCGCTGCAGGAATCTCACCTGCTTTAGTGGGTGACGATTTAGACCAGCATGTTTGAGCTGTAGGGGTTTTTCTATTGTAAAGAAATACCTAGACCAGTGATATTTGCTATTGTGATAGATTACGATGATTACGATGCGAATTAATGAGTCTTTTCTCTTTATTAGATGAATGAATGCACTCGAGGACGAGTGATTTATCAGAATGGCCGTGACGGCAGCCATACTATTTAGCAGCTGCGAGAGACGGCGACTAGATGGCGCTAGTGGAACGTGCACCGGACGCATCGTACACAAATCATTCACTCTATCTATCATTTGGCTTAAAGGACTTGAGTCCAATCCAGTAAAATATTGTGACGTTTTCCCGCCACTAGCGATCGCCTTTAAAAGGAGCTGCGCTGTGGAATCGGCACGCATTTCGAACGGATGCGTCTTGGTGCACGGACCACTGTCTCTCGACAGTCAGTACTGCCCGGTTATTGGACGTGGAACACTGTCTTTGACAATTAGTACTGTCCTTATTGCGGTGGGTGCATGGACCACTGTCTTCGACAGTCAGTACTGCCCTAAGTGACCGCCCTCACTGCCATTATTAGTTACTTAAATAAGTGTAATTTCATTGCTGTATTTTCTAGATTTAAGATATTTAATTGTAATAAATTTGTGTATTGCCATACCTGAGTTTTACTTCTGATGTCTGGGCCAAACCCGACAAATTCTATTTAAGCCAAAGTTATGGCAAAACAAACTAAAACAATATTTACCTGAAAAGCGCGTTGGACATGCTCAAGGAGTCATCTACTTCTCTAGCCTATGAAATAGCTGATAAATAAAATAATAAATTAAAATATGGTTAAATGAGGGAAAATAATAAGGTAATAAAGAAGCATAAGCTGTGGAAGAACCGAAGAATTAATAAATAAATCACCTCCAAGAAATATAATTTCTTCTTTCCAAAAACAAAGAAATGTTTTTGTTATAAATTGTAAAATAAAAAAATATTATTTGCATAAATTAGATAAAACTAAATGCATTCTATAATGAGAAAAAACCAAGAGCAACAGGGTGGGACACAAACAATGTTGTACCACACCCATATTGCGTGCTATAGATACTCATAATAAATTCTGAACTGTAAAAAAGGCGCAACAATAAACAGTTTCAATAACAATGGCAAATAAAGAAGCACACAACAACACCATGAAATATGCTAGACATTGTTGCAGAAGCAAGTCACAGAGGACACTCTTACATTTGATAGGTTTCTCTTGAGGCACAGTACACCATGGAAAACATGTTCCCAACGCATCCAGATGTTCATAAGTATCCACCATTACACCCACTATAAAATAATGTTAGGGGAAATTTTATACTACATAATAATATACAGGTCTAGTCTCTACGATGGGTGGTATAAGAAAAACAGTGTAGGTAGGTGTAGGTTTCATATGGAGACATTGCAGTACCCCCACCATGTCGATAAATTATACAGGGTATATAAGAGACTGTGTCAATAAATAAAGGATAGGTTCAGATGGTTACAAAACATAAGTACAATACTTTTTAACAATTATGGTTAAGAATGAAATAAATGATATTAATCAAAAGAGTCTGCCAGAAACTAGACTTTATATTAAGAAATGTTTTTACTGATCATCAGCACTATACATTTAAGGATTAATTTAACTCAATAAAAACCCTGTGTAATTGTAAAAAATCTTTTTTTGTAGCTAAATAATAAAGTAATATCTGATACTCACACACAGAAGACACCTGTTTGACATACTGCACAGCTATTCTTTTCAGATAGTCTGCATGTTCCTCAGAAACAAACAAGGCCATGAAGTTGTGTGACACATAGGGCTCCAGCTTCAGCGGACAGTTAGGAGGGTCTCCCACATTCTCAACCACATGCTTCACTGCTTTCCCTAGTTGCAGTGAAGTCTCATCCGGAGCCTGCAACAAACAATATATAAACAATAGTATTGAAAATAATTTTGATAAGCCACTTAAACTTTCTAATTTCACTCCATGTAAAATACTGGTATTCAGCTGCATCCAGTCGACTGTTGCAGTAAACATAGTTGGGAAAAGGCTAGGCGAATTGATTGAGATTCTTATTTGATTTTAAAAAGAAAAGAAAAAAATATATTTAAATTAGCCTGTGATCCATCCATTGTCAGACAAGACTAAGAGAACTTCCAATAATAATTACTAATTGTGTTGGCAATTTCAGACCAAGAATCCTGTTTTTTTTTTTAAATCCAAGTTACAGAAAACACATTTACCTTGAAAAATGAAACAAGTGTAATATGAGGAGGAAAGTTATGGGCTCCATTCCAACCAGAGATTTCTTTAGATTTATCCCAGAAGTCTAGCAGCTGACTGAGCAAGGGTCCAATAGGACTGGCATAGAAGATGTACTCTCTCGGCTCGTCAGAGTCAATGTAGGCATCATTCACATGAGTCAAAAGCCAATCAGATGCCAATTGGACACTGCGGTTACCAGTTGCTGATAGTGCCTTCAATCTGAAAATAATGGGCATACTTATTACTTATTTAGGAACAAGACAAAAAGCATCGATTTAAAAAAGGAAGTATTATTAATAATATTATTATACCGAAAGATTTCAAGGACTAGGCTACACACCAACCCTTATAATTGATAGACAGGCAGGGTTTCCGTCGGAGGGTCCTATTGTTTCAGGTGAATAATAATCAGAGGTAGTAATTGATTTACTACCTACTACTACAAAATATTGGGGATATACAGCAAATATGTACTTAAATCTTGGGTGATTTAAAAGTGACAAAAATTTAACTTACGCCCGGTGCCTCGGAAATCCCATTTGTAATAGTATTTGAAGTGGAGAGGCATCTTGTTTTACTTTACTTGAAGATGATACTTTTCGAGGGGGAAGATTTGCCATTTTCACAAAATGACTGCGTAAATTACACCAAACTCGCTGCATATAAACAATCCATGAAAAGTGAAATCGCCATCAATCAAACAAACATTACCAAACTAACTGTCAGTGTCAAGTCAAATTGATTTGACATTGTTTGTCAGATGATCAGATCCGGGCACAGATTACTTACGAGATCCATAGAGAATAATCGGTTCGGGACTTAGGTCCATGGGCCGGGGTTTGCCTCATTGACAAAACTTGTGCCCGAGCTTGGGCAAATCAGCAAACCTCATTCAGAGTTTCCATTAGTACTCATTTACATTCTGCTTAGAGTCAACCAGAGAGTAAAGTGAATGATAAGTAAAATTACAATTTATTTACATAAAACCACGATTAGTCCCATCACTAACTCAATCGGTCGACCTTTCATTCTCATTCTATTTTGAAAATCTGTGGGTCAGTCCGCAGCTCAGAGTACTTTAGATATTACTCTGAGGTCCGCAGTTCCCATGGACTTGCAGTTCCCGTATAATACTATTATCTATGGTCCGCAGTCGTCATTCGGTCATTCCTCCATTTCACAGTGGTTTAAAAATTGTGTTGATTTTATTTCAAACGCATTATCACAGTATCAATCAGAACTTAAAAATTACATTAATTTTGTGCAGCACCTGTATTAAAATGTATCTCAGATATTATTTGAACGAAAAGGGTGACAGGCAGTACACATTATCGGTAAATATTTCATTGTTTTTATAACCTAAAACTCACGTGTTTGTTTACAAAATATATTTTATATTTTAGCCCTACGTTTCTAGTTTCTAAAAGTAATTCTGAATAATAGTTCTCCTGACTTTCGAAATAAGTTTCCATACAGAAAGAAGACCCTCTGACCAAAGCTCGAAGAACACTTATCCACCAACCTAATAGGCATCCTTATTTCCAGAATTAGTTTGATCAGAGAATCGGGTAGAGTAATCAGATTTTTGTTATTATTTACAGACCATTGATCCTCATGGCAAACCTACAATATCAGCACATCCAGGTAAATAAACAACCAGATTTCTACAAGTTTGTGTGTGAGGCTCTGAGTGAGTACTAACGGAGCAAAAAACGAAACCATTTGATGTCTGAGCTGGGCTCACACAATCTGCAATCACCTACACTTTTATGCTAGAAAACATTTTATTTAATTTTCTCTGAAATCACTCCATGTTCTTGTGATAATATTAACAAAATTATGGTAGACCTGAATCAAGGGTAGACCTCCCCAAAAGCTACAAATTCAAGAGTTACTGTACTGAATGCAAAGATCTGAAGGAATGAAAAGAAATTTTGCCCAACAATTTTGCTTTACATTTTCAGCTCGCTTCTCCCCTGAAGACAAGTACTCCAGACACAGAATTATAATCAAGAAGAGGTTTGGACTCCTTCTCACACAGCAACCTGAACCTATACTATAAAATAAAATAAGTTTAGTTATAAGTTATACATTACTTTTCTTGTTTTATTCTATTACCTACTAGCTGACCCTACAGACTGTTGTATGCAAACAATAGTTCATACAAATCCCATAGAAAAGAAGACTTTGTTTTCCCATTTTTCCAATTTTCCACGAATCTTCAAATTTTTCTTCCCTTATCCTTATCCTAATTCGGACTATTACAAACAAAAAATAGCCAAATCGGTCCATCCATTCTCAAGTAATGCACTTACCAACAAACGTTAGATAGATAGACAAGTCCATGGTAAAAAAAAACGATTATTATACCATGGACAAGTAACAAACTTATGAAAGTTTGTCTAGGGTTCCGTACCAAAATGGTAAAAAAAGGATGTACGGTGTGACAGTCTGTCTACTACTACAACTAACTACTAAAGCGATCAACTTAAAATTTGGAACAGTTTTAAATGACGTTTGCCCAACTATTTTGCAAATAAGAAAGAAATAGTTTGGAAAATCCAAAAGTGCACGCCTCATAACACTAATTCATAAACGAAAAAGAAATTCAAAACCATTGAGTTGATCTCAATGTTCAAAACATAGTTTTTAACAAAAATTAACAATTTATCACTTTTCATCAATGACGTATTCATTGCTTTTCATGAAGTATGTTTTGACTGCTGTTTTACCCATCAATAAGCGTAGACAGAGTACTCTAATAAGGGTAAAATTCTAACCTCGCAATTCTTACGTAATGTCAAAGACTATTTATTTAGGTATTTACGTTGTGGGTTGCTAGGCAACACGTCATGTCAAGGTTGGAAATATTTAGATACAAAGATATTATGTTTTAGTTAGTATTTTATTAATTATAATTAAACTACTTTGAATAAAAGAGCCATTTTTAATAGGGTTCCTTCTATAGATGAAACGAATGTATTAAAGAAAAATTGACTCATTTAATTGATTTTATCGCAAGCTACAATGTTTTCAAGCTTCATAAATTGACGGACAGGATTTTTTTTTCAACAATTTTGATGTTTTTTTTAATTTCTGATCAATTGTTAAAAAGTACAGTAATAATCTCCATTTTCATCTATACAATGGTATATAAATGAAGTAGGTTCTGTGTACTAGCAGGAGTGTAACAATAAAAACAGTTGCAAAAATGGGGCAAAAAAAATTTTTCGATCATCGTGCAATAATTTTTTTTTTTTTTTTCACAACGCTGTGAACAGGGGTCCTAGGGCATGTGGGGTATCATACGAAAGATCGCAATTTGCACATTCTCAAACATTTTTGTTTTTGAAGTGAGAACTTCTTTAGGCGCGTTGAGCACTTTTTGGGTGAACAAAAAGCGTGAAACTCGCGTCATCGTCACCGCACGCTTGTTTTCACTTCTATGGGTAGTCCCCAAAGACTGCCCCGCATGTTTTTAAAAAACACCGTCCCCCCCCCCCCCTTATCTCCTAAGTTTGCATAGAGAAAAATCTGAAATTATTCTATGTGATAGAAGTTTATGTAAAGATTACAGGAAAAATAAAACGATGTCTCTACTTATCACACTTTCAGAAATCAACAAAAATTATATTAGTTCCACTATCGGTCCAGAGGTGGCGCTGATCTATTCTACACCGCAGTGGTAAAATTCTCTGACGAATATAGGCCCCACCGATGAAAAAAAAAAAGCTGAGATGTGTCAAGGGACACCCGGCGGAACGAAGTTATGGAATGAACCTCACAAAGGCATACCACTAATTAGTACCTGTGGTCGCTCACAGATGGCGTTATAATAAAAAATAAAAATTGTCGTTACAACTTTTGCTCCCAATTTTTTCCGTCTAGCCCGCTATCGCAACGCGCGAAAGAGAACTTCGTTCCAAAACATTTCACGTTTCACAAGGTACGGAACCCTCAATGCGCGAGTCCGACTCGCTCTTAACCGGTTTTTTTTGTTTGTCCATGCTTGCAAGTTGCAACTTAAAACTGACGCAGGTTCGGCATAATCAGTTTAGCCTACGGCATCTCTGTGCTCCTGCTCTGTGGCAGATGATAGGCAGTAGTAAATGGTAAAGACGCAGCAATTACGGCATCAGGTAGGTATCCTATCAATCTCAAACTCAAAACAGTAAATTATTTCTGAAGCAGGTACCTACCTGTGCGAGGTGTAACCATTTAGATGCCCCGCGGTTTTTGAACGCACCTAACTAAAGACCGTTTTCCGAATTAGAACCGGACACGGTTGTTTAGGGAGGTTCCTGTTTCGCATAAGGCGGGAGGAGACGCCTGGGTATCACCATTGTGTGGATCGCCCGGAGGACACGGTGGAGCATACAGTGGAGGTCTGCCCGGCTTGGGCGGAGCACCGCCGTGTCCTCGTGACAATCGGCGGCGGTGACCTCTCGCGTCCGGCCCTGGTCCAGGCCATGGTACGGAGCGAGAGGGCATGGCAAGCCGTCACCTCTTTCTGCGAAGCAGTAATGCCCGCGAAGGAGGAGGCGGAGAAATCACTCACAGTGCTGAGTGTGCTGACAATAATATTATTATGCGTCCCGATTACGATTATGAAAACAATTCGGAACGCTCGTGAACACGCTCACAGTGCTCGCTTAATGTCAATATTTATACCTACTTTGTGACGTCGTGTTAGAATTGACCATTTCATGAAATGGCCAACTGACATAGGCCATAAACTTTTAAACATCAACGTTTAATTCATTATATTTCAGTCGACGTTTGGCCATATCATTAATGTAGGGTAGGTATCCAGGCCATGGTGTAAGCTGTATGAAAAATAGCCAAGTAACTGCGACCAACTTGGAAGTAGCGCTCGCCGGCCACTACCGCGGCACCGCTCGCTACGCTCGCTCGGCTAGCGCGCGTTTTGTCACAGTTCTAACCTAACCCAAACCCAAATGGTCGGGGTGCCAGATAAAAGGCGTAAATTTTGAATTTTTTTAAACTAGTTTTAAGTGCTATGTTGCATTTCACGCCGCGGTAGCGGCCAGCGAGTGCTACTTCCAAGTTGACCACAACCCAATAAAACTCCATCGACTTTTTTGCGTGGTCACCCTACTTTGTTTGATTTGTTGTATGCCGCTGCCATGATGGACAACACAAACAAAGCGACATCAACGCCTCTACCCCTACCGGTGGATAATCTAACTAAGTATTTTACGATATGATGATCACTAATGTTTGGCCACATCATGAATTAGTCGTGCGTGCGTTTGAATGTTCATACCTATCGTTAAACGTTGAGTATTCAATGATCAGGCCGCCTGATCTAAGGATAGCTCAGCTATCTAATTACGCTGTAGGTACGCAACACATTTTCGTAAACGATTCCGACCAATCTGTTTCATTTTGACAGTTCAACAATATTCATTGCGTTATTTACGTTGTTGAGCAGATTTTTTTACGAACTCATGAAGCAATGGATTAGCAATCTGTTTCAAAACGATTCAAATTCCGATTACAGGCCACAGCATAATGTGACCAGTAAGTGTATTATCTATGGTGACCACATTGGGCTCAGAGTAATAACTAAATTGGGTGACCAGTGGTCGATGTTCATTTCATGAAATGATCAATTTTAGATATATCACGACCACGTAGGTATCTAGGTATACCACTTTCTTCTTCTTCTTTGGTTATGTGGCGAACGGTAGCCAAAACCACAATTTCGACGTTAGTAATTAATAATTAACGCCATTTAACGAAATAGAGACTATTCACTGTCGTTTTTCGTCGTGCATGTTTCGTGACCTTGGCGGGACCGCGGGACGTACCTACAGCCAGAAGGACCGTGAATAAGGCTTTTTATACACTATGGTGTGAACATTTTGATCATAATTTACTCAAATTATTTATTTATTTGCTCTCACATCGGCACATTGCACTTTTTACTTAAAATTTGTTGGATTGAGTAACTAAAAGATCCCTATTATGACATTGCAAAATACCAAATACAGTGTATTATCTATGCCAAATACTATGGCAGCACCAATACCCCTACATGAACGTTTTGGCTCCAAATTCAAAACGCTAAACACTCCGGTTGCTATGACGATTGTTTTGTTTATAATAAAGAATTTCAACCTGTGTATTGGAGAATTTCGAATAGTTCTTGGAATTATTTTTTATTATAGATATGACAGTGGTTTCATTTTGTAGCTAATAATATAATCTGAGTTCTGAGAAACAAGCAACATGGGTGACGTGAGTATTAATACAATATATTCCGCAGGCTTTACCAGATACAAGCAATATCGCTATCGCGCTCGTCCGCCTTTAGTCACTTTCATAGATCCTAATCGTTATTATTCTAAGATCCTAATACAATAAATACACATAAATACGGGAGTCGCTTTGGACCAGTACCTATCTATCGCTACTGAGTGCGACAACGATATCGCTTATATCTGAATACCTACCTATGCCTTTATTTTGCTGGATTCTAAGTAAATATAGAAATTGTCCCAACTGGCAGAGCATCATCATGATCACATCAGCCTGTAATCAATATTACGAGTTGTTTAGTCTAATCAGTAAGATGAAAACGCGATCTCAAAATTCAATGACTTTTTATTTTGCCTTTTTTTGACAAGTCCTCATTACCTTTTTAAACATGACAAGGTATCTATGGTGACACTCATTGCGTTTAAAGAAGTTTGCATACTCAGATTTTAGTTCTCAGTAGTCCCTCATCCACAAGCTTGCGAAGCCTAGGTCTGGGCAACGGCTAGGTGAGAAGATCCGCTAGTTGAAGCGTGCTTGTTATGTTACCTTCTTTATTAGCAGCTCTCCCTCGTGGATCCAGGATTGTACCTAGTTAGAATTATTTGATTAGAATTATTATTCTGATTAAACTTTTTAGCAAGCAATACCTAGTAAACCTTATAATTAAGGTTCACTTTAAGATTTGTCGCAGAGGAACTCAGATGCTTTTGGGGGTGGCTTGAGCCCATTAGCCGTCCCCCCCCCCCTGGATCGGCTACTGGCAGCTCTCTATTAGTCTCTCTCTTATGAAGAAGTGACGTGTACGGATGTGTTTGGCTAACTTTACGTAGGAAGACCCTTTTATGTCGTACGAGACTTCCTATGAGCCGAGTCAACCATACACATTCTCTCGAAGCTTCACTGGCAGCGATCACTTCAGCTTCCGATGTCGAAATAGCGACATTTTGGTGTCTCTGACTCATCCAGGAGACTGGTCCTCCGGCATACAGGCAAAATACTCCAGAAGTCGGTTTTCCAGTTCCAATACCGCAAACGTGGTCGGCATCCGCTATATGACTCAGTATTAAATCATTAGTAGAAGACAAAAGACATGCAAACTTTGTATGTTGGTAGGTGTGGTGTAGTGATAGTGAGTAGCATATTAGACAAGACCTCATCACCCGTAAATTTTATACCTTTTTTTGGCAGCAGTCTCTCACAAATGTTAACTAAATTTTTTTGATTAAGTACTTCCTCTCCGAAACAACATTTGTGATGAGAAATTAATAATTCATCATCATCATCAGCCTATTTATGTTCCCACTGCTGGGACACAGGCCTCTTCTCTGTGAGAGGGAGTGGGCTGTAATCTACCACGCGGGCCCAGTGCGGGTTGGTAGATGTCACATGTGTTCGAATTTTTTGGTTGTAAGACATGCCGGTTTCCTCACGATGTTTTCCTTCACCGTTTTGAGAGCAGTGGTGATGAAATTATTTACACAAAGTAAAGCGCCTGCTTGGCTTCGAATCCACGACCTACAACTCGTAAGTCGGGGCCGTTACCACTGGGCCACCACTGCTCATAATTATTAAATTATTATTACCTTTTTTTAAACATGAAAAGGTTTCTATGGTGACCTCATTGCATTCAAAGAAGTTTGCATACTCAAATTTTAATACAGGTTGCATGCATTAACTTTATCAATAAATAATAGGTGGTCATAATAATCCTGAAACAACAACAGTCAACGCCGAGGCGACGACGACGGCCTCTTTAAAAGTCGTGCGGGAATCCGCTTGCACAGAGCATGTAACTTTTTCATTTCTCATGCTCGGAAAGTAGTGTATGTTTGTTCCGAGTAGAGGGTGGAAAACGCTGCTCTAGGGCGGGAAAGACTCATAGTAATTCCCACCCTAGGGCGGGAATGAATTTTAAAAATATAACTTTTGGTTAGGTAGTCGGCTACGAAACTTATTAGGTACATGAAAAATATCGAATAGAATAAAAAGAAAAAAGCTGTGGCAGTGTTTCCACATACGTTTTTGGTTTTTCCCCAGTTTCCTAATGAATTATCCCTAAAATTCCCTAAAAATATAAAAATTCGTTGGTTTCGGGTATTTTTAATTTTTTTCTCATAAATACCTAGACAACATTCATTATTAACCAACTCTAGGTATAATGCGACTTATTTCCGATGTCGTCTTAGCCACGGAAATAGTACTATTAACTTAATAACATGGTAAACTAAAATTAGACGAATTACAATCATTACAAGTTTCAGGGAATCCCCTTTATTCAATCGGTGGTACGGTACCATAGAGTAAAGCTTTGTGCAGACCAGCGCGACTTGTCGCGCGACGCGATGCCGGTTATTGTTATACTATGGAGTTTTGTATCGTGTCGCGTCGCGCGACAAGTCGCGCTGGTCTGCATAATTCTTAAAGTAGTACATCGGGTGCTGCCTAGTATTATAAACAATAGGGCTACCAACTCAAGTTCAATTTTTCCCTAAAATTCCCTAAATCCCTGCCAAAATAAAATATCCCTAAACCATGCTTATTACCTACTGGCCATATTTCCCTAAGGGAGAAATCCCTAAAAGTGGAAGCACTGGGCTCCGGTCTTGTGAGGATTTTTTTTTTATTCACGCTGGCTGTTTATATAGAACAGCCAGTGTGAATTAAAAGAAAAACCTAATACGCGGGACGGCCCGCAGCGGTGACGCGAGGTGTTCCATATTTAAAAAAAATCACAAATTGTTCTAACTTCTTAGTTCATTTTAAATAGTAGGTCTGTTAGTCTGCTGTACTCATGTTATACTTATCAATAAATATTTTAAACACCTTTTTACTTTCCTTATATTCGAAATGAAAAGTAGAGTGTTTAACACGGGTGAAAGACATCAATTCCTACTCGGACTACAGGGCGTCTAAATACCTCGTATGGGAATTGATTCCTTTCGACCCTTGTATAACAAATTAACAATCTACTATTCCGCTTGATATACGGAAAGCACAGGATCGAATGACGTGATGATGCTTGGGAGAGGCATATGTCCAACCAGCAGCGGACTTATTTCGGCTGAATGACGATGTTTTAATAGATTCTGAACCGATCGACCACGACCCATAAATTCTACAACTTTTCAGTTTTTTTTTTTTTCAGAAAGAAGAAGTTGATCTACGTTTAGAGTTTTTGAGCGACTACGTCCTGAAAACGCTAAAACAGAAGCTAGACAAATGGGCTAAGTTCATTACTGGCGATGACAGGGTCAGTATTAACAATCTTTAATATTGTTGGTGCCTAAGGTGCGTTAAAGCCAACTCCCACGGTGCGCCATATCGCGGACGCGCACCAGCCCGCACGAGGACGCACCGCCACGCACGCGTACAACGCGCGTCTGCGCTACCACGCACGCTAGGTTTCCCACGGTGCGTCGTGCGCGTGCGTCCGCGATATGGCGCACCGTCGGAGGGCGGCTTTACACGAGCAACATAATTGCTCAATTATGTAAGCAATATTCGGTAACTGGAGAAAAGTTGTACACCTCTGCCTAGCCCATCGGGGATTGCAGGCGTGATGTGATGTCATGTGTATGTGTATTGTAAAATATGACGTCACGAAAACATTAAACAATTGGGTATTGCCACCATGGAACAATATTGTTGCTAACAATTTAGTGTTAGCACCGTAACGGTGCTCTTACACGAGCCACTAACTTACACAATTCTTGGCAATTTCTATACAATCTTGGAATTGCTGTAAATTGCCCGATTCAATTGTGACCCTGGGGCTACATTGTCGCGTTATCGCGAACTTTACTTCGTGCGCACTCTGTTGCTCAGCGAGACGTCGAGCGGTGTACGAGGGAAAGCACGCGAAGTAAAGTAAATTCGCGATAACGCGACAGTGTAGCCCCATGGTTATAGACACCGTCGCAACATTGAACGATTTGGAGCAATTTGAAAAAGATTGCTCCACACTACTTTCGGCATCTATTGGTGAAATAATAACGCGTGGAAGCGCAGCTTTATGTAAGTATCATATTTAGTTGCCTCGGGGCTTTTTCCACAACGTCTGCGAGCCCTAATTTTTTTTTTCTTACAGCACATGCTGCACAGATTCTTCGACATTCCAAAGAATGAATTGCTCGTATTTCGTATGAACACAGCAGGCATGCTCACGTGCTCCCTGACTTTTCCGCCCATCTCTAGGGGTAAGGTGGTGTACTTCCTCAGAAACGTGGAAGAAAAACTTACAGCGGCAAATATCCGAAAGGTTTGTAAATTATTTGTTTGAAAACCGCAGAACTACAGAACAGCGATTGAAAACTACCTCGGTTGGTCTAGTGGTCGCAAGCGCGACTTCTGTAGTGATATATTATAAGGTTTTCTTATGCTAGGGCTACATTGTCGCGATAAAGCGAACTACAATTCGAGCAAACGAGACGTCGAGCGGTGTCCGAGAGAGAGCGCGCGAGATGTAGTTCACCTTATCATGGCAATGTGGCCCCAGCATAAGAATTTATTATGCTAGGCTACATTGTCGCGATTACGCGAACTACACTTCGCGCGCTCTCTATTGTACAGGAAGACGTCGTGCGATGTGCGAGAGAGAGCGTGCGAGGTATAGTTCGCCTTATCGCGGTAATGAGGCCCCAGCATAAGAATTTCTTATGCTGGGCTACACTGTCGCGACAACGCGAACTAAACTTCGCGCGCTCTCTGTTGTACAGCAAGACGTCGAGCTGTGGGCCTCTCGCACACCGCTCGACGAGAGCGTGTGAAGTGTAGTTCGAGTTATCGCGATAATGTAGCCGTAGCATAAGTAGCTAGCTATGCCCCCTAGGGCGCGTAGTAGACTATCATAGACCCTGGTTTAGTACGGGTTTTGTCGACGGAAGAATAGACAACATTACAGATTGCGATTGTTTAGCTGTCATTTTGTGTATTCTTCCGTCGACAAATCCCGTACTGTGGTGATGATAAGCGTGCAGAGCGTTTGAATTTGCGTCCGGTTGATGGCAATAGGTTCGCTGCTCGCCCCCTGTTAAGGAGGATGCGCCAAGGTAGCCCGCGAAATCCAATTTTTCTTACGTTTTTTGCAATTTGCAGGTCAGTATCAGTAGGCCTAACAAGCCACACGCGACAATGTTTATATCTCGCGCGAGTAATTGTCGAATATTTCTGCACTTTACTCGTTTACTGACAGCGCTGCCATACAAAATAGTCGACTCGTTCTATCAAACTTGATGTTTTTTCGATAAACCCTAACATGGCACCTTAGTTATCTCGAGTTTTGATAATTCAACACGAGATTTATGCGATTTTTCTGTCATTTAGTCGTCCTCGATTTTGATGACGAGAAGAGTAGACAAAATTATGATACAAAAAAAACTCCAAAATAACATGGCAGTTTCATAATAAAAAATAATAATTTAAATCATAATCTTACTTTATACTTATTTATTTTATTTGTTTTATTTATTTTACTTAGATATTCTATTTATTTTATTTATTTATTTTTTATTTGGACTTGTCATCTTAGTCATCATTTTATGTTACAATATAATTAAAATACTTTGTTTTAAACTACTATTTCTACTGGAACGAAGTTTTTATATGGAATTTTTCACTTTTTGTATGGAAAATAACTAAAATTAATACCTGTTGAGTGTAAACAACGAAATATTTGACATCTATTTGCGACGTTGCCAACTTTCAGAATAAACCCTCTTATGAAGTTGTATTGCTAATTCTTATGAATATAATTCTGTAAAGCCATAATTGTTACGGTCGCGAATCATATTTTAATCAACATACAACCTGACACTGAGCTGCAAATTGCAAAAAACGTAAGAAAATTTGAATTTCGCGGGCTACCTTGGCCCATCCCCGTAGCATAATGAGACTTCATGACGTAAGCAGTAGTTTGTTATCTTGAAATCAGTCGAGATAATTAATTATTTAGAAATAGAATAACATTACATATAATTAAACACATATTATTATGTATTATACTTATTATGAATGTATTGTGTTGCGACGAGTGCATTCCAGCAGTGAAGATTATGATGCAATCAATCTCTCTGCACTGTATTTAGTGTTAAATTATAAAGGGTAAAGTAAGTAGGTAATATTACTACGTAAAAAATAATTACAATATCTTTATAAATCTATAATTATGTAATTTTTACGTTCCTGTGTTTGTCACCTAACTCCCTCCTAAACGGCTGGACCGATATGGATGAAATTTTGTGTGTGTATTTGAGTGGGTCTCTGGACGGTTTCAAAATTCAATTGGACCCGGTAAGTGGCGCTGTTCGGGCAGGACAACGTCTGCGGTCTGCCAGGTCCGCTAGTATAATAGTTATTTGTTATACAAGAGTGCAAAGTTGCTTTTTAACCGCGTGTTCAATTTTGATGACCGAGCAAGCGAAGGATTCTAAAATTGAATCACGAGCGCAGCGAGTGATTCAAAATTAGAAGCCTGAGCGTTAGCGAGGGAATCAAAAGAGCACGAGGTGAAAAATCTTTGCACTCGAGTGCAACACGTAACTTTTCATTCCACCTCAGCGAGGAAATGACTAAATGCAAAAAAAAAAACGTTTACAATCACAAGATAGGTACACTTTTATTTCAGTTTAGGTATTAATTACTACATTATAACAGGTAAGTATTACAGAATAATCTTTAAATTATAACAAAATAATACTAAGGTATTATTAAGAAAATTTTAAAGTAACGTTGCTACAGTTATTTAAATTGAGTGTAATATTTTTGTTTGGTACTGTAATATTGGTGTTAGTCACTTGTGTACTGTTTTTCGGTAAACTATCTGTCATACTTAATAGTTGTACCGATTCATCGGATTCCCTTGGCGTGAATGTTGGAGAGAGAGGGAGATGGTTAGGTGTTTCATAACGGCTTATTTTTGATGTAGAAGGGCCAGTCCAAGGATCCGATTGAGGCTCTTTCAGTGTAATGGCTCCTACGATGCCTTCACATATTTTAGACTTATTTTGGATGGAATCCTCTATGTATCCCTCTACAACTGCATTGGACTTCCAGCCTCCGTGGCGCTTAAGGGACAGGAGATCAGCTCCGGAATCAGCCAAAAGTGTGGCTGAAGTTCGTCGGAAACAATGACCCGTGTACAACAGGGGTTCTGGAAGTTCAAGAAATGTTGCTATTTCTCGTGGGATACTGCCAATTTTATTAGTACCCATAGGCTGTCTAACACACTTTCCATTGCGATACTGTAGAAAAAATCGATTGATTGGAGTGTTAGGCGGGCGTAAGGCTTGTTATTTCTCAACAATCGTTACGTATTCCTTGCGAATGACGAAGTTGCGGTCTCTTTTTGTCTTTGTATTAGGTAAATTAATTAATAGTAAGTCATCTGAATGTTTCTCAATGTTTTTGACATTAAGTTGTGTTAGTTCATTAGTTCGACATGCTCCGTTTATTCCAATAATAAGAACAATCTGTAACGTAAAGAGTATTGTAGTAGTTATATGAATAAAATTGATATGAACGCATAATTATGCCTATCAACATCTACTAAGTATACTATTTAATTGAGATTAATATACTTAAGTAGATACTGAATGTGCAACTGACTTACTTTTGCCGCCAAATATACGGAATCGGGTGCTTCGTTAAGAAACTTTTCAATATCAGATACTGTGAAAACCTTCGATTTTTTTGGTTGATGACCAGATGAGGCTCTTTTTAAAAATGCCACTAATTTAGGATAGGTATCGATATGTTTGTCTTTTTTCATCTTTATTGTTGCTTTTAGCATCGAATACGTACTCCATAGAGTGCTTGCTTTCTTGTTCTCGGATAATTCTATAAAATATGCCAGCAAAACGTTTTCTGAGAAAGTTTTGGCTCCTTTTGCTAGTCGCCACGTGTTGAACATATCGTACTGTTTTAAATACTTCTCGCGTGATTGTTGAGGGAGAAAGCTCATTTGCGCATTATTAACAGTTTCAGTCAATTCTGTTGGCGTCAAGCAAACTTCCTCGTCGCTAGAATCACTCATTTTAGTTTTTTCACTTGTTTTCAAGTTTCTTGTTTTTAATAAAAGGTTTAACAATGACGTGAAAAAATGCCGCGTAAAGAACCGCGTACAAAGCAAATTGAAAAAAGAACACCAAGAAGGTTCCGAGTCTGAGTTTTTAAAAAAATTAAAAAAAAGTTGTATGATATATTCGGCACCATAGAGGTAGCAGTAAATAGGTTTAATGTTTTTTTTAATTCACAAACTTAGTGCACACGATGTTCTAAATTCAATTTACTTTATCCTCTAGCGAATAAAAACGGCTTTTCCACTCAGATATTGAAGATTAAAAATACTCTTTCCGAGATGGTGGGATGAAAATAATATTTCTCATTATTTTAACTTTTTACCTAATCAACACTAAGGGCCTATTTCACAATGTCCGAATAGCCACTACTTACCGAATAAATTCAAAAATAGAACAGAATTTGTATGAAATTATCTGCCAAGTAAGTTAATAGGAACTTAATCGTAGGTGGTGAAACAGGCCCTAAGATCAATTAATTAAATTTAAAATAGAATTGTGAAACTTTTATCAAGGAAATTAAAGGTTTAGTAGGTATTACCTGCATTCGTTTCAGCTAGCATTTATTAATTTAACATAATAATTAATAAAAGAACTCTTGACATAAAAAAATCCAATTGCAACTAAAATTAAACCTTTAATTCTCTTTATCACTATCATGTGCATCAGTTTCAGGGAACATATCAGGCACTGCTCCATCATGCCTCATATTTACATAAATTATAACTAACGTTAATTTGTTTCTTAGGCTCTCACTATCGGCGAAATGTCAGGCAATGTACTACACGATTTAATGACGTTGGCGGATCATGTGATCGGGCCTCTCCTATGCAATCCTGAGAACCAGAAGGGATGGCCCAAGATAGTGAAGAATGATATGATGAGACATGTTAATGATCTGAGGAATTTGATGTATCAGGTTGGTTGGTTTAAACCTTAAAAGAAATACAGATTCAAGAATTCTCCTTATCTCAATATTTATTTTTATTAGAGTGGACCCTATAAATGCCCAGCACAGTCACAGCGCAGCACAGTCGATCGATTGTATCTGTTACAACCCGTGTGCCCAATGAGATTCCCCATCTACTCCCAGCAACTTCTCTTCTTCAGGCTCCGTATAGGATATTATCAAAAAAAGATGAAACAACTAACTTTTACTTATAGACAGTAGAAGTAGAAGAAGGAGGAGCTCGTCGCTAAATAATAACAAGCCGCACGGGTCGATCCATCAGGTTAAGCTACGCTTGCCGGAGTTGGTCAGTGGATGGGTGACCATCTTTACATACCGAGACTCCTCCGTGCCTCGGAAAGAACGTTAAGCCGTTGGTCCCGGCTGTCATTCGTGGATCTTTGACAGTCGTTACAAGTCGTCAGAAGCCCGAAAGTCTGACACCAGTCTTACCAAGGGGTATCGTATTACCCAGTTACTGGGTTGTGGAGGTCAGATAGGCAGTCGCTCCTTGTAAAATACTGGTATTCAGCGGCATCCGGTTAGACTAGAAGCCGACCCCAAGATAGTTGGGAAAAGGCTAGGAAGATTGATAGTAGAAGTAGAAGTCTCAGTGCCAAATTTCAGGTTTCTTACTTTAAGAACGACAAACGTCCAAGAAACTTTCATTCCCTATTTAACCCCTTTTGAGCAGTTTCAACAAAAATCCTTCCTTAAATACAACCCGAAAAAAATAACTGTCCGATTCGTTAGGGCGTTGTTAGGTATCGTAGGTACTGAGAGTATATTTATGTGCATTTTTTTCCAATGGAGAATTTTACCGGGTTTGTGCACTACAATCGCCACATTTTTTTCCGATGGGGAATTTTACCGGGTTAGGGCGTTTGTGCACTACAAGGAATTTTACGGTCCGGCAGTCCGATTCCGACCAAACTAGTATAAACATTTATGGCATGCCATATCAATCAATCTTCCTAGCCTTTTTCCCAACTATCTTGGGGTCGGCTTCCAGTCTAACCGGATGCAGCTGAATACCAGTATTTTACATGGAGCGACTGCCTATCTGACCTCCACAACCCAGTAAGTGGGTAATACGATACCCCTTGCTAAGACTGGTGTCAGTAGACTTTCGGGCTTCTGACGACTCGTAACGACTGTCAAAGATCCACAAATGACAGCCGGGACCAACGGCTTAACGTGCTTTCCGAGGCACGGAGGAGTCTCGGTATGTAAAGATGGTCACCCATCCACTGACCAACCCCGGCAAGCGTAGCTTAACCTGATGGATCGACCCGTGCGGCTTGTTATTACTTAGCCACGAGCTCCTCATGGCATGCCATATAAGACCCTAAAAAATCGGACTGCCGGACGGTAAAATTCGTCGTTTAGTGGATATCTACAAGTCATAACTTATGTATGAACCCCGTTGAAAATTTTCTAATTTTAAACGGATTTGGCGTAATTTTGGTACAAAAACTATAAATTTTAAATAGACAAGTTATAATATAACTTATGTATGAACCCCGTTGAAAATTTTCTAATTTTAAACGGGTTTGGCGTAATTTTGATACTAAAAATGTGAATTTTAAAACTTTTTTGTTTTCAATAATACTTAATTAAAAAATATAATACTTTTTGGTACTGTTATTGCAGTACCTATGTATGTGGCATTTACGGATTGGACAGGGTTTTTTTAACATAATCTATACATATATTATAAATTATAGTCGGTTTTCATGTTTGTCTCTATGACCGCGTTGTTCACCATCGTTTAGAGAACTTATTCCGGAAGGTTTAGGTGTATTAGTATTAAAGTGACGTTTACCTAAGAAATCTCGATGTTTTGTGAAGGCGTAAAAACCGTGCGAAGCAGGAGCGGGTCGCTAGTATTGTACATAAGCAACTCTTGTTCAAACATGCTTCTAGACCTAGCGATTTAGGTTGTGCTATCAGTGAGTGTATAAATTAATTTAAAAGTGGATTACATATCTTCAAATTGCAGTTAAAAGGAGAAATGTCTAGTCAAGTACTGCTGCCGATGCCAGCCGGTGTACAAACTATTTACCACGCGGAAGCCAGGCTGAAACAAAGGTATGAAAAATTCAAAAAAATCAAGTAGGTATGTTACATAATATATTATGTGTGTGTACGTAGGTATTTTTACTGAAATTAGCTTAGCAATAAGGCAGGTCCCTTGCGTATTTTCTATGGGTTAAGTTAGGTTAGAACTGTGACCACCGCGAGCTGAGCGAGCGAAGCGAGCAGTGCCGCGGCAGCGGCCGGCGAGCGCTACTTCCAAATTGCTCGCAGCCAGGCTTATCGCAAGGTGCATTACGTTGCAAACAAGTTGGATACCAGCACCCTTATTACGTAATGCACGATCAATTTTAAATTGAAACCAATTGAAAAAGATTGCCAGTCCATTGCTTCATAAGTTAGACAAAAAAAATCTGCTCAATTTTTTTTGTCGATCTTATGAAGCAATGGACTGGCAATCTTTTTCAATTGGTTTCAATTTAAAATTGATCGTGCATTGCGTAATTGGGGGGCGGTTCTCAATTTGTCGCAATCTATACACTATTAGTCCGTATGCGTATGCGTCCGTCCGTCTGTCTGTCAGCAGGCTGTATCTCATGAACCGTAATAGGTAGACAGTTGAAATTTTCACAGATTGTGTATTTCTATACATCTGTATTAAGAAATAATAAAAATAACATAAAGTTAAAAATTATAGGGGGTAAATGAAACGTGTTATTTTTACTAAAGTAAAAAACGTAGTGTTAAATATTGTATGGTGGTACGGAACCTTTCGTGTGCGAGTCCGTCTCGCACTTGGACAATTTTTTTATAACTTTACAGCGATGGAGAAGACGTGGACTTGTACTTGAAGACGAACATAGAAGGAGCTGTCATAAAGTGGACGCAACAAGTTCATGACTTACTGGCAGAGGATTCTTACATAGGTAAGCTATCGTAGCATATGCACCTAGTAATAGGTACGTATATGTATAAAGTTTAAAAAGAAGGAAATAAAAGTTTAATAAAAAATTTAAGAAACCCCCGACACAAACAAAATCCTTTAAATTGTTATAAAATAAAATATACTGGCCCTATAAGTTTCATATAATTTAAAAATATTTTGTCGTCGTAAATTGAAAATATATTTTCTACAATCGCATGCCGACGCGACGACAAAATATTAAATACAATTTAAATTATATGAACCGGTTCCGGTTCCGATCTCTGTACAGTGAACACGTATGTGAACAACCTCCACGAATAATAATGAATATCAGTGATAAAAAGTGCCAAGCAAACGTATTTTCACTCAAATTCTTCAGAACAACCAACAAGAAGTAGGATCAAGAACGCAGGGCAGATTCCGTTATTTGTGAGATAAAACTGAAATAATCATCCGGCAAATACCTAAAATTGTGATTCACCTCCTTAATTCGTGATATTCGATAAAGACAAGTGACAGCACACAGTATCAGAAAAAATTGGTGCCAACATAACCAATTCGCCCAAGTGACATTGACAGTAACAGTGTCGCTTCTACAAAATTTAATATTACCAAAACTCAGTGTTACCACAATAACGAAGCACAATTAGAAGAAAAAAAAATGGTTAAAAACATGGAACTGTTGTTAACAAAACTTGATGAGAAGCTAAACCAACAAACCCTACTCATAACAACTTCAGTAACAAAAAATGTGATGGAAGCACTAGATGAGAAATTGAAAACAATCACGGAAGAAAATAGCACCCTAAAAGCGAAAATTTCCGAACTAGAACGAAAAATTAGCTCCATAGAAAAGGAGAAACGAAAGAATAACTTAGTCTTTTTTGGAATAGAAGAAATAGGGAAAACAGAAAGTGAATTGGTGGATTACATCAAAGAAATTATAATAGACGCAGGAATACACTTAGATAGTCAAGAAATCAGCAATATTTACAGAATTGGGCAACGAACCAACAATAAAAACCGCCCAGTCGTAATCTCCATCACAACTACATGGAAGAAACACACGATATTGAAAAATAAGTCTAATTTCCCATCAGGGCCCTGTTTAATAAAGCTGACAATTGGACATATATGTCAAAAACTGACAAAATTGTAGAATTGTCGCGCTTAGGCTGTTTAATAAAAGTGACAAATATGTCAATAATCGACAGGTGATACCTTGACATATTTGTCATTTAAAAACGCGTTTAATAATATATATTGCGAATTATCCACCATGACAATTATGTCGCCTGTAAGTTTTATTAAACAGAAAAATTGTCAAATTGTCACTTTTTGACATATGTCGGACTTGTTGGATTGTCAGCTTTATTAAACAGGGCCCAGGTATTTATGTTAAGGAAGACTTCCCCAGGGACGTACTAGAAAAACGGAAGCAGTTACAATTACAAGTTGAAGAGGAAAAGAAGAAAGGAAACATCGCGTTCATAAAATTCGACAAACTTGTAGTAAAAAACCAACCGATAATAACAGAGAAAAAAGGAAAAGAGAAGTTTCGGGTTCACCGAACTCGTCGAATCAAAAGAAAATTAATACATCAAATAAATTAGCACAACCATTACCAAACTCTACAGGAACAGAAATCATAAGACCCAATATGCTGAATTATGTAGAGCGTGGAAGGCCAAATCCCTTATCCACCCCCACAACTTCAAAAAACTTGTAACTGTCACCGACACCCGGAACCAAAACAAAACAAACATCAAAACCTCATCTAACCCAACTTTTGAAAAATGCACCCCAAGCCGGCCGGTCACCGTGGGGGAAGACGACCAGTACCCTCCAAATGACTCACTCAAACATCAAGCACCTGCATACTCTAAAAAACCTCGTCGAAAGGACGAAATAATACACATCGCAACATATAATATTCTCTCCCTGAGAACTAACGAAAGCCTAACTGAATTGTTATTGGCACTAGAAAACATAAAATGGTCGGTGATTGGATTAAGCGAAGTGCGACGCCTAGGAGAGAGCATAGAAGACCATAGTAATTTTATTTTCTACTTTAAGGGAGATACACCTGGCCAACATGGAACAGGATTTTTGGTCAACAACGAATTAAGACAATATATTGACGAGTTTATTGGCGTATCCGAACGCATTGCAATTCTCAACTTGAAATTACCGCCCAACAACAAAATGTGGTCAATTGTACAAGTATACTCACCAACCGAACAATCTAGCAACACAGAAATCGACTGCTTCTACGCAATGCTAATAGATGCAATACAAGATCATACACATAACAACTTAATAGTAATGGGAGATTTTAATGCGAGAACAGGACACAGAAGCGAAGGAGAGGAGACTATACTAGGTCCGTACTGTTCAGGAAAGAGGACAAGAAATGGTGAAAAACTTATACAAATGGCATATGAAATCAACCTGAAAATACTGAATATAAAAATCGAGACAGCAACAGATGGACATGGATATCGCCAGACGGCCGTTACAAAAATGAGATAGATTATATACTCACTAATAAAAGTAAAGAATTTCAAGATTGCAGAGTATAAGGAAATAAGGTCAATTTTAACAGCAACCACAGAATGGTTAGAGCTAAACTTAACACGTCTAATAAAACCAGACCGTTTAGATTAAAGCAAACTAACACTATAACACTAGAGACTACTGAAAGACTGAAAGAAAAAACTAAATCTTTTTACAATAAACACAATGGATCTAAACACACAAACGAAATACAACTACTTCGAGGAGCTTATAACCACGAATATAAACAGCAACCCGAGAAAGGAATGAATAAGATAAAATGGTTATCAAGCGCAACCGAAGAACTACTCAAAGACAGATCCAAACTCATATCAATAACTCAAAAGACAAAATGTATAAGACAGAAAATAGCTGAGAAAAGTAATCAAATCAAGGCACACATGAGAAAAGACCGCCAAAGATATAGGCTACGATTACTGGAAACATATTAAAAAAACTGGAGGTATCAAAAAAGCTGCAAAAACATTAAAAGAAAAAGATTATTGGATACCGAATATCGTAGATAGAAACAGCAAAAGAGAGATCAGACGTCCCGAAATAATTTCAATAGCTACTAACTTTTTTCGAGATCTATATTCAAAGAAACACATTGGTCAAACTACAGACCTGCCAGCTGGAGACGGTGTCCCAGATATATTTCCCGAAGAGGTAGATAAAGCTATTAAAACTCAAAAGAAAGATAAAGCTCCCGGGCCTGATAACATCAACAACGAATTTCTTATCGAAAATAAAGATCACCTGGTTCCAGCTCTTACACATCTATTTAATGAAGTGTTACTGAACGAGACAATACCTCACCAGTGGACAACGTCGACTATAATACTACTACACAAAAAAGGGGACAAGAACAACATAAACAACTATAGACCTATGAGTTTAATGTCCAACATATTATAACATAAGGTTTTCGCTAAAGTCATTCTCAATCGAATAAATAAGACGCTTGATGAAAACCAACCGAGAGAGCAAGCCGGATTCAAAAAAAAAAAAAAAAAAGGCGTGGATACTCAACTATAGACCACATACACGTTGTGAAACAACTATTTGAAAAGAGCAAAGAATTTAATATAACATTTTACTGCTGCTTCGTCGACTATAATAAAGCCTTTGATTCACTGGAACACGAGGAGATATGGCAAGCGCTTATAAATCAAGGAGTCGAAAGCAAATATATTAGGGTTCTGAAAAACATATACGACAACAGCAAAGCTAAAATAAAATTAGAGACAGAAGGCGAGGAGATAAAAATGGAAAGTGGTGTTCGCCAGGGTGATCCTGTATCACCTGTACTTTTTACAGCGGTCCTGGAAGAGATATTCCGCCGACTGGATTGGGAGAAGCGTGGATTGCCCATCAACGGAGAGAATTTGTCTCACTTACGATTCGCCGACGACTTGATAATCCTCTCGCCATCAAAAGATGGACTTCAGGCAATGCTAAATGAGCTAGACGGAGAAAGCCGCAAAGTAGGTTTAGTTATGAACACCCAAAAAACCAAAGCAATGACGAATGGGAAGCAAGAAACTATCTGCGTCAATAACAACACAATTGACTATGTCGACGAATATGTCTACTTAGGCCAAATTATGTCACCAATAGACCTCACCTCAAAAGAAATAGATCGACGTATAGGAAACGCATGGAAACAGTACTGGAGTCTAAAAGAGGTCATGAAGAATAAAGAAATTGATATAACCATAAAAAGGAAACTATTTGATACGTGTATTTTACCAGTATTCACTTACGGATGTCAAACCTGGGCAACCACTAAAGCCCATAACCGAAAATTAGAAACATGCCAAAACGCTATGGAAAGGAGTATTTTGGGGAAGAAACTATCTGATAAAATAAGAACTGCAGACATAAAGAAACATACAAGAACAAAGAATGTGACTTTAACAATAAGAAAGCTCAAATGGAAATGGAAAGGACATACAATCAGAGGAAAGGAAAAATGGTCCAAAACAATAATGTACTGGTTCACAAGAGACAAGAAGCGGTAACGGGACAGGCCATACAGAAGATGCACCAAGTTCACCCTACCAGATTAATAAAATTATAAACAATCTTAAAAATACCAACAGTGTAGGATACGATGGTTTCTCTACTATAATAATTAAAACAGTAAATGAGGATATATGCCATCACCTGAGTCACATTATGAATTTGTCGATAACAACTGGAATATTTCCACAAGATCTTAAACTATCAGTGATAAAACCTTTATTAAAAAAAGAAAGTAAACAGTTAATGGTGAATTATAGGCGTATTGCACTATTATCTATATCTTCAAAAAATTTCTAAAAATACATTTCTGGTGAACTTAATTCATATCTTGAAAAAAATAAAATTTTGTGCAATGAACAAAAGGGCTTTCGACTAGTTTCGACAAAATAAAACCACAAATATGGCCATTTATGAATTCATCCAAAATGTTATCTGCCACGTTGACTAAAAAGTTCCAGTTTGTGCTATTTATTGCGATATGTCACAGGCATTTGATTATGTAGATCATAATATACTAATCAGCAAACTTGACGCATACGGCATAAGAGGCAATGTTTTAGATTTAATTCGATCCTATTTAACGAATCGACAACAGATAACAGTTATAACTAGAGTAAATCCTAAAACAAAAAAAGAAGAAACATTCAGCTCCGTGAAAAAATATGTCACGTACGGTGTTCCTCAGGGCAGTGTGTTAGGGCCACCGTTGTTCATTATTTATATCAACGACTTGCCAAAGGCAACGATTCAACCTATGACATTATTTGCTGATGACAGTACAGTTTCAATTGCATGTAAGGACATTAATCATTATAAAGGAAATTGTCCAAATTCGGCTTCGTGTGGACACGATGCTCGAAAAGAAACAAATTAATCAAAAATCAAGTTTCGTTTTTAAACCCTTATTCATTCTATACTTTTGTATCAACTTGCACCCATGAATAGTGTATTTAATAAGTACTGAAATTGTTTAATTCGACATATTGACATTACTCGACCTTCATTTTCATTTGAGTTTTCATTAATTCACAGTGATGCCAACGTAGCAACGATTAATCGTATAGATTAAAATAATTATTTACAAATTGATATAATTATTATTTTTGAAGTTCAACTACTTCCTCCTCATTCATGTTAGAGTCTGGAGTTTACAGTCAATAAAAGATGTTATTTGTAATCACTTACATTATTTCAAACATTTTTTATCCATATATTTGGTAAACGAAAGTATTTTAAAGTATCGAGTTGGTCAAGGAGTTTCACTTATTACATTTATTAATCGATTATTTTTAAAAAAGTTTAGGTAATGTCAGAATTGTCATTTCAAGTCACTTTATTTCTTGGCATCGTGACTATTGTTTTCCTCGTTTTACTGTGATATTTTTTCAAGTATTGGTTTGGTTTTGGGTACTCATACAACTTCTCACGTTGACTCGGCACGCCTATGAACTCCGACACCAATCCCACCGTTGACCCCTGCTTAACTACGGATATCGAACTCGCCGAAACTTGAATCGTAAGGATACGAACGAAGCAATTTCGCTTCAACTCCTGCATGTGGTGGAAACTGTGTTACAGATCCTATGTGCGAATTGTGGTACTGATATCAAGCAAAGGAAAAAGCATACCCTCGATCTTGTGGAAATGGAATCTGTTATAGTGTCTATTAAAGTGGTACATGTCAACGAAAACACGAAAATGTTACATGGAAACATTAAGCATTTGTACAATGTGAACGAGATTTATTTGTTTTCTCTAGGTCATGTTTACTGTGACCTTTCTCAACAGGTCTTGGATATTATATTTTAAATGTTGGTAAAAGAAAGAGCCGCCTAATTGATCTCAATGCATGGAAATGAAAATAACGGTCAGGGATGAAATTCAATCAAACAGTGTTGCTCCAACTGCATAGTCCCCTACTATGCAGTTGGAGCAACACTGTTTGATTGAATTGGGTTGCTGTGTTCATGTACGGACTATAATTTGATTTTTAAGCTCTACAGGGTACCAAGATAATATATATACATCTGCCCAGTTCCTAGACAATATATTATTAACTTATGAGTCAGAATAATAACAAAATGTATAAATAAAAATGTGTTTTATTCCAAACAACAAGTACCCAAAACAAGACTTAGAAGCATCGCGATACAATCTTATTACAATATTCTCTTTCCTACTGGTATTAGCTATTAAACCTGTATTATATTTATACTTAAAGTACCTGTCCACACCGAGCCAAATTCCCATACAGCGTGGACAAAGTCCTTTGACATAAATAATTCAGTGACATCTATAATTTCTTGGCTTGATAATAATAATTTAAAAATAAATTTATCAAAAACCAATATAATGCACTTTGGACAAAGATTGCATAATCCATTAAATGTAAATTTGATTCATGATGATTCCAATATAAATGAAGTAACGAACGCCCGTTTTCTCGGTTTAATTATAGACAGTAAACTAAATTGGAAAGAACACATTGACAAACTATGTAAGAAAATCAGTAGTCAATAATATGCTTTGTACCAACTTGCTCCATCCGTCAACATTGATGTGTTACTCTCGGCTTATTATGGGCTTGTTGAATCTATCCTCAGATATGGCATTATCTTTTGGGGCAACTCATCAAATAAAGATATGGCATTTATAATGAAAAGCGATGCCTACGTGCCATGTTCGGTATCCAAAGTACGGAGACCTGTAAGCCACTTTTCAAAAAGCATAAAATACTCACACTGCCGTCACTTTATATTTTGGAAATAGCCCTATTTGTCAGAAGTAATCCCCATTTGTTTCCTCGAATATCGGACATTATAAAACGTAATCGCCGGGATAATAGTAAAATTCGTGTTCAGCCAGCTAGGACAGCGCTACTGTATAAAAGCGTTGTATGCAGAGCGCCAATAATTTATAATAATATCCCAAACTGTGTTAAGAAATTAAATACAGACCAGCACCCTAATTACGAAACGCAAACTCAATTTTAAATTGAAACCAATTGAAAAAGATTGCCAGTCCATTGCTTCATAAGTTCGACAAAAAAAATTAAGCAGATTCTTTTTGTCGAACTTATGAAGCAATGGACTGACAATCTTTTTCAATTGGTTTCAATTTAAAATTGAGTTTGCGTTTCGTAATTAGGGTGCTGTTTAAGAAAACATTTAAAAAAATACTGACAGAAAAAGCCTATTATAATGTTGATGGATTTTTAAATGATAAATCACTCTGAATACTGACTGAATTTATTCTGTTTATTTTTGAATTGCATGATGACTAACCAATAAAAAAAATAAAAAAAAATGTGATATTATTGTTGATTTATTTATATTATTATTCATTGTATTTTTATTTTGAAATGTTAAATGTTAATTATCGATTTGTTTATATTATTATTCTTTGTGTTTTTATTTTGAGAGCTTACTGTCTTTCGACCTAATTTGTACACCAGCCATGGTCAAACATGTTGAGCCAAAAAATACTTTTGTAACACCTATAATAAGCATCATACCATGTATATTATCTACACATGTTTTTGCAAATAAATAAATCTGAAATCTGAATCTGAATCTGATGGGCAGATGAAATTAAGGCTGTAGCAGGCGCTGCATGGACGAGAGTCGCTAGGGATAGGGAGAAGTGGAGGCATTTGGAGGAGCCCTTTGTCAACCGGGGACATACAGACGGGGACGTCGGGGCAGTTAATTAGTTCTAAGTAATATTTATATCAAAACTCTAATATTGTATCAACTAAGCAAAAATATAACTAACGAATGTACTTTTTATACCTGTATGAATAAAGGCTTATATTATTATTATTATAGGGCCAGTATATTATATTTTATAACTTTTTAAAGGATTTTGTTTGTGTCGGGGGTTTTTTAATTAGAACTTGTTTCGTTCGCCCATGTTTAAATGATAGAACATTTTCATGCCAGAATTGAATGCGATTTTGTTGTACGTGCTGATTACACCTATACCAGTTGTGAATGGCGACTAACTTGCCTATAGATATCGTGTTACAATTGCACGTGTTGTTTAGACGGTGTTATTCAATTGTTGCTTCAATCTTATGGTATGCCACAGCAGGCAATAAACTTGCACCGTGTAAATGGACCTTATCGATATTTTACCATTTGTACATCCGAAGTTTTTGTACAGCACGATGTGCATGGGTAATTGGGTATACCTACCCACGCTACATGTAGGTACCTAATATATAGTTTCTTAATTATCTTAAGTCTTTATTATCATATTATTGGTAGCATTTAAAAGAACAAAGTTCCCGCTTCCCGCCGCGGATGTGAACTTCTACACACAGCGGCTGAAGAACCTGGAAGGTATATACTCTCAGCTGCGAGATCCTCGCGTCAAGAGGATGGCTCACTATCTAGAGGATACAAAGAGCGTGTACCTTAGCTGCTTCAAGACCATGCTTACCAATGTGGTTGCTGGTGAGAGTTACTTCAGTTTCGTCTCGATAATTTCTAGGATTTGTGATGTCAGCTTTTATAATTTTTAACGTGAAGATACTATCGTTGACGTCAACACATGAAAGTAAAATGTATGGAAATATATGAGCATAATAGCTTAATCATCCCATAATGTTCCCACTGCTGGGACACAGGCCTCCTGTCTGTGAGAGGGGATGGGCCTTAGAGTGTATAATTACATCTAAGGGGTGGGTCGTAATCCACCACGCGGGCCCAGTGCGGGTTGGTAGATGCCACACGTCTTCGAATTTTTTGTTCTAGGACATGCCGGTTTCCTCACGATGTTTTCCTTCACCGTTTTGCAGTGGTGATGAAATAATTTACACAAAGTAAAGCGCCTGTTAGGGTTCGAACCTTGGCCACCACTGCTCTTCCTAGGAAAAATATGAAGACGCTTTTAAATTTCCGTCCACGATAAAGTTAGGTAGGTATCTATACATCTTCTATACATAAACCTCCTCGCCAATTTCTGCTTGAACTTATCTATATACAATGTCTTTTGTGATGCGATCAATATTATGTTTGTTCCAAGTTTGCTCTTCTTTCTATTTCTATATCGTTGTTTTTACTGTCAAAACTGATTGTTTTTCCCAAGTACATGTATTTTTCTGTGTATTCCAGTGGATTTCCATTAGCTCTTGTTGGTATTGTACGACTATTACCCCGGTAGCACACCTCCACCGCGAAACCATAGCAGCGAAACCGCAGTAATACAATTCAACTGGCTCGCGTCATGTTCCGCTACTCGAATTTCGAGTGGCGGAACATGACGCGAGCCAATTGAATTGAATTACTGCGGTTTCGCTGCTACGATTTCGCGACGGAGGTGTGCTGCTGGCGTTAGTCATTGTTATAGTTTTAGTGAGATTGATTTCTAGTTCTACCTTTGCACTAGTCACTTGTAGGAACTGGATCGTGAGGTGCAGCTGTGAGCTTGTGTCGGATAATCACTATATCGTCTGCAAATCTCTGAGGACTTAAGAAGGCGCCTTGGTTTATATAGATAGTTTGCTCCAATCCAGCTTGTTGAAGATGGCTTCAAAGACAGCTATAAATATTTTTGGGGATAGAGGGTCGTCCTGTCCTACGCCCTTCTTTATGGGGAAGCTTGGGCCCAGGATTTCTAATTTTATTCTACCCTTATTGTTATTAGTACCTGGGCGACCGAGTTCTGCTCTGGTGAAAATAGAAAATGCTCATTTAACAGTACAGTTTAGTTTATACTAATTCCATGCTGCCATAGTAGGTAGGTACTTAAAAATTCTATGCTGCCATGTCATTATTCTAAGGTAACCATCTTGTTCTAAACTTTGGGCGATCGAACTCCGCTCGGGTGAAAATACGGAGGAAACGAATTTTCCCAGATATATGAGATCTCTAGATCGAGTTTTCGCCCCCGTATACCCCTATATTGCAAGTTCTATCATTGAAATTGTTAGAGCCGTTTTCGAGAACATGACTACAAATACAAATATGTATATTGCTCGTTTAATAGTATAGGTACCTAGGATATATCTTTATAATGACCTCTATATAACTTTAAACATTTCGTTGACTTGATAACGTTATGCGTTATAACGCGTAGATATTTTCATACTTACATTTTTATGGACGTGGATGTTTACCTACGATAATATTTTCACGTTAGAAATTATAAAAGTGCACATAAGACTTTTGTTTACTGTGCTTTGAGCGAGTTATGGAGTCTAGTTTATAATACATATGTTTTATTTTACAGCCATTGTAGAATGCCGCGATATTTACGTGTACCAGAGACCTTTACTAACACACTTCGAAACCTTTGAGGCAACCGATTACGTTGACGCAAAACCCTTGATCAGACCGATGCTGCACTGTATCGGGTTGTTGTGGGGGAACTCGAGATATTTCTGTTGCGTGGAGAAACTTATACGTACGTATTAAAGATACACAAATTCAATGCACTAAAATACTGACGAGCAGGGTACCTACTTTTAGAAGAACTGTGTCTTACAATGTCAAGTTATGATGAAGTCTGCGGTATGCGGCAGCCGTCTGCTATCATCGTGGTCAACTATCATTGATCGTTTCTGAAAAATATTGTTGCGAAATACTTCTTTCAATAGCGGAACTAATGGACTTTAATCTGTATCACAGATGAATACAGATGATTCACTCCGCATTTTAGGTAAGAAGCTACAAGCAGTGGCAGGGCAAGATGTAAATTTGATGTGGGTGTGGTACATTTCGCCACCAGCAGGGCCTCCTCTGGTGGCGCAAGATGACGAATAAAAATAAAAAATTAAAACAGTTGATTGTAATTTTTTAGGTATAGGTACAGAATACAGATATAGGATAGGCCGTTCTAAAATATTGCGGGTCTGTGAAAACCATTTTTCGATTCAGGAATCCGTTTGCGCTACAAAGTACTTACTATTTTTTGTTACGTTGCTAGCTAACTGGTTGTGGTTAGATATCTGAAAAAATTCACGCCAGTAGTATATACTTAACGAAGTTAAAAAGAAAATTATCACAGCTAATTAGGCTTTATAAGTTAACGAGTAAAGGCTCGTGCAGACCAGCGCGACTTGTCGCACGACGCGACACGAACAACACAATTTCTAAGGAAACTTCACGGTATAACAATAACCGGTGTACGTCTGTATGCCCAAAATAAAAAGATTTAAATTTGAAGACGTTAAGAGTTAATGGTAATTAAATTAATGGCTATATGCGACCTGAATTGCACTTTATTGTGTCGTTGCAAGAGTCGCTTTTTATTTAAATGATGCGGAGTGAACCATCTGTATTCATCTGTGGTACTAATCTGTGTTCGTACATTGTTGACGAGAGAGAGTTGCTTTTTTCACTAACGTGCGTTATGTATTTCCATTGACAGCTTTGCTTCGTGAAGTATGCAATCTAGTAATACAACAGAGCTCAAACAGTATCGATCCACCGTCAATATTCCAAGGAGATGCTGACGAACAACTTTTAAAAATAAGGAAGGCTTTGAGCATATTGAATCATTTCCTGTAAGTACCAGCGGCTGTCATCCTAATCCAACAAAAGTTCACATTAATCTCGATAGAACATGATTGGAACTTGTTACGACGTAACGTAGGTAGGTAACTGATATAATTTCTAAGCCAACTATGACAGCGTTCTAGCGCGCTGTCATAGCTGGCTACGCTTTTGCTCAGTTCAAGCACATGATTTTCATGAGGTTCAAGTATATACAAGGTCATTGGTAAAACACCAGCAACCTCTTAAGGGGTCATTATACTCATCATTATGAACAACTTTCACTATGGGACAAACACTGAAATCGCGAAAAAAATATCTGCTCTTTTCTACATTTTGACGAGATATGCCTATAGAAATGTAGGGAACAGTTGATTTTTTTTCACCATAGTAAAATGTTGTTCATAATGATGACTACAATGACCCCTTAAGAAGTTGTTGGTGTTTTACAAATAACCCTATGTGTTTAAAAACCAAGAACTACGCTAGAGCATGACGAGCACTTTATCGTGCACGTATTTAAGGGCTATGAAGCCTGCGTGCCGGCAATGTCGCAAGATTACCGTCGCACCGACTCGCAGCGACTTGATTACCGTGTTATTCGCACGTTTACGCTGCACGACCAGTGCTGGATTAATATAAGCCAGCGCGGGTCCTGTAGCAAATTCTACTTCGGGACCCCCTATGATAGAACTTGGTTTATTTTAAATTCTAAAGTTTAGGAGATAAACTAGTCAAATTCATGTTTCTAGCTAAGTAGATAAATAAGTTCTGTTCCTGTTCCTAAACAGTCAAGTAGGTACTTCAACCGCCCCCTAATTACGTAATGCACGATCAATTTTAAATTGAAATGAATTGAAAAAGATTGCTAGTCCATTGTTTCATAAATTCGACAAAAAAAATTGAGCAGAAATTTTTTTTGAACATAAGAAACAATGGATTAGCAATTTGTTTCAATTTATTTCAATTTAAAATTGATCGTGCATTACGTAATTAGGTAGCAGGTATGAGGTAGTTTTTAAAAACCTTGGTTTATGGTTCATTTTTAGAACAGATGCGATCGCAGTGAGCTCGAAATTTGTTTGCACCTTGGATACTCTAGGCTTCCTACTGACCATTTATACTGAAATAGGAGTTACTTTGTCGACTAATGTAGAAAAGTTTATGAAGGAAGAGAAACTAAGATGAAAGCGAGCGAAGCGATGTCTATTTTGTGGTCATGCTACGCCTGCTGGGGTTTGGATACGCGGGCCCCCTTTTGCGCAGGGCCCGTAGCAATTGTTACTCTTGCTACGTGGTTAATCCGCCACTGTGCACGACCCCAAGTTGCGTTAAATTATAAGTGGCAGTTACATACGCGTTAAATTATTAGTGGCGGTAGGACTTGCAGGTTGTTTTAAAAAGCTCTACGGCAGAACTACGACACAGCTGTCACAATTCTGCACTGCTAGCTACGCGGGTGACAGAACTACGCGTCGAGCTTTTGTAATACTGATGCGTTGTGGTGGTTGGTTCTTACGAACTATTTTAAGTAATCACTAGAAAGACGACTGGGCTCCTGAGAAAATAGTAACATATACGGGTAATTTAGGTACTTACTAGGTATTTAGGTACTTACTAAAGGAAAATAATATAAAATTCTCTGTGAAAATTCTAAACCGTTTGTGTGATTTGTTGTGACGCCTTTATGATGATTTTGTATTTAGCATTTACCTATTACTATGTTTTTCCCTTAGTAGGTACATGTTAATGTGCGTATGCTGTCAATTAACATTTTAATAGCATGCTTTTTTAAGATGTTAATAGTGTAAGCAGTTTTTGGTAGACCTAAAGCTTCAGTAAATTTTACAGAGTTAACTCCCTTAAGCCTTTTCTGTAGTGATATTGAAGTTGATAAACGATTAACCTACTCTGCAGTGAAACTTACGAGATGAACCGAGAGAAGGTGAAAACGTTCTTCCCTCCTGGGGTGATGCCCGTGCGCTGGTCCTTCGACTTCGACCGCGTCTTCATGCGGTTCAACGTATACATGCAACGGCTCAAGATGATCGAGAACATTCTAGAGTCCACCTGCGAAATATTGAAGCTGGAGAAAGTGGAGTTTTCTGGTTTAAGAGGCAAGACGTTGAGCGCCGAGTGTATGCAGGTGAGACTACTTATTGGTAGGGTTTCCCTAATTTGATTTAATATGTTTGATTCTTTTGCACGTTGAAGTTTACTTCACCTATAACGTATCAATCAACGAAAATTGTTTTTTTGTAAGTATCTATACGTCATTATTGTCTCAGCGTGCATAATTATTATACAAGGTGGAGACGACAATACAACAAAAAATTAAACGGCGCGGCGTGTCCATAATGACGTTCCCATTCTGTATACAAAAATTCAATTGAATATATTCAACAGTTTAGTCATTATATGACATTGATTTTACATCCTGTGATTACTTCCTCACACACTGACTTATTAATTGTAATTTTTTTGTAGATTCGTCTATTTTTACAATGTTTGTGAATATGTGAACACCATGTATCTACCGCATAATTAATTTATCTGTCGTTTGCTCCACTTTAAATTCTTTTTACTTTATACAGTAATTTTATTCTAGGTGCATCGTCTTCACATATAATTATATAAATAATGTACCTATACAAAATATTGTTAAACATTTTAAAAGAGTAACGGTGGAGTTTCTTGCCCATTCTTCTCCATACGAAAACTACCTTTTCGAAGGGGCGGTAGAATCAATACTATACATATTTTGTAAATTTTGACGTTCAAAAGTGCCTTCAAGGGCCTATTTGAAATAAATGATTTGACTTTGACTTCATTATAGCTCGGCAAAATCCATAGTCGGCTCGGGCTATTCCGTTTATCCACCCCAAAAATAAGGTGGATATTCTGAAATGTATGCCCGAGAATTCACCCAAGGCCTAGTTGGATAAACGGAATTTATAGGCTTAGGGTGGATCCGGCCATACATTACATTTAATTTGTTTGAAAAACTCATTTTTTTATTTCGAAGCTAGGATTTATTTGACAGTTCCAAAATACTCTTAAGCATTAGTAGTGCCAGTATTTTAATTTTTTGTTGTATGGTAGTCTCCACATTGTATATATTTTAGTAAATAAAAAAAAAAAAAAAACATGTATCCTTGGCAACAAAACCAGTATAAGCCGGCCTCGCATTCGATTGAATTTAGGTAGCCGTACTGCGCTAGACCAGCTCAAGGTCAAAGTGTTACCACTGATAAACGGCGCGAGGTGGTCAGACCGATTCTAACGATGTTAGGGATCCAGAGTGAGGAATCTCCTCAAAATTAGAAAACTTGTGTGTCTTTTAAAAGTACTTTAGAATTTTGATGATCGGTGACTGAGGTGACAAAATTAAGGAACTTTGACTTGCAATAGTTGTTAAATTATACGTTCAAATTGAATGTAATTTGGGAATATATATATCTACTTATATTATGCTTTCTTGGTCATTGAAAATTCAGGCTTTTTTCTAGCTTTACCCATAACGAAGTAACGAAAAGAGGGGTTGAAAATGTCCTGAATGGTTTCGAGAAAAGGATGTAATGGTACGGCTGTGCCAATGTTTGTTTGTTTTTGTTCGACTTGGCGGGGGCACTGTTGTGCCCCTAGGTTCACGCAAAACATTGAGCCTACGAGTGCATGCAATGGTACAGGAGTTGTGGGGGTATTTAAACTTAAGGTTTAATATTTAAAACTTGTTTCCGTAAAAAAAAGAAAATCAAGTTGGATCTTTGAACTACTCCGTAACCAGAAGGTTCCCAGGTACGGTCCAGTACAAAAAAAAATATCACAATGAGCCTCGGCATCTTTTTACATCCGTTATATTACAGGTCCTAGAAGACTACACGCTTAAGTACATAAAACTCGGTAACATCAATTACGACCCGGCCGACCCTGAGGACGACTCCTTCCTGAGAGATCACGAGGCCCACATGGTAGAGCTCGATGACATTGACAGACGACTTGCATCACTGTTCTCACAAGGACTTGACGAGTGCCAGAACTTGGACCACTTCTTCAAGGTAAGTCTCGTTGATTCCTCGTCGTGTTGATGATTAAAAAACAAATAAAGTGAATTAGCTTCGACTAGTAACATAGTCACATCGACAGTTTTAACAGTGGCTTCGCAAAGGTCCATAATAAATAGTGCAGATGGTACAAGGAGCTGGACAGGAGGTAAGTAAGGCATCGTTAAAGACAAACAAATCGATCGATCGTTCGTCTAATCGATAAAAAACAGCAGGACACTGAAGGATCACTGCATGTTCATTTTTAAATAATAATTTATTTTTATAAAACAACTGTTGAGAAACGTAATACTTATTTTGGTTTGTATCTTTTCAGTTTTTCCAAATCATAGGAGATCTTTTTCACCGACCAATAATCAAGCAAGAGTTAAGGCCCAAGCTCCCCAAATTACTTGAATACATGCACGCTAATTTAGATGCTGTGAAAGAAATATTCGATGAAGAAATGGCGGTGAGTTTAGACACAGACATAATACTTTGACCGATTTTTGAGGATTTTTTGCCCCTCTGTAGTTATACCAATTTATAGAAAACCGGACAATTGCGTATCGGACCACGCACAATGATGAAGGGTTCCGTTCCAAACTTGACTTTTAAAAGTTCAGAAACATGTTTTCTCAAACATATTATGTGATAAAACTACAAATTATAAATTTTCAGACCTTTTCCTTTACAAGTGCTGTGTGACCTTGCTTCTTGCCTTTCATCATTCTAGGTCAACGGGAAGTATCCTGTTAACCCTGTAGGTTTTAATTAATTTGCGAGTATTATATTAGTCACTGGGCCTGTTTCAACACCTACGATTAAGTTCCTATTAACTTACTTGGCAGATAATTTCATATAAATACTTACTGTTCTATTTTTCAATTTATTGGGTAAGTAGTGGCTATTCGGACATTGTGAAATGGTCGAACTTTTTTATTGCGTTGACTTAGAAGCTTGATTTGTTTAGAGCTCCAAGGTAACAATTTCAATTTTATACCTCCACGCGTTCCTGAGAAAATGGGTCTTGACCTAGTCCTGACAGACTGACGGACGGGCAACGAAATGATCCTATAAGTTCCGTTTTTTCCTTTTGAGGTACGGAACCATAAAAATTAAAAAAAAGTTTTTTTCGTAGAAAATTGGTAGAGGTCCGGAAAGACCGATGGTGGATCTTTATCTCCCACCAGTTGCCGGTATGTTATGGTGGGTCCACAAGCTTCGCAGGAGGATTCAATCCCCGATGGAAGATTTTATTATGTTTGAAGATCCGTAAGTGTTTTAAATCTGAAGACATTTGAATATACAGTATGTTAACTAACAGAGGGCGTTCCCGTTAACCCGCAATAGTATAGCGTCCATACATGCTAGAAAAAATATTAAAATCGAAAAAAAAAACTTTTTTTATTTTTTATCATAAAATATTCACGAAAAATATTAATTTCATACGTAAAACAAACACTCTGTACACGCGTACTTGTCGCAAAAAAAAATTGAAAATTTTATTTTAAAAAAATTAGAAAAACTTTTTTTTTTTCACTTTTTATATTTTTTCTAGCATGTATGGACGCTATACTATTGCGGGTTAACGGGGACGCTCTCTGTTAGTTAACATACTGTAGAGTACCTTGGAGTTCCCAGATGGATTTCCACAAAGCAATAGCATATATTTAATGATTTATTGAATTGTGCCAGTCATTGGTCTCTATTGTACAACGTGTATTTACTTTATTTTGCTATAATTTAGTGGTTCCTCTTCTGTAACTCACACTTATACGAGATATAAAAGTGTTGCCAGCAATATGAACATAATATTGCTTATCGTATTGCAGCGTTATTGTTTTTAACTCAAAAATAAATCACTTTGCATTTGATGCATGATGTGCTTATGACATAGTTCTGAAATTTATTTTTATAGCATTATTGAATCTGAGTACGCATTATACGTAAAGCAGAAGACGAACGAAATGTTGGGCTATCTCAACGTGGTGGAGGACAGGCAGTTCAAGGCGTGGACTGCCACTGTGCCGGGCATCTGCAAGACGCATCTCGCCAAGAACCTCATATACAGGGACCCGCCCTATGTTAGAAACAACTTTGCCCCGGAGGTTAGTAGTAACAGTCAAATACTCCAGAGTTACCATACATTGAGTTCTTCCTCCAGACCTGTCTGATCGGCATCAAGGTCGGTCGCCTGCGACGACATAAAAAACAGAATTACAAGCTTTCCTCTGAAACTAAACAGCCATAATATAAGTGCACGCATCCAGTAATACCGATCATATCAGATGCTATTTTTAGATTCGTTTAAGTTCGATCAAACTGATCATAATTTTATTTACTTTGCAGCTAGTATTGTTATTGCGTGAAATACGTTATATGAAATATTTGGACAAGCAAGGCATTCCACAGGATGGGCTTGATCTATACGCAAGAAATGAGAAGTTACAGGTGACATATTTATTCTTTACAATTATTGTACCTTTTATCCGCTTAGGGGATGCACTACCCGGAGGACACGGTGGAGCATACGGCGGAGGTCTGCCCGGCTTGGGCGGAGCACCGCCGCGTCCTCGTGGAGGCGATCGGCGGCAGTGACCTCTCGCGTCCGGCCCTGGTCCAGGCCATGGTGCGGAGCGAGAGGGCATGGCAAGCCGTCACCTCCTTATGCGAAGCAGTAATGCTCGCGAAGGAGGAGACGGAGCGCGTGAGGGAGAGAACAATGTTGCGCCCTCACGCCCCTAGCCGCCGCAGGAGACGCCCTGGGCGTCGGGAATCGCGAGCCGATTTCTGGCCACCGTAGGCGCGGGCTTGCGGACGGAGAGCAATGGGTAGCTCGCCATCCGATAAGGACCAGGCCAGGGTCGACGACGCGTCGTGTTTCACGCGCGCCTCAAAGAGATGTCAGCACAATTGACGGGTCCGCTAGGGCAGATGCCTGCCGGACTTAGGGGAAGTCCTAAGGGGAGACCGTGGCCCCTGGCAACGAACAGGCAAGGGAAGGAACACGGGTGGGTTTTAGTCAGTAAGAGTCTGACACGCCCTTCCGCTCTGGCCAGAGCGGGAGACGTCATTTGACGATTTCCCAACCCAAAAAAAGGGGATGCGCTAAGGTAGCCCGCAAAATTCAAAATTTTACCATAAGTACTGACCTGGGAAAGAAAATTTGAATTTCGTGGACAACATTGGTGCTTTCGTCATTAAGTATTACGAAACTAACCAGTTGAATGTATTAGTACGACATGAACCGCTTGAACCGCGCCATCGCGTGGTACAACGCGATACGCGAGGGCAGCCACGACACGGAGGTGGCGCTCATTGAGAAGGAGATCTCTGCCATCGACAATCTGCTGGGTCGCGGCGTCGAGGAGCTCACCTGGAACGACGACTGTAAGACCTTCACGTAGATAGCACCGCCTTTTTATTACCATAGTGTACCACCTATCTATCTACTACTCACTGTTTTATTACTCATTTTTACCGAACTTGTCAAAATGTATGACATCACTAGAGTATGCTAGGCGAGACGGGGGAAGCGCGTTCCCGAACTGCTAGCTGTCGCGACAATGCCTACACGTTGTCGGCATTTACAACGAGAACGAGATTGATCTCGTTGTAAATGCCGACGACGTATAATTATAATAGGCATTGTCGCGACAGCTAGAACGACTAAAGCTGTTTTCAGACCAGCGCGATTTGTCGCGCGACGCGACACGAACAATACAAAAAAACTTCGCGGTATAACAATAACCGGTGTCGCGTCGCGCGACAAATCGCGTTGGTCTGAAAACAGTTCGGGAGCGCACTTCCCCCGTCTCGCCCCGCACGCCCCTACGATTGCTTTCTCTACTACGTCTTCGTCGGACGACTGTATGATCCGGTATTCAGCCGGCGATTTCAGCTTTGGTCCACTAGTAAAAGTTGTTCATAATGATGAGTATAATGACCCCTTAAGAGGTTATTAGTGTTTTACCAATAAAATAGTTTAAATTTGAAATATTTTATGGATGTTAAGAATAACAAGAATAACCGAATACCTACCGTTTAAAGTGAGTAGGTACGTTGGTTCATTTAAGCGCTAGATATTTTTTCGTGTTTTTGTAACTGCTTGATTATCTCATATCTCTCTCATATGCTAGATATACATATATATTATATACAACGGTAAATATTTTGAAAACCTAATTAATGCACAAATACGCACAAAATAAGAGCTACTGTTATATGTTTATTCTACGGGGCGCACAATTATTGGTTTCCAAGAAACAAGATTCTGCAAAACGTTTCTCCAGCAGGAAATTAAAAATCTCGAAAACCTTACGACGCACAAATATAAGCTATCCGCCCATGTACTTTAATTCTCTTTTCAGTCATTTGTTTAAAATGTTCTTGCTGGAAAAACGTTACTCCAGCAGAATTAGTTTCTCCGTTTTTTTTCTAAAGCAACAGCAGCAACAATTTCTTTTACTTGGCGCAAATTTACAGCACATTATGCTCTAAATATTCGATAAACTCAATTGATTCTAGAAGATATTTTCTTGCTGGGGTAACGCTCACTTTGAAATCAGTAATTCAGTACCTATTATAAATATATGTAGGTATCTATATTTTTGCTTGTTTTGAAAAGTTTTTCTTGTTTCATAAGCTCTTAGTGAGGAATGACAAAATCATGATTTTTATCCGTCTAAAACAGTTTTGGATTAATCAGAAGAGACTTAGGCTTTATTTTTGAATACAGAAACTGACTTTTTGACTTTTTTGATTAAACGAGAAACATTATTTTCTCGTTTAATTCCATGCGTCCCAAAACTGAGACGTACAACCTGTTCAATTTGAAAAGTTCAACTGCTAATGAATGCACTTGTACCTACGTAGAAGAGGTAAAAGATGTAGTAATTACTAGGATAACAAATACGGCATTCTTATTCATCCATAAACTGATTGTTTTATGAACCATCGAAAATTATTAATTATTATTTACTATGTAGTTACGGAATGGATGGCGGAAGTGTACTCAGCGATAAACACATTGCAAGAGCGTGTACTGATGGCTCAGAACAACGTGAAGACAGGGTTGCAACACATCGCGGCCTGGGGCGATATTCCGCTGCACGACCGCAAGGAGAACCCTGACAAACTAGAGCTGCTGGCAGTCAGGGAACGAAACCGTAGATTCATACGCAGGTGCTGGCATGACGGGTTGACAATTTATTAACTGGAACAATATTCGATTCATAAACCCAGCATAATATAAGTAGCTTTTAGATTACAGTCGTCTTTTGTCATGTACCACTCTTACGGTGCCTGTCCAATGGAGCGGAGAGGAGAGCAGAGGAGAGGAGCGGAGATGTGCCAATATTAACCAATAGAATCTAAACTCCGCTCTAGAGTTTAGATTCTATTGGTTAATATTGGCAAAGCGCCGCTTCTCTCCTCTCGTCTCCGCTCCAGAGGATAGGCAGCCTTATTCCTCCTCTTGTTGAACTAACATTGAGAAGAAAAATCCCTAAATTTACGATATCTTAGCACACTCTCCTCATTTTAACATAAGTAGTTTAACCACCAAAAAAGCAATACTTAAGACATTGGATTTAAAGCACTGTCATTTCTTCAGACGAGAAAAAATCCTTGCAAGCCACGAAGAGTTTCAACGTGTATTGGCAGAGAATTATAAACTATTTTTCAACATAAAGGATGAGGAAGAGGTAATTAATTGACTACTTCAGGGTGGCCAATTAAAAAGTCTACAACTTTTTTTAGTCCCCATTCTGAATTGACGCAAATTTTGCAACTGTTTGGTGTCCATTATGTAGTTAAAATGCGGCCAGTTTGTTATGCATAGCCTATCAGACCATGACCACCACAATACTTTCATTAATTTTATCCTGAAGTCCTTAACGAATTTAAAAACGACCTAATTTTTCATAAATATCATTTAGAGTAACGAATACCATTTTGATCACTGAGGATTTTAATACACGTCCACACGTACTGACTTTTTTCTGTGGGGTTATCTAAAGGGACGCGTCATGGTCAAGCTTGAACACGAAAAGTAGAATATTTGTGACTTTGTTAGTGGAATACCTAATAAAGTATGCCAAAATGATGAAATTTACTGAAAATCACAATCTAAAGAGATCGCATTTTGATTAAAACAAAACCAGGTTAGGCAGGTCTTATTCACCGTATAAAATGGCCAAGCCTGAATAATATACTTGTAGAAAAATATCCGGTAATTTTTGTTTGTAATCAGAATAATCTTAATTTAAAGTTGTTTAATTGGGTACCCTGTATGTCTAATAATATCAATCATAAAAATCCTATTAGATATAATACTTAATACGAGTAAGAATGCACTATTGCTTGTTTCTTATCATAGGATCTGTTTGAGGAAGAGACGCTAGAAGAAGTAGACGAGGCAACTTTAGATGATGAAGAAAAAGCGGCAAGGGCTAAAAAGCAAGAAGAGATTGATGCACGCCGTGAAGAAGCCCGTCTGGCTAAAGAAGCGAGAGATCAAGAAAAGGCGGAAAGAGATCTGATAACGTTTGAAAGACGGGAGGCTCGTCGATTGAAAAGAGAAGAGAAAGTAGCTGAAAAATTAGAGAGACAAGCAAGACGAGAATTGGGTATAACATTATCTATCTTCTATATAATAAATAAAAAACCGATCAAGAGCGAGTCGGCCTCGCGCCGCGAGGGTTCCGTACCTTGCGAACTGTGAAATGTTTTTTAAATTTTCATCAACGAGGCCTATATTCGTCAGAGAATTTTAACACTGCGGTGTAGAATATTGCAGTCTTAGGTCAGCGCCGTCTCTTGACCGATAGTGGAACTAATGTAATTTTCGTTGATGATTTCTGAAAAAGTGTGCTATTTAGAGACATCGTTTTATTTTTCTGTAATCTTGACATAAACTTCTTAGATCACATAAAATAATTTCAGATTTTTCTCTATGCTAACTTCCGAGACAAGGGTATTTTTTTTTAATTTTTCGTCAAAAGTCGAAAATTTTTGTTTGAGAATGTGCAAATAGCAGGATACCCTACATGCCGTAGTAGCCACACTTCGAATTTTTAACAACCCCGTTCAGTCCCTGTTGCTAAAAAATATGCATAATATATTTTTATTTCTTTCGTATTTGCAAAATAGCTGGGTAAACATCATCTAAAACTATTCTAAATTTCAAGTTGATAGCATTAGTAGTTCTTGAGATATCTAGCTGTGACAGACAGACGGACAGACAGACTGAGTCGCACCATAAGGGTTCCTTATTACATTTTGGTACGGAACCCTTAAAATTAAATGCTATTCGTTGGTAAGCACATCACTTGAGAACGGCTGGACTGATTTGCCTTGTTTTTTGTTTTAAAATGTTCGCAATAGTCCAAACCACCCCCTAATTATGTAATACACGATCAATCAGAATTTTAATCGTTTTGAAACAGATTGCTAATCCATTGCTTCTTAAGTTCGAAAAAAAAATCTGTTCATAAACGTAAATAACGCAAAGAATATTGTTGAACTGTCAAACTGAAACAGATTAGTCGGAATTGTTTAAGAAAATGTGTTGCGTAATTGGGTAGCAGGTTTTTAGGGAGGAAAAATTTTAAAAGCTGCCAAGAAAATTCGGGAAATTTTGAAAGTGGTTTTTCTATGGGATTTTTGTATGTATTATTGAAAGTACCTACAGAACATCCAAATGTCCTTTCTTTGGTATTGTTCGTCGAGTTGAGCTCCTTAGTTCTCAGTTGAGCTCCACGATTATTGACAAATGCTTGCACTGACTGGACTGGTCCACTCAAATCTGTGTGGTTCTTTCCTCAAAAGACCATTTCAGACACTAATCTACATGGTTCTCATATGGCTTGACCAACATTATGTCTGGACTTTAAAAGAGACTGCGACCTCTGAGTTTGTTTCGGCCTTTCTTCTCAGAGTAGTCAGTTAGGAAACGCCGACCTCATCTAGCTTATTTTAATTTTTTTTTCTTAATTTGACGTGTAAAAGTGATTCCAATATCCTATTTACAGAACAAACAATTTCATTTCATTTCATTTCATCGTCTGTCTGATCAGTTAATATTGTAAGCCTAAAGACTATCGCTAATAATTTCACGACAATCGGCTAGACAATATGAGTAGGTACAATAAGTACCTACTTAGGTGTTTTCCTATGATATCGTTCCTTCTCATTGGTTTATATTCTCTGTCATAGGGGAGGAGGTGGATTCTCCAGTAGAGTTCGAAGAGGAAGAAATAGATCCAGAAGAATTAGCAGATATTGAAGCTGAAAGAATTGAATTGGAAGAGGCGGCTTTCAGGGCTGAGCGATGGCCCGCTTATGTGAAATACGTCGACTCGCTTGTAATTAGTGATTTAGATTCCCATTTAAAAAAAGGAAGACAAAGATGATGCGTTTGTAAAGGAAAAACAGAGCCTTTACAAGATCACGTACTTATGTAGTAGTTCTTATGTCCGTTCGTAGTCCGTATGTCACGAAGGCTTTGCGTAGCGAGTCTGACTTTCACTGAGTTTTAACGCATAACGGATGCGGATGTAGGAGAGGTCATTTGCAATCAAATGACCTCTCTATTGCATATAATAAAAATTCATATTATGTAATCTATACAGGGTTATTGGTTATTATGTCGGCAATATCCAGTAAGGGGATGTTGGAGAGGTCATTTACAACCAAATGACCCCTTTTGACTCCTACGCCAATGTCAACCATTTTCGAGTAATTTGTTATTTTATAGTTTATACAGGCTGTTAAAGTAATTGCGTGCCATAGCTTCAGGGTAGGTTCAGTATCGATAAAGGAACCGAGGAAAAATAAAAGTATAATTAAAAAAAAAAAAAATTGCAAGATCTACTTTTTTTATTTGTAGGTTCTAATTTTGAAGGAGATAAGCACGCTAAAGTAGGAAGAAGAAATACTTGGAATTGTAATTTACGTACCTAGTTAACTATCCTTCACCCGGCGTTCAGGCGTAGGTATTTCATTGCGTTCGATAGTAGGTAGGTAGGTAGGTAATTCTAAGAAATTATGAATTAGCATTTAAACAAAATAAAAACATATTTTGAGCAATTTTCTAATCAATTCTAAACGATCGCTATTTTATTAGTAGGTACTACATTAGGTTCATCTTATGATAATTTTCGGTTTTTTTAAACTTTTTTTAAAGGTATTTTATTTTTATTTTTTACGGGTTCCTTTATCGATACTAAACTCACCCTGAAGCTATGGCACGCAATTACTTTAACACCCTGTATAAAATGAAAAAATTTAAAATATAAAATGTCAAATGACTGAAAATTTGTGAAAGGGGTTCCAACATTTTTGTATGGGACCTGGCATACCTAACCGTCCGCCATTTGGAAAAAAACTGGTTTTGGCGGCCAGTGATGAAACAAGTGTCAATCGATAGAGTAAGTGATTGCAAACAAAAAATATTTAGTGATGAATATCGTAAGTGATATACTTCCTGAGATATTTAAAAAAAATATTACTGTTTTATTTATTTTCTCATGTTTTAACTCAAATATCTCAGGAAGTATATCACTTACGATATTCATCACTAAATATTTTTTGTTTGCAATCACTTACTCTATCGATTGACACTTGTTTCATCACTGGCCGCCAAAACCAGTTTTTTTCATAATGGCGGTCGGTATAGGTATGCCAACGAAGTCGGATGTTCTTTGCATAGGAGTCAAAAGGGGTTATTTGTTTGGGCCTCTCCAACAGCCACTTACTGGATTTCCGACATATAACCAATAACCCTGTATAGATTACATAATAAGATTTGTATTTTATGCAATAGAGAGGTCATTTGATTGCAAATGACCTCTTCTACATCCACTAACCCTGTGTAAATAAATATAGATGTGTATATAAATATTATACATTTTTGCGGGTGTCGAATCTCAAACAGAAGACATTTTTTTGAGATTAATAGCCTTCGACACCGTTTGACCAATCACTATAACAGTTGCCATAATTATGTATTTATTATGTATTTTTGCATAAAGAAGGTTTCTAAACGGTTTTATTTCGACCCCCACGCGATCGAAACCGCGTTCAAAAGCTAATGTTAGAATAACATTTTATATTTATAGGTTTCTCGACAAATAATGAAGGCTGTGCAGAGTAGTTTAGATTTGTTTGAGAAAAATACTAACATAGAAAAAGGACCGAGCGTGGCATTCCTGGAAGTAGTTGCAGAGCTGAGAGACCCAGGTAACCGTCACCGTTTGCCGTTAAGGAGGATGCGCCAAGGTAGCCAGAGAAATTCATATTTTCTTACGTGTTTTGCAATTTGCACGTCACTCAAAACTATTCCACATTTAATTCAGAATATTCTTTTTCTTAACCCTGAAATCGCGAAAAAAAATCAGCTGTTCCCTACATTTATGTTCGCAAAATTCGATAAAATGTATGGAACTGCAGATTTTTTTTTTCGCGATTTCTATTTGGTCCCATAGCAAAAGTTGTTCATAATGATCAGTAAAGTCACGTGTTAAAGTATCGGTCACTAATTACCAGTCACCCTATATTATATGCTATCTATTTTTATTCCAAAGAAGCAACTGCGAGTATTTTTTTACGACTGTACAAATATGAAATAAAAAAAATAAAAAATCGTTTATTGGGAACAAAAAACAAATACCTATAAGACAAAAATGTTATTAAACGATGATAGCTGCAATAGTAAAAAAATAAAAATGGTTAAGTACCTAGACGTGGTGGTAATAAAAGCGGGAGTTTTCGCAGTAGACGTGGATGGAAATCATGGAAATGGTAGACCTGATACTGACCTGCAAATAGCAAATAACGTAAGAAAATTTTAATTTCGCGGGCTACCCTGACGCTTTCGCCTGTAGTTATTTTATTATCTTTTCGGTCTTTACAAGTCAATTTATCAGAGTACGTCATTAACAGTTTTATTAAGTCAGTGTTATTAAGTATCCCGTAAGAAAATAAAAAAAAACTAAACACCTATCTGCTTACTTACATATTACTTATACAGGGTGTCCCTCGCAACCTGTACCAGCGAAGGTCTGTGATCAGGGGACACCAATACCCATCGATTGAACCCCCATGTATGTTCCGCGATATTTTGTAGGTTCCGAGAAATGTTTTTTTTTGTATTATGGCAACTGTCAAAATGGCGCTGTCGTAGCTAGTCCCCAAAACAGGCTAAGAATACAGGGCGTGACGTGGTTTTATTTTATTTTTGTAAAAATTACGCTTTCTTGTGTTCCCAAATACTTCGGAATTGGAGTCAACATTTATTATTCTTTGTATCATTCGCAAACTTCTTGAAATGAATTTCATTATTTTTGACTGTATCAACTTTGAACTCCGCTTTCGCGTAATAATGTCCTATAAAGTACCAAGTTTTATATGTTATTTTGAGAGCTAAAGAACCCATAAAGTTTTTAAAATTATTTACATGTCATTCAGTCAGGTGTAAGTATTTTTTTTTTCAAGTTGAAGTCAAGTGAAAATGTGTCTCAAACATAAACTTTAATCTTGTGAACAAATTCTGAGCTTCTAGTAGATAGAATTTGGGTTTTTGTTTTGTAATAGGTGAACACACATTCTAGTCATAATACTGACAAAAAAATATATATCAAAGAAATACCACCCAGAAAAAGTTAGAGCCAAAACCGCCTGCAATGTAAAAAAATCTGAAAATATTACAAAAAAAATCATTTCTCGGAAACTGCAAAATATCGCGGAACATACATGGGGGTTCAATCGATGGGTATTGGTGTCCCCTGATCACAAAACTTCGCTGGTACAGGTTGCGAGGGACACCCTGTATAGGTATAAGTAATTTATGTAAGTAAGCAGATACATATTACTTATACCTATAGCTTATAATATATTACTTACATAATTTCATGGTCCGTCCGACTATCTGATAGTGTTAATTTTGAGGTAATGTTTATTTTCCAAAAACAGTGCTTTACATTTACTTACTTATAGTACCTGGTTTGACCGAGCTCTGCTGGGGTGAAAATAGAGAAAACGAATTTTCCCAGATTATATATGAGACCTAGCTATACTTTCCATCACGAGAAGCTAAATAACTTCTAGCTAAAATATATCCCGATCAAGTGAAATTGCTCGTTTGTTTCGTATCACTCGTAGGTATGTTACTTTGAGTTGATTGAATTTGGAATTATTTGTTTCGCTACGTAACTTAGTAGAAGTTCTTTGTTTACAAAATTTATAGCTTCTCGTGACGGGGACTATAGATTGATTTTTCGCCACCGTAAACCCCTATAATGCAACTTTCATCAAAATCGTTAGAGCCGTTTTCGAGAACGTGATTACAAATATACAAATATTGCTCATTTAATAGCATAGGATTAATAGCTAGGTTTCAGCAGACGATTTTATTAAAAACTTAATAAATTAAAACTAAACACTGATAGTGTGATTGTCCAATCAGAGATGTAAAAAAACTAAGTAAAACAAGTGGTGTATCCCCGGTTAAAAGTTAATGTATCTACGTCATTTCAGACTTACATTTCACTCCGTCACTGGATGTGATGGAAGAAGATGGGGTCTTCTGTACGTTGATGGAGATGATGAAAGATATGTTTCTTCAGAGTACGTTGTTCCCTAGGATAGACCCGGTCGTCGTTCCTATAGCTTCGTATGAAGGTACCTACATCTTTCTGTACAACGAAGCCCTCTACAGACGTAGCTATAACATATATTATAGCAGGACATGTAACGATATAATATTTTCAAAGTAATCTTCGTGTGACCTCAGACGGAATATTAATATAATTATATTATAGCTAAGTCTGTGACGGGCTTGAAGGCTAGCGCGCATTACTTCCGCATCAGCATCGGGTCGTAGTGAATCGCATTCCAATACAAAGAACCCGGTGCGGCCCATTCGTAGTGTCCATGGTTCGTAAATATCACCGTAAGATTATGAGAACCGTTAGTTTATAATATATCGGTATTATTTCCGTTAGATTATAAACTGTCTAATGTGAACTGGGTGAAATGGGTTAGGTTAGGTTAGAACTGTGACTAACCACGCGCGATCCGCGCGAGCGAAGCGAGCAGTGCCGAAGCAGAGGCCGGCGAACGCTAGTTCCAAGTTGATCGCTTTCTATAATATCATATTTTGAAACCCAATAAAAGTCCATCGACTTTTTTGCTTGGTCACCCTACTTTGTTTGATTTGTTGCATGACGCCACCATGATGCACAACAAAAACAAAGCGACATCAACGCCTCTACTGGCGGATAATCTAACAATTTTATGATTTGATTAAGTACTAAAATGTTTGGCCACATCATGAAGTAATCGTGCATTTAACTGTTCATATCGTTAAACGTTGAGTATTCAATAATCTGGCCAGGCCACATCTTGATGTGACCAGTGGTCGATGGTCATTTCATGAAATGATCAATTGAGGAGGTGAATAACAAAACCTCACATTTCCATATTGTAAAAAAAAAAATTTTTTAGTCTAACCGCAATTTTTAAAAAAAATTGAATAAACCAAATAAGTAAAACCTCTACGGCTGCGCTACGGTAAAACAAAGTAATTGCAGTCAAGCAAAATTATCAGGAGGAGCAAAAAACCGAAAATCACAAATTTAAAACGTACTGGCGACAACTTCAGTACTTTTGTTATTTCATAATTTGTAAAATAATTAGTTCTATCTGTTTCAAAGCAATTTTTTGAGTAATTTTTGGTAACTTTCCTTTAAATTGAAAAAAACATTTTTCTATAGACATAAAATTAATATTAAATAAAAAGAACAATTCAGTAAGAAAGTAACTACAGTCACTTTGTTTTTTAAATAATTTAAAAAGAGATGGTCAAGTTAAGTTTTAGTTTTAATAACAAAGTAAATGCATTTAATTGTTTTTAACAAAGACAATGAATCCATTTAAAAATGAATATGTCTACTATAAGATTTGTTGGCTTTTGCTTTTTATGAATCACATAATTTGTAAGAATTGTAAAAACTAGTTCATCTTAGGATTTATTAAGATATTAAGTGTCACTCAAGGAATAGGGCAAGTATATGTATAACGGTTACCTAAAATAAATTCAAAAATCATAGGAATAAGTTGTAATCATTTGTCATCATCAATTGTGACCACCAGAATGATTCTGAAGTTTCCCCACAAATATTGTAAGTAACCTATAGTCATTCTAGTAATGAAATATAGCTAAAAAGTTTATTGAATATTATAGATTTTATTATTAAGAACTGTCATATTGTACTACTATTATTATGAACGAAAAGAGCGGTTATCTTGTTATTCATTATGTTAGTAATTTTTAATCATAATATTTTTTTTCAGAGACTTGATTACACCAGAAGATATAGGTATTGACACAGGAAAAAAGGTATAAAATCTATTATTTTAAAGAATATACAGGTTGTTAGGCAGAACGTTGAACATACGAAAATGGTGGATAGGTGGGGTCATCTGCTACTTACTCAGCCCTAATTTATTTGACCCTGGCCCCCTGGATATTGTTTTTTTGCTTTCTTCTAGTTTCTTTTTTAACTTTAAAGTGTAATTTTTATTAAAAATGAGTAAAATAAACAATATTTTTGTTTTTTTTTTAATCTTTAATGTTGGCAGATTCTTATAAAATTGTTGCTTTATTCAAATGTTAGCTAGAAAAAAAGTTATGAGTCCTCAAACTTACAGAAAGATGTAAAAATTATGAAATAACATTTTAAGCTTTTTTTTTATACAAGCAAATTACATACCATTAGAAAGGTCACAAACTAGGGATGTTTTGCTAGAATTGGAACTCCTCAATCATTTTTTGTTTTTTTTTAATGCATGTTGAAATTAAGATTTAAATATTTTTACATTTTTCTGTAAGTTTGAAGACTCATAACTTTTTTTCTAGCTAACATGTGAATAAAGCAATAATTTTATAAGAATCTGCCAACATTAAAGATTAAAAAAAATATTGCCTGTTTTACCTATTTTCAAAAAAAAAATACACTTTAATGTTAAGAAAGTGGTGAAACTAGAAGAAAGCAAAATAATTTTTTTTTAAATATCCAGGTGGCCAGGTCCAAATAAGGCTGAGTAAGTAGCAGATGACCCTGCCTATCCACCATTTTCGTATGTTCAACGTTCTGCCAAACACCCTGTATATTCTTTAAAATAATAGATTTTATACCTTTTTTCCTGTGTCAATACCTATATCATCTGTTAAAAATTACTAACATAATGAATAACAAGATAACCGCTCTTTTCGTTCATAATAATAGTAGTACAATATGACAGTTCTTAATAATAAAATCTATAATATTCAATAAACTTTTTAGCTATATTTCATTACTAGAATGACTATAGCTTACTTACAATATTTGTGGGGAAACTTCAGAATCATTCTGGTGGTCTGAGTGGGACGAGAAACAGTTTTTTGAAGTAGATGGTTGAGCAATAATTGTGTGATGCGACGTAAGGTTATCGTCAGGTATGGCCTCAACAGTATTGGTCTCTTCCTGGAGATTCTTAGGTGATTCGGAGGTCCTAAAAGAAATCATACCCTTAGGGCGTTTGTGCACTACAAGGAATTTTACCGTCCGGCAGTCCGATTTCTTACAATTGTCAATGAAATTCAATGAATTTTAAATGAAAGTTGATGTAAATCTGACTGCCGGACGGTAAAATTCTGTGTAGTGCACAAACGCCCTTATTGGTAATACAAATAACACAAATTGATTAGTATTTCTTATAGACAACCAAATCAAAACAGAAAAATAGGTACTACTTCATGTATGCCTACGATATATCTCGTAAATAGGTATTTACGAAATGTTAACACACAATACAAATAATTGGACATTTGGACTTACATTTGTGCTAACTGCACCATAGTTCTCGAACGTAAACTGCGGCTATTTTGCATTTTAAACGTTTTCCAAACAACACACACAAGAATCACAGCCTCGGCAAACTTATCGACACAAAATTGTAACTGACAATAAGTTTAATTGCGGGAAAAGTGACATTTGAAAGGTGCGTTCAGAAATGTGTTAAAACCGAGTAATGTCAAATAATTTAGACATTTCAAATTTTGAAATAAACGACAGCATATTAAAAACCAAGTAAATGGGATATAGTAATAGCTTGAATTGATTTACAATAAAGAAACAAAGCAACTGTTAATCAGTTGCTTTGTTTTACATTTGTCATTTTACTTGCTTTATTTTTACGTTAACAAATTTGCCATTTAGGCCATTTTTAACAATTCAAAAACAAAGTAAAGTTGTTTGATTTTCTTATAGCTAGATAAAGGGGCTTAAAAAGAAATATAAATCAAATGAAAAGCCAATTAAATCATTTCACAACGTAAAAACAATGTAATCGACGTGCAATTACTTTGTTTTTGCTTAGACATTGTGGTTTACTTTGTTTTACCGTAGATATGTTAGACAAGTACCTGCAGTTACTTTATTTTACAAAATTTTATCTCGAAAAATAAAGCCTTTTCGATGATTCTGTGAATGTAGCAGTGTCCGTTATAGGCAAAATGTTCCAAATATGTAAAAAAACTGATTTTGAAAAATACGTTAGTTGCTTTGTTTTTCCGTAGCACAGCCGTCTATCAGAAACACGTCTTTTCTCATATAAATTTTCATTTGAAATAAGAGAGTTTCGAACAAAACCACACTTTAGATTCTAAAAAAATCAGTCTGCCTTGATTATTTTCAAAAACTCACTTTAGGATTGGAGTAAAATTTTATGGTAACATTGAGACTCATAAAAACCACATAAAAACATTGAGTTTAGACTGAAGGTGATAAACGTCTTTTTGCTAAATACTATAAGGTATTTTTATTTGTCTTTATCATAACCACACTTTTCCAAAAATGTTTAATCAAAACCTCACATTTCCAAATTTCATTTTAAAATATTAGCTAAGATTCTTATAATTTTTATCTGCCATTTGGTACAACAGATTGACTGAAACACTAGTTTAAATGACACAACTTTTACTGTTTTCTCCAAAATTAGAAAAAGTGGAAAAGTGAGGTTTTGTTCTTCACCTCCTCAATTTTAAGATCTACTGCACTTAATACAAGTTATTTTATAACTTAGTAAGGGTGCTGGTTGCAACACCATCTGAGTCAGTGTACCTACAGATGATACAATTTATTTGATTAAATAAATTATTATTATTGTAGACGATTTAGTTGAAGAAAACGGTATGATTGATCTGTACCATGAAATTTTGAAGAGAATTGAAAATAGTATCAACGATGTAATCGGTTATGTGGGGGTTAGTATCTGTTATCTTTGTTAATGTTAATAATTTTTGAAGTTTGCAGTACTGATTTGTAATTGGAATTAATTCTCCGTTTTGATAAAAATTTGTTTATTCCTAAGAAATATGACAAATACCGTCCTTTATGGGAGGAAGACAGACAAGAAGTTCTAGCAGCTTTCTTAAAGTATGGCCGCTTTATACCGCCAGAGGAGTTTGATAAGTATGTATATGAGAACCAGTGTGATCCTCCGGAGCAAAAACCTAAACTAGAACAGTATCAGGCAGAGGTAATGTATATTTGGAATTTATTTTATTAATAATAATATAAGCATTTTTTACCATGTAGAGCAGTGGTGGCCCAGTGGTAACGACCCAGACTTACGAGTTGTAGGTCGTGGGTTCGAACCAAAGCAGGCGCTTTGTGTAAATAATTTTATCACCACTGCTTTCAAAATGGTGAAGGAAAACATCGTGAGGAAACTGGCATGTCTTAAAACCAAAAAAATCGAAGACATCTGACATCTACCAACCCGCACTGGGCCCGCGTGGTAGGTTACAGCTCACTCCCTCTCACAGAGAGGAGCAGTGGCGTAGCGTGCCTCGGCGGGGCCCCGTATAAAAATTTGTTTGGGGGCCCTTAAGAAGGGTAAATATTTCTCACAAAAAAAAAAAAAAATGTTGGCATAAAATTAAAAGAAATATTTATTTATCATAATTATCTATCTGTCACTTTTTCCAGCACCTTTTCCCTTTTATGTTTACTTACTTTTTCTTTTCGTAGCTCCGCTGGGATAATCTCTTTTCCTTTCACTCATTGTTTTTTAAATTACAAATCGCTACTAATTCTACTAAACCAGAAGAACAATTGTTTGTATTGTATTACAATGTAATGCACAATTAAATAAAACGTGTCAACAACGCTGCTCTCCGACTCTCCGTGGTTTATCATCATAAGTACATCGATTATTGTGGGAAGTAAATGACTTAAAAGGGGAAATCGCATCCTACATCGGTTATCGCAGCCCGCGATAACCGATGTAGGGTGTTGACAACTTTTGAACGCACGCTTTACGCGGGCAAAAAGAAATAGTTTTTTTTGAGTTATGTCATTTTTTAAATAAATAAAATTTGGGAAGTTTTTATTAATTTTTGCTTACGCACGTCGGGGGGCCTCGTGGCCCGGGGGCCCCGTATAATTGATACGGCAGATACGGCGGTAGCTACGCCCCTGGAGAGGAGGCCTGTGTCCCAGCAGTGGGAATCTTAATAGGCTGATTATGATTGTTTACCATATCTATCATGTCCCGGACGTAGCCAAAAGCCATTAAAAGATAAAGTAGAAAATATTGACAGCAATTTGTTTAATGCTTTGTTCCCCCCGCTCCCGACCCGCTCCGCGCCCGACTCGCGCACGCTTTAAAATGTCAAATGTATGTCTTTTATAGATAGACAAGTACAACGCAATGTACGATGAAGTCGAAGCGTTGCCTACAAGCTATCTTGTCAACGGTTGGTTGAACTTAGACCTGAAGCGGCTAAACCAAGCCATCATGAATATCATATGCAAATGGAGCAACCTCTTTAAAGAGAATTTAAAACAACATGTGCATAAAAGGTGAGTTCTAATAAGTTAAATTCAATACTAGGTTCATGTGTGGTTTGTTTTTATTATATCTACATAATATATACTACATACTTTTGATTTTAAATAGGTATAATCTAAAAAAAACATTAAAAACGTTCTATGAGAACCTCATAATATAATATCAATTCAAGTTGCATATTTGATTTCTATAAGTAGTATAGGGGTGGCCAACTATTAGATTAGACCCAAGATGTACTGTTTATTTACGAAATCCTATGCGATCTACCAATTACGTAATGCTTGTTAAATGAAACAGGTAGGTATACAATTTTGTAGTATTTTAGAGGGAAAACATAAAATTGAAAATTATTCTTAAATTAGTGTGAGCTTTGCGTCTGAGCATCTTCCGCTAGATTAGCTGTACTTAGTATGAAATTGCCAACAAAGAATCAAAGAAAGAAGAAGAAGATATTTCAACTTAGTTGGAAACAGTGGCGTAACTATACCATCTGAGGCCCGTGGCAAATTCATTTAATGGGGCCCCAGTAAAAATTGTCACGTTGTAATTTATAAAGCTCTGTCGTTTTGTGGTACTGGAACTCAGACACGGTCAGTACCACAAAACATTAGACCACAGCGCTTTCGTATTACACATTGAGGAGCTCGTGGCTAGGTAATAACAAGCCGCACGGGTCGATCCATCAGGTTAAGCTACGCTTGCCGGGGTTGGTCCGTGGATGGGTGATCATCTTTACATACCGAGACTCCTTCGTGCCTCGGAAAAGCAAGTTAAGCCGTTGGTCCCGGCTGTCATTCGTGGATCTTTGACAGTCGTTACGAGTCGTCAGAAGCCCGAAAGTCTGACGCCAATCTTACAAAGGGGTATCGTATTACCCATTTACTGGGTTGTGGAGGTCAGATAGGCAGTCGCTCCATGTAAAATACTGGTATTCAGCTGCATCCGGTTAGACTGGAAGCCGACCCCAAGATAGTTGGGAAAGGCTAGGAAGATTGATTGCTTTCGTATTACACATTATGTTTGAGTTTATGTTTATGAACAACTGCCGACAAACTGTTATGCAGTTTGGCAGACTAAATGTAAGTTATTGTTAAATACAGATTTTGAATAAATAAATAGATAAAATAAATTTGTTTTCCTGCGTAACTTAGTAGAAGTTCTTTGTTTACAAAATTTATAGCTTCTCGTGCCGGGGACTTTAGTCTTGTTCACTGCTTGACTGCCACCGATAAACTCTGCCGAGCACTAGCCGGTCCGAGCATTATGTTGTAGAATGTCGAGCGTGCTGGCGCGGGCGTCCCGATTAGTTAACTCAGTAACGTATTTCTGACGAGTATATTATACTTATAATTTTTCACGATCGACTGTCGGTTCGTTGGTTCATCGGTTGGCCACCCTTGCTATATAATAGGTATATATTTTTTGACTTTATAATGACGATGGCAATGACGAGCTGTTGTCAGCAATTTCTACTTGAATCAATCGCTTGAATTTTATAGCTTGGATGATCTGGAGCACTTCATAGCTTATGCTTCCAAAGAGTTGGCAGTGGATCTAGGTGATGATGATTACGACGGTCTGCTGAAGATTATGGGAGTTCTGAACGAGGTTAAGGCTAAGGTGGACGCCGATACCGACCACATGTTTGAACCACTTAGAGATATCATCGACGTGCTCAAGGAGTACGGCGTTGAGTTCCCCGAGGAAACCTATGAACAGGTATGTCATGAATATACTGCTACTTAGTATAAGTTTTTAGTTTTGGATAAAATCGTGCAAATATGTAAAAGGTAAGGGTGTAACGGTATGGTAACAACCATGCCAAGGAAGCGTTCAATCAATGTTTTACTCATCAAATATTATCATCACATTCAAAAATTCACAAAATAACTCCAATTACCTAGGGACTCCAATTCCAATACTGGAACTCTGTGTGTTTCATGATTATGCTAAAAAGGTGGTCAGATGAAGGAACATAATATAATATTAATTAATACCTTGAGTTTGCTTAAAACTTTAATGCTTCCGGGATATCAGGGTGAGAAGGAACATCTGTACTCCGTACACACATTGGTAAGCAAATTATCTAAACATTCTGTACAAAAATATAATTATTTGCATTACATATTTGGCACCGAAACTTATTTCTGCACCACTTTTGTCAAAAATCCAATACCAGCGGGGCTAGCACGGGCGTACCCAAGACTTTTGTGACAAGACATGATCATTGTTGTCATGTCTTACAAATTTGTCTTAAATTCTAGCACGGGTCAACTCATTATCATCATCAGCCTATTAATGTTCCCACTGCTGGGACACAGGTCTCCTCTCTGTGAGTAGTGGGCCGTAATCCACCACGCGGGCCCAGTGCGGGTTGGTAGATGTCACATGTCTTCGAATTTTTTTGGTTCTAAGACATGCCGGTTTCCTCACGATGTTTTCCTTCATCGTTTTGAGAGCAGTGGTGATGAAATTATTTACACAAAGTAAAGCACCTGCTTGGGTTCGAACCCACGACCTACAACTCGTAGGTCGGGGCCATTACCACGGGTCAACTGTGTGACATAAATCTAGAGTCATTTGTTGCTGATAATTTCTTACTTGTGAAAAAACTTCGTTGGGACTCATTATGACGTCTTATTTGCTACTACGGGCGCACATATTTTGTCACAAATCTCACATTTTGACGGATGACTAAGAAAAAATTACATTTCGCTGTTAATTATTGCTAATTATTCTCTATCGAGAGAAAGAGCGAGAGAGAAAGTTCAATTTTGGTCAAAACGAAAATCCAATATGGTGGCTGTGTAAATTTTCACTCCTCACTATCGCTTTACACCATCAAAAACTACGAAAATGACACCCATGACGAAAAATGAGAAAATTTTTGTAGCCACCATATTGGATTTTCATTTTGACCTCACTATCGGCTTTAGGACCATCGAAAACTACGAAAACGACACCCATGACGAAAAGTTAGAAAATTTTCACAGGTGCCATCTTGGATTTACACTTTCACCTCACTATCGGCTTTAGCACCATCAGAAACTACGAAAACGACACCCATGATGAAAAATGAGATAATTTTCGCAGCCGCTATGTTGGATTTTCATTTTGTCTTCATTATCGGCTTGAGCACCATTGAAAACTGTGAAAACGACTCCCATGACGAAAAATGTGAAAATTTTCGCAGCCGGTATCTTAGATTTTCGTTTTGACCAAATTCGCCGCCGATTTATTAATATGAAGCCGCGTTAAAGAACTTCGTTCCAAAAACCCGTTTACTATGTCACACTAAGAAGTCGCAACAAGGAAGACACGTCGTGCCTTAAAATTATGTCACATGGTTGATCCGTGCTAGCATTTAAGACAGGACATGTCACAGTAGGCCGTGTTCGCTGGGCAGCTTTAATATGACTCAACTCAACTCATTTTTTTAAACTGCTTGAACTTAAATCTTTATTTTTCATTTCTCATACTCGTAAAGTAGTGTGATCCGAGTAGCGGGTGGAAGACGCTGCTCCCCCCCCCATCTTTGGGCGGGAAGACTCATAGTAATTATTGCTTCCCTCTCTAAGGCCCATAGTACAGGAGGAATAGTACATTACTGATGACAAATATTCGGTAAACCTGCCGAATATGCCGAATACCGAATATAAAACGAATATTCGGCCCATCCCTACTTATTATACTATTTTCAACCATTTATTTAACTTTTGATATACACGCTTATGAAGTTCCGTAATTTTTACATTAAAAATCAAAATGAAAAAACGCAATGCATAAGGGGCAGTCAGTAGGTGTAAAACCAATCATCCCCAATTTTTTAAACCTTAGGGATGGATTTTAGTTTTCAACTTTACATGGGACCAACTTCGAGGTATATCCTCTCCAATAAAACAAGAATCGTTCAAACTGGACTCCTCAGTAAAAAGTTATGCGTGGTCATACTTATAAAAAAAAATATTATACATGATGACTTGAGAACCTCCTCCTATTTTTTCGTCAGTTAAAAAAGACTATATAATTTGGCAGTGTCACGCCAAATTATAACTAACTCTGAAGCTGAACCGAAATTCAAAATATCGGTTTTATGGTCTTATATTTGATTAACTCAGACCAATAAAAAAGTACAGACGGAACATTGCGCTCAAAAAAGTGAGGCACGTAATATGAAGACGATCCGGCCATCTGAAGACGGCCGCTCGGTAGTCTGCCGCGAGTGACTGAGAGCGCGTGACGTGCTTTTGCATAAATAATAATTGCGAATTATGCCATCCTGTGTTGTTGCAAATGCTGCAAAAACAATTCATGCTTTCAAAAAAAGTCTCCTGGGATTACTTTTCATAATTAAGTAACCGATTTTATGCATATTTTAAACATAATCGCAAAATATTTGACATAATTTGTCGGAACACGAAATCTGGACGGCATTGTGTCAGTGTTGCAAGTTAAGAACATTATCATTTCCCCAAAAGTAAGGGAAGTTGTGATTGTTGTACGCACACGTTCCAACTAAGTGCGTTTTTATTAATGTTATTATATTATTCATTTCGTAAATAATTATAAAATATTTTCAAATAATAGTTATGTTTGATATAATATTGTTTAGGTTCCCAGCTGATATAACGTGGAAAAAAGTAGATTAAAGCTGTACGGGACAACAGAAATGTCCCTTCAAAATTTAGCGTTGTTTGTTCTTTACATTTTGAAGAAATTGATATACATATACAACACTAAAAGGTGGTTGCAAAAAACGTAAGAAAATTTGTATTTCGCGGGCTACCCTGACGCTTTCACCTTTATACTTGAAATTTGGCACGAATACTTATTTATCGAAATAAATGATAAAGACCGTAAACATTAATTTTCAAAAACTACCTCCCTCATTGAAAGGAATTTTCGAAAATGTGTGTAGAATATTTTAGAGGAAAGTACGAAAATCACGCGGCTGAAGTCGCGGGCAAATTGCTAGTTCTAATGTAAGTTTTGTGAAATTAGTACTTAAATATTTGATTATCCTTTCTATGGCAATAAATTACTCTTATTAAAATATAAATTACGTTTCATTTTATACGACCAAGACGAATAAAACACAATACTACATAATAACAAAACTTTTCACCAAAGTATCTCTCACACTGGGGAGTCTCAGCACAATTACGCTTGCAACATTTTTCTCTAGCACACATGCGCAAATCTACGATATCTTACACCGACTTACGCGCACATAGCCGAAACTAGTCCTCACTTTTTTCGTCGCGAATGTTTACGACGGCTCCGTCTATACTTCTTTATTGGTCTGAGTTGATTAAAAATGAATTCAAGCGATTCTGAAATGTTGACCCCAGATTCAGTTAAAGACGAGGCATATACAGTAAAGGAAAATCAAAACTACCTACAATTAATTACTTTCCTCATATTCGAAATTAAAAGTAGAGTGTTTAACACGGGTGAAAGTCGTCTATTCCTACTCTGGCTTTATAGTCTAATATCTCGTATGGGAATTGATTCCTTTCGACCCTTGTATTGACCTTGTATAACAATCTACTATTCTTCAACCAATGATTGTTTAGCTGGACGTGTTGCCCGAGAAATGGCGCAACTTGGTAAAGCAAGCGACCATGGTGAAGAACAATGTGGCGCCTCTGCAGGCCGCGCAGGCAGCACTCATCGCAAAGCGGGTGGCGCTCATCAACCTGCGGCTCTGCATGTACAGGGAACAGTTTAAGAGCAAGGAGGTAATGTAGACGATTACAGTTTTCTTAGTTTTAACACAGTTTCTAAAACTAAAATGAAAATGAAATGGATAGTTTGATAAAACTATCCATTTCCAGTACACTATGACCTCTCATTGTACGGAAATCCTATACAATAATGCGAAACCAGCTTGAATTGGAAATTTACAGCTTGATATTTAGCCGTGTGTACCAAACGCCTCTGCGCTACTTTTTATTTCTGGTTCCAGAAAAAGAAATTAAAAGCAAACACGATAAAAAATTGCCGGCTAAAACTGTTACTCCTGCCGGTTTGGCGAATAAAGAAAAGAAGAAAAAAATAACGTCTAAAGTGCAACATTTTTACCATACCAAAAACTCCCAGTCACTTTACATCCACGCAAAAAAACCATTGCATTGCAAAATGCTGTGTGTGCGTGTGTGTGCACAAAACAGTACCCTAATTATAATTACGTAATGCACGATCAAGATCAAGTAGGGTACAGATCTGCACGCTGATTTTCAGTGACAACCTGCAATATCATAATTAACACACTGGCTTCAGTTTGCGTTACAGAAAAGTGAGCTACTGATTTTTAGGGCCGGAAAACGAGAGACCTAGTACAGTGCTTCCTAGTACTTTTAATATCTGGGTAATTTTTTCACGGTGGACTTAAAAGATGACCCAGATATTGAAAGAGAACGCACGGCGTTGGCGGTCAGGAGCAATATGCTGGCCCGTAGGTTCGCTCAATGTACTAAAGAAGTTAAGTTAAAACCTTTTAGGGCATATTATTGTCACTCTTTTTACTCAAGCGGCCTGTGGGTTCGGTATACGCAACGAGCCTACAATGTCCTGCGTATTCAGTACAAAATGCTTTCAGAATGCAGTTGGGGTTGCCGCGGCATGGTAGTGCGTCACAAATGTTTGCAAATGTACGCGTTGACGGTTTCCAGCGCTATAGTGTATAAGAAAGTCAAAGACCGCGCGGTAGTACCAACAGCATTTTGCAAATGATTGCATTGATTGCATTCCGACATGACTCCATACAGGTCCGCTGGGTGGGAATAGTTACGGGAAAATTGTAATTGTTAAAAAAATACTTTATTTGTAGGTATTATGTACCTACTAAGACTAACATAGATCTTAAGAAAATTAATTACTAACAATATACTAACAATTAAAATAATGGATTCTGTCCGAAATAAATGGCTTACGTTAGCCGCCAGGCTACCAGGCGCAAGGGAAGTGCAAGCACATCCCTTCAGAGTATCATTCGGTTTCGCCTCCATTCCGGTGTTGCTGGTTTTAAATGGCCTTAAATTGTCCATGTTAAAAAGTCGTTCCGAGTTCATCTCTCTGTGTCCCACCCTCCATGGAGCATAAGCATGTCGTTGTGCAACCGTGAAAGTATAAATCCAGATCCCCCCTGCATGCATAAGTACAAGAATCATGACACATCCACAATTTCTGAGCCTAACAAAAACCTAACAAAACGTAGATAGGTACTGGTACTTGGCTTGCATGAATACGAGAAATAGTATTTCAATCATTAATATTATGTGTCCTAATAGGATTTGGATAAAATTTGGCACACAGGCAGTTTGTTATCTGGATGCACATAGGATACTTTTTCTATTGGGATAATTTCCCGCCTCACGCGGGCAGAGCCACGGGCAAAAGCTAGTATCTAATATTTTGATCTTTCTTGTAGATGTTCTTCGAGGCATGCAAAGAACCATACAGGAGCATAGACAAGGTCCACCAGGAGCTTTTAGGTTTCGAAGATTTAATGGAGGGACTGAAGACGTCGAGCGGCCTGTTCGACATCCAGCCTCCAGATGAGAAGAACCTGAAACAATGCAGGCGGGAACTCAAACTTGCTAAGGTAACCTCCCAAAATAACACGTAGCTGAAAAACTAAAACCTGCTTGATGACTTTGCTGTATTACTTGACATTGGCTTTCGAATTTCATTGCAAACAATGTTGAATAGCAATCGCGCATCATTGTTTTCCACAACATCAAAAGTTGCCGCCACCAATATTGTTCGTTTTTTTCTTTGTATGAATAAGGAACATTAGAATATTTCCAGCAATACTGCAACATTCAATGTTGCCAGTAACATATATTTTCCACAACCAAATAACATGTTGCTGAAACAATGTTGCGCAATTTTGTTTCCCAATGAACAAGCAGCTTTAAATTTTTCATATCAGCAATTGTGGGACTATTACTACTTGGTGATGGGTACTATCGAGTTCTGGAAGAAGTCCCCATGGAAGAAGATTGATGCCGATGGCATGGACCAGGAGTGTAAGCGGTTTACCAAAGATCTGCGACAACTGGACAAGGAAATGAGACCATGGTAAGCTTAATGATTGTCATGTTTGTCGTAAGTACAAGGTATCTTCAAAGCATAGAAAAAGAAACAAAAAAAGCTGAGAGGTGTCAAGGGACACCCGGATGGAACGAAGTTATGGAATGAACCTCACAAAGGCATGCCACTAATTAGTACCTGTGATCGCTCACAGATGGCGTTATAATAAAAAAATTAACCTCACAAAGGCATGCCACTAATTAGTACCTGTGGTCGCTCACAGATGGCGGATATAATAAAAAATAAAAAGTGTCGTTACAACTTTTGGTCCCAATTTTTTCCGTCTAGCCCCCTTTCGCAACGCGCGAAAGGGAACTTCGTTCCAAAATTCCATGCAAGCATAAGCTATTCTACAATCCGCCCTATACCACCGTGTATCCGATAGTGTGCTTGTGGTACAGACCATTAAACTGAACGAGGTTTTTCAGTTTTAGTACTCATTTATTATCGGATTATAATCTTATCTTATTTTACTTAGTGTCTGTTGTCTCTACCACAGCCTTGATTTGGTCCACATCTTTATAATACCTACATGCTGTAATGACTTGGTAAAGGTCGCGAGTACCTACCGTTAGATGCGAGAGGAGCAGAATAGATCGTTGTGGCTATGCTTAGGAAAGGCCAGCGTCCTACTCCTATTGTACAGCAACGTCGCCGTCGTCTGTAATGATGACAATGATAATATTAATTTAATATAACATAAACATAACATAATCTGCCTATTTATTAATGTTCCCACAACTGGGAAACAGGCCTCCTCTCTGTGAGAGGGAGAGGGTTGTAATTTACCACGCGGGCCCAGTGCGGGTTGGTAGTTGTCACATGTCTTCGAATTTTTGGTTCTAAGACATGCCGGTTTCCTCACGATGTTTTCCTTCACCGTTTTGAGTGCAGTGGTGATGAAATGATTTACACAAAGTAGAGCTCCCGATTGGGTTCCAACCCACGACCTACAACTCGGTAAGTCGGGGCAGATACCACTGGGCCACCACTGCTCTCAAAAAATATAAATATATTAGATACATATACTTATTATCTATACTAATATTATAAAGAGGAAAGATTTTTTTGTTTGTTTATTTGTTTGTACCGAATAGGCTCCGAAACTACTGGTCCGATTTGAAGAATTCTTTCAGTGTTAGATAGCCCATTTATCGAGTAAGGCTATAGGCTATATATCATCACCAATAGGAGCGGAGTACCAATGAAGAATGTTTAAAAATCGGGGTTTTTTTTTAGCGTTAGCCCAAAGTAACTATTCCACGCGGACGAAGTCGCGGGCAGAAGCTCTAGTATATTATAAAGAGGTAAAATTTTTAAGTTTGTATGTAGAGGGAAATCTCCGGAATTATCAGTCGGATTTGAAAAATTCTTTTTGCATTGAATAGCCCAATTCTTTGAGGAAGGTTATGGGCTCGCGGATGAAGTCGTGGGCAGAGGCCAGTTTGTTATAATAATACTATTACCTATACCTATTCAGCACCCGTGAGCAGTGGTGACCCAGTGGTAACGGCCCCGACTTACGAGTTGTAGGTAGTGGGTTCGAACCCAACCGGGCGCTTTACTTTGTGTAAATAATTTCATCACCACTACTCTCAAAACGGTGAAGGAAAACATCGTGAGGAAACCGGCATGTCTTAGAACCAAAAAATTCGAAGACATGTGACATCTACCAACCCGCACTGGGCCCGCGTGGTAGATTACAGCCCACTCCCTCTCACAGATTAATTAATTAATAGGCTGATGATGATACCTATTCAGTACATTTTTATCACAGGGAGCCCTTCATAGTAATAGAATCAACGATAAAGAACTTGATGACCTCATTAAGGGCCGTCACTGATCTACAGAATCCAGCTATCAAGGATAGGCATTGGCTAGAACTTATGATGGCAACTAAGGTAAAGTGCTTCCCTTGCGAAAAACTTACTTATGCATGTTGTTTATTTGTTCTGTAAATATTTAAATATTTTTTTATTTTTTATTTAGAAAGCGGTTCACTCGCACGTCATCAACATCACAACAAACCATTCTCATGCCTCATCGTTCTCAAATAATAATATATCCAGTACAACTTTAGACGAAATCATAAATGACTTCAGATCATTAGATGAATTAACTGTTGATGTAGATGTAGAACATAATAGTAATACAATTCAGCATGGTTATCACAAATATCTACAAATACAAGACTATAGAAGAACTAAGTTACAAGAAGGAAATAAAATAAGTACGTTTAGATTGAATAGATCGTACTCAATGAAAGAAATGAAGCAGAAGGGTTTCCAACTGAAGTCTGACACAAATTCGTCGCAGCAGAAATTCCTGTATCATCCAATAATATTATCAGAATTCATTATTTAGAATATGTAGACACAATATAATTTATATAGATTTGAAAAGTTTTTAGTGTATTTAGATTGGTCACACGGATAATAATAAGGTAGGAACTTTACTGATGGTTTTAATTGTAGTGGCACTATGCTATACTTAGTAACTAGGTACCTACTTATTTAAATTTGTTTTGGTCACACTAGTATTGTTTTCGATAAAACGTCTTTCAAGCATTCAGACTGAATAAATAAAAGAGGATTCCTACTTTATTAGTATAATTATATCAATTAACATTTTGTTTTGCTTTAAATAAAGAAATATCCCTCGCAACTTTGTATCTTAGAGATTAAGTGCGATTTCACAAATGAAATTGAACGCGTTCAGCACATCTAAACGCGTTCAAGAGCTGTCAGTGTACAATATTCCATAACAATTTTGTGACACTGACAGCTCTTGAACGCGTTTTAGAAATGCTGATTGCGTTCAGTTTCATTGGTGAAATCAGCCCAGTGAGTACAATTAAACTGAGATTACCTTCAGGTGAGGTTCCACATCGATGACGACACGACACTGGCAGACTTGCTAGCACTAAACCTACATAAGTTTGAAGAAGAAGTTAAAACTATTGTTGATAAATCTGTCAAAGAAGCTGCCATGGAAAAAACTCTCAAGTATGTCCATTAATTTTAACAGTCATCCGTTATTTTCTACCCGTCATAGAGTAACTTTTCTTTAAAATAATTCAGAATTTTGGAAAAACCTAAAACGAATACTTTTCGCGTTGTTTAACTGCAGCTTGAACTAAGGATTGACCGTATGTGTCTTGGCTTTGTTTTTAAAATTTTAAATAATACCTACTCTTTTCAGGGAATTGGAGGCAACCTGGGCTGTTATGGAGTTAGATTACGGTACACATGATAGAACTGGAATCAAAATACCAAAAGCTAGTGAGGAACTTGTAGAGACGCTAGAAGATAACCAGGTGATGATGAAAATAACACTCACATGCAGTACAGGTCGACACAACTTATATGTAGCATCGGTAAAATTCGTAAAACCGATCACATCCGAACTAAGTGCGCCTTCAAAATCATCAATCTTTATTACTGCTTTAGGCGAAAATGATCATTACGCAATCGCAATAACGTGTAAAGTCATGTAACAAAATACATTCGTGAAATTGATGCGAGATTGACATGTACTTTCTTGCAGAATAAATGATCACGTCAATAAAGTCTGTATTATTTGTTTGTTTTTAGATTCGATTTGAAGGATACAAGGCTAGAACGATGAATATCAGAAATCAAACTTTCAAGGCTTCGCCAAATAGAACACGTACTTAGCGTGCTTTAGAACGCTAGCCTAACGCAGCGCCGAATTGTGTTGTACGCACGGCTACACATCAAGCTATACATTTCCAGTTTATGGTGATCTCGCATTGTAAACGATTTCCGAATAATGCGAGGTCAGCTTAAACTGTAAATGTATAGCTTGATGTGTAGCCGTGTGTGTACTATGACGTGCGCTAGCAGTTCGTTACGCACGTTACGTTAGCGTGGCGTCAGGCAAGCGCTCTAACGCGCGCTAAGTACGCGTTCTATTTTGCGAAGCCTTTAGAGATATTTAAAGTTGAAACTTCAATATTTTTCTAATTATTTGTATCATTGAATTATTACATTATCCTTACTAAAATTCAGTAGACGATGTATATTTAGTAACTTAATCCGCTTATTACGTTTGTTATTACGTTACGTTTTATTTTTCACTTTTAGTTGTGGTATCTACCCCATAAGAATTTAAATACCACTCAGCAATGTAAATACACACTCAGCTATGACCAGCGCCGAACGCAAAGACAGTTCATAAACACATACACACAGAATGACAGTTCAAAGAGGGTTCTTTGCGTTCGGTGCTTGTCGTGGCAATACGTCGTGTCCGGGTTCGCAACAAGTCAATCGTCATCCTGAAGATGCCTCGTTGAGAGGTGAAACACGTGACGATTTCTTACAGGGTTTTTTATGACTCTTTAAGAACAGTTAAGCGGATTAAGTTACTAAATATACATCGTCTATTGTATTTTATAATGGATTTCCGCAAAGTCACACCTGAGTCGATTAACTATTATCCTTACTAATATTATAATTTCAAAAGCGACTTTGTTTGTTTTAAAAATTCATGTTCAAATTAAATTGTCACAAAGTGTACGGAATGATTCACCCACGTGCATTCACAATGCTGTCTCGGGTTGAACTGAGGCGGGAAAGTAAAGCGCGAATAGCATTGAATGGCGCGATAGTCAGCTATTTCTATTGGTTGTGTAAATCGGAAATAATCGGTTTTACGACTTTTACCGATGCTACATATAAGTTGTGTCGACCTGTACTCCGGTGTAATTGCACTGCACAACACCTATAAATGCTGGATGTTACTATTGCATTGCCTTAAAAGTTAAAAGTATAACGATAGAAAATAATTTTAGGCTCGTTTGCACCACAGATCACGAAATACGGCTAACAATTATTGAATTTAAAAAATCATTATATTTCTGTTAATTGTTAGAAGATGATTTAGACAGAATTATTGATTGGTTGTGCAAGTGGGCGTTAGTGTGTTATATAGTCTGTTGTAAAAGTAAATATCATATTTACATTCTTAATTTTGTTAAAGTAGTGACTTATAATATTAAGCGTGATTTTCCTGTATTGACTATAGAATCAAGTACAAAATATGATGTCGTCCAAGTTCATCGGCTTCTTTGAAATGGAGGTGACAGAATGGCAGAAGAAACTAGGCACTGCCGATGCTGTGATCGCAATATGGTTCGAAGTGCAACGTAAATGGCAGTACTTGGAAAGTATTTTTGTTGGATCCGACGATATTCGCTCGCAACTACCCGAGGATTCAAAGAGGTTTGATCACATAGATCAAAAATTTAAGGTACGTTTATTACCTTTCATACGACTTTTAGCATAACTTCTTTAAATAAAGTTATTCATGATAGCAATAATTTCGTTGTAGGGAATGCTGAAAGATATCGGAACGACTCCAAACGTGATAGTAGCCACTAACAAACCGCATCTGCTAGAGGACCTCGAGGAACTGATGTCTGACCTCAATATGTGCGAGAAGGCACTAAACAATTATCTCGAGACAAAGCGGCTGGCTTATCCTCGCTTTTACTTTGTGTCTTCTGCAGACTTGCTTGGTAACAATACATAAACGCTGTTCATCCATCAACATCAGACTACAGCCGTCTACTACTAGACATACTCGTAGATCTCTCTGACGAAGATTGAACATAATGTTGTGCCTTCAACGCCATTATGTCCGATCTACGTCGCGAATTTGTTCGCGGCGTATATTGAAGATCGTCACACCACCGTCCATCGATCGAGTCTACGGCTATAATCATTGCCAAGGGCGTCGCCAGCCAATGGCCCAGGGGGCAACTTGATATATGGAGGATGGGAAAAGTATGATTTGTAGGTACTTACATTCAAAAGTCACATGAAGCTTTACAGCGCACAATGAGGCCAAAATCGACGCTGTCGCTGGTGGAGATTTTATTTTTGACAAATCAGTTATTCCCGATAGGAACTGAGAAAAATAATTATTTCTATTTTCAATGTATGGATTGCAAATGGACCTTTCGAGTCCTTTGTTCCAAAACTATTCAGAACTGTAGGACTAAAATCTATATTATAACGGGCCTACCACCAACACATAGATACGAATATTATGTTCCCGGACTCCGGGTTAGATCCCGTTTAGGAGATATGGAACTTTAATTACCAAATAAAATCGTCCAAAAAACAAAATTGACTTAATAAAATGTAGTTTCTTTACATTACATTTTTTTTAATCTCTATGGGATAGCTGCTCGGGCCCGCTTGGCGACGCCCTTGATCATTATTATACTTAATATGGCCAGTTAAACCGACTTCTACTTCTTAGCCTGGCTCATTTCATAGTCACGATTTTAAGATTCATAAAAACTAATTTTATAACTGTCAAAAGTTTTTCCCTGATATAAATAACGTAATGGTCGTCAGATATCCTGTCGAACGGCAACAACCCGCCAGCGGTTTCGCGGCACTTGACCAAGTTGTACGACAGTATAGCGAAACTCGTGTTCCCCAACGCGACTAGCAAGCATGCCATCGAGATGATATCCAAGGAGAACGAAGAACATGTGCCTTTTAAAGCACCCTGTTGCGACTGTTCTGGAAAGGTTCTCATTTAATTATCTCGTCCATTTTCATTGAGATCAATGTAAACTAGAGAAGACACCGTGAACAAAAAATGTGTCCCTCGGATGTCAAGTTTGACAACTGCGGTGCATGCGCGGTGCAAGGAGATTCTCATAGATATCCGTACCCGCAGATGAGACACAGTCTGCTTCTTCTGCCTACTTGATAACTAATTTACCACAGCGCTAGATTTGCTGCGGAAGTGTATTTATTCTCGGAAAAAAGGTCTTAACTGCGGCGCGATCGCCGCAGTTGAACGAGACAAAGTAGGAATTCACGGTGTCTTCTCTAGTACGTTAGTACTTATATCTCGATGTCCATTTTCATTTTAATATAATATTCAATTAAAAAAAAAAATACGGGTTGGTACTCGTATGTATTTCAGTTAATACATTATAAACTTAGGTGCAATTTATACCAGAAACGCTTGCTTGTTTTTGTTGTTTATGTCATTACTTTTTCTTTAGTTGACTTTCCCTAACCCACTTTTCGCATTACATGACATGTTCACGTTACGTCCTCTCTATGAAAACTTCTCCCTCAGTGTGTAAAATTGTGTACCAGGTGGAAACTTGGTTGAACCGAGTGACAGACTGCATGCGGTACACTCTTCGTGATATCTTCGAGCACTCCGTCAAGTCGTACGAGGACAAGGTGCGAGAAGAGTGGGTGTTTGACTGGCCCGCGCAGCCTGCTCTCGTCGGCACCCAGATCTGGTGGACCACTGAGACTAACCAAGCTTTTGAGAAACTTGAAGAAGGTACCTACGAAACATTTCCGTGCACTTCGTGTACAGTCAGTTGATAGTGAGAGCCCAATTTACCTAGTAGTGGTTACTTGGTAAGGTGGATATTGTAATCGGTCCACCGGCTGTACATTGTACAATGTTTCTTCGGACTATGGCAGTCATGATACTTGTAGCGACGGCGACTAGCGATTGACGCTTTTGGAAAACCACAACTGCTCTGCACTCATTTGGATGCCAGTCGATTTTAGTAAGGTTTTGACATCTGATCTGCCATCTGCGAAACACGACTTATTGCTTTGATTTTACCGCGATCCAACGCAAAAAGTCGCCAAAACTCGGCGCAGCTCTTAGACACGCCCCAAATCATCGATAGCCGATGGTAAAAGTATCATTTATCTGCTATGAACCTTAGTTCCTCAAATGTTTATGCCAATTAGAAACTTATAGGTTACGAGAATGCATTGAAAGATTACCAGAAGAAACAAATCTCCCAGTTAAGCTCGTTGATAATGTTGCTACTGGGCGACCTGTCAGCCAACGACCGACAAAAGATTATGACCATCTGTACCATCGACGTACACTCTAGGGATGTGGTCGCCAAGCTCATCGTCGCTAAGGTGGAAAGTTCTTCTGCTTTCCAGTGGCAGAGCCAGCTGAGGTACTTCTAGTTATTATTTTAGTCATGTCGTTTGAATTTTCGAGTACTTACTAATAAAATGTGTCTTGGATGTTTATGACAATGATAAAATAAAGGCAGTGTATAGAGTGCCACTAGCAGCACTCTATCCCTATCGGATTAAGTGCCGCTACCGGCATTTTATTAACACCGCCTCGCGCCTCGGCCCGGCTAAAGTGCCGTAATCATTGCATTGTCATTGTCACTGTCACTAAGTCACGTCACTTGGTATTTTGTTTGATTGTTGAGGTAAGATCGCTGTAAAACACCACGTTCCCAAAACATTACATTCTCTTGTGCCTAAACGGACCCTGGCACTAGCCGGCCGCTGCCGCGGCACCGCTCGCTACGCTTGCTCGGCTCGTGCATTGTGCGGTCACAGTTGTATCCTAACATACATTTCAGCCATTTTCATTTGCTAAGCCAAGGGATTATGGCACTTAAGTTTAACCGGCTATAGATGAAAGAAACTAACCTCAACAATCAAACAATATAACAAGTGACAGTGACAATGCAATGCTTACGGCACTTTAGCCGGGCCCAAGCAGCGCCATTAGAGTGCCGCTAGAATTCTTGCGGCACTCTATACACTTCCTAAAATAAAATGAATGTGTGATTTTGTCTAGATTAGAAAATGTAGTCGTCGCCTTTAATTCTTATCCACTGGTTTAGGTACGTATGTGTAGCTGTAGACTTGTCACAAAACTCAAACACAATTCAAAATTTAAAATAAAAATATTCGAACATTATAATTATACCCTTTTTCAGGCATCGCTGGGATATCAAAGTGGGCAATTGCTTCGCGAATATATGTGACGCACAGTTTGTGTATGATTACGAGTACCTTGGAAACACGCCTCGGCTTGTAATCACGCCACTGACTGATCGCTGTTATATCACATTGACACAGGTAATACACACATTAGATACTGCCTAGGGCTTCCAGTACATGAAGCCGGACAGCACGTGTGTGTATACGACTGAATATCGCCCAGGCACCGCACCTACGCGCCGCAGCCACACCGGCACGCCCGCGCTGAGTAGATTTTACATTTTCATTCTGAGATGTTCTGAAATTCTTTCATCTTGCGGTCTGGTGTGGCTTCGGCGTCATGTACAGGAAGCCATAAGCACTTAAGTACCATTATCTCCCACAAATTGATTCCTAAATTAAGTGATGAGTAAGTATACACTATTTCAACACTTCAGACTCGAAGCGTTCACAACACAACTACAATAATTGGCATAATAAGCCATTTATTCAGTCTTGCATAAATGACAGCGCTTCCAGTTGTATGCGTCTTCCGCACAGTCCGCACTTCCGCTCCGCTATCTTGATCCGCTACCTCGCTCCGCTGCCTCGCTCCAGTTCAATGGACAGGCAGCCTTTTTCTATTCGTCCGTCACAGAGGTTTTTCTCGACATCTATATTTTTGTTTGTTCTTGTTTCACGTTTATGGTACCGTTTAAGGATTCTAAAAAAATATTTTGGTTTGGTGGACTTGAAGATTTGCAAAAAAATACCTTTCGCCCCTCCCTTATCTCCTAGGTTTCTAAAGCTAATGATTTTAATTTAAAAACAGTTATTAATTAGATAATGATCCATATTTTGCAGGAAATTATAGCGGTTTGAGACACTGTTATAGATGTTGAAAAAAAAAGATACAAAAATAGGTACTAACTTATGAAGACCCTATCATGTAGGTCATCTTAGTGCAGATCTTTTTTCATTGACACTATGTCATTTAGATACAGTATAGTTTAGGAGCTAGCGCGGGTCTTACGGCAGGCCAGCCACCGTTCTGTTTGCGTTCCGTTCTTTAGTGTATTTTGGTTTGGAATCTTGTGTACTCGATTCGCTCTCGACCAGTTTTTTATCTCTGACAGCAACCCACCAGCAACCTTATTGCGATGACGATAAAGATAACTGTAATTTTGACAGTGATTAAAATCAGAGGTGAAATAAGTGCAAGGACTGTACTATGTACCTATTCGCGAGTCTGCACGCGGGCAACATCTCTTCCGTGGTCGTTGTTGCAGGATCGTCCGTTATGTCTACGGTGGAATCGCTTTTCAAACGTCCGTTTCCATCTTCACAATACACACACTGTGGGTTACATCAAACAATAAACTGCGGCGTCATGTCTGTGCAGTCATAATTCCGGACCCGACCGCAGGCGGCGGCAGTAATCAAAAACAAACGAAAGACAAAAGAAACAAAAATAAAAACGTGTTACTTACCTAGCCCGAGAGTTGGCGGCACTACTGGTCGGGCTGCTCGCGTTGCCTGTCGCTCGCCCGTAGCTGCCATCGACCTGTCGCTAGCTACCGAAGGTATTTCATAGAAACCAGTCGTGACTACTCGTGACGCGGCAACACGTCGCCTGCAGATGCCTCCTGCGGTCGGGTACGGAATGGATCCTTTACATCTACTCTAGGTCATACGTCTCACGGTTAGCGCACACTTTACTTCAAAATGCTCGAGCAACTTTCATTACTTTCATGATTAATTGATAATGAACGATTTGAGTTGTGACTTAACTTTTTTCAATGAGAGCATTTTGCATAAAGTGCGCAAACCCTTAAAAATCATAAAATATTTAGAGTTCATGCAACCCTCTGTAAGTAGGTACAGTCAAATATTTGTCCGTAATTCGTTGTGTTCGGTTTCACAGAGCCTTCATCTGGTAATGGGCGGAGCCCCCGCCGGGCCAGCTGGTACTGGGAAGACTGAAACCACGAAAGATTTGGGCAGAGCTCTGGGCATCATGGTCTATGTGTTCAACTGTTCTGAACAAATGGACTACAAGTCCTGTGGCAATATTTATAAAGGTTTTGTTTTAATTACTTAATTTACATTTATTTGGATTGCCATCTTGGCGAAAAAGCCGGAACAGTTTTTTAAAGCGTGTCGTCCCACTCACTGGTGAACGAAATGCGTCCTTACCCAAACCATTCGTTCCACGTGCTGAAGATATCCTACCTGGACATGAGCTGGCTTGGGCAACCTGGAAGTCTTTAAACAGACTCCGGACCCATGTTGGCCGAAAAAAGGAAAATCTGTTCAGGTGGAGATTCATAGACGACTCCGCCTTGGAGTGTAAATGTGGTGCTGTTCCACAAACGATGTCGTGTCCTGTGTGTCCTGTCAGCTGCGCGTTACAGGAACTGACGCTAGTGATGGCGCCAAGCACGTGGCCGAGTCTATTTAGATTGCCATCGACACGTTAAGAAGATAACATTTTTTATTATGATAAGCGTAATTTATTTCTTGATAATGATAGTCCTCTTGCTTTATCCCAATTTATTTGTGATCGGTGACGTAGCACTCCTTATTTTCTTCCACAAATCTCCATAGTGACTGTTTGAAACTGCCACATTTTTAAATTAGGCGAGATAAATTGTAACTCCTTGCGTTGTGAAATGAAGGTCTATGTCAAACTGGCGCATGGGGCTGTTTCGACGAGTTCAACAGAATCGCAATAGAGGTGTTGTCTGTGGTGTCAGTGCAAGTGAAGACTGTACTGGATGCCATTAAGGCTAAGAAAAAGAAGTTCGACTTCATGGGAGAATTCATCGTTCTAATACCCACCATTGGTATGTTCATTACGATGAACCCCGGTTATGCGGGCAGGACTGAGTTACCAGAAAACTTGAAAGCACTCTTCAGGTAAGTTTAGGCAAAGTGTTTTGTTGTAATTTAGAAAAAAAACACACTATCCTAGTTAGAACATGTTTAGGGTTGCGTACCTAAATGATGGGACCCTATTTGTAAACCTACGTCGCCGTCGTCTGTCTGTCATTCCGTTCGAACTTTTTAACCTTTTTAAAAGTATGCAGTTTAATTATTTACACTATACAGGGTGTTAGGGTAAACACCGTTATCCTTCAAACCAGTGGTTTGGTTTCGTTTATAGAACATAAATTTAATGGAAAATCACAACTTTTTTTTTTAAAGGTGTACATTTAGAATCGTCACGCAATTCCTAAGGTAGGTATTTTTGCCTGTCTTAAGCCAGGAAAAGGTTGTATTGTATTTATTCATGTGTTGTGTATTTTCTGGTAAAGTCAATGAGTTACAAAAACTGCACTACTGTCTTTATAACTTTTACTTTAACCGTCTTTATTATTATTTTCACTTAATTTGGAAGAAATATGTGGATCTGGGCCATAACCTGATATATTTATTAAATAAAGCAAGTGAAAATAATTTGTAACGTTCTTTTATTTGAGAGATTACCACAGACTACAGAGTTTATAAATGTGCTACTAGTGAAGTACGTTTAGTAATATAGGTAGTGATGTAACAATTACTAAATAAGAAAGATCTTTAATTTATAACTACAACAGGTAGGTAGGACGGGCGGCGATCGATTACGTCACTCGGGCGGGCGCATATCCATGAATTTGCGGACGGTGTCGGACAATAACCTTTTTAATATTGTTAAAGAAAATAACGTAATTTTTTTTTACTCGGTTTTTTATGTTTATATTTAAGCCAACTACCCATAGTTTGAGTGACAACGGTGTTTACCCTTCCATCCTGTACATATTAATACCGTGATCATAGAAAGTAAAAAAAATATAAAATTCGCATAACCCTGCATGCAGAAACAATATTTCGATAATCGGAATGGTTTCTTCCGTACTACTATTATACACCGTGACATTTTAGTCAGCGTTACAAAAGCAGCCCACTTCATGTATCCAATGATTACTAAACATTCATTTAATAAAAATTGATATAACGTAACCTTTTTTTATTGCTCCTAGAGGTATTTTATGACGGATAAATTGAGTGGCCCTTTGTTTTTTTTAATTAATGAATGTTTAGTAGTCATTGGATACATGAAATGGGCTGCTTTTGTAAGACGACTATAATGTCACGGTGGATAACGATGGCTAATTGCAACTTCCACTATGACACAGGCCATGCGCCATGGTAGTACCGGATTTCGAGTTGATTTGCGAGATCATGTTGGTGGCCGAAGGGTTCCAAGACGCTCGCCTGCTAGCACGCAAGTTCATTACTCTGTATACGTTGTGTCGTGAGCTGCTGTCTAAACAAGACCACTACGATTGGGGGCTTAGGGCCATCAAATCTGTGTTGGTGGTCGCCGGCTCTTTGAAGGTAAATTCGTCCAAAGAAGTCAACCATTTAAGCAGTAACAGCAGTTTAAATTATAAGTAGTAGGTACCTGAAGATGGTATAATGGGATCCTCAGTCCCATACTTACGAGTGGAAATAATCTTGAGATATTTGATTGAATACATAGGAAGCCAGGATAGTTGATCACTTCAACACAAACCCTTTATCTTCTAGCGAAATGACCGCCTCAGACCAGAGGACCAAGTGCTAATGAGAGCGCTGAGAGATTTCAACGTCCCTAAAATTGTAACAGATGATTTGCCTGTTTTTATGGGCTTGATCGGTGACCTATTCCCGGCACTTGATGTACCCAGAAAGCGTGACCTGGACTTTGAAAAATGCTTGATAGACGCAGCTTACTCTATGAAGCTTCAGCCAGAAGCTGGTTTTATTTTAAAGGTAAATTAAAACTATTTGCACAGTTATTTTTCCCGAAAATCCTGATCTCGTTCTCAGTACTTAATGTTATATTTTAGATGGTGCAACTAGTGGAACTGTTTGCAGTGAGACACTCGGTCTTCATTAATGGATTTGCAGGGACTGGCAAATCAATGGTGTGGCAGTGTCTGAATAGGACTTACTTCATGTTGAAACAAAAGCCGTTTTACAATGACCTTGATCCTAAAGCCGTGACTAATAACGAATTGTTCGGTATCATAAACCCTGCCACTCGAGAGTGGAAGGACGGCTTGTTCTCGACGATTATGCGCGATATGGCTAATATGCCCGGAGATGGTCCAAAGTGGATCGTACTGGATGGGGATATCGATCCTATGTGGATTGAAAGCTTGAACACTTTGATGGACGACAATAAAGTTGGTTGCACCCTATTAATGCTTTAGAAATATATATTTGGGTTTTCTTACATTTATTTATTATAACGTAATATACTTCAAAGGTGCTGACGTTGGCCAGTAACGAACGAATTGCTTTGACTAAATCAATGCGACTACTGTTTGAGATAGCTACCTTGAGGACAGCCACTCCTGCTACGGTGTCTCGAGCTGGTATTCTGTACATTAATCCACAAGATTTAGGATGGAATCCGTAAGTACTGACACAATAACTGTGTATCGGAGACGTCCACGGAAGTACAATCCGTACTCGTGAGAGACCTCCATCACGATATCATGATTCGAGTAGGTGAATATATTCATAAAACAGAATTTATATAATCAAGATCAAATACACCGAAGGCAGAATTAAATAATCATTTCATCCGTACCTACACAACTGACAATGATTTTAATTAACAGGTTTGTAGCATCATGGATAGAAACAACGAGAGACAACGAATCAGAGAAGGCTATGTTAACAGTAATGTTCGACAAGTACATACCGCCATTGCTAGATTCGTGTAAGAAGTACAAAAGAATCACTCCGCTCACAGAGCTGCAACAAATACAGCTCACCTGCTATCTGCTCGAGTGCTTTCTGAACAAGACCTTGCTGCCCAGTGACTGCCCTAAAGAATGGTGAGGAGACTCTAATCCAATATGATAATCTATAATAATAATAATGTATTATTTGCAATTACAACTTATTTATATAGACCAAGTTTAGTCTCATCTTTCGTTGCGGATACAGAATCGTCTCAATAAAGAGCTTGTTCACTTGCAGATTCTATATTAGTCCAGTAAAGATATTTTTTTTTTTTTTTTTAATTCATTTTAAGGCTTACCAACTAAACACATACACAGCATTATTCCAAATTTTTGTTATAACATAGATCTCGCATGTATCTAAATTACAGGAAAGCACAACACTTACAATTAGCGTACTAGAACATTATACATTAAAACATTAAACAAATAGCTCAACGCGCCAAAAAAAAAAAAAAAATTATTTTATATTTATTAATTGCACATAAACTTATAATATAATCCTAAAGTTTTTTAAATTCACTGAGTGAAATAGCTTTAGTGCATAGCATTTTTGTACATAGCAATAAATTCACTAAAGTTGTCCACTCAGCGAAAATAAAAAAACTTTTATCGATGATGGGCATATTATTCTTCTGGGTAAGTGACTGCCTGTTCTCAGTAAGGTGTTTTAAAAGTTGATGCTCAATCAAATGTTACGTCACTTTAATAAAAATTCCATCTTTCACGAACAACAGTACGGTTTCACCAAAGGGCGTTGCACCATTGACCGGTGTCACCCTAATAAAGAACATTTTTAACGCCTGGGAAGAAGCACAAGATGCCATTGGAATCTTTTGCGACCTCTCGAAGGCGTTCGATTGCGTAGACCATGAAACACTTCTGCTGAAACTGGAGCATTATGGGATTAGGAACACAGCTCTTGATTTACTAAAATCTTACCTGAAAGATAGAAAGGTTAAAGTTCAAGTAAACGGCATAAACTCATTAGGGTCTGAAATGGCAATGGGCGTTCCTCAAGGTTCAATATTGGGTCCATTCCTCTTTTTAGTTTATATTAATGATTTACCCCAATTACTTCAAAATCAACCGAAGATGGTGTTATTTGCAGATGACACATTATTGATCTTTAAAATCAACCGACGGTCGCAAAATCTTGACGACGTGAATAGCTCTATTCTCTATTCTCTTCAGGTCCAAGATTGGTTTACGGTAAATAATTTGGTACTGAATAAAAATAAAACCAAATGCATTAGATTTAAATTACCTAATGTTAGAAGTAGCGAATGTGACATCATATTGAATGGAGAAAAACTGGAATTTATTAATCAAACGGTTTTCCTGGGAATCACGCTAGACGAGAAATTACAATGGGGACCTCATATAACATCTCTTGCGGGGCGGCTAAGCTCGGCCGCTTATGCTGTTAGAAAGATCAGACAGTTAACAGATGCAGAAACCGCGCGTTTGGTCTATTTTAGCTACTTCCACAGCATTATGTCGTATGGCATTTTATTGTGGGGTCCGGCTGCTGACATTGAATATATCTTTATTTTGCAAAAGAGAGCTGTCAGAGCCATTTATGATCTCCGTCGTCGCGAATCTCTTAGGGAACTATTTAAAAGCCTAAAAAGATTAATATTATGACCGTTCCTTGCCAATTCATTTATGAAAATATTGTGTATGTAAGGAAAAATCTACATCTTTTTAATAAAATAAGTGATAGACATAATTTTAATACTAGAAATAAAGATAAACTAGATGAACCATTTTTCAGATTATCTAAAGTACATACATCTTTTATGGGGTACTGTGTTAAATGTTACAACAAAATACCTTGTGATATATTACAATTAAATGAAAGAAAATTTAAAACTCATGTAAAAAGTACACTTTGTAAACAAGCATATTACAGATTAGAGGATTATATCCAAGATAAAAATGCTTGGAAACATGCTGGTCCTGCTCCATAGGACAATTTAGAGTCTAGACAAAATCAAACTGGTTGCTTACTTAATTGTATTTATTTTTTATTATATGACATTGATTTTACATCCTGTGATTACTTCCTCACACACTGACTTATTAATTGTATTTTTTTTGTAGATTCGTCTATTTTTACAATGTTTGTGAATATGTGAACACCATGTATCTACCACATAATTAATTTATCTGTCGTTTGCTCCACTTTAAATTCTTTTTACTTTATACAGTAATTTTATTCTAGGTGCATCGTCTTCACATATAATTATATAAATAATGTACCTATACAAAATATTGTAAAACATTTTAAAAGAGTAACGATGGAGTTTCTTGCCCATTCTTCTCCATACGAAAACTACCTTTTGGAAGGGGCGGTAGAATCAATACTATACTATATTTTGTAAATTTTGACGTTCAAAAGTGCCTTCAAGGGCCTATTTGAAATAAATGATTTGACTTTGACTTTGACTTTGAGTAAGTGACTATATTTTTGTATTCTTATTTCACATGCTTTTTTCAGGTATGAAACTTATTTCGTTTTCTCCGTGGTATGGGGCTTCGGTTCCAGTCTGTTCCAAGATCAACTCGTTGACTGGCGTAATGAGTTTAGCAAATGGTTCTCCAACGAATTCAAACAGATCAAGTTCCCTTCCACGGGAAATGTGTTCAGCTTCTTCATAGATCCCGAGACCAAAAAGTTCCTACCGTGGTCTGAAAAAGTGGAAGGTTTTGTATTGGATCCCGACATGCCACTTCAGGTTGGTATATACGGACTTTCTAAAGACAGTGTGGCGTCTCGTATTGTGCATTTGTGAACGCACCTTATGCAGGTGGACCAAAAATACACTACATAACAAAAAATATAGATTCCTCATGTCTAGGGGTATTTGAAAAACTGGAAAATACTCACTACAAAAAAGACATGAATTTTTGAGGCTCCACCGCACCGGCAAGAAAACTTAAAAAAAAATTACAAAAAAAATTATAACTCGAAAACAAATCGCGGAAATGTACATGGGGTATTTTAGAATACCCCTCCCTGGACATGAGGAATGTATTTTCTTGTATTTTTGGCCCACCCTATATATCGTGGCGTCGCGTGTATTCTCTTTATGGCCTGCGCAGACGACGGATTTCTGTCCGCGGACTTTTTGTCCGCTAACGAGTAACGCTAACACGGGATTAAAAGTACCGCGTACAAAAGATACATTTGTAAGCGATATAATTTAGCGCGTCTGCGCAGGCTATTATAGTTAGGCACAGTGGGGCCGCCGCCGACTCCGCGGGTGTTCGTGGCTTCCAACACTCACGAGAAATAAATAGTGATTATAGACATCAAAACTAAATCATTCAATCTCTTTAAGAGTTGGCTCCCTAAATTGTATATTAATTTGCATTAATATTCTAAAATTTTAATATTCTACACTGCAGTGTTAAAATTCTAACACTTCAATATTCACTTAGTTGACGATATTTATATTATATAAATAAATAAAATATTTATTCACAAAAAAAATACAGAAACACATATAAAATGTACATAATAATTCTATATGATGGTAGGGAACTACGGACTCGCTCTTGGATGTTTTTTTTTTTCATGTGTAACATCTTTCCTCTCGCTTTCCTGCAATCAGAATCAAAATCTAAAAAACAATAATCAAATCTGTGGGAGTGATTTCGTGAAAAGGGGCGGAAGTGTGTAACAGGAAGCCGGGGAAACGTGCGCTATTTGATTTGACCAATGAGCGCGCGTGGTGCTAGAGTTGGCCCTCAGAAACGATCATGACGACGCCCCGCCTCTTTAATGTTTCTTATTTAAGGTGAGATGTCTGATGTTACACATCATATATGCGACTATTGTAAGGCTCGTTTTTTTTAAATGATTAAATCCTTAATATCCTTTATTTAATTTTCATACATATCGATTACATTTTTAAATATTTTTATGTAAAATGACATATAAAACGTTGTCGCCCATCGGCAACAGGAAGGCAGGGTCCAAGCTGCCCGTGGTCAGGGCTCTAGAGAGAGGAACCTCCTCACTATGCGTGCCGTGTCTAGGAGTACTGCTTTCTGAATCAAGCCCTTGACCCAGCCGAGCAATGAGAGTCTCCTGAGGTATTGGTCGAGGCTCTCCGCTACTAGGTCATTAACCGTTACGATTATCGGTACTATGATTGCAGAGTCCACGTCCCACATGTCGACAACCTCGTGCGCTAAGTCAAGATACTTGTTTTTTTTATCTTTCTCAGCTTTCACGAGATTCTCGTCATGGGGGACAGCAATATCAACAATAATTGCACGGCGTTCTCGTCGATCTATCACCACAATATCAGGCTTATTGGCTACAATAGTCCTGTCAGTGATGATAGATCGATCCCAATACAATGTGGCGTCACCATTCTCGAGAACTGGGTCGGGAACATACCTGTAGTATGATACTTCTGACTCCACAAGGTTGTATTGCAAGACAAGTTGCTGGTGGATAATCCTAGCCACTAGATTATTTATCTTTAATTATTCTTAACATTATTAAAATGTATCCACCTTAATATTTCCAGTCATGCTTGGTTTCCACATCGGAGACGACTCGAACTAAGTTCTTCATGGACTTGTTAATAGCGAAGACCAAACCAGTGATGTTGGTCGGCAGTGCAGGCAGCGGTAAGACTGTGAGCGTGGCGGCGAAACTCAACTTGCTGCCAGACTCGTACGCTGTCACCAATGTACCGCTCAACTTTTACACTACGTCAGGTACTTACCTAAACACTAATGTTAGATTTCATTAAAAATCAATAGTTATTGAATCAATTTGACATCATTTTATATTCATAGACATCTAGCCGAATGACGCAACACCAATGAATTGTCATCATTGGATGAAAATTCGTTGCGTCTTGCAATGCAATGGCGGGTAGTTTGACAATAAATCTTAGGTCTCACTGCCGTAACGTTCCTTTTTACTTCAAGAACGTTGTTCAATGTCTTGCAACCATTGCTATACAAAAATTGTGTCCACAAGAATCCTATTTTGTTGCAGAAATGATTCAAAGAGTTTTAGAGAAGCCTTTGGAGAAGAAATCTGGTCGCAATTTTGGGCCACCAGGCAGCAAATTTATGATCTATTTTGTAGACGATTTGAACATGCCTGAAGTAGATAAGTACGGCACAGTGCAGCCGCATACTCTAATCAGACAATTCATGGATTATAAGCACTGGTAACTAGAAACTGAAATATGGTCTAAACTCACCACTTGAACGAATAAAAAATACAGCCAGATGGCGTCACGTAGAGTACACAGAAGATATCTGACATGTGGACGAACTGGATATAAGAATGCTTAGTATAAAATTAAGAATAATTTCTCCAGCTGTAGGATTAGGATACTAGCGGACAGTAAAAACACATCTGTTAAAAACGAAGTATTGAGTTCAAATAAGTGTTAATATTTCAGGTACGACAGACAGAAACTGTCACTGAAGGACATATCGAACTGCATGTTTGTGGCGTGCATGAACCCAACAGCCGGCTCCTTCTCTATTGACCCGCGGTTGCAGAGACATTTCTGTACTTTTGCGGTCAGGTAACGCTGGTTTCCATATACCTATGTATACCTATGAATACTGTTATGCTTAGGCGGATTCATGCGGTGTGCATCTTAAGAACATAGTACTCGTCCGATTTTTTTTAGGGCTGGAAGGGCGCTGGGGGGCATTCTCGACGTGTTTTATAAGGAATTTTTCACTTTTTGTATGAAAAATAATATTGAAAATATGAAAAATGTTGTTAAAAGTTTCATAAAGGGGTCGAAATTTTCATTATTTTTGCGATAGGACACCACAATTTTCGAAATATTAGCAAAGAAAAGAAAAAAAAGACTACTGTTTTTGCACCCGAAGTCGAGGTGTTGGTGTGATTTTTAAAACCCATAAACCCTTAAAACTCAACATGTAGGTAATCATTTTTAATATTTTCCATAATATTTTTAATACTTTCCATATTTTCCATACAAAAAGTGAACAATTTCTTAAAAAACACGTCGAAGCTTCGACGTGTTTTATATGAAATTGAAATGAATGCCCCCCCAGCGCGCCTCCAGCTCTAAAAGAAATCACAGGGTAGGGCAAACAAGTACCATGTGGAGTCGCGATTGTCAAATTCGATTTTAGTTGTGTCAAAATTATTTTTAAATTTAGAGTTTTACTTTTGTAAATTAAACAAATTTAAACGCTATAATAAATCGTATTTAAAAACAGTCAGGTTTGGTTTTTTACAAAAAACATTTTTGCTTAAATTCTTATTTAAGTATATCTCGAAAATGGTGTGTACTATCGCAAAAATAATGAAAATTTCGAACCCCTCTATAAAGCCCTTAAACCCCTAAAACTCAACATGTAGGTAATATTTTTTTATATTTTCCATACAAAAACTGAAAAATTCCATATAAACGTAGACGCTGCACCGCTGCGCGCCTCCGGCTCTAAAAAAATTCACGAGGTAGGGCAAACAAAAGTACCACATTGCGTCGATTCGCGATTGTCAAATTCGATTTTAGTTGTGTCAAAATCATTTTTGATTGTTATTTTGTTTTTAATTATTTGCACCATAAACCTTTCTTATAATGTTGTTTTCTTATTCATTTTATTAATGCTGATTGTGTTAAACTCATAAAGTTCGTTTTAATACAGAAATCATACTTTAACATTACCTACTACCATACGAAATTTAAGAGAATTTATCACCGACATATTAATTAAGGGAAGGAGGCAACCCGACCCCCGGCGCTACCACAAGCAGTGACAACTAAATGAACATGACGAACTCGCCGTCGGTTGATCAGGCAAGAATAAAATGATCAACTGACGAGCTCGTCGCTAGCTATCCACATAATAATATAGCAATACAACTCATAAAAAAAACATTGTAATGAGTAGATAGATATTTCAATAATAAATGAGAAAAAAATTATAATAAATTGACATATACAGCAGTCAAATACAAGAAACAATTATTTAAAAAAAAAACAATACATCAAGCAAAATATTATACCTAATCTAAACTTACCGATATTATAAAGAGAATAGTAGATTGTTATACAAGGGTCGAAAGGAATATTGATGACTCTCACCCGTGTTAAACACTCTACTTTTTATTTCGAATATAAGGAAAGTAAAGAATAGTAGTTTTTCTAAAATATTTATTGATAATAATAAGATGAGTAGTACTTATTTAAAATTAATTGAGAAGTTGTAACAATTTTTGAAACTTTGAAACAAAGTTACATTTTTGTTTGTACCTAATATTTACGTTGATATATTATTATGACATATTTGGCTGTGCTGGATGACGGTGAAATTCTTTGTTAAGTTCCAAATATTCCAAACATCCGTTACTTCCCTTTTCTTCGTACTAAATCACAAAGTGAACTTCAGAATTATAATAAGCGTGAACGATGTTTAATTTTGAACGGTTGTTAGTTTCCCCGGACAGGACGCGTGCCACCACATTTACAAGAGCATCCTGAGCCAGCACCTGGGCAATGTCGCGAACAAATTCGTGCCACTGGTGATCCGCTATACGACTGTCCTCGTAGACGTAGCACTGGCACTGCACACCAAGCTTTCCAGCACATTCCTGCCCACTGCTATCAAGTTCCACTACATATTCAACTTGCGGGACCTCTCCAATATCTTCCAGGTAATTGTAGGTTTTCAACCAATTTTATATATCACTAGCTGTTGCCCGTGACTTCGTCCGCGTGGAATTCTGTACATCGAGCCGATTCACCGGAACAAACAGAGAGACAGGCAGACAGACAATAAAAAAAAGTTTTCAGTTGTATATTATGTAACCGTATATACTTTCATATGTATTTAGCACAAAGCTGTTATTTTGACACAACAACCAGACTTTCGAAATTGGGCCAAAAATAAAGTGATCTTCAGAGCCTAACCTAACCCATAATGACTTAAATAGGCAAATCCAATGAAAAAATTGTGGGCTTTCCCTAAATCTGACGATTGGGCAATTTTTACATGTTTTATTCGAAATTAGGTAAACATTCTTCTACCAAAAATATTTTACAAAGAGCGCAAAAATGTCATATTATGTGGTGACTTTAACATTAACACTTTGAAAAGAGATAGAATTTCTCAGGAGTTTACTCATTACAAAGCAACACATGCATAGATAATTTTGCGCAAAATTTTCCGCGAAAATGCATTCATAAAATAATGGACTTCAACTTGTCAAATCACACAGCCTAAAAAATTCTGTAAAGAAAACTTTTACAATAAATAGTTGGAATATTACAACGCGTGACTATAGTCATTCAGAAAATGCTTAAATTCTTGTAGTTGTTTAAATGTATATTTGCAATCAGTAAGCACATTCGAACTTAAATTATTAAGAATGGCACTTTATCTATGCACAGGGAATATTATACACAACCGGTGACGCAATCAAGACGTCAACTGACCTCCTTCGGCTGTGGATGCACGAGGCAACACGCGTTTACTCAGACAAATTGGTCGACGCGGGCGATAATGAGACGTTCGCCAAACTTATTTTAGATGTGATTAAGAAAACCTGTGAGGTGAGTTCAATTGACAGTATGAGTCATATTATAATAGAAGAATGGCATCAAAAACTAAACGAGAATACCTAAGTAGAAGATCATAAATTGATCGGTATGGCTTACTTTTTCATAATAAATCAGTGTTTTTGGTACTAAAACTGTCGGCCCCTTGAAATAAATGAACGCATGTGCAGGATTATGACGAGAACGTGATATTAGCGAAGCCCCTCATCTACTGCCACTTCGCGGAGGGCGTCGGTGACCCCAAATACTTCCCTATCAGAGACTGGAACCAGGTCAAGAAGCTGTTGGACGAATCGCTGTCGGCATACAACGATCTTGTGGCCAGCATGAACCTGGTGCTCTTTGAAGACGCGATGTACCATATTTGCAGGTAGGTTTAACGTCAACCATCATTGTGTATTATCTGCTAACTGCCCAGCTCATCCATTCACCCTCGAACGATAGCTCGACTGTCTGTATTTCAACCAACCAACTTCCATTTTTCAATAAAATTCTGCTTCTGTACAGGCCTGGATAATGACAAGACAAATTGATATATTTTTTATTTTTTAACGTACACTGTCAAATAGACGAGTAATCACCATACTACGTTTGAATGGAAGAATGACTAGCGTACCCTTAAAGTTTGACTCATTATTTTGCTGTTAAAGGATCAACCGTATTCTGGAGGCTCCGCGTGGCAACGCTCTGTTGGTTGGCGTCGGCGGATCGGGCAAGCAATCGCTGTCCCGTCTGTCGGCATTTATCTCCTCATTGGAGGTGTTCCAAATGCAGCTACGAAAGGGATACAGTATGAACGACCTCAAAGTTGATTTAGGTATGTCTACCAAGGTTTCATTAGAATAATTAATGTAGGTACAAGTTTTTAGGGAATGCGGGCGTGGGCGTTTAGTCCATACATAGTTCCTGTTTTGTTTTTATCCATAAACTAGCTGACCCGTCACCCGTCAGATGTTGTCCTGTCTAACTTGAACCTGATTTCGGACTATTACGAACATTTTAAAACAAAAATGCTCAGACACACACAAGGCGGATGCGGGTCGGACGCGGGTCGGATGCGGCAGTACGGCGGACTTGTATACAGAGTGGATTTTTGAAATGGCGCAGTAAGGGCAGCTACCTTAACCGTTGTAGCTACAGGAAAACGGTTATAGGAGACTGTCCTTAACTTTTTTATGTGCATTTTTTTTTCAGAGCGTTAAAATTCAACACGCTGTTGAATTTTAACGCTCGGCTTAGCGCCAAAACGTGAAATTTCCCGGGTTTTCTCTGGTAATATAAAAAGTCTGTCATTCATAGAATAATGTGTAGATACTTTATTTAAAATTACAATCACCAACACTTTTTTTATTACGATCCTAGCTGCTCTAAATATGAAAGCTGGCGTTAAGTCGATTGGCAACGTGTTCTTGATGACGGACGCTCAGGTCGCCGATGAGCGATTTTTGGTGCTCATTAACGACTTGCTGGCATCCGGGGAAATACCGGAGTTGTTTCCAGATGAAGACATCGAAAACATCATCAACGGAGTGAGAGCAGAGGTACCTAAGACCAATCGATTTAGTCATAATTTGATTTTTTTTTAAACGATGAAGCAGTCATTTATTACATTACGTAGGTGGGGCAAACAAAAGTTCCCAAACACTGGCAACCTCAGGCAGCTACATTACCTAATGCACGATTGTGTTGCAGTGCAAAGCCACCGGTGTGCCGGATACACGCGAGAACTGTTGGCTGTTCTTCATCAACCGCGTCCGAACCATGCTCAAGGTCAGTCTGTTCACTCTTTCAAAATTTCATATACTATTTTAATGTATATTCAGCTTCATTGTAAAACTGGATGGTTTATTGCGTAATTGGATACCTTGATAAATGTATAATGTAAGTACTTAAGTACAGCACTTGGAAGTGTCACGCAAGGGGATTCGACTTTCGACTGTAGACACTTCGCTACGCGTTTGACGTTATTATTTGGTCCAGCCGAGTATTTTCCTGCAAGTGACTAAACAGAGACAGGTACCTACATCTTGCTTCTTGAGGCAACTCGCATTTTAGTACGTAAGTATCCAGAACATAGTTGTAAAGTCGTCGGTCTCCAGGTGGTGCTATGTTTCTCACCGGTGGGCGATAAGCTGCGCGTGCGCGCGCGCAAGTTCCCCTCCATCGTCAATTGCACGTCGATCAACTGGTTCCACTCGTGGCCGCGTGAGGCATTGCGCTCCGTCTCCAAACGGTTTTTAGCTGAGGTGGAAAGTTTACCGGTATGGTCACATTTTTATTTCTTGACTCAAATAGGTTAGCTTCTTCTTAATCTAAGTAGTCTTAGTCGTCACTCTTCCATATTATTTTCAGGAGCAATTAGTACAACCAGTGTCGGACTTTATGTCTCACGTGCATCAAAGTGTGGACGATATGTCTGCAGTGTACTTCCAAAACGAAAGGCGGTACAACTACACGACTCCTAAGACTTTCCTCGAACAAATCGCTTTATATGGCAAACTACTCAATGAGAAAACAGCAAATCTCAAGATGATGATAATAAGGCTAGAGAACGGATTAGAGAAGTTGGCGTCGTGTGCTGGTGACGTCGCCGTACTAAAGGTAATTTAAGAAGTACAATTTTTTTACTTAAACTGCATAGTAGAAGTAAGATAAATGCTTATTATAAGTAAGTATCTTCCTATTCGTTTCTTATTGGTTTCGATTTTCATTTCTGCTCGCACATTATTTGAGCCCTTAAAAAAAATTATCTCCGTCTCCGCCGTCATTCGGCTTAACTACTTTAGATATTTTTAGAATGGATAAACAGCGTGACTCTGGTTTCTGATGTGTACTTTTTGCTGCACAGGTGACTCTTGCTGAGCAAGAGATAATACTGAAAGAGAAAAACAAAGCTGCTGAGGCACTTATTGAAGTAGTTGGCGCTGAGAGTGAGAAAGTATCTAAAGAAAAAGCATTTGGTAATGTATCGCAGTTTTTTTTAATATTCTAACGTTATGCAGACTATAGATGAATTTCCCAAACAGAAAATTTTCGTGGCGTGGATGAAAATGCCACTGCATAATGCGAATAGAAAATTTTGCAACCCTCGTGAGGCAAAAACATATTTAAGATAGGATTTTATTTAATTATGTCAAAAAAATGTTAAATTTAATTTAATTTTATTTATTCGGGAAGACTAAATTAAACCTTAATTAAACCACTAAAGGAGATCATTTATTTTGGGCTAAATTATGAAAGTGCCAAACAAAAAAAGTTATATTATTTCGTCTCTTCACTTTTCACTATGGGACCAAATCTGTAGGGATATTGTTTTCTGTACCTATGTTTTATTTAAAAGAATAACAACTGACTCGGGCAATTCGCACCATCAATTGTATTCAAGTCAAAATTGATATATTTACATGTCACTGGGGTGAATTCGCAAAAGTACTTTTGTTTGTTATATCAATGATTAATTAGCTTTATGATCTTAAGATTTTGCTGTGTGACTTGGCTATCGCATTAGGCTAAGACCTGTAATGGTAGTTTTAAGGCATTTAAATAAATAAATAAAATAAATAAATAAATAACAGTAATCTAATTATAGTAAGTAATAGCTTTTAATGCCAGTAAACATTACAGTTATCATCTTTTAAAGGTTATTCTCCAAACCAAAACTTTCCCCGTCTTTTTAAATCCAGCCGCCGAAGAGGAAAAGAAAGTAAAAGTCATAGAGGAAGACGTGACAATCAAGGCTAAAATCTGCGCGGATGACTTGGCAAAAGCCGAGCCCGCGTTGATAGCGGCGCAGGAGGCGCTGAACACGCTCAACAAAAACAACCTAACGGAACTGAAGTCCTTCGGTTCACCGCCCGACGCCGTCGTCAACGTGTGCGCCGCGGTGCTCGTACTCTTCGCGAAGAAGGGCAAGCTGCCCAAAGATAGATCTTGGAAGGGGTGCAAAGTATGTTTTCAAATAGATATCTAGGTAAATAGGTTAGTTAAGGTAGGGTTAGCTGGAACCGCAAGCTGATTTCCAGCGTAGGCGCGGGCTTGCGGACGGAGAGCAATGAGTAGCTTGTCTTCCGATAAGGTCCAGGCCCGGGTCGACGGCGCGTTGTGTTCCACGCGCGCCTCAAATAAATATCAATAGATCTCGTTGATCAAATGTTTCGTAGTAAAACTAGGAGTAGGTTCTTGATCAGTTTTTGAAAAATAAGATCCTGGAGATCCTATCACATGAATTTTGAGGAATTCACAAACACTAGCTAATTTGAATCATTGGTACGTACGCGTACGATCCTCTTCAATCGAAACTACTTTTTTTGTCTCCTAGCGAATAATCCAAGATAAAACTGATTTCTGACATTTACATGTTTCTATTACCTATAGATGATGATGGCAAAAGTGGATCAATTCTTAAATGACCTGGTGTACTACGACAAAGAGAACATCCATCCTGACGTGTTTAAGGTAAACTTTGTATACGTAATACATAGGTCGATCTGCGTGATTATACTACTTATAGCAAAGAGATTGAGAAACAATTCATGCAACAAAATGTTTTAGAGTAAACTTAGAAACCATTCATCCAGCATGAGGCACTTGTATCTTCACTTCTCCCTTTAATACATATGCTCATGCAAAAATAAATGAATATATATTATGTTTGACATCATCACAGGCAGTGCAGCCATACATCAAGGATCCGGAGTTCAACGCTGCGCACATAATGTCCAAGTCAGCGGCGGCGGCCGGTCTGTGCGCGTGGGTCATCAACATCGTCAAGTTCTACGAAGTGTACGCGGTGGTGGAGCCCAAGCGACGCGCGCTCAACGCGGCCAACGCGGAGCTGCAGGCCGCGCGGGACAAGCTCGCCTTCCTCACCGACAAGATAGCCGTAAGTAAAATCTCCACTAGATCAAGTGCGAGTTGAACTAGCGTGGCGAGTGTTCCGTACGATAAATATTTCATCTCTACCATGCTTTTTATCCCATGAACAAAATTAACATTGTAGTTGAAAAACATGTTCTCCCATACATTCCAACTACAAATGTAAGTAAGTGTGTACGCTTAATATTGAGAGATTTATCATGTACTTTTATTTTATGAACATAGACTTCTTATACGTTTTCCTGTAATCTATAAGTAAAGAAGCATTCTTTCTCAGTATTTGTTTCAAAAGTTTAGGCTCAGTCGTTTCTGAGATAAGGTAGATTTTCATTTACTTTCTTTAATTTCAATTTCAAATAGCCTTTATTTCCGATACTTACTGTACCTACATGCAATTACATTTCCTTCATAAAAAAAACCAAATTGAGATTTTCTTACTTACATTAAGTATTACAAGTTATTACCCAATTTAATTTTAACTTTATTTACTTCATTTACACACATTTCATGCATTTGTTAATTACATTATTACCTAAATTAGAATAAATAAATAAATTATTATTTTGGTTTCATTCATTTATTATTGTTAAATAATTATTAATCATCGATATCGGTAACATCAGTATCAGCTTGCCTTTGGCAAAGTCCTCCCCTAGGGATTGCCATAATTGTCTATTTGTGGCTTTTCCTTCTTTCTCCATGTTGATCCTGCCGTTTTTTTGACTTCATCTTCCCATCTCATTCTTTGACGCCCTTTGCTTCTTTATCCATCTCGAGGGTATCACATTGTGACATCTTTAGACCATTTATTTCTCTTGTTTCTTATCATGTGGCCTATCCAGTTCCATTTAAGTTTTTTCACTGTTAAGGTGACATCTGTGACTTTGTCTTACGTCTTATATTTGATAGTTTGATTTTGTGCCGTAACTTGATGTTTAGGATGCTTTTCTCCATTCTATTTTGACAGACTCTAAGTGCTGCTTCATGTTTGTTAGTGAGGGCCCAGGTTTGTGATCTGTAGGTTAAACATGGCAGTATGCAAGAGTTGTATACTTTAATCTTGTCCTTCATTGGTATGTGTGGATTCTTTCATGACTTCCTTGAGGGACCAAAATCTTTTCCAGGCATTGCTTATTCTGGTGTCTATTTCCTTTTGCATTTGGTTTCTTGGGGAAATTATTTGACCTAAATATTTGTATTGGTCGACATATTCTATTTGGTTGGAGTGATATAGGTGTTTTTACATGATTTGGCATTAACTTGGTTTTATCTACATTCATAGTCAAACCCACAACTTTGCTTTCTCTTTCCAATTGCGTTAACATAAAATGTAGCCCAATCCATTTTCCTGAATATATGTTCTAATACTGCTGAAAATAGCTTTGGTGTCAAAGGGTCTCCTTGACGTACTCCTTTTTTTATTGTATAACGGCCTTTTCTTTCGGTCTTGATTTTTGCTGTTGATTCCTTGTATATGTTTTTTATTATCCTGATATATTTAGGATGTACTCCTTGAGAGCTTAGAACTTCCCATATGTGTATACACACATACGTTTCAGAGAGTCAAATGCTTTATTATAGTTTACAAAGGCCAAATAGTATATTTTTCCATATTCATAATTTTTTTCTATGACTTGTTTTATGGCATGAATAAGGTCTATTGTTGAAAAATCGCTTCGGAATCCAGCCTGGTCTTTCGGCTGATTTTCGTCCAGTATTGAGCTAATTCTGTTCAGTTAAGTATGTTTGAAAATATTTTATATAAATTCGATATCAAGCTGATGGGTCGATAGTTATTTATTTCTGTTTTATCACCTTTTTTATGGAGCAATATGATGGTAGACGCTGACCATTGTTTCGGTATGATCTGTGAGTGTGTTTTTTTTGACAGTATGGCCCTTCTTATTTCAGTTTCTAATATTGAGGGAGTATAATAGTCTCTTCGCTGTCTTCCGGTAGGTATTGAGTGTCTGTGTAGTATTCGTCATCATATAAGTTGCTGTAGAAGTCTGTTGCTATTTTTGTGATTTCAGATCGCTTTGTTTCTGTCCAGATTTTTTACTTCTACTACATGGAATCCAACATGTATTTTCCCTCAACTCTTTTAAGGCTTTTTTGATTCCTCCTGATTTTCCAATATGGTGTTGGATGGTCCTGTTTCTTAACTATTTTCTATGTTTTCAAATTTTTCCATTGATTCGTTTACTTATTTGTATTATTTGATTTCTATTTTGTTTTCTGTTTTCTAAGAGGATTTTCCTGGTTTCCATTAGGGATCTTGCTTCGTCTTCGACCTTGTCTTTTTGGTTTTTTAAGATACACAATTGTCCAGATTGTGTATCTTATGTATTTCTGGAGGGTTTCTTCTAATAGGTTGTACCTATCTTGTACATTTTTAAGATGATACATAGCCGTGGCTTCAATATCCAGCATTATCAGCAAGTTTTCTGGGATACGGAATGGGACCTGATTTGCTTGAATTTCTTTCTTAGTGTGTTTACTCTTTTTCTTTGGCTTGTTTAGGTAATTTGCCTCTTACCATTCGGTGATTTTTATTGAAGTTTAATTTATTGATTATTTTACATATTAGAAAATTTGTGATTTATTGGAAAGTATGAAGTCTATCTCATTCTTCACTTGCCCGTCAGGAGATATCCAGGTCCATTTCTTATTTTTGTTTTTCCTAAAGAAGCTGTTCATGACTTTGAGGTTATGTGTATGTGTCAGTCTCACTAGTCTTTGCCCATTATTATTTCTTTTACCGGTGCTTAACTGACCTATAATCCCATCTTCATTTGGTACTCTTTTGCCGATCTGGCCGTTGAAATCGCTCATGAGAAAAACTGCTTTGTGTGCATTTTCAAGAGTTTTGTCCAGCTATCTAATTACGCAACACATTTTCGTAAACAATTCCGACTAATCTGTTTCATTTTGACAGTTCAACAATATTCATTGCGTTATTTACGTTATTGAGCAGATTTTGTTTACGAGCTTATGAAGCAGTGGATTTAGTAATCTGTCAAAGCGATTCAAATTCCGATTGATCGTGCATTACGTAATTAGGGTACTTGTCTGTATTTACTTTCTTAAATATCTTTAAAAGTATTTATTTTATAAACAAATTAAAAAAAAAATGCGTTCCTCACAACAAACCCTTTCATTTAAATGTCACACCGTACAGTTTAACAAAACTTTTTTTAAAGGATGCTATTCTTAATGAGGCCCAAAGTTAGTTGGTTTCGTAATGATGACCTGCCCCCCAATTACGCAATGCACGATCAATTTTAAATTGAAACCAATTGAAAAAGATTGCCAGTCCATTGCTTCATAAGTTCGACAAAAATAATCTGCTCAAATTTTTTTGTCGAACTTATGAAGCAATGGACTGGCAATTTTATTCAATTGGTTTCAATTTAAAATTGAGTTTGCGTTACGTAATTAGGGTGCTGGTATTATTTTATTCTTTGCTGCGAAAATTATGTAAGCAGTTTTACTAAAATTCATAGTCAGAAGGTTTTGACTAAGCCATATACAGGCTGTCCCTCGGAACCTGTACCAGCGAAGGTCTGTGATCAGGGGACACCAATACCCATCGATTGAACCCCCATGTATGTTCCGCGATATTTAGCAGTATTCGAGAAATTATTTTTTTTGTAATATTTTCCGATTTTTTTACATTGTAGGCGTTTTTGGTTCTAACTTTTTCTGGGTGGTGTTTCTTTGAGTTTCTTTTTGTCAGTATTATGGCTAGAATGTGTGTTCACCTGTAATAAAACAGAAAACCCAGATTCTAACTACTAGAAGCTCAGAATTTATTCACAAGATTAAAGTCTATGTTTGAGATACATTTTCACTTGACTTCAACTTGAAAAAATTAAATACTTGCACCTGGCTGAATGACATGTAAATAATTTCAAAAACTTTATGGGATCCTTAGCTCTCAAAATAACATAAAAAAGTTGATACTTCATAGGACATTATTAAAAGCAAAAACGGAGTTCAAAGTTGATACAGTCAAAAATAATGTAATTTATTTCAAGCATTTGAAATGACTTTTCTCACATTTTTGCGATTGATATGAAGAATAATTATGAATATTAGGTAAAATAGTGTATTAACTTAAATTTTACTCGCAAGTACAATTTTTTTTTACCAAAGACTAACACACAATTTATGTGAATGAAATAGAGTTTCAGGCGCAGGTAGGTGGATAGGGTGCAGGGAGCTGGTAGTGTAGAAAAGAGACAACATAGTTTAATAGCTGTGTCGTCAGTGACAAGTACACAAGTATGTAGTACAAGTATCAAGTCGGTGTATTAGGTTTTGAACTTTCGTTTTTTGCCACCGACTTCCGAAATTAAAGTTATATTTTACTTTGTAGTGTCTTTTTTGGAAGTCCGTGGTTTTTTTTTGTGACATAAATTGTGTTATGTTGAGAAAAGAGACAACATAAAAACTTTTTAGAAAAAAAAAACTTGTGTATTTGTACTACTTGTGTACTTGTCACCGACGACACTTACTATACTATGTTGTCTCTTTTCTACACTACCAGCTCCCTGCACTCTATCCACGTACCTACGCCTGAAACCCTATTTCATTCACATAAATTGTGTTATGTTAGTCTTTGCTACAAAAAAATGTACTTGTGAGTAAAATTTTAAGTTATATTCATTTTACCTAATATTCATAATTATTCTTCATATCAATCGCAAAAATGTGAGAAAAGTCATTTCAATTGCTTGAAATAAAATTCATTATTTTTGACTGTATCAACTTTGAACTCCGTTTTCGCGTAATAATGTCCTATGAAGTACCAACTTTTTTATGTTATTTTGCGAGCTAAGGAATCCGTAAAGTTTTTAAAATTATTTACATGTCATTCAGTTAGGCATAAGTATTTTTTTTTCAATTTGAAGTCAAGTTAAAATGTGTCTCAAACATAGACTTTAATCTTGTGAACAAATTCTGAGCTTCTAGTAGTTAGAATTTGGGTTATTGTTTTATAACAGGTGAACACACATTCTGGCCATAATACTGACAAAAAAAAATCTAAGAAACACCACCCAGAAAAAGTTAGAACCAAAAACGCCTACAATGTAAAAAAATCGGAAAATATTATCTACAAAAAAAATCATTTCTCGAAAACTACAAAATATCGCGGAACATATTTCCGCAAGGTCACGCCTGAGTCAATTAACTATTGACTTTATTCCCCAGAGGAATAAGTAGAGTTTATTTATCAGCAGCATAGACTAACCAGGTTCTATATTTGACAGGAACTTGAAGCAACGTTGGAAATATTGCTCAAAGCCTTCCAGGAGGCAGTGAACGACAAGATGAAGTGTCAGGCTGAAGCTGATGCCACAAATTACACCATTGACTTAGCAAACAGATTGGTTAATGGTCTCGCTTCTGAAAAAATCAGGTCTGTATTCCAATTCTCGCATTCCATTCTCACGTCCTCACTGTGACACAGCCAGAAATGTGTCACAGTGATGACGTGTGTCGATTGTTTTTGGAATTATCTGCTCTAATTTTCGTGATTGTGAAACGCTACCTCCGCCTCCCCCAAATGCAGAGCGACGTATTTATTTACGATGCGCCGCCTCAGACCAATAAAGTTATTGGTCTCAGTGCGCCGCCGACCATTTCGCGGAAAATTCATGCATACAATATTTGCAGTTGACCCGCTGAACTAGTTTTTCTTAGTTTCGATTTTTTTCTATAAGTTTACATTTAGTTGGACCTACAGTGTAGTGAACTAGGTAAAATGATTACTAAAAATGTCCTGTGTACCTAGTGGGCGTATTCACATTAACAGATAAATAAGGATACCAACCCGATACCGATATGTCTTCAGCTATTATACCGACATCGATTCGATGCCGATATAATTATATCAGCCCGATGATATTTGTGAATATCGATGACCATCGCGACGCGGACGCACCAAACAACCATAGTACTAAAAATCGTCGACTTCTAAAATCGGCAGTGCGAGAAAGTGTGTTCAAGTGGAAGAATGCCACTACTCTCACCGCACTGTGTTTTCACCAGTAGATATCGTGCCGATATCGGTGTCGGTCGGTGAACGAGTCGTCAGAAGCCCGAAAATCTGACACCAGTACGACCGGTACAGCCCCCCAATTACGCAATGCACGATCAATTTGAAATTGAAACCAATTGAAAAAGATTGCCAGTCCATTGCTTCATAAGTTCGACAAAAAAAATTGAGCAGATTTTTTTTGTCAAACTTATGAAGCAATGGACTGGCAATCTTTTTCAATTGGTTTCAATTTAAAATAGCGAGCGAGCGTTGATAAAATGAAAGACGTTTTAATACAGCTACAAAATCAGTTGAGTGACTTGAAACAAACTGAAGAACTTGCAAACCCTTTTTCATGTGATATTGAGGATGTACCCAGTCCTTTACAAACGAACGTGATTGCTCTCCAATCTAATGACAACCTCAAAAACTGTGTTTTGTTCTGTAAAATAAATGATCTTGTAAATAAATGAAATAAATGGTTGGCTCAGCAGTTATTTACAATTATTGGCAGTACCTACTCACTTATGCGAACAAACTTTTCAATTCTCAGTTACAGAAAGAAATTATATGCTTCGCGTCTCACAGATAAGCATTTGAGAACTTTCAACTGCAAACAAATAGAAAGCAACTATAGAGATAAATAATTAATTTAAAAAAAAATTACAAGTGCAGCCCGCCTCTACCTCATTTTGCCACCATGTGGCCCTTGCCTGCTAAAAGGTTGCCGACCCTGGGCTAAACTATAAGCCGACCCCAACATATGTAGTTGGGAAAATGATTATGTTAAATCTGTTTTTAAATATTATTTTAATTATCTACGCTATTCACACACACTTATACATAGGATTGTTTACACAAAAGATGCCTGATGATGAACTCCCATCAAAAAAACAAACACTCCACCACTTAGGTATACATAAGCATGCACACCGTATTATTATTTATTATGACACCCACAAATCTTCTCTCCCAAACCACATTACATAAATATACCGCTCAACAATACCCCTTACTGCTCGTGTATCTGCAACTCATACATACCCTTCAGTGGCGGATCCAGGATTGTCGTTTGGGGGGCTTGACCCTGCTGAGGGTAGGTAGGTTTTAGCAAAGTAAACACAAAAAAAAAGACGTGTGGCACTCGGGGACTGCCGCGGTAAAGCTATTGCATAGCATTTTTTATCAACTTATGCAATTGTAAAATATTAACCCGAATACAAGAAATATCAATGGTGACATTGACAGGAACTGTTATTCACATTTATAGTTTTTAAAACTTGACACAACGTAATGGGAACATCAAACTAATAAAAAGGTTTTAATTTAACTATTAATAGTCAAGGATCATTCGTCTAAGTAAATTTGAACTTTGTGGTCAAACAGTTAAACATAATTTTCAATACAACACTCTCGTTAGATCATTCGTCTAAGTATATTTGAACTTTGTTGTCAAACAGTTAAACATAATTTTCAATACAACACTCTCGTTAGGCGTTAGGTATTTTCGTTACGGAATTTCTGGATTCGGTCTCCACGGTCAAGGCCCGCGATAGAAGCTATGCAATAGCTTAAAAACCACACAACGATATGTTTTGCTTAGTTCGCAATAAACGTTTGCACTTGTTAAGGTGGAACTAGTCGCGGGCTCGAACTCAAAGGTGGGCATGGCCAAAAACCACGCTGTCTCATCTGGCATCGTGTCCGACAGAAATAGTATCAGTGATGAGCAGTTAGAAGCTGGTCTACATGGACAACGTATAGTTCGCACGCACAGAAACACCGTACCAACCAATTTTAGTAAAACGAGCGCGTCAAAAATTACGAAAAGGCCTTTGGAAAAAAGGTTTTTCTGAAAAAAACACTGCATAAATCAATTACAAATAAAATTTATTGAAATCTTCGATAATTTTTCTGTGTCGGTACGGATTTTGTTTTCGAGATTTCACACTTCTTGTATTACTTATTCACGCCCAAAGTTGCGTTAAAATTAGCAAGAAAAACGAATCTTTGTTGGCTTTTAACTTTTTAATGGCTTTTTATTTTACCATTCTGCTTCCGTACAGACAAAATTAATAATGAGACCTAACGATATCATGTTAAACTTTGAATGTACGATGTCAAACAGTGGAGTAAAACCCCTCCGAAGTTTGTATGGAAAAAATATCAAATTGTTTCACCTTAACGTGTTTTTCGCAATAGACTTTGACTTTGACTTTGGCTTAACGCATAACAAGCATCCTCGGATAAGATAATTAGAATACTATAAGGTTCACTTTAAGATTTGTCACGGAAGAACCCAGATGGTTTTGGAGGGGGGGCTTGAGCCCCCTAGCTCCCCTAGCCCCCTGGATCCGCTACTGACCCACCAATATTTACAAATCAGTTTTTCAGTGCTCACCAGTTCCTACATTAATCAGGTCATTGACTCCTACCGCTGCACCCGCGTTGTCGTCAACGATAATTATTTTGCAATGATTATGATGTCAAGGCATATTTTAATCTAAATTAAATGCCCAATTTAAATAACATATTTTATTGGATACGGATTAATACAAATACCCAAACAGATTAGAGAGCTACCACTAAACTACTTTAAAAATAAACTTAAGAAATGGCTCTATAGTAATGTGTTCTTAGATACAATAAGTGAGTTCTTAAATTATAAGCAAAGTTCGAGATATGATCTCACTAGTAATGTAAATAAATAACGTAATTTTAAGGATTTAAATTTTTTTACCTCATGATCTCAATAGAAGTGTTTTCCTACATCATTGTATATCATTTTATTATAAGGTACTTTTTAATTTTTTTTTGCATGCTGAAATGTCTAAGTAAGCAAAATATGTGGAACTTCTTATAATTAAGTTACTGTTAAGACCTTTTATGTACCATATTTTATACAAAATAAAGAAATTCTAATTCTTTACAAAACCGCTATCTAATTACGCAACACATTTTCGTATAAGATTCCGACTAATCTGTTTCATTTGACAGTTCAATAATATTCATTGCGTTATTTACGTTGTTGAGCAGATTTTTATTCGAACATATGAACCAATGGATTAGCAATCTGTTTCAAAACGATTCAAATTCTGATTGATCGTGTATTACGTACTTAGGGTACCGGTCTTATTAGCTTCGGAAATAACAATGTAGTAATTAAATAGGTAAATAGGTGGTCGCACTCGCACATAGCTAATTGCCTACAGTTATATTCTCCTAGAAATCGCCTCTCTTTCTATCGCGTAACTCTTCTATCTTCTGACTACGTTACGCCCACTGAATTCGACAAGTCGAACCCGCCGCGTACCTACTAGCTACATACATACAATGCGCAGTGACCCATCTGTATTCATCTGTGGTGTTGGTATTTTGTGACGTTTAGATGGACAGCGACGGTGATGAACCTGAAGGAGTCCGGTGTGTTGCTGACCGGTGATGTCCTGCTGGTGACCGCCTTCATTTCGTATGTGGGCTGCTTCATGCGCCGATACCGCTTGCTGCTCATCAAAGAGAACTGGGTGCCCACGCTCGCTAAGTCCGAGGTAAGGCATTGATAACTGTAGCTACATTGAAACTAGTAGTTCTGCGAACAGTAGACCTCGCGAGCACAAACTTATTGGGAAAAATTAACCGCTTAGCTTGAGGCTTAAGTGCCTGCTACACGGTCGCCAACCGCGTCCCGATCCCGACAGAGGTGACCTTAGGTTTACGACTAAACGTTGAAACAACTTTGCCGGTCGCCAACCAAGGCCATCTCGGTCGAGGACGCGGTTGGCAACCGTATAGCAGGCACTTTATCTTAAAGTAAAAGAACGACGTTCACATTTCAAGCTTTTAAGAAAATATTAAAGTTCTATGTTTACCTATGTTTACGTAGGTTTTATTTAGTACTTTTTAGTTCAATAAAAGCTTTTTTTTAAAGGTATTTTACTTTATTTTATTCTAACATTAGAATTTGATCAAATATGTGTTCTATCCATTGAGGTATTATTGTACTAAGTTCTATCATCTTATCACCTTATATGAGCCACTGTGTAAAGTTTAAGTATTCCTTTGGCCACCTTCCGGCACTTTTATCTGACCCTAGACGACACCTTGGGCCCTACTTGTCAAAACAAATCGAAATGGTCTAAACACAACGGTGCTACCTTGTCTAATTAAGGAGTTCAGTAAAGTGACCTTCCAGATCCATTAAGAGGCCCTGGAATATACCTTGGGCTACCTGGCCTGACAAAACCGACGACCGCAAAATCAACAGTTTTTATGGACCTGGACAGTACCTAGTGTAAGAACGCTTGTCAAGTGAGTCCTAAAACGATGGCGATGGTTCTACCTTGTTAAGTTGAGGAGTTCCTATGGCCACCTTCTGGCTCCATTATCAGAAACCTGAACAGTACCATTCATTCTTAGATCGGGCCCCAAACTAATCTTATCTCTGTAGCTGATAAGAAGTAGAAATCACACGTAACTTCGGCCGAATCTTCGTATTTAGGGTTTTGACCTGCAGGAAACAAACCATGAACGATAGCTTGTAGTTTTAGCGTTCGAAAATATTTTATGCTACCAACGCACTTTGAATTGACCACGATGACATAATTTTTTCCTATCAAAAAAATATGACATCAATACGTCAAATAAATTGAAAAACTGGCCAAGTGCGTGGACCACGAACAAATAAGGGTTCCGTAGTTGGAATGAATAAATTAACCCATACATTCCAACAGCAAATGTAAGTTAGTCGATTATTACTCGTTAACTTGTGAAGCATACTTAGCTGTGCTAGTTTTCTTTTTAATTTAGCAAATATATCCATACACACATACGCTACCCCATAACATAGGACAAACGAGAAAAAAAAAATACGTGTAGGGGAGGTACCCTAAAAAACAATCATGATTTTATTTTACGACTTTGTCGGCGTGATTGATAGAATAGACCTATACCAAATTACAGCTTTCTAGTACTAAGATTCTCTGAGCTAAGCCGCTGATAGACAGAAAGACAGGCAGACGGACATAGCAAAACTAAATCAGTTTATTGTGTACTACAGAACCCTAAAAACCAGACAAATTATGAGTAAAAAATTTGTAGGCCAGCTAGAAAAATTAACAAATAGGTTTGATTATATAGCGAGCAATTTACTGCATTTGAGGAGGTATTCTGCTCATCATGCCGAAGATCCTCATCAGATCTTTACCAATTTTTTTTGAGACTATCTTAAAGTTACTTTCTTTCAAATGAAAAAAGAACCATCGAAATCGGATCTCATAAGGCGGAGATATCCAGTAGCCCCCTTTTTGCCCCATTTTGGAGGAAGTACTCCTCCAATCAAAAATCCCCGACGACAAAAAATTGCAAAAAAATCATAATACCTGTATGCCAAGTTTCATCCAGATCGGTTGTAAAATACGACCTGTACACGAGTACGTACAAACTGACACACGAAAGAAAATTTTGCCAGTTGATGCAGAGACGCTTCGCTCGCTACGCTCGCTCGGTCAAATATTTAATTGCACTAACCATTTACACCAGAGTACAGTTCTACCTCAGATCAGGGGCGCCGGGAGGGGGGTGCAAGAGGATGCAGTTGCACCTCCCTGGCTTCAAAATGTAATACATACATAGATGTGAAAAAATTCTAAACTAAAATATATCAAAAAGCACCTCATTTTGCCACTACGTGGCCCTTGCCTGCTAAAAGGTTGCCGTCCGCTGGTTTAAAACACCTAAATATAAGTCTCAAAGCGTCTTGGTATTTTTTGTCTCCGACCAACTGTTTGTCGTAAAACAAATACACAGAAACGAATCGCTGCAAAACCGACTCCACGTAGTCTTGTCTGCCCTACCCCTAGATTGTAATTTAAGCCCGCATCGCCAGAGCCGTGACAGAAACCATGCCTGCTGCATGTTGCATGGTCGCTTGCATGCTGCATGCTTGCTTGTATACTTGTTTGCATGTTTGTGAGAACTTTCTGCGATACGATGATTATACTTTTTAATTATCATGGATATAAAAAAAAACTGCTTTTGACCTCAAAGGTCACTCGACCTTGACCTCTAAGGTCACTTGACCATGACCTCTAACGTCATTCGACCTTAACCTCCAAACCATAATCTCCAGAATCACTTGACCTTGACCTTGAGGTCACAAACCATGAATATTGACCTGTTACTGGTCCTGAGAATTGCGGATTTTGACTTTCGGAATTTTGACCTTGACCTCAAGGTCAATAACATCAAGGTCAGTGACTTTAGGGGAGAAACGCGGATCTTGACTTACGAAATTTTGACCTTGAGCTCAAGGTCAATGATCCCAAGGTCAAGGTCAATGCCCTTAAGGTGTCCCATGGTGTTCCCCCACCCTACTACTCCCACATCCCACCGGATCCCGAAGGCTTGATTAGGCGATGGATTTTGGTGAACTTTTTTTAAGTAATTTTTTCATAATGCCCGTTTCGTATCCACTGACCCTTTTTTCACTCGCGGGGTGTTTACGTTTTGTTGGTTGGATCAAATTAGGTGTAATACGATGTAACGATGCTATTTAGCGCAAATATTATCTATCACGAAACTACTAAGTAATGTAATTAATAACACTTCCCGTCGATTTACACTCAAAAACAATATTAAATTTTATAACGAAATACAGAGCGGAGCGCGCACTCACGACTACTACGTTTGACCTCCGTTTGACGTGCGAGAACTGTCAGTTTCAATTTTTTTTTTCCAATTTTGCCTGTTGTTGTTTCATATTTATGAATTTAAATGATTTAGTTGACGAGATACAACTTTGCTGAAGCCAAACGGCTTCGCTGGGACTTTAGCAGTAGCTTCTTTGTATAAGCCGACAAAGCTAGTCCTTGTATGAATGGACAAACGATAACCTAACTTATCTGAGGTAAACTGCGAAAATGAAAAAACCAAGATGTACCGCTGTCAACAGTGACGTGAGGCCGGTTTCGTAAACGTGGTGTGCACTTAGTGTGGTGTAGTTTGATTGTAATTGCTTGTAAATGTGTGCGTGTGAGCGTGTATGCACAAAGCGGAGGCGTAGCTTTGACATGCTTCACTGTATTGTTCGCAGCGTTATGTCTTGGTTTTTTGTTTGGTCTGAGCTTCTTAATGGCAGTCGGATAAAAAATACCGACCCCAACAAGTTTAGTCGTAGAAAAGTGTTATTTAAAATTATCACATGATTCAGCCTAAAATCGATACGACGGAAAATCTCGACGTGCTGTCGATGTTGACGGACGACGCGCAGATAGCGTCGTGGAACAACGAGGGGCTGCCCACCGATACTATGAGCACGGAGAACGCCACCATACTCACCAACTCGGCGCGCTGGCCACTCATGATCGATCCGCAGCTGTAAGCCTCAATCTAACATACCTACACTGTTGTGACATTAAATTAAACAAATATTATTGCTTTTATGAAAAAAACCTTAATTTACTTGAAATCGTTGCTCCAGACAAGGCATAAAGTGGATAAAACAGAGATACGGCGACTCTCTAGTCGTGGTACGATTAACGCAGCGCAATTATTTGGACCGTATTGAGCGCGGCGTGAGCAATGGCGAAGTGGTGATGCTTGAAAACATCGGCGAGAATGTGGATGCCGTGCTCGACCCGCTGCTCGGCAGAGTGCTCATACGCAAGGGGAAAGTGCTCAAGGTGAGCCTCTACACTACAATCCTTTCCCAGTTATTTTACCTCTATTTTTGCATCACAGTAAGAAGTGATCTTTATCCTCGTTGCTATCAGATTGCTGTAAGAAGTTAATTCAGCGTAAACGACACAGTATTTTTAAGCTGCGTATGATAAGAGACCACATCAATTACATTTCCATCAACACAATCCATCCAGATGAGACGTACCTGTCAACTGTTTTCTGGTCTAAAAGTGCTTGAAACTCTCATCGTGATCAAAACTGTGCATCTTCTTCTAATATCTGAACAACCTGATAGCTAAATGTTACGCTTTCAGATGGGAGATAGAGAGATAGACTACCACCCAAGCTTCCGTTTCTTGCTTCAGACTAAGCTTGCTAACCCGCACTACCAACCTGAGATGCAAGCACAATGTACCCTTATAAATTTCACTGTCACCAAGGACGGGTAAGCGCGTTACTAGTTATTATTTTTATGCACGTCACAATCATTCTTTGTCAGAGAATTCAATAGGCCAAAATTTGCTATAGGTACTTACCTACATATATAAAATTACCTACCACAGCATAAAATTTTGTCGAATAATATTAAGAGCTAAAAAATATTACATCGAAAAAAAAAGGTTTATTTTTTTATTTTAACACTTTCGACTCCACCCATTTTCGTCGAGCTCATTCGCCATGCCGCCATACATATTGTAAGTGGACCCTCCGGGAGGGTTCCCGGCATTACGTTTGCGCTAAAGTTAACCATCGCGGATGGTCAACGGCATTAGGTTTAAATCCGTGTTATAAAACACTGTAAAACAAAGTGAAATTGTGTTTTCTGGGGGTCTTCTCGCTATACGTAGTTTCCAACTTTTTAAATTTTTCGTGAATATTTGTAAACGTGAACAAATAATTCAAAAAATCTAAGTCTTTGATTTGAAAACCAACGCATATACTAATAAATCTTGTTAATTATATCTTGGTAGGCTCTGTCAAAACAGAAGACTGTAATGTTAATGAATGTATAGTCCCAGACTTAGCTTAAGCCTTCCCGTCTTCTCTTGCGGAACTTGTAGGAAAGCGACATTTTGTATTACATATACATCTGATTTTATTTTCACGGTGTATAATGCTGTATTCGCTAAGAAAAACCTACATTTAAAATGAGCCCTCCTCGAGGGCTCCCGGCATCCCATATGCGACTAGGTGAACCCTGCAGGAGGGCTTCCGGCACTGAACGTGTTAAAGGTACACTGTGGTGTCTTGGTTTAGGTTTGGTATGTACAATAAAACACTGTTTCCAATATTAATGCGCTAGACATGCTATCGCAATGGCCGCTCAGAGTAGACTGCCGAGTACGGTACAACGCCCGCACTCCCTCCACTGTACGGCCCCCACCATAGCACGCATAACTTATTTATTAGACGTCATATCTCTTCTTTACAAAATATAAAATAAACAATAATACAATTATTTGCTTTTAGAAGCAACGGCTGACAATATTAACACATTTACTAATCATTAAGTTAATTTCTCACATATAGAAATCTGTTACATTCATACATTCTTTATGATCTAATCTATTTCAACATTTCTGTAAACAGTTATTATGTCAATCAAATTCATTACTGGGAATCACAGATCCTGATTGATTTACCTTCTACTTTCATAAAATGAATAATATTTCTATGTGATGTCTGCCCTGTACTTCCACATCATATTATTTATAATAATATATTTAGCATAATGTGTCTTCCAATCAAAAGTTTGATAGGTAAGTTTATTAGAAATAATTAATTTGATGTTATGGATGATTTTGTAAAACGAGAGCTGATCAGAAGTCCTTCTACGTTGTTCAAGTGGTAACATATTGAAGTGATTAAGCCTATTTTTTACCCGACTGCCCCAGAAGGAGGGTAATGTTTTTTATTAATATTTTTTGTGAATATTCTTTTTTCTCATGTTTTTTTTCATGTACCTGTGGATGCTCTAATACTGCGGGTTTACGGGAACGCCCTCTGCTAGTTAAAATACTGTATTAGTTTACACAAAAGGAAAAACCTTGATAATTAAAATATCTTAATGCAGCTGAAAATGCATAAAAAATTTAATAGGGCTCTTATTTAGATTGTAACATACCTTAACTAGTAAATACTTACACGAATTTCAAGCTGTTTCAAATCAGGGCCTTCTGGGCTACGGGACAGTTATGATTATGATCGATGACCGCTATACTACCAATCATTTCCCTAACTGTCTCTTGAATCATAATTTATCACGCTTTATAGATTAGAGGAGCAGCTATTGGGTGAAGTAGTGAAATCTGAGCGTCCGGATTTAGAGAAGTTACGTTCTGGCCTTACGAAACAACAGAATGATTTCAAAATCACGCTCAAGATTTTAGAAGACGACTTGCTGAAACGATTGTCATCGGCCGGCCCCGACATACTGAGCGACTCAGCGCTCGTCATCAATTTAGAGACCACAAAGAAGACTGCCGGAGACATTGCGATAAAAGTAGAAGAGGGGAAAATAACGGCAGTTAAAATTGACGAAGCTAGGGAGCGATATCGGTAAGTAAGAGTATACGAGTCCATTACAGATTTTTGAACATATTTATTACTGTTATTGACTGAATGTTTTCATTAAACAGGCGTGCAGCTGGCCGAGCTTCCTTACTGTACTTCATTTTAAACGACCTGTACAAGATCAACCCGATGTACCAATTCTCACTAAAGGCGTACAGCGTGGTGTTCAAGGAAGCCCTGGCTACCGCCGATGTCGCTGAAGAACTGGATCGCCGAGTTGAAAACCTGCTGGACAGCATCACCTTCGCGGTCTTCGTGTACACAAGCCGAGGACTTTTTGAGAGAGACAAGCTCGTCTTCCTATTCCTTATTGCGCTACAGGTTGCTAATTTTCTAAACGGTTGCAGTTCCGAGTTTACAGCGGCTTTATACCTACTAGTGTTTTTTTGCGTTCGCATACGCGAACTTGAAGGTACTAAAGCTTCGGCCAAACCTGCGCGACCACAACGCGGGACGCGGGAGCAAGGCCGGAGCGTCAACAACGCGAAACATATCCGCGAACTAACGCGGAAAATATCTTTTATTGCTTGTTCTTGCGTATTTTATCCTTTTTACGTAGATTCTTATATCCTGGATTTTTCAGATTGTACAAAATAGTATGTTCTCTCAGTTTTTCTATAAACATCTCTGTCATGTCAAAATCACAGGTTAAAATAATAAATGAAAAAAACGAAAATGAAAAAATATTTATTGACATAAAACAATTTTCCAGGCAATATAAGAATTCCCTGACTCCTGCGCTAGTAATAACTGTGTTGCAGGAGCCAGAGTGTCCTCCCGTAAAAAAACTTATTTTTCCTTCGGTAGAAATTCCGCCCCAGACTCTTTATGCCCCACCGCCATAACTCAGGTTCTTTCAATGCAACATTCCTCTCCCTGTCTGTGGTAGACTTGCCTTGCCCGAATAATGCAAACAAGCGAAGCTTAACGAACTTAGCTTTGTTCTCAGTGTGGCCTGCGCTTTAGAGATGCTCTTATCAAAAATTGTTGCTTCAGAGCGACCAAACTTGGACTTTCTTCTCTTTTTCAAATTCGCGAATTTAAAGGACATGGTCCAAAATTCACTCAAAAATCAGACAGAGAAACAGTTTTACAGACAGATTTATAATCTCGTTACTTCACCTAAACCTACCCCTGATAATACCATGGCTTCCATGTGCTTTGATGTTTGTCATCTGTCTGTGGTAAAGAAGCGAAGAATGAAGAATTATAGCTAATTATAAATACTGTCAACATCGTAAACAATGTCTTGTCTATTTAGAAATCACAAATCAATCAATTATTTGTGCGCCGTCTAGGATTGAAATATTTTGCCCGTATCAACTGTCAAATACCAGTTACAAAAAAACTGGGTATTTGACAGTTTTTTGTACTTATACTATATAATATATCTTTATTTCCCAAAACAAAAATACAGATACTATATGTTACTTTATGTGAATTGTACCATATGTTTACAATTTTAGAATTTTTGGTAGAGGACATTTACAAACATTTGGATGCTACAGAAATCTGTACACAATAGATTAAACTCTCTTAAACTAGGATATCATGTATCTTAAGGGACAGTGTTTCGCAATGATGTATCAGTTGATATAGGTATGAGTGGACTGTGTCGATTTACCTTCAGAGGGGAAAAAACGTTAAGTATATTTACTTTGGTTTTAAAATTATGTACGAGTATGTGAGAGTACGAGGGTGAGGGTGAATGAATGTGATTGGAGGTGTGTAGGTGTTTGTGTGTGAGTGTGGATAGGTAGGTAAAGTGGTGTTGTTTTGTAAATGAATTAAGACATAGTAAACTTTTTATCCAGATATTCTCACGGGATCGAGACTTTTGCATGTGAAACCGTGGGGCGCAGCTAGTTGGAATAAAAATAAATAAATAAATATATGTTCAGTATTGAGTAGTATCTAACCAGAAAAATCTATCAAGTATTTTTAGTCCGTACGTCATACTTCACCAGATTCTCCAAGAAGAAGGTAAAGTAGACGCGCGAGAGTTGGACTTCCTCCTGAAGTTTGCCGTGGCTCCGGAGAATTCGCCGTTCGTCTGGCTGACCAATCTGAGCTGGGGCGGTATCGTAACGCTCGGCAAGATGGATGCCTTCGAGAATCTCGACAAAGATATTGAGGGATCTTTCAAAAGGTTTAAAGGTTTTTTATCTCGATTCATGGCATACAACCTTTTGAACTCACCAGATGCGGTTGAAAATATATATAAGGTGACTGGTAATTAGTGACCGATACTTAAACACATGACCTTACTCATCATTATAAACAACTTTCACTATGGGACCAAAACAAAAACCGCGAAATAGAATCAGCTGTTCCCTACATTTATGTTCGCATAATTCGTCAAAATGTAGGGAACAGCTGATATTTTTTTCGCGATTTCCGGTTTGGTCCCATAGTGAAAGTTGTTCATAATGATGAGTAAGGTCATGTATCGGTCACTAATTACCAGTCACCCTATATATAGCCTTTTGTACTTATTAAACAAAAGTCTTCTTTTAAGAAAATTGTTCGTTTTGCAAGAAAGCTTTACGATTCTAATTAAAATATGACTTTTTATATTAATTAATTAATTCAATTTAAATTAATTTAGATGGCAAAAGTACACAGAGGGCGAAGCTCCCGAGAGAGACAAGTTGCCGGGCGATTGGAAGAACAAGACGGCGTTGCAGCGCTTGTGCATAATGCGAGCGTTGCGCCCCGACAGAATGTCTTACGCTTCGAGGTACGCTCATACACTTGCTTGGCGCTTCCTTGAAACTTGACTGTGCCTACAGCCGCACATTATCACCTGCTCATATTAAGCCCGCCCACCCCCACTTGGCGACCTCCTTTTTTTAAATATATTATTTATTTATTATTTGTTCCTCCAATATCTTGTTTTTTTAATCCAGCAACTACCTACGTTGAGCTTATTATAATCTTAAGTCTTCGCGCAATACACTGCTATGCTTAATCACAATAGGCGGGGGTGGATGGAGGAAGATGATATTTACTTTAAACTTACAATCATAATTATTTATTATCACGATAAACATGACTTATGGTCATGTTTATCCCCATAATATAACCCCAGGACAGAATTTAACCGATTACGCCCGGTGTTACACGTGGTGTAGCAATAGCGTGGTGTCCTACGAGCATTGTGTAAACATTAGTTGATGCTCTGTCTATTCAAGAACACAACACAGTTTAAAGTGCGTTATAAGAGCCACTTGAAACAGCGGGAGAAAGTTTTTTGTTACCAAGGTCGTAAACATCGCGCGCCGCGGAAGCACTTCCGCTGCGCTTCCGGTCGGGCTTCCGCGTGTTCGGCGGGCCGGCCGTAATCGGTAGAATTTTGCCAGAATCATAAGATACATAAGCACTTGTATTTCCCGCAAGTCTCATCAGTGGAAGCTCTTGGACCAACTTCCAAACATCTTTGCCCATTGTCCTTTGTTATCTCCAGTATTTAGAGTATATTCCCTCCTGATAAGGTAAAAAAATTCCACCCTGTATCTATTAAGTACCTATAATATTCGGTACTAATTCAAAATGGAACGAATTTTTTTCGAAGACTGTCGTGAAAACTGTATCTCGACTTGTCGCAGTAGACGGACTAACAAGCGTCCGTCACTAATATCATTATCACAATAAAATTATTAGCTCAGAGGACCTTCTGGAATCTCTTAAACATCTCTTTTCCATTCCTTTAGTGCATTTTGTGAAGAAAATCTGAGCACGAAATACGTTGAGGCCCGTACGCCATCGTTAGACAAGTCTTACGAGGAGTCCAATTCCACCACAGCTATGTTCTTCATTCTTTCTGCTGGTGTCGATCCATTAAAGGTAAACTATTTTGTACATTACATATTTTTCTCGTGTAGCAACTTGTTGTAGATGAACTCTTAAATTGTTTTAAATGAATGATTTTTAATTGAAACGTTATTTTTAGGATTTAGAAAAGTTGGGTCGTAAAGTTGGCTTTGCGACTGATAAGAAGAATTTCCACATCGTTTCTTTGGGTCAAGGTCAGGAGGTGGTCGCTGAAGAGGCCATGGGTATCGCTTCAGCTAACGGCCACTGGGTCATCTTGCAAAATATTCACTTGGTCGCCAGGTGGCTCGCAGCACTCGAGAAGAAAATGGAAGAATGCTTTGAAAATCCTGAGCCTGAGTATAGGTAGGATAGGCTCATCAGATTTATTCCTATTTTGCAATATAAATGGTTATTTTATTCACTGTTGGGAATTTAATCTCTTTCTTTTTAAAGGCTATTTTTAAGTGCTGAGCCGGCCCCTGAAGCTATTTACCACATAATTCCGCAAGGAATCTTAGAGTCGTCCCTCAAAATAACAAATGAGCCGCCTATCGGCATGTGGGCTAACTTGCATAAGGTAAGCCGTATAATATAAATAAATATTACCTACTTATTATATTATATAAGGTCGGGCGGGGCAATTTCGACTATGGGGTAATTTCAACTCTAGCCAATAACTCTTTCTACTGTATTTGTAGCAGCACCATCTGTGAAATTTTGTGGAAATTATCTGTTTAGCTACAAATACAGTAGAATAAGAGTTATTGGCATTAGTTGAAATTACCCCATAGTCGAAATTGCCCCGCCCGACTTTACTTATTATAAGTTGTTGCTGGCCTTCTTTGAGGAGCTGGGGTGGATCGAATAACCCATCTTCCCACCCGTACGCAAAATACGCGCTGTGACGTGGTGTGGCGGATACCAGCCCGTATTACACTATTACCTAGTTATTATTTTTAACTGACGAAAACAACAGGAGGAGGTTCTCAAGTCGACACGGAATTTATTTTTATGTATGATCACGCATAACTTGGGGTCCTGGGGGGTATTACTGACAGCGTCATGTGGCCGGGGAGGGTTGACTGACAACGTCACTGGACGGGAGGTCTGAGTGTCAGCATCACTCGGCCGGGGAGGGTATGAGTGACAGAAGCGCGGGCCGGTGGATATGAATGACAGCATCACTCGGCCGTGGGAGAGTATGAGTGACAGAAGCGCGGGGCGGGGGGATATGAGTGACAGCGTCACGGAGCCGGGGATATGAGTGACAGCTCACGGGGCCGGGAGGGATGAGTGACAGCGTCACGGGGCCAGAGGGATATGAGTGAAAGCGTCACGGGGCTGGGGGGAGGGGGTATAAGTGGGTTTCTAAAATTTGACGTACACCGCAAAAAGGATCTTTTGGCGCGCTGTTGGTAAAAAGATATGCAATTGCTTTTTTTTTTTTTTGCAATTGGTTGAAACGTATTCAATTCAATTCAATTCATTTATTCAAAAAGACAACTCATGGTCCAATAATAGGTCGCACATAGACATAAAATTAAAACAAGTATATTATATATAAATAAATAAATTTCATCTTTAAATTAAATTAAAATATAGTCACAATTCAGTCATAAAGATAAAAATACATAATTACAATTTTCTAACCGGCATCGGTTCCGATGCCAGTTAGAAAATTGCCTGCCACAGTCATGCCGGATATAAGGGCAGTCCAGCCTATCTGCAATCATTGCCAGGATGGCATTGGGGCTGGCCCGCACCCGGCGCACCACTTGCGCATAGAAGCGTGGAAACAGTCAGTGCGTGCCATCGCGAACATCCCTGATGCGCTACAGGCCTACAGGAACGGGGCAGCCCCAATAGGCCAATACCGCGTTGTCGTACCGGACACGGAGGGCACTGTACGCCCTTTCAGAATAGGAAGAACATGATAGCGTCGTTAGTTCCGATTCTATACACGCGCCAAAAGATCCTTGTATCCTATTATCCTTGTATGTATCCTATTATCCTTGTATCCTATTATCCTTGTATCCTTGTATCCTTGTATCCTTGTATCCTTGTATCCTTGTATCCTTGTATCCTTGTATCCTATTATCCTTGTATCCTTGTATCCTTGTATCCTATTATCCTTGTATCCTATTATCCTTGTATCCTATTATCCTATTATCCTTGTATCCTATTATCCTTGTATTCTATTATCCTTGTATCCTATTATCCTTGTATCCTATTATCCTATTATCCTTGTATCCTATAATCCTTGTATCCTATACCATATTTAGTGCCGGGTACTACTTATAAGCCGTTTTCCAAATTCTGTCCACAGGCCCTGGACTGCTTCAGTCAAGAGACCATGGAGATGTGTAGCAAGGAGGCGGAGTTCAAATCTGTTTTGTTTGCTCTATGTTATTTCCATGCTGTTGTAGCTGAGAGACGGAAATTCGGCCCACAAGGATGGAACAGGTACTTAAGATTCATTTTTACTTTTCTAGGGTCATCTAAAAAAGACAACTAGGTTTCGGTTTTCCCGGGTAACTTGTTTTTTTGCCTCCAACGCGGATTAATATTTATCTGTTTGACGCCTACCAAATAGCACCACTTTTGGGTCATGTTCTAAATTAGACCTTATTGGACTCTGATTTTACTTCAACTCGAGCTTAAGAATAAAATTAAGGCAGTACTTACATAACAGGGACTCAGAGCCTACAAGTTTATGTTCACTTTCGCTTTGTCATGTATGAAATCCTTTTGCAGGGTGTATCCATTCAACTTCGGCGACCTGACGATTTGCGTGTACGTACTGTTTAACTATTTGGAGGCGAATCCTCGTGTGCCGTGGGAAGACTTGCGCTATCTGTTCGGAGAGATCATGTATGGCGGGCACATCACCGACGACTGGGACAGGCGGCTCTGTCGCACCTTCCTGGTCGAATATATGCAGGGGGAATTGGTCAGTCATATGATAGAATTAAGTAAATACTACAAGAGTAATTTGATTGTGGTTGATCGACGCCGGCTAGTCGATGTTGATCACCTCAAAATATAATCGATGGTCGATCGTGAACCGGATGCCATGCAGCACTGGATCTGGATCGATCTGAACGTGTGTGTCAATGTCATCAATCGGCGTCGATCGACCGCTATCTGGTTGCACCTTAATAGGCGCGACTTGTATACGCCTTTTTTATATAGCCTGTGTAGGATGTGATAAGAGCCACCAATAATAACCACCACAAATTTACGTAAATATCTTATAATATCTTAAATACGTAGGTACAATGGAGGCCTAGCCGCGAACTGCCGCGTTAATATTCTGTGTAGCGTGCACGCGGTCCAGTGGCGATGATGGCTCTCGATTGTACCTACGTATTAAGATGATATTTATAGTACGAGAGCCCACGACCAAAATTTTTGTCTCATAGCAATACGGCCAAAACCGCATCAAATCGATAGATACGATTATCCTGAACTCGAAAATACCAATATCAGACATTTTCCGCGTAGCGTTTGATCTGACCGAATTTTCAAAATTGTCAAAGAATTTTACCGAACTGCATCATAGCAATATGTCTGATTTGCAGACTGTAGTTGAATGATAGTTCTGAGATACCGGAAACATATTTTTCAGACGTTAGTGGTGTAGCGCAAACCCGTAAAATCACTTGAAAAAATTAAAAATGAGACAAAAAAAATGTCTCATAGCAATACGTCTGAAAATCTTTTTTATTAGCAAATTTTGGTTATTTGATGCGAACAAAACAATTTTCAGACGGAAATGTGAACGCATTAAATTTTGAGACCGTTTTGAAAATGTTAACAAATTTTACCGATCGGTATCATAGCAATATGTCTGAAAATTGTTGGACATGATAAAATAAGTTGTCCACATGTGCAAAAAATTTATATCAGACAAATTAAGTGTAGCACCTTCTCTATCAGACAACTTTTCGATACTCAGATATCATTTAAAAATCGTATTGAGGCATCTTGAATTTTCTGTTACCAACCAAACCAACCAATTTTCTGTTACAAGCGCTGAGGCTGTTGAAATTAAATACTGATTGATTTGATAGTTTTGGTTTTATTTAAAGCACACTTGAGTAACTTTTACAAAAGAAATAAGTAATGACATCTGTCATCTGTCAAAGTACATATAATAGACAAGGGAGATTCTTGAATATCTATGAAGGCTGTAAATTTAAAAAAACATTTAACAGAGGCGTCGGCCAGGCGACTCCGAAACGTTATTTTCGTTTTTGGGAGTATATGCTACACTTAAAGTGTCTGAAAACAGGTTTTTGGTAATCATGGCAGCAATACGAAAAGTTGAAAATTGTTTTTATCCTGTATTGCTATGATACAGGTCGGCTAAATTTGTTGACATTTTCAAAAATGCGCTCAGGCTATATGCTACGCGCAAAATGTCTGAAAACAAACTTTTTCGTAATACAATTATAAAATCTATGTACATTTTCACTATCAGACGTATTGCTATAATACCGACTGTCTTTTTTTTTTGACACAGCAGAAATGGCCTCCCACGCAGTTGCTACACTTTCGACCGTTACTACACACCTAGTCGGGTTCAGAATCATACAATCTAACGATTTTATAGGGTTTTTGCCGTATTGCTATGAGACATGGTTTTGGTCGTGGGCTCTCGTACTATTACGTAAAGAACATCATTCCAGTGTCGAACATTTTGTACCCAAAAACTAAAGTGCCGGCCAGAAAAAAAAAACATGGTTTTCTTATGGAAAATAACACCCTCAACATTTTTTACTATTACGATGAAAGTATACAATTAACCCTTCCGCTGCTATTTAAGTTTGAAAAAGAAAATATTAAAAATCTTATTTTGAGCATTACAATAATGTTTAAAACGAGAAACAACTTTCATCATCATCATTTCATCTTCACCATCATAATTTCAGCTGGAAGATTTCCACTGCTGGACATAGGCCTCCCCCAAACATCGCCACTTCGACTGGTTCTGTGATTCTCGCATCCAGCAGATTCCTGCGGTCTTCACTAAATCGTTGGCTTGGTGAAGACCGTAAGAACCTCCACCTTGAACCTCCACGCTTCGTCTTCCGGTACGTGGTTGCCACTCCATGCCCATTGGTTATCTTTTCTACGAGCAATGTGGGCTGCCCACTGCCATATAAGTTTAGCAATTCTTCGGGTTATGTCGGTTGCCTTGGTTCTCCTACCGATCTCTTCATTTCTAATTCGATCACGTCGTCAAGGAATCTCCAAGCGTAGCCCTCTCCATTGCCCTTTGGGCGACTTTCAGCGTTCTAACGCAGCCCGTTGTAAGCGACCACGTTTCAGTTCCATAGGTCATCACTGGCAACATGTGAGAAGAGATGATATAGAGTAGATTCCCGAAAACTGCCCAGTCAAGGATTCGGATTCCTCGATTGACCTCGAAATTAGACCTACCTAACTGGACAGTTTGTCCTAGGTTAACATAGTCGTCCATAACTTCGATTGTTAAGTCTCCGATCTTCATGAGGGCCATTTGACATGAACTTAGTTTTATCTATGTTCGTTTTAAGACTTTCTCTTTCGGAAGCTCTACTGAGGTCATCGAGCATTGTACTGGTCCTCCGATATAGTAGTTATGTCTGAGACTATCTCAGCCATGACTACTATATCGTCGGCAAACCGAAGGTAAGTGACGTAGTTGCCATTGAAGTTGATTGCTACGCCTTTCCTGTCCAGAACCTTGAAAACCTCCAATGCAGCGGTGAACAGTTTGGGAGAGATAACGTCTCTCTGTCTCACCTCATCTCTCAGACACTGCAGCACCTTGGATTACCGAAAGTGCATCTGGCACCGTTGAAGACACTATAGTACACCCTAAGTCTCGATCGAATCGAAGGCTTTCTTGTAGTCCACAAACGCTATGCAGAGAGCCAGGTCATACTCTTCAATCTTCTGTATAGCCTGCCGCAGAGTATGTATGTGGTCTAAGGTGCTAAAGCCTTTACAGAATCCGGCTTATTCGGGAGGCTGGAAGTTGTCCAACCTGCGCGCGAGACGGTTCGTAATGACTCTTGAAAACAGCTTGTAGACATGGGTCAGAAGTGCGATGGGCCTATAATTCTGAAGCAGGGCATTGTTGCCCTTTTCAAAGAAGAGTATCACCACACCTCTGCCCGCCTGTGTCTGCCTGTGTTTATTGTATATTATATTATATTTCTGCGTTTTATCCTCGAGTCTGCCTGCTATTGTAAAAGAAAAACATTTCCCTCAATCTTTATCTCGTATTTTTTTTAATACTTATCATACCTTACTATACGTAATGCTCTAATGCTCAATTCTCATGTCTATTTCTGCAATGGGCAATAAATGCACGAACGAAACGAAACGAAACGAATGAAACGAAATAACGAATGTCCAAAATATTGTTGGCAAAAACATAATTTTTGGTACCTACTTTCAAACACAAATAGCAGCCAGGGGGTTAATTGAAGACTTTCGTTGTAATATAAAAAAATGCTCAGGACGTTATTTTCCATAAGAAAAAAGCATTTTTTTTTTCTGGTACGATATGATTATTTTTGGGTACGATATGAATGATGTCCTTTGTGGTGGTTATTATTGGTGGCTCTCATCACATCCTACACATATGAATGAATGAATTGCACTGATCCAGCGTGGTTTAACCAGACTCGATAAATCGAATGAACCCCAAGATTTGCACTAGCCCCTGGAGCCTCATGTTGCATGGGGCTACAGAGGCCATTGCATATCAGGGAGTAGACCGGGGAGCGCTGTAATGGTAAGGAGAAGACCGTGCCGAAGGATCAAGAAGGAATAGCGAGCCATACCGAATATGCTTCCTTGAGTAGGCAATGGATTAGTAGAGAGACGGGTGATATTTATCTAAGGATGGGCATCTTTTTACGACGTTACCGCCGGATTGTTTCAAGTCCAGCCAGCTTCGCCGATGTATCTTTTGCCGGGGTTAACTGCTTTTTCGACTCTTTTTTATGTCACTGCTATGCTGTGTAACACTGCTGCTGTGTCCATTGTCTTCCGTCTGGCTGTTATCTATTTCGAGTTTCTTGTAAATCTCGCTGGCTGCCTTCATAATCTTACCTTCCGCTGGTTTGAATTTCATCGATGTTTAGGTATGTCAACTTATACACTTCTTCACACAAATAACTTTAGCACCCAACTTAACACAAAACTACACTTGTCTTCGAAGTTATAGGGTTCAAAATCCAATGTCAGAGTCAAAGAGCAATAAAATCTAAAATGAATGCTTTATTGTTCAACAACTACCTGCGACCCTCGGCTCACACCAAACGTAAAAACAAAAGAATGGGCTCTCGCAAAAAACAAACCATTTTGGAACACTGCACTGCACAAATAATCACACACGTGTTATAGTTTAATGTAGTCGAATAAATTGTAAATACAGCATATAGATATATGTATTTATAATGAGAAGATCCACTCGTGGCTTTAGGAGGGCCTCTTCATCAGATTTCTTAAAAATAGGAACGGTCTCACCAGTCCTGCGGCATTTACTCCCTCGTACTTAAGCACTAGAACGTTCACTTGATGTCAGGAACGCTTTAGTCCATCCACTGTTGTACTAATTCTCGCGACATAAAGTTACACCCACAGCAAAACACAAAATTACACTTAGCCTTTAAATTGATATCGGTAATCTTCAGGAAAATAACCAACAATCGTATAACTACTAAACCAGTTTCTAATTTGTGCATCATGTTTAAAATGCCACAGGTCTGAAGTTCTAATCAATATTAATTTACTTTTACTTCGTTTTTCGTCAGGTGGACGGTGAATTGCAACTAGCTCCGGGCTTCATATCACCACCGAACTCTGATTACGTTGGGTACCACTCCTACATCGATGACTTTTTACCAGACGAAACACCGTACTTATATGGATTGCATCCTAACGCTGAAATAGGATACTTGACCACTGTTTCTGAAAGACTCTTCAAGGTATGTCTTTAAACTCTGGGTGCCACCTTTTCCTTTTAGAACGAACTGACTTACTTAACTTAGCCATTACTTACAATTTTAAAAGGTGGTGTTTGAAATGCAACCGAGAGATACCGGCGCGCAGGCAGGAGGTGGTGCGACTAAAGACGAATTGGTACCTTGCATCCTTTATTTACTATTAGATACCCAACAGACTACTAGTAGATCATATCTCATTAACGGTATTAACATTTTTTTAGGTCCGACTGATATTAGATGACATCCAAGACCGAATACCTGAACCTTTCAATCTGGCGGAACTGATGGGGAAGGTGGAGGAGTTGACTCCCTTCACCATCGTAGCTATTCAGGAGTGTGAACGAATGAACCGCCTCATGGGGGAGCTTCGAAGGTCTCTGAAGGAGACAGAGTTGGGGCTCAAGGTGCCATGTTCATTTCTGAAGCTAATAAATAAATGCACTGATCGAAGGAAGTATACCACTTACAATAATAAAATTATAATAAAATGGACAGCGTTGTTAGTTAAACGCTGTTCGTTTTTAAGAACCTCAAAGTTCCTTATAATTAAGTGTTTCCACTTGCAAGTCTCGTTTGTGTGCATCAAAATTCGGAGTGTAAAGTAAAAATGTTGTACGCTGATTCCAAAACCATTTCGAGCTTTCACGTATCAAGGATTAACCACCCCTGACATAAATATAACTTTTGATGATAACAGAATTGAAGAAGTAGAGCATATAAAATTTCTAGGCTTGACAACTGACAATTATTTTTATAACAAAATTAAGTAGGTTCGCCTTTGCTCTAAAATTGTTAATCAGGCAACTGTTGTAGCTGCGAATTATGACTATGTATTATAGATTCCACATTACATTACGGAGTCGATTTTTGGGCAAATTCCTGCAAGAAAAATTACATTTTTAAAGCACAGAAGAGGTGCATTAGCTGTGATAATTAAGTTCTGTTGTGCACTTCTCTAAGTGACGAATTCACAATACCTAAATGTAGGTTTTTCTTAGCGAATACAACATTAACCGTGAAAATAAAATCTGATGTATATTTTAATAAGATTTATGAGTAGATGCGTTGGTTTTAAAATCCAAGCATTTTTTTTTTCTTAAGTTTTTGTTCACTTTTACAAATACTTATTCACAAAAAACGGCAAGGCAACCCTCCCGGGGGGTTTACTTCCAAGTTCCAATATGTATGGCGGCATGGCGTACGAGTTCTATGAAAATGGGTAGAGTCGAAAATGTTAAAGATTTAAACTTGACACAATCGCTCAAGGCCCGACGTTTATAGTTACACGTTTTTACGTTCAAGCCCACGGTTTGACATTGACGCGCGCATTACGTCACTTTTGACATTTTTCAGAATTTTTCGGTGTTACCTATCTTTTTTTTGATAATTTTACTCATAATTGACGAGAATATCCATCAAGCCATAGAGTAAAACTGCCCACAGACCAGATTAGCCCTTATTTCATACTTTCATAGTAGAAATAGAGATTTAAGCCGCGTGTACCTGCCTAGGCCATATGGCCTGCCACATGACCGTGGTGGCCAGTGGGGCTTGAAGGAGCGGCAAATGGCCGCGGTGGGACTTTAGCGGGTCACTACGCTCCTGAGTTACTGTGTCGAGTTTTGCAGAAAAACTCAAGAATGGTGATTGTATAACGTGAGAGCGAGCAACTCGAGCTCGAAAAATTTGGAGTTAGTGGAAAAAGAAGTTACTTTGTCCACTCTGTCGACGGTTTTCATTAGTCCATTCGTACAGAAGTAGGAAAACTTATGGTTTAATGAACAGTTTATTTAATGCACGTTTGAAATAACATTCAATTAATATATTATTCAGTTGCTATAATATTCATAATCCATAAGTAACGCTTAATATAATTACGTTAATAGGTTGAATCTGTTCCAAAACCGAATCGGGGCACCCCGACTTTACGTAGTCTTTTGGCTCCTACCCTAGAGTGTATATAAAAACCGGAGGCGCGGAGGGGGAGCAACCCCCGCCCGCTGTAACAAACTATAGGCACACGTGCCAGCCGTAGCGGCTGAGGCTGGTCGCCGGAGGTGACCAGCAAGCCGAAGCTGCGGAGGTGAGCACAGACGGCGAGGCTGCGGAGGTCACGAGGTGGTGTATGCTTTGTGCTTTATACCGGGAAACCATAAGTGCAATTTTTTTTTAAACACGACCTGTATACCTACCCTACCTATATTTTAAATTATAGCCTATGTTACTTCCTGATAATTTAGCTTTCTATTGGTGAAAAAATGGTTGAAATTGGTCCAGTACTTTCGGAGTTTATTCGGTACAAACAAACAAACAAACAAACACACAAACAAACAAAAAAATCTTTCCTCTTTATAATATTAGTATAGATAAAACAAAAGTTAATTTAATAAAACACGTAGGTAGGTATACTAAAAGATCTATAATTAAATTTTCTTTAAAATGGTGAAGGTTTTAGAAAAATACGCTTGATAGGATTTTGCGAGATTCTCAGTTTTTTATTCGCGTTAGACATAACTTTACAAATTAATTTCACTATGTAATATAAACATAATCTAAAATATTCCTTTATTAAGAGGGTTTGTTCTGAAAGTTGGCAACGTCGCAAATAGATGTTGCTAACTAAAAGATGTGGCTAACTAGCTAACTAGAATATTGATTATGAAATGCAATTGTAACATTGATTTTGATGTTGTACTTGTTTTAGGTGTAAAAAATTTATTTGGAAAGTTTCCAAATACTTTTTTTACTTCTAAAACTAAATATTCGGTGTTACGATATTAATTATTGCAATTCATTATTAATATTCTAGATAGTTAGTTAGCCACATTTCTTATTTCCATACAGTATTATTTCCAAATTAATCAAAACAGGTGAATATTTGACAGCTATTTACGACGTTGCCAACTTTTAGGATGCACCCTCTTAAGTTGTTAAGAAAATGCTCTATTTTTTCAAATCATCAACGCTACGCGTTTAGACGTGTACCTACTTCAGCAGAATCATTAAAAGTTGATTATCGTCGCCTAAGGCTGCCTGTCCACTGGAGCGGAGAGGAGAAAAGAGGAGCGGAGATGTGCCAATATTAACCAATAGAATCTTGACTCCGCCCCTGAGTTTAGATTTGATTGGTTAATAATGGCACATCGATTTGCATTGTCGTGGTGAACAGACGTGTCGAACAATTAATTGAAATAAACAAATAATCACTTGCGAAGTCGTGACCTAGTTTTTAGTGCAATAGCCGGTAATTACGCAAACTGTGTCGGAAATTAACGTAGGTTTGTGTAAAGTGTGTGTTTGGTTGACGATGATCCATGATTAGCAAGTAAATAAACTGTTTCACAATGGAGGAGAGTCCCTTCAGTCCTAGAAGTAGGTGTGCCCGCTCCCCACCAGCTACACCCGTGCCCGCAGCCGTACCCGCTGCTCCCCCTCAAGCGCCGAGTCAAAGAAACAATGACCTCGATGCTATACCGACGACAGAAGTCCAAAATTGGATGACCAATATTGAACAGAGCCTGAAGGAGGTTTGCGCTATTGCAGCTGATGGCAAGCTGAACATGGACCAGAAATTACGCATCAATGCCCTATGCCGGAAGGTTGGCCATGGAACGTCGCAAATGGCCGTCCAGTACCAGTCCATCAAAGCAAAAGCCGTCCAATTCCACCATGCCCTCATAAATTTAGAAAACCAACTTGACCTTTCGCAGCAGCTACAGGAGCTCAAGTCGAGAATCGGAGATTCATTGAAACCTGCCCAAGGACCGTCTTTTTCTGATATGGTAAAGAAAGGAGCCAACAATTACATACAGCCAATTAACTTAAGTTCAGTGGCTATCTATCCGAACGACAAATTGAAGACCAGTGATGAGACAAAATGTCTGGTCCAAAAAATAATTTGCCCAGAAAAAATGCAACTTCACGTGAGGGGCTTACGCAAGACTAAAAACGGCGGAGTGATTATCAGCACCGAGACGAAGGAAGATATTGAAAAGCTGAGACAATCGGTGCAGCTCACAAAGTCGGGTCTAACCATCGACGAGCCTCATAAAAGAAAGCCCAGAGTAGTCATCATAGGAGTGCCGACATCCATGACAGAAAATGAAGTCTTCACATGTTTGTACCATCAAAACTTAGCCGAAAAACTTCAGGACTGCAATGTTGAGTCATTCTTGACCTCTATAAAGCTAAGCCATAAGTCAGGTAAGAAGGACGCCGAGACCTGCAATTATATCGTAGAAGTATCTCCGGTCATTCGAAAAGCCCTGATGTCTAAAGAACGTGTTTTTGTTAATTGGTCATCGTGTCCTGTCAGAGACTTCACTTTAGTCACACGCTGCTATAAGTGTCAGCAGTATGGACATGCTGCCAAGTCATGTCGACAGACATCTTACACCTGCGGCCATTGTGGTGATCAGGGTCACTCGATCAAAGACTGTCCCAAGAAGGCAAATGAACCAAAATGCGCTACTTGCTCGCATTTCAAAAAGCCAGACAATCACATAACAGGCGCTACTGACTGCCCGGCGAAAATAATGGCCGAGAAAAGATACGTTAATTCTGTTGATTATGGAGGCGCCTAAGAGCGCCGTTTATAAGTTATTTTAGACCTTTTACTTAATTTTTATTTTACATTTTTCGCTTTCTATTCTTTTTATTTAATATGATTGACACGATAATTAATGACTTAGATAATTTCTCTGTATCCGAGTCTAAACTCTGTGAAGCGGAACAATGCAAACAATATATTTCCGGCTATAAAACTCCCTTAACCATACTAACACAAAATATTCGTAGCATATATAAGAATTTTGATAGTTTTTGCACTTTTCAACAACGGATAAACATGGCTTGTGACATAATTGTTTTTACCGAATGTTGGCTTGCTAAGCAATATAACATACCGCAAATCACGGGATATACTATGTACAAAAGTAGTATAAATTTCAATCAAAATGATGGGGTGATAGTTTATGTCAAAAGTTATTTAAATGTCTCCGTTGAGGAACCTAATACGGTCGACTGCAACAGTTTGTTAGTTAAAATTGGGTCAGAATTTGCGATATTAGCAATATATCGGCCACCCTCCTTTAAAAATATCAGCACTTTTACTAACTCTCTGAATAACACCTTGCAAAACCTGTCTTCCTTCAAAAACACGATTTTAATTGGCGATATTAATATTAATATTCTTCCAGGAAGTGCTGATGCATCTGCTCAGGAATACCTCAACCTATGCGCCTTTCACGGCTTGCTCCCTGCACACAATTTTCCTACACATCAAAGTGGCTCTTGCTTGGACCATATCATGCTTAAATCGAATTTCCCTTCACTTGCACTTGTTGTTAACTCAACAATAACCGATCATAATGCTGCCCTATTAATCATAAACTGTAAATTACCTAAACAAAACACTCGCACAATTTCAAAATTAAACACAAATAAACTTGAAGAAGATTTACGCGTCATCAACTTTGATCCAGTCTACAATTCTGCTGATCCGCAGTTTTGTATGTTGTATGTAATAGAAAATATACGACATGCAATTCAGAAAAATACAGACATATCAAGACTGAGCCGTAAAAATTGTAACATAAAACCCTGGATCACGACAGGTCTTATTCGTTGTATGAAACATAGAGATAAACTGCACATGAAGGCTAAATCTCATCCAGATAATGCAATACTGCAGCTGTCGTACAAAAGGTATCGTAATTTCTGTAATGATCTCCTTAAAAAGGTTAAAAGCAACTACGATAAAACTGCATTGGAAGAGGCTGGAACAAATAGTAAACAGATCTGGAAATATATTAAAAATGTAACATATACCTCGAAACAAAATGAGTCATCTTCAGGTTTATTAAAAGCGCACTCGACACCGCTAACATCTGCTAACTTAGCAAATAATTTCTTTGTTAACGTCGGAAAGAATCTGGCAGAAAGAAATCGGGTTCAATCACACTTTCTAACAAGCACGCCTTTTGCATGTAATCCCACCTTAACATCCTTCGCCCTGCTAGATACTGACGAAACTGAAGTAGAAAGAATAATCATGACTTTGAAAGACGACTGTGCAGTTGGTTGGGATAATATATCAAATAAAATCATCAAACAATTCAAGACTATTTTGGTACCACCGCTGACTTATATTTTCCGAATGTGCCTGTCCTTGGGTATTTTTCCCGAGTGCCTCAAAAAAGCAGTTATTGTCCCTGTATACAAAACAGGCAGTAAACAGGAAGTAACAAATTATAGACCAATTTCTTTACTGTGTTCTATGTCAAAAATTTTAGAAAAAATCATAAATAAAAGATTGTTTAGATATCTGGAGGATAAATCAATTTTGTCGGACCGTCAATATGGATTTAGACCTAAAGTTTCAACTGCCGATGCCGTACATCATCTGACTGACTATCTAGCCCAAGAACTTGACAAGGGTAACCACACAGTTGGAGTTTTCCTGGACCTCGCCAAAGCTTTTGACACAGTCTCCATTCCTATTCTGTTGCGCAAGCTTGAGACAATGGGCATAAGAGGCATTCAACTGAAACTTCTCAAAAGTTACTTAGAAGACCGAACCCAGTGCGTTAAAATTGGCAATGTTCTCAGCGCAGACGAAAAAAACACGTCTTTTGGTGTGCCCCAAGGAAGTATTTTAGGGCCTACTCTATTTTTGATATACATAAATGACCTCTGTAATCTAAACCTAGAGCACGGCACTATAATATCTTACGCTGATGACACTGCCCTCCTTTTTTCTGCTGAATCGGAACATGAAGTCTACAAGTTTGCGCAACACGGTTTTAATATTGTAAATAAGTGGCTTCAGCATAACTCACTAACACTAAATGCGGCTAAGACAAATTATATTAAGTTTTCAATGCGCAAACAAACATCTGTTTTGCCCTCGACGATGTATGCTCACTGTTGTATGGCCCCGGCAGATTGCCTCCTTACGTGTCCTAATATTAATATAACTAATCAAATAAAATATCTGGGTATTATAATAGATGAAACCTTATCTTTTAAACAACACATAGAAGCCTTAAATAATAGAATGCGTAAGCTTATATTCATTTTCAAAAAACTACGTTATATTGCAGACCCAACATTAATTAGGCGAGTTTATCTTGCTCTCTGCCAGTCAATTTTGACGTACTGCATCACCTCTTGGGGTGGAGCAGGTAAAAGTTTGCTACTACCTATCGAGAGAGCTCAAAGAGCGATTCTCAAGGTGTCTACTGGCCGCCCTTTCCTTTTTCCTACTAACCTACTCTATAAATCCTGTGAAGTACTAACAGCTCGACAGTTATTCATAATGAGCATCGTATTAAAACAGCACGCAGCCCTCCCATATAGCACTGAATTTACTAAAAAGAGACGGAAAGATATAGTTTGCCCTACAAAAAGTACAAAACATGCTTTCGCAGCCAAATTTTTTGTCTTCCTAGGACCACTACTTTATAACAGACTAAATGCTAGAGCCAACATTTATTCTCTTAATTATATAAATTGCAAAAGAACTCTCAAGAAAGCTCTCCAAAGTATGTCCTATGAAGATACAGAGAAATTATTAGTTGTACTTAAATAAAAATTGTATTTGTACTAATTAATTTTAGCTAAGTTAGGATAGGTACTAAGATTTTTAGTTTTATTGTACTATTTACACCATTTTACATACCTACTAGATTTTATAATTAATGTGATTATTTAGAAATATGATACCTTGCCACGCCTGAAACACAGGATGACCTAGTTCAGGCACATAACACATCTGAATTTTTCGTAGATTTAAGCAAATTTGTATTTAGTGTTTTACCTTTTTACCTCAATAAACTTTTTATTATTTTTATTATTTATTTATCTCCGCTCCTCTCCTCTCCGCTCCAGTGGACAGGCAGCCTTAAGCAGTGATTCTCAAGGCTTGTTTGACCAATGAATTTATCCATTCCAGGGTGAGCTCACAATCAGCAACGACATGGAGGAGCTGATGGAGTCTCTCTTCATGGACCATGTGCCTGTATCCTGGAGCAATCTGGCTTACCCCAGCCTGTTGGGCTTGGCCGCGTGGTTCGCCGACCTTTGCCAGCGACTCGTTGAGCTTGAGAACTGGACCGGGGACTTCAATGTATGTTGTCACTAATTGTAATCGTTCGCTAAACATGCGCTATTGGCTTAGTAGACCATACCTACTGGTTTGTTAGTTCTCAGATCTCTTCCTAATATTGGTCAAAACGGCGCGGCGTGCAACATACCATACGTCATCGTACCTACTTGTATACTTACTAACATCTTTTCTGTTCTTTGTAACTTCTTACTAGAAACTCCTTAAACATGCTTGAATTTAAAGAAACTCGTAATGCTTTTCTGTGTCATTCATGTCAGTAGATGCCTCCTTTTGACGAACAGAATTCACATTGTAACTTGACTCATCATTTCCAGCTGCCGCCGGCGGTTTGGCTAGCAGGGTTCTTCAACCCGCAGTCGTTCCTGACGGCCATCATGCAGCAGACGGCCCGCAAGAACGAGTGGCCCCTCGACAAAATGTGCCTCAACTGCGACGTCACCAAGAAATCTAGGCAGGACTTCAAGTATGTACTGGGAAATGAAATAGCACCTGCGGGGTAAAAACTGCGTTTTGACAGTTCAACAACATTCATTGCGGTAATTACGTTGTTGAGCAGGCAAACTACACTATGTTGTTGCCTTGCCACTTGCTGTCTACTTGTACTTGTACTACCTATGCACTATGTTGAGTCAAAAGTGAGGAAAACGGAATAGCTCATACCGGGATAAAAGTATGTATTAACAAATTTTATCAGTCTGCACGCTCCGACTTCCAAATGGAAAAGAGAGAAAGTTAATTATAGTTTATAGAATTTTTGTTTGTTTGTCGGATTGTATGGAAACTATGGATGTATGTTTCGATTGGCACAAAAACGATTTTGCACATAATTTGGCACATAGATAGTTTATACCCTGCACCCTAATTACGTAATGCATTTTCAATTTTAAATTGAAACCAATTGAAAAAGATTGCCAGTCCATTGCTTCATAAGTTCGACAACAAAATTGAGTAGATTTTTTTGTCGAACGTATGAAGCAATGGACTGGCAATCTTTTTCAATTGGTTTCAATTTAAAATTGATCGTGCATTGCGTAATTGGGGGGCTGGATAACACAGGGTATTTTTAATCCCTGTTGAACGGTCCGTAAACTTGCAGAGTTGTTGTTGTTGTTTAGGTTGAAGTGCGTAGAGAAAAGATCACTTAGTTCCCGTTAGGTTTATTACGTTTAAATAGTGTTTACAAGTAATACTGTTGACGATTCTGTTCTCTAATGTTAGTCACCGCGTAGCAGTAATCGAACTCGCTGATTTATTGTAAGCAATGTATGATTTATAGTAATAAACGCATGTCTGGTGCAAACCACCGCGTCAGCAAAACATTTTCAGTGTAAGACTTCCCGTGGGATATGTTCCGACATCCACGCGGGCGAAGCTGCGGGTCAAAGCTGGTTATAAATATACAACGTTATTTTTTGTTTATACTAAACCTCTTCTGTCTGTACTAATCATTATGAACAAATTTCACTATGGGACAAAAATATGAAATCGCGAAAAAAAAATCAGCTGTTCCCTACATTTTGACGACTTACTTACTTATATGTATATGCGAAAGTTGATTGACTCAGGCGTGACTCATCCATTATATGAATCCATTATAAGCTACAATAGACGACGTATAATTTAATAACCTAATCCCCTTAATGTTCGTATTGCAAAAAATAATACAGGAAACGTTACACTGTTGAACGAATTAAATACGAGTATTCCAAGGTCACCTTTGCTGCATTGCTTGCTTATCGCACTGATAACGATCATAGCCGAGGTGTACCGAGCAGCAATCATAAGTGGGGTTGTCGGGCGGTGTAGTTCATTTTGCGTTCGGCGCTTGTCGTGGCAACACCTCGTATCCGAATTCGCAACAAGTCAATCGTCATCCTGAGGATGCCTTGTTGAGAGGTGAAACACGTGTCAATTTCTAACAGGGTTGCGGATTAGGTTTCTAAATATACGTCGTCTATTGTAGTTGACATAATGCTAACATACTTAAATGTATGGAACGCTGTATGTTTTTCGCGATTTCATCTTTGGTCCCATAGTGAAAGTTGTTCATATTGATGAGTACAATGACCCCTTAAGAGCATTAGTGTAAACAAAAAATAACGTATAAAATAAATAAATACGCCATGTCGCAGTACCCCGCCGCGCGAGGGCGCCAACATCCACGGCTTGTACATGGAGGGCGCGCGCTGGGACACCATGACGGGCGGCATCGTGGAGTCGCTGATGATGGAGCTGTTCCCCATGATGCCCGTCATCTTCGTCCGCGCCGTCACGCAGGATAAGCAGGACACCAGGAATGTCTACGAGTGTCCCGTCTATAAGATCCGGTGAGTTGTCAATTTCGAGGTATAAGGCCGGTCGGTACTCCCATTTTCGGACAAACAAGTTTAGGAGAAGAAAGGGATTTCTTCTCCTAAACTTGTTTGTCCTAAAATCATTATCTATAACACGTTTGCTATAAACTAAACTTCAGTAACGATAATGTTCAACAATTCGAAATTTTGTTTAACATAATTCTCTTTACTTCTAAAACTACTCTGTCATAATATCCTATTATTGTATTATTCCGAATGTTCATTTAGAATAAAACTGTTAGTCCTAAAACTTTTGTTAAAAATTAGGTTTTAGTGACAGAAACGAATCGCTGTACCAGTCTTGTCTGCCCTACCCCTAGAGTTTAATTTAGAATCGCGTAGACGCGGAGGGGCGAGGCTAGTTGAGGAGCAGAGGGCCTCGTGTGAATTTGATTTAACCATCTCGATCTTATCGCATCGACCGCGTTCGTCGCTCCGATTGGCAGCCGGCCGGCCTTCACCAGTGAAGGGCCAATCCATCAGGGCCATCAAATCCACACTAGGCCCTCAGGTGGTTGTAATGCCACGGCTGAGGCAGGCCGGCGACAAGACAAAGATGCGGTGGTGAGCTTTAAACCATCTGCGACGACTAGCTCGCGTGGGAGTGGGACCGCCGCCGCCGGAGCACCGCAACACCAGAGTGACAGAAACCATGTTGCAAGTTGCATGCTCGCTTGCATGCTGCATGCTTACGTGCTTGGAAAATAAAAACCACATGTTCACAATCAATTAATATAAATAAACATTAAAAATAGGTAATTTGAATTTAGGAGCAGTGGTGGCCCAGTGGTATTATTATGTGACATTAAGTTCGGGAACGGTATCATTCGAACAAAATTTGATGAAGACAAAAAAAAATGGCACTTTAGATAATGGATAAAAAGTTAGGGAACACAATAGAGAACTCTTCTAAGTATGACTTAAATCACTGCCTTCGTTTTTTTTCACCATGGAAGGCAATGGTAGCGTAGCCCAATAGGGTCACATAAAATTGGACATGTTCCTACTTGTCGAATTCGCTTCCTTCCATCTTGCAATCTTTTTTGTAGTTTGTAACTTGTAACACACACACCTCACGTTATTTGTTTAACTTATTATACTCAAAAACATTTACTTTTCCTCCAGTATGCGTGGTCCGACTTTCGTCTGGACGTTCAATCTGAAGACCAAAGATAAGCCCACTCGCTGGACCCTCGCCGGCGTTGCCTTGTTACTGGGAGTATAAGTATATCTACTTAACTTTATTACCTTTCTGATGCGGAAGACCGTCTTTTCAGTGTTGTGCACGTCATAGGTTAAGTTTGTGTGATCTAATAGTGGTAATACTTTATCTTTAATTTTCTTAGGTTAATAAATATGTATTTCTATCGAAATGGACTTTAATATCTTTACCGCCAGCATACGTTTATTATTGGTTTTCAAAACACATAGCTTAGGTTACCTACAAAACGCTACGGAAGACCGGGGGCCAAGTCTACTAATTTACAAACGTCACAATGGTCTCTCGATGGTGAGTTTTGGCAGATTTTATATGGCAAATCTGTCAAAAACTAACAATGGAGAGACCATTGTGACGTTAGTAAATTAGTAGACTTTGCCCCCAGGAGTGACAACATGTTCGGAATGGTAAACGTTGGTGTTCAAAGAGACACCAGCCGCAACTGACGCAGGTTATTCAAAAAGCTGTTTTTATTTCTCACTTATTTAATATTATATCTATATATTATAATATTATATCTATTATAATATTTGTGTACTACTGTTGGTCTGTTGAGTACCTATTTTGAGCAGACGACAATCGGCGTTTGTGGTTTGTGCATTACAACGCTTTAATAAGAAGACTAAAGAATGATGGGCAATTTTCTATGAAGCCTGGGGGCCAAGTCTACTAATTTACAAACGTCATAATGGTGTCACGATGGTGAGTTTTTGACAGATTTTGTATGACAAATCTGTATTATTAGGGTTATTTTATAATATGTATATATAATTGTTGTTATTCTTGGGCTATTATTTGATAGAGTGAATAAATAATATAAATGTTTTTTTTTTTAATGTATGTAGGTATGTTCTCCGATTACTCGAAGACGGCTGGCTGGACCGATTTCGAAAATTCTTTTTTTGTTTGAAAGGGTATAATACTTCACAAGTGGTCCCATTGTCATCACGTCAGGATTGCATGATGGGATCCTGGAGAAGTCGAGGGAACTCTTGAAATATTATAGGCACACCTATAGCGATTTAGGTATTTTTTATAGTAGGTAACTCGTGATATTGCCACATATTACATTGCTCTCGGAAAGCACCATTTAGTTAAGTTGAACTGACGATGAAGACCACAAAGCAATTTATGCCCACAATGCATAGGGTGAAGAAGAGCTGATGGCGAAGTACCAGGAGAACTCCTCAACAATGAACGTATCTGCATCGGGAAAAGCAATACTTTGTAAATAAAAGATGATGAGCAGTGGACATTAGGCTATTGTAACTTAGATAAATTACAAACCGACCCACTAAAAAGCAATAAAAAAAAAAAATCCACAAAAAAACACAACATGGCAGACTTCCACTATAAAGTGAAAAATAACAAAAATTTCGGAAATCGGTGGCAAGGCAAGTGTGGTGGCAAGGCGACTTCCGAAATTTTAGTTATTTTTCACTTTATGGCGGAAGTAGGTTGTTTTTGTTGTGATATTATATTTTGCATAGCGCATAGCAAGCCTCCTCAGATTACTTTTCGTAAATTCCTCAATGACACTAAGACTACCCAGAGATATCTCGGTGAATATGATGGCGGCAGCAGTGTAGCGTGAGTAGCAGAATGAGTGGCTCGCGGTGTCACTTAAACGAAACATAGAAATACATACGTATACTGCTAAAATCATAACCTTTTGGCTTTGCCGTAGTCGGGTAAAAATAACTTGAAAACATAATAGGTACCTATTAATTTAAGGATAAATTGATGACAATTATTGTACCTTAATACGTAGGTAGGTAGTATAATGCTTGCTAAAAAGTTGAATTTATCAGGATTATCGTTCATTTTAAGATTTGTAACAGAAGAACTCTGATACTTTGGGGGGGGCTTGAGCCCCATAGATCCCCCTGGATCCGCTACTGGCTTCGTAGCTAATTATTTGATAAAATATGTTAGTGTTTGGGTTGCCAACATAGGTATAATTATGTGTAAGTATTATATTATCTATGGTCTGTGCTCTGTGAAGGCGTGAAGGTAGGTAATCGGTATCGGCCATGGGACGTGGGGGACATTCTTCACAGAACTCGGCAGGACGGTACTATTATTACTATTCTCTGTCCACATAACCGTTATGTGAAATATTATGATGAAGATGTATATTCTTCCGTATTTTTTTTTTCACCTTTTTCTATTTACGATCCGCGATGCAGTCTGCAACTGTCAATGTCATTCAGTGTTACCAGGTACACGGTAATTACCGTAGAAGCACGGTATTTTTGACCAATACCATGCAATACACGGTCTACGGTAATGATTCACTACCGTGTAATTTTCTACGGTATTTTTAAAATAACGTGTAATGTAACCTCACTGTATTAGCATTTAATAAAATAATGAAAGCCAATACGTAAAACCAAACGCATTTTTAGTTTTTGTCGCTTGGCCACCGCGTGTGGGTATTCCCAAAAATACGGGTTAATACGACTAAATTCAAAAGTGTTTATCTTAGTAGTTTGTCCGCTTGTGTAACCATAATCAAAATACAACGATATACAACCTGACACTGACCTGCAAATTGCAAAAAACGTAAGAAAATTTGAATTTCGCGAGCAGCAACTGCGGATTCATCAAGATTTTTAATACAAATAAAGTGGAGTGGTAGCTAATGAACCGCGTGTACCGTATGAACCATAGTACCTACCGGGCCGCGCGGCGCCGACCCTCGGCAGCGCCTGTGTGTGAAAACCAATGAAGCGCCTCTTTTTTTTTTAAGTCGCGTGTGGCTAAAAAAATTGTCGGTAATATTTTCGCTAGTTATATATAATTTTCGTAAATAGACAAAAGACGGTTCGCTTCCACTTGGCAATTACGGAAAAAAATAAAACGTGAATTCAATTATTTAAACAAAATGGCTGTCTTTTTTGGAACGAAGTTCTTTAACGCGGTTTGCTTGGAGATTTGCTTATCGATACTCGACTATGATGGATTGATGACTGATGAATCTATGATAATGATAATGTAACAGTGTTAAAAAAATGGCCCTAGCATTTCATTAAGGGGCATTCAATCAGGGGCGCCCCTAGTGACCTGGCGCCTGTGTGCGCCGCACACTTCGCACATATGGACGGCGCGGCCCTCATACCGTCAATACGCGACGTTGCTAGTTCGTGCAAAAAACGTATCATGACTCGCTTGCCATGTCGTGCAGTTTGATCTAGTCGCCGGCCACTTGTCGCCACAAACAAACTCGTGCGACGCGTCCTAGTGTTTCCTCAAGCAAAAACGACGAAAAAAACGTGAGTTTCTTTTTGTAATTACTTTATTATTTTAATTCTTTCTTAACTGTGAGTGGATTGTGTGTAATATGGTGTATAACTTTGGTGGTTTAAGGCTGCCTGTCCACTGGAGCAGAAAGGAGAAAAGAGGAGCGGAGATGTGCCAATATTAACCAATAGAATCTTGACTCCGCCCCTGAGTTTAGATTTGATTGGTTAATAATGGCACATCTCCGCTCCGCTCCTCTCCTCTCCGCTCCAGTGGACAGGCAGCCTTATGGCTACCACTCCACCCTTGAAATTCATGGTCCTTTCTTTTACTTTTTATACGATATTTTTAAAATGAGTCTTTGGTATTTTGAGTCTGAAACACGGTATTTTTAAAGATTTTTTTCTTTTGGCTTTCGGTTTGACAATGACATCAGTGCTACCAGATGAAAAAAAATAACTACTGTGTCAAACTTGTCAAAGTTGACAAGCCTGAAGCCTGTGTTGACAAATCGGACTGTCATGTCATACAAGTTGCTTTTGCTTGTATTGTTTTTAAGAAATTCATACTTTATTAAAATATAATAAAAGGAGTAATTATCAGTGCAACATGTCTTATAAAAAAGAAGACTTAAAGGTCTACTGGAGCAGGATAAACTATGCCTTTCCAATTCTCAACGACGCTGTCTTCAGCGATTGCAGCAACGCGGAGTACGACGAGATTCAACAAATTATTGTCGGCCTCGGCATTCAGATCAAAATACGAGATCTTGTTCTTCTCCACATGGAGAAATATCTGCGGCAGCATGTAGCCCCTTCGTTCTGGTCAAAGTTTGTTAAAGTAGAAGAGGATGTGAAGGGCTTTCAACTATTCAAGGCTGCTGTGAACGATATATACGACGCTGTGTCCAACTTCTCAGGAATGTTACAACGACTGACCACATTGAACAACAGCTGTAATGACAGCAAGCCAATTTATGGCGAAAAGGATATTATTTCAGGATTCAAACAACTTCTTAGAGCAACACTGCTGTCTCAGTTGCCATTGGACTTCCAAGTGATCATCAATAACTTCTACAAAGTATCTTTTAATGTCTTTGATAATGAATATGCAAACTCTGACATGGGTGAAGATGTCACATGCTCGGGATGCCTGAATGAGTGTTCAGACTGTAACTGTATGTATATTGTGAAGGTGTTTCATGATACCAACAGGAAACTGATGGAGTTACAGTTACTTGAAAGACTGACTGGTCAAGTGTTAACAAACTTCATACAAATGAGAATAGAATGTCACATTCAGAAGCTTTGCACAGGAACATTTGACATGTCACATATAGAATTCTTGGAAACTTGGCTTGACACTACTGTTATGTCATGGCTAACTAGGATTTACTGTGGGGGTTCCTCGAAACCATCCCCTGATGATAAAAATACTCTAAATGCTATTTCAAAGTTCAAGCAAAAATTAAGTTATTTTCTATATCACAGCTACACAAAATTAAGAATAGACCAGCTTTTTAATATAATAATAGAATACCCAGACTCACAGCCTGCTGTTGATGATATTAAAATATGTTTGGAAAAGACTGACTTGAGGTCTACTTTGTGTACTAACTTACAAAGTGCACTTGAAACAAGACTGCTACACCCGGGTGTGAACACTCCTGATATACTTACTGCCTATGTTACTACTATTAGGGCTCTGAGGCATCTTGATCCATCAGGTGTGATTCTAGAAACAGTAACCAAGCCGGTTCGAAATTATCTGAGGAATAGAGATGACACAGTGCGTAGTGTTGTCAGTAGTTTGACTGAAGAAGGAGCAGGCAGTGAGTTAGCTGAGGAATTAGTCAAGTTTGCTGCTGAAGCTGATGGTGACAGTGACAAAGATGAAGCATGGGATGAGTGGAACCCTGACCCAGTTGATGCTGACCCCACTGTTGACTCCAGTGATAGAAGAGCCAATGATATTATATCAATGCTTGTGAATGTATATGGCAGTAAGGAACTATTTGTGAATGAATACAGGACCCTTTTAGCAGACAGATTATTGGCACAAAATGCTATAAACACAGAGAAGGAAATCAGATATCTGGAACTGTTGAAATTAAGATTTGGAGAATCACAACTACACTTCTGTGAAGTTATGCTCAAAGATATATCAGATTCCAAAAGAATTAATGCACTCATTCAACAAGACAAAGAAATAGAAATTTTGAACAAAAAGTTCACTTCAAATGCAATGATTTTATCTGCACAGTTTTGGCCTCCTTTTAAAGATGAAAGTTTGGAGGTACCAGAGCAAATAAAACGCCATTTAGAGGCATACACAAAATCATTTGAAGCTCTAAAAGGGAACAGGACATTGAGTTGGAAACCGCATCTAGGGAATGTAAATATTGAGATAGAAATAGGTGATAAGAAATTAGACTTAACTGTGTCGCCATTCAATGCAACACTCATAATGCATTTTCAAGATAAGCCAGAATGGTCAATAGATGAACTGCATCAGGTTATGAAAGTGCCTGTCACCATTCTAAGGCGAAAAATAACATATTGGCAATCAATGGGCCTGATCACTGAGAAAAGTTCAGACCACTTTGTCTTGGTAGATGGTTCTGATGGGAACAAGGCTAATGTAGCCACCAACCAAGTTCAGGAGATGATTTGTGAAGATGATGAGACAGAGAGTGTTATGGCTTCAGCCCATGACCAGAGGGAAGGGGAACTCCAAGTTTTCTGGTCTTATATTGTTGGAATGCTGACAAATTTGGATTCTCTCCCTTTGGACCGTATTCACCAGATGTTAAAGATGTTTGCATCACAAGCTCCAGGGACAGAATGCAGTCTTCAAGAGCTTAGGCAGTTCTTGGATACGAAAGTGCGAACTCATCTTCTTGTTTTACAAGGAGGAATGTATAAGTTGCCTAAGACATAGATATAAGGATTATTATTGAATAAACAAATATGTTACAATTTAAAATGTATTTTGTTTATATGAAATCTTAGTCTTAGTGTCGCGACACACCTGCAGAACGTACGGCGCCGAACGTTCGGTTGAATATGCTCGTAGCGTTTTTCAAGTTCCCTATGACACATCAGCCGAAATTTACGGTTCGCTAATCGCGCGTTACATTACGCGACGCATCGCGACCGAAAGTTCGGCAACGCGTTAAGCGACCGAAAGTTCGGCGCGCGGACGACGACGGCGGCGACGTTCGGTGGATCTCGGCGGCGCGGCAAGCGAAGAGCAAGTGCTTTTCCGTCGCGTAACGCGCTGAAGTAAACGCCGCCGACTGTTCGGCGCGTTTGGTGTGTCATGCCAACCGAATACTACGATCTATAATTTAGTCGCTGAAGTGTCGGCGCCGTACGTTCCGCAGATGTGTCGCGACCCTTAAATACGCTTCTTTCATGCTAAATTTTTTAAGGCTATGGGTACACAAAAACAACTTGGTAAAGTTAAACAAAACTTTATTTTTACATCATTTTAAATATAAAAATTTGGTTACATTAGATAATGTCTGTGGGTTAATATCTGGATTACTTATTGTAAGTGACAATTCTCGAAGTTATTTCAATCAACAAATACTAGCAATAATAAATTAGCTGTAATAAGTTATAAGTAATACCACCACATTGTTTTAATAAAATATAACATTTTAATACTTAGTGTTTGCAATACATAATCTTGTGTCAGTCTTAACAACTATAAAAATACTGTTTAAAATTAAAATGTGGAAATAATCATTCAGATTAATAAATAATAATTACTATTATAATGAATAATAAAACTAAGAGATACTGAGAAACAATACAGATTCTTCAAAAAATATTTTGAATGGAATGCATCAGAGTTGATGTGAGTACCACAGGTAAACCATAAATGCAGGTCGATTGTTACACAATGTTATCACCACGTTATCTCAATTCATTTGTAGAAAAATAATAAGCCCTTATACGCACTAGCGGTTAACCGCACGGCTAGCCGCTTTTTAATATGCAACCGCTATTCTTTAATATGCAACCGCTTATGGTTGTACGCACTAAACCGCCAACACACGCGGCGGTCAGCCGCGCGGTTAACCGCTACTGCGTTTGAGGACTAATAGATTCGAAATTACCTTTAAAATAATAAAAGAATGGAATGTTAGTTATTTTATCGATACAAATCTCAGTAGGCGTCAGATCAAAACAATTTAATACAACAATCAATACCAATATACAAACGGACGGGAAATCAAAGCTCATGTTGGATATCTCCAGAAACACTTGAAGCATACTAGAGCGTCTTGTAGGATATATTGTGGAATAATAACATGACTACGTATTTTTTCTTATTAAAATTTACCTGGTTACTATCGTGTACGTTTTTAGCCTGATATACATACATCCTCTTTAAACAAAAATAAATAATAACAACGAATGGGACTTGATTTAAATCTCAATTATGCAAATAAATAGTATTGTATAAACAAACCTACAACAGTTAAAGCTCTACATCTAGTTTACATATGTACAGAAGACATCAATGTAATGTCGAATGATTGCTGATTACAGTTTGTATATTTGAAGACATTTACATAAAAAATATGTGTTAAAACGTTTTGAACATTTTAACTCTACGGTTTGCACACTTCAAGCTAACAGCAAGCATGTACATTACATTTTAAATGCAAGACTACAGATATTAAAAGCTTATAAAATATTAAGTACATGAAAATTCCTTTTAAGTCCGTTATGTAGTGCTATAATCTCTCGATGGACGAATTAACTTAAGATGCAGAGCGGATACGTTCACAGAACATTTCGACGGCGGTCGGCCTTCAGTATTATAATTATAGCATCATAGACATAGGTCGAAAGAAGACCGATACTTACATTTGTGTGGATAAATTCAATATGTATCACATTTACTGAATTTTAATTTACCTCATATTTTGTCCGTATATTTTCTCTGTCGGAATGAAATTATAATTTAATTGTATTCGATCTACTTGGCTCAGGTAAAAAACAGATCAATTTCTAACATTACCGACTACGTTTTACGCACCATAATAGCTTAGCGACCGGATAATGTTTCGTCGCCACCCACGATGCTCAAGCACGCCTCGCAGCGTTCTTACTAACTTATGGCCGTGCGGGTGGACGACGCTTTTGTGTTACATCGCATTTAGCGAGGCTTGAGACAGATTTGTTACGTCACAATTTTTCGTACATGAAATAGAGTATGTTGGCCACACGAAGCTGAACGCCATTGCCGGAAACCGAGGTCCTAGGAAGCTGTCGACATGAAGAGGCGTGGTTCTCCTCACCGGTTCCGTCGCGACACGCCGGGCGCGGCGAACGGCGGCGGCGCGGACAGCGGCGGGGCCGTGTGCGGCGCGGGCGGGCCGGGCGGGCCGGGCGGGCCGGGCGGGCCGGGCGGGCCGGGCGGGCCGGGCGGGCCGGGCGGGCCGGCCTGCGGGGGGCGCTTGAAGGGGCCCAGCCGCTTGGAGGGCCGCGGGGACACGCCGTGCGGCGACCCGCCGCCGCCCCAGCCACTCGCGCCGTGGTCCAGCAGGGCCGCAGCTAGCCGGCCCGAGCCTTGGTCTGACAACACTATATAGATTAGTATCGAGTAAATATTCCCTGTTCCATAGCCAAATAAATATTACTTCGTATAGAAGTTAATCTCACGATCCGAACATGTTCTCAATCGCCCTATTAGCTTGCAGAGGGCTTAGTGTGAGTTTCATTTAATCTCGACCATACGCATCAAGTGCGTTCGTCGCTCCGATTGGCAGCCGGCCGGCCTTCACCAGTAAAGGGCCAATCGGAGCGCCGAACGAGGTCGATGCGTAAAATCGAGACGGCTAAAAGAAACTCACACTGGGCCCTCAGCTTTGGGCGTATGATACGCTGAGTTTCACTTCGATTAAGTATTATTTCTTTAGCTATGTTTACCTTTTTGCAGCTTGTTTTATATTACAGTATAAGCAGGTTAAGTAGCAGTCGCTTCATGTAAAATGTCAGTTACATCGCATCTAGTTACAATGGAAGGCGGATGATGATGGTGATGATTATTTAAGCGTTAATATTGAATAGCCCAGCCCGAATTATTTTACTGGGCTGGTTTATAATAGCTATTTAATTAGATGATTTCTTGCATAATTAAAGCTTAGGTCGACCATTTAAAAACCAAAGAAAAATCTTCCCCACACATGAAAAAAGAAAAAAAAAAGAACCACCTAAGTTAACGCTTCCATGTCATGTTTAGTGCGGAGGCGGCGCGTGGGGCGGACGGGGGCGGGGTCAGTGTTACCGTGCGGGGGCGGCGCGGGCGGCGCGGGGTCGCGCATGCGCTCCACGAAGCTCTCGAAGGTGCTGGGCAGCGTGTGTGACGTCACGAGCGCGTCGAGCTCGCGCGCGCGCTCGCTGTAGGCGTGCTGGTACAGCGGCATGGTGGCGCGCACGGCGCGCCCGCCGCCGAACGCGGCGCCGCGCACGAGGGCGGCGCAGCAGCTCACGCGGATTATGCACTCTTCCCATATTGGGCCGAAAACGCATACCTGAAGGAATTTATATAGATATTAATTTTGTGAAAATTGAATCAGTATCAATGAAAATAATACTGGCCCGTTGCAAAAAATCACATTATTATTGTCTATTAAAAAATGAGTACATAAGAGGAAGTCTGAAAGTGGCACCGATGCCGATGACCGGAAAGTTGTGCGGAAATTGGCTGGTATGGGCATGTGATGCGGAGGAATGAGGAAAATGTTGTGAAGAAAGTTTTGAGTATGAATGTCGATGGCTATAAGAGTAGGGGAAGACCAAAAAAACGATGGATAAACTGTGTGAAATATGAGGGTGTGGGACGAGATGACGACTAATAGACGTACCGAGATGACGACTAATAGAGAAATATGAAAAAAAAGGGACATGTTGCGCCGACCGTAAATAAATTGGGATAAGGGCAGGAGAATGATGATATTGTCTATTCAAAAATATATTTTATTGCTGTTGAAACTTATAATTTTTTAGTCTTTTGTGGTTGTTGTTCTGTTCCAAACTGTTCTCCTAAAAAAAAACTTAAAAACTTAGCATTTTTGCTATCAAATAGTTTTTAGCGGCATCGGCTTTAGCTTTCTCTTGGCATGACAGGCCAACACAAAAAAATATAAATACACAAGTAAATACAATTCCTTTCATAACAAAGCGATACTCACATCGGGTTTCCTAGACACAGTACACCTCAGCAACCCGCCGGGCAGCGGGTACAGTACTATGAGCACGTCACAGAACTGTGTGGGGAGTGTGTCTCGTTTGTATGGCCGCCAGTGTTCGCTCCATACCACGTGGACCTCATCGTTGCCGAGGTGACGAGTCTGGAGATGATTTATTTTTTATTAAACAAATAAGTTAGCTAAATAATAGTCGCGCGATTTGAATTTGCGATAAACTGCGTATGCCGTGGAGTTCAAAAGTAAAACTAAGTATTCCAGGGTATCAAACAAAGATACAGTTCGCGTCAAATAACTTTGCCGCTCTGAAGTAGGCTACAAATTACTGCGCAGTAGTCAATCTTACCTAAAAAACAGTAGCGCGCATACCAGCGCATGCGCAACCTAACTTCAGAACGGCAAAGTTATTTAACGTGAATTGTACCTACGGGAAATTGCCGAAGCAAAGACGTTTTTTGTTTGTAGATTTGTTTATTTGTCACATACCTTATTAAGTATAGCATCAGGCGAGTCGGCCGGCATGCGCGTGGCCACGTGGAACAGCGCCTCCAGCGTCAGCGTGGCCAGGTAGGGCGCGCTCACGCCGCCGCCGCCGCCGCCGCGCAGGCCGCCCGTGAAGCCCACGTGACTCTCCAGCTCCACCTATACGACAGTCCCTTGTAATTCACGAGACAAAAGCCTGACATGTGTTTGTGGAAGAGGAAAAAAGCAATATTCGATATTTTTGGTCGTATTTAGTGTTAGTTATTTTAAGAGTGTTTATTCTGAAAGTTGGCAACGTCGCAAATAGATGTCAAATATTTCGCTGTTTTGATTAATTTGATAATATTTCTGTATGGAAATAAAAAATGTGGCTAACTAGCGAACTAGAATATTGATTATGAAATGTAATAATTAATATCGTAACACCGAATAGTTAGTTTTAGATGTAAAAAAGTATTTGGAAACTTTCCAAATGCCTTTTTTTCACCTAAAACGGGTACAACATCAAATTCAATGTTATAATTGCAATTCATTATTAATATTCTAGTCAATTGGTTAGCCACATTTCTTATTTCCATACAGTATTATTTCCAAATTAATCGAAAAAGGTAAATATCTGACAGCTATTTACGACGTTGCCAACTTTTAGGATGGACCCTCTTAAGAGACACATATTCGTGTCGCTGGCGTACAGGCCACGCACTTGCTTGTCACGTATATATGACTATGGCGTTCAAAAGTTTCAACAAACCAATTTAACGTTCATATACAGACTGAAATTTAATTTATGGACCCACTTAAGAGCGAGCATCCTAAAAGTTGGCAACGTCGTAAACAGCTGTCAAATATTTACCTGTTTTGATTAATTTGGAAATAATACTGTATGGACATAAGAAATGTGGCTAACTAGCAAACTAGAATATTGATTATGAAATGCAATAATTAATATCGTAACACCGAATAGTTACTTTTAGATGTAAAATAGTAGATTGTTTAGTAAGGGAGCAAACAACTATTTTTAAGGCGAGAGTGTTTCTTTGAATCCAAAGCGGAGCGAAGGATTCTAGAGTAGAATCCCGAGCGTAGCGAGGGATTCTAAAGTAGAATCCTGAGCGCAGCGAGTGATTCAAAGTACATCACTCGAGCTTAAAATAGTGTTGCTCCCGAGTTGAACACTCTACTTTTTATCACCCTCTATGAGAAAACAAACGTGTGCGGTCCGACCTCCATCAGGAACGAATTTCCTACTCACTGATTTACACAAAATAAAAAAAATATGAAAATAAAAAAAAATCGCAGTCGCCATGTTGGATTCACATTTTGACCTCACTATGGGGTTTACCACCCTCGAAAACTATGAAAACGATACCCATGACGATTTTTTTTTTAATTTTCGCATCCACCATCTTGGATTTAAATTTTGACCTCACTATCGGCTTTACCACCGTCAAAAACTATGAAAACGATACCCATGACGAAAAATTTGAAAATTTTCGCATTCGCCATCTTGGATTAAAATTTTGACCTCATTAGCGGCTTTATCACCATCGAAAACCATGAAAACGATACCCATGACGAAAAATTTGAAAACTTTCGCGTCCGCCATCTTGGATTTACGTATTGACCTCACTATCGGCTTTACCACCGTCAAAAACTACGAAAACGATACCCATGACGAAAAATTTGAAAATTTTCGCATCCGCCATCTTGGATTTAAATTTTGACCTCACTATCGACTTTACCACAGTCGAAAACGATGAAAAAAAAAAAACGAATCCGCCATCTTGGATTTTAATTTTGATCAAATTCACACTATCTCTCTCTCTTGCCAGCCTGTTACTTATTCATACAATGTTCGTGATCGATCTCTTTGGTGAATTGAACTTTTACTAACAATTTCCACATTCCAAATTCAAATCACTTTTAGTCCCTAGGGATTAAAACGCTATTTTGGTCCCTGTTTACGAGGATTAAACTACGTCTTTTTGAATAGATGTGATAAAAAAAGTATTTGGAAACTTTTCAAATGCCTTTTTTTCACCTAAAACGGGTACAACATCAAATTCAATGTTACAATTGCAATTCATTATTAATATTCTAGTCAATTGGTTAGCCACATTTCTTATTTCCATACAGTATTATTTCCAAATTAATCGAAACAGGTAAATATGTGACAGCTATTTGCGACGTTGTCCACTTACAGAATGCACGCTCTTAAGGGGTCAATGTACTTACCTTACCCTGAAATCGCGAAAAACAAATCAGTTGTTCCCTACATATATGTTCGTATAACTTGTCAAAATGTGTACAGCAGATTTTTTTACTTCTAAACTTTTAAACATCACCCTGTATAAAAAGCGAGTTTTAGAATAGAATAGAATAATTTATTTCAGATAATTTAAATCCATATCTTGTTAGTATATTAGCAACAATATTAGCTTACAATTATGTTAGTATTGTTAGTACTTATCTTTATGTAGACTACTACCTATACAAAACCATTCACTACCCTTACCCAGTGTTTTTGAATGGGGCAGTCAAAGCGAGCAGCAATGACTTAGATTTAATAAGTATTTAAAAATGTTCTTACCTCCCACGCCAGAGCAGCAAGGAACGCTTCGTACGCAGGACTACCACATCTATTGGACAGGATTTCATTACGAGTTTCCTGTCCTTTGCCCACGTATATCACTGCCACTTTGTGCGTTTCACGACACCTGTTTTTAAAAGAAAACATAATTTTTTATAGATTGATAATTAATAATGATATAAGAATATTAAAGGTAATTAATAAGTAACAGTAAAAATCGACGAAAACGAATAACCTACTTCATACGTGCCAATTTAGGGAAGGGGTCTGTGGAACCTACTCATAAACTTTTTTTGAATAGAAACAATGATTATAAATGACGAAAGAAAACAAAAAAAAATTACCCCAGGTTAAGGCACGAATATTCACACAAAAACAAAAAATAAAAACAGAGTAAGTTTAAAACAGTATTGTGTGCGTCACGGCTGCGCCAAATAGTTCAACACAAATGCTAGAGAACCAGTGCCAGTATTAGTAGCAGTAGTAAGATGACGTCATATAAAAAAAAAAATACCATGTATAACAAATGGAAAATAATTGATCTCTTCATTTTACCTTTGTGCGTCAAGATTCCTCAGTTCTCGAAGCAGTCGATCAGTTCTTTTCAGTAGGTGCGCGTGGTTCCTTCTGGCCGGCGCGAGCGTGCCGAGCTGTGCCGCTAAAGCACGACATACGCCGAATGGTCGCGCTGTCGACTTTGTTACTAAGGTAGGCACTTCTTCCTCCTCGTAACAGTATGACATACTGCAATGAGAATTAAACCACTTGAGAGCTGATAGACCGATTTCGTCTAGGCATACGACTCACCACTGCGGGCCGGGGGACGAAGAAAATACAGCGGTTGTGATTGGCCCGTGCAACAATGACAGGACGTATGTTTTAAAAATAGTGACCCGCAAGTCAGTTTTGCACAATAATATCGATATCGATAAAATCGACGTCTATTAATTCTATATTTTTTTAAACTTTAATTGATAGGGTGCAAGGCTGCCTGTCCACTGGAGCGGAGAGGAGAGGAGAGGAGCGGAGATGTGCCATTATTAACCAATCAAATCTAAACTCAGGGGCGGAGTCAATATTCTAATTAGTTAGCCACATTTCTTATTTCCATACAGTATTATTTCCAAATTAATCAAAACAGGTAACTATTTGACAGCTATTTACGACGTTGCCAACTTTTAGGATGCGCCCCCTTAACTGGGTGCAAATAAAACACTGACGTTACACTTCAAATTTAACTTTATTCAATTAAATCAATGCTAAAATTGAATGAAGCTTATTTAATGGTCTGAAAGTATGTCTTATAAAAATAATAGCAATATTAATCCCTGTCGGATAGAGCAATGAATTCTCATAATGTGAAATTCAAATTCAATTAATTTATTGTGCAATTAGGAATCACTTTTACAGGTCATTATTTGACAAGCTAGCTGGAGTCGAGATTTCCTAACTGATAGTCATAAGGAATGTAAAACTCATTAAAGTACCTACAGAAATTAATTGGTTTGTTATCTCTGCATCACCTTAAAACGGGTGATAGACATGCGTACTTATAGACCGCGGTTTTTAAGCTCGACAACTTGCGCGGCTCGCCGTCGGTGACACACGTGAAGACTTCTCACACTCTATCGCGATGTTTTCGACTTTTCTGAACCAAACTAAACAAAAATTACACAAATATCAAAACAAAATGCTGACTCGCGACTCGCGGCAATGACAGACGTACGAAACTACTAATTAAGGCGGGCTACGAGCAAAATTTCAAACTGTTGGATCGCCGGCGAGCTTAGTCGGTGGTTTTAAAGTGCGCGTACTTTGGGTGACACACGAGCGAGTAAGGTCGCCGAGCCATAAGACCACAGACCTGCTCGCCTGTCTGTCACCCCTTTAAGATAAACTAGCATAAAATTCCTAAGGCATTCAATTTCTCCTTTCTGAGTTTTTAATAGTGCATAAAATATTAAATAAATTGGCTTATTAAATAAATTTGTTTGACCTAGCCGCAAAATTCAATTTTTCATTATAGTTTTACAAATTTCATCTCTACTTGACATAGTATGTCGCTTGCGTGACAATAACGGTTAAGTAAAAACATCGCCCGCCGTTATTGTAGTGAATAGCGTTATTGACAAAATAAGGTGACGAATAGAGCTGAAATTTGCAAAAATCCAATGAATATTTTAATTTCGCGGTTAGGTTGGACGATTCCCCTTAAGAGGGTTTACATCGTACGGCATTTCATACAAACTTTCAAGCCCTTGTTTTTCGAAATGACTGAACCGATTTTAATGAAACTTCATACGCATATGCAAGATACAAAGGTCTTGAAAATTTGAATGAAATGCCGTACGTCGTAAACCCTTTAAACATTAAACTGAAATAATGATCTATATAATAAAACATACCAAAACAGGCAAAAACAGGGTCGGTGTTGCTGTACTAAATAAGCGGCGTCGGTTCTTTAAAGTTTCAAAGCAATCTGCAGTGAAATGCCTTGAACAAACAACGCTAATTTTTTTTGGAAACCAACTTTCCCTGTGGACTGCATTAATCCACTTTTCTTTCAGTTCCGGAATATTTGGAAATCTAAGATGTAAACATTAAGTAATGTTACTTTTTTACCAGTAGGAAACATCGTAACTTTTATCGACAATATTATATAAAGACTTTGTTTTGAAGTTGTCACAACACTACAGCATTAGTAAAGATAAAAAGGGACAGATATATTGAAATACCCTAGTGAGAGAAAGGGACTTTTCAAAAAGACATCAACGCAGTGTACATTTTTGTGCCTTTTTACGTAAAGAACCAGTTCAGCTTGAGCCCTGCAATTATTTATAATAATATTTTAAAATAAATATAGTTTACTTACCGATGAAAAGTTATGCCATCTTTTTTATAGCTGGATGTTCTAGACGATTTCCCACACCATTTAATAGAACAGGAACTCATAATTGTTTATAATTATGCAGACTTTTTTTTAATGTGTCAAAATAATGTGTCAAAATAACCGCGTGTGCAGAGATCCAATAACTGGTCAAAACTAAAATGGCCAGTCATATTGTCATCTAATATCAGTGCATTTTCATTTATGTGTCGTGAGCCTGAGTCGCCCGTATGAGCAGTCAAGAGGATATATAGTCATTGACATACTGTAAGTAATGGATAGGAGAAACAAGTGAATTTATGTAAAAAAAAATAAAACGAGGCCGTCTGGGACTGCCAATTGAAATGAAAACTAAGTAACGCCATCTAACGAAAATGTCAGGAATTTATGTGGCTTGCTGTCAGTACAAGAACGAAAGCTGTAGCTCCAGAAAATAATCCAAAAAAATTAAACAGGGTGCGCTGTCAACAAACACTTGAACGTCTTACGAGTTTTCGATCAGGTCACGTGTCCTGACGCGAGTTTAACATTTTTTACCCAACCTAAAAAAAGTGCACAACGCCGTTAAAGTTTTCAATTAATAAAATTACAGTTTTAGTTACAAGGGAGTGGAGAAATTAATCACGAATTCACGAGACTTTTGCATTATAATTATTACCGACCGTCTACAAAGGGGTATCGTATTACCCAGGAACTGGTTTGTGGAGGTCAGATAGGCAGTCGCTCCTAAAATACTGGTATTTAGCTGCATCCGGTTAGACCCCAACATAGTTGGGAAAAGGCTAAGCAAATGACAACTTTTGCATTATAATTATTATATGTCACCGTATAATTATGAACTTCGTTAGTTTCTAATCTATCGGTATTATTTCCGTTAGATTATAAATAAATGTACTGGTTGTAGTAGTTAACTCCGTACACCGATTTGTCGTGAAGGTTTGTAAGTTCAGTTAGTTTAGAGAAACACCGTTCCACTGACTTGCACTAAATAGTTAAGTTTATTTAAGTTAAGAGTAAGTTACAGTACTAGAGTGGAAGGCGTTTATTTCTCTCAGTTGTTGATAGCTACACAGTTATAAGTTCACTATATTTAAATTCGTTAGTCATGTTATTTTATTACGCTAAATTATGACGCGCATCGTTGGCCTAAAGTAGGTTGCAGAGTAAGCAGAAAAATGTGCGGTGATGAGACCGTACATATTTGTATGACCTACAAGTAGTTGTTCCGGGTCTGGCTGTTTGTGTATCATCATCAGCCTATTAATGTTCCCACTGCTGGGACACAGGCCTCCTCTCGGTGAGAGGGAGTGGGCCGTAATCCACCACGCGGGCCCAGTGCGGGTTGGTAGATGTCACATGTCTTCGAATTTTTGGTTCTAGAACATGCCGGTTTCCTCACGATGTTTTCCTTCACCGTTTTGAGAGCAGTGGCGATGAAATTATTTACACAAAGTAAAGCGCCTGCTTGGGTTCGAACACACGACCTACAACTCGTAAGTCGGGGCCGAAATGTTTGTAAAATACAGCGTTCGATCGCGTTTCGTCATTGGTTCATACTGCTGGGTCTTTCACCGGCTTTGTGTTAAGTTGATTGAAAGGATACCTAGTATTAACATTGCTTACCTATCTCTGTTCGCGAGGTAGTGTCGCTCATTATTACGGTGTGCAACTAGAGTGGCTACTAATTCATCCTCTGCTCCGGGTGGTAGGGGCGATGGGCCAGCCTCGTCCAACCGCCGTCCACACACGACCTCTGGTGACGTGTGGCCGATGTATGCCAGTACCTGTCAAATAGGTGTTTGTATTGTCAAAAGCAAAGAAAAATCTAAAAGCAGTTATGAACTATTAAAGAGTTCCAAATGGAACATACTTTGGATTACTGGTTGGAAATATATGGCACGGCATTGCCACGTTGGCTTCGGTGCTAACAATACTAATATAATTTATTGGTACAATTTGTTACTCGTACTAACATTTTATGATTATATTGTTATATTATGATTATTTATTTATTTATTTATTTAAGTATATCAATTGCTTGCTACACACCAAAGCGCGCAGTAAGCCAACAACAACATTTAGCTAAAAAACTTCATGCAAATATTTAACATCGATTTACTGCTATGCGATTTGCTGCTTTTTTATTTTTTTATTTATTATGTACACACGGCTACACATCAAGCAATCAATTTCCAGTTTAAGCTCACCTCGCGTTGTACGGAAATCGTTTACAATGCGAGATCACCATAAACTGGAAATGTATAGCTTGATGTGTAGCCGTGCGTACCCAATATGCAAAAAAGTGTATCAACTCGAAAAGTGGTAATTTGAACGATATAATTTTTTTTACATCAATTTTAAAATAATCTTTCTGTGAAAAAGGGACCAATTTTTTTCATTTACAACAAAATGGCAGCCAATTTACAATATTGTGAAACTTAACAGATGTTGAATGTATTCTTTTACCCATACAAGCAAAGCTCTTTGTCGTAAATATTATAGTGATATGAATACATACGTGATCCAATTGATGTTTATCCGGTGGACAGTTCTTGTGGTCTGGTAAAAGATCCGGAGGTAACGGCGGCGGGAGAGAGGATAATGTGTTGTCTCGCGGACATTCCGCGCTAGAAAATAACACAACTTATTAACAAAACACAACTTTTATAATAAAACTAGCTGCGACCCGCGCTTTCAGCTTTCAGAGGGCCTAGACAAAGTAACATTCGATTAGCGACAACGCTAGTAGAAAAGTCAAAAATGTATGGGATTGACAAAAGCTATCGAAACGTCACGTGATCTTAACTCAACGAATAGAAATTAGCTAGACAATATTTAACATCATTCCATTCATACAGCCTCGAACGATAACTTGCTAACGAAAGACCAGAGACAATATGTAATTTTTATCGAAGAAACCAATGGATCAGACGATAGCGAAACGTAGTGTAGGTATGTCGTTGAAGCGATAGCGATTGTCGAAATAGAATCGCTCCGAAGCGAATGTCATTTGTCTAGGCCCTCTGTTGTTAATACGATGATAGTTATATTGAAAATCGAAGCCAAAAGAAACAATTGACGAAGATGTGACGCTCGATATGTTTGGCAACGTTGCACAATAGTGCGCGACCTTGTCAGTTGATGCTCAGAACGTCCTATTTTTGGATAGAGCAACGTTGTCTTCGTTGTACATACGGCTACACATCAAGCTATACATTTCCAGTTTATGCTGCTCTCGCATCGTATAGGATTTTCGTACAATGCGAGCTCAGCTTATACTGGAAATTTATAACTTGATGTGTAGCCGTGCGTACATCAAAATATCGTGTTTGTAGGCGTGTGCAATTGTTTATTTGTAGATATGGCTGCAATTTTACATCAGAGTATGGATGGAATAGCCGGAAAAAGACTTTTTCTCAAGATGACGAATAACTTGTCGCAAACCCGAACACGACGTGTTGCCACGTCGAGGGCTGGTCTCGACCAAGTCGTTCGTCATTCTGACGATGCTTTGTTCAGGGATGAAACCCGTGGGTGAAACAAGTGTCGATTTCTTCCAGGGTTTTTGATGACTCTTTAGGAATAGTAAAGCGGATTAGGTTACTAAATAATATAAGGTCCAATTATAATAGATGGACCAACTTTTAAAAATCATTCAGACCACCAAAATAAGGACAACGATAAAAATAAAAATTAAGAAAAATACATTAGATACTTACAAGAAAAATAAATCAGCTAACGAAAATACACCAAAAATGTTGGTTACCCACTGCCATTTTATATTTTTGGTCAAAATAAAATCACTTTTTTTTGCTTGGATATCTTTGGTTAGACGTACTGAACGCTGTGTTAAAATTTATCCATCTATTTTAATGGGAGCTTGTATATCTATGTCTATTGTATTTTATAATGGATTTTCGCAAAATGACGCCTGAGTCAATAAACTATCTTGATTTAAAATGTTTTAATAAGCTTACGTGTCAGGTAGTTCGAGTGGCTCCACAGTTTCAGAGGAAGCTATAGAGGGGTCGTAGTACAATGCTGAGGCATCCCAACACGCCTTGCCGGCGATGTCACGAAGTAGCACTCGCACTTGTTTGTCTGACGTCATTAGACCTGTTGAAGGAATATTGTAATTAAGGTGCTGATCAAACTAATAAGATGGATAGGTGTGGACATACAGGGTGGATTTTTGAGATGAGGCAGTAGGGGCAGCTACCTTAACCGTTGTAGCTACAGACCCTGAACTATTATAAGAAAAAGGATCGACTGGAATCAAAAAAAATTTTTGTGAAAACTGCCCATTTGTTGTGTGCTGACTGTATTTTTTCAAAATCTGTGAATGCAGATCAAAATGTTTCAAAAAGTTAAGGGCAGTCTCCTAAGACCGTTTTCCTGTGGCTACAACGGTTAAGGTAGCTGCCCTTACTGCCCCATCTTAAAAATCCACTCTGTATATGAGCTTCTACGCAGAGTTTTGTCATTTTCGTCTAAACCATTATTTTTACTGTCAGTATAAATAATTTCAACGCTGGTATGATACAAGCTTCCCCAAATAAGCGTAATTGGCCTATAATGTTCCCACTGCTGGGACACAAGCCTCCTCTCTTCGAGAGGGAATGGGCTGTAATCTACCACGCGGGCCCAGTGCGGGTTGGTGGTAGATGCCACATGTCCTGGAATTGGTTCTTATTATCTTATGTTTTCCTTCATAATTTTGAGAGCAGAATTCCTCTAATAAATGAGCTAAACTCATCAAAAATCCATACGAGTCAAACTCACACCATACCAGCCAATATACCATTAGGTGTATATGACGTCACAGAACTACTGGTATGGTACCTCATCATCATTCTCCTGCCCTTATCCCAATTTATTTGTGGTCGGCGCAACATGTCCCTTTCTTCCATACTTCTCTATTAGTCGTCATCTCGGTAGTCACCCCCTTTCTAGCCATATCACCTTACACACAGTCCATCCATCGTTTTTTTGGTCTTCCCCTACTCTTATAGCCATCGACATTCATATTCAAAACTTTCCCCCCGACATTTTCCTCATTCCTCCGCATCAAATGCCCATATCATGACAACCGATTTCTGGTATGGTACCTATAAGTATTTATTTGTTCTCCAGGACAATGATAAGCAGCATTATTAATGCAAGAGTGCAATTATAATATGTTTACCTCTAGCCAATCAATCAATCAAGCAATCTACCTCTAGCCTTTTCCCAACTATGTTGGGGTAAGCTTCCAGTCTAACCAGATGTAACTGAATACCAGTATTTTACATTATGCGACTACTTATCTGACCTGCACAACCCAGTTACTGGGTACCACCACGATACCCCTTGGCAAGACTGGTTGTCAGACTCTCGGGCTTCTGACGACCCGTAACGACTGATAAAGATCTACGAATGACAGCCGGGACCAACGGCTTAACGTGCTTTCCGACACACTGAGGGATGTCGGGGTGTTCTGAATTGTTACCCATCCACGGATTGACCTCGGCAAGCATTGCTTAACCTTGAAGAACGACACGTGCGGCTGTTATTATTTAGCTACGACGCCTTCTATAGATTTACCTAGATTTTTGATCTACGAATTGTTCATCTTATTTCTCACCTGGCGTAGTAGCCGCCGGCATATCCAACGCAGGCAGTTCAATAAGCGATGCAAGCGTAGAGTCGCTCAGCCGCAACATTTGCACATGCGGCGCCGACAGCACGGCCGGGCCGAGCTCGCCACCCAGCGCGGGACTATCGTGTTGTTCGCACACCGACGATGATACCTGCCAGCCGTTCCATAGCGGCCAGTGGCCCAGGAATAGTACTAGTTGGGTGCATATCTGAGAAATAATATTACTTAAATTCTGGCTTGTGTTTCTCGTAGGGAAAGGTCAAGAGTAAAGCCAAACTTCAACAGTTTTCAATAAAGTAGGTATATGATAAAAAAAGTCGAGAATCGTTCAGATTATGAAACAAAAAAAAAATACAAGGAAGCTGCCGCCAAAAAAAAAAAAAGACAAATAATTCATGATGTTTTGTAGTGATAAATCACAATGATTAGTGATCTGTAGTTTTTCGGCGTAATGTTTTTGTATTAGGGTGCATTATACCTTGGCAAATTCTCGGTATTCCTTTGTTAAGGTATAGCTTACTATTTTTAACGATCTTACTGTAAAAACATCATAAGCCTAATATTTACTTCAATAATGAACACAAGCTAACAACGGACTAAACACGTGTTAATAAATTAAACAAATTACCGTTTGAGCCCAAAGCTTGACGTCTATCGTAGAAGCTGGTGAGTTCTTTGGCCCCAAGTTGTCCAGTTGTATGTTGGGGTCGAAATCTTCGTCGACTGGCAGCGATAGGCCTTCGATGTCCGCTCCGTTAGTACCTTTCATTACAGTGTAGAGTATCTGGAATGAAGTATACATTTAAAAACCCTTTAGGCCTGGAGGCTTTATAATTCGGGTATTAATACCCGAATCTAAAAACTATAAACGTAAACAGAACTTAACTTCTGTTTACGTTTTTAGTTTTTATTTTCGCTTGAGTATAGATTTCGATGTTTTTGTTGGTATATTGGCGTGTGCTAGCTGTCATTATGGCAAAATATATTTTATTTAATATTTTGTGTTGAGTAATGTAAATTATTTGCATACTATTGTATAGAATCAAGTTTTTTCTAACTGAACAGACAGCTGTGCTGCGGGGGAGTTTGTTGCGCCACTTCTTCTTCCCAGCTAAGGCACTAGGAAGTGGTGAAGGGTGGGGTTTTTGGGGGACCGTCTTTTGTAATTTTGACGTTCGAAAAGTGCTGATTTTCAATCTAGTTTGAATAAATGACATTTGAATTGAATTAAAATAAATTCGTAAAATTACCTTGACTAAACTCATGATAATATTATAAAGCTAAACCTTACGCAGCTAAGAACTGCACCTTTTTCTTATGATACGACATGTAACTGGCGCATCATCTCAGCCAAAAATTATCACAACTGCACATAGGCCCAAGGCAATGATTTCTACAACTGACTGTCTTGTGCTACCCACATCCAGGAGGAACTTAGGAGGGTTTATCCTAAAAGTTGGCAACGTCGCAAATAACTGTAAATTATTTACCTGTTTTGATTAATTTGGCAATATTACTGTATGGAAATATGAAATTTGGCTAACACAATCAATCTACCTAGCGTTTTTCCAATTATGATGGGGTCGGCTTTTATTCTAACCGGATGCAGCTGAATACCAGTATTTTACATGGAGCGACTGCCTATCTGACCTCCACAAACCAGTAACTGAGTAATACGATACCCCTTAGTAAGACTGGTGTCAGACCTTCGGGCTTCTGAGGACTCGTAACGACTGTCAAAGATCTACGAATGACAGCCGGGACCAACGGTGTAACGTGCTTTCCGAGGCATGGAGGAGTCTCGGCATGTAAAGATGGTCACCCATCCACTGACCAACCCCGGCAAGCGTAGCTTAACCTGATGGATTGAACCGAGCGGCTGTTATAACTTAGCCACGAGCTCCTCTTTAATAAATATTGTAACACGGAATATATAGTTTTAGATGTAAAAAAAGTATTTGGAAACTTTCCAAATGCCTTTTTGAGACCTTAAACGGTTACAACAACAAATTCAGTGTTATACATAATTGCAATTCATTATTCATATTCTAGTTCGCTAGTATATTGTCTAATATACAGTAATATTATCAAATTAATCAAAACAGCGAAATATTTGAAATCTATTTGTGACGTTACCCACTTTCAGAATAAAATTGTTGGTCCATCTTGTGAATCACCTTCTAGAAACCATCATACTAGATTTTGCTCCATTTTGTTCTAAAATCAGAATCTCACAGAACTAACATCTGACCTCCACAAAAATATGTCAAATGTCTATCATTTATACAAAATTGCTAACAAGATTCACGGGGCGCATTTTGCAAGAACAAATAAGTGTTTATGTAAGAATACCGCCAGCCCACAGTTTCGTGGGACGCCGCTATTTTATTTATTAGCACCCTATTACGTGTATGTGAGAGATAGTGTTGTCATCGAGTAGAAGTTTTAGTTTAAAACGGCGGGGCGCGGTGCGAATGGTACAGTCAATAGCTGATTCCGCCGTAGTCACCTACTCTCAAACAACCCACACAATCTCAACATGCAGAAGATCGTGAGTATTTTCATATCTTGGATTTCAGTGATATTGTGACATTTGTGATAAGTGTGATAATTCAATTACGAGATTCGAATATCGGTCGTAAGATTGGCAACCCAGAAAATGGCTCAAACGGATACTAGTCCGAGCAGTGTCTGTAAACCCTATCCCAAGGTGTTAGTGTTAATTCCAGATTCAAATATCGGTTGTAAGACTGGCAGCCGAGAAAATGGCCTAAACGGCTACTAGTTCGAGCAGTGTCTGTAAGCACCTTCCCAAGGTGTGTTAATTCTACAGAACAAGACTAAATTATCAGAATCTCGCAAATGCTATCAAAATATCAGACGGATATGTCAGGAATTCTAAATCCTTAGCAAATAGTATCCTGTTCAAAGGAACAACCCAACCTCGTGATTTAACAGATAACTATTCCCAGGTACTCGTCGCCCTCGCCCTATTCGCCGTGGCCGCCGCCGCCCCTCAACAACAGCATCAGGGCCCCGCAGCTGAACCCGTGTACATCCTCAAGCAGGACTCTGATGTCAGCCACGATGGATACAATTTCGAGTACGTAGAGTTAACGAGTTGTAAAAGTTGGAGAAAGCGACTTTCCACGCATATTGTTACTTGACCAGTTACAAATTCTAAGACATATTTTGCAGTTTAAATGGAGTTGATGTGAACTTAATCTATCACAGGAAACGAATTGCCAAAGTAGCTTTTTGAAGTGCATAAGCACCAGAAATCAATGTATGTATTTTGCTGAAACTAAAGTCTATTTTTCCCTACCTCCAGCTTCGAAACCAGCGACGGAACCTCTCGCCAGGAGAAGGGTACCCTGAAGCAGATCAGCGAAGACCACCAGGCCTTAGAAGTCACCGGTAGCTACAAATACGTCGGTACCGACGGCCTGACATACGCAGTCACCTTTGTGGCCAACGAACACGGTTTCCAGCCCCAAGAGCACGTTGAGCACCAACAATAAGCACCAATATTTGATCAAAAACCACTATAAAATGTTCCAACATTTGTGTGGCCAATGTTTGATCAAACATTAGGATAATTACCATCATATTCACCAGTTTGTGTAGGTTTTACTACATGCGGTGACTGTTAATTATTTTGTATTTTCATTGTTTGTACATTTTTCGTATCTCTTTTGTATGAATATATTGCAGTAATATATTTTTGAATGAATTTGAAAGATTTTCCTTCATCCTTATTTGACACAGAAATAAACTACATATTGAGATTTACAACTCTTCCATAATCTGCCGTCTAAAATAATTCTGCCGTAATCGGGTAAAAACATTGTAATTCAACGACCTCTCCCATATTAAAGTAAAGTTTACAATAAAGTTTAGAATGACGAGCAACAAATACATACAAAGTTTATAATACCTTAGTAAAAAATCCCAAACGTAATTCTTATAAACCTAATTTAAATCTGAACATTGCCTTTTAGCCACAGCACTAGTAAAATAATAGTATTACTTTACACTCTTATCATTCGTTATATTGTCAGTATAGGTATCATTTACAATAAAATGTTATTCAATCTGCCTAGCCTTGTCCCAACTATGTTGGGGTCGGCTTCCAGTCTAACCGGATGCAGCTGAATACCAGTATTTTACATGGAGCGACTGCCTATCCGACCTCCACAACCCAGTAACTGGGTAATACGATTCCCCTTGGTAAGACTGGTTGTCCGACTTTCGGGCTTCTGACGACTCGTAACGACTGTCAAAGATCCACGAATGACAGCCGGGACCAACGGCTTAACGTCCAAGGCACGGAGGACTCTCGTTATGTAAAGATACCAAGCCCAGCAAATGTCAGTCAAATCAATAAATCCCACTAAAATCTTCGAGACCACTAACCTTAAATATCATAAGTAACAGCGTCTGGTCTCCGTCCTTCTCTTCCATCAGGTAGTTAGGGCCGCACCTCACCGCGAACTCCGCAAGACACAGCAAGAGCGAGCCTGCTAACGGTTTCACGGAGTCGCGCGCGCTACTGGGCGAGATCTGCGCTAGGCATGCGCAGATCCACTTAATTATTTTACCTGGGAAAATAGAATAAAGTTTAATACATTTATGCCTGTCTTCACTGACAACTAAGTGACACCTAAAATTTAATCCCTAAATAAAATTGCACATTTTCAACTCTCAGCGCTGAGCCTAGCGTTGAAAATCCAACAGTGCAGTTTAATGTAGGGATTCATTTAAATGTCACTTAGTAAAGGTGAAAACGGGCATTAGAATAGTAGAAGGAAAAGTAATATGGAGTTAAACAATTTCTGGGACACTAAACGCTCATACACGTCATAACAATAACACTTCTATTTTGTCTCGTTCTTGCGCAGTTTTAAAACTGCGCAAGGATCATAAAAAAACAACATATTAACTATGACAAGAAAGTCGAGGTAATTTTCATTGCTGTAGGTACCAATAGATAAAGGAAGAGCCTTCTTAGAAAGAAAAAAAGAAAGAAAATACGTTAATTTGCGGTCAACATGACGCATAGAAAGAACATAAAATAAAAAAATAAACGAGGGAAAATATGCGTCACATCCACGCAAAACGGCCATCGCTCAGCATAATGCTGCGAGCCTATGCGAGACAGAGCCCCAGCGCTGGTTTTCAGCGACAGCCAGCGTTGACGTTATGACGTCGACCGGTGCAGCATACAATGAGAGCTCAGATTCTTCTTCCTTAGCTATTAATAAAAGTTACTTTACTAGTAAAAGAAAGCAAACGTAACACGGTTGAAAAACAAAGAATATATAACCATAGAAGAGATAAATAATGCTCTAAATGCTTTGGTTTCTTACCGGCAAGACCAGGATACAGCTCAACGATTCGGTCCGTATAGTCAGCGAGCGCCAGAATACAGTCACTCACCACCTTTGCGATGTTCTTGTTCTTCATCTGTAAACAATAGTATATTGGAGTCGTCACTCAAAGCTGTTCGCACTGAACATTTTAAACTCAAGTCCCAGAAGATATTTAGGTTACCGCTAATTTAAATATTTCCGACGTAGGAGCGGAAACTGATCCTGTCACCTGTCTAAAGTAAACTGTTAATAAAGCTTGATGATTTGCACGATACGATTTAATTGCCTGTGGCATACCATAAGTTGAAGCAACAATAAATATTGCAACATATAAACAGTGTTTAGACGATGCAAGGCATTTGTTGCTTCAATTTTATTGTATGCAAGAAACTTGCATCGTGTTAACGATGCAAGTTTCTATATTTTAATATTTATTGTTGCTTCAACTTATGGTATGCCACAGGCAATTAAATCGTATCGTGCAAATCATCAAGCTTTATTAACAGTTTACTTTAGACAGGTGACAGGATCAGTTTCCGCTCCTACGTCGGAAATATTTAAATTAGCGGTAACCTAAATATCTTCTATCTGCCCTTGTAGAAGAGAATAAAAGCCTGAAAACGGAAGTTAATATCCTACATGACAAAATCAAGCTAATGGAAGAGCACAGAAGAAAAAACAATATCATCTTCTTTGGGGTAAAAGAGGAACAACGCAAAGAGTCCGCAATTGAATCCACTATAAAACTGCTTGAAAAAGACATGAATATCTATATCAACCCACAGGAAATAAATAACGCTTATCGACTAGGAGAAAAAAAAGATAATAAACCACGTCCTATACTTGTAACCTTTACAACGAACTGGAGGAGGAATGAAGTCCTCAAGAACAAAAAGAAACTGGATTCGGGAATCTACATCAAAGAGGACCTCAGCAAAGAAACCCTGGAGAAGAGGAAGCAGCTTCTACCCCAACTAAAGGAAGAAAGGGCAAAGGGTAAAATCTGCTACTTTGTCAAAGATAAAATAGTTACGAAAGAACCGAAAGAAGCCCAAAGAGACAAGAGGAAAAGAGACTGTACTGATCCTCTGGACAAATCGCCAAATCAACCATCCACATCGGCCCCAAAGAAGATTAATAAAACAAACATACGAGACTACGTGTCACGAGGTAGATCCGCGTCACTGTCACTAGTGACGTCACTGTCACCCACAACCACAAAAAACGACCAATAGACACCGACAACAGGAAACCTAAACTAAACAACAACAAATATATACCCAACGAAACAACCAAAACACCCACCCCAAGACGGTTGGTCACCGCGGGGCAAGACGACCACTACCCTCCAAACACTACCCTATCCCAAATACTCCACCACTCAAACGAATATATTTGAAATCAAGAAACAACAAAATACCAAATACATACATATAGCAACATACAATACACTCTCTCTAAGGACAGAAGAGAGCCTACAAGAACTTTTATACTCAATAGAAGATATTAAGTGGGACATTATCGGCTTGAGCGAAGTAAGAAGGAATGGCGAATCTATTGCGGAGTACGACAAGTTCATATTGTATTATAAAGGCGAAACACCAGGAAGACATGGAGTGGGATTCCTAATCAAGAAAGAACTCAAAAACTTTATTGTAGAAATAATTGGTATATCAGAAAGAATTGCTATATTGAACGTAAAAATACCTCCGGACAAAGAAATATGGTCTATTGTGCAAATATACTCGCCAACCGAGCAATCTACTACTTTAGAAATTGAGTCATTTTACTCGTCCCTTAATACCGCCATTAAAGGACACGCACATAAAAACTGCATAGTAATGGGCGATTTCAATGCTCAAGTTGGAACACCAAGAAATGGAGAAGATATCGTACTGGGTCCTCACATTAGCGGTAAAAGAACACGAAACGGACAAAAACTTATGGAAATGGCTTTCGAAAATAATATGAAAATACTGAACAGTCAATTCAAAAAAAGAGCTTCTAGACGATGGACATGGATATCACCAGATGGCCGGTATAGGAACGAAATAGACTACTTTCTAACGAATAGGCCCAAATCATTTGACGATTGTGGCACCATCGCAAACCTCAACTTTAATAGTAACCATAGAATGCTTAGAGCATGCCTGAACACATCATCTACACTAAAGTTAAGTCGGCCTTTCAAAGTAAAAGCAACAACATCAAACAACAAAACAAGAATAGACACCATAAAAAGAAATCTAAACTCTGTGACAGAATCATCCCTTCAGCATTTAAACACTCAACAGAAATACAACATACTACACGAAATACTAACAGCAAGACCGGAAATCAGCACCGAGGGCAATAGAAAGGATAAAAGACACATATCGGAAAAAACGATCGAACTCCTAGAGACAAGATCCAAATTAATTAATACACTAAACAAAACGAAAACTATCAGGGAACAAATAGGCAAGTTAAGTAAAGAAATAAATACACAAATGAGGAAATATAGAGAACATTGTAGACTCGAGACTTTTGAAAAACACATCAAAAAGACTGGAGGTATAAAAAAGGCTCTTAAATTTTTATCAGACAAAACAAACTGGATACCTAACATGAAAGATCGTCACTGCAAGACAAAGACTAAAAGAACAGACATTTTATCAATAGCTACACAGTTCTACGAAAACCTATATTCCAGCAATAGACAAACGCACAATATTAGTTTCAATAACAACGACAGTGTACCACCCATACTAGTGGAAGAAATAAATAAGGCAATTGAAACACAGAAGAAAGATAAGGCTCCTGGTCCCGACGAGATCAACAACGAATTGCTTTTAGACTGCAGAAACTACATTTCACCATTGCTAAAATACATTTTCTATACACCGAAAAAATCCCAACACAATGGACTGCATCAACTATCATCTTGCTCCACAAAAAGGGTGACAAGGATTTAATGAATAACTATAGACCCATTAGTTTAATGTCCAACATTTATAAAGTTTTTGCAAAAGTAATCCTAGGCCGAATAACTAAAACTCTGGACGAAAATCAGCCCAGGGAGCAGGCCGGTTTCAGGACAGGGTACTCAACGTTGGATCATATACATGCTGTTAGACAAATTTTTGAGAAGAACAAAGAATTCAATGTACCATTCTACTGCTGCTTCATCGATTATAACAAGGCATTCGACTCAATAGAGCACGAAAACATCTGGCACTGTCTGAAGAACCAAGGAGTCGAGCATAAGTACATTAGAATTTTGAAAAACATATACACGAATAGTACAGCTAGGATAAAGTTAGAAAAAGAGGGAAAAGAAATAAAAATAAACAGAGGCGTACGTCAAGGAGATCCGCTATCCCCCAAATTATTTACGGCTGTTCTAGAAGAAATCTTTCGCAAACTAGAATGGGACCAGTATGGACTAAACATAAATGGAGAAAAACTATCCCACCTACGCTTTGCCGACGATATCATAATATTCGCCACTGCAAAAGAGCATCTACAAAACATGCTCGTAGACCTGGAAAGAGAAAGTCGCATGGTAGGTCTAACGATGAACACTTCCAAAACAAAAGCCATGACTAACGCATCATCATCATCATCATCAGCTTATTAATGTTCCCACTGCTGGGACACAGGCCTCCTCTCGGTGAGAGGGAGTGGGCCGTAATCCACCACGCGGGCCCAGTGCGGGTTGGTAGATGTCACATGTCTTCGAATTTTTGGTTCTAATACATGCCGGTTTCCTCACGATGTTTTCCTTCACCGTTTTTGAGAGCAGTGGTGATGAAATTATTTACACAAAGTAAAGCGCCTGCTTGGTTTCGAACCCACGACCTACAACTCGTAAGTCGGGGCCGATTCCACTGGGCCACCACTGCTCTAACTAACGCATCCCAAGACACAATCATCATGAATGGTGAGCCAATCGAATATGTGAAAGAATACACTTATTTAGGCCAACAAATTTCAATCACCGATATAATGTCAAAGGAAATAGATACTAGAATTGGGAATGCATGGAAATGTTACTGGCGGCTAAAGGAAGTAATGAAGAGCAAAGAAACTAAGATGTCCGTCAAATCGAAGCTGTACAACACCTGTGTACTACCAGTCCTTACATATGGCTGCCAAACCTGGGCTCTCACTAAAGCGCAAAACAAGAAACTAGAAACTTGTCAGACAGCAATGGAAAGGAGCATGCTGAACATAAAGAAATCTGATAGAATAAGCAACAAAACTATAAGAAAACGTACAAAAATAGAAGGCGTAACAACGAAAATAAGAAAACTTAGGTGGAAATGGACAGGCCATATAATAAGAGGCATAGAAAAGTGGAACAAAAACATTGTGTTTTGGTACCCAAGAAATAGAAAAAGGAAACGAGGTAGACAGTTCCGAAGGTGGGAAGACGAAATAAAGGCCACAGCAGGGAAAACATGGACTAGGAAAGCAATAAACAGAATAGAGTGGAAAGAAATGGAGGAGGCCTTTGCCAAAGTTGGGCAAACAGACTAAGTTGTCGGTGTCATCGACTCACCAGAGTCGACGATAAGATTGTAATTTTGTAATTTATATTTTTTTGTTGTCTGAATAAAGGCTTATATTATTATTATTATTTTTAGATTTTAACTATTCTCGGGACCATGGGGTCCCGGTCCTTTAGAAGGCGTACGAGGGGCCGAAGCCAACTCGCAGAGGCCCCTTAGACAATTTTAAATGGAATGAGGCACCAACCGACGATTATCCCTGTATGCACTATGCAAGTGCACCCAAGGACAATCCCCGGTTGGTTCAGGACTATTGCAGAAAATGGAAACAAAAAACATTTGGCTATGGGTTTGGGTGGCTAGTGGTTTGGTTACCTAGAACTATGGAAGGTCTATGTCCCCTGCCTGATCAATGTTATGGTATACACGGATAAAATGGCAGGGGGTGACTTGCACACTCAATAATGGGCCCCCGAAAACTGTTGCTAGCACATAGTGACGTAGCAACAAGGGGGCAACATGTCCTGAGGTGCTTGAGGAGTGGAGCGGTATTCCACGGCTTTCAGAACAATCCCAGAGCCCGGAAGATGGTCAAGATCCCTACGAGCACTTACTGGAATACTTCCTTCCTCCGAGCACGTTTGCTCTTGCGAATCTCCACTCAAGCCAGCCAATTAAGGCAAGAATGAGGTGGGAGCTTTGTTCCTCGTCAGTGTTCACCCCAGCCGGCCAATAAAGGCAAGCCAGAGATGAGGAACAAGATTTCTCCCGGGAGATAGGGTCCGTGGGGTCGCTACTGCCCAACAGCTCGCCACATGCTGCCCTGCGGGTTTCTGTATCTCTCTTGGTCTGGCTCCTTATCCTAGACCTGTTCCGGCAGAGTAAACTCTACCGGCACAGACCTAGGGTTCGGAGCACGCAAGCTCCACCACGACGTCAACGTAGAGATACGGCGGTGGGGTTATTATTATTATTTCGTTTATTCATTTATATATATATTAATTTGCATTTTTAAATATTTCTTAAAAAAAAATATATAAAAAACATTTAAAAATATAAAAAATAGTGTTCCGCCGGTGTCGGGAGCAGGGTCCAAGCTACCGGTGGTTAGGGCTGCAGAGACAGGAACCTCCTCACAATGCGAGCCGTGTCGAGGAGTACTGCCTTCTGAATCAGGCCTTTGATCCAACCGCCTAACGAGAGCCTCGAGAGATGTTGGTCGAGGCTTTCGGCCATCAGGCCGTTGGCCGTTACGACTATCGGCACAATGATAGCCGAGCTCACATTCCACATGTCGACAACCTCGTGCGCTAAGTCGAGATATTTTATTTGTTTCTCTTTCTCAGCTTTCACGAGGTTCCCGTCATGGGGAATGGTAACATCGATTATCATTGCGCGGCGCGCTAATCGGTCTATCACCACTATATCAGGCTTATTGGCAACAATAGTCCTGTCAGTAATGATAGACCGATCCCAGTATAACGTGACATGGTCATTTTCGAGAACTGGGTCGGGCACATACCTGTAGTACGGTACCTCAGAATCCACAAGTTTATATTTCAAAGCAAGTTGCTGGTGAATAATCCTAGCCACTTGGTTATGCCTGTGCAAGTACTCGCCGTTAGCCAGACGTGAACAGCCAGAGATAATATGTCTGATGGACTCACCCGGACGGTGGCATGCCCGACACACGTCAATTATTATTATTATTAATCACCATCATATCTCAAGAACGGCTGGACAGATTTTTATGATCTTTGATTTTGATCCGCCCCGAATATCAGAATAACAATTAAAACATAAAATATGATTAAAATTAATTTTCTCATACATTTTGTATGGAACAGGTTTTTTGATGATATCTCGGTAGGTATGTAAGTAGTTAGGGTAGGTAAGTAGGTAGGTGCATCGTAGATAAGTACTTAGTGCTAGCCGTGCGATGCCGGTTCCCGGTAAAGCTAGTAAGAAATGAATGCGATTTTTTTTTCTATTTCGTACACTTTTAATACTCTATTAAAACTAGTTTTAGTTACAAAAAACTTCGCAAATTGTAATTCAAAAGAATGTGAAAATTACTATAAACTTTCATATTATGAAATCTCTATTCAATATTTGCTTTCCTAACGTGCCATTGTGTCGCATCTCTGACGTCACATCACCGAGTCATATTAGGTGCTGACCGCATAGGTATATTGCAAAACCATTCATAAGAAAAATTGCGTAGTTGAGGTGTTCAGATGCTAATTGACTGACAGATATATCAAAAGTGCCTTTCACTAACACTATTGAATGTTCTACTATGAGTCAGTTTTTCGTACACTTAATATAGTTAAAATATTTCGAATCATTATCGTCTGTTCATTTATGGTGACTGACTGTGAACTGATACTTTTTGACCAGACCCGCTAGTATTATATTACAGATGATAAGATTTTTTTTATTAATAACTAACTACGTCCCGCGGCTTCACCCGCGTATCAGTTTCGATCCCGAGGGAATATCGGGATAAAAAGTATCCTATCTCCTAATCCAGGGCATGGTCTACCTATGTGCCAAATTTCATCCAAATCTGTACAGCCGTTTTAGCGTGAAAGCGTAACAAATAAATAAACGCACTTTCGCATTTATATATTAGTTAGGATTTAATAATACGTGCATGAGAAATAGTGTAGTAGTCACAAATACTATTCGACCAAGACAATAAAGCTTAATACACACACAAAGCGGGTGCGTGTCGGGCGCGTGTCGGGACGGGAGTACGGCGGGCTTGTATTGTTGTTTGTTGTTTGTAATTCCATGTATTATTTGAATGTCACTACACGAAAAGCGTGCGCGGCTCCCGCTCCCGACCCGCTCCGCGCCCGACCCGCGCTTGCTTTTGATTAAGAAAAATGGGTGGAAAGCGACACCAGTCTTAAGGTCATCGCTTATTATAGCAGCACGGCTCCGACACGGCAAATAACTTGTCAATCAAGTTAGGATTTTAAGTCAAATGTATTAAAGTCTATTTTACGATGGCTATACGAAATAGTGGACGGCTCGCCGGCAGTGAGCGGCCCGCGAGCCGTCACACGGCGCGCCGACAGCACGCTTCAAGTGAGGAGCCCGCTCGCCGGCGCCTCGCCGTCCGCGCGGTGACGCCTCGCTTGTGAATGAGCAACAAGCTTTCACCTCACCACGGTGGCGTGCCGTCAGCGAGGTTGCCTTGCTGACGGCGCGTTGGCGACTAGCGGGGTTACCTTGCTTACGGCACGTTGGCAACTAGCGGTCGCCTTGCTTACGGCACGTTGACGACTAGATATTTCGAGGCGGTTCCGGGGCGTTAGGCTGCCTGTCCACTGGAGCGGAGAGAAAAAAAGAGGAGCGGAGATGTGCCAATATTAACCAATAGAAACTTGACGCCACCCCTGAGTTTAGATTTGATTGGTTAATAATGGCACATCTCCGCTCCTCTCCTCTCCTCTCGCTTCAGTGGACAGGCAGCCTTACTGTGCTGGAGCGGTGCTGTTATAGTGGGCGATGATCTTTAGCCGCTTAAAAGTACTGCGTTTGTCTAAAACCATTCATATCCGTCAAATATTTGCGGATGACATCACAACTGAATTCTGACAGTTGTAAGTACTACTACTAAGTAAAAGAGTCAACCAGAATGTTATAACTTCCTTACCTTACCGCCAGAATAACGTTGAAAATGTACGCATTACCCTGTCCAAATGCAAATTGAGTGTTAGGTTTTAACAACAATCGACTTGCATTTGGGGTAGGCAATAAACGTGCATAGTACGCGTGGATCCCTCGCTGAAAATGAACATGGGGTAAACCAGTTCTCAACATGGGAATAAATTTAAGATAGAAGAAAGAAACAACAGTAAATTGTATTCGATACGGACAATATTTCACCTAATATGATTTGAACCTAAGAGATACTGTCGATAATTTAGACAGCAGTATGTATTTCTGGGGTAATAATTTTAACAACATAATTTATTATTACAGCAGCAACGAATCAGGAAATTGAGTGGCTTGACTATTTATGTATTTAACAGTTTATATAAACAATGTGGAGACTACCATACAACAAAAAATTTAAATACTGGCACTACTAATGCTTAAGAGTATTTTGGAACTGTCAAATAAATCCTAGCTTCGAAATAAAAAATGAGTTTTTCAAACAAATTAAATATAGTGTCCACCCTAACCCTATAAATTCCGTTTATCCAACTAGACTTTGGGTGAATTCTCGGGCATACATTTCAGAATATCCACCTTAGGCTGGATTTTTGGGGTGGATAAAGGGAATAGCCTGAGCCGACTTTGGATTTTGCCGAGCTATACTGACTAAAGTATTGAATATATTCAATTGAATTTTTGTATACAGAATGGGAACGTCATTATAGACACGCCATTTAATTTTTTGTTGTATTGTCGTCTCCACCTTGTATATATCAAAGGGAGAATCTGATTGACTGACATATCAATGCACAGCCGAAACTCCTGGGACAAGGAACGTGAAATTTTGCACACGGCTTCCTTATATAATGTAGGGGAGCACTAAGAAGGGGTTTTTAGAAATTTGACTTTTAAAGGGGGTCAAAACGGGGATTTTGTTTGTATGACAAAACTTATTCCCTAAGTTAATAAACTTGAATCTTGGCACAACCTAACAAAAAGTACTAGACTTGCACGAATTCACGATATTATTATAGTATTTCAATCATTAGATATTGTGTACTATTTCTGAGCAGTAACTTATCAAAAAGTACTAGGCTTGCATGAAATCACGATAGTATTCAATCATTATGCTATGCTACACATACGATTTGCACGAGGCAGATAGATACTATATAACCTAAGTTAACATCTAATGTACTTTCTATCCCAGTAGTACGTTTTCGTGGGATACTTTCCGACTTCCACACGAGCGAAGTCGCGGGAAAAAGCAAGTGTACATATACAGACAAACAAAAATAAAGGAACATAAAAATACGTTCAAAGGTGATGTTTATACTACATCGATGTTTCTTCAGCACAAGCATTCTAGTAACAGGTTGATTATGTCGCACAGTCGCATTTGTGAACGTACCATGAGCATTTGAAGCAGGCACGTGACGTATGACGGCAGCCGCGCGCACGGCGCGCGCGTGGCCAGCAGGTGGCACACGTGCGCGGTCAGCGCGCACGCGCCCGCGCAGCGCGCCGCCGCGCCGCCCTCGCGCCGACATACGCGTACTACTATGTTGAGGACGTGCTCCTATGACAAAGAAGAAAATAATATTAGGATATCAATTTTGACCGGTTTTCAATGGAGTCACTATAACGAATACAATTATTGCTAACTAATAATTATACAATATGTGGTCAAGCCGAGCTCTGTGAAAATATAAACATGTCGTCCAGGTACACCAACGTTTTTATCAGATCCCCAAGGCTGTGAAAATAGAGAAAACGACTTTTCCCAGATATGAGACATAGCTAGATCGATTAAAGGTATTAGATATGAAGCAGGGACCAAAACCGGTATGATCAATATGGGTATTTTTCGTCTACAACATTTATATTTTTATTACCCGACTGCCCCAGAAGGAGGGAAATGTTTTTCGAGAGTATGTATGTATGTATGTATGTATGTCTATTTCTTTGGCACGCTCTGTAGCCTAAACGGCTTGATGGATTTTAACATATGAGGTGTCGTTAGATTCGTCTTAATCGTAGAAGTGACATATAATATTTATGTATTGCATCTGCAAATACAAAAAAAAAGGGAGGGGAAGGTTTTTTTTAAAATAAATTACAACAATATTGGTATCAAATAAAAGCTGCTAATGAGTCAATTCCAAATTAAGATATATTAATAAAACTAAAAAACTTGAAATAAAGAAAATAATTCAAAAAATAAAAAACTTTGTTTTTGCCTGCGATACCAAAATTCTATAGATTATAATGCTTGTTTTTTTCTTTTCAGTTACGTGTTTTTGCAGTCGGGTTTTTTGTTTTTTGAATAATTTAAAGGTATTTTTAAAGGTTACCTTAAATTGAATACCAGTTACCGAAACAGAAACTACCTCAATCTTACACGTACCGTCGGTTTAGTTAAACGGCGCGCATCGCCTGTGTGTGTAACCGGTATTAAAACGGTAACCTAAATAGAGTTAATAATATGCTTGGTTACCTAGATAGCGGTAACCTTAAACGAAAAAAAAAGAGACCAAAATTTTTCGGTACCTGTACCGTAATTTTAAAGGTTTTCAGTCCCTGATTCGAATACAAGTAAGTAAAATGTAACTACATAGTTGAACTCAACTCAACTCCAAGCATTTATTTCTACTACTACAGGCACTTTTGAACAGTCAACGAGTTGGTCAGTCTGAAAGATGAAGCTACCCGTTACCCGTTCAGTAGGTTCGTATAGAGAAGAACGGGCAAGAAAATCCATGGACACTCGCTTTAGGTAAACACTTTTTTCTTCGTGGTTTAGGAGTATAACCACATAGCATAATCAGCCTATAATATTCCCACTGCTGGGACACACTGTAATCTACCACGTGCGCCGAGTGCGGGTTGGTAGATGTCACATGTCTTCGAATTTTTGGTTCTAAGACATGCCAGTTTCCTCACGAGGTTGTCGTTCACCGTTTTGAGATCCTTCACCGTTTTGAGAGCAGTAGTGATGATTTACACAAAGTAAAGCGACTGCCTGGGTCGAACCCACGACCTCGTAAGTCGGGGCCGTTACCACTGCGTCACCACTGCTATGATGACCACATAAAACATACTTATAAATAGCGTAGGTGATACTATGACGTTATTATAAAGGCTGATTACCACCAAACGGGTCGCATCGCATCGGACCGGAACGGATTTTACAATCTTTAAACGATATTCAATCGTTTACACAGTATTTAAAGTCTATATTACCAAGCCGCGCACAGCAGCTTGACCGCGGGTGTCTTCCGCGACACGCGATCGTAGCCGAAAGTATACGCGCAATCGGCTCCGTTCGTGAGTCGTCGTTCCGTCTCTGTTATTCTAATGCAATAGCCAACAATACTACGTCAACTTCACCATTTCCAAAAATTAGAACACGTCAACACGTTCGCAAGAGACGGTACGGAGCCGATCGTATGCGTCGACATCCTGCCGGACGCGATCGGCTGTCGCCGCATCTGTCCCCGATCCGATGCGATGCGAGCCGTTTGGTGGAAATCATCCCTTAAGTGCCTGTTTTTAAATAAGTTATGATGAATGCATCAGTTTATATCTCCATAATACTATTGTTATTCTGTGACGTATAACACTTGATTTTTAGTGTACGTACCTTCAGGTCAGGACAAGACACTGTGTTGTACTGGTGAGGGTAGGGCTGCAACATGGGCGCGTTCATAAGGCCGTCGGGCAGTGATAGCAGTGATCCTAGGAACGTCACCGCGGCCGTGCGTGGACACTGCAAAAAAAGTAGTATAAGTACGCTAAATTAATAAAAAAAGTTGCTTTCTCCATGTAGCCATCTAGTATGGTCTCAAGTTTCAAGTGTCAAAGTTTTTGTTGAAATGAAAACTTAAAGAAGTTTTCATTTCAACAAAACTGAACGGCGCGTTGTACACTTTTTGGGTGAACAAAAATCATGGAACTCGCATCAATATCACCTAACGTTCGAACGAAAGACATCAACTCGAGAATAAATAAGTTACTTAACGAAAGACATCAACGCGAGAATCAAAAAGTTACTTAGTTTTCACTTCTATCGGCAGTCTCCAAAGAATGCTCAGTATTTTTTTTTATCCACTGCCATAAGTAGCCTTAAACATGTAGTATTTGACACATGAAATTAACTTTTTCGGGCATAACCACAGATATAGATAGACATAGATAACGCAAGTATCACGATCTGTATGAAAACCAAGCGTGCCATTTTTTGACTACCTACTATGACGTCACAAGCATTATTTAGTGATGGGAAAATAAAATCCGCCGCACGCGGCAGCGTCTTTGAATCGATTTTATTATCTTTGAAATCGATACTGCTGGCTGGGTGTCGACGTTCACACGTCGTTTTTGGATACCTTTTCCAAAATTTCAAGTAAGTTTACCATTATAAATACGTGAATATTCGATTGAAATACCATATATTCAATTTAGTTCTAGTGTTTACAAAAGCAACGAGATTCTACCCTTTTTCATCTCAAATTTGAATAAAGATCGTTAGATCGCCTTTGTATTATACCATTTCTCTATTTATTGAGTAATCGTGTACAGTAAAGAATTATTGAGAATCGCTAATATAGAATAATTAATCGATTTTGTGACATAGTAATGAGATAGACAGAGGAATGAGATAGACAGAGGAATGAGATAAACAGACACAGAGGAAAATTAAAATTCCTGATCTGCTTAGTAGGCAGTTAGGGATTAATAATTTCTTCAAATTGTTAGTATTTCCCTACTTATTTCTTGTAATTGTTGTAGATTATCTTTCAGAAACAAAAAAAAACAGAGAACAAATTTTAGAAGCTAAACGAAAACCCAGTAAAATACGATATAATAAAATTAAAATGGATGCAAAATTACTTGAGCAACAACAGCAAAAAGATAAAGAAGTTGTGATCTTCAGTACATCAATAGTCTGTTAAGCTGCTTTTGTTAATATTCGTTACTTTTTCCCTTCAACAAAGCATGCTTCCTCAAAATGTATTTAACAAATAGTGCTATGAACAATATTGAAATCGATACTGCTGGCTGGGTGAGCGCTGGCGCTAGCCCCCCCCTCACCTAGCGCCAGCAGTACGCTAACTAAAAGTCTTCGCATTGAGAGGTTGTGTGCTCGTGCGTGTTCCGTCGACGTTCACACGTCGTTTTTGGATACCTTTTCCAAAATTTCAAGTAAGTTTACCTATATAAATACGTGAATATTCGATTGTTGAAATACCTTATATTCAATTTAGTTCTAATGTTTACAAAAGCAACGAGATTCTACCCTTTTTCATCTCAATTTTGAATAAAGATCGCCTTTTTATTATACCATTTCTCTATTTATTGAGTAACCGTGTACAGTAAAGAATTATTGAGAATCGCTTAAATAGATTAATTAATCGATTTTGTGACATAGTAATGATATAGACAGAAGAATGAGATAGACAGAGGAATGAGATATACAGAGGAATGAGATAGACAGAGGAATGAGATAGACAGAGGAATGAGATAAACAGAGGAAAATAAAAATTTCTGATCTGCTTAGTCGGCAGTTAGGGATTTATAATTTCTTCAAATTGTTAGTATTTCCCTACTTATTCCTTGTAATTGTTGTAGATTATCTTTCAGAAACAAAAAAAAACCAGAGAAGAAATTTTAGAAGGTAAACGAAAACCCAGTAAAATACGATATAATAAAATTAAAATGGATGCAAAATTACTTGAGCTACAACAGCAAAAAGATAAAGAAAGTTGTGATCTTTAGTACCTACATCAATAGTCGGATATGCTGCTTTTGTTAATATTCGTTACTTTTTCCCTTCAACAAAGCATGCTTCCTCAAAATGTATTTAACAAATAGTGCTATGCTTTGTTGGGAACCAATCTTTATTACCCGTCGCCTCAATCCATTTTTCTTTTAAATTGGGTTCATGTGGGAAACTAAAAAAATCACTAAACGTTACGATAATTTATTAAAATTGTCTACATAATTACTACCTATAAAATACAAAATCATTCCTCTGTTTCCGAAATCGATTCTTGAGAATCGATTTGGAAACAGAGATTGATTTTGATTTTTACGATGAACAGCACTAATCGCTAAAATTGACAGAAAAATGATAAAAGCTCCTGTACTACGAAACCGATGCGATATACGATAGTATCACTTGCTTCGATATTCATCACTTGTTAAAACAAAACGTCGCATCAACCGCTTCAAGTAAAAGCCGCAATGTAATACGAATATTCAGTTTACGTTTGATGACCTATGTTTTTCTCAAATTTGGTATTACAGAGAGTATCAGATTAAAAATAATTGATTTTAATATTAAATACGCATAATATTAATCACAAAATGACTTATCGATGGAAGGAATCGTTTCCTTTATTTTTTCTCCTCACATTTGTAAAGTTTTTACAATGTATAACTGAGCAATTAACCATTTTAAATTATTTTACTGACGTCCGTCTAGCGTGGCACAACGAAGCAGACTGAGCGCGAAAGTGGCAGCTTACGATTATTGTACGTAAGCTGGGCACGCGAAGTAGATGCTCTTGCGTTATCTATGTCTATCTATATCTGTGGGCATAACCCTTTATCGTTACGTGACGATTTCTACTAGTTTATTTCTACCGAAAGCCACGTTAGTAAACTTCTTTCCAAAAAGTGGTATTTGAACTTGACAAGAGATGAGAAACAAGTGCAGGCCTCATGGTTTGGGAAACCTAGATCTTACCATGAGATACGGCGGAATAGTGTTTCGCAATTCTGTAAAGACAGCCTAATCCCGGGTCTGTAACTTTCCGAACAGAATAACATTAGGTATGTCCGACTGGCAAATTAATCTAGATTTTGCGTTCACCAGCCGCGAATACAACCATTATTTCGTTTAAATCGTTATTTGTGTTACATGGGGACAAAGTAATATTTTGTTCTTCCAGGGCGTTATTTTGAATTCAGAGCTAAGCGAAGGATTCTAAAGTAGAATCCTGAGCTTAGCGAGGAATTCAATATACGCCGCCCGAGAACAAAATATTTTGTCCCCGAGTGATACACACTATTTTTCATCACTGTCTATGAGAAAAATAAAAGCTACTTACTCGATTTCTTTTTTTTACATTAAATCTTTTCGCAAGCGCCTCCAACCTAACTACGCAAATCAGTACGCTATCAAAAGCACGGAGTGGACCAATCAGAAGAGAGAAACCTCAAACTCCCTAGGGAGCAAAGTTGAATTTTGCTCCCGCTATCCTCTATAGGCAATTGTCGTTTTTCGAATAGGTGTGATGAAAATGTAATAATACTTACTACAATAACATTAAATACCTTTAACTTGATCAAGAGACGTTCAGCCAAAATCGTTTTATGTTCTCACTCACCGAGGGTCCCATGTCCGAAGAGTTGAGCACGACAGTGGAAGCGTGAACGAAGTCGAGCAGTAATAAGGAATAGCCATCGAGTGCTAGTGACAGATACCGCGGTGCTGCGTGTTCGACGAGTACGTCCACTACTGAACGATCTTCTCCTGTCAGACCTGAAGGAGAAATAGTAATTTAAATATGGAATTATTACAGTTAAGTCCTAAAAAAACACACAATAGACGACGTATATTTAGTAACGTAATCCGCTCTGTTCTTAAAAAGTAACAAAGAACCCTGTAAGAAATCGACACGTATTTCACCTCTCAACGACGCATCCGCAGGATGACGATTGACTTGCTGAACGCAAGGTTCGTGAGGTTCTCAAAGAACCTTTGCGTTCGGCTCTTGTCATGGCAACACGTCGTGTCCGGATTCGTAACAAGTCAACCGTCATCCTGGGGATACCTCGTTGAGAGGTGAAACACGTGTCGATTTCTTACAGGGTTCTTTATGACTCTTTAAGAACAGTTAAGCGGATTAAGTTACTAAATATACGTCGTCTATTGTGTTTTATAATGGATTTCCGCAAAGTCACGCCAGAGTCATTTAACAGTTAAGACCTATTCAAATATAAGTGATATCAAAGTAGCGATACTGGTCTGCCTTCTGGTTAGTCACTCTGAACCAAACATATTCACCGAGAAGTTGCCTCTCTTTCTATCGCGTGACTCTTAGATCTACTGACTACGTTATACTCACTGAACTGGCCCAGCAAGACGGGGCTGCCGCGTACTTGTAGCTTCACTTCATACCTTAACTGCGGAGTGTTCCATCTGTATTAATCTGTGGTTGAGGTCAGCTTCCAGTCTCACCGGATGCAGCTGAATACCAGTATTTTACACGGAGTGCCTATCTGACCTCTACAGTTCCTATGTAATACGATACGCCTTTGACTAGGACTGGTAGCCAGACATTCGGGTTTCTGACGACCCGTAACGACTGTCAAAGATCTACGAATAACAGCCGGGACCAACGGCTTAACGTGCTGCGTGCACAGAGGGGTCTTGGTGTGTAAACATGGTCACCCATCCACGGACCAACCCCTTAACCTGATCGATCAACCCGTGCGGCTGTTATGACTTAGCCACAAGCCCCTTCACGCAGCTTAATGTATTACGTGATATTAATTAAGATACTTTTGAATTTGTGCGGATTTCACCAATGAAACAAAACACATCACATGGACATCTAAACGCGTTCAAGAGCTGTCAGTGTACAATATTCCATAACAATTTTGACGTTCAAGAGCTGTCAGCTCTTGAACGCGTTTTAGAAATGCTGATCGCGTTCAGTTTTATTGATGAAATCAGCCCTAAATAAGTTCTTTAAACTAACTAGGTACTTAGTACTTACCATGATGCAGCGCTCGCTGGTACAGATTTAGATGTGCCAGGTGCAGGCGGTTGTTGCAGGAAGATGGTGCGCCAGGACCCTGCGCCTGCGTCGACTCGCATAGTAGACGCAGTGCAAGTAGCTTGCCCGCCCTGGATGCAAGTAAATATTACGTGGGTCAATACATGCTTAAAATGTACGTAAGTTTAAATAAAAGCACGAATTTTGCCTGTAATAGGCGAATAACAGCATAATACGTGACTGCTTATGGACGCGGAGAAAATGAGCTTGCCTTCAAGAAATATATAATTTGAACTGGTACAATAGACGACGTATATTTAGTAACCTAATCCGTTCAACTCTTCTAGAACAATTGGGAGGATTAGGTTACTAAATATACGTCGTCTATTGTATTTTATAATTGATTTCCGGTCTCGCCTGAGTCAATTAACTATTTGAACTGGTGACATTTTGCAGGGAAAAATATCACTCATTGGGCTTAATGGTGATAAGGCTTTCGTGTTTCAGTTTGCAAAACCTAGGCGAAATTCATAATATACACAAAAAGTATTAACATGTATAAAAAAGAAATTAATTTATACTTCCACTAGCTTCTGCCCGCCACTTCGTTCGCATGGAAGTCGTAAAATATACAATATACTAAAATAACAGCCACATTTTTATAACTCTCCCTCGGCCCCAGACCCACCGCGTCGCATCGCCCGCCCGCACTGACTTTTTGTCTTTTTGCTCGGCTCCTTAAGGTCGTAACAGGAGTACAGGATGTACAATAGCATATGGGTGATTCTCTGTAAGCTCGTAATCGGCTGTCCCGACCGATTTTTTCAAAAAGTAATTTAATTATTAAAAAAAAAACCACTCTTAATGTTACTTTAACCCTGAAACTTTACAGGCCCAATGATTTTAGAACCATAACTATTTTAAGTTTTTTTCTAGACGTGATAGAAGCTCTAAAAACACAGTCCCTTAGCTGTCCCCATCACTGTATTTCTTATGAATCATGAATCACTTTGACCATTGGTGAGACCCGTATGAATATCCGTTCGGTGGTTTTTAAGTTTATCGCGTTCAGACACAGACGCAGCGGGGGGACTTTTTTTATAAAGCTCAAAACATACACAAAGCGGGTGCGTGTCGGGCGCGGGTCGGGACGGGAGTACAGCGGGCTTGTATATTTTGTAATTCCTTGTATTCAATGGATGTCAGCACACGAAAAGCGTGTGCGGGTCGGGCGCGGAGCGGGTCGGGAGCGGGAGCCGGGCACGGTTTTTGTGCGCTGACATCCATATAATACAAGGAATTAAAATATTTACAAGCCCGCCGTACTCCCGTCCCGACACGCGCCCGACACGCACCCGCTTTGTGTGTGTGTTGAGCCTAAATGTAGTGATACTGCTTTCAAAATTCTCTCTAGGAACTTGTAATAAATACGAACGGAGTCAACTGATCTTCTATTTTCTGCTGTCCCCAATCCATTCTGCATCATTCAATCGCACAGATTCCACATTCGCGATAGCCACGGTTTCGCTTACAAATATTTTTCTTATTTAATTCAAGCGCGAAATCGTAAGGTTACAATAATTATTAACGAGCGCGTGTCAACAGTGCATTGAATGCTTCCTTTATTTAGATTTCGCAATGTTATTTGGGCTACTCGGATATTTTATAATAAGGCTGAGTCACCGTATATGAACAATAGATGCAGAACAATAATCTCTAGATAAACAAAAGAACATCTGACCTGTGTGAGGGCGGCAGTGCCTCCGCTTCGAGACACCATCCAGCGACCAAGTTGAACGGCACATGTATCTCTGTGTTCCCATTGAGCGTCTGGTTCGCACTTATCTGCAACAAACACCACATGTCACCACCGAAACACAACTCTCTACTTCTTAAATACATTGTTAGTTATTTTTATGAAAAACTGCCTCTAATTCCTGATCGTCTTCGAAAGACTTCTGACGCGGATCATTGTTGTTGTCTCCATTTTTAAATTCCATTTCCAAATATTGTCTGTTTTACGAATAATATGACACACATCGACTTCACATTACTTCAACGTCAAAACAATCTTTGACATTTGAAGATTTATTATCAAAATACCCTCACAACGATTTATAAATGATTGCGCTTTATTAGTAAACAACAACCTCTTTTTTCCTGAGCCTCCTCAGGAGTCTTCTTTTTCCTGCTCTTCTTTCGCATTGACAGCTCTTGAATACTTTCGATTTGGACAACAGGTCGCACAGACTCAATAAAACCATTCACGGAACACGGGTCCTCGCGACCGATTCAAAAACATGCAGACGGAGCAATAAAACACTATTTATGCAAACAATAACAAATGATGCGAGTGACGAGATGACTGTGAATGGTTTTCCTATAGCACCATCTGCCAAACATTGACAGATATCGTTTGATAAGTTACTCCAGCGTGCCATTATTTGCGATAAGCATTAACAGATGGCTCCGCTTTGGAATGATTTCATTACATAAGTGTTTATTCACGATACCGGTTCAATTTGAACGTTCTAAACGCGTACAATTCCGAGTAAACATTGTTTACTAGCGACGTGGGTGGTGCTGGGTAAACGAACTTGATTTAGCAGTTTTTTGTACTTAGTACTTTCTCATACTTTGATATTTTATACGACACAGTTCTTATTATCGATGTGTCACATACATACGACATTGAAATCTTCGAAATGCACTCAAGGTGTAGAGCAGGTTGATAGACACTTTGCGACGGATAACTAATCATTGATGCGTAAATTCTTTCACTAAAAATGCTTCTGAAAAAAGCAATAGTTAAAAAAGCGTAAAGGATAAAAGCTCGTTGGAATAGTTCTATATATCATCAACATAGTAATTTAGGAAAGGGGACAATGTACTGTGACAGTACGGGAAGGTCGACCATTGTACTCAACAGACCTACGTATGGTTAACGGAGTGAATCTGATGCGGGTTGTCTTACACACGGAACCCTAATAAGGAATACGGTTGTGAACGAATTTTTTTTATCAACTCACCGAGAAAGCTTCCTCGACAATATCCGAATCCATGACTGAATTTTAAATGAATATTCTATGATTATCAGGACAAATTAATAATAATACCAACTGGATATAATGAACAATACCAAAACAATACTAGCAGAATCTATTATAGTATTGTGGTATTCAAATAAATGGCTGAGTAAATTCAGATTAGGATATTCCCTAACCCCCTTACTAATAAACGTTGTATATCGCTGTATAGTTACACAACGCTTTGTCTTCTTCTTTCGAATGTCAAATTACTGACGACTGAAAAAGAGAAATCGTTGTGTAACTATACAGGCGATATACAACGTTTATTAGTAAGGGGGTTAATGTTTTTGAGGAATTATTCAATGATAAATGAATTATATGCTGAGGAATAATGTGATAAGGTAACGGTGCGGTTTAAAAGAAGATGTAGTGACAAAAATTTTGATGAGTACGCTTACATGGTCTGGTCAAGATAAAGCATGAGTGAAAGGCGACTAACAAAAGGTATTTACAAGACAGATGTGAGTGGAAACGTTGGTAGGGGACGCCCTAGAAGGACATATAGTGCTCTTCAGAAAGGTCAGCTGCGTAGTACTCGCAACCAGCGTGCCTGTGACCTGAAGGGCAATTCCCGTAATTTTTAAGACCGTTCGCATTCGCAATCTGTCGAATATACCATCAATTTGCCAACATTTTTGACAAGTTTGGCAGATTGCGACTTGAATGTGAACGTATTCTATGTACGAGAATTGGCCTTCTGATGTATGAACGAAACAAAAGGAGCATGTAAGGATCGTAGAACCCCACCTTTCTGTAGTTTCTGGCTATACCCATCGAAAGAAGAAATTAAATACATACTTGAACTTACTCCCATGTATGTATGTATGTATTTAATTTATTTTTTTGGGATTAAAGTTTAGTAACTGTATTTTTGTCGTTGTTTTTATTTATGAATATAAACAGAGCCGAACTAACAGACACTCTATGACAAACAGAAACTACATTTCCTCCTATTCAAATTAGTTTAGTATGACTATAATTATGGTAATGTTGACCTCGTAATTGCTATACCACTTTTGACAATAATTCTGAGTAAACTGAAACTTCACTAAGGTCGAAGCTATCTAACTGTCACATAGTCAAATATACCTTGTTATAACGTGCAAGTGACATTCAACCTTAAGGTTATAAAGCAATACGAGGTCGACTATATTTTAGCGCGTAAAATTCAAACTAAAACCAATAATATAATAAATGCGAAAGTGGGTTTGTCTACATATTTGTTACGCTTTCGCGCGAAAACGCCTGAACGGATTTGGATAAAATGTGGCACATGGGTAGAACATGACCTGGGTTAAGACATAGGATACTTTTAATCCCGATATTTCCACGGGATCGAGACTTATACGGGTGAAACCGCGGGGCGCAGCTAGTGCTACATAAAGATTAAACTGACATAGAAAAGATTGGATGTAAATCTTTAAGCAATGAGTCATTTCCTTTTTTGTCTAAGATAAAATATAACGTAGCACAAATGCTGATAAAGAGGCCAATGGAATCTGAAGAGAACGCATATTATTTTAATCTTTCTACATAACTTATCAGTATTGCTGAATCTGTCAATCATTTGTAATATTTTGTAGGTCACCATACAGGTAGATCAAGCTATAAAAAATACCTTATTATAGTTAACCGTTTAGGACCCGGATTTAAAAGTAGCTAAAGATACTTTATAGAAGAAAATCAACAGAAACATAGTTAGCTATAGGTATTCCGCTGGAAATAAGATTAGATATTTAAACATACCTTTTTTACAGTCCGTTCAACCGATTTTGACTTCAATACCATAGGCATAAGGATGGCATTTAAAGTAAAAAAGTGGTTACAATCCCAAATATTTACTGCACATGCCATTTGTCATGCCACCAACGCAATAGAAGTCAAAATCTGTTGAACGGACTGTAAAGGAGGTTTAGTTCAATGTGTTATCTTATTTCAAATGCAGTATAGTTAAAATGCTTATATTTTCGTCATCTTACCAATATAACATTATGTCACAGATTGAAATCATCTTTATCGTAATAATTTAAATTTTTTCCTGCACTTTTTTAGAACAAATTTTCGTAATACCTTGAGATTTTTGTTGTCTAAGGCACTTGATAGTGCAACGCGGTTATCAATCGCGTCACCGTTACGCCTAGGTCTCTGCGATTTGACCAGTTACACCAAGTAATAGTTGATAAGACTCACCTTAAGCAGCGTACAATTGAGGTGTATAAGATAGTTATACAAGTTGGCGTGCGCATGCGGGTCGCGCAGCAGGTTGGGGTCGCCGAGCGCGGCCAGCATGCGGCGCCACAGCACGGCGGCCACGTCGGGCAGCCAGCCGCGCGCGCGCCCGCCCATCACCACGCCCACGCCCTCGCCGCCCAGCCCCAACATGGACTCGCCCGATTCGTTCTCCGTCCATTCTGGTATACCGATATCCAATGAACCTACTTTAACTTAATTAATGTATATCTAAACATTTAATGAAGTGCACGAAACCTAAAATTACTTAAAGACGGATCCGCTAAAATGCAATACAGTGAAAATTTCGTGTTTTCTTAAACGTTATTTTACAGGAGAAGATAAAAACTGTGAAAAATGGCAGTCATTAACATTCTCCGAAGTTCACATTAATATCAATAAAAGGTATTATAAACATGTACGAGCTGCGCACGTTTGTTCTAAGCATGCATTTCGACGCTTTCCACACAAAAAGCAAATATAAACGAAAAAAATAAAATACTTTACGATATTTTCACTGCACAGCGATGAAGTAAGTAACATTTGCCTTAATATCAGCTTGTTTTGTTAGTGAAGCTGAGATCCGATAATTGCAGAATTAAAGTGCAACAAGTACCGCAAATGTCTGTTGAAACCGAATATTTGCGCAACCATCTGATCTTGAACACAGCGTTAAATTGGTTAGTTTTACTTTTGTTTTCTAAGAAAAGTGGGTTTTTAATTCACAATTGCCTCGCAGAGAGAATTTTTTTATCTTTCAGAAAAATCCATTATTGTGGGGGTCTTCACTTTTTTTTAGCCTATCTCTACACTGACTGTAAAAAAAATAGACTAGTCTGCAACTCATCGTCCTTTAGATGGAGGTATCGAGTGTCCAACTTTTACAGTTATAAGCTAAAGTTTGACCGAAACTGCTGTAACGCGCCTTAGGTATGTACGCAGCGAGACGGGGGGGAGGGGCCAGTGCAGACCGCTCATTCTTCAACGCTCACGGCGTCCCACCCTCCGCCTCGCTGCGCATTCCTAAGGCGAGGCACAGCGGTGAGGTCAAATTATAATAACAAATCCCAAGAATTTACAATCTCATTGATTTATAATAATTCACCCATTTAAAAAAAACTGTTATGAAATTATGAAGGACAAAACAAATGAAAAATAAAGAATTTCATGTACATACCGACATTTCCGCCATCGGAAGCCAAGTCAATCTGTAAAGGTGAATCTTTGATGGAACTACTTTCTACGCCGCTAGAAGGCGCGGGCGACGGTGAACGGGAACCTAAAAATTAAAACAAGTATTAAAAACATTCATGAATTTCGTCTTTTTTGCAAATATTTCTAGTACTGTCAAACGCACGATAGTAGTAATACTTGAACAAAAAAAAATACCCTTACTGCCTACTAAAAAGACCTAACAAAATCAAATTGTTACCATGAACGTGCGGTTACAGTCGTACATACTACGACGAATTCGGGATCTGAGACGGTAAGCAGGCGGGGAGGCCACTTTCCACCTAATCATATAATTGTATTGGTTGTTTTTAAATAAATAAATAAACTGCCTAGTATTTTCCCAAATATGTTGGAGTCGGCTTCCAGTCTAACCAGATGCAGCTGAATACCAGTATTTTACATGGACCGACTGCATATCTGACCTCCACAACCCAGTAACTGGGTAATAAAAAAAAAAAAAAAATATCTTTATTTCAGACCTAAGCAGTCCATACGTAGTTAGTGGTTAGTAACAAACTGTGCTTACATGCTATGTTATTGTTGTTAGTACTTAATTCTATTTAACATAAACCTATACCTAATTCTACCCAGTGCCTTTGGATGGGGCAGTCCACTCTGCTAACAATCATTTTCAGGATGCCGTTCCGAGTGCTACGCAAACGTTGCAGTAGGGAAGCCGCTTTCTTACGCATGATGGCGTGAAAGCCATCCGTACGTGCTTCAGCAAACATTAAATACGATACCCCTTGTTAAGACTGGTTGTCAGACTTTCGGGCTTCTGACGACCCGTAGCAACTATCAAAGATCACGAATGACAGCCGGGACCAACGGCATAACGTGCTTTCCGAGGCACGGAGGAGTCTCGGTATGTAAAGATGGTCACCCATTCACGGACCAACCTCGGCAAGCGTAGCTTAAACTGATGAATGAACGCGTGCAGTTGTTATTACTTAGCAACGAGGTTGTTTTTAAATAAATGGGTTGGAAATGAACTTACCACTAGCAGAATCTCTCTCTTCATTTGATGTTGAGTTTCGTAAGGAGTCTAAAGAATACCACCGTCTTGACTTGTCGTTGGCTGGTTCTTTGGTATCTAAACAAAAATAACAGAACAGATTAGATACCTGCATTTTCAGCAGTCGAAAAGGACAATGCTTGTAGCACTTCATGCGAATCCGTGTCATTGAAATCTTATATCTTACGCCCGCTTTCTAAAACCTTGACCAAGAAACTGATTGGTAAATCAGCAATCAAATCTCGCACAGTCTACCGTACTAATTCTTATTTAATTCGCTCAGTCAAACTTTTTAACCAAATTGTTGAGAATAAACACGCCTCAATTGATTTGTTTGCAAGCAGCTTAGCATCCATTACCACAGTTTTATCCAAATACTACTCTGATGCATTGTAATAGCGGTTGCTCATGTATCTTAATACCTATGCATGCACTTAATTTAATAATTATTATAGAGTTATACTTAGTGTATAGCGTTTATGAATAGCTATTCAATTTGAAAAATTGTACAGCAATATTCTGTTGCTAACTGTGGAGGCTTATAAATGGCTTTTCGTCAAATACCTAACTGTTACTTCTGTATCGACAGCTGTAAGCCACCCAAACACAATAAAAATAAAATAAAATAAATATTTCAAGGTTTTGATAATAATAATAATAAGGCTATAATAACCCATTCCCACTGCTGGGACATAGGTTTCCTCTCTATGAGAGAGAGTGGGCCGTAATCAACCAAATGGGCCCAGTGTACCTGGTGGAGTCTTCGAATTTTTGTTTCTAAGACATGCCGGTTTCCTCGGAAAAATGTTTTACCTTCGCCGTTTTGAGAGCAGTGGTGATCAAATAATTTACACAAAGTAAAGTGCCTGCGTGGTTTCGAATCACGACCTTCAACTCGTATATCACGGCCGTTTCTACTGAGGTACCAGTGCACCACTGCTTTGGCTGCATTGGTTTTGATTAGTTCACCAATATTACAACAACTAATCAAATCACTTGACATGAGAAAATATTCAATTTCTATCCAACAGCCGGTCGGACTCGTCGCATTAGATGTTTAGAGCTAAGCTAAAGGACTGTGTAATTTATATTAATTATAATTTTTGTTTTAGGGAAAATCAAGAAGGAACAGGATGCCAATGACAATATTATAAAGAGCGTATTCCGAGAACAAAAAACAATCTCTCTTAAAAGAACAAAAAATATTAAGCATTCGAAACCAAAATGAGCTCCATCGGCAATTGATGCAACACTATGAGAAAACGAAATTAGAAATTGATATTCTTAAGGAAAAAGTTAATAAGTAGACAAGAAATTAAATTTAATTAATTAAAAAAAATTATTCAATGTATTTTACATTCCATCGCCTACTTACTCAACTATGCACTTTAGGGTTATGTATTCAAAGTTTATTTTTGAGTGACCATTTGTAATAAAAAGGCCCTAAAAATGTTTGCTTGCAATGGAATTTGACCTTTGTCTTGTATGATATTGAATTAGTTGTTCCAAAACTTAATAATTATCTCAGATTCTAAATTTAAATATGCAAGCATTACTTAAAACTCGTATAAAGCCTTTTGATTGGTTGAAACTAGTTTTAAGTAATGCTCGAGTCTTGAGTAAGGTTCTGTAATACGGGCCTTAGTGTAGTGACGTAAAAAACATACCCGTTTGCGTTTGCGCATGTTTCCCCAAATTAGGGTCGCTACGACATCTTGCTAGCTGTCGCCGTGTGCTGCCAGTTTCTTTGCGAGGATGTGTTTCGTGGCCTGTTTTTGGTGATTTGCCTGAAAAGAAAACTGCTGTTAGTCGAGTTCGTTTCTATCACAATAAGTCGCTTAAATTCAAGCGCGGGGACGGATTCTTGCTGGCTACAGCTGAAGCGTTGATATTGCACTCGAGTAGCGAGCGAGCATTCATTAACGGGTTTCGAAGTTGAATTGACTTAAGAACGAAAACCGAACCTAAGATAAAAAGGCTAAAGAAGTCAAAGGAACTATGATATCGATTTTGGAGAAAATAAATAATAAACTATTAGTTTTCTGGAATAGTTGCTTGTTTAGCCGCCTCTGTGATCCAGTTGTTACATCACCTGTCTCAGATCTACACAGGTTCCGGGTTCAATTCCCAGTGGGGGCAATATTTTCTGCTCGGTTTGGTTGGTGGTAGCGCTTATCCTAAGTCCACCTGATTAGCTACCAGTGTACCACCATTTCATCTAAGTCAGTCGCCATAACAACAATGTTACACAGAATTGTTGTGTTTCGACAGTCACGAGGTAAAATAGCTTATAGAGGCTTGAGGAACAAGGTGTAAAGTTCACTCATCCCTATAGAAAAGGGAGGATCTTCCGACCAGACTGATGTCAAGTCTGCCGGGCAACTGCCCAACGATCGATGTTAGATAGTCATATATAAGTCTTTCGCGCGGTAAACTCTAATTGCGCGATGCAGGATTTGTGTGACGTCAGGATTTTTGTGTGACGTCAGGTCTTGCGTAGTTTGCATGTGGTGATGTAGATATCGCCACAAGCCAGTTCCTCTGTGGGTGAGACTTCCGGATGATGTTCACTGCCACCATCGGCCTGAGCATCACTGGCCATCAGGTGAAATGCAGGTCAAGAGACTCATAGTTGAGATTTTTTTTAAACGACTGTTTTTGCTAAAAAAATATTATCATTCATTATTGGATTGAGCGTTTCCTTACCGGGTGTCCTGGAGCTATGCTGCGCGGCGGCGCCGTGCGGCAGCGCGGGGCGCGGCAGCGGCGCGGGCGCGGCCACGACGCGCCGCCCGCCGCGCCCGCGCTCGCCGCTCATACTCTCTGACAGGTCCAGCGAGTACACGTGACGAGCTAGCACACGCGTTAATGTTTCCATTGTTTTCTGAAACCAAAACAACATATTTGAGCGTTCCACATATATTGTGCCACTTTTTGACATAAAAAAGCATTAATAAAAATGTAAAACAGTGACCGTCACTGAATTTAATTAGCCCTACTCTTATTAAAAAGTAATGAAGGAAATAAATATTAAAAACCATCGCATACGTTAAAGCTCAAAATACACACAAAGCAGGTGCGTGTCGGGCGCGGGTCGGGACGGGAGTACGGCGGGCTTGTATATATTGTAATTCCTTATGGCTGTCAGCACTCGAAAAGCGCGGCTTCAGCTCCCGACCCGCGCCGCGCCCGACTCGCGCACGATTTTTGCGTGCTGACATCCATATAATAAAGCAATTACAAAATATACAAGCCCGCAGTATTCCCGTCCCGACCCGCGCCTGACACGCACTTGTGTTGAGCTTATAGACTCGACACCAACTCGAACCGACGCGACGGTAAAGCATTGAAATGTGATCTTTATGTCGTGTCCCGTATAGCTGAGTTTTCATTAACAATTACTACACTAGACGAATCATCAACCACTTCTGACAAATACGGTCAGTTGACGAATCCATGACACTGGACCTAAGGTTGAGAATGGTTTGCATTGGTCTCTAAGTGATATAGTATACGAAAGCCGTAAAACAATTGAAGCTATACTGCGCGCGGAACTAGTTGGCCGCTCATCTCATCACAAATCATCTCGCTATTACAATCTCATGCCGGCCGGAACTTTCACTTCGCGACGGCAATACGCGTTGAAAGTTCCGGCTAGTTTAGACAAAACGCACATGAGATTGCAATAGCGAGATGATTTGTGATGACATGAAAGAAAGCAAGAAAGAAAATGCGTTTATTGGCATTAAATTAGAAAAATACACCTTATAACTAAAACAGAAACCAGAGATTATAATGCCAAAAGGGCCTCAGCTCAGCATAATGTCAGATGGCAACACAAAGTGACATGAGCGGCCAACGTTCCGCGCGCACTATAGTGAAAGTGTCATCCCAAAAACTTACCGCCCACTCCTTGATAAGATCTTCCCAATGCGTAAGCCTGGAGAGAAGTTCCATGAAATTCTGCCACAGTTCTGGTTTCACCGCCACGTTTAAGTTCGCCTTGATCCACGTCACTATCAGGGTTTGGAATAGCGCTGGTGCCAGGAAACCTCCTAGAAAGTAGATGGTTCATTAAAATCATAAAGGAGAGGAAATAAAACGTGTCTGCGATGGTTTTGCTCACCTAAAGATTCCTGTTTACGTTTTGGCGGCACTTTTGTTAGTACCAGAGATGTTATTTGGAGAAGTACTAGCAGTAACTGTTCCCTGTGGAAGAAAAATTAATAAACTGCGTTTAGAAGGAATTTTTTTAAGGGTACGTCTTTGTTTTTTTTTTTTCTCGTGTGTGCCCATGGTTTGGAAATTGTGTCATTGGAAAGGTCGTTCAAAAATATTGTGAGTGTGCGAAAACCAATTTTGGATTCACAGATCCGTTTGAGAGTTTGTTAGAGTCAGGTGTCCACCCCCAGCCCTGCCAGCTAAATGGTTGGATTTGGATATGTGAAAAAATTCACGGCAGTAGCATATATAACGCAATTAAAAGGAAAAGTATCACAGCTAAGTAGGCTCTAGTTAATTGACTCAGGCGGGACTTTGCGGAAATTCAGTATAAAATACCGAACGCAAAGTGCACTTTGCGTTCGGCTCTTGTCGTGGCAACACGTCGTGTCCAAGTTCGCAACAAGTCAATCGCCATCCTGAGGATGCCTCGTTGAGAGGCGAAACACGTGTCGATTTCTTACAGGGTTCTCTAAGACTCTTTAACAACAGTTAAGCGGATTAAGTTACTAAATATACATCGTCTATTGTATTTTTAACCCCCGACGGAAACCGAAGGGGTGTTATAAGTTTAACGTGTGTATCTGTGTATCTGTGTGTCTGTGTATCTGTGTATCTGTGTACCTGTGTATCTGTGTAACTGTCTGTGGCATCGTAGCTCCCAAAGGGTTGAACCGATTTAGATTTTTTTTGTTTTGTTTGAAAGGTGACTTAATCGGGAGTGTTCTTAGCTATGATTAAAAAAAATCTATTCAGCCGTTTGAAGATTATCAGGTCTTTTCTTATTGATGAATGGATTTTAGCATCTTCCACAGGTCTGATTGAATTTGGTAATCTGTTACTTCAATGGTATTAGAATAACATAGTAACCTTGAACTGATGCTGCAGCATTACCTGGTATTTGCAGGATACCCAACTCCTCAACAATTTACAGCAATGGTATCGTGTTTGGGCTCATTGGAATGGTCTCAATGAATAGGTTATAGATAAAATTATTTAATTATCAGGGTCTGATGATAGAGAAGCAAAAAAAAAATCAGGATAAATTAGTAACTAACTTTACTGTGGGAAAAATACGTACAGCTGCGTAGATTTAAGCGAGGCACGTGTCGATCGTATCGTATGTACTAGTAATACGTATATAAAGTTTAAAAAGCTAGAAAAAAAAGTTAAATTTAAAATTTAAAAAACCCCCGACACAAAAAAAATCCTTTTAAAAGCTAAAAAATAAAATATACTGGCCCTTTAAGTTTAATTAATATAATTTGTAGTTAATATTTTGTCGTCGCGTCGGGGGACGCGGCATGCTATTGTAGAAAATATATTTTCAATTTTTCATTCGCCGTCCCCCGACGCGACGACAAAATATTAACTACAAATTATATTAATTAAACTTAAAGGGCCAGTATATTTAATTTTTTAGCTTTTAAAAGGATTTTTTTTGTGTCGGGGGTTTTTTAATTTAAGTAGGCTCTACCAGTTAACGAGTAATAATCGACCAACTTACATTTGCAGTTGCAAAAATACGTTTTCGTATACATTTCGTATCGGAGAATATGTTTTTCAACTACAATTTTAAGTTTGTTCTTTTGTACGGAACTTTACATTGTGCGTGTTCCGACACGCACTTGGCCGGTTTTGTAGATTTTTTTTTTTCGCCCTATTGTTATCAGTGAGATTTGCTTACCATGTATTAGCATCCATAGCAACATGCATGACCATGTATCTGTAGATATTGAGCACTCGTTTGCAAGTATCAGTCTGTTCCTCTAACAATTGTTGTTGACTGAGCGCACCAGGCGGCGCCACCGGCGAAGCGGATGCAAGGAACACGTTTGCCGCTTGCGTCATGAATATTTGTAGGACGTTCTGCAAAAATGTGTATTCTTTAAAAAATTAAGATATATTTATATACCCACATCAGTTCTTATTTTAAACATCACACTTTTAGGCTCAACATTCTACCCAAAAAACTCATGCAGATTATAAAAAATACATTTTCTTTTAAAGTGGGTTAGGGCACATTTGATTCGGCACAAAATTGTAAATTACGAGGAGTACTCATACCAGACATGGAAAAAAGTTGACTCAAACTTTATTTTTATTTCTTATGTTAGAACACTAGAACACAGTACACATACTATACACTAATATCTATACTCATGCAATAGTTTAATTCTACTCTCAAAAAGAGGAAAATAAATTTATTTAGTTTTTAGGGACTTTGGCTAAGTATCAAATGATTTATGTAGTAAAGAACCTATGTATAACTAACATACTACACGTTATCAAGTCTATGACAGCATCATATAAAAGAAGAAAACAAATGCTAGTTAAAAATTAACACAGAGAAGGTGGGAACCGAGCAGGATATTGAGGATTTGAAGTCATTAATGCTGGCATTAAATTTGGCGTATTTGTCAAATATTCGCGTTAATCCTAACTATACAATATTACTAGCTTTTTCCCGCGGTTTCGTCTGCGTAGAGTTCGGAAATCATCCCACGGGAACGTACTACCAGGATAAAAAGTATCCTATGTTCAAGTCATGGTGTACCCATGTGCCAAATTTCATCGAAATCCGTTCAGCCGTTTTAGCGTGAAAGCGAAACAAACAAAAGTACAAAAAATCAAAATTACATTTGGCACACAGAGAAACCATGACCTGGTAAGGATATAGGATACCTTCAATCCCGGTACTACGTTCATGGGATCATTTGCGACCTCCACGAGAGCGAAGCCGCGGGCAAAGACGCTTAACTGAGTCGAGAATCACTTCTACTACGCTTTTCTGTACTGGACCATACCTGGGTACCTTCTGGTTACGGAGATATTGAAGGCCAAAGTTCCAACTTTTGTCATGAAAGCAAGTCTTAAATGTTATAACTTAAGGTCATCGCCCATTATAACAGCACAGTAACTGTGCTGGAGCGGTGCTGCCCCGGCAACGCCTCGAAATATCTAGTCGTCAACGCGCCTTAAGCAAGGCGACCGCTAGTTGCCAACGCGCCGTAAGCAAGGCGACCACTAGTCGCCAACGCGCCGTCAGCAAGGCGACCGCTCGCTGACGGCACGCCACCGGTTAGGTGAATGCTTGTTGTTCATTCACAAGAATTACAAGCGAGGCGTCACCGCGCGGACTGCGAGGCGTTACCGTTTGGACGGCGAGGCACCGGCGAGCGGGCTCCTTACTTGAAGTCGGCGCGCCGTATGACGACTCGCGGGCCGCCCACTGCCGGCGAGCCGTCCACTATTTTGTATAGCCATCGTAAAATAGACTTAAATGCGTTTGACTTAAAATCTTAACTTGATTGACAAGTTATTTGCCGTGTCGGAGACGTGCTGCTATAATGAGCGATGACCTTTAACTTTAAATACCCCCACAACTCAAGACCCGTTGCATGCACCCATAAGCACAATGTTTTGCGTGCATTACATTGTGCGCTCCCGTAAATAGCGATATGTCACTTCAAAAATAAGTCGTTTTCCAGCGTAGATGACGGCTATGTGATGGATCTTTGAAGGCTTGTGGCTAAGTAATAACCACCGCACGGGCCGATCGATCAGTTTAAGTTACGCTTGCCGCGGTTGGTCCGTGGATGGGTGACCATCTTTACATACTGAGACTCCTCCGTGCCTCGGAAAGCACGTTAAGATGTGGGTCCCGGCTGTCATTCGAGGATCTTTTACAGTCCTTACGGGACAACCAAGGTTTACCAAGCGGTATCGTATTACCTAATAACTGGGTTGTGGATGTCAGATATGCAGTCGCTCCATCTAAAATACTGGTATTCAGCTGCATCCGGTTAGACTGGATGCCGACCCCAACATAGTTGGAAAAAGGCTCTAGGCAAATGATGATATACAACATTCTTATTGAAATAAAGTTAATTTTGTGCTAAAGAAATAACACGAATATTTTCCCGAATACATCAAGTGGGTTAGTATGACGTTTGTGGAAAGATAGGACACAAATAGCATGCGTTACCTGTAACCCAGCCCGTACCATAACGTTATCTCGGCCCACGGCGCCGAGGTACGAGTCGTTGCGCAGGCGGCGCGGCGGGGCAGCCGGCTCGCCGGCTCCTTGTTGCTCGAATGTATTCTCTACTAGGAATGGCGGTATTTCTGCCACCTGTCGAACAGAACATCATGTCAAATTTTTGGGGTTAAAGAAGGTTCGTAGGATCTTCGAAATATATCGCAATAGGGATGGGGACTGGAAAAAAAAATAGTCCCTCTGTTAGATAATTAGAAAATTTAAGACACGTACTTTTTGCTTTATCAAAATTAATAAAAAATGGTTTTGATAAAATGCATTAGATAAATTGCTTTATCAAAATTAATAACTACCGGGGAGTGACGTCATGCCACATTGTAACTTAATTCAAATTCTTTATTTCAGATATAAGTACATCCATATAATGTTAGTAGTAGTATAACTTAGCCTAATGTTAGTATACAATTAAATTAAATTAATAATAATAAACACCCAGTGAACCATTGAACTGTTCGTCCAATGGTTCACTGGATTATTTGGATAAGTGTGTCTGAACACTTATCCACGCCATGCCATTGGAGGAGGAGCGCAAACGCGCCATCATGGAAGCGCATCGCTTTCGCATAATCGCGGCGAATCCGTCGACGCACGCATCCGCAAACATCGCCATGGCAAACTCAAAAGCACCCTGAAAGCGTTATTGTCTGAACGCGCAGATCGCTAAAAGCCCGCTGAGTATACTTGGTCCACAGGCTACACGTGTAAAACGACTGGCTTAAGGCGAAAGCGTCAGGGTAGCCCGCAAAATTCAAATTTTCTTAAGTTTTTCGCAATTTGCAGGTCAGTATCAGGTTGTACGTTGAGTTAAATATGATTTGCGACCGTATCAAATGTTTATTTATAGAATTATAATCATAGAAATCATCAACACAACTCTATAAGTTCATGTAATCCCCAAATGTCATGATTTCATGAAATCATGACATTTTGGGGTTATTCTATCATACGGAGTTGTATTGCTGATTCTAATGATTTTAATTCTGTAAAGCCATATTTGTTACGCTCGCAAATCATATTTTAATCAAGATACAACCTGACAATGACCTGCAAATTGCAAAAAACGTTAGAAAATTTGAATTTCGCGGGCTACCTTGGCGCATCCCCCTTATGTATTGCCGTAATCGTTTGATTTCGTAAAAAAAGAAAAAAAAACGTGTCCAATATTTTTTAATAAAATAACGGAAGGGCAAAAAAAAATTGTCTAGATCCCTATTTGATAAGTAGGTCGAGATTTGAATACAAACTCGTATCTAGTACCACGAAAGTGAGAAAAGAAAGCTGTTTTATTACTGGTAAGTTTCTGTAGCTTTAAACCTGTCCTATCAGGTTTTATTAACTTATAATGAAGATAAGTAAAAGTGGCTTTTTCTACACTAGACACGATATATTTAGACAATACCTAGACTTCATGAGTGATTGCGACCGGTCTCTCTTTAGACATTTATCCTATTATATATAATTTATAAATTTTTGGCTGCTTTCGAATGCATATCCTGGTTCTTAGCTACGATATCTACGTATTACGACTTAATCGATGTAGTATTTGCATTGCTTATTCTTGCAGTACAACGTATAATCAGTTATGCATATCTAACACATTGGGCGCTGTCGACTCGCCTCACGAGCAATCAGGGCGGAACGAGCCGAGCGAGGAAAACGATGATATGCCATCAGAATATAATAATAATAGTATGTTAAATGTATGTATGTGTATGTATGTATGTATATTATAATAAAATAGTATGTTAAATGTGGAGAGAAACTTTTAAGGGTAAAGTGTATCTCAAGTCGACAAATTGACAAATTGACAGTTGACCGGATTATTGCAGTTGGCAACATTGAGCTCCACTTTTTAGGACGATGTATAAAAACATACCATATATTTTTACCCTGAAAGCCTATATATTATTTGAATAAAGAAAAGAAAGTAAGAATAACATTTATTTGGCAACATTATCGTGAAACACAACATATTAAAAAAATAATTAAATAAATGTATTAACAACAACAGTGTGTGTCACGACTGCGCCAAAAAGCAAATTATTTAAAGCAATTAAAAAGCAGATTTATAACGTTAGGTATACCCAAATCGAAGATATCTTAAAGAAAAAAGAATCAACTCTTATGAAAAACAAATACATTTAGTCATCAAATCTTATAGTGAAATATTTACAGAATTATTTCACTAAATATCACTAAAATTCTGAGCTACATCCTGTATCTGTTCGCTCTGGGTTTTTTTTTCATACTTGATGAGCATTCTCCTTTACTAGTAACTTACATTCATCTGTATCCAGTCCTTGTACAGCGCTATGACGCGTCTGACAGCTGCCGCATGGGAGAAAGGCAGGAGGAACGCTTGTCGGAGCACCTCTATCGTGAAGTCGACGTGTTCGCGCGACGAACAACACAGCACATCGCGCACCACTAGCTCGGAACTCAGCTCTTCGAATACTCCAGAACCTGGGTAGTAAGAAAATGTAGTGTTGAGAAAAGAGTTGGAAAAAATTCTGTAAATAAAAACTTTGAGATGGAAGGTTTTGATTAAGAACAAAGGAGACACAAAATAAATTGTTACGCTATGCTATTGACTGATGGATGAAGATTTGTTATAACAGGCACCAAAGCGCGCATCTATTACGTATGAATTGTATGAATTTCTAGTAACGAATTAAGAAGAATTTAAAGAAACACAGTTAGGTATACTGAGCAAGTTGAGGGTTCAAAAGTTACAACAAAATGTGGAAATCTTGATGCTTTTTAGGAGAGTCCAACGCGCCGAGACCGTGTGCTCGGCGAGCGCTCAGGACGCTGCATACAGCGTTCTGAGCGCGCGCCTCGGATGCTTGTTATAACTAGTCCCTAACTCGGGCTATTTGGTGCCTCCAGTTCCTTTTTTTGTGTGTTTATTATTATAAGTCTTGTGTCAACTATTTTTAAGGCGAGCATATTTCTTTGAATCCAAGGCGGAGCGAAGATTCTAAAGTAGAATCCTGAACGCAGCGAGGGATTCAAAGTACATCACTCGAGCTTAAAATAGTGTTGCTCCCGAGGTGAACACTCTACTTTTTATCACCCTCTATGAGAAAATAAATACCCATGAAAAAAAAAACCCACCCTCCAAAACTTTGAAAACGATACCCATGACGAAAAATTTGAAAATTTTCGCATCCGCCATCTTGGATTTACATTTTGACCTCACTATCGGCTTTACCACCGTCGAAAACTATGAAAACGATAACCATGACGAAAAATTTTAAAATTTTTGTATTTTAATTTTGACCAAATTCACACATTCTCTCTCTCTTGCCAGCCTGTTACTTATTCATACAATGTTCGTGATTGAATTCTTTGGTTACTAGAACTTTTACTAACAATATCCACATTCCAAATTCAAATCACTTTTAGTCCCTAGGGATTAAAATGCTATTTTGGTCCCTGTTTACGAGGATTAAAATAAGTCATTTTGAATAAATGTGATAAAAAAAATAGTTTTTTCTTCCTTTTTGCGATTTTTCTGTACAATCGACTGTGTAACGCACATAGAACAGACTTTGTGTGTGTTATATTTGCTACATAATTTAAATCTACAGCCAACTGATGAAAAGTCACAAACCTGACTCCAAGCTAGGATGCGGAGTATTAGAAGCAGAATCATGTGAGGACGCTCTACTCGAATCCGATGGATGTCCCACAGTGAACGAAGTTTCTTCCTCATGATGTAACGACGTGGCCGGGGTAGGTGTGTTCGAGTGTGGTAAGTGTGAACCGGTGCTGGTCATAGAAGAAGGCTGGCCACCGTCACTGCCTTGCTTCTTCATAAAGTGAGCGTAGCCAGCCACCCATTTGATGAGAGTTACGCGGCATAATACGAAGTCATCTTCTAGGATGTTGTGTTGGACTGGCAGTTCTGTGGAAGTAGTAAAAGTTGCTGTTGAATAATTAGATTTCTACAGACATTAAATGTCAGACAACCGAAAATTAATTTGTAACCTCAAATCTCAAACCAATCCCAACCATAGCATTGTGTGAGTCAGAACAGCTATCGTGTCTTATATTGTATGGGACATTTATGGACATAATACCATTTGCAGAACTTAGTTCAAAAGTTAAAGTAATTCTTTAGTGAGATTTTTGGCTGCCTTTATTTTTTTATGAAATAATAGAATGCAACAACTTACCTAAATTAGGTTTATACAGTGAATTCTTGACATTAAACTGAGGACAGATCACAGGCAAATAATAAATCTTGAATTTCTCCAGTAGAAATGCGAAACATCTCATTGCCTTCGTATGACATCTGTCTCTCCATTGGATCTTCGTAACTGACGTGGCCATTCCATCGAGAAGTATTTCAAAGAAATATTTGGTCTCGTTGTCAACAGCCTTTTCGTTAGCACTTGGCGGCAGGAGAGGTTGGATCTCTACACTCTGAACTGGGTTCAAGGCATTTGTATCATGGAATATGGAAGCTGACACATTGGCCAGTTTCCCCATGATCCCCGTTGGTGTTTGTTCCACAACAACTTTCTTTGCATTATCTACAGCAGAGTTAAAGTTCGGATGGTGCATTATGTCTTCTATACTGAAGTCGCCGGAGCCTTGGGTTTCGTTGGCTGTAATGTTCGGCTTGAGAGGAGATCCGATCGGCATGATGATTGGTTCGGGCATGCCAGGGACGAGTGTGGCGAACATTTTGTGTACTTCATTCGGAGCATTGTCACCAAGTGCTTGGTACCATAGCAAGAAGTATCTTAAAAGAAAAATATAGCATTAGAATCATCTTTTTGTTTTAGAACTTTTAGAGTGATATGTATCTGTTATAATTATAAGTGGTACCTTATAGCCTCTGCTCTTAATTTCTGTGAGTTTCCACTATGGAGGAGTTTCGAAAATATTCTCGTCAATGAGTGTAACTGCCATCTTTTTCCGATCAGCTCTGGTAGGAGGCATAATACTTTGTCCAGAAGGGATAAAGCTCCTTCTAGCTCTTCTCTGCCTGCCTTGTGTACTAGAACACATAAGAAATAACTCAGTTTGCATGTAAATGAGACAGTGTAAGGTTACCATGAGTGTTACATGAATCTGGAAACAATGTTGTTTTAATATGGTCATTAAATAACTATTATGTTTTCTATTGTCAAACCCATTAGCGACATATCTGTTAGGTGTGACTCAGACTTTTGTTATGGACATTTCAATTTATCCTCGTTTATATACGGCCTGTGAATGCTAAAACCTCGGTTCAATAAGTAAATTATGACTTAGCTTACCCAACAATGTTATATACAGAGACCAGCTGGTCAATAATTCTATGACAGTACATGCTTATCATCCCAAGGCAAGTGATGACAAATCCAGTGCTCATGATAAGTTGATGGTTAATCTAATGAGATAAGATAATGACATCTACCAGGATCAATGTCAAGCGCCAAATTCAATGCACACATGAAAAATGATTTCTATTATATAGAAGAGCTTAATAATGTTTAATGTTTTGGTATATTTTTATTATTGATTTATATTTTTACCCTGATAGTTTCATATCAAATGAGGAAAAAATAATAATAGTCTGTTTCAATCTGTAATATTTCATAATTTTCTATATCACATAATTACCTAACTTTAAACATTATTCAACCAGTATAAAGTGTATGGCAAAAAGGTTGATTTATGGAATATGAGTGACTGTCTGATGATCAAAACACCCAAAACTCACCGAGATGAAATGGAAGTTCTGTACCGCAAAAAACAGAAAAATAATAAGTAAATATATGTGTGTACATTCGAATTATGTATCTATGACAAAAAATTATAATAGCAATACATTTTTTGTTTTTGTTTGTCTATATTCTCAATTAACTTGTATAAGACATTGTGATTCTGTGTTTCATCTAATATAGTTTCTTTAAAATGAATGTATGTTTGTAAAATTTCCACAGGTATGCAAGACGGACACATCACATCACACTCAATCACTCTTTCTTCACAACATGAAAGTTAGGATATTGAATTATTTATGAGATTATTTACAGCAATTACTATTAAACATTGAATGTTATAGTTACCTCGTTGTCGCAGGTTGTTTTCAGCTTGGATGAAGTTATCGTACAATATGAAGTAGACATGACTGAAGTTGCCTTCAAAGTAGTTTTTGGCTTCATCAGTGTCAAAATGTTCTATAACAACACATTTGCTGATAAATAAAGTACCTACTTAATACTTATTTTATTTTATTAGCAATAAGTGGGTGTTAACAGTTTAAATATCACATAGATAAGGGTTGTATAATTCACATTGTTCATTGTTGAGTCAAGTGGAGTCCAGCTTTTGGCAAATAAAATTTCAAATTAGGTACTCCCACCACACCATCTTCACCATTTCTTTTTAAATAACGATGATTTGATGAAATTACTTATAGGACATTTAGTTAATTTAGTTTAGCTGTCATTGTGCTCTTAAAATTAAATGAAATTGTTTATTCTATATATAGGATATTGGAATCAGTTTTAAACATCATAAAAAAAAAGCTGGGTGGAGTTGACATTTCGAATCTGACTATCCCTGACAATAACCTCATTGATCCCTGAGAAGAAATGGCTAAACAAACTCAAGGGTCAAATTCATATGAGTCAGGCCATATGAGGACCTGTCTGAAATTAGTGTTGTTGAGCTGTGTTACCAATTTGGGGCACAAATTATATCTACCTATCTTTGATCAGCAGTAGATGGCTAAATACATGCTATTAGGGCAGTAGTCAATCAGGAATAGCAGAGTTAGATATTATTATATGGCTGCTGGGAGCAGTGGTGGCCCAGTGGTAACGGCCCCGACTTACGAGTTGTAGGTTGTGGGTTCGAACCCAAGCAGGCGCTTTACTTTGTGTAAATAATTTCATCACCACTGATCTCAAAACGGTGAAGGAAAACATCGTGACGAAACCGGCATGTCTTAGAACCAAAAATTCAAAGACATGTGTCATCTAACAACCCGCACTGGGCCCGCGTGGTAGATTACGGCCCACTCCCTCTCACAGAGAGGAGGCCTTTGTCCCAGCAGTGGGAACATTAATAGGCTGATGATGATATGGCTGCTAACTTATAATAGGGTGAATGTACCTACTGAATTATTTGTCATGATCATGACTGCCATTGTTAACTTATCTCCCTTTATGTCAATACATCCATTATAAGAATGCAGCAAATGTAAAGTTCAACAGCCTTGTTACAGATTATAAATGAGATTTCATTATTGATAGTGAATTTAACAAAACCTCGAAATTATCATCAAAATCTCATTTGGGTAAACAATCTAAAGAGAGGGTAAATAATGCAAATCAAAAATATTAAATTGTTATTTTTTTTTTACTTCTGTCTGCAACATTATGAAGGTGAAAAGTTTCATATATTATGTCCTCATATTTAAAATCCACAAAACAAGAACATTAACCTAGAAATGAACAGTGATCTCATAAGGAGACCATTGTACACATACACAATATTATTTTAAACAATAGGAATTGTTTAGCAGTTAGATGTCAATGCAACATTATTCGCTTATTTAAAATCACAATCAAGTTGAAGTGAAACTTTAAATACTACTTCCTCGATACAATAAACAGTTTGTAAGTTGAGGCGCAACATATACAGTTATTCGCGACTAATTAGCATGTATGGAATGTGATAGGTGTCGATGCTACAACCACCTCACAATTCATCACATCATCTCCTAAGACCCTCTATCCATCCTCGGAATAACAGTATACACATTTATTTCTTACCTAAAACGATTTTTAAGTGTTTCAGTCGGGTTGCTGAATCCTTTTTGGAGTCTTGTATTTTAACTGTCGATTTCTTAACATCCTGGTGAGATTTCTTGGTAAACATTGCGGATGTGATTTTATAGCGTCATTACGTAGATTCTTTTCATTCTCAGAGTAAAAAATACAGTAATTTCACATTGTTTTCTTTAAGTTTTCACTCCCATTTTGACATTTCACTTACATAAAAATCTCGGTTGACGTAAACACTAAAGGTGTGTTCGTTTTACGGTAGAATAATAAAAGTACCGTTGTATCAAAACGTCAAATCGTTCAAAGAAATTACAATTTTATGTAAGTAACCTAAAATGAGAAATACAAACAATTTAGGTATAAACTCATTAGGTTTTTTCATTACGTAGTAAGACTTGTAAGAGCTGCATGACATTTAATTAATTTATTAAGAATTGTACTAGTTCAGTCTGTGATATGATGGTGTGACGTTTTGGCGAATAATACGCTAAACGGAACGCGGTCTATCTTTTTTAACGTTCTCTGTCAATGGAATTTTATTAGACTGCCTGTGAACTGCTTTGTCGAGAAATTATTTTATTTTACGATCAAATATTACAACTTAATTCCTAAAATTATGTAAAAAAATATAAACTGTTCGTTGTGGTAGATATACATTATTCTTATCACAGGTTTTACCTACCTGCTTCACCGCACCTTCTAAACGCGTAAGAGCCTGGCCACGACTTTGAGCGGGGCGGCAAGCGGGGCGGCGAGCGGGGCGGCGAGCGGCAAGCGGGGCGTTGCCCATGCCACGTACTTGACAGTAGCGTTAGCGGCAGCAACCGCGGTGGACGTACTTAGACTTTTGATTTTTTTTTATTAACATGGCGTTATCCAAAGTGGCTCTTCTTTGCCTCGAAAGCAGTTCTTATTTGAAACAGGATATTTTGAATATGCAGGAAGGAGTGCACGCGTCCGATAATTTGTTCCCAGCTTATCCCTAGACGGTGTTGATCACAGATCATGTAACTTTAGTTGTTGAGATAGAGCTCGTACAGAAATGGTCTAAAACTGACAACTTCTACGGCCCCCTAATTCATTATTTTTGAAGATAAAAACATATAAAAATTATATTTGTTCTCTACTCGATGCGCTATAAACAATGATACCCAATATCAATCGGTCAGTTTGTATTTTTTTTCAAAATGGTGGAACCATCATCAATTCCGCTATCTAACGATGGCGGCTATATACATGGCTATTGGAGGTGCAACATTATAACACTCTTGGATTATTCCGAACCTGACCCGGAAAACCTAACCCGGTCGCGGTTTAGGTTCGGAATTTAACATTACGTAGTTATGGATTGAGAGGACAGAAATTTTGATGGGTAAAAAAGCAGTCAAAACATACTTCATGAAAAGTGAGAAATTGTTCATTGTAGATTTTCCAAACTATTTTATTCGTCCAGCCGCGCCGCTCAGTCCACCCCTGCACTGCCGTCGTCCGTACCGCTCTGAGTGGTGGCATCTCATTCACTCGCCCATACATTTGTTCAAGCCGCGCAGGCGCGACCGCGCCGCTCGCCGCTGCCGCGAAACGCTTGGCAAATACCGCTCCCGCTGCCGCTGTGAGCGGCGCGCCGTGGCATGCTTCATACATTTCTATACATTTGTTTTTACCGCTCGCCGTCCCGCTCACCGCTGCCGCTGCTAGCGGCAAGGTCGTGGCCAGGCCGTAAGAGCCTGGCCACGACTTTGAGCGGGGCGGCAAGCGGGGCGGCGAGCGGGGCGGCGAGCGGCAAGCGGGGCGTTGCCCATGCCACGTACTTGACAGTAGCGTTAGCGGCAGCAACCGCGGTGGACGTACTTAGACTTTTGATTTTTTTTTATTACTATGGCGTTATCCAAAGTGACTCTTCTTTGCCTCGAAAGCAGTTCTTATTTGAAACAGGATATTTTGAATATGCGGGAAGGAGTGCACGCGTCCGATAATTTGTTCCCAGCTTATCCCTAGACGGTGTTGATCACAGATCATGTAACTTTAGTTGTTGAGATAGAGCTCGTACAGAAATGGTCTAAAACTGACAACTTCTACGGCCCCCTAATTCATTATTTTTGAAGATAAAAACATATAAAATTATATTTGTTCTCTACTCGATGCGCTCTAGACAATGATACCCCACATGCCAGGGTCAGTTTGAATTTTTTTTCAAAATGGTGGAACCATCATCAATTCCGCTATCTAACGATGGCGGCTATATACATGGCTATTGGAGGTGCAATATTATAACACTCTTGGATTATTCCGAACCCGACCCGGAAAACCTAACCCGGTCGCGGTTTAGGTTCGGAATTTAACATTACGTAGTTATGGATTGAGAGCACAGAAATTTTGATGGGTAAAAAAGCAGTCAAAACATACTTCATGAAAAGTGAGAAATTGTTCATTGTAGATTTTCCAAACTATTTTATTCGTCCAGCCGCGCCGCTCAGTCCACCCCTGCACTGCCGTCGTCCGTACCGCTCTGAGTAGTGGCATCTCATTCACTCGCCCATACATTTGTTCAAGCCGCGCAGGCGCGACCGCGCCGCTCGCCGCTGCCGCGAAACGCTTGGCAAATAACGCTCCCGCTGCCGCTGTGAGCGGCGCGCCGTGGCATGCTTCATACATTTCTATACATTTGTTTTTACCGCTCACCGCCCCGCTCACCGCTGCCGCTGCTAGCGGCAAGGTCGTGGCCAGGCCGTAAGTATTCATTATAATAAGCGCTAAGTTCAAAGCAGGCACGGCAAATTAATAGAAAAAAAAAGAAATACCAATGTGAAGGACCTCGTCCGAGAGGTTTCTACCGAACTAGACGTTCCTATTCAGTGGCGTAGCGTGACTTGGCGGGGCCCCGCATAAAAATTTGTTTGGGGGCCATTATGAAGGGTAAAGATTTCTCACAAAAGAAAAGAAAATGTTTGCATAAAATTAAAAGAAATATTTTTATTCATCATAATAAAATTATCTATCTGTCCCTTTTTCCAAAAATTTTATGTAAGTAATGTAAAATCGATTGCACAATTAAATAAAACGCGCCATTATACACTGCTCTCCGTGGTTTATCATCGTAGGTATAATAGGTATGTACAATTGTACATCGATTATTGTGGGATTCCAACGTTGAAGTAAATGCCTTAAACGGGGAAATCCCGCAGCCCGCGATAACCGATGTAGGGTGTTGCCAACTTTTTAATGCACGCTATAGGAGGGAAAAAAATAAATTGCAGTTATATTTTTTGACATTTCTGAAAAAAAATTTTTTTTGGGAAGATTTAATTAATTTTTGCTTACGTACGTCAGGGGGCCCCGTATAATTGATACGGCAGATACGGCGGTAGCTACGCCCCTGTTCCTATTCTAACCATCATCAAGTAATTGTTCCGGTTTGTAAGGTAGAGAAATGTTTCCAGTGCACTCGAAATTGATACTAAATGTATATAAATATAGGTTTCGGTATCGGGTGTATAAATATAGGAACCGGAGCGATCACTCATGGTGCTGGCACATTCATTTAGCTTTGTCTCTTAATCTAGATTGTAACTTCCGCCAGAGACAGCGACTTACCATGTCACCCCGCAACATGGGCATCCTAACGATTGTTTGAGACATGCTACTTGTTCCGATCGGCTTGATTCAGCACAATTCGGCACAGTCCGCCGACGTCAAAATATACATAGTAACTATTATTCGATTTTACCTCAGTGGCAATGGGCAGGCAGGGCCGGATTTAGGGGAGGGCAACCGGGGCGACAGCCCCGGGGCCTCCACAAACGGGGGGCCCCCACAATAGAGACTTCGGAAAAAAAAATCTTTCAAATTCCAACTAGTTAACACTAGTAAGCATCTTTTCCTTTGATATTTGTTTTGTTTTGCTCTTTCACCTTTACCTACAGCCTACAGTACTTTATACATACATGATTATTTGATTATATTAATCTTAAATAACAGAAAAAAATTCAACGAAATCATCAACGATTTTTCAGCGAAAAAAGCTCGAAAGGTTCCATTCGTTAACCCTAAAATTTAATTTCAGATAATTCTTGTTTCCGTTTATATTTATATGTATTTGTTCAATACTAAGGGAATCTACTTGGTTCCACAATAAATTATTTATTGAAAATCTCGACGGAAAAATTTTTTTTTACTTTATTTGGAAAATAATTTGGGGCGAGGGGGCCTCCGCTCCTTTGTTGCCCCGAGGCCTCTGGACCTCTAAATCCGGCCCTGTGGGCAGGACACATTGCTCGCAGAACAGATGGCCGATGGGGCCGAAAGGTTCTGGAGTGGCGACCACGTACCGGAAGCCGTAGCGTTGGAAGGCCTCCCACAAGATGGACCGATGACTTTGTAAAGGCCGCAGGAATCCGCTGGATGCGGGAAGCACAGAATCGGTCGAAGTGGCGGTGCTTGGGGGAGGCCTAGGTATGTCCAGCAGAAGTCTTTCGGCTGATATGATGACCGCCCGGCTCTGCCGAATTATGCCGACCCGAACTAATTTGTGGCCTCCTGAATGGTAATTTTCATATCAAAATAAAAAAAAACTGTAACCCGACTATGGGAAAATAAAAGTGATCTAAAAAATCTACTTTTTCTACTTTTGTAAATATTAAATAATAGTTAATACTTGTTCTTTGTTTTTCATTGATCATCACTGTAAATGTCTACAGAAAAACCAAATCGTTATGAACTCACTACCTACGCAAGCATATGTTCCAACACCAATATAGTCATAGAACCGAGTTTTTGGTATCATTATTTAGGTAAATTAAACATCTGTTAGACGAGTAGATAAAAAAAGCTAGTTCCCGGGGGTGAATTTTGTAATAACCTTGATAAACTAAAAAAACAATGTTAATTTTAACGTGATATTGATCTTTCAGCATTTATTTCAATATGATGCAGCATTTACTGTCAGTATTTGAGTTATTTAACCCCATTGTTAACACTTTTTGCTTATTAAAAGTTTTTTTTTTACGATAATTGGACATTAATTTCCAAAGTTATAGTACTTTTAGTATGCACGCTTCATAAAATGCGATCAAAATACAAAAATGGTTGCCATTTAGGGGGGGGTTGGGTTCCGACCCCCCATGTAGAATAATTTTATTGATAAAATAGAGCAAACTACCTTCCCTTAAAGTTTGTACAGTCCGAGACCAAACACATTGTATAGTACTATATATTTTCAAAACCTATATATAATAACGAGTTGTACGTCTACTTTCATTTTTTCTTTTTCGTAATAACATAATATATGACGTCTGGCTCTGGTTGTCGCCCTATTGAATTTTGATTACTTACTGTCATGTCTTTAGTGAGACTCACGAGATTATGATAAATCGATTGACGTAAGAATCATCAAAATCGGCCCATGCGTTCGGTCTCTAGAGCGCCACATAGGAACAGACATACATAATTAACACATTACCCTCTTTTGCGTCGCGTAGTTGGGTAAAAAGAAATAGGTACTAATCTCAGCGTGCCCTCGTTTCGCGCGAGCTTCTAGTATTTATTATGTGACAGCCACAAGCAAAGTAAGTATCTTACTAATTGTCAGATTAGAGGCTATACATAAATATTTTAGCTCTATGTAGGTTTTTTTTGTTGTTTTTTTTAATCATTTTTAAAATGCCCAGCATTTCGAATTAAAACTTGGAAATTGAAAAGCGGTGGCAAAAGCCGCTCAGTAGGTATATACAGGGTCAAATTAAATTAGCCAGCGAAACTCCACAGACGTGATGGTTAACAGATATCTAAATAATTATGAAAAAACAAAAAAAAAAATAACGGATACTACTTTGAAAAAACTAAAAACGGACACTATTTTCAAAACGGACACTATTTTGAAAAAATATAATAATACTAATAACTTGCTAGTTTCTTCAGTTTTTGACTTTCTAAGAACTTTCAGTGTCACCCTCGTACTCCGTAAAACAACTTTCAACCAATGACAGTCATTGAACAACCCCTGTTGAGTTCGTAAGTCGTAACCATGGATTTTTGTAGGCAAACATATTACCCTATTTCTTTTCTTAAAGGTAACATTTACCTACTGAAATACTACTTAGTTAATCGATATGCGAAAAAAGAAAAATACCATTTATGTAGGTACTTAGGTAAAACTAAAAAGTACCAATTTATACGGGATTTATTAAGGGAACTCCCAGAAACCCGTATAAATAACAGATTTTCAAATCAATAACTGATAACACTTATGACGTATTATTTTCTCGGTATTGAGGTAATCCCCTACGTATCTATATGTTCTTATTTTCAAAGGTCGGTACCTATTATCTATCTTTGAAGAGAGAAGAGGTTTTGTTTTGGTACCTACTTAGGGCGCTTGTACACGGTAAGAAAATACGCCGGGCCTACGCAAGAATTCGTGTCGTAACTAGAAAATAACTGTGTACACTGCTCGCAGCGGTGCACGAAAAAAAATCTTGTCTGCGCAAGACACGACGACGCGGCGAACGTTGTTGCGGAGCGGTGGGGGGCGGAGTAGAAGCACGGTAGACGGTAGAATAACTAAGCCATATCTTAGAAATAAGTGCCTACAGCCGCGCGGTACGTAAACATGCGATAGGGCTGCCCGCCTCCAGTATTTTAATTACATTTGCCTACTTTGTGTTTCCATTTAGTTTTGTGATTGTAAATATACTTTTTTTATCTACACTAATAAATAAAATACTTTGTGAATTGAATAACAAAACAAAACACAAATGCCCGAGGTTTTAAAACAAGCGTACCTACCGTATTAATTCATGAACCTCCTATAACTACCTATTTCACTCGTGTTATCACTTTCCTTTACTCTATTCACTTTATTTATTAATCCAGACATCTTTTATTCGGGAGATAAAAGGAAATACTTATCCATTAAAAATACACACAATATGTACCTACCTACCAGTAAGTAAAATTATTTTATAGTAAGACTATAAAATAATTTTGTTGTTGTTGTTTGTTAATAATAATACCTTTCAAAGTTTCCAGGTAATCTAAAAAAAGTTATCTCTGGATGCGTTATTGCCAAATTCATGCAACCAAAAACAGCAACAATATATATCCTACTCGTCATATTAAATATGTACTTGAATTTATTTTTAGTGTAAAAATCGCGCGGTTATTGTAAAAAAAACAACACACCATTCGTTCGTCACTGCGGCACAGACGCGACTGTCTGCGTACCTCGCGCATACCTCGATCGAGGCGCGTAGGTATAGCTCGCGCTTCGTCCGTTTCTATGAAGTTGGCCTACCGTCTACCGTGGTAGAAGGGTTCAGCCAGTAAAGTCTCTTGTTTTTTGTTTCCTTTTTAATTTTGATATAATAATAATATGCAATTATCATTCTTTTTTGCTTTGTAGTTAACATTTTTATAAATAAACGAAAATGATTATCAGACTTGTTATTACTTGCGCGCCCTACGCCCGACTGACGACTGCACGAAAAAAATCGTGTCGTGTACACGTTCCTATTGGTCTTGTCTGCGGAAGACACAAAAAGTTTTCGTGTGTAGTAAAGACAAAATTCTTGTCGTGTACACGAAGAATTTGTCTTGTCTGCCGCAGACACGGTAAATTTTCTTACCGTGAACAAGCGCCCTTATTGTTGAGAGTAGGTTGTGAAGAAGTACTATGTCTGGGGAAATCCGCTCTCCTACCACCGTCTCTAAGCCCACGTTTGTGTACTACAAGGAATTTTACCGTCCGGCGGCAGTTCGATTCCGACCAAACTAGTATTTAAACATTAATGGCGTGCCATATAGGACCGTTTTTCTGCCAACAAGCAGAGTTTCTGTTTGCAGTGCTTGTGTAAAATCAGGCACAATAAGTCCATTGGGGAAGGCTATACTTATCAACTTACCGTAACGTGCGATGCCTGTTTGATTGCCAACCAATAATAAAGTTAATAGTAAACCGCCAACTTGTTTAAATTTTGAAACTTTCTCATTCACCGGACATTCAACCTTTGCCGTCTTTTGAACAATATCCCAGCCAAAAATTTACTTCAGGGTGGAATTCTGGTCCTGTACGTAATGAAGCGGTCGACTGCACTAACCTACCTAGGTACTCAATTGCACAACGAAAAACATGTGGAAATAGCTAGTTAAGTGCTAGTAATTCAGTACCCTCATTACACAATATACGATCAATCAGAATTTGAATCGTTTTGAAACAGATTGCTAATTCATTGCTTCGTTCGTAAAAAAAATCTGTTCAACAACGTAAATAACGCAATGAATATTGTTGAACTGTCAAAATGAAACAGATTAGTCGAAATCGTTTACGAAAATGTGTTGCGTAATTAGATAGCTGCAAATGAAGCGGTCGACTGCACTCACTAGGTACTCAATTGCATAACGAAAAACATGTAGAAATAGCTAGAGTGTGCTAGTAATTCTGGAATGTTTTTAAATAAAACTTAGGTACTTGTTACCATCGAAAACTGTTATTGTTACATAACCACAAGTCAAATATCTGAATGTAACTGGTAAGTACCTAACCCACACGATGATAATTATGACTGACCAAAACAAAATATAAAAAGATATTCGACAAGGAAAAAATAAAATAAAAATAAACTAGCCAAGTGTGATTCCTTTTGCGAAAAGGGTTCGGTATCGTAAGAAAGGTTGCAGCTGGAAGAAAAATTTCAATGCTTCGGTAATTCGATATCAGGACTCACCAATGAAGAGTCTGCTAACTATCTTGTAGAATCTACAAGATAGTTAGCAGACTCTTTCTTACGATACCGAACCCTTTTCGCAAAAGGAATCACACTTGGCTAGTTTCAATCTACATTATCTACTATATAATGTAGATTTGATAGCTATATGATGAAGACCTAACCTACTGATATCGCCTTAGCTAGTGCCAATAGGTCCTAGTAACAATTAATACAGCATCTATGTACCTACTTATATAAAATTAACTCACCCTTATAACACGAGATGTTAATACTTGACGAACAACTTATACACTTCAAAATTCACTGGATAATTCAATCGTTCAACGTTCATTGGTACCGTCTCTCGTTTTGATACCTTGTTTATTTTAGGGACACGTACCAAAATGGTAATAAGGAACGCTTATGGTGCGACTCAGTCTGTCTGTCCGTCTGTATGTCACAGCTGATCTACTAATGCTATCAAATTGAAACGTATAAGTAGTTCTAAATGACGTTTGCCCAACTATTTTGCAAATAAGAAAGTGCTTTTTTTTTGCTACACAAGCTGAACAGTCTTAAAAATTCGAAGTGTGGCTACTAGGGCATGTGGGGTGGTATCATATTATGCAAAAGCGCTATTTGCACATTCTCAAACTTTTTTCTCTTTTTTTAGGCCACATAGATTGACGAAAAATGTAAAAAAAAAACTTTAAATGCCAAAAAAAAAAACTGAAATGTGACAAATAAAAAATACGAAGTGTATAGATCGAGTGCCGCGAGTTTCTTGTGGCACTCTAGTGTCAGTGCCTCGGCCCGGCTAGGGTGCCGTGAGCGTTGCATTTTCACTGTCACTTGTTATTTAGGTTAGGTTAGGTTAGAACTGTGACCACACAACGCACGAGCCGAGCGAGCGTAGCGAGCGGTGCCGCGGTAGCGGCCGGCGAAGTGCCAGGGTCCGTTTAGGCACAAGAGAATGTAATGTTTTGGGAATGTGGTGTTTTACAGCGATCTAACCTCGACAATCAAACAAAATACCAAGTGACGTGACTTAGTGACAGTGACAATGACAATCCAATGCTTGCGGCACTTGAGCCGGGCCGAGGCGGTGTTACTAGGGTGCCTGTAGTGGCACTTTATCCGATAGGGATAGAGTGCCAATGGTGGCACTCTGTACACTGCCTAAAAAATAACCGGCGTTTGGCGGCGCCAAACTGTGGCGCCAAACACACATTCAACGGAGATCCATCAATCTAACATTTTACGCTTTATGTAATTAATTTGTTTGTTTGGCGCCGACTCAAAATTTGTTATTTGAGGTTCACCAATTTGTCACTAAAAGGTAATTTTTTGCTTTTGAGTTAAGTACTATTTATTGTTTACCTCAACCTTTGACCGTCGATGACAGTCATACCCCAGCTAGGTGGAAAGTTCTCATCAGGGTGAATGAAATAAGCCCAAACACGATGTAGCTGCTGTAAACTACTGAGGAGTTCTCGCGACTGTCTTCCATCTCCATCATCAGATCAACTCCAAGTCTTTAATATTATGTGGTCGTGTCATCAGAACTACATATGTGTGCGAAATTACAAGAGAATCGGTTCATAATTGAAAATTCAGCAGGTGAAAAATCAATCAACCCCATTTTTTTACCCTTAGGGGTGGAATTCAGTAATCAATTTTATGTGGCACCAACTTCGAGATATACCCTCCCGAATAAAAAAAGAATCGTTTAAATCGGACTGCTCAGTTAAAAGTTATGCTTTTTTTTCGTCGGTTAAAAATACCGTTACCCCCTTATCTCCAAAGTTTACATATAGAAAAATCTGAAATTATTCTATGTGATAGAAGTTTGTAAAGATTACAGGAAAAATTAAACGATGTCGATGGACTCAATAAAAATTACATTACTTTCACTATCGATCAAGAGATGGCGCTGACCTAAAACTGCAATATTCTACACCGCAGTGTTTATTCTCTTACGAATACCTATAGGCCTCGCCGATGAAAATTTAAAAACATTTCACGGTTCACAAGGTACGGAACCCTCTCGGTGCGCGAGTCCAACTCGCTCTTGACTGGTTTTTTTGCTTTAGATAGCTTGTAGAATTAATAATTTAATACCCCGTCGGATAATCAGGCGTGTTAATTGGAGATTTTGAAAAAATAAATAATTGTTGGTCGAATTAAGTATTTAACCTGGTACTCTGGTATACCAAATACCGGTTGGATGGGTAATTTACCTACTTATAAAATCCTTTATTTTTTACCGTGGTTTTTGCTTGTCCACGTTCCTGATATCTAACTTTAATATGATTTACCTAATTACGGTGTATCTACTTACTTCTTACCTATCGAGGTGTTGATCGAAGTAAGTTACTCACACATACCTATATTTTGATGTGGATTTACGCAATTTCGACACACTATTTCGATGCCTTGACAAATTCGGTATTTATCTATCTATGCGGAGGGTGTCAGGGACATCGACGCGAAGCCCGTTACCATGGATTCAGTACATGATTCTGAACCCCGCTGCGCTGAAATTTTTCGTCGGTTATAAAAAAAAATGCAGCTGTTTCGCTGCTGTCTTAGCTGGGCGACTAGAATCAATTCTATTTTTTTTTTTTGTAAATCTTTGACGTTCAAAGGTGCCTTTTATGTGCCTAATTGAAATAAATTATTTAACTTTGACTTGACTTTGACTTTGTTTCATAGAAAAGTGCAATACCTACGCGGTCAAAATGTATGGAATAGCAGTTTTTTTTTAAATAACCCACGAAAAATTTCAACGCATTCATGTTCAGAATCATGTGCTGAATCCATGGTAACCGGCTTCGCGTCGATGTCCCTGCCACGCAGTATACTTACATAGCATACAACAAAGTCGCTTTTCGTGTTTGTCTGTGTGGGGAACACCCAAATACTCCAATATTTTATTCCGAATTTCGATGTTCCGATTTTCAAAAGTCCGAATTTTATAATGCCTAAGAATTATAATGTCTATTGTTAAAAATCACGAAATTTATTTTACCGAAAGTCGTAAATGCGATTTGTTTGTTTTCCGATTTTCATACGTTCGAAGAATCAAATGCTCGATGGGTTCTCGGTCCGAAAAACGTCATTCCGATTTTCAATACTTCGAATAAACTACTAAAATTAGGATTCTGATTCAATTAGTATTATATTTAGTTACGCATATAAATTCAAAAACTATGAGCTTTTAATCCCCTCTAATAATTGTTGGTGAATCATTTGGGTTAGGTTAGGTTAGATCAGTGACCATTAATAACGCGCGAAGGCGAGCGACCGTAGAGAGCGTGCCGCGGCAGCGGCCGCCAAGTGCCAGACCCCCTCTATTGTTGGTGAATCATTTGGGTTAGGTTAGATTAGTGACCCTAACGCGCGAAGGCGATCGATTGCAGGGAGCGTGCCGCGGTAGTGGCCGCCGAGTGCCAGATCCCCTTTATTGTTGGTGGATCATTTGGGTTAGGTTAGGTTAGATCAGTGACCATTAACGCGCGAAGGCGAGTGACCGTAGGGAGCCGAGCGCTAGATCCTTTCTATTGTTGGTGAATCATTTCGGTTAGATTAGATCAGTGACCATTAACGCGCGAAGGCGAGCGACCGTAGGGAGCGTACCGCGGCAGCGGTCGCCGAGCGCCAGACTATTGTTGGTGAATCATATGGGTTAGGTTGGACTTGGAACTGTGATCACTGTGTTTTGTTGTCTTGCTTTTCAGTTTTACAAGGCCTTTTTATTTCGGAATTCTAATTAATCGGTACTTTAATAATCGGAATTTGTATTTTTGATGTTTCGAATTATCATTAAGTCGGACTTTTTGTTATTCGATCTATTGAAACTCGGTATTTTGATAATAGTAATTATAAACGTTAGGAATATTGAAATTTTGGAATTAAAAAAATAGGATAAATGATAAATCGGAGTAGTTATATTAGGGATTTTGAACCATTCGGAATTCTGATAATCGGTATTTTGAAATTCGTATTTGTGACTTTCGGAATAAAGTTTTTCGTAGATATCTATATAGTGTACCCGTCTGTGTGACCGCTTACATTTTCTAAACTACACAAGGGATTTTGATGTGTTCATCATCATTTAGAGCATTCCGGAAGGTTTGTTGTACTTATGTTTTAATGCATTCACAATCTATACATTGTAATGTAAGAGCGAATCAATTTTCATGCCTCCACTTTGACCTAGCCAAATATTTTTAATATTCGGATAGCTCATGAGTCATGACACTCATGACCTAAAGAGGCGCCTTAGAATGTGAATAAAAAATTGCGACTAATTAAAAAAATAGTCTATTAATAATTACACATTCATAAGGCTGCCTGTCCACTGGAGCGGAGAGGAGAGGAGCGGAGATGTGCCAATCTTAACCAATAGAATCTCAACTCTGGAGCGGAGTTTAGATTCTATTGGCTAATTTTGGCACATCTCCGCTCTTCTCCTCTCCTCTCCGCTCCAGTGGACAGGCAGCCTAAAGCGAATCAATTTTCACGCCTCCCCTTAAGATGTAAGCCAAATATTTTTTGATATTAAATTTGGATAGCTCATGAACTCATGAATACGAATAAAAAATAGCCGCCTAAAATACGAATAAAAAATAAAAACGGAAATACGTTATTGAGTTGACTAATCGGGACGCCAGAGCCGCCTGGCGGCAGTGGACAGAGTCTACAACATAACGCTCGGACCGGCTGTTGGTAAGCAGAGTTCATGGTTGGCGGTCAACCAGTGCAGAGCAGTGTTCGAAGCCAGGTAGGTGCTTTACTTTGTGTAAATTATTTCATCACCACTGCTCTCAAAACGGTGAACGGAAACCGACAAGTCCTAGCACCAAAAATTCGAAGACATGTCACATCTACCAACCCGCACTGGGCCCGCGTGGTGCGTAGATTACGGCCCACTCCCTCTCACAGAGAGGAGGCCTGTGTTCCAGCAGTGGGAACATTACCTATAGGCTGATTATGGTATGGTCAACCAGTGAAGAAGTTTAGAAACTGTCGCGCATTCGGAATAGTTGTGTCTTGTGCCTACAGTGTGTGAATTGCTAGCGTGATTAATTTGATCGTAAATTATAATTTGATTTGAACTGGAAACGGTTTTTCTATTGCGCAATAACCAACACTACCCATAGTACGCCCACAGTAGTTAAATTATAGCTGATAATAACGAAAGAGACTCATTATACCCTCCTCCGTTAGGCTGCAACTATCGCATTATTTATACAAATCAATAGACACCTCATTGATTAAAATAGAGGAGCTCGTGGCTAAGTAATAACAAGCCGCACGGGTCGATCTATCAGGTTAAGCTACGCTTGCCAGGGTTGGTCAGTGGATGGGTAACCATCTTCACATACCGAGACTCCTCCGTGCCTCGGAAAGCACGTCCCGGCTGTCATTCGTGGATCTTTGACAGTCGTTCGGACCTCTGACTCTGAGTTTGATTCGGCCTTTCTTCTCAGAGTAGTCAGATAGGAAACGCCGAACTCATCTAAGTAGCCAATTTTTAACATATTTTTTAAATATGACATCAAAGTCATTCCAATATCCTATTTACAGAATAAACAATTTCATTTCACCACATACGTATGCAATACCCACCTATGTAATAATGTATTACATACGTATCTACATATACCCAAATGTACGCGTGACAAACTAACCCTGTCTTTGCTGTCAATGTTTGTAAAAATAATGCATTATAAGTAACTAACCGCAATCATCTCAAAGTTATTTATAGTTATAATCTCTGTCCACGCTTATATTTCTTGCCATATCAGCAGTCATTGCGCAGAATTCACGTTCCAAACTTAAACACATTTTTTATCATCGAAAACCCGTTTTAATTTGTACGCATGACGTTCGATTATTTGTATATAGCTCTGAACATTGTCTCGGAGCAGCCTAGTCGCTCTCGAGCAGTGCATTTAAGAGCTCGTACATATTAACTTAGTTTTGTTTTGATAGTTACTTAGTCTAGTCAATCGTATTAATGTAATACAGTTTGTAGTGTCACAGAGGTTAATTGCTGAATTTGTTCAAAATGTGTTCCCTCTTATGTTTTGTGGTAACATGTCTGTTATTTAGTGTGACTTTAGCGATTAATACTACACAACAAGCGATTGGTTTTCCCGAGGTAGAAGAGGATCCTAATTTAGTGAATAAAGATGTGAGTACCAGATTTTTACCTACGTTTAAAGCGTAAACAAGTTTCTTGTTATGTAGGTAATGATACATAGGAATACGATTTTCCTTATGTTAAACATGTTTTTTTATAAATTGTCCTCACAATAGTTAGTGAGTTTTTGCTTCACGTTGTACCTAGATGATTTTTTGGCAAAAAATAAACCACAACTTTAATATAATTTGAAATTGCTGATAATTTAGTAGCAAGCAAGTTTATTTATTAGGGATGTAAATAAAATAGGCGGGTACAACATTTATATCTATATATATACTATAATTATAATTTTTTAAATATAATGTTGAAGAGTTAGTTTGTTTACTTGAACGCGCTAATCTCAGGAACTTCTGGTCCGATTTAAAAAAAATATTTCAGTGTTAGATAGCCCATTTATCGAGAAAGCCTATAGGCTATATATTATCACGCTAATATCAATAGGAGCGGAGCAACAATGAAGAATGTTTCAAAATTGGAGGGATTTTTTAACGAAGTCGCGGGGTAAAGTTAGTACTTGATATAAATATAAGTATGATCAGTTAATACTTATGTTTTTATATAAGTAAATATGTATACATAATGTGTGTTGGCAGATACGCTTCGTATTGTATCAAAGAAGTTAATATCCCGAATGACCTTCCATTGCTGATCACTCGTAGGTAGGGCTGCCAACCATACTGTTAATAAAAACAGTATTAAGTATATTGTTTTTCAGTCTAAAATACTGTTTACTGTTCTAAAAAAATAAAAATTTAAGATTATACTGTTTTCACTGATATCCAAGGCAGTAAGTAGGTACCTAAATAAAAAGGAAATCGGTGGCAAAAAACGAAAATACAAAATACCACAGACACCGACTTTCGAAATTAAAGTTGCCTATTTTTCATTTTGTAGTGCTTTTTTGGAACTCGGTTGTTTTTTTTTTGTAAAGTACCTACTAAATTTTCCGAGACTTACTGTTTATTTTTCCGAAAAAATTCTGTTTTTTTTCCCACTTTGACCATAAATACTTTATTTCTTGTACAAACAGTTGGCAGCCCTACTCGTAGGTCATGGGGTCTCTGATCTCAACACTATCAGGTTTGTTATTCACAACTATATTCGTTAACATCAAAATGATGTTTTGAACATCGATTTAATTTGCATGTTCAATGAAATAAGCAACGTTGATCGTTTTTGCAAAACGTTTGTATCGATCAAAGGTACAAAAATCACGATTTGTTTATCAATATTTAAAATTCGTCACAGTCAGTACCTAGTTATGAATACACCTCACCCATCTGCTTTAGATTAAGGTACCTATAAGTAGATAAGTAGATATACGACTACATTCTAGAAACTACATTGATCATTTGCAAGCTCAGCGGTCTGTGCCCACCGGATGAGCCATGTATGTATTATGGGACAGAATAAAACTCGCCTTCAAATCGGCAGTACGTATTTTCATTTATCATCAGTAAAAATCCTGAGTAATTATTTAAGTTCAGTATTAAAGGTTTCTCACGCCCCGAAACCAAAAGTGGCGCAGCCGGTAGGATTTTCTCACAAAAATCCGTAGTTTCGCGTTTTTCCGACGTCCAAATTCGTCAGTAATAAAATTAGGCGTAAAATCTACGAAGACAGAGGAAATCCTTCGAACCAAAGAAATATTCTTTTGTATCGCGTGAGTGCACAAATCACCGAGTATGGGAGTCGCGGACGGTTGGTGAGTAAATCTTTTCGCCAATCCTTTGTTCCCCTAATCCTCCTATATTTTTCATAAGTTTTAAATGTTATTTTCGAGATCAAAACTTGCTCATTATAACAGTGTTTAATGTTTAGTTTAGGTTGATGACTCTGTATGAAATTATATATGGTCTTATCTCTATTCAATTCTTAGAACATAACACAGAGTAGTGTCAATGTTAGAGAGTTCACATTTATTTTAAGTTTCTAATTTAGATTTTTGAATAAAATAAAATAAACTATATTAACTTTAAATTCAATGAAAACTGTATTAAGGTAAAGTAACTTGAAGATTTTTTTTCAAATTCTTTTTTAAAATTGTAATTGCAGTTTTTTTTTTCATTTTACAATCGTAATTCGTCCAGTATTTCGAATTATTATAGTGCTTTAATTGTGTGTTTGTTCTATAGTAAGTGTGTGTGAATTTTAATAGGATTGTTTTAAAAAGCGAGTTTGCAACCTCTGAACAGTTCATTACTCTATAATCATGACTACGGTCGCAGTGGAACCGATACCAAACGAAATTGTACAATTAATCCCACTGTATAATGGTGATAAAAGACAGTTAAACCTTTATTTGAGAAAATGTCAGTATGTGGTTGATCGATTTAAGGGCAGTGTGGAACAAAATCTTTATGTTTTTAATGTTTTAACGAGTAGACTAAAAGAGGATGCAGCTGCGCTCTTATCGGAACGCGAGGATATTGTTACATGGTCCGCATTCAAAGATTTGCTGATTCAACATTTTGGAGACCCCCGTAGTGAAGCGTGTATTAATATTGAATTAGAATCTTTAAAAATAAAATCGGGTGAAAGTTTTTTAGACTTTTGTAATAGAATCCAAAATGTTCGCTCGTTATTAATGTCTAAGGTGAATACAATGGATGATGTGGAATTAAGACGTGCTAAATTGGTTATCTACAACAATACGGCTCTAAATGTATTTTTGTACAACCTTCCTGAAAATATGGTGCGTATCGTTAGGCTTAAATCGCCTTCTACTTTAGAAGCAGCTTTGAGCATCGTACTTGAAGAAGTCAACTTCTTAGATCAATATAATATGCGGAACCGCATTCATGGTAATAGTCAAATTTCGGGATCAAGTTCACCGATATCCCAACCAGTCGCGAACAAACCCACCTTACCTTTTCAGTCTAAATTTAATTTTAATAATTCCCAAAATACACAAAATAAGATACCTCAAACTATGGGTCAAGGTCAACCATTCAAGCCAATATTCGAGTATCGTCCTCAGTCGGGTTCGCAACTGCAACAGTTTGGTTATAGGCCAGCTCAACAGATTGGATATAGGCCACCAGTACAGTTCGGCTATAGGCCACCAGTACAGTTTGGCTATAGGTCACCTCTACAGTATGGTTATAGATTACCGCAACAGTTTGGGTATAGGCCACCTCAACCGTTTGGTTACAAACCACCGCAACAATTCGGTTACAAACCACCACAACAAGTTGGATCGAATCTTCCCCAGGTACTAAAACCCCAAAATCAAGATAGCGATGTGTCTATGAGAACGGCCCAACCTAAGCAGCAACAAGGTTTTAATTTAAATGAACTTACTATGAACGATTACGAGTATGTATACGGTCCCTATTGTGACGAATCTTACTATTATAATTTAAATGACTATGACTATTTAAATGACATTAACTATTATTATGAGAACGTAAGTTGCGCGAAAGATTCTAACGTACCTGATAACAAATTAGAACCAACGGGTGACAATCAGAATGTGGATTTTCAGGAAAAAGCCTCGTTAAAGGACAAGAAATCTTAGAACTAAATTGCGATCCAAATCTAAAGCTTCCCTACATTTACTTAGAAGAAATAGACGCAAAAATGATGATTGACACTGGTAGTATGAGATCATTCATTAGTCCTCAAAAGGCTTATGAATTTTTTTGTGAATATATCAGGAAAGAACATTTCCAAGTGGTAAGCACCCATGCTTCTAGCAGACACGATGAAGTAATGGAGATTCCTCCCTTACCTACTTTTGTAACTAACGCTTGGCATAAATTTTATTTGTATGACGTTGACCCACGATATGACGGACTTATTGGTAATGACCTTTTATTACAATTAGACGCAGTAATTGATTTAAAGAACCAAGTATTAACAACTAGCACTACGCGTGTTCCAATAATTAATAATAACTTAAATTATATAATTGATATACCATCACGAACAGAACAACGAGTTAAGTTACCTGTCAATCAATATTCAGGCGATGCTATTCTAGACTTTCAAGGATTTGAGAATGGTCTGCGTATGCCCAGCGCTATAATAAATTGTGTAAATGGATACGCATATACCGTTATCCAAAATTCTTCTGATAGCCCAAAACGACTTAATATAAAACAACCCTTTACAGTGACTAAGTATAAAAATAATGAATGTAATATCAATTTTACTAAAAGTAATACTGACATAGAAACAGAAAAATTACTTGAAGACAACTTAAGTAAACTCAGGCTGGACCATACCAACGAAGAAGAACATGAAAAGATTTATAGACTTTGCAATGAATTCAAAGACATATTTTACTGTGACCAAATTCCCTTGACGTTTACTAATTCGGTAAAACATCACATAAGGACAAAAAACGAAGACCCTATATATGTGAAACCGTATAGACAGGCTCCGCTTGTCCAAAACGAAATCAACAGACAAGTTGACAAACTAATAAAAGACAATGTAATACAAGAGTCCCATTCTCCTTGGAATGCCCCTGTTCACCTAGTGCCTAAGAAGATGGATGCATCTTGTGAAATTAAATACAGGATGGTGATTGACTTTAGAAAACTTAATGAAATTACTATTGACGACAAATACCCCCTACCGAACATTCATGATCTTTTTGACAAATTGGGAAAGAGCACTTACTATACTACGCTTGATTTAGCAAGTGGATACCATCAAATAGAGTTAGAAGAGAAGGACAGGCAGAAGACAGCATTTTCCACTCAAAATGGACATTTTGAGTTCCTGAGAATGCCATTTGGGCTTAAAACCGCCCCAGCCACATTCCAGAGGACAATGGACAACGTTTTACGTGGATTACAAGGATTACACTGTATGGTATATTTAGATGACATTATAGTTTACGGAAATAGCCTTGACAATATGATACAGAATTTACGGACTGTTTTTGACAGAATTAGGGCCACTAACATGAAAATTCAACTAGACAAATCAGAGTTTATACGCAAAGAAGTACTTTACCTTGGGCACACAATTACCAAAGAAGGACTTAAACCCAATGACGACAAAATTACGGCTGTACTGAACTATCCCCTACCAAAAACGACGACTGAGATTAAAAGTTTTCTTGGACTGGTGGGATACTACCGACGTTTCATTAAAGACTTTGCAAAAATTACCCAACCCTTGACATCTTGTTTGAAAAAGCGTAACAAAATTATAATAGATCAGAAATACAATGACGCATTTAACAAATGCAAAGAACTTTTGACGCACGCCCCTCTTTTACAATACCCTGACTACAACAAACCTTTCATACTTACGACTGATGCGTCAAACGTAGCTCTAGGTGCAGTTTTGTCACAAGGACAAATTGGCAGTGACAAACCTATTGCTTACGCTAGTCGCACCCTTAGTGATACCGAATCACGTTATAGCACAATCGAGCGGGAATTGCTTGCTATAATTTGGGCCATAAAACATTTCAGACCATACTTGTATGGTCGAAAGTTTTATATATACACTGACCACCGTCCTTTAGTATGGCTTCGATCTCTGAAAGACCCAAGCAGTAAACTTACACGTTGGGGACTTCGTTTGCAAGACTATGACTTTGAATTGATTTACAAAAATGGCAAACAAAATACCAATGCCGACGCCTTTTCTAGAATAAAAATGTATGCTTTAGACTCTGACGACGATGATGGATCACTTGCAGTTAACGTTGATGAGAAAGATACGGATCACCTAGATAATATAGTTACAGAAAAGTCCACAGCTGAAAATAAAAGAGAACGCAGCAATTCATCAACTGTAACAATATCAGACACAAGCCGAACAGCAACTGCTAGTTCTATAGAGTTTATAGACGAAAACATTAGAGAATACCCTGTTCCTGAAGCTAGTAAATCAGATACAATTCATTCAGCTTTAAACGAGTCCACTGGAATACCAATTTTACACGAAGCTATAGACACAAAACCAAATCAAATTTTAGTGTTCTCATGGCTGAAAAATGAAATGCAAGTAAAGGACCTTTCACGTGACAAACAGAAAGTATTAGAAGTTTTCTTACCAATAGATAACCCAGAATTGATAAAGGAATTTTTGAAACAATACATTAAACCAAAATTTAAGTATTTCATTTATTTTGAAGAAAATTTACATCGCAAATTATTCGGTAATATAATAATTCAGCTGTTTAGGAAAGATTTGATTATTTTTTATGAATGCACAGAACGAGTTATTTATGTAGAAGATGAAGGAGAACAGAAAAGTATAATAGTTAAACATCATGAAGGAAACACGTGCCACCGCGGCATCAAAGAGACATTAGTTAGGCTTCGTAGGAATTATTATTGGGATAGAATGCAGGAGACAGTAGCGGCAGTTATTAATGCTTGCGAGGCATGTCAGAAAATGAAATATGATAGAAAGCCAATTAAACCTAAATTACAGCTGACACAAACACAGAGTGCCCCGTTTCAGGAATTATTTATAGATCTTTTTAGTATTGAAGGTAAAACTTATCTGACCCTGATAGACGCCTTTAGTAAACTAGGTCAGGCTATCGAAATTCAGAATAAATCTACTCCAGAAGTTGTCCGTGCTCTAATGAAATATTTTTCATACTACGGCGTTCCTAAAAAGATAAGTTCTGATCCAGGATCTGAGTTCAATAACGAGTTGATGAAGGAATTTTTAAGCTTACATAAAGTTCACCTTCATATTGGCACACCCAATAACCCCAATTCAATGGGCCTGATAGAACGATTTCACAGCACCTTAATTGAAATATATAGATTGGCGAAGTACGAAAAACGATGTACCGATGCGGCATCCGTAATGACGTATTCGGTTATGGCATATAACCATTCCATTCACTCTGTTACCGAACTCACTCCATTCGAAGTTGTTTTCGGACATACTGATACCAATAACCCGTATAGCATAGAATTAGAAAAACAATATTTCCAGAAAATGATTAAGGATCATACAAAGCGAACTAGAGTCATGTATAAATATTTGACAGATAAAATGGTAGCAATAAAAGAAAAGCATAGGGAAAGGAAAGGTGGTGAAGCTGGAGTTGAGTTTAATGAAGGCGAAATTATTTTTGCGAAAGACGTTAACAAGCGTAAAAGTAAAGACAAACCAAGATACGTAAAAGCAAAAGTTATGGGTCAATCTGAAAGAAATATTTTACCAATACAAATAGGAGAAAGAATTACTAAAACCCCTATTAAAAATGTAAAACGCCCTCCGCAGGTGGTGCGGCATCCTGTTGATAGTGATGCCCTCGCTGGCCCTTCATCTGCAAAATCTTGAAGGAAACCCAGGAATATTCCCGGTAAAAGAAGGTCTAGCACACATTCAAACTGATCACTGGACTATAGTCAAGCTCATAAGTTTAGAACAGATTTATAATGATTTAAATTACATAACCAGCAACTACCAACTAATGTGTAAACTAATCGACTGGAATGCATCATATTCTCAAGAATTTACAAGTATGAAAATACATGCAGAGTTTATACGTGATATAACTATAGAAAAATATCGACAACTAGTTCCACAGAAACGTTCTAAAAGAGGACTAATAAATCCATTGGGTTCTATTATAAAATTAATAACTGGTAACCTAGATCACGATGATGCCGTTAGATACGAAGAACTTATTTCCAAGTTAAATCATAATCAAATAAATACTTCAAAAAAATTAACAATAGTCTCCAAGATGTTTGATAGTTTCATTAATGTAACTGAAACAATAAATCAGAATACTGTAAACTTTCATAATCGCCTAACAAAGATTGAACTAATTTTGAAAGATTTATCTGCTAAGCAAAACAACTGGATTTTCTTAACTTACCTTACAGGATTATTTTCTGTATTCACAAGTAGTTTTCGTACTATCTTTGCTAGACTAAGTGAAATCGAAACAGCATTAGCGTTAAGTAAATTATCGATATTACATCAATCAATTGTGAACTCTACAGAATTATTGTATCATTTAGAATTAATTTCTTACTCTGGAAACTTAGTGTATCCTCCACTAGAAACAAATTTATTGAAAATAGAGGAGACCATTGGTGTAAAATCATTTATTAGAGATAATCAGATAACATTTATAATGGAAATTCCACTTACGGATAACTCATCTTATAACTACTTTAAGATATATTCCTTACCAATCTTTCATGAACCTGAAAATAAAACCTTAGCAATTATTCCCAAATATCCTTACCTTCTGGCGAAAGGAATGAAATACTTACCGTTAATAAAACCATGTCGACCACTCTCTGCTGGCGATCAGTTTTTATGCACTGCGGATAATCAAGCCTTATACTATGAACTTTCCTGTGTAGAACAGTTGATGAAATTTAAAGATGACCATACTCCCTGTAAACAACATGAAATCCAAATTGAGAAGGTCAAGGTCCAGCAAGTCAACGCAGCTAGCTGGCTCCTTTATAGTAGATTGAGAACGACATTGACTAAGCAATGCGGTGAAGAGATCAGTAAACAACTTGTCTTCGGCACTTACCTGGTGACAATTGACGAGCCTTGTGACCTGCAAATCTATGGAATTCACCTTCACAGTCGTATTTTTATAGAGTTGGAAGTTGTGGAGAAGATTCCCATTATCACGTTACCCCAGTTGCACGTGAATGTCAGTCTCTCCAAATCAAGTGTAGTTAATATGAAAGGAATAAGTTTAGACGAAGTGAAATATATGGCCTTTTCGTTAAAGCATAGTGAAGTGATCGAGAGTGTTTTGAGTGAAAAGAAAGACTTTAAAATCAGTGAAAAATTAGGATACGTCACTTTAGGTTTAGTCATTTTCAGTTTCCTTACATTTTTGATTTATATAATTTGGCTAAAATCGCCGAAATGTTTATTGTTTTGGCAAAATTGTCGGAACGACTCTCAAATTGAACCTTCCGATAATTTCGCTCTTAGGGTCGGAGGAGTTATGAATACACCTCACCCATCTGCTTTAGATTAAGGTACCTATAAGTAGATAAGTAGATATACGACTACATTCTAGAAACTACATTGATCATTTGCAAGCTCAGCGGTCTGTGCCCACCGGATGAGCCATGTATGTATTATGGGACAGAATAAAACTCGCCTTCAAATCGGCAGTACGTATTTTCATTTATCATCAGTAAAAATCCTGAGTAATTATTTAAGTTCAGTATTAAAGGTTTCTCACGCCCCGAAACCAAAAGTACCTACCTATAATTTTCTCAGCAAACGTAAAACGGTTGCAATAAAAAAAAAATGTGTAATGTATCGACTCGCTTTCAAGAACGAAGAAATAATAGCATCGCACGGTTCTACAAAAAAAAAACCACTTCAAGTTGAAAACTGGTCAAGTGCAAGTCATCGTCGCACGAGGGGTTTCGTACCGTATTACGATCGAGCAAAAACGCCGAAAAATACCCGTTTCTTGCATATTTATAAATATATATTTTTATATATATTTATCCCTTTAATTATTAACTTTATAAAAAAAATATTATTTGTTGTTATAGCGGCAACTCCAATTTCAACTGTATTCCTGTAGGTCTACTTATTACGGTTCATGAGATACAGTCCGCTGACAGGCAGACGGACGGACGGAACGACGAACAGTGGAACCTTAGTAATAGGGTTCCGTTTGGCAACCTTTAGGGACGGAACCCTAAAAAGCAGCAAGGGGTCCCTGACTTCGACTCACTAGTCACTCGCGCACGATTTGCCCTGGCTTTGCCATTTTAATTCTGGTGTAAATTTCAAATGCTTGCTATGGGCACGTTTCAGCTCTTTGCTTTGCTATGCCTAGGAATCAAACCCTAGGCTTCGCACTCGTTATCCGCGTTTATGATATGTATAGACTGATATAAGTAAGCCGAGGGCCGTAAGAAGTTAACTGCTCCTTCTACTACAGAAGTCATCTATAGGTAGTCAATAGAAATTGTTGGTTATGCAAGTATCCCCCCAACTTAGAACTCCTTAGAAATCCCAAGTTCATAGATATTATCCAAAGAAGCGAAGAGTAAAGTAATTGCTTAGTGGTGTGATCGTCGGACTGCCAAATCATAGGTGTTGCACATGCTTCAAAAACGGTGGAGGAAAACATCGTGAAGATGTCTGAGAGATATTTCTCAACGGCATGTGAAGCCATGTAAAGCTCAACTCCCACCGTGCGCCATATCGCGGACGCACGCGGACCAGCCCGCACGACGCACCGTGGGAAACCTAACGTGCGTGGGTAGCGCAGACGCGTGCGTGGCGGTGCGTCCTCGTGCGGGCTGGTGCGCGTGCGTGATATGGCGCACCGTGGGAGTTGGCTTTCAGACGCCTATCGGCGGCATAAAAACTTCGAAACCAGATTAGTTATAACCACGCCAAAAGGAAAAAAGATCCAGAGAAGCAAAAAGCAAAATGGTTATAGCGAATTAGTAAAATTTTCTTTGGGTACCTACTTACAATTTGTGTAATGTTTCCTAGAATAGTATGGTGCACCTAATGTACTTACAAATTCGTTCTTTGAGTAGGGTATATACTTTTAAGAGGGTTTATTCTGAAAATTGGCAACGTCGCAAATAGATGTCAAATATTTCGCTGTTTTGACTAATTTGATAATATTTCTGTATGGAAATAAAAAATGTGGCTAACTAGCGAACTAGAATATTGATTATGAATTGCAACAACTAATATCGTAACACCGAATATAAAAATGTTAAATGTTTTAGATGTAGAAAAAGTATTTGGAAACTTTCCAAATACCTTTTTTACACCTAAAACGGGTACAACATCAAATTCAATATAATTGCAATTCATTATTAATATTCTAGTTAGTTAGTTAGCCACATTTCTTATTTCCATACAGTATTATTTCCAAATTAATCAAAACAGGTAACTATTTGACAGATATTTACGACGTTGTCAACTTTTAGGATGCACCCTCATAGGGTCTTCGGAGGCCTATTTTTTCATATGTCACAACAATGTAAATTCGTAATTGGTTCAACTGAGGCGAACCTGTAGTACTCATTTAAGTTTAAGGCGACGATAACTGACTTTTAATTATTTTATTTATACTGAAGATTACGTCTAAACGAGTAGTGTTAATGATTTGGAAAAAATATAGGTACAGGGTGTCAGGGACATCGACGCGAAGCTTGTTACCATGGATTCAGTACATGATTCTGAACTGCGTTGAAATTTTTCGTCGGTTATTTAAAAAAAAACAGTTGTTCCATACATTTTGACCGCATAGTTATTATTTTTAAATATCTTTTTAAATACCTAACTGACAAAAATTTTCAACGCAGGAGGTTCAGAATTATGTACTGAATCCATGGTAAACAGGCTTCGCGTCGATGTCCCTGGCACCCTGTATGTTAAATAAAAGCATTTTCTTAATAATTTGATATAGGAATATTTTAGATTATGTGTATATTACATAGTGAAATTAATTTGTAATGTTATGTCTAACGCCGATAAAAAACTGAGAATTACGCAAAAGCTATCAAGCGTATTTTTCTGAAACCTTCACCATTTTAAGGATACCTAATTAAAATATTAATCTTTTAGTATACGTGTTTTATTAAAATTCCTTTTGTTTTATGTTTAATAAATTAATAATGCGTCTAATTTGGGACAGCGCTCCTTGATGGGCGAGTCCTATTACTGTTTTGACGTACGACACGTTGCGTGAGCTCAGTATAAAGAACACGCAAGCTAACCACTTAAGGTCACTAGCATAATTATATTATTATCTGCATCTTAAATACTTATTACTTGGGATTTCCCAGGTGCAATGAACGGGATATATATGACGCTTGCACAGTTTAATTTGATAAGAGTTAAAAACTTGTGACATTAATCCAAAACCTGTTAGGTTATGCTGTTTGCTCATCAGTCGATGAATATTAATTCTCACAAACGCAGTTTACTATTATACAAGATGAATTTTTGAAGTAAGGGTTTAATTTCTGACTTTTATAGCAAATTACGACTAGAAAATTTGAGAAAGTTGATCCGATAGAGTTTTTTTGATCCATAAAAGAAACAGGATCGATTGGCATCACTAAAAGTTTTGTGAAAATTACCCATTTTCTTGCTGACTGGATTATTTTCAAAATCTGTAAATGCAGATTAAAATGTCTTTGAGACAAGTTACGGCCAGTCTCCTTAGTGCTCGATCACGTTGAATTCGGAGGCACGGTGGCGGGCGCGGTCACGAAATATCAAACACAAAATAATATGCAAGTGTTCACGTACAAACGCAGGTGCTGGGAGCGCCCGCCACCGCGCCCGCGACTCGCGAGTTCAACGTGATCGAGCACTTAGATAGTTTTCTTGTCGCGACAACGGTTAAAAGGTACCTGTTTTTACTGCCCTATCTCAAAAATCCACCCTGTCTATTAGTTATGGTTTCTGCTTAGGTGCTTAGAGCTCTACACTTTTCTTGAACTGAAATAAAATACGCTTATTATACATAGACTTGTATTACCTCCTTTGATACCATTGAGATACATGTAAACTAGAGAAGACACCGTGAACAAAAAATGTGTCCCTCGGATGTCAAGTTTGACAACTGCGGTGCATGCGCGGTGCAAGGAGATTCTCATAGGTATCCGTACCCGCAGATGAGACACAGTCTGCTTCTTCTGCCTACTTGATAACTTATTTACCACAGCGCTAGATTTGCTGCGGAAGTGTATTTATTCTCGGCAAAAAGGTCTCAACTGCGGCGCGATCGCCGCAGTTGAACGAGACAAAGTAGGAATTCACGGTGTCTTCTCTAGTACGTTAGTACTTATATCTCGATGTTTGATACTTGAAAAAAAAGAACATTTACAACTTGCGACTTCGCCCCGTAGGAACAATTTTATTCCTATTCTATTTCTGATTTTCTGCACTCTTTCTGTAACAAACTTTCAATTACAATCCGAGAGTTTTGAAGGATATTGTTAATATCCGCTTCATAGGTTTAAAAAAAAATCATCTGTTCAACAAGGTAAATAACGCAATGGACGTGCAATTTTGAGTATTTTCCGAGGGTTCTGCTTATAAATATAATGTATCATCAAAAAGGAAAACATGGGGACATACAAGTATAGTCGATATTAATTTTACTGTAAAAAATCATTGCGTTAACGTCATAAACCAGAAAGAAAACAGGCGAGAGCGTTTGTATGGAGAAAAGACCGCCCGCATTTCCTCTTAACTGTCAAAATGAAACTCATTGCGATCATTTGTCATTTTGGGGTTTAATTAAAAACGCTGCTTAAAGTTCAGTGACGTACAAGTGTCAAAAATGTATGGTTAAACAGTCGCTAATCATTACTGAAATTTAAGCAACGTTTATTTAACAAGTAAATAAACCCCAGGATGTGTGTTAAGCGTTGTGCAGACCGGCGCGACGCGACTCTAACAAAACAATTTCTAAGAAAACTTCACTGTAGAACAATTACCGGTGCTGCGCCGCGCGAGTCCGCGCGACAAGTTTCGCTAGTCTGAAACTCTGAACGAGCCTTTACGCAACCACCCCGCTGAATGGTTGTCGGTATATCGCCGATACAAAAGTGCTACCTAGATACTACGTTATCTATGTATTGTTATAGGTAGGGTTGCCATCCCCAAATTTAGAAACATGCATTAGAAGGGGAAAATAGCGGATATTTCGGATTAAAAACAGGACGCAGTATAAGGCTACCTGTCCACTGGAGCGGAGAGGAGAAAAAGAGGAGCGGAGATGTGCCAATATTAACCAATAGAATCTTGACTCAGGATCACTGATCTAAACTCGGGGGCGGAGTCAAGATTCTATTGGTTAAAATTGACACATCTTCGCTCCTCTTTTCTCCTCTCCGCTCTAGTGGACAGGCAGCCTAAGAGCAGTAGTAGTTATATAGAAACACGCAATGAAAACAGTTCAACGAAACTCAATTTTCGCGTACTATAGCTTTCTATCTAACCGTTAGATAGAGAGAGCACTAGTGCGCTAAAATAGTAGTGAGAAAGAGACAATAAGCAGAACGCACGATAAACATAAGGTCGAAATTTAAATAAAAAAGAAAGGACTTTACTAGGATGGTTTAAAAACCCAGGACGTTACTTAAAAACTATCCAGGACAGCCCAGGACATTCAAAAAAGCAGGTCATGTCCTGGGAAAATAGGACCGTTGGCAACCCTAGGTTGCCAACTTAACTACTAACTTCGTGGAGTTACGAATACCAGCCCGTATTACCTAAGTACCTATCCCTTCTACTTTAATAATAATTTAATTATTTTTTTCCAGAACCGTCAGCCGGTGTACATTCCATCGATGTGTCCGGAGAGCGAGCTCTATTACCCGGGAGACCAGAAGGACGACTGGATATGCGACTGCAGACCAGGTAAGAATTTACTGACAAAATAAAAAATTACTACTTACCAGTACCTATTAAATAGCAACCGGTATAACTACCGTAATAAAAATTACCTCTATCTTACATGTGCCGTCGGCATTAGTCAAAGGGCGCGCATCGCCTGTGTGTGTGTAACCGGTATTAACACGGTAAAGGCTTGAGCAGACTAGCGCGACTTTTCGCGCGACGCAACACCGGTAATTGCTCTACCGTGAAGTTTTCTTAGAAATTGTTTTGTTAGAGACGCGTCGCGCCGGTCTGCACGAAGCTTTACCTTAAATTAGGTACCTAATATGTTTATTCTTGGTTACTCAGATAGTGGTAACCTTAGAGCGATGCCACACGGGCGCCGGGCGTTGCCAATGCGTTGCGTCGTTGCAGCGCAGTAAATTCGACGCAGTCTATGCCACAGGAGCGCTGCGTCGGCACTGCGCTGTTACCTTTATACTGCGCTCCGTCATTTCAACGCAGCTCTCTTCCCCACTTCGTCTCCCTCCTCTCCTTGTACGTTTCGTCGCCGTCCGTCATTTTAACGCATCGTGTGGCATGTCGTTCAGATTTTTATGTAGGAGCGTCACCGCTCAGTCAACGCAGCGCCACCGCAACGCACAGACAACGCCCGCGCGTGTGGCACCGCCCTTAGTCGTAGAAGTAACCAAAATTCGATACCTGTACCGTATTATTAAGGCTTTCGGTCCCTGCTTGAAATATTAGTTTAAAAAACTAGTCCTTTTTGTGTAAACTTGATAGACGTTATGGGTGATACCTAAACACGATTAAACAAATGAAAACAGATTTTCTCAACTCATACTTCAAGTACTACCAGCGTCGACGGAACCCAAAAAAAATTTTTGGTACTAAATTGTTTTTTTTATTTCAGCATTCCTGTATCACCCAAAATCAGACTCGTGCTGGCCAGCCTACAGAAAAGGTCCCTGTAAAGACGGAGAGTACCTGGTTCTAGGATCAGAGTCAGCGATCCCTGTGTGCGAAAAGAATCCTTGTTCTATCGACAGTTATGTGTATTACAACGGAAGGTGTGAGCAACTGGCCACGATTGCCCCCTGCAGGCACATGTGGCCCATTCCTGCGGCCCTAGCGGTGAACTCCACCAGCTTAGTTGTCACCTGCGAGAAACTTAACCTTCAGTCGAGGTTCGCTGAAGACACCCGAGCTCTCATGCGCGCGCCCTGTCTACCAGGCTGCAAAAGAAGTATCTCTGGCAAATGTGTTCCTGTTTAATTACCTACCTAAATAAAGTTTTTTAAGTAATCTCTAATGTGTTTTTTTTTGAAAAACAATTAGCAGTAACAACTTTAAAACTACAATTTTCATATAGCGCTTGTCACGCATTTCATGTAGCTGCAAAAAGCTAGTTTAATTTTTAGCATGGTAGTAGGAACTATAAATACTTATGTGAAACATGCAAGTAGATTAAAAAAAGCTATTAATAAATCTGAAATCAATATTCACTACGTTAATTAAGTTACAAATCCCCCAAAAGTTGTAGCGACATGGTAATATCCGCCTAACCTTGCCTAATATGGCACGAGCCGACAGCGACTCGCTATGGCAACGGCAAGGCGTCCCTCGTGTAGTCATGGCGACTCCGTCCGCCGTCATTGTGCCACACCATGCCCCTGTCATCGACGTTTATTTACCAATTACCACAATGGACATCGACGTGGCTGTCTGCACGCACAATTATCGACAACCCTCATGATACAATCGGTGTCCAAAAATACTCCACCTTAGGAGGAGGAGGTGGTGGTGCTGTTAGGACAGCATTGTTTTATTACTACGAGCTTGTCGTAGTCAGTAAGTGCTCGGAAGGTTAAGGTTGATTGACGGCTCGGTGGAGGAAAGTTTGAAACATTTCCCAAGTGAAAAGTGCACCTTTCTAGAAAGCATACTTCGTAAGAAATAACATGCAGCTGAAATGTGGTAAGTTTTATAATGACCTGGTTAATAAAATTAGACTGCATGCTAAAAACAAAGGAAATAAAGAAATAAAGCTCTAGTTCGAGTTATGTTATATTAGAAAGCTTTAAGAATGTTTACGGTTCATTTCTATACGAAGCAATAAAACCGGCTTGTAAGTGTAGCTTCAGTGGGCAGCGCGACGGCTGATCGTTTAATTTCCATATAATCGCGAGGGGAGTCGAGCTTGCTCCTATCGCGATTGATCGCTGACCCATATTCCCTAGACTGGCTACTGGCACAGTGGCCACTGACCACCACAACACACAACTCTAATTGACTGAGTAACCGAAGTATACGACCTTCGCCGATTTTTGTTGTGGCAGTCAGCCGGAATGTTATTTCCTCTCAATCTTTTGGCAGGTTACCTAGTTTATTATGGCGAGGGAAATGGCGATAGGAAATATTGCTTCAATAAACTGTGGCATGATTTATTTGGAAAACCTTTGTTGTTTTGTGGTAACGCGTAAAATATATTATGTTGTTCTCGTAACAAGTATTTTTTTCAAGTAACTACATTTTGTAGCTCTGTAGCTACTTATTCTTGCTACATTGCTACATAAGTACATAATCGTGTGTATTAAATGCTTAGCTTAACACCCTACGAACTACGGCATGAATAGGCTACCACCTCGATAGCCACAAATGTTACATACTAAAAAGCTGTGTTACCTAAAAAGCTGCTTCATAATTTACAAAATTAATCGTTTTTACTCAGCTTTTAAAAGTTTAATCATGCATTTTCGTGAAATACGTCTTAGATGACGTCTAGGCATTGCAGTTTACTTAGAGTTTTTATAATTCTACCTTTTACCTATTGTTCAATATGAACTATTTTGGGGGTGTATTATAAAAGAAGGGATCCTTATGATGTATGTATTACATAATATTCATGTAACTATGTATGATTGAATTTCTGTAAGTATGTCGACTTCTCGGACCGTCATAGGGTGCGCTCGCGCCTGTTGTCCTGTATAAAAAGAGAAACTTTCTGAAGCGCTTATTACTTTATGAAAATGGAATGAGAAGGTGCCTTCTCTCTCCCCATAATTTCAGGGTGTTAAAGAAATTTTGTACCATAGCTTCAGGGTAAGTTCAGTATCGATAAAGGAACCCGTAAAAAATAAAAATAAAATACCTATAAGAAACTTAAAAAAAAGACCGAAAATTATCATAAGATGAACCTAATGTAGTACCTACTAATTAAATAGCAATCGTTAAGAATTGATTAAAAAATTGCTTAAAATAAGTTTTAATTTTTTTCAAATGCTATTTAATAATTTCCTAGAGTTACCTACCTACTACCGAACGCAATGAAATACCTACGAACACTTCGATAACGCCGGATGAAGTATAACTAGGTAACTATGTAGGTACGTAAAAAGCCTACAAATTAAAAAGTTGATCTTGCAATTTTTGAAGTGAAAACTTCTTTAGCGGCCTTGTGCACTTTTTTGGGATGGTTAAAAAATGTTAAACTCGCGTCAGAACGTGCCGTATTTTTTTTTTTTTGGGTGGGAAATCATCCAATGACTTCTCCCGCTCTGGGCGGAGCGGAAGGGCGTGTCAGACTCTTACTGACTAAAACCCACCCGTGTTCCTTCCCTTGCCTTGCCAGGGGCCACGGTTTCCCCTTGGGACTACCCGCAACCCCGGCAGGCATCGGTCCCAGTGGACCCCATCAGTTTTGCTGACATCTCTTTGAGGCACGCGTGGAACACGACGCGCCGTCGACCCGAGCCTGGTCCTTATCGGACGGCGAGCTGCCCGTTGCTCTCCGTCCGCAGACCCGCGCCTACGGTGGCCGGAAGATCCGTTGCCTAGCAACCGACAAAGTAAATATCAAAATAAAAAGTCTTTGACATTACGTAAAAATTGCGAGGTAAGAAATTTTACCCATATTGATGGGTAAAAAAAGCAGTCAAAACATACTTCATGAAAAGTGAGTGTGTTCATGAAAGTGTTTAAATAAATTGTTTATTTTTGTTAGACTACATTTTCAAAATAAATAAACATACTACCTACTACTAATGAATATTGTATTTAACCACATAAATTATAGTACTTTTATACTGATAAATAAAGGAATTCGTGCGAAATTATTCCCTAACCATTCCAAAATATTAAAAAATGCACAACGTTAATGTTCAAGTTTTCACTTCTGCCGGCACTCCCGGAGTGAAACCCGTTGTTTTTTTTTGCTCCGTTCCTTTATCGATACTGAACCTACCCCTAAGCTATGGAACGCAATTTCTTTAACACCCTGTATACCTACTGTAATGATTTAACTGATTTTTACGCAAGTATACCAAAGATGAACGCGTACCACCGTTCGCCATAATTACGATATGTTCTACAAGACATATACCTAGGCTATTAAATTACGAATGTATTCAAGAATTTTATGAAATACACCGCCACTAATTGCTCGATAGCATGTTCTTGTATATCGTGGGCGTACCAACTCGTACATACAGTGATGAATTAGGTACCTACATAGGTTATTGCTCACTGCAGCTGTAACTACCCGAGTACCCGCACTTACTACTCGTATAATACGGACGCGTCAAGAGCTTGACACTTCGCACACGTAAGGAAAAGTAGGTAAATATCGTGAGGATAAACCAGGTCGAGACACGGCCTACTTCGCTATATATTTCCCCCTGTTAAATACATATTGGAAGAACTGAAACCACATAAACAATACGCCTTGTTACCCGACTTCGGCGAAGCAAAAAGGAGGTTTATGATTTTGACCGGTATGTATGTATGTATGTATGTATGTTCATCTCATAACTTCTAAACCACTGATCATAATTTGACAATTGAGGTATCGTTGGAAGCGTCCTGGTCGTCCGCTGGTTATGGGATATGTGACGTTCCATTAAATTCAATATGGCGCCCTCTAGAGGACATAAAGTGACGAACGACAAAAAAATATTCATACTTTTTAGAACTTGATTTTTCATTTCCCGAAGGGTTGGGCCATAGAAATAAGAAAGAATTATATTTTCATTTCTCATGCTCGGAAAGTAGTGTTTGTTTGATCCGAGTAGCGGGTGGAAAACGCTGCTTCTCTCTCTAGGGCGGGAATGAATTTAAAAAAATAGAACTTTTGGTTACGTATTCGGCTACGAAACTTTTTACATGAAAAATATCGAATAGAATAAAAATAAAAAGACTGCGGTCTTATGAGTGTATAAACAGCCAGTGTGAATTAAAAAAAATGCCTATTAAGCGGGACGGCCCGCGGAGGAGACGCGGTACGATCCACTTTAAAAAAAAAAACACAAAATGTTCTAACTTCTCAGTTAATTTTAAATAGGTACTACTCGTGTTATATCAATAAATATTTTAGAAATACTATTTTTTAATTTCCTTATATACGAAATGAAAAGTAGAGTGATTAACACGGGTGAAAGACATCAATTCCTACTCGGACTATAGCCCCCCCCGATGCGCTCAGGCGTCTAAAAGTACACCCACATTTCGCCAGTTATGTTTAAGTCCCATGTAATAGGAGGCGAGCCTATTGCCATCAACAAACCAGGGCACAAATCCAGACTCCGCGGGCTACTACTGATTTCAGATGAAAAAACCCAATAACACTTTGCCCGACCCGGGAATCGAACCCAGGACCTCATGCTCAGCAGTAGCGCTTGCGACCACTCGACCAACGAGGGAGTCAAAAAAAAACTCTTTACAAAAAAAACACACCCGACTTTCAAAAAAACACTGCAAAGAGAAAAATAACTTCAATTTCGGAAGTCGGTGTCTTTGGTTTTGAATTTTCGTTTTTTGTCACCGACTTCCGAAATTGAAGTTAGTTCGAAATGTATCGGTTGTGTTTTTTTTTGTAAAAAGTTTTTATTTTTAACTTTGTTGTTGTGGTACCTACCCCACACGAATTCGAATACCACTACCTGATATATGCAAATAACAGTGACAGGAAGATATCATCATAATATAGTCTGTATAAACTAAGTGGGAAAAAAATAAGTATTCTTGAAGCTAACTCAAAAACTAACGAAGCAAAGTTAATGAAATTTATATGGGACCAACTTGGGAACATACACTTTCAAACAAAAAAATAATTTTCAAAATCGGTTCACAATTCACGGAGATATCGGTGGACATACATAAAAGAAAAAAAAAATACATACGCGTCGAACATATAACCTCCTCCTTTTTGGAAGTCGGTTAAAAAGAAATATAGTACAATTAGTTGATATCGTATCTAGTTTTGTTTACAAACTTGGACTGTGACTTCTGAGGGTGTGTGATAACCCCAACTTTCTAGGAAAACCGCTGGCATCCAACATGACTGTACATTTTCTAATTATGGATAAGTACCTAGAATTAGCTGATTGATTATTTATATTCTTAAAGACGTCAGTATCATAGAATTTTCCTGTTAAACCTAAGTAAATACTATTTCCTCGTTGTCTCTATATTTTGTAAAAACCTTCATAGTATGAGTTATCTCTTTACAATGATATCATTCATTGCTGGAAAGCACGTCACTAAGTTCGTAAATAGGTTCACAGGCAAGTCTAGGCCGTGCTTAAAATAAAATTGTAGGCATTGCATAATTATAAGCTACAAGCTCGAAATTTTTACAACATGGTTGGCCCTTTTACGTTTTTATCGGGGGCAGTGGGTCAACTGTACTTCAGATCTAAGGAAATTACGGAAAAGCACGAGAATGATTTTAAATGCGTCCTTGAAGGTTGCGTGAGAGAGTAGCTAGCAAGAAATTTTGCGTGTGATTTGGGCGTGAAGTAGGTAGTCGGTAGTTCGAATAGTTACCATTTGTATTGTATTAATTATTACGACGTTTGTTAATGTGAATAATTCCGTACAATACCTACCTAAATAAGTACGAAAACAATTAGTTGTAAATTGATAACGGATTTGCGGTTTTTTGAATTTCCTGTTTATGTCCGACTAATGGTTTGAGGAGTGATAAACCTAATTAAATTTATTATTTACCATCTAATTAGTGGGTTAAAAATATTTTGCATAGGTACTGACTCATTACCTCGTTTGCCGACCGCGACGCTTGATCAGAAGTTATTGTTATTAATTAACTCGAAACGCAGTATTCCATAAATAAAGTTGACCTACACTAGCATCACGGCATCTTCGTTGACTTGTCTTAGTTCTTCTTTATTTTTGGTACTGCGTTTCGAGTTAATCAAACCGCGCTTAAAATACTTCGATGCAATACTTTGACCCCAATACTCCTTAAGGGGGTGAGGGTGAGAAAAAAATAAAAAAAAAAACTTTATAATTAACTTAGATACCAATTCGTGCCAAATTTCAAGTTTATTATCTCAAGGAATAAGATTTTTCACACAAAAATTTCACCCCCTTTAGGGCGCTTGTACACGGTAACCGTGTCTGCAGCAGACAAGACAAATTCTTCGTGTACACGACAAGAATTTTGTCTGTTCTACACACGAAAACTTTTCGTGTCTTCCGCAGACAAGACCAATCGGAACGTGTACACGACACGATTTTTTTCATGCAGTCGTCAGTCGGGCGTAGGGCGCGCAAGTAATAACAAGTCCGATAATCATTTTCGTTTATTTATAAAAATGTTAACTACAAAGCAAAAAAGAATGATAATTGCATATTATTATTATAACAAAATGAAAAAGGAAACAAAAAACAAGAGACTTTAGTGGCTGAACCCTATTACTCCGCCCCCCACCGCTCCGCAACAACGTTCGCCACTTCGTGTCTTGCGCAGCGCTGACAAGATTTTTTTTCGTGCACCGCTGCGAGCAATGTACACAGTTATTTTCTAGTTACGACACGACTTGCGTAGGCCCGGCGTATTTTCTTACCGTGTACAAGCGCCCTTAGGCTGCCTACCTAATAAGGTAGTAAATATACATTTGTTGCGTTGGATATAAATAGTCTAAAATTTAGACTATATCTAACGTAGTAATGTAAAGTAAATATCTAACATGTTTCATTTATGGTCTATTATTTAGACTCTAAATAATAGACCATAAATGAAACATGTAAAACCGTATACACCTTCACAATGAACATACAACATACATACATGTACATCGAACCAGCAAGTTAATTACCTTATAAATACTATTAAATGAGCTATATTTTATTTATAATATATTTGCAAATCACGTTCTCGAAAATGGCTCTAACGATTTCGATGAAAGTTATAATACTGGTTTATGGGGGGCGACAAATCGATCTAAGGCTAAGAACTCACGGAGCGATTTTCACCCGCGCCCGCTGCGGTGGCGGCACCGCAAATACTCGTACGAATACGTAGTAAATTTACACGACGCGGTTTATGACCGCGGCGGGCGCGGTTGAAAATTAACCTTAGCCCGCCCCCACCGGTCTCGTGAGTTTTGAAATAAAACCGCAGATCCACGACCGCGGCGGGCGCGGGTGAAAACCGCGCCGTGAGTTCTTAGCCTAACTTGGTCTCATAACTGGAAAAAATCGTTTTCTCCGTATTTTCACCCGAGCGGAGGTCGATTGCCCAGGTAAGGACTTGTAATAATTTATATAACAGATATAAAAATAAATGACTGTCAATTAATACAATACACGAAGGGGCGTGATCAATAAAATTATAATTATTTAAGTAATTATAATTATTTAATTTAATATTAATTAATTATATTTTTGCTGCGACCAGTTTTGTCAGGATTTTGTTTTGTAGTACCTAAAGTATACCTAATTTATTTGAAACCGGTCATACTACTCAACTAGAAACTCCTTTATAGTTTCTAGTTTGTTAATATTTTTGGGAATTCTGAGATAACCAAAACAACTTCAAATATATAGGGTCAAATTGAATTACTAGCAAAAGTCCGCAGACGTGACGGGTATTGATAATTATGTAAACACGATAACACAAAAAATTAATTAATTTTATGAGTTTTTTTTTGGGGTAGTGTAGTTTTGGTGGTATGAGGAACAGGGTGTTAAGTTCACTCATCCACCATAGAAAAGGGAGGATCCTCCGACCAGACGGGTTTTGTCTGGCGGGCAACTGCCCGTAAGTTGATTTCGGATAGTCTTATACATATCTACAAAGTTATTTTCATTAAAATTTTGACGAGATATGCGAACATAAATGTATGGAACAGCCGATTTTTTTTTCGCTTTTTTGGCTTTGGTCCCATAGTAAAAGTTGTTCATAATGATGAGTACAATGACCCCTTAAGAGGTTTGTAATGAAAAAAAAATTACATTGTTTATGTCGATCGCGCGGTAAACTCTAACTGTGCGATGCAAGATTTGCATGACATCATGTCTTTGATGCGTAGGTCGTATGTGGCGGTGTAACCCGCGCTACAAAGTCACTTGAAATATATACCGTTTATAACGACTTCGAAGGGACCGTCGAATTACGGTTGTTATAGCCAATAGTCGTTATTATATGACCAAAAACTATGTTAAGTAAACAGAAATGTTTTACTTAAGCGAAGTAGTTTAGTGGTTTTGACTGTATCAGTTTAAGAAAATCAGTTTTTTTTTTGTGTAAGTTCACAGTTTTTTTTTAAATCTTGTTTATTTATTGATACACATCACGCCTGCGGAGTTTAGCTAGCTAATTTAATTTGAACCTGTATATTCGAAAGTCAAAAAGGGTGGATAGCAACCTGAATAGTTTGAAAATCACTTTTCTGGTAAGCAATATGCAGCAGCAACATTTTGAGTCTGAGCAAAAAGTGCCGTCTGCCGCCCCCCGCCAATCCTATAGGGGGGGATGCGCTAAGGTAGCCCGTGAAATTAAAATTTTCTCGAAATTAAAATGTTGGCAGCAACATATTAATCAAATTTTTTCGTTCATACTCGTAATGTGCCAATCCAACAGGGGCGCGAAAACTGTTGTAAAAAAGAAAGAAATAGAAAGATTATATATTATGTGCTGCGCGTCTCATTTATTGCAAAGTTGCTGTGTGCTGGATGGTTCACTTGTCTGCTACGCTTGAATTTGTCGCCCCCTGGGGCTGCCTGTCCACTGGAGCGGAGAGGAGAAAAGAGGAGCGGAGATGTGCCAATAATTACCAATAGAATCTTGACTCAGGATCACTGATCTAAACTCAGGGTCGGAGTCAAGATTCTATTGGTTAATATTGACACATCTCCGCTCCTCTTCTCTCCGCTCCAGTGGACAGGCAGCCTGAAGTTGGCGTCCGGGCCCCAGTTTGCCCCCCCCTAGATCCGGGGCTGGCAATATGAGTATGACTATGAAATAATTAATCCTTAGCGAGAACCATTCAACATGAATCGCTAACGAATATTTAATAACGCTATTGATTAAGCAAGTTCATTTAAAACTTTTATCAGTAGTGAATCACGCGGAAAATCATCTGAAACTCGCAACGTAAATTATGTTAGCATGATTAGAATCAGCGGAGGGCGGGCGGCGAGTTGGGCGGGCGGCGTCATGGCGTGCCAACCTTACGTCACGCATCACTCGCCAACACCTGAGCTACTTGCACCCTCTCCTAATAAGGAGAGGGTGCAAGTAACCAAACTATAGTAGTTTAATAAAAATACTATAGTTTACTTAAAACATCGTGGACAGTGAATTAGGTATTAGTTGTTAGAATAACTTAATAGCGAGCGGTGAAAGCATGATTGAATCCCGCAGCGCCGCCGCTCCGCGGCGCCGGACATAGGTATCTACCCAGAATGACATCGTATGGTTTAAGTAGGTAAGAGTTCGACTCGGCCTAGCCGTGTGTCCCGTTCTGGCCTGGCCACGATGCCAAACAAGATCATGTTATGGCAGTAGACTGCACGGATATGTACCTTTTGGTACTAGAAAGACAAATAATAGTACCACATTATTTCATGACCAGCGGAGGCGAAGTGGTTTTTGTTGGCTAGGCCGTGTGTTCCGTTCTGGCTCGGCCACTGTGCTAAACCAAGTCATGGTTATGACAGTAGACTGCACGGATATGTACCGTTTGGTACTAGAAAGAGAAATAATAGTACCACATTATTTCATAACTTATACATCATTTTCAGTGGCCGGGCTACAGCGTATATGTCCTAGCACGGCCACACTTAGATCGGCTGAAATCCATAACTTTAATGGATGGCTCGTGTCTGAAGTAAATGTACGTGTTATGTACTATAAAATAGACCTACTTCATTTAAAAGAAAACTTTTCAAATGTATTTAATGTCACTTCAATTTTTCAGGTAGAATACGCCTGACATTAATTCAATAGCAATAGTATAACTTGACAATTTACAATAATGTAATAACGCTGTAGCCCAGCCATTGAAAATGGTGTATAAGTCATGAAATAATGTGGCATGTATCTGTACAGTCTACTGTCATAACCTGTTTTTTCTGTTCTGTGGTCATAACCATGACCTTGTTCGGCATAGTGGCCGGACCAGAACGGAACACACGGCCTAGCCAACTAAAACCACTTCGCCTACGCTGAGAGTACCTCTCGCTTTAAGAGGTTTCAAATGAAAACAATAAAAATTACCCTCTTATTGGATTCCGCCGCAGTCGAGTAAAGACGGACTTAGGCTGCCTTTTCTCCTCTCCGCTCCAGTGGACAGGCAGCCTTATTCTTGTATCGGTATGCCACACGGATAGGATGAATAAGTTTATGAGATCGTATCCTGCACTACTATTCAGTGACGGACTTAGGCTTGTCGGGGGCCCGGGGCGCGAAAAGGAATTGGAGCCCCAACGCCGATGAATGGACGTTGAAATAATACGCTGCCTCGAAAAAGGTCGGTTAGGTTTTGTTTTATATAGCTATTGATACAGAAATAGGAGATTATTTGTCGACAACAATAAAGCTAGAGCATCAGACGAATAGAGGATGGTAGAGCGAGCGAAGCGAGCTCGCATATATTTTTGCACCCCGCCCCGGATAGGTAAGGTTTTACTTTGTCGACTTACGCAGAGAAGTCTGAAAAAAGAGAATGTAGAATGCAAGAGCGAGAAAAGTGAGCTCGAAAATGTTAGCACCCTGCGTTTGTATTTTTAGCGTGCGTGCCCCTGCCCCCAACTACTATCTGTACTGAACATAATTATTGTGGCCCCGTTACTCTGCCAGTGGTCCTATGACACAGTAAGCGAGGCTGGTAACGGGTTTGACCACCCAGATTGCACCACTAGGTACGTCCAGTAGGTAGAAAGGTACTCCTTTTTTATGGCAACTGACCCGAAGGTATGCCAGTGTCAAAGGAAGGGAGAAAACAGACGCGGGTTCCCGGTAAAGACAATTAAGTCGGTACCGATTGGTGTGGGTAAAATAGCTCCGAATTAACTTGTGCGCTCACGTTATAGAAACAGGTAAAACTTTGAAATTGTCTCTTTCCGTAGAACAATCAGCGATCTATAACGTAAATCCCGTTGCTTCATGTTCGTACACGAAGGAGATACTTTACATCCAGTATCGTAATCATTTCAGCCAACATAATGAATAATATACTAGGTCGATAAAATGTCGCTTATATACAAAAATTTCTTCACATGTGTTCAGTAAAGTTCTAATATTATACTGGTGTTAATATTATTTACTGCTGCCGTGATTGTCCTAACTTTTGACATTATATACATGAGCATAATGTAACCTTACTAATGACTGTAGGGACACGCAATATTTGTACACCTAGTTCAAGGGCAGAGTGATTCAGATCTAGCACCATATTAGCTTATTTTGAAGGTTGATCTAAAGAAATATAGCTGTTATTAATAATTATGGTTCTTTTGACTTTGTCGCAAAGAAGTCCAAGCAAATAAATAATAATCCTCAAATTGCTGTAGGTATAAGGTTGAGCATGTACTCGTACATTATGAACAATAAATAAATATGGTTCTGTGGTTGACTGGGTAACTACCCAGATCTAACAACAGCCCAGGGGACTAGGAATTCTAAGGTCATAATTACTAAGTAAGCCAACTCTTCGATTGGTTTGTTGTTAATTTCAATTTCAATTTATATTTATTGCAATCCATAATGTACATATACAGGTGGTAAGAATAATTACATAGACACAATTATGGACCCTGTCGGGCACAGCAAAATTTTAAATAATTAAGTAGTAGAGAGGAAGCGTCTTACTAAATATTTTTAACAGTATTATGTATTATATTTATGTTACCTCACTTCTTGCTATAATAAATAAAGAAATACCACGAAGAACAGCATTCGCCTTCTCTTTCGAAAACTTAAAATATTTATTCGAATAAACGATGTCAATGTGTCAATAGCATTAAAACGACTGAATGATGGTTATAAAGCTACATACCAACTTATAAATCGTGAAAGACGGTTACAGTCGGAAAACGGTGACCTGCTTTGAGCCCGTTAATAGATTAGGTGTTGGGCGGGCGGCGGGAGTTGCGTGGCGCCCGCCGCCCAGCGCCTCCTCTGTCCGAGCGGGCAGCGCGCGCGAGGGCAGTCTGAGGCCCGCGCCCTCCGCGCCCGCTCGCCCGAGCCGCGACCCACACGCGCCACACCACACATGGCGCCTCGCTAACCTTTGTTATGGACAAGCGCGCCACCAGCGGCCGGGGCGAGCCCATCCCGAGCATCCTCAAGAAACCTAAGGGCCGCCACAAAGGAGACCTCGTTGACAAGAGCACAAAGATCAAGCGCGAGAAGGTGGAGGGCTCGAAGAAAGGCGGAGATGTGAGCGCGCCGCTGCAGCAGGGGTGCTCTCCGCTCATGTACGCCTGCCAGCAGGCAGACTACAAGGCAGTCGTCGATATACTCAACAAGGACGTGAGTTCAGCAGCTGCAGTCTCTTAGGGACGAAAGCATTCAGCTTGGAATGGTTCACTTCATTGACACCAAGATCTTAGTTTAATGTAACGCATTGTGCTTTATAGATGTCTCATTCCACAGTCTCATATGAAATCATAAACTACATTAAACTCAGTCATAAATTCATGGTCAATACACTGGGAGTTTATCGTAAATGAAATGGTAAAACGTTAGCTCAATGTTTATGAGTAGAGCACGCGATGCTCCTCGTCCTCGATCGCTTCACTCCTGTCTGTAAACAACCCATGATGCTTGCCCACTGCGCTGTTCAAATACTTCCCCCATATTTTAAAACAATTACTTGTCGAGATACCGAGTTATTACAAACCCAGAACAATATGCTATTAGTAGCTACACTAAGTCAAAAATAAAATAAACCCCATTTTTTTTACAAACTGATTGACTGGCTGATGACAATAGTTTAATGTAACAAAAAAATTACATCAATTTGTAAATGTTGACAATTCCATAGAAACAGAATGCTTTGAAGGAAATGCACTAGCACGCGGCGTGATGGTGAGACGGGGGCGCAGGGGGGCAGTCAATCAATAGGTTTAGAATTGACTGGCACAATAGAAGGAGCCGCTCTCACATGCACGGCGAGCGTGACGATTACAAATTACAATCGGTTGTCTAGTAACACGACACGTGGCGTAACCCTCACCCCGCTAACGACTCACGTCGAAGAACCGCCGTTATTCACCAAATAGACGTCAATTCTTCGAAATTCCATGTTTAATTAATCATATTTCACTTTTATTATGTACGCTTACTTTCTTAACATTGTCAATAATCTATTTTTATTTTCATTTGAGTTCCATATAAACTGTGATTTAGGTTAGGACATCATAAAATAGACCGTAATTGTATGCGGTGTTACTACACAAGTTGTTAATTTGTTTTTGATAAATGTAGGTACTACATAATATCTACATTTTGCTGATTTTGATTGCACATGATGACGATGAAGCTATTTTTGTTTAACAATGCTATTAATTAAAAAAGAAGCAAGTTTGAAACTTGTAATTCCGGTCAGACTTTGATGTTTCAATGTCGTAATTAGGTACTAAACATGCAGACTAATATGTTTAGGAATTATTATATTATTTTATCCATGAGACTATGTTATGAGTTGGTATATTGGTTTACGTTAGATTGCTCCAAAGATACCCGTAAGAGCTTACCTAGCCTATGCTAAGACCGTATCCATTGTGGCAAAAAAGAACATAGGGCAAAAATCTGTTTCAAATAATTTTTAAAAAGGTACCACGACAACATTTTCATTCATACAGTTGTCTCCTTATGTAAGTAACCCGTTATGGATGATTTCCACCAAACGGGTCGCATCGCATCGGATCGGAACGGATTTTACAATCTTTAAACGGTATGCTGCGACGCGCGATTGGTTACGATATATGAATATATGTACATACGATCATTTTATGATTATTTTCTTCTTCTAATGCAATAGCTAACAAGAATACTACGTCAATCATAAAAATCATCAACACAACTCATGTGCGTGTGGTGTGAGGGCCCCACTTTGCTAAAACTCTTTGAAAATGTGCAGATTTAGTGAACATTCTAAGTTCATGTAATCCAAAAAATTCAAAATTCAAAATCATTTATTTGTGTGCATCAGGATGACTGGACCAAGAGAGATTTTGGAAGTTTGAGCAATACCAAGTTTTAGTACCTATTTGGTACTATTTGGTACCAGACATCAAATAATTGGTACCTTGCTAAAGAGGGAAAACTATTACGAGGAAAGTGGCCAGCCATTCTGACTTCAGAATGGCTGGACCAAGTCGGTTTCACATAGTTGTGGGCGTTATATGTAGTTCATCTTTTTATTAATATTTAGTACCTAATTGCTACCTCAACATATGTTTTTCTTAGATTTTTTCGATAAGCCAAAAAAAAGTTACACCTAGAAGAAATTTTGCATGTAATCTGGAGCACGTTGATTTCACCTAGTTGTAGGCGTTATAATTAGTTTATCTTCTCATTTAAATTTAGTACCTGGTTGGAACCTCCACAAATGTTTTTCTTAGATTTTTTCGATAAGCCAAAAATAAATTACACCTACAAGAAGTTTTGCATAAGTATATTGGGTGACTGGTAATTAGTGATCGATACTTAAACACGTGACTTTACTCATCATTATGAACAACTTTTACTATGGGAACAAACCTGAAATCGCGAAAAAATTATCAGCTGTTACCTACATTTATGTATGGAACAGCAGATTTTTTTTGTTATGTTAATTATAGATTCCTATTTATTTATTTTAAACATCTTTAGTTCCATTGTAAAGTACCTACTGGCTTAAAAAAAAACCGGCCAAGTGCGAGTTGGACTCGCTCACAAAAGGTTCCGTACCACCGTACAATATTAATGAACACTATGTATTTAAAAAAAAACACGTTTTTCACCCACCCACTTTCATTCTTTTTTTTTTTTGATGGGATATATCATCAAATGACTATTCCCGCTGGGCGGAGCGGAAGGGCGTGTCCGACTCTTACTGACTAAAACCCACCCGTGTTCCTTCCCTTGCCTGTTCGTTGCCAGGGGCCACGGTTTCTCGTTAAGACTTCCCGCAACCCCGGCAGGCATCGGCCCTAGCGGACCCCTAAAATTTGCTAAGTTCTTTGAGGCGCGCATGGAACACGACGCGCCGTTGACCCGGGCCCTGGTCCTTATCGGATGGCGAGCTACCCACTGCTCTCCATCCATGGCCGGAAATCGGCTCGCGATTCCTGATGCCCAGGGCGTCTCCTGAAGCGGCTAGGGGCCTGAGGGCGCGACATTTGTCTCTCCTTCATGCGCCCCGCCTCCTCCTTTGCGAGCATTACTGCTTCGCAGGAGGAGGTGACAGCTTTCCATGCCCTTTCGCTCTGCACCATGGCCTGGACCAAGGCCGGACGTGAGAGCTCACTGCCGCCGATCGCCTCCACGAGGACACAGCGGTGCTCCACCCAAGCCGGGCAGACCTCCACCTTATGCTCCACCGTGTCCTCCGGGCGGTCCACACAGTGGTGACACCCTGGCGTTTCCACCCTCCTTATGCGAAACAGGAACCTCCCGAAACAACCGTGTCCTGTGAGGACCTGCGTCAGGCGGAATGTGAGAATGCCATGGCGCCTCTCTAGCCACTCCTCAAAGAGGGGACTATCGCCGCAATTGTGGCGTGCCCAACCCACTTTTATTCTTTACTTTATTTTATTTTTTTATATAGCGGTAACAGAAATACACAATCTGTGAAAATTTCAGCTGTTTACTTATCACGGTTCATGAGATAACCGCTGATAGACAGACGGACGAACAGCGGTAGGTTAGTAATAGGTAATAGCCAGTAATAGGTAATACGGGCTAGTATCCGAAACTCCACGTCAAAGCGCGTATTTTGCGCACAGGTGGGAAAATCGGTTATTCGATCCATCCCAGCTCCTCAAAGAAGGCCAGCAACGCCTTGGTGTCACTGACAATCTCACGTAGGGTACCTGAGTTACCGAAGTACTTTGCCCTGTAAGCGGCGACCACACCGGGCAGTTTAACAGCACATGAGCAGCTGTCTCGTCGTTCTCCATGCAGTCTCTGCACAGCGGACTGTCTGTGACTCCTATGACATAGAGGTGTTTATTATATGACCCATGGCCAGTTACAGCTGCTGTGACTGTTCGCAGCTGTTGTTTCGTTAGTCGGAGAAAGCTGTTGTTTCGTTAGTCGGAGAACCTTTTTCGTGAGGCAGCCATCGATTGTAAGGAGTGTCTCCATGGCTTGCCTACACTCACCGTGGTCCGACCATAGTTTGTGATGTTGGTCCCTGGTTCGTTTCCTTACCAGAGTGCGTAGGTACCCGAAGGGGAGTGGCGCGATGGGTTCAGGCCCCACTGGTGCCATGCTCGACCCCCTTCTGGCAAGTTCGTCAGCTGCGTCGTTCCCCGCGAACCGCTGTGAACCCTTCGATCCATTGAATGGTTATATTATTGAGGCTACCCACCTGTTTAAGGCGCTGGTGGCACTCGTATATCAGCCCGGAGTCAATAGTATGAGTATAGTATACTGTTGAGCGCTTGCAAAATAGTCATGCTGTCCAAGAGTATGCGTATCAAGTGGTCCTTAACTTCCCTGGCCATGATGGCTGAATCGGCAAGAGATATACCCAGGAAGGTTAGAACGAAACAGAACCCTATTAGGTTCTGTTTCGTATCCTTCGGTTACGGAACCCTAATAATATCACTTATTCAAATGCCATGAAAGATTAATGTATATTTATCATTCAATAAATATGGATGTATAAGTAATATTAAAACTTATATCTGTATAAAAAATATTTTCGGAAATGTATTTCCTTTGTAAAAAAATAAACATTATTATACCCGCACCCTAATTACGTAATGCACGATCAATTTTAAATTGAAACCAATTGAAAAAGATTGCCAGTCCATTGCTTCATAAGTTCGACAAAAACAATTGAGCAGATTTTTTTTGTCGAACTTATGAAGCAATGGACTGGCAATCTTTTTCAATTGGTTTCAATTTAAAATTGATCGTGCATTGCGTAATTGAGGGGCGGGTGTTTGGCAGAACGTTGAATATACGAAAATGGTGGATAGGTGGAGTCATCTGCTACTTTCTCAGCCCTAATTTATTTGGCCCTGGTTTGTTTTTTTTTTTTTATGCAAGTTGAAATTAAGATTTAAGTATTTTTTACATCTTTCTGTAAGTTTGAGGACTCATAACTTTTTTTCTAGCTAACATCTGGATAAAGCAATAACTTTATAAGAATCTGCCAACATTAAAGAATAAAAACAATACTGCCTGTTTTACCCATTTTTAATAAAAATTACACTTTAAAGTTAAGAAAGTGGTGAAAGTAGAAGAAAGAAAAAAAAAATTAGGGCTGGACCCCACCTATCCACCATTTTCGTATGTTCAACGTTCTGCCAAACACCCTGTATACTTATGCAAAACTTCTTGTAGGTGTAATTTATTTTTGGCTTATCGAAAAAATCTAAGAAAAATATTTGTGGAGGTTCCAACGAGGTACTAAATTTAAATGAGAAGATAAACTAATTATAACGCCTACAACTAGGTGAAATCAACGTGCTCCAGATTACATGCAAAATTTCTTCTAGGTGTAACTTTTTTTTGGCTTATCGAAAAAATCTAAGAAAAACATATGTTGAGGTAGCAATTAGGTACTAAATATTAATAAAAAGATGAACTACATATAACGCCCACAACTATGTGAAACCGACTTGGTCCAGCCATTCTGAAGTCAGAATGGCTGGCCACTTTCCTCGTAATAGTTTTCCCTCTTTAGCAAGGTACCAATTATTTGATGTCTGGTACCAAATAGTACCAAATAGGTACTAAAACTTGGTATTGCTCAAACTTCCAAAATCTCTCTTGGTCCAGTCATCCTGATGCACACATTTATTTGCATAAATAAGGTACAGAAAGTTCTTATGATAAATTAACGATCTCTTATTATGCCTTTAATTTCGGCGTGCAAATTTTTACATAATATATTAAGATACTTATTACATTAATTAAATTACTTGAATAATGCATGCGATTAGTAAATTATATTAAATTAATTAAATGACATTATACTACAAGCTACAAAATTCATAACTTATAATCCAAAAACTCAAGTACACTATAGAAGCATTTATCAATGAGTATATTTGTTAAAATACGCTTAAATTTTAAAAATGGAAGTGTCTTTAATGTAATTGGAATTCTATTATACAATTTGATGCACATAATATAGCTGTTGTTGGATGTAAGTGTGAGATTCGTCTTGGGCTGATACAACTTATTAGTATTATGAGATCGAGAATTTTTTCCATTGAATGACTATTTCATGAAATCAGGACATTTGAGGATTATGCTAACTTAAGGAGTTGTGTTGCTGATTCTAATGATTATAATTATGTAAAGCATATTATGGCTTTTGTTACGGTCGCAAATCATATTTTAATCAAGATACAACCTGACACTGACCTGCAAATTGCAAAAAACGTAAGAAAATTTGAATTTCGGGGGCTACCTTGGCGATTTTTCGTCTAAAAATTCTTGATAATAAACATATTAGTCGTGTAATAGCCGGCATCAGTTCGCGTACGTGACCGCGGGCTGCGCTGTGCGCTGCACTACTGCGCGTCCAGCGGCGCGGGCGCGTCGCAGGCGGCGCGTGCGGCCTGCGCTGACCGAGTGCTGATGGCCGCACCAGCCTTGGCTGACGCAAGAGACGCTGACGGCTTGACACCGCTGCACCTTGCCGTCGTGCACGGCAACGTGCCCCTGGTGCAGACGCTGCTCGCTGCCGGCGCTGACGTCAACGCGAGAGACGATGAGCATCATACTGTTGTTCATTGGGCTACTGGTGAGTACTTTCAAGTCATGACTGATAGTCTTAAGAGGGTCCCTAACTGGAAACTTGTTTCAAATTGATATGTTATGGGTTACACACCTTAATAACCGAAATTAGTAAAGGCTTTACAGACTAGCGCAACTTGTCGCGCGACGCGACATTCACCGGTAATTGTTCTACAGTGAAGTTTTCATAGAAATTGCTTTGTTAGAGTCGCGTCGCGCCGGTCTGTACGACGCTTTAAGAAGTCGTAGGTATAGACGAATTAATCAATTTGGATTTGGAAATCAAAAAAAAAAATCTAAGGCACCATTTCCATTCCATCGAAATAGTTACATAGATGAACTATCCAACAAAGAATCATTTAGTTCAGCAGGCTTTTGCCCCTTCACTGAAACAGATGGATGGGAGTGAGTCGTTATCTAAGGGGTGTCACTCGCGGCGAAGCAGCGTTGCCTTCGTGGTTATCATCAGGTGCGCAGCCCGCACGCGAACCTATTAGTTACCCACCGCGCTTATGTCAATCATATGCCGGCTATGAAGTTATTTGTCGCTGCTTTCTCGCTATTATGACACTCAAGTTTATTGTGCAAAATATTTTCTTCCATGCTTTCAGCTGCTCTGCCTCTCAGTATTCCCTTCCAGTCAATGACTATGCTTAAATGGGTGAAAAGTTCACTCATCTACCATAGAAAAGGGAGGATCCTCCGACCAGACGGGTGTTATGCCTGGCGGGCAGCTGCCCTTAAGTTGATTTCGGATAGCCTTTGGCTGCCTGTCCACTGGAGCGGAGAGGAGAGGAGAGGAGCGGAGATATGCCAATATTAACCAATAGAATCTAAACTCCGCTCCCGAGGTGCGATTGTATTGGTTAATATTGGCACATCTCCGCTCCTATCCTCTCCTCTTCGCTCCAGTGGACAGGCAACCTTATTGTCGTTCGCGCGGTAAACTCTAACTGCGCGATGCAGGATTTGTGTGACGTCATGTCATCGATGCGTAGTTCGTATGTGGCGGTGTAACCGCTACGCTATCATCAATTACATAGCAATAAACTTAAGAGCGCTTATCCTAAAAGTTGGTAATATCACAAGATCAAGATTAACTGTATTGATGTTTCTTGATAGGAAGCACCTATTAAAGAAAGTCGGTGGTGCTCTGTGTAATTACCTCATAATACCAAGAAAATTGCAGAATTGCAGTAGTCGATTAATAGCACCAGCCTATAAACCGCGACCTTCAAACTCGTGATAAATGACTCAGACTGGTCACCATGAACTTAATTTACATAATATATTGAGCTGCCAGCCCGGCTCCCACCCCAGATGTCCTTGTAAGCATAGGTAGTTCCAAGTATATAATATAAACGTCTCAAGATCTTTATCACAGACTAGCTTTTTCCCTCGGCTTCTCTCGCGTGGAAGTCGGAAATTATCCCAGGAAAACGTACTACTGAGATAAAAATCTTAGGTGTTAATTCAAGTTATAAACTATCTGTCTGCCTCATCCAAATCTTATGAGTAGCATTACATAATGATTGAATACTATCGTGAATCCATGCAAGCCTAGAACTTTCATTTAGGTTGTGCCAAGATTCAAACTTATTTTAGTGTATTTAAGTGATGTGTATTTAAATGATTCAAACGTATTAACTCGAGGAATAAGATTTTTCATACAAACAAGATTCCCCTTTCCACTCCCTTAAAAGTCGAATTTCCAAAAACCCTTTCTTAGTGCTCCCCTACATTATATATTAAGGAAGCCGTGTGCAAAATTTCACGTTCCTAGTTCCAGTAGTACCTATCGGCTGTGCGTTGATATGTCAGTCAGTCAGTTTCTCCTTTTATATGTATACTTATAAAAAAAATATAGGTACTTTAAGTTGTTGTTTTCCACCTGTGGGCTAATTACGTAATACTTCACCCACGTTCATTGCGTTATTTAAGTACGTTGTTCAGCAGATTTTTTAAATCTATTAAGCAATAGATTAGCTTCAAAACTCTAACTAAAAGATTGTGATTGAAAGTTCGAAGTGTATAGAGTGCCGCGAGTATTCTTGAGGCACTCTAGTGTCACTGCCTCGGCCCGGCTAGGGTGCCGTGAGCGTTGCATTGTCACTGTCACTTGTTATTTAGGTTGGGTTAGGTCAGAACTGTGACCACACAACGCACGAGCCGAGCGAGCGTAGCGAGCGGTGCCGCGGTAGCGGCCGGCGAAGTGCCAGGGTCCGTTTACGCACAATAGAATGTAATGTTTTGGGAATGTGGTGTTTTATAGCGATCTTACCTCGACAATCAAACAAAATACCAAGTGACGTGACTTAGTGACAGTGACAATGACAATCCAATGCTTGCGGCACTTTGGCCGGGCCGAGGCGGTGTTACTAGGGTGCCTGTAGTGGCACTTTATCCGATAGGGATAGAGTGCCACTGGTGGCACTCTATACACTGCCTTGAAAGTTTACGTTTTGGCACTTACCTAAAGAATTTACTGTTCAGAATCCGTACAACCAATGTGTCTTTGTTTTTATATGTTTTAATACATGAAAATATCTAAATAAGTAGGTACTTTTTAAAAACCATTTAAAGGTCAAAAATAACTATGGTAATGCCTCAGACAGGAATTTTCTTTTGCCTAAGCAAGGTGAAAGTAGAGTGAAGAACACACGTACGGGCATGTTATAAATAGTGTTTCAGCGCAAGGTTGCATAATATATGGCAGTGTGGATAATGCAAGTTGGAGATCACGTCGACATGCAAGGCCATTCCGTCTTCCGCTCTTGTGAGTTGTGTGACGAGCACATACGGTTTCCGACAGATTCTTGTTTCCTCAAAGACATAGAAATGAGGAGAAAGAGAAAAGAAACCTTACAGTTTTCATACGATCGATTTTCTGGTCTTATGAACGATGGAAGTTAAAATATTCAGGAGTCGTAAAGAAAGCTAACATTAAGGATACGCAAGCCTCATTCCCAGACTTTATAACGGCGTGCCGTGTCGTCAATAAAGCGCTATTCAAATGCCGCATTGTTATAAGTTATCATAATGAATGTGTTGCGGGGACGATGGTGGTGAGGCTAGTCTATATTTTAGGGGGGGAAGTGGGTTGTCCGGTCTGATGTTATTGAGCGGCCAGCAAGGTCAGGCCCTTGAACCCAAATGGTCCGCAGTCCGATACCTATATCTAGGACTGGCTTTTTCAGAAACTGTGCGCTGAAAGGTCGATTCTGACTGGTTAACGACTAATGTTTTATGCAGGTCAAGTTGACGTGTAAGGCCGAGGTTAGGTGCCCGATATCGCTCGTTCAGATAATAATTATTGTTATTAATTTAGGTACCTACTTACTGTCGTTATTTATGCCTAAAAAAAGACTACATAATTATATCAACGCGTGTTAGATGCTAAGTCAAGTGATCCCAATGCGTTATTGTAAATGATTTGTTGTAAATACTAAGTCGGGCGGTAACTTTTGTAAACTTTCAATTCCGAATCTAAGTACGAAACTTGGGATATTGGAATAGTTTTGATATTTGCCCTTACGTTCATTTTAGGCTAACTACGATCAGCTGTTTTGACATAAGATTATTCACAGTGTGTGGCGAGGTGGGGGCGCTGCGAGCGGTATTAGCGTCCGGCGCAGACGCAGCCACCCCGGACCAGCACGGCGGGTATCCTCTGCACTACGCCGCGCAAATGTGCGGGGCACCAGCTGCTACCGACCATCAAGTATACTTTGGTTTTACCAATTATTTATCTTCCAAATACCGTGAGGTGTTTTAAATAATGTTCGGCACGTTTCTCCGACATAGCGGCTAAATCATTACTTTACTTAAAGCATTGAGAAAAAACCCTTTTTATTGATTATTTCCTATTAAAATCATTAGGCAAGGTGATGATTAGGATAGTGCCCGAGATAACGGAAGATGATCTCGGAATCATAGTGGAGTATGATCAAGCTCTTATCCAACAGAGATCTTTGTTCTGGTCAGGGGTCGTGCATAAATCACGTGAGGCTCAAAAGGGGGGAAAGGGGTTCGGAAAATCACTAAATGTCACAAGGGGGAGGGGCGTTGTAGTGAGATTTTTTCGTTTAACGCGAAAAGTTGTTCCCCAAATAAGTATTTTTCTTTCCATCTTTCTATTTAAGGGGGTTAACGTCGTTCGGCATTTCATACAAACTTTCAAGCCCTTGTTTTTCGAAATGACTGAACCGAAAATGTTCATAACTAAGTTTTTAGACCTTTGTATCCTGCATATGCTTGAAATTTTGTATGAAATGCCGTACGACGTAAACCCTCTTAAAGATAAAATATTCTGTAATCTTTTAAGAGACTGCACCAAAAAATACACGTGACTTTGGGTAGGGGGGCAGGAGTTAGTCTAAAACAACACCACGTATCACCAGGGGGGGAGGGGAGGGGATAAAAAGTTGCTAAAAAACATGACGTTATTAATGGACGATCCTCTACAAAGAACTACGAGTATATAGATAGTGTGGCTGTTCTGATTTACGTTCTTTATTCTATTTAATAATGTTCACAGAGCAGAGGAGCAGCACTTGAAGTGCTTCGGGCATTGGTGAAGGAGGGCGGGGCAAGTGTGGACGTACGGGATGCTGATGGGCGGACGCCTTTGCTTTGGGCAGCATCGGCAGGGTCCGCGGCAGCAGTGCTGGCCCTACACCAGGCTGGATCCAAGGTTGATGATGCTGACAGGTGCGAAAGCTCTTGTACTATAGGACATTTTTGTTAATGGTTACATTACCAAGACCAGAAAGAGACTGCCGTACAGATACTCAATAAGTGACAGAGATGGTGCTTTAAAAAGTCGAATTTATTTGCGGCTACTGTAGCGGAAGCAACTAGAGATGAGATATACCTGCCATTCTCCATACCCGGCCTTTAAGGTATGGGTATCACTAAATACCTGGTACAAATACCAGGTATCAAAATACTTCTAAGTATTTGGGTGTGGTAGGATTTCGATAAGTAAACGTATGCGATAAGTATGGTATGGTATGCCTCCAATATAATGTAGGTACGACGTTTCAAGTACCTATACGTAATTATGCATTATGAGATATGAAATCTTTCCTTCCTACTTTACCAGGCTTAGGACTGTCGGCTAAGAGTATGACGATGGTTATTAATGAATTCTAGTTATTTCTTTATAAATTAATGCAAAATAACATCGTAATAATATTCCCTAAAATAAACAAACTAAGGAACTCTTTCACGTCGTGACAAAAAATGTAATTATGCTATTATGTTCCTTATGCACGTAAAAATAAGTACCCATTTTGTCTAACTTAATTAAATCAACCGAATGTTCATAAAGCACGAATGACGTTTCGGGTCCCTTCGTAAGCTGTCGGGTAGCTTCGGGTTGCTTCGGCGTACCGAACTACCGATAAAACTGGGCGCTACCTTGTGGTAGCGGTTCGTATCGTACTATGCGTCTGACGTCATACCTTCAAGGTATTTACCCAGTATTTCGGTCCGTACCCGGTCTATGTACTGGGAAGCACATACTTGGTATATATACCTCTACCAGTATATACGTCTCATCTCTAGAAGCAACCATAGCCTATAATGTTCCCAATGCAGGGACACATGCCTCCTCTCGGTCAGTGAGGGCCTTAATTAGAGAATGCAATCCCGATCTCGCGGGATCTCGATTTAACGTTTTGAGAGCAGTGGTGATGAAATAATTTACACACACGCCCGCCTGTCAGGGTTCGAACCTATGACCTGCCCGTAAGTTGCGGACTTTACCACAGATTTTTATGATGATGACTTGAAAAAATATGTTTCAGAGACGGGTTGACAGCTCTACATTGTGCTGCCGCTAGAGGACACACGGAAGCCTTAGAAACGTTAGTTGGCTTATGTGGCGCCCGAGTGGACGTAGCAGATTCGCATGGATGTACTCCATTACACTACGCAGCTGCATTAGGACACGCCGACGCAACATCAGCTCTATTGCAACATGGCGCGGATTCTCATCGACAAGATAGAAGAGGTCGGAGTCCAGCGCATACAGCTGCAGCTAAAGGGCAAATAGAAACTGTACGAATACTCGGTTAGTAGACTATATTGGTATTATAATTACTATAGTTACATAATGTCAGTCTATTATTTTGTCATCTGGTTATTTTCAGGTGCAAGAGGAGCTAACCTTTGGTTGCGAAATTCCAAAGGCGACTTACCTTTACACGAAGCAGTGGCATCTGGAAGACGAGAATTGGTAAAATGGCTCTTAGACGGTCGGCCATCCCAAGTTAACGCCACCAATCACGAAGGCCGTACGCCATTACATATAGCAGCAGCTACGGATAACGCTGATCTTTGCCGCTTGTTATTAGACCGAGGCGCTGAAGCTAATCTAGTAGCGAGGTCATCGAAGAACGAACCACTGACACCTTTAGATTGCGCAACAACTCGAGGGCACCGATCTACGGCAAAATACTTGCAAATGCATGGTGGTATGCCAGCCTCTAAATTAGCAAATACAGAAATAGTGATAGATGGTGCTCCAATAACTGCATTACCCACGCGAAGGGTCACAAGTACAAAAATTGACGTTAATGATAGGATAAGAATAGAAAAAAGAGAGGTGGTTGAGCTGACTAGCCCTGGTCACGAAAGGCGTAGGATCAAAGATAAAAATAGCAGTGATACATCTAATGAATCCTCTGCTGATAATCGAAAAAGAATAACAAGAAAAAGATCAGAACCCCATAGATATAAAAATAATAACCATAGAGAGCGTCGAAAAAGACTTATGCACACGCAAAAGAGCTTTAGTGATGGATACGATAGTGAATTTGAGGGCTATGAAAGAGAAGATTCACGCGACCGTAAACAAAAGAGTTCGAAAAAAAATAGATCGAAGAGTGAACCTTCCAGGCGACATAAGCAAAGTGCAAGACATCATCATCGCTACAGATCTCGTTCAGATAGTACTTCAGAATCAGAAAGTTATTCAGAAAAAAGGAAAAGCAGACGTCACAGACGTAGCAAAAAAAAGTGCAGTTCACCCTCAGAAAGTAGTAGTTCAGAATCTAGCGAAAGGCGCAGCACTAAACGTAGAGGAAAAAAAACGTCAATTCATATAGAGCATGATGACGAAAAGCAAAGTGTGAATATAGTTAAGTATAAAACCACAGATAATTTACAGAATAAGGAAAAACACGATAATTTAGCTGCTGATACCGAGTCTAAAGCTGAGGGCAATAAATCAGAACCTGAAAAAGAAGAAAATAAGTTAGTAAAGGCGCACAGTGAGACTGAAACGGATACTTTATCAGTTAAAACCAATATGATTATAACCGAAGCTCAAATTCATATGGAACGACAATCGAGTCAACTAGGCAACTCTGAATTAAATGTAACGGTTGATTCTTCAAACAACGTATCGATTGAGACTACAAATTTGTCTGTAACACACAAAGATATGACAGAGGAAACGATGCCAGACAGTGAAAAACTAGAGATGGAGACTCGTGATAAACAAGCTTCTAAGGATGAAGTTGCGGAAATTCCCAGCAATGAATCTCAAACAGACCCATCACAAGCTGACAAATCGGCCGCAGATAAACAAGATACATTGAATGAAGGCGATCAAACGCAAACTAAAACGTTAACTGAAGATAGCATCAATCAAGAAAAAGTAACAGATGAACAAACTAAAATCAGCAGTAAATCTCAAAGTGAAAAACAAACAGTTGAATCTGAAGCAAAGAAAACAGAAAGTTCAGAAAATTTAAAACCACCGCAACAAACTAGCAAGGATCTTAATCAAGTGTCAGACGATGATCCTAGGAAAACTCCAAATTCTTTAGAATTAACGCGAAGAAAGTCGTTTCAAATATTATCAGGACCGGATGAAACAACATCACCAACTAAAGATGCATCTGGAGAATTAAAAACAAGTTGTGATGTGCCTAGTATTGAACAAACCGAAACTCAGGAAAAAGGAAATGATACCGCTGGGGAACCATCCCCAGCGGTATCATTTTCAAATAAAGATGTAATTATTGATCCCGACGAATCTAAAAGCAAAGCTGATCATTTAATGGGGGAGTCAGTTGATCACAGTTTGGATCCTGAAACTGATAAACAAATTCAAGATAGTATTCTACAAAAAGATAGCAGCGAAAGCAATGTGATGAGTTCAGAAGAGAGGAGGAAGGACTTTGCGTCTACCACCGGAAGCAGTACTGAAAATGCTCAAAGCAATGATAAAGGCCTCGTCTCCGTGCTAGACGATAGTATCCCTACGAGTGATCGTGCGGTTCAACAAGTTATCTTGGAGAATTTATCGGAGGAATTTGATGTAGATGTGTCGTTGCCCCAATCATCACCCAAAGATAGGATAAGAAAGACTTCAAAAGAAAGCCAAGGCAGTAGTCGAAAGAGCAGTATTTATGAAACAGAGAGTTATAAGGTATTATCGGATATTGCCAGTGCGCCAGATGTTACAACAGGGATTCTCAAAAAAACATCTATTAAGCAGGATGATGGTTCTTTAGAAGACGGAGAAGTATTTGAGGGAGACAGACTCTCAAAAGATGGTTACTTAGGTAGAGTACCCAGTGTCAGTGATAATGAACTGTACAGTCATAGCGAGGCAAATGGCAGAAGGAAACGTTTTCGGAAGAAGGGCAGGTCAAAAAGTCGTATTACTATTAGATCCAAAAGCGAAAATTCCGAGAGGGGCTATGAATCCAGTGGTTTAATGGACTCTGGTTTTGAACCAAGTCCCAGAGCTATTCAGCGCCGAATCGTAAGTCCTCGGCTGGCTGCTTATTACCAACAAAGAAATGCTAGCGGCAGGTACTCAGGAAAATCTGATAGTCGGATCCCGGTACGAAAACCAGGAGATAAAAACGCTGTTGATATGAAGTCCGTTACTCAGAGAATCCAAACAAATATGAGAAGGTATTTTTATCTAGCAAAAATTTACATCATCACATAATAGTAACGTTGTGCTCTTGCATAGCGATTTTTGCTTTACTAATAATAAAAAGTGCATTATTTATTATATCAGCCTGCTTGCATACCTTGTCCTGTCTTTTTCTCTCTAATATTTTCTGTAAATGTTTACAGGTATTATTGCGAAAGGAAGATTTTTCAACATTTATTAGAATTAAAACGACTTCAAATAAGAACAAGCAAAGCAAATGAAGCGGTCCTTGTAAAAAGAGCAATCGAAGAGTACAATAAATCGAGTTTAGCTAACGTGGGATTAGGTCCATACAATACTCCAGATTTTTCCTTCAGTAGTTTTGAGAAATTTCTTTACGAGAGCTTGAGAAAGTTGCAAAAAAGTAGCAAGAAACATTTGGATAAACTGCCAGAGAAGCCTTTTGAGTTTGATTACGGAGAAAGTGACCTGTATAAAATGAGTGCAATTCCTGACAACCCTTGTCTTTGCACTAGTAAGACTCACAGATGTTTCCATGCAGTGCATGCGTATACTGGCATACCGTGTTCGGCATACAGTAAGTATCTTCTTTTTTAGTGCAGGAGTATCATACAAAAAGGCGAGAAATTAAATGGTGGAATATAATATCACTGATACTTTTATCATCATTTCAGTACCGTACAGGTGGAACCATCACACAATGCCAAAGCCTGCAACAGCCGGCCCGAGCTCAAAATCAAAAGGATTTCTCCCGAAGATCAATTCTAAACCACCAGCAGGTGGTAGTAAAGCACACGTCACGCTGGAAGTCTCCCACGGAACAGAGAAGCAGCTGATCGCATTGCCAGCGGAGAAACTGGATAAGAATAAGCGATATTACGTCACATTCACTGTTAAGGGTTCCGAACCGACGTCAGATAATGACAATTCTTCTCCAAGCGCGACGTTAAATAGTAAGGGTGTGAGAACAGGTTGATTGTGATAATAGTTTACGATATGAAGACAAACGCGTGCTAATCACTGCCAGTTTTCAATATGTGTTAACTTGACGATAGAGCGCGTAATGGCAGATCATTAATGCACTTTATGTTCTAAATAATGATTCAAGTGATTAGACTGAATGAAGCCGCCGTCCATTACGTCAAATAAAAAGGGCATATTTATTTTTATAAATTTAAAGAGAAGTATATTATAATAAAAGATAATGTATATCCGGCAGATTCTCTATTGTAATTTAATATCTTTAGATATAAGTAACTAAATGTTGTGTAGTCTTCCTGTTAAAGCGTTGTAATGCACAGATCAAATGATGAAAATTGTAAGTACTTAAAGCGCCGATTGTTGTCTGCACAAAATACTCAACAGTATTAAATAAGTGAAAAATATTAACAGCTTTTTGAATAACCTGCGTCAGTTGCGACTGGTGTGATGCTCTTTAAACACCAACGTATACCATTCCGAACAGTTTTAGTCACCCCTGGTCTTCCGTAGCGTTTTGTAGGTAACCTAAGGCATGTGTTTTAGAAACCAATAATAAATGTATGCTGGCAGATAAGAGAAAAATATAAAGTCCATTTCGATAGAAATACATAATATATTTAATAACCTAGCAAAATTAGGGATAAAGCCTTATATAAATTACACAAATATAACTATGACGTATACAACACTGAAAAGACGGGCTTCCGCATCAGAAAGGTAATACAAATTTGTAGATATACTTATACTCCCAGTAACAAGGCAACGCCGGCGAGGGTCCAGCGAGTGGGCTTATCTTTGGTCTTCAAATTGAACGTCCAGACGAAAGTCGGACCACGCATACTGGAGGAATAGTAAATGTTTTTGAGCATATAAGTTTAAAAAGTTACAAACTAACAAAAAAATTGCAAGATAGAAGGAAGCGAATTCGACAAGCAGAAACATATCCTATTTTATGTGACCCTATTGGGCTACGCTACCATTGCCTTCCATGATGAAAAAAAATGAAGGCAGTGATTTGTCATACCTACTTAAATTGACAACTCACCGGATCTTATAGACGGGACACTCGTAGACATTCCTGGTGTCCTGCTTATCCTGCGTGACGGCGCGGACGAAGATGACGGGCATCATGGGGAACAGCTCCATCATCAGCGACTCCACGATGCCGCCCGTCATGGTGTCCCAGCGCGCGCCCTCCATGTACAGGCCGTGGATGTTGGCGCCCTCGCGCGGCGGGGTACTGCGACATGGCGTATTTATTTATTTGTATAATTTATAACTAGCTTTGGCCCGCAGCTTCGCCCGCATGGATTTCGGAAAATATTCCACGGGAACGTACGGATTAAAAATACCCTGTGTTAATCCAGGTTACAAACTATATATGTGCCAAATTTTCTGCAAATCCGTTTTTGCGCCATGATGACCTGACGTCGTGCAAATCTTGCATCGCGCCCTTTCATCCATTTTCTTCCATTTGAAAGTCGGAGCGTGCAGACTGATATAATTTGCTAGTACAGGGTGTCCAGTGGCAGATTTCAAAGTCCGAAAAAAAAAAAAATCCAATACAAAATATTATGTTTATTGTAATTTAAAAACAACAAATGCGGATTTAATTTTTTGAAAACCACGTTCTCCAAATGGCGGTCATCGAGCCTGATACACTCTTCGAGTCTAGCACACATGTTTTCAAAAACGCATTTACAGAGCGACTGGGGAGTCCCGCTGACTTCGGAACGAATATTTTTTTAAAGTTGTGTCACAGTGCTCGAATTTGTTTTTTTTAAACAACGGATTTTAAGTATCCCCATAAGAAAAAGTCATACGGGCTTAGATCTGGTGGACCTAGGCGGCCACGGTATGGTGCCGTTTCGGGATATGTTTTTTTTCTGGAAATAACTGCTGTACTACATTTATGAACACATTAGCAGTATGAGCTGTGGCCTCGTCCTGCTGGAACCACGTGTTTCGGTTAAAGTATGCACTATTCTGTAGTTCCAGTTTAAAAAAATAATTTATATCTCTTCGAATTTGTAGTTAGTCTGACCACGTTGGTTTTCAAAGAAATAAGGTAGAAACCATAACACGATCAACAATTTCGTCCGTGGCTACCGTTGGGTCCTGGTCAGGGTCTATTTATTTGGTCTACCTATGACTGAATGAGTTTGATCAATGGTCCATCACGTAATCGATGAATACCTTAACAATTATTAAATCGACGTGGCGACGGCGTGCTTCAGGCAGCGAAAAACACTCGAAATGTACACCTCGACGACAAAAGCGGGGGTTCTCGTGAGACTGATTCCGGAAACACCTACGAATGGTTAACAGATGAAACGCAATACAAATGTTTATCTACGCCTGCCGGTATAGCCGCTAACTACTTCCTACTTCACTGTTCCATGGATACAAAAATATCCGCAGTGCTTGCGCTTACAACGACGTCCCCCGCGTCCCTCTTACGTGTTGCGTTCAGAAACCACGTTTGTTCAAACTTTGAAATCTGCCACTGGACACCCTGTACATACTTATATCCCGGTTTGAGCTATTTCGTCTTCCTCACTTTTGACTCAACATTCAAATCGTACTTCATTTGTCATCTGATCACGCCCCTGGTCCCAGTTAGTCAGCGCTTAAACGGGTATTACACTACACTGAATCAGGGCCCTTAATTAAGGGAGCACTAAGGGAGCGCAACCTGATTAGGGACCCTTACTTATTTACTACACCTCTCTTATTCTTTGTTAGGGACCCTGATTCAGTGTAGTGTAACACCCGCATTACTATTTCATGCGTGACATTTTATTTTAAGCACTACTACGTAAGCCGCAGATGCTTTGACCAAGAAGAAAGTTTGGCCGTCCGAGTAATCAAACGTGTGTGAGCAAATACGTAGTCATATAAGTCAGACGTTAAACCAAGACTTTTTTTATCGCCTGCACTGTGTAAGCATATAAAAAGTTAGGACCTGCGTAACACACTTTCAATCACAATCTGAATTATTTTGAAGGATATTGCTAATCCATTGCTTCATATGTTCGAAAAATTTGTCTGCTCAACAACGTAGTTACTGCAATGAATGTTGTTGAACTGTCAAAATGCAAGCCATTGCTACTGTTAGTGTGTTACACACTTACCCCGCAGGTGCTAAACCATTTCATTTCCCAGTACATACTTGAAGTCCTGCCTAGATTTCTTGGTGACGTCGCAGTTGAGGCACATTTTGTCGAGGGGCCACTCGTTCTTGCGGGCCGTCTGCTGCATGATGGCCGTCAGGAACGACTGCGGGTTGAAGAACCCTGCTAGCCAAACCGCCGGTGGCAGCTGGAAATGATGAGTCAAGTTACAATGTGAATTCTGTTCGTCAAAAGGAGGCATCTACTGACATGAATGACACAGAAAAGCATTACGAGTTTCTTTAAATTCAAGCATGTATAAGGAGTGTCTACTCGTAGTAAGAAGTTACAAAGAACAGAAAAGATGTTAGTATACAAGTAGGTACGATGACGTATGGTATGTTGCATGCCACGCCGTTTTGACCAATATTAGGAAGAGATCTGAGAACTAACAGACCCGGATAGTCGACTAAGCAAAATAGCGCATATACAGCGACCACATCTTAAGATTTATCGATTAAAATTAGTGACAACATACATTGAAGTCCCCGGTCCAGTTCTCAAGCTCACTGAGTCGCTGGCAAAGGTCGGCGAACCACGCGGCCAAGCCCAACAGGCTGGGGTAAGCCAGACTACTCCATGATGCTGGCACTTGGTCCATGAACAGAGACTCCATCAGCATCTCCATGTCGTTGCTGATGGTGAGCTCACCCTGAAAAACAGGTTGAGTTGGATAGATACATTGATCAAACAAGCCTTGAGAATCACTTCTTTAACCGATTCGTTGCGATGTCCAATTTGTCAAACTTATAGCTGTGACGCTGAACAAAAATAACGTGACACGGCTGCCGAGCCAAGCGCCATACGAATAGATGACACGCCTCCCGTGTTTTCAGCCATGCGTAAAAGAAAACAGTATTTTGACCATTTTTTAAATGTTTTAGGCCTGAATGTTTTTAGTAACATTCGAAATCTAACGTGGACGGTTAGGAACGTTGTGTGAAGTGATTACAAGTGTTGCAATAACTGTATTTTTGGAAATGGATGGTAAGTGAATTTTTTAATACAGATGTGCTAAACCTTTTCAGCTAATTTTTTATTTTCTAACAATTTGAGTGATTATGAGGTATTAAATTAGATCTAAAAAGATTGTTTTCATTTTGCTCATAGTTTAGTAATGTCAACTATTTAAAGCAAATGAAAAACTGTTTAGCACATCTGTATTAAAAAAGTCACTTACCATCCATTTCCAAAAATACAGTTATTTTGTCACTTGTAATCACTTCACACAACGTTCCTGACCGTCCACGTCACTACCTTTCAAATGAAAAAAAAAACCATTGAAATCGGATCTCATAAGGCAGAGATATCCAGTAGCCCCCTTTTTGCCCCATTTTGGAGGAAACTACCCCTCCAATCAAAAATCCCCGACGACAAAAAAATTCAAAAAATTCGTAATACCTGTATGCCAAGTTTCATCTAGATCGGTTGTAAAAAAAAATACAATATCCAGAAACGAAGGAAACGAACTTAATTTACGTGAAAAACGAAGAAAGCTTTATATCGAGTAGATCTCCCTAATAGTTAAATTGAAGGAGTTACCATCGACTTCAGAATGACACGGCTCCCGTGCCTAACGCCACATGCAAAAAAGAATGATGGCACGGGAGACGTGCCATCCGCAACGAATCAGTTAAAGCGACGATAACCAACTATTAATGATATTATACTGAAGATCACGTCTAAACGAGTAGTGTTAATGATTTGAAAAATATATATGTCGTGGCGCGAGACGATGGTGTCAACTCGCACCTCGTCCAGTTCTTATCAGCATGAGACGAAGGTGTCAGTCACACCTCCTCTAACTCTTAAGATCAAGAGGGTCTTTGTTCCTGATTATGAAAGGCGACGACGTAAATTTTTTTGCGTCGAACTGGGCCGGTAGTCGGCTGGGTGTTCTCGTGGGAACGTTTTAAGACGATAAGAGTTAAGCATCAGAGGAGCCTGTATCAGGCAGTCAGTTCCATTCAGGCCGCGAGATCGACTGAGCGCGACCCGCGGACTCGTTACGCCCTTCTAATTTAATCAATGAAAAGCTTTGGTTATGAGTTATATGTCGACTTTTCTAGTTACAGTGATTATACGCGTTTCCTTTGCACACGAAGTAAACAGACAGTTACATAATGAACGATTTATTTGATAATTACGCCCTTCGGATATCTTTTCTAAGCCCCTCGGTCGCTCCGACACAAAAAATTAAAATTAAGCGAAATTGTTCGGTTTTTTGTAATTATGCGAAAAATTTGTAGTCAGTAAAACCACCCATGACGTTAACAACACTCCTTTTTCATGCTTTGAATCAAGTTATCAAAGTCTTGCTGTGGGATATTGTCCCCGGTCCTGCTAAGATGCCAAAAAAGTTGCTCTTCAGTCGCAATGTTTGCAGGAAAATTCTTCAAAACCCTTCTTTGGAACATGTCCCACGCGTGCTCTATGGGATTTAGGTCTGGTGATTGCGCGGGCAAGTCTAAGACCGATACGTCGTGCTCCTCCAGCTAGCTGGACACCACTCGCGCTGTGTGCAGACTTGCGTTGTCGTGCATGAGCGTAAATTATTGACCCATTGTAGTCGATGGGGGGTATTTTTCAGCAGTCATGGTGTTTTTGATCCAAACGAGATCTGTTCTTCCACTAACACTAATTCCCGCCCAAACCATAATTGTCCCGCAGTGGTATGGATGGACTTCCTGAGGTTACTGCAGACGGCTCTCACGTCTAGGAACTCGCCATACACGTACTCTTCATGAACCGGGATGGAAACCGAATCAGGACTTATCGGTAAACAGCACTACAGACCACTGGTTATCTTCCCAGAGCAAATGTTCACCAGCCCACTGTAATCTTCGACCACGATTTCCTCGGCGTAGTGCTGGAGTACGAAGCGGTTAATAACTTAATATACGAATATTTTAGATTATGTTTATGTTACATAGTGAAATTAATTTGTAAAGTTATGTCTAACGCGGATAAAAAACTGAAAATTACGCAACAGTTATCAAGCGTATTTTTCTGAAACCTTCACCATTTTAAGGATAATTAAAATATTAATCTTTTAGTATACGTGTTTTATTAAAATACCTTTTGTTTCATGTATAATAAATTAATAATGCGTCAAATTGGTGACAGCGCTCCTTGATGGGAGAGTTCTATTACTGGCTGGACGTACGACGCGTTGCGTGAGCTCCGAACACGCAAGCAAATACAAGGTCATTGGTATATAACTAACTCAAAAAACTATAAGAGCTGTAAAATGAGCATACATTTTTCTGCATAAGTCGACAACATAAGTTTTCCTAATTCTGTACGAATGGACCTATGAAAACCAAACCTTTTCGAAGCTTCATGCTATAATTTTCGAGCTCACTTTGCTCGCTCTCCCAGTATACATTCTCTTGATTCTTCAACTATTTGCATAAGTCGAAAAAGTAAAAAAGTAACAAATTTTGAGGCGGCGCCAAACACACAAATGCTAGTTTGATGGATCTTCGTTGAATGTGTGCTTGGCGCCTCAAGGTGGTCCCATAGGTCAAAACTCCCTATTTAACTCATTGGTGAATAATGACTATTCAAGTATTCATATAGCACGATGTCATCACTACGACCGTACCTATCTAGGGGTAGTGTAATATCAGTGCTATTTACTTCAATATCACCTTTTTATCGACCTTGAAAGTGAACGCATCATTGTTGTTGCTCGCTATTTATCTGTGACTCATCCGTGCAGTGTTTGTGTTTAGTGATTTCTAAGAATTACTAATTATTTTGTTATTTGTATGTGATGGAATTCCAAGAACAGGGTGAGTGTTTTATGAATATTGTGTTTTACGCATTTATTTATATGTACTTTTCGTTTAATGTGGGTGCTACGCCAACCTATTTTTCTCAATATTTTTTTCTGTTAGTGTTTCTTTAACAAGAGCTGGAAACTGTTTGGCCCCAACTGATTCGGTCCCGATTTAGTTTACAATGGTGGTACATCTATCTATTTTATGAGGAACATCATTCTAGCTGCTCCAATTTCCCTGCGCGACCGCAATATGTGTGCTACGACGCGGCACAGCACCGTAGACGCAGCGTAGCAATTGCTACGAAACTTGATATTAATTTTATATTTTTATTTCAGGTACTAAAATCAAATGTTTCTTTTCAAGGAGGCATTTATTTGAGCTGTGGTGTTCGTACAAACCCTCAGATCGTAAAAAATATGTTTAAGAAGTTTTTTTAGAGTCTCTTAAGAATGCCTAAAATGTAGACATTGCTCTTTTATCACATCGAATGGTTAAGTCAGCACGTACTAAAGATAGACTTTAAAATAATTATTCTAATTGGTTAGACGAAAATGAATGTGTAGAACTGACAAGAAGTGTTGAACAGTGCCATTTACAGCAGGAGCAACCGGGGCCATAGGCGGGCGACCCAGGAAAGACTTTTCCGATATTAGTTCGCGCAGGGCCGGTTTTAGAGGTCTGGAAGCCTTTTTATTGTATTTAAAGCTGGAAATATAATATCCTTTGTTTAGTATTGACGGATCATGCCACAATAAAATTTCATATTTAATTGTAAGTTATAATCACAGAACAGATAAAGGTTATAATAGTATTTTTATATAATTATGAGGATTATGTAGCTATTGCTATTAGTATAATGCTATTTAGCTTTAGTAATTAAGAATGTATAGATTTTACAACAATGAATTGCATTTCCATACCATATTGCTTTATCAAAACTGCGTACGATTTAAATATTATTTTTTCGAGATTTTCTGATTCTTGTACACCATTTATAATAATTTCTACGAAGTGTATAGAGTGCCGCGAGTTTCTTGTGGCACTCTAGTGTCACTGCCTCGGCCCGGCTAGGGTGCCGTGAGCGTTGCATTGTCACTGTCACTTGTTATTTAGGTTAGGTTAGGTTAGAACTGTGACCACACAACGCACGAGCCGAGCGAGCGTAGCGAGCGGTGCCGCGGTAGCGGCCGGCGAAGTGCCAGGGTCCGTTTAGGCACAAGAGAATGTAATGTTTTGGGAATGTGGTGTTTTACAGCGATCTAACCTCGACAATCAAACAAAATACCAAGTGACGTGACTTAGTGACAGTGACAATGACAATCCAATGCTTGCGGCACTTTAGCCGGGCCGAGGCGGTGTTACTAGGGTGCCTGTAGTGGCACTTTATCCGATAGGGATAGAGTGCCACTGGTGGCACTCTACTAATAAATATTAATAATAGTTTTTATTTAATCAAGTACGAGACGTACTTGATTAAATAAAAACAATTATTAATATTTTACATCGTTCACAACAAAACAGAATCACTAAAAACAGTTTTAGAAGAGCGAGCGGTCATAGCTCGCTCTTTGGGTGCGGGACCACCGCCGCGCCGCCGCCGCCGCGCTGCCTGTTACTTAAATTAGGAGCTTAGTTAGACACTAAAAGGATTTTTTTTATTTTCCGCTTTTCAGTTTTTTTGTAAAAAAATTTTTGCTTTGCACTCCGAATTTTGATGCACACAAACGAGACTTGCAAGTAGAAACACTTAAATGAGGAACTTTGAGGTTCTTAAAAACGAACAGCGTTTAATTAACAACGTTCTTCATTTTATTATATTTTTTTATTTATTATTGTAAGTGGTATATTTCCTTCGATCAATGCATTTATTTATTAGCTACAGAAATGAACATCGCACCTTGAGCCCCAACTCTGTCTCCTTCAGAGACCTTCGAATCTCCCCCATGAGGCGGTTCATTCGTTCACACTCCTGAATAGCTACGATGATGAAGGGAGTCAACTCCTCCACTTTCCCCATCAGTTCCGCCAGATTGAAAGGTTCAGGTATTCGGTCTTGGATGTCATCTAATATCAGTCGGACCTAAATAAATGTTAAAACTGTTAATGAGATATGATCTACTAGGACTATAGTAGTCTGTTGGTTAAAGTCATAACATAATCAGCCTATTAATGTTCCCACTGCTGGGACACAGGACTCCTCTCTGTGAGAGGGAGTGGGCTGTAATCTACCACGCGGGCCCAGTGCGGGTGCAGTGCTGGTAGATGTCACATGTCTTCAAATTTTTGGTTCTAAGACATGCCGGTTTCCTCACGATGTTTTCTTTCACCGTTTTGAGAGCAGTGGTGATGAAATTATTTACACAAAGTAAAGCGCCTGCTTGGGTTCGAACACGACCTTACAACTCGCAAGTCGGGGCCGTTACCACTGGGCCACCACTGCTCCCTCTGGGCCACCACTGCTCCCTGCACTGTCTGTTGGTTATCTAATAGTAAATAAAGGATGCAAGGTACCAATTCGTCTTTAGTCGCACCACCTCCTGCCTGCGCGCCGGTATCTCTCGGTTGCATTTCAAACACCACCTTTTAGAATTTATAGTCATTTAAATAACGGATCTCGTCAGGTACCTAACCATCTTATCACGTAGAGTACATATTTAACATATTTCATGTATTGGGTAAGTGAAGTAAGTCAGTTCGTTCTAAAATGAAAAGGTCGCAACCCGAGTTTAAAGACATACCTTGAAGAGTCTTTCAGAAACAGTGGTCAAGTATCCTATTTCAGCGTTAGGATGCAATCCATATAAGTACGGTGTTTCGTCTGGTAAAAAGTCATCGATGTAGGAGTGGTACCCAACGTAATCAGAGTTCGGTGGTGATATGAAGCCCGGAGCTAGTTGCAATTCACCGTCCACCTGACGAAAAACGAAGAAAAAGTAAATTAATATTGATTAGAACTTCAGACCTGTGGTATTTTAAACATGAGGCAAAAATTATAAACTGGTTATACCTAGTAGTTATACCATTATTGGTTATTTTCCTGAAGATTACCGATATCAATTTAAAGGCTATATAAAAAAGGCGTATTAATGTCGCGCTTATTAAGGTGCAACCAGATAGCGGTCGATCGACGCCGATTGATGACATTGACACACACACGTTCAGATCGATCCAGATCCAGTGCTGCATGGCATCCGGTTCACGATCGACCATCGATTATATTTTGAGGTGATCAACATCGACTAGCCGGCGTCGATCAACCACAATCAAATTACTCTTGTAGTATTTACTTAATTCTATCATACGACTGACCAATTCCCCCTGCATATATTCGACCAGGAAGGTGCGACAGAGCCGCCTGTCCCAGTCGTCGGTGATGTGCCCGCCATACATGATCTCTCCGAACAGATAGCGCAAGTCTTCCCACGGCACACGAGGATTCGCCTCCAAATAGTTAAACAGTACGTACACGCAGATCGTCAGGTCGCCGAAGTTGAATGGATACACCCTGCAAAATGATTTCATACATGCCAAAGCGAAAGTGAATATAAACTATTCATAATGCAGTGTTTTAAATACACTTGCTTTTTTCTTTACACAATCGCACTAGTGCGGTAATGGAACTTCTCCGTGCTGTCATAGTCCATTCCTGCCAGAAATTCGGAAAGGTGTTTTTTACAATTATTTCTAGTCATGGTTAGTATTATCCATTTTACCATTGAGCTTACTGTGAATAAAGTTGACCCTAGAAAAGTAAAAATGAATCTTAAGTACCTGTTCCACCCTTGTGGGCCGAATTTCCGTCTCTCAGCTACAACAGCATGGAAATAACATAGAGCAAACAAAACAGATTTGAACTCCGCCTCCTTGCTGCACATCTCCATGGTCTCTTGACTAAAGCAGTCCAGGGCCTGTGGAAAGAATTTGAAAAACGGCTTATAAGTAAGACCCGGCGCTAAATATGGTATAGCGCTACAAGGATCTCTTGGCGCGTGGCCAAAATCGGAACTAACAACGCTATCAAACGCTATCATATTGCACGACTCGTAATGCGAAGCATTAGAGTGTGCTCTACGATCGAAAAATTTTTTTGCCTCATTTCTGTAACTGTTTTTATTGTTACACTCCTGCTAGTGCACAAAACCTACTTAATTTATATACCATTGTATAGATGATTAAATGGAGATTAATACTGTACTTTTTAACAATTGATTTAATGCAGCAGAAATGGAAAAAGCATAAAAATTGTTGAAAAAAAATTCCTGTCCGTCAATTTATGAATCCTGAAAACATTGTAGCTTGCGTTAAAATCAAGAGTCAATTTTTTTTTATACATTCATTTCAGCCGTAGAAGGAACCCTATTGAAAATGGCTCTTTTATTCAAAGTAGTTTAATTATAATTAATAAAATACTAACTAAAATATAATATCTTTAAATATTTCCAACCTTTGACTTGAAGTTGCCTAGCAACCGCCAAGTAAATATCTTTGTTAGTCGTTGACATTACGACTTCATGAAAAGTGATAAATTGTTCATTTATAAACTATGTTTTGAATTTCTTTTTCGTTTATGAATGAGTGATAAGTATGAGGCGTGCACTTTTGGATTATCCAAACTATTCTTTCAATACTTTTCACAAAACAACTACAACAGCGCCCCCCTCTTAACGTTATTCAAGCGCCAAAAGATCCTTATAGCGGTGTAAGTCGAATTTTAGAAACCCACTCACTCATATCCCGACGGCTATGTGACGTTGTCACTCATACCCCCAAGCCCCGTGACGCTTTCATCAATATCCCCGCAGCCCGGCAACATTGGCACTCACCCCCTGCGGCCCCGTGAGCTGTCACTCATATCCCCCGCCCCGACAGGCTGTCACTCATCCCCCCCGGTCTCGTGACGCTGTCACTCATACACCCCCGTCCCGTGATGCCTTCACTCATAAGTCCCGTCCAGTGGAGGTGTCAGTCATACCCCCCAAGGCTCCGTAACGCTGTCAGTCACCCAACAATGTGACGCTGTCACTATACCCCTCTGTCCAGTAACGGTGTCACTCATAGCCCCCCGACCCCATGACGCTGCCACTCATACGTTGCCGGCTCCGTGACGCTGTCACTCATACTTCCCCGTCCCGTGACGCTGTCACTCATACCTCCTGTCCAGTGTCAGTCATACCCCCAAAGCCCCGTAACGCTGTCGATCACCCAACGTAATGTTGTCACTCATACCCTCCCCGTACCGTGACGCTGTCACTCATACCTCCCGTCCAGTGGAGGTGTCACTCATACCTCCCGTGATCCCGTCCAGTGGAGGTGTCAGTCATACCCTCCAAGGCCCCAAGGCACTGTTACTCACACAACGTGACGCTGTCACTCATACCATCCCCGGCCCGATGAATCTGTCACTCACGAATAGTCACGATTGTGAGTCCGCCTGAGGCAACACGATGCGTTTTAGTACCGAATATGGGTTTGACGCAGAATGTGCACTCGCAAAATGTCCACTTGACGCAATATGTGCACTTTGCAAAATACGCACTTCGCAAAATGTGCAATTCTCAAAATAGCACTTCTGCAACAAAAATGCATCTATGCAAATGAGCATTTATGCAACTGTATTGTTATCGAAAGAATTTTAAATTCTTGTTTTTATTCTTATTTTTTTTGGTAAATCCAATATTGTATGACAAAGTCATAAATAGATAATTTCGGCAACTATTAACGGCGTTCTAAACCTACTATATATCACGCTTATCAAGTACGGTACCTAAGGCGCTTATTTCTATTCCCTTATTGTGAGAGTTATTTAAAAACATAATACATAAATAATAAGTAATAGTTATTTATATTAAACAGCTTACCTTATGCAAGTTAGCCCACATGCCGATAGGCGGCTCATTTGTTATTTTGAGGGACGACTCTAAGATTCCTTGCGGAATTATGTGGTAAACAGCTTCAGCGGCCGGCTCAGCACTTAAAAATAGCCTATAAAAAGAAAGAGATTAAATTCCCAACAGTGAATGAAATGGCCATTTATATTTACCTATAACTCTATTACCTATACTCAGGCTCAGGATTTTCAAAGCACTCTTCCATTTTCTTCTCGAGTGCTGCGAGCCACTTGGCGACCAAGTGAATATTTTGCAAGATGACCCAGTGGCCGTTAGCTGAAGCGATACCCATGGCCTCTTCAGCGACCACCTCCTGACCTTGACCCAAAGAAACGATGTGGAAATTCTTCTTATCAGTCGCAAAGCCTACTTTACGACCCATCTTTTCTAAATCCTGAAAACAACGTTTTAGTTAAAAATAATTTTAAGTAAAACAATTTAAGGGTTCATCTACAACGAGAGTTGCTACACGAGAAAAATATGTAGATAAAGCGTACGTTTAAGTCTACATGTTTTTTTTTTATTACTCCTGTATCGTAGGTGCAAACATTTATTAAACTCACTTATATAAAGAGCCAGACACAGACTAGATTTTTGTTTTTTAAATCCGATTTAAAAAAAACAGTTTACCTTTAATGGATCGACACCAGCAGAAAGAATGAAGAACATAGCTGTGGTGGAATTGGACTCCTCGTAAGACTTCTCTAACGATGGTGTACGGGCCTCAACGTATTTCGTGCCCAAATTCTCTTCACAAAATGCACTAAAGGAATGGTAAAGATTTTTTTTTAAGATTTTTCAGAAGGACCTCTATAATGGCAGGGATGTCCGCCATTGCTCCCGCGTGGTGGCACTAGTGAGTTTGTTGGTCATAATTTGAATTTCTGGCGGTCGAGATGGTCCACAATTCACCCAAAAATCTAAGTGCAATCGATACGGTCAAACTGTGTGCACGAGAATTCCCTAGAACTGTCTGAATAAACGTACCTAAGTTGCAACATCCTAATCCGTGGGAGATCGGAGATATGGGCTGTAAAAGTTTGCAAAGAATTCATTTTTTAACTTGGGATTTTCACAGTTGTGGTGCCAAAATAGTCATGCTGTGGATTGTATTATGTACTAACGATGTCATAGATGCTATTAACGTTATTACACTAAAAATAATTAAGATGTACAGTTGACATAATAATAATAGTAGTAAGTAAAAATAGTTGTAGTTCTCATTGATGGTATTGTATTGTCATTGACAGTATTAAGGTATTCATTTATTTTAATTGTATATTCTGCACTTCAAAATACCTCTTTCAAGCAACGTAGATTGCTAGGTTTAGTTAATGTTGATAAAAGAAATACGTTGCGTTGCAATTATCAATAGGTATGTTAATAACTAAGTTGAGCTCCTTAAGCTCTGAGTTGAGCTACACGATCACTGACAAATGCGTGCATTGACTGGACCAGGTCTACTCAAATCTGTATGGTACTTTCCTCAAAAGACCATTTCAGATACAAATCTACATGTTCCTCAAATGATCTGACCAAGATTATTTCTGGGTTTTTATACAAGGTGGAGACGACAATACAACAAAAAAATTAACGGCGTGTCCATAATGACGTTCCCATTCTGTATACAAAAATTCAATTGAATATATTCAATAGTTTAGTCATTATAGCTCGGCAAAATCCATAGTCGGATCGGGCTATTCCGTTTATCCACCCCAAAAATCCACCCTAAGGTGAATATTCTGAAATGTATGCCCGAGAAAAGGCCTAGTTGGATAAACGGAATTTACAGGCTTAGGGTGGATCCGGCATACATTACATTTAATTTGTTTGAAAAACTCATTATTTTATTTCGAAGCTAGGATTTATTTGAAAGTTCCCAAATACTCTGAAGCATTAGTAGTGCCAGTATTTTAATTTTTTGTTGTATGGTAGTCTCCACATTGTATACACATTGACATTAATGTATTTTATATAATATACAATGACATATATATTTACTTTTTAAAGCATTATATTCTTATAATTATTGTGAATGTGAAGACTATGTGGGTCATTCCTTTTATTTATCCTTATAATTTTTTTTCTCAGTTAGTTTTTATCATGGTCTGGCAGCTTGAGTAATTTATGCGGCCTATCCAAATGTCCTTTCTTTGGTATTGTTCGTCGAATCGTTGAGCTCTTTAAACTCTCTCTCTGAGTTGAGCTGCACGATTACTGACAAATGCGTGCACCGACTAGACAGGTCCACTCAATCTGTGTGGTCCTTTCCTCAAAAGACCATTTCAGACACCAATCCACATGGTCTTCACATGACCTGACCAAGATTATGTCCAAGATTGTGACCTTTGCGTTTGTTTCGGCCTTTCTTCTCAGAGTAGTCAGATAGGAAACGCCGACATCATCTAGTTAAAAAAATATGATTGACGTGTAAAAGTGTTTATACCATTCCCCCTCTAAAAAGCTTATTTTATTCACTGAAAACAGTGAATAAAAAGCTCTTTTAATCACTATTTTGGTGTTTGAATTTAGAACACGTCAATGTATTCGACCGCTATTTCAATGCTATATAACCTCCTTAACTCTTTCGACACCACCCATTTTCATAGAATTCATACGCCGTGCCGCCATAATCCATGCTACATATTGGAAGTCTACGACTTTTATTATTCGTAGTTGGAACTGAAACCTCCGGGAGGGTTGCCGGAATTACGTTTTGTTAAAATATACTTCATATTTTATTTTCACGGTTTATAATTTATATTCGCTAAAAAAAAACTACATTTAAAATGAACCCTCGGCGAGGGCTCTCTAGGTGAACCCTCCAGGAGGGCTCCCACCACTGAACGTTAACCTTCCTTTTTTCTTCATTAAATGTCTATTTTCGCTTACATCTTTCTTTTTCTCGTAGTCATGGTATAAAGTATAGTATGTAACTCTTGAATAAAACGGATTTATATCGAGGGCCATGAATCACTCGCGTCGCTCAGGATTCTAACACTTGAATCACTCGCTGCGCTCGCGATTCAACTATCATGAATCACTCCCTACGGTCGTGATTCAGTCGTTAGAATCCTTCACTTGATCGTGATTCATCTATGGCCCTCGCTTTAAATCCGTCCTTTATTCATTAGTTGCATAATATACTATTGTACTGACCTACTTACAGAAATAAAATCATTTATACCATTCCCCCTCTAAAACGCTTATTTTATTCACTGAAAACAGTGAATAAAAAGCTCTTTTAATCACTATTTTGGTGTTTGAATTTAGAACACACCAATGTATTCGACCTCTATCTCAATGCTATACAACCTCCTTAACACTTTCGACTCCACCCATTTTCATAGAACTCATAACTCATCATTCCGCCATAAAAGTCTATGACTTTTAATATTCGTAGTTGGAAGTGAAACCTCCGGGAGGTTTCACTTCCAACGTCCACGAGGGCTCCCGGCATCCCATACCCAAGTAGGTGAACCCCCCAGGAGGGCTCCCGACACTGAACGACTACATTTAAAATGAGCCCTCCGCGAGGGTTCCCGGCATTCCATATCCAAGTAGGTGAACCCTCCAGGAGGGCTCCCGACACTGAACGTATACATTTAAAATGAGCCCTCCGCGAGGGCTCCCGACATCCCATATCCAAGTAGGTGAACCCTCCAGGAGGGCTCCCGACACTGAATGTCTACATTTAAAATGAGCCCTCCGCAAGGGCTCCCGACATCCCATATCCAAGTAGGTGAACCCTCCAGGAGGGCTCCCGACACTGAATGTCTACATTTAAAATGAGCCCTCCGCGAGGGCTCCCGACATCCCATATCCAAGTAGGTGAACCCTCCAGGAGGGCTCCCGACACTGAACGTGTTAACCTTTTATTAAATGTCCTTTTTGCGCTTAAATCTTTCTTTTTCTCGTAGTCATGGTATAAAGTATAGTATGCAACTCTTGAATAAAACGGATTTATATCGAGGGCCATGAATCACTCGCGTCGCTCAGGATTCTAACACTTGAATCACTCGCTGCGCTCGTGATTCAATCATCATGAATCACTCCCTACGGTCGTGATTCAGTCGTTAGAATCCTTCCCTTGATCGTGATTCATCTATGGCCCTCGCTTTAAATCCGTCCTTTATTCATTAGTTGCATAATATACTATTATCATTTATTCAATATGAGAAAAAAAAAACAAGTGTTTTTTTATAGGTGTGTGAAGTGATGAAAAAGTTTCTTATCATTAAAATGCATACGGAAACGCACACAATTGTACCTTGTGAAGGATTAAAGTGTGTGCGCTCATTAAGCTCGGAACGGAAAGGAGTTTTACAGACAGATTTATAATCTCGTTACTTCACCTAAATAAACCTACCCCTGATAATACCATGGCTGCCATGTGCTTTGATGTTTGTCATCTGTCTGTGGTAAAGAAGCGAAGAATGAAGAATTATAGCTAATTATAAATATTATCAACATCGTAAACAATGTCTTGTATATTTAGAAATCACAAATCAATCAATTATTTGTGCGCCATCTAGGATTGAAATATTTTGCTCATAGCGACTGTTGCAACTTTTAAATACCAGTTAGGTACTTATACTATATATAAATATCTGATCAAGTAAAATATTAAAATATCATCCAGGTACACCAACGTTTTATCACATTCCCGAGGCTGTGAAAATAGAGAAAACTACTTTTTCCAGATATGAGACCTAGCTAGATCGATTTTTCATCCCCGTAAACCCCTAAATTGCAACTTTCATCGAAATCGTTGGAGCCGTTTCCAAGATACATTAAACATATGCTATAGAAATCTGTACACAATAGATTAAACTCTCTTTAAACTAGGATATCATGTATTTTAAGAGACAGTGTTTCGCAATGAGGTACCAATTGATATAGGTATGAGACCCTTGTGAGAAGTCTACTGGACTATGCATCTCCAGTTTGGAACCCTTTTTACCGTGTTCACGTAAATAGAATTGAACGTATCCAAAGAAGCTTCACCAGATATCTTCGTTTTAGAAGCCCTAGCTGCCCACGTGATTCATCTTACGGTGATAGACTAAGTCATTTTAAAATGTGTTCACTTGAACACCGAAGAGAAAGAAATTATAAAATCCAAAATCTTATTTTTATTCCGTTTTACATCAATGTATCACAACGGTTACAAACCGTTCTATGCATTTCTAGTACACATCGTGAAACACAGATGGCGTTAGTAATTTGAAAATTCGTTCAAACTTTAGTTGGTGACAATTCAACGGACTTGACGTTGCGTAAAGTTTTCAAAAATCGAAAATATTATAAAAAAACAAAATAACTGCGCCTTGTTTGGTGATTCTAGTAGGTAAGTTCATGGTTTTCAGTGTTTATTATCGGTAACGCATAATTTTAGCCATTTGTGAGAATTCGAGTTGAATTTCTCTTTGTAACATTTCTGTCACAATGCAGAACAAGGGTCGTATTTTATAGTACATTGACCTAATGTTGGTTTCTTCACAGAATGACTTCCCGAAGTATAGGAGAAGATGAAATTGAACAATTTCTTTTGGACTATGAGGCCAGTGAGGATGGGTTTGAAGACGATGACGACAGCGTGGCAGATCCCGAATATTTGCCGGATTTGGAACCCCCATTCGAGGATGAAACTGCAGAAGAAATTGATGGTATGAACATTGATAGTATTATTGAAGATCTGGAGCGCGGTGGCAGTAATTCGTCTCCACCACCCTCTCCCGTTTCTTCTACTCAGCCAGGACCATCAGCACGTCGTCAAACCAAAAAGAAATTGAATGTACGCTGGAGGAAGAAAAATATTGAACTAAACGAGCCACAGCTACGTTTTACAGGTGATGAAACCTTGTCGCCTGAGATTTTAGACCTCGAAACACCAATCCAATTCTTCTTCAAACTATTTCCCAAAGAATTGATTGAAGTCATTGCTAGCCAAACAAATCTTTACATAGTCCAAAAAGATCCCAACATGAGTTTTCGTGTCACAGAGACCGATATTCAACAGTTCATTGGACTAGTGTATATCATGTCGTTGGTACATCTTCCAAGGGTTACGAAGCATTGGCACGGTTGTATAGGAACACCTTTAGTAAAGGAAACAATGGCAGTCAACAAGTTTGAGAAGATCAGGCGATTTATTCATTTCAATGATAACACAAAAAATGTTCCACGAGAACACCCTGATCATGACCGAATATTCAAGATTAGACCAGTAGTCAAAAAACTAAATGAGACCTGCCAGAGCATCCCTCTAGAAAAATACCTATGTGTAGACGAGCAGATTTGCTCCAAAAAAGCAAGGCAGAATTTGAAAAGATACAATCCCAAAAAGCCAAATAAATGGGGATATAAAATATATGTCCTTTACGGCGTGAGCGGTTGCTTCTGGTGAGCCAGACTTGGGTGCTGCATCGAATGTGGTCGTCAGGCTTTCGCGTGAAATACCAAGAAATCAAAACTACCGGATCTATTATGACAATTATTTCACTTCTCTGCCGCTTCTGGAATATTTAGCCAAACAAGGCGTTCTTAGTCTCGGAACCATACGACGAAATCGTATACCTGACTGCAAACTACCAACAGACAAGGAAATATCTAAAAAAGAACGCGGCTACTCGGTAGAATATGTTGGAAACCTGGAACGCACAGAGATATCGACAGTAGCCTGGAAAGATAACAAAATAGTCACACTCGCCTCTAGTTTCGTGGGAGAGCTACCGAAGACACAGGTTTCAAGATACAACAAGCCGAACAAAAGATACGTGACTATCGACCGACCCCATATCGTAGGAGAATACAACCGCCATATGGGTGGTGTCGATTTGATCGACAGTATCATGGGCAGGTACAAAATACGCCTGCGAAGCAAGAGATGGCAGATTCGCATGTTCTATCATTTTTTAGATCTTGTTATGTCCAATGCCTGGCTCTTATATAAAAGAGTACATAAGGCCAAAAAAAGAGAAGACCCAATGCTGCAATCAGCTGATTTTCGTCAGGATATTGCCTTGGTTCTGTGCAAGCTCGGGACCAAAGCCAATCAAAAACGGCGAACCATTGAGCAAGACATACAAGCCAAAAAACATAAAGGCCCAGCTCAGTATGTACCCCCAGCAGCTGTGCGGCAGGATCAGGTGGGGCATTGGCCTATAAGGGCTGAGAAGAGGATAAGGTGCAAATATCCCAACAGTGCTGGCGTATCACAGACGATTTGTGAGAAATGTGGAGTTGCCTTGTGCTACAACAAGCAAAACAACTGCTTCAAAGCATTCCATACGTCTAAGAGGAGTGTTATGACACAATGTGACATTTCTGTCACACTCCCTAAAATCGTTAATAAATAGCCCCCTGATTAAATTTTCTTTAAACTAAAAAATACGTGTTTCTTTGTTTATTTTTTGCTACCGAACCATTGAATATTTTTTAGTTTTTATGTTGTTGAGTTATGAAGGGAAACGGTTTGCTAAATGTTCCCGATCTTCTGGCGGAATTAAATATAGCTGTACCTCGACAGAAAACTATTAGATCTGGTCGTGAAACCATTACCTTTGCCACAACTGCAAGTCGTACTAACCTTGGTAGCAACGCACCCATGAACCGTCTAATGCGAAAATATAATAAAATCGCTACACGAACAAATAGCATCGACATCTACTCTGACCCTTTCCGTCAATTCCGTACGAGACTTTTTACCAGCTCAGAGTCTCAAGACCTCTGTGCGACACAAGCCGCCTATTAAAATTAAAATTGTATCTACTTCCATTTACTTCTTTTTCAGTCTTTTTGGTATTTGTAAAAAAAAAATGTTAAATGCTTCCCATTGTTTGTATTTGAGAACATAGCCCATTTTTGCTTTATCTTGCTTTATTTTATTTTATTTTATTTTATTTTGTAACTTATTTTATTTTGTAACATGTAACTTGTAAATTCAACTAACGGTATCATAATTATACGTCCTTTAATCATTACGTTCTATGCTAGTGCTGTGCACTTCTTTATGTGACGAATTCACAATACCTAAAACTTTAAGTGATTTATGTTTATGTATGTATTAGTGAGTAAGTCGTTGAAGTGTCTTTAAAAAAAATAAAATAAAAAAAAAAAATTGTGGACTATGTCGATTTACCTTCAGAGGGGAAAAAAGTTATATTTAGTTTTAAAATTATGTATGAGTATGTGAGAGTGCGAGGGTGAGGGTGAGGGTGAATGAATGTGATTGGAGATGTGTAGGTGTTTGTGTGTGAGTGTGGATAGGTAGGTGATGTGGTGTTGGTGTGTAAGTGAGTGGGAGATTTTTTATGTGCGAGAGTGTATGGATGTGAGGATAGAAGTGCTCGTGCAAGCATGGAGATAGGTGTGTGCTTATTATTAGGCGATGTAGGTAAGTAAAGTCTCCGTTCTGGAATAGTCCTGTTTAAGGAGCCATTCTGTCACTTTTAACTTTAGGTTATGTTTGTTGAGGTCAGTTTCAGTTTTTTATGAATCTTTTTGTAAATGAACTAAGATCGCGGTGTCATATCTTAGTATTTGGGAGGTTCATTTTGCAAAGGTCGTTGACGTAACTTTGAAATAAGGTGGGGCCCAGTATGCTGCCTTGAGAGACGCCGAAAGTAAAATTAAATCAATACCTTATAATGCCATTAATGACAATAAAATACCATCAATGAGAACTACAACTATTTTTATTTATTATGTACTATTATTGTTTTGTCAACTGTACATCTTAATTATTCTTAGTGTAATAACGTTAATAGCATCTATGACATCTTTGGTACATAATACAATCGGAAGCATGACTATTTTGGCACCACAGCTGTGAAAATCTTAAGTCAAAAAATGAATTCTTTGCAAACTTTGACAGCCCATATCTCCGATCTCCCACGGATTAGGATGTTGTAACTTAGGTACGTTTATTTAGATAATTCTAGGGAATTTTATCGTATCGATTACGTTTCAATTTTGGGATATTGGTTCATACATTTTGGACCATCTCCTTTGAAATTTTTTCGTGTGTTGAGTTTTTTTGCGGGAATTTCGAGGTTTACTGATAAAAATGACCAAGTAATAAATAGGGTGGGTGGTTGGATTGTAAAAGACTTGAAGAAGAAGTTCATTCTTCAAGTCTTTGTCTTCGTAATAGAAACGCAAAAGTATTTGGAAAAAAGGAAGATTTGATAGAGAGGTAAGTAACCATTGCAAGTTATGTTTTTTCCCAAAGAATAAAAGGCTTTAAAATGTATCTAAACCTACATCTGATATAATAAGTATGTGAATAACTATCTATGTTAAAAGTAACACGTAATGTTTTATTTCAAATTGGTAGCGTATGATAGAAACGTTATTTGTCTCTTATAATGGCTATAATCCACTTTTTTCTCAACTGTTCATCGCTTGGAAACCTGTGTCCTGGCTTTCTTGAGGAGCACAAAGGCACAACACAACACTGAGGCATTTTTATTTCAAGATAAGTAAATCTTTGGTGAAAACTTCGTCGCTCCAAAGAAATAACCAATATTTTTGACAGTTTGCATGGAGGTAGGTACCCCCAAAACAGCCAGCGCCATCTGTTTTGAGCTTTTCAGATTGTGATAATGATGTTAGTGACGGACGGCCGTCTACTGCGACAAGTCGAGATACAGTTTTCAAGACAGTAGTAAGAGAGGGGCTCGTCTTCGTGGATGCACTATCTGCAGTACCTAACCTACTACGCCACCGCGACGAACTGCACCCTTATTGCGTAACACACCATCAATCACAATCTGAATCATTTTTTAAGGATATTGCTAATCCATTACTGTATGAGTATGAGGAACAGGGTGTAAAGTTCACTCATCCACCATAGAAAAGGGAGAATCCTCCAACCAGCGCGGGTTGTTATTTCAGGCGGGCAACTGCCCGTAAGTTGATTTCGGATAGTCTTATCTATGTTTTTCGCTCGGTAAACTCTAACTGCGCGATGCAGGAATTGTGTGACGTCATGTCTTTGCGTAGTTCGAATGTAGCGGTGTAACCGCTACAACTTCATCAATCTGCCTAGCCTTTTTGGGGTCGGCTTCCAGTCTAACCGGATGCCGCTGAATACCAGTATTTTACATGGAGCGATTGCCTATCTGACCTCCACAACCCAGTAACTGGGTAATACGATACCCCTTGGTAAGACTGGTGTCAGACTTTCGGGCTTCTGACGAGTCGGTAACGACTGTCAAAGATCCACTAATGACAGTGGGTCCAACGGCTTAATGCTTTCCGAGGCACGGAGGAGTCTCGATATTTATTTAATAATGGTCACCCAACCCTGGCAAGCGTAGCTAAACCTGATGGATTTACCCGTGCGGCAGTTTTACTTAGCCACGAGCTCCTCTTTCCTCCAATCCATTACTTCATACTTATGTTCGAAAAATTTGTGTGCTCAACAACGTAAAAAACACAATGAATGTTGTTGATCTGTTAAAATGGAACAGATTGTGATTGATCGTGTGTTACTCAATTAGGGTGATATTCGCATGTAGCTAAATGTCAAAATTATGTTAGATCGCGGTCGCAGCGACCATGGTCACGGTCATGGTCGCCAAGTGGGGGTGCCTGGGCGGGCTGAATATGAGCGGGTGATAATGTGCGGCTTTAGGCACAGTCAAGGGTCAAGGAAGCGCCAAGCAAGTGTATGAGCGTACCTCGAAGCGTAAGACATTCTGTCGGGGCGCAACGCTCGCATTATGCACAAGCGCTGCAACGCCGTCTTGTTCTTCCAATCGCCCGGCAACTTGTCTCTCTCGGGAGCTTCGCCCTCTGTGTATTTCTGCCATCTAAATTCATTAAAATTGAATTAATTAATATTAGAAACGATAATTTAACTAAATCATAAAGCTTTCTTACAAAACGAACACTTTTCTTAAAAATATATTATTATATAATAAAAGATATAGTTATAATATAATAAGTTATAATATAATAAAAGACTTTACTTTATTACGTACAAAAGGCTATACAAGGTGGAGACGACAATACAACAATAAATTAAACGGGCGTGACTCTAATGACGTTTTCATTCTGCATACAAAAATTCAATTGAATATATTCAATAGTTTAGTCAATATAGCTAGTAGAAGATCGTCAAAATCCATAGTCGGCTCGAGTTATTCCGTTTATCCACCCCAAAAATGCGTCCTAAGATGGATATTCGGAATCAAATGTCCGAAAATCCACTCTATGCCTAGCTGGATAAATAGATTTTTTAGGGTTGGGCTGGATACGGCATCCAAATAAAAAAAATAGTTTTTAAACAAATGAAATAAATACTAGTACTTAGTGCTATTTCAATGATTTCATTTGTTTGAAAACTATTTTAATATTTCGATGCTAGGATTTATAGTCCGGTCAATTTAGACATAAAAATAGTGGTAAAATAACAAAAACTCCTGCAGAGCCAAATATTGGTAGACAGCTGGGGTATACCATTACAAATAAAGTTTTACAAATCCCCATCGATCTTATGTGTGCTACAAAAGTTATTCGGGGTCAAACGTCAAAATTTGAGGTATTTTGATTTTTTCTCGAAAACGGTAAGTTTTATCAAAAAAAAACCTGAATCCAAAGTTGTAATCTTCAAATTATCTACAAAAATGGTCCTTATGATTTTTTCCTAAGAGTTACCATTCTTGAGATATCGCGATTCTAAGAGTCACATTATACATGATATGCACACATTTCCACGCCACCTGTAATGTAGTGTACTCGGCGCGTTTTTTTTACCGCGGTTTCCCCTGTAGGCCTACTCCACTAACTGTCATGACAATTTTAGGATAATTTAAGAGAACAATACCCGTCAAGTTCTAGTATTACCTTATTACTGATATTTATTATTGATATTGCTAATGATTATTGGGTTAACTATTGTTTTGATTTCTTTAGATATTTTCTTTAGAATTTTTGTTATATGAAATGTCTATATTGACCGGACTATTATTTGATAGTTCCAAAATATTCTTATGCATTAGTACCAGTATTATCATTTAATGTATTGTAGTCTCCACATTGTATATTTTCAACTGCATCTGATGAGTTTGAAAGGCCGGGTATGCCATGAATCGAGATAAAAAACCTTTAAACCTTTTGGAAGCTCCCTCAAGATCTTTGTCGAGATTCTCGAAGGCATCCATCTTGCTGAGCGTTACGATACCGCCCCAGCCCAGATTGGTCAGCCAGACGAACGGCGAATTCTCCGGAGCCACGGCAAACTTCAGGAGGAAGTCCAACTCTCGCGCGTCTACTCTACCTTCTGCTTGGAGGACCTGGTGAAGTATGACGTAGTAACCCGAAAGATCTATCTAGTATATTTAATGGGATCCCCCCGTTTTGCCTAAAGGATTTTGACAAAGGGGTTTGAAGATTTTTGTATGGAGGGTGGCCCTAACGTGCTGCCGCCATTTTGATTTTTTTTCAGAATCGCGGTGAAAGACGAAAGTTATATATTTAGATAGAGGACACTTATATAAACAAAAATGTCATGTAACATAATATCGTAAAGCGTCAGGTTTCGGAGTTATTCACCGAAATATAAGTCGAAAACTGAACCACGAAACAAGGATTTTTATATTTTTTTGTGTTTTTTTCCCTTCAGATAAGTATATTGAACTATGAAAACATAATTGCATCATGTATTAGGTAATATTTTAGTTAAGAGCGAAAGAGACAAAAATATATGTATACTCCCCGCCGAATGAGGACGTATGTTATATGGTATAATTATGTATTATATGGTGCATGGCATGGGCGCGACACCAAGAAAATCCAATTCAGCCTCCCGCTGCCTTCTTGGATGATATTATTTATACCGAATATGATTAAAAAATCTTATGTTTTATCCACTAGGTGTAGTCAATTAATTCATGTGTAAATAACATCAACATGAAGCAGGTAACTACAACATAAATAAATAAATTCGTTATTAACGATTGTTATTTTTATCTTTGAATATCTCAGAAACGTGACACTTTATGATGTTATGTTATATGAAGTTTTATGTTTGTATAAGTGTCCTCTATCCAAATATATGAAATTTATTGTGCACCTCGATTTTGAAAAAAAAAACAAAATGGTGGCTGATTTTAGGGCCAAAATCTTCAAACCCCTTTCATTATCCAAACAAATTTTTGCAAATTTTTTTTATACCAATGCAATAAAAATTTTAGTCCGCACATTTTCATTTGGTCTAATTTTTACTTGGCAGAATATTACCAAGGATAATGTCATTAAGGCATTTGGTCTTTAATCAAATGATTTATTACAGCAAACTATCTTTAGACAATAAACATTTAGTCAATTGACTTGTTATGACAAAAAATATAAAAGCAAAATTAAGATTTTTTGGTAATTATATAATTAAAAAATGCGCTTTTATTTTAATATAATCATTTATATGCGATGTTATTTGCGTACTTCTTTGTAAGTTTATGTAAGGCTAAAAGCGTCTTGGTAATTTTTGTCTCCGACCAACTGTTTCTCGTAAAACAAATACACAGAAACGAATCGCTGCAAAACCGACCGGGTTACTACTAAATACTGAACATATTTATTGAATTTTATTCCATAACTAGCTGCGCCCCGCTGTTTCACCTGCATAAGTTTCGACCCCGTGAGAATATCTGGATATAAAGTTTACTATGTCCTAATCCAGGCTATGATCTACCCACGTGCCAAATTTCATCAACCAAGCCCGGGAAGCGTAGCTTAATCTGATGGAGCGACCCGTGCGGCTGTTATTACATAGCCACGAGCTCCTATTTGTGTAAACCATTGTTTTCTTTAAAAAATCCACGCAAAATTTTTCCTTGCGAAACGCGAAAAATTCCGATTTCTTTGGAACAATGACAAACGGAAATCATAGTGGGTGACTGGCTTCAAAACCACATTTTTTTTCATTGTCCATTATTTAAAGATCTTGCTATAAACCAAAATATGCAGGGTGGCTCGATTCAGGTGTCCGAAAGTGTATTTCCCTGAAGATGCCAGTGTTTGCATGCTCTAAGGGTGTTTTGCTCGTTTTTTCATACACGCATACAAGCGCACTAGCATTTCGCGCTTCAAAATAAGTACCTTAAAGTTCGCGTATGCGAACGCAAAAAAGCACTAGCTAGGGTAAAGCCGCTGTAAACTCGGAACTGCAACCGTTTAGAAGATTAGCAACCTGTAGCGCAATAAGGAACAGGAAGACGAGCTTGTCTCTCTCAAAAAGTCCTCGGCTGGTGTACACGAAGACTGCGAAGGTGATGCTGTCCAGCAGGTTTTCGACTCGGCGTTCCAGTTCTTCGGCGACTTCGGCGGTAGCCAGGGCTTCCTTGAACACCACGCTGTACGCCTTTAGTGAGAATTGGTACATCGGGTTGATCTTGTACAGGTCGTTTAAAATGAAGTACAGTAGGGAAGCTCGGCCAGCTGCACGCCTGTTTAATGAAAACATTCAGTCAATAACAGTAATAAATATGTTCAAAAATCAGTAATGGATTCGTATACTCTTACTTACCGATACCTCTCCCTAGCTTCGTCAATTTTAACTGCCGTTATTTTCCCCTCTTCTACTTTTATCGCAATGTCTCCGGCAGTCTTCTTTGTTGTCTCTAAATTGATGACGAGCGCTGAGTCGCTCAATATGTCGGGGCCGGCCGATGACAATCGTTTCAGCAAGTCGTCTTCTAAAATCTTGAGCGTGATCTTGAAATCATTCTGTTGTTTCGTAAGGCCAGAACGTAACTTCTCTAAATCCGGACGCTCAGCTTTCACTACTTCACCCAATAGCTGCTCCTCTAATCTATTAAGCGTGATAAACTATGATTCAAGAGCTGTCTCTTGGGGAGATGATTGGTAGTACTTATAGTGGTCATCGATCATAACTGTCCCGTAGCCCAGAAGGCCCTGATTTGAAACAGCATAAAATTCGTGTATATACTAGTTAAGGTTAATTTGTAACAATCTAATTAAGAGCCCTATTAATTTTTTTACGCATTTTCATAATTTTTGACGCGGTAATTTTCAGCTGCAGTAAGATATTTTAATTATTTAATTGAATAAAGATAGTGCCATTCTCTTGTAAGTTGGGAGTTACACATTTAGATCTAAATGTGTCGTTATTCAATCTGTATGTTATCCAATAGAGGGCGTTCCCGTAAACACGCAATAGTATAAAAACCATAAATGAAAAATAAAAACTTTTAACAAAAAAAAACAACCGACTTCCAAAAAAAACACTACAAAGTGAAAAATAGCTTTAATTTCGGAAGTCGCTGTCTTTGGTTTTGAATTTTCGTTTTTTTGCCACCGACTTCCGAAATTAAAGTTATTTTTCACTTTGGAGTGTTTTTTTTGGAAGTCGGTTGTTTTTTTTTGTTAAAAGTTTTTATTTTTCACTTTTTAGTTTTGGTACCTACCTACCCCACACAAGTTCGAATAACACTACCAGCGACACAATTAACAGTGACAGGAAGTTATCATCTTATCATCCTTAAAATGAATTAAGTCCGAACACAAAGTAGCTACTGTAAAACGTTGAGGAGTTCCCTTGACTGTCCTTCGTCTTCATCATCAAACCCCTAATGACAGTCACAACCCATCTAGGTGTAAAGTTCTCATCAATACAAATTAATCAAGCCCAAACACCAGGTAATTGCTGTAAAACGTTGAGCAGTTCCCTCAACTGTCTTTTGGCTTCATCACCAGATCGACTCCAAACCTTCATTAAATAGTAGTGCTTTAAAATGCTTAATGAAAAAAAATTACAAACGCACTAGTCGCCACTACGATTTTGGAAGGTTCCCCTCGATTTGTCTGGGATGCCGTCAGCAGATCCTGGTTTCCTTCAAATTTTTTTTGAGGTTTTGCCGCAAGTCGTCATGGATTTCATCATCAGAACTGAATTTTGATCAAAATAGGACCCATCTGAAAGTATACCTTTCAGATAAGAAAATAATTTTCTAAATCGGTTCATAAATGACGCCACCCGTGAAATACTTATCATTGAGAAGTTCCGGTGGCCATCTGTGGACTTCTTTATCAGTTCTACTTCACCAAATGATACTTTCTGAATGCAAAAAATTTAATTTATCTAATATTTTTACAGAACCGACTAGAGTAACTCCAACTTCTGCTACTTGTATCGATAATGTCTTCTGCGATTGTGATTATTTAGCTAAATCCATCGTAAATTATTTGCCGTCTGATCACAGTGGACAAACGATAACTTTTAAGTTTAAAACACCTTTGCAAAAAGTGCAAATACAATTTAGACCAATAACAACTGGGAAATTAAATAGATTCAATAGTACCTTAAATAATAAATTAAACGTTCTGTGGTTCTGGGCCTTAATAGTTCCGATGCAAATAAATTGTATGAGGATTTCTTTTCAGTAGTGGATACAGAATTCAATAAAACCTTTGAAAAGAAAACAAAAAATATTTGCCCCAATTTTATATTTAGTGACTGGGCAACAAGAGGTATAAGGATAAGTAGGGAAAGACTGTTCGAGCTGTACGGCCTTAAACCTTACATTAACACTGTCAACAAGTATGTTGCTACATATTCCAAAATTTTTAGAAATACCTGCAAGATAGCTAAAGCCCTGTACATTAGCAACAAGATCAAATCAGCAGAAAATAAAATAAAAACAGTTTGGAAAGTCATAAATAATGAAACTAATAGGAAAAAAATACGGAACAGTGAGTACATATTGGAGACTTCACGCGGTGCCATAAGCTCTAACTTAGAAGTAGCTCAAGAATTTGTACATTTCTTTACTGATATACCGTCTAAAACGACGGAAGCTTTAAATTCTTCACCCGATGTCTCAATTGATTTATTAAGAGCAAACGTTCCAGGCTGCCCGGTTGAATTTCAATTTAAACATATAAACCCTATGATAGTTATAAAAGCTTTTCGGCAAATTAAAATCAAATTGACCGAAGATCTATGGGGGTTATCTATCAAAGTTTGTACATCAATAATCGAGACTATTGCACCTTATTTGGCTTTAATATTTAATTTGTGTGTGGACCAAGGAGTCTTCCCGGATTTAATGAAATATAGTAAGGTTATACCACTTTTTAAATCTGGGGACAGTAAAGACACCAACAATTATAGACCAGTATCCGTGTTGCCGGTATTCAGCAAGGTGTTCGAAAAGGTAATGCTCAACCAAATGCTTAATCATTTTAACACCAACCAAATCTTACACGATCAGCAATATGGTTTCACCAAAGGACATTGTACGACTGACGCCGGGGTCAGCTTATTAAAACACATATTTAAAGCGTGGGAGGAGGCCCAAGATGCCATAGGAATCTTTTGTGACCTCTCCAAGGCATTTGACTGCGTAAATCATGAAACCTTACTCTTGAAACTTGAGCATTACGGACTAGGTAAACTTGCGCTCAGTTTAGTAAAATCTTATTTAAATGATAGACAACAGCAAGTTCAAATTAATGGTGTCAATTCACTCGGTCTAAAAGTAAAAATGGGTGTTCCACAAGGCTCGATTTTGGGGCCTTTCCTCTTTTTAGTTTATATAAATGATCTACCCCATTTATTAAAAAACCAACCACAAATGGTGTTATTTGCTGACGATACTTCCTTAATTTTTAAGATAAATAGACGTGCATCAAATTTTGACGACGTAAATAACGCCCTACTGCAGGTCCAAAATTGGTTCACTGCTAATAATTTAGTGTTAAATGGAAAAAAAACTAAATGCATAAGATTTGCTTTACCGAATGTTAAAAGTACTGATTGTGATATAGTATTGAATAAGGAGAAACTAGAATTCGTTGATAAAACTGTTTTCCTGGGGATTACGCTCGACTCCAGGCTGCAATGGGGTCCTCATTTAACCGCTCTTGCAGGACGGCTAAGTTCAGCAGCATATGCTGTAAGAAAGATCCGTCAATTTACTGATGTAGATACCGCGAGGCTAGTCTATTTCAGTTACTTTCATAGTATCATGTCTTACGGTATTTTACTATGGGGACGAGCTGCAGACATCGATTCTATTTTTATTCTGCAGAAAAGAGCCATCAGAGCAATATATGGTCTCCGTAGGCGCGATTCTCTTAGGGAGCTGTTTAAAAATATTAACATCATGACAGTAGCTTGTCAATATATCTATGAAAACATCATGTACGTTAGGAAAAATCTTAATCTTTTCAGTAAAAGAGGTGAAAGGCACAATTATAGTACTAGAAATAGGGACAAATTAGTTCAACCTGGTTTCAGACTGGCTAAAGTAGACTCATCCTTCATGGGGTACTGTTTAAAATGTTACAATAAAATACCTCCCCACATACTCGAACTAAATGAAACCAAATTTAAATCTTGTATAAAACGCACACTATGCTGCCAAGCATATTATAAGTTGGGGGATTACATCGCTGACAAAAATGCTTGGCTCAACGCTGGTCCAGCTCCACAAGGGCGCATAAACTAGTTGATTAGCATCGAAAATATTGTTGGAGCCGCTGAAGATTGCAAAAACTATCTTTGCATTGTATAAATTCAATCTCTTAGTATTGTATAATTGCATAGCACATGTGTGAGCACTGTGACCATTTTACAAAACTACCATTTACTGGGTATGTCTTTATTGACTTGAATGAGCCCTGATGGCTGAGAGTATGTCATACTCACTTAAGTGTCTCGCTGGCGGTGGCGTGTGTGTTGGGTCATTAAGTTCCCTTCAAAATGGCTGAGCTAAATGGTGCTGATCCATGCGTCATGTTCGTGAACGGGCGCCGTCAGTAGGGACTGGTCATCTCTTAGCTGCCATGGCTTATTTTAATTTTTAATTTTTGAATTGTTTTTATTACGGACGCTTTTAACTTGCACGTCTTTCTACATTGTTCTCACATGTTTAATTTCAACATGAATGATGTAACCAATATTTTGTAACAATATTTTGATTTAAAAGAGTGTCCGTGGAGTTTCTTGCCCGTTCTTCTCCATAGGAACCTACTACGCTTTGGAATGGGCAACTAGCTTCATCTTTCTGACTGACCGACCCCTTGACAATTCAAAAGTGCCTGTAATTGGTTTATTTGAAATAAATGCTTTGAGTTTGAGTTTGAGTTTGAGTTTGCAAATGCTTAGAACTCCTCAAATATTATAGGCATACACATAGCGATTTCGGTATTTTCAGCAACCAGTCATCAGATCTAAATTTTGATAAAAATGGGACCAATCGGGAATTATATCCTTTCAAATAAAAAAAGAATTTTCCAAATCGGTTCATAAATGACGGAGATATGAGGTAACACACATAAAAAAAAAAAAAAAATACAACCGAATTGAGAACCTCCTCCTTTTGGGGAAGTCGGTTAAAAAAGAAACTAAGGACAAAGAATATTTACAAAAAATTGCTGAGAGGTGTCAAGGGACAACCGGATGGAACGAAGTTATGGAATGAACCTGACAAAGGCATGCCACTAAAATTAGTACCTGTGGTAGCTCACAGATGGCCTTATAATAAAAAATAAAAAGTGTCGTTACAACTTTTGCTCCCAATTTTTTGGCGGATGGATTGATACACAGAATTCCTTGCACTTATTAGACCTTAAGTTTCGAATGCCATCCGATTTAAACAACAACTATTTTTTCTCGATTTTTGTTTCAAAAATTCGCAAAAAAGGGTTTTTTGGCGACTTTGAAGCGTTGTTTCTCAGAAACTGCTCAGCAGAATCCGATGGCTTTTTTTTTACACCATTTAGTGGTACCAATAAATAGGCTCACCAATTTTGGAGCAAATGACGCACAACTTTTTTTTTTCTTAATGCGCTAGTGCGAAAACGGCTCGCGTGTTTCGGATGGCAAAAAATGTTTACTATAAGTACCTATAAATAGGGCTAAATTCAAGCTACCGCATTTCCATCCGGTTGCCTCTCTAAATTTTTTTATGTTTTGCTCCCCCCCCCCATATCTCCGGCCCCGCCCATTTGGGGTCCATTCGAACGGTACGGGGGGTTCGGTATCACTTCAAGACCCAGATTACCACTCGTCATCCGGTTGCCTCTGCGATAAAATTTTACGTGCCATTGCTTTAACTATAAGGGCCTGATCCAGAAGGCAGTACTCCACTGCTCCCGACACCGCACCGACGGACGGATCTCTATTTATTATATTTTTAAATGTTTTTTAATATATTTTTAATGTTAGAAATATTTTAAAATGTAATTATTATGTGAAAGAAAATTAATAAACGACAAAATAATAATTAAAATATCCGAGGTACTGCTACTGAAAATGATAACGTCAAAAATCATGAATTTGCGTAAAAAATTTAATACGGCTCTTAGTAAGAATCGACGGAATTTTATGTTGTGGTAGGTAATTTTATGTTGTGGTAGGTAATTTTATGTTGTGATAGGTAATTTTATGGGTGATAGGTACTTAATTTTATTTTGTGGTAGGTAATTTTATGTTGTGGTAGGTAATTTCATATATAGGTAAGTATTGCACATTTTGGCCTATTCAATTCTTTATAGTTTTTATTTTTCTTTTTAGGGTAGCTACAGGTCCGCAGTTGACGGAGATATCGGTGAACATAAAAAAAAACAAAACACCCAAACATACGCGACGAACATAATTATTTATAACCTTTGTGGAAGTCGGTTAATAAATTATAACCAGTAACGCGCTTACCCGTCCTTGGTGACAGTGAAATTTATAAGGGTACATTGTGCTTGCATCTCAGGTTGGTAGTGCGGGTTAGCAAGCTTAGTCTGAAGCAGGAAACGGAAGCTTGGGTGGTAGTCTATCTCTCTGTCTCCCATCTGAAAGCGTAACATTTAGCTATCAGGTTGTTCAGATATTAGAAGAAGATGCACAGTTTTGGTCACGATGAGAATTTCAAGTTTCAAGTTCTTTATTTTATTTTTATGGGTGGGAAATCATCAAGTTATCCCGCTCTGGGCGTGTCAGACTATTACTGACTAAAACCCACTTAACCGACCCGTGTTCCTTCAGTTGCCTGTACGTTGGTTCTCATCGTGACCAAAACTGTGCATCTTCTGGAGGAACACGGGTCGGTTGCAACCCAGGGGCAACGGTAACCCTTTAGGACTTTCGCAACCCCGGCAACCCTTACTGTGATGCAAAATTAGAGGTAAAATAACTGTGAAAGGATTGTAGTGTAGAGGCTCACCTTGAGCACTTTCCCCTTGCGTATGAGCACTCTGCCGAGCAGCGGGTCGAGCACGGCATCCACATTCTCGCCGATGTTTTCAACCATCACCACTTCGCCATTGCTCACGCCGCGCTCAATACGGTCCAAATAATTACGCTGCGTTAATCGTACCACGACTAGAGAGTCGCCGTATCTCTGTTTTATCCACTTTATGCCTTGCCTGTAGCAACGATTGCAAATAAATTAAAGTTTCTTATAATGAAAGCAATAATATTTATTTAAATAATGTCACAAAAGTGTACGTTAATTTGAGGCTTACAACTGCGGATCGATCATGAGTGGCCAGCGCGCCGAGTTGGTGAGTATGGTGGCGTTCTCCGTGCTCATAGTGTCGGTGGGCAGCCCCTCGTTGTTCCACGACGCTATCTGCGCGTCGTCCGTCAACATCGACAGCACGTCGAGATTTTCCGTCGTATCGATTTTAGGCTGAATCATGTGATATTTATTTTGTAAATTGAGTAATTTTAAATAACACTTTTCTACGACTAAACTTGTTGGGGTCGGTATTTTTTATCCGACTGCCATTAAGAAGCTCAGACCAAACAAAAAACCAAGACATAACGCTGCGAACAATACAGTGAAGCATGTCAAAGCAACGCCTCCGCTTTGTGCATACACGCTCACACGCAAGCAATTACAATCAAACTACACCTCACTAAGTGCACACCACGTTTACGAAACCGGCTTCACGTCACTGTTGACAGCGGTACATCTTGGTTTTTTATTTGGTCTGAGCTAAGAAATTGATGTGTATTTGAATAACTAGTAATCGTTTCAGCTGTCGTGTATGTTCGACCTTCTGTGCCGCCGTAACACCACAAACATTTTAGATTTTGGTCAGATCGGCCCGATCTAGAGCATGCGCACCGCAGGTTTGTTTTCAGGGGGTGTATCCTCAGCTCCACGAAGCGAACTCGATCATTTTTGCAGTTCACCTCGGACATGTTAAGTTATCGTTTGTCCATTCATACAAGGACTAGCTTTGTCGACTTGTACAAAGAAGCTTAAGAATTAAGACAGAGTAGAAAGCAAGAGCTAGCGAAGCAAGCTCGAGTGTTAGCACCCTGCGGGCGATTCGATTTCCGAAAATAGGAGTTGGTACTTTATCGACTAATGCAGAGAAGCTTTAGAATTCAGAGACGAAAACTTTAGAATCTCGCCTCGAATAGGTTAAGTTCTCTATTATTATGTTAAGCGTTTTTAGATATTTCTTTAGTTTTTTTTACACAGAATGTATATTACATTTTGAAGCCAGGGAGGTGCAAGTGCATCCTCTTGCACCCCCTCCCGGCGCCCCCGATCTAAGGTAGAACTGAACTCTAAAATGGTTAGAGCAACTAAACATTTTGAATGTAACTACCGTAAATGAATGCCTTACCTCGGACTTAGCGAGCGTGGGCACCCAGTTATCTCTGATGAGTTCCAAGCGGTATCGGCGCATGAAGCAGCCCACATACGAAATGAAGGCGGTCACCAGCAGGACATCGCCGGTCAGCAACACACCAGACTCCCTCAGGTTCAACACCGTCGCTGTCCATCTAAACGTCACAAAATACCAACACCACAGATGAATACAGATGAGTCACTCCGCATTGTAGGTATGTAGCTAGTAGTTTCGCGGTACAATCAGGTGTTGTAGGTAGAAACATGATCTTTTTGATCATGTTTCTCAACCTTGTCACTACTCTTTTAAGTTTTTTTCCCATCTTAGGTACTCATCGATTTGAACGCCTAAATATCTGACAACACTGGCAGATGTAATAGTTTTATACAATGACAGTTTTGTGCTTTACTTTTGTGCTTTTTTTTTTTGCAAACAAGCGTGTGCAATTATATTAAACTCATCAGGTGGTTTGTTGTTTTTTTCTTATTTTAAAGGCTAAATAATTAGTTTATTAGTCTAAATTAAGTGTCAGTAGGTTGAAGTTAAGCCAGCGCATTATTCTCCCAAGGCAATCTTCAGCCATTTGCTTTACGAGAGCCCTACTAGAACCATGCACCACAATGGCAGTGTCATCTGCGTACGTATAATTTTTTGCATTTGGTGTGGACATTTTACAGAGGTCATTAATATAAATTTTGAAGTTCTTCATTAATAGAAGTGTTGGACCGAAAGCACTGCCTTGTGGCACTCCAAATTTTACAACTAGTTCGTTACTAAGATAGGAACAAATTTGCACTTGTTGTGTCCTATTAGTCAAATAGTCCTTAAATATCTGAAGAGGTTTTCCTCTGTCAAGTTTGGCCAGCAGGGTGGGGACAGTGACCGTGTCAAAGGCTTTCGCCATATTCAAGAAGATGCCAAGACATTTTTTTTACCATCCAGTTGTCTTGCAATGAATTGCGTCAATCTAATACGGCTTCCTTAGTGGATATGCCACTTCGGAAGCCATACAGATTAAACGCAATAATGTTGCGAGTGTCTAAACATCCGTTTAGTCTGGAGTTCATGATTTTTTCCAGTACCTTGGATAATACGGACAGCACCGATATTGCCCTATAATTATTGACACAGTCTCTATCCCCTCCCTTAGATATTGGATGTACCAGAGCTTTCTTAAGTGCTTGAGGAAAAACACCCATTTTTATAAATATACTAGCTGCCCGCCCCGGCTTCGCACGGGTAGCACTAAGTACTTATCTACGGCACATCTACCCTAACTACCTACCTACCTACCTACATGTCTACCTACACCTACCTACACGCATACCTTATCTACCTACCTACCTACCCTACCTTCACCTACATATCCTAAGAACCTTCTCCTTACTATAACAAACACAACAAAAAAAGAATTAGCGTAATTGGTCCAGCCGTTCACGCGTGATGTCGTGACCAAGGAAATAGGGATTCATTTATATATATTTATATCTAGATAGATCTGTTAAATATGTGGGTAATGGGGGCTATCACAGTGTTTTTACACTGTTTTAGCAGATTGGAAAAGATTTTATCCCAACCCGTTGCACAGTTACTACGCAACTGCAGTATTACTCATTCAACCTCAGTGTTGACTGTCTCCATGAGAATTAGTCATTACAACGCGCGTCCAGAGTATCCGTTTTAATGCCTATGTTAACATCTCCTATGAGGGCAACACTGCTATACTCCGTTATTATGTCATATAATATGTACTTTGTTTAGGTTATCTAAAAAGTTATCAAAATGTTGCTTGTTTCTGTAAGACGGTGAACGGTAGATGGTAATAGGTAAGAGGCCATGGTGGAGCGAATGAATTTGACCTTAAATCTTGTTTCCCAGTGGGGCGATGACAATCTGGTCAAATTCAATGCTCTGAAAACGCAGGCGTGTCTTTTCACTGCTAATAACAGCTAGTTTTAGTTATCTTCTACTTTCCGAGGTGCATCTTAAAATACAGGTTATAACCTAGTTTGAGAGGCAGGGTTTAAACATTTTTGTACAGATTTTACAACACACCTGATTTTACCACTGTATAATTTTCTACCCACTGATTATTGCTGTAACTATCTGTAATTTTTGATGAATAAACATTTATCTTATCTAATCTGTACCAGTTACCGACCGCCTAGAGCTTTTGAGCATGGAGTTGAGGTCTCAACTTCGGACTGCAGCCAAGAAGTTGGGCATCCTAAATAAGGTGAGGCGATACTTCACATCTGGACAGCTTTTAAGTTTATACAAAGCATGGCTCAGCAAAATACCAACTTGATGCACTTGACTCGGTGGAACGCATAGATAAAAGGCTTATAGACGACGAAACGTTGGTGGCTAGGCTTCACAGCCTGGCTCATCGGCGTAATGTTGCTTGCCTGTCGGTCTTCTACAGACTGTACTTCGGAGAGTGTGCGCAGGAGCTCCACGATCTGATCCCACCATTGCCCTTTTATCACCGGACCACCAGGCGTACTGCAGGGTACCATCCGCACTTGGTTGATATCCCGTCCAGTCATACTCAGCGCTTCTCCTCCACATTCATAATGCGCACAGCCAAAGTGTGGAACTCTCTGCCAGCGTCTGTGTTCCCTTCCACATATAACCCGTCTGCCTTCAAAGCAAGAGTGAACAGGCATCTTCTGGGGACGCTCGTTCCATCATAGACCTCATCCATCGTTTTCCATCAGGCGAGATCGAGGTCAAGAGCAGGCCCATTCAGCAATAAAAAATAAAAATTATAAAAACTGTCTTGGTAAGACTGACCAGATTCTGTATCTGATTGTGGTATGTTTCGGATTTCAATTCCGGAAGACCTCATCATCATCATCATATCAGCCGAAAGACGTCCACTGCTGGACATAGGCCTCCCCCAAGCACCGCCACTTCGACCGATTCTGTGCTTCCCGCATCCAGCGAACTCCTACGGCCTTTACTAAGTCATCGGTCCATCTTGTGGGAGGCCTTCCGACGCTACGTCTTCCGGTACGTGGTCGCCACTCCAGAACCTTTCGACCCCATCGGCCATCTGTTCTGCGAGCAATATGTCCTGCCCATTGCCACTTAAGTTTGGCAATTCTTCGGGCTATGTCAGTTACCTTGGTTCTCCTGCGGATCTCTTCATTTCTGATTCGATCACGTAGGGAAACTCCAAGCATAGCCCTCTCCATTGCTCTTTGGGTGACTTTTAGCCTTCTGATAAGGTCCATTGTGAGCGACCACGTTTCAGTGCCATAAGTCATCACTGGCAACACGCACTGGTTAAAGAGTTTCTTCTTGAGACACTGTGGTATGTGGGACGAGAAGATATTGCGTAGCTTCCCGAACGCTGCCCAGCCGAGTCGGATTCGACGATTGACCTCTTTCTCGAAGTTATGTATATTGCAGACCCTGTGGTTTTTTCTCCAAATTTTCTATATAAAATTTTTGTTCATGTCGTTCTTTTCTTAGATCTTCTACTTCTCTTTTCAGTTCTTCAAATTGTAAATTAATGAAAAACATTTCATTCCCTTTGCATATCTCCGCATATGACACTTGTATCAGAGTGTTTTGAGTTTTAATTTACCCAATGTCAGTTGCTAACTTGGATAATACTGCGGTCTGATTCGCTAACATATTCGTAATAGTGGTGTTCTGTTCATCTTTCCAAACATCGAGCTGATCTAGAAGTTCCTGCGAACTTAAAACAGTGACACCTTGCGGCGAGCTGTTCGATGTTTTGTTGTGACGTTTATTTCTACTGGTGTTAACGTAGTCACTCCTTGCTACTGGAGAATTGATGTCTGATTCAGAATAAGTCTGGGTCTGTCTCATGTTGTTAGTCTGAGATTTTTGTGTTTTTGGAGGGGTGCGCTATACACCAGCCATATTTTTCAATAACTGAGGTAAAATAAAAACGAACAACAATCCTATATAAATACGTAATATACGTGTGTCGCACAGCGGCAAGATGCGAGCGAATTCGAAGTCGATAAGATGCTCGTAGGCGATGTCGGTTCGTAGCTCGTAGCAGCCGTAGCAGCGTAGCAGTGACGTCAGCAGCTCGTAGCGTGTAGCAATTTGAAGTCGGCGCGTCGCCAGTTCAGATCCAGCGAATCACAGTCACTTTTAGAGTTCAAATTGTTAATGACACTGGCAATTAAATTATGTCTCTTTCTAAAATGCTCAGTGGGCGTTCACCGCAGCTAAGGATCACGTTGGTAAGACAAGGAATTAAAATTACTTAAAAGCCAATCACAAAAATTAGAGCAGAGAATTCCAAAAACAATCGACACACGTCCTCACTGTGACACATTTCTGGCTGAACTGTGTCACAGTGAGGACGTGTGAATGGAATGCTAGAATTGGAATACAGACCTGATTTTTTCTGAAGCGAGACCATTAACCAATCTGTTTGCTAAGTCAATGGTGGAATTTGTGGCATCAGCTTCAGCCTGACACTTCATCTTGTCGTTCACTGCCTCCTGGAAGGCTTTGAGCAATATTTCCAATGTTGCTTCAAGTTCCTGTCAAATATAGAACCTGGTTAGTCTATGCTGCTGATAAATAAACTCTACTTATTCATCTGGGGAATAAAGTCAATAGTTAAGTGACTCAGGCTGTGGCTGGAGGTACAACACACGGCCATAGCCCTAATCCAGGAGCCGTGGGTTAGGGCAGGCCGCATACAAGGACTCTCCAATCTTGGCGGTAAGCTCCTAGTCACCTCAGATCACGATCACCCCAGATCGTGCATCTATGTCACAGGTAACCTTAAAACACAGCTCTTAACTGACTTCTGTTGCAGAGATGTCTCTGCAGCTAAGCTGATTATACAGCGCGACGATGCCTCGGAGATGGTGGCCGTTTTTGTCTCGGCCTACATGCCCGAGGCGGAGGCGCCGCCTCCCCATGACCTCGCCCGTCTCGTGAGCTATTGCGAGAGGTGTGGGTTCGAGGTCGTCATCGGGGCCGACGCAAATGCTCACCACCAACTGTGGGGTATGGATACGCAAAACGAGAGGGGTAAGGCCTTGGTTGACTACCTATTCTCAACTAACCTATCCCTACTAAACACTGGTTCTGAACCAACGTTCGTAACTAGGCGAAGCCGCACAATCATTGATCTCTCTCTGGCAACGGAGGGCGCGGCGGAGATCATCACCGGGTGGCAGGTTTCTAAGGAGGCCTCCTGCTCTGATCACAGGTGGATCCGCTTCGACATACAGGTCTGTGTGCTACCAACACCTCCACGGCGAAACCCGCGTAACACGGATCGAGCCACCTACACCCGCAACCTTGATTGCAAGCTTGCGACTTTAAACAATCCGTCGACATATGCGGACACGACACAGATTGAAGTACAAGTAAGCCACCTTACAGAGTCAATCATAGACAGCTATCAGGCTGCATGCCCAGAGACCACGCCGCGCAACACACCAGGTAAACAACCCTGGTGGGGCGCCGATCTGGAGCGCAAACGCAGCAAGGTAAGAACTGCTCTGAATAGAGCCATGAACACATGTGCGGATGAGGACTGGGACAACTACTACGCGGCCAAATCCAGCTACAAAAAATGCATCAGATTCAGGAGCACCTCGGGATGGCGTAAATTCTGCGGTAGCATTGAATCTTGTCAGCAAGCAAACAGGGTAAGGAAAGTACTGGCGCAACAGAATGCACCTGGGCCCGTCACGCTCCGAAAACCTGACAACACACTCACTTCGTCGCCTGAAGAAGCAAGACGCGTCCTAATCGAAACTCACTTCCCTGGATGCGTCTTCGCGCAGGTAATTGACTGGCAAGATGAAACACAAGCACCGTCAGACAATGATTGGAGTTACGCACACAGGGTGATCACGTTGGAGAAACTCCAATGGGCCATCCGGAGCTTCCATCCTTTTAAGGCAGCTGGTCCTGATGGAGTATTCCCCGCTTTACTACAGTGGGGGGGTGCTCTGGTCGCAATAAGGTTGGTGCCTTTAATGAGAGCGTGCCTGGCCTTCAGATACGTTCCAAAAGGATGGAGGGAAGTGAAAGTGATATTCATCCCCAAGCCAGGTAAGGGTGACTATACAAACGCCAAATCCCACCGACCAATCAGCCTGACCTCCTTTCTGCTAAAAACTATGGAAAGGTTATGTGATAGGGAGCTGAGGGACGGCGCGTTAAAAACTATACCGTTACATGGTAATCAACATGCTTACAGCTCAGGTAAGTCGACCGAATCTGCTCTCCACCTAGTGGTCAGCCAGATAGAGGACGCAATTTATCAAAAAGGCACCTGCCTGGGCACTTTCATAGACATCGAGGGAGCCTTCGACAAAACCAACTTCTCCAGCATCAGCAGCGCCCTCTCCAGACATGGAGTAGAACAGGTACTAACGGACTGGATTACAAACATGTTAAGCAAACGAGTGGTTCGCCTTGAGGATGAGCGGCAGTTGGCTATGATAGCCAGAGGCTGCCCCCAGGGAGGGGTTCTGTCCCCCCTTCTATGGAATCTGGTAATCAATGACCTCATTACTAAACTCAACGCTAACCGCTATTACACATTAGGGTATGCAGATGACCTCGTAATCCTTGTATCGGGGAAGGTGACGGGAACGATCTGTAACCTCACTCAGCAAGCACTACGCATCGTAGAAAGTTGGTGCAGGGAATTTGAACTATCAGTGAACCCCACTAAAACTGAACTAGTCATGTTTACCCAAAAACGAGCATTAGGCCCTTTCCACCTACCCAAACTGTTTGATACAGAACTTCAGTTGGCCAACGAGGTCAAGTACCTCGGGGTCATTCTAGACAGTAAGTTAAACTGGAGTAGTCATGTGGACAACAAGCTAAACAGGGCCTGCATCACCTTCTGGCAGTGCAGGAAAATGATAGGTAAGAAGTGGGGCCTATCCCCCAAAATCATACTGTGGCTGTACACAGCAGTGATCCGCCCCATGATCGCCTACGGGGCCGTGGTCTGGTGGCCCCGCACTCAGCTGGTTACAACTTCCAACAAACTACAGCGCATGCAACGGCTAGCCTGTGTGGCAACCACGGGCTGCATGAGGACTACTCCGACCGCAGCAATCGAAGCGATGCTGGGACTGCCCCCGCTTCACCTGTTTATACAACAGGAAGCGACAATGGCGGCGGTGCGCCTTAATACAATTAACCTCTGGGGTAAGAGAAAAACACGACACACCGAGCTGCTTGAGGGGTTCAATAATGAGTTCCGTATTACGAAAGCCATTAATGACCGGGTACCTAAACAATTTATCTTTGATAAAAAATACAAGATCCAACTTCACGAAGATAGCCGATGCGAGGGTTTGCGCCCCACAGAGCTGCGGATCTTCACCGACGGATCCAAAACAGGTAGTGGCACAGGTGCTGGAATCTTCTCGGAGGACGTCAACATACACATAGCCACGCCATTGGGAGTCCATAACACAGTGTTCCAGGCAGAATGCATGGGTATATCTCTTGCCGCTTCAGCCATCATGGCCAGGGAAGTTAAGGACCATTCGATACGCATACTCTCGGACAGTATGGCTGTTCTGCAAGCGCTAAACAGTCACACTGTTGACTCCGGGCTGATATACGAGTGCCACCAGCGCCTTAATCAGGTGGGTAGCCTCAATAATATAACCATTCAATGGATCAAAGGACACAGCGGTTCGCGGGGCAACGACGCAGCTGACGAACTTGCCAGAAGGGGGTCGAGCATGGCACCAGTGGGACCTGAACCCATCGCGCCACTCCCCTTCGGGTACCTACGCACTCTGGTAAGGAAACGAACCAGGGACCAACATCACAAACTATGGTTGGACCACGGTGAGTGTAGGCAAGCCAAGGAGGCACTCCCTACAATCGATGGCCGCCTCACGAAAAAGGTTCTCCGACTATCGAAACAACAGCTGCGCACAGTCACAGCAGCTGTAACTGGCCACGGGTCATTTAATAAACACCTCTATGTCATAGGAGTCACAGACAGTCCGCTGTGCAGAGCCTGCATGGAGGACGACGAGACGGCAGCTCATGTGCTGTTAAACTGCCCGGTGGTCGCCGATTACAGGGCAAAGTACTTCGGTAACCCAGGTACCCTACGTGAGATTGTCAGTGACACCAAGGCGTTGCTGGCCTTCTTTGAGGAGCTGGGGTGGATCGAATAACCTATTTTCCCACCCGTACGCAAAATACGCGCTTTGACGTGGAGTTGCGGATACCAGCCCGTTTTACCTATTACCTATTAAGTGACTCAGGCGTGACCTTGCGGAAATAAAATACAATAGACGTAGATATATTTAGTAACGATATTTATCACTGTATGCAATCGAAACATCGCTTTTTTATTTTGGCGATTCCATTACTGATATTAACTCAGAAGATCTTAATGTTTTGAATATATATGGCTTAGTCAAAACCTGACTATGAATGTTAGTAAAACTGCTTACATAATTTTCGCAGCAAAGAATAAAATAATACCATAATTTCCAAATCTTACAATAAGTAACCAACCGTTACGAAAATCAATGCATGTAAAGTATTTGGGCGTAATTGTGGACAGTAAGTTGACATTCAGAGCGCATATTGACTACGTAAGATCTCGAATACTCCCACTAACCGGGGCCATAATGTAATAGTGCAAAATGCGTACTCTACAAGCACACATATCATGGTAAATCTCCCAAAATTTTGCGTACCAACTTATTTTGCAGTTGGAATGTATGGGAGAACATATTTTTCAACTACAATGTTAACTTTGTTCCTGGGATAAAAAACATGATACAGATGAAATGTTTATCGTACGGAACACTCACCACGCTAGTTCAACTCGCACTTGATCTAGTGGAATATTACTTACGGCTATCTTGTCGGTGAGGAAGGCGAGCTTGTCCCGCGCAGCCTGCAGCTCCGCGTTGGCCGCGTTGAGCGCGCGTCGCTTGGGCTCCACCACCGCGTACACTTCGTAAAACTTGACGATGTTGATGACCCACGCACACAGACCGGCCGCCGCCGCTGACTTGGACATTATGTGCGCAGCGTTGAACTCCGGATCCTTAATGTATGGCTGCACTGCCTGTGATGATCTCAAACATATTATATTCATTTATTTTTGCACGAGCAAATGAAGCTACAAGTGCCTCATGCTGGATGAATGGTTTCTAAGTTTACTCTAAAACATTTTTTTGCATGAATTGACTCTCAATGTCTTTGCTATACCTAAGAAGTATAATCACGCAGATCGACCTATGTATTATGTATTCAAAGTTTACCTTAACCACGTCAGGATGGATGTTCTCTTTGTCGTAGTACACCAGGTCATTTAGGAATTGATCCACTTTTGCCATCATCATCTAAATTAGAAAAATGTAATGTAAATAGATTCATTCAGAAATCAGTTTTTATCTTGGATTATTAGCTAGGAGACAAAAAAAATTGTTTCGATTGAAGAGGTCGTACGTGGTCTACCAATGATTCAAGAACCATTGCTCGTCGCAGACGACTTTCAGCTAGTGTTTCTGAATTCTTCATGTGATAGAATCTCCAGGATCTTATATTTTAAAAACTGATCTCTTGATCAGTTTTTGTTGAAATGTTTCGAACAATGTTTCGTACAACGAAACATTTGATCTTCGAGATCTATTGATATTTATTGTTCTTTTTTCGTTGGGTTTACCAAAATAGCATTTTAGGTCAGCTAACCCTACCTTAACTATCCTATTTATCTAGATATCTATTTGAAAACATACTTTGCACCCCTTCCAAGATCTATCTTTGGGCAGCTTGCCCTTCTTCGCGAAGAGTACGAGCACCGCGGCGCACACGTTGACGACGGCGTCGGGCGGTGAACCGAAAGACTTCAGTTCCGTTAGGTTGTTTTTGTTGAGCGTGTTCAGCGCCTCCTGCGCCGCTATCAACGCGGGCTCGGCTTTTGCCAAGTCATCCGCGCAGATTTTAGCCTTGATTGTCACGTCTTCCTCTATCACTTTTACTTTCTTTTCCTCTTCGGCGGCTGGATTTAAGAAGACGGGGAAGTATTTGATTTTTGTACAACATTTGATTAGAGTCTAATAATAATAGAGATGTTACTTTTTTTTTGTCCTCTAGGAAGGTTATTGAAAAATATTGGACCCATATTTGTTTATTTTTTACGTAAACAAAAGATTACGGCAATACATTGAGTTACAATTTGGCATAACTTCACTCCCCGGTACATTTTATACTGACTTGTGAGTGTGACATAGCGAGCCCCCACTCCTCATCTTTAATGCGTTTTATTTAAACCATTTTGTATTAATATGATAATGCAAAAAATACGTGTCTAATATTTTTTTATTACCTGACTGGCGGACTAAATAGTTTTTCTTTTTTCCCAGTCAACATCCCATTTCTGGATAATGCAACAATGGATTTCTGGATGGCTTCTGTCTAGTTATAGTGGGTATGACACAATCGTTTAGATATATATTTTAATAGAAACCGAGAAGATAAGCATATGGTCACAATAAACGTGGTCGTGGTGATCGGTTGGATTGTTTATTTCAATTTCAATCCATTATTATCGAACGGCGAACGAATACTTAATCGTGATGTTTTTCTAATTTCGATGTTTTTTTAATTCTAGGTTTTATTATTTATTTTTAACTTTAAATTATTGTTCTACAGTCTATTAGATGAGATCAAAAAAAATATCGTAAGAAACATACGAGATATTTTAATTTTAAAGGCCACCGAAATGATGAAGCGATCCTCCGAAGTGATATTATGTTGCTTTAGTGGTTTAACATTTTTTTAATATATTTAAATAAAATCCTATCATAAATATATATTTTGCCTCACGAGGGTTGCAACATTTTCTATTTTACTGTATTTTAACTTTCTGCAGTCTAACTTTCATTCACGCCACGATAATTTTCTGTTTGGGAAATTCACCCATTTAGTCGGCATAATGTTAAAATATTAAAAAAACTGCGATACATTACCAAATGCTTTTTCTTTAGATACTTTCTCACTCTCAGCGCCGACTACTTCAATAAGTGCCTCAGCAGCTTTGTTTTTCTCTTTCAGTATTATCTCTTGCTCAGCAAGAGTCACCTGTGCAGCAAAAAGTACACATCAGAAACCAGAGTCACGCTGTTTATCCATTCTAAAAATATCTAAAGTAGTTAAGCCAAATGACGGCACGCTGATACATTTTTTATGGGATCAAATAATGTGCGAGCAGAAATGAAAGAGGAAAAAAATAAGAAACGAATAGGAAGATATAATGACAATAAGCCTTTATCTTGCTTCTACTATGCGGTTTAACCGCTAAGGTCCCCCCGCGCCCAACACGTGCGCTACGTCATCAAGCGAGTCAATGATTTATGAGCGCGCTAACATAAACAAAAGACTCTAGTTTTTTTATACGTATACCGTCTTATCGTTAATGGTTTTGGGTACCTGATTAGACAAAAGGTTGTTTATAATGCTTAGAATCTTCGTGTGCAAATGCACAATTGCACAATTGTTAAATAAATTTTCTTATCAGCGCGGCTTTTGTCTGTGTTCTTTGTTATGACGATTTCTGATAAAACTACTGGACTGATGCACATGAAAGTTTGCAGGGTACATTATGAATATATATTTTTTACAGACACACACAGAAAAAAAAAAATGACGATTGATTATGTACCCGTTTCATTACGTAACATTACTTGGTTCAAAAAAATGTCTGAACGGTGTTTTTTCGTTCAAATATTTTCTAAAACTATACACAGAACCACTTCGGATTATAACCCGTCGCTTTTATATAGTAGGTATTTTTTTTTGGGTAGAATAGACCCTTTTTAGTGAATTTTTGAAAACCGCTTAATGCAACCATAGGCGCCGAGAAAAAAATCGCCAAAATCGCCAAAAGCTTCTTGGGCGATTTTTTTCTCGGCGCCTAAGTTGCTTCTGCATCGTCTCCGGCGCTGCGGGAAGTGCAACCCCTTCGCCCTTACGTAACAAAGGATAGGCAGGCACCCATGCTCACCTCCGCAGATTCGGCTCAGCCGCTATGGCTCGCACGGGCCCTATGCTTTGTTACAGCGGGCGGGGGTTGCTCTCCCTCCGCGCCTCCGGTTCTTATATACACTCTAGGGTAGGAGCCAAAAGACTACGTAAAGTCGGGGTGCCCCGATTCGGTTTGCATAAATTCAAAAACTTACACTAATACTACTAAAACCTATTAAAATCCGCTGTCACTTTGTCTGAACGCAAAACGGAAACACAGAGTGAAATTCGTACATTATCTATGTATTTTATGAAACTTTAAGATTTTTTTTTCTCAAAAACTATGTGTTTGCTCAGTGTAATATTTTGCAAAAGTGTTTTACATTACGATATCTATACACTCTAAAATTGTGAAGCTTCGCATGCGCGGGTTATAATTCGACGTGGAGCCCTATTATACACAAACTACTTGTAAATGTTATAAATACACTTACCAGCGATTACACACACAAAACTCATTTTCATCACGGGTTTATTGACATTTTGTTAGCGGGATCAAAATAGGTATAATACGATGTTATTTAGGTAGTGCAAATAATAACTATCACGATGGTAAAATTACTTAGTAATGTAATTAATATCACTTCCCGTCCCGTTGATTTACACACAAAAATGATAAAAAATAACGAAATACAGTGCCAATCGCGCACTCTCGACCATGACGTATGACTTCCGTTTGACGTGCGAGAAGTAGGTACAATTATGTTAACTTAAATTACCTTTAGTACGGCGACGTCACCAGCACACGACGCCAACTTCTCTAATCCGTTCTCTAGCCTTATTATCATCATCTTGAGATTTGCTGTTTTCTCATTGAGTAGTTTGCCATATAAAGCGATTTGTTCGAGGAAAGTCTTAGGAGTCGTGTAGTTGTACCGCCTTTCGTTTTGGAAGTACACTGCAGACATATTGTCCACACTTTGATGTACGTGAGACATAAAGTCCGACACTGGTTGTACTAATCGCTCCTGAAAATAATATGGAAGAGTGACGACTAAGACTACTTAGATTAAGAAGAAGCTAACCTATTTGTGAAGAGGCTGGGTAGTTAGAGTCAAGAAATAAAAATGTGACCATACCGGTAAACTTTCCACCTCAGCTAAAAACCGTTTGGAGACAGAGCGCAATGCCTCACGCGGCCACGAGTGGAACCAGTTGATCGACGTGCAATTGACGATGGAGGGGAACTTGCGCGCGCGCACGCGCAGCTTATCGCCCACCGGTGAGAAACATAGCACCACCTGGAGACCGACGACTTTACAACTATGTTATGGATACTTACGTACTAAAATGCGAGTTGCCTCAAGAAGCAAGATGTAGGTACCTGTCTCTGTTTAGTCACTAGCAGGAAAATACTCTGCTGGACCAAATAATAATGTCAAACGCGTAGCGAAGTGTCTACAGTCGAATCCCCTTGCGTGACACTTCCAAGTGCCTTACTTAAGTACTTACATTATACATTTATCAAGGTATCAAATTACGCAATAAACCATCCAGTTTTACAATGAAGCTGAATTTACATTAAAATAGTGTATGAAATTATGAAAGATCGAACGGACTGACCTTGAGCATGGTTCGGACGCGGTTGATGAAGAACAGCCAACAGTTCTCGCGTGTATCCGGCACACCGGTGGCTTTGCACTGCAACACAATCGTGCATTAGGTAATGTAGCTGCCTGAGGTTGGTGCATGGTATTGCCAGTGTTTGGGAACTTTTGTTTGGACCTACCTACATAATTACTGCTTCATCGTGTAAAAAAAATCAAAATTATGACTAAATCGATTGGTCTTAGGTACCTCTGGTCTCACTCCGTTGATGATGTTTTCGATGTCTTCATCTGGAAACAAATCCGGTATTTCCCCGGATGCCAGCAAGTCGTTAATGAGCACCAAAAAGCGCTCTTCGGCGACCTGAGCGTCCGTCATCAAGAACACGTTGCCAATCGACTTAACGCCAGCTTTCATATTTAGAGCAGCTAGGATCGTAATAAAAAAAAGTGTTGGTGATTGTAATTTTAAATAAAGTATCTACACTTACAATGCAACAGCGTGTTTTTATTTTCAATTTACTTTGGGTGCCTAGTGTTAGTGAAAACTGGCAAAAGATATGTTACAAAGTGTTTTTGCTGTTTCTAAAAAACTCTGCTAGCTAGAGACATCGTTTAATTTTACCTGAAATATTTTTACAAACCTCAGTCGGACTTGTTAATGCAGGTTAGGTTAGGTCGAAGGTATTTTTTTTGTTATCCTATTAAGTACTCGTTCTTCGATTAAGATACTTCGAACGTTGTCAAAAGTTAGTTCGATTAGGTACTCTATAATTACATATTTCGAGCGGTTCATGAATACACGGAAACAAAATGTTTTCTTTACTAAGTAAAAAGATTTTCAGTGTTTTGACTTTTGTAGTACTCAAACCTCAGTTGATCCAGTAGAAATTTTTGATCCTAAGACACAGAGAAACAGATCGATTGGCATCAAATAAAGTTTTTGTGGAAACTGCCCATTTTCTTACTGACGTTACATTTTTTCAAAATCTGTGAATCCAGATCAAAATGTCTCAAATAGTTAAAGACAGTCTCCTATAACTGTTTTCCTGTAGCTACAACGGTTAAGGTAGCTGCCCTTACTGCGCCATTTCAAAAATCCACTCTGTATACAAGTCCGCCGTACTGCCGCATCCGACCCGCGTCCGACCCGCATCCGCCTTGTGTGTCTGAGCATTTTTGTTTTAAAATGTTCGTAATAGTCCGAAATCAGGTTCAAGTTAGACAGGACAACATCTGACGGGTGACGGGTCAGCTAGTTTATGGATAAAAACAAAACAGAATATGTATGGACTAAACGCCCACGCCCGCATTTCCTCTTAACCCTAAAAACTTCTACATTTATTCTAATTAAACCTTGGTAGACATACCTAAATCAACTTTGAGGTCGTTCATACTGTATCCCTTTCGTAGCTGTATTTGGAACACCTCCAATGAGGAGATAAAGGCCGATAGACGGGACAGCGATTGCTTGCCCGATCCACCTACGCCAACCAGCAGAGCGTTGCCACGCGGAGCCTCCAGTATACGGTTGATCCTTTACCAGCAAAATAGATAGATAGATAGAATACTCTTTAATATGTACACCATGAAAATTACAGACATAGATTTGAAAATTTTACATAGGGTGACACAATGGGCGGTCTTATCGCTAAAAGCGATGTTTTACAAACAACCTTTGGAACGATTAAAGTAAGAAGAAGAGACAATACTGCAGGTAGTCAGTGGTGTACCATTTACATATATTATACAATAAATACACACATGCATAAAGCATAAACATATCTATATAAATAAACATAGATATATATATAAATTAATAAACTTGAAACAAGAACAAGAAAATCCTTGGAAAATCGCGCCAAGAATCGATTACTAAAAACTTAGATATTGATCTACTGAATCAACACTTCTCATCTTCGACCCAATGGGCAATGGGACCATTAAGGCAGCTACAATACAATATCTTTCGAACCTTCCAACTCTGGACCATCCCCCATTAATTTTTAGTCAATTCTCTGATTGTGATGTTAAGAAGAGCGTAGTGTCCATATAACGCGATAGTGATTGTGTAAGTCAGAAAATTATACTCCCTGTCCTCGACGAAATCCTTCCCATCCTATGCTATATCCTTAATTACTCTATATCCTATGGTGTTTTTCCATCGATGTGGAAAGAGGCAAAAATCACTCCTTTAGCCAAAAAATTTAATCCTACTTCCTTTTCCGATTATCGTCCTATCTCTATATTGCCCTTCCTCTCCAAAGTCTTAGAACGCCTGGTCTATAATCAGCTTAGTGCTTTTCTTTGTAAGAATAGTCTGCTGAATCCTTTCCAATCCGGATTTCGTCCTGGTCACAGCACCGCTGCAGCCTTAGTTAACGTCACTGATGACATACGGTTAGGCATGGAAGGAGGAAATCTAACGGTTCTTTGCTTACTGGATTTCAGTAACGCGTTTAATACTGTCGATTTCGATATCCTGCTTGGCATGCTTCGCTCGCTTAACATATCTCCAACGGCGATTGGCTGGTTTCGTAGTTACCTGTATGGCCGCCGGAAACGTATATGCATAGAAGAGTCTTGCTCATCTTGGTGTTATACTTCTGCCGGTGTACCTCAGGGTGGCGTTTTATCTCCTTTACTCTTCGCAATATTTATAAACTCTATTTCCAAAAAACTTCTTTCTTCCTACCACCTTTATGCAGATGATTTGCAAATATATCAACAAGCTGCCCTTTCAGATTTGGCTGATGCAATAAACATCATAAACAAGGATTTGGGTTAAAGCGAGTGGAGTGAGGCACATGGGATGCAGGTTAACCCATCTAAGACTCAGGTCATTGTTGTTGGCAGCTCAAGGATGACCCCCGAGATAAACTAGCTTCCCATACGTCTTCGCCGGAATTATCATTATCTTCTTTCAGCTCTACAGTATTCTGTTCAATCCTAAAACCCCCTCTTATCTTAAAGAACGTTTCAAGTTCCTTCATGACACACATAATAGATATCTGAGGTCATCGGAAAACCACCAGCTTTTATGACAAATCTTCTACAGTTCAAGCAGTACGGTTATGGAATGCCTTGCCCGTGTCGATAAGGCGTGCCCAATCTTTGTCTACTTTTAAAATTCTAGTAAAAAAACACTTCCTCTCTCCTTAAAAATCATCACTAAGTACATATAGTTCCTTAATCTTGTTTCACAAGTTTATAATTTTATATACAGGGTGGCAGGGACATCGACGCGAAGCCGGTTACCATGGATTCAGTACATGGTTCTGAAGCCCCCTGCGTTGAAATTTTTCGTCGGTTATTAAAAAAAAAATCTGCTGTTTCATAGAAAAGTGCAATACCTACGCGGTCAAAATGTATGGAATTTTTCAGATTTCAGATTTTGAAAAAAAAAATACAGTCTGCAAGAAAATGGGTAGTTTTCACAAAAACTTTTTTTGATGCTATTCGATCCTGTTTCATACAAGGATCAAAAACTTCTATTGGATCAAGTAGAAGAATACTAGAAAAGTCAGAAATCACAAAAAACTTTTCCCATACATTTTGTAGGCAATGAGACTCTAACTTACATTTTCTACCATTGACATTTAACTGGCCGCTACAAAAAAGACTGAGATCTGAAGTTATTGTTTTTCGATCAGTCTTTTTTGCAGAGGCCAGTATGTCAATGGTAGAAAATGTAAGTTAGAGTCTCATTGAAACAGGATCGATTGGCATCAAAAAAAGTTTTTGTGAAAACTGCCCATCTTCTTGCTGACTGTATTTTTTTTTCAAAATCTGTGAATGCAGATCAAAATGTTTAAAAAAGTTAAGGACAGTCTCCTAAGACCGTTTTCCTGTAGCTGCAACGGTTAAGGTAGCTGTCCAGCTGTCCTTCCGCCCCATCTCAAAAATCCACCCTGTTTAATATCTATGTATATAGATAAGTTTATGCTTTATGTATGTATGTATTTAATTGTATATATAAAAGGTACACAACTGACTACCTGCAGTATTGTCTCTCCTTCTTACTTTAATCCATCCAGTTTGTCTGTAAAAGATCGCTTTTAGCGATAAGACCGCCCATTGTGTCACCCTATGTAAAATTTCTAAATCTATGTCTCTAATTTTTATGGTGTACATAATAAAAAGTATTCTATCTAATATAGACTTCTTTTTTCTATCTCTACTAATCAAAATAATGATATAGGAGAACAGTAAAAACATAGGTATAACCTTTTTGACAGTTCGGGTAAAAACAACAGTCGTCTAAGGCTCAATTTACATTGCCGCGGAACGGTTTGGAAGCAATTTTTGGCGGAGAATTGACGCGCATTCTCGGAAATTTCGTTTTTTTGGCTCCTATATAGTTTGTAGGTACGTTCTCAATAATTCACTATACCTTGTTCAAGTATCTCATTATGTAAATTAAGCCTTATGTAAACATCTTCACGACACATTGGGAACGGTGCTAATCAATAGGTACACACGGCTACACATCAAGCTATACTATTCCAGTTTATGCTGATCTCGCTTTGCATAGGATTTCTGTACAATACGAGGTCAGCTTATACTGGATATGTATAGTTTGATAAGTAGGTAGTCGAGTGTACAATGTCTCCATAAAAAAACATGAGTAAAAAGCACAGGACAGTCGAGCTATCGTTCGGGGGTGGATGGGTGAGCCAGTTAGCAGTATAATACACAGTGATGGTTGACGTGAACCCTACCTGCAAATATGGTACATCGCGTCTTCAAAGAGCACCAGGTTCATGCTGGCCACAAGATCGTTGTATGCCGACAGCGAGTCGTCCAACAGCTTCTTGATCTGGTTCCAGTCTTTGATAGGGAAGTATTTGGGGTCACCGACGCCCTCCGCGAAGTGGCAGTAGATGAGGGGCTTCTCTAATATCACGTTCTCGTCATACTCCTGCGCATGCGTTCATTTATTTCAAGGTGCCGACAGTTTTGGTACTAAAAATACTGATTTATTATGAAAAAGTAACTCATTGTTTTCCAAAACTTAAATCGTTTCCAAAGAAGATGTTGTTGAACGGACACTAAAAATACGCCGAATTTACTATATAAATGATTTGAGTTGATGATCAAGATCATACCATGATCAATTTATGATCTTCTACTTAGGTATTCTCGGAGTTTTTGATGCCATTCTTCTATTATAATATGACTCATACTGTCAATTGAACTCACCTCACAGGTTTTCTTAATCACATCTAAAATAAGTTTCGCGAACGTCTCATTATCGCCCGCGTCGACCAATTTGTCTGAGTAAACGCGTGTTGCCTCGTGCATCCAGAGCCGAAGGAGGTCAGTTGGCGTCTTGATTGCGTCACCGGTTGTGTATAATATTCCCTGTGCATAGAAAAAGTGACATTAATAAAAAATTAAGTTAGAATGTTTGCAAACAACGGTCTTATTCATAAAAAAAGCTTATCTAAGGTTTTAGACATTCATTAGATAAAATGCTTGGTATGCCTATAAAACTTTCGATAAAATTTTGTATTCATAAAAGTTTCATAAACCTTCTAATAATATTATGTCGATATACTTAAATCAAAATGTTGCCATTTCAATGAAGTCGACCAACAAATTGACCAACATATCGAATCGTCAAAACGAGAATGTCTGTATATGCACCAAATAGTTGTGAACATAGATATTATTACGTAGGTATTGTAAACTATCTTATTGTCTACAGTTTTAAATCTTTTGATGCGGCGCGTCTTTCAAATTTGTCAATGAATTTGATATTGAAACGACGAAAACTTTTTTGAATAGTTATATGTAATAAATAAAAATAAATCGGTCAAGTGCGAGTCAGACTCGCACACGAAGGGTTCCATACGTATAAGATTTAACACTATGAATTTTTGTAATACTTTCGTAAAGGCTCAGATAATATAATACGTAAAGGTAACAACAGAGGCGCTATAAAAAAACCATTAAGATTTGTAAAGAAATTGTCTAGTTTTAATGAAAAAATGTTGTTGTGTTAAAATATAGAAAATATTAAGTTAACTTTATCCGGTAATATGCATTAACTAAAGTCAAAGTCAAAGTTATTTATTTGCTACTAACATAGTATTAGTAGGTATAATAGGTATATAGGATAGGTACGCAGGTAGATATGTAGGGTAGGTAGGTAGGGTAGGTAATTAGGTAGAAAAAGGTAATTAGGAAAGCTCGGTGCGCCGTAGATAAGTACTTGGTGCTAACCGTGCGAAGCTGGGCCGGGTAAAGCTAGTTACTTATAAATACAAGGATTTCTCTTGCTACATCAGACTTCATTGTACAAAATAAAATGTAAGTAGTACGCAAAATTTTAATTACAACATTCCGTCAATACAGGTATTCATTTACGTTATTTTTGATAGTCATACAGAAATCTATAATTTTTACTTATTATTTTTACACATCCCATCGGACTATGAGAGTGAGGGAAGAGAGAGTGCACTTGTGTCTGCGCACACACTTGTGCACTATAATATCTCCCGCGCCGAAGGCTAGTCTTCGTTGAGATTGGCCGCCGTGGCCGAATATTTTTACACAAATAAGTTTTCTCAATATGAAATTATATCCACAATGGTTTAAGATAACTGAATAGTGCACCGTATGTGCCAGCATTCATTTCAATGTTACTGAATAAGTATATTGTCTATTGGAGTGTAACCCGTTCTGGTTGTAACATGAGGTACACACATCAACACCGTCTAGGGATACTTTGGAAAAAGTCGATACAGTTCTTAAACTCAAAAAATACTGGTCGGTTTTAAAATCTTTTGAAGAGCTTTCTTCGAAAGATTTTAAAACCGGCCAGTATTTTGTAGACCTTTTTGGATAATTCAAATTTGAAAAAATAAAAATTCCATGTATAGTACATGCCGCCATGATAGTACTTACTAATTCCATGTCATTACTCCAACTAGTAAATAGTTATCTGTGGAATTTGTATTGCATAATAATAGTATGAATTACAAAAATATTTTTTTATATTGCATAAAATCGCCCATTTTGAAATAAAATACCATATGAATCGGCGTTTTTAGTATTTGTTGATTATAAACAGTATATCGTACATGATACACAGGAGTTTTAAATTCCTAACTTGTTAAGTTGTTGAGATAGAGCTCGTACAAAAATGGTCTAAAACTGACAACTTCTACGGCCCCCTAATTCATCATTTTTGAAGATAAAAACATACACAAATTATATTTATTATCTACTCGACGAGTTCTAGACAATGATACCCCACATGCTAGGGTCAGATATATTTTTTTTCAAAATTTAATTTTATTGTATTGTGACCCCCCTTTAATTTTTTATTTTATTATTTGTTGTTCTTGCGGCAATAGAAATGCATAATCTGTGAAATTTTCAACTGCCTACCTATTACGGTTCATGAGATAGAGGTCGCTGACAGACAGACGGACAGCGGAGGCTTATGAATAGGGTTCCGTTTGTCACCCTTCGGGTACTGAACCCTAAAAAAGGAATCAATACTGGAGACTAGTTCCAATAAAACGCAAAGAAGTGAAACTTGGTTGGAGGAGGATAAGAGGTTTGTCCATTATTACAGCTAGAATAAATTCAAAGTTAGTTTTGTAAATTTTCTCAATTTCTCAGACATGCTTGCTTTTGCTTCTATTCCTTAGATTGTTTTAAAAGAATTGGTCAGGGAGAAATAGAAAATAAAAACACGGATGCAAACACCAACGCGAAAAATGTGGCGGCTTGACCTGATTTACGGATTAGTTACCTAATCCAATTTACTTTTACGTTACAAAGTTCCTAATTAGGCATGTCAAAAATTTTATTTGCCTGTACTAAACTCATAGTAACAAAAAAAAACCGCAGCCCTACGAATAATAATGACTCGTACAGTTTGTTAGGTTGCGCATGCGTACTGGCATGCGCGCTACTGTTTTATAAGGCAGATTGACTACTGCGCAGTCATTTGTAGTCTACTTCAGAGCGGCAAAGTTATTTGACGCGAACTGTAATATTAGTTATTTGACGATTTCCCCCCACCCAAATAAATTATGAAAAAAGGATAGGTTACACTATTGCACAGAATAACTTTTATTGGCCCTGAATATTCTTTTAAAAATTTTCCATTCGTCAGATTTAGGGAAAGTCCACAATGGCTTCATCGGATTTGCCTATTTAAGTCATTATGGGTTAGGCCGCACACGATCTTATCACAATCAAAGGCTCTGAAGATCACTTTATTTTTGGCTGACCACGGGTCACCTATACTATCTGAAACTTTTTAAATATATTTTCGGTGTTCTCGCGTCATGCCGCACCTACTCAGCTATCAACTTTTCGCCTTGCATATGCTTGCTCAAAAATTCTCTAGGTTCCTACCATCAGGAAAGGTAGATACCAAAAAAAAAAAAAACAGTCAAACTCTCTGCCCAGCTCACAACAATCGACACCATAATAAATTGTATTCGGGTCTTTGACGGCAGACGGTAAATAGTTAACGAATAATTGCCAAAATGTTGTTAAATGATAATTATATTGAAAACCTACAATTACCTGGAAGATATTGGAGAGGTCCCGCAAGTTGAATATGTAGTGGAACTTGATAGCGGTGGGCAGGAATGTGCTGGAGAGCTTGGTGTGCAGTGCCAGTGCTACGTCTACGAGCATACTCGAGTAGCGGGTCACCACTGGCACGAATTTGTTCGCGACATTGCCCAGGTGCTGGCTCAGGATGCTCTTGTAGATGTGGTGGCACGCATCCTGTCCGGGGAAACTAACAACCGTCCAAAATTAAACATCGTTAACATGGACACGCCTATTTTTAACCGACTTCCAAAAAGGAGGGGGTGGTGCGACTAAAGACGAATTGGAACCTTGCATCCTTTATTTACTATTAGATAACCAACAGACAGTGCAGGGAGCAGTGGTGGCCCAGAGGGAGCAGTGGTGGCCCAGTGGTAACGGCCCCGATTTACGAGTTGTAGGTCGTGGGTTCGAACCCAAGCAGGCGCTTTACTTTGTGTAAATAATTTCATCACCACTGCTCTCAAAACGGTGAAGGAAAACATCGTGAGGAAAGGAAACTGGCATGTCTTAGAACCAATAATTCGAAAACACCTGACATCTACCAACCCGCACTGGGCCCGCGTGGTAGATTACAGCCCACTCCCTCTCACAGAGAGGAGGCCTGTGTCCCAGCAGTGGGAACATTAATAGGCTGATAATGTATACTATTGTATTTATAGAATCAAGTCTTTCCAACTAAACAGACAGCTTTGCGGTTTGTTGTAGCACTTCTTCCGAGCAACACTAGGAAGCGGTGAAGGGCGGGCGTTTTGGGGAACAGGCTTATGTAATTTTGACGTTCGAAAAATGCTAATTCTCAGCCGAGATTGAATAAATGGCTTTTGTTTTTAAAAGATCTTAGCAGGTGACATTCTATAATTTCTGCCTACCCCTATGGGAAGAAGGCGTGAGTTTATGTTTTTATGTATTTATCAGGAAAATGATAGCGGTTTGCACTGTTATAATTATAGCGGTTTGCACTGTTGTAATTATAGCGCAAAGGGCGCTGACCACCTTGTTTTATTTTCTTGACTCTCCCTCTTCTCCTATTTATCTACTTTCAGCCTTTCACCCCCCACTTTCAGTACATTTGCGCCAACCACAATAGAAATCTACGTTCATCTCACAATCGTCTTCTTCAATGCCCCACTCACCGCACAGACTTCATTCACTCTTCCTTCTTCGTTCAGTCTATCTCTCTGTGGAATGCGCTCCCCCAGGAAATCAGGACGGCGAACAAACGATTATCTTTTAAAATTAAAGTTCGCGAGCACATTCGCAAGAAGCTGGCAGTATCATCACAACAGTAATGTTTTCCCATTGACTATCTTAGTAGTTTTAGTATATTTCTATGTATTTATGTGTACTTATTTATATATGTATAGTTACGTGTATAATATATTATATAATACAGGGTGTGAAAGTAATTGCGTGCCATAGCTTCAGTATCGATAAAGGAACCCATAAAAAATAAAAATAAAATACGTTGAAAAAAAAGTTTAAAATCGAAAATTATCATAAGATGAACCTAATGTTAAGTACCTACTAATTAAATAGCGATCGTTTAGTATTGATTAAAATATGTTTTTATTTTGCGTAAATGCTAATTTACCTACCTACTATCGAACGCAATGAAATACCTACGCCTGAACACTTCGATGACCCCGAGTGAAGGATAGGTAACTAGGTACGTAAATATTACAATTCCAAGTATTTCTTCTTCCTACTTTAGCGTGCTTATCTCCTTCAAAATTAAAACCTACAAATTAAAAAAGTTGATCTTGCAATATTTTTTTTGTTTAAAAAAAAAAAAAAAATCCTCGGTTCCGTTATCGATACTGAACCTACCCTGAAGCTATGGCACGCAATAACTTTAACACCCTGTATAGTATTTAAATATAAAAATCGCTATCGCACCAACCACTGTTTCTCTCTGCACCACCCAATGACTATATATCCTCTTGACTGCTCATACGGGCGACTCAGGCTCACGACACATAAATGAAAATGCACTGATATTAGATGACAATATGACTGGCCATTTTAGTTTTGACCAGTTATTGGATCTCTGCACACGCGGTTATTTTGACACATTATTTTGACACATAAAAAAAAAGTCTGCATAATTATAAACAATTATGAGTTCCTGTTCTATTAAATGGTGTGGGAAATCGTCTAGAACATCCAGCTATAAAAAAGATGGCATAACTTTTCATCGGTAAGTAAAATATATTTATTTTAAAATATTATTATGAATAATTGCAGGGCTCAAGCTGAACTGGTTCTTTACGTAAAAAGGCACAAAAATTTACACTGCGTTGATGTCTTTTTGAAAAGTCCCTTTCTCTCACTAGGGTATTTCAATATATCTGTCCCTTTTTATTTTTACTAATGCTGTAGTGTTGTGACAACTTCAAAACAAAGTCTTTATATAATATTGTCGATAAAAGTTACGATGTTTCCTACTGGTAAAAAAGTAACATTACTTAATGTTTACATCTTAGATTTCCAAATATTCCGGAACTGAAAGAAAAGTGGATTAATGCAGTCCACAGGGAAAATTGGTTTCCAAAAAAAATTAGCGTTGTTTGTTCAAGGCATTTCACTGCAGATTGCTTTGAAACTTTAAAGAACCGACGCCGCTTATTTAGTACAGCAACACCGACCCTGTTTTTGCCTGTTTTGGTATGTTTTATTATATAGATCATTATTTCAGTTTAATGTTTAAAGAGTTTACGACGTACGGCATTTCATTCAAATTAATTTTTCATTAAAGTTTCATTAAAATTGATTCAGTCATTGATTCAGCGTTTTTCGAAATGACTGAATCAATTTTAATGAAACTTCATACGCTTATGCAGGATACAAAGGTCTAAAAACTTAGTTAAGAACATTTTCGAAAAATAGTGTTACAGCCAAATTAGACCGATTTTAAATTTTCCATAGAAACAGAGATATCCAGGTATCTGTTTTTAAATAAGACATTTAAAAAATGTTCTTAACTAAGTTTTTAGACCTTTGTATCTTGCATATGCGTATGAAGTTTCATTAAAATCGGTTCAGTCATTTCGAAAAACAAGGGCTTGAAAGTTTGTATGAAATGCCGTACGATGTAAACCCTCTTAAGGGGAATCGTCCAACCTAACCGCGAAATTAAAATATTCATTGGATTTTTGCAAATTTCAGCTCTATTCGTCACCTTATTTTGTCAATAACGCTATTCACTACAATAACGGCGGGCGATGTTTTTACTTAACCGTTATTGTCACGCAAGCGACATACTATGTCAAGTAGAGATGAAATTTGTAAAACTATAATGAAAAATTGAATTTTGCGGCTAGGTCAAACCAATTTATTTAATAAGCCAATTTATTTAATATTTTATGCACTATTAAAAACTCAGAAAGGAGAAATGGAATGCCTTAGGCATTTTATGCTAGTTTATCTTAAAGGGGTGACAGACAGGCGAGCAGGTCTGTGGTCTTATGGCTCGGCGACCTTACTCGCTCGTGTGTCACCCAAAGTACGCGCACTTTAAAACCGCCGACTAAGCTCGCCGGCGATCCAACAGTTTGAAATTTTGCTCGTAGCCCGCCTTAATTCGTAGTTTCGTACGTCTGTCATTGCCGCGAGTCGCGAGTCAGCATTTTGTTTTGATATTTGTGTAATTTTTGTTTAGTTTGGTTTAGAAAAGTCGAAAACATCGCGATAGAGTGTGAGAAGTCTTCACGTGTGTCACCGACGGCGAGCCGCGCAAGTTGTCGAGCTTAAAAACCGCGGTCTTTAAGTACGCAAGTCTATCACCCGTTTTAAGGTGATGCAGAGATAACAAACCAATTAATTTCTGTAGGTACTTTAATGAGTTTTACATTCCTTATGACTATCAGTTAGGAAATCTCGACTCCAGCTAGCTTGTCAAATAATGACCTGTAAAAGTGATTCCTAATTGCACAATAAATTAATTGAATTTGAATTTCACATTATGAGAATTCATTGTTCTATCCGACAGGGATTAATATTGCTATTATTTTTATAAGACATACTTTCAGACCATTAAATAAGCTTCATTCAATTTTAGCATTGATTTAATTGAATAAAGTTAAATTTGAAGTGTAACGTCAGTGTTTTATTTGCACCCAGTTAAGGGGGCGCATCCTAAAAGTTGGCAACGTCGTAAATAGCTGTCAATTAGTTACCTGTTTTGATTAATTTGGAAATAATACTGTTTGGAAATAAGAAATGTGGCTAACTAACTTACTAGAATATTAATGATGAATTGCAATTGAACTGCAACTTTGAATTTGATAGGTGTAAAAACGGCATTTGGAAAATTTCCAAATACTTTTTTTAATAATAATTCGGTGTTACGATATTAATTGTTGCATTTCATAATCAATATTCTAGTTCGCTAGTTAGCCACATTTTTTATTTCCATACAGAAATATTATCAAATTAATCAAAACACCGAAATATTTGACTTCTATTTGCGACGTTGCCAACTTTCAGAATAAACCCTCTTAAGGCTGCCTGTCCACTGGAGCGGAGAGGAGAAAAGAGGAGCGGAGATGTGCCAATATTAACCATTAGAATATTGACTCCGCCCCTGAGTTTAGATTTGATTGGTTAATAATGGCACATCTCCGCTCCTCTCCTCTCCTCTCCGCTCCAGTGGACAGGCAGCCTTACACCCTATCAATTAAAATTTTAAAAAATATAGAATTAATAGACGTCGATTTTATCGATATCGATATTATTGTGCAAAACTGACTTGCGGGTCACTATTTTTAAAACATACGTCCTGTCATTGTTGCACCGGCCAATCACAACCGCTGTATTTTCTTCGTCCCCCGGCCCGCAGTGGTGAGTCGTATGCCTAGACGAAATCGGTCTATCAGCTCTCAAGTGGTTTAATTCTCATTGGCACCACCTAAAGGTTGACTGGTACATAATGCCTACGGCATTAAGTCCGCCTCTGTACATTTGTGTGCTTGAAGTATTAAATAAATAAATATTGCTGTTTACACTGTTGTAATTATAGCGGTTTGCTAAATTGTTAGCTGAATTATATACTACCTACAGATAATTTTTTTCCTCGACTGTATGCTATTCATACTCGACTGTATGATAGTCATTTTGTTTAGGAACTGGCGCAGGTTTGTAACTACGGCAGGCCAGCGAACGTTCCATAGACTGCTCGTAAATTGGTTCTGAACCGTAACCGCCCGACTCGCTCTTGGCCATTTTTTGTTTGTTTTGTACTGATTGTTAGTTTTAGTTATTGTGTTGATGTTACAGGGCGACGTTATTGCTCAGCGATACAACCCTTAAAATATAGAAAAAACAATAACCCGATGAACAAGTATCAGTATGATTTCTAAAATAAAAAATGTGTGTATTGGAGTCAAACCAACCATACTAGCCATCCATATACATACACCTGCGCACGAGCTGCGCATGCGCACGAACCGTGCACACTGCACACTTCATGTGTGTCTCGAACGGCTATGCACGAGTACTATGTTCTTTAGATGCACACGGCATGAAATTCGCCTTAGCATAACAGTATTCATAGGTATACAGGGTGTTTGGCAGACGGCTGAACATACGAAAATGGCGGATCCGTGGGGCCGTCTACTAAGTACCTACGTGTTTAGGCCCAATAACAAGACCCAGGCCACAAGGATTTTTTTAATATTTTATTCGTAATTCGTCGTTGCTCAAACTTCAAACGTCAATAATTTCATTTAAAAATAACAAAACTGGCAACGTTTTTGTTTTATTTTTTTTACAAGTGAAGTAGCAAACAAGTAGCAAACAGCCCCACGGGTCCACCATTTTCGTATGTTCAACCGACTGCCGAACATTCTGTATATGAAAACAAGCGTTACCTGACTGCAAAGGTACAGAAATGTCTCTGCAACCGCGGGTCAATAGAGAAGGAGCCGGCTGTTGGGTTCATGCACGCCACAAACATGCAGTTCGATATGTCCTTCAGTGACAGTTTCTGTCTGTCGTACCTGAAATATTAACACTTATTTGAACTCAATACTTCGTTTTTAACACATGTGTTTTTATTGTCCGCTTGTATCCTAATCCTACAGCTGGAGAAATTATTCTTAATTTATACTAAGCATTCTTATTTAATCAATTTCATCCACATGTCAGATATCTTCTGTGTACTCTGCGTGACACCATCTGCTTGTATTTTTTATTCGTTCAAGTGGTGAGTTTAGACCATATTTCAGTTTCTAGTTACCAGTGCTTATAATCCATGAATTGTCTGATTAGAGTATGCGGCTGTACTGTGCCGTACTTATCTACTTCAGGCATGTTCAAATCGTCTACAAAATAGATCATAAATTTGCTGCCTGGTGGCCCAAAATTGCGACCAGATTTCTTCTCCAAAGGCTTCTCTAAAACTTTTTGAATCATTTCTGCAACAAAGTAGGATTCTTGTGGACACAATTTTTGTATAGCAATAGTTGCAAGACATTGAACAACGTTCTTGAAGTAAAAAGGAACGTTACGGCAGTGAGACATTAAGATTTATTGTCAAACCGCCATTGCATTGCATATATAACATAGATGCAACACCAATGAATTGTCATCCAATTCATTGGTGGTGCGTCATCCGCTAGATACCTATGAACATGAATTGCTGTCAAATTGATTCAATAACTAATTGATTTTACTTAATGAAATCTAACATTAGTATTTAGGTAAGTACCTGATGTGGTGTAAAAGTTGAGTGGTACATTGGTGACGGCGTACGAGTCTGGCAGCATGTTGAGTTTCGCCGCCACGCTCACAGTCTTACCGCTGCCTGCACTGCCGACCAACATCACTGGTTTGGTCTTCGCTATCAACAGGTCCATGAAGAACTTAGTTCGAGTCGTCTCTGATGTGGAAACTAAGCATGACTGTAAATATTAAGGTGGATACATTTTAATATTGTTAAGAATGATTGATTGAAGATGTAATAACTTTTACGTACCTAACAAACGCAATATTCTAACTTGTTTTATTCGTGTTTTATTTCTTTTTTGCGTCATGTTTACCGCAAATAAATATATTTTCTTATACTAATTACTAACTTATACCAGGCACTTTAAACTCAATTTCTACGCAAGCACGGCCACCCTGCACCCCACCACTCCACTTTGTGCTAAACGCTAGCACATCATTAATAAAGTTGAATATCGCGTGAGCTCTTTGATCGAGTTCGAGCACGAAGTTAAAAAAACTTTGCCGAAGCCGAATGGCTTCGCTGGGACTTTAGCGGATGGCGTAAGTCTCAATTCTTATTTCATTTCTAAAGTAATAAATTGATCTAGGTCGTGGCTGGATAATAAACTATATTTTGTTACTGTGAATACTTTTTAACATATAAGCCGAGTAATCTTAATTTTATTTAAAAAAAGACAATATGTATTTCGAATAAAGAATGAATCGAGGGAAATTAATACAAATACCTTATTGTCTTGGAAAGAAAAAGATCCAATAAATGATTAAGCTCAAGGATTAAGTTACTAAATATACATCGTCTATTGTATTTTATAATGGATTTCCGCAAAGTCACGCCTGAGTCAATTAACTATCTTGTACATATTTAAGTGTTGGGGGCCTGGTGTTCCGTAACACAGGTATTTTATGCCTTTTTCGGGCACCAGTCTCTTACAAATGTAAACCCGATTTTTTAGATTAAGCACTTTCTATCCAAATCAACATTTGTGATGAGAAAATAAATAAAATCAAATAATTAAATTAATATTAATGCAAATCAACACACAATTTAAGGAGTAAACTCTTAAAAAGATTGACTGATTTAGTTTTGATATCTATATGATCACTATTTATTTCTCGTGAGTGTTGGAGCCACGAACACCCTCGGAATGGCGGCGCCACTGTACCTAACTATAAAAAGAATACACGCGACACCACGACTCTTAAGGTGTGTTCACAAAATAAATGCACACACTGTCTTTAGAAAGTCCGTATACACCTACCTGAAGTGGCATATCGGGATCCAATACAAAACCTTCGACTTTTTCGGACCATGGTAAGAACTTTTTGGTCTCGGGATCTATGAAGAAGCTGAACACATTCCCCGTGGAAGGGAACTTGATCTGTTTGAACTCGTTGCAAAACCATTTGCTAAACTCATTACGCCAGTCAACGATTTGATCTTGGAACAGACTGGAACCGAAGCCCCATACCACGGCGAAAACGAAATAAGTTTCATACCTGAAAAAAGCATTTGAAATAAGAACACAATAATATAGTCCAATACCCAGAAGAACATGTCCTTCGATAATTCAATTTTTTTTTTTTCGCTGTGTGGATAATTTTAGTGAATGCATTGCTATTTACAAAAATGCTAATAGTTTAGAGTTATGCAGTAGTAGGTATAAAGTAGGTATTTCCTAAAATATCCTCGTTTTTAGGGTTCCGTACCCGAAGGGTGACAAACGGAACCCTATTCATAAGCCTCCGCTGTCCTGTCCGTCTGTCTGTCAGCGAGCTCTATCTCATGAACCGTAATAGGTAGGCAGTTGAAAATTTCACAGATTATGCATATGTCTATTGCCGCAAGAACAACAAATAATAAAATTAAAAATTAAAGGGGGGTCACCATACAATAAAATTAAGTTTGAAAAAAAAATATCTGACCCTAGCATGTGGGATATCACGCTAACAACACACTTAACACACAACAGATGTGTTATGTGTGTTGTGTGTTGTTAGCGTTATTACTAGCTATCGCAATTTATGATAAATTTGGATGTGTTCCGTAATACCAAAAATGATGAACAACACAAAAACACAACAGAACAGAGATAACAATATTCCAAACGCATTTTCCTCCCATCTCGACTTGCAGTTGCGAGCCGTGTTCGCCGGACCTTTAATGCATATTACCGGATAAAGTTAACTTAATATTTTCTCTTAAAATAAATGAAATATACTTCTACACCTATATTTTAACACAACAACATTTTTTCATTAAAATTACACAATTTCTTTACAAATCTTTATGTTTTTTTATAGCGCCTCTGTTGTTACCTTTACGAAAGTATTTCAAAAATGCATAGTGTTAAATCTTGTACGACATAGTATGGAACCCTTCGTGTGCGAGTCTGAATCGCACTTGACCAATTTATTCTTTATTAGTACTATCTAAACTTTTTATTATTGAAAATGCTAACATATTATGTAGGTACCTGTGGAACAATGAAAAACTGAAAATGTCCCCATAAAAAAAAATAGTTTTCCTAATCATTTCCTATATCCGTATAGGTAGCTAAATAAACCTTACAACAAAAGTAATCTCCAAATTGTATAATATGTAATATGTTATATGTTTTTACTTTTATATGCGAAATATTAAATTTATGTTTATAATTTTGCACCTACATAATTATTCGTAATAATAAACTCTGGTATAAAGACATACGTGCTATGCCTTTCCTTTAATAAATAAAATACAATTTGGGTATTATCGAATGACACGGCTTTAACTTCGTTTCATAGAAGAACAAGAATTTTATTGTTCCCTTCATTTCATGTATAACGTCACTAAAGTGTCATTTGTGTTTAGATTTTTGATTTGAAATACAAATAGGTAAATCACGAATGTTCATAACATAGATATAAGATATATTTCTATGATTCATAACGAATGTTCCTTAGGCTTTTTAACCCTCTGCAACTAAGGTGACTTTATTGTTAACATTTGACTGAGGTGTTGTCTATCAGACGTCAGCTCTATTAGCCTTATTTGCCTATATTTTGACGATTTATTATATAAATGCATATTTTATATGTTGTAGTGGTTCCTAAACTTTCAAAATAAATAAATAACAATATTAATAAAACAATGCATTGACTAATACGAATCACTTTTAATGAGATCAACATTTTACACATTTAGTGACATACAGGTACAAAATATTATAAAAAAAAAAAATTATTGGTTATTCTATCTTTGAGCAAACATAATTATTTTTAACATTACAATTAAAAGCTAGGAAAAAAAAATCAACAATATCCTATGATAGGTTTAGGCACAAATCAGTCTCAAAGTCAACCCTAATTTTATCATCTAGAACTTGCAGTCTTCACAAATTTAAACCGAGCATTGCAAGAAAATAGCTTTTTTGCAAGCACAGCAGCTGAATTTTGTCTGCCTTTTCAATCTGCTGGGGCATATGCTACATATGCTTTTTGCTGATGGTCCAGGTTGTGGAGGAGGTTGAGGAGGAGGAGGCAAATCCTTACCTAAAATCCTTCTGATTGTCAATCGAAGCTCTCTCGGCAGTCTGTCATTATAGACGCGCTCTTTCAAGCTGGGAAGTACTAACTCTCTTGCTAAGGATAGTAAGAAGTCTCCTCTCCGCAATTTGGCACCAGGACAACCTTGGTACAAGACAAAGGCATTCACACCAGCTAGATCCAACATCCTGTAAAATATGGCCAATGGCTAACGACGTGTCTTTCAAATGCTTGAATAGATCGAACATTTACTGTCGATTTCATCGACTCCGGCCTTGGTGTGGTTGTAATCAACAATCATAGTAGGTTGGTTGGTCGCTAAAACTACAAGAAAAAAAAAACTTAGGTTACGTAGGAGAGACACTATGGCAGTTTACATATTTTTACTGAGGTTACGAATATTGGACACTATGGAACTACAGTCGATCTTTATGAGGTAACGTCTATCAGAATCAGATCTTATTGCTGTACTTACGTCTGAGGGACACCAAATGCTCGTAGCACCGAAGGTGTAGATCGCACGGCCGCTCAGGCCACACTGCCCGATGCCGCGGACTAATACAGGAAGGTACCGAGCGTGACAGAGCTACATCACGCGACATTGCGAAATGGCAACGAATTTTATGATTGACGGTGTCTGACAGACTACCACCTCAGTGGCAGAGGGTTAAGGTGGTCACTCCCCGGGTATTCGCGTGTCATTAACATTCCGTGATTTTATTTTGAGCATTGCGATACAATGTACTAAAATACTTCTTCTTCTTTTCGAGTCGATGGTAAATACATGTATTATGTTAGATGAGTTGGACCCAGTATTATAGGTGGCCACGCCAATCGCGGCGTCACAGGCCATTTTAGGTCCTCAGAAGTGCGCCAGCACGACACACTGAATAGAACATTCGCTTTTGTAAGGTAACCGCTCGAACTGTGACTATTCGTACACACGGCTACACATCAAGCTATAATTTTCCAGTTTATGCTGATCTTGAATTGTATAGGATTTCCGTACAATATGAGGTCAGCTTATACTGGAAATGTATAGTTTGATGTGTACCTACACCAATGCAGTGGTCACATTAGCGGTTTCGCCATGTTTATTATGTACCGCCACCCGGGCGATAAATGCTACGCAGCCCGAACTATCGCGACGATAACCCATAGACAATAAAATGGTTCCTGGTCAGCGTTGCGAGACGTCCCGATTTTTTTGTCCCGCGTCCCTTCGGGACAGGCTCAGTCCCGCTTTCCGGGGATATAGACGAATAAATACCAATTTGTAAGTAATGTACTTGTTTTACAGGTATCCCTCTGAAGACTTAACTGCCTTACAGGGTAAACCAGACCACCCACCCAACCAGTGATAGTTATGTAATGTAACGTATTTTCATTAAAATACATTTTCTATTTCTATAGCTATCGATAGTCATTGTAAACTTAATATGAAACAAAATCAGTAATTACGTTTTCTTATTATATCCCGTTTACTTTTTTATTGGTCTGAGATATCCCGCTTTCGACGAAGGAATCCCGCAATTTTTACTCAAAAGGGTTCAAAGGGTTCAAGATTTTTTTTCGGCCAAAGCGGGATCGCTTTGGCCGAAAAAAAATCTGGCAACGCTGTTCCTGGTCCATGTATACATCTTTTTGTCTAGGTATTGGATTTGTTGACTAGGTATTGGAGGGAAGAAACATAGTTACATACTTAGTTATTTTATAAAAAAAAGTATATATAAATAAATAAATTATTCCAATATTGCAACGGGATCGATCTTATGCGGGTGAAACCGCAGGGCGCAGCTAGTTGTTGATAATTACATGTGGACGAAGTCACGGACAGGAACAGGGTAGTGATTTGTGAGATGTGACAGTAATGAAATGATTTCTATTCGGAGCGGAGTGTCACCGCTCCGCACGAATTATCGTACATACACCGCAATACCTAAATTAAATTTTATTTATTAAATGAAAGGCATAGCATGCATATGTTTAAACTTTTGTATTGTAGCAGAGTTTATTATTACGAATATGTAGGTGCAAAAACATATACTTAAATTCAATATTTCGCAAATCGCTAAGTAAAAATATACATAATAACTCGTGCAGCATTATATCAGTTAGTTGTTAGAACTTTTGTGTAATAAAGTCCTATAAGGATATATAAAATAAGTTATGATTTGAAAAACTTAAATTGTTCATTGAAAGAGATACGGCCCTGCACCCTAATTACGTAATGCACGATCAATTTTAAATTGAAACCAATTGAAAAAGATTGCCAGTCCATTGCTTCATAAGTTCGACAAAAAAAATTGAGCAGATTGTTTTTGTCGAACATATGAAGCAATGGACTGGCAATATTTTTCAATTGGTTTGGAATTGAAAAAGATTGCCAGTCCATTGCTTCATAAGTTCGACAAAAAAAATTGAGCAGATTGTTTTTGTCGAACATATGAAGCAATGGACTGGCAATCTTTTTCAATTGGTTTCAATTTAAAATTGATCGTGCATTGCGTAATTGGGGGGCGGGTCTTTTGCAGTTTTCCATTGTTCCACACACAGTACCTATTTGTTAGCATTTTCACAAATAAAAAGATAGTACTAATAAAGAAACAGTAAAGTATATTATTATTTTTCTAACACGAAATAATAGGAAATACCTACATTATACCTATTGCATACCTCTAAAGCCACTCTAAACTGTTAGCATTTTTAAACAGCAATAAATTCACTAAAGCTCCACTCAGCGAAAATAAAAAACTTAAGAATTATAAAAGTTTATGTGGAATTAATATTTTATCTTTACTGGACTATTATCTGCAAGTGAGCAAGCTCTTTGTTGAGACGGTTCTGTACCCGCAACAAAAGATGAGACTGAACTTGGTCTATATAAATAAGTTGTTAATAATACATTAAGTACTATTATAGATTATCATACTGGATTATAGTCTCCTTACCATTCTTTAGGACAGTCACTGGGCAGCAAGGTCTTGTTCAGAAAGCACTCGAGCAGATAGCAGGTGAGCTGTATTTGTTGCAGCTCTGTGAGCGGAGTGATTCTTTTGTACTTCTTACACGAATCTAGCATTGACGGTATGTACTTGTCGAACATTACTGTTAACATAGCCTTCTCTGATTCGTTGTCTCTCGTTGTTTCTATCCATGATGCTACAAACCTGTTAATTAAAATCATTGTCAGTTGTGTAGGTACGGATGAAATGATTATTTAATTCTGCCTTCGGTGTATTTGATCTTGATTATCTAAATTCTGTTTTATGAATATATTCACCTACACGAATCATGATATCGTGATGGTGGACGACTCTCACGAAGTACGGATTGTACTTCCGTGGACGTCTCCGATACAAAGTTATTGTGTCAGTACTTACGGATTCCATCCTAAATCTTGTGGATTAATGTACAGAATACCAGCTCGAGACACCGTAGCAGGAGTGGCTGTCCTCAATGTAGCTATCTCAAACAGCAGTCGCATTGATTTAGTCAAAGCAATTCGTTCGTTACTGGCCAACGTCAGCACCTTTGAAGTATATTATGTTATAGTAAATAAATGTAAGAAAACCCAAATATATATTTCTAAAGCATTAATAGGGTGCAACCAACTTTGTTGTCGTCCATCAAAGTGTTCAAGCTTTCAATCCACATAGGATCGATATCCCCATCCAGTACGATCCACTTTGGACCATCTCCGGGCATATTAGCCATATCGCGCATAATCGTCGAGAACAAGCCGTCCTTCCACTCTCGAGTGGCAGGGTTTATGATACCGAACAATTCGTTATTAGTCACGGCTTTAGGATCAAGGTCATTGTAAAACGGCTTTTGTTTCAACATGAAGTAAGTCCTATTCAGACACTGCCACACCATTGATTTGCCAGTCCCTGCAAATCCATTAATGAAGACCGAGTGTCTCACTGCAAACAGTTCCACTAGTTGCACCATCTAAAATATAACATTAAGTACTGAGAACGAGATCAGGATTTTCGGGAAAAATAACTGTAAAAATAATAATAAAAATAAAAATCTTTTATTACAGACTACATAGGCCCACATTATGTTAGTATCTAAAAATTATTTTAAAAACTATGTTAGTATAATACGTAGAAAACAAAAAAAAATAAAAACAAATCACACACAAGATAGTTTTATCAAGCCCCATGTAATACATGAAGCTTGATAAACCTACCCATGGTAGGCCCATCCAGCCTTTCAGCAAACACTCTCAAGATACTGTTGGTGCTTCCACCCACCCTGCGCGTCATCGACGCCACCTTCTTACGCATTATTGCAAAATAGTCGTCAGTGTGGGCGTCGGCGAACATACCTGACGCACTACAATAGGGTGGAAGCCTCAACAGCACCCTAAAGGTATTATTATATTGTATTCGCAGGGCGTTATTTGTTTTTTGGGTATGATTAGCCCAAAGGCTGCTGGTGTAAAATGTTTGGCAGTAAGCCTTGAAAAGAGTAATTTTTACTGGTACTGAGCAACCAGCAAACCTTCGAGCCACCATATTTCCCCTCACAGCCAACGCCCTGCGCTCCCTTTCCATATCTGTGTCGTCTTTCAGGTCTTCAGTGACAATGTGGCCCAGATATTTAAATTGGGTTACTCTCTGTAAAAGTGAACCGCACAGCGTTACCGGAGGAATATATTTTGGACTTTTATTTCTACCCCTAAACACCAACAACTCACTTTTCTTAGGGTTGTACTTTAGCCCATACTGCTCGGCATACCCCTCACAAATAGAAAGCAACTTTCTCATTCCACAGATAGATGGGCTCAGCAACACCATGTCGTCTGCGTAGCTCAAGTTATTTAAACTAACTCCATCTATGTGGCATCCGACATGTGTGTTGCTGAGCTCAACCAGTAATTTATTAACATAAATGTTAAAAAGTCTTGGGGAGGTAAGACCTCCCTGTCTAACACCACATTCTAGTTTGTAGGGGTCTGACAGCACATTTGACCACTCTACAAAGTTTCTCTGCTTACCATACCACATAGATAATGTGGACACCAACGAATCAGGAACGCCCGCCTCTTGAAGCTTTCCCCACAGGGCATCATAGGAAACCAGGTCAAAAGCTTTTGACAGGTCCAGGAAACATGCATACACTGGTGTTTTTCTATCTGTATAATACTTGACAGTATGCTTTAACGCAAAAATGGCACTCTCAGTAGACAACCCGGCACGAAAACCAAACTGTGAGTCGTGTAACTGGGTATATTTACCGAGGTGGGCGTCTAGCACACCGTCAAGTACTTTGGCTATAACGGTTGCCAGTGAGATAGGCCTATAGTTACTCTTGTCTGCTATGTCCCCTGTCCTGTCCTTCACAATAGGTATGACTACTGTATCCAGTAGCTCTTGTGGTAAGTGGGAATGTCCCAAGCATAGATTGAAGAACATAGTCAACACTCGCGGCAGATGTACACCAGCGTTTTGAAGATGCTCGATGCTGAGCCCATCGTGACCAGGAGATTTACCCCTCTTCATACATTTAATAATAGATTTTATTTCTTTACATGAAAATCGAAGGAGTGATCCTGAACGACAGTGCTCAGCATCGTTTCTCCTCGAAACTGTCTCGAGAGGTGAACTCATTTTAAAGTGTTCTTTGAAGATATTCGCTATCTCAGCGCAGTCAATCCTTCCCTCCACGCTAGCCGAAACACTTGGGGTATTATTATTTAGTTTTTTAGTACCTTTCCAAAATGAAGTGAAATTTTTCTTTGAATGTAACGAGGCTAGAATATCCATTTCAATTTTGTCTTGGTTTTTAATACACCATTTTAATTTTGATTTAAATATTTTCCGCGTTAATTTCATATCTTCAAAAATAGGCCCGCAACTGGGTTGACCATGCCACATCCAATTTTTAAACTCAATCTTTGCTCGGGTGTGAACTTCTTGTACATGTTTGTTCCAGCCCTTTATACCTTTATTTTTTCCCATAATGCCCCTAGAGGTCCTACTACTACTGGCAGCCTCACTTAATACATATACAATTTTGCTATACATTTCATCCAACAGAATTTTATGGTCGAGCTTATCACAATATTTATCCGCACACAGTTTAAAGTTTTCAGGAAAGTCTATTCTCTTTAATTTATTATTACACTGCAACAAGTATTCATTTATTTCTTTTGAGGTTCTTTCTTAACAGATGATTTTACTCTAATTATATTAATATCACATTCCAATTTCAATGGAAAGTGATCTGACCAAAAAGAGTCATAAATCACCTCGATGTTTACTATTGTATATATGTATAACTGTGCAAATAGTTTTAATTTACCTTTAAAATAAAACCAGCTTCTGGCTGAAGCTTCATAGAGTAAGCTGCGTCTATCAAGCATTTTTCAAAGTCCAGGTCACGCTTTCTGGGTACATCAAGTGCCGGGAATAGGTCACCGATCAAGCCCATAAAAACAGGCAAATCATCTGTTACAATTTTAGGGACGTTGAAATCTCTCAGCGCTCTCATTAGCACTTGGTCCTCTGGTCTGAGGCGGTCACTTCGCTAGAAGATAATGGTTTTATGTTCAACTATCCTGGCTTCCTATGTATTCAATCAAATATCTCAAAATTATTTTTCTACTCGTAGGTATGGGACTGAGGATCCCATTATACCATCTTCAGGTACAGTGCCGACCAAAAGTCGATAGGCTATCTTACAAAGGAATCGCTTGACGTTTAGTTTGACTTACGACCTTCTATTTTCAAGAGATACATGCATCATCTTCAAGTGATTGTAGTTCATAATTTCAACTTTACAATCTGAGTCAAGTTGATCTAGCGGTTAAGCGCGTGCAGATAGAATCGATGAACCGTGAGTTCAAATCTCGCGTAGAATTAAACTTTTTGTAAGTTTTTACTCGATTGGAAGTAGTGGCATGGGACAGAAATATAATGATATTCTTTATATTGTTCGCCTTTTTCGGGTAATTGGAGTAATTTGTATTTTTTTAGATATTTGTGATTATTTATAGTGTATTCATGCATTAAATATTAGTTATTGTACTTTTTAACTATTTATGTGATTTTTTATTTATCTTTTCGTTGCTGAAAGGTGGAAATAAAAAAAATCGTGCTGAATGATACCAAAAATGTTTATTCGTTTTATTCATTTATAAAATTAACAAACTTTTATGAGAATTGTGACGTCACATTCCTACCTAGATAAAATAAGTTCTCTTGTAACCGTTCTTAAAAGATTTTTTGTTAGTGGGTACCCACTTAATCAATTCATAATAACATAACAAGGAAAGGATATTCTAATACTTAACACAAATAAAATTATTGACTTTATGCATGTTTTTTATGTAACGTCACAATTAATGTTATATTGAGGTAGCTTAAGTGTTCATTTTCTCGACGAAAAGAAGATTGAAACTAAACCTCAATTTAAATCAAATCACCTCAATTTTCATTAAATAATTACGGCTATGTTAATATTTCTAAATATTTAGTTACACCGTATAATAATTAAAACCAAACATCTAATCTGCGTTTGCAATTAATTTGCAAAACCTGTAAACAAACACGACTTTGAGGAAAAAAAACTGTAATGCCTACACATAAGGTTCAGTTTGCGCTACAACTTCATATATGTTTTATAACTTTTTCAACAGTACTAGTCGGTCTAAAATGAACTTTATTTACACTTTCAGAAAATTGATGTTTGCCTAATATTTTAAAGTTAATATAAGTAAAGGAGTGTTCCAGTTGAAGTCTAAATATTATTCTCGTGCGAAACTTAAACTTTCTTGATAATGCCTTTCTGGTAAAAACGGCTTTTAGCTGGTCTCCGGTGGTGCAAGCATTCGGCGTGCACGGCAGACGGTTCTTATTGACGTGTTTAATCATTCAGAAAAATATCTCGTTGGTATGAAGCCGTATTCATAATATAACGCCGCTGCTCTTCGATAATAAGACTCAGTATTTCTCTAGAACAAAGAATAGGTAACATTGTAATTTAATTCACATAATAATTATTTAAGGGAATTAAACCTCATAATGAATTTAAAACTTTATTTAATAAGGCATCTTCTGAATAAAAGGATTAACAATACCTTTGATTTAGATTTATGTTTAGTAAAATATGAAATATTTAAATGATAATTGATAATAACACTCACACTTAGTCTGGATTCATTAGATATTTGTGCAAATATCCACTTTTACGCAGCGTAAAAATATTTGATCTCGCTTCAATATTTACGTTTGACTGCATTTTGAAAATAATAACCACAACACTAGTAACACAACGCTAATGAATTTAAATACTCGTCACCAACAATAACCACGAACCAACAAAATTCTATTAACGGGGGGTTTTCCAAAATTTGCCTGTTTTAGAATCAATTTAAAATGGTCAAATTAGTGTATTAGGTCCTGAAAAAAATATATGTGATGGACACATCTTTGTTTGAGGGAAATTATTGGTTCAAAACACGATAAATTGTAATTCGCTCGATGAAAAAAAAATCCGAAACAGGGTCGATTTCAAAACCATTTTCGATCTCATTTCCTAATTACAGCACAAAATAATATGAAAATTGCATGTACGATGAGGTAATTGTATTTTGGAGGGAATTTATTGGTTGAATTTTTGAGTTTAATAAAAAAAAATTAAGTAAACTCAATATTTGTAAATCGGGCTAAATTGGCTCGCGCTCAGTGTCCTGCGGGACGTTGTCGAGATTGGACCTGTGTCAATTTATTTAAAAAAAATAGTTCCCCACCGTCTTTAAAAAAATGGCAAATAAAAAGAACAAAAGGAAGAAAAACACATATACTAAATTGCGGAAGATCAGACAAAACATCGCGTAATTATATTATTGCTTTAATTTTTTTTTTTTCGTTTATTCATTTATATACATATTAATTTGCATTTTTAAATATTTCTTAAAAAAAAAAATATAAAAAACATTTAAAAATAAAAAAATATTTTAAAATTGCTTTAATTCATTATTATTGTTTTCGAAAATGAAAATATTTCTATGCGTTGTGATGACTTTTTTTTACATCTGACATTAGTGTTTTCATTTCAAATTTTTATCGATAAAATTATAGTCAAGTGTGAGTTATATATATCTTTGCGAGTAGTAAGTAGGTTGTTACATAAAGAAAAGAGTTTTAGTAAAGCACATTTTTAATCGTCTATTATTATTTATACCTTAAAAGTAAAAGAAACCCTATCCGATCCGAAAGGGGCTCATAGGTACTGCAATAAAATTACCTAAAAGTAATAAAAAATCTTACTAATATTGAAAATTAAAAAGTTATTGCTAATTAAAAATCACATTTTTGGTAACAAAAATACCCCAAATCCAATAAAAAAATAGCAAGTTTTCAACAGGCATCATTATAGTTATGACTTGTAGACACCCGCTATACGACGCGACGACGGCCGGTAAAAATCCCTATTAAAAAAAAATTGGACAATTTTTTTTTACCTATTTATAATTGCCACATAAATAAGCTCTCAGTACGATACCTAACAACACCCTCATGGATCAGACAGGGTTTTGTTTTACATGTTGTATACATGATAACAATTCATCCAAATCCATTATACAAGCTTAGTTTTTATTTACCCTAAACCTCTTAAGGGGTCATTGTATTCATCATTATGAACAACTTTCACTATGGGACCAAAAACAGAAACCGCGAAAAAAAATCAGCTGTTCCCTACATTTATGTTCGCATAATCTCGTCAAAATGTAGGGAACAGCAGATTTTTTTTGGGTTGTGTATTCACTCTCTGTCAAGCTGTCGTCGTCGCTGCTATAATCTCCTACATAAATTAGGTATACGGGATGGCAGGCACATTGACTCGCAAACTGTTACCATGAATTCAGCGCATGATGATAGGACCGCCCAGAGTAAAAATGTATAGTCGGTTATTTAAAAAAAAATTGCTGTTTCATTCAAAATTGCAATAGTTACTCGGTCAAAATGTATGGAACGGCAGTTTTTTTTTGAGGATAATTAGAAAAAACGAAACTTTGTAAAAATCCTAGGATATCAGTATATGAGCTGAAGTCAGGATTTATGAAACAAAAACAGTCTGTTTAGGACGATTGGAAACATTTGTGCCGTTTTTAGGCACACGTCTGCCCAACCCTTCGGGGAATACAGGCGTGAATTTATGTTATGTTATGTGCCATTTTTCTGGTGGTAAATAGTCTGAAGGAACGGCAAACCGAATTGACCGGGGCTCAACAATTTTTTTTGTTTGTTTTGTCTTAGAACAAAGATTCGATAAATTATAGCCGTAGCAGTAGGTACGACACTATTGAAAATAAAGTACGGCAATTTTTTCTTCATACTAGCTACGAATATTTACGGATCTTCATGAGCGGGGGCAAACGTCAAAAAACAAAAGAATATGGTTACAGTTTATGCATAACAGTCCGACCACTTAGCTCATCTATCTAATCTATATATCTATATCTATATTATATAAAAATGAATCTCTATTTCCTTGGTCACGGTATCACGCGTGAACGGCTGGACTAATTTCGCTAATTCTTTTTTTGTTGTGTTTCTTATAGTATGGAGATGGTTCTTAGAATAGGTAGGTGAAGGTAGGGTAGGTAGGTAGGTATGCAAGTAGGTAGGTATGTATGTTGGTAAAGTATGTATGTAGGTAGGGTAGGTAGGTAGGTATGTATGTATGAATATAGGTAAGTAGGTAGGGTAGGTAGGTAGGTGTAGGTAAGTAGGTAGGTAGGTATGTATGTATGTATGTATTTAGGTAGGTAGTTAGGGTGCTTACCCGTGCGAAGCCAGGGCGGGCAGCTAGTATGTATAAATAAAAATCAATGGCCGCATGAATGAAAAATCATCACTTGAGAACGGTTCGAACACATCCAAAAACAAATAGCCATATCGGTATATGGCTATTTGTTTTTGGTTGTGTTCGTAAATGTCAGTACCTACAAGGTTTATACGAAAGAAAACTTATGGAAAATCCACCAGAAAAAATCTTGGATTTACAATTTGACCAAAGTCACACTTTCTCTCTCTCTGTCTCTATCGAATTAGAAGGCGACAGTGGCAAGTATGAACGCTTTTTTACCGTGACGATTTCTGCCAGTTTACTCCTACCGCAAGCATTAAAGAACTTCGTTCCATAAAGCTGATTTATTCAGTAAATGGATCCAATAGCACTGACTGTTATGGATGGATTGGTAGTGGATTTTGTTGTTGTAAAATGTTTAATTCAGAAGTAATATTATTAGTTTTACAATTTTTTTACATAATGTAATCAAAATTTTCCTGTTGTGTATTTTGCCTCAGTTTTTATTATTTTTATTTGGTTTTTTTTTACCTTGATGTAGTCCTGGAAAATGTTTAATTTGAAAACACGATTCGAGAAAAAAAAAACGCTCTTAGGATTTAGTGCAGGGTTCTAACCTAATTTCCTCGGCCTACTATGTTTGTAGTTTTGGTCTCAGCAGCCAAAATATGAAGAGAGTCAGGAGTTCAGGACTGGTGTCGCGGAAGCAAGCGACGTACAGTTGTCCGTGTGAGAAGCAGCTCGTTCTGAGGTCTACACCCGCAGTCTACAGTAGCAATTTCCCATTGCTTGCTAAAGTTTTCGTTTTTAGGGTTTCTTACCCGAAGGGTGCCAAACGGGACCCTATTACTAAGCCTCCGCTATCCGTACATTTATCTGTCTGTCAGCGAGCTGTATCTCATGAACCGTAATAGGTAGACAATTGAAAATTTCACAGATTATGTTTTTCTATTGCCGCTTTAGCAACAAAATAATAAAAAAATTATAAAGGTAAAAATTAAAAGGGGGTTCCCAACCAATAAAAAATTGATTTTGAAATCATTGTCTAGAACTCATCGAGTAGAGAACAAATATGGTATTTTTTTTCTTCTCTTCACTATGAGGAAATAGGGCGCCGCGTAAAGGTTGTCAAGAGTCTGACTCGCACTTGACCGGTTTTTTGTAAATTAATGAACGCCTGAGTTCCAGCAAATAGTACCTAATTGACCAATACTCACACACTAACTGATTCTTACAGATTATTCTTGACGAAACCGGCTATCACAAACAAAAAAGTTTAGAAAATCCAAAAGTGCACCCCTCATAACACTCATTCATAAACGAAAAAGAAATTCAAAACAAACTTTATACCATTCCCCCTCTAAAAAGCTTATTTTATTCACTGAAAACAGTGAATAAAAAGCTCTTTTAATCACTATTTTGGTGTTTGAATTTAGAACACACCAATGTATTCGACCTCTATCTCAATGCTATACAACCTCCTTAACACTTTCGACTCCACCCATTTTCATAGAACTCATAACTTATCATTCCGCCATAAGTCTATGACTTCCGACACTGAACGTCTACATTTAAAATGAGCCCTCCGCGAGGGTTCCCGGCATTCCATATCCAAGTAGGTGAACCCTCCAGGAGGGCTCCCGACACTGAACGTCTACATTTAAAATGAGCCCTCCGCGAGGGTTCCCGGCATTCCATATACAAGTAGGTGAACTCTCCAGGAGGGCTCCCGACACTGAATGTCTACATTTAACATGAGCCCTCCGCGAGGGCTCCCGACATCCCATATCCAAGTAGGTGAACCCTCCAGGAGGGCTCCCGACACTGAACGTGTTAACCTTTTATTAAATGTCCTTTTTGCGCTTAAATCTTTCTTTTTCTCGTAGTCATGGTATAAAGTATAGTATGCAACTCTTGAATAAAACGGATTTATATCGAGGGCCATGAATCACTCGCGTCGCTCAGGATTCAATCATCATGAATCACTCCCTACGGTCGTGATTCAGTCGTTAGAATCCTTCACTTGATCGTGATTCATCTATGGCCCTCGCTTTAAATCCGTCCTTTATTCATTAGTTGCATAATATACTATTCTATCAAAAATGAACAATTTATCACTTCATGGAGTATGTTTTTTTGACTGCTTTTTTACCCATCAATATGGGTTAAATTTCTAACCTCGCAATCAATGTAATGTCAAAGACTATTTATTTAGATATTTACTTTGACGCAACTTACGGATGTCAAGTCAAGGTTGGAAATATTTAGATATAGATATTACATTTTAGTAAGTATTTTATTAATTATTTAACTACTTTGAATAAAAGAGCCATTTTCAATAGGGTTCCTTCTACGGCTGGAACGAATGTATTAAAAAAAATTGACTCAATTAATTGATTTTACCGCAAGCTACAATGTTTTCAGGTTTGATACATTGACGGACAGGATTTTTTTTTTCAACTATTTTGATGCTTTTTTCATTTCTGCTGCATTAAAACAATTGTTGAAAAGTACAGTATTAATATCCATTTAATCATCTATACTATACAATGGTAAATAAATTAAGTAGATTCTGTGTGCTAACAGGAGTGTAACAATAAAAACAGTTGCAGAAATGGGGCAAGAATTTTTTTTCGATCGTAGAGCACCCTCTAATGCTTCGCATTATGAGTCGTGCAATATAACAGTAGATTGTACACACGGGATTACAAACGAAACAATTTAACATTATGTTGTTATTGTCAGCCATATCGTCGCAGACAGCGGGCGTTACCGATATCGGCACGATATCTACCGGGGAAGACACAATATGGGGTGAGAGTAGGGGGCATTCTTTCAATTGAAAACACTTTTTAGCACTGCCGACTTCGACACGTTGATTCTTAGTAGGTACCTACTGCGGAAGTTTGATGCGTCACGATGGTCATCGATATTCACCAATATCATCGGGCCGATAATAATTATATCGGAATGGAATTGATGTCGGTATAGCTGCCAGCATATCGGTATCCGGTTGGTGTCGTTATCTGATAATGTGAAAACGCCCATTAGGTACACAGGACATTTTAAAAATTATTTTAGTTCACTACACTGTAAGTACCATATAATGGAAACCTAAGGAAAAAAAAATAACTAAAAAACTAGTTCAGTTGGCATGGATTTTCCGCGAAATGTTTGACAACTTATCGTAAATATATACGTCGCTCTGCAATTGGGGGAGGCGGAGGTAGTGTTTCAAAGGCGTATAGGCCCGGAAAACCTAGCCTTAAGATGTGAATACTCGCAACGAACAGGATCTGTATAGCTCACAGAAATCGAAATGATTAGTAGGTAGACCAGAAACAACGAAGTAAAGTATTTTATGGGCTACCTACTAAACTTTATTATTTATGTGAACAAGAGGAACGAAACAAAAAACGAATGATTATTATCGATCTACTACTAAATATTAAAAAGAAACAGTGAACTATAAATAATAATTATTAAAAAAGATTCGAACCGTCGGCTCGCTGAAAACACATAATTATAATATCAAAGCACGTAACCATTGAGCTAGCATGTCATACATTTTGCTGGTTGAAATTATGAACTACTATGAGTTGTAAACCAAGTGAGTGTGTGTGCGTGTATAGTAGTGGAACAACTTATAGAAGAAGGTCGTAAGTCAAACCGAACCGTCAGTCAATCACTTTGAGAAATGGCCTAGCGACTTATGATCGCTACTGTACCTACTACTTATAATTATTTAAACTGCTGTTACTGCTTAAATGGTTGACTTCTTTGGACGAATTTACCTTCAAAGAGCCGGCGACCACCAACACAGATTTGATGGCCCTAAGCCCCCAATCGTAGTGGTCTTGTTTAGACAGCAGCTCACGACACAACGTATACAGAGTAATGAACTTGCGTGCTAGCAGGCGAGCGTCTTGGAACCCTTCGGCCACCAACATGATCTCGCAGATCAACTCGAAATCCGGTACTACCATGGCGCATGGCCTGTGTCATAGTGGAAGTTGCAATTAGCCATCGTTATACACCGTGACATTATAGTCGTCTTACAAAAGCAGCCCAATTCATGTATGCAATGACTAATAAACATTCATTAAAAAAAACAAAGGGCCACTCAATTTACCCGACATTGAATACCTCTAGGAGCAATTAAAAAATTGTACAATATATCAAAAAACAAAAAAATCATGTTTAGTAAAATTGGTTAAAAGCAGTCGGCTGCTTTTGTAACGCCGACTAAAATGTCACTGTGTAAAGTAGTAAGGAAGAAACGATTCCGATTTTCGAAATTTTATCGTGTCTACATGGTTATGAGAACTTTGTCTTTTATTAAATTTTCTAAGATCACGTTATTAATATTTATAACACGTATACTGTAAATAATTACTTTTTAAGGTTAAAAAGTTTGAGCGGACGGACAGACAGACGACGCAGGTTTACAAATACTTAGGGTCCCTGTTTCATCCTTTAGGTATGCAACCCTAAACATGTTATAACTAGGATAGTGTTTATTTTCTAAATTAAAACAAAACACTTTGCCCAAACTTACCTGAAGAGTGCTTTCAAGTTTTCTGGTAACTCAGTCCTGCCCGCATAACCGGGGTTCATCGTAATGAACATACCAACGGTGGGTATTAGAACGATGAATTCTCCCATGAAATCGAACTTCTTTTTCTTAGCCTTAATGGCATCCAGTACACTCTTCACTTGCACTGACACCACAGACAACACCTCTATTGCGATTCTGTTGAACTCGTCGAAACAGCCCCATGCGCCAGTTTGACTTAGACCTGCATTACAACGCAAGGAGTTACAATTGAAATCGCCTAATTTAAAAATGTGGCAACAAACAGTCACTACAATATATGCCAAATAAATTGGGATAAAGCAAGAGAATTATCATAATCAAGAAATATTACGCTTACTTATCATAATAAAAAATGTGTACCTAGCGGTTACACCGCCACATACGAAGATATGACGATGGAGACGATGTCATCGAAGACATGACGTCACACAAATCCTGCATCGCGCAGTTAAAGTTTACCGCGCGAACGACATAGATAAGACTATCTGAAATCAACTTTCGGGCAGTTGCCCGCCAGACATAACACCCGTCTGGTCGGAGGATCCTCCCTTTTCTATAGACTATAAGTGAACTTTACACCCTGTTCCTCATACCTCTAAAAATGTTATCTTCTTCTAAGCATGTCGATGACAATATAAATAGACTGGGCCTAGAATTCAGCCACGTGCTTGGCGCCATCTTTAGCGTCAGTTCCTGTAACGCGCAGCTGACAGGATACACAGGACACGACATTAATTGTCCCATCGTTTGTGGAACAGCGCCACATTTACACTCCAAGGCGGAGTCGTCTATGAATCTCCACCTGAACAGATTTTTCATGCTTCGGCCAACATGGGTCCGGAGTCTGTTTAAAGACTTCCAGGTTACCCAATTAGCCAGCTCATGTCCAGGTAGGATATCTTCAGCAAGTGGAACGACACACTTAACACCCACACCAAGATGGCAATCCAAATAAATGTAAATAAAGTAATTAAAACAAAACCTTTATAAATATTGCCGCAGGACTTGTAGTCCATTTGTTCAGAACAGTTGAACACATAGACCATGATGCCCAGAGCTCTGCCCAAATCTTTCGTGGTTTCAGTCTTTCCAGTACCAGCTGGCCCGGCGGGGGCTCCGCCCATTACCAAATGAAGGCTCTGTGAAACCGAACGCAACAAATTACGGATAAATATTTGACTGTAGACTACTTACGGAAGATTGCATGAACTTAAATTATTTTTAGATTTTTTAAGGGTTGCGCACTTTATTCAGCAAAATGCTCTCATTGAAAAAAGTTAAGTCACAACTCAAATCGTTCATTATCAATTAATCATGTACGTATGAAAGTTGCTCGAGCATTTTGAAGCACAGTGTGCGCTAACCGTGATATGTGAAATGAAATGAAATGAAATGAAATGAAATTGTTTATTCTGTAAATAGGATGTTGGAATCACTTTCACACGTCATATTAAAAAAAAAAATTAAAATAAGCTAGATGAGGTCGGCGTTTCCTAACTGACTACTCTGAGAAGAAAGGCCGAAACAAACTCAGAGGTCACGGTCTCTTTTAAAGTCCAGACATAATCTTGGTCAAGCCATATGAGAACCATGTAGATTAGTGTCTGAAATGGTCTTTTGAGGAAAGAACCACACAGATTTGAGTGGACCTGTCCAGTCAGTGCAAGCATTTGTCAGTAATCGTGGAGCTCACTCAGAGCATAAGGAGCTCAACTCGACGAACAATACCAAAGAAAGGACATTTGGGTAGGCCGCATCAACTACTCAAACTGCCAGACCATCATTAAAACTAACTGAGAAATGTTTATTTTTTTAAATTAAGGAGAGAAAAAAATAAATAAAAAAAATACCCACATAGTCCTCACATTCACAATAAAAATAATATTATACTTTACAAAGTAATCATGTCATTTTGTATATAATTTATTACTTATGTTATTATTTTAAGTATATATTTTATTCTTCTATGTAAATATTTTTAAATCAGGTTTGACGATTATAAGTAATAATTAAAATATCAAGTTTTATGGTTTTATCACAAGGTTTAGCAGAGCGAGCAGCTCAATCCCAAGCTTTTTATCTTCTAAATAATCTGAAATTTTATAGTACCCTTTTTTACAAAGTTTGTTTTTAATACAGATTTGGCGTCATGGAGAGTGCGATTGTTGCAACCCAGTGCTAGGCACGCCACGATTGTGGCGATAAGTCCCCTCTTTGTGGAGTGGCATCGTTTAATGGGTAAGTTTCGAATGTCAATGGGAAGTTTGTTGTAAAAGCGTATACATTGACCCATGAACGAGTTGCCTACTCTGTGAAGACGTGTGCGATGTACAGCAAGGTTGTGTTTATTCCTGGTATTTAAACTATGAATATCGGACATTTTCTTAAAATTTGATACATTTTTGTGTACATACAATAGGTTTTCAAAAATATATTGTGAGGCTACAGTCAGAATATTTATTTCTCTGAATTTCTCTCGAAGGAAATCTCTTGGACCTAGGTTGTAAATGGCTCGAGCAGCCCTTTTCTGTAGAACAAAGATAGAATTAATGTCCGCACAGGTTCCCCAGAGAAGAATCCCATAAGACATCAGACTATGAAAATAACTAAAATAAACAATTCTGGCTGTATCTACGTCAGTTATCTGTCTAATTTTTTTAACAGCATATGCGGCTGAACTAAGCCTTCCTGACAAATTTTCTATGTGTGGGCCCCATTGTAATCTACCGTCAATAGTAATTCCAAGAAAAACTGTTGACTCAACAGGGTCCAACTCTATTCCATTAACTTGAACATTGGTAGTTAGCTGCCTGACATTTGGCGTTGAAAATTTAATGAGTTTAGTCTTTTTTTCGTTCAAGAGAAGATTATTTACATTAAACCAATGCACAAATTTAGAGAGTGCATCGTTAACTTGTTCAAAGTTGACTAACTGACGTTTGATTTTAAAAATGAGGGATGTGTCATCTGCGAATAATACGATCTTGTGATTATCCCTTATGTGGTAAGGTAAGTCATTAATATAAATTAGAAATAAGAAAGGACCTAGAATTGAACCCTGCGGAACGCCCATGGTGACCGCAGATCCTGCAGATCTCTTGCCATTAACATCGACCCTCTGAATTCTGTTGTTCAGATAAGAAGTCAGAAGGTCAAGAGCCTTGTCCCTCATAGACCTAGACTTTAGACCTAGGAGATATGGGGGAGGGACAAACGGTATTTTTTTGCAAATGTTCAAGACCTCTAAACCAACATATATTTTTAGAATCCCTAAACGATACCAAAACGTGAACCACGAATAAACGAAAACATAGATGTCGAGAAAAATCTCTGTGACGGACTAACAGAAAAAGTGATGTAAGGCTGCCTGTCCATTAAAGCGGAGCGAGGCAGCGGAGCGGAGTTACGGATTGTGCGAAGCGGACTTTGAAGACGCCCTAAGTCGAAACAAAGACGCCACCTTTGAATAATAACGCATAGAAGCCGCGTCTAGTACAAAACACGAGCGATATCGTGTGTCCACTTCATTTTCTTTGTGTGCGTGAGCCGAATGTGTTTACGTTCCACAAACGCACACAAATATAGCTTTCAGTGATACCATTACCAGGCCGCAAAAATATGGGAAAACGCACTATGATGCTGCACCAAATCAAGACAAGTATTTCATGTTATCAGGAACTAGAACTTCATTATTTTTCCGGAAGGTAAAATTCGATTTATTTAAAATAAAGGGGAATAAATTAATCGTTTATCGAATGAAGAAAATGATTAGTTCAATTCGTTTAGAATGTGTGATGGGTTTTTAATTTTAGCATGTATGTATTAATTGCTGACATGTAAAAAAATCGGATATGATATCAAATAATAGTAAGTGTTGTAAGTTGTAAGTTTCCAAATACTTATTTACACTCGAGAGCAATGAATCCGGGTCACTTAAAGAATGTTAAAAATCTCGGAAACTAAAAATGATAGGTTAATGCAATAAATTGTATTTAATAGACAATGTAATACTCCTTAAATGAAAGTAAAAAAAATATGAGTCACCATACATTTTATTAACACAAAATTACATAAAGAAAAAAACTGCTGATCTCTCCTTAAAACAAAAATAGGAAACATGAAATTTTTGAACTTTATTACGATTTTCTTGAATTTTAATACTTCGTATTGCCTCCTCGTGCTTCCATTACTGCGTTTACGCGGTTTGGCATGCTGTACACCAAGTTCCTTATACGATTTTGGGGAATATTCTCCCATTCCTCTGTGAGAGCAATTTTGAGCTCACGAAGCGTGATTGGGGGAGGGTTTCGTTGTTTTACGCATCTGCCTAGCTCGTCCCAAGCATGCTCGATCGGGTTGATATCCGGGCTGCGCGCTGGCCACTCCATACGAGTAATGTTCATCTCTTGAAGGTAGTCATTCACAATCCTACCTGTATGAGGTCGGGCATTGTCATGCATAAATATAGCATCCTCACCTAAATTGACCATAAATGGACCAACGTGATCATTGAGGATTTCTTCCACATATCTTACGCTAGTTAAAGAGCCGTTTTCTATGATCACCAGCTCTGTGCGACTTTCAGAAGAAATTCCGGCCCACACAAGTACAGACCCACCACCGTAGGCTACTTTTTCTTCGATGCATGCTTGCTTGAATCTTTCCCCTGGTCTTCGATACACTCTGTGTCTTCCATCGTGCTTGTAGAGCATAAATTTTGATTCGTCGGAGAACATAACTTTTGACCAATCTTCAATACTCCAATTTACGTGGCTCTGGGCATATCTTAGTCTTGAAATACGATGCCCACGCTCCAGTTTAGGGCCGTTTGCAGGTCTAAGGGGTTTTAAGTTAGATTCAGCAAGCCAACGTCTTACTGTCCATGCACTTGGGTTACTTCCTCCGAGGCGTCGAAACTGATTTGTGAGTTCAGTTCCTGTGAGAAAGCGATTTCGAAGCATGGTGTTCACCAAGTATCGGTCTTCTCGTGCTGTGGTACACCTGGTTCTGCCCGTTCCTGGTCTGCGTAGGTTAGAACCAGTTTCTTCGTAACGTCGGAGAACTCTTTGTACTGTTGACAGCGACACACCGACAGTCCTGGCTGTATCGCGCTGACTCCGGCCGGTTTCCAGCATTGTAAGTATTCTGGTGCATTCTTCAGGCGTAAGCGACATAATTTCAGCTTGAATAATGAATATAGAGCACTATCAACATGGTTTATGTACCCACATAAATGACAGATTACAAACAAAAGCAAAACCAAATGCTGTAATTTCGTAGTTCCATCTTCGAAAGTGGCCCGTTTTCAAATTGATTTTTTTATGATATAACTTTACAATAACTAAGAAGTTTTAATACCTTCATTTAAGGAGTATTACATTGTCTATTAAATACAATTTATTGCATTAACCTAGCATTTTTAGTTTCCGAGATTTTTAGGATTCTTTAAGTGACCCGGATTCATTGCTCTCGAGTGTATATAATAGGAAAGTATGATTGAGAAAATTACAAAAAATTCAAAAGTTTAAAAACACTAGGTATCAGTGTCGATAACGACCAAAATTTTGAGGCTGTAAATAAATATAGGTACTTAGTTTAAATTGACGCACCCAGAATCACCACCAGTATCCTATTTACAAAGACTAATATAATAAAAGACCTAATGACAAGTTAGATTCTCGAAACTAGCAAAATGTTTTATCGTATTCCATAAGGTAGGTAGTAAGGTACAGTAGCGGTCTTATGTCGCTAGGCCATTTTTTAAAGGAATCGCTTGACGTTTAGTTTGACTTACGACCTTCTATTTTCAAGAGACATGCATCATCTTCAAGTGATTGTAGTTCATAATTTCAACCTTACAATCTGAGTCAAGTTGACCTAGCGGTTAAGCGCGTTCAGATAAAATCGATGAGCCGTGAGTTCAAATCCCGCGTAGCATTAGACTTTTTGTAAGTTTTTACTTGATTGGAAGTAATGGGACAGAAATATAATGATATTATTCTTTATCTTGTTCGCCTTGTTCACACATTTCGTAAAGTTAGGAAGGTAGATCATATTAAATTAAATGAAGAATTTAGATTTCTGTGAGGTAGACATGAGTTTTAGGAATATTTAACTTGATCGGAATGAATGTTGTCGTTTGGTTGTAGTTGTTGGTTAGTGACGTGTGGTTTAATAGCAAAGAGAAATTAAACTACTACTAAAAATTTGCAAAATGTATGCAAATATTAATATTGAGACGAGGGCGACTATTATTGCGCTGCATAAAAGTGAATATCTGATGAAACCGGACTAAATGTGAGTGATTTTATTTATGAATTGTAACTTAAACTTTTATTTGAAAATACCTAAGATTATTTGGTGGCATATGGATTAATTGTTTTAATTATTTTTTAAATCCATCATGAGGCCGATAAATAATTAGTGTTTATTATTGGATTTATAAATGCAGAGTTTTAATATTTTAATGTTATATTGTTATCACATAACATAATCAGCCTATTAATGTTCCCACTGCTGGGACACAGGCCTTCTCTCTGTGAGAGGGATATTGTTATATTATAAATATTATTAAAAATAACAAGTGTTTGTTATTGGATTTATATATGCAGAGTTTTTATATTTTATTGTTACATTAAATAAATATTATTATATTTTATAAAAATGAAGTCTTGTTAGTAGTAGCATTTTGTTATAGCTACTTTATTATAACTAATATATATATTTTTTTGTTTTAGAGGAATACTGTTAGTCTCTGGATTAAAAGATATGAGGAAGAGGGTAGCCTTGCTAGTCGACAGCGAAGTGGAAGGCCAACGCTTATTAGCGAGGCACAGCGACGATATATGGTGGGCGAGTATGAAACAAATGGTTTCACACCAACTAGACACTTTGCAAACTTATTCGACACTTCAGTGCGAACTGTTCGCCGTGCCCTTCACGCTGAAGGCTTGCATAACAAAGTGCAAAGGTGGGATGAGAGATGTATAGAACAATTAAAAACCCATTGCAAGGAGGTGTGGGAAAATTTAAGAGGAACCGAAATATGTGGTAATATTGTAGGGTCGATGCGCAAACGTCTACTTGACTGCATCGAAAATAATGGGAGTTATACAAAATATTAATACCTAGATGTTTGGTTATAATTTTAGACGGTGTCACTAAATATTTATATTAACATAACCGTAATTATTTAACGATCTTAAATTGAGGTTTAGTTTCAATCTTCTTTTCGTCAAGAAAATGAACACTTAAGCTATATAACCTCAATATAATAACATTCATTGTGACGTTACATAAAAACATGCATAAAGTCTAAAATATCATATAGGTAATAGTTTTCCATAAACTCTGCCGATACCTATAATAAGTGGGTATCAACAATAGTATTAGAATATCCATTCCTTGTTATATTATTATGAATTGACTAAGTGGGTAGTGGTACCCACTAACAAAAAATCTTAAGAACGGTTAACAAGAGAACTTCTTTTATCTAGGTAGGAATGTGACGTCACAATTCTCATAAAAGTTTGTTAATTTTATAAATGAATAAAACGAATAAACATTTTTGTTATCATAGCACAATTTTTTTATTTCCACCTTTCAACACCGAAAAGATAAATATTATTTAACTATTTATGTGATTTTTAATCACATAAATAGTTAAATAATAATACAAAAACTAATATTTAGTTTCTTATAAATATTATGCATAAATACACTTTAAATATATACAAATATCTAAAAGTTTTTGTTATAAATACAAATATGGTCTAACATTCACACATTTTATGTGGGATTCGAACTCAAGCCTCATTGATCGCGTATCCATTGCTTTACTCAAACAGCTACGGGCACATGTCAACTATAAGTGAATTTTATCAATGCAATGGTAAGAAAGGTCACCTCTATGACGCTTATTCTAAATGCAACAGAAATATAATGTTGTTTCGCGTTAGTGCGACGGTGTGTGTTACTGATGAGAATATAAATTATGAGATTATATGAAATAAGATATGAATACTCGTAACGAACAGGATCTGTACTCACAGAAATCAAAATGATTAGTAGGTAGACTTCAAAAATCGAAGTAAAGTTTTTTTATGGGCTACCTACTAAACTTTATTATTTATGTGAACAAGACGAATGAAAGAAACAAAAAACGAATGATTATTATCGATCTACTACTAAATATTAAATATTAAAAACTAAACTAAATATTAAAAAGAAAAAGTGAACTATAAATAGTAATTATTTAAAAAAAAAATATCCGCAGGAGAGATTCGAACTGTCGGCTCGCTGAAAACACACAAGTATCAAAGGACGTAACCATTGAGCTAGCATGTCATACATTTTGCTGGTTGAAATTATGAACTACTATAAGTTATAAACCAAGTGAGTGTGTGTGCGTGTGGAACAACTTATAGAAGAAGGTCGTAAGTCAAACCGAACCGTCAGTCGATTACTCAAAAAAATGGCATAGCGACTTAAGACCGCTACTGTACATCAAAAACATTTTTTTTTTGCTTAACAAAAATAAGAACAAAATTGAAAGCAATTCCTCACAAATAGCAACACTGTATTGTGATAAGTTAGGTTATTAGAATTTTTGTTTGATGATCGATTTACGTAAAAATACTTAATGTGTAAAAATAAAAAAAGTGATCAAATTACATTTCATAGGTAAATACTTATTTACATATGAAATGTAATTTGATCACTCTTTTTTATTTTCCTGATGTGCTATGACATCTCTTCACGCTACAAACTGTTATTTTCAAATATTTTAAATTATTTATTCGCGAGCTGTGTTCGACGGAACGTGACCTTGAGTACTGACGGCTCGCCGAGACAAGTGAGCCACTTATGGCTCAGTTTTAGTTGCCTCACTTTTTGCACTCGTACTAGGTTTCTATGCGTTATTATTCTAAGGACGCCACATAATTATATCCTAGCCCAGCCGGGACACGCGCGCACTGGCCGAACATCGGTGGCACACTACTTCCCCTCCCGGCTCCCCGGGCCCGGGGCTGCAATACTCCGCGGCCGGCATTCCCTCTCCGCTTCCCCGCTCCGCTACTCCGCTCCGCTTCTCTGCTCCGCTTCCCAGTTTTGTATGAATTTTTGAACTAGTTCGCAAATCCTTGTCCACTGAAGCGGAGCGGAGATTTTATGCAATTCCATTGGTTAAGGCTGACTGTCCATTGACGCGGAGCAAAGCAGCGGAGCGGAGCGAGGGAGTAATGCGGAGTGGAGTTGCGGACTGTGTCTGTCCATTGATGCGGAGCGAAGTAGTGTGGAGCGAAGTTGTGGACTAAGCGGAGCTATCCATTGACGTGGAGCAAAGCAGCGGAGCGGAGGGAGGGAGTAATGCGGAGTGGAGTTGCGGACCCTCTCCGCTTCCCCGCTCCGCTACTCCGCTCCGCTTCTCTGCTTCGCTTCCCAGTTTTGTATGAATTTTTGAACAAGTTCGCAAATCCCTGTCCACTGAAGCGGCGCGGAGATTTTATGCAATTCCATTGGTTAATATTGGCACAGCTCCGCTCGCCTCGTCTCCTGTCCGCTCCAGTGGACAATAAGCCTAATATTGGCACAGCTCCGCTCCGCTCCTCTCCTTTCCACTACAGTGGACAGATAATGAGGCGCTCGTGGCTAAGTAATAACAGCCACATGGGTCGATCCATCAGGTTAAGATACGCTTGCCGGGGTTGGTCCGTGAATGGTGACCATCTTTACATACCGAGACTCCTCCGTGCCTCGGAAAGCAAGCAAGTCCCGGCTGTCATTCGTGGATCTTTTACAGTCGTTACGAGTCGTCAGAAGCCCGAAAGTCTGACAAACAGTCTTACCAAGGTATTATCCAGTAATTGGATTGTGGAGGTCGGATAGGCAGTCGCTCCATGTAAAATACTGGTATTCAGCTGCATCCGGTTAGACTGGAAGCCAACCCCAACATAGTTGGGAAAAGGCTAGGCAAATTTATTGTGGGAGATAATGATAATTGTGCGTAAGGCTTTCTATACATGACGCCGGAGCCACACCGGGCCGCAAAATGAAAGAATTTCCGAACATCTCGAATGAAAATTTTAAATCTACGCAGCGCGGGTGCGTCGGTGTGGCTGCGGTGCGACTGCGGTGCAGCGGCGCGTCGGTGCGGTGCATGGGCGATAGTCATTCGTATAAACAAACATGCGGTCCGGCGCGCGTGCGTCTCCGGCTTCATGTACAGGAAGCCTTAGGCAGTATCTAATGTGCGTATTACCTGTGTCAATGTGATATAACAGCGATCAGTCAGTGGCGTGATTACAAGACGAGGCGTGTTTCCAAGGTACTCGTAATCATACACAAACTGTGCGTCACATATATTCGCGAAGCAATTGCCCAATTTGATATCCCAGCGATGCCTGAAAAAGGGCGTGACCGAATTTTATAAAATATCAAATGATAGTTGTCGTATATACAGAATGTACCTAATGGTAAACACCGTTGTCACTCAAACTATAGGTAATTGACTTAAATATAAAAATAAATAACCGAGTAAAAAAAAACATATTTACGTTATTTTCTTTAATAAATATTAAAAAGTTTTTATCCGACACCGTCCGCAAATTATTCATGGATTATATGCACCCGCCCGAGTGACGTAATACGATCGCTACCCGTTCTACCTACCCACACAACACATGAATAAATACACAACAACCTGTGATACAACTTTCCCTTCATACTTTTCCTGGGTTACGAAATGAAAAAAAAAACCAAACCATTGGTAGGTATTTTTGGCTTATTTCAAAAGTTAAATACAATTTTATGTACAGTTACAGAGTATACTAATAGCTACACTTGCACATGTTTAGTTTGCCGGGTCCAAATGGCCACGGTGGGACTTTAGCGGTCTCAACATGTATTCTGTTCAAAATGCGATCCATTCACAATCGATCAAAATACATCCACGGCCACGCACACGATTTCGTACGTTGTTTCTCACTCGAGAAAGCACAACGTTCAGTGTCATTTCTTATGTCTCTAAAAGGACTACGAATCTGCCTTTTGAGTTTCGACGTATGACGGAACTTGGTGGCATACACCCGGTGCTTCATACACTAAATCAATTTACGCACGAGAAATGAGCGGCGCTACGACGCGACGTACCTACGCTCGCTAGCGAGACAGCTGACTGACTGGGGTGAGGGGCCGCGCGGTTGCGCTCGCGGCCGGTTAGGCCACATGACGTGTTCCCCACGCCTCTCTCCCGTGTTTAGACGCAAAGTTGATAACCCTACCGTATAGGGTGAAATACCTACGTGGTAAAATGAAGTTTTTTTTTTTTTTTATATAGGTGTAATTTTCCATTCAATTTACGTTCTATAAATGAAACCAAACCACTGGTTTCAAGGATAACGGTGTTTACCACAACACCCTGTATTTTTGAATTTTGAATTGCGTTTGAGTTTTTTGACTAATCTACACATATCTAAACCAGTGGATAAGAATTAAAGGCGTCAACTACAGTTTCTAATCTAGACAAAATCTCACAGGTAGGTCATCATCATCATCATCAGCCTATTAATGTTCCCACTGCTGGGACACAGGCCTCCTCTCTGAGAGACTGAGTGGGCCGTAATCTACCACGCGGGCCCAGTGCGGGTTGGTAGATGTTCGAATTTTTGGTTCTAAGACATGCCAGTTTCCTCACGATGTTATCCTTCACCGTTTTGAGAGCAGTGGTGATGAAATTATTTACACAAAGTAAAGCACCTGCTTGAGTTCGAACCCACGACCTACAACTCGTAAGTCGGGGTCGTTACCACTGGGCCACCACTGCTCTCTAGGTTGGCTCACAGGTAGGTATCTCAAGATAATCAGATTTATTTTATTTTATCATCATAAACATCTAAGACACATTTTATTAGGTACTACTCTAAAATCCAAACGACAAGTATAAAATAATAACTAGAAGTACCTCAGCTGGCTCTGCCACTGGAAAGCAGAAGAACTTTCCACCTTAGCGACGATGAGCTTGGCGACCACATCCCTAGAGTGTACGTCGATGGTACAGATGGTCATAATCTTTTGTCGGTCGTTGGCTGACAGGTCACTCAGTAGCAACATTATCAACAAGCTTAACTGGGAGATTTGTTTCTTCTGGTAATCTTTCAATGCATTCTCGTAACCTATAAGTTTCTAATTGGCTTAAACATTTGAGGTATTAAGGTTCATAGCAATGGTGTGGTAGGTAATTAAGATAAGTACATGATACTTTTACCAACGGCTATCGGTGATTTGGCGCGTGTAGAAGGGTTGCGCTGCGTTTTGGCAACTTTTTGCGTTAGATCGTGGCAAAATCAAAGCATTGAGCCGTGGTTCGCAGATGGCAGATCAGATGTCAAAACCTCACTAAAATCGACTGGCATCCAAATCGCTAGTCGCCGTTACTACAAGTATCGTGACTGCCATAGTCAGAAGAAACATTGTACCTACAATGTACAGCCGGTGGACCGATTACAACATCCACCTTACCAAGTAACCACTACTAGGTAAATTGGGCTCTCTCTATCAACTGACTGTACACGAAGTGCACGGAAATGTTTCGTAGGTACCTTCTTCAAGTTTCTCAAAAGCTTGGTTAGTCTCAGTGGTCCACCAGATCTGGGTGCCGACGAGGGCAGGCTGCGCGGGCCAGTCAAACACCCACTCTTCTCGCACCTTGTCCTCGTACGACTTGACGGAGTGCTCGAAGATATCACGAAGAGTGTACCGCATGCAGTCTGTCACTCGGTTCAACCAAGTTTCGACCTGGTACACAATTTTACAAACTGAGGGAAAAGTTTTTACAGAGAGGACGTACGTATGTCATGTACTAATACGAAAAAAGAGTTAGGGAATGTCTCAACTAAAGAAAACGTAATAACATAAACAACAAAAACAAGCAAACGTTTGTTACAAACGTTTTAAGTATAAATTGCACTTAATTTTAAAATGTATTAACTGCAATACATACCAACCCGTTCAATAAATTAAATTGAATATTAGATTAAGATGAAAATGGACGAGATAATTAAATGGGAACCTTTCCAGAACAGTCGCAACAGGGTGCTTTAAAAGGCACATGTTCTTCGTTCTCCTTGGATATCATCTCGATGGCATGCTTGCTAGTCGCGTTGGGGAACACGAGTTTCGCTAGACTGTCGTACAACTTGGTCAAGTGCCGCGAAACCGCTGGCGGGTTGTTGCCGTTCGACAGGATATCTGACGACCATTACGTTATTTATATCAGGGAAATTTTTTAACAATTATAAAATTAGTTTTTATGAATCTTAAAGTCGTGACTATGAAATGATCCAATCTAAAAAGTAGAAGTCGGTTTAACTGGCCATATTAAGTAATGATCAAGGGCGTCGCAAAGTGGGCCCGAGAAGCTGACTTTTGACTGTACCTACAGATCATACTTTTCCCATCCTCCATAAATATCAACTTACTACTACTTGTAACCCCCCCCCCCCCCCCCTGGGCCATCGGCTGGCGACGCCCTTGGCAATATTATAGCCGTAGACTCGATCGATGTGCAGTGGTGTGACGATCTTCATGATACGCCGCGAACGACTTCGCGACGAAGATCGGACATAATGGCGTTGAAGGCACAACATTGTGTTCAATCTTCGTCAGAGAGATCTATGTCTAGTTAGACTGCTACAGTCTAATGTTGATGAATGAACAGCGTTTATGTATTGTTACCAAGCAAGTCTGCAGAAGACACAAAGTAAAAGCGAGGATAAGCCAGCCGCTTTGTCTCGAGATAATTGTTTAGTGCCTTCTCGCACATATTGAGGTCAGACATCAATTCCTCGAGGTCCTCTAGCAGATGCGGTTTGTTAGTGGCTACTATCACGTTCGGAGTTGTTCCGATATCTTTCAGCATTCCCTACAACGAAATTATTGCTATCATGAATAACTTTATTAAAAAGAAGTTATGCTAAAAGTCGTATGAAAGGTAATAAACGTACCTTAAAGTTATGATCTATATGATCAAACCTCTTTGAATCTTCAGGTAGTTGCGCGCGAATATCGTCGGATCCAACAAAAATACTTTCCAAGTACTGCCATTTACGTTGCACTTCGAACCATACTGCGATCACAGCATCGGCAGTGCCTAGTTTCTTCTGCCATTCTGTCACTTCCATTTCAAAGAAGCCAATGAACTTGGACGACATCATATTTTGTACTTGATTCTATAGTCGATACAGGAAAATCACGCTTAATTTATAAGTCACTACTTTAAAATTAATAATGTTAAGAATGTAAGTATTCTATTTACTTTTAAAAAACACACTAACGCCCACTTGCACCACCAATCAATAATTTTGTCTAAATCATCTTGTATCAATTAAAAGAAATATAAAGATTTTTTTAAACTCGTTAAGTGTTAACCGTATTTCGTGATCTGTGGTGCAAGCGAGCCTAAAATTATTCTTTATCATTATACTTTAAGACAATTCAATAGTGCCATCCAGTATATACAGGAGGTGTTGTACAATTACACCGGAGTGCTGCATGTGAGTGTTTATTTCATCATCACCTGGTTATCTTCTAGCGTCTCTACAAGTTCCTCACTAGCTTTTGGTATTTTGATTCCCGTTCTATCATGTGTACCGTAATCAAACTCCATAACAGCCCAGGTTGCCTCCAATTCTCTGAACAGAGTATATTTAAAATTAAAAAAACTAAGCAAAGACACATACGGTCAATCCGTGAGCATCAAGATGACGGGACCAAGCCCCCAATTTAAAATGCATCACATTCAAGAGTTAGTACTACATATGTACTAATTGTACCCTAAACAAGACATTTGTACCTCTAAAGGTAAAGGAATTATGTCAAGATTTCTCTGGTCCCGCCACTTTGATATCAAAGTGGCGGGACCTTTTGGATGCGCTATTCAGAGGCAGGTAATACACACCCGAAGACTTAGTACTACATTTGTACTGGTATATACTCAGTTTTCAATACAATTGTAAGTGCCAAATTAAAGTTATGTGATTAAAACATTGGTCCCGCCATTTTGATGATTCATGTTATCGCTGAATTCATATGAAAAACGTTAAAACTCGTGCAAAATCAAATGTGGAAACTTAGTACGTCATACGTACTTCATCGTGTGTAATTTTCATATTCGTAACCTAAGTACATCAAAAATTATCTATCATTCGTAGTTTTCTTTGAAATGGTCACATCTATGCAGAAATGAAACAACCCAAATTGTTTTGAAAAATGTATATTATTATATATTGATCCAATTTAACTACTTATACAGGGTGGATTTTTGAGACGGGGCAGCAACAGTGTTGGGCAATGGGACAATTCAATTATTTTTTTAATTGTAGAAGCAAAGAATTACAATTTTTATTGCAATTGATTTAATTCAATTGTATTTTAATTGTGAGATGCAATTGAAATCAATTGCAATTAAATCCATTAATTGTGGTTCACAATTAATTTAATTGCAATTAAAAAGTTAATTGTTATTTACAATTAACTTAATCGTCAATTGTTTATTATAACAATTAATACTTACTATTTGATGAATGTAAAAACTCACGCACGGGAATGTACTCCCAGGATTAAAAGTATTCTATGTGTTAATCCAGGTTACAAACACATAGAATGCTACATAAACTGATAATGTTAGTAGGAAGTAGGATAGGATTAACAGTAATTGTAAACATGCAAACAATTAACAATTAATTAATTGTAATTGCAAAGTTTTACAAGCACAATTAATTAACTGTTAATTGTCTATCTTGCAATTACAATTAATTATTTTAATTGTTAATTGTAATTAAATCTGGCAATTTAATTGTTAACTGTTAATTGTTTTCACAATTAACGTTTGGCCAACACTGGGCAGCAAGAACCCGGTTAGGTTCTTCATCGTATTATGTTGACAACCTTAACAAGGGCCACACCTTAACCGTTGTAGCTACAGGAAAACGGTCTTAGGAGACGGTCCTTAACTTTTTGAGACATTTTGATCTGCATTTACAGATATTGATAAAAAAAATGTAGTCAGCAAGAAAATAGGCAGTTGTAAATTTAAAATTTACAATTGCCTGAAAATCATATTATTATAATAATTATTGTGTTTAAATTCTTAAATAATTAGGGTTGTTAGAGTGTGACTAAATATTACAGCAAAAATAAAACGATGACTGTGAAATTATAATTATTATAATAGATAATAATTTTTAACACATAAAGGAGAATGGGCGTTATTATATGAGTTGCGTCCCAACCCTTCTAACAAGTTGCGACTAGTATAAACATGTTCATTTAGGTTTTTTTATGATTAATAATTCATGTTTTTATTAAAATTGCGTGCAGGTCAAAAGCTATTGAGATTCAAGTGAAAAAGGTGTTTTGTATTTTTTTGAGGTATGAGGTAACAGGGTATAAAGTTTACTCATCTCTATACAAAAGGGAGGATCCTCTGCACAGACGTGTCGTGTCTGCCCATTTCGGGGAAGTTATACCTATACGGCAAACCGAGGTCTTGCTTCTAATATCGTTCTTGAGACTTCATGTCGCACTCGCTGTCGAATCAAAGACCGAGCACAGGTCGCACACAATGTTCCATAGTACTACGTAACAAATAAATATCAAGTCCACAAAACAAGCAAGAGGTCCTTTAGGAATGCGTAAGTCGTCAATAAATAAACAGCGGAGTAACAATTTAAAACACGATCAGCAAACTAATCAGACGGATAAGTTCTGTCAGTCAACACTTTATCATCATTCTCCCTTATCCCAATTTGGCGCAACATGTCCCTTTTTTCCATACTTCTCTATTAGTCGTCATCTCGGTAGTCACCCTAGCCATATCATCTTTCACAAAGTCCATCCATCGTTTCTTTGGTCTTCCCCTACTCTTATAGCTATCAACATTCATACTCAAAACTTTCCTCACGACATTTTCCTCATTCCTCCGCATCACATGCCCATACAATGACAACCGGTAACTTTTCGGTCACCGATACCACTTTCAGACTTCCTCCTATGTACTCATTTCTTATTCTATCCATTCGTTTAACACCACACATCCTTCTTATCTCCATTCTCATCTCAGCTGCATGCAAATTGCCTTTCATTCATCCCTTTTGTGGCCCAACATTCTGATCCATACAAGATAGCAGGTATAACCATTGTTTTATAAATCTTCTCCTTAAGTTTAAGGGGAATGCGAGAGTCGCAGATTGTTCCCGTGACCTGCTACCATTTCATCCATTCAGTGTTCATTCTGTGCTTAACCCGATCTACTTCGCCATCGTTTAGCACGAGTGAACCGAGATACCGAAAGTCGGAGCAGATTGGGAAGCGTGCCATCAAGCGCTATGGGTCCAAAATTGGAGAGACCGCCGAAATCGCAGAACATTATTATGTTCAGTTTTAGTTCTGCTGATTTTCAAACCAACACTCTCCAGCTTCTGCTGCCATTTCTCCAGTCTGCTCTGGATCTAAGGTACCTGGTTCATTTCTGCATACATCTTTCCAATACTATAAAAATAAAATTTTCGATAGTAAAATATGATACTTGATGAACTTTTATTATTAAAACACTAAAGGCAACATTTATATTGGATCAATATACATATATATCATAATCAAAACTATTTTTTCATTTCTGCATAGATGTGACTATTTCAAAGAAAACTACGAATGATAGATAATTTTTGATGTACTTAGGTTACGAATATGAAAATTACACACGATGAAGTACGTATGACGTACTAAGTTTCCACATTTGATTTTGCACGAGTTTTAACGTTTTTCATATGAATTCAGCGATAACATGAATCATCAAAATGGCGGGACCAATGTTTTAATCACATAACTTTAATTTGGCACTTACAATTGTATTGAAAACTGAGTATATACCAGTACAAATGTAGTACTAAGTCTTCGGGTGTGTATTACCTGCCTCTGAATAGCGCATCCAAAAGGTCCCGCCACTTTGATATCAAAGTGGCGGGACCAGGGAAATCTTGACATAATTCCTTTACCTTTAGAGGTACAAATGTCTTGTTTAGGGTACAATTAGTACATATGGAGTACTAACTCTTGAATGTGATGCATTTTAAATTGGGGGCTTGGTCCCGTCATCTTGATGCTCACGGTCAATCCTTAGGTCAGGCTGCAGTCAAACAACGTGAAAAGTATTCGTTTGTTTTAGATTTTTACGTAAATTAAAATAACTTTTTTTTTCAAAATTCTGAATTATTTTAAACAAAAGTAGGTAACTCTATGACGGGTAGAAAATATAGGATGACTGTTAAAATTAATGGACATACTTGAGAGTTTTGTCCATGGCAGCTTCTTTGACAGATTTATCAACAATAGTTTTAACTTCTTCTTCAAACTTATGTAGGTTTAGTGCAAGCAAGTCTGCCAGTGTCGTGTCGTCATCGATGTGGAACTTAACCTGAAGAAAATCTCAGTTAAATTGTACTTACCAAGTGCGGATTTTACCAATGAAACTGAATGCGATCAGCACATCTAAATCGAGTTCAAGAGCTGTCAGTGTCAATATTCCAAAGAAAATAATAAACACTGACAGCGTTTAAACGTGGTTTATGTGCTGATCGCTTTCAGTTTTATTGGTGAAATCCGTCTTAAATCTCTAAGATACAAAGTTGCGAGGGATATTTCTTTATTTAAAGCAAAACATTAATGTTAATTGATATAATAATACAAATTGAAGTAGGAATCATCTTTTATTTATTCAGTCTGGTTGCTTGAAAGACGTTAGGTTTATTAAATATTTTATCGAAAACAATACTAGTGCAACCAAAACAACCTTAAGTAGGTAAGTATAGCATAGTGCCACAACAATTAAAACCATTAGTAAAGTTCCTACCTTATTATTATCCGTGTGACCAATCTAAATACACTAAAAACTTTTCTAATCTATATAAATTATAAATTGTGTCTACATATTCTAAATAATGAATTCTGATAATAATATTGAATGATACACGAATTTCTGCTGCGGCGAATGTGGATCAGACTTCAGTTGGAAACCCTTCTGCTTCATTTCTTTCATTGAGTACGATCTATTCAACCTAAACGTACTTATTTTATTTCCTTCTTGTAATTTAGTTCTTCTGTAGTCTTGTATTTGTAGATATTTTTCATAATCTGCTTTGATTCCACGCTGAATTGTATTACTATTATTTTCTACATCTACATCAACAGTTAATTCATCTAATGATCTGAAGTCATTTATAATTTCGTCTAAAGTTGTACTGGATATATTATTATTTGAGAACGATGAGGCATGAGAATGCTTTGTTGTGATGTTGATGACGTGTGAGTGAACCGCTATCTAAATAAAATTTAAAAAAATATCAAAAAATTTACAGAACAAAATAAACTACATGCTTATTTAAGTTTTTCGCAAAGGAAGCACTTTACCTTAGTTGCCATCATAAGTTCTAGCCAATGCCTATCCTTGATAGCTGGATTCTGTAGATCAGTGACGGCCCTTAATGAGGTCATCAAGTTCTTTATTGTTGATTCTATTGCTATGAAGGGCTCCCTGTAATAAAAATATACCGTATAGGTATAGATAATAGTATTATTATAACGAATTAGCTTCTTCCCGTCACTTTGTTTGCCTGCACCTTCCTAAGGAATTGGGCTGTCCAATGCAAAAAGAATTTTTCAAATCCTACTGGTAATTCCGAAGATTACACTACTACATTAAAATTTGTTTGTTGTTTGTAAGTTTGTATGTGGGACATACAAACTTACAAACAATCAAACAAATTTTACCTCTTTATACTATATATTTCCAAGTCGTATACAGCATGTATCAGAAAGGTATGGTCAAAATCAATATTACGGATGTGGTAAAGACGGGAATCCCCCTCTTGGCATATAATATTAAGGCATAATATTATATTAATAATTTTCTAGACCTCTCGAAGGCATATGACACTGTCTCTATGTCTCTTTGCTCACGAGTTTGTCTCAAATTGGGATATGGGGGCTAGCTACCCCTGGATATTTTTAAAAGCTACCTTGACAATCGCTCTCAGGTTGTAAAAATTGGTAACCACACAAGTGAAGAGCAGTTTCTCACCTACCGATAGTTTGTAGTTTTAGCGTCCGAAAATATTATTATATGCTACCAACGCACTTTGAAATGACCGCGATGACATACTTACTTAATTTTTTCCTATCAAAAAAATATGACATCAATACGTCAAATAAATTGAAAAACTGCCCAAGTGCGTGGACCACGCACAAATAAGGGGTCCGTAGTTGGAATGAATAATAGGAGGAATGAGGCCAGCTAGAAAAATTAACAAATATGTTTGAATAAATAGCGAGCAATTTACTGCATTTGAGGAGGTATTCTGCTCATCATGCCGAAGATCTTCATCGGATCTTTACCAAAATTTTTTAAGACCATTTTATAGTTATTATCTTTCAAATGAAAAAAGAACCATCAAAATCGGATCTCATGAGGCGGAGATATCCAGTAGCCCCCTTTTTGCCCCATTTTGGAGGAAGTACCCCTCCAATCAAAAATCCCCGACGACTAAAAATTGCAAAAAATGTATAATACCTGTATGCCAAGTTTCATCCAGATCGGTTGTAAAATACGACCTGTATACGTACCAAAATTTTCTTTCGTGTGTCAGTTTGTACGTACTCCTGACGTACAAACTGACACACGAAAGAAAATTTTGCCAGTTGATGCAGAGACGCTACGCTCGCTCGGTCAATAAACAGACTCTGTAGACTGTCCCTAACGAATTGCAAAATCATAACATGCGCTGATGACACAGTGTTGCTAGTTCATGGAAATGACTAGGCTGATGTGTGCTTTCATGCAGAATATGTCTTACAGGATATTATGAATTGAATTATTAATAAACAACTTGCTCATCCTGAATTTAGAAAAAACAAAATTCATAACGTTTGCACAACGGCTTATATCACAACCAGATTTCTCCTTCACACTAACTGCTCACAAATGCCCCTCGATTACGAGTGCAACCTGCAACTGTGCTACAATTACGCGTACAAATGAAAATAAATATTAAGGGATCAGTATAGATAGCACTATGACCAGGAATGGGCAGATTGAGTTGTTTTTTTTTTTTAACTTTGCCCCACACTGGGATATTCTCTTGTATTGTACAAGGGTGCGATAACAAACATTTAAACTCACCTACACAAACAGACAGACCCGGAACGACAACTTGTAGGTCATACAAATATTTATTCCATGCGGGAATCGAACATGCGACACGCAGCGCAGCCTAACCACTGCGCCAACCATGCCGTCAGTTATAAATTGGTTGGTGTCACGTGTCAGAAAACTTATATTTGTGTTTTAGAACCTCGGCAGATTTTTTCACGTTAAAAACTGTACCTATATTTTGTTCTAACAGTTATTCTGTGATAACTTACTGCATTACCGTGTTTGCACGCTCTGGTAAATGCCTTCTACTTCTAACGAACTATTAGGCAAAATATTTATCATCATTATGCTGAATTTCAACATTAAGTACCAATGTAAATTATGACAAGATATTTTAAGTTTATCATTAGTAAACCAGCAGAGACCACAGATATAATAGTGTACAGACCATAAAACTGAACAATATCGTTTAGTTTGATGGTTTGTACCACAACCTTAATTTTGACCACACTTTCTGATACACGCTGTTATAGGGCGGATTGTAGAATAGTTTATGCTTGCATGGAATTTTTTGTTTCTTTTTCTATGTAAACATGACAATCATTAAGCTTACCATGTTCTCAATTCCTTGTCCAGCTGTCGCAGATCTTTTGTAAACCGCTTACACTCCTGGTCCATGCCATCGGCATCAATCTTCTTCCATGGGGACTTCTTCCAGAACTCGATAGTACCCATCACCAAGTAGTAATAGTCCCACAATTGCTGATATGAAAAATTTAAAGCCGCTTGTTCATTGGGAAACAAAATTGCGCAACATTGTTTCAGCAACATGTTATTGCGTTGTGGAAAATATGTTACTGGCAACATTGAATGTTGCAGTATTGCTGGAAATGTGCTAATGTTCCTTATTCATACAAAGAAAAGAACGAACAATATTGTTGCCGGCAACTTTTAATATTGTGGAAAACAATGTTGCGCGATTGCTATTCAACCTGCATTGTTTACAATGAATTTTGAAAACCAATGTTAGTGAAGAAATACAAGTCATCAAGCAGGTTTTAGTTTTTCAGCTTCGAATTTTCTTGGGGGGTTACCTTAACAAGTTTGAGTTCCCGCCTGCATTGTTTCAGGTTCTTCTCATCTGGAGGCTGGATGTCGAACAGGCCGCATGACGTCTTCAGTCCGTCCAATATATTTTCGAAACCTAAAAGCTCCTGGTGGACCTTGTCTATGCTCAAGTATGGTTCTTTGCATGCCTCGAGGAACATCTACAAGAAAGATCAAAATATTATATACTATATTATATTATATTTTACTTTTCGCCCGTGGCTTCGCCCGCGTGGAGGTCGGAAATTATCCCGCGGAAACGCACTACCGTAAGAAAAGGTATCCTAAGAAAAATTTTATCCAAATCCTATTAGGACACATAATATTAATGATTAAAATACTATCGTGAATTCATGCGAGCCCAGTACCAGTTATACCTACCTTTCTTTTGCTTTTGTTTTTGTAAGGCTCAGAAATTGTGCACGTGTCGTGATTCTTGTACCTATGCCTAGGAGCATACTATCGTTGGAGTGTTGTACTCATAGCACTTTTCTACGATAACGCGGAGATTCAGGATCTGCTCTCTAGTTCCTCGTCCTTTAACAAAACCGGCCTGCTCCTGCGGTATCTGTCTGTGTGTATCAAATATTTGTTCCTTGCGGGGATCGAACCCGCGACACACAGCGCAGAAGTCAATCGATTAACCGCTGCGCCAACCGTGCCGTCAACATGCAGTACAAAAGTAAATCTAAGAAAGCCGGCCGACCTATTTACACATGAAATGACAACCTAAAACAGGACATGACTTACTTCGATAAGGAAATCATTTTTGGATGGACTCGGCTGAAGGCCGAGATAAGTTTGAAAAGACCGCTAGCGATATTTACAAGAAACCTGAAACGGATAGCAGCGAGAACCTTAGACGAAGACATTGAAAATAGCAAAGAGCAAGCACAAAGAGATGCCCATCCATAGATAAATATCACCCGTCTCTCCACTATTCCATTGCCTACTCAAGGATGCATATCCGTTACGTTACGGTAGCAAATCCGTCCTTATCCTAAGAGCACGTCTTCCCTACCATTACCGCGCCTCCCGGTCTACTCCTTGATATGCAATGGCCTCTGAAGCTCCATGAAGCATGAGGCTCCAGGGGCTAGTGCTAATCTCAGAGTTCATACGATTTATCGAGTCTGGTTAAATTACGCTGGGGTCGGGGCATTTTATTCATTCATTCATTAGTGTCACTAATACTACTCAAGACACCATGCGCACAATATACTGTGCCATGCGTATGTCATGCAAGGACGAGTTAAGAACATTTTCGAAATGTTTTATTTAAAAGCAGATAACTGGAAATCTCTGTTTCTATGGAAAATTAAAAATCGGTCTAATTTGGCTGTAACACTATCTTTCGAAAATGTTCTTAACTAAGTTTTAGACCTTTGTATCCTGCATATAATATGCGTATGAAGTTTCATTAAAATCGGTTCAGTCATTTCGAAAAATAAGGACTTGAAAGTTTGTATGAAAAGCCGTACGACGTAAACCCTCTTAAGAACGCGGCGACGATTGAATTGTCCATACAAACGTAATACCTAAATCATTTCCAATTCGAGCATATTTCCACCAAATAAATTTGATATTCGGATTGAGACAATAATTATCTAGGCTTCCAATTCTTTTTTTTTTTCAAAAACCTACCTCTACATGAAGTTTAAGCGAATTGCATTTCGTACATTTTTACAGCGTAAATGACTTGTTTTCATATTGTTTTTTCTTTATTATAAACAACAATATTTGTAATATTGTTGCATCACAAGCATAGCTTATATTATCAAGTTACAAATTATAGAAAAAAAATTGGAAAAACATTAAGTTTTCATTCATCATTTTTGGTATTACGGAACACATCCAAATTTCTCATAATTTCAGATAGCTAGTAGTGCTATCGCGTCAAGCAATAATTGTCAATGTGTGTGTGCTCCCTGTAGGTGTTTATCGCTCCGACAGGCACAAGGCACACTAACGCAACGTGCTTGGTTGGAGTTCGTTCATAGTATTTTTTCAATTTTGTCAACTTTAGACGATTAGGTACTTTACAGTGTGCTGTACCTGTACGCGCGTACTTATTTGTTTGCTAAATTGTATTGTATGTAATATTTCTGACACTCCTCTTGACTTGACCTATTTTTAACCGACTTAAAAAAAAGGAGGAGGTTCTCAGTTCGTCCGATTTTTTTTTTAATGTTTGTTCCCGGAATACTCGAAGACGGCTGGACCGATTTAGAAAATTATATTTTTGTCAGAAAGGGTATACTTCGCAGGTGGTCCCATTATCATCAAGTCAGGATTGAATAATGGAATCCTGGAGAAGTCGAGGGAACTCTTGAAATATTACAGGCGCACCTATAGCGATTTAGGTATTTTTTATAGTTACTCTTGAATTTGATCTCGGAAAGCACCATTTAGTGAAGTGGAAGTGATGATGAAGACTACAGATGGCCACCGGAACTTATCAATAATACGTATTTCACGGGTTGCGATTAGAGAAGATTACTTTAATATGGTTGCCAAGCAATTTATGCCCGTCACAATACATAGGGTGAAGTGGAGCTAATGGTGAAGTATCAGGAGAACTCCTCAACAATGAACGTCCCTGCATCGGGAAAAGCAATATTTTGTAAAAGGTGATGAGCAGTTGACATTAGGCTATTGTATCTTAGATAAATAACAAACCGACCCACTAAAAAGGAAGAAATAATAACTTTTTCACTCTTCTTGCTCAAAAAATCCGTCATTGTAGGGTACCAGAGCGGAGATAAAATAGCATATCATCCTCTAGGGGTTTTTTTTTTTTTTTAATTTTTGTCTGTTTCCAACGAGCCTACCACCCAAAAACGAAAAAGTCTTTGTTTGATCTATATATATTATATAAAAAAGAATCCCTATTTCCTTGATCACGGCATCACGCGTGAACGGCTGGACCAATTTCGCTAATTCGTTTTGTTGTGTTTGTTATAGTAAGGAGAAGGTTCTTAGGATAGGTCATCATCATCATCATCAGCCTATTAATGTTCCCACTGCTGGGACACAGGCCTCCTCTCTGTGAGAGGGAGTGGGCCGTAATCCACCACGCGGGCCCAGTGCGGGTTGGTAGATGTCACATGTCTTCGAATTTTTGGTTCTAAGACATGCCGGTTTCCTCACGATGTTTTCTTTCACCGTTTTGAGAGCAGTGGTGATGAAATTATTTACACAAAGTAAAGCGCCTGCTTGGGTTCGAACCCACGACCTACAACTCGTAAGTCGGGGCCGTTAGCCCGTTACCACTGGGCCACCACTGCTCAGGATAGGTAGGTCGAACGAAAAAAAATATCTGCTGTTCCATACATTTTGACCGCGTAGGTATTGCACTTTTTTATGAAACAGTTGTTTTTTTTTTTACATAACCGACGAAAAATTTCTACGCTGCGGGGTTCAGAATCATGTACTGAATCCATGTTAACCGGCTTCGCGTCGATGTCCCTGCCACCCTGTATATATAAAAATGAATCCCTATTTCTTTGGTCACGGCATCACGCGTGAACGGCTGGACCAATTTCGCTAATTCTTTTTTTGTTGTTTTTGCTATAGTAAGGAGATGGTTCTTAGTAGGTAGGTAAAGGTAGGGTAGGTAGGTATGTATGTATGTTAGTAAAGTGGGTATGTAGGTAGGGTAAGTAGGTATGTATGTATGTAGGTAAGTAGATAGGGTAGGTAGGTAAGTAGGTAGGTATGTAGGTAGGTGTAGGTAGGTAGTTAGGGTAGGTAGGTGCGCCATAGAGAGTGCTACCCGTGCGAAGCCGGGGCGGACAGCTAGTCTACCTTATACATATATGTATATATATAAAAATGAATCCCTATTTCTTTGGTCTCAGTATCACGCGTGAACGGCTGGACCAATTTCGCTAATTCTTTTTTTGTTGTGTTTGTTATAGTAAGGAGATGGTTCTTAGGATAGGTTGGTGAAGGTACCTACCTACCTACCTACCCTGGTAGGTAGGTAGGTATGCAAGTAGGTAGGTATGTATCTTGGTAAAGTGGGTATGTAGGTAAGGTAGGTAGGTATGTATGTATGTAGGTAAGTAGGTAGGTAGGTAGGTAAGTAGGAAGGTAGGTAGGATAGGTAGGTAGGTAGGTAGGTATGTATGTATGTAGGTAGGTGTAGTTAGGGTAGGTAGGCGAACCGTAGATGAGTGCATACCCGTGCGAAGCCAGGGCGGGCAGCTAGTTACTAATATTATTCGATAGGTACCTACTTATGTGTCTAAAGAGCCTCAGCTATGGTCTTAGCGAGTATTTTGTAGTTTGTAAGTTACACAATTGACATAAAGTTCATTATGCTTTGACCTAATTTCGTGCCAAAAACTCGCTTCCATTCCGTTCTGCGCCAATGTAATATGAGCCGTAGCGTGGTGAGTATTGGCCGAGACGGTATAAGCTAGTTGCTCTCCGTACGCGACGAAGCCATAGCACGGTAGACGGTAGGCCAACTTCATAGAAACGGACGAAGCGCGAGCTATACCTACGCGCCTCGATCGAGGTATGCGCGAGGTACGCAGACAGTCGCGTCTGTGCCGCAGTGACGAACGAACGGTGTGTTGTTTTTTTAACAATAACCGCGCGATTTTTACACTAAAAATAAATTCAAGTACATATTTAATATGACGAGTAGGATATATTGTTGCTGTTTTTGGTTGCATGAATTTGGCAATAACGCATCCAGAGATAACTTTTTTTAGATTACCTGGAAACTTTGAAAGGTATTATTATTAACAAACAACAACAACAAAATTATTTTATAGTCTTACTATAAAATAATTTTACTTACTGGTAGGTAGGTACATATTGTGTGTATTTTTAATGGATAAGTATTTCCTTTTATCTCCCGAAAAAAAGATGTCTGGATTAATAAATAAAGTGAATAGAGTAAAGGAAAGTGATAACACGAGTGAAATAGGTAGTTATAGGAGGTTCATGAATTAATACGGTAGGTACGCTTGTTTTAAAACCTCGGGCATTTGTGTTTTGTTTTGTTATTCAATTCACAAAGTATTTTATTTATTTGTGTAGATAAAAAAAGTATATTTACAATCACAAAACTAAATGGAAACACAAAGTAGGCAAATGTAATTAAAATACTGGAGGCGGGCAGCCCTATCGCATGTTTACGTACCGCGCGGCTGTAGGCATTTATTTCTAAGATATGGCTTAGTTATTCTACCGTCTACCGTGGCCATAGCCACCACCAAGTTGTAGTATTGTACCTACCTATCATAACGCGGTTGTACGAAGTTTTGTCATCACTGTTCCTTTTCTTTACTTATGTGACCGAGCGGGCGTAATTATTGTCTCAAGGACACTATTGAGAACACTGCTCGCTCTAAATTGAGTTCGCACTGATTTGCCAAACATGTAAACAAACACGAGTTTTCCACTTAGACAAATATGAACTTTATGCTAGTGTAAATAAAGTTGATTTTAGACTGACTAGTAATGTTGAAAAAGTCATAAAAAAATATGAAGTTGTAGCGCAAACTGAACCTTATGTGTAGTCCATTACAGTTATTTTTCCAAAAACTCGTGTTTGTTTAGATGTTTGGCAAATGAACTGCGAACGCAGATTTTTATTTGTCGGTGCAGCAGCGGTGCGACATCAGTATGTTCGGATGATGAAAATATACCGCCACCACGTGTCGCTTGCACTTACGCACAAATGTCGGTAAAAAATTATGCAGAGCTGCTTGTGCCGTCGCAAAATAATGTCGAGTTCGCCCAGGTTCGCACCGCACGGGCTGTTATTTTCCGCGGGATTTTTTTTCACACACTGGATTTTCAACGCGTGTTTTTTCAACGCGCTAGGACGAGAGTGTCCCAGCGCGTTGGATTTTCAACGCTCGGCTCAACACGGAGAGTTTAAAATCCAGTGCGAGACCACCAATAAGAAGTGGAGACCACTCTAAAGGAAATAAATAAACACAAACAGACTTAAAATAAATAATGACAATAATAATAGATACTTATCCCAATAATTTATATTTACGCGACGTACGTGCGTATGAGTCGTATGACTACTCTAGCTAGCGTCGTCAGTCGGTCCGCCGATTTACCCACAAGTCCATGCTCGATAACGAAGTATAGGTACCTACACTTCGCGTCAAATAACTTTGCCGCTCTGAAGTTAGGTTGCGCATGCGTACCTACTGGCATGCGCGCAGTCATATAGAGTCTACTTCAGAGCGGCAAAGTTATTTGACGCGAACTGTTGGTACCTACCTACCTTATTTGTATGACGTATCTACTAGATAGGTTTTCTCTACAAGGCCTTCTATCTTGAGATTAGTCGAGATATCCTAAAATATTGAGACATCGGCATGGTAAAGAAATTTCCAAAAAACGCATTACTAGTCTGTACATTCACTAGCGATTCCCCAAATTAGTCAACAAAAATAAAGCAAATAATGAACATACCTAATTATTACTCATAATAAATATTTATGCTGTCGACTCGCTATGAATGAATGGCAGTACCTACATCTAGTATTATCCGCTCACACACACTGCGAAGCGCGCCCGTAATCTGTGGCCCCGCCTTCTTTTGTCGAACAGAGATAGCGATATTCCAAACGCATTTTGCTCACGTCTCGAGTTTGCATTTCGTGCCGTAGTACGTCGGCCTCTTAAGGATTCTTTTTAAGCTGTTAAGGGACTTGACGCCTTTTAACCAGCTTATTTTATCATCTAAAGCTTGATATGTAGCCGTCTGTACGCATCTACCTAAAACTAAGAGAACTGTAATCGTCTACATTACCTCCTTGCTCGTAAACTGTTCCCTGTACATGCAGAGCCGCAGGTTGATGAGCGCCACCCGCTTTGCAATGAGTGCTGCCTGCGCGGCCTGCAGAGGCGCCACATTGTTCTTCACCATGGTCGCTTGCTTCACCAAATTGCGCCATTTCTCGGGCAACACGTCCAGCTAAACAATCATTCATTCATAAAAAAACATGGATTTTATTAATAACATTATTATAAATAAATATTTTTTATCACATCTATTCAAAAAGAGCTAGTTTATTCTTCGTAAACAGGGACAAAAACAGCTTTTTAATCCCTAGGGACTAAAAGTGATGAGTGAATTTGGAATGTGGATATTGTTAGTAAAAGTTCCAATCACCAAAGAGATCAATCACGAACATTGTATGAACATACTAACAGGCTGGCAAGAGAGAAAGAAAGTATGAATTTGGTTAAAATAAAAATCTAAGAAGGCAACTGCGGATATTTTAAAATGTTTCGTCATTGGTATCGGTTTCATATGGTGAAGATCCCTTTCCGAGTTTATCGTGCTGTGTCCTTAAAGCTGGTATTGGATTTTTGACAAAAGTGGTGCAGAAATAAGTTTCAGTGCCAAATACGTTGGTAATGCAAATAATTATATTTTGTACAGAATGTTTAGATAATTTGCTTACCAATGTGTGTACGGAGTACTGATGTTCCTTCTCACCCTGATATCCCGGAAGCATTAAAGTTTACAAACTCAAGGTATTAATTAATAATATGTTCCTTCATCTGACCACCTTTTTAGCATAATCGTGAAGCATACAGAATTCCAGTATTGGAATAGAGTAATTGTTGAATGTGTTCAATGTGATGATGGATAAATGTTTGATGAGAAACACTGATTGATTACTTCCTCGGCATGGTGACACTGTTTCACCGTTAACCCTTACCTTTAATTAGCACGATTTATACAAAACTAATAAAGCAGTATACATAACAGACATAATCAGCCTATTAATGTTCCCACTGCTGGGACACAGGCCTCCTCTCTGTGAGAGGGACTGGGGTGTATTCTACCACGCGGGCCCAGTGCGGGTTGGTAGATGTCACATGTCTTCGAATTTTTGGTTCTAAGACATGCCGGTTTCCTCACGATGTTTTCCATCACCAAAGTAAAGCGCCTGCTTGGGTTCGAACCCACGACCTACAACTCGTAAGTCGGGGCCGTTACCACTGGGCCACCACTGCTCACAAAAAAGCAGTATATTCATATCATACCTGTTCATAGGTCTCCTCGGAGAAATCAACGCCGTACTCCTTGAGCACGTCTATAATATCTCTAAGTGGTTCAAACATGTGGTCGGTATCGGCGTCCACCTTCGCCTTAACCTCGTTCAGAACTCCCATAATCTTCAGCAGACCGTCGTAATCATCATCACCTAGGTCCACTGCCAACTCTTTGGAAGCATAAGCTATGAACTGCTCAAGATCATCCAAGCTATAAAATTCAAGCGAAGCAGCTCGTCATTGCCATCGTCGTTATAAAGTCGAAAAATATACAACGTCCCATTAAAATAGATGGACAAATTTTAACACAGGCGTTCAGTACGTCTAACCAAAGAAATACAAGCAAAAAAAGGCATTTTATTTTGACCTAAAATAATATATGGCATTGGGTTAACAACATTTTTAGTGTATTTTCGTTACCAGATTTTTTTTCTTAAAAGAATCTAGTGCGTTTTTCTTATACAGGGTGTTAGGGTAAACACCGTTATCCTTCAAACCAGTGGTTTGGTTTCGTTTATAGAACATAAATTCAATGGAAAATCACAATTTTTTTTTTTAAAGATGTACATTTAGAATCGTCACGCAATTCCTAAGGTAGGTATTTTTGCCTGTCTTAAGCCAGGAAAAGGTTGTATTGTATTTATTCATGGGTTGTGTAGGTAGGTAGGACGGGCGGCGATCGATTACGTCACTCGGGCGGGCGCATATCCATGTATTTGCGGACGGTGTCGGACAATAACCTTTTTAATATTTGTTAAAGAAAATAACGTAATTTTTTTTACTCGGTTTTTTATGTTTATATTTAAGCCAACTACCCATAGTTTGAGTGACAACGGTGTTTACCCTTCCATCCTGTATATTTTTTTACCATTGTCCTCATTTTGGTGGTCTGAATGATTTCTAAAATTATGTCCATCTATTTTAATGGGACCTTATATACCTATTATTGCAGGGGTGGCCAACCGGTGGATCGCGGCTATTAGTCCAGTCGATCGTGGGAAGGCAAAAAAAATTAAGTAAAACGAATCGCAACGGATCCGCGCTTCTACGTCGGGTAATCTCCACGAACGAGGACTATTTCGCTAGCGTATCGTCGCGATTCGTAACGGAATATCTGTTTTTTTTAGATTATACCTATTTATAAAATCAAAAGTAGGTATGTACAGTCAGCACCAAAAGTCGATGAACAGAATCAACATAACAAAACACCTGTTCACAATAAAATGCCATAAGTTATAGTCGCAACTAGGAAACAAAATAGCCTGTACACCAGAAATTTACAAAAGTCGTTAAACACGACTATTTCAAAAGTATCTGTGCACTAGTATTCCTAAAGTCGCTGTACACCATCAATCCAAATGTCGCTGAACATCATTGTATCAAAAGTCACCAAACAGCAGTAAAGACAAAATTAGGTTAACAAAGTATATTTTTAATGTTGCCGTATGTTAATATACTTTTGACGCTTATGTTGTTCAGCTACTTTTGGGACAGTGCTTGCAGAAACTGCTGATATTGTTATTATAGAACAAAGTGTTTAGTACAGAATAAAAGTATAATTAAAAACGTAATCATTTATTTATTAATAGCACAATCAAAAATTCTAATGATATTTATAAATTATAAAAAAAAAACAAATATTTTAGATATTTTAATTTAAATCTTAACGCAAAATCAAAAATTTAATTTAAAAATAATAATTAATAGCGGGTATGGCCTCCATTCGCGTCTATTACTGCCTGGAGACGTTCGCGCATACTACCTACCATATTTTGACAAATATTTTGGCCCCTAAATCTCTCCCAAGTTTCTGTTGCATGAGCTATTATATTTTGTCGGGTGCGGAGTGTATCGGGATCCCATGCTTGCACCATAAGACCCCACAAATTTTCTATGGGGTTGAGAGGTCCGGGCTCTTCGGCGGGAATGGAATCTCCAAAATTTGCTCAGTGTTTTCATTAAACCATACTCGGCATACACATATACACATACGTTCTATAATAACAATATCAGCAGTTTCTGCAAGCACTGTCCCAAAAGTAGCTGAACAACATAAGCGTCAAAAGTATATTAACATACGGCAACATTAAAAATATACTTTGTTAACCTAATTTTGTCTTTACTGCTGTTTGGTGACTTTTGATACAATGATGTTATTATTTATTATTATTTATTTATATATACTTTATTGTACACCAGATAAAACATTAAAAAAAGAATAAGTAATACACTACAAAATATACAACATGTACACAACAAGACAACATGTCGCTGTCGCTGTCATGTCAACATGTCGCTGTGATGTTCAGCGACATTTGGATTGATGGTGTACAGCGACTTTAGGAATACTAGTGCACAGATACTTTTGAAATAGTCATGTTTAACGACTTTTGTAAATTTCTGGTGTACAGGCTATTTTGTTTCCTAGTTGCGACTATAACTTATGGCATTTTATTGTGAAAAGGTGTTTTGTTATGTTGATTCTGTTCATCGACTTTTGGTGCTGACTGTCATCATCATCATCAGCCTATTAATGTTCCCACTGCTGGGACACAGGCCTCCTCTCGGTGAGAGGGAGTGGGCCGTAATCCACCACGCGGGCCCAGTGCGGGTTGGTAGATGTCACATGTCTTCGAATTTTTGGTTCTAAGACATGGCGGTTTCCTCACGATGTTTTCCTTCACCGTTTTTGAGAGCAGTGTTGATGAAATTATTTACACAAAGTAAAGCGCCTGCTTGGGTTCGAACCCACGACCTACAACTCGTAAGTCGGGGCCGATACCACTGGGCCACCACTGCTCTCTCTGACTGTACCTAGATGTAATAAAAACAAGTCACACATGAACCTGCTTTTGAACGCAAATACTTATTAAAACTCACCTTTTATGCACATGTTGTTTTAAATTCTCTTTATAGAGGTTGCTCCATTTACATATAATATTCATGATGGCTTGGTTTAGCCGCTTCAGGTCTAAGTTCAACCAACCGTTGACAAGATAGCTTGTAGGCAACGCGTCGACTTCATCGTACATTGCGTTGTATTTGTCTATCTATAAAAGACATGCATTTGAAATTTTTAACTACTAAAGCTCAAAACGCAGTCGCACACAAAGCGGGTGCGTGTCGGGCGCGGGTCGGGACGGGAGTACGACGGGCTTTTATACATTCTGTCAAAAAAGTATCGGGAATGGATGATTTGTTTATGGTTCCAAATATATTTTTTTGTTTTTTTTTTGTTGTTGTTTGATTTGCACAACTGTTTTCCATTTCGGCGCTGAGTTTGAGTTGCTTCTGTCATTTAGATTAAATACAGTGCTGTTTTTAGTTAGACCATATCTAGTGTGTATGGCGAATTTCATAATGGACAAAAACAGCGAACACAGAGTTTGTCTTAAATTTTGCATCGCCAATGGAATTTCGTGTTCGAAGTCACTGAAAATGTTTCAGAAGGCTTACGGCAAATCAACTTTATTAAAAACACGTGCTTATACGTGGTACAAAGCGTTCAAAAGCGGTTGAGATATGCTGGAGGATTTGCCTCGCCCTGAGGCCATCAACGACTTCAACTGAAGTTAGCATCGCAAAAGTGAAGGAAATAGTGACTGAAAATCCTCAAGTTTGAGAGAGATAGCTGCTGAACTTCCTGTGTCGAGTCGATCCGTATCATTTTAGATAATCACTTGGTTATGAAACATGTTGCCGCTCGGCTAGTCCCAAAAGACCGAATTTTCTCCAAAAACTCAATTGCATAAGAGTCGCTGAAGACATTCTAGAACGAGTCAATTCCGACCCAACATTCACGAAACGCATTGTTACTGGAGACGAGACGTATAGGTTTACGGGTTTGTTATGCAAACTAGTCAACAAGCTTCGGAGTGGCGCCTTCAAACTGAATCGAAACTGAAATAAAACAGATTTCACGACGAGAACTAAACTCAATTCCGGAAAAAGCGTAAATTTTTTTTTTTTGATGGTTGGATTATTCGTTGACGTAAGTGTATCGTTTCTGAAGGAGCATTCTTTGAAGGTGATAAAATAAATTTGGATGAATAACTAACATTTTGTGTATTATTGATCTTTTCCCGGTACTTTTTTGACATAGTAGTATACTGTAATTCCTTGTATTAAATGCCTTAAAACAAGCACACGAAAAGCTTGCGCGGACCGAACGCGGAGCGGGTCGGAAGCGGGAGCCGAGCATTAAACAAATTGCTGTCAATATATTCTATTTTATCTTTTAATGGCTTTTGGCAGTTTGGCTACGTCCGAGAAATGATAGATAATTATGGTAAACAATCACAATCAGCCTATTAATGTTCCCACTGCTGGGACACAGGCCTCCTCTCTGTGAGAGGGAGTGGGCTGTAATCTACTACGCGGGCTCAGTGCGGGTTGGTAGATGTTCTGAAAATAATTTGGGACTTAATATTGAATGCGTTTGGAATTGAGTTTATTAATCTATTTTAGATAGGAAACGCCGACCTCATCTAGTTTAAAAAATATGATTGACGTGTAAAAGTGTTTGTACAGACCTACTTACAGAAATAAAATCATTTATCATTTAAGGTTTTGTAGATAATGGCGATGGTGTTACTAAATATATAAGTTTAATATCTGATAACATCAACAATAACTACTGCATGCATAAGAAACCTATAATAATCCTACTGCTGGAACACAGGCCTCCTCCCTGTGAGAGGCAATGGACCGTATTTCACCACGAGGGCCCGGTGCGGGTTGGTAGATGTCACATGACTTCGAAGTTTTTGGTTCTAGGACATGCCGGTTTCCTCACGATTTTTTCCTTCACCGCTTTGAGAGCAGTGGTTATGAAATTATTTAAACAAAGCGCCTGCTTGGGTTCGAACGCACGACCTTCAACTCGTAAGTCGAGGTCGTTCACCACTGCTCTACATGGTAAACAATGCTTAGGTATATTATTTATAAAATAAATTCCAAATAGACATTACCTCTGCCTGATACTGTTCTAGTTTAGGTTTTTGCTCCGGAGGATCACACTGGTTCTCATATACATACTTATCAAACTCCTCTGGCGGTATAAAGCGGCCATACTTTAAGAAAGCTGCTAGAACTTCTTGTCTGTCTTCCTCCCATAAAGGACGGTATTTGTCATATTTCTTAGGAATAAACAAATTATTATCAAAATGGAAAATTAATTCTAATTAAGTACAAATAAGTGACTACTGCAAACTTCAAAAATTATTAACATTAACAAAGATACTAACCCCCACATAACCGATTACATCGTTGATACTATTTTCAATTCTCTTCAAAATTTCATGGTACAGATCAATCATACCGTTTTCTTCAACTAAATCGTCTACAATCATAATAATTTATTTAATCAAATAAATTGTATCATCTGTAGGTACATTTGACTCAGATAGGTGTTGCAACCAGCACCCTTACTAAGTTATAAAATAACTTGTATTAAGAGCAGTGGAAACACTATAGCAACCAAAGAGTAAAATATATGGCAAATATAAAAACTAGTTATACACAAAAATTCTAAATAAGTTAAGGCTGACGCACATTTAAGGTGAACGCACACTTGTCCGATCCGAACGCGTCGAACGAATCAAAGTCAACGAGAACGCTAGGAACCGTCTTTCAGATTCGGACGATTCGACGCGGGCAGGTGTGCGATGTTTCATTGAATTTCATCTATAGAATTTTAAAATTCGTTTCATTCGGTTCGTTCAACACGTTCGGGTCCGATAAGTGTGCCCACCCCAATATCGTTCAACATCACTTTCGTACCTTTTGTATACATATATCAGAAAAATTTGCGTTCATTCCAAATTTTTCTGACACCCAGTTCACTATTTCTCAACAGTTTATAATGTAATGAAAATAATACTGATAGATTATAAACTAACCAAGTTCATAATTATACGGTTCTCACAATCTTACGGTGACATTTACGAACCATGGACACTACGGGTGGGCCGCAAAGGGTTGTTTGTATTGGAATGCGATTAAAGTTACGACCCGATGCTGATGCGGAAGTAATGCGCACTAACCTTTAAGCCCGTCACAGACGGAGCTGTAGTATACGTCTCAGGTACCCGCGCCCGCGCTGTGCGCCACCCCGTTAAGTACCGGAAGCGCCGCGCATCGTGACAGATTTATGACCGCACTCAAATAAACAAAAGCTTTTTGTTATGCCTACAGTCTAATAAAAAATTACGAAATACAGTGAGGAGAGCGCACCCACGACAACTACGTTTGACATCTGTTTCACGTGCGAGAACTGTCAGTTTCAATTTTTTTTTCCAATGTTTCCTAATGATATTTTTGGATTTAAATGATTTAGTTTACGAAAATATCCGTCAGGCCATAGAATAAAATTGCCCACAGACTAGATTAGCCCTTATTTTTAGCAGAAATAGAGATTTAAGCCACGTATACCTGCCGTGGCCATATGGCCACGATGGGACGATAGCGGTACTTTGCTTTTGTTTTTTTTTGCGTAGTTTTGGGTACGCTCTAGAGATAATATCATAGCTCCGTCTGAAGACACTCGAAAATTACTATGGAAAATATTATATCTTAATGTCTTGCGTGTATATTATAGCTACGTCTGTGGAAGGCTTTATTGTACAGAAAGATGTACCTTCATACGAAGCTATAGGAACGACGACCGGGTCTATCCTAGGGAACAACGTACTCTGAAGAAACATATCTTTCATCATCTCCATCAACGTACAGAAGACCCCATCTGCTTCCATCACATCCAGTGACGGAGTGAAATGCAAGTCTGGAATGACGTAGATACATTCACTTTTAACCGGATACACCACTTGTTTTATGTACATTAGTTTTTTACATCTCTGATTGGGCAATCACACTATCAGTGTGGAGTTTGAATAGATAAGGTTTTAAATAAAATCGTCTGCTGAAACCTAGCTATTAATCCTATACTATTAAATGAAAAATATTTGTATATTTGTAATCACGTTCTCGAAAACGGCTCTAACGTTTTTGATGAAAGTTGCATAAAGGTCACAGCACACATATCAACTCGGAAAGGGATCATACGTTACGTAAAAGCACGTAACCAAAGCGGATCAGCAGCTCCGATACGTCGACTCGGCTACGGCTAGGCGACGCCTCGCTTACGGCTCGCCGTAAGCGCGCGCGGCATTTGTGTGCTACAGGCAGGCCGCGGGAAAGATGAGAGGGGCAAGCTCGGTACGGAGAGACGTTAAGCGCCGGGACGACGAGCCGTAAGCGCGGCGTCGTTGCCTGGCCGTAGCCGTTAACCACGCACGGCACCGCGGTTCATGAGCTTGTCCTGAGGCGAGGCGATTACGTTACGATTCCGATTAGTGTGCGTTGCAGATTGCAGTCAGAAGATTCATACAAAGAATTCTGAATGACTCGAGTTGATACGGTGACGATCCCTTTCCGAGTTTATAGGTTTGCTGTGTTATAGGGGTTTACGGTGGCGAAAAATCGATCTAGGTCTCACATCTGGGAAAATTCATTTTCTCTATTTTCACCCCAGCAGAGCTCGGTCGACCAGGAAGTACCTACTAAGGACTATAAGTAAAAGTAAATCACTGTTTTTGGAAAATTTATAAAACTAAACACCTGTCTGTTACATATTACTTATACGTTTAACTTATATTACTTACATCATTTCATGGTCCATCCGACCATCTGAGGGCCTAAGCCCTCAGATGGTCGGACGGACCATGAAATGATGTATAAGTAATATGTAGGTACTTAAGTAAGCAGACAGGTGTTTATTTTTATAAATTTTCTTACGGGATACTTAATAACACTGAATTCATCATGATAAAAACTGTGTTAATGGCATGCCGTGATAAATTGACTTGCAAATACCGAAAACATAATAAAATAACTCCATAAACATTAGATTTAACGGCAAACGGTGACGGTTACCTGGGTCTCTCAGCTCTGCAACTACTTCCAGAAATGCCACGCGCGGTCCTTTTTCTATGTTAGTATTTTTCTCAAACAAATCTAAACTGCTCTGCACAGCCTTCATTATTTGCCGAGAAACCTATAAATATAAAATTTTATTCAAACATTAACAGCTTTTGTACGCGGTTTCGATCGCGTGGGGTCGAAAACAAAACCCTTTAGAAACCTTCTTTAAGCAAAAATACATAATATGGTCTACATTACATATCGATACCTTAATTGGCAAACCAGATACCTCCATATGAGCAAGTTTTTCAGGAAACACTTAAGACTGTATAATATTTTTTGTAGACTACTTATGAAAAAATCTAAAATACCGTTGGAAGATATTACGTAAATAAATTGTAAAATATTTTTGATGCTGTAAAATTCTCTATACCTTTTCATTGCAATACTAAAGCGTTTTTAGGAGTTATCCGTTTTTCCTTTCCTGTAAAAGTATGTGATCTAGGAGTTAGCTGGTTTGCTCCATAGGTACATTCATTTTAAATGAAACGATTTTTCTTTCTTTTTAAGTTTAAGTTGTGTTTTGTTTAAGTTTTAATTAAAAGTATAGGGAATAATTAAATTGTTAAAAATAAAATAAAATCAAATTGATAAAGTAAAAGAAGTACTTATATTACTTTAAACTATTATGACAACCTTCTTCAAAAAGCCTAACTTTTACATTTTTGAGGGTCTTTCTTATCTCTTTGCCTATTAGTATAGTAAGACACAACTTAGATGTAGCACCGGCAAAATTCGTAAAACCCACAGAACATTTCTGTTCTGTGGTAAAACCGATCACCATCCAAACTGAGTGCGCCTTCAAAATCACCAATCTTTATTACTGCTTTAGGTGAAAATGATCTTTCGAAAACGCAATAACTTGTAAAGTCTTATAGCCAAATACATTCGTAAAATTGAAATGAATGAATGAAAAAGTTGTGTCGTACTGTAACTTTTACTAAATTATCAACGTAAGCTAGTTTTTCAGCCCAAGTCATATTCCAAAATTTATCAAATAATATTTTCATCCCACCATCTCGGAAAAAGTATTTTTAATCTTCAATATCTGAGTGGAAAAGCCGTTTTTATTCTCTAGAGGATAAAGTAAATTGAATTTAGAACATCGTGTGCACTAAGTTTGTGAATTAAAAAAAACATTAAACCTATTTACTGCTACCTCTATGGTGCCGAATATATCATACAACTTTTTTTTAATTTTTTTAAAAACTCAGACTCGGAACCTTCTTGGTGTTCTTTTTTCAATTTGCTTTGTACGCGGTTCTTTACGCGGCATTTTTTCACGTCATTGTTAAACCTTTTATTAAAAACAAGAAACTTGAAAACAAGTGAAAAAACTAAAATGAGTGATTCTAGCGACGAGGAAGTTTGCTTGACGCCAACAGAATTGACTGAAACTGTTAATAATGCGCAAATGAGCTTTCTCCCTCAACAATCACGCGAGAAGTATTTAAAACAGTACGATATGTTCAACACGTGGCGACTAGCAAAAGGAGCCAAAACTTTCTCAGAAAACGTTTTGCTGGCATATTTTATAGAATTATCCGAGAACAAGAAAGCAAGCACTCTATGGAGTACGTATTCGATGCTAAAAGCAACAATAAAGATGAAAAAAGACAAACATATCGATACCTATCCTAAATTAGTGGCATTTTTAAAAAGAGCCTCATCTGGTCATCAACCAAAAAAATCGAAGGTTTTCACAGTATCTGATATTGAAAAGTTTCTTAACGAAGCACCCGATTCCGTATATTTGGCGGCAAAAGTAAGTCAGTTGCACATTCAGTATCTACTTAAGTATATTAATCTCAATTAAATAGTATACTTAGTAGATGTTGATAGGCATAATTATGCGTTCATATCAATTTTATTCATTTATCTACTACAATACTCTTTACGTTACAGGTTGTTCTTATTATTGGAATAAACGGAGCATGTCGAACTAATGAACTAACACAACTTAATGTCAAAAACATTGAGAAACATTCAGATGACTTACTATTAATTAATTTACCTAATACAAAGACAAAAAGAGACCGCAACTTCGTCATTCGCAAGGAATACGTAACGATTGTTGAGAAATATCAAGCCTTACGCCCGCCTAACACTCCAATCAATCGATTTTTTCTACAGTATCGCAATGGAAAGTGTGTTAGACAGCCTATGGGTACTAATAAAATTGGCAGTATCCCACGAGAAATAGCAACATTTCTTGAACTTCCAGAACCCCTGTTGTACACGGGTCATTGTTTCCGACGAACTTCAGCCACACTTTTGGCTGATTCCGGAGCTGATCTCCTGTCCCTTAAGCGCCACGGAGGCTGGAAGTCCAATGCAGTTGTAGAGGGATACATAGAGGATTCCATCCAAAATAAGTCTAAAATATGTGAAGGCATCGTAGGAGCCATTACACTGAAAGAGCCTCAATCGGATCCTTGGACTGGCCCTTCTACATCAAAAATAAGCCGTTATGAAACACCTAACCATCTCCCTCTCTCTCCAACATTCACGCCAAGGGAATCCGATGAATCGGTACAACTATTAAGTATGACAGATAGTTTACCGAAAAACAGTACACAAGTGACTAACACCAATATTACAGTACCAAACAAAAATATTACACTCAATTTAAATAACTGTAGCAACGTTACTTTAAAATTTTCTTAATTATACCTTAGTATTATTTTGTTATAATTTAAAGATTATTCTGTAATACTTACCTGTCATAATGTAGTAATTAATACCTAAACTGAAATAAAAGTGTACCTATCTTGTGATTGTAAACGTTTTTTTTTTTGCATTTAGTCATTTCCTCGCTGAGGTGGAATGAAAAGTTACGTGTTGCACTCGAGTGCAAAGATTTTTCACCTCGTGCTCTTTTGATTCCCTCGCTAACGCTCAGGCTTCTAATTTTGAATCACTCGCTGCGCTCGTGATTCAATTTTAGAATCCTTCGCTTGCTCGGTCATCAAAATTGAACACGCGGTTAAAAAGCAACTTTGCACTCTTGTATAACAAATAACTATTTTCTGTCATCTTCAGAAATACTATGACACTGAATAACACTATTTCTCTTTTCCTTAAAACTACACCGGGGCTTGAACATCTTATTTGGTTTCTTTATTTTTTTTTCCAGTCTCCCTCATCTTTTTTCTTACCGCAATATTGTTTACCCTTTTATTTTTATTAATTTCACTAGTCCATACTTCCTTCTTACTTGCCACCTTTTCTTTCTTTTTTTCGATTCAGAATCTGAATTAATCAATCGACTAATTTATTCATTCATTCAGGATAGACAGTTGGGATATCAGGAGCTGTTAGTTCTTCCTGCATCAAAGAAATGACCAAATCGTCATCCGATTTATCATTACTTGTAGAGGGGTACACATGAGTTGGTTCAAAACTATTTGAGCCACATTCAGGAGATGGTGTAATGCGAGGAGATAGCAAACTTCGACTGAGTTGTTCTATTCCAAGCGGAAATAGGTTCAACAACAACATTATCAACTATTTCTTAAGTCTGCGTATTAGAACAGAACATCTTTGGTTATCCAAACTTTTATGGTCACACGATTCAGGGTTATAATATGTGTACTCCACGCCAGGCTGTTCATTTTCAAGACAATCAATGTAGCCATTATCAAAGAAAGTCGATGAAGCAGAATTAGAAGCTACTGCATCATGCCCAAAACGTCGTAGGGTTTTGGAAATTGGTTATAAACTAACAAAACAGAGTCAGGGTTATTGGTTTCATCAAGCTCATGCTGTTCATTTTGCATGGTTATTTGCAGTATTTTTTAGCGCGTCAGTTGGACATCTGCATGTAAAAAAAAAAAAAAAACATCACCATAAGGATAAAAATAAGACAAAACAAAAGTTAAATTATATAAAAAGAATTAATTAAATTAATAAAATAAAAATATTAAATTAAGTATTGAAAAAATTATTAAACTTTAAATTTAAATTGATTGTTACTAAACATAAAAATGGATAACTCCCAACACCAGTGTAATAAAGTAAGAAGTAAACCGGCCAACTCCTAACCGATATTGAAATCTTAAAATTACTAAATTAACTAGCACTGTTTTGTGAAAAAGTAAATAAGGATCCATATCTTGTATTAATGTTCAATTGTTTTTCAACACTACCTCTCTCAGAGTAATAACTAAAGCATAGAGGGAGTCTATAGATTAGAAAAATGGACGCACCGAAATTGTCAAAACGGTCACAGTTGATCTCTTTTTACACGACCAATTTAAAAAGCACAATAGTTGCCTAGTAAACGGTTAACCGTACAAGTATTTGATCTAGCCGTATATTACGTCGTGAATGTCAGTACGTGTGCTGGTTGAGGTGCTGGTCATTTTTTATTAAAAACCAATAGATTTTAGAATATTTTCGTAAAAACGAAAGGTGCAAAGGACTTATCAATAGTCTGTTAACATGGCTTGTTTTGTGATAACGTGTAAATCACATTCGTCACGGAAAAAAAACAATGAATTTGTAAGCTTTCATCGGTAAGTGTTTTTTTACATTTTTCGTATAAAATCACCCAAAATATTTGGATGTGATCACTGATAACATACATATTAGATTGATAATGATACCTTCAAACTATCTTCATTACAAATTAAATTGTGATCGCGAATTTATTTTCAAAAATAAATTCGTTAAATTGTGAGGTTATGTTAAGCTAGTAATGTAGGTAATGTAGATACTTTTTATCGATACGATAATTACATGCTAATAAATTGGAGAAGATATCGTTTTCTTTTCGAGCCATTGCAAATTATACGAATTGATCACAATTCTCCTACAACAAATCATGCTGAAAGTCAAGTACGGTATCTTTACAAGCTGTCCATTTAACATTGTGTCAACTTCAAACTGTAGCTGAAAATCAGACAGTAGGTTCTAAAATATATTATTTGTATTGCACTATCGGAGAAAAAATCAAAAGTATATACTTTTTCAGGGTTCTTCAGATGCTATGGAAATAGATGAAAATTAAATGCCAATTCCGATGTCATTCATGAAGAATGAAGAATCGCTGTTGGAAACAAATGAACATGAGTAAATTATGATCCATGTGCTCTTTCAGAATACGCCAGAGATATTATAAATTATATAGCAGGGAGTGTTGTGCGATTTTCAATTTATTTTATTTTTTATCCACAATCTGTATAATACAAATAAATAAAATTTTAGTGTCTAAATAACAGCTTTTTACTAAATGCATATGAAAGTATATGATCCATACAACAAAAATACATTTATACATACATACAGATAAATAAAATTGAAGTGTCTGTTTATAATGTCAAAATAACAGCTTTTTACTAAATGCTTAAGAAAGTATATAGTTACGATCCATTACAAAAAAAAACACATTTTTTTTGTCTATCTGTCTGTCTGTCTGTTTGTCCGGAACAAACAGACAGACAGATAGACAAAAAAAAAGTGTTTTTGTTGTAATGGATCGTGAAAGTATAGATGATCCATACTACGAAATTCAATTTTTCGTCCCTCGGGGTCTGTCTGTCTGTTCGTTCCGGCTAATCTCAGAAACGGCTGTACCGATTTTGACGGGACTTCCACTGGAAGATAGCTTATGACATAAGGAGTAAAATAGGCTACATTTGTTTTAGAAACAAACTTAGGGTTTCGCGCAAAAAACGAATACCCATGAAATCTTTTGATAAACCTCGTACTGTTCCCTAAGTTGAGAATACATAATCCAATAAAAAAAATAAAAATATCTCGATCCGATTACGAGTTTCGGAGAAATGTGTGGACAAAGGAGGATGGCGATGGCGGTCGGCGGTTGGTCGACCCAGACCCGTAGACAGCTCGACGCGGCCACGCGGGTTATGTACACGGCGCGGAGCTCGTCGGCAATCGGATACACCGGAAGTTAGTTTGCCGTAACATAAAGTACGGATGCCAGTGATGGTTCTCGATGTGAATGTGAGTAACCTGGGTGGTTAGCCGCAAATTTGGAGATATTGGTAAGCTGGAACTTTGAACCCCAATATGGGGATTTAACACTGAGTTAAGGAGTAGGATTCATGACTATATACGTAGTCAATTATAAAATGAGGAAACCGTTGCAAACTGAGACAACCGCGGCTGTAGGGGAGGTCTCACTAGTCACGGGCAAGTGTAGTGGAGCTGAGAATGAGCGACGACGGGAGCGTAAACCTAGCCAGCATGTGACGGTGTGTCGAGCCGGCGCGCACAGATTGACGGCCGGGCTTGCCAGGACGGTGACGGGGGAGAGGGAACAGATAATCGCTAACCCAAATGGGTTCTTTTGCGACCCAAGGTCACGCATTGCGTTGAGTAGGAGCATTGGCAATTTGCTTTTATTAATTAAAGTAACGTTTGTTTAATAAAACCAAATTGCCAATGCTTAAAAGAAGCCTAGAATTAAAGCTCTAACAAATATTTAATGCATTCCACTATATACCTTACAAAACGGCACGTTACAACGTTACATCATCCATGGAATATACGACATGTACATCCAATACATTATATAAATTATCTGTCAAAAATAAATTAATATCGATACCTCTGCACCTCTCTGCACATCACTACCGAGACCAAAAAAGTGGACAGTGGTGGTCCTTATAACTATATACCTGTCCTTTTTTTTCACACGGAATGTGTCATATGTATAAAGAGTATGACTAGACTGAGAAATTTCACCCTCCCTCTATGCTTTAGTTATTACTCTGAGCTACCTCTCCTTTTGTCGCGTTTTAACAATTTTTCTTCCACAAAATGTAGAGGGGTAGAGGGGTAACCGCACACGACTCCGACGCCATACAAAATGGCCGATTTAGTGGAGTTGGCTGTCAAAATAGTACCTACCGTTCCTTGACACGCGGAGTTGGCTGATTTTCGAATAGCGAAGTATGGAAAGAATTGTGACTATATCGGAGTTATCGTCTTTGCAAATCACTCCGAATTACTGTTGCGTACAATCTAAACCAAAAAAAAAATTTTTGACGAAATGTGGAGCTGGCTGGTTTGCCAATAAAGGTATCGATATGGCAACTGTGGTTGGTCAAACGGTGTCGAAGGCTATTAATCTCAAGAAAACGTCTGTCTGCTTGAGATTCGACACCCGCAAAAATGAATGTTTGTATAAACATCTATTTTATAAAAGACTTCCAAAAAGGAAGAGTTTATAATGTTCGTCGCGTATGTTTGTTTTTTTTTTTTTATGTATGTCCACCCATATCTCATACTTTTTGTTTGAAAGGGTATGCTCCCAAGTTGGTCCCATATAAATTTCATTAACTTTGCTTGGATATTTTTTGAGTTAGCTTCAAGAATACGTATTTTTCTCACTTAGTTTATATGGATGATATGATGATAACTTCTTGTCACTGTTATTTGCATATCAGGTAGTGGTATTCGAATTTGTGTGGGGTAGGTATCACAACTAAAAAGTTAAAAATAAAAGCTTTTTACAAACAAAAAACAACCGACTTCCAAAAAAACACTACAAAGTGCAAAACTACAAAGTCGGTGGCAAAAAACGAAAATTCAAAACTAAAGACACCGACCTCCGAAATTAAAGTTATTTTTCACTTTGTAGTGTTTTTTTGAAAGTCGGTTGTTTTTTTTTTTTGTAAAACGTTTTTATTTTTAGATTTATACAGTGTTATTGGTTATGTCGGCAATCCGTTAAGAAGATATAAGAGAGGTCATTTACAACCAAATACCTCTCATGACCCTGCCAATGTCAACCATTTTCGAGTAATTCGACATTTTATATTTTAAAATGAATGAAGCAAAAATATAAAATGTCAAATGACTCGAAAATTGGTGACAATTGCATAGGAGTAAAAGGGGTCATTTAGTTGTAAATGACCTCTTCATGGATTGCCGACATATAACCATTAATTAACAGGGTTAATGGTTATATGTCGGCATTATGGATTACATAATAGTGAGACTTCACAGCCTCCAGTGAAACTCTCATCGATCTCCTGTGTACCGACCTAACTGCGAGATACACGTCAGTGGAATCTTTTGGTTCACTAAACGGTAATTCTATCATAGTTGGGGAATTTCACGTAAAACGCGATAAGTTTAAACCATACGTTATACAATTTAGGCCACTTAAAAATGTATGCATGGAAAACTTTAATATGGACTTAATTCTTTTATGTCTTGAGAGTATTTCCTCGTTTGACAACGTAAATGACATGGTGCACGTATTTAACTCCCAAATCATTTCACTGTTCGATGTTCACGCACCAATCAAAACATGTACTATCTATGAAAGGTCTTATCCGTGGATTACTGATACCATTAAACTGATGATGCGTTTACGGGACGATGCATTAACCTGTTCCAGAAAAACTAAATCAGTTTCTAAAAAAGAATACTACAAGGAGTTAAAGTCCCTTGTATTAAGTTCTTTGTACAACGAAAAAGTTGCGTTTTTCAAGCATAATATTAATAATAAAATAAAGAACCCTAAACTATTATGGAAAAATCTGAAATCCACATTATCACCCTATAAACCCAGACAAGACCTTCCGTCGCATTTTACAGATCCAAATCTAATTAAAGATACTTTTTTGATTGTTCCCGGTAACCCCGTTGCAAGCATGACACTTATGACTTATTTTGAGAACCATAGACATGGTGAAGCAGTTTTCACAATTAATCCTGTAGAACAGAATGACATCTCTCGCATTGGTTTACGTTACGACAACATTACCCTTGACATGCTAAATATGACTCTGCCGTATGCACTAAGTACTATAACCGATATTATAAACTGCTCAATAGTGACTTCAACTTTCCCTGACCAATGGAAAATAGCTTCTGTTAGGCCCTTACCAAAAAATGCCAATCCAACTGATGTAAAAGACCTACGCCCTATTAGCATTTTACCGTGTCTGTCCAAAGTGTTAGAGAAGGTTGTCAGCCAGCAGTTAACGCATTTTCTAGAACAAAATAACGTGTTACCGGACTTACAGTCTGGTTTCAGAAAACAGCGCAGTACTGCCACGGCCCTACTCGATGTCACTGATAATCTGTTGGCAGCCCAGGATAAAGGAATGTGTTCTTTGTTGGTCTTGCTAGATTTTTCCCGGGCATTTGACGCAATCAATATCCCGTTATTACTGTCGAAGTTAAGTTATTACGGATTTGACCCCAGCGCTACGCAATGGTTCCGCAGCTACCTTAGTGATAGAAAACAACTTGTGGATCTACGTTTGGGTGACGGCACTGCTCTTACATCGACTCTTACTTCCATTGAGAGAGGGGTTCCGCAGGGATCTATATTAGGCCCAATAATGTTTATTTTGTACTGTGCAGATATCATTAAATGCCTCCAGAGGTGCAAGTATCACATATACGCTGACGACGTCCAACTTTACATATCCTTTAGACCAGAGGAGTACGATAGTGCCATTAAAGATCTAAACGATGACCTACGTAGAATCGCCGCCGGGTCTAAAGAGAATTGCCTGTCGCTAAACCCAACCAAAACCAAATACATGGTATTTGGTACAAGACAACAACTAGCAAAGCTGCCTGCAACTTTTCACCTGGAGCTAATGGGCGAACCAATTGTCAGAGTCCATGAAACGCGGAATCTTGGTCTTATAATGGATAAAGACCTTCGTTTCGAAAAGCATGTAGCCGACTCGGTGAGAAACTGCTTTTACCGCTTGAAAGTTCTGTACAAGATTAGGCCTTACTTGTCCGAAAGACTACGGGAACAGCTCGTGGAAACCCTGGTTCTGTCAAGGTTGAACTACGCTGACACAGTATACGGCCCGCGCCTATTAGCTCGCACAGACCGCCTCATCCAAAGGGTACAAAACGCTTGTGCTCGGTTTTGTTATAATATCCCTCGCAGAAGCCATGTAACACCTTTCCTAAACAAGCATTTTACACTAAAAATGAATTCCAGACGCAAATTACACTTGGCTTGCCTTCTATTCGGTGTAGTTAAATACCAAAAACCGGACTACCTGTATGACAAGTTGAGTTGGATAGCGAGTAAACGAGAATGTGGGAGAAGGCAATGCTCGCAGCAACTCTCGACCCACTCGCATAGTACAGCCGCTTTTAGAGGTAGCTTCCGTTATGCGGCTTCCAAGGTGTGGAATAACCTGCCACCACCTATTCGATCTATTAACACGATCGACACATTTAGAAGACGCCTCCGGCAGTACCTCATAAATGCGCAACGGAAGCTAGACATGATTAATTTGAATGTTTCATTGCTATGAATCCATGATGTGGTTATCTATTATTTATTGACGACCGCCTGTTGTTTCTTGTGCAACCATACCAGTTTATTTCTTTCCTTATACAGTACTATATTATATTAAACCTAATTATCGATCATTATTATTTTAAAAAACTAATCGAATTCAATATTATTTTCTACACTTAACTATCTATTTTTATTAAATACAAAACACATACACACTATAAAACTGATTTACATCCGTAGGACATCCTCCTAACATAAGGTTCAGTTGAAAACCAGCGTCAGACACTAGTTGTCTGGCATTTATGCTGAACTGGGCCTATTTGGCGCAGCCGTGAGGCACACGGTACTATTGTTATTTTTTTATTTGAATTTTTCTGTTTTTTTTTGTGTGAATATTGTGTGCCTTAGCCTGAGTCAAATAAATTTATTTTCTTTCTTCTTTTTCTTTTCTTTCTAATAACATTTTTTATTTAATTGGAGTTTTTTTATTCGAAGACAGATTATTAAGATTGAATGGCCTTGCCATTAAAGACTACAGACTACAGATTATTAAGATTTAATGGCAAGGCAAATCTGTCTTCGCATTGTCTTTTTTTTCCATTTTTTAAATGGTAATCTAAATCACTAATTACAAGCGTGTCGACGTATTTCACATAAGCGGGCCATCGCGCTCCCCTGAAAGCCGCCTCTTCCAATTCAATTCTTTCAGCTTCAATATCTGCTAATTCTTCTGGATCTTTTTCTTCCTCTTCGAACTCTACTGGAGAATCCACCGCCTCCCCTATGACAGAGAATATAAACCAATGAGAAGGAACGAGATCATAGGAAAACACCTAAGTAAGATTCCCGTGAAATTATTCAAGCCTTAGGCTTTTATTACAGTATACTAACTTAACAGAAGCACGTTGTTCTGTTCAAATTTCAATTATTCATATAAAAATCCCATAGAAAAAAAAACAACTGGTTGCACTCCGGGACTGCCGGCAGAAGTGAAAACTTGAACATTGACGTTGTGAATTTTTAAATATTTTGGAATGGTTAGGAAATAATTTCGCACGAATTGCTTTATTTATCAGTATAAAATTACTTTAATTTATGTGGTTAAATACAATATTGATTATTAGTAGTGGTAGTATATTTATTTATTTTCAAAATATAGTCTAACAAAAATAAACAATTTATTTAAACACTTTCATGAACACACTCACTTTTCATGAACTATGTTTTTACTGCTTTTTGTTACCCATCAATATGGGTAAAATTTCTTACCTCGCTATATGTGCTAATATGGGTAAAATCTTTACGTAATGTCAAAGACTACTTATTTTGATATTTACTTTGTCGGTTGCTAGGCAACGGATCTTACGGTCACGTCCTTACGCGAGTTTAACATTTTTTACCCATCCCAAAAAAAGTGCACTGTCAACGCCGTTAAAGAAGTTTTCACTTCAAAAACACTTTCAGTTTTTCCCGAATTTTCCCTAAAAACCCGATTTGGACTTATTACGAACATTTTACAACAAAAAAATAGCCAAATCTGTCCAGCCGTTCTCAAGTGATGTGCTTACCAACGAACAGCATTTCATTTTAATTTATATAAGTAGAAGATAAATAGATAATGTTATACCCAATTCTCGTCTTGCTTGTCTCTCTAATTTTTCAGCTACTTTCACTTCTCTTTTCAATCGACGAGCCTCCCGTCTTTCAAACGTTATCAGATCTTTTTCCGCCTTTTCTTGATCTCTCGCTTCTTTAGCCAGACGGGTTTCTTCACGGCGTGCATCAATCTCTTCTTGCTTTTTAGCCCTTGCCGCTTTTTCTTCATCATCTAAAGTTGCCTCGTCTACTTCTTCTAGCGTCTCTTCCTCAAACATATCCTAAGAAAAGAAACAAGCAATAGTGCATTCTTACTCGTATTAAGTATATCTAATAGGATTGATATTATTATAGCAGTCAATTAATTACCTCTCCCTCATCCTTTATGTTGAAAAATAGTTTATAATTCTCTGCCAATATATGTTGAAACTCTGCATGGCTAGCAAGAATTTTGTCTCGTCTGAAGAAATAACAGTGATTAAAAACCAATGTCTTATTTTGATATGTGATAATTTAATGTCTTTGCTTATTGCTTGTTTGGTTGTTAAACTATGTTAAAATGAGGAGAGTTTGCTAAGGTATTGTAAATTTAGGGATTGTTCTTCTCAATGTTAACCAATAGAATCTAAACTCTGGGGCGAAGCTTAGATTATATTGATTAATATTGGCACATCTCCGCTCCTCTAGCCACTGGAGCGGAGACGAGGGGAGAGTACCGGAGTATTAACCAATATAATCTAAACTCTGGAGCGAAGTTTGATTATATTGGTTAATATTGTCATAACTCCGCTCCTCCCCTCTCCTCTCTGCTCCACTGGATAGGCAGTCTAAGAGTGGTACATGATATAAGACGACTGTAATCTAAAGGTTTATTATATGCTGGGTTAATGAATCGAATATTGTTCAAGTTAATAAATTGTCAACCCTCCATGCCAGCACCTGTGTATGAATCTACGGTTTCGTTCCCTGACTGCCAGCAGCTCTAGTTTGTCAGGGTTCTCCTTGCGGTCGTGCAGCGGAATATCGCCCCAGGCCGCGATGTGTTGCAACCCTATCTTCATGTTGTTCTGCGCCGTCAGTACACGTTCTTGCAATGTGTTTATCGCTGAGTATACTTCCGCCATCCACTCCGTAACTACATAGTAAATCTTTGATAGTTCATAAAACATTTGGATTTGCTTTTATGACGGGTAGTATCACTACCGGTCTTAAAAGCAAATCCCAATGTTTGCCAATAATGACGGGCAAATTTGTTTTGGATTTTGGAGCATCAGCTCATTTGATAAATCGAGAAGATTTGGCTCTAAACTTCACTGAGTTAGAAAAGCCAATAAACATTTCTGTAGCGAAAAATTGCACATTTATACAAGCGACGAAGAATGATATTCTCTCGGTTACTTTACTAGTGAGATGGGCGTACCAGCCTACCAGGCATACAACGGTATATGGATGAATAGGAATGCCGTATTTGATATCCTAGTAATTTCTACATGTTTTACCTCTTCTACGTGTGCATTCGTTAGCAGTTGGACTTTTCAAATTGAACAGGTTCTACTTCTACGTCCTAATCCCAGTTTTGGGATGCATGGAGTTAAGTGAAATGTTTCTGAATTCGTAGGTATTCAAAAATAAAGTCACTCTTCTGATTAATCCACAACAATCTAAGATGGATAAAAAACATTACTTTGCCATCCTTCGCCAAGTGTTTATGAAACAAAAAAAGCTTTTCATAACAAATCCAAATACAGGGTGCCAGGGAGGGACATCGACGCGAAGCCTGTTACCATGGATTCAGTACATGATTCTGAACCCCCCTGCGTTGAAAATTTTCGTCGGTTATTTAAAAAAAAATCAGCTGTTCCATACATTTTGACCGCGTAGTATTGCACTTTTCTATGAAACAGATTTTTTTTTTTAATAACTGACGAAAAATTTCAACCCAGGGCTTTCAGAAACATGTACTGAATCCACGGTGTCAGTTTTCGCGCCGATGTCCCTGCCACCCTGTATACAGGTCAATTTATGCAACATGGGCTTACATGGGTGATGTGGGATACCCAATAACTGTATGGGTCATAAATCTGAATGGGTCTATTAATATCCTAGCTGGATAGCACGTTCTTACTATTAAGCATGTACAACGTAGTGCCGAGTATTATTTTATTTTTAGGGACCCTTGGAAATTTCGCGTAGCTTATATTCTTTGTAATACCAGAATCTCACCCCCTGGGGGGTCGCGAAGTCTCTACAAGGGGATCACGAGGCCTCAATGAAAGAAAAAAAAATACAACTTTGTTTTGTTGCTTTAGATAATTCTAGCAGGTTTTCTTTTAAGTTGGTTCCCAAACTTGCCTCATCTACTCGTATAGCTGCATATAAAAACACTCTACTGGGAAATCCCTCGTAGCCATGACCCTCATAAATCCATCAAATATACGGCATATTTACTTAAAATATACTTAGGAGGCGAGTCGGATACGCTGTCCCCACAAATCCATCGTATCGCTTTTCCGTTGAGGCGTTTGGCGATGTAATATGTTATTTTATTTATTAGAAAAAAAAACAGTTACATGTTAGGGCGATACAATAAGATTCTTATGATAAATAGTTAAACATTTAACCCACACTATTGTCCACGGATTAATCAAATAAGTGAAAAACGGAAGCTGATTTTAAGAATGTTTATAAGTTATTTGAATAAATTGCCAATTTAAAATTTTGATGCTAATGAAGTTATAGCAAGAATCTAATATATCTGTTTATTTTAATAAAAACGTTGTACGTATTTATATATTATTTATAATTATTTATATTATAATAAAATACAGATTATAAACAGTGGAGGTTAGGGGATCGTGAAAAATATTTTCATACTATGGGGGTCGCGTCATGAAAAAGGTTGAAAAACACTGCACTATGGTAATAAAAAGGCGGTGCTATCTACGTGAAAGTCTTACAGTCGTCGTTCCAGGTGAGCACCTCGACGCCGCGACCCAGCAGTTTGTCAATGGCAGAGATCTCCTTCTCAATGAGCGCCACCTCCGTCTCGTGGCTGCCCTCGCGTATCTCGTTGTACCACCCAATGGCGCGGTTCAAGCGGTTCATGTCGTACTAATACATTCAACGGTTAGCTTCGTAATAATTAATGACGAAACCGCCAGTGTTGTCCACAAAATTCAAATTTTCGTTCTCTGGTCAGTATCAGATTATATGGTGAAATTTTGAACTTCGCGGGCTACCCTAATTGTAAAGAATAAATTTGTCACCTGTAACTTCTCATTTCTTGCGTATAGATCAAGCCCTTCCTGTGGAATGCCTTGTATATCCAAATATTTCATGTAACGTATTTCACGCAATAACAATACTAGCTGCAAAAACAATAAAATTATGATCAGTCTGATCGAACCTAACCAACACGAACTAAAGGTAGCATCTTATCTGATCGGTGTTACTGGATGAGGTACATGACTGCTAATTTTCAGAGAAAAACTTGTAATTCTCTTTATTTATTTCGTCGCACGCGACCGACCATGATGCCGATCAGACAGGTCTGAAGGAAGAACTTAATGTATGGTAGCGCTAATGAACCAACTCTGGAGTCTTTGACTGTTGATACTACTAACCTCCGGGGAAAAGTTGTTTCTAACAAAGGGCGGGTCCCTGTAAATGAGGTTTTTGGCGAGATGCGTCTTGCAGATGCCCGGCACAGTGGCGGTCCACGCCTTGAACTGCCTGTCCTCCACCACGTTGAGATAGCCCAACATTTCGTTCGTCTTCTGCTTTGCGTACAACGCGTACTCAGTTTCAGTAATGCTATAAAAATAAAGTTCAAAAACTATGTCATAAGCACATCACGCATCAAATGCAAAGTTTTTCTGTCGTTGTTTTGGAACATATTGTTGGCAACAGTTTTATATCTCGTGCAAGACTTAGTTAGACTTAGTAAATACGCGTTGTACAATAGAGACCAATGACTGGCACAATTCAATAAATCATTAAATATCGGCTATTACTTTGTGGAAATCAATCTGGGAACTCCAAGGTACTCTATATTCAAATGTCTTCAGCTTTATAACACTTACGGATCTTCAAACATAATGAAATCTTCCATCGGCGCTTGAATCCTCCTGCGAAGCTTGTGGATCCACCATAACATACCGGCAACTGGTGGGAGATAAAGATCCACCATCGGTCTTTCCGGACCTCTGCCAATTTTCTACCTCAAAAGGAAAAAACGGAACCCTTATAGAATCACTCGTGTGTCTGTCTGTTCATTCATCCAATCCATTAAACGTTGACGATTAAATGATATGGCCAGTGTCAATTGGCCATTTCATGAAATAGTCAATTCTAAGATCTGGCTACGACATATATACAAGGTGGAGACGACAATACAACAAAAAATTAAACGGCGTATCCCTAATGACGTTACCATTTTGCATACAAAAGTTCAATATATTCAATAGATTAGTCAATATAGGTCGGTAAAATCCATAGTCGGCTCGGGTTATTCCGTTTATCCACCCCAAAAATCCACCCTAAGATGGATATTCGGAAACGTATGCCCAAGAATCCACCCTAGGCCTAGTTGGATAAACGGAATTTATAGGCTTAGGGTGGATCATTACATTTAATTTGTTTGAAAAACAATTTTTATTTATTTCGAATTTTTATTTGACAGTTCCACAAAATACTCTTAGGCATTAGTAGTGCCAGTAGTTTCATTTATTGTTGTATTATAGTCTGCTTATAGGGTCCATAATGATCTAAATTATATAGTTACCACCTAAGTACACATTATGGTAAAGCAATAAAGATATTGAGTTTATATATAATAAACACAAAATTCGGACCAAAATATTATGTCTGTGTCTAAACTCACCGCCATTTCTTCATCGAATATTTCTTTCACAGCATCTAAATTAGCGTGCATGTATTCAAGTAATTTGGGGAGCTTCGGCCTTAACTCTTGCTTGATTATTGGTCGGTGAAAAAGATCTCCTATGATTTGGAAAAACTGAAAAGATACAAACCAAAATAAGTATTACGTTTATAAAAATAAATTATTGTTTAAAAATGAACATGCAATGATCCTTCAGTGTCCTGCTGTTTTGTACGATTAAAAGATCGATCGATCTATTTGTTTGTCTTTAACGATGCCTTACCTCTTGTCCAGCTCCTTGTACCATCTGCACTATTAATTATGTAACTTTGCGAAGCCACTGTTAAAACTGTCGATGTGACTAAGTTACTAGTCGAAGCTAATTCAATTTATTTATTTTTTAATCATCAACACGACGAAGACTCAACGAGAGATGACTTACCTTGAAGAAGTGCTCCAAGTTCTGGCACTCGTCAAGTCCTTGCGAGAACAGTGATGCAAGTCGTCTGTCAATGTCATCGAGCTCTGCCATGTGGGCCTCGTTATCTGATAGGAAGGAGTTGTCCTCAGGGTCGGCCGGGTCGTACGAGATGTTGCCGAGTTTCATGTACGTATGCGTGTAGTCTTCTAGGACCTGAAATATAACGGATGTAAAAAGATCCCGAGTGATATTTTTTTTTGTACTGGACCATGTGGGAACCTTCTGGTTACGGAGTAGTTCAAAGTTCCAACTTATTTTTCCTTTTTTTTACGGAAACAAGTTTTAAATGTTAAACCTTAAGTTTAAATACCCCCACAACTCCTGTACCATTGCATGCACTCCTAGGCTCAATGTTTTGCGTGAATCTAGGGGCACAACAGTGCCCCCGCCAAGTCGAACAAAAAACACAAACAAAGGCACAGCCGTGCCATACCACTACCATTCCTTTCTCGAATCCATTCAGGACATTTTCGACTTCGTTGTGGATAAAGCTAGAAGCCTGAATTTTCAATGACCAAGAAAGCATAATATAACGAGATATATTCCCAAATTACATTCAATTTGAAACAACTATTGCAAGTCAAAGTTCCTTAATTTTGTCACCTCACTCACCGATTATCAAAATTCTAAAGTACTTCTAGAAGACACACAAGCTTTATAATTTTGAATACAATTATTGATTAGCCTAATAAAGCAAGGAAAAATTCAAACATTACTTTTTTTTTAGGGTTCCGTACCCGAAGGGTGACAAACGGAACCCTATTCATAAGCCTCTGCTGTCCGTCTGTCTGTCAGCGAGCTCTATCTCATGAACCGTAATAGGTAGGCAGTTGAAAATTTCACAGATTGAGCATTTCTATTGCCGCAAGAGCAACAAATAATAAAATTAAAAATTAAAGGGGGGTCGCCATACAATAAAATAAAATTTTGAAAAAAAAAAAATTCTACCCTGGCATGTGGGGTATCATTGTCTAGAGCTCATCAAGTAGAAAATAAATATCATTTTTATTTGTTTTTATCTTCAAAAATGATGAATTAGGGGGCCGTAGAAGTTGTCTGTTTTAGACCATTTTTGTACGAGCTCTATCTCAACAACTAAACAAATTAGGAATTTGAAACTTGTGTGTATCATGTACCATATACTGTTTATAATCAACAAATACTAAAAACGCCGATTAATAACGTATTTTATATAATATGGGCGATTTACTGCAACTTAAAAATAATATTTTGTATTTCATGCTAATATATGCGATATAAATTCCACAGATAACTATTTACTAGTCGGAGTAATGACATGGAATTAGTAAGTACCTACTATCATGGCAGCATATACTATTTCGATCATTTAAATTTCGATCATCCAAAAAGGTCTACAAAATAAGCTCTCTTCAAAAGATTTTAAAACCGGCCAGTATTTTTTGAGTTTAAGAACTTTATCGACTTTTTCAAAGTATCCCTAGACGGTGTTAATATGTGTACCTCATGTTAAAACTACACTCCAATAGACAATAATATTCAGTAACATTGAAATGAATGGTGGTACATACAGGGTACTTAATTTATTCAGTTACCTTAAACTGTTGTGGATACAATTTCATATTGAGAAAACTTATTTGTGTAAAAATATTCAGCCACGGCGGCCAATCTCAATGGAGACTAGCCTTCGGCGTGGGAGATATTATAGTGCACAAGTGTATGCGCAGACACGAGTGAACTCTCTCTTCCCTCACTCTCATAGTCCGATGGGATGTGTAAAAATAATAAGTAAGAAATAATAGATTTCTGTATGCTGTATGTATATAATGTAAGCGGGCACGCCCTTTATGCCAGGAGGCTTTATAATTCGGATATTAAGTTCTGTTTACGTTTTTAGTTTTTATTTTCGCTTGAGTTTAGATTTCGATATTTTTTTTTTGGTATATTGGCGTGTGCTAGCTGTCATTATGGCAATACATATATTTTATTTAATGTTTTGTGTTGAGTAATGTAAAATATTTGCATACTATTGTATAGAATCAAGTTTTTTTTCGTAACTGAACAGACAGCTGCGCTGCTGGGGAGTTTGTTGCGCCACTTCTTCTTTCCAGCAAAAGCACTAGGAAGTGGTGAAGGGCGGGCGTTTTTGGGGGACTGTCTTATGTAATTTTGACGTTCGAAAAGTGCTGATTTTCAGCCTAGTTTGAATAAATGACTTTAGAATTTGAATTTGAATCATGACTATCAAAAATAACGTAAATAAATACCTGTATTGACGGAATGTTGTAATTAAAATTTGGCGTACTACTTACATTCTATTTTGTACAATATAATCTGATGTAGCAAGAGAAATCCTTTTATTTATAAGTAACTAGCTTTACCCGGCCCGGCTTCGCACGGTTAGCACTAAGTACTTATCTACGGCGCACCTACCTTTCCTAATTACCTACCCTACCTACCTACCCTAACTGCTACCTAACCTAACCTACCTACCCTACATATCTACCTGCTTACCTACCACATATACCTATTTATACCTACTAATACTATGTTAGTAGCAAATAAATAACTTTGACTTTAGTTAATGCATGTTACTAAAATAAATGAAATAAACTTCTACACCTATAATTAACACAACAACATTTTTTCATTAAAATTAGACAATTTCTTTACAAATCTTTATGTTTTTTTATAGCGCCTCTGTTTTTACCTTTACGAAAGTATTACAAAAATGCATAGTGTTAAATCTTGTACGACATGGTATGGAACCCTTCGTGTGCGAGTCCGACTCGCACTTGACCGATTTATTTTATATTGCCATGGCCGCGCTTTTTACACGTAAGAATCCATAAAATATCTTAAAGTAAACGGCACACATTTTGAGGAGGTTCCTTACTCCGGACCCTTAACCATCGTTAGAATCGGTCTTACTTACCACCTCATGCCGTTTACCATTGCATTGGTAACACTTTGACCTTGGGCTGGTCTAGCGCAGTACGGCTAACTAAATTCAATCGAATGTGAGGCCGGCTGTGTTACTTACCAAGGATGGATGTTTTTTAAATTACTAAAATATAAATAATATGCACGCTGAGACAATAATGAAGTAAGTACAGATACTTACAAAGACCAATTTTCGTGGGCCACCGTGCCATAGGTGAAGTACCTACACTTCAACTTGTGAAATCAAACATATTATATTAAGTCAAATTAGGGAAACCCTACCAAAAAGTTGTCTCACCTTCATACACTCGGTGCTTAACGTCTTGCCTCTTAAACCAGAAAACTCCACTTTCTCCAGCTTCAATATTTCGCAGGTGGCCTCTAGAATATTCTCGATCATCTTGAGCCGTTGCATGTATACGTTGAACCGCATGAAGACGCGGTCGAAGTCGAAGGACCAGCGCACGGGCATCACCCCAGGAGGGAAGAACGTTTTCACCTTCTCTCGGTTCATCTCGTAAGTTTCACTGCAGAGTAGGTTAATCGTTTATCAACTTCAATATCACTACAGAAAAGACTTAAGAGAGCTTACTCTGTAAAATTTACTTAAGCTTTAATTTATTTATACAGGTCTACCAACAACTGCTTACACTACTAACATCTTAAAAAAGCATGCATGTACCTAAATGTTAATTGACAGCATAGACACATTGACATGTACCATTTATAGAAAGGGAAAAACATACGAGTAATAGGTAAATGCTAAATATACCTAAAACCTTCATAAAGGCGTCACAACATATCAGAGAAACAGTTTAGAATTTTCACAGAGAATTTTCCTTTAGTAAGTACCTAAATCACCTATGTTACTATTTATTTCTAGTGATTATTTAAAATAGTTCGTAAGAACCAACCACCACAACGCATCAATATTGTACAAAAGCTCGGCGGGTAGTTCTGTCACCCGCGTAGCTAGCAGTGCAGGTTGTGACAGCTGTGTCGTAGTACTGCCGTAGAGCTAAGTAGAATAGGGAATGGCTATGAAGCCATTCCCTGTTTAAGAGTGTTTATTCTGAAATTTGGCAACGTCGCAAATAGATGTCAAATATTTCGCTGTTTTGATTAATTTGATAATATTTCTGTATGGAAATAAAAAATGTGGCTAACTAGCGAACTAGAATATTGATTATGAAATGCAATAATTAATATCGTAACACCGAATAGTTAGTTTTAGATGTAAAAAAAGTATTTGGAAACTTTCCAAATGCCTTTTTTTCACCTAAAACGGGTACAACATCAAATTCAATGTTATAATTGCAATTCATTATCAATATTCTAGTCAATTGGTTAGCCACATTTCTTATTTCCATACAGTATGATTTCCAAATTAATCGAAACAGGTAAATATTTGACAACTATTTACGACGTTGCCAACTTTTAGGATGCACCCTCTTAAAACAACTTGCAAGTCCTACCGCCACTTATAATTTAACGCAACCTGGGGTCGTGCAGCGTAAATGCACGAATAACACGGTAATCAAGTCGCTGCGAGTCGGTGCGACGGAAATCTCGCGACATTGCCGACACGCACGCTGCATAGCTCTTAACTACGTGCCACGATAAAGTGTTCGTCATGCTCTAGCATAGTTCTTGGTTTTTAAATACATAGTTAAATTATGGCACAATTTATATCTATTTGAACCACATGAAAATCATGTGCTTGAACTGAGCGCGTAGTAAAACTGTAGCCAGCTATGACAGCGCGCTAGAACACTGTCATAGCTGGCTTAGCAAGTATATCAGTTACGTCGCAACAAGTTCCAATAATTTTCTATCATGATTTATGTGAACTTTTGGTGGATTAGGATGACAGCCGCTGGTACTTACAGGAAATGATTCAATATGCTCAAAGCCTTCCTTATTTTTACAAGTTGTTCATCGGGTTCTCCTTGGAATATTGATGGAGGATCAATACTGTTTGAGCTCTGTTGTATTACTAGATTGCATATTTCACGAAGCAAAGCTGTCAATGAAAGTACATAACGCACGTTAGTGAAAAAAGCTAACTCTCTCTCGTCAACAATGTACGAACACAGATTAGTACCACAGATGAATACAGGTGGTTCACTCCGCATCAGTTAAATAAAAACCGACTCTTGCAACGACACAATAAAGTGCAATTCAGGTCGCTTATTACCATTAATGTGTCTTCTTTGTCTCGTGTCCTTATTGATGATGTTCTTCAGAAAGGACAGGTGCGTAGTACTCGCAACCGTCGCGCGTATATGACCAGATGTATGAACATAAACGAGGCAAAAGTAGTATGTAAGGATCGTAGCAGCAGGTGGCGTTCTGTAGTTTCTGCGTACCTACCCCCATGGGAAAACGGCGTGAGTTTATATATGTAACTAGCTGCCCGCCCCGGCTTCGCACGGGTAAGCACTTATCTACGGCGCACTTTACCAACATACATACCTACATACTTGCATACCTGCCTACCTTCCTACCCTACCTTCACCTACCTATCCTAAGAACCATATCCTTACAATAACAAACACAACAAAAATAGAATTAGCGAAATTGGTCCTGCCGTTCACGCGTGATGCCGTGACCAAGGAAATAGGGATTCATTTTTATATATATAGATGTGTCTTAATATGTCTTTTGACTACGTTACGCCCACTGAATTCGACAAGGCGGACCCGCCACCTACTCGTAGCTTCTTACATAAAATGCGGAGTGAATCATCTGTATTCATCTGCGATACAGATTAAAGTCCATTATTTCCGCTACCATTGAAGGAAGTATTTCGCAACAATCTTTTTCAGAAACGATCAATGATAGTTGAACACCATGATAGCATTAAATCATTCCGACGGCTGCCGCATACCACAGACCGCAGCTGCTCCGCCATCGGAATCAAAACTTGACATAAGACACAGTTCTTCTACAAGTAGGTACCCAGCACGTCAGTATTTTAGTACATTGAGTTTGTGTATACAGGGTGGCAGGGACATCGACGCGAAGCCGGTTACCATGGATTCAGTACATGATTCTGAAGCCCCCTGCGTTGAAATTTTTCGTCAGTTATTAAAAAAAAAAACAGCTGTTTCATAGAAAAGTGCAATACCTACACGGTCAAAATGTATGGAGCAGCAGATTTTTTTTTTAATAACCGACGAAAAATTTCAACGCTGGGGGGTTTAGAATCATGTACTGAATCCATGGTAACCGGCTTCGCGTCGATGTCCCTGCCACCCCGTATTTAATACGTACGTATAAGTTTCTCCACGCAACAGAAATATCTCGAGTTCCCCCACAACAACCCGATACAGTGCAGCATCGGTCTGATCAAGGGTTTTGCGTCAACGAAATCGGTTGCCTCAAACGATTCGAAGTGTGTTAGTAAAGGTCTCTGGTGCACGTAAATATCACGGCATTCTACAATGGCTGTAAAATAAAACATATTATTAATGGAGTCATATTAGGTATTATAAACTAGACTCCATAACTCGCTCAGTCTAATGTGCACTTTTATAATTTCTAACGTGAAAATATTATCGTAAAATGTATGGAAATTATGTGCACGTTATAACGTTATCAAGTCAACGAAATGTTTAAAGGTATATTAAGAGGTCATTAGAATGATATTAAGGATATATCCTAGGTATACTATTAAACGAGCAATATTTGTAGGTATTATAATCATGTTCTCGAAAACGGCTCTAACAATTTCAATGATAGTTGCAATATAGGGGTATACGGAGGTGAAAACTCGATCTAGCTAGCTCTTATATCTGGGAAAATTCGTATTCTCCGTATTTTCACTTCCTGTACTATTAAATGAGCATTTTCTATTTTCACCAGAGCAGAGCTTGGTCGCCCAAGTACTAATAACAATAAGGGTAGAATAAAATTAGAAATCCTGGGCCCAAGCTTCCCCATAAAGAGGGGCGTAGGACAGGATGATCCTCTATCCCCAAAAGCCATCTTTAACAAGCTGGATTGGAGCAAACTATCTATATAACCCAAGGTCCTCAGAGATTTGCAGACGATATACTTAGTGATTATCCGAGACAAGCTCACAGCTGCAGCTCATGATCCAGTCCCTACAATACAAGTGACTAGAGCAAAGGTAGAACTAGAAATCAATCTCACTAAGACTATAACAATGACTAACGCCAGCAGCACACCTCCGCCGCGAAATCATAGCAGCGAAACCGCAGTAATTCAATTCAACTGGCTCGCGTCATGTTCCGCTACTCGAATTTCGAGTAGCGCAACATGACGCGAGCCAGTTGAATAGAACTATTATATATAGCGAATATATATAGCGAAACCGCAATAGTTCAATTCAACTGGGTCGCGTCATGTTGCGCTACTCGATATTCGAGTAGCGGAACATGACGAGAGCCAGTTGAATTGAATTACTGCGGTTTCGCTGCTATGATTTCGCGGCGGAGGTGTGCTGCTGTCGTTAGTTGTTATAGTCTTAGTGAGATTGATTGGTTTCGCTGCTATGGTTTTACCGCGGAGGTGTGCTACCGGGGTAATAGTCGTACAATACCAACAAGAACTAACGGAAATCCACTGGAATACATAGAAACATACATGTACTTGGGAAAAACAATCAGTTTTGACAGTAAAAACAACGATATAGAAATAGAAAGAAGAGCAAACTTGGAGCAATTGTAAATAGATAGGTAAATTCAAGCAGAAATTAGCGAGGAGGTTTATGTATATGTAGAAGGTGTATAGATACCTTACTTTATCGTGGACGAAAAGCGTCTTCATATTTTTCCTAGGAAGAGCAGCGGTGGCCAAGTGGTAACGGCCGCGACTTACGAGTTGTAGGTCGTAGGTTCGAACCCTAACAGGCGCTTTACTTTGTGCAAATTATTTCATCACCTCTGCTCTTAAAACGGTGCAGGAAAACATCGTGAGGAAACCGACATGTCCTAGAACAAAAAAATCGAAGACGCGTGACATCTACCAACCCGCACTGGGCCCGCGTGGTGTATTACGGCCCACCCCTTAGATGTAATTATACACTCTAAGGCCCACCCTCTCTCACAGACGGGAGGTCTGTGTCCCAGCATTGGGAACATTATGGGCGGATTATGCTATTATGCTCATATATTTCCATACATTTTACTATCGTGTGTTATCGTGATGCCTCGGCCGCGACGTTGACGTGGACGTCAACGATAGTATCTTCACGTTAAAAATTATAAAAGCTCACATCACAAATCCTAAAAATTATCGAGACGAAACAAGTAATTCTCACCAGCAACCACATTGGTAAGCATGGTCTTGAAGCAGCTAAGGTACACGCTCTTTGTATCCTCTAGATAGTGAGCCATCCTCTTGACGCGAGGATCTCGCAGCTGATTGTATATGCCTTCCAGGTTCTTCAGCCGCTGTGTGTAGAAGTTCACATCCGCGGCGGGAAGCGGGAACTTTGTTCTTTTAAATGCTACCAATTATATGATAATAAAGACTATATAATTAAGAAACTATACAATGTCGCCCATGCGCATGTGACCGCCCGTAATTTTCTGAATATTCATGAAAAAATATCGAGAATAAACTACCTATCTATAACATTTTTCATGTTATTCAATTTTTTATTTTTTAAAGATTTGCATTCTGTTTTTTGACACATCTCCGAAGTTTATGGGTCGATTTGGATTCTGTTTATTATTTCCAAAAGCTTATGAGTTATTTTAACAGGTTAATTAAAATTTTTACAAAAAATTATCGACTACGAAAGAAAAAACGGAATCGAAGTAATTTTTTCGGTAAAAAATTGTGTATTTATTTTAAAAAAACTAGTGAAAAATGTTATAGATAGACCCCCCCTTTTGAAGTTTATTTTCGATATTTTATCATGAATATTCAGAAAATTACGGGCGGTCACATGCGCATGGGCGACATTGTATATCAAATCTAGGTACCTACATGTGGGTAGGTATACCCATCGACATGTTTATTGCCTTTGGCATACCATAAAATTGAAGCAACAATTGAATAGCACCGTCTAAACAACACGTGCAATTGTTACACGATACGAGATCTATAGGCAAGTTAGTTGCCGTTCGGTATAGGTGTAAACAGCGTGTACAACAAAATCGCATTCAATTCTGGCATGAAAATGTTTTATAATTTTTTAGTGGTATGAGGAACAGGGTGTAAAGTTCACTCATCCACCATATCAAAAGGAGGATCCTCCAACCAGACGGGTGTTATGTCTGGCGGGCAATTGCCCGCCAACGAACCGCTACATCACTCCCCTCCGGAGACCGGAGGTCGATAGTGCGCTGGGTCTTGGATCTTGCGATGCTTCACAGTGCCAGCTGTGGTTCCAGTGAGTCGGAACCGGGTGCCGCATAGTTCACGGTGAGTCGGAACTGTCTGCGGTGATTCCCCAGTGAGTCGGGGTGGTGCTGCGTCGTCATCCAGTGAGTCGGATGTGGTACAACGCTGGGTTGTGGCTGACTGCTTGCGTCGACCAGGAGAGGGTAGAATATGCTCTGCTTGTGAGACCGGCCGGCAGTGCAGATGCTGTGCCAAGGTTGCTGATGAGGCTGAGGGTGATGACCAGGAATGCGCGTTCGCTGCATGCTGGTGGTCAGGATACTCGTTGAAGCCGTGGGTTCTGGCTGGCTGTGTGACTAGCCTCACGAAGGCTTGCGGGAGTGATGATGATGACGTCACGCTGAAGAAGTTGCACGAAGGCTGCGTTAACGTTCATCACGTCGGGGTCACCAATTTAGTGGTATGAGGAACAGGGAGTAAAGTTCACTCATCCTCATTTGAAAAGGGAGGATCCTCCGGTTAGACGGGTGTTATGTCTGGTGGGCAACTGCCCGTAAGTTGATTTCGGATAGTATTATCTATGTTTTTCGCTCGGTAAACTCTAACTGCGCGATGCAGGAATTGTGTGACGTCATGTCTTTGCGGCGTAGTTCGTATGTAGCGGTGGAACCGCTACAATTTAAACGTGAGTGAGCAAACAAAACATGTTCTAATAAAAAAAAATCTTGAGAAGACGTTCAATAAAATTTTATGAATATATTTGGCAGCGCAAATGCGGGTAGGTTAGGATACTTGAAACAATAAATTGTACAATAGTGCGAGAGCCGATTGCAAAAACACCTACCTTATAAGATACCCCAATAGGCTACTTGTAGATCGTTAACCAACACTTAAACACGTAAAAAAAATGAGGTCTGCCAGAGCCGATCCTGCCGGGTCATAGAAATAATCGCCATTTTTTGACGTAATTTTTTAGTGAAAATTACCTCATAAGATACCCGAATTAAAGTGCTGGCAACAGTTAACCACTGATTAATTATGTAAAAAAAAGTTGGTCTGCCATTCCGCACCCTGCCGGAAGTACTTGGCAGACCCCTAAAATATACCCCTTCCGACACCCTAAACCTACCTCATCGACTACCTGGATGGATCCTACGCCAAATAATAACCAAGATGCCCCTGATACTGGATCAAAAGGTCTGCCAGGTCTAAGCTTGCCGGAACTTTGTGTTCAAAGCATTTGAAGATGGAAGAGAGCATAATTTCACCTGAAGTCAAAATCACATTTATGTCTAAATTTATACAAATTTATAAATATTAACCGCTTTTTTACCCGACTACGGCAAAGCCAAAAGGAAGGGTTGTGATTTTAGCAGTTTATGTATGTATATAAGTATGTATATATGTTTGCTTTTACGTGTGTTCCACCGTAGCGCCTAAATTACTGTACCGATTTTGATGAATGAGGTATCAATAGATTCGTAATAATGGTCCGGGTGACATAGGCTATATAAATTCTCCCTAAATGTAATATGGTGGACATAACACATAGATTTATAACCTCGAAAAAATTCAATTGTGATAATCAGGACATGTTTGGTATCAAAAAAAAGGTCTTAACGAGCACATTACAAATATGTATATACAGGGTGGATTTTTTTAACCCCACCTCGATTAAAAGTACTCTAAATACTGACGATAGCAAATTTTACTCAAAGGAACAAGCCTTTATTTAAAAAAAGAAACAATTCTGCGTTCAATGATTTTCGAAAATTCACTTCCCACTATCGAGAATCGAACCAGCTAAAATCCGAAAAAATAACACCCTGTATTTTTATGGGATCTATCGATAGAGTCAATCATAAGCATCAAATCTCTCTAACAAACATGATAAATTAAATTAAAGGAAAACCATAAAATCTAAACTTATAAATATAAAGCACTAGACAAGATAAAGCACTTTTACTCAAAGGTCCACCAGATTACATCAGTAAGTACCTAACTAACAATTGTCTTTAGATTTTTTAAGGGGATATTATGTCTAGAATCAAATTTACCAAAAATCCTATGCAACTGTAAACGAGTTAAGAAAAAAAATAATAAAAAAAATGTACTTATTTATTTCCAAGTATATAGAACTGAGGTTCACACTACGATTTTCAATATTCATCACAACTCGCTATTTAAAGTTTACTGCAAACGAATTCCTTTACTATTTGAATTTAAAATAGGTTTATTACTGACAAATTTATTATATCACTCTTATTTACGTTGTCGTAACGTTTAAATAGATAAATAAATACTAAATTATGACAAATAAATAATTTGACAAATTAGCATGCATATTAGTTGCGCCCACCAACGAGTTCGAGCCGTGAGTGAGTTCCACAATCTTACTGCATGTACAGAGAAGGAATATGAATAGTAGCTTGTTTTATGAGGGTGAGATTTAAGCAGGGTTCTAAGGTGTGATCTACAACGTGCGTCGCTAGGGCGAGCGTAAGAAAAACGCTCACGCAGGTAAGAAGGATAAGACGGGTTGTGTCAGATGTTGAAGAGGAGACATAAAATCCGAGTGTTCCTGCGAAGGCGGATTGGGAGCCACTTGAGTTCCTTGCGAAGATGAGAAACATGGTGATACTTTCGAAGACCGAAAACAAAGCGAATGCGCAAGTTTTGCAAGCGCTCAAGCTTGTTTAATAGCTCCTCAGTAGCATCCAGGTAGCAGGCGTCGGCATAATCTATTATCGGCTAAATAAGTGTTTGAGCCAAAGAAATTTTAGTCTTAAGGGGTAGGAGACTTTGAAGGCTTTTCAATGAATGAAAGGAGAAATGTACTTTTCGACTGACCTCATTGACCTGAGCACGCCACGAAAGATTGGAGTCAAAAATGACGCCCAGATCTTTGGCGGTTTCGGTATAGTGAATGAACACCATCGAGATGTATAGGCATCAATGTTGCAACATCAGCCGCATTGCGAACGAATCTACTGCCTATGATCATGGCCTGGGATTTAGATGGATTTATTTGCAAACCAAATGACCTGGCCCAAGCGCTGATGCAAGCCAGGTCATGATTCATAGCAGCAATTGTAGAACCCACATCAGCTACAGTAAAATGTCGGTAGAGCTGCAAGTCATCTGCGTAGAGATGAAAACTAGAGGAAATTACTCTGGTAACAATATTAATGAAAATTGAAAAAAGAAGAGGAGAGAGAACGCTACTCTGAGGAACACCCTCAGTGAGGCTACACCAGTCAGAGAAAGACTCCTCCAGGCGAACACACTGAGAGCGCCCCGAAGATAAGAACTGAACAAAGCTAAAGCGGAAGAAGAGAAATTGATAGATTTGAGGACACCTAGTAAAATGTCGAAATCCACTGAGTTGAAGGCGCTACTAAAGTCAAGCAAAACAAGAACAGTGACTTATTCTCCATTGCCCAGCGGATGTCGTCAGTTACTTTCAAAAGCGCGGTAACAACAACATTCTCAGTAACATCGCTAAGCTTAAAGTGAGAATTTGTGAAAAATGTGATATGAAAAAGTGAGAAAGTGAAAACATTGTGGTAACGGGAAACTAGCTAGACTCTCTAGTGTCGCAGCTTTGACAGACGGTTCAAAAGAAAAAGGAAGTAGAGAGAAATGCTTATTGAGATCATTGAGGTTCACATCCTTACACTGGTTGGTAGGTGACTTGTAGGTGACATGCCTACAGATTTGAGAAATTTCCATACATCGGAAGAACTGCGGTTATTGAGTTGATCGTGGAAATAGCGTCTCTTAGCATCTTGACACAGACGACTGCAGCGATTACGCAAGGATTTGTAATAAAAGAGATTCAGCTCTGAGGGTCTGCGCTTATATCTGCTCTTAGCTTTATCCTGCGAGCCATAAGCTCTTTAATTTGTTGCGTTATCCATGGTGCAGGGTTATGTCAAACTTTGACAAGTCGGATAGGAGGATGCTGATTAAATAAGTCGAGAACAGTTGCATTTAAACAATTCACCTTATCGTCGATGTCATCGTTCTCAACTAGAGGGGTCCAGTCGAGATCGCCAGCATCACGCTTCAAAGCCTCCAGGTCTATGCCCTTGTAGTTGCGGAGATATAAAAACTCGGACTTATGCTTGGGAACACGGATACGATATGAAAGGTAAATGAGATCGTGGTAAGAAGATTTTATGGTTTTCCTTTAATTTAATTTATCATGTTTGTTAGAGAGATTTGATGCTTATGATTGACTCTATCGATTGATCCCATAAAAATACAGGGTGTTATTTTTTAGTGTATAGTGGGAAGTGAATTTTCGAAAATCATTAATTTAAGTAAAGGCTTGTTCCTTTGAGTAAAATTTGCTATCGTCAGTATTTAGAGTACTTTCAATCGAGATGGGGTTCCTAAAATCCACCCTGTATATACATATTTGTAATGTGCTCGTTAAGGCCTTTCTTTTGATACCAAACATGTCATGATTATCTCAATTTAATATTTTTCGAGGTTATAAATTTATGTGTTAAGTCCACCATATTAAATTTAGGGAGAATTTATATAGCCTATGTCACCCGGACCATTATTGCGAATCTATTGATACCTCATTCATCAAAATCGGTACAGTAATTTAGGCGCTACGGTGGAACACACGTAAAAGCAAACATAATATATATACATACATAAACTGCTAAAATCACAACCCTTCCTTTTGGCTTTGCCGTAGTCGGGTAAGAAAGCAATTCATATTTATAAATTTGTATAAATTTAGACATAAATGTGATTTTGATTTCAGGTGAAATTATGCTCTCTTCCATCTTCAAATGCTTTAAACACAAAATTCCGGCAAGCTTAGACCTGGCAGACCTTTTGATCCAGTATCAGGGGCATCTTGGTTATTATTTGGCGTAGGATCCATCCAGGTAGTCGATGAGGTAGGTTTAGGGTGTCGGAAGGGGTATATTTTAGGGGTCTGCCAAGTACTTCCGGCAGGGTGCGGAATGGCAGACCAACTTTTTTTTACATAATTAATCACTGGTTAACTGTTGCCAGCACTTTAATTCGGGTATCTTATGAGGTAACTTTCACTAAAAAATTACGTCAAAAAATGGCGATTATTTCTATGACCCGGCAGGATCGGCTCTGGCAGACCTCATTTTTTTTAAGTGTTTAAGTGTTGGTTAACGATCTACAAGTAGCCTATTGGGGTATCTTATAAGGTAGGTGTTTTTGCAATCGGCTCTCGCACTACAAGTACATGCAACGTTGTGTTTAGACGAGGCAAAACTTGCATTAATAATTGCCATGGTGTAAACAGAAGTCGCATGCAATAGGGATGTTGAATAGGAAAAAAGAACTATTTAGTCCGTCAGTCAGATTCTATAATAAAAAAATATTAGACACGTATTTTTTGCTTTATCATTTAATAAAAAATGGTTTAGATAAAACGCATGAAAGTTGGGAGATCGGTATAAAATCTACCGGGGAGTGACGTCATGCCACATTTTAACTCAATTTATTTCCGTAATCTTTTGATTAGGTACGTAAAAAAGAAAAAATACGTGTCCAAATTTTTTAATACCTAATCTAACTTACGAACAAAAAATAATTTTGTCGACATCCCATAGATTTAATGGCAAATCATGCATTCAAATTCTTGTTCGCCAATTTATGGAAATCGCACGCGTGTAAACACTTGCATGCAATTCTTGAATGGCAATAATTGCACGTGCTTTATGGCATGCGATAATTGCTCTTGAACGTTCCAGAAACTTGTACCGTGTAAATGGGGATTTAGTGACTGCATCCTTAAACCACTTGATACGGTATTAATAAGCGAAGCCTAGGTCCTATACAATATGCAAAAAAAAACCCGGTCCGATCCGAAAAGGGCACATAATTACTGCAATAAAATTACCGAAAAGTAAATAAAATATAATTATATTATTTAAAATAAAAACTTACATTTTTAGTACCAAAATGACCAAATCCATAAAAAATTTGCTGATTATCAATGTCGCCCATGCGCATGTGACCGCCCGTAATTTTCTGAATATTCATAAAAAAATATCGAAAATAAACTTCAAAAGGGGGGTCTATCTATAACATTTTTCATGTTATTCAATTTTTAATTTTTTAAAGATTTGCTTTCTGTTTTATGACACATCTCCGAAGTTTATGGGTCGATTTGGATTCTGTTTATTATTTCCAAAAGCTTATGAGTTATTTTAACAGGTTAATTAATTTTTTTACAAAAAATTATCGACTACGAAAAAAAAAACGGAATCGAAGTCATTTTTTCGGTAAAAAATTGTGTATTTATTTTAAAAAAACTAGTGAAAAATGTTATAGATAAACCCCCCCTTTTGAAGTTTATTTTCGATATTTTTTCATGAATATTCAGAAAATTACGGGCGGTCACATGCGCATGGGCGACATTGTATATGGGTACCTATTATATAAAAATACGTATAAATGTATGGGGTATTTCAGTTATGAGTTATGACTTTTAGACACCCGCTGAACAACGGCCGCCCAATGTAATAAGCCGGTAAATATCGCCATTGAAAAAAAATGTGGTATTTTTTTTTCTTTTTTCCTGAACATTTCCTCTTAAAACATACTATCAGTCCGATACCTAATAACACCCCCACGGTTCGGACAGGGTTTTTTTACATGTTGTAGCTTACCTATGTATGAATCCTCTTCCAGTAAGTCATGAACTTGTTGCGCCCACTTTATGATAGCTCCTTCTATATTCGTCTTCAAGTACAAGTCCACGTCTTCTCCATCGCTGTAACGTGGTATTATAAAAAAGTTGTTCATGTGCTGCACCTACCATATACCTATCATCTTACTGAAAGGCCATTTTTCCACAGCATCAGCTACTCTAATGTTGTTCGGGCTGATACGAGAGGAAAATAAGATTCAAGCAAATCAGCTTATAGCAGTTCACTACAAGACGTAGCCCTCTCCAAAACTGCGTCACAACACTTGGTTCTCCGTCTTCCGAATCTAGTCTGCTCCACCTTTTTAACACGTTCAGAGCCCTCCTGGTGGGTTCACCTAGTCGCATATGGGATGCTGGGAACCCTCGCAGAGGACTGATTTTTAATGTAGGTTTTTCTTAGCGAAAACAGCATTATGACCGTGAAAATAAAATCTGACAAGATTTATTAGTATATGCGTTGGTTTTAAATTCCAAGCATTTTTTATTTTTTGTTCACGTTTACAAATATTCACAAAAAAAAAAAGGTTGGAAACTACGTAATTACGTATAGCGACAAGATCCCTTGAAAATACTATTTTACTTCGTTTTACAGTTTTTTATAACACGGTTTTAAACCTAATACCGTTGAGTTGACCTTTAGTGCAAACATAATGCCGGTAACCCTCCCGGAGGGTTCACTTCCAATATGTATGGCGGCATGGCGTCATGAGTTCTATGAAAATTCGGTGCGATTCAGAATACCAGCGCTGCGGTATTTATTATTTCTTTAAATATCGCAGCATTATGCTGAGATAGGAGCCTTTTTGGCCTCGCACAGGTCATTATAGTTTGTACATTTCTTAAATATTCCGTATTGTTTATTTATTATGTCTTTACAATTACTGTTTGTATTTCCTGTGCGTGTTTTTTTTTCGACGGAAAAAGAAGCTATATTTACAACCTAAACTAAACAACATAAACTAGTCTTTCTAAAAGCTACTCCAATGTACACTCACTTTTGCTTCCGACTGTACATACCCCGCGTAGCAACAAACAAGAGTGTTTTTAGAATCAACGACTACATGACACTATTTATGATCTCATACAATTGGTTATTTTATTTTATTTGACTGTATAAGTCAATTTATTTTTATTTTTATTTATTGTTGACATAGTCTATGACATTACAATGTTTTTATTTTATGAGTTCTATTGCTTTATGGTAATGTAAATTATTTTTGAACTGAAAACTTCTTTAGCGGCGTTGTGCACTTTTTTTGGGATGGGTAAAAAATTTTAAACTCGCTTCAGGACGTGACCGTAAGATCTGTTGCCTAGCAACCGACAAAGTAAATATCAAAATAAATTGTCTTTGACATTATGTAAAGATTGCGAGGTAAGAAATTTTACCCATATTGATGGGTAAAAAAAAGCAGTAAAAACATAGTTCATGAAAAGTGTTTAAATAAATTGTTTATTTATGTTAGACTATATTTTGAAAATAAATAAATATACTACTACTACTAATGAATACTGTATTTAACCACTTAAATTATAGTAGTTTTATACTGATAAATAAAGCAATTCGTGCGAAATTATTCCCTAACCATTCCAAAATATTCAAATATGCACAACGTTAATGTTCAAGTTTTCACTTCTGCCGGCACTCCCGGAGTGCAACCCGTTGTTTTATTTTTTGCATAAGTAAGTACTAATTTATATAATCAAGTTTTTCCAACTGAACGGACAGCTGTGCTGCGGGGGAGTTTGTTGCGCCACTTCTTCTTCCCAGCTAAAAGCACTAGGAAGTGGTGAAGGGCGGGCGTTTTTGGGGGACTGTCTTATGTAATTTTGACGTTCGAAAAGTTTTTTCTCAGCCTAGTTTGAATAAATGACTTTTGTATTTGAATTTTCCATTCTATGTAGATATACAAGGCCAGAACGTAAGGGTGTGAAACTAATCGCGTATAGATTAGAAATCCCTTTTTTACTGAGGTCTTCCAATCTATACAAGAGTAGTACGCAAATACTCGCATAAACTTCGTAGTGATTCCAAAATATACAGTGCCAGTACGCATACGGACTAATCGTGTATAGATTGCGACAAATTGAGAACTGGTATCCAGCTTGTTTGCAACGTAATGCACCTTTCGCTAAATAGCCTGCCTGGCTGCGAGCAACTTGGAAGTAGCGCTCGCCGCGGCAGCATTCGCTTCGCTCGCTCGGCTCGCGCGCGGTTGTTTACAGCTCTGACCTACCCTATTTCATATGCCGTTATCTGGTCCATTGCACCCGGTACATTCTTTTTCTTTTTTTAACTATATCTTTAAAACCCATGTCAAGTGTGTGATTTAGTATAGTTTGGAACCAGGGCGCGCTTGTCCACATTACAAACTACACAAATGAGCAGTACGCAAAATTCGTGAATCCAAAAATCGCAAATTTTGGATTAGGTCATTTTCGTTCTCTTACAATACATGTAATCTCAGCGTGCGATATATAATATATGTATAAACAGAGTGTTAGGGTAAACACCGTTATCCTTCAAACCAGTGGTTTGGTTTCGTTTATAGAACATAAATTCAATGGAAAATCACAACTTTTTTTTTTAAAGATGTACATTTAGAATCGTCACGCAATTCCTAAGGTAGGTATTTTTGTCTGTCTTAATAGCCAGGAAAAGGTTGTATTGTATTTATTCATGTGTTGTGTAGGTAGGTAGGACGGGCGGCGATCGATTACGTCACTCAGGCGGGCGCATATCCATGAATTTGCGGACGGTGTCGGACAATAACCTTTTTAATATTTGTTAAAGAAAATAACGTAATTTTTTTTACTCGGTTTTTTATGTTTATATTTAAGCCAACTACCCATAGTTTGAGTGACAACGGTGTTTACCCTTCCATCCTGTATATCGCACGCTGAGATTACATGTATTGTAAGCGTTACAATGTCGCGAGCAGTTTCCTATGGCTGCGTTCTGGCCTTGTATAGATTGAAAATACGCCCAACAAGGGACCTGTCTTATTGCTAAGCTAATTTCAGTAAAATAACTACAAACCTACTTAATTTATTTGTATTTTTCATACCTTTGTTTCAGCCTGGCTTCCGCGTGGTAAATAGTTTGTACACCAGCTGGCATCGGCAGCAGTACTTGACTAGACATTTCTCCTTTTAACTGCAATTTGAAGATATAGAATCCACTTTTAAATTAATTCATACACTCACTGACAGACAAAGCACAACCTAAACCGCTAGATCTAGAAGCATGTTTGAACAAGAGTTGCTTATATACATTACTAGCGACCCGCTCCTGCTTCGCAAGGGTTTTACGACTTGACAAAACATCGAGATTTCTTATATAAACGTCATTTTAATATTAATACACATAAACCTTCCGGAATAAATTCTCTAACTAAACGATGGTGAAAACCTCATCAAAATTTGTTGCGTAGTTTAGAAGAACAACGCCGTCATACAGACAAACACGAAATATGTATAGATTATGTAAAAAAAACTCTGTCCGATCCGAAAGGGGCACATGGGACTGCAATTCACTTTACCAAAAAGTAATATATTTTTTTATGAAGAATTATTGAAAATAAAAAAGGTTTTAGCTATTTAAAATTCACATTGTTAGTACCAAAATTACCCCAAATCCATAAAAAAAATTGAGAATTTTCAACAGGCGTCATACATAAATGTAAGTTATGACTTGTAGATACCCGCTACACGATCCGACGGCCGCCCGCGCCTCATGTAATAGCCCGGTAAAATTCCGTAATTATGTAATTCTTTTTTTTGTTATTACCATATAAAATTTATATGGTAAACTATACAGTACGACACAACTTAGATGTAGCATCGGCAAAATTCGTAAAACCGATCACCATCCGAACTGAGTGTGCCTTCCAAATCACCAATCTTTATTACTGCTTTAGGTGAAAATGATCTTTCGAAAACGCAATAACTTGTAAAGTGTTATAGCCAAATACATTATTAAAATTGAAATGAATGAACGAAAATTTTCAAATCTATGCTACATCTAAGTTGTGTCGTACTATACCTACATATGAAATGTATATCGTACTGAGAGTATATTTAATATACTCTCAGTACGATACCTAACAACGCCCTCACGGATCGGACAGATTTTTTTTTACATATTGTATAATAAGACAGGATTTTTGAAACTGCCCAAAAGGGGTTAAATAGCGAATGAAAGTTTCTAGGACGTTTCTCGTTTTTTAAGTAAGAAACTTGCAATTTGGTACATAAACTTCTATTTATAAGTAAAAGTTAGTTGTTTCATCGTTTTTTGATAACATCCTATAAAGCTCCTAAAGAAAAGAAGTTGCAGGGAGTAGATGGGGAATCTCATTGGGCACACGGGTTGTAACAGATACAATCGATCGACTGTGCTGCGCTGTGTGACTGTGCTGGGCATATAAAGGGTCCACTCTAATAAAAATAAATATTGAGATAAGGAGAATTCTTGAATCTGTATTTCTTTTAGGTCAAAACCAACCAACCTGATACATCAAATTCCTCAGATCATTAACATGTCTCATCATATCATTCTTCACTATCTTGGGCCATCCCTTCTGGTTCTCAGGATTGCATAGGAGAGGCCCGATCACATGATCCGCCAACGTCATTAAATCGTGTAGTACATTGCCTGACATTTCGCCGATAGTGAGAGCCTAAGAAACAAATTAACGCCAGATAAATGTTATGTGAATTTTCAAAAGTTACTGTTGAAACTTTGGACTCAAAATGAGTCAACGAAAATATGTGCTATTCGTGTTCATAAATCTTTGCAATTGACTATGGTAATGGTAGATGCAAATAGGAAAATCTAGTAGAACGGAAATTCAAATAAAGATTATAACATGTTGGGCCACAACTCGCCTGATTTCAAGATAACAAACTACCTACCCTGCTTACGTCATGAAGTCCCATATTATGCTACGACGGCGTGCCTATTGCCATCAATCGGGCGCATCACAATCTGTAATTTTTTCTATTTCTCCGTTGACAAAACCCGTAGGTTCTATGGTTGTCATACTAACTGCCTCGGTTGGGCTAGTGGTCGCAAGCGCGACTTCTGAAATGTTATAAGGTTTTTTTTTCCTCGGTTTCTATTTCTAATGCTGGGGCTACATTGTCGCGATAACGCGAACTACACTTCACGCGCTCTCTGTTGTACAGGAAGACGTCGAGCTGTCTACGAAAGAGAACGCGCGAAGTTTAGTTCGCATTATCGCGACAATGTAGCCCCAGCATTAGAAACCGAGGGAAAAAAAACCTTATAACATTTCAGAAGTTGCGCTTGCGACCACTAGACCAATCGAGGCAGTTTTCAATCGCTGATTCGATCATGTAGGGAAACTCCAAGCGTAGCCCTCTCCATTGCCCTTTGGGCTTGGGTGACTTTCAGCCTTCTAATGAGGCCCATTGTAAGCGCCTACGTTTCAGTGCCATATGTCATCACTGGCAACACGCACTCGTCAAAAACTTTCGTCTTAACACACTGTGCTATTTGAGACTAGAAGATACTCAGCTTCCCGAACGCCGCCCAGCCAAGTTAGATTCGACGATTGACGTCTTTCTCGAAGTTAGACCTTACCTAACTGGACAGTCTGTCCTGGTAAACATAATCGTCCACAACTTCGAGTGTTTCAACTCCGATCTTTATGAGGGTGAGTGTTACATGGGCATTCGATATGACCTTTGTTTTGTCCATGTCTATTTTAAGACCCACTCTTTCGGAAGCTTTACTGGGTTCATCGAGCATTGTACTGAGGTCCTCCATAGTCTCAGCCATGACAAACTATATCGACGGCAAACCGCAGGTGAGTGATGTTCTTGCCATCGATTTTGATGCCAACCCCTTTCCAGTCCAGAACCTTGAAAATATCCTCCAGTACAGCGGTGAACAGTTTCGGAGAGATAACGTCTCCCTGTCTCACCCCTCGCTGCAGAAAAAAAGTTTCGAGGTCCGATCCTGGAGTCGGACTGACATAGTAGCGTTTTCATACAAACAGTTCAGCAGCTCGATGTACTGATAGTCAATCGGGCACCGTTGGAGAGACTGCAGCACAGCCCAAGTCTAAATCGAATCGAAAGCTTTCTCGTAGTCGCCCACAAACGCTAAGCAGAGAGGCAGGTTATACTCTTCAGTCTGCCGCAGCGTATGTATGTGGTCTACGGTGCTAAAGCCTTTACGGAATCGAGCTTGTTCTGGAGGTTGGAATTCCGCAAACATGCGCGCGAGACGGTTCGTGATGAACTGATGACTCTTGAAAACAGCCTGTAGATATATCTCACTTGTATACAGTAAAAAAAGGACCACAAAAATTACGTTTTATATTTCGTTGACAAGGGGGGCGCAGGCTGATTTTCGCACCCCAGCGCCCAATATGGTTAAGACGGTCCTGATCGCTGTTCTGTAGTTCTGCGGTTTTCAAACAAATAATTTACAAACCTTTCGCATGTTCGCCGCTGTAATTTTCTCTTGCACGTTTCTGAGGAAGTACACCATCTTACCCCTAGAGATGGACGGAAATGTCATGGAGCACGTGAGCATGCCTGCTGTGTTCACACGAAATACGAGCAATTCATTCGTTGGAATGTCCAAGAATCTGTACAGGATGTGCTGTAAGAAAAAATAATTTAGGGGTCGCAGACGTTGTGGAAAAAGCCATAATACTACCGTGCCACGAGGCGACTAAATATGATACTTACCTAAAGCTGTTAAGCTGCGCTTCCACACGTTATTATTTCAGCAATAGATGCCGGAAGTAGTGTCGAGCAATCTTTTTAACAGCAATTCCAAGATTGTATACAAATTGCCAAGAACTGTGCAATTTTGTGGCTCGTGTAAGAGCACCCTACGGTGCTAACCTTCTTTCTTATATCTATGGTGCTAACACAAAATTATTAGCAACAATTGTTACATGATGGCATCACAGTAAATACCTAATTGTTAAATGTTTTCGTGACGTCATATTTTACCTATTCCACACATAGACATGACATCACTTCACGCCTGCAATCCCCGATGGGCTAGGCAGAGGTTTACAACTAAATAATTTTTTCCAGTTACTGAATATTGCTTACATAATTGAGTAATTATGTTGCTCGTGTAACGCACCTTACCAACAATATTAAAGATAGGTAAATACTGACCCTTTCATCACCAGTAATGAACTTAGCCCATTTGTCTATCTTCTGTTTTAGCGTTCTCAGGAGGTATTCGCTAAGAAACTCTAACCGCAGATCAACTTCTTCTTTCTGAAAGAAAATAATTCAGAAAAGTTGTAGAATTTGTGAGTCGTGGCCGATCGATCCAGAATCAGTCATCGTCATCCAGCCTAAATACGTGCGGTGCTGGGACATAGGCCTCTCCCAAGCATCATCACGACATCCGATCCTGTGCTTTCCGTATATCAAGCGGATTCCCGCACGACCTCAACCGGCGTCGATTTTCGTTGTTTCAGGATTATTATGAGCACATATTATTGATTATAAAGTTAATGCATGTGAGTGTCATGGGATATATCAAAATTATGAAAAAGTTAAGCCGCCATAGGTATGTTTAAAAAAAGAACTAAATACTCTCAAACCCATCGAGTGGGGTATCAAAATGAAGGCCTTTAAAAAGTTATTTTACAAAAATAAATACAAATTATATGTTAGGCCTAATCGTAAATACCGTTGGGTGTTTTCACATTAGCCGATAACGATACCGACCCGTTACCGACTTAACATTGGCAGACAGATAATCTCAATTTTACAAACACTTTCCCACTTTGTAAGTAAACTCGATAATTTTAAAATAAATTGTTTTGTTTTTCTGTTGTTTTTTCATTGAGGATTTACCATTCCTTTATCTCCGAAACTACAATAACTTAAAGTGAAGTTTAGAATTGGGATAAAAACCTTTAAAATTCAACTCAACTACGGAACCTTTCATTGCGTGTGTGCCGACACACACTTGGCCGGTTTTTTAAAGTACCTAAGTTTTAGTTTATAAAGTTTATTTTATTTTAAAATTGTTGTCTCGAGAAGACGATACATAATATTATTCCTTTAAAAATCTCATATTATTTACATAGGTGTGGTATGACTGTATCCAGGGTTGGGCAGTATTTGAATTACTTGTAATTGAAATACGTAATTGAAATACAAATACGTAATTGGTATTTGTAATTCAATTACTTCTTATAAATGTAATTTGTAATTAGTGTTTCAAATACCTGACGCTGAGGTATTTTGAAGTTAGTATTTCAAATACTTATGGCTCCAAAATACATTTGAACATAAATACATTTAGCGATCTTATGAATAGGTGCGATCTGCAGAAAATAGCGCTCGATAGCTTTCGTAAGCAAAATGGCGACCGCTAAATATGTAATATCTTTAAAGTTGGCAACACTGCACTTAAACTGTACTGTAGTTTGACTGCAGGTACTTATGTCAAATAATTGTCAAGCTGTCAATAACTTGTCAATTGTAATTTTCATTCGGCGATGGAGTGAATCCTGTGAATGCTGTGACATATTTAGCGGTCGCCATTTTGTAAAATATGATGGTAAGAATATATTCCCTTTGCCTTAGGCTGGGGTGGATTAGTTCTATTCTATTTATATACCTAACCTAACACCAGACTGTATTTTGTAATTTGTTTTTGTATTTTAAATAAAAATAGTCAAAATACTGTATTTTGTATTTTATATTTCAAATACACGACTTAAAAATATTTTGAAATTTGTATTTTAAATAAGTGCGAGATAGTATTTTGTAATTTGTATTTTAATTAAAGCAAAGCATGTATTTTGCCCAGCTCTGTATCATTTTCGTTCTATTGTTTTTAGTAGGACGATTTGCTAATAGGACGTTTTGATACGGAGGGGAAAGTACTGCTTTACTGCTGGTTACGAACGTCATATCAGATGAAATTTTAGACAAGGTTATTCGATTCTCTCATCCTAAAGACGTATGGGATGAACTGCATAGACTCTATGACGGTGTCAATGAAGACAAGTTATATGAAGTATGTACTTATTCCTTTTTTCAAAAGGATGCTGCTTGACATGGCAAATCATGTATCGAAATTGAAAAATATGTGGCACAAACTGAATCAGAAATTAATAAAAGCTGATGAAAGTAAGCAATTATGTTCCAGAAATACTTTTAATCTGTAGGATTTTAGACGCACTGTCAGAACGCTATTTTTCATTTAAGTCCAGTTGGATGTTGATAACCAGGGAAGACAACTGTGAGAATATCAACTTTGTGCGCATAAAAAAGCGCTGGTAGGAAGCAGGGAAGGCACGTCTAGTGAAGCGCTTCTCACAAATACAAGTAAGAAAAGTGTCGAGAAACAGAAAGAACAGACATCACCATCAGATAATAAAAAAATTACTAAGCTCAGATGTATCTGTAAAGAGGTTGGTCACTTTAGGAAAGATTGTCAAAACTAGAAAGGAAGATAGAAGGAATAGTAGTGACAGCACCAATATGATGGCACTACTCAATCTGACTGAATGCATCCAAGATCGTGAATCATGGTTTGTTGATAACGGAGCTACACACCATGTTACGATGAGAAGAGATTTATTTGAACATTTCGAGCACTTGAGTAAAACTCATACAGCTACTACGGCTGATGAAAATGTAATAGAAGCCTTCGGAAAAGGGACAATAATTAGAATTAACCCTAATGTTGGAAAAGAGTTTTTCCTCAGTGATGTCTGGCTTGTTCCTTGTATTAGTAATAATCTTTTTTCAGTGCTAGCGACATAGGACAAGAATACAAACAGTTTATTTGAGTCATTAGTGCTGACATGCTCTGTTAAGGTAAATGGAATAGTCATCGTGACGGGAACAGGATCAATTTTCGTGGAACACAAGATTCCAGTCGAGATTTGGTTTAGGAAGAAACCAGAAAGTCCCTGAAAATTATTTGCTCGGTTTGCTATGCACATATTCCTAAGCAAAAAAAGGAAGAACCTGCATAAGAAAGCTACGAGATGCGTACTGGTAGGATACGAAAATGATGATGGTTATAGACTATGGAACAAGGAATCCAATTACATAGTAGTGGTCGAGAGATATCATTAAGCCATTGGAAACGAAATTCCAGGAGCAAGATGAGGAAGCCACAAAAATGGAAATTGCCGTTCAGGTACGAAGGGAGTATGACGAAGTACTGACACCACTACCAGCTACGATCAATAATCAAGATAATCAAGTCGGAACGATCGATAACAAAATGAATAGTCAATTGGAAAGTCATTTATCGAAGAAGACAATTTCGATGATGCTGCATCGACTAATAAAGAACAATTGAACTAAGGGGAGAAAATGAAAATGATGATCTGGAGCATATGGTTGGAAATGATGATGTTAATGAAGATGAAAATAATTTTGAGGAACTCATTAACGCACATTGATCGAGTACTGCGAGATCGATCATTAATCATATGTCCGGCCAGGTTCAATGATCATGTCATGGTCACAAACGCATTTTTTGAACCAACATGTTACAAAGACGCAGAATCCTGTAACGAAAGTGAACTTTGGAAGAAAGCAATGAACAGCGAGATGAATTCTCTCAACGAGAATGAAACATGGGTTCTAAAAAAGTTACCAACAAACAGAAAAATTATTGGATTTTTCGTGTGAAGCTGAATGCTGATGGATCAGTCGACAAATACAAAGCAAGAATAGTTGCTAAGGGTTTTCGCCAGAAGAAAGGAGAGGATTATGACCAGACTTTCAGTCCTGTTGCGAAAATGACCACTGTCCGAACTGTGATTAGCACCCTAACATCGCAGCAACCGAAGGTATGAAGATGTGTCAATTTGATGTGTCGACAGCATTTTTATATGGAACACTACGTTACGCAACCCGAAGGCTATGATGATAGTTCTGGAAAGGTATGCTTACTGAAGAAAAGTCTCTATGGGTTAAAACAAGCCCCGAGTTTTTGGAATCAGAAAATTATTAATTTCTTTATGGAAGTACGGGCTTGAAAGTCAGTGAAGCCGATACCCGTTTATTTGTAAAAGAGAAAGACCACCGCAAACTGATTGTGGTTCTCTACGTTGATGTCGTTGATGATGGGCGTTGTTGAGTAGCTGGAACAATCATGAACTAATTAATGAATTTATTGAACAGCTCAAAGAAAGGTTCAAGATTACAACCAAACCAGCTACCTATTTATTTAACCAGAGAAGGTCATAGAGTAAGTACCGTACTTAATACATCAAACAAATATCTTACGTAAAAAAAGCTTTGAACAGGTTTGGAATGCAGGACTGCAAACTACACCAATAGCCAAGGAAAATAAGTATAGTCTCCCAAAACGAGAACTATGAGTACCCTACGTTCTGAAAAACTACCTACAGACAAGTAGTTGAAGCATTTGCATATGTAATGGTCGGAACAAGGGCTGGCATTGCATAAGCAGTCAGTGTAGTATCAAGGAGTATAGAGAAACCGACTCAAGCTGATTCAGTGTCAGAGTAAAACGAATCATGAAATACCTACACTAGATACACATTTGATCTTAGCATTATGTATAAAAAGAACTATAAAATCTGAATTATAGAGTCATATAACGATGCCAACCTCGCGTGCGATATTAGAACTGGAAGATCGACTTCTGGGAGTACTTTGCCTGTATGCCGGAGGACCAATCTCCTGAATGAGTCAAAGACACCAAAATGTCGCTATTTCGACATCGGAAGCTGAAGTGATCGCTGCCAGTGAAGCTTCGAGAGAATGTGTATGGATGACTCGACTCATAGGAAGTCTCGTACGACTTAAAAGAGTCTTCCTACGTTACTAGACGATAAGGAAGCAGCAATAAAGTTAGCCAAACACATCCGTACACGTCACTTCTTCATAAGAGAGCTTGTGACTAATAGAGAGCTGCTAATAAAGAAGGTTTCAAGCACGCTTCAACTAGCGGATCTTCTCACCTAGCCGTTGCCCAGACCTAGGCTTCGCAAGCTTGTGGATATTATGGGGCTAGGCACATGATAAAGTTAACGCATGCAACCTGTACCTACTAAAATCTGAGTATAAAAATTTCCTTGAATGCAATGAGTGTCACCATAGAAACCTTGTCATGTTTAAAAATTTATTAAAGTTACATGCTCTGTGAAGGTAGGTAATGAGGTATTGTCAATAAAAAGCAAAATAAAAAGACACTGAATTTTGTGATCACGTTTACATCTTAGTCCTCGTTCCCACGGACGTAATAAAATCGCGGCGGGTTAAAATCGCCCAGCGCGATTTTTCCCCGCCTTCAACAGAGTGTTCAAACGAGCGTGAAAAAATCACTTGGAATTAAATCTGCGAGCAGTGCGGACGTACGATGGGTTCCGCAAAATCATTAGCGGTAGACAGATAAGAGGCCAGAAAACCGCAAAAAAAAAATTTGGATGCATCCCTTGAATGATCATCATCATCATTTCAACCGAAAGACGTCCACTGCTGGACATAAGCCTCCCCAAGCACCGGCACTTCGAGTTCGAGCAATGCTGTGCTTCCTGTATCTAGTGGTTTCCTGCGGCCTTCACAAGGTCATCGGTCCAGCCCTTGAATAATGAACTATATTTAAAAAGCCATTTTTTTAAGTCATATAATTATTTGGAAATAATATCCTGAAAATTATAATAAATAGCATGTTTCTTCTACTGTTTTTTATCAAATTAAACCCGTTTAATACCTACTTACTTTCTCTATGATAAACTCCACCTAAATACCTACTTATGCCCAGAACTGACTGATTATTCCAATGTTTTATTACGGCCTTGAGCATGCGACATGTCCGCACTCTACGAGCCTGCGTGCCGTACTGACCAACGCAACGCGCGCGATTTTTACGCGTCCGTGGGAACAGAAGTACAGAACTTCGTATGTCGCATTTATTCAACGCTCAACGCCGAGCGTTGAAAATCGAACACTGCGCGATTTAAAATCTCGGCGTGGAAAAATCGCGGCCGTGTGAACAGATGTACCGCTTTGCATTTGTTCCATTCCAAGCGCGCCACGCGATTTTATCACGCGCGTGGTTTTCGCGTCCGTGGGAACGAGGGCTTACTGATAAAGTTTAAATCGAGACTAATGATGATATCATGATGATGCTCTGCCAGTTGGGACAATTTCTATATTTACTTAGAATCTCAGCAAAATAAAGGCTTATTCAGATATAAGCGATATTGCTGTCGCACTCAGTAGCGATACGTCCAAAGTGACTCCTATTTATGTGTATCATCAGCGATATTGCTTGTATCCATATCCATACATATTGTATCTGAATAAGCCTGCGGAATACTGTATTAATTAATACTCACGTCACCCATGTTGCTTATTTCTTAGAATTCAGTATATTATTAGCTACACAAATAAACCATTGTCGTAAAATAAAAAATAATTCTAAAACTATTACAAATTCTCCAATACACTGTACACAGGTTGCAAAATTCTTTATTATAAACAAAATAATCGTCATAGCAACCGGAGTGTTTAGCGTTTTGAATTTGGAGCCAAAACGTTGTGCTGGGTAGGGTACTGTAGGGTACTGGTGCTGTGCTGCCGTGGTATTAATTAGTAAACATTGTATTTTGTAGTGCCCTAATAGGAATCAAGTAAATAGTTAGGTACTCAATCCGATAATTTATAACCTCAGACCAATAAAAAACTTTTTTATTGGTCTGAGTTTATAACTAAAAAGTGCAATTTGCACTACAAGCTACCCCTACTACTCAGTTGCAGTGCACAGAACATATTATATACTCGTTTTGCAGTGGCCCGACCCTGCGATCTATCCCTCCCGGTATGACCAGCAACAAGCCTTTTCGCAATGCCGTCATAAACCCCGGAAGGCAAAGCCATAATCATAATATTCTAGTTACATTATTATACTTAAATAATTTAAAAGTAGCCGGTCGTGTTTACTACGATTTCGTTTAAATTCTGTTTTGTTTACCATTCATGATTGCGGTTGTGGTTTAAAAATTCGAAGTGTATAGAGTGCCGCGAGTTTCTTGTGGCACTCTAGTGTCACTGCCTCGGCCCGGCTAGGGTGCCGTGAGCGTTGCATTGTCACTGTCACTTGTTATTTAGGTTAGCTTAGGTTAGAACTGTGACCACACAACGCACGAGCCGAGCGAGCGTAGCGAGCGGTGCCGCGGTAGCGGCCGGCGAAGTGCCAGGGTCCGTTTAGGCACAAGAGAATGTAATGTTTTGGAAATGTGGTGTTTTACAGCGATCTAACCTCGACAATCAAACAAAATACCAAGTGACGTGACTTAGTGACAGTGACAATGACAATCCAATGCTTGCGGCACTTGAGCCGGGCCGAGGCGGTGTTACTAGGGTGCCTGTAGTGGCACTTTATCCGATAGGTATAGAGTGCCAATGGTGGCACTCTATACACTGCCTTAAAAATTTTGAATCTGGAGTATACTCCAGATTCAAAATCGTAGTAAACACGACCGGCTACTTTTAAATTATTTAAGTATAATAATGTAACTAGAATATTATGATTATCTTCAAATGGAAAGGAACGACATTAGGTCAAAGTCGACGACTAGTTTTTAGTTATCTGTGGATCAACGATAGATAGTGTTCGTCTCGGAGGTGTCGGTATTCGTACATGCTCTGTGCTGCAAATATGTCTATGGCTGCAATGCTTGTTCTGTGGTCGACGACACCCGTCAATGTCAAAATTACGCGCCAAAATCCGGCTTGGAAGTGGAACCGTAAACTTCTATTAAAAATTAGCACCTTATTTTGTGATCGAAAATTCTTGCAAAACAAAAATTGAATTGTGAAAAATATAATTGATTTGTGATAATGGAAGGATTTGATGATCCCGGTGTTTTCTTTTCCGACAACTTCGGCGTTGAGGAGAATGAATCTCAAGACCAACTTAACCTACAAGCTGTGAAAAAGAAGTTCAAAGAATTCATTCGACAGTTTCACACGGGTAACTTTAACTACAAATATAGGTAAGCCTCTTTCAAAAACTAATGAAAATAACAATTTGAGTTCGTAAACATCGTAACATAGTTTTTAGTTTGAACAACTATCCTCTGTTTTATTTTCAGAGACGCTCTAAAACGTAACTATAACTTGACTAATTACTGGGTTGAGATTAACATTGAAGATTTATCTAGTTTCGATGAGGTTCTAGCAGAAAAATTATACAAGAAACCAACAGAACATTTGCCTATACTAGAAGAAGCAGCTAAAGAGGTACATTAAAAACATTATTCATCTTACTAAATTGCATTATGCCTAAGAATATACTTGATGAATGGGTTGGAGTGTAGCCTTAGGGGCGCTATGGAGCGAAAATTTTTAAGACTTTTTTTTCGGAAATCTCCCACTTTTGTTGCAATAGGTATCTGGTTAACCTGGACCATATAAACCATTTAAGTCCCAAAAAAACTTTTTACCAAATTTTTTTTTTCATTTTTTCTTTTCTGCTTTTAGTGCCTCTAAGCGTATACTCCAACTCCTACAAATCTGCCCCTAAGGCTACCCACCGACCGATGAATGTAGCTGCGCCTACAGTATTATTACTAAGCTGTTATGCATGTTTGCAGCTGGCGGATGAACTGACTGCACCAAGACCTGAGGGGGAGGAGAAAGTTGAAGATATTCAAGTCCTGTTGTCTTCAGATGCACATGCTGCTAATTTGAGAGAGCTGAAAGTATGTTATGTTATATTATTATGCCTTTGGATCTAAAAGAATAATAAAATTAATATAAAATCATGCCTGTAATCCCAAAAGATTAGGCAGAGGTGTACCTATAGGAGACCCACATTTTGCCAGTTATGTTAAGTTTCATGTATTAGCAAGCAAGAATCTGGCACAAATCCAGATGGGCTGCTACTGCGAAGTCCTTGATGGAAAACCCCACTAACACTACCCAATTTACTATTATTAATATTTTCTATAGACTTATCATATTTTGTACATATAATGAACATAAGCTTTATAATCTTTCAGTCGGAAACAGTCTCCCGACTTGTTAAAATCCCTGGCATAGTAATATCTGCATCAGGCATCAAAGCTAAAGCAACAAAGATATCTATCCAATGTCGATCATGCCGCAACATCATCCCCAACTTACCAGTGAAGCCAGGACTAGAAGGATATGTGATGCCCAGGAAATGTAACACGTAAGTTAACCAATGCAAATGGAACATGAATTTTGTGATTGTATTATGTGTTCCAAAAGTATCTGTAGCAAGTATATACATACTCCGTTACATTTTTACACAAGCACACACTAAAGGGAATTAGCAACTTTTTCATTTGTATTTATACTCCATTTATTATAGCATTAGACTAATAATGGCTATACAATGTTACAATTGTACTCATCATTATGAACAACTTTCACTATGGGACCAAAGCTGAAATTGCGAAAAAAAATCTGCTGTTCCCTACATTTATGTTCGCATATCTCATCAAAATGTATGGGACAGCTTCTTCTTACTCCATACTTCTTATTCCATAATAAATGGAATAAGAAGATTTAACTAATAACATTATTTAACTGTAAGTAATTGAAACATTATCATCAAAAAGATTTGTCAAATGAAAAACAACTAAAGGTGTACAAAATCAGAATCATTACATTCGACTTTACATTTTATTCACATACTTTTAGAACTGATATTACTCTGCTTCCGACTTCTGTATTCTAAAAACCAATTTGTTGTCTTATTTTCAGGGAACAAGCTGGTCGACCAAAGTGCCCCTTAGATCCTTACTTCATTATTCCAGACAAGTGCAAGTGCATTGACTATCAGGTACGTCAAATACTTCTTAGATATTATAAATGTTCAAATTCAAAATTATTTATTTTGGGACAACGAGATCCAAATGTTAGTACTTATACAAAAACTTAAACACTATTGTTAGTACTTAAATAAAACTACAAAGGACAACACTCATCATATTATTATACAGCATAAATAATTCTATACACACATTCACCTGTGATGAGACACCCCGCCCCGCCAAGATAACCTATAGGGAGACACCTCCTAAGGATCACTAGACGAACGAAATGCCTCAACACAGGTGCACGTACATCTTCAGGTACAGTTTTTAGGATGCTGTTGTGACTCCCCCGCACCCTCCTCATAATTGACACGACTTTTTTCCGGAAAGCTGCTGATTCCTAAAAACTGCATGTGTTTTAAAAGTAATATGTACTTACAAAAATTTACTTACAGAACCTGCAACTTATAATAATAAAATCTTCACCATCAACATTCAAACCTTTTAATTAATATTTTAACTTAGTTTATTTTTAACTTTATTGTGCATGCTGTGGTCTTCTAAAAGTGAAGGAGTACACCTTCTTAATGCCTGCGGGTTAATTGCGTAACACACTAACAGTAGCAATGGCTTTCATTTTGATAGTTTTTCGAAAATATGAAGCAATGGATTAGCAATATCCTTCATATTGTGATTGACAGTGAGTTACGCAATTAGGGTGCTTATGTTAATGTACTGTGTTTATCTAATGTTGGAAATAAATAAGAGTACTCTTGGCAGGTACTGAAACTGCAAGAAGCTCCAGAAAGTATCCCTCAGGGCGAGATGCCGCGTCATCTGACGGTGTATTGTGAACGTGTGTTGTGCGAGCGAGTCGCACCCGGCGCAAGAGTCACCGTGCTCGGAATATATTCTATTAAGAAAATTGCTAAAGTTGGGGTGAGTTTCTAAAGTGTCTGTCACTGTTTCCTAAACGAAAGCGACAGTCGCACGCAACTTAAATCTTGAATAATCGCGAAGTCCGTCATCATATTACGACCAAGTCATATTCAAACAAAAATATGTCGTGATTATTCAAAAAATAATTTATCCTAACAAAAAAAGTATTTTTGCAGAGAGAAGGCCGCGACAAAGGTTCAGTAGGTGTCCGCTCTTCATACCTCCGCGCCGTCGGTCTGACGGCCGAAGAGGGTGTGACTGGAGGCCTCAAACCTTTTACTGCTGAGGAGGAGGAACAGTTCCGAAGACTGGCAGCTTCACCCGACATATACGACCGTATCGCCTTGTCTATAGCACCCAGTGTATTTGGTGTCGTTGATATGAAGAAGGCGATCTCCTGCTTACTGTTTGGAGGTATGTGTTGTTTTTTTGGTATTGTAGTAGCCTTATTTTATGTGCTGATATACTTTAGCATTCACTTGTAACAGAACATCGAGCTTTCGCCGTTTTTAAATTTATCGAACTGAACAACGAACAGAGCCAAACATAGACCCAAACATCGCTACGAACATTTTTACGATCATTCTAGCGAACGCTCTAGTCAATGCCCGTCAAAAAATATTCTTCACGAAGATGGAAATGGAACAATGATAGAATGGGTAGGTTCGGCAAAAAGCTCGAAGCAAATTTACCGTCCTTTCGCTAGAATGCTCGAAAAAAGGCTCCGGTTTATTTTTCTGTAATGCATCATTCGCTAGAATTAGCTAGAATGCTCATTACAAGTGAATGCTATCAGCACCTTTATATTAATTATAACCTGTATGATCTTCATTTGTTAATGATGTATTCAAAATTTTAAAGAATCAAAAACGGCGAATTTCGCGCGTTGCTATTATTGTGTGATAGTGATATTTGAATTGAACTCACACATTTCGCTTACGTGAATGTGGCGCGTAAATCCAAATAACCGGGCACATTGTTCAGTTCCAAATTCGCCCTTTCTGCAAGAGTTCTAAATGATTTATGTTCCAAACAGGAGCGCGCAAAAGACTGCCAGATGGTCTGACCCGGCGAGGCGACATTAACATACTGCTATTGGGCGACCCCGGTACTGCTAAGTCACAACTGCTGAAGTTCGTGGAGAAGGTGTCTCCTATCGGCGTGTACACGTCTGGCAAAGGTTCCAGTGCAGCTGGTCTCACTGCTTCTGTTATCAGGGATCCTGCCAGTGTGAGTAACAATTTATTTCTGACCCTTGATAACTAGTCACAGGAATTTCACAGTTGGGTTTTTTTGGCATACATTAGTTTCTTTAATTAAATTAATCATGTCCACAGCGTAACTTTGTGATGGAGGGCGGAGCGATGGTGCTCGCGGACGGAGGAGTTGTATGCATTGATGAGTTCGATAAAATGCGCGAAGACGACCGTGTGGCCATACACGAGGCTATGGAGCAGCAAACTATATCTATCGCTAAGGTAGACATTAATTATTTCTAATGTGTATTGGCAGCATGAGCCATCCAATAAAAATGTTTGATATATGAAACTCATTAATTTCACGTTGTTTACAGGCTGGCATTACTACAACTTTAAACTCTCGCTGCTCGGTCCTGGCAGCCGCTAATTCTGTGTTCGGCCGATGGGATGACACCAAAGCTGACGACAATATTGACTTCATGCCAACTATTCTATCAAGATTCGACATGATTTTCATTGTCAAGGATGAACACGATCAAAATAGGGATATTGTAAGTAATCAGAATCACATAGGATAGTATGCAGGCGTACGTTGAAGTCAAGTGTACGTTGTACACCCCACACCACTCAGGGACAAACTGATTGCCAATTATCAAGACATAGTTCCAAACTAGGGATACTGAAAATTTTCTTGCAGAAAAATATGACCAAACATTTGGACACCAATTAAAGCTTTCTTAGCATGTGATGTGAACACATCACCACCACCTTGTTTATTTATTGCCCCAAGCTTGTTTATTTCCCATGAATGGGTTACAGATTAATGCACCGTTAAACTTTTGCAGACATTAGCCAAACACATCATATCAGTACACATGGGTGGTGACAGCGTGGAACGCGAGACGGCCGCTGGCGAGCTGCCCCTGGCGCTACTGCGGCGATACTCTGCGTACTGTCGCGCGCGCTGCGGACCGCGCCTGTCTGCTAGCGCGGCCGAGCGCCTGCGCGCGCGCTACGTACTGATGAGAACAGGTGCCTCGCTGCATGAGAGACAAGTCGACAAACGACTCTCCATTCCTATCACAGTGAGGTATTTAAACATTTGTATTGAAACATTCAAATATTAATTACTAGCTGTTGCCCGCGACTTCGTCGAAAACAACCCCAAAGCCCGGTCAATGTTTATACTCTGTGAGCCCGGCTTGCCCTTATAAAAACATCGAACTGCCACAGAGTAGAAAACCCCCTCCGAAACGCACGACATCACATAATAAAACACTTAAAAAATAAAATATCATGCTACAATTCTGTTGTTTTCTTGAATCTCAGTTTCATATGTAACCAAAACAAAAGAAAAAGAGAAAAATAAAATTCGTAAATTCTTATGTTGGGACACAAACTTTAATTCTCTCTCTGTATGTTTTCAGGCAGCTAGAAGCCATCGTCCGAATATCTGAATCTCTTGCTAAGATGCAACTGCTGCCGTTCGCAACAGAAGTGCATGTCACTGAAGCACTCCGATTGTTCCAAGTGTCGACATTGGACGCAGCTATGACTGGCAGCTTAGCTGGTAAGTTCAGTTATAAAATAATTTTAGGCTTTATCAACAATTAATGATCTTATAAAGTAATCATTTTTTTTTTCTCAAGCATATCTGACTGCGAAACTAATATTTAATATTGATTTTAGGAGCGGAAGGTTTCACAACAGAGGAAGACCATGAAATGCTGTCTCGCATAGAAAAGCAACTGAAGCGCAGGTTCGCAGTGGGTTCTCAAGTATCGGAACAAACAATCATTCAGGATTTCCTCAAACAAAAATACCCTGAGAGAGCCATCCTCAAAGTTGTACACACTATGATAAGACGCGGAGAATTACAACACAGATTGCAGAGGAAAATGCTTTACAGACTCTCGTGATTCCTATACTTTCTGTTACCAATTTCATACTATTATTTTTTACTTGAATATCATGTCAGTTTAAATTAAAAAAAACGAGTCGTCATTTTTATATTTTATTTATTTCTATCAAGAACAGTCCAGTTTTCTGCTCTAAGCAAGTACTTAAAACAATATTTTCATCAGTTTATAACTGATCATTTATTTAAATATTAAAGCTAAATGTGTTTGCATAGGTGTCAATACCCCAATACCCACATTAGGTTGACACTCAAGCGTTTGGTGGGTGTGATGGCAAAGTTTAGAAGCACAAGGTATTCATTGTTTATACTCCATTTGAATTAAGATTAGACATGTTTATACTCCATTTGAATTAAGATTAGACATATCAAACTTTTTTACAGTTCATTCAACCGATTCTGACTTCTATACTGTAGCTATATATACCTAAGGATGGCATTAAAAGCAAAAAAGTGGTTACAATACCAACTGTTTACTGCAGCTGCCATTTGTTATGCCGCCAACGTAATAGAAGTCAAAATCGGTTGAACAGACTGTAAAAAAGGTTTAGTTAATTGTCTAATCTTAATTCAAATGGAGTATAGATTGTTGACATGCAGTATTCTTTTAACTATGCTCTGCAGAAATCTTTTGTTTCACTTCCATAAACGGATACTCAGGGTGATTCTCAACACCTTTCCAGAACAAAAAGTTGAAAATTCTTCCTTTCTCTCCATTATCCAATTTGACCAGAGTATCCATATCATCTTGAGATAACTCAAAATCGTAGAGGTCCATATTTTCCTTAAAAAGTGAAGACCACAAATCAAACATGAACTTGATCAAATTAAACTTGCTAAACCTGATTTCAGGCACAGAATAGTACAGAAGCCGCACTCCGCATTTTAGGTATGAAGCTACAAGTATGCGGCGGGCTCGTCTTTTCAGATATAAGAGTTACGCGATAGAGAGTCAATGTCTAGGTGAACATAACTAATAATTAGTGCTGAGCGACCTGCATAAATTGCACTTTATTGTGTCGTAGCAAGAGTCGCTTTTAATATGATTTTGCGGAGTGTTACCATCTGTATTTATTTTATCTGTGTTTTAGGAACGTTTACCAGACAAATACTTAAGTGAAATTGAAAATCATTTACCTTCAATCTCTTCTTATTAGTACTCTTAGGAATAACAACTATTTTCTGTTGAACTAAGAAGTGAAGCAATATCTGTGCTGGAGATTTTCCAAATTTTTTGGCTATTGTTACTACTTCCGGGACAGTCAACAAATCAGGAAAAACGCTAGGGCTGAAAAAAACAAACAAGAACCATATATTATATTATTATTATCTAGCTAACAGGTATTTTTGTTTCTTTTATTAGTCGGTACCTGTATTTATACTTGTTCACAAAATGGTTCTTAGCACCTGGGCTACCAAGAGGGGCATAGGCAGTTAAAATAATATCATGGTCTGTGCAATAGGCCCGCAGTTCCTGCTGCTGGAAATAAGTATGAAGTTCTACTTGCAACACTTGTGGTTTGAATGTTGCAGATTTCCAAATTTCTTGTATTTGTTGCTTATTAAAATTAGATAAACCAAGGTTACGAATGAGACCTGATCTTTGGCATTCTTCCAATTTCTAAAACAAAAACAATGAAAATTACTTCAATCTTATAGATTCGTTTTTACCCTTTTTATTTAACAAAAATATGAGTTAGTTACCTCATGAACATAGATGGCTGAATCTGGATTTCCTACTAATGATCTCAACCACAAAGATAGATGGGAAATTACCTTTTCCTAATGTAAGTTATAGTGGAATAATGACTTAGAGATTGTAGTACTTTCTTATTAGAAGACTAGGACGATTCGAATTCTATGACAAGCATGGGTGGAGATTTGGAAAGAAAGTACACATATCATGCCTGTCAGACGTAGCCACAATGGGATAGGCAGAGGTGTAAGATTATTGATGGGTGTAAACATTCGATTTAAATTATTTTGTTAATGGTTTGAATAAAAATATAGAATTTCAAATTATTTAAAATCTACCTTCCATGTTGCTTTATGGTCTGTATTCATGTCCAGTTCATAATTGCCATCGGCGTCGGTCTTGGGGGTTAGTGTAGTGTGATCACAATTGAAACCAAAAGGCACATGTATGAGGTACAAGTCCACATACGTAGTCTGCAAACGTTTCAGTTGTATATCTAGAAATTTTTCAACGTCTGACGCTCTGTTCCCTACATGTGGAAGCTGAAAAATAAACAGAGTTTTTGATTTTTTATTGAGTAAGTATACCTATTCTGTATATTGAGTCGTTATTGTCTAATAATAAAAAAATTGTTAAGTTATACCTTGGTTGTAATAAACAAATCAGATCTGACACCTTTTTTATCATCAACCCATTTTTTTATTGCATTGCCAATGGCTTCTTCATTGTTGTAATTAAATGCTGTATCAATATGTCTATATCCTAGTTCTAAAGCCTCATAAATGATAGGCTGTAAAACATCTGGTTCAGCCTAGAAAAAAACGTGGATTATTAGTTACCTAATTAAGGTTTACACAAACCTTTACAAACTGAACATTACATTTACATTACCTGCCATGTTCCTAAACCTACTGTCGGCATTAAAGCGTCTGTTTGAGATAGATTAACAAATTTCATATTTCTGATCGTATTGTGATATGAGTGGCTACAACTGACTGTGGCTCTGAAAATCGAGCGCACTTGGAGTGTTCTGAGCATATAAATTGAATCTGAAACAAGACTGACAGTAGCAAAATTTGGCAAAGAGCCAGAAAATTTTATCAAACAAACTTATTAAATGCGAAACTAAAATACACCTGATTATAACCTGTTCCCACTCTCGGCGTAGTTGTTTTATTATACTTTTCTAACACGTCCAACAAGATCTTCAGGCTAAGCAGTTTACTTTGTAAATTAAATTGATTTTTCATTGACATTCGGCACAATTTCAAATTTGGCGGCCAGTAGCATTTCCTGTGCAAGTTGCCATATTGATGAAATTCATTCTCATAAATCCATACTAATATTATAAAAAAAAAAAACAAAATAACTGTATTCTGTTAACTTTCACGCCTAAACGACTGAATGGATTTCGATTAAATTAGACATACAGGTAGAACATGATATGACTGTGTTTTCAGTATCCATCTTGCTGGTCGTGTAGCATACACACTATCGTGCGTCAGTGCGTGCATCCAGCGTGATATACGTCGACAGAAGGCCGCGGTTTTTTCGTGATTTTACCCTAAAACTCCCTAAATTCCTATCAAAAATTAAATAGCCCTAAGCCATGCATCTTTTTTTTCGCGGTTTCACTCCAAAATTGTCAAAATATAATAGCCCTAAGCTCATTTTACCCTAGAAAAGGGAAAAATCTGGCGTTTTAAGTGCCTTATTCACCACGTCCTGCCAAGGCCACGCATTGTGCACGACGCATTATTATTATTAATTCCTGCAAGTACAATGCAAATACAATGCGTGGCCTTGGCGAGACGTACAAGATGGATGGAGAATAAAGCGCCTTACCCCGGTAATACTTTCCCTTGAGATAATTTCAGCCCTCCTAGCGGGCGAAGTTGGGTGCAAAAGCTACCATAAAACATTATGACTGTTTCCGAAGCTTCTGCGTTGCGAATTCACATCGCGCTGATTCGCAGCTTTGTGTACAAGCCCTTAAACCCCCATGCCATAGGAAAGTGTGTGAAATAAAGATTATTTTTACGAAGTGTATAGAGTGCCGCGAGTTTCTTGTGGCACTCTAGTGTCACTGTCTCGGCCCGGCTAGGGTGCCGTGAGGGTTGTATTGTCACTGTCACTTGTTATTTAGGTTAGGTTAGGTTAGAACTGTGACCACACAACGCACGAGCCGAGCGAGCGTAGCGAGCGGTGCCGCGGTAGCGGCCGGCGAAGTGCCAGGGTCCGTTTAGGCACAAGAGAATGTAATGTTTTGGGAATGTGGTGTTTTACAGCGATCTAACCTCGACAATCAAACAAAATACCAAGTGACGTGACTTAGTGACAGTGACAATGACAATCCAATGCTTGCGGCACTTTGGCCGGGCCGAGGTGGTGTTACTAGGGTGCCTGTAGTGGCACTTTATCCGATAAGGATAGAGTGCCACTGGTGGCACTCTATACAGTGCCCGGCATGGGATCACTAGATGACTACTATACAACCTTGGGTGTGCGTTTGAGCCCTGGGCTTTTAGGAAATTAGATACCAACAACAAATTAGATAGCAACACTGGCCATGACAGGAAACTGACACTTGCTTGACTGACAGTAATTGTATTGTGTGTTTTAGGATTTTTGTATTGGTTATTTTTGTTTGGAAATCGATTTTATTACACGACTAGCTGACTTTATTTGTTTCCCGCTAAAAAGCCCGAAGTCTTTGACTTGTTCTCCAACTTAATTTTTGAGTAAAATAAAATGGGCGTAAGTATTTTTATCCTTTCGCAATAATTTTCGCCGGAGATTCTGCAGCGTCCGCATGTTTCATTACACCAATTTGTTATTGTTTTGGTTATTATTTTCCAGAAAAAAACACAAACCAATGCTAATAAAAGCAAAGAAAAGCGCCAAGCAAGAAAGCTGGAGCAACGTAGAATTGCGGATGGAATGACAAACGTTACTTCAGCCAATAAACTGAAAGACTTGGCTTCACTGTGCAAAGAACTCCTTATGTACCGGAATAATGAATTAGAAGTAGAAATGTACATCCAGCGGGTCACTGACCTGGACAAGAATGTGCTTCAGTGGGCGATTGACTTGACGGAAAGGAATATGAAACTACTGTAAGATAATTAATTACGGTTTTGTTAACCCCTAGTGGTCATAGCACACATATCAACTTGGAAAGGGTTCATAACCGTATCGCCTTTCGCCTCGCCGTCAAACAGGCGTCAACCTAACGTAAGTACGTAACCAAATCGGATTGGCAGCTCCGATTCGTCGACTCGGCTACGGCTAGGCGACGCCGTGCTTAAGGCTCGCCGTAAGCGCGCGCAGCAGTAATGTGCTACAAGCAGGTCGCGGGAGGGGTGAGAGGGGCAAGGGTGGACAAAGAGACGTAATCTCGGGTACGGAGAGACGTAAGCGCGGGGACGACGAGCCGTAAGCGCGGGAACTGCAAGACCATATACCCACCGTGGTTTGTGAGCTTGTCCCGAGGCGAGGCGATTACCCTACGATTCCAATTAGTGTGCGTTGCAGTAGGGAGTTTCATACAAAGAATACTGAATGGCTCGAGTTGATACGGTGACAATCCCTTTCAGAGTTGATATGTGTGCTGTGTTCTTAAGACCCCACTGACCATTACTTCTGTAAAGGAATACATTGTGAGCATCTAAACACCAGCTCTACAAACTGTTGGTCCAAGATTATATTTGACTGATCTGTAAAATCTACAGTACTCTGGTACTAAGCATGAATGTGCTTTTTAGGGTTCCGTACCCGAAGGGTGACAAACGGAACCCTATTCATAAGCCTCCGCTGTCCGTCTGTCTGTCAGCGAGCTCTATCTCATGAACCGTAATAGGTAGGCAGTTGAAAATTTCACAGATTGAGCATTTCTATTGCCGCAAGAGCAACAAATAATAAAATAAAAAAATAAAGGGGGGTCGCCATACAATAAAATTAAATTTTGAAAAAAAAAAATATCTGACCCTGGCATGTGGGGTATCATTTTCTAGAGCTCATCGAGTAGAGAATAAATATAATTTTTATTTGTTTTTATCTTCAAAAATGATGAATTAGGGGGCCGTAGAAGTTGTCTGTTTTAGACCATTTTTGTACGAGCTCTATCTCAACAACTAAACAAATTAGGAATTTGAAACTTGTGTGTATCATGTAACATATACTGTTTATAATCAACAAATACTAAAAACGCCGATTCATAACGTATTTTATATAATATGGGCGATTTTCTGCAACTTAAAGTAATAATTTCCCTTGTTCGCTTTAGGACAGATTCGCTTTAAGACAGATTCGCATTACGACAGATTCGATTTAAGACAGATTCGCTTTACGGCAGAAGTACAGTGAACTCCATATATTCTATATCGAGTACACTGTACTTATTAATAAAACACAATAAAATTAAACAAGTAAAAAAAATATTTTTAGTATTTATCTACTATTCAGCCTGCATAAGCGTTCTACTCATTCCAGAACTGAAATTTCGTGTACTCAGGCCAAACGGCCAACACCGTCTATCAGGCGGAGTGTGCGGTCATCATACAAGCGATCCACGCCCTAGAAGCCAGGAGGGTTACGGACGCAAACATCGGTATACTCTCCGACAGCGCCTCAGTTCTCCAATCCTTACGGAAAAAATATATTACATAAAACGAAACTAACACTAGAATGTCACAATGCACTAGAACAAATAACGGTATCTAGCCGCAACATAGTGATACTGCAATGGATAAAAGGATACAGCGGATCGCTAGGTAACGACGCAGCTGACGAACTTGCTAGACGAGGATCCAGCACTGCAGTCTGTGGACCCGAGCCTATCGTACCCATCCCCTTCAACAAAATACGCAGGGGGCTACAGGAGTTCACCCATACTTAATCCGTGAACTGGTGGACCTCGACACCGGGCTGCAGGCAGTCCACGGAAGCTACGCCGTCTTTGGATTGTTAACAGAGATAAATAAATCTGTCATTTTGTCTATTCTTCCGTCGACAAAACCCGTAGAAAATCCGTTTCTATGGTTGTCATGCTACGCGTGCTGGAGAGGAACAGCCTGCGCCTGATGACGGGGACCATCACGGAACGCTGCTCGCTAAAGAAACACTTCTACACAATAGGCATAACGGACAGCCCTCTGTGCATAACGGACAGCCCTTTGTGCATAACGGACAGCGCTCTGGGCGTGCATGGAGGCTGAAGAAACCGTCGTGAACGTGCTCTTTGAATGTACAGGCGTCACTCAGATTAGAACAGAGACCCTCGGGACACCCAGATCTTTCACAGATGTGCTGAACAGACCAGGAGACTTAATTAACTTCTGGAGGAAGGTACGCTTGTTGTAATAACCACAAAATAGCCGCCATGGCCCACGCACAATGGTCCACCAGACGGACTAAGTGCGGAAACCAAACCCCAAAACATAGAACATAGAACTGCCAAAAAAATCAGCAACAAATCAATCGTAGTACCTACTGGTACCTACATATGGTAATGTCATATAATAAATATACAATGACATATGAGTGGCCATTAATATGATACTGACAAGAAAACTAAAGGAGTTTTCTATGCTTGACAACATAATTATTATATAAAGGAAAACTACGTGGAGGCCATTTCTACACGACTGTACAATTTCTGCCGTAAAGCGAATCTGCCGTAAAGCGAATCTGCCGTGAAGAGAATCTGTCATAAAGCGAATCTGTCGTAAAGCGAACAAGCGAATAATTTTGTATTTCATGCTAATATTATGCGATATAAATTCCACAGATAACTATTTAATAGTCGGAGTAATGACATGGAATTAGTAAGTACCTACTATCATGGCAGCATATACTATTTCGATCATCCAAAAAGGTCTATAAAATAAACTTTCTTCACAAGATTTTAAAACTGGCCAGTATTTTTTGAGTTTAAGAACTTTATCGACTTTTTTCAAAGTATCCCTAGACGGTGTTGATGTGTGTACCTCGTGTTAAAACTACACTCCAATAGACAATATATTCAGTAACATTGAAATGAATGCTGGCACATACAGTGTACTATTCAGTTACCTAGCTTAAACCGTTGTGGATACAATTTCATATTGAGAAAAATTATTGGTGTAAAAATATTCGGTCATGGCGGCCAATCTCAACGGAGACTGGCCTTCGGCGCGGGAGATATTATAGTGCACAAGTGTGTGCGCAGACACGAGTGCACTCTCTCTTCCCTCACTCTCATAGTCCGATGGGATGTGTAAAAATAATAAGTAAGAAATATTACATTTCTGTATGACTATCAAAAATAACGTAAATAAATACCTGTATTGACCCGTGCGTTTGCACTGGCGAAACATCACGACTACCCTATATATAATTGTAGTCTGTGATCACGACAAAACATGTTGAAATCTCTAGTTCCTGTCAAACATTGTATGAAAAATTGACAGAAAATAGAGATTCCAACATGTTTTGTTGTGAATGTTTCGCCAGTGCAAACGCACAGTTATAATTAAAATTTGGCGTACTACTTACATTCTATTTTGTACAATATAGTCTGATGTAGCAAGAGAAATCCTTTTATTTATAAGTAACTAGCTTTACCCGGCCTGGCTTCACACGGTTAGCACTAAGTACTTATCTACGGCGCATCTACCTTTCCTAATTACCTATTTCTACCTAATTACCTACCCTACCTACCTACCTACCCTACCCTTCTGTCGTCCCTCCTATAGTATGTATGTGAAATACTATATGCTCGCTTCACATAATGTACAGACGACATGAAGATACATAATACACATTTATCATGAGAGTGGAAAGATGAGTCGACCAGATTTATTCCACTCCTATTATTACATATATGCGTATACTTATAAGGTGAGGTCAAGCCTCTCTCGTGTGGCTGTGCCACTCACATGCATTTGCTGGTTTTACCAAGTGCCTTGCCATACTCTTGTTACCTCTTCGTGGTTGCATTGCCACGTACTTTAAAGAGGGATCTCATGACTGTTATTAGACTGCAGTTTACTTATGGCTACACACCTCTATTACCTAGCTGGGCATCGGTCGACTTGCTCCGGTCTAGACAGGGTATATCCCTGGTGACTCTGATCATGTTTGCATATTAGTCACTTAGCCGGACAGGGGGCCTATGGCCCCCCGGAGGCCTCCACCTTCCCCATAGCCTTGCCACGGTTGCTCCAGCTCAGTCGACCGTGCCAGTGTGTTTCCGGACCACACTACCAATATATGGGAGCTCCAGGCTTCCCTGTCCAATGTCCTTGACTACCAAGTGTGCTGTGCACTGCAAGATTGGACTACCACTAAAGGAAAGAATGTCATGCTACGACAGTCTACTCATCTTTCCACTTATCATGCACTTATAGGTCGACATAAGGATATTACATAGTAAACACTCACCTGGGGTCTTCTTGGACCTCCTAGAAGCTCGTAGCTCCTACCATGTCTTGCAACAACCTTTCTCCTCACTTGACAAACTTGCCTCAGTCGCAGTCATCATTTCCCGCCATGCCACTAGCACAGTACCAACATAAAGTTAGTCAAAACTAAGAGTGGTGTTACCACAATATAAAATATAGATTGACATTACTGGTGTTGATACATACCGATTGTTATATGGCGAATCGCGCAATGCTGCGCGACACCTTCTTACCAGGGTAGGTAGGTACCTAACTTACCCTACCTACCCTACATATCTACCTGCTTACCTACCATATATACCTATTTATACCTACTAATACTATGTTAGTAGCAAATAAATAACTTTGACTTTAGTTAATGCATGTTACTGGATAAAGTTAACTTAATATTTTTCTCTTAAAATAAATGAAATATACTCCTACACCTATATTTTAACACAACAACATTTTCTCATTAAAATTAGACAATTTCTTTACAAATCTTTGTTTTTTTATAGCGCCTCTGTTGTTACGTTTACGAAAGTATTACAAAAATTCATAGTGTTATTTCTTGTACGACATGGTATGGAACCCTTCGTGTGCGAGTCCGACTCGCACTTGACAGATTTTATTTTAAATTATATAATTATAACTCATACATTCTGAAACTAACCCATCAAATAACATTCTACTCATTTAGTAGCAAACCATCCCTAATTAAATTCTTAATTCAATTTCAGATATGAAACATGTGCTTGGGGATGGAACAAGGACCGCAAAGTGGAGGAGATGACAGACGATGGAGCATGGTACCTAATTGCCAGAGAAAAGAATGGATCACTTCTAGCTTTCTCACACTTCAGATTTGATATGGACTTTGGGGATCCTGTTCTTTATTGGTAAGCAAAAGCAGTCCTTTTTATCATACTTACAGCCTTCATCCAACCATGATTATGTCTGGACTGTCATATGGCCTGACCAAGATTATGTCTGGACTTTAAAAGAGACTGTGACCTCTGAGTTTGTTTCGGCCTTTCTTCTCAGAGTAGTCAGATAGGAAACGCCGAACTCATCTAGCTAATTTTTAACATAAATTTTAATATGACGTGTAAAAGTGATTCCAATATCCTATTTACAGAATAAACAATTTCATTTCATTTCATTTCATTTCATGTTGACTACAAAAGTATATATTTCAATAACTAACATTTTTATATTAACATTCTCTACTTATTTATTTTTATCAGAATTATACTATTATTATCTTATTTATAAATGGTGTAAATAAAAAAACTCAAACAATCATAACAGATCTAAAATATTTAGAAAAAATATTTTATTTCTTATTTTTTGTATTTGGTCATCAGGTTGTACATTTTTATTCTTGGCTAGTTGGCCCTTTCATTTGGACTCAGGTTTTACTGATATTCATGTATCATTTCTTTTTCTCATACTATCAAAGTAGAAACAAATAACAAGCAATTATTATCTGAATTATCTGTCTAATACTAGACCTACCAAGTACCAACAGGGAACTTTGGTACTATCTAAAATGCACCATTTATGTACAAAAGGGATGAAAGACGAAAGCTCTCTGCCCACTACACTGTACCATACTATACCACGACCATACTATAAATCAGGCACTGAAAGAAACATGACACAGACTGCTATGCCCACTAGAACGTATCAACAGCGCGGCGTATTGTACCCGTCCTTAACGGTTATAGTGACCGTAGCATCCGCGTATTATCTGCATGTCATATCCGTATGGATATGACAAGAACACAGGCAAACTACTACAACCGAGAGAACGGGAACCGTATGGTTCCCGTTCTCTCGGTTGTAGTAGTTCGCCTGTGTTTTCACGACAGGCCGACGCGTCAGGGAGAGCGAGTGAATATTTTTGTTGAGAAAATTATTTCCCTAAACTTATACAATGGCTATTAGAAAATTGTCCGTTTGTAACCCGTTTTAAACGGGTTTAGAACGGTCATCGTACACGGTTATAACCCGTATGCACACTGTTTCTTAATTATGTACTTGTTTGTTAATTATGTACTGTGTTGAGCAATAAACATTTGAATATTGAATTTTTCCCTACGCGTATGTTCGCCTACGCCGGGACTACGCCCACCGATTTGGCAAAGTCGCGTGCCATGCACGGAGCGTATCAGCACCGGCAAAATATTCTCTCCGACAGTTTTTGACGCTCCGTGCATGCCACACGATCGTGTTGGTCGGGGACGGAACGATCTAGTGGGCATATTTTTTTTTATTAAAAAGATTATTTTTTTGTCTGGCTCGTTTCTAGCACAGTCATGGTATGCTACGGTGTAGTGGGCAGTCTCCTTTAGTGGTATCATCAAAAGATTTAACAGTTCTGTTAGATTTAAATGCGTTACGATATCATTTGCATATTGCCTATAAATCTCATAACACACAAGGTATTTTATTTTGTCAATTATCTTTAGCTCCCCACAAAGGTGCGACTTGTTTCGATACTATTTATAGAAACTAAGTAGGTACTAGATATTGCAAATTTCCAACACACCAAGTCGCGTCTTTGAATGCACTCTTCGTTTTTTTCTGTAATTAAATCGGAATTCCTCACAGAATTACACTGTAATCAACGGTCCATACAAATACATTTACAATTATCTTACAAAATAATATTTACACCTACATAATACAATGAGTCATTTCCAATCTATGTTCACAGCACTCATCAATTGGGTTTCAATTTATATTTCCACAAAACACACAAATAAAAACTAAGGTTTCTTTTTAAAAGTCTTTTTTCAAAGACTAATTTTTCTTTTGGCCACCATTTTATGCACCTCGTGCATAAGTATCTAAATAGCTTGTGTAGTATGAATATGGTAAGCAATGCTATGGCAGTACTTAACGCCACTACGTCGAGTAGCAAGTACTGTGGGTAGGTGAGGTCGAGAGCCGGCGACCGCAGATGTAAGGCCCCTTTGTGCCTTAGGACATATTCTATCCAGTAAATCCCCATGTCTAAAGGCTTCATAGGCCGGTCCAGGAATATGTCTTTTAACTGTATAGCATTTTCTTTGTATCTGAAAAAATAATTGGTAACATCAGTAAAATAATGCATAAACACAGCGTCGCAACAAAAGCGTTCCAAAAGTCACTCAGAACTAGCAGTCTTTTTAATGAAGTGGTCATTACTCATTGACGATGTAAATGATCATCTTAGGGTCACGTGCCCCCCAAACGGTTTAAGTAAAATAAAATCGAATTGTCTGAATGGCCTGGCCTGAATGCTATCAAGACATTACTTCAGTGATGTACGCCAAAGAAGTACCCTAGTATATCTTCGGCAGCAGTGGCGTAACTACTAAGGTTCAAAGTGTTGCAGTCAGTTCATACTCGGGCCCAGAAGTCTGTTAAGCCAACAATGCACCGACCTAGAGCCCCCGTTGGCAAGATTTTTTTTTTGTAGTCATTCTTAAAAGTTATTGATAAAGAATGTATCCCAAAAAAAGCATAGTGCATTACTAAATATGGGAGACACTAAATGTTTTGCACATGTGCCCCTCCCAGAAATAAATCCTGGATCCGCCCTTGCTAACCGTCATGGCAGCAGATAAAATCAATCAATAACTAATACTGTCACCTGTACACGTGAGGAACTAATGTCTGCGTCAGCGAATGGTGCCAGCGTTGACGAGTTCTGGGCCAAATAGGAAATTTAACTTGCCATCGACACGCTAAGCAGAATACTAGTTTGCTCTTTTCCGTAAAAAAATAATGTTAAAATAAATCGAGGGAGTCAGGGTGTGGCATATAGTATTTCAGCAACTCTGCAGTATCGCAGGTACAGTCCCTGTACCTACTTATACCCTTCACCGACTGCGACTTTCTCATAGGTTGTCAATACGATGATAATGAAAGCAGAGTCGCCAATTATCTACGTATCGCATTAAGTCAGTGGAGGTTATCTTGACGGACCTTATTGTCTCGAACCATCGAAGACTCAGGTCTATCATAATTAATTATTTACTCATTTCAATACTAGCAAGCAGAGAGCAAAGCTTAAATCGTCTTGTTAGATCATTGAGCGTCCAAAAGTCGCCCTACGGACAATGTTTTGGGACCTTATCCTTCGTATTCGATAGTACATACCGTTGATCTGTGAGCAAAGCTCGTAATTTTCGCCTCCACGTGTCTTTGTCAGAATCTTTGAGCGCGACTATCTCTGCAACGCCCCGGTCGGCCATTGCTCGTGCATTCAGAGCCTGGTCTGCGTACAACGGCACCATAAGCATCGGTACTCCACACGCCACTGCCTCTTGCGTGCCCAGCAGACCACCGTGAGAAATAAACAACTTCACGTTCGGGTGACCTGTCGGAATAACTCATGTTTATTGTTTGTCACTTGCAGCCGATAACTCGTAATCAATGCGTCGGAATAAAAAATATAAATATGAGTTGTTGTAAGTATTCATTGATCGCTTCATTTGGAGCTTATCTCAGACATGTAGAAAAACGTGATTAAAAGATAAAAGGGCTATCTCCAGTCGTACCTACAGGGGTCGGATTTAGTCGATAGTAACAGTGAAATGAGGAGCAGTGGTGGCTCAGTGGTAACGGCCCCGACTTACGAGTTGTAGGTCGTGGGTTCGAACCCAAGCAGGCGCTTTACTTTGTGTAAATAATTTCATCACCACTGCTCTTGAAACGGTGAAGGAAAACATCGTGAGGAAACCGGCATGTCTCAGAACCAAAAATTCGAAGACATGTGACATCTACCAATCCGCACTGGGCCCGCGTGGTGGATTACGGCCCACTCCCTCTCACAGAGAGGAGGCCTGTGTCCCAGCAGTGGGAACATTAATACGCTGATGATGATGATGAACAGTGAAATGACCTGATAACTACGACTCACATAAGGTTGCGTGCTGCGGTATCCAATCCATCGTGTAGGCATTGTCTGGTACGGTGAGGTTCTGTGCCAGCATACGTCGGTCTATCTTGATTAACACGGTCTGGGGTAGCTCCGACAGCACACTGAATATTCGAGACAATATAAAGCTTGGTATCGTTTCGATCCTGGACATTGATCCGAAACTCCAGTAGATCACGCCTTCAGTTGATGCGTCCAGCAGATTCTGCATTTGCTACAAAATAAATTAAGTTATTATTTTAACTTGCACTCGTGCGCTACCAATAATGGTGGAGATAGGCAAATGCTTGAAGCCTGACCAGCAAGGGGTGGTCACAGTTTGCGGGTTCGTGTGGGATTCGATCAGTCTCTATTCGATTCGGATTTACTATTCGATATTCCATAATAATAACATTAAGAACACGGCTAAATGAATCATCTTTTGACACTATCTGTTGTCAGGAAGGTCTTAGGTCCTGGCTCGGAGCGATACGCGGTTCTCTATTGCATTTTGAAATGTAGGTTAAAATGTCTTCTTGAATCGACGAACCTGTTCTATGAAATAGATGAATGACTATTGTTTATGTAGACATATTTACAGTTTAGTAATAAACATGAACGTTCTCAAGAATCGTGCTGCAACCGATAACTTTATCTAACATTTTACTGTTTATTTGTTTGTGTTGTTTTTCTGACATCATTTTATTATTCCTTTGCAGATTTTAATTGCATTGATGTTGATTCATTATTATTGATTTACTCTTAATTAAGTACGTCTTTAATTAGTCGATACCAGTTCTGAGTATGTATTTCTAGACGAGACTACGGGATTTACAGTACCGGCAACTAATTAGCTTGCAAATCATAATTAGGCTCTACATTTCCTGTATACATCTGCTGCTTGTGGAGATTGGAGGCAAAAGCACATTCCTTCTAGAATTTTTGTTGATTTTCCAAAGGAGGCGTGAATTTTGTATGTTATCGTATTCGTATGGTATTATTGATTTGAAATAAAATATGCAATATTTAATTCTATAATTAATAAAAATATCTGCCTACGCGTGTTTTCTATTTCTCTGAGTAGGAATCGAAGAACTCTTAGGGCCTGTTTCACCACCTACGATTAAGTTCCTATTAACTTACTTGGCAGATAATTTCAAACAAAATCTGTTCATTTTTTATTTTAAATTATTCAGTAAGTAGTGGCTATTCGGACATCGCGAAATACCCCTTTTAGGGTCAGTTCACTTCACACCGAGACGTGACGGAAACGACGCTGCGCGCACTTTTAAATATAGTGATACAAAATATAAATTTATTTACTACACAAAAAGATACACATTTAATTGAGATAATTCGAAAATGTCCCGCGGCGTCGCGCTGCGTCCCAAGATGCCTCGCGGCGCCGGCGGCGGCGTAGTGCGACGCATCATGCCGCAACGCTGCTTCGCCGGCAGGCGTGGCGTGCAGTGCAACAGCGGCACGCGCTGCGGCTTGCAAAGCCGCGTGATGCAGCGCGACGCAACGAGGCGCTGCCTGAAGCTTTCGTGGCGACTCGTCTCTACTATTAGCTAGCGGGGCGGGAACTCGCGGAGTAGTACACACGTTCCCTGCGCCGCGCTGCGCTGTCACGATGCGCCTCGCGACGTCGCGATGCGTCTCGCGGCGCCGCGCTGCGCTGTGCGAAACCACTGGCCACTGGCTTAAGCAAATCGCGTCGCGTCACGTCTCGGTGTGAACTGACCCTTAGAGTAATGTCTACCGGACAAAAGTCACATTGCAACAAATGTCATATGTCACCACTATCACGTTCAATTTTGCTGCCAAGTTTATGAGCAATATCAATCGTATGATGTCTAGACGTAGAGGGTTCATTTAAAGCCGTGATGGTGCTACCAAGCTGGTTAGGTTTCGGGAAAATCATTAATATGAAAATTAAAAGACACCTCCCCAGGTTGTAAAACTTTCATATTGACCTATTTGCCTTTAGAAATTGCATACGCAACACTGATAGTTGAGATAACTGTTAGCTATGAACCTTCGCAGTCGTTGAAACTACGCGAACAATAACAATAATTGAGATAATTTCAGCGGACACGCGGTCTGCCTGACCCAGTGACTTGCGTACGCCTGCCGCATGCCGCTCGCTCGCTGATACGAACAATGATTAAAGTGCATTAGAGGTGATTTAATGTACTGATCAATCACTAATAGCGATATCAAATAATGAACGAGCCAATTAAATTACTGCATATATCTATTTCTATAAAAATGAATCCCTATTATTCCCTTGGTCATGCCATAACTTGCAAACGGCTGCACCAAATAGGATAATTCTTTTTTTGTCGTGTCCGTTATTCTCAGGACAAGGTTATAGGTAGGGTAAGTAGGTAGGTAGGATAGGTAGGTAGGTATGTAAGTAGGTTAGGTAGTTAGATATGTAGGTAGGTAAGGTAGATAGATAGGTAGGTAGGTAGGGAGGTAGGTGGGTAGACGGTTAGGTAGATACCTATGTAAGTAGGTAGGTAAGGTAGGTAGGGTAGGTAGGAATGTAAGTAGGTTAGGTAGGTAGGTAGGGTACCAACCCTACCTACATACCTACCTACACCTACCTACATATCTACCTAGATATGTAGGTAGGTAGAGTAGATAGATAGGTGGGTAGGTAGGTATGTAAGAAGGTAGATAAGGTAGGTGTAGATAGGTAGGGTAGATAGGTATGTAAGTAGATAGGTAAGGTAGGTAGGTAGTTTAATTAGGTAATAGGTGGGTAGCGTTGGTAGTTTGGGTAGCTAGGTAGGGTAGGTAGGTAGCCGTAGATAAGTATTTAGTGCTACCCGTGCGAAGCCGGGACAGGTAGCTAGTATTTGATAAACATAATGGTACTCACGCGAGAAAGCACTGGAGAGTCCTCCAAGTGTAGTCCTCCGACTTCTACTAGAGCAGGCACTAGAGGCCGTACTTCGTTGATGCTGAAATGGCTGTTAGACAGAACCAAACTATAGTTCTGGGCCAAAGACTCCAACTTAGGTCCGGGGCCAAATAACCGATCTGCTATAGCCTGGAAAAGAAAAAGTTTGTTAATAACCACTATAATATAAACAGCAACTTACTCATTCTGTATCGAACATATCCTGAAGAGACTACTAACCTGTGATGGAATTTGTGATTTGTATCTGTATAAAACCTTCGCTATGATAACCGCCATCGTGTTTGCGAATCTTTCCCATAGCGACATTCGCTGTCCGTATCCGACCATATAAGACGGAACATAGGCAGTTGCGTCAGGGTTACCTAGTTGGTCATTAACCCAGGGCAGCGGTACACTTGACAGAAAGCCGACCACCGGTGCTCCATATTTCTTGCCGAACGGAAGGAAACAGTCGCTCCCGAATACTTCAACAATGACCAGATCGAAGGTCTCCGTTGAATTGAATAGTGCTTTGACGGCGGGCACTTTGGCAACACTCTCGCAGGCGTCAACGCATTCTTGCATTATCTGTTCCAAGTTCCGGATAAAATCAGGTTTTATGGAATCGTGTTGCATTGTGAGATTGTTGACGATTTCCGGTCTGGTCCCAGCGAGACTTATTTGGTGCACGTTCGGTAGAGGGTTTTTCTGAAATATAAATACTTAATTGAACTATCATGGTAACTTTCAGGAAAGTACCTATAAATATTATTATTGTTTTCGTGACGGTATTGGACCACCACTACACATACATATCGAAAGCACGATTATAAAATTGATCTAGGATCAGCTATCATATTTTCGTAAACGATTACGACTAATCTGTTTCATTTTGACAGTTCAACAACATTCATTGCGTTATTTACGTTTTTGAGCCGATTTTTTTTCGAACTTATGAAGCAATGGATTAGCAATCTGTTTCAAAACGATTCCGGTTTTGATTGATCGTGTATTACGCAATTAGGGTACAGGTAGATGCCATCTAAACCCTATTCTGTTATAATCACGCAGCCATGTTAGGCGTAATGCCTTTAGACAAAATGGCGCTACCATTCACATGTACGGTCACATGACTTTTTCAATTAAGTCATTTTATCTGTGTATCTACATAATTAATAAAGTTTTGCAAGAAAACATGCGCACGCGACCCGGTAGACTATACCTACTTGGCAAATGATATCGCAAATTGATATACGACAGACGGACGAGACGTACTAAAGAGCAACCGAACATGATTATGAAATAAATAAGGCCACGTCGTAAAGTTTTTATGTATCCGGGATGACTTTTTCTTTTTAGCGTGTCGATAGCAATCAAATTAAGCCGGCCCAGAATTTGGCTACGAGTGTGGCACTCTTAGATGCGTTATTATTCTAAGGTGGAACCTTCATCAGCGTCCATCAGTTTCTATAGTGATGACTTTGAACACAGAATATACGCTTAGGACGTACGTTCTAAGTCTAGGACACAATCAAGAGGCAGGCAGCATGATCACGAAAAGTAAAAGAAATAGAGGGAGCTTTTTTTACGAAAAGGAACTGGACAGTGTTGTCGTGCCAAAGAATAGCGACATCACCAAATGCTCAACAAAGGAAAGGATAAAATCTTCATACTCAGTACCTAGAGTTTGTGTATACACTTAACTTTTTTTGGTATCGATTACGTAGCCTCTTTGTAAACATTTTTATTTATCTCTGTCCTCGACCTAACCTAACTTGGAATGAAGTCCGTATTTTCAATAATGACCGCGCGTAGAGTTCATCAATGTTATTTTGAATGTAGGTACTCGTCGATATCTATTTGACCGTTCACACTTCACTTAATGTCAATAACTATTGGAAACTATTGGGTGTCTGTTGCTGATCAGTGACCTTTATCACTTATTATTATTATCCATTAGTCATTCCAAATTAAGAACTCTGTGAAATGGGTTAGGTTAGAACTGTGACCAACCGCGCGCAAGCCGAGCGAGCGGTGCCGCTTCGGCGGCCAGCGAGCACTACTTCCAAGTAGCTCGCAGGTAGGCAGGCTAATTAGTATTAGCGCAAGATGCGTTACGTCGCAAGAAAGTTTGATACCAGCCGATTTATTCTGTAAAAATCTCTTCGTGAATACTTAGGGTGAACTGAGCTGTCATTCCACCTAATGCTAAAACACCTGCTACAAGGTCGCCAACCGCGTCCCGACAGAGGTAACATTGGTGGTTTACAACCGTGTAGATAATGATCTACGATCAAAGTTGAACAACTTTGCCAGTCGCCAACCTTTGTCAGGGACGCGGTTGGCAACCGTGTAGCAGGCACTTAAGGATGACACAATTGACAGCTCATTTCAAGCTCACTTAACCCAAGTTTTCATGGTGAGATTTTTACAGAATTCAGTGAAATTTCACAATTGGTCGGTTGCCCATAGATAGATAAACTATCGAAAAACATGCGTTAAATTGTAAATGGTTTGTTGCAGATCACAATTTTTCGACAGTTTATAATCTAATGGAAATAATACAGATATATTATAAACTAACGAAGTTCATGATCCAATCTTTTTCGCCTTTGTATCAACCGAAATACGCGAACTTTACACGTGGGTGAAAAAAGTCGTCGACCATGTAGCATACTTGCTCGCACGTCTATCAGCCACTTTTAATTTAATTTTGAGTAGGTATGAAAACTCTTTAATGAATCAAATGTCATTTCCATGAGTATTTTCTGGAAAATTTTAGCGTAATGAGCAAATCATGAGATGAGATAGTCTTAAGGAAAATGAGTTACTTTATAGCAATCTTATGCGTTCTAAGAATCCGTAATCAGCAGGTTTCGATTCGCCTGCACTTGACGACCTTTATGCTGTCCATAGGAGAAAAACTTTAGGAAAGATAATATAAGTACTTACCTATCTACTTTTACAAGGTTAGCGAGAAAAATATTTTGTTTCAGAATAAATATTTCTTACTTTGTTAGATCACACTGGAAACCTGTACCCTAATTACGTAATACACGATCAATCAGAATCTGGATCGTTTTGAAACAGATTGCTAATCCATTGCTTCAAAAGTTCGATGATAAATTCTGCTCAGCAACGTAAATAACGCAATGAATGTTGTTGAACTGTCAAAATGAAACAAATTAATCGGAATCGTTTACGAAAATGTGTTACACAATATAGATAGCTGTGCCTACTCAAAAAACATATAAAACACTCTTTTATTTTTACAAGATGACCTACCGCGATTTTGCCCGTAGAAAATTCATTTTTAGAGAAAAGTTAAATCCTTATGCAAGCAGTATAATCGATACCGCCATCTTCTAGGTCGTTTTTCAAGAAAGCATATTATATTTGATGTTCTAGACACCTCACCGCTTTGGTGGGAAACGGGCCTAAGATCGAAGAATGTCGAAAAGGCGGGCGAATTTTGAGCTGATAAACTTTTTCTAGATGGTTTGATACGGTATTTATGGCTCTACAAATGTATTTTTATTAAAATTAGTACCATTTCATTCTTTAACAATATTTTCAAATGAAAATTAGACTTATGAGGTCAGACTGAAAGACAGACAACAAAGTGATCCTATAAAGGTTCCGTATTTTTTCCTTTTGAGGTACGGAACCCTAAAAAAATAATAATACTGTGAAAGAGATTGGCGAAGGTTTTTGGTTCTTATCCATAAAATAATTAACTACGCATCAAAAAGAAAAACACAGAAAGAATAAAAAATAAATGGTACAATAAAAAACTGAGCAGCGAAATAGGACTTGCTCATTATACAGGTTCAATCATACATACCAATGGGAAGTGCGTGACGATTGTGAGATGGTGGTCCCTCCGGGCCAGTGCATCGAGGAGCCGTCCGTACATGGCGTGGTGACTTTTGGTGTTGGTGGGCAACACGGCGAGCAGGCGTGCGGCCCGCGCCGCCACCGCCCACGAGAGAATCAGCCATAAGAGTCGCGGCCTCATCACTCTGCTGCTCGTCTCCGTTTGCGAAGCCGTCTAGCCTGAAACCGCCGAACTCCCTACTGCTGATAAAGGCGCACGTCACCGCAGATAAGAGCCCGGCTCCGCTCTACCGCTAGGGGAACTTTCTACGACAACTTTTTCGAGATTTCTCATTGCTAGTTCGATTTCCGGCGCAAGAGTCATCGTGAAGTTCGGTTGTTAGAAAATAGCACGAAGTGATTTTGCTCTGTTAATTAAAATGATAGATGTGGATATATAACGTGCGGTTTCAGTGCATTAAGAATTAGCAATGGTGCGTGTGTGACGTGTTTAATTTGAATAGAGCTTATGCATTGCATCGGTAGCTCCTCCTTGGAATTGGTAAAAGTGTTACGTGGCGATCATTAACAATACCTCTAGCTTTTTCAAAGGATAAGCAGTAGTGAACTAGTAACGGTATACACACCTACGTAGAATCAACCTCTTTTTTGTGTGACGTACAAAAAAAAAACAGTTTTTTACCTGGGAATTAATTTGTGTGCCAAACAAATAAGAGAATAATGTTAATACATTGGGTGCAACAAACTTTTGCCGTCCTATTTGACCGTCAGTCGAGGTGAATCAATCGTTCGTGCATGCATATTATTATATCATCAAGCAAGTGCAATTTCCCGTCGTAATGTAAATTTTCTGTTTCCATTCACGATGTACTTATGAAATAAGGGCAATAATTTAGGAGTGCACCCAAAATATTCAACGTTGGAAAACAATAATTATGCTTTAGAGTTAGTAAAAGTCTTAAATTCACAAATTTATTCAGTCACTAACAGACAACGCACAGCCTCTGCTGGGTCTAGAAGCATGTCATTTTGCACTAGAGTTCCTTAAATAACGAAAATTCATCTCCTAAGGGGGTTAAATAAGGGATGAAAATTTCTGTGAAAGTTTTTGCCGATGGGAAATCCCACCGGACCAGACAAACGGCTTGTCCCTATAAATCGGTAAGAAAACAAGACTTGTTCAGGTCAAACAAAAGATTTTAATGTATTTTCGCCCTCATTAATGCTGATTACTTAAATGTTAATAGCATAAAATATAGTAAATATTTCTTTACAGTCCATCCAAATCAAATGCAAATAAAAACTTTTTACAAGAAAAACAACCTACTTCCATAAAAGACACTATGACACGGTGTATTGGTTTTGAATTTTCGTTTTTTGCCACCGACTTCCAAAATTAAAGTTATTTTTGACTTTGTAGTAAGTATCTCTTTTGGAAGTCGGTTGTTTTTTGTAAAAAGTTTTTACACAAATTCGAATACCAATACCTGCTATGTAAATAACAGTGACAGGAACTTATCATCATATCATCCACATAATATGCTAAGTGGGAAAAATACGTATTATTGAAGCTAACTCAAAAGCTACCCAGGAAAGTAAATAAAATTTATATGGGACCACCTCTGAAGTATGACCTACCAAACGAAAAAAAGAATAGTTTGGAAATTCCAAAAGTGCACGCCTCATAACACACATTCATAAACGAAAAAGAAATTCAAAACATAAGTAGTTTCTAACAAAAATTATCAATTTATCACTTTTCATGAACTATGTTTTGACTTCTGTTTTACCCATCAATATGGGTAAATTTCTAACCTCGCAATCCTTACGTAATGTCAAAGACTATTTATTTAGATATTTACGTTGTGGGTTGCTAGGCAACACTTTAAGACAGGGTTGGAAATATTTAGCTAGAGATATTTTATTTTAGTTAGTATTTTATTAATTATAATTAAACTACTTTGAATAAAAGAGCCATTTTCAATAGGGTTCCTTCTATGGCCGAAACCAATGTATTAAAAAAAAATTGACTCAATTAATTGATTTTATCGCAAGCTACAATGTTTTCAAGTTTCATAAATTGACGGACAGGAAATTTTTTTCAACTATTTTGATGTTTTTTTCATTACTGCTGCATTAAATCAATTGGTAAAAAGTAAAGTATTAATCTCCATTTAATCATCTATACAATGGTATATAAATTAAGTAGGTTCTGTGTACTAGCAGGAGTGTAACAATAAAAACAGTTGCAGAAATGGGGCAAAAAATATTTTTCGATCGTAGAGCACACTCTAATGCTTCGCATTACGAGTCGTTCAAAAGAAAAAGAACCATCAAAATTGGCGGAGCAATCGCGTAACAAACATAGTAAAAAAAAAACATACAGTCGAATTGAGAACCTCCTCCTTTTTGAAGTCGGTTAATAAAATAAGGGGAATTATAAAACGATCGAATAAGTATAACTTAGCGACTGATGATGAGATACTGTTTTAATAACTTGAGCGGTATGAATTTGTGTAAGCGAAAAATTAACTTAACTAACGACGAATCAATCTGCCTAGCCTTTTCCCAACTATCTTGGGGTCGGCTTCCAGTCTAACCGGATGCAGCTGAATACCAGTATTTTACATGGAGCGACTGCCTATCTGACCTCCACAACCCAATATCTGGGTAATACGATACCCCTTGGTAAGACTGGTGTCAGATTTTCGGGCTTCTGACGACTCGTAACGACTGTCAAGGATCCACGAATGACAGCCGGGACCAACGGCGTATCGTGCTTTCCGAGGCACGGAGGAGTCTCGGTATGTCAAGATGGTCACCCATCCACTGACCAACCCCGGCAAGCGTAGCTTAACCTGATGGATCGACCAGTGCGGCTTGTTATTACTTAGCCACGAGCTCCTCGACTCTCGACTCGACCACTTAACTAACGACGAATATTGATTAATAATAAAATCCAGAACGAGCTTACAAAAAGTGGGTTGTGATTAATCCATTTCAGATATTAAAATTCTAGCCGTGCGACTAAATTACTAAGCGAGCGACTAGAAATACAGAGAGGACAACTTCAATATTAAGTTAAAGACGATTTTTCCAATTGAGGTTATACATAACGAACTACTAAAAAGTTCACTTTAAACCACGTTTGGAAGCTGCTTTATTAATGATTATTGGTTACTGATATTCTATTTGAGGTCTTATGTTTTTTTATTTTGATACGATTGTTTAATGAAAACTACAGACTGTTTGATGCGAATAAGGGTGGAGCGACGAATCGATGCAGTCAGGTGAGTTGGGCTGCGGACCGGTGTTGCGTGTTTACGATGGGTATCCCTCTATCTGGCAGAATTTTGATGCTCCGAAGTTTATTTGGCATAACACACTTGGCATAAACTTCTTTAAACAAATATTTGTAAGGCATAAAAATTTGAAACGTACCCCTGCAAAACCGACTCCACGTAGTCTTGTCTGCCCTACCCCTAGAGTGTAATTTAAACCCGCGTAGGCCCGGAGGGGCTAGGCGGCCTGCGAGCTGAGGAGCAGGTAGTTGTAACTCTGGGCGTCGCGGCTGAGGCTGGCCGACGATAGCCGGCCAGCAAGACGAAGCTGCGGTGGTGAGCGTTAAAATCATCAGCGTCGGTAAGCTCGCGTGGGACCGCCGCCGGAGCCCCGCAGCGCCGGATTCGTGACAGAAACCATGCCTGCTGCATGTGGCAATAGTGTTTCTTCAAATAGTTATTTCATAAGAAAATTTAAAAAAAGAATGAGAGCTCATAGTACTCTGCTCATTATAGTATTTTTCAAAGTGGTTTTTCTATTCGAAACACTTCATTTAAGTTATAATGCCGCTCAGTATAAATAAATCATTTGCCAAATATTGAAAAAATGCAGGACGTAACGTTGACAGTTTGACACTCAAACAAATATTATGTCACTCACATTTATGAAGCTTCTCATTTTGTATTTTAAGTAACTCAAATTAGTGTTTGTAAGTTTCTGTTCTGTTGATTTCTCACTCGGAGTCAGTCGCTCACTTAGTAATACTATAACTTAAATTAATTATTTTTGTCACTTAAAGCATTAATTTACAGTCACTCGTTTAAATACTACCCTAAATATTTATTTAGATTTTCTGCAAGTTGTCCTAAATGGGCCGTATGAGCATGCAGGAGGAAGTGATGAATAGGGATGATGACTAAAAATAATTTTGTCCGTAGATAGAATCGCACGGAACCAGTCGAGCATCAGCCTCCGGTCCGCATTGATTCCATAAGTGTTCCGAGAGACAATTTTTCCACTACTAAAACTTACAATTTTTAGGGCTCCAACCCCAAAAGGTGTCAATGGAATGGAACCCTATTATAATATAAGCCTATTTTTGCTCACAAAAACTTCAACCTTCAAAAATGCACAATGAGATTCTTATTAAAAAATCGAAAAGTCTCGTGAAGAAAAACAAGTTTCTTTCGCTGTTTATTATCGTGAACTTTGTGACGGTCAAAAGGTGCAGAGTAAATGCGATAAAACTAAATTTAAAAAAATGATGGAAATTCATCATATCTTACATTATACAATACAATTAGTGACCTGTTTTGAGACTACCTATTCCCAATTAATTTGTATTGCTATCGAACTTTAAACCATTATCTTTTTATTCAAAATGTAGGTAAGTAACATACCTACAGACTTAATGGTAGATTGTTTGCCTAGGGAGCAAACAACAATTATAAAGGCGAGAGTGTTTCTTTGAATCCAGAGCGGCGCGAAGGATTCTAAACCGCCTTTTTTTACTTGTTTTAACCGCCTCTGTGGTCTAGTGGTTAACCCACCTCTCTCAGACCCAGAGTTCCAGGTTTAGATTCCCAGTGGGAGCAAAATTTTCTGCTCGGTTTGGTTGGTGGTAGGGCTTGTTCAATGTCCACCTGGCTAGCTACCACCATCTTATCTAAGTCTGTCGCCATAACAACAATGTTAAGGTGATATATTGAAAAAAGGGGACTTTTTCTTTTTCGTGTACCTTATTAGGTTTAAGGAATAGGGATTCAATATTTCGGTGTATGTTTTTTGACTATATGGCCTAGTATCCTGGAAAAGGAATACACGATACAATGAAATTTTCTCGATACAAAAAAATTGCAAAATTTCATCTATTTTTATGTTTTTTTGAGTATCACAGCGTATCGCTTATGAGTTATTTAATGGAATTTACTTTATAACATAGAGAGTAATCATATCAAGTTTTAAGCAAAGCAGTTTTAGTTTTAATAATACTTTTAATTTATAAAATACGGCATTTGGTTTTGGCACATATGCTGTTTTATTCCGACCGAACACACAGTATCGTCATCTCTTCTTTCGCCTATAAAAAGTATTGTCATCACTTTCGTTCGTTCATAAATCAGTCGCTCGGTGGAGCTCTTCGACGATGAGGCTATGTCATTTTTTTCCAGATCGGTGCTGTCAGATGTACGTAATTTGAATAATTATATTTACAGGAAAAATCGAGTTCAGCAGATTTAAGTTATTTTAAAGTAAAATTACTGTCGAATAGGCATATAAACTGCGTATAATAGAATAAATTTACGTGACTGTGAACCAAAATAACAATTATTTTTGGCTATTTGTGACGTCATATATATAAATTATTTATTAAATATGGGGAGAAAAACCAAAGGAAAACTAAATAAAGTACAACATTTGGAACACATGAGGGCGAGGGCTCAGCACATGATCCCAGTGTAAAAGGTAAGTAAACAATAATTGTTTCTATATACATACTTACAATATCTAATGGGCTCATGAGCTACTTTTGTTGTGGGATTGTTCTATTGTTGATAGATGCTCAATTCCCATCCAATCCATTCGTAACAATAGACTCATTTTACAGGGAATCAATAGAAATTCATGATGATAACGAATCGGAGTCACCACCTTTACTCATCAATTTGTACAACTGGCAACAATATATCCTACCATTGCAAAGTAAGTACTGGGTAAGCACTCAATTTTCTAGAACATAATGTCTGTTTTATTTTTAGTAATTATAAAGAAACAGGATAAAACGTATTACTATTGATGTTACAAAAAGGTACTTCAAAATTGTGTTATTGCCAAATAATACTGTCGTTCTGAAGTTAGGTTGCGCATGCGTGCCGGCCATGCGCGCTACTGTTTTATAAGGCAGATTGACTACTGCGCAGTCATTTGTAATCTACGTCAGAGCGGCTTCAGGACGCACAGTGGGCTGAAAATCGATCTTCATAGACTTAGGGAACAACTTAGTAATTTTTTTCATTTTACGGCAGAAATGGGTTTAGGTATCGTATAATGATCAATTTAATGCTATTTCAGTTTTACAATAAACCTTTTCTTTTACTTTATAGCACTTGCTTGAAAAAAATGTATGGAGATATATATAAAAAAAGCATAATCATTTTCTAGGACTGCATCAAGGTAAAAAACAAAAACTCGTTATTGTGAATTAAATTGGGGCAAAATAGTTAACAGGAAAAGAAAATCGAGTTGCACAACTAATGTCATATATTTGGATAGGGGACACATATACAAACATAAAACTTCAAATAACATAACAGCATAAAGCGTCACGTTTCTGAGATATTCAAAGATAAAAATAACAATCGTTAATAACGAATTTATTTATTTATATTGTAGTTACTTCATGTTGTTAAGTTATTTACACATGAATTAATTGACTACACCTAGTGGATAAAACATAAGATTTTTTAATCATATTCGGTATAAATAATATCATCCAAGAAGGCAGCTGGAGGCTGAATAGGATTTTCTTGGTGTCGCGCCCATGCCATGCACCATATAATACATATTTCATTATGTCACACGTCCTCATTCGGTGTGGAGTATACATATATTTTTGTCTCTTTCACTCTTAACTAAAATATTACCTATGAACAATCCTTGTTTCAGGGTTCAGTTTTCGACTTATATTTCGGTGAATAACTCCGAATCCTGACGCTTTAGGATATTATGTTACATGACATTTTTAAATTGTACCTATACGTGTCCTCTATCTAAATATACAACTTTCCCGCGACTCTGAAAAAAAAAATGGCGGCTTCACGTTAGGGCCACCCTCGATACAAAAATCTTCAAACCCCTTTTATTTATATTATGTTAAAAAAATTGTAAAACTAATATATTATTTCAGAACTAAACATTTTACAACAACAAAATCCAGACCCTGAGTATGATCTTCAACGCAGTCATCGTGCAACTACTTAGTCAACTATTCTAATAATATTTAAAAATCAAACATTTTCCAGGACTTTATCAAGGTAAAAAACAAAAATGCATTTTTGCGAACAAATTGAGGCAAAATAGTTAACAAGAAAATTCTGTTTATATTATGTTAAAAAAATTGTAAAACTAAATATTATTTCAGAACTAAACATTTTACACCAACAAAATCCAGACTTCAACGCAGCTTTCGTGCAACTACTTAGTGAACTCTAACATATTTAAAAATTAATTATTTTCCAGGACTGCATCAAGGTAAAAAAAAAAGAATGGTTCACCTTAAAAAGTTTAACAAAAAGTCCGCAACGGCATACGTCTATCTTCTAAGGATGGCCCACAGTATCCATTTTTATCTTTTACAACTTGATAAAAATTTCATTGTTATTTCCGAAGCTATTATGACCGTTATTTTAATAATCCTTATCCAATAAAATATGTTATTTAAATTGGGGATTTCGTTTAGATTAAAATATGCCTTGATATCATATCATTTAAATGAATAGTTTAAAAGATATCGCAGATTCAAAATTACGCGTAGCAAAATAATTTTATCGTTGACGCGAACGCGGGCGCAGCGGTAGGTAGGAGTCTATGACCTCCTCGGCTTTTAGGTATGTAATCTCGGTGGTACGTTCCCGTGGGATATTTTGCGACATCTACGAGGGCGAAGCCGCGCGTAAAAGCTAGTAAATTATAATTTGCTTCACAAGCAGTAAAAAATTATAAATTAAATAAGGATAAATTTATCCCAACTACGGAACCCTTCATGCCGTGCCGGTTTTTATATAAATAATACAGAAGATTAATTAACAATTTTTAATTTCATGTTGTATAACTATAATTAATAAATATTTTAGTTGATAATTAAATATTTTGTATTATTTGTGTACTCCATAGCTCGCTATGTGCAAAAGTTTCATAGACCGAGATAAACTAACGTTCCGTACTCAGCACGCACTATTTTCATAGATAAATGTTTCCGTCTTTATCTTGCACTTTTAGTTTGACAGTTGTGCGGTAGTGACAAGAATAATGCTTTACCGCTACAATGCTAAGCATGCTAAATAAGTAATATTTGAAATTCCGGTCTGCGATTTCGTTAGTTCAACTTTTGGTCACTGGTTCAGATAAGTTTGTATCGGTGACGTGGCAGCCGACCACTAAAGATGGAACCGCCACTCCCCGCGTGCGGGGGAAATAAGCCACACCCTTTAAACTAATATTTATTTTCAGGGTAGGCCCTTAACAGCATTGTTGTGTTTTGGCAATTAGAGATAAGATAGCCAGTTCCTGTGTGGTTGAGGATTCCGGGTGAAGCTCGCTTCCATTTTTGGCCTGATCATCACTTACCATCAGGTGAGATGCAGGCCAAGAGCTTCCCCTTTGTGGGTAAAAAATAAATAAAGTAGAATCCTGAGCGCAGCGAGGGCTTCAAAGTACATCACTCGAGCTTAAAATAGTGTTGCTCCCGAGGTGGACACTCTACTTTTTGTCACCCTCTATGAGAAAATAAGTAAATGCAACTAGGTTTTCTGGATTTAATATAATATTTTCCTTCTCACTACTTGAGGAAAACTCTTTATAAAAGTAAAATCCGAATTTGAGTAAACAATTACGAACGAAGGTGGAATGTTTTTCGCGTGTGTTTTATTTTTCTCAATTATTATTTTTAGGGTTCCGTACCCGAAGGGTGACAAACGGAACCCTATTCATAAGCCTCCGCTGTCCGTCTGTCTGTCAGCGAGCTCTATCTCATGAACCGTAATAGGTAGGCAGTTGAAAATTTCACAGATTGAGCATTTCTATTGCCGTAAGAGCAACAAATAATAAAATTAAAAAATAAAGGGGGGTCGCCATACAATAAAATTAAATTTTGAAAAAAAAATTATCTGACCCAGGCATGTGGGGTATCATTTTCTAGAGCTCATCGAGTAGAGAATAAATATAATTTTTATTTGTTTTTATCTTCAAAAATGATGAATTAGGGGGCCGTAGAAGTTGTCTGTTTTAGACCATTTTTGTACGAGCTCTATCTCAACAACTAAACAAATTAGGAATTTGAAACTTGTGTGTATCATGTAACATATACTGTTTGTAGTCAACAAATACTAAAAACGCCGATTCATAACGTATTTTATATAATATGGGCGATTTTCTGCAACTTAAAGTAATAATTTTGTATTTCATGCTAATATTAAGCGATATAAATTCCACAGATAACTATTTAATAGTCGGAGTAATGACATGGAATTAGTAAGTACCTACTATCATGGCAGCATATACTATTTCGATCATTTAAATTTCGATCATCCAAAAAGGTCTACAAAATAAACTTTCTTCACAAGATTTTAAAACCGGCCAGTATTTTTTGAGTTTAAGAACTTTATCGACTTTTTTCAAAGTATCCCTAGACGGTGTTGATGTGTGTACCTCGTGTTAAAACTACACTCCAATAGACAATATATTCAGTAACATTGAAATGAATGCTGGCACATACAGTGTACTATTCAGTTACCTAGCTTAAACCGTTGTGGATACAATTTCATATTGAGAAAAATTATTGGTGTAAAAATATTCGGTCAATGGCCTTCGGCGCGGGAGATATTATAGTGCACAAGTGTGTGCGCAGACACGAGTGCACTCTCTCTTCCCTCACTGTCATAGTCCGATGGGATGTGTAAAAATAATAAGTAAGAAATAATAGATTTCTGTATGACTATCAAAAATTACGTAAATAAATACCTGTATTGAATTGACCCGTGCGTTTGCACTGGCGAAACATCACGACAAAACATGTTGAAATCTCTAGTTCCTGTCAAACATTGTATGAAAAATTGACAGAAAATAGAGATTCCAACATGTTTTGTTGTGAATGTTTCGCCAGTGCAAACGCACAGTTACTTATAATTAAAATTTGGCGTACTACTTACATTCTATTTTGTACAATATAGTCTGATGTAGCAAGAGAAATCCTTTTATTTATAAGTAACTAGCTTTACCCGGCCTGGCTTCGCACGGTTAGCACTAAGTACTTATCTACGGCGCATCTACCTTTCCTAATTACCTATTTCTACCTAATTACCTACCCTACCTACCTACCCTACCCTTCTTACCAGGGTAGGTAGGTACCTAACCTACCCTACCTACCCTACATATCTACCTGCTTACCTACCATATATACCTATTTATACCTACTAATACTATGTTAGTAGCAAATAAATAACTTTGACTTTAGTTAATGCATGTTACTGGATAAAGTTAACTTAATATTTTTCTCTTAAAATAAATGAAATATACTCCTACACCTATATTTTAACACAACAACATTTTCTCATTAAAATTAGATAATTTCTTTACAAATCTTTGTTTTTTTATAGCGCCTCTGTTGTTACCTTTACGAAAGTATTACAAAAATTCATAGTGTTATATCTTGTACGACATGGTATGGAACCCTTCGTGTGCGAGTCCGACTCGCACTTGACAGATTTTATTTACAATTTTCTTACGCGCGGTTTTCTTATACAGCCTGTTACTTGTCCATACAATGTTCGTGATTGATCTCTTTGGTGATTGGAACTTATACTAACAATATCCACATTCCAAATTCAAATCACTTTTAGATCCTAGGGATTAAAAAGCCATTTTAGGCACTGTTTTCGAAGAATAAACTAGCTCTTTTTGAATAGATGTGATTAAAATAAAAATATAAAAGTACATAGAGAACAAGGGGAAAAAAAATAGGGCATCAAAAAATTCGTCCACATCGCTGTCAACAGGAAAAGTGCCCAAAATGCTGGAAGCATTGCCACGTTGTATCGCAATGCTTATTGATCCTTTGGCCAAAAACTAGGCCAGCCTTCTGGTCACGTGAAGAGTGGGCCAACCGCTTGGCGATGTCTCGAAAAACTAAGTGGGCACTCGGACCCCATCCATGCCCATGGCCCTAGTGTTTCAACCCCAAACGGCTCTAACATATGAGTCCCAATAAGATTGGAGTATTTGCGCTATTTGAGGTTTTTTGCACTTGCAGCTGCTGCCCCAGCACAGCCTGCCGTGCTAGGAAGATGGGATAGGGCAAGAGTGTCGGTCGCCCGAGGTCACATTTAAAATGTGTGACTGTTTCTATCTAATTAGAGTGAATGCCGAATGTAAATTAATTTGGGAGAGTCTGTCCGAAATGTAGTTGAAGTTTTTGATTATTTCGTCGATGAAAAGAGAAAAGCTGTCTTCTAAAATTGGGCAACTTAGGAGGTGCAGTGAACTTTTTTCTACAATTTTGATTTGTGAGCGGTTTTGTTGTCTGTCGGAAGTGTCAGAAAGGTAAATTTCTCATTTTGATGGCTTAAGGTCCAAGCCAATCGAATTAAACTGTTATTTGAAGAGTTGTAAGTCTTTTAAAACAACGGTGTCTACATCACCTCCATCATCCGTGTTCCATCATCTAAATACCACACGTTACATTTTGAATTTAGTTTCTGGATAATTGGATGAATAGCCAAGCTGAAAATTCACCACATTCTGAGAGGTTCACCTTGTTGGCATCCTACTGCAGATTCTAAAAAATTGTCCTAGTATAATAATTTTGAAGGGTCACAGACTCACAGGTACCCTTCTAAATTATTATACAAGGCCACATAAAACCATCGGGTAATTTCTATTTGACTTCAGCCAACAAACGTGTTAGGTTTAGAGTATAATATTATCGATATATAGTAGGTATTGAAAGGGGATGTAGTGAATTGTAAAGGTCAAACTACAGTTCGATTCTTAAGAAATAATTAATGAAATCACTCGCCACTGCACTGATATATTATCTTACGTGTTTAATTATTACGTGTGCAATTATATTTCATGTTTTACTGCAGCTGTTAAAGAAAATGATGATAAGAATGTTTTGTTAAACCGCTTGCGGCTTGGCATAATAATTATATTTTGTGAGCTCTCTGTATCTAGCTCCCCTTATTGCTAACGTAGGGCTATTTGGCTTGGTAATTAGTGTTGCCAGATGTCCCGAAATGCACGGAACGTCCCGATTGCCTAGGGTCTGGTGACACGTCCCGATTCACCCTTGATCTAGACGCCGAATGTCCCGATTTTTCACTAACCTTCTTTAGTCTGTACTTTGATCGATAATTTTGTCAGGAAAAACTATTTTATTATATTTGTAAGCTGTTAACTACATCAAAATATTTTTGCTTTTACATTTTCTCACCAAACTCGCACTACATACCTAGTCATCCATCATAAAAGTTTTTTTTTTTGTAACCATTGTAGTGTAGCTGTCTTGATTTGAAAACTAACTTCGGAGGAGACGAACTTCGCCGTCTTCATCTTCCAACTAACAAGTATATTTAAATGCCTTTGCAATTAACCTTGTTGGTAGTCAGGGCAAGGCGTCCTAAATCCTAATTCCTTCTCCACTGCGTTAAGATTATAACTATCTATCGTCTTTCTCCCTAATGAGATGCTATACGTCGAACTGTAATGAACGTTGTACTTACTTGGTAACACTCAGAAGCAGCAGGTGGCAGGTGTATACAGGTTATGGGGCAACCAAATGACCCCTTATGACCCCTATGTAAATGTCAACCATTTTCGAGTAATTTGACATTTTAAAATGAATAAAATAAAAATATTAAATTTCAAATTACTCGAAAATGGTTTACATTTGCATATAGGAGATCAGCACCCTAATTACGTAATGCACGATCAATTTCAAATTGAAACCAATTGAAAAAATTTGCCAGTCCATTGCTTCATAAGTTCGACAAAAAAATCTGCTCAATTTTTTTGTCGAACTTATGAAGTAATGGACTGGCAATCTTTTTCAATTGGTTTCAGTTTAAAATTGATCGTGCATTGCGTAATTGGGGGGCAGAATGGTATAGATTCCCCATTCGATGTATTGTAATTAATTTTGAGTTAGTATGTACCTACCTACCTAACTTGAACGTAGTTTTTCATAATAAATGTTATTGTTTCAGTTACGAGGTTCAGGTGGAGGCGGAAGGTCGTCGGCGCGGCCTGGGACAACGCGTGCTCATCGTGCTAGAAAAGCTCGCTGCCGCCACGCGTATGCGCTGCGTACGCCTCACTGCGCTCACGCATAACCCCTCCGCGTCCGCCTTCTTCAGAGCATGCGGGTAAGAAACAATTTTATTGTAGTGAATTTGTGATACAATCATATTATTATAATAACTACACATAATTTTGAATATACATAGGTAGGTATGGTCAGCACGTTTACTCAACATCACCATTTCATATAATCGCTGAAAGTTAATATTTTAACATATACATTTCCTTTCTGTTCCAATTTTATTAAATATTTTTCTCAAAAATTATGATTAAAAAACTGAAGTGGTAATCTACTTTCGTTGCTGACTGCATTGCACACTGAGGTTACTAACCGCGTATACAAGCCCCCTAAATGATCAGACGCCAGCACATCAAGTTACTAGAATCTGTCAAATTTCTTTAATAGATTTTCAACTTTATCGCTAAAGAATAAGGTTCAATGTTGATTGAGAAAATTTGACAGATTGGAGTAGGTTGATGTGCTCTCGTTAGTACTGTCAACGCTCGGCGGAGCGCTGACTGTCCCTGGATAAATAAAACACGTGTTTGTGATATAGGTAACTGGAATACTTATTTAGAATCTTTCACCAACCTATACCTAGAACAATTACCTAACGCTAGAAATAACATTTACAAAATGAGATCTGTCTATTGCAAAAGTAAACTCGCAATGATCTGTCACCACGACAAGTGTCAGTTCAAGTTTTCAAAAATTCATAAAGGAGAATGCTCAAGCTCCATAGAAAAAAAAACCAGCTTCGGGGGAAAAGCGATATATCTCAAATCATCAATAATAATAAGTACTGAAATAATAACCAGTCATGATCGTGATCCTTACTGGCAAACATATAAAAATTGCCAGTTTTATTATGCAGATTATGAAGTCGTCTATATAAGAAATTGATAATGAGTTTTAATTACTTTATTCAAAAATATTATGTTAAAATGGGAGCTTGGCTCATATTATATTTTTTTACAATGCTTAAAGTCGTTGAAAGTACTATGGATATATTTATTGTAACAGAAACTTCGAGAGTTCGACATCAAAATAGTCAGGATTTAACAGAATCGTCACGTGAAAATACCATTGTTAACAGCGATACTACCTATGATATTGATTCGATAGTTTGGAGTCCTATATTATCGCCATCAGCGCCATCTATACTATCAATAATTATATAATCACGTGAGGACACTTGAACTTTTGGGAGTAGAGGTGAAATCAAACCAGAGTGTATTTATAACATTTTTTATTTGCTGTTTTAGAGGTATGAGGAACAGGGTGTAAAGTTCACTCATCCTCTATAGAAAAGGGAGGATCCACCGACTAGATGGGTGTCGTGTATGACGGGCAACTGCCCAACGATAGATGTCAGGATCTTGTATATATGTCGAACTTTGCTTGCGCGATGCAGGATTTTGATGCGTAGTTTGCATGTGGCTTCACAGTGCTAGTTGAGGTTCCAGTGAGTCGGAACCGGGTGCCGCATAGTTCGTGGTGAGTCGAAACTGGGTGGCGCTGCATTATGATCCAGTGACTTGAATGTGATACAGCGCCGGGTTGTGGCTGACTGTTGGCGTCGACGAGGAGAGGGTAGAAAGGGCTCTGTTGTGGACGAGCCAAACGTGCAGTGTGCTGTTTCAAAGTTGCTGCTGAAGCTGAAGGTGATGACAAGGAATGTTCGTCCGCTGCATGCTGGTGGTCAGGACACCCGTTGAAGCCGTGGATGCCGGCTGGCTGTGTGACTCAACGATTGATGTCGCGATCTTGTATATATGTTGAACTTTGCTTGCGCAATGTAGGATTTTTGTGACGTCATGTTTTTTATACGTAGTTCGCATTTGTCTTCACAGTGCCAGTGGACGAGCATTCCTGGTCATCACCATCAGCCTCAACAGCAACTTTGAAACAGCACACTGTACTTTTGGCCCGTCCACAACAGAGCCCTTTCTACCCTCTCCTCGTCGAAGCAAGGTACAACCCGCGCTGTACCACATTCGATTCACTGGATCATAACGCAGCGCCACCCAGTTCCAACTCACCACGAACTATGCGGCACCCGGTTCCGATTCACTGGAACCTCAACATATATATACAAGATCCTGACATCTATCGTTGGGCCGTTGCCCGTCATACACGACACCCGTCTGGTCGGAGGATCCTCCCTTTTCTATAGAGGATGAGTGAACTTTACACCCTGTTCCTCATATCTCTAAAATAGTAATGTTATAAATACACTCTAGTTTGATTTCACCTCTTCTCGCAAAACTTCAATAATTGTCCTCATGTGATTATATAATTATTGATAGTATAGATGGCGCTGATGGCGATAATATAGGACTCCAAACTATCTAATCAATATCATAGTATCGCTGTTAACAATGGTATTTTCACGTGACGGTGCTGTTAAATCCTGACTATTTTGTTGTCGAACTCTCGAAGTTTCTGTTACAATAAATATATCCATAGTACTTTCAACGACTTTAAGCATTGTAAAAAAATATAATATGAGCCAAGCTCGCATTTTAACATAATATTTTTGAATAAAGTAATTAAAACTAATTATCAATTTCTTATATAGACGACTTCATAATCTGCATAATAAAACTGGCTATTTTTATATGTTTGCCAGTAAGGATCACGATCATAACCGGTTATTATTTTAGTACTTATTATTATTGATGATTTGAGATATATCGCTTTTCCCCCGGAGCTGGGTTTTTTTAAGCATCCTCCTTTTATTGGAACAAAAACAGATTCACAATTTTTGGTGTTTGTTAACAGCTACATTAGTTTTAAAAAAACTGTGTTGCAGCCATTAGCGCCCACCTCCGAGACAGAGACGTCGGCGTTCCAACATTTGTAGTATTTATAATACAAAATTATAAAATAAAAAAATGTTATATATGAATCTAAAGTAAAGGTAGGTGTATAACTATTTAACTGAACTAAAATATTATAATAAATTATGAATCATGAGGTAAAAATTTATATGCGCACAAAAACTAGCGTTGTCATGCCGAAAAAGATGCGACGTAGCCTCATACGAGCAAACAAAATGACATGATAGTTCACATCAGCCTAGAAGGGGTTAAATGTAATAAAACCTCGTAAAAAAATGGCTTAAACTTCATCGAACGTTATGTAGTCTGAGGGAGGAAAACTCAGAACTGCTTAAGATTGACCGCACGTCCGTACCTAACTCATGAACTCACTCCCAAGGAAAGAAAAAAAATCTCCAAAATTTATCACTAAATAGTCAATATTAAGCCCCAAATTGTGAACTGTCGATCCTCAATCATTAGCAGACACCAAGTATGTAAAACAAAAACGTTTTGCGAAGGCTATGCGTATATGGAAACTTTTGACTTCGTACAGGACTTTCTGCTTTTATTTTACTTTGTTTTCTAGGATTCCGTACCTTAAAAAGGAAAAAACGGAACCTTTATAGGATCACTTCGTTGTCCGTCTGTTTGTCAGTTTGTCAAGACCCTTTCTCTCAGGCACTCGTGGGGGTATCAAGTTGAAGATATGTCAAATACATAGGTCTATGGGCCCTTGGAGCTATAAAAAACATCAAGCTTCTAAGTCAACGCAATAAAAAAATTGCCATTTATGCAAACATATTTTGATACTCGCAAATAAATCAAAACAGGGTACTTCCCGATGACTAAGAATCATGAAATTTGGCAGGAAGCAAGGTCTGACCGCACATGTAAAGGGAAAAGTTCGAAAATCATTCATTTGTTGTTTTATCACACAATTTTTTTGCGTTTGTTTTCCCACTTACATTTGCAGTTGGAAAATTGACCGTGAGTTCGTGACGTATGTCGATGTAAGGGAGAGAACATATTATCCACTGCAAAGTTAAGTTTTTTTTTGGGATAAATTCATCCCAACTTCGTAATCCTTTATTGTGAGTGGTCCGACACGCACTTGGCCGGTTAAAAAATAAAGTATTTATATTTCTATGAGTGTATTCAGTTTAACTTCTTTAAAACATACTAAGTAGCCTGGGAGTAAGACTCCTAGACCTTCTTTTTAATTTATTTACTTTTGTAACGAAGCTTTCAATTTAAGCACACGAGCAATTTTCCTTTAGTACTGCTTTCTCTTTAATTGTTTATAACACATTGGCGTCGTAATGAGACATTAAGAAGCCTATTCTTATATTATATCTTCTTTCGCTATAATAAACACTAACCCGAATATTATCACCTACAGCTTCGACTGTTTGACGATTTCCCACATATTTATCCAGATCAACGACTACTTTAATTTCATTCTCATCATCTCCGACTGCACGTGACTCCACGGCATCCTCAACTAACTCTTTGTTGCCTTCATCTAACTCTTAAACAACCTTCAATTCATTAACTTCATCTGGTGTCAATGATAACTGCTCATCCTCCTTTATTTCGGACGACAGCGAGGATGATAATTATGGTATCATCCTCGTTGGATTGTGAAAATTATGTACTAAAATTATCCTCACTTTGATCATCAGTGATGTTATTTTCATTAGATTCCAATTCGTGATCATAATGCCTATCCTGATGCTCTGAAACATAGCTAGATATAATAAAAGGACTGGCTGATCCGAATTCACAACTACTTCCTCGTGTTCTTTCTCGAACACTTTATTCGTCTCCTCATCATTGACAGTGCTGCACTCCAGGCAGCTGTGCTTGTCATCATCATCGGCATCACTGCCTTCTTGGCAGCTTTGCTTATCATTTGTCGGTTCCTCTTGTCTTTCACTAGAAAATAAATCGGCATTACTCTCTACATCCCCAACTTTTTGCTGTCCGTACTCCTCAGAGAGACCTCGCGTAGGTTTTATTTTCTTGGACTGTCCTAGATATCCTTACTAAGTAACATCGACATGAGAACTTAGCTCTCAACTCCTCACAGATCAACTAAAAGTTCATACCTTCGTGGTATGTATAATTGTGAAAATTTAGTTCAGAGTCCTGCAGAAACGCGCGCATTATTAGTTAGCGCCCAATCACTTTCATGCCACTCATTGCTGGCGGCAATTAGCTTGAACTCTTCTATCAAATTCTCAAGGCATACGTCGTTGATGCCCTAGGAAGCCATCTCAACGAAAAAAAAATCGGCGCCCTCCAAGATGTCAACGCTCAGTGGAACGTTGACAGTACCAGGATGAATAAAACAATTGTTTGTGATCTTTTAGTTTTTACATAATTTTATTTTATTTTATATTATCATGTCATGCGCTTGTCAGCTCCGGGGGACCGACTCTCTAAAGTTTTCTTCTTTTCTTTATAATTTGTATTGAGATCAAGGTTATCTTATAATTATGCCATAGTTATTAAAATAACTAGAAAAGGTTGTATCCTACTAATCCTTATAAATCTAAAAGTTTGTACCTATGTTTGGATGTTTGTTACTCAATTACGCAAAAACGGCTAAACGGATTTGGCACACAGATAATTTATAATCTGGATTAACACATAGAATACTTTTTATCTCGGTCCACGCGGCCGAAGCCGCGAGCGAAAGCTTGTATTAACTAAATAAGTTAAGATCTCTACAATACCTACCTCCCAAATTCCATGAATCGATTCCATTTGTTTTTAACAGGTACATTTTGGACGAGACAAGTCCGGAAAAAGAGGAGGCCGCTCACTACGAGATCCTGAGCAAGTCCACTGAAAGCCAACAAGGAGATGAAACTCCCGAAGAGAAATGCCCGCTGAGCGAGGGCATGCGCGCAGTCCAAGTGGCGAATACTCAATGACCCTTACTTTAGTATTGTCTAGTCACGTGTAGAATATTTTCCGTGGGTATTAGCGCGAAGAAAGCACGCGAAATTCAAATATTCTTCTTACGTTTGTTCGAATTTGCAAGAATTAAAATGTTCAATCATAATCAGCCTATTAATGTTCCCACTGCTGGGACACAGGTCTCCTCTCTGTGAGAGGGAGTGGGCTGTAATCTAGTCTTAGAATTTTAGGTTCTAAGACATGCCGGTTTCCTCACGATGTTTTGATTCACCGTTTTGAGAGCAGTAGTGATGAAATTATTTACACAAAGTAAAGCGCCTGCTTGGGTTCGAACCCACGACCTACATCTCGTAAGTCGGGGCCGTTCCCCAGTGGGAACGGCCCCGACTTACGAGATGCCACCACTGCTCTCAAAAATCTCAATACAACTCTCTAATTCAAATTACCCTATCTTAATGACTATTTCTTGAAATCATATATCATTTCAGTCCAAGAACCAGTTGATGATTATAATTCTGAAAATACATTATTACGGCCGCGAATCATATTTTAGGGTCGGGCCACACCTGTCGAACGTTCCGCGGCGGAACGTTCGGTTGAATACGCTCCTAATGTTTTTCAAGTTACCTATGACACATCAGCCGAACGTTACGTCCATAGAAATATGACGCGACGGAGCGTTCCGCCGCGGAACGTTCGGCAGGTGTGGCCCGACCCTTAGGAGGAACGGAACCCTTATAGTTTCGCCATGTCCGTCTGTCCCCGGCTTAACTCAGAGACTGTACTAAAAGTAGAAATTGGCATTCACGCCGACAAAGTGGTAAAATAAAATCAACCGACGCGACACCGGTAATTTTTCTACCGTGAAGTTTTCTTAGAAATTGTTAGAACCGCGTCGCGCCGGTCTGCACGAGCCTTTCAAGTGCCCCCCCCAGCTGTCAGCTAGCTAAATGGTTGGTTTTCGATATGTGGAAAAACTGCAGTAGTACAACGAAATTAAAAGGAAAACTATCGCAGCTAAGTAGGCTTTACAAGTTACGATACGACATTAATTTTATTTCAACTTTATACCTCCACGCGTTCTTGAGAAAAACGGTCTTGACAGACAAACGGACGGACGGGCGGATGGACGGACAACGAATTGATCCTCATAAGGGCCTCGTTTTTTTTCCTTTTGACTTACAGAACCTTAAAACGTAAGAAAAAATTTGAATTTCGCGAGCTACCATACACATACATGTGTTATCTAGAATTATAGAAAGTAAATACAAAGAAACTGAAATCCTCTTATCATGATATTTATTCATCATAAGTTAACAAGAGACTTAAATCGATATTATTTTTACCCGACTACGGCGAAGCAAAAAGGAGGATTATGAATTTGGCCGGTATGTATGTATGTTCATCTGTTCCTTCATAACTTCTAAACTGCTCATCATAATTGGACAAATGAGGTATCGTTGAAAGCGTCTTGATCGTCCGCTGGTTATAGATAGGCGTATGTGACGTCGACGTCACATTAAATTGACGTAATCTGTACGATTTGTGCCCAAACACGTGTGACTTCGGATTTTTAATTTGTATGTCTTTAATGTCTTGTTTGTATCTTTTTTGTTTACTTTAGGCGCAAGCCACACATAAATGGCGTCGAGCGAGGACACGGCGCGGGCGGCTTCCTGTTCTATTCAAATTTTATACCAAGTGCATATAAATAAACCGCAATTTAGGATACACGGAATACGTCATATCCACGCCCGAGCCACGACATTCCGTGTATCCTAAATTGCGCTTTATTTCTATGCACTTGGTATAAAATTTGAATGGAACAGGAAGCCGCCCGCGCCGTGTCCTCGCTCGACGCCATTTATGTGTGGCCTGCGCCTTACTGTCGTAGTTGGGTTTTAGTTTTTATAACTTTTATGTTGTACGTTGACGTAGCAATTGGTTACTTCTTAATAAACTAAAGAATGTAATATTTTGTCTTTAGTAGATAGAATCAAATCATAGTACTTATCTACCTATAGTTATTATTAGATTGTTATGTAAGGGTTGAAAGGAATCAATTCCCATACGAGGTATTTAGGCTATAGTCCGAGTAGGAATTGATGCCTTTCACCCGTGTTAAACATTCTACTTTTCATTTCGAATATAAGGAAAGTAAAAAATTGTATTTCTAAAATATTTATTTATATTTTAATAACATGAGTAACCGATAGATGTCGGATAGTGTGATACTATGTCGTTCGCGTAGCGCGTAGTAAACAGTAATAATTGCGCGGTTCAGGATTTGTGTGACGTCAGGATTTGTGTGACGTCAGGATTTGTGTGACGTCTGTACCCTAATTAGGTAACACACAATCTATCACAATTTGAATAGTTTTAAAACTAATCGATTGCTTCATAAGTTGGAAAAAAAAATCTGCTCAACAATGCAACGTAAAAACCGCAATAAATATTGTTGAACTGTCAAAATTAAACAGATTAATCGGAATCGTTTACGAAAATGTGTTGCGTTGGTCTTAGTTGGCATGTATCGATGTAGATGGCGCGACAAGTAAGGATCCGTAAGGCTGCCTGTCCACTGGAGCGGAGAAGAGAAGAGAGGAGCGGAGATGTGCCAAAATTAACCAATAGAATCGCACCTCTGGAGCGGAGTTTTGATTCTATTGGTTAATATTGACACATCTCCGCTCCTCTCCTCTCCTCTCCGCTCCGGTGGACAGGCAGCCTAATACGGGTACATGTATTACTCGTATTTTATTATAAACATTTCCCATATTGTGGGCCATACGCGAAATTATTGCAATTGAAAAATGCTTAACCTTTTTGTTCCGCGACTGTGCCTTGACAGCTAGATATTTTAATGATTATGATCATTTAATTTACACTTGTGTTGCTAAGGTTCATAGTTGTACGGCCAATGCAACACTATCGTATAGATTAACTACGAAAACACAGCTAATTAGCAATTATCTTTAACTTATTTAATACAGGGGTCAAAATGATTTTAACGCGAAAGTCGTACCCAGCGTAATTGATGACGTTTTTAATTTTACTTTCAAGGATCTTACTGATCGTACGCACGCTAAGGACTCTCGATAATAATAGATAATTATTTTTAATAGACAGTAATAACAATACAATTGAAGATTGTTAGGTAATATTTTTTGCAAACATTTTGAGAAATACAAATCTTTTAATGAAATTCAGTTGTTTTTTTAATTAAGTACTAGATTACACCTTTTTGTCTTTTTCTAAAATGACGTGTGGATTATAAATGTACCTAATAAGTATTTTATTTATAACTAACTCTACTTGGCCAAAATATGTATGGCTTGCCCGTTCCATTAGACTATTGCATGATAAAACGACTTAAATTCTTACTATGGAGTGTCTGTGCAAAGGCCGCCAAACGGCCAAGCCGTAAATTTTCAAGGCTTACAGTTAGGCCTTATAGAGTTAGGGGCTTGGCTCTACATTTAGATCTAATACATTTTAAGCCCATAGGAGCTGTAGAATCGATGTATTCAACGGAATCAACTCGATTCTGGGTGCGGTGATGAGCCAGTGTAGAGATCTCTACACTGGCTCATCACCGCACCCAGAATCGAGTTGATGAATACCACACCCAGCCTGTACTGGCACGCTCCACTTTCACTCGTTCCCGCCATTAGTGTTGAACGGACAGTTGACATTAGTGACAGCGACCTCACTGCTGACGTGCATGAGATAGTGTTTACATATCTATTAAATAGATACACTACGCGAAACGGCAGAGCCGTACATTTTGACCAACGTGTAAAAGTAGAGTTAGGTCTTATAGAGTTAGGGGCTTGGCTCTACATTTGATATTTTTTTTTTTTTACAGTGAAAGCTTTATGTAAGTTTTGGCAAGTTACTTTACATGAAATGTTTTTGGTGGGATTACACTATACAGGATCAAATTAGATTAGCTAACCTCTCTCCGTAGACGATGGGTATGATATAATTGATAGTCTTATTGGTCCTATAATTATGACCTTAGGTAGGTAGTGTAGTTACTTGAAATATCAGTATAGAAAAACAGTTTTTTTTTTGTGTAAATTTCACAGGCATTCTGGATATTCATAATAATCTACACAGGATAAAACAAAAAAAATAAGACTTTCTCAACTTATATATCCTTTGAATCCAGAATCTCGATATCCTATTTTACACATGTCTACTGCCACCTGCCGTTAGTATGTAGGTTCCTTTATAACATTGTGTACTAATCCACGTAGGTACCTAACGTACGTAAAAATATGCGCGGCAGTGTTAATGAAAATGCATGTATAAAGTATTATCCATATATTTTACATAATTAATAATTATCATGTCACGAATATCACAGTAAATTGTGGGTCAATAATGTAGTTCTATGCAAGATTCCTTATACCTACTTGATAATTCAGTCTTCTATAGTTTCGATATCTAGCGGCTCATCTCTATCTTCATCAGTCGAGATGCTCCAGGATGAAATGCTCAAATTACTTCTGTCTCTTTCATACAGCGATGTTCTTTCTCCCTCACTTTGCTCTAGAGCTATATTGAAGGGATGGCCGGGTATATCACTGTTTGATGTCCAGGAACAGGAAGAGATTAGTGAAACATGGGCTGTGGTGGTCGCAGGAAGCGCCACAGCTATCGGTGGGGCGATGTTGCCACATTTCTCTCTTCTTTCTCTGGCGCGGCGGTTTTGGAACCAAATTTTTATCTAAGAACAATATTTTTATGGGGTTAGTGACAATGACTGCAGTGGGAATGATTGTAGCTTCCACTATGGTAGTGAAATTTTTGTGGTAGTTAATATTTTTAATAAATTCCCTACAAAAATCATCTAGCGTAAAGAGATTTATTATAATAATAGCAGGCTATTCTACATACAATAGCATCTCGTGTGAATGTGAACAAAGTTAAAAAGTTAGCATACCTACTGTAGGTACCTACCTACATTTTAACGTGGTGGTTCCCATGCAAACTGCGTCTTTATAGCTACAAATTAACATACGGTTATAGGTACGGTTACTATTGTATCTATGTATTTTTCTGATTCTTCTTGTCTATTTATATGTGTACATAAACTTTTAAATAATTAAATAAATAAGTGGTAGGTACAATGTATAACTTGAAACTACAAAACAGATGAACGTTTTAGGTACTCATCTTTCTGTTTTAATGTCTAAACTAAGCAAAATTCTGGAAACCTAAGAGTTGGACCATCTCTGCTACTCAACATAATAAGTATCAAGCTTGTGTTCCCCGTAGGATTGGGCAGCGATGACATTCCACCAGTTACGTTATAATAAGTGTTAAGTACCTATGTTTCTAATAGACATCAAAGGCATTCGAAAATATTTACGTTTACAGATTTTAGTGTAGAAATTAGAAAATATTGAAGCGAAAGGAATAACTTTACAAATCAAGGAATAGCTAAAGAATCAATCTAAATGAGCGCACGCATTAAGTAAAACTTAGCATTTTTACTACCAGGGAGCAATTATTAACTTCCGGAATGCCCCAGGGCGGTATTCTGCGACCAACTCTCTTCCAGATCTACATAAACTAACACTGCGCCATATTTAAGGGGTGACAATCTGTTGCGAAACGTTAAAAATAGATACTATAATAATTAGTAAGTTCCTACTGAGTTTTAATTCGGCTTGAGACTGCTTCGAATTTGTGTAGCCTAACAAAAAAATATCCCGGAAGACAACCAACGAACTCAACAACTATATTGGCCACTCACTCTATCGTCACGTAACTGCAAGGCAGCAGCCAGTGCCCGCAAGGCCGGTGGCGCGAGGTACGGCGCGCGCGCATACGCGGCCTCCAGCGCCGCCGCCTGCGCCGCCGTGAACGGCACCCGAGCGTGCCGGCCTGAGCGACGAGCGCGACCACCGCTACTGCTCACTACACCTATCACAAAAACAAAACTCTTCAAGTTCAAGATGCTTCCATTAAATAACTGGACATTCAGATAAATGGGCTGTACACGAGATCCCTAGTTTGTTTTGCAAAGGCGAGTCCCAGGACCATATTATATGCAGTACCTAAAGCTACATTTTTCGTTTTAGCATTTTGGAGGTGAAACGACGGAGGTTCGCGTCATCGCGTCATATCCAATGGTCATTATCGCACTGCATGAACCCGCTAGAATGTCGATGTCCGGTAATTACCCGTGGACCATCTTACCGCCTATATCAGGCATTCCATTATTTACCTACCTACTGTATTTCCAATACACGGAAATTGTTATATAAATTGATGGAAGTATTGTTATTGTATTGTTTTTATGACAGGAAAACACCAATCGAAGGATATACGAACGAAGTTAATCACTTCCTATAATTGTAACTTTGAGAACAGAATATTTATCTGGATTAATTGATTGAGGTCAACCATCGCTTGCATCGTTTCAGCTTCAATATGATAAATACTAATACTACCATTGAAATACTTACGTGGTAACCGAGGAGGTCTGTACCGAGTGCAGCACAACCAATCCGGAACTTCTACATTGTCGTTTCTTCTTTTGGTATCACTACTCAAAATCCGCTCTATGCTAAAATCAGAGCCACACTTCGCACTTGATTGTACCGGGGAGGTATCCATAACCAACGGCTACTGGATCTGAATGTGACTAAATGTATTCCTTTAACTGCTACCCTTAAAATGTTTCGCGGACAATAGGAGGAGGGGTTCCGATAAACCACGCCTTATATTAGGGGATGAATGGGATGTTATCAGTGACCACAATCTATGGGTTGTACGGTTGTACGCACCAATGAGCTCACGAGTGTTGTGACAGTTCATTCATACGGTTCGCAAATTGAATGGTAAAGAGATACTGTTTGCACACAAAAGGATGATATTACTTTAAGGGTTTGTGGGAAAATTAATTTGTATTTCTATTATATTGCCTTTGTTGGAGATTAATCGACTTGTAATGTGATACCTGAACGTATAATAGCTTATTAAAAATATATACATTTTATGAAATGTATTCATGTTACATTGCCCTTTCGATTTCTGATGATGAGATTTTTAGACCACTAGCAATGTGTTGTCATTAGTTAGTTGTTTATAATAAAAATGTGATAGGATAACTTAACCTAGGTTGGAATAAAATATTGTGCTAGCAATAAATAGGCACCTTCATGTAAGTACCTACCTAGGGAAAAGCCATTTAGATTAGAATATTAGATATATTTCTACTGATTTATGATGCAAAGACAATAATTATCATCATTATTAGACAATTACCTCCCTGCTATAGTGTTAATGAGAAGTCATTTTGTAACGTTTTTATCTTCTTAGTTGCGTAGGTAATGCCTACAAGATGCTAAACTACGGAAATTATAGATAACTAGCTGCGCCCCGCGGTTTCACCCGCATAAGTGTCGATCCCGTGGGAATATCGGGATGAAAAATATCCGATGTCCTAATTCAGGTCATGGTATACCCATGTGCAAAATTTCATCCAAATCTGTTCAGCCGTTTTAGCGTGAAAGCGTTAGACACAAACAAACTCACTTTCGCATTTATAATATTAGCTAGGATAAATCCATCCATCCTACTTAATTGTAGGCAGCATGAAGGCACAACAAACATGATAGGAGCATGACAACTATAGAGCAATCATTATCTGCTAACTGTGATTTACATTGTGATAAAGTGCGTCGACAGCCGCACGGTACACGCAACACTCTAGTACCACAGTATATTATTGTCAAACATTGAATAATTGTTGTTACAGAAACATAATTGTATAATCCTACAATTGCCTAACCACTTGTAAACATTACAGTAGGTTTGTAAAAGATCTACCGCGGTGATAAAGGATGTTATTGGGCGCAGATGTTACGAACACCCTGTTGTGTATTAAAATTGGTTTAGGGACAAAAAACAGCAATGTTGTTCCTGTGTTACTGAAACATTGAATTATAGGTAATTGATGAGTAACATTGTTGGATCAATAAAGAAGAAAAAATAGAAATTTTGCTTGACTTGACGGGGCACTACCGCGTACCGTGCCCTCAAATAATTAATCAGTACCCTAATTACGTAATACACGATCAATCAGAATCGTTTTAAAACAGATTGCTAATCCATTGCTTCAAAGTTCGAAAATAAATTCTGCTCAGCATTTCAGCAACGTAAATAACGCAATTAATGTTGTTGAACTGTCAAAATGAAACAAATTGTGTTTTCAGGGGGTCTTGTTGTCAAATTGTGTTTTCAGCTATACTTACGTAGTTTCCAACCTTTAAAATTATTTGTGAATATTTTGTATAACTGAACAAAAAAAAATGCTTGGATTTTAAAACCAACGCATTCCTCTAATAAATTTTGCGAAAATATATATTAGATTTTATTTTCACGGTTTATAATGCTGTATTCGCTAAGAAAAACCTAAATTTAATGATTTAACATTAGCCCTCCGCGACGGCACATAAACGACTAGGTCAGGTGAACCCTCCAGAAGGGCTCTCGGCACTGAACGTGAATACAGTATGTTAACTAACAGAGGGCGTTCCCGTTACCCCGCAATAGTATAGCGTCCATACATGCTAGAAAAAATATTAAAAACGAAAAAATAAAAACTTTTTTTATTTTTTTATCATAAAATATTCACCAAAAATATTAATTTCATACGTAAAACAAACACTCTGTATACGCACACTTGTCGCACTTGTCTTTCCACGTTGAAAGACAACTGCGCGTGTACAGAGTCTTACATTTACGTATCAATTTAAAAAAAAAAGAGAAAATTTTATAAAAAAAAATGGTAATTAAAAACTTTTTTTTTTTTCAATGTTATTATTTTTTCTAGCATGTATGGACGCTATACTATTGCGGGTTAACGGGAACGCCCTCTGTCAGTTAACATACTGTATATCAGGCTAATTGCCAGAACACATCCTACTTTGATTCCGTTATACTTTTGATTGGTGGTCAGTAGGTACTGTTGTCATAATTGATTTGAATACCTACTTACACTTAGGTAGGAATAGGTAAAAAACACCGTGTCAACGAGTTAGGTGAAATATCATAGGTAGGTACCTAAAAATTAAAATTAAATTAAATTCATTTATTTTCAGGTAAATAACACCCATTGCCAGACATACAAGAAATAATCAAATAAAATTAAACTACCACAAAATAATCAAATTACATTAAATCAAATTAAATTAACAAAAAATAATAATAATGTCACCAAAAATTTTGATATACCTACCTATATTCTAATATTTAAAAATGTCATAAATAAATAATTAAAAATAAAGGAGATAAAAATAAAACAATGTAACATGGTCTGCTGCACTGAGGAGTCTCGCATGATACTAAATTTAATGATAATAATGTACGTATGTGAGACAGATTTAACGGTTCATCGGACGAATGCCTACTCTATGGCAAACCGGTACCGGTACTAAAATGCAGTGAACAGTGAGTGAGGCAATCAAGGCTGCGTGCGAACCAGACTGCTGCGTCCGCGCCGCTCACTCGCATTGTGTTTTGGCTCTCTGCGGTTTAAACACAGAATTAATACACAAACAAGGATAACTAGTAATTTAAAACAAATAGATTTGTGTTAAAATATAGTTGCAAATATGTCGATTCCCGAGTACTTTGAACTGGAAGGTGGCGACCGCATGCCGCGAATTGGATTCGGCACTTGGCAAGTAAGTTTAAAGGAAATATAGTTTTTAAAATATTTTTATTTATTAATATTGCATAGCTCCTTATATTTAGACAACGATACGAAACTGTTGATAACTTCTGGAGATACACCCACGTAAGAATTAAAAAACCGTATATTTAAAAAAAAACCCATTACTGTACCTACTTAGTAGAGGTATTGTTTACTTTTTTTTTTCTTCGGTATCTTGGTAGGTAACGTTTTCCAACACCGCTCAATATTCTGGTGATCTTTTAGAAAAACCATACAAACACCCAACTTTTTGTTCTAATAGGTACATGTGTAGGTCTAATTGGATCTGTTTCATTTGTACCTACGTATCCTTTTCCTGTTCCACAATTTCTTTTTCTTTTTCATCTATCTTATTTCTATCCTTACTTTTACCTTCTTTTTTGCTATTTCGTTTTTTAACAAAAAAGTTATAGGTTTTTTTGAAAATATTCCACTTTTTCCGATGTATTTGTGAGCTCGAGCGAATCATACAAGGTACTTCGGAGCACTCCTGAAAATACATGTTACGTGATTCGCAAGAGCACTTGTTGCTACAGAATGAAATCGATTTGCTGCTATTGAATAAATCTCCACTCGAGTGCGATAGTCCCCTGGACGTGGAGGCGCGACAAGAGTTGTTGTCCAGGGACCACTTTTCTTGAACACCGTGTTCACTGTTCTGACATAGTTCCGACGGCTGTGAAGTCATCACTCAATCATCAGCGATTGATCGGGACCCACTGTCTTCATTATCTCGAAAATGCTGATTAACCATTTGGTCCTACAGTTAATTTATACATTGTTCTATTAAAACTATCAAATTTGTCCAAAAGTACCTACAACCAATAGGTATCTAGTCTAAGATGAGAACTATAAATGAATTAAAACGGATTGAAAGGTTGAAAGTGAATTTTGACAAACATAAAACGTCAATTTTTATCCGTTGTTAGCGTTGTTAGGGACGAACGTCAACTCCCTTATTTAAGTGTATTATCTATGACGTCAACGAACGTCTGCGGATGAAACGGTCAAAGAGATCATTAGTAACCTCGTTTTCAAATGGCTCTATCTATACTGACCTTTTGGCGAGTTTTGGCGCCTGAGGAGGGTTGCCAACCCTACTATATAATATCTACCTACCTTCCTACTGTCTATATTAGAGGCGTACCTCAAGGCGTACCGAGAGAGTATCTAGTACTATATTTCTAAAGAAAAAATATAGTAGGCAAAACTAAGTACTTAGGTACTATATTTTTATTTTAATACAAAATAGCGAGATGATCGCAATAGGGCCAGTATTTAATCTCATAAAAGCTAAATTAATGGTATTTTGGAACCATATTTTAGAGTGTAAAAATACTTAGTTGGGTACGAGAAATTTAAAAAAAAATGTGTTACTTAATAATAAAAAAAAACAAGACATATTATGCATTTTAAAGAATCAAAATGTTTTTGAGGTCCCTACTACCAAAATTTTTTTTGCCATCTACTATACAGGGTAGCAGGGACATCGACGCGAAGCCTGTTACCATGGATTCAGTACGTTATTTTGAACCCCCCTGCGTTGACATTATTCGTCGGTTATTTAAAAAAATCAGCTGTTTCATAGAAAAGTGCAATACCTACGCGGTCAAAATGTATGGAACAGCTGATTTTTTTGTGTCCCTGCCACCCTGTATTTTTACAGGCAATATTATGGTAAGGGAGACCAGACGAATTTTGAGCAAGCAGGTAATGTTGCAGGTTTATTTTTTATCAAAAAAGACCGAGTTTCCGCCTTGAATATTTTTCGGTATAACTTATAGTTTCGGATTCGGACACCCACGCACATGTATTGACAATCTCCTCCTTTTTGAGGTCGGTTAGGAATAAATCTGTATCTCATGATCTTATATTTAACCTAAGTAGTTAACTTGAAGCTGGTACAAGTTTTAAGGCCTATTTAATAAAAACGAACTATCACTAAGAATTAGGGGCGGTATGAGTAACAATATCAAGCCCAGAAGTTCATAGTTATAATAAAACCTCGAACAGAAAAGTGTTATGACGTAAACAAGTCGTTAGTTAAATGTTTTTATATCTTTGCCAGCCGTGTCAAAAAAATGACGGGCATTTTGAATATTTTTTTAAACATTTATAGCCCGTTGGATAGCCTACTAAATGAGGATGTTTTTCAAATAATTTATTTGCTTAGTGTCATAGTAAAATTAGGAAATAAACAACCATGTTTAGGGTGTACCTCGACGATGTAGGTATCGTTAGGTAGGTTCGTCCTATCTGCCAAACAAAAGCCTCCATCAATCCGTCAGATATTTATACATTATACTTATTCACTATCAGGACATGTAACAAGAACCCTCTGGATTCCCCTACCAAAATCTAGTTTCGAAAATAGAACTATATTTGATATGAATTTCATTGGCAACCCTACGCCTGATTTACATTGACAGGGTTGTTGGTAAACATTCGTGGAAAAGTGAGAAATAATGCAACTCCAGCACATCAACCTACTCCAATCTGTCAAATTTTCCTAATCAAAATTGAACCTTATTCTTTAGCGATAAAGTTGAAAATCTATGACAAAACAAGATGGCGGCGTTAGTTCTGATTTTGGCCACGCGCCAAATGAACCATTAGCGCTGTACCTACACAACCACCGGTTGTGTAGGTACAGCGGTTGATATGAGGTTATATGAGGTTATCTCAGGTATCCAGGCCGTTCGGATTCAGTCAGTGTAGGTATAATATCTACAAGTACATCTGGTCATTCCGATTCGGAGTCCGGAAGACCTACTGGTCAGTCAGGGTCTTCACTTCAATTCGACTCCGAGTGATGGTGTAAAATTAAATTAAAGCGTAGCCCAACAAGATTGAAATATCTTTACTTGTTAAGAAGGTGTACTTAACTACTTAGGAATAAAAATAAACATTTAAATTTATGCTGTAGGCTGCAGATGATGTTTTGGAGAAGTCAGTGGAAGCAGCCCTGGAGGCGGGCTACCGGCACTTCGACACGGCGCGGGCCTACGAGAACGAGGCTGCTCTCGGCCGCGCCCTCAACCGCTGGATTGCTGGTGACCCCGCCCGGAGGAAGCAGTTGTTCGTCGTCACCAAACTACCTCCTGGAGGTCAGTAGGACAGCTTATTACATAAACTTTATTGTCACTGAACGTTTTTCTTTATTTTGTTCAGCCTGTGTTGCTCCACTGCATGGTAAAGACTAGCTGTAAGTAGCTATCTTCGCCTTGGTATTGCCGCGCATTCCTTACGCAAAAACAAAGAAAAAACAAAAAACTTAATTTGTATAAGTATGTTTCTTCTTTTAAATTACACAAGTTCTACATTTTTGTACCTAGATAGGTTATTCTATCTATCTCGGTTTCTCTCTCGGTAAGGACAAAATGAATTTAAAAAAATAATACTCGTGTTCAATCACCCAGGAAACCGGCCGGAGTTGGTTCAGGAGTACTTTGACGCGTCACTTCGTGACCTCAATCTTGACTACGTGGACCTTTATCTCATACACACTCCCTTCGCATTCGAGCACGTCCCTGGCGACCTGCATCCGAAGAACCCAGACGGCAGCATGAAGGTTGACCACTCAACTAACCTACTTGAACTATGGAAGGTAAAAATTGAACTGCCATATTATTACGAATTGACAGCTCTATGTACACAAATATGTCAACACGCATCATGGCCTTCACATAAAAGCGATTTATTATAGTACTCTTTGCTTATAGAAATAGTCTTGCACTCAATAGAAATTTCATGCTTAATACTAAAGTCTAAATTAATTATATATTTTTTAATATACTTTATGTCTTGTGAATTAATCAAGCAAACATTAAACATGGTTGTTTCATATACAGACGATTGTATCACAGGCCCCACTAAAAAAGGGAAAAATGAAAATATAAGCGAACGTAAAATAAGTTCAATATATCGCAGTGATGAAATATACAAAGAGTGCAGCTATCAACTGCCAGCTATACATTTATTCAGGATTAAAAAAAAATCAAGCACCACTCTCGAGTCACAGGAAATATATAAAGAAATTCCAAAATATAATGTTAATCTAGATGCACAGTATTACTGGTCACAAGTGAATAACTTGCCCGTCCTAGAAAGACAATGCAAGGTAAAAAAAGATATACAAGAAACATGTCAACAGTCATCTGACAATATCCATGATACTGATCAATTGGAAAGTCTTCAAGTTGATACCAATGCCCAAGCATCTCATATTGTACTGCCTACAGACAACGTAGGCACTTCAGTGGCTTCGTTTCTCAAATATAGGCAATCGCTGAAAGCTAGATTTAAGGCATGGTACAAAAACACGTTTCCAAAATTCGTATGCCCGTGTTGTACGGGCGGAAGCGACGGCGGAGCGCCGTACCACAGTCAAATTGCCGCAGGATCTTATGAAAGCATCGACTTCAAGGCCTGCTCTAACAATGCTCTTCACTCCTTAGACTTGGACGCATCTCTTATGAGCATTATTCATTTACACAGAAGCTTAAAACCGAAAAGAACACCGAAAGTTTATGCTACAATACTAGGTAGCGTTCTTCGCAATACTTATAAAAACGCAATTGTTATAGTAAGCTCCATAAAATAATCACAAAGAGACATAAGTAGAATAAAACGTTGATAGAAAAAAGGCTTCACTTGCAGAACGTCTAAGTAAAAAAAGCAAGGTGACAAGCACAGGTGACAAACAGAGATGTTAATGTGTCAAAAACAGTCAAAAATAACATTCTGAATGATATAATGCAATTTTTTTGGAATCCCCACGTATTGCTGAATTATTTTGTTAATCCACAGGCAGCTATGATTTATTGGCACGAAAATTTAAAATGGTTTTAATTACTACGCCTTCTTGCAACAGGCAAAACACATTATGTACTTACATAAATAATTTTTATTATTATGAATAAGAATGTGCGAAAGCCCAAAAAACAATCTGTAACGGCAAAATTTATAAATTGTTTCAAATACATTTGTTTATGTGGATGGTGTACAGAAAATCGAAAACGTAAAAGGCGGGTGAGACGTGTTGCACTAACACCGGTACCGTCAATTGCGGGGCGTAAGAAAGATGCGCAGCGTGAGCTAACTGGGCAACGTGGGTCAAATGTGCAGCGTGGGACAACTGGGCAACGTGGGTCAAATGTGCAGCGTGGGATAACTGGGCAACGTGGGTCAAATGTGCAGCGTGGATTAACTGGGCAGAGTGGATCAAATGTGCAGGCTGGGCAGCGGGGACCAAAAGCGCCCCGGTTGCAAGATGCGCCACGGGTAGTGACTGTGTCGCGGCGGCCGAGCGTGCCGCGCCGGACGAGTGTGCCGTCCCGGCCGAGTGTGCCTAAAAACAGAAAACGTAGAGCACATAGAAATACATCAGAAAATGGACTGGAAGGAACTGCAACTCAATTATACTACTTCACTGAGAACAATTTAAATTTAGGCAGACTAAAACATAACGCGATGAATTCTAGTGACGTTATTAGAACTGAAGCCTTCATAAAAAAACAAGGAAAATGCAAGCCATCTCTGCAATGTATTTACTTACGCGAAGACCATCCATTGAACAAGCCTATTGATCACAACAAACTGTTCGTGCCTAGTAGTTATAGTCGACTTTCATTTGGTCAGTGCTATGTTGCTCCTATAAAAGAAACCCCTATAAGGACAACTGAAAATTCAAAAAGCAAATTCATATCATTATTCTTCTGTTGTTTGGGAGGTGAAAAAAACATAGAAGCTGAAAGTTTGAAACGAACAGGATCGAACCAACCAGTGTTCCGCAAGCCCTGCACGACTGTGGCGCATGCAGACGTGCACGTCATGAGTGCTTTCAACAGAGATACGTTCGACTTCGGCTGCCAAAACAGCATAAAATCTTATCATAGCCTCGAAATTACCTCTGAAATCCTTAACAAATCTGACACTAACGTGTCCCCGACTGGCAATGATTATAGTGCTAAATGGCGCGATCGCTATCGTAAGGACAAGAAACTTTCAATTATCCAAGTTATGATGTACACTTTCGCTAGAAAAATAAAAGAAAAGCATTCAAAAACTCCGATAAGAAACAAAAAGAACAACGTAGTAGTACTCAGAGTACCCAAAAAATTCAGCAATACTGCAACCATGCGCACTGTTTCCGCCAGACGCAATAGCAACAAATTTGAAAAACCTGTAGTAATAAGGGACGAACCTTCACAACATGAGTTCGTCGTCAACCATGTCGTCAATTGGAAAACTAAGATATGGGGGCCAGGTGAAGTTCTTCTGAAAAAATGTTAGCCAACGTGCGATTCTATAGCGGTAAGATGATAATTTAGCGCTGGATTTAGCCCGCGCAATAACTTATTCATCATTGACCATTGTTTCCAGACATTGCTGAAATTGAAGGAGTCTGGTCGTGTTCGGCACGTGGGGGTGTCGAACCTGAACGCGGCTCAGTTGGCGCGCGTGTGCGGCGCGGCGCGGCCGGCCTGCCTGCAGGTGGAGGTGCACGCGCTGTGCCAGCAGCCCGCGCTCGCCGCCGCCGCCAGCAAGCTCGGTGTTCCCATCGTAGCGTACTCGCCGCTCGGATCCAAAGCACTTGCTGATGCTTTAGCAGCTAAAACTGGGTAACAAACCATTTTTGTTTATAATAACTATTCACTGCAAGGCAAACATTTATGAAAAAACTAGCTTCTGTCCGCGACTTCGTTCGCGTAGAAGTCGTACTCGTAAGACAACACAATACGTAGGTATACTAAAATAATGTAAAAACTTCCCTGTAAGTAGGTATACTACGTTTGTAGATTTGGTCACTGCAGTCAAAATATACAGAGAATCAGGACTGGTGACACGGGAGCAAGAGACGTTCACTTGTGCGTGTGAGAACCAGTACCCTAATTACGTAAGTAATACACGATCAATCGGAATTTGAATCGTTTTGAAAGATTTGAAACAGATTGCTAATCCATTGCTAAACAAGTTCGTAAAAAAAATCTGCTCAACAACGTAAATAACGGAGTGAATGTTTTTGAACTGTCAAAAAGAAACAGATTAGTCGGAATCGTTTACGAAAATGTGTTGCGTCATTAAATAGTCGTCCTGAGGTCGACACCCGTAGCCTTCAGTAGCTATTTCCCATCGCTTGCGAAGCTTTTGTTTTCAGTGAATTAATGAACGGCTGTGCTGTGGCATAAGTATTCCTAATGGCACAAGCACAACACTGATACACTGAGTGATACATTCATACGGATTATTTTTGGCGAACGGCTATCCTATCACTAAAATAACATATAGGTAGATTTTTCATTAGTCACCTATACAGGGTGGCAGGGACATCGACGCGAAGCTTGTTACCATGGATTCAGTACATGATTCTGAAGGGTACCTGCGTTGAAATTTTTCGTCGGTTATTTAAAAAAAATCTGCTGTTCCATACATTTTGACCGCGTAGGTATTGCACATTTCTATGACACAGCAGATTTTTTTTTTTAATAACCTTGGAAATTTTCAACGCAGGGGGGTTCAGAATCATGTACTGAATCCATGGTAACTTCTTCGCTTCGATGTCCCTGACACCCGGTATATTATGGATATATTTGTTTTGAGGTCTAACATCTTTCTTCTCGCTTTTCTGCAATCTGTGGGAGTGATTTTGTGAAAAGGGACGGAAGTGTGTAACAGGAAGCCGGAAAAGCGCGCGCTATTTCATTTGACCAAAGAGCGCGCGTTGTGCTAGAATTGGCCGACAAAAACGACCTTGACGAGGCCCCGCCCCTTTAATGTTGCTTATTACCTTAAGGGCCTATTTCACCACCTACGATTAAGTTCCTATTAACTTACTTGCCAGATAATTTCATACAAATTCTGTGCCATTTTTGAATTTATTCGGTAAGTAGTGGCTATTCGGACATCGTGAAATAGGCCCTAAGATGCAGATATATACCAACATCAGATAGGACACCGGTCTTGAGTGGTAAAGGGGCCGTTCAAGTATTACGTAAGCAGATTTATTACAATTATTTATCCCCCCTCCCCCTTGTCAGCAAAAGTAAGCAAAGCTCTTACCCCCCGTCCCACTCCCATGCTTACGTAAACATTGGTATATGCATTTGTGGGAATCCCCGAATATACGTTTCGTTTTCAAGCATAGACAATGTGTGGGTTGCCATAATATGTGTAAAAAAGTAAATAATTACTGCTGACGTAATCACCATCTAGACCCCCTCACCCCCCATGTCATCAAAAATAAGCAAAGCATAACATAGACCCCCCGGCCCCCTACAGTGCTTACGTAATACTTGAACGGCCCCTAACATTACTTGTTTAGACGTGATCTTCAGTATAAAATCATTAAAAGTCGGTTATAGTCGACTTAACAATACGGTTCAGTACCCGGGCGTTTATCTCGTAACAACTGTCTAAGATCCACGAATGACAGGCGGGACCAACGACTTAACATGCTTTCCGAGGCATGGATGAATCTCGGTATGTAAAGATGGTCACCCATCCACAGACCAACCCTGGCAAGCGTAGCTTAACCTGATGGATCGAATCTTGCGGTTGTTAGTACTTAGCCACGAGCTCAAGCGCATAGTGTTTTGAAGACGGCCACAAAGACGCATTTTCTACAAAAACAAATTGCGAAGACGCTCTGGCGAAATAATGAAGAGCGATTTTGGAATATTGCACGAAAATTCGTTAAAATTATGAAGCTGCTAATGTGACCACCGCTTTAGCGCGATAACGTTTTAGCGAGCAAAACGTGCGAAGCTTGGACACGCATTGCTTTGTCACGATCATGGTCACGATAGACGCAGGTGCGGCCCCAGCATTACAAACAAAAAAACTCACTTTCGCATTTATAAAAACTGCGCCCCACGTTTTCATCAGCATAAGTCTCGAATCCGTGGGAATACTGTGATAAAAAGTATCCTTTGTCTTAATCCAGATCATGGTACCAAATTTCATCCAAATCCGCACAGCCGTTTTAGCGTGAAAGCGTACCTAACAAACAAAAAAACGTACTTTCGCATTTATAATATTAGTTAGGGTGTCATGAACTAAATTCTAAAACCGCACAATTCAATTAAGAAAACTGGTTTAGCGGTCGACCCAAATGATAGCCAAATGACAAAATTTTAACCCTTATAATTTCATCATGTCCGTCTGTCATCTGACCGGATGTGACGCAGCCATTTCATTCGGAGACTATTTGTCGATGAAAATTGGAAAGAAACTGTATTCTGCGCGCTGCTAAACAATGGGGTAGTGATCAATTAGGGCGGCACTCCCCCGACATTTAATGTAATAGAGGGATGAGATAAATTAATTCAATATACATAAGCATGTGGGTAATGTTGAATCCCATTAAAGGATTATGATGTTATGTTTGTAAGTACCTAAATAGTTTTTAGATCTTACTCATAATTATCCAAAAAAGGTATTTACGTAAATAACAAACTACCAATGATAAACAAACAAAAAAAAATAGGAATATTTTCAAAAATAATATTTTGTTACAACCGCAGACATACTTAACTTTGTTTTTGATGAGAAGGTACTATGAATTACAAACTTATTTTTGCAACCCATGAAATCAATACTGTGCATTCGTAAATATTCATCCCGTCCCGACTACGGAGCCCTTCACTGTGCGTGCTCCGAAACTCATTGGGCCGGTGTTTTACCCGATTACGGCAAAGCCAAAGGAGGGTTATGATTTTAACAGGCTATGTATGTAAGGTCAGGAGAAGCTTTTTTTTTTTTAAACGAAGAACTTCTACTAATTTACGTAGCGAAATAAATAATCCCAAATTCAATCAACTCAAAACAACATAGGTACGTATAAAACGAAACTAACGAGCAATTTCACTTGGTCGGGTTATATTTTAGCGATATAAATCGCTAAAATATTACGACAGCGATTTATATCGTAACTTGATTGAATTTGGGATTATTTTTGTTGTTGATTGAATTGTTGCTACATAACTTAGTACAGTACGACACAACTTAGATGTAGCATCGGCAAAATTCGTAAAACCGATCACCATCCGAACTGAGTGCGCCTTCAAAATCACCAATCTTTATTACTGCTTCAGGTGAAAATTATCTATCGAAAACGCAATAACTTGTAAAGTCTCATAGCCAAATACATTCGTAAAATTGAAATTAATGAATGAAAATTTTCAAATCTATGCTTCATCTAAGTTGTGTCGTACTGTAAAAGTTTTTTGTTTACAATATTTATAGCTTGTCCTGACGGGGACTTTATGTATGTCCATCTGTATCTGTATCATATCTCCTAAACTGCTAGTCGTATTTTGTGTGTCAAACGAGGTGTCATTGGAAGCGTCATGTTGTTCCGTAGGTCACATAAAATCCAACATAGCGCATATAAAATAAGTACCTTAAATATTTATAATAACTATCGTGTTTGGTATCTAAGTAAAGGTCACCAAGAGTGTTTTCTGTAAAAATATGGTTTAAGTATAATGCATAATTATACTTAAACCATATTTTTTCAGAAAACGCTCTTGGTGACCTAGAATAGGTACAGTCAACAGCAAAAGTAGATGATCAAAATCAGAAGTTCAATACTAATGAACGAAGTTCGCGTCAGAACTTTGTGGAGTCGAAGTGATTCAAAAGTATGTGATTGTAAATTATACCAAATATTTACTACTAGTACAGCTGCCATATATTCGTGATCAGTTTTGACTCCAAAAGTTATAAACTCAATTCGCATCAGAACAAAGAAGAAATCAGAAATTCAATACTAATGAACGGAGTTCGCGTCAAAACTCTATGGAGTCGAAGTGATTCAAAAGTATGTGATTGTATAAACCTCAATTATATTCATTTTTTAAATGTTTCACTCAGAATGATTTCAATAACACTGAAAACCTTTCTATAATGATAGAAAAAGGCAAAATATCTACAACAAAATAAAAATAACATCGGTTTACGTCCGGAGTCACACGATCTGTACGATCTATGCCTTAGGGTCGGGCCACACCTGCCGAACGTTCCGCGACGGAGCGTTCGGTTGACTACGCTCCTAATGTTTTTCAAGTTACCTATGACACATCAGCCGAACGTTACGTCCATAGAAATTTGACGCGACGGAGCGTTACGCCGCGGAACGTTCGCCAGATGTGGCGCTAGGCTTAGGTAATGACTTGAGTCCGGTAGGTAAATACGAAAACCGCCGCGATGTTATTTTGTTACGATGTCTTGTTTATTTCAAGTCAAAAATATCATCATCATCATATCAGCCGAAAGACGTCCACTGCTGGACATAGGCCTCCCCCAAGCACCGCCACTTCGACCGATTCTGTGCTTCCCGCATCCAGCGGATTCCTGCGGCTTTTACAAGGTCATCGGTCCATCTTGTGGGAGGCCTTCCAACGCTACGTCTTCCGGTACGCGGTCGCCACTCCAGAACCTTTCGGCCCCATCGGCCATCTGTTCTGCGGGCAATGTGTCCTGCCCATTGCCACTTAAGTTTGGCAATTCTTCGGGCTATGTCGGTTACCAAAAACGGTTAGTCGGTTAGTCAAAAATATAGTCTACATTTAAATAGGCCAGTTGCATGTAGAGTTGGAATAACTAAGCTAAAATAACTTAATATCTTGTAATTATTATAGGTATAATATCTATCTCACTCTCATTATCATTATAGCCGTAAATACAAGAAACCCATGAATGTTCTGTACACAGACGCGAGTACCCGGACCTTCTGCAGCTGCCGGTGGTGACGCGGATTGCGCAGGCGCACGGCCGCACTCCGGCGCAGGTGTTGCTGCGACACACACTGCAGCGAGGCTTGGCCGCCATCCCTAAGAGCACTAACCCTGCCAGGATTAAGCAGGTGAATATTTTATTAGGCAAACAAACAAAAAATTTACTAGCGGTAAAGCCCCGACTGTCGCTTATAAGCGACACCGGGGCCGACACAATAGTCAATCCCCACTGTCGTCAAATGGTGACGGTTATTCACGCGGCTTAGATCTCTGTTTTTTGTGTTAAATAAGGGCTAATTATTATAGTCTGTGGGCAGTTTTACTCTATGGCCTGACGGATTCTAATCAAATAAATTATTTAAAATCAAACGGATTTCGGAGCCTATACCGGTTAAAAGATCTAATAAAGAAATAAACATCATAACATTTCATCAAACATCAGCCACGCCTATATCCATCTGGCAATTTTATAGTTCGCTTGTTGTTGTAGTTTGCTTGTTGTTGTTGTTGTTGATTTCTTACACACTTTTCTCTAAGACTCTTTAAGAACAGTTAAGCGGATTAAGTTACTAAATATATACATCGTCTATTGTATTTTAACCTTATAGTCAATAATGTCCAAGATAACTCAGAAACATAATTATGAATTTAATAAAAAGAAACTTTGGTACTTGCCCGAATTTGAACCCACAACCTCATCATGCAGAGACTGCTTGGCCATCACGACATTCTAAAATTCATTTACTTAAGTACCTAAATTAATCAAATATAATTTCTTCGTCAGAACATCTCGCTGTGGGACTTCGAGTTGAATGAAACAGAAATGAGCGAGCTTGCCTCACTGGACCGGGGAGAGGACGGGCGTATCTGCGACTTCGCATTCTTCCCCGGAATCGACAAGCATCCCGAGTTTCCTTTCAAGAAATAGACTTTATTTTTTTAAATATTTTAATCATGAAAAAAAATATAGAATATTTTATATAATTATGTAATAAAAAATTAATAACAAACGATACAAGACGTTTCTGTACTTGAAACCTAACCACCCTAACCCAGGTAATGGTCTGTTCCAAATTTCATCCAAATTCGTTCAGCCTTTTAGCGTGGAAGCATAATGCTGGGGCCGGATTTGCGTCTATCGTGACGAAGCTTCGCACAGTGATACGATACACGCAGAATAGATGTGACCAACCATTATCGCTTATCGTCGCGATAGTTCGGGCTGCGTAGCACTTATCGCCCGGGTGGCGGTACATAATAAGCGTGGCGCGTGGTCGGACTAGCGTTGGTCATTTCAACTGTTGTTTCCGAACTGCGTAGACGCTCTGTCGAAATAATGAAGAGCCATCTTGGATTCTTTCCGATAATTCGTTAAAATTATGAAGCCGCTAATGTGACGGCCGCATTAGCGGGATAATTTTTGTGCGAGCAAAACATACGAAACTTCGGCACGCATTGCTTTGTCACGATAGACGCAGGTAGATACGGCCCCAGCATTACAAACTCGCTTTCGCATCTATAATATACTAGCTGCGCGCCACGTTTTCACCCGCATAAGTCTTGATCCCGTGGGAATATCGGGATAAAAGTATCCTATGTCCTAACCCAGGTCATAATCTACCCGCATGGGCGTCGACAAGGGGGGGGCAGCCCCGCCCCCATAGAGATCCAAAAAAAAAAAGTCAAATACAAGGCATTTTAATGTATAGAAACTACATATCTATAAATCCAATTTTGTTTGTTTGGACTACTTTTATTTGGTTTTTTAAAGTTCCATATTTCCTAAAAGGGGTCTAATCCGGAGTCCGGGGACGTAATTCGTATTTATGTGTTGGTGGTAGGCCGCGTCATAATACCTATTAGTTTTGAGCTCTACAGTTCTGACTAGTATTGGGAAAAACGTCCCGAAAGGTCCGTTTCCAAATCCACACATTGAAAATGATAATTATTATTTTTCTCAGTTCCTATCGGGACTACCGAGTTGAAAATGATTTGTCAAAAATCAAACGTCCACCAGCATCAATTTTGGGCCCATTGTGCGCCGTAGAGGTAAAACGCGCACTACAAGTGTAAAGCTTCATGTGCTCTTGACTCTTGACTGTACCTACAAATCATACTTTTCCCATCCTCTTTATCAACTTGCCCCCCCCCCCCTGGCGCATCGGCTGGCAACGCCCTTGGTCTACCCATGTGCCAAATTTCATCCAAATGCGTTGAGCCGTTTTAGTGTGAAAGCGTAACAAACAAACAAACTCAAAAAAGGTACGTCATCTAGATATGTTTTCCATTGAGGAATTTGCGAAAAGTAATCTGAGGAGAGCAGTGGTGGCCCAGTGGTAACGGCCCCGACTTACGAGTTGTAGGTCGTGGGTTCGAACCCAAGCAGGCGCTTTACTTTGTGTAAATAATTTCATCAGCACTGCTCTCAAAACGGTGAAAGAAAACATCGTGAGGAAACCGGCATGTCTTAGAACCAAAAACTCGAAGACATTGTGACATCTACCAATCCGCACTGGGCCCGTGTGGTAGACAGCCCACTCCTTCTCACAGAGAGGAGGCCTGTGTCCCAGCAGTGGGAACATTAATAGGCTGATGATGATGATGAATCCGAGGGGGCTTGAAAATGTTGTGCTTTGCTTTAAAGTGTTTACTTTGGTAACACCTACCCTCAGCGGGGTCAAGCCCCTCCCACACAGCAATCCTGGATCGGCCATTGTAGATAACGAGAGTACAAGAGAAGAGTAGGTATAGTAGATAGTATATTTACTTTGACCATATAATTATAATATAGGTAACCTTTCTCGTTTTCGTCACAAAAAAATTGTTGCGTAATATTCTAAATCGTGACGTAGAGCTCCGTGCGTGACCTATGGTCTCTTATTTACATATTATTTATTATGGGCTCTTACACCGACTTTACTCCTGTAGGTATTTGATTGTTCGTGGTCCGTCGATTTCTAATTATTTATTACGGAATATAAACGGTTGAGTCCGCGTTGGTCTTTCAAGCCTTCAACTTCGACGAGTTTTTTTAACAACATAATATGAGTAGGTAAATTCTATGACCATATTAAATTTCTAACCAAAGCCTCCCTTTTTGGTACATTACTAACCTTGTTTATTTGTTTCAGAGAGTGAACATATCAATCGAAAGCTGTCCACTGCTGGATATGAGCCTCCTCATAACATAGGGTTCTGTGCTACTCGCATCCAGCGGATTCCTTTCCAGCGGCTTTCACCCAGGTCATCGGTCCACCTTGTGGGAGATCCAGCATCCTACTTATACTACGAAGACTACAATAAACCATAATAAACTGTACGTATCGCTGGTTTTTCAGTCCCTAAAACGAAATACGTACGAACGCAGCCACGTGTGCATGCCAGTTCATGAAATCGACGACTAAGTAGGTACCTATCAAAATAAAAACAAAGTTTTAGAATACACTAGCTTTTGCCCGCGGCTTCGCCCTCGAGAATGTCGGAAAATAGGTATCCCACGGGAAGTATTACCGGGATTAAATTATTAATTCCGTATCTAATACATTTTTTTCTTATACCTAACTCTATTCTATTGGGTTACCTACGCTGCGCACGCCAATAAAGCTCCCAGTCGGCATGATTTTTTCAGACATCTTCAACCATCATCGTCTTATATCAGCCAATATCACAAAATTTTAATGAATTATACACCCAATTAACCTTCCTCATGAGTCACTCCGTTCATTGGTGAAAACCGTATGAAAATGAGTTCGGTAGTTTTTGAGTTTATCGCGTCCAGACAGACAGACGCGGCGAGGGGACTGTTTTAGAATAAATGTAGTGATTAATATTGAAATTAATGTAGGTAGGCATTGTTGTTGTAAGCAGGCACGCTCCGTTGTAAAGTTACATGTCACGGTGTAGTAGGTACTATGTGCCGTTGTTAGCTGGCTGGCTGAGCTGCCGGGCTTCTAAAATTTGTGTCGTAATAACTTTGAAATTATGTCGGTCATATTAAGGGGTGCAGTGAAATTATATTACTATTTAAATGAAGATATTACAGGTACAAACTTAATTCATTAATTTATGCGGTTTAAATTAAGTAAACAGGCAGTTTTGTAATAGCTCTTTATTTCGCTAAGACCCCAGGACGCAAGAATGGTTCCTGATCAAGACGCCATGGCCGGGACTGGCCATCATGATACTATACTTAGCGACTGTGTTCAAGTGGCTGCCTGAGTTCATGAGCAAGAGACCTGCTTACGATCTTAGAAGAACTATTGCAGCTTATAATGCTATTCAAATAGTGGGCTGCGCATATATCGCTTACAAAGTAAGTATTCTCTTCAAAAATATACGACTCCAGTCTACTTCAAGTCTGTCAATGGCGGAGTCCTGCATATGGTTTATTACAAACTATATAGCACCCCTATATTACGGTTGCTGATCAGTAGAGTCTATCTACCACAAAATCACTAAACATTACTACAAACGGTCTAGCTGGCGAGAGGTGCGAGGATGGAAACCTACTGATGAGGTACAAGACCCACGTCTCACTTCTAGCACAAGTTCGACACGAATGCCAAAGACAGAGCGAAGCGAGAAGAAAGACAAGGAAGTCTGTCACCCACACGAGGGCTTAACAGTTAGGAAGAAAGAGAGAAATCGAGCTGAAGTGGCAATGGACCGGCCATGTCTGACGATGGACAGGACCAATAACTGTTGGAGCAGACGAATCCTGCTATATAGATGGATCGACGACCTCAAGAAAGCTGGGACCGGATGATGTGGAGCAACTCAGGAGAGGCCTAGGTTCAGCAATGGACTGCAATTGGCTGAGCTGATTGATTCATTAAAGAGAGAAAGAAAAATAAGGAAAAGAGAAGGCAACTTACATAGCGAGTAAACTATAATAAGTACTTTTTTACAGAGTCTAACCCTAGGATGGCTGAATCATTATTCGCTAGTATGCCAAGGAACAGACGACGCACCTCATAGCCTAGAATATGCATGGACTGTGTGCTATGGATACTTTGCCATGAAACTTGTTGATCTTCTGGATACGGTACGTACGGACCAGCGATAATTATTTACTTGCCTTTTAAAGTGTTATGTGGCCCAATTAAAAAGCTGGCAATACACATGTGTTTAACAGATTTTATCTACCGATTAAATATTATAGATATTCTTCGTTCTAAGAAAAAAGCAAAATCAAGTGACATTCCTGCATGTGTACCACCACTTTGGGATGGTGGCGGTTTCTTGGGGCATCGTTAAATGGGTACCAGGTGAGTTTTCTTTTTTAATTTCACCTAGGACTTGGACTTGGTAGTCTTTCTTTAAAAGTAAAGTCCAAAATCCATATAATATATATTATATGGATATCTTTCAGGATAGTTGTCTCGTTATGAGACAAGAGCTCCAATCCAGCGGTATATTATCCTACACGTTAGCGTGGGGGTGACCTACAACATTAAAAAAAACCTGTCAAGTCCCGTCGAATCACGCATAGTGATGGGTTCCACAGTCGAGATGAATACTAAGACCGTTTAAATAGAAAGTGGGAAACGTAATAGCTGTCAAATATTTCGCTGTTTTGGTTAATTTGGCAATATTACTGTATGGAAATAAGAAATACCTATGGTATGGCTAACTAGTGAACTAAAATATTGATTACGAAATCCAATAATAAATATCATAACACCGAATATTTAGTTTTAAATGTAAAAATGGTATTTGGAAACTCTCCAAATGCCTTTTTTACACCAAACAGTTACAACATCAAATTCAGTGTTATAATTACAATTCATTATTAATATTAAGTCCGTGTGGTGCCGGACTTAAAGAATCACACTACCCTATGTCTTCCCATGGGTGTCGTAAAAGGCGACTAAGGGATTACTAGAGAATGGGCAGCAGCGTTCTCTATGCACTATTTACACCATACTGCGATCGCCAACCCGCTTGCCAAGCGTGGCGATTATGGCAAACCCCCCCTAAAAATGACAAGCACCACAAACAAACGGCCCCTAGTGCCCGGCGGCCTACCTACCCTTGGCTACGGTAGCGGTCAAGGTCACGGTGAGGCAAGGGGTGCGAAGAATCCCCGGAAGAGATCCGGCTATCACAACCACCGGAAACTGGACCTGGCAACTTATAACACGCGTACACTCCGGACCGACGAGAAGATCATCGAACTCGAGGAAGAATTGAGCAGGTTACGATGGGGTATAATAGGATTATCCGAAGTCCGAAGAGAGGGGGAGGACTCGATAATCCTTAAATCCGGAAACTTGCTCTATTTCCGGGAGGGCGACCAGCAGTCCCAGGGTGGTGTCGGGTTTATCGTCCACAAGTCCCTTGTGAGCAACGTAGTGAAGATCGAGAGTGTGTCGACCAGGGTGGCGTACCTTATACTCAGAATATCCGCAAGATATTCGCTGAAGGTCGTACAGGTTTACGCCCCGACCTCGTCACACCCCGACGATGAGGTGGAGACCATGTATGAGGATATTTCTAGAGCCATGCATGCCTCTAAAACTCACTTCACCGTTGTCATGGGGGACTTCAACGCGAAACTGGGCAAACGAAATGATGATGAGCTGCGAGTGGGGCAATTTGGAGTTGGACGTCGGAACCACCGGGGTCACCTACTGGCCAGTTTTATGGAGAAGGAAGGCCTCTTTATGATGAACTCCTTCTTCAGAAAACGTGAGCACAGAAAGTGGACCTGGCAGAGCCCTGATGGTGCAACAAAAAATGAGATTGACTTCATTATGTCGACGAAGAAGCAAGTATTCAATGATGTCTCTGTGATCAACGCGGTGAAAACCGGAAGCGATCACCGCATGGTAAGAGGCACATTGAACTTAAATATTAAGCTGGAAAGATCTCGACTGGTGAAGTCTACGCTCCGTCCAGCACCGATCCAAGTCCAAAACCCCGAGAGCTTTCAGCTCGAACTTCAGAATCGTTTCGAGTGCCTAGGGAGCTCCGTGGACGATTTTAACGATGGGTTCGTGGAAACTGTCCATACGGTCGGGTCCAAGATCTTTAAGACCCGTCGTACAAATAGAAACAAGAGGCTCTCTGATCCTACTATACAGCTCATGAAGGAGAGGCGCGAGATGATCCTCCAGTCTTCAGACGATGCGTTCAAGTACCGGCAGCTCAATAGACGGATCTCTAAGTCCTTGAAAAGCGACCTTCGTCGCTTTAGTACGGACCGCATTAAGGACGCGATAGAGCGGAATAAGGGCTCCAAGGTCTTTGCAAGAGATCTGTCTATTGGGCAGAGCCAGCTTGCAAAGCTGAAGACCGATGATGGCAGGATCGTATCCGCCAAACCTGAAGTATTGAGAGAGATCGAGAGGTTCTATGGACAGTTATACACGTCATCCAGTAACCCCGTTACGAATCTGGCAAACGACCCAAGAGCTAGATTAACCCGACATTATACCGAAGATATCCCGGACGTCAGCTTGTACGAGATTAGGATGGCTCTAAAGCAACTTAAAAACAACAAGGCGCCGGGTGATGACGGAATTACGGCCGAACTCTTAAAGGCCGGTGGGAAACCCGTTCTAAAGGCCCTCCAGAAGCTGTTCAATTCCGTCATACTCGAGGGTAAAACGCCACAGGCATGGAGCAGAGGTGTGGTGGTACTCTTTTTTAAAAAGGGCGACAATGCCCTGCTTAAGAACTATAGGCCCATCACACTTCTGACCCATGTCTACAAGCTGTTTTCAAGAGTCATCACGAACCGTCTCGCGCGCAGGTTTGACGACTTCCAGCCTCCCGAACAAGCCGGATTCCGTAAAGGCTTTAGCACCGTGGACCACATACATACGCTGCGGCAGGTTATACAGAAGACCGAAGAGTATAACCTGCCTCTCTGCTTAGCGTTCGTGGATTACGAGAAAGCCTTCGATTCGATCGAGACATGGGCTGTACTGCAGTCTCTTCAACGGTGCCAGATCGACTATCGGTACATCGAGGTGTTAAAGTGCCTATACAAAGACGCCACTATGTCAGTCCGACTCCACGACCAGACCTCGAAACCTATCCTTCTGCAGCGAGGTGTGAGACAAGGAGACGTTATCTCTCCGAAACTGTTCACCGCTGCACTGGAGGATGTCTTCAAGATTCTGGACTGGAAAGGGCTAGGCATCAACATCAATGGCGAGTATATCACTGACCTTCGGTTTGCCGACGATATAGTTATCATGGCTGAGACCATGGAGGACCTCAGTATAATGCTCGATGACCTCAGTAGAGCCTCCAAAAGAGTGGGTCTTAAAATGAACATGGACAAGACAAAGGTCATGTCAAATGCCCATGTAACACCCGCCCTCATAAAGATCGGAGACGCTACGCTCGAAGTTGTAGACGAGTATGTTTACCTAGGACAAACTGTTCAGCTAGGTAGGTCCAACTTCGAGAAAGAGGTCAATCGTCGAATCCGACTCGGTTGGGCAGCGTTCGGGAAGCTACGCAATATCTTCTCGTCCCACATACCACAGTGTCTCAAGACGAAAGTCTTTGACCAGTGCGTGTTGCCAGTGATGACTTATGGCACTGAAACGTGGTCGCTCACAATGGGCCTAATTAGAAGGCTAAAAGTCACCCAAAGAGCAATGGAGAGGGCTATGCTTGGAGTTTCCCTACGTGATCGAATCAGAAATGAAGAGATCCGCAGGAGAACCAAGGTAACCGACATAGCCCGAAGAATTGCCAAACTTAAGTGGCAATGGGCAGGACATATTGCTCGCAGAACAGATGGCCGATGGGGCCGAAAGGTTCTGGAGTGGCGACCACGTACCGGAAGACGTAGCGTTGGAAGGCCTCCCACAAGATGGACCGATGACCTAGTAAAGGCCGCAGGAATTCGCTGGATGCGGGAAGCACAGAATCGGTCGAAGTGGCGGTGCTTGGGGGAGGCCTATGTCCAGCAGTGGACGTCTTTCGGCTGATATGATGATATGATGATTAATATTAAGTATAGTTCACTAGTTAGCCATGCCATAGTAGGTATTTGCGACGTTACCAACTTTTTGGGTCAAAAAAAACCCGACCGACTTCAAAATTAAATTTATTTTTCACTTTTTATTGTTTTTTTTTGAAGCCGTTTGTTATTTTTTGTACTTACAACTAAAAACTTACAACAATATGTTACATAATAGCTAAGGTTTAAAAAACTAATGAAGAACTTTCACACTACAGGTGGCCATGTGACGATGCTGGTGACTTTGAACTCGATCGTCCACATTATCATGTACGGCTACTACCTACTGACCACGTGGGACGACTCCTACAAACAGTCTATCTGGTGGAAGAAACATGTCACCCAAGTGCAAATCGTAAGTGTACCTCCTGTACCTACAGAGTGTAAAACGTACAGTATGTGTAGATGACGGCTTCGTGATGTCTTCACGAAGCCGTCATCTACACAATACTGTAGGTACAGACGCCAGCTCATCAACCTACTCCAATCTGTCAAATTTTCCCAATCAACATTGAACCTTATAGTTAAGAGATAAAGTTGAAAATCTATTATAGAAATTTGACAGATTAGTAGTAACTAACAGACGACACGGTTGGCGCAGTGGTTAAGCGGTTGACTGCTGCGCTGCATGTCGCGGGTGCGATTTCCGCACGGAACAAATATTTGTATGATCTGCAAGTAGTTGTTCCGGGTCTGGCTGTTTGTGTATGTGAATTTAAATGTTTGTAAACGCACCCACAATACAGGAGTAATTCCTAGTGTGGGGCAAAGTTTTTTAAAAAAAAAAGCTTGATGTGCTGGCGTCTGTACATCAAACTATAACTTTGTGCAAAAATAATTGCTGGGAAAAGTATTTTATTTTTGGTGTGATAATTTTCTGTTTATGTGCAATGTAACCCACGCAAGACATTGTGGTTATTCGTGCATGCAACGGTACAGAGATCGTGGGAGCCTACATAAAGTTTTATTAGTTTCCTAAAAAAAAAAACATCAAAAAAAGTTGGAACTTTGACCAAAATCGCCGTAACTATTTGTATGGTCCACACTCCAGCGCAAAAAAATGGTCCGACTATAACCCGGGAAGAACAAATCTCAGCTACGTTGTACACCCGTTATTTATTTATGCGATTTAATAAAATATTGATTAAAATTTTGCTAGACGCTTCATTAGTGAGCAAAAGGTGACCACGACCTCCTTATTGTCTACGTACCTACCAGGAAGTACTAACTACGTACTTAGGTAATTGTTACGTTTTCAGTGATTCGTGAATATTTTACCCGGTTAGAGGTAGGTTGGTGGATTTGCATTATGTATAAACGATTGCGATTAGTAAACAACACGCGTTTGCGACTGTTTTGACGAAAAATTGGTATAAAATATAAAAGGTCATTAGTACCTTTCAGTGCACATTGTCCTCACAAAGCATGCGATCAAGACTGTGTTCAGCATTCATTTATGTTATTTTAATATCGAAGTGTATAGAGTGCCGCGAGTATTCTTGTGGCTCTCTAGTATCGCTGCCTCGGCCCGGCTACGGTGCCGTGAGCGTTGCATTGTCACTGTGATCACTGTCACTTGTTATTTAGGTTAGGTTAGGTTAGAACTGTGACCACACAACGCACGAGCCGAGCGAGCGTAGCGAGCGGTGCCGCGGTAGCGGCTGGCGAAGTGCCAGGGTCCGTTTAGGCACAAGAGAATGTAATGTTTTGGGAATGTGGTGTTTTACAGCGATCTAACCTCGACAATCAAACAAAATACCAAGTGACGTGACTTAGTGACAATGACAATCAAATGCTTGCGGCACTTTATTACTTTTTTATAGAGTGCCACTGGTGGCACTCTACAACGTGAAATTTGAATCACAGTTTTGCTAGAACAAACGTTGTTCAGACCATGGTCTACTATCATTCTATAGCATCCAATATGTTATTAAAACAAACTAAACTAGGCGTTCTCAAATAAGTCTTATGTTGCTCAAACGTGTTCAAACATTAACCGTAACATCTAAGGACTCATCGCGGTAGCAAAATGGCATTCAAGAGAGTTATGAGGAGTCCACGTGGACTACAAGGATGTCCGGCCAATACGGGCCGAAATTTTAATAAATAAATCAGTCTTTTTTAGTGTATTTTCAAATACCATTGACGTTTTTTTTTAAATTGATTGTTATAGAATGGTAGTAGACCATGGTCTGAACAACGTTTGTTCTAGCAAAACTGTGATTCAAATTTCACGTTGTATACACTGCCTTCTAATATTATGAAGAAAGAAAAATGCGTTTATTGACATTACAGCAAAAAAAAAACACCAACCGAAAACAATGCTTTTTATGCCAAAAGGGCCTAACTATAGGGTAAAGTACCAAACTAATTGCGTTTTCTAAAAAAATATTCAGTCATGGTTATGATTTAAAAAATGAAGAGTTACACAGAATTTCGCAGCTGATTAAGTATACCTACCATAGAAAATCGTCGGCCTGATTAATAAATAATAAATAATTTTCCAGCTTCAGTTCACACTGCTGCTGATGCACTTCATAGCTCTGGCGACATCGTCCGAGTGCAACTTCCCGCGGGAGCCTGCCTACCTGCTGATCCCGCAGAACCTGTTCATGGTCATACTGTTCTCAGACTTCTACTACCGCTCATATATCAAGACCAAGAAATCGTAACTTTCATTAAACATTTCACAAAGTTGCTCTTAGTTTTATTTTATGCAGTGCTTAAGGGTCCGGCGAACACGGCTCGCAACTGCAAGCCGAGATGGGAGGAAAATGCGTTTGGAATATTGTTATCTCGGTTCTGTTGTGTTGTTATGTTGTTGTTGTTGTCTGTGTCTGCTGTGTGTTATGTGTGTTGTGTGTTGTTAGCGTCGTTACGAGCTATCGGAATTTATGATAAATTCGGATGTGTTCCGTAATACCAAAAATTATGAATGAAAACTTAATATTCTTTCATAATTTTTTCTATACTTTGTAACTTGACAATATAAGCTATGCTCCTGCCGAAACAATATTCCAAATATTGTTGTTTATAATACAGAAAAAACAGTATGAAAACATGTCATTTACCTATAAAAATGTGCGAAATTCAATTCGCTTAAACTTCATTTCAGGTAAGATTTTGGAAAAAAAAAGATGTACAAGCCTAGATAAATACTGTCTAAATCCGAATATTAACATAATATGATGAAAATATGCTCAAATTGCAAATGATTTAGGTATTACGTTTGTATGGACAATTCAAGGGTCGCCGCCGTCTTAACGATTGGCTGTTGCGCTAATTCGTGCGCTAACGAATCGTGTTACATTCTCGTACAGAACCAAAAACATTTTAATGAACTTTTTACTTATAATCTGCGTTCGTAATTCATTCGCCAAACAAGTAATTACACGAGTTTTAGAAAAAACTACTATAATGCCTACACATAAGGTTCAGTTTGCGCTACAACTTCATATTTTTTATGACTTTTTCAACAGTAGTATTCAGTCTAAAATCAGCTTTATTTACACTATCATAAAGTTGATGTTTGTCTAAGTGGGAAACTCGTGTTTGTTTACATGTTTGGCAAATACATCGCGAACGCAGATTAGATACAGGGTGGTTATTCAGTAGTTAAGTTAAAAACAAACAGTTCATACATGCCTCGAAATAGTCTGAATACTATTATAGCTATAGGAAATTGTTTTTTTTTTTTTCAGAAATGGGCTATGTGAAAGTTGTTTAGTATGACGGGTAGAATCACCCCCTTGACGGATCCAGGTGACTCGGCATCCCATATAAACATCTTCCGGGAATGTAGGTACTTGTACTTATATCTACTTAGAAGCACAGCATCCACAATCAATAAAACTACTCTAGCTCTTATTAAGCCTAGTTGTTCAAAGTCGATGACAGGTATAGTATGTTGCTACCTGTGAACCACGGTGCAACACGGCTATTTTCCCGCATCTATCAATGACTATATATGCGGTTGAAAGGGTGACTATTGCACCAGCCAGCTTCGTTCACATTCTACACAAATGACGCGGACGTAGGAGATCGCGCACTAGACGGCCACGACTCCGCCCAGTCGTGGCCGTCTAGTTGTATGTTCTGCGGCTAGTAGTCCGTTACGACCAAGTGCGCGATTCGTATCGGTTTCTATGGTTTACCTGGTCGCTGCGACCACTGGTCGTGGTCGTGGCCGTCTAGTGCGCGAAATGCCTTTTAAGTCAGCACTTCCTTTGCTAATTGCTTCCTACAAGAGGGATCCAGAAGTATTATATCCGCTTGACTGTCACTAATGAGACACAATAAAATTTTAATTGTTATCAAGCTGCATCAGTCTTTCGAACATTTGACCTCATAAAGAATACTCGCTGCTGCCAGCGGCTTCGCCCGCGTGGACGCTTTTCTGTACTATAATATGTATGTATTATACATATAAACCTTCCTCTTGAATCACTCTATCCATTTAATAAACCGCATCAAAATCCGTTGCGTAGTTTTAAAAATACATAGGGACAGACAGCGGGAAGCGACTTTGTTTTATACTATGTAGTGATAATGATAGTGAAAACACAATATTCCATTTAAAATATATTTCCATGAAATATCTCTTAAAATCTAATCCGACAATTCCATTTATAATATCACAATTAATACAGTTATTTATAAACAACTTAAACTAACTTAACTTGTTTTTTTAAGTGTTATAATATGTTTGTATGTACTAAAACAGGAGCTACGTCTGCCAACAAACTGCTGTGCAGTTTGGCGGAGGTAATATTATAATATCATGTAAAAAAAATCAAATTCTGCGAATAAACACTTATTTTTTTCATATATTTCGACATTAAATTTAAAGTTCCGTCCGTTGACATCCAAAGACTAGCCTAGCCTGCGACGACCAACACATGTTGCGATACATGTTTTGTGAATTGTTTCATGCCTAATAGGTACTTTTTTAGCACTTTTATGCCATGTGCACCTTGTAAAATTGTTTCAGAAACATGTGCCCAAACGCCGTGAGGTAAGGTACCTTAAACATGTATGAGGCAACTTAGTTAATACGAAGGATGCTTTACAAAATACAATAGTCAGTCGATTATTATAATATTCCTAAAAGTATATCAAAGAAGTCGTCCCATAAATCTTTAAAAACCGGCCGAGTGCGTGTCGGACTACGCACAGTGAAGGGTTCCGTAGTCGGGATGAATATTTACGCAAGCATTCATAGATGGTGCACAGTTACAAATAGTTCACTCTGCATTTTAGGGATGCAGCTACAAGTACGCGGCGGGCTCGACTTGTCGGGCCAATTCAATGAGTGTAACGTAGTCAGAAGATCTAAAAGTTACGCGATAGAAAGAGAGGCAACTTCTAGGTGAATATTACTGTAGGTAATATGCGATAAGCGCTGTGCGACCTGAATTGCACTTTATTGTGTCGTAGCAAGAGTCGCTTTTTATTTTAATGATTTTGTGGAGTGAACTTTCTCTATGAATCTGTGGCACAGTATAGATATTATCGGCCGCAAAGTATGAATTTTAGAAAATGTGAAAAACAAATTTATTTATCCGGCTGAAACCGAAAATATTCCATACAGGTATATAAAAAACTACGTTTCTTATCGTATTTAAAAGTTTTCAGAATTTTCCACCTAGTTTAGTTGAAAAGTTAGAGGGGACACACATTTTGACTTAGAAAGAAGGCACGGCCAGGGCCCTGTTTAATAAAGCTGACAATTCGACATATATGTCAAAAACTGACAAAATTGTAGAATTGTCGCGCTTAGGCTGTTTAATAAAAGTGACAAATATGTCAATAATCGACAGGTGATACCTTGACATATTTGTCATTTAAAAAAGGCGTTTAATAATATATATTGCGAATTTTCCACCATGACAATTATGTCGCCTGTAAGTTTTAATAAATAGAAAAATTGTCAAATTGTCACTTTTTGACATATGTCGGAATTGTCGGACTGTCAGCTTTATTAAACAGGGCCCTGGACGACAATTTATGGATTCCATAACATACTCGTAACATCACGCCTGTTTTCCCCGAAGGCTTTGGCAGAGGTGTACCTTTAGTAACATCCACATTTTGCTAGCTATATTAAGTCACTTTGCCCGTAGGACTTTCTCAATATTAATTACCTATTTAAGAATTATTCTTGCAGCCTTACTGCGTTCCAATAAATACAGTCAATAAATACTTCTCTATAAACATAAATTCAAAATATAATAATATTGCTAGAGACATTTTTAGGGATTTTCCTAAATGAGAAGAGAGGAAAAGTTAAACTTTTGCTTAAGACTAGAATATGTCTACAGTCTACCAGACCTATTTTAATACAAAGTCAGTCAGTATCATAGAAATATAAATAACAGTTATTTTCTTCTTCTATTTCATAAATCTATGGTCAGTATTGAATACTTTCACTTAACCTGGTTGCTCAGACGAGCAAATAAATTCTGCTTCACTAGATCGATAACACTGACTTCACTGTACGAATCGATGACCGCTTTAGTAAGACCCAACGCTGTTGTGGACCCGTCTATCTCATCGTCACATAACGGCCGGTCCTTATTCGCGTACTCGATCAGATTCTGTTTGACCAACTTGATCAGTTCCTCGCTACTCACATTAGGCGGTATCTCCAAATTGTTAGCTTTATTTTCTATTAAAGCATTGAAGTCGTAGTCCCCGACCACGGTGTCCGCCGGCTCGTCCTCACCCGTTCGCTGTCGTTTGGCGCGACGAAGCTTACGTCGGTTGTCAAGATACGCTTTTGCTACTGTGTCTAGTTGTAAAAATAACACAGACAACGGCGTATCTGCTATGTCGTCCTGAAAATATATGTGATATATTATGATTGTAAACAAAATTAGTACTTATCTGATTAAAGTAAATGCGAGGGTTTGGATTTTTTTGTCAATTTATTTAGATGACTTTTGCTTGAAATGTTTAGGCAAAAGTCCGCAGGGGGTGTAAGGCTGCCAGGGCCGTCTTTACCCGGGGGTGCAAGGGGTGCGTGGCACCCGAGCGCAAGGTCTTAGGGGGCGCAAGCCGATCGCCTTATAAATGGTATGTGTAGATAGATATCTACACATACCATTCTTAATCACAATTAAAAAAATATTCATTATAAGTACCGATAAAAATATAGGCACCAATATTATTTACTTGCGTTGTGTAAGCTAATTTAGATCTATTTCTACAAAAATTTAATTTATATTCCAACAAACACACGCGGCAAATATAAGGGACCAAAAAAAGCACATTGTCTCAACTTAGAAGATAAGTTCACATAAGAAAATAGATTGGACAATCGGACATTGACAGGGATATTTCAGGCACAGATTTCAAAACAGACGATAAGATAAAAAAAAAATTGCCAATCCAGAAAAATTTAATTAGATGTTTGAAAATGTAGGTACGTAAGTACTTAATTTTATTGTAAAGTTGTCATCATCATTTCAGCCGAAAGATGTCCACTGCTGGACATAGGCCTCCCCGAACACCGCCCATTCGACCGGTTCTGTGCTTCTCGCATCCAGCGAATTCCTGCGCCCTTCACCAGGTCATCGGTCCACCTTGTGGGAAGCCTTCCGACGCTACGTCTTCCGGTACGCGGTCGCCACTCCAGAAGCTTTCGGACGCATCGGCCACGAGCAATCTGTTCCACGAGCAATTTTCCCTGCTCACTGCCATTTAAGTTTGCCAATTCTTTGGGCTATGTCGGTTATCTTGGTTCTCCTACGGATCTCTATTCATTTCTGATTCGATCACGTAGGGAAACTCCAAGCATAGCCCTCTCCATTGCCCTTTGTGTGACTTTTAGCCTTCTAATGAGGCCCATTGTGTTTGTGAGCGACTACGTTTCAGTGCCACTGGCAACACGCACTCGTCAAAAACTTTCGCCTTGAGACACTGTGCTATTTGAGACGAGAAGTTAGTACGCAGCTTCCCGAACGCCGCCCAACCGAGTCGGAGTCGACGATGGATCTCTTTCTCGAAGTTGGACCTACCTAGCTGGAGAGTCAGTCCTGGTAAACATAATCGTTCACAACTTCGAGTCTCTCAGTTCGTCTTTATGAGGGTGAGTGTTACAGGGGCATCCGACATGATCTTCATTTTGTCCATGATCATTTTAAGACCCTCTCTTTCGGAAGCTCTACTGAGGTCCTCCATAGTCTCGGCCATGACATCGTCGGGAAACCGATGGTGAGTGATATACTCGCCATTGATGTTGCTGCCAACCCCTTTCCAGTCCTCAACCTTAAAGACATCCTCCAGTGCAGCGGTGAACAGTTTCGAAAAGATAACGACTCCCTGTCTCACCCCTCGCTGCAGAAAAATAAGTTTCGAGGTCTGATCCTGGAGTTGGACTGACATAGTAGCGTTTTCATACAAACAATTCAGCAGCTCGATGATACTACTACTACTATTATAGTACAGCCCAAGTCTGAATCGAATCAAAGTCTTTCTCGTAGTCATCCACAAACGCTAAGCAGAGAGTCAGTATGTATGTGGTCTACGGTGCTTAAGCCTTTACAGAATCCAGCTTGTTCGGGAGGCTGGAACTCGTCAAACCTGCGCGCGATATGGTTCGTGATGACTCTTGAAAACAGCCTGCAGACATGGCTCATGAGTGAGCCATCTCACTTCTGCAGAGTATTACTTAAATAACAGGAACGAAAAAAAAAGTTTTTATTTTTTCGTTGACAAGGGGGCGCAGGCTGATTTTCGCACCCAGGCGCCCAATATGGTTAAGACGGCCCTGAAGGCTGCCTGTCCATTGGAGCGGAGAGGCGAAAAGAGGAGCGGCGATGTGCCAATATTAACCAATAGAATCTTGACTCCGCCCCTGAGTTTGAGATTTGATTGGTTAATAATGGCACATCTCCGCTCCTCTCCTCTCCTCTCCGCTCCAGTGGACAGGCAGCCTGATGTTGGCACTGCCAAAACAGATTCTACTTCGCACATAACTTCTGGGCATAGTTTCGCACATAACATAATATAACATGTAGGTAGGTAAGTACGTAGCCAAACAAATAGGAATAAGAAACGAAACTAAATTAACTGCCGGAGCCACGTTCGTACCCAATTAGATCATCATAAACTATTAACGCTCTACGTGCCTTTTAAATATAATATAATAATTATGTGATAAATAATTTGGTCATGTGCGAATCAGCCTTGTAATCTTAAATGCACGAATGCACAAGATTTCACTCAAGTTGCCATTCAACGTCGATTGATGTTGCTAATTGTTTTTGCATGCAACATCAGAATACTAATGTTATCAATTTATCATCATAAAATTTATCATGATTGTGACATGCAGTTTCTAATTAACCGAAACTTTAGATGGCAGTCAAACCCTGAACAAATAATTAAAATCTTGGCCCAAAAACGACGAAAAGACACATAGGTATACATATATGACACCACTTATAAATGAATCTGTATTACACTTATAAATGCATGAATGCAAATAAATGAATATATCTATCCATCTATTTTACAATTAAGTACAAGAATATAATAAAAGTGCAATTGACTCAATGATTTTGCAGCATGTACTATTAATCCCGTGAGCGACAATGGATGGAGAACATAACCGCGTCCTAACTACAAGCGACCATCGCGCGAATATGCAATCGATGCGACCGTTTCTATGAAGTCGTACGTACAAACGCGACTTGATTGATTGCACGAGTACGTTTATAACTTTATACTAACATTATAAATAAGTAAAATTTATGAAAGTGTATATAAGGGGTACCTTATCTTCTAAACTACTGAACAGATTCTGAAGTCTTTCACTGATAGAAAACTAGATTATTGCCGAGTGCCATAGGATATGTTTTGTTTTAAATGAAAGAAACTTCACGCGGACGAAGTAGCGAACAGAGGCCCTAGTGTGAGTTTCTTTTAACCATCTCGAATTTATGCATCGACTGCGTTCGGCGCTCCGATTGGCCCTTCACTGGCCTTCACTGGTGAAGGGTAAATCGGAGCGCCGAACGCGGTCGAAGCGTAGTCGAGATGGTTAAAAGAAACTCACACTAGGGCCTCAGAAGCTAGTCTCATATAAACGAGCGTGACGATCGCGTAATCGTGCGACCGTGGCTTTCGGTTAGTACACGGCCTAACTCACTCAGTCAATGTCAAGGCCTTAGGATAAACCCCCATTAAAATAAGAAGCCATTAAACAAATTCCTCTTAGCTACATTATGTCATTGTTGCAGTGCCTTACTGACTCACTTATGATGAGTACGCAGCTAATATTAGATATTATTAATACATGTTTGGATAAAGGTCATGGTTTAACACAAGTATTATATTATATGTTTATCGTGTTTTGTGTGAATAGTCTGGCGAGCACCCAAACATCTTATAAATATGAAGTTTTATGAATGTAGTATAATTAACAAAAGTTTATAGTATAATTTAATCATATGCAACTGACCTATATTGCAGTAGTCAAACAAAGACTGCTGATAAAATATTTTTTTTTAGTTATTTGGCTTTTTCATACAAACAAATCAATCTGCCTTTTCCCAACTGTGTTAAGGTCAGCGTCCTGTCTAACCAGATGCAGCTGATTACCAGTATTTTACATGAAGCGACTACCAGTCTGAGCTCGACAACCCAAACTGGTGGTTGGTTACACAATACCCCTTGGATAAGACTGGTTGTCAGACTTTCGTGCTTGTGACTGACTACCCATAATGACTATGAAAGATCTACGACTGACAGCCGGGACCAATGCCTTAAGGTGCGCTAGGTACGGAGGGGTGTCGGTATGTTATGAATGGCCACCCATCCACGGACCGACCTCGGCAAGCGTAGCTTTACCTTCGATCGCCCCGTGCGGCTGTTATTATATTGCCACAAGCCTTTGCAGACAAACAAATAGATTCTCATTATGCATAATAAAATAATTTGACTTACTTCATTTGGATTGACAATCAGTTTAGCTGTTTCATTTGGCAGGTCCTTACATATTTGAGCTACAAATATTTTAATAAGGGCTTCAGACACTCTGGTTGAACCATCTTGTTCCTGTATTAAAAAAAATTGAGAAGGGTTTATTAAAACATTTTAAAGTTAGTAAAAAGAAGGTGAAAAAAGTCAATTACTATTTTTAGAATTTACTCTCACAGAGAGGAGGCCTGTGTCCCAGCAGTGAGAACATTAAGAGGCTGATTATGATTATTATGATAATTCTAAAAGTTGGCAATGTCGTCATATTTGACAGCTATTTACGACGTTCCCAACTTTTATTATTTATGGAAATAATACTACCTAACACCGAATATTTAGTTTTAGAGATGTAAAAAAAGTATTTGGAAACTTTCCAAATGCCTTTTACACACCAAAAACGGGTACAACATCAAATTCAATGTTATAATTGCAATTCATGATTAATATTCTAGTTAGTTAGTTAGCCACATTTCTTAATTCCATGCAGTATTATTTCCAAATTAATCAAAACAGGTAAATATTTGACAGCTATTTACGACGTTTGTTGCCAACTTTTAGGATGCGCGCTATTAATTGAACAGAACATACATGGGGCAGCCAGATGTTGAGGGCAATATTCAATGGGTCCACATTCTGCACATAATGCCACCATCCCTGCGGCACCAGCAAGGCATCACCAGCTGACAGTTCCACCATGCGACCACCTGTCAATCCTGAAACAACAGAATTTTTATCTTTACAATATTTTATGTGGCAAATCAATTAACAATGATACTTTGATATGGTTTTAGATTAAAACATTTTTATGCATCATTAATTTCCATTTTATGGGTGATTATTGTGACTAATTGAGTTATAAACATGTATTAACTACAATTTTTATTTATAGCAGCTATATAGAAAAAACTGAATAAAGCTTGTAATAAAATAGAAGAATATCTCACCATTAAAGACATCTAAATTGTTAGGGCAATAGAAGTTCAGTTCACTGTACACACTTGATTCTTCATAAGGCACTCTGGTGGGCTTCAATCCACCAGTTTCTGGAGGAAACAATATCCAGCGTTTTCTGAAAAAACAGGCAATTTCCTTTTATTAAAATTAGCAAGATAATGTTACTTTACAGTATTTAAATTATAAGCAGCAAATTGCTTGACCCAGAGAAAGGGGTTTTATAACTTACGTTCCATGTAATTGAGTCACAATATTAACTCCATACGTGTCTTTATGTGCCGGCGTGTGCGCACCACTGCTGCCTACCCACAGCGTCGCATCTGAGGCGCCCTTTTCAGAATATCCAAACTGTTCCCATGAAATACCCTAAAAACAAAAACTAGCCTTAATTACTATAATAAGCACTCTGTCAATGTTTAACTGTACGAGCTCGTGTAAATATTTACCTTATACAATTCATCGTCTCCATTGAACCACTGATAAAGATATTTATAATCGAAATACATCCACTCGTCGCTTGAAGCCGACGTATCAACGAAATTTTTAAAAGTCATCGATTTTACAGAGCACCTTCTCTCCCAACAAGGTTCGTCCGATAGAAAATCCTTTTTTAAACATCTAAATGGTATTTCTTTTTCTCCAAAAACGGCACACCATTTTTCTACACTCCACTGGCATATTGACCAGTTTCCCACAAAGCCCCGGAAGACTAATGGAACACTGGAATTCACTATAAGATTGCGAACGATATCATCGCTCAGTACAGACATTACGTTTAAGTAGTTAAAAATAATAAATAAACAAAGGTATTATTCATACGTTATCAAGCGAGAAGGGACACCGGCTGACTACAATAAACAATTATCTATTGCTCTGTGACAATAAATTTACTGACAATTTTTTGACATTGACAGACCAGACGAGAAAAAAATAATAGAAAAAAATTTCGTTCGAAAACTGTCAAGGACGGCTCAATCTGCCTGTTAAGTGGGTGATAGACATGCGTACGATACAAAATGCCGGCTCGCTATTCGGGGTGATGACAGACGTCCGAAACTACGAACCAAGGCTGGATACGAGCAAAATTTCAAACTGGTTAGATCGCCGACGAGCTTACTCGTCGGTTTTAAAGTGCGCGGACTTAGTATGACACACAGGCGAGTACAGTCGTCGAGCCATAAGTACGCCTACTTGCTCGCACGTCTATCACCCCTTTTACAAAAATGAATGACTTTAGTATTTTTTATTGCACGTATGGGTGTAAAAAGGAATTTTGTTTCGTAGTTTGTATGTGTTTCGTTTGATTCAGAAAATTCGAAACCATCGCGATACAGTGTGAGAAAGCTTAACGTGTGTCACAGGACCTACGGCGAGCCGAGTAAGTTGGCGAACTTAAAAACCGCGGTCTTTAAGTTCGCATGTCTAGTCTATCACCCACTTTAAAGACACACACACAGTGCCGGCGGCGCGCGGCGTAGGCACCGGCTTTTACCGAGCGGCACGTGACGCTGGCTTTTGCATCTACTTTTCCTTTGTGCTCCTGTTCTCAGTTGTCATCAAAGTTCGGTTGTACAACTGAAGCTTGATAGTCACTGACCATGAAAAAGATAGCCAATAGCCCTGCAGGGACTTTGTGCGGCAAGGCTGGGTGCCGGCACTGTGTGTAGGACCTATTAGACAGCACACCAGCTGTGCTGTGGAGCATGCTAAAGTTACATATAAAGTTACATGCTCTGTGGTTACATACTCTGTGGAGCATCCTGTCAATGTAATTCATCTTGTCTCTTGTCTGTCATACATACGAACTTTGTTTTTATTTTGATGCGTTTCTGCAATGCCTTTTTACCGGTTATTGCATATCAGCAGATATCACGATTGCATCGATACATTCGTATAGTAAGTGATAAACGTTCATCATCATCATCATCATCATTATCAGCCTTTTAATGTTCCCACTGCTGGGACACAGGCCTCCCCTCTGAGAGGGAGTGGGCCGTAATCTACCATGCGGGCCCAGTGCGGGTTGGTGATAAACGTTATATGTGCATAATAGTGATATTATTCCCCGTAAAATACAATGGAACCAGAAGTTGTATCATCGTTTTTCTCAAGTAGTTTAGGAGATTCTAGTTCTCAGGATATCAGCGAAGATTTTCTGAATTTAATTGACGAATTGAATCTTTCTCTTGAACAGTTCCCAATGCCTAAAAAAGTAGAAGCTATTTATAATCCAACTATATATGCAAGGCATACATTTGAAATGTATGTGCGAAAATATTGCAATACTACAAAACCTATTATGTACTTTGGCATGAATCCTGGACCTTGGGGAATGTCTCAGACTGGAGTAAGGACTACCTCATATTATACTCTTGAATCTAAAATCTGAGCACTGTACTTTAGGGACCGGCGATTTTTATAGAAGGTATTTTTTTTTTTTGGTAGATTATACCCTCTTTAGTGTATTTTTGAAAACCGCAAATCTAGCAAAACCATAGGTGCCGAGAAAAAAATCGCCAAAAGTTTCTTTCGGGATTGGTGGGATAGTGGGAGTATTAAGGGTGGGGAATTTTACGTGGCGGGTCTAAATTAGGTTCAGAGCAATAATGAGGTCAATGACAAATCTTCAAGGTCAAGCTCAACACCCCAAAACTCAAGGTGGTACCCAATATATAATGTACTCTGTGGTGGTACCACTGTACAGTTATGCCCGACGCTTTTTTATGTAGCTATTTTTTTTTGGGTAGGATAGACCCTTTTTAGTGTATTTTTGAAAACCCCAAAGTGCGCAAAACCATAGCTGACGAGAAAAAAATCGCCAGTTTCTTTCGGTATTGGATAGTGGGAGTTTTAAGGGCGGGGAAGATCACGTGGCGGGTCTAAATTTGTTTCCAAACAATACCTAATAAGCGTAGTCGACGGAGCCCGCTTCGCGGGCTCCTATTTCTGAATTGTTAAAAAAAAATAACCACGAAGAGGATGGCGGGGTCTTCGCTCGCTCACTAGACCCCGCCATCCTCTTCTAACCTAACCTGTCCGAGTCGGGGTGCCCCCCAAGTCCGGAGCTCGCTTCGCTCGCTCTTACATCCTAAGTTTTCTTACTATAAATTACGTAAAAAGTTAAATTTTTTTAAACATTCGGATTTTTTTTCTCAAAAACTAGGCGTTTGCGCACTGTGAAATTTTGCGAAACCGTTTAACATAAAGATATCTATAACCAAAAAAAAATTGAAGCTTCGGACGCGCGGGCATAACTGTACAGTGGAGCCCTCAAGGTAAATTAATAAATTTATACAAAAAACCAATGAAATCCGCTAACACTTCGTCTGAACGTAAAACGGAACACGCGAGGAGTGAAATTCGTACATTTTCTGCGGTAAAAAGTCAATTTGATACGTAATTAATTGAATTTATTGCAACTTTTGGATTTATTTTCTCGAAAACTAAGCGTTTGCTAGCTGTGACATTTTGCAAAAGCGTTCTATACGAAGACATCTACACGCAATAAAAATATGAAGCTCCGCACGCGCGGTCCCTAAACTACAGTGGAGCCCTTTATCATGATTACATAGCATGAAACAAATAATTTTGTGGGTCATGAGTTCATGACTTCCTTTACTTTAAAATTAAAATATAATTTTGAGACAGTGACAGACAGTACAGTGGAGTCAGCAAGTGTAAAACTAGTTTTCAATCAACGGCTTAGTAATGAAAAAGGCTTCACTTATTAAAAACATCTTGATGATGTCAACAGGTACCGTTTGGTGAAATAAGTTCAGTTCGAGATTGGTTGGGCATCAGTGGACCAGTGCACAAACCACCTAATGAGATTAAAACTCGTCCTGTCTTGGGCTTTGATTGTAGCAGAACTGAAGTAAGCATAAATGGTAGCTGGTATTTTTATCATATTGCACATCTCTGGCATACCCTGGGTATAGCCCATTTCAAACTTTATGTCGGGTCAGAACATGAAATAGTTGCTAACAAATTCATATGTCAGCCTCAGCAGGGGTGAGGGGTGAGGTACTGAGCAGCAAGTAGGGCACTTCAGAGCTGCCATAAAGTTTGACGCATATTTTTATTTACTATGTTCTCAGTTATATGAAAGAAAAAAGGAGGTATACTTTATCATTAAACCATTATAAGTTCAAGCATTGCCAAAGATAAATAATATATATTATAATCTCAGACCAATAAAAAAGTTATTGGTCTGAGATTATAAGGCACATGTACAACTTTATCCATCTGTCTTATTTGTATTCCATTAATTTTTCAGGTCAGCGGCAAAAGATTTTGGGGACTGCTTCAAACTTTATGTGGGACACCAGAAAATTTCTTCAAAACCAGTTTTGTGTATAACTACTTGCCTCAGCAGTGGATGACAGCGTCAGGTTGCAATCTCACTCCTGGTGATTTCAAAGTAAGAGGTCTTTATTTGCTAAACAAGTGTTATATTACATATTATGTTTATTTAACACATTCCCCTATAGCATAGAGCTTGCCCACAAGTTACTAAGTACATATTGAAATCATAAGAAGACTAGTCAACCCTCAAATTGTGCCTGCCTACCCGACGAGAGGATACAATAATATGTACTTTGAAGTGAAGGCATATGAACATATTCGAAGATATTGGCAGAAACATCCCAGCTCTGATTTGCTGGATTTGTTTTCTCCTCTACCAATCATTATTTCCAGACAATGTTTATTTTGCTTATATGTATGTATGAATTTTCTTTATATGATTTAATTAGTCTTGTATTTTGTAGTTATTTTCGACTTGGGCATAAAGCCAATGTTTTAACAGTATGTTTTACTTGTGCATAAAGTTTTAATAATTAAATAATACATCCCCACATAACATACATAGAATGATGGCATTCTAACCAACATTATGTTTACAAATAATTCCCAGAGAGGTGAAGTACAAGAATTATACAACATCTGTGATCCGGTATTCAGCAAAGTTCTAGAACTGTATGAAGTTGAAAAGATAGTTGCAATTGGAAAGTTTTGCGAAACTCGAGCAAAAGAAAGATTAAAAAGATACCCTTCCTCAAGATTTATCCAGGTATGTAGTTGAACATATGAATCATACAAATTCATACTGTTTTTCATTCATGGATAATTCATTAATCAATTTCATCATTTTAATAAATTGTGTTTTCCTATTTCAGATTCTGTACTTGCCACACCCAAGCCCCAGAGCACTGAATAATAACAAATGGCCAGAGACAGCAACTGACTTTCTTAAAAATCATAATTTGCTTCAATACTACCAACAAGACTGAATAAACAAAGCTGTACCTGCCAATTGAAGAACTAGATTGTGATTTTATATGTACCTATGTGATTATTCTGGTCAACTAGCCATACAGTACACTACTTGTACATAAATACAAGATATTAATAGTTTTCTAAAAATGGTTGAGTTCATGAAGAGAGCTCTTGAGTTAGCATCAGAAGCTTTATCAGCTCAGGAAGTACCAGTGGGCTGTGTTTTTGTCATAAACTCAGATATCATTGCTGAGTCTAGGAATAGTGTTAATGCTACACACAATCCAACAAGGCATGCTGAAATTAATTGTATAGATCAAGTTATAGATTACTGTAAAGCCAATAATATTGATTATAGATTGTACTGTAAAAATATAACAGTTTATGTAACAGTTGAGCCTTGTATAATGTGTGCCGCAGCACTCAGCAACTTAAATATAAAAGAAGTGGTATATGGTTGTGCGAATGACAGATTTGGTGGCAAAACTGTGTTAGATATAAGTAGCTTTTATGAACGTAATTATAATTTGATTGGAAATTTAAGGGCAACTGAGGCAATGGCTTTACTCAAACAATTTTATAAAGGTGCCAATCCCAATGCACCAGAATCGAAGACAAAAAAAGAAAAAGTATAATTTTTGTTAAGTGCATAGGTAAACATACAAAATTGTGTTGTGGGTATTTCGAATAAGTAGTAAACAGGGTGGAAAGTTGAAGTGGGCCCCTCAGGGTCAGTGAACAATTTTTGCTCAAAGAAAACAATCGTTTTTTTTTTTTTAAGTGAAAACTTCTTTAGGCGCATTGAGCACTTTTTGGGTGAACAAAAATCATGGAACTCGCGTCATCTTTACCGAACGCTTTCAACGCGAACGCTTTTTTTTTTGGTGTACAACATGACTTTTTGGATGAACAAGAATAGTACTTACTTAGTAAATATTAGTAATAAAAGTATTTTTTATAAAAAATAATCTAATAACTCGATGATACAATTCACAAGTTACTTAGTTTTCACTTCTATCGGCAGTCCCCAAACACCGCATGTTTTTTTTTTAAATAAATTACCTAAGCCGTGTTTTGCACCAACCCAAATGCGAAAAGGAACGCTTGTTTTTTTTTATGACACCGCTAGCTTTTGCCCGCGCCTTCGCCCACATGGATTTCGGAAAATATGCCACGGGAACGTACTACCGGCATTAAAAGTAACCTAAGCGTTAATCCGGGTTATAAACTATCGGTGTGCCAAATTAAATCCGAATCCGTTCAACCGTTTTGCGTGATTGAGTTTTTACATTTTATAATATCATGGTATGATTCGCAAGGGTCGCCAATAGAAGATTTCCTTTGAGCAAAAATTGCCAACATCAATATTTTGAGTAATTACTTCCCCTCAGCTTTACTTAAACTGAACCAGTTCACAAATGACTGCGCAGTAGTCAATTTTTTTATATAAATAATAGCGCGCATGCCAGTACGCATGCATGCGCAACCTAACTTCAGACCGGCAAAGTTATTTGACGCGAACTGTACGCACTGACGTAAAAATATCGCGGCGGGATTTTATCGCGCACTGGATTTTCAACTCTCGGTGTTGAGCTAAGCGTTGAGAATCCAACGCGCTGGGACTCTCATCCCAGCGCGTTGAAAATACACTGTTGGATTTTAAACTTTCGGCGATAAGCAGATTGTTGAAAATACAGTGCACGAAAAAAAATCGCTCGAGGTTATCTGGGCTAAGGGTCAGCGCAGACAGAGCAGCAACTCGTTCAAGCATGCTCAAGCAATAAGTATCCACCACGTAGACTCGGCGGACACTGCGGATGTTCGAAACTGCGCGCGCGCACCGTAACAATACTCATTATAAAAACCTTCCAAGCTTTGTCTCGCTGGACTATTCGCAAGCGTCTACGCGCGCGCGCTCTAGCATTCACGACGGCCAGCGTGTCTGCGAGGAACATACGCGAGCGCATAATTATCTTGTACACTTTTTTCAACTCTATTTCTGTTTGTTGTATTTTAGTTTAGTTAATTAATTAAAACTGCTCTAGCTTCTTGTTCTCTATCTGCGCTGACCATATGGGGATGAGCAAAAGTAGCCCGCGAAATTACATAATTATTTTCTTACGTTTTTTGTTATTTGCAAATCAGTGTCAAGTTGTATCTTGAGTATAGCTAGCTTTATTACTAGCTGTTACCCGCGACTTCGTCCGCGTGGAATTCTATACATCAACTTTATTTATTTGTGTAGTTGCCAGTGAAACTCCCTCCAAAATCAGTCTAGCCGTTTCGGGAATTAGCCGGAACAAACAGACAGAAAAAAATATTTAATTAAATAGTGTTTTGTTGTATGCATCGTACATACTTTCTTATGCATTTAGTAAAAAGATGTTATTTTGACATTGCAAACAGACTTCAATTTTATTCAAGATGTAAGAAGATATTGTGTAGAAACCGATTTCATGAGTTTTCGTTTTTTTGCGCGGCGCGGTACCCTAAGTCTGTTTCTGAAACAAAGAAACAGACAAAGTAGCCTATTTTACTCCTTATACCTTAAGCTATCTTCCAGTGGAAGTCCCGTCAAAATCGGTCCAGCTGTTTCGGAGATTAGCCGAAACAAACAGACAGACCGACTGACAAAAAAATTTGTGTTTTTGTTGTATGGATCGTCTATACTATGCATTTAGTAAAAAGCTGTTATTTTGACATTACAAATAGACACTTCAATTTTATTTATTTGCCGCGTATCATAATTATTTAGATCATGATACTGACCTACAAATTAAAAAAAACGTAAGAAAATTTGAATTTCGCGGGCTACTCTGGCGCTTTAGAGCCAGTTGGCAGCGCGGCCTGGCGGCTGGCGACGTTGCCATGGCGGGCGTCCCGGTAAGGTATGGCTCTAAAAATTCAAGCAGATAGACCAGCGAGTGTTCCATTATTTTGCTAATTGACCGAGACAATAAAATGTTAGGTACATAACGTCTTCTATGAAAAGACAGCAAGGCAAATAAAAGAATGGCAAAATGATGATGTCATGAATACACACTCATGTGCCAAGGACTATAAACTTTTATAGTCTCAGATCATGAGTTAACTGGGTGTTTCCTCGAGGACCAACTTTTTGTTATTTCGACAAAATCTGAGACCTACTCCCTTATCTAGGTCCAATTTCTTGATACAGTAGTAGGAGGTAGGTACTTCCATTTTAGTTTCAACGCATAATAGGTACTAACTGAAATAACATACCCTCCCGTAACTGCGTATAGTCCCAGTCGCCCCCACATGGATTGCCACCAGGTGGCAATTGGGAGAAAAAAATCCCAGTTGCCACCGGGTGGCGACTGGGACCTTATTGCCCCCACTTCAAACCGCTGTACATTGCGGCGTGGATCGCCAAACCCGCGATGACGGGGTTGGCGGTCACATTTCCAATGTGTATTATTATTAGTAGATAAGTGATATTTTTTAGGGACATACAAACAAGATTTTCTTTATTGTAGTTGCTTTTAATCACTTATTATTATTAATCATAAAAACCCCGTCATCGCGGCCGTAAGACAGATAGCGATGAGGGGGGGTTTGGCGATCCACGCTGCAATGTACAGCGATTTGAAGTGGTGGCAATAAGGTCCCAGTCGCCACCCGGTGGCAACTGGGATTTTTTTCTCCCAATTGCCACCTGGTGGCAATCCATGTGGGGGCGACTGGGACTATACGCGTAACTGCCCCGTGGACCTACTGATAGTACAATAAAGTACAAGTCGGGTTCGTTTTTGCACACATTGGAACAATATCTATAGTAATCTATAACTACCTACATAATATATATAAGCTGAAACATCTTTTATTTTTTTAAACACTTGTTTGTGTATTTTTATGTTTTCAATACTTTTGTTGTCATTATAATTTTTTATGTTGTTAATTATTATAAGCATCTGATCTGATTAGTTTAATTTTTTTGTGAATAAGAACTATTTTCACTGAAAGGTTATCTTTTTAATAAATAATTTTATATTATTTCGAAACTTGCTACTCTAAAAAAATATCGACATAATAAATTCTTTTTTTTATTGACGATTTTTTTTTGCCGGCTTTGGTAAATATGGGTGTAGGTAAATAACATCACTTCTGATATATTACAGTATTTTAATGGCGCAGCAGAAAATTATTGCAATCCCTGTTCTATTATAAGTTCTTTATAAATTACATAAAACTATCCCTACAAATTACTTGACACATTCATTTTGGTTTATAACAGAAATAAAAAAAAACACCCATTCAAAAAGTCCAACAGCAACCATAAAATATAAGAATATATAATTATACAAAATAAATGATTACTTGCTACAACATTTTTACCTTTATCTAGATTATTATTATGTCCCACTGTATAAACATAAAAGTGAGATCTATTTGGAAATAAAAACAATTTATTACATTAATCACTACTGATAAAATATCCACAAGGATATCACAGAATAATTTCACTAATCTAAAATGAGATCTCACATTTATATTCCCAGTGTTTACAGGAAAGAATGTTTGAGGGCATTTGTACAGTAGGGTGCTAAGTTTAATAAGCAAGTCACTAAATGCATGTCATATAAAATCCACACATTCTCACCAGAAAATATAATTATTCACTGTAAATAATAAGAAGAATAAAGATACTTATTAAATACTGTCCAACAATTTTTACAGAACTTAACAAGTAACCTATGACCTACTTAAATAATTATATATTAAAAGTATTAAAACTGCTCTAATCATTTGAGTCATGACAGCCATTAACCATTGGGTATGTGGTTCCCGAACCTTCAGTCTCTTCATTTTGGCCATTTACATGAACATGATTTTCATTAGTCAAGTTGTCTTCAACCAAGTAATCTGCAGCTACTGGCTCAGCTATAGGACTGGCACTCCTGCTGGAGCTGCTGTCACTATCTGATGAGGATGAACTATCACTTTCAGAGTCTGCACTTGACGAGTCCTGAGAATGCTGACGTAAATGTTCAATTTCGAGTCTCAACTTTTCATTGTCCAACTGTAGAGACTGTATCTGTTCTTCTTGTTCCTTCATACGCTGCATAAACTCGCTAAAGGACTGCTCATCCACGGCACTAGACCCAATGGAAGTGCCTGAAGTGTCTCTGTCTGTTAACATACTGTCCCTATCAGTAACAGAAGCATCTCCGGCTGTGATATCTTTATCTTCTTCTAAACACTTTGCTTTAGATCGTTCTGTCCTTTTAACGAGATTTTCATATTTGGCTTCCAATAGGAGATATTCCTGGATGAGATCGTCTTTTGACATGTTTGACAAACGTTCACTTTGAGCATCTTCATAAACACTTGAAAACTCTTTTGTCAAGTACTCCTCTTCATCTTCAGGCAGCGAAAAAAAGTAATTTTCTTCTGAATCTACGCTGAAACTTGAATCACGAGTACGTGCTGACGGTGTTCGTAGTATATATGAATTTTCTGGCTCTGGTTTATGTATTTCCATCAAAAATTGATTGTTATTAAATGGGGCATGTGTTTTTGCCAACACAATCTTCCTAAATCTGTTATTCCTTTTAGATTTGTCATTCTTCCTTCGATCCTGCCATGGAATTTTTGAAAATGGTTTCATTATTTTGCGTTTAGATTTCCCGCGCCTCCTTTTTTTTCTGACAAGTCCTTCAAATTGTTGTTTAGGCACATCTACAGCAGATGGCGCTTCGACTTCAGCAGGTCGCGTCGGATCGCCATCTTTAAAAGCGATAATGTTATTTCCGTCCATTTGTGATAAAAAAAATCACTTACTTTGAAAAAACTTAAAATGTTATAGAAAATAATTAACAATCGCACTGTTATTACAATTTTTTCACCACTCAGGCTATTTAAAATCTTCATAAAAATACATTGTACCACGGAGCACTGCACTGAGGACGCAATCCGCCATCTTTATTTATTTATTTATTGTTACACTTTTTTTCTACTCCTGGCGTAGTCGGGGTTGCCTATAACGAAATTTTATAGAAACTGCATTATTATTAAAATTGCGTAACTTGCGAAAGGAAGCTGAATGGTGCTATAGAATCGAAATCAATTTCTAATGGTATCTTCTTAGTCAATGTATCCGTCGTGGCCAGATCTTAGAATATTGATCATTTCATGAAGTGTTCGACCATTTCATGAAATGGTTGTGTTTCATGAAATGGCCAGCTAAAATTGGCCATATCGTATAAACGTCAACGTTTAATGATCTGTCAGTCGACGTTTGGCCATATCAAATGTAGGGTATCCATGGTTTATGGTGTAGTAAAAATTGCTAACTGCGACCAAATTGGGAAGTAGCGCTCTCCAGCCGCTGCCGCGGCACCGCTCGCTTCACTCGCTCGGCTCGCGCGCGGTTGGTCACAGACTGTGACTCACAGTTCTAACCTAATTTAACGTGTCCGTTTCGACCGCGCGGCCACGGCGAAATTAAAAAAAAAAAACCACGCCAAGATTTTGTAAAAATTTGTAGAAGTTGATTCCCAAAACCATAAATTTGTCAAAGTTATGGTTAAAAAGTTATAAGGGTTTGAACGTGGCCGCGCCATTGAAACGCGGCGAACCGCGCGGCCACGGAGATCTTTAAAACTAAGCGTTGCAGAGATCTGAAATTCAGGTAAATAACAGATTGAATTTGTAAAAAATTTGTAAAAATATAGAAAAAAATCCTAGGTTTATATTTTGGGAGATATAAGACTAAAACTCCATGGCCGCGCCATCGAAACGATGAAAAATACGTTATCGCCGATATCTCGCTGAAAAAGCATCGCAATGGTCTGAAGTTTTTTGTAAAACGTAGATTTGAATTTGTCGAAACTTGTAAAAATACTACAAAAAATCCTAGGTTTATGTTTCAGGAGCTGTAAGACTAAAACCTCATGGCCGCGCCACTGAAACGGTCAAAAAACACGTTATCGCCGATATCTCGCTGAAAAAGCATCGTAGGGGTCTGAAGTTTTTTGTAAAACCTAGATTTGAATTTGTCGAAACTTGTAAAAATACTACAAAAAATCCTAGGCTAATATTTCAGGAGCTGTAGTACGGTATCGCGTAGAAATAAGTCGTGATTATTTATCGAAGAAAGTAATTGTAAAGCGAGTTTTTTTTTGTAAACAACACCTATTAATATGTAAAACTACCGATACTAGGCAAAAAACATGTATTTTTCGGTATTTATAACTTTCAATACGTTTTGAATATTTCGATAGGGTGACCATGGCTTTTGTTTACAGAAAACTTTCCACATATCGTTTTAGAAATTGTATCTCAAGGATTCTAAATTAAATTAAAATGAAACGACAAGATACAAAAAACATATTTATATTTCTTTTATAATCATATAAATCACAGATTGTTTACTTACCCTAACACATATATTTCTTTCAAACAATATTTTACATTACAACATATATTTTTTTCCTGAAATCGCGAAAAAAATATCAGCTGTTCCATACATGTTGACGAGTTATGCGATCGTAAATGTATGGAACAGCTGATATTTTTTTCGCGATTTCAGGTTTGGTCCCATAGTAAAAGTTGTTCATAATGATGAACTAATTCACGTGTTTATAAAAGTATCGATCACTGCTTACCAGTCACCCTATATAGTAGTGTAAGTAAGTGTAAGCAAATAATCTGTGATTTGTGACTTTGAAAGAAAGTATAAGTAAATAATCTGTGATTTGTGAGTTTGAAAGAAATATATGTGTTAGGGTAAGTAAACAATCTGTGATTTATATGATTATAAAAGAAATATAAATATGTTTTTTGTATCTTGTCGTTTCATTTTAATTTAATTTAGAATCCTTGAGATACAATTTCCAAAACGATAGGTGGAAAGTTTTCTGTAAAAAAAAAGCCATGGTCACCCTATCGAAATATTCAAAACGTATTGAAAGTTATAAATACCGAAAAATACATGTTTTTTGCCTAGTATCGGTAGTTTTACATATTAATAGGTGTTGTTTACAAAAAAATACTCGCTTTACAATTACTTTCTTCGATAAATAATCACGACTTATTTCTACGCGATACCGTACTACAGCTCCTGAAATATTAGCCTAGGATTTTTTGTAGTATTTTTACAAGTTTCGACAAATTCAAATCTAGGTTTTACAAAAAACTTCAGACCCCTACGATGCTTTTTCAGCGAGATATCGGCGATAACGTGTTTTTTGACCGTTTCAATGGCGCGGCCATGAGGTTTTAGTCTTACAGCTCCTGAAACATAAACCTAGGATTTTTTGTAGTATTTTTACAAGTTTCGACAAATTCAAATCTACGTTTTACAAAAAACTTCAGACCATTGCGATGCTTTTTCAGCGAGATATCGGCGATAACGTATTTTTCATCGTTTCGATGGCGCGGCCATGGAGTTTTAGTCTTATAGCTCCCAAAATATAAACCTAGGATTTTTTTCTATATTTTTACAATTTTTTTACAAATTCAATCTGTTATTTACCTGAATTTCAGATCTCTGCAACGCTTAGTTTTAAAGATCTCCGTGGCCGCGCGGTTCGCCGCGTTTCAATGGCGCGGCCACGTTCAAACCCTTATAACTTTTTAACCATAACTTTGACAAATTTATGGTTTTGGGAATCAACTTCTACAAATTTTTACAAAAACTTGGCGTGGTTTTTTTTTTTTAATTTCGCCGTGGCCGCGCGGTCGAAACGGACACAATTTAACACATTTCTTCGGGAACTCGGGGTGCCATAAGCGGCGTGAATTTTTAATTTTAAGTGCTATGATGATCACCACATCGGTTGTGGTACCCCGACATGGGTTAGGTTAGTAACTTCCAAGTTGATCACTTTCCATAATATCACATTTGGAAATCCAATAAAAAAGTTCATCGAGTTTTCTTGCGTGTTCACCCACCCTACTTTGTTTGATTTGTTGTATGCCGCGCCATGATGCACAACAAAAACAAAGCGACATCAACGCCTCTACCGGTGGATAATCTAACTATTTTGCGATATGATCAATAAGTTTTGGCCACATCATGAAGTATTCGTGCATTTAACTGTTCATATCGTCAAACGTTGAGTATTCAATGATCTGGCCAGACCACATCATGACAATGATGTGATCAGTGGTCGATGTTCTATTTCATGAAATGGAACCATTTCATGGGGGGGACACACATTTTACCACTTTGGAAGTGTCTCTCGCGCAAACTTTAGTTTAGTTTAGAGAAAAATGATATTAAAAACCTCAATATAATTTTTGAACACCTATCCATAGATACCCCACAGGTAAGGGTTTGACGAAAAAATATATTTGAGTTTCAGTTCGAAGTATGGGGCACCCCCAAAATTTATTGTTTTATTTCTATTTTTGTGTGAAAATCTTAATGCGGTTTATAGAATACATGTAATTACCAAGTTTCAATAGTATAGTTCTTATAGTTTCAGAAAGAAGTTTTACCACTTTGGAAGAGTCTCTCGCGCAAACTGTTCAGTTTAGAGAAAAATGATATTAGAAACTTCAATATCATTTTTAAACACCTATTCATAGATACCCCACACATATGGGTTTGATGAAGAAATAATTTGAGTTTCAGTTCGAAGTATGGGGAACCCCCAAAATTAATTGTTTTTTATATTTATGTGTGAAAATCTTAAATGCGGTTCACAGAATACATCTATTTACCAAGTTTCAACAGTATAGTTCTTATAGTTTCGGCAATAAGTGGCTGTGACATACGTCCACGGACAGACAGACAGACATGACGAAACTATAAGGGTTCCGTTTTTTTCCATTTGGCTACGGAACCCTAAAAACCAAGGCTTACCTACTCATGGACTACAGCAGGAATCCACACCTGCGCACGCGCACGAACCGCGCACACTACGCACCTCGAATGGCTAGATATGGACGCGTCACACTCTGCACACATGTAATTATAACGTGGTTACTCGTGTAACCACGCACGAATATACACCTAGAATATTACAAATGCACGAGAATCACTCGCCAACCGCTCCGTTTCCAAACCTATTCATCCTATGTTCCTAAAATGTACGCGTATGTGTGGATCCACTATAGTTCCCGATTCACATTATTCCGAGTCAGTCCAGTCCAGGGTATTAGACTGGACTGTATCGTCTACCTACATTATTTCAATCATTTTGTCAGTCAGACAAAAACAACAATATGTACTCAATGTTTCATAAGCTCAACATCCAGCACTGGGATTACCCGTCTGCACTATTCCAGTGGCGCTGGAATGGGCGAGCTGTCACTGGACTGGATTGGTCACTGGAATGGGTACATTCTACTGCATTCCAGTGCTAGTTCAAATTATTCCAGTGGCATGGCATTCCAGCGATGGTTTCGATCGCTACTGGAAACATGGAAATTGGAATACTGTGCACGTATCGGGCTAACCCACCATAGACCAGTCGAGTGTTGCCAACCCTTATCTTTTAATAGTAGTTCTGCTGTTTTTTCAATGGCATCCCTGTTTTCTTCCTTCTACTGTTTGTACTTGTACCTCAGTTTTTACCTCAGGTTTGTACCTACGGTTTGTACAGACGCCAGCACATCCAGTTACTACAATCTGTCAAATGTCTTTATTAGATTTTCAACTGTTAAATGTTGATTAGGAAATTTTGACAGATTGGAGTAGGTTGATGTGCTGGCGTCTGTACCATCTGAACCAAAAATCCAAAATGCTTTCCATTGAATGACTTTTTCATTATTTAACTGTCACTGCATTGTATTCTCCCCCAAAACATGCGATCAAAAAAGAAGATTACGTCAATTTCTTCAATACGCTAGGCCTAAGGTTTATAGCAGGTGGAGATTATAATTCCAAAAATACACAATGGGGCTCTCGCTTAACAACTCCCAAAGGACGTCAATTGCAGGCAGCTATAACCGATCTACGACTAGATACAATATCGAACGGGGAACCAACTTACTGGCCGACTGACCCTAAAAAAATACCAGATTTGGTAGACTTCAGTGTCATAAAGGGGATTCCTACTAATTGTTTCAAATGTACTTCCCTTCAAGACCTCTCATCTGACCATAGTGTAGTTCTACTAGAGGTTTCCCAGGACTTCATGCATACTAAACCTATAACAAGGCTACATGAACGTAGGACCAACTGGGACAAATTCCGATTCATAGTGGAGTCTACGATTAATACCAACCTGCCTCTTAAAACCGAAGAGGACATTATGACAGCGGTTGAACATTTCAACGAGTGTGTCCAAAACGCTGCTTGGGATAGCACTCGTGCTGCCAAGAAATACACGAAACCAGACTGCTCGAAGCCCATTCGCGAACTAGTAGCCGAAAAAAGGCAGGCTCGTAAATTGTGGCAAACAACTAGATTTCCCGGGGACAAAACACGGCTGAACTACCTAACGGATAAACTTAAAAAACTACACACATCAAAAGTGTCTAGGGATCAAGCATTTTTATGCGGATTTCTTGAGATTGAGATGTGGCTTTGTAATAAATTTATGATTTTATAAATTTATATGGATCCTTTTTGGTGCATTTCATAATTTGAATCAGGAACTGTGAATCAAATTCGAGTAAAAGATGAAAATCAGCTGTCAATATTTTCCCTATAAAAACATACAACGCATTGAAGACATTATTAGTGCTACTGTTTCCCTACTACTGATTAAAACCAACGTTATTATGGAGCAGCGACGTCATTTAAGCAGGGAAGAAATGCTCAGAGCCGTGGGAATGATAGAAGCTGGTTCCCGGCAACGTACTGTGGCTTTAGCTCTGAATACAAGTCAGAGTGTTATCAGTCGACTTTGGACACGTTACCGAAGCACTGGTACCGTGGCTGAGCGCCATGGAGGACGGTATCGCTGCACCACACGGAGACAAGACCGATACATTCAAATCTTAGCTCGAAGAGCTCCAACAATAACCGCCATGATGTTAGCCGTGAGGCTTCATCACTCTTCAGGGAACTTAATTAGCGACCAAACAGTCAGAAACCGCTTGCATGAAGTGAACCTTCATTCCCGAAGACCGCTACGGGTACCACCTATAGCAATGCACAATCGTAGGATTCGATATCAATGGGCTCTTGAACACAGAAATTGGGCAGAAGAACAATGGCGTTTCGTGTGCTTTTCTGATGAGTCTCGTTTTGGTATGAGACCGGATACAAGACGTATACGACACTGGAGAACCCCTGGACGCCAACAGCGATTAAAATCCTGCCAGGAAGTCCATCCTTATAGTGGTGGAACCATCATGGTATGGGCGGGTATTTGGATCGGCGGAAGAACTGAGTTGATTTGGATTAGAGGCAACCTCAACGCTCAAATTTATGCTGAGACGATTGTATCAGACGTCATCGTTCCTATACAAGTGCAAATCGGTCCCTTATTTCAGTTAATGCATGATAATGCACGACCGCACACCGCAAGAGTTGTAAGACAGACTCTCGCCGCAGCTAACATCAATGCCCTGCCCTGGCCTGCTCAGTCGCCAGACTTGAACCCGATTGAGCATGCATGGGATATGCTACAGAGAAGAGCTCTGCCGAATATGGAGGGTATCCAGTCGCAAGAAGACCTTTTTTTGTTGTTGCAACGAACATGGGCGGCCATTCCACAGCGTGATTTGGATGAACTCATTTTGAGTATGCCAAACCGATGTTCTTGTGTTGTTAGTGTTCGCGGTAGAAACACGGATTATTTATTGTTTAAGTTACCCAATAAAATTTTAAAGAAAACTGTTATTTCAGTCTTTTTTTCGAACTTTAATGTTAGTGGTTCAAATGTCAAAAATCCCTTTATTAGGAAAATGGCAAATTTCTTTATTAATGCAAAGGTGACTTGGTTTATCGTTACTGTGACAAACGAAAACACTTTATTTGATGAATCCTTAAAGAAAATTTTAATTAATATCAATCAGGAGAAAAGTTATTGCAAAAATATATGTTGATCCCTAGACACTTTTGATGTGTGTATTACAGGCTGAAAGGGACGATAATGTACAAAACCATCTGCGAAATCTGGATGCTACAGCTGCTAGTGACTATTCCCTTTGGAAAGCAACCCAAAAACTCAAAAGACCTACTGCATCTAATCCGCCGATACGGAGAAAGGACGGTTCCTGGGCAAAAAGTGACCTAGAGAAAGGAGAAGCCTTTGCCGCTCATCTAGCCGATGTCTTCGTACCGAACACTGCCCGGAACGCATCGATAACCAACAATGAAGAACTTATTAACTCACTTAATGAACCTTATCAACTCGACCTCCCAATTGAAAAGATTAAGACGAGTGAGGTCATGGAAACAATTAGAAATCTAAAACAAAATAAAGCCCCCGGATACGACTTGATTACCGCAAAACTACTTCGTGAAATACCTGAGATAGCTATACAGTTTTTGACACACCTGTTTAACTGCATACTGATCAGAGGCATCTTCCCACCTCAATGGAAGGTAGCACAAATTAAAATGATCCTTAAACCTGGTAAAGCTCCTGAAGACGTGGCTTCCTACAGACCGATCAGCTTGCTACCCGTTCTGTCAAAGGTTATGGAAATACTTTTTTTGAAGCGATTAAACAAAGTAATAGCAAAAAATAAAATCATACCTGACCACCAATTTGGCTTTAGAAAAAATCATGGCACGATAGAACAGGTGCATAGGCTGGTCGATGAAATCCATAAAGCCTTCGAAAAAAAGAAATATTGCTGCGCGGCATTTTTAGATATTTCCCAGGCCTTTGACAGAGTTTGGCACGAGGGTTTATTATACAAAATAAAAAACCAACTCCCGACAAACTATTACATATTCCTAAAATCATACCTTGCCGACAGGTTTTTTTACGTCAAGCAAGGAGAAGATACAACCAAAATTCACAGGGCTCATGCAGGAGTGCCACAGGGAAGCGTGCTTGGTCCGATCCTCTATCTGATTTTTACATCAGACTTGCCTATGACAGACGGTGTCGTAATCGGCACTTTTGCTGATGACACAGCAGCCTTGGCCGCCCATGATGAAGCCGCACAAGCAAGTAACATGCTTCAACGCTCCCTAGACAACATCACAGAATGGTTAACTACCTGGCGGATAAAAGCAAATGAGACTAAGTCGGTACAGGTGACCTTTACGACGCGACGCGAAACATGTCCCCCTGTGTCGCTCAACAGTGTTCCTCGGACTCTATTTGAAACCTCGGACTATATTTAACCTTGGACTCTATTTGGATCGTCGTCTTACCTGGAAAAAACATATTTTTACAAAACGAAAAGCACTAGGGATCCAACTAAGGAAAATGTACTGGTTACTCGGCAAAAAATCGCAGTTGTCGCTGGGAAACAAACTGCTGTTATACAAATGTATTTTGAAACCTATCTGGACTTACGGAATCCAACTCTGGGGAACAGCCTCCAACTCAAACCTAGAAATACTCCAGAGGTTCCAGTCTAAAATGCTGAGGATAATTACTAATGCTCCTTGGTTCATAACTAACCAACAATTACACCACGACCTTGAAATCAGGACAGTTCAAGAAGAGATTAAACACTCAATGAAATCGTACAGGAACAGACTAGACATTCATCCAAACTTACTGGTCACGCACTTAATGAATAATGACTCAACATTCAAAAGGCTAAAACGAAAGTCCCCTAGAGATCTATGGGAATATGACACGTAAGGGCGTACGTCGCTGGACTGACTGCCCCTCAAGACAATTAATGAATTCCAAACCTTATGCTGAATGTTCACAAGCAACAGATTGCAAGAACACTAACTAAAAAAAAAAAAAAAAAAAAAAAATTTAACTTTGCTTGGATAGTTTTTGAGTTAACTTCAATATTAAATGAATAATACATATTTTCCCACTTAGTTTGATGGATGATATCCCACTTAGGATGATATGATGATAACTTCCTGTCACTGATATTTGCATAGCAAGTAGCGGTATTCGAATTTGAGTGGGGTAGAAACCACAATTAAAAAGTGAAAAATGATTCAAAACCAAAGACTTCCGAAATTAAAGTAATTTTTCCACTATGTAGTGTTTTTTTTTTATATTTTTTTTATTAAGCTATTGCATAGCTTCTATCGCGGGCCTTGAGCGTGGAGACCTAATCCAGAAATTTCGTAACGAAAATACTACCTAAGAAAAGAGTGTTTTGTATTGAAAATTATGTTTAACTGCTTGACAACAAAGTTCAAATTTACTTAAACGAATGATACGAGAGTGTTGTATTGAAAATTATGTTTAACTGCTTGACAACAAAGTTCAAATTTACTTAAACGAATGATACGAGAGTGTTGTATTGAAAATTATGTTTAACTGTTTGACAACAAAGTTCAAATTTACTTAGACGAATGATACGAGAGTGTTGTATTGAAAATTATGTTTAACTGTTTGACAATAAAGTTCAAATTTACTTAGACGAATGATCCTTGACTATTAATTGTTAAATTAAAACCTTTTTATTAGTTTGATGTTCCCATTACGTTGTGTCAAGTTTTAAAAACTATAAATGTGAATAACAGTTCCTGTCAATGTCATCATTGCTATTTCTTGTATTACGCAATTGTATTTTACAATTGCGTAAGTTGATAAAAAATGCTATGCAATAGCTTCGCCGGGGCAGTCCCCGAGTGCCACACGTCTTTTTTTTGCTGTTAGTATTGTAGGGTTGGCAACACTGTCTGTCACATTCCAGGGGTGCGTTCCAAGTTACGCTGTAATCGATTTGATAATGCTAACACCCGTACCGAATTAGCGTGAGCGCAATAAAGATGTGCCGTGAATTGTCATAGATGACATCATGACATGCGCCATCTTGCGATAACGCCGACCATGCCTTTTACCACCGTGAGCGCTGTAAAAAATAACAGTTGTACTGTTTTGTTTTGAGTGGCATCGTAACTTTGACGCCAGTAGCACACCTCTGCCGCGAAACCGTAGTAACGGAACCGCAGTATGTAGTTCAATTCAACTGGTTCGCATCATGTTCCGCTAAGCGAAATTGGAGTAGTGGAACTCTCGTAGAAGAAGCGAACTACTGCGGTTTCGCAGCGGCGGTGTGCTACCGGCGTAAACCAACTTTGCATTTTCGAAATTGTGCATCTGGCTACCATTCAATTCAAAAATTCAAAATTCAAAAGTCATTTATTCAAACTAGGCTGAGAATCAGCACTTTTCTTGGAATTGAGAACTAAGTTATTTGTTGTAAACCAATCCGTAACCATTGAGAGTGCACTGCTTACATCGTCAAAATCATGTCTATTCCTGTCTACTTTAAAAATAAGAGAGGTATCATCTGCAAACAGTACAACTTCACAGATACCCTTTAAAAAGAATGGTAATTTCATTGATATACACTAAGAACAAGAATGGACCCAGTATTGAGCCTTGAGGTACACCTAACTGAACTGGTAACCCGGAAGATTTTACACCATTAACATCTACACATTGGGACCTATTATGTAAATAAGAATTTAGAACATCGAATTCGCCACCTAACTTATTGACAGCCCTCGGTTGTCATAGTCGTGATATTTTATTCGGAACGGCAATAATTTGATTACAGTGTTGTGAGTACTTGTGAGCAATTACGTTCTAATTCGGAAAGCGGCCTTAGTCATGTCATTGACATGCATGTCTCGTGTCTGTCACTGTCATGTCATTGTCACAAAAATAAATAGAAGTTGTTTTGTGTGTGAATCACAAAACAAGAATTTATTTTGATTTTTGTCGGTTCAGAACGTTTGGGTTGTAAATAATTGAATATAGAAGAAATTATTCTGAGTAGATTATAAAACAGAAATTTTGTCGTACTTGCATTGTCTATGGGAGAACTGCAGGGATTACCAATGGCTGACGATATTGTGTTTGACTTACTACATTCAGAAATAATTAACTATGCTATAGACCAGTCTAAGGAAACCCTCAAAGATAAAAAGGTGTTAACATTTTCATATAACTATTATTAGTTTTAAAATAAAGTAATCGTATTTCATCATTTCAGCCGAAAGAGGACCAGTGCTGGACACAGGCCTCCCCCAAACACCGCCACTTCGACCGATTCTGTGCTTCCCTCATCCAAGTTATCGTATTTAATCGCATCAATTTAAACAGGAATTTTTATGGTATTTCAGGAGGTGGATCTGTCTGTCGTAGAATATATTGGATTTGCTACTGGCTATAAGATAATGGAAAGATTAACTAGAGAATGGCCCAGGTTTAAAGATGAACTGGATACCATGAAGTTCATCTGTACAGACTTTTGGACATGTATCTATAAAAAACAAATAGACAACTTGCGGACTAATCACCAAGGCGTTTATGTCCTACAAGATAATGCATTCAGATTCCTCACAAACTTTTCTAATGGCCACCAGTACCTGGAATCAGCGCCAAGAGTAAGTACTGCTTTTTAATAGGAAACAAACCTTATAATCAACTCTTGCCACTTTAATTGCCTGAAACTTTACAAATCAGTTTTATTGTAATTCGTCATAAGATTGTTTTTCTTTTTCAGTATGTTGCGTACACTTGTGGGTTGATCCGAGGAGGTTTGGCCAACTTATGCATAAACAGCGTAGTCACAGCAGAAGTTCAGTCCATGCCATCTTGTAAATTTCATATACATGTCCAAAGAACATAATAATGTTAAAAATCTTGTTGAAATATAAATGTATTTAATGAAATGTAATCATTATGATAGCTACGCCAATTAAACATCAATTTAATTTGGTATGAAAGTCTGAATATTACCCGAACCACAGATAATATAATACTACGTCCCAAACTTAATATTGAACGACGATAAAAAATTGTTGTAACTACCCATGTTACATGATTGATGCATAATGAATATATATGTATAAACATCCACATTATAAAAAAAATACACGTGTTTTTTTGGTCATATAAATGACTATATTCTTTTCACTACGTTGATTGTAATCACTAGCATGAAAAATGTAAATAAAATAGTTTTATTTTTTTTATTTTTCTGTTCTTTTATTAGGTAAAAATATTGCTTGCTTTTCATACTACTAAAGCCCAACAGAATTAGTAGTATACCCAAGCATTTCTCATTATTTTCCCTTTTTTTTTTACCCTTTGCAACAACTTTCTTATATACCCGGAATATAAAAATTGCTGTACTATTGCATGACTTTCGTGTCGTTTTTTTGGTTGAAGAGTGGTCACCAGTGTATTATCTATGGTCGCTCTGGGCAAGGATAGTGGATTGAGACTGTAACTGGATGCAATTCATATTTGAATAGATTAACAAAAATTTAAACGAGGTCTAATTAAATTAGCTAGCGAAACTCCGCAGACGTAGGGTATCAATATCTAAACTAAAATTGATAAAGCAAAAAATGAATTACTTTCATGTTTTGTTTGGTTATCTACCGCATAGTAGAAATATCATTTAAGAAAGATTTTTTTTTTAATGATATATTTGATAATAATTTTTTGAAGTTTATACTTCACTGACGTGATGGGTAGGTGGAAAACTAGGTACACAAGGCAGATTTTTCAACAAAAACTTCTCAAATAAAACAACGGTCACAGAGTACTACTGTGTATTATCATCTATGTTCTTAGCTTAGCTCTCAGAGTAATAACTACACTCGGCGTCACAAAAATCGCACCTCTTTAAGAATTTCCTTCAGTCATTTTAACCCTATCAATGGTACACATATGACTTTAAGGTATCATTGGAAAGGCAATTTATTTAAATTTCAGAATAAATCAATAATTTTGGTTTTTTGTTTGCCAGGGAATAAAAAAAACACGCTAATGCAAATGATTAAAAACTTAAATTTTATTTTATCAGTGAAAATTTTAAAAAAGTCCATAAAATCAACTTAAAACTTAGTGTTACCCCCCTTAGCTCTGATGACAGCTTCCATGCGTTCTCTCATGGACCTAATGTGACAAAAGTCTCTTGAGGAATGTTGTCCCATTCTGCAACGACGGCATCTTGGAGGTCTTGGAGAGTGGTAGGGGCAGGATCACGTGCCTGTACTCGCCGTTTCAGTTCATCCCAAAGGTGCTCGATAGGGTTCAGGTCTGGACTTCGCGCCGGCCAGCGCATAACAGGGATCCCAACTTCTTGCAGGTAGTCTCTGTGTGACAGCGGGCGTTATCGTGCATTAACGTGAACCCACTGCCAACAAAACCCGCATAAGGGACAACCTGCTCCTCTAAGATCTCTGTTATGTACCGAGGAGCAGTCAGCGACCCTTGCCCGCGAGCACTTCCAGTCCGAGAAACACACACAAGGTTCGTTTTGCCGTCGATTGACATGCCGCCCCAGAACATGCACGAGCCACCCCCGTATTCCACTGTCTCTTGAATACAGGCTTGTGCGAATCGTTCCCCTTGCCTCCTGTACACTCTTCTACGCCTGTCGTTGCAGAAAAGACACACCCTCGTCTCATCCGAGAAGAGTACAGCCCTCCATTGGTCTATTGTCCAATCCACATGGTCACGGGCAAATTGCAACCGGTCTCTCCTATGCTGTGCAGTCAATTTTGGCCCTGTAGCAGCCCTGTGAGCTGCAATTTTCTTCTCCTTCATTCTTCTTCTAATCGTGGAGACGCTGGCAGAAGTTCTGCGAGCTGATCGCAGTTGTTGTTGCAGCTCAACAGCATTGGAGAACCGATTACGTAAAGACGTTGAAACAATGAAGCGATCGTCTCTTTCGGATGTGCACCGTTGTCTTCCAGATCCAGTATATTACTCTGAGGCCTATGTCAATGGGCTTAGCTCGTAGCTTCCGTAATTTACCGGCGAATAACGTCACTGAAACGTTGACAGAAGCCGAGAACATACTAGCGCACAGACTATAAATTTTATTATAGGTGTCAGTGGTCTGAAAATCGAGCTCCTCATAGAAACTCAAAGTTTAGTCAAGAATTAAAAAAAAAAAAATTGTAATGTCTCTGGTATTACCTCCCTTTACGTCATACACACATCAAAAGTGTCTAGGGATCAAGCATTTTTATGCGGATTTCTTGAGATTGAGATGTGGCTTTGTAATAAATTTATGATTTTATAAATTTATATGGATCCTTTTTGGTGCATTTCATAATTTGAATCAGGAACTGTGAATCAAATTCGAGTAAAAGATGAAAATCAGCTGTCAATATTTTCCCTATAAAAACATACAACGCATTGAAGACATTATTAGTGCTACTGTTTCCCTACTACTGATTAAAACCAACGTTATTATGGAGCAGCGACGTCATTTAAGCAGGGAAGAAATGCTCAGAGCCGTGGGAATGATAGAAGCTGGTTCCCGGCAACGTACTGTGGCTTTAGCTCTGAATACAAGTCAGAGTGTTATCAGTCGACTTTGGACACGTTACCGAAGCACTGGTACCGTGGCTGAGCGCCATGGAGGACGGTATCGCTGCACCACACGGAGACAAGACCGATACATTCAAATCTTAGCTCGAAGAGCTCCAACAATAACCGCCATGATGTTAGCCGTGAGGCTTCATCACTCTTCAGGGAACTTAATTAGCAACCAAACAGTCAGAAACCGCTTGCATGAAGTGAACCTTCATTCCCGAAGACCGCTACGGGTACCACCTATAGCAATGCACAATCGTAGGATTCGATATCAATGGGCTCTTGAACACAGAAATTGGGCAGAAGAACAATGGCGTTTCGTGTGCTTTTCTGATGAGTCTCGTTTTGGTATGAGACCGGATACAAGACGTATACGACACTGGAGAACCCCTGGACGCCAACAGCGATTAAAATCCTGCCAGGAAGTCCATCCTTATAGTGGTGGAACCATCATGTATGGGCGGGTATTTGGATCGGCGGAAGAACTGAGTTGATTTGGATTAGAGGCAACCTCAACGCTCAAATTTATGCTGAGACGATTGTATCAGACGTCATCGTTCCTCTACAAGTGCAAATCGGTCCCTTATTTCAGTTAATGCATGATAATGCACGACCGCACACCGCAAGAGTTGTAAGACAGACTCTCGCCGCAGCTAACATCAATGTCCTGCCCTGGCCTGCTCAGTCGCCAGACTTGAACCCGATTGAGCATGCATGGGATATGCTACAGAGAAGAGCTCTGCCGAATATGGAGGGTATCCAGTCGCAAGAAGACCTTTTTTTGTTGTTGCAACGAACATGGGCGGCCATTCCACAGCGTGATTTGGATGAACTCATTTTGAGTATGCCAAACCGATGTTCTTGTGTTGTTAGTGTTCGCGGTAGAAACACGGATTATTAATTGTTTAAGTTACCCAATAAAATTTTAAAGAAAACTGTTATTTCAGTCTTTTTTTCGAACTTTAATGTTAGTGGTTCAAATGTCAAAAATCCCTTTATTAGGAAAATGGCAAATTTCTTTATTAATGCAAAGGTGACTTGGTTTATCGTTACTGTGACAAACGAAAACACTTTATTTGATGAATCCTTAAAGAAAATTTTAATTAATATCAATCAGGAGAAAAGTTATTGCAAAAATATATGTTGATCCCTAGACACTTTTGATGTGTGTATTATTACTCTGAGTAATAACCTAAAAGGCCTTCTACACGGTTGCCAACCGCGTCCCGACAGAGGTCACCTTGGTTGGCGACCGGGCAGAGCTGTTGCAACTACATGGTCGCCAACATGCCATTCTGTCGTGATACACGAGCCAGTGTTTCCACTTACGTTTTTAATTTTTCCCCAGATTCTTAATGAATTATCCCTAAAATTCCCTAAAACAATATAAAAATTGCTTGGTTTAGGGATTTTTTTTCACCAAAAAATTTGGTGTATCCAACTAAATCTGACTATTTTTAAAAGCGATTAAAAACGTGTGGAATAAAATTAGTTGGCATGAACTAAAATTCACACCAACACTTCGACTCCAATGCAAAACCAGTACTGTATTTTATTTTTCTACTGTTGCTTATATCTCGAAAATGGTGCATCCTATCGCAAAAATAATGAAATTTTCGACCCCCTTTAGGAAACCCTTAAACCCCTATATCCCAACATGTTGGTACTAATTTTTTATATTTTCCGTATACCATGCTTATTATTGGCAATTTTTCCCTATAAAAAGGGAGAAATCACTTCGCCGAATACACGGTCGGCCGCCGGCCCAACGTCCTCTATTCGCCCTTGGTCACTAGCGCAGCTCTTCAAACCAAGGTCGTTGGAAGGTCAAACGAAATTTGGTCATAAACCACCAACTATACGGTTGTAAACCACGAAGGTGACCTCTGTCGGGACGCGGTTGGCAACCGTGTAGAAGGCCTTTTAAACTAAGGCCGTTGGAAGGTCAAATGAAATTTGGTCATAAACCACCATCTACACGGCTGTAAACCACGAAGGTGACCTCTATCGGGACGCGGTTGGCAACCGTGTAGCAAGCGTTTTAAACGCTTAAACGCCTTCTACACGGTCGCCAACCGCGTCCCGACAGAGGTGACCTTGGTGGTTTACAACCGTGTAGATGATGTTTACGACCAAGAGGTGAAACAACTTTGCCGGTTGCCATCCAAGGTCACCTCTGTCGGGGACGCGGTTGGCAACCGTGTAGCAAGTGTTTTAGCGTAAGTGGAAACACTGGCTCGAGTATCACTACAGAATGGCATGTTAAAGCCAACTCCCACGGTGCGCCATATCGCGGACGCGCACCAGCCCGCACGAGGACGCACCGCCACGCACGCGTTCAACGCGCGTCTGTGCTACCACGCACGCTAGGTTTCCCACGGTGCGTCGTGCGCGTGCGTCCGCGATATGGCGCACCGTGGGAGGGCGGCTTTAGCGACTATGTAGTTGAAACAGCTCTGCCGGTCGCCAACCAAGGTCACCTCTGTCGGGGACGCGATTGGCGACCATGTAGCAGGCGTTTTACCTTGCACAAAAACATATTTATCGTTATACGGGGTGGCAGGGACATCGACGCGAAGCCGATTACCATGAATTCAGTACATGATTCTGAACCCCCCTGCGTTGAAATTTTTCGTCGGTTATTAAAAAAATAATCAGCTGCTCCATACATTTTGACCGCGTAGGTATAGCACTTTTCTATGAAACAGCTGTTTTTTTTTTAAATAACCGACGAAAAATTTCAACGCAGGGGGGTTCAGAATCATGTACTGAATCCATGGTAACCGGCTTCGCGTCGATGTCCCTGCCACCCTGTATAAATAATATGATTAATAATAAAGCGCCTGCACGAAACGTAGCTGCAACTTTTTACTGGAAGTATTTTTGCTCGTTAAATTATTCAGGCGTAGAAAATGTCAAAAATAAAAAATTCATTTTGTAAAGAAACTTCTAAGATCTCCGTCACCCACTGTTGATTTTTGGAGGTACTAAATCAGGTACTAAATACTGGTTTGATCAGAATGATGTAATTCGTTGTAGTTTTGGAGTACAGGCTTGGTCTCGTCATTATGACGCATCATAATGGCGGGACCAGTGTTGTCGTGGAATTCCATGTAAACCGCTTAGGTACAATTTTTTTCAGAACTGGTACAAAATAGCACTAAATGGGTACTAAATATACGTGGTAGAATCTTTCAATTACAAGAGTTGGTCCCGTCATTATGATGTTTATAACACCTGTATTTTTGACTGTATGCCACAGACTACAAGACTACAATTTGTATGCACCATGCCGAAATGAAAATGTTGCCATGCTTGAAAAAAAAAGCAAGCTACTTACTTAATCTGTGGTCAAAACTTTGACGAAACGCACGCAAACTTTTTGATTGGCGTTGGCGCTCTTTTGCTTCCTTTCCTTTCATTCGCTCTTTCAATTTACAGAAAATGGCTTCCGAAGAATTGGTGACTGAGCAATTTCAATTTTTTGGTTTAGATGTGCCTACAGAAGTTATATGTAAATGTGAGTACTTAAATATTTCGCGATAAGCAATAAACCTGTGCATCTATCTGTTCATTAACTTTACCAAAAGTTTTGAGAATAACTTTGTACCGCTTCTAAATGAATGTTCAAGGTTGTTTCATTATTCACTTCTTTTTCTAAGGCGTAAGTTTATGCGAAGAATACAACATCGACGCTGAATCTTTCATTGAACAATGGATGGCCTTCAGTTTAAACCATTTAAACGGTGCATCGCCGAATTTGGACAACTTGGATTCATTTGTGAGAAAGGAATTTTCCAAGCGGGCGGCGCATCGTTCCAACGCAACCGCTAAAGAAAACGGACAAGTGGGTACCGGCAGTAGTTTGACGGTTTACGGGGCACCCGCTTCAGTTCAGTATCCTTTTTAATGCGCATGCTCCACGTGTTCATTATTTACCAAAGTATTTGTAACTTGTAGTTAGTTTCTTGATGTTTTACTAGCCGCCCGTCTAATTAACGGTTTATTGTCGATTGTTTGTTTTTTTAGTGTAAGGTTGGTTAATGAGTTGTATTTTCATCAACAATCCTTAGCGTTGATACAGATCAGACAATGAAGTTCTATCAAATTATATGGCCACAACACCAAAGGTATGATCAGTTACTTCACTATGCTGTTTGTATTTACAATATAAAAATGTTCAGTAGATTATAACCTAAGCACATTATACTTACATGTTTATAACAAAACATTTACTTTAATACTATAAGTACTAAAACCCTAAGAAACTTTAGTTTCATTGCAAATGTTTTCAGCCACATAGTGGGATTTTAATGTTTTCTACAGGTATCATTGAATGTTGGTCATGCTACAAATTGATTATTTCATTGATTATACATGAAACATTGTATTGTCATAAGTTATTATTATTATTGTAGTATTCACAAGATAAGTTTTTCACATAGTGACACCTTTTTACACACATGACATAACAACCTCTTTTTTGTGCACATGATACTTCTCTACGGTTATTAGAGGTTGCACATTGCAAGTATATGCAACATTATCAGATCACCTCATTGAAGAAAGAAGTCTGGAGCTACCTACTTGCGCCTAATGGGTGTATGTCTAGTACCTCAGTGCATAATTTCTGTGACTAGATCTACACTCATTGAGCGCTTTTAGGACTTTCATCAGCGGCGATAATGGACAGAGCTCCATTTACAGCAACAAACGTTACGGACTTGCTACAAGCTATTAACAATATTGTATTTAATTTGTATTATTTTCACCACCTTGTCAAGCTAGTTGTACTAAAAGATCTTTATGAGTATTAGGGGCGTACCACTTAACTTGATGATATTTGTGGGCGAGTTTGCTTCTGGTTCATGTTTACTACAAACCATGACTAGATCCATACTCGTCTGCAGCCATCAACTTAATCTGCATTTTCATAAATATTGTACTTTTCTTAACATGTTGTTAGGGTACATGGTAACTTTTTGTGTCAATAAAGTTATTCTAGATAATGATTATTTAATTTTATTTGAAGCATTATACACATTGTAATGTCATTAAATGAAATATGCCATTTTAATGATTTTCAGAGAGTTAAAATTGAAATTGAATCTGCACCGAATCAGCCAAATGATTTATGTCCAGCCACTTATTCACCGACTATGTAAGTTTGGCAAAATTAGTTTTTTTTAATGGAAGTTAACATCCAAGCAAAAACATGTGTGGACCTTAACTTGAGTCTTCTGATGTTTGCTAAAAGAGAGCCCTCACAACCTTCTGAGCTACCAACCCTTTTGATCGACTTTACACTTAATAATTTTTTACTGTCTTGAACTACTTTTATTACCATACAACCAAGATATCCAACTCTTTTTTCAAAAGGAAGTGTTCTTCCCACTTCTTTTACCTCTTTTTATTAAAAGCATCTATCTCTCACTCAAAAAATTTAATTGGATTAGTAGGCCATTCATGGCACTATCAGTTCTTTGGTTACACATACACTGGCATAGTAAGAGTTGCATACACTGCATTTCTGACGGATACAATTGTGATGTTGGCTGACTGAGTCAAATCTCTTGTCATGACCTACCAATGAGGTAGGTCATGACAAGAGATTTGACTCAGTCAGCCAACATCACAGCAGTTTGCTTTTAGCACCATCCCAAAACCCATAATAAAATCCAGCATTCTTTCATAGACTTATGCTTCTCATTCTTATGCAATGAAGTTGAGGTACACATTTTTTTAGTCAGGTGAGCCTTTCTATTCTTCTAGTTCTGACAAATGAAAGGCCCATTCATTTTATTTCAGTGGATCTGCTAAGTATGCATCAAGAACAAATACAGGTGCTGTAGTACACTCCTATGGTGATGAGAAATTATTACAGAATATTGCTGATCCATGTGGCCCTAATGACATTTTAAATCTGAAAATCACACAAGTATCTAATGATGACGGTGATACATACACCAAGGCTATGTAAGTATTGTAATAAGAGTATCCCACTCAAGCAAACATAATTTGCAACAGTCACCTGTCAATTTGAGTTCACACTTAAATAAATGCACTAGGAAATTCTAATCAATTTGACCATCTGAATAATAATGACTAGCTAATAGTATTTTATTGATGACTGTCGCAGTCTTAGTAATAAAATTAATTTGGCAATAATTTAATGAAATAAAAATACCTGTCACCCTGTACCCTGAAACGGTGTATTCCTGTTTTCCCCGTAGAAATTTCCCCGTTCAAGAGGATGAAGGGAATTGAAAAAAAACCACTGTCCCCTTTGTCCATTCGCTCTCCCCGTTAATTTATTATAGTTTATAGACAACGGGAATACACCACTGAAACCTATCCATTAAATATAATATAATATTTCTCATTTCCATTCTAGGTTTGGCTTTGAACTCCTTCACGAAAAAGCTAGTATGTTTGACAACAACATTCGCTACATATCGCAATGTATCATGAAGAAATGTGGAATCTCAGATGTAACATCAGTTAGGTGTAAAACACAGGTAGCTCATACTAAAATCTTCAAATTGAGGCTGGCTTTCTACCAAAGCTGTAGTATGAGGAAACAGAGGAGTGAGCTAAGAAACAACAATGGAGTTTTCAAATTAATGGAGCAATTCGTTTGGTTGATTCTTCCTTCGCGTCGCTCTGATGGAAACCCAGCCCAACAACCAAAACCTAAACAAAAAATAGGCAGTCATGGGAACAGCTTCTGAGAGAAGTGAAAACTTAAAACTGGTATTAGCGCCATCTCGCTTCTATAGTACAGTACTACGGCGGGCGCGAGCATGTCGGTGGCGCGAATCCATAAATTTATCCCCTACCACAAAGCGCTCACTCAACGCGCCTCAAGAACTTGAAAAAATCAGCTGGTAACAACTAACAATTAATTACAGGCTGAAGTTTCGGTAGTGGGCCGCATAGAATGCGACGCAGACGCCAGGCTCAACCCAAAGAGTGTTATCCTTCAAGGAACCTGGGATCAATCACTCAGTCAAACAGTACCTGTGGATTTGGACAAGTCTGTATATTCAATTGCTAAAGGTGTAATATTTTGCTAAGCAAGAGAGATCCTTTAAGGTTACAAGCGTAGGCGCGCGGACTTCGTAAATGTTATGATAATTTAATATACTTATCTATAAATCCTCTATAAAAGTTTCTGAAATAACATTAAAACAGCCAGTGTCATAGTAACCATAATATCATCCAAACGGGTGTTATAATGTTGTACGAAATTTCATAATGCAACTCCTTTTTTACTCATTTTCTTCATTCTCATGGTATCTTTATGAATTTCTAAAAAAGAACATTTTCATGCACGCGCGTTTCACTACCACAGCGCCGTGGTTAAAAAACGTTAATTAAAAAACAACTTAAAGGTTATTCGAATTCGCGTTGTATCCCGCCATTTATATTTGATATTAGTATTGCAAAAATCTGTTGGGTTATAAAGGATTCACATGGGTAGATAAAGTCTTGTATGCAACTGTCATAATTAGGTATTAAAACACTCGTGCGATAAACCCACATTCGTGTTTTAATACCCCTTATTATACAACAGTTGCATAAATAACTATTTCAAGTCTAACATCAAGTCGTCTAAGCATCTTTCTATCAAAATGATTGCCAATCATAATCAATATGCGATGGATATGGAACTCCTTGCTTGTCCGGTGCAGCTATTTCACTGATTCAACAGCTGTCCATCATAAGGCTGCCTGTCCACTGGAGCGGAGCGGAGATATGCCAATATTAACCAATAAAATCTTAACTCCGCTACAGAGGTACGATTCTATTGGTTAATATTGACACATCTCCGCTCCTCTCCTCTCCGCTCCAGTGAACAGGCAGCCTTAGCCTGTAGTGGGTAGCTGAAAAGTTGGTTAAAACGCCATCTGTCGGTGGACGAGGGCACGCCGGCTAGGAGTTAGCTGCAACTATTGATGTTTGTTTGAGGATGTTGCTTGATATATTTCGTGACTTCTCGGTTTTAGATGTACTGAACATTCTCAGCCCACAGCAGCTCCTTGTTCAAATTTGCTCAGACCTAAATAAGCGTCTTATATTTTTGTGACATAGGCTATTAAAAGCATAATTCATAAAGGTTTATTATTTCTGTGACAGTGTGAAGCAGTATTCTTTATTTCCTGGTCAGACTGTTATGATGCGAGGAGTAAACACGCGTGGTGACAAGTTTGTAGCGAACGAAGTGTTCTGCGATGCTTCGCCTCCTGTCGCGGATCATAAGGCTGACATGATGAATGTTTTAAATGGTAGGTATGAGAAACAGATCTGAGCATAGACACGCCGGGCGAGACGATTCCGTGCTTTGTGGATCTATTTGCCGCAAGAACAGTCGATTGTTTTTTTTTTTTTAAGTTGTCTATTATATGTTTTAGGTAAAATGTCAATGGTGATAGCATCAGGACCATACACAACCTCGGACAACATGGCCTATGAGCCTTTGAAAGACTTAGTAACATACATTACGACACACAAACCTCATCTAGTTATAATGACGGGACCATTTTTAGATAGCGAACATACCAAAGTCAAAGACAATACCATGGCAGAGACTTTCAAGTCATTTTTCGACAAATTAATTGATAATTTAGGTGAATTAAGTCATACAAGGTAAGCAGAAACGAGCCTCCTACATCAAGGAAAAGATTATATTCGTACAATATTATTATTGTAGGAAGATATTAATGTTTGTAATTTTGTATGTATTTCTTTGCAGCCCATACACTAAGATATACATAGTTTCTAGTAATAAGGACGCCTTCCACGTGAACATTTACCCGACGCCGGCGTATCCTAGCAGGCGGAAACACACGAACGTTCACTTCGTGCCCGACCCGTGCACGCTCAACATCAATGGCATAGTCATTGGCGTTACCAGCACAGACATACTCATGCACATCAGCCAAGAAGAGATATCCTTGTAAATATATACCAATTTTATTGTTCTAGAACTTAACTCTCAGCTCAGTCGTACGTATAGTGGTAATCCCACTAGTAATGAAAAGGGATGCAATCGTCAGGGAATACACCTGCACTTTGTTTTTCTATACTAATTGTAAAAATCATATCATGACCCTTTTTTACCCGACTACGGCGAAGCAAAAAAGAAGGTTAGATTTTGACCAGTATGGAAGTATGTTCATTTGTTCCTTCATTACTTCTAAACTACTCATAGGTATTGTTGGAATCGTCCGCCCTCTAGAAGACTTATAATTATGAAATATAAAAAAGTTTGTAATGACTAATGATGAAAGTGTTTTATTAGCACATTTCAAAGATATATTTATATTATAAATTATAACCCCAAAATAAGTTATAAAAACTAAAACCCAACTACGACAACAAGTCAACTAATAAAAAGGTATGAACAAGACATCACAGACAGACAAATTAAAAATTCGGAGTCACACGTAATCTGTTCGATTAAAACGCTTGCTACACGGTTGCCAACCGCGTCCCGACAGAGGTGACCTTGGTGGTTTACAACCGTGGAGATGATGGTTTACGACCAAACGTTGAACAACTTTGCCGCTCGCCAACCAAGGTCACCTCTGTCGGGGACGCGGTTGGCTACCGTGTAGCAAGCGTTTTATGCTCTAACACTTCGTCTGTGATGTCTTGTTTATACCGTTTTATTTGAGTTTTGTGTTTTGTTCTTGCTTTAGACAATCTTTTTCAAAGTCGAAAGTAGTAGTCCAAAATCTAATCATTTATTTCAAGTGGCCATAAAAAGGCACTTTTGAACATCAAAATGAAAAATATAATTTGATTCTAGGTGCTCCTTCCAAAAGGTAGTTTCGTATGAAGAGAATGTGCAAGAAACTCCATAGTTACTCTTTTAAAATATATTACAAGATTTTGTATTCATTCATTATAATTATTACAGAGGCATTTGCGGTGACAAGCTGTCCCGGCTAGCCGGCCACATCCTGATGCAGCAGACGTACTACCCGCTGTGGCCGCCGGCACAAGGCCTAGCCGTGGACGCCGCACTATGGGCTGCCCATGCGCAGATGTCCTGCATACCGCACGTCCTAATACTGCCCTCTAACTTCAGATACTTTGTCAAGGTTTGTATAGTAATGATGTTTTGATCATGATTGTGATCTTCTGCCTGCCTTTGACAAATGTTAGTTGAGATCGGCGCAAAATGTTTTCTGCGATGTTAGTGTTTTCGCGACATGGTTCACCTCATATCGTCTCTCACACATTACACAAACGATCCATCTTTTCTTTGAACTGGAGAAATCACGCTCCATTAAGTGATATCTTCAATATTATCGTGAATAAAAAATACTCAAATAGAATGATGTGAATTTTATTTAAAAAAAAAACAATAGAAATTAAAACGAATAAAAACTGCAAAAACTTGTACCTAAATATTATCATTATGTATCATTGTCTTTCAGGAAGTAAATGGCTGCGTTGTGGTGAATCCGGAGCACCTGACCAAAGGTACGGGCGGAGGAACGTTCGCCCGCCTACAGATATCCAGTGACAACAACGATAAACGAATCGCGGCTCAAATTGTACGCATTTAACAATAATTATTAGTAACTAAAGTAACTTACAACCAATTTCCTCTTTTATTTCTTAAATTTATATGCTTGTATTCTTAAAAAGTTCTAAAGTTTCGAGATTAGAACCTGATTGGAACGTCAAGATGCGTTGATTAAAAAATGTGAAACAAAAATGTTTTATGCCGCGTAAATAGGGTCGTTGAGCGAGATCTTGCCGCCTGGTCCACTGCGCAGCGCCATCTGTAGGCCCATGCGCGGTGAGTTCCCACACGATTTGCGTTCTTCATCGGTCAGGGCTTGACGGTACCTAGAAAAAAACCGTGTTATTGTCACTTCGAATAATGGTCGTAAATTGAATGGGAATAAAACTATCGGCCGTTCTATGCGATAAAAGTTGATTGGATCATTATTTACTTTTTCAATTCCGTCAATGGTTCAGTTTTGGAACTCCGAACTCCTGTCTCTTGATCGATGGTCGTCAACACGCATCTGAAAGTAACACAAACGCAATAAACAAAGCATACGGGGTGGCAGGGACATCGACGCGAAGCCGGTTACCATGGATTCAGTACATGATTCTGAACCCCCCTGCGTTGAAATTTTTCGTCGGTTATAAAAAAAAAAATCTGCTGCTCCATACATTTTGACCGCGTAGGTATTGCACTTTTCTATGAAACAGCTGTTTTTTTTTTAAATAACCGACGAAAAATTTCAACCCCTGCGTTGAAATTTTTCGTCGGTTATTTAGTCGGTTCAGAATCATGTACTGAATCCATGGTAACCGGCTTCGCGTCGATGTCCCTGCCACCCTGTATAGGTACTAAAAATTAAGGGCAAACTCTTTAAAAAAACCTTACCTAAAGCAAGGTTTAATGATTTCAAAAATATTTTCGCCGATTTTGAGGAACTTCCAGTTGTCCTCATCGTAAGCCTTAGCTCCAGTTAGCAGGAAGTTGGGTCTGAAATTACGCTCTGTAACCTGACTGTCCGGTGCAAGGCGAGTGTTCAAGTCCTCGACCGAAGCCTCGTTGACGAGGTTGAAAGACGTTTCATCAGGTAATGCACCCTGAAAAGAAAATAAAACACTTTTCTTATCGATCTAATTAAATTACACAATCGCCTCGCTAGTTTTACCCACGACGGAACAGAGAAGGTGTATGATGCAATGTAGTATACTCTGGTGTACCTACACAGAGCAAGTAACTTTACTGGTGTATGCATTTAGGATGAGAGATAATTTTTCTAGATTTTTTTAGTTAGCCACACCGCGTAAAACTAGATACTAAATAAATTCTAATTTCGAAAGTCTGGTGTCTTTGGTTTGTATTTTCGACTTTTGAATTAGTTATTTTTCGCTTTCTAGTGTTTTTATTTTTGGAAAAATAGTTATTACTTTATAATCTGTTATGGTACCTACTTCAGAAATTCGTACACCACTATTTGACAAGAAGTTTCTGCGTTGGAATTCATTTCTGAATCATGTAAACAAACACGAGTTTTTAGGAAAAACAACTTTAATGTCTACACACAAGGTTCAGTTTGCGCTACAACTTCATATTTTTTATGACTTTCAATAATATTAGTCGCTCTAAAATTAACTTTATTTACACTTGCATAAAGTTGATGTTTGTCTCTGTGTAAAACTTGTGTTTGTTTTCATGTTTGGCAAATAAATTGCGAACGCAGACTACACAAAATGTATTAAATAAGTATTATTGAAGCTAACTCAAAAACTACCCAAGCTAAGTTAATAAATCTTTATAGGATTACCGTGCGAGCTTTCTCTTCCAAATGAAAAAGAATCAAACACGTAAATTGCCACGCCGAATGCATGAACACACAACTTTTTTGAAGTCGGTTAAAATGAACTCTACACTTAAATATTTCTAGTAGCTTTTGCCAGCGGCTTTGCTTCGTGCATGTCGGATATCATCTCACGGGAACGTACAGACGCCAGCACATCAACCTACTCCAATCTGTCAAATTTTCCCAATCAACATTGAACCTTATTCTTTAGCTATAAAGTTGAAAATCTATTAAAGAAATTTGACAGATTGTAGTAACTTGATGTGCTGGCGTCTGTACTACCGGGATAATAAGTATCCTATTTCCTAATCCAGGTCATAGTCTACCCATGTGCTAAATTTCATCCAAAGCTGTTAAGCCATTTCAGCGTGTAAGCGTAACAAACAAACTCATATTAGTAAGGATACCTAATGCATTTCTTGGCACTATCACAGTTATGTAACATGTTAGGATGATTAAAAAAGTAGGTTCTAGGGAAAGTAATACTACGACTAACTTGAATTGTGTATTCTTAAAATGTATGTATGTACCAAATGTACTGTTACTATGTTCTTTCTCACCACATCCGACAAGCGTATGGAGTAATAATCTTTATCAACTCTTGCTTTAAGTGCTTTTTGATAGCATAAAACCCGTTTAACTTATCAGTGTGTGACCCCGACTGTTAAGGCCATGCAGTTACTAAAAGTTATACGTTTTGACAGGCAGGCTGGTTTTATGCAAGTCTTTATTTATTTCCGCTGCTTTTTTTTTTCCAAAAGATTGAGGGAGGGGGACCAGCTATCTAATTATGAAACACATTTTCTTAAGGCAATTTTGTGGAAGAGCGGACCGACCCGGGCCCTCGTTCCTGGGAGTACTTAAAGGGACAGTCTCTTTTTTCTCAGACTTTTCTGCGTAAGTCGACAGACAAAGTAACTTTTATTTATGTTTGAATGGTCAAAAGAAAACCTTACCTATCGAGGGTGGGGTGCAAACATTTTCAAGCTCGCTTTGCTCGCTCTTGCATCCTACATTTTCGAGCTTTTCTCTATAGGTCGACATAGAAATTCATATTTCTGTATAAATATTTAGAAGAAAGTTTTAACTATGTGGAGTGCAAAATTTTTCGAGCTCACTTCGCTCGCTTCCTAATCCTCTATTCAACTCATAATCTAGCTTTTATGTTGTCGACAAAGTATCTTCTATTTTCGTATCAATGATCGAAAGGAAACTTGAAACTTTTTGAGGAAGAGGCGCGCGCGCAAAAAATTTCGACGGTTCATTCCTGGGTGTGGGGGCTCCATTTAGTTCTGCCGCCCCGGAGCGGACGCCCGATATGCTTAGCCCGCCACTGGGGGTACCTATTTCTAATCAAATAAGATGCTCTTTTCTTTTACATACTTAGTTATTATAGCTTCGTTTCTACATTAGTGGTCCCCAAGGGTATAAGTGTAGCGGCACACCTGCGGAACGTTCCGTCGCGTCATGTGACGCTTGCTCGTGAACCGACGTAACGTTCGGCTGATGTGTCATTGGTAACTTGAAAAACATTAGGAGCGTATTCAACCGAAATTTCCGCGCCGAACGTTCGGCAGGTGTGGCGCGACCCTAAGCCCCTCCATCCACACTTCCACTTTTCCTTATCTGTAGCAATATTTGTCCAGTTTATTCCTGCTGTTTTTACATACTTATTTACGGAATGCCAAAAACCGCCCAAATGCGAGTCGCGAGTTGTTATAGCGGCAACAGAAATACACAATCCTATTACGGTTCATGAGATAGGCACAGCCCGCTGACAGAAAGACGGACGGACAGCGGAAGCTTAGTAATAGGGTTCCGTTTGATACCCTTTGGGTACGGAACCCTAAAAAGGAGAGACAACGTGCCTGATAATCGTGTATGTGACCCTGACTTACCGTATCGTTCTTCGTGAATTTGTATAACTTATTAGCGCTACTACGCAGTTTACGGCAACTTTCCGCTGCATAATAAACCAAGCGGTAGTTGACGGATGAGCGATCAATCAATCTGTAACATATTTTATTAGATTACATACCTACTCAGCACTGCATCCGATCCGAATCCGAGAAATATCGGTCCGGAGAAGCCGTAGCACCTATCTATTATTTGTATGAGGGATTGTGACTAGATCCGAACTCTGTCCGTCCGAATTTAGAACATTCCCAACTCGAATTGAACTCCAATCTTGAATTCGGATTCGGATGGGATGCAGTGCAGAAACGCTCCAAAACCCGTGTAACAGTATGCTTGAGTTTTAAGCCACGTACTGTAATACGGGCCTGAACTGGAACTACCTACTAGAGTCTAGACCACTAGCCTAGCCAACCTAAAAAAATTAAGTAAGTTCGTAGAATGTATTACATTTTCAGATTCGGAATAACTTGTTACTTACGTAATAATAATTCATATTTACAGTATGGAAAAAGTCTTATTGATAAACTTTATCAACTGTGTGCTATATACACAAGTTAGATAACACAGAGTAGACGTAAACAGACAATGCTTATAGCACAATAATGTACTTACCTACTCAAAAATAAACAACGTTGTGATAAAGCATGAAACCGTAACTGTTTACCTCGAGAACCACTCGCTTGCCTCCCAGCCGCAATCATACACACTAACTGGATCACCCCATACAACTGCCGTTTTAGGTTTTTGTAGAGCTACAACCTGAAATAAAATAATAAAAACATTTATTATCTATTAACCAAAGTCTGACAAATGACAATCCCTAAATAGCATTGTATTATCTTATTGATAATAATTTTATGGATACGATGTAATATCATTTTATATCATTCACAAACTAAAAGATATAAAAACAAGTTTTTTAAAGGTTCATACTAGCTGACCCGCCAGATTTGGTCCTGTTTCTAATTTCAATGGTTCATACAAAAATTCCCTTAAGTACATAACCAGTAAAAATGACGTTCTGTGTTTCCCGAATATGAAGTTTTTCCAATTTCTCTTCCCTTTAAATTACGAATATTTTATAATTAAATTATTACGAAACAAGAAATATGCAAATCGGTCCAGCCTTTTTCAAGTGGTGCGCTGACCAACCTTACGCTTACCTTTTTATATAAGTTTAGATAACATACCTCAGCTAGGTTGACGTGCATTGTTTCCATGTTTGCATGTTTCAAAGTAAGAACAGAATTTCTAATAGTCGGGAATACTTGTAGAAGTTCAGGGTAACCTCTCGCTGTTATGAAGTTATTCTTATCATCGATAACCATCAAGACTCTGCAAAGCAGCAAAATGGCTTGTAATTATAGCAAACCAAATATATAAACTGGTTGGAGAAAGTGGTAGGTACCTTTAGACCGATTGCTCAGGCGTAGTTATCTTTTTCTGTTCTGTGTGGATAATAAATAAAAAAATTCACATGAGGGGGGTCAAAGGGGGCAACTGTCCCCCCCGCCCTAGAGGTTAAAAAAAACAAGCGGAGCAGTCTTAGGTAACTGCCGATAGAAGTGAAAACTAAGTAAATAATGGATGTATTGTATGTTATACTTTGTTTTCACAGCTACAATATTTATTATGCCTCTAACAACGTAACGCCATCTAAAATGTCAGCAGGAATTTATGTGGCTTGCTGTCAGTACAAGAACGAAAAAAACAAAGTGCGCTGTCAACACGAAAATCATGGGAAGCGTGCGGTGACGATGACGCGAGTTCCATGATTTTTGTTCACCCAAAAAGTGCTCAACGCGCCTACAGAAGTTTTCACTTCACAAAAGTTCCATATCTCCTAAACGTGGTGTAATCTGGAGGCCGGGAAAAGGGACGTAACATTCTTTCCTATCGGGACTCATCATATCAGCCGAAAGACGTCCACTGCTGGACATAGGCCTCCCCCAAGCACCGCCACTCACTTCGACCGATTCTGTGCTTCCCGCATCCAGCGGATTCCTGCGGCCTTTACAAGGTCATCAGTCCATCTTGTAGGAGGCCTTCCAAAGTTCCAACGCTACGTCTTCCGGTACGCGGTCGCCACTCCAGAACCTTTCGGCCCCAACGGCCATCTGGACTCTATCGGGACCACCGAGTAGAAACTATGATTTGTGAAAAATCTAATGTCCACCAGCATAGAATTTGGCCCCATTGTGCGCCGTAGAGGTAAGACTCGCACTGCAAGTGTATTTAGCTTCATGTGCTCTTGACTCTTGACTGTACCTACAAATCATACTTTTCCCATCCTCCATAATATGTCAACTTGCCCCCACTGGGCGATCGGTTAGCAACGCCTTTGGGCACATTTATAAATAAATAACAATGTAACGCATGCATGTAAGATTGAATTCATACAAACCTATCTTGGAGCCATCCATCTCTTAACCCCATATAAGTACATTCAACTGTGTTCAGTAAAACAGGTGCGCATGACTTGATTGGGTACACACTGATCGTTTTCAGAACCCCGACTTTTTCCCATGTTTCTGGTAGTTTCGTCGGCTTGTCTTGAGACAGAGTACGATACGCTAAGTAAGCACCGCCGAGAACACCGGCGGCAGTTACTGAAGCCGTCACGTAATATGGAACTGGAACAACGGATACAGAGGGTATTAGCTGCTTAAATGGCACCTGAGGTATTCCACTTACGGCACCTATCGATAATTTTCGCAGGTGCCATTTGTGGAATAATTTTAAATTTTATTCCACATTTATGGCACCTACGGATCAGGGGGCCTACCACCAGCTCTTCTAGCAGTATTATTTTAATATTACTTCCGTGTGAGAAAGAGATGAAGCTCTACAGGACGTATAGCTCCATCTCTTTCCCCCACTGTAGTAAGATTAAAATAATACTGCTTTATGAGGTGATGGTAGGCCCCCAGTACGTACTAGTGTTGGGACGTTTTTTCTTTTTTAGGACACCAAAATAAAAAATTTTTATTAAAATCAGTGGAGAGTTAAATAACATGATAAAAACATAACATCACATATAATGCAAAATTAGCCTCGAGTACGGTCTACCAATAGAATTTAGAAACAAATACTTTTTAGGTTTATAGATTACTAGCTTGAACTAGCTTCCGCCAGCGGCTTCGCCCGCATGATAAATTAATAAATTATAGCTTACTATATTATGCATGTATTATACATAATTATAAACCTTCCTCTTGAATCACACTATCTATTAAAAAAAAAACGCATCAAAATTCGTTGCGTAGTTTTAAAGAGCTTTAAGAAATAACTCAAGACTGATTTTACAATAGAAGTGCCAATTATTGATTGTGTGTCATATTAGACTTTTAAAAATATATATATTTGTGACGCGTAATCTATGTTTAAGTATTTTATATTTTTATATACTTAGTAAATAAAAAATAACTCAGGTCAGGACTGATTTTACAATATAAGTTTCAATTAAGTTAGTTGAGGGGTTGAGGGGGGGGGGTGATTTTACAATATAAGTTTCAATTAAGTTAGTTGAGGGGTTGAGGGGGGGGGTTGAGTTTGTTGAGGTGTTAGTTTCAGTTAGTTTGTGTGTCATAATAAGAAAAAAACATAAGATGACAAAGTTTACTAAGAAGAGAAATAATCGTAAATAAATTCAAATTCAAATAATTTTAATTCAGGCATACACCCATATGAAATACACAACAAAATACAAATTCAAATTCATTCAATAAATTAATTAATTATAAATTACCACAAAACAATAAACAACAAAGCTATTACTATTTTAGCTTTTTATATTAATATGCTCACACATTGCACATGATTATTATGATTACTCGTCTGATTATTATGTTTTCAAACGCTCATGTTTTTTTAAACACAAACATATCAAGCTGAAAAGAGTAGGTAGGTACGATAAAAAGTGTAAGTAAGTAGGTACCTATACCTACAAAATAAAAACTGTCAACAGTAGAAAGCAAGATTATTTCATTAGAAAGCCTCCTAAAAGTTTATTTTTAGGCGTTTTATGGAGTGTACCTATTTATAAAAATCCAAATTTTCTTTTTTTGTCGGTGTAAGTAGGTACCTACTTACATCAATAGTTTTACATGTACCTACCTAATCTTAATGTTAAGTATGTTAATAGATGTACTAAAAAACCGGTTATGTACTACTATACTTACATTTACTTTTATTTCATGTTTACGAGTGCTTATATATTGCATATTGATATAGGTACCTACCTAATGTTTAGACCGGTTGATTTGATGAAACATTCGAAACGCACCGATCGCTAACAAATGTATGTCAATCAACGCATCTTTAAACTGCAATAGAATATCAAAATATTTTTTTCTTACCGTGATTGGACATTTTGAGGAGCCAAAGTAGGTAACGAAAAACGTGAGATTCCGGTTGACACGCAAAGTTTAGACTGACTGGACTGACTGAAGGACAGACTGGGTCGCGTACTCGCGTCGACTATCGAGGCCGCGCGCTGCAATAATAATACGAGCGTGAATAACTTGTATGCAGGGTTACAATATCTCAGGATTTGTCCTGAGATTTCAGGATTTTTGGACTCTTCTTAATATGTGAAGATACATTTTTAAGTAAGGTTTTTTCTTTAATTATGGATTTGCAACGATGTGCAACGCGTGAGCGAGATCCGCAGTGTATATAAACGATAATATTATGACTTTTTAAAATTGTTAAGTTTGAGAAAAAATTCTCAAACTGAAAAAAATCTCAGGATTTTTCAATGGAAATCAGGCCTTTTCTCCGGACTTTTGATTTTTTTATCTGGTAACCCTGTATGCAGGTCGCGTCAAATAACTTTGCCGCTCTGAAGCAATGACTGTCAATGCTCTGAACTGAAGTAGACTAGTGGCGCATGTCATGAAGTCATCGATGATGATGGATGATTCACGGAACATCGTTATCGCCACAGACGTAGCTTTATACGTCTGTGGTTATCGCGCTCACTCTTATTCGGTACGGGTTTTAGTGCGCTCAAATCGATTACAGTGTAAAACTCTGAATGCACTGTAGAAATGACTGTCGCATGTCGCAGTAAGGGTTACCAGCGGGGCTAGCACAGGCGTACCCAAGACGTTTGTGACAAAACATGATAAATTTTATCATGTCTTACAATTTGTCTTAAATGCTAGCACGGGTCGACCATAGAGGAAAGATATATATCGGGTAGGGTAGGGTCGACCATGTGATAAAATCTGAGGCACGACATGCCTTTCTTGTTGCTAACTTCATAGTGTGACACAGAAAATTAAAAAAATTAAAATGTCTATGATCATTTGAATATGCGACCAAATAAAATAATACGTTTTCATAGTGCAGGTTCATACAGTTTTACAACTTTTTAATTTTATTGTGAACTAATTCATTTTTGACGTACGGACGACAGTCATATGTGGCATTTGTGACAAAATTGGTGCGCCCATAGTAGCAAATAAGGTAGAGTCTGGCTAACGAAAGTTGGCCCTGGAATTATTTGCGAACTTTTTATATAGCAACTCTGTATGAACGTGAACGTCAATTTGACAAGGTTGTCGTTCGGTATCTCTGGTGTATTTAGTGTTGTCATGCATGTATTTTTTAAATTTGCCGCCAATATTCTGGGGCCAACTTTCGTTAGCCAGACTCTAGACTGAACCCCAAATAAACGTCAAGAAGTTATGTCACAAGTCAAGAGATTATCTCACGTCGCCGTGCTAGCATTTGGGACAAAACTGTTTTATCGCCCAAATTGTGATAAAATGTGTGAGTTGTGTGACTCAAGCTATCTCACAGTAGGCCATGCTCGCTGCGCAGATGCAAAAATAAAAAGTCCGGGGACAAGGCCTGATTTCCATTGCTGATTTCCATTAAAAAATCCTGAGATTTTTTAGTTTGAGAATTTTCTCTCAAACTTATGTAGGTACCTACTTATTATAGGTACTAGTATCAACTCCGATAATTGGAAATCCGAAAATGTTCTTCCTAACATTTTTCATCCTAACAATCACAATTCCTAACTACTCTGTCAATAATGTTTATAATTCCGAAGCATTCAACTTCATAATGTCAGTAGCAATAAACATCTATTATACTTTTATTTGTTTTCCTATATTTTCTCAACATAACCATCTTTTACACTATTATTCAAAGTCATATCTTTTTCATATCTCATGCTCGGAAAGTAGTGTTTGTTTGATCCGAGTAGTGGGTGGGAGACGCTGCTTCCCGCTCTAGGGCGGGAAAGACTCATAGTAATTGCTTCCCGCTCTAGGGCGGGAATGAATTTTAAAAATAGAACTTATGGTTAGGTAGTCGACTACGAACACAGATATAAATCTAACTAGATATCGCAAGTCCGTCCATCTTTATGAAAACCAAGCGTGCCACTTTTTCACACACAATATAAAAACAATTTAAAACTTACCGATGAAACAAAACAATTCCAATGCGTCGGCCAATTTTTCTAAACAGTCTTTACAGCTCAATATGGCTTAAAAAGAAATTTTTCTAGATTTTGGTGGATTTCCGGTGCCGATAATGCTAAATGAAAATCTCAGATTACGATCATTGATCGTAATTTTACTCCGTTTTTTGACACGCGAAGTACTTACTTACAATCGCGTCATCTAGTTAGATTAATATCTGTGGGTACGAAACTTTTTAAGAAAAATATCGAATAGAATAAAAATAAAAGCTGCGGCAGTGTTTCCACTTACGTTTTTGGTTTTCCCCAGTTTCTTAATGAATTATCCCTAAAATTCCCTAAAAAATTTAAGTATGTTTAGGGAATTTTTCATATTTATGTCATTAAATACCTAGAAAACATTCATTATTATTAATCGAGACAGACGAAACAAACCAACTGTAGGTATAATGCGACTTATTTCTGATGTCGTCTTTAGCCACGGAAATAGTACTATTAACAATAACATGGTAAACTAAAATTAGACGAATAGCAATCTTTACAAGTTTCAGGAAATTCCCTTTAATCAATCGGTGGTGCCATAGAGTAAAGTAGTACATTGGGTTCTGCCTACTAATTAAACAATAGGGCTACCAACTCAAGTTAAATTTTTCCCTAAATCCCTGCCAAAATAAAATATCAGTAAACCATGCTTAATATTAGCCTTTTTCCCTAAAAAAAGGGAGAAATCCCTAAAAGTGGAGGCACTGGGCTCCGGTCTTGTGAGTATATTATAAACAGCCAGTGTGAATAAAAAAAAAAAACTTATACGCGGGACGGCCCGCAGCGGTGATGCGGTGCGTTCCATATTTAAACATTTTTACAAATTGTTCTAACTTGTTAGTTCATTTTAAATAGGTACTACTCATGTTATTCAATAGGTATCAATAAATATAAACACAATTTTTTACTTTCCTTATATTCGAAATGAAAAGTAGAGTGTTTAACACGGGTGAAAGATATCAATTCCTACTCGGACTATAGCCGCCCTCGCTGCGCTCGGGCGTCTAAATACCTCGTATGGGAATTGATTCCTTTCCACCCTTGTATAACAATCTACTATTTTGTTTAGATTAGGTTAGGTTAGAACTGTGACCAACTACGCGCGTGTTGAGCGAGCGAAGCGAGCGGTGCCGCGGCAGCGGCCGGCGAGCGCTACCTCGAAATTGGTCGCGAAATTTTTCTAAGTATTTTTTTCATAATGCCCCCAAGACGGACTGAGGTGGACGACACTTTGACCTGAATTTCATTCATTTACTTAAGACAAAAATCAGTGAAACGACCTTTAATCATTCTAAACTAAACAGTTGGTTTTTTAGAAATCATTATCTCAGGTATAGTTCTGTTATCCTAGTAATAAGTATGTAACAACAATAACCAAAAATAAAATGGCTAAATGTAAAAATGTGAATAGTTGTTTTGTAATCACAAGAAATAGTTTATAAACAAACCTTTTCTTTCAAAGCATTTGGTTCATGATTATGTTCTCTCAGTAGGATAAAAGCGTTATGATAAAAAACAGTAGCAGTTTAAATATATTTACATTACTGATATTATTAATTACAATTTTCGGAAACAGAGTGTTATGAACATCGCCGGTAGCACTACAAATAGTATGAATGAATACTTTAGAATGAAAAATTTTAGGAAGAGTGATCACTCGGATTACAAATTATTAGGAAGGACAATTTCGGGTAAAGAACTTTAGGTGAGCCAATTAATATCATTAATGTAAATAAGTATATTTAAACTCCTACTGTTTTTTATCATAAAACGCTTTTATGCTACTGAGAGAACATAATCATGAACCAGATGCTTTGAAGGAAAAGGTTTGTTTTTAAACAATTTCTTGTAATTACAAAACAACTGTTCACATTTTTACATTTAGCCATTTTATTTTTGGTTATTGTTGTTACATACCTATTTATTACTATAATTACACCTGAGATAATTATGTAAAAACCAACAATTTAGAATGATTAAAGGTCGTTTCACTGATTTTTGTCTTAAATGAATGAAATTCAGGTCAAAGTGTCGTCTTGGGGGCACTATGAAAAAAATACTTAGAAAAATTTCGCGACCAATTTCGAGGTAGTTGGTCACAGTTCTAACCTAACCTAACCTAATCCCAATCTAAACAAAAAAGATATGACTTTGAATAATAGTGTAAAAGATGGTTATGTTGAGAAAATATAGGAAAACAAATAAAAGTATAGGTAATAGATGTTTATTGCTACTGACATTATGAAGTTGAATGCTTCGGAATTATGAACATTAGAGACAGAGTAGTTAGGAATTGTGATTGTTAGGAAGAACATTTTCGGATTTCCAATTATCGGAGTTGAAAATTTTGGTGAACTTTGGCGCACCCATATTAAACACTTGCCGCATAGCGGCTTAGTAAGAAAATTTTTACAACTAGACTTAGATAATAATTTCAAAGTTCCGTACATCGCGATTATGAACATTCTCAATATAGTAATTCGTCATAGCGTACATTCTAACTCACGTAAATCGTAATTTTGAACTTTATGAATACAGTACAACGGTATTTTAAACTTCGAAGTTCAGTAGTACAGTCTGTTTTCACGACATTGTTCACCCTATATAGTCCCGCACAAGGCGCACAAACCATCCATCTTTTCTTTGAATTGGAGAAATCATCATTCTTTAAAAAAAAAAACAGTTGAGATTAAAATACTTAAAACTAGATTAAAAGCTGCAAAAACTTGTAATATTATCGACATCGTTGTCTTTCAGGAAGTAAATGGCTGCATCGTGGTGAATCAGGAGCATCTGACCAAAGGTACAGACGGAGGCACCTTCGCCCGCCTACAGATATCAAAGACGATAAACGAATCGCGGCCCAAATTGTAGGTAGGTACGCATTTAACAATAATTATTTATTAGTAACTAAAGTAACTTACAACCATAGCTGGGCATTAACTCGTTAATCCGTTAATCGTTAATTAAGGAAGTTAACATTTTGATTAACGGATTAAGAGCTAGTTTCACCATACTCTGTTAGTTAGTTTTAACGTCCCATCATGTAGATAACGGCCCGTTAGGCGTAGTGAGTGTTTCACCACGTACTAACGAATGGTTAATTCTCTTAACATGGCGTTAAACCTAATCACTGCTCCAATGGTCTGCTAATACTTGTAACGGGCCGTCAACTGGTTGTGAGTTGGTGATAATTTTATTTTTTAACACGAATTAAGTGATATAAAAAAAAAAAATAGAACTTGTAATATTATTCGACGTCCTAAAACATAAAAAGAGCGACGACGTCACTATTTTGAAGAATATGACGATGTAGATTTCAGGACAAGGTTTCATTTATCGATAGATTTTTGTAGCTATGGATGTTTTGCGATGAATGATTGAAGATAAACTTGATTATTCATCAAATCGGTGTGTACCTATGTGAAATGTAATAAAAATATGCCTGTTTTGTTATTTAGTACAACTTTTTTCGTAAGGTGTTATGTACTTAATATAAATATTTGGATGCTAATTTGTAACCTTTTTTGTAATGTGTTATTGGGTTTTTCCATCTGGAATTCCTTAGTAGCAGCCTGGAGTCTGGATTAGTGCCCAGTCGATGGCAATAGGCTCGCCCTCTATTACATGGGCCTTAAAAACATAACTGGCGAAACGTGGGTGTACTATAGGTACACCTCTGCCTAACCCATCGGGGAATACGGGCGTGATGTTATGTAGGTATATATGTGTAATTTGTAACCTAGTTTAAAAGCTCACACATTAGTTCCCACTAGTAATAGGACCACCCCATCATCTCTACCGTGAATGTTACACAAAGCGTCTACGGCATGGATGAAGCAAACCTGAAATTTTGTTTGCTTACAGAAACAAGTCGATTTCGCTAATAAACCAACTTCTATTTAGTTGGTATATCAGACATTGAAACTGCTCAGGGAGTTGAATTCTTCTGTGAGCATCTTTCAACCCTGTTTTTTCATGAGCAATCATCACTGCAATATTCTTATGTTTTGTAATGAGTCTTATTGAAATTTCTTTTTCACTGCGCAGAAATTGGGACCGCGATTTCTTTTCGACATATTACAACACACAAAATTTTAAAAATTACAAAGTTATAATCACTGACTCGTTGGTCTAGTGGTCGCAAGCGCTACTGCTGAGCATGAGGTCCTGGTTTCGATTCCCAGGTCATGCGTGTTATTGGGTTTTTCCACCAGGAATATCTCAGTAGCAGCCCGGAGTCAAGATTTGTGCCCGGTTGATGGCTATAGGCTCGGCCCCTATTAAATGGGACTTAAACATAACTGGCGAAATGTGGATGTACTAAATGTACATCTTTGCCCAACCCTTCGGGGAACCAAGGTGAAATGTTATTAAAAACCACCACAATTCAAATTCCACAAGCGCGACACCGAAAACATAAAACATATGGTATGACAGTACATTATATAATATGCGTATGACGTTTAAACCGACAAATAAAGAATTACACAGACGCTCTTTCGATTTTAACACAAATTATGACATTTCAATTCAGTGGCATAACATTATTATACGGCTAGTTCCAATGAGGTATGTTTAGATAATTATTTGTTTAGACGCCATGACATTTTGTTTTGGTTGCTTATAAACATGGTACGAGAGCCCATGACCAAAATTTATGATTCATCGTTTTACGAACAAAAACCTATAAAATCGATAGATTTGGTTATTCTGAATTCAACAAATCCTAATTTCCTCAATTTTCCGCATCACGTCTGACCTGACCGCATTTTTAAATATTATGTAAAAAAAAAAAACAAACTGTTTTATAGCAATCTGTCTGATTTTTAGAATGTAGTTCAACGATAGATCTAAGGTGATAGACATGCGTTCTTGGCCCGACGTCGTTGGTGACACACGTGAAACACGCTTTCTCACACGGTATCGCGATGTTTTAGAATTTTCTGAACCAAACTAAACATACATTACACAAATGACGAAACAAAATGCCGGCTCGCGACTCGCGGCTATGACAGACGTATGAAACTACAAACCAAGGCGGGCTACGAGCAAAATTTCAAACCTGTTGGATCGCCGGCGAACTCACTCGGCGGTTTACACACGGGCGAGTAAGGTCGCCGAGCCATAAGTCGCAGACCGTGTGCTTGCTCGCACGTCTATCACCCCTTTTAGATACCTACAGAAAACACAATTTTCAGAAACATTTTATGCGCATGATGTCTAAAAACAAACTTTTTCGTAATAAAATTACGAAACCTATGTACATTTTTAATATCAGACAGTGATGAAACTGTCTGCCTATTTTTTTTGACATAGCAGAAATGGGTTCCCATAACAGTGTCGTTTCTGACCGGTACTGCCCACCGAGTCGGGTTCAGAATCATCTAAACTAACGATTTTATACGGTTTTGGCCGTAAAACGATGTGGTATGGATGTGGTCGTGGGCTCTCTTACTAATGAGAGTGAATGACAAGTCAGACCGCTCATATTTGTTCAATCGATGACAGATACCACAGAGTACTTTATAACATACTGACCACAGATATAGATAGACACTGACAGATACTTCTACTTGATATTTGATTTAGCAACGCCTTGTTATGATCCCTCCGTAGAACGTAAACCTTTTTGACGTCTTCGTCAATTTTAACAGAACATTTCATAATTGCTCATTAAGAATAGTTTGGTGAAATTAGGTCTAACTTTTGAAAATGTTAACGGACACGTTAACTTCCGTTAATATGCAGAAGTCCGTTAATCGTTAATCCAATGCCTAATAGTTACCGCACGGCACCGACAAATGCCAGGCGGTGCGTGGCAGCGAGTGAAACAAAAACAAAACTAGATATATTTTGCCGGCGCGTGCGAGTGAGAAAGAAAACTGCGAAGAGATTTGTTTCGTTTGATCATTTCATTACTTAGCGCCGGTGCTTAGAGTGAAGAGTGTTTTGTTTGTTTGTTGTTATTATTATAAATTACTGTCAGTGATCATTTGCGTGTTGATAATTGATAAAGAAGAGTGCAGTGTAATTTAGTTAGATAGAAAAAGTGTACTGTGCAGTGTACTGTGTAGTAATTAAAATAAAACCATATCATGGATGTTGGAAGACATGGAATCTGATCGGATTCCAGCGGTCCTGATGAGAATCCATGGCCACATTTGACTGAGTATGTGGAATTTGTATCCAGATCAGGCCAGCAAATACTTTTTGCGTGTAAGTTCACTAACGCAACGATATAAAGATGCAATTTTACACATATTAACGGATTAACGATTAACGTTAACGTGCGTTAATTCTTCCGAAATGTAACACTTTAACGTTTAACGAAGCTAACTTTTTTTGTAGCGGATTAACGATTAATGAAGTTAACTATTTGATTAACGGTGCCCAGCTATGCTTACAACCAATTCCCTCTTTTATAAATGCTTGTATTCTTAAAAAGATATAAAATTTCATGAACCTTCGAATGTGATTGGAACATCCAAGGTTCGTTGATTAAAAAATATAAAACAAAAATATTTTATGCCGCTTAAATGGGGTCGTTGAGCGAGATCTTGCCGCCTGGTTCACTGCGCAGCGCCATCGGTAGGCCATGCGCGGTTGGTTCCCGAATAATTTGCGTTCTTCATCGGTGGGCTTGACGGTACCTAGAAAAAAACCGTGTTATTGTCACTTCGAATATTCGGGTGTAGATTGAATGGAAATAAAATCGACCGTGCTATGCGATAAAAGTTGATTGGATCATTATTTACTTTCTCAATTCCGTCAATGGTTCAGTTTTGGAACTCCGAACTCCTGTCTCTTGATCGATGGTCGTCAACGCGCATCTGAAAGTAATAGAAACACAATAAACAAGGCATTAGGTAGGTACTACAAATTAAGGGCAAACACATTTGATTTAAAAAAAACCCTTACCTAAAGCACGGTTTAAGGATTTCAAAAATATTTTCGCCGATTTTAAGGAACTTCCATTTGTTTTCGTCGTAAGCCAGTTTAGCAGGAAGTTGGGTCTGAAATTATGCTCTGTAACCTGACTGTCCGGTGCAAGGCGAGTGTTCAAATCCTCGACCGACGCCTCGTTTACGAGGTGGAAAGACGTTTCATCAGGGAAAGCACCCTGAAAAGAAAATAAACATTTTAATGAATGCGTTTCTTATCGATCTAACTAAATTACACAATCGCTTCGCTATTTTCACCCACGACGGAATGAAGGTGTGCCTATGCGTTTAGGGTGGCAGGTTGTTTTTAACCGACTTCCAAAAAGGAGGAGGTTATGTTCGACTTTATGCACATGATTTTTTTTTTTTTATGTATGTTCACTGATTTCAATTTTGAATTATTTTTTTTTGTTTGGAAGGATGAGCTCCCGAGGTGGTCCCATATAAATTTTATTTACTTTGTATGGATAGTTTTTGAGTTAGCTTCAACAATACAATATTTTTCTCACTTAGTATATATTGATGATATGATGATAACTTCCTGTCACTGTTACTTGCATAGCAGGAAGCGGTATTCGATTTTTTGTGAGATAGGTACCACAACTAAAAAGTGAAAAATAAATCCAACTTCAAAAAAAAAACACTACAAAGTTTAAAATAACTTTAATTTAATTTATTTCGGAAGTCGGTGGCAAAAAACGAAAATTCAAAACAAAAGACACCGACTTCCAAAATTAAAGTTATTTTTCACTTTGTAGTGTTTTTTTTTTGTGGAAGTCGGTTTTTATTTTTTTGTAATTCAATTTTTGTGTTTTTTTTTTGTAAAAAAAGTTGGGATCAAAGGACACAGCGGTTCGCGGGGCAACGACGCAGCTGACGAACTTCCCAGAAGGGGTTCGAGCATGGCACCAGTGGGGCCGGAACCCATTGTGCCACTCCCCTTCGGGTACCTACGCACTCTGGTAAGGAAACGAACCAGGGACCAACACCACAAACTATGGTCGGACCACACTGAGTGTAGGCAAGCCAAGTAGGCACTTCCTACAATCGATGGCCGCCTCACGAATAAGATTCTCAGACTAACGAAACAACAGCTGCGCATAGTCACAGCAGCCGTAACTGGCCATGGGTCATTTAATAAACATAGGAGTCACAGACAGTCCGCTGTGCAGAGCCTGCATGGAGGACGACGAGACAGCAGCTCATGTGCTGTTAAACTGCCCGGTGGTCGACGTTTACAGGGCAAAGTACTTCGGTAACCCAGGTACCCTACGGGAGATTGTCAGTGACACCAAGTCGTTGCTGGCCTTCTTTGAGGAGCTGGGGTGGATCGAATAACCAATCTTCCCACCCGTACGCAAAATACGCGCTTTGAAGTGGAGTTGCGGATACAAGCCCGTTTTACCTAGGTACGATAAACTGTGTCAACTAGAAAGCAAGAGTATTTCATTAGCAAACCTCTTTGAAGTTCATTTTTAGGCGTTTTAGGGACTGTATTTATAAAAATCTTTTCTTTTCTTTTCTATGCATCATTTTGTCGATGAAGGTAGGTGCTTACATCTGTAGCGGTTACACCACAACATACGAACTACGCAACAAAAAGACATGACGTCACATAATTCCTGCATCGCGCAGTTAGAGTTTACCAGGCGAAAAACATAGATAAGACTATTCGAAATCAACTTACGGGCCGCCAGATATAATACCCGTCTGGTTGGAGGATCCTCCCTTTTCTATGGTGGATGAGTGAACTTTACACCCTGTTCCTCATACCACTAAATTGGTGACCCCGAGTATGAAGGTCAACGCAGCCTTCGTGCGACTACTTCAGCGTGACGTCATCATCATCACTCCCGCAAGGTCAAGGACCCACCGTGAACTGTGCGGCACCCGGTTCCGACTCACTGGAACCACAACCGCCGCAATCATCGCAGACAGTTCCGACTCACCGTGAACTGAGCGGCACCCAGTTCCGACTCACTGGAACCACAGCTGGCACTCATGGCACTGTGAAGCATCGCAAGAACCAAGACTCAGCCCACTGAGGGGAGTGATGTAGGGGTTTTCACCGCAACATACGAACTACGCAGCAAAAAGACATGACGTCACATAATTCCTGCATCGCGCTTAGAATTTAGAATTTTAGAATTAGAATTTAGAATTTCTTTATTTTGCATAAAATATGGTACATAAAAGGTCTTAACAGTAACTTAAATATAAGAAGTTCCACATATTTTGCTTACTTAGACATTTCAGCATGCAAAAAAAATAAAAAAGTACCTTATATTAAAATGATTTATACAAAAACACTTTTATTGAGATCATGAGGTAAAAAAATTTAAATCCTTAAAATTACGTTATTTATTTACATTACTAGTGAGATCATATCTCGAACTTTGCTTATAATTTAAGAACTCACTTATTGTATAGAATACATTACTATAGAGCCATTTCTTATGTTTATTTTTAAAGTAGTTTAGTGGTAGCTCTCTAATCTGTTTGGGTATTTGGATATAGATCACAGAGTACATTCTAATATGATACAGATTTTGACAGACAACTAGTGTCATAGATATTACACTTTTAAACTAGTGTGCTTCTTGAGGTGCTTCTACATCTTGTGACAGCCAGTCGGGTTGGATCTCTTGAAAGGAATTTTTTATTTACTATGGCTTTAGTATATCGTTCAGAGTGCTTTTTAACAAATAATCCTACTTCTAATATATACAGACTAGGTAGAGTTAGTAATCCTAATTTCTAAAGGTCTGCAAGATTGAAACGGTCCAACCCCACAGATTGCTCTGACACATTTTTTTTGTGTGATAATAGTACATTATGATACGAGTGTGCTGTATTGGTCATTACCCATGAGGCGGTATTATTCGCGCGAGCCAAAGGCGAGCGCGATAATTTAGCCGAATGGGTAATGAACAATGCGCACGCGTTTCATATGACGTTTTGCAACACATTTGCGAGGAAAGAAACCGTCTTGTTGTAAGAACTTACGCTACAATAACGTAACTTTAGAGAAATTATACATTTAGATTTATAAAGTTCAACTGACCTTTGTTGCCAGGTACTGACTATCCACTTCCTGTAAAAACGTTTCTACGTCGGTTCGTATTTTTCTTAATATGTAACCTGCAGTAACCACACAACATATAGGTACGATAACAAATTTATGAAAAATGGCGCGCTGGATTTTTTTTCGGGTAGCGATGCGCGCGCAAGGCACTGACAAAACCGCTGAACAGCCTACCATCACGTTCGGTCGGAGGTGGAGACAAAATTTGAAACTTAAAAAAAATTGATTTCGCTGCTAATTATTACTAGGTAATTATTCTCTATCGAGAGAGAGTGAGAGAGAAAGTGCGAATTTGGTCAAATGGAAAATACAGTATGGCGATTGTGAAAATTTTCTCATTTTTCGTCATGGGTGGCGTTTTCGTAATTTTCGATCATGCTAAAACCGATAGTGAGGTCAAAATGTTAATCCAAGATGGCGGCTGTGAAAATTTTCGTCATTGGTCTCGTTTTCGTAGTTTTCGATGGGTCTAAAGCTGATAGTGAGGTCAAAATCTAAATCTAGGATGGCGGAGCGCGAAATTTTTGTCATGTTTCATCATGGGTTTCGTTTAAAAAAAAACTACGAAAACGACACCCATGACGAAAATGAGAAAATGTTTGCAGCCGCCATCTTGGATTTCCATTTTGACCTCACTATCAGCCTTAGAACCATTGAAAGCTACGAAAACGATACACATAACGAAAAATGAGAAAATTTTCGGAGCCGCCATCTTGGATTTCCATTTTGACCTCACTATCGGCTTTAGAACCATCGAAACCTACGAAAACGACACCCATGACGAAAAATGAGAAAAATTTCGGAGCCGCCATCTTGGATTTCCATTTTGACCTCACTATCGGCTTTAGAACCATCGACAACACGAAAACGATACCCATGACGAAAAATGAGAAAATTTTCGTAGCCGCCATCTTAGATTTCCATTTTGACGAAATTCACACTTTCTCTTTCTCTCTCTATCGAATTAGAAAAAGACAGACGCAAGAATGAAGCCGCGTTAAAGAACTTCGCTCCAAAAACCTGTTTACTTTGTCACACTATATTAAGTCGCAATAAGAAAGACATGTCGTGCCTTGATAGTACTTACTAATTTCATACTGCCAGACTGCCATGTCATTACTGCGACTAGTAAATAGTTATCTATGGCGCACATACCGCACTAGTGCGATTATGTAAAGAAAAAAGCACGTGGCTATAATACACTGCATTATGAACCTAAAAGCGGTTAAATAAGAGCCACTTTACGAGCAACTGTGTTGAAAAGACATTTTTAGCCTGAGAAGAATTATCCCATAAAAGAATACCGTATCTAAGAACGGACCCGACGTAGCCATGGTACGCAATCATAGCAGTTTTTTGACTCGCTACCTCTTTTTTAGAGCAAAGACAAATTTGTTTAAATTAGAGCTTAAGAACGCGGCGACCTTTGAATTGTCCATACAAACGTAATACCTAAATCATTTCCAATTCGAGCATATTTCCACCAAATAAATTTGATATTCGGATTGAGACAATAATTATCTAGGCTTCCAATTCTTTTTTTTTTCAAAAACCTACCTCTACATGAAGTATTAGCGAATTGCATTTCGTACATTTTTACAGCGTAAATGACTTGTTTTCATATTGTTTTTTCTTTATTATAAACAACAATATTTGTAATATTGTTTCATCACAAGCATAGCTTATATTATCAAGTTACAAATTATAGAAAAAAAATTGGAAAAACATTAAGTTTTCATTCATCATTTTTGGTATTACGGAACACATCCAAATTTCTCATAATTTCAGATAGCTAGTAGTGCTATCGCGTCAAGCAATAATTGTCAATGTGTGTGTGCTCCCTGTAGGTGTTTATCGCTCCGACAGGCACAAGGCACACTAACGCAACGTGCTTGGTTGGAGTTCGTTCATAGTATTTTTTGTCAACTTTAGACGATTAGGTACTTTACAGTGTGCTGTACCTGTACGCGCGTACTTATTTGTTTGCTAAATTGTATTGTATGTAATATTTCTGACACTCCTCTTGACTTGACCTATTTTTAACCGACTTCAAAAAAAGGGGGAGGTTCTCAGTTCGTCCGATTTTTTTTTTAATGTTTGTTCCCGGAATACTCGAAGACGGCCGGACCGATTTAGAAAATTATTTTTTTGTCAGAAAGGGTATACTTCACAGGTGGTCCCATTGTCATCAAGTCAGGATTGGATGATGGAATCCTGGAGAAGTCGAGGGAACTCTTGAAATATTACAGGCGCGCCTATAGCGATTTAGGTATTTTTTATAGTTACTCTTGAATTTGATCTCGGAAAGCACCATTTAGTGAAGTGGAAGTGATGATGAAGACCACAGATGGCCACCGGAACTTATCAATAATAGGTACGTATTTCACGGGTTGCGATTAGAGAAGATTACTTTAATATGGTTGCCAAGCAATTTATGCCCGTCACAATACATAGGGTGAAGTGGAGCTAATGGTGAAGTACCAGGAGAACTCCTCAACAATGAACGTCCCTGCATCGGGAAAAGCAATATTTTGTAAAAGGTGATAAGCTGTTGACATTAGGCTATTGTATCTTAGATAAATTACAAACCGACCCACTAAAAAGGAAGAAATAAAAACTTTTTCACTCTTCTTGCTCAAAAAATCCGTCATTGTAGCGTACCAAAGCGGAGATAAAATAGCATATCATCCTCTAGGGGAAAAAGTTTTTTTTTAATTTTTGTCTGTTTCCAACGAGCCTACCACCCATAAACGAAAAAGTCTTTGTTTGATCTATATATATATTATATAAAAAAGAATCCCTATTTCCTTGATCACGGCATCACGCGTGAACGGCTGGACCAATTTCACTAATTCTTTTTACCCGACTGCCCCAGAAGGAGGGTAATGTTTTTCGAGAGTATGTATGTATGTATGTATGTCTATTTCTTTGGCACGCTCTGTAGCCTAAACGGCTTGATGGATTTTGACATATGAGGTGTCGTTAGATTCGTCTTAATTGTAGAAGTGTCATAGGCTATATAATATTTATATATTGCATCTACAAAAAAAAGGGACGGGAAGGTTTAAAAAAAAAAAAATATAACAATATTGGTATCAAATAAAAGCTAGTAAGAGTAACGAGTCAATGCCAAATTTTGATTTTTATTAATAAAACTAAAAAGCTTGAAATAAAGAAAATTATTCAAAAAACAAAAAACCTGACTGCAAAAACACATTTAAACTGAAAAGAAAAAAAAACAAGCATTATAATCTATAGAATTTTGGTATCGCAGGCGGGGCAAACAAAACTTACACCATACGTATATCCGGTTATTAGTTTGTCCCCGCCTGCGATACCAAAATTCTATAGATTATAATGCTTGTTTTTCTCTTTTCAGTTATGTGTTTTTGCAGTCGGGTTTTTTGTTTTTTGAATAATTTTCTTTATTTTGTTGTGTTTGTTATCTAGTAAGGAGATGGTTCTTAGGATAGGTTGGTGAAGGTAGGGTAGGTAGGTAGGTAGGTATGCAAGTAGGTAGGTATGTATCTTGGTAAAGTGGGGTATGTAGGTAAGGTAGGTAGGTATGTATGTATGTAGGTAAGTAACATACATACATACATACCTACCTTCCTACTTAGGATGGTAAGTAAGTAGGTAGGTAGGTAGGTAAGTAGGTAGGTAGGTATGTATGTAGGTAGGTGTAATTAGGGTAGGTAGGCGAACCGTAGATGAGTGCATACCCGTGCGAAGCCAGGGCGGGCAGCTAGTTACTAATGTTATTCGATAGGTACCTACTTATGTGTCTAAAGAGCCTCAGCTATGGCCTCAGCGAGTATTTTGTAGTTTGTAAGTTACACAATTGACATAAAGTTCATTATGCTTTGACCCAATTTCGTGCCAAAAACTCGCTTCCATTCCGTTCTGCGCCAATGTAATATGAGCCGTAGCGTGGTGAGTATTGGCCGAGACGGTATAAGCTAGTTGCTCTCCGTACGCGACGAAGCCATAGCCACCACCAAGTTGTAGTATTGTAAGTACCTACCTATCATATAACGCGGTTGTACGAAGTTTTGTCATGTCATGTCACTGTTCCTTTTCTTTAGTTATGTGACCGAGCGGGCGTAATTATTGTCTCAAGGACACTATTGAGAACACTGCTCGCTCTAAATTGAGTTCGCAATGTATTTGCCAAACATGTAAACAAACACGAGTTTTCCACTTAGACAAATATGAACTTTATGCTAGTGTAAATAAAGTTGATTTTAGACTGACTAGTAATGTTGAAAATGTCATAAAAAAAATATGAAGTTGTAGCGCAAACTGAACCTTATGTGTAGTCCATAACAGTTATTTTTCCAAAAACTCGTGTTTGTTTAGATGTTTGGCAAATGAACTGCGAACGCAGATTTTTATTTGTCGGTGCAGCAGCGGTGCGACATCAGTATGTTCGGATGATGAAAATATACCGCCACCACGTGTCGCTTGCACTTACGCACATGTCGGTAAAAAATTATGCAGAGCTGCTTGTGCCGTCGCAAAATAATGTCGAGTTCGCCCAGGTTCGCACCGCACGGGCTGTTATTTTCCGCGGGATTTTTTTTTCGCACACTGGATTTTCAACGCGTGTTTTTTCAACGCGCTAGGACGAGAGTGTCCCAGCGCGCTGGATTCTCAACGCTCGGCTCAACACGGAGAGTTTAAAATCCAGTGCGAGACCACCAATAAGAAGTGGAGACCACTCTAAAGGAAATAAATAAACACAAACAGACTTAAAATAAATAATGACAATAATAATAGATACTTATCCCAATAATTTATATTTACGCGACGTGCGTATGACTACTCTAGCGTCGTCCGTCGGTCCGCCGATCTACCGTGCCACAAGTCCATGCTCGACTTCGCGTCAAATAACTTTGCCGCTCTGAAGTTAGGTTGCGCATGCGTACCTACTGGCATGCGCGCAGTCATATAGAGTCTACTTCAGAGCGGCAAAGTTATTTGACGCGAACTGTTGGTACCTACCTACCTTATTTGTATGACGTATCTACTAGCTAGGTTTTCTCTAAAAGGCCTTCTATCTTGAGATTAGTCGAGATATCCTAAAATATTGAGACATCGGCATGGTAAAGAAATTTCCAAAAAACGCATTACTAGTCTGTACATTCACTAGCGATTCCCCAAATTAGTCAACAAAAATAAAGCAAATAATGAACATACCTAATTATTACTCAAATAATATTTATGCTGTCGACTCGCTATGAATGAATGGCATACAGTACCTACATCTAGTATTATCCGCTCACACACACTGCGAAGCGCGCCCGTAATCTGTGGCCCCGCCTTCTTTTGTCGAACAGAGATAGCAATATTCCAAACGCATTTTGCTCACGTCTCGAGTTTGCATTTCGTGCCGTAGTACGTCGGCCTCTTAAGAGGCCGACGTACTACGGCACGAAATGCTAATATTATATTAAACTAATATTATATTTTAATAATACTAATATTATTTGAGTAATAATTAGGTATGTTCATTATTTGCTTTATTTTTGTTGACTAATTTGGGGAATCGCTAGTGAATGTACAGACTAGTAATGCGTTTTTTGGAAATTTCTTTACCATGCCGATGTCTCAATATTTTAGGATATCTCGACTAATCTCAAGATAGAAGGCCTTGTAGAGAAAACCTAGCTAGTAGATACGTCATACAAATAAGGTAGGTAGGTACCAACAGTTCGCGTCAAATAACTTTGCCGCTCTGAAGTAGACTCTATATGACTGCGCGCAATCGCGCATGCCAGTAGGTACGCATGCGCAACCTAACTTCAGAGCGGCAAAGTTATTTGACGCGAAGTGTAGGTACCTATACTTCGTTATCGAGCATGGACTTGTGGCACGGTAGATCGGCGGACCGACGGACGACGCTAGAGTAGTCATACGCACGTCGCGTAAATATAAATTATTGGGATAAGTATCTATTATTATTGTCATTATTTATTTTAAGTCTGTTTGTGTTTATTTATTTCCTTTAGAGTGGTCTCCACTTCTTATTGGTGGTCTCGCACTGGATTTTAAACTCTCCGTGTTGAGCCGAGCGTTGAGAATCCAACGCGCTGGGACACTCTCGTCCTAGCGCGTTGAAAAAACACGCGTTGAAAATCCAGTGTGCGAAAAAAAATCCCGCGGAAAATAACAGCCCGTGCGGTGCGAACCTGGGCGAACTCGACATTATTTTGCGACGGCACAAGCAGCTCTGCATAATTTTTTACCGACATGTGCGTAAGTGCAAGCGACACGTGGTGGCGGTATATTTTCATCATCCGAACATACTGATGTCGCACCGCTGCTGCACCGACAAATAAAAATCTGCGTTCGCAGTTCATTTGCCAAACATCTAAACAAACACGAGTTTTTGGAAAAATAACTGTTATGGACTACACATAAGGTTCAGTTTGCGCTACAACTTCATATTTTTTTTATGACATTTTCAACATTACTAGTCAGTCTAAAATCAACTTTATTTACACTAGCATAAAGTTCATATTTGTCTAAGTGGAAAACTCGTGTTTGTTTACATGTTTGGCAAATACATTGCGAACTCAATTTAGAGCGAGCAGTGTTCTCAATAGTGTCCTTGAGACAATAATTACGCCCGCTCGGTCACATAACTAAAGAAAAGGAACAGTGACATGACATGACAAAACTTCGTACAACCGCGTTATGATAGGTAGGTACTTACAATACTACAACTTGGTGGTGGCTATGGCTTCGTCGCGTACGGAGAGCAACTAGCTTATACCGTCTCGGCCAATACTCACCACGCTACGGCTCATATTACATTGGCGCAGAACGGAATGGAAGCGAGTTTTTGGCACGAAATTGGGTCAAAGCATAATGAACTTTATGTCAATTGTGTAACTTACAAACTACAAAATACTCGCTGAGGCCATAGCTGAAGCTCTTTAGACACATAAGTAGGTACCTATCGAATAATATTAGTAACTAGCTGCCCGCCCTGGCTTCGCACGGGTATGCACTCATCTACGGTTCGCCTACCTACCCTAATTACACCTACCTACATACATACCTACCTACCTACTTACCTACCTACCTACCTACTTACTTACCTTCCTAAGTAGGAAGGTAGGTATGTATGTATGTATGTAGGTAAGTAGGTAGGTACCTACCTACTTACCTACATACATACATACCTACCTACCTTACCTACATACCCACTTTACCAAGATACATACCTACCTACTTGCATACCTACCTACCTACCTACCCTACCTTCACCAACCTATCCTAAGAACCATCTCCTTACTAGATAACAAACACAACAAAATAAAGAAAATTATTCAAAAAACAAAAAACCCGACTGCAAAAACACATAACTGAAAAGAGAAAAACAAGCATTATAATCTATAGAATTTTGGTATCGCAGGCGGGGACAAACTAATAACCGGATATACGTATGGTGTAAGTTTTGTTTGCCCCGCCTGCGATACCAAAATTCTATAGATTATAATGCTTGTTTTTTTCTCTTTTCAGTTTAAATGTGTTTTTGCAGTCAGGTTTTTTGTTTTTTGAATAATTTTCTTTATTTCAAGCTTTTTAGTTTTATTAATAAAAATCAAAATTTGGCATTGACTCGTTACTCTTACTAGCTTTTATTTGATACCAATATTGTTATAATTTTTTTTTTTAAACCTTCCCGTCCCTTTTTTTTGTATTTGCAGATGCAATATATAAATATTATATAGCCTATGACACTTCTACAATTAAGACGAATCTAACGACACCTCATATGTCAAAATCCATCAAGCCGTTTAGGCTACAGAGCGTGCCAAAGAAATAGACATACATACATACATACATACTCTCGAAAAACATTACCCTCCTTCTGGGGCAGTCGGGTAAAAAGAATTAGTGAAATTGGTCCAGCCGTTCACGCGTGATGCCGTGATCAAGGAAATAGGGATTCTTTTTTATATAATATATATCAAACAAAGACTTTTTCGTTTATGGGTGGTAGGCTCGTTGGAAACAGACAAAAATTAAAAAAAAACTTTTTCCCCTAGAGGATGATATGCTATTTTATCTCCGCTTTGGTACGCTACAATGACGGATTTTTTGAGCAAGAAGAGTGAAAAAGTTTTTATTTCTTCCTTTTTAGTGGGTCGGTTTGTAATTTATCTAAGATACAATAGCCTAATGTCAACTGCTTATCACCTTTTACAAAATATTGCTTTTCCCGATGCAGGGACGTTCATTGTTGAGGAGTTCTCCTGGTACTTCACCATTAGCTCCACTTCACCCTATGTATTGTGACGGGCATAAATTGCTTGGCAACCATATTAAAGTAATCTTCTCTAATCGCAACCCGTGAAATACGTATTATTGATAAGTTCCGGTGGCCATCTGTGGTCTTCATCATCACTTCCACTTCACTAAATGGTGCTTTCCGAGATCAAATTCAAGAGTAACTATAAAAAATACCTAAATCGCTATAGGTGCGCCTGTAATATTTCAAGAGTTCCCTCGACTTCTCCAGGATTCCATCATCCAATCCTGACTTGATGACAATGGGACCACCTGTGAAGTATACCCTTTCTGACAAAAAAATAATTTTCTAAATCGGTCCGGCCGTCTTCGAGTATTCCGGGAACAAACATTAAAAAAAAAATCGGACGAACTGAGAACCTCCCCCTTTTTTTGAAGTCGGTTAAAAATAGGTCAAGTCAAGAGGAGTGTCAGAAATATTACATACAATACAATTTAGCAAACAAATAAGTACGCGCGTACAGGTACAGCACACTGTAAAGTACCTAATCGTCTAAAGTTGACAAAAAATACTATGAACGAACTCCAACCAAGCACGTTGCGTTAGTGTGCCTTGTGCCTGTCGGAGCGATAAACACCTACAGGGAGCACACACACATTGACAATTATTGCTTGACGCGATAGCACTACTAGCTATCTGAAATTATGAGAAATTTGGATGTGTTCCGTAATACCAAAAATGATGAATGAAAACTTAATGTTTTTCCAATTTTTTTTCTATAATTTGTAACTTGATAATATAAGCTATGCTTGTGATGAAACAATATTACAAATATTGTTGTTTATAATAAAGAAAAAACAATATGAAAACAAGTCATTTACGCTGTAAAAATGTACGAAATGCAATTCGCTAATACTTCATGTAGAGGTAGGTTTTTGAAAAAAAAAAGAATTGGAAGCCTAGATAATTATTGTCTCAATCCGAATATCAAATTTATTTGGTGGAAATATGCTCGAATTGGAAATGATTTAGGTATTACGTTTGTATGGACAATTCAAAGGTCGCCGCGTTCTTAATATGCGAGTTGTACCTATGTGCTTTCCAATTGCAATGTCTATCTAAGATAATACCTAAAAATTTTGTATCAAGTACTTCAATTTTGGTGTTTTTATAATATAGGTATATGGGTTTTATTTGAGTATTGTTATAATTAGAGAATTGTAAAATTTTGGTTTTAGAAATATTAGCTGTTAAGTTGTTGTCCTTTAACCAGTTCATTATTGATTCTACAGTGTTTTTTAATGAATGTTCGTAGTTGCTTTCTGAAGTTTGTGGTACTATAACCGAAATATCGTCCGAAAATAGAATGCACTGATGTGATGTTACTTGAGGAATATCATTTATATAAATAAGGAAGAGAAGAGGGCCTAGTACACTTCCTTGGGGAACACCGAACTTATTTATTTTAAAAGTAGATCTGAATGGGGTAGACACAAGTTGATCATTTAATTGGTTTATTTCGACACATTGTTTTCTGTCGCTTAGGTAGCTTTTAATCCAATCGAGTGCTTTGCCTAGTGATGGATTAATTAGCATTCGCATTCATTGTTAGCATGCGAATGCTTATTTAGCATTTAGCAAATTAAATGTAGTTGTGAAATTCTGTGAAGTGCGAAGTGAATTTATCGCTTCGTACTTTTTTAAACTATTATATTTCAGAGCGTCGAGCGTCGTCGTGCGCTCGCTCTCCTTCGCACCCATGGGAAGTCGGGAATACTAAATCTATCGGTTTCACGTGACCGTGACCTCGTTTGCGTGTGTTTATTAGCAGGTGTTGCGGGTACCCACCTGTATGGTACCTTCATAATGGGAAGTCAGTTATGCTCTGATATTTCCATACAATGGAATATTCGTACCTAGTTATATTATGGCATCTTATATATAAAATAACACCTCAACGGCTCAACAACTCATAAATCGCAGACTACAATCACAATTTTACACAGGGTAATGCTTAACTGCAATTAAAAAAAAGAAGTGGTGTTAATTTTTTTTTAATTGCCTTAACCCTGCTCGTGCGTTTTCAACTGGCGCTACTAGACACAATGTTGGTACCGTAAAATGGGGTGAATAGGCACAACTTTCAACTTCTACACTGATTTTCTTACATATTTTGTATGAAAGCTGTTATCAAAGAATTGTCAAATTGCGAGTCTCGTTTTAATTTATCAAATAGTTATTCTTTAATCATGCATAAATTTGAGAATTATTTGTGAAATAGGAAAAAGTAGGCGGTTTCTATTTACCTTGAGACTGGGGTCAAAAGATACGACAGAGGGGTGAATAGAGAAAAAACGTTAGGGTTGTCAAAATCAACTTTTATTGTACCTATGTAAGTACTTATTTGTTTTTCAGTAAATAACTATCAAAAATAATTGAAGAGTTTAATTTTTGTAATTATAATCATAAAGGTAGCATTAGCAACATCACAAAAGATTATAAATATAAACACATTTTTGGAATGAGGCTAATCGCAAATATACCCTTATACGGTCTTAAATATTTATCTCAGAAATCCAGAAAATGTTAAATTAAATTGATCAAAACCGTTGAACATAAAAAATCTAAATTTCAAATTAAAGTGTCACAGAAAAATATTTTAATATTTATTTTAAAGAAAACTGTCATACCTAATGAAAAAATACTTGATTGACAACCCTGAAAATCATGTTTCTATTAACCTCTTTCTCGTTGCTATTAACCCCTCACTCATATCTATTCACCCCTTTCTTCGTTTCTATTGACCCTAAAGGCGTTTCTAATCACCCCCGACTCGGTTCTATTCACCTCGAATTTAGTAAAAAAATACTAAGTCTCGATTTTACTAAAAAATAAGAACAAAATGATGGAATATTGATATTATCTTTTTATTCCTAATAGATGAGAAACTTAACTATCCAAGTATGCAAATTGACTGAGAGATAACAGTGAAGAACTTGTTTTTTTTTTTAAGTTTTACACAGTCAAAAAACACTTGTACGCAGACGTTCACTTCAACAGCTTTTTTCTTTATGTCATTAGACTTGACGTAAATTTTAGTGTTGCCAGAATAAAGGAAAAATGTTGCAGTTTTATTAATAGTGGGAATAAAGATATTTTAACAGACTATAGAGCCACTAGAACGACCATAATCAAACTCTCAGATTTGTTTCTATACACCCCGCGATTTCTATTCACCCCATTTTACGGTACTATGTAGTTACACCAGTTATTGTATGTACCCAGCCAGACGGGACGCACTTCTCAAGTTCGCTGGCAATAGCCCATGCATCAAACCACCTGGGGGCTTACTATGAGCTTTTACAAAACCATTAAATTTCCAGTCAGTTCAAAAGTAGGCCTGCTTTTGAATTTTTACTATTCGTACTATGACCCTACTAAAGATGAACGACTAGTGAACGAAGTTTGACGAAGTTGAATGGTAATGCTTGTCTATGGCCTGGCTGTAATGTCATTTTCGTTTTAGTAGGTAACGTTCAAAAACTTAAATCATATTCTATTTTCACTTTACCGGTTTTTTTAAATTAATAGAAAAGAGTTTTTTCTGGGAATATACATTGTTTAAATATGACTATTTATAACAAGTTACCTTGATATATTATCTAAATGCACTAAAAAGCTCAATTTCCTGTTCAAAACAACTTTGTAACTTTAAAAGATTCAACCTGATTCAACCTGATTTTGAACGTTTGTTGGATTATGGATACGTCATGCAACAATGCTGTCAGATGACGCCAAATAAATATTTGTATTATTTAAATCCTTTAAGTGTTAGCCACAGAGCACTATGTGTTAGCGCGAGACGAAGTTGTCAGTCACACCTCCGCTAAGGCTGCCTTTTCACCACAGATGTGGTATGCAGCTATGCTGCGAGGATGTGGAAGTTAAACTACGAAACTATGCGACCGTTTCCACATGCATCGACAGTAAGGAAGACACGGGAAGCGGTTGCGGCTGCTCTGCATATAGCTACACCCTTCGCGCATCTCTAGCTCCCATCAATAACACGCATCCTTCCATACAAAAAAACTTAACAGTTGAACCAGTTACCACCAGTGCTATGCCATGTGGACCATTTTGGTGGATATCAAACGCATCCTGTCCATAGCAACGTAGCATAGCACATCTCTAGTGAAAAGGCACTCTCAAGATCACAATGGTCTTCGTTGAATTGCTGATTTGACCAATGTTGTGTAACCCAGCTTATTGAAAAATAATGAATAATTGTTTCCGATAGGAAAGGCGATGACGTGAACCTTATCGCGTCGTACGTGGCTAGGGGTCGGCTTGGTGAAATTCTACAGATTTACCTTTCCCTGTCCATTTCCTGATTTCTCTGTTAGTCTGGGCAGTGGGTCATCTTAGGGAAGTTTATATTAAAATAGCATTTCGTTAAGATTTTTTATTGTAAATCCTCTTCACAATATCATAAGTTTGTTAACTTACATGAAAATATCATAGTGGTGTCATACTTTACGAATTTTTAATTGGAAATGTGGCATAATTGGACATAAGTCATAAGTCATAAAGTCTTATATGTATTTTATTATTTCATAACAAAATACATTGTGTTGAAAATATTACAGTGATGAAACATAAATAATAAAAAGCATAAACATTACATTCACTTCACATTTGACATTCAAAGAGTGATAATTTTTCCTACCAAAATACCTTTCTTCATGTTCATTAGGTCTTACTATAGCTATGTGAGTCCCATCAATGTAACCTATTACACCTGGGATGCCAAACTTTCCATAAAATCTGCAAATAAAACATTGGTATCATTTAATGACTATTTTCATAGTATTAATAATATCTCAGTAGCAGCCCGGAGTCTGTATTTGTGCCCGACTGATGGCAATAGGCTCGCCCCCTATTACATGGGACTTAAAACATAACTGGCGAAATGTGGGTGTATCTGCTACAGGTACACCTCTGCCCAACCCTTCGGGGACACAAGGCGTGATGTTATGTTATGTAATAATATCTTATCACCATTTTTATATTTATGACATTATTATACTAAGTACCGTAACTTATTTGCATTCCGTTCAGCTGCAGTTTTGAGGAAATTTTATATATTTGTTTCGCATTTCTATGTGGTTTAAGGCAGCAGTAACCTCTGCCAATACCGCAGACACTGTTTGCTGGGCAACTTGTTGAGCACTCCTAGTAGGTTTCTGATAGGACCCATGTGCATAAACATATATTGCAGTTAGAACCTGTAAACATTTATAAGTAAGTAACCTATTTTTAAGGAAAGTAATGGCATATTTAGTGTTCAATGAACTTCAATGTAAAGCACAATAAAATGATGACTGGTGAAATGTGGGTGTACTATAGGTACAGCTCTGCTCAAACCTTTGGGGAAACAAGGTGTGATGGTATGATGTAATTACCTATTAATTTATAAGTACCTAGGAACCTACATAGTGTTGGTACATAACACATTTGTGTGGAATTCATTTTAAAAAACCACTCACCTTTGTCTATATGCTTAAGTCACTTCTGAGGATTTGTAAGATTTGTTATCATTACAGGTTCCAAATCCTCACACAAACCACGAACTAAATCTTTTGATAACCTAAAATAAAAATAAAAACGTATTGTAGTGTGAATTTAGTTAGTACATACCTACCTAATAAATAAAATAGGTTATTTTATATGGTCTTATCTATATTGATTTATAAATTCCCTTTCATTCATTTCAAAAGGGTTATTTATTTCCCTTGTGCGACGCCGTCGGTTTATTATTTCTATTCGATGTTCTCTCCAAATATTCAAATATTTCATACTCGTCACACATCTTTGGGAAATATTATAAAAGGTTTGTTTGTTGTCTAAAGTATAGTAATATTCCTTGGTAGGCACTTTGCACTTATGTTATCTTTTTTATACCAACAACCTTATCGAATCGACAAAATTTTAAGTGGGTCGTCCTTCACAACAACTTACCTCGAACCTCGAGTAAAATTAACAATGTTGTGTAAAATAAAAAATGTAACAATTATCAATTTTTCAACAAAACAATGTTGAAAAAGCTTGTGTAATAGTAACTTTTTCAAGATGGTTTATTTTGACGTTACAGACGTTCAACACTCGTTTTGCTGCTGTCAAGCGTCATGGTATGAAAAGTCTATACAAAAAAAAAGGTGAACGGTTTTCGTAAACGTCAACGCAACAAGCCTGCTGCAGGCCTGCTCTATGGATGTCATAGTACAAAAAAGCAGGGCAGTTCAACTTCTGTCCTGCTATAAGAGCTCATGGTTAGCCCCCTGAACTCTCTTGCATCCTGAAAATATAATGGCTTCAACTAAAACCACCCCGTACCTGTACCCACAGAGCATGTAACTTTACCTGTACCTATTACCTAATATTAACCTGTCGTGACTCGTCAAACAACACGAAAAACGTGATTAGAAATGAAAAGTGCAAGTGGAGACGCTGGCACTAATGCTACGGCTACACTGTCACGTTATCGCGAACTTTACTTCGCGCGCTCTCCCTCACACACCGCTCGACGTCTCGCTGAGCAACAGAGTGCGCACGAAGTAAAGTTCGCGATAACGTGACAGTGTAGCCGTAGCATAATAGTCGATTAGTCGAATAATGTCAATGGCTTGGCAATAATGAAAAAAAATCTTTGGTATTATTACAAGGTGGCAACATCAAAACTGAAATGTCATTACTGTCTTGTCAACGTGTCCCGAATATTGTGCGAATGGAATGGTCCGAATAATTTATTCGTAAAATGTGCAACTTGTACCGAAGATAATAGTGCACAATAATTATAAAAGTAATTAACGTAACATATACAAATATTAAATATCAACTAAAAACATGGTTTTACTGGGTAATGATGAGGTAAGCAATACTCATTAGGTGCAACAAAAATCTTTCTCCCATATTTCTATTATTTTTTAAACAATTCTCGTTTCCAGTTTCTTGTAGAGCTGACAAAGTTGTTTCAAAAAGCACGTACAGCGGGATCAGTTACTATGACTATGAAAAGATGTAAGTTTTAATTAAGAGAACATTGATTTTGTATTGCTTGTAATACTGTAATTACTGATAACATACTTTATTTTTGTCTCAGATGATGGTCGTACTAAACCGGAACCTCGTGATGGAAAGCCAGTAGTGAAAAATCCAGAATACAAATGTTTGGTACGGGCACAATCAAAGAGTAAAAAAATATCAACAGTTGTAGAACAACGAGATGTGGAGACATTCAGTACTGCATATTCCAATTTACTAAAAACAAGCGTAAATGGATTAAAACGTTTGAAAAAGCCGAAGAAAAAAGCGATGGCTACACAGTAATCATGCTTTGAAGCAGACGAATGTGTCAAGACTGAAAATTAAGTGCGCAATATAGTGTTATGAACAAAATGTGAACTTTGCTATTTAATACACCACCGTGATATCCTAGCTGGTAGGATGAGGTCCATTGAAGTGTGCTCTTCTCTCTCTGTGAGATCTGAAGAGTTGGAGTCTTGCCTGCAGTTGCTAGTGATGCAGACGCAGTCATTGACCATCTGTCCAATGCACCTGATTTTTATATCATTCATACTTTATGTTATATTCTCCCAATAAAGTTTTATCAGCAGTGTATTTGTATTATTTAATCATTGGTGAGCAGTAAGATTAAATTATGAGAGTATGCTTAGAGGGTTTGGTCATGTTGAGAGGATGAACTGAAGGTGACGGAACAAAAGGTATTTAGAAGGCAGATGTGAGTGGAAACGCAAGGAGGGGATTTTCTAGGAGGACATATAGTGACCTTATTGATGATGTTCTTCAGAAAGGACAGGTTAGTACTGCTTGCAACCAGGCATGAGTATGATGTATGAACATAAACGAGGCAAAAGGAGTATGTAAGGATTATAGCAGGTGGTGTTCTGAACACTGCCTACCCCCATGGGAAGAAGGCTGTGAGTTTATGAAAGAAATTATGCAATTTTCTTGAGAATAACACTGAAAATTCAAACAATAATGATAGAAAACTTTATTTATATAGAATAACATGAGTTCAAGATTATGAGTTAACAATTACAATGATATCACAATAGGAGACCAATACATTTGTAATTAATACAATCAAAATAATATCTGAGTTTTTTAAACATGGTGATTACTTATAGTCATATCACTTTTTATATCAAAATATATTACAATTTTTATTATATAAATGAGTTTATTAAATATTTTATTCAATTTAATGAAGAACCCATCAGAACTAATACTGGTTACGAATTATAAACGCTGGTTTGATTGAAAACAAAAGATGATGAATTTTATAATTATAATATTTTATACAAATTCTCATAGTATAAAAGGCATCATTGCACCAAGTCATGACAGAATATATTATGAATTATTATTAAAAATAAAAGGGTTGAATGAAGCGTTTTTTTTTACAGATATTCATATGCAATGTTTTAAATGTAAAAAAGACACGAATATAATTTAGTTCAGCTGCAATATTGATATTTTTTCGCCAAATTGCATTGAGACCTTAGGCCAATTAATTTAATTTCCGTATGCTACATTATACAATGGCTTCTTATATATAAGCACCCAAATTGAATACCTAATGATTATATTTACATTTCAATTCTTCTTTATAAGAGATCAATAAAATGAGGTGAATGAATTCAAGGATTCACCCACAGACTACATATAGATACTGCCCTAAATAGGGAGAAACCTGGGAAAGGGATTCAGTCATCTATACATATAATAAAATTGTAGAAAAGTGGTGTCTGTACAATGGAAATATATGAAAAAAAAATAGCAGGGGTTGTTATTATATCGATGCTGAACCCGAGATTGTAATTAAATTTTTTTTTGTCTGTTTGTCTGTTTGTCTGTTTGTCGGTTTGTCTGTTTGTCTGTGTGTTTGTGCACGCTAATATCAGAAACGGCTTATTCGATTTAGATGCGGTTTTCACTAATATATTGTAGTAAGCTTCACTTAACATTTAGTGTTTATTTCATGTCAATCGGTTCATAAATAAAAAAGTTATGTCAATTTAAAGAATCACATCGAACATTTGTTATAGGTTAGGCATTTCTTTCCTTGATTTTCGGTATACTTATCTTAATTTTTATTTAGGGTTTGTATATAAATATTATAAGTATTTATTATAGGTTAGGCATTTCTTTTCTTGATTTTCTTTATTAAGTATAAGTTTATTAGCTCAGGTTAGTAATTAATTTTTCTAGCAATTCTTTTGTTTTATAAAGTTAGTAAGTACCTACGTTTGGTTTACACGTCTTAACACTTATTACTTAAACTGTGACAATTTTAGACTGTATAATAATCTGTAAGTATTTATAATTTAATTGTTTACGATAGTACGTGTTTACTAAATAACTGTGTGTTAAGTAGTAAGTACTATTTTATTGTAAGAAGAATGCCTCGAAGAAGATCCAACCTCTCCCAATGTAGCAGAAATGCTAAAACGATGAGATAAGTTCGATCACAGGAATCTGAGGAAGGTCGTGAGGCAAGGCTCTCTGCAACTCGGGAACATCAGGCTAGGTTTCGTGCTGCAGAAACTTCGACTCAGCGGGAATCTCGACTGAGTTCAAATCGTTCTCGAATGGTCGAGGTTGCGAAATTTTTTTTTCATACTAATGGGGTCAAGTCATGAAAAAGGTTGAAAAACACTGCCCTACATTAATCCTACTAATATTATAAATGCGAAAGTTTGTGAGGATGGATGGATGGATGGATGGATGGATGTTTGTTACTCTTTCACACAAAAACTACTGAACGGATTTTGATGAAACTTTACAATAATGTAGCTTATACATTAGAATAACACATAGGCTACAATTTATAAAGATTTTATGTGATTTGGCCATAATATAACGATAAGTATCAAGTAAGTCGGAAAAATTCCTGCCCTCTGAGATCTATCTTTGCGTGCGCTGCCTTTTTTTTTTTTGGGCGGTTAATCATCCAATGACTTCTCCCGCTCTGGGCGGAGCGGAAGGGCGTGTCAGACTCTTACTGACTAAACCCACACGTGTTCCTTCGATCCTTGATATCTCTTTGAGGCGCGCGTGGAACACGATGCGCCGTCGATGCCCGTTGCTCTCCGTCCGCAGGCCCGCGCCTACGGTGGCCGGAAATCGGCTATCAATTCCCGACGCCCGGGACGTCTCCTACGGCGGCGGCGGCTAGGGCTGGTAGGGCGCGGCCTTTGCCACTCCCTCGCGCGCTCCACCTTCTCCTTCGCGAGCATTACTGCTTTGCAGAAGGAGGTGACGGCTTGCCATGCCCTCTCGCTCCGCACCATGGCCTGAACCAGGGCCGTACGCGAGAGGTCACCGCCGCCGATCGCCTCCACGAGGACACGGCGGTGGTCCACCCAAGCCGGGCAGACCTCCACCGTATGCTGCGTGCGCTGCCTAAACCGTTAGAGTTACATGAAGAAAATGTATTGTGGGATTGTGCATCTTAAAAAGTTCTAAATTGAAGTCCGCGACAGCATCTACCTTTTATGTGGAAGCCTTTATAACCAAAATAGTGAGCAATAAATACAGTTAAATTGAATATTTTTTTTACATTGCATATTTTAGAGTATTTAGTTAATTCTTATCAAAATAAATACCTTCATCGCTTTTGGTATTTAATGTAGATAAAGTTTGTCTTTTACACTAAGTAATTTGGACAAATAGTTTAAAAGTTAGAACGATAAGAATGACCTGCGATATTGAGTCGACGGCGCACAGAACGAGGGTGGAGGGGCGGGCCAGCCAGGGGATGACGCGCCAGAGCGCCAAGTTAATAATTATGTTCGAGAAATAACGCAATTAATTGTTGAACTGTCAAAATGAAACCCATTGCTATTGTAAGTGCTACGCAATTACCCCGCTGATTTAGGACATGTTACACGTTCCTGTGGGATAATTTCCGACATCCACGCGGGCGAAGCCGCGGGCAGAAGCTAGTAGTTAATATAGTTTGTTGCCAACAACAACTCTCAAGAGTCCCTTACCAATTTGGCCCCATTTATCCCTGTATCCATATTTACCCCATTTTACTATAAATAACAGTTCCGTTTTAAGCAAAGCGCACATAGCAACAACGGGCCGCGGCGCAACGCATTTCCATACAAAAAAGTGCGCGTTGGTTCATAGAAAATGTACGAAAGTGATGAAGGATTATTACAATGCGTTGCGGCGCAGCTCGCCTCAATCTACGTTAGCCTTTATAGTACGTTTTTCGAAGTGAGTCGTTTGAGGCAGGCGTTCCTGACCTGGTCGTTGCCGAGTCGCTCGGCCTCTTGCAACACTCGACGGAGGTCGTTCGTTCGGTCGTTGCGCGCGGCGAGAATGTAAGCGCTACTTACGTTGCGACATACCAGGTAGCAGGATATCTGGGAAAAGATTATTTATTTTAATGCGCTACTACTAAGCATGGGGTTCTGTGTTCGATTCCCGGGTCGAGCAAAGTGTTATTGGGTTTTTCCATCTGGAATTTTTCAGTAGCAGCCCAGAGTCTGGATTTGTGCCCGGTTGATGGCAATAGGTTCACCTCCTGTTACATGGGACTTAAACATAACTGGCGAAGTGTGGGTGTACTATAAGTTTATATATCGCTCTTGACCGGTTTTTTGGCATAGCAGAAATAGGCCCCCATAAAACTGCGACGTTTCTGACCACTACTGCCCATCGCACCCACCATAGGAGCAGTTGTGGCCCAGTGGTAATGGCCCCCGACTTACAAGTTGTAGGTCGTGGGTTCGAACCCAGGCAGACGCTTTACTTTGTGTAAATAATTTCATCACCACTGCTCTCAAAACGGTGAAGGAAAACATCGTGAGGAAACCGGCATATCTTAGAACCAAAAATTCGAAAACATGTGACATCTACCAACCCGCACTGGGCCCGCGTGGTAGATTACGGCCCACTCCCTCTCACAGAGAGGAGGCCTGTGTCCCAGCAGTTGGAACATTAATAGGCTGATGATGACTGCCCATCGAGACGAGTTCAGAACCGAGCTCAAGCTCAGGATTCGAAGCAGGTGACCCATTTATTAAGCCAATATCAACATTTAATTTATTACTAAACAGTCTGATGAACCACTTATCAGTGAAGGGTCATAGTCCACGTTGTTATCTAACCTTTATAGTAACGCTGTGTATGTCTCCAATCAGGATCTCTGCTTGCTCATCATACAGCTGCCCTCGACACTCGCAGCGAGACACAACTGCGCTTACACCAGACTCCAATACTTGATCACTCATTAAACTAGAACATATAAAGCAAGTAATTAGCGAAGAAGTAATAGTCCCTGGATGCGTTATACAAAGGCGGATGCAACATAGACAGTAGCTGTTCTGTAACGCAGCCGCATTCGTATGAATAAAGTATTACAAACACGATAACATCACAGAGATTAGAAAACTGTCTGCAATGAGATCAACTCCGAAAGATACTGTTTTAACAAAAACGACTGCATTATAGCAGCAGACGCGCGTGATATGACACAGTTCTAACCTAAACCATTTCACCCAGTTCACAATTTTGGACAGTTTATAATCTGACGGAAATAATACTATGGGGTCTGTGTTGAATCTGCCTTTTCATTGCCTTATACAAACAAATGCGGCTGCACTACAAACCGCTGAGTCGCACTTAGGTTCGGACGAAATATTCCAGCTTTAAGCCATTCGTAAGATAATGCAGCACAGACTATGAGCGTGTGTGTTGCATCTGACTTTGTATTTACACGCCCTAAATAGAGTACCATACATATTTTGATGTTAGTTTTTAATTACTTATTTTTTAATTATAGTTAATAAATAAATAAATAAATAAATTACTAAAATTTAAAAAATAAAGGAATTGTTCCTTTAAGTCTTAAAGGACACATTCCTTTATTTTTAAAATTTATTAAAAATCCATAATAAAATATGTGAAGACGTTCGCATTAAGGCCGCTATCCCACTGACGTTTTACGAGCGTTGGCGCTTCTCCAACGTCTGCTCAGCGCCAACGTTGCGCAGACGCGACGTTATTAACGTCGCGAGTTTCTAGTGGTAAAGCGCTAATAACGTTGCGCTAATGTCGCGAGTTTCTTGCGTTTTTTGGCAACAGGTACAACCACGCCACGTTAACGTTGCGTTCAGAGGATGTAATGGGATAGCGGCCTAACTGGTAATAGAACCCGACAAGTGCGAAAAACTGTTATCCATCATATTTTTATGGCACCAATCAATAGCCAAACATACCCGTCATGGACCATAACTTAATAGATTACCGACATTTATAAAGAGTACTTGTAATAAAAAGCAAGTTAAATATTACTTTGTTGTTTGTTAGTTTTGTTACCTAGCTGCAGTTTCTTTGGAGGCTCGTATACATTTGGCCAACGTCTTGACTTCCATAAATCTGTCGGAATGCACCAGAAACCTCGCTACGTGGATGTAAATGTTCATGGAGTCCAGCTTATGTTCAGTTATGATCCTGGAAATAATTCGAAAGTTAGTTACAAACATGACGAAGACGCGAATTCCAAAGTTTGTAAGTACCTACCTAGTGTCCAAACGAAACAAGACTTTCTAACGAAACCGAAACTTTTTTAGACATGTAAAAATGCTGTTGTTTACTTTAATTTGGCTTATTTTTTTACACTTATACAGACAGTTAAATGAAATATAACACAATAATTGATGTTTTTTTTTAATATTACTGCTATAAAAACATAAAAGATAGTAGTAGTAATACATAGATATATACATAATATGTATTTAGTTTACTATGTTATATATAATATTATTATAACAGAGTAAACTTTGTCAGGAGAAATAACGGTAGAGGAGAAAACAAATTCAGCAAATCAGCACATCAAGAAAATCATTGATTGTCAAATGAAAAACAATTTTAAGAAGTTTTAAAATTTGAATTTCAAGTTTAATTTAAATAATCTAATCGAAGCACTCAATTTGTAAGTCGCGCTACAACAGGAACGTTTCCTGATCCATTTGTTTACATTTTCTTCAGATACTTTTGGAAAAGACCATACGTAAATGATTTACTTACTTGATAGCTAATTCGAACCCCATTTCTATAGTAGGTCCACTAGCCAGCACGACAGCTACAAGTCTTATTTTGTCCGTATTAGACCCAAATAGCGTTAGAGGTCTTACGTTCGTACTCTCAGAGTCCTTCCGAGCACTCTGTATTGGTATCGCCTCATTGAGGACCTTGTCTGTGAGTCTCCCACTTGCTTCACACGATGCTAGAAACTTAGCGAGCTCAATTTGTCGAGTTATTGAAGTCATGAGGTTATCTATGGTCAGTTTGTCCAAGTTGAAGTGGAAGGACCGCGCGTCACTTGTTTCTGGAAAAAATAAAAAAAGAATCTTGTGATTGCTTTCCAAATAAATGCGAGTTCTAAGCCTCGGTCAAACCTAGGTAAAATTCGCAGCGAAAATTCGCAGCGAAAATTCGCTGTGTGTGACAGGCTATTCGCTGCGAATAGATTCATTCGCCGCGATTTGAATTGAGCATGTTCAATTTTACTCACTGCGAATGCGCACGATTCGCTTTGTGTGATTCGCTGCGAGAAACCATTCCGCTCAATGCGCCTGTATTGTCGAAATTCTCGTGTAGGACTCGCTGTGTGTGACAGGCAGGCAGAAAATTGTCTCTGCGAGTATTATTCGCAGCAAATACACTAGCAGCGAGCACTCGCTGTGTATAACTGAACAGACGGAACGGAACTGTACTGTCGCTGAGTGTGTCTGTGTCCCCGGGGATTCCCCGATGTTGTGGAAATGGATGCAGCTTCACGCTGAATTTTAATTCTATGTTAATCCGTGTATGTACGCACGGCTACACATCAAGCATAATATATACATTTCCAGTTTATGGTGATCTCGCATTGTAAACGATTTCCGTACAATGCGAGGTCTGCTTATACCCTATGGACTTTGTCTGAAAAAAAATATTATATTCTATTCTATAAAACTGTGAGTTGGGGTGGTAATCGCTCCATTCACTAAAGTGAAAGTGATCGAGCCATTTTTACACTTTAGCGTAAGAATTGCCTAGGTACCGTGTTATATGCGTGTGTTGTTTCAGCAATCCGAAATACCAGCCAATCTAGCCATAGCCATGGTAACGAATTACAAGAACCAGTGAACATGGGTTTTTTTTATGAATTTCACAGTAAAGGTCTCAGAGACCTTGGAGTCTATAAGGGTTTTATTTTATACGGTGTTTCTGATCAAACTAGAATGCTTGGAGTTTCCCTTCGAGATCGAATCAGAAATGAAGAGATCCGTAGGAAAACCAAGGTAACCGACATAGCCCGAAGAATTGCCAAACTTAAGTGGCAATGGGCAGGGCACATTGCTCGTAGAACAGATGGCCGAAAGGTTCTGGGGTTGCGACCGAGTACCAAAAGACGTACCGTTGCAAGGCCCCCCCAAGGTGGACCGATGACCTTGTGAAGGCCGCAGGAATCCGCTGGATGCGGTAAGCACAGAACCGGTCGAAGTGGCGGTGCTTGGGAGAGGCCTTTATCCGCAGTGACGTCTTTCGGCTGAAATGATGATCAGACTATGTCCCACTTCACTGGAGTGTCTTAAGTGTTCGTTCACTTGTACCTTTGCAACCTAAATATTTGTTAGGTAGAGTAATTTGTAAATGTATTGATTTTTTTAATTTAATTTATTGTATTGAATATGATTTTGCAATTTTATCTTTTATTTTGAGTTATGTTCTTTAATTTTAATTTATGAATGTGTTCGTTTTATAGTTTTTATGAACGTGTTTTTATTGTATTTTTTTAAATTTCAAACATAATATTTATTGTTCCTGAAAATAAATTGAATTGAACCTAAAGAATGCAACTGATGGCACTGGGCTCGAACAATATAAAAGCAAAATGCCTTTGACACGAAAAGAAGAAGTTTTATGCTTACTGATAGGCACAGGCACGCAGTGCGCTAGATGGTGCAGCGCGGCGGACAGGTGGTGTTGCCTGGCGTGCAGCACGCAGTAGGCGCGCGCGGCGGGCGGCGCGGGCGGCGCGGGCCGCGCGTACAGTAACGCGCACGTGGCCGCAGCACGCGCGTGTTGCCCGCTGCCGCACTGTACCGCGTACAACGCTTCCAGGCGCTTCGACATCTCTAGCGTGCGGCAGATGTGCATTATGTATTCCTGGACAGAGTAATAGGAAATTGTACCTAATACATGCTCAGTTTTACCCTGTGTTAAAAGTGGAAGTACGCTTTGGCAGTGCAACTTTACGGACGTCCGTGTTGATGGTATGCCACAACCATTAGACTTACAACATAGTCAAGCTACTTTACTGTCAGTCGACGCGAGCGTTAGGGCAACCGTGCGGGGTGCGGGGGAGAAATGGGCGGAGCAGTATGGCAGTTTGGGACATTTTAAGAATGACATAGAAACAGTTATTTGAGACACAGGTTGGTTACAAATTAAGACAAGATTTAGAATATTTTTTTAAGATGCTTTACTTCTTTTTTAACTGCTGATGTCGAAACTAATTTAATCCAAGATGGAGTTATGAGATATGGTATCATTCGATATGGGTGCCATTTTCATGGATGATGAGGGTGCTGAATGGCTTTGGCCGAATATGAGGAAAAATAACTACACTCATGGACAAATTTAGAAGAAACGCAAAAAAAAGTTAAATTTTTCCTGTTGTAATGAACGTGCGTACTGGCCACAAACATTAGTATTTTCTATTAAAAAAAAGAAAATTTGGAATGTTTTTTTTTCCGAATTTCATTTGTTTTTATGTAATTAGTGCGGAGTGCGTTCTTTCATATTCCGAAGCGAATAGCAAATTTTTGAATTTGAGTTTAAATTCAGGTTTTGTTAAAAAATTGCCTTGACTGCCTTGTTTATCGTGATAAGTGTTAATTGTTACTGCAAATAAACTGAGAATACAAGATCTAAACGCCACTCAAGTTACTAGGGCTGTTGCTTTAAATGAAACAGGGCCTAACCTACAAACATGTGGCCCAAACATTATGAGTATCAAAATCTGTGGTACACCGAGTTGTCATGAGGTATCGGCAGGACGGGCATTATACAAGATTTGCAGGACAGGGACGTAAACGGAAAACTGTGGCCAGATATGACAGGTTCATTGTTACTAGCGTGTTTAAAAACTGGACCTTAACTTCTTCTGATGTAAGAACGAAGCTCCAATAAGTTCGAGGGGTTACAATAAGCACAAAAACTGTGAGAAGAAGACTGAAATCAGCCGGAATAAATTCACACTTGCTTGCCAGAGCCCCCCTTCTTGCCACATCCCATCGAGTACCTCGAGTTAATTTTGGCCGCATTCACGTAAATTGGAATGACGAAGCTTGGAGTCAAGTTCTATTCACAGATGAGTCCAAATTTTGCCTGAAGCCAGATGATGGAAGGATTAAAGTGTGGAGATACCCAGGAGAGAGGTACGCTCAGTGCAACATCATTGAAAAAGAGGCGTATGGTGGAAAGTCAGTTATGGTAGGGGAGGTATTTGTATGGGGGCACGTATGGAACTCCGCGTCATTGAGAATGGGTCACTAACAGCGGCGCGATATGTAACTGAGATTTTGGAAGAAATTGCAGTGCCATTTGCCCCTTTTATAGGAGATAAATTTGTTTTTATGCATGATAATGCACGTCCCCATACTGCCGCTGTAGTTCTCGAATACCTTCGAGAAGTTGAAATCAATGTTATGGGGTAGCCAGTGCGCTCACCCGACTTAAATCCCATAGAGCATGTATGTGATAAGCTTGGAAGACAAATTAAGAAAGAAATCCTGCTCCCGCTAATTTGAGAGGTCTTAAAAACGCATTACAGGAAGAACTGAACGCAATCTCTCAAGATTTTATCGATAACTTGATTAGGAGTATGCCAAGGAGACCGGAAGCAGTTCGAAGAGCTAAAGGGGGCAACATTAAGTACTGAATAAAGCCCACGTTAAAGCCTTCCCTAAACATTTATGAAAAAAAATGAATAAAATGTTAAGTACAAAAATGTTGCTTTCCAGTATTTTTTTTCTTTTTTCATGATTTGGTAAATTTTTGTCATTTTATCGTTTGGTTTTTAACGTTTGCAATTTTAAATTAACGTATAATAAACAAAATCCGAATGAATATACTTAATTGTCACAAATATCCATGTTATTTTGTCTAATACACACTTTTTTTTGCGTTCCTCTAAATTTGTCCATGAGTGTATATATAAATAATAGATAGTTAACCGTCTTACCGCCCACATATCCAGCGTACTATCAATATCAGTCATGGCCTTTAGCAAATCATTCACCTTCTCCTTCTTCAAACAGTCCATATACACAGAATCCGTGAACGTCTCCTTATCGACCAGGTTATCATAACAGTACCTGATGACTTCACTCAAGTTACTGTGTTTCATGAAAAATGCTATGTTTGCAGTATGAGACCCATAGTTCGTGAGATAGTACACGCATTCTTTGTAAAAGAAGGGGTCTAATCTTTTATGCTGGTGGTCTATCTTCGGTTCGGTGTGGTTATTGTTTCTTCGTAAAAGACCTTGCGCTAAGCTCTTCTTGGGCTGTACTGTGGCGGTCTGGAAGTCGCTGTAGTCTCCTTGTTTTATCTTTTTTACGCTGGCTAGGGTGTGCATTATGTTTAAAGCTGGCTCGCTAAGTTGTATCTTCTTTTTGTTGGTGTTCATTATTGTTAGTTTCTCGTTTGTTGACTGAAAAGACATTAGAAAAATAAAAAAATTGTTTGGCGTTCCTGATGGATATTTTTATAAGCAAGGTTGAAATGGGTGGTGGACGAAATTCTATGATTTCTAAATCTGCAGTAAAACTGTATGTAGTTGACAGGAATAACGCAGCTGGATAACTAAGCTTTAACAAGAGATTAAAAGGCGTTCAGAAATGAGGGAATAAAGTTAGGAAGGTGGCTTGCTGAGGAGGCAACTACATTTTAATTTCACTAGATTTTGAGATATCTTTAGGTATAGCAACTAAGAAAACTAACCTTGATAGTTTCAGCTTTATTCAGCAGCTGTTGATTAACAGGATAGTTCATATCTTCAAGCATGCTAATAATTTCGTTCAACAGCGGCGGGTTGCTCCGCGGCCGGCCATCCGACTGCACGCTCGACATAGAACTCGTCCGCTCCGAATGCCTCATACTATGCAGTCTTCTATTGATAAACTGAGATTCCGAAGCCTCTTTACCGAATTCACAATCTTCTGTGACCTCGGCACATACGTTTAGAGCGTTTTTGAAGCAGTGTGCGAACTTTTCGCGCGCTTGTTTGAAACAGCCAGCTTTTAGACACGCTTTGCCCCAAGCGGCGAGTACGCTGTTTCTAGGGAGTCCTGATTTTGTGGCTATTTCTAGTGCTAGTTCCCATTTTTCTGCTTCTAGGAGTGATCTTACTATTTGACCTGTCGAAAAAATTTATATTGGTTCATTTATGCGCTCTGATTTGCAGTGAATGAGGTTCATCATCAGCTCTTACATTGGGCGTAAGATAGCCATAATTTTGTATCATTTTGTACTATGCCGCAATATATCGATGAAAACAGGATTTTGCAATTTTGTCAGAATCCGAAGATTATGACAAAATTAAGACTCCATTTCAAAATGATCCTGAGCAGAACCATACCTGGATTTTTTAAGAATTATAAAATAAATTGCAAATATTACAGTGGGAATTTAAGAAAATACTAGTTTCATTAAAATTATAGTTTTTTTGAAGTGATAACTGCTTATGGGAGGGTAAACCGCTTCGTAACATAACGCGTTACGGTGCCAGTCTGTCTGGCTTCCCTTTCTCTCACGCATACGGCAGCAGTCCCCCGCCGCGTTATCACTTCCATCGAGCGTCCCGAGACGCACACGTTTTTTTTTGTTGTACCTTTTCCGTCTCGGCCACGTTGCTAATTTTTTATTTTGGAATTCAGGATCAAAACACGAGCTGTATCGTTTATGTGTCTTGTGTATACTGACTGGGGTGCGCGCCGTGGTGCGGTACGAGGTGCTGCGCCTGGTGCGTCACGAGCGTGGCCATGGCGTCGGCGTGCGCCAGGCAGCGCGCCGCGTGCAGCGCGCCCGTCTCTGCCACCACCACGCGACCAGCTGCGTTGCTGTAAAAATACGACCGAAAAATAGCTTCAAATATCACCAACATAAAGAAAATATTTCAAACTAGCGACTCGTTCCTGCTTCGCACGGTTTTTACGACTTGACAAAACATTGAGATTTCTTAGGTACATGTTACTTTAATATTAACAAATTATACACATAAACCTTCCGGAATAAATTCTCTAAACGATGCTGAAAACCTCATCAAAATCTGTTGCATGGTTTATTAGAATACCAACGCGGACATACAGACAAACTTGAAAAGCTGGTTTGTTTTATAATATGTATAGAAGTGCAGTGAGTTTTTGGCCCTACGCCAGTACAGCACAAACGTGGTAGCTGAAAAAAAAAAAAAAAGCAGTCTTGTTTTTAACATCGCTCGTCTAAACGTCTCTTAACACATTCGAGTCCACAAACTTTTCATAGAGCTCGTATGCCATGCCGCCATACATATTGCCAGTAGAATCTCCACCGAGATCACCGGCATTACGTGTTCGCTGAAGTCATAAGGTTTGAAACCGTGTTATACCCCGGTCGGACATTGAAAATTGATTGATAATAATAATGCTTGAACTTTAAAAACAACGAGTATATGAATAAATCTTGTTAAAATATACAACTAATTTTATTATCACATTTTATTACGCTGTATTTGCCAAGAAAAAACTAAATTTACAATGAACCCTCCACGACGGCTCCCGGCATCCCAAATGTGACTAGAGAGGCTCCCGGCACTGAACGTATTTTAATATTTTTTCCTGTACACGTACTTAACTGTTTTGTTGACTGTACAAGAAAGAAACATTCATCATTCGTAAGAAGCTGGCAGTATCATCACAACGGTAATGTTTTCCCATTGTTTGTTTTAGTATAATTTTGTATTTATGTATATTTATTTGTTCTTATATTTATACTATATAATTAGTTATATTTATATAATATGTATAGTTTGCAATAGGTATCTGTTTATCATTATATTTAAAAAATGTTTAGTCCTCATTTTTTTTTTCGTAATTGCACCTACCACTGTTTGTCTCTGAACCACCCAAAGGTTGACTGGTAGAAAATGCCTATGGCATTAAGTCCGCCTCTGTACATCTTTGTGCTTGAAGTATAAATAAATAAATAAATAAAGAAACGACATGGTGTACTTACGCAGAGTCTTGTGGAGTCCTGGAGTACAGCTCTGCAGCGGCGAGCAGTAAGGAACGTCGAGCGCGGACAAGAAGACGCGCGTCACCACCGTGCGATAACTCACGGGCTACCTCGTCACTGCGATCTAAGAGGAACCTGCAAAAAAGATACAACATGTTTAAACTATTGCTTAAAATCTAAAGCGATACATCTTAGTTTAGAATCTCAGATAATTGTCATGTACTGGGAACTAAAACTCAATGTCCTACTTGACAAAGGTCAAATTCAATTGCAACCAATTTTTTATTGGACTCTTTTATTACAACTAGTTTCTCAATAATCAACTTAGACAACATAAAGCAAGCGTAGATAGTTGAGTAAGAGGCAATTAATGTACTTATCTGATATACTGATTTCTTAGTCAAAAGCGAGATGTTGACATTCTGGAATTTCGAGAGGATGGGTTAAAACAATCATAATCCCTAGTTAATAGATACAGTAACTCACCTCGGATAATCCAAGTTAATAGAATGCATCTTCATAACAGACAAACACAGCGTCACATTGGGCGTGAACTCGTAACTAAACTCCGTCCTAACCGCATCGTTTCTATTAGCATTGGTAGACAAACACCAGTCCATACACGTCACTCCACTGCCAGCTGAATCAGAGTTACTGCTCATCATCATATCGTGCTCAGAATGGGCTTTTTTATTCATCGTTTGTGTGTAGCAGTCGTCACACACTCTGAACTTGACACCACTCGGATATGTGGGAACATGCATTCTATGTCGGGAACAAGCGTGGCAGACTAACCGACCGCACCGTCGGCAGTGATGTCTGCGAATGATCATAGAAAACATAGATGTATGACACAGCATACATCGGTCTGTTGAGTAGTCTTCGGCCCACTGCTCTTTGTTCGGCACTTGCTCAGGCATTACGAACGGCATGTTGGCAGCCTCAATGTTTATAGAGTCTATAGATTGCAGTAACGAGTCGTCTGAAGGTTTTGGTGGCGCTGGGCACACGTTGCGGGGATTCTTCATATCCAAGGCCTTTTCGGCATAAAATCTCAGTAAGGCATCTACAGCATTTCGAGATATAACTAAGCTTTCGATCGACTTTATATTGTAATAGAGGTTGTCGCCGCTTGGATCTTTTTTCAAACTCGGTGAGATCTTATTTATGATATTTGCGAGAACATCCAATTTCGCGTTCATTAAGAACTGCTCAATCATAATCAAAGGACTTTCAATCAGATCCCAAAACAGATGACGCCAGTTCGGATCTATTTCGAGCATTATTTGTAACCCTATTTTGATGTTTTCGAAAGACTTCCAGTCGAAAGAGTTTTCTGTTATGAAGTCGACGCAAACTTGGAGAATTTCTACGTTCCGCACTTTGGACATCTCATCTTGTATGAGGTCCATGGCCTGGGATGTTGGGAGTCTTAGCAGAAGCTGATGGACCAGTTCGGGTGTCGCTTGATTCGTATATTCGAACATTTGCCTTAAAAGGTTCATTACAATCAAATTCTTCATGTTTTCGGACACCTCGTGCGCGTCGGCCCACTCCAAGCATAACTTAAACTAAAAGAGAATATTTTATATAGCAAGAGAGACACATTTATAAAAGGTAACAGTAACTTGTTATAGTAAATGTTTTACCTGTTGACTGTCCATGAGAACTTCGATGACACTCTCAGGGTTTTCGATTGATCGTTCGTATATGGTGTACCAGTGATTTGTTCCCATTATTGCAGATATCTGAAAATTAAAATGATAACATCTAAATCAGGACATACATACACACAAAGATGTGAAAATAAATTAGGCTAGATACCTGATCATACAAAGGTATTTTGACTATCCAATCAGAACATCGCTCATATAATCCGTCATCTAAAAGATCTTGGTTCAGCAGAAAACGGAGATAATCCAAGACTTCTAAAGCACCGTCCGCGGGCCAAACGCTCAAGTTGTTCAAAATGAGGTCCACTTTCAACTCGGGACATTTTAGGTACTGGCAATACTTCCAGTTGCAGGGAATTTTCGGATTTGTTGCCAGTTTAAACAGGATCAAGTCCCTTAAATTCGACAAATTGGCACTGCACATTAACTGTCGTTCTGACAAGGAGTCTATAATGTTCAGACATTTTAGAATCTTCCCAGACTCAATCAGTTGCGGCATGAACAAGAACAGCTTGTCCAAGTCAACCGTCGTGTGGAGGGACGCCAAATACTTGTTGTTACCAAACAAATGTTTCGTGCAGTTAAATCTATCCAACTCCATGTAATTATTCAAGCATTTCGTACGAGCGTCCATACTTTGTTGTAAGCTGTTTTCGTTCGGTGACGTATGAATTTTCTTTATAATGTGCGCTAAGACCCAGTTGTGTAGAACTATGTATGTAAGGCACTGCGGGTCAGGTGAGCGTGGTAAAGGAGCGAAGTTGGTAGCGGGGTCCAGAAACAAATTTTCTTCTGGGTTTTTAAAGTCGTAGACCACATGAAGCAGGTTATTGAAATTCACTTCGCTTGCCTCTTTTGGCGGTCCAGCTAATGTGATCGATGGACAAAAGTTCAGGATGAGTTTTGGTATGAGATTTACATTTAGCTTTTTACATATAGGCTCCAAATTAGTTACGGGAATCTCTTTATTGTTGATCATATTGCCGAATATGTCATGGAGCTGGCGCTCGAGCACCGAGAAGTAAGGCTGTTCGGAGCCACTGTCCACAGACCGGTTATCTTCTTGTTCTAACTGAGAAACGGTCTTACAATACATGTAACACATTCGCAGATACGGTATTCTTGCTTTTTTGCTTCCTTGGCGTGACACCTCGCAGATGTTGCACAAGTCTTTATCAGATGCAGCGACAACATTCATATAAATCTGATGGTATTTCTGTAATAAGTTTGGATCTACCTCGAAGGACTCACTTGGGGTCACTACATCAATCAAATCTTCACAAGACTGTCTTAATTCTTTGGATAACTGGTTTAGTTTACAGAACTCTTTATGCTTTATAGGTATTCGACAATCTGTTATCAATCCACAAATATTGTCGATGAAATTAAAGGACTTCTCAGTGTTCCCGAAAATTTCGAATGTAACGCTTGCAATGTCTTCTACGAAGCGTATGTAGTTCGTTTTCTTGACCGCCGCGATATCAGTGCAGCTTCGTACTTCAGCTAGTTTTCTCTCTACTACATTTATTAGACCATACGTGATTTCTCTATTAAGGCCACTGCTTAGTAATATGTCGACAGCATTGATGAAAGGGGCGTTTTGATGATTATACAGTTGCAAGTGTGGATGCCGAGCACCGAGTTCTATAATGTCGAAGGAATTTGGGGCCCTATTGGAAGCCAGGAAGCCTTCAACGAGGCCCATAACCTCCGTCGATACGACAGATAAAGCTGATAGTTCTTTGGTTGGGTAGCGAGTGTCATCTCTATAATAAATAATGTTTTTAATCTTAGCTATTAGGTTTCGAAGTTGTTCCGTAAATGTTACTTCCGTAGCTATTTCGGAGTCCGCTAAGTCGAACATCTGAAATAATGGAAATACGAAACGCTTAATAAACAGGAAAATAAAGTCGTTAAACAGAATAAGTAATTTTAAAATTATGGTTTACTTGGTGGATAAAACACTACGTGAAATGACTGTATTTTTATGGCAGGTTATAGACAACCTTTTTACTCGAGGATCATAAACACTGATTTAAAAATATATAGTTGCCATGACAAAGCTGACAAGGCAGATGTCACATGTCAAGAACTTGTAAATATATTACAAAAACATACTCTTTATTAATAAGTAAATGTATTGGTTTATAACTTTATGTATAAGCAACATTATAAATGCAAACGGTTTCGTCATCCAAGCCACGTTCAACGTCCTGTTGAAAGATGACGCCGATTATAAGGTGGACCTTATCATAACTGATGAGGACTATGAAATGATCCAACAAAGGGAGTTGAAAGAATTTAGGATAGAAAATGAGAAAGAGAAGTTTAGAGAACTGAATGAGTATGAGAATTTTGTTTATATTTTTCCGTCTCTTACCCCAGCCAGATCGACTGACGACGTAAAAAAAGGCAAAAGAGTATGGGAGGAGACTGCATGCGTAAGGCGGAATCTGGGTTATGTGCCGCAATTTGGGAGATCGCTATGTCTAGCAGCGGACTGGAGTTAAGAATCTTCCCTCGTTTTGGGACGAGCTAAATGGGAAGAAAGAAATAAAGAAAATAACATCACACTTTCTTTCTTCGAAGGGTTAGGCAAGGGTGTATCTATAGTAGGTATACCCACATTTCGCCAGTTATGTGTAAGTACCATGTAATAGGGGGCGAGCCTACTGCCATCAACCGGGCACAAATCCAGACTCCGGGCTGCTACCTAGAAATTCGTGGTAGAAAAACCTAATACCACTTCCTCAACTTGGGAATCGAACCCAAGACCTCATGCTCAGCAGTAAAATACATTTATTTGCACTACACGTGATTCATGGGAGACCGTGGCCCCTGGCAACGTACAGGCAAGGGAAGGAACACCGGTGGGTTTTAGTCGGTAAGAGTCTGACACGCCCTTCCGCTCCGCCCAGAGAGGGAGAAAAAAAAATCATGTGAGAGAAAACGTCATGCATTGGTAAACACATGAGCCAGTATGGCAGCAGGAGGAGGAGAGGGACTCACCGTCCAGGGTATCACCACTCATGAAGTCTATTTTAATTTGATTAATAGACAAACGTGACTTAGTGAAATACCTCCTAGCTGATAGCGCATGTGTTTGGATGTAGCAATAACGAAACTGGGCCAGCATTTGTATGTATCGGTAGCAAGAAGTCTGCTGTAATTCCATTGATCTAGTCATCGCGCATGTCATGTATCGCGTAAGGGCTAAGGTTGAATGCATTCAACAGACTGTAGATTTGTGGACCATTTCCTGTTTTGCTCAGTACCTGGTACTTGTTGACAGGCCTACATCGCCCTCTAATACCTATTAACACTATAATTTGAAAACATTGTAAAAGCCATTTATTTTTAAAAGAGTAACCGTGGAGTTTCTTGCCGGCTCTTCTCCATAGGAAACGACCAATTGGAACCGTGCACCTGGCTCCTGACGTTTCATAAGTGCCCTTGTTGATGTGTAGTGTTAAATTTTATTTTTTTATTTTGTTTTTTTTTGGTGTATTTTTTCTCCTATACGAGTAATGCCTTCGTCGGTACCTATATGATTCATAATGTGTCACTACCAAGTTCCAAGATTTTGAAAAACATATATTTTGGGAATTTATAGAATTCACATAATTTAGAAATTAATTTATATTTTTAGTATGGCGAGAAAAGCAAATTCTCGTGTCCCGGCAATATTGCCGAAATATGTGTCACAGCCGTTCGAAATTCTGCCTATGATTGTTGTGAATGGCCAATCTAACACTGTATTAACCACGTATATTGGACCGGTGAGCACTATATACTGTTATTTTAGTACACATTAGCTTCCGCCAGCCGCGTCGCCTTCGTAATATCTTTATAAATTATAGCGTATGTTACTCAGTGATAATATAGCATCTTACTGGTGAAAGAATTTTCTAAATTGGTTCAGTAGATTTTGAGTTTCTTCATTACAAAAAAAAAACTAACATACAAAAATACAAATCGTTTCTCTTTATAATATTAATAATTTTGACAAGGAATTCTACAAAGTGATCATCCTTAAAGGATAATATGAGGTCCAACCTAAGGGTCGCGCCACACCTGCCGACCGTACGGCGCGGAAGGTTCGGTTGAATACGCTCCTAATGTTTTTCAAGTTACCTATGACACATCAGCCGAACGTTACGTCGCGTTCATGAGCAAATGTCACATGACGCGACGGAACGTTCCGCGCCGAACGTTCCGCAGGTGTGCCGCTACACTAAGAGTCAATATCTTTTTCTCGTGTATCAACAAATTATTTTATTTATTACTAGCTGCTCCCGTGGTTTCACCCGCATACGTTTCGATCCCGCGGGAATATCGGGATAAAAAGCAAAAAAATATCCTATGTCCTAACCTAGGTCATGGTCTACCGATGTGCCTTTCATCCAAATTCGTTCAGTTGTTTAACCGCAAAAGCGTAACAAAGAAACTCACTTTCGCATTTAAAATATTAGTTAGGATAGTTTCAACTGCTCACAAATGAAGTTTTTAAACAATTTTCCTAGCCTTTTTCCCAACTATCTTGGGATCGGCTTCCAGTCTAACCGGATGCAGCTGAATACCAGTATTTTACATGGAGCGACTGCCTATCTGACCTCCACAACCCAGTGACTGGGTAATACGGTACCCCTTGGTAAGACTGGTGTCAGACTTTCGGGCGTCTGACGACTCGTAACGACTGTCAAAGATCCACAAATGACAGCCGGGACCAACGGCTTAACGTCCTTTCCGAGGCACGGAGGAGTCTCGGTATGTAAAGATGGTCACCCATCCACTGACCAACCCCGGCAAGCGTAGCTTAACCTAATGGATCGACCCGTGCGGCTTGTTATTACTTAGCCACAAGCTCCTCCCAAATGAAGTTTTTAAACAATAAATATTATTCAGTCTTTGTATTTTGTTTGTTCTGGTGTCAGTTTGGCACCAATGACCACATGTGGCAAGTATGCACAGAACTAGGCGGTCTCTTTCACAAAGAGTGGCAAAATATGTTATACTTATAACACAGATTATATCTTATTTTATAGAGAAAAGATTTGAATTTATGTATGTTTGTTTTTTTGTAATGAATAAATTCAAAAAGTACTGCACCGTTTTTAGGGTTCTGTACCCGAAGGGTGACAAACGGAACCCTATTCATAAGCCTCCGCTGTCCGTCTGTCTGTCAGCGAGCTCTATCTCATGAACCGTAATAAGTAGGCAGTTGAAAATTTCACAGATTGAGCATTTCTATTGCCGCAAGAGCAACAAATAATAAAATTAAAAATTAAAGGGGGGTCGCCATACAATAAAATTAAATTTTGAAAAAAAAATTATCTGACCCTGGCATGTGGGGTATCATTTTCTAGAGCTCATCGAGTAGAGAATAAATATAATTTTTATTTGTTTTTATCTTCAAAAATGATGAATTAGGGGGCCGTAGAAGTTGTCTGTTTTAGACCATTTTTGTACGAGCTCTATCTCAACAACTAAACAAATTAGGAATTTTAAAATCATGTAACATATACTGTTTATAATCAACAAATACTAAAAACGCCGATTCATAACGTATTTTATATAATACGGGCGATTTTCTGCAACTTAAAGTAATAATTTTGTATTTCATGCTAATATTCAGCGATATAAATTCCACAGATAACTATTTAATAGTCGGAGTAATGACATGGAATTAGTAAGTACCTACTATCATGGCAGCATATTTATACTATTTCGATCATTTAAATTTCGATCATCCAAAAAGGTCTACAAAATAAACTTTCTTCCCAAGATTTTAAAACCGGCCAGTATTTTTTGAGTTTAAGAACTTTATCGACTTTTTTCAAAGTATCCCTAGACGGTGTTGATGTGTGTACCTCATGTTAAAACTACACTCCAATATACAATATATTCAGTAACATTGAAATGAATGCTGGCACATACAGTGTACTATTCAGTTACCTTAAACCGTTGTGGATACAATTTCATATTGAGAAAAATTATTGGTGTAAAAATATTCGGTCACGGCGGCCAATCTCAACGGAGACTGGCCTTCGGCGCGGGAGATATTATAGTGCACAAGTGTGTGCGCAGACACGAGTGCACTCTCTCTTCCCTCACTCTCATAGTCCGATGGGATGTGTAAAAATAATAAGTAAGAAATAATAGATTTCTGTATGACTATCAAAAATAACGTAAATAAATACCTGTATTGACCCGTGCGTTTGCACTGGCGAAACATCACGACAAAACATGTTGAAATCTCTAGTTCCTGTCAAACATTGTATGAAAAATTGACAGAAAATAGAGATTCCAACATGTTTTGTTGTGAATGTTTCGCCAGTGCAAACGCACAGTTATAATTAAGATTTGGCGTACTACTTACATTATATTTTGTACAATATAGTCTGATGTAGCAAGAGAAATCCTTTTATTTATAAGTAACTAGCTTTACCCGGCCTGGCTTCGCACGGTTAGCACTAAGCACTTATCTACGGCGCATCTACCTTTCCTAATTACCTAACCTACCTACCTACCTACCCTGCCCTACCTACCCTACATAATTATCTACCTGCTTACCATATATACCTATTTATACCTACTAATACTATGTTAGTAGCAAATAAATAACTTTGACTTTAGTTAATGCATGTTACTGGATAAAGTTAACTTAATATTTTTCTCTTAAAATAAATGAAATATACTCCTACACCTATATTTTAACACAACAACATTTTTTCATTAAAATTAGACAATTTCTTTACAAATCTTTGTTTTTTTATAGCGCCTCTGTTGTTACCTTTACGAAAGTATTACAAAAATTCATAGTGTTAAATCTTGTACGACATGGTATGGAACCCTTCGTGTGCGAGTCCGACTCGCACTTGACAGATTTTATTATTTAAATTATTTCACAAGTAGAATGCTATATTAACATCACTGAGTGACATAGGCTATAATTTATAAAGAAATCACGTGGGCGAAACCACTAGCGGAAGCTAGTAGTTTATACAATTAACAGGTTGCTATAACAAACAAGTTCCCTGCACGCGTAGCATGACAACCGTAGAAACGGGTTTTCAACGGGTTTTGTCGACGGAACAATAGCCAAAATGACAGATTGTGATTGTTTAACTGTCATTTTGTCTATTCTTCCGTCGACAAAACCCGTTACTATTGTGGTCATGCTAAGCGTGCTGGAGTTAATAGATTAGACAGTTAGAAAACAATTTTTTAAAACTCTTTTTTAATTGTATACAGGGTCAAATTCATATAGCTAGCAAAACTCCGCTGACGTGATAGGTATCGATACGTAAACATGATAAACGAAAAATATATGATTTGATGAGTTTTTTTGGGGTCTACGCCGCGCAGCCGTAGTGTTCTGGCGGCATCAACATCGCCACATGCGAACTACGCAACAATGATCTGACGTCACACAATTCCTGCATCGCGCATTTAGAGTTTACCGATCGAACAGAATATATTTAACTTCCCCGATATCAATCGTTGGGCAGTTGCCCGCTAGAGACGACACCCATCTGGTCGGAGGATCCTCCCTTTTCTATAGAGGATGAGTGAACTTTACACCCTGTTTCTGATGCTTCTAAAGTGTCGGTACTTGAAGTATTAGTTTAGAAAATGTTTTTGTTTTTTTGTTTATTTAGGTATTAATCCCCACCAAAATGTGGAATTTAAAAAAAAATTGCTAGTCTTTGTAAGTACAATACATGCGGTCGTTACTCGAAAAAAAAATCCTCTGTTCATGTTTTTTTTTCGTTCTATCATGTTTAGATATATTATATGTATACCCATGACATTTGCGGAGTTTTGCTAGCTAATTTGATTTGACCCTGTATATGATTTCACCCGCGTAAGTCTTGACCCCGTGGGAGTATCAGAATAAAAAGTATCCTATGTCCTAGTCCAGGTCATCTTTCATCCGAATCTGTTCAGCCGTTTTAGCGTGAAACAGTAACAAACTCACTTTCGCATTTATAATATTAGTTAGTATTTCTTTTTCTGAATTCCAGCTACCTACTATTATCAGCAACAATAAAAGAGTTATAAAAGAAGAAAACGAAACGGTATACGATTACGACAGTTTAGTGGACGAGTATTATGATGAGTCGAACAACGAATCGCGGTCCGAGGATGCGCATCACATACGTGATTCAGGTAAATTGCACGCTCTCTTTGAATAATGTGTCATGCAAACTGACGCACTGGCGATAGTAATTGTGAAAGAAATCAATATTGTAATTAAACAGACGTGATTCATGTATTTGAACATGTGGCCCACGTTAAAACGACTCATTAAAGACTATTTTAGAGTCGTGTGTTGATAATGCGTTTTTAGAGTTCCATAGCCAAATGGAAATAAAAACCGGTCAAGAGCGAGTCGGACTCGCACACGAAGGGTTCCATACCATGTCGCACCGAGGGTTCCGTAGCTTGTGAACCGTGAAATGTTTTTAAAATTTTCATCGGCGAGGCACCGCAATTACACCGCAGTGTTAAAAATTGCAGTTTTAGGTCAGCGCCATCTCTTGACCGATAGTGGGACTATTTGTTGATTTCTGAAAAAGTGTGGCTATTTAGAGACTTCGTTTTATTTTTCCTGTAATTTTTACATATACTTCTATCTCATAGAATAATTTCAGATTATTCAATAGATGCAAACTTCGGAAATAAGGGGGGGGGGGGGACCGAAAAAAGAAAAAAAACCTTTGAGAATGTGTAAATAGCGCTCTTTCATGATACCCCCACATGCCCTAGTAATCCCACTTCGAATTTTTAAGACCCCGTTCAGTCACTGTTGCAAATAAAAAAATAAAAATTAATTATTTGCCAGAGAGTAAATGAGTGACTTTTCGCTATATATACAGATTAACTAATACAGCTTGTTTTTTACTTTTTAGTTCGTTTTTGGCAGGGCAGTCGTGTTTTTAATTTTTTAAATTATTTTTCATGTCAGTTTCGTCATGTCCGGCTGTCCGTCCATCCTGATGTCACACAGCCATTTTACTTGGAGACTATTTGCACTCATCATCATCATCATATCAGCCGAAAGACGTCCACTGCTGGACATAGGCCTCCCCCAAGCACCGCCACTTCGACCGATTCTGTGCTTCCCGCATCCAGCGAACTCCTGCGGCCTTTACTAAGTCATCGGTCCATCTTGTGGGAGGCCTTCCGACGCTACGTCTTCCGGTACGTGGTCGCCACTCCAGAACCTTTCGGCCCCATTGGCCATCTGTTCTGCGAGCAATATGTCCTGCCCATTGCCACTTAAGTTCGGCAATTCTTCGGGTTATGTCGGTTACCTTGGTTCTCCTGCGGATCTCTTCATTTCTGATTCGATCACGTAGGGAAACTCCAAGCATAGCCCTCTCCATTGCTCTTTGGGTGACTTTTAGCCTTCTGATAAGGCCCATTGTGAGCGACCACGTTTCAGTGCCATAAGTCATCACTGGCAACACACACTGGTCAAAGACTTTCGTCTTGAGACACTGTGGTATGTGGGACAAGAAGATATTTGCACTATATCGATTAAAATTGCAGATAATTCAATGCACATAAGGATGCGAGGTACCCATTGTTAGATCGCATAATTAAAAAGATTATGATTTTTTTATGCGACTTTGCTAGCACAAGATATTTTGGGGTACAATCACAAAAGTAACTTTGATTTTCATAGTTCTTTCGAGAAATACTATGAAATACAAACTTATTTATGCGGCCGATAAAATCAGCATTGTGCGTGCGTTCCAGCATTCATCCCGACTACGGAACCTTTCACCGTGCGTGGTCCGACACGCACGTGACCGGTTTTTATTCAGTTAAGGCGACGATAACCAACTTTTAATCTATTTCATAATGAAGATCACATCTAAACGAGTAGTCTTAATGATTTGGAAAAAATGAATGTTAATTTAGAGCATTTTCTTAATAAATTAATATAGGAATATTTTAGATTATGTTTATAATAAACTTATGTCTAACGTGGATAAAAACTGAGAATCATGCAAAATCTATCAAGCGTATTTATCTCAAATGTTCACCATTTTAAAGATAATTTAAATAATGATCTTTTAACCGACGTGATTTATTAAAATACCTTTTGTTTTATGAATAATAAATTAATAATGCGTCTAATTTAGGACATTGCTCCTTGATGGGAGAGTCCTATTACTGGCTGGATGTACGACGCGTTGCGTGGTACGGAACACGCAAGCTAACCATTCATGATCACTGGCATAAAATATATCTGCGTCTTACAACGTTGTCTATTTTTTTCAGTGATTAATATAGAGGATTGTGGTGCCATAAGTTCGTTAAAGAAGATATTTACGCTGACAAGTGGTATTGCTAATTGCTCCGAGGTGACCGGCATAGGACTGCAAACTGTGAAGTGTCTGGTAGACGACTACTACGGACAGCGTCAATCGATTAGAGAGCTGATCGCTAGACTCTGGAAGATCTTCCAAATATGGTTCCTTGTTTACTTAGGTGTTGCTATACCTTTGTGGTGTACGAGAGGTAAATCCATGTCCTTACTAATACTAAATCATACTAATATTAAAAACGCGAAAGTAACTATCTATGCTACCTTTTCACTCGTTAATGGCTGAACAAATGTCGATAAAATTAGGCACACAGGTAGACCATGACTTGTGTTTATAATGATTTATGAGTTTATGACTCTAACTTTGCATAATAATTATACTTGTGAGAATGATGCAGAACGTTAAAAGCATCCGTAATGAAAGATCCTATCAAAAACAAAACTTGTAAAAAAAAACAAGTCTCGCAACTCAGTTCTTCTACCGTAAAAGGTTGTGCGATCCATGTAGGATTTCACAACTTTTTACGGTAAGTTGGAGTCTCATTGCCTACAAAATGTATGGGAAAAGTTTTTGTGATTTCTGACTTTTCTAGTACTCAAACCTCAGTTGTTCCAATAGAGGTTTTTGATCCTTATATGAAACAGGATCGATTAACATCAAAAAAAGTTTTTGTAATAACTGCCAATTTTCTTGCTGACTGTACATTCTTTTCAAAATCTGTGAATGCAGATCAAAATGTTTCAAAAAGTTAAGGACAGTCTCCTAGTAAGACCGGTTTGCTGTAGCTACAACGGTTAAGGTAGCTGTACCTACTTCCTGCCCCATCTCAAAAATCCACCCTGTATAGTGAGCTAGATGATATTAAAGGTGAAGCTTAGAGCTAGTATCGCTCTAGAGTTCTGCAAGACTTGCCAGATCTCATAAAAATTTGAGTTTTCTCGAGTAAACTATTAGCTAGAGTTTTGAACCCATACCCTAATTGAATACACGATCAATCGCAATCTAAATCATTTTGAAACAGATAGTTAATCTACTGCTTCATAAGTTCAAAAAAAAACTGGTCAAAAACGTAATAACGCAATGAATGTTGTTGAACTGTCAAAATGAAACAGATTAGACTTAATCATTTACGAAAATGTGTGACGCATTAGATAGCTGGTTCCAAAGTGCGTTTATGTCTAGACAATTTAAGTAGGCAGAACAGAAATAATCAGGGAACTAGGTACTTATACCTACTCTGAGGGAGATATATACCTACTGTAACGTAAACAACCGATAAACTGTTCGCACACAGTGCACACGTATGGTCGTATAATTAATTAATTGATTACGCTACAGAGTTACAGACATTGCGTAAACGGGAGATGTAACGACAGTACCGCAGTGTTAGGCAGTACGGCGATGTCCCTGCCACCCTGTATGTGGTTTACCAGTTCTAAACCAACATAATTTTGATATTAACAATATTTGAATATAATATATGCGTTAAATAATTAAAATATTTGTATTGGATATTTTCCTCCTCTGGTCTCAAATATATACCTTAATTACTTGCCTACCTAATATAAAAAATGTATTACTTGCCAAACATGTAAACAAACACGAGTCAGGAAAAACAACTGTAATGCCTACACGTAAGGCTCAGATTGCACTACAACATCATATTTTTTATGACTTTTTCAACAGTACTAGTCAGTCTAAAATCAACTTTATTTACACTGTCATAAAGTTGATGTTTGTTTAAGTGGAAATAACATCAATTGGAAACAGGGATTTAAATAGACCTTACGTATGTAATACATTTTTTATATTAAGTAGGTACTACGGGACATTTACCCGCTGATAAATATACCTACCTACCTACAGTATGGTCCTAAAAGAGTTGTGATATATCAAGACCGACCACAATAAAAATATAATAATAGGTAGATATCTACATGAATATATCCTTTCTTATGTAGTATATACCTACCTACGGTAGAGCGTGGCAAGGTCATAGCATAGTACCTAAACAAACAACTGAAGTAAACATTGGTTTTAAAGTCAAGGATTTACTTCGATTACTCAGTCGCGATTAGGAAACAATGAGGAAATTAATATTAAATAGGTATAGCTGAAATCATTGTGCTGAATAAAAACAACCGACTCCCAAAAACACACTCAATCTTCCTAGCCTTTTCCCAACTATCTTGGGGTCGGCTTCCAGTCTAACCGGATGCAGCTGAATACCAGTATTTTACATGGAGCGACTGCCTATCTGACCTCCACAACCCAGTAACTGGGTAATACGATACCCCTTGGTAAGACTGGTGTCAGACTTTCGGGCTTCTGACGACTCGTAACGACTGTCAAAGATCCACAAATGACAGCCGGGACCAACGGCTTAACGTGCTTTCCGAGGCACGGAGGAGTCTCGGTATGTAAAGATGGTCACCCATCCACTGACCAACCCCGGCAAGCGTAGCTTAACCTGATGGATCGACCCGTGCGGCTTGTTATTACTTAGCCACGAGCTCCTCTCCCAAAAAACACACTACAAAGTGAAAAATAACTTTAATTTCGGAAGTCGGTGTCTTTGGTTTTGAATTTTCGTTTTTTGCCTAAAGTTATTTTTCACTTTGTAATATATTTTTTTTGGAAGTCGGTTGTTTTTTTTTGTAATTTTTTTATTTTTATTTTTACTTTTTTGTTGTGGTAGGTAGGTACCTACCCCACACAAATTCGAATACCACTACCTGCTATGTAAATAACAATGACAAGAATTTATCATCATAATGGGAAAAATACGTATTATTAATAAAACTATCCAAGCAGAATTAATAAAATGTATATGGGACCACCTCGGGAGCACAACCTTTCAAACAAAAAAAAGAATTTTCAAAATCGAACAGAGAAATCAGTGAACATAATTTTTTTTTTTAAATAGTAAGTACATAAAGTCGAACATAGAACCTCCTCCTTATTGGAAGTCGGTTAAAAATGAATGGATCGATATTCGGTTACATCGATGCACAAGATGTCTACCAGTCAGAGCTCGTCCAGCAAAAGACGCGCCTTATTATGCTTTTGACCGTAAATACGGTAGTGGGGAGCGTCATTTCACAGGAAAACCTCCATTCTTGCCGACACAAGAAAGTAGTATAAATTATGAGTTACTTTTCCATTTACTGAACCATCAACTTTAGCATTATGTAGTCAGAGTTGATTATTGAGTGATTAAAATGTCCGAAATAAATGGTTGCAATAGAATTTGAACTTTGTAACTTTGAACATTGAGTTTGTTGTACCATAATTTAAATCGTTTGTTTATTCAAAACTATACGAGATTATGAACTGAAGTTAGAATGTGATAGATACATACTTTAATTAGTTCAGTATGCATCATCACGGCGTAGAATAGGGGGCGTACCTATTTTACGATTACGATTGCAAAATCACAAGGCCACTTCATTCTACACTATTTTTCAATTTCTAGGTTGGTGCTGTTGCTGTCTTTGTTGTAAGTTTTTCAAACCTAGAAAAACTATAGAAGAGGCTAAGAAATATTTGATTGCATACCCACCAGGTGTATTCAAAAACAAGAACGGAGAAATACGATACGAGCCTAGTGAACGAGAGAAACAATGCTACGAGGAATTTGAGCATTTCATTAAAACTTTGTAGTGTTACATTAGATTAATAGAAATATAGCCTCTAGCTTTACTTTAGTTATGTCATTATGTGGGTCTAATCTGTATAACATCGCGGAATAATAATATAATGTGACCTCGTAAGGGCTGTCGAGGCGCAGTGCAACACGGTTGTCACTGCCAAACAAAGATCAACATTACCTTCCTTAAAATAAAGTCGACAATAAATAACCTGCGTCGCGCTCCTTTTTCCGCTTAAATATGCTCTCGAGCTAATGTAAGTTTATTTATTCTCATCTTTATTTCAACTGGGGCAAGGTCGGTATTTGTTTGATAGTGACAACCGCGCTGCGCTGCGCCTCGGCAAGTGAGCGCCCGCCCTAATTTACCAATTTTCACGACAATTCCCAGTTACTTGAAACTTCACTAATACCGGATTCACACGGTTCGATTTTAGGAACAACTTTTGTTGTTAAAAAAAAATACTTTGAATTTAAAATTCAATTTAGTTGAAAGTCTGTTCAAACGGTTTAAATTGCTTTCGACTTGACAGTTGACCAACTATAATCGACCCGTGTGAACCCGGTATAAGGCTAAAAGTAACTGCCTCATTGTTTCAGTCTTAAAAGCAATAAAGCCCTTATCGTTTTTTGACGCGTAAGCAAAATTCAACCTTAGGGTGGTGAAGAAGTTTCGCATAAGGCGGAAGGCAACGCCCGGGTGTCACCACTGTGTGGATCGTCCGGAGGACACGGTGGAGCATACGATGGAGGTCTGCCCGGCTTGGGCGGAGCACCGCCGTGTCCTCGTGGAGGCGATCGGCGGCAGTGACTTCTCGCGTCCGGCCCTGGTCCAGGCCATGGTGCGGAGCGAGAGGGCATGGCAAGCCGTCACCTCCTTCTGCGAAGCAGTAATGCTCGCGAAGGAGGGGGCGGAGCGCGCTAGGGAGTGGCAAAGGCCGCGCCCTAGCAGCCCTAGCCGCCGCCGCCGTAGGAGACTTCCGGCCACCGTAGGCGGACGCCTGCGGACGGAGAGCAACGGGCAGCTCGCCGTCCGATAAGGACCAGGTCCGGGTCGACGGCGCGTCGTGTTCCACGCGCGCCTCAAAGAGATGTCAGCAAAACTGACGGGGTCCGCTAGGACCGATGCCTGCCGAGGTTGCGGGTAGTCCCAAGGGGTAACCGTGGCCCCTGGCAAGGCAAGGGAAGGAACACGGGTGGGTTTTAGTCAGTAAGAGTCTGACACGCCCTTACGCTCCGCCCAGAGCGGGAGAAGTCATTGGATGATTGCACATCCAAAAAAAAAAAAAAAAAGGGTGGTGAAGCAATTACGAACTCGAATGGAATCGACCTACATTTCTATACTTGAGATGAGACCCTGGAACCTTGCGACTATTATTAACGAACAGTCTTAGTAATATTCATGCAAAAATAACAGAGTGTTTCATAAACATTTAAAAGCCGTTTGTTGCAGCTTTAGAGCTAACTGTCGACTGATTATAATGTTGATAGATTCTTATTTTCCGTTTCGGCATAAAACTTCCGCGCCCCAGCAGAGCCAGGGAATGTAGTAGTCTTACGTGCATGATTATAGATTAGAATGACAAACTTACCTCTAAAATCTGATTAGCTTTGGAAAAATCATTATGGTAAAGCGCGAGCGCGACGAGGCTGGTCGGTTTCGCCAACATTATTGATATGAAGTCGATACCATTGCCTTTCTTGGATGGATATGCTGGAATTTAATAATATTAATATAATTATTGACTATTTGGACTAATGTCAGTTTGGACTGTAATACTAAGCAAACAAAACTCACTTTCGTCTGACACAGTTGATGCAAACATAACTTGTTCCACTTCATGTTTAGCATGGTTTGCATTCTTCCGTCTAGTTTTAGGTTTCTTTCTGAACACTTTCAAGTCCATCTCCCGAGCTTCGTCCTCGCTGCTCTCGTCTACTTCGACATAGTCTAAACAGAGCTTTAACGGCAATGGGCTGGCGTCTGGGGAAAGTGTCGACACCAGCTGCAGCTTCCATATAGAGTGGTTCACCACTTTCACCAACTTCTTCAGCCTCATTGAAATCTCCTGCTCATTATCAACTTCAATATTTTCCTCCAATTTCTCCAAACATAATTTCAAAGTATTCAGTACAAGCTGAGTTGTGTATGAGTTGCACATAAATCCTGCGTTACTGTTGCCACCATTCTTGGAGTTTGCTGTTTGTTTCTTTGCATAAAAGTAGGAACAATCAGAATGGGCTCCACAAGGGTAGTCTTGGCTGTGCGCATGACAGGAAAAGTAGTCATATCTTAAGAACAGGCATGAGAAAATATTTTCGATCACTTCTATACAGCTCTGTAGTGGTTGAATTGACAAAACAAGACGTTTTAGTTCATCCAAGGAAGACACAGTGTTTTGAGAGTTTTCTACACCCTCAGATGAGTTCACTATTGTGTCAATTATTTTTGCTATTGCACAATAGCTGTTATAAGTCATTACATCCCAGTTGGAGCCACATTTTTCTTGACCTTTGTTATTTATATTATTCTTCAAAGTTTTCAACTCTGCTAAAAAGTCATTGTTTGTATTCAAAAGTCTCGAAACCTTATACCTATCTACTTTCGAAAGTCTACATACTTGAGATATCACGGCAAGAGCACTCTGTGCCAACACTTGACTAAATATAGAAGTGGTCATTATTTTACAATTGTTCTCCAAACAAAATTTTATAATAGTCAATTCTCTTTTTACTTCTGTTATATAAAATTGTAGATGGTCATCAGCCGTAGTGTATGTATCCAAAATAGAAAATATATTAGTGAGCTGATGAACCAGAGATGTTAAATCAAACGTTTCAGCACTGTTGGTAAGATCTATGAGCACCATGATGAGAATTTGTTTAGTGAAATTATTGATTTTGAATGTCACATTCTTCATGTCATGCACATGTTGTCTGTACACCTGGGCTGCTTTCAACAGCCAGTGGGTTCTGTCTTGGTAACACAGTTCCAGCATATATTCCGGAGTCAGTTTGAACTCTTTCTGGGGCTCATTCTTTTGCATGAGATCAGATGTTACATACAAAAGCTCTGGTTTTTCATGTGTAATGAGGCTTAGCAAGATTTGCTTTCTGTATTGTCTAAAATGTTCTTCAGATATATGCTGCAGTATTTGATTGACAAACTGTGGCAAGTAAGTGTCATTCCATCTTACTAATGATATTAATGTGATAAGTCTGTCTATTGAATTAGTCTCAGTCAGCTCATATTTTAAGATCTCCAAGTAAAGAATTTGTATTTTGTTAAGATTAGAGTCATCTTTGAGAGCATTTTGTTGTATGTAGGACAGAATTGTAATCGTTGTCACAGGATTATTCTTTAGATTTAGTTTTATAAATTCTATTGTTTCATTGCTAAATTCTTTACATGGTTTTGATTCTTCTATGTCATAATAGAGTTGTATGATTTCCTGAGGAACAAAAATTATATATTATTATGACATCAGAGTATATTATATTGAATGTAACATTAATAAGCTTATTTAGTTATGATTAAAACTTACGTCATATACTTCTGGAGAAAGTTGGTCTAGGAGCTTTAATATGTACATAAGTTCTTCTTCCTTCATCTTGGGAGCTTTCTTTTTCTAAAACAAGCAATAGTATTGTCAACTTATATAGTTATTGTGGAGGCAACTCACATCCTTACAGAAGAGGGCCAGAAGCTTTGTTTGAATTTAAAACAATTTTTAATTTTCTTTAAGTACCATATCTCTTATAACTAACTGGCTATTGTTTTGTTTACGTTTTCTTTCTAAACAAGCCATCACTGACTAGGTGTTTTAGAAGCAATAGCACCACAAAGTTTAACCAACTTTATATCACTAAAAACTGCACTTTACACAGGAAGAGCAAATCTTTAGGTACTTCTGATAAACAACCAATGCAGTACTTGCTTAAATAAATATTTACTTATATAATGACTGATAAATAGCATGAACTACCTTGTTAAGTAAACAAATAATTATGTCGTGTTATCTGTGCCTCTGAACTACCGGTCACAAGTCAATGACTTTGATCAATTTTATTTGACTGTTACTATGACAGAACTTTACTATGCTCCAAATATTTTTACTTACTAGTAATTAATGGGAGCTAACAATGTGTTATATTACAGCACTAAATACTGCCTTCTATATTTAGAAGTTTCAAAATTATAGTTTTAAAAGTTCTAATAAAATAATCCTGTGGATAAGTTTGTTATAACAGTTCTATAGGCACTACAAAACATATAATTATGTTATTTTGTTATAAAAGCAGTAGACAAAGGTGTGTCATTGTATACCAAAACAAAATCTAAGAATAAAAGATGAGGTATCAATATTTATTATCGTTTACTAACATACCTGATACTATATTCTTTCTATCAAATGTTTAGTCATTATTATGCAGTCCTACTTTAATCGAACGATAAAATAAAAATAGCTATTTGAGGTCTTGGCGTTATGTAAATAAACATAAATAGTGGTAGATAACAATAACAATAAAACTTACCTTTTGTAAACAATCACGTACGGTTATCCTGGTAAAACCATTATAAAACAAATCTTTACGGAAGTACCTAGTTACTAGAATATTGTTTGCTAATTAGAAAACATTCTTAACATTCGAAGTTAGCTCAATCTCTATCGCTGAAAATAACACAAAGTGCAGATTACAAAATTCCACAGACCAAGAAGAAAAGTAGAACTCAGACAGCAGAAGTCAAGTCAGTTGATTGACATCACATTGACATTTCCACGTAGCTAGAGATGGGCAGCGACTATTTAGTTTTAGTCGAGTATTGCTTTGCTTAGTTTCGGTTATTTATCTCTACATATAATCTTATATAAATTAGTCTTATATAAATTAAATTAGACAATCTTAAATGACTAACTATAAGCTAACTATACAAATAAATACAAAGAATTAGACAATCTAACAAAATGACTAGTGACTAACTATACAAATAATTAATCCAAAGACAAAAGGACACTAGGCTGGCTAATACTGGTATTCAGCTGCATCCGGTTAGACTGGAAGCTGACCCCAACATAGTTGGGAAAAGGCAAGGCAGATTGAAAAGGACACTTAGGCGTCAAAGTATGTACTCGTCCGCATCGCTGTCATCCGGAAACGTGGCGGAAGATTGCCACGTAACGTTGAATAGCAATATGTTAATTCTTTGGACAAAGAACGAGCCAGCCGCGAAGTATGAAGTAGCGAGAAGTAACGACCAGTCGTAGAGAAATTTCCTTAAAAGGGAGACACGCAATGGAGCCCTACGACCCGAGCGTTTCGACCCCAAACGGCTCAAAAGTGTAGTTACCCAGAAGGTTCCAGTATTCGCGCCACTTGAGGGCCTCAGCAGCCGCAGCGGTGAACAACACGGACGAACACAGCGGAGAACAGCCTACCGTGCTAGGAATATGGGATGGCGCTAGGGTGTCAACAACTCAACATAGGTTGCGTCACCAGAGGCCTACCCATCTTCAAAGAGAACAACGTCATGGTCTCTTCCCATCGTCACGTACCAAGCCGTTTGGTTCTAATACCGCTGGTACGCCGGCGGCAACGAATCCGCTTGACTGTCACTTATGAGACACAGTGTTATCGAGCTGCATCAGTCTTTCGGACATTTGAGCTCTGTCATTGATGCTGGCGTACCGTGCTATGCGACCTACGCTCCAACAGTAGGACAGGCCATGGTGCCCGAGACTGTTGACAGCTTCACCACAATGACACCGATGCCGCGATGCAAAGGTAACACAAGGTCGCCCAAGCGGAGACACGTAGCGAGACGAAACGATGTGTCATCATAGTGCCTATTCTATGGTGGATGACGGGAGCGCTGAAGCCACAAGCCTGACTCCCATTCTCCTACAACCAGCACGTTCAACAGTATTAGGTGAATAGTGTGGCTTAGATTTCTTTTTTAAATTTTAAAGTACCTACTTATTAAAAATGTTAAAATAATATTATATTGTACTACCTACCTAATATGGACTATGAAGTTGTCTGAAATAAAAGTTATTTTATTATTATTATTTATTTAGCTGTAATGGCTGTCGAGTATTAGTTATAATCTACAAAATCAATTCAAGTTTATTTTGTGGATTATAAAGATTCAAAGTTAAAGATTACAACAAAATAAGACTAAGAAGTAGGGACTGAAACAGAAAGTGATTTACAACTTGGCATAAAATGAACAAAAAAAATTGTTATGTGGGCGCCAGACATAGCTTCAAAGATTTTCACATATCTTTGATGACTTTGCAAAGCATTTGAACCACAGATATAGATAGACCTAGATAACGCAAGAGCAACTACTTCGCGTGCCCAGCTTACGTACAAAAATCGTAAGCTGCCATTTTCGCGCTCAGTCTGTCTGCATCGTTGTGCCACGCTAGTCGGACGTCAGTCAAAAAAGTTAAAATGGTCGATTGCTCAGTTATAAATTGTAAAAAGTGTACAAATGCGAGGAGAAAAAATAAAGGAAACGATTCCTTCCATCGATAAGTCATTTTGTGATTAATATTATGCGTATTTAATATTAAAATCAATTATTTTTAATCTAATACTCTCTGTAATACCAAATTTGAGAAAAACATAGGTCATCAAACGTAAACTGAATATTCGTATTACATTGCGGCTTTTACTTGAAGCGGTTGATGCGACGTTTTGTTTTAACAAGTGATGAATATCGAAGCAAGTGATACTATCGTATATCGCATCGGTTTCGTAGTACAGGCGCTTTTATCATTATTCTGTCAATTTTAGCGATTAGTGCTGTTCATCGTATGCAACACAAATCGATTCTTAAGAATCGATTTCGGAAACAGAGGAATGATTTTGTATTTTATATGTACTAATTATGTAGACAATTTTAATAAATAATCGTAACGTTTAGTGTTTTTGTTAGTTTCCCACATGAACCCAATTTAAAAGAAAAATGAATTGAGGCGACGGGAATAAAGATTGGTTCCCAACAAAGCATAGCACTATTTGTTAAATACATTTTCAGGAAGCATGCTTTGTTGAAGGGAAAAAGTATCGAATATTAACAAAAGCAGCATATCCGACTATTGATGTACTGAAGATCACAACTTTCTTTAACTTTTTGCTGTTGTAGCTCAAGTAATTTGCATCCATTTTAATTTTATTATACTTATCGTATTTTACTGGGTTTTCGTTTAGCTTCTAAAATTTCTTCTCTGGTTTTTTTTTTTTGTTTCTGTAATTTGATAATCTACAACAATTACAAGAAATAAGTAGGGAAATACTAACAATTTGAAGAAATTATAAATCCTTAACTGCCTACTAAGCAGATCAGGAATTTTATTTTTCTCTGTTTATCTCATTCCTCTGTCTATCTCATTACTATGTCACAAAATCGATTAATTAATCTGTTTTTAAAACGATTCTCAATAATTCTTTACTGTACACGATTACTCAATAAATAGAGAAATGGCAAAATACAAAGGCGATCTTTACTCAAAATTGAGATGAAAAAGGGTAGAATCTCGTTGCTTTTGAAAACACTAGAACTAAATTAAATATGAGGTATTTCAATCGAATATTCACGTATTTATAATGGTAAACTTTGAAATTTTGGAAAAGGTATCAAAAACGACGTGTGAACGTCGACGGAACGCGCACGAGCACACAACCTCTCAATGCGAAGACTTTTAGCTAGCGTACTGCTGGCTGGGTGAGGTATCGATTCAAAGATAATAAAATCGATTCAAAGACGCCACCGCGTGCGGCGGATTTTGTTTTCCCATCACTAAATAATGCTTGTGACGTCATAGTAGGTAGTCAAAAAATGGCACGCTTGGTTTTCATATAGATCGTGATACTTGCGTTATCTAGGTCTATCTATATCTGTGATTTGTACACATATTGACGTAACCTGCCCGACTTGCTTCGCAAACATTTTTCTCCACAGTATGCTGGTAGACAACAAACAAGATGGACGACGATTTCGTAGACTCAGTGTGCCTGTATTATTTGTGTGCATGTAATTATTTTTTACATGTGCAAGAAAACAATAATTACGAGAAACCGAGAAGAAGTTCACACACAAGCACACAACCAATCCGCTCAACAATGCTCGAGCAACTGAACACTGAACAAGTGTGGCAAGCTACGCAAACATTTGAACACATTCAACTTTGAACGCTTTGATGTGTCGAAAAAGACCGACACCGCATGGCAAAGTGCAAATCTTTGTTCAAACTTTGAACACATACCCAAAGTCCCGTGCCACACTTAGCAATCAAACATGTGTTCAAACATGTGAAGCTAAGTCTGGCGCCGGCTTGAGCGTTTAGCACTCAAACTTGAACATAAAGTGATAGACGTGCGAACTTAAAGTACGCAGTTTTTAAGTTCGCGAACTTACCCGGCTCGCCGTCGGTGACACACGTGTAGTCTGAACCAAACTAAAAAAACATTACGCAAATGTCGATACTAAATGGTGGCTCGTGACTCGCGGCAATGACAGACGTACGAAAATACGAACCAAGATGGGCTACGAGTAAAATAACAAACCTGTCGGATCGCCGACGAACTTACACGGCGGTTTTAAAGTACGCGTCATTAGTATGACGCACGAGCGAGAAAGGTCGCCCAGCCATAAGTACGCGTACTTGCTCGCGGGTCTATCACCTCTCCTTTAACTGCACCACAATATGATCGGCGCCCCGCCCGCACCGTCATAAAATTTTGTGATATTTCACATACCAAAATCATGGATTGAGCTGATGCCAGATGGATCGATGTCTTGTAAAAAATAACATAGAATAGACTAGAAAAACAAAGATTTTTAGTAAATCCCAAATCCGTTCAAGCGCAGGTTTTGGTATAGCCACCCAAACGTAGACAGAGTATTCTATAGACTGCTGGATATCCTCCTTTGCATTCGCACAAGAAAAAGAAGAATTTATTAACGTCACTAGCAAAAAAAAGAGACAGAGTAAAAATATTTCTGTCCTCGTTCGCGTGTCGGCTGGGCTGAACACATCATTGTGCACAACAAGTTTGACATTTCGCACCTTTAAAGTAAAACCGTTACTAAACGAAAATTTTCATGAATTGAGTTATCAATGCCATCTATCTAAAATACACGTAAACTGCAAGATAAACTTGTCATTTTTAACCGACTTCCAAAAAGGAGGAGGTTCTATGTTCGACTTTATGTATGTTTTTTTTTTTTTTTTATGTATGTTCACCGATATCTCCGCCAATTGTGGCCCGATTTTGAAAATTATTTTTTTGTTTGAAAGGGTAAGCTCCCGAGGTGGTCCCATATAAATTTTATTGACTTTGCTTAGATAGTTTTTGAGTTAGCTTCAATAATACATATTTTTCCCACTTAGTTTATATGGACGATATGATGATAACTTCCTGTCACTGTTATTTATTGCAGTTAGTGGTATTGGATATTGTGTGGGGTAGGTACCACAACTAAAAAGTGAAAAATAAAAACTTTTTACAAAAAAAATTTAAACCGACTTCCAAAAAAAACCACTACAAAGTGAAAAATAACTTTAATTTCGGAAGTCGGTGGCAAAAAACGAAAATTAAAAAACAAAGACACCGACTTCCGAAATTAAAGTTATTTTTCACTTTGTAGTGGTTTTTTTTGGAAGTCGGTTTAAATTTTTTTTGTAAAAAGTTTTTATTGTAAAATGTAGTATTTTACGACATTTAGCGGTAAATTAAAGCGTTACTAAACCGAATTATGATCGGCTCACGAAATACAATATTGTGTCTATATCAATAAGAACATGTTCGTAGAAGAGTGATGACGGAAGTTTAAAGTAATAGTGTTATTATTTGGATAAACACGGCTGTACGTCACAAAAAAGGTAAGTTATTGATTTGTTTTAATAGGAAAAGTGTTTCAATTTGTTTAAACACAGTTTTTCTGTTATGAAATTACGCAATTCATAATAAAATTTCATTGATAAAATGTTACAGTTTATATTTTATATAACATTTTATTTGGCAATAGGTTTGCCTCATTATTCTAATTAAGTAATATTATCTATTTATTATTTATTAAACATTTATTTCAGACCAGGTCCATATTCTTGTTAGTAATACTTAAAAACTAATGTTAGTATTCGAACACAACACAGCTTAAATTACGACATGAAGCCGCACCCATCTTCGCAGCATGGGGGAGTCCCCCCGTAATACAAGTCAACATAACTTTGGTTAGCCCTGAGTAGCTTTCGTGGATAGGGAAATAATGTTGTGATTGAAACTTTGTTAAACTAAAAAAAAATGCTATTTCCAGTTGGTTTGTTCCTAGTCGAACTGATTGTAAATGTAATAAGATACTTAATATAGTAAGATACGTACCGACATGCTGTGATTTAAAGGTACAAACTCAAGACTGATTGATTAATAACTATGCAAAATTATTGTATGAATCTCTCTTTAATTTGTAATAAAACATTATTAATTTCGAATGTTTTTTTTATTTGGTAGTATTATAACACCATAACGAATGCCAACTTAATGATTTTTATTTTAAATGTTGAATAATATTATTGTATTTATGAAATTTTAATAGTTTTCTATTTAGTAACATCAATTGCACTGTAATTTCATAGTAATATACCATAATGAACAAAATTATTAATGGTAAAGTGTTACTATAATAACATAAATCAAAATAAATAATACTGTTAATAAAAAAAAATAACTTTCCTAAATCACGTGTCATAATGTAAACTGAGATCTATAATATGACCTCATTAAATGTCTTAAAGAACCCTGCACTCAGATTTTATTGACAAAAAAACTTTTTACAAAAAAAAATTAAACCGACTTCCAAAAAAACCACTACAAAGTGAAAAATAACTTTAATTTCGGAAGTCGGTGTCTTTGTTTTTTAATTTTCGTTTTTTGCCACCGACTTCCGAAATTAAAGTTATTTTTCACTTTGTAGTGGTTTTTTTGGAAGTCGGTTTAATTTTTTTTTGTAAAAAGTTTTTATTTTTCACTTTTTAGTTGTGGTACCTACCCCACACAATATCCAATATCACTAACTGCAATAAATAACAGTGACAAGAAGTTATCATCATGTCATCCATATAAACTAAGTGGGAAAAATATGTATTATTGAAGTTAACTCAAAAACTATCTAAGCAAAGTTAATAAAATTTATATGGGACCACCTCGGGAGCTTACCCTTACAAACAAAAAAATAATTTTCAAAATCGGTCCACAATTGGCGGAGATATCGGTGAACATACATAAAAAAAAAAAAAAAAAAAAAAAACATACATAAAGTCGAACATAGAACCTCCTCCTTTTTGGAAGTCGGTTAAAAAACAGTGTCAATTTTCTAATTTTGGCTCTCCTGTAAAATTGTATAATTTCGTTTAGTAACGGTTTTACTTTAAAGGTGCGATTTGTGGCGGTTGCAGATTGGATTATTACCAAATAAACAAGAATAAATACAAAATACGATCTTTTAGTGCTCAATTCGACTTTATATAACATTTGTGCAACTGTGCAAAATGGTGAGGTGCAGTGTAAAAAACTGTAAAAGCGATAGTTTGATGAAGATTGCCGGATTGTCGTTTCACTCGTAAGTATTCGATCTTTTTAAGTATTAGATCGCTTTGTGTTCTACTATTTATAATCAAATAGTCGCAGTAATGTACTAACTAATTTGTTTAAACATCTCATAAAATCGTGATTTGAGCAATATTTTTATTTTCGTTCTTCAACATTCAGTGTTGCCACTTTTTGACGGGGAATTTACCTTTTAATATGGGTAATACCATTGATATTTTAAAAGGAGGAAGATATGTTACGCGCTAACATCGCAATCAGTAAACCTGGGCTTTGTGCACCACTACATGCAGCAAAACTCACACATCAGTGATCAGTGTGATCACAGTCGCAAACCTACCAGTTAACAATAGATAAGAACAGAGATAGGAGACGGCGATGTCGTGCGAGCGAAATCGCGTTAGTACTCGTCGCCAATAAGTCTCGACACTCGCACATTATGTGCGTATCGTGTCTTTCACGCATGTTGTAAATTTGTAATATCTATCTCGCTCTCACAAACATGGCGAAGCAAATATTAAAAATTATTATAACTTTCAACAAATTAGCATTTTTGGCTGTAGGTACTTACGAGTTTTAAGTAATCCCGTGTGTCTTATTTTCCTTCCTTTTATTATTAAAACACTGTATAGCTGCACAAGAAGTCATTTTGATGCGTATTTATCACACAAAAAAAACTATAATTATGGAGCTGTTTGATCAACGATATCCCGTGCGCGACTGAGTGCCTACTACAGGCAATCATGTAGTTTGATAGGACCGCGCTGTTACTCAGTCCCGTATCTACCGCTTTTAATACATCAATGGGTAATACTGATTTTTTTATGCAATTTCAATAAAAATAAAAAGAACTTTCCTTAGGATATTAGCAATACACACTATTTATAAGCTATATCTAAGACGACCCACCGACCAAAAATATTATGTACCTACTTGCAGATTTCCAAATAAACCCGAAATAAGAAACATGTGGATTGCTGCTACTAGTAGACCTAATTGGGCTCCAAAAATGAGTTCCAGGATTTGCAGCCAACACTTTGATGGTAATCTTTTAATAAAGAAACAAAGCAAAACTTATACCCCGATGCTGTTCCAAATACGGTAATAAATATGAATATTGTCATGTGATTGCAAAGATTGAATTTTAATACAATGGTTATAAAATTTTAACGTTAAATTCCATTCGATTACAGAGTCAGTAAATCGAGGAAATACTACGATGATTAAGAGCAGCGAAGCCACATCCACTGAAACATTAGCAGGGAGCTCAAAAACAGTTAAATCTGTAACTTCTGTAAGTATATAGGATTAAAAAATTTACAGCTGCAAACAAGCAGAAAGTTGTATGTACATAATTTTGTTTCAATTATTAGGGAATGCAATCCGGACTATCCGTAATCCGAAAAATCCGGATATCCGCACATTTTTACTAGACTTCGAAATCCGGATTTGAAAGTCAAATCCGGTTTTTTTTTAATACTAAGAAATTGTAACAAAAAAAGAACTATAATTTTTATTCTGTAATCTTTATTCAATGCACAAGCACAGCTCATTCAAAATTATCAATAAGCTACGGCGCCGCCTGCTCGTGGCCGACAGCTTCGTGCCCGACGCCGGCCGCCCCGCCGTGCTGCGCGCGCTCTACAACGAGGACACCGACACCTGGGAGCTGCGGAAGCACAGGTACTGCTACTGTTGCGGAGCTGCGGCGCCGCCTGCTCGTGGCCGACAGCTTCGTGCCCGACGCCGGCCGCCCCGCCGTGCTGCGCGCGCTCTACAACGAGGACACCGACACCTGGGAGCTGCGGGAGCACAGGTACTGCTACTGTTGCGGAGCTGCGGCGCCGCCTGCTCGTGGCCGACAGCTTCGTGCCCGACGCCGGCCGCCCTGACGGGCTACCCTGACGCTTTCACCTTAACTCTTAACCGGGGTTGTACGGTCCCTGCAGGAAGTGGTGAAGGGCGGGCGATTTTTGGGGACTGTCTTATGTAATTTCGATGTTCGAAAAGTGCTGATTCTCAGTCTAGTTTGAATAAATGACTTATAAATTTTTGAATTTAATAAAACATTGCAGTTGCATCATTGCTTGTATTTTTTAATTTCTCATTATCCCCTTGACCGGTACAAGAGCTCCTCGACACCAATTTCAAATTTCGCGCGTCTGGTACTGACGTCGTGGAGCTCGCGGTACAAGTGCTCCGCGACACCAATTTCAAATTTCGCGCGTCTGGTACTGACGTCGTGGAGCTCAGTTCTTTCCGGCGGCAAATAATTTCTTATATTACCTGTAGAAACTATACCGTTCCTACTCTAACTTACACAAAAGTGTAGGGAAAAGAACGAGGTAGGCATAGAACTTCACTTGTTATACATGTTCCTAACATTTAGCGCCAAAATGTGGCATCATCTTTAGTGTATGAAGAGGCGTTCTTTCCGTTTCATACGGGTCGGCTACTTGAGGCTTATTATTGTAAAGCTTGTGGTATGAAAAAAAACTATTGAGAGGTCTGTTCTTTTCATTGATTATTGTAAAATAATGTGTTTTAATGGAAATAAAACAATAACATTCGTCAATAGTGCTTTTATTTTATGACAACTTTTGTACGAAAAACTGGTTTGACAACTTTTGGTATGACAACTGGTATGACAACTGGGACAAAGTCCATACCCTGCTTTCAACTTCAAACTAGCATTGAATAAAAAGGAAAAACTATAATAAACCCTATATAATCATATAGCTTATTTCATAACGATTTCAATGGTGTAGGGTTTTTAGAGCTACAATGCTCAGTTTCTGAGATATCGTAGTTTTAGTGAACGCGGGGAAATCGCGCGACTTCGGCCGCGGTCTTCGTGACAGTCGCGCCGAGTCGGCGCAGATCGGGTACCGGTAGAGACTCACGATATCAGTAAGAGCCATTGATTATTGACATTGACACTGACAGATGACATTCACTCACTCACTGACAGGTCAGTGACAGATCTCGAATCATAAGTTTTGGCTAATTTTGCCGATTATTTTGTTTCTGTTTCAATTTATAAATTGACGATTTCCGTTTTGTGTTTGCAGTGAATGAAGAATTATTGACTTAAAATCATCTTTATTTTTAGTTAGTGGTGTACAATACAGCTATTATGAAAATATTGTCACGATGCAATTTTATAAAACATGTCTCATTTTTATACCGGCCCATTATCAAACATGACTACACTGTCTCCATCCGAGACTATGTTACAGTTCTCTCTTATGCAAGGCGAAGGATAAGACATCCTTTACCACATCCTTCTGTGTCATCTTTGTACTATTCTGACGACAAGAAACCATTCCTAACATTTGAGAAAAAGACCCACGCACTAAAGGATGCATTTGAGCACAAAAAAGAACAATTAAAAGACACAGAACACCGGATTAGGCAAAGAAGTGAAGAAATTGTAAGGGATATAAAACATCAAAAGGATGTAACTGGACAAAAACTGAGAGTGAAGAAAGAGTATATCATAAAAGATATACTTGAAACCAAAGCAAAAGTAAAAGAAAGGATTGAAGAAGTTGTAGAGGTAAATAATCCCTGTCACACCTGTGATATGTTTTGATTGATTGATTGTTAATGTTTGTTTAAGACAACATTCTTTAACCTGTTATTCTGTTTAGGTTAGTTATTTTAGTTTTTCATATTATCTCAAGCTGTCTTCTGCTTGAAAAAATTATGATAAGCAAATAATTTTTTGCATGATCAAAATAATAAGAACATCTTTTCTAATTTACTACTTTGCTCTGTAAAATTTGACCACCTTGGGTCTCAAAATGACTAAAATCTGGTTTAGTAACTTTTTTACTCTATGATATTATAATAGGAAATCCCAGGATTTATGCCTGCATTGACAGATATGTGATACCCACTTTTTTTTATTGAACAAATCTTTAAATCACTTACCCTCCTTGTTTAGAGAAAATTGCTGAAACTGAACTCATTTTATAATTGAAATGTGCAATCAAACAACATCTATTTATTTACAGAGAGAGAAAGTGTTCACCATACCTAACATCTTATGTTTTACAAGGATAGGAATGTCTCCTTATTTGGGATACACAATAATTCAAGAGAACTATAATGTTGCACTTGGTTTATTGGTGTTTGCTGGTGTTACAGATCTGGTAAGATTTCCTTTATTATTCACATCCATGGTAAAATTATGTACAAAAATTAAACAAACTTGAATTCTTCCACTGCAGGGCTAAAACCTCTTTCAATCTCACTGCTGGTACTATGGACCTACATACATACTTACTGTAGGAAATCTCCATATTGATCAATCTTCTTATATCTTCAGCACACATTTCTTTTCTTTTCTAGTTGGATGGATGGATTGCTAGAAACTGGAAGGGTCAGTCAACAAAGATGGGCTCCTTTCTAGACCCGATGGCAGACAAAGTCCTTGTAGGGACTCTCTTTATATCTCTGACATATCAGAACTTGATTCCACTGTCGCTCACTCTGCTCATAATCAGCCGAGATGTTGCATTGGTTGTAGCTGGCTTTGTCATCAGATATATGAGTTTACCACCCCCTGTGAGTATTTTATTTTTATACCTAATATACTTATTCTTGGTCATTGTTTTTTAAAGGAAACTACAATAGTTTGGAAAATCCAAAAGTGCACGCCTCATACTTAAATTATCACTCATTCATAAACGAAAAAGAAATTCAAAACATAGTTTAAAAATGAACAATTTATCACTTTTCATGAAGTCGTAATGTCAACGACTGACAAAGATATTTACGTTGGCAGTTGCTAGGCAACGGCACCGGATCAAGGTTGAAAATATTTAGATATTGATATTATATTTTAGTTAGTATTTTATTAATTATAATTAAACTACTATGAATAAAAGAGCCATTTTCAATAGGGTTCCTTCTACGGCTGACCCGAATGTATAAAAAAAAAATTGACTCAATTAATTGATTTTATCGCAAGCTACAATGTTTTCAGGGATCATAAATTGACGGACAGGAAATTTTTTTCAACTATTTTGATGCTTTTTCCATTTCTGCTGCATTAAATCAATTGTTAAAAAATACAATATTAATCTCCATTTAATCATCTATACAATGGTATATAAATTAAGTAGGTTCTGTGTACTAGCAGGAGTGAAACAATAAAAACAGTTGCAGAAATGGGGCAAAAAATATTTTTCGATCGTAGAGCACACTCTAATGCGAAGCATTACGAGTCGTGCAATACATGAAATCTGCCTCTCGAGACGGCCTTTAGCCATAACTTGATTACACATAATCAAATTAGGACTCTACAAGGTCTTCTTTTTTCATTTTGATACTTACATAGAACTGTGTAACTTGAAAAAGTATTTTTTCATTTTGAGTGCATCCTTCTCAATGTTTTTGTAAGAGACTAAAGTGGGTTTTCTAATAATCTTTTCTTGTTAATTTACAGAGAACACTTAGCCGGTACTTCGACGTGACTCACGCCACTGCTCAGCTAGCTCCCACATTCATCAGTAAAGTCAACACTGCTGTGCAGCTCTTACTTGTGAGTTTATACTTCTCTTAATAACATGGCATTTTCAGAATAATAGAACCATAATACTTACATGTCTGAATGTTTTTGTTAATTACCTATAGTTTGACCGGGACCACTGTTCCGCGCCTTCTGGTGCTGAACTTGAACATTCTAGGGAATGTTACAGTACAGAAAAAATAACTAAAGCGTTTTAACGAGCGAAAGCGAAAGAACAGTAAATTTTCTTTGAGCTTTTTGCCGAGCAGAGCCATTCTTTCATTGTTCCATTTTCATCTTCGTCAAAAATATTTTTTGGCGAGCATTGACTAGAGCGGTCGCTAGAATAATCGTGAAAAGGCTCGTAGTCGTTTGTTTCTATGCTTGGGTCTGTTGTTCAGTTCGACAAATTTCAAAACGGCGAATGCTTGATGTTGTTTTTGTACAAGTGAACGCTCAAGTCTATCAGCGTATGTGCGCGGCGAAACAGTGCAGACCGCTCATTCGTCAATGCGCACGGCGAGTGGCGTCACGCCCGCCGCTCATTCATCCTGCCCGAGCGCATTCCTTAGGCGCGGTACATAACAGCCGTCCCGGTCAAACTATAGCACTTAAGGTCTGTTTCACCACCTCCAATTTTACTTTACATGTTAAGTATTGGCCATCTGTACACTGAAATAGGCCTTTAGAAGGAACAATATGTAAAGAATATTAGTATAATAGTATTGATTGAGTTTGAAGATTGATTTTATCACAATTCACAGGTGGGCACAACACTAGCATCTCCCGTGTTTGGCTATGTGGACCACCCAGCACTCCAAGCTCTGTGTGGTGTGACCGCCGCCACAACAATAGTCTCAGCTATCAGTTATTTAGTTAGTAAGGACACATATAAATTTTTAAAGAACAAGTCCTGAAATATGATAATTTTGATGTAAACATTGTATTTGTTTTTTTTTCTACAATCATTTTTGTATCTGTATAGTCTTCCATAAAATTTTAGTTAATGTAGCTAAGTGTTAACTAATGATATTTGAAAACTGTAAATAAATTATTATTATATAAAACCTATCTTTAATTATCTGCCCTTAGAAATTCAATACACTATATTCAGAGGATATGGAAATTTTGGGATAAGTATGTTTTTAGAATCATGTGGAAATAAATATCAGCCAGTTACAAAAGGAAACAATTTATTTTTCCATTCTATTCATATGAATAAATTGCAGTTAATTTTATGCGAAAATCAAAGATATAAAAAAATATGTAGTAGTAAAATAATTATTAACTAAATTATGCTTATTCTAAAACGAAACAAATTGTAATGTAGAATTCAGGCTAAATGGGATTCTTATGAGATGCATAGTTGTGAAAATGTTGATGATGCATTATAATCTTTATTTCACACTGTTTTGTTTTCACTGTCATGCTTTGTTAGGGTTAAAGATCTACAAAAATAATGTTGTGGAATGTTGTATGTTTGGATAATAATGTATGGAGTTTTAGTAGGGTTAATTTATTTTACCTCATTCACTAAATAATACTTTCAGGCCAAAACATAATAATAAAATTCGATAACTATTCAGTAGCATTAGGCTAGCCTAGGCTTTGAGATAGAAATTATTCTAGTTTGTAGGTGTCTAGTTATTTATGAATATCAAATCATGGACTGAATGAATATGGATGGTGAAGATTTAATTTCAAAAGGCACATACTAATGTCTAAGTTTCAAATACTCATGTACTCACATGAAATAAATAAACCTAATTGTAAGTCCAATTGCATTAATATTATATTTTAATGACTCATTTTTTTTGGTATTTGCTTTTCATGGAACTAACTAATAACAAGCTGAAAAGCAATAATGTTAAAGTTAATATTTGTTTCTATTTTATTTATGATTGTCAGCGAAAATAAGCTTTGATTGATACGGGACTCTATTACTTATAAAATTATTGCAGTTTTAGTATCTTTATTGATCTACTTGCATGTACAAAGTTTAAATAAACATAATAAAGTAACTGTAACCAATTTCAAAAGATCAAAGACTAGAGGAACATTAACTATTAGTCCTGCAAATTCTGATAGTTTTAACAGCTAATACTAATCATAAACAATAATATCAAGATACTTGTTTAAATTATATTTTAAGCACGCTTATAGCTTTAAATACCTACGTTTTTATACATAAAGAAAATTTCAAAATTAAATATGGCAGCTAGGGTTTAGTCAGAAGTAACTAACAAAGTAGTAACCATAAAATAATGATATCCTGACCTTAGTCCTCTGTGACAGTAGTCAGAGACACACCAGACTGTAACCATATCTTTGGATAAGTTTACAATGTATGAATGTTATGAAAATATGTTCTCAGAAATTCATTATAAATGGTATAAAAGCATGGTCCAATACTTATAGGCTTTACATAATGGGGTTCATTACTTTTATGACAATTATATGAGCACATAACATGCACAAATCATAATTATAGTCAGGCACCAAATAAAAAAGAAAAACAAATTCACTGTTCAAATGTCACAAGGTATTAAAATCTTACACTTATAATATAAAAATTGTACAAAATAAAACAGATAAGTGATTGCACAGTACATTTAAATTATTATTACACTACATACTGTTATATAAAAAAAAAAAAATTAATTTCTGATATTGGTAACAGTACTAGCTTCATTAAGTAAGTTCACAATGTTTTGTGTAATAATGGTATTACACTAATATATTATTATGTATAGTCAACCGCATATAAATACAAAATGCATGTTAGTTATGTAAATGAAATTTGAATGAGTATAAGTATCATGATTAGAATACTATTAACCAACCTTATTGATTAACTCGTCACAGATAGCTGTGAGTTCCTCATTATCTTTAATCTTCTGTGCCAATGATTCCTGCAAGGAGGATGCATGTACCTCACTCTTCTTAAGCATAGCATTTAATTTAAGAATCTCATGTTGATGTGTTTTCTTCACAGAATCCAGTTCTGCATTAGCCTTGTTAAGCTGCTGCATGGCATGCTGTCGCAAGGTTTCATACCTCGCTTCTAATTTCTGAATAGCATCATTATTATCTTCAACTGTTGTCTTTAGCATTTCCTCATTGCTTTTGTATCCTTGAATGATAACTTTGCATCTCTCATACTTGGTGTGAACATCATTGAATGCATGTTCCATAGATGCAAGATGAGCTGCAGCTTCATCACGTTCTCTGACAAGAGTGGATCTCTCATCAATCCATCTTTTCCCTTCTGCTTCCCGTTCTCCAATAAGAGAAGATATAGTACGTTCATATTCCTCCATGACCACACTCATTTGTTTATTATTTCTTACTTTTTCAGCAACACGCTGAGAGAGAGCTTTTTCCTTGTCTGCATATTCTTCATTTTGGTCAGACAACTTTTTGATTTTTGTTTCACACTCTTCTAATCTTTCTCGTAACTCATGGTTAATGTCTCTAAGGTTCTGTGCTTCTTCCTCCTGCGCTGTAAGTAGCTCTTTGACAGCACGCAACTGTTCCATGGTGTGGGGGTCCATGTCGGACGACCGTGTGATCACTGGTGGGGGAGGTGGGATGTTGGCTCCCAGACTCAATAACCGGTCTATAGTGGCTATTGCTGGGGAGACAGTATTTGCTTTCACAGGGGTTACCTTTGCTGCTGATGCCTGCTGACTTCTGTTGACAGCAGGTGTAACAACTTGCGTAGGTTTTTCAGTAGGACCACTTATGTTTGGTTGCACGGATAATTGCTGCATTGAGTTCACTATATTCTGCTCTGTACCTGACATGGTACTACACTGATTTCACTATTCCCGAACTAGTTTCCTTTTAGTTTATAATGTTCACATGGTCTCACCTGAAAGTACGTAAACATTATTATGACAGATTGCAATATCACTTAGCACCATAAAAGCCACTGTTCAAGATAAACTGGTTTGCGCAATATCTTTATCTTAATTAGATTAATAAAACAAAATTTCGTTAATACGCTTATGCCTAATCCGCTTGACTTTAAAATATACACGAGAATGTTAAAATATGTGAAATGGTCAACATCCCACGCAAGGTGCAATGAATAGGAACAATAAAGTTACAATTAGCGTTGGTTGCATATGATAACCTACCGCAATATCCTTGAGCCGTAGAGCACTAAAATAATAACAATTACAGGAAAAGTTTATACACAATTTACGAGAATTTAGTAGACTTTAGTAATTAAACATCACTTCACACAGCAGGAAAATAACGATGAACGATGATCAGATCACAGCGATGACATCAGTCATTTACGCCACAGATGCGTTAGCCCCCTTTTTGTCTATGAAATCACTGTTCTTCGTAATTAAATGAATGACAACAGGATAGCTTATTAATATTTTAGCGAGAACGAGCGAGACAACAAGAGTCAAGATGCTTGGAATTGGAATGACGAAAATGCATTTCCTTTTTTTACATCTTTGACATTTGGATTTGATTAGGGATGTACAAAAATAATCTATTACACGTTTACGGTTTTTGTTAACTTTCTCTCTCTCTTGACAATAATATGATTTCCTAGTGTTCTAACAACAGAATCCCTAGGGAGGATATTACACGTATATGAGGTATACCGTATACCTGTATACACTATCTTAGCTATGAGTCACACACTGTCACACATAATGAAATTGTAAAATAGACAGGTATTTGTGAATATCGTAGATAGATATACGATATAATTCTACGATCCTAGTATTTGATAGTGTCATTTAGTGTAAGGATATACCCCTAATATGTCCATTTTACAATTTCATTGTATCTATGACTCATAGATCTATAGAGTAGATATATATTCCTTGTGTGATAGTGTAATATCCCTCTTAGGGTGCGTTTTCGCTGAAGTAAAAGTTACTCTGATAATAGGTCCATACAAAAATCCACTTGTGGGAGAAAGAGTACATGCTTGGACATAGCCACAATACTTCGGCTATGTTAATTCATTCTGTATTCAAGCCTTTCATGTATCCTAGAAGAGCAGTGCTCTGGTACCTGAGCAGCCAGGGTAGTCACTCAGGGTAGCATCCTTGTAATAGCTGCTGTCGTAAAATATTCCTATTTACATTATATAAATAAAAATAACTCCAATTATTGTAACAAGTATTTTTATTAACTGACTAGTCTTAATTAAAATATTAAACTCCAACAATGTATTTATCTGTTTTGTACATTTCGTATGCAAATTCTTCATTATGCGTTGGATCAAACTCCAAACCTGTAATTATACAAACAAACTTATCTTAGATTAATAGGATATGTATTTATGTATCAAATTGGCGAATTAAGTAATTGGATTGGTTGAATACTAAGTACACTAACCCATTTACAGCGGAAAACGCCTATCGACTTATTTTAATTACTGTATCCTAAGCAGCGCGGATTACGCCAGTCTGCGTAAAATAGAATAGTGTCGCAAATCGCCAAACTACAAAATTATAACGTTTGCAGTAAATGGGTTAGCAAAATCTGTTGGGATTGTATCCCACTGCTGCAGTTAACCAGTGGTCTGATTATAGAAATACTCCATGACTGAGGTTTAACTACAAACCTTATAAATCTTATATTAGTTGGGTAGACAAAGCATTCTTACCTACGTATTCAATTTCTAAATCGAATAGGCCGGTGATCTTATCTCCGCACGATATACCGAAGTGCGTTACTTTGTCAAATCTCATCCTATTTTGTTTGTCTTGAAGACGTCCTTTTGATCCTAATACGAATTTGGAGAATGGTATCTGAAAACATTGAAACATATTTAAATTAACCAGAGGAATTTTATAAAATATGTTTGTGTAATGTAAAATAACAAAGATTTCTAATTCATTTCTAGCCCCAACTTTCAAGAAAACAGTTTTGAATATCATTTTACGGCATTCTAGCACAGACTACTCGGTTTTTTATTTATGTGATTCTAGCGTAGATTAGGGCCGAAACATAACCGCGTTGCGACGCCGCAACGCAAAAATTAGCGATGGCTTTGGGCATTTCCTAAAAAAATCTTTAGGGTGCCGTGCCGTCGCTAATTTTTGCATTGCGGCGGCGTCGCAACGCGGTTATGTGCTTTCGCCCTTAAGGCCTTGGCAATTTGGCACCGACTATGTACTCATTAATATAATTATTCCATTAGTAATGCATTCACGACACATCGCGAGTTAATACACACCTTGGCAATCTGCCAGTAGGGTCCACCTCTTGTGTATAGCACATAGTGGTATATATCGTTCCACGTGATATCGTAGTACCCTTCACAGGATACGTTCAGGAGATACGATCTGCCATCACCCCTGACTTTGAGTACCAGAGTGTTGTACAGATGCCAGTCAAATGTTGCGGGGCGCTTGAATGATTTCTGTAAAATTAGAATGAGATGTTATAGGATACAGATACAGTCATTAAGGTTATTATGCACACCACGCCTCGCCTGTGATACGCGCAGAATCTATACTTTGCTTTTGACATTTTTTAATGTCGTCGAAAAAGGAGCGTATTAGTTTTAACCGGGAATCAAACCCAAAACCCCAAGAGGAAGTTAAGGTAGCTATCATTCATTAGTGCCATCTAATATTTATAAAGTACCTAGACATACTTCGCCAATCTCCTTGCATGTACCTACGCTGATTGACGGAAGCCTATTCACCTGTATTACTCAGTGCTTCAGTGGCACAATAATGCCGCAATGCAGGGTTCATGCTACTGTGCTTCCTTAGGTAAGTAGGGCAAAAAGTGAACTTGTCCTCTTTATATTTGATAGGCTCGCGTTTGGCAACTATACGTGACTATACCCCACCTCATGTAAAGCGCTGAATGCGGTACACGATAATGTACGCTTCACTTTTATAGCACAAACGCTAACGCTTTTATTGCCCGAAGTATTAGGCAGAGGTGTACACTACACTCACATTAAACAACCACTGCACTGGAGAAATGTGGATGTACTGCACGCTTATAGGTTTTAATATTTTGTTTTATAAACCATATTTAGGCATAATACTCACTCTTATTCTTTTAGACCTCATGCCACAATAGCCCGCCTTTTTTATCCGCCCATCTTTCGGTACTCTGACGTCAAGGTAGCCGTGGAAGCGCGCCCGGCCTGCGCTGCTCATCTCTAGGCTGCATTTGCTGAACCCTTCGTTATGGTCACTGTCGGCAGTCGTCACGAACTTGTCCAGGGTACTGGGCTCGTCGAAACACCAGATTAGGTCTGTTTCACCTGGAAATAGATGAAGAAGTGGCTGTAGATTTTTTTTAACAGCTGTTGTTGTTCTAAAGGTTAGGTATTTATTAGGTTGATTTTTAGAGCCATCAAAGTAGTTTTTTTTTTTTTTTATTGGCGTTAAGATGTATTTTAGGGAAACAGGACAGTCTGAATTTCAGTTTTTATTCCGGCAAATAATTACCTACTAGAAATTTATTAAAACCAACGATATAATATACAAACGTTTTATTAAATTTCTAAGTACAAATGCACATCTTGGACTGAAGGCAACACAAAAGTAAAGAAAAAAAAAATACGCCTTATCTTTTACTGCACAAGTATTTAATACAATGAAATGTATGGGCTTTTACCAACACCCTTAGAATTAGAGTAACAAATCTAAAGACTATCTTAAATACAATTGGACGTACCTATATAACGTCTAATTTATTTGTGGTAAGACTAAAGGCTCAGTCAGAGGCAGAGCAGGTAGGTACCAAGGGAAGAATGTAGGTGTCTTCTGCATGATACGTGCCCAGATAGAGTCAGCAAGAAATAATATCGCTTTTACTATCGCATCGGCGGAACCCTATCTACCAAGTACGATCCTGTAATATCTAGACTCAAAAGCCATGCACTTAAAGTCATATTTAAAAACAATTGAATTAGGTGCACATGGCTTTTGAGTCTAGATATGTTTTACAACATGCTATGTTATGTTTACTCATCAACTGATAAATTCGATGTCAATGAAAAATAACAAATCCTTAATTATTCTCAATGTCCAGTAATACATGTAACTAATATGAAAGTCTTATTGGTTAGTAAATTAAATATGTTACCTTATTTTATACAAAAATGTTATTATATTAATATGAGGGCTGAATAGATCAACAACATGATTTTATGTTTTGCTCCATTCTTCTTTTTGTTTTTTTTTGTGCATTTTACATTAGGTACTTCAAGTAACTAATAAGTATTACTTGCACATAATATGTATGACATAGTTTTGCTAATAATTACTAGACAATTTTATCACATTGGGAGTACCCATTTTATAATATAAATTTTCTGAGTGTAACATTATTGAATACTAATAAAAGGAACACAATTATTATTAGGTATATTATAGTTCTGAAAGTTAATTGCCAACAGTGCCCTACTTAAAGTTGATATGATTTTTTTTTTCATATTTGTGGTTTGACTGATTTGACCAAGTTCTGCATCAAGCATCTGTTATTAGGAAAAAAAAAACTGGCCACTTTTGAGGTAGCAGATAGAGAAACAGAGATTTAGACAAATAAACATAAGTTTGCAAGTAGTTCATAATAAAAAAAACATACTTCGTCTAAGACATGTATGGCTCAAAATGTTCTAAATTGGGTCAATCATCACCCCCTTAAAACTTTGCACCCAGTTTCCAAACACCCTGTATATTGGATTGTTCTAGGTAGTATAGACGGTCAGACTTGAAATTTGTAGTCTAAACTTACTAACATTGTGTCAAAAATACAGTACAGTATTCATGTTTTTTTTTCAAGTTTATAAGTCAGAAACTAATACTGTTGTCATAAAAATGTGTAATAAAAGAAACATAATCACAAATTTTAAATATACAAATGTCATAAAAAGTTAAAACTAAATACTAATAAATAATACTATTCAAACTAACAATTTATCATAAAAAAGTTGAGATTCATCACAGTGAGAAGTAAGCTAAGAAAAGCAGCCCTTTTACATTTAAAAGAATGGAAATGAGTGAAAGCACCAAATGAAGATAAAGATTATAGTTCCAATAATATTATCAATGGACTTCACTAATGAGTTGATCATATAACCTCATTAGTTCCTCATTGTCTCTTGTTTTTTGTACCAAGGATTCTTGTAGCGAAGCTATAGTTATTTCATGCTTCTTAACAGTAGCATTTAACTTAGTTACTTCAATAGTATAGTTCTTCTTGAGGTTCTCCAGAGTTTCATTAGCTTTAGAAAGTGCATCTGCAGTGACTTGTTTTAGACTCCCATACAACTCTTCATACTTCTTGACAGCCGCCTCATACTCACCCAGTTTCTGTTCATAAACTTTCTCTCTATCTTTTGTTTCCAATATTACACTCTTGCATTTTTCATACTTGGTGAGGAGATCATTAAAAGAACTCTCCATATTACTGAGATGGTTCAAAGCTTGATCTCGTTCAGAAGTGACTTTCTCTAAAGTCTCCTGGTTCACTATCCTGTCATGTTGCTGCTCCTCTATTAGTGAAGATATAGTCTTCTCATACTCCTCCATGACAATGCTCATTTGTTTATTGCTCATAATCTTATCGTTAACTTGCTGGAGTAATTTATTTTCTTTCTGAAGAGAGTTATCTCGTTCATCAGTCAATTTCTTAACTTTTGACTCCAAATCTTCGGTGACCCTATTGTATTTGTGTTCCATATCTTGTAGTGTACTCTTTAGCTCTCTGTTTTGTTGCCTAAGCTGCAATACCTCCTGTTCTTGCTTCTGAAGAATAACTCTTAGGGTGTGTAGGTGATCCACATCTTGTGAAGTAAAATTGTGGTGGTAACGAGGACTTCTTGGTGCTGCAGTTGGAGGAGTACTGCCTGATATGCTGATGAGCCTCTCAGTGGCTACACCCCTAGAGGGAGTCAGAATAGCAGAGACACTGCGCATTAGGCCTGGTGTTGACCTAGTATGACACACACCTGATTTTGGATTTCCACTGTTCACTACAGGTGGTACTACCTGCATGGGTTTATCTTTGCTACTTAAAGCCATAGCTCCAGTAGACTGTGAGTGTTTTGGTGCAACTACATTATGCTCCGTAAAAGCCGATACTGTGCTGCCCGTTTCATAACCCACATCACACTCGGAGGAGTCAACTCCTGAATCAGTATGAATAGAGCTTACATCCTCTAGCTTTTGACGTGCGTACAGTGGATCAAATTTCACAAATAAACTTTCCTTGCCTCGATCTATGTGGTTATGATGGCGGTTCGATTCGGCACATTTAACGAGGTAATCTAAACTTGTGGCATCAATAAACATATCGTCTGACATTGGTACCTCTTTCATAGTTACATCACAGATGCTATCAAAGTCTGATCCGGTGAGAAGATCACTGGTCTCGCTCCTCTGTTCCGACACATCATTATAACGCTTTGGTGACATCGCCATAAGGTCATCCACTGATGAAGCTGATGTTATGAAACTGTCTTCAGATGCTGTTGTGCTTGCTCCAGCAGACAACATACCGTCATTAAATTTAGCACTGTTTTCTTCTTCTCCGCGACCCAGAAAGTTTTGGAATTTCTTGTAAATGGTTTTTATGCCTCTATCAGGAGATACAAAAGAAGAATCGCTAAAAATTATATTTGAAAACATTCGCCCTTTCTGATCTAAGTGACCGATATATTATTAGATAAATTAAACAGCGTCCGATAGCTACAGATCGGGCCTTGAGTATAGTGCTCTGTGCTTGAGTACTAATAATAAAACTTGTGGATGGATCAACAAAAACAAAATAGAAAGAAGCAAATTATTCTTGTTCTTGGCTCAACGACTTCAACGGTTATTTAAGTTTTGAATGTACCAGCCACAGACTACATTTTATTATGTCACGGCATTGCTAACCGTACGAAAAAATCGACTAAGACTTAAATCGACTAATGCTATTTGTATGTCTATATTTATCTTACTGTGCGTTTGCACTGGCGAAAAATTCCCAACAAAACATGTTGATTGTTGGTTGCGATCTCTACTTTCTTTCTGTCATTTTTCCATACAATGTTTGACAGTAACTAGAGATTTCAACATGTTTGTTTTGTCGTGATGTTTCGCCAGTGCAAACGCACAGTTAGAGCACTTATATTATTCAAAAAATCAATATGGAATTTCTGTATTTTCTATTTTGCGCTTTGACCATAATTATTTTGCCTGTATTTACGTTACTGTGCGTTCAGAATCTACTTACAGATTTAAGAAAGAAAAAAAAACCATGCGAACTATGAACAAAGGTGGTGGCAGAAAGTTGTAATAAAATTGTATTTCGTCGGCGATCCAACAGGTTTGCTTCAACCGCTTTGGATCGTAGTCGGGACTCGGGAGCCGCCATTTGGTTTCGTCTTTGTGTAATAGCTGGGGAGCAAAAGCGGGGATTTCGGGATTTACTAAAGCGCGGCAGATTAATATACAGGGGGATACCTTGTACCCGGTTGAGCCCCATTAAACAGATTCCTTATGTCTAGGGGTATTTGAAAATACCCCATGTATGTTCCGCGATTTTTTGTAGTTTTCGAGTTATTATTTTTTTTGTAATTTTTTCGAGATTTCTTGCCAGTGGAACTTCAAAAATTCATATTTTTTTTTTGTAGTGAGTATTTTCAAAAAATTAAAAAAGTTAGTACTTAACCTTCTAATAATTCGCTGTAATCGGCCTTCGAAGGTTAGGCTAAAAATCCTTTTAAGCTTTAAAATAGGTGGTCCAAATAGCGACGCCATAAAAAAAAAACTGGAAAATACTCACTACAAAAAAGATATGAATTTTTGAAGCTCCACTGGCAAGAATATTAAAAAAAAAATACAAAAAAATAATAACTCGAAAACTACAAAAAATCGCGGAACATACATGGGGTATTTTCAAATACCCCTGGACATGAGGAATCTATTTTTTTTTATGACGTGTATTTTTGGTCCACCCTGTATAAGGCCGCCCGTCAAGGATAAAGGATCAGATTAGTAAAAAAAAATTGATCATCAGAAATTCTCGAGCGCGTCAGATTAAGGTCATGCTAAAAAGTGTATGTTCCACTAATCTGACAATTTGAGAGTGACGTAAAGAAAGAGGAGGGCTACAAAGATGTAAAAATAAACGTCATCTCGACATTCTTGAGCGTGGCAATTTTATTTTTTATTTTGAAGGAAATAATTCAAGGATAACGAAAAATATTTAATCTGACGATTTACACAAGCCGAAGTAACAAAAATTCATCGATACAGATAAGCAATCTGAGGTTGAAATCGAGCCAGAAGAGGAAGATGATTTTATTGATGAACATGATGATTAATTAATCAATTAATAATAAGAAAAAAAAAAAAAAACTGCATTTTTTTACATTATTTTCTTATAAATATTTAAAAAAAACAAGTATTCTACTGGTATACTTTTTTATTTGCATGCTATTTCTTGAACTTTTCAATGAATTAAGTTCAATGATTAAAAAAAAAAAATTAGACAGATTAATCGAATCCCTCTAGATAATTGTCAGATTATGAGACGTCTAGAATATAAAGATGAACCATATATATCTTAACCTGACGCGCTTGAGTATTTCAAAATGACGATATTTTTTGTACATTTTAATAATGGCCGCGAGTTTGCGTCACATCGAAATCGTCAGATTATTGAATGAGAGCTTTTTTTTAGGTTCACTTAACACCCACTTAGAAAATCTGACGCTCTCGATTTTTTTTTTTCATTTTCTACCTTTACGTACGACCACCCGTATCATGCAAACGATCAGATTAACATATGTACATTATTAAAAATACGTATGACATTGATGGTATCAATATCTGACGCGCTCGAGTATGTCCATGCAACAGTATTTTTTTACATATTTGAAAATGTATAGCCGCTCCCCCCACCGATGAAAAGGTATACATTATATAACATTTTTTTCTTCTTATCATCTTAAGTTATGCAACCCAATAGGTCTCTTTGACGCTCGAGTAAATCCCCATTTAGCACCATGGGCTCCCCTACTATAATTATAATGTTTGTTTAGTTTGGTTCAGAAAATTCAACAACATCGCAATATAGTGTGAGTAAGCTTCATGTGTGCCACCGATGACGGCGAGCCGAGTAAGTTGGCGAACTTAAAGTGGAGTGGGTGATAGATGTATGAACTTAAAGTCCGCGGTATTTAAGTTTGAGAACTAAAATACCACGGATACACACGTGAAGTTTGCTCACGATGTTGTGCGATATTGACGAAGTTACTCAGCGGTTTTAAAGTGCCCGTACTGCGTCGCCGAGCCATAAGTACGCGTACTTGCTCGCACGTCTATCACCCACTTTAGTAGTTTAATAAAAACTAAAAGTCCAAAAACTACGCAAAAGAAAGCAAAATAAAATAATATACAACGTTTTTTTTTGTTTATACTAAACCTCTTAAAAGGGGTCATTGTGTACTCATCATTATGAACAGCTTTCAATATGAGACCAGCGCTAAAATCGCGAAAAAAAAATCTGCTGTTCCCTACGTTATATTTAAGTGCTTGGCGTACTCAAACGTTATTATTATATGAAGTTCTTATGTTTGAGTACGTCGCACCGCGCCCGCCCCGCGCCCGCGCTGCTAGTCTGGCCAAGGCCTTAACTCGTCAAAATGTGGGGAACAGCTGATTTTTTTTCGCGACTACAGCTTTGTCCCCATAGTGAAAGTTGTTCATAATTATTAGTACAATGACCTATAAAAGGTTTAGTATAAAAAAATAACGTTGTATTATTTGTTTGTATATTATAGCTACGTCTGTGACGGACGGACGGACATAACACAAGTGTGCTCACCGGGTGCTGCCCGAGTAGAAAATGTGGATTAGCGGGAAATTATGATTTTAAATACAATCTTATATTTACAATCATAATTTCCCGCTCATCCACATTTTCTTACTACTATTTCAGAATAGAAAGGAGCTGTGGTGTGAATATTGAGATGGCGAAGAGACTGAAGAAAACAAGGTGTGCTGACACATAAAAATTGGAATGAGTAGGATATTGTTTTTGAAATAATAAATTGAATGAAATAATGACATAGAAAAAAAAAAGAGATGACGAGAAGACTCCGATTAATATCAGTTTAGTTATATTTTCACAACGACTTGTTAGCATAAAAAAAGTAATTTGAAATAATTTTGTTTTGCACCAGTAAAATAAATGTGGTCTCTTGTAATTATTGTGGAAAATGGATGTGGTACCTATTCTTATAAAGTAAAAAAAATACGTAGGACTTTCTTGGATTCAAGGATAAGGCATCATATACATGATGGTAACAATGTTACTATGTTACAGTTCATTACCAAACAAACACCAACAACAGTACCTCTTCTGGGAGATAAGGATCACAAGGAAGTAGTACTTTTATAGCGATTAATCAGGGTGTACTGTGATAGTATCTTTTATAAAATAGCATTTGTTTCTCAAAATGTTTATTTTGCACACAGCGGGCGTGGCGTGGCGGAGCGCGGCGTGGCGGGGCGGCGACGTGGCGCTGGCGTGACGGCAGCGGTCACACTGCGGGCGCGATTGCGTCCCGTCTCGCCGCGAATGGGGATGCACGCGCAAAGCTCAGCGTAGATGTCGCCAGCGGCGGGATGGCCGCTGTCAAATCATTTTCGCATTGTTTACATTAGTGGTTTTTGCTATTTTTTGTGTTGAAACCGATCCACCATGGTTATTGCTAACATGTATTGTTCCTGGAAGCTTATAGAATTGAAAGACGACCTAAACAAACCAGGAGCAAGGATTACTGGAAAGAAATGAGATATTATTACGAGGTAGACTTCTATCTAATAAAATATTTTTAATCAGTGCTAGGGTCTAGATTTGGATCATTTTTTTGTTGTAACATGTTAATTATTACTTGGTTCATGGTAGGAAAATTTACGAAAATTGAGAGAACCGTACTTTAATAATAAATGGTATTCTTTATTGTTTAGGTTAGGTTTATTTTTCATTAGTGCTAGGCTCTAGATTTGGGTATTTTTTTAGTTGTAACGTGTTAATTCTTACTTGACTCATGGTAGGAAAATTTACGAAAAATGAGAGATCATTTACTTTAATAATAAATGATATTCTTAATTTTTTAGGTTATCTATGACCGAAATTTTTAATTCAGCAATCAAAGCCCTCAAGCTTCCGAAAGCCAAGCAATTGACGTTCCTGCTGTAGAACTTTACTAAGACGTTAATAGCTCCACCAGAGCTCCACCATATTGCCGAAAATTACCAATCAACATACTCAAAGTTACTTTTAGTTTTACTCTTTTAGTTTCCCACTTTCTATTTGCGTAGTATCTTTGGGTAATAAATGAACACCGGCGTAAATATTTTAGTACATCGTGGTATAGCACACTTATGCATATTTCGAGAAAATTTGAATTTACTGAATAATAGGTTATAAAATATATGGAATTGACAGTTTTCAATGGCCATGTCGACGATGCGGCACCTATCGTCATAAAATGGCAGTAAACATCCCCATTGAGAGAGAAAGAATGACAGTTAGAGTAACTTATAAGTTATTAGTTACAGTAAAGTTATAAGTTAAATTCTGCATGTAACCGTCGCGCCAAGCGGGACGGCTCTGTGTGGAGTCGTCCGTAGTATCTAGTACATTACAACTGCTCAGCCTCACGTCGCCATCCCGTCCCGCCACGCCACGCCCGGTGTGTGGTGTGCAGTGACTTTTAATTATTATAATAATTGAGCCACCCACCCAGGTAATCTACAAGGGACTACTGGATAAAGGGGTTTATTAATTAATGTTGTTAAGTCTGCATAACTTAACATTTGTATTTATAAATATACTTTAATTTTATTTTGTTTATGGCCGACATTTAATATTATTTAACAACTTACCTGGTAAAACACAATAGACGATGTATATCTAGTAACTTAATCCGCTTAACCGTTCTTAAAGAGTTAGAGAACCCTGTAAGAAATCGACACGTCGAACTCTTTAAGAACAGTTAAGCGGATTAAGTTACTAGATATACATCGTCTATTGTGTTTTATGATGGATTTCCGCAAGGTCACGCCTGAGTCAATTAACTAACTTACCTGGTCTAGCAATAAGCAGAGGATCTGTTTCAATTAAATCTTTCACTTCCTGTCCAAATAGTTTCAGCTCATGCTTCAGTTCCTTGAAACCATTTTTCATGTGTTCTAAATTGGATGCCTTCTGTTCTGTATCGTACCCGCCTTTTCTATGACTTTCATGAAACAGCCAGCGTTGTGACCCAATTAGAATAGGTTTGGAATAGTTAAAATTATTTGTTTTGATTAAAGTTCTGCTTAGCGCAGAGTACTGGCTATTATTTCTTATTAGATTCATGAAAGTGTTTATTTTACACAATGCCATACTGTAAAACTTTACGTACACTGTCACTTCCAGTATATTGTCACATAACTTAGTTACGAAATAAACATTTATTTACGTCGGTTTTATTGTATAACCTCTAAATTATTTTCGTTCGTCAAAATATTTTCAGGTTTATCAGCTGTTTGACTTGACAGTAATGGCTTAAGCTATAGTGAGGTAACAATGAATAGAAATCGACTAAAAGAAGAAGATGACTAGAAAAAGACTGATTGTTAGTTGTGCTCATTTAGAGATCTATTTGCATCACATTCACTTTCAAGGTTGGAAAACTTTATCTGTTGGGTTGCGGGAAGTCCTAAGGGGAGACCGTGGCCTCTGGCAACGAACAGGCAAGGGAAGGAACACGGGTGGATTTTAGTCAGTAAGAGTCTGACGCACCCTTCCGCTCCTCCCAGAGCGAGAGAAGTCATTTGATGATTTCCCACACAAAAAAAGAAAAAAAGAAAGGGGGATCTTCGAAGGTCAGTACAGGAACTTGGAACTACGGTAACGATCAACATCTTCAAAGTTTTATTATAAAGCTAAGCGTTGAAAGTTGATATAAAAAAATATTTTTCATAAAGATGATAGTAGTTTTCATAACATCACGCCTTGTTTCCCGGAAGGGTTGGGCAGAGGTGTACCTGTAGCAGGTACACCCACAGTAGTGGATAGTAGTTTTCATTTAAGAAAATCGACTAAACAGTAAAGAAGTAAAACTGAAAACAAAGCGATTTCATTGCAAAAAAAAGTACTTTTTTGTCATTGACAGTTTTGACACCTCTGTCTCGTTGTCAATGTCAAATCAGCGACTTGCTTCTGCTGCTTGTATTGCTTGTTGTGATCGGCGATTGGCGAGATTACTTTCACTTTATAAATTCTATAGAATTTTCAGGGACGTCGTTCTCGTAACGTTGTTCGCTTGTCGTGGCATGATATTTATTTAATTTCTGACGAAATAGAAGTGCGCGTTCCATTAACAAAGAGCCACGTACACAAATTGACTTGTTTTACGTAAACAGCGAGGCTTTTCAGCCCTAAGCATGTGCTGGTATTAATTTTTGTACAAATTAGAGTCCTAAAATATAGTGAAAATGGGTATGGAGAAATATAATAATGTGGTAAGTTTCTGTCAGTTTGAACTACGTAAATAAAAAAATGGTTAGAAACCAATTTATTTTGAAAGTTCTGGTTTACATAATAGAGGTAATAAAGCTTAATGTTACAGTAAAAAAAAAAAAGAGAAGTAATAATACAGCTTATTCACAAAAGTGATTAATTACTAGCAGTGTAGGTTTCTTTTGGGTATCTGTTATTGGCTGAACATCAATATCAAAAATATTTATTTATTCTTCTTCAGAAAGTTCACAGGTTAATATCTATATACTAAAGTAAATATGGACAGCAAAAATTTAAAATTTCCATTTAAGAGTATTCCTCTGCTTTATTAACAGTTGTAAATCTATTCAATCATGATATTTATTTTGTTTTTCTAAAAGTAGGGATAGCCTTATTTATAATAAACTGCATTAATAAATCCTAGTAGTAAGTAAAGCACTTTAATTCCCTATTAAGATTAGAAGAAATGTGTAGATAAGATAAAAACAATACTTACATTAATTTTATTTTCTTGGTAATAATTATGTCTTTTAACATTTTATCTATCAGATCAGTAACAATATCCACTATCATAGATCACTTAACTGATAATTTGAATATACATCTTTTTTATATTCTATAGTATAACTAATCAGTACTCATAGTAGAAACCTTGATATTATGACCGGAGGCAGATTATCCCTAAGGCAAACTAGTTTTTAAACAAAAAAATAAAACTTAATTAATTGTCTAAGGAAGTATGCACCTACTTACACAATATAAAAGATTCTTTATTCTATAGAGATGTAGAAATTCCGAAGTGTACTCCACCTTCTACGTGTGTCCTGGCCTACCTAATTGCCATCCCTACTAATATTATAATTGAGAAAGTGTGTATATCTTACTTCTTCATGCTAAAAACTACTGAGCTGATTGTGATGAAACCAGTACCCTAATTACGTAATGCACGACAATAACAAAAAAAATTGAGCAGTTTTTTTATTGAACTTATGAAGCAATGGGCTAGCAATCTGTTCCAATTCATTTCAATTTATTATTGATCGTGCACTACGTAATTCTAATTAGGGTACTGATTTACAAATTTTATCCCGAAATTCCCACAGGATAGGGCATCACGCGGGTGAAACCGTGTGGCGCAGCATTCGGTATTATTTATGTATAAGTACTACATAAAATTTATAATATATGGCCGTTGGAGGGGCGTCGATGAGGTGCTCTCTAACTAACTCATTAGCTTCAGAGACAACTTTTCTAAAGAACTTTACCTTGCTTTCATAAAACTTGTTTAATGAATACCAGTATTTATATTTTCCTGTTCATTATTTGGTGCTCTAATTATAGTTTAATCTGTAACCATACATGTTATCAGTATAATATTGTCCCACTCTGTATAAAAATTCCCTACTTTGCCATTTGCTTGATGAATAACATCAAGGAGAATAAAATAAATAATTACCAAACGCGTCAAATGTTGGGGAGTTTGTTGCGCCACTTCTTCCCAGATAAAGCACTAGGAAGCTCTTAATAGAATCTAATTTAATATCCTTTTTCCAGGATAGCAAGCCGTCCGAGTACCTCTTCCCCCCAGAGATACTGAAGCGCCTGGACTTCGACAAAAGCCCGGCCACGTTCAAACCTAAGATCAGCGCGTCCAGTCCCGGCGAAGACTGGATGGTCGTTAGGCCGCTGCAGCGATCCGATTATGATAAGGGTTTTCTACAGCTGCTAGGACAGCTGACTAGCGTCGGCAATGTTACGCGGAAACAGTTTGATGGTAAGTGACGATAATTATTAGGAAAGAGCTATCGCTGTACGCAAAATACGCGCTTATAGGTGGAGTTGCGAACACCAGCTTGTTATAACTTATCATACCATACCAAGAGTTATCATCATGGGAACTGACAACCCATATCCGCTTGACTGTCACTAATGAGACACAGTAAAATATTAATTGTTATCGAGCTGCATCAGTCTTTCGGACATTTGAGCTCAGGTGAATCCGCAGTTGTAGCCCGCGAAATTAAAACTTTCTTACGTTTTTTGCAAAAAATGATTCGCTACCATAACAAATATGTATTTACAGAATTAGAATCATTATTACATCTCTCTAAGATAAATTTGTTCCATATGAACTTTTCTATGAGATTTACTCGATATTATAGTCGATGACTACAACTTCGGGTCCACCTTAAACCCTAAAGAAGAACGCCTAGAGTTCCTTCGATTCGATGAGCCATACTATCTGGAAAACCTTGCAGCTACTTAGGATGCTATAAACAATGTATGACCTACTTTTAAATCGTCATAATAATCATGAAGCATTAGAGAAGGATCCACTTTGCCTATCACTATTTCTAACTGAACTATTTCCGCCCCTGAAAATGCAGACTAATAATATGTTACAAGGCATTCTTAAGAAATAGCATTGCTCCAATTACTTATCGTAATCTGCATCAAAATATTCTTGCACGTAATTACTGAGCATGACCAATGTAACAAAAACTTAAAAAACACGCAATTAGTCTTTGAAAACTCGTTACCTAAACTTGTTTCAATAGGTATTATAAGTACCTACGCAATACCTCTTAAATGCCACCGAGTGTATACTCATTACGACACATGAAACATTCACATACTGTCCTGCTAAATGTCTCCATTATACAGTATGTTAACTAAAAGAGGGCGTTCCCGTTAACCCGCAATAGTATAGCGTCCATACATGCTAGAAAAATATTGAAATCGAAAAAAAAAAAACTTTTTTTATCATAAAATATTCACGAAAAATATTAATTTCATACGTAAAACAAACACTCTGTACACGCGTTCTTGTCGCACTTGTCTTTCCAAGTTGAAAGACAAGTGAGCGTGTACAGAATGTTACATTTACGTATCAATTTAAAAAAAAATAGAAAATTTTATAAAAAAAAAATTAAAAAAACTTTTTTTTATTCACTTTCAATATTTTTTCTAGCATGTATGGACGCTATACTATTGCGGGTTAACGGGAACGCCCTCTGGTAGTTAACATACTGTATATTAAATAAACCCTTCGATCAAGAATACACCAGATTCTGGAATAGCGTCTCAAAAGACCTTTACATCGGTGAATAACTCTTATCTCTAATTAACAAAAATATTGTTGACCCTTGTGTTGTGGTGTTCACTTAGATCACTAGTTATTTGGTGCTTTTTAAACTATCAGTATGTACACAACAACTCAAAGTGAACGTCTAGTCGGCACCGGGGATGGAGCAGGACCGCTAGGATAATACTGTTCTGTGGTTATGTGCTACATTTAATTGTACACCTATCTCAACCCTGTTTCTTAAAAAGGTCGGAAAACTAGCAGGCCAACGGATTTTAGTTTTACAGTAGATTCTATACATTTCATAGGAGAATTATTATACATCTAAGGCCCGGTCTCAAAACACCCTGTATCAGGCTGTATCTAAATAAACGACATTGAAATTGAAAGCATGGATGAATTTATTATTGTTATTCTGCAAAGCTATCATATAAGAATCTTTATTGTTAGTTACGTAATGGACCCAAAAACGAGAGTTGTAATAAAATTCGTTCTCAGAATTGTGATGTCCTAGTAAACTGGTTACATTGGTATGCGAAACTTATTGGCATTAAGTAGGTATGCGACCTTGGCGAAACCGGCGTAATGATAATGACCTTTCTATATGTCTTGAGTTCCTGATCTTTATTTACAACGTTGACATTATAAGCGAATAGAGCACTTCTGTTTGGGCGGATTAGGCTTATTTTTCCGCCGATCAGTGTTCTTAAAATTATTGTAAATGAATACGGCTGTTAATGTCATTCGAAGGTTTATTACCTATTTATGTAGAGTATTGGAACAGGTGCAATAAAATACTGATGGAAGGAACAATATCGAAGTGGTAAATGCAGTTCTGTGTAGGGAAACAGAAAGACTTCAGACTTGAATGCTCGATTAGCTACTAACGTATTATTCTTAGAAAACTGCATGCTTGTTAGCTTAGAATAATATTCTTTCTGCTGCATTACCACTCATTTCAGGGCACCTACATATCATAAACCGCGTTACATTAGTCCCTTCCTTGTATATTTATTTCGCTGCCTTCTAACGATTTCAAGAAAGGGATTTCAAGGGAGAGTCTGAAACTTACTTTGCTTCTACTTGTTCACCTTGTTCTATGACTTGTTACATAGATTTAAACTTTGTCAAAAAACTATACTTCTAAACAACAAACGAATATTTCAGAGCGATTCACTAAGATGAAGCAGTCGGGCGGATACTACGTCACAGTCATCGAAGATACCCGTATATCGAAGCTGATCGGAGCCGCCACCCTCACTATCGAACAGAAGTTTATACACAACTGCTCTGTGGTATGTTTTCATACGATTTGCAACCTAAGATTTAAGGCCTGGTCTTGTGCATGTCCTGGGAAAATTGAGTTTTCAGTATTATGTCACGTCAAGGTTAACGAAAGTATAACATAACACCACGCCTGAATATCCCCGAAGGGTTAGGCAGAGTACCTATAGTATAATATTAGGTACACCCACATAGGGTTGTAACGAAAATAATGTTGAAAATAATTTATTAAGAGGTTAATGAGGGTATTTTCCAATCCCAAATATACTAAGGGATTAATTAGTACGTTTTCCAATCCCGTTTAAGTATAAAACCAACTTTACAATATTTTTGGATATGACTGTAGACTTACCTAATACTAAATATTAGATACCAGTTCACGCCAGATTTGGATTCCTCTGCCTCTTGTGATATAATGCCTAAACAAGTTATTTTAATGAATTTTATGCTATTCTTACAAAAACAAGTTTTAAGTTCAAAGTATCGTAACCTTTAAAATATACCTATTTGTTTCAGCGCGGACGTTTAGAAGATGTGGTAGTCAATGATACTTACAGAGGCAAACAGTTGGGAAAATTGTAAGTATCTAACTCGTTAATAGAGTTCATAAGAAAATATTATTACAGGACGAAAAGGGGACTAAGAAAACCCTTCAACCAGCCGAAAAGGTTCCGATTACGAATCTATGGCGACCGTATTTCTACAATAATATTGTAAAGAGAAAAGATTTGTAATTTTGTTTGTAATGAATTAACTCAAAAACTACTGGAATGATTTAAAAAAAAAATTCATCAGTTTAATGCTATATTATCTTATTACATCACTGAGTGACATAGGCTATATATCAGGTGAAGCCGCTGGCGGAAGCTAGTACATTATAAGCGGTGTCGCTTGATCCTCATTATAAAACCGGAATCGTAACCCCGTAGCACACCTCCGCCGCGAAACCATAGCAACGAAACCGGAGTAGTTCAATTCAATTGGCTTGCGTCATGTTCCGCTACTCAAAATTCGAGTAGGGGAACTCGAGTAGCAGAACATGACGCTCGCCAGTTGAATTGAACTACTGCGGTTTCGCTGCAACGGTTTCGCGGCGCAGGTGTGCTACTGGCGGTAATGGGCCACATCAATGGCACAGCAGCTGACGTTTTCACTTTTCATTATTCTGACGTAAAAGTATAACAATGCTTTTTTGGGGAAAATGATCTTAAACCAGACTGAACTTCTATCGACGAAATCAAAAGAAATGACTTATAAATTATAATATATTATTATTTTCAGAATCGTCGTGACAGTTTCCCTACTCGCCCAAGAGCTGGGCTGTTACAAAATGTCTCTGGACTGCAAAGACAAACTGATCAAGTTCTACGAGACCCTGGGCTATAAGCTCGAACCCGGAAACTCTAACGCTATGAATATGCGGTATGTCACCAATATATTTTATACCTAAGTAAATAATTAATTTATGCGTGGAGGTTGATATTATGCATGTATTATTTTGGAGTTCACATCTCAATGTTAGGTAAACCACGATTGAGATTAGAATACAAATTAGATAAATACGACTGTACTAACTTTGTCATAAAACGTAGGAGCGAGACAACACTAGACTCAGAGGTCTTAGAAACTGTACTACCACAGTCTAAACATCATACAGTCGTTTCACGAAGACGTCTAGACAGAGCAATCGTGCGGGACGAGACGAGTACCGAACTGTTTACGTTGCGGGGCGTGAGGGGCGAGACGCGTTCCCGAACTGCTAGCTGTCGCGACGTTGTCGGCATTTACAACGAGATCAAAGGCGATTTCTTACTGTAGGTTTTATACTGTGTTACTACTGTGTGTATTCGCACTGAATATTTGCTGTCCTACTCGCACGTTTTATGACCGCGATAGCTGCTAGTTTTGGCGTACGTAAAAGAAATATTTTTAGGCGGACTGCTTTTTTTGTAGTAAATAAGCCTTCTTTCTAAATTAACTTTATCGTTTCATTTACAGATTCGAGGACCCCTCTTGACAATTAGCCGCTGGGACATCCAACCTGCGCTCTAAACTGTAAGTACGCACAAGAGGCCGAGCAGACATCATGGCACTTCCAGCCAGCATCCATCATTCCATCTTTATGTACGGAAATTACGTCACCGAGTCTTTGAAGACAGACATACACCCAAAGATTTAAAACGTTAGATGTGCCCTCACCGTACTAAACTTGCGCGAAAACTTGGCTACACCGAGAAAAGTTCACATACCCCGCATGAAACGATAGATACGATATTCATTATGAGTGAGCGAGACAGTATTATTCAAATGCCAGTGTCAACGAAACAGAAACTTGACCATCTTTTGACGCGGTCGGGCAAATCTAACGATTTGAATCTTTGGAAACACTCGAGTTCTGAAAGGCTTATCAAATCCTTTGATTGGTAGGCGGAAATAATAAAAGCCAATCAAAATACTTGATTTTGAGCTTTGAAAACGGAACATTTGTAAACACTTTAGATAATATTAGCGTTCTGTATGCGGAATTTATGCATCATTAAAATTCGGTGAACCAAGGTTGTGCATTGGTTGTCTGTTAATGTACTACTGAGGACTATGTTTAGATTCGTTCATTTGTCTGTGCGGCGCTGTTTGATTAAAGACATAGTAAATGTGTGTAGTCTGGTGCGTCATTAATAAACAAATTAGCAATGCTTAATGACAAGCAAATGCAATTCAATATAGCGCCGTCCACGCAAATGATTGAACCCCGTGTTCTGAAAGCCAATATATTTACTTATCCCCCAATTTAGCCCATAAAAGTTTAAGGGCCTATTTCCCGATGTCCGAATAACCACTACTTACTGAAAAATTCAAAAATGGATCAGATTTTGTATGAATTTATCTGCCAAGTAAGTTAATAGGAACTTAATTGTAGGTGGTGAAACAGGCCCTTACTGATTGTTTGTTAATATTTCGACAAGTAAATCACCCCAGTTACCATAAGGGTATGCGCGCACTACGAAAATAAATCGTTGCGACTTTTTGTAAGTACAAAAACTTAGTGACAACTTTATAATAAATCGCAAACGATGAATTTTCGCAGTGCGCGGATTGTAGTACATTTCTGTTGTTTACAGATTGACGAATTTTCTTCGCAACGATTTATTTTCGTAGTGCGCGTGTTAGAAAGTGGATGTAAGACTACATTTATAGGCATTGATATCCACTTATCTATTAAGTTTGAGTGTCAGGATGTCTATGTACCTACTAATTATTTAATTATGTATGTAGGTACTTCATGAATATGGTGTGTAGGGAAAGGATTTTATGAAGTAAAGCACAGAAAGACAAGACTAGGCATTTATTTCAATTAGGCTTGTCAATAAATAGGTATCGTTAATGAGAAAGCTAGTTGTCCGTTCCAAAACTAGGTCATCACAGAGAAGAAGGACAATAAACTCTGTGGTAGCTTGTTTTAAAGTATTTTATCAATACATTTGTAACATTAGCACAAATCATCGTTATCACATTAATCTCTTGGACATTTGAGAAATAGTCTCTCAAAGTTAAAGCAATGTATCAACAGAACATGAATATTCCTTAATACGATTTAACACATTGTATTAGGACAGATTATAACACATACAGAAAAACATAGCAATAATCAAAATACAATATTAACTTACGTGAACCTGGTAGTCCATCTTTCACAACAGTTGTCTCAAAAAGGTCCCAGAATTGGCGGGTACACGTATTTTATAGTTTTCCAATATTACTGAAGTACATCTAACATTGCCGCCATTTTAGACCAATCCAGATGGTCATAGATACATTTTAAATATCTTCTAACAGAAGTAATAATTAACAAATCTTATGTAGTGGAACTATCTTAAAACTTAATAAGCTTATTTAGCAATTTAGTATGTATTTATTTGTAATCTTTATGTAAAATATCATAATATAATAACATCAACTGGATGTTCTGAAAATCGTTTGAAACACCAAATTACTTTAAAATTGCATTATATAATCGTGATAAATATTATTAGTATCATATTAATTATTACCTATTCAATTATAATCATATAATGTACTGCTAAGTTAAATAAACATTTATTTTGATCTTCATAGAACCACAAATCATGACTTGTTCGAAAACTCTAGAATCATTGTTTGTAAGACAGCCTTTTGAGTTATTTGAAAAACCATTTTTATACATAATTAATCTGTCTATGAATTAATATCAATTATAGAAATGCAAATCAAATATTACAATATTTCTATTCACTAAACATTAATTTACGTTTATTGAAATATTGTTGAAATGGAACGTTTCCTTAAGTCAATGTCATCTATCATTCTGACAGCTGACATTCATACTGTGATTTATTGTTGTAAACAATCAACAATGTGATCAATACAATTAAATATTCTCCTGTAAATATGAGTAATCTTACACGGCCATACTGACCATTACTTCGTTCTCGAAGTATGTACAGATTAAGTATCAGTTTCCTATAAATATGAATAATCTCACATGACCATTACCTCGCACTTTTTTAACTGTTAAGTACTACAGTTTAAGTGATCAGATAGCACAAAGTCAATAACAATTTTATTTCTTTATCTAGACACCTGCTCTGCTGCTGGTGACAAAGAATAGTATCAAGTAAATAGTCAACCGAACATGTAACTTTTACCAAATAAAATCATTTCAGAGCAGCACCCTAAATTTCAGTTTACAAAATAACTGGAATTCATCTATTTAACCATTGGATCAAACACAGCAAACACTATATAGTATTCATTATTATTAGCAAGTAATCAAAACAAAACATCACTCGGCCAATCTGACAATATCATTGCAACTTGTATTCAACTTCCATATAACATTTTCTGTTAAATAATTTCAAATTTAAACATGGTTACTCTGTTGGCATCTACTTTACTCTTATAGTAAAAGGTTATCAGTCAAAATCAAATTTTGCAGACCCGCAGTAACGGTACAATTAAAATTTAATCTTTATTTTAACCATTTTACCAGTAAACACTTTGAAAGTGAAAAACAATAAATAAAGAGAATTAGTAATAAACTTTGACCTTGTAATATTTGTTTATCAACAATATCAGAATAAAGAGAAATTTAAGTTTCATTTACCCTATGACATAGTACCAATTTTAAAATCCTGGTTTTACTACTACATTAAAAATATTTTTATTACTCATGTTTATCAGTTCTCCAATTTTCCTCAAACTGTATAATTGAAATGTAAATATTTATAAACACCAGAATCTAACATCTGTATTTCAGTAAAACAGTATTATTTCTGAAAACTTCTACTTAACTTATTCTAAAACATCTCTTTTTTTATATACTAAAACTGTTATGCCAAGCTCAATCTATGTGAACACTTGCATTTTATTCTCAGCCTCATCTTGTGAGCACTAGAATATTTTTGTAATGCCAAGCATCATCCTATGTGAAAACTTACATTTTATTCTCAGCCTCATCTTGTGAGCACTAGAATCTTTTTGTAATGCCAAGCATCATCCTATGTGAAAACTTGCATTTTATTCTCAGCCTCATCTTGGTGAGCACTAGAATCTGTTCATAATGCCAAGCTCCATCCTATGTGAACACTTGCATTTTATTCTCAGCCTCATCTTGGTGAGCACTAGAATCTCTTTTAATGCCAAGCTCCATCCTATGTGAACACTTGCATTTTATTGTTAGTCTCATTTTTTATGAGAACTACAATCTGAAATCTTTCATGCCAAGTTTCATCTATGTGAACACTTGTATCCTATTCTCAGGGCCTATTACACGATGTCCGAATAGTCACTACTTACTGAATAAATTCAAAATGGAACAATTTGTATGAAATTATCTGCCAAGTAAGTTAATAGGAACTTAATCGTAGGTGGTGAAACAGGCCCTCAGTCTCATCTTTGCAAGACCTAGAATTAATTATAATCTTAAGTAACTAACATGGTAACAACATACCTAGTCATTACTTATACTTATTGGTTTTATAAGCTAAGCTTCAATTACCTTTTGATCTTTCAACTTATCTCATTTAATCATTGTAGGTAGGTAGTTTCATTTTTTGTTTTTTTATTTTTTATTATAGCCATCTCTTTAAACAAATAGATACCAGTAATCGTATTCTCATTGCAAAACTTTTAATTTTTATGTTGGATAAAATACCAGTTGAAGCTTAACTTTTAATTATAAATATTTTATTTAAAAGTTTTAGTTTATAAGTTAGAAAACTTTCTATGATGCATCATCAGCTGGAGATGATCACAAATTTCAATATTATTAAAGCAGAGCCTCTAAAGGCCTTACCAACTTTAGCTTATTCGTAGTACTGCTGCTCCGTTTAATCCTTGGAATGGTTTTTGAAGATTTTGCAGCAACTTGCAGTTCCTTGCTGTCCTGCTCTCAGAGTTGGCAGCACGATGCCATCGTCATGGTGAGAGTTTAGTCAGCCAGCGACCCGGCGACACCAACGGCTTCCAGCAAAATCACCATCAGCTCCAACATTGATCATGAAAATAGTAAAATAAAATTCATTAGAAATTTCAGTAAGACAGGGCTTTATCCCACTTCTGATGTTAGAAAGTGGATGTAAGACTACATTTATAGGCATTGATATCCACTTATCTATTAAGTTTGAGTGTCAGGATGTCTATGTACCTACTAATTATTTAATTATGTATGTAGGTACTTCATGAATATGGTGTGTAGGGAAAGGATTTTATGAAGTAAAGCACAGAAAGACAAGACTAGGCATTTATTTCAATTAGGCTTGTCAATAAATAGGTATCGTTAATGAGAAAGCTAGTTGTCCGTTCCAAAACTAGGTCATCACAGAGAAGAAGGACAATAAACTCTGTGGTAGCTTGTTTTAAAGTATTTTATCAATACATTTGTAACATTAGCACAAATCATCGTTATCACATTAATCTCTTGGACATTTGAGAAATAGTCTCTCAAAGTTAAAGCAATGTATCAACAGAACATGAATATTCCTTAATACGATTTAACACATTGTATTAGGACAGATTATAACACATACAGAAAAACATAGCAATAATCAAAATACAATATTAACTTACGTGAACCTGGTAGTCCATCTTTCACAACAGTTGTCTCAAAAAGGTCCCAGAATTGGCGGGTACACGTATTTTATAGTTTTCCAATATTACTGAAGTACATCTAACATTGCCGCCATTTTAGACCAATCCAGATGGTCATAGATACATTTTAAATATCTTCTAACAGAAGTAATAATTAACAAATCTTATGTAGTGGAACTATCTTAAAACTTAATAAGCTTATTTAGCAATTTAGTATGTATTTATTTGTAATCTTTATGTAAAATATCATAATATAATAACATCAACTGGATGTTCTGAAAATCGTTTGAAACACCAAATTACTTTAAAATTGCATTATATAATCGTGATAAATATTATTAGTATCATATTAATTATTACCTATTCAATTATAATCATATAATGTACTGCTAAGTTAAATAAACATTTATTTTGATCTTCATAGAACCACAAATCATGACTTGTTCGAAAACTCTAGAATCATTGTTTGTAAGACAGCCTTTTGAGTTATTTGAAAAACCATTTTTATACATAATTAATCTGTCTATGAATTAATATCAATTATAGAAATGCAAATCAAATATTACAATATTTCTATTCACTAAACATTAATTTACGTTTATTGAAATATTGTTGAAATGGAACGTTTCCTTAAGTCAATGTCATCTATCATTCTGACAGCTGACATTCATACTGTGATTTATTGTTGTAAACAATCAACAATGTGATCAATACAATTAAATATTCTCCTGTAAATATGAGTAATCTTACACGCGCATACCCTGAGATTTGACAGATGTTTACATTTATTCATATTGCGAAAGTGAGTTTGTTTGTTCGTTTGTTACGCATTCACGCTAAAACGGCTGAACGGATTTAGATGAAATTTGGCACATGGGTAAACCATGACCCGGAGAAGGTTATAGGCTACTTTTCATCCTGGATCGCAGACGAATACGCTGGCACAGCTAGTAATGAATAAATGTACAAATCTGTCAATTCTTAGTCGTCAGGCAGTTAGGTACTGTACGCAATTACGGTTGCGTAACACACTTTCAATTACAATCGGTTTCATTTTGACAGTTCAACAACATTCATTGCGTTATTTACGTTGTTGAGCAGACAAATTTTTCGAACATAATATGGAACAATGGATATCCTTCAAAATTATTCAGATTGTGATTGATCGTATGTTACGCGATTAGGATGCAGGCTTTTAGAAAAAAATATTCAGATTGTGATTGATCGTATGTTACGCGATTAGGATGCAGGCTTTTAGAAAACGGGCGGTGAATCTATAAATTCGATTTCGGATTGTTATTTTTTTTCTATTTATAACTTATCGTTTGTAGTTATAAAAGCACTTTAATTTTATTCTCACTTGCATCACGCTTTCTGATCATTTAAGGCTCAGCACAGACCAAAAAAGAGCACTGAGTAGATAAACATTCAACGTTAAACCTTGCTACTAGTGTTCTTAAAGTGCACAGTTGAACAAACATGGACGCAGACGTCAAATGGGTCCTCGGGCGACCTAACATGTACTTTAAAGCGATGAAAATAAGTTTTATAATTCCTTTTTGGTCTGCGCGAAGCTGAATGGATCTTGTTGTGGTTTCTGTTTGGTCGTTCGTGTGATTACGGTCGCAGGGTCAATTCTTCTATCCATCAAAGGGTGATATCACCTTATGTTGTGATATCTCCATTTAATGGGGTGACCAATTGATTATGGATATCCTAGCACATAATGTTTAGACGTAGTTTTTCATCGAATCGCGCATGTAAAGACCTTTTTGTAATATTTTTGGAGTAGCTTTCATGCTTACCATATTGTTTTGCTTTTTATTTGTAATAATAGAAAAGCTAAATACTAACGTTTGTTTTAATTATGTTGCCAATTAGTTGTTACGCTAGATTATGCTCAATTTTGTTTAAAACCTAGTCAGTTGTGCTAACCGTGTTACTTTAGAAAATGACTGGCTAAGTTGTCATGTACAGAATTGATTTTAAAGCTTTGTAATTATGTACTTAAAATATGTTTATAAGAGATTATGTACTATTTTTGTAACTAACATTTGTGTTAAAATTTTGCATCATTAAACCATTATTGCTTTATTTTTGAGTCTTATTGTATCGAACATTGACAGAAAATAGAGATTTCAACATGTTCACCAGTCCAAACGCACAGTAGAGGACACAGCACACACATCAACTCGGAAAGGGATCGTCACCGTATCAACTCAAGACGTTCAGTATTCTTTGTATGAAACTCCCTACTGCAACGCACACTAATCGGAATCGTCTCGCCTCGGGACAAGCCCACGAACCGCGGTGCCGTGCGTGGTCAACGGCTACGGCTAGGCGACGCCATGCTTACGTAAGATTGACGCCTGTTTGACGGCGAGGCGAAAGGCGATACGGTGACGATCCCTTTCCGAGTTGATATGTGTGCTTGCTATCTCTAGTGGGATTATAATAACGAAAATAAAAACAAAGTAGCCATTTTACATGTTTTATTTACAGAAGTGTAAATTTAGCGGATATAATAAGAATTTCGTTTACCATACATTCAATACGATGTCAATTCGTATTCGTACAAGGCTGGTTTTATAACCCCACCTTTTCTGTAGCCTCAGAAGCAAACACTTTCCCAATAAAAGTGATCTCATTATATCTCAAATCTATAATATTAATCAGTAAAATAAAACTGGTCTAAGAATACGTCCCTAAATCTCAACATTGTCAGGAATATTCCCTTTCTATTACACTATATTTTGTCGTATAATATTTACTTATAAAACTAATACGTAGAAGATTTACGTGTAAGTACCGAGATATCTGCTTACGTCAAATTATTATGAAGATTGAGAAGACATAATATTAGAACTATGTATGAGATAGGTACTGATTTTTTAAATAAATCTACTCGTAAGTAACGTAACATAACATAGGATATTATAATGAAAGTATCCGAAAACTTCGAAATAGAGTTTTGGTGCCCGTTCGAGTACCGTAGTAATATAGTTTTTGCAGATTGTTTGATAAAACATTGATAAAGGTGTTTGTGTATATTTCTTTGGATATTATTAAATATGCTGAATAAGCTAGGGATATTAGGAAAGATAGTGTAAAACTCGGTGAAAGACATGATTGTATTTTACATTACACTTGACAAAATACATAAATAAGTACAATTTAGATTGCGAAATAGAATACATAAAAATCATAGACCAGTTCAGTCTGATACTTCATATTACATACATAATATTTGTAATATACGTTTAATAATACATATAAAATAGCGTTTCCTATCCATACGAGCGGTGTCAGAATTATCGTATACTTGAAATTGTAAGGAATCGTGATAACATTCTGTTGCGTTATGTTTTATGCTAAGTTTTGCATTATTCAAACTATTTCCGAGAGTGGAGATAAGAGTGATGAATGTACTGTGTCCATAAACTCACGTTATTTATTTACTGTAAGTGCCCTTTCACACTCTAGTTGCCGGGTACTCGGTGGGCAGTGCCGGTTTTAGGATTACCGGCGCCCTGGGCGAGATTTTTAGTGCGCCCCCTTAATACCTTCTCGCCAATTTAAGCATATGAAAAAGATGACAAAAAAGGGCATTTAAAAAAAAATACTTTTCTAGCCTTTCTATCGGCAAACTCGGCATCGAAGTCTTTGTTTTATGCAATTACATTTTCGATTGACAGAGTTGCCAAATTTGTCAATCTCGATGTAGACATTACTTTCGATCGCAGATAGGATTTTATCAGGTTGAGCTTAGAAAAACTGCTTTCCCCACTTACTACCGTTACAGGTACAGTGTCCAATATTCTGAATGAGACGACGAGACGGGAAACCAGATATGAAGGAGCGCCATGGGCGGCCGTCCATGTCTGGCGCCCTTCGGCGTTCGCCCAACCGCGCCCTGCCCTAACGCCGCTACTGACGGTGGGGTATAGGAGTAAGTCAGTATGCAAGCTTTCACACATACCGGTAACCAGGAAAAATTATTACCCGGCACTTCGGGTACCCAGCAGCACCCGTGCCGTATGAAAAGGCACTTACAGTAGCTATCAATTTCAAGTACCGGGTTAACCAATAACAACGCCCACTCACCATACAAGCACTTACATCAAATTGACACCCTCATTTGCCGATTGCACAAATCCCATACCACAGGAAAAAAAGCATTTATATCTGTACATTTATTTGAATATCATACGCATTTACAAGCTAGAGGAAAACATGGCAATCGATTATGTATCATCGACTTTTTAATAGTGACGTGTATATCGACAACTAGGGAAGTCCCACAATTAATAAGTTGTCGATTTAATCACGTGACTATATAAAAGTTGTAAAATTCAATATCATATCTCGATATAATTAAAAAATCACCACTAGGTCAAAAATCTCCGTTCAGCGTAACGATTGTTTCGCTACGTACAATTTGAAAATATTATTTAATGCCTTATTGGCGTCTAGTCTCACTTGAGCGCTCTATATTTGGTGCATATCAATTTACAATACTTGTTCCCTAATATCGACCAATCAGAACACTATGATGCCGTCACTCACAATCGATTGAATGGAATTACTTTTTTTTATTTAAGGCTGAGCCCACACCTAGCGATCTACGGGCGGTTGATTTATCTGTTAATTTGAGTTTCATGAATAAAATAGAATTTTGTTAATATTTCGTTAGAGTTTGCGAAGAGTGAAGTAGATAGGATAATCGTCACAAGCTAGATATATCGCAGGGGGTCCTTGCAGTGAATTTGCCGAAACAAATATGAATACCCATTTATTTTGAATAGTTTAATGTTTGTGATAAAGAGGCGTATATTTTACATCTCAATCGTCATAGCAGTCCTTTTGTATCATTATATAAAAAACAGTCGCCAAACTCCTGATTTACAGTTTATCGCTAAATGTAGTACAATAATCAAAATCGGTATTTTATCAGAAATCAGTATCACTATAATATAGCATTCATAACATTCAGTTATCTGTTAGATATGTGAATAATACAATTTGAATGCATGTAAAATTGTAACTATAATTTAATTAAAATTAAATAACGCAAACTAGACTTATTCTAGAAAATAGCATATTTTAAACAAAATCCATTATTTTATAATATTGCTATAGGAAAATAATATCTGTAGACGATTTTAAGGAGTTTGCATCAGTTTAGCTTTAGTCATCTTTACTCATAATTACGTCAATTATATTTTTTTAAACATTATCTGGTGATACAGTTCATTCACAATATTGATTTCACTGGACATTTACAAAACAAGATCCGAAAAGGATATAATATAAATATACCAAGAATCGAGATGTATGCTAGTAGTATGTAGGAATGTCTGGAGTAGGGAAGGCCACTTTTGAGCTACGCGAAGCGTGAGGAGGGCCATCAGGCCATCATTTGATTATTCAAACTGCCAGAACAAGAGCCTTATAAATCACATTGTGATTTATAAAGCTCTTATTCTGGCACTTATGCTACCAGCAACATTAGCCCAAAGAATCCAAAGACAGGGGTACCGCTGTAGTTATTTAAAAACCTTTCTTTGCCTCTATTCGCAGTCCTGACACCTTTCATACTTTTGTGTTGCCATCTCTATTCCAAGACATAGGGCCACAAAAATAAATACTAATAGAATGCCATAGTGTTACTGGTCTAGAGTCTAGAATAACGCCAACTCCCCAGATAAACACTTAATAAGACGACGTTGAAAAAAGTATTTTTGAAAATGTATCAATTTCAAAAGATTATTTGGAATATCTTTCACCGCGTATTCTTGTGTCCGTCGCTTGCGCAGGTGAACTAAAATGGCGGCGGAGCGGTGGTGATCTTAGCGCCCAGTTTCATAGGTCCTTGACCTCGAGCCGAACGACGAGCTTCCATCTCTCTCTGCCTCTGAAGCTTTCTCTCTTCTCTCTTTCTTCGCATCTCGTCCATTTTTGAGGCGTTGTTTTCTGTGAAATTAAGTACGTTCTTAAACACGTCCTTTTCCCAACATTATTAATACGTGTTACATATATGTATAATTTTTGTGTTGGGTATTCTTTAGACTATTTCTCAGGAGAAAAAAAAAACGAAATTAAATTGGAATGCGGTTGAGTTTTTGCAAGTAAAATCTTGTCCTCAAAAGCGATAAAAGCCGTGAAAAACTAACTAGGTAATAGATAAACAAAAATGCAGCCTCGATGCACGACTAATATCAAATGAAGCTCAAATGAGAACAATTTTAAATACCAATATTCAGCCACTCTGCTTAGGCTATTTTGAGTTGACACCGTGACGCCCTGACTACTTGTTACTTGACCCGCGTTCTTCCTAGGAAAAGCAGTTAGAATGGAATCCAAAATATAGAAACCATGGAACTCTCCATGCGGAAGCGAAAATATCACCTACTTAGCCCATCAGCAAGGATGGTAGCAGGGCAGAGTGCATCTGAAGTATTGAACTTAAACAGTTTATTAGGCACTTCTGAATTGTCAAGGACTCGGTCAGGAAAGTTGAAGCTAGTTGCCCATTTTCTAAAATGTCGCTATGGAGCAGATGTTTTTAACAAAATTCTGGGTACATTATTCTTGTTGCTTCTATATGTGAGAACAGTATATAAAAGCTATATAAAACAATTCAAAATATAAGATTAAAGATAAGCCCAAAGTCTCAACAGCGCCCGTTCACGAACATGACGCGTGGACGTCTATCGTCTGAAGCGTACTTGAATATACTCTTCAAGACTTATGATGATAAGTCCGGTCAAATACATACGGAATTTCGTTTCGAAATAACAATTCGGAATTCCGAAGGCAGCAAATCCATACAAACACAAGGATCGTACAGGTACAGTAGTTCTCCGTTCGAAATTTTTACCGAATTCTGAAAAACGAAATTCCGTATGTATGTGACCAGCCTAATTTTATATTACTGACAAAGTTCGAACGATAGTTTCTGCCTATCCCCATAAGAAAAGCGTGAGTTTACACATAAAAATTACCGTCAACATTCTCCTCGATAGGTTCAAACTCGCTGTCCTCCCAGCCGCCGAGGGAGTCGTTGCTGTTCTGATGCGAAGTGAGCGCTGTAGGCCTGTGTTCCAAGCGCCCGCCTCGCACGTACGTAGCGTTCGCGTTGTTGAACACCGGGTCCGTCCATTGGGAGTTGTTCCATGTTTCTGATGGACTCGCTAGCTCGGATTCTGCTAACTGTGTAGAAAGAATAGGTTTAGATTATAATATACAATGGAAAAGGACTTACTATTTCACAATCATGTTTATTGGCCTGTGACTTAGGCATTTCATTGGTGATCAGAAAATCATCTGTTTACACAGAAAACAATTTAACAGTCGTGTTGGCGATCTCAGCTCCCAGACGTGTCATGTCGAAGAGGGAGACAGGAGGAGCCTAGTTGCGTAAACTACTGACTCAAGGCATCGCATAAGGCATCGCAGGAGTTTGTCGAAAGTGCACGCTGCGTCTCTTATTCTTAGGATCTACCTACCCTGGGACCAGGACCTGTCTTAGGAACTGTCTAAATACAAGAGCAGTAGGTAGGTATACCTTGTTCCAAAAGTATCTAATGAAAATGTAAACAAATGTATCAGAAACCATACACTCCATCTTCCTAGCCTTTTCCCAACTATCTTGGGGGCGCCTTCCAGTCTAACCAGATGCAGCTGAATACCAGTATTTTACGTGGAGCGACTGCCTATCTAACCTCCACAACCCAGTAACTGGGTAATAATATAATATACCCCTTGGTAAGACTGGTGTCAGACTTTCGGGCTTCTGACGACTCGTGTCAAAGATCCACGAAAGACAGCCGGGACCAACGGCTTAACGTGCTTTCCGAGGCACGGAGGAGTCTCGGTGTGTAAAAATGGTTACCCATCCACTGACCAACCCCGGCAAGCGTAGCTTAACCTGATGGATCGACCTGTGCGTGTTGTTATTACTTAGCCACGAGCACGATGCCAATTTGTATTGCCAGTTTTTTATTTATTTCATTATTTGAATACTTAAAACCCGGAATTCTAAATTTAAATCACCAAGACAATGAGGTTAATTTTATAACCTCAATTTTCGTCGGCGATTTTACAATTACAATTTAAATTTTTAAACAATAATTGTTGGAAAAGTGGTAAAATATATAATGTAAAGTTGAAACCTACTCAATACAGATGACTGCATTACTAATTCCCTTCAGTGAGAGATTGCGTAAGAAATTAACAAGAATATTTATAAATATATATATATTTTTTTATACAATGTCGCCCATGCGCATGTGACCGCCCGCAATTTTCTGTATATTCATGAAAAAATATCGAAAATAAACTTCAAAAGGGTCTATCTATAACATTTTTCACAAGTTTTTTTAAAATAAATACACAATTTTTTACCGAAAAAATTACTTCGATTCCGTTCTTTTTTTCGTAGTCGATAATTTTTTGTAAAAATTTTAATTAACCTGTTAAAATAACTCATAAGCTTTTGGAAATAATAAACAGAATCCAAATCGACCCATAAATTTCGGAGATGTGTCAAAAAACAGAAAGCAAATCTTTAAAAAATTAAAAATTGAATAACATGAAAAATGTTATAGATAGACCCCCCCTTTTGAAGTTTATTTTCGATATTTTTTCATGAATATTCAGAAAATTACGGCCGGTCACATGCGCATGGGCGACATTGTATTATTAGAATATTCTATTCTATTAACCTTAACAGGGTTTGTTTACACTTTCAACAGATAGGTACTGTTGAACAGACCATAGTATACTCACGGGTTGTTCCTGCAGCTCGCCCCACTCCTCGTTGTCCCACTCGTCCTCACACAGAGCTGCGAGCGCGGGCGTCGCTTGCGCGCTGCTGCTGCTTGGGGGCGACTTTACGCTTGCGCCGGTACCTAACAAACACATTTCATTTGAATTACATTATTTAAAGGACAATTATTATACCGGTTAAATGGGTAGAGGTTGAGTAAGACTGCAGGGTAAACGGGACAAAACTGGAATGAAAGATTACATAACATTACGCCTGTATTTCCGGGAGGTGTACCTATAGTACACCCACATTTGCCAGTTATGTTTAAGTCCCATGTAATAGGGGGCGAGCCTATTGCCATCAATCGGGCACAAATCCAGACTACTGAGAAATTCCAGATGGAAAACCCAATAACACTTTGCCCGTCCCAGGAACCGAACCCTGGACCTCATGCTCAGCAATAGTACTTGCGACCACTAGACCAACAAGGCAGTCAAAAGGTTCCTTGTGTGCAACAAATTCAACATTGAAACCCCAGTTTTGTTCCCCTTCCCCCCTAGAGCAGTCCTATTCGCCCATTTTTACGGTACCTTATTCATAAAAAACTTGCCATTTATCCTAAAAAAAGGAAAACACCACATTTACGAAACTCTAGAAGTAATCCTAACCTATGCATGTAATCGTAATCGAATACTTTATCAGCTCGGTTGAAATTTCGCTTAAAACTGCTTATTAAATTGCTCATAACCCATATTAAGGCTCGTTCAGATACTCGTATAAGCGATATTGCTGTCGCGTTCGGTAGCGATAATGGTCCGCTTTCTGGTTAGTCAATTTGGACCAGAGGGCCTAGACAAAGTAACATTCGATTAGCGACAACGCTAGTAGAAAAGTCAAAAATGTATGGGATTGACAAAAGCTATCGAAACGTCACGTGATCATAGCTCAACGAATAGAAATTAGCTAGACAATATTTAACATCATTCCATTCATACAGCCTCGAACGATAACTTGCTAACGAAAGACCAGAGACAATATGTAATTTTTATCGAAGAAACGTAGTGTAGGTATGTCGTTGAAGCGATAGCGATTGTCGAAATAGAATCGCTCCGAAGCGAATGTCATTTGTCTAGGCCCTCTGTATCACTACCGAGTGCGACAGCGATATCGTGACCATATCGCTTATATCTGACTAGGCCTTTAGTTAGGTTTATATAAGGTACTAGTTACTGCCCGCGACTTCGTCCGCGTGGAACAGTTACTTTGGGCTGACGCTAAACAAAACCCCCCGATTTAGAAACATTCTTCATTGGTGCTCCGCTCCTATTGGTTTTGGCGTGATGATATATAGCCTATAGCCTTCCTCGATAAATGGGCTATTTCAATATATTTTTTGAAGCCCTTGGACCTGTATTTCCTGAGATTAGCGCGTTCAAGCAAACAAACAAACTCTACAGCTTTATATATTAGTATACAGGGCGTCCCACGGATATGCAACATGGAGGGAAAGTACCTTGAATATTGTAGATGGAATATTTTACTGAAACTGGAATATATATTTTACTGATGGAATTTTTTATTTTACGTTATTTGAATTTTAAAAACAATTTAAAATGCATTCATAGATATTTAAATAATTACATGGTTGAACCGGAAATCGAACCCGTTACACGAGAAAAATAATCACCCTGTAGCTTTATCATACCGATCGAAAATCTTCATCATAAGGATCATTTTTTGCTAAATAACATTGTGTCACAAATAAAAGGAAGACCATGAATTTTAACATTTTTAATACAAAATTAATCAATTTATCAAATGCTCAAAATACGTCCCTTCCTGTTGAATACAAAGTAGCACTCTTTTGATTATTTCATGGTTGTTTCTGAACAAAATTTCACATCAAATGTTTAAAATTCATGGTCTTCCTTTTATTTGTGACACTATGTTATTTAGCAAAAAATAATCCTTATGATGATGCCTTTCGATCGGTATGATAAAGCTACAGGGTGATTATTTTTCTCATGTAACGGGTTCGAATCCCGGTTCAACCATGTAATTATTTAAATATCTTTGAATGCAGTTTAAATTGTTTTTTTAAATTCAAATAATGTCTTCTTTCAGTAAAATGTTCCATCTACAATATTCAAGGTACTTTCCCTCCATGTGGCATATCCGTGGGACGCCCTGTGTATCACAGTGTATGAGTACATTTATCAAAGAAGCTCATTAGAAAACTTAATAACCATGAAATGAGGCACACTTAAACTTTTTTATAGTAACATAAAATATTCATTTCGAGGGACACTAAACGCCCCTAGGCGTAATAACTATAAACGTTTTATTGTGTCTCGTTTAAAGTTTTTCACTCGAATTATTTATTCGTTTCAGGATGCCATCTCAAAGTTGTGAATATCAAGAAGAAAAGTGATATTATAATTATAAGATAAATTATACTAACAAAATACCTTGTTTTATTAAGTGTTTGCTAGTGTCTGACCGAATATGGATTACAGCCTTAAAGGAAAACCGAAAAGAAGCTTCGGCTTTAGTCTTATTTTCGACAGAAAACAAAGTCGTAAACGAAAATTATCTAAGTCATTAAAAAAATATTTATATTATTTAAAATATTTTAATCAGCTGTATTCTGAAATCTAGTTTGTTTTTTTTACACCTAGGGAGTGAAGGAGCAAATATAGGGTTTAAAAGAAATAATACCTACACGATAAATCCACTACAGGATATAAAATTTAGTTTATTTCTTGTTGTTTTGATTCACCGGATATTGCCTTTACGAATGACGTGCGACAATTCACGAACTTCGAATTTTCGGCTTGGCCGAAGCTTCGGCTGGTTTATGGCCGAAACATAATTTTTTGGCGAAAACTAAAACGCAGCTTCAGTCGGTCACTAGTTATCTGTGATCAATGTGATCATTTAGTATTTTTATTATTTAAGAAATAGTACAAAATGTATCAATTAAGTACATTATATTTTTACTTTAAAGACATTTCACAACATAACCAGTATATATCTAGAGACTATGAAAATTGAAACTAACGTAATTGTGCGTTGTATCGTAATCTTTTTACTTCACATGAACGTGGTACAGTATCTTTGTCTCACGAAGCGACGCGCGCTTTACTAGTGGTAACCAAGTGTGCAAACACGCTGTAAGACAATGGCGAAGTCGGAAGTGTGCGTGTCCGTGAGTGTGTTATGTGCTGACGCTACTTTTCTTCACGCACACATTCACAGCGTGTTTGTACACTTGGTTACCACAAGTAAAGCGCGCGTCGCTTCGTGAGATAAAGATACTGTACCACGTTCATGTGAAGTAAAAAGATTACGATACAAGACATAATTACGTTAGTTTCAATTTTTATAGTCTCTAGATATATACTGGTTATGTTGTGATGTGTTTGTACACTTGTTTACCACAAGAAAAGCGCGCGTCGTTTCGTGAGATAAAAATACTGTATTCGTTATTAATAAAATAACTATTAATAAAACTAATAGAAGAAAATTACATTGCTGTATTTTTTAGATCCGAACGGTATTTTTTTCATAAGATAGGCCACGGCGTCGTCTTGTTGAGAGAGTATATCCAACATACCTGCGCTGGAATCAATCTCGCCCCAAGCCGCCATGTCCCAATGATCGGGGTCGTAGTCGGAAGCAGACTCGCTGTGTTCCAGTGACGTCATCGACGTTACTGAAGAGGTTGTCGTTGACATACTGCTTGATGATGGTTGCTCTGCAAGAAAAGCGAATTGAATCGTATAGAATTGCTGTCATCAATATGTTATGTTGATACAGGTAAAAAAAAAAAAGTGTCGCCAACCTGTCTCCCAAACTGGGCAAAAGGCTCACCAAATGAGTTACCTAATAATAATTTATTTTCTACCATAAAAGTTGCCATTTTGTAGTGTTTCCCCTAAACGAACCTTAAATAAAGGTACCATTCCGTATTAAACCGCAGGCGGCAACTGTTTTCTATGAATTTCTATGAAATATACCTTCCGCAGTTAGCGACACGTCGTTTGCAGTTACGGGCGAGCGACAGACGTGTAGCCCGACTGCAGACCAGAAGTTCTGCCAACGCTCGAGCGATAACACGTTTTTTTTATTTTCTATCCAACGACTCGAATTCGGGCTGCTGCCACCTGTGGTCGGGTTTGGAATCATGACTGCAGCGACATGCCACCGCGACATGGCTTCGTTCAGGTACCTTAACAATCGAATTCGATAGCGGTTGTGATGTGCTGGTGGGTGGACTTTTGTTAGGTTTTGTCCCTCTTTTAAAAACAATAATTGTAAATTCCTAGTTAAATATGAATAGCACCCGACTGCCCTAGAAGGAATCGTCTCGAATAACTGCTGAACCCACTCCTTCAAGTAAAATTGGCATGATATATGTTAAGCTTACCGAGAGAGCCAGGTTTAGAGAGCACAGACTTGGTATGCGACACGCGAGCGGTGTCGGAGTGCGAGCGGTAGAACTTGGCGGTCACTGCGGTCACCGCCCAGCCCGCCCATGTCGCCGCCGCGTTGCTGAGTGAAGGCGTCGCTGTGTGTACGTCCGCCTCTGTAGAATTAATGTCGGTGAGTATAAATACTAAAAGAGATTCGCAACTGTTAAAAACCAACGTGACGGCCTTGTGCGCAGAAACTTGCGATAATCTTGCGTAAACGCACAGTTTGAGTAGGGTGTGCTATTAGTACAATATGGAGCATCCATCCTCTACTTTAGGTTAAAGGCACAGTGATATCCCACCAAGGTTTTAACATTTTATTTGTGTTTTAACTGGAAACTGTTTATAAAACACATGAGAAACACACGTTAGTTATATTTGAACAAAGTATCTTACCCATTCCTTCTTTCAAACTGGGGTCTTCGGATACCTTCTCTAATTTACCGAGAAAACCTTTTATAGTTCTGAAAGCTGCGTCACGAACCTGTGAAAAATAGTTTTACATTGACCAATATCTTCTTTAAGGATTAGTTACAATTTAATTGCGGAATACCAATCTTTATCGGTTAGTAACTTATCACACTAAATATATTCATATTTTTTCTATAGAATATGGGATGTATTTAATGCAATTTAATGAAAAATCGGTGTTACCAGAAATAAGCAGTAATAAAATGCAACATACTTGTTTCTCCGGGTCATTAGTGAGGGGACATAACGCGGGCAGCACTCTATTCGCCACTTCAGCCAGTAAGAAGTACTGTTGCGTGGCAGCTAGTGCCAACACCCCTGCCTGTCTCGCCGGCGGGAAGTTGTCCCGGGTAGATCGTACAAACGCTGATACTAGAACTTTCTGTCGGATTTGAGGGTGCAAATGCTGGGCTATCTTGCCTAGGCAAACTGTTGTGTTGGTCCTGGGAAAATAGAGATTGTGTTGGGTGAAAGTATCGTTTTTTTTTTAAGTAAAAAAAGGCTGCTCGTAATTTTTACACAAAAAATAAACTCCCACGCCCATGCATGTGTTAGATAGTTTATTTTGAGGTTATTATAATATTAAAATATTGGTTGTTGTATAGTGACATCTGTCACACTTACGAAGCTTGAGACCAATGTAGAAGTAGCTCATTTGACTACGTATTGTGTTTACCTAAAAATTAACTTATCTTGTAAAATTCATTTAGATATTATGTCTATTAATTACCGAGTAATATTTAATGAGACATTTAGTATATCTTAGATTTTATATTGTTATTTTAATATAACAAAAATTTTCAAACGATTGTTACGTTTCAAACAAGGTGGGGTGACCTTGTTTACAAGAATCGATGTTATAAAAGACCCGCTTTCGGTGGGGAGTCAGTTTCTATTTGGCTTTTGAGCTGTGCGGACCGAATCAAGTGATGGAATAGTCAGTTACTCAGTAAATGTTCAGTTGGTTGGTTATAGTGCTGTTAGTGTATGGAATGTACCGATCAGATGTCACGTAAGTTAAGTAATTTGATATTATACTGTAATTATTGCTTATTATGATTATGTTGGTGTATTATTGCCAGTATTGCTATATTTATAATGTTGCTATTATTCTGAATCCAAGAAATAGAATAAACTGTTAACAATAAACGATAATTTATGGAAATATAAGAATTGTGTTGATAGAATACTGTAATATTGTTTCCATGGAGTTTCTTGTCCTTCTTCTCCGTGAAGACCTAGATTTGGAACGGACAACTAGCTTTCTGATTAAATACTGACAAGTCTAATTGAATAAATATCTAGTCTTGTCTTTCTGTGCTTTATTTTATGAAAACCATTCCCTACACAACTTATTCATAAGAACATTCATAAGTAACTAATAATCAGTAGTCATTCTGACATTCAAATGTTGCTATTTGGGTAATATCTATCCATATACTTATAGTGCCCACCGTATTTTCTAACACATGCATAAAAATCTACAATGGTGGTCACTTACCGAATACCACCCTGGTCATCTTTAGCCTGCAGTCGTGCAAAGTGTCGCAGAACCTCCACATTCAGGTTATTGTAGTTAAGTTTGGACGATAGGTGCACTATCGACTTGACCGTTTGCTCCCTGATGACGGGGTTGGTGTCCAAGAAACCGTGCACAACTTGAGGGAATATCTGGTCATTTACCTGCAACATAAAAGGGAATAAGTCTACCTATAGTCCATATCCACACTACACTTCTTATTAACTGTCTGTCTGTAAGTTTTGCACCTGCGCCGGCCCTGCGCTAGAACGTGGAGCGGTTGCTCTAGGCGCCAGATGGCAAGGGGCGCCAAAAAGGTAAATGCGAAAAAAAATACTGCGCAAAATAAAATTTTGATGGCACCTTTTGGTGCAGGAGTAGTGTTGCCAGATCAGATTTTATAAAATCCGTAAGCTTTCTTAATGTTAAAGAAGCAGGATTATAATAATTAGAGCTACATAATTTAAATTCAATAAGTGTTGACATTTTCTTTGACAGTCGTTACGAGTCGTCAGAAGCTCGAAAGTCTGACACCAGTCTTACCAAGGGGTTTCGTTTTACCCAGTTATTGGGTTGTGGAGGTCAGATAGGCCGTCGCTCCATGTAAAATACTGGTATTCAGCTGCATCCGGTAAATCCGGTTAGACTGGAAGCCGACCCCAATATAGTTGGGAAAAGGCTAGGCATATAGATTGGAGCCTGAACAGTGGTGGCCCAATGGTAACAGCCGTGACTCGTGACGTCGTAGGTTTGAACCCTGATAGGCGCATTACTTTGTGTAAATTATTTCATCACCACTGCTCTCAATACGGTGGAGGAAAACATCGTGAGGAAACCGGTATGTCCTAGAACTAACCTCAACGTAGTTGGGAAAAGGCTAGGCAGATTGACTGAAGTGTTGATATTTGCAATAAAAGTTGATTTTTTAATTGGGAATTATTATTTATTTAACATGAAACCGTGAAGTGGAAGCGTCGATTAATGGGCGCCGAAAGACAAATTTCTACCCTGATCAAGGGCTAAGGCTGGCGCTGCTTTTTACGCCTTAACAGCGGAACGGATTTCGATGAAATTTGTCACATAGGTAGGTAGACCATGGTCTGGGTTACATACGATACATTTTATCTCAGTAATACGTTTTCGTGGGATGATTTCCAACCTTCACGCGCGCGATGCCGCGGGTAAAAGCAAGTTTTAGTTTTAGTTTTAAAAATTAATATATTTTGTTGTGCAGTTCCTGATGTAGCGGAAACACCGCCACATACGAACTACGCAACAAACGTCACACAATTCCAAACATAGATAAGACTATAAGACTATCCAAAATCAACTAACGGGCAGTTGCCCGCCAGACATAACACCCGTCTGGTTGGAGGATCCTCCCCTTTCAATAGAGGATGAGTGAACTTTACACCCTGTTCCTCATACCTCTAAACTGATATTAATTTTGTCTGATCATCTGCCTACAGCTGTCTCTTTCTGGATATGAGATCGTAGCCGTTAGACACGATGATTGGCCAATCATCGATTCATTGCCAGCCATAAGATCCTTTGGACGTTTAGATGATGAATATATTATAATTAACAAAAAAAAAATTGTCATTGATAACGTGAATTTTTTTAAAGGACTCCAAAGAAATTTACTGTGTTCATTTGATACTATCGAATATTTATGCTTTTTACGTAACAATGACGGAATTTCGTACACATCCGTATTAGATATGGCGCGACAAACACGCGTTTGTTTTGGAAAGATAAACTACAACAAAACGTGAAGTATTCAACTGGACACGTATGTTGGAATGAGGTCTACACTTACGGTTTTTCTAAATAAAACACTGATTAAGTATGCTTTTTGTAAATGCTTGAATTTTTAACCTAACAACAACTTCAGGTTTTGGCTGATTTAATCAGTTTTAAATAGGAGTTATTCTTCGTGTCTTGTGGTAGTTGACACAAACTATACGAGGATAGCCCATATCGTATTTGGTCAAAGTAGCGGATCCAGGGCGGCTAACGGGCTCAAGCCCCTCCTAAAAGCATCTGAGTTCTTCCGTGACAAATCTTAAAGTGAACGTGATATTATTTGATTTAACTTTTTAGCAAGCATTACACAACCAAAAGTACAATTGTCATCGATATTGTAACCTTAGGTACGTCATCCTATGTTTTCCATTGAGGATTTGCGAAAAGTAATCCGAGGAGGCTTGATAAGCATTAAGCAAAATAAAATGTTGTGTGCTTATTACTGTTTACTTTGCTAAAACCTATCGTCAGCGGGGTCAAGCCCCTCTCAATCCCAAACGATAATCCTGGATCCACCACTGGTTGGCCAGCCAGTCAGATAGTGGTATAGTTTGACCGAGACCGCTGTTCCGCGCCTTAGGAATGCGCGGCGAGACGGGGATAGCGTTGACGAATGAGCGGCGGGCGGAACGCTGCGCACCGTGAGCATTGACGAATATGCGGCCTGCACTGCCTCCAGTCTCGCCACGCGCATACTTAATACACGGAACAGGCGGACTCATTCAAACTATAGCAGAGCTGACTGTCTAGGGTGCATTAACGCTTTGAGGGACTAAACGCCCATACGAGTAATAACAATTAAACTTCTATTACGTCTCGTTCAGTGTCATTTAAAATACATCTAGAAACTATGTAGATATTTACTTACAGTGGCATTCTGTAAATGCATAATGAATTGGTCTAGTTGCTGCAACAGTCGGGATCGCGTTGTCCTGTCATTGGAGGCAAATAGCTTTATTACGCACGGCACTATTTGCTTCTGGTAGTCAGCATCGTCAAGCAGTTTACCCAACTGAAACAAGCACAAATATGACTATGGGTATGACTATGAAATTGTTATTTTACAAGGGCATGTATAGATTTTTCACTTGGTTCTTGTTTCTTGAAGCGATTATTATTTAGTCAGCTGAAACAATGTTTGAATATTTACATACACAAGTATAATTTGTGAGAACACTTGCACTTACTCTTTAATGGGCTAATAAAACAGAATTGCTCCACTTATAAATACATTAAACAAGCCAAATTAACAAGTGGTCCAAATCTTTATTGATCTGTGTCCTACTTTCCTAGACATAAATTGATATCGTATAAGACAGTACTTTATTATTATTACCTTAAACATGGGAGCCAAAACGAATGACCCAGCGTCTCCATAATGAAATGCTGTCAGCAGTTGTGGCAAGATTTTGTGGACACATACAGCTTCTGGGAAGCTGTCCAGGTAAGAACTCAGTGTGGAGAAGAACTTGCCTTTCTCCACTTTGTCCTTGATTTGTATCTCTTCAAGAAATAGCATAGTGTCTATAAGATCGTTTTTGAAGTAGCCTCCTAGTTTTCTACACCTGAAATAGTTTAAATTGGAGTGTTTAGGATCTTTGAGGTTTATTTCAGTCTTGATAATCACTATCTACCAGATAAATAGATAAAACAGAAGATAATTTAGTGACTTTATTTGCTCAAGTTAGCTAAAACTTAGTAAGTATTAAGTTTCAACTTATTTGGTTTTTAACTTATTAAGTTTTAACACACTACCTTATCATCAATAATGCCTTTTAGCTTCAACTTTACAGACCATAAAATTCAATTATTGTTGGTACAAAGAAGGCTTTATTGAACAATCAAAAGAACAAAATCAATGAACAATAAAAATTACTATGATTATAAGCACATTTGGCAGAGTGATTAGCAAAATAGCAATCATAGTTTGCTGTATCATACAGAAACATTTAAAAAACAGTGCTCTCTGGTGGTAACCTACTGTCCTACACAGTCCCCCTGTTTGGCATAGACATTATTTATGGTACTTTTTCTTGCACCACCTCAAACCAACAATCATGGTATACATTCAAGTTATTGCTCACCTTGTAATAATATCAGCAGGATTGGGCCTAGATGCAGGGTTAGCACTGACCAGTTCACAATATAATGTGCATAGCTGCTTTGGTATGTTGTCAGTTGTTTTCAGAGCTGGTTGGTTCTTTAGGGGCCCATCATATGCCTCCCATATTAGGCACCCTAAACCCCACATGTCTGAGGAGCTGTTAAAAAGACATACCTATTATTGTACTTTAGTGATTACAGACTTTTGTCATAGATTTTACAGATATTATTAGATTGTAGATAAGATAACAATTATGAAGCTTTCAATTGTGAATAATGCATGGTTATAAGTTGACTTTCTTCACATATTAGTTGTTGTAAGATATTTTCTACCCTTTTGCTCTGATAAAATTATAAAAGTCAATTAAAAGTTCAAATTGCTGATGGTTCTAGTATGCTCATAGATCAAGAACAACCATAGTTAAACAGCAAATCGTAAAGGGATAGCAACTTAAATACTAACCACTTAGTAACGGTTTTCAATTTAGCAGGATCCTTCTTCTCAGGAGGATCATATATTTCAAGCGCTGGCAATATTTTGATAGGTATAGGGTTGGCTGTATCCGTTCCCTGGGCGGTGAGAAACTCGAACCCACCAAGTTTCCATTCTCCCGCTAAAGTTACAAACACGGAGTACAGGCACACATTATTGTGCCTCATATTGCCATCATTATTTAAAAATGATAATGCTCTCTGTAACATGAAGAATGCCAGATTATTATTGCTAGTAAAATGATTCATACATTGTCAGCGGCCAATCAAAGCCAAGCATCAATTTATTACCAATACTTTTCCACAACTTTTTATTGATGGATCAATTAGATAATTAAGCAAGAAGATATATTAACTTTGAACGGTTTGTAATAAACTCTAGTACGGTTACTTACAGTGATTTGAAATATGCCCCACGAAAGAAATAACTCCTTCTGTGGACCTTCAAGTTTTGGTTCCTCTAAGTGCGTGGCTAGAGGCTCTACGTACTCAGTAGCTACATATAAAAATTTCTCAGTTTCACAGCTATCTAAATAATGTAAAAGGCTAGGGTGTCTCATAGTCTTAAGTTTCTTTAGGGAGGCCTTAGCTATGTCAAAAAGTGTTTCAGAATGCTTCTGAACGTCGAATAAAAATATTGATACTTCATCCTGCGTGCCTCTCTTCTTGCCCTTGTGTAGTGTCCACACACTTCTATCTTCTAATCCAGGCACAGGATCTCCTATTTCGTAAGGAAAGTCCTTCGTAGGATCCCGAGAGAAAAACGACCACATTATGAACTAATAATTATTTTTCACGACCTATACACATATCTTTCCGTACAATCCACTACAACTCGTGTGCAAAATACCATAATCTTCAGAAATATATATTTACTGATGTGGATAATTAAATTACGAGTTAATTTACAAAATAAAAATAAAAATTATTTTATATTCACGATTCACAAAGTGGTGACAAATGCAAATCTGACAAGTGACAACACACGATTTACAGATTAAAAAAGTAATACAATCGCCATCACAACAGTTAAATAAATATAAAAAATTATGCAATTACAACCAACAACAACAACCCATTCAAGTCCAGCCAGGTAAAAATATTTATTTGCATGATGAGGAGGTTCATTTAAGTAAGAAAAACGTGGATAGATTCCAATCGAAATTATCCAAGAATTTTCAGAATGGTGCATCCCTATCTTGTCATTATCAGCTGTGTGGCGTTTCAGGTTTTTACATTATTCAGCATCATTGATGTCAATGTCAAAATTGTCGAATTTATTCATTCAAATTGAATTGTGGTGGTGTGTCAAAATCAGTGTGCAGTCGAAGAAATAATTATTTTGCTTTTTCAATTTTCTGCTCGATTATGACCTATTAAATAAGAGAACTGAATAAGAATAACAAAATCAGAGCTCACAAAGTGGTTTGATTTTCATTAATCACCATGTCTAAGTCAGTTGCTCGGTTAAAATCTATGAAGAAAGTTGCGGATAAAATTGACCATTCTTCTAAATTAAGAACCAATATCCCTGCTGGTATGGCTGCAGCAGGGCCTCCTTTAGGTCCTATGCTTGGTCAAGTACGTATTTCTTCGTTATAAAGTATATTTGATAAGTCAACGAATGTTGTAATCATAACCTATATTTTTATTTACTTCAGCGTAATATCAATATAGCAGCGTTTTGCAAGGACTTCAATGAGCGCACGGCGAACATAAAGCCTGGTATACCTTTGCCGACGAGAGTGAGAGTGAATGCTGATCGTTCCTATCAACTTGTTATTCACCAACCTCCAGCTTCATATTTCCTAAAGCAAGCTGCTGGTGTTAGTAGAGGTGCTATGGAACCTGGTAAGTTGCCCTTAGTAATATATTTAGAAAGTTTTTGCTCTTTCTTTTCCAGGACAAGACAGTCAGATTCGTTTTTTTTACTACATTCTTAAGTTTTGCTCCTTTTCAGTGAATAGTGAGAAGATCCATCATATTTCTGACATTTCCATTGTTATCATGCACAGACCTTAAAGAAATATGTATTAATTATAGTTCGATTCAAACTTAATGGGCGGCTCGGAAGTTAGTTATTGGCTGCGCAGTACCCCACCCCTCACCCCCGCTGATCCATAAATTCGTTACTGCGCAGCGCCTCGCCTCTTGTTCCGAGCCGCCATTAAGTTTGAATTGGGCTGTACCTACACTTCTTTAAATAAATATTGTTGTGCTCTTATATATTCTCATTTTCAGTCAGGGAAACAAGTGGAAAAATAACATACAAGCATCTTTATGAAATAGCAAAAATAAAGTCTCAGGACCCACCACTTGAGTGGAAATCTTTGGAAGAGATCTGTGTTATGTTGATAGCTACAGCAAGAACTTGTGGAATTGAGATAGTCAAGGATTTGGACCCTAAGGTATGAATACTTTGTCTTCATTATGACCTATCAATGTTCTTGGATACTTCTTATTTTCAATGTTTATTACTAAACAATAAAAAAAAAACAAAGATATAAATTGATGAGACTATATTTTCATACAATAAAGAAGAGGCAGCAGCATTTATACCCAATCTTTGTACCAAACATGATAATAATAGAAAACTACCATTTATTGTAATGGTCATCAAGTAGGTCCACACTAAACACTGGATATTTATGGGCTGCAATGATTTAATACTGCTAAGGGCTTCCCACAGTTAGTGGAAATGTTACATGTATACACATTTATTGTATATTAGCTGTAGTTTGGGAATTATACATCAAAATAAGGTCTAAAAGCCTTTACATTGTTATTTTTAACTATGAAAAGTGTAAGCTGTAGCAAAAGTATGATTTCTTATATTTAAATAAATCTTATTTCCAGGAATATGGAGAGTTCCTTGAAGATAGGAAAAAAGTTGTAGAAGAGCAAAAGAAGGATTTACGAGAGAAACGAGAAGCCAAGATGTTGAGAACAGCTTAATTTTATAATTTAATACTTACAATTATAGGTAGTGAATGTTACTAGGGAATAGTTTGAAATATAAGAAATCAGTTTTAAATATAGTGTTTTATTTTAAATAAAACAAAGATATACCAAAAAATTCTTTATTAACGATCTAAATGATCATGCCTTTGTGTAGTTCACCTAACTTTTAAGATATAGGGATAATTTGTAGATGCAAACCGTCAATGGATATTGTCGAGTTAATAAGTTTTACTAACTAAAAAAACCTTTTTGTAAAGGTATTATGTAATCAAAACATGGCACAGATAGGCATTTAAAAAATGATTAAGCATAGAAGAAGTTTGCTACCAAAGGTAGTTTGTCATAAGACTAAATTATTTACTAAGAGATTTACACAAGGAACAACTAAGATAATATGTACATCATATACATATCAGTCTACAGACGTATAAGCTATCTCTAAACGACAATGTACATTAATAGATATACCCACAACACCTAGAACCATATCACTTTGTGAGCACCCATATGACATAACTCTCATATAATAATTTAATTTTCGATAATTGTAATCAGTAACCACAAACCGAGCAAGACATCTTACAAGGAACATTTTACAACTATCAGTATCACATATAAGACAGTCTCTTAAGAAGTTTCCTTAGAGTACAACCAAAACACTTAAAAAATAAAATTTGAAATCTCTTTATAAAAATATGCATTAAATATGCTTCTTTAAATCCTTAAAAGTAATCAGGCGTTTATATTCTTACCTACAAGACAGAAAAATAAATATTTTAACATTGTAACATAATACTTGCCTAAGTATAAGACGGATTATGCTTGCGATGTATGGTAACTTGTGCATAAGATAAATTCGTGTTAGCAGCCCTATGCTATATAAATATGAGTGTCGTAACTAAGACCTACCTATTTGTACTGTAAACAAAATTTTGTACTTTTGTTCGAATACTGTTCACAGATCAACAAGTGCGTGTACCAAAAAGTCATTGCCAACGGTAGAATATTACAGCCATCGAAAAGTAAAGATATCAGCAGGGTATGTTAGATGTGTGCTCCGAGCGTTTCAGTCTGGGTGAGTTTGGTAACACTTCTGGCAACTCTGTGACCTTATCAATCGTGAAGTCTGGCAGATCGGAAGACTCCATGTCCTTTTGCAGCGGAATCCACACCGTGCCACCTAGTTCTGCTTCTATTCCTCCCTGAAAAGGAAAATAAACGATGATTTTAAGATCATTTTCTAAGCATAGCCTTCTTATAGGCTAGTGCTATTTTTATTTGTACCGTTTTCTAGAACAATGAAGTTTTTATTATTTTTTATTTATTTAATTTAAATTTTACTAAAACTATTTGCACATGTAAAAATAACCGTACATAGGCGGGCTTAAAGCCCACCGCAGACGTAGCTATAATATATAATTATAGCAAGACATTACGATATATCTTGCATAGTAATCTTCGAGTGACAGATGGAGCTATAATAATTATATTTCTCGTACGCACCAAAAACTACACAAAAAAAAAAGCAAAATCAACATAGACGTATTATAGCTACGTCTGTGACGGGCTTTAAGCGCTCTTTTCTCAAGGGATAATATTTATTAAGACTGATAAAAACCGTTGTGTTTAAGTCAACAACAGCTATAAGCAGTCTGTCATCACTTTTCTATTCGAATCGTGGAAGGAATAACTTTAAACAATGTTATGATTGTTGGCGAGGGCTCAACAACGTAAAATCGATGCGCTCGCGGGGCTGCCATTAAAGGCATGTTGCTTAACGCCCTGCGACCCAAGGACGTTGTTATGGAAACGACCTTGTTTACAATTAGTTTCCGAGTAGTTTTCATGTCTTACGTAACCGCGTAATACTCTGAAATTTAGATTACTAGCGGTTCCAGCGAATTCGTCTGCGTGTATTTTATATACGAGTATTTTTAATACAAATAAGTAGGTATCTAAGACGAAAACTTTAATCGAACGTTATGACTACTTATGACTAATAGGAATTTGTCATAACGTTCGGTTCAGTGATTTAGGCGTGAAAAGGTAACAGAAAGAGACAGAATTCCTTTGCATTTATATGCTTAGTATGGATGTGGTCTCACATAGGCCAAATATGAGCAAGACTAAAATATGAATTAGGTAAGTAGGTACTTAGTTTGTCCAGTTCAAAACAATTACTACTGACCTTGATATCAGTTTCCAACTTGTCTCCAACCATGATGCACATGCGAGGCTCGACGTTGAGCATCTTGCAGGCCTCCAGGAAGATGTGCTGGTCGGGCTTCTCCCACGGCAGGTCGCCGGACACCAGCAAGCAGTCGAAGTACTTGCGGACCCCTAGCCGTTCAATCTTCTGCCACTGAGCCCGAGACGGCCCGTTCGTGATCAGACCGAGTAAGTAATCCTCCCTGTCCACATTTATTCACCATCCTTTTGTTATTTCTAGCTGCCTCTCATGCTGAAACTCAGCACATTATACAACAAAGCCAAATGGTCTTGCATACTGCAATTGTTCGAGCAATTAACAGAACTACAATAATAGTTACGATGTCTCTAGCCGCACCAACGAGGTTGCGACTCTCGTGTTTCAAACAAATGAAACGCATGTTAAGTGCTATTGTTTCAATCATGGAAGGTAACTATTGCAGTCTAGCAAGAGAATTTAAGATAACACACACATCATGGAAATTGGCACATTACTTCAAGTGCAATTCATACTGTCAATATAAATTCCACAGGAAATAAAAAACTTAGGAACTAGAGATATGCTATGTTGAGAAAAGATTAAATAAATTAATGTTTAATAAGGTATTTTAGTAATTTATAAAGGTATCTCAAAATAGCATATTTATTTAGGTTTAAAAAGACAATGGAGATACTTTTAATAACTCTAAATCAATCTTGTAACTACATCAGATTATGCAAGAGGGAAGTATTGATACATTTATTTATAATAAATTTCAAAATTATCTCCATTGTTTAACTGAATTTTCTGAGGTAATGTATTACCTTCGCCGTGATGTACTCCCTCATATATTTTACAAATACAATTCAAACCTAAGTGTTGCGCACGCGGCGCCCCGAGTTTACTCACTCGTTGAGCAAACACTGAACTGTTGAAAAACAAGTCATTTATTAGCAACATGCGCTCAAAGCCAGCCCAATACACTTGCAAAGGCATCTGTGAAATATCTATCAATACTTTATGTGCACAGCTTTGTTTAACTATATCTATTTTTCGTGATTTCTAAATTTACTTTTAAATACCACTGATTTTGGGCTGTTACTGTTAACAAGTGTCAAATTATGCCTCCACAATGTTTTGGTCCTGACTTTGTTATGATATTGACAAATCAGTATTGCGCTGATTATTCATAGTCTTATGTGGCATGCACGATCCAATGAGAGTTACGAAAGAATCTAAAAATACTCGTAACACTAGTGAAAATGCGAAGTGGGCAGGGCGTGAGCGATGCTAAACATGAAACTTTTCTGAAAAATGACCAAAACAATTTAGTACCACATAACACCATGCACAATTTAAGTGGTAGCAGGTGAATTGTTCTGAGATCAAGCGTTATTTAAATAAAAAAGAAAGAAGATAATAAAATATTTCATTTCAATACACAACTGCCATACCTGCCATCCCAACAGGGTTAGGTAGAGGTCGTGAAATTATTTCCTTATCACACTTACACTTTACTCCTCTTAATCTTAGAACAACGTATATTTCCGCTATAATTGCAGTAATTTCTTTGTTTCATATTGACATAAACTTGGCCAGAGAAGTCAGTATAAAACACGAAGAAATTGCCAGTTAAAATTATTTACAAATAATAAATAACATAAAATTACATCATGGAGAAATATTTGTTAGTTCGGTGATATCCCTTGGTCAATATTTCTTCATAACATGTAACTAAGTAAGTAAAATGTAACCAACGTACCGCAGTGTCTCCAACAGGTGTATTACTTCGTGTGTTAGAGCCAAACACTGAAACCTTAATTTTACCCATTCGGTTGATATATTTTCTGTAAAAGAAAAATATTACACTATTTAAATAGCCATATTATTTTTAAGTACAAGGTAGAAATCTAGGAAATATAGGTCCAAGTATGTATTAAAAGTTATTTTCTCCAAATGTTTGATGCTTCCATAAATGAATAGCGAGTACCTTATGGGGTAATGGCGCTGGCTCATTCGCACAGGATATCCAAGTATAAGACTCGTAAATCATCGCTGTAAATGTGGCATTATCTAAACTCCACGCATACACGTGCGCCTTGCCATGAAATGTTTATAAATTGTGTACAAATGGGTGAAGAACTCCTTGGCACATGCCCGGGCGTCGAATTCGAGGCATTATGATATCGAATTGCTGTCCGATGCTCTACCATTTGTGACACAAAACTGTCAACAACCTTTCTTTCAGTACTTGTAACAGTGTGAGCTGAGCAAAATAATTGTACTACATATTCTTAGTTTTTTTCAGTTTTCAGTGTTCCCAATCGTCACGTCATTTCCATTCATTATGCGGTGTCTTTTTACAATTATTTATAGCTGCGGCTACCGTTCGTTTATAAATCTCTTGTGTGCGCCCACGCTTAGCAACGAAATGGTAACATTTTACGTAGAAGATGAAAATATATCATCACGCAATACATGTGTTTGGTGTTTACATTAATAGAAGGTGTAGTCAGTTGTGCTAGTCATTGGAAGTACTTGTAGGTTTGTACTTTCGTTCGGACGTATCAGACGTAGAAGTGCATTCACATTCTAGGCTCGGTGCCAAGTCTAATCGTAAAAACTATTTCGTCGAAGTATACGGACATGTCGGTAATAGACGGCGCACTCTCTTTGTCACCGTTTGGCACTTAGATGTAGACGTTGAATAATGTAAATGTAGGGTGTCCACAGATATATGTCTATCTATATCTGTGAGGGTGTCTGTTACTCTACCTACAGGCGCTTAATTAAATTATTGGGTAATGATTCTGTGATACTACATTGTGCACAAAGCATACCTAATCATATAATTAAGTGCGTTTATCATACAAGTTAGTAACGTCGCAAATAGCTGTCAAATATGTACCTGTTTTGATTAATTTGCTTAACTAAAATATTGATTATGAAATGCAATAATTAACGTAACACCGAATGTTTAGTTTTAGATGTAAAAAAATTAGGTATATTATATATTGGATACTTTCCAAATGCCTTTTTTTACACCTATAACGGTTACAACAACAAATTCAATGTTATAATTGCAATTCATTATTCATATTCTAGTTCGCTATTACCCATATTTCTTATTTCCATACAGTAATATTGGGAATACAATTAAAACAGCGAAATATTTTACATCTTTTCGCGACGTTGCCCACTGTCAGAATAAACGCTCTTAGTCATGTTTGTTGAAGCATGTTGTTGATACTGCTCCTTGTGTTGCATTTTGAATTTAATTTCTGCAATTCACAAAATGAGCATTACATCTGGCTAATTAATGCGATGTTACCTTGAGTTCTGCTGACACTAAAAGGGAATAGAGCATGACGGTGCACATAACTTTATTTGCACATAAACAAGTGTGAATTATTTTCACAAATTCTGTAATATGGATTTTACTTGTGCCAAACGACATAATGTACCTTTACAGCATGTAGGTTTTGAGTGAAATATCTGCGTTGTAATCATTTCAAATTTCAAGGTAGTTTCGTGTTATATTGATGATTTACTAACTGCGCCCAAGGCTGTTTTCGCGTGTGGATTGTTTTTAGTTTCGTTCACGTATAAGGTATTAGTTCTATCGGCCTTTCACATTTATTTTGCCTGTGATTTTGCATCACAGTGATCTTTATTTTAATCTTTAATGTGTTAGCTATAAGGTTGTTAATCATAATTCTATTGGTAGCAGTCAGAGGTAGACAGCTGTGAAAGGGCTGCCCGGCTGTAGGTACGATACAGTCTACATCTGCCCGACAGTAGTCAGTTGGTTGAAAAAGGAGCATCTGAACATTCTAGAATGTTCAAATGCTCCTATTTCAACCGACTTTTACTATAGGTAAGTTTATATAAAATTCAGACTTCTGATTTCTTTAACACTGCCCAGGCATCGAACCCAGGTTCCCACACTTGACAGTTGCGCTTGCGACCACTAGGTCAACGTTATAACCCATAAATAATATGTATTGCGTTCGCGATTTAGTTTCAAAATATGTAACCAAATATATGTTATTGGAAAAACAACTTTAAAAACCCACACACAAACTTCAGTTTGAGCTACAATTTCATTAATTAATATGAATTTTTCAGTGGTAAGTACTAGTCAGTCTGAAATCAACTTAATAATTGGGGACAAGGATTTGAATAGGATATAATAAAGTAAGATGAATACTAACTGGCGATATGTCTATAGTTCTTTGGCAGGCAGTTTCGCCATAGGTGAGCCGGCCACTCATCCAGAGCGTATGTGTCATCATCAGGGCGGGCTCGGAAGGCACGGAGGAAGTTGGTTCCGCTCTCCACTGCCACTTCCTGAGTCAGCCCATATTGCTGCTGCAGAATCTCTATAATCTGGACAATAATAGAAGAGTTTAAGCATTATTCGAAAGGGTAATTCCTAAAACAATAAACAACGTTAAATATGGTGGCAGCATCATTCTGGCTGCAATTATTTATCCATTAGTCGACACATAACATAACGCCTGTTAACCTCAAAGGGCTAGGCAGAGGTGTATCTTTAGTACACCCAAATTTCCCCAGTGGAAGTTGTTATGTTTAAGTCCCATGTATGTGTCCCGGTCCCTTATGGCCATCAATCGGACACAAATCCAGACTCCGGGCTGGTACTGAGAAATTCAAGATGAAAAAAAAAAACCCAATAACACTTTGTCCGACCTGGGAATCGAACACAGGACCTCATGCTCAGCAGTAGCGCTTGCGACAACTAGGCCAACGAGGCAGACCATTAGGCTGCCTGTCCACTGAAGCGGAGAGGAGAGGAGCGGAGCGGAGATGTGCCAATATTAACCAATTGAATCGAAACTCCGCACCAGAGGTGCGATTCTATTGGTTAATATTGGCATTTCTCCGCTCCGCTCCTCTCCTCTCCGCTTCAGTGGACAGGCAGCCTTAAAGTATTTCCTTACGGACATGTTAATTTAGTAATCGATGTTGCATGTCCATTGTCCTCATTGATTACCTAAGTTCATTGGGTTAGGACTATTTAAAGATAAAATTCTGCCGGAAATGAGACTTGGTTCCGAACTTCCGACGGTACAGTTACGAGCATAATATACTCAAGATTCAAAAGCTATTTTCTCATAGAGTAGGTATACCTTGATAGATATTTTATGGTGTTACGAACATAGTTTTTGCGCAACCATACTGTTATGAAATAAAGTCTTTTTCTTATAGTTGCCATTGTTATTTCACGAGAAAAACGCTCGTGACTGTACCTTCTACGATTATTATACAAAGGCGTAGTTGTTACGTGAAAAGCTGTGATAAGAAGCGAGATGCATATTCGTTATAGAACCATGTGTTTTGTGCACTTGACGTGGCTTGCTCTGGAAGTCTGGAGTGGTTTGTTTACTGTGAGCTTTTTCTAGCCTGGAAACTTCCCATAAAACAAGAATAAAAACAGATATCACGCCTGACACTAGAGGTGACCAGTCTGCTAATCCAACATAGATCAACGTACCATTATAGCATGCAAGCTTGTTCTTGGGTAGAGAATAAACGAGGTTTCATCTAAATTATTAATGTTGTTATTTTGTCCCAACAATGTATCGTTTGACCTCATTCTGGAAAAAACTCCAGCGGTTCCACTCTATCCTCAAGGAAAGGCGAGAAAAATTACTTAGGATCGTGACGTAACTTTGTGCAAGACGTGCGCATGCACACGTACCGTATACCTACTTAGCTATTAAGTTTCGTCATCATATTTTGTGTGTAGAATAATCTATCACAAGAGGCCCACGTTAATTAAATGAGCACTTAATTAACACCTGCAGTATCTGGCAGCACCTAGTATGACGAAAAATATTAAAAGTATGTGGGGAGATGTGTGAAGCATTTTACTTGTTCCACTGATTTTAATAAGTACCTAGTTCAGCAATCTCACATTTCCTGTAATTCTGTTGAAAATCTCTACATGTTGTTGCATGACATTTGTATCTGAGGAAGTGTCTGCTCCAGGAATAGCGTCGGGTCAACGTTCCAAGCGTGGCGTGGTTCACTCACCTGCCGTTTGGCAGTTGGCACACTGCGCGTGAAAACTGATACCGCGCGGTTTAATGAGTTGTCTACAAACCTGTGTCATGTTATGCCTCATCTACGAAGATTAGATGCTATCTACGACATCTTATGTACTAGGTGCGCTGTTCAAAAGAAAAATGGTTCTAAGTAATTGTCAGTACCTAGATCTAAAGTGCTAATTTTCACTGTAGCTGTGTGTGGTGCCTGAATTTAGTAAAAAAATATTATCTTTAGAACTTTAAAACATTGCGTTTAGTACATGCCTTTGGATACTTTCTACAAGATTAAATAAAAAAAATAGACTACAGTTCACATTAAAAACTTTATTGAGTACCAAACAATATTATTGTTAACCAAAAAAACAGAAGTAGTAAGTAACCAGTGAAATAAAATTATATTACAGACATGACACTTGTGACAAAAAAAATGTACAGTAAGTTCTTAAAACAATTGAAGCTGTGAACAGTTAGTTAAAAAGAATAAGAACATACAGTAATTACAAAAACAATTTTAAGTACTTTGTTGTAAAAATGTATTATAATGTAATGTTTAAAGTTTGTATTGTATGTAAAAAACAAGTAGGTATTTCACCTACCTATGAATTTAAATAATTATTTAATCACCAAACAATTTTTTGCCCAATTCCATTAATCTGTGATTCCTGCACATCTTAAGTGCACCGGCTTTCTTCAAAACTGGGATAACAGTTTCATTGGAATCTACTAGCCTACAGAGGAAGTCCTCAAATGCTGACTTCACATTGGGTGGGAGAGTACCAACTTTAACTTTAGTCAGCATTTCAGCAATACCCTGAGCCCAACCACTCTCTATGGCAAACTCTGATATCCATGGCACCATTTCAAGAACTCCACTCATAGTCTGCATGCCCAAGAACCACAGGTCAGCTATTTCATTCCAGTGTTCTTTATAACTCATTGATACAACTAGTGCAGTGGGGTCATTTGACTCATCAATGTTGTATGCGTCCCACAGGAATCTGATTGTTGACTGGATGTATCTGCATATGGAGAAGTCATTCTTCTTCACTTTACTAGCTTGTTGTTTTAGTAAGAGTAAGCCCAGCACTGCCAGATGTCCATGGAGAACTAAGTTTTCAGGTATGTCCTTCAGCTCGGGTAAGTCATTGAAGATGAACTTGAGTAGTGTGTTGAACAACATACTGGTCTCAACAACCTTGGGAGCCAGCACTGTGAGGTTCATGAAAATATTGCAAAGGCTGACCATGGCTGCTCTAGAATCCTTCATGTCTTCTAATACTTGAGGGTCTAGTTCACGGGCAGGCAAATTTTTAACTTTTCCCCTCTCAGATTTAGGTACAAGTGGTTTCTTGTAATGTACAATTGACCAGTGGAAACACATGGCTTCATAGAGAATATCTTCTTGTTTAAGGTTTAATACTATGGCTCTGGCCTTGTCTTCAACTACCAAGTGGCACAGAGCTGGCAACATTAAGCGAAGTAGATCAATCTGCCCCATTAGATTGATGTCAGTTTCCATAGCTTCACCTTCAGACTTGTTCTTTTCAGCCATCTTCCTGGCTCTGTGAGCATGGAAAGAATCATTTGCCAGGGTGAACATGAATGGCAGCAAGGTGTAAATTTGTTCCCTCATGGCTGTTGTTTCTTGAGCAATCCAAGCAACCAATACTCTGACCATCGCACAAACATAAACTTTTTCAGCATCAGGTAGTTTGTCTTTGTTCTTATCATTGAATACTTTAGTCAACATTGACACTATGGCATTAAAGGCACCCTTGAGACCCGTGTAAACAGATTGCTTCTCTTTCTGTTCCAAGTCCAGTTGATCTGTGGCCATGTAATTAATAGATAATTCTAGTACAATAAAGCAAGCTGTTACTAATTCAGCATTGGCATATGCTTGTTTGAAACTCCTGTCATCCAGTTGCATTCTTACTTCTATGGCACAAAGTTGTTGCAGCAGCAGGAAAAACTTCTTTGGATTCTCTTCATCATTTAATGTCCACTCAATGCCGAGAAGATCAACAATGTTGGCAGCCAATTTAAGAGAGGGATCCCTCTGGTTTTTACCAATTTTGCTGGTGAGTATGTCATGAAGAGCTTTGTAGATACTCTGGGGCCATGTTTCTTCTGTGGAGCTAGGTACAACTGTGCATTTGTTGCAGCTGTAGAGAAGTGCACTCAAGACGGTAGCTAATTCAAACTTTCTTTCCGATTGGTCGGTGGCAAAGTCTAATGCTATTTTATTTACCAGAGCATGGAAAGGTTTAGGGTCATCACCCCAAGCAGTAGGTCCATACCTGCTCACTAGCTTCACAAGAATGTTAAGGGCTTCATCAGTCTGGAAACTTTGATTCGAGTAAATTTCTGACATTTTAGTGATGGCACCAACCTCGATAAGGGCTTTCTGGCCGGCCTCATGTTCAGCAATACACTGAAGGCACGTGTATGCTTCACTGACAATGATGAGATCATCATCATAGTCTTCACTTTCTGATTTCTGCACTATTTCCAGGAACACAGGTATGTTGGCAAGCATTTCAGGATGTGTTGCAAGTTCAGGATCATTGCAGAAGGTGGTAAGCACTGAGAGAGCCACTGACTTGTACACAGATGGTGGGCAGTCATCCTGCACGGAGTTGCTTGTCAGCAGCTTCTTCAGGAACTTGAATCCAATGGCTTCGAAGAGTGCTTTCTTGGCTTGCGATTGGCAGTCCTTACTTTTCACAAGTTTAGTCACCATAAAAAGCGCCGCGAACTTCTCTGTATCGCTTTTGGCGGCTTTTAGTATTAGTACACATTTCTTTATCGGTTCCGATATCTCACCCATGATTACGAAACACACGACGCGATCACAAAGCGCAGTAGTGAGCGCTCCACTGAACGAGCGCTGGCTCCGCAGTTGAATCGCTCCGACAGCGGCTCGATCTACATCACGTTTATAATTAGCGTGAGTTCTCTTCCAAAATATCTAATTCTGGACGTCGAGCTCGCGTTCTCCAACTATGAAACACTATTTTTAAACACACGCTGGAACGTGAACGTTAAACACGCGGGGTGCAACAAGCAAACCAGCGGCTCCTACCACGCTCCTACCAACCAACGACGTAAAAACTTGCGATTGCGAGATAGGCACCACGATGACAGCGCGCGCACTTCGTTCCGAACATAATCCATGACCGTGGCAATGTCACAATAATATTTTTAGAAAAAATTACATACCTTATTGCAGGCTCTTGTGTCTCCCTTTCTTGTCTGTATTAGTGTATTGTCCAAATCAAAAAATATAGCTGCAACATCACTATTTTCACCATAATACGTATTATTTGCCATATTCACAGATGGATGAGTGTAACGCAATGAAAAAAACAGCTGCTTTGTGATGACGTCACATTGACGATTTCCAACGTCAGAACAGTAACTGCGTTTCGTTTCGTCGAGTTCACTATTAATATTTTTATTCATTTACTCTTATGACATTTAACATGGTTTTGTATTTCATCTCTTTCTGCAAAACCTTCTAGGTTACTTAGGTTAGTATGTCAGCGCCATCTGTTTTTCCTTATTTGAACGAATATCGTTAGAGGCACGGTTAGAGCCGGTAGAGGTGACCTAGTGGCTCAGTATTATCCTGATAATAAACGTTTCGTTCGTTATTTACACTAGTGACTAGCTAGATGGCACATAATGCAGAGAGGATACATAGGTATTAAAATGGTACCTACAACAACCTGCAGCTCCCTACTTGAAATTCAGAGTACTTCCACTTTGCCCCAAAAATCCGCCCCATTGGTGGGGCAAAATGGAATGCCAAAATTTTTGCAGTGGATCTACCCCACTGGTTCGACATAAATCATAATGGGCAGATTCTTTTTCAGATTGGCACCTTAGAATTTGTGTAGGTGTTCGTATTTTATATTTGTTTGGAAAAGAAAGAAATGTATATTTAAGTTAAAATGTAACTAGGACTGGTAACGTTAGACTTAGGTAATACATATCTAGGTAGTGTTTTAAAGTAAAACTACAACAATAATTGTCTGGTTGGTCTGGTTGACAACAGTTGTAGACGAGTATGTTTACCTAGGACAAATTGTCCAGCTAGGTAGGTCCAACTTCGAGAAAGAGGTAAATCTACGAATTCGACTCGGCTGGGCAGCGTTCGGGAAGCTACGCAATATCTTCTCGTTCCACAATACCACAACAACGTAATTATCACAATGAACGTTGTTAACTGTCAAAATGAAACAGATTTTTCGTAATCGTTTACTGCCAATATTTAGCTTTGGTTCGATTTGGATATAAGGCCACTATTCAATCAAATCAATCAATCAGCCTATTACTGTTCCCACTGCTGGGACACAGGCCTCCTCTCTGTGAGAGGGAGTGGGCTGTAATCTACCACGCGGGCCCAGTGCGGGTTGGTAGATGTCACATGTCTTCGAATTTTTGGTTCTAGAACATGCCGGTTTCCTCACGATGTTTTCCTTCACCGTTTTGAGCGCAGTGGTGTTGAAATTGTTTACGCAAAGTAAAGCGCCTGCTTGCACGACCTACAACTCGTAAGTCGGGGCCGTTACCACTGGGCCATCACTGCTCTCCAGGCCACTATTGGTCCTACTTATTCCTAAATACTGACTCAAATCAAAACCCCGTTTGCAATTAATTAAATCAAGCCTTTAAAGACTGCGATAAGTACTATATAAGTAGTCGCGTAGTCGGTAGGTTGGGTGCGCGTGCGTAACTATATTATTTTTGTTCAGTTGTTACCTAGTTGTGCAACTTGTTCTGCTGATCCTCTTCTCCAGCTAGAACAAAGGTTGGCAGTCAGTTTTGCAACTTGAGAAATTGCGGTCCCGTGAGGTGAAAAAGTTTGATTTGTCTTTTATTTTATTTTTTGTACCTTTATCATCACATGAATGTAGTACGGTGATGTGTTACGCTCCAATTGGTAGTTCAGAAAAAAAAACCAGAAAGCAGACTCCACTACGATGTGAGTAAGAAGGAAGAGACAGGGAGACGCTGCTGATCTTAGCATTGTGACGGTCTGTGGCTCTCACTCATTTTACACAGGATCTTTTACAGGAACCGCCAAACATCTTCTTTGCAGGAACGTGAAGATAAAAAAAAAAACGGGTTGCACTCCGGGAGTGCCGGCAGAAGTGAAAACTTGAACATTAACGTTGTGCATTTTTGAATAAACACTTTTCAGTAGTATGTTATGTTCAGTATTTAGTATATTTATGAAGTATGTTTTGACTGCTTTTTATTTACCCATCAATATGGGTAAAATTTCTTACCTCGCAATCTTTACGTAATGTCAAAGACTATTTATTTTGATATTTACTTAGTCGGTTGCTAAGTAATAACAAGCCGCACGGGTCGATCCATCAGGTTAAGCTACGCTTGCCGGGGTTGGTCAGTGGATGGGTGACCATCTTTACATACTTACCGAGACTCCTTCGTGCCTCGGAAAGCACGTTAAGCCGTTGGTCCCGGCTGTCATTTGTGGATCTTTGACAGTCGTTACGAGTCGTCAGAAGCCCGAAATTCTGACACCAGTCTTACCAAGGGGTACCTATCGTATCGTATTACCCAGTTCAGTGGGTTGTGGAGGTCAGATAGGCAGTCGCTCCATGTAAAAAACTGGTATTCAGTTGCATCCGGTTAGACTGGAAGCCGACCCCAAGATAGTTGGGAAAAAGGCTAGGAAGATTGATTGACTTAGTCGGTTGCTACTGTTGCTAGGCAACGGATCTTACGGCTCAATCTGACGCGAGTTTAAAGATTTTTACCCATCCCAAAAAAAGTGCACAACGTCGCTAAAGAAGTTTTCACTTCTAAAATAAATTGTGTTCAGAAGCATAGTAGGTACATGCGCCAGTTTTCCTGATGACACATCGTTTACGGTTTTTGTGTTGAGGTTGAGTGAGCCCCATACCTATACCTACTGACATGCAGTAAGTTGTGTAGGTATAAACCTTACAGCCGCATATGAAAGTAATATGAGGAGGCCGGGATGAGTTACGATCAAGGGACACGTCATTCCGTGAACTGAGAAATTCTTTTATCAACATTGTTTCGCTGGGATAATATGCTCAGGATACAGGCCCGTGTTATTTTATAACTGTGCAGGTATACTTATGTGTTTAAGTAGATACTGTTGACTGTTCATAATATAAAGATGGAACCTTTATTGAACCCCATGTGTAGTAAGCAGAATTTTCACAAACACAATATTTTTCGTTTGATTTAGTTTGGCTTTCCTGTAGGTAGCCGTACCTAAGTACCTACATACCTGCCTAATATTATTTACCCTGTTTTATTTTTGTAAAATTTAAACCTCGCATTACTTATTTAAATAATAGGTAGGTAGGTACCTACAGTACGACATACATAACTTGGATGTAAGTACCTAGGTAGCATAGATTTGAAAATTTTCATTCGTTCATTTCAATTTCACGAATGTGTTTGGCTATAAGACTTTACAAGTTATTGCGTTTTCGAAAGATCATTTTTACCTAAAGCAGTACCTATATACAATGTCGCCCATGCGCATGTGACCGCCCGTAATTTTCTGAATATTCATGAAATAATATCGAAAATAAACTTCAAAAGGGGGGGGTCTATCTATAACATTTTTCATGTTACTCAATTTTTAATTTTTTAAAGATTTGCTTTCTGTTTTTTGACACATCTCCGAAGTTTATGGGTCGATTTGGATTCTGTTTATTATTTCCAAAAGCTTATGAGTTATTTTAACAGGTTAATTAAAATTTTTACAAAAAATTATCGACTACGAAAAAAAAAAACGGAATCGAAGTCATTTTTTCGGTAAAAAATTGTGTATTTATTTTAAAAAAACAAGTGAAAAATGTTATAGATAGACCCCCCCTTTTGAAGTTTATTTTCGATATTTTTTCATGAATATTCAGAAAATTACGGGCGGTCACATACGCATGGGCGACATTGTATACTTACCTAATAAAGATTGGTGATTTTGAAGGCGCACTCAGTTCGGATGGTGATCGGTTTTACGAATTTTGCCGTTGCTACATCTAAGTTGTGTCGTACTGTACCTACTAATTTTTTCCTGTTCTCACAATTTCGTCTAAAATTCTATCAACATAGATCTAGGATGTTGTTAGGTTAGGAACGTCGTTGTAGCTGCGTAGGATCGAAGCGAACAAAACAAAACAAACAAAACTTTTTACAAAAACAAACACCACAAAGTCAAAAATAACTTTAAGTAAGTAGGTAATTAATAAGTAATAAATTTATTTGTTAGAATATTGTTATTACATAGGTGTTACACATAATGTGATGTCCATAATATTCTGCTGTTTCCAGCGTACAAATATTTCAAATAATTAAAATTAACAATAAACCACACAATGTCAAGAATAAGGAAAACGTTAACTAGGTACTATCAAATACAATCAGGGATTATTATTTATAATGTCAAAATGATGAAATACAATGTCAGGGGTTATTAATTATAAAGTCAAGAATGATTAAAACAAAGAAAAAATTAAATAAAAATTAATACAATGTCATAGAAATAAAATTCCATTCAATTATTAGGAGGAAAGTCGCCGTCTAATTTAGATTTCGAATCAAATTTTTCAGTTAATAATTAATTAATTTCGGAAGTCAGTGTATTTGGTTTTGAAATTTCGTTTTTTGCCACCAGCTTCCGAAATGAAAGTTATTTTTGACTTTGTAGAGTTTGTAGTGTCTTTTTTGGAAGTAATTTTTTGTAAAAAGTTTTTATTTTTAATTTTTTTGTTGTCGTACCTACCCCACACAAATTCGAATACCAGTACCCATGCTATGTCATAACAGTGACAGGAACTTTATCATCATAATAATATCATCCACATAGGCTAAGTGGGAAAAATACGTAATAATGAAGCTAACTCAGAAACTATCCAAGCAAAGTTAATCCACCTCTGAAGTATAACCAACCAAAAAAAAAAAAATCATCATAATCCATTCACTATAATGGCGGAGTAATCGCGTAACAAACATACAAAAAAAAAAAAAACTTGCAGTCGAATTGAGAACCTCCTCCTTTTTGAAGTCGGTTAAAAATAATTGTAGGTTTAGGTTGTCGGTGAGTATAGTGACGTAAATGTATTGACACAAGGCGAGGCGTATATCGAGGACCAGTCTCGGGGGTCGCCGCTCGCCTTGCTACTCATTTGTCTACACACAAACCGCACGTAGGTATTCCATAGACTACGTTGCTACGAATGGACAAACGTAGCAACGTAGTTTCCTATCTTCGAACGAACCCTTATCTTTGAAGTGTTGGCAAACTTACATACATACATAATTAGCATAATAATGTTCCCACTGCTGGGACACAGGCCTCCTCTCTGTGGGAGGGACTGGGCCGTAATCTACCACGCGGGTCCAGTGCAGATTGGTAGATATCACATGTCTTCGAATTTTTAGTTCTAAGACATACCGGTTTCTTCACGATGTTTTCCTTCAGCGTTTTCAGAGCAGTGGTGATGAAATTATTTACACAAAGTAAAGCGCCTGCTTGGGTTCGAACCCACGACCTACAACTTGTAAGTCGGGGCCTATACCACTGGGTCACCACTAGTCTCAAACTTATGACGTTCGATTTACTCTCATGCAAACGTTCCGGTACAAAAAACTGAACAGTTGCTTTTCTTGACACCGTGGCTTCTAGCACAAACCTTTGTTAGCTCCGTAAAAACTGAGGGCCGACGGTACTGAACTAGACTCAAACAGTTGTTTAGTTACGTGCATATGGGATCAGATTGTTACGCGAAGGTTGAACTGAAACTAATATAAAGACAAAAGGACTTGTTCTAGCAAAATGTGGAGAGTGATCCATGCGTTTACCGTAAACCCCTGATGTGTAGGGTCGTCCGACAATACACATGAGTACGAAATTCCAAAAGGGACAAGCAAATAGCGATTGTGTAAGAAATTTATACGTGAAACTCGTTCAAGGGTTATTAGATTTCCCGTCACACGCAGGGCTCGCCGGCCGCAGCTCCTATTTGCCAAACATTGCCAAGTCAATGCCAATTTCTTGCGTAAACATTTTGTTCGGTCATTATCGTTTCTTGTTGGTCGTTTTGCACTGGTTTCAACAAATTATAGTCGAGTTTCAAAGTTGGTGCCAATTTTGTTCAATTTGGAGATTGTAATTTGCTTGAAGGGTGGCTGCCAGATCTCATTGGCGTCATTTTAAGCTTATTTTCCAGACTCGTAATTCCCGCAAAAGGGGTTTTGTCGTTACGTACGTCGCGGGGAGCGGGTGTTGGTGTAATTTAAGTGCTTTTGTGCGTAGGCGTGCAGCCTCTTTAGCAGAACCAGAGCGCTGGGATATTAAGATCTTATTTAAATAGGTACCTAGGTTATATCCACATTTTTGTTTGACTAGTTTCATTTAAGCAAGGTGTCTTTCTGGATTGATTTGATCCCTTTTATGTTTCTGTGAAAAAAAAAAGAATATAAAAAGTTTGAAGACTTTTTAGTTTTTAAAATTCATTTTGTGTTAATTATGGTCCTTTGAACTAACGACTTTATTAAAAATAGTTATATTTTTTTCCTAATGACACCGATTATGTAGAAATTTCCAACTTTTTATTTAGGTCGTAGGTTCGTTTATGTTCACCATCGTGCTGCTATCAGCATTCAAGATGCTAACTGAATAGTGCGCCCCCTCGCGGCAATTAACTAGCTTTGCTCATTAGCAGCCCGTTTTCATTCGGCGGCCGTAATCCGCACCGGCCAACTTTCTTTGGAAACACCTCGATTTACTGTGTCACGTGGGCGGCGAGGGTAATGTGCTGACGGGCTGACGGCGCTGGAACGCAGCTGCTATGTGAATCTTAGCATTAACGGCACAAAAGACACAAACTTTCTATAGACCAGAGAAAGTCCAGAAAAAAATTTGAGCGCTTACGAGTACATGACTTTCAGTAGGCGATCGCTTGAAGGGTGGCTACAACTCAGACGTGGTTAAATAGAACTACATATATACCTTTACTAAAATACCAACCAATGTACCCGAAAATACCATTAAAAAAAAACAAAAACCATTTACCGAAATACCATTTACCATTATACACAAGCAAGCCCAATTCTCAGGCAAGTGGCTCTATCCAAACATAGCCCGAATCTGCATTTAGCCGTCTCGTTGCATCAGTCTGTTATTGGCAGCAAGCAGGTTCGTCGTATACCCGGGCAACCGGTGATTTATACCGGGTAAACATCGCACACGTTATCACCGCCTTGCACCTGCCTTATCCGGCCTGCGGGGTGCAAGTGCAACCTACCGTTCCTAGTAAGCCGATTTGCGATTTTGATGCATGCGAAATGACGATTTGGGAAGTTACTTTGGATTTCTTGGCGAAGGTAATCTGTGTTTTCAGCCTCTTGAGCGAGCCTTGTGGTTTGAGAATGTGTGTGGTGAAAAGATCGCCTAGTCAGGAAGGTTCGTAACTGGGCTGACTACTTCACTTGTTAGGGCAATTAAACCGAATCACTATACAATTTGGGTACAGCAATTTCATGAATGGATAGTCTCATTATGATTATGAAAAGATCAGATCACAATGATTATGAAAAGAGAAGCTTTTCCTTGCAGACAAAAAAATACAACCCACATTCAGCTTTTTCTTTCTTTGAAACATCGTTATCTGCTCGTAAGTTCAACTTGATAATACTCACGAAATAAGACTACATCGTTGTTTTAATTAAAACTTTTACACTTTGTGTAAAGTTGTTAATTCAATAAACAGGCAAATAACTGTGCCTATAGTCTGTGTTTAACTCTAAAGGCTTGTGCAGACCAGCGCGACACCGGGGTAATTGTTCTACCGTGAAGTTTTCTTAGATTTTTTTTTGTAAAAGTCGTGTTGCTTGAGGCGATGGCGGCGCGTCAATCTGCACGACGCTTAACTGCGAGGATATTTTAAGGCGCTTTTCGGTCAGTGCTGAAAGTGCGCCAGATTCAGAAGTGTGCTCACTTGAGGCTCTACAACTCATAGTTATTGGTTTCCGATCGGGTCCAGTCCGTTCGACTACTAAAAACGTTTTGAGCGCAAAGATTTAAATGCTTTTAATCATGGAACGACAATCTGCTGAGTGCTTACGATAGTAACATCCAATATTTTACCAATAACGCGTTTTACGGACCAGCGGGTTTGTTCCCAAACAGATTTCAACGCACTCCAGCCACGTAATAACTTATCGCACACATATAATAGGTACAACTATTTGTTGGACGATTTGTCGACGCGGCGTGACGTCGCCTGACGTTACGAGTGTTCGTGGCATTTCATTAACTAACGGATTGTTGCCACAAGCCGCCGATGTGCGGCCCTGTCCAATTTGTTCCCGAAGCACTATTGGCCACCCGCCCCCAATGCCTGATGATAATCATAAACGGTCTCTGCCAAATTGGTAATACGCGTTAGTGAATATCTAAGCAAGGGATAGCACCTAATGGCAATTTAGTTTAAGTTATTATACTGATAATAGTTATGCTGTACAGTCGAGCTATTTATCGTTGTTAATTTGTGTTGTTGTTTAGGTATAAAGAATAAGCTACCTTCAATAGATTTGTGCTTTGTCGTGTGCATCGTTCTGTACTTTGTCTATTTATATATTGCTCATTAGGCTCTCTTTAAGATTAAGATATGGACCTAAGAGAGAGTCTGCTCAGAGTGTGTTTGGAATGAGTAGGTAGGTAAGTATTAATTTGATAGTTATGAGAAAAAAAAATGTGACGTAGGTACAGATTGGCTAAGTAGTAATAGATACGAATACACTGTACGAATAGAACGTTAGTTAGAAACCGGAATACTGTTTTATTTTTCAGTTTTAAAATATCGTATCAATTTTATCCAATAGGATAATTGCGCTTTTCATGTATACCTAGTCCATAATTGGTGTATTCGTTAACGCTATATTTTAGTTCTTTAAAAGCCAATTTAATTAAAATGTGACCTTATATCTACGTATAATTTGCATCGATTAATTTTATAATAGGGATGATACATGGTGAGTTTTTATAATGAGATTCAAAGCTTGATCTCACACTACTAGAAAAAGAGTCAGCATTTAAAAAAGTTAAAGATTTGTTCACTCAGGTCACCAGTCTTTCAGCTATTTATTCAATACATAGAGCTAAGGGAAAATATGTTTCAGTGCCATGAAACAAGTTTAAAATAATGCGATAATATTTTATAGCTCTACTATCGTAACTAATACTACAATAAATGCGAAAGTGAGTTTGTTACGCTTTCATGCTAAAACGGCTAAACGGATTTGTATGAAATTTGGCACATATGTAGACCATGAACTGGAGAAGGACATAGGTTACTTTTCATCCTGGACCACAGACGAAGTCGCGGGAAACAGCTAGTATAAAATACATTGAGACGAAACCGAATGGAATTTGCTGTAGGTGCTCTGAAATAATGTAGCGTGGAAGTCAATTTTTAAATCACTCGTTTTACTGAAACTGTGCGACACTTAATTTACGAGTGATACATTATTGGTCTTTATTTACAAATCGGGCGAAAGTAATATAGTATTTTGTGTGCCTTTCAAAGGACCAACAATTTTATAATACTTATCTACATAGTCACCATGTGTTAAGTATACCTACTTGAAATATTTCGCAGAAAGCCTTATTTGAACAAAACAACCTGAAAGAAATTTGAAAAGCACAAGTTTTAAAATTTCAGTGGCTGCAAATTTGAGATAGGTTTTTCACGAGCGATTAAAATAATTGAGCTTGACAACAATGGGCAGCGAATCCGCCATCATTGAATTAACGTGACGTCACATAGAAGAATGTAGTGTAAATGCGGTCCGAATAATGGCAAAAAAAAATACGGGAACGTTTGGACATTTTGGTCCAGCACGGTCAGCTGTTCTTGCATTCTTAATGCTATTCGAGTGTATACAGGTGCACAGCTTTGGATTTGGAGGATATGTACGAGTGGGTACCTCCATGGTTCCTATCTTATTAAAGACCTCATTTATTTTTTTCGATTCGTCCTTATATTTAGCTGGTTGTAATGATTTTTGTTATAATTAAAAGTCAGTTATCGTCGCCTTAGGCGACGATAACCGACTTTTAATTATTTTATAATGAAGATCACGTCTAAACGAGTAGTGTTAATGATTGGAAAAAATATATGTTAAAATTAGAGCAATTTTATAAATATTTTAGATCATATTTAAATTACATAGTGACATTAATTTGTAAAGTTATGTCTAACGCGGATAAAAAACTGAGAATCACGCAAAATCTATCGAGCGTATTATTCTGAAAGCTTCACCATTTAAAGATAAATTAATTATTGATCTTTTAGTATTTACATGTTTTATTAAAATAAGTACCTTTTCTTTTATGTATTGTTTAATTAATAATGCGTCTAATTTGGGACAGCGCTCCTTGATGGGCGAGTCCTATTACTGGCTGGACATACGACGCGTTGCGTGAGCTCAGTACAGAACATTATAAAATGGACATAAATAATAATAACATAATAATAATAATGAAAATACTTCAAATAATTTCATAATAATTACCTGCAATATTCTTAACAATACATAAAATAAAAATAACTAATATACTTACTATACTTTTATACAGAAACCCAATATTTTTATATATACCTAGTTATACACCCAATTAAACACCTCAAAATATTGACATTGAATTGCTTGAATTGTTACTTAGCCCTCTTCCTCTCTCCTAATCTTGCTGTGCCCGACAGGGTCCATATTGGTCTTTTACTTTGTTATACCATCTATGTAATACATATGGAATGCAATAAAAAATTGAGTATTGAGTATTGAGAACACGCAAGCGTCTTAACAATAGGTACTGTAAAATTGTAAATGAAGCATTATGGCGTGTAGAATATAAATATGATAGGGACGTTTACATACTTAATAGAATTTCTATATTAACGACAAGTCAGGTCACCAAAAAAAAAACATAATATGTAACTGATTTATTGCCATAAATGCGATCCAAGAACTGGTCCTAATTAGTGGTAGGTAACTTGAAAGTCATTCACTGCACCGTTCCTTTTAGCGACCGAAAGTTCGAATGTGAAGAAAAGTAGATCAAAAATACTTGCCTTGACCAAGGTCTCATATCTTACGGAATGCAAATAATTAACAGGTTCTTTCTCTTAATTTACACTCTTGCAACATTTTTCATTCTATACCTTTAAATACGTATAAAAGGACCAATAATACATTATCAGATTATCAGTTTCAGTTCGATATTGGAACATTAAACAACGATTTAAAAAGAAAAATGTTTGCCAAAGTAAGTTTTTAATTCTTCATGGGTTTCTCATCGGTTTTATATTAAATTTTTAATTACTTTATCCATCTTGATTTTACAATTTCAATGAGTTAGTTTGTTCTACTTCCGAAGTAACTTATACCTAGGGGTTTAAATAAAAACGTTGCTTAAAGTTATGGTTAACCAGTCGTTAACTTAACTTTAAGCAACGTTTATAAATAAATCCCTATAGAAACTAATTTAGACTTTCTTATGGTAGGTTAAGCTGTTGTGACGCTAGGAACATAATTACAGACTGTGGTGTTATGATGGAAACTTTTGTAGTTTTATGTTATGTTACGGTTTAAATCAATTTCAACGAGATTAATCAATAGATTATATTATTTTTATTCCTTTTTTCCACTTAAGTACTTTTTGAATACCTACATTTAACGTTGAGACGATTATACGAACTATGATAATTACCCTACACGTACTCATAGGCAGTCTTAACTAATATTCTACTTACACTGCAGTTTTGGACGGTTTGACTGAAGATTTGATTGGTTTGGGAGCCACTGAAGAGCTTTTGGCTGATGAATGATCTATAGCATAATACATTTCCATAAACAAAAACTGTCTATTTTCCCCAGATCTTCCTTCTCGCCGCCATCTTGGCCGCCGCAAGCGCACGGCCGCAAGAGGGTCACGGTCACGACCACCACGGACACGCAGTATCTTCTCAGAGCATAGTCTTGCACCAGACACATGAGACTAAACACGAGCCTGCTCTCCACGAGCAGCACAAGCACGAGGAATATAAGCACGAGGGACACAAGAAGGAGGAGCATAAGGAACACCATGACAAACACCACCATGTTGTGTACTACGTAAGTATAAAGTTATGGTCCTTATGAATACCTTTACTGCGGAACTTAGGAATAAGTGAGTGCTGTAATAAAAGGTTGTGCAAAGATGTACCAATACCAAATCTTATTCGATTTGCTATAAGATTTTTTTTTATTAGGTTTATTAATACATGACAAATCTTAAATATAATATACAATCTAACACTAAAATATGTGTATTATGTACAAGTATATAAAGGAAAAAATAAAATAAAGGAAAGAGCTCATTGGGCATCAAATTATTATCCACATCAATGGGAAAAGTGCTCAAAAGGCTGGAAGCGTTGCCACTTTCACCAAAAAATTTACCTAAAAGGTTGTATTGAGAAAAACGTTTTTACCTATGTGACTTCTAGCAAATATAGGCTCATTTATCTGGAAAACCATTTGTGGTAAATCCCTTGTCTACTACGCTAGGTGTGCGTGTGACACAGCTATCAACACGCAGTGCTTCACTGACTATGGTAACGGGACGCACGGAGGCTTACAGGCAACAATTGCTTAACCAGGTTATTCATGAATCTGAGTCACTAAAGTCCTCAGTAGTTTTTTTTTTAAATGCTATTGACGGAGAAGGCGGGATGAGCTGAACTCTTTTAATAAAGACTGTCTTGTCATACGTAGCTCAAGATAGAGAAATAGTAGAACCAGTAAAAGTGAAAACGGAGTAATGTCTTATATTGACTAATAATAATAATTAATTATAATAATTTATGTAGGTATTCAGTAGGTATATTGTATGTCATGTGATAGATGATATAGCTAAAAAGGGGGTGACTACCGAGATGACGACTAATAGAGAAGTATGGAACCAAAACACATACAAATAAATTGGGATAAGGGCACGAGAAGGATGATTATGATGATGATGAATGATGATTCAGTATTGTATTTTTTTTTTTACTCATGACCTATTTAAAATATCTTCGACGTTCTTCCACAGTCTCACCCTAAATACGAGTTCGCGTACAAAGTGGAGGACCCTCACACCGGCGACAAGAAGTCCCAGCACGAGTCCCGCGACGGAGACGTCGTGAAGGGAGTGTACAGCCTGCACCAACCTGACGGCACCATCAGGATCGTTGAGTACCACGCTGACAAGAAGACTGGGTAACTCTCCCTGATTTATTGCATAAACAACTAGTTATTCTATTCTAGTCATTTCAAAGTTTTTTTTTAAATGTAAAACGAAATATTTGGCGATTTTTTTTTTGCCTTTCGTATATTCTATTCAAGAGCAGAGTGGTGGCCCAGTGGGAACGGCCTCGGCTTACGAGTTGTAGGTCGTGGGTTGGAACCCAGGCAGGCGCTTTACTTTGTGTAAATAATTTCATCACCACTGTGAGGAAACAGGCATGTCCTAAAACCAAAAATAGTTTAAAAGATATCACAGATTCAAAATTACGCGTAACAAAATAATTACCGTTGGCGGCAGCGCGGGCGCAGCGGTAGGAGTCAATGACCTTTTCCTCAGCTATTAGGTATGTTATCCCTGTAGTACGTTCCCGTGGAATATTTTGCGATATCCACGCGGGCGAAGCCGCGGGTAAATGTTAGTAATCTTATAAAATTATGTTTCTCTTTACAGATTCAACGCTAACGTGAAATACCAGGGACACGCTAAGCACATCGTCCCTGAACATCAACACCACCACTGATTGTTCACCGATTGTTAAATTGTTATGATTGTTATTCAGTCTTTAGAATAAAAGTTATTGTTCTTAAGTTTTGATACTATTTATTATCGTTGAACATTAATGGCCTGCGTAGACGACGGATTTTTGTCCGCGGACTTTCTGTTGAGAAGGGCGTAACGAGTCCGCGGGTCGCACTCAGTCGATCTCGCGGTCTGAATGGAACTAACTGCCTGATCCAGGTTCCTCTGATGCTTACGTGAGATCGACTGAGCGCGACCCGCGGACTCGTTACGCCCTTCTCAATAAAAAGTCCGCGGACAAAAATCCGTCGTCTGCGCAAATCGTAACAAGTTAAATAAATTACACCACAATTTGGTAGAGTATTAAAAGATCCCGCAAAAATAATGCTGCAATAGCCAAACTACTTCATTATTGCATCTCGGACTAATTTAGAATATCTAAAAATGAACTCCAAATGAGTTTTTAGCAAAAGCTCAGCATTAATTATAACTCTGTCCACCACACCAGGGATCATAACATAAGCTTGGTTTACGAGTATATGTGAAATTCTATAATTCCCTCGCGGATGGCAGAATTAATTAATACACCACACGGGGTGAAATGATGCTGCTTGAATACCCACACTGCTCGTCATAATAATAATTTTATGCTTTTTGGCATTAATTGACCAGAATAACCGACTCTGCGGATTTTTTAACCTGGCCGTTTTACGAAGAAATATGGAAGTAAAGTCGCATTTATATGTAATAAGGTAAAGTTCACTTCCAAATTCACTTAACTGACGTGAATTTGCTTGTTTTTGAAGTACCTAAACATCTGGGAGTTACACCTCGACACCATTCGAAATTCAAATTTCGAACATGACACATTCTGTGTCTCCTGTGTTGTTCTTGGTCTACAGAAGTCTTCCTAAACCTGGGAACAAATTATCGGACGCGTCCGTAAGTCGCGATTTATTTGAATTAGGATAGTACTGTATTTAGTATTACACTGTGCAAACCATCGGCCGTAAGTCGCGGACGTGAATTGACGTGATTGTAGGGAACTGTCAGTCGCGTATTATGGACGCGTCCGATAATTTGTTCCCAGCTTTATTCACTCAGATCAGCCACAATGCGGAAGTGGAAATGGCCGGGCAAAATGACATTTGAGTTTGATTGACAGAGACAACTTTTTACAAAGCCGAAACTAATTTTTCTATTCTATTATTCGACAAACAAAAAAAAAAACGATCTTCAAATCATCGATTATTGAAATTCCACATTCGACCGATCATTCAGCCGGAAGATCAATGTTCAGTGAACATTCGCATACGTAACAAAACATCATTTAACAATCACACCAGTTACATATAAATAAATCGGTCAAGTGCGAGTCGGACTCGCACACGAAGGGTTCCATACCATGTCGTACAAGATTTAACACTATGCATTTTTGTAATACAGTCGTAACGGTAACAACAGAGGCGCTTTAAAAAAACATAAAAATTTGTAAAGAAATTGTCTAATTTTAATGAAAAAATGTTGTTGTGTTAAATTATAGGTGTAGAAGTTTATTTCATTTATTTTAGTAACATGCATTAACTAAAGTCAAAGTTATTTATTTGCTACTAACATAGTATTAGTAGGTATAAATAGGTATATGTGGTAGGTAAGCAGGTAGATATGTAGGGTAGGTAGGTTAGGTTAGGTAGCAGTTAGGGTAGGTAGGTAGGGTAGGTAATTAGGTAGAAATAGGTAATTAGGAAAGGTAGGTGCGCCGTAGAGTAAGTAAGTACTCAGTGCTAACCGTGCGAAGCCGGGCCGGGTAAAGCTAGTTACTTATACATAAAAGGAAATCCTTTTATGTATAAGTAACTAGCTTTACCCTCTTGCTACATCAGACTATATTGTACAAAATAGAATATAAGTAGTACGCCAAATTTTAATTACAACATTCCGTCAATACAGGTATTTATTAACGTTGTTTTTGATAGTCATAATTCAAATTCAAATTCAAAAGTAATTTATTCAAACTAGGCTGAGAATCAGAACTTTTCGAACGTCAAAATTACATAAGACAGTCCCCCAAAAACGCCCGCCCTTCACCACTTCCTAGTGCTTTTGCTGGAAAGAAGAAGTGGCAAAACAAACTCCCCAGCAGCGCAGCTGTCTGTTCAGTTACGAAAAAAAACTTGATTTTATACAATAGTATGCAAATATTTTACATTACTCAACACAAAACATTAAATAAAATATATTTGCCATAATGACAGCTAGCACACGCCAATGTACCAACAAAAAAAAATATCGAAATCTAAACTCAAGCGAAAATAAAAATTATTTTTACACATCCCATCGGACTATGAGAGTGAGGGAAGAGAGAGTGCACTCGTGTCTGCGCATACACTTGTGCACTATAATATCTCCCACGCCGAAGGCTAGTCTCCATTGAGATTGGCCGCCGTGGCTGAATATTTTTATACAAATAAGTTTTCTCAATATGAAATTGTATCCACAACGGTTTAAGGTAACTGAATAGTACCCTGTATGTACCACCATTCATTTCAATGTTACTGAATATTATTGTCTATTGGAGTGTAGTTTTAACATGAGGTACTCACATCAACACCGTCTAGGGATACTTTGAAAAAAGTCGATAAAGTTCTTAAACTCAAAAAATACTGGCCGGTTTTAAAATCTTTTGAAGAGAGCTTATTTTGTAGACCTTTTTGGATGATCGAAATTTAAATGATCGAAATAGTATATGCTGTCATGATAGTAGGTACTTACTAATTCCATGTCATTACTCCGACTAGTAAATAGTTATCTGTGGAATTTATATCGCATAATAAATGAAATGAAATGAAATGAAATGAAATTGTTTATTCTGTAAATAGGATATCGGAATCACTTTTACACGTCATATTTAAAAAAATGTTTAAAATAAGCTAGATGAGGTCGGCGTTTCCTAACTGACTACTCTGAGAAGAAAGGCCGAAACAAACTCAGAGGTCACGGTCTCTTTTAAAGTCCAGACATAATCTTGGTCAAGCCATATGAGAACCATGTAGATTAGTGTCTGAAATGGTCTTTTGAGGAAAGAACCACACAGATTTGAGTGGACCTGTCCAGTCAGTGCAAGCATTTGTCAGTAATCGTGGAGCTCACTCAGAGCTTAAGGAGCTCAACTCGACGAACAATACCAAAGAAAGGACATTTGGGTAGGCCGCATCAACTACTCAAACTGCCAGACCATCATTAAAACTAAATGTGAAAAAAAAAAAAAAAATTAAAACATTAAAGAGAAAAAAAATTAAAAATACCCACATAGTCCTCATATTCACAATAATTAAAATAATATTATACTTTACAAAGTAATCATGTCATTTTGTATATAATTTTATTATGTTATTATTTTAAGTAGGTATATGTTTTATTCTTTTATGTAAATATTTTTAAATCTGGTTTAATTGATGATTATAAGTAACAATTAAAATATCAAGTTTTATGGTTTTATCACAAGGTATAGCAGAGCGAGCAGCTCAATCCCAAGCTTTTTTATCTTCTAAATAATCTGAAATTTTATAGTACCCTTTTTTCAAAGTTTGGTTTTAATACAGTTTTTAAATCGTTTAATGGGTAAGTTTCGAATGTCAATGGGAAGTTTGTTGTAAAAGCGTATACATTGACCCATGAACGAGTTGCCTACTCTGTGAAGACGTGTGCGATGTACAGCAAGGTTGTGTTTATTCCTGGTATTTAAACTATGAACATCGGACATTTTCTTAAAATTTGATATATTTTTGTGTACATACAATAGGTTTTCAAAAATATATTGTGAGGCTACAGTCAGAATATTTATTTCTCTGAATTTCTCTCGAAGTGAATCTCTTGGACCTAGGTTGTAAATGGCTCGAACAGCCCTTTTCTGTAGTACAAAGATAGAATTAATGTCCGCACAGGTTCCCCAGAGAAGAATCCCATAAGACATCAGACTATGAAAATAACTAAAATAAACAATTCTGGCTGTATCTACGTCAGTTATCTGCCTAATTTTTTTAACAGCATATGCGGCTGAACTAAGCCTTCCTGACAATTTTTCTATGTGTGCGCCCCATTGTAATCTACCGTCAATAGTTATTCCAAGAAAAACTGTTGACTCAACAGGGTCCAACTCTATTCCATTAACTTGAAATATTAGCATGAAATACAAAATATTATTTTTAAGTTGCAATAAATCGCCCATATTATATAAAATACGTTATTAATCGGCGTTTTTAGTATTTGTTGATTATAAACAGTATATTGTACATGATACACACAAGTTTCAAATTCCTAATTTGTTTAGTTGTTGAGATAGAGCTTGTACAAAAATGGTCTAAAACAAACAACTTCTACGGCCCCCTAATTCATCATTTTTGAAGATAAAAACAAATAAAAATTATATTTATTTTCTACTTGATGAGCTCTAGACAATGATACCCCACATGCCAGGGTCAGATTATTTTTTTTTCAAAATTTAATTTTATTGTATGGCGACCCCCCTTTAATTTTTAATTTTATTATTTGTTGCTCTTGCGGCAATAGAAATGCTCAATCTGTGAAACTTTCAACTGCCAACCTATTACGGTTCATGAGATAGAGCTCGCTGACAGACAGATGGACAGCAGAGGCTTATGAATAGGGTTCCGTTTGTCACCCTTCGGGTACGGAACCCTAAAAACAATGCAAGCTGAATGTTACCAATGACCTTTACCTACTACACGCGAACACGCGTTATGTAGTCACAAGTCACAACTTTTACGAGAATAATGTCAATGCGTAAATTAACGTAACAACTATATCGCGAGTAATTTTATGGTCAATATAATTAGAGAGAAATCAATCACCTTGGATGTATTATTTAAAGTTGTATAAAAGACTTGAGATTTTGACAGCATGTATCAGTTCCCTTGTGGTATTAGAATTGCAATAGTGACAACAGTTCTAAAACAATAACACTCGAAAATGTTCTTCAAGGTATTTAAAGTTACCTACTTCTATTTATAGTTCTAATTAGTGTGTTAATGAAGTGTTCAAGTTTCAAGTGAAGTTGGAAGTTTCACACAACATACTAAGATTTGTTCTAGGACACTCTGACAACATACTAACATTTGTTCTGGGATAACCGCTTCATCATTGCCATTACCAACATTATAATCACTGGGATTCAGCAAAGGGAACCGTGGGCCGTAAACCACCACGCGGGACCATTGCGGGTTGGTACTGTTGGTAGATGTCACATGTCCTCGAATTTTTGGTTCTAAGACATGCCGGTTTCCTTACGATGTTTTCCTTCACCGTTTTGAGAGCAGTGGTGATGAAATTATTTACACAAAGTAAAGCGCCTGCTTGGGTTTGAACCCACGACCTACAACTCGTAAGTCAGGGCCGATGCCACTGGGCCACCACATGGATTGGTAGCATCCTCAATATTCGGAACGCAGAGAGGACTTATTCTAAACCTGAGAAGTTCCTTCCGTGTTCCTAAATCTGATATCACAACTTATTTTCAGGTGGTTTGCTTTTTGTCTGTGGCCATTGCTGTCGCTTCTGGGTACGGCCACTCCTCCCAGTACATCCACCGCCACGATGGGCACCACGAGCCTGTGTATCATGGACATGATCATCATGATTACTATGTAAGTATTGATCGCTTTACGGAACTGAAACTTGCCTTTCCTTCTTAATATCCTGAAGAAACTAGTAGATCTTCTGGTCCTAGCTTGCCTACAGTTTTATCCTCTATAAAAAAGGGAGGATCCTTCGACCAGACGGGTGTTATATGGTCTTCGCGCGGTAAACTCTAATTGCGCGATGAAGGATTTGAGTGACGTCAAGATTTTTGCGTGACGTTGGGTCTTTGATGCGTAGTTTCTATGTGGCGATGTAGATACCGCCACACAGTTAAGAATGAAAGAAAGAAAGAAAGAAAAAAAATAAAATAAAAATTGACTCAGGCTAAGGCACACAATATTCACACAAAAACAAAAAACAGAAAAAACAAAAACACAATGCAACAAAAAAACCGTGTGCGGAAAATACTACATTTTGGGATGTTTTTCTCATCGCAATGGAACACTTTTTAAACAAAATTTTTTTCCAGACCTACCCTAAGTACGAGTTCGGGTACGAAGTGAAGGACTCTCACACTGGTGACCACAAGTCACAGCACGAGCACCGCGACGGTGACGTCGTCAAGGGGCACTACTCCCTGCAGGAACCTGACGGCTCCTTCAGACATGTTGACTACCACGGCGACGATCATACCGGGTGAGTTTAGTGACGTCTGGGTGGATACAGTATCCGGCCGTAAATGTGTCATTTATTTAGTGGCTATCACCCAATGACAGTAAATATTGGCTTTGTTGTGTCGTCTTTGTCACTGATATATATTTGTGAATGACAGTCTCCTTACTTTTTTTTTATTCCCATTCCTGAAGCTTTTTTTTTATATTTACTGCACCGGTGGTTATTTCCTCTTGCATGGTGCAAGACCCTGACTAGTTCGTCTGTTATGTTCACTACCAAAGTGCAGGTGTTGACAACACTAATGACTAAACTACTTACATTAAGCGTATACGCTGAACAGAGGACTGCCACACAAGCGATCGACCATATTTCAATATTGCCGTATACCTTATGCTCTTTTGATGCCATTTGGAAACCAGCTCAATATCCTGAACAGGTTTACTATAAACAGAGTACTAAGATTCTGTTGTTTTTTCTAGTTTCCACGCAACGGTGAAGCACAGCACTCACCACATCGTGCCTCATCATCATCATTACTGAAGCTTCCTCCGAATGATCTTCTGAAGATGACTGATGAATCTGTTTATACTTTTCTCTATTTATTGACTGTTTCTGGTTTGGTTGCATATCTGGTACCTTGATTTCTTCAAATTATGTGGCAGATAGTGCAATTTCGCCAATTTGAAACAGGTATTTTATGAAATATTTGTTGTACAAATGTGAAAATAAATACCTTGCCAATTAAAATGAGTTTCCTTTGGTTGGTGTACAATTATATTATCTAGTCTTTGCTAAGCAATGGTTATGTATAGGTGAAAATGTATTGACCACAGTGATCTTGGCTGATATAAAATGGCATTTTCGTCCAACATATTTCGTGATGATTTTTCATTAAAAAATCTATGTGTGCGACAGGATCTACAAAAATCTAAATGAATAAAAGACCGATTTTATGTTTTGCTAACGTATACATATTTGGACATAAGGGATTAAAGGAAGAGACTTACAAAAAAAAAACATTTGAAGAGGAATAAACTTATTAAAAAGCAAGCCCCGGCGAAGACTTAGCCAATAGTGTAAAATGTTAATATTACTCTCAAGCTAATGGAAAAATGTAATGAATTAGCAAAACTCGTCGGTTCCTTGATTACGTGAAAAAGGCGAAGGAGAATGTAAGAGGTATTTAATCTTGTTTTCAGCTGTTGGTGTACATGTATTTTTCAGCTTTACTATGTGCACTTAGGTTCTGTAAAGGTAATCAAAGAAAACAAAATTAAAAAGTAAAAAAAAATAAAGATAAAAAGCATTTTAGGTACATTGTTAGAATAATGTTACCAAAATAGAAAATTAACTTGATAATTTAGATATTATTATTTAATTACAATAGCTCTCAAAGTTTTTTATTTTTATTATTCGTTTCAAAACATCTCGTCTGTTTTCCCAATGTGCACCTATAGTACCTACCTACACTCACATTAATACAATACTAGGAACTTTTGTGGTGCTTTATTTGTACTGAAGAATTTATGCCTATAAACGCATTTACTTTCTTTATTTAAATTGTCTAACAATTACTAATTAAATAATAAATTAAGCTTCATTAATATTAAAATCATTCTCAATGTTTCTCCCGCTAACCAACCATTTATTTAGGTTGTACAAAAAGCCTCCCTCCGTCATCCTATTTTCTGCATAAAAGATTCTTTCAACCGGTTTTCTTCTGAAAATACAGCGGTTTACTTTCGTGAGTTGTACCGCCTACATAAATATCCCGGTAGGCATTCCATATTAATATATATTATTTGGATAAAATGTCGTAATAGGTAATACTGCGGGCTTACTTAACGTAATCCTGAGCTTGTGTTTGTGCAAATTGAAATTAATATTAATATTATGGATAGCTGGGTGTATTCGATCATTGTGTTTACATTGCGTGTGTTTTGTATTTTAACACGAGCACACTGCATATTCGAATACCTATTTGATTAAACCGATGTAGGTATTAATAACTAAAGCCAGAGGTATAAAAATGCAGTCGTTGCTGTCAATCATTTCGGATACATTGACATATATTGCTCCATCATTGTTATTGTAATTAATTCATTAACCTGTACTCTCATATTAATTGCTGCATAATAATTCTGATTGCTGGTCTGTTTCTCTTCCACCAAGCAAAAAGTCGTTTAGCACGTTGAATTTTCAACATGAATAGTTGAATACCCCTGACTGTCAGAGAAAATAGTTACTATCAAGATGCTATCAAGACGCAATCATATTATCTGACATAGAGCTATGTTCTAGAGTACATAACATATATGCATAATCAGCCTATTAATGTTCCCACTGCTGCGACACAGGCCTCCTCTCTGTGAGAGGGAGTGGGCTGTAATCTACCACGCAGGCCCAGTGCGGGTTGGTAGATGTCACATGTCTTCGAATATTTGATTCTAAGACATGCCGGTTTCCTCACGATGTTTTCCTTCACCGTTTTGAGAGCAGTGGTGATGAAATTATTTACACAAAGTAAAGCGCCTGCTTGGGTTCGAACCTACGACTCGTAAGTCGGGGCCGTTACCACTGGGTCACCACTGCTCTCATCCTAGCCAACACGACAAAGGAACTATTTGATGAAACGCACTCTACGTTCTTTCATTCCTGAGGGCCTAGTGTGAGTTTCATTTAATTATCTCGATCATACGCATCGAGCGCGTTCGGCGTTCCGATTGGCCCTTCACCGATGCGTAAGATCGAGTTGGTAAAATGAAACTCACACTAAGCCCTCAGGACTATAGAATAGAGCTTCGTCAAAAAAAAAAAAGCTCTTGAATTATTAAAGGCACAAAATAGGTCACAAAAACATTTAGTATCCTGAGATAATATGAATATATATGATGTGGGAAGGTAATGAATAACATGCAAATGGGGTCTAATGAAAACCGCTCCATGGCCCGCCCCCTCCCCCGCCACCCTTAGGATTCAGGAATCATGAGCCGACTTTGCTTCGTATTAATTTGTTCAACAGAAAACATGTAGGTACATACAGATCCACATAATTATCACTGCCGTGTTGAGAGCTGAAAATTAAATAACTTACATGAACTATTCGCAAAGGAACTCCCCTTCTAGCAGACGATGTTTTGGAAGGCATTGAAGGTAGCCTGCGAAATTCATGATTCAAGATAGTTGTATTGATGATTTTAAGGCTTATTATTCTGTAAATACTTACATATTTGTTACGGTCGTATATTATCGCGATCAATATAGGATCATTCAACCTGATACTGAACTGCAAATAGAAACAGGCACCTATTTATGGGTATCTGTCCTGAAGCCCAAGAAATAAGATAATTACCTATATACCATCAGGAAGAGCTTTTCAAGGGGGATTTTTCCTACTAACACGACTTTTGCCTATTGTTTGTCACTTTGGAGTTAATGACCTAAATAAGTGGGACTACTTGGGCACCGAAGTTAAAGAATTTTCTTGACCCAATAGCCATAAGATATACACCAATGGAAAAATCTTTTCGAGGAGATTAACCTTAGCTACTAACACGACTTTTGCCAATTCTTAGTCAGTTTAGAGTTAATGACCTAAATAAGAGTGACTACTTGGGCAAAGAAGTTAAGGAATTTTCTTGACCCAATAGCCATAAGATAAACAGCAACGGAAAGAGCTTTTTGAGGAACACCTTTACTACTACCATAACGGTTGCCAATTGTTATAATGACCTAAATAGGTAACAACTTGAGCTCTGAAGTTAAGGAATTCTTGGCGTCCAATAGTCATAATGAAAAGAGCTTTTTAGGGAGAACTTTTGCTAGTAACACAACTTTTGCCAATTATTAGTCAGTTCGGAGTTAGCTAACTAGGTGATGAATTTCAATAATGCTTAATTACTCACATTTATAGCTCTGTAGCTCCTCACTGTCTAACAATCGAAAGAAGTTGTCATATCACGAAATATTCCCCTTGAAGAGATATTACCATTTGCATATATATCTCAACGCTACTGGGGGATGCGGGAGGCTTTACATTCTGTCCGGCCGACCGACTCTTAAAAATACCTATTGTTCCCAAAACGGTATCTAGAAGGCCAATGTTTTAAAATGCCCGTTTATAGGCTTGAAAGATCATGTTTGCAAGAGAATTAATATAATTCATTGACGAAGTACTAGCATTTCAATCATATTTTATTATTCACAGTTAGAGCTCTCCTTACGTACTAACCATCAAGAGAAGTCTTCATACTAAAAAATTTTGCCCTTGATGAGATCTTTCCATTGGTACACGCACGGTTTCTATCGGTATTGGTTACTTTCACGCTATTGGGCTTCAGGGCAGAAACGCCCGCTAAAATTGTATTTCGTGGCTACCCCTGGCGCTTTCGCCTTAAAACCAATCACAGTCAACTGCTAACGTAGGACTTCCTCAAGTTCTCATGACACCCAGTCTTTCACCAAGCGCACACAATCTGCCTCAGAGCTTCTTCAGCTCGTTTTCTACCTGACTGGATGGCGTTCCACGCTTCGTTGACTCAATTTTAAAACTATAACGGTGACCCCGTTTATTCTTCGGGGTTCTTCGGATCGCATTGCAAGTGAATCTGAAAGCGACAGCCTAGCTCATACACTGAGCTTCAGATTGAATTCGCGGCTACTCGTAACATTTAGGACCAATTTCATAAGCATATGTAAAGCTAATACGCTAAGTTAAAAAAATCGCTTTACATATCTACGATTACTCCCCAAGGAATACAATTTAAATATTACTTTTAGCAGCCGTATACAAATTCATTACAATTTTCACAAAGTTTTATAAAAACGCGGGTGAGTGTATATTTATATGCCTACGTTATGTCGTAAACTTTTTAGTATCTGGGGACCAAGTTAGCTTTCATTACGGCTGCCGTGTTAGGTAAGCACCTATATTTTATACCAACAAGTAAATAGGTAACGTTTTAGCGAGTTTTTAACTTCCTTATCAGGGAAAAGACGCGGAAAATATTTTCTTTATTATTTTAGATAAAAGAAGTGGCGTACAGTATTGTTCGTGCCACTGGAGATTTGACAAAAAAACCTAACTATGTCATCTTTTAGCGACGAATTAGAGGCATAACTTGGCAGTCTGTTTGTGAATGCGGTCGCTCTGGCTCAAAATGGCGGAGCACTGACAGTAGCGGCTCGTAAACAAAAGGCTCTCGGCGCACTTTTATAATTTACTTAGGTACCTACTTCCTCTTTCCCTTTTGAATTTTGTTTTTAACATTTCCCTTTTTTGAAGAGCCGTTATCTCGGACGCGGCGCTGCTGCCTTCATTTTGCGTTCCATTCAAATCTGTTTTGATGTGGGCCTTGGCTTCATATTTTCGACAGACGCAAATTCACCACGTTCAAGATTTTAAGGAGTTATCTTTTTCAAGGAGCGTCACGTCAAGAAACATTATCAGAAAATTGATAATTATTCATTAGACCCTCAGACTAAAATGTGTGTGATTACTGTGATTCAATATAGAAATGGATAAATTCTCCTAAAAAAAGAATGTATTTGATACAGAATGAAAAATAAAAGTTATAAAAACTAAAACCAAACTACGACAAAAAAGCCACTAAACGCCAATAGGCTTTATAGCAATAAAATTTCTATTGTGTCTCGTTCAATGTCCTTGAATGCGTTAATGAAAAAAAAAAAACATATAATTATATACGATGCTCCAGTCATCATCATCAGCCTACTAATGTTCCCACTGCTGGGACACAGGCCTCCTCTCGGTAAGAGGGACTGGGCCGTAATCCACCACGCGGGCCCAGTGCGGGTTGGTAGACGTCACATGTCTTCGAATTTTTGGTTCTAAGACATGCCGGTTTCCTCACGATGTTTTCCTTCACCGTTTTTGAGAGCAGTGGTGATGAAATTATTTACACAAAGTAAAGCGCCTGCTTGGGTTCGAACCCACGACCTACAACTCGTAAGTCGGGGCCACCACTGCTCTCACCGATGCTCCAGTAAAAGATAATAAATATCACTGAAGCCATATTGGCCAATTATGAGAAATGAGATTAGTTTTCTCTGAATTTGTCAGATTTCAATTAACTTATTACTTACTTTTAAAAGGTTGGTCTAATCGTTGAGTAAAGTACTTATGTACCTATTTTGAGTTTGGGAGTACAGTTTAAATGGTCGTTCAGTGAGAACAGCTGTCGTCAACTTTGAAAGTGCGAAGTCGCCACTAACCCGTTTGCCCGCCTCGCGAATTCATAAAACGGAGTTTCTACCTATGTCAACTGGAATAACTGGAATATTACACCCAAAAATAACCGTAAGTAGCCAGCGAATATCGCTGAAAAAGATTTTTTTAAAAGCTCGGGTCATTCAATGAATGTGCAGGTGTGGCGATTCTAAATTGACGTAAGTATAGAATGTTGAAAGATTTGAAATGTGATTATTTTTAATATAAGTATCTTTTAATATAACTATTTTTTATAAAATATATTTTTCACAAAAAAAAACTCCAAATGATGTACTTTCTGGATAGGTTAGGTACCTATCCAGAAAGTACATCATTTGGATTTTTTTACATCCATTTCTAAAGTTCATTAACAGTTATCATATTATACAATTAAAACAAGTCAAGGCATACGAACAGTACATTGCACTAGAATGAATTAAGGTACAGGAAATCTATCTTAGGGCCAGGCCACACGACGGCGCGGCACCCGGAGCGGTGTCGCTGCGGCGTCCTACATACAAAAATGTATGATAAATGGTACACGGCGCCGTTCGGTGTCGTCCGGTGCGCCATACTATATGACCTGCGATGTGGCGCCGCACCGCACCGTGTGGCTTGGCCCTTAGAGAGATTCATTAGTGATTCCAACTATTAAAGATATGTATTGTATATCTGTAAATACATACATATCTGTTTTAGTTACAAATTATATTTTGATCAAGGTACAACCTAACACTGACCTGCAAATTGCAAAAAACGTAAGAAAATTTAAATTTCACGGGTTATAACTGCGGATTCACCTTAACGAATTTATTTTACGTTATAATCAAAGTTCAGTAGAGCGAAGTAGAACCGGCGAGACACTTGGTAACGACCTCACAGACGGCGACCAGCGACGAGAAAAAGATCTTATCTCGCAGACACTTGACATGTTGAAATTGCCTTTATTGGTCGAATATCTGAACTAAGAGTAATTTTAAATTATTCATAGCAGCTTGAACTATTTTAAAAACGTTGAAATCCGTGAATATTTTAGTAAGGACTTTTTCGGAAGTCAATTTGAAGAGTTCACTAAAAAAGCGTCGTCGTTAAGGTTGATCAAAACGTCGGTGTTCACGTGCCGTTTACGAGCCGGACGCGGCGTGGCGGCGACTGGCCGGGCACGTCATTGTCGGGAATAGATGAAACCGGCCTTTTGTTCCCTGCTACTATAACAGAAGCAATTCCTTTTTTTCTATTATTTTTTAAACACACCGCTTTTCTCTCTGGTGTAATTTTTCTCTTCACCAATTACTTTGTATCTGCGCCAGTGAGGTATTGCCCCGGACGCTGCTAGCACGCATTTTCCGTTTGTATTTTTCAATATTCGGTTTCCTTTGCGTATCTACCTGGCTTTGATATGTTGGTGTGGATTTTTTGGAGTAAATATTGAACAGAGGTGGAGTTGTGAGTAGAGTTTATACCAGGAATTACCAAATGGCGGACCGCGGTCCGGGACTGGACCGCCGCCGCCGCCGGCGCCGACTTATTTTATGCGGACCTTTTATGTAAACAGTGAAACTCTTTTCGATTTATTTCTTAATTGATATTATTAAATCTTGGTTGTTAGTTTGTGTTTACCATACGAACCGCCACATTCATATTATTTATTCAAAACGGACCTCCAATTAAACTAATTAGTGATCCCTGATTTATTCAAAATCACATAATATAACCGATTGCTTTCATAATTAAGAGAATTCATCGGTAAAAACATGACAAAATGCTGGTCATACTTTAAAAAGAACAATTATTGGGTCTTAGAGCTTTACTTCCTTCTTTGTAATACAATACATTTATACTTACCATTAATCTATTTCACATATGTAGAAAAGTCGTGTAAAGCATTACCTTTACAGCTCCGCAACACAGGAACACGGGAAGGGTCGACAGTATGTGGTGCGAGGTAGCTAATCAGTCAATCTTGCGGAGAACGTTATAGGAGAAGTGAATCTGCAAAATGACGGCCGCCCGGTATAATTAATTACCCAAACTTCAATAGGTACGGACAACAAAAGACGATTGTTTGCCTTCTGCGCCGTTGAATCGATGTCGGCCCTAAAATCCGGATAATCTCATCCTTTGTATCTGTTTTATGAAAGAAATAAAGTTTTTATTTCCTTCAGAATTAGCTGCTCAGCTGAAGGAAGCCTTATCTGGATTCTTTCTGGAGTCGCCTTAATTTTATAATTTTCATTTTATTTTAACGGGTTATAACTAATCTGCGTTTGCAATTTATTTGCCAAATATGTAAACAAACACGAGTTTTAGGAAAAGCAAATGTAATACCTACACATAAGGTTATGACTTTTTCAACAGTACTAGTCTGTCTAAAATCAACTTTATTTACACTCTGATAAAGTTGACGTTTGTTTAAGTGGAAATAACATCAATTGAAAACAAGGATTTAAATAGACCTTAGGCCCATTCCTTGTCACATACATCCATACACTTGTTTACGTTCTCTGTAGCCAATTGTCTAATCTATAGGCTTTCTTATTAAATAAACAGTTTCAGACGCAAACCGGGGCAGCCACTTTGTTGTGCAAAGCCAAAAAGACTGGTCTGCAGATAACGAGCTGAGCACAATGGCGGCTCCATTCCCGCCCACCGCCAAATATGAACTCTCATTGTCTACTTAATTACAACGGGTGTCTTTGAGATATGGCTGGTACACATTCTACCACAAAGGCTGTCACACACAAATAATATTTTATCGCTGGAGCAATGTTTTCTCGTCTCAAAAGGCAATTATTGCTCGCACTAGGTGCGCGGCTCGCAAGTTCAGCGTCAATCAAAGGAGCTATTGAAGCGCGCAGGAGCTTGTAGCGATGGCGAAGGACCCCGAACTCTCCCGATTTTCCACGAATCTCGATCATTGTACGCTCCGCTGACGATACATTATAAAAGACTAGCAGAAATAGGTGCTTTTAAAAGCCGTTCCTGTTTCTTTTCTAACGTTTAAGTATATAGAAAAAGTTTTGCTCCAGCATCAAAGATTCATACTGCGACCTCATTTTGAAATCTTATGAATGGGTATGAGTTTTACGAGTATAAAGGGAAACTATATTTTCTGTCTCCAAATTCTCAAAGTGTTTGAGAGTCTAGACACTATAAATTATTTTTGTGTTAATAGTGGTCCTTTTAAATCCTGGCAGCAAAACGTACTACATACCTACTGATCTTTTGTGTAGTTTTAGAATTGTGCTTCTAGCAAATCACATTATAAATGTATTTATTTCTGAGAACTTAAAATTATTACAATTTACTACATATATATTAGGTTTTTTTCGTGGTAATAGGTTTTCAAAGAATTATTGCTTTGATAAGTAACTGAGTATACTTAGAGCTTTTATCTACTTAGTCTGATGGAATTTTCAAATATTCAGCTTACAAACGAAATATTTTAAATACACATTACAAGTACACCGAAACACATTTAAATGTATCGCGTTCAGATTACACACACAAGATTTTGTGAGTGGCCACTGATAAAATATTATGATCCTACCTAATAAAAATAAAAGGTTCGCGATAACAATAATTTTAAATTAGATCAATTTAGGACGATAACGGCTCCAGTTATTATTTCCATGGCGACGATAAACCTTGTAAATGGTTTTCCAAACGTCCCGGGTGCGCGGCGAGCCTTTTTATTAGGGTATTTGTCAAGATATTCCTCGGTTAAAGGGACTATAATCGAAAATTTTACGTTTGGTTACCATACGCCTTCTGTTCTGGCGACTAGATAATTTATCGAAGACAATAACCGCATTTGGTACAGATAAGTATTGTCCATCCCTTGCGCTCTGTTTATTTTCTACAGTGTAGCCTTTATTCGTGAGCATCAAGATGACGGGACCAAGCCCCCAATTTAAAATGCATCACATTCAAGAGTTAGTACTACATATGTACTAATTGTACCCTAAACAAGACATTTGTACCTCTAAAGGTAAAGGAATTATGTCAAGATTTCCCTGGTCCCGCCACTTTGATATCAAAGTGGCGGGACCTTTTGGATGCGCTATTCAGAGGCAGGTAATACACACCAGAAGACTTAGTACTACATTTGTACTGGTATATACTCAGTTTTCAATACAATTGTAAGTGCCAAATTAAAGTTATGTGATTAAAACATTGGTCCCGCCATTTTGATGATTCATGTTATCGCTGAATTCATATGAAAAACGTTAAAACTCGTGCAAAATCAAATGTGGAAACTTAGTACGTCATACGTACTTCATCGTGTGTAATTTTCATATTCGTAACCTAAGTACATCAAAAATTATCTATCATTCGTAGTTTTCTTTGAAATGGTCACATCTATGCAGAAATGAAACAACCCAAAATTGTTTTGAAAAATGTATATTATTATAATTGATCCAATTTAACTACTTATACAGGGTGGATTTTTGAGACGGGGCAGCAACAGTGTTGGGCAATGGGACAATTCAATTAATTTTTTAATTGTAGAAGCAAACAATTACAATTTTTATTGCAATTGATTTAATTCAATTGTATTTTAATTGTGAGATGCAATTGAAATCAATTGCAATTAAATCCATTAATTGTGGTTCACAATTAATTTAATTGCAATTAAAAAGTTAATTGTTATCTACAATTAACTTAATCGTCAATTGTTTAGTATAACAATTAATACTATTTGATGAATGTAAAAACTCACGCACGGGAATGTACTCCCGGGATTAAAAGTATTCTATGTGTTAATCCAGGTTACAAACACATAGAATGCTACATAAACTGAGTATATACCAGTACAAATGTAGTACTAAGTCTTCTGGTGTGTATTACCTGCCTCTGAATAGCGCATCCAAAAGGTCCCGCCACTTTGATATCAAAGTGGCGGGACCAGGGAAATCTTGACATAATTCCTTTACCTTTAGAGGTACAAATGTCTTGTTTAGGGTACAATTAGTACATATGTAGTACTAACTCTTGAATGTGATGCATTTTAAATTGGGGGCTTGGTCCCGTCATCTTGATGCTCACCTTTATTCTGTACTAGCTTATGCCCGCGGCCTCGCCCGCGTGGCGTTCGGAAAATCCCACAGGAACGATACCGAGATATAAAGTATACTATGTCCTAACCCAGGTCATGGTCTACCTGTGTGCCAAATTTCATCGAAATTTGTTCAGCCGTTAAGACGTAAAAGCGTAACAAAAAAAAAAAAAACTCATTTTCGCATTTATTGTTTAATATAATTGTGTATAGTCAGGATTCAATATTGCAGAAGTGTACAGTTTGAGATGTAATATTTCAGAATTTTATTCAGTCTCTCTCTATCTCTATCTCTATCTTATTGCTAAGAAATAACACCCGCATGGGCGGCACGGGTCAATCATCGATGTTAAGTCAACGCTTGCCAAGGTGGTTTCCTAAATGCATGACCATCCATTCATTACATACCGAGACTCCTCCCTCGCAAAGACCGTTTTAAGCCCTTGGCCCCGGCTGCCATTCGTAGAGCTTTGACAGTTGTTACGGGTCGTCAGAAAGTCTGACAACCAAGTTAATCAATAAATACCCCTTGCTAAAACCTATATAAGGGGTATCGAGTAACTGGGTTGTCAAGGTCAGATAGCTTCATCATCTGCCTAGCCTTTTCCCAACTATGTTGGGATGCAGCTGAATACCATTATTTTACATGGAGCGACTGGCTATCTGACCTCCACAACCCAGTTACTGAGTAATACGATCCCTCTTGGTAAGATTGGTTGTCAGACTTTCGGGCTTCTGAATACTCGTAACGACTGTCAAAGATCCACGAATGACAGCCGGGACTAACGGCTTAACATGCTTTCCGCGGCACGTAGGGGTCTTGGTATGTAAAGATGGTCCCCATTCACGGACCAACCGCAGCAAGCGTAGCTTAACCTGAACGATCGACCCGTACGGCTGTTATTACTTAGTCACAACACAAGCCCCTCAGATAGCTTGCTCCATGTTTAATACTGGTATGGTATGCAGCTGTATTCTGTTAGACTGTAAGTCGATCCCAACATAGTTGGGAAGTGCTAGGCAGGGCTAGGCAGTGATGAGTCTAAGAATTTTATTTAGGTAATAATGGCTAATCTCATAACCACTTTTCTGCACGATATATAGAATCCTTTAAAGATACGTAGGAAATATTTCTCGTGATTTCCTTTAAATAAAAAATTGCATACAGTATCTATATACTGTATGCAATTATTTATTATTTATACAGTGGGAAATCATCTAAATAATGACTTCTCCCGCTCTGGGCGGAGCGGAAGGGCGTGTCAGATTCTTACTGACTAAAACCCACCCGTGTTCCTTTCCTTGCCTGTTTGTTGCCAGGGGCCACGGTCTCCCCTTAGGACTTCCCGCAACCCCGGCAGGCATTGGCCCTAGCGGACCCCGTCAATTTTGCTGACATCTGTTTGAGGCGCGCGTGGAACACCACGCGCCGTCGATCCGGGCCTGGTCCTTATCGGACGGCGAGCTACCCGTTGCTCTTCGTCCGCAAGCCCGCGCCTGCGGTGGCCGGAAATCGGCTACCAATTCCCGACGCACGGGGCGTCTCCTACGGCGGAGGCTAGGGGCGTAAGGGCGCAGCATACAGGGGAGGCCCCCTGTATGCTGCGCCCTTACGTCCCCTTAAAAGCAGTATTATTTTAATCTTACTTCTTCTTATATATAATAAGTGGCGGGAAGAGATGAAGATATACGTCCTGTAGAGCTTCATCTTTTTCCTACACTAAAGCAATATTAAATTACTGCTTTAGTGTTTGGTGATAGGACCCCTGATCGAAGCTGCAGACTCAGTAAATCGACATCGACAGCACAAAGGACTCTAGCGCATACCAAGAGGAGCCTTTAATGGAAATAAATCCTTGTTTATTAACCAATAACACAGCCAGGCTCCCGATTACGATGCCATACGTGACTATGGACGCAAATTTGCATGTTTAATGAAATCATTGTATGTACACGATCGACGCTAATTGGACTACAAAACCCGTTCACTTGTTTATGCATTCGAAACTAATTACGGGTATCGAGTCGACAGAAGATTTGGCGATCGCAAAATCAAATCGAGTACGTAATCAGTTGGGTTGGTGCAGTTTTATGAAATGATTTTACTATTAATTAAGATATGATTTTATTTTTAGAGGAGCTCGTGGTTATTTTTAGAGTAATAACATCCGCTACGCTTGCCGGGGTTGGTCTGTGAATGGGACCATCTTTACATACCGAGACTCTTCCGTGCCTCGGAAAGCACGTTGAGCCGTTGGTCCCGGCTGTCATTCGTGGATCTTTGACAGTCGTTACGAATCGTCAGAAAGTCAGTTTTAAGCAAAGACAGTCTTACCAAGAGATATCGTATTACCCAGTTACTGGGTTGTGGAGTTCAGATAGGCAGTCGCTCCAAGTAAAATACTGGTATTCAGCTGTATCCGGTTAGACTAGAAGCCGACCCCAACATAGTTGGGAAGAGGCTAGGCAGATTCGTGAGTTATAATCGACAATCAATAAGCCTCACAATTTGTCTGCTTTCGAAGCTACTAAGAAAGCAACTCCTTGTAAGTTGTCAAGGAAATTGGCTTGCTTAGTGCATGTCGGCAACGGTCTCGCAACTTGCCACTACTTATGTGATATTATAGACTTTAAACTTAATAAACTATTCGCTGTTCGGGCGATGGCTTCGAGAAGCTCTGGTGACCTCGTAAATGTTGTCTGAACGACGGAACGATGGAATAACAAGTGACATGTTGTAAATATAAAGATAAAGGACCTGCTTACTACAAGAACAGATATAAGTATCTTCTTCCCGAGTAGATACTCCTTATAATATTTTTCATATCCAAGAGCGTCGCCAGCCGATGGCCCAGTGGGGGGAAAATTGATAAAGAGGATGAGAAAAGTATGATTTGTAGGTACAGTCAAGAGTCAAGAGCACATGGAGCTTTACACTTATAATGCTTGTTTTACCTCTACGGCGCACAATGGGCCCCATTGATGCTGGTAGACATTTGATTTTTGAGAAATCAGTATCAACTCGGTAGTCCCCATAGGAACTGAGAAAAATAATAATTTCAATTTTCAATGTGTGGGAAATGGACCTTTCGGGACGTTTTTCCCAAAACTATTTAGAACTGTAGAGCTGAAACCTAATAGGTATTATGTCTCGGCCTACTGCCAACGCATAGATACGAATTACGTCCCCGGACTCCGGATTAGACCCCTTTTAGGAGATATGCAACTTCAAAAAACCAAATAAAAGTCGTCCAAATAAACAAAATTGGATTTATAGATATGTAGTTTCTATACATTAAAATGCCTTGTATTTGACAATCATTTTTTGCCCCCCCTCTGCCCCCCCTTGGCAACCCCCATGTTTATATCGTCATTTTGTTCTTGCCTCATCACTGCATATAGATTATGCAGTGACGAGGCAAGAACAAAATGAAAAGTGGGCATTCCATTTGCAAGACCCATGATCATCGTCATCATTCAGCCGAAAGACGTTCACTTCTGGGTTGTATAAGCCCCTCAAACTCAAACTCAACTCAAAGAAACCCAATACCACGAGGACCTAAAACTTGCTGATGGTGGTGGCCATCTCCACCAAGGTTCCTTTCTTCGCCACTACTTGTGTAACTTGACTTCAATCAACCAGGTGATGGAGATCAGCGAAGTGCTATGGGGAACATTCTTTCTTCAATAAAACATTTTTCTCCTTGTAGCCAAATGTATATTATCGACCAAAAGTGTTACTCTCACTCACGTCAACGGAAATGAACATGCATATCTCGTGGACCAGTTTCGAATTAATTCGTATGATGCAAAATATGCAAGAAACAAGTCTAGTTGGACCATATGTCCTCTCCAGCGGATGAGTCGGGGCAGCCAATTTCCGGTCTGCATCGGTAGGAAGCGGGCCGCGATTAGCCCCGATACGCCCACGCCGGGAAATGCACTTGTGACTACCAACCCGCTGATAAACTGTTGAATATTGCCGTTTTAGCGACCAGACAACATGTTACAAATTTAGAGGCGCATTTGGAATGTGCTTTTGAGTGGAGACGAAATTGAAAATTTCTAACAAAAGTCTACTGTGTTTTGAAGATGGGATCATTGTTAAATTGGGTGATAGGTTAACTAAAGAAAGTCTGAATGTCCCTCTTGTGACAGAGAAGGAAGATAATTAAAGGGTCAACAATAAGTTCCAGTTCAATTATTAATATGTCCCAAAGACTTCACTTTACCAGCTTCACGGTGCCCGCCCTAATAATACTTAGCAACTATTTGAAAATGACTAAAATCAAAAACAATATTTGGAATCTGCTCTAAAAACGATTGCTCGCAGAATATAGACCAGAGTAAGAGGCAAAATAATTAAACGTATTCAAAAAGCGGGCGTTGGAAGTAATAAGCTTAAACTTTTAATTGGGCAATCTAGATCCTTTCGATGTAAAAAATATATTTTACTAAGACTCGAAATTAATTGGAGGAACCAAGAGGGACTTTTAAATAACCGAGTTAGCTCGGTTATAAGTACAAATATTAAAATGTGCTGATGGGGAAATCTGCAACCTTGATGCAGATGATTATTAAAGATGTGATGCTTGATAAGATTCGGTGAATCTGAATATTATTTCATTATTTTTCAAATTTTCTGATTTTCAACTTTCCCTTTCATTGGAACTGTGACGGGGGTGATGGGATATAACATACAGCTAAGGCCCTTACTCCACCAAAGCGGAAACGTACTGAGATGTTCGAAACGGAGATGAGAAGAGATGTTTTTCAGTTAGGGTGTATCCACCGAAGCTGTGTAGAGATGCGAACTGGCTAGATTGTATAGCGAAGATGTGTGCTGGCTCGAACCAAGATGTGTACTCGCTAGAGCAGAATTGAGCTGCGTGCGGGGAGCGTTGGATGTGGATACGAAAGGCAGTCATGTCACTTTTACAAAAACTGTATCTTCTTTTACTAGAAGAACAAGAGTCTGAAGAAGCAGAATCACACCGCGCGCCGCTCACATCTCTACTTGTCTCCGCTGCACATCGTCGCCAGCTTGCGAGGCACAGCTCGCATCTCCGCTTTGTACCGTCACCCATCTCAATCTCGGTGAGGCACAGCTCACATCTTCGCTTCGATCGCGCCATACAAATATGATACCTCTCCGCTCAGTGGTATCCACTGAAGCTGAGTGGAGACGAGATGTGTGAATAACTCTCCTCTCGTCTCGTCTCTTCTTTGGTGGATTCCGGGCCTGACAGTGATTTAGGAACCTTTCTTTATGTTTCATTTTAGAAATCTACATAACAAAAGAAGAACAACGCTGAAAATACGTCGGAAAAGAAAGAATTTATTGAATAAGTATTCTGAATACATTAGCGAGCTATTTAAAAATCATCCGCGATACCCAAAATTGAACAATAAGACATATCAATGGAAGAAGTTTTTTCCTCCGTCCTGAATCCGAGAGACGACGAGCGTTTCTTTGAATTAATAAGCAGACGGTGAATTTAAATTTAATGAAACAAGTTTCTAGCAGAGTGCTGTCATACCCAGTTATACGTATTCTGTTCATAACTGTGTCCACGGCGCCTTCCGTCGTTACCTACCTCGAACATTGTGTTATGTAAATTATTTACAATTTATCACAAGAACCTTGTTGTCGAAGGAAATGTAAGTTACGTGGTTACAGCTGTAGTTGCTTCAAGAAGTACCGCAGTAAAAATGCAGGTTTTTTATTATGCAGTAAAATTCTTCAAGTTTTAGGGAAAATAAAAGATGGAAACTTGACGAGATAGTTGATTCTCAAGACTCACCTCGCGTGTTTGATAAAAGGCGAAAAATGCTTACAGAACTTTTTCCTTTTCATATTCTAATATCCTGTAGCTCTAGGGTATTAATGAGACCATGTCATATGACAAATTTTTCATAATTTATTTTCGTTTCATTTGTCATTCAAAATAATTCGGCAAAGTCACTATTATTTATATTTGTGTAAAAGACCCTTACATGAAATATAAAAAACAAAATTAAAAAACATTATGTCCATAAAAAAATATGACAACGTCGCATTTTCTTAGCTTTAAATAAGAATGATTGGTTTAAAAGAAAATGATTTACTCGTAATGAAACTTAGATATGTACACATACTTATCGCGCGAGAGTTTAGTGTTATGTTATCTTCGAAACTATGTATTTTTGGAACCAAGTGTTCCAAAAATCTTTTTTTTGTATTATTTTTACATAAGTATAGCATATAACCTTAGAGTTATGGGACATCAAATCGTTGTATAAGCATAATTTATGTAATTCTGTGTTATTCACACTAAGGGCCTTCACGATGTCCGAATAGCCACTACTTACGGAATAAATTCAAAAAAAGAACAGAATTTGTATGAAATTATCTGCCAAGTAAGTGAATAGAAACTTAATCGTAGGTGGTGAAACAGGCCCTAATTGAGAGTACTCGTATACCACTGCTTTATTTGGTTGACTTTTCTCGAATCTATCTAAGTTCTTTCCGTCTAGTGAAGTTTTGGCTATACATAATGGTGTTTTGCCTGTAACTGTAAGTTAACCAGAATCTATATATTCCAAGTCTGATCACTGTTGCTTGGTCGCAAAAATAGGATTGGTGTCTTGGAAAAACCCTTTCACAAGGATGCCTATACTAGTACAAAAGCTCTTAGAACCGCGTAAAATCTTATTCCTATATTTTTTTATAAGTTCTAGTAAGTAATTCAGGCAAATTCAACAAAACTTACTGACGTACGAGTATGTGTTAAAAAGACAACCTTTTTTCACTTACCTGTTTTCGGTAAAAAGCTTTGTTGGGAAATTACATTTACACGCGCTCAACTTGTTGGTGGGAAACTCGATTTTCTTTGTTTCGAACCTCCAACTTACTTACGAGGTGGAAATTTATTTATGGGTAATTGTTTACAATAACTTCCGGGTTCGGGAGATAAGTGGTTGTGAAATGAGAAATTAATTCAATAAGTGGTGGAGGAGATACTGCTCATGTTTGTCACATATTGGCTGGCTCCTCAATACTGCTCATATCTGTCACATATTGGCTGGCTCCTCCACACGTGATGATCGGCTGCTTTGAGCGCGGTTGCTTTGTTGATAACGACTGATGCATTACGTGCTATCATGCGGGTGCCTTCCTAATTAATGCTGTATTAATATTACGGTTCGGCAATCTACTTTAGGGTTGTGATGAGCTATATTAGTGTAGCTTGAAGCTCTCTGGTTATTGATCAAATTATGCTTGGTGTTATCAGGTTAATCTTAGAATTGGATATGACTTTGATTAAAGTTAAGGGTTTGTTAAATTAGGTCATAACTTGAAAATTTTAAATTCACTGATAGACAACGCACAGCCTAAAATGCTAGTTAGAGAGGTTTGAAAATTTTCACGAGTTCCTTAGACAAAGAAGGAGAGCACTAAGAAATGTTTTTTGAAATTTCATCCCTTAACTAACTAACTTAACTCCAAGGCGTTCGTCGTGCGTGTACCGAACGTTTATCTGCCCTTCGTCATGAGAGAAGACTTTTGGCCCCAGGACGTGGTGTTCCGTCGCTTCCGCGGACAAGTTCCACAAGACAGCACAAAGTCAAGCTAGTGCGAAGTGAAGTGCTACTAACATAGTCTAAGCCTTATTTATTAACACTTTGTTTTATATTAAAATATGTATGTTTAGGTTAAGGTATTTTTCTATGGGCCTGTGTCGCCTGAAATAAATGGTAATATATATATATATATATATATATATACAATATATATATATTAACGGCACTAATTATGGGATGAAAGTTTGTATGGAAGTTTTTTATTTTTGTCCGATGAGAAATCACGGCTTTGTAGTTTAATAAAATGCTAGTTACCAGCATCAGCAATTCCAACACCACAAAACCTGCAGACGCAGCGTAATGCCATCAATAACTAATTAAGACAGCAAATGCATTTCTGAACATTCATTGGCGCTGTGCTAGGTGTAGTGTACGCAAACATTTCCAATCTGGGTCAGCGAATCGCGGCTGGTTCGGCACAGAATGCTCAACGGCACAAAATGATTCATGGAAATTGCACCGTAATTGAAAAAAATACGTTATTGCCGTTTGACGCATTGCCGGCGCGTTCCACCGCCAGAAATATTCGCGTCCGATGGAGCCGTAATCTATTCGGTTTTACCTGTGTGTATGTACTATGTTTAGATTTTGTGGATTTATGAGTTTGGAATTAGAATTTTATGTGCTTCATTGTTGCTGATTGAATTGGAGAATTATGTGTGAATCGTAAAAAACATGATATAATATGGAGGTCGGTACTTAGATTGTCTCAAAACAGCGTCTCGTCGTATATAGAGTCCTTGACTCTACATAAGAAGCTATAGGACTTAGATTTTTACACAAATTCTAAAACCTACGTTAATTTGCCGTTTTATAAATGCCACTTAGTACAACTGTCAAAGAGGTGTGATTTCCATATAACGACAATTTAAGTTAGTAGTCAATTTGCTTAACAATTAATTTTCTTGACTATATCCAAACTAGTATTATAAAAGCAAAAGTGAGTTTGTTTGTTTCTTACTTTCACGCTAAAATGGCTCAGCGGATGTGGATGAAATTTGGCACACGGGTAGACCTTGACCTGGACATAGGATACTTTTTATACCCTAAGATATTCCCAAGGGATCGAGATTTAAGCGGGTGAAACCGCACTGCGCAGCTAGTATTTCAATAAGAAACACGAGACCAGGGAGATAGGTATGTATTATAAACAGAAGCCTGTCTTGTCCAACTTTAGGCGTCGATATTGATATGTCCCATTAGTTGCGTTGTAGAGGTTAGGTTAGGTTGTATTCGTTCACTGAATATCTTACACAGATACGACTCGTGCCCTGAGATCAACCTACCCTATGAGCAAACCCAACTATGTTGGGGTCAGCTTCCAGTCTAACCGGATGCAGCTGGAGGGTTGCTGGTGAAGGTTTCAGAAAAATACGCTGGATAGATTTTGCGTGATTCTCAGTTTTTTATCCGCATTAGACATAAGTTTCCAAATTAATTTCACTATGTAATATAAATATCTTTTCATGTAAGAAATATTTTCTTAATATTTTAATATTTAAAATGCTCTAATTAAACATATATTTTTTCCAAATTATTAACACTACTCGTTTAGACGTGATCTTCAGTATAAAATTATTAAAAATCGGATTGAAGTTAAATCAAGATGAGCCAATGTAAAAGGCCCGTAAGGCTGCCTGTCCACTGGAGCGGAGAGGAGAAAAGAGGAGCGGAGATGTGCCAATATTAACCAATAGAATCTTGACTCAGGATCACTGATCTAAACTCAGGGGCGGAGTCAAGATTCCATTGGTTAATATTGGCACATCTCCGCTCCTCTTTTCTCCTCTCCGCTCCAGTGGACAGGCAGCCTAAAGTTGGGCAGTTGCGTTTACAGATGCCATATGACGTCGTATGCCATGCTGAGAACCTGCCATATAAGTATTTACTGGGTTCATACATCATCATCATTATCTTGCCCATAAGCCAATTTATTTGGGGTCGGCGCAACATATCGTACTGGGTCAATCAATCTGCCTAATTGCCTATAACCTTTTCCCAACTATGTAGTGGTTGGCTTCCAGTCTAACCGGATGCAGCTGAATAACCAGTATTTTACATGGAGCAACTGCCTACCTGACTAAGTACTGGGTACCATTTCAATTAGGTATCGTAAAAAAAAAATACAGTCAAAAGTTAATAAACGCCATTTGCACGGTAATACCTACCTGTTGCCGACAATATTTATGACGCAGAAAAAAGGAATTTAGTATCGACGTATTATTTATGGTTATACTATTTTATTGTGTGGCGTTCCTAAAATAATAACGTTTATTATCAGCGGGTTATTTGGATAACGCACAAAAAATTGCAATGTCTTTAATTTTGACATGTCGACAACATTCATTGCGTTATTTACGTGTCGAGCAGACGAATTTTTCAAACATATGAAGGAACAATAGAATAGGAACTTCCTTAAAAATCCTTCCATGTCAGTGACAATCAATGTCAAAAACTTGTCAAAAATGAAAGGAAATTATAGGGTATTTTTGACAGATTGAGATTGAGATTCGAATGCGAACGTTCTTCATGAAGGTCTGTTCAGATCTATACTATATCGCTGTCGCGCTCGGTTGCGATACCGATTCAGTACGCGATACCTAATTGGTACGCGATACTGACGCGATACCGATGCGTCAGGCAGGCGATAATGCCTACCGACACCGATATTTGCATACTGATTCGGTATCGCAACCGAGCGCGACAGCGATATCGCTGCTGGGATGCCTGAGAGATATTTCTCGACGGCATGTGAAGCCAAGCCAGAGGCCCATGGGCGGCTTTAAAACTCTGAAACTAGGTTAGTCACTAATCACAGGAACAGAAGAAGAAGATCGCGTATTGATTCGGTTTCGCGTATCGATTCCGTATCGCATACGAGCGCGACAGCAATATCGCTTATATCTGAGCAGGCCTTTAAACGGGAATTGCCTCTCTGATCTAAATGTTGTTTCAACAGCGAAGGAAGAGTCGGCGAACGAAACTTATTACCCCCGAGAGGCTAAATAGAGGGTAATGTGTTATTATGAGTTATGATGCTTGTTTAATGAACTGGCAATTCAAACCAACACCTAACATTATACTAAACTTAATTTTCAAAGGTAGGTATGTTTTGAGTTTCTGGGTTGGTGACCCTTTTGGTATAGACATGTGGGATATGCCATTGTGCAATGTTATATTTTTTTCTTCCTTCAAGCTACATAATCAGCCTATTAATGTTCCCACTGCTGGGACACAGACCTCCTCTCTGTGAGAGGGAGTGGGCCGTAATCTACCAAGCAGCCCAGTGCGGGTTGGTAGATGTCACATGTCTTCGAATGTTTGGTTCTAAGCCATGCCGGTTACCTCACGATGTTTTCCTTCACCGTTTTGAGAGCAGTGGTGATGAAATTATTTACACAAAGTAAAGCGCCTGCTTGGGTTCCAAACCACGACCTACAACTCGTAAGTCGGGGCCGATACCACTGGGACACCACTACTCTCCTTCAGGCTACGCCTTACACATTTTCATGAAAATTCATGCCACCAGTTGGCGCCACTCTTACAAGAGGTCTTCTATTTCGACAATGAATATAAAACTTATGATGATGTTCATCATTCGTTTGTCATTCAGTCACGACTTCAGAAAATATACGCACTTTGACATTTTTGACAGGTGCCCGGCAGCACAGTGCTGCCACCTAGTGAACGTCATTTCAGTGAACATTTAATGGCCTGTGGCATACCATAACTTGGAGCAATAATAAAGTCACACAATCTAAACAGTGTTTAGACGATTCAAGTAATTTGTTGCTTTAATTTATTGTATGCCCGGCAAGAAACTTGTATCGTGTATAAAAGGCAGTCTTTGGGGACAGCCGATAGAAGTGAAAACTAAGTAACTTGTGAATTGTATCGTATACACAGTATACATATTATTATAGCTCATGGGAAGCGTGCGGTGACGATGACGCGAGTTTCACGGTTTTTGTTCACCCAAAAAGTACACATATATACATAACGAAGGCAATTCACCCATTTGGGGTACCTCGTTATCAGAGTCCAAGTTCGACATGGTGTAGGTACGAAATAATAGTCTCAACACTGATTACAACCGTCTAATTAATCACTCGCGATCACAGAATATCAAAATCTCCAATAATCAGGCTGATGAAAACGGATTAAAGTACGGAAACGCGGTAAGTTCGATACAGGCTAGCAGAACGACCTCACGCGCTCGTCTGATCCAAAAGTCAAGTCCCCACTCCAATGTCCAACGACAACTGACAGCTCTCCCACCTGCCACGCCTGTATCGACCTCACCCAAGCACACTGCTTGACGTTTCCGACAAACGATAATAGATGGCGTTGTTCTAAATTAACGATAATCAAAAGTAATTCGGCGACATACATAACATATATGTCGGATCCGTCAGGATTTATTCCATTAGATTCAGATATCATGTGGGCAGAAGATGGGTTTCGTGCAATGACAACACACTGGATACGATACACGCTGTTTATTAAAATTACAAATTATCACAATGATCACAAATTACAATTAACACCATTAACTACAACGTACATAGCACAACGAATCGAATACAGTTCCGCGACGTCTTAACTCCATTGCTATCAGACACTATACCATACGACAACTAAACGAAACGAAGGACAGTTCCTAGACTGGAGGCTCCGTTCTCCAGAACGGTTGGAAGGCAAGTCCTCTCGCCCCAGTGTCTCCAGGTTGTTTAAATGAAATTTCCCCAGATCAGGTTTAAATTTTCCCCAAAAAGATACCTTTTCCTAAAATTTTCCCCTAAATTATTTTGTTTATATTATGGACATAAATCTATTGTGAAAATTAATTTGTCCTTGTATTTTATTACTAACTAGCTGCGTCCCGCGGTTTCACCCGCGTTAGTAAGTTTTTCTTTTAAAACGCTTGATATACGGTTGCCAACCGCGTCTCCGACAGAGGTGACCTTGGTTGGCGACCGGCATAGTTGTTCAATGTTTGGTCGTAAACCATCATCTACACGGCTGTACCAAGGTCACCTCTGTCGGGACGCGGTTGGCGACTGTGTAGCAGCCTAGCAGGCGTTATAACTCCAATGTTCCCGTGGGAATATCGGAATAAAAAGTAGCCTATTTTACGCCCAGGGGCCTCAGCTATTTACTAGTGTTCAAACACGTAGTGTTGTTGTAGTCTCGTCAAAACCGATCCAACGTCAGTCGATGCGATAAGATTAGAGGGAACATCCTAAAACTTTTTGAATCATACCCAAGGGATAGATTAAAATGTACGGAAATCTCTAGGATATGTCCTATAACCAAACTAGAAACCACATATACCTCTGAAGCATCGATCAGTCACAGAATTAGAAATGTGTACATATTTCTCCCCAAACTATCGCCAAAATAAAATACGTTCCCCAAAATTTTCCCCACAGTTTTCGTTTCCCCAAAACTTCCCCAAAATTTTTATTTTTCCCCAATATGGGGAAAAAAACCCCCAATCTGGAGACACTGTCTCGCCCCGGCGGCGGCTCCCCAGTAGCTAGGCTCCGTCATAGCACGAAGTAAGCCGAGTGTTATTTTTCCCGCCACTCGGTTCACATGCCGCGCTTCGTTTAGCGACCGTACTATTGACCGTCTCCGACATATACATAATCAGCCTATTAATGTTCCCACTGCTGGGACACAGACCTCCTCTCTGTGAGAGGGAGTGGGCCGTAATCCACCACGCGGGCCCAGTGCGGGTTGGTAGATGTCACATGTCTTCGAATTTTTGGTTCTGAGAGCAGTGGTGATGAAATTATTTACATAAAGTAAAGCGCCTGCTTGGGTTCGAACTCACGACCTACAACTCGTAAGTCGGGGCCGTTACCACTGGGCCACCACTGCACTTACATATATAACGTGAAATTTGAATCACAGTTTTGCTAGAACAAACGTTGTTCAGACCATGGTCTACTATCATTCTATAGCATCCAATATGTTATTAAAACAAACTAAACTAGGCGTTCTAAAATAAGTCATATGTTGCTCAAACGTGTTCAAACATTGACCGTAACATCTAAGGACTCATCGCGGTAGCAATATGGCATTCAAAAGAGTTATGAGGAGTCCACGTGGACTACAAGGATGCCCGGCCAATGCGGGCCGAAATTTTAATAAATAAATCAGTATTTTTTGTGTTTTTTTTTAAATACCATTGACTTTTTTTATTGATTGTTATAGAATGATAGTAGACCATGGTCTGAACAACGTTTGTTCTAGCAAAACTGTGATTCAAATTTCACGTTGTATATGTCGCAGGCATATTGTATGATTCGTCATTTTACAAACGGCGCCGTCCGTTTACAAAAGCTTGCGGTTTTGCAAAATGCCTAAGGCAAATTGGCAACTCGTTCAATTGTTATAATTTCGACATTCATTGCTATTGTAGGGTGACCATCACAAAAACACAGCTTGGACAAATCACTTATTATTCGAGCAATCAGGTACCTACCTATGAAGACTTAAGTAAAAGTAAATTATAATATGTGCTTAATAATTTAAAGGTATGAGGAACAGGGTGTAAAGTTCAATTATCCACCATAGAAAAGGGAGGATCCTCCGACCGGGCGGCTAGGCGGGTGTTGTGTCTGGCGGGCAACTGCCCGAAAGTTGATGACGGATATTCTTATATATGTCGTTCGCGCGGTAAACTCTAATTGCGCGATGCAAGATTTGTGTGACGTTATGTCTTTGATGCGTCGTACGTAGTAACTGTTCGAGCGCCTCCGACTACTCGGCTGCTCGGCTATCTTCGGCTGCTGTCGTGAGACGGCGGAAGGCGGCGCGGGCGGCGGCGAGAGGTGCGGCGTGCGGGACGCGCGCGGCTGACTTCGCTACCGATCTCCAACGACGGCACGCGCGCGCACTCCATAAGTTTACCAACATCAAATTCATTGTACCTATTCGGATATTACATTCATTTTATATACAGTCCACTGCTTTAACTTAAAGTCCTTAATTAGGTCCCTAACAGTAACCGTTACAGGTAAGTTGTAAAGTATTTAAGTAACAAAAGCACTCTCATACTTTTTGTTCCAATAATATTCCGCATTAGTCCTCCGAGCACCAGATTCCATGGACACCTGAGCGTTTTTTACGTGCCGGATAACCTCAAAAACTTTGTCATTGGTCCACAGTATTTTCACTGTTCCCGTTCGTGAATCGTAAAATTTTCTTTATTTGTCTTTCAAATATATTTTTTTTTGTGGAAAGTCCTTTTCACACGTAGAATTTGCACTGTTTTCAATATTATTCACTGTCACAAAATCATTACTCGACGCCATTTTTCTTGTTTTGATTAGCAGCGACGCGCGTGGTAAAAAATATAACTAAATTCTTCAATTTGCCGCAGCATTTTGTAAACGGCGTTTGAATTGTCCATCAAATGTTGAGGCATATTGTATAGTGACTAGGCAATTTACATTTTGCCTTAGGCATTTTGCAAAAGCGCAAGCGTTTGTAAACGGACGGCGCCGTTTGTAAAATGACGAATCATACAATATGCCTGCGACATATACACAGTATACATAATCTGCGTTCGGAATTCATTTGCCAAACATGTAAACAAACACAAGTTTTAGGAAAAACAACTGTAATGTCTTCACATAAGGTTCAGTTTGCGCTACAACTTCGTATTTTTTATGACTTTTTTAACAGTACTAGTCAGTCTTAAATGAACTTTATTTACACTCGCATAAAGTTGATGTTTATCTAAGTGGAAAACTCGTGTTTATTTACGTGATTTGCAAATACATTACGAACGCAGATTAGGTATGGAAAGCGTTCGGTGACGATGACGCGAGTTTCATGATTTTTGTTCACCCAAAAAGTGATCAACGCGCCTAAAGAAGTTATCACTTCAATAATTTTATGTCATGTTATATACTTCTAATTCTTTCATTTTCCCGATTGTGTTTTATACCGAACAAATGTGGTTCCATCCAATTCTATTTCAATTTCGATATTTTCAAAAGCGAAACCGCTAAATTGTACCGAGTAAGATTTAGAAAAATACAATCTTCCATCACTTTTATCGTAGAAATGTTGTTTACCAAATCCTTTTTGCCTTCACGCATGAATAGTCCCCACTCGACTGATTCACTGAGTCTGTACGATCAAGTCCGAAAGTTTCGTTCAAAACAGTCAAAGCAGAACAATCTTTTGTGTGAGCTACTGACTATGTATAGGTACCGACTTTGCCGACCTCCTGGATTTGAATTTGGAGCGCGGGTCTCAAAACAATGTCATCATGGTGTTCTAATTTTGAAAAGTTGTGTTTTCAAAAACGAGCAATTTCATGTGCAAAATATCAGATATTATTTTACCATTTATTTCGGAACAAATCACTATAATTGGTTTGAAATAAGTGTCGACAGACGATCCGTAGAAAATCGATTTTAAAATCCAGCTTCCAGCGTGACCACTAGAACAATTTATCTCTCTCCTCTCCTTACAAGCAAGAAAGGTGCTTAAAGCTTCTAAAGGATGGTCCTATACGATTTGGTTAAAAAAATACAGTAGAAGAATTGGAGCAGTCTTTGACAAGCACTTGGCCGGGCGGGCCCGCGCCGCCGTGTTTGCTCAGCGCGAGTTCGCAAATGCTGCTGATTGCTTGTTTGTCGTACGAAATTTTTATTTCCTCGAGCAAAGTTCACCGTTAAAGCCTCGCAATTTAGATCTCAAGCTATATACCGAACGATTCGATTGAGCAGACACACAGTTTTAGTATCCTTGAAATTTTCAGGTAGGTACTCTACTTATTCTATGAAACGAGCTCCATTGAAAAGCTATGGAGCATGAATGCTCGGTATAACATTTAGGTGTGATACAAACGGAACAACAGTCGCTTAGTCATCTTTTATTCACTACTGTTTTATTTACAAATACTGTGTAGGTATTGTCATCTGGTAGTTTTTTCCAACATTATTTTTGTTATCGTGAAATCCAGTTGGAATCGGAAGATATTCCGGAGCGAGCTCGTATCGACAAGCGGCTTAGTTTAAATTGAAACATATTGGCGGGGAAGGGAATCCTTACCTTACGTGTACACTTCCATCTGTTCAAATAAAGTAGGTACCTACAGTCGTCGTGTCGCTGTAGGTACGTACACCGTACCAACTATTATACTGTGCTACTGCTGCCGAGCGACGTGCACAAAAGTTTTATTATACGTTACTTAATTGATTTTATTCTGTACTCAAACTACTTCTATAAACGCTACTTATTGAATCGGGTATGTTCATATTGCGTAACTTGCGGAAATATAAATCGAAGCCGACGGAATCCTCTTTATATATTCGATCACGTTTCAAAACTGGGTGTACACGTCCATATAAAATACGGTCTATTAATATGAAGAGCTGTAAAGCAATAAAAATATCACAGTATTGTGAGGATGCCACGGTGTTGTGAATTTTACGGCGCATGCACTCTATTTCAGTTATAGCATTTCAGTCAGAAATATTTTATTACACTTCCTATTTTGCTGAACGGCGCTCACGATTGCACGTGTTATGAATTTCAAATTATGTACTACCTACCATGAAGTTTCATGTCGCACAATATTTTATATTGCTTTATAGTTAGATGCAGGCCGCCATGAATGACAATTTGGAACAATGAAGCGTTTTATTGGTGCCGTACGAATAAACGGCGAAGCGCATCTCCGATTTCAGTAATTTCTTATGCGCCGGACCGAGTGCGATGGAGCGGCAAAGGCGTGTATAATTCAAGGGCAGATGTTAGATGCCGGCTCTTGTAAGGTGTTCAATTTATTCGCCCCGTTACATCTCTAATCTCACACGATGCCAGGCGCGTGATTGCTAAAAGTACGTACATTCGGTATCATCTGTTTGGCTTCGCGAAGGGGTGTGTGTTAGTTATGTAGATTCGCACGCTTCAGGAATCTGAACGCGGACAATAGCCACGAGATTGTCGTTTGTATTGGTTGCGACGTACGACCGGAGGATTCTCATGAAAATACACGCACTCGGTAGATTTAGTGCGAAATACCAGCAATAAATAACTGACCCGGAAGGGACAAAGGTACAAGAGTATATCGTCCAAATGAATTGAAAAGGCCTCATACATAAAACAACGGCTCCTTCCCGTTACAACTTAGATTTCACCTCGACTGGTGTGAATCACGACGACGCATTTACATAGGCACACAATAATACACTGGCTTGTTTGTCAAAACCCAAGGAAAAAATATATTACTCGCTATTTAATGACTTGGTATTTAATTAACCAACACACCACCACCATCGGACTATGAGAGTGAGGGAAGAGTGAGTGCACCTGTGTGAGTGCACCTGTGTCCGCGCACACACTTGTGCACTATAATATCCCCGAAGGCTAGTCTCAGTTAAGTGTGAGATAGACATGCGAACTTAAAGTTCGAGAACTTACTCGGCTTGCCGTCAGTGACACACGTGAAGCTTGCGAATTTTCTGAACCAAACTAAACAAACATTACACAAATGTCGAAACAAAATCGCGGCTCACAATTCGCGGCGATGACACACGTACGAACCAAGGCTATGAGCAAAATTTGAAACCCGTTGGATCGCCGACGAACTTACGTCGAGTAAGTTCGTCGGTCCAAAGGGTTTCAAATTTTTAAAATGTTTCAAGTTTTAAAGTGCGCGTACTTAGTATAACACACGGGCGAGTAAGGTAGTACGCGTACCTGCTCGCACGTCTATGACCCCTTTTAAGATTTGCCGAAATACGCTCTGGAGGACTATATTTAAGTAAAATCAAATTTTCAGTTCAAATATTCCTTCGCACAAACCAGTTTAGGATTGTGTCAGAAACATAACCCATGGTTGCATTTCGACTTGATCCATCTTATACGATATAGTGAATCCCAGGTAGTTTGAAATAGGAACACTGTAATTATTTACAGGGCGAGTTAGTACCCAGTCTGCGTACCCGCTTGCGTTAGTGATGACTTTATTGTTTTCAGTGGCTACTTGCTACTTTGTGATCAATTGATTCCACGTCGCGACATTTCGATATTACTACTTTGTTTCTGACTTCCTGTATATTACTCACACTGTAGTATTTTTTATTTCTTTTAATCAAAACGGGGATGGTCTTGGCCTGCATCCCATCTGATGGCAATTAATGATCAGGCCGACGGTGTAAGCGAGCATCACCCGGAATCCTCAACCACAGAGGAACTGGCTATCTTACCTCTAACTGCCGAAATACAGCAATGCTGTTAACATTGTTGTTATGGCGACATACTTAAATAAGATGGACTTAGCTAGGCAAGCGGAGTTAGAATAAGCCGTACCACCGACCAAACCGAGCAGAAAATGTTGCTGTCACTGGGAATCGAACCTGGGACTTCAGGGTCTGATACAGGTGGTCAAACCACTACCCACAGAGGTGGTTCATCATCATCATCATCATCATCAGCCTATTAATGTTCCCACTGCTGGGATACAGGCCTCCTCTCTGAGTGGTGATCGAGCAGTGATGATGAAATACACTCGAGAGCAATGAATCCGGGTCACTTAAAGAATCCTAAAAATCTCGGAAACTAAAAATGCTAGGTTAATGCAATAAATTGTATTTAATAGACAATGTAATACTCCTTAAATGAAGGTATTAAAACTTCTTAGTTATTGTAAAGTTATATCATAAAAAAATCAAATTTGAAAAAGGGCCACTTTCGAAGATGGAACTACGAAATTACAGCATTTGGTTTTGCTTTTGTTTGTAATCTGTCATTTATGTGGGTACATAAACCATGTTGATAGTGCTCTATATTCATTATTCAAGCTGAAATTATGTCGCTTACGCCTGAAGAATGCACCAGAATACTTACAATGCTGGAAACCGGCCGGAGTCAGCGCGATACAGCCAGGACTGTCCGTGTGTCGCTGTCAACAGTACAAAGAGTTCTCCGACGTTACGAAGAAACTGGTTCTAACCTACGCAGACCAGGAACGGGCAGAACCAGGTGTACCACAGCACGAGAAGACCGATACTTGGTGAACACCAATGCTTCGAAATCGCTTTCTCACAGGAACTGAACTCACAAATCAGTTTCGACGCCTCGGAGGAAGTAACCCAAGTGCATGGACAGTAAGACGTCGGCTTGCTGAATCTAACTTAAAACCCCTTAGACCTGCAAACGGCCCTAAACTGGAGCGTGGGCATCGTATTTCAAGACTAAGATATGCCCAGAGCCACGTAAATTGGAGTATTGAAGATTGGTCAAAAGTTATGTTCTCCGACGAATCAAAATTTATGCTCTACAAGCACGATGGAAGACACAGAGTGTATCGAAGACCAGGGGAAAGATTCAAGCAAGCATGCATCGAAGAAAAAGTAGCCTACGGTGGTGGGTCTGTACTTGTGTGGGCCGGAATTTCTTCTGAAAGTCGCACAGAGCTGGTGATCATAGAAAACGGCTCTTTAACTAGCGTAAGATATGTGGAAGAAATCCTCAATGATCACGTTGGTCCATTTATGGTCAATTTAGGTGAGGATGCTATATTTATGCATGACAATGCCCGACCTCATACAGGTAGGATTGTGAATGACTACCTTCAAGAGATGAACATTACTCGTATGGAGTGGCCAGCGCGCAGCCCGGATATCAACCCGATCGAGCATGCTTGGGACGAGCTAGGCAGATGCGTAAAACAACGAAACCCTCCCCCAATCACGCTTCGTGAGCTCAAAATTGCTCTCACAGAGGAATGGGAGAATATTCCCCAAAATCGTATAAGGAACTTGGTGTACAGCATGCCAAACCGCGTAAACGCAGTAATGGAAGCACGAGGAGGCAATACGAAGTATTAAAATTCAAGAAAATCGTAATAAAGTTCAAAAATTTCATGTTTCCTATTTTTGTTTTAAGGAGAGATCAGCAGTTTTTTTCTTTATGTAATTTTGTGTTAATAAAATGTATGGTGACTCATATTTTTTTTACTTTCATTTAAGGAGTATTACATTGTCTATTAAATACAATTTATTGCATTAACCTATCATTTTTAGTTTCCGAGATTTTTAACATTCTTTAAGTGACCCGGATTCATTGCTCTCGAGTGTAATTTACACAAAGTAAAGCGCCTGCTTGAGTTCGAACCCACGACCTACAACTCGTAAGTCGGGGCCGATACCACTGGGCCACCACTACTCTCAGAGGTGGTTATTTGTTACAGACGTGACAACCCTGATATATTCCCGGGAGTAACGTGATTCCAAAATATTGAGTATGAGTCATATTAATATTGCGAATTTTCGATAATCGTACTGTTATTCGAAGGAATTATTATTTCATGAAAAATTTACTGGACATATGGTAAACAGTACTAATGTTGGCACCTCCAACTCAATTATAGGTAGAATATAAGGGTAAGTATATTCTACCTATAATTGAGTTGCAATAACATAAAAAACCAAAACATTCGTAGCACGCAGAATAAATTAGCAAAGTGCCAATCATTGGGGGGGTGACAACATTAGTACTGTTTACCCTACGTGTTTCTGGAGAAATTAAAGCACCTTGAACACAACAAAGATTTCAAAAATGAAATGAAGACTACGCGTAGCGACTTGGGTATCTACTACGACAGCGTAGACAGAACAATCTGCGCTGTTGCTACGCCGTACTACGCCGCGTCAATTCGAATCTACGGCGTAGCAACAGCGCGTAGCGTATAATAGGTACCATCATGTTTTGTAACAACCCATACTTCAGTATTAGAAACAAACAAAACAATAAACCTAACAATGATATTCCCAGCTTTTCATTAAATATACGCCACAGCTCATGTTGTAAAGCAATTAATTAAATGGGTTGTATCTAAACTATTGTGATGTAGGTAAGTAAAGTTGAAGGGTGAGCAGCAATGCTTTTAGCGCGTGTTGTTATGCAGCGCGGCACGACGTCGGCGGGGCGATGGCGGGGCGTGAGCGGGGCGGCAGCGGGGCGCGGGCGCGGCGCGGCGCCCACATAAATTCCGATTTATCGCTAACCTGCCGAACTTTTTGGACGTCTCACTCTGTACTCACCTCCCCACGGAAACCTTATTTTATTTAACTTCTTTATACTCCGTCCCGTAGTTTCAGTTTACTCCGATAAACATAATTAAATGGCCATTTTCTGATTTATTTTTCTTTTGACATGTTTATGGTTTGTTATTTGACTTGGAATCTTTTAGTTTGTTTTGTTTTAATTTAAATAGTTACTCTCAATAACAGTCTTTTATGAGAAAAGCTTGCGAAGTTAGAACAAAGAAAGACATTATTTCATGTAACAGGTTTTATTTTTCAAACAGAAAATGTAACCTTTTGACTTTATACAACAAGTAAATTACCATAACAGTTAGCTATGTGTGTATGCATTGCAATTCTTTCTTATTTGTAGGGTTCCATAATTCAAAAGGAAAAAAACGGAACCGTTATAGGATCACTTCGTTGTCTTTCTGTCTGTCCGTCTGTCAGTCTGTCAAGACACTTTTTTCGGAAACGCGTGATGTATCAAGTTGAAATTAATATCAAATACTAATAGGTGTACGGTAACTTGGAGCTAAAAAAAATCAAGCTTCTAAGTCAACGAAAAAAATGCGGTCATTTATAACACAGACAGAATTTGATATTTCAAAATAAATCAAAACCTATAAGGTACTTCCGATTGACCTAGAATCATGAAAATTAACAAGAAGTAAGGTCTTACAGCAAAAGTAAAGAAAAAGCCCGAAAATCGTTAATTTGTAGTTTTGAAAAAAAAAACTGATATTTTCAGTAGGAAAATTGACCGTGAAGTCTATCGATGTATGGGAGATCATTTTTTCAACTACAAAGTCAAGTGTTTCTTGGGAGAAATTCATCCCAACTACGGAACCCTTCAGTGTGTCCGACGCGCACTTGGCCTGTTTTTAATAATAAACTCTGTTTAATAATAAACTGTGTTTAATAATAACCAATTGTCTTGTAAGAAATAAGATACGAAAAACACAACAAAGAACGAGAGAAAGAAATTATTTCACGTCTGAATAACAAAACACAAAGGTGTAGTTTATTTGCATTCGCACAACGTTAAGTCATTTCCAGCGAACGAAAGAAGCGAGAAAATAATAGCCAAGGGAGGGGAAGGAATGAAAAAAGGCAAATTTAATATCGCCTGTCGATAAATGTAGCACTCGGTTAACTATAATAACGCAGGTAGAATACGGCGCCAACTTTCTTCGCAAACAAACTAATAAACGTCGCCGCGGAGACAATTTTAGGGGAAGAAGGCAATTTTAGGGGAAGAAGGCAATTTTAGGGGAAGAAGGCAATTTTAGGGGAAGAAGGCAATTTTAGGGGAAGAAGGCAATTTTAGGGGAAGAAGGCAATTTTAGGGGAAGAAGGCAATTATTTATCTTTCATATTGATATATGCGCGGGCGCTGTGTGCGGAACGGTAATCCGCTCACCTGGCTGTTATTGCCCAAGTTACATTATTGGAATGAATCCCATTCCCGTGATGTGGCATGATCGTTGTTATCAATATGGCGGAGCCGTGGAGGGATGCATGTTCGGCTGTCGTCGGAGTTCGTTTTCCTTGAACACCGTTTGATTTACGATGTTATTGTGGTTTTATAGTCGACGTCGGTTTTTGATGTGAAGTCGATGTGTCGTGCAGGTAAAAATAAGTAATGACTGAAAATGTTCGATTCTGAATTGAATTGAATGAATTGTTATTGATAAAAGTTGTTTATTTATTGTAGTTTTGATTGTTGTTTTATTTTATTTTGTACAACTGTAAAATCACATACGACATGACTGAATCTTGGATCATGTTTTATTACAGAAAAATACAAAGAACATTCTGAAAAAAGCGAATAATTATGTTAGGTAAATATGTAGTTTCAATAAAATATTAAAAGAATAATCAGAATTTATTTTGAGAGTACTCATATTTTCCCCGAAACCTTAACAAGATCAATTAGCTACCTACAAGAGTTTTTCGAATTATAGTCATCTAGACAATTTGTGGTTAGAGGACTTCCTTTTGTTCCTAGTAAAAAGCCAGCCGACATTTTAAAATCAATCAAATAAGTATTGAAAGGCAAAGCACCGCTCTTTGTAGAGATGTTTAGAGCTCCGCCAGTGACTGTATTGGCATTTATGAAATATAAACCGAGCTGAAATAAGGATACAGTGACAGTGTAGAGCTTTCTTATCGTTTCCTACTGCGAATAGCATAGACATAAAAACCGGGGAGTGGAAGACATTCCAAAAAATACTTCAGAAGTGCTGTGTTTTTTCAATCTTTGAGTTCCAAATCAACATTTAGTTGGTTTTAAATAGACCATTTCCTACTCTCATAAAAGGCAGGCAGAGGTACACCCACATTTCGCCAGTTATGTTTAAGTGACATGTAATAACTGGGATCTCCCATAAAAGATCTTCGTGAAATGAATTGTGATTTGAAGTATGTTGAATGAGTTATTTACCTAATTCATCTAGGCATAATCCTTGGTCAGTAATAATGAATATTATTTACGAAAACATCAGGATTAGGAAATATATTAGGAATGTGCTTGTGTTTCAAATTATACATGCATGTATTCGTTAACCTCAATTATATTATGATTTTATATTTTCTCTCTCATTATGTGTATGTTTATATGTTTAAAAAGTGTGTCTTTATTTATTTTAAACGGTTTAAATAAACAAATATATACACACAAAATGGAACCTTTAGAATTCTTAGAAACTGGAGTTTTCTTTTTCCTGTACAGTGGTATAGTGCATCACTCTCACGCATCACAGCTACGGAATCTACGCCCATTCGCCGACTTCTGAAGACGTCAATTTATGAGCAAGGAGTTTTACTTTGCAACATTATGAACAAGTGTAGCGCGCCATGAAGGTTGCATGCTCCTCGAAGATGCAATACTGCTGGAATGGCACGCGGGTGAGAGTACTGCTCACTTAGGCAAATTGGTTTCTAGACTGCGTATGTTGAGATGAAGTGTCCTCACAAAATATGCTTCAAATTGGTTCGGTATTTTGCTGAAATATAATATAAAGTAGAAGGGTATTTCATTTTGAAGTTGCGTTTATAATAGGTGAAGTCTTAGACGTATGTTAGGTTGAAGAGCAGGAATATACTTTGCTAAGTGAATAGAAAGAGGGCTGCCTTTGTCCAGTGTTAACACTGTAGGATTGTACGGTCAAAAAAATACAATGAACTAAAAGCAGAATCTTCGAGAAGGTCAAACGGAAACACCTTTTTCCACTATCGTAACATCCGCGTAAAAGCGAACTTAACCGAACTAAGTAAGTATACGGCTAGGTACGAACCGTATAACAGATGTAGAAGGTTTTAAGTCACGTACCTGTGTAAAAGGACACTTCTAGAACTAACAAATGTTGTGACTTTATTTTTATGTGTAAACATTAAGTTGGAGCTCCGTAATGCGTCCGCGGAGAGACGGAACAGGACAACACCGCATGCGAGGCAAACTTTCTAATCTTTTAAAGTTATTCCAAGAGAGGCGGAACACACATCCATCTTGCACACGTAGTAAATTTAGTTTTTGCTGAAACTGACGTATACAACTTAGTGGGCAGTAATCTCGGTGCTACGAAATATTGGCGTCGGATAGTTTTCCAACTAGTCTGTTTAGGAAGTGCGATAGCCTCTTGGTTGCGGTCTGGGTTTGAAAAATGCAACTTAAAAATGCGGCTTAGGTGTTCACAGAAAGTTTTTCGAGAGCGTAGATGTGGTACACAACAAACACTTGTATCAAAGGGGTAGAACTTGTTTGAAACCATATAGTGAGGAATTTCGAAACGTGTGCAGTGCTTGAACATGTTTATTCAAGAACCTTGTGTTGCTACTTTTGTGGGATGTTGCATGATATCCTAAATACATTGAACCCATTAAAAAAAACCGGTCAAGAGCGAAGATTCTAGGTCAACGGGAACTACCATATAGGTTTTCGACCCAAAAAATATAGGGTACTTCCGGTTGACCTAGTATTGTAAATTTTGGTTAAAAGTAAGGTCTTAGCACCGGACAAGTAAAGGAAAAATTCCGAAAAATAAAAAAAGTTGAAAATTAAGGTAAATTTTGGTACTTACAAGTTTTCCCGAATATCTTTTTATCGGGTTGACTCAGGACCTTGATTTATATACACCTAATAGGAACTATAGACCTCAGTGTCTGGTATAAATTTCAACTTGCTCCACCCGTTTCTGATAAAATCGATGGTGACATACGGATAGACAGACTGATCTTATAACTGTTCCTTTTTTTACCTTTTGACTACTTTTGAGGTACGGAACCCTATAAAACGAGCGAGCCTTACAGTAGGCACATATGATGTGTACCATCTCACATCTCACCTTGGTAATAAGCGGTACTCGTATTAAAGGGGCGGGGCCTCGTCAAAGTCGTTTCTGACAGCCAACTCTAGCACTGCGTGCGCTCATTGGTCAAATAGCGCGCGCTTCTCCGGTTTTTTGTAGTACACTTCCGTCCCTTTTCACGAAATCCTCAGATTACGAGCGAGAGGAAAAATGATACACACATAAAAAAAAATTACAGTGTTATTTTTGTGTAAAAACTAGTTATTACTATCCTTTGGCTTTAACGACGATTCTCTAGGTATTCGTATGGAACTGAGATTGGCGGCTTAATTAATAGTTATCCGAAGTAGAAATGGATTTCCAAGCGTACATCGGTCTTCCAAGAACTGACCGGAATGAGTACGACTTTGCTTTGTAGATAGTTTTATTTGCACGGAGATTATGAAGCTACTTGCCTTTCATATTTTACTTTTTATCGTTAGCTGCTCGCCAATATCTGGGACCCGTCGGTTTTGCGTTTTGTCCATGGGAGAGGATTATGTCCAGCTGTGGGCACCCCAAGGATTGAAATGATGATGATGAATTTCTTGTCCGAAATACGCTCAGCAAAGTCTAGAGAATATTCGTAGTGAGTAATTATTTAAATTTATTTTAACACTTTTTATGTAACATATTTTTGTTGCAATATTACGTTATCTATACATCTATACAAATTTTACTTGCCTTTCATATTTTACTTTTCATCGTTAGCTGCTCGCCAATATCTGGGACCCGTCGGTTTTGCGTTTTGTCCATGGGAGAGGATTATGTCCAGCTGTGGGCACCCCAAGGATTGAAATGATGATGATGAATTTCTTGTCCGAAATACGCTCAGCAAAGTCTAGAGAATATTCGTAGTGAGTAATTATTTAAATTTATTTTAACACTTTTTATGTAACATATTTTATTGATATAAAAAAAAAAAAAAAAAAAAACTGTGTATTACGCTTCTGTATTGATATACAGAAGCGTAATACACAGATTTTTTTTTTTTTTGATTAATTAAAAGGGTTGCTAGTGATAAAATCGGTTCTCCCTTGTTTGATCTAAAAGAAATTGACAAATTATCACTTCCCAAACAATTTTCTGCATAATTTCATTTGCCAAATTATTACTTAGCAAATAAACTCTTCACAAATAATTGTAACGCAAACCTAATGTTTGGCAAGTGGACGTTTAAACAATAATTTGCTTACCAACTAGTACTTTTACCAATTTTAATTTAGTCAAATATTTCAGTTGGTATAACATATTTTACGCAAAATAAAATAAGCCAAATACTTAATATCGCTAGTTTTCAATTTACGAAAAAAAAATCGATACGATGTGGGTGTAGTAGGGTGGGGAAACACCATGGGACACCTTAAGGGCATTGTCCTTGACCTTGATGTTATTGACCTAGATGTCAAGGTCAACATTCCGCAAGTCAAGATCCGCGATTCTCAGGAGCAGTAACAGGTCAATATCATGATTTGCTTGCTTCAAGCATGCAGCATGCAAGCAGGCATGCAGCGTGCAAGCAGGCATGCAGCATGCAAGCAGGCATGCAACATGCAAGCAGGAATGCAACATGCAAGCAGGCATGCAACATGCAGCAAGCATTGCTTCTGTCACGGCTCCGGCGCTGCGGGGTTTGGGCCGCTCCACGCGAGCTTATCGTCGCAGATGGTTTTAACGCTCACCACCGCAGCTTCGGCTTGCTGACCGGCTTCGCCGGCCAGCCTCAGCCGCGGCGGCGGGCCTTTAAACCACCTGCTCCTCAGCTCGCGGGCCGCCTCGCCCCTCCGCGCCTACGCGGGTTTAAATTACACTCTAGGGGTGGGGCAGACAAGACTACGTGGAGTCGGTTTTGCAGCAATTGTTGGTCGGAGACAAAAATTACCAAGACGCTTTTAGCCTTACATAAACTTACAAAGAAGTACGCAAATAACATCGCATACAAATGATTATATTAAAATAAAAGCGCATTTTTTAATTATATAATTACCAAAAAATCTTAATTTTGTCTTTATATTTTTTGTCATAACAAATCAATTGACTAAATGTTTATTGTCTAAAGATAGTTTGCTGTAATAAATCATTTGATTAAAGACCAAATGCCTTAATTATCCTTGGTAATATTCTGCCAAGTAAAAATTTGACCAAATGAAAATGTGCGTACTAAAATCATTTCAAATATTGCATTGGCATAAAAAAGGTTGCTAAAATTTGTTTGGATAATGAAAATTTGTCAAAATCCTTTAGGCAAAACGGGGGGATCCCCATAAAATCATTTTTACTACGAAAAACTAAAGATTAAATTAAATTTTAAAAATCATTCCTAGCAACATTTTAATAATCCGTTGGACCTCCCAAGGCGTTACTCTACATCGGCGTAGCATGCTGAGTATTAGATTGTCTTTTGTCACCTGTAGAACATCGTTCCATACTCTGGCAAAATGTGCAAAAAGCTTTTCTTCCATGTTCAAAGGAGAAGTTCACTGAATGCTCTTCTCCCGAGCAAACCCCACCTGCTCTATGGATGGAATTGAGATCAGCAGACTGATCAGGCCACTATAATAGCGTGATGTTGTCTCACAGAGCACATTCATCACTAACCTTGCTGACTGTGCACGCGCATTATCTTGCATGAACATGAAATCTTGGTCATACTACTGTCGGTGAGGGATAACCATAGGTTGCACAATCTTGTCATAGTATAGTTTCGCATTCATTGCATTCGTTTCTTTCATCGTGGAGTACGTGCGCTAAAAGACGAGGTACACGCCGAGGGTGCAGTTTACTAGAATCGCACTGGAACGTCAACTTCAAGGCATTCTTCGTGCGTGTACCGAACCGTTATCTGGCCCTCGTCATGGAAGAAGACTTTTGGCCGCAGGACGTGGTGTTCCGTCGCTTCCGCGGACAAATGCCACAGGACAGCACAAAGTTAAGCTAGTGCAAACTGAAGTGCTACCAACATAGTGTAAGCCTTATTTTATTAACACACAAGTTTTATTTACATTATTAAGTATGTTTAGGTTAATATATTTTTCTATGGGCCAATGGCGCCTGAAATAAATGGTGTTATTATTATTTGAATATTTTTTTTAATTATCTCTTCCCTAAACGAGTTCCGTTTTTCCCTCCAGGTGAATTCCAGTCAATTGCAAAGAAGGCGTATGGTGGCTCGGAAAAGAATAGGACACGCTGTCGTATTCTTTTCCAAATAAAACGAATATATCAATACGAATATATATTTGTATCATAAATAAAATGAATATATTAAACAATGAGTGCACCATTCATAACCGTCAGTCCAGCTTGTTATGTTTTACTTTCCCGGCTCAGTATTGTCTTCACATTAACATTACTAATTGGGTCGTAGTCGCACGGTCCCATTCAAGGCACGTGTGGCCTTGCATAAGTTCCAATATAAATATGAACCTGCTTCAATAATATTGTGTGAGTATTGATTTTTATATTGTAGCCGATCAAAGTGATCCTTTTAAAGTGGATAGGTCGTTGTATATAGTAGATGTTGATAGTTGACCTTTAGGTTTTATTGTGGTGTCCTAAAAGTAGTTACAAAGTGATTTGTATGTAGGTTTCTGATTTTATCTTTTTATACGAATATACGATATATGTATAGCCTGTAAGTTAATCGATTCTACCTGCCTAAGAATCTACTATTGTACGAGTAGTAGGAACCTAAGTTTAGATACGGTTAACATTGTTACATGATAGGAACTAACAGAATCACGTAAAACGCATCTACCGCAAAAATGCTCAAGTGTTAGGTACAGTCGTCGCAAGCCGGTGTAAATAAATAACACTTGAAATGCGAATTCTAGTGGCAAATCCCCTTTTGTGACAGTAATCTTCCTCACTCCGTAGCGTCAAAACTGACAGGTTTTATCTTTGATTCTTCCCCGATTCTTCGCCATTCCGTTGCACGATCCCAAGAGCCAAGAATATAAAATATCATTCAAATAATTTTTCGTGATTTCTAAGACAAAGTCTTTGGTAATTTTGTTGAAATATTGCGTTATTCTTTGAAATAATATTCTTCTTCTAAGAGTGTCGATGCACGCGATGGCACAAATAACACGAGAAAGTATGTAGATTTTTTTATTTGTTCGGCCCAAAATTTTCCAACGCGAATACCGAAATAATATTGTCAAGAGTCTCTAATTATTAGCCGGTTTATATATTTTGTAAAATCAAATTATTTCATGACGCCTACATTTTTAATTAAAATAAATAGAATTAGTAAAAAAAAATGTTTTTTGCAGAAACTTGTACAACTTTTACAGTAAATCTTAAAGAAGTTCGTTCTCTCAGTAACAATATTTTCAGTGTTAGTAACCTACTGTTTCAAACCACTTGCAATATAACAATCTTTTGATACACCAAAACAAAATGGTGTTAGTAAAAATATATGGTAAACTAACTAGTGAAAATATAAATAGTTGTAAAGTACACAAGTTAGTCTGTTGGACGTTGCTTTAAAATTAATAGCAACTATGTTGTTCAAACGCGAAAACTAGGAAATAGAATTTATAAAGGTGAACTGATTTCCGAGAATTTAAACTTTGCAGTCGGTATATAACAAACTTCTACTTAATGTATAGCGACGTTTAGTGTGTTTAAGTCTGATTGTTGAAGGGATTTTAGGGCGAGCCAATGTGAGTACTTATTTAAATATATTATTCATGGAAAGCAATAACATTTAGAAAAACATTTACTTTGGGCTTTTATAGTCTTTAGTTTCGTAAGCGTCAGAACCCCTGGACCAATAGAGAGAGATATTTGATGTTTAGAATATACCAAAATGCACTACCTTTTTGCTACTATTTGATACCTAATTTCAAACATTTAGTACCTCAATTGACAGCGAGAAAACGCGTAAAGAAATTGGTCAGTCATTCTGACAGGATGTTTGGACCACTTTATTTTTTCATAGTTTGAGAGATTAATTATTTACAAAGAGATTTGGTTGTGTTGTCTCGAACCATGAAAAAAAAGTGGTCCAGATATCCTGATGTCAGAATGTCTGTCTGTCAGTGTTTTTTTTTGTTTGTTTTTTGTTTTTGTCTAGTAGTACTATAAGTTGTAAGAACATGACTGAAATATACGCCAAGAAATATTAATTATTTATTCATCAATAACACAAGTACCTACAATTCTAATTATTAAAATTTTCTCTATATTAGACTGCATGATTTCTAGTCCACAATGCAAATAAATATCCTAATAAAAAGTAAGTTCAAAAATTAACCGGTTAAGCCGCGCGACGCGATTTTGCGACACCCCTCAAGCCGCGCGACACGATCGCGGCGCGTCAGAGATAAGAGCTCGCTAATATAAACAAAAACTGAGAGCTTTTTGTTAAGTAAATAGTCTTATCGTTAATGGTTTTGGGTTCCTGATTAGACAAAGGATTTTTTATAATACTTAGAATCTTTGTAAGCGAACGCTAGTATTGATAAATAAACATTCTTATAAGATTCTTATAAGAAATTCCTTTGTTCATTGTTTTGATTATTTATAATAAAACTACTGGTTCGATTCACATGAAACTTCGCAGGATACATTATGAATACATATACTATCAGTCAAAACCATTATTTACGGACAATAATAATAAATAAAAACACATATAAATAAAAAAGTTCAATAAATCGTTAACCGTATCATTACGTAACATTATTTAGTTGACAAAAAAATATTGAACTCTTTTTCTTTCTGTATTATGCATTTTTATTATTTATTAGTTATTCAAGAATATAAAATAAATGACTTACCAGCGATTACATACACAAAACACACACAAAACTCAAAATTTCACATCAACACCTTTTTTCACTACCGAGTTTGTTTACATTTTTTGATGGGTCCGTAATAGGTAATTACGATGTTATTTTGTGCAAATTTTATCTATATACGATGACGACACTACTTAATTATTGAAATAACACCATTTCCCGTCGATTTACACTTAAAAAACAATAGAAAATGAATAAATAGAACGCGGAGTGCAGTGCACGGCACGCATGCGCGGACGCCATTTTGCCGTACCAAAAATGTTCAATTTTTACTTTTTTTTAGAGTTGTTTCTGCATATTTTGACGTTATGGTCGATTTATTCGACAGGTATATTATCCTACCATAAATCAAAACCAACCACAGACCATATCAGCCCGTATATTACATATAAATAGAGCTGCAATCTGCATGAACGTACCGTGTTCCCGGGGACACGACGAGGCTTGACGGTATTGGGAGTTTTCGTGCGCCTGGGGCTTCGGTCCGGCTTGACCGGTTAAAACCTGACTACTGAAAAATCACGCTCTAAAAAGTATGAAACAAGAAAATATTTCGGACAGAAATCAAGACATAGGTACAAATATGGTCAAGGTAAAGTCATCTTCACATGCCATTATAATTTTGTAGCCAACAGGCATCAATTGTCAAACTATGATCAGTAGTTTAGAAGTTATGAGGTTTTTTTTTTTTTTTTTTTTTTGTTTGGCAGGAGTGGGAAATCCTCATGGACGCCCAGACTGCCTCACTGGTGAACCAGTCTGGGCAGTGCCGGACTCTTACCGGCTAAAACCCACTCCTGCCTTTCAAAGTGTCCCCCTGACATAGTCAGAGACCTTATTAAATAATATTTTTATGTTTATTTCCAATTTTACTTATTGATTTTCTGAATTTTAAATGAAGTTTTACTTGTATTGATGTTTACCTAAATTTTTTATTAACTATCTTGGATTTATGTTTTATTTCGTTTTTAGTATCTATTTATTTATTCTATGCTTTGTCTGTATATAGATTTTATATATTAAAAGCATAGCTTTATATTTCCTTGTTTCCGTTTATTACTTTTGTAGCTATTGTTGTACAGTATTCCAATAAAATTTTTCGCTGCTTTCTGTTTTTCATTAATTCTATTATGGTAGTCCTATTTATCTCTATCTCTAATTCCAACTCCGCATTCATTCGCTCTACTCCATACGCAGGACATTCCGTCAGAATATGAGGGACAGATTCCAGCGCATCTGGCTCACAGATGCACGATGGGCTCCCCTTACACTTAAAGCGGTGCAGGTATTCGGAGAACCCACCGTGCCCCGTCAAAATCTGCGTGAGTACTCCGGTTGGCTTTATCTTTGAGATTATCTTAAAGGCATCTATGGCATCTGGGAGGAATATTTTTGTTACGGAGGCTGTTTCACCATTCTGGTATCTCTGGTTCCATTCGTCGAGCGACCCCAATCGGATCTGCCGCTTGACGAATGAAACCGGGCAAAGGTCATAGTCCGGCTTCTTTTTCGATTTGAGTGCAGCCTCTTTCGCTAGGTGGTCTGCGCGTTCGTTATGAGGTTACAGATGAACATACATACCGGTTAAAATAACAACCCTACTTTTTGCTTCGCCGAAGTCGGGAATATATATGTTCTATGTGGCAAAATAAATATACATTATCAAAAAAAAAAAATATCACGCGTAACATTTCTATGGTATGCCAAAAAAAATTTTGATGATCATTTTAGAAATGACATTGAAATAATTTAATTACTAATATTATTAAATAAGTTATTAGTCTGTATTAATAGAACTTAAGATGGACATTCCATTAATTTAACATCTTAAAATATTTTATCTAATAATATTTTCATAAACCATGATTGTAAACATTTTGCATGCCTTACGGTAGAATCACTTGAAACATGTACATTTAATAACATTAATGTGTTGTGTGTTTTTCGAGTGTTTTTCGCAAAAATAAATAATTTGAATTTGAACACTGCAGTACGTCTAGTACCTACAAACATATGCGTTTATACCGGTAGGCTGTAAGAGGATTTATGAGGCGCTTAATGAGTTCAAAAATCCAAAAACAAATCGACCCTTCCGTTCAATTATGTACAAAAACAAACTGCGGAACCTTTAAATTTACTGTCAAAGGAAAAATAGAATGTGAACTGCCCTCGAAATCGCTCTAATCTTCGTTCATTTGTATGCGGGGCGACTTCGAAATAGTCACCTAATTAAAAAGAGTAGCCTTTGTGATGCAGATAGGATGCCAACGCAATCAAAGCGCTGCTCATTCCACCAGAACCCTTCAAATAAATAACAGATCCTATAAGCCTTCAAGTGTCCCAGAGTTTCTTTTTAGCAGTCATTTTAATTAAGGGTCGAGTCCTAAATGAAGTCTTACAAATCAAAAGAGTACTTCTTTCATTTTGCAGAAGTTTCCATTAGCGATTATATTTTGAGGGTCTGTAGCCGCTCTACTTATGAATAGATTCCCCGGATACCCAGGAATTGTTTATCAGAAACGACGTTCTTTGTCTTTGTGACTGGAACGGGTATGGATGCAACTGTGTCGTTGGTAAATTAAATAAACGATATTGTATTTGAGGGTTGTTATAGTACATTCCTTTATTAAAATATCAAGTGATTTGCTTAGCTGCTTCTAGAGACAGCAATTGCGCGTTTTTTATCAGAGACTTATTGATTATATTCATGGGCTTACAAAATCTGAGGGATGTGTTCTTAACTAGGTTTGATCGCTTGTCTGATTCGATCAAGATTAAGATTATTACTTAAGAGTCTGGTTCATATCCTACCTACCAATTATGTCTTCCAAACATGTTATAAGGAAGAGATCGTTTATAAAAAAAAAATGCCGATTTCATATTTTAATTCGCTCCTTGATTAATTTATGTTTATAAAACTAGTCGTAGCCTAGTGTTATTTTAATTTCGGCTTTTCAGTTCAATCGCGTGTCACAGGCATTCATAATTATAATTTATTACAAAATAATAGTAGGTCTCAAAAGTTCAAAACATAAATAAATCATTAAATAAAGCAGCTACCGTTTCATGTTAACAAAACCTTGGAAATAGTTGAAAATTGAAAAGAAACTGTTTTATTGTGTACAGTAATTAATTTAAATGTTATTTACGTGACATTTATTTTGATTAGAGAGTTTTTTTTTACATTTCAATGTTAATTAATTAGGTTTGAATAGTAATGTCGTCGAATAATATCTAATTATTGATGATGAATGAAAACAATGAAATATAAAGCGATGTTTTATTCAGGAATTCATTATGTTGCGTAATATTTGCTTTTCAATGTCAATGTTACAACGATATTAAAATACCACGTTATTTATATTGTAATGTTTGTAATTTGATGAACATTTTAGGTAAGTATGTACAGTTACTTATAATATCATTGATGTACAACTACACACCCCAAACTTACTCAAAGAATAAGGTTCAGAGGTAAATGCTTTTATTACCTACCTATATACATAAGCTTACCAAGGTAGGTACGCAAAAATGTAGTCCAAAACTTAGGTACTCGCAAACAGAGCAAGTTGTTACGATGACAGTTTCATGAGATGCCTGCCGAGGCCGCCGACGGTCATTTGCAAGCAGCCCGCCTCTCAAACTTACTGCCACAGACCACGTATACGCTGTTATTGCATTCTGCGATGCCTAACCGTCAGTTACCCTCTAGGAATGGAGTTTGAGCAACTAGTTCACTCGTCTAAGCGTTCCAGAACATTCCAGAGTCTAATGCGAGATTTTTTTGCGAATATTTTCAAAGAAAATCTACAGACTTGAGAATTTCATGCAGGCGGAATCTCTATATAATAATAATAATTTATAGTTATACTACCGGACCTGGCAGATGTTGTCCTGCCCGAACAACGCCACCTACCGGGTCCAATTGTATTTTTTTAAATCATCCGGAGATCCCATTCAAATATATACTCAAAATTTCATCCAAATCGGTCCAGCCGTTTAGGAGGAGTTAGGTGACAAACACGTACCGAAGAATTATATATAAAGACTAGCGGACCTGGCAGACGTTGTTCTGCCCAATCAGTGCCATCTACCGGGTCCAATTGTCTTTTCAAACCATCCAGGGACCCACTCAAATATACACACAACATTTCATTGAAATCGGTCCAGCCGTTTAGGAGGAGTTAGGTGACTAACACATGTACGGAAGAATTATATAATTATGTAAAGATATAAAAGACATAAGTAGTACAGTGTGTGTGTCTGTAGGCAGTGTGTGCGTGTGAGTAGTAATGTATATGTAGTGTGTATGCGTGTGTGTGTGTGTGTGTATATGGAATTTGAATTTTTAAATTGACTAACTTACTAAATATATAACTTTTAAAATTGTAACTGTGTAAAGATTTGCTCTTTCGCCATAACAACAATGTTTACAGCATGGTTGGGTTTCGGCAGTCAGCCTGTTACTCTGTGGTGAAGCTCGCTTCCACCTTCGGCCTGATCATCATAATTATACTATCAGGTGAGATGCAGGCCAAAAGATCACCGTTGAAACAAAAAAAATTGGATGATATCAGCCGAGTGTAAAACTCCCTCAAAAGAGTGACTCACCGCAGACTACCATGCGAAGGTTGCTTTCGGGATAGAGATCAGAACCTGCACGGCAGTTTTTGGTCAAATACCAAAAACTGCCGTGCAGATCTGACTGTCTCCTCATCCTTCTCATGGACCTCCGAAATTAATAGTCGTGATGGAACTTCCATAATAATCACCACGTTTGGCAAAAGTATTGATGGAATAATCCTACAAAGTTTGATCAACTAAGAGAATTGTTCCTCCATACACAGTAAAGCCAGTGTGGCTTGGTCAAACAGAGAACGTTGTACTTTTCCGACGATTTCCGAGCATAGAGGGCGTGCTCGTCGGCGAGCGCAACGCCCTCTGCCGGCTAATGAATAACATGCAAATGCCGGTGTCTAATGAAAACCACACTCGCCTCTTTGCTGACTAAACTTTTCATATAGTTGGCTGTCACTGGCAAGAAACTTATGATACAGCGAAAGATATGCTGGATATTCTTTTTTTAAACGTAGTAAGGTATTTGCTTTTAGTGAAGTTGTTAATAAGATTGAAATTAGAATTATATAATTATGAGATGTAAGGGCCAATACACGATACGAGTTGCATCGTGGCTCGTTGCGATTTCGTGTCACGATGCAATGTCGTGTCGTGGAAAGCTACGACGTGCATCGTAAAAAATCACAACACGACGTCACATCGTGGTAGGATGCACGACTGGAAACACGAATAGTCTACATAATATAATATCCAATTCACTGTTCATAAAACCTTATCTATTATGCTTCGTAAAAATAATGTCTGTTAAATAAAAAGGAAAATTAGGAATGACGGTACAATTCCAATATTAAATTTTAATAATAAAACGAAAATACATTTTTAATAAATATTTGAAATGAAATAACAATAAGAATTAAATTGTTCGAAATACGTTCCTCATTCAAATATTTTTTGTTTATAACATTAATATGAATCATGGACAAAGCATATCTTTATAAAGAACAGCAAATTACCCATAATATAATAATATCGCCATGATAATAATACGTTTACCTATTCTTACACGGCCATTTTCATTTTCAAACATGTTTTATCGTAAAGCATTCCCATCATTGCACATCACTACCATGCTCCGTTTACATACGTATACAGTCAAGTGTTGGCTGGCACAGGATGCTTGCTAACAATCAAGACGCACCAGCAAGTGGGTTTGCGTGTAATCGGCTCAGGACATACAGCATTAGCATATCCATTGCGATATGTAAGCGAGCGTCCGCCAACACTGCCCGGGATCCTGGTCAATTGAATACTGTATTCAATAACCCCTTGACCGTCACGCGCTCAGCGTGGTAACTGGCTCCAATTGTCACGCCCATTTTGGGTTGTCCGAGACCACCCACGAAGCCTGACCATATGAGATTAAAACGGTAATATCTTATAAGATTCTTATTGGAGCTGTTTATAAAGCGTATGTGGTTGGAATCGTTATAAAACAAGCTAACACAATAAAAATGGATAGCTACATGTTTGTTTCGTAATGTATTGTTTATTTTAATGTAAAATCACGGGAAAGGGGGCTTTTCCCCATTACCGTGAAAGAGAAATTTATTGAAGACAATTGGAAAGTGGTGGATTTTTTAAAATATTTTTTAAATATTGTGTCACTAATATAGTTTAATTTAAAAAATAACCCCACACGCCCCCTTTTATTATATTTAAATTAAAAATAAAACTAATTACTTACTTGAATGACAAAGCTCAACTAGCTGGCGTGACGGGTAGGTTTTTTCACAACAGACGGCGGTATTTCTGCGTATTTAGCGAGCACACATAATAAACAAAAGGCACTGGCACTAGCTCATCTATTGTTTTATCGTGTAGACAAAAGCAAACAGAGACTCCACTAGTAAAATTGTTTATTTTTTATCAAATTTCACACCACGCACTGACAACGATTAGCACAAAACAATACACTAAAAACATTGGATCACAGTTTTTATTACGTTGCACTTTATTGAAATCTGAATCTACAATAGTCTTTATCATGTTATTTACTAGTGGGAAAACACAACACAAAGACTTGTTGACTACCGAAAATAAACTAAAACGAAATAAAATCGAAATAAAACAATTGCCGTCCGCCATATTTGCAGCGGTGGTCGAACTGAATAAAAGAATGAAACATTACGGCACAAAACTGTTCTACGATGTTTAGCATGTGAGATTGAACGTCTTTGTTCATTTATAGATTAAATATTTAGACCTGGAACGCAATAGTATACACAGATTATTAATACAAATATCAGTCAAATAGACGTGAGGTAGTGATAAAGCTTATTTAGCTGACTTGGCGAATAGAGAGCTGATTTTTACTCCGCTCATTCAGTGGAGTTGACGGTCGAGGGGAATTGATTCTAGTTTCCACAGCTGTTTGTGGCGAGAGACGATGTAGCTCGTCGGAACTAAGTGAATAGCGGAAAATGTTTTGCGACTCCTGATGTTAAGAGCGCTTATTCTAAAAGTTGGCAACGTCGCAAATAGCTGTCAAATATTTACCTGTTTTTATTAATTTAGCAATAATTCTGTATGGAAATATGAAATATGGCTAACTAGTGAACTAAAATATTGTTTTTGTAATGCAATACATAATATCGTAACAGCGAATATTGGAAACTTTCCAAATGCCTTTTTTACACCTAAAACGGTTACAACATCAAATTCTACACTCACAAACATTCAATACACACAACATTTTCCAAATTTCCATTCTTAATTTTTTATTATGCTTTCGTTTATTAATTTTATATACATATTGATTACATTTTTAAATATTTTTATAAAAAACAAAAAAGAAACAAAAACATTTAAAAATATTAAAAATAGTAGCTCACCGGTATCGGGAACAGGGTCGGTTATTATGCTCATTATTATTTTATTTTCTCAGATACCTAAGTATGTAATACTGAATAATAATATAGGTACGTAATGTATCTACATAATTTCTATATATCTTAGAATTTTATGTTTAGGTACTTGCTTTTCTTTGATTTTGTTTTAATTTTGTTAGGTTTTCCAAACTTTTGTTATACCATTAATATCTTGACTCTACTGTTTTTGTAAATTAACATGTCCTGTATAAGAGAACCGGGGGTTATCTGTAACTCAGGATCTTCCTACCACAGACACCTTTCTCATTTTATTAACCAGTGTCTGTAATCATATGATGTTGAGATAAATAAAGATTTATGATTATGTTTATGATTCAGTGTTATAATTTGTAGTTCATTATTAACACTCTGGTTCGCTAGTTAGCCACATTTCGTATTGCCAAATTAATCAAAACAGCGAAATATTTGACATTTATTTGCGACGTTGCCCACTTCCAGAGAAAACGCTCTTAAAGAGAATATTTAAAAAACATGTTGTTGATTAAATAAACCAAATGAAATTAGTTCAAGATATTGTAATGTAAATCGGCCACAATGAAACAAGACTGACCTCATTTTAATCATGTAATCTGACAATCTGCCATCTATTTTAGGGCTATAGTGATTTCGTAAACATAAATAAATTTTGTTCAGCCCTGGATTACCCTTACAAAACACAAGGATCAAATAACCAATCTGATCAAGGGTTGAAAGAAAAAGCAACACCTACCGCTATATCTATGTAACCAATTTATATACTGAAAATATATTGGATTCGCCACTCGTACATACATAGGTATCTATGGTAGATTTACGTGACAGAACTACCTCTGTTTTATATCGAAGATAAAGTCCTTTAGATCCGATTGAAGGCGAGACGTCGAGACCCCGATTCAATTGTTGTTTGGAACTTCACAATATGGGAAATTGACAATATGCTCTCTTGGAAGGGACCTGTTGCGATCCAACTTTGTCAAACGCTTTTATTCATCTCCAAGTAACTATGTTTACTGAGCAACTTTATTACGCTTTATGTAATATGAAATACCTTTAAAGTTGTCCTTACCTACCTTATTATGAAGATTGAAACTTAATTCTGAGCCCGACCCCGAAGCGATCAATTGAAATTGTAGTAATAATATTGTCAATCGCTTCAATTGCATTTGGTAGACAATCAATTTGTATATCAATGTGTATCAATCACGTGAAAATTGACTATTGCAAATTTTGATCGCTAACCTAAGCTGAGTAGAGCTTAACAGCCGCTGTCTACATGAAGGTTCGGGTTGAATCAAAACAGGGAGTGAAGAGTGAGTGAGAAAAAAGGGACTTTTCTATTCTCTAATCTATTTGTTTTCCAAATAAATTGTTTGTATAAGTAAAAAAAGATATACAAAAAAAAATACAAGTTGAAGACAGAATATTTCAAAATAAGAATACATAAAAAAAAAGAACAGCTTTGGTGTCAAATTACAAAAAAATAAATATTATAAAAGTAAATGAGAATTTGATAGATAAACGTAATCAGTTTTGCATCCATCAAATTAGTTTGTCGAAGTGTGATGTGTGTTATTTGTGTTGTGTGTCTCAAATTGCACCAAATTTTAACAAATGGTTGTTCAGCACGTGTCTCTTCGAATTAAAATATATATACCTGACGCTATACTCTGCTGATGCCTTGCAGCGATATGAGTGGAAGTATTCTCACTTACATGTTATACATATGTTTTCTAGTATGATGCATTTATGCATTCTAAAAGGAATTTTTCACCAACAAGGTTTAAAAAAACTGACATTATTACGTTCGAATTTTAATTTTTACAAACTTAATTCTATGTAATTATTTTCATATAGAAAGATTTACGAGCGAGTACAAAAACTTAATTTATAATTTTAGATACAGCATGATCTTAAAAACATTTAATTTATGTATATTTTTATCAACACAAACGCTTCAATGAGTAAATTCGAGTTTTTAACTGGGCATTACAGTATTTCCGTTGTTAATTATATTTCCCACAATATTAGCCACCAATAAAGAGGATTTTAACACAAAGGCATGTTCTACATTCACTCGCTTCAACGTTACGTGAGGTACGAACTTTTTTAAATCTTCTATATGATGCATCGGTACCCAAGCGTCTTCCTCGCTGTATAATACATTAGTCATATGCTTTACTTTGTTAATAGCAGCAGTATTTAGCTCGTGTATTCTGTCCATAACCTCATAAGCTAACAGCATTGATTTTTCTTGCAGCATCGGATTAAGATATATCGTCACACGCTTCACATAATTCGAAGGCAACGAATTTAAATATAAATACAATTTAATGGCAAGCATTCTTATTGTGGGTACTAACTGAATAATAAACAAGAATAAAAGTATAATTCTATGCAAGTATCTCACGAAATTGTTTACGAGTTTCCCATTTTTGGTTGCTGAGAATTTTTGTAGCGTTGGAAATAATAAGTTTACTGAAGAAATTCTTTCTGTAAGGTACTCGTTCTTGTGCAGGAGCTCCGTCAGCATCCAAGCTCCAATTGAATGTCCAATGAGATGTAATTTGGTGTTCTTATTAAAGTAATTATTTATGAGATCCAGTTTGTGTTCTATTTGACCTTCCATGTTGTATAATGTCCATATTCGTGGATATTTTTCATTTTCATTTTCGATGTCGTGGCCAGCATGTCCTGAAAAATAACAATACAAAATATGAATTATTGTGCTTGAAACTCAACTTTGTGAGGTACAGAAAGAGGTCTTCAAATTGTTGGTGAAGGGTTATGGGAGATGGTAAATAATGTACCTATACTTAATTAGAACACCGGTATTCTGACGGGCTAGTATTTTGTATCTACATTTATATCATAACATTACTACTTGTTATTTTACACATCAATTGACCTAAATACTCGTATGATGCGATTCGAATTTCGATTACTCGACAACATTACTTGTGACTGCATTTTCCAATTACACAGTGGCCAGAATACGCCCGGAACTTATTGGTTTTTCAACTATAAGAGGTTACAAATAATGTCTGGATCAAAATCGCTTACCGACTACACAGACGGGTAGTTGAGTGCAACGATGCAATTGCTCCGCAAACTCTCTGTAGAACTCAGGTATTCCCGGGCTCCCAGTTATAACAACAATCACCTCGGAACAGCGCTTGAATGGATCACCAAACGTTATTAAACGAGTTTCTACTGTATTTAGACGCTTAGTAATGTACATTATTCTTTGTATTTTTGAGTACGTGCAATAAAACTCGCGCAGGTCGTGTTTACTGTGTCAGTTCGCGACAGTCAACTGATTATAATAAAATTATTATTAAAACCTGCTTGGTCACTTGACCGAGATTTGTACAAGAAGCATGGGTGAGGCCGAAGGGCGATCTACGTGTTTTTCTTATGAATGTCTCTCAGAATGTCTTTTGTCTATTTTCTCTTAATAGTATGTACTTCTATGAAGAACATTTTGTAGGGCAGTGAAAATGTGCTGATTTAAACGTATTCGTATACAAACGAGAGTGTTTTAAAACGTTTTTAATTTAATGACCTGGTTCACTAACTGAATTATAAGAATTATTCCTACCTAGATTAATTAATAAGACAGGTTACGTTGCTAAATAATAATGAGAGTAGACAGAGTATAGTATTAATAATAAAACTGGTTGGATGTCACCTAGCCCTTCATTTTTGGGTTAAACTCCATTTTTTTTTATGAGGTGAAAACCCTGATTAGTTCATAATTATCGAGATAAATGAATGTCGGTTGTGACATACTTAATACACATACACATACATACATAAAATCAAGCCTTCTTCCCAAGGGGGTAGGCAGACACTACAGAACGCCACCTGCTACGATAAATAGTATTACAGGATTAGACTGAACTAAGAGCACAATAATTATTCTTTTTAACAAAACGGAACCCTTACAGGATCACGCGTGTGTCTGGGTGTCTGTCTGTCTGTCACAGCCAAGTCTAACGGACCGACTAAATTTAAATTTAGTACAAATACACATACATCAAAAGCTGATATATTTTTATAATTTGTCTTTATTCAGAAAAAGTGTTTACGCTATATCTTTTTTTAATTGAAATACACTGCCTGAAATAATCTAAAAAGAAGCAAGACATTATATTATAGTCTACCGTAATAAAAAGGATTTCGATTGTACAAACTGATCGCAAACTTTTTTTGATGTCTGTATGTATTTGTGTGACCCAAACACGAACGTGTAACGTAAATAAATCAATTAGGTATATATGGGGGTCACATTTGAGGGGCAAATAATAAAAATTAAAGAAAATGTTTTGCAAACTCTACCGTGTGACATATCAAATGAAAGGGCTTATTGCGAGGATCTCAATTTGTTATTAAATTATTTTAAAAGAAATACTTATAAAAATATTCAAGAAAATTGATGAATATTAACCATTCCTCCCCTGATCTCCGAAACTACCGAGCATAAAATAAAATAAAAATACAGAGAATGGTTCTTTACTCATAGATTACAGGAAAACCTATAGAAAGTCTGTGGTCTTATAAAATAACATGGTCAATCTCTCAATGTTGTGCGTACAAACTTACATTTGCAGTTGGAATGTACGGGAGAACATATTATGTTTTTCAACTACAATGTTAAATTTGATCTTGGGTAAATTCATCCCAACTACGCAACCCTTCATTGTACACGCACTTGACTGGTTTTTTATTATGATTTACTTAGCTATTTTAGTTCGGCAATTGTTTTTGTTTCTTTGACACACAAGTTTTATTGATATAAACAATAACGATACAAAAATGTTCAAGGTTCAACTCAATTTCCTAGTGTGTGTGTTTTCCTAGTGTGGGGCAACGTTTAAAAAAAAAAATTTAAACATTCTTGTTGGCTTTTATGAATTCTATTTAGGTACAGAACCCTTAGTGAGACCTAATGAATTTGTAATTAAACTTCGTACTTTAGGGATGTGGCAATCCCATTTGAATGAACGCAATGAACGAATGAGGTGAAGTAAATAAGAAATAACCACAGCTTAAACACAGACTATACTGTATATTATTAACCTAAAGACGAAATTGCGGCCCTAAACAAAAATGAAATATATTACGAGCGAATACGTTCCGTTTATCATTCAGTGAAATCCACATAGTAAATATAAAACAGACTTTATGATGATACAAATATGGTTTGTTTTACATTGTTGGTTTTTGTTAAGGTGAGTGACACCATCGCGTATGGTAATAGAGGGTTGTGTGATTTGCGCTCATGAGATTCAATTTCACGCACCTGTATGATTGACGGGGACATTATGCAGGTGTTCAGCCCTCCACATAATTTACTATTTTATCATTTCTCGGGATGTCGTTTGTTTCGCCAAAAGAATTATATTTAATGCTTAACTATGTACTAAAAATAAAGCTGAATAGTTTTTTTTTTGTTTGTTTGTGTGTGTGAACGCGCTAGTCTCTGGAACTACCAGTTGGATTTGAAAAAATCTTTTTACAATTGGTAGCTTAATTTTTGAGGAAGGATATAGGCAATTTAACATCACGCTAGAACCCTTAGGAGGCGAGCAAAAATAAAAAAGTCAGAAAGTACGCTAAGTGAAAACGAAGTAATATGCCGCGAAACCATAGCAGCGAAACCGCAGTAGTTCAATTCAACTGGCTCGCGTCATGTTCCGAATTGAATTACTGCGGTTATCTGCGGGAACTATTGCGGCGCATCATATTCCGCTACTCGAATTCCGAGTATCGAAACAGTTCCGATACTCGGAATTCGAGTAGCGGAATATGACGCGAGCAGGCATTGCGATGCTACGGGGTTGGGCGGCGGAACAAGAAATTTTACACGGACGATGTCGCGAACAGAAGCTAGTGCTTAATAATACTGCGAAGAGAAAATTTGAGTTGTATTTTTATACGAAAAAAAGCTAAGAGTGTGAAGCTTATCAGGCCTTGCAAATTGCTGGAGTCAACTAAAGGGAGTAGGGGGTTGTTGTGACTTTATCACGTCCGACATTATTTAGCTAAATCGAGGAGTTTTCACCCGCGGGACGTTGTCGAGTTTTCTGCGAGTTTTCCTCGTAGGTACGCTTTGAGATAAGGATGTCATCGACTTGGAGACTGGCTGTATTTGTATATGTATAGATGTATACCTCATCTCAAGTTACTTTTTTAATTAGTAAAACAATTCCTTACATAATTAATAGATAATATTTATTTATTTAGTTATTATGTATTTAGTTATTTATTAATTAATTAATTAATTTAATTCCTTTAATTAATTAATTTAGTACAAGTGGGACTTACAGCCAATAAAAACAGACAAAAAGGAGACCATATTCACCAGAGAGCCAATTATAACTCCTCACGCATATTTGTAGTATGTAGTAAGTATTTTGCCATTAAATGAACTATGAAGACTGTTACGAAATTATTTTATTATCCACCTACTAGCTTTTACCCGCGGCTTCACCCAGTAGGAGGATAATTACCGATTATGCAATGGGAACGTACCTACTACCGGTATAAAAAATCCGTTCGACCGTAAAAGCGTGACAGACAGTAACTTTCCCAGTTATGTATTTAAAAAAAGTATGGATTATTTATTAAACTAGCTAACAGCGTCCACGAAAACCACTGGGTTGTCGTATTATCAGAATTAATAATAATAGATAATAGTAATAGATGTCAGTATAGATTAAGATAGGTTAGGCGCATTTATCGCATTGGGTTAACATGTTATGGTAGATGTAAAAAGGTGAATTTAAATATTTTCAAAATATAGTCTAATAATAATAAACAATTTATTTAAACACTTTTCATGAAGTATGTTTTGACTAGTTTTTTTTCACCCATCATTATGGGTAAAACCACGCAATCTTTACGTAATGTCAAAGACTATTTATTTTGATATTTACTTTGTCGGTTGCTAGGCAACGGATCTACCACGCCACGTCCGTCGTCTAGCCACGTCCTAACGCCAGTTTAACACCCATCCCAAAAAAAGTGCACAACGCCGCTAAAGAAGTTTTAATTTCAAAAAAAATTTGATATAAGTACTGCAGTAGCAAAAACTCATCAGTCCAAAAAAACTGAAATTAAAAATCCTATCTACATAGTTAAAACAAAGTAAACAACGACATAATTATTCAACGCTGTACCCTATTTATTACGCAAGATAGTTAGCATAGCTTACTGCGAATTAAAACTTAATTCCAAGTACATTTATGTAAAGAATGAATACTTAAGTAATATTAACGCTATCATAATATTTAAGATGTAATTATTATTCGTATAATCCATGTCTGAGAACACTCTTTCATAAATTAGAGGCGTAAATTTTTAGGGTTCCTTTGTAAAATAGTCATTTATAATTTTTTTTAACAAACAAAATGTAATTTTGACGTTCGAAAATGATGATAATTCTTAGCCTAATTTAAATTAATACCTTTTGATTTTGATTTGAAGAAGAAGGTCCATGCGTCTGTCACTCACAAAATGTTACCAAAATACTGAAAAGGTGAAATGGAAGCAACAACACACATTATATGATTGTTTAATCTAGTACCTGCAGACAGGAGGGGAAATTAATTGTTCATCAAATTGACACTTTTCGCCAACTTGGTGTGGTTTAGCCCTTTCGTAGTCTCAAAGTTCAATCATTAAGTTTGTAGTTAATTTGCTAAATAAGTAATTTCCCTCACTTTACAACAATTGATAACTTCCAGATTCCTTTTACATAATAATTATAAAGATTTCTTTTCGATATCTTGATTTCATGTTTCTTAAATTCTTGGCATCTTATTTTTATATATATATTCATATAATTTGTTATCATTTAATTGCGCTTTTGTGTGCCCTGAATATATCTTTATCTATTTTATTTATCTATCTAAATTAATTATTATGACTACGGAACCCTATTCTTGCCAACCGATTCACAAGTTGCTAGTCTCAGAGGTTTTGTAACTACGTTTTGCAGACTTCATGATTTTTCACAAAATTCTCGTATTTCATAACAAAAGAAGTAATAGCAAACAATTCTGCAAAATACACCATTATTTTGTTTTTAAAATAACTTGTCAAAAATTTGATTAATTTGCTTGATGGATCGAGGTTGCTGACTATGTAATGTACCTAATAAGCTTGTGATTAATTGAATTGTCTTTATGTTTATTTTATTCATGACGCCATTACTTTTTGATGAACCTTGCATAAATTACCAAACAATACCTACATACTTCTGTAAATAAGAGCTCCCGCAGACAGGCGCGACGCGACTCTAATATAACAATTTCTAACAATTACCGGTGTCGCTTCGCGGCGTTGCATCGCACCTATTTGTGGGAGCCTTTATATTCAATTTATTATTAGTATAAATTGAATATTAAGGTTCCTATAGTTCTATGGTATTTTCATCCACGTGAAATTTCTTATTTTTACATAAAATATAAATGCTATGACACTCAGCAATAACTCCCATTAGTGAAAGAATTTTCAGATTCGGATCAGTAGTTCCGAAGATTCACAAATTTTACTTCTTTATAATATTAGTATGTACCTTCTTATAGATTTATGGATTTACCCACGGCCTCTGGTTTCACTTGCCAATGATTGCATTTAAAAATGTGTTACTTAGTACCTATTAATCAATCTGGTGGTGTTATCAAAAATTAATATTTATTTATTAAAATTTTATATTTAAGTAAAAAAATACCGTATAAAGGCGGACTTAATGCCAGAGGCATTTTTTGCCAGTCGAACTTAGGGTGATGCTGAGAGGAAATATGGCAGGTGCAACATAAGGATTACTTATAAGAAAACAGAAGTTATTCTAAGTACTGTTTATTTTATTTTTTTATCTATTTATTATTTACAAATGACTGAACCTGACTTAATTTCCGTACGTCTTTCTCGAGTGACCACTGAAATTCAGCACTGTACTGTGGGTCCCCATAGCACAGCATTATGCTGAGTGAAGGCCTTCTTGTCACAGTCATGACGTGCAGCTGCCGACTATTTATGTTCTCTATGTTGTTTACTCTTGTCTTTTTGTATGCACGTGTTTCTGTGATAAATAAACCTATTTTTCTTTCTTTCTTTCTTATAGGTCAAAAGGTCTTCTAGAAGAAGCTGGTTAATAAATAAGAATCATCTCCAAAATCCCATGAAAAACTATTACAATTACAACAAACTGTTTCAATAATTGTTTCAAACATCGTCCGTTTCGCGGCTATTAAAAACGAATAAAAACTAAAGTTTTGTACAATGCCAAGACTTGAGCCTTGAACATAATAAAATGAATAATTCTACTTATGGGTAACGGGTATAGACGATCATAAACATCATTCGCGTAACAGATGTATCTACGTATAAATTGGGCTTTGGGTAGAATTATCGTTATTGCTATCATATTCCATAGTCCTTTACTGGATAAACTTGTAAACGTGTTCTGTAACGAATCGTGAATAGCCAGCAATTGTCGGCGACTATCTCGCAACAAAACTGTATGAGAAAATAATGTTTGAACGAAGTGCTATTGTTATGGCAGACTCTCACAAAGAAATTCCCGACAAAGTGCTACGGGCGAACGTTTGTTGTAGCAGAATTACTTTTTGTTTGAACTTCATTCATCAGCTCGTCATGGTGTCTGCTATAAGTCATTTCTTAAAACATATAAGCGGTTCCTTCTGTTAAAAAAAAAACAACCAACTTCCAAAAAAAAAAAAACAACGGGTTGCACTCCGGTTGCATAAAGTGCACAACGCCGCTAAAGAAGTTTTCACTTCAAAAACCAAAAAGTGAAAAATAACTTTTCACTTCTCTTGCTCAAAAAATCCGTCATTGTAGCGTACCAGAGCGAAGATAAAATAGCATTTCATCCTCTAGGGGCTAAAGTAATTTTTTTTTAATTTTTGTCTGTTTCCAACGAGCCTACCACCCAAAGACGAAAAAGTCTTTGTTCTTAGGTAGGATTGGTAGGATAGGTAGGATAGGTAGGATAGGTAGGATATGTAGGATAGGTAGGATAGGTGAGATAGGTGAGATAGGTAAGATAGGTAAGATAGGTGAGATAGGTGAGATAGGTAAGATAGGTGAGATAGGTGAGATAGGTGAGATAGGTGAGATAGGTGAGATAGGTGAGATAGGTGAGATAGGTGAGATAGGTGAGATAGGTGAGATAGGTGAGATAGGTGAGATAGGTGAGATAGGTGAGATAGGTGAGATAGGTGAGATAGATGAGATAGGTGAGATAGGTGAGATAGGTGAGATAGGTGAGATAGGTGAGATAGGTGAGATAGGTGAGATAGGTGAGATAGGTGAGATAGGTGAGATAGGTGAGATAGGTGAGATAGGTGAGATAGGTGAGATAGGTGAGATAGGTGAGATAGGTGAGATAGGTGAGATAGGTGAGATAGGTGAGATAGGTGAGATAGGTGAGATAGGTGAGATAGGTGAGATAGGTGAGATAGGTGAGATAGGTGAGATAGGTGAGATAGGTGAGATAGGTGAGATAGGTGAGATAGGTGAGATAGGTGAGATAGGTGAGATAGGTGAGATAGGTGAGATAGGTGAGATAGGTGAGATAGGTGAGATAGGTGAGATAGGTGAGATAGGTGAGATAGGTGAGATAGGTGAGATAGGTGAGATAGGTGAGATAGGTGAGATAGGTGAGATAGGTGAGATAGGTGAGATAGGTGAGATAGGTGAGATAGGTGAGATAGGTGAGATAGGTGAGATAGGTGAGATAGGTGAGATAGGTGAGATAGGTGAGATAGGTGAGATAGGTGAGATAGGTGAGATAGGTGAGATAGGTGAGATAGGTGAGATAGGTAAGATAGGTAAGATAGGTAAGATAGGTAAGATAGGTAAGATAGGTAAGATAGGTAAGATAGGTAAGATAGGTAAGATAGGTAAGGTAGGTATTTATGATTTTTCTCCAATTATTATAAATTGCATTAGTGACCTTAATATAATTTACAACAGTGAAAATGTCATCATCTAGTGAGAATGGAGACCCTAATTTGCAGATGGAAGAGAAAGGAAAATAAATAATTTTTAATAAATAATTATTATTTTATTTACTATTTTATTTTCTCGCAATCGTAGTGAAAAGTAGAGTGTAACACACGGCGCGGCGCTAAATAGTAGATTGTTTACTAAGGGAGCATACAACTATTTTTAAGGCGAGAGTGTTTCTTTGAATCCAAAGCGGAGCGAAGGATTCTAGAGTAGAATCCCGAGCGTAGCGAGGGATTCTAAAGTAGAATCCTGAGCGCAGCGAGGGATTCAAAGTACATCACTCGAGCTTAAAATTGTGTTGCTCCCGAGGTGAACACTCTACTTTTTATCACCCTCTATGAGAAAACAAACGTGTGCGGTCCGACCCCCATCAGGAACGAATTTCCTACTCACTGATTTACACAAAATAAAAAAGTTATGAAAAAAAAAAAATGCAGTCGCCATGTTGGATTCACATTTTGACCTCACTATCGGGTTTACCACCCTCGAAAACTATGAAAACGATACCCATGACGATTTTTTTTTTTAATTTTCGCATCCACCATCTTGGATTAAAATTTTGACCTCACTATCGGCTTTACCACCGTCAAAAACTACGAAAACGATACCCATGACGAAAAATCTGAAAATTTCGCATCCGCCAACTTGGATTCAAATTTTGACCTCACTAGCGACTTTATTACCCTCGAAAACTATGAAAACGATACCCATGACGAAAAATTTGAAAACTTTCGCGTCCGCCATCTTGGATTTACATATTGACCTCACTATCGGCTTTACCACCGTCAAAAACTACGAAAACGATACCCATGACGAAAAATTTGAAAATTTTCGCATCCGCCATCTTGGATTTAAATTTTGACCTCACTATCGGCTTTACCACAGTCGAAAAGGATGAAAAAAAAAAACGAATCCGCCATCTTGGATTTTAATTTTGATCAAATTCACACTTTCTCTCTCTTGCCAGCCTGTTACTTATTCCTACAATGTTCGTGATCGATCTCTTTGGTGAATAGAACTTTTACTAACAATTTCCACATTCCAAATTCAAATCACTTTTAGTCCCTAGGGATTAAAACGCTATTTTGGTCCCTGTTTACGAGGATTAAACTACGTCTTTTTGAATAGATGTGATCAAAAACCCGGGTCCATATTGGCTCACCTAAAGTTCTTTACCCGAAATTGTTCTTCCTAACGATTTGTAATCCGAATGATCACTCTCCCTAAAATTTTTCATCCTAAAGTTTTCATTCATACTATTTGTAGTGCTACCGGAGATGTTCATAACACTCATGTTTCCGAAAATTGTAATTAATAATATCATTAATGTAAATATATTTAAACTCCTACTGTTTTTTATCATAAAACGCTTTTATGCTACTGAGAGAACATAATCATGAACCAGATACTTTGAAGGAAAAGGTTTGTTTTTAAACTATTTCTTGTGATTACAAAACAACTGTTCACATTTTTACATTTAGCCATTTTATTTTTGGTTATTGTTGTTACATATTTATTACTATAACTATACCTGAGATAGTTATGTCTAAAAACCAACTGTTTAGAATGATTAAAGGTCGTTTCACTGATTTTTGTCTTAAATTAATGAAATTCAGGTCAAAGTGTCGTCTTGGGGGCACTATGAAAAAAATACTTGGAAAAATTTCGCGACCAATTTCGAGGTAGCGCTCGCCGGCCGCTGCCGCGGCACCGCTCGCTTCGCTCGCTCGGCTCCCGCGTAGTTGGTCACAGTTCTAACCTAACCTAACCTAATCCTAATCTAAACAAAAAAGATATGACTTTGAATAATAGTGTAAAAGATGGTTATGTTGAGAAAATATAGGAAAACAAATAAAAGTATAATAGATGTTTATTGCTACTGAAATTATGAAGTTGAATGGTTCGGAATTATGAACATTAGAGACAGAGTAGTTAGGAATTGTGATTGTTAGGATGAAAAATGTTAGGAAGAACATTTTCGGATTTCCAATTATCGGAGTTGAAAATTTAGGTGAACTTTGGCGCACCCAAAAAACCCATTATACCTCGGTTTCTGTTTACTCCCTCGCTATAGCTCGGGAGTAAAACTACCTCGTTATAATGGGTTATTTTAGCTCCTTGTATAACAATCTACTATTGATCTCAGAATTCGGTGTCTATGGTTTTGTATATTTTTTTTGCCACCTACTTCCGAAATTAAAGTTATTTTTCACGCTGTAGGGTTTTTTTTAAGTCGGTTGTTTTTTTTTGTAATTTTTTTTATGTTTCACTTTTTTGTTGTAGTGCCTACCTCAAACAAATTCGGATACCACCTGCTATGTAAATTACAGTGACAGGAAGTTATTATAACATCAACCACATAGACTAAGTGGGAAAAATGCGTATTATTGAAGCTAACTCAAAAACTACCCAAGCAAAACTTAATCAAATTGATTGGGACCATCGTCCACAATATCCTTAAAAAAAAAAAAAATACTTTTCCTATTCTGTCGAGCCATCTTCGAGTAATCGGGGAACAAACATTTAATAAAAAATAGATTCCGACGAACTGAGAACTTCCTTTTTTTGAAGTCGGTGGTTATCTAAGTTCTGAGCCCAATAAACCTAATTACTGCAGAACACAAGGAGTGTTATGATTTATGATCCATGTCGTAAAGAAATGTGGTAAAAGATATATGGCTAATAATTTAAAATTTCGCACCGCTTATTTTTTAACGACAAAGTAAATAAAATCTCCGCGTATCACCGTCAGTTAAGCGGAAAATGTCAAGCGTCTCATACGACAACTTTATTTTATCGTACACAAGTTCAGGGCGTTACTTTAATTGTGGCCGACATTCGTCGAGTTAATGCGCATTAATGTGAGTAGGAAAGTTATCTTAATTAAACAAAGTACAGCCGGGAGAACGTTTGTTTGGCGCACAGCTTGTAAACACACCGCCACTCGGCAATGCTCGGCATATCGACTGTGTTACGATGAGGATATCACGAGATACGCTACCCTTACAGAATACGAGCATGTTACCCCCCATCAGACCGTGTCCTCAAATCATAATCTCAGAATCCATTTATCTGAGCGCATTCCATTTTTAACATTTAACAAAACCCCAACGTTTCGGCCCAGTTTTTCTCTAAGAATTTGCGGAGGGTCCCAGCTGAATATCCGCATTTTTTCTAAACAATGGGGCTGTCCTCGTACTGCGCTGGATTATGTGAAAATTTCACGAGGAATTTCCGTGAGATTCCCTTGAATGGTTCAATGTGAGTGAAATTCTCCCGAGTTCAATACATTCGAATATCCTTTTGAGATTGGAGTGACACAAAGCGTATTGTTACAGACGAGAGGTTTCTATCTCGAGCCGTTTCGTCGCGACGACTCTCATAGTTATTGTCTTCATCTGCTGGCTGCATTAAGTGATAAGCTTTTGTGTTAAATAAGTGTGAGACACGTGAGACGTGACCTTTTCTGTAACCAGTCATCTCGTATGCATGGAAATAAATAGCTTCATGCTTTCACAGCAGCTAATTTAAGGTCGCTCGAAAATATTTTGTGAACATTGCACTCTCGCGTAAATTGAAGTTGATGTAAAATGCATAATGCTTAAGAAAGTCGTAACACATTTTTTAGTAATTTGAATATTCCAGTTTTAAATACTGCCGCTTAATTCATTATTGCCAACGAAACTACGAGCAACGAATGTTAATTAGTATCTACAAATTAGTCACATATTCCAGAACTTTCGTTTTACAAAGTGAGTTCTGAATATACCAGGAGCTCATAGAAACACGAAGTTCTAAATGTGAAAGGTTCGCTTGTAATGGTAATTGTTGGATCTTGTAGGAGTTCTAGGAATAAGTGGTCTGACAATATACTCGTAGGTTCGTGTGTCACAAGATATTTTTATTGCTATGGTTGGAAATAGGTATTCAATTCATGTGACGACTTTATGCAAGTCTTCTTTTTCTCAATTAATTTTAATGATGGTCTGGCACGTCGAGTACTTTATGCGGGGTACCTAACTAAATTGTCCTCCGTTGGGTATTGTTCGTCGAATCGTTAGGGGTTCGTGACTAAATAATAACAGCCATACGGGTCGATAGAAAGATAAGCTATTTCACCAAAAGTCTGACAACCAGTCTTGCTAAGGGGTATCGTATTACCCAGTAACTGGGTTATGGAGTTTAGATAGGCAGTCGCTCCATGTAAAATACTGGTATGCATCTGCATCTGATTAGACAGGTAGCCGACCCGAACATAGTTGGGAAATTGATATGTTGTTCGTCTAGTCGTTGAGCTTCTTAAGTTCTGAGTTGAGCTCAAGGATTACTGACAAATGCTTGCACTGACTGGACAGGTTCACTCAAATCTGTGCGGTTCTTTCCTCAAAAGACGATTTCCGACACTAATCTATATGGTCCTCACATGATCTGCACCCTAATTACGTAATGCATTTTCAATTTTAAATTGAAACCAATTGAAAAAGATTGCCAGTCCATTGCTTCATAAGTTCGACAAAAAAATTTGAGCAGATTTTTTTTGTTGAACTTTGAAGCAATGGACTGGCAATCTTTTTCAATTGGTTTCAATTTATAATTGATCGTGCATTGCGTAATTGGGGGGCTGACTAAGATTATGTCTGGACTTTAAAATAGACTTTGACCGCTTAATTTATTTCGCCATTTCTTCTCAAGGGTAGTCAAATAGAAAGTGTCTATTGCAACTAGTTTTTTTATACGACGTGTAAAAGTAATGACGGTACGGTATCCTATTTAAAAAATAAACAATTTAATTTAATGTATCCAACTACTGCTATTGCTTTTCCTACATTACGGGTAAATAACATGTAAACGCCATTTTTAACCGACTTCCAAAAGGAGGAGGTTCTCAATTCGTCTGTATGTTTTTTTTTTTTTTTTTTTTTTTTTTTTTGTATGTTTGTTACGCGATTTCTCCGTCAATTGTGGACCGATTTTGAAAATTGTTTTTTTGTTTGAAAGGGTATGCTCCAGAGGTGGTCCCATATCAATTTTATTAACTTTACTTGGATAGTTTTTGAGTTAGCTTCAATAATACATATTTTTCCCACTTAGTTTATATGGATGATATAATGATAACTTCCAATCACTGTTATTTACATAGCAGGTTAGTGGTATTCGAATTTGTATGGGGTAGGACCACAACTAAAAAGTGCAAAATAAAAACTTTTTACAAAAAAAGAACAACCGACTTCCAAAAAAGACACTACAAAGTCAAAAATAACTTTAATTTCGGAAGTCGGTGGCAAAAAACGAAAGTTCAAAACCAAACACACCGACTTCCGAAATTAAAGTTATTTTTGACTTTGTAGTGTCTTTTTTGGAAGTCGGTTGTTCTTTTTTTGTAAAAAGTTTTTATTATTTAAAAAAAAACGAACGCCTGAAGCGCAGGCCATACTGGTAACAAAGTTAAGTTCGTTTAGCGTCGGTCATGTAGCCACCGCGTCTTTTCATGCTTCGATTCATAGTTCTCGGTTTGAACCGAAGCATGTAGCTCTGTATATACGTCAGATGCTTCGGAAATTATAGACTGAACCCATAGATTAGGGCGTGGAGGATTTCACCTACATACGTTACTGCATAAAGCTTTCTACTACACTGCTTTCCAAAATCATCGTAGAACCCAAAATGCATATAGATCTCATAATTCTAACACAAAGCGGGGCAGTAAAGCATAAACATTGTAGCCGGGCGCCGGTGAAAATTGTTTAATGGCTCACTAGCGATTGTCGTAAAACTATATTTTGTCGGCGAGGAGGGTTAAGGACGATGGAGGACGGAGGACACAGGCCCTCGTTAAAACTCTGACCGTTCACTAAATCTTACGGGTTTACGATTCTACAAAAATTGGGGCACCTCTAGCGCGGTGCTTCGAGTTTCTTCGCTTGTAACTGTTCACCCCTAGGTATATGGTGTTATACAGCCCGGATTATAGTTACCTTAATAGGGTGCGGTATCGAGCTTTTATGAGGCTCAAAATAATTGGAAAACCTTGGTTACTGGTTGGGCCCAATACGGGGTGTCCGGGACATCGACGCGAAGCCGGTTACCATGGATTCAGTACATGGTTCTGAACCCCCCTGCGTTGAAATTTTTTGTCGGTTATTAAAAAAAAAATCAGCTGTTCCATACATTTTGACCGCGTAGGTATTGCACTTTTCTATGAAACAGCAGATTTTTTTTTTAATAACCTACGAAAAATTTCAACGCAGGGGGGTTCAGAACCATGTACTGAATCCATGGTAACCGGCTTCGCGTCGATGTCCCTGCCACCCTGTATATGGAAATGGATACTTGCATAATGAAACATGAGTAACCAGGCACAATCGCAATAGAGCTCAATACCTTATAAGCTTATTAATAATTAGGAATGTCAATTGAATGTACTGATCCGATATTGCGTCAATACGTTTGAATGTAGTCACACGAACCTTGTTCTATTCCTGTTCTAAAGAAACATTAATAATGCTTCAATGCTGAATACATTATGGTGGGACAAAACGTCGTTTACTGCGGGAAAGCTGTTCGAATGAAATGAAACGCCAACTAATGAATGTTGAACTGAATGTCGCATATATTAATATATGAGGAGCGTATTTAGTATTCAGGCGAGGCGTGCACCTGTCGGCAATCAGCCTCCACTCACATTATTTTGCCATTACTTTAGACAATACCGCATGATTTAAGGTAAATACGTGGAGCTCCCTGATTACGTCTGCGTCATAAACTCCGCCATACTTCTCCGAGTGACGTAGCGAGAAATGACGTCACAAAGTAGCATCTGACTTTAGTGAAACTTCTTCCGGGACGTGTATCATTCCGTCACGCGAAACTGGCAGCAAAATTTGTACACCGCTCGTAATAATACAATTACACGTAGGAATAATACGCGAGTAGCAAGTGCGCTAACAACGTGGCTTATATCACGAGAGATAAGAGACGTTGCGAGTGATGTCGAGTCGACATACGTCCCTCAGCCTGAGTCTTGCTTTCCAACCAAGCGTCCTAGATGGGCGGAAAATGCGAGAAACGTGCTACACTATGTGAAAATCTGATATACTTGCTGTAGTTACCTACACGTTGTCGCAATAGGGATGATGACTAAAAATAATTTGTTTGTCCGACCGGAATATCATTAAAAAATATTGGACACATTGTATTATAGCCCACACAGGTAGATTACAGCCCACTCCCTCTCATAGAGAGGAGGCTTGTGTGATGGACACATATTTTTTATTTTTTTACATAATCTAAAGGTTACGGCGACAGATTGAGTTAAAATTTACCATGACGTCAGGAGTATGTAGATTTTATACTTACTTGTGACGTATCGACCCCCACTCCCCAACTTTAATGCGTTTTATCTAAACCATTTTTATTAATATAATAAAGCAAACAATACGTGTCTAATTCAAATTTCAAATTCAAAAATGCATAATTTTTATTGGAACAAAAACAGGTTCGCAAATTTTTGGTCTTTGTTAACAGCTACATTAGTTTTAAAAAAACTGTGTTGCAGCCATTAGCGCCCACCTTCGAGACGGAGACGTCGGCGTCGGCGTTCCAACATAATAATATTTGTTTATTAACTGACTGACGGACTAAATTGAATTTCGTTTTTTAACCCAGTTATCATCCCTATTACAAAACGTGAAGCGTTCATCCTACTTTACAGTGTTATCGTAAATTTAGTGACAAATGCTCAGTAGATGAGATAAAAAAGCGAATTTTATCTGATCTCAATATGTAGGATAGCATCGCGTGGGGTCGTAGTCGCTCAGCTAGGACAAAGGGTAATTCTACATACATATTATTGTTGCGACCAGTGTCCGAGCTAGTTCACGTCCGCACAATCGTTTTACTAATCTTTGCTAAGTAATTATAAAGTTTTAAAGCGGTCATTCCGCTTAGAGTTTATCTGAAATTCAGGAGGCTCGACAATACACGATCACCCCACATTCTTCCAAAACAATATTATAAATGATTCGCTTGAATTAATAATGGGTTCCCAATCCTTCTTGTAAGTACTTGAGTACTTGTAGATGATTACGAAAAGCGTGGTACAATTAGTGGGTAAAGCCGGGTACGGGGACGTAAAGCTGTCATTCTCCTTTGTCAGGTAAGTTATTAGGTACGTAACAAAATAATGGCTTGTTGGGATTAATGTTTAATCTATGTTTATGACGAACATAAGCGACATAGTTGTCGGATGTGTTACGTTATTGCGATGATTGGAACGAAGAGTTATTTAATTCTGTTACAGTGTTGTCTGGAGTTGCTTTGTAGCTTTTTTATAGTCAGGTGTTTTTTTTTTTTCAGTGTTTTATTGTAGCACCGTGTTTTATAGTTAGCATGGAACAATGCACTAGTTTAGTGACCAGTAAAAATTGGTAGGGTCTGAGGGTTTTCTTTTATGTTTCTGAAGTTGAAATCTCACAAAATTTATTTTAGATTTTAAGCTATTGTATAGCTTCTATCGCGGGCCTTGAGCGTGGAGACCGAATCCAGAAATTCCGTAACGAAAATAACCTAACATAACACCCCTGTCTCTTTAGTTCAGCAACTCGCCTCTAGGTGGCATTGATTGTATTATAATTGCAAAAGTTGATAAAACAGCTATGCAATAGCTTTACCGCGGCAGTCTCCGAGTGCCACACGTCTTTTTAAATTTTTTTGTTGTATTTTCTTTTTTTTTTCTTTTTAGGTTCCTTTTTTTAATAATGTATGTTAAACTTTATCATTTATTCATAAACTACTCTTCGTAGATGTAACTGATTGAGATGTGACAAATTTTTGTTAGATTTTTAATAATAATATAATATTTTGTAATCTGTCTATTGTAAAGAGCCAAAACTTAGCAACGTTATAATTCGTTGACGTTAACGTCACTGAATTATAGCGTTGCTAAATTAAAGAGTACAACTGTGACGTAGCATGACAACTGAACTGACAGGTTATTACGTTTAGTCGGTTACTGGACAGCTGTCTCGTCACGTGGTTTTTTTTGGGTCCTTATTGGCTCACCTAAAGTTCTTTACCCGAAATTGTTCTTCCTAATGATTTGTAATCCGAATGATCACTCTTCCTAAAATTTTTCATCCTAAAGTTTTCATTCATACTATTTGTAGTGCTACCGGCAATGTTCATAACACTCATGTTTCCGAAAATTGTAATTAATAATATCATTAATGTAAATATATTTAAACTCCTACTGTTTTTTATCATAAAACGCTTTTATCTTACTGAGAGAACTTAATCAGCTTTGAAGGAAAAGGTTTGTTTTTAAACTATTTCTTGTGATTACAAAACAACTGTTCACATTTTTACATTTAGCCATTTTATTTTTGGTTATTGTTGTTACATATTTATTACTATAACTATACTTGAGATAATTATGTCTAAAAATCAACTGTTTAGAATGATTAAAGGTCGTTTCACAGATTTTTGTCTAAAATGAATGAAATTCAGGTCAAAGTGTCGTCTTGGGGGCACTATGAAAAAAATACTCAGAAAAATTTCGCGACCATTTTCGAGGTAGCGCTCGCCGGCCGCTGCCGCGGCACCGCTCGCTTCGCTCGCTCGGCTCGCGCGTAGTGTTCGCGGTCACAGTTCTAACCTAACCTAACCTAATCCTAATCTAAACAAAAAAGATATGACTTTGAATAATAGTGTAAAAGATGGTTATGTTGAGAAAATATAGGAAAACAAATAAAATTATAATAGATGTTTATTGCTACTGCTATTATGAAGTTGAATGCTTCGGAATTATGAACATTAGAGACAGAGTAGTTAGGAATTGTGATTGTTAGGATAAAAAATGTTAGGAAGAACATTTTCGGATTTCCAATTATCGGAGTTGTAAAGGCCATTGCGTAAAAGTGGTGCCTTTTGTTTTTTTGGCGGCTGTCGATAGGATATGAAAAAAATGATGCAGAATAACATAACAAATAAATTATTGTATGGGGTCTTATATCATAAACTCAGTCCGAACTGAAATATGGGTGATAAAAGGAAAAACAATACTATTGTAAATATGCCTTTTGTTTTTTGGCGGCTGTCGATAGGATATAAAAAAAATGATGCAGAATAACATAACAAATAAATTATTATATGGGGTCTTATATCATAAACTCAGTCCGAACTGAGATATGGGTGATAAAAGGAAAAACAATACTATTGTAAATATGCCTTTTGTTTTTTGGCGGCTGTCGATAGGATATGAAAAAAATGATGCAGAATAACATAACAAATAAATTATTATATGGGGTCTTATATCATAAACTCAGTCCGAACTGAGATATGGGTGTTAAAAGGAAATACAATACCTACTATTGTAAATATGCCTTTTGTTTTTTGGCGGCTGTCGATAGGATATGAAAAAAGTAATGCAGAATAACATAACAAATAAATTATTATATGGGGTCTTATATCATAAACTCAGTCCGAACTGAGATATGGGTGTTAAAAGGAAAAACAATACCTACTATTGTAAATATGCCTTTTGTTTTTTAGCGGCTGTCGATACGATATGAAAAAAGTGATGCAGAATAACGTAACAAATAAATTATTGTATGAGGTCTTATATCATAAACTCAAGCCGAACTGAGATATGGGTGTTAAAAGGAAAAACAATACTATTGTAAATATGCCTTTTGTTTTTTGGCGGCTGTCGATAGGATATGAAAAAAGTGATGCAGAAGAACATAACAAATGAATCATTATATGGGGTCTTATATCATAAACTCAGTCCAAACTGAGATACGGGTGTTTATAGGAAAAAAATACTATTGTAAATAATTCAATAATTAGCACTTGAAGTTAGTTTTAACGTTGAAGGAACTCGTGGCTAAGTAATAACAGCATGGGTCGTTCCATCAGGTTAAGCTACGCTTGCCGGGGTTGCTCCGTGGATGGGTCACCATCTTTATATAGCGAGACCCCTCCGTGCCTGGGAAAGCCAGTTAAATCGTTGGTCTCGGCTGTCATTCGTGTATCTTTGACAGTCATTACGGGTCGTCAGAAGCCCGAAAATCTGACCAGTCTTACCAAGGGGTATCGTTACTAGGTTGTGGACTTGTGGAGGTCAGATAGGCAGTCGCTCCATGTAAAATGCTGGTATTCAGCTGCATCCGGTTAGACCGGAAGCTGATCCCAACATCATCTAGCTAACGAAGAGTATTTGCATAGACACAACCTTGTAGCCAGGATTATCCACCAGCAACTTGCTCTGAAATACAGCCTTGTGGAATCGTAATTACCGTACAGGTATGTGCCCGACCCAGTTCTCGAAAATGGAAAAATCACATTGAACTGGGATCGTTCCGTCATCACTGACAGGACTATTGTTGACAATAAGCCTGATATAGTGGTGGTGTAGTGTAGTATCAAGTATCTTGACTTGGCTCGGCGAGGTTGCCAATTCAAGATACTTGATACTATCGCGAGGTTGTCGCGAGGGAGCGTTATGTCAATGATCATTGTGCGCCGCTCTACTCGATCCACCACCACCATGCTCACCATAATAGCTTCGAGCTTGTTTTATCTGATAAGTACCAAGAGCATATAAAATAAGGTCATATAAGAGTTGGAAAACTATTTAGTTCCGTGTGTCCTGCGGTTATTGCTTGAAATATAGGTAGCTCTGTGAGCAATCATTGTGCCGATAGTCGTATCAGCCAACGGCTAATTACCAAAAGCCTCGACCATCACCTAAGGAAGCTCTCGTTGGGCCGCTGGATCCAATTTTTTACATTTTTAAATGTTTTTATATTTTTTTATATTCAAATATTTAAAAATGAATAACATTTTCAACAATATGTATATAGTGAAATAAAGGAAATAATAATAAAAACATAAAACAAATATAATGTATATTAAACGCGTTATACTTATCCTTTATTTCATATACATACTTATCTATTACATTTTTAAATATTTTTATAAAAACAAATAGGAAACAAAAACATATAAAAATATAAAAAATAGTAGCCCACCGGTATATGGAACAGGGTCCAAGCTACCAGCGGCGGTAAACGCGCTATATTTTATTATTATTATTTTGTTTTTTATATTTATTATATCTTGTAATATGTTATAATTCAAATAAAACATTCACCATATGACCGGTTTTATTGTTTCTAACCAATACATAAATAAAATATATATGTATGTCGGGGAGCGACACCGAGCGGCTCAGGAACGACATTAGAAGGGCGTAATTATCAATTAAATAGTTCATTATGTAACTGTCTGTCTACTTCGTGGGCAAAGGAAACGACAATAGTCACTATAACTAGACAAGCCGACATATAAACTCATAACCAAAGCTTTTCATTGATGAATTAGAAGGCGTAACGAGTCCGCGGGTCGCGCTCAGTCGATCTCGCGGTCCCAACGGAACTCAACTGACTGCCTGATCCAGGCTCCTCTGATGCTTAACTCTTATCGTCTTAAAACATTCCCACGAGAACACCCAGCCGACCACCGGCCACGTTCAACGCAATAATATTTACGTCGTCGCCTTTCATATCAGAAACAATAATTCATTATTTAATATCAATAAGCTCTAAGCTCTAACAAAGACCCTCTTGATCTTAAGAGTTAGACGAGGTGTGACTGAGACCTTCGTCTCACGCTGATAAGAATTGCTCGAGGTGCGAGTTGACAACATCGTCTCGCGCCACGACACGGCTATCCTGACTCTCACACGTCCTCGTGTGCTGCAGAATATTTCAACCTTTCATGTAAGAACCGTTCGGCTATCCTACCAAGTACCTCAAACACAGAAAGCCACGTCTCTACAGTTCATAGCATAACTTTATGAACCAAACTCAACAAAGAACAGTGATGTCACTGTTACACTCAACAAAGAACAGTGAAGCTACTGTTACACTCAACAAAGAACAGTGAAGCTACTGTTACACTCAACAAAAAAAAAACAAAGAACAGTCATTTTATAATTCCAATTTCAAATTCAAACAGTATTAAAACAGTAAACGTGATGAATTTTTCAACAAGTACCATCATGATTTTCATAAGCGCTCAACGCTACCATAAGTCACGACAACACCACAGTGACAATGACTAGGAACACAATCCATAAGTCACAGCACCAACACCACAGTGACAATGACTAGGAACACAATCCATAAGTCACAGCACCAACACCACAGTGACAATGACTAGGAACACAATCCATAAGTCACAGCACCAACACCACAGTGACAATGACTAGGAACACAATCCATAAGTCACAGCACCAACACCACAGTGACAATGACTAGGCACACAATCCATAAGTCACAGCACCAACACCATAGTGACAATGACTAGGAACACAATCCATAAGTCACAGCACTAACAGAATACATCTGCACAAAGCCAAGCTCACCACGGAGCACACCAAACTCACGCACCCTCAACCCATTACCGCCGCGCAGTCTCCGACCAGCTAAACTGGGTTAGGAATATGACCTACGATCGGAAAACAGGAATAGGTCGTGACGTGAACAAAATAAATTACGTTACTCATAATCATCATTTATTCCATTTGTGCCAAAAATGGCTAAACCTGACTGTTCCTCGTTATCATCCTCATTATCTGAACTTGTCTCAAATTCTGTGGGGACGTAACATTCCGGGATCGCTCGTAAACGTTCATGAGCGTACTTGTAAGTTCTATTTCTGTCCAAAGATTTGAAAAGGTATCGATCACCGTCCAGTAGGTCGATAACTTTAAATGGACCTCGAAACTTTGAATCTAGATTAGTCTGATTTCTTTCATTATTTTCTATTAAGACAAAATCAACAAAACAAAGCTTTTAATATTTGCTTGCTTTAGTTTTATCAAATCTATGTTTGTTTTGTACAGCATTTGTATTGACCGCACGTTCTCTGTTTTTTTTTTTTTTTTTTTTTTTTTTTTTATGTTAACTTTAATTTGGTCACCTAGGGCTAGTGCTAGTGCTAGCTACTTATCCAATTAATAATTCCAATGAACTTGCTTTGGTTACACGATTATCTGTCGAATCCAGGTACTTGTGATCGTTATCAGACATACTCTTAGTGACATACTGTCAGATTTACAGTTGTGGGCAATTGGGATTTGGATGCAGGTAAACGAGAAAAATAGCTCCTTCACATAACTTCTACACTGTTCATTGTTACAGAGCCGATTACTAACACTATTGTACTAAATTATTAATACTCTGAACTTATAAGGAACCACTGAGCAGAGTCTCCAAATAGGTGTGTTACTACAGTAATAACCGATCGATTCTTCAGTAAAGAGATTCTTAATAATTAGGTACGAAATTATTAATACTCTGAACTTAAAAAGAAACACTGAGCAGTTTCTAGGTCTGTTTGAGTCGCGACCACCCTTTTTCAAAACTTTTATCCAGTAGTATCCAAATAGACGCGTTACTATAACTACAGTAACTAATAACCGAGTGATTCTTACAGTATAGAGATTCTCAATTCCTGTCCAAGTAAGTATGTTTCTGTTTACGTTCAACAGCTCCGTAATATAATGTCTTTCAATTTGGATAATTCAACCATATTGAACCGCGAACACATAAAAGTGAATCATTATATTTGCAGAATATCTGCCGTTTCTGCCTCTCTCAAACGATATCAATTGATTCGATAAAACCCGAAAGAACAGTCACATCATAATAAAATATTATCAAAACAACAAAGTCAAGTATTTCAAAATAAAAAACCACACCGCACGAAACCATGAAATAAATGATTCACCAGAGAAACTCATTCATGGGGACCTTATAAAATGGTAACGACTCACCGGATGTAACACCTTTACTCGTACTCACTCAAACACTGTTTCTCGTCTTTGTCAGACGGGCAGTATTAATGATAGGTACCAAAGACTCTCATCATAAATCGTGCAAATCTATCTGATAGGAATCGAACCCAAGTAGAATGAACTTGTGGCTCGGGATGGGCTCGGGCCAGTTGTTCGACGCGTTCGACGCGCGAATAGGTATCAACGCAACCATGTTGTTTTCGAACAGTCCACGCCATTGTTTATTCGCACTTTTTCACTATCACGAGATTTCTCAACCCGCACCGATCCCACCTTCTGATGTCGGGGAGCGACACCGAGCGGCTCAGGAACGACATTAGAAGGGCGTAATTATCAATTAAATAGTTCATTATGTAACTGTCTGTCTACTTCGTGGGCAAAGGAAACGACAATAGTCACTATAACTAGACAAGCCGACATATAAACTCATAACCAAAGCTTTTCATTGATGAATTAGAAGGCGTAACGAGTCCGCGGGTCGCGCTCAGTCGATCTCGCGGTCCCAACGGAACTCAACTGACTGCCTGATCCAGGCTCCTCTGATGCTTAACTCTTATCGTCTTAAAACATTCCCACGAGAACACCCAGCCGACCACCGGCCACGTTCAACGCAATAATATTTACGTCGTCGCCTTTCATATCAGAAACAATAATTCATTATTTAATATCAATAAGCTCTAAGCTCTAACAAAGACCCTCTTGATCTTAAGAGTTAGACGAGGTGTGACTGAGACCTTCGTCTCACGCTGATAAGAATTGCTCGAGGTGCGAGTTGACAACATCGTCTCGCGCCACGACATGTATATATGTATAACATGTATTTGAAGATTTAAGTAATAACTAAATAGTGAATTTCGCTTGGGAAGGTCAGAAATATGCTTTGTAATAAGAATGATTCCATAATAATATGAAAATAATAGTTAATCTTTAAACTGATATAACTCAGTCCGGACTGAGTTTTCGATATGAGACCCCATACAATAATTCATTCATAATATTCTTCTGCACCGTTTTTTTCATATTGGGTCGACGGCCGCCAAAAAAACAAAACGCACCAGTCTTCATACTAATTTGGTCATTGTCTAGGTGAACTTTGGCGCACCCGTTTTTTTTGCCTTTATTGAACTACCTAAACTTTAGGTTTAGGTCCTATACCTATGAAGTATAGTAGGTATGAGAACGATGGCGTCGCACCGTAAGGCAAATCACGGCTGTCCGAAATCTCACTGCAGCGTGATGACCACGACCGCTCTGTCAAGAGTGCACCGACAAAGAAGAGATAGTAGGTATATAGTTTAAGCTAGTGTATGCTGCTGTAATGGCTGTCACGCTAAAATGTAACATGAGAAGAAAAATTATTATTAATTCATCGATGATCACTAAAATTTAAAAAAGCCACTAAGACAATACAAATAGAGTCTTGACAAGATTGCATTCTTACAATATTTAAAGTTTGAAAAATATAGTTGAACATGAACGAAATTGAATTAAAAGATTTTCTTCTTTTTATAGAAACTGTCGTTAGTCCCGGCATCTCGTTCAAGTTCTAAAGTTTTACGCTGGATCGTGAATTCAGACTTCCGAGTTAGACAATGTCTTCACCATATTTCAGGGATATTTATCTTACAAGTTTTATTATTTTCCAAACACATAAAGCCCTACCCCATGAAAAGGAACTGTTTACGTCATTCTGTGTGTGTAATGGTTAATCAAACACCCGCGGTACATATTTTATCTCGAATCTTCGACGTGTTGTTAGTCCCGCGGTGAGTCAGCGTGAATGTTAATGCATTTCGGTTCGTATATCACATTTCGTCAAACGTAATCGAAGCCCGGATGACGGCACCATCCATCACAAGGATATTTTCTCATCGTTTCTTTTAAATGGAATATCTTTCAATGCAAATTTACATTCGAGTTTCATCAGTTATTAGGGACGAATTGGTTCGACTAATCGATTATACCCGGCGACATCGGATGGTAACTTTATGTTATCGCGGTAAGCCGGCAGTCGACCGACTCTCCTAGAATTATTCATGTCAAAAACATTCGTTTAAATGGAAACTGATTTATCGAGTAGCAGTCGGCGCAGATTGTGCGTCGGAGTGGCTCTTAGTTCTTTTGCGGTGCCATTTCTTTTTCAGTGTTATAAAGGAGCGCTTCCGTTATACGGTCGTGCATGTCGGCAATAATCCGGCTCGGTTTGATGAGCCCTGTTTACGAGCGAAGAGAGCGTATCGCTTAAGCGACAAATAAATCGCTGACGATGCTAAATTTATAGGAGTTAATATATTTTTATGAGCGACGGAACGCGGGCGTAGTATGAAATGTTTGAATTTGATTATGAATTTTTATGATTATATTGATTTTAAGTTTTGTGTTATATTTCCGTGATAGGCTGTGTTATGTTACGAGCGATATTTGCGTATATTTTTGCAGTAACCTAAACTTTTATGCCCGCATGATGTGCGCGATGCGTGAAAAGTGCCAGTATTGTTGGAATTTGTTCAATTTAGGATAAGCTTTCAATTCAATTCATAGCACATATAGATTCTGATTATCTGTGAATATCCTTCACGTACCTAGTTAATTGGTAACTTATGACGTAATCAAACAATTAATCCGTCCATCTAAGATAGCATGTAATGATTACACTATCTTAATTGGGTTACACAGAACATGACAGCAACACTAAGTCGCTACTAGTCTTGGGTGATGGTAGCTACACACGGCTACTATCAAGCTATATATTTCCAGTATAAGCTGACCTCTCATTGTACGGAAATCCTATACAATGCGAGATCAGCTTATACTAGTAATGTGTAGCTTGACATGTAGCCGTGTGTACTCCTATTTAATATTCGAGAGTGGCTTGACAACGTTGACTATGTGATTTTGCTTGATGTTCGTGCTAGACATAAATACTAATCCGTCTGCTATTTGGTCCATTTTCAATTCAAGCAGAGTCTTTAAAGAAAAAATATTAAGCAGGAAACTTTGGTAGGTACCTACTTCGTAAGTTGGGAACATCTAGGATAGGCTATGAACATAAATATTTTAATACCAAAATAATCTGAATCACATAAAACATGAACCCCTTAACCTGAATCCTAAAGCAACTAATAGTGTAACGTTGTCACAAACACTCCAAAATGGGTCAGAACTCAGGGCGCCAAAATAGAAAGGATGCAGAAGGTCAGCTCCATATAAAACGAGCGAAAACACACGCACAAATAGACTCGCTTTACGTATAGCGGCAGCGGGTGTATGCACAGACTACAATTATCACACTCGCGACTTGCATTTGTTTGAAATCATGTTGGATCTCCTTACGTAGGCGCGTAAAGCAGGTCCACACCAGCGTACGCGCACGAACCGTGCAAGCTAGGCGCTTCGAATGGCTATGAACGAGTCACATTCTACGCGCGTGCATGTTGCAAACAGTTCGCATGCCCACAGCTGCGTAATTGAAACTCACGCGCACGAACTGTGCACACTACGTGTCTCGAACTACTGAGCATATCCGAGGTAGCACCGGTACACGGCATGCAGGTGATGTGTTCGCGAACGAGTGTTTGAATGTCTCTTGCACGCTAACTATTCGCTAATGGGTCGCGAACATGTCCAAAGGTGTCCATACTATGTTCCTAACTTCCTAAGTTGCACACGAACGGCACTGTTCGTGCGCGTGCGCAGGTGTGGGCCCACCTGAAGGCTTATCATGTATACCGATGTTTTTTGGAAAAAGCTTAAAGGTGGTTACATGAAACATTTTGAATATTAAGAGTAAGTATTGATCGCTGAATTTTCACGCTGCCCGCGAGTTCTCGTTTGTCGCAGCGAGAAGAGTTATCGAAGAGAGTAATCGCTCAGCGAGACTCGCTTGACGGGCAGTACACTCGCTGAGAGATTCACGCATAATAGCAAGTAGCTAATAGTTCTTTGCCGTCGCGCACTCGCTGCTCGTTGATCGTCAATTCGTTTTTAGTTGCTAGTTCTACTGGCTTTTCATTAATTGGCGATGGCGGTGGGACAGGTACCTAAGTTCACCTGTTTCCGCTCGTTGTATGAAGCCGACCTTCTGTACCAATCTGTATTGTAATATTATGATACAAGGCTATATTTATATGGCGCAGACAAGGACATGTGGTGGAAGGCGATCTCGCCGGGGGAGCTCATTATAAAGCGCTAAGCCGGATCATTGCAGCACCCACTTAACACAAACGAGGGATAATAACTGCACTGTGCGTCTTGGTGAATGTCCCTCGATGCAGATGAAATGTGAGTCTTTGTGACGTCACTGTTGGGTAGTTTGGTGACTGTTTAAGTGACAGACGAGTAAAGTGAAATGGTGAATTTTCAGAGAGCTAAACAGAATAAATAAAGGGATATTTTTTGACATAAAATAGTAAAATTGAAAAACATCAAATACTTGTCTACGACGAGACAGAACCACCAAAACAGCATCTAAGACGTACCAGTTAATTGAATACGCGCAGAAAATATAGCTAATGGGAGCGGAAGACGGGCATAATCCCGAAACAATTATGCCGAATACTCGGCAATGTAAACCCATGTGCCGACTGGCAGGGGTGCGCCTGACAAAACGCTACTGACGCGCTGACACATGCAAAATTACATTACGGAGCTGCAAACTGTCAACCCTGAGTTAAAATTGTTCTATGCCCCACATTAAAAGGAATAACTCGATTACTTTGGGTAACGACGAGGGTAATCTGATGGGGATATTAAAAACAAGTTACTATCAGAAGTTTGGAAGACCAGAAATGTTCACTGGTCTACAGTGTGAAGATGGTTGCATATTATATCTATACTTATTATAAACTAGCTAACCCCTGCCCACTTCGTTGGGCGGTAAACTTAAATATATAGTCTATGACACGTGGCATTCTATTAGTAAAAAAATAGATCTAGAGATTAGCCCTACAACCTCACAAACTTTTCCTCTTTATAATATAGATTTAGAATGAGTATAGATTATAATATTGGAATAGATTAAAGTCGATTTTCGTGTTTGTCTGTATGTCCGCGTTATTCTTCTAAACCACGCATCAGATTTTGATGAGGTTTTCAGCATCGTTTAGAGAATTTATTCCGGAAGGTTTATGTGTAAAATTACGTTACTATTAAAGTTACGTAAAACTAAGAAATCTCGATGTTTTCTCTAGTCGTAAAAACCGTGCGAAGAGCGGGTCGCCAGTATTGTATATAATACTGCAAAGTATGGTCGTAACGCTGCTATACCTTATCACCACGGTTGATACTCCAATTTTTTCTAGTAGTATTTTATATACTGCTAGCAAAAATGGGAGTATGGGAGTATATAGCTGTAATAAATAATATTACCAGCCTATTATTGTTGCACTGCAAGGGCAACGGCCTGTTCTCATACAGAGAAGGCTCGTGCCTTCTCTGCTCTGATGAATTGGTGATCAATGCTCGTGCATCATAGATATCCGTGTCGTGCAATCACGAATTTACCACTCTTGCTGAAGATGGTTTGGCGATTTCAGACTTATACTTACTTACTATAAGTCCAAGTTCCTTCACGATGTTTTCTTTCATCGATGTCAGTAATAGATAGATAGATAGAATACTCTTTATTATGTACACCATAAAAATTACAGACATAAATAATGAATGTAATGAATGAATGAATGTGTGTGTGTGTGTGTGTAATATGTGTAATGTATGTAATGTCCAAGATAAACTCCAAAAAAAATGAGATAAGCATAATGAACTGAAAAAGTCACATTGGCCCGGATTTTAACCCACAAAGTGCATGAGAGGCGAAGCCTTAACCATCACTACATTAAAAAGCTATTATCTTCATCATTCCAGCCGAAAGACGTCCACTGCTGGACATAGGCCTCCCCAAGCACTGCCACTGCGACAGATTCTGTGCTTCCCGCATCTAGCGGTTTCCTGCGGCCTTCACAATGTCATCGGTCCATCTTGTTCCAAGGTCTTCCAACGCTTCGTCTTCTGGTACTCGGTTGCCACTCCAGAACCTTTCGGCTCTATCGGCCATCTGTCTTGCGAGCAATGTGTCCTGCCCATTGCCACTTAAGTTTGGCAATTCTTCGGGCTATGTCGGTTACCTTGGTTCTCCTGCGGCTCTCTTATTTCTGACTCGATCACGTAGGGAAACTTTGAACATAGCCCTCTCCATTGCCATTTGGGTGAGTTTTAGCCTTCTGATAAGGCCCATTGTGAGCGACCACGTTACAGTGTCATTCGTCTTGAGACACTGCGATATGTGGGAAGAGAAGATATTGCGTATATAGCTTCCTGAACGCTATCCAACCAAGTCGGATTTGATGATCGACCTCTTTCTCAAAGTTGGACCTACCTAGCTGGACAGTTTGTCCTGGGTAAACATACTCGTTCACAACTTCGAGCGTAGCGTGGTGGTTATGGTTAGGTGTTACATGGTATTTTTTTTTTTTTTTTAAAAGCTAGATTACTTTACGAAAGTATCAAAGTTTAAGGTTTATTAACCGGTTGGGTAGTTGAGTATTAAAATTATGTGGAAAATGGCGCTATTTGGCACTATTTAGTGCCACACAGGACTTGTTGTTAAATTACGAGTATATCGTTTCATTCATTTCTAGGTAGGACAAAGTGTCTGGTGCTTTTTATTAAACCTTTTAGTAGAACTCTGGGACTGTAATCGGTGCCCAGTAAATGACTACTAGCCATACCCCTTTTACATGGAACCTTTTACCGACAAAGACAAACTGGGGCAGATAAACAAAACATTACCACATACCTCTATGTCATCAATTAATATGAACTGCTCAACATTGGCCTCCTCGTAATTATTGTCGTTAGTATAGTACCTACCTAATATGTAAAATCACCATCCTTGGCTCAAATATTAGAAGAAGCTCGTCTATATCTACGGGGTGGCAGGGACATCGACGCGAAGCCGGTTACCATGGATTCAGTACATGATTCTGAACCCCCCTGAGTTGAAATTTTTCGTCGGTTATTAAAGAAAAATCTGCTGCTCCATACATTTTGACCGCGTAGGTATTGCACTTTTCTATGGAACAGCTGTTTTTTTTTTAAATAACCGACGAAATATTTCAACTCAGGGGGGTTCAGAATCATGTACTGAATCCATGGTAACCGGCTTCGCGTCGATGTCCCTGCCGCCTGTATATGTCGCAGTAAGATGGTTATAGCCGTGATATCGTTATATCCCTAGGGATATAGCTATATTACCTGACATAGTTATATGAAAGCGGGTCATAACTGTCGGAGTGCCCTAATCGTGTTACTGCAACCAATTTCGACGTAGCACTCGCCGGCCGCTGCTGCGGCACCGTTCGCATCGCTCGCTCGGCTCGCGCGTAGTTGGTCACAGTTCTAAATTAACTTCACCTATTTGGTCGGAGTGCCCAAATAGTTATATTACTAGATCGTGCTCGTATTAAAAATATACATATTTCTAGTAAGACAGTTAAAAGCTATATCCCTAGGGAAGTAACTATATCACGGTTATAACCATCTTACTGCGACATATAAATACATATTATAAATTGAAGTCGCGTTTCATGTTTGTCTGTGTGACCGCGTTTTTCTTTTAAACTTTGCAACAGATTTTGATGCGATTTTCACCATTATTTAGAGAATTTTTTCAGGAATTTTTATGTGTATGATAATACCCACATTAATAATTAACTTACATATAATAAATAAATCCACATGCTTTGTCAAGTCGTACAACCCGTGAGAAGCAGGGGCAGGTTGCTAGTATTGTACATAAAAAACTGCTAACGAATTATACAGCTATATTTGAACGTGACTATGCGTCATAAGTCACGAAGTATAACGCAAGCCTGTGATTTTATACAGCAATATTAATTTAGCAAATTAAAAAAAAGCTTTCATGTTATAGAATTAAAATTGTTACAAGGATTTATTTAATTTTTTTATTAGCGTTCGTAAACGTTCTAAAGGGATATTGTATGAAGATTAAACGCCCACAGTATTATGTGCGTGGGGTTCTCGTTAAGAGCCTTCTAATAATAATACTAACCTATTATTGTGATTGAGGAGCTCGTGGCTAAGTAATAACAGCCGCACGGGTCGATCCATCAGGTTCTACTACGCTTGCCATCTTTACATATCGATACTCTTCCGTGCCTCAGAAAGCACGTTAAGCCGTTGGTCCCGGCTGTCATTTCTGGATCTTTGACAGTCGTTACGGGTCGTCAGAAGCCCGAAAGCTTGACAACCAGTCTTACCAAGGGGTATCGTATTACCCAGTTACTGGACTGTGGAGGTCAGATAGGCAGTTGCTCCATGTAAAATACTGGTATTCAGCTGCATCCGGATAGACTAGAAGCCGACCCTAACATAGTTGGGAAAAGCCTAGGTAGACATACCTATTATTGTCCCACTGCAGGGCAAAGGCCATTTTTTATACAGAGAAGGCATTGATTACTACGCTTACACAAGACAGGTTGGCAATTTATATATGTCAGAATTTATATATTTACCTTATTTAGATATTTATTTATTCGATAGTGATATTGGGTATATACGAGTATATTAACACATTGCGTTTCTCAACATTCAGTTGCGGCAGAACTTCGCTTATTATAGATTGTCGAATCTTTCGCTATTGAGAGATGATCTGTCGACCTCAGAAACAGGGTATATTAGTAACTTTACTATAAACTATTATTTAGGCTTTAAGATATTGACACAGATGTACAAAACAAAATGTAAGTGTTTATAGCTGCAGCAAAATATACGCCAACTCAAAGCATTACAGGCACTTTTGAATTGTCAAAGGACTCGGTTATCATTCATAAAGATGAAAGGCTTGTTGCGCATTCCAAAGCGTAGTAGGTTCCTATGGAGAAGAATGGGCAAGAAACTCCATGGACACTCTTTTAAACTATATTGTTACAAAATATTAGTTACATCATTCATGTTGAAGAGTTTATTATACAATGCACAAATGGTCTTATTGTAAGTCGTCTGTACTCCAGTTTGAGCATCTAAAACAGTTAAAAAGACAATTTATCGAAGTCAACCTTCGTAATAAAACCACAAACAGCTGATAAGATGAGCAACGTGTATATTTTTATTTTGCTCCAAGAAGTAAGTGAAAGAAGTTTAGCATAAAAATGTAGCTAACTGCGCTACACACCTTTGCTTGTAGTTGCTAGTTTCAAACTTACTCTTCGGTTAGACTGAACTTACGAATGCAAAATGTGCGGAAAACATATTTTGTTCAGTTCAAGAGTAATGTTTAGTTTGTATTTTGACTTCGCATCTTGCTATTTTAATATGTAATAGTAGAAAATAGGTACTATATACATTTTCGGCAGGACATTTTCATGGCAATCCCAAAAAGATGTGTGTTTCACTCGGAGACTGCCGCGGTAAAGCTATTGCATAGCTGTTTTTATCAACTTATGCAATTATAATACTGCATTTGTGATAATGTAATGATAATGAGTACTCACTCATTTTCTTTCACTATTTTTTCGTGACTTTCTTCATTAATAATAGCTGCTCTTTCTTGAATATTTAAATTTCTCGGCATTGTAAAATATTAACCCGAATACAAGAAATAGCAATGGTGACATTGACAGGAACTGTTATTCACATTTATAGTTTTTAAAACATGACACAACGTAATGGGAACATCAAACTAATAAAAAGGTTTTAATTTAACTATTAATAGTCAAGGATCATTCGTCTAAGTAAATTTGAACTTTGTTGTCAAACAGTTAAACATAATTTTCAATACAAAACACTCTCGTTAGGTATTTTCGTTACGGAATTTCTGGATTAGGTCTCCACGCTCAAGGCCCGCGATAGAAGCTATGCAATAGCTTAAAAAAAAACCTATAAACCCCATAGGACCCCGATAACCCTAGGATTTCTTCGTGTTCTCTCACATTTTCAAGAAAAATACACACATTAGGTATCCAATGATATACTGAAAATACACCTGATACATTTGGAATAGCCAGTCAGCAAGGCTGGAGAAGGGGCTGACTGCCCTGGGTGCGAGAGACGCAGGAGCTATTTTAATGATTGCCTCTTTGGTGTAGTGGTCGCAAGTGCTACTGCTGACCATGAGGTCCTGGGTTCCTTTCCCAGGTCGGGCAAAGTGTTACTGGGTTTTTCCATTTGGAATTTCTCAGTAGCAGCCCGGTGTCTGGGTTTGTACCCGGTTGATGGGAATAGGCTCGCCCCCTATTTCATGGGACTCAAACATAACTGGCGAAATGTGGGTGTACTATAGGTACACCTCTGCCTAACCCTTCGGGGAATACAGGCGTGATGTTATGTTTTTTTAATGCAAGCGAATTTTCTGACATTATACAGGGTGGTCAATTCAAAGGAAAAAGTTTTTTTTAAATTATAAACGCTAATTACCTGATATAAAAAAAAAAATGTTGCAATCATTCTCGTTGGCCACCATTTATGTATAAGTACTAAGATAATAATAAATCATTGTAGCTATAAGTAAGCTCTGGTATTAAGATATTACTAAGATATGAGGTCATAGAAAGTTCTCGTGCAATATAACGCTGTGATGCTGGTCCAGATGGCGGGATATGAGGCGATGACCCCTACTTACTAACTTCTTACTTTTATTTGATTGCCCTCTTACAGGACATTGCCATGCATTGTGTTTAGTGATATTAGTTTACTTACGGTATCATTCGAATAATAGTTATTATTATTTAGATATGGACTTAGATATTTTTGTGTACTTCATGGACGGATGTTCTTTATTATTATTTATTTTTAAATTGGTTAAAAGTAACATTTTTACAAGTCAATTTTTTTTATTAAAACGTGATGACGTCGGTGTATACTCGCCGACTACTCTGAGAAGAAACACGATTGCCCTCTTACGGGACATTGCCATGCATTGTGTTTAGTGATATTTGTTTACTTACGGTATCCTTCGAATAATTAAGTCAGTATTTATGTAGATAAGAACTTAGATATTTTTGTGTACTTCATGGACGAATGTTCTTTTTTTTTTTTTTTAATTGGTTAAAAATTTAACACTTAATTTTTTTTATTAAAACTTGATGAGGTGGGTCTTTCCTAGCCAACTACTCTGAGAAGAAACACCGCAACAAACTAAGAGGTCAGTGTTTTTTAAATTCCACAAAATTACATTCTAATGTTCAGATCATATACAGACCATGTAGGTTATGGGTCTTCACCAGGAAATCGTGTTATGGGTTTTGGATAAGTTTATATAGAAAACATAAAGTATAGTAGTAACCACGAAAAAAAAAACGCTTGGTCAGCTGAAGAATTTCACCAGTTAGTGAAAAAGTCGGATTGGGGATAAACTTTGTAGACGATCTTTAAAAAAAAAAAACGCAAAAAACTTACAAAAAACACTGTCGTATTTTTATAACTTTGACGTAAATAAGAAGTCACCCAATTAATATTATACTTAAATAAAGACAACAATAAACAGTGAACCCACTGATTGCCTCTTCATAACTAAGGAAGTCTTTTGAGGAATGCATCAGACAGCTAGAAATTGTCTTCTTTCAGGGCAAAGGACGTCTCTTCCTATCCTAATCCCACAACAATATTAACATTGAAATGAAAAAGTTTGCCTCGAAGAAGCTCCCTGTCTTCCAAGCAAGATAATAAGCAAAGAGTCACCGTATACATAAGTTTTTTCTTACTTTCATGAGAAAATGGAAGGCATTATAATAATGTTGAACTACGAGTACCATCAAAGAAGATTGTTTTTGTTTAAAATATTGACAATGTAATCTTGTGTGAGTTGAATCATTCTTTCTATTTGAATGTCCTAAGAAAGCACTCGTGGTGGAGATATTTTTTCACGTTATTTTACGAGTTTATAGAACCACTTGACGTGCATGTGTTCTTTTAGCGATTTGTGTGCTAACTGTTTTGTATTTCTGCTTTCTAGAGAATTTTAGGTACCCTACTTTAGCAACAACTTTTTAACTGATCCTCTATATTTTACTCGTACTGAGCTTCTATGATGTAGGTAAGTTTTTTAAAAATTAAAAGTATTAAGGTTAGGGCACCCCGACCAAATTAGAACTGTGACCAAACGCGCGTGAGGCGTGCGGGCGCTACATCCGAGTTGGTCGCAGTTACTTGGCTATTTAATATTTTTAGGACCCAAAATAGGAATTATTTGAAAAGTTTTAAAAAAAGAGGCACATTCATGATCATCATAATCAGCCTATTAATGTTCTCACTGCTGGGACACAGGCCTCCTCTCTGTGAGAGGGAGTGGGCTGTAATCTACCACGCAGGCCCAGTGCGGGTTGGTAGATGTCACATGTCTTCGAATTTTTTGGTTCTAAGACATGCCGGCTTCCTCATGATTTTTTCCTTCACCGTTTTGAAAGCAGTGACAGCAGTGTACTTTACAAACTACTAAGTATTAAGAAAAAAAGGCTGGAATCAATAAATCGCTTAGTGCGCAGGTAAATGGCCGGCGTTCTTTTTACCTGACGAGACCAGTAACTGCACTTTAGCTGTTGTCAGCCTCTTGCACCTCAAAAATAAGTATATACTTACTTACATACATTTTCACTTTCTACAGTTAATTTACACTTTACAGCAATAAAGTACCACCCACGTCCCACATTGCAATAAAGGTAAATTTAGCGTTTTATTGTTTACGCTTAATCTGTTCGTGGCTACAAAAGTGACAGACCTAAATAAGATAATTAACGTTTTTACTTTGTACTTACAAAATCTTCCAAGCAACGTACTACAAATCCTTAAAGGCACCTGTGTAGTCTACAAGTATATACACAGTACATAATGTTTGTTTGCTACCTTAAGTGGATCTATCCTTCCTCTCGGCAGCCGAGGATTGAAGTAGTTTCGACCCTTCCATATTTAGATCAAGTGGCGCCCTCTATGACGTCGAACGGAGCTCTAATATTATTTGTAAATGTCGCTGAAATTTCGCATAGTTTGGAATTTTTGCAGGCATACCGGCTGTAGTAATGGGTAATGTGAGCGATAACAACAACTAATATACCTGTATATTCAATTTTCGCTATTCGAATTGTGAATAAATGATAAAGGCATTCAGCTATCGAGTTCCGTGATATTTGATTCTATGTAAGTATATAATAAGCATACATTAACATAACATCATACCCGTATTCCCCGAAGGGTTAGGTAGAAGTGTACCTATAGTACAACCACATTTCACCAGTTATGTTTAAGTCTCATGTAATAGGGGGCGAGCCTATTGCCATCAACCGGGCACAACAAGATATAATAAGATATATGATACGATTTTCTTATTTTGAGCTGAGTAAACAAGTGAGTCAGTGAGCAGTGGTAACGGCCCTGACTTACGAAACAGTCTTGGGTTCGAACCCAAGCAGGCGTTTTACTTTGTGTAAATAATTTCATCACCACTGCTCTCAAAACGGTGAAGAAAACATCGTGAGGAAACCGGCATGTCTTAGAACCAACAATTCGAAGACATGTGACATCTACCAACCTGCACTAGGCCTGCGTGGTTATTACAGCCCAGTCCCTCTCACAGAGAGGAGGCCTGTGTCCCAGCAGTGGGAACATTAATAGGCTCATTATGTTATGTAGCCGCCATTATGATTAACTTCCTCGCTTTCAGTTACCTTCATCATTAACCATGATTTAACTACTACAGATTTGTTAGCTAATATAAAACAATAAAATCAGATTGACGATCGAAGATACATATTCGTCCAATAATTCAATTACGCCATTGTATTTGCAACGAGTCAATAAATACAAAGTAGGTAAGCACAGAGCCCCGTCCACGTGTGCCTGCGTAATAATTAATACGCAGCGCAAACAGTTGCCCCACAATTGTCATGTTACATTGTTATTACATACATTCATTTACAGTTACTCGCAGAGAATGCAAAGCGACAGTCAAATAATACGATTGATTACTAGCTATTTGTTCGTGTGAAACATCCGCAATACGGATTGCGCTGACATATTCAATCATCGATTTCACGTGCAATTTACCAAAACTTCGGTAATGGAATATTATTTGAATGTAAGCGCACCTGTATATCGCTTGTTTCGTGACCCATTATAGGCTCTGTGCACAACAGCTTAACATTTGGACAAGGGTAATTAATTGAAGTTGTGCGCCCAATAACAAGAACGGGTGCACAATGTTCCATTATATATAAGCACATTCAAATTATGTAATACTCACGTACGGCTTATGTAATTTAGTTAGCAATGACATTATAGTGTTCGATAGATAGTTATTAATAGAAATTAGTGGCGTGTACTCCATGTACTCCCAAAGAGGTTGTTTAGCTGGTAATGATATGTGCCGGAACTACACGCCAGTTACGTAGTAATTACGTGCGATGTACTGCAATTTGTAGCTGTTATGTCAAATTGAATATGACATTACATTAAACAGGGGAGTATGAGTGTGTCACACACACATTGTTAACTGAATAAGCCAGTAAAATTATGTACCTACCTATCTCACTAATTCTAAGTCGTATTATTTTATTACTTTATTATACTTGAAAGTAACGATGAGGCTTTCTTGTTTGTTCCCATGGATTCCCTACTCAATCGATTCTTGCTGTGAATAAATATCTAATGGCCTGCGCCTGGTGACGGGGACCATCACGGGACACTGCTCGCTAAACAAACATTTCCACACAATAGGCATAACGGACAGTCCTCTGTGCAGGGTGTGCATGGAGGCTGAGAAAACCGTCGCGTACGTGCTCTTTGAATGCACAGGCGTCACCCAGATTAGAACAGAAACCCTCGGGTCACTCAGATTTTTCACAGATGTTCTAAGCAGACCAGGACTTTTTAATTAACTTCTGGTGTCCCGGTGGGCTGGTTGGAATAACCCCAAAAACGGCCGCCATAGCCCACGCACAATGGTCCACTTGAAGAATTAAGTGCGGAAACCAAACCCTATAACATAGAAATATCTAAGTTTTAAGGGACTGTAACCAGCGGCCGAACGTTTTCACAGTTTTTGAAACGATCTTTTAGAAGCGTAGGTAGAATGTATGGTCAGCTTCAAAAGCATTTGACGAAAATGTTAACAAATACACCAGAAATCGTACGGTCTGTGCCTGTGGATGCCAATTTGCAGTGTCACTTACAAAATAAGTGGTTTTTCATTTGACAGCTGAGGTTAATTTTATAACCTCAGTTTTCATCCATGATTTTTCAATTACAATTTAAAATGTTATTCAAACAATAATGGTTGGAAAAAGTGATGTGATATAATGCTGAAACCTTCTTAAACCCGACGAATATATTACCAATTGCTTTAAAGAGTGTTGCGGTAGAATTTTACCAGAACAGGGTTTGTTGATACTTTTATCAGATACAATTGAGACAGACTATAGTTAAGCTTATATGTATACTTTCCTAAATATTCCATGCCTGTTTTCTCCGACTATTACTGCGAAACTTAACACCGTACCCACGAAGGCTCTACCGATTACTATCATCTTAAAGTTAAGAACATTTAACATCACTTGCCTCCATTAACGAACGCCGGGTGTACCAACATAGCAACATAACACTCGAGCCCGAAATACGGCACTCAAGGGTACACTGCCAGAGATAATAGGTGACGTCACGATTTTGTTTTACGATACAAATATACGAGAAATATATTGTGTTATGCTCTGTTTATTTTATGATTATTTCCATGACACGTCTAAAAACAAGCTTTTAGGGAGTTTTTATTGAGCTTACACTGAAAAATTGGTATCAATCCTAACTTATATATTATAAATGCAAAAGTGAGTTTGTTTATGTCGCTTTCACGCTAAAACGGCTGAACAGATTTGGATGAAATTCGGCGCATTGGTAGACCATGACCTGGTTTCGCACATCGCATACTTTTTTATCGCAATATTTCCACGGGATCGTGACTTATACGGGTGACACCGCGGGGCACAGCTAGTTTTAAATAGTTCCCCTTCGGAGTAACAAACCATATAGATCATTTTGACAATTCAACAATACTGACTGCGTTATTTTTGCGGTCAAGAAGACAAATCTTTCAAATATATGACGCAACAGACTTTGTTTTACATGCACCGTAATTTCAGCGACTCTCTTTAGTTTACGCTGGGCCAGACAAACCTTTACTACACATAACATTACGCCATATTTCCCCGAAGGGTTGGACAGAGGTGTACCTGTAGCAGGTACACCCACATTTCGCCAGTTATGTTTAAGTCCCATGTAGGTAATAGGGGGCGAGCCTATTGCCATCACTCGGGTACAAATCGAGACTCCGGGCTGTTACTGACGAATTCCAGAAAAAAAAAACCAATAACACTTTGCCCGACCCGGGGATCGAACCCAGGACGTCGTGCTCAGCAGTAGCGCTTGCTACCACTACAACCTTTACTATTTGACAAAAATTTCTAGTCGACCCAATTAAAATGGTTTCTACCTAATTGCTCTACCTAGTCTTTTCGAGTGGTAAGGTCTGAAATAATAAACACTTTAATCACGTAAGTAGTAGGGACGGTTCTCACCTAAAGGCTAACTAGGTCGGAGTGAGGATAATTAGAGCTCATCAGGAAGGTCTTACTTGTAATCTGGAGTGCCTGATAAATGCCGATTGTTAGCTGATCAAATTAAGGTTGGAGTCTAATTCTTTTACGCTTGTCCAATTTTATTATTGTCAGTTATTTTATAATATAACCATATTACTCACAAGACAGAGAAGTGGTGGAAGAGCAGTGGTGGCCCAGTGGTAATAGCCCCGACTTACGAGTTGTAGGTCGTGGGTTCGAACCCAAGCAGGTGCTTTACTTTGTGCAAAATAATTTCATCACCACTGCTCTCAAAAACGGTGAAGGAAAACATCGTGAGGAAACCGGCATGTCTTAGAACCAAAACTTCGAAGACATGTGACATCTACCAACCCGCACTGGGCCCGCGTGGTGGATTACGGCCCAGTCCCTCTCACAGAGAGGATGCCTGTGTCCCAGCAGTGGGAACATTAATAGGCTGATTGATTGACTCACAAGACATGTAATTCGTAAAACAACCGTTTTACGAATTACATGTCTTGTGATTGATAGATCTCACGGGAGACTTAATCAAGAAATGTATGTATCCTAAATTATATATCCTAACTAATATAATATTATTAATGCGGAAGTGAGTTTTTTATTTATTTGTTTGTTTGTTACACTTTCCACTAAGAAGGCTGAACGAATTTGGATGAAATTTAGCACATAGGTAGACCATGATCTGGATTAGGACATAATCTACTTTTTATGGGAGGCCTATGTCCAGCAGTGGACGTCTTTCGGCTGATATGGTGATGATGATGATACTTTTTATACCGATGTTTTTACAGGATAGAGACTTATGGGGGTGCAGCTGTATCCCATATTAGAATAGCACAATTTGTACAATTTTAGATATAACAAGAAACTCCAGTTCTACACTTATTGTTATTGTTACAAAAATCCCATCCTGGAGGAGCTAGCGTAAGGTCGAGCGAGCACCAGTGCGTCACATGTTCCGGGACACATAATGACGCGTCACCGTCGCGAACGTTTTCCAATAACAGTTAAGCTCGTGTTTTTACGCCTCATAGACTTCTGGTGCCCTGGTGGATGGCATGCGATGTAACGTTAAGTTGCTAACAATTCAATCAGCCTCTTCCCACTCAAACTTCGCTCTTACTGCCAACTTTCTTTGACTGCTTCCTTAATCGAGTTGCCGTTAACTTTATAAAATGCGCCCGTGTGCCTGGTTTATGTTTTCCACGCTGGTTAAGAGCTTTTCAAGAGTTTTCGTATTCGTTAGCAAACTTCCTTAGTTGATGACGTGATTGAAAGTACTTTTTTCTCGTTTAATTTAATAATGCCTGTGCATTACTTGTTTCAAGCGAGTCTTCAGTTTTATTGTCCTCGTGTTTGACTATGAGTCTTTAAGGCTTTATCTTTTGTCCATGCAGACTATGCATACATTTGCATAAAGGTTCTCTGAACTTTCAAGCCCAACAACACATTTTTAATTATTGTTTGTTTTGGGTTTTCAATACGTAATTTCTCCTGTAACTTTATTGAAATTTTTGTTTATATATCGCTTTAATTTTGCATTCACGTTTAATTTCAAACGTGTTCTTAATAAACAGTTTATGAAACTATTTTGAGCAATAAACCATTACAGTTTAAATTAACCCACATAGTAAATTACAAATAAGAACTAAACTGCGGTACTATTTAAATGTGGGCAAATTAACTGGGCAACGATAATATTAAGTCTATTAGAGTCACGCAGTACATTGCTGTAACCGCTCGCTCTCATTACAAGAACGAACGAACTGCAATTTGGTTGCAAATGGATTGAACGCAGCCGCACTACCTATAATGTTCAGCAATTTCTTCATTTCACGTTTAAATAAATAAAATATGAAACATCTGCTTTGATGAATTTTAGCTTTGGTTTTCCAAATGCTAGGTAACAAAACTAAAATGTTATAAACCACACTTACCTATTATTTGGTTATTTTCTATCCATATAATGACGTTTTAGAGACATGAGGAACAGGGTGTAAAGTTCACTCATCCTCTATAGAAAAGGGAGGATCCTCCGACCAGACGGGTGTCGTGTCTGGCGGGCAACTGCCCAACGGTTGATGTCGGATTGTCATATATACAAGGTCCCATTAAAATAGATGGACAAATTTTAACATATCGTTCAGTACGTCTAACCAAAGATATCCAAGCAAAAAAAAGTGATTTTATTTTGACCAAAAATAATAAATGGCTTTGGGTAACCAACATTTTTAGTGTATTTTCGTTAGCTGATTTATTTTTCTTATAAGTATCTCAATCTTCCTAGCCTTTTTCCCAACTATCTTGGGGTCGGCTTCCAGTCTAACCAGATGCAGCTGAATACCAGTATTTTACATGGAGCGACTGCCTATCTGACCTCCACAACCCAGTAACTGGGTAATACGATACCAAGGTAAGACTGGTGTCAGACTTTCGGGCTTCTGACGACTCGTAACGACTGTCAAAGATCCACAAATGACAGCCGGGACCAACGGCTTAACGTGCTTTCCGAGGCACGGAGGAGTCTCGGTATGTAAAGATGGTCACCCATCCACTGACCAACCCCGGCAAGCGTAGCTTAACCTGATGGATCGACCCGTGCGGCTTGTTATTACTTAGCCTCGAGCTCCTCTTTTCTTGTAAGTATCTAATGCGTTTTTATTTTTTTTTACCATTGTCCTTATTTTTGGTGGTCCGAATGATTACTAAAAGTTTGCCCATCTATTTTAATGGCACCTTATATGTCGTTCGCGCGGTAAACTCTAATTGCGCGATGCAGGATTTGTGTGACGTCAGGTCTTTGATGCATGTAGTTCGCATATGGCGAGGTAGATGACGCCACAACGTCATGAACCTATTAGTATGGTTTTCGGACTTTGTATCATGCGCTGAACACGTTCAACGTGTAGTTCAGACAGTAGGGATACATTATAATCTATAAATTTCCCAGATAGAGTCGAGTTTTCTCCACTTCCTCACAAAAACAGAATCTAGCATTGTACCTGTAATAATTATAATCCATTTATTTTCAGGCGACATAGACCTATAGATAAAAAACCTTAACCTACACATACATATTTTATTATAATCAAACTTGCGTTAATAAATAAGGCATATGACCTACCTATCTACCTATCCTTTCCAGAGTCACAGTTCTTCAAATATTATGACTCTTCTCCAGTTAACGAAAATATCATAATCGAAAGAGATGGATAGACTAGGGCGACGCGACGTGGCGGAGTTTATTACCAGCCATAAAGTATAACATAAATTTAAAACTTTGTTCGTACAAACAGAAAGAATCGAAATCGAAGAGCGTCCATTGCAATGGAAACATTATTTTCAATGATCCTAGATTGATATTTATTTTTGTCGCCCTCATTGTGAGTTATAAGGTGTGGGGACACGTTAAGAGAACTCCACTGTATCTCCAATCTAAGGATTCTACAGTCTAAAGAGAATTCTAGATGTGTTCTTTGTTCTCAAAGACTCCATAAAATGAAATAGCTACTGTTCGTTTTAGTCAAATAAATACAAACATATTATTATGTAGACTATTTCTTATTTAAGAGCGTTTATACAGAAAAGTGGGCAACGTCGCAAAAAGCTGTCAATTATTTCGCTGTTTTGGTTAATTTGGAAATATTACTGTATGGAAATAAGACATATGGCTAACTAGTGAACTAGAATATTGATTCTGAAATGCAATAATTAATATCGTAACAGCGAATGTTTAGTTTTAGATGTAAAAAAAGTATTTGTAAACTTTCCAAATGCCATTTTTACACCTAAAACGGTTACAACATCTAATTCAGTGTTATAATTGCCATTCATTATTAATATTCTGGTTCACTAGTTAGCCATATTTCTTATTTCCATACAGTAATATTGTCAAATTTATCAAAACGGGTAAATATTTGACAGCTATTGGGGAAGTTGCAAACTTTTTGGATGAACGCTCTTAAATAAAAAATGTACTTATTATTATTAACATTAAAATGCTTATATACACAATAATAATTACACAACTAACTATTTACACTAGATAACATTACATCACGCCTGTATTCCCCGAAGGGTTAGGCAGAGGTGTACCTATAGTACACACATTTCGCCAATTTATGCTTAAGTCCCATGTAATAGGGGGCGAGCCTATTGCCATCAACCGGGCACAAATCCAGACTCTGCGCTGCTACTGAGATATTCCAGATGGAAAAAGCCAATAACACTTTGCCCTACCTGGGAATCGAACCCAGGACCTCATGCTCCGCAGTAGCGCTTGCGACCACTAGACCAACGAGTCAGTCTGTGCTTACAGTAGATACTAAATTAAATTACTAACAATACAGATAAAATATACACAAATAAAAGGTCATTTGTTATTTAATCTTTTGTCAATTCAATCAATTTCAATACCAGACGTTAACTACCAGAAAGTAATACTGAGTTTTTATTTTGGTATCTTTTTCTTTTGTCTGGACGGGAATAAAAACATTGTTCTAGAAAAAAAAAAAACAAGCAAATGTGAATAACGTATTCTGTACTAGGAGAATATCTGAGTTGTTTGAATATTCAATATGTGATTGAATTTCCAGAAATCAATATTATCATGCTTGTATTATGGCTTGTGTTCGAACCCCCTTTGTCTTCTGGTAATGAGCCTTCTTCCAACCGGTACCTAAAAGCCTTTTAAAAAGCCATCGAGAACATAATGGTCTATTCACACACGCATTACAGAACATCCACAAAACATACCTAAATGTATGTACCTATAGGTAAAACATATTATATCGCGCACATATGTGTAAAGAATTGATTGTTACCTTTAATGTTATAGTTTTTACGACGCACCTTCGATGCCCTATTTCAGTTTTATGAGTTAGAAGTTTTTATTGGTCAGAAACATTTAGCGGAGTAATATTAAACCGTTTACGTATTCGTAAACTTCCAACCAATCATTTTGTTATTCCCCTTCGTAGCTGCAACCATGAAAACGCCGTCTCAGATTTTACGTCTATGGGTTTAAGGGGAAGTAAGCGAATAAACCGTGGAACCTATCTGCGACGCTACTTGCTACTCGCTAGTCGTACGAACCACGAAACTGCTTTCGGGTTACAATCGTATCTCAGGCTTCCGAGACAAAAACAAATGGAAGTATTACCGGAGACAATCTACATTTAAATGGATCTTTTTCCTCAATTCGTGCGGAGTTTGGTGATAGGTATCGCCGTCACCGATTTATTTCGCCGAATTTACATTTGGGCGGCCGTCACCGTTGTCGCCGCTGACATACTACTTTGAGTTGTGTCTCCGTTAGTGTCAGCGACTTGCATCACCGGCGGCGATTTATGGTTTGATCTGTGCTCGCAAAAAGGTGAATGCAACGCCTTTTTTGTTGATTGCAGTTGTTGCTGTTAACCAATACCTCATTTGTTCTAAAGTTGATGCTCATACAAGCCGACGTGACGTGTTGGATATCATCCTAATTCGACTAAGAACTGTAAGTTAAATACGTCACTAACACCCTCATTTTCTTCAATAACCGTGACCACACAATTAACCACAAACAATAGAATTAAAGAAACGTTTAAGAAATCAACATTAACGTAATCTAGGAGCTTCGGCCGCGGGGTGTTGAGGGACAATCGCACGCCGTTATTAATTATTCCGATGTGAATAGAGCCCCGACAAAAGGCATTAACTGTGCAGATAATGGCATGGCGTCGCTTCTCCGAGCGGCTTCCGCTTCCTCGTGCGACGATCACTCATTGCTCGCCACGAGACGGTGGAAATGAGCCGCGTACAGCACTACTTGAGTCACAACACTAGCGCCCGATGCCGCGGCCGTGCCGCGACGTGTCAGCGTTAAATTATGACGCATTCGCACACATTCTTCTACTTATTATGCCATTTACTTGGGAGAGGCTTTTCGTGTGTATATTTTGTGTTGTATGGCGGAGATTTTTCTGCTACTGTCTTATAATAGACAATTTCAAGAGATGTTAGGTAATACCTTACGGTGAGAGTAATTCCTGTACAATCATGTTGGAAAATTTACGTAGTTAAGTCTTAGCCAGAGGCTCAGAGTTAGGCTTGTTAATGCTCAAGCAGTAGAACACTGCAGATTATCAAAAATAATGTGAAAATAAGAACAACAATTTATTTTGTTACGAAAATAATTGCTGCCTTTCTTTTTCACAATCTGAAAAAGAACAAGGAAGCGCGGAGTCCTAAGCAATGTGCTCAAAGTCTTAGAAATTGTAAATAGAAAGCATATATAAAAGAGGATTCGTTAGCTGTTGGTCAGTTTATCGTCCTCGCAAACTAGATCAGGGAGACGAATCGCAGCGGATTGCCGTTTATTTTGTCGACATATTTAACCCTCTTAGTTAACTGGCTAAGGAGGTTAATCCGGCCTGATGTTGAGTTTAGTAATTAGTGTACGCTTTACGACGGAAAATCTTTACTAACGTTACCAGATTTCATTAAATTCAATTATTTTTAGTCACTAACTGGTCTGGTACAACCTGTGTGGTACACTGTACATGTAACGTTATGAATATTTCAAGATAATTGGCATCGTTAGTCGACTCTGACGTCTATTGTACATCGCTACATTATCATACAAGTGTCGTAAAGCAACATGGCAGCTTTATTGATTTACATGCGGTTAAGATGTCTCCAGTAAAGTGCATTTAAACGCGAGGTCATTCATCGTGTTTAGTGTGCACTGTGCATAACCATTAAGTGCGCCGTACTTTATAGCAGCGCGCAACTTGACTGTGATTTGTGAATCGTTTGTCGGCGTCGCACTCTGTCTGCACTGCATCTTACAATGTGCCACTGTGTAATTACAATATTCACTAAATAAACTCCCTCTTTGTACATCACGAGATAAAATAGAGCTTCAACAGCGAAACGAATAACGTTTATCCTTACAAATGGGATGTTTTCACGTCTAACGAGAGACGGCCCAGCAAATGAAGAGCCGTGACAGTAAACAACTTTACGTGAATTTGTTGAATGAAAAGAAATTTGCACGAATAAGATTATGAGAAATCTAATTTTATTCGCGAAACGTCCGAATAAAATTACGAGTCCAAATAGAATAAAGTCGATTTAACAAATCTTTACACTGGCCAGTATAAATACGAAATACAAAATTGTGTGTCGACGAAATGTTTTCGAATCTCTTCTGTAAATACTGTCCCCCATAATGATTATTTGAACGAACAATTAACATTGGAACCGTCAGTCCGTTCGTAGTGATAATTCGATTTGCTCGCGCGTCAGGGGCGGTCAACACGCGGCCGCTTACATACGCCTCTAGCCGTATCTACCCCTCATTAGCCCTATAGAAATGGAGGAATCGATACAAAAATGTTTTACGTAAGCGTGTTGAATTGACGAATTGGGTTAAAAGATTTTCGTGAGGGAGATTGAATTAAAACGTGCCACCAATGCCACTTTTTGGCATTTACCTGGACAGTCTTTGTGGTTTTAATTAGGATCCAAGATTTTCTACTGTGTCAGGACTTGGTGCATTTATTTATTCTTTAGCCTTGTTTATATGAATCGTGCAACTATCATTTGTTTATTCAACCTACGGGGCTATGCACCTTTGTTATTTGAACTTTTAAAAAGAACATAGTCATCTTGGTATTGTTTGTAGTATATGTGTCTTTCTGTCGGGAGTGCATATAAGCTGCTCGTTTCTTGCTCTGCGCTCAGATCAGAGGCAGCGGAGCGCGCGCCGCGACTCGCCGCCAAGCATCCCTTTGTTCAGCTTCCCTTACGCTCTCGTGCTCACACGCTAAATGACTTAATTGCTGCTCGAAATAACGACTGAAAAATAGGCTTCTTGACATTTTAGCTGGAGAGGAAAATCAGTTTTCTTTCTTTGTGTGCGGTGCTTTTGACGTCTGATAAAGGCAGATCTTGGGCACAAAGGCTTTAGTTATTTTTCAGTTCGTTAAATAAGAATTTCAATAAGATCTCAATTTTAATTGTAAAATATTCAATCATTTATTTCATTGCAAATAATATCGTATCGATTCATTATGGAATTAAATGATAAATCATATAATTACGTCTCGATCACGTCCACAATGAATTAATGTCCATAAAAAGATATTGTGTACAAACGTGCACATCATATATATTGAATTAAAAGTAATAAGGAATAATAATTCCAACATAAATTCCGAATTTATTTATACCTACTGTTGAATTTCATAATTATAATATATTTTCAATATCATCGATTCTTAGGCAATATCTGTGCAATGATAGTGAATCGGAATTGCTTTTCCTTGAATCGATTCACCTTTTAATAATTCAGGAAGCTGAAAGGCAATTCTGATTTCCTACAACATGCAATATTATTGTATGCACAAAGCACAAACATGATATAAAACCGGCAAAGTGCGTGGTGGGCACGCACAATGAAGGGTTCCGTAGTTGGGATGACCGTATTGTCTCGCATTGCTGATATATTTTATTATTTATTTTTTCTAACATACATCTATCTTTACAGGGTAACCTAATGCGATAGCGTACTAATCTAACTCTAATCCTAATTTATTAATAATACCCTGCTAATTTGCAAGAAGACACAACTCGTATGCTTTTAGAAATGATAACTAGAATCCAAATCGAGCCAATAACATCGGAGATAACACAAACACTACTAAAAAAAATAACATGAAAAATATTAAAGATTATTTAAAGTTTTTTTACACCCTTTTAAATGTAATATTCGATAATTTTTCATGAATATTCAGAAAAATACAGGCGATCAAATGCCCATGGGCGGCATTCAGGGTTGGGCTGTATTTGAATTACTTGTAATTGAAATACGTAATTGAAATACAAATACGTAATTGGTATTTGTATTTCAATTACTTCTTATAAATGTAATTTGTAATTAGTATTTCAAATACCTGACGCTGAGGTATTTTGTAATTAGTATTTCAAATACTTATGGCTCCAAAATACATTTGAACATAAATACATTTAGCGATCTTATGAATGGGTGCGATCTGCAGAAAATAGCGCTCGATAGCTTTCGTAAGCAAAATGGCGACCGCTAAATATGTAATATCTTTAAAGTTGGCAACACTGCACTTAAACTGTACTGTAGTCTGTACTGCAGGTACATACGTCAAATTGTCAATTACATAACTTGTCAATTGTAATTTTCATTCGGCGATGGAGTGAATCCTGTGAATGCTGTGACATATTTAGCGGTCGCCATTTTGTAAAATATGATGGTAAGAATATATTCCCTTTGCCTTAGGCTGGACTGGATTAGTTCTATTCTATTTATATACCTAACCTAACACCAGACTGTATTCTGTAATTTGTATTTTGTATTTTAAATAAAACTAGTCAAAATACTGTATTTTGTATTTTATATTTCAAATACACGACTTAAAAATATTTTGTAATTTGTATTTTAAATAAGTGCGAGATAGTATTTTGTAATTTGTATTTTAATTAAAGCAAAGCATGTATTTTGCCCAGCTCTGGCGGCATTGTATATATCAAAGAGAAATACATGTAAGTATAGCCATTTTAACAATGAATTGAGTCGCTCGTTTAAATCTATTGTATAGTAAAGAGTTTGATCTAGTGGAGGGGTGCAATGAAATTTTCACGCACTGTTGAATTATGTAACAGATTAATACAGATGTGGCAGTCCGCAAAATCTTTCAATAAAAAGCGTCTCTTGCTACGACACAATAAGGTGCAATTCAGGTCGTACAACATTACTTACCTAGAGTTATATTCACCTAGAAGTTGCCTCTCTTTCTATCGCGTAACTCTTAGATTTTCTGACTACGTTACACTCACTGAATTGGCCCAGCAAGATTTACCCGCCGCGTACTTGTAGCTTCATAACTAAACTGCGGAGTGTCCCATCTGTATTTATCTGTGGTTATGTCGAGTCTTTTATAAGAGATTTGAAAATCGCGATAGGTCAAAATAAGAGAAATGGAGGGAAGATTTCAAGTTATTAAAATGTACTTCCCGTTATAATAAATGTTTAAAACACACCTTTAAATTCATGTGCGTAAGGTTATCTTTCCTCCCCTTACACATTATTTTTACTAAGCGATCTAAGTATCGTTATTATTCTCAGTGCGTATCATACCTTTAGCATATAATGTTCTCACTGCTGGGATTAGGGCTTCCTAACTGGGAAACGGAGTGGACTGAAATCCACTACTCAGGCCAGTGTGAGTTTGTGGACGCCATGTGGTGGCATCTACATCGACACATGCAAACTACGCAACAAAGACCTGACGTCACACAAATCCTGCATCGCGCAATTAGAGTTTACCGCGTGAACTAAATATATAAAGGCCAAGAACGCACTACCGGCTAGCCACATGCGGCGAACCGTTGCGGCAGGCCGCATGACTTGCGGTCTGCTGCACGGTACACCGTACTTGAGGGCACAGAATAATATTAAGGTATTGAATAAGGTTCGATACCGCCCTTGAATTCAATCTCGAGCTAACCGGAGCGGTTTACGGCTGGCCGCAAATCAGTGCGTTGGAATCATACGATTTCATACTCGTATAAAATGGACATGCGGCATGCCGTACCGGCTCGCCGCATTACGGCTAGCCTCTAGTGCATTCTTTTTCTTGGCCATCCGACATCAACCATTGGGCAGTTGCCCTCCAAACACGACACCCGTCTGGTCGGAGGATCCTCCCTTTTCAATAGAGGATGCAGAGAGAACTTTACAACTTGTTCCTCATGTTTCTGACGCCACAAGTAGCAGAATTTTCGAAGGTTCTAGAGCAGTTTTCTCGAGACGTTTTCCTTCACCGTTTTAGAGCAGGGTTGGTAGCAACATATCATACCTTCCAGTTCCTACGTGTTCGCAATGAGCCGAAAGTGTTTACTATACTACATAGTAACACTTTTATGATATGACACATAGTCCGCAACGTAATAAACTGTCAGAACGTGGTGTGTTTTCCTCTTGTTTTCGTTTCTAACTCGCTAAAAGAATTTGTTGGTTCATAACGACATTTTATTTTCTTTCCCGAAGAAGAATGGTGTACTTCGCCATTGTTTTCGTATCGAAGAAATGAGTGCAGCTAGGTCCGGTTTGTGTGGAAGTTATTGCGAATATTTTACAATGCAACAGCGACGCTTTATTTCTTGTTGCGCGCGGACAATGCGCTGTTGGCGCTACGCTAATAAATATATATTACACACGTTAATGGTTATTTGTAAAGTGTAGTTTTCTTACGTTTCTTATTTTGGGAAAACTAAAACCGGGACCATTATCACGAGTTCAGAGTCAATCACACACTTTAAAATAGTGTCATTAACGTTAAACGTCTTGATGTTAAAATAAAATATATGTAAAAATCTTTTTAAAACAAGCTTTTATTGAACTAAAAAGTACAAAATAAAACTTACGTAAACAGATAACTTTAATGTTTTCTTAAAGGTTGAGGCTTTATATCTTTATGTTTAAGAAGGACGTTCATGCCTCAAGCTTTTAAGAAAACATTAAAGTTATCTGTGCTTGTTTTAAAAAGATTTTTTTAAAAAGCTTGTTTTAAAAAGATTTTTACATATATTTTATTTTGTGTTTTTTAGCACTATCATCAGACCCTAGACTACACCTTGGGTTATAGTTTTTGTCAAGAGATCTTATTTAGTTGAAGATTTTCTGTGACCACTTTCTAGCTCCACCATCACTCTAGACTTGAACCAGGGCTATGGTACTTGTAAAGACAAATCAATATAGCCGAAAGACAACGGGGCTATCTTGTTTCTGTGAAAGTTCCTATGGTGTGGTCCCGGGGCAATGTTGTTCTGTTGAGAAGTCCCTATAGCCATCATCTGGCTCCATCATTAGATCCTAGACTTCCCTTGGGCTAACGGTACCTAGCTATAGCTACCTACTTGTCAAAACAAATCCAAATTGCCGAAACACAACGGTAGCCCCGTTGTGTTTCGGCCGTTTGGATTTGATTCGTTTGGTCTTGTCTAGATAAGGAGTTCCTATGGTGACCTTCCAGATCTATCATGAGGGCTATAGTACTTTGTAAAACAAAACCAACGACCGCAAACACAATGATACTAATATGTTAGGTTGAGAAGTTCCTTTGATCTATTTTCAGCTCTATCATCAGACCCTGTATACCACTTTGGGCTATAGTTCTAATCAAGATAAAACCAACCAGTTCAAACTCGATGGTAGTCTAGTTTTTTTTTTTGAAGTTCCTATGTTCATCTTCCGGCTCCATCATCAGATCCTGAATTCCATCTATTATAATAGCACAATACATATCGACGCCCCCAAGGAATAAACCTGTATTATACTATTACTGACTTTTTACTGTTATACGATTTACGGTATCTGTGGGTCGGGATACACCTACGCAATTTTTTTCAAATTTTTTCTACGGTATTTACCAACGGTTTTCCCTAAAACACTTTTGTTCTTTGGAAATTTTCCATTTTTTGTTTACTAGAATAATAACGAAATACATTATTACAAATTAAATTCTGTGGCTACATTTCGGTAAAGTAATATTACTGTAAAATATTTCAGCAAAACTTCTGGTTAACGCGATTACAGGTTTATTATCGTAAATATTGTTGTAGACATTTTCGGTAATGCACTGTTACAGTTATCATCCGGGACATAAATTTGTACCTACTATACGTATTGGCGGTAACTTGCAATAAAATTTATACAGACCAGCTTTTGTCTAGCAAAAAAAAAAAAAAACTTAAAATGCTGGTCAGGCTTACGAAGGTTGTCATAATAAGAATAACTATCCACAAAAGGTCATGGGTCCTGTGTGTTCATGTAAAATGAACTGTGGCAGCAAATTTACCTCTTTGGGCTGCCTGTCCACCGGAGCGGAGAGGAGAGGAGAGGAGCGGAGATGTGTCAATATTAACCAATAGAATCAAAACTCCGCTCCAGAGGTGCGATTCTATTGGTTAATTTTGGCACATCTCCGCTCCTCTCCTCTCCTCTCCGCTCCGGTGGACAGGCAGCCTTAGAGAGGCAAGACTTGTTTGATAAATTTTATAAACTTTCTGATCGAGAACGCCAATGGATGACATACTAAAACCGAAAATATCAAATGAATGACTCTAGAACGGAAATATAATCGCACACAGACTATAAAATATTTTTTTTCTTTAAATAATGTACTCGTAGAGATTCTTGTTTGTAAGAAATTTTTCTTAAACACTTTAAAAATTAATGAACATAATGGTATATACAGCAATAGAAAAATTTAAATTAGACAAAGGGATTACAGACTTGAGAGGTAAGCACACTAATAGATCCAAAAAAATGAGCTCCAGCACGGAATCGAGTATTGAGAAGCATATTTCATTATTTCCTAAAGTAGAGTATACAGAAAAAGCTCAACTCGAGAACATTTGTCACAATACCTCAACATATCAAAAATGTATCGTTTGTACACTGAGTGGGTTCCGCAGCAAAATTATGTTGGAGTTACGATGGCGAAAAAACGTCAATAAGAAACCATTTTTAACACAAAATTTAACTACTCATTTTTTAAGCCTAAAATAGATCAATGTTCTACATGTTTTGTATATAGGTAAGCAAGCCAGTCCATCAGAGAAAGAGTCTTTAGAAGAATTCATTCGTAAAAACGATAGCACGATTGCTATCTTCGACCTGCAAAAAGTGTTAAGTATTCCACAATCTGTTGTAGGCATTTTCCATTATAAACGCAAGTACCCTGTATGCAAAATACGCGCTTTGACGTGGAGTTGCGGATACCAGCCCGTTTTACCTATTAAGTACCCTGTATACAATTTTACTATTTTTGACGCTCTACGTAAAAAAGGGTATTATTGCAACGTGTGGCATTACCAAATCGAAAACGAGGCTGCATAGAAATTGGGAGTTGTTTGTTGCAATTCTTGAAGAGTGAACAGGAGCGAGGTGTCAACAAGATATATTTTTATTCGGATGGTTGTTATGGCCGAAATAAGAACAGGTTCATTTTTGCCTTATATGCGTACGCAAGAAAAACTTTAAATTTGTCTATAACGCACAGATTTTTCGAGATTGGCCATAGCCAGTATGAGGGAGACTCGATGCATGCCTGTATTGAAAGGAACATGAATAAGTCTATTGTATTATATCGATTGCACAGATACGATACGATATAGTCTGATGTAATGGAAATTCATGTACCTATCATCATCCCAACAGGACAAGGTTTTCTTTAAATATGATTTTGATGAGGCGTATTCTTATATTTCAAATTCATTTCAAACCAAACGACGTGGGCGAAAACCTAAGACAGATGCTTTGATAGAAGATACTGTATTGGCACGTGCTTATCATCAACCTCTTCCTATAAGCAAGCCGTTGCATACAGATTTACTCCACGCATTTTATGAATCCTTAATTTCTGTAGAAAATAGAGATGATCGCGATGATGATGATTCATGAAAATTATAATACCGATTAGTTATTAATGTTTTTACTTGGCTACTTTTTTATACTTTTACTGATTGTAATTTGTATCTCTATGAGAACTTGGTTCCCAATAAACGTTATACTTAATTTTAATACATTTTGTGTGTTTTCTTTTATTATTCCCTCGAAGATACCGACGACAAATTTATTTTACATAATCGGTTTTCAATGATTACGATAACATGACTACCAAAAATTTTCTATAAAATACGGGTTACACTACTTTACCCTTTTATGGTTATTAAAAATTTTACCATAATAAGTCGGTAACTGACCATTACAATCTCTCTCTGTCATGAAAAAACACGTTTAATAATCCAGTAAAGCAATATTATGCCTATGATTTTTAAGAAATTTACAAGAATAATTCGGTAAGTAAACATTACTGGAATAATATTGATAAGTCAGGATCGTAAGATATCAATACCCTAAAAATTTTATGAAACCATTTTCGGTAATACGTATTTTGGTGAATAACTAATTCTGTGTATAATTAATAGTTACACTTAATGCTATAAACTTTTCGTGTAAAAATTAGTTTTTCCGTCATATAACAATGTTGTCATAATTGCCTTTTGTTGAAGAGATATTACCCAAAAACACTAAATCATTTTTCCTGTAAAATTTGATTTTTGCGATTACCGGTTTATTCCCCGGGGACGTCGATATCAGTCCATATATAAAATTTCGTGTTCGTGCTGTTGATTATTGAGGAATCCCCTCGTCTGGAGCCAATCCCGGGTGTAGCAGCCAGGTCATGTTGGAATTTAGAACGGAATATCATAATTAAATGCGTGTATAAAATTTCCTGTTTGTACTGTTGACCGTTGAGGAATTCCCTTGTCTGGAGCCAATCCTGGGTGCAGCAGTCACATCATGGTGGACTTTAGAATGATCTATCATAATTAAAGCATATATAATGTTTCGTGTCTGTACTGTTGGCCGTTGAGGAGTTCCCTCATCTGAAGCCAGTCCTGGGTGCAGCAGCCAGATCATGGTGTAATTTAGAACGGACTATCATAATTGAAGGATATATAAAATTTCGTGCCTGCGCTGTTGATCTTTGAGGAGTTCTCTCGCCTGAAGCCAATCCTGGATGCAACAGCCAAATCATGATGGAATTTAGATCGGACCGTGATAATTAAAGCTTATATAAAATTTTCGGTTTGTACTGTTAACCGTTGAGGAGTTCCCTCGTCTAAAGCCAGTTCTGGATGCAGCAGTCAGATCATGATGGACTTTAGAATGGTCTATCATAATTAAAGCGTATATAATGTTTCGTGACAGTACTGTTGGCCGTTGAGGAGTTCCCTTGTCTGGAGTCAATCCTGGGTGCATCAGCCAGGTCATAATGGACTTTAGTACAGATCATCATAATTCAAGCGTATATAATATTTCGTGTCTGTACTGTTGGCCGTTCAGGAGTTCCCTCGCCTGAAGCCAATCCTGGGTGCAACAGCCAAATCATGGTGGAATTTAAATCGGAACGTGATAATTAAAGCGTATATAAAATTTCCTGTTTGTATTGTTAACTGCTGAGGACTTCCCTCGTCTGGAGCCAATCCTGGGTGCAGCAGTCAGATCATGGTGGACTTAAGAATGGTCTATCATAATTAAAGCGTATATAATATTTCGTGTCTGTATTGTTGGCCGTTGAGGAGTTCCCTCGTCTGAAACCAGTCCTGGGTGCAGCAGCCAGATCATGGTGTAATTTAGAACGGACTATCATAATTGAAGGATATATAAAATTTCGTGCCTGCGCTGTTGATCGTTGAGGAGTTCCCTCGCCTGAAGCCAATCCTGGGTGCAACAGCCAAATCATGGTGGAATTTAGATCGGACCGTGATAATTACAGCGTATATAAAATTTCCTGTTTGTACTGTTAACCGTTGAGGAGTTCCCTCGTCTGGAGTCAATCCTGGGTGCAGCAGTCAGATCATGGTGGACTTTAGAATGGTCTATCATAATTAAAGCATATATAATGTTTCGTGTCTGTACTGTTAGCCGTTGAGGAGTTCACTCGTCTGGAGTCAATCCTAGGTGTAGCAGCCAGGTCATAGTGGACTTAAGAACGGACCATCATAATTCAAGCCTATATTAAATTTCGTGTCTGTACTGTTGGCCGTTGAGGAGTTCCCTCGTCTGAAGCCAGTCCTGGGTGCAGCAGCCAGATCATGGTGTAATTTAGAACGGACTATCATAATTGAAGGATATATAAAATTTCGTTTCTGCGCTATTGATCTTTGAGGAGTTCCCTCGCCTAAAGCCAATCCTGGGTGCAACAGACAAATCATGGTGTAATTTAGGGGACCGTGATAATTAAAGCGTATATAAAATTTCCTGTTTGTACTGTTAACTGCTGAGGACTTCCCTCGTCTGGAGCCAATCCTGGGTGCAGCGGTCAGATCATGGTGGACTTAAGAATGATCTATCATAATTATAGCGTATATAATATTTCGTGTCTGTACTGTTGGCCGTTGAGGAGTTCCCTCGTCTGAAGCCAGTCCTGGGTGCAGCAGCCAGATCATGGTGTAATTTAGAACAGACTATGATAATTGAAGGATATATAAAATTTCGTGCCTGCGCTGTTGATCGCTGAGGAGTTCCCTCGCCTGAAGCCAATCCTGGATGCAACAGCCAAATCATGGTGGAATTTAGATCGGACCATGATAATTAAAGCGAATATAAAATTTCCTGTTTGTACTGTTAACCGTTGAGGAGTTCCCTCGTCTGGAGTCAATCCTGGGTGCAGCAGCCAGGTTATAATAGAATTTAGAACATACCATTATAATTAAAGCTTATATAAAATTTCGTGTCTGTACTGTTGGCCGTTGAGGAGTTCCCTCGTCTGGAGCCAATCCTGGGTAGCCAATCAGGTCATGTTTGTCATAAAAATGTATTGTCATCGGAATTGAACCAACATGTAAAATGTCAACTCCGTGGGATAAGAGGAAGTGGTCTTAATTAAGCTCACAAGATTCCACCTAAACAAACATACTAACTTACATACAAACAAACAAACATTGCAAGTTGAATAAAAGCTTTTAAAAAACACATAGGTAGGTACAGAACGAACTCAAACCATTTTTATTCAGTTCAATTACATTGCATTTTTGAATTGTCAAGGAGTTCGTCTGTTTGTTGCCAAGTTGCCAATCAATAATTCTAATGACTGTTTCGAATTACCATTAATTTCCTTATAATCGGAATGTCAGTGCGACATATTTGTTTACCAAATAAGAAAAGTGAAGAAAAATACTCTTTAGAAGTACCTATAGCTAAGCGAGACAGTATTTATGTAAAAGGAAAAACTGACAGTTTTGCATTGTGATTTATGTGCCATGCAAACTTAAGGAAAAAGTGTTGGCACTTTTTGCACGTGTTTCGGATGCATTGCCATTAATATTCCTACTTAAATAATAGTGGCTGCCTCGTCGAAAAATCAGGTAAGGTAAAAACTAAAAATAAAACCACAGACAAAACAGTGAATCATAAAGTTCAAATCTATCTAGGAAACAAACTGAGAATCGAATGTGTAAGAAATACCACCACATGCTGAAAAATCTCCTCCAATAATTTCCCTCATTTAAAAGGTCAGTATGTCATATCGTTGTTTTTGTATTGAAACCTATTTTAGGAGAGGAGCTCGTGGCTTAGTAATAACTGCCGCACGAGTCGATCCATCAGGTTAAGTTACACTTGCCGGGGTTGGTCTGTGGATAGGACCATCTTTACGACGAGACTCCTCCGTGCCTCAGAAAGCCGTTGGTCTCAGCTGTCATTCGTGGATCTTTGACACGCGTTACAGGTCGTCAGAAGCCCTAAGGTATGACAACCAGTCTTATCAAAGGGCATCCTATTATTACCCAGTTACTGGTATTCATTTTGTATTTATTTATAGGTACTGCTTCCGGTTAGATTGGACGCCGAGCCCAACGTAGTTGGAAAAAGGCTAGGCAGATTGATTGAAACGTATTTTAGGTAACTGTTAATTTCTTTATAGTCTGTAATTTAAGTAAGAAATAAACCCTAGAAACGTGTGTCGCACATATTAGTCACGAGTCACGAATCATTGCAGGTATTCTCAACTATGTTAATACAACCATTATATTTATTTATGGCGCTTTTTACATTGTTGCATGTTTTGAAAATGTAATTACAAGTTATTTCTTTATTGTAGGTATCTACGGCGTACTGTTTTGCTGTTCAGAGGCCATACAACTAAAAAGCAAAGCAGTAAAGTAGTATACCTATAGAGTACATAATAGTACTATACAGAAGACTCACTCAGCAAAATCATTCAAATAAATAGCGACTCATGCTACGACACAATAAAGTGCAATTCAGGTCGCAAAACGCTATTACCTAAAGTAATATTCACCTCAAAGTTGCCTCTCTTTCTATCGCGTAACTCTTATATCTTCTGACTACATTACGCCCGCTGAATTGGCCCGACAAGACGAGCCCGCCGCGTAGTTGTAGCTCCATACCTAAAATGTGGAGTGCCCCTAGCCTGGTATAACTTGTTTGTCGGTCAGAACCAAGATCTACATATAGCATTTATACCAGTGTCTTCACTTATGATAACATTTCAAATTCAAATTCAAAAGTCATTTATTCAAACTAGGCTGAGAATCAGCACTTTTCGAACGTCAAAATTACATAAGACAGTCCCCCAAAACGCCCGCCCTTCACCACTTCCTAGTGCTTTTAGCTGGGAAGAAGAAGTGGCGCAACAAACTCCCCAGCAGCACAGCTGTCTGTTCCGTTAGAAAAAAAAATGATTTTATATAATAGGATGCAAAATAATGACTATGCAACACAAACATTATTTAAATTAATAGCCATAAGTCAGCTAGCACACGCCAATATACCAACCAAAAACATCTATATACTATATACTCAGGCAGAAATAAAAAAATAAAAACTAAATGTAAACAATATCTAAATAAAAGCCTCCAGGCATTCAGGGAGTGCCCGCTGACATATAGCTGTAACTGGAAGTTATAAGTGATAAACTAGGAGTCGAAGTATTATATACTCGTATATTTATTAGTGATAGTCTTGACTGAACTTTGTAGCTACGAGTAGGTATATCGAAGGGTTCCATAATGAACTCTATACATAGGTTATTTGTTTTCAGTTCAATTTTTAACGTTTAAGTTCAACGTTCAACCTTCCATCTTGCACCGCATGCTCTGTCACCTGTGCACTCGATGATCTTATGACTGCGTCAGTGAGCGGAGATCGTGCAGCTGAATTTTAGGCCAAACATGTTTAATTTTTGAAGTGAAAACTTCTTTATCGGCGTTGTGCACTTTTTTTGGGACGGGAAAAAATGTTAAACTCGCATCAGAACGTGCCGTAAGATCCGTTGCCTAGCAACCGTCAAAGTAAATATAAAAATAAATAGTCTTTGACATTACGTAGAGATTGCGAGGTAAGAAATGTTACCCATATTGATGGGTAAAAAAAGCAGTCAAAACAAACTTCATGAAAAGTGTTTAAATAAATTGTTTATTATTGTTAGACTATATTTTGAAAATAAATAAATATACTACTACAACTAATGAATATTGTATTTAACAACATAAATTATAGTAGGGGAGACCGGGGCTACAATTAACAGAGGTAAGTATTAACAAGTGATTTTCTCCAAAACTATAAACACTACACCTACAGCGCGTGCTTCAGTATGCCAACCAGATCACGCCGCATGGCTCGGGGTTGGTCAGCTGCGGTCTGCGCATCATCCGAATGTGTTATATACCGGACGACATTTTCACGCACGTAACGAACTTTTTAAAGTTTTTTTTTTTTTTTATTCTTGAAATATACGGTGTAATGATTATGTTTTTTGTTTTCCTAGAAGCATAATTTATACTTAATAATGCTACATTGCTGTATTGGTGTAATTATTTAATACTAAAAATGTACCTTTGGGGTTATAATTAACAAATCGGCGGGGTCAGTATTAACGTGTTAATACCTACCCCAGATGTGATGATAGCGCAAATATCTTATGAACCGGTAGCTGAATCATCAGAAATGCAGAGAGATGCTAGTGATTTCTTGGTCCAAAACCATAAGACCTCTGCTAAAAGCTCTAGCACGAGCTCAGTAAAAACGTATAAACGCATAAAAAATGTAGTATCTGTATATATTTTACTGTGTAAGTATACATAAATAATAAAATACATCAATAAATATTTTTGTATTTTTTAGGGCGTCTCCTGTAATAAAGATACATCGTGCTGACTAGATTCAATATACCTATCTCTTGCAATGACCGGGTCTAAGCTAGGTGTATCAAAGGCGACATCACATCATACCTTTGCCTGAATTGTATTTGATATTTATTATAAATTAATAAGAAAATGTGTTCCATACAATTCTGTATTAATTTCACTTTCATTAATACCAAAAAATATGCTCATACATATATTTGTTTTCTTCTATATCAGTTGGCATAACATAATTAACATTATGTTATGCCTACTGATATATAAGATATCGTTGCCCTTTCTGTTAATACTTACCTCAAAGCTGTTAATTCTAGCCCCGAAGATGAGGTAAGAATTAACAATTGACTTTTTGGAGAAAAAGTGTTCTATTTAGAACACTTACATATGTTATACAAAGCAAATTCGAAAAGTTATAAGTACAAATCAAAACGTTTCCTTACTCAAAATTTCTCCTAATGTATGTATTAATTTAATGTACCTACAAAGTATTATAATAACTTATATGTAATATTATTTAGTAAAAAAGTATGTACGAGTAATAACTTTCTTTGTAAAATCTAGATGAACGGCTCGCCGGCACACAGATAAACCCTGAGAGGTTTTCGTTGTGTGGCTAAAACCACAGTGTAATACAGGTTAAGTGTTTTAGGAATAAATAAATAAATAAATTTAAGACATCATTTCTTTTATGTTGCATTTATGTTAATAACATGATACCTGAATAATTAAAGCATCATTTAATAAAAAAATCAAGTCTAAATGTTGAATCATTTCGAAGATAGAACTAAAAGTATTTTTTTTGTTAATTGTGGCCCCTGTCTCCCCTACTTTTATACTGATAAATAAAGCAATTCGCGCGAAATTATTCCCTAACCATTCCAAAATATTCAAAAATGCACAACGTTTATGTTGAAGTTTTCACATCTGCCGGCACTCCCGGAGTGCAACCCGCTGTTTTTTTTTGTCATTGTTTCTACTCTTAGAAGAAGTTCGACAATAATTATCTCATGTTTCCACCAGTCTTTATAAACAGTATCTGGTCGACCGAGCCCTGCTCGGGTAAGTATAGAAAAAACGAATTTTCCCAGATACGATACCTTGCTAGATCGTTTTTTCGCCCCCGTAACCCCTATATTGCAACTTTCACCGAAATTGTTAGAGGCGTTTTCGAGAACGTGATTCGAAATATATAAATATACAGTTATACGTTACCTCTGCTATGATACACATTTATCCGTGCTCATATCAAAATATCAAAGTCCTTTTGTCATGATACTTTAATAAACGCATAATAAATGTAAGCAGATTTATGTAGAATCCTCCTTGTAAAGGGATTTGAATATCCGAGTAACAGCCACTGCATTTAAATTAAGTTTATTAAACTTGTTGCTTCTACATCTCCCGTAAACTGATAAAGTGTAACCAGCAGCTTATTCTTAGTTAGTCTCTTTACGACGATGTAAACTGTAATCTTAAAATGCGTAAAGATGTTGGAGCTTCAGATCGACAGGTGTGTTGTGAGAACGCTTATCTATACGCGAGGCTACCTCAGAATAGGTATGATCCCATTTCATCCAGGATTTATTTCCAATAAGCAGAATTCCGACGAAATATTCCGTGTTTCGGGGATAGAATTTGGCCCAATGGTATAAAGCGATGTCAACTACACGTAATAGCGAAAGTTTGTAGCCATTCTGTTACAAATAATAAATTGGTTATGATGTCGTGGACAAAATATTATTACGTCGTAAAATAAAGTGTTACGAGCTCTCACACTTAGGCAGCGCGGAGCTTATGAATATTAACTTTGTGTTGTTCAACAGCTTTTGAAAATAACTGACAATTCAGCTGTTATGAGTTCACATGAACTTGAAAAATACCACCATGTTTGTTGTTGGAAGTGGAAAAAGTGCACGTTTATATTTTTGCCTAGCTCAAATAGCTGGAGGGCAGGTGGCCTGGCGATATGACCTATATGCGAAGGGCGCAGAACTGCGAACTGCTATCTGAGAGAGCTTGTTTTTATTTTGAGTAGATTTAGGCGTGTAAAAATTCCGAAAAGGAGACAGATTTTTCCAGAAATGGAAACTAGATTTTCATATTTTGTGGAACTTATATGCAAGATATTTTTGTTTTTAGGCTTCTGCATTTGTAGCCCCGTAGCATTTGCATTTTAGATATTATAATTCTGTCAAAGTAAAATTTAATTTTATCAATGTTGTTTGTTACAATCTTTCATAAAATAGTTTATCATAGTGTATAAAGTGCGTTTGTGTCTAATCATCGCGCTGTACAGTACAATATTTATTTAACGTAAGTTATATGATACCTCTGATTCATTATATGTATACGTAAATGTTTTTTATAGGTGCCATAGTCTGCACAAAACACCCAATCATAATGTTTAATGCTTTGAGAATAAGATCTATGTCATTTATCTGTTTTGATTATGATATAATAAATAAATTTTAAAATCAAATTAATTTGTAGCCCCAGATTAAGTAGTGTATTGTGGACAAATTCGTCTGTTAATTACATGAATTGGCTCAAGTTACTTCTAACTTATAATTAATTATAGCTTTGTCTCGACAATACGGAATCCTCACTTCAGCAAGTTAATTTAACTTCGACTGAGAGTCACACTCAGACATGTTTCCGGCTGCGAAAAGAAAATTAATAGTTTCAGTCGCTAGGCAAAGTATTATGAAGTTAGAGAACTCTATTAAAGATTACAACCAGGTGGAGTTGAGGAAAGAAACCAACTTGGCTCAACTTGGCCTAACTTGCCCCAGCTTGCTCGGAGCCGACCAATCGGGAGCCAGTTAAGTTTTTACGGCATTACAGGAACTCTGCACAGTTGTATTTATGTTAATTGGTCGGTTGTATCGGAACGACATCAGCACTCTGTTTTATAGTGTCCTCGCGTCGTTTTTTGCGTCGTAAAAGTGAATAGAACTTGATTGGGTAATTAAACGATGTTAACAGTGATTGAAGCTTAGATGACTAGTAAATCTTAGCTTCAAACAGATATAAAAAAGTAGTCTCTTTATATACTTAACTCGGTCACACACAACGACAACGACATGAGGTCTTCAGGTTTCTACAGTTTTTTTTTATGTCTTTAAAACACCTGTAAAAATCTCTGCAATTTATCTACCTTTCGATTGTGACTTAGTAGTTTTCAATTTGTCGTAAAACTCCGCTATCGTAGTGCCTAAAATTCAGGTTACGTACCTTTTACAGGGGCTGTAAACATTCGGCCTCCAATTCAGCGCAATGGTCGGTTCTAACTCCAGAACACCGCTACTAATCTCAGTTTATCACAGTCAGCGGCATAATTAGTTCACCTAAAATTTTACTCCCAAATTATTTAGTTCCAGATTAATAAACATAGAAAGGGAAAAGCGGCGACGGTAGAAAATGTACCTGTAATAAAATAAACGTTATACAGTGAGGTAATAAAATCTCCCGCGGCTTTTAAATTGAAAATTGGCCTATAACATTCAATCTAATTTAGATGATTTCCTTTCTCGTTTCTTGTTAGTTTAAGTTGCTTGAGACGACGAGATAATTTTGTAGCTGACGTTATTTTTTATAGAGGTGAGGTTAATTTGTTATTTTTATTAAAATTTCGTTTATTTTCCGCTTAGGACGTAAGCCCAATTTCGGAGGAAGTAATTTTTTGATGATATTGTAACATCAAAAGTAAGACAGGCATTTATGTAACTGACTTGTGATTATAAATTGAAACGTTCAGGTGGATTTAGATGGTTCTTAAATTAATAACGTCACAATCATAACTACCGTTTAGAGTGGGAAAAAATGACCTCTTATAGCCGTTGAAATTTGTCTCCCTTAAAATTCAAATGTGTTTGCATCTAGACTTACAAGACAAACAAATATCTTGTAAAAATAAAAGAGTTACACCATAAGACTTTCATTAAAATGTATACCTAGACTTGGTAACCGTAATCCTTCCAAAGAATTTCGGAATTCTGAGGGGATTTATACGGTCGCTTACAATGTAATGAGAGTCTGCGGAAAATCGATCCCTTTGACCCGACATTTTATTTTTCTTCTACCTTAGCCCACGTGTTAGAATAGGTGATCTGTTTAAGATAAAACCATTCATTATCCTGAGCACGAAATACGTTTTCGCTTCCGAGGTACGTACTTCAGTGAACGAATGATAAAACTGGGGTTTAACGTACAGGGGAAGCTGGGGTTGTATGGCGCGGGTTTATGTCCACCTGTATGGGCGTTCTGCGCCGGCAATGAGCTGGCGATTTGTGGCACCACTAAACTTAACAGCACTCTTACGTGGCCTCCGACTATGAAAAGCCAATCAAAGTTTAATGTACCCTCTTTAGTTCACGGTCTGAAAAGACATAAATGTATACGTTCATCTCTTGTGGTGATTAGGTTCTGCTCTCAATGACAGTCTATAATGCATTCTTTTGTTATTTCTTTAATATAGCCACGAGATGCTTTGTTGCAGTATTTTGAAAAAGCATTTGGTCGGTTGGATAAAATAAACATATTATGTTTATTTTTATTCATAAAGAAACTATTTTTGCAATACGCCTAGGATTTTTTTTTCAAACCATATCTTTTTTGTTTCTCACAAACTCTTCTCTGCAATTATATATCCAGAAGATCGTGTCTCCCATGCCACGACTGACTTTCCTTAGAGTTACTATATCAATGTGTCGGAAATACGACAATGATTAGACTAATCGGAGCGCTTGCGCCGCCTCGACAGAGTCTACAACACAACGCTCGGACCAGCCGGAGTTAAGCAGAGTTCATCGGTGGCGGTCAAGCAGTGAACACGTTTAGAAACTGTTGCGCATTCCGAATAGTTGTGTCGAGTACCAACAGTGTGTGTATTGCTAGCGTGATTAATTTGATCGTAAATTATAATTCGATCTGAACTGCAAACGGTTTTTCTATTGCACAATAACCAACACTACCCACAGTACGACCACAGTAATTAAAATATGGCTGATAATAACGAAAGAGACTTATACCGTTCTCCGTTAAATAGAAAAATACCGCGACATTTCTCTCAACATCTGTGTAGGTGGCGCCACGCCCGGTAGGTACGAACAACTAATTGAATCCTATCGGAATTTATACTGCGCTTCGATAGTGAGTAATGAAATCTTAGAGGGACACTTATAAAGTGGCGAGGGCTTGTACGGCCGTCATAAAGTGTCTTGATTGATTAATTTAACTTTATAGTACTTCGTGATGAGTTGGAGATGAAAGTGTTTGCAGGTGGTCGTCAGTTTGGATGACGGAAGGTCAGATTGATTGGTTTACGTTTTTATGGAGTGGAGTGGTACTCTTTTAGCACCCAATCAGTCTGGTTCTGATGTATTTTACTTACCCTTCTATTGAATATGTATCCATACAAGTTTTATAATTCTGAACGTCACGTTATCGGACGTTACGATTTTACCGTTGATGTTCAAACATCGCATGTTATAACGTTTTCGTTATAATTTTAAAGCGTCTTCATAAATTCTATACATTGAGGAGCTCGTAATTAAGCCGCAGCATGGGTCGATCCATCAGGTTAAGCTACGTTTGCCAGGGTTGGTCAGTGGATGGATGACCATCTTTACATAACGAGACTCCTCCGTGCCGTGCACGTTGAGTCGTTGGTCCCGGCTGTCATTCGTGGATCTTTGACAGTCGTTACAGGTCGTCAGAAGCCAGAAAGTCTGACAACCAGTCTTATCAAGGGGTACAGTTACTGGGTTGTGAATCAGATAAGCAGTCGATTTATGTAAAATACTGATATTCAGCTGCATCCAGTTAGACTGGAAGCCGACCCCAACATAGTTGAGAATAGTTTGGAAAATCCAAAAGTGCACGCCTCATAACACTCATTCATAAACGAAAAAGAAATTCAAAACATATTTTCTAAAAAAATTAACAATTTAATATATCACTTTTCATGAAGTATGTTTTGACTGCGTTTTTACCCATCAATATGGGTAAAGTTTCTAACCTCGCAATCCTTACGTAATGTCAAAGACTATTTATTTAGATATTTACTTGGCGGTTGCTAGGCAACTTACGAACGTCAAGTCATGGTTGGAAATATTTAGTTATAGATATTATATTTTAGTTAGTATTTTATTAATTATAATTAAACTACTTTGAATAAATGAGCCATTTTCAATAGGGTTCGTTCTATGGCAGAAAAGAATGTATAAAAAAAATTGACTCAATTAATCGATTCTATCGCAAGCTGCAATGTTTTCAGGGTTCATAAATTGACGGACAGGATTTTTTTTTCAACTATTTTGATGTTTTTTCCATTTCTGCTGCATTAAATCAATTGTTAAAAACTACAGTATGTATCTCCATTTAATTATCTATACAACGGTATATAAATTAAGTAGGTTCTGTGTACTAGCAGGAGTGTAACAATAAAAACAGTTGCAGAAATAGGGCAAAAAAAAATTTTCGATCGTAGAGGACACTCTAATGCTTCGCATTATGAATCGTGCAAAAGGCTTGATAGAGTTAAAGAGATTGGATATTTTTGAAAGTGTAACTAATGTAGGTTGGTTCATATGTACAAAAAAAAATTAAGAATACCATAATTTTTTTAAAGTTCATACTTCAAAGTTAGATCAAACTCAAATATAGGAATAGGTTTTGCGATACAATTTCAAAAACAAGATTCTCTCAGCCAATTCCAAGCTGAAGTCGAAGCCGACATATACCTGCAACAGATACCGGGAGACGGACGACATCGACGGGAAACATCGGACGATCTAAATTGTATGCAAATAGTACCAAATATCGGTACCAATGTGTACACCTAGCGACTATGAGGCTATGATTTAAAAACAATCTTTTAACTGACTTAAAAAACGTGATGATTATATTGATTTGTGTGTGAATTCTTATAGCCCCGCCCCGCCCCTCCTAAGCTCAGCTTCACCCTCATAAGTCTCGATCCCGTGAGAATATCGGGATAAAATGTATTCTATGTCCCAATTCAAGTCTTGGTATACCCATGTGCTAAATTTCATCCAAATTTGTTCTGCCTTTGTAGCGTGAAAGCGTAATAACAAACAGATAGGATTAGGTTAGGATTAGGTTAGGTTAGGTATATATGTATGTATATAATATAGTTAGGATGCCGTTTTTTTGGAACTATAACGGACGCGATAAATGACAAGAGTTGTTACATTTTTATGTTTATACTAGCAGTACCTACCCTGCCCTACCTATCTACCCTACACTGCCCGACCTACCTACCTACCCTGCCCTACCTATCTACCCTACACTGCCCGACCTACCTACCTGCCCTGCCCTACCTACCTACCCTACACTGCCCGACCTACCTCCCTACCCTACCCTGCCCAACCTACCTACCTACCCTACCTACCTACCTTCACCTATCTTCCTATCTACCTACCCTGCCCTTCCTACCCACCCTACCCTGCCCGACCTACGTACCTACCCTACCCTGCCCTACCTACCCTACCTACCTACATACCCTACCTATCTATCTACCGTACCTACTCTACCTGCATACCTACCTACCTACCTACCTACCTTACACGCTACCTTCACCTATCTATAACTGAAAAAAGAATTAGTCAAATCGGTCCAGCCGTTCACGTGTGTTCAAATGGGGATTCATTTTAGACCCTAAACTTTAGTGAGTGAGAGAGAGAAAGCTTATTGTGTGAGAACGATAGAAGACCGGCTTCGTTCTCATCCCTACTTTGTGCTGTTTACGGGATGAGAAGTGACACCGGTAGGTAGACGCCTGACGGGAATAACTGATCGAGTGGTAACTGATCAATTATCGACCGCCAAGAGTAGAAAATTATTAAAGTACTAATATCGCTATTAAAAAATAGGGGTTGGTGGTAGAAGGGTGAAAATGTAGGGTTGTATGTATTTTTTAATGTCAAATCATAAAAAAATACAATAAAAAAAATTGACGAAAAAAAGAAAAAAAAAATTGGGGTGGACCACCCTTATCACTAAGGGGTACGAAAAATAGTTTACGTCCTATTCTCATACCTAGCGAATATACACAAAAAATTTCATAAAAATCGGTCAAGCCGTTTCGGAGGAGTTTGGCAACAAACACCGTGACATGAGGGGTACGAAAAATAGTTTACATCCTATTCTCATACCTACCACAAAACCACAAAAAATTTCATAAAAATCGGTCAAGCCGTTTCGGAGGAGTTTGGCAACAAACACCGTGACACGAGAATTTTATATAATAGATTTATTGTAAATCGGTAATTAAGAGTACACAATAATATCTTCAAGATAAAATTACAGGATTTTTGAATTTTTTTTAAAAGATTTATTATTTTTGAAAAAGTAAGTAGGATGACTGTAGTTGTTTTAGAACTGAAATTTATAAAACTGAGGTACAAAATAGAACGTTGCAACATTGCGTAGAGGTTGTTCCGGTCAACCGGATACGCTCCACATAGCGTTCACAGCGAGCACTTTATTTTTATTTTTTACAAAAATGTGTATAACTGGAATTGAACAGCATATTCAATCCGAACGTTCTGGTCACCCGTTACGTTAATAAATAGATCTTTTACAGTAAATACCTTAGTCAGTTGATGTTAGGTTTTATGAATTAATGAAACCTACCAAAGAATTTTAATCTCAAACCGCAGGGTCTACGACGTAGCGGACGTAGCTGTGCTGACGTAGCTGTGCCGACGTCGTAGCTGCGCCGACGACGTAGCAGCGGCTACGCGGCTGACAGAAACGCGTTGTTTACGTACTCTGCTATGTTATTCTGATAGTCAAACATCATAAAATAATTATTTTACACTGACCGATACTTTTATTACAGCTATTGTCTTGAAAAAAATATTAGGTATAACCATTTCCTCTATCCAACCATCTCATAAATAAACATACATTATTGAGCACACAATACCTACAACATTCCTACATGTGCGAAGTTATCTAGTGGCCCATAATAGCGGACATTACGCGTGAGATTGTTCATAACCCATAACATAATATTCACTAGGTCGTTTGTGTGATCGCGAAGATGATCGTTCCGAGTCGGCGCGTTCTCACGCCTCGGCTTTTGTCGGCAAATAATTAATAGCTGCACCCATTGTGGGCAGATGAGCACGGGCCCCTTTGTCCCGGGATTATGTCAAGAGCGCATTTAAACTTAAAGCAGAACAAACAAACCGGTGCACGGCGAGTTATTGCGACACTTTGGCTTTATTTAGCGTGCTTTGCGTCGCGCGTCGTCACTTAAAATATTTTAAATAGTTCGCACTTTAACACGCTTTTTGCTCGTGTGATAGTGCACTAATTTGGTTCTGTTTCGCAAGAGTTATGGCTCGCTATTTCTTGTGCGGTAACAACATGCATGTCTCCGTTGGGTCTTGTTAAATACGCTTATTTAAATTGTAAGTTACATATTATTGAGCCACTTATTTACGACCTTGCTTCTAAGTATAGCTGGGTCTCTAATGGCATGTATATTAGCATAGTCTATGAATACAAACTTCTAATACATTTCACTCAACGACGACGAAGGTTCTCTCAATTTCCCTGAAGACTAATGAAGAAAAATTTAATTTCGTCGACGTATTTATGTTTCTAGAAGCTCTAGAAGTTATTTGCAGTGCAGAAAGCAAAAATGAGGAGGATTTTTCAGCCATTTGTTTGAACCCGCAAGCATGACGTGGTATCATTTCAGAGGCTTTATCTTGTGAAATAAAGCGATTCGGGTGAAGATTGTGAGGGTTTTTTTTAAGATAGTCTGGCATAGAATTTGGACTTGAACTTGTACATCTAATTTATTTCGCTTAGTTCAGTAATTTGATTCACTAAAATATAATTTTCATTTTGTTAATTGTGTAGTTTTAAAGTGAGAAGGCTTTTAAAATAATCGTTGATGAGAGACTAGGCGACGGGGAATTTCGGCCTCATTTAGCACGCTGAACAAGTTTAACGCATGCAATATTCAGGAGGGTAGTGTTGCCAACACTATCCGAAGCCTGAAGCAGCGGTGAACGCGGTCAGCTGGAGCGAAAGTGTTTCAAAACACATTACAATCTCTACGTACTATTAATTTTATATCTTTTCTTGAGGTGTAGATGCGGGATTGATATACGCTTATCTTTTCGTTTCAACCTTTTTTTATAAAACTTGAAAATTCACGATTTTAACTATTACCTTTTCTTATTTTATGACCGTTTGCTCCCCAGATTTATTTTACTTTTGGCGTAAATGAGAGGAATAAAACAATTTTTGACATAATATGAAAATAGTGGCAATAAACGATATTTATTTTTGTGAAAACAAAAGCTGTGTAAGGGCCAAGCCACGCGACGGCGGCGCGGCAGCGGAGCGGTGTCGCTGCGGCGTCCTACATACAAAAATATATGGTATGGCACACGGCGCCGTCCGGCGCCATCCGGTGCGCCATACTATATGACCTGCGGTGCGGCGCCGCACCGCACCGTGTGCTTTGGCACTTAAGCAATTGCTACATACAGATTTATATGATTTTGACACAAACGTAATAAACTCAAGTCAGTAAAATCTCGGTGTTCGACAATAAGCTTAGATTTATTTAACAAAATCATAACAAGCCAGTCACAAACGAGATAAAAGTCGAAGATATCAGTCAGCACAATTTTCTTTCCAATAAGTCGCTTGGAGGTGGTGGGGCGCACTAACGACCTTCGCACTGACTCGCTCACCCGCTGGCTCGAGTGGCATGTGTAAACGCGGCTCGGGACGCGCGGGTCGCGGCGCGGCGCGGCAAATGACGCGGAACTGATGTGAGCACCTAACGATTGCTGCGCCCTTTTACCGTGACACCGAAAGGAATTATTTATGCCCCGCTCTGCACTATGCGATGAAATTATTTTCAGCTTGAGTTGAGTCGCGGATTAGATGCTGCGGGCAAATGTGTTCACATTTATTCTGATGTGCCACTTCGGGTAGTCGGAATGGTGGATAATTTGTTTCATGATGTCGGTTAGTTTGAGGTTGCGGTTATTTTAAATTATACTGCATTTTTATTTGAGACATTAATTATGTTCTCTACATGTCTCACTTTCGTAAAACCTACTCCGTTTACTCCTTCCCTCCACACGAAACTTCAGTTTAGATCTGATGTGATCCCTGTTTTAGATAAAATATTAAGTATATTTAACCAAAAACGACGACAAGATTGCTTAAATATGTGTAATTAACCCAGTTCAGTTTTATGTGGGTGCGCTGATAAAAATATGAAAGGTAAACTTAATACACTGTGAAAATGCTGAATTAGGTAATAACATGTCGATAAGAAAAAGCGTCGCCGGCATAAATTGGTGCTGAGTCTCCAGTGAGGCGAGAACGCATTAACGGTCCGCCACTGACATATATTACGAGCGTTTCTTATCCACGAGTGTGAGGCGTCTCGGCGGCGGGGCGTTGGCGGGACGGCGGCGGGCGGGAGCGGCGCGTTGGCGTGCGACCCGCGCAAATGACGCGGAAAAGATGCGGGGAATGACGCCCTCTTGATCGCAGAATAGCACTCCTGTCATATACTGTCATGTACATCGCCGCGTTCAAGCCTCCGCTTTATTGCTTTATTTTTTAAGAAATCCTCACTGTATTTTAATTCTTTGTATTTTTCCAGACGCTAAAGGATTTACGCCAGTGATTCGAGGCGATCTGTGATGCTACTTCCAATAAAGTACGGTATGCACATTAGTCTTTCTCGTACGAAGCACTTTTGGTTTGTTTACATTATGGTAATAGTAAGATTCCAATGCAAATATATGTGAGACATTAGAGAGAAAAAGAATCTGAAGCCGTATTTAACGAGAGCAGTTTATATTGAATCTGCAAACTGAAATCTGCTTACATTTCTGAATTTCCTCATACATTGTGTAGGCTCCGTTTGTGTAACAAGTAACATTGAATACAATTATCTCAAAGGAATGAATACACCGATTCATTCTGAGCCATATTTTCCCCCTCACATAAACGATATCGTATTAAATTAATAAGTCGTTGGGCGACCCCGAAAGTGGCGATATCTGTGAGGAAACAGACTTCCCCTGGTCGGTGCACAGTTCCCGACTCTCCCCCGAGCCGTCGTTACGCAGCACTAATGTTCTATTATAACACTCATTGTGTCTTGATAGGGGAGAATGTTCCTAGAGATGTTCCATAGATTATTGTTTACATTTAAATTATAGACACATTATTTATGTTAAATGTTTTCTTAAACGTTTTAGTCTAGTTCAGGGTCCATTTAAATTGTGGTAGGAACAGTTTAGGAATTGTACTAATAATATTTTCTTAAATAGGGTATTTTACTCTATATGAGAAAAAATCTAAAAATATATTATTGAGATAGTTTAGGCAAAAAGCAGTCTGAAAACGTTAGTCTTAGTTCATAAAATAGCAAACTAAATTTTTAAATTCAATTCAAAGGTTTCAGCTTTTTTAATCTGTTTCATATCACCAAATTTCAGACAAATAGTATTCGCCATGTTATTACGTCATACGGCTATGTAAACTTAGAAGTGTCAACTGTCAAATATCAGTGTACCTCCAATCACTGCATTTGTTTACACAGCCAACTGACGTCATGACAACAGAGCAATATGGCGTCCACTGCGTTCAGCGTTTCCGTCAAATTACGCGCGAAATTTGAAAATGAAAAATTTAAATGCATTTTTATGGCACTTAACGATTGAATAAAAATTTTGTGAATTTTTTAGTGGTACATTAGCACTACAGAATCCAATTGAGACACTTTTCAGAAATGGGTGTAATACCCTATTGCTGTACTGGTCAAAAACAAGCGAGCGAGCGACCGGCAATCTTAGTATGAAAATCCATAATTATCTGTCGTGTTTAGCGGCCAAATAAATTACTATGAAAACTCATATCTGTCGTTTTATTTAAAAATGGAACTAACTTTTTACTTCAACACATGGCAACCAAGAAGGTAACTTATCAAAGATTTTATTTAAATTTCGAACAGGCTTCAAATGGAGCAGTTTAAAGTAAAGAAGAAACAAATGAACATATGGGCGCGTGAAAAATTTTCTTTGTTCGTCATAGATTCTGGAATTTATAATTGATTTACTTAGTTTGAATTCATTCATTCATTGTTTGAGAAAAGTACTATACAAGTCTTGGCCGCAACCAGACATTGAAGGACTCACGTATGTGTGCCTCGGCTTTGCCTCGGCCTACATTTTCACGATCGTCCTTCGATGCCCTAATTGCTGGCCTCGACAGTAATGTACTATTTCTGTAAAGAATTACCCTATTATGTTTAGATCTTTACTAAAAGTTTTAAACTTCTGTCTTCTATATTATTGAATCTGCCTTTCTGTACAAGACAGTTTCTTTGGATGCTAATGAGGGCTGTTTCAAGTTCTGGTCAGTTTCTGGCTTTACACGGAGCAGACTCTGCCTTACTCCGTGGGTGGAGTCAATAACAAGCATACAGGGACCATCGACTCATTTGCTAAGCGTTATTAAATGTGATTATGGCATTATTTCTTGTCATAAATGCTACAGTCTCCGACAATCTCCGACAATAATGCTATTCATTTCACGATAATAATTTTAAGAATTACAATTTATACATATATATGAGAAAATAATATCACTCACTAAAAAAAACGTCGTCTAAAGAACTCTCTTTTTAGTAATAATTACGAATATAACGTTAATTATTTGATTAAAAATAAATATAGTTTAATTACCGTCCCATTTCATTTCTAGACAAAAGAAAACGTTAATTAATATTATTTCAGTGCAATATATCGCACATTATTACACGCCCGTGCAGGCAACATGACTAAGCCATTACTACTATTACAGTCGAGATGAAATATAAAATTGAATTTCATATTTATTTACCCATTAATAATATCAGATCCCCGTGCCATTGTCTCGCCGCTCGCTCTCACCGCCGTGTTCCGAACACGCTGACACGTCATTTTTTCTCTCGTGTCACGTAAAAGAATAATGAAGCAAGTTCAGCAAGCAGTATTTAGAGATAATGTTGATAGGGTGACGTCGAAGACTCGAGGTCGAATCGGATACAGTTTTCATGGTGCTGTGTTTTTTATTTTTGCTGATATTACAGGACTAAATTTAATAAGGTGTTAGGATACCAGCTGGAAAATGTCTTTACTCAGCTTATCTCTTAAAACACGTAACCTAGAAAATGCTAGGCTTTTCGGCTGACTCCTTAGTTAACAGATCCGAGTGCTTACTTAGATAATGACTCTACTGAATTCCAGACTAAACAGCAACTCCCTAGTCTTATTATACACATAATAGCCGTAATGGATTCGTTATCATTTGTTAATCACAACAAAGTTATCGCGTTAAGCTTGTCGTAACGACATCGCGTCCCCGACGCAAACAAATAGCTCTCACGCAAATTGAATACAAGATATAAATCTAGCGTTCTCCTAATAACATGCGGTGGATTTCTCCGCGGGCCGTTTTATTTCAGCCCCACAAAGCCTTCGACCCAGTAAATCCGGCGATATCTCGGGGAATGCGACAGAGTGCCACTGGCGTTCGTTTCGCGGGACGCACTTTAAATTTTCCAACTGTGAAAGGACGGATATCGCAGTGAAATTTAAAATGCCGATGCGAGTTCCCTGTGGAAGCAAAAGTGCGCCGCCACCGTCCCGCTCCCGCCCCGCTCGTAGCGTCGTGTCACAGTCGCCTCGCAAACGTTGCCGACACCGCGCGCAGCTTTGCATAATGTAGCCACTTAGCGTATTCTCCTCTCCGCTGCGGCAATAAAGCTATATGTGGAAATCATTATCAACAGATTTTCTAAATTAAACTGTACAAAACTTTTTGCATCAACCCTTGTCTTTCCTATGTTCATTTTACATGTTACCGTTTAAATTTCACCTAAAAGTGCTCGTTAAAAGCTTCATTTATTATTAAACCTGCAAGAAATATGCTGAAAGCGTTTAGTCGTCATCGCTGCTCTTTTTTACAATAAGGTATTTTAATTAAATTTTCTTAGCGTCGGTGTGTGCTCACCTAGGCACTGTAATTAATTACATCAGTTCACACCTTGCTTCTCCGCGCGCTCATAATATATCACTATCTGACTCATATAGTTCTACGAACACGTTATGCCACGTCACGGTCGCAGATCATTTGTGACTTAGTCGATTATATTCGATTGGGACGTGGAGGCGATTTCGGCTGGAATAACGATTTTAATTGGGCTAAAAGCTTTCAGATAGAAAAAACTTCGAAGAAAATCCATTTATAGAACTGATAAGAATTCCGAAAACATAGATATCTCTTCTGAAAACTCCGAACAAATGACTGAATTCTGTAATCGTAATAGACTTTCATTAAACTTTTAAAGGAAAATTGATTTTATTATTTTGTACCAAAAGATATGAAATTGTAGATGTTATTATTACTTTGTCGTGGAACTTAAAAATAGAATAATTATATTAAAAAATCGTTTCTTGACTAGCAATGAAGGTGACCGTTACATTGAATAAATTTTAAGCCGTCTAAGTTGCCGTGTACTTAGAATTGAAATAAAAAATATTATGTTGTTCCTACTCAGTTGAAGAAATAATTACTGCAATTAGCTTATCGGTCGACAATCCTGTCGGTAGTGTGAGTCAGTAATGTGCACTATATTTACTGAAGCCCAGTGAGTTCACGAGATGTACCGTGACATATTATTATACTTCACCACTCATGTTTCTGTGTCCACTCCTGTTGTTCCGTTCCAAGGAGTCCGCTTGCTCTCAGACGTAGAAATATGTGTTTTGCTTTCACGACGGAGGGCGAGGTGCGGGCACCGGGCAGCAGGGCGGCTCCGATGAGTTATGAGCGGTCGCTGCACCCACTCTGCACCGCACACACATCTTGCGACAACCCTACAAATTCAAGTTTTTCGCGTACATATATGTTTAATTATTCACCGCTTCAAGTTTTACGGTCACAGGTTCAGACTTTCCTTACTTTATCGCCTTAAGTAGCGACATTATATTTTCTCCTCTCTTCTGCTCCCACTCCCATTAATTGCCGTCCAATATGTCGCACTCAAACGTCCCGGCCGATGTGTCGCTGGAAGCAAATAAGATAGTACATCGCGTTCGGTTCTAGTTCGTCTGTGCTCTATGCGAGGACGTGGAACTAAGCGTTACTTATTGTTCTGTCCGCGCTAAAGGAATTGCGAACGGATGTTCACTTCCATGTTGGATTTAAAGCAGTCACTGACGAATTGCTACATTATCGCTAACAGCGTTCGATTTAATTCCCTCCCGGCGAACTAAGATACTGCGATAAAGAGTGAAAAATACGTGTTTCTTTTTAATTATACGGACGGGAATGAATATTCGCGAACGGATTTCTAAAACATTGTGCGAGAGAGTGCGGTCGGGAGCGCAAACAGCGAGTGAGACGTACTCTGACCACCAGTATAATTCTTTGTTTTTATTTTCCCGTTCATCGCTACGTACTGTCCGACACACTGAATACCTACAGGAGAAAAAATACAAAACAATTATACCGCAGCTACAATCCTTAACGACCAGACATTCGAGCAGCGGAATTACAAATGGCGCAAAATTATGAGGAGCTTCAAATAATCATTAAACATAAACGCGTAATGGTTTCCCATTCAAATGATAGCTCGTAGAAGTTAACTGCCTCTGTAATGTCTCAACACAATCTCTTGCAGAGAAAATTGTAACGTTTTAGCGGCGTATTAATGAGTTATTGCCTATTAAATATAACAAGAACACATTTCTTTATTGGCTGGACGTAAAGTTGAGCGCGGTTTAGTTGTTTCCTCATGAGTGCGCATGGGCCGGTTATATTGTTGACTGAAACGAGCGCTTTGATTAATTACACTTATCTTAATAGCAGATTGAGTGGCGTTTTTAGCGGTATTACGAGCAGGTGGATGAGGAATCGCTGTGTTATTGTGATTAATTGTGTAGTGTATACTGTCTTTGATGATGTCGGAATAATATGCTGGTTTTTAGATTTTAGGATGCAGAGACGATTTGTAAAAAAGATTCTAGATAGCGCGCTACTTTTTTAGAACGTTTGCAGCTACTTAAGGTTGGCTGTAAATATTTTATGTTTTCATGGTGTCCAATAAAAGCAATTCCATCGGATTGCTTTCGTCCTAAAATAGCTCATTATTATTAAAAGCGTGTAGCATTATGAATAAAACAAGCTTTCTTCGATTCCAGGTAGCCAGCGTATTCAGTTCACGTTAAAAAGTAAGTCATTTTCTGTGATAGTATGTACAAAATGAAGAAAAGGACTTATTCCGAGTTTTTGCTAAGTCGATAGCTGAGTGCGAAGAAACGTCAGGCCATTAGAACATTTCAGTGACACATCTCATTTTTTTACGAAGAAAAAGTATTTTTCTTGGAAAGAAAATGCAGTTTTGTAAGTGGTGGTAGAGAACTAGAGATGGGTCATTTGAGTCGAGACAGTCTACTTTTGAAGGCAAGTCAGTCCATTTTAGAAAAAACTGTGCATATTTTAAGAGCTTATAATTTACCAATTTAATTTCCTTCCGAATGCAATAAGTTGAAACAATAATAAAATTGGCAGTTTTTTATATGAATATTCCTTTAAATTATTGTAACTTAATAACGTCGTGTAAATGGGCCTTGATTTTTTATAAATATACATTTATATTGATAACAAAGCAATGTACCTATTTTTTTTGTGGTGTAGGCCTCTAAATAAAAGGTAACGAGTGCTATCTATAGCCTATATCATAAATAGCCATTCGCGAGTAATTGAAAATTCTCGTGACAGTAGAAGCTATTGCTTACGGACGAAATTAAATTATGTTTTTATCGGAACATTGATAATGGCCAGTAATAATACTGCCGATGTAAAAAGACACATCTAACATTTTGTACATTTTTGGGAAATTGAGTTTAAAATATTTTGCTGGTTTTCGGCAAAAACATATACATTTATGGTTGTTTTTAAAAAAATGTGTTAATGAATGTAGTTATATTGACATGATATCTACAAAACTATTTAATAATAATAATTTATTTCTTTCGCTATTATTAAATTAACAACATTTTCTGTTTCAACTTAGTAAAATAAATTATGTAAAAATATGATTATTAACTATAAAGGTATAAATAACCAAATCTGACCTTTCTTCCTCCTATTTAATGTGAAAATAGAAAATATTGCAATGAAAAGGTACATTTAATCAATAGTACCTTTTAATAATAAGAAAATACTTAAAAACTTGCAATGATTAGGTTTACTTTACTTATAAACCCAATTCTTAAAACATTGCTCAGTTTGAATAAAAAATAATTAAGTTACTCTCTTCGAAATCGACTCCTCACCTCACCGCTCTAAAAATATTAGTTAAAAAGGCACATCTGACTAGTTGTGTCTTTTCTTTTAAACACATTGTTAAGCCGTATTCTAATGAAAGTTAAAAGGAATAGGCATATTTGGTTCATATGCCTTTTATTTTTAATATAGACCTGAGGGCCTTTTTATTTAACAAAATAATAAAAAATAAAAACCACACCTACAAAATTATGTATCATCTTAATCAAAGTCCAATTCGTCCTTTTTTCTCGTATCACAATGTGAAAAATGGTATAATTGTGCCCTTTCAGATTAATATATCTCTAAAGATCTTGCTCACAAAAATATATAAAAAAAACTGGCAGTTGCGCCTTTTTTTACCGATTCCAAATATGTATATAACAAAATGTAGAAAAAATTTTAGTTGTGCCCTTTTTTGTTATGACGGCAGAATAGTAGTCGAATCATTTCAATATGAAATGAAAATAAATAAATCAGCCGTCTGTGAATTTACAGATAGATAATGTAGGTCATAACATTTTAATATATATTGTTCTATTAATAGTTATTTAATTTTACTCAATTGCTGAATATTATGATTGAAAATAATATCACTTTCCATTTATGAAAGAAACAATAGTAGATTGTTATACAAGGAGCTAAAATGACCCATTATAACGAGGTAGTTTTACTCCCGAGCTTTAGCGAGGGAGTAAACAGAAACCGAGGTATAATGGGTTTTTAGCGCCGTGTGTTACACTCTACTTTTCACTACGATTGCGAGAAAATAAAATAGTAAATAGAATAATAATTATTTATTAAAAATTATATGTTTTCCTTTCTCATCCATCTGCAAATTAGGGTCTCCATTCTCACTAGATGATGACATTTTCACTGTTGTAAATCATTATTACGGTCACCAATGCAATTTATTGGAGAATAATTTAGAAATAGGATATCGCACCAGTCTTTTTTTTTTATTTCCTCTGTAGCCGCAACGCAATGCACGCATTCTACCGAAGAGAATGCCGCTTTAAAAAAAAAAAACTTACCTATCTATCTTACCTATCTTACCTATCTTACCTATCTTACCTATCTTACCTATCTTACCTATCTTACCTATCTTACCTATCTTACCTATCTTACCTATCTTACCTATCTTACCTATCTTACCTATCTTACCTATCTTACCTATCTTACCTATCTTACCTATCTTACCTATCTTACCTATCTTACCTATCTTACCTATCTTACCTATCTTACCTATCTTACCTATCTTACCTATCTTACCTATCTTACCTATCTTACCTACCTTACCTACCTTACCTATCTTACCTATCTTACCTATCTTACCTATCTTACCTATCTTACCTATCTTACCTATCTTACCTATCTTACCTATCTTACCTATCTTACCTATCTTACCTATCTTACCTATCTTACCTATCTTACCTATCTTACCTATCTTACCTATCTTACCTATCTTACCTATCTTACCTATCTTACCTATCTTACCTATCTTACCTATCTTACCTATCTTACCTATCTTACCTATCTTACCTATCTTACCTATCTTACCTATCTTACCTATCTTACCTATCTTACCTATCTTACCTATCTTACCTATCTTACCTATCTTACCTATCTTACCTATCTTACCTATCTTACCTATCTTACCTATCTTACCTATCTTACCTATCTTACCTATCTTACCTATCTTACCTATCTTACCTATCTTACCTATCTTACCTATCTTACCTATCTTACCTATCTTACCTATCTTACCTATCTTACCTATCTTACCTATCTTACCTATCTTACCTATCTTACCTATCTTACCTATCTTACCTATCTTACCTATCTTACCTATCTTACCTATCTTACCTATCTTACCTATCTTACCTATCTTACCTATCTTACCTATCTTACCTATCTTACCTATCTTACCTATCTTACCTATCTTACCTATCTTACCTATCTTACCTATCTTACCTATCTTACCTATCTTACCTACCTTACCTATCTTACCTATCTTACCTATCTTACCTATCTTACCTATCTTACCTATCTTACCTATCTTACCTATCTTACCTATCTTACCTATCTTACCTATCTTACCTATCTTACCTATCTTACCTATCTTACCTATCTTACCTATCTTACCTATCTTACCTATCTTACCTATCTTACCTATCTTACCTATCTTACCTATCTTACCTATCTTACCTATCTTACCTATCTTACCTATCTTACCTATCTTACCTATCTTACCTATCTTACCTATCTTACCTATCTTACCTATCTTACCTATCTTACCTATCTTACCTATCTTACCTATCTTACCTATCTTACCTATCTTACCTATCTTACCTATCTTACCTATCTTACCTATCTTACCTATCTTACCTATCTTACCTATCTTACCTATCTTACCTATCTTACCTATCTTACCTATCTTACCTATCTTACCTATCTTACCTATCTTACCTATCTTACCTATCTTACCTATCTTACCTATCTTACCTATCTTACCTATCTTACCTATCTTACCTATCTTACCTATCATACCTATCCTACCTATCCTACCTATCTTACCTATATGAATAAGAACTAAGACTTTTTCGTTTTTGGGTGGTAGGCTCGTTGGCAACAGACAAAAATTAAAAAAAAATTACTTTAGCCCCTAGAGGATGAAATGCTATTTTATCTTCGCTCTGGTACGCTACAATGACGGATTTTTTGAGCAAGAGAAGTGAAAAACCCATTTTTTTTGTATTAATATCATATTCAGAACGTAGGTAGATGAGTTTCTACTCTACAAATCAATCTGAAATTATGGTTTCTATGTCACTGTTGTGATAGATTCAAGGTCGGGTTTGCACAAAAATCTAATTTACAAGATGCCTAGGTATATTTTATGAATTTACTAAACATATTATACGTTATTGATATCAATTCCATTACCTATAATGTTAAGTGTGGGAGTAGATTCGCCCGCTACAAGCACGCGAATCGAACATTTGCAGTTAGGTACATGTCTTGTATGAAATTACTTACGAGACTAGCTTTACTTTACTTTTTGCAATCTATTTATATTGGAAAGTGATTTTTAGGGTTTCGTGTTAAAACTTTGAACCTACTTAGATGTAATGTCGTCACGACCAGCCTTCGTAGAAATATACCATTGAATGGAAAATATTCTTGGAAGAATATAAATCCAGAGTGGCTTGAAAAGAAATGTGTGTTATTAAGAAAATAAATATTATGTAAGTACCGACATTAACTAGTGAAAAACTGAACATTTAACATCAAACCACAATGTTTTACGAGTTCAAATACAAAGTAACAAAAAAGCATATAAATTATTACAGCCTAACAAAATGTAGGAGGTACTATGTATTTCGTTAGTCTGTGATATACCTACACTATGATTTCGACAAAATGTGACGCACCGTTACAAAGAAAAGATAAAATAATTTCGGTTAACGAACTGTATTACACATACATATGTTCACACTAAAAATAGAGGGCAGTCGAAGAAAATACTCTGACATTTATCACCGGCCTTGGGTAAGACCTTTGCTTCGCCCGTTCAAATGTAAGTACATGAAATAAAATGATACCGTCGACTGCGGGTACTGATATAAGAAAAGTTTAAATATTATATTTTTTCAGTTTTTTATTAAGTTTTCGGAGTTTAAAGTCGTTGTGGTGGTGAAGTTACTTGGTTTTCTTCAACAGATGCTGGTTATGCTTCGCTAACGATGATCCTACTTAGGTAGCTTTTGCAACAAGGACTGTAATTATATTTCTTTTGTTAGTAGTTGCAGGAAAGTCCTTTGATCTCAGAGCGCTGCATATACATTCAAGAAAAGAACTTAAGGCGCAGATATATATAAAATACTTTTTGTTTTATGTATTATAAATTAATAATGCGTCAAATTGGTGTTGGCGCTCCTTGATGGGTGAGTCCTATTACTGGCTGGACGTATGGCGCGTTGCGTGAGCTCAGTACTGAAAACGCAAGCTAACTACTCAAGGTCACTGGCATGTATCTGCGTCTTAATAGAACAATTGCAAAATGTTTACATTTGGCGAGTTGGCATAACTACCACGTGAATATAGAAATACCACTGTTTATTAGACCGCACGGTTTTTGCGGAAAACCTTATAGGTACCTTTACCTAATACCAGTCTAATATTTTCCCACTTCAATGCAAATACCTCTACCTACTCATTACGAGAAGGCATGAACATTGATCACCAAGCTTGCAAACTTTTATATACTTATAAATTAGTTTAATAGCCAACCAATTAACAAAGCGACATCTGCGAAGATATAATACAATAATAGCCTTAAATGTCAGTAATAGATATACATAGTTATACCGACCCAACAAAGATTTGGCCAGTCGCCATCTTATGAAATGGTTAAACAATTAAAAGTTTCTCTGCGCCGAGCTTATGACCAAGTTATAAAGACTTTAAAAACATGTTGTGCTTACAATCAACTTTTCCTTTGTGGATACTAATTAGCAAGATACTATGTAAAGGGTTATGCTGATGACCTTTATTTTTAGGTAATTTATAAATTAATAATCACATGCTTAAATATTGAAGAAATGTTATTGTTTCATTGAATCTGTGTTTGAATTCGAATGATAAGGTTTTTTAAGCTCAAGGATATGACGCTGGCACTTCCTTAAATACTATTTAAAAAAAGGAAAGAGCAGTTAAAAAAAAAAGAAGCAAAAAATGCAAAAATGTAGATAATAATTTTTGCATTTTTATAAATGATAATCAATTGAGTGCAAGGCAATTTTTTCAATGGACAATTTTTTGTATTTTTATAAACATGGTATGTAGGTTTATGTTTTATTATTTAGTACCCAGTATATTAAAATTCTGATTGTGAAAACGCCCCGAAATAACCAACAATATCCAGCACCCAATAAAACACAAAATATATAGGAAAACTTCACTCCAGCACTTTTAATTTAAAAGTTTAGCACTGAAATCAAATATAAAGTGGACAAGTTAAATTACTAAGGTATTCCAGTGAAGTCGAATAGTTGGGGAAAATGGGGAGCGGCCAGGGCTGGGCTTTGTGACCGGAGTGAGCGATGTCGAGTGTTTTAGCCACACTCTGTGTTGGAGGGCCCTCGCCCTCACGGCCAGCGCTCAACGACACTTCACTCCTGTTACTCGATTAACCCAAGTTATTAGCACTATCAGCTTTTGTTCAGCGTAAAGATTATCTCGTATCAATTAGCGGGCATTACGTGGGATTATTACGTGCGGAATTGTATGGGAAGCAGTTGTGTTGCGCGATAATTAATTTAATACGAGCAAGGTTAGTGCGTGTTGGTTATTAGCTTTAGATTAGGTTGGTTGCAGAATGTTTGATCGATGTGTTTGCTATTGATAATGACTATGTTTATGTTATAGGTTTAGTTTATTTAATAACTAGTAACCCGCCCCGGCTTCGCACGGGTAGCAGAGCAGATATGCCTACATCAGTCGGCAAGATTTTTTCCGACATCTTCTACAATCATCGTAATGTTTCAGCCAATTTACACAAAACCTTTATGAATTATACACTTAAACCTTCCTCATGAATCACTCCGTTTGTTGGTGAAAACCTTACGAAAATCTGTTCAGTAGTTTTTGAGTTTATCGCGTTCAGACAGACAGACACGGCGGGGGGACTTTGTTTTATAGTATGTAATGATAAATGATACACGACACGTTTATGTTACCCGATAGGGATGCCAAATAGTCAACAGTATTAGACACCACATTACACCAAAGATTTGTCCATTACAGTCCTGAAAAATCTCCTAATGTCCTGAAAGCTTGAGATTTTAAAAACTATGTCTAGACATAGCTTAGCAAAACAAAGAAAGAAAGCAAGAAAGAAATAATACCTAACATTTATTTGGCAACAGTTCAGGAAGCACGACATAGAAAAAAGCGGTGAAATGCCTTAAAAACGCAGTGTGTGGAGCTTAATACTAATAGCACGTAAGGCCGTATACAGAAAGAAAGCTGGAAACTTATAAGCGCTTACCGGCGCTTGACAGCGCTGGTAACCCGCGCATGAAAATATATGAACGCGCGCCGATAAGCACTGACCGGTGCCGACAAGTTCCGACAAGTTTCAACACGCGCTGGTCAGCGCTGGGCGCTGCCACTTATAATTAATAAACATTCAGCTTCAACCTGCTTCCTTTGTGTAGAACGGACCAGCGCTGTCAAGCGCTGGTAAGCGCTTATAAGTTTCCAGCTTTCTTTCTGTATACGGCCTTACTGTTGATAAGGAATACAGTTTCACAAAAAAGTATCAAAAGCGCATATACTTAAATCACCACTAACCACTATCAGAAACAAGAAGACGTAAACGTCAAACATCTCGGCACTTACCGCTCAACTTGCCCCCTTGAAACTCGGCCTTTTGGCAAATTATTCACCCGATGACCTGCGGAGAGTGACCCGTCCTCTCGGATGATTAGTCTAAAACTAATTGATTCCTCGGCCACGGAGACCGGTATCGGACATAGAATGAGAATGTATAGAAGGGACACTTCGCAACTGTTTTGCGGCGTAAGTTACGTTCGTCCTATTTAAAAGCGATCGTAGCGCGATTATGCGATCATCGGGTTCATTATGTCACTTTTTGTTTGGCAAACCGAAAGCGCCCTCTGTCGGCGCGACCACGCGTTGAAGTTCACCGAAAAAAAAGTGACATAAGACGCGGGATCAACGCTGTTAGGCTAGTCAAGTATCGTCGCATGTGACATAGGTTAGGTATAGTAGACCTCGTAATTGTTATACCAGCCAAAAGTTGAATGTCACTTAGCATAAGCATAATGCAGCACAAAGTAAAGTGTGCCTCGTAAGTCAAGGCCGTTACCACTGGGCCACCACTGCTCAATGTCATCATAAGCTATTTTCAGACCAGCGCGATTAGTCGCGCGACGCGACCCCGGTTATTGTTATACCGTGAAGTTTTGTATCGTTCGTGTCGCGTCGCGCGACTAATCGCGCTGGTCTGAAAACAGCTTTAAACGTCAAGGTCTATTTTGCTATAAGATCAATGTAACAGTTAGATAGTTTCTGTCAAAATGGTAAAGCAACTACGAAGTCAACTATAATTACTTTAAGAGCTTTTATTCTGAAAGTGGGCAACGTTGCAAATAGATGTCAAATATTTCGCAGTTTTGATTAATTTGGTAATATTACTGTATGGAAATGAGAAATGTGGCTAACTAGCGAACTAGAATATTTATTATGAAATGCAATAATTAATATCGTAACACCGAATATTTACTTTTAGATGTAAAAAAAGTATTTGGAAACTTTCCAAATACCTTTTTTACACCTAAAACGGGTACAACATCAAATTCAATGTCATAATTGCAATTCATTACTAATATTCTGGTTCGCTAGTTAGCCACATTTCATATTTTCTGTCTATTCGAATCTCAACTTTGACAGTTGTATAAAATGGTTCTAACACGGCTAATTGACGTAGTATGACGAATTGATAAACATCTAATTTCCCTGAACGTACATGAGTTTCGCTTCTACATGTATTTCTTATTCTTTGGCATCGGTCCCGCTAATACCTCGTAATTGCTTCTTCACGGACGGCTCAATTCGCGGTTTTGTCCTGTTTAAAGTGTGGCCGTTGACGTGATTTGGGCCCTTTTGACTTTATCGTGATCGACATCGTTTAGCAAACTCGTAGCGGACAGTTACGAGTTGTCTTTTGTTTTTTTTTTTATCGAACGGTGTTAGTGATGGCTCTTTCGAATAGTGAACGAGTCAATTAGGTAAGTATCGCTTTTGTTACTTTACTAAATAATACCTACATACTAAGTTAAATAAATTTAAAAATCCTAACAGTTAATTAGTACCTAAAAATATTAGTAAGTCCTTTTGCTTTGTGTGTTTACACAGTGCAAGTCGGCTGCAAAACTAGTCAACTTGTGCAAGAAACTAGACAGGTCTCACATTTAAAAAGTCATATCGGTGCCTTCTTGCAAGTTTTTTAACCTGCAACCTTTAGAGGTTGTTTTTTTTCATAAATTCTGTTTGAATTTTTACATTGTTTCTTTATATTCCTTTTAACGACTACAATTTATTACAAAATGTTGGTAATAATGAATATATTAATAACAATTTCTACCTTAAGATATTCATAATTACCAAAATTCGAGCTCATTGTTTGAATATTTTCATTTTCTCTGCATTGTCGTACAAATACCAATAGCTATGCAATTAAAAGCTTATTAAGAAAATTTAATCTCTGTGAATATTTTGTTTTATAATAATATATAATTTTGTTTATTATCTTGGACAGTGCAACTTTAATTAATATTAATTTTCTGAAATAATATCTATAATTATAAATAATTAATTATATGAAAATATTAATAATTAAGAATGACAGCCAACCTGGGAGAAAGTGTAACACCGTGTCCTAACCAAAGCGATACGGCCGCACGACTATGCGTTCATAGTCTTATGTCACTCATTTGTTCTAAACATCGAAAAGCTCTCTCGGCGCGACCGACGACTTGATGATGCATTCGGGTTCACCGAAAAAAATTAACGCGATGGTCGCGTGTCGATCGCTTTGGTTAGGACACGCCTAACTGTTAAAGCAACATCAAGGAGACTGCCAATACATTGCTAACCTCTTAGACAAAGATGTGCTGTTTGGCGGTATAAATGTTGTAGGTTGTACCCGGACAAATCCTGACAGACGAAGGCCTAAAGTGAAAGGTAACGGTCCTGTCAGATACTTCCATACCTCCTTGCTTTTTTATTATAACGTGTTTTGTATTTCTTATTGATGGAAACCGACATACGACGTAACAAAATAATGTTCTAGCAGCAATCAAATACTCGTTACACTGATTGTTACCTACATAGCAATAAAATAAAGTATATTATCTAAGTATAGTATATTAGATAATCTAGTATAGAAAAAAATCGCCTCGTTTGTCTAGTGGTCGCAAGCACTGCTGCAGAGCTTGAGGTCCTGGGTTCGATTACCAGGTCGGGCAAAGTGTTATTGGGTTATTCTATCTGGAATAGTAGCAGTTTGAATATGTGCCCGGTTGATGGGCAAAAGCCCGCCGGGGTATACATGGAATTTAAACGTAACTAGCGAAATGTGGGTGTACACAGGTACAGTACGACACAACTTAGATGTAGCATCGGCAAAATTCGTAAAACCGGTCACCATCCGAACTGAGTGCGCCTTCAAAATCACCAATCTTTATTACTGCTTTTGGTGAAAATGATATTTACGAAAAGGCAATAACTTGTAAACTCATATAACCAAATACATTCGTAAAATTGAAATGAATGAATGAATAATCTCAAATTTATGCTACATCTAAGTTGTGTCGTACTGTACAGCTCTGCCCAACCCTTGGAAAACAAGGCGTGATGTTATATTCTAAGAATATAAATCCCCAAATATCTACCAACTAAAAGTCTTTTGCTATTTCCACAGTTACTAACCAATAAATTTCACAACATTTTTGACAGGACCCAAACATCTATAGACAATCAAAATATTTTTTTTTGATTGTCTATAGGTGCACTCCTTTAGCCTAACAAAAGTGACCACACTCTAGAAAGAGATAAAGCGACTGTGCGGCCAATACCTGAAGTAATACTAAAGAGACAACTACTCTCGTACTTTTCAGTCTGTAGTCACTGCACAATTGAATACGGAACGCTCAGTCCATTCTCTATGTCTATGACTAAAACCAACAGTGTTTGAAATGAGAACGATGTAACAAACGGTAACAAATGTCAGTATGGCGTGCCAACGGAGCGATCTATCAGTGCCTATCGCTCGGATCTATCATACGGCACTGTAGGACGAACTTCACCCGATTATGGAGCCCTAATGCCCTGGATACTTAAATCAATCTAATCGGAGAATAAGAGTGAGAGTACAATGAAGCACAATTTGATGACTTTCCACCCAAAAAAAAAAAAAGGAAGCACAATGTTTGATTTGGTATTATCAGTGATTGTAGAAATTAGATGAGCAGGAAAATAGGTTTAAGTTAGTTAGGTACTACAAAAATATGGTCTACCCGATGTTGGTGCCAACCAAAATACTTAGACAACATACATATACTTATTACGTAACGATAGGACTGACCGTAGATGTTGACATCTGTGGACGTTTACATACTGGCAGCAAGCCATCAAAACTCAGGTTTTCCAAAAGATTATGACGCTCACAATCAGCAATCGATCACAAGTCGTGTATTTGTCTCCGGCAGATACCAACTGAATTCAGAATTTAAAAAGTAGAATTACAGCTAAATACTAAATAATGCTTTATCAATCCGCTGCGCTAATTAGACGTGGCCAATCACATTTCATTAACTGTTAGGAACTTTATTCAAGGGTTCTAAATAAATGATGCGGCCGAGTGGCGTTACATTCGGGCGCTAAGAATTAGCCATTGATTTCCTTAGGAAGTATACTTATAAAGCGGGCAGGTCGGCGGTGAGCAACATTTCCCTCTGGTTCCTCCCTGCCCGGACGCTCTCAGCGTTTAAAGGTTCCCTAACGAGCGATAAAATTCCCCCGAATTCCTTTTTAACTGCAAGAGAAGTTTACCTGCGGGTGGGTAAATACGAACCCACATTTGGTCGCTGAATTGTGATTCACAATCTGTAAATAACAAGAAGAAAATTCAGTTTATTCAAAGGCTGCTCACTGTTACGTGTAATTGGGAGGGGTGACGCTCTTATTAGAATCAGCCATAATTGAATACACATACAGCGGCACTTTGAAACGGAATGCTCATTTTTTGCAAGTAAGCGCTTCGTTGTCTTTGTTTGAATGAGAAATGCGAGGAATTAATTAAGACTTGTGATCGTATTGTAACTGTGTTGTCGGTATCTCATTAGTATCTTCATTTAGAAATGTTTGAATTCAATAAATTATCGATGCAATCTAAATCATGTTCGATTAAGTGCGATGCGCTAACAGAGCATGTGAACAAAAGTCGTGCGACAAGTGTAGCGTCACGGTTGAACAAATTGATGTTCCTAATGGCAGCCATTACAGACATTGTGTGCGCTCGATCGAACATAAAGGTCGACGAGACCTCCCCCCTCTACTCCGCATAGGATCAGCTTCTAAAGAAAAAAGTATGAAAGCCGATATTCATAAATTTGTGAAAAGCTATGCGATTTGAAAAACCCATTTTGCAAACCCCGTGTTGCTTATTTATTCGATTTGGTCCGATTCAATTTTGTAAATAAAACTATTTAACATTTCTAGCTATTCCCTGTCGTAGTAAACAGGAGATAATCTCTGTTCACGTGTGTGTTGGTTAAAATTCCCTATATTCGTTTTTTAAACCCATTGCCTTCGTTCAGGGATGATAATTTGCGCTCAACGTATTCAATGTTAAGCCAACTTTTGTGTTACAAATGAGACGAAGCTAGCGACGAGCGACGACGTCTACTTATCTATTAACCGTCAGAACGTGTATCATATGTATATCAGTAAGCCTCCTGGCTTACTGTATGATGTCACTGCGGGCGGTGACGGTTAATGTCGATGATACTTAATATAACTAATTTAAGTTTAGTCAAGTTTTGTGACAACAGTGAACAGTGCCGCGCTCAGTAAAACGAAAGCCTTGTTTAGCTTCGAGCCAGTAGATAAAAGTTATCTCGAAAACTCGGCAGCCGCAACAAACTTAGCAACTGTCTTCAGGTAGGATAAGGGAAACTCGATTAAGAAGGAGAAAAAGTAATTCGGGGCAGAAAGAAGAGTTCAGAGAGCACAAGTTTAATTGAGCATCGAAGACGACAGACGAACGAGACACATATTGACACAACAACTTTCAACATTCTTCTAATTGGAACATCGACCGCACTTTTCATTTCTATTCATTCTTCTATTCATTCACTAACGTAGTTCTGAGTTCAGTCCAAATAAACCCATCTAATCCGAGATCCGCGTTATAACATTTCCATTCTATACATTCAACAGTTTTTAATGCAAAAAGTTCCGTCGAGCATCGCGGAAGGTCCTCGTCGAAATGGCCTGTAATATCGAGCGGAGTTTACCGCAGAACAATCTACTAGTAAGCTCATAAAAATCATAGCAATCCTTCGAATAAAAAGGCAGTTTGAAACAAGAAAACCGAGTGCATCCAAAAGAACCTTTTTATTTCCGTTGGTGGGTTGGAAAGTTATTTAAAGTGAATAAGAAACAAGCGGGCTTGGGACCTCTCGGCGTCGCAATAGTTGGACATCATTGTATTTGCAGGCTTCAAGCTTGTTAAGTAGCCCTCCACAATTTTGTTTGTCTGAAGTATGTTCCTAGGTATTTTGGTAGAAGTGGTTATTACCATTTTGTTGCTTGTGCTCGGACGTATGTTTCGGTTGTGTACTAAATTTATAGGGTCGGGTCTGCTTCGAAAATGACGTGTGTAATTCTCAGGAAGACGGAATATAAAAATATATTCCAAATTCTATGTCACGAAAATATTATGCCCTGGTTTTATACACGTTGAATAGATGACCCATATTTCGTAGTAAATGTTGTGGATATAAAATAGATTTTAACACCTACTTTATTCGCGTGCACATAAATATGCGACTTTCTTTATCTGCATATTATATACGGTCCAATATTTGTGAATAAAATGACGAAATAATAAAATTTAACCACGTGGAAATTCCACATCAGAAGTACGTGATAAAAACAAATAATAATAAAAACAGTATTACGGGGGTCGCCTGTCCCCATTGTGTAATATTTTGTGACGTCAATGGGAAGGGTTATCAATTTGTTTCTTATGTATTTTTTATGATTGTTTGGTCATATTGCGAGCTGCATATTATTCGAGGCATCATATTTTTATACATTTTTTATGTTATATAAACAACAAAATGATGTGACGTGCCTTGTTTGTTTAACGATAAGTATGAACAGAATTATATTAAAAATAGAGACTTAACTATTATAGGTTAAATTAAGAAAATTATTATTATCCTGTAATCCTATTATTATTGCTGTACACTCTATTTCACTTAACTCACAACTCAATATACCACAGCACCCATAAACGCAGCCAAATCTCCCAATATCGCTTCGTCCCGCCTTTGTCTCCGCCATAGTAGTTGTTCCAGTAATATCGTAGGTACCCTTACGGCAAGTGGACAGCTTTAGATAGTCGGTGGTACAGTTCGGCCTTATTTGTGAGTTCGGCTGACTTGCCCCAACTTGCCCCATTCGGGACAGGAACCTTGTTAGCGCGACTTCTGCGGTTTTCGACCAGATAACATTGTGTTAAAGATTTAAACTATCTGCTGCAGCACGGATCTGCTTTTGTAAACTTTGCTTACTAAGTAAGATACCTAATTAGTTTGTTTTCAATTAAACAAAGAAGGGAAAGTTACTAGTAGGTAGTTGTTTAATTAGTGGGCTGAACTGTTGTAGTAGAATTTAAATTGTTTAAGTTTTTGAAAACATTTTCAGAGAGAAGATTAATAAGTTAATGATGACTCAAATTTTCGTTTGAATAAAGACAAAGATTGGACTGTGATATAGTTATTTATCGACAACATTGCTTACTTTAAGTTGATGAAGAAATAAACTAAGTGAAAAAGTCAATTGTGGTAATTTATTAACAATTTATGGGAATATCAGATAAAATATAGTTCCTTCTCCACGCTACTTAAACTACACAACAAATTGCAGTATCGAAAATCGTTTTCGAGACGTTCATCATAAAACTGTAATTGAGATTTGAGTCCCCCGATTTGACGACACACTCAAACAAAATGGCGCCCGGAAACAAACATTAACGGCAGTAAGATGACTGTTAATATAAAGTGCGAAATTTGAACATTTTATGGGTACACACGTTGGTAGCAGAGCTGTGTGTATCCCGCCGTTAATATGATACATCGAGAGCTAGAAAGAGACTGTCACACTGCCATGAGTGACAGAGACAACGCTCTACAAACACGAACTTTAACAAAAGCCCGATGTGTCATAATAACGCCCGAGTACTGTACGTGAATTTGCAAATGGCCGTTTTACGATTGCAAAACTCGTTTCGAATACGTTTTAGAACTGAAATAAAAAATGCTGACGAAATAAATTTAGTTATACTGTGTTCGCTTGTTTACAGTTTTTATGGCGTCCTTTTGCTACTGCTGGATGAGGAATGAAGAATTTGTTGCATTTGTTGTATTGATATAGGTTTGCATTTCCATTCAACATGCTCCTTGGTTATTATATTCACAAAATGCAGCTACATTTTACTGGTATTGTATAGGAGCCAGTTCTTGCTTCGACACAGATTGTTAGGTGTTAAACATTGCACTAATCCTTAATCATAAATAGATAATTACTTCATATAAAAAAACAAGCGAGTCTTACAGTAGTTGCATAATTATGATAAGTAACATCTGACATTTTGACTGACAGTTCCAAGGTCTCAGAAAATGGGTTGGTACCATCTGACGGCCAAGTATAGCAGCAATAATAGCGCGCGCTGCCTGTTACACACTTCCGTCCCTTTTCACGAAATCACTCCACACATTGCAGGAAAGTGAGAGGAAAGATGTTACACATCAAGAACCAGAAACAAATGAGTTTTAATAGTTTTAGTTCTAAATACTACTTACGTGATAACATCGTCGTAAAATGGAAATTCGCGCGTCAGGCGTTGCAGTAATGCGGTTCAAACTACGGCGTAGCATGGCGCGTGTTGCTACGCTTCACGCTACGGCGTAGCTTGGTCTATGCTACGATCGCGTAGTATCTTCGCCTTTACACATTATATTAAGATAATAAACGTAGATACACAATTACACGTAGTATTATAACGAATATTTATTTAATAAACATGCCATAATAAATGACCATTCAATACATTCATATTTTGTATCGGAACTTCGCAGCTGAGGTTAAGTGGAAAAGCAGGATTCTGGAAAACCTGTTTCGTTATACACGATGGCCGCAGGCGCGCGCGCATCGTCTAACCAGTTTTGACCTGTTGACCTACTCTCGATGAGGAGCGCACGACGACGCTCAGTTTCCTACTGTTCTGCTCATACCTGCTTACCGTTTATAGTTGAAGTAATTTGCATTCCGTTAAAGTGTATTCTCAACTCAATTACTGAGATACAGGCTGAACACTATAGTACTTTCGCTTTCGGCTCCTATGCTTGTAAACTTTATAGACTTTACGTAGGTACTTACCGATCTGTGCTCTTCAAAAGCTAGCTAAAATACGAATTTCACCCGGAATCTTACCTGTAAGGAAGTATTATAATGGTAAGAAGGTAGGATATACCTCTGTGTTTGTAAGTTTGTTTTCAGTGTATCATTTGTTCATTACACTATAACTGCCCCGTTGGTATCGTGTTGAGCTAGTTCGATTCCCAGGCCTCGAACAGTGTTATTGGGTTTTACATTAGGAATTTCTCAATAACAGCCCGGAGATTGGAAGTTGGTGATATGATACCCTCGTGCTTCATAAGCCGTTCGGTTCATGCGCCTGTTATCTCTCCGGTCGTGTCAGATTGCCGTCCCATCGGACTATGAGAATAAAGGAACAGAGACTGTACCTGTGTGCTAATTGTCTCCTGAGTACCTGGCTGATCTCCGTTGAGACATACCAGTGCGACCGAAATCCGTCGGGAACATATACAGGGTGTCAGGGACATCGACGCGAAACTGAATCCATTTCAGTACATGATTCTGAACCTCTAATAGGAATTAAGAATACTCCTAATCATCATCATTATCATTTCAGCCGAAAGACGTCCACTGCTGGACATAGACCCCAAGCCTCGCCACGTCGACCGTTTCTGTGCGTCCCGCATCCAGCGGATTCCTGCGGCTGTCCTTGACTCCTAATGTAGATTTTTTATTAAGAGGAATCAGAAGATTTACTTCCTGAAAAGCTTTTATTCAATTCTGTAATACTAGATCATATTACTACTCCAGATAAACTCACACTATGTATAGTAGTCGACTAAAGAAAACGAACACCTACACTAAGAAATGAAAACAATTTAACAGAAAAGCTATAAAATTGAAATAAGTTATCATTAAACACGTAATGAAGTACTGAATTATGAATTTAGAATGTGCTGCACTTTATATTTAAAAAGTAGAACTTCAGTAAAGTTCAATTTTTAATTGGTCGGCGCTAGTTCTTCACCTTTATTAATTTTGCTAGTGCAAACGTCGGCGATCGAAAAAATCGACGAGGGAACCTTTTACTCTATGGTAATTGCATTTTTGAACACGTAGTACGTCTATCTAGATTTAATTTCGTTCAGATTTACTTTGTTAACGTTCTTGTAGATTCTGAAGGAACTTAATAATTGTTCGTCGTGAATTTTGTTGCAAATAAGTTTAGCTCTAGAGCAGTGGTGGCCCAGTGGTAACGGCCGCGACTTACGAGTTGCAGATCGTATGTATACCCAGCAGGGGGATAATGGTGGACAGGCGTTTAACTTTGAATAAATTGTTTCATCACCACTGCTCTCAAAACGGTGAAAGGAAAAATCGTGAGGAAACCGGACTTGTCCTAGAACCAATAATTCGAAGACATGTGACGTCTACCAACCTGCATTGGGCCCGCGTGGTGAATTACGGCCCACTCCCTCTCATCGAGAGGAGGCCTATGTCCCAGCAAAGGGAACATTATGGGTTGGTTATGGATCTAGCTGTCACCAGTGCGCAAGCTCCTGGGCTCGATTCTCAAGTCTAGAAAAGTGTTTCTGTTAGTATTCTCAGTGCTCGTCTGAAACTTGTGTATTAATAGCTCGGTTTTCTTCTAATACTAGATAAGACGTTAAGTATAGTTAAAGTCGCGTCATCAAAGGCGACACATGTGAGAAAAACAGTAAACACTACATCTCAACGTAACCCTCAGAGAATACGGGTGACGACACACTTTCTAGAATCTTCTCGTAAGAGGCACTTACATAAAATATGTAGGTGTCAAATTGAGCGGATTAATTTTATTTATAAGCCTACTTAAGTAATAAGGGATGCCATAAGGACGGCTTGCGGCTTTCTAATGTATTTAGAAGGGGAATGGAGCGTGAGTGGTCACATCCCATGTTTTATTTACATACCCATTTTTATGTACATTTCGGGGCTCATGAGCAGTCTCGACGTAGCTCGAGACATTGTCTTTCGGTCCTCGGAGCTGTTTCTTTGATGTCATACGACGTAACGAAATGTCAAGACGAGCCATGTCAAATAATAGATAAAAGAACCACTAAAGCGGCCGTAAGTCGCTCCTCTACTGAAATTGTATGGTTCAGGGGGCCGGAGTGATGCGAATTTTACCTTTTTCCTCTTGGTTTATTGAAATAATCATTTCCGAGCTTTTTTATACCTTTGTTGCGAGTAATAGTTCTGTCACTGTACTTACTTACAATTTCTTCGTCTATTTCCTGGTAATAATGATAGGAATTACAGTATAAAGATAGATGGTGTATCTTCTTAGTAAAAAATACCGTAAATTATATCAAACTTGTACAAAATCGCTATTACGAAATCTTCAAGGGGGAATCATATTTAATATCAGCATGTGGGTGTTAACATAACAATGAAACATTCGAAACGAAGGCCATTTGTAAATACCTCTTTCTTGTTTGAAATCGGCTGTAAATAATTTTTCTGGGCCTGGGTCATTATGCTTATTGTATCAATAGTATTTAAAAATGTAAATTCACATACGAAACATAAGTTTTTGTGCAAGGTAAACTAACTAAACTTAAATTTACTCCATAATCCCGTCTCTTTCTAATTAAACACAAACAGAGCTCACTCATCTGTCACTAAGTGACGTACCTGAATCAAGAATCCGTCCCTCATAAGATGTGTACAAGGTACGTGCCACAAACGGCTGCTAAGCGCTGTTTGCGCAGGGGAGCGCTTGAAGCGACACAAGATCACGCTAAATGTTGCAGAGGGCTAATTCGCGACACAGTGTACATAATTACTCATATGAGTTGCTTAAGTATTTTTAATGGAGTTAGGAGTTGTTTTGTTTCAATTAAATAGGAATTTGTACGGGATTGTTGTTTGGGTAGGTTGTGAAGTTTTATGCTCTGTTCTTTATATTAATAAGTGCATTTAGTACTTTATTTGGATTTAAATTTGAATATTTTATCTTTAGTTTTTAGAGGCATGAGGAACAGGGTGGGTCCAATGGAGAATGAGTGAACCTTAGTTCACTCATTCTCCATTGGAAAGGGCGGATCCTCCGACCAGACCAGTGTCGTATCTGGCGGGCAACTGCCCAAAGATTGATGTCGGATAGTCTATGTCGTTCGCGTGATAAACTCTAATGCGCGATGCAGGATTTGTGTGACGTCAGGTCTTTGATGCATAGTTCGCATGTGGCGACGTAGATGCCACCACAAGTCCATAACGTGAGGATTGGCACAAGGAAAGAGGGGCCTATGCTCAGCAGAGAATGAAGTCGGGCTGTGGATGGTGATCATGAGTTCATGATTGTCAGTGGACTTTCTAAATCAAAAGCTAATTTAAAAAGTCCAATAATTTTATAGTGCTGTATTTTCAACGCAGCATAGTAACAGTCTCAATTGGATTTCATGTCATGAAGTTGTTGTCTATGTATTCAATACCACTCGACAAGTTATTTAAATTATACTATTGTAATATAATGTTTTATACTGCGCGTCAATTAGTTTTTGTATTAATTAAGAGCATTGCCTTTGGTAGGTAAACAGTAGTAGTATGTGTTTAGAGTCAGTGATAAGTGAGTACTAAGACTTTAGTGCGTTCGAATATTACTGTGTTCTTGTGGACTTATTATAGAATATTAAAAGAATATAAATAGTAAACTCAGTGTAAAATGTTTGTAAAGGTAAGTTAGCCTAAGAACTTGTTATTTTTAATATTGTACACAATTAGAATAGGATCTTATTGTGTTGTGTTGTTGTACGCACGATTATCAAAATATAATACCACTCGACAACTTTTAAAACTCTCTTTGTACTTTTACGATTGTCCGAGTTCATGAACTTCCGACATTGTTATTTTACCAAATGACCGACAAACATGTTAGGATGGAGTTTAAAGCTGTAAGCGGTGCACCGCAGGGCCGCAGCCAGCGAGCAAGCCTCTCTGTGTTTGCTTAGGACTCTTCCTTTTATGATATTTTCGTTTGCAATGGTCCTACAGTAGCTCCGTAATAAAAATAACTCGCTGACGAAAATCTGGGGCAAGGCACTGATATATAGTGTTTTTATTTCATTATTACATATAGAAAGCCTTGTTGGTTGGCGTTCTGGGTTAGAGTCCGGGTCGGCAGAAGAGAAGAGTTGTTTTTTAATATAATAATTTTAATAGTTATGATGACTAAAAATATATTTATTGTCCGTCTTGTAGATTATAAAAATATTGGACACATGTTTTTCCCTTTTTTACTATAACAAAAGATTACGGCGATACATTGAGCAAAAAATAAGTGTCGAATATTTTTTTATTTTCTGACTGACTAAAGAGATTTTTTTTTTTTGACCCAGACATCATCCCTGTTCTGTATAAAAATCTTGTCAAACAGGAGAGAATAAAATGAAGAACCTTTATCATAGATTTTTTTTTCAAATTCATTTAATTATTATAGGGAATTTTTTGTCATTAAAATAAAAAACGTTAATAAAAATTAGGGAATTTAAAGTAGTAAGGGATTCGTCCTATTTTTTATAGTTTCTTATTGGGATTTTAGTAATTTTTAATAACTACTACTATTCTTTTCATGTACTTAGACAATATAGTTCGTGCCAATAAGAGAGAAGAAAATAAGGGAAGATTTGGTTGTCATTGACTTTTTAAACTGAAAAACGATGCGAATACACGTTAGATTACAAAAGTACCAATTATGTTTCATAAAGTATTCCAAAATGGTTGACACAGCATTTGAAAGGCGAATTAACACATTTCTTTCCGCTTTGATATTAAACAAAGATATCAATTTGTTGCCGTTTTCAACAGAATTAAGATATACCGAGAACAATTTGAGTATAATTTAACACATTTCTTTCCGTACAAGCTTGGATATTAAACAAAGATATCAATTTGTTGCCGTTTTCAACAGGATTAAGATATAACAAGAACAATTTGAGTATAATTAAGGGTGATGGTCGTACAAAAGCCTTTTGTGCCCGGGGATAATCCGTCAAGCATTCCGTTTTATATGTACGTAATATGAATACCTTCGAACCCAAATAATTACCTTTTATTCCGAGTATACTTTGAAAATTATGCCGTAATTTTAAGCAGCCTGGATTATTGTTGTGAAGGTTTGTTTTTTGGGATAACGTGTTCTTTGTTTAAATATGGTTGCCGAAAATGTTGATTGGATCGTCCTGTATTTTATAGAACATAATACTGAACCTTAAACTTTTTTGCCTTTTTGTAAAACCTCTGCTTGTAGCTAATATCCTTGAAGTTATTGGGGTAGTTGTTTCTCTTTAATTTATAAAGATAGAAGATAAAATAAAAACAGGTACAGAAATGGGGCATAAAAAATTTTTCGATCGTAGAGCACACTCTAATGCTTCGCATTACGAGTCGTGCAATAAATACAACACACACATGGAGCTATTAAAGTGGGTCAGTCATTTGCGTAGAAGAAAAAGGTTTATATCAAACGTACAGGCCGTCCCTAAGAAACGTTGTTTCTGTTTAGGAGCGTGCATTCTAAAAGTTGGCAATGTCGTAAATTGCTGTCAAATATTAACCTGTTTTTAATCATTTGGAAATAATACTGTTTGGAAAATTAAATAAGAAATGTGGCTCACTAGCGGACTAGAATATTGATTATGAAATGCAATAATTAATATCGTAACACCGCTGAAATCGCGAAAAGAAAATCAGCTGTTCCCTACATTTTGGCGAGATTATGCAAACATAAATGTATGGTACAGCTGATTTTTTTTCGCGATTACAGCTTTGGTCCCATAGTAAAAGTTGTTCATAATGATGTGTACAATGACCCCTTAAGAGGTATGCAATGAATAAAAAATTACGTTGTAGTGATAAACAGTATATTACTGTTTTTAACAGTATGGTTGGCCACCCTAGCCGTCACTGTGGCTGTCATGTGGCGGCCACCACTCTTCTAGGGCATCAAAGCTTTATGACAGCAAAAATACGATTACAAATCCGACTTTTAAGTGCGGAATCAAAAGTATATGTACTACCCCTGAAGATTCTTAGCATAGCTGATAAGAACGAGCAGAATTTGTATGTAAGAGTATATTTATTTATTTCTGTAAAAGGAGACTTGCCGAGACGTGCTTTTAGACTGATTCGCGATTCCAGACTAGTCGCGACTAGTCTAAGTGTGCAAATGTTAGCGGTAATCGAATGCGTCGTTTCACAGCTTCGGTATACGGCCACTTTGCGAATGGGTTTCATATTCGCTACATAGTACAATCAATTGTGACATTTCATACTTACTCAAAAACTTTTAGGCCGTGTGCAGACTATCGCTATATGAAAAAAATGATGGAAGGAATTGGCAAAATAACGTAGTCATCATCATCTGCCTAGCAATCACCTATGTTAGGGTCAGCTTCCAGTCTTACCGGATACAGTTGAATATTAGTATTTTACATGGAGCGACTGCCATTCTGACCTCTACAAACCAGTTACTGGGTAACACGATACCCCGCGATAAGACTGGTTATCAGACTTTCGGGATTCTGACTACCCGTAACAACTGCCAAAGATCTACAAATGACAGCCGGGACTAACGGTTTAACGTGCTTTCCTAGGCGCGGAGGGGTCTTGGTATGTAAAGATGGTCACCCACAGCAAGCGTAGCTTTACCTGATCGATCGACTCGTGTAGCTGTTATTACTCTACTGAAATAAATAGTTTTAAATTACATTTTTTTTTACTTAGCCACAAGCGCCTTTTTTTTTTTTTTTTTTTTTGGGTGGGAAATCATCCAATGACTTCTCCCGCTCTGGGCGGAGCGGAAGGGCGTGTCAGACTTTTACTGACTAAAACCCACCCGTGTTCCTTCCCTTGCCATGCCAGGGGCCACGGTTTCCCCTTGGGACTACCCGCAACCCCGGCAGGCATCGGCCCTAACGGACCCCGTCAGTTTTGCTGACATCTCTTTGAGGCGCGCGTGGAACACGACGAGCCGTCGACCCGGGCCTGGTCCTTATCGGACGGCGAGCTGCCCTCTGCTCTCCGTCCGCAGGCCCGCGCCTACGGTGGCCGGAAATCGGCTATCAATTCCCGACGCCCGGGAAGTCTCCTACGGCGGCGGCGGCTAGGGCTGGTAGGGCGCGGCCTCTGCCACTCCCTCGCGCGCTCCGCCTCCTCCTTCGCGAGCATTACTGCTTCGCAGAAGGAGGTGACGGCTTGCCATGCCCTCTCGCTCCGCACCATGGCCTGGACCAGGGCCGGACGCGAGAGGTCACTGCCGCCGATCGCCTCCACGAGGACACGGCGGTGGTCCACCCAAGCCGGGCAAACCTCCACCGTATGCTCCACCGTGTCCTCTGGACGATCCACACAATGGTGACACCCGGGCGTTTCCTCCCGCCTTATGCGAAACAGGTACCTCCCGAAACAACCGTGTCCGGTGAGGACCTGCGTCAGGCGGAAGGTGAGGACGCCGTGGCGCCTCTCAAGCCACTCCTCAAAGAGGGGACTTATCGCCGTAATTGTGGCGTGCCCAAATCTGGGTTGCGACAATCGCACACTCCAAGCCGCCATGAGATCCCGCCGGAGCTCTGTCCGCTGTACCGTGATTTCTCGCGGCAGCGGAGTTACACCCCGGCGCTTCGTCTCCTCGCGCCACTCCCAAATGTGGGCGAGGACCTTCGCCTCCAGATCCCATGGCGGCGTTCCGGCAAGGAGGCTCGCCGCCTCGCCGGAGACCGTACGGTATCCCCGGACCATCCGGATAGCCATGACCCTTTGGGCTGCATGCAACCGGCGGGCTGGCCGCAACCTTAAGGTTCGCGCCCACACCGGTGCCCCGTAAAGGGCCATGGACCGCACGACCCCCGCGTAGAGCCTCCGGCAGGAGGCGTTTGGACCCCCTAGATTGGGCAGAAGCCGCTTCAAGGCAGCCCCGGCCCGCTCCAGTTTGGGAGCCAAACGTCGGAAATGCTCCACGAAGTTCCACCGGCTGTCGAGGACGAGTCCCAGGTACTTCATCGTCACCTCGACGCCGACGTGAACCCCTCCTACCGTTATTTGGGAACCCGACGGTGGCGCGTTCCGAGGGCCATGAAAGCACATGACCTCGGACTTGTGCAGGGCCACCTCGAGTCCCAATTGCCGGATCAGCCACAAGCCCCTAAAATAACGAAGTATCATACAAAATAGACCTAATAAAAGTAGGACTTTTTTTTTGTGATATCTGCAATATAGGCATTACGGGGCGAAAAATCAATCTAATCGATCGATTGTCTCATATCTGGGGAAATTCGTTTTCTCTATTTTCACCCGAGCAGACCTTGGTCGCCCAGGTACTGTATCATTATACAGTATGTTAACTAACAGAGGGCGTTCCCGTTAAACCGCAATAGTATAGCGTCCATACATGCTAGAAAAAATATTAAAATCGAAATAAAATAAAACTTTTTTTATTTTATTATCATAAAATATTCACAAAAAATATTTATTTCATACGTAAAACAAACACTTTGTATACGCACGATTGTCGCACTTGTCTTTCCACGTTGAAAGACAAGTGCGCGTGTACAGAGTGTTAAATTTGCGTATCATTTTAAAAAAAATTGAGCAGATTTTATAAAAAAAAAAATTTTTTTTTTCAATTTAATTTTTTTTTCTAGCATGGATGTGCGCTGTACTATTGCGGGTCAACGGGAACGCCCTCTGTTAGTTAACATACTGTATATATTATACTTTGTATCTAAACCATGGCCTGGGTAAAACATCGACTTAGCTCGCGGAGCTCGGAGTAGGTATAAATTGTTAATATGATCAGTGGAAACTCAGTAACTAACCGAAACACGAACAACTCCGGAGTATTAGCTGATGCACTTACTGCACTTAATCTAGGAACCAATCATTATGTTACAGCACTTAGGACCTTAGTATTAATACCATAAGGTTTATTTAAGCCAAGATTGGCTTCCCCGTAATACTGAAAGCTCAGGACCCTCTGATCACAACACAAATGTGATGTTAGCAAGCTTGATTTCAGGGGCTACCTCGAACAATTTACAATACATAACAAAACCTCACACCAGTATTATCCAAAGAGATAGGCAGTACCTATAGTACACTCTCATTTATATGTTTAAGTCCGATGTAATAGGGCGCGAACAAAGAATTTATTGCAAGTACCGCCAGTAGCACACCTCCGTCGCGAAACCATAGCAGCGAAACCGCAGTAGTTCATTTCCACTGGCTCGCGTCATGTCCCGCTACTCGAGTTCCGCTACTTGGATTTCGCATAGCGGAACATGACGCGAGCCTAAACCATTTACAAGCAACTGTTAAGTCAGTCAGTTAGTCAGAAAGTTGAAGCTAACTACCCGATCCGAAATGGAAATTCCTATGGAGAAGAACGGACAAGAAACGTGGTTACTCTTTTAAATCAAGTTATTAAAATATCACATTTTTATTTGTCTAGACAGTTATGTACGCTTCCGGTTTGGAGTCGCCTCGCATTTGGCCGTAGGCACCCATTTATTGGGCAAAACGGCTTTCCTAAGGTTGGAACCGTTGCCAGGCTTTTGAGCTTGTGTGACCCTTTTTAACGACTGTATAAATATTTCTATGAAAACTGGGAAAGACAGAAACGTCTTTCCCAATTTTCAGTTTTCAGAAGGTTCTCGTGAAAATAAGAAGCTTTCCGTGACACGTTTTGAGGAACTATCTCAAATACAGCGTTATCTTTTGGCCCGTTAATTACGTTGGGGGCGCTGTCGGTCACCTTTGTGATATTGTTTTAAGAAAATGTATTAAAACGCTGCGTTAGTTCTAATTTTGCTCACGCACCAAAAGATTCTGTACACCTATTTAATAACACACGGAGAGCGAACACGTCCAAATAAATAAATGCATCTTTACTTACCTCTCATGCGATATTATCGTGATTTTCATCAATTTTCCATGTAATATTTCAAGATCATCCTAGTATTCCGTGTGTGTACCATATTAGCCGGTGTTCGTCTGATTGTTACGGATTCTAGTCTCGCGTGCTGCTTTGTGCCGTGTCGATCGAACTTTCATTGTGTGATGGCGTTTTACACTACTATATATCGGTAAACCAAGGCTATATTCGATGTGTTTACGACTATTGATACTTTTGTATTTAAAATCTATCTTTTAGCAGGTGGCGTTCTGTAGCTTCTGCTTACCTCCATGGGAGGAAGGCGTGAGTTTATGTACCTACGTAAGAGATAAGGTATGCATAAATAAATAAACATTGGTGCGATTATAACGTAAAACAACTGTTAGATACCTAACATGATGCTACCAGTTTCAGTAATAAAGTATGCAGTACTTCGACTACCTAGAGCAATAAATGATTTGTTTATTTTCTACTAGCAGGCATGCGGTAACAGCAGTTAAACGTTTGCATTGCCATTAATGTAAGTCAACATAAAATGTACGAGCAAGGTCTTTCCCATTATTTTAAATGTAAGTTTTAAAACGCTTGCAAGTCTCTACCAGCGCAATATGGAGTGAAGTAAGTAATGCTCGTGAGGTGTGGTTATTGGCTTCACCGGCGCAACTTTCAAGTTTCATCGAACTCACGTAATATTGTCTCGGAGTAGCCGCAATACATTTACTACTGAAATTCCTCTCAGCTTAATAGCCAGCCGGAGGTTTCTCTTCTATAATACGTAAATAATCGTCAAGAACACTCCATAACTTTGTAATTGCTTTTTACCTCGGTGGGCGCGTGCTTTTAGCCAGATTGCTTATTTTGTTAATGAACTTCGGTGCCCAAAACTTTTTGCTTTCGTTTCTTTAATAGCTTAAAATTATCTCTTAAATGTAATAAAATGATTACACAAATCAGCGCACAATGGAAAAGTTTGTTTACTGTTAATGTTTTGATCATGTTTATTTGAGAATGTAAAGCCTTTGTCTTCACTTTTATAAATGTCTTACGCATCACTCGAGGCGGAGGAAAGCTTACAAGCTCGGAGTTCGATTTCTCGCTGTACGTTTAAGTATTATTGTTAAAAAGTTAGGACGTTTCATATCACTATACGGTATTGCTCAGCAAAAGTGTGTATTCCAAAGTTTGATCGAAAAATGTTGTTACGCTATGATTCAAAGAGTCAGGTAACATTTCGGACATGTAAAGGCGCGGCGTACAAAAGAATTTCAATTTGGTACCGTATCGTGCAACCCTTTTCAACTTTACAAAGTAATTTCCTGACGCGAAATTGATTTGTAGGCTTCGTGGTTTTTGTTTGGTGTGGCGATTGCGGTTTAATTAAAACGAAAAAATCTTGCCGTGAAGTAATTCTGCTCCTAATAGGTGTCCCGCAGGTAACACAATTCACTGCCCAATTATTTCATGCCCAAACTCTCCCCTGAGTGATATTGTTTATCCTTACTTTCCAATTCTAATTGCGTCCCGCTTTACATAAACATCGGCAAACTCTGAAGTCTGATGACAAAGCGTTGGAAATACAAACATCGATTTGTCAAACAGTATCGATATAGAATTACTTCTTCAAAATGCCGCCGAGGATAATTTAATATATTAACATCTCGACGTGGAAACTCGAGCCGAGTGACGTTAATATGACAAATAATTTCCTTCAAGCCTACCTCCGGCGTGGGAGGAAATGCGTTGAATATGGTAATCATTTCCCATGTGCCTTGCTCGTACCAGACTTGCCTACCGCCACTTTAAACTTAGAAATACTTCAGCATTTCAATAACTTGAGTCTCGGCATGTTGTCAGCGTCGACGGTTAGCTGGAGCTGTTGAAACATGTTCTGTACTCGCTAATGAATGAGGATATTTTTTTCTTTTGAAAGAGTAATTTTAGTGGCTTCAACGTGTGTGGTGTTGGGACAAAGAAGGCACTTAGATATTATGTCATGTTGCCGGGTTCGGATGAATAGCATAAAAGGTGGTTTAGAAGACTAGGTACTTCTTTCATTTTGTTAGGTTCGTATTTGACGTTTCAGAAAATTTGCGTGTGTTTGAAAAAGGCCATGTAATTTTTTTATAATTAGGTATGAATTCGTTACAATTAAGTTTCAGGGTTGTAATTTTAACTGTTTCGTTTTTACTGTTCGCGTGAAATGTGTGGAGTTATCTGCGTACATCAGTGCACGTTTATGACATGTTTTCGTCCCGCCGTCCCTAGGGAGCGACGTGAACTCCCGTTGTCTCTCGATAGCGCGATGTTGCGCTATATCTCGCGGTATTTCGATGACGCTGTGTTGCATTCCTATAGATACCTGGTACGTAATGTTGTGGTTATAAAAACATGTTATAGGAATCGATTTTATTAACGACATTATTAGACACATTAACGTCTTATTATTCTATGGGTGAAGCGGAGGGATCATATGTTGAGTGATGGCCATAAACTGTAGGTACAACCCAGCAGTGATGGCCCAGTGGTAACAAACAGGCGCTTTACTTTGTGTAAATTATTTCATCACCACTGCTCTCAAAACGATGAAGGAAAACATCGTAAGGATACCGGCATGCCCTTGAACCAAAAATTCGAAGACGTGACAACTACCTACCCGCACTGGGCCCGCGTGGTGGATTACGGCCCACTCCCTCTTACCGAGAGGAGGCCTGTGTCCCAGCAGCTTAAACACTAGTAAAAAAGTGTAAATATTTGCTATGTGAATAATATAATGATTACAAAAATGGTATGACATACATGCGTACATATATGTTTCACGAACTGTGTCCAAATAAACGTTTTCTTTCTTTCTTTCTTTACATAAGTATGGGCAACTTTATACGCAGTCGGTAGACCGCGCAGTTTCAGAGTTAGTACACATTCTGAGGGTTGGCAATGATCGTGCGTATTCTTATGTTTTACTAGAGGAAACGATCCTAAGTACGTCCTAACTGAAGGATACAAGCGTATCCCCGTTTTATTTATCTCTAAAGCGGAAATCCGTCCGTACCATTCGATTTCCGTTACAAATAATACACAAAAATTCATTATTTACATATGTCGGATTCAAAAAAGGATAAAAATAGCCAACATCTCTTTAGACGGGCTTGTGTTTTTGTTTTCCCTCGAGAGAAATTGAAGGCAAACGTGAAACAGACGCATTTTATTGTATCTGCTTATACAAAGTTACTGTGACAATACTTTTCTATCGGTGTGGGAATATCCCCCTTTATTCTGATGGCCAAGTAAAGTTTACGCTTTCACGGGTTCTAGTCTTGTTGAAAAGCGGATTCCTGTGGGGGGCCATAAGTAAAGATTAGACCAATTTGGGGTAATATGGGGTTGTTTGTGACCCATTTAAGGGTGGGACGTGGTAAATGGGTTTCTGAACATCGTTCCCGTGTCTTGGGAGCTAAATGTGTTTTTGGTAATGCGTGTCTTCGACACCTTGTGTGATGAGGATTATCGCGTAAATGTATTATAATGACAACATTGACTTCTTCTCAGCTAAAGCACTATTGAAATGTCCTATGTTATTATTTTTACCGTTATATATATAATATATTTTTTTTTGTAATTTGTTTTTATTTTTCACTTTTTAGTTTTGGTACAGATAGGACACAAATTCGAATACCACTACCTGCTATGTAAATAACAGTGACTGGAAGTTATCATATCATCCACATAGACTAAGTGGGAAAAATACGAATTATTGAAGCTAACTCAAAAAATTACCAAGCAAAATTAATATTTATATGGGACCACCTCGAGAGCATACCCTTTCAAATTAAAAAAGATATTTCAAAATCGGTCAACAATTGACTGAAAAAACGGTGGACAAACAATTTAAAAAACACATACTTAAGCGACGAACTATAAACTCCTCCTTTTTGGAAGTCGGTTAAAAAGTGCTGATTTTCAGCTTCATAATCAGCCTATAATTTTCCCACTGCTGGGCCACAGGCCTGCTCTTTTCGAGGAGTGGGTAGATGTCACATAACTTCGAATTTTTGGTTTTAGGACATGCCGGTTTCCTCACAATGTGTTCCTTCACCGTTTAGAGAGCAGTGGTGATGAAATTATTTGCACAAAGTAAAGCGCCTGCTTGGGTTCGAACCCACGACCGTAAGTCGCGGCCGTTACCACTGGGCCACCAATGCTCTTCTCTGCCTAATTTGAATAAATTACTTTTGATTTGAATGCATTTTTTTATGTTTGTGCCCACTTGCCCAGTTGTAATTTATCATGATTGGGTGTGTTGGAGTCTTCGACACCTTTTGCGTTGCTGATCGTGGTTAAAACTTTTACATACTTATAACTATGAGGAGCTCGTGGAAAAGTAATAACAGCTGCACGGGTCGATCCAACAGGTTAAGCTACGCTTGCCGGGGTTGGTCCGTGGATACGGATACGATATAGCCTATCCGTAGCCTTTCAACTAAATCTGTTCAGCCGTTACGGCATGAAAAGGTAACAGGCAAATTGTAGGGTTAGGTACCTGAAAATTAAAAATTGAAACCGTTAAAGGATGACTTCGTTGTCTGTCAAGACCTGTGGTCAAGACCCTTTTTCTCAGGAACGCGTGGAGGTATCAAGTTGAAATAGGTATAATATTAAAACTCATACTTACTTATTATAAAACAAACTACCCCGTCGCGACTGTCTGTCTGTCTGTACGCGATAAACTCAAAAACCACCAAACACCACTCAAACACCACCATCAAACGGTTTTCACCAATATACGGAATGATTCATGAGAAATAAGTGTATAATTCATTAAGATTTTGTGTAAATTGGCTGAAATATGACCATTTTTGTTGAAGGTGTCGATGCTTTACTAGCGTGCGCCGCGTAAACCGTAAGATATACATAAAATGAATGTTCTACAGGATTGTATATCTAAAAAAGTTAAAAAAAAAGTCTGCAATAGCATATATCTATCTTCTAAGGATAATCCGCAGTAACCATTATTATCTTTCAGAATTTGATAAAAAAAATATTGTTATTTCTGAAGCTATTTTGACCCGGTAAACATTATATGGGTATAATTTAATTATAATAAACGGTATAATTGTGCATTTAATTTAGATTCAAATATGCCGTGACATTATTATCATTTAAATGAATACTGGAAAAGATAGGTATCATAGATTCAAAATTACGCGTAACTAAATAATTATGGTTGAAAGGAATGACCTTATCATCGGCCATTAGATATGCGATTATCGCTTCGCTTCCTAATCCTAGTACCTACGTTTCCATGGGATATTTTTCGAAAACCACGCGGCTGAAGCTACAGGCAAAAGCCAGTATTTTATAAAACCATAACAACACAATATTATAAGCATACCTATTTCTCAAAACATTTTACAACACGCTTTAGTACTAGATGCGAAAAGTCAGTTCCAGTGAAACCACAATAGCTCATTTACCAGCTTGAAAATCTCCTGGGAATATTAGTGAACCCACCTCAAAGCTGTACGTACCATGTTGTAGCATTACGTCCCAGATATCTAAGTTGCATGAAAAGAAAATGTGCAGTTTTGAGTTCTGAAACATTTTCCAGCTCAATAATATACTCGTTCGCCGCTGATTGCGTTTGTTGCACGCGAATTTGGACTTTGAAGTTTGAAGTTAGAGTTCAGAATGTATTTTTGCTTGTAGGATATAAGACAAAAGGGTAATGACTGCCGGCAGTGAGACCATCTGTTGGCCTCCATAGACATTAGGGCGCGTTCTTGCAAGGCTCTCAGCGGCGCGCGGCACACTGGGAAGCCAGAAACGTACGTCTTTTGAATTTGTTTGATCGTAACAGAAGAATTTTACTTTTAATAACTTTCCTTCCGAGTTGTTACGTGATCTTCGTACGTTTGACGTATTTTCGTGTTCTTGAAGATTGGATTTATAAACTTTTTAAGAACATTCTGATCGAATGTGAGAGTCATGTAACGTAAGTTATTTTTGGCTGGTCTTGAACCTAATTAAAATTTGTAATAAGTACTTATACCTACGGTAAAAAAAACTTCAAAATTTTCGAGAAACAATAGTTATCATCGGCCGTCTTTGTTTCTTATGAAACAACGTTACAAAAAGATGTTCAGCGACCGAGATAAGATATCCGCATCTCTAGTGTGTCATCAAATTCAGTGCCACGTTAAAATAAACGCGTGCCTACAGAAAACCCAGTGTGGCGTGCAACCAAATATCCTGGGAGGCAATTGAACAAATTCTCCGGGTGTACCGGGACCCTATCGGACCGCAATGTCAGTTATTATATCTGTTATCTCCCCTAGTCCATTACGACGGCCGGCGACGCGACGCGACGCGGCGTCTGAGGACGTTTTTACGCATCGCGACGGCCAAAGACGTCCATTGTTGAAGACGTTTTCTGTTGTGTCATGTTTACGAATTTTAATGTTGAGTGTTTTTTAGGGTGTCTTTGAGAGGTGGAGATTTTACAGCGATGGTGAAAATTTTTCTAATGATTTAATTTATAAATAAATAATATGGAGACAACACTTTTTTATAAGTATGTAGGTAGGACTTACATTAAAAAAGTTTTAAAACAAAATGAATAGTTTCAAATACAATATTCATAATAAAATTATTTAAAGCATTTTCGTGTCAAGTCGTGAGAAGGCTTACGTATTTTACTAATTTAAAAAAAAATCGTAAGCCTATACAAAAAAAAACTGTTATTGAACTCGAACTCAAACGTTCATATCTAGATAGAAAAAATCAAATTTTGAAATCTCCGCTTTATCTGCCGCGCGGACTGGGCTACCGCGCTTTGTTGCCAAACCTACGCGCCACTACGTGTTCAAATGCGCCTTCTCGCTCCCACTCATAGGTTTCTTATTTGCAGATCTATATAAATCCGAATAAATCCGGAAGATCCGAATCGCAAAGCAATGAAATTGTGAATTATAAATTAATATAGCTATAAAAAACAGTACTAACATTTTATGATCACTAGCTCCGGCTAGCTTCAGCAATATAGATTAAACTATTCAAGGTTCTAGCGTATCTCTGTAATTAATCTAAACGAATTGCCAATCGATAGCGCTGAATCGTGGGAGCGACCGCTCGATGTTTAATAACAACAGCGATTCGGCGTTCGGCTTGTAAGTGATCGGCTGTAGTAAGCTCCGAGATCGGGCGAGCTCGAGCAAAGCCTTCAAATCAAACAAGTGTTCGGTAGGTCGGTACACCCGGCTGGTTATCTGATTCCCTGATTCTCGCATTCGACCCGAATCCTCTCAGCGATGGGATCGTTCTCAATTAGAGATAAGGCCCTGAATATTTTGAGCGATCATTGTAGATGACAATTTATTTATTTATTTATTGTTTGTAAGTTTTTGTGCTAAGTATTCGATTTTAAGTGGTAGGTATTACAGGCTGGTGAGACTGCTTTTTACGTCATGATTCAAAATACGCACAAATGTTATAACGTTTTAGTGGCGAAGATTATCACATAGAGTGTCCATAAAATTCTAAATCTATATTTTTTGAGTCTAGATATTTCTTTATTGGAAAACAGTCACCCATATCTTTCACAGACGCCATTGTATTCACAGAAGATAATATTTTTAATACAAGTACTCCAAATAATATTGCAAAAAATACGACCAGAATTTCTGCTTAGCAACGAATTTCAGTAGTGAAATTATAAGACTTCCCCCATGTTTTTGTGCTGAGGATAAATATTTATCTATTCAGCTAAGCGTGTATTTTCACGATATCATGTTACTCACTTACTTGTCGGGTTATTGTATATCATACACAATAGTGTGACTTCCACTGGAATATTCAAATATGTTAATACGCTTTCTTATTTAGTTGATATGAGTGTTGATATTCTTTGTGTGCCTGAGAGATGGTACAATAAAAAATAATATTTTTACCGGAATAACTGCGGCAAAACGTTGGGAAAATTCCGTGTGAAATTCGGGCAAAAACGCAAAATTGTAACGTTACGAGTTTGATTTTTAACAGGATTTTTCTGTTTTAAATTAATTTTGATAGGTATGACTTTAATTAAATTAATAAGTTAAATCAAAACAGTGTTAACAAATTACAATGATGCCCATGGAGGTAGAACGTGGAAACAAAATAATTGCTTGATAAATGACAGCAATAAAGCAATTTCAAACAATCTGCCATTATAACAAGTGTTAACTTTAATTGAATATTAATTGCTTGACATTACAGCTGACAGACGAACAAAACAGACTTTGTAATCATATTTACAGGATAATATTATTAAACGAGTGTTAATTAATATGTGAAAAATCGTAACTAATATTATAAATGCGAAAGTACATGTAGGTAAAATACATGTAGGTATGTTTGTTTCATTTAGATAAGAATTGCGTGATTAGTTTAGCGTACCTATAGGTGTAATAACTATTTTATATGTGCTAAAACAGGAGCTACGTCTGCCAACAAACTGCTGTGCAGTTTGGCGGAAGTAATAATTGATATGTAAAAAACTATATCTGCGAAAGTGAGTTTGTTTCTTTTTACTAGTGGTGGGTCGTTGTCGAATTTTTCGCGGACGAAACGCAACCGTTTTCGAGACGACGAAAACGGTTGCAAGAAACGGTCGTCGTTGCAACTGGTTTGAAGACAAAGAATAATTGCGTTGCCGTCTTTTCGACGTTCTCGTCGTTGTCGTCTTTTCGACGTTCCCGACGTTCTCGTCGAGTGAAATAGTTGCAGTTACAACTTATTAGCAAGTTAGCAACTGACTGACTGGCCCAAAAAAATGTAAACAAACAAATAGGTAACATCCACGCAACGAGACGTTCATATCGGCTCGAATTCCAAGAAATAGCATTATCGACTGTATGGTAAAAGTGAACTTTATATCAGTGATATAAAGTTCACTTTTTATTGTAAGGACTGTTTTGCAAACAAACGGAACGAGATGCATTGACAACTGGTAATATATTATCGACTCTATATAATTGGTATAAAGTTCACTTTTTATTGCAAGGACTGTTTTGTAAACGACGACGACGAACGACGAGTGACTCGTCGTCCGTCCGTCTACTACTTGTCGCGTTCCGTTCGGTCGTTCGAAGACGACGACTCGTCTACTCGTGTTGTTCCGTTCGTTGAATCATTTATCATTGCGTTCTCGACTGTATTTTCAAAGACGTAAAATAAAGAATCGCACTGAATAATTCGAACGCCCACTCCTACTTTTTACGCTTTCACGCTAAAACGGCTGAACTGATTTGGGTGAAATTTGGCATATGGGTAGAACACGAAAAAAATCCGAAAATTCGTAATTTTTAATTTTGATACAATATGTAAAAAAACCCTGCCCAATCCGAAAGGGGCACACGGGTACTGCAATCTCTTTTCTTCAATTGGCCCTCATTACTGGGGGAACATTACCAAAAACTAATCAAAAATCGTATTGCCCTAATTCTCCAATCCCGTGTCTTAAAAATAAGCCACAAATAATTCTATATTCAGGTGAATTTTTAAATCAAGCCCTATTTTACCAGTTTGGGGAATGATTTTATAAAAACGCTGATACACGTAATTGTTTATTTCTCACCAAAAGCACAAATTTGAATTTTCATATCCCTAACTTAAGAAATGCTGGGTTTCCCATACAAACTACGTCCTTCTCCAGGATGCCATCTATCTCCTTGCCTAATTTTATTGAAATCGGTTCAGTGGTTTAGCCGTGAAAAGGTAACATACAGACAGACAGACAGACAGAGTTACTTTCGAATTTATAATATTATTATTGAAGTATGGATTAAAGTTAGGATGGCATAAATTGCCGTACGGTATCATGGACTGTTTAATAAATAGTAGAAGACATTACACTGGACGACGATCCCTACATATTTGGGAAAAGGCTCGGCAGAGTGATTGAATCTGTAAGTAGGTATTTAGTACTTGCATTGTCACAAACACCACCTATATTTGCATGCACGACGGTACCCTGTTACGAAAATTCAAGGAAAAATATAGCCCCAAGGGACAAAGGATAACAGCAGTCACCTAAAAAGCGATTTAATGCGACGTCGGTACAACGGAGGCACATTAAATGACCCCTGTAATACATCTTGAATATTCACTCGGGCTGTGACTCGGCCAGGAAGCAAAGGTCTCCACACATTAATATGGCCGACACCTGCGCCCCGAGTGTCCGCAATGAATGCGGTTACAAATATGATACCTTATATAGACAATGATAAGTATATTTGTAACCGATCCGATGTGGTACCCAATATTCTCTCACTTAATACAGGTATGGTACCTATGTTGTTCTCGCAGTTCTTGCTTTAATCGGAATATAATAATGGTTTTTGTAATCTATTCGATACCCATTCGATTGTTTTCGATTTCAATGCGATGCTGTGTTAATGCTGGTCCTGTCGTGTTATTGTTTTTTCTTATATTTTGTCTTTATTTGTTATTTATTAACCGACTTCTAAAAGGAGGAGGTACTCAATTTTTTTTTTGTATGTTTGTTACGCGATTTCTCCGTCAATTGTGGACCAATTTTGAAAATTGTTTTTTTTTTTGTTTAAAAGGGTATACTTTCCAATTAGTCTCATTTTCATACAGTCAGGATTGAATGATGGGATCCTGGAGAAGTCGAGGGAACTCTTGAAATATTATAGGCACACCTATTGCATATTTGGTATTTTTTATTAGAACTCTTGATTTTGCTCTCGGAAAGCACAATTTAGTGAAGTGGAACTGATGATGAAGACCACAGATGGCCACCGGAACTACTCAATAATACGTATTTCACGGGTTACGAACTTGCGATTCGATTACTTTAATATGGTTGCCAAGCAATTTATGCCCGTTACAATGCATAGGGTGAAGAGGAGCTGATGGCGAAGTACCAGAAGAACTCCTCAACAATGAACGTCCCTGCTTCGGGAAAAGCAATATTTTGTAAAAGGCGATGAGCAGTTGACATTAGGCTATTGCAACTTAGATAAATTATAAACCGACCTACTAAAAAGAGAGAAATAAAAAAACTTTTTCGCAAAAAAAAACAACCGACTTCCACTATAAAGTGAAAAATAACTAAAATTTCGGAAGTTCGTGGCATATGACGAATTTCCGTGTATTTGGTTTTGTATTTTCGTTTTTGCCACCGACTTTCGAAATTTTAGTTATTTTTCACTTTATAGTGGAAGTCGGTTGTTTTTTTTGCGAAAGAGTTTATATTTCACAATTTATTCTAGTGAGCTTGTAGGGGGCCGCTTCCACGAGCAAGAGAATCGCGGCGATGCAACGAGTGGCTGAGTACGAGCGAAACGTCATCGTATCGCCGCACGCTATTCGCTACTGTAAACGTGGCACTCTCGCAGCGAGAGCGCGGTAAGCGCGCTGTCTTAACGCAGGCGTCCCCCGTCAAACACGACGATTCTGTTACGAGTTGTTGCGGACACGCGGCGATTTTGTTACGAGTCGCGACGATACGCTGGCGGAATAATCCTCGTACGTGGAGTTTACCCGACGTAGAAGCGCGTTTCCATCGCGATTCTCTCGCTCGTGGAGGCGGCCTCTAAGAGCCGCAACGATGGAACTCGGTACACTATTCGGTATTAAACACGGAATATTATTGCAGTAAGTGGTTTTAAACGGTACCAACCGGTATTACTGCCCGGGAGAAGTGGCTCACTGCATTTATGTATGTATGTTTTTTAGGAAATGGTACCAATTTTTTACAGACTATGATTTCAGTACCTATTTCATGAACAAAAAATATGTTTATTTAATTATTTATTTATTTTGCATAATGTATGTACACTCAGTTACAGGCTAGGCTAAAACTTATGAGTACATGACCCTGTTAGGGCGCAGCAAGCATTATAATAGTAGTTATTGTAGTTTATCGAGGTCTTAATCCAAAATGTATGCACACTAATCAGAATAACTACTTTAACTCCTCACATTAACATCTATCACAACTGCACTAAGGCCACTATAAGTACATCTATAAATAAGTATTAAAATGTCTGTTCTAATGCGCCCTGCACCACATAGTTCGGCTAAGCCTCGTGCACTGGCGAGTCATAGTTCACCTGCTCTCGGCCGTAAGTGACGTCACTGCGATGGCTGGCCGTCCCCTTTGTTTGAGCCGAACTCTCGCCGAAGCGGTTTACTCAACTTAAGCTCTCAAAGCTTGCCCTCAGAAAACAATCTTGACCTAGGACTTAGTAATGCTTATTGAGGTGCAGTTTGATGGGGCTTGTTGCTTTTTGTTGGTATTGCAGGTCAGTCTAGCTAATAATCAGTACTTATAATTCTAGCCTGTTTTCGTCCCAATGCAGAGCAAAGACCTCTCCTCATACAGAAATTGCAGTTTGATGGTTTATTACTTTTTGTTGGTGTTGTAGGTCAGTCTGGTTTTTGCGTAATAATACCATTTAGTTTTTGTCTCACTGCAGGGCAAAACCTTTAAACCTTCTCATACAGATAATGAGTAGGTACTTTTTGTGAGAATGCGATTTCAGACTTAGATTGGTTTTAAGTCTAGATTTCCACTAGGTTTTAAGTCTTGATTTTTGAATTTACCGTCAGAATCTATACATAAATAAACTAGTAGTTCTGCGAACAGTAGACCTCGCGAGCACAATTTTATGGCAACAATTAACCGCTTAGCTTGAGGCTTATCTTAAAAGTAAAAGAACGACCGCGACGTTCACACCTCAAACTTTTAAGAAAATATTAAAGTTCTATGTTTACATAAGTGTTTACGTAAGTTTTATTTAGTACTTTTTAGTTTATTAAAAGCTTGTTTAAAAAAAGTATTTTAACATAACATCATCATCATCGTATTCCTGTGGCCACCTTCCGGCACTTTCATCAGACCCTAGACGACACCTTGGGCTAATGAACGTACCTACCTACTTATCGAAAAGGCCTAAACACAACGGGGCTACCTTGTCTAGTTAAGGAGTTCAGTATAGTGACCTTCCAGATCCATCATGAGGCCCGGGACTACACCTTGGGCTACTTGGCAAGACAAAATCGACAACCGCAAAAACAACGGCTATCTTGTTTAGTTGAGGAGTTCTTATGGACCTGCACAACACCTAGTGTAAGAACACTTGTTAAGTGAGTCCAAAAACGATGGCGGTGGTTTGGTTGAGGAGTTCCTATGGCCACCTTCCAGCTCCAGCATCAGACACTGAACACTACCATTCATTCTTAGATCGCGCGCCGAACTAATCTTATCTCTGTAGCTGCTAAGAAGTAGGAATCACAAGTAACTTCGTATTTAGGGATTAGACCTGCAGGGACAAACCATGAACGATAGCTTGTAGTTTTAGCGTTCGAATATTTTTTTTTTCTATAAATTGACCGCGATGACATAAATTTTTCCTATCAAAAAAATATGACATCAATACGTCAAATTCATATTAAAAAACGTTCAAGCGCGTTGACCACGCACAAATAAGGGGTCCGTAGTTGGAATTAATAATTATCCCAAGAACAAAATTTAACATTGTAGTTGGAAAACATGTTCTCCCATACATTCCAACCGCAAATGTAAGTTAGTCGATTATTATTACTCGTTAACTTGTAAAGCATAATACTAAGCTGTGATAGTTTTCCTTTTAATTTCGCAAATGTATCCCTGAATCGAAAAAATGTTTTCACACACCCACCCGACACACCCCATAACACGGGGCAAACGAGAAAAAAAAATTACGTGTAGGGAGGGAAGGTACCCAAAAAACAAATAAGCATGATTTTATTTTACGACTTTGTCAGCGTGATTAATATGTATAGACCCATACCAAATTACAGGTTTCTAGTACTAAGATTCTCTGAGATAAGCCGCGGATAGACAGAAAGACAGGCAGACGGATATGGCAAAACTATATCAGCTCCTTGTTGACTACAGAACCCTAAAAACCAGACAAATTATGAGTAAAAAAATTTTAGGCCAGCTACAAAAATTAACAAATAGGTTTGAATAAATAGCGAGCAATTTACTGCATTTTAGGAGGTATTCTGCACATCATGCCGCAGATCCTCATCAGATCTTCACCAAATATTTTTGAGACCATTCTAACGTTACTACCTTTCAAATGAAAAAAGAACCATTGAAATCGGATCTCATAAGGCAGAGATATCCAGTAGCCCCCTTTTTGCCCCATTTTGGAGGAACCATCCCTCTAATCAAAAATTCCTGACGACAATAAATTAAAAAAAAAATCGTTATACCTGTATGCCAAGTTTCATACAGATCGGTTGTAAAATACGACCTGTACAGGAGTACGTATAAACTGACACACGAAAGAAAATTTTGCCAGTTGATGCAAAGACGCTTCGCTCGCTACGCTCGCTCGGTCAAAAAATAGTAACGAAGTCAAATCTGTACATTGAATACTTTTGAAGAAAAGTAATTGCTACGAGGGAACGAGTCTGATGCCAAAAACTTAGTTTTTAAGAATTTTTATCCGTGTGTCTGTTGGTTTGGATGTATGTTCCGGATTGGCATAAAAACGGCTGAACGGATTTGGATGAAATTTAGCACACAGATAGTTTATAACCTAGATTAACATAAAAAGTACTTTTAATACCGGTAGTACGTTCCCGTGGGATAATTTCGACATCGACGTTTGCGAAACTGCGGGCAAAAGCTAGAAATAAATAGCTATAATTCCTACAACGTGGTTTTCCAGAATGCAAGGTAATTTGATTCTTTTAAACAAAAAACTATCACATTTCGTTCGTTATTTGAAAGTGGGTTGAATATCAATTTTAGCTTTATAAATTGAGTGCTGTTTTGTCTTTTATTTTCAGTAAAATATGCGTATATTTTCCAGCTACCTATTAAAATGTAGACTTCGTTATGATGTAAATATAAATGATAGAGTTTCATCACAAATTGATGAACAAATAAAACACAAATAAAATCTGTCAAGTGCGAGTCGGACTCACACACGAAGGGTTCCATACCATGTCGTACAAGATTTAACACTATGAATTTTTGTAATACTTTCGTAAAGGTAATAACAGAGGCGCTATAAAAAAACTAAAAATATTGATTAACGAAAAAATGTTGTTGTGTTAAAATATAGGTGTAGGAGTATATTTCATTTATTTTAAGAGAAAAATATTAAGTTAACTTTATCCAGTAACAGTCAAAGTTATTTATTTGCTACTAACATATTATTAGTAGGTATAAATAGGTATATATGGTAGGTAAGCAGGTAGATATGTAGGGTAGGTAGGGTAGGTTAGGTACCTACCTACCCTGGTAAGAATGGTAGGGTAGGTAGGTAGGGTAGGTAATTAGGTAGAAATAGGTAATAGGAAAGGTAGATGCGCCGTAGATAAGTACTTAGTGCTAACCGTGCGATGCCAGGCCGGGTAAAGCTAGTTACTTATAAATAAAAGGATTTCTCTTGCTACATCAGACTATATTGTACAAAATAGAATGTAAGTAGTACGCCAAATTTTAATTATAACTGTGGTTTGCACTGGCGAAACATTCACAACAAAACATGTTGGAATCTCTATTTTCTGTCAATTTTTCATACAATGTTTGGACAGGAACTAGAGATTTCAACATGTTTTGTCGTGATGTTTCGCCAGTGCAAACGCACGGGTCAATACAGGTATTTATTTACGTTATTTTTGATAGCCATACAGAAATCTATTATTTCTTACTTATTATTTTTACACATCCCATCGGACTATGAGAGTGAGGGAAGAGAGAGTGCACTTGTGTCTGCGCACACACTTGTGCACTATAATATCTCCCGCGCCGAAGGCCAGTCTCCGTTGAGATTGGCCGCCGTGACCGAATATTTTTACACCAATAATTTTTCTCAATATGAAATTGTATCCACAACGGTTTAAGGTAACTGCATAGTACACTGTATGTGCCAGCATTCATTTCAATGTTACTGAATATATTCTCTATTGGAGTGTAGTTTTAACATGAGGTACACACATCAACACCGTCTAGGGATATAACTTTGAAAAAAGTCGATAAAGTTCTTAAACTCAAAAAATACTGGCCGGTTTTAAAATCTTGTGGAAAAAGTTTATTTTGTAGACCTTTTTGGATGATCGAAATTTAAATGATCGAAATAGTATATGCTGCCATGATAGTAGGTACTTACTAATTCCATGTCATTACTTCGACTATTAAATAGTTATCTGTGGAATTTATATCGCATAATAATAGCATGAAATACAAAATTATTATTTTAAGTAGCAGAAAATCGCCCATATTATATAAAATACGTTATGAATCGGCGTTTTTAGTATTTGTTGATTATAAACAGTATATGTTACATGATACACACAAGTTTCAAATTCCTAATTTGTTTAGTTGTTGAGATAGAGGTCGTACAAAAATGGTCTAAAACAGACAACTTCTATGGCCCCCTAATTCATCATTTTTTAAGATAAAAACCAATAAAAATTATATTTATTCTCTACTCAATGAGCTCTAGAAAATGATACCCCACATGCCAGGGTCAGATTATTTTTTTTTCAAAATTTAATTTTATTGTATGGCGACCCCCCTTTAATTTTTAATTTTATTATTTGTTGCTCTTGCGGCAATAGAAATGCTCAATCTGTGAAATTTTCAACTGCCTACCTATTACGGTTCATGAGATAGAGCTCGCTGACAGACAGACGGACAGCGGAGGCTTATGAATAGGGTTCCGTTTGTCACCCTTCGGGTACGGAACCCTAAAAAGCAGGAATCGTCATAATTTTGGATTACGTTAAACATTGCTTTTATTTAATTTATTTTCAGTTTTTTTCGGATTGCAAAACTGCACAGATAAGAACTATGTGGCACATTTCAATATGCATTAATACTCGTCATAATATTGGTAAGCCAAAGCAAGCTCTGCGATTAAGACTCCTGAGTACTGACCTACATTCCAGGCTTACCTATGTTTAATCAGTAATAATAAGTTAAAAGTAATTTTGAAGTATGATTAAAATATTATTATTCCTAGTTTCCTACTTTCCATATCACCGTATATTTAGCCAAAAACGTCGAGAACACGCTTCTTGTATAGTGGGCCCTTTAATTTTGATCTAATTTTATTTTTTATTATGACAATTACACAATCTGTGAAAATTTCAACTATCTGCCTATTACGGTTCATGAGATACAGCCCGCTGATAGACAGACGGGCGAACGGACGGACGGACAGCGGAGGCTTAGTAATAGGGTTCCGTTTGGCAACCTTCGGGTACGGAACCCTAATAAAAATAATTCGATTAATACAGATCTACTGTAGCTCTAGCTACAGTCTACTCTACTGCTTGATTTGTATGCCCTTGTTATACAAGGTTATATTTTTGCTAGCCAAACTTCACAGACGTGATGGGTAATTGGGTATGGGTTTCAATGACGATGAAACAAAAAAAGGATTTACTAAACTCATAATCAAGTAGCTATACGAGGGTAACACTGAAAGTTCTTAGAAAATCAAAAACTGAACAAAGTTATTAGTTTTAAATATATTATTTCTTTTCAAAATAGTGTCCATTTACATCAATACATCGCTGCATCCGATGGAAACCACTGAGAAATGCACTTTACCCACTCGTTCTTAGGGGTCTCTTTGACGGCATTTTGAAACGCAGCCAATGCTTCCTCGGCGTCCATAAATCGTTTTCCTCGAAGTTTTTCTTTTATTTTCGGAAATAAATAAATTCGCAAGGTGCGAGGTCGGTCGGGGCTATAGGGCAGATGACCCAGTAATTCCACTTCTGATGAAGCCAAGTAGTCGATCGAAGGAGGATCATACTGCGAGGTCGTTTCTCTCGAACTTTTTCCAAGACAAGTGGCAAGCAATTGTTAGTGTACCACTCTGCAGTAACTGTTTTTCGATCCTCTAAAACAATTGTTGCGTAATGATCTGTCCTTCCGAAGAACGAGGCCACCATCTTTTTTCCCACGCTTCGACCTCTCTTCACTTTATTTGGCAACTCCCCGGAAGGAAACACCCAGACAGCAGACTGTCTCTTAGTTTCAGGATCATAACAATACATCCAGCTTTCGACACCCGTAAGTATGTCGAACACAGCATTTGAGGCACCTCCGTTAAATCTTTGAACCATTTCACGACGCCAATCAACAAGACGGAGTTTTTGGGCCTCTGTCAAATTATGAGGTATCCACCGGGCACAAAGCTTCCTGACCGCTAAATGTTCATGGAGGATTTTGTGCACTTGACTCATACCGATGCCTAAGCTTGTCCGAATCTGCTGATAAGTCACTCTTTTGTCAGTCTCTATCATACGCCACACAACACTGATGTTAACTCCAGTCGTCGCCGTAGAAGGCCGTCCCTCACGCAAATCATCAGTGAGATTAGTGTGACCACGTTTAAACTCATTAAATCAGTTGTAAACAGTGGCACGAGATGGGGCTTCATCGTGAAAGGCCAATCGAAGTCTATCATAACTTTCTTGTTGACTTAAATGTCATCGAAAGTCATAAAAAATCATTGTACGAAAATTTTCTCATGTTAAATTCATGCTGACGTGTCACAGACAATTTTCAATTTGCCGACTAATCGTAAACAAAATGACAAATGAATAAAATACATACTTACACAATAATATACTAGGCAAAGAGTTCCATTTTCAAAATTTGAACTTATTTTTTTATTATATCATAAACAAGTGGCCAGTTATAAAAACTTTCAGTGTCGCCCCACGTATTATACCAGCGACCGTTGACCCCGTAATCAGCTGAAGTTCCACCAGCTTATTTAATTCGACCCTGTATGTTTAGCAACATAATGTGCTTAACCCCTAAAAGCGTTCATCCAAAAACTTGGCAACGTCGCAAATAGCTGTCAAATATTTACCTGTTTTGATTAATTTGGCAATATTACTGTATGGAAATAAGAAATATCTCTAACTAATAAATAATTGCAAATTATAACACTGAATTTGATGTTGTAACCATTCTAGGTGTAAAAAAGGCATTTTGAAAGTGACCAAATTCTTTTTTTTACAACAAAAACTGAATATTCGGTGTCATGATATTAATTATTGCATTTTATAATCAATATTTTAGTTCACTAGTTAGCTAAATTTTTATTTCCATACAGTTATATCTTCAAATTAATCAAAACAGCGAAATATTTGACAGCTATTTGCTAGAGCAGTGGTGGCCCAGTGGTAACGGCCCCGACTTACGAGTGGTAGGTCGTGGGTTCGAACCCAAGCAGGTGCACTTTACTTTGGGTAAATAATTTCATCACCACTGCTCTCAAAACGGTGAAGGAAAACATCGTGAGGAAACCGGCATGTCTTAGAACCAAAAATTCGAAGACATGTGACATCTACCAACCCGCACTGGGCTCACGTGGTAGTTTACGGCCCACTCCCTCTCACAGAGAGGAGGCCTGTGTCCCAGCAGTGGAAACATTAATAGGCTGATGATGATGATGATGATGATTTGCGACATTGCCCACTTTCTGTATAAACGTTAATTCGCAATCGTAAGCATACAAATAAAACAGTACATTTTAGTCCCACAGTAAATGACTGCAGTCATTTATTTGTTTGGTATTTGCATGGCAACAACTTCGCGCCCATATTCGAACAGCATCCGTTACGGATTACCGCCACACTGTGCTATAACACAATGGCGCCCAGTCATGTAACATTAATTAGGAAACTCCACACTAATTATTTTGAAACATTCCTGGTTTGCTAGTGTACCCATGTGTTTGGATTTTTAGTTTGTTTTATGAAATATGGGTGACCTATGTTTTAATATTCACATTTAGATCGTGTTTCTTTTCAGGCAGATACATTCTTCTTCTTTCGTGAGAAGAACTAAGCTAGCAGTCATATGTTCGCAAGTATGAAAGTTCAAAGTAAGATGAACAGCCGGATGTGTTCCCTCTATCCACCTTAAAACCGGCATTCCGAAGTGGTTTGAGGATGTCAAGTGAAGGAGGAGGCCAAAACTACAATAATCGGGTAAATCTATAGTTGTCGCATTTTATTGCGGTGACTGAGCGTGGCAATAGTGGTTATACCCGCTTACATTACTAGTCGTTTTATACCGACTTCAAAAAGGAGGATCTCAATTCAAATGTAAGTATTTTTTTTGTTTTATTGTTACGCGATTACTCCGCCAATTATACTTACATACTTATTTAGATGATTCTTTTTTTTCTTGGTTGGTGGTTTCGGAGGTGGTCCCATATAAATCAAGTTAGCTTCATTAATACGTATTTTTACCCGACCACGGCGAAGCAAAAAGGAGGATTACACTCACTTAGCCTATGTGGATGATATTATATTATGATAAGTTCCTGTCACTGTTATTTAAATAGCTGGTAGTGGTATTCGAATTTATGTGGGGTAGGTAGGTACCACAACAAAAAATTTTGGTTTTGGCAAAACGACATTTTTTAAAGGCATTGATCGCTATTGCCATACTAAAACGCGACAACTATAGTAATTGATACGGACCGCCCGCTCTTAAAGCGACGATAACCGACTTTTAATGAATTTACACTGAAGATCATGTCCAAACGAGTAGTGTTGGAAAAATATACTTATGTTAAATTACAGCATTTCCTTAATAACTCAATATGTGAAAATTTTGGATTATGTTTATAATTACATAGTGTAAAGTTTTGTCTAACGCGGATAAAAACTAAGAATCACGGAAAAACTATCAAGCGTAATTTTCTGAAACCTTCACCATTTTAAAGATAATTTAATTATTTATCATTTAGTATATGTGTTTTATTTAAATACCTGTTTATTTATGTATAATTAACTAATAATGCGTCTAATTTGGGACAGCGCTCCTTGATGGGCGAGTACTATTACTGGCTGGACGGGCGACGGCACCTTGCGTGAGCTCAGCACGGAACACGCAAGCTAACCACTCAAAGCCACTGGCATCTTAAGAAAAAAGAGTAGTATGAATGAATGTCCAGCTCCAAAGGAAGTCATCAACAGGTAAGGCATCTTTTCAAAGTTTTGATTAGCCAGGTTTTAAGTAGGATTTGTATTCAAACTTACTCCTGCTTCATTGAGGTGTAAATTGAAGGCCAACTTCGAAACTAATTCCGTGCGGAAAAAGTTGCAAGGAATGTACGACTGAGAGTTGTTCTATTTGTAGCGGCGCTCTCGTAGCATGGCGCTCTCGTTGCATTATGAGTTAGGTTCTACATTATTAAAGTATTTAATAGAGGTTCCTGAATTGAATTCAGTTTTTTAATTGTGTTAGACATTATTTTATATCTGAATGATACTATATTTAGTACAGTATCATTTCAATATGCATAAATATTTAAAAATACAACAAAACAAAAACAAACTGACAAATAAATGTGACGAAGTGTCTAGGGATCAAGCATTTTTATGCGGATTTCTTGAGATTGAGATGTGGCTTTGTAATAAATTTATGATTTTATAAATTTATATGGATCCTTTTTGGTGCATTTCATAATTTGAATCAGGAACTGTGAATCAAATTCGAGTAAAAGATGAAAATCAGCTGTCAATATTTTCCCTATAAAAACATACAACGCACACGACATTATTAGTGCTACTGTTTCCCTACTACTGATTAAAACCAACGTTATTATGGAGCAGCGACGTCATTTAAGCAGGGAAGAAATGCTCAGAGCCGTGGGAATGATAGAAGCTGGTTCCCGGCAACGTACTGTGGCTTTAGCTCTGAATACAAGTCAGAGTGTTATCAGTCGACTTTGGACACGTTACCGAAGCACTGGTACCGTGGCTGAGCGCCATGGAGGACGGTATCGCTGCACCACACGGAGACAAGACCGATACATTCAAATCTTAGCTCGAAGAGCTCCAACAATAACCGCCATGATGTTAGCCGTGAGGCTTCATCACTCTTCAGGGAACTTAATTAGCGACCAAACAGTCAGAAACCGCTTGCATGAAGTGAACCTTCATTCCCGAAGACCGCTACGGGTACCACCTATAGCAATGCACAATCGTAGGATTCGATATCAATGGGCTCTTGAACACAGAAATTGGGCAGAAGAACAATGGCGTTTCGTGTGCTTTTCTGATGAGTCTCGTTTTGGTATGAGACCGGATACAAGACGTATACGACACTGGAGAACCCCTGGACGCCAACAGCGATTAAAATCCTGCCAGGAAGTCCATCCTTATAGTGGTGGAACCATCATGGTATGGGCGGGTATTTGGATCGGCGGAAGAACTGAGTTGATTTGGATCAGAGGCAACCTCAACGCTCAAATTTATGCTGAGACGATTGTATCAGACGTCATCGTTCCTCTACAAGTGCAAATCGGTCCCTTATTTCAGTTAATGCATGATAATGCACGACCGCACACCGCAAGAGTTGTAAGACAGACTCTCGCCGCAGCTAACATCAATGTCCTGCCCTGGCCTGCTCAGTCGCCAGACTTGAACCCGATTGAGCATGCATGGGATATGCTACAGAGAAGAGCTCTGCCGAATATGGAGGGTATCCAGTCGCAAGAAGACCTTTTTTTGTTGTTGCAACGAACATGGGCGGCCATTCCACAGCGTGATTTGGATGAACTCATTTTGAGTATGCCAAACCGATGTTCTTGTGTTGTTAGTGTTCGCGGTAGAAACACGGATTATTAATTGTTTAAGTTACCCAATAAAATTTTAAAGAAAACTGTTATTTCAGTCTTTTTTTCGAACTTTAATGTTAGTGGTTCAAATGTCAAAAATCCCTTTATTAGGAAAATGGCAAATTTCTTTATTAATGCAAAGATGACTTGGTTTATCGTTACTGTGACAAACGAAAACACTTTATTTGATGAATCCTTAAAGAAAATTTTAATTAATATCAATCAGGAGAAAAGTTATTGCAAAAATATATGTTGATCCCTAGACACTTTTGATGTGTGTAGTTAAGAAGTTATTGAGATTTTCAAAAATAAAATAGATGTTATCTGTGAAAAAATAGATGTTATCTGTGATAAATTGTTTAGTAGGTATTGAAGTTATGAAGCATGATTTAGATTCATTCTGTAAATAAATAAATAAAATTCATTTATTTGCAAACCAAGTATTACTGTTACATAAAAGCTCTGCCTCCCGAACTAGGTAGTTAACCTTTAACTCGGGAGACAGTTCCCTCCCTTAGTACATAGTTCAGTTTGTTTACATGCTAGGTACATTAATAATAATAAAAATAAGGGTTAGGCGGTTGGATCAAGGGCCTGATTCAGAAGGCAGTACTCCTCGACACGGCTCGCATTGTGAGGAGGTTCCTGTCTCTGCAGCCCTAACCACCGGTAGCTTGGACCCTGCTCCCGACACCGGCGGAACACTATTTTTTATATTTTTAAATGTTTTTTATACTTATCTTTTTTTTTAAGAAATATTTAAAATGTAAATTAATATGTATATAAATGAATAAACGAAAAAAAAAATAAACAATATAATAAACTATGAAAAAATAAAAAAGGGGTTAAAAAAAAAAAAAAGTTACAAATATTATTGCCCAAGAGGTGTGGTGTGTTGCGCATGATGGTGTGTCTTTGTGTGTAATTGTAAGAACTACGATGTGTGTGTGTGTGTTGGTAGTGCAGTCCTCCAGTCTGTGAAATAAAAACAGTCCTATCTTCGTATTGTCATTGAAGTAACTAAGGAAAATCAAGAGAATTTTATATGTGAATTTTAGAATAGTTTAATAGCGCGGTTTGTGTATCATAATAATATTACGATCTTATTTAAAAGCTTTTTTCCTATACATGTATTTGTTTTTAAATTCAACATTAAAATTTTCAAAACAGAATCCTAATCTCCGATCAATCTGCTGAGCACGAACGCCGTCGACAGACTCAATTACTTCATTAACGCAGAGTTCTGTCGAGAGAATAAGGCGTCTAAAATCATTAATAATGTTACATTCATAGTCACTTCATTTTAATTCCAGTCCTCGAAAGCAGGCGAAGAGGCGTAATCACGAGGAATAAGCTGGGCCGCCGTGACTGACATAACTGTAAGTTGTATTTGGTTAATTTTGAGATAAGAATGTCAGTTGAAAGAATTATAAATTCTTTCGCAGTGTCTCGTTTCTTTTCTTATTAATTATCGACCCACCCCTGCGTGGCACGATTTTTATGACTTGATAAATTGGATTAATTTATCATAAACCTGGAATAAATTCTATAATGATGGTAAATATCGCATCAAAATCCGTTGCGCAGTTTAGAGGAACAACGCGGTGATACAGACAGACACGCGACTTTCATGTATAATGAGTATAAGAGAAGATAGATATGAGACTTTTGTAACAATTATTTGTCACATTGTACGAATGGAGAAAAATTAAAACTTTTTTGTGAGACTTTTTTGTATTGCGTGATTGGAATACGTCGTTATTAGTTAATTTAGTAAATTAATGCCCATTTTCACCTTCAATAAGTGACACTTAAATTAATCCCTAAATAAAAGTGCACTGTTGGATTTTCAACGTTAGCCTCAACGCTGAGAGTTGAAAATCCAACAGTGCACTTTGATTTAGGGATTCATGTAAGTGTCACTTAGTGAAGGTGAAAACGGTCTTAAGACCTACAAAAAGACGTTGTATTCCGTACCAAAGAAACAATCAATTTTCAATTCAACAAGTTACTCATAACTAAAAACTAACTTTTATAACTTAGCAGCCTTTTAGTTTACGCCCGGCAGTTGGGGGAATAAGCCTATTTCTTACTCTAATTTCATTCAAGTCTCTGCCAGTTTACACGTCTACCTTGAAGCGGCACACTTTAACTTCTGCCTAAATAAATAAACTCGAGCACCGACATTGTAAGGAGTTTGTATGTAGTTAGATACTCCTCATCCATACTGAGGTGCGGGTAATATATGCGCGCTTCCGATAGTAATTTTATGCTATTAAAATTATGGGGTTGTTTTAGTGCGTTTGGCGATCATGTTTCTAATAAGAGGATGTGGGGGAATTTATTATTGTTGAGATAAGACGGTAGTACGTAAGTAGTGTTTAGTAGGTTGGTTTACGGCAGTACAGGGTGGAGTCAAACATGTTTTTCCATAAAATTTATTAACTTCGTTGTGTTTAACAAACATTTATTACGGTCTTAGAATTGGCTGGTTTTTCTCTCACAAAAAATTTCTGCGCTACTAATTGTTACAAACAGTATGTTCCAGTTTTCTCTGAATTTTACTTAAAATACAAGCAACAGTCTAAGTTCTTTCGTTATGAACCATAAACAAAATAGAGACGAGAGAGTTTCAGATAGTTCCAACGTTCCTCAGGAACAGGGCTCTACAGAGTTGTCAGTTACTGCGAGCTCCTAACAAAGGCTGGCGGTTCTGTATCAAAATATTTATTTCCCTCCCGACTTGAATTCTGTGTGGCTTCGAAGCCAACAACACAGTCAAATTAATTTTTGTTTTAAGTATTTTTATAGGAAAAATGAAAATTATTTGGCTTGAATACTCCTTCAGATACAACTTTCAGTTCGGCTATGACTTGTTTATCTGTACGTTGCTATACAATCCAGATTTCCTTATTATTTCCGAGGCCAGCGAGTTTATCTTGAATAATTCATTGGTCTATAATTAGCCATTGTTTACGGCAAACAGTACTTAGGTCCTGGCAGTCGATTTGTTAGGCTTGTGTCAACATTTGAGGAGCTTGCGGCTTGCTTTTAAGAGTTTCAGCCGCTCGGCTCTCGCTAACGTAAACGTTGTTTTTGAACGAAGCGACGTTTGTTATTCTGCTGAATTGAGTTCTGTGCCGCATTGAGTTGATATCTACCGCGGTACTCACTGTGTAAAGTGAAATGTACGTCTAATGAAAGCAGGAAGCTAAATAGAGTGGCTGTGTTTTTGCAGCTGTTTGAGCCCGATACAGGGTACAGGGAGGGAATTTATAAAAAGAGGTAACTTTGTAATTTATGTAATGTTGTTGAATAATGCTGATTATATGTTTTTACAGATCGTTCAAACTTCGTTTTAAAAATAAGAATTAGTGAGCAAAACATCTTACAATCTAATAATTTTTAATAAGCTTTAGCGTATCGGCTCCCTCAATTCAAGGCAAAAACACCTGTTATTTAATGATATTGACCTGAAGTACGAAAATATCTGTTACCAATATAATAAGTTAACGTTATTATTTAAGCCAGGTCTAGACATCGAACGTCTAAGCTTGCCTTGGTGGCGTCGAATAAACCTGCTAATCCGATATACAGAGACCTAAGTAACTAAACTTGGATAGAATACAGGCAAGGGCGAAGGGGGAAGGGGACTTTATTAGATTCTGAAGTCTGTTTATTTTAAAACATACAATATCTATCTATTCAACCGGGGGGCGGTTGTGTGACCGTGACCCCTTCATGCCTCGGAAAGCACGTTAACACTTTCGACTCCACCCATTTTCGTCGAGCTCATACGCCATGCCGCCATACATATTGTAAGTGGACCCTCCGGGAGGGTTCCCGGCTTTACCTTTGCGCTAAAGTTAACCATCGCGAACGGTCAACGGCATTAGGTTTAAAACCGTGTTATAAAACACTGTAAATCGAAGTGAAATAGTGTTTTTTCTGGGGGGTCTGGTCGCTATAAGTAGTTACAACCTTTAAAATTTTTAGTGAATATTTGTAACCGAGACCAAAAAATTTTAAAATATTGATTTTTTTTTATTTTAAACCAACACCACTAATAAATCTTGTTAAAATATACACCAGATTTTGTTTTCACGGTTTATAATGCTGAATTCGCTAAGAAAAACATACATTTAAAATGAGCCCTCCGCGAGGGCTCCCGGCATCCCATGTGCGACTAGGTGAACCCTCCAGAAAGGCTCCCGGCACTGAACGTGTTAAGCCGTTGGTCCCACCTGTCATTTGTAGATCTTTGACAGTTATTACGGGTCGTCAGAAACCCGAAAGTCTGACAACCTAACTGGGTTGTTGTGAAGGTCAGATAGGCAGTCGCTCCATGTAAAATACTGATATTAAGCGGTTTTGGTTAGACTAGGCTTAGACGTAGGCTTAGACGTAGGCTTTCTTCATTGTCATAGTTGTAAAAACGCTAGGCAGATGATGACAATATCTATCTATTCAATATAATTAAAAAGTTAATGCTGTTCGTTTGTGTTTCAAATTTTGAAACCTTTCCCAGAATACTAGCAAATTCGGGAGATACTGATCGTCTTTTTTTCTATGGGATTTTTGTATGAATTGTTGAAAGAATAACTCTGTCGTTGGGTCAGCAAATATTGTAAAGAGATAATTTGTATTTTTGTGTTTGTAATGAATAAACTCAACTACTGGGCCGATTTCAATAATTATTTCACTAGTATTATGCTATATTATCACTGTAACATAAGCTATAATTTATAAATATATCACGCGGGCGGAGCCGGGGGAAATTAGTTTATAGTAAAAGCAGAAGTAACAAGGTTTCAGCTCAAGAAAGCCTTCCATAGTTTTCTTCCGTATTTTTAAATTGTGCTGTTTTTATTTTAGGAGCATTGGTGTGTTGTGTTCCACTAAAAGTGTTACAGACCTTTCACAGTTATTGTACCTCTGACAACAGCAAACGAACAGCAACCTTATTTTAACGAGAATAAAGATTACTGTGATTTTGACGGCGATGCAAACACGGAGGGATTATTTTATGTATTTTTACTGCAACGGGTAATCTCTTGGCCTGCATCTTACCTTGTAGTAAGTAATGATCAGACTGAAGGTGGAAGCGAGCTTCGCCCGGAATCCTTAATCACAGAGGAACTGGCTATCTTAACTTGTAACTACCGAAAAACCACAATGCTGTTAACATTGTTGTTATGGCCTTGATAAGATGGTGGTAGTTATCCTGGCCGACTTAGAGTAACCCTCCGACCAACAAAACCAAGCAGAAAAATACTTGAAAAGACTGTTTGTGGTATTCAGAAAAATAAGAAATAAAAAACGTTTTCATATAAACCATGTTATTTATTTATTAAATATAAAATTGCCATATCAGATTGGTAGGACCACATAAAATGTTGACTGACATCTACAAACAGTTCGATCGACGTATGTTACACATGAACCTCACAGTTTCAATGTTAAACTCTATATAATAGAATCAACACAAAATGGAAACATTTACAATTTCTATCGTTATAAAATGGCACTACTGAGTTGCTCTACGCGTACGGCACAAGAATAGAATAGAATATATATTATTTATTTGAATAAAAAAAAAATCCTACAGTAAGGGCTAGCCCGCATTGCGATAGAAAATCGCGCGAAACTTTTAGCGCCATTCTGTAACACGCGGTCGTTGCACCGTACACTGAATATACACCGCGCGAATGATATTCGCAGTGTGGGCTAGGCCTAACATAACATTACATCACGCATGTATTCCCCGAAGGGTAAGGCAGAGGTGTACCTATAGTAAAAACTTGTTTCGCTAATCATGTTGCAGTCCCAAGTAATAAGGGGCGAGCCTATTACCATCAACCGGGCTCAAATCCAGACTCGGGGCTGCTACTGAAAAATTTCCAGATGGAAAAACCCAATAACACTTTGCCCGACCCGGGATTCGAACCCAGGGCCTCATACTCAGCAGTAGCGCTTGCGACCACTAGACCTAGGAGGCAGCAAAATACGTAGGACACATTAGGACACGTAGGGTACATTGAGGTCTTTTTAATACTTAAAAAGACTTATGATCTTACAATATTCGCTATGGCCAGTTCATGGCGAATATTGTAAGAATTTAATTCTTATTAATATAGGTAAAACTGAGATGTAATTAATAAGTTAATAAATAACTTAAACGCACTTTGTATCTTAATACAAAATAATCTTCTTTAAGATTATTTTATCATAAAAACATTTTGCCACCTGCAAACCGCGCCACACGGAAAACCCGAGGAGGTGCGCTACCGAAGTGTGACTGTGATTTATTACACGACCATTTTGTACATATTTTATTTTACATTTCATGCGGGTAGCTTGTCAATGTTATAAAACGATCCACGTTTCTCAAAGCAAGTTTATTATACAACGTTATTTTTTGTTTATAATAAACCTCTTAAGGGGTCATCATTATGAATCACTTTCACTATGGGACCAAAGCCGAAATCGCGAAAAAAAAATCTGCTGTACCATAGCTTTTGTCCCATAGTGAAACTAGTTCATAATGATGAGTACAATGACCCCTTAAGAGGTTTAGTATAAACAAAAAATAACGTTACATATTGTTTTTTTTTCTCTTACATTTTGGGGGTTCTCTTATGCCATACGCTAGAGCACTTCAACTATAATCATCACGGTCTATTCAATATTTACAATTTCACTAAATACCCTCACATAAATAAATTGACAACGAAAGCTCCTTATTCTATTTAAATATTTGTAACTATACATACAAGTCTGGTTTATACAACTATCAGTATTTACATTCACACAACCGATTTTGTTAAATCAAGTAGGAGTTCTTATAATCACATTTGCAACAAACACGTCAACAACTTTACCAAAAAAGTGACCAACATGTTACACATAATGTGGACGCGATTTTAGCATTTCACTCAGCGAACGTCCGAACTAGTCCAAACAAAATGGCGACGACGAACGGATCGAGACTCAGATCATACATACTTAACACTGCCAATTTAATTAAAGTAGCACTTTTAATTTTATTTATTATTCAATTTTAAACTATTATTTTGCATTCCTACAATTATTTTTATTATATTTATTTCTTTATTCAGACTGATTGAAAATCAAGTTAATGCTTGGTTTTATTATATTGTACTGATGCAATTTTAATCTTATAAAATACCATGTAAATCTTTTATAACCATTTTGTATTTTTTATGTATTCTTAATTTTATTATGTATTCAGAGCATGTGTACTCGATAATGTGTAAGCTGTGGTTACCTGTACTCGTAATTGAGAATGCATTACAGGATAGCTGCATATTTAATATATTGTATCTCCTTATAAATAAATAAACGCTGCCTACGAAATAATGCATGGACTATAAGCACGATAATAAACGTATGATCTTCGCTGTGTAATTCTTAAATTCCTGTCCTCATTGTGCGTAGCATGTTGATCACTTTGTTGGCGTGTTTGTTACCAGTGGGGACGCAGCTTAAGCCTTTTAGTCGTCTTTTAATCTTAGTAATTAATTTCTTCGTACGACAAATGGAGCATAAGACATGCTTGAAAAATTATAGGATAGAATAAAAAAAATATGCCTATTAAGTCTTTATTCTAACAATTAGGAAGAAAACAATAAAAACGTTTCTCGTATTTTCTGGGACAAAAATAAAAGCACGGAACACTAAGTTTCGAGCTGTTCCCTACTTAATACAATTATGAGGAACCTTGAAATACAATTTAAAACTTCGTGCTTCGCACTTCCCAAGTTCCCGATTTTTGAGCAAATTAGTAACGCAAAATGTAGGCCGTAATTTATTGAGAGCGCAACGGAGCTCAATTTATAAGTCAATATAACAGCAACGTACTAGATATATCGGGCGTTCCCCTTTGTAGGACACATTAGCTAAATATATTTAAACTATAAGAACTATTTACACTTGAAATATTGTCGCTCTTAACAATATAATCAAATCAATGAGTTTGATTTTGGCAAAGTAACGTTAAATAACATCCATTTGTAAAATTTACTAATAGACTAAAATATAAGACTAGAAATGAACAAGCATTTATTTTCTCAGTTTCGTAAAAAAATCTACACAAAAAGACTATGATTACACTTACTTTAAATGTAATAGGGATGTTGACAAAACAAAAAAATCCGTTAATCCGTCATATAGATTATTAAAAAATATTGGACACGTATTTTTCCCTTTTTTACGTAATTAAAAGATTACGGCAATACATTGAGTTAAAATGTGGCATGACGTCACATTCCAGTACATTTTATAAAACATGTGACGTAGCGAACTAGCGAGCCCCCCCCCACTCCCCAACTTTAATGCGCTTTATCTAAATATTTTTTTATTAATAATTATAAAGCAAAAAATACGTGTATAATATTTTTACTATCTGACTGACGGACTAAATATGTAGTTCGATTTTCCCCAGTCAACATCTCTATTCATTGGCGAAATGAAAGTTCGAAATTCAAATCCCTGAAGCACATTATAGTCATCACTTTACACACAACTTTCTGGTCCGGGCAGGTTTTCTGCCAACACGTGTTCCCTTCTCCGCACATTGCCCTTGCCTTTGCTCCTATGTAGGGTGGAGGTAGCGAGGCTTCCTGAACTTAGGGTTGGCCCACTGAGAGTCTGGCTGCCGAAGGGGGAGCTTAAGTTCCCGTTGGGGCACACAAAGTTAGGACTGCCTAACGTGGGACTGTTTGTAATTACGTAGCTAGGCCTAAAGTTAGTTCCTATAGGTTGTAGGTTCTGGTTGAGAACGTCGTCTTGTCTACTGGACACTAGGTCGCTGTTTGGAGTCAGCTGTGGAGGAAAAGTGTCATTAGAATCCTGCAAAAAACTTTATGCTATTGACAACACTAATCAAGTAAGTATTACACCACCATGCTCATAATTTTATTCATTAGCGTTAAGGCTAACGCACAGCGGTGGACATCGGGGGACGGCATCGAGGAGAGTTTACCGAGGAGCACCCGGCGGCACCCCGCGACATGCCACATGCGTGGGTATGCTAGCGGACTCCGCCGCATGCCCTCGCAACCTGCCGTTACCTCACGCCGCTTGCAGTTGCGTCCCACCGTATGTCGTTGCATCCCACCGCGGTATCCTTGAGGGCGCTCTTCAATACCGCAGAATGAAATCCCCTTTAAAGCTTCGTGGTTGGTCTCTGCGCTTTGGAATCTGTTTTTTGTTACCATTCGATACGTACGAATTTACGTTGGTACATTTTAAATACTCTGTCCCGCAATCCGCCGATGTGCGTTGGTCTTTCAATAAACCATAAATTATATGGTATTGTTTAAGGTCCCAATGAAACAAACCACGTTTACGGGATATATCAATACTTTTAGGGCTGATTTCACCAATAAAACTGAACGCGATCAGCATTTCTACGCGTTCAAGAGCTGTCAGTGTCAAAATTGTTCTGGAATATTGTACACTGACAGCTCTTGAACGCGTTTAGATGTGCTGAATGCGTTCAATTTCATTGGTGAAATCCGCACTTAGAATCAGTCTTTGCTAATTGATTCCCACCTGTTGTGGTCGCCCAGTAGAGTCCAGCAGTGCTAAGTCTTCTGCTGAGAAGACCGCGCCAGCTTTACTCCAATCTCCTGAAAACGTATAATTTTCAGTCAAATTGTCACTTTGTTAACTAAAATTCTTCGTGTCGTCATTGTCAGACTTATAGGGAACAGCAGATTTTTGCTTAATGAAAGTTGTTCATAATGATGAGTACAATGACCCCTTAAGAGGTTTAAGGTAAACAAAAACTAAGGTTTTATAGAATAGAATACGGGCCGGTGTCCGTGTCCGCAACTCCACATCAAAGCGCGTATATTGTCAGACTTACCTCTCACTTCTTTTATACTAGGCCATTCATCTGTTTCGTCTATTATAGGTGCTGATGGTTGATTGTCAGAATCTGGAAAATTTTCATTCATAAGTTTCTATTCTGTTTAATTTCAGCTAGAATAGTTATCGATCTGAATTTCACTGGCACTCAAGGGACTTCCAAATGATGTATTTGGGGCATTCATAGTACCTACGTGTTGGATTGTGTTGGCTTTAAAAGTGGTTTATGATTTTGTAATATTCATGGGGATTTCGTTTTAGATCACCATTGTTGAAAATGGTAGCTTAAAACCAACCACCAAAAGGGTCCCCAACCCCTTTGTTGGTTTAGTATTACTAAAATTTGGCAAATGTATGTATTAATATCAGTGTTTAAGATTTATATATAATTACTAACTTTGATTTTATGATCTGCAAAATAAATTATTTGATATTTTTTTGGCATAAAGGAAAAATGGTGACTACAAATATAGTTATACTAAAAAACCCGATGTACCGGTGCAACCAGTTAATCAAAATGTTTAAAGTCATGTTCAGACTTCGTTGCGCTTACATAGCAACTTTATTTGAGGCAACTGTCAACTTTTTAACGCTGATAGTACACATCCGCCGCCAAACCATCAGCGAAACCGCAGTAGGTCAATGCAAAAGATTCGGGTCATTTTACCGCCACTCGAATCGGATGCGAGTAGCGGAACATGACGCGAGTCAGTTCAATTGAACTACTGTGGTTTCGTTGCTATGGTTTCGTGGCGCAGGTGTGCTACGGGCGTAAAAGATTTCCGTTAACGGTTACCAGTTGCGGCAACGTCTACGTCAGGCGCAGTTTATATTCGAAACTCCTCATAAATAAGTTAAGGGTTACCAGTTGCCGAAACTCGAGGATCAAAATTGTTCGGCCTACACAGCGCCTTAATGTATCTGTAGCAACCTTCAAACTACTACCACTACTACTACTACTTCTTAGAGGCATGATTTTCCATAAATATAACATTAAATAAGAAATTACCTGGTGCATTAAGAATATCAGGCTGTGGATCTGGTGTCTTAAGATCCGGTGATGGTTTGATGGTGTATGCTACAACGTATCGCCTTCCACCGTCGCTAAGCTCGAGCATATCTCCCGGGGGGTGCTTGTGAGGCGGGCTGGCGCGACGTCTGCGGGCACACAGGGCTGCCAGCGCAACCCCGCCGGCTGCTAACGTTGCGCCGAGGGCTGCTGCGACCGCCACGCCTAAGCTTACTCCACCCATACCGCCTTTGCCATCTGTTTGATAATAATTTTACAAAATACGTTTATTATTTAAGCTCAACAACACAGCAAGGCGGCTGAGTGTCGAGTCGGGACAGCAGTACGGCGGGCTTGTGTATATTATATATATTTTTTTTTACTAGGGCATCTCGCAGGTTACCACTAAGGTACTCTCTGCTTAACCGGACTTTCCTGTGGCTGCCTTAAGCTCCTAACAAACTCAAAGCCTCCAGCCAGGGGCATAATTACTAAGCTAATTAAAACTAGGCGAACGCTCGCTAAGGGCACCTCGTGGGGTACGACGAACCTCGGCTTAGGGCGTTCGCTGGGGGGAGGACAGCAAGAGGGACAGGCTGGATCAAGGAATTTAAAGCTACAGGCTCAGCAAAAACGCGGGCTGGCGCATCGTTATCGAGCAAGGGTCGGGGGGGGGCTTATGTGTATTGTAATTCCTTGTTTTATATGAATGTCAGCGGACGAAATGCGTGCGCGGCTCCCGCTCCCGACCCGCCCCGCGCCCGACACCAGCCCGACTTGTGTGTGTGTTGTGCGTGCTTTAATGTTATATGATTCGTTGCCTGTTTGTTTGCTTCTAACTAAGTAGTTAGGTAGGTACTTCATAAATATATTGGAATATGTGTTTCTTTCAACTCGCTTTCCCAATATTGTCGCCTATTTTTGGCATTTCAAAACCATAATAATCTTACAATTTTGTACGCAAAATATTGGTCCATAATTTCTTATTCCGTACCTACTTCATCTGAAAGAAGTAAAATAATTCAAAGTATTCAGGGGCAAATAAATTCAGCAAATAAAGTACTTACTCAAATCATATTTGTTTAATAATGAGATCAATCAAAACGAAACGTCAATTTGAATGAAAATGGAAAAATTGTTGAGAGAGAAAGTCAATAATCCTGACCTCTGGGAGCCGATGTTAACGGCAACAGAGTATAAATAGACTCACGACTAAAATCACAGAATAGGCTTCAATTTCAATGTTTTTTTAGTTCTGTAACCGAAAAGGGAAGCTCACTAAGAACACCCTTTTATATTCGTAATAGACGAGTATTTGAATGGGATGAACCTGATTCGACGTAAGCTTTTCGTTCATTTCGGAGTAATTAAAAAATTTGAATAAATAATTATACTTGTATATCAAAACTCATGTAATATCAGATAACGATTTAATAAACATATTTCAAATAGCTACATCCTATCCTACAAAGCTGATGGAGTATATTGTTATTGAAATATCATTTAAATGTTATGCTAACAAAGCCAAAGGTAATGAATAAAGCACCGGTCGGCCTTGAACAGCTGTTGTTTTAAACCAATTCCAAATAACCGGTGGTATTTGTAGCGAGTATTGTTAATGTTAGGTACCTCTATTACAAATTTTGAATTAATTATGGAGTAGGTAACTAGGTACCAACAATTTCATTTACTTATAACTTTTGCTTTTCAAGATTGGATCTCTGTAATTTCATGATTTCAGTTGTTATAAAGATGTTTATCGAACGAAATTAAATCAAATTTTTTATTAGAAGTTTTTACGTAATAACAATGAAATTAATTTAATTGGGTAAGCAAAATGTTGTCGTGTGTTTTTACCACTTGGTTTTAGGGAACAAGTGTATTTAAAGGGACAATTTCAGTTTGAATCATGAATAAACTTCCCGCCCGCTTCGCTTTTCGGAGGAGCACCTCAATGGAATGGGTCAATCCAACAGGTTAAGCTACACTTGCTTGGGTTAAGCTACCGTTGATGGGTGACCATCTTTATATACCGAGACTCCTCCGTGCCTCAGAAAGCACCGTTGGTTCCGGTTGTCATTCATTGATCTTTGACAGTCGTTACGAGTCGTCAGAAGCCCGCAGGGCTATTACCTATCTTGCAGAAGCAATGCGATAGCGATAATTTGTTTCATTTTGACAGTTCAACAACATTCAATACGATAATTACGTTGCAGAGCAGAATTAAATTTCGAACTTATCAAGCAATGGATTAGTAATCTGTTTCAAAACGAATTGATTGTGTATTACGTAATTAGGGTACCGGAAGTCTGACAAACAGTCTTACCAAGGGGTAAAATGTTTACACATGTAAATTATTGGTATTCAGCTAGATCTGCTTAGACTGAAAGCCGACCCCAACATAGTTGGGAAAAGGCTAGGCAATTGTTTTTTTTTTCCATAAACTTCGCCCTAAAATTTTTCAATTAAAAGATAAATGGGGTTTAATAAACCGTACGTTAAACTGTAAGACCTCGGCTAGGGGTTTCTGTCTCATTAAGCAGGAACAAACGAAGTACGAATACTCCCATAATGTTATTCCACACAAAGCTTAACAATTGGACAATGTAATCCATGTCTCGATATAACGAACAATATTTTTGATGACAGTTTGCAGTTATTTAATAATTTTATCTACTCTCATAAAGCTTCGTGCAGACCAGCGCGACGCAACACCGGTAATATACCGTGAAGTTTACTTAGAAAGTCTTGTTCGAGTCGCGTCGCGCCGTTGCGTTGCTCTGGTCTGCACGAACTTCGAATTAAGTCAAAACTTCAAAACGAGTTCATAAACATACTTTATTCACACAATACCAAAATTTAAAAATAGAATCTTAGTATAACACTTTTTAACCGACTTCCAAAAAGGAGGAGGTTCTATGTTGGTTTTGGCAGCGTATATACCTACGTCTTTTTTTTAAAAGTAAGTCTACCGATTTCTCCGTTATTTAATAACAATTGTCGACCAACATTTTTGGTTGAAAGGATTACCCTTTCAACCATAAATGTGAAACTAAAAAAATTGGGGAAAATTGGGAGTTAGCTTCAATAATACCTATTTTTCGCAATTAGTCTTGATCAATCTTCCTAGCCTTTTCCCAACTATCTTGGGGTCGGCTTCCAGTCTTACCGGTTGCAGCTGAATACCAGTATTTTACATGGAGCGACTGCCTATCTGACCTCCACAACCCAGTAACTGGGTAATACGATACCCCTTGGTAAGACTGGTGTCAGACTTTCGGGCTTCTGACGACTCGTAACGACTGTCAAAGATCCACAAATGACACCCGGGACCAACGGCTTAACGTGCTTTCCGAGGCACGGTTTCGCAATTAGTCTTGATAATGATATGATAATAAGATCCTGTCACTGTTATTTACATAGCAGGTAGTGGTATTCGAATTTGTGTGGGCTAAGTACCACAACAAAAAAATTATAAATAAAAACTTTTTAAGTTTTTTCTGTAAACAATAATGTTTTAAAACTATTTTTTTACCAGTAAATACGATACAGGGCAAATGCAAGAACTTAATATCATCAAGGAGTTTCCATATTTCTAATGTGACGCCTATGCTGGGCGCGCCATTTTTCTAGCATTACCTACTAAAAAGTTTTGATTCCAATTTTTACTTGTCCGTGGCAGCGCCCGTTTCAGCGCTTGCGTGGTGATGTACCCAGCACATCACCGCGCATTCGCTAAAGCGGGTGCTTGGCGCCATTCGCATGGTTTGTTTGTTGTACTGTTGTAGGATTTTTTTATTCTTGCATCTATACAATAAACTATTTATACCATTCCCCCTCTAAAAAGCTTATTTTATTCACTGAAAACAGTGAATAAAAAGCTCTTTTAATCACTGTTTTGGTGTTTGAATTAAGAACACACCAATATATTCGACCTCTATCTCAATGCTATACAACCTCCTTAACACTTTCGACTCCACCCATTTTCATAGAACTCATAACTCATCATTCCGCCATAAAAGTCTATGACTTTTATTGTTCGTAGTTGGAAGTGAAACCTCCGGGAGGTTTCACTTCCAACGTCCGCGAGGGCTCCCGGCATCCCATATCCAAGTAGGTGAACCCTCCAGGAGGGCTCCCGACACTGAACGTCTACATTTAAAATGAGCCCTCCGCGAGGGCTCCCGGCATTCCATATCCAAGTAGGTGAACCCTCCAGGAGGGCTCCCGACACTAAACGTCTACATTTAAAATGAGCCCTCCGCGAGGGCTCTCGGCATCCCATATCCAAGTAGGTGAACCTTCCAGGAGGGCTCCCGACACAGATCGTGTTTAATTAAATGTCTATTTTCGCTTAAATCTTTCTTTTTCTCGTAGTCATGGTATAAAGTATAGTATGCAACTCTTGAATAATACGGATTTATATCGAGGGCCATGAATCACTCGAGTCGCTCAGGATTCTAACACTTGAATCACTTGCTGCGCTCGTGATTCAATCATCATGAATCACTCCCTACGGTCGTGATTCAGTCGTTAGAATCCTTCACTTGATCGTGATTCATCTATGGCCCTCGCTTTAAATCCGTCCTTTATTCATTAGTTGCATAATATACTATTCTTACCCTTTTAATTTTGATCTTTTATTTGATAAGTTCAATGCCAATGTATAAAGTAGTGTACGAAACTGCACATAACTAGGTTTTTTTATTTTATTACAACATTATGAAACAATTCCATAAACTACTATTAAAAACGCACATTTCATACAGACTGATTTACCAGTGCCACCGCGATCAGTAAAAACATTGTTATAACGCACAACGATTTGTCTAGTTTAGGTACAGTCGACTGGATGCGGAAGGCGGAGGACAGGGTGTTGTAGGGCAGCCTTGGAGTGGCCCTATGTCCAGCAGAGGACTGCGAGAGGCTGAGTTGATTGATTGAGACCTTAAGCTGGGCTATTATAAATTTTCAATAGAAAGCCGTAGTGATAACCTTATGGTGTGACCGTCAGACTACCAAGTAATAGTTTTAGAGTTCGAACCCAAGGCACGCACCTCTGAATTTTCGGATACATGTGCGTATTGTATAATTATCACTTGCTTCAAAAACGGTGAAGGAAAACATCGTGAGGAAACCGGCGTGCCTGACAGATATTTCTCGACGGCATGTGATACCAAGTCAGAGGCCCATGGGTGGCTTTAAAACTCTGATGCCAGGTGAGTCACAAACCACACGTAAAGATGAATAGAATGCGAGACGAGGTTATACTGGTTTTGTTACCATTGACGTGCAGCCGACTGTACCGTACTGGGTGCAGTTTGCTTGAATTTACATACTTAATTTATACGAACAAACATCTTAACTGCAACAAATAATTTTAGATACAAAATACAAGGTCACATAACTAACAAGGTTACTTCAGTAATCAGTTCCCAGTTCTTGTTATATTTTGAACCTCTTGAACACCAAAAAATACTAGTTCCGCACGAGAGCACCATAATAATTCAAGGTTACCGCACCCACAAGAGGGTACGAATTTTTCCTCACTCCAACAGGAAAACATGTTCAAAATTACGTTATACTTCGAATACATAAGTACGCACTAAAAGAAAACACATCACATCGTTACGTAGAACAAATGTCTCAAATGCTGGCCATAACATTTAGGTATTTATTTTTTAATTCTGTACTATGAGTCTATGACACATGAACCAAAATTTGATTGACAATTTGTTTGGTTATTGGGTGCTTTTTAAAGCGTGAGCAAGTTGCACATTTCGGTGTGTCTAAATGCATTTAATGATTTGTGGGGCAAGTGGGCCTTAATGTAATATTGTATATTTTATGGTTTTTTACCTGTTCTCCTGGCAGCGTCATTGAAGGCAATGTTCTCCAGCAGGGTTTTCTCCGACTCGCCTTTGAGGTTCCTCGCGTAGATGAGCAGGTTGAAGGTGGCTCCCGCCACTTCACCGGCCGATGTCAGCTGGGACAGGTCCAGCTTGAAGACAGCTAGGCCATCTACAAGGTGTGATATGGTTATTATTGGCCTCTTGGTTCTTCGGAAAGCTTTCGAGATATTTTCGTTTTTTTGTGTGTCGCTAACTTTGAACTGCTGTTTTAGATGCTCCAGCAATTTTATGGAAACCTCAAGTTCTTACAACAACGATGGAATGGCAAACATGTTGATAGTAACCTTCTAAGTTATAAATTTCATAAATTTTCCACATACCAGTCTCATTAACACTGCCATTGAACCGTGTCCTGCCGGTGACGGGGTCCAACGCTTCTAACATGAAGTACTGCGGCAGGCCTCCGTCGTAGCCAGCGACGCAGCGCACGCGCAGCCAGAAACTGCCTTCTACGCTAGTATTGCCAGCTTGTAGGGAGCAGTTGCGAGGTGCTGTCGGACGGGCTGGACGCAAAACATACGTATTAAGATCAGCGTAGAATGGGAATTTTTATGGACTTCATAATGAACACTACAAGCGCGAGGCGCATTTTTTTGTATGAAAATCCGTTGCGCTGTGGTCCATTGCAGCTGCAACTTGCGTTGACTTTGATGATAACATTAATGTAAGTTTTAAATTAATCTGAGGGCTTCTACAAATGAGGTGTTGGCATTATATGGTGTCAGTTACACGAGAGTTACTTGCCTCACACTGGCGTACCTAGCGTATGGGCGTTTACTTATAAACGTTGCTTTAAGTTAAAACAGAAAAACATATGGTTGAACAGACGTTAAACATTACTTAACTTAATTTAACACAGAGAAAATAAAAAAGTATATTTGTGTGTAAACAGTAGATGCCTACATACTGAAATTACCACCATCGCCCTGGTTGTATTAATGGCAAAAATATGTAGCCGGTGGAAACGGCATGAATCTAGGTTAGGAGTTTAGGACTTGTACACAAAACTGCGATGCGGCGCCGCATCGCAAAAATCAGCGACGGCACTCTAAGATTTTCTTCCGAAGCTTCTGCGTTGCGAATTCGCATCGCACCGATTCGCAGTTTTGTGTACAAGCCCTTAGTGCGGCCACGGTTTCAAGTATATCAACAATTTAAGATTCTCATTGAATTTCGTAACCAGACATTAAGTGAATTCAAAATAGTTATCTTCCTGCGGGCATTGTAATGATAATAGTAGTGGGTAATATCTTTATGCTAACTTAGTCTAACTGCAAATGGCACTTGAGTTAATAATCTTAGAACAGAAATTAGAAGTAGGTTGTACCTAGTTTACTATCTAGTTTCTTTGATGAAAAGGCCCTCTGCCCTTTGACCCTTTGTGTAATACGAACCACTAACTTTTAAATTAAGTTTGGCTGGCAAAAGATAATGATCGCTGTTCATTTTGAAATGTTGAACTTAAGCATTATTTAAATACTGACCATTTAAATATGACCTACAAAATTATTTTAATGACTTGTTCCAGACCTTTCGATCCAGACAGACAGAATTAGATTAATGAATTTACGGTTCTGTTTTTGTGTAAATAATTATCTTCTTCAATATCATCATTTATATGCCTAGCCTTTTCCCAGCTATGTTGGGGTCGGCTTCCAGTCTAACCGGATGCAACTGAATACCAGTATTTTACATGGAGCTACTGCCTATCTGACCTCCACAACCTAGTTACTAGGTAACAACGATACCCCTTGGTAAGACTGGTTGTCAGACTTTTGGGCTTCTAACTACCCGTAACGACTGTCAAAGATCTACAAATGACAGCCGGCTTTCCGAGGCACGGAAGGGTCTTGGTATGTAAAGATGGTCACCCATCCATGGGCCAATTGCGGCAAGCGTAGCTTAACCTCATCGATCGACCCGTGCGGCTGTTATTACTTAGTCACAAGCCCCCCTCATTATCTTCTTCAATATACGAACTGAAATAAAATAACAAAATAATTCGAGAATTGGAAAGTTTTGAGACAACGCCGTACACATATTTTAAGAATGTGGCTGCAAATGCTAGACATGCGCTAACTTAAACAATTTTCAAAGCCATTTTAACTTTTCCTCGAAGCTAACTGGTAATAGAAATCAAAGTTTACGCCCCTTACTCGACATTATTATTGTATGTCAAGTGAGTGAGCGGGGACTTGCTAGGAATGTTCGCATAACAGGCGCGGTGCGTGCGTGGAAATGAAAATTAAGTGCAGAGAGCGCTAAACTCACTAATTTCGCCTTGACTTATGGCAGGCGGGTGACAATTTAACGCGTGAATGTTATAACAAACTGCGGGGATATTAAACTATGCGGATTTCGGGTTATTTCGCTGCACCCGCAACAACTAAGTCATATATCCCATTGCAGTCGTCCGCATCTGAATTATAAGAGCACGTTGTTGTAGCCGTTCTATGAAATAACGAGATTTGAGAATAAAAAGATAATGCACGACGTGGTTTGTACCGTGTAGCGTGGAGTTTCATATATTTTAACAAAGTTTCAATTTAGCCGTTGGTATTTTTCTTCTCTAATTGAAACGTGCTGTTAGATTAATTTTGTTTCGCTGTAATGTACCTACTCGGGCAGTTCAGAACAGAGGTTGGTTGTAACTCTTCTTTACAAAAATAGTTCAGAGATTCTGTTTTATAGGGTGGAAAACTTAACGATTAAATTACTCGAAATTAATAAGTTAATTGAGTACATAAATCGCGTTTCTCATTTCAGTGCCAATGGTAGTTTCAGGGAAATTGTACGTCATCAGCGACGAGTTATGAGATTTGGCACACAGGCACGAAAAGCCGAAAGCCGAAAGCTGGAATTATAAAACGTAGAGCAAGTTCGGCCTCGTTGTTGGTTCAAATTGTGTGCACGCGGTTTTATTAATGCTTTTATTGAAGTGTTCATTTCGGTGCCGACATTTTGCGCTTTTGTATACTCGAGTTATTGCATTGTATTCCCAATATATAAATGCACGTGAAGATATATGAGGATTTTAACTCAAATAAAATTGTAGTTTGACGATAATTCGTGTGTTTTCTACGAATTCACGGCTTAAATAACGCATGTTTATATATTCGAGGATTGTGTTAAAATTATTATTATAGATTTTTCGCTCGTATTATCTCTACAGCTGCTACAAGTGTCGGTTTCATTATCCCAGAAATATTAAAATAAAAGTGCAAAAAGTCCGTGGTCATCAGTTGTCATTCAAAAACTAATAATCTACGTGTCTCACCAGCAGGCACGATCTGGAACGCGCGGGGGTCCAGCTGTCTGCCCACAGTGTTCATGCCACGACAGCTCAACGTTCCATAGTCTCGTTCGCTCTAAGGCTTGTAGTTTAGCTGACTGGTGCTGCCATTAGCTGTACTTAAGGAACATGATACTCTGAGGGCACTCACCAGCAGACACTATCTAGAACACGCAGGGATCCAGCTGTCTGCCCACAGTGTTCATGCTACGACAGCTCAACGTTCCGTAGTCTCGTTCGCTCTGAGACTTGAAGTTTGGCTCACTGGTGCTGTCATTACCTGTACTTAAAGAACATGATACTCCGACGTCACTTACCAGCAGGCACGATCTAGAACGCGCAGGGGTCCAGCTGTCTGCCCACAGTGTTCATGCTACGACAGCTCAACGTTCCGTAGTCTCGTTCACTCTGAGACTTGAAGTTTGGCTCACTGGTGCTGCCATTACCTGTACTTAAAGAACATGATACTCCGACGGCACTCACCAGCAGGCACAATCTGGAACACGCAGGGGTCCAGCTGCCTGCCCACAGTGTTCATGCCGCGACAGCTCAACGTTCCGTAGTCTCGTTCGCTCTGAGGCTTGTAGTTTAGCTCACTGGTGCTGCCATTTGCTGTACCTAAGGAACATGAGGATTAAAAATCAAACTATGAAGCCTTAAGTAGGACATTCACGATCTAAATTGAATGGCGTCAAACCTACTACCTAACCTAGTCACTGCAATGTGACTTTTGTCTCGGTAAGGTAAGTTATAAATTAGAATGAGATAAGAGTACTTAAGCCGCATGCCATGGTAAAATAATGAGCCAGCTCGTAAGGTGGTAATGGTGGTCAAGACAGACTGCCCAAATTGCGCTGGAATATATCCAATGAGCCAGTCGTTGGGACTATTTTTGCGTGGAGTCTAAGTCATTTGAATTCATACATTAGTATAATAAAAATGTTTATAGGGTTAATAAAACAACAGTTTATATTAGAAGTGGTGGATAAATAAAACACTGACATTTTAGCTTCTAAGGACAAATTTCACCAATGAAACTGAACTGAACGTGTTCAGCACACCTAAATCGTGTTCAAGAGCTGTCAGTGTCAACAGTGTTATGGAATATTGACAGTGCTAATGCCGTATGATAACGTTTTAATGCCATCATGATTCTAGTACAAGAGAGAGATGGAGCTAATGACCGCTAGCACCATCCTTTTTTCGGTCTGGAATCATAATGGCATTTATAGTTCATAATACGGCCAATGATCCGTTCAGTTTCATTGGTGAAAACTGCACTCCCGCAACCGGTGAAAATTTTAGAAGCCATGTTGAGATACGTTTAATAATACAGACTAATAACAATGAGTCTTGTTTCAACTGCTAATTAAGTTTTGTGTTAATTTGTTCCGAGCTAAAGGTAAAGTTATGTTCAGAGATAGATCATTATTAACTGTGCCAACAACCCACGTGATATAGTTTCAGTATGAAAACTAGGACCAACGAGTAAATATAGATTCCTAGAATATTATTATACCTTCAAACAATCATACTAAATTGGATACCACAATTTACGTGTGGTATTTAAACTATTATTGTGTTATTTCAATTCAAATTCAAGCTTTTTGCAGTAGGAGATAATATCAAGCAAAATATTCTATCTACTGCAAAATTCTGAATATTTAAACAGTAGGTAATGTATGCCTACTAACGAGTATTCGGTATAGTGAGGGAAATTAATTGTTGAGCAAATTGACACCCAACGTCAATTTGCCGAGTTACCTATAGCCATTTTATACAACTGTCAATTAATGGAAATTTTGATTTGATTATATATTTATACAGACAATTCAAGTTGGTAATCAATTTGCCTAACAATTCATTTCTCTGAATATACAGAATACTCGTTCATAAAAGATAAATTAGATAAATTATAAAACATACTGCGATCACCGATTAATTTAGCAATCCTAATTATAATAGCAGTCCCATTGGTCAAAATTTCCTGTGACCATAAGACTCTCAACTCATCTTCTAAAGCAAAGTTACCAAATTTCAGCGGCGACACGTCGAGACTCTCGCCGCTGTTGTTGAACTGCCAGAAGAAAGTGACATCAGGCGGGTTGGCCGTCACGGAGCATCGCACGCGCAGCGCCTCGTCGAGCTGCGCGCCCAGCACTTGAGGGGATGCGTGAGCGCATACTGGTGCATCTGTGTAGTAATATTTATTATGATAGTTGTCGTTTTCACTAACTCTTAGCGGCATCGCACCTAAATGAATGCCAAAACAAAAGCACACTGTTCGATTTTCAACGCTCGGCTAGGCGCCGAGAGCTGAAATCCAACAGTGCAATAATACTAGGTGGCGCGTAAGTAATCACCGGATTTCCTAAGGCTATAACTTTTTTTTTTATACGAACAGTACCTATTTCTGGTTATTGTTATATTGTTTATTCGGACGCATAATTTTGTTCTGTTTATCCGAAAAAGTAATCTGTTAAGTATGTCATAAGTGGCAGCTGTCAGAATTGACGCACATTTGGGTGCGTTTTAGAGCATTTTGTTTTTCTCAGTACTTCTGGCGATAGATTCGCCACTTCTTCTACGATATTCTCTACTTGTAGAGTATAGGGCACCATGATCTAGGTTCTATGTTCTATTCTATGTTAACGGGTTTAGTTTCCGCACTTAGTCCTTCGAATGGACCATTGTGTGCGCACCATGATTTTACGATGTGTATTTTACATTTGTACACAAATGTTGAAGTCGCAATGACTAAACATTCCATTTTCAAAAATGAGAGCATCTTCCCTTGACGTGATACGCCAGCTAGTATTTACGCATTCATTTAGGTGCTGCCTATTAATAGAGAAATCGGGAATAAGGCTTTTTGGCTGTGTTTAGTGTTGGCTTAAGGGAAGTGAATACGAAAAATGATTTTCGAACTTTGGGGTTACCAATAGTTGGTTTACCTACATTATTCTGAGATTATTACAAATGTGATTTGATTTTATGGTATTTGGTGAAATAAAGTAACAAAAAAGATTTTAGTTTTTTTTTGCTGGTCTTATAAATAACCTATTTGGCATATTTATTTATTTATTTAAACTTCTTGCACACAATAAGGTACAAAGGTGCCTTAGGCATATATAAATTTTTCTACTCTAATATCTTTCACTAATCTGTACCAATTTTTTCATCTCTAATAAACATAAATTATGTAATCGGTAGAGATGCCTTTGGTTATTAATTAAGTAAGCAATTAGTGAACTTCTAATGAACAATACGCAAGTAGCCAAGTACTAAGTAGGTGAAGATTAATTGAATCCGTCGCGGAAGCAGCAACCACTTAACCTATTAATTAATACGTAACCAATCAACACTGGCATTGCCAACATTACTTACATGTTCGTTACAAACTACTTTGCAATGCAGTATTTTTCTAAGAATTTTCACACAAGCAAAACGAAATGTTTCACGCGAAAAATATTTCAAATTCTTTCAAATTGTATTCAGCATTAAACGAACAACTTCAAGCGTTATATTCAACAAAAGATTCCGTTTCTAAGCAAGAATGCCATAATTAACAAAGAGCGAAAAGAGACCCGAATACAGTTCGTTAAATCATAACAGAAGTTAGACGATATATAAATTTTATCGCCCAACTGTTCCCCTCTGGAGCAGGCGCAGTCAGCGACTGTGATTCATTTAGATATCTACTTGCAAAACTGCGCTCCCGAGCTGCCTTAGATTTTCATTAAACTCTCAAATATTTGCTCGCGTTAAGCAGCCCTACCTCGGTAGGATTACTGTAGAGGGAATATGAAAATATGTATGTGGATTAATGTAACACCGGCGCCAGCGATCGTGTACCGCGTGCGAATAACAACGTACATTTTCTTCGCCTTAGATTTGTGACGGTAAAGATCAATAAAATGGAAACAAACTGTCGGCAGCGAGCGGTGCAAAAGTAAAACAGCGGTGCGGTTACAAATAGCAGGGGAGGGCTGGTTGGTACATTTGTCGCAGATCGGCCGTCGCGTGCCGCCCGCGGTGACGGAGACGGCGTAAATCTTCGCGAGGCAGCCTCCGAGATGATTGATGGTCGCGCGGTGACTCTGAGGACTGCTCGTCGAAATACACCCTCACCACTATTCACTAATACAATTTAGGGTTGTTTGTAGACGCATTGATCAGTGTTGCGGGCAAATTAATCCCTCTGGATAATAGTTAGCAGTTTATCACTTGCTTATTGATCGATAGTGATCATACTTTTGGACAGTAAACTAGAGTTTTTCATTTAGTTGGCGATAGTTAGAGTAATAGTCGGAATATTAGCCTCCTTCTGTATCCTAGTGTGTTTTGGTCCATTGCCAGAATGTTTTGGTGAAGCAGCTGATTGCACGCTCATTAGCAAGCGCTCGAACGATTCTTTCATCCATAAAATGGGGTGTTTCTAGTTTAATGTGGAGATAGAATTTCCTAACACCGATGTACGTGTATAAATACCTAAATGAATAAAAATAACACCTCGGCTGAATACTGGTAATTTGCGATCGTGCGCGGCTTTGAATATAACGCGTATGTTGGGACGGTTTGTACGGTTTCATAATGTAATTAGCGCCTATTCATGAACATTATACAATTTTATTTTGCTTGATACAGCCCGTGTTCGCACAAAAATTACCCATATTGTGTGAATATAAGGAGAACTCATTATCCGGGCATTATTCCGGCTCGCGAGTACATTACATACATCACAGCGGGCAAGAAGACAGATGTAGCGTACCTAAGCTCGTTTATTGTAATTTATTGCTCGTGTTTATCAGTTAATGGAATTATTCTATATTCAATACATTCTACGGTGGCACTCCGTTGACTGTAACAAATCTTTGTTAGGATCTTTCTGAGAATGATTGATACAGCAGTCAGCAGACGGCGAAAAGCCTCCGGCGAAATGAAACGTAATTTATTAGCACTCTGTTTATAATAGGGAACAAAGGACTCGTCGATTCCAACCGGAAGTTATCTACGTAACAATTTACTTATTGGTCTGCTTTACTTTTAAGGCCAGTCTATTTTTTCGTCGTTTGTCGACCTTATTTCAGAGAGATATTTATGGAGTGAGATTTACTTTGTGATGGTAAAGGTATACCGATACGTAGGTTGGAACGAATATTTGGGACATTAATTTTTTAGAGTTTACATTAAGGGGGGATGCGCCAAGGTAGCCCGCGAAATTCAATATTTCTTACGCTTTTTGCAATTTGCAGGTCAGTATCAGGTTGTATGTTGATCTAAATATGATTCGCGGTCGTATCAAATGTTTATTTATAGAATTATAATCATAAGTCATCAATACAACTCTCTAAGTTCATGTAATTGTATTGAATGACTATTTCATGAAATCAAGACATTTGAAACTTTTGCTAACTTAAGGAGTTGTATTGCTGATTGTTGGCTTCGGCCCCTCGTACGCCTTTCCAAAGGTCCGGGACCCTAGGGTCCCGAGAAATTTCAAAGACGTAAAAACAATATTTACTAATATTCATACAAAATGTCCCAGAATTAACGTACACTACCAAACACGCCGATTAGAATATTATTTTATAATCATTATAGCTATACTGAATTTTTACTATTATGTATAAAACATTTAGCAGTTACCCCCCAGACACCTGTCTGGTCGGAGGATCCTCCCTTTTCTAATGAGAATGAGTGAACTTGACACCCTGTTCCTCATGCCTCTTAAACTATTTATGCATACCGAGACTCCTCAGTGCCTCGGAAAGCACGTTAAGCCGTAGGTTCTAGCTTTCATTTGTGGATCTTTGACAGTCGTAAAGAGTATTACCCAGTTACTGGCTTGTGGAGACCAGATAGGCAATCGCTCCATGTAAAATACTGGTATTCAGTTGCATCCGATTAGACTGGAAGCCGGCCCCATCATAGTTGGGAAAAGGCTAGGAAGATTGATGTATAAAACATTGTTTATTTATATTTGTTACAGACAATCAGTAGATTGTGGGAGAAAATTATGGTCACATTAGAAATCTACGCACGCACACAGTCGCACACATATAAGGGTATAGCGTAGTAGGTTCTTCATCCATTTTAGGTTGTTTTGACCGTACAGCGGAAGTGTGGCTGTAATTTACATAGTTTTAATTATTTTTAGGATAAAAAAAAACAACGGGTTGCACTCCGGGAGTGCCGGCTGAAGTGAAAACTTGAACATTAACGTTGTGCATTTTTGAATATTTTGGAATGGTTAGCGAATAATTTCGCACGAATTGCTTTATTTATCAGTATACTATAATTTATGTGGTTAAATAGAATATTTATTAGTAGTAGTAGTATATTTATTTATTTTCAAAATATAGTCTAACAAAAATAAACAATTTATTTAATATACTTTTCATGAAGTATGTTTTGACTGCTTTTGTTACCCATCAATATGGGTAACATTTCTTACCTCGCAGTCTTTACGTAATGTCAAAGACTATTTATTTTGATAGGCAACGGATCTTACAACATAATCTGACGCGAGTTTAACATTTATACCCATCCCAAAAAAAGTGCACAACGCCGCTAAAGAAATTTTCACTTCAAAAATTGACATCAGGTAATGCTTGTCTTTGTGCAACTGGGTGATAGTGAAATAAAATTTAACTAGCTACTAGACTAAACCTCATACAAGTCAGCGAAGTTACTAATTGCAACGTAGCGTCATGTAGGTAATATTCTACGTTTGTGTATGATATGTAGGTTAGCCGCAAGCTGATTGGCTAGTGGACCGTGTATACTTATGAGTGGAGACACGTAATCCATAAGTAATTGGTGCTGTGGTTGAGCGTTTAGTTTTCTGAGTCTTCGAATTTTCTATAGATAGATTATATTGATCCGATACTATTTTGGCGTTTTGTTAGTGATCTTTCGTTCACTGACACGTAAAAACTGTTTAGATGTGGAATAGTTAATTGACTTAGGCGTGACTTTGCGGAAATCCATTATAAAATAAAATGGACGTAGATATATTTAGTAACCTAATCCGCTTAACTATTCCTTAAAGTCCTAAAAAACCCTGTAAGAAATCGACACGAACGACATCGCCTCTCATCAAGGAGGCGAGTTTGGGTTCGCGACAAGTCAATCTTCATCCTGAGGGTCGTTGAGAGGTGAAAAATGTGGCGATTTTTACAGGGTTTTTTTTAACTCTTTAGGAATAGTTAAGCTGATTAGGTTACTAAATATATCTACTACTATGGTTTAAAAAAAAAATTTGGAATTCATAAGAAAAGAGGTTGATCAAAAAAAGATGATTAATCGATTGTATGAAAGCTATTCAGGAAGTTAACAGAGACGTGACTGTTAATAGAGATCATAATTGCTAATAGATGTGCTGCTCCGACCTCAGATAAATGGAGATTCGGGCATGATGATGATGAGATGAAGAAACTTAGTAGCATAGACCAGATAATGGGTAGGTACTTATGAAATCTCGATTCTCGGTTAAGGCGAACGTAAAACTGTGCAGTGTATATCAAGAAGAGTCTAATGAAAATAGTATCTATAAGGCCGTGCGCACTTTGGACTTGTTTTCGTACGAATTTTACTCGTACGAACACATTCGAACACGCTAGAACGATCCTTCGACGACCTTCTCCAATCTTCCAAGTACCAAGGGAGCGCGGACTGAGCGCGAGTTATTCGTACGTATTCGTACATGCAGTTTCGACGTCAGAAAAGAATCCGAACTTATTGGGATTTTTCGTGCGTTCAATGCAATTTCACCGGAACACTGCCGGACGGAACACTATTTGACGGAAAAAAACTTATTCAGTGTACGCATTCAATTTTTACGACCACGATCATACGTTTCGTACGGTACAAATTCGTGTCCAGAAGCATAGCTTAAATAGATTGTATTTTACTCACACTGTATACTTAGATGTGTGGATTGGCTGGCAGTCTCTCCGAGCGCGTTGGTTGCTCTGCAGGAGTAGTCACCTCCGTGATCTCTCGTCACCTTCTGTAGCACCAGCGATTTTGTGCTGACGATGATGCCGGACACCACATTATGGAGCACCGGCTTATCCTGGACATAAAAACAAAAATAAAATACTTTGTAACAGAGAATGCGATAAACTACTTGTACAGTCACCTTACTGTTACGCTAAAGCGGTTTTCTCGTTGATTATAAAAATTGTAAATACCTATTTCAATGAAAATATTGATGAACGCAGTAACTACCTACCGCAACACAGTAAACATGGTATTTATTGTACACAGATAAAAAAAAACTGAAACTGAAATATTTTGCCCCATGTAAAAGTAGAGAATTCAAATAGTAAAAGCTAATTCAAAATGGAATATCCGATAAACAAGCATGGCTATAAATGTCGATAAAAGTCGATAGAATTTATTCAAACAACGCTTGCAACATTATTTTCTAATAAGTGTAACGGAGCTAAATGTTGCTGGAGGCGGGCAAGACCAGGACTTATTTTGTACCTAGATGTTCATAGATTAAGTTTTTGCGTATGAGTCCTGTCTGAACGTAAAATAACTATTACCACAAATATTATTTATGTAGCCTGTGTTGTCCCATTGCAGGGCAAAGCCCCCCCCTTCTCCTTTTCACTCCTCTTTGTCTTGACTCAAGACAGAGAGGAGAGGAAAGGAGATACACTACCTCAAGACTTTTGAGGTAGTGTGGACTAATCCTGCCTGTAGGCGTCAAGGTCGTCTCGCCAGCTTCTCATATTTTGTGTTGTGTGCCTTATCTGTGCTTAATAAATGTATTTTCTTTCTTTCTTTCTTTCTTTCTTTCTTTCTTTCTTTCTTTCTTTCTTAGGTCTGCCTCGATATCGACGGACGTTTTCTAGGACCCACATCGTGATAGATTTGGCCGATGACTCATTCGACATGCGGCGGACCTGTCCGGCTCAGACACTTAAGCTTGGCTGCTTTTAGAATCACAATCATCACAATTAGAATTGAATACAATATAGATTGTTTACTTAAACTGACTGGTTAATATTTTTAACACGGCATGAGCCATGAGCACACACACACACACACGTATTGGACACTGACACTCGGGTTTATCCACAAAATCAAAGTCAGTCAGCGCGGTATGAAGCGGGCTGTGCTCGGAGTTTCTTTTAAGGATCAATCTGCCTAGCCTTTCCCCAACTATCTTGGGGTCGGCTTCCAGTCTAACCGGATGCAGCTGAATACCAGTATTTTACATGGAGCGACTGCCTATCTGACCTCCACAACCCAATATCTGGGTAATACGATACCCCTTGGTAAGACTGCTGTCAGACTTTCGGGCTTCTGACGACTCGTAACGACTGTCAAGGATCCACGAATGACAGCCGGGACCAACGGCTTATCGTGCTTTCCGAGGCACGGAGGAGTCTCGGTATGTAAAGATGGTCACCCATCCACTGACCAACTCCGGCAAGCGTAGCTTAACCGCGTAGCGTGCTTTTGTAATAATTATTGCTATGGGTTAATCCTGAGAATAAACGATAATTTATTTAATTTATTTATTTTTTATTTTATTTTATTTAACCTGATGGATCGACCAGTGCGGCTTGTTATTACTTAGCCACGAGCTCCTCTTTTAAGGAAATTATCCAAAATGGAATTAACAGTAAAAGAACAGGAGTTACAGTGGGCTGGCCATGCTTTTCAAAGGACTGATGAAGAATGAAGCAAACGAGTCCTGGAGTAGATGGACCGACGACCTCTAAAAGGTGGCTGGGACTGACTGGGTGCGGAAGGCGGAGGACAGGGTGTTGTGGCGTAGCCTGCGAGAAGCTTATGTCCAGCAGAGGACTACGATAGGTGGAGTTGATTGATGAGCTATTCTTATAGTTATGTGCCGCTGATAATTGGTATCAGCACGAACGACAACAACATAAAAATATACTTCTTCTCCAAAGAAGAAGTATAGTGTGTATTTTATTCTTAAGGTGCTCGGAGACAGGCCCGACGCGATGACGCGATTCTGGTAGAACAATTTCCATGTTTTTTTTTTAGATATGTTTTGTTAGAGTCGATGCCTGTTTGCGGTATTAGAAAAAAGCATAGCAAAAACCGTTTTTAGTATCTATTGGAAATAAATAGGTTCCTGAACGTGCAGAAGTGCAGAAAATTCTCTTGCTTACATGAATTGACTTAAATTACAGTGCTGTTAATATTACTATAACAAAATGTTATTATTAATTTTGTTGACCTATTTCTACCAGAGACGTAAATCCATGACTTCTACATAAAGGTTCTATTTTCATTTTCTATTATAATAACACAACAAATCGATCTCTGACGCAATAGGTACATTAAAAGTTCGGAAGGACCTTTCATGTGGTTTGATGAAGGTCATGAACCCATGTTGTGATTACAGCGAACTTATTCAAATGTAATTTAGATTATACGCTGACGTCGTCCATTTTGTTTTAATACGTACGTACTTCATCAATGTTTCATGATTATACTTTTGTATTAACATGTTGGTACTTGGGGAATGATAAATCGTTTTGGGCACGTCAGTTTTTAATACAAGTAAAGCTTCGATGGGAATTTTGTTCCTAAAATAAAATTTGTGTTTACTTACAGTCTATTCAAAATTTAGTTCCCAATTGATGTTATTTCCACTTAAGCGAATATATTATTTATAAGTAATTCTATTTTTAAATGAAGTTGATTTCAGAAATTGTAGTAAGGACTATTGAAAAAGTCATAAAAATGTTTGAAGTTGTAGTGCACACTGAACTTTATGCGTGAACTTTAAAGTTGTTTTTCTAAAAACACATATTTATATACGTTTCGAAACTGAATCGCGAACGCAATAAAGTTACGTTTTATTCATGTGGTTGTGGGATACACCAACTCGTTCCCTAAAATTAAGCTTCAATAGTCCAACGGATAAGTTTTTGAATTGGCTAGCAAATTTAAACCTCGTCCGCTGCATTATATGGACGTGAAAACACTATGTAGAACTTTCATAAGCATGTTTGTGAAGTTCACGGAAACACTGATAATAGGTACGCAATCTATACTCCCTGTAATATTTTGAACTAATAATTTTATTGTACTACTATCATAGATTAATACAGATTTTTCTAGTTCACTCCGCAAAATCATTAAAAGAAAAAACGACTCTTGCTACAACACAATAAAGTGCAATTCAGGTCGAACTACGCTAATTACCTACCGTTACATTCACATAGTAGGTATAGAAGTTGCCTCACTTTCTATCGCGTAACTCCTAGATCTTTTGACCACGTTACACTCACTGAATTGGCCCAACAGGTCGGCATTTTAGGAAGAAAGTTAGAAACCTTCAGAGTGCAGAGTGAACCATTTGTATTAATCTATGCTGCTATTTCAAATCGGTATTAATTATTGAAGCCTCCTAATTAAGCTGGTGTTTTGTTTGTCTTATTAAAGCAGCTTTGCTTGTTATCGCTTCCATTTGAAAGTTTAACAACAGAACTGCAGGATTAAAGTTTTCAAGTTGTACATACATCTTCAATATTCTTGGTTAAAATAGATAGGTTGGTATAGGTGTATATAAAATACAATAGACGACGTATATTTAGTAACCTAATCCGGTTAACTGTACTTAACGTGACGTGACAACACGTCATGTCCGGGTTCGCAACAAGTCAATCGTCAACCTGAGGATGCCTCGTTGAGAGGTGAAACATGTATCGATTTCTTACAGGGTAGGTACTTTATAACTCTTAAAGAACAGATAAGCGGATTATGTTACTAAATATACGTCGTCTATTGTATTTTACAATGAATTTCCGCAAAGTCACCTTGAGTCAATTAACTTCCAGGTTTATATAGTTCATTAGCGCTTAATTTTTGCTGCCTGTGCTTAGACGTTACAAAAACGCAAGAGAAAAACAAACTATTTTTCAAGCTAAAACCGCTGATCGGATTTGGATGAAATTTGGCACATGGGTAAACCATGACCTGGATAGAACATAGGATACTTTTTATCCCGATATTCCCACGGGGTCGAGAATTACGTGGGTGCAACCGGTCCCCGATCTACACACATCAAAAGTGTCTAGGGATCAAGCATTTTTATGCGGATTTCTTGAGATTGAGATGTGGCTTTGTAATAAATTTATGATTTTATAAATTTATATGGATCCTTTTTGGTGCATTTCATAATTTGAATCAGGAACTGTGAATCAAATTCGAGTAAAAGATGAAAATCAGCTGTCAATATTTTCCCTATAAAAACATACAACGCATTGAAGACATTATTAGTGCTACTGTTTCCCTACTACTGATTAAAACCAACGTTATTATGGAGCAGCGACGTCATTTAAGCAGGGAAGAAATGCTCAGAGCCGTGGGAATGATAGAAGCTGGTTCCCGGCAACGTACTGTGGCTTTAGCTCTGAATACAAGTCAGAGTGTTATCAGTCGACTTTGGACACGTTACCGAAGCACTGGTACCGTGGCTGAGCGCCATGGAGGACGGTATCGCTGCACCACACGGAGACAAGACCGATACATTCAAATCTTAGCTCGAAGAGCTCCAACAATAACCGCCATGATGTTAGCCGTGAGGCTTCATCACTCTTCAGGGAACTTAATTAGCGACCAAACAGTCAGAAACCGCTTGCATGAAGTGAACCTTCATTCCCGAAGACCGCTACGGGTACCACCTATAGCAATGCACAATCGTAGGATTCGATATCAATGGGCTCTTGAACACAGAAATTGGGCAGAAGAACAATGGCGTTTCGTGTGCTTTTCTGATGAGTCTCGTTTTGGTATGAGACCGGATACAAGACGTATACGACACTGGAGAACCCCTGGACGCCAACAGCGATTAAAATCCTGCCAGGAAGTCCATCCTTATAGTGGTGGAACCATCATGGTATGGGCGGGTATTTGGATCGGCGGAAGAACTGAGTTGATTTGGATTAGAGGCAACCTCAACGCTCAAATTTATGCTGAGACGATTGTATCAGACGTCATCGTTCCTCTACAAGTGCAAATCGGTCCCTTATTTCAGTTAATGCATGATAATGCACGACCGCACACCGCAAGAGTTGTAAGACAGACTCTCGCCGCAGCTAACATCAATGTCCTGCCCTGGCCTGCTCAGTCGCCAGACTTGAACCCGATTGAGCATGCATGGGATATGCTACAGAGAAGAGCTCTGCCGAATATGGAGGGTATCCAGTCGCAAGAAGACCTTTTTTTGTTGTTGCAACGAACATGGGCGGCCATTCCACAGCGTGATTTGGATGAACTCATTTTGAGTATGCCAAACCGATGTTCTTGTGTTGTTAGTGTTCGCGGTAGAAACACGGATTATTAATTGTTTAAGTTACCCAATAAAATTTTAAAGAAAACTGTTATTTCAGTCTTTTTTCGAACTTTAATGTTAGTGGTTCAAATGTCAAAAATCCCTTTATTAGGAAAATGGCAAATTTCTTTATTAATGCAAAGGTGACTTGGTTTATCGTTACTGTGACAAACGAAAACACTTTATTTGATGAATCCTTAAAGAAAATTTTAATTAATATCAATCAGGAGAAAAGTTATTGCAAAAATATATGTTGATCCCTAGACACTTTTGATGTGTGTATGTTAAAATAACAAGAAAAAGTAAAGCAATTGACCGGCAATAAAACGAACAGCCAATTAATAACGATATCATTGTAGCAGCTCATACTTACGTATAGACATACAATCAGAGGAGCGCAACCGGCCGGTCGCCACTGTGCGCCCGCACATACTAAGTTGCCGAGGTGAAAGGAATGCGAATCGGTCGGCTGTATCATCACGCTCGTACAACGTAGGAAGCGCGGCACAGTCTACCGACATTGCCAAATTGTGTTAGTCTTAAGTTTATTCATGTACCTTATTTATTTTGATTTCTTTAAACTAAAACTGTATATAAGCATCGTTTTCTAATACATGACACAGATCGTTATTCGCCTTCTTATTTAACACAACCTCCCCTAAAGTGGTGACCCCGCGTTCGAAATGCCCATAACGCAAGAAGACAAGACTACTACAACTGAAGACGTCGAAGCAATTAGCGTCCAGTCTCGCATACCCAAATTCTGGTGCAACAGACCTAAGCTTTGGTTTGCCCAATTTGAGGTTATTATCCACAACCAGAAGCTCGGCGATGAAAGCAAGTTCGCACTTCTTGTGGCACAGCTGGAGATCAAGGACATCGACCAAATCAGCGATATCATCTTGTCACCGGCCAACTCCGGCCGATACGACGCTGCAAAAAGAAGGCTATTGGAGGTTTACGAAGATTGCGAGGGTATTCAGCTACAAAAATTACTGAATGAAATGGAGCTCGGCGATCAACGACCATCGCAGTTGCTTCGCCGAATGAGAAACCTTGCTGGGAAAAAGATGCCCGATGACACCCTGAAAATGTTGTGGCAAGGACACCTACCTGCTTCTACCCGCACAGTTTTGGCAGTGAGTGAAGAATCCACGCTGGACTCGTTGGCTGCCATGGCAGACAGGATGCAAGAGCAGCTGAAAGAGGTGAACGCCGTGTGTTCCTGCCAGTGTCAACCTACCACATCGAAGGCCCCAGCGACAGCAGCGCCAGCTGAAATAGCGGCGACATCTGAATCTGCAGACAAGAAACTCTACAGCATGATTGAGGCCCTGACCAAGGAAGTCGCAGCGCTGAAAATAAATCGATCCCGCAAATTTCAACGCCGATACCACAATTTCAGAAGCCGTTCCAGATCGAAATCTCGGGATAGAGAAAATGCTGTGTGCTATTTCCATAAGAAATTCGGAAAGGCAGCATACCGATGCAGAAGTCCGTGCAATTTTAAAGGTACGTCGAGTGAGAAGTCGGAAAACTAAGGGAGACTCAAGCCGAGGCGGTGGCCGAAGTCGACGATTTATCCACATACCGCCTATTTTTACACGACAAATCAACCGGGAAAACATTCCTAATCGACACCGGTGCAAATGTTTCGGTTTTACCCGCCACTGCACGAGATAAACAGCGGACACCAACCAACTACTTGTACGCAGCGAATGGTTCACAAATACCCACATACGGCGAGCGAACCATTGTTCTCAACATCGGGATGAGGCGTGCCTACAGTTGGCGATTTATGGTTGCAACAGTCAGTCGGCCGATATTAGGCGCTGATTTTTTGCACCACCACGCACTTATGGTGGATCTCCAGGGACGACGATTGGTGGATAAACGAACCAATTTATCGGCACGAGGTTTCCTGGCACCGCCAGCTGAAGGAAGCATCCGAACCATCGACAACACGCTTCCCTACCACGACCTGTTGGCCAAGTTCCCAGACATCACAAGACCAAACTTAACGAAACTGGGAAATAGTGAAGTCGAACACTATATTGAAACCACCGGCCCGCCGATATTTACAAAAGCGAGACCACTACCCCCACATAAATATAACGCTGCAAAACAAGAATTCCAACTCATGATGAACCAAGGAATTTGTCGACCGTCTAACAGCCCATGGGCTAGTCCATTACACATGGTTTTGAAGAAGGATGGTACCTACAGATCCTGCGGCGACTACCGTAGACTCAACGCAGTAACCACACCCGATCGATACCCGATACCACGACTGCATGACTTTACACATAACCTACAAGGCAAGCAGATTTTTTCAAAAATTGACCTTCAGAAAGCATACTACCAAATTAAAAACAGAGAAGACGACGTGAAGAAGACAGCCGTGATTACTCCTTTTGGCTTGTACGAGTTCACTAGGATGTGTTTCGGTTTGATGAACGCAGGCCAGACATTCCAACGTCACATTGACAATGTGCTTCGCGGCCTACCTGTTTTCCCATTCGTAGATGACATTCTGGTAGCCTCTGAGAACCAAGAAGTACACAGAAGAGAGCTTGAAGAAGTGTTTAAGCGACTCAACGACAGTGGTTTAAAAATAAACGTCGCTAAGTGTACTTTCGGGCAGTCAAAACTCGATTTCCTGGGATACACAATAACCCCTGAAGGAATTACACCAACGGAAGAAAAGGTACAAGCAATCCAGTCCTATCCATTGCCGAAAACGATCCAAGAACTTCGTCGTTTCATCGGGATGCTGAACTTTTATCGTTCAAGTATACCCCATGCAGCTGAACATCAAAGAGAATTGAGCAAATACTTTCACAACGCCAAGAAAAACGATAAAACGAACATACAGTGGACTGAAGAGGCAAAACAAGCATTCAGTCAATGTAAACAAGATATCGTGAACTGCGCATTATTATCCTATCCATCACTAAGCGAACCTTTCGCATTGATGACAGACGCTTCAAACACATGTGCTGGTGCCGTCATACAACAAAAGATCAACGGCAAGTGGAGACCACTAGGATTTTTCTCCAAGAAGTTCAGTGACGCTCAACAAAAATACAGCACGTACGACCGTGAGTTGCTATCAATCTACATGGCAATACGTCACTTCCGTCGTGTGTTTGAAGGACGAGAGTTAATTGTGTACACAGACCACAAACCGCTGTGTAATTCATTAAATTCAAACAGCAAGTCTGAGACGCCCCGCCGAACAAGATACCTTGAATATATCGGACAGTTCACGTCAAATATTCAACACGTAGCCGGCCAAGACAACAAAGTCGCAGATGCACTATCACGCGTTGAAACAATAACATGCCCGACGCCACTAGATTACACCGAGTTAGCAAGGAAACAAGACCAAGACGAAGAATTAAAAATGCTAGCAAACAAAGGAAAGTACATATTCAAGAAGATCGCAATTCCCAACTCAACCACCAAACCAGTTACCTGTGAGATGTCATCAAGCACTGCTCGTCCATATCTGCCATCAGATTTTAGAAAAAAAGCATTCCAAGCGATTCACGACCTTAGTCACCCGGGCATAAGGGCGACTAGGAAGCTAATCACTGCTCGCTACTGGTGGCCCTCCATGAATAGCGACGTAAATGAGTGGACTCGATCGTGCGACGCGTGCCAGCGTGCTAAAGTGCAACAACACACGAAGACACCTATTGCGAGTTTCCAACAAGCAAACAGACTAGAACATGTGCATATAGATATTGTTGGCCCGTTACCTATCTCTGACGGCTATCGATATCTACTGACCATGATAGATAGGGCTACCAAATGGCCCGAAGCCCTTCCATTAGAAGAAATAACCGCAGAAAAGGTTGCTAACGCGTTTTATGAAGGTTGGATCGCGAGATTCGGTTGCCCAGTAACCATAACCACAGATCAAGGGAGGCAATTTGAGTCTGACCTATTTAATAAATTGATGCAACGCATGGGAATTCACCGCACCCGCACCACTGCCTACCACCCGCAGTGTAACGGCGTGATAGAACGATGGTACCGCTCACTCAAAACGTCACTCACCGCAAGGCTAAATTCAACAACATGGTCGCATGAGCTACCTACAGTGCTGCTGGGACTACGTGCTTCGATAAAAGAAGATGTAGGCGCAAGTACTGCTGAACTACTCTATGGCCAAACGCTGCGATTACCCGGAGAATTCTATGAAGAATCTACAAAACATCGCGATACGATTTCAAACTTCATGAATAAGTTGAATGGAGCGTTAAAAAAGGCCCAGGCGCAACGCAATTCTAACCAATCCCGAGCGACATTTATTCACGATGATCTACATAAATGTTCGCATGTTTACCTACGCAATGACGCATCAAGAAAACCCCTAACGCCGACGTACACTGGCCCGTACGAAGTAATCAGTCGCAAGGACAAGTATTTTACTATCCAGTTACGCAATAGATGCACCAACATCACTGTTGACAGACTAAAGCCAGCTTTCCGGATCAACACCGAGTCAGAAGCACCAGTCACAGATACGTACGCATACGTCACAAGATCAGGAAGGATATCGAAGCCCTGCGTACGTTTCACTAGCGGGGGAATGATGTAGCAGCTCATACTTACGTATAGACATACAATCAGAGGAGCGCAACCGGCCGGTCGCCACTGTGCGCCCGCACATACTAAGTTGCCGAGGTGAAAGGAATGCGAATCGGTCGGCTGTATCATCACGCTCGTACAACGTAGGGAGCGCGGCACAGTCTACCGACATTGCCGAATTGTGTTAGTCTTAAGTTTATTCATGTACCTTATTTATTTTGATTTCTTTAAACTAAAACTGTATATAAGCATCGTTTTCTAATACATGACACAGATCGTTATTCGCCTTCTTATTTAACACAACCTCCCCTAAATCATTACCAATATCCCAAAATATGAATCTTTAATCATAATCAGCTTGGAAGGCATGACATCAATATCGAGAAGGGTGATGACGTAATCTATTGGGGACCGATAATGAACAGATCTCCAAGTTGGGCCAGTAATTCATCAGCCATGTCGTCTGCTCTGCGGTAATCTAATTCATCAGGCCCTTCTTTATTGTGTTAACAAGTATCTATAGTGAATCAATCAATTGTAAGTTTATTATTAAGTTGGGTTTCTGAAATAATTTTTCAAATCACTTAGAATTTTATCTTAATTTAAAAGAACTGCCATAAACGGTACGCCAATACTTAGAGTGACTAAGTTCAAATATCTGGGGCATTTTCTTGCCGACGCGACGACCTCAGTAACCATGATGACATTGAGAGTGAACGTAGGGGTCTGGCGGTCAGGGGTAATATGTTGGCACGGAGATTAACTCGGTGTACTGACCAAGTTAAGATTACGTTTTTTTTTCGTTTATTACCAGAGCTTTTACACCGGTAATCTTTGGGTCAACTACTCAAAGGTCGCTGTTCTACGCGTCCAATATAACAATGTTTTTTACGATGCTGTTGCGACTGCCTCGTTATTGCAGTGCCTCAGATATGTTCGCGGTAACCCATACAGCTGGATTTTATGCTATCATCTGCAAAAAAACAACCTCACTCCTGAGCAGAATAAGAGGCAGTCACAATAGCATCCTGAAGGCTGTAGCGGCAGATACTTCCTCGGGCATAATAAGGCAATTTTTGAGAAGATTTATAGCCTAGTTTCCATTTCCACTGTATAGGTGGTGGGTGGTCTTCTCATTAAATTGGTCTTTAGTTTAAGTTACTAACAATAGTGTTTTAAGTGCAAACCTTTTACTAAAAATTTATGGATCTCTTAGATATCCGAATTAAAATTATTTTATTTTTATAAGAAGTCTTGTACATCATAATCATCACTATCATTTTAAATCCTCCTAGACTCCTAGACGATGATTATTTTCGTGACATTTTCAATACATTTACGTGTTTAATCGTTGCTTACATTCTACTATTAATAAAATTCAAAGCGGCTATTTATAAGCAAACTCTCATTAATTGATAGTCAATTTATGACAAATTCTTAAATTAATTGTCGATTGAATAATTGATAATCAATACACAGTAAAGCAAATTGATTATTATAACTTGAAAACATGGCCACTGGAACTGTAGTCACGTTTAATTATTTTACAATCAATATAAGTACTGAGTTGATAGTATCTATAAATAATTGATAAATTTTCAACAAATTAAATTACATTTTTGGTCTGACAGATGATGGATTAAAGTAGTTTACAACTGAATACCTGCTAAAGTTCTTGTTGCGAAAGTTTTTCAACAATTTGTACGTAATCGGAGTAATCTCCAAATTGTTCTTCAATATACATACTTATGTGTAGTAGGTATTATCTATATATACCTAAAAGGAAAAACTGACTGACTGACTGACATCTACGCAGAGTCGAAACTACTGGGACTAGAAACAAACATTTTTCACACAGCTTCCTTTATAAAGTAGGAAGAAGGATAGGAGGGAGGGGAAGGGGGGGATAGGTAGGGATTAAGAACGGTTTTTTGGAAATTTAACTTTCAAGGGGGTGAAAAGGGGGGTTTTTATTTTTCTGAAAAATGTTATTCCTTGAGTTAATTAATTTGAATCTTGTTACAACCTAACAAAAAGTACTACGCTTGCATGAATTCACGATACTACTCATAGGATTTGGATGAGGCAGACAGATACTTTTTATCCCAGTAGTACATTTTCGTGGGATAATTTCAGACTACCACGCGAGCCACGCCACAGGAAAAGCTACTGTAAATATAATACAAAAAGAAGTACTTAATAATACTAATTAAATATCTTGAATTCCTGTAAGTCTTATAGACTTTTTGTTAGGTTACTGCTCAGAACTGGTGCACAACGTGTCGTGAACATAATACCGTCTTCACAGTCATGTAAACTGCACCCGTGCGAAGCCGGGGCGGGTCGTTAGTTTATAACATATACCTAAAATAGTGTGTCGTAAAGGGCGATTAAGAGTTTATGTCAAGAGGATGGATTGTCCTCTTGGGGGCTATTAGCAACATACCGTGATTACTAATCCATTTGCTAACTATGACGTGAGTGGAATTACACTTCACATAATGTGACTGTCAGATATAATGTAAAAAGACTGTCCGGTACAAAAGTCAGAATTTGCAAAAAAACATTTGTATGGAAAAACTTGTATCAAAATTCAAAACAAGAAACTACCTAAACTTATTCCCAAATAAAAAAAAAATGTAACGCGTATTCGTTCAAAATCTGAAATTCGATTTTCTTGTTTATTTTCGGCCAATCTATCCACCGTGAAAAGTAGGTTGAAGTCGATCATTTCCTATGAAATGTTGTTTCCGATTTCTGACTTTTCTAGTACTCAAAATTCAGTTAGATAGTTTTTTTATCCTTATAAGAAACAGGATCGATTGGCATCAAAAAAAGTTTTTGTGAAAACTGCCCATTTTCTTATTGTAAACTAATTTTTTTTCAATATCTGTGAATGCAGATCAATTGATCTCAAAAAGTTAAAGACAGTCTCCTAAGACCATTTTCTTGTAGCGACAACGGTTAAGGTACCTACCTGTCCTTACTGCCCCATCTCAAAAATCCACCCTGTATAGTCGATGACGGGTACCCGGTGGCGAATGTATAAGTTATTAAGATGTGTGAAAGATTTAATGCTTTGCCGGATCCCCGTCGCTGATAACCCGTGCCTACTAACGGGAATCGGAGCGTGTGAAAAGGTGCTTAGGTTCAGTAGCTGATACGAGTATACATTGCCAGAATATACGAGTATTTTATAAAAAAATAAACACTTACATTATGATACCATGATATCCTATGTTCTCTAGGGTTGGCACGCACCGAGCATTCGAAGTACACGTCGTCACCTTCCTTGATGTCGTGTGGATTGAGCGTTGATCCCAGTGATAATGATACCACAGGTGGATCTACAAAAAAAAAAAAAATTAGTATATTATAAGAGTTTGTTAGTAAGGTTTCTAAACACTAAAAGTTGAAGGAATATTCTGCATAAGTACTATTTTCTAACTGAACAGACAGCTGTGCTGCTGGGGAGTTTGTTGCGCCAGTTCTTCTTTCCAGCTAAAGCACTAGGAAGTGGTGAAGGGTGGGCGTTTTTGAGGGAGTGTCTTATGTAATTTTGACGTTCGACAAGTGCTGATTCTCAGCCTAGTTTGACTTTTAAATTTTGAATTCTTAAGAAACTAGCGTCACATTCTACACATAATATAATATTTTTGAGACTTGAGTAACGTGGTTGCAACAAGCACGTTGCTGATAACTGGCTGATTAAGGGCCAACCATTCAAAATATCTCATAAAAAGGTTGAGCAAAAAATCGTGAGGAAACAGGCATGACCTAGAATCAAAATTTCGAAACTTGCCATCCAGAAACCACACTGGGACCGCGTGGGTTATTACGGCCCGCTCACAAACTGAAGGCCTGTGTCCCAGCAGTGGGAACGTTATACACTGATTATGCTTATCAATGATTAGCATTAGCTACGTTATTCAACAAAATATCCTGGTATATTAATCATGAGGAAACCGGCATGTCTGAGAGATATTACTCGACGGCATGTGAAGCCAAGTCAGAGGCCCATGGACGGCTTTAAAACTCTGACACCAGGTTAGTCACTAGTCACACGAAAAGAAGAAGAAGAAGAATTGGTATGTAGAGGTACCTACAAAAAAAAATTGGAAGTAGTATCAAAGTAATTGGTAAAAAAAACTGTTCCTTCCAACTGTACCTTCCAGTGTATAAGTAGAATCGAAGAATTGCGGGCATAGCGCAACTTTTTTGTAGGTACATTTCGAGTCGAGCATAGAGGGACTAGACCAAAGGGTGACTAACCGTTCTAAAACTATGTCTAAATGGACATAACGAAAAATTACAAATAGATGAGCAGATTGAAAACAATAATCACGGATGGAGCAGCTAAGTACTAAATCATGTTGTGATTGTTGCGGGAACGATCTGCGGTTTGCTCTGTAATCGCGGCTTAGAACACGTACCTGGGCGAAGTGTAAAACATTCCTATCAAGGTACGAAGTAATATTAAATGGGGAGTAGTGTTAGGCTAGTTTGAATACAATTAAGTTTTTGGAGTTAATTTTTGTTCAGAGGACATGAGAAGGTCGGCGCATCACATAATATGCACAGTCATGATTCACTGCGGGGAAAGCGAGAGATCTCGGTGTACCGAACTCGCTATGAAAATTATGGTGTTACACCTATTTTAATACAGTCCCCTAATCTTTTATTATAAAGTCCCGATTGACCCCATTCAAGAATGAAGAGGGGAAATGAAATAACTTGCTGGCATATTACGATATGCTCAAGCGATATTATATTTATAAAACGTCTTTGGAAGTAATCTTTCATCCCAATTAAAAGAGTATGATAAGATAACAGCGAGAAGTATGGAAGATAAATACATGTTGCGCCGACGTCAAAAACATAAATTGGAATTTGGAAAATTATGGTGATGAAGGAACAATAAGGTTTTCTTCAGAAAATTTACGTTAAAAAGAATAACTTCAAAGCTTTGATTTCGTCTGTTAAACTCCGTTGTTTAACCGACAAAATTATTTTTACTTTTATATTGGCCAGGACAAAGGTCTGCCATTATTGCCGCTCTATTTCCGAGCTGTCCAAGGTTGGAAAGCGTTTTTACTCCAGGTGAACACTTATCTGCGGCAAGGAGCGGGCGTTGACACTTTATTGGCCATTAAAGACCTATAACGACGTCGCCCCGCGGCCTGAGGAAACGCCCGTTCTCCAAATAAACATTTACGATTCCTCCGTTTAAATTGTTGCCAAAACGATTCGCGCCGTGAGCGGCGAAATTCTCCCCGCTCTAAATGCGTTACGGTTCGCCGAGCAGAAGTAAATAGAATTTATTTATATTTGGAAATTAATTTCCTCTGTCGTAATAGAGTCAGCACGTTTCCTGACTTTTCAGGAATTGACCGGCCCGTCGGGGAATTAGTGCCTTGATTGAGTGATCAGACTGTCTGCCGGGGGTTAACAAAAAGTTACGGGCGTGAGAATACGCACGTGCAAATAATCGCGCTCAATAGTCGTGGAGTAGATGACTCGTTTACGCATAAATAAATTGGCAAGTTATGTCCTACGATTAGAAAGTAAACGCACTGGCTACGTTAAGCCGACTTAATCCCTTAGAGCGTTTTGCGATCCGGATCCGGTGGCGGGGAGGGGTCGGTCGCTCCCACTAGTCCGAATTAGTTTTTGGCGAGTCCTCAGCGGATGTTAAGTGTTGATGTTGTGTGCTCGCCAGCGCTAACAAGGTTTTAATTACGTTTTACTGAGTTTCTCATGTTGGCGCATACAAGCTTTTAATATTGTTAGATAGGTTGTTTGTTCCGAAATGTTGACAGGGCCTGTTACGTGTTAAATGAGTTGACTAAATTACGCGCTCGGAACCGTTTAAATAGATATATGTCGGGCCGTTGCTAATTACGGTTGTTAATTAAATAACATTTATGATTTAGGCAACAGCTCAGCTTTGAGAATAGGAGCTTTCATAAGCAGGTGAAACAGATACAGGTTAATAATTAAGTGTTGGTATTCCCAACCCTCATCACTTCATAATCCATTACGGCGAAGCATCTTGTGTAGTTAATACCACAAGGACAAGCTCAGCGCTGTAACATCGATGTAACAGGTAAACATGGCATGTCAAACTGTAGCAGAACCATGGCAGACAAAGCCAAATTAATCCTTCAGACAGGAAGGTGTCACCGTGGAGTCGACGGCGTCGAGTACGCCATGCGTCTGTGAGTCGCCTGCCGCAGACTAAATTAGACGGAATTAGTTCCCAACAAGTTGGTATATAGCGCAGGATAAACTGTCAGTGAGCAAAGTTCCGGCGGGGACACATCGCGAGTCCCCCGGGCGGGCCGCGCCGCGGGCTTTGTTGTGTCACGCCGGCTTACGGTAACCGACACGTCAGATAAGTACCAAGATAAGCACATTACATTAACGATGTACAACCGCTACATGAATACGTTTTACTGTGGCGTCGTCCGCCATTATAAATCTTTTTTACTTACATCAGTAAAATGGGGTAGTTTTTTTTAAATGACGCCGCTTTTTTCTAAAGATTTTCAAACCGTATTTTAGTGTTGAGATTTCGTTTCATTGCTTTGGTTGAAGGCTCCATTATAAAACTTGAGATTAAGGGATGACGGTCAGATTTTAAAAGATAAAAATATAAGTCCGATCATTAAAATATTATTTCTGAAAACGTTGTTAGTAATTACTTTATTTAAATTAAGTGCTTTATATTACTTAGCGTCTTGAAGAGAGACTTTCAGTAGAGTAGATCTTTCTTTCAGATTTCTCTAAAAGAAAACGTGACTTCAAGGAGTTATATAAATTAAAATGATGTAATTTATGTTGTTATGTTTACATTTGTGGGACATGTTTCAATTACACATATTTTAATTAAGAATGTACGATGTTGTATTCGGTGAAACGGTAAGTACGCACGTGGTTTCCTTAAGACGCAGAAATATGCCAGCGACCTTGAGTGGTTAGCTTGCGTGTTCTGTACTGAGCTCACGCAACGCGTCGTACGGCCAGCCAGTAATAGGACTCGCCCATCAAGCAGCGCTGTCCCCCCGACCCTTGCTCGATAACGATGCGCCAGCCCGCGTTTTTGCTGAGCCTGTAGCTTTAAATTCTCCTGATAATAATAATGATCTATCCTTGATCCAGCCTGTCCCTCTTGCTGTCCTCCCCCCAGCGAACGCCCTAAGCCGAGGTTCGTACCCCACAGGGGGTGTCCTTAGCGAGCGTTCGCCTAGTTTTAATTTAGCTTAGTTTATGCCCTGGCTGGAGGCTTTGAGTTCTTTTAGGAGCTTAAGACAGCCACAGGAAAGTCCGGTAAAGCAGCGAGTACCTTAGTGGTAACCTGCGAGATGCCCTAGTCCAAAAAAAAAAAAGCGGCGCTGTCCCAAATTAGACGCATTAGTAATTTATTATACATAAAACAAACGGTGTTTAATGAAACACGTATACTAAAAGATCAATAATTAAATTATCTTTAAAATGGTGAAGGTTTCAGAAAAATACACTTGATAGATTTTGCGTGATTCTCACCTTTTTATCCGCGTTAGACTTAACTTTACAAATTAATTTCATTATGTAATACTTATAAACATAATCTTAAATATTCCTATATTAAGTTATTAAAAAAATGCTCTTATTTAACATAATTTTTTTGCAAATCATTAAAACTACTCGTTTAGTCGTGATCTTCAGTATAAAATCATTAAAAGTCGGTTATCTTCGCCTTAACTCGAGACTACGAGAGTTTCTGCGTTTTCGGCTGACTCATGTGATTTCCATTGTAACAGATGTCCCCACGGTCTTCTAAAAGAAGGTTCAATAATTATATTTGAATAAATTATCTTCTTAATAAAGTCGTAGAACTAACAAACCAATTTCAATTAACAAAATTGATCCTAATTCCAAAGCGTCCAACTTTGTAAGTAAACTTTCGGAGTCAAACAATACCCAAACGATTCCTCTTTGACGTCAGACGTACTATTATATTTAAGGAAAATGATTAATATACCTAATGGATATTGCTCTATTTCAGGCGGAATTTATTTAATCAGCTCCAGGTTTGACGGCAGTATGTCATACATGCTGAACTGTGCTTAAGTAGCAATGATAATTAAGCGTTACGATGTCGGAGATGTGCAAACTGGTTAAGCCGAGCTCCTTTATTGCTTACTTTGTAGCAATATTCGTTTAGGGAACGGGTCTTAACGAATTAAGAAGTTCCGCTAATTGTGTCATCTTACGGAGATGGAAATGTTGATTTGTACAAACAATTACGACCCATTTTCGTCTTATGACGTAAGCTCTCTGTGTAAATAAATACTCTCGTCTTCCTCTGTACGTAACTCCCTCATAGTAAAATTCAAAAAGTTCGCGTATGTGAACTTCTCAACGTTGAACGTTGAAATAAAAGGCATCTAGAAACAAATAAAAACTTGGCTCAACACTCGCAAATAAAAGGAAGGCACTATCACAAAACTCCAAGTCGGCAAAGAATTTTCAGATAAACGACATTATTTCATAGAGATCGGAATTTTTACAACATTTAAGTGGAAAAGTAGATAAAGTTTTTCACCAGATTTGGTTTTATAAATAGATGAGATTCGAAAAAAGGATTGGTAGGTAAGTAGGAATTCTCTGAAGAAAATATTGAACGTGGATCAGAAGATTGAGATCAAATAGATCTCAATCTTATACCATACAAAGAAACCTCCGGGAACTATAAATTAATATTATTGATTTATGAAAATACCGTACGAAAATATTATATTATGCGTATCACACAGGACAGAGGCGGATTAAAGGATTGGTGCGGTAAAACGCGCGCAGAACGAGAATGGACAGGAAAATGTGTCATTTGCCATGAAATCCCTCCATCAGCCTTGTGTATTAAGGACGCTCTATGATAAGACAATAAAAGAGAATACATTTCTCACGCAGGCATACGCCATTATTCGCCTCGTTGGGGTTGGATTATTTCGGAAGCATGGAGGTTTTAGATGCAAAATGCACACTTCTTTTTATTTTTAACAGTCGGGGGATAAATATAACTTCCCAGAAGGCTTTTGGCGCTCGAATGACGATGACACTTACACGTGACGGGGGCACTGTTGTGATTTTTTTTAGGCAGCGTATAGAGTGCCACTAGCGGCACTCTATCCCTATTGGATAAAGTGCCGCTACCGGCACTTGGAATTGCATTGTGATTGTCACTGTCACTAAGTCACGTCACTTGTTATTTTGTATGATTGTTAAAGAAGTGTGAAGTTATGATTGTTTGGTTAAATTGCAGTAAAACACCACATTCTCAAAACATTACATTCTCTTGTGCCTAAACGGACCATGGCACTCGCCGGCCGCTGCCGCGGCACCGCTCGCTACGCTCGCTCGGCTCGTGCGTAGTGAGGTCATAGTTCTAACCTAACCTACCTTTTAGCCATTTTCATTTGCTAAGCCAAGGGATTATAGCACTTAACTTTAGCCGGCTATAGATGAAAACAAAATAACAAGTGAAAGTGACAATGCAATGCTTACAGCACTTTAGCCGGGCCTAGGTAGCGCCACTAATATGCCGCAATTATTCTAGCGGCATACAATCTATACACTTTTTTTTGTAATATGTATTGCAAAAACAAGATGGCGGCTTAGTTCCGATTTTGGTCGCCCACCTTAAGATAGTAGGTATAGTATTTTTATATCACGAAGTGACGCGCACTTTACATGTATGTAAGCCTCTAAGCGCAGGAGCTAATGGCTTAGGGCGCGGACACAATGTCTACGGTACGGCATGACTGGCCACCGTATAACGACATGACGCCGCTACCGGGAGACGGCACGGTTCCGTTCCGCGGCACGGTGCCGGGTATGGTGCACCGCCGTTTTGTTGTTCCATAGGCTTTCTGAACACGTATTGCTTTTTATACGAGGTACAATCTTGGTTAGTAGTTCTTCAAAACTTGATATGGACATTCTAAAATATTCGTACAATTTTTCATCACCACATATATATTTTCAGCGCTTCATATTTTCTCTCAAAATGATCTCCATCCATATCTTTCTCTAATGAACCATTCATTAGAGAAAGATATGGATTCATCCAATATTTTCTTGGATAATGTTTTTTCTTCATTCGTCGCCTTAGTAATAGGAGTAGAATAATACGCCTTTCGCGGTCCATATCAAGACAAAAACTAAATGATGGTTGCTGCCTTGTGCCCGCGGTGCACCGTACATAGCACCGTGCCGCGGCACGACGCCGCCGCGCCGTGCCGTCTCCCGGTAGCGGCGTCCTGCCGATACACGGTGGCCGGTGCCGTACCGTAGACATTGGTCCACGAAGTCAGAAGCGTGGGTGTGTGTGCACACATTCACACCGTGTTTGTACACTTAGTTATCACAAGTAGAGTTCGTGTTGCTTTGTGAGATAAAAATATTGTACTCAATTAAGCACAACAGCTTACCGTTACCTTTACCTAAGGGAATCGAATTTTAAACATACGTAGTTAGGTAACATGCATTAAGTACTTACACACAACATCTAGTTTGAATGAGTCTTCAAGGCTCTGCCCCGGCAGTGCGTTGTTGTCAGCTTGACACTTGAGCTGCACTCCATCATCTTCTGGCAAAGGCATGAACTGGACCTGACTGCTCACCCACGTCTCGTTCATGGCTTCCACTATCTATGAACAATTAGCCACCTATTATATATTTTATGAACTAAAAAAAATTGACTGCAATCCTTGTAGTTTCACGGTCGTGTTTGAGTTGTCTACACCACGATACGTGACATCATGCAACTAATAATCTGGTAATTGTTGAACTGCCAAAAATAAGCTGTGACACAGGATGCGAATGTGATTTTGGTGCCATTTGACAGCAGCGCGATGACACCAAAATAAAATACAATCGACGACGTATATTAAGTAACCTAATCCGCTTTATTGTTCTTAAAGAGTCATAAAGAACCCTGTTGAAAATAGACACGTGTTTATCTCTCAACGAGACACACACAGCGCCCGACAACCCCTCTAAGGGTTACACAGCACCCGACAACCCTTAGTGTGAAGCTCACTCTGCGTTCGGCGCTTGACGTGGCAACACATCGTGTTCGGGTACGCAACAAGTCAACCTCGTTGAGAGGTGAAACACGTGTCGATTTCTTACAGGGTTCTTTATGACCCTATAACAACAGCTACGCGGATTAGGTCACTAAATATACGTCGTCTATTGTATTTTATAGTGGAATTCTGCAAAATCATGCACGAGTCAATTAACTGCCAAAATCAAATTCGTTAAAAGTAAATAAACATTGCGTTGCTTGCAAAAGATATCTAGATAATTTCGGCTAATAGTGAAGTCCTAATTAAAAGCGATCGGATCGGATCATGGCGTGTGTCACTATTTGTTCGGTGAACCTGAACGCATGGTCGCGCTGTCAGAGGGCGCTTTCTGATTTTACGTACAAGAATTGACATAGTTGACATTTGACATAGTTCGCGACTCGCGCACTCGCGCGACTATATTGCTTTTACCTGAATAGGACGCGGGGAAGAGAGAAATCTGGTTGATTCACAGTGCACGATTCGAGTATTTCAACATCAACGCATGGGTGGCAAAAACATGAATTTATTTATGACTTCACCCAAAAATTAACGAGCTACTAAAAAACGACGCCTACCTTTCCTCTTTTAAATTTTCTGTTATCCTTGTACCAGGTGAGCTGCGCCGGCGGCCGGCTGCCCTCCGACACGCACGTCAGAGTGACGTAACGTTCCGACGATAACCTCGCCGGCTTGCTCAATATCTCCACGAGCGTCGGACGCACTGCGAAAATTATTCACAGTTAAAAAAGTTTCAGCCTGTTTTTGCTGGACCAGAGTTTCAAAATTCAGGGACATTTTTCTGTCATGTTTTTAATTTAGCGTACCTAGGGTAGCAGTTATCTAGATTAAAATATTTTAGCACAAAAACTTTTATCACAGATTTCTTAATGATTCAATAACTGAAAAGTTAACCAAAGTTTTTTCGAAATTCCTGCTGAAATAATAATTAGAAAATGTTTAAATTGTACGGTAATTTGTGTTCACGGAAGTGTAATTTGAACTCTCAATTCAAATCGTGTATAATTACTACTTGTCGCCGATTTTCAGGGAAACTGTTTTACAGTGAACTTAATTGTATGCTAAGGTTGTTAGAAAATTGGATTGGTTTAAAAAGTAACAATGAATGAAAACGTTGTTATGACTAACAAGTTACAGAGGTACAATAGGATAATAGACACTCCAAAGAACCCATTATAGTCTACAATTTTATTTCACATTCTGGTACTATATTTTTTTCAATAGGTAATAACGAAAATCACAGCATAACAAAGAAACCTTCAACCATAAAACAACTTTTAGGGCGACATTTATAAACGTTACGTACTTTGGTTAAGCGTTATTTCCGTCACTGTCACACAAATGCAAGATACACAACAACAACTGCAAGATAGAGGCGGGAACATATCTTCACCAAATCACTTGCTAAGTAACGTTTATAGATGTTGGGTTTAGAGTCGTTAGAATCAAAACTTATTGACAGACCTTCCGTTTTTTGCAAGGGCCCTGAAAAAACCATGATAAGTATAATTTACGATACCTAATAACAACCACCACACGCACGAGCAAACTATGTAAGCGTTTTCGTCATAAAATATAGGAAAAAATATATTCGTCCCTAGCTCTCGCTCCATAAAGCTGAGGCATGTAAAATTTTAATGGTCTGTGGTCAATGTGTTGACCACAGTACGTCATAACTTTATAAATTGTGGTCGTCGTTGATACTGGCTGCAAGTAGGTTCGTGTTCACTATATTGTGACGCCGTAATATTTCATATCTACATGCAAGTTTGTGGCGACGAGGCTATGTTAAACTTGTCAACGTTTGGTCGAGCTTGATATTAATAATCTTTGAAAGATATCGCCATTTGTAACGCTTACGTTATTAAGAATTGATTATACTTTTGTTTTATTATGATTCTATCTGTTATTTTTTTGTAGTGGGTCTGTAGGTATTCAATTTTAAGATATCACTGCTTGTCATTAAATTCAATACGAGTAAGTTTTGAAATTAGGTAATTTATACTATAACCCTACAACCAACCTACGAGGGTTGTTCCCAGAGGTCCAAGAATCTATTGTTCTTGAAAAATGAATATTCATACTTCAAAACGAGTCCACAACATTTTAAAATATAAAATATTTTCTTTCCTTACGGGTCCATGAGAATGTTTGGTACAGTCAGCAGTAGAAGCTTGGCTACGAGATAAATGTTTATTATTTCTATGAAATAAAACAATTAATGTAGATAACTATGAGCTCTTTACTGTATCACATGAATGGTCATAACCAATAAAATATCACAGTTTTAAATAATTATAATCTTAGACTAAAATAGACTTAGGTATTTAAAAAATCCGTTTCAGAATAATCACAATAAAGGCTTTTGCAGACCAGCGCGACTTGTCGCGCGACGCGACACGAACAATACAATTTCTAAGAAAACTTCACGGTATAACAATAATCGGTGTCGCGTCGCGCGACAAGTCGCGCTGGTCTGCACAAAGCTTTAATCATCTTAATCTTACAATAAAAAAATAGACTGAAGCGTTATAAAAAATCACAGTTTCAAAATAATCACATTAAATCATCTCAAACGTAGACTAAAATAGACTTAATTTTATATAAATCGCAGTTTCAGAAGAATTGAGATTATTTCTTTTTTCTTAGAAGAAATTGTTTTTACTGACTGTACTTAGGATAAATCTTGTGGACCCGTTGAGAATTCATTTAGGAACATTTAAAACATTATTATAATTTTTCATGGACCCGGTGGGAAAAGAAGAAAAATAGAATCGTGGACCTCTGGGAACAACCCACTATGATAACAACAGACAACTTTTTTACACGACACTCGCCATAAAATAATATTCAGAGAATCACAGAAAACTTGTGAAGACACAACGGCGGTTTTATAAGCTTCTTTTATCTACCTTATTTCTGGAAATGTCGGGAACTAAAATTCTGTGCATATTTTGGTCTGAACAAGTTAAGTCAACGTTGGCACGAAACAGGCTGGTGTTCCAAAATACTGTTTTGTTGCCTCTTTACAGTTCGGTAAATAGTCTGTAGGTACAACCAAGAGAATAGCACTAGGGTAAAACGAGAAATACAGGGTGTAAAGGTAGTTTTACACTGGCGAGGCGAGGCGTTGATAGGATGGGCGAAAATTGAAATATGTATGGCAAAATTTCTAACACCAAAAATGGGCAGGGCGTGGATAGAAATTTTGCCATATAAATTTCAATTCTCACCCATCCCATCCAAGCCTCGCCTCGCCGTTGTAAAACCACTTTAAGAGACACGGACAGAAAAACTGTAACCATTAATTCAGTACTGTACGTGATGAATTACGATTAATTCAGACCAACCGGCGTTGAAATGAATCGAGAATAATTTAGAATAAAAATAAAAAAACATACTCCGTTCATAATTATGACAGTATAGGTACTGCACTTTTGTATTGACAAACAATTTTTTTAAATAATCGACGAAGAAAGTCTAGTCTGGTAGCGTCTAGACCATGTGCTGAATTTATGGTTAGAGTTTGCGCGTCGATGAAACACGGTGTAAACACCGTGTATAATAAAATTAGTAGGTACTCACAGTTCATCTCTAGTCTAACAGTCTTCTCCTGCGGGCTGACGAGGTTGGTGTTGGAGGCTCGACACCTGAATGTGGTGTTGAGGTGCGTCCGCCTCACGTGGGGCAGTTCTAACCGGTTCACCACCACATGGGTGTCAGTCTTCTCCCCGATGTACTGTGGCGCTGGTGTACCATCTATCAACCACATCACTGTGGGTGCTGGACGACCTGGTGGATAAAGAATTATCTATAGTAACAGGATAAACGTATTGTTATATAGTGCGTACAAGAGGTGTCATAAATTAACTTCTTGCATTCGCTTGGAGACAGATGTTCCAAGACACGAGACTCCAGAGACGTCGAGCGAAATCACGTGACGTCACGCGAAATTTTACCTAGGGTGCGTTTCCACTGAAGCGGGGACAAGCGGAGCTAAGCGGAGCTAAGTGGAGATGTGCAGGAATCGTCACAGACGAGACAAAAGACGCGATGAGTATTTCAACTATTGTAATTGGTCGATTCTTGTAGGTCTCAGTGGAACCGCACCCTAACACTCGGCTTAAGTAAGGATTATTCGGCCTTAGAATTATTTAGAGTTAGTGCCAGTCTTTCACGGATTTTCAAGTAGCCTGGACCTTTTATGAAAAAACCATTAGCGTAATATCGGTAAGCTCATAATATCAACCAATTAATATTAACTTCAAAAGTTTTTCTATCAATCTGTCTATTTTGTATTCATGTCTAAGCTTCTAGTTATTAGACCTAACTTAAAATTTGGCAGTAAGGATGTTCAGCGCATACGATGTTTTTCAACGCGAGAACCTGAAAACTTTACACGCTACGGGAACTGCAACCAGTAGATGCTATGCACTTAATCATATAGTGCGAAGGCAAGTTGTGTCGCAAACTTTGGAGGTCTGCCAGTGCGCCTCGGAGAATGGCTTGAGGACATATTTCTTGATCGTCCTATTACTTTTCATGACCAGTTATTAATAACTGGAGCACGCTCTACAACTGCAATGCGAAGTTAACTGTGTCTGTTTTCTTAGAAACGTAGTATTTTATTTGAAATAATATAGTATGTTTTGAAGTTTGTTTTAAAATTACTGTAGGTATGTTTAGCACTTGTGAAGAATTATTATGGTTTTTGACTCTATACATAACTTGGACCTTTTTGGAGACGTGCTTAACCGTACCTAATCAAAAAAAAAAAAATTCAAAAGTAATTTATTCAAACTAGGCAGGACAATCAGCACTTTTCGAACGTCAAAATTACATAAGATAGTACCCCGAAATACCTTCCCCACTTCCTAGTGTTTACCTAAGAAGAAGAAGTGGTCCAACCAGAGTTCGTTGGTCCACACAGCTGTCTAATGCTGTCAAATCGTCACGCTGGACAAACAATTGACTGCCAATTGGCAATTGATTCGGTTCTATTGTCACAGCTCAATGGGTCTAAAACGGCCACATTTAGCAATTTCTCTAAAAGTAATTAATTTTCTGAATTCTCAGCAATTCCTCTATGGTGACACATATTGTTTTAACGCAGATAATATTATGAATTGTCACTTTGTGACAGTTTGTGTGATCCATAATATTAATCATAATAATATATTATATAATTCTGCCAAAGCGGCCGTTTTAAGCCCCATGTTGTCGGCAAACTCATTTGTCAATAGAGCCAAATTGAACAACTGTCTCAATACACTTTTCTTAATACTTAAAACTCCCATCCTCTTTCACTCTAGAACGCTTCCTAAAATTAACTTGCTAAGAAGTAGGATGCCTTCATCTTCATCATCTTATCGGCTGATAATACTATGATGGGCATCTTACTTATAGGACATCGAAAATTAATCATTTATAAATTTTCGATGTCCTGTTAATTTTTGGAAATAAATCTTTGTACTTTAGTTAGAATTTTGAATAAAACTTGATATCTTGCTTAATGACCGAAAATCCGACACCCCCGCGTATCTAAGCTAGCACTCATCGACATTTATACAAAGCCGCACTCTTTAGGCCAAAGAACCGCATGGGGTTCGCGACCCGCAGTTTTCCGACCACTGTCATAGGTGATTGACGACATCAATAGGGCAACGCCCTAGCTTGAGAGTCACTTTATAACATTATTCGAGGCACGAGAAATCTAACTTAGTTTAACGAATACTAGTTCCACGTGCGTTTTACATACGAAGCTGTGGAAACTTCAAGTAGTAAATAAATGTTATGTGACAGCATGCAGTGTAGCTATAAAGGTTAAAAATGCATCATATTGCAGCTTGAAATGCTAGTCTTGAAACTGTTGAGAGCTATCTCTTAGAATAGAAGTATTTTCTTTATGAGCGCAGTAACAATGCGCTCTTGACTATGATTGGGGAATATTTTACGGAATTCTTTTATGGAAATAGAGAGTTGAGGAATAATATTTCTTGTAAAATATTGCAGTGTTTTTGACGAACGGTTCGAGAGTTCGTAGTTTCGTTGGAATGTATGTAGTAGAAAAAAAGTGATATATTTTTTTAGATGGTTTATTTTTAATATAACGGACCGCAAAAAAAATAACAACGTTTGTTTGTCCGTTTACCATCAAAATGTGAAAAAGAAACCACACACACGCTTGACATCCTAAAACTATAAAAAAAACTAAAACTAACTTTCTACCGGAAAACTACACACACGAACAATTTCTTTACTCCCTTCGGAACTCGAAAACACCCTACAAAAGAAAAATAACCCATAAAAAGCCCAATAGATTATGGGCCAGAAACAACGTTGAGGCGTCTGTCGTGGGGCGAGGCTGGCAGGCTCTGGCAGTAATTACGTTATCGCGGCGGCCGGTCGACCCCCGCCCTATTGATCATTCTACGTCACTGACTCTTAAACTAACTTGTTCCTCAACTTCTTGCCCAGCTCTTCGCCAAAGGCGTACCCGTACCAGTAGTACCCGTAGTACCAAGGTATTGCGGTAATACGGTTTAGTAAACAAAACATCACAAAGAAATTCTTTGGAGTTATTTGGGGGGAAGCTAAATTCAGTTTCGGTACTGACTTTGGTTAGAATATTAGAGGAATAAATGCACTACCTAATGCCAGTATAGAATATTAGTCAATTATACTGAATTTGAGATTTCCGGCCTCTATTTAAAATGGTTTTAGTCGAAACAAGTTATTTAGGGAGTCGTAATGGATTTCAATAAAAATTCAATGAGCTTTTCCAGTGCATGTCTGTTTTTTTAATTTCATAGTATAAAATGCGACCTAAATAGTCAGAAATAGACTAGTTTTAGAACTACTCTGGTTCACAGGTTACTTTTTCTAAGTGTAGAAAGCGTTATAACAGAACTTTAAACATAAGAGGCAGTATCGAATTTTAGCATTTTCCTGAAATCTTATCATTTTCTTGGGAGCCTAGAGCTACGCACCGGCCTATGTCATCACATTTAAAATAGGTACTGAGAATTTTTATTTACCAGTAGCGAATAATGATAATACGGTAGGTAGGTAGGTATACCGCTCAACCGTTACAGTGGCCATCAGGTGGGCATAACAATTAAAAATCTATTGTGTCTCGTTAATTACACTTGAAGGTCTGACAGTTCACTTAAAAAATTTTCACATCACCACTAAAAGGAGTATTAACAAAAGTCCATTAGGACAGCCATTTTGTGTGGATATCTATTTGTCCGCACATTGGACCATGAAAATGATCTAGCCGAGTCGTTTTGGGCCGACACGGGATGACAACCCGCTAATCCCAAGGGCTATGCATAATTCCGTCTCGAAACATTGAGCGCTTCAGAGGATTAACCGCGATTTACGTATACCTATAAGAAGGTTTTCCTCTTCAATCATATTATAAGTTGGTAACAGAAACTGTTGATCCAACTTACTAACCCTGTTGTTTGAATCTTGTTCATAGTTATATTTCAAACTTTAATAATCAAAGTGCGTAAGTTTTGTTAACTCTCGCAATAACAATATCTGTGTACACAAGAGAAATCGAATGTAAACAGTAATTTAAGATTTATATCAGATTATTCATCTCTATATTTTTTTAACTAGAAATAATGATGGAATGATTAAGATTGAATATCTATTTTGGTATACAAGTAATAAAGTACTGAGCCAAAATATTAAAAAGCCATCAGTCAATTAACTTTACTACTTAGCTTTATTTCGGGCAAGCCCAGTTTTTGAACGTAATGAAGTAATTCGAGTTACGACATTACGGCGGTTTTCCACTCGGTTCATCTGTTTTTAGCACTGCGATAAAAAAACGCGCGAATTTTTTATCGCATGCACTCGTAATTTAAAATTCGCCTGGTTTGATGCAGATTTGACGCAATGTCAACGACGACGTGATTTCTTACATCGCATTTCACACTTTATATTTTTTTGTCTTCTGTATAAATTGTGTGCTTTTTGGTCTGTTAAATACCTAAATGTATTTTCTTTCTTTCTTTCGTTGTGGTAGGCGCGAATTTTTTGAGGAAAATTCAAGCGCGGGCGGTCCGCTCGCCACTCAGTCGTTCACTACACGTAGTAAATTATTGAATGATTCTTTAACCATTCTGTAATATCCGAAAATCTTTTTACCGTATTTCGCAGGTGTATATATTTTATGTAGGAAAATCATGTGTTTATGACATCTTTTGATTCGTCTTTTACGACGTAGGTAGTAACAGGTAAATTATTTTTTTTGTTCTGCTATCCATTGTAGTGCATCTCAGCTGAGATCTGACAAAAATCGTGAGAAACTTTATTCGCAGTATCTGATACATATGATATTGAACATTGATATCTTACTTACTTATCTATAGATAGTACTTAGTTTTCTATAGATAGTGCAATGCAGGAAGACGCGCTCCACATAAACCGCGCGGATAAAAATCGCGCGGTGAGATTTCGCAGTGCGTGCTAAGCCTTAGCTCCAGTTTCGAAACTACATCATTAGGAGTTGATAAGCGAACCTAAAACTCAACGTACCCATTTTCCCGACCGTAACGATCAGGTATCGTACAGTGTAAGCCCTTCGAAATGGGGACGCGATTAAACGAACCTCATACATAAGTATGACATGACATGACTCTGTAATCAATCAAACGTAGGTATAAGTGTGGATTGACATGTGTCTCTTTACTGGCACTGAAGATAATAAAGTAAACGAGGCATCTACTTTCAATTCGTTTAGCTCCCTTTGTTTGTGTGAGACTTTATTTACTTAGTCAAGTATTGTTCCGTCCTTTTTGTTTCTTTTTATACGAATAATAAAATGAACCTAAGTGTAAGTTAGCTAGTCTTTCACAAAGGAATGTTTCTTTATTTTGGTGATATTGGCTTTTTTCATGAAGTCATTGGCCACAAAAAATACTTATTAACTTAATATCTATACCAACAGCAAAACATTGACAAATCGCATTACACCAAAGTCTATTTAATATCCCATACTTTCCGGTATTATCCATAATTTAATTTGTTAATGGAAAAATCAATTCCAACGCTAATTAATCCGTTACAATAAGCCCAATATAATAAAAGCTCGTAGATTGGTACAAAGATAATTGATATAAAGTTTGCAAAATGTTTTGGCGCCATTTTCTGCCCGTTCCCCCTCCCTGCCCCCTGGCGTATCTTGGGGCGATGGATAACTTTACACCGGGTGCCATTTGGAGCCGATCTCTCAGAGAGTGACTTATCGGTAAGTTTAAGAGCGATATATCAAAGTAATCGCTTTAATTTCTCATCTACCACTTGGGGTAGAACTTATGCTTATTCCTTGACTGATACCGTCGTGATTTGTGAACATGTACTTACTTTGATAGTTTTATGTTTGTAATACGGCAAGTGGGGTGATTTTGCGTCGATGTTTTAAGGGATATTTATGGTAATGACTGACTTCGTATCTATCATCATTCTTGTTTCGCTAATGGGGTAAGAGAAACTCGTAATAAAACTAGCTTTTCGCTACGCTCAGGATTCTACTTTAGAATCCTTCGCTACGCTCGGGATTCACCTATAGATTCCTTCGCTTCGCTCTGAATTCAAAATAACGCCCTGGAAGAACAAAATATTACTTTGTAACACATAACAAAATTATATTTTTATGTTTTATTAATAAATTTTTATTTTTATTATTGCGGGTTAACGGGTTAGCCCTTTGTTAGTTATCATACTGTATATCCTCTAACCTAAACTTTTTTACGAAATCAATGTTTGTAGGTTCATGCGGCGGTTGATTTCGTAGAAAAGTTTCATCTGTACTTAAGTTTATTTGGGTTACTAGTTGGGCATCCCATATTAAGCTGAGTAAAATGTTAAAGTTGTACATGATAAAAGATCTCGCTGTACGGTTTCTATATGACACAAACTGTATACCGCCTACACGAGTCGAATATTGAAGTCAAGGTCTTAGGGTAAATGAGATAGTTTTTAATGCCGAAAGTAAGGTTAGGACCCAACGAAACGGGATCCTGGAATGAGAGCGGACCTAACGGCTGTATAGCGTGTAGGTACCTAAGTATACATAGGATAGGGCCTGCTATACTTTGAGATTAACAAAGGATAAGAGAATTGAAAGGACGATATAAGAGCGAATGAATTCACTATGGGTAGATCTAAGTCTTGTTACATAACATACAATCAATCTTCCTAGCCTTTTTCCCAACTATCTTGGGGTCGGCTTCCAGTCTAACCGGATGCAGCTGAATACCAGTATTTTACATGGAGCGACTGCCTATCTGACCTCCACAACCCAGTAACTGGGTAATACGATACCCCTTGGTAAGACTGGTGTCAGACTTTCGGGCTTCTGACGACTCGTAACGACTGTCAAAGATCCACAAATGACAGCCGGGACCAACGGCTTAACGTGCTTTCCGAGGCACGGAGGAGTCTCGGTATGTAAAGATGGTCACCCATCCACTGACCAACCCCGGCAAGCGTAGCTTAACCTGATGGATCGACCCGTGCGGCTTGTTATTACTTAGCCACGAGCTCCTCTTACCTGTTACATAACATACATAATCAGCCTATTAATGTTCCTACTGCTGGGACACAGGCCTCCTCTCTGTGAGAGGGAGTGGGCCGTAATCTACCACGCAGGCCCAGTGCGTGTTGGTAGATGTCACATGTCTTCGAATTTTTGGTTCTAAGACATGCCGGTTTCCTCACGATGTTTTCTGTCTACAATCAATAGCGATCTATCTTTTACTGAAAATAGGTTATTGGGTTTGGCCGTAAGTTAACTTATGTTTCACCACCCCTCGCAGTCTGCCGCCCTGTAATGGCCAGACATATTCATTCAAAGAGCATGCTTATACCATAATTATAAAAACATTAAGGAAGTGGCCCATTTTTCATTATTACTCACCCTATTAAAATAACAGACGATTAATATTAATTAGTATAATAACACCATTACAATAATACGTTTGTTGCCTGACCATATTCTTTCTTGTTCGAAATCTCCCCCATTCCTGCGATCCATTATGATTTATAAATTATTAAAATTAGAAAGTCGATACTTTTTCAGGAGACTCCCGAGAGGTACATCAATAACAGATTAATGTTTAATTTGCATACTCATTTACTCAATGAGAATCAAATGTTATTGAAAAAATATATTTCTTTCTGGACTTCGGAACATTAGATTCAGATATTAAAGACTGGTAGCCAGATTGAATCAATGTCATCTACCTAGTAGGTAGGTATATTTTGTCTTTATTTGTATTTTGACTTTTCTATGGTTGATATTTGTACCTATAAGATGCTTCAGGGATAGGTATACGGGGTGGCAGGGACATTGACACGAAAACTGATACCATGGATTCAGTACATGATTCTGAAAAATGCGTTAAAATTATTCGGCGGTTATTAAAAAAAAAAAATCTGCTGTGCCATACATTTTGACCGCGTAGTTATTGCACTTTTCTATGAAACAGCAGATTTTTTTTATAACCGATGAAAAATTTCAACGCACGGGGGTTCAGAATCATGTACTTAATCCATGGTATCAGTTTTCGCGTCGATGTCTTTGCTACCCTGCATAAGTAATAATTAGAGGTCTTGTCAAAAAGTCATGTAGAAAAATGTAATTTGTAAGAAAAATAAAGATTATAAAACATTATTCAGAGAGGATTATGTACCAAAACACTACAAGCTTTTTAAATCCGGAAGCACAGAGTTTATTTTTTCAGTGAGCTTACTAGCGTGAAATTATTTAAAAAGATTAAAATGTTAACTACTTTTCTTGGCTTAATGTAAACGTTCCTTTGAGAAACTCTGGGTGAACGCTGGAGATATTCTATGTATCCTTATTACTTGAGCTAACTATAAATCGGCCTTTGAGTCGGTCAGTAAAAAGATAGGACGATAAACTTTTAAAACGGTTTTTAATGGTAAACTGTAAGAACTAAGTAAGTACTCATCATTTCCATTAATTTCGAATTGAAAATGACGTGTTGTCTGGTCCCCGAAACTATCAATAATTGCAATTGTAGTAATAATATTGTCAATCGCTTCAATTGCATATAGTAAATGATCAATTTGCGCATCAATCACGTAAAAATTGACATTTGCAATTCATCGTCTCGGGGACCATAGATTGTAATTAATTGCCATGGCATCATACGATTACCAAACTGTTTTATCATGAAAATTATCCATTATATCTGTTTCATTATGAAAAGTTCTGAAATAGGTGTGTTTTAAAAAGGAAAACTAGGTTAAATGGTCCAAGCAGTTCACACACACTCCTAGAAAAATCATCAGAACGAAACGGATATTATTTCTGTTTGCAGTTTTGTTTTGCTATTTTCACTAAATTAAGTCAAACTTTAAGAGCGTTCATTTTAAAAGTTGGCAACGTCGCAAATAGCTGCCGAAATATATTTAACTGTTTTGATCTATTTGGCAATATTACTGTATGAAAATATAAAATATCACTAACTAGTGAACTAGAATATTAATAATGAATTGCAATTATAGGTACATAACACTGAATTTGATGTTGCAACGTAAAAAAGGCATTTGAAAAGTTTTCAAATACTTTTTTTTACATCTAAAATTAAATATTTGGTGTTACGATATTAATTATTGCATTTCATAATCAATATTTTAATTCACTAGTTAGCCATATTTCATATTTTCGTACAGTAATATTGCCAAATTAATCAAAACAGCGAAATATTTAATATGTTGCCCACTTAGAATAATAACGCATATTATTGTAAGGTAGCCCACTTTCAGAATGCACGCTCTTAAAAAATATCTACCTACTTAGCTAAAAATTGATGGCGACGCGGTAGAGTAGCTCTACAGTACGGGGTGAAAGTACCAAAATGACCGCTGAAGGTTACACGACAAATATATTCCATCTGGGTACGTAGGTATGATCAAATATGATAATATCCTTACCTCCTCTGACCTCACATACGAGCACAAGTTCGTTGCCCTCCTCCAGAGGCCCGACTACTCCGGACACGTCCCGACCCGACTTGTCATACAGTATCAGCTGATGTGGGGGCACTGAAACAAACAATCATGTTAGTAGACTGTATTTGAATAACTAGAACCTTACATTTTCGGTTAGTAAGTAAAGATTAGATAAATTTTATCTTGATAAACAAAAGAATGAACATGCGCCATTGTTGCGCTGAAAACGCGTTCGTTTTTAACACTACTGCTCACTTTAATGTAAAGGAAAACAAAACATTCTACCAATGCTCGAACAAAACAAAAAACCATTAATAATGGAGACTAATTATTTTTGTCACTAAAATATTATGACCATACAGTTTTCTTCTTCGTAACGATTTTAAATTTCGAATTCACCGGTTTTATCAAGTAAACATCGAATAAGTGCCATTTTGTAATTATTCCAGATTCCATTTAAAACTAACATTTCGAATTCATCCATGAATACTTATAAAAAAAAAATATTTCTGGTATACGCTAGCGGAACATTATTAAAATGAGTATAAATAATGCTAATATTAATGATTCCATCGAAACACGTGCAATTATTTTCCTTTAACCTTCAGTCGTATTTTGGGAAAAACCAATGAAGAGAAAGTGAGCACCGGGAAAACATGCGGGGAGACTTAAAAATGTATAAAAGCCATTAATATTTGGAGGAAGTACACGAATATTTGAATTAAATTTTGATTATGAACTTTGTACTATCTTCCTTCGCGTTTTACTTTATTATGGGAAGACTTAGTAGACAAACAAAAAGTTTCTTTGGGAATTTGAATACGTGACGTGTTCCTAACATTATGTTTAATTTAGGGGTCGCGGTGCATTACTCACGTGATATTTTTTTTATCAACTTTTTAACCCCCCCTCCCCTGGTGATCCGTAGTGAGGTTTTAGACTCCCCCCCTACCCAAAGTCAAGTGTATTTTGTTGGTGCAAAGTATTTAAAAAATATCAGAATATTAAAATTTTAGCTTTAAATAGAAGGAAGAAAAGAAAAATACTTTAGTTGGGGGACCACTTTTCGGTGTAGAATAAATAAATACACGTGCAATCTCACTACACCCCCCCCTCCCCCTTGTGATATTTAGTGCCTTTTTCCGAACTACTTTCACCCCTCCCCCTATTCGAGCCTCACGTGATTTGAAGCGTTGTCAGTCCATTTTTCGTGTTCTACCTTCAAAATAGATTGTTAAAGTAAGTAGAATCGATTTTCGATTTCTAAATTCAAATTCTTCAAGTCACAGGCACAAATATTGAATTAGCAGCATGGGGGCAGATTTCTGCAACGTATATAGTTTACAAACACGGTTGGTTTAATATTCAGTGCATATTGCTTTGAAAGGTGATATTCAGTGTATCCTATCCTATAGTATTAATTGAGCAATATTGGTTTATGTTATATATTTGTAATCACGTTCTCGAAAACGTTTCTAACGGTTTCGATTTCGGGGGTGAAAAATCTAGCTTGGTCTCATCTGGGAAAATTCGTTTTCTTAATTTTTACCCGAGCTGTGCTCGGTCGCCCAGGAACCTACTATTGCTTTGAAAGGTCATGAAGGTGAGGTGAACTATGAGGTCCATAAGTTTATTCATTCACAGAAGTCACTCTCATTTATTCTTTCATCATTGTCATCAGTCGCATTTTGTTCAGCGTTCAAAAATAGATAACGTTTTCTTCGTTTTTATTCTCTCATCTATTCATTATCTTTACGAAGATCACAAACATTGCTATATAGAATAATGCACGACGTGAATAAACCGTCAAACATACGATACGGCGACAAGACACTGAAAGTAACGACGCGGTACACAATAAAGGGACAATACTCATTATGTAGATGCCGGTAGAACATTGCTCGTACAAAGACGAGAGGGGGAATGGACTGCCGAGGTTATTATGTATCGAGAGGGCTGTGGCGGGATAAAATATTCTGTTATTAGCTGTTTTATGGTTCTTTCTGATGTAAGTAGGTGCGACAAAAAAGATTTAAACAAAACGGTTTTGTGGGGTAGGCATAGTTTTATGTGAACTCTTTATTAATAAAAATTATAAAAAATGTCATTTAACACTTAATAGTTTTTGTGATCTGCAAAGAAAATGCAACGCTTTTCCAGTATTTTTTCTCATCATTATGTTGGCAATAACCTTCAAAGTCGCACTCACCAGTCTTTAAAAACGAGTGGTGAGGTCAACTTTTACCATTTACACGTTGAGGTCAGAAGTGAACGTGACGGGATAAAAAATATCCTATGTCCTAACCCAGGGTATGGTGTATCCCTAAGCCAAACATCAAAATCCATTAAGCGTGAAAAGGTAACTGACAGACTGTCTAACAGACAGTTACTTTCGAAATTATAATATTAGTAAGTATACCAAGATCAGAAGTTCCCAAACTTTCTTTTCCGAAGACCACTTTTAAAGTTTTCCTGGTTTCTGTGGACCCCTTTTTTATTTTTTGGGTGGGAAATCATCCAATGACTTCTCCCGCTCTGGGCGGAGCGGAAGGGCGTGTCAGACTTTTACTGACTAAAACCCACCCATGTTCCTTCCCTTGCCTTGCCGGGGCCCACGGTTTCCCCTTGGGACTACCCGCAACCCCGGCAGGCATCGGCCCTAGCGGACCCCGTCAGTTTTGCTGACATTCTTTGAGGCGCTCGTGGAACACGACGCGCCGTCGACCCGGGCCTATTCCTTATCGGACGGCGAGCTGCCCTCTGCTCTCCGTCCGCAGGCCCGCGCCTACGGTGGCCGGAAATTGGCTATCAATTCCCGACGCCCGGGACGTCTCCTACGGCGGCGGCGGCTAGGGCTGGTAGGGCGCGGTCTTTGCCACTCCCTCGCACGCTCCGCCTCCTCATTCGCGAGCATTACTGCTTCGCAGAAGGAGGTGACGGCTTGCCATGCCCTCTCGCTCCGCACCATGGCCTGGACCAGGGCCGGACGCGAGAGGTCACTGCCGCCGATCGCCTCCACGAGGACACGGCGGTGGTCCACCCAAGCCGGGCAAACCTCCACCGTATGCTCCACCGTGTCCTCCGGACGATCCACACAATGGTGACACCCGGGCGTTTCCTCCCGCCTTATGCGAAACAGGTACCTCCCGAAACCACCGTGTCCGGTGAGGTCGGTGGACCCCTTGCTGCTACATTTTTATTTTTTACCATGTTCCCAAAACTCGTAAAAAATGTGCACGTTAGATAATATCGAATATGCAAGTTTTTACAAGTAACAGTGGCTGACCTTCTTAAAATACAAAAAGGAAATGAATGCTATATATATAATAATCAGGATGCTTATTATATCCGACGCAAACTAAAAAAATATTTTTCAAGCTCGTGGACCAAAAAAAATTTGTTAGGATCGTATGAGAACCGTAGCTCCTACAAAAAATTTGCTTGATCTGAAAACTAGAATCTTAAAGCCTCAAAATGCTTTTTTTAAAGTCTCAATACCATTTCTTTATTATATAATCAAAAAATTTGGATTTTTTTCTCCCAATTTTTTTTTGTAGGTTATTATCTGCCTACATTGATAGGTAAAACCAAGCCAAAATTTTTGTTTTTTACTATTGAAACCAGATACATTTTCGTGGACCCCCACTTACAACTTGCGATCAACCATGTTCTTTTCACGCCAACGTAGACCCCGTCGAGTCTCCCGTGGACCTCTGGGGGTCAACCTGGACTACTTTGGGAACCACTGGTATAGATGGTAGCGGTCATCAAGCCACAACTATCACAAAATATCTTTGAGCTTAGCGAGAAGACCCATAAAAAATAAAACTCCTATTTTAAACGAACACTGTTTACCATCACATAAAATGAGCCACAACTATCACAAAATATCTTTGAGCTTAGCGAGAAGACCCATAAAAAATAAAACTCCTATTTTAAACGAACACTGTTTACCATCACATAAAGCTCAACTCCCACCGTGCGCCATATCGCGGACGCACGCGCACGACGCACCGTGGGAAACCTAGCGTGCGTGGTAGCGAAGACGCGCGTTGAACGCGTGCGTGGCGGTGCGTCCTCGTGCGGGCTGGTGCGCGTGCGCGATATGGCGCACCGTGGGAGTTGGCTTTAAAATGAGCCACAACTATCACAAAATATCTTTGAGCTCAGCGAGAAGACCCATAAAAAATAAAACTCCTATTTTAAACGAACACTGTTTACCATCACATAAAATGCAAGCATTAACAATCTCAGCAGCGACATCTCCTCCTCGTACCCGTTATATAACACGACACCAAGACGCCTTCACTTAGCGGTACAAGGAGCATTTACTGCGGCCCCTATCACTTGTAAATGCTTTGTATTACATACCAACCTCTCTCCTAATATATACTATCAGGCAATTGAATAATGCAGCGATGTCAACAATAGGAGCCGCCCTAACGTCAGCACTTTGAGTAAGGTTCACAGCAGCACAAAAACATGGGACCAAGAATTTTGGGGCATGTTATCCATTGATAAACATAGACGTACAAATGGATGTTTGTGGTGGCTTTACATTAACGCTGGCCTTAAAATAGGTAGTCGATTTTGACTTTGAAGCGATTTTCAATTAGATAATGAGTTCTCGCAGGCCGGGATCTATAAACATTACCTAACACGTAATTTGGCTAAGCGTTATTCCTGTCACTGTTGCACAACTGTCAAACTTTAAAAACACAAGGTAAGTAACGTTTTTATAGATCTCATTCTCAATGTTTTGGTTTATTAGCCGAGTCAGAAGCATAGTCATTTCTTGTTAGGAAATAGCGGACCAACTCAGGACACTTTGTCGCCAATAGCTGTAAGTCAGTTTATTTGTAAATATTGCCGGGTCATTGCCCAATGTAAGTGAAATAAAGTGCATGTGTCCATACTCTTTCAAGAAATATAGGCGTAAAGTTATGTAAAAACATAAAAGCTGTAGAAATATGGTAAGATCACTATGTAAATGAAGAAAACCCGAGTCTTCCCTAGAGTAAAGATCCTAGCCGTAAATCGTAGCGTTAGCCCAGTCTAGACCACACTGGCTCTAAGCTAGAACCTCCACAGCTATGCATAAAAATGTATCTTCTCAACTCAATATAAAACATTTACAAACCGAACTCGACCCTCGTAATATCGAAATCTATTCACCACGTGTTAACATTCAGCTCAACAAAATTGATGGTCAGTAGTGCGTCTAAATAAACACTTCAAAAACCGCTAACGTAACATGACAAACATCACTAATTACGGTCGTATAAACAAAACAATAGTTCTGGAGCACGTACTAAGAGGGACCACCGCAAAACCGAATTACGGCCTTTACACTATTGGCAACGAAAGTGTGTCCTCTCCCCCGGAGGCAAGAATTCGGACGGCCGACCGGCTAGTTAGTAGTCATTACAGAGGCAGCCATTCGGCAAGTTGGTCTTCGATAGCGGAATCGGTGGCCGACAAACAACATCCAATTTAAACGGAATTTCATAGGCGACGGCGTCAATTAAACACGACTGTCGGCGTCGATATGACGTTTGTTTTGCCGACTATTACCAGCCAATTTGCTTTTGATTCATTGCTCTAATTAATTGCTGCGAACTTTTCTTTGTAGCGTTTTTCATTGATAAAGGATAGTTCCAAACAACCTGTAACTACTGTTTTTGTAACCTATCGAGGAAAAACGAAAAAGCATTTCCTTCCTCTTTCAAAACGTTACCTTAGCAAATAACGAGCACAACTCAGTAATAATTATAGGCTCTACAAACAATAAATAAAGAACTAACTATCACTACAAGCTATAAATATGTTTTACACTCGAATCATACCGCATCCTGTCCACTTCCATCTCATATATCATAAAGGAACATTGGATACGATCAATTCGCGTGGTCTCCGTTGTGCGATAACGCGTTTGATGCGACGATAAATCGCATAGCTGAGACTACAGCTGAAATTATAGCTGTTGAATTATGCATTAGCCGCAACACGCTAGAGGTTGTAAAAGTGCCTGTCGATGGGTCGAGTCGGCCGGCCGGTAGAGCACTATTTGTACACAAATAGCTCGACTTTATAGCAGGGTTACCAGCCGTACCATTACGGCCGACGATGTCTCGTTTATCATTTTTCGGTCTGTATTCGAATTTTATTTAGTAGTGGACTATTGACTGGTGAGGTAAATGGAGTTGATATTGATGAAACCTGACACATAAGGATTGAATCTATACGGGTAACTGAGGTGTGAAAATACTGTACAATCAATAAAACACAAGTGAAGCAACAGTTCCGAAGAAGCTGTCATACCGTCAAATATTCCGAGTATCGTACAAATACCACGATTCCGTTATTCGTCAGAATTATTCAGTTAACAAATCCATGGTAAGTCTACCATCCCTGTTTTATAGCGGGCCGCATTATACGACTAGGTATACCTACTATATTTTACGAGTTTTCGACACTCCTTAATATAAGTAGAGAATTTGTCCATACGCTACGAGCTATAACTTAAAACCGAGACTAGTTTTACGACAAGCGATTTTCTAGCATATTATACAGTCGTTTGACTCGACTGTTTGTTTTCTTTCTAAGAGAGTCTCCATATTGGGGGACTTAGTAACGGGACTTCGACACGGGATTGTCTGAACCTATTTATTTGAATGTAAATTGCCAAGACGATTTCTAACTATACAGCTAGTACTCGTTTCGAAATTGCAGTAGGTTCAACAAAATTGCATAGCTATTTCGCAAATGTGAAACAATTTAAGTATTCAAAAATATTGTGTAGTTTTATTATACCTAAGTGGGTGTGTATTTGAATGGTGAAACACATGTTTGCATTTAAAAAGTTTTCATATTTTATTTCTTTTAACATATTTCGATAATCTGGTACAGTTTCTGTAAGAAATGTAGTTTAATGTTCTAGGTGTCGTGTTTATGTTGTCTAACATATATTTAATTCTATTTTGGGTCAGAAAAATTCTTATCATCCGTTCAATCTACGATTGAAGTGCTATAATTATGAACAGTTCGTAGACTGACATTTATTACCGGGAGAAGTGACGCAAGTATGTCGATATTTTTGACGTAAATATCGGGTATGTTTGATTGATTGATGGTCGAGCCACTACTTATAAGTGAACACTGGAGCATATCGGATACACGACACAAGTTATATTCATAGCCAGTAAAAAGGCATAACACTTTTAAAGGCAGGTATCCACTTTCGTATTAGCATAAATTTGAACGACACCTCAGTAGGCCCGCGATGGCGGCGCAAATCGTCGGTACATTTCTTGTAGGATCGATACACGCTCAGCTGCTTGCTGCTAACTTGTTTCATTAAATTCAAATTTCGTGTTGTACTTATTAATTCAGGCGAGCGTTTGCCCCGCACGTCGGGCCGCGACAAGGCGGCTGCTTTTTATATTCTTGTCGTCTCCACATCGGCCCGAGGAAGTTTTCGAGAAATTCGAAGACTCTCCAAAAGGGTTCGCTATATCGTATCGCGATAATTGCCAAGTTCTGTTCTGTTTCGCTTCGGTAATCCGAAGTTGGCTACAATATGGCTTTAATTGTATAACAATATTAGTCTTCGTTAACATCCATTGTTAATAAAATAAGCGTTATAACAGATCTTGTTAACACGTTCAATGCGGCAGCATAATTATATACTAGAGATGGGCCGACTATGATTTTGGCCGACTAGCCGACTAGTCGGCTGGAAAATGGCCGACTAGTCGGCTAAGCCGAATAATGCTTTCGGTTGAGTTCGGGTGACTTGGGCAATGTTCGTGACTACGCTTTCGGCTCGTAAGTTGGGCGCGCGCCGCCCGGCGACAAGGCGGAATTTTCGGGACATGATTTGTTTACATTGTATTTTTTCTATCATTGTTTACGTGTGAGCCAGCGTTTCTTGGTGCTTTAATTCAAAACAAAATTGAATTACGTAGCTAACACAGTGTGTATTATTTTATTAGTAGTGGAACTACCATATGGCCTTACCTAATCGCGCATTTGGAACTATTAATACGAGTAAAAAACAGGCCGACTAGTCGGCGGTTTTAGCTGACTAGTCACCGACTACAAATATTATCGACTGTTCGGCTTTCCCGACTAGTCGGGCGACTACTCAGTCCATCTTTAAAATATACAAAGCTTGCCATGAGTGCGGCATGATCTCCATGTTTCTCATACGCAACTTTACCAAGGTGCGTCATGAGCATTTTTTTTCCACATCACATTATCTTTAAGGTTGAATATTTCAACGAAGTTTTAAGATAATATATATATATATATATTTACAGTTTTTTTTTATTTGGTAAATTATAATCACAACCAGTATTTAGTTCTTTTAAAAATTGTCAGAAACAAATGGACAAACGCGACATCCTAATTTCATGAGAAACATTTTGCCATCCCGCATTACATTGTTAGAGCATATTTTAAAGAATATCAATAAAAACATTGAAGTTCTAAAATCAACTAGATTCAATAACCTTTTGGTAGCAATAGGAAGGAACCCTTTCTCTCTTACTTTATTTTAATTAGGTAATGAGGACATGAGATCTTTAAACGTAAAATAGTAATAATTCATATCATGAAGATTTCGTCCCACTGGACTGTTTTAAAAATAATAAAGTTTCGGTCGGTTCTTATTTCACTTATTAAGCTTTAATTCGATCTTTTCATTTTCGTGGCTCATATCGATAAAAACGTGCATGCACGCGTCGACGATAAACAGCAGTAGGTAAGCAAACATAGCGCGTAGTGCGACCACTACACAGTGCGGCTTGAGGTGCTGGTGCATCTCAATATACTTCTGATGCCGCACACAATGCAAAATATTATACTTCTGTGCGTCCTGAACATTATTTTTCCATGCATTTCTTTTAAACAAAATATGTTCTTTTTCAAAACATCTTCACATTCATTTCTTTCACTCTTTGGTATACTCATGAAATATCTTATACAAACCTCCAAAGCACCATGGTGAGAACTGCAATTTTAAGCGCGGTACCTTGGTATACTGTTCATGAGGCATGGATACTTTTCGTTGTAATTTAAAATACGCAAACTTGTGAAGGAGTATCACAGTCAGATTGTACGAAAGCAAAGTTAACAGCTAAGCCGTTTATATTAGAACAATTAAGTTTCATAAGTTCATGTAAAGCAATTCACTTAAAGTTCGCTACATAATCACATTTCTCAAAGTTGAAACTTGGGCGTGTTTCTGTGAGCGCTCGCAACTCCCGCGAAATATGATGGATCCAGACACTTGAGTCGCAAACAAATTTTTGGAAGATTCCTTCTAAGTGGATGCTCATTAGCGTCGTCATAATAATGCCAAAGGAACAATAAAGCGCCTCACGCACTCCTAATGAGTTCCAACGGCTCTATTGACATGGTAAACAGCAAGCAACAAATGTATTAAAACAGGCGTAAACAATGCACATAAGTGTCCAAAACTCCTTCAGGAATGTCGTCTCTTTTGTCTGCTACCTTTTTATATAACCTTCAAAAGCCCTTTGTCCGGAACTCTGATCTAGAAGCCGAAACTTCGGAACAATATTAGGCACATTTCTACTTCCATTAGGCCGTGTTCTGTGAGCGAATTTATTTTCAGTTCTCGTAAGAATGTAAGTAACTTTTCTGTCTCCGGTCTCTTGTCAGTATTATAAAACGTATATCTGTTGCTAACTTTGTTAATCTTTGACTAAAGAATGAGATCTTGACAGTGAAATGTAATAGGATATTGCTATCTCCCTTAATTATGATTGTCAATCATGCCTGCCGAGTGCCCGGAACATAGCCCCTGCGGTAAACCTCAACAATGAGCGATCGGGAGATTAATAACTGAGGCAACACAGCTATCATTTCAATCTAGAAATCTAGATTAGCATAATGAAAGCTAGGTCCCGTAACCTTATTATCAGAACATTAATTCGCACACTATATAATCAACCTACATGCATGTGTTCGAGTAGTTATCTGAACTCGTAAAGAGCCTTTGTTTAAACAGTGTGAAATATTGGTTTGCTGTGCAATACCTTGGCGTGGCACAGCGGTCGTAGAGGCGATGACTTACGATTACAGCACCGCTGCAACTCCCACTTAACTGTTACATATTGCTTCACTTAACTCAAAACCCGGCTCGGGAAAGAATTACGTACGGAAGTGGATCGCGGGCCGCGGACGTGCGCTACACAGACACAAACACATTACACTGCCGACCTTATAAATTGCGCCGTCCGCTAAACGCTAACTAATGAAGCCGAGGTGCATGCTGACCAATTGCTCTGGCGACCGATTAACTACCTGCAATGAATTTTTGAATGCGTTCCAAACGAACTCTGGGAGTTCACCGCTGCGTTTGATGCAACATAATATCATTACAACCTTGACTGACCATTATTTAAAACATTTAATTTATACGTGTCTTAATGTGTGTGTGGCCTGTGCACATTTGATATTTTAATCGCATAATCGAATGAATCATGGCCATTATAATTTGATGCAAAATATACGGTGCGCCAAACAAAATGTAGCGTAAATTCATGCGGAAACTGAACTGGTATTTTCAAGTGGAGCTCGTTTACAATTTAAAATTCCACGATAAACATATGTAGATAAGGGAGGTATAATAAATTCTCGGGTCGGGCAACGCCGACCGACGTACTAGGGCAGTGGAGTTAATAAAATCACTTTGTTAGTCAATTCCGCGTTTTGCACGCCTATAGCCCGATACACACACAGGCCAGTTAATCACTTTACTTTTTGCACGGATTTAACAACCTGCGAAATAAATGTGATATTCCGAATAAAAACTCTCACAAACATGAATAACACGATTAATTGGCTTAAACAACATCTCTTTTCAAAAGTAATTAAGATAGCGCATCATTAATCAAATCACTGAAAGGTGAAAGTATTGAATTCTTTTTGAATAGAACCTTTGATTAGAGGCTTTACATTTCTATTGGAGTCATGAACAAAGCATAAAATTGAGAATAGGGTGTCTGAGCCTGCACTAAAGTGGCTAGGTTATTTCGTGAGCTAGAAGGTTCGGGAGCAGTCTCCAGTGAGATAGTGCGGCGGGTGTCGGCCGCGTCGGCTGAGCACATCGCTCCACTCCAAACGTGATATCGCAGTACATTATTGTAATAACAGCACTCGGAGCTTCTTTGACGGGGTAGGGGTCGTGTGTAACCTCTCATTTTCCTTACCGAAATTCAAAGGAGCTCTAACAAAGCTTTGTTTTGCATCGCTCGCTCGGCGAAAGCCGCTGAAAGGCTGGCTTTTTAGATAAGGTTCTCTTATAAATTTTCAGCATAGAGCAGACATTTTGCGCTAAAGTTTTTCAGTGTGGGAATGCGAACATCTGCTGCGATTCCCATTCTAGTTTGGAGGGTCGACGTTTTGCGGCCGAGTTATTTGCGAAACCGTTTCACTCGTTAGGGGGCAATTATATTCAGACGGTAATTGAAAATGTTAGTTGTACTAGCTTAAGTAGTTTTTAACACGGGAAATTATTGTTTTTGCTTGCAAAACCTGAACACGATTAAAATAGAAATGTTTATTATTAACGTTCTAATTTAATTTTGTGCGATGTATTTTACATTTCGAGTAATATTTAGATGCAGTTATTTGAGGGACGTCAGTTGCTGAGAACTTTATTTATATTTCAAAGTGGGTAATTTATTTTTCGTCGGTTCCAGACAACTTTATAAAAGACTTTAATTTTAAAAGCTCGGTCTTGGCGAGTTGTTTGAAATTGTAAAAATTAAGTTGAAACGAACTGAATTCAATATTTATTTTAAGTGTTGGTATATGAAACTCGAGCTGTAAATTATTAAGGTGATATATTGAAAAAAGGGGTCCTTTTCTTTTTCGTGTACCTTATGAGGTTTAAGGAATAGGGATTCAATATTTCGGTGTATGTTTTTTGACTATATGGTCTAGTATCCTGCAAAAGGAATACACGATACAATGAAATTTTCTCGATACAAAAAAATTGCAAAATTTCATCTATTATTATGTTTTTTTGAGTATCAAAGCGTATCGCTTATGAGTTATTTAATGGAATTTACTTTATAACATAGAGAATAATCATATCAAGTTTTAAGCAAAGCAGTTTTAGTTTTAATAATACTTTTAATTTATAAAAGACGGCATTTGGTTTTGGCACATATGTTGTTTTATTCTGACCGAACACACAGTATCGTCATCTCTTCTTTCGCCTATAAAAAGTATTGTCATCACTTTCGTTCGTTCATAAATCAGTCGCTCGGTGGAGCTCTTCGACGATGAATCTATGTCATTTTTTTCCAGATCGGTGCTGTCAGATGTACGTAATTTGAATAATTATATTTACAGGAAAAATCGAGTTCAGCAGATTAAAGTTATTTTAAAGTAAAATTAGTGTCGAATAGGCATATAAACTGCGTATAATAGAATAAATTTACGTGACTGAACAAAATAACAATTATTTTTGGCTATTTGTGACGTCATATATATAAATTATTTATTAAATATGGGAAGGAAAACCAAAGCAAAATACAACATTTGGTACACATGAGGGCGAGGGCTCAGCACATGATCCCAGTGTAAAAGGTAAGTAAACAATAATTGTTTCTATATACATACTTACAATATCTAATGGGCTCATGAGCTACTTTTGTTGTGGGATCGATCTATTGTTGATAGATGCCCAATTCCCATCCAATCCATTCGTAACAATAGACTCATTTTACAGGGAATCAATAGAAATTCATGATGATAACGAATCGGAGTCACCACCTTCACTCATCAATTTGTACAACTGGCAATAATATATCCTACCATTGCAAAGTAATACTGGGTAAGCACTCAATTTTCTAGAACATAATGTCTGTTTTATTTTTAGTAATTATAAAGAAACAGGATAAAACGTATTACTATTGATGTTACAAAAAGGTACTTCAAAATTGTGTTAATGCCAAATAATACTGTCGTTCTGAAGTTAGGTTGCGCATGCGTGCCGGTATGCGCGCTACTGTTTTATAAGGCAGATTGACTACTGCGCAGTCATTTGTAATCTACGTCAGAGCGGCTTCAGGACGCACAGTGGGCTGAAAATCGATCTTCATAGACTTAGGGATCAACTTAGTAATTTTTTTAATTTTTCGGCAGAAATGGGTTTAGGTATCGTATAATGATCAATTTAATGCTATTTCAGTTTTACAATAAACCTTTTCTTTTTCTTTATAGCACTTGCTTGATAAAAATGTATGGAGATATATATAAAAAAGCATAATCATTTTCTAGGACTGCATCAAGGTAAAAAACAAAAACTCCTTATTGTGAATTAAATTGGGGCAAAATAGTTAACAGGAAAAGAAAATCGAGTTGCACAACTAATGTCAATTAAACATTTTACAACAACAAAATCCAGACCCCGAAAATGAACGTCAGCGCAGCCTTGGTGCAGCTACTTATGGAACTCTTCAAATAATATTTAAAAATTATACATTTTCCAGGATTGCATCAACGTACAAAAAAAAAATTTGGTTACATTATGTAAAAAAATTGTAAAACTAATATAAATATTATTTCAGAATTAAACATTTTACAACAACAAAATCCAGACCCCGAAAATGAATGTCAGCGCAGCCTTGGTGCAGCTACTTATGGAACTCTTCAAATAATATTTAAAAATTATACATTTTCCAGGATTGCATCAACGTACAAAAAAACAATTTGGTTACATTATGTAAAAAAATTGTAAAAATAATATAAATATTATTTCAGAATTAAACATTTTACAACAACAAAATCCAGACCCCGAAAATTAATGTCAGCGCAGCCTTCGTCAACCCAGAGTACTGTCTTAATTGGCGTCAACTATGTATGTATGGGGCACCCTTTAACTTGGTTTGTTTTTGGATTTTTCCTTTAAGTATTTGTACTGCAAAGACCTGGTTTTTTGCCTAATTTCGTGATTCTAGGTCAACGGGAACTACCATATAGGTTTTCGACCCAAAAACTACCTATAGGGTACTTCCGATTGACCTAGAATTGTCAATTTTGGTTAAAAGCAAGGTAAAGTATAACTAAAGAAAATTCCGAAAATTTAAAAACTTGAAAATTAAGGTAAATTTGTGGTACTTACAAGTTTTGTGTAAATTGGCTGAAATATGACGATTATTGTTGAAGGTATCGGAAAAAATCATGCCAACTGGGAACTTTACTGGCGTGCGCCGCGTAAACCGTAAAAGATACGTAAAAATAATGTTTGAAAGAATGGTTTACCTTAAAAAGTTTAACAAAAAGTCCGCAACGGCATACGTCTATCTTTTAAGTATGGCCCACAGTATCCATTTTTATCTTTTACAACTTGATAAAAATTTCATTGTTATTTCCGAAGCTATTATGACCGTTATTTTAATAATCCTTATCCAATAAAATATGTTATTAAATTGGGCATTTAGTTTAGATTAAAATATGCCTTGACATCATATCATTTAAATGAATAGTTTAAAAGATATCGCAGATTCAAAATTACGCGTAGCAAAATAATTTTATCGTTGACGCGAACGCGGGCGCAGCGGTAGTTAGGAGTCTATGACCTCCTCGGCTTTTAGGTATGTAATCTCGGTGGTACGTTCCCGTGGGATATTTTGCGACATCCACGATGGCGAAGCCGCGGGTAAAAGCTAGTAAATCATAATTTGCTACAGAAGCAGTAAAAAATTATAAATTAAATAAGGATAAATTTATCCCAACTACGGAACCCTTCATTGTGCATGCCGTGCCGGTTTTTATATAAATAATACAGAAGATTAATTAACAATTTTTAATTTCATGTTGTATAACTATAATTATTAAATATTTTAGTTGATAATTAAATATTTTGTATTATTTGTGTCCTCCATAGCTTGCTATGTGCAAAAGTTTCATAGACTGAGATAAACTAACGTTCCGTACTCAGCACGCACTATTTTCATAGATAAATGTTTCCGTCTTTATCTTGCACTTTTAGTTTGACAGTTGTGCGGTAGTGACAAAAATAATGCTAAGCATGCTAAATAAGTAATATTTGAAATTCCGGTCTGCGATTTCGTTAGTTCAACTTTTGGTCACTGGTTCAGATAAGTTTGTATCAGTGACGTGGCAGCCGACCACTAAAGATGGAACCGCCACTCCCCGCGTGCGGGGGAAATAAGCCACACCCGTCAAACTAATATTTATTTTCAAGGTAGGCCCTTAATGGCATAATTATCTCCATGCTACTTTATTCACTTTGTATAACGTAAATTGCTTTTTAAATGGTGATGACGTTTAATTTAATTAATTAAAAACATTTTAATTTCACGGACATAATGTTTTTCATTTTAAAATCATCAAAAGTAATTTTATGATATTGTCTGATTAAATCTTTTTAACGTAATAAATTATTATTAAACTTAAAATAACATCACCTAAACTAACTCACATTCAACATTTATAGCATTAAGCTTAATCAGCCTTTAAATGTTCCCACTGCTGGGACATCGGCCTTCTCTCTGTGAGAGGGAGTGGGCCGTAGTCCACCATACGGGCCCAGTGTGTGTATGCAGATGTCTTCGTGACTTCGTTCTTCGTTTTAGTTCTACGACATGCCGAATTGTTCACGATGTTTTCCTTCACCGTTTTCAGAGCAGTGCAGCACGCTTACCATGACCACAATAGACACGGGTTTTGTCGACGGAAGAATAGATTTTTTCTATTCTTCCGTCGACAAAACCCGTAGAAAACCCGTTTCTATAGCTGTCATGCGACGCGTGCAGGTGATGAAATAATTTACACAATGTAAAGTGTGTGAGAGGCTTGTGGCTAAGTAATAACAGCCGCACGGGTCGATCGATTAGATTAAGCTACGCTTGCCGCGGTTGGTCCGTGGTGTGTGACCATCTTTACATACCAAGACGCCTCCGTGCCTCGGGAAGCACGTTAAGCCGTTTGTCCCGGTTGTCATTTGTAGATCTTTGACAGTCGTTACGGGTAGTTAGAAGCCCAAAAGTCTGACAACCAGTCTTACCAAGAGGTATCGTATTACCTAGTTACTAGGTTGTGGAGGTCAGATAGGCAGTCGCTCCATGTTAAATACTGGTATTCAGCTGCATCCGGTTAGACTGGAAGCCGACCCCAACATGGTTGGGAAAAGGCTAGGAAGATGATGATGATAAAATACAATAGACGATGTTTATTTAGTAATTTAATCCGCTTAACTGTTCTTAAGAGTCTTAGAGAACCCTGTAAGAAATCGACACGTGTTTCGCCTTTCAACGAGGAATCCTCAGGATGACGATTGACTTGTTGCGAACTCGGACACGACGTGTTGCCACGATAAGAGCCGAACGCAAAGTGACCTACAACCGCCCGACAACCCGACTTATACATATAGGATCTCTGCTCGGCCCACCTCGGCTAGGATCGTTATCAGTGCGATAAGCAAACAATCGCAACAAAGGAATACGTGTCGATTTCTTACAGGGTTCTCTGAGACTTTTTAAAAACAGTTAAGCGGATTAAGTTACTAAAAATATGTCTATTGTATTTTATAATAGATTTCCGCAAAGTCACGCCTGATTCAATTAACTAGATGATGATGATGTAAAGTGCGTGCCTGCATGGGTACGAACCTACGACCTCCAACTCGTAAGTAGCACGAGCTGTGGCCATTTCCACGAGGCCAGCTCTAGTTTTATCCTTCAACAATAACTATAGAATAGATTAGAATAGAATTGCTTTATTTCGGACACAAATATCCATATAGTGTTAGTAACATACAAAAATTTACTTATTGCCTAGTGTTAGTAAAAATCAACCTCCGCACAAACTGCTGTACAATCGGAGAGCCGAAGCTCTCGGCTACAGTTTTCAGGATGCAGTTCCGACTGCCCCTCACTCTCCTCAGTAGCGACGCAGTTTTTTTGCGTATAATTGCATAGAAGCCGTCGGTGCGGGCTTGCGCAAACATTTCCGACGCGAACTATAAAATAAAAGTCGCGAAAAAGAAATCAAAAACTAATTCTCACTCACCTATAACAGAGAGGCGTATCTGAAAATTTCTCGTCGGCGAGTTCTTGAAGTCGACTCGACACCGGTACACGCCCTCGTCGTCCAACTGGACGGTGTCGAGCGTGAGCGAAGCTGGTCGGGCGATCGTCGCGAAGTAGGCTCGCGGACCGAACGCGTTAGGGTCCGACCACTGTAGCGCCTTGTTGAACGACCGGCCACGGACGTCGAAACTGAAAAAGGAATTATTTGTTAGTTGCGGGTCGTTTTTTTTTACCGAGGTATTTTATTTTATATTGGGCATTTATCGGTAACTAGCTTCTGTCCATCTTCGTCTGCGTGAAATGTCTTGTTCCTCCGACCCACCACGTTGCATTCCATCGCACGCCCGCGCTAATACTTCGTTTAGCGTTCTTTCTGACTTTTATTAATTTTGCTCGGCTCCTAAGGATAGTGGCGTGATGTTCAATATCCTATTACATTCGTCAAGAATTGGGCCATCAAATACAAAAATATTTTTTCAATTCCGATTGGTAGTCCCAGAGATTAGCGCGTTCAAACAAACAAACTCTTCAACTTTACTATATTAGTAGGTACGAGTATCTGCAGGTGCAACACCTACAGTATTTAACGTTCGTGGCAGCAGTGGTCGTAAGGCGACGATATACATATATATTTATATATATATTTTTTCTAACTGAACAGACAGCTGTGCTGCTGGGGAGTTTGTTGCGCCACTTCTTCTTCCCAGCAAAAGCACTAGGAAGTGGTGAAGGGCGCGCGTTTTTGGGGGACTGTCTTATGTAATTTTGACGTTCGAAAAGTGCTGATTCTCATCCTAGTTTGAATAAATGACTTGAATTTGAATTTGATAACCGACTTTTTATGACTTTATACTGAAGATCACGTCTAAATGACTAGTGTTAATTATTTGGAAAATATATTTCAAATGAGAGCATTTTCTTAATAACTTAATAAAGAAATAATTTAGATTCTGTTTATGTACATACTGAAATTAATTTGTAAAGTTATGTCAAACGCGGAAAAAAAACTGAGAATCACGTAAAATCTATCAACCGTATTTTTCTGAAACCTTCACCATTTTAAACATAATTTAATTATTGATCTTTTAGTATATGTGTTGTATTAAAATACCTTTTGTTTTATGTATAATAAATTAATAATGCGTCTAATTTGGAACAGCGCTTCTTGATGGGCGAGTCCTTTTACTGGCTGAACGTACGACGCGTTGCGTGAGCTCAGTACAGAACACGCAAGCTAACCACTCAAGGTTGCTGGCATATATCTGCGTCTTAAATCGTGAGAATGAGATGGCGCGAGACTCAGTGTGGAGTTTTAAGTAGAAACCCCGTTTAAATATTTACCGTCCTACTCACACGTCTTATGACCGAGAGTGCCGCAAGTCAGATACACTATTTTAAGACAATTGTATTTAATGTTCAAATAAATGACTCTGCGGTACCGAACACGTGACTCCACCAGACATAAGAATTTTACATCCTTATAACTGCGTCCGAATAGTGTTAAATAAGTAGGTAGGTACCTACAGTTTCTTGCTTATAACAACATAACATCACGCCTTGTTAGCCCGATGGGTTAGGCAGAGGTGTACCCATAGAAAGTACACTCACATTTCGCGTCGTTGCGTTTTCGCATTGTTATTGTTTTTGTTTTTAATTTATTTATTTTTCCCACCACGGGGAAGCTCTTGACCTGCATCTCACCTGATGATCAGGCCGAAAAGCTGCATCTCACCTGATGGTAAGTGATGATCAGGCTGAAGGCGGAAGCGAGTTTTCCCGGAATCCTCAACCACAGAGGAACTGGCTATCTTATCTCTAACTGCCGAAACACGACAATGCTATTAACATTGTTGTTATGGCGACAGCGACAGACTTAGATAAGATGGTGGTAGCTAGCCAGGCGGACTTTTTGCTCCCACTGGGAATCGAACTCGGGACCTCTGGGTCTGAGACAGGTGGTTTAACCACAGAGGCGGTTTCTTGCAAATAATAAGTAATCATTGTTAATTGAGGAATTTCATGGGGATAGCCCCATGAAATTCCAAAAATGCGAGGTCGTCATGAAGTGTTTTAAAGTTCATTGACCCAATGTAGGTTCACCGAGGTCAGATATAAATTGGTCAGATGTTTTCAGTAAGGTCAAGTGTAAATAAAAGTAGGTTAGTTTAAAGATGAAGTATGTCTTATCATGTGCGCATAATCCGTAACTCGGGTTACTCCTTCTTTTTTTCAGGCAAAAATATTCGTTATTACCGGACTGCAAAGAGGGGTTATTTTTTATTACTAGGTAGTTCAATCAACTCCGCCTATCGCAGTCCACTGCTGGTCATAGGCCTCTCCCAAGCTGCGCCATAACACCCTGTCCTCCGCCTTCCACATCCAGTCTGTCCCAGCCACTTTCTTAAGGTCATTGGTCCATCTAGTTGGGGGGCGTCCCACGCTACGCTTGCCGATACGCGGTCTCCACTCTAGGACTCGTCTGCTCCACCGGCCATCAGTCCTTCGATAAACATGGTCAGTCCACTGCCACTTCAGTTTGCTTACACTGCAAGCTTTAACGGTAACTATGGATAAGTTGTATGGTCACAATATACAACAGTATCATCAGATCAATAATACTACAAGTAAAATAACGTACTATACTCTATAAAATGGCTTTGCTAATTGCCATTTTATAGTTTCTCATTACTAAGCGGAAGATGGATTGTACACATAATGGCTGACTAATAAAATATGATTTGATTTCTGCTGTGATAAAGTCTTTCAGGTATATTTTAATGTTATGCTTTTTTATTACTGACCTCAATGATTTTATGGTAGCAATTTGGTTTCGTGCAGTGTTGCCGCTAATAAATGGTATAAAAATTTAACCCTTTTTACCAGCTGGGTTAAAAATAAAATATAAATGTACTGGTCCATGATTACAATAATCACTTTTCAATACTAGTACGTATTGGAAAGTGTTCTTCTTCACTACTAATTATGTATACAGGGTGTTATAGTAATTTCGTGCCATAGCTTCAGGGTGAGTTCAGTATCGATAAAGGAACCTTTAAAAAAGTAAAAAAAAAACCGTAAATTATCATAAGATGAACCTAATGTAGTCTAACCTACTAATTAAATAGCGAACGTTTAGAATTGATTAGAAAATTGCTCAAAATATGTTTTATTTTGTTTAAATGCTAATTCATCATTTGTTAGAGTTACCTACCTACCTACTATCGAACGCAATGAAATACCTAACTGAACGCCGGGTGAAGGATAGGTACGTAAATTACAATTCCAAGTATTTCTTCGTCCTACTTTAGCGTGCTTATCTCCTTCAAAATTAAAACCTACAAATAAAAAAAAGTTTATCTAGCATTTTTTTTTTTTTTTTTTTTTCCTCGGTGCCTTTATCGATACTGAACCTACCCTGAAGCTATGGCACGCAATTACTTTAACACCCTGTATATAGTATAGTTTTGTACTATTTATTTATTTAAGTACTACATAAATACTACACTACTGCTACCGTTACTATAGCAGCATTGATAGCTTAGTGCTGTGACTGTCTACTGCCAAGTCATAGGTCTCGAGTTCGAACCCAAGGCACGCACCTTGACTTGACACACGCTTTGAAAACGATTTTGAGAATATCTATTCAGAATATACAATACCTACATGCATGTGTGAATGGCCTTAGTTTACTTCCTATGTTCAGAGCCTCGTATCAATATCGAGTTTCGTTCCACTATTCTGTATAGCTCCATATTCTGCCATTTACATGTCTGTTGTCAGGATTTGTGTGTCTTAAGATAATGGACCCTATAGAGCCAGCCCCCATATGTAGTCGCCTATATACAGACTTATAGGTATAGTTCTCCAGACCGTATTTCGGCCATGGCGGCCAATCTCAACGGAGACTAGCCTTTGGCGCAGGACATATTATAGTGCACAAGTGTGTGCGCAGTCACAAGTGCACTCTCTTTTCCCTCACTCTCATAGTCCGATGGGACAGCAATCTGACACGACCGGAGAGAGATCAGGCGCAGGACTACTTCCTAATGGAAAAACCCAATAACACTTTGCCCGACTGGGAATCGAACCCAAGACCCCACGCTCAGCAGTCGCGCTTGCGACCACTAGACCAACGGGGCAGTCATAGACCTATAGGTACCTATATTAAAGGGTTCACTTGAAATTTTATAATTATGAAGACAAGATGTTGCACCTAGGGGAATTTCTTCACATATCCTGATAAAAACTAGTCTATGTGTTAATCTTAGTCATGGTCTAAAATCTGTTCTATCGTTTATGTTAGACAAACATTTTCTTAAACTTTCACATCTATCATATTGGTAAGGATAAGTAGAATGTATTTGGCTCCCGAATAACTTTATTCGGGAGCCTCATCTGAAAGAAAGAAAGAAAGAAAAATAGGTTTATTCATCACAGAAACACGTGCATACAAAAAGACATGAGTAAAAAAAAAAATTGAGAACAGAAATAGTGCACGACATGACTGTGATAAGAAGGCTTCCACTCAGCATAATGCTGTGCTATGGGGGACCCACAGCACAGCGCTGATTTTCAGTGGTCACCCGAAAAAGACGTACGGAAATCCAGTCAGGTTCAGTCATTTGTGAATATATAAAAAGTAACAAAATAAAATAAACAGTACTTAGAACATAATACAACTATACAACTAATTAAGTACTTATAACTATGAATAAATATTATTTTATAACAAAAAACATAAAAAAATTATCCGCAGGCATCACCGTGCATAAATAATGTACCTACCTGTAACATAATATTATTTCTTACTACACGAGAATATCCAGTGTTTTATCTGCAAATAGCTAAGTATATTCTCTATTTTTGAAGAATTATTTGAAAACTTGTCAATCACAAATGTGATTTACGTGTTCAATCGTTGAACTTGCACCTAACACATTTAAATCATTTTGAACCTAAACGCTGAGCTTGTAACACATTTAATATAATTTGTACAAAAACTTTGTTAACTTATGCTCTGTTTCTAACTTGTTACGTGTAAGTTAGTTTGGAACTCGTGCTTTGTAAATCTTCAATATCATATTTCAATGGCTGAAATATTATATTGAAGATTTGGCTTTTCTTGCACTTTGACATAAAAATATTTTAATTAAAATAAATAAAAATAAAAAACAACGGGTTGCACTCCGGGAGTGCTGGCAGAAGTGAAAACTTGAACATTAACGTTGTGCATTTTTGAATATTTTGGAATGGTATTAGGGAATAATTTCGAATTACTTTATTTATCAATATAAAAGTACTATAATTTATGTGGTTAAATACAATATTCATTAGTAGTACTAGTATTTTTATTTATTTTCAAAATATAGTCTAACAAAAATAAACAATTTTTTAAACACTCTTCATGAAGTATGTTTTGACTGCTTTTTTTTTACTCATCAATAAGGGTAAAATTTCTTACCTCGCAATCTTTACGTAATGTCAAAGACTATTTATTTTGATATTTACTTTGTCGGTTGCTAGGCAACGGATCTTACGGCACGTTCTGACGCGGTTTAACATTTTTTACCCATCTCAATAAAGTGCACAACGTCGCTAAAGAAGTTTTCACTTCCAAAATAAATGATAATGTGGAGTTAGAATTATAATTCAACTACATTATCAACTAGGTACATTATAATTTTTTATCATTCTAACCACCCTAGAGGGTTAGAATTATAAAATGGTTTGTTCAACTACATTCTTTTTATGTCTATTTGAATTATTAAAATGTTTTAGTTCTGATTGAAAGTTATACATAGTATGTTGCCATATAAGTTGATGTAGAAAAGTTTGAAAATAGTTTAACTAATTGTAGTCAAGTTTTGGCAGGCGAAGTGTCGTCGCGACACGACTGGTTTCTATGAATTTCTATGAAATACCTTCCGTAGCTAGCGACACGTTGTTTGCAGCTACGGGCAAGCGACAGACGACACGTGTAGCCCGACCACAGACCAGTAGCGCCGCCAACGCTCGAGCGATAATACGTTTTTAAAATTATAGAAAAATATAAAATATAAATATTTAAATTTAAAAAAAAAATAAAAAAAAAATTATTATACAATTTATTTAATTAAAAGTATAAAAAATCCTATCTACCGATTCGAATACGGGCTACTGCCGCCTGCGGGCGGGTTCGGAATCATGACTGCAGCGACATGACGCAACACTCGCCTTCAGTTGCCGCCTGTGGTCGGGTACAAAATGGTACCTTTACATTATCATAAGAGATGAGTTTATAAGTTAGCTGGGTCAAAATAGTTTATAAATAGTAGCTATACTCGACTACCGAGGATGCGCAAGACTGAGCAAAGTTAAGGAAACTCTCGTCTATGTTACGAAGATGTCTAAAAATAGGTTTTATTTATGCCTTCGATTCCCGCGAGCATTTTACGAAGTAATTTAATCACATCCAATCGGCTGTATGAGTTATTTCTGAACCTACATGAGTTTGGAAGTCTGCTAGGCATAACATTAACATAATATCTTGAGTGAATAAATAAAGGTTTGGTTTCGAATTTATCTATAAAACATTAATGCCTGCCTAACCTTTTTCCAACTATGTTAGGGTCGGCTTCCAGTCTAACCGGATGCAGCTGAATACCAGTGTTTTACATACCGACTGCACAACCCAGTAAGTGGGTAATACGATACCCCTTGCTTCTGACGACCCGTAACGACTGTCAAAGATCCACGACTGACAACCGGGACCAAAGGTTAACGTGTTTTCAGAGGCACGGAGGAGTATAGGTACGGTATGTAAAGATGGTCACCCATCCACGAACCAACCCCGGCAAGCGTAGCTCAATCTGATAGATCGCCTCATATGCTCATGCGGCTGTTATTACTTAGCCACGAGCTCCTCTCCATCTGTCTTCTCTCCATAAAACAATAATGCACCACCTAAGAATGTGTGTTCCTATCTTTCCCTATTTTCTTATATTAGGTATCCGCATAGATATAACTAGTTTTAATAATACATCTATGGGTATCCGTGTTCGTTGTACTTTTTAATTATTTTCTTTTTATTGTTCACCCTAGATAGAGGTAAGTTAAAGAGACACTTTTTTTTTGTTTTTATAACTTTATTTGTAAATTGCCGGTAGCAAAAAAATCTTCTGCAGTTCAATACTATACCTCTCCAATTGCACGCCACTAACCGCAGTGTGATTAGTCAAAAAACTTTAAAATAATACTGCTTCGTTGGTCTAGTGGTTGCAAGCGCTACAGCAGAGCTTGAGGTCCTGGGTACGATGCCCGGGGTGTGCGGTACCCTAGTAATAACATCTCTTCTAGAATGAATTGAGTTCAACGAATAATTAGAGCGTAATCAGCTGTGAATGTGCGCGAAGTTTAAAATTTGTGCGTGATGTCGTTTAGGAAAAAAAAAACAACAGTATTTTTTAAACGAATGACCGGAGAGAGAAATGAAGTATATGGGCGGATAGCTTATATTTGTGCGTGAACTTATTTCAGTTTAGAAGAGATTTTCTTGCAAAGATTTTCTTGCTTGGTAAAGCAGACATTCCCGGGTCGGGCAAAGTGTTATTTGGTTTTTTCATCTAGAATTTCTCAGTTACAGCCCGGAATCCGTTTAAAAAAAAATAGAATTAGTCTGCTCTTGACCTCGTTTGATTGTAGTAGGCTCGTCCCTATAACATGGAACTTAAACATTATTGGCGAAATGTGAATGTACAATTGCACAATAGGTACACCTCGTCTACACACCACCTATCTGTCTAACCCTCCAGAGAATACAGGTGATGTTATGTTGTCAAAATAACAACCCCAATCATTTAAGTTAACTTGACACTTGACATTCAGAAGCCCACTAATCTACTTACTTTTAATAAAGCTAAGAAGTCTTGGTAGTAACTAAAGCGTCTGCAAACACTGCAGTACTTGTCATGGCGACCAAGTTTGAAAAGTCAAGCGAGGGAAATGCATAATTAAACATTTGTAAGTTCAAGTAATGAATAATTAAAACTTATTACTTAGCTCGTTATTATATTTTCCTTGTTCTTGTTATTCATGTTTGTGGGTTTTCTGAGGTAGGTATATGTGGGTAGTGCATCGTTGGGTGGGCTATAAAATCACAATAAATGGTTCTAAATGTATCAGTTTTAGTCAAACGTTTTAAAAGAAACTTACCCATTTACTGGTGTATTGAATGATATTGATTTTCCAGAAATAGATACTGAACGAGACACAAAATAATTATGTGTTTTTAGACGGCTATTTGCCCATCATTACCTTTAGAACGTTTATTCTAAAAGTTGACAACGTCGCAAATAGCTTTCAAATATTTACCTGTTTTGTTTAATTTGGCAATATTACTGTATGGAAATATGGAATATTGCTAACTAGTAAACTACAACATCAATAATGAATTGGAGTTATAACACTGAATTTGATATTGTAACCGTTTTAGGTGTGAAAAAGGAATTATATTTAGAAAGTTTCCAAATACTTTTTTTAAGACATCTAAAACTAAATACCCAGTGTGATATCTGGGGGCACGGTAGTGCCTCGCCAAGATGAGCCAAGCGAAGCGCAGGGGCATTACCTACCTTTTCTCGAAGCGCTTCGTCGTTTTTTTGAACCCTTAATTATTGCATTTTATATCAGTAATATTACCATACCATACAGTAATATTGCCAAGTTAATCAAAACAGCGACATATTTGACATCTATTTGCGACGTTGCCCACTTTCATAACGCACGCTCTTAACACACAGTTTATAAAGCACATATCAGGTTCTCTACCTTAAAAAAATAACGGAAACTTGACCATAGTCCGACGAAATTGAAGTTAAAGTTATCATCTATGTAATTTATAAATAAATCGTCTTTTAAAAATTAATACGCTTTCAGCACTTTTTCTAAAAAGATAATCAACGCCTCCAATACGCGAAACTCGAGGCTCCATCCTAAATGGACTCAGTGATTATGCCAATCACCTGCCGTTACACAGATAACTAGAGCAGCGCCCTTTGGCAAACGGCTTCAGGATGTTACTTAACTTCCACAGTACTGCAACTTACCCGCTCGCCACAACCGTCGTTAAGTTAAAAGGTTAGGCCCGGTCACTGGTCGAGCGGTCGCGGGCGAGGAATAGAAAAAAGTGGTTATGTTTGTAGAGGTCAGGGCAAAATATTGCACTATTTGTTTTGTTGCAGAAGTTCTTGTGCCCGCAGCTTCGTTTGCTTGGCATAGCTACATATTTTCTAAACCTAGAAAGTAATTACTTAACTGCCTCGTTGGTTGCAAGCGCTACTGCTGAACATGAGGTCCGGGGTTCGGATTCCGAGTGGGCAAAGTGTTATTGGGTTTTTTATCTGAAATTTCTCACTAGCAGCGGAGTCTGGATTTGTGCTCGGTTGATGGCAATAGGCTCGCCCCCTATTACATAGGACTTAAACATAACTGGTGAAATATGGATGTACCTGCTACAGGTACATCTCTGCCGAACTCTTTGGGGAAACAAGGCGTGATGTTATGTTTTGTTATATTAATTCTTTCTATGAACAAAAAAATCTCACGTAAGTAGTCGGATGCTTAGGACCAATTAAACTGAATGCGTTAAGCACATCTTAACTGCGTTCGAGTTGTTAGTGTCATCATTGTGATGGAATATTGACACTGACAGCTCTTGAACATGGTTTAGACGTGATGACGACGGTAGACTGATTGCGTTTAATTTCATTGGTGAAATTCACCCTTAGTGGTTTCTCGTGTTTTATGCACGCTAACGGGCAGTCAGACACAGATGTTGCGTGTTATAATATGGAAGGAAGAGCCTTTGGATATGTCTAGAAGGTACACTGGTCGCGCTCGTCATTTATTATTACTTACTAATATTATAAAGAGAAAAGTTTTTTTTTTGTTTGTAACGAATAAAATCAAAAACTAAAAGACAGATTTAAAAAAATCTTTCACCAGTTGATTGCTATATTATCAATGAGTAACATAAGCTATAATATAGAAGCATGTGTGGTCTGACTATGAATGATAGGCTGAAGAATGATGCGATAAGACAACGGTGTGAGTTAAAAGATGTGACAAAAATTTAAAAGGGTATGCTGAGATGGTTTGGTCATGTTGAGAGGATGAATGAAAGGCGTCTAACAAAATGTATAAATTACAAGGGAGATGTTACTGGAAACGCCGGGAGGGGACGCTCTAGGAGGACATAATATTTTATACTGACCTTATTGGTGATGTTCTTCAGAAAGGACAGGTGCGTTGTACCTACTCGCAACCGGCGTGCGTGTATGACCATATGTATGAACGTAAACGAGGCAAAAGGAGTATGTAAGGAACGTAGCATGTGGCGTTCTGTAGTTTCTGCCTACCCCCATGGGAAAAAGGCGTGAGTTTATGTAGGTATTAATGTACCATAGACTATAATTTATTAAGATATCACGCGGGCGAAGCCGCTGGCGGTAGCGAGTCAATAATATTTCGGTTGGAACCAGTAAGGCAATGCTAAGTTTGTGTTCAATATTCAAAAAAACAATATTTCCTAAATTGCTTTTTTACTTCTGTAGCTGGGAAAAGACGCCCATATTACTGGAGTTGCTCCCTTTAATAAATTATGAAATAAGAATTTAATTCGCAGTTTCTAAAGTAAAACTTAAATCAGGTACTACGGCGAAGTTTTTAAATTATTAATAAGAGACTGCTAACAGATCCTGATTTAAAATTCATCTGGTAAGAAAGTGGGCTCCGATACTACTTAATAAAAGATTAGCTTCATGGGTAATACTTTTGTGAAGTAGTAAAGTTCTTTATACTATACCTGCTCGGAAACAGCAACCTTATTACTTTAAAAAAAATGGGGTGAAGGTATGTCGTTACTGTTATACAAATGTGCAGGTCGAAAAAGTATATGAAAATTCATTGTTAACGTGCTGAGCGGGCAGAAAAAGTATGAAAATCCATTGTTAACGTGCTGTGTTTTTATAATTTTGGGCAATTCAGTATAGTATAATGCCAAAAGACAAAAAAGTTTATATCACAAAGTCCGCATAATGATACTGGACACATACTTTTTCTGAAAATTTAATTTAAAAAAAAGAATACAAGAATTAACAAGTGAAAATCGAGCGCGCTCGAAATGCCGTCTCGTAGTAGTGATAGTAAAGAATTGATGACGCCGCCGGAATAAAAAAAATGTGTTTATACCATTCCCCCTCTAAAAAGCTTATTTTATTCACTGAAAACAGTGAATAAAAAGCTCTTTTAATCACTATTTTGGTGTTTGAATTTAGAACACACCAATGTATTCGACCTCTATCTCAATGCTATACAACCTCCTTAACACTTCCGACTCCACCCATTTTCATAGAACTCATAACTCATCATTCCGCCATAAAAGTCTATGACTTTTATTATTCGTAGTTGGAAGTGAAACCTCCGGGAGGTTTCACTTCCAACGTCCACGTGGGCTCCCGATATCCCATATCCAAGTAGGTGAACCCTCTAGGAGCTCCCGACCCTGAATGTCTACATTTAACATGAGTCCTCCGCGAGGGCTCCCGACATCCCATATCCAAGTAGGTGAACCCTCCAGGAGGGCTCCCGACACTGAATGTCTACATTTAAAATGAGCCCTCCGTGAGGGCTCCCGACATCCCATATCCAAGTAGGTGAACCCTCCAGGAGGGCTCCCGACACTGAACGTGTTAACCTTTTATTAAATGTCTATTTTCGCTTAAATCTTTCTTTTTCTCGTAGTCATGGTATAAAGTATAGTATGCAACTCTTGAATAAAACGGATTTATATCGAGGGCCATGAATCACTCGCGTCGCTCAGGATTCTAACACTTGAATCACTCGCTGCGCTCGTGATTCAATCATCATGAATCACTCCCTACGGTCGTGATTCAGTCGTTAGAATCCTTCACTTGATCGTGATTCATCTATGGCCCTCGCTTTAAATCCGTCCTTTATTCATTAGTTGCATAATATACTATTTATTTTCCATCTAGGTATGGTATTACGCCTGGACAGGAATGGCTTGCACCTGGTGACGGGGACCATCACGGGACACTGCTCGCTAAACAAACACTTCCACACAATAGGCATAACGGACAGTCCTCTGTGCAGAGTATGCATGGAGGCTGAGAAAACCGTTGCGCACGTGCTCTTTGAATGCACGGGCTTCACTCAGATTAGAACAGAAACCCTCGGGTCACCCAGATCCTACACAGATGTTCTAAAAAGACCAGGAGACTTAATCATTTTCTGAAGGGAGGTGGGCTGGTGGGAATAACTGCCAAACGGCCGCTATGGCCCATGCACAATGGTCTACTTGACGGACTAAGTGCGGAAACCAAACCCTTTTACATAGAACATAGAACCACTATGTATCACTCGGAAGAAAGTGCGATTCCCAACTCATGTGTATTAAGGCTCTAACTACACCCTTGTGTGGGGCTACTTAAATAAAACTCACTTTTAGTCACACTTACTTAACACTTTTAATCAACTTACTAGTAATACGGTTAACAACAGACTGACTCAAAGAGCTAACGCGCTACGCCGGCAGCCAACAAGAGTGGGGGCCGGATGTAGCGCGCCACCTCGATTGGTAAAACGGTATTATTAATTTATATCTTAAATATCGTCGAAAATAATTCTACAATTCTTTAAAATATTACATAGCATACAATAATTAATTGATGCATAACTTTAATATAAAATCAATGTTTAGCTAAAACGGTTATTAAACACACCTCAAGTAACGCCATCTAGTAGTATAAGATTACAGTCATATCCAACGTAAAAATTACTGCCATCATACCAACACAACAATAATTAATAGATCTACACTTCTAAAATCAATAACCTAGATATCATACATAATAATAACTGAATTCTAACATTCGGCCATCCGCATAAATTACGCGTCCTCGCGTATGTATATGGATTGTTTTGTGTACAAAACAACAATAACAAGCATACAGGTAATTTTCGAACACTTCATAAACTATAAAAGTTATTACTGTTATTAAAACAAAAAAATATTTACCAGTGGTACAAGTCGCTTCTACCTTGAAACCAACTTCATGTTTAGTGTACTAGTGGTACAAGTCGCTACTACCTTGAAACCACCTTCATGTTTAGTGTACTAGTGGTACAAGTCGCTACTACCTTGAAACCACCTTAATATTTTGTGTACTAGTGGTACAAGTCGCTACTACCTTGAAACCACCTTCATGTTTAGTGTAATAGTGGTACAAGTCGCTACTACCTTGAAACCACCTTCATGTTTAGTGTACTAGTGGTACAAGTCGCTACTGCCTTGAAACCACCTTCATGTTTTGTTTACTAGTGGTACAAGTCGCTACTACCTTGAAACTACCTTCATGTTTAGTTTACTAGTGGTACAAGTCGCTACTACCTTGAAACCACCTTCATATTTAGTTTACTAGTGGTACAAGTCGCTACTACCTTGAAACCACCTTCATGTTTAGTTTACTAGTGGTACAAGTCGCTACTACCTTGAAACCACCTTCATGTTTAGTTTACTAGTGGTACAAGTCGCTACTACCTTGAAACCACCTTCATGTTTAGTTTACTAGTGGTACAAGTCGCTACTACCTTGAAACCACCTTCATGTTTAGTTTACTAGTGGTACAAGTCGCTACTACCTTGAAACCACCTTCATGTTTTGTTTACTAGTGGTACAAGTCGCTACTACCTTGAAACCACCTTCATGTTTAGTTTACTAGTGGTACAAGTCGCTACTACCTTGAAACCACCTTCATGTTTAGTTTACTAGTGGTACAAGTCGCTACTACCTTGAAACCACCACGAAAATACTTATTCAAATCACAACTGACCTCCACCCCGAGCGATCCATTTTAAAATAATTCACCAAAACACATTAAGTATACTCTTACAATCTTGCCACTAACATTGGGACTTTATTTAAGTAACTTTATTCTATTGAAATATTGAAAACTGATTCACTACCGTTACTAGAAAAACGTAAGTTGGCACTATCTTTCTCTACAATTAAATGAGGTACGGTATACGTCTGTCCTTCAATAAGGGATACTCGTATTACCTCGTTTGGGACAGCAAGAATTTCAACGGTTATTAACTACACCATCAATGGCAACAGATGCGATACATTTTCTTAAGGGTTTATTATGACCTTACCAAAGCTTTTAACTTCAGACAAGGAACCTACGAGTAATCAACAGATACATTTTTACCGCAAGCTAAACTCATCATAGTAGCAGAGCTACCGAAATCAATAAAACAAATTAATTGGATGCATGTTAACGAAACCTTGTTTGTGATATTTTTATTGGAGTCACTGTCTGAACCGGCTACAATATTACCGATTTACTGATTTGCCATCTGATGAAGCGGACGTTACGGGCACAGTGCATTTTTCAACGGCATGACCAAACTTGAGACAACGTGTGCGCTTTACCGGGGGTTGAGTGCATTGTGACTTATAGTGTCCTTCTTGTAAACAATTAAAACATTGAACTATACGATTTTTACTGTCTTCTTTGTCTGTAATGTCCGTCTCATTGTTAAAGGTCTTAGTTTTCTTTTTATCACTCGGGTGAAAGTTAGTTTTAATCGCTTTTAAATATTGAGTGCAGTGCGATCCGCCGTTGCAATCGGACGCGCCTACACCGTAAGCGGAAATTATTTTGCGCTGAGCGCGGCAAATTGCCGCTGCCACCATGCGTTCGGAAGAACTTGTGGCGAACGAGGTCCTGGCATTCCTGCAGTATCAGCTGGATGTCATGGACGAGGTTAGTGTGATCCAGATCTGCACATCTAACTTCAATGAAGAGATTCTTCTTTTCGTCCCGCAGGAGGGATGAAAAAGGAGAGAGGAGTCTCCAAGACATTATTAAAGTCTTGAAGGAGACCGACCCGGACGACGTGCCGACTTTCGTGGCGAAGGACTTGCGCAAGCTGCCTCCCGTCACATTCGACCACGTCGACGTCACCAGGCTGCTACGGGACATCACAAGCCTGAGATCAAGCCTGGCCGAGATGCAGTTGAAGTTGGAAGCATCGCAATCCACCATCAGTGATCTACGTACCGAGGTAGCAGATTTACGCAACGCGGTATGTAGGTCATGCGAGCCAGCCAACATACGTCACAGCGTACTCAATGCATCGCAGCTGAGTTTCGAGTCAGCAAAATTCGACTCGTCGCCAGCCGCCGTCACTGCGAGCGATACACAACCGCGCCCCGCCCTCCCCGCGTCCCTCATCGTTGGGACGCCGAAAAATATTAGCACGTCCACGCCAGGACGAGCTTACTCTGCTGCCGTTATTGCAACTCCAGCAAAACATCAGCGGCAACCTAAACATCCGAGGGGTGCCCAGCAGCCCTCCGAACTAGTTCGAAGCTTGTTACCGCTGGTAACAAGCCAAGGACAGGCCGATGAAGAAGGCTTCATACGTGTGGAGAAGAAGGCTTCATACGTGTGGAGAAGAAGAAGAAAAAGAAGCCTGCTTGTCGCAATCAATGCGGTACCGCATTGACTGGTCCGAACATGTTGCTGCGTCCCGCTATGTCGTCGACGCAGCTGTACGTGTCGCGTCTACATCACTCCACGAAGGCAGAGGAGATCGTGGAGTACATTGCGATAAAGACCAAATTCACTTTAAGAGTCGAGAGGTTGGAATCGCGCCACAAAGTTAACTTTAAATCTTTTGTGGTGCGCGTTCCGACTCATCACCTGGAGACCTTCATGAAGGAAGAATTTTGGCCGAAGGGTGTCGTGTATCGGCGTTTTCGCGGAAGGCTACATGACACCTCGACTCAGCGCAATACGTCGCCGACTCAACGTAGTACTTAGTTCATGTTTTTAATAATTTTATTATGTATTAGTTTATTATTATATAAGAATATTTTGTGTATGTTATCTATGGGCCTTTGTTGCCTGATAATAAAGGAATTAAAAAAAAAAAAAAAAAATATGGTAAAAGCTGATCCGGAGTGTCAAAACGAGCGGCTTCAGCTCCTAGTCTGACACTACGGTCGTCAATCCCGTGAACAATGCAATCCACCGCGCGTTTGCCTTCGATACTACATCGGTTTAGTAACACAAATTTTTCATAAAAATATTCTTCTAGAGAATCGTTAAATTTAGCGCGTTTGGAAAACATCGTTTGAAGTAAGCAACCATAATTTTCATTACCAGGGAACGCTAACTTCAGTTTCTCTTGCCATTCGTCCCAACTAAATAAAACTGTCGGCAAACCCTCATACCATTTTTGGGCCATTCCTTTTAGTTTTTGGAGAGCAAAATGAGCAGTTTGTTGACCTGACCAATTATATATTAAAGCACATTCGTTAACTTTATGAATCCATATGTCAATCGTCTGTTGCTTGCGTTCTGGGTCAAAATCAGGAATGGCGTTATGATTAGATAGCTTTTCTAAACCGTTATTTCTACTGTTTGCGGATTGCAATGCCTGGACAAGCTGTGAGACTGAAACCGCGTCATTCGGGGCAGAAATAGCATAAGTTGGCTTTGGCTCACCGCGGTCTCCTGGATTCCAATTCGGTGATCGGCTGCGTTTACAACAGCGTTGACTGCGATCGTGTCGGCTGCGATCGCGTTGGCTGCGATCGCTTCGGCTGTGTCTATGTCGACTATGACTGCGTCGGTTGCGACTGCGACTGCGTTGGTTGCGACTGCGACTGCGTTGGCTGCGACTGCGACTGCGTTGGCTGCGACTGCGACTGCGTCGGCTGCGACTGCGACTGCGTCGCCTGCGACTGCGACTGCGTGGGCTGCGACTGCGTCGGTTGCGACTGCGACTGCGTCGGCTGCGACTGCGACTGCGTCGCCTGCGACTGCGTCGGTTGCGACCGCGTTTGTACGCACGCCCACTTGGCAACAATGGAGAGCCAGGCCCATTGCTGCAGGTTTCTTCATGATTGCGTCGTGTCTTATGGTTTAGCATTTGCCGCTCTACCATTTCAGGATGTCGTTCTTGTTCAGTAAACGGCGCCCGCAAGCAGCGTCCATCGTATACATTCATATTTAACGGTTTAAATTCAGAATGACCAAACTTGCTTATGTAGGCCTGAATATAATCGGCTGGTATGACCAACCAACTATATCCCACATCTGAAGTGTGGGGCTACTTAAATAAAACTCACTTTTAGTCACACTTACTTAACACTTTTAATCAACTTACTAGTAACACGGTTAACAACAGACTGACTCAAAGAGCTAACGCGCTACGCCGGCAGCCAACAAGAGTGGGGGCCGGATGTAGCGCGCCACCTCGTTTGGTAAAACGGTATTATTAATTTATATCTTAAATATCGTCGAAAATAATTCTACAATTCTTTAAAATATTACATAGCATACAATAATTAATTGATGCATAACTTTAATATAAAATCAATGTTTAGCTAAAACGGTTATTAAACACACCTCAAGTAACGCCATCTAGTAGTATAAGATTACAGTCATATCCAACGTAAAAATTACTGCCATCATACCAACACAACAATAATTAATAGATCTACACTTCTAAAATCAATAACCTAGATATCATACATAATAATAACTGAATTCTAACACTTGTTAGTAATCGGTCACTTTCTACCCTCGATGAACAATGTACTATTATTAAATATTGGATACGTTTCAGTATGACGAAGAACTCAACTGAATTGGAAACAGAAACAGAGACTCCAGTTTTACTCCAAGCCAGGAATAAACATGCTAGTAAGGACTGTTTTCACCAAGGAAACTGAACGCGATCAGCATTTCTAAAACGCGTTCAAGAGCTGTCAGTGTCAAAATTGATATGGAATATTGTACACTGACAGCTCTTGAACGCGTTTAGATGTACTGAACGCGTTCAATTTCATTGGTGAAATCCGCATTAAGTTGCATAAAAGTATGTAAGTAGTTTACGTGTCATTGTGACAAACACATGTTTTCACCAATCAGAAGGTTGTATCAAAACGTTTGTAAGGAAACGCGGTGACCTTATTGGTGATGTTGATCAGAAAAGTCAGATGCGTAGTACTCGCAACCGGCGTACGTGTATGACCAGATGTATGAACGTAAACGAAGCAAAAGAGTATGTAAGGATCGTAGCAGGTGACGTTCTGTAGTTTCTCCCTACCCCCATGGGAAGTAGGCGTGAGTTTATGTATATAGAAAGTTGTAATGGCATAACGGCTTGCAAGCTAATACTTTTGTGCAAGTACCTACTTAACTGGCATACATGTATATACCCGACTTTAAGACCAAATTGCAGTCTCTATTTCGGTTTCTATTTCAGTTTCATTACTGTAAAATTTATGAAGTAAATACAATAAATTTGTAAACACTAGCTTCTGTCTGCGAGCCTATAACTTTCCTCGAGAATTGGGGAATCCAATGCAAAAAGAATTTTTCAAATCTGACGGGTAGTTTGGAGATTACCCTCTGTATACTAACAAACATATCTCTTATAATATTATAGTATAGGCAAATTCTAACACCACCCCACCCATCTGCCATTAAACCCACCATTTATCATCAGTCATTAAAGATTTGTCACAGATCTCTGTGTGACTAATTGAGAAAAAAATTACCATCTATTTCTCTAACTACCAGCTTTAAAACTTCAGCCATTTTATTTTCCACATCACTATCTAACTAACCTAAGCTTACACCGCGCTGTTCATTCACTTTATGGCGTGTGGCAGTTAGCGTTAGTTGTAAGAACTTGTTCACCCTAAGCAGGCAGTAAATACTAGATGCAAATAAACACTGAGGCACGCTAACTTATCAGTTAAATCCAGCAAACTTGATGCGTTAACTGTTTGTTGAAAAAGGGTTAGAAGGTAACTAGGGTTGCAATTGCAGACGATTTTAATGATGATGTGCTCGGAACATCGTTTTTTAACCGATTATGGCGGAGCTCTAAACATAAAAAAGGTAATATTTTTAGAGTTTCACTCAATTCGTTGTGAGAACTTTGCGAATCAACGACGAACAAAGAATATTTTACACGCACCAATATGTTCATTATTTTGTTTCTTCTTTACGACACAGCTCTATTTACACAGCTCTATTTGCTAAGCCAGTTCGAAATTTAAATTAAATCTTTGATAAGTTACCTCTTTGGTTGCCATGTGTTGAAATAAAAAGTTATTTATATTTTAAATTATCACGACAGATATAAGTTTACATAGTAATTTATTTAATAAGGATTTTCAGACTAATATTGCCGGCTGGGCGCTCGCTTGTTTTTGACCAGTACAGCAATTTCGATTTATCTCGAAGAAGGTTGTCAAAATAATGTTTGAATTACCTAGCATGTTTGAGAAAAATAATGTTATATAATAAGATTATTAGGGCGTTGCATTGAGAGCAAAAAAAATTATACTTTTGTGCATTACCTACTACTATAGCATCGTTATGTATCCTTTTTGCTGCGATCTATAATCATTTATGTTTTTTATCGTATGCGAAAACATACAATTATTATGCACACTCACTCACACACACCTATTTATTTCGCATACCAACAGTACTTTAGCAACCATTCATGATAATAAATTAAAGCTGATAAAGAAGCCTGTTTGTTGTATAGCGACTCGTGAAAGGATCTCCTTGACCTGATGTTGAGCCCTCAAGGTCAACAGTGAGGCTTACAGGGCCAAAGAAAGGTCTAATATTTACATATAGTGATGAATGGGACGACTTAATCGATGCTGCTTCGCGTTTAATACAGTGCTGAGTAACTGTGGGGTTCCTTGTTAAAAAATTGAGTAAATAATTTGGTTTAATTTGATATTTAGTTTTAAATTAAATTGTGTACCACAGCTCTAATTTAAGCAAGTGAAATGTTTGTGTTTTTTTTTTTCAACATTTCACTTTCCTCGGTACTTCTTTTATTTTTAAATTCTTGCGCTCTTTGGATTAGCGTGTGTAGTCGCTTAATTCATAAGTTGTTTGCCCTGCTTGGAAGTCTTTTTTATAAATGCAACCACAGGAAAGCCCAAAAAAATCTCTCTTTAGTCCTTGAAAATCGTTTATAGTCATACATACTCACTGTTACAATTTGAAAAGGGAAAACGGTATGAATTTATGGCACAAAATATCGATTTCATTATGAATTCCGCACAGCACAGCATACGTTAATTACGTTGGCACACCTACCTATACAGGTAACCACGTCTGATATAGGGGGTGAACAATATTGCTGCTTGCTATTACGGTAGCCGGCCTCTTCGGAAGGATTAAAATCATCGTCCCATCACTAACCACTTTGATGAACCTCTTGTGGACAAATGGAGCGAGGGAAGTAATTCTCTAGACGCTAGCTAGCGTTTCGTCAATGTGTAGAGTGGGCTATGTATAATAATGTAGCGTATTAGTGGAAGTAAAGCTCTTTATTGTATAAAGAGCTTCGAGATCGAGATCGTCGATGTCCCTGCCACTCTGTAGAGTGGCAGGGACATCGACGATGATTCTGAACCCCCCTGCGTTAAAATTTTTCGTCAGTTATTTAAAAAAACATCTGCTGTTCCATACATTTTGACCGCGTAGGTATTGCACTTTTCTATGAAACAGCAGATTTGAAAAAAATCCTACTAATAGTTTCAACGCAGGGGGGTTCAGGATATTGTACTGAATCCATAGTGACAGGCTTCGCGTCGATGTCCCTGATACCCTGTATAACTATTTTGAACTTCAAGTGTTATAAAATCATTGTAATATAACATGACAGCAGGCCTAAATTTTCGGAAGAAGTGAGTAAGTTTCTAGAACAGCCACATTTTTATTAGCATATATAATCATAATCACAATCATAAATCTTTATTTATCTCAACATCATATTATTACAGGCACTGGTTAATAAAAGGTGTCTGAGGTACGAAGATCCTGAGTTACAGATCACCCGGCTGTCTTATACAGGACATGTTAATTTACAAAAACAGTAGAGTCAAGATATTAATAGTATAACAAAAGTTTGAAAAACCTAACAAAAATAAAACAAAATCAAAGAAAAGCAAGCAAATATGACTGATGAGAGGAGAGCCTGTTGCCATTAATCAAGTGCAACTCAAAACTATGGGATCAAATTGTGAGATCCGATTGCCTAGACTCCGGACTGCTACTGAGAATGTCTTAATGAAAAACCCGACACCACTAGTTCGACCCCAGAAACCCGCATTTAGCGGTCTCTCATTAATATTTTTAGGTCTACTACCAAGGTTAATCATCAGACCTTGGCGGCAAGCGTCCTTGAAATTATTGTCTATTTATAAAAGAAACCTTCCCACCTTCAATTTCAAGGTAATGACTGAATTGAAATCGTCCTCACGAAATTAACAATCGAAGCATGATTGTACCATTTGTTTAGTTTATTCATAAGTAGCGACCCACCCCTGCTTAGCACAGTTTTACGATTTCACAAAATATCGAGATTAATTTATTATAGTTAAGTTTAATATTAATACGTTCAGTGCCGGGAGACCTCCAGGAGGGTTTACCTAGTCGCATATGGAATGCCGGGAGCTTGCGGAGGGCTCATTTAAATGTAGGTTTTTCTGAGCGAATACAGCATTATAAACCGTGAAAATAAAATCTGATGTATATTTTAACAAGAATTATAAGTATGAGCGTTGGTTTAAAAACCAAACATTTTATTTCTTTTTAAATTTTTTTGGTCACGGCTACAAAAATTTCACAAAAAATTTAAAAGGTTGGAAACTACGTATAGCAACAAAACCCTGAGGGGGTTTTGTTTTACTTCGTTTTAAAGTCAAAATCAAAACGTTTATTGCGAACTAAGCGTTGCGTTGCGTTGCGTTGCGTTTTTACAGTGTTTTATAACACTGTTTTAAACCTAATGCCGTTGACCGTCCGCGATGGTTCACTTTAGCGCAAACGTAATGCCGGTAACTCTAACCTCTAACCGGAGGGTTTTCTTCCAATATGTATGGCGGCATTATGCGTTTGAGATCTATGAAAACTAGGTGGAGTCGAAAGTAATAATGCATTATACAAATAAAAGTTCAGGAATAAATTCTCTAAATGATGGTCAAAATCGCATCAAAATCCATTGTGAAGTTTAGAAGAACAACGTTGTCACACAGACTGACACAAAAAGCGACTTTAATTTATAATAACTATTTATCTATAGATATAGAAGCTAAGTTAGTGCGTCGAAACGGTTCAATCTACGAACAGTTATCGCCTTGACACCGATGGTTTATAGTATCGCTAGGTGGATATTTAAAAGCCGTCGGCAGTTACCCTAATAATAGGGCTAAACGACGCGACGTGATTAATGACCGGCGCGGGCCGGGCCGGGTGTATTGCTAGTTTGACGTGTGTAGCTTCTGTGGCGAAACTACTCTGTGGTAATTACTTAGTCTGTTAATGTTGTGTGATGAGTTTGAGATGCGCCTGTATGTAATTATTGATTATAGGTCTGGAAACTATGATATTCATTATAGTACTAAAAGCAAAATTTTCTGCACAGTTTGGTTCGAGGTAGGGCTTGTTCTAAGTCCGCCTGGCTAGCTACCACCATCTTATCTAAGTTTGTCGCCATAATAACAATGTTAATAGTATTGTTTTGTTTCGGCAGCTAGAGGTAAGATAGCCAGTTCTTTCGTGGTTAAGGATTCCGGGTGGTGCTCATTTCCACGTTCGGTAATCCTCCCCTTTTGATAATAATTGATGATCAGGATCAATTATCAAAAGGGGAGATGATGTTGGGGAGTTTGTTACGCCACTACTTCTTCCCAGCTAAAGCACTAGGAGTGGTGAAGGGCGGGCGTTTTTGGGGGACTGTTTTATGTAATTTTGACGTTCGAAAAGTGCTGATCGCAGCCTAGTTTGAATAAATGACTTTTGAATTTTGAAGGCCAAGAGCTTCACCATTGTAGTAAAAAAAAAAGTACTGACTGGACAGAAAACCGCTAAATCGAAAAGCTAATTTCCTGTTTCACAAAGCTTTTCAATACATCAAAGTTTCAGTCGTCTTTCCAAATGGAAGGCGATTCCCTGAAATATAGTAAAGTAGGTTAAACAACTCATAATTATATATGTCTTTCATGAGTTGAAATTATCAGAATTGAATTAATTATTAACGTTTTCCAAAGGAATGAAAAGGAAACAAAGATTGAATGACAAGTACTTACGGGAATTCCATCTCTAACACGTTTGGAAAATAATAAGTTCTGGGAAATTTAATTGTGGCGACATTTTCTGTATCTCTTATCAATATTGATGCATTATCACATAAAAACAGTACTTGGAATTTATATATCCTATACCGTCAAAGTAAATTTTAACATGTACAAAAAGAGTTTTAATATGTTAAAACGAAAGTTATTCAAAATATATTATTTTAAAACGAAATTTATTCGAAACATATTATTTTAAAACGAAACTTATTCGAAACATATTATTTTCCTAGAAAATAAGCGGGCAAGTGCGAGTCGGACTCGCACACAAAAGGTTCCGTACAACCGTACAATAACACGTTTTTTATAGGGGAACTCCTTTACACACTTACCACATACTACGGTTCAAAAGATGCCCTGTGACAGACGGACGGACAGCGGAGCCTTAGTTGGCACCCTTTGGGTACGGAACCCTAAAAATAAATTTAATTTAGTGGTAAGTTCTGAGTTACGCTAAAGATTAGAAGTGTGGTTAGTGTGGCCCTTTAGATAGATCTGTGTGTCTATTTCATATTTAAACCCAAACAGCGTATTTACAACGTTTAGTTGCCGTTAACTGCTGTTTTGAACTTGATAGACATCAAATTAAATATCGTCGTACAAACAAAGTTGACTAATTAATTCAAATATCTGGTCAACCGAGCTTTGCTCGGGGTGAAAATATAAACATATCGTCCAGGTACATCAACGTTTTATCAGATTGCAATTTAGGGGTTTAGCTAGGTCCCTTAACTGAGAGCTAGATCGATTTTTCACCTCCGTAAACCCCTATATTGCAATTTTCATCGACATCATTGGAGCCGTTTCCGAGATTTAGATTATACAGTGTGTCTAGTCACCGACCCGTTAAGGCAAAGTAATAAGATCAATTTTGTCTACATATCCACCATAATAAGGCATTTTGCCACGACTGGGTTTTTTTTACTGATACAGTTGTTTCATTTATTTTGCTCTATCTACCGATTTAGAGGTCATCTTTGTCGACTTTTAAAGTTCAAGCAAAAAAACACTTCCTCTCTCCTTAAAAATCATCATTACGTATATAGTTCCTTGATCTTGTTCCAAGTTTATAACTTTATATATATATTATCTATGTATATTTATATAGATAAGTTTATGCTTTATGTATGTATGTATTTATTGTATATGTAAATGGTACACCACTGACTACCTGCAGTATTGTCTTTCCTTCTTACTTTAATCCATCCAAAGGTTGTCTGTAAAAGGGTTTACTAATGTTTGCCATAATTTAATATGCCATAATTTTATATGCCATAATTTTATTTGCCATAATTTCATTGGTGATAACGCTTCAGTTGCCATAATCGTGAAATGACATAAAATCATTTTCACTAATTTCATTGGTCATAATCGATCAAGTGTCATAATAATTTTAATCCATAAATTCATTAGCTATATTTTTTATTTTCAATAATGTCGTTTTCCATAACATTTATTAATATTCATTTGCCCATACTAGCACAACAATGCTAGTTCAGTATGTACCATGCTTGCTTTGCAAAAGCGAAAATCTAGCACTCGGCGGCCGCTGCCGCGGCACGCTCGCTGTGCTCGCTCGCCTTCGCGCGTTGTTTGGTCACAGTTCTAACCTAACCTAACCTACCCGTTTCGAATTTGACAAACTGTTTATTGTCTGAACAAGAAAACCTAAAAATTACCCTAATCTGCCATGCATGCTTGCTTTGCAAAAGAGGAAATCTAGCACTCGGCGGCCGCTGCCGCGGCACGCTCGCTACGCTCGCTCGCCTTCGCGCGTTGTTTGGTCACAGTTCTAACCTAACCTAACCTACCCGTTTCGAATTTGACAAACTGTTTATTGTCTGAACAAGAAAACCTAAAAATTACCCTAATCTGCCATGCATGCTTGCTTTGCAAAAGAGGAAATCTAGCACTCGGCGGCCGCTGCCGCGGCACGCTCGCTACGCTCGCTCGCCTTCGCGCGTTGTTTGGTCACAGTTCTAACCTAACCTAACCTACCCGTTTCGAATTTACAAACTGTTTATTGTCTGAACAAGAAAACCTAAAAATTACCCTAATCTGCCATGCATGCTTGCTTTGCAAAAGAGGAAATCTAGCACTCGGCGGCCGCTGCCGCGGCACGCTCGCTACGCTCGCTCGCCTTCGCGCGTTGTTTGGTCACAGTTCTAACCTAACCTAACCTACCCGTTTCGAATTTGACAAACTGTTTATTTTCTGAACAAGAAAACCTAACCTAACCTATCCTATTTTGCAAATGTACGTATGTATGTATTTAAATGAACATTCGGAATAATACATATCATATAATTCAATACTGAGGACATCTGTCTGTAACGTTTCTAAATTATGTTTGTCAAGTGTCGATTATGTAATGTGTTACTTATAGAAACTAATGATTATGACACATGTTATTATGGAAACTAATGTTATGGCAAATAAAAGTTATGACAAATAAGTTGATATGGCAAGCGTTATTAGTATAAATGATAATAGTGCAAGTAAATATTATGAGTGGGGACGATTATGTAAAACAATAATAGGACAAATAATATTATGGAAAACAATATAATACCCTGTAAAAGATCGCTTTTAGCGATAAGACCGCCCATTGTGTCACCCTATGTAAAATGTCTAAACCTATGTCTGTAATTTTTATGGTGTACATAATAAAGAGTATTCTATCTATCTATCTATCTAGAGGTCCTACAGATATAATATTGTTGTGTCGTTCGCCAGCTACAAAAGTCGGCAATAAGTTGACACTAAAAGGTTTACCAAAAACTCCCATTAAATACTTGTAACTTACAAGGTTGTTTGTTTTACTTAACCATTTCAAAACAGTAGGGGCAAAACGCCTTATTATGTTGGATTTGTCGTTAAAATTGATCATATTGCTTTTCCTTAACGGGTCGGACACGGGCGACCAAACACATTGTATATATTATCATCATCATCAGCCTATTAATGTTCCCACTGCTGGGACACAGGCCTCCTCTCTGTGAGAGGGAGTGGGCCGTAAACTACCATGCGGGCCCAGTGCGGGTTGGTAGATGTCACATGTCTTCGAATTTTTTGGTTCTACGACATGCCGGCTTCCTCACTATGTTTTCCTTCACCGTTTTGAGAGCAGTGGTGATGAAATTATTTACACAAAGTAAAGCGCCTGCTTGGGTTCGAACCCACGACCACGACACGTAAGTCGGGGCCGTAACCACTGGGCCACCACTTACGAGCATTACGACCATTGTATATATACTTAAATATATATACAAGAATTGCTCGTTTAAAGGTATTAGATTAAGTATTATTCATTCAAATAAAGCTTTACCAAAATAAACTATCACTTTGTGGGGTGAGGATTTGACGCAGAAAGCCATAAGGAGATTCTTTTTTCCTAAGCCCCGAACAATAGATACTAATTTTCCCCGTCGTATAATAATATATTAGCATCTTAGATGCTATTGCTGCCGGTTTTGACTGTTCTTTCCAAAACCAGTGGAAGGACAGCTATAGGCATCAGACATAATAAAATTAATAGATATAATTTGTTTCTATCACATAAAATGTTTGTGATTTTATGTTATTGCTATGTCATATGTAATCTGTATGGAGTTTTTCTCAGAGATTATAATTAATAATAACAAAAAAAAACGTCAGCACAAATACATCTGTACCACGGTGGAGCCTGTGGAAATGCGTTTGACATATATTTAAAAACAGAGCCACATAAAAAAAAAGAGTCAACAACAACACGGACAAAACCGAGGGGCACCCTTCACTTGTGTAACATTTTCCTGGTTGCATTTTATTTAAACCCCTCACTCATTAAGCTTTAACAAAAGCGGAACACAAAGGATGTTTTTAGTATATTGTAGTACACCAACAATCCAGTTATCAGTATATGATTCGATTGAATATTTCATGGAATTCCATATTGAGGAATAATAGAAAATCTATAAAATATAACAGTTTGCTCTACCGAATCAAACAAATAAATTGGTATTTGTATTCTGTTATTTAAATTTCGTAGAACTAAAGAATGGGGAGCGTGGGAACAGATTGCCTAAACAATGTTTTTATTGAACAGAAAGTATAATTGGAATGTAGGTACGATCAGCGACAGAAGTCAAAAGTAATTATTGATCAAAATATTCATAAAAAATCTGTACTGGTGTGAAATTTAAGAGTAATAACTTTTAGTTATTTCATGAAATGCAGAAAAGCAAGGATACATTTTATTTATTTCTGTTTATAGGTAAAGAAAAGAACACGGTAACATGTCAAAAATAAATTGTGTGTTAAAACTACATGAGTTCGGTGGTTCTTGTCCGATTACTCTGACAAGAAATACTAGACTCAGGGGTCACAGTCTCTTCTAAAGTCCAGACATAACCTTTGTCAAGTCATTTGAGGAACTTAGAGAAGTGTCTCAGATGGTCTTTAAGGAAAGAACAACACAGCTCTGAGTGGACTTGTCCAGTCCGTGCAACAATGAGTCAATGACGTATAGAGTCGTTTTGCATCAATATAATATTGATATGTCACAGTGTTAGTCGATTTTTGTTGTTGACTGTGCCGAGGCAGTAGATACCATTAAAAATTAATTTATAACTAGCTGTTACCCGCGACTTCGTCCGCGTTGAATTTTATACATCAGCTTTATTTATTTGTATAGCTACCAGTGAAGCTCCCGTCCAAATCAGTCCAACCAAACAGACAAACAGACTTCAATTTTATTTAATCACTTAATTTTATTTTATTACTTTTAGTGGATCAGAATAACAATTATATTAATAATTAATAGTTATACTTGATGGTTTGCGGAGATTTGACTTAGGTATCTAAGTCAAGTCTTTGTAAACTATTAACTGTAGCTAAATATAACTACACTATTGTATTAGGTAAGCCTGTGATGATACTCGTAGTTGTATGTTTTAAATAAATAAATAAATAAATAAAAGTTAAGAAGATGTAAGAAGATACTTAATTATTTTGTAGATACAGATTTCATGGATTTTAGTTTTTTTGCATGGTACTCTAATGCCCGTTTTCACCATCATTCCTTAAATTTAGGGAGTCTCTTAAGACATTTTAAGTGTTAGTTTCTGCTAAGGGATCCTTTAAATATAGGGGCCCGATATTCGGCATTTTAGCGATAAGTGACAGTTCATTTGTTGTTGAAGGTGGTCATCTGTCAAGATGTCACTATTTTAATAAGTACATAATTTTCTTCTTAAATTTTTTCTTTTTTTTTATTAAGGTTTTTTGGACGATATTTTATATATTTTTAAATGTAATCATGTTTATTTTATGTTTTCTTTCTATTTTGTCATATTATTTTACATTAATCTACATGATTTATCGATGGAATACAAAATCGGTAATTTATTCGTATAAGTACGATTTTCGTACACCCTGATTAAAAAAAAAAACTGTCACTTAGGTAAGTGGCCCCTAAGTAGGTATCCCTTAATCTGGTGAAAAAAAACTTAGGTAGGGAGGTCATTTAAGGAGTCTCTTAGGTTAAGAGATCCTTAGTAAGGAAGTGTTTGAGGGAACGATGGTGAAAACGGGCATAAGTCTCTTTCTGAAACAAAAGTAGCCTATTTTACTCCTTAAAACAGAAGCTATCTGTGGGTGGAAATTCCGTCAAAATCGGTCCAGCCGTTTCGGAGATTAGCTGGAACAAACAGACAGACCGACGGCAAAAAAAAAAAAAATTGTGTTTTCGTAGTATGGATCGTCTATACTTTCTATGCATTTAAAGCTGTTATTTTGACATTACATACAGACACTTCAATTTTAACGTGAAAGCGTAACATTAAACAAACAAACTCACTTTCACGTTTATGATAATGGTTAAGATGTCGAAGAGATGGTCAACAATTTTCTCTTATCTGTTATTTATATTGAAATGACTAATATCACAAGTTGATTTACCTGTTTATTTATTCTTAACGAAGATAATACTTATGTATTACAAAAATGCTAACTTATTATGGCCGTTCTACGGCTTCTGCACGGAATTTTCCGGTCTGGTGCATTGATTTTCAAGCAAATTCCACGTGATCATCCGGCAAACGTAGAAATACTTCACCTCTGTGCAGTAAAATTCTGTGTAGTGCAAAAGCGGCCTGAGCAGTGAAAACTTAGAGAATAATAGCTGTTGTTGTGCATTCGATAAAGATACAAGCCAAGTCTAAAACATTTGGCAAGACTTAACTTTGGCAGGTAGAATAAAAACTAAATGGCATAGATGCGAAAAGTCTACAGAGAAAGTGTTGGCAGAACCAGGTCAGCGAGTGACCTACTAAGAGTCACGGATAAGACCTGGGTGGGTCGGAGCCAAACGGTTAAACGCCAATATTTTCTGTTATATTTCAGTATGGCAGATAATGAAGGCTTTTACTTAGCAGTAGGATGATAAAATGGATGCTGATGTTAAAAAAAATGGGCAGTCTTTGGGGATTGCCGATAGAAGTGAAAACTAAGTAACTTTTTGATTCTCGCGATGATGTCTTTCGTTCGATACATATAGCCTTCGGTGATTCTCGCGTTGATGTCTTTCGTTCGATACATATAGCCTTCGGTGATTCTCGCGTTGTTGTCTTTCGTTTGAAACATATAGCCTTCGGTGATTCTCGCGTTGATGTCTTTCGTTCGATACATATAGCCTTCGGTGATTCTCGCGTTGATGTCTTTCATTCGATACATATAGCCTTCGGTGATTCTCGCGTTGATGTCTTTCGTTTGAAACATATAGCCTTCGGTGATTCTCGCGTTGATGTCTTTCGTTCGATACATATAGCCTTCGGTGATTCTCGCGTTGATGTCTTTCGTTTGAAACATATAGCCTTCGGTGATTCTCGCGTTGATGTCTTTCGTTCGATACATATAGCCTTCGGTGATTCTCGCGTTGATGTCTTTCGTTCGATACATATAGCCTTTGGTGATTCTCGCGTTGATGTCTTTCGTTCGATACGTATAGCCTTCGGTGATTCTCGCGTTGATGTCTTTCGTTCGAAACATATAGCCTTCGGTGATTCTCGCGTTGATGTCTTTCGTTCGATACGTATAGCCTTCGGTGATTCTCGCGTTGATGTATTTCGTTCGATACATATAGCCTTCGGTGACGATGACGCGAGTTCCATGATTTTTGTTCAGCCAAAAAGTGCTCAACGCGCCTTAAGAAGTTTTCACTTCAAAAAATGATAATAGACCGCAAAAAGTAATAGTTTTTTTTCTAAATATTATTTTATAGTTGCGACTCACACTACTAAAAAAGGTTCCCACGTTCCCAAAGTCAAAGTCAAAGTCAAATCATTTATTTCAAATAGGCCCTTGAAGGCACTTTTGAACGTCAAAATTTACAAAATATAGTATTGATTCTACCGCCCCTTCCAAAAGGTAGTTTTCCCAGTGGAGCAACCTTAAATCATCGATACATTTTATGAATATTTATTTCAAAAGCTTTACGAGTATTACACTCAAAGAACAAAGTCCGTTCTGACGAAGTGAGGTCAGGGTATTTTTTCCTTTTTATGTCAAAACCAGAACTATCTTATAAAATAATAAAGCGTGGACATCTATGTAAGACAAACATAATATTATATAACTTCATAAAATACGAAAACTACCTGGTCCGTTGACGACGTGATCCCGATCGGATATTTCAATCCACTTCAACTGTGCTCGTTGGATAATGAACTCAAGTCCAAATAAAATATGGACGGAATTGGATTGATTCAAATTCCAATCGTATCAGGCGGTCATTCGTGTAAGTTGTAGGGGTGGCCCTTTGAAGTTCTGAGATGTTTTCGTTTTCTATTTGCGAAGATTTTTTTGAAATTGTTTTGTAAGATGAAGAGGGTATCAATGTACTTGAATGTACTCAGTATGATTGTAATGCGTACATTTACATGAAAATTATAATCATGATGAAAACCCATGCATCATTTTTGAAACATGTGTAAAAGCTTTTTTTTCTCATGGTTAGGCAGTAATCTCATACATTTATTACTTACGAGTATTACTCTGACATTTTTTCGGCTAGGAAAAGCCGGCGCTATCTAGTTTTTAAAATATTGACCAATAATTTACTTATCAAAGTGTCTTAGAATAATAATAAAAATAAAAAATACATTTAATTCAGGTAAAACCCATATTACATAAAATAAAATTTCACAATACTGCAACAAAATACAGAATAAATCACAATAGAAAAATAGTAAAATATACTAAGAAGATCTACCTATAGAAATAAACTTTTCATAACTTACCACACTACAGACTACAGAAGATAGTCACATAAATTATGAGTAAAAATCAGTATGATTGACTGTTAGTTTAAAACCACTCGTAAAATAACAAAAAATATAAACATATCTATCAACATGTCATCATCTTTAATAATTCAAATAACTCAGAGTACAATATTAATACCACAATCATAAAAAAATCCGTCACAGCCCTGGCATGTAACGTATATCTGTAGTACGGAAGTCCCTATCTCCCTGAGATCCGGCTTCCGACGGCTACGGTAAATCAATCCGCCATTTTTGTCTTCCATCTCATATTTCATATTTACCTCGACATTAGTGTAAATGTGTATTTGCCACAGGAAGCTGTAACACAATCTTGGGAACACCCTTTGTTTTCTCGTGCATGGTTTTCTTTTATTTATTCATGACTGAATTGTTTGTGGTTCGTTTTTTGCAATTGATTTTGTTGTGGTTAATTTATACACCGTTTGTGTGTTTTAGGGTTACTTTGAGTTTCTGAATTGTGTATTGGTTTTAACCCTTCAGAAGAAATCGTTATATAGATATAGGGGACTATATGTAGGTAGAAGAAATATGTAGTAGATATTTCTTTTTACACCCTCAGTATCTGGTAGGCAACAGGATTTAATGTAATCGTTATAATTATGTATAAGGCACTTAGGAGATAATTTTCCACTTTAATTACAGCTTTACTATATACAAATTACTCAGAATTTGTAACGTGAAATACACGATTTCTCCCGAATGGATTATGTTATACCTACTTATTTTTGCGAAAAAAAGGCTCATGCATACTGGGGCGCCACGACCGTGCTACGCGACACCGGTAGAACAATTTCCGTTTATGTTTTCATATAAATTGCTGCACCAGAGTCGCGTCGCGCCTGTCTGTGAGAGCCTTAAATATCTAATTATAATGCTCAAAAGAACCTGTAAACAATTGCGTATAAGTAGTGAGTTCACCGTAAAACATGAACCCTTTCCTACACCAGAGTAAACAAAACGCAAAGGGACCTCCCTCTTCGCGAACATTTTTTTTATCTTTCACGATTGTCTGTTCTTTGTCAAGCTTTGTTTGCTACATCGTTATTACTAAAATTAATAGATAGTAATTCAAACATAGGATAGTGAAGAATGTTATAGTAAAGTATAAGTACCTCCTTTAGGTGAGGATAGTAAAATGAAATTGTGTGCTATCTCACTGAGGAAATGTGAAAATGATACTCTTGAACAGCAGATTAAGTTTATACTTGAGATAGAGGCACTAAATAAATAGTTACAGAAGGTCGGCTCCATACAACAACTAAAAACAGGCACACACACACATATTCCATATTCCAATTCTTGTTTCCACTAGATGTTATTTATACTTAAACAAATATCAACGAATTTAGCTGTGTGAGGGGCTTGTGACTAAGTAATAACAGCCGCACGCCTGCCGCGGTTGGACCGTGGATGGGTGACCATCTTTACATCCTCCGTGCCTCAGAAAGCACGTTAGGCCTTTGGTTGGGGTTGTCATTTGTAGATCTTCGACAGCTGTTACGGGTCGTCAGAAGCCCGAAAGTTTGACAACCAGTCTTACCAAGGGGTATCACCGGTATCAGAGATGTTGTCCAGTAACTGGGTTGTGGAGGTCAGATAGGCAGTCGTTCCATGTAAACAACTGGTATTCAGGTGCATCCGGTTAGTCTGGAAGCCGACCCCAACATACTTTGGAAAAGGCTAGGTAGATGATGTTGTGAATTTAGTTGCTTTCCGAATCACTAAACATCTTCAAAAGAATTCATTCTTTTTTAAGTTGTAACGCAAACTGAACTTTTTGTATTCAAAAGCGATTAGCGCACGTTAATTTTGTAATTTTGATGAAGTGTGTCTATACAGGATGAAATTGAATTCATGCGACAACTCTTAAGGGGTCATTGTACTCATAATTATGAACAACTTTCACTATGAGACCAACCCAGAAATAGCAAAAAAAAACAGCTGTTCCCTACATTTTGACGAGATATGCGAACATAAATGTAGGGAACAGCTCTTTTTTTTTCGCTATTTCAGGGTTTGGACCCATAGTGAAAGTTGGTCATAATGATGAGTAAAATGACCCCTTAAGAGGTGTCGCATTAATTAAATTTCAACCTATATGTGTGCTTTTTCACTCGTTGTTTGTAACTAACCTACTGTAGCTATCCATTTTGTGACAGAGGTGCTAACGTGCTATTTATGTTATCATTTGCGGTTTATGGTGTCATCTGAATAAATGATTAAAGACTTTGACGTAACGTTGACGCGGTACTTATTGAGTACCTCATTGGTTACTAGTGTGACTGTGGAGCGTGGAGCTGTGTGTGTGCGTGTAGTGTGGGTTTGCTTCCCTATTTTGGCAGGGGAGACTTTGTTTTATAACATGTAGTGATGATAGTGCTATATTAAACTTTGAAGGGCTGTAGACGAGAAACTATAGAAGTTTTATTGTTATGACGCCTATGGGCGTTTACTGTCCTTCAAAGTGTTAAGAAACTTTTACAAAAAAAATGTACGTAGCTTTGAATGGCAGTTAAAATTACAGTTGATTAGACTATGCTTATCATATATGGAAGAAAATACGCGGCGCCAAACCCAAGTTAATTGGGATAAGAGATAGATAATAATGATGGACTATGCTAATCATTGTCCTAACCATAGTTCTGACAATGCTCAATTATCGTAAAAAATCCTCATATTTTTCTATAAACTCATCTATACATACAAATAAATATTATTGAAGTGTCTGTTTGTAATGTCAAAATAACAGCTTTTTACTCTAAATTGATATGAAAGTATATACGATCCATAATACAAAAACACAATTTAAATTTTTGTCTGTCTGTCTGTTTGTTCCGGCTAATCTACGAAACGGCTGGACCGATTTGGACGGAACTTTCACAAGCGGAGGCTACTGGGCGTAAAATAGGCTACATTTTGTTCCGATATTCCCACGGGAACAGGGATTAAAAGAAAAAACTACTTTACGCGGGTGAAACCGCGGGACGCAGCTAGTAATTAATATTATGATAATAATAATAAATATATATGTTGTTCTCGTCTTGCTAACGGCGAGTACTTGCACAGACACAATCTAGTAGCTAGGATTATCCACCAGCAACTTGCCTTGCAATACAACCTTGTGGAGTCAGAAGTACCATACTACAGGTATGTGCGTGCCCGACCCAGTTCTCGAGAATGGTCACGCCACATTGTATTGGGATCGATCTATCATCACTGACAGGACTATTGTAGCTAATAAGCCTGATATTGTGGTGATAGATCGACAAGAACGCCGTGCAGTGATTGTTGATATTGCTGTCCCTCATGACGAGAATCTCGTGAAAGCTGAGAAAGATAAAAAAATCAAGTACCTATCTTGACTTAGCACATGAGGTTGTCGACTTGTGGGACGTGGACTCTGCAATCATTGTACCGATAATCGTAACGGTTAATGGCCTAATAGCGGAGCCAACACCTCAGGAGGCTCTCATTGCGCGGCTGGGTCAAGGGCTTGATTCAGAAAGCAGTACTCCTAGACACGGCACGCATAGTGAGGAGGTTCCTCTCTCTAGAGCCCTGATCACCGGCAGCTTGGACCCTGTTCCTGATGCCGATGGGCGACTATTTTTTATATTTTTAAATGTTTTTTATATCTTTTTTTAAAGAAATATTTAAAAATGTAATTTATATGTATTTAAATGAAATAAAAGAAATATATATATATATTTTTCATCGAAGACCAAAAAACAACATAACATCACGTCTGTAATTCCCAAAGGGTTAGGCAGAGGTGTACCTATAGTACTCGTACATCTACATTTCAGCAGTTATGCTTAAGTCCCATGTAATAGGGGCCGAGTCTAATGCCAACAACCACGCCAGATCCAGACTCCGGGCTGCTACTGAGAAATTCTAGATGGAATAACCCAATAACACTTTACCCGACCCGGGAATCGTACCCAGGACTTCAAGCTCAACAGTAGCGCTTGCGATTACTAGACCAACGAGGTAGGTTCCTGGCACCAAACAAAGTTCCCGGTAATAAAATAATTCTCCACTAAATATCAAGTATTGCCAAGCACCTACAATACAGATGTAGTGGCCAGTCCATGTACAAGATCTGATGTCGGAATCACATAAATTTGTCAAAGGATGATTGATGTCTTGGTCTGGCGGCTTATCTCGCACCGCAGGCTTGTCTGGCCGCTACTCCACTGAAGGCAATTAATCGAACTGAACTAACGATATAAAACTATGTTTGGGGTTATAAAATTTGGTGTACATTAGTGTATTTATACGTAATAGGTTCAAGGACACATTCAACTTTTATGTTAAAATAGTAGTTGCGAGATAAAAAACAAAAAATTACGTAATAGGTAATATGATTACATGACTGCCTCGTTGGTTTAGTGGTCGCCAGCGTGACAGCTGAGCATGAGGTCCTGGGATCGATTCCCAGGTCGGGCAAAGTGTTATAAGGCTTTCCATCTGGAATTTCTTAGCAATAGTTCGGAGTGAAGATTTGTACCCGGTTGATGGCAATAGGCTCGCCCCCTATTACATGGGACTTAAACATAACTGGCGAAATGTGGGTATATATAGGTACACTTCTACCTAACCCTTCGGGGATACAAGGCGTGATGTTATGTGGATATTATGCTGTCCAAATAAATTTCTGACTCACGTTGAAAATTTAAGAATAAGGAAAGAAAAAACAAGGGATTAAGGGGGGGGGGGGAATAAAGTAATATTATCACGCGTGTATTCTTCAAAGGGTTAGGCAGAGGTGCACCTAAAGTACACCCACATGTCACCAGTATTATGTTTAAGTCCCAATGTACCTAATAGGGGGCGAGCTTATTATAATAATAAAAATCACAATAAGTTCCATTAAATTTAGTTCCTGTGATCAAATGCTACCAAACAATAATGAATTGTTTGGGAAACGTAAAAAAAGAATTTCCTTATGCTTGAAATAAATAAGCCTATAGGTATGTAACGCAAATATTTCTGAGTCCAAAATCACTCTAGTTTACATCGAGCCCATATGATTTCATTTGGGCTCGATGTCAATGAATTCAGCACAAAGCAACCACCATCAAAATATAAATTGACTGTAATAATAATACCCATTCCACTAGCTAATCAAACGTTAACAGAGCGTTATAATTGCTTACACTATAGCAAACAACAATAATTCCATATTTGCATACAATTATTTGATGATTAATCAATATCAAACAGGGAGAACACGTAGCGATGATGCTACGAACTACGTAGCATTTCGTAGCCAACCGCGTAGCGGCGTAGCGCTACGAGAGTATTGAATAGAATGAGTTGTTTTTCTTTCCCTTAGTATTAATTATCTAGATGCCCAATTGGTAGGTTGATGTTATGTTTTTGATACTTTTTAGGCTGCTTGAAATATTCATTTCAGAACAAAAATATAACATTTATTTTACTAATAAAAACTGACTATGTTTTAGTGCTACGCTCATCAATATTTGTAATCGAATATCGAGTATGTAATCAATCATAATGCATATTTTTTGTATTTTAAAAGGAATGTGTGCAAAAAGTAACCCCTAGTGCCTCTTTGGCCAAGAGGTTGCTAGCGTGACTCAGAGCACAGGTTTTTGAGTTCGATCACAAGGCCGCAAAAAATATTATTTCCTTTAGGAAATTCTCGGAGGCTGTATTGAATCCGGATTTTTGGGAGGTTAGTGGCTATAAGCTCACCTCTATGACTTACCGGCCTTTTGGCGTGATGTTTGTAGACTTTTCACAGATAGGAGGCATGTTTCCCAGTAGTGGGAACATTCATTAGCAGCCTATTAATGTTCCCACTGCTGGGACACAGGCCTCTTCTCTGTGAGAGGGAGTGGGCAGTAATCTACCACGCGGGCCCAGTGCGGGTTGGTACATGTCACATGTCTTCGAATTTTATGGTTCTAAGACATGCCGGTTTCCTCACGATGTTTTCCTTCACCGTTTTTGAGAGCAGTGGTGATGAAATTATTTACACATAGTAAAGCGCCTGCTTGGGTTCAAGCCCACGATCTACAACTCGTAAGTCGGGGCCGATATCACTGGGCCACCACTGCTCTCGTGGGAAAATTAGAGGATGGTTATTGCTATGATTATAATATAGTAGTACCTGTATATAGGTTTTCCGCCAGTAGCCTTCCCCGCTCGGAACCACAGCACCATATAGACCCTGTCTTCATTAGTGTCGGGCGTGACGTCGCACGGCAGCGACGCCGTACGGCCCAGCACCGCATCCACATCCACCGTCGACACTGCAGCAAAGGAAATAAATGAATTTAACAACCACTTCACAATGATAAATTCAAAATCAAAATATTTTATTTCACATAAACCTACATGGGCACTTATGAAATGTCAGAACGTACGGATTGTTGCAATTGGTCGTTTCCTATGGAGAAGAGCCGGAAAGAAACTCCACGGTGACTCTTTTAAAAATAATTGGCTTTTACAATATTTAAAAAAAAAAACAGTGTTATTAGGTGTGCGAGGACAGTGTAGGTCTTTCAACAAGTACCACGTGTACGGGCGCTAATCTGTATTTTCATACATCATGTATTTTCATTTTCATGAATAGTGTAATAAATACACAGCGTCATCTAGGTTAACTTATCCCAAGCACTACGATGAGCGGCTTCATAAACTGGAGCAACTATAAACGATTTCTGTTGAAAAGTGACGCCGTCTACAATCTTCGTGTGCAAGCCTCGTGACAATCTGCGCCAGCGCCTCCCCGCGAGTTATCTGCACGATGACTACGTGTAGATATTGCGCACTCATGTGAACAATCCGCCTTTATAAGTAGAGGTATCTTCGATCAAATCGTCATTCACTAGCTAGAGGTTCTGAGCGCGGTAGCCACGCAGCCAGCTCTGATCCTTAGTACTACTAGTTACTGTTTCAATAGCCACGCAGTCTTCAGGAAACTAGTCAGATAGGGGAGGTCTGAAGAGCGATAGCTACGCAGTCCCTTTCTTCCCTCCACTTAAGGTTGCCACATGATATATAATAATGTAACGTAAAGTTGCCAATAAATTTAATTATCATCAAGTTCAACGGGGCTTTAATTTTACAACCAGCAACCCTACAATAGTTTATTCACATGTACCACATTACGTAAACTAAGCTGTCATAATCAACCGTGTGGGTGATACCGACATCAAGGCGACGTCGCAGCCACAAACGATGCGTCAAATGCAAGAAGTTGCAGCGACACTATTCACACGTAACCATTGGCACTGCTTGCCCACATTTTGTCGCTGCGATGTAGTGTGGTGCGTGTGAACGGGCCCTTAGACTGTCAGAAAACATAAAAAACAATTACGATGCAAGTGTCAAAAAGAAAACATTTTCAATTTATCAAATATCATAATCAATCAAAATAGTAAATGTATATCAAATATTTATATTTCCCATTGGAATTGAACGCGGCAGGCCCTGGAGGGAATCGCGGGACGAACTCGACTTTTTCATAAGGATTGGCCACAAATAGCAGAATATACAGAAGTGAAAGGAGGGAAATGTTTTTCTATAATTTTTATTCTAATATTTAAAAATATTGTATTTATATTGTGAAATAAAGGAAATAATAATTGATTGAATACAGCAGTCATTATGCCGATAGTCGTGACAGTCAATGGCATAAAAGCCCAGAGCCACCAACTTACACCTAAGTCGTTCTCTCGGGTCCTTATCGGACGGCGAGCTGCCTGTTGCTCTCCGTCCGCATGCCCGCGCCTACGGTGGCCGGAAATCGGACAACCGGTAGCTTGGATCCTGTTCTCGATACCACTGGGCTTGTTTATATTTTTGAATGTATTTTTTTTTGTTTTTATAAAATATTAAAAAATGTAAATTATATGTTCATAAATTAAATAAAAAATAATATTATTGGAATTGAACTATACATGTAGGTATACATATTTAGGCTCTTATAAAACACACTAGAAGCGAAAGCTCTAGTCACTGTAGGTACCCAATAAAAGCCTAAAGCATTTTGCGAGCGCTTGTTACCTGCGAGTCTACTTATATAATATCTCAATAATATAATGTTAATATAATGTAAAATGTTATAATATAATGTAAAAATTCAACTTAAAAAGGGACAATGACCTCTGAATTTGTATTGGCATTTTTTGTCGGGGATTAGGATGCGTTCCCACCACAGATGTGCGAGGATTCGTAGCGAGGGATGTGTTTGTAAAGAACCAATAGAATCGCTTCATTTACCTCGCCTCGGTCAGCACAGCTCTGGTGGAAACGGCTCAGCGGAGCTAGATTTTTGCGCATACAAAACAAGCGAGGGATGTGTGCGAGGGTGTATGAGGGATGTGTGCGAGGGATGTGTTGCGAGGAATGTGTTGCGTCGAATGTGTGTTGAGAAGGATGTGTTGCGAGGTTTGGCGGCAGGTAGGCGTTCGCGTTACTCCGCTCCCACTACACCGCACCCCCGTCGACACATTTCACAGCTTCGCAACGCATCGTCGCACCACACATTAATGCGCATTTTCACAGCTCCGCTACACATTTTCGCAGGCACATTTTCATCGCACAGCTTTGGTGGAAACCCCCACACATTTTCACAGCACAGCTAGACATCCTCGCACGACACATTGCCATCGCACATCTCTGGTGGAAACGCAGCCTTAGTCAGCTAGCTAGGAAATGAGTTTTAACATATTGACAACCAAAATGACTTGTTCAATTGACAGAAATGAACATTATTTAATTTAATTACTTTTAAAAAGCAAATTTTTGACTGTTTACCTTGCAATTTTGTAGATTATGAAATGGAAAATTTAAGGTTCAGAGTCAATAACTTAAATGATATTTTATTTTCTGATCTTTCCAATTTACCTATTGACAAATGAACCTGCACAAAATGTACATGAATCCAAAGATACTTTATTTTCTGATCTTTCCAATTTACCTATTGACAAATGAACCTGCACAAAATGTACATGAATCCAAAAATGGTCTAATTTCCTGTTCGATCGAATAAATAACTGGACCTAAAAAAACGAAACCCAATTGTCCAACTAGAATTCCCAAAATAAATATTTGAGTTCCGTATACATACTCGTACAACTGACTGTTGCAAACGTTTAAATTTTCTAAATGAATATTAATATTGTTTTTTTTTAGAATATTTTGAATCGTTACATGAAAGCTTGAAATAGATTGCATATATTATTTGAGGCAACTTTTAACCAGTTTTTTCATTTTCATAACGATACACACTTTACCCCCATATTTTTTTTACTGTGTATCTGTTCTATCAATCTGCCTAGCCTTTTCCCAACTATGGTGGGGTCGGCTTCTAGTCTCACTGGATATGGGTATTTTAAAAGGGGCGACTGCCTATCGGACCACCACCGTGTTACTGGGTAACACACCTTGGTAAGACTGGTTGTCAGACTTTTGGGTTTCTGACTACACGAAACTACTATCAAAGGTAAATAGTATATTAAGTTATAGAGTATCTGTCCATTGATCAAAAATTGCCCCAGAAGTCATACAATTTTCTCCCTTAAGTCTGTTTCTCCCCTTAAGTCTATTTTCAATTAAGAAGACATGGTTATTGTCTCAAGGACGGCTCCAAACGACCAATCACAGCTCATTGGTTTCATCCTTACCCATACCCTAGACTTCTTAGTTAAACTTTAATTAATTTTAAGTCTGGCTATTGCGAAGGGTCGCATATTACTCCTTTTAGGTTCTACTCCTCATTATTTCTTTCATTATCCCTGCACCCTCCGTACCCTCTGTAGTGCTACCCACAAGCACATAGTGCGCACGTTATTACACGTTATAATACAGTCTTAAGCCTCTCTGTACCCCTCAATAGTCGCCCTCCTGTGCCATAATTATACTATAAGCGCCGTAAATTACACCAAGAATTTTCTCATACATACTACCTCTTCCGTTTGGTTAATTTAATACAAGTTACGAGTTTACGACCCTGCCGCATGAGTAAGTCGACGAAAACTTATCACGAAAATCCCTTTTATGAAAAACATAATTTTATTCACATTTTTGTTTTCTTTACTGACGCAAGGAGCGAGTGAGAATACACGTCGTTTGTTAGGTAATATCAACGAAATTGTGCTCGTACAGGGTTGCTTCTATCCAGCCATGATACTCGTTAGATTAAAATGCATGCATACTTCTGTACAGCGCAGTAGACGAAAGCTAATTTCGGTGCCCAAAATCGTCGACACAAAACATTCATGGCCCGCGCTCCCGACTCGGAGAACAAACTCCGCCTTCGTATAACTCCAAGAAAAAGAATGCCTAAGTGAATATCACTGTTTTTCTGTACTTACATCGTTATGATTCCTGGCTTTCCTTTCTCGAGGCGATAAAGAGCCCATGAATATAAATAGACGTAATATTAAAACGCTCCGTTTCCACACCGCATGAAATAATCTTCTTTTCTTTAAGGAAAAACTGTCACCGTGTTGGGGGCAAGTAATGTACACCATCAGTCATACTTAGAAGGAATTTTCAATTTACTCAGTGTGAAGACTACCCTAATAAAGACGGATTACTTGGTCTCGCGGTGCCAGTCGGGTATCAATTTGCTTGAAGACCCGAGAGGTATTGTACCCCCGATATGTGTGTTGCGTAACTTTTTTATGTCCTAGACAAATTATGTACAATAGCCCTTACCGGGGAAACTAACCTTGGAACCTTGTCGCTATTTATAATACGTCTGTGCCAAAACCGTAATATATTTTTTATCAAACAATCTTTACTACGTACCTGCTCTATTTTAGCCGATCGTTACCTAAGTGAATTTCGTGGTAAAGTGGACTATAAAACGTGAGAATTTTCGTAGTTTCCTATTAAGTTTACCGACCCTTAACATATTGAAAGTATAAAGTTATGTAAGCGTTATTATAAAAATACTAATCTTGAAAAGTTTCGGGAGGTTTACATAAGAAACAGCCGTTGATAGGACACTGAAAATTATAATACAATTTCTTTTTATTGACAGTGATTTAAACTTTTTTATTTCAAAACGAATGTGCTAAAGAAATGTACAAAAAATTGATGTAAATAAAACGAAAGAAAAAGAGCAATCCGAGCTAGTCAAGATGAGACACGACGCCTCGCATTAAGATAAGAGCAAAGAAATGAAATTCCAAATCGGTCCCGCCCCTTTATTTCGATGTCACCGCCGTTTCAGTCAGAATAATCCTAAAATAAAGCTGTTTTGACAAAGCCTCAACTTTCGACGTTGAATGTCACGCATAATGTATCGGAAATATAAATTATATTAGATTGGTGGTTCGCCGTTGTAATGGTTGGCTATAACGCGGCCGCATAGATGTGTCGTGTTGGAGGGCACTAAAGAATTGCGCTACTCATTACGGCGGTGCCGAATGTGGCCAGATGAGTGGTGGAGGCATGTCACGACACGCTACCACGTATGGGCCTCGCCAATCTGTGCACGTTTAATGTTCAACGCGATCTGAATATTTTGGCTCGAGGAACTAACTGCGTTTTGAAGTCTGTGTGGGGAAATAACTTTAGATTCTAGACTCAGGTTCACTTGTATAGCGAGTCACTGAATGTAATTAGTCGGTAACATAGTGTATTGGTATAATATGTAATAAAAATACAATTTAGATTGCTATTGACACGCAAGAAGAATAAAATCATATCTCAAATAAATACATTTAGTGCGATTATGTATTTAGCGATTTTTATGACAGTCTTTAGTATAAATTTTTATTGCTTGTATTCATTGGTTTTGCAATAGGAAAAGTCACAGTCACCTATTTCCATATTAATGTGCCTAAAACTCCTTGTCGTTTGAGTGTAAGCTCCGTGTCGATACAAGTAGGTATGTTTCACGTGCAGCGGTATTGGGCCTTTGATCAATTCTTGTCGTGCCGGTATACATAAAGCAGAAACGGACGATGAAAATATTCGGAATTTTCTTGACAACATTTTAGCATTTCGGAGCGATTTTTTTATAAATGAAAATGGTTTTACGTAAGCTCACTCAAGGCTAACTCGCTTTACAAATTAACTAAGGAAAACTCTGGCAAAACGAGATAGAAATGCTATTAATTTTATTTCAAGATACTAACTCCCCATTGCGAGGTGTAGTAAAACCTTGCAACGTACTCAAGTACACTAAAAAGACGCTAAACTCCACGAAGGGAAGCTAAGAAAAGCTCTTACGTCTCTCGTTTTCTCAATATATCATATTTTTTCGCAGACTGAAGATATACGAGCGGTTGTTTCGCGCGTGACAGGCTTCCGGGGGTAATATTAATAAAATTATTGTGGAGACACGTCGCAAGCCCCGGGCCTGACCTACTCGACTTACGCGCGAACTAGTCCGCTGTAGTCGACTGTACACAGCACACATGTGCACGTTATTGCTCAGCAGAACGATATGTACATTGCGACAAGTTAGACTGTAACTGTACAATTACATTCACAGTACATCATATTGTGGAATAGTCTTGCATATAGCTGTTTTGTTGTATTTTTTTTATGAAACTTCCTGCTTTTGAATACATAAAACTTCAACTTAAATTACACAATTTTAACGTCGTTTCATTCGTCGTCACTGTACTTTATTTATTTCCACGAAATTCAACCCAGTTTTATATTAAGCTGCGGGCTACATAAAGGTCAACACGGACATTATGGGTTCTAGGAATCACTCGTTAGTAAGTTTACAATAGCACCACGACGTACAGTTACTAACACAAGCGTATCAGGTAATAATGACAGCGAGTGTGCGCGAGTGTACCGCAGTCTAAACTCGCAGGCATGACGCTAACAAATAATTTGCACTTTCATTAACGAGCATGTGCTGTGTTTTCTTGTACTTCAACTCACTGTAGTAATGATTTATTACCTAATAAGGTTTTGTACTCATACAAATTACCTTAGTTATACAACTAATGTGTTTTAGCCGCGTAACAGCAATTAACTAGCACCGAATGTTATGAATGTAAAAAAAAAACTCTTTAGTTTACGCTAACGATCTGTTAATTTGTCCTCAGTAATCGAAATCAAGGTTTCATAATATGAAGCCTTGATTTAAATATTATTTATGCCTCAATAAAATGAGCAAGAAAAATGTAATAAACCGCCGCAGGCGAGGCAATATATCTAGTGGCCGATATTTATTATTGTCGTACATAGCGGCAAAGCGCGCGCTCGATCATCGCCGATATCCAATTACATTAAAATTTCAATTCATTCATCACGGCCTCAATGAGGGCTCCGAGCACTTTTTTCGGCTGTGTGCCCTTTGATTAGATTCGGTACTGAACAAACCCATCCATTGCGCGACCACAAAAAGGTCGCTGAAGCCACCTCGGTCGACTCTCGTTTTCCATTCGTTCCGCTGTCCAGAAATTTTCGCAATAAAATTAATCGTTCCAATAAAATTGGAGCCGAATAGAGCCACCCATGCATGAACACTTTTTAATTGGGTCACTCTTTTTGCTCCTTTCGAAGGCAACCAAACGAGAAATCGAACTTGAGTAAGTCTCTCGTTTACATTTAGACGTACCTCGTCGCCGCTACACCTCAGTATACGAGCATTGTTTGTTCTAAATACGACTCGCTCTCGAAAACTTTTCGAGACTTGTGTAGAGTTCTCGAAGAATTAGCGAAGTCGAAGTTGTGGTCTCAAAACTATGTATTTATTAACTTACGAGTTAACATTGATTAATGAATAATAATCTGTCGAATAAATTCATTTAAAAGTTTCCTTTGTTGCCATTACGCACGCTTGGAACGACACGTTACTTTCAGCGCTCTCAGTCAAATATCAAAGTGAGCAATTTGTTGCGTGTAAACGCAGCTCCCGACGGATTGCATAAAAATCAGACAAAAAACATGGAACAACGATCCGTCGAACAAACGAAAATATATTTCCCCATTTTCATTTTCGACAAGCAATCGCGTTTAATGGGTTGAGCTCGATTCCCACTTGAGTTTGTTCGATTTTGTTTCATTTGATCGCTTCAGCGATTCACGGTGAGGTGTGGCATGGAAAGGCGATAAAAATAGTCATTTCATTATTCGTTAATTTCCATGAATTTAAAAATATTCGTGACTAAAACTATAAGTTTGTAGTTATACATTTCCCAGTGTTGTTATTGAACAAAATAGCGGTTTGATACTAATTAGTAGTAATTTTTAATGGAGTGCTACACACTGAAGTGGATGTGATCGTAGTTTCGAGTTTGTTTGAATTGCTTTGTGGTTAGTTGTTTCATTAATTTGATGGTTGGACGTCATTCAGTTTGTAAAATGAATCATTGTACCTAATGAACTACTTTTCATGATAAACAGCGTAACAGAACCAAGCTTTTGAACATAGTTTATCCATTTTCAGTAATTTAATAGGAAGTTTGATTTATATTTATGATAATAAGAGATCCAAAACTATTAGGTATGATTGTAATAGTTTTGCATCTCTGATTATCATAAATCACAATATTAGAGCCGAAATAGGTTCAAAAGCTAGTCCTCGCCATTTCCAAACCATACGTATTTACGGACAGACAGACTGAGTTAGTAAACAAACAACCGGACATCGAGTGTAAAAATAGAATGTTCGATTGTTGGTAGACTGACCATTCGATTTTATTTGAATGTGGTAGTAGTTTTTTAATAAATAAATAGCCTGTGTAACTTGTCTAATACTAGTTAATTGACTCAGGCGTGACCTTGCGGAAATCCATTATAAAATACAATAGACGATGTATATTTAGTAACTTAATCCGCTTAACTGTTCTTAAAGAGTCTTAGAGAACCCTGTAAGAAATCGGCACGTGTCGCTGTAAGAAATCGATTTCTTACAGGGTTCTCTAAGACTCTTTATGAACACTTAAGCGGATTAAGTTACTAAATATACATCGTCTATTGTATTTTTTTGTCTAATACTGTCTACTCATGCAAATTGAAGACTTAATTAGCGAATATTGAAAGATTTTTTCACACCCCAAATATTCACAAAAAGGACTTCAAAGATTTATTATTTATGTAGTTTAGGATAATTAAACGCGCAAACATGGCGCAGCAGACCCGGCTTTACAGTTCTTTACCGCCCTGTATATAATGTAAGTGTCCCCCTGTATATTAACAACCACACTTGGCAAATTCACAACAACAGATATAATACCTATGTACGAAGTTAACATTTGCAGGTTACCATCGGATCAGCACTCTTTTTTCATTTCTCACTGCGATATAAACAAACGAAAAATCTTTGGCACCAGTATTTGAATGTCAAAAAACGATTCTATTTGGACAGCCGTTAATATGTGACTGTTCAAGCTTAAGTCCGGTCAACGCTGTCCACACTACAGATAAAAATAGGTTTTGGGTCTTACCCAGGTCCTCGGCGTCCTCACTCCATTCTCCCTCCTGGGCCCAGCAAGCCGCGAGCATCACCAGCAGCCGCAGCCACATCACAGAACACATGATCACCAGACTCCTTTACATCACGACAACCACAAACACGACCACAAACACTATTCTTTTTTTAAATTACACTTTTTTAACACCGTCTCTGGCATTGTGCCAGTGTTTTGACTTTTTTGATAAAGTCCTTTTTAGTGGCGTCACCATTTTCTTTTTTAATTAGCAGGAATTGGTTGCTGAGAGTGGGATGTTCACTTATTATTGGTTATCTGGCAGGATGAAAAAAATATGTTTAGTTAATAAACACCCTCTAACGACAAAAAGAAAAATAATTTAAAACATCAAATAGTAAGAATATTGGTTATTCTTGTGTAGTTCCGTGTTTACCATTACACTGTCATCGACTGATATTCTAACTAAAACAATAACACGCGGGTTATCAAATAACCAATTCAAATATAAGTAAACCTGTAATTATGAATGATGTCACCTAAAGGTCTAATGATATGGAAAACTGAGTAGACGCGAAACGTAACGTTAATAATAAATTATGTACGGTCAACAGTACAGTTGAACTAATAAAAACGTCCTTACCGTTACGCAATAAAAACGCTGTCAAAGTAAAATTTTTACAATCGACGAGCAGTTGACCGTACTTGTGTATTGCCTACACGAGGTCGTAAGCTGTCTTGACACCAACACTTTAACATTGACATTTTACATTTGACATAATTACTACCGGTGTTATTATTTTCGACAATCAATGCTTCGAAAAAATGTAAGTAGCGTTTTATATTCTATTTTTAAAAAGCAATAAAATTTATTGACCTGTGATCGTCTGCTGTTTTAATTGGGCTCATAGACACGACAATCTTTTATTTAACTTGTATAGTATATGTGACTGTGTTTTGTAGACCCCCATAAAGAAAGAGGCCAATTTTGCATGAAAACGCGCGGCAGGTACTACTAACTAAAGAGTTAATCGTCCTGATTTGATTTAAACCGTAGATTTATTAAGTGGTAAGTATAAAGTTTAAAAAAACAGACATTTAAAATCCCATTTCTAAATAAACTGTAGAAAATTATTATACAACTAACTATTTACACTAGGTACTAAATTAAGGAACAAACTAACTTAATCCTATACTATTAAACGAGCAATTTTTATGTATATATAATATATATTTGTAATCACGTTCTCGAAAACGGCTCTAACGATTTCCATGAAAGTTGCAATATATTTGCGGGAACGAAAAATCGATCTAGCTAGGTCGCTTATCAGGGAATAGTTATTTGTGTTACAAGGGGACAAAGTAATATTTTGTTCTTCCAGGGCGTTATTTTGAATTCAGAGCTAAGCTCAGGATTCTACGTTAGAATCCCTCGCTAGGCTCGGGATTCTACTATAGAATCCTTCGCTTAGCTCTGAATTCAATATACGCCGCCCGAGAACAAAATATTTTGTCCCCGAGTAATTCACACTATTTTTCATCACTACCTATGAGAAAAATAAAAAGCTACTTACTCGATTTTTTTTTACATTAAAACCTTCACGCGACCTCCAACCTAACTACGCAAATCAGTACGCTATCAAAAGCACGGAGTAGACCAATCAGAAGAGAGAAACCTCAAACTCCCTAGGGAGCAAAGTTGAATTTTGCTCCCGCTATCCTCTATAGGCAATTGTCGTTTTTCGAATAGGTGTGATGAAAAATTCGTTTTCTCCGTATTTGCACCGGAGCAGAGGTCGGTCGCCCAAACTTCAGGAGATGGCTACCTTAGAATGTCATGGCAGCATGGAATTAGTAAGTACCTACAGTACGACACAACTTAGATGTAGCATTGGCAAAATTCGTAAAACCAATCACCATCCGAACTGAGTGCGCCTTCAAAATCACCAATCTTTATTACTGCTTTAGGTGAAAATGATCTTTCGAAAATGCAATAACTTGTAAAGTCTTATAGCCAAATACATTCGTGAAATTGAAATGAATGAATGAAAATTTTCAAATCTATGCTACATCTAAGTTGTGTCGTACTGTACCTATCTTATTATGAACTATCCTGTACTATTAAATGAGCATTCTCTATTTTTACCAGAGCAGAGCTCGATCGCCCAGGTACTTATATAATAAAAGCTAAAACAAAAGAACACTTTGGCATCGAAGTATTCCTATAAGTAAAAAAAATACTATTTCTATATATAAAAACCGCTAGCTGCTCTAGATTCTACCCAACTATTTCGGGAAGACGATCTTTGGCCAAACCACAGGGCAGCCTTTGCACGTTCGCTACGAGCCTTCGGCCGCCTGTCTCAAACCAATTCAGCTGTCATTCCTCTCGTGCCTCTCTTAATAAGGCCTGGAACAAAACGTCGGACATAATTCCGAACAGGAAATTGACTTTCATTCGATTTTTTGGTTGTTCTAAAAACGTTGCGCACCATATTGTAATCTTTTGTTTTGACGCTCGAAAGCTTTTGGACGAGAATAAACTGTTTTTTGAGCAAACGCTTTCAATTTTTTTATAAAGGAAACGTTTTTGTGGATTGATAAAATTATTTAAACTGAAAAGGACTCATCGTTAAATTGAATTCCACGAATCAGTGGTTCTTATCCATTGATGGTGTCCATTTTGTGAAGGCCATTGTCTGTGTCGGAGAGCTTGTTATAGCTTCTGCTTTGCTTGTTAAACTAATACCTACCTACTTCTTTAGTTGTACTCAAAAGACTGGAGTTATCTAAATATTTCCTAGTACCCAGAACTTAAGTTCTGTTAGTCAAAGGCACCCGTATCATAGAAAATACTGATATTCAAGACATAATAGGGTACTGAAAACTACTCCAGTTTCGTTAGGGAAAAGACTTGAGAAATAGGTTGACAAAAGATGGTTACCGAGAACTACCAATAATTATGAATTTCTAGTAATATCAAAGATTAACCCGAATCGTCCTGCGTGGCACTATATATAGTGCCAATTTCTTCACAATATTAATACTTTAACTAACTACCTACAGATATTTTAATCCGCATTTTAGGTATGAAGCTACAAGTACGCAACGGGCTCGACTTGTCGCGCCAATTCAGTGAGTGTAACGTAGTCAGAAGATCTAAAAGTTACGCGATATAGAGAGAGAGGCAACTGCTAAGTGAATTTATCTGTAAGTACCTAATTAGCGCTGTGCAACTTGAATTGTACTTTATTATGTCATAGCTAGAGTAGCTTTTTATTTAAATGATTTTGCGGAGTGTACCATCTGCATTAATCTGTGGTTATATTTCCAATAATAAATTAATTCGATGAATGATTGCTGTAAGAGGAAATTGAGCATTATATTATTGAATGCTGGTTCTCGGAACATCACTCGGAATGAAATTGTAATATTCCAGTCAATTGCCATCCAGTAGTTTGTGCGGATGCTCCGTAATCCTTAAACTGTTTTTAACACTTTCATATTGAACGAAATTGAGGGTATTTTGACAATAAAAGACGGTTTCCTCGTGTGCAGAATCAGCAATTGTAATGTACAATTGCTGATTCTGTTGAGTGATACCATTTTACAATTTTGTTTTGTGTTCAAATTTTGAATTAGTTTCTTTTGGCATATATAGATTCCACAGTTTAAAAAAAGAAAAGGTCCTCCTTTTCTAAACTTAATTATTATAAAGAGAAAAGATTTGATTTTTTTGTATGTTTGTGTGTTTGATTGTTACGCTTTCACGCTAAAACGGCTGAACGGATTTGGATGAATTTTGGCACATAGGTAGACCATGACCTGGGTTAGGATATAGGATCCTTTTTATCCTAATATTCCTACGGGATCAAGGCTTATGTGGGTGAAACCGCGGGGCGTAGCTTGTTGGCCATAAAAACAAGAGTATATAAACTAACACCTATTGTTTTTGGGCCTCATAACGGTCACACTGAACATCCTTTTTTAATATCTTCAGATAAGCATGTAGTGCTACCATAAAAGTTATTTATGAAAAGGTTGCCCAAGTGCCCGACATTGTCTTCTAAACGTAGTAGAACAGTTAAGTCTTTTATACCTTTGTCAGTTTTCAAATTCTTTTTGAATTCCTTGTGAAGCTATGGCACTAAGTAGACTATTGCGTAGAAAAATATAGATATTTTTAATGACTTGATATCAAAAATCAAAATAACATACACCTTTGACCAATGTCGAGTTGACATCAACCTAGAACCTTTTTGATGGCGTGGCCATTTTATGAAGTTTACAAAATATTTTTTTATTTAATTTTATTGTCAGTCACATACACAGACAGTGTCACATTTTTTATTCGATTTGACACCGTCTGACCTGTAAAGACGTGTAAAGACGATGGCTAAAAGTCATTCTGCGGTATTGACATTACAACGCAATATTTAATGCTGAGTCGATGGAGCAGATTTTATCGTGCAATGAGCAGACAAAAATAGGCCTTAAGAATGAATAAAATTGGCCTCAAGGCCTAGAATATTGATTATGAATTGTAATAATGAATATTTAGTTTTAGATGTAAAAAAAGTGTTTGGAAACTTTACAAATGCCTTTTTTACACCTAAAACGGTTACAAAATCAAATTCAGTGTTATAATTGCAATTCATTATTAATATTCTAGTTCGTTAGCCACATTTCTTATTTATATACAGTAATATTGCCAAATTAATCAAAACAGGTAAATACTTGACAGCTATTTGCGACGTTGCCAACTTTTTGAATAAACGCTCTTAAGGTGACGAACGTATTTTGGCTGTGACTGCACATCGTAGCACAGCACTGCGTAGGTAGGTGAAGTAATGCTTGTCTTTAATTCATTAGAGTGGGTACCTACATTGGACGCCTTCAAAGGAAATCGCTACGGTCATAACCGTTGAAACGGTTATTAGAACATGTAGGGACTAAACAAGGAACCTTTGTGAGGTTTCGTTTTAGTCCCCTGTCAGAAATATAAAACTTTGACGCTTGGTTTCGCATATATACGGTTTAATAATGTCTTTTAATCTCTACAGAAGCCTCTGACCCTTGTCCTGGGAATAAAAACTTTCCAGGAAGGTTGGAACAGTGACGTCACATTTATTTTTCGATTATGTTTTGTGGTACTTGGTTGAATGGGAGGCGGGCAGCTATGGGGTTGAATATGAATTATGTAGAGCTTGGAAGCCAGGTGCATTGAAGTGGCTTTTTTGTTTTATTTTTGTTGGAGCATGAGCAGTGGTGAGGAGAGGAGCTCGTGGCTAAGTAATAACTGCCGCACGGGTCGATCCATCAGGTTAAGCTACGCTTGTCAGGGTTGGTCTGTGGATTGGTGACCATCTATACATACCGCGACTCCTCCGTGCTTCGGAAAACACGTTAAGTCGCTGGTCCGGGCTGTCATTCGTGGATCTTTGACAGTCGTTACGGGTCGTCAGAAGCCCGAAAGTCTGACAACCAGTCTTACCAAGGGGTATCGTATTACCCAGTTACTGGATTGTGGAGGTCAGATAGGCAGTCGCTCCATGTTAAATACTGGTATTCAGCTGCATCCGGTTAGACTGGAAGCCGACCCCAATATAGTTGGGAAAAGGCTAGGCATATATTATATTGGACCCAGTGGTAACGGCCGTGACTCGTGACGTCGTAGGTTCGAACCCTGACAGGCACTTTACTTTATTATTAGTACATTATTATTTTCATCACCACTGCTCTGAAAACGGTGGAGAAAAACATACGAATACAAACGTGATGAAACCGGCATGTCCTAGAACAAAAAAATCGAAGACATGTGACATCTACCAACCCGCACTGCGCCCGCGTGGAGGATTACGGCCCATTTTTTTTCACGGAAAGGAGGCCTGTGTCCCAGCAGTGGGAACGTTATACGCTGATTATGCTTATTATTACCCTCTAATAAGCAACTGAAATATCCTTGTGATTTCACACACTCCCCTCGAGAAGTGTAGGTTTTACAAAAAAAATCAGATGTCTACTTATTACTTGAACTTACTATTAACTGAATGGCATTTTAGCCTCGATAGTCCCTCAAATATTCCTTTTCAGAACTTAAATTTTAAATTTATTTAATTCCAAACCAGCCTACAATATGGGAACAATAAAGGTTGGAAGGCCTCCCACAAGATGGCCCGATGACCTATAACTAAAGGCCGCAGGAATTCGCTGGATGCGGGAAGCACAGAATCGGTCGAAGTGGCGGTGCTTGGGGGAGGCCTATGTCCAGCAGTGGACGTCTTTCGGCTGATATGATGATGATGAAAGGCTGGTTTGGAATTAGATGCATTTTTTTTTGTAATTTTTTTATTTGTAATTTTGCATATGGATCCTGCAGAAGATAATTTATGTCTTATGACAGACGAGGATTCTAGATCGGAGACGGCAGTAGTTTATTCTAAGGCCTTCAAATACAAGGCAATGCGAATAGTTACTCAAATTTCGGCTATATCAGTCTCTTGTCGAATACCGCTGTATATTTTGGCACACTGTGTGCGACACGCTCAACAAATGTGTTGCGTGAGTAGAATTTGAGAAGGTTTCGTCTTATCTTATCTTGAAGAAATTGTAGATTTATCAAACTCATACTCAAAGCATTTAACAAAGAATCGGTCAGAAGTCAAAGAGTCGGTCAGTTAGTCAGAAAGTTGAAGCTTTTTATGAAGCCCATTCCAAAACGTAGATCTCATAGAGATCAAGAAACTACCAGGACACTCTTTTAAATACTTAGATATTACAAAATCCTGGGTACATTATTCTTGTTGCTTCTTTATGTGAGAACAATGAAAAAAAAACAAAAAAATAATAATGTAAGATTAATAAAAATAAGCCTTTGCAGAAAAGAGATGAACTAAACAATGAATCAGTCGAATTATGTCATTGATCTAATAAAAGTTTTTTCTAGCATCCTGTCATGAAAATCTTTTCTAATTCATAATAACAGAAGTATTAGATCTTTGTTCCGAAATAAAAAGTTATAAAAACTTACCATAAAAAGTGCTACAATGAAAAATACTTGTTTACGTCTCTTTTCCAGTAGTTAAAAAAAAACATGATTCTCTTTTCAGACATACTTCCAGAAGATCTATATGGTGGACTTTGCATCGCCCATAAAAATGTTGAAATTTTCATCTTATAAAATTGTAGTCTGTTAATAAAATCACGACAGTCTTCAATATCGTCTATAAACGCGTATATTCCACAAGTGTCTGACCCCCATACTAAAAGGGACATACTCTGATAACTTTTTAATAAACATGAATATTGTTCCGTCCCCATAAATCTTGTAACCGACTGTATCGCAAGACAATTTAGTTTATCTCATTTTTTATTGAATATAAAATGGCTGAGTGCGTACCTTCTCTTATCCGATCTGGTTATTTATGGCAGAAGTTTGTTTTTGACCGCCTCACGTACTTTATAGGGCGAACCTTTCTATCCCGAATTGCCAATTGCTATTTGATATATACTTTATGCTGTAACTTTCCGATCTCATATTTCTTGCTATTTTTTTCGATGTTTTACATGATTGCATTTTGTTTTACAATGGTTTCTGGGAGTTGTTCTTACAAGATAAATTTAGGTCACCCGACTTATTTGTTTTTGTGTTTGTAATTTATTTTTGTGACATTTCTTTTGTTTATTTTTTATACGTAGGCTCGGAACAACCCTACAGTAATAACAACGGCAGTAATGATAATTGCAAAAAGAAAACATCCATAACATGACTCGAAATTCCTAAAACACACGGCAAATAAACACAATCTCTGCTTTAATAACATTACAAAGGTGAGAACATATTCAGTGCGTTGCAAAACAGCTTCGAATCCCTATTCACTCGATGTAGATACAAGGCAATATACAGGGCAATTCTCATTCGCACCCAATATGACAAAAACCACCAATACAAAAGGGGCGCTCTAAAAAAAAGGAATAACGCGAGAGATTACAGCCGTGTTCATTCTAAACCATATCCAGTGATAATGTCAGCTAAGGTCCGGTATGAGCCGTACGCACCGCTCGGAATGGGCGCCAATGCTTTGGAAGGACCCTCTTTCGGCCAAACGACAATGCTGAATCTTTTATTAGTTTCGTGAATGGACGGCCAGTTGACATAACCGTCGTCGACATCTGTTGTGATATTACGCCATCTTTTCCAGGGCGTAGTTCCATCGATCCCGGCTGGGAGCCGAATCGACTATTTTTGTGCACGTGGAATATCTGAGAGGCCAGAATTGAATTCGGCTGAATACGTGTAGGCGCCGTATAGGACAGAAAATTGCTGGAATCGTCAGATATACCCGTACGTACGTACACTGCGTCATCGGTTTGTAATAGACGGTTTGTTGGGACAACTTTTTATGCGATAGTTTTTGGTTGTTGCATGTGACGTGGAATGTTGTTTTATTTGTTTTCCCGTATTGATATGCCACAACTAAGTTTTATATTTTAGGGAATTTTTGACGGGAATGCATTGAAAATAGAGTTGTGAGTTTTAAAAGCTGTTGTGAATGAAGAAGTTTTATTGCGTTTGTTGGTAGCTTTATTACTTGGTATATCTGTTTATAAAGGATGGTCTAGATATCATAACTCTGTGAATTAAACAAGTGTCCCTGGAGGGGGGAAGCCAACGTTTCCTATCCTAAGCTTCGAGTGCGGACCCTCTGAGTTTGTCCCCTAAGGACTAATTAGAATAAAAGAGTGTTAAACTTGCTCTAACTGATGGCCGCTTTTGGGCAGTGCTTTGGCTACACTCAATTCTCTAGAGTCCTTCTCGAGTATTCCTGTGACGATGTGAATATTTTATATATTATTTACAGCGTGATTTATTGCCGTTTTGCAAGCGGTTTTTAACCCAAACTACATCTTTGATACAACACTGCAATAAATCACGCTGTAAGATAACGATAAAAATTATTTAGTTACACACCATAAACATTACAATTGGAGATTATAATAATATTATGCCATTACAACATATGTATAAGTAGGTGTTTATGGTGACATTAAAAAACAAATAACATTGACAAATAAAATGACTATAATATTATAAACTCCGATAAATAATGTATTTTACGTTGCTAAAAACTCTAAATATCGAATATTTTCTTGTTCTCAGAATATACGTCTCGTCCTATATATCACTTGAAAGACAGCAAAAGCAATTCAGTCTATTGTATGCTTCTTTGAAATGTGTAATGAGTCGTTCGACTTTCATTCAAAAGTTTTTACAACTCTCCTTTATCCGACCTTTTCGCGGTAGATTGGCAGGGTCTGTTTTATTTAAAAGCGCGGGTCATTTATTCAATGTTAAAGCATGAAAAGAGGTTACGCGTAATGGCCGGCGCCTGGTTTCGCTGAAGAAAACCTGGCTTTTGAAGTACTAGAATTTATTGATAGAAGTATTTTATAACTCACCTAGTATAAGTACTACGCTCCTGTTGGTATCTAGTGATACCAACGTAGAGAGAAACTTTAAAGTTCAAACTTAATCCGGGAACTACGCTCGCTTAAAAACTATCGTCTCAATGAAAACTTCATTAGGTTGTTAGAAAAGTTTCCAAAGAAAAGTAAAGAAAAATCAACCTTATCTTGAACGGAAACCTTTAGGCGTTTCCGGATTCCAATAAAATATTTAACATCGGGTAAACTGTTCGACACCATATCTCCGTCCGGAACATTTTATTTTCTGCTGAAGGGAAATTCGACAGTCGTAAAATAAGCTGCTAAGCAAATCTGTCATGACGTCATTAAACGGCTGGCCACGAGGATTATTTTTATTTCTTGCCCAAGATTTATTTTCCTTAGATTAGCATTCCTCTTATTTATGCTAATGTAATTTTAATGGCGCCGCCTTTTTCGGCTAATTTCATTTTACGAAAAACTCCTTGGATTTGTTTTAAACCTTGGCTTATTAAGATGGTTTTGGTGACGATTTTACTTTAATAAATTTGAATTATCGGTTTAATTAAGCTTGAGACAACTAATTTTCCTTATCTTTCTATATTATTTCGTTTGGGGCGAACGGGTCATTAAGTCCAGAAATCCTTATTGTAATGCCTCTCTCTGTATAATTATGTTGCTATATCTTTTAATTGAATTTGGAGTTTAATTAATGTACGAGCCTATGTATTCAACATCAGAGAAGTAGAAAGTCGCAATAAGTCAACACGGCAGCATCGAGTGAGTCACGAACATTTGTATCGGGAAATTCGGATTGAAAGAAATTCTGTGTAGAAGCGTGTAGCGGGCTGTCACGAACAAACTGTGGCGTGCCGCCGCGGGCCGGCGTAATTGTGTTCATCTTCTACCACGAGCATTTGTTTACAACTCGAAACGTTAAGTGACGGAGCCAAACGACGGGGACTCACGACACGTCACTCACTCACTGCGAACCCGACAGTTGTATATTACGACGATATGCGGCAACTTGCCGACGGTAATATTTATGTGTCGTGATTAATAAAGACCAAAGTAGTAAGTTGTCAAAGAACTTTTAGACTTGTAAGATTTGATCTAAATCTCTGAGCTACAGATTCATTTTGAATAATAATTACTTCTAAAATAAAACAGTCACGTAGTCTCTCAAAATCAAAGATATTTGCTGACTAAAGTCCTTGCCGATAAAAGAAAAGTTCACTTGTCAAAGGATTTCATTCATATTATTTATACGCATGAATTCGTCGCAGTTCGAACGGCACGGCTTCGCATGACAGATATCATTCTTTACTTCGTTTCCGCAGTCATAAAACTATACCGTTCACTTACTAACTTTTACTTAGTACGTGTACTACGATAAAGTTAGTCGATACGTAGACGTACTACTCAGCACGAGTTCCATCGGTTACCTCCGTCAAAGACGAATTTTGTCGAGTGAAATGTGATTGCAAATAATCGAGTACGAAACAAAAATCTATTTTATTTCTTTACACTAAGGCGCATAATTTCTGGTCGATTGGTTTCTACATCGCTGATGGAATTTGTGGCTCGTGTCGTACTGTAAACGACAGCGATAAAAATTAGCTTACGACTGTTGGGTGTCTACATACGAACTGCCAACGTCCGACAGTCGTAACCTGATTTTTTGAGTGCGAAAATAAACATAACCCCGTGGCCTTGAGCTTAGCGATACGCGTCTTGCAACAGTGATTACGGAGAAAACAAATGAAAGAAGTTTTTTGTTTGTGCTTGTCAGGATCACCGCGATGTGATTTGCAGAGCGAACGAACGGAAACACGTGCAGCGCGCGCGTGTCGCTTGACGCAAGTCGCGTATCGCTAAGCTCGAGGCCGTGAACAAGGTCTAACTAATATCAACCGGAGAAACTGTTAACAACCAAAAATAGGTGACCAATTCAAATTAACTCAAAGTCAATAAAATGTGGAATGATAATTCTCAAATCAAAGAATACCGTATATTTTATTAACCTATATGATCGGAGTGACTTTCAACACGTACTACCGAGAATTCGTGGTACAGCGTAATTTTATTTATTTACCCCGAAATATTATTTACAAAGAAACATTACATAGTAAACACAATGTAGACACTCGAATGTTATTAGACGGCTGTCATTTGCCATGTGGACTGTATCTAAAAGCCTTGTTTTGTTCCACTAGAATACTTAATTTGAGAGCGTGGAAATGCTTCTTTTATTATAGGTCCATTATGTTTTTGCGTTATTATTATCTAATCGTATTTTTTGTACTGTAGTGTACTGGTTCGATATTATTATTCGAAGTATGAGATTTCATATTACATGTTACCTAGTTATAATAATATCCTCCAGACCGAATTTTGGCCATAGCGGCCAATCTCAGCGGACTAGTCATCCACACGAGAGATTTATTATGGTGCACAAGTGGGAGCGCAGACGCAGGTGCACTTACTCTCATGGTAGTTATAAAGGTGTAGCGTCAGTACTGTTATTAATTCTGTGGTGTAGGTAGCGAGCGATCGATCGACATCTACGCATTGGTATTGATCGCCTCAAAACATAATCGCTTGTTGATCGTAGAACGTAATTCGCCTCATACGTCACAACTATCGGATTGGTATGTCATAGATCGACGTCTATCGGCCGCAATCTAAAGGTACCATTCCATACTGAAATCGGTAAATGTGATGGTAGCAACGTATTTCCCCGGACGATAGGTATCATTGCTAATGCGCCTGTCTTGTTATAGCTGGGCGGTTACGAGCGAAGCGGAGCGAGACGTGCGAAAATCGACTATCGAATCACATTCGTTGAAATCCACATTGCGTCTTTCATCTTGTCTGCGATTGATCGTTGCTTAACATCTCCGCTCCGCTCCGCTTCAGTAGAAACGCAACCTCATAGAATAGAATAAGTGCTTTTAAATAAAGTTTGCAATACACAGTTGCACGCGTTTCAGTTTTTCACTTAAAAATCGTACAGTTTCAAAACGGGCTTTTGACGCCTAAATTCGTTTCGCTAATAAAAGGTTTGAAACTGGCTCGTGAGAGCAATGATAGTTTTTACTCTATTTCGGAATAGAAATAGAATAAAATACTTGCGCGAGTGATCTTATTTCGTCATAGTTACCCTGAGGGCCTAGTGTGAGTTTCTTTTAAACGTCTCGATTTTACGCATCGCCGATTAGCCCTAATTACTTGCTCATCCATTGCTTCATAACTTCGAAACAAAAATCTGCTGAACAACGTAAACAACGCAATGAATATTGTTGAACTGTTGAAATTAAATAGATTAGTCGGAATCGTTTACGAAAATTTGTATCGTACTTAGATAGCTGATAATAATTGGTAGCCTATTAACATGTCTAAAATTGAGTGTTTGACCTTTTATTGGAATTCTCGGAACTATTCTAGAAATATGTTATAAATATTTCATGCATGTTAATCCTACCTCCATTTTGAAAACCCATATTATTTATGGTATTGAGTGTCAAAAGTTTTGCAAAATTACCATGCATTTTTATACCATCATGGTAGAATATTTTTGTTAAAATGCAAACCAAATTGTCATGGATCGTTTTACCTCCAACACCTTGATTGCAAGCCATGTTTCCCCCTCGTTACAACCTGCCCCCTCCTCAACCCTCCCTATAATTTCCCTAACGGGTACTTAGTGTTTTATTCCAATCAAAATGATTATAGGCGATTTAGGGTGATGGGATTTTTAATACTGATTTCTTTAGCTTACCGTTTCGCCAGAATATTTTCAGAGGGTGATGAAAAGAAATGAACATGTAGTATAGTATTTTTCTATCTATCTATACAGGGTGTCAGGGACATCGACGCGAAGCCGGTTACCATGGATTTAGAACATGATTCTGAACCCCCCTGCGTTGAAACGGAGTCGGTTATTTAAAAAAAAATCGGCCAAGTGCGAGTCGGACTCGCCCATGAAGGGTTTCGTAGCAGCAACTACCATAATATAAAAGTTCTTGTAGTTCGTTAAAGGTAAATTGCGGTTTACGTATTAAAAAAAAATAACCACTTTGGAAGTGTTTCTTGCGCAAACTATACAGTTTAGAGAAAAATAATATTAGAAACCTCAATATCATTTTTGAACACCTATCCATAGACAACCCACAAGTATGGGTTCGATGAAAAAAAAAAATGAGTTTCAGTTCGAAATATATTATGGGGAACAACCAAAAGTTTTTTTTTTTTCTATTTTTGTGTGAAAATCTTAATGCGGTTCACAAAATACATCTACTTACCAAATTTCAACAATATAATTCTTATTATAGTTTCGGAAATAAGTGGCTGTGACATACGGACGGACAGACAGACATGACGAAACTATAAGGGTTCCGTTTTTTGCCATTTGGCTACGGAACTCTAAAAATCAGCCTGTCAACACCTACTCGGTCAACCTGTACGAGGTTGACCGAGTAGGTGTTGCACTTTTGTATGAAACAGCAGATTTTTTTTTAATAACGGACGAATTATTTCAACGCAGGGCTGTTCAGAATCATGTACTGAATCCATGGTAACGGGCTTCGCGTCGATGTCCCTGACACCCTGTATAAATAAAAATTAAATGCTGTTGCTGCTGATTATTTTTGTTTTATAATAATGTATGTAATAGTCCGAAAAAGATTTATTTGAAAAAAAAGTGGAAGTTATCTGCCTCGTAGGGCTAGTGGTTGCAAGTGTTACTGCTAAACAAGAGATCCCGTGTACGATTCCCGGGTCAAGGAAAGTGTTATTGGGTTTTCCATCTGGAATATCTCCGTAGCAGCCCGGAATCTGGATTTTTGTCCGATTGATGGCAAGGTTCGCCCCCATAATACATGGGACTTAAACGTAACTGGCGGAATATGGGTGTACTATAGGTACACCTTTAGAGGTATGAGGAACAGGGTGTAAAGTTCACTCATCCACCATAGAAAAGGGAGGATCCTCCGGCCAGACGTGTGTTGTGTCTGGCGGGCAACTGCCCGTAAGTTGATTTCGGATAGTCTTATCTATGTCGTTCGCGCGGTAAACTCTAACTGCGTGATGCAGGATTTATGTGACGTCATGTCTTTGCTGCGTAGTTCGTATGTGGTGGTGTAACCGCTACACACCTAGCCCTTGTAGGAAATACAGGTGATGCTATGTGTAAAATTAGAAGTTTCCCGGAAAGTATTCAAATTCTGGAAAAACTGAACATCCATTTTTGTGATTTTTGTATGAATTGTTGAAAGGACAGAACAACGTCTGTCGGGTCAGCTAGTTCTTTGTATTTCTTTCTCTTTATCAAGGTTCTACCAACTTTTGTTAGCCCCAAAAAACTTTTATGTTTTGAGTTTTATGAAGTCAGGACTTTTTACAGTACGTATCTAATAATTTAAAAAGTGGTAGACTATGCGTATAAATCATTAGTCGATTCTGACCTAAAATACAAGTTACCTAAGTCTTAAGTCAATGAACTTCGAAAAGTATCGGATACCCAATAATCTTATTGTTAATAACTTTGACCTTTGAGAATATTTAAGTTAGTAATAAAATTGATGGTCTAGATTTTCGTAAAACTAATTACTTACTTACCTACTTGTTCTTGTTTTTGTCAGTAATTAAGTTTATTTATTATTTATCTTTGAAAAGATAAAAGTAGACCCGAATATGTAAGAAAAACATGTTCTTTTCTAGGTTTTTCCAGTTAAAAATTAGTCATTCATATTTAAATAGACGTTTTCTTGTCTATTAACTGTATTTTAGTTTTCGTGTGTTAAACCTTGAAAACGGTATATTTTTATTAAAGTCTCTGTCATTTATTTCTTGGTGTATTTTTTGTTTCTGTTAGTCGGTTTCATGAGGTAAAATAGTTTTTTTTTAGGTACCAAAAATTGATTTTGGCAATAATATTTGGTTGAAATAAATTACATAAACGATTAATACAAATTTCTAATCAAGCTTAATAAATAATAACTTAAATTATATTTATCACTAAAATTAATTAATTTTATAGATAGCGTTAGCATAATAATGTGTTATTCACGAACTAGACCTCCATTATCTCTAACATTAATTAATATCAAATAACTAGATGTGTTCTAATTCAGTGTTAGTGTGAACCATTTAGCCTTTAATAATTATTATCTACTGAACATTTAATGCCTAATTGTTTTAATAATACCGAATAGTAATTCTAAATTACACCCACGAGGTACTATTAAATGAGAAGTCAATTGTTTAATTTGATTATGTATTTAAAATAGATAATCTATACTTCTATAGGTAATAATATTATAAAGATGTACCTATGTGAGTTTGTATGTAGGGCTAAATCTTCGGAACTACTGATCCGATTCTGAAAATTCTTGGACTAGTGAGAAGCTACAGTATTGCCAAGTGTCATCCTAACTAATATTATAAATGTGAAAGTGAGTTTGTTTGTTACGATTTCACGCTAAAAAGGCTAAACGGATTTGTATGAAACTTGTCACTTAAGTAACTCAGGAGTCAGGTTAGGACATAAAATACTTTTTAATCCGATATTCCCACGGGATCGAGACTTTTGCGGGTAAAACCGTGGAGCGCAGCTAGTTGGATATATTTTATGTTGAAATAAGAAATTTCATGCGGACGAAGTCGCGGGAGAAGCTAGTCATAATACATTTTGTATTATGGCAGTGTATCTCAAGGTGAGTTCCCATGGTGCGCGATTTTGCGGACGGACGTGGACCAGCCCGCACGACGCACCGTGGGAAGAGTATCGTCCGTGGTAGCAAAGACACGTCCATCGCAGTGCGTCCGATCCACGGCGAGTCGGTAACTTCAAAGGTGCGGTGCGAGCTGCTCTTTCAGTTTTGCATTTCGGAACGACAAAACGGATCCAATCTCAACGGGCTGGTCCGTGTCCGTCCATAATATCACGGACCGTGGCAAGAGCCTTAGTCTGCTTGTGTGGCTGTCCATGGTTGTGGCCGTACGGGCTGATCCGCGTCTGTCCAGAACATCACGCACCGTGGGTAGCCGCCGAAGTGGAAAAAAAACTAACGATTAGTCGTATGTAGAAGGATTCGAGCCTTGGACCTCTCGTTTGAAAGTGCGCCGTCTGGCTACTATTATTATGATTTTTCTACTTTATAATTTATTAGCGTCCCGCCCGTCCTTGGGACGGTTTTTACGAAATGATAAAACATGGAGATTTGTTTAATAAATGTAAGTTTAATATTAATGTATCATACACTTAAACCTTTCGGAATAAATTCTCTAAATACTGGTGAAAACAGACAAAATAAATAATTATTAAAATTATTGTAGTGGTTACACCGCCACATACGAACTACGCAACGAAGACATGACGTCACTCAATTTCTGCATCGCGCAGTTAGAGTTTACCGAGCGAAAAACATAGATAAGACTATCCGAAATCAACATAATTATGAGCAGTTGCCCGCCAGACATAAGATAAGACCCGTCTGGTTGGAGGATCCTCCCTTTTCTATGGTGAATGAGTGAACTTTACACCCTGTTCCTCATGTCCCTAAATTATTATTATTAATCCGTTGCAATAATATTATGATTGTATTAACAAAATATATTAAAAAATTTCCGCGCCTTCATCCGCTTGAAAGTCAAATATACCATTGAACATAATCCTGTGGTACTTGGCAACAGTGTAGCTAGAAAATTTAAATTTCTATACCTGATAGAAATCAGTGAGATAATTTTAGTAATCAAATTAGTACGTCCAGAGATAATCTGTAAATAATAACTAACAAACAAACAATTTTACTTAAATAAATTATTAAGTTTAGATAACGTATTTGCAGCAGGTTTACTACTAGGTATATTTGTCGCATTGCAATATTAAATAATTAATTTTGTTCCCAAGTAAGAAACAAAGTTAACAGTTTCAGAAACGCTTTGAACTCTCGAACACATTTAATATTTTATGCTACCTTGCGCTTTGATCCGATTCAATCGTTCCAAACTTTACGTATATAAATACATAGATACTTGTGTAATGAACTTTGCAATAAATACTGAAACAACATTAGGTATTTAACGTTTTCAAAATGGCGACATGTTAATGGCGGGAAAAGGTATAAGGCGTTTTGTTAACGCGACGATTGTTTATAGCACACTGGATATCCAACTCTCGGCGCAAAGCCGTGCGTTAAAAATCCAGTGCGCGAGAATATATCGCCCGTGCGAACCAGCACTTACAAGATCACGCTCTCACGGACGTAAAAATATAGCGGCGGGATTTTATCGCGCACTGGATTTTCAACTCGCGGTGTTGTGCCGAGCGTTGAAAATCCAACGCACTGGGACGCACACTCAACCCAGCGCGTTGAAAACCCACCCTGTTGTATTTTCAACTCTCGGCGCTAAGCAGAGCGCTCAAAATCCAGTGCATGAAAAAAAATCGCCCGTGCGTACCTGGGCTAATTAGGTAACACATCAATAAAAATCGGAATCATTTTGAATGATATTGCTGCTTCATGTGTACGAAAAATATGTCTGCTCAACAATAACATAAATAACGCAATGAATGTTGTTGAACTGTTAAAATGAAACAGATTGTGATTGATCGTGTGTTACGCAATGAAGGTGGTGGTCTAAGGCCCGTATTACAGAACGTCACTCAAAACTCAATCATTACATATAACTTATTTAAAGCCTTTGATTGGTTGAAACTAGTTTTAAGAGGGTTTATTCTGAAAGTTGGCAACGTCGGATCGCAAATAGATGACAAATATTTCGCTGTTTTGATTAATTTGATAATATTTCTGTATGGAAATAAAAAATGTGGCTAACTAGCGAACTAAAGTATTGATTATGAAATGCAATAATTAATATCGTAACACCGAATAGTTAGTTTTAGATGTAAAAAAAGTATTTGGAAACTTTCCAAATGCCTTTTTTTTCACCTAAAACGGGTACAACATCAAATTCAATGTTATAATTGCAATTCATTATTAATATTCTAGTTCGCTAGTAAGCCACATTTCTTATTTCCATACAGTATTATTTCCAAATTAATCAAAACAGGTAAATATTTGATAGCTGTTTACGACGTTGCCAACTTTTAGGATGCACCCTCTTAAGTAATGCGTTGAGTCTAGAGTGAGGTTCTGTAATACGAGCCTAAGTATTGAATGCGATTTGTATGACTTCAATGTAAAGTTTTTATAAAGTTTAGAAGTTGAGCGTTATAGTTAAACTTAGGACTTTTATATATAACGAAATGGTTTTTATTTAGCTGCTATTTTTGGTAACATTCTCGTTGAATTCTTAGTTGCAGAGCGCAATATTATGGCGTTTAAGGCCTGCAGGCGGGCGACCACGATCGAGACCATAGTTACAGTGATCAAAGTTTTATGTTTTACTAGCTTTAGCCCCCGACTTCGTCCGCGAGCCTATGACCTTCCTCAAGAATTGGGCTATCCAATGCAAAAAGAATTTTTCAAATCCAACTGGTAGTTCCGGAGATTACCCCCTACATACAAACTTACAAACAAACCTCTATACAATGTGGAGACTACAATACAACAATAAATGAAAATACTGGCTCTACTAATGCATAAGAGTATTTTGGAACTGTCAAATAAATCCAGGCTTCGAAATAAAGAAACAATTTTCAAACAAATTCAATGTAGTATATGGCGGATCCATACTAAGCCTATAAATTTCGTTTATCCAACTAGGCCTAGGGTGGATTCTCGGGCATACGTTTCCGAATATCCACCTTAGAGTGGATTTTTGGGGTGGATAAACGAAATAAACCGAGCCGACTATGGATTTTGCCGAGCTATATTGACTAAACTATTGAATATTTTCAATTGAATTTTTGTATACAGAATGGGAACATCATTAGCGACACGTCGTTAAATTTTTTGTTGTATTGTCGTCTCCACCTTGTATAATATTAGCATGGATTAGTACAGATTGGTAAAACTGTGGTCTCTGTACTATGGTCACATGGGTCAACGCAACATAACATACATAATCCGCCTATTAATGTTCCCACTGCTGGGACACAGGCCTCCTCTCTGTGAGAGGGAGTGGGCCGTAATCTACCACGCGGGCCCAGTGCGATTTGGTAGATGTCACATGTCTTCGAATTTTACGTTCTAAGACATGCGGTGATGAAATTATTTACACAAAGTAAAGTGCCTGCTTGGGTTCGAACCCACGACCTATAACTCGTAAGTCGGGGCCGTTACCACTGAGCCACCACTGCTCTTCTTTCACTGGTCAACGCAAACGTAACAGTAAAATGCTCGAGCAGCTTTTTATTGACTAATTACAATTTTTCAACTACTGATTTTAATGTGTTTGAATAATAATTTTCAATGAATACTGTAGAGAATCGAGACTGTTTAAGAAATTATTATAGCCTTCTACTACTGATTTTAATATATTTGAATAATAATTTTCAAACACATTCATCATCATCATCATCATCATTCATTTTAATTTTTTTTTTGAGTCTCTTGAGAATGTAACGAGACTGTTTACCTATGTAGGTAGGTACATAGGTAAACAGTCTTGTTTCTCGACAATTTTCATTGAAAATTATTATTCAAACACATTAAAATCAGTAGTTTAATTTCTTACACGTGTCTCCAATATTCCTTACAATGTTATTGATTCCATAATAGACTATCCTGCGTTCGCAATTTAGTATCCAAATATGTAAACAAATTGTGTTTTTGAAAAACAACTTTAATCATAATCTTTAAAAATGCGAAAGTGAGTTTGTTTGTTTGTTACGCTTTCACGCTAAAATGGCTGAACGGATTTGGATGAAATTTGGCACATAAGTAAACCATGACCTAGGAAAGGACATGGGATACTTTTTATCCCGATATTCCCACGGGGTCGAGACTTATGGGGGTGAAACCGTGGGGCGCAGCAAGTACCCCATGAAGTTGAGTTAGCGCTACAGCTTTATAAAGAAGTCTTTTTAAATAGTAGGTACCTATTTGTCATTTTGAAATCCAATTAATTAACACTGTTAAGTTCATATTTGTTTAAGTGGAAATATCATCAATTGAAAACAATGTGGATTAGACTCCTACGTGTCTTTATTGTTACATCAAGGTGTTACAGAAGGTGGGTTTTTAGAACCGGTAGAAATTTGGGAAAAAACGCTGTTTCCATAAACACCATTTCAATAAAAAGGTTTGGTTCAGTCGTTATTTTTTACAAGTGTTTTGGCTCGTCTTATACTATCAAGGTGTTGCAGAAGGTGGGTTTTTAGAACCGGTAGAAATTGGGGAAAAAACACTATTTCCATAGCAACACCATTTTAAATAAAAAGGTTTAGTTCTGTCTTTTTTTTTTAACAAGTTTTTTGGCTCGTCCTTAATAATCCTCACATTCATTTGTTATTTTACCTCTTAAAAAAACCTAATAATATTATATTTCTTACATCTTGTAAGAATAAATCTTACTCCTTCCTTCTAAATTATACCTAATCCATTTCTCCAAAGATACGTAAAAATAACTAGAACAAATACCTCCCTAATAATAACAAAGAGTGATGAATAAAGCTACAGATGCAACATAACATCTTATGGCAGATAAGCCAGCTGTATTACCTAGAGGGAAAACTCCGTAGGTACAATGATTAAGCCAATAATAGGTAAATCTCGTCTACCAGTTAGGGTAAAATGGGATGAATCGGCTTTCAGACTCGGGAAAGTGTCGATTTTACCAAAATACATTTACGAAGAAAAATAGCCCAGTGAAATAAGGAAAATGTTCAATAAACAGTGAGGTTTCACGACCTGATATAGACTAAAATAATAATTGCTTTTAAATTACTCATAGAAACATTTAGCTACAATTTTTTGAATATCAAGTGATTTTAGTTATTTGACTCATAGTAATAATGATTCCTACGGTGTCGGGTGAATTTGTTTAATAACAGACCCCGTGCCGTAATAGGAGACGATGAAAAATTTGAAGCTATACCTTGCTATTAAGTTCTTGTTGCTACGGGATTTTTTTAAATGGTTATTTAAAGAAATTGATGCAATAATAAATATCACCGTAATTCTGTGTTATGTAAGCCTATCTCTATCCCCAAGTTAAACGAGTTAGATTTTTTTTATAAACTCAAATTACTTGATTGATTTATTTATTTGATTTAACCGTCTCTGTAGTCTAGTCACCACCTGTCTCAGACATAGTCGGTTCCGGGTTCGATTCCCAGTGGGAGCAAAATTTTCTGCTCGATTTGATTGGTAGTAGGGCTTGTTCTAAGTCCGCCTGGCTAGCTATCTTATCTAAGTTTGTTGCCATAGTAACAATCTTATCAACATCGTTAGAGGTAAGATAGCCAGTTTCTCTGTGGTTGATGATTCCGGGTGAGGCTCGGTGAGATGCAGGCCAAGAGCTTTCAGGTTGGGGTTAAAAAAAAAAACAAATTAAAAGAATCAGCTACCTTATAATAAAGAGAGGTGAGGCCAAACAATTATTCGAAAAAACAGCGGATAACGAAAGTTTTTTCTAATAATTGTTTGGTTAACTACTTTCTGTTCATCGTACAATGAATCATAACAATGTGTTTCCATTAAAAGTAACTTCTAATGGATGGAATCGGTCACAAATTATTGTGGTCACAATCAATGAAACATTACCTTGACCATTATAAATATATTGCTTTCATGTAGAAGAGGTAATTTATTTTTATTTTACATCATTCTTCTGTTTGGATATACTCACAAAGCAGGTAATTTTGAGTTACTAAGCGGAGTATAAAAAACGAAGCCAAGGACTAACACAGATCGAATACGTTGAAAAGAAATTGCCGAGAGCTAAACTCAATCTGCCTAGCCATTTCCCAACTATGTTGGGGTCGGCTTCCAGTGTAACCGGATGCGGCTGAATACCAGTGCGTAGCTTCTGACGTTTCATAAGTGCCCATGTAGGTCTATGTGAAATAAAATATTTTGAATTTTGAATTTTGACCAGTTTTGTATATGGAGCGATTGCTGACCTCCACAACCCAGTACTGGGTAACACACTCCTTGATAAGAACAGAACCCTGCCAAATCTTACAACGCACTTTACACTTTTTATTTGTTTTATTTTAAGTCAAAACTTCTTTAGCGGCGCCGGCGTTGTGGATGGGTAGAAAATGTTAAACTCGCGTCAGGACTTGATCGTAAGATCCGTTGCCTAGCAACCGACAAAGTAAATATCAAAATAAATAGTCTTTGACATTACGTAAAGATTGCGAGTTAAGAAATTTTACCCATATTGATGGGTAAAAAAAGCAGTCAATACATACTTCATGAAAAGTGTTTAAATAAATTGTTTATTTTGGTTAGATTATATTTTGAAAATAAATAAATATACTACTGTACTGTACTGTACTTTTATACTGATAAATAAAGCAATTCGTGCGAAATTATTCTCTAACCATTCCAAAATATTCAAAAATGCACAACGTTAATGTTCAAGTTTTCACTTCTGCCGGCACTCCCGGAGTGCAACCCGTTGTTTTAAATGTCTTTTACTTGTTTAATATCTTGTGTTGTGTCTTTTAGTCTGTGCTAAATAATTTTCTTTTCTTTTCTTTCTTTTACGGGTTGTCAGATTAATGAACTTCTCACTACCCGTAACGACTGCTAAAGATCTACGAATGTCAGCCGGTACCAACGGCATATCGTGCTTTCCAGAGCACGGTGGGGTTTCGATATGTAATGGATGGTCTCCCATCCACGTTCCGACCTCGGTAAGAGTAGCTTAACCTTCAATTTAGCCTAAATAGCTAAACTTTGCTTCATCACCACCATCATCATTTCAGCCGAAAGACACTAGATGTCTCTCGGCATTACACAGACCTCCCCCAAGCACCGCCACTTCATTCAATTCTGTGCTTCCCACATCCAGCGGATTCCTGCGGCCTTCACAAGGTCATCGGTCCATCTTGTAGGAGGCCTTCTAACGCCACGTCTTCCGGTACGCGATCGCCACTCCAGAAGCTTTCGATCGGCCATCTATTCTGCTACTTAAGTTTGGCAATTCTTAGGGCTATTTCAGTTACCCTGGTTCTCCTGCGGATCTCTTCGTTTCTGATTCAATCACGTACGGAAACTGCAAACATAGCCTCTCCTTTTGAGTGAGATTTAGCCTTCTGTTAAGGCCCATTGTGAGCAATCACGTTTCGTTTTTAAACTTTGCTTGCTTATGACAATTTGCAATATCTTGTAGGATACTTCCACGGACACGTATGTACATTGTTTAGAGAAAATATTGAACAAGTAACGTAATAACCTTCCAAACATGAAATAGCGATTGCTGTTTGAAAATTTCCCGGAAAAGCTCTTCCAAGAACTTCAACCTCCAACTGTGACATTTACCATGAAACCAAAAAGAATTAAAGCTTGACGCTTATTTTCCTTCTAACATAAACCCATAAAAATCTATTATTAAGAACAGCCATAGCTTTTGTTATCCTACTCCAGTGTCTTATTAAAAGCTTCATCATTCTATCGTTAAACAATTTCAATAAAATTGCGAAAATTGCCGATGCTCAACGAAGCTTGTTGCTATGGCATGGAGAAGTCTCGGTATGTAAAGATGGTCACCCATCCACGGACCAACCCGGGCAAGCGTAGCTTAACCTAATAACCCGTGCTGCTGTTATTACTTATCCCACTCCACAGTGCCTTAATAATAGCTTCGTCATTCTATCGTTAAAATATTTCAATCAAATTGCGAAAATTGCCGATGTTCAACGAACCTTATTGCTATTTTTTTAATACTGCTCGTGATAGCTCGAAGATAAGCCGTAGTCGAGAGACAATAACTAATAAGTTTTCTTGAGTCGACGATATTGGATGAACACTAGTACGATTGTATTACCTTTTGTATTTACCGACTGTGAAGACAGAAAATTGTATTTGAGGTAATCTCCGAAACTGTTTAGCCGGTTGAATGGGCAAGACACCTATTATTCGTAAAGCTGCTTTTGTGCTTCGAGAAAATTGAGACAAAAATAAGATGCTTGTGTTTATTTGGTCGCTCTAATCTTTATTGATATTGACTGTAGTGTGTATTTGGGCGTAGATATTGCAATTAATTGATTGAGTTCTTCTGATTAGATTGTTATGTTACATCTAAGCTAGGTTATTTATAATTTTCATTAAATTAAGGCTTCGTAATTCTAGAAGAATATAGAATAATTAGAACAAAATTAAAAAACAATATACTGTATCAATGTAATGTACTTCTATACATAATTATTATAAAGCAAAGTCATTTTTCTCGTAATTAATATAAAACAGCTGCTGTTCAGTTGAATACTGAAAAATAAATAACGATTTGGCAAAGAAACGACGTGAGCCGCACGTGATAGGCCGTACGTAGATTTAAAAAAAAAGCAAATTGTCAATGAAATAGCATCAAAAAAAAATGTTCCAGAGTTTTTGGTTAATTACCTTCTAGGAATGCAGACTATGTTAAACGTACATTTCAGGGATCTAAGATCTAGTCTGTAATTACACTGTTTCAGGACATGTGACGTGTGTGGTTATTAACTCCCTGTAGCAATCAAACATTAAGACTCAAGTTTTAATTAAATAACATGCAATGGTAAATTAGACTATAAAGTAAAAAAAGAAAAATATTATTTAATATTTTAGGTTCCTTTAGGCAGAACTTTATTATTTATCATAGAATTAACCTGTGTGTAAAGATTTAATGTTTGAAATTTTCTGACATCTAAACGTGTTATTCACTGTTTTAATCTTCTAAATGAATTAATACGTACCAATTACTACGAGTGTTCCATCCCTGGTGAATTAAAACGATATTTAGGATATTATAAATCTAAATTTTTGTCTAATATGTTTGTATTTTAAGGTTAAATTAAAAAAAATACAGGAAGTAAATTCAATTTTCTTCTTCTATTTAATATACTTCAGAATCACACTATTAATTAAAAAACTAATTAAAAAGAAAATGGTAGACTTCGTTCAACAGGTGAAGAATATTTACGTCACAGAGCACAGATTAAATAGTCGATTATTTTATTGAGTGTCAAAACGCGCGCGCTACGGGCGGGCTGGCGAGCCCACAGCCATTCGCGACGAACTGCGAACGAGCACTGATTCGGCATTGGACGATGTTTTCCAAAGGTGAGGATATCGCGCACCCTCGGCCACTTTCGGCTGCCTTCGGGGAACTCATCTCGATTCGATTGTGTTGAAAGAAACATATTTCGAATTAACACCATTTGAATTAAGAAAAAGTTTTGACTTTGGAATGCCAAGCCATCCATGCACTTTTCTATTGGCTTTGTGAAAAAGCTTGAAAGAAAATCTAACAATGCAAAAGTTGCTTGCCCCTTTTCATGGCACAGTCTTAAGTTTTAAAAGAATAAGAAATGACCAGAGACACGTTTGGTTAACTTAGTGTTTGTTTTTAAACATAATTATATGCACAAATGTACGTATTGTTGATTCTTGGTAAGTTGTCAAGGTACTGCCTAGTTATACGTAAATTTAAAAATTATTGTGTCATCGGAGTGTAAAAGAAAATGCTGTATTATTGCTAATATTTCTGGTACGCATAATTATTATAAATGAACTATTCCAGCCTATAAACAGAGGTGTACTCTGATATCAGGTAGATAATTGGTAAAATGTCTGATTTATTGGATGAAGTGGGTGGTACTGCAGACTCTATATTAGGTATGTTATTGCCAGCTAGCTGCAACACTAGTAAGTAGTGAAGGTTAGGCGTTTTATGAACTATTTATTACCTTGATGTTTGAAGTAAACTGATTCTCAGCCATACTAGAATCAATGAGGTTGATCTTTATCTTGGATTTTTTTAGGAAAAAATATAAAATCGAAAATCGCTTCCATCGAATACGTATTCTGGGAATCTAATATTGACTGATATACAGGGTGGTAGGGACATCGACGCGAAGCCTGTTACCATGGATTCAGTACATGATTCTGAACCCCCCTGCGTCGAAGTTTATCGTCAGTTATTTAAAAAAAATCTGCTGTTCCATAAATATATTTTGACCGCGTAGGTATTGCACTTTTCTATGAAACAGCAGATATTTTTTTTCAGACATATATGTAGGTACTGAATTTTTGGGTATCAGTTTTCGCATCGATGGGGATGCCACCCTGTATATCTTATGAATAAATAAGGAAACTTCTCTATTAGTATTCGTGGTTTTGATGTAAAGTCCTTAGTTTCAACATAAATGCAGACTGAAATTAACATAGCTAGCGAAACTTCGCAAACGTTATCAGTATCAATTATCTAAACACGATAAAATAAAATAAAAATGTTTTGATGATTTTTCTTTTTGGGGACAGCGACCCTTTGTATTGTAGTTACTTGAAGTCGGAGTTGAGAAAATATTTTTATTTGTTTCATTGAATTTAGATATCAATATCGGAGACGTCTGGGAAGTTTACACAAAAAAAAACAGATTTTTAAATTGATATTTTAATTAATTATACTACCTAAGGTCGTTGACGTCGTTTTAACACGTTCAGTGCTGGCAGCCCTCCTCGAGGGTTCACCTAGTCACATATGGGATACCGGGAGCCCTCGCGGAGGGGTTCATTTTAAATGTAGATTTTTCTAAGACAATACAACTTTGTAAACCGTGAAAATAAAATTTGATGTATATTTTAACAAGATTTATTAGTATATAAGCATTGGCTTTAAAATCCAAGCAGTTTTTTTTGCTATCGGTTAATAATTTAAAAGATTGGAAACTACGTTTAGCGACGAGCCCCCTGAAAACACTATCTTACTTCTTTTTACAGTGTTTCATTACACGGTTTTAAGCCTAATGCGATAACCATCCGCGATGGTTAACTTTAGCGCAAACGTAATGCCGGTAACCCTAACCCTTCCGGACTTTCCCGCAACCCTAGCAGGCATCGGCCCTAGCGGACCCCGTCAGTTGTGCTGACATCTCTTTGAGGCGCCATCGACCCGAGCCTGGTCCTTATCGGACGGTGAGCTACCCATTGCTCACCGTCCGCAAACCTGCGCCTACGGTAGCCGGGAATCGGCCTGGGATTCCCGAGGCCCAGGACGACTCCTACGGCGAGTAGGGGCGTGAGGGCGCGAGTCTTCCCCCACGCGTTCCGCTTCCTCCTTCGCGCGCATTACTGCTTCGCAGAAGGAGGTGACGGTTTCCCATGCCTTCTCACTCTGTACCATGGATCTGGACCAGGGCCGGACGCGAGAAATAACCTCCGCCGATCAGACAAGACGGGCATACTTCCACCACATGCTCCACCGTGTCCTCCAGGCGATCCACACAATGGTGACACCCGGGCGTTTCCTCCCACCTTATCCGGAACAGGAACCTCCCGAAGCAGCCGTGTCCGGTGAGGACCTGTGTCAGGTGGACGGTGAGGATGCCGTGGCTGGTGCCACAGCATCCTCCTCAGGTCAGGCTAGATAGGTATCTAGCCACTCCTCAAAGAGGGGACTTATCGCTGCAATTGTGGCGTGCCCAGCATTGGGTTGTGACAATTGCACTCTCCATGTCGTTATGAGATCCCGCCGGAGTTCTGTACGCTGTGAAGTGATTTTTCGCGGCAGTGGATTTACGCCCCGGCGTTTCGCCTCCTCGTAAATTAATTAAAAGTACACACAGCTAAAAAGCACCCCACGCTTTTTGATTTAATCATTGAATATTATAAAAGAAGTGACAAGCTGAATTGGTACTTGTATCGTAACTAGTACAAGTCAATTTAATTATTTTATAATTTTTAGTTCGTGTAAAAAACAGTTTTACCAAGGGGTAACGTACTATGCAGTTACTGGGTTGTGGAGGTCAGATAGGCAGTCGCTCCCTGTAAAATACTGGTATTCAGCTGCATCCAGTTAGACTGGAAGCCGACCCCAACATAGTTGGGAAAAGGCTAGGTTGATGATGAGTTCGTGTAAAAAACGTGCTTTAAAAAAAATCTTCTTTAGGATAGTAGTAAAAATCAATGTTATAGCAGTACGAGTATAATATTTTAAAACTCGAGGGGTCTACACATAATGAAGCTGTCTGTACCTCTACTGTACATGAAGTCGAAATACATAAACATTTTGTTGGAATCGTCTTTACGTGCTAGGCACTGCTGGAAATAATTAATTATATGCCCGTACTGACTATATTCAGTGTATTTGTTCGTTTCTTTTGTTATATCTCTTTTTCTACCATTGGTTTTGCAAAAGTAGGTTTATCAAATGGATCACCAGCAGGTCAACATATAACTTCATATGGCCAATAAAGCCAACTTATTTAAGTAAAGAAATAACGTGCAACCCACACACTGCTACCATAAATAGTGTCTTTATCACGGAATAAGTAACCGGAGGTGATACACACATCTGTTTTTCTCTATAGTCCGCGCGCGACTAGGTGGCCGCTCATCTCATCACAAATCATCTCGCTATTGCAATCTCATGTGCGTTTTGTCTAAACTACCCGGTACTTTCAACGCATGTTGCCGTCGCGAAGTGAAAGTTCCGGCTAGTTGAGACAAAACGCACATGAGATTGCAATAGCGAGATGATTTGTGATGAGATCAGCGGCCAACTACTCGCGCGCGGACTATAAACGGAATAGAATTTTATACATCATGATTTATAATTTATTATTTCATTCCGTTGGTGTTAAATGTACCTCTTTTTTTTTTTGTTTGTAAACAGGAGTCAAGGGTTTAAGCTGAAAACCAGCGCTTAGAAATCCGCTAGGGGGACGTAAGCATAATGCTGACGCTTAAACCTTTTGCTTCCGGTATTATAGTTTTGTGTATGTACCACTACTTCCAGCTGTAATACTGGAGACAATAAACATGATTTTATTCAGTAAACGTTATTCTGTTCTATTCTCAAAAACTTTAAGGCTAATATCGTATCTCTAAAGACTCGCAATTCACTTTGAAAAGCCCTATTTGCGCCTCTAAATTCATACATGAACATTTTGAAAGACCTGTTACGAAGCGATGTCTTCGCCGAGTGCGCGTAACTTCAGCCATTTATTACATCACGACATGACTATTCCGGAAGTGCGCTAATATTTCAGAACAGTGATATAACAAGTCTCCCTCTAGGTGTCACGACTCATTTCACATTCTATCAGAACACGGAATCGGCCTGCAACCCGCTTGAAATAAGACAGTCGGTGCTAAATAATTAAATTTGCAATTTGTCACGACATGGATTATATTATCAAAAAATCCCTTTTAAATTAACAATCATGTCTATTTCTATCGGTGATTTGCTCATCGTTTTGTGCAGTAATATATGGACGTTTAATTGGAAATTGAAATGTTCAGTTATTACTGTCATGCGGGTCACAATATTGTTTGATACAAATTTCAATACCAGGCGGCTACCTCGCCGTGTAATTAAATTTGTTTGTTTGCGCGTACGCGCCGCTGCGGCCGGCTTACGGCGGGGTTTGTGATTTTTGCACACCCCCTGTATACAGAAAATATTACAGGACGAAGTTTGATGAAATTTTAATCAAAATGTGTTCAAACCCGCTTGGTAACATCGAAAAAACCTTTTTGACTTATGTATATTTTGGGATTGCTTGTTTAATTTTATGTAAACACGTTCGTTAGAGAAAATACGACTAACTAAATTAAACATTATATTATTTTCTCCATTTGGTTTTTTGAATTTATTTTTCACATACTTGTGGCGTTTTGTTAGCGCGAGTACCGAGAAAGGGTATGTAAATATTCAATTCCTGTATTTAATCACGTTAATCGTATTTAATCCTTTCCTTTTGAAGTGTAGTTTGCATAAGAACCTTCGTAACATCGTAGGTACAGTCAAATATAAAATTCTAAATTGGTCGTGACAAATATTTTGGAATTCACATGTAGATACTGTATGTACTGAACTTAAGGTTGGACGTGAACCCAGAAGTATGTATTTATCTAAAGCGATCGGTACACGGTCGCCAACCGCGTCTTAACAGAGGTGACTTTGGTGGTTAACAACCGTGTAGATGATGGTTTACGAAAAAACATTGAAAAAAATATGAATTAAGATGACACTCGGCAATACGAAAATTCGAAAATTCTTTCACTGGGAATGGGATGAATGTTGTATTGTTCATAGCCAGTGAAAGAATTTTCGGAATGGGAGAAACAGCTTCATCGGTCGCTAACCAAGGTCACCTCTGTCGGGGACGCGGTTCGCAACCGTGTAACAGGCACTTACGTCTAAATAGTATGCGTTGGAAAGTATCTAGGCATGACGTAGAACCACAAGCTTAGTGACCTAACTGTGGCGACTACTCTTCAGCTAAGTAAGGCAATAACCACCCTTCTGAGCTAAGCCCCACAGTAGGCTATCCCATCTCTTATAAAGGCTATCGTATAAAACGACTTAGAGATTATACGTATAAAGTGGAATGATGATACGTAACAGATTACGGTTTGTGAGCTCGTTTAAAGATTAATATCAGCCTATATATATATATATATTATATTATAACTTTCCTGGTCTCGGTTCTTGTGCAGGTGTATTTTGTAGGTGTAGTTAATGCTGTAATGTACACCTCTGTTTCTCTAGCGTGATTACGTTATGTGTTATGTATCCACATAACACATAACATAAAATGTCGCCTGATTTCCCCGAAGGGTTAGGCATATAGTACAGATGCCAGCACACTAAGCTATTACAATCTGTCAAATTTCTTGAATAGATTTTCAACTTTATTACTAAAGCATAAGGTTCAAACTTCAAAGTGGATTGGGAAAATTTGACAGTTTCTGGTAGCAAACAGACAGAATTGTGTGGAAGAGGGAGAGCCTTTGCCCTGCAGTGGGACAATACAGGCTAATTAATATTAATTAATGTCAGTTATATAAAATATAATTTGAGTAAAAATTCCTGCATCCCAAATGTATTTATTTGATTTTATGAAAGGGCTCATTTGCCCTGCCTCTTGATTATTAATTTTTTTCCTCTCTTTCCAAGATAGAGGTCCATGTCCAGATTCGATAAAAAATCATAAAATTCATAATTTCAAATAAACTTTCAACTGCTTTCGCTTTTCGTTTCATGCTGAAATGTTTAATTTTAAGATAGGGTTAATAAATTACCTAGGACATATAATAATAGGTGAAATATCAGCTTTGTGCCGGTGTTTAGCGATAAGGCACGAACCTCACTGAGTCAGTCGCTCTAACCTTCAAACAATGTAGGTACCTAAAGTACCTAAACAGTCTAGGCTAACTTGATGTAGACATAAATGTAAATAAACTATTTGCTATTTAGAAATAGTTTTGTACAATTTATTATGTTTTTGTTTTGATTGAATAAACAACATAAATTCAAATAATTGGACAATAATGACATCAGACGGGAGGTATTTTTCTTACTTATACATTAGATCTCGCTTATATATCGAAAGATACGGCAGAGATGTAAGTACCTATAGTACACCCACATTTCGCCAGTTATTTTTAAGACCCATGTTCATATGTAAATTAAATATTTTTCCAAAAAGTCTGGTTGATAATGAGACCATTAGAGTACCTAATCTTAAGAAAAACTATAGTATCCTACTATCCTACTAATATTATAAATGTGAAATTTTGTATGTTTGGATGTTTGTAACGGCTGAACGGATTTGGATGAAATTTGGCACACAGATAGTTTATAACCTGTATATATAAGGTACTTTTTAATCCCGATAGTACGTTCCCGTGGGATAATTTCCGACCTCTATGGGAGCGAAGCCGCGGGCGAAAGCTAGTCGGGAAATAAATCTAAGATTACTAAGGTCAATAAGTAGAAGTAGGTACTTAAACCCTGATTATAAGGTACTTTTAGAAATTCTGCAAAATGTTAAAATAAACATCCTAATTGTGTTTCTTTGAAGCCCATTTGTACCAAACTTTTTCGAAATTAAAACCTTACCGAACGTTTTACTTCATATCAAAATAACCAGAATTAAGAATCAAAACTAAATAGCTACATTACACCCCCGTACAACAAGGATATCCAATTAAAATCCCCCGATAGATACTTGCCCCCTTTCGACCACTTCAATCCGCCTTCAGTTCCCAGAATTGATGAACCGAATTATAGTTAACGACTATAATGAACATCGGGCAAGTTAAGCCGTGTCTACACATGTGTAATACGCCCCGCGTGGCCGTGGCGTCGCGTTGCTCGAGTGAGAAATGGTCCCCTCACGCCACACTGACAGGGCCCCCGATTTTTCTCGGGGGATAGGCCCGCGTATATCTTGGGAGAGAGATAACGTCGGGGGATGCTGAGACAGCTGTTTGGTATACAGATAACAATGGTATGCACGTAATTACGTTGTGTATTGTGTTGGTAGGTGAAGTACAGAGGGAAGTTACAAAAAAGTAAACAAATATTCGTAAGCTTGGGTTTGCTGACTTCTTAAGTTATGAACAGGATACGTTGTATGATATAAGTTATTTAATTAATATATAGTTTTTTTTTTTTTGTTACTGTCTAGGATACCTAGATGCTTTTACAATAAAATTCTCTCACGCCCAAAAGGAAACCTACAAGTTTAGAAGGGAACGAGGATTATAAAGTTATATTCAGCAGCACATTCAACTATTATCAACCATCAAACAGACAAGTAGGTTAGACGTTGTCCTTTCCAAATTTATAATTCATACAAAATAGATAATGCATTCTCAGTTTTCCCAAATTTTCCAATGTTCCGATTAATTTTTCGATTTAAAATTTCGATTAATCTTTTCAATTTTTTTTCCGTTAAAACCTGAATCGGACTATTATAAAATACGTAAAAATCCCTATTGCTATTTGCTATTTACAATACACCTGCTATTGCTATTTGCTATTTAGAAGAAAAAAAATAGGTACCCCAAATCCATTAAAAGTTTAATAAATTTTCAACAGGAGTCATTATGTTATGTCTTGTAGACACCAGCTTAATGACGACCCGCGCTCCATGTTAAAACCCGGCAAAACTCCCCATTGAAAAAAAATGCGGCGAATTTTTTTTATCTTTTTTCCTGAAAATTTCCACATAAATAAATTGTCGATACGATACTTAACAACACCATTGTCCATCACGGATCGGACGGTTTTTTTTTTCGTGTTGTATACTATTAGGTACGAAATAGGTTCAGCCGTTCTAAAGTGATGCGCTTACCAACGAACAGCATTTATTTTATTTATATAGATAATATTCGAGGCTTTTCAATTTTCGAGATCACTCACCTTTTAAGATACATCACATCATTCTTCATTTCATCATTCTTCCTTATTTATATAAATGATATTCCTCAAGTAACATCACATCAGTGCATTCTATTTGCGGACGATATTTCGGTTATAGTACCACAAACTTCAGAAAGCAACTACGAACATTCATTAAAAAACACTGTAGAATCAATAATGAACTGGTTAAAGGACAACAACTTAACAGCTAATATTTCTAAAACCAAAATTTTACAATTCTCTAATTATAACAATACTCAAATAAAACCCATAGACCTATATTATAAAAACACCAAAATTGAAGAAGTACTTGATACAAAATTTTTAGGTATTATCTTAGATAGACATTGCAATTGGAAAGCACATACAACTCGCATATGTTCTAATTTAAACAAATTTGTCTTTGCTCTAAAAAAGCTTAAGAAGGTAGCGAGTCAAAAAACTGCTATGACTGCGTACCATGGCTACGTCGGGTCCGTTCTTAGATACGGTCTTCTTTTATGGGGTAATTCTTCTCAGGCTAAAAATGTCTTTATCACACAAAAAAAATGTGTCAGAGCAATCTGTGGGGTTGGACCGTTTCAATCTTGCAGACCTTTATTTAAGAAATTAGGATTACTAACTCTACCTAGTCTGTATATATTAGAAGTAGGATTATTTGTTAAAAAGCACTCTGAGCGATATACTAAAGCCATAGTAAATAAAAAATTCCTTTCAAGAGATCCAACCCGACTGGCTGTCACAAGATGTAGAAGCACACTAGTTCAGAACAATTGTTACAATATGTCTGTCAAAATCTATAACCAAATACCCAAACAGATTAGAGAGCTACCACTAAACTACTTTAAAAATAAACTTAAGAAATGGCTCTATAGTAATGTGTTCTATACAATAAGTGAGTTCTTAAATTATAAGCAAAGTTCGAGATATGATCTCACTAGTAATGTAAATAAATAACATAATTTTAAGGATTTAATTTTTTTTTACCTCATGATCTCAATAGAAGTGTTTTCCTACATCATTGTATATCATTTTATTATAAGGTACTTTTTTATTTTTTTTTGCATGCTGAAATGTCTAAGTAAGCAAAATATGTGGAACTTCTTATATTTAAGTTACTGTTAAGACCTTTTATGTACCATATTTTATGCAAAATAAAGAAATTCTAAATTCTAAATTCTAAATTCATTCACATCGTATTTCGCCAACCAAAACTAACTCAAACATACATTATTTCAATTGATCAGTTCTGCAACAAGCTTTCATCTTGTCAATATGCATTAACTAAGCTTTGGTTTCTTTACCGTATACGCACGAGACGTATACGCACGAGCGAACAAAACATGGTGAACACAAACATCGAACACTTGGTTAGTACGTCTGGACGTAACACGCCTAGAGAGCGGGGTGCGGTTGAGAAAAAACACAAGTCGAACTATGTGTTCATGTTCGCTTTGCTAATTTACGTCCACACGTACGAACGAAATGATCCGTGTTCGATATTCGAATTCACCATTTTATGTTCATCCGTACACGCCTAGAGAGCGGGGCGGTTAAGCGCAAACACAAGTCGAACTATGTGTTCATGTTCGCTTTGCTAATTTACGTCCACACGTACGAACGAAATGATCCGTGTTCGATATTCGAATTCACCATTTTATGTTCGTCCGTACACGCCTAGAGAGCGGGGCGGTTAAGCGCAAACACAAGTCGAACTATGTGTTCATGTTCGCTTTGCTAATTTACGTCCACACGTACGAACCAAATGTTCGGTGTTCGATATTCGTATTCACCATGTTAATGTTCTTTCCTACATGCCTAGAGAGCGGGGCGGTTAAGCGCAAACACAAGTCGAACTATGTGTTCATGTTCGCTTTGCTAATTTACGTCCACACGTACGAACCAAATGTTCGGTGTTCGATATTCGTGTTCACCATGTTATGTTCGTCCGTACACGCCTAGAGCGCGGGGCGGTTAAGCGCAAACACAAGTCGAACTATGTGTTCATGTTCGCTTTGCTAATTTACGTCCACACGTACGAACCAAATGTTCGGTGTTCGATATTCGTGTTCACCATGTTTTGTTCATTCGTGCGTACACGCCTACAGAAAGCGGTGAACGCAACAACACATAATAACGGTTGTCCAAGTAGAGCGCGTTTTTTGACACTTTAATGTCAAATACTCGTGGAGATGACAGATTTTCATGACGTCTTATAGGAACCACTCTTCAAGGAAACTTCAGGCATAGCAAGATCATGCTTGCACTATGTCGTGACGATTAATTTATCGTTGGATTTAAAGTTAATTTACAGTTAATCGTGTCGTCCTATATGTGAACACCTCCATTTAAATACACAGGCCACGATGCTTTAAACGACACGATAATCTGTCGTTACGATATAGTGGGAATGGGACCTAACGTATGAAAAGACAAAAAAACTATTAATTTATTTAGTTTGTCTACTACGAGACTAAGAAAAATACTCTATTCAATTTTTATGAAGGACATCGTAATCCTTTTATCTGTTGACTGATGTACACTTTATTGGCTCAGACGATAAAATTATGAAAAATAAAATATAAAATCCAACTTGACAAATAATATAGTTTTATCTAAGATGGTTTCAGATTTATATCTTTTGGACTTATTCTACGAATTTTAAGATTGTAGACGCGATATTTACTATTTTGTTGGCTTTTAATAAAATTGTTTTGTCTCGCGAGACTAACAAAATTAATATTATGACGCGAAATAAAAAGTCTGTACTAACTCTGTACTAACTTATCTTAAGCTAATTTAAATAACTTAAAATAATATAATCAATAATAATAGTTATAAACGACGTACCTCGTGAAAGCCGAGAAAGATAAACAAATCAAGTATCTTGACTTGGCTCGCGAGGTTGTCGACATGTGGGATGTGACTCAGCTATCATTGTGCCGATAGTCGTATCAGCCAATGGCTTAATTGCCAAGAGCCTCGACTAACACCTAAGGAGGCTCTCGTTAGGCAGCTGGGCTTGATTCAGAAAGCGGTACTCCTGGACACCGCTCGCATTGTCAGGAGGTTCCTCTCTCTGGAGCCCTGACCGCCGGTAGCTTGGACCCTTTCCCGATACCGGTGGGCTACAATTTTTATATTTTTATATGTTTTTTTTTAATGAATTTTATAAAAATATTTAAAAATGTATCGAATAAGTATCTAAATGAATAAACGAAATAATAGTTATAAATAAATAGATCTAAATTAAAACTTGAAAAATTTACGTCTATAACAACAACGAAATTCTTGCTTCTTCTTCATTAGAAGGATAAAATTATTCGCAGTAGAGTACTCACACTTGACCATTTTATGCGCCACCAGAGGGAATTCATTGCATTTCTGCTGTTTTTGCAAGTCTGGACACTGAGCGAATTTTAAATTTTACTGCGGTCTAAAAGAGGCGTCCGTCCGAATTAATTGCCGAACGAATTATCTTTCGAATCGAATGTTAGATTAACTTTTTTTACACGTGACAGTCTGTTATCGGCTTTTTTGTCGTCGGATTTGAGTTCGAAAACTTGGCGAAGCTTATCAAGTAATGGACATCTATAAGTTAATTATCTTTGGCCAAAACTTGCTAATTCGAAAACGCATTAAAGCGTAATTTTCAATGTATTACGTGAATTGCTCGAAAAAGCAATTTTCGCATAAAAGTTTGTAAGACATCAATTTACCAAGTTCTACGTGAAGGGCCATCTTTTTCTTATCGTATTGGGTTTTGATTTAAGAATCACGTAAGAGAACTATTACTGTTCATGAATAATATAAGTAAGAGCTAGATTTTTTGTCTTTGTGTCCGTAAATATAAACTTGAATCATAAATTACGACTTATTTCGTAACTTATACAAACATTAGAAAAGAAAACAAAAGCATTTGATTACAGTACCAAGTCCATAAAAAACTCTGCATTGTGCTCCGAGATAAAAAATTAAGTGAACCAATCCTTACAACGGCATGTTGGAACAAAGCGAGCCAGTAAAATGTGCACTGAATCTCCCGTTTACTACACAAACATTCTTGAATTTAAATTGGTCACCAGGCCGAAGCTCTCAACCTATTTTTCCTCGCTTCTGAACGATTTATTTAGGAATTAAACTTCACCAGATTCAATCAAACAAGCCGATCAGCCAACTATTTTGTTGAGGAAAAATAAGCCAAAGTTCACAGAATACCTACAAAATACTGGATTTGTCATTATTGTAAAATCAAAGTTATAAGATTAAATGGGCAATTAACGAAAATATTTTGACAAGTAACAAAAGCGTCCAAATATTTTAGCTATTTTGTCAACGGATTCAATCTCAAATATTATTTCATAGAATTTAAAACGATTATGTAATTATACGACACAATTTGAGAGGCATTTGCGAAATCTCGTCATAAAATGTATAACTGTTAACAGATTTCGGTCGTTCGGATTCAACCCTTCAGCGGCGAGGCTTTGTCGCGATGATAACTTTAAAGCCAAACTCAAATATTTGGAAAACATCTGCGAGAACGATAAATTATCATCGTGTGCCGTGTCAAGCAAACCCAGCGAAGATGCAGAGCAATGTTTAACTTACGCTGCCAATTTGTTATGTAGCCAATTAGTGAAAGTTTCTCGACTCTTGCTTGGAAACAGACTAAATTTATTTACAGGAAATGGGAGGGACTTCTTGTTTTGAATTTTTTATACGGGCCTGCGATAATTAAAGAACAAGGCAGGTGAAGATGAGAAGATTGAAATTGCTAAGGACAAACTTGTCCCTCAGTTTGGGAGGTAATTTGATCAGGGGTCAGGATATTTACGTAAAATGAGTTGTCAACTGCGCACATTATTCCTGTCTTCAACTAATCAACGAGGCTCGCTACAAATTATAATTTTCGAAAAGTTTGTGTTTAAGTCGACTTATTCGAGGGCGCCGCGTGTATAAATAATTTCTCCACAAATTACTAATCTAGAACTTAAAAGTCTCGTTTTACCTCCACTTCTAATTACGTGACACCTATACAAAATTATGCTAAGTGCAGTGATATTCGTCAGAAACATCCATCTTCCTTAACGGAGTGTCATAGTGCAGGCGCGGCCGGAGTCGTGCCGTATCGCTTGCCCATCTGACCCGGTTGTAGTGCCTACCACATCCAGACTGGACGAGTGACTAAGGGCCGCCACGATTGTGCGGAATCAACTACAATGGGGCGTGTTAACGGTTGTTGTGATGTGCCAATATGTGCTGGCAAATGTCTATAAGGAATTTGTACGGTCGCAGTTATTGCTAGGGTTAAGTGTGCGATGGGCGGATCATTCGAACGTTTCCATCGATAAATATTTATAAATATTCTCTCTTTGTCAGAGTCATTGAGCACTCGGTATGTAAATTACGAAATAACAAGCAAACTTTCGTCGTTAGTTTAGACCAAAATATGTACAGTATAATCCTATAAATTCAGCGCATGTCCCAGCATTAATACAATCCGGTTGACTTTCCAACAAATACTTCAGATTTGTCGAAATAACTCTGCAACTTTAGATAAAGGGCGTCTGTAGTTGTGTATCAGCCCTGTGAGCTCGTAATTTAATTAGAATTTCTGAAATGGAATCTCACGAATGACTTTTGTTTCTGATGTATTTACTCGTTATGTAAAGCAAGCAACAAAATGTTTGAATTAGTCGCTTTGTAGGAAGTTGTAGAACAATTTATTGAACGATTCGCTCCCTTTGCTCTACATATGCGCTGACCCTGTACTTTATTATTTGTTCGACTATTGAGGGGAATTAAATAAACGTCAGCGAAATGCTTCAACTTTTAATTACTTCTCCGTCTATGTCGGTTCGTTTTACTGGGGCTTAATTTTAAAATTTTTGATTAAATTTTGTACCTACCCGTTTTAAATTCCGTTTATGTCACTTCGGGCACCGGACGACTTTAAATGTGAATGTCGCATCGACTTCACACAAAGTTGTCTGCAATTTGTTCGTAATTCTAATTAGTTAATGGTATTGGTTTGAGAAAATGTTGTTATTAACTAAATGTATATTTCTAATCTAATTAACGTAAAATTGAAAATATTGGTAAATTCATAACTTAAAGTTTCTGCGTTTCACGTTGAAATACCACAGCGAAAGTGAGTTACAGAAATGATTGATTACGCTACGATGCCTTAAATAACATAAGACTTGAAGATTTGGAGTGAGAGTAAATCAAGGACGCGGTATGCAACAGACCATGGATAATTATTGAATAAAATCATAGGTAGGTAGGCAGCTATGCTATATGCCATACAAAGTCTTACAAAATTAATAAAACTTTCAAACATACCTAAAACATGTAACTCACAATAATGAGGATCGTATTTTGTTGAGTCTAAGCGAATAACTTGCTTCTCAGACGAGCACGTAAAGCGAAGTCGTAAAAATAGTGAATAGTCCAGGAGTCTGCGCGTGCTTCAGTGAATTCATACTTTACGTGATTCTGAGCTAAGAGCTCGCTGCTAAAGAAAAATTACTCGCTGCGGCTGGTACACACTGGCGGACATTTGTATCGCGGATACTAAAGCTTGAGGCTTGGGCATGCAACTTCACTTGTTACATGTGGTGGAGGTTCATTTGTACGCTTTTATTGCAAGGAATTTTTTTTTGTAGAGATTTCCTTAAGATTTATTTTTAATTCAGTGTAGGACTTTATGAAAAAGTGTATCATAGTCGTTTTATGGAAAAATAGTCGGGATGAAACCCCGGGTTTTTTAAGTCTTCCTATGTCGCTAGACTTCCTTGCTGGACCAAATTAAAAAAGAAGAATGAATATCTATTTAAGCTAAAGTATATTTCTGTATTAGACCTGAAGTCTCAAGGTAGACATAGACCTACGGACCTAGACATCTAACGCATACCTACATTCAGTGTTCACCTCGTGTAAATACAAACACGTACGTTCAAAGTGCTCTCTATTCCTTGAAGTGACCACAATACAAGTAAGGCAATCCCTCACACTTTGACCCAAGAACTCACAAGCGCAATCATGGCTATATTTGTATGTACATTTGTCCCATGTCCATTGTATGTGCACAGTCTATCCAAGCCTTTATATTGTCCCAAGACAATGCACAATTACATTGTCACCAGTTAGCTAAATTAAAAAAGTAGGGGTTTCAGTACAAGTTGTACTGCCATAATTTCTGTGTTGGGTTGCAATATTCTTGCAGTTTTTTATTATGAATTGAATGGTCATCGTATTTTAGTTTGTTTAAAAGCTTTTTTCCTTTTATTTTTATTGTAGATGTCATTTTATTTGGCAATTCAAATTATTCAATATTTATTGTTTTCTTTTCAGGCCAGTGATGAAAATTCGGTACAAAAAAAACGACGTTAATAATTTTATTGGTAAAACACATTTCTAATTGTTACTGTAGCACACAAACTGGTCGCTGCCCATCCTCTTGACATTATGAGCGGCATTTTTTTAGTTTTCTAGAATAAAGATTCTTCAGACGCTTACAAAACACCGAAACTATCTAGACTCCATACAAATATAAGTTTCATGCGTGAATAGAAATCACAAAGTAAATAATTTAATGTCTTTGGAAATCACGATTCTTAGATAGCCAATCACTCAGCCTTTCCACCAACAGAGCTTTCAAAAATCTATTCTATTTCTGTACCAAGCAAAGATTTGCCAAATCCCGTCAAACATAAAAACTTATACTTGACAAAGCCAAGTAAACAATTCTGAGGATTCGGAAGCTTAGAAAATTGACCGAAGAAAACATGACGTCAGTTATAAGCCGAAGTCTGGCAGTCGACATTGGACGGTAAAAAGTGCCTATTGTCATAATACATCTAAAACATCCCGAGCTGAATAAAACCAACCGCTCCGTTGCCACTTTCATGAGACACTTCCACCATAAGAAATCCAATTTAACTTTGTCGCCGAACAAAATGTTCCAATAGAAATAATTTCGTCAAGGACTTCCAACAGCTGTACAATTCAATCAGTGCGGATTCTTCTGTTTTTTTTATCTTTCAAGTATTTTTCTTTTGAGTCCTAAAGTTAGTTAATGTTCTCTCTTCACACTTGTAAGATTGTATTACTAGTGGAACTAAGTATTTAAGGACATTGCCATGAATAATTAGTTTTTTTATTTTTATAAAAATGGTTTGAGAGTTTCTTAAAAAAAAAATGCTGGTATTCAGCTACATCAGGTTAGACTGGTAGGCGACCACAACAAAGTTGGTAAAAGGCTAGGCAGATTGATTGATAAGTTTCTTTATAAAACAGTAATTTGAAAGATATATGAAAGTAGACCAATAAATTATCCGATATTTGTCAAAAATAATACCATGTGATTTTTCTATAAATATATCAGCAACGTGCTTGTTACTGCCTTGTTGCCATCACATATAGTATCACCGGGTTAATAGCGGAAGACCCTTAAGACGCTGACAACTGCTAAACCGCGGTCGCTGTGGGACTGCATAGAAAACAAAGAGAAGCGCGGTGACACAACGCTTGTATCTTATTTCAAAATAGCAGCAATTATCGATTTATTCCAAAATGAGTTGAATAATCTAAAATAAAAAAAACAACCAAGTTCTGCATTCAAAAAAGACGTTCTTGTTATTATTTAAAATACCAACGTGCGTTGATATTTAATATAGATATTTTGGATTAGAACTCAAGGTAATCGGTTAATTTATCGTTAAATTGTATCGAGATTTCTTTTTAAAACAACCTAGTTTTGGTAACAACCTAGTTCTGAGAAATATGTTCAAGATTAAAATAATATTTTTTCCGCTAAAATAATTTTGTTTTTTTTTTGTTTAAGTCCGGCCTCCTACTTTTAACGTTTGCCTGACTGCCGTTTTCCAATGACACCCCACATTATGGGATAGATGAGAACAAAAGAAACATCTCCACTTTACGTGGAGGGGATAATACCTAGTGGAGGTACCCTAAAAAAAAATATTTTTCATGATTTTATTTTACCACTTTATCGGCGTGATTAATATGTTTACCCATACCAAATTACATTTTTCTAGTACTAACAGTCTCTGAGCTAAGCTATGGACAGACAGATAGACAGACAGACAGACACACGGACTTGGTGAAACTATAAAGGTTCCTTGTTAATCCTAAAAATGGAATTAATGCTGTTCGTTGGTAAGCGCATCAGTTCAGAACGGCTGGACCGACTTGAATTTTTTTAATTTCAAGTTGACGATAATCAACTTTTAATTATTTTATACTGAATATCACGTTTAAACGAGTAGTGTGAACGATTTGGAAAAAAATTTGTTAAATAAGCATTTTATTAACAACTTAATATACGAATATTTTAGATTTTGTTTATATTACATAGTGAAAAAATTTGTAAAGTTATATCTAATGCGGATAAAAAACTGAGAATGACGCAAAATCTATCAAGCGTACTTTTCTGTAACCTTCAATTATGTGTTTTATGTATAATAAATTAATAATGTGTTGAATTTGGGACAGCGCTCCTTGATGGGCGAGTCCTATTACTACGTACGAAGCGTTGCGTGAGCTCAGTACAGAACACGCAAGCTAACTCAAGGTCACTGGCATATATCTGCGTCTTAATATGTTCGAGTTGCGAAAATTACCGGGAAAAATGGAAAATTCGGGAAAATGACTTGACCTGACCAAGATTATGTCTAGACTTTAAAAGAGACTGCGACCTCTGAGTTTGTTTCCGCCTTTCTTATTAGAGTAGTCAGGAAGGAAACGCCGAACTCATCTACTCTATTTTTATTTATTTTTTAATTAATATGACGTGCAAAAGTGATTCCCATATCCTATTTACAGAACAAACAATTTCATTTCATTCTCAAATAGAAAATGTTCTTATAAAGTAATATAAGAGCTCAACCGTCCAACAGACGGCTGCAGTTGTATAACTAAAGCAATGCAGTTCATAAAATAACATAAATTTTTATATGCATTGAAATACGAATACCTGCCATGTTTTATGTCTTAATTGATTTTACAACGGAAGATGTGTTTTGAAATAGCTTGCACGGCCCAATATTCCTATTATATAAAGCCTCTAAAAAGCGCATCCATCAACCTCCCACGTAAAATTTTCTAAGTTAAAATAAATTGTTTCTACATTTTTTCCCGGGAATCGTTATCGCGGTCGGGACTGTGTGACGTGACTCCAAAGCGCATTTCACTTGCAGGTGTAGCTACCTCCACCAACCGGTGTATTCCGTACATTCCGGGACACGTTCGACAAAATCATATTTTACGTGATTCCATTTTACAGTTACGAAAGACTTTGTAACTTTTATCTTGTAAGACTTGTTTTTTTTTTTATATGGTATTGAGTGAATGCATTGGATACTGTGAATGCAATCTGTAACTGGTTTGGTGATGGAAATTGGGTCTGCTAGATAAATGGAATGTCTGTGAAACTTGATTGTTGACGAAACCATGTTTCATATTACAAAATAATGCCTAATTAAACTGAAGTACCTATGAGTATACATTTTATAAGGTTAAGGGTGTGTAAGGTTGTACACCCCTACCTACCTTTTCGGGAAATACGGGCCTGTATTTCCCGAAACACACAGGTATAGGTTATACCTACAAGCATATTGCGTCAGCTTGAAGTTTAAGAATATTGTTATCTTTGCCAATATCTTTTTATGCTATAACAATTGATAACATCACATCGACACAATTTTTTATCATTACTGTTGATTATAATGTTGATTTATGATTATTCATAATATTTAGTAAAAAAAAAAATAACAAACTTCCAAAAAAGACACTACAAAGTGAAAATTGAATATTCTTTTTTTGCCACCGACTTCCGGAATTACTTTTTAGTTGTGGTACCTACTCCATACAAATTGGAATACCATTAACTGCTATATAAATAAGGCAGTGTATAGAGTGCCACCAGTGGCACTCTAGTAACACCGCCTCGGCCCGGCTAAAGTGCCGCAAGCATTGGATTGTCATTGTCACTGTCACTAAGTCACGTCACTTGGTATTTTGTTTAATTGTCGAGGTTAGATCGCTGTAAAACACCACATTCCCAAAACATTACATTCTCTTGTGCCTAAACGGACCCTGGCACTTCGCCGGCCGCTACCGCGGCACCGCTCGCTACGCTCGCTCAGCTCGTGCGTTGTGTGGTCACAGTTCTAACCTAACCTAACCTAAATAACAAGTGACAGTGACAATGCAACGCTCACGGCACCCTAGCCGGGCCGAGGCAGTGACACTAGAGTGCCACAAGAAACTCGCGGCACTCTATACACTTCGTATAAATAATAGTGACAGGAATTTATTATAACGTCATCTATATAGTTAGACTAAGTGGGAAAAATACGTATGAAGCTACTAGCTAGCTCAAAAACTACCCAAGCAAAGTTAACATAATTTATAAGGGACCACCTCTGAAGTATGACCTACCAAAAAAAAGAATAATCTAAACTATTTCTTAATCGGAAGTAGTTAACAAGACAAGCAAACAAAAAAATTAATATTAATAGTAATAATCTCTTTATTTCTCTTTTCACAACGGTTCACATACTTAGTTATAAACATAGAGGAATTAATTAAACCTTTTTGACAAAAAAGCAATTATTAACATGCGTTCGAATTGAGAACCGGTTAAAAATTCATTATTATTGATTTCAGAAAGTGTAGAATAGAATACTCTCTTTATGTATACCATACAAATTACAGATTATAAAAATATAAATTTTACATAGGGTGACACAATGGGCGGTTTTAGAAGTGTATTTTAGCCCAAACATAATAAATAATCCCTCTTCTCTCCTAAATAATCCCACGGCTAAAGAAGCAGACGTAATCTGTGTCGGAAACTACTAGTTTTACTTTATTCCGAATGTCCTCCTCCAGGGACATCGCAGTCCGATTCTCCGTATAATCCTTTTCAAGATTTGAAGTTAAATATGCACGAGATTAATACTTCGTTCATAAAACAAACTTATTTTCGTAGCTTTGCAACATCAAATGTAATTCACTTTCAACCACGCACAGAATAGATGTCTTCTCTTCTTCTCCTTCTCAAAAAATCATACACGATATCGAGTTTAATAAAGCCTGACAGATATCTGATGAGACCTACTTTGATATCATTTAAAAATGCATTATGAAGTCAGAAATAAGAAGACTCAAATCATTTGCCTGGCCTTTTCCTAGATTTTTAACTATGTTGGAGTCGGCTTTTAGTTTAACCGGATGCAACTGAATACTAGTATTTTACATGGAGCAACTGCCTATCTGACCTCCACAACCCAGTAACTGGGTAATTGATAGGTACCCCTTGGTAATTAGATTATTAGCTTTCGGGCTTCTGACGACCCGTAACGACGGTCAAAGATCCACAAATGACAGCTAAGACCAAGCTTTCGCAGGCACGGTGGAGTCTCGGTATGTAAAGATGGTCACCCATCCGGGGACAAACCCCGGCAAGCGTAGCTTAACCTGATGGATCGATCCGTGCGGCTGTTATTACTTACCCACGAGCTCCTCTGAAGCAAATTGAAGACTATATAAAGCAATATTAAACTTGCTCTTCAATAAAGCACCTTTTTAGCCAGGTAAAGTGGTAATATTAGAGCGCCCCAATAGATGTACATTTCGCCTGGATATAGTTTAAATTACAGCAAATTTGATTTATTCAAATTAAGCTCACGGTTCGTCGACGGCAAATGTTATCAAAGCGTCTCTTTGACTAGGTCGACCGCTCGGCTCCGCCCGAGATTTGATGAGAACTTCCTAAACTGTTCCACTTCGGTGACTTTTACAGTGACCTTGCTATTTCTATGACCCTTACTACGGGCTACACTATTACGAAAGGTAATTTGAAAGTGACATTCTTACTTAAAATGAGTTAAGGTAACAATTGAGTTTCATGTTTAAAATTGTGTATTTTTAACCGACTTCCAAAAAGGAGGAGGTTATGTGTTCGTAGCGTATATATGTCCACCGATTTTTCCGTCAATTGTGAACCGATTTTGAAAATTCTTTTTTTTGTTTGAAAAGGATTGCTCTCAAAGTAGTCCCATATAAATTGTATTAACGTAGCTTCGATATTTTTTGAGTTAGCTTCAATAATACATATTTTTCTCACTTATCCTCTATGGATGATATGATGATAACTTCTGTCACTGTCATTTACATAGCAGGTAGTATTCGAATTTGTGTGGGGTAAGTACCACAAATAAAAAGTTAAAAATTATTTTCGCACTACTATTAGAACGAAAATTATGTTTCACTTTTTAAAAATATACATAGATTCACCTTCGTAATTGGCATTATATCACACATACGTTCGTACAATAATAATTGTTGGTGAGAGTTACTAAAAATAATAACTAAACCCCGCCCCCGCTACACGACGGGCGTAATGCTATTTCACTGGGTACTAACATTCAACTTAGATTAATTACTCCCAAAAGGTACTAAAACATGAATAAACATAAAATAACTTTACCTACACCATCTCATAATACTCTCTAAGCTATGTTTCTGAAGTATTTCCACCAAATATATTATAATATAAAGGGGAAGTGAGAACTTCGGAGGATTTTACGACTAAACTACTGAACCGATTTTGATGAAAATTTAGCAAGGAAGTAGTTTAGTTCTATCAGAAAAATAAGGTTTATTTAAATAAGTTTTAAAATGCAAGATATCAACTAGCTCGACATTCTATGATAGATAGCTGTCTACCAGGGATGTTGCGGTTGCCGATTTTTTCACATCCGCGGATGCGGATACGGACTGTATATTCCAAAGAGTTGATTAAATCATAGGCCTGTTAATTACTTACAACAAAAATTAGTATAGGATTACGATTCATCATCTGCCTTGCCTTTTTTATGTTAGGGTCGGCTTCCAGTCTAAACTCATGCAGCTGAATAGCAGTATTTTACATGAAGCGTCTGCCTATCTGACCTCCATCCACAACCCAGTTACTGGGTAATACAATACTTAGGTTGGTGGTCAGACTTTCGGGCTTTTGCCTACCCCTACTGCCAACGGCTTAACGTGCTTTTCAATTCAAATTCATTATTCAAATGTCAATATCACAATGAATATTTCATTTTACAAGCATTGTGGTTCCCTGTAACTTAAGACGCAAAAGTAAAGCAATGATTACACTTGACAAAGCGTTCATTAGTTCAATTTATTTGAAATAATATATTATATAAATTATGTTTATTTACCATAATCGTAGGAGTTAAGTTGCCGTTCATACGTCAAAGGCAATTATTGGGAAACGTGGTTATGAATCCGACGTTTAAGTTAGGTATGTAGCTTAATTATAATGTTTGTATTTTCATTATGAAATAGTTATAGTTTCATATAAAAACCATTTTTTTCTTAAACACAGGGCATTCATCTTCTTATACAAGATGAAATTATATTACCTAGCAAAACTCCAGACACGTGATGGGTGCCGATATTTAAAAATGATAAAACAAAAAAATTACTGGTGATTTTTTCATAGGTCCACGACCGCTGTTACTGTTTTTACTTGAAGTAAGTTTAGAAATAATTTTATTTTTAGTTATCGTTTTTAAATATCGATATTCATCAGTTCCGGGAAATTTACACGAAGAGAAAACTGATATTAAAAGGAACTCCACTACAGGCGGTCGTTGACCCAAAAAAAGTAATCATCAAATCAATTTTTTTATTTTTTATGTCGATACCCGTCACATCTGTGGAAGTTTTGCTAGCTAATTTAATTTGACCCTGTATACTTGCTCTAAAGTAATTATGTAGTATAAGTTGGTAAATGTTATTCAAAACTGTTTTATTATCTACTTGTGTGCGCACTGTTTTACCGTGTAAGATCAATAAGGCTGGGACTCCACCAAAGCGGAGATGTGCGGAGATGTTCAAAGCGGAGACGAGAAGAGATGTTTTTCAGCTAGGGTGATCTATCGAAGCTGCGCAGAGAAGCGTACTGGCAAGACTGGAGCGGAGATGTGTGCTGGCTATAGCGGAGATGTGTGTTGGCAAGAGCGGAACTGAGCTGCGTGCGGCGAGCGTTGGATGTTGAGATGTACGCACATCTCTTCTCGTTTCCGCTGCGCGCCGTCACTATCTTGCGAGGTACAGCTCTAATCTCCGCTTTGCGTCGCCGCACAGCTCAATCTCAGCGAGACACAGCTCACATCTCCGCTTGATACAAATATGATACATCTCCGCTCAGTGGTATCCACTGAAGCTGAGTGGAGACGAGATGTGTGAATAACGAAATTCTATTGGTTGTTTAAAACACATCTCCTGTCCTCTCCTCTCGTCTCGCTTTGGTGGAGTCCGGGCCTAAGACCGTATTTTGACGTAATTTGTAATTATGGCTTGTTGGTTTGGAAATTAATTAAAGCATGTCGGCTGCCCAGAGATAGTTAATTAGAGATAGATGGATTACAAAGAGCCTTTCTAACAGTAATGGTTGTGGTCAGGGATGGTCAACCAATGGGACACGACATGAAGTTGTCGGCAGAGGGTTAATTTAAGTCGGTACTTAGTTGTTAAAATTTAATTTATGTGGTGTTATAATTTGTCAAAAACACTCGAATGATAAAAATTGATATTGATAATAATGAATGTGTCGAAAAACATTGTTTTATTTGATATAAAAAACTAGAAATATACTTTTATCTATCTACATTTGAAGATAAAGTTCAAAAAAGGGATCATTGGTGATGAACCAACACAACATATTTTATTAATTTAAACTTGTAAAACACGTGTTGCCTGTATGTGTATAAAATAAACGATAAAACAACGGCAGTTATCTTTATTTTTATACCAAAAAACAACGGGTATAACCCCAAAAAAATAATCAATAGTAAAAATAAATGGCCTTGCGTTAGTCTCGCAAACTCGAAACGGACCGATTGTGATGAATTGGTAAATTGTTATGTGCGCGCCGGAGTACCTAAAAAAAAAAAAAGAGTTGGGCAACGCATTAGCTAGGAATGACTACTTAGTTCATTATTTCCTGTTCATATTCTAAAAAACATTTAAACTGCAGCGGTCATATTAGTCAAGTCAACATCGTAAAACAAACCTACCTAGATTAACAAAGGTTTACCATCCCTGTTCTAGATTTTCGCCCGTAGCGTTGACCGGTCGGTCTGTCTATCCGTACGTACTTATTCTACGTTTCTATGTTAATTTTATGCGCTCGTTCTGTTTTATGTTTTTTTTCTTTTATCTTTGGCACCGAGACGTTCTGACCGAGATGTTTAGGGAGGTAATTAAATAAATTAAATAAAAATGAGTTGAGTTTTTTTATCTTTTTGTACTTTCTCGTTTATGGAGTGGTCGGAGGTCAAGAGGAAAATAAAGTAACTTTTCGGTGGGATTTAACGTTTCAATTTGGGATTCTAAATTGAAATGTTTTGATGTTTTGTAGGTAATTTTTACCAGTACCTAATAAAACATGATAAATTGCCTGTTCTCAAAACTACTTTAGCTTCGCTAACGCTTAAATATAGTTTGTGGTTTAAATCGAAACTTGAGTAGTTGATAGCTGCGGGTTTTTTTAAGAATAAATGTGTAATATGTACGAGTACTATTATTATTATACATAACTAGCTGTTGCCCGCAACTTCGTCTGCTATCCAAGATGAAAAGTAGCCTATGTCTTTCTCCAGGTTCCAGGCTACCTATCCGTCAAATTTCATCCAAATCCGTTGAGCCGTTTTAGCGTGAAAGCGTAACAAACTCACTTTCGCATTTTAATCATTGATTACAATTATATAATAGAAACAAAACACAAATATAAACAAACTAATGAAAATTGTCTCAAGAAACCTAAACAGTACAAAACCCTCAAATTTCAAATCGAGATGACGTCGAGAGTAATTAGTAACTTATAAAATTGTGTTATCAAATCGAATCAACGAACTTGCTGAATTAAATTATAAAGGTTTTTGTTGTTTACTGTGTCAAATGGCCGAGTGATGCCGTCAAAGAATGGGTAATCCATCCTTTTCTAGTTCGTTTTGTGAAAGGGTTACTGAAGAACAAACTCAAATAACATAAACATAACATCACGCCTTGTTTCCCCAAAGGGCAGGGCAGAGATGTACATATAGTACACCCACATTTCGCCAATTATGTTTAAGTCCCATGTAATAGTCAACCAAGCCAGCAATCAACAATACCAGACCACAAGCAGCTACTGAGAAATTCCAGATGGAAAAACGCAATAACACTTTGCCCAACCCGGGGTCTCATACTCAGCAGCAGCCCTTGCAACCACCAGACCAACGAGGCAACCTGAACCTAATAAGTCACTATTTATTGCTACAAATTATGCGTTGATAACGTTCAATTTTGCATGCATAGGCATACCATAATCAGCCTATAATATTCCCACTGCTGGGACACAGACCTCCTCTCTACGAGAGGGAATGGGCTGTAAAAAACGCGCGGCCCAGTGCGGGTTGGTAGATGTCACATGTCTTAAAATTTTTGGTTCTAGGACATGTAGGTTTCCTCACGATGTTTTCCTTCACTGTTTTGAGAGCAGTGGTAATGAAATTATTTACACAAAGTAAAACGCCTGCCTGGGATTGAACACGACCTGCAGCTCGTAAGTCTCGGCCACCACACCGTTGCCACTGGGCCACCTCTGCCCACCATATCCATATTGCATGGTTCAAGATTACTTCTCTCCATGTAAAATATTACTGGATGATAAATTCCCTTTGAAGAATCTAATACGACATTGTGTTGTTTTTGGTCTAACAGAATCATTAGAATAAAAAGATCTTTTTTTCCATAGAAGATACGTCGTAGTTAAAAAACCGTCTTGTTACGTCTTGTAGGATAGTGTAGGTCAACGAGGTTTTATTTATAACTCAATTAATGTTAGCTTTTTTTGTACCTGTTCTTTGTTCTACTTACAAAGAGTTATTTTAAAAATAATTAGAGAAATATAATACGTAGTCCGTTGTTTCATTTTTTTCCTTGGCATTTTATTTCGTAAAAGGCAGTGTATAGAGTGCCTATCCCTATCGGATAAAGTGCCACTACAGGCACCCTAGTAACACCGCCTTGGCCCGGCTCAAGTACCGCAAGCATTGGATTGTCATTGTCACTGTCACTAAGTCACGTCACTTGGTATTTTGTTTAATTGAGGTTAGATCGCTGTAAAACACCACATTCCCAAAACATTACATTCTCTTGTGCCTAAACGGACCCTGGCACGTCGCCGGCCGCTACCGCGGCACCGCTCCCTACGCTCGCTCGGCTCGTGCGTTGTGTGGTCACAGTTCTAACCTAACCTAACCTAAATAACAAGTGACAGTGACAATGCAACGCTCACGACACCCTAGCCGGGCCGAGGCAGTGACACTAGAGTGCCACAAGAAACTCGCGGCACTCTATACACTTCGTTCGTAAAATGTGTTTTCTGCGAATTTTATCCATTATATTTTTTTATTTAATAAGTGTTCTGTTATAATGTGTTGTTTATACTGAAACAAAATAACACAACATTTTATTTTAATTTTACGACGCGCGGCGTTTATTTTCTTTGGCAAAATTAATTTATTATGATTATTGCCCATTTAGCTATGTATTTAAGTATCATAAAGTATTTTACCATTTTATGAATCCAAAGCCAAAGAGAAAAATATAGACATCTTTACATTTTCAACTTTAGTTTGTATTTTCAATAACCTCACAAGATACTGATTACGCCTACACATTATGATAAAAAACACCCATTTAATAATACCCCAATGATTATCTTTTGGAAATATAAACATGGAAACTATACGCGTTGTACGTTGGAATGGAATAAGACCCAATTCAATCTAATGCGGGTATGATGGGTTGGCAGATAGGCCGGAAAAATACGGAATTAATAGCAAGAAACGAGATCTGAATGTTTGTAAGCTGGTACAGTTCGCAACACAAGAATAGAATACACAATACACGCAGATCTAATGAAGTTCTTCGTATGACCCGCTTAGAAACCATGTTTAAAACAAAAACAAGATTTCTCATTGTTATCTCGACGTTCTTTAAGAGGGCTATCACAAAATTGCTTTTTGACAGTTCGAGCGCCCGATGCATCGCATAAATAGCAATTTGGCAGTTGTAATTATGCTTATTATGAGTTATATAATAAATGTTTCGTTTTTTAAGTAAGTATGCAATTTTAATTTCCTATGAACCAACGTTTATTCTGGTATAAATTTTACGTAAAAATATGAATGTAGAAAGGACAAATTTACAGTTAATTCTGAGCGTTTTTTATGATTTTGAATTGGATTTTTTTTAGATATCCCATAAATATTTCAAAATTCTGAGGCCACTATGAGCTACAACACTTTTTATAAGATCTTATGTTAAATTTTTCATTTCATTTGCTATGTACAATAGTTTTAACCACGAGCTCAAAAAAGTGCCGTCACACATTTTTTTTTAAACTTGCTTCTGAATTTTGGCTTTATATAAACAATTAAGAAAATATTGCAAAAAGCGAGGCCGCTATGTACTATACTAATAACTATTTTCCACAACTCAATAAGTCATAGTTCTCCAAGTCTTTCAGTTACTCAGAACAAGAACGCCAAAGTTGCTCATTTAACGCAAAAATCACCGTCGAAATCAGTCGAAATGTAATAGGGCTCTGGGACATAAGTTCAGGTATTCATATTTGTATCTGATTTGAGCTGCGCTTTATCTGTCTATCAGTTACGGCTGTAGGAGCCGTAACTGATAGACAGATACAAACGTAAAAAAAAATATCGAATCGATGTTGCAATATTACTTATATTGTGCTCGATGTATTATTTGTTTCTTTTTCTCTACATAGGCATATAACCACCAAATTTACACCATTTTTCATACTTTTATTATGTTTAGGTAGGTACTTGACACTTTTGATTCCACCCACTATTCATAGAACGTATGGCGGCATGTCACATTGCCGCCATACATTTGGAAGTGAACCCTCCAGAGGGTTGCCGGCATTACGTTTGATAGCGGACGGTAAACGGCATTAGGTTTAAAACCATGTTACTTTACACATTAACCAATGTAAAACGTGTAAAACGAAGTAAAATTGTGATTTCAGGGGGTCTTCTCGCTGTACGTAGTTTCCAATCTTTTAAATTTTGAGTGAATATTTGTAACCGTAAAAAAAATATTATAAAAATGCTTGGATTTTATAACTAACATATATACTAATAAATCTTGTTAAAATATACATCAGATGTTTTTTCATGGTTTATATTGCTGTATTCGCTAAGAAAAACTAAATTTAAAATGAGGTCTCCGCGAGGGCTCCCGACGTCCCATTTGCGACTAGGTGAACCGTCCAGGAGGGCTCCCGGCACTGAACGTGTTAATTTTGCTGCTGACCATACCACTATAAAATAGAAATTGGTTTGGACTCCATACACAGTAAACAGTTACACCCTGACCTTTACTTAAGATAACGAGATGTTACAGGTATCTTGTTTATGTACTCAATGTACATAAACAGGGCAAAACTTGTACATAGTTTTGCCGACGATACTTTTTTTGGGAATTATGAGATACAAGCAAGTGGCTTGTAATATATGTTGCGTTGCCCGTAGTCATATCATCTCTGTTTCCTATTCTTGTTACATTGTCAATTAAAGATAAGATAATATTTATTGCTTATCTGTGTACATTCGTTCTTATTTTAAACGTAAATTTTTTTAGGCTCAACAGTCCATCCATGTCGGATATTATGCAATAGTATTACAAGGCAAATAAATTACAATTAGATTACAAATAAATTACGCATACAAACATAAGTTTGTCTCAAAAAACTCGCGTAGATTATAAAATACATGATTAATTAACATATTTTATACAAATTTCCGTTTAATTGCTTAATAGCTGGCGGTAATTGTCAGCAGTTATTCAAAAAACCGTGAAAGAGTAGAAGAATTTTCTTTAAAAATTATAAAGGTTTCGTTTTTTTTATCAAAATGACCGGCACAAAAATACCTAAACTTGTTATAAAAGTGTGTAAAATGCTGTAATATGAAAATTACAAAACTATAATTAATTTCATGATTTACTGGTTGCACAAGACAACAAATCTGCCTAGCCTTATCGCAACTATGTTGGGGTTGGCTTCCAGTCTAACCGGATGCAGCTGAATACCAGTATTTTACATGGGGCGACTGCCTCTCTGACCTCCACAACAGTAACTGGGTTAGACTGGTTGTCAGACTTTCGGGCCTCTGACGACCCGTTATGACTGTCAAAAATCCAAGAATGACAGCCGGGACCAACGGCTTAACGTGCATTCCGAGGCACGGAGGGGTCGGACGGTCACCCATCCACCGACTGACCGTGGCAGGCGTAGCTTAACCTGATTGATCGACCTGTGCGGCTGTTATTACTTAGTCACGAGCCCCTCTCAATTAAGTATGTACATTTTAAAGTAGATGTTATTAGTCACCAAATAATTAGTAAATGAAGTGTTAGCAAGATGACTTATTAACTTCAAACTTTAAGTTAAACCTTAATTTAAAAATAAACGAACGCATGATTACATAGAACTTACAAAGTAGGTTTTATACGTTGTCAAAGGTACAGCAGATAGTTTGTACAAGTTAATTTGTTCCCTATAACTTAGTTTAATTTGAACTAGTCAAACGCAGTTTCCTCACTTTGGCTGCGAGCGTTTAATTATTGCTGCAAGACTTCGCTAATTTGATACTATGAGGCATCTCTATATTGTGCTCAGCGAGCTGTGAACGGCTGCTGAAATTCTACTAATGAGTATTGAGATTAAAAGTGTTTTATTAAAGGGTTGTATTAATTAATGTTCTTTGAAGATGAGGATAGTTGAAGTATTATAATTAAGAAAGTTTTAAAATGTTTTTTAGTAATTTTGAGGCACGTTTTTACAAATAAAAAAACCACTTAACATCATATGTTTTTTAATAATATGAATCATAAACTGTTTGTTTAAGTTATTCTACAAATATGCTTCATTGTTCAACTCAATTTGATGCTAACATATTTTTTTGCTTTGGCAATTTATATTTTAACAGAAAATGTAATTATTATAAAATATACATACAAAAGATATTTCGTTTCCATGTCTATTTGGTGAATAAACATCGCAGTTTTGTTTATGCGAAACAGTAACAACCCGCCGTAGTAAGAGTTACGAGATTCGTAGCAAACGCTACGGAATTCGTAGCAAGCTCGTAGCAGTTACGCCGTAGCCAAAGTATAGTTCGCGTATTTCAATATTGCATGGGAAAATCTTTGACTGTAGAATAGATCTAATAAAATACACTTTTCTGTTATAAATGAACTGAGGTAGGTATTTTTATTACATAGCGATGTCACAAAAGAAGTTTCCAGACAATATAAAAGGATGCAAACTGTACATAAAGACGTACAGAGTCAACATTAATAAATCAATCTGCCTAGCCATTTCCCAACTATGTTGTAATAATAAATAACACATATTTATATCAAAAAGACACTATCTTGAATCCGCACGGCTGGGCCATTAAATAGGCGGGTGTGAAAATATACATAGTAGAATTAGGTAATAATGATAAAATAGTTTGGAAAATCCAAAAGTGCACGCCTCATACATAACACTCATTCATAAACGAAAAAGAAATTCAAAACATAGTTTTTAACAAAAATGAACAATTTATCACTTTTCATGAAGTCGTAATGTCAAAGACTGACAAAGATATTTACTTGGCGGTTGCTAGGCAACATCAACTCAATGGTTGGAAATATTTAGATAAAGATATTATATTTTAATTAGTATTTTATTAATTATAATTAAACTACTTTGAATAAAAGAGCCATTTTCAATAGGGTTCCTTCTACGGCTGAAACGAATGTATAAAAAAAAATTTACTCAATTAATTGATTTTATCGCTAGCTACAATGTTTTCAGGGTTCATAAATTGACGGACAGGATTTTTTTTCAACTATTTTGATGCTTTTTCCATTTCTGCTGCATTAAATCAATTGTTAAAAAGTACAGTATTAATCTCCATTTAATCATCTATACAATGGTATATAAATTAAGTAGGTTCTGTGTACTAGTAGGAGTGTAACAATAAAAACAGTTACAGAAATGGGGCAAAAAAATTTTTTCGATCGTAGAGCACACTCTAATGCTTCGCATTACGAGTCGTGCAATAACATTAAGTTTAACCCAGTATAAATTGGTACCTGAATAAAGTTGTTTATAACATAACATTACATCACGCCTGTATTTCCCAAAGGGTTAGGCAGAGGTGTACCTATAGTACATCCACATTTCGCCAGTTATGTTTAAGTCCTATATAATAGGGGGCGAGCCTATTGCCATCAACCGGGCACAAATCCAGACACCGGCTGCTACTGAGAAATTTCTAGTGGAAAAACACAATAATACTTTGCTTAACCTGGGAATCGAATCCAGGACCTCATGCTCAGCAGTAGCGCTTGCGACTACTAGACCATAGAGACAGTCGAGGATAAAAATTGATTAATTTACATTTATAATTTCAGGTTTCTGTACCTACCTAAATTAGAGAGTCAATTAGTTAAAACTATATGTACCTACCAATATCTAGGCCAGTTAGGCAATGAGCAATATGATATTTATGAAGACCTATATTTATTTAGCATTTTAATAAGTCTGTGTTTGACAAACTGTGTTAGTTCTAACGTGGGTTGTTTATTTTGAGAGTCGCTCAAATTGAACAATAAGTAGATCGAATTTAAATGTTAGTATATTATTAAAGTAGGTTTACTGTCTAAAATGAATTTTAAATTCAAATATAAATTTATTTATATAGAAAAGCAGCTTGGCTTTTTTTTTATTTCATACAGAAAAGCTAAATATTTTTTTTTGCGTATTGTGGTAATTAAAAAGCCATTTTGATTAGATTAGCTATCACTCTTTTTTTTTTTACCCTCAACGGGGATGCTCTTGACACCTGCATCTTACCTGATGGTAAGTGATTATCAGGCCGAAGTTGGAACCAAGCTTCACCCGGAATCCTCAACCACAGAGGAACTGGCTATCTTATCTCTAACTGCCGAAACACAACAATGCTTTTAACATTATTGTTATGGCGACAGACTTAGATAAGATGGTCGTAGCTAGCCAGGCGGACTTAGAACAAGCCCTACCACCAACCAAACCGAGCAGAAAATTTTGCTCCCACTGGGAATCGAGCCCGGGACCTCTGGGTCTGAGACAGGTGGCTTAACCACTAGACCACAGAGGCGGTTAAAACCTTGAAGAAGAAAGTACATACCTTTATTAATCAAGCTCTTTAATAATGTACTAATATTATAAATGCAAAAGTGACTGTGTCTATAACTTTTTGATGCCAACACTACTGAACTGATCGTCATGCAATTTGTCAGATAGGTAGTGGACCTGGAAAAGAAAAGGGAAAGAAAAAGAAAGAAAATACGTTTATTTGCGGTAATCATGGCGCAAGGAAAGAAAAAAAAAGAACACGAAAATAACAAATTGGGGGAAAATATGCGTCACATCCACGCAAAACGGCCATCGCTCAGCATAATGCTGCGACACTATGCGAGACAGAGCCCCAGCGCTGGTTTTCAGCGTAAAAATGACATAGGCCCTTTTCTTGCCTGAAAAAATTCTGGACATTTTATTTAAAAATAATTGAAATACAAAATATACGAAGTCACGGGTAACAACTAGTTTAAAATAAGAAAGAGAACGTTGAATCGCACTTTTTTTGCTGATAACTGCACAACTTTTCATTATTTCAGTATACTGTATGTAGTGTACCTACACATCGATAAACCAAATTAAAGAGTAAACCGACACAACTACGAAACATTTTAGTACAGGGGGCTCCAGAGAAACCTCACCCTCTTGCATTGTATTTTACATTGCTAGGGGGTGCGGTTTCTCCCAAAGCCCAGTGTACAAGAATTACCTTGAGTACCTACCTAGTTTTTCAAAACCCGCTTATTTCCTAGCCCCGCGTTACGATGATGTTCAGATGACATTACCTCGCGACAGGCCCGATGATAGCAGACCGGCACTCTCATCATTTCCTTCGGGCCATATTCATCCGATCGAACAGGCGAGTGAGGGGCGAGTGCGGGGCGAGTGCGGGGCGAGTGCGGGGGGCGGGAGGGACGGCAATAACCCCTGAGTGCGTGCTTGCTTGAGAGGTATTGCATTTGTTGCTCTCGATACAAACATTATACGAGAGGTATCTGTTTCGCATAAATAAGATGAAAATACGATTAGTTGTTTATGTTTTTAAAGGTCCGGCTGTTTGTGGTAATGGCTCGTTAAATGGAAACTTGGCGGGGTCAGGTATTAGTGAGGTGATTTTGTAACGATGTTGTTTGAGCCGAATTATAACGGTTTAGTATGAGTAAGGTTATGGTCTCGATTTTTCATCTTAGCTTCATCATCATCATCATCATCATCAGCCTATTAATGTTTTCACTGCTGGGACATAGGCCTCCTCTCTGTGAGAGGGAGTGGGCCGTGATCTACCACGCGGGCCCAGTGCGAGTTGGTAGATGTCACATGTCTTCGAATTTTTGGTTCTAAGACATGCCGGTTTCCTCACGATGTTTTCCTTCACCGTTTTTGAGAGCAGTGGTGATGAAATTATTTACACAAAGTAAAGCGCCTGCTTGGGTTCGAACCCACGACCTACAACTCGTAAGTCGGGGCCGATACCACTGGGCCACCACTGCTCTCAATGATGTTGTTTGAGCCGAATTATAACGGTTTAGTATGAGTAAGGTTATGGTCTCGATTTTTCATCTTAGCTTCATCATCATCATCATCATCATCAGCCTATTAGTGTTTTCACTGCTGGGACATAGGCCTCCTCTCTGTGAGAGGGAGTGGGCCGTGATCTACCACGCGGGCCCAGTGCGAGTTGGTAGATGTCACATGTCTTCGAATTTTTGGTTCTAAGACATGCCGGTTTCCTCACGATGTTTTCCTTCACCGTTTTTGAGAGCAGTGGTGATGAAATTATTTACACAAAGTAAAGCGCCTGCTTGGGTTCGAACCCACGACCTACAACTCGTAAGTCGGGGCCGATACCACTGGGCCACCACTGCTCTCAATGATGTTGTTTGAGCCGAATTATAACGGTTTAGTATGAGTAAGGTTATGGTCTCGATTTTTCTTTCATCTTAGCTTATCGATAGCAAATAAGAATTTTGTTGTGACATTTTTAAAAAAGTATTATGTTTAGTCCAAAAATCAGCCACGCGAACTCCGTTCGCTGACGTAGTCATAAGATCCAAGTGCACAGCTGACATGGCATGCGGCGCATGATGGGAGGTGGGCTCGGTTAATGAACAGGTATATATGCGGGCTGGATATAGATGTATCCAGCCCCGTTGGTGGTTGGTCACTGCCACAGAGTTTATAATTCTTACTAGCTTTGAATAAAATAAGTCATGTAATCAAACTATTTCATGTATTACCACAACAAATTCAAACCCTACTCAACATCAATAAAACAAACGTTAAACACTTAACTTATCACCACAAACGACCTAAGTGTTCCCAAATAAAGTGCCACGTAATAATAAATCATTTCAGAACGACAAGAAAATTACGTCTGCCGCTCATATATTATGCTATAATTAAATAGGCGTTAATAATTTCAATGTCACTACACTTGTAACGGATAAAATGAAGCGTACAGGGGAATAAATCACGCGCGCGGGTTGGGAGGAAAGAACAAAAAATATATAAAAAAAACGCCGCCACCGACTACCGACGTGTCGAAAATATTAACTTGAACATTTGAATTCTTTATGATCAGTAAAAAGAAAGATTTGAATCGCAAATGTGTTCGCATTTTAATCAAACACGCAGTAAAATGGTCGCAGATTTTGTCTTATTATATTTAAATATTTTACAATGTTTCACGCTTCGCTTACACTGGAAGGTTCTAAACGATGATTGGAAAATTGCAGGCATAGGTTATTTATTGAAATTTAAACACGGTTTAAGGAAATCATTGATAAATGATAAATTAATGCTAAATGATTTTATTTCTGTAAGCAGGTTTGTACAAACACTTTTTCACGTCAATCATATTTTTTTAAACTAGATGAGGTCGGCATTTCCTATCTGACTACTCTGAGAAGAAAGGCCGATATAAACTCAGAAGTCACAGTCTCTTTTAAAGTCCAGATATAATCTTGGTCAGATCATGTGAAGACCATATAGATTGGGAGTCTGAAATGCTCATTTAAGAAAAGAACCACACAGATTCAGTAGACCTCAGAGTGGACTCCAGTCAGTCCACGCAATTTTCAGTAAACTCAGCATTTAAGGAGCTCAATGTTTTTATTTTATTTATTCAATTATTTTACTTGAGAAAATTTATAAATGAAGAACGTATTACGTTTCTTCCGCAGCTTCAAACAGAACATTCTAAATCGATTTAGAAAAAATATATTCAAAGTATTTATTTAGTATTAAAGGGGCTTACGTTAAGTTCCGATGATACAAACAAGCCGAACCAACGAGGTTCTTGTAAGAAATACAATTTAACTTCCTCGTGAACACAAAATGTTTCATTTGAAAGCATTTCCTGAAGGATTGTAACAAATTGAATCTCACGCTGGCTCAATCCTTTATTTCATCGCCTCCCTTTAATGCGAAGAAAAGATTATTAATCGAAAATTTTCCATCTTAGTAGAAGTGTTTAGGACCATCTGTTTGGATTTGTCAAAGGCGAGGATTTTGTTTCTAAATCGTTTTGTTTTGTTTGTTGTTGTATCTTGTGATTGACGCACCATATGCTGAAGGTGCCATGAATTAGGGATGTTGACTTTTAAAAGCGTTGTGTTGCTGAATATATTAAATATAGCACCAATGATTGGCAGTGCTTAATTTCACGTGCAGTGGACTCTGGGCAGTCAACCCTGCTTCTCCCTTGCTGACTAGCAAATATTTTTGTAATAAAACACTGTTTTATACGCAGGCTTTCATATAATTTTCATTTTCTTTTGTCACATTTTCATCTACAAAATTATAATCTATAAATAATTATTGACTGTGATTATGAGCGTATCAATTAATTAAATAAACACAATCATATTAATGGAAAACAACAATATTTTATAATTAACCATTCCTGATTGTTTGTAATGACGTACAAACCTCAAATTAATCAAACATAAAGCATTATATAAATATTCAATGATTCAGATATTTTGGTGGCTTTATTGACATAGTAAGCGATTGGCTTGATCAGCGTTCGATTTTCGTGAGGAACAAAATTTTTGAAGATACTAATATTATATTTTAGGCAATGCATTTTACAAAAAAGATTGAAATAGTTTATAACACATCACTAAATCGACAATGACCACATACTATTCAGTCAGTTCAGATTACAGTGAACAAATACAGATGAACGAGGCTAATACAAATGGCCAAACAAAACGGACTGCCCAAGGGCCCTATTCAGTTTCAAACACGTAAAATCAAACACGATAATTTAGATGAACGAGTTATTTTGACAGCGGGCCTATTTTATAAAGAGTTATGAACGTACAACACTGCTTATGCCCGCTTCTGGTTATACCCTGAGGATTCAGCGTGAAGATTGCAGGTATTGTTTAATTTCTGCGTTCTGATATTGTTTTGAAAACAATGCTGGAGTTTCAACGTTGATCATTAGTGTTTCGAGCAGTGGTGCCCCAGTGGTAACGGCCGCGATTTATGAGTTGGAGGCCGTAGGTTCGAACCCAGGCAGGCGCTTTACTTTGTGGAAATTATTTCATCACTACTGCTCTCATAACGGTGAAGGAAAACATCGTGAGGAAACCGGCATGTCCTAGAGCCAAAAATTTGAAAACGTGACACCTACCAACCCGCACTGGGCCCGCGTGGTAGATTACGGCCAACTCCCTCTCACCAAGAGGAAGCCTGTGTCCCAGCAGTGGGAACATTATAGGCTGATTATGCATTAGTGTTTAAAAAAAATGTAGTTTATATTGAAAATCGTATATACGGCTCTTGCAAATAATCCCTTATATTAATGCTCATAAAAAACTATATGCAAAAAAACATCCATATCACATTTAAAATAAATTGCAAAACCATTGAAACTATTCACGGAACGCTTTCATTCCCAAATTCACACAAGTTAAACTAATCATGCAGTACCTACCCAAATCCCAGTAATACTCGTAACTAAAAACTATTCGCTCGCAGGTAAACAGCGCCGCACTCGTTCCGCGGTATATGCAAGAGGAAATCCTCAGCTCAAATAACTGAATACCAGGGGCATGTTATATTTCGCAATTCCCCACAACGGCCAAACTACGTAATAATATTGTGCTCGGGCCGCATTCGGGGTAGAATCATCGATAGTCATTATCGGAAAAGCGGGTTTAAGAGCCGTCCCAGCCCCGGCGGGACCTTTACGGAGGTCTCATCCCGGCGCGTTCGATAACTATGCTAATGTTATTTGCGCCAGTGGGTTTGAAAACGACGGCATCCACTAACTTGGCATTCCCAAGAACACAGGGCTCCCTAAAGGTAAGGTTTCAGAATGAAACATCTTACTTTACGACCCGTAATACCATATTGTGAAAAGATTTGCTATTTACCCAACGTACCGGGCGCCTTGCGGCCATATTAGCAATAGTTACCGATCGCTACGACTAATCCACGGACGTAAGTTCTGATAGCATCGCTTAGTGCCCCAAGGCGAGTAACGTAATGGCTCATTTACATTATACGCAGTCCCGCATGTGTTAGATTTCGTTAACGACTTTCATGAGTGTGGGAATCGCTTGCAATATTCAGAGAAGTGCGGCAGCATTGTAATTTCAAATATTTCAGCGCCAGTATTGGCGAACTATGAGTCGATATTTGGGTGTCTCCAGGGAGTAAACACGGTACGATGGAGGTGTCTGTATCAGCTCTATTAAGTCGATATACGGGTTTGGCCAAATGCAGAAATCTGTTTGGGATTGGTCGTTTACATGAGTCATTTGTACGTATTCGGAGGTGTAATCGCAGTAGGCGTTTAAGCGCATAATGTAAATGAGCCATTACACTGGCGTGCACCATGCAATTGAAGGCATCGACACAAATGAAGCGCGCTTAATGACATGCACGTGGCGGGGACACCTGACGCTGCGGCCGACAACATCGCTTACGTAATACATTACGTGTTGCATGCCAATGCCCTCAAGTTATTCCTACTTATGTATACACATACGATGCATTAATTATGGTTGCTGATGATTTATCTAGAGTACAGTTATTTGGTTTTTTTGTAAAATCACCAAGAGTTTGCAAAAACGATAAAGGGTTAGAATTTGAAACATATCCGCACTTTTAAACGACTTTGAAATCTCCGTAACTTCCACAAAGTAAATCCTGGGCAGCAATAAAACACGAACATTAACCGTATCAGGAACAATAGTAATCAATTTAAATGTATCAAAGCGAAACAATAAAACAGTTCAGCTTGCCTAAGCATTGTGTGTGGAATAATAAAAGAGAGCCCATCTGTACCGTTTATGTCCCACGTACGGAGCACTATTCAGTCGATCGAAAAAGTTTTCCAATAGCTGAGTCTGATGATAGAAAATAGTTGGCTACGGGAACCTGGGATGTTAGTTTTATTGTAGTCACCACTCCTGGGCCATTGAGTGTGCGCCGGACTGATATTGCAGTAATTATTTTATCTGTGGTATCTCTTGAAAGTTGTGTGTTCTTGGAGTTAGTTAATGATAGTTATTACTTGCCTGTGTACGTGTTGCTTTATTTTTACCCTTGACAAATGCCTACTCTGTGTTTAGAAAAAATAATAACTCTTGTTCTGAAGTCAATACGTGCGATCTTCGGTAGAATCCTAACTTCGCTCATGACTGTAATAAGAATGTTGTACCTAATTAGTGCACAGTTGAATACCTATTTACTTTAACAGCACCCAGGAGTGCTATCTTATCACTAATTTAGATCTTAGACTTATTCGTGTAAAACTTATACGTCTATGTAATGAGTTTGATAGTGGGTTAGGTATATACTCGTACCATACCCATTCTCAGCATTATGAACAACTTTTACTATGGGCCAAAACGTGAAGTCGCGAAAAAAAAATCAGCTGTTTCCTACATTTTGACGAGTTATGCGAACATAAATGTAGGGAACAACGCATTTTTTTTGTCTTAAATACGGCTATGTTAATAATAAGTATATAAAAAACTTTTTACAATATAAAAACAACCGACTTCGTAAAAAAACACTACAAAGTAAAAAATAACTTTAATTTCGGAAGTCGGTGTCCTTGGTTTTGAATTTTCGAAATTTATTCAATTTCCTATAAATATTTAATGACAAAAGAATAACCAGCCACGTGAGCGAAGCCGCGGGTACAGCCAGCTATCTAAAGAAGACAGTCATCTTTATTCAGAAGCTATCATTATTTCGGTGTACATAAATATTCAAAGAGCTTTTCATAACATTAAAGCTAAACATTTGCAATGGATAGTTGGAATTGTTCCAGGTTAAATAATGAAAATAGTTTTAGGCTTAGTAACAGAGTTCTGTTGGCATGAGGCATCCTTTGTTAAAGGAATCCTGAAACTGAAGGTCTGAGTGTATTTTAGACACATTTTTAGCACAGCATCAGTGTAACATTCTTCGAAAAAATTAAAGCCTGAATAGAGGTGTTGTAGAAAGTCCAAAGGCTCGTATACCATAACAATGTATTTTTTTTCATGGATTTTGTTTTGGATTTAAACCAAATGTTCATTGGCCAATGCAATCAGTACAAACGTCTTTTCATGTACAAACAAAATCAATCTTGAAATAAAAAAATGGATAAGTAGAACTATGTATAAATTATGATCCAAATTATTAAGTTAATCTATAAGAATATTATTTTCGCTATAAATAACCTTTTAAAACAATATTTAATTTTGATAAAATAATCAACCAGAACTTTGACGCTGTCCTTTTGGTTTTTGTCTACCTTTATAAGTACCAAGTTTTAGTAACTAGCGTAAATAGTAAATAAGTAATAAAGTATTTAGCTGCATAATATGAAATTTAGTTTACATATTGTATATTAATTTTCATAAGTTCAATAAATATTTAGGTATCAGAAACATGCAAACTGTACCTGTACCTTTTATCATCATTAAAAAGCTTGAAAAACTTTGATGAAAGTGTACGCGAGTTAATGAGGCGATGTACTTCTAAATACTTTGCTTGGTGTCTGTTACTCGTTAAACGGAGTTGAGAGAACCAAGCTGCGGTGACAACCTTATTGGATTACGTTTTTTAGACTTAAGAGAATGAAGTGTGGGTGTTGTGGAGTAAAAACTGGTAGGGTTGTTACTGTTCGCCCATTTCAGAAATGATTAATTTTTATTTGGGTGAGCAAGTGGCTGGAAAATAGTTGTATATGTATAAATATCTTCCTAATAGATCAGCCTTTCATTATTTATTTATAATAGTATAGTATATTGTTATATTAATGATTAAGACTTTTGGATAAGTAATTTAAATTAAAACTAGATTAATTTATTATTATTTTTTGTACTTCTTTGTGCATGCGGACTTTACCTGTAATTAGTGATTGTTGCACTGTTGAATATACATTTTTGCATGTTACCCATTGGCATTAATCTAGTTATAGCAATAGTATGTGAACCAATAAAAAAAATACCTGTTTTATTTGAAGTCATCAAATTACCACCGAAACCAGTTGGTCAGCCAAAACGTTGATATAATATAAATCCAAAAAAAAAAAACCATAAAAACAATAAGTTTCCATGGAGGCAGACAAAATCTATGTGACAACATGAATTTTCATCACTTATCGCAGAACTTTCTTTCTTAAAGCTCGTTCTTTAGCTTCAGAATATCTCCAGAAGATTTGGATTTCTTAAAACAGACCACCGACCAGAATTATCGGGATACCTACCACACATCAGGATACACACAAACTCTTTCCGAGGGGAATACTCTGCTTCTTACCGATATAACGTGCATATGAATGGAACATTTATCAATGGGGATATCGATGGCAAAGATTTTACAAGATTTAGGGGGAATGAGGTAATGGGAAAAGCTTTTTGAATTGAGAGGGAAAAGATAATTTTAGAGGGTAGAATGTCGTCCCCTTCGACTATAATCGATTCTAAAGAATTCTGTGGAACTTAATAATGTGATACAGGTAGGCAAAAGCCTCTTACATAGAGTGAAGGAACAAGTGTTGTTGATTTCAGACGAATAAAATCTTTACAGTGTTTTCCATCACAGAAAATCAGGTTTGAAAATTTCTTATAGAGTGCTTACTTCTTGGGTCCAACATTAACATCTGGATCGCCACAAGAACTTTACTGAGAGATAATTACAGTAATTAACTGAATTCATTCCTCGGCTATGCTATAAAAAAACTCATTACTTGTCTACAATTGGGTGATAAGATCCTCAATCCATTTTCCCTCAACTTGATGAGCACACAAAAAACAAACCGAACCCTCACTTGATTAGCAAAAATAACTACATTGGTCGAGAAAACATTAGCAGTGTATACCACGTTACCATTTAGATCGGCTTACCCGAATCCGGCTTGTTCGGCACGCTGTGCTATGAATACAAAGGATCTTGAGGTTCTGAGGTTGGGCCACACACATGCCCAGCCTCTCCGGACCTTATGGTTCCGCACTATTGAACCATTTACCTTAACGTAGGTACCTCTTTGAAGGAAAAAGCGGACCTGTCAAGAAAACACGCGTCCCAAAAATGATATATTTAATTTATATTGGGTGGAAGTAGTGGGGTGTGCAGCGCGTATCATTCGGATCCGGTTATCAGGAGAGGCGTTTGCCAGTGCGCTATGAATACAAAAGGGTCTGAGGTTTTGTCCTGTGTGTGCTTGGCTAGCAATGGACGTATGTTGCTGGAACCTCAAGGTGTTCCGCACTATTGGACCGTTTATGTTGCGGTCTTAAACGGTAGGTACTGTTGAGGACAACTGTGTTACGATTTTGTAAAGGAATGTTGCCAGAATTCTTCATTCATAAGGTAGCAAGTAAAATGGAAATATTGTTACCGATTTATTGTTTTGTATTTAGTTTAATAAATTTTGAATTCAATCAATCTCCAGCCAATCAGACACCAGACTCAGACTCTTCTGGTTGTCAGACTTTCGGGCTTCTGACGACTCGTAACGACTGTTAAAGATCGACGAATGACAGCCGGGACCGACGTTTTAACGTGTTTTCCGAGGCACGGAGGAGTCTCGGTATATAAAAATGGTCACCCATCCACGGACCAACCCCAGCAACCGTAGCTTAACCTGATGGATCGACCCGTGCGGCTGCTATTACTAAGCCACGAGCTTTGAAATATTGGAATCAATATTTTAAATGCTTTAATTTACAGTAGAACGTAAATTATAACAATAATTTTGATTTCTAACAAAGATCATGTCAGGCGGTATAACTAGCAATTCTAGCAAGCCATAAAATAATAAACAGGATTCAGCCTGCGTACTTAATACTGTTTATTTTAACTACAATTTCAGGTAACCCAAATGATCTTACCTGTACCTGTCAACAAAGCCTCATACGGCCGGCTGAACTCAGATATTCTATAATAAAGCCTAGGATTACCAAATACGGTCTGAAACCTACTTTGTAGTGCGTCCTCAGGTACAAACGATTACACATCTTAAATCTAAAAGCCGTTGATATTGTAGCATTGAAAATAGCTTACACTCCTCTCAGAACAGCTCGTGTTATGTCTTTGCGTGGGTGTCGGGTGTAAGCGTAGAAAGGATTATATCAGAGATACACTCTGTAAAGTAAGACCAATGCAGTGGGTAGTGATAGCCTAGCCCAGGAGTGACCGCCAGACTGTCAAGTCATAGGTCTCGAGTTTGAACCCAAGGCACGCACGAAAACGTCGTGAGGAAACCGGCATGCCTGAGAGATATTTCTCGACGGCATTTGAAGCCAAGTCAGAGGCCCATGGGCGGCTTTAAAACTCTGACACCAGGTCAGTCACTAACCACACGAAAGGAAGACGAAGACCACACACACACACACACAGAAGATACAAAAGAAGACGAAGACCACACACACACACAGAAGATACAAAAGAAGACGAAGACCACACACACACACAGAAGATACAAAAGAAGACGAAGACCACACACACACACAGAAGATACAAAAGAAGACGAAGACCACACACACACAGAGAAGATACAAAAGAAGACGAAGACCACACACACACACAGAAGATACAAAAGAAGACGAAGACCACACACACACACAGAAGATACAAAAGAAGACGAAGACCACACACACACACAGAAGATACAAAAGAAGACGAAGACCACACACACACAGAGAAGATATAAAAGAAGACGAAGACCACACACACACACAGAAGATACAAAAGAAGACGAAGACCACACACACACAGAGAAGATACAAAAGAAGACGAAGACCACACACACGCAGAGAAGATATAAAAGAAGACGAAGACCACACACACGCAGAGAAGATATAAAAGAAGACGAAGACCACACACACACAGAGAAGATATAAAAGAAGACGAAGACCATACACACACACAGAAGATATAAAAGAAGACGAAGACCACACACACACAGAGAAGATATAAAAGAAGACGAAGACCACACACACACAGAGAAGATATAAAAGAAGACGAAGACCACACACACACAGAGAAGATATAAAAGAAGACGAAGACCACACACACACAGAGAAGATATAAAAGAAGACGAAGACCACACACACACAGAGAAGATATAAAAGAAGACGAAGACCACACACACACAGAGAAGATATAAAAGAAGACGAAGACCACACACACACAGAGAAGATATAAAAGAAGACGAAGACCACACACACGCAGAGAAGATATAAAAGAAGACGAAGACCACACACACGCAGAGAAGATATAAAAGAAGACGAAGACCACACACACACAGAGAAGATATAAAAGAAGACGAAGACCATACACACACACAGAAGATATAAAAGAAGACGAAGACCACACACACACAGAGAAGATATAAAAGAAGACGAAGACCACACACACACACACAGAAGATATAAAAGAAGACGAAGACCACACACACACAGAGAAGATATAAAAGAAGACGAAGACCACACACACACAGAGAAGATATAAAAGAAGACGAAGACCACACACACACAGAGAAGATATAAAAGAAGACGAAGACCACACACACACAGAGAAGATATAAAAGAAGACGAAGACCACACACACACAGAGAAGATATAAAAGAAGACGAAGACCACACACACACACAGAAGATATAAAAGAAGACGAAGACCACACACACACACAGAAGATATAAAAGAAGACGAAGACCACACACACACAGAGAAGATATAAAAGAAGACGAAGACCACACACACACACACACAGAAGATATAAAAGAAGACGAAGACCACACACACACACAGAAGATATAAAAGAAGACGAAGACCACACACACACAGAAGATATTTATAAAAGAAGACGAAGACCACACACACACACAGAAGATATAAAAGAAGACGAAGACCACACACACACAGAGAAGATATAAAAGAAGACGAAGACCACACACACACACAGAAGATATAAAAGAAGACGAAGACCACACACACACACAGAAGATATAAAAGAAGACGAAGACCACACACACACACACAGAAGATATAAAAGAAGACGAAGACCACACACACACACAGAGAAGATATAAAAGAAGACGAAGACCACACACACACAGAGAAGATATAAAAGAAGACGAAGACCACACACACACAGAGAAGATATAAAAGAAGACGAAGACCACACACACACAGAGAAGATATAAAAGAAGACGAAGACCACACACACACAGAGAAGATATAAAAGAAGACGAAGACCACACACACACAGAGAAGATATAAAAGAAGACGAAGACCACACACACACAGAGAAGATATAAAAGAAGACGAAGACCACACACACACAGAGAAGATATAAAAGAAGACGAAGACCACACACACACACACACACAGAAGATATAAAAGAAGACGAAGACCACACACACACACAGAAGATATAAAAGAAGACGAAGACCACACACACACAGAAGATATTTATAAAAGAAGACGAAGACCACTCACACACACAGAAGATATAAAAGAAGACGAAGACCACACACACACAGAGAAGATATAAAAGAAGACGAAGACCACACACACACACAGAAGATATAAAAGAAGACGAAGACCACACACACACACAGAAGATATAAAAGAAGACGAAGACCACACACACACACACAGAAGATATAAAAGAAGACGAAGACCACACACACACACAGAGAAGATATAAAAGAAGACGAAGACCACACACACACAGAGAAGATATAAAAGAAGACGAAGACCACACACACACACAGAAGATATAAAAGAAGACGAAGACCACAAACACACAGAGAAGATATAAAAGAAGACGAAGACCACACACACACAGAGAAGATATAAAAGAAGACGAAGACCACACACACACAGAGAAGATATAAAAGAAGACGAAGACCACACACACACACAGAAGATATAAAAGAAGACGAATACCACACACACACACAGAAGATATAAAAGAAGACGAAGAACACACACACACAGAGAAGATATAAAAGAAGACGAAGACCACACACACACAGAGAAGATATAAAAGAAGACGAAGAACACACACACACAGAGAAGATATAAAAGAAGACGAAGACCACACACACACAGAGAAGATATAAAAGAAGACGAAGACCACACACACACACACACAGAAGATATAAAAGAAGACGAAGACCACACACACACACAGAAGATATAAAAGAAGACGAAGACCACACACACACACACAGAAGATATAAAAGAAGACGAAGACCATACACACATACAGAAGATATAAAAGAAGACGAAGACCACACACACACAGAGAAGATATAAAAGAAGACGAAGACCACACACACACAGAGAAGATATAAAAGAAGACGAAGACCACACACACACACAGAAGATATAAAAGAAGACGAAGACCACACACACACACAGAGAAGATATAAAAGAAGACGAAGACCACACACACACACAGAAGATATAAAAGAAGACGAAGACCACACACACACACAGAAGATATAAAAGAAGACGAAGACCACACACACACACAGAAGATATAAAAGAAGACGAAGACCACACACACACACACAGAAGATATAAAAGAAGACGAAGACCACACACACACACAGAGAAGATATAAAAGAAGACGAAGACCACACACACACAGAGAAGATATAAAAGAAGACGAAGACCACACACACACACAGAAGATATAAAAGAAGACGAAGACCACACACACACAGAGAAGATATAAAAGAAGACGAAGACCACACACACACAGAGAAGATATAAAAGAAGACGAAGACCACACACACACAGAGAAGATATAAAAGAAGACGAAGACCACACACACACACAGAAGATATAAAAGAAGACGAATACCACACACACACACAGAAGATATAAAAGAAGACGAAGAACACACACACACAGAGAAGATATAAAAGAAGACGAAGACCACACATACACACAGAGAAGATATAAAAGAAGACGAAGACCACACACACACAGAGAAGATATAAAAGAAGACGAAGACCACACACACACACAGAAGATATAAAAGAAGACGAAGACCACATACACACACACAGAAGATATAAAAGAAGACGAAGACCACACACACACACAGAGAAGATATAAAAGAAGACGAAGACCACACACACACAGAGAAGATATAAAAGAAGACGAAGACCACACACACACAGAGAAGATATAAAAGAAGACGAAGACCACACACACACAGAGAAGATATAAAAGAAGACGAAGACCACACACACACACAGAAGATATAAAAGAAGACGAAGACCATACACACACACAGAAGATATAAAAGAAGACGAAGACCACACACACACAGAGAAGATATAAAAGAAGACGAAGACCACACACACACAGAGAAGATATAAAAGAAGACGAAGACCACACACACACACAGAAGATATAAAAGAAGACGAAGACCACACACACACACAGAGAAGATATAAAAGAAGACGAAGACCACACACACACACAGAAGATATAAAAGAAGACGAAGACCACACACACACACAGAAGATATAAAAGAAGACGAAGACCACACACACACACACACAGAAGATATAAAAGAAGACGAAGACCACACACACACACAGAAGATATAAAAGAAGACGAAGACCACACACACACACACAGAAGATATAAAAGAAGACGAAGACCATACACACATACAGAAGATATAAAAGAAGACGAAGACCATACACCCACACAGAAGATATAAAAGAAGACGAAGACCACACACACACACTGAAGATATAAAAGAAGACGAAGACCACACACACACACAGAAGATATAAAAGAAGACGAATACCACACACACACACAGAAGATATAAAAGAAGACGAAGAACACACACACACAGAGAAGATATAAAAGAAGACGAAGACCACACACACACAGAGAAGATATAAAAGAAGACGAAGACCACACACACACAGAGAAGATATAAAAGAAGACGAAGACCACACACACACACAGAAGATATAAAAGAAGACGAAGACCATACACACACACAGAAGATATAAAAGAAGACGAAGACCACACACACACAGAGAAGATATAAAAGAAGACGAAGACCACACACACACAGAGAAGATATAAAAGAAGACGAAGACCACACACACACACAGAAGATATAAAAGAAGACGAAGACCACACACACACACAGAGAAGATATAAAAGAAGACGAAGACCACACACACACACAGAAGATATAAAAGAAGACGAAGACCACACACACACACAGAAGATATAAAAGAAGACGAAGACCATACACACATACAGAAGATATAAAAGAAGACGAAGACCATACACACACACAGAAGATATAAAAGAAGACGAAGACCACACACACACACAGAGAAGATATAAAAGAAGACGAAGACCATACACACATACAGAAGATATAAAAGAGGACGAAGGCCACACACACACACAGAAGATATAAAAGAAGACGAAGACCACACACACACAGAAGATATTTATAAAAGAAGACGAAGACCACACACACACACAGAAGATATAAAAGAAGACGAAGACCACACACACACACACAGAAGATATAAAAGAAGACGAAGACCACACACACACAGAGAAGATATAAAAGAAGACGAAGACCACACATACACACAGAGAAGATATAAAAGAAGACGAAGACCACACACACACAGAGAAGATATAAAAGAAGACGAAGACCACACACACACACAGAAGATATAAAAGAAGACGAAGACCATACACACACACAGAAGATATAAAAGAAGACGAAGACCACACACACACAGAGAAGATATAAAAGAAGACGAAGACCACACACACACAGAGAAGATATAAAAGAAGACGAAGACCACACACACACACAGAAGATATAAAAGAAGACGAAGACCACACACACACACAGAGAAGATATAAAAGAAGACGAAGACCACACACACACACAGAAGATATAAAAGAAGACGAAGACCACACACACACACAGAAGATATAAAAGAAGACGAAGACCACACACACACACAGAAGATATAAAAGAAGACGAAGACCACACACACACACACAGAAGATATAAAAGAAGACGAAGACCATACACACATACAGAAGATATAAAAGAAGACGAAGACCATACACCCACACAGAAGATATAAAAGAAGACGAAGACCACACACACACACTGAAGATACACTGCAAAATTGCGAACACAGCGGAAGTCGAATTTGTATCTGTACAGAAATAAACGGTTTCTTTTCTCTCCTGAAAAGTTGCTTATTTTGACATCCGCGGTGTTAGAACTTAAGCGTTGACGTTGCTTAAGTTGTAACACAGCGGAAATCAAATTTGTATCTATGTTGTACAGAAAATCTTGTATCTATGTTGTACATTCACTATAGAACAGTCTTCTTCTTTTCATGTGGTTAGTGACTACCCTGGTGTCAGAGTTTGCCGCCCGTTGGGTCTCTGACTTGGCTTCACATGCCGTCGAGAAATATCTCTCAGGCCTGCCGGTTTCCTCACGATGTTTTCCTCCACCGTTTTTTAAGCAAGTGATAATATACAACAGAACAAAACAATATTATTATAACAGTATAAATAAGTAACAGAAATCTTCATAGAAAACGGCTGAAACGACGCGCTTCAAAATCTCAGTGTACGAGTATAATGTATCAGTATCGAGTGCGCGGCAGTTACGCACGGACGTGGAAAGTTTATCTAGAGAGCGAGAGGTAATTAGATATTATACAGTAACTTTACTATACTGTGAGTAGAGGTATATTGTTATCTTATGATACGCTTTCACATAACAATAATTATGTGCTTTAATTTTATAAAGCCTCAAAAATGACAAAACAGGTGCCAAGATGAAAGAAATTGTAATTTTGTTAAACTAAAACCATGCACCTTTTAACCTATTTTAGCTTCGTTTTATTTTAATTATAATATTTGTTTCTGTAAATATACAATAATTACACAACTACTTAAGTATTTACAATAGATACAAAATTAAATGACTAACTACAAATAAATACATAGATAAAAGGAATAGACGTCAATAGCTACATGGATACAGTAAATTGGATTTGACTTCGGCACAGTGTATTACAAGCGTGTTACCGCGTTTTCTGACACAAAACGCGTCCGTTCGCGTTACTTAATCCCTGTTATGAAGACGAATGTTATGAGAATTTGTGTCTATATAGTGCACTGCGACTGATGCTCTGAAGCCCAAATCCTGTACCACAAAATAGAAGCCTGATATTATGATTAAGTTAAATGACATTCACTGGTGTAGGCCTTCTCCAAGTGTCGGCACAACAACCAGTTCTGTGTTTCTCGTATCCAGTGAACGCCTATGACCTTTACCTTCAGAATGGCCGTCAATCTTGTAGGGACATACTTAATTAGTGTGTCCCACAAATTAATTTAAATCCATTATACCGCACAAATTGATGAAACAATCTACACTTTAGTAGACAGCGTTGTCGTTAGAGGGGTAATTAGACATTTATGCATAACCAGGTTTAATTGCACGTAATAGAGCCTGTTATAGACAATATGAACATGTGGAGCAATTGGATACAGGTCATTGAGTAACATTATTAATGGAGTAATTATGGTATAGTTGAGGTACCTACCTAATAGGTAATTATGCCCGCCATTAACAGGACTTTTAAAACACAAAACGGAGGATAAGAGATCCGTCTGACACCCACCCCTGCCCAGAACATGACCCACTTGATGGAGTGCTCCAAGTGTTCATACGCATGCACCTTTGAGGACCTAATGGATTAACGTGGTCAACTACTGGGTCCAAGTAAGTTGAAAGTACTGTAGCGGTTACACCGCCACTTACGAACGACGTCACACAAATCCTGAATCTCGCAGTTAGAGTTTACCGCGCGATCGACATTTATATTAGACTATCCGAAATCAACTTACGGGCAGTTGCCCGCCAGACACGACACCCGTCTAGCCGGAGGATTCTCCCTTTTCTATAGAGTATGAGTAAACTTTACACCCTGTACCTCATACCTCTAAAGTACCATTGAGACGAAAGAAAGAAGAATAAAAATAATACATTTACAACTAATACTTTTGTCCAGAAATTGGAACAAAATTAAGAGTAACAGATATCCTTACTGTGGCGGCATCTACAACACACATACAACTACGCATCACTATGACGTCACGCAAAATACTGCATGGCGCAAGGAGTGTTTACCGCGCGACAAGTATATATACAACGTCCAAACATCAATCGTCAGGCAGTTGCCCACCAGACATGACACCCGTCTGGACGAAGGATCCTTCCTTTTCTATAGAGGATGAGTGAACTTTACACTCTGTTCCTCATATCTCTATACTGGTGACCCCCGCCGTGAAGCTCTATATTACTTTTGAGCAAATCTTGTACCTAGAACCTATGTATATGCAATCAAGAATCCCGCTTACTATGTCACCTAATATCACATGAGTCTATCATTTTGAGAGCCATATTTCCGACGGGGTTCTGCTAAAGACTGAGTTGATTAGCTTCATAAAGACGACAAATTTTCTACATAGTAGCGAAAGGACTCGGAGAGGTCCATGTGACCTAGAAAGCTAGATTTTAGAGCTGGATTCCATCTACGGTATGCACTGACGACCTACTAAAGCCTTTTGTGGAGTCGTGGAATACTACTTATACTCGTAGGTTTAGGTAGTTTAATATTGGTAAACAAATCGTAAAAAAAAAGCAAAATGCAGAAATGTTATTGGGTTTTTCTCTCTGGAATTTCTCAGTAGCAGCCCGGAGTCTGAATTTGTGCCCGGTTAATGGCAATAGGCTCGCCCCCTATTACATGGGACTTAAACATAACTGGCGAAATGTGGGTGTACCTGCTACAGGTACACCTCTGCCCAACCTGTCGGGGAAACAAGGCGTGATGTTATGTTATGTTACGTCTCCTTATAAGAGTTTATATAGATGACACTTTCTTGTTTAAAAATACGATAAAACCAAATTAAAGGACATCATTCAAGTGTCGAACATTTTGTACCCAAAAACTAAAGTGCCGGCCAGAAAAAAAAAACATGGTTTTCTTATGGAAAATAACACCCTCAACATTTTTTACTATTACAATGAAAGTATACAATTAACCCTTCCGCTGCTATTTAAGTTTGAAAAAGAAAATATTAAAAATCTTATTTTGAGCATTACAATAATGTTTAAACGAGAAACAACCTTCATCATCATCATTTCATCTTCATCATCATAACTTCAGCTGGAAGATTTCCACTGCTGGACATAGGCCTCCCCCAAACATCGCCACTTCGACTGGTTCTGTGATTCTCGCAGAATTCCTGCGGTCTTCACTAAATCATTGGCTTGGAATCTCCAAGCATAGCCCTCTCCATTGCCCTTTGGGCGACTTTCAGCGTTCTAACGAAGCCCGTTTTATGCGACCACGTTTCAGTTCCATAGGTCATCACTGGCAACATGTGAGAAAAGAAGATATAGAGTAGCTTCCCGAAAACTGCCCAGCCAAGGATTTGGATTCCACGATTGACCTCGAAATTGGACCTACCTAATTGGACAGTTTATCCTAGGTTAACGTAGTCGTCCATAACTTCGATTGTAAAGTCTCCGATCTTCATGAGGGCCATTTGACATAAACTTAGTTTTATTTATTTATTTATTTATTTAACACTTAATGCACAGAAATGTACAGAGGCGGACTTAATGCCATAGGCATTTTCTACCAGTCAACCTTTGGGTGATGCAGAGACAAACTGTGGTAGGTGCAATTGCGAAAAATTGAGGAATAAAAATAATATTATAAAATTTTATTCAAATACTAAGATACACATATACCTATTACAAATTATAAATATAATATATAAGCTTAATCATATATACGCAAATAATCACAAATAATAATATATATAAATAATTGAATATACTAAATCAAATAAGACAAACAATGGGAAAACATTAACGTTGTGATGATACTGCCAGTTTCTTACGAATATGCTCGCGAACTTTAACTTTAAAGGATAATCGGTTGGTTGCCATCGGTTTTATCTATGTTCGTTTTAAGACTTTCTCTTTCGGAAGCCTCTCCGATATAGTAGTCATGGCTGAGACTATCTCAGCCAAATCGTCGGCAAACCGAAGGTAAGTGACGTAGTTGCCATTGAAGTTGATTGCTACGCCTTTCCTGTCCAGAACCTTGAAAACCTTCAATGCAGCGGTGAACACTTTGGGAGAGATAACGTCCCTCTGTCTCACCTCATCTCGCTGGAGAAGGATAATTTTAGACATAGTAGTAGTGTTTCCATATGGACACTGCAGCACCTTGGTTTACCGAAAGTGTACCTGGCACCGTTGATGACACTATAGTATAGCCTAAGTCTCGATCGAATCGAAGACTTTCTTGTAGTCCATAAACGCTATGCAGAGAGGCAGGTCACACTCTTCAATCTTCTGTATAGCCTGCCGCAAAGTATGTATGTGGTCTAAGGTGCTAAAGCCTTTACAGAATCCGGCTTATTCGGGAGGCTGGAAGTCGTCAAACCTGCGCGCGAGACGGTTCGTGATGACTCTTGAAAACAGCTTGTAGACATGGTTCAGAAGTGTATCACCACACCTCTGCCCGCCTGTGTCTGCCTGTGGCGTTTTACCCTCGAGTCTGCCTGCTATTGTAAAAGAAAAACATTTTCCTCAATCTTTTTCTCGTCATTTTTTTAATACTTATCATACCTTACTATACTTAACGCTCAATTCTCATGTCTATATCTGCAATGCTTGCGTCTTTAAACGAATTTCCAAAATATTGTTAGCAAAATCATAATTTTTAGTACCTACTTTCAAACTCAAATAGCAGCCAGGGGGTTAATTGTAGACTTTCGTTGTAATATAAAAAAATGCTCAGGACGTTATTTTCCATAAGAAAAAAGCATTTTTTTTTTCTGGCCGGCACTTTAATTTTTGGGTACGAAATGAATGATGTCCTTTATTTTAGATTTTTAAATTTTTTTCCTCTTTTATTAATGTATTATTGATCATTTATTCTTAAACTACTCTTCGTAGTTGTAATTGCTTGAGCACAATTTTTTGTTAGATTTATGATAATAATAGAATATTTTGTAATTTATTAAAGCCCACACTCTAAACGTCAACGAATTATAACGTTGCTAAATTGAGGAGGGCACAGTGACGTAGCATGACAACTGAAGTGACAAGTATTACGTTTGCTCGGTTACTTGACAACTGTCAGGTCACGTGTTTTTTTTTGTTTACTTTTTTTTAACTACCTAAACCTAAAAACCAGGTGAACCCTGCAAAGCGAAACGAAGACGAAAAAGAAACGACTAAAAGTTTTAATGACCGTTGCTGTTTGCCTTGTTAGCAACTAAGTCCACAAATATTATTATTTTACAGACAGGAAGTATATTTTTTTCGGAAAACGTTATAAATTCAACTCAGACATTTTCAGAGTAGCTACCAGTGGCGAAACGACCACAGAACACGATTCCTAGATCCCTACCGGCTTTCCTTCAGAGGTTCACATTAGCAACTCTACCGCTATTGAAAAATGGCACAGTCAAAGTGTCTACTATTGTCAAAAAATATAGTTACACAGTGGGTATTTAAAAAAAGTCTATTTCAAGCTTTGAATTGCAACAACAACAACAAAAATGTCCTAAAATAACCCGGTGCCACAACGTCATAATTGAGAACTAAAAAAACATACAATTGCGGTCCCGTCATGACGTCACTTTAGGTCACGTAGCACCGCTTGATAAGGACGAGAGCAAGCCGGTATAAAACGGGTTACGATAGAGACAGATACGAGTATAGTAAAATGCATCAGCGAGAACTAAATGGGGGAATATTGCACTCATTGCATTAATTAAATTTTCACCTGTTCAGGTGTATTTTATTCGATTATTTATTTATACAGTCAAGGAAATACTTTTATTTTAAGGTAATAAATAATTAATGTTTACTTTATTCACAAGGTAAGTTTAGGTTCAGCACTTTCTGTCCAAATCAACATTTGTGATGAGAAAATAAATTATTAAATTATAATTATTAAAAGTAAGTTAAGACCGGCTCCGCTACGGCTTCGGGATCTCGTAAATACATGACATCTCGCCGCTGGTAGCTACCGACGTAATTCTTAACATATGTCTTAGACACTTTATTTCTCCACTCGGCCTGCACCATGAGCCACCCTTCCCAAACAACATAGCCAACCCTAATAACTTTGTTCTACTCATAAGGAAAAAAAAACAAACGTAACATCGAACGGACCTCATCAGGAAACTTCCACCATAACACTATTCACAATCTGCAGGTACAAAACGCAAAAGTACGTAAACCTTTCACGGCTCGTACATTACTACATATAGTACCACAGTATAACTTCTTGGAGTGGTTCATCGCCCATGCATTTGATATAATTGACACTCAGAGCACGGATCCGCCGCGCGGCAGTAATAGAGATGGGAGTACTAATAAAATTCCTGGCGCCGAAAGTGCATTCAGCGCACAACTTCTGTCAGGGACTGCTTTCAAAGCCGTCAATTTTTATACGTCATTTATGTCGTAGGGCAAGTCAACGATGAGTCGCTTGGTTTGTCTGGAAAGTTTTGACAGTACCGATTTTAGCATCTGCTTTCGGGGCGGCTCCGTGCTCTGTGATTTGGCAGGATCTGAGAAATTACCAATTTTTCTAACATTTTCTAACCGTTAATCCTGAACTGCAGTACTGCAGTGTAGGACTTAAGCTCCACCCACTTATCACTCCGGCCCTCCGTACGAAAGCGGCTCCGTTGAATCACTGGAAGTAGTTACACTGTGACTATAATACGTAACATGTACGTCCCACGTGGAGCGGCGATAAACGGCCTCCTTTCTTGCACTTTCAAAACATTCAGCCGTAAACCCGAAAAAAAACAACAACATTCAACCCCTTTGGAAGTTTTCGTCTTTAAGTGTTGGTTGTAAGGTTGCATTTTGCTTGTTTTTGTGGGTGTACTTGCAAGACTGTTATGCTGTGTCATAGCTTGGTGGAGGCTCACTAGCGGACAATTAAAAAACATCAAATATATGACATACCTACTTTGTTTTGTGATTTATTTGATGTTAATATTTTGTTCGTTTTCCTCATAGTCGATTACAGATTCGATTTGAAATGGATAAATATCATAGTTTTAGTAGGTATCCAAACGTGCTTTTATAATATAACAATTACTTAACCTAACCTAACCTTAAACTAATCCTAAGCTAAATAATGAATTGAGGAAAAACTGTATTTTGTCATAGTATTGTCATTTCGAAAATGCGTGGAAATTAAAGGAATAATGTTTTTCTTGGAAATATCACATACCGACTCATATTATTTTTGTTTTATATACATAAGTTTTATCAATTTAATTGAAAATCAAATTATGCCCGCTTCTCTCCAATTACATATTTTCATCTCATTAAAATATTATAACTTACTAGCTAATGCATGGCATGCATTGCAAAGCCTTTCTTTTTTGTTAGGAACCTTTTCACAACGTAACAAAGTTTCATCGCAATCGGTAGAGCCATTTTCTAGTTTTTGCGAGAATAATGCACGGCAATTGATAGATAGTATTATTGATCTTAAACTCGTCAGTTTTAGGTACCCCAAAAATCTATCATTTGTTATTTTTAGCTATAAGTAGGTACCTACCCAAGCGGGTCGCTGGCGGGACCAGCTATCAACGGTACAAGGACCCCGACAAGAGAGTCATTTGTCTTCCTCTACCTTAATTATGTGATGAAAATTTATAGCACTGGACCGAACTTCTATAGGTGGCAACTGTTGAAAATTTATGATTAAGTTCCTTAAACCCCACGACTGGATTCAAATTTACCTGGATTCGTGTTTTAGAACTCAATTATAACTTTCATATTCAGTTGCGAAATCAATGTAGACGAAATAGAATTTAATAGAAAAATCATTCGCCTCCCAAAAGGACTTGATAATTAAACTCTATTCGTAGAAGGTGAAAAAGTGAAATCAAAGTATTATGAAAACAGTTTGCGTTTGATATTTTAATTAAGAAACCCGTAACGTGAAAACATTTATATTTTAAGGGTATCTACAATAGTCGACAGCTCGAACTCGTTGGTGGGCGTGACTAATATGATGCATGCTAATTAGATTTATTAGTTATGTATTTAATTTTGTTTATTTAGTATTTATTTATCTCGTTTTCATTTATAAGTTTTTATACTTATTTATTTATTATTTTTGTGAAATAGACGATGATTTATAACGAAAACGAGCGCGTAAAATTTAATGAACAGACCCTTGGGAGTATTATGAAAAAACTACTGAATGTATTTACTCAAAATGAAACTATTTTAATTATTGAATAAATTATCTATCCCTGTACGGTTTATTTTTTGCCATTTTCTTACTACATAAGTTATTTATTTACGCCCAAAGACGAGTTAAAATTAGTGTTGAAATATGGTAGTTTCGACGCTCATAACCTCCAAACCAATTTTTTTCCAACTCTGCTTCCTTAAAGGACTAGATAATGACAATACAAATTAATATAATTTTTTGTAAGTATTTAACTTACACAGTCAAACAGATGAGTAATCACCATACTACGTTTGTATAGAAGAATGAGCGACTAGCGTACCCTTAACACTTAGAACTTTTTTGCTCTAACCTGGTGTTGTGAACAAGGCTTTGAAGTTTCAAATAACAACAGACCAGGGTGAGAATTCTCGTGTCAAAAATGATTTTTTGAAAATTTCTGTGCGAATTCAACGGAATGTGAAATGTATTTGTCATAGCTTTGAACTTTTTGATATCTAGTCAGTGAATTAAAGCGGTAAAATGTTAAAAGATTTTTCTGTTATTTAGAATTTTTAATTAAAATTTAGCGCAACTTATTCAGGGCTCTGATCAAACGCAATAATATTTTCTAAAATATGTTTAGACAAAGCGTAGGTCCACTAAATTATTAGAATTATTATTAAAGTAAGCCCATTATTTAAACCTATATCTATCAGCGACTTTCTGGGCAAACTGTCAACTAAGGCGACATGTTTGCCCGGATAAGGATGAATTTGGTTAATAAAAAGCAAACAAAAGCGCTGGCGCAGTGTTCTGTATCTGTTTGCTGATGCCCTCCTCGTCGCTAACAATTAGCTCTTTTGTGTACTTGCCCACACTTGCCACTCTTGCCCAACAACAAGGGTGCTACAAAGATACGTTGTTACTAGATGGGAACTTTGCATCATACCTTAAAGATTTTCTGTGCGTTGAAGAATTCAACTAATGAAGAATACGATAAATCCTTTATGTAACCCTAATCATAAAATTATGATTCTTGTTACTGGAAATGGCTGATCTTGGGCTTGAATGGTCGGTTAGTCGAATGGGAAATTGTTATAATCGATTTGGCAGACGTAAGACGGTTTAGTGATAATAACTTGTTCTTATTAGTGAGGGTGAGGGTCGTCCTCTTGACGCAATTCCTATCCTCTGGACGGAAATGATAAGTCGCTCTGGATGACACGCTTTAGGGAAATATTTTTTAAAACTTAAAAACAATTTTAATATTACCCAGGTATGAAAATTTCAAACAGAATGTATATATTGTCAATCTGCCTAGCCTTTTCCCAACTATGTTCGGGTTGACTTCCGGTCTAACCGGATGCAGCTGAATATCAGTATTTTATATCTAACCTTCACAACCCAGTAACTGGGCGATAACCCTTCGTAAGTCTGGTGTCAGGCTTTCGGGCTTCTGACGATTCGTTATGACTGTCAAAGATCCACGAATGACAGACGGGACCAACGGCTTAACGTGCTTTCCGAAGCACAAGGGGCGTGTCGGTCTGTACAGATGGTCACCCATCCACTGACGTAGCAACCCCAGCAAGCGTAGCTTAACCTGATGGTTCGACCCATGAGACTATATATTTAGCCACGACCTCCTCCGAGTCGATATACAGTATTAGTCCCTTTTTGTCATAAAACTAGGTAATATTTTGGACTCTACGGACCTGCTTAAACAATAAGAATTAAAGAAAGAAGTTCTAACAGATTCTAAAACTTTGTGACAGGCTAAAAGCTTTGTCAGTAACTGTACGTCGTTTTAAATAATACATCTATGCCGTAAGTAGTAAATGAAATACTGTCATGATGCCTGTCGTTATCTGCCTAAACGAACTACCTAATTCTTGTTCCAGTGACAGGACAGCACCTCACGCTCAGCAGAGCGCTTGTTGCAAGCGCTACTGTTAAGCGTGAGGGTTCAATTCCCAGGCCGGACAAAGTGTTATTGGGTTTTGCCATTACACATTTCTTAGTAACAGCCCGGAGTCTGGATTTGTGCCCGGTTGATGGCAATAGGCTCGCCCCTTATTACATGAATCTTAAACATAACTGGCGAAATGTGGGTGTACTATAGGCACAACTCTGCCTAATCCTCCGAGGAATATAGGCGTGATGTTATGTTACGTTTCTATAATGGGCTGCACACACTGGCGGACGGCAGGGGAGAGCATCGAGGAGGATTCGTCTATCCGCCAGCGCACACTGACAAGAAAAATCCTCTGCGTTATTGCAAGCGTCTGCCAGCTTATCGGAGCATCTTCCGGTATACCGCGGATTCCGCCGAGTAGTCACCGCTCGCCGGGATTTGATTGTTCCACTAGCGACTACGTAATCGATAATTGATTTTGACTCCAGCTCATACCGGCGCATAACAGCGCATACCGACACATACCGGCGCATACCTGCACATACCGGTGCATATCAACGCCTCCCGCAACGGTATCCTCCAGTGTGCTTTTCGATGCTCCAGAGAAAACTGCGCTGCGATGCTCCAAGGTCGATCACCGAGCATTGAAATAAATACCTTATTTCAATTGGATAAGTATTAAATTCAATTGATAAATTTCAAATCCTCTGCCCTTCCATCCGCCAGTCTGCGCAGGTTCTAACTATCGTTATCTACCTAAATAGAGATATGTACATATATAGAATAATTCTAGATATTAATCTAGACGATCACTTAACACTCAATGCGAGCACATTACGTCCGTAATGAACGGACAATAGAATAGGCTGTATCTGGCTTTACTCGGGACATTACACGTAGGTATAGGATTAATTAGATGTGGTTGAATGTGTGTGGGATATTTGGGGAGTATTTTATGTGTTCGCTTAATCATCTCGATAATGATGGAGTAACTAGTTTTTGCCCGCGGTTTCGCCCATATGGGGTAGGAAATTAACCTACAAGAACGTACTTGGCCTAAGGCAAGTCAAGTCATGGTTTATCTGTGTGCCAAAATCATCGAAATCTGTTCAGCTGTTAAGGCCAAAAAAGGTAACAGAATTACATTCATAATAATAGTATACTCGTAAATGGAGCAGAAGAAACAGTCTCCATAGCAGACCTTTACTCAGCTGTGGATCAAAATGGGTATACCAAACTGTTCAGTAAACAAAAACAAACTGACAACAAAATTACAACTACTTTCCTTTCATCTAATATTCTCTATCATAAATTAAAATTAAATTCCTGGAAAGTTGTATGTTTTGATGCAAATTCATAAAGAACTTTTTTATCTACAAATATACTGTTACCGCTACTAAAACCTATAATGAAAACGTATTTAAGATTTACGCTACCATGTTCTTTATACGCCTCTTTTGAGTTTGTTTAAATATACAACTTTTTGAGACTAAAGTAATCTCGAGGTAATATACCCAATAAACAAAGGTTTATGATTAAAGTTTAAGCAAGTTCAATATCAGCCTTCTGAAGTTCGTGGAATTACGGCTCTTCCAGTTGATCAACATCTTTGTAATAAGATAACATACTGTGTAATACGCAATTAATATTTTTGTTTATTTAGGTCACCATCATTTAAGTTACGCAACACGACGCAGGCGGGACACGGCTGTAATTGCTAGTTTAAATTGCAATTAACTTAACTATGAAACTTATTATTTTATTTATTTATTAATTTTATTATTTATGTAGTAAAATACATATAGATACAACATCATTATAATATGAGTACAAAGGTGGTTGAGGTAAGGTAGGTTTTATCCTTTTTTTTTTTAACTTATCTTTACTTATTTTCCCACTGACAGCAATGCGGACGAATTTTTTTATGGCCAATGAGCAATTCCATTTTTTTTCACGAGTCACGAGATACAATATGTATACACTAAGCAACTTTTAAAAGTGATTTGCTCCTACTGTGTTGATTAATATTTTATGATGTTACGAATATAGTATTTTGGAACCCATATAAATATGAAATGTGTCCGTGTGGTGCCGGACTTAAAGAATCGCACCACCCTATTTCTTCCCATGGGTGTCGTAAAAGGCGACTAAGGGATCACTAGAGAATGGGCAGCAGCGTTCTCTATGCACTATTAACACCATACTGCGATCGCCAACCCGCTTGCCAAGCGTGGCGATTATGGCAAACCCCCCCCAAAAAATGACAAGCACCACAAAGAAACGGCCCCTAGTGCCCGGCGGCCTACCTACCCTTGGCTACGGTAGCGGTCAAGGTCACGGTGAGGCAAGGGGTGCTAAGAATCCCCGGAAGAGATCCGGCTACCACAACCACCGGAAACTGGACCTGGCAACGTATAACACGCGTACACTCCGGACCGACGAGAAGATCATCGAACTCGAGGAAGAATTGAGCAGGTTACGATGGGGTATAGTAGGATTATCTGAGGTCCGAAGAGAGGGGGACTCGATAATCCTTAAATCCGGAAACTTGCTCTATTTCCGGGAGGGCGACCAGCAGTCCCAGGGTGGTGTCGGGTTTATTGTCCACAAGTCCCTTGTGAGCAACGTGGTGAAGATCGAGAGTGTGTCGACCAGGGTGGCGTACCTTATACTCAGAATATCCGCAAGATATTCGCTGAAGGTCGTACAGGTTTACGCCCCGACCTCGTCACACCCCGACGATGAGGTGGAGACCATGTATGAGGATATTTCTAGAGCCATGCATGCCTCTAAAACTCACTTCACCGTTGTCATGGGGGACTTCAACGCGAAACTGGGCAAACGTAACGATGATGAGCTGCGAGTGGGGCAATTTGGAGTTGGACGTCGGAACCACCGGGGTCACCTACTGGCCAGTTTTATGGAGAAGGAAGGCCTCTTTATGATGAACTCCTTCTTCAGAAAACGCGAGCACAGAAAGTGGACCTGGCAGAGCCCTGATGGTGCAACAAAAAATGAGATTGACTTCATTATGTCGACGAAGAAGCAAGTGTTCAATGATGTCTCTGTGATCAACGCGGTGAAAACCGGAAGCGATCACCGCATGGTAAGAGGCACATTGAACTTAAATATTAAGCTGGAAAGATCTCGACTGGTGAAGTCTACGCTCCGTCCAGCACCGATCCAAGTCCAAAACCCCGAGAGCTTTCAGCTCGAACTTCAGAATCGTTTCGAGTGCCTAGGGAGCTCCGTGGACGATTTTAACTATGGGTTCGTGGAAACTGTCCATACGGTCGGGTCCAAGATCTTTAAGACCCGTCGTACAAGTAGAAACAAGAAGCTCTCTGATCCTACTATACAGCTCATGAAGGAGAGGCGCGAGATGATCCTCCAGTCTCCAGACGATGCGTTCAAGTACCGGCAGCTCAATAGACGGATCTCCAAGTCCTTGAAAAGCGACCTTCGTCGCTTTAGTACGGACCGCATTAAGGACGCGATAGAGCGGAATAAGGGCTCCAAGGTCTTTGCAAGAGATCTGTCTATTGGGCAGAGCCAGCTTGCAAAGCTGAAGACCGATGATGGCAGGATCGTATCCGCCAAACCTGAAGTATTGAGAGAGATCGAGAGGTTCTATGGACAGTTATACACGTCATCCAGTAACCCCGTTACGAATCTGGCAAACGACCCAAGAGCTAGATTAACCCGACATTATACCGAAGATATCCCGGACGTCAGCTTGTACGAGATTAGGATGGCTCTTGTAACGTTGTGCAACTGAATAGTCGAGTGTTGCTATAATGATATTTAGTAAGTTACTAATCACAACACTAAAACACATGTCACAACACTATCTGTCTCGGTATAGCTCTTGGCTCTGTCATTTGACTTCCGTTTACTGTACTGGTGACAGCTAACCTCTAAGGTCAGCTATGAGCCCCGAATCTAGGGTGAGTTCCTCATTATCCTACTGTGTACCATTAACTATTGAGTGTGCCATCTGCTGTGATCCTTGTTATCTTTCTTTGTGCCATCTGCTATGATCACGTTGCCTGGTGTTTCATACTTAACCTAAAATACCATCTGCGAATGTGCCACGCTATCTCTGCACTATCTCTCTCTGCCTGTAAGCCGCTGCGATGTGTTAAGCTTCCGCCTACTCCGCTACCCATACCGTTCTTGGTCGCTAAATGGGGGATGAAGCTGACACACCGCATGCGGCCTGCTTCTTCTCGCACTGCCTCTGACATGCGCTCTCTCACGCACCTTCCAGGGCTCACCGTACGGGCTGAGGGCAGGACCTCTTACCCATACCTGCATGCCTGCCTGCCACGGATGCGTAGCTCCCTACGCACGCTACCGAGGCCTCGCCTACCTAGGGCCTACTGCCGCAATCTACCTGCGGAGCCTGTGCTGACAGGCAGCCTCCACCTGCTACCGACGTACACCATCTGTCGTCCTACGAGGGCCGTCCGCCCTACTACTGCGGAGCCTGTGCTGACAGGCCCCCACGTCTACCACGTGCTGCCAAGGACGGTACCCTTCCTCTACCTATAAGTGCGAGAGCTCAGACACAGTGTTTAGGACCTACCCGCGACCTAGCCGTGTTACTTCTTCCTATCTATCTAAGTATCTAAATATATGTATTAACCTTCCTTGATGTTTCATTATCTTCTACCTAATCTACCTACCTATCTCTTGGCAGCCTGCGCAGCCTACCCTGTGCAGCCCTAGCTGTCACAGTGGCGCCCAACTCTAAAACCTACCAAACCTAACACGCTGACCTGACTGAGCCCTCGCACTCATTTTCCTTGCTACACATCGTAGCGGTATAGTTTTAAGTTCTTCTATCTATTGTATAACCTATTGTGTCTACTAATTATGTGTATCTACTACTTCTGTACATAATGGGAACTCACCTGATGTGTAACTTAATTTTAAAAACTTTTATCTCTGTGCTGGCAGCGGTGAAGTGCATATTTTTCTAAAAAGTGACTTGTGACTTCTAAAATCAACTATGGATAGCTGTCACACCATAATTGACCTAAATCAGTGATAAAATCAACTACTTACAAACATTGTGATTAAGTATAAAAATAATAACCTAACCTAACTTCTAACTTTGCAAAACTCAAACTTGATAAACCTTCATACATCTTTTAAATGCAACAAAACTCCATAATTATTGCAATCTAAATAACTTATCTACTGGCTCACAAATAAAAAACAACATAAATATATAACTACTGTGGCCAAAATTAAACACTAAGGACAGCTATCACTATGAATAAACTACCAAATAAAATTAACTTCATTGCTAACTACTACTTTTTGTCCAATCACTATTAGCTAAATTAATTACTACTTACTACAATAAAATAACACTACCTACCCAATTAATACTACAATACATTCAATGGCTGGTTAAAATAAACTGAAATTGAACTTGAACTGTTTCCCAGTCTACCTACATAATTAACAACAACTTATTTACTCACTTCACTGACAAACTATAACAATACCCAGTGTCGCAATACTACTACTACTACATGGAAACAATCAATTGCCTATTAACATAATTGGCACAATTGCTATAAAATATTAATAAATAAATTAAAAAACTACCTACACATAACCAAAAAATTGAACTTATGCCTAAACATTGTATGATCTATAACCAACTATACCTACTACTATTTCCTATCTATATACATACATTCATACATACAAATCAAAACTATATCTAACACTAATACTTACTGAATTGTTGTCAAAATAATAAAATAACAATAAACAACAATTACTTATAAAACTAAACCAAACTAAATTCAATATCAACTAAACCTATGCTATCAAATATTCAACTGACTACCAGTAATAAAACAACAGATCAAACTCCGCTAACATACTAACCTACCACCACTTAACCAATTATGCCCTACAAACTTCTACAAATTGCACACACCCACTACAACTACCTACCTACCTACTGTGTCTACTATAACCAACAATTATATAATATCTACACTTCAACTATTTGGAAAATCCAAACGGTTCTATAGGATGATGGCCTACCCCATCCATCTTATACTTCTTTCTTTAATTATTGGCCCTACAGCCACAGTTGTAATTGATAATGGCCCTACCCCATTTATCACCTACCTTCTATAACTATTGGTCTACAACCATAGTTTAAAAACGAATGATGGCCCTACCCCATTATTCACCTACCTTCCATAACTATCGGCCTAACAGCCTAGTTGTAATGATCATAATGGCCTACCCCATTGATCAGTAGGTTTGCTTTATCAATTGGCCCTACACCATTGGTAACCCTAAGCAACCTAATACTACTAACATATCTACATATATGTACTATTTATAAAATTCTAAAGAGCGGTGTAACTCTATAAACAAGCCCTTACAGCAGCGGATGGTTACTGCCTAAATAAGCCTAAACCAAATCACCTATCTATCACTTATATATACTCTAAGCAGCGGACGGTTACTGCCTAAAAAAGCCTAAACCAAACTATCTATCTATCACTTATGTATACTATAAGCAGCGGTCGGTTACTGCCTAAATAAGCCAAAACCAAACTACCTATCTATTACATATGTGTATTCTAAGCAGCGGATGGTTACTGCCTAAATAAGTCTAAACCAAATTATCTATCTATTACATAAATATATTCTAAGGAGCGAATGGTTACTCCCTAAATAAGTCTAAACCAAAACTATCTATTTATGTAAACTGTCTATCTATGTAATTGTTGGTATTCCTATGCAGTTTAGGGAATTTTGTACTGAATAAAACCTACACTACTGGTTACTAAGTACTATGGACTAGACTCTAATTTCTCTTGTGTGTGCAATATACTATTGGGACTTTGGATGTAACTACAACAGTAATCTACCTACTTGTTGAAATCTGATCTGTTGCTACCTAGCATATCTATTCTATTATCCATGACTAAATCTAATGATATGGAAACACTAATAACTATCATTTTAAATAATACAATCTAACTATACCTAACATACAAATAAATATAGGTATTTATAAAAAGAAATAAAACTGCTACTACTTTGTACTGTGGACTACATCCTAATTTCTAGTCTTGTGTGATTATACTATAGGGACCTAGATTGAACTTACCTACAACAGTAATCTACTTACTGAATAATCTACTTCCACAACTATTCTATTATCTGATATTATCTAAAGATGTTATGGGAATACTTATGATTATTAAATCTATGAATAAAATAAAACTATACTACACAATACTACATATAAATAAAACTATTATCTATAACTAATAATAAACTATATTTACTACCCAAAACTATCCTTAACATATGCTGCACTGGCGCTATTTTAGGGAATGCTGTTGATCCCAAGGGATGACTATTTATTATTGCATAGCAGGTCACTATTATAACTACCCTTAGCTTTTGTGTTGTCTATCTGTTACCTAAATGCCCAAAGTACATACTAAAATTAAATCTAATACTTTGGCATTCTAACTACATGTGTATACATACCTAACTACACCTACAAGTACACACTGAACTCACTTACCTATACATACCTAAAGCCAGTATGTCTAAAACACTACATCTCTACTCACATGTAGGAATACTACTAATAACACTGGCACCTGCTACTAATAGAACACTACCGACTGAGATACACTTGCTCTAACACTTGTGTATTTCTTTGCTTGCTGTCTGTAAATCTTGAGTGATCTATCTAACTAGTTTCACTCATGGCTGCTGAGTATGGTTCCAGTCTTTCCTATTATTGGACTGGATACAGACTTGTGCTATGGATTAGACAGCAAGTGGGAAGTGGTAGTTCTAGCGGATTTTGTATAGGTAAAATCCTCTCTCTGCAGCCGGGGTACTGTAACGTTGTGCAACTGAATAGTCGAGTGTTGCTATAATGATATTTAGTAAGTTACTAATCACAACACTAAAACACATGTCACAACACTATCTGTCTCAGTATAGCTCTTGGCTCTGTCATTTGACTTCCGTTTACTGTACTGGTGACAGCTAACCTCTAAGGTCAGCTATGAGCCCCGAATCTAGGGTGAGTTCCTCATTATCCTACTGTGTACCATTAACTATTGAGTGTGCCATCTGCTGTGATCCTTGTTATCTTTCTTTGTGCCATCTGCTATGATCACGTTGCCTGGTGTTTCATACTTAACCTAACTTACCATCTGCGAATGTGCCACGCTATCTCTGCACTATCTCTCTCTGCCTGTAAGCCGCTGCGATGTGTTAAGCTTCCGCCTACTCCGCTACCCATACCGTTCTTGGTCGCTAAATGGGGGATGAAGCTGACACACCGCATGCGGCCTGCTTCTTCTCGCACTGCCTCTGACATGCGCTCTCTCACGCACCTTCCAGGGCTCACCGTACGGGCTGAGGGCAGGACCTCTTACCCATACCTGCATGCCTGCCTGCCACGGATGCGTAGCTCCCTACGCACGCTACCGAGGCCTCGCCTACCTAGGGCCTACTGCCGCAATCTACCTGCGGAGCCTGTGCTGACAGGCAGCCTCCACCTGCTACCGACGTACACCATCTGTCTTCCTACGAGGGCCGTCCGCCCTACTACTGCGGAGCCTGTGCTGACAGGCCCCCACGTCTACCACGTGCTGCCAAGGACGGTACCCTTCCTCTACCTATAAGTGCGAGAGCTCAGACACAGTGTTTAGGACCTACCCGCGACCTAGCCGTGTTACTTCTTCCTATCTATCTAAGTATCTAAATATATGTATTAACCTTCCTTGATGTTTCATTATCTTCTACCTAATCTACCTACCTATCTCTTGGCAGCCTGCGCAGCCTACCCTGTGCAGCCCTAGCTGCCACACTCTAAAGCAACTTAAAAACAACAAGGCGCCAGGTGATGACGGAATTACGGCCGAACTCTTAAAGGCCGGTGGGAAACCCGTTCTGAAGGCCCTCCAGAAGCTGTTCGATTCCGTCATACTCGAGGGTAAAACGCCACAGGCATGGAACAGAGGTGTGGTGGTACTCTTCTTTAAAAAGGGCGACAATGCCCTGCTTAAGAACTATAGGCCCATCACACTTCTGACCCATGTCTACAAGCTGTTTTCAAGAGTCATCACGAACCGTCTCGCGCGCAGGTTTGACGACTTCCAGCCTCCCGAACAAGCCGGATTCCGTAAAGGCTTTAGCACCGTGGACCACATACATACGCTGCGGCAGGTTATACAGAAGACCGAAGAGTATAACCTGCCTCTCTGCTTAGCGTTCGTGGATTACGAGAAAGCCTTCGATTCGATCGAGACATGGGCTGTACTGCAGTCTCTTCAACGGTGCCAGATCGACTATCGGTACATCGAGGTGTTAAAGTGCCTATACAAAGACGCCACTATGTCAGTCCGACTCCACGACCAGACCTCGAAACCTATCCTTCTGCAGCGAGGTGTGAGACAAGGAGACGTTATCTCTCCGAAACTGTTCACCGCTGCACTGGAGGACGTCTTCAAGGTTCTGGACTGGAAAGGGCTAGGCATCAACATCAATGGCGAGTATATCACTAACCTTCGGTTTGCCGACGATATAGTTATCATGGCTGAGACCATGGAGGACCTCAGTTCTGGACTGGAAAGGGCTAGGCATCAACATCAATGGCGAGTATATCACTAACCTTCGGTTTGCCGACGATATAGTTATCATGGCTGAGACCATGGAGGACCTCAGTATAATGCTCGATGACCTCAGTAGAGCCTCCAAAAGAGTGGGTCTTAAAATGAACATGGACAAGACAAAGGTCATGTCAAATGCCCATGTAACACCCGCCCTCATAAAGATCGGAGACGCTACGCTCGAAGTTGTAGACGAGTATGTTTACCTAGGACAAACTGTCCAGCTAGGTAGGTCCAACTTCGAGAAAGAGGTCAATCGTCGAATCCGACTCGGCTGGGCAGCGTTCGGGAAGCTACGCAATATCTTCTCGTCCCACATACCACAGTGTCTCAAGACGAAAGTCTTTGACCAGTGCGTGTTGCCAGTGATGACTTATGGCACTGAAACGTGGTCGCTCACAATGGGCCTTATCAGAAGGCTAAAAGTCACCCAAAGAGCAATGGAGAGGGCTATGCTTGGAGTTTCCCCTACGTGATCGAATCAGAAATGAAGAGATCCGCAGGAGAACCAAGGTAACCGACATAGCCCGAAGAATTGCCAAACTTAAGTGGCAATGGGCAGGACATATTGCTCGCAGAACAGATGGCCGATGGGGCCGAAAGGTTCTGGAGTGGCGACCACGTACTGGAAGACGTAGCGTCGGAAGGCCTCCCACAAGATGGACCGATGACTTAGTAAAGGCCGCAGGAGTTCGGTGGATGCGGGAAGCACAGAATCGGTCGAAGTGGCGGTGCTTGGGGGAGGCCTATGTCCAGCAGTGGACGTCTTTCGGCTGATATGATGATGATGATGATAAATATGAAATAGGCCTTATAATAAAGTTGCAGTCAATATACCACGAGAAAATTGCTTTTGAGTTTTGCTAAGTGGATACATATTGGTGCTCGTGACTGTACATCATCTGCCTAGCCTTTTCCCAACTATGTTGGAGTCGGTTTCCATTCTAACCGGATGCAGTTGAATACCAGTATTTTACACGGAGCGACTGCGTATCTGACCTCCACAACCCAGTTACTGGGTATAACCCTTGGTAGACTGTTTGTCAGACTTTCGTGCTTCTGACGACCCGTAACAAACTGTCAAAGATCTACAAATGACAGCCGGGACCATCGGTTTAACGTGCTTTCCAAGGCACAGAGGGGTTTTGGTATGTAAAGATGGTCACCCATCCACGGACACACCGCGGAAAGCGTAGCTTAACCTGATAGATCGACCCGTGCAGCTATTATTACTTAGCCACTAGCCCCTCTTACATTCCACAAGCCTCCATACTTGTACAATAATTGTACATAATATAAATATTTGTGTATTGTATTTCCATATTCATTTATTTATCAAATATGTATAAGCTAACAGTTTACACCAAATCGCTTATATCTAAGCTACATTACAATTCTTAGACCAAAAAAACAATAAAATAATAAAAAACAACTCGACAACCATTCCATCATATTTAAATAAAAAATCTATATATTTTTTTAATTTTATTTAAATTATGAATATTAATTGTCATCTTGATCATTATTTTATCTAAAAATAAATAATATCTTGATTATCAAACTAAATGAACTTTAATTATTGTTTGAACAAAACCCAAAACACATAAAAAATATAAAAATAAATAAGTATCTCTTTGCCTGCTCGTTTCAAAGAACAAAGATGAACAATGTTAATTTTATTTTTAGAATTGTAGCTATCCTACTAATTCTACTAATAATATTATAAATAATGTAAGTTTCTATTTTTGAATGATTGCACTCAATCACGCAAACACAGCTGAACAGATTTGGATGAAATTTGGTGCACAGTGTAGCGGTTAGACCGCCACATACAAAAATTACGAAACAAAAAGACATGACGTCACACAATTCCTACATCTCGCAGTTAGAGTTTACTGAGCGAATAACATAGATAAGACTATCCGAAATCAACATATGGGCAGTTGCCCGCCAGACATAACAACTCGTCTGGTTGGAGGATCCTCCCTTTTCTATGGTGGATGAGTGAACTTTACACACTGTTCCTCATATCCCTAAATTGGTGACCCCGAGAATGAACGTCAACGCAGCCTTCGTGCAACTACTTCAGCGTGACGTCATCATCATCACTCCCGCAAGCTTTCGTGAGGCGAGTCACACAGCCAGCCAGCACCCACGGCTTCAACGGGTATCCTGACCACCAGCATGCAGCGAACGCGCATTCCTGGTCATCACCCTCAGCCACATCACCCCGACTCACTGGGGAAGCACCGCAATCACCTCAATCACCGCAATCACCTCAATCACCGCAATCACCGCAATCACCTCAATCACCGCAATCACCACAATCGCCGCAATCACCGCAAACAGTTCCGACCCACCGTGAACTGTGCGGCACCCGGTTCCGACTCACTGGAACCACAATCACCATCGCCGCAATCACTGCAGACAGTTCCGACCCACTGTGAACTGAGCGGCACCCGGTTCCGACTCACTGGAACCACAGCTGGCACTGTGAAGCATCGCAAGATCCAAGACTCAGCCCACTATCGACCTCCGGTCTCCGGAGGGGAGTGATGTAGCGGTTAGACCGCCACATACAAAAATTACGAAACAAAAAGACATGACGTCACACAATTCCTACATCTCGCAGTTAGAGTTTACTGAGCGAATAACATAGATAAGACTATCCGAAATCAACATATGGGCAGTTGCCCGCCAGACATAACAACTCGTCTGGTTGGAGGATCCTCCCTTTTCTATGGTGGATGAGTGAACTTTACACACTGTTCCTCATATCCCTAAAACAGGATAGTTTATAACCTGGATTAACACAAAGGATACTTTACTTATTTTTTTTTATTCTACGCAGACAGATATTATTTTATGGATGTTTGAAATAAATATTAATTTAGTTTATATTTAAGTGGACTGCTAACACTAAAGCGTATTTATCTAACGCTAAATGGCGTCCCTTTTACATATTGGTTTAATTGCTGAAATAACAAGGTAACATAATTTCCAATATTAACTTAAACATACAAGTTTAAAATGAATATTTAACAAAGCTAAGAACAACTGTCGTAATTAAAGTTAACATAAAGCAAGTGTGTTTGCAAAGTTCATAATCCCATAAGCCTGTAACGAGCTGACGTTTGCCTTTTTGTCGGCGTGTGATTCCGCTCAACAAAGTTGTAAGTAGTTTGTAGATATAATTACTCTTACTCCTCATCGGGCCTTTTCAGTTTGTTTTATATTATAACTTCAAACAAAACTGTTAAGGTACCATTTCGTAGCCGACCGCAGACGGTAATTTTTTTAGCCAACCCACTAGCGATATATTCTCTTACATACTTAATTTGATTTAAAATAATTGTCTTCCATGAAATAGATGGTAAAGATCGTTACTTTGCGGATCCTCTACTATTATAGAACCTGTGTTCGTTAAAAGCAATTTAGGTGCAGCTTAAATGTTTACTTATTAAAGACCACTAACTTGAGGATGCAGCCAAAAAGCTAAAATTTTGCGACATTGTCGTCCACTAGACTAATATAATCAGCTATTATAATGCAAATTTAATAACTAAAACTTGGTCCTACAATGTGACTATAAACTATATACCAGGACTGTTTCGTCAGTCAAACGCGAGTTTATGTGCTCATGTCATAGCAGAATTAATTAAATTTATGTGTACACTAAAGATTACATGGCCGGCCCGTGTTTGCGTGGAGGTTAAGGTCACAGAATAATATAGGTACAGAAAGCCAGCTCCATACGACGAGCGAAAACGCACGCACTCATAGTTACTCGTTTAATTCAAAAATCATTTATTCAAACTGAGAATGAAGGCTGAGAATCAGCGCTTATTGAACGTCAAAATTACATAAGATAGTCACCACTTCCTAGTACATTAGCTGGCAAGATGTGGCGCAACAAACTCCCCAGCAGCGACTTTACTTACAGCGAGTGCAAGGACACCCGCGACTAGATTTCGTTTGACCCAGCTTCAGGCGTTGGTCCCAGCGTTATGTCCAATGCCAATCGTCCGACGTGTGAATCGAGAAAACTGCATTGGCCAGTGTTTGGGCTATTTTCTCAGCGTTAGACTTATATGGCGAACTGCGATTAGAGACTGTTTTCAGTTTGAGATAGCCGTAAGTAAGTTCACGTCTTAGCGTGCGCCTGTTTTCGCTCATTCTATGGAGTCCTTCTGAAGTTACCTATTCTGTGGTCAAGGTTTATCTATTATTAAAATGCAGCTGCATCCACGATCGCATTAACCCGCCATTGTTAAGTTAAAATGTTTTGTTGTTATGTAATGCTCTGCTAGCTTGAAATTTTTTGGCGATGGAATTTTGTTGACGGTTAGTGAAAATACGGATTAAAATTGCTTGATCTTTGTCAATATTATTTGAACTTGGATACTTTGTATTTTAAACGTAGGTCAATTTACAGTTAATATATTGAACACAAAAACGAACAAAAATGTATAACATTTTATTAGATTAAATTTTGTGGAGTGTGTTATTATAAAGGGATCAGAGGCTGTTTGCAATTAATCGATAAAAAATAAAACTGAAGATATAACGGTCTGTTGCTTTTCACTTAAATAGTGAAAAACTGCTCAAAGAGTCACGATTATTTTAGCTCAAATAGAAAATGATTCAATTATCAAATTTAATTACACATAAACACGCACACAAAAACTCACGTCAGGGGGGGGGGGTAGGCAGAAACTACAAACACCACCTTGTACGAACCTTACTTACCAAACCTATCTACCTACTTACCTTATCAAATTACATAACATAACATAACATTACGCATTGTTTCCCCGAAGGGTTAGGCAGAGGTGTACCTGTAGCAGCTACACCCACATTTCGCCAGTTTTATTTAAGTCCCATAATATGTAATAGGGGCGAGCCTATTACCATCAACCGGGCACAAATCCAGACTCCGGGCTGCTACTGAGAAATTACAGGTAGAAAAACCCAATAACACTTCGCCCGACCCGGAAATCGAACCCAGGACCAATTTCAATTCTTATCAAATTAGTTCTTTGAAAACCTTAGACTATTCAAAAATACTAATAAACAGCAGACGATTGGCACTACTTCAAATCGATATCACCCGATATCGAATAGAACCCCGAAACAAAATACAAAGGAGCTTTACATAAATTTTTGAACACCGAACGATCTGAAGCTCTTTGATACAGCATCAAGGGCCCTAGACACCCACTTAGGCCGCCCACAAATACCACTTGATGATATTTAACTTTAAAACAGGCAATACTCCTCCATCTTCTCGACTGATCTCTCTTGTAGCCGAAATAGACTTACCTGTATTTTCTAAATTAGGCAGACCAATTCGCCAAATTGTCTAAAATATAATTAATTTTTGATGTTGAAAAGTGTTTGCACATAAATAAAATAATAGAGAATGCTAATGCTATGCTGGTAGAGAATACCTAAGGCATTAAGTCCGCCTTTGTACCTTTTTGAGTGCGAAAAGTTTAAATAAATAAATAAATAATAATTATAAATTATTTACCACGAAAACTTCGGTTGAGACCAAGACTTTATATCAAGCACACATGATAAATAAGTACAGTTAGGGTGCCTGTCCACTGGAACGGAGAGGAGAAAAAAGGAGCGGAAATGTGTCAATATTATCCAATAGAATCTTGACTCCGCCCCTGAGTTTAGATTTGATAGGTTAATAATGGCACATCTCCGCTCCTCTCCTCTCCTCTCCGCTCCAGTGGACAGGCAGCCTTAGAGCCTGTGCAAACGATGCAATGCGCCGGAGCGGTGTCGCTGCGGCGTCCCACATACAAAAATAAATAATATCCATGGTATACCACCCGGTGCGTTCCGGCGTCGCACCGCACGTACACCGGACTTGCAACCCGCGAGACGAGGCGGGAGGGGTGTGCGTGCTGCAACACCGAAGCGGCACCGCTCAGTTATTTGTGCCTTGTCCAAAACACAGATGTTTGACAGATGAAAATTAAGCGCTTTACAGCGCGGCGCCGCCGCTGCGGTGGCGTAGCAACGGTACGGCGCCGCTGCGGTGGCGTACCAACGGTACGGCGCCGCAGCGTCTTTGTGACCACCAATGCGGCGAAACCTTTGCGGTGCGGTGCCACAACGCATCGTGTGCACAGGCTTTTAAACTGTAGCATGCACTCATTTTGCTATATTTTGAATGTACCTCTATCTATGTTGCTTTTACTGGATTCAATAATAAAAAATACGAAATCCTGTCTCTGGAGCCTGACCACTGGAAGCTTGGACGCTGCATCCAACACCGGCGGACCACATTTTTTTTATGTTCTTAAATGATTTTTACATCTTATTTAAGAAATATACAAAAAAAATATTTTATATGGAAAAATAAAATGAAAAAATTCTACATAATCAGAAAAAGAAATTTAAGATAAAATAAAATAACATTTTATGCTCCATCTGGATATTGAACCCCGAGTTTTTAGGGCATGAGGCAGGTTATTATTAATTTTCACTCTCATATAATTAAAAAGTAGTTTAATGAAAGTCTGGCACTTGTTTAATATGGAAATTTTTATTGTCCTCTCATTTTATTGCCATAAAAATTACAACATATATTATTATTATTAACGTGCTGTAATTGTTAGTATATTCAACTATGTACTTACCTATATAAAAAAAAAAAACTTATATTATAATAACATTAAATACTACAATATTCGATTTTTAGTTCAGAAAACTTAACTTAAGTTTTCAAAGCTTCCTTTCTCCTACTTCTGCTTATTTTGCTGTGCCCGACAGGGTCCATAATGATTTTTTATTTTCTTTTTAAGTTACCACCTAAGTACACACTATGGAATGCAAGAAACGATTGAGTACACTGCGCGTCACGTAAAAAGAACGCTGAGCGACAGTGCAGGGGATGTGTCTGCGCATGGGTACAGTCATATCCTAAAGTACTAGGCTATTGGTTTTATAATATAAGTGTAACTGTTTTATTGTAGATTCATAATAGGTACTTTATTAGCTACTTAGTACTATGGAATAGGCTGGTATCGATAAATCGCTCAGTGCGCAGGTAAACGGCTAGCGTTCTTTTTACGTGACGCGCAGTGTATCTTGCTGTGCCCGACAACCCCCATAATGATCTTTTATTTTCTTTTTAAGTTACCATCTAAGTACTCATTGAGAAATGCAAGAAACCATTGAGTATTGAGTTAAAATGAGAGGGCTAGATTATAAAATGGTAAACCCTCCAACACTTTTCGGTCATAAAGTTTATAGATTACAAAACAAAAGATGTCACATTGTGTTGGCAAAAGTTACCGCTTGGAATCGCTCACATACGAACAAAGTGTTTGATAAGCCATCAATGTAAGTAAGTTGGTTGTAAAGCTTTGGTTTCATAGAAATGCGGTGAACGGCCACATAACAACGGCTGTCCAATAATAGAGCGTTTTTGGAATGAAAACTTCTTTAGGCGCGTTGAGCACTTTCTGGGTGAACAAAAATCATGGAACTCGCGTCATCGTCACCGAACGTCATCGTCACCACACGCTTCCCATGATCAATTTCGTGTTGACAGCGCACTCTGTTTCTTGTACCGACAGCAAGCCACATAAATTCGTGACATTTTCGTTAGATGTCACGTTGTTAGAGGCATGATAAATATTGTAGCTGTGGTAACAAAGTATAAATAATTATCTACTTATTTTTCACTTCTATCGACAGTCCCCAAAGACTGCCTCGTACGTTTTTTTTGACACCTTAATGTCAAATACTGGTGAAAATTACAGATTTTTATAACGATCGTTATAACATGATGGAACCGCTCTTCTAGGAAACCGTAGATTAAGTGCCAATTTCACCAATGAAATCTAAGCTGCGTTTAAGAGCTGTTAGTGTCAATTTTACTTAACAATTATGACACTGACAGTTCTTGATCCCGGTTTAGATGTGCTGATCGCGTTTAGTTTCATTGGTAAAATCCGCCCTTAGTCAGTATCTTATTTGTGGATTAGTTTAATTATAGAATATTGGTAGTAGATGTCTATTGATTTATGTATCTGAATATGAATGCGTTAAGCTTGAACAGTTTACCTTAGTACATTTTCATACATGAGTTTTCAAACACAATATTGCCTTCATAATTTTAGTGCCTTACTAAACGCAGTACAAAATATGCATCCGTACACTGTCATCTTGATGGACGATTACCCCACATGTTGCCACTGCACAACATGACAGCTGGGGCTATAACTATCACCACCCTCATAAACTGTCGCCAACGAACTGCAACAAACTTTCATACTAAAATAAACAATATTTTGGGCAACTATATAACAACAAAGTTGTCTCTTCATATGATCGCACTATTCAACTGACTTTCGGAGCTCATAAAGCTATGTATCCATGATGTTGTTACCAGCTATTTGTGTGTATATTATTGTTCCCATTACGGTAGTTTATGGAACTTCTTGATCGTGTGTAGTGTACCTACTGTACTCAGCAGCGAGTACAGTGCTGTAACAACCGCTACTTGCCTCCAAGTTTTAATAGCACCGCCGCACTTTTAGGTCCTAGTTAAAGGCCAGAATGAGGTCAGAAACGCGCCGAGCGATGGTACGAGTGTAAGTTCTAGATCTATGGACAGGAATTAAGACCTTGTTCCGGTGGAATAAAAAGAGTTCTGGAACCGTTCATTGTGTCTGTCATTAGAATCCCAGGGTGATATCGAATAAACTGAAAAACATTTGTAGCCAGAAGGCCAATTCTCGTACTTAAATAAAAAACGCTCACATTCAAGTCACAATCTGTCAAAAATTTAGTAAATTGATTGTATTTTTGACAGCTTGCAAATGAGATGAGAATTAGAACGTTCTTAAAAATTACGGGAATTGCCCCTCTGCGGCCCTAGTGTACTTTATTTTAACCATCTCGACTTTACGCATCGACCGCGCTCGGTGCTCCGATTGGAGCGCCGAACACAGTCCCGATTTCCGGCCTCCGAGCTCCGTAGGCGCGGACAGCAATGGGTAGCGCGCCGTCTGATAAGGACCACTCCCGGTTCTACAGAGATGTCAGCACAACTGACGGGGTCCGCTAGGGCCGATGCCTGCTAGGGTTGCGGGAAAATCCGACAGCGGAGACCGTGGCCCCTGGCAACGTACAAGCATCTGAAGGAACACGGGTGGATTTTATTCAGTAAGAGACTGACACGCCCTTCCGCTCCGCCCAAAGCGGGAGAAGTTATTTGATGATTTCCCACCCAACAAGTCGAGATGGTTCAAATAAACTCACACCACAGCCTCAGATGTATGTCGTACTGGTTTCACATAATTTCAGTTCAAATAGGTACGTAAAAAAGAACTATTGCCATGATTTTATAGCCAATGTAAATAAATAGAAGTAAACAAACCATCCTTAGTTCCCGAAAGTATCGGATTAATATTGTAATTCAATACGAAATTATAGGGACGTCAATACAATATTGAATTTTGTACAATATTCGCAACAAAACTACCATTTTTATTGCAAATGTTGACCTACGTTGTACGAACAATGTTTTTATGTATTTGTACGTCATGTTGTTCTGTATACTTTATGTTAACATTCTTTTAAACCGAAACACCATTTGTAATGCAAATGACCGCCGACTTGAATTCAAAAACAACGCAACGTAACTCGTGACGTATCAATTACAAATGCAATTCCACTCGCAATGGCGGTGAAGAAGAAACTGCAAAACTGGAAAGAGTTAAACTCCATAATTAGCCGTCGGAGCCGAATAAAAACATAAAACTTAACAAGCGAATCATTTAAACAAGAAGCTTGTTGGGCTGTTGGCTTGAAACCAAAAACGTGGAAGCATCGAGTGGGCCGATGTAACCGCTACATCTGATCCCGGTTTAATTAAAGACATTGTCTCGTGACTTGTGCCAAATTCACGAAACACGTTGTGTTGTTTGTAACTGGCGTGCGAGTAGACACGATCGGTGTCTGTCGGACGACTGTCTTGCACTTCAGCGTAATGTGAGAAGCGAACTGAAAACACTCTTTTTGTATCCCTGTGATGGGACATGGAAGCCGATAAGGTCGATTATAGTCATTGACACAATCGTCATTGAAACTTCGAAAAGTTGTATTTATCTGCCTAGCCTTTTCCCAACTATCTTGGGGTCGGCTACTAGTCTAACCAGATGCATCTGAATTTTGCATGGAGCGACAGCCTATCTGACCTCCACAACCCAGCAACTGGGTAATACGTTGTTAAGACTGGTTGTCAGACTTTCGGGCTTCTGACTACTGCAATGGTAACGACCGTCAAAGATCCACTAATGACAGCTTGGACCAACGACTTAACGTGCTTTCCGAGGCACGAAGGAGTCTCAATTTATAAAGATAGTCACCCATCCACGGACCAACCCCGGCAAGCGTAGCTTAACCTGATGGATCGACCCGTGCGGCTGTTATTACTTAGCCACGAGCTCCTCGAAACTTGGAAAAGTAGTAAGTACCTATTATACAAGTTTACGTTTGCAAGTATTCTCTAACATCTTTACATCAGAAAAGGATGTCACGCTATAAACTGTTATCATTTGCTGTGGACCTCTATAACATGATTTTGCTACAAGGAAAGCACTAAAATCATAATGGCCACCATCACCATCAAACGCTTAAGACACAGATATATGTCAGTGACCTGGAGTGGTTAGCTTGCGTGTTTTGTACTGAGCTCACGCAACTCCTCGTACTTCCAGCCAGTAATAGGACTCGCCCATCAAGAAACGCAGTCCCAAATTAGACGCAATATTAATTTATGATACATAAAACAAAAGGTATTTTAATAAAACACGTAGGTATACGAAAAGATCAATAATAAATTCAATTATCTTTAAAATGGTGAAGGTTTCAGAAAAATACTCTTGATAGATATTGCGTGATTCTCAGTTTTTTATCCGCGTTAGACATAATTTTATAAATTAATTTTACTATGTAATATAAAGATAATCAAAAATACTCCTACAGTAAGTCATTAAGAAAATGCTCTAATTTCACATCATATTTTTTCCAAATCATTAACACTACTCATTTAGATGTGATCTTCAGTACAAAATCATTAAAAGTCTGTTATCTTCGCGTTAACGTACAGTAGCGGTCTTAAGTCGCTATGCCATTTTTTTGAGTAATCGACTGACGGTTCGGTTTGACTTACGACCTTCTTCTATAAGTTGTTCCACACGCACACACACTCACTTGGTTTATAACTTATAGTAGTTCATAATTTCAACCAGCAAAATGTATGACATGCTAGCTCAATGGTTACGTCCTTTGATACTTGTGTGTTTTCAGCGAGCCGACAGTTCGAATCTCTCCTGCGGATATTTTTTTTTTAAATAATTACTATTTATAGTTCACTTTTTCTTTTTAATATTTAGTTTAGTTTTTAATATTTAATATTTAGTAGTAGATCGATAATAATCATTCGTTTTTTGTTTCTTTCATTCGTCTTGTTCACATAAATAATAAAGTTTAGTAGGTAGCCCATAAAAAAACTTTACTTCGATTTTTGAAGTCTACCTACTAATCATTTTGATTTCTGTGAGTACAGATCCTGTTCGTTACGAGTATTCATATCTTATTTCATATAATCTCATAATTTATATTCTCATCAGTAACACACACCGTCGCACTAACGCGAAACAACATTATATTTCTGTTGCATTTAGAATAAGCGTCATAGAGGTGACCTTTCTTACCATTGCATTGATAAAATTCACTTATAGTTGACATGTGCCCGTAGCTGTTTGAGTAAAGCAATGGATACGCGATCAATGAGGCTTGAGTTCGAATCCCACATAAAATGTGTGAATGTTAGACCATATTTGTATTTATAACAAAAACTTTCAGATATTTGTATTTATTTAAAGTGTATTTATGCATAATATTTATAAGAAACTAAATATTAGTTTTTGTATTATTATTTAACTATTTATGAGTATTTATCTTTTCGGTGTTGAAAGGTGGAAATAAAAAAATTGTGCTATGATAACAAAAATGTTTATTCGTTTTATTCATTTATAAAATTAACAAACTTTTATGAGAATTGTGACGTCACATTCCTACCTAGATAAAAGAAGTTCTCTTGTTAACCGTTCTTAAGATTTTTTGTTAGTATTATTATGAATTGACTAAGTGGGTAGTGGTACCCACCACTACCCACTTAGTCAATTCATAATAATATAACAAGGAATGGATATTCTAATACTTAATAACACAAATATAATATTGTTGATACCCACTTATTATAGGTATCGGCAGAGTTTATGGAAAACTATTACCTATATGATATTTTAGACTTTATGCATGTTTTTATGTAACGTCACAATGAATGTTATTATATTGAGGTTATATAGCTTAAGTGTTCATTTTCTTGACGAAAAGAAGATTGAAACTAAACCTCAATTTAAGATCATTAAATAATTACGGTTATGTTAATATAAATATTTAGTGACACCGTCTAATAATTATAACCAAACATCTAGGTATTAATATTTTGTATAACTCCCATTATTTTCGATGCAGTCAAGTAGACGTTTGCGCATCGACCCTACAATATTACCACATATTTCGGTTCCTCTTAAATTTTCCCACACCTCCTTGCAATGGGTTTTTAATTGTTCTATACATCTCTCATCCCACCTTTGCACTTTGTTATGCAAGCCTTCAGCGTGAAGGGCACGGCGAACAGTTCGCACTGAAGTGTCGAATAAGTTTGCAAAGTGTCTAGTTGGTGTGAAACCATTTGTTTCATACTCGCCCACCATATATCGTCGCTGTGCCTCGCTAATAAGCGTTGGCCTTCCACTTCGCTGTCGACTAGCAAGGCTACCCTCTTCCTCATATCTTTTAATCCAGAGACTAACAGTATTCCTCTAAAACAAAAAAAAATATATATTAGTTATAATAAAGTAGCTATAACAAAATGCTACTACTAACAAGACTTCATTTTTATAAAATATAATAATATTTATTTAATGTAACAATAAAATATAAAAACTCTGCATATATAAATCCAATAACAAACACTTGTTATTTTTAATAATATTTATAATATAACAATATCCCTCTCACAGAGAGAAGGCCTGTGTCCCAGCAGTGGGAACATTAATAGGCTGATTATGTTATGTGATAACAATATAACATTAAAATATTAAAACTCTGCATTTATAAATCCAATAATAAATACTAATTATTTATCGACCTCATGATGGATTTAAAAAATAATTAAAACAATTAATCCATATGCCACCAAATAATCTTAGGTATTTTCAAATAAAAGTTTAAGTTACAATTCATAAATAAAATCACTCACATTTAGTCCGGTTTCATCAGATATTTGTCTTCTATTAAGACCACTTTTATGCAGCGCAATAATAGTCGCCCTCGTCTCAATATTAATATTTGCATACATTTTGCAAATTTTGAGTAGTAGTTTAATTTCTCTTTGCTATTAAACCACACGTCACTAACCAACAACTACAACCAAACGACAACATTCATTCCGATCAAGTTAAATATTCCTAAAACTCATGTCTACCTCACAGAAATCTAAATTCTTCATTTAATTTAATATGATCTACCTTCCTAACTTTACGAAATGTGTGAACAAGGCGAACAAGATAAAGAATAATATCATTATATTTCTGTCCCATTACTTCCAATCAAGTAAAAACTTACAAAAAGTCTAATGCTACGCGGGATTTGAACTCACGGCTCATCGATTTTATCTGAACGCGCTTAACCGCTAGGTCAACTTGACTCAGATTGTAAGGTTGAAATTATGAACTACAATCACTTGAAGATGATGCATGTCTCTTGAAAATAGAAGGTTGTAAGTCAAACTAAACGTCAAGCGATTCCTTTAAAAAATGGCCTAGCGACATAAGACCGCTACTGTACATACTCAAAGGACCCAGGACTCGCAATATGTCATACATCCGCAGACTAATCGTGGCAAGCGTATGCGTATACCCCATAGTACGCTCGTTCTTCGAGAGGTTGTTATGTTGCTAAAAGTCCCCTGAACTTAAATTCTAAATAGCTCCCAAATTAGATTTAACAGTCTCAATACTGCAACTAAATGGTCTTTCACCGCATAATTGAAGGCGCTTCACAAAACGCGATGCTTTTGTTGTTCACCATTACTCGTGCCCACAAGTAATGGTACGAGGTAGCTATGTAAACAAATCTATCTGTCAACTTGTTTACAGTTCGTCCGTGCTAGTTTTACATAAATTCTTCCCGATCTATATGTTGTTTGTTTACACTGTGAAAACTTTAATGCAAGTCGCTCATACGTGTAGTCGCGTTGAGATTGCATTCTGTATGTTTATGCGAAGTTCTTTGCGAGTAAACACGAAATATAACCATGAAATATCTACTTGTATTGGTGAAGAACTTTGTAGGTCTTATCATGTTTTCATCGATAAATTGTAACTTATTTCTTTGAGGGATATAAATAGTTTATTTAGGATCAAAAACCAAATTTGTACAATAAATAACACAACAACTATTTACAATCTCAGACTAAATAAAGAAACAAGACATAGCGCTGCCAACAGTGCCGTGAGGCCGGTTTCGTAAACGTGGTGTGCACTTAGTGAGGTGTAGTTTGATTGTAAAAGAGTGCGTGTGAGCCTGTATGCACAGAGCGGAGGTATCGTTTTGGCATGCTTCACTGTATTGTTCGCATCGCTGTGTCTTGGTTTATTTGGTCTGAGTTTAGAGTAGGTACTAAATTGAATGACTATAACTAACTATACAAATAAATAAAATACAAAAACAAGAGGACAAATTAGGAGTCGAAGTATTCGTCCGCATCGCTGTTATCCGGAAACGTGCCCAAAAGACTGACAGCATTGCCACATTGAATGGCAATGCTAATTCTTTGGCCATAGAACGAATCAGCCCTCTGGTCATTTGAAGTGTCGACAAGTTGGCGAGAAATTTCCTTAAAAAGGAGACACGCCTACGGGCCCCATGACCCGATATATGGTTTTGACCCCAAACGGCTCAAAACTGTAGTTACCTATAATGGTTACAGTTTATCTCCTTGAGAGATACGTTTAATTTATAGTCGATTTACAAAAAAAGAGGTCCTGTTTTGTAATAAAAGGTAATTTAGGGATTACAAAGAAAGAGGTTCTGTTTTGTAATAAAAGGTGATTTAGGGATTGCGTCAAAAGTTTGGGATCTTTGGGCGAAGCTTCTTTTCAGCCAATACAAATGAAAACAAGTTTTATCAGACAAAAAATAAAATTGTGATTACAAACTTACATTTAGTTGGCGAATTAACCGTGGCGTATATCGATGTATGGGAGAATATGTTATTCAAACTCAAACTCAAAGCATTTATTTCAAATAAACCAATTACAGGTACTATTGAATTGTCAATGGGTCAGTCAGTCAAAAAGATGAAGCTAGTGGCCCATTCCAAAGCGTAGTAGGTTCCTATGGAGAAGAACGGGCAAGAAACTCCACGGACACTCTTTTAAATCAGAATATTGTTACCAAATATTGGTTACATCATTCATGTTCAAATTATACATGTGAGAACAATGTAGAAAGACGTATTAAACTACAATTACAATGTTAAGTTTGTCTTTGGGATAAATTTATCCCAACTACGGAACCCTTCATTATTAATGGTCCGAGTTCCGACACACACTCGGCCGGTTTTTTTCTAAATGTACAGTAGGGAAATAAATTTTTGATCTAATTGACACACAACGATAATTTGCCGTTTCATACAAACTGTAAAGAATTGACAGTAATTGTGATTTGAATACGCGGACAATTTGAATTGGTAGCAGATAAACAATTAATTTCCGTAACTTAATAAAAACAACCAGATAACAATTCATCCCGTTAATATTCTCAGTAATCCGATATAAGAAAACTAAAAGCCAACCACAAAATAAGTAGTCATATATCACAAACCTAAGCACCCTTGATTAATCCTAAGTTAAACACACAAGTCAACATCTCACTTGAGACGGCCAAACTTAACCGGACCCAAAGTTGATGACTTAATATTGATGTGTGCTCCTGACATTTCCTTACCAAGTGACCCCTTTGAACTGTTCTGAGGGCCTGACTCTTGCAGTGTTCCCTTTTACTTGAAACTTAGCAACAAAGGTGGTATATGGCATAGATTAATAAAAAGTATAGAAGCGAAACTCATGTTTATGCATTTGTACACAATACAGGTACTCGAGGAGCAGGTGGCCAAGGCCAAGGGGTAACGGCCGCGACTTGAGAGTTGAGGTCGTGGGTTTGAACCCTGACAGGCGCTTCACTTTGTCTGATTATTTCATCACTAATGCTCTCAAAACGGTGAACGAAAACATCGTGAGGAAACCGGTATGTACTAGAACCAAAAATTCGTAGATATGTTCCATGGGCCCGCGTAGTGGATTACGGCCCACTCTCTCTCACAGGCCTGTGACCCAGCAGTGGGAACATACCTAATAGGCTGATTTGCTTTACTCACCATCGATCTTGTGTCTGTGGAATTATCTGCGGATTGGATTACTACCTTAGCCAAATAATAACTATTGATACATTATTTAACCGAATTAGAAAAATATGGAGGGTATAATATGCCACCGACACAGAATATTCTACATCGATGATGTCAACCTTTATTTTTTTTTTATTATGAGCAATTATTAACTTAAATTGACAAGCATAATTATTTTGCCACATGTCAACAAAATTGGAAACGAGAAAGGGTATGGTGCGTACAGACATTGCGAGGCATGCAGTGCAAATTCATTTTTTATATGTCAGAAGCCTCAGAGACTGAGGCAACGCTAAGAAATAACTGCCGCACGGGTCGATCCAACAGGTTAAGCTACGCTTACCGGTGTCCGTGGTCCGTGGATGGGTGACCATCTTTACATACCGAGACTCCTCCGTGCTTCGGAAAGCACGTTAAACCGTTGGTCCCAGCTGTCATTCGTGGATCTTTAACAGTCGTTACCTACGGGTCGTTAGAAGCTCGAAAGTCTGACAACCAGTCCTACCATGGGGTATCGTATAACCCAGTTACTGGGTTGTGGAGGTCAGATAGGCAGTCGCTTCATTTTAAAATACTGGTATTCAGCTGCATCCGGTTAGACTGGAAGTTGACTCCAACTTAGTTGAGAAAAGGCTAGGCAAATAGATTGATGCCTCAGCCTACGGCATCCGTTACATGCGTGGGTTAACATTAATTTATGCACATTTCTAGCACTGTCTGTCCGCGCCATTAAGGGGGGGGGGGATCCTTATGCACTCAAGGGTGTTGTTGAAACGATCAATTACAATTGTCAATTTTTACGTGATTATTACACATTGATACGCAAATTGATCGTCTACCAAATGCAATTGAGGCGATTGACAATATTACTACAATAGAATTACAACCTTGATTGCGTTGGAAACTCCGACATGGCCTAAACTGTAGGCATTCAAAATGCGTTAATAGCGAGAGTTTCGCTTCTGCATCTTTTTACTCTATGTTAGTACATGAGTAGGTATAAAACTTACTTAATACGTGTCATTAATAATTGCTGTACGGAATCACTCGTGCATCTTAATTGGGGAACAAAGTTTTTGGCTAGTCATGGAAATGACCCCAAGAATTTTGTGAGCCCTCGATTTTGGGTTGTGTGGGTTTTCGCACCCTCGAGTTGTTTTAATTACGTCATGTTGGTTAGCTACGAGACACTTGCGAATAGTGAAGAAGTTAGTTGGTTAATAATTCAATATAAATTGTATTAAGTGTATTTGTAATTGTATTAATTCAATTTTAGTGTACAAATGTTTACATGTGCTGTAAAATTTAAATATTGTCATAGAATTAAATAAATTACAGAATGAAAAAAATCACATTTTATCATCCGTGCATTTGTCGAGGAGCTCGTCGCTAAGTAATAACAGCCACACCAGGGGTCGATCCACCAAGTTAAGCTTCGCTTGCTGGGGTTGGTCAGTAGATGGGTGACTATCTTTACATACCAAGACTCCTCCATGCTTCGGAAAGCACGTTAAGCCGTTGGTCTCGGCTGTCATTCGTGGATCTTTGACAGTCGTTACGGGTCGTCAGAATCCCGAAAGTCTGACAACCAGTCTTACCTAGGCGTATCGTATTACCTAGTGACAGGGTTGTGTAGGTCAGAGGCAGTTACATTATGTAAAATACTGGTGTTGAGCTGCATCCGGTAAGACTGGCATCTGACCCCAATATAGTTCGGAAAAAGCTCGGCAGATGATGATGACATTTGCTGAGTGAATGAAATTCAGTATTATTAGTACCTATTTCGTCTGCTAACTGATAGACTATATTTTATTTATAGCGATTCATCAATAAAATATTTTCAAACAGCGCCCCGAGCTGTCAAATGTTATGATATTTTTATTGCGACCCTATAAAACGGGCTCAAAATAACTTGGTGGAGCCCAGCTTAAAGAGACGTCAATATCATATACAAATAAATATCTATCTGTAGTAAAGTTGTTTACATATTATATATAAATTCCTATTGATATTAAATTTTTTCTTTGACGACATAAGAATGGGAAATATTTAAATAATCCTTTTAAAACTTTTGACCTTCACACACGTGTTTTAAATAATTGAGCCTCTTTTAACTTTCTGGCCTCGGCAGCGGCCGGCGAGCACTACACCCAAGTTACTCGTAGTCGCCGATACTAGGCTATTTAGTATTTTTAGAACCCTAAAATAGGTATTCACATTCAGAGGCGTAATCATAATATTAGAGTGTTCAACAATATGTTTAGAAGCGCAAATGGGAATTATTAGAGGTTCAATTAAATACATGCTAATAAAAATACAGGCTTTTTGCACATTACAACGCTGTAAATTTCAACTGACACACAGATTTATCTTCTTCTCTTATATATAAAAATTAATGTTTGTTTTTTCGTATTTCATGCGCTGCCATACTGGTAATCCGATTCCGATAAAACTTTGCCAACTTATTGCTTGCACAATTGCACATACACGAAGGTTCTATGCAAGTATTCTTTCAAACAAACGATATTTTTCCACAATTATTTCTTCTGTGGCAGCAACGCGCCGGGTACCAGCTAGTTAGTACTACTAGCTTCTGCCCGCGACTTCGTCCGCGAGCATAGGCTCGCGCCCAATTCTTTAGGAAGGTTATAGAACCTTCCTCAAGAATTGGGCTATCCAATGCAAAAAGAATTTTTCAAATCCGACTGGTAGTTCCGGAGATTAGCCCCTACATACAAACAAACAAACAGACAAACATACCTCTTTAATAAATAGTCAGTAAATGATAACTTTATTGCGACTTGATTATTCATTAAAAACTTATAAATGCCCAAATACAATTGACAACAAGAAGAAATTGCATTTATTTTGGCAATAATTGATACCTAGCTAAATATGAGTTCTTTTCACCTTCCATTATTGAAGGAGAAAACAATAATTGAAAGTTAACAGAAAAAAAAAAAAACATCACGCCTGTATTCCCGTAGGGTAAGGCAGAGGTGTACCTATAGTACGCACGGCTACACATCAAGCTATAATTTCCAGTATAAGCTGAGCTCGTACGATCCGAGATCAGCATAAACTGGAAATGCATAGCTTGACGTGAAGCCGTGTGTACCTATACCCACATTCACTTTAGATATTTTTCAGAATTTTTTGGTGTTACCTGTAATTTTTTGATAATTTTACTTCTATTTGACGAGAATATCCATCAAGCCATAAAGAGAAACAGCCCACAGACGATATTAGTCATTATTTAGCAGTAAAAATAGTGATTTAAGCCGCGTGAACCTGTTGTGGCCACAGGGCCACGTCGGGACTTTAAGCACTTTAATTTTTTTGTGGCCTCGTGGAAACATCGGGACGCACCGGTTAAGTTACAAGTAATAGGGGGCGAGCCTATTGCCATCAACCGGGCACAAATCCAGACTCCGGGCTGCTACTGAGAAAATTCCAGTTGAAAAACACAATAACACTTTGGCCGACCTGGGAATCGGACCCAGGAACATCATACTCAGCAGTAGCGCTTGCGACCACTAGACCAACGAGGTAGTTACAAAAAAACAAAGGAAACCAATATAGAAAAACTAATCTTTGATCGTGTAACAGAAATTAAAACCTCATCATCAGCCTATTAATGTTCCCACTGCTGGGACACAGGCCTCCTCTCTGTGAGAGGGAGTGGGCCGTAATCCACCACGCGGGCCCAGTGCGGGTTGGTGGATGTCACATGTCTTCGAATTTTTGGTTCTAAGATATGCCGGTTTCCTCACGATGTTTTCCTTCACCGTTTTGAGCGCAGTGGTGATGAAATTATTTACACAAAGTAAAGCGCCTGCTTGGGTTCGAAACCACGACGGCCACGACCCAGAACTTGTAAGTCGGGGCCGTTACCACTGGGCCACCACTGCTCCTTTTATTTTAGTAAGTAATTAAAACCTAAATGTATCTAAATCTTATATAAAGGTAATTGAAAATACAAACTAAATGCTACAAATACAATAATTTCTCCCATAAAACGACACATCTAAAGTTATACCAGTACACGGATTTAAATTTATGTCTCCGGAAACTCGATATTCCCGATTGAGGTAATTGAAAGCTTAAAGGAATTTATTTCCAATTTCCTATCATATGAGGTTTTTCCGTCTATGAAATACACCGCGAGCGTCGGTATGAAATTTATGACATGTCTGTTTTTAATTCTGTTTTTAACTTAATTGAAGCATTGTTAAGCTGACAGGGGAGAATGTTTGTAACGAGCTGTTTTGTCCATAATTTATTTTTGTTAAATGAGATTTGGTTAACATAGAGAGAGGTGTGGAAGAGTTTAGAGTTATGTCTGGTGAGATATAACTACCCGGCGGATTTTGTCACGTTTCTAAGGATAATTCTGCGTGTCCACCAGAGATGAGCGAGGATGCGTAGCGATGGATGTGTGTGAAACTAACCAATAACATCGCTTCATAGTCATAGTTTGAGCTAAGCTAGCGTTGGTAAGTTTCACACACGTCCCTCGCTACGCAACCTCGCTCATCTCTGGTGGAAACGCAGCCACTCTGATATCGCGATACGTCAGTTGGAGTTCGTGTGTGGCGGTATTGATGTTGCCACAGATCTTGGCCCAGCTTTGGGAAAGTACTTGAAGATTTTAAAAAATATGTCTAACTAGTTGCTGCCCGCGGATTCGCCCGTGTATTCCCAAATTCTTAAAAAAATTGTGTACCCTAATTTTTAGGCTTTAATAATAATTGTTTAACGTAATTTTATAAAGCCTCTCGATATTATAAGCCCAACGCTTTAGTACAAAACGAAAATTAGGTGTTATCTAATAATATTATCTTTTAATTAAATAATATAAATAACTAAATAGCTTTTATTACGTCTAGACTTTGTTCTATTTAATTAACTAAGGGCCTTAAAATTTAATAAGCAAAATGCAGCGCATTCAAGTCACACTCCTTATTAAGAATAAAAACGTAATATTTATGCCGTTGTTTATTTTTCACCAAGATGAGAACCGTTGCACCGTCTCAACCACAGTCGCAACTGTTTATATTAGGTTATTTAGAAAAACGAGGCAACTGGCAAAGACAAATTAAAATAATAACAGGATATTATGCACTTAGGACTTAGGTAGCCCCTGGTAAAAATAATCCGATTCTTTCGAATGCAAGTACTGACATGCTTACATGTCTACATTTATTGGGCATTCATTAAAATGTTTAAGAAAAAAAGCTTTTAAAAACCGGACCCGCACACGATGGGTTCCGTACCACAGTAAATTATTTAGCAAAAAACACCCTTTATTTTATTTCTAATTTTTATTAAAATTTTAATGTTTTTATTATACGTTATTATTATTTTTTTCACCCTCAACGGGGAAGCTCTTGGCCTGCATCTCACCTGATGGTAAGTGATGATCAGGCTGAAGGTGGAAGCGAGCTTCACCCGGAATCCTCAACTACAGAGGAACTGGCTACGAGTATCTTATCTGTAACTGCCAAAACACAACAATGCTGTTAACATTGTTGTTATGGCGACAGACTGAGATAAGATGGTGGTAGCTAGCCAGGCGAACTTAGAACAAGCCCTACCACCAACTAAACCGAGCAGAAAATTTTGCTCCCACTGGGAATCGAACCCGGGACCTCTGGGTCTGAGACAGGTGGTTTAACCACTAGACCACAGAGGCGGTAAAAGCGGTATAGCGGTAATAGACACACAATCTGTGAAAATTTCAACTGTCTACATAGGTAGACAGTTGAAATTTTGTTGCTGCCGCTGACAGACAGACGGCCAGCGGAGGCTTAGTAATAGGGTTCTGTTGGGCACCCTTCGGGTACGGATCCCTAAAAAGGAATTAATACTTACTACCTTTCTGTCGTAAATTGATCAAAATAAGTTACAGGAGCATGTTTATGACTCGTTTAGAACATGTTAAGGACTTGGATAAAAATCGAACTAAATAAGCACCTACTGTGTTTTTAGAAGTGCCATACTTACTTATTTTTGTTGGTTTAGGTACGTCATGTTGTTATGCAGTAGCTCTAACAAACTGAAATTCCTTTTCTTTTTAACCGACTTCCAAAAAGGAGGAGGTTCTATGTTCGACTTTATGTATGTTTTTTTTTATTTTTTTTTATTATGTATGTTCACCGATATCTCCGCCATTTGTGGACCGATTTTGAAAATTATTTTTTTGTTTGAAAGGGTAAGCTCCCGAGGTGGTCCCATATAAATTTTATTGACTTTGCTTAGATAGTTTTTGAGTTAGCTTCAATAATACATATTTTTCCCACTTAGTTTATATGGACGATATGATGATAACTTCCTGTCACTGTTATTTATTGTAATTAGTGGTATTGGATATTGTGTGGGGTAGGTACCACAACTATAAAGTGAAAAATAATAACTTTTTACAAAAAAAAATTAAACCGACTTCCAAAAAAAACCACTACAAAGTGAAAAATAACTTTAATTTCGGAAGTCGGTGGCAAAAAGCGAAAATTAAAAAACAAAGACACCGACTTCCGAAATTAAAGTTATTTTTCACTTTGTAGTGATTTTTTTTGGAAGTCGGTTTTATTATGGCGTCTACTTTCTTTAGTCACTCGACGTCTATAGACGCTGACTCATGACAAACTCTCTTATAGGTACGTCACTGAGAAAAGAAAGTGGTTTCACAGAGATCACCGTGACTTGCTCTAATGAGTCCGTTCATCTTTCCGAGACAATAGTCAGGGGCTGACAACCTTTATGTTTGCTTCTCGATCAGGGTTGAATGTTATAAATAGAGTAAATAGGGAGCTGAAAAACAACAACAAAAAAAAAACCAATCTGTCAGGCCAGTACCTAAAAAAGTACAAACTGTAAGGTCATCTGGTGGAGAAACTTGGTGACTACAGTCCTAATCCAAAAGCCTGAAGCCTGAATTCTAAATCCCAAATCTACACTTCTACACTAATATTGCATAAAATTAAAGTTCGTGAGCACAGTCGCAAGAAGCTGGCAGTATCATCACAACAACGGTGATGTTTTCCCATTGACTATATTAGTAGTTTTAGTATATTTATATGTATTTATTTGTACTTATATTTACATATAATTAGGTGTATATATTTTATTTATAGTTTTACAATTTTAATAAATATTTATTTCTCAAATCTCGCTATTGCACCTACCACTGTTTGTCTCTGCATCACCTTAAGGTTGACTGATAGAAAATGCCTATGGCATTAAGTCCGCCTCTATACATTTGTGTGCTTGAAGTATTAAAAAATAAATAAACAAATATTGGCAATAGAGAGGGTTATGCTTGGAGTTTCCCTACGTGATCGGATCAGAAATGAAGAGATCCGCAGGAGAACCAAGGTTACCGACGTAGCCCGAAGAATTGCCAAACTTAAGTGGTAATGGGCAGGGCACATTGCTCGCAGAACAGATGGCCGATGGGGCCGAAAGGTTCTGGAGTGGCGACCGCGTACTGGAAGACTTAGCGTTGGAAGGCCTCCCACAAGATCGACCGATGACGTTGTGAGGCTGCAGGAATCTGCTGGATGCGGGAAGCACAGAATCCTATGGGGAGGCCTATGTCCAGCATTGGACGTCTTTCGGCTAAAATAATGATGATAACACTAATATTATGAATAGAAAAGATTTGTATTTTTACCCCACTGCCCCAGAAGGAGGGTAATGTTTTTTTGTATGTGTGTTTGTAATGAATAAAAAAACTATCTGCCTAGCCATTTCCCAAACATGTTGGGGTCAGTCAATCTAACCGGATGTAGCTGAATACCAGTATTTTTATATGGAGCGACTGCCTATCTGACCTCCACAACCCAGTAACTCGGTAATACGATACCCCTTGGTAACTGGTGTCAGACTTTCGGGCTTCTGACGACTCGTAACGACTGTCAAAGATCCACGAATGACAGCCGGGACCAACGGCTCAACGTGCTGTCCGAGGCACGGAAGAGTCTCGGTATGTAAAGATGGTCACACATCCACTGACCAACCCCGGCAAGCGTAGCTTAACCTGATGGATCGACGCGTGTGGCTGTTATTACTTACATATAGCCACGAGCTCTTAATAAATAAATAAACTTCCGGGATGATTTAAAAATCTTTCACCAGTAAAATGCTATATTATTACTGAGTAACATAGGCTAATATGGGGTGCGTCTCATATCATATAAAGTTATTTGGTATATTTTCATTTCAATAACGTTCACAAGATATAATAAACGTGAGATATACCAACTGTTGATATAATTTCTTTACATATAACATTTATATACTCTAAAACTTATTTCGTATAACGTTATTGGATATAACGTTTATTTAATCGAAAATCATTAGATCTATCGTTTAAATTATATAATGATACCATCATTATGGTTAACACCCCGATTCAAAGCCATCCAACTCGGATAGGTTAGGTTAGAAGGCTAAAGGCTTTTGCAGACCAGCGCGACACGACACGAACAATACAATTTCTAAGAAAACTTCACCGTATAACAATAACCGGTGTCGGTCTGGCTGCACACAGCGGCTGGTCTGCATACACACACAAAGCTTGCGTGAGCGGCCGCCGAGCGGTGGTGAACCATTTGGGTTAGGTTAGGTTAGAACAGTGACCATTAGCGCGCGAAGGCGAGCGACCGAAGGGAGCGTGCCGCGGTAGCGGCCGCCGAGTGCCAGATCCCCCCTCTCTTGTTGGTGAACTATTTGGGTTAGGTTAGGTTAGAACAGTGACCATTAACGCGCGAAGGCGAGCGACCGAAGGGAGCGGGCCGCGGTAGCGGCCGACGAGTGCCAGATCCCCCCTCTCTTGTTGGTGAACCATTTGGGTTAGGTTAGGTTAGAACAGTGACCATTAGCGCGCGAAGGCGAGCGACCGAAGGGAGCGTGCCGCGGTAGCGGCCGCCGAGTGCCAGATCCCCCCTCTCTTGTTGGTGAACTATTTGGGTTAGGTTAGGTTAGAACAGTGACCATTAACGCGCGAAGGCGAGCGACCGAAGGGAGCGGGCCGCGGTAGCGGCCGACGAGTGCCAGATCCCCCCTCTCTTGTTGGTGAACCATTTGGGTTAGGTTAGGTTAGAACAGTGACCATTAGCGCGCGAAGGCGAGCGACCGAAGGGAGCGTGCCGCGGTAGCGGCCGCCGAGTGCCAGATCCCCCCTCTCTTGTTGGTGAACTATTTGGGTTAGGTTAGGTTAGAACAGTGACCATTAACGCGCGAAGGCGAGCGACCGAAGGGAGCGGGCCGCGGTAGCGGCCGACGAGTGCCAGATCCCCCCTCTCTTGTTGGTGAACCATTTGGGTTAGGTTAGGTTAGAACAGTGACCATTAACGCGCGAAGGCGAGCGACCGAAGGGAGCGTGCCGCGGTAGCGGCCGCCGAGTGCCAGATCCCCCCTCTCTTATTGGTGAATCATTTGGGTTAGGTTAGGTTAGAACAGTGACCATTAACGCGCGAAGGCGAGCGACCGTAGGGAGCGTGCCGCGGCAGCGGCCGCCGAGTGATGATTATTTATATATTATCATTAACTGATGATTATATCAAATAAAATTATAGATTCAGTTGTTATATCTTGTAAATATTAGTCATTTTGTAATTATACCATATATTACTTACCCGCTAATATGTTTATCATGATATAACGAGGGCGAAGCCGCTGGCGGAAGCTAGTAATAATAATAATCCTAACTATTAAAATTAATGCGAAAGTGAGTTTGTTTGTTTCATTGTTACGCTTTCCTTGGCTTTTATTGAATGGCCCTAAAACACCTACATGTTATTAAATAAAATAGTCTCTAAATGATCATTGAACGGCAAACTACATCATTACTACTCTTGGCAGCCGAGTTGGTAGTCTTACATAGCTATTTAGAAGACAGAAATAGTTTGGAAAATCCAAAAGTGCACGCCTCATACATAACACTCATTCTTATACGAAAAAGAAATTCAAAACCATTTCAAAACATAGTTTTTAACAAAAATGAACAATTTATCACTTTTCATGAAGTCGTAATGTCAAAGACTGACAAAGATATTTACTTGGCGGTTGCTAGGCAACATCAAGTCCATGGTTGGAAATATTTAGATAAAGATATTATATTTTAGTTAGTATTTTATTAATTATAATTAAACTACTTTGAATAAAAGAGCCATTTTCAATAGGGTTCCTTCTACGGGTGAAACGAATGTATAAAAAAAAAATTTACTCAATTAATTGATTTTATTGCAAGCTACAATGTTTTCAGGGTTCATAAATTGACGGACAGGAATTTTTTTTCAACTATTTTGATGCTTTTTCCATTTCTGCTGCATTAAATCAATTGTTAAAAGTACAGTATTAATCTCCATTTAATCATCTATACAATGGTATATAAATTAAGTAGGTTCTGTGTACTACCAGGAGTGTAACAATAAAAACAGTTACAGAAATGGGGCAAAAAATATTTTTCGATCGTAGAGCACACTCTAATGCTTCGCATTAAGAGTCATGCAATACGCTGTTGCATTTAAAAGAGTAACAGTGGAGTTTCTTGCCCATTCTTCTACGAAAACTACCTTTGGGAAGGGGCGACTAGAATCAATTTTAAATTGACGTTCAAAAGTTCCTTTTATATGCCTAATTAAAATAATTATTTGACTTTTGACTTTGACTTTGCATAAAGCCTAGCCCGCATGCGAATTTAATTCGCGCGGCATATATTCAGTGTACGGGATTGCAATAAGCGCGAAATTTTAATCGCCAGTGAGTCAATCAATCTTCCTAGCCTTTTCCCAACTATCTTGGGGTCGGCTTCCAGTCTAACCGGATGCAGCTGAATACCAGTATTTTACATGGAGCGACTGCCTATCTGACCTCCACAACCCAGTAACTGGGTAATACGATACCCCTTGGTAAGACTGGTGTCAGACTTTCGGGCTTCTGACGACTCGTAACGACTGTCAAAGATCCACGAATGACAGCCGGGACCAACGGCTTAACGTGCATTCCGAGGCACGGAGGAGTCTCGGTATGTAAAGATGGTCACCCATCCACTGACCAACCCCGGCAAGCGTAGCTTAACCTGATGGATCGACCGGTGCGGCTTGGTATTACTTAGCCACGAGCTCCTCAGCCTTAATCGCCAGTGAGTGTAGCTATATAAAATAACATGACTGTGTTACAGAAAAAATCATTGATGAAAGTAAAGAACACCTAATTTAAGTTAATTGTTATAAAGTTAAGAAAAAAAAAAAAACACAGCGATAAAAATTTCGCGCGATTTTTTATCCCAGTGCGGGCTTGGCCTTCCTCTTGACGAAACATTTATGAAAAGAGAGCATAGCCTACTTTTTTAACGGTATTAGGCATGGCAAGGTAGGTTATGACATAATAAAGGATGCTGCCTCGTTGGTCTATGATCACAAGTGCTACCATGAGGTCCTGGGTTCGATTCCCGGGTCGAGCAAAGTGTAATTGAGTTTTCTATCTGGAGTTTCTCAGTAGCAGTCTGGAATATGGATTTGTGCTCGGTTGATGGCAATAGACTCGCCTGCCTCGCATGGGACTTAAGCATAGCTGGTGAAATGTGTGTGCATTATTGGGAGGTTCACTAATACTGTCTGACCCTTCGGGGATTACCAGGCGTGATGTTATGTTTATACACCGTGAAATTTGAATCACAGTTTTGCTAGAACAAACGTTGTTCAGACCATGGTCTACTACCATTCTATACCGTCCAAAATATTATTAAAACAAACTAAACTAGGCATCCTCAAATAAGTCTTATGTTGCTCAAATGTGTTCAAACATTAACCGTAACATCAAAGGACTCATCGCGGTAGCAATATGGTATTCAAAAGAGTTATGAGGAGTCCACGTGGACTACAAAGATGTCCGGCCAATGCGGGCCGAAATGCAAATAAATAAATCAGTCTTTTTTGTGTTTTTTCAGATACCATTGACGTTTTTTTTTAAATTTAATGTTACAGAATGGTAGTTTACCATGGTCTGAACAACGTTTGTTCTAGCAAAACTGTGATTCAAATTTCACGGTGTATATGTGTTATAATAAAGAAATACCAAAGTCGTAATAAAAATAAAAGAATAGCTACACCTTGTAGAATAACAAGAAACTAATTAATAACTAGCACAAACATAGCTAGAAATATCAATTATATCCTGAAGTAGTATTCAGACTATGAACGTTCGCTGGCTGGCCGTCAAATAATATCAGTGTTTAGTTAGATAACAGAATGATCTGCTAATTGTTTCGTTATTCGAGATGTTAGGGATATCCGGATTATACTTATTTGTATAATTCCCTCTGCTCCTTTGGTCTAGTGGTCGCAAGCGCTACTGCTGTGCATGAGGACCTGGGTTCGATTCCCGGGACAGGCAAAGTGTTATTGGGTTTTTCTATCTGGAATTTTTCAGTATCAACCCGGAGTCTGAATTTGTGCCCGGTTTATGGCAATAGGCTCGCCCCCTATTCATTGATATACTAGGGTTTTTTTTTGTATATCAATGCCCCTATTACATTGGACTTAAACATAACTGGCGAAATGTGGGTGTATCACAGGTACAACTCGTCCCAACCCTTCTGGGAGAAAAGGTTTTTACACGTACAGGCACCAACGATACACTTTTTTCTGTATTGAACTTTTTTACTTGAAAATTTGTTTTTGTGAACCATTAATGTATTTTTTTCTGAAATAAAAAAATCTACTATGTAAATATAGTATAATATATGGTACATGTTATACAGAAGTTTCAAATTCCTAACCGGTTTCGTTGTTGAGATAGAGCTCGTACAAAATGATCTAAAACTGACAACTTTTACGGCCCCCTATTTTTTGGCCTAAAATGATCAGTGGTCAACTTGAAATGGTCAATCTAAACTATAATATTATAAGGAGACAAGATTAGATTTTTTGTAAGTATGTAATTATGTTTGTTTGTAATGAATAAAATTAAAAACTATTGGACCGATTTAAAAAATTCTTTCACCAGTAGAATGCTATATTATCACTGAGTAACATAGGTTATAATTTATAAAGATATTAGGTGGGCGAAGCCACTGGCGGAAGCTAGTGAAAATAATTATATAGCCAATCACTACAAATATTATGGTATGTTTATAAACGTTTTAAGACTATAGGAATAACTACCGCCGCTCAATTGACATTGCACTGAAAAAATAAATGGCTAGCAAAGTACCAATTTGGCTTGGCTAAAAATTATACGAATTATACGGCTACAAATAACCAAGACTTATTTAAAACGTTCAATACAGCTTTGTTAACACCAAACAAGCAAGTAATATTAACCAAGTTCAGTTGTTCAATTCTAGCAACAAACTTTGCAGGCTCTCTCAGAACCGAGTCGCTTGGTTGTAAATAACAATAACTTGTTTATTTCTAGCCGTTACGTTTTTTCCGTGTGGCCAGAATCATCACGGTTGCAAGATAGATAAAGCTGCTAGATCCCAGTTTTTGTTGCTACAGGCAAAACCATAATCCATATCATGAAACTTGTTTGTGGAAAAAAGGCTTATTCTTTAGTGACTGTTTGCCAATCTTGGTCACAACACGACTCTTTCCGCTTGTAACCTTTGAATAAAGAGAGTAAATGTATTGCAACTTATCTTACGGAATATGTACGAGACAACGGAAGAAAATAAATTACTAGGGTCCGTAACCAAGGGTTACATCGTACCAGTTTTCTCAACCGACGTTTACAACTTTTGAGACAAAACACATTCCCTACACAGTTTTTTCAGAAAAACATTATACAGAGAGTAAAATTTTTTGGATGTTTATGGCACCTCTTCTCTCTTCTTCTTCGTAGCACTCTTTTGAGAGCGGTCGTGGTCTTCGTGTAGTTTCTAGTCGAGGAGCTGATGTGATTCGCCTCAAGGTTTCTCACCATCTACTCCAATTTCTTGTGTTTTTATGGCACCTATTTGATGGCAAATATGACAAACATGTGGACCGTCGGAACGTAAGAGACATGGAAGGAGTGTTGCCATCCTAGAGACCAATCTGAAATCTCATGTGCCTGAAACACAGCAAAGATACTAGGTGGCACTAGGTATGTTCATGTTAATAGTTTGGCAAACTGGCCGATAGTCAAGTGAACAGTAGGTAACGGGCTGCAGCTGCTAGGTATAATAATATAATATAATAAATTTTAATCAAAAATAAAAATTGGTAAAATACAGTATAAATCTTAGAAATAATGTAGGTATTACAAAGTATGATGCCTGTACTAGGATAAACCTGTATCACAGGCGGCAAAAGTTCTTACTATTACTATTTGGACAACTGATTTCTTAAATAATATTTAGAATAAGTTTTAAGAATAGTGACATAATTAGTTAATTTATTATGTTATAATCTACTTAAATACTAATAATTAATGTAAATGATTTCTATATTATTTACGGAAAATACATAGTTCTTAGCACTTAATTACATGATTATGATTATGTTTGCAATGTTATTAATTAGGTTGAAACAAAAATACTGCAGAAATCACCTTCAAGGCTACATTAGATTTTTGAAGCGGTCGGCTAATGTGCTTAGACAGCAACAAATCGAAGGTAAGTAGGACAGTGCGGTGGCCAGGAATATTGTTGAGTCAGCAACAAGCGGTATGACGCACTAGGTGCCCTCATAATCAATGGAATTAATGTATCTGTATTCTGCTATTTTCCTAGTAGGGCATTCAGCGTCTCCCGTTTTGTGATCACTGGTCTTTCTTAAACGTGTGCAAGTTGCACATTTCGGACTTTCGGCTTTCTTCGCGCATTCTGACATCGAATGGCCTGCGTCACCACAGTGACCACACGTAGTCACGGTCTCTCGGCAAGTTTTTGCTGCATGGCCATATTGTTGGCATTTATAACACCTTGTTACCAATGTAAAGTCCCTGACAGGACAGGACGTCCAGTTAATAAAAAGCCTAGATTGAGCGATTAGGGCTTTACGTATATCGGCTGAAACTTCAACAACGTAGATACAGGTCATAGCATCTCTCTTCCCCGATGTGTGGCTTAATTTTATCAAGGTCAAAAAGGATTCCAGGGACAGTGTCGGTATACACCTACCTTGTGTTGCCATCTGACTTTATGCTGAGCTGAGGCCCTTTTGGCATTATAAGCCGTTTTCTTTTTGTTTTCGTACTCGAAGGGTGCCAAACGGAACCCTTTTTACTAAGTCTCCGCTGTCTGTCCGTCCGTCCGTCCGTCTGTCTGTCAGCGGGCTGTATCCTACGAATCTTAATAGAGTTAGACAGTTGAAATTTTCACTGATTTTGTTTGCCGCTGTAACAACAAATAATAAAGATTTAACAAATTTAACATTTAAAGGAGGTCTCCATAAAAGAAATGTGTTTTTTGCTTGATCTTAATACGGTACGGAACCCTTAGTGTGCCAGTCCGACTCGCACTTGGCTGGTATTTATACTTGTATATAGTTGTAATGCTAATAAACTTATTTTTCTTTATTTCTTATAGTTAGTGGTTACCGTCAAATATACTTTCAACTCTAAGGGGTTTGCCAATGCGTTGGCAATCTCAGAGGCAAAGTTGCAAAGTCTCAATGTGTAATTAGTAAAGTATTCGGCAAGCAAAGACAAAGAATCGTCCATTTTAGGTTACGTATAAGACAAAACAAAATAAAAGGTAGCAAGTTCGAATCCGAGGTGGGTAATGTTGCCAGCAGTAACTCGGAAAAGTTTCGTGAAAGCGGAAACGAGTCAACTTGCTACGTTATTGTTGAACCTAAAGCAGCTATGTTTACTGGCTCCACCGCAACCACACGCCAGCCATAAGACAGAAGTTTCACTTGAGAATATATACAGGGTGTTAAAGTAATTGCGTGCCATAGCTTCAGGGTAGGTTCAGTATAGATAATGATACTGAGTAAAAATATATATTTTTTTTTAAACAAAAAAATATTGCAATATCAACTTTTTTAATTTGTAGGTTTTAATTTTGAAGGAGATAAGCACGCTAGAGTAGGAAGAATAAATACTTGGAATTGTAATATTTACGTACCTAGTTACCTATTCTTCACTCGGGGTTATCGAAGTGTTCAGGCGTAGGTATTTCATTGCGTTCGATAGATAGGTAGGTAGGTAAATTAGCATTTACGCAAAATAAAAACATATTTTAATCAATTCTAAACTATCGCTATTTAATTAGTAGGTACTACATTAAGTTCATCTTATGATAATTTTCGGTTTTTTTAAACTTTTTTTAAAGGTATTTTATTTTTATTTTTTATGGGTTCCTTTATCGATACTAAACTCACCCTGAAGCTATGGCACGCAATTACTTTAACACCCTGTATATATATATGCTAGGTAATTCTAAAAGTCGACTTGGCGCGGTTTGAAACTTTAAGCTCGCATTATTTAAAAATTTAAATGCTAGAACTTTTCAGGGGAAATGAGGATGTGGTAAAAAAAACAGCTGTTCTCTACATTTATGTTCGCTTATCTCGTCAAAATGTATGGAGCAGCTGATTTTTTTTCGCGATTTCAGCGTTGGTCTCATAGTAAAAGTTTTTCATAATGATGGGTACACTAACCCCTTAAGAGGTTTAGTATAAACAAAAAATAACGTTGTATATTATACACGTTATTTTTTGTCCCGACAACAATCGTTGGACAGTAGCTCTCCAGACGGTGTCACCTTGTTTCGCAGACAGAAATTACATAGAATTTCGTTTCGCACCAAAATGTTTCATATTTATTTAGTTCTTATATTTTTATTTCGAATATTATTGTTTCAACAACTATTTACTTGGATGAAACATTATTTCACAGAAACACGATTCAATGAATTTTTAATCACATTTTTTTATTTAACAAACTTATCAAACAGTAGAATTATTTTTTAACGAATATTGTTTGTTCAGTTATTTCAACGAAACTGTAAGAATAGACGTTATGCTATAAACAACAATAGTGTGTGTGTGTTTAGTGTAGTGTCTAGTAATAACTATTAGGGCACTCCGACCATATAGGTTAGGTTAGGTTAGAACTGTGACCAACTACGCGCGAGCCGAGCGAGCGAAGCGAGCGGTGCCGCGGCAGCGGCCGGCGAGTGCTACATCGGATTTGGTCGCAGTATCAAGATTAGGGCACTCCAACAGATGAACCGCTTTCATATAACTATACTACGGTATATAGTGTGTGTGTGTGTGTGTGTAGTGTATTGTCTTTTAATATAACTATTAGGGCACTCCGACCATATAGGTTAGGTTAGGTTAGAACTGTGACCAACTACGCGCGAGCCGAGCGAGCGAAGCGAGCGGTGCCGCGGCAGCGGCCGGCGAGCGCCACATCGAAATTGGTTGCAGTATCAAAAATATAGGGCACTGGGGATTTTCTTGGTAATAAGCTTTATACTAACTAAACAGTATGAGAATAAAGAATATTTGATTTGTTATTCTATGATATGAATATCGAAACTTTTAATTTTATTTGTAACAAAAATCAATGATTAAAGTTTATTCAAAGTAACTATTCTGCGAATTGATTATTCTGTGAAATGATAATATATGAAAAATTTTATGTGAAACGAAATTCTATAAAACTATTTTCTATAAAACAACGTACAACCTCTCCAGACACAACACCCGTCTGGTCGGAGATTCCTCCCTTTTCCATAGAGGATGAGTAAACTTTACACCCTATTCCTCATACTTCTATAAGGATCTAAGAATAAGAAAACGTAACTCATGTACGTGTAGTCTTTTACATCATCATCATCAGCCTATTAATGTTCCCACTGCTGGGACACAGGCCTCCTCTCTGTGAGAGGGAGTGGGCCGTAATCTACCACGTGAGCCCAGTGCGGGTTGGTAGATGTCACATGTCTTCGAATTTTTGGTTCTAAGACATGCCGGTTTCCTAACGATATTTTCCTTCAACAAGTCTTTTACAAGTTTCGTCGAAACTTTCAAAGGAGGTGCGAAATAATGATTACCTAAAGCAACTTATCGATTTTTTCAATTATACACGTATTTCTGTTTCAATAATACATTGTTTTCTTTCATCACATTATATTTAGATCAAATATTGTTCGCTCGTGGCACATGAACTTAAAAATATTTAGAAATTCCAAAAACAATTGACGGCACGGTTGGCGCAGTGGTTAAGCGATTGACTGCTGCGCTACGTGTCGCGGGTTCGATCCCCGCACGGAACAAATGTTTGTACGACCTACAAGTAGGTGTTCCGGGTCTGGCTGTTTGTGTATGTGTGTTTAAATGTTTGTAAGCACCCACAATACAGGAGAAACTTAAACTCAAGCCTTCTTCCAATGGGGGTAGGCACACACTATAGAACGCCACCTGGTACGATTCTTACATACTCCTTTTGTTCCGTTTACGTTCATACATTTGGTCATACACGCGGTTGCGAACTTGCGAGTACTACGCTCTGAAGAACATCACCGATAAGGTCAATGTCCTCCTAGGGCGTCACCTCCCGGCGTTCCTACTCAAATCTACCTTGTAAATACCTTTTCTTAGCAAAAATAATGTATTTTCTTTTTTTAATACATATTAAAACCGCGGACATAAAACACAGTTGACCACTTTTTAACCTTATGGTCTTAGTAATAATGTTTAAAATTGGTTCAACAGTGTCCCTCGGCAAACTTCTTGTTTCCTCGTCGGATTTCTATCAGTTGCCCTTTGCACTTGATGCAGACCGGACGCTCTCAAGTGCGTCCATAATACATGATTTATTTAACAAAACAACTGCAAACGGCAACATAAAGTCTGATTCGTTAGTTTCTGAAGAGTATTTCGATATTTTTACGACGACTGTTCATATCTAGACTTCTTCTTTCCATCGGTATTGTGGGCCCAAGTCGTCACGCGAGTACATTGACCTACTAAAGAACTTATCTGGTTAGATGTATCTCCTTTTTGTGGGTTTTTGTCCTTACTCAGAATGTTTTGCTGAAGAGAAAATAAATCATGATGAAGTCATCTGATTGTTTACCGTACTGCGTTTCGGGGATGCATTTAGTTAACAATAGGTGTTGCAGACAAAGGCTGTTCGGCGAAATTATTCGCGCCACGTTTTCTATGAAAAAGCATGTTTTAGGTATTCCAAAACGTGTCAGATGTGGCACGAAATTTAGTTTTTTTTACTTTTTTCTGTTTTTTTTGTTTGTGTTTATTGTTTGTTTTTTTATTATGTGTTTTACAATAGGTAATATAAAATAAAGAAGGAAGAAAAATTGATTTATTTGTCACAGAAACAAGTGCGTACAAAAAGACGAAGATCTTAAGTACATACATATGAAATCACGAGCATAAAACAGAAAATTAAATAGTCGGCAGTTGCACGTCATGACTGTGACAAGGAGGGTTCCACTCAGCATGATGCAGTGCTATGTGGGGGGGACCCGCAGCACTGCGCTGATTTTCACTGGTCACTTTATGATTAGTATCTTTTTAATGATGTACGCAAACTATGCGCGTTACGATTAAGTATCATTTCTTACATCTCCAACTAAGCTTGTACTTGTGCTAAGCGTGACGTCAGGTGCAGAGGGCGGAAATTGAACTTACAAACCCTCGTTCGCCTTTCTGCGCCACCCAACGTTTGTGCTGTGCAGCCGCTTTTGATTGACGAAATTAAAAGCCCGCTGTCATTAATTTTAGTAACTTTTGTAGGTTTAAAATTCGCGTTTAAATGTGGTATTGTAGGTTGAAATTATTCACGCACGTGTTTCGCATAGGTAGGCAAGTAGCCAAGTAGCCAATTTTTATACACAAGGAAAGTGTGGCCAGTATTCAGGTTGTTATTTAACTAAAAAGGTTTACATATTTTAAACGCAATACATGTACCTATGCCTCTTCTACTTGTGTTTGTAGGAAAACGAGAAAACAATAAATTCACGAATACTTTGTATTTTAGTTAAGGCGACGATAACCAACTTTAAATGATTTTACACTGAAGATCACATCTGAACGACTAGTGTTAATGATTTGAAAAAAATATATGTTAAATAAGAACATTTTCTTAATAACTTTATATAGGAATATTTTAGATTGTGTTATATTACAAAGTAAAATTAATTTGTAAAGTTATGCCTAATGCGGATATAAAATAAAATCAAGCGTATTTTTTTTTTAACTACAATCATTTTAAAGATTTAATTTAATTTTTGATCTTTTAGTATACGTGTTTTATTAAAATAAATTTTGTTTGATGTAATTATACATAAATTAATAATGCGTCTAATCTGGGACAGCGCTCCTTCCTCCTACGACGCATTGCGTGAGGTCAGTACAGAACACGCAAGCTAACTCAGTCACTGGCATATATCTGCGTCTTAATGTGACTGTTTGTCTGTTCAAAAATCTTTTAGGACTAAATTATCTAATATACAACAGACGTACATACCTGGAAAATGCCAGGTACCTTTTCATCGCGAAAAAGGCTTGCAACACGACTGAAGCCACGACTACAACTAGTTTATTTTCCAAGAAAATTCCACTACAGTAACCCATACATCTACTTTTACTAACACATGTGCTACACAGTGCTAAGTATATTGGCAACACGGAACAAAATCCGGGTAATATGGACTAATAAGGTTGGTTGTATTTCTTGGGGACGTGTGAACCACAGCTGGCTGGCAGTCGTAACCTGCCAGTCTTAACTACTGAATGTAGCAGTTCCGATTCTATATTGTAATTGTTATGGAGAAAAAGAGAATTGTTAAGTCTAGACTGCGGGAAAGTTAGGCGAATTGTTTTTTTATGGATCGTTATGATGTTGAGTGCTAGACCTTTTAACCCGAATGCGGTGAAGCTAAAAAAGGAGGGTTATGTGTTTGACCCATGTATGTGTGTATGTCCATCTCTTTGTTCTCTCGTAACTACTAAACGGCTGCACCAATTTTGATTAATGATATGTCGTTAGATTCGTCATTATATATTATATAAAAATTTTGCGTATTTTTGGCGACAAAACGAATGTTTAAAAAAAAAACCTCTAAAACTATCGAGTGGGCAATGGGAGAGTGGGAAATGCTATGTTGCATTTTACGCCACGGCAGCTGCCGGAGAGTGCTACTTCCAAGTTGATCGCTTTCAATAATATCATATTTTGGAAACCCAATAAAACTCCATCGATTTTATCTGCGTGGTCGCCTACTTTGTTTAATTTGTTGTATGCCGCCACCATGATGCACAACAAAAACAAAGCAACATCAACGCCTCTACCGGTGGATAATCTAACTATTTTAAGATTGATTTGATCACTAATGTATGGCCACATCATAAAGTAGTCTTGCGTTTAGCTGTTCATATCGTTAAACGTTGAGTATTCAATGATCTGACCAGGCCACATCATGATGTGACCAGTGGTTGATTTTCATTTCATGAAATGATCAATTTTAAGATCTGTACACGACATCTATGCGTAGATACAGTTGGGAACACACCAATTCGAACGTAACTAATACACGTATCCCTTTCACAATAGTAGGAGTATGGTATCTGCCGCAGTTGTAATGACATATGCATGACGGTGCGTCTTTAATTCATGTCCTATGGGATAGTTCGTGGTTCGTGCTCATTCGTTGTATCTACAGTACAATGATCATACATAACTACATCTAGTATACGTAGGTATGTAGATACAATGACGTAGCCAACACCTACTAAAGGAGTTTTCTAATGATAATTATTTATTCTTTATTTCTAAATGTTCTTAAATCGTAAAATGAAACTTAATATTTTGAATATTTCTTTTTTTTTTGTTTTTTTCTCCTGAATCCTGGGCTGGTTTAGAAGAAACCAAAATGAGGAAATCCCAAAGAACAGTGTTACAGGACAACATCTGACGGGTCACCTAGCCTATAATACAAATAAATAAAATTGAAGTGTCTGTTTTAATGTCAAAATAACAGGTTTTTACTAAATGAAACGGAACTAATAACAAAAAAAAACTTTTTTTTTAAATTTTGTCTTTTTGTCTGTTTGTTCCTGCTAATCTCCGAAACGGCTGGACCGATTTTGACGGGACTTACTTTTATTTTAGAATAAGAATTAGGGTCCACGCGGACGAAACCGGGCAGCAGCTAGTCTAAAATAATATTATAAAGAGGTCAACATTATTTATGTATAATTTCTATGTTTGTAAAATGTAATCTCTGGAAGTACGGATTCGGTTACAAACATTATTTCCCTGACAGAAAACTACGTTATTGGCGAGTGTCATTGGAAATGTTTTATGTTTAAAGGTTGCCAGCAGAAACTTGTTTTAAATATTTGAAAAAACAAAAAAAAAATGTTTTTAATTCTTAAAGTTATTGCTGTAGGTACAGGTATTAGTTGGAAAACTTGTAAGTTTAGGTTGTTGAAAAAGCAGAGGTCGGTCAGTCCTTACGTCCCATTGAGTTAGAATAAAAGTTAAAACTACAATTAAAATGGATTTGTTATCATAAAATATGTGGGATTAAAAACTTTTCAAAATGATAAAATGATTCCCAAAGTATTATTAGTCTAAATTTTGACAGAGAGCGATTGATTGGACTTTTGAAGATATTTATCATTTACCAAAAATGTTATAGATAAAAGCAGAACGACGGCAGAGATAATTTTAATTGGAACACTAGTGGTTGGTAAAGATTGAATAACTTTAGAATAACTCGTTGCTAAACCTTTTTAGGTTAACCGATAGCGAGTATCGTTCAGAATAATTTAATAGATGAACTAAAAATAATCATTTTCTACAAGTAGTTTTGGAAAATAGCTAGCTTTATTTTATCTACACAATAGAAAAATTTGTTAGTTTGTATGTAATCTTCGAAACTACTGGTATGATTCCGAAAATTCTCCTGAACTGTCATAGAATATTATTTTATGTTTAAATAAGAAAATTCACGCGGACAAAGACGCGGGCCGAAGGTAGTATTTTATAAAACACAAAGTAAGTGCAAATCTCTAAAACTTTTGCGACATTCTCGATTAGGCAAGAACTGTTGCTTTTTCAGGAACCACACTAAAACGACACACATGTAAGATGTGATTCCTGCACGATTTTAATAACATCTATAACTTTCTTTAGACATAATGTAAAGGTCTTTATACACCGCACATGCACCACAAACAGATCCACGCACTATATAGTAATATAAACATTCGAACTTCAAACCGCATAACAGCCAATAACAGTGCGGTTCCAACAAAGTAACAGTTCATAACAAAACGTTCCGCGGTTGGCACTGTTACAAGGAACGGCGAATAACGAAGTATTTTTGTACGTCAATTACAAAACTCAGGTCGACGGCTTCGTCGTAAAAGCGACGGTGAACTGTTACCAAGTTTATTAGTGTTAATAAATGCACTAGTTATTTACTTAGGAATTTATTGCTGTACCACACCTGCGGCGTCCGTATACTTTGTTATTTCAAGGGTTGTGTGAGCTTATTAGAGTTGTGCTTTTGAAACAGTGATTTAGGAGCTGTGATAGATTAGGTGCTTAGCGAAATAATTACAAATATTGGAAGTGGAATTTATTCGGATATGTGGACGTGATTTACCCAGTAAATGGGTTTTGAATGGTCATAGGTAGTCGATCCATGTAAAATATTGTTACTCAACTGCATCCGATTTGACTGGAAGCCGACCCCAACATAGTTCGGAAAAGGCTAGGCAGATCTTGATGTGGACGATTTATTTTCAGATAATTTATCGAAAAAAAAAATGTTATCCTTTTATTGACTAGTAGCTTCTGCCAGCGGCTCCGCCCGCGTGATATCTTTAAAAATTAGTAAAAGTAAAGTAAAAAAAAGAAAAAAGTAAAATAATAATTTATTTAGGAACAACAACAAATTAACATAGATTACAATAGAAACGATGATTGCTACAAAAGTTTAACAGAAAACTGTCTTTGTCTTTATACATTATACATAATAAAATCAGTCCAGTAGTTTTTGAGTTTATTCATTACAAACAAAAAAAAATCAAAAATCTTTTCTCTCTTTATTATTAGAGTACTACCTATCACAGGACATGGTCTTAGAGGGAAAAGGTCACTACCGAATTGGTGGTTGGAAATTATCGATTGCAACATGTTGTTTATAGCAGGCGAGAGGTCCATATTTTGATACCTACTGCTGGAAAGACATTTTGAATGTTGACCTTACATCGGGCCCTATCAGAATACCAGCGCTGCGACATTTATGATTAAATGTTGCAGCATCGTGCTGAGATAGAAGCATTTTGGCCTCGCACAGAAGCTTCTGCTTTTATTTTAATTTTACTGTTTCATTTTTTTGTTTCTATTTTTTTTTTTTTTTTTTTTCAATGAGTGTGTTTAACGAGTAGTTTAGTTTGAGATCTCCTGTGCTTGTCTCAATAAATACTTTTTCTTTCTTTCTTTATATTTTGAGGAACATAATTCTATTCGACTCGTCTCGAGATCCAAATGGAATCGTGTCTTTTATCCGCCAAGTCCCGACAGTCTCAAGTAAGAGCAGCCTAACATTTTAGGCAAATGGGATCGAGCTAGGTTCTTCTAGAGAACTTGTACAATCCCGCCAGACCACGGTTACGTGTGGACTTATTTCGAAGCAATTAAAACTTTCACTGGGGCTTAGGTTGTTAGCGAATTTCGGACCTTTTTGTATTGTTCCACTCACAATTGTAAAGTAAACAAAGAGTGCCAAGACAAAGGAACTTTACTTGAAAACAGTATTTAGTGCAGATTTTCAGTAGACTCCGTTTCTTTGGAGAGCTGCAAAATACATCCGTTGCGCTAAATAAAAACTAACTTTTTCGTCGAAATAGTTTTATTTTGTTCGGTTCATAGCTCTGTTTGAATTGTTTGACTCTGCTATCTTTGTTCGCCAACATTGTAAACAAATTCATTTATACATTTTGGGTTCGTTCTTATTAAGAGTTGCGCCCGTAGTTCGTGGAAACAGACGCTGACATTTAAATAAATGTTAAACGAAACTTAGTTGCAGAGCTGCACGTTATTTATGATGTATTAAAATAATAATATCTGCGCCAAAAAGCTGTTTACCTTTGTTATTATTGTTCGTTTTGACACCAAGGTTATTAATTTGTGAATAAATGAGTTATTCTGTCACGGAACAGCTTTAAAATAGACATCTAAAATGACAGCGATCATTGGTGGCGTTATCCGTCCAATTAGCCGCGCGGCTGGCGTATTCACACATTGGTAATTAGCACAATTATTGTATGTATGGCCAGCGCATTACATTAGGTTTGTGTTCGTTCAATATTCAGTAAACGGGGTGAGATGAACTCTCGCTCGGGAGTTTATCATCGCCCTGTCACTCCACAGTTATTTATGGACTAGTAAACTTGGAAATATATTTTCCTCGGCGGCGGCCGCGCGTCCATTTCAGGTTAAGCCCCTTGGGCCAGGGCACTAGACAAGTCGAGTGTCATAAATTTGAAAACTGTTTCGTGAAAACGAAAAAATGAAACAAATATTTGACGTTCACTCTGGACCGATCTTCGATATGGCGCGCGTACAGCCGCCATGAATTTACGACTATTTACAAGAGAATCGAGTTAAACGCGAACATAAACCCAACGAAATTGCCTATGAATATGAACATCGCACTGTATAGTAAGAATGTATATGTTCGGGAATGGGCTATGAATATATACAAACACAATTGAATTTATGAAATTAAATTCCTACTTAAAATAGTTAATTGACTCAGGCGTGACTTTCTAGAAATCCATTATAAAATACAATAGACGTCGTATATTTAGTAACCTAATCCGCTTAACTGTTTTTAAAGACTCGTAAAGAACCCTGTAAGAAATCGACACGTGTTTCACCTCTCAACGAGGCATCCTCAGGATGACACCTCACATCAATCGCCGAACGCAGAGCGTCTGCGTTCGGCGCTTGACGTGACAATACGTTGTGTCCGGGTTCGCAACAAGTCAATCGTCATCCTGAGTATGCCTCGTTGAGAGGCTAAACACGTGTCGATTTCTTATAGAGTTCTTTATAACTCTTTAATATCAGTTAAGCTGATTAGGTTACTTAATATACGTCATCTATTGTATTTTTTCTACTTAAAGTATACATATACTTTTTAATACGGCTGACATTAACACTATACTAAAGTACCTTTCTTTAAAAAAATCCAAGGTGACAAATAAAACGGTCGTGACCCCACTCAGCCTAGTGATTAGTGAATAAAACACGGTGAGAACCGGTGCCAGTCCTAGGCCTATTAGGTAGGTTGTACTACCTTCAAAAACCAACCCTTAAGCTATCTTGAACTTTGACTTGATGTTGATCATGTTCAAGGTTTACACGGCTGAACAGCAACCAACTCTTCGGCAGAAACCTCAAGGCTAGTTATCAAAACGCGCTTAGTTATCATCATAATTAAACTATAATTGTTCCCACTGCTGGGACACAGGCCTCCTTGCGGTGAGAAATAGTGGGGTACCACCACGTGATCCCCAAAATTTCCTAGTAACGTCATTCACTGCAATGCATTGCAATTAAAAACACATCATGTCGCCTAGAGAGCTATTCTACAATTTTATATTTAGTTTCAGGAATTCTTAATTTAATCGAAGCCTGCGAAACGTATGTATATACAGCCTATAATTTTCCCATTGCTGGGACACAGGCCTGAGTGGGAGTGGGCTGCAATCTAACACGCGGGCCCAGTGCGGGTTGGTAGATGTCACATGTCTTCGAACTTTTGGTTCTAAGACATGCCGGTTTCCTCACGATGTTTTCCTTCACCGTTTTGACAGCAGTGGTGATGAAATAATTAACACAAAGTAAAGCACCTATTTGGGTTCGAATCTACGAACTGGGCCACCACTGCCCGCCATTTACAATTACGTCGAGTGTTAGTTCAGTGGCGTGAGTCAAAAGAGTTAAGTTGAGTTACTGAACGATACTCGAGAACCAAGAACATATCGTATCTAGATTTTTAAATATTTAGAGCTAAATTTTATAGCTATGCTAGCCATTGACTGCGTCGTTGGTCTAGCGCTGCTGAGCATGAGATCCTAGGTTCGATTCCCGGGTTGGGCAAAGTGTTAAGCTATTGGATTTTTCCATCTGGAATTTTTTCGGAGCCTGAATTTGTGCTCGGTTGATGGCATGCTCGCTCCCTATTACATCTGACGAGATGTGGGTGTACAATATGTAGGTTGGTACACGTCTGCCCAACCCTCTGACGAATACAGGCGTGATGTAAGTAATAAGCAGTATAACATTTGACTGTACCTACCTAGGTCATTATTGTGTTTCACCACAGTTATTTTTTTTATACCATTCACAAAACGAAACATATCAATGAACAATTTAATCATTTCTGGGAAAACCTTCAAATAAAACCAATACTTTTAATAGTAGCAGCGCTTTCAAACAAAACGAATAATTAAAATGTTATCGATGGTGAAAATTCACAAAATGTTTTAACAAACGAATACGTTGGAATTTTTTTGTTTTATTAACGTGTAAATACACTACCTAGGTTATCAAAATCAACATATTTTATTAACGTGTAAATACACTACCTAGGTTATCAAAATCGAAATTAGTTTGGTGCAGATATGTGAATCTAACTTTAAGGAGGCTGATATTTCTACTGCTAAGACCATTCTCTTCGAAGCAGCCAACTGTCGTTCTACAAGGAAAGGGGACGGAAAAAACAAGCGGTTACTACAAGATATTATTAAAGTTCTAAAAGAAACGGAGCCCGCTTCGCTGCCCACCTTTGTGGCGAAAGACCTGCACCGTCTTCCTCCAGTAACATTTGATTACGTAGATGTAACGAGCTTACTTAAAGATATTTTAATACTTAAACAAAACATCCACTGTGTTCAAACTGATTACGTAAAGTCCTCGGAATTATTTCAAATACGGCAAGAGATAGAAAACATCAAAACCATCCAACATCAGCAACAACATAATATTGGCACTAAATTGTGCAACCGCTCAGTTTCAAATAAGGAAGCCAAGCGCGTCTCAACAACGTCGCCTTCGCCGCAGCTAGCATCGACAAGCACGCATGCGCCGTATGGCGCGCCGCTGACACCGTTGCCGTTCGTCACGTCCGCGCAGAGCGGCATCGCCGGGCCTCCCACTGCTCCTGTACACGAGCCGTGCCCCGCGACCGCACCACCCTCGCTCCCCGTGCACTCGTATGCGCCTGACCACGTGACCCCAACAGCTGATCGCACCGAGAACGATAAAGCTATCATTGCTAAACCTGCCGAACTGCCAAGGACTAATAAGAATCAGTACACGCGGCGAACTGACACCCCGTTTATTGCGGCGGAAGTAAAGACTACCAACTTCGAGGAAGTTAAATTGGATGATAGTTTTACGACGGTCGTGAGCAAGAAAAAGAAAACCGCATACAAACGCTACAAGAATTCCAATCAACAGGGAAAAGCCCTATTGAACTCTAGCAAAATCAAGATAGTGCCCAAATTATCTTACATTTATGCTTCCCGATTTGACAAAAATACCACGGAAAACGACATTTGTGATTTTATTAAGGATTACGGACACACGGTCGAAAAAGTTGAAAAACTTGCCCAATACAAAGAGACTGCATTTTCTTCATTTAAAGTCACTGTTAGCCAGGACAAAGAAAGTATCTTCCTAAGCCCTGAGTTTTGGCCTTGTGGAGTGGAATACAGGAAGTATACCTTTAAACGCAATTTTTTTAACGAATTAAACAATCCAAGACCGAGTAATAATGAGGACTAGCATGGTCTCCTTTAACTGTAGATCTATAAAACGGTGTGTGAACCATGTTACCGACCTATGTGAAGAACACGACATTATTGCGCTCCAGGAACATTGGCTATTACCAAATGACCTAGGCTTTCTGGACAAAATTCATCCCGATTTTTCGAGTCAGGGAGTTTCAGCGATAGATATGACGACTGGCGTGTTAAAAGGAAGACCCTACGGGGGAGTTGCAATATTATGGAAAAAGTCGGTATTTACCAACGTAAAACCAATCGACACAGGATCGACGCGCGTCGCGGCTGTGTGTATCCAGCTCTCGGACGGCCGCAACTTCATAGTAATGTCGGTGTACATGCCTACGGAGGATGCGGACAATCTGCCTCTTTTCACGGAATGTTTGGGTGTTATAAGTGCAATCATTGAAACGAGTGATACAGAATCAGTGTTAGTGCTCGGGGATTTTAATGCGGATGTCTCGCGTTCAAGTAGTTTGTTTGGAGGTAAGATGCTGGAATTCTGTCACGACCAGAGCTGGATCTGTGCTGATCTTGCTTTGCTTGGTTCAGCTTCGAATCCATTTACATATTTAAGTGATGCGCACGGAACCACGAGCTGGTTAGATCACTGCATTGTTACTGAGGCCGGTTTAAATATTGTTGAAAATATTTCTATTTCAAATGATGTATATTGGTCAGATCATTTCCCTATTATAATTAAATGTAATATTGATACGTTAATACCAAAGATAGATAAGTTACATAGTAGCGCAATTAATAAGGTGATTTGGGGTGATAGGAATCCTGAACAAAAATGTAAGTATGCAAACCTGTGTTTTAAATATTTGGATTCTTGTGAGTGGCCCACAATTGCCTGTAAAGTAGATTCATGCCAAGATTGTCAACATCGCAGTTTAATTGATACATATTATAATCAGATTGTAAATAGTATAACGAAAGCTGCAAAAAACTCATATCGGGGTAAAACATATACTAACAAACAAAAACCAGTTATTGGGTGGAACTATCATGTAAAAGAGTGTCATACTATAGCCAGGCAGTATTTTCAATTGTGGAACTTATGTGGACGCCCTACGCAGGGTCAATTATACGATGATATGATACATAGTAAAAAGGTTTTTAAGAATAAAATAAGATGGTGTCAGTTGAACGAAACAAAAATAAAAATGGATATTATAGCCACGCATAGGTATAATAAAGATTTCGGAAATTTCTGGAAAGAAACCAACAAATTAAATTATAAGTCAAATAGGCCTATGTCTATTAATGGCAATCAAGATCCAACTATTATAGCTAATTTGTTTGTTGATAAATTTAACCCAACAGCCCTATCTCAGTCTGCCCTCTCCGTTGCCGATAGTCAGAGTGGACAGGTGAGTCGTGGGGCCCATGGTGGTTCGGAAACGCCGTCGGTTCCGCTACATGAGCATCAAGAGTGCACAGCCACTGCTGCGCTGCACGTCACTGCAGAGGATGTGTTTATGTGTGTCAGGGGCATGAAGCGCGGCAAATCTCCGGGCCACGATGGGCTCAGTGTCGAGCACCTTCTGTTTGCATCTAGATTACTTTTTGAGAAGTTGGCTTTATTATTTAATTCATGTATCGATCATAGCTATTTACCTACAGATTTTATGAGAACTATTGTTGTTCCTATTGTAAAGAACAGAACCGGCGACGTATCTAGTTCATCGAACTACCGACCTATCTCCTTGGCCACTGTATTTTCTAAAGTATTTGAAAACATAATTATGAAACATCTGAATGAAAAGAACATACCGCTAAATAACGCCCAGTTTGGTTTCCGACGAGGCTCATCCACAGATCTAGCTATCTTTGCTTTGAAAAATACAGTTTACGAGTACTTAAATAGAAATACAACAGTTTATTCATGCTTTTTAGACCTAAGCCGAGCATTTGATTCAATTAATTATAATATATTATGGGAAAAATTAAGAAAAACAGAAGTACCACAGAAATTAGTTAACATTTTAGAATTCTGGTATGCTAACCAAGTTAATCAGGTTAAATGGAATAATGCTCTGTCTGAGAGTTACAGGCTGACAAGTGGAGTGAGACAGGGTGGTCTGACGTCACCGGTATTGTTTAACCTGTATGTAAACCAGCTGATCGAGGAGCTGAACAGCACCAGAGTCGGATGCCAAGTCGGCGGTGTGCGCGTTAATAACCTTAGCTACGCGGACGACATGGTGCTGCTCAGTCCGTCGGTTAACGGCCTCAGAAAACTTTTAGATATCTGTGAGAGGTACGCAACTCGACACCACTTGACATACAATGTAAGCAAAACGGAAGTTATGATTTTTAAATATAAGAAAGGCCCTGATGTAATACTCCCTATTAATTTAGGTGGAACTAATTTAAAAGTTGTTACAAAATTTAAATATCTCGGGCATATTGTAACTGAAAATTTATCAGATGTTGATGATTTGGAACGACAGAGACGCAGTATCGCTTGTAGAGGCAATATGCTAGCTAGACGTTTTTATCACTGCTCGAATCAAGTTAAGGTGACGCTGTTCAGGGCTTACTGTCAGTCGTTATACACCAGCCAACTTTGGTACCAGTACACGAGGAGTGCTTATAACACTCTTCGTGTACAGTATAATAATGCTTACCGGGCTATGATGAACTTGCCCTGGCGGTGTAGTGCGACTGGCATGTTCGCCGAGAGCAACGTTGCCGGCTTTTCCGCGCTGCTAAGTAAGCTCAGAGTGTCATTCTACACAAGGGTTACCCTGAGTAGGAATGAAATTGTAAAAGCTGTGTACCGAGTCGTCCATCTTGCAAGAGAGGCAAAAGACTTTTAATATAGGTTTAGTTTTAGTCATTGTTTTTGTATTTGTCTATCTGTGTTATTATGTTAATGTATATTGTATATTGTATTTAAGAGTATGTGTATGTATGGTATGGGTTTTAAATTGCCTGAAATAAACGATATTTAATTTTTTAATTTAATTTTAATTTAATTATTTCTCATAAACCTACATGGGCACTCATAAAATGTCAGAAGCTAGGTGCACGGTTCTAATTGGTCGTTTCCTATGGAAAAATGCCGACAAGAAACAGCTGCTTTCGTTCATATACTTAAAACCAAAAATATTTCCACTAACATTTTTTAGTTTAAATTAACAGAATCGACCGATGTTGTAGAAGATAATGACTTCACGTTCCGATTAAGACGCAGATATACGAGTATTATGTCAGTGAGCTTGAGTGGTTTGCTTACGTGTTCTGTAGGTACTGAGCTCAGGCAACGCGTCGACGTCCAGCCTGAGGACTCGTCCATCAAGGAGCGCTGTCCCCAATTTAACGCATTATTAATTTATTATACTTAAAACAAAAGGTATTTTAATAAAACACATGCACTAAAAGATCAATAATTTAATTATCTTTAAAATGGCGAAGTATTCAGAAAAATACGCTTGATAGATTTTGCGTAATTCCCAGTTTTTTATCCGTGTTAGACATAACTTTACAAATCAATTTCACAATATAAATATAATCTAAAATATTCATAATAATTATGTTAAGTTAAAAATGCTCTAATTTAACATATATTTTTTCCAAATCATTGACACTACTCTTTTAGACGTGATCTTCAGTATCATTAAAAGTGGTATCGTCGCCTTAACTTATAATGTCCATAGAATAAATACACAGTCACGTGAATGAAGCCGCGGGCAAAGGTAGTATAATAATATAAAAAAATAACAACGGGATGCATTTCGGGAGTGCCGGCAGAAGTGAAAACTTGAACATTAACGTTGTGCATTTTTGAATATTTTGGAATGGTTAGGGAATAATTTCGCACGAATTGCTTTATTTATCAGTATAAAATTACTATAATTTGTGTGGTTAAATACAATATTCATTAGTAGTAGTAGTATAATTATTAATTTTCAAAATATAGTCTAACAAAAATAAACAATTTTTTTAACCACTTTTCATGAAGTATGTTTTGATTGCATTTTTTTACCCATCAATATGGGTAAAATTTTTTACCTCGCAATCTCGATGTAATTTGAAAGACTATTTATTTTGATATTTACTTTGTCAGTTGCTAGGCAACGGATCTTACGGTCACGTCCTTACCCATCCCAAAAAAAGTGCACAACGCCGCTAAATAAAGAAGTTTTCACTTCAATAAATAATTATAGACCTGGGTATAAATTTTTCTAAAATAATTGAGGGTAATTATACAAGTTACTAACCACATAACCTATTGAACGGCGCCCCGTAAATATAGTTTATCTTGGCTCATCAGGCGAATGAGTATAGGGATTGTTCTCAAATGACGGCGTACTAAAATAATTTTAACGACACTTTGATTACTTTTATCGCAAGTTCTCGCTTGAGTTGTCACGTTTTCAAACCATTAGTTTTATGCGAATTATTGCAAAGGAATTGCTTATTTAGTATCAGTGGTGGGAAGGGTACCGGATTATTTATCGCGACCTACTTTGGGTAACGGTGGAGAAAATTTGTCTCTTATCAGCTTCTGGACATCTTCGGTCAACGTTATTTGTGTTGTGGAAGTGTCGAATTCATCATTTTGCGTGGAAGTTTTGTTGGGTGATGGTAATAGAGTTGTTATAACTATTTGATGTTAATTTTGACAAGTGCCTAGTTGGTTGCAAACGTTACTGCTGAGCATTAAGTCTTGGGTTCGATTTCCCGGTCCGGCAAAGTGTTATTAGGTTTTTACATCTGGAATTTCTCAGTAGCAGCCCGGAGTTTGGATTTGTGCCCGGTTGATGACAATAGGCTCGCCCCCTATTACATGGGACTCAAACATAACTGGCGAAATGTGGGTGTACTATAGGTACACCCCTGCCTTACCCTTTGGGAAACAGTCGTGATGTTATGTTTATATTTGTAGTGGACAAGCTGGGGTGTTGCAAGTCATTTCTGGAATTTCAATTGTGTATTTTACTAAATAATGAAGTAGGTATTCAAGTCACAAAAAACATACCTACCAAGCGTATGTAACAGACGGATTTCAACATTTTTCATGTAAGTTTCCTTACAAGTTCTTCAAAGGTACACAGTACCTATTCAGTCCTAAAGAAATCCACCCAAATCAACGAAAAGGAAACGCGAAAAAAACCACATTCCGAAATGGAATTGACAAGACGACACCTCTATAGCATGTGTCACAAGCATTCTCACAAAAACTGTCTTTAGCCGTAAAGCTAAGAAATAACCTTTCAAGAAGACTAACTAGGTATGATGTCCTACAGAAAGTACAAAACAAGAACGTGATCGGCCTTCCTACGTCCCGTAGTCACAGAATACAAAGGTACAGAAGGCTAGCTAGCACGCTTCACGTACAGCGAGTGGAAGCATACGCGCGACTGGCATTAAATATGTTATCCCGCATTTTATCCTGAGGTATACTCGTATTATAACGTTTTCGTTTATCGTTTACACCACCTAAATCCTAAAACAAGTTGTAAAGAATGTATACATTATTTGTAGAAAACTTATAAAAAATATACAAAAAATGAACTAAATTGTTAAAAAAATATGTCTGAAACAACGTCATGTATGATCATGTTTTGTACGCAATAAGTTTTGACAATTCTTTTACATGACTTGTTGAAAAAAAGTATCACAACTTGTTTAAATAAATAAATTCTTTATTTCGGACAACAAAGATCCACTGTGTTAGTAAATTTCTTATAATTAATGTTAGTAAACGTATTAATTATCTATATAAATACAAAATTATTTGAGTTCTTTTCTTGTGGATGACACACAAGCTAAAGTAATTCATTCGTTCATCACCCCCACAAAACGTCTCAGAATAGGATAGTAGATGTTCTCCGCCACTGTCCTCAGAATACTGTTGTCACTGTCCCGCAATCATATTATTAAGGACGAGATTGTCTTCCGCATAATCGCGTAAAAGTCGTCAGTTCGATTCAGCGCAAACCTCTCAGATGCGCTACAAAAATGAGGCAGTCCGAACAGCATCCTGAAAACAATTATTATATTGGATGCGTAGGACCTCCAGCGATCTTTAAGGGTATCAACGCGGGGTAGAGACATTTGGAGAACTCCGTACGTACCCAAGCACTTAGTTCGCGTGTGTTTTCGTTCGTTATATGAAGCTGACCTTCTGGACCTATCTATTTAGTCCCATAGTTACCAACTCGAAACATGTCCGAAAGGAAATGTCCTCTTTCTTACCGTTTATTAGTTTTTGTCGGGAAATAAACTCATTGTCATCGGGCGGACGGTAAATGAGGTTTTCCTTTTAATCTAGTTTTTGGGATGCTTTTACGAAATGATTAGTTTGAAGATCCGGGAAGTATTGGGTCGGCTTGTTACATTTGGTTTGCGTATTTCCTTTTTGGCTTAAAGAATTAGTGGATTGGCGTAGAAGCAAAGCATTATTATTTAGGTAATACATTGCCTCTCTTCGTGAGCGTTCGTGTGTTGTTTTGTAGGGCTCTGAGCCCAAAGGGTATCTCACTCGTTGCCAAAAGTTTGAAATTAAAATGACGTCTGTAATTTCACTGCAACTCCTAGGATAAGTACCTCTAACACTCAACGTCCTGAACAATGTTTTAGAAATACTATGGGTACTATGTAAAATTCCAAACGAACTTTTCCCAAAAGATGGACAAAACTAAGTCTACCATCCAACCAAAGGAGTCAAATCAGTTTCGCCATATACACAATTAGAAGCCAATTTAGAGGCATGAGGAACAAGCTGTAAAGTTCACTCATCTTCTATAGAAAAGGGAGGATCCTCCAACCAGACGAGTGTAGTGTCTGGCGGGCAACTGCCCAACGATTGATGTCGGGTGTTCGCGCAGTAAACTCTAATTGCACGATACAGGATTTGTGTGACGTCATGATTTTGTGTGACGTCAGGTCTTTGATGGGTTTTTTTTTTTTTTTGGGTGGGAAATCATCAAATGACTCGGAGCGGAAGGGCGTGTCAGACTTTTACTGACTAAAACCCACCCGTGTTCCTTCCCTTGCCTAGACCGGGGCCACGGTTTCCCCTTAGGACTTATCCGCAACCCCAGTGGTAGGCATCGGCCCTAACGGACCCCTTCAGCTTCGCTGACGACTCTTTGAGGCGCGCGTGGAACACTACGCGCCGTCGACCCGGGCTTGGTCCAGATCGGACGGAGAGCTACCCATCACTCTCCGTCCGCAAGCCCGCGCCTACGGAGGTCTTTGATGGGTAGTTCGCATGTGGCGATGTAGATGATGACGTCACAACTTCAACCATCCCAGTACCCCAATTGTGTAAAACACTTCTTAAACAATCCGAAGGCTTTTGAAGGAAATTCATAATCCATTGCTTCATTATGTTTCAAAAATTTGTCTGCACGAATATTATTGAATTGTCAATATGAATGGCATTGGGGAAGTGCGTGTTATTAAATACGCAATTACCCCCCCACAATAGCTTTAAATTTTCTTCACAATAATTTGGTTCGGTTTAGTAATAGTGGTCGCAAGCGCTACTGCTGAACATGAGGTACTGGGTTCGATCACAGGTTGGGTAATGTGGTATTGCGTTTTTCCATCAGGAATTTCTCAGTACCAGCCCGGATTCTGGATTTGTGCCCGGTTGCTGGCCATAGACTCGGCCCCTATGACATGGGACTAAAAACATAACTGGCGAAATGTGGGTGTGCCTCCTTTATACCACTGCTACCTTTCGGAGAAACAAGGCGTGATGTTATGTTATGTTTGGTTCAAATGAACGTAGCTGTCACTAACACGTGATATGTAGGTAGGTACATGCATCAGGTTCAGGTGTCTGTTACGTCATTAGCCACGTATCAGTGATACACTGCGTGGGTGGTAGTGGAAAATATCCTTTATACCTACAAATTATAGCTGATATCATTTATAATAATTGCTCACGTTGGCTGCTGATCGTTGGTCGCTTTATTCACGTATAAACGATTCTAAAATTAACGTTAATTTCAGTGTTATAGAGTCTAAAATAACAAAAAGTTCTTGAACAATTTTTCGTAATTGACTTTTCACGCGATCAGAGGACTGGCCTATTTTTCGGCCAAAGTATCAGCATTACAACGTGGCAATGCTGCCAGGCCAACCTTTTGGGCACTTTTTCCAGTGGCAGTGACAATATGCGAACGAGTTCTTTGATGTCCAATGAGTCCTATTTTTTTTTAAACATGTACCTAAGAGTATGTAATTACCTCATGTAATTAAGAGGATTTACGTCGTACGGCATTTCATACAAACTTTCAAGCCCTTGTTTTTCGAAATGACTGAACCGATTTTAATGAAACTTCATACACCTATGCAGGATACAAATGTCGAAAATTTTAGTTAAGAAAGTTTTCGAAAAAATAATGTTACAGCCAAATTAGACCGATTTTAAATTTTCCACAGAAACAGAGATTTCCTGTTATCTGTTTTTAAATAAAACATTTCGAAAATGTTCTTAACTAAGTTTTTAGACCTTTTCTCCCTAGGAATTTCTCCTGTATTGTGGGTACAATACAGAAAAAATTCCTAGGGATTCCTTCCTTTTTTTTTAAAAGTTCCGTACGTTTAAAAAAAGGTACTTGTGTTAGCTTGTACTTACAAATGTAAATATCATTCACTTTTAATAAATCTACAACATATATTATGTATTTAATAACTTTTAACGCTAAAAAGGTTTGCAATATTAACATTGTTAGCTACCCGCATTTAGCCTAACGCAAGTTGTACCTATATTGTATACCACAAAGAGTTTTTAACTACGAATTCTATGTGAGGTCCAATGCAGCCGGCAGACAATGCGGGTGGTTGAGTGAGATAACTATGATAAATGACTGTTTTGACGCACCCAGCCCGTCTATACCGATCGATTGTTTCGATAAAAATGTTCACTTCATAAATCACATCCTAGTTGAACCTTCTAGATATGTAGCTTGATTAATATTCAACCGACGGAGCAAGAGATTGCACTTTAATTCCTATTTAGCCAGTCGAAACTTTGACTGATAGCCCCTGCCATGTTTTTATCCGTCGTCAAAGTTCGACTTGACTTTTACAGTTTTGTACCTACATTGGAGAAACGACTCCGTATTTCCAGTTGAGGTACATACAAAAGTAATAACTTTGCATCCCACTCGCTGCGGTTCTTTTTTACGATTTGACGTTAACGTCAATTTTAGAAAATGTTTTTCAAGATATAGATATAAAGTATAGAAATGCGAGTTTCAAATTTTTATGGACTGCTCTTCAAAATTACTTTTGGAGAGAAAAAATAATATTTTAATAAAAAAACATTTCAGAGTACCTCGATCGTAATTCGTAAATGCAGAGCAAACGTCACAAAGTGTCTATATTTACCAAGAAAACTTTTCTTATAGAATATAATTTCCAGTAAATAAAATTGTCACACGTCCTAAGTACGTGCCAAAACTTCTCAAATCAAAAACACATAAAAATAAATTCTTACATAAAAATATTTATTTTTATTTTTTTATGATCTACACTTCAAATCCCAGATTACATGCAATAAAATAATTTACTATAGCAAAAGTACTTATCTACAGTAATAACGATGCAAGAGCATTATTGATTAATAAACACCGCGACTCTGCAAAATATTCACTCATGCGTATACTTAATAAATCCACTTCAAAAATAATTTCAGTGCGAGAGAAGTCACGTTCTGGCAAGTCCAATATCGACTCAAAACGAAAAATTTCACATGACAAGTACAAACCGTTTAACACAAAAAAAATGGTATAACACTAATGATATTTATCTGCCCCGTTGGAGTAGTGGTCGCAAGCGCTACTGCTAAGCATCCGATAATGGGTGTCATTAGGTTTTCTATCAGAAATTTCTCAGTAGCAGCCCGGAGTCTGGCTTCGTACCCGGTTGAGGGCAATAGGGTCGCCCCCTGTTACACGGGACTTAAACATAACTGGCGAAATGTGGGTGTACAGGTATACCTCTGCCTAACCCTTCGGGATATACAGGCGTGATGTCATGTTATGTTATATTTATCTAAGTCTCTGCCTAGCCTTTTCCCAACAATGTTGGGGTCGGCTTCCAGTCTAACCGGAGTCTAGCAGAATACCAATATTTTAAATGGAGCGACTGCCTATCTGACTTCCACAACCCAGTAACTGGGTAATACAATTTAATTTAATTTAATCTTTATTTCAGACAAATACAGTCCATATTTTTACAAAACAAAGCGTTAGTAAGGTTTATTAGTAGTACACAATACCTTAGTAAGACTGGTTGTCGGACTTTCGGGCTTCTGATGACGACCCGTATCGACTGTCAAAGATCCACGAATAGTATGGAAATAAGAAATGTGGCTAACTAACTAACTAGAATATTAATAATGAATTGCAATTATAACATTGAATTTGATGTTGTACCCGTTTTAGGTGAAAAAAGGCATTTGGAAAGTTTCCAAATACTTTTTTTACATCTAAAACTAACTATTCGGTGTTACGATATTAATTGTTGCATTTCATAATCAATATTCTAGTTCGCTAGTTAGCCACATTTTTTATTTCCATACAGAAATATGATCAAATTAATCAAAACAGCGAAATATTTGACATATATTTGCGACGTTGCCAAGTTTCTGAATAAACCCTCTTAACTTGCTTTCCGAGGCACGGAGGAGTCTCGGTATGTATGGTCACCTATCTACAGACCAACACCGGCAAGCGTAGCTGTTATTACTTAGCCACGAACTCCTCCATATTTATCTAAGTAAATACTTTAATATTATCATTGTCTCAAACCCAAAAATTCACCATATTCTACCGTTTCAGATAAAATATTAACCCTAACATACTTAAGCTTTTACGTGGAACATAATAAGGTAATCGAGTACTCCCAAATCAACCGAAGCAGTTAAACGCTGCAGGTCGGCTATAAACGTCGAATCAGGGTGATATAAGGCCGACAAACGACTCCAGTACTCGATTTACTAAGAACAAAGAAACGATTTTCGCCTACTTTTCTTTTGTGGGGGAGTCGACGACAGTCTCAGTCTATTACCGAGCCATTCATTCGCTCAAATGAGCCGCTTAATTTATCGCTTCTTTATTACAAATAATCTGTTTTAAAGTTACAAAGGCTTCTGGAATGCAGCGTATATTTGTTGAAGGCTTTTTGATGAATAGATGATTCTGTATTTCGAGATAGTCGAATGGTTGAAATGTGAAATATAGGGTATTACTGAATACCATATATTTCAACTACTACTACCTTCATTTTTTTAAATAGAGGATTCTGAATACACTACATATTCTATTTGTTTCCGTGTGACAATCCTTTATAACACTCCCAGTCTAGGGATAGTAGAGGGTAATGTATTCCTACAACTCAAACCACACGACGAGCAGTTCTCAGCGCATTTATTTGCTCAGAGGGCTCTGGGATCTTCAGTGCGACGCATACCAGTGTGCCTCTTGTGCCTTTGAGATGACGTAGACAACTCTAAATAACATTTCATAGAATTTCTTAGGTACTCAAGCTACGTTTACTTTAAGCCCGAAACGTTCAGATTAAAATGATTCTCTGAAACGCAACTCCTAAAGAGATAATTACGTATATTTGAAGCATTTCTACGAAGACGTACGCGGAGTCTTTAGCACGGTTCGCGTCTCGCCCGTAATCAGATTTGCAGTATTTAATGTTCCTAACGACTATGTATTAAAACATCGCTTGAACAAAATTAACTTAATTTGGAAGACTTGATTCCTTTGTCTGGGAGTTTATTCATCAGTATGTCTGTTTAATTTGAAGAATATAAAGTAGCAAATTGTGAGCAGTGGTAGCCCAGGAGCAGTGGTGGCCCAGGAGCAATGGTGGCCCAGTGATACCCAAGCAGGCGCTTTACTTTGTGTAATTTATTTCATCACCACTGCTCTCAAAACCGTGAAGTAAAACATCGCGAGAAAACGGGCATATCCTCCAAAAATGAGACGTGTGATATCCACCAACCCGCACTGGGCCCGCGTGGTGTATTACAGCCCACTCCCTCTCTTAAAGAGGACGCCTTGTGCCAGCAGTAGGAACATAAAGAGCTAATTATGCTAATGTAGCAAAACGATGAAGATGATTTATTATTAACTGATTTTTTTTACTCAAACTCTTTGGTATAAGTACCTTCTAGTTTCTCATTTACTTTGCAAATAGAGAATGCAGCTCAAAAATGTATGACAATTAACAACATTAAAACAAACAAATACAAATAAAATCACCAAATAACAGTTATTTTTATTTTAGGAAAAAAACGTAATTTTTTTAGTACTCGTTTAGTATAATCATCTCTATAAGGTCACTAGCAATGTTTGTTGACTACTGGTGTACGGAGTACCTATCCTATATCAGGAAAAAACATATTTTTCCCAACAATCAAAGGTCAAAACGTTACCGATAAAAATATTGATGACGTGAACAGCATTTAGTGCAGAACTTTCCAGGGCTCGGATAACGGTATATTTTTCGAAACGGTTTCGTCTTAAAAACCTAAAGAATGATTTGTTTCGGTTACTGAAACGTTTTTGCAGAAGAACAAAATTTAAATCGTTCTCGGTTGATAAAACGTTTTTAACCATATTTGTGTTGATTGATAGGAAACTCGCAACACAAACCTAATCAGTGCGTAAGCGGCAAACGCATTGGAATCAATGATGTAATGAAATGAAGATAAGGTACAATTTATATAAACAAGTTCAAGCTTTTCGGCGCACGCACCGTGGGCGGCTGGGTCCTGACGTTGCGTCCTGCGTTCAAAACATTCTCATTTCGTTTTCGTTCCGAACAAAATGTTGTACTAAGAAGAACGAGAACTATTACAAACGTTTTAAATAACGTTTACGAGCCCTGGAACTTTCCATGAAATACATACAGCAAATAAGATATCGAGAAATTTTTAGAACGACCATAAATGAAGAAACCGTATAAATTAATATAAAACTAGGTACAAATACTAACTGAAAAATAACTTACACTTAAAACAACTCTTAGAGATCGAGACTCCTACCTCCGCTAAACTAAGACAATAACAAACTTCGCAATGATTTACCGACCTGCAACTGTAAGTATTTTAACAATACTATTGAATTGGACACATTCAACTAATATTATTTATTGCAAGAGTTACTCAAGTGGCAACAAGCTACTACCTACTTTAAGGACATACGTATGTGGAGTTTGCACTGAGTAGTGCAAAGCATTGTTTGTTGTTGAAGGTATTTCAGCTATTTTAGTTGGTATGCTTTGATTTGCTCTGTAATATTGGCTACGTTAAGAAACACAGTATCTAAGTGTTAAGCTTAAGAAATTAATTTAGATTGAAAAAGTGTATATAACGTGTACCTTTTGATATTTCATATTTCTAGGGTATTAATGTCAAAGTATGAACTGGCATATATGTTTTTTTTTTTCATTTTTGTTCAAAATAATTCGATTAATTAAATGATGATGATTTATTAATTTGATTAATTAGTTTGAGGAGCTCGTGGCTAAGTAATAACAGCCGTACGGATCGATCCATCAGGTTAAGCTACGCTTGCCGGGGTTGGTCTGTGGATGGATGACCCTCTTAACATACTAAAAGTCCTTCGTGCCTCGGAAAGCACGTTAAGCCGTTGGTCCCGGCTGTCCATCGTGAATCTTTGACAGTCGTGACGGCTCGTCAGTAGCCCGAAAGTCTGACAACCAGTCTTACCCAGGGGTATCGTATTACCCGGTTACTGGGTTGTGGAGGACAGATAGGCAGTCGCTCCATGTAAAATACGGTATTTAGCTGTATCCGGTTAGACTGGAAGCCGACCCCAACATAGTTGGGAAAAGGCTAGGCAGATTGATTTTTGATTGTTCAATATAATTCAACATAGTCACGATTATTATGTAAAAATAACTTACGTGAACTGTAGAAAAATAATAAAAAATACATTTAATTCTGAATATTTTGGTTCATAAAAACAAAAATGACAACGTCGCATTTTCTTATACATATAGCTTTAATTATGAATGATTGGTTTGAATGAAAATGATTTACTCGTACTTATCAATGAAACTTAGATACCCACATAGTGAGTCTAGTGTTGAGAGTCTATGTTATGTTCAAAACTATGGAGTTTTGGCACACGTGTTCTAGGAGTTTTTTGTTTATTTTTATTTATTTCAACAATTACATTCATTTACAATCATATGCCAGGAAGGGTCGTAAAATCAGTTTTGATACATACAATTTAGTTTTAATAAATAATCTCAAGGAATCGAGCCTTTTCTGGATTCAAATTCAAAATATTTTATTTCACATAAACCTACAAGGGCAATTATGAAACGCCAGAAGTTAAGTGCACTGTTCCAATTGGTCATTTCCTATGGAGAACAGCCGGCAAGAAACTCCACAAGAGAATACCAATTAACGGGAGACTTGTGCGAGTAAAACCGCGTGACGCAGCTATCAAAAATAAATTGCGACATTATGTTCGAAATGAATTTGTATGACATGTCTCGCACGCATTTATCATTTAAATGGAAAAAAGAGCTGCAGTCGGCAACGTCATGCCTTTATAACCCCAACGCTTTGTAAATATTGAAATTCGCCAGTCGATTCGTAAACAGGCTTTCCCTATACTTTTATTAATTTAACAGAAACATTACAAGTCCGCCACCTGTTTCAGGAGTTCTGGATAAGTTTCGGTTTTAGTACCAGGCTGATTATTTTGGTGCATCAATTTTTGTTTGACGATACTAAAACTTTTAGTTGACAATTGATATATACACGAGCAATATGTGCGTAAGTAAATGAAATAAGAAATAAATAATCATAATCATAAACCTTTATTTATCTCAACATGCATTGGCAACACAGGCATTGGTAAATAAAATGCATAATCTTAAATAGAAAAAAGTGTTTCAGGCAGGAAGGCCTTGAGTTATAGATCGCCCGGCGTTCTAAATTATCGTCAAGTTCTAAATTAGGTGTAAAATGGTTACCCTTGGTTACCATCCACGAATTAACCTAAGGTTAATTCGTTAACCTTGCAGTTCAGTTACGACTCGAGCTTTCAAAATTTAACTCCTCGTTAAACACTTTGATGACTTAACGCAAGATTAGATAGCATCGCCAAATATTTTCTTTTACGAACTGCGAAAAAAATCATAAATAAAGTCGAAACAGAAGATCAAAGTTAGTCTTTGGCAAAGATAAACGATCAAAATAATTTAGACACGGCTTTGATGTCTCACGGTTTACTCAATTTTTTTTTTGATAAAATGATAAACGGCGTGACTTCTAAGGGTTGACTTCCAATGAAGTAACTGGAAGCTAATAAATATAGATCATCTTTATCTTAGCATCGTCTTAATATCAGTATGTGAATTTGGGTATATTCCTGTTTTCTCTTTATATTGTAGCGGTTACACCGCGACATACGAACTACGCAGTAAAGACATGACGTCACACAATTCCTGCATCTCGCAGTTAGAGTTTACCAAGCGAAAAACATAGATAAGACTATCCGAAATCAACATATGGGCAGTTGCCCGCCAGACATAACAACCCGTCTGGTTGGAGGATCCTCCCTTTTCTATGGTGGATGAGTGAACTTTATACCCTGTTCCTCATACCCCTAAATTATTTTGTGATTTGATCGGAAACAGACACGCCGAAAGCTTACCAAGCGCCTTTATTTCAATGAATTAAGCGGTACTGCACAAATTATAACGATAACATAACGTCAGCTTTATAAATGAAGGCAGTGCGGTATCGTTTCGGTATACAGAGCATACTTTACCGCACTGCTGCTTACCGACCAATGAAAGAAAAAGAAAAGAAGGAATGAATGAATAATTTTTATTTGGACACAGTTCGTGAAAAACAAAATAATAAAATAAAAATGTGAAAATAATTTTATCGCAACAATAGTGTGTGCCTCACGGCTGCCAGACAAATGCTGTCTGATGCTGGTTTTCTAATGAAGGACAAGTGACGGGGAGTACAAACAGTTTCAACAAGTTTCATAAAAACAATTCGAAAATAACAGGGACTGTTCTTAGCGAAAAATGAGGAAATATTAAAGCAGTGCGGTATCGTTTCGGTATACTGAGCGTACTATACCGAAACGATACCGCACCGACCAATGAGGAAACGGCCTTATGAGTCATTTGCAATAGTTTTGAATACTTATAAATCGAACTGTCTCGTTGGGCTAGTGATCACAAGCGCTTCTGCTGAACTTGAGGTCCTTGTTTCGATAACCGGGTCGGCCATAGCGTTTTTCTGGTTTTTCCTTCTGGAATTTCTCAATAAATTATCTAGAACTACTAGCCATATTTCTAGCCTTAAAAAATGTTTGTTAAAAATTGGTATATTGTTACATGCTGATAATAAGAATGCCTTATGATATAATTATTAACCAAATGGGAGGTATTCAGTACCCACATTTAATTAACTTTGCCAAAAGCAAATCGGCAATGGTGTGAAGATAGACCAACTTTTTTTTTGCAATTTTCTCGGTTGGAGCCCGGAGTCGGGATTCGTGCCTGGTTGATGGCAATAGGCTCGCCCCCTATTACATGGGACTTAAACATAACGTCACGAGAGAGCAGTGGTGGCCCAGTGGTAACGGCCCCGACTTAGGAGTTGTAGGTCGTGGGTTCGAACCCAAGCAGGCGCTTTACTTTGTGTAAATAATTTTATCGCCACTGCTCTCAAAACGGTGAAGGAAAACATCGTGAGGAAACCGGCATGTCTTAGAAACAAAAAAAAGACGAGAATAGAAGACATGTGACATCTACCAACCCGCACTGGGCCCGCGTGGTAGATTACGGCCCACTCCCTCTCACAGAGAGGAGGTCTGTGTCCCAACAGTGGGAACATTAACAGGCTGATGATGATGATGAAACATAACTAGCGAAATGTCTGTGTACTAAAAGCACTCCTTTATTTAAGCTTTCGGGGAATACAGGTGTGATTGTAAGTCACGTGATAGCAGTACTCTCTAAAATTTTGGCCACAATTTTAGTATTATTATTAGGTTCTACTTCTGAGTATTAATAATCTACATTGTGTTATTGGATTATGAACAGGTGGTTGGCTTAGTGCGACAGTAGTAATAATCAAATATGTCCATAACCTACTAATACGTGAATTATTTCAGTAATTAAACCTTCACTGGGAAATGGATTACATTTTGAAATATATTTTGGAGTAGTATTTATCTACACTGATATTATAAAGAGATAAAGATTTTGTACTTTTGTTGAAAATTAATAAACTCGCGATCTACAGGACCTATTAAAAAAAATTGAGCAGTCTTTGGGGACTGCCGATAGAAGTGAAAACTAAGTAAGTTTTTAATTCTCGCGTTGATGTCTTTCGTTCGAGCGTTAGGTGACGATGACGCGAGTTCCATGATTTTTGTTCACTCAAAAAGTTTTCATTTAAAAAAAAATTTCAAGCAGAATGCTACCTATATTTTCAGTATCACTGAGTAACATAGGCTATAATTTATAAAGATATCACGGGGCCGATGCCGCTGAAGGAAGTGTTTTATAAACTATGAAAAGTTGTACTGAAAAGCTATGTCAGTACCTCCGGTTATTTCAACAGACATGAGACAAGTGAATTATAAAACCAAAATCGATTTTAACTGTGTAGCAAATATCTGCTACGCCCGCGTAGCTGCGTAGCGACAACGACTGCTACGCCGTAGCAACTCTTCACTAGGCTCTCATAATTATGAAATTGTACTCTTTTATCTTTTATTCAATCATAATTATACCCAAAAATACTGACTTATGATAAAGCAATAGTATATTATGTAACTAATGAATAAAGGACGGATTTAAAGCGAGGGCCATAGATGAATCACGATCAAGTGAAGGATTCTAACGACTGAATCACGACCGTAGGGAGTGATTCATGATGATTGAATCACGAGCGCAGCGAGTGATTCAAGTGTTAGAATCCTGAGCGACGCGAGTGATTCATGGCCCTCGATATAAATCCGTTTTATTCAAGAGTTGCATACTATACTTTATACCATGACTACGAGAAAAAGAAATAGACATTTAATAAAAGGTTAACACGTTCCGTGTCGGGAGCCCTCCTGGAGGGTTCACCTACTTGGATATGGGATGTCGGGAGCCCTCGCGGAGGGCTAATTTTAAATGTAGACATTCAGTGTCGGGAGCCCTCCTGGAGGGTTCACCTACTTGGATATGGGATGTCGAGAGCCCTCGCGGAGGGCTCATTTTAAATGTAGACATTCAGGGTCGGGGCCCTCCTGGAGGGTTCACCTACTTGGATATGGGATGTCGGGAGCCCTCGCGGAGGGCTCATTTTAAATGTAGATATTCAGTGTCGGGATCCCTCCTGGAGGGTTCACCTACTTGGATATGGGATGTCGGGAGACCTCGCGGAGGGCTCATTTTAAATGTAGACGTTCAGTGTCGGGAGCCCTCCTGGAGGGTTCACCTACTTGGATATGGAATGCCGGGAACCCTCGCGGACGGCTCATTTTAAATGTAGGCGTTCAGTGTCGGGAGCCCTCCTGGAGGGTTCACCTACTTGGGTATGGGATGAGGGGAGCCCTCGTGGACGTTGGAAGTGAAACCTCCCGGAGGTTTCACTTACAACTACGAATAATAAAAGTCATAGACTTTTATGGCGGAATGATGAGTTATGAGTTCTATGAAAATGGGTGGAGTCGAAAGTGTTAAGGAGGTTGTATAGCATTGAGATAGAGGTCGAATACATTGGTGTGTTCTAAATTCAAACACCAAAATAGTGATTAAAAGAGCTTTTTATTCACTGTTTTCAGTGAATAAAATAAGCTTTTTAGAGGGGGAATGGTATAAAAGTATTTTTTTCGAGTATGTTATACAGTCTGGTTGCTGGACCAAGTAGTCTTTGATCACCACCACGCAATGAGTGATTGTGCGTGATCAATGCATGGTCCGTCACCATAGTACAAAAAGTCCTTGCTTTTTTTCTATTCTACAAAACATACAACACGTCATAAACTAACGCCTCTTTCCCATGAGGGTAAGCAGAAATTACGGAACGCCACCTGCTACGATCCTTAGTCACTCCTTTTGCTTCGTTTCCGTTTAATCTATAAAACTGGTTGACAAAAACCCCCATTCCTTAGGGCATTCACTCTATCTCAGTTCGACTTGTTTACGTACAAGTTAACATCGCCAAACGATAATTATGTTTTTAAAAGTTCAATTCGTGATTCCGCTGCAACTGCGAACTCCGCACTGAATTATAAAACGAAAAAGTTTTAAAACTACCAACTTTGGTCATCAGGAATTCTGTTAATTACTTCATAGCAAATAAAATTGTAAAGCGAATCTGCGGAAAGTATGATTTTAATTAAATGAAAATCTACCATGTTTTAAAACAAGTACTGAAGTTTAGAATGTAAGTCTTTTCTAAATGTCCAACACATCTTCCTTCCATAAAATACGAAAGCTATGATAAAGTAAGTGCGTTGTAAAAAACGTTGGAAATATTTTTGTTGATAAATATCAGGGACAGGTTATAGACTCGGATACAAGCAAAGATATCACACATCCTGAATGATACAAACCGGGAATCTTGGTTCCTTTAAAATAAGGTAGCTTCCCGTCGCGGCTACACGACCGGGCCTCGACAAGAGGCAATCGTTTTCAAAGTCTGTCTACGACAACTTTCAACAGAATTGACATACGCTTTTCAGTAACGTATATGAATATAGGGGCCACAGCAGACAAGCTACTTTTAGCATCGACGATAGGCGAGTTACCGCTTTTTGGAAGCTAAATGCAACGCTACAGTTCAATAACGCCGATCGCAGATGCTAAAAGTACAGACGCCAGCACATCAACCTACTCCAATCTGTCAAATTTTCCCAATCAACATTGTACCTTATTATTTAGCGATAAAGTTGAAAATCTATTAAAGAAATTTGACAGATTGTAGTAACTTGATGAGCTGGCGTCTGTACTTAGTCTGTTGTGGCCCTAAAACCCCCAGTATACGTAGAGCAAGCCCGTTGCCCGGCCAACGTATACTGGGCCTTTTTGCGTGATGCGTTTGATTTGCGTATATTTTGGGAGCTACAACAGCGGGCTCGCCCAACGTGCACTAGATTTTTTTACTTTCCCATAATCGTTATCGCTGATAATATTTCACTTTTTCTAGGCCCTCTGTATTCACCGCCAATAATATCTAAAAAAGGTTTTATGTTGTGTTAAAAAAAGAAAACAATCAGCTTAGTCTTTTCCCAACCATGTTGGGGTCGACCAATCGGATGCAGCAGAATATCAGTATTTTACATGGAGCGACTGCCTATCTGACCTTTACAACCCAGTAACTGGGTAATACGATACCCCTGGGTAAAACATGTTGTCAGACTTTCGGGCTTCTGACGACCCGTAACGACTGCCAAACATTCACGAATGACAGCCGGGTGTTATCAACGGCTTAACGTGCTTTCCGAGGCACGGAGGAGTCTCGGTATGTAAAGATGGTCACCCATCCACTGACCAACCCCAGCAAGCGTAGCTTAACCTGATAAATCAACCCATGGGGCTGTTAGTACTCAGCCACGAGCTCCGATTACAAAGAAAGAAGAAAAAAAATACATTAAAAATAAATTCAAGAAGATAAAAAATATAATAAAAACACTGGTTTTGAACTAGACCTGGAGTTACGGTTACAGAAGACTCACATCATCATCTCATTGCATGAGACTTAATCCAGATTTGTTAAAATGTACTGTGTACCTTAAAAAAATTACCCCTTGCAATACAAGCGTACCTACTTCAGTGGTACCAAAACCAATTCAGACTGGCCAAATATTCTAATAATATCTTGTAACACTATAATTTCAAAGAGTGTCCAGCTTCATCTCTATGAATAACCAACTCCTTTGACAAATCGAAAGTCCCTGTAAATGGTTTAATTGATATATTTATATCAGTTCAATAGACTCAAACTCAAAGCATTTTCTTTGAATTTGAGTCTATTGAAACTCAAAAAGTTTCCGCTGAACTATGGTCAAAACAAACAACTGTTATAAGGAGCTTATCGCTTCGATATTCAGTATGCCATAAGCAGATCTAAATTCAAAGGCCTAATCTAGACAGTAGCGTCGATTTACACGGATACCTTTCTATCCACCTTTGTGACACAGGCTTAAATTTCCGAGCCTACTATTGGCAATCCAATATACCAGCTAATACGCTAATCGATAGTACTAAAGCTGATTTTATACTTTGCCGAGTTTATGAACCTGTCGAGTGTTGCTATTATTACCAAAGTTGTTTATCATCATCAGCCTATTAATGTTTCCACTGCTGGGACACAGGCCTCCTCTCTGTAAGAGGGAGTGGGCCGTAATCTACCACGCGGGCCCAGTGCGGGTTGGTAGATGTCATATGTCTTCGAATTTTTGGTTCTAAGATATGCCGGTTTCCTCACGATGTTTTCCTTCACCGTTTTGAGAGCAGTGGTGATGAAATTATTTACGCAAAGTAAAGCGCCTGCTTGGATTCGAACCCACGACCTACAATTCGTAAGTCGGGGCCACCACTCCAAAGTTGTTCACTTTAATGTTATTATAATCCAACCGGTTTTAAATATTTCTTCCTTATTTTTATATACCTAAACCATTTTTCGGCGCCCGATACTCAGCTTATTATTCAATCTTTGCACGACAAAACCAAAGAAGATAACGCTAAACATATTACCATGCAAATAATTCGTGACGTATGTCAACCCCTATTTAATAATAGCAAACGCAAAAATCATGGTGGATTCGACGCCTCACTCGGATTTATCACTAGCTTTACAAGATTACCCAATACGACAGTGATGGATTGACTCTTCGGTGCTCCCCTCCTTTTCTAACCCTCTAAAGTCCATATCACCGTCTCCTTCCCCCACGTTGGTAATTAGGCGGCACCTGCATTTGTTCAGGTCACCAGGGATAGTGCTGGCGAGACTATCTAGACACCATGTTAATGCTTCAAGATTGATGAAAATCACGGTTAAAAGATCACCTTTATTAATCGGCGGATTCTTGATGAATTCCACGTTAAGTCGGGTGTCTGCGTCGTACATTAACTGTCACATATTCTCTCGGTGTTAAGGGATTTGGTTTCAATCAAGGTTTTATTTCGTGGGGTGAGCTGTGTTGTGAGAGTTTATGAAATTTTGTCGCTGGTTTGCGGTTTTGCTTAGTTTTGGGCTCGTTCAGTTTATGATTTACTGGTATAACTATGCGATTCCTTGGAACTGTCAGATGTAGTAGATTATTTGCGTCCCGCGGTTTCACCCGCGTAAACTAGTTTTTTCTTTTGTCCCGTGGGAATATCAGAATAAAAAGAGTCTACTTTACGCCCAATGGCCTCAGTTATCTGTTGGTGAAAATCCTGTCCAAATCCATCCAGCCGTTTTGGAGATTAGCCGGAACAAACAGACAGACAGTGTTTTTGTTGTATGGGTCGTATATACTTTCGTGGTACATTTAGTAAAAAACTCCAGTTATTTTGACATTACAAACAGACACATTTATTTATTTGTGTGTATGTATAGATGAACGAACGGTATTTCCCAGGTAACATCTCGTGAAAAGCGACTATAATAAGTATAAATGACGCATACCAAATTCGTTTTGCATAAATAATATGATCAGTGGGTAGGGTTTTCTTTTTATTTAAATATGATTCAGGATTTCTGTTTAAGGGGTATTTGTGCCTACCATTTGTAGCTCCCCAAATTATTTCAATAACGCTATTCAACTCCAAATACCATGCTGAAAATCTTGACATTAATATTTCTAAGAATTTAACAACAGATCTCTCAATAATTACCTAGGTACCCAATTTGATTTCGTCATTCACCTTTTAACTTCTTCGAATTGCTATACAAACTGGGCTAAAAGCAATATTCTTAGTACTAGCCAGTATTTGTACAGGGTCGAAAGGCATTTAACATTCGAGCCAGGGTTGTCACAAAGGGTCTGTGATCGGCTAGGGCTGGCACACTGTTTGCTCTGTGTCTCAAATAATTGACCGGTTCTCAATAATTTGATTACATCCGCAGATACTAAGCGAGCTTCGTTTGTTTTGTATTGTTACTTGAATTTAATTTGACTATTGTTTTAAGAGGTCGTTCACGTAGCTGTTTGAAGGTCGTATTGTATGACATGTATGGGGCTAGTTCAAAGTTACCAATGTGAATTGATTTTGTTTAAACGTTTTTGATGGAAACTTATTTGATTTCAATTCTGAAACTTTCTCAATACCTCAGTCATTGAAGAAGCGATAGCTCACCAGCTCGAATGCTGGGGCTTTGAATTCACGACTTCGCACTATGACTTCGCATTATTGTGCTCACACGAAAATGAGCAGTCGTCAGTTCAAAGTCTGATAGTTGCATTACAGAGGTTCATAAGTTAACTATACTAGTGTTTTAACAATAAAAGTGACGACAACCGTTCTCGGACTACACAGAACACGCAGAAATATTAACCATACGAAATAAAACAAACTATTCTGATAGCACACTATTTCGCGAAACGATTCGGTAACATTAAGTGTGGTTCGGCACGGGAAGGCTGGTATCCGTAATACTATTTTATCGAACGTTGCAAGAATCCCCAATGAGCTAGTATTGACTTTTTGAACGCAGAATTATGAAGAGCTCGCGGCCTCCTGTTAATCTTATTTGAGATCATCTTTACAAGATGTAGGGCTACTTTACAGACACTATTATGATAATAGCGTTTGAATTTCTAAGAAAAGAACGGTATACTTAGGATAAGAAAAATATCAGTATTCTATTCTTTACAAAAAAAAAAGAACGTAAGAAATATTCTCTGTGCCTCTTTACGAATTATTATCAATATTTTCTCATCATTTTTACAACAAAAAGTGTTGTCCTCAATTTTATGGAGAGAACATTGAAAACGTTATCGAAAATGGCCGAACACTTTCCGAAAAAAATATTGGACGACACAATCGTTTAGGTCCGCGGACAATGCCGATAATTGTCCGCATTATAACAGTCGTACCCGGCCCACGTTACGGACAAATTATTTTCAATACCGCCATACATCAACGGACAACTGCCGGAAAAAAGGGAAGAGAGGAAAATCTAAAAAAGGCAATCAATGGAAAAAGTAAGTGTCCGAGATAACAGGCGTTGAGAATTGAAGTCACGTCCCCGTTGCGTCCCCGCTGCGTCCACGGCACGGCACACACATAAATAACCCTAATGATATCCGATTGTGTTCAGTTTGCGATGCGACAAAAAAATCGTACGAAAAACTCGTACGGGACGTTATTGCTAAATATAACGTTGTTGTTAATAAAATATTATTGTGGTGTACACGCATTTGCGCTCCCCCCGGATTTGTAAGCGTCGATGCTTCCTCGTTAATATTTATGGGTTACTCGATACGTTTGCGGATTGAATAAAAAGTGTATGATTTTTCTGACAAATTTTTAATCATATCTGGAAAGCAGCAATATCGTGTTATGCCATTTTCAGGTTACTGGTTTACTTAGATCTACAATGTTATTGATTTTACTGGAATATTTGTTTTATCACTGCAGTCTCATACTGATTATCTACCCTATTGTTCAAGTTTTGAGATCGTAACTGGTATTCGGGCTCTTATTCAACGAGCATTTTAACACTGTCGAAACGTTTAAAAATAAAATCATTATCATAATCACCATATATATTTTTCCCCAGTCAGTCAGTCAGTCAGCCAGTCTATTGGAAAAAGCAGGCTTTTCCCAATAGACTGGCACTAGGGAAAAAAAACTATTTAGTCCGTCAGTCAGATAATAAAAAATAGACACGTATTTTTTGCTTGTATCATATTAATAAAAAATGGTTTAGATAAAATGCATTAAAATTGGGTGTGGGAGTTTGCTACGTCACAAGTCTGTATAAAATCTACCGAAGAGTGACGTCATGTGACACTTTAACTCAATGCATTGCCGTAATCTTTTGATTACGTAAAATAATTAAAATACGTCTCCAATATGTTTTTATAATCTATCTGACGAACAAAATAATTTGTTTTCCTAATCCCTATTATGTTGGGGTTGGTTCCCGTCTAACCGGATGCAGCTGAATACCAGTATTTTACATGGAGCGACTGTCTATCTGGCTTCTACAATCCAGTTACTGGGTAACACGCACCTCTTGGTAAGACTGGTTGTCAGACTTTCGGGCTTCTGATGATGGTCACAGATCTACAAATGACAGCAGGGATCAACGGCTTAACACGCTTGCCGAGAAACGGAGGGGTTTTGGTATGTTAACATTATGGTCACCCATCCACGGACCAAACGCGGCAAGCGTAACTTAACCTGATCAATTGACCTGTGCGGCTGTCATTACTTAGCCACAAGCCCAGTCGTTTAAAAATAAAATATACTAGAAAGACTAAAACCAGTTTAACTAACTGATTTCTATAATTTGAAACAAACATGACCTTATCTTATTTCGATCCTAAAATCACATTAAACTTTTATCTCCTTTATAGAAAGTTCCTTTTCTATGAAATCGTCGATGCGAACATCAAGAAACGCGACTGCATCAAGTGTCTGCCAGCTGTTAAATGGCGGCACGGCTGCATAATTGTTGTCATGCCAATATTCCGGCCACGTAGCAACAAGCCCGACTGATCGGCATAAATACCCTAATACCGGCCGTCTCTCAGTTTTAGCGGTAATTCGTTTTAATACCTACTCTTCAGTGGGATGACACTATAAGTTCAATGGTTTAATTGAATTTTGTGCGCAATTGCAATGTTGATAAAGGCCTCTTTACATGGAGAGAGATTTTCGGCAGTATTGTGATGAGAATAATTATACAGTTGGTACCTGGTCGACCGAGCGCTGCCTGTGTGAAAACAGATAAACATATCATCCAAGCATACCAAGGTTGTATCACATTCCCGACCGGCTTTGAAAACAGAGAAAATGAATTTTCCCAGATATGGGACCTAGCTAGATCGATTTTCCACCCCCGTCGTTAGAGCCGTTTTTGAGAACTGATATGTCGGAAATACGTTACTGAGTGGACTAATCGGGACGCCAGCACCACCTAGCGGTGCTCGACAGAGTCTACGACATAACGCTCGGACCGGCTGGAGCTAAGCAGACTTCGTGGGTGGCGGTCAAGCAGTGAAAACGTTTAGAAACTGTCGCACATTTCGAATAGTCGTGTCATGTACCGTGTGTGAAATTCTAGTGTGATTAATTTGAAAGTAAATTATAATAATATAGGATAAGCGATATTTAGGCAAATTATCATGTGTTTAAGGCGTTTTTCCATTATAAGCGAACGTCGCGCGAAAAAATGATCGCAGAGACTGCGGCGAGCACGGCGTTTGCTTTGGTCGGTCAGTCAGAAAGATGAGTATGAAGACAGCGCCTAATACATTTCACCCATCATCGATGTTTTTGGATGTTTGTTTGTTGTCATTTGCCAGTGTCGTAACTTAGATTATGCAATGTAAATTACCTTTCGTCCCTGGCCCTGACATCAAGCAAGTAGATGAAATTGTCAAACTTCTACTGCTTGAATACGAGGCTTTGGCTACTTTGTATGTGTATTTTAAGTATTTTTTTGTAATGTGCGTTTTGTTTGTGCAGAATATACAAATTTTCTTTCTTTTCTTTCTTTCTTTCTTTTCCTTCTTTTCTTTCCTTTTCTTTCCTTCTTTTCTTTCCTTTCTTTTATTTATTTTCCTTCTTTTCTTTCTTTTCTTTCTTTTCTTTCTTTTCTTTCTTTTCTTTCTTTTCTTTCTTTTCTTTCTTTTCTTTCTTTTCTTTCTTTTCTTTCTTTTCTTTCTTCTTTTTTTCTTTCTATCGAGGCAAAAAATCTCCCAGTGTAAAGTGATCCGCAGGGCTATTACCTATCTTGCAGAAGCAATGCGATAGCGATCATTTGTTTCATTTTGACAGTTCAACAACATTCAATGCGATAATTTTATTACGTTGCAGAGCAGAATTAAATTTCGAACTTATGAAGCAATGGATTAGTAATCTGTTTCAAAACGATTGATTGTGTATTACGTAATTAGGGTACCGGTATATAAACCGTTTAATAAAATTGTTGCACTGTGTGTAATGAGTGTGTTTCTTTAGTGCAATTTCCAGAATAGTAGAAAACGGTACACACTCATAAAAACATGAATGTCATTCATAATACATAGTCACGTTAAGAAAAATATTTTCTCTGCAGCCGCATCGTCATGAAACATTGTTTCCGTTTTATTTCAACGTAATTTACAAGCCCAAAGGAGAATTTATATTTCTTAAAAGAACAATAAAAAAATAGAAATAGCTTACTATCCTCGGAACACAAAAACTCACCTGGTGCTGACATTTTATTATTTTCAGTTTATATTTCTTTTTGTTAACTAAGAATCCGAGGCGCTGTTCCTTCCTGAAGTTGCTTGTGGCACTATAAATTCATGGAGATTCCTACTATTCAGAAGTCGGAGCTTGGTGGAATTTCTGCTTAAGGCCCCGTTCACGGCCAGGAGCGATGCGAATTGCGTAAAGCGACACGCGCGTTCTTCACCTGTCCCCGTCAGTCGTTCCGCTAGTCGCGTCATCGTGACTCGTGGCATACTCTAGACTCTCTAACTATATTTCATTTGTTTTCTCCGCATCCGCTGTCACAAGACGGGCGTCGCTTGAGCGTATAGCTCGTGGCCACGGGGCATAACCGTGGCCACTTCGTTAGCTAAGACGAGATTCGTAATAAAGTTTTTCTTCACTTAATTTTATTGCTTGGCCCGGTTACTTCTTTGTAAGAAATGAATGCCCTGGAAGTAGGCGCTGGTTAGCAAAAGTGGCCAATTATATTATACAGAGAAATTATTCGTTTTGTACGTTTCCGCTACCGCTATTTTTGGAGGATTTTCATATTTATTTCAGCATCAGTGAGTGAATGTCAAATTAATTTTCAGAGGATTTTGTCTATTTCTGTTTCTTTTAGTTTGGACCTGCAGTGATTTCTTAAAACAAATTTACAACTTATAACCTACAGGCGTACGTACGTTTGACGTACGATTAACCTATTTTTAATTTTATATAAGCTATTATGATGTCATAATAGGTTATATAAAATTAAAAATAAGTTAATCAAATTGAAATATATAGGGTTTTAGGATGATTGCTCAGCATGTTATCTACTGTAATGGATTATGCTAATAAGTTTAGTAAAATGATGCGTATGAATATAATTATAACTGTTTTGCTAAAAGGGATTAAAATTAGATGCTGAAAGTACACCCAGACTAATATGAAACTAATTTTGTGTATATTATTATTTAATATTTAATCGAATATAACTGAACGTAGATGGAAAATTCATTACAAAATATCAAAATTAATTTTGATATCAAGATTCACATTCTGATTGACCGTATATTACGCAATTAGGGTACTGGATAAGGTCAGAAAAGTTTTTATCCATTTTAGGATAATTTCTGATGTCCACGTGGGCGCAGCCGCATTCAAAAGCTTGTATTAAATAACAGAATGGCTGTGCACAGACCTGAGTCAAGACTGTCTTCAATAAGACAATGATCTGTGCTGTTATGGAATTTGTTGCGCCACTTTTTCTTCCCAGCTAAAACACTAGGAAATGGTAAAGGGCGGGTGTTTTTGGCCCCAAAAACGCCCGCCCATCCTTCACTACTTCCTTGTGCTGTCTTATGTAATTTTGATATTCGAAAACTGCTGATTCTCAGCCTAGTTTGAATAAATGTCTTTTATATTTTGATTTTTTTAAAATTTTGTTTTTTGAAAATGATGACGGCGCGCACGCAGTTGGTCATCAGTTTTCGGTACAGATATACACTTCTGCCTAACCCTTCGAGGTTTACACACGTGATGTTATGTTATGTAAAAATACCTGGGCTGCAACGTCAGTCAGGGCAAGATTCATGCATTCACGCACGTGAACCTTATTCTTTTGTAAAAGAAATGTTCATATTACTGTAAGCGAATGTGAGCAAGCATTTCATACGAATGTTAACAATATGAGGATTACAACTGCTAAAGCGCAGCCACTGTCAGACTGCATAGAAAAGAAAGAGAAGCGTGAAGACACAACGCAGGTAATTTATTGCAAAATATGATGCAATTATCTATTTTTTAAAAATCTATTGATTGAACTAAAAAAGGAAAACACTATTACGTTAATAAATGTTGCTTGTAGAATAAACTGAAAAAAAAATCAGAATGATTGCATGCATATTAATATGATTTTTAATCGTTAAAAGAATATTTTAGAGGCGTTTTCGTTTTTTTTCTATTTATCAATATTTAGTTGTATTATGTTTTCAACACACTATCTTCCTAGCATATATCGGGAAAAATATCATATGTTTTCCTGATTTTGTTTACTGCAGTGGATCATATACTTTTAGGTAATATAAAACCTGCGTTTAGGCACGTTCCGGTCCTGTAGTCCCCTCAATGTTTTACGAATAAAGTTCACATGCGTATGAAACGCCTACTTTACTGAATAAAGTAAAGCCAAACTGCAGTAAGAAAATGTTAGCCAGACTAATTGCCCTAGAATAGATTATCGTCTATAAAAAAATAGCCGGAGCCTCTTATATCACCTATTATAGCTTAGCTTGAGAGATTATCTGTAAACCTTGTATCACACTGAAAACTGAGATGTAGTTAGTTGTGCATCTATAGCATCAAACAGTCTGTGGTGGCATCTACAACGCCACATGCGAACTAAGCATCGAATACCTGACGTCACACAAATCCTGCATCGCGCAAGCATAGTTTACCCGGTGATCAGCATATATATAACTTCCCGACATCAATTGTCAGGCAGTTGCCCACCAGACACGACACCAGTCGGGGGATCCTCCCTTTTCTATAGAGGATGAGTGAACTTTACACCCTGTTCCGCATACCTCTAAGTATATTCTGTAAAAGTCTTCTTTACAGGCTTAGGTGAAGTGATCTTCGAGTGAGCTGTCAGTCATTGTCACTATTGGCAGCTGACTTCACCTAACTGCTCATCGTGAGATTTTAACAGCATAGACCGGTAGTATTACGAATCTTTACATAATATCCATCAGTAATGGCACAATATCAGTGGCCATCGATTGAGGACAGCCGGCACGTCTGCCATACAATTACCTCCGGCACATATATCATTTGTATTCGAAACCTGTTATCACGGCCATCATTACTGAGCTAAATTCAACCGTTTCATGAAATACTATTAAATACAATTTCATATTACACTGATTATGTTATTTGTGAGTTTGGTCTGTGCTAGTGACAAAGTATATGTAAAAAGTACATTTTTATGTATATATGAGTGTTTTTTTAAACAATATCTTCATTTTTATTACTTAAATTGGGACCATATTGACGCCAAGGCTAGCGTAGCGGCAACCTGCTACGCGGTGTCTACGACAGCGCGCAGCGTAGCAAGGAACGATTGAGTGCTACGGCGTAGCACCTCTACAACAAAATGTTTTCATGAAACTTATTTCAAAATAATATTGTACTCTATTATAAATAATAATGTACGTAATCCATAAGAATTCTTTACGTTAATATTGTTGACATCTGTTAAGCTTTTCATAGAATTTACTGTTTCACATGACGTTCTATTTTTATTCAATTTCAAGAATATGACGATATATTTTGTAGCTTGAGATTGATATACTGTTTTTCTTAGATTTTTTGTATGTTTTCTAAATGATTCCAAAGCACCAAACTAACAGCTCAAAGATAGCGATTTACCCGCAACCAAAAAAACAAACCACAGCAACCATCGATCAACCCTCACCTCGCTGCAGGTACATCGCATAATTCAAAAGAAAATTCGGATTAAAAATCGCCAAGGGAGAGTGCTTGAATTTATTTTTCACACGGCGAAATTGCCGCCGGTCGCTCTTCCTTCCTCCTAGAGATATAAATAGCATGAAAGTCGGCAAGCCACCTCGATTTCATGAATTTTTGTGGCTTCATATTTTGTGACAAATAGTTAGCGGGATGCGGCGCGCGGAGGGTTGAAATTGCCTCCATATAAAGCACGCACGAAGCCACACTGCATCGAATTTGTCCGTGTATGCATTTTTAAATGAAATATTGACGCGAGTTTTGAAGAAATAAATTTAAATGATGCGTTGTTCGTGTTAGGTGCAATTTTGACGTGAATTGTTCATGGTTTTGACGTTTTTTGGCCAGATTTGGGTTACGGAGGTTAACAGCAGTTGCTGTTGTTGGATTAATTAAACATTCAAACAAAAATAGATGGGAAATAAAAGTTAGTAGGATGGCGTTCCGCTTCTAAATGTTACTTTAATCAAAGTTTACAAAACAGCAGTACATTCTGAACACCATTCATAAAAAAAAAACTCAGTAAGTAGAAATATTCAAGCAATATGCAACAAAAGCAACCCAGTACTGTACCAGTTACTGCAACAAACAAAAAAACCCGTTACCACACAACATTACCGCCAACACTCAAAACCGATTAAAAGCAAGTCTCACATTCATTCTGCAACACAAACAAAAGAACGTCACAAACTCCGCTCACTCAATCCGTGTGAACTATAAACAAAGCTTCGTTCCTTGCAAAATATTTCATTCAGTCACTCTTTCGCTCGCTCATTACCGTTCAGTGACGTCACATGACATTTTTTTCGACACTTATAAGCATTTATCATGCTTTATCTTCGGGGTGTGTTCACAAACATCCGGCTGCAGATTACAGAGTCGGATAAGAATGATTACGGATGTGTAATGAGTTGTGACGATAGAATTACTTGGCTGTCAGCAAGTATACTTTGTATCGTATCTTTGTTGTTAATTAGCTGTTTTGTCTAAGGCAAGAAAAATAAAACAAACGTAGCTATTAGTAATGATAAATAGACGTAAAAATACAGGTTGTCTCATCGGTAAATTTTGAACTCTCACGCCCCTAGCCGCCGCAGGAGACGCCCTGGGCGTCGGGAAACCCGAGCCGATTTCCAGCCACCGTAGGCGCGGGCTTGCGGACGGAGAGCAATGGGTAGCTCGTCGTCCGATAAGGACCAGGCCCGGGGTCGACGGCGCGTTGTGTTCCACGCGTGCCTGAAAGAGATGTCAGCACAACTGACTGGGTCCGTTAGGGCCGATGCCTGCCGGGGTTGCGAGAAATTCCGACATGGATACCGTGGCCCCTGGCAACATACAAGTAACTGAAGGGAACACGTCTGACACGGTCAAGTTATTGATGATTGTTAGTGAAGTTTTCCAAACCAAAAAAAAAAAAGCTGTTTCGGTTTTTCGTATTTGATTATTATATTAGTACATGGTTGACCGAACTCTGCTCGGGTGAATATAGAGAGATCGAATTTTCTCAGATATTATAAGATCTAGCTAGATCGATTTTTCACCCCCGTAAACGCCGTAACGTATTATTACAACTATTGCTGATTTAATAGTTAAGGATTATGCAAACTCGTTTATCAATTTGTTTTTAATTTAAGACGGCATAAAGTTTTGATATTCATCAGAATTATCAACACTATTATCATGGGTTTTTGTTAAGCAAATAGCTCGAAGTTTTTCTATTCATAACACTTATTTTCCACAACAGGCCAAAAATCATCGCAAGTAGAGAGATATCAACAGAGCAAACGACTGAAGACCCCTCTCCGTGCCTCTGAAAGCACGTTAAACCGTTGGTCCCGGCTGTCATTCGTAAATCTTTAACAGTCGTTACGGGTCGTCAGAAGCCCAAAAGTCTGACCACCACTCTTACCAAGTGTTACTGTTACCCAGTAACTGGGTTGTGGAAGTCAGATAGGCAATCACTCCATGTAAAATACTGGTATTCAGCTGCATCCGGTTAGACTGGAAGCCGACCCCAACATAGTTGTGAAAAGGCTAGGCAGATTGATTGAGCGTGTGTAGAAATGAAATAAATGTTTTCGTCTATTTACTATCTAGCTCCTAAAATGTTAAACACGTCAGAACTTTATGTCACCCACGGGATGTTTTGTTAGAATGATGACACCACATAATGTCCATTACAATAACATATTGTTTGTAATGTAATTCACAGTAAAATGGTCATAATGTATGTCAGAGTTAATGTTGTTTTATTTATTGTGAACGATCTAATGGCTTTGTTTAGTTATGATTTTATGAGTACGTAATGAGATAATGAGGCATATTTTTCATGGGTTAGGCTTAATGAACATCTTATTTAGTTAACCTCAAATCCGTTACGTCGAAATTAAAATAAATCAACGTCATAATCCGTCGTTGTCTTAGCAGACGTAATGTGGGACGCTTCCCAGCTAGATGGACCGACGAATTTAAAAAGGTGGCTGGGACCTGGGACAGACTAGATGCAGAAGGAGGACAGGGTGTTATGGCGCAGCCTGGCAGAAGCTTATATCTAGAAGTGGACTGCGATAGACTGAGTTGAACGTCATTATATAAAGATCTCAGATTCACGTCAAGGTGCTTTAAAAAATGGACTCATGCCGGTACCCGACTTCAAATATCGAGATTACAATCATATTATCATTCTGATTGGCTACTACAGAACACTCTCAATGTTATTAAATCTTCAACTCCCATAAAAATATATTATATCTAGGACAAAAACAAACAGCAATACATCTACTCACCGTACTAAATCATCAAAAGCGAGACATTTACATAACTTACTAGCGTCATCCTGTATAAGGTACATTCGGCCCCGCATCCACAGACTAGGGAAGGTAATATGGCAACACGTGTCAAAGAGTACCCCTGCTAGTCTATGGGCATACCGTTTTTCTGCAGGTATATCAGCTAAGATATTTTGAGTGTGTATAAAAATGTGGCTTTTGTATGCGAATATGATTTTTGTTTTGATAAAAATGATGAGTATTTCGTCTAGATCGTCTAGGTAGACCTACGACTGGTTTATTTTTATTTTGTAGGCTTGTGAATTAGATTTAAATTATTTAATACTGTGAATCGAGTATTGCCTGTTTATATAAATTACATAGAAATGTGCAATTAGTTTAGTCGTTACACTGAAATAAACATAGGAATTATTATTTCGTGTCATGTATAGAGTCAACAAACATTAATTGGTGATTACGGTTGAATTATATTGCGATGACCCATAAACACATCGTTGAACATACTAACATAATGATAACACGTATGCTAGTGTAAAGCCACCCTCCCCTGCCTACCCTGATTTACAAATCGTATGCACCCACCGCAGCAGTGGTAGCCCAGTGTTAGCGGTCGTACGTTCGAACCCAAGCATGCGCTTTACTTTGTGTAAATAATTTCATCACCACTGCTCTCAAAACGGTGAGAAAACCGGCATGTCCTAGAACCAAAAATTCGAACACATGTGACAAGTACAAAACCGCACCGAGCCCTCGTGGCAACGCGAGGTTATAGCCCACTTCCTCTCGAAAAGAGGAGGCCTGTGTCCCAGCAGTCGGAACATTAAGAGACTGATTAGTGATTATGCAATGCTGAACCAACCGCGTTCCTACTAAAATTGTTCACTTTTCCAGTAAAAGAAATGAATGGTATATAAAGTATACACTGGTTCATATACTTTCTCTGAATAACACTCAAGACTGGAAATAGTAAGGTATTGAGAAACTGCGAACACGTGCCGATAATTGCCGGAGTGAACTACCTACACGGAGCAACAACTTTTATACCGCTTCAAGACACGTGCCAGAAAATTTCAAACTTTGTTTCAAGGACTTAGAGTTGGAAATTGCATGTGGTTTACCGTCAAATAGTTATAAGCTGAGTATTATAGCTGGTATTGCTGTGTGTACAGAAATATGGGTCGGGTCTCACTGATGGCGATGGTAATTATGGTAAACTAGTTTTTAAATTCAGCTTCGTGATTTGTTTTAGGACGAGTTTGGGAATTTCTTTACAGTTTTGGTTAAATGACTTTACTACAGCAATAGATATTTGTTTGCGGTCATTCTTATGTGCATATTCTAAGTTCTCTGTACTTTTTTTTTTTTTTTTTTTTTTATTGTTTATTATTCAAAACAAAATACAGTTTACATGCACTTTACTAAACATACCACACAAACCATCGCGGGTTTAACAGCGGTATGGCCAGACACGGCAACTCGGTGCCACTACATTTAACTTATATATAAGTATTAACAATTAGGTAGGTAGGTACAGACGCCAGCGCATCAACCCACCCCAATCTGCCAAACTTACCCAACTAACATTGAACCTTATCCTTTAGCGATAAAGTTGAAAATCCATTAAAGAGTCTCGTACTTGAACAGGGTTCGCTGTTCTTGTCGATTTGGTTAACAATGTCTCCTGATGAATAAAGCCGTAAATAAATCATTAACATGAATATTAGTTTATAAATAAATAAACGTTAACTTAAATAATTATGATTGGACTATTGAACTAGGAAAAAAAAAGAAAAATTGTTTACTAGAAAATTGACTGCTATACTATTAAATTAATGTTATTTACATAACACATATCATAATATCACGCCTACAGTCAAGCCAAAGGGTTAGGCAGAGGTGTATCTATAGCAGGTATACCCACATTTAGCCTGTTCCATGTAATAGAGGGCGAGCCTATTGCCATCAACCGGACACAAATCCAGACTCCGGGCTGCTACTAAGAAATTCCTGATGGAAAAACCGAAAAAGTTTTGCTTATTGCAAAAATAATAATTACTATAAATGCCCAAAACTTGTCATTATTATTCAGCGGTTCTCAAATTTTTTTGGCGACGGAACCCTTTTTGTAAACTAAATATTTGACGGAGCCCTAAAATAATCAAAACCTGGTTTTATCTGTATACATTAACATTTGCATCTAATGTGCGAGATGAAATAGATTTTACTCTTCATCGATTGTTTGATGTCAGGCTTGATTGTAGAGAGTTGAAGTTGCATGTCAGGTTCGGCATCCACTATATTGCGGTATTTCTTTTTATAAGTTGAGTTGAGATTTCTGTTTTGCATAAGTTGAGTTGAGATTCCTGTTTTGCACAGTTTGTAACTCTGGTCTAAGTTCAAATAGCCTTGTTAAAGATTTACGCCGCGATATCCATCTCACTTCTGTATGGAGAAGTAGTATTTTATGTTTGCTGCTATAATCTTCAGATTGCAGTAGATAAGTTTTGATGAAATTCATTATTTTTACCGCTTCCTCAAAAACTAATTTAAGAGTTGGTGGCATTTTAATTAATCGCTGTTTTTGCAGATGTTACATGTTCTACTGAATCCACGTTACAATTCATTTGACGTAGGGGCAGTATCACGAATAAAAAGTAAAGCGCCTTTTAATTTCCATTGTATCCTGCATATGCCAAATCTAAAATTAGTTCCTGAGGAAGCTGGGTTCTGCAAAGACTCTGCTGGGCTGGTGTCTGTGGAGGCTCCGCGAAAATACTGGTCACAATGAGCATGTTTTTCGCGGAGCCCCCACTCGAAACTTGGTGGAGCCCAGGGGCTCCGTGGAGCACACTTTGAGTAACACTGGTCTAAAGTCGTGAACGAGATAAATAAGACTAGGATGGAATATTATAATGCAAGACTTCTCTGTTGACCTGCCATAAGACAGTTGCCATTTCATATTGTTCTTTTAAATCTACTGGCATACTTAGGTATCATCATCACCATCATTTCAGACCTGCATCGCCCACTGCTGGCTTCCCCTTTCGTCTGCCATACATTCCGGGCGTCCCCAATCCAGGTGTAATACTAGGTAGAAAAGATTTTTTTTGTAGAAACTCAATACAAAATTATTTTAGCGGATGTCCTCTACCATTAGGACCACACCCTAAAGCAAGCGCTTAAGTAGTGTTTCTTAGAATTACCTTTTGTAAAGTTGGATACCAAAAAGTTGTTTTCAAAAGTTTTTCATAGTATTTTCTTTTTACACATTTTCATGATTTTAGTTCCAAAGAAATCTGTATAAAGAAAGCACGTCCTATATACTGACATAAAACGTTTGATCTTTGAAAACGAACTCTTGATATTCAAAGGATTTTTAGATAAAATTGGTACAGTTTGACTTTATCAATGTTGAAATTAGACTCATAATTTTATCTTTCACTTACAAAATGTAGGGGGAAAGTAGCTTGTGTCAGTGGAAAATTCAAAGGTTGGTACAATTTTTTTAACGCATTAGAAGGGCGCCGGCCTCACAAAGTCATTTCCTTCAAAGAATATTGTTAGCTAAAGAAAAAATTATACATTTCGCTGTGTCTGAGAAAAACCTTTTTTACAAAAGCTCTATAGTCCGTTCCACTATGAAACCGATAGATAAGAACCGTACAGAGTTCGGGATTAACACCCTTAAGATAAAGTGTGGCGATCCCAACCAGCCATCAGTTACACTGAAACATGTTTAGGATTGAATAAAGCTTTCGCCTTTGAAAAAAATACCTATTGAAGTAACGAACCATTGATCCGTTATTTGAATAGCGATGGACTCTTGTAAACCCAAAAAATATGCTCATATTTATTCAAGCATACTGCTTACAGAATCTTACGCAATAAGCTTCGGGTATAGAGGTAGCCCGAGAGGTTATTTACAATATAAACCTGAAGAAGACCAATTTCAATGTGCTTAATTTGGTGCTTAAAGTTCGCTGCTACGTGGGCTCAGTACGGGTGTAAATTTACATGAGACACTTCCATTAGAGTTGTAAGTCTCCAGTTTAATTTACCAGTTGGACGCTTCGATCGACCGTTTTCGCCTTCAAAAGTAAAAGCGGACATATTTCTTGACTGCGTTTATAATCCCGCCGGCAACACTAGCCCGCTAACGAAGTTAGTTCTAAGGTAAAGTTTTAATTGCTCTCTGGCAAATCTCAGTTTATCTTTTCGCGGTCTCTAGGAAACAGCTTTGTTGACTATAAATTCAATTTGAGCGAGGCGGAAAAGATTACTGCTTTGTTTATAGGAGAGGGACATTATTGAAGAAACAATTCTTGAAATAGTTGAGAGTGGAGGTTACTGTCTTGTGTCACGCTACCGTCTTATGTCAATCAATCTACCTAGCCTTTTCCCAACTATGTTGGGGTCGGCTTCCAGTCTAACCGGATGCAGCTGAATACTAGTATTTTACATGAAGCGACTGCCTATCTGACCTCCACAACCCAGTTACTGGGTAACAAACCCCTTGGTAAGACTGCTTGCAAGACTTCTGACGACCCGTAACGACCGTCAAAGATCCACGAATGACAGCCGGGACCAACGGCTAACTTGTATTCCGAGGCACGGAGTAGTCTCGGTATTTAAAGATGTTCACCCATCCACAGACCAACCATGGCAAGCGTAGCTTAACCTGATGGATCGACCAGTGCGGCTGTTATTACTAAGCCACGAGCTCCTCGCTACCGTCTTATGTAAAGTAGTTAAAGTGTGTGTAAGCGGGAGAGGCAGTAGGCACCTTGTCGAGTGGAAACTGTCACAAGTGCCTTACTTTCAATCTCATGAAACGGAGGATGGAAAATTTCGTTTAATAATTTAAGGCCGCGACAGGCCCTTAAACGTCGTCTGCCGGTTTTATCACCTGAGAGTCACGTAGGCGACCCGCGCCGTTACTTCAGCGTGGCTAATGAATTCTTACCTTGTTTACAATAAACCAAAAAGCTTTTATGAAGCTCATTCATTAAAGGAATCTGTGGATTATGCGTGAAGCCGCGCTAAGAACGTGACTTTTGAGATTTTCAACAAATTGATTCTGGTGTGCTTCGATAAAACCTTACAAGCTAAGGGTTAGAACAGTTTTATGCGCGCTGTAAAATTATAGAGCGATGTTTACACGCTTTCTTAAGGCGCCGATAAATGGCTCGTATAGTAAACGTATGCAAATTGAAATTTAATGCCTTTTACATGTTTCTTTTTTAAGCAGGTTTCATGTTCACGGTTTCATGCTTACAGGTAGTACTTTTCAATTTACTAATTCAACCTATCGCATAAAATTGCTAAACAGAGTTTACCTAAGTAGAAAGATAACTTTACAGACATTTGCGAAACACAAACAGAACGTAGGTAAGATGGTTAAATGAAATTTAAAGAAGGTTTTTGTATACGAAAATGGATGCGGAAGCCAGTAGACCGTGTCGTGTAGTGCATCATGAGAAGAACTCCCCTTACCATTATTAATTGCTCACATTATACAAACGATAACAAAGGAAACGTAATACACATAATACAAGCTAATGATCGTCTCTTAACATGACAAGACAAACATGTAGATGACGCAGAACTAGCATAGTCCGCAAAAAAATATCCATTGTTTTATTGTAACACTAAATTCCACTTGAAATAAGATTAGACATTATACTAAACTTTTTTTACAGTCCGTGCAACCGTTTTTGACCTCTATTGCGTTGTTGGCATGACAAATGGCAGGTGCAGTAAACAGTTAGTTTTGTAACCACTTTTTTGCTTTTGCCATCCTTATGCCTAGAAGTTGTTGAAGTTGTTATGTATTTCTAGAAGTTAGAATCGGTTGACCGGACTGTAAAAAAGGTTTGTTTAAATGTCAAATCTTATTTCAAATGGATTATAGGTTCTGCCTGCGACTTCGTTTGCGTGAAATTTCTTGTTCCCCTGAACCATCGCGTCGCATCGCATTGCCTGCCCGCGCTAATACTTCGTTTTTGCTTAACTTTATTGCTGACTTTTACTTCTTTTTGCTCGGCTCCTACGGACCCTAGCCTGATGTTAAATAGCCTTTAGGCTTCCTAAGAATTGGGCTATAAACGGAAAAAAGATGTTTTCAGATCCGACTGGTAGATCCAGATATTAGCGCGTTCAAACCAACAAACAAAAAAACAAACTTCAGCATTATTATAGAAAATATTTCATAATAAAATAAGATAAATTCATCCGGCAGAGGTACCGTATCCGGCCGGGTGGTTGCCGGGTGGTCGCCGAGCGTACGCCGGGTGCTCGCCGGAGGGCTACCGTCGGCCACTGTCAAGAGAGACCTTATCTAAACTCCCACCGAGTAACACCGAGCTATGAAGATTTAGAGTGGGTTGAGGACGTCATTTATTAGGTTTTAATATGGAAAATCAGCATGGCCATGATGATGATATTAAATTGCTGGAACTAAAAATATGATATTAATAGTAATGATACCATGATGATGCCGGGGTTGGTCAGTGGGTGGGTGACCATCTTCATATACCGAGACTCCTCCGTGCCTCGGAAAGCACGTTAAGCCGTTGGTCCCGGCCGTCATTTTGGATCTTTGACAGTCGTTACGAGTCGTCAGAAGCCCGAAAGTCTGACACCAGTCTTACCAAGAGGTATCGTATTACCCAGTAACTGGGTTGTGGAGGTCAGATAGGCAGTCGCTCCATGTAAAATATTGGTATTCAGCTGCAACCGGTAGGACTGGAATCCGACCCCAAGATAGTTGGGAAAAAGGCTAGCAACATTGATATAATAGTAATGATTTAGGATTTATCCATTTTGTGATCAGTTAAAACATGATGAGACCATAATTATATTTTATTTGAAACAAAAGTAGTTATATGCTGGTTGTTGCCAGATTTCGAAACCCATTAGATAGTTTAAAACAACGCAGTTGCATAGACAGACACAAAAAGCGATTTTAAACTATCTATCTTTACTTGTAGGTACTAATATACTAATAATAAAGCTGAAGAGTTTGTTTGTCTGTTTGAACGCGGTTATCTCTGGAACTACCAGGTGGATTTGAAAAGTTCTTTTTGCATTGGATAGCCCAATTTTTGAGGAAGGTTAATAGCTATTTAACATCACGCTACGACCGTGGAGCCGAATAAAACAAAAAAAAGTTAGTAAGAACGGTACGTGAACCTGAAATTTTACGAGGATGGAGTCTCGGGCAGAAGATAGCCTACTATGTACTCTACTATGTGTGACAAATTCAGAATAAAATATTGTAGTCCGTAATATGTCATTCTTTGTGGTTATTTTATACACAGATACTAGGAAAAATAAAGCCATAGAAGCTACTAACTACTCAAACTAATCTCTAAAGAAATCCATCTTTAGAAGACTCTCCCACACTCCTTTACCTTGGTGACCTTTTACCGAGACAGGTTCTCAATATTAATGAATGAATATGTCACCATATAATTATGGACTTCGTTAGTATATAGTTTATGTACCCTGCATTACCTGACCCCTCTTACAAAGAAGAAGAGCGGAAGAGGGGTCATGTCCGTTAGAATAAAAACTGTCGAAAAATTATGAACTGCGACAAAACATTTACAATTTAATGCATAGTTTTTCGATAATTTATTTATAATGCATGGGAAACCCACAAATTGTGAAGTAGTATCAAACTTGCTTGCGATAGCCTGCCTAGCTGCAAGCAACTTGAAAGTAGCGCTCACCAGCCGCTGTCACGGCACAGCTCGCTTATCTCGTTCGGCTTGCGCATATTTGGTCACGGTTCTAACCTAACCTAATTGTGGAAAACTTTATAACACACAGGCAGTTTATAATCTAACGAAAAAATACTAGACTATAAACTAATGATGCTCACAATCTTACGGTGACGTATACATGATATTGCTGCTAAATATTACTTTATAGCTAATCAATATTAACTAAATAGCTAGTAAATATTTCGACGGCCGAATTCTCAAACGCAACTGAATTTTACTTAAATTGCCGTGCATTCTTACGACCGTCACCGGTGACGACAGAATGACTTTAAAAAGGGTAAGTAATATATGGTATAATTACAAAATGACTAAAATTTACAAGATATAACAACTGAATCTATAATTTTATTTGATATAATCATCAGTTAATATAATAAACGATTGATATAATTTTAAAATAACTAATTTTCATAATCATAACATACATTTAATATAATATCGTTTGATATACCACTCAAAAGATATAAAACATATTTAGTCTAATATGTAATTTCTATCACAGTTAGTTACCTGAGTAGATACTGTAGATATACTTAACTGATTACCACCTGCCAAGATGGTCACTCGCTACGCTCGCTCGCCTTCGCGCGTTAATAGTCACTGTTCTAACCTAACCCCAATGGTTCACCAACAATAGAGGGGATCTGGCACTCGGCGGCCGCTGCCGCGGCACGCTCCCTACGGTCGCTCGCCTTCGCGCGTTAATGGTCACTGTTCTAACCTAACCTAACCCAAGTGGTTCACCAACAAGGGAGGAGATCTGGCACTCGGCGGCCGCTGCCGCGGCACGCTCCCTACGGTCGCTCGCCTTCGCGCGTTAATGGTCACTGTTCTAACCTAACCTAACCCAAATGTTTCACCAACAAGAGAGGGGGGATCTGGCCTGGCGTTAATGGTCACTGTTCTAACCTAACCTAACCCAAATGGTTCAACGCAAGAGAGGAGATCTGGCACTCGGCGGCCGCTGCCACGGCACGCTCCCTACGGTCGCTCGCCTTCGCGCGTTAATGGTCACTGTTCTAACCTAACCTAACCCAAATGGTTCACCAACCAGAGAGGAGATCTGGCACTCGGCGGCCGCTGCCGCGGCACGCTCCCTACGGTCGCTCGCCTTCGCGCGTTAATGGTCACTGTCCTAACCTAACCTAACCCAAATGGTTCACCAACAATAGAGGGGATCTGACGCTCGGGGGCCGCTCACGCAAGTTTTGTGTGTGTGTGCAGACCAGCCGCTGTGTGCAGTCATACCGACACTGGTTATTGTTATACCGTGAAGTTTTCTTAGAAATTGTATTGTTCGTGTCGTGTCGCGCTGGTCTGCAAAAGCCTTTAGCCTTCTAACCTAACCTATCCGAGTTGGATGGCTTTGAATCGGGGTGATAACCATAATAATGGTATCAATATATATTTTAAACGATAGACCTAATGATTTTCGATTAAATAAACGTTATATCCAATAACGTTATACGAAATAAGTTTTAGAGTATATAAATGTTATATGTAAAGAAATTATATCAACAGTTGGTATATCTCACGTTTATTATATCTTGTGAACGTTATTAAAATGAAAATATACCAAATAACTTTATATGATATGAGACGCACCCCTTTAAAAACGGTTTAAACTTCTGTGTTATTAGAGTCTGTTGGGGTAAGTTCGGCTAAAGACCTTAGTGAATTAATTTCTCTTCCGACGGTCGGGGCAGAATAAAATGGCGCAGAACACAATATTATCAGCATTTAAAATTAATGCAAAATTAGCCTAGAATTTGATTCGTACGGTCTTATCCCAGCGCCGAACTTACACCCAACATATGTATTTATGTTAGTGTTTCAAGAGAAATTAATACAGTTCAAAATACAGGTTCAGAATGGAAAAAAATAGATATTAAATTGTTCCGTAAATCCCAAAAACCCTTTGTTTTACACGAATAAATAAATCCGGAATACATTAAAATTGTGCCGTGCGCTCTACATTATTCATAGCTCTGGGGTATTCTGCTGACTCGAAACGGCTAAGTAAGAGTTGGCTGAATAAAATGTTAAGTACAATTAACTGGTCAAGTATCCAGACTAGTTTATACTGAGTGACTACTCAGTAGACTGAATGATTTAATTCATTTAGTACAAATTGAGTCAGACGGTAATAGTACTAACTCTTGAATGTGATGCATTTGAAATTGGGGGCTTGGTCCCGTCATCTTGATGCTCACTAAAATTCTGTAGGTAGATACTTATTTATGCGTATTAATTTGCTTTTGATAATATAAGCTCAATATTTATAGTGCACCCGACAACTTTAAAACTAATTTTGTCAAAATTTAATATTTCATGTCGCTTTCAGATAAGATTTATAGTATAAGTTATAAAAGTATTAGCTGAAAGTTTCATCAAAATAAATTTTGTTAAAAAAAAATAAAAAACAATTTACATCGATTTTGGCTCAGTTGGCAACTGAGCCAAAATCGATGAAAAATTATTATTTTCATGAATACTTTAAGTTAGTTATTTTGGATCTTAAGCTTTATTTAATATCTTAATTGCAATCTCGGTTTCCGACTCGCTTAAAATCGTCCTGCCGAGGTTTTTACAAAGATCAAATTTAATTACCGTTTCACCTTCAACCTGCTTTTACTTCAATTTATCCACATCGAATGGAAAAAGAGGTTTTTTATTTCGTTTTAAACTTGTTTTAATTTTGCTGTGATTGCTCGATTCTTTTTAAGTGCTTCGTCTTACTGGAGTGCCTGTTTTCATAGGAAACTGTTAACATTGACTGGTGTAAAAATTACGTATAATAATAATTTTATATTTTTTATAATTATTTTATAATATAATCACACGGAAACATATTCAATTAAAAAAACCATAAACTCTCTTACTCTGAGAAATTAATTGCATTGTTTTCGCAAATAAATCTCATACACGAAACAGTTAATCTCAAAAAACTCATCGATTCTCCCAATAAAATAGTGATGGGACACGCGACCGCAACGCGTGACAGAGCGCACTTAATTTAGTGACAGTGCACGATGTAAACACGGGCATACTATGTAATTTTGTTTTACTCTCGACCACTGATAAATTGGGTACGGAGGAAGCGCGGCCGCGGCGTACAGGCGACCAATATTTTTCATTACTATGCTAATTTCATTGTCCCAATAAAAGCGACGCCCCCACTCACCCGCAAAGAGGTTAGCTGTTTCACGAGCATTATTACTGTGTCCACTGAAAAATTTGAATTCGCTTTCCAAAAGGTCGGGCTGGGTTAATTTGAAATGCAACTGGGCATTTTTAGTTTTTCGCCGCGCCGACGCCGCTTGCTTTTAAATGTCGGGCAATAAAATTGTGTATTAGTGCATTTATTTAAGCTTTTCACGATTCGATAGTTTGAATAATAACATTTTCAAATTATATTTTTGTTTGAAAGTTTTACACTCGATGAGCGCTCGTTAGCATAGTTTACATGGCTATATTTTATTTTGGTCTCGCTTGTTACGTTTTACGAGGTATGTGCGATTCAATGATATCAACTGGTAACAAAGCTATTTGCAGCAACTTGAAATGCAAGTTACATCTACAAATTCACGGAGCATGGTCGGACAATCAGTTTAAACGAGGGTCATAATACCAGTAGTGCGGTATTATGGCGCACACAATCGCTTGAAATGATTCAATGGATCAGTGTCGGAGGTGTGGAGCGCCGAATTCCGCAGTGGGGTCACGTAGCCCTCGAGAGGTCTGGACCCCGAGGTATGCGCCCTGAAACACGTGTCATATTGCCCTTCCTTGGACGACAATACTTAATTCAATAGCTATTGAAATTTTCCGACATAGACCGTTGTGTGCTCCGGAATCTTATCAGCTTATTGGGGTGTACCGGCCCTCTATTTGTGTTGGAATAAAAATACCAGTTATGGTACAAATTACGATACATTTCCAAGAAACAATTCTGCAAGGTTGCCTCGTTGGCCTAGTGGTCGCAAGCGCTACTACTAAGCATGAGGTCCTGGAATTGAATCCCGGGTCGGGCAAAGTGTCATCTGAAATATCTCAGTAGCAGCCCGGAGTCTGAATTTGTGCCCAGTTGATGTAAATAGGTTCGTCCCCTATTACATGGGACTCAAAAATTACTGGCGAAAAGTGGTACTATACTACACTTCTACAGGTACACTTCTGCCCAACCCTTCGGAGAATACAGCCGTAATGTTATGTTATGTAATTCTGTAAGGATTATCGAGAAAATAATAATGCATCTCATATGGATTCCTACCACAGACCACTTTTATATTTATCTCTAAATATCATCAATATTTTTTCTACTAACAAAATCAATCGTATAGGTACAAAAAACAACAATACATCTCTAAAACGAGAACTCATAATCAAAAACCGTAATAATCAACGCTACACTGAAATAAAACAAATTCGGTGCGCTTTTTATGGGAAAATATATTTTCAATTCAACAGTACAATTTTGTTTGGCAAAAAACAGTGGAGTTAACATAGCTGAACGGCCACTGGTGTATTTGCAAGCAACCATTTTAATTTTTTGTGTTCACTTGAGTGTTTCTAATACTCGTACACTAAAAACTGAATTCTTTTTTGTTTGTTTTTCTGTAGATACAATCATTTTTTTGGATAACAACGATTTTCGTTTGGTTTTTGTATCAAAGGGTCTTTTAACACCATGTATATAGGTATACAGGGTGTATCAGAAAGGTGTGCTTGAAGTTAAAGGTGTAGTACAGACCATCAAACTTAACAACTTCTTCCATGAGATCTACATCTTAATTACTAAAACAATATCAATTACAGCCTTCGTTCCTTTGCGGAAATCCATTATAAAATACAATAGACCTAGGTAACTAATCCCCTTAACTATTCTTAAAGAGTCTAAAAGAACCCTGTAAGAAATCGACACGTGTTTCACCTCTCAATGAGGCATCCTCAGAATGACGATTGACTTGTTGCCGTGGCAACACGTCGTGTCCGGGTTCGCAACAAGTCCATCGTCTTTAAGAGAAGCACTAAGTCATAATATAACGATATTTTTTTAAATTTAGAAGGTAAGAACGCGCCTATAGTGTATATTAAAAAAATACTAGAATTACGCAGTTTATCGAGCACCATAAAACACAAGGTTTTCAGGGTTGCAAACTTGGGTATAAACTACTCTCAGGGTTTATATCCTAAAACATTTAAAAATATCCTAGTTACATGCGCGTTTGCGATGTTGTTTGACTGGACTACATCCCAAAATCCTGTGATCGGTTGCCTCATTGAATATTCTGTCAAAGGACCAAGACCGATTTTGTATGGACCCCGTCCCCACCCTCCAACAGCCATGTGATACATGCCAATATGTTTATAAGGATCCAGAAAAAGACTTACTGTCTTGTTCAATTGCAAAATCGATGGGATTTTTTTGTAATAACAAAAAACATTTTAAGAGACTCTCCTCTCACTCTCCTTCTGCGAGATGACTGTCTCGCAGAAGGAAACCACCGCGTCCCACGACTCGGCACTCCCGACCATCGAACGAACGACGGCCGGCAGTGACAAGTCGGCTCCAACTTCTGAAACGAGGGCACGGCGCGGCTCCTCCCACGCGGCACACTCTGCCAATGAGGCTAACCTAACCTTTTTTTTTTTTTTTTTTTTTTTTTTTGACGCTGGGAAAAATGCATTACGCATGCCCACCCATCGGGGGATGGGAGGGGTATGTGGGACTCCCCGGAAAATCCGGTATACCCACTAAACGACCCAGCGGCGCTCCTACCTCGTCTGCAAAGAGGAGGACTGGGAATCCGGCAGAGCCATAACATCCAGTCCCCCGCTAACGACCGCCCGCCTTGCAGGCGAGCCCGACACGCCCCCCCCATCGGGGAGAGGCCCAGGAATGACCGCGAGCGCTCTGTCATTCCCGCCCGACATGGATGGTGAACTGTGCAATGCAGGAGAAGGCGCCCCCGCACCCGTCTCCCGCTGTTCACCACCAGGGGGCATAAGACGACGATCGTACAATCGCCTTCTCATGCCCCGTCTTCGCCTGCGGAGCGGCGCTGCGAGAGGGTCGTCCTCCCGCGCGCGCTCCGCGTCCTCCTTCTGCGACATTACGTCCTCGCAGAAGGAGGCGACCGCTGTCCAGGCCCCCTCGCTTTCCAGCATCGAGTTGACGACGCCGGGAAGCGAGAGGTCCTGCCCGACCGCTGCGCTCAGACCGCGGCGCAGCTCGGACCAGGCTGGGCACACCTCAAGGGTGTGCTGAGCCGTGTCCTCCGCCGCGCCACAGTCGTGGCACGACGGGGTCTCCTCCCTTTGGATCCGGTGCAGGTACGTTCCGAAACACCCATGGCCGGACAACACCTGCACCAGACGGAAAGAGAGGAAACCGTGGGACCGCTCGAGCCAATCCTTCAGGACTGGCCCGAGCGCGTCCAGAGTTCGGCGGCCGAAAACGGCATTGGCGAGGTCCTCCGTCCAGTGATGGACGATTGCGTCCCTCACCTCTTGCCGCACGGCCTCCCGCTCTTCTGCGGCGGGGGGCTCCCCGAGCGCCTTACACCGCGCCGTCCATTCGTACACTCTGGTCAGCACCCACGCCTCGAGCTCCCAAGGAGGGGTGCCGGCCAGGGCGCACGCCGCCGAGAAGCCCACCGACCGATAGGCCCTCGCCACCCGCAGTGCAATGGCCCTTTGGGGCCTACGGATGGTAGTGGCGTTCTCCCTCCTGTGGAGGGAGTCCGCCCAAATCGGGGCCCCGTAAAGGGCCATGCTCCTGAGGATGCCGGCATACAAAAGCCGGCATCGCGCCTTCGGACCTCCCAGGTTCGGGAGGAGCCAGGAAAGGGCATTCGCAGCCTTCAGCAGGCGCGTCGACTGCCCGCTGAAGTGTGGGCCGAAGCGCCACCTGCTGTCGAGTACAAGGCCCAAGTACTTCATCTGGGCCTTGACCCCGATCCTGACGCCCTCCACGACAATGTGTCCGTCGGGTGGGATGCGCTGCCGAGGACCGTGAAAATACACGGCCTCCGTCTTGTGCAGCGCCACCTTCAGCCCTAGGCGGCGGATCCTTCCAGCCACTAAGGATCCGCCAGCAGAGGCCAGAATGGCCGCCTCCCTGAAGTTCCTCCCCCGGGCAAGGAGGAGGGTATCATCTGCGTAGCAGATGATGCTCGTGCCCTGGAGGAGGGTCCCCCGCAGGAGCCAGTCGAATCCAATGTTCCACAGCGGTGGTCCTAGGACCGATCCCTGTGGAACACCGGACTCTGCACCATACTGCCTCACTCTGGCCGTCTTGTCCGCGAGGAGGACCACCCGGTCCTCCAAGTAGCTGGCCAAGAGTGTGCGCAGGTATTGAGGCACTCCGTGATACCGGAGCGCCTCCAATATTGTCGAGTGGGGGACAGAGTTGAAGGCGTTGGCAATGTCGAATGACACCGCCAGCACTCCGTCCCCCGCCTCCACGGCCTCCTTCACCTGGCCCTTGAGCAGAGCCAGCGCGTCCACTGTCGAACGACCCCGTCGGAAACCGAATTGGGCGTCCGACAGGTCCGGCCCCACCGTTCCCAGCAGACTATTTAGTCGTTCGGCGATAATCCCCTCGAACATCTTACCGACCTCATCGAGCAGAACGATGGGCCGGTGTAGCTGCTGTTTATAGGATTGAGGCCGGTGAAATAACTGAAAACTGAGGTTTAAAATGGTGTATTGGAAAATATTACAGTTTTGTTCACCTTTTGATAGAGAACAACAAAAAGAAAAAGTAACTGTCATCACAACTGTCATGGCATACAAAAAACATCACCCAACATACACTAGACACTTGTCGTCTTCTGATTGGATGACCGACACCATAGACAGACACCGTAGTGACGTGGAATTAGTACATAATGCGGCAACATGCTCCCGGCTTTGGAAGCGCTAGGTTCCAACTAGAAGTAATGCCCAACCTCTGCCGCTTGTTTAGTTAATCAGTCAGAGGCAGCGGACAAATTTTTGAAAACGCCCGTCGTGTTATGCCATCGGCCTTTCTTATATCAGCTACACGCGAAACACCATCCCTTCCAGTGTAAGTTTTCAGGATTCTTCCTAAGCTCCACTTTAATGGTGGCATATTGTCATCTTTGATCAGAACAAGTGTATTTTCCTTGAGGTCGTCTTTATGCTTATGCCACTTGCTCCTGGTCTGCAGTTCTGACACGTACTCCTTAGCCCAGCGCTTCCAGAAGTGCTGGCGTATCTGCTCAACCCTCTGGTATCGTGTGAGTCGGTGCTCAGGAACATCGTGAATGTCAGCAGATACAGGTGCAGTTAGTGGACGACCAACCAAAAAATGAGCAGGAGTAAGGGGAAGGAAGTCAAATGGATCAGTGGACATAGGAGTCAAGGGTCGGGAGTTGAGAACGGCTTCAACTTGCACTAAAATGGTAGTGTACTCTTCGAAAGTGAGATGAGCATTGCCCACTACACGCCGGAGGTGATGCTTACAGCTCTTTACCCCAGCTTCCCATAAGCCCCCAAAATGACTAGCATAAAATGGAATCATCTTAAATTTAATGTTTTGTGAAGTTGCATATTCTTTAATGTCATCAGAGCAATCTTTCAAAAACTTTGAGAATTCATTCATCAAACCTACAAAGTTTTTTCCATTATCAGAGAATATCTCAATCGGTTTACCGCGTCGCGAAATAAAACGTTTAAGAGCTAAAAGATAAGCTTCTGATGAGAGATCGCTTACAAGTTCCAAATGGACAGCGCGAGTGACAAAACATACGAACAGACATATGTATGATTTCTGTAATTTCGCTCCCCTACCCTTACGATTCAATGTGAACACTGGCCCTGCATAGTCCACGCCACATCGTAGAAAAGGAAAGCCTGGATCCAGGCGTTCTTGTGGCAGATTGCCCATTATTGGGCTAACCGTGGTCGCGCGCAGTCGTGCACACTTAACGCAGGCATGCACTACTCTTCTTGCGAGGTTTCGACCACCGACCGGCCACCAAGCCTCTCTTAACGTAAACAGAAGCAGCTGTGGCGCAGCATGCATTGTACGACAGTGCTCATAACGAAATAGCAAAACTGTAAACCAATGTTTAGCAGAAATTAAAATTGGATGTTTCTTATTGAAGCTAAAGTTCTGAGAATTTTCTATGCGCCCACCAACTCGTATTAAATTGTTGGTATCAATAAATAAATTCAATTTAACTAAATGAGCGTTCTTTATACCCCTTTTATTTTTAAGCGAATCATACACATCACCGAATGATTCCTGCTGACTCAATCTTGATAATGTTAATTCCGCATATTCAAGCTCTTCTACGGTTAATAAACCCGTCCGCCGACTAATTTTATTGCGCGTATTGTATATGAATCTAAATACATAAGCGGCTGCCCTCTTCAATCTTGAATATTGAGAAAATTTGGAAAATGGAAACAAATTAATATCACTCGAATGGTTTATTATATGACAAAGAACCTTTGTTTTTAATTCTGGCAAATCATCCTGTTTTACATAATTATTATTCGCCAAATTAGGCAGTTTAGAATTTGCATTATGTAAAAACTGTGGGCCTTCCCACCACAAAGATGAAGAACTAAGTGCGTCTAAACTTTGACCTCGTGACACCAAATCCGCTGGATTATCCTTACCAGAAACATGCCGCCAAGGATATCCCTTAGTTAGGTCATGAATTTCTGCAGTTCTATTCTGAACGTAAGTTTTAAGTAAGTTAGGTGGCATACCTAGCCAGCCTAAAACAATAGTAGAATCAGTCCAGAACACGACTTTGTTTACTGTAGAACGCAGAGATTCAATAACCTTTGTATATAGTCGCGCGCCTAATACAGCGCCGCACAACTCTAATCTAGGTATAGTTATGGGTTTTGTAGGCGCGACCTTACCTTTGGAACATAACAAGCGCATCGTAACAGCTGATTCACTATTAATCGTGCGGATATATGCGCAAGCGCCATACGCTGTTTGCGACGCATCGGTAAATATATGTAATTCAATGCAAGTAGGATCATAGCACATAACATAGCGCGGTATTCGTAAATTTCCAAGTGAGGATAAACTACTAACAAATCGGTTCCAGACTTGCGCGACGTCTGTAGGAACCGGTTCGTCCCACTCTAATTTTAATAACCAACATTTTTGTAACAATGTTTTAGCTATTGTTATTACTGGACTAATTAATCCCAACGGATCGTAAATCTGAGAGGCATTCGATAAGATAATACGTTTAGAAATTACATTAGTTTCAGTTTTAATTTGCGAATAATAGTTTAACTCGTCAGACTTATTGTTCCATCCAATACCTAATGTTTTGTTTTGAATATTATCGCCCAATGCGAGTTCCTTTGGAATATTAGGTGTATCGTTAGGGTTCGCGCGGTCATAGTTAAAAACCCATTTACGTAAAACTAGACACGCAGAATTCAAAACTTGGCTTGTACCATCGCAGATTGCATTCAATTCCGATATACTATTTGCACCACAGATTAAATCATCGACGTAGAAATTATTTTTAATAGTTTCCGCTACGTGCGGAACCTCACATTCGTTTGCTAATTGTTTTAAACATCGGCAACTAAGAAATGGTGCAGAAGCCGTACCATAGGTTACAGTATTTAACTGGTATACCTTCAATAAATCGGACGGGTTGTCGCGCCACAAGATTAGCTGCAGGTCGCGTTGATCTTTATCTATCAATACTTGGCGATACATCTTTTCTATATCAGCACAAGCTACGTATCTGTTTTCCCGAAATTTAAGTAATATTGCAATCAAATCACCTTGAATGGCTGGACCAACCATCTGCAGGTCATTTAACGAAACACCTGAACTGGAAATCATTCCAGCATCAAAAACGACCCGCAATTTAGTAGTTATGGCGTTTTCGCGGAACACTCCGTGGTGTGGTAGGAAATAATGCGGTGTACTATACGTGTGAATAAGACTCATATGACCTAGCTGAATATATTCGTGAATGAAATCGCTATACATTTGTTTATAGTTAGGATTACGTTGTAGTTTTTTCTCCAGAGCATAAAATCGACGTTCTGCTTGGATACGAGTGTCACCTAACTTATTTGGTAAAAGCTTCAACGGGATTCGAACGCTGAACCGCCCGTTGGCAAGCCGTTTCGTTGTTTTATTGAAGTACTCTTCGCACGCTAGCTCCTCGTCGCTGCCGAGCTTATTATTGTTACACACGGGTAACTCTTCGATCTCCCAAAACTTGCGTAATAATTGATCGAGTGAACAGGTTTCACCTTCAATGTCAGATTGTGTAAAATTACATGTAACATGTTTCATTGGTTTTTGCGTTAAATATTGAATTGAACCTGACACAATCCAACCTAACTTTGTGTTTTGAAGGTAAGGGCCATTTTTAAGACGCATCTTACCTTCACTAATTAACTCCCAAAATAAATCCGCGCCTATTAAGATATCTATTTGTTGACTATCATTAAAGCTCGGATCAGCGAGAGTAATATTATCAGGTATACAAAAATAACTGATACTCAAAGTTGTCGTCGGTAATTTTGACGATATTTGAGGTAGAATTAAGCACTGAACACGTGCAGTGAAGTTACCGTTACGCGATCTTAACTCAATATTACAGGATTGCGAACACTGTGTTATTGAGTTTCCTACACCGTGAATTTGTTGAGTGGACTGTATAATTTGCGTATTTAATTTTTCACTGAATGATTGCGTAATAAATGAACGTTCACTGCCGCTGTCGAGGATCACGCGCGCTTTATGATCAACACCCGACTGGCTACGTATATCTACAATGGCAGTTGACAACAACACATGTTGTACCGACGCATTATTATTTTTGTTAAAATTGTTTATATGTACATTATGTACCTGAAATGAATTACTATGAGTATTTGTAGAAGCTGTACTGTTACCATTGTCAATTCCAACACTAGGAACAGCTGATTGCTCGCTAGTTGTGAGTGTAACTACACCTACATGGTTATCTTTACCTTTGTTAATTACTTCACAAATTAATGAATTATGTTTTTTATCACATTTCCGGCACGGACCAAAAACACAGGTACCCACAGAGTGCCCAGAACGCATACAATTGATGCACAAATCTTTATCTTTGACAATCTTGAATCTGTCCTCAGCGCTTAAGTCTAGGAATCTTTGACAAGAATACAAAGGGTGTTTTTCATTACACATCAGACAAGGTTTGTACATACGTGAGGCTTTATTTTGTGATTTACTATTAGAAGGTTTATTATTGGTCACTACATTACAATGAACCTTAGGCGTTGATGCATTGTTGGTCTGTTTCTTATTTTCACTCCCACTGTAAATATTTGACTTACTATGTGATACCATAAGGGTCTCCAAAATATCCGCTTTATTCCTAAGAAACTGCATTAAATCATCCAATTTAATTACTGACTTTAATTTACTAGAAGCATTAAAGAATGTTCCTCGATGCTGTTCCCAATCACGTTCTGTAACAGGGTCTAATTTTGAAACCACAATATAAATGATCAATGTATCCCAATATTCTGTTGGTTCTCCTAGTAATTTTAATGCACGTAGATTCTTTAGAATATTATCAATAAGTTTGCGCAACAGTCCCGGAGATTCCTTAGTTAATGCTGGAATTGTAAACATAGACTTCACATGATTGTGAACCAATAACTTGGTATTATCAAACCGGTTGGTTAACAACTCCCATGCTACATCATAATTGTCTGCGGAGAATTCAAGAGAATCTATGACCGACTTTGCATTGCCCTTTAAAGATGATTTTAAGTAATGGAACTTTTGTATTTGCGTTATTGTTTTACAGTTGTGCACTAATGACAAAAAAGTGTCACGGAACTCCAACCAGTGTTCATATGAACCTTCAAAGGTGGGAATGGTAATTATAGGTAATTTAATTGAATTTGAGCTGTTTGATGGTAAGTCAGTGATGCTAGTCGACTTCTCATCACTGCTCGTCATGCACTCGACAAGTGCAAGGACTCTATAATAATCAATCTCAAATTCTTCACGGGCTTCTAATTGAATATTAATCTCTGACTCGGTACTGATATCTTCAATTTTTGTTTGTACTTCATTAAAATCGTTTATTAACATTTGAGATCCCAACACGCGCAATTTTAATTCTGCTTGCTGTTGGGAAGATAAATCAATATCCTTGTAAGAACTCACATACTTTTTGAAATTGGTTAGACGACATTTTATTGAAGCACGCTTCTTTTTAAAATCTTTCAATATCAATTCTGTTTTAGCATCGCGTTCGGATGATTCCATTTTAAATAGTTATATTGAAATGTAATACTCACAGTTTTCTATATTATTCAGCGTACTTTATAGCATAAAAGCGAACCTTTGCAAGATCTATAGCGTGGCGAGCTAAAGCGTATGCATCACCCCTCGACGTGCAAGTCGACATGCGAAGTTGCAAAGCACTGAAATGATAGGAAAGTATTATACAGGTGAAGAAGAAAGGGTTTAGAGGTTTTGGTTGGCACGCCTCACCAAAAACACTGTAATCCACCGTTATTCCTGAGTTTTGGTTATGCACCGTGATGCGTCTCTCAATCGTCCGGTTTCTTTATGCGTAGAATTCCGGCTCGAAGGTCCAAAATTATGTAGCTGCTGTTTATAGGATTGAGGCCGGTGAAATAACTGAAAACTGAGGTTTAAAATGGTGTATTGGAAAATATTACAGTTTTGTTCACCTTTTGATAGAGAACAACAAAAAGAAAAAGTAACTGTCATCACAACTGTCATGGCATACAAAAAACATCACCCAACATACACTAGACACTTGTCGTCTTCTGATTGGATGACCGACACCATAGACAGACACCGTAGTGACGTGGAATTAGTACATAATGCGGCAACAGCCGGTAAGCCGAGGGGGAGTCCGCCGGGCGTCCCTCTTTTCGGAGGAGGCACAGCCGCCCCTCCTTCCAAGGTTTAGGCTAACCTAACCTAACCTAACCAAACTTAACAGTGTCATTCTAGAATGAATACGGCAATCTACGTTCCACGTTTGACTGAAGAGGACGTATTTCTGTTTTGCGCTAAGGAGCTATCGTATTCGCATAAAATAAATAAAAAATAAATATTCGCACCGGCCTTTACAATATCGAACCATATCTAGATCATGAGTATGATTGACCGTTATGTGCAACTTATTGATGTGTAACATCTTTCCTCTCGCTTTCTTGCAAATTTTTCGTCTCACTTTCTTACAATCTGTGGGAGTGATAACGTGAAAAGCGCCTTCCTGTTACACATTTTCGATGTATAACAGAAGCGCCCGCTATTTGGTTTGACCAATGAGCGCTCGCGGTGATAGAGGTTAGGCTAACCTAACCTAACCTAACAATTGACGAGAATATCCGTCAGGCCATAGAGTGAAACAGCTCACAGACGATACTAGCCATTATTTTGCAGTAAAAATAGTGATTAAAAATCAAAGATATGGTTTACAACATGTTATTTTGTGCCAAAAATAATAACATTAAGACATGATTTTTCTGGGATTTCCCATATTTTTGAGAGATACCAAGATGGTTTGACTGAGATACATTTAAAATCTGTTGGTCGGTGTAAGGTTTGGGGGGACGTTTTGACGCATCGTCCTTTACTTAGTTACTTTGTTAAATAATGAGAGAGCATTGTATTGGTAAACATGATAAAAATGACGTCATTAACTCCTATAGGATTGAATCTGCAGTATACAGATACCTACATAATATGTACTAGGTATATGTGGTGTGGTTCAGTTATAAAATATTGGTTGTCAGCGGTGACGACCTGAGACTGACGTGGGTGAATTGTATTTTACTTTGATGTCCGCTTTTTCACAGCTGGTTTTTTCCAGCCAGTTTTATACAACATTTTGTTGTTGTTCATACTATTTTAATTTAATTTTAAAGCTATCTCTTTACTGTCGTTTTAAAGTTCCTGTTATACTTTTGAGGAGTCACCCACTCAATCATTTTAGCTCTACACAGTAAATTTTGGTAACGAAATTATTTATCGTTTTTTTTTTTTGCAATAACGGATAATTCTGAGAATAGGGATAGAGAGAAATGTAAATAACTATACAAATAATCGCACAGATATAGATGAAGCACCTACTCCTCAAGTAGGTACGGCATAATCTCTTAGCTACTGTGCCAGTTAAGGTTATCATAAAGAACTTGAGTAGTAGGTAAGTGCTAATTAAGCCATTATCATAGCATGACTGAACACTAAATACTAATTTAATCTCTTGAAATACAATAATCTAGGTAATCACACACGTTTTCTCATTTTATAATTAAAATCACAAAACAATCACATTTAATATCCTCGGCAATGTGTTCACTTGTCGTTTCTATTTATCTTGTAACGTTTAGTTGCGCGGGCCTAACCTAAGTAATTGAATTAACCAGCTTTGACAAATTATAAGAGGCACACAAATACAGCTGTGTAATAAACAAGATTACTCTATTCAAATACTTTCTTTGTTAAACCAAATTATTTTAGATTGATTGGAATGGACGCTAAGTAGAAACTATATAACTTCTTATAAGTGTATTTTGAATCCCAAGTTTGTATAATCCTAACTATAATAATAATTACGGTCCCGCATGACGAGAACCTCGTGGAAGCTGAAAAAGATAAGCAGATTAAGTATCTTGATCTGGCTCGCGAGGTTGTCGACATGTGGGATGTGGATACAGCAGTCATTGTGCCGATAGTCGTGACGGCCAATGGCATAATAGCCAAGAGCCTCGACCAACACCTTAGGAGGCTCTCGTTAGGCAGCTGGATCAAGGGCTTGATCCAGAAAGCGGTACTTCTGGACACGGCGCGTATCGTTAGGAGATTCCTCTCTCTGCCCTGACCGCCGGTAGCCTGGACCCTGTTCCCGATACCGGTGGGCTACTATTTATTACATTTTTGTTTTTTTTTGTATGTAATGTAAACTATATGTATAAAAATGAACAAACGGAAAAATAATAATTATAAATGCGAAAGTGGGTTTGTTTGTTTGTTACGCTTTCACGCTAAAACGGCTGAACGGATTTAGATGAAATTTGGCACATGGGTAGACCTTGACCGGGAGAAGGACATTGGGTACGGACCGGGATAGCTATCAGGACCACCTTTAGTTATTTACTTTAATTCATTTTTATTATATTTTTTTGTTATAGCGGCATTAGAAATACATAATCTGTGAAAATTTCAACTGTCTGCCTTTTACGGTTCATGAGATACAGCCCGCTGAAAAACAGATAGAGGGATGGACAGCGGACGCTTAGTAATAGGGTTCCGTTTAGCACCCTTTGGGTACGGAACCCTAAAAATGAAAAAATGCAAAATAAACGTAGACAAAGTCGCGGGTATAGCTAGTATAATAAAATTAAGTTCTTAATTAATAATAAGTGCAAGCACCTACTTACATTTTTTTAACCAACTTCACTATATTATTTTATTATTTATTACTATGCATTCTCAACTTTGAGAGAATATTTACCAAAGTGCGGTGTCTGCGGTGTTTTTCAACATTTTAAACGGGTCATAGATTTAAATTTAAAAGTATAAATTTAAATTGTGTGCTAGTTGAAAAACACATCCGTTATACGCTGGAGTTGCGAACTAAGGACCGACGTGTTTTGACCAATACACTGCGACATTTCGAGTTGAAAACTGCATGGTATTAGGAGTTTTTGTTTGTGACCGGAAAAATACAGTGAATACAATATACAGTGTTATTGGTTATATCCAATCCATTATGGGGATGTAGGAGAGGTCATTCACAACCAAATGACCCCTGATTACCCCTTATGCAAATGTCAAAGATTTAGAATCATTTGACATTTTATATTTTTATTTCGTACATTATAAAATATAAAAATGTAATATTACTCGAAAATGGTTGACAGTTGGTTTTTGAGCGAGCTAGGGTTCGGACAAACTAAAGTAACTGTGTGGCTAGTGATTGTAGTACAGACGCCAGCACATCCAGTTACTATCAATCTGTCAAATTTCTATAATAGATTTTCAACTTTATCGCTAAAGAATAAAGTTCAATGTTGATTGGGAAAATTTGACAGATTGGAGTAGGTTGATGTACTGGCGTCTGTACCTAGATTTTTGGATTGGAATAATTAAATAATAATTATTATCTACCCAAGGAGTAATGACATCAGGGGTCATTTGGTTGCAAATGACCTCTCCTACTGATATAGGGGATCCGTTAATGTCGGCAATCCGTTAAGTAAGTATCCCCTACTTAACGGATTACCGACATATAATCAATAACTCTATACAGTGTATCCGGACATGGACTAGCGATATTCTAAATACTTAAATATAAACTATTTTAAAGTACAATTACACTCTAGGCTTGTAACAATTATTTTTTCTTTTGTTTTTTCGACTTGCACATTTTTTTTCAAAAGTTATGGACTTGTGAACACATTGCTTAGTAATGCAGATGGTAGACAATATTATTGCCTTTCGAATAAGCCTATTTTTTTCTCGGGGGAGGCTGGATCGCTCCAACGCGAATGTATACGTACATCCGTGGTGGGGCGACCCGGACTGCCAGGCACTTCTTCTCATGCAACCGAGCGGGTGGGCAGGTTGCGGATAGCCCAACTCCGGCTGCGGGACCGACCACTGGCGATCACACGGACTGCCAGTGGGCGATGCCGCACTCGGAGCATCTCTATAAAGTAGATCCCGGACAAGAGAAGTTCCCGAAAGCCCAATCCCAGGCTTAGGGTAACCTATATACCCCTATCCTATGTACCTATCACCTAACCAAGCCATATCCCTCCCGATCCATACACATCCCGTCGATCATAAATCCCTAGGCCAACTCCCAGACCTAGGGTGACCCCCAATTGAGCCCATATCCCCCATCCACTAATTGCCTTCCCTCCCATTCCCTTTATCCCGTCGGTCCTAGAGGAAGGGTAACCTCGATTCCAAAAAAGCCCACCCCCCACAAAACAATGAATAACATGCAGAATGATGATGATTCTACCCAGGTGGGTCCCGGCCAAGCCGGGGAATCCCACACCGCTTCGGCGGTTAGCCTCTATCGTAATATGGGGGGGGCCTCAAACTGCATTATCGACCAATTAATGCCGCACTTTTCAGCGCGGCCGGCTGCTGATCTAGCGCCCACTACACAGGCTGCGTTTAGCGCGCCCATGAACCCAACTTCGGTTGCGACCATCGCGCCAATACCCACGACAAGGACTATGCCTCCTACTGGCCTCTGGGAACAGAGTGCCGTGCGGAATAGCAAGACCAACCCCGACATTGACCCAGAACAGCACAGACATACAGGGACGGGGAAAGATGACGGACCCGGCAGCCCTAGCACTCTTCCGATTGCCAACGAAGAAGTACGCCCGCTGACAAAGCGCGAAAAATTCTTGGCCCGGAAAAAGAGAGCAAGCGACCGAAAGCGGAAACTTCGCGAAGGCACTAGCCAGCGCGAAGCGCGATTGGACGCTCAAGGGGAGGTGCGCGACCGGCCCCAAGTACGCGTAGGGGAAACCCAGCGCGAAAAGGGGCCGGACGCACGCGACAGGCCGCAAGAGCGTGAAGGGGAAACCCAGCGCGCAAAGCGGCCGGACGCGGAACCACGCGTGCGTGGGCAGTCTTGCGAAGGGGCAACCCAGCGCAAGACGCCTACGCACGTGAGCGAGTCCGCCGGGACCGACAGCCGACCCCAAGACACAGACACGGACGGACCCCACGACCGACCTCGTCCTAAGCACAGTAGGGGCAGGCGGGGTGGTTCCAAACACCCGGCGTTGCCGGCAAAAAACACCCAGCCAGGCACCTCCAAGCCGCAGCCTGGACCGAGCGGTACAGGGCCGGCGAAGAGGGGACGCCCTGATGATACGGCTTCACCAAGCATGTTCCAGGGGGACGCCAAACGGGTGAGGATCCACTCTGCTCAAGGGGAGCAGAGGACCTATGCGCGAGCCACGAAGGACATCCCAGCGCGGCTTGCCGTAGCAATCTGCCTCCCCCCACCCTCCAGAGACCTGACTAGGGACGAGGCCGACTACATAAAGACGAACCTCGAGAACCTGGTCATGGGCACAGACTCTGCAGCGCCACTCCCTGCCTTCCGCGGATACCCACGGGTAGCGGAAGGCACCGTGCAGATGTGGTGTGAGGACGACTATGCCCTGACCTGGCTGACCCAGAATGTACCCTCGATTAAACTACCGACTACTGACTCGACACTTATGGTACTGAGACAGACTGACGTGCCCACCCGTGTCCGAGTCTCGCTTTTTGTCCCTCGTTACAGAGGCGACATAGCCAGACTCCAGGGTATTCTGATCCGTCAGAATACCTGGTATGACATTGCCAGGTGGACACTGCACAGGGCGACTACCGTCGGTGGCGACAACTATGGGACTTATTTGACCCTGGGTGTGCCACCGGAAGAAGCCGTAAAGGTCCGGGCCCGGGAGCGGCGTATATCATACCTACTTGGGTCGATATACGAAATTCCTCACCCGCGCTTTCTGCTGCCTTACTTAGAAAGAATGTAAAGTCGTGCCCTTTAGAGTTTAAGTTTCAGCATACAAACCCCCAGGCTGTTACGAAAGCTTTTAAAGATCTTAAAATTAAACCAACAGAAGATCTATGGGGAATGTCTGTAAAAGTCTGTAGATCTATCATCGAGACCATTGCGCCCTATTTAGCTTTCATATTTAATACTAGTGTAGACCAAGGAGTCTTTCCGGATCTCATGAAACACAGTAAAGTAGTCCCATTATTTAAATCCGGTGATAGTAAAGAACCCAACAATTATAGGCCTGTGTCAATACTGCCTGTTCTCAGTAAGGTGTTTGAAAAGTTGATGCTCAATCAAATGTTACGTCACTTTAATAAAAATTCCATCTTTCACGAACACCAATACGGTTTCACCAAAGGGCGTTGCACCACTGACGCCGGTGTCACCCTAATAAAGAACATTTTTAACGCTTGGGAAGAAGCACAAGATGCCATTGGAATCTTTTGCGACCTCTCGAAGGCGTTCGATTGCGTAGACCATGAAACACTTCTGCTGAAACTGGAGCATTATGGGATTAGGAACACAGCCCTTGATTTACTAAAATCTTACCTGAAAGATAGAAAGGTTAAAGTTCAAGTAAACGGCATAAACTCATTAGGGTCTGAAATGGCAATGGGCGTTCCTCAAGGTTCGATATTGGGTCCATTCCTCTTTTTAGTTTATATTAATGATTTACCCCAATTACTTCAAAATCAACCGAAGATGGTGTTATTTGCAGATGACACATCATTGATCTTTAAAATCAACCGACGATCGCAAAATCTTGACGACGTGAATAGCTCTATTCTTCAGGTCCAAGATTGGTTTACGGTAAATAATTTGGTACTGAATAAAAATAAAACCAAATGCATTAGATTTAAATTACCTAATGTTAGAAGTAGCGAATGTGACATCATATTGAATGGAGAAAAACTGGAATTTATTAATCAAACGGTTTTCCTGGGAATCACGCTAGACGAGAAATTACAATGGGGACCTCATATAACATCTCTTGCGGGGCGGCTAAGCTCGGCCGCTTATGCTGTTAGAAAGATCAGACAGTTAACAGATGTAGAAACCGCGCGTTTGGTCTATTTTAGCTACTTCCACAGCATTATGTCGTATGGCATTTTACTGTGGGGTCGGGCTGCTGACATTGAATCTATCTTTATTTTGCAAAAGAGAGCTGTCAGAGCCATTTATGATCTCCGTCGTCGCGAATCTCTCAGGGAACTATTTAAAAGGATTAATATTATGACCGTTCCTTGCCAATTCATTTATGAAAATATTATGTATGTAAGGAAAAATCTACATCTTTTTAATAAAATAAGTGATAGACATAATTTTAATACTAGAAATAAAGATAAACTAGATCAACCATTTTTCAGATTATCTAAAGTACATACATCTTTTATGGGGTACTGTGTTAAATGTTACAACAAAATACCTTTTGATATATTACAATTAAATGAAAGAAAATTTAAAACTCATGTAAAAAGTACACTTTGTAAACAAGCATATTACAGATTAGAGGATTATATCCAAGATAAGAATGCTTGGAAACATGCTGGTCCTGCTCCATAGGACAATTTAGAGTCTAGACAAAATCAAACTGGTTGCTTACTTAATTGTATTTGTTTTTTATTATATGACATTGATTTTACGAGTACATCCTGTGATTACTTCCTCACACACTGACTTATTAATTGTAATTTTTTAGTAGATTCGTCTATTTTTACAATGTTTGTGAATATGTGAACACCATGTATCTACCACATAAATAATTTATCTGTCGTTTGCTCGACTTTAAATTCTTTTTACTTTATACAGTAATTTTATTCTAGGTGCATCGTCTTCACATATAATTATATAAATAATGTACCTATACAAAATATTGTAAAACATTTTAAAAAGAGTAACGGTGGAGTTTCTTGCCCATTCTTCTCCATACGAAAACTACCTTTTGGAAGGGGCGGTAGAATCAATACTTTATTTTGTAAATTTTGACGTTCAAAAGTGCCTTCAGGGGCCTATTTGAAATAAATGATTTGACTTTGACTTTGACGTACGCTTCTGGCCCACGGCCCAACCCCCCGACGTCCAGACCGACAGCACAGACGGCAAAACCTTACCACCGACGACACTGACACAGACGACCGACTCCGACATTGACCAACTGGAGGAAGTCATGGCCCGAGCCGTAATGGCTGACGCCGAGGACAGCATACCGCCCGAATCACCTGGCTGGAGCGAGCGTCTACTCGCCTCGTCGCCGGGTGAGCTCCAACACGACAACTACAGAGAGGAGGCGGAGAGACTGTCTGATGGATCCATCAGCGACTAACTCCTCTCCACCACCTCCATCCCCCCTAAACATCATCCAGACCAACCTCCAGCATAGCCAGACTGCCACGGCCAGCTTACGCAGGGCACTGGAGGTAAAGCCCCGAACCATCGCACTGATCCAAGAGCCGTGGATCAGGAACAACAGAGTATGCGGCCTCGGTAACATCGGAGGTAAGCTAATTCTCGACACACACAGCTCAGACAGGCCAAGAACCTGCGTCTACATACCCAAAGAAATTCCTATCACACCACTCACTCAATTCTGTTCCAGAGACCTGACAGCTGTCAGGCTCCAGACCGAAGGTAGTGTTCCAGATGTTGTACTGGCCTCGGCATACATGCCAGGCGACGACCCGGACTGCCCGCCAAAAGAGCTGGCCGACCTGGTGCAGCACTGCGAACGCTCCAAACTAGACCTGATCATCTGCACCGACTCAAATGCCCACCATCCGCTCTGGGGCAGCGATGCACCGAACTCCAGGGGAGAGGTACTATCCAACTATTTATTCTCTACTAACCTTAACATCGTAAACCGCGGCTCCGAACCCACTTGGGTTACAGTCCGAGGACAAACGATTATAGATTTAACACTCGCTACAGAAAACGCGACTAACTCTATCACAAACTGGCACGTATCGGACGAGCCTTCTTGTTCAGATCACAGAAGGATCCGCTTTACACTAACTACAAACACTAAAGAACCACCACCGAGGCGTAACCCGAGGCGCACCAATGTACCAGAGTACAAACGCCTCCTGGCCTGCTTATTAACAAGACACCTAACACAAGTAACCCTAAGGGACCAAGCACAATTGGAATACACCGTCACAAAACTATCAGAGTACCTAATCGAGGCTTACCACGCATGCTGTAAACTAAGAGCGCCACAAAGGAAGAACGAGAGGAATCCCTGGTGGAACGCTGAACTTAGCAAACTCAGAGATGCGCTACGTAAGCAATTTAACAGAGCTAAAAACACGAGACTCCCGGACGACTGGGAGATATACAAAGAAACCCAATATATATACAAAAAACAGATCAGGACAGCCAGGAGGACTGCCTGGCGTAAATTCTGTGAATCTATCGAGACAAACAATGAGGCCGCAAGGGTAAGGAAGATCTTATCGACTGATCAGGATCGAACCCTTGGCGCGCTTAAAAAACCCGACAACTCATACACTTTAACTGACTACGAAACCAGTAAGGTCCTTCTCGAGACTCACTTCCCAGACTGTAAAATCCTGGAGGACGGGACGTGGGAGGCTGAACCAGAATGGACCCCAACGGAACATGACTGGTCAAGAGCCCGCTATATAGTAACAGAAGACCGAATAAAGTGGGCTATCAACACCTTTCAGCCATACAAATCGGCAGGGCTGGATGGCATCTTCCCAGCCCTGCTGCAGTGGGGGGTAGATTACCTGACACCATGGCTAGTAGAGATCTACCGAGCCTGCATAGCACTCAGATACACACCTCTCGCATGGCGCGAGGTGAAAGTCATCTTTATACCCAAACCCGGCAAAACCGATTATACACAACCCAAGGCTTATAGACCTATAAGCCTCACATCCTTCTTACTGAAAACCCTCGAGAGACTCTGTGATAGGCACATCCGAGATGGACCTCTCCGGGTAAAACCACTGCACAAACAACAGCATGCGTACTCCACAGGCAAATCAACAGAATCCGCGCTGCACAGCGTGGTTTCCAAAATTGAATGCGCAGTGGACCACAAATGTTCAGCACTGGCCGCCTTCATTGACATCGAGGGCGCCTTTGACAAGACCATGTTTAACAGCATAAACATAGCCCTCGACAGACACAGCATAGACTCAACCCTGAGTGGCTGGATCACCAACATGCTCAAAATGAGAGCTGTACAAGTCACAGTAAATGACACTACAAGGGCCATCGTCGCGAAAGGCTGCCCGCAAGGGGGCGTCCTCTCGCCGCTCCTATGGAACCTGGTAGTAGACAGCCTCATCAAAACACTCAACGACAAAGGTTACTTCACCGTAGACTACGCCGATGACTTAACCATAATAATAAACGGAACCCACGAAAACACACTATGCAACCTCATGCGTCAAGCCCTGAGGATTGTAGAGGAATGGTGTAACAAGCATCAACTCTCAGTGAACCCCACAAAAACCGAACTGATTCTCTTCACAAAAAAGAGAAAACTGACGACACTACAACTACCACGATTCTTTGGAACAACCCTAAGCCTTTCAACTGAAACCAAATACCTGGGCATTTATTTGGACAAACAACTGAACTGGGCAAAACATACGAACTACATTACTACAAAAGCCAGCATATCCCTGTGGCAGTGCAAACGACTGCTTGGCAGGAATTGGGGGATCAGCCCCAAGGTCACCCACTGGTTATACACTACAGTCATCCGACCAATTATCACATACGGCTCACTGGTCTGGTGGCCCAGGACGGACCTGAGCACAGCCCAAAGAGATCTCGAAAAACTGCAGCGATTTGCTTGCGTCGCAATCACGAGCAGTATGAGAACCACACCCACCGCCGCCCTACAAGCAATGCTGGGACTGCCGCCCCTGCACCTCATTGTGCGGGAGGAGGCGGCTTTAGCTGCCTTTAGGCTCCATTTATCAGGGACCCTAAGCAATGACTCCAGAGTTAAGCACACACGCATAAAGGAAGATGCGATCAAACGACGACCAATGATGGCATCACCTTGTGATAAAGCCCCGAAAACACACCACTTTCAAAGGCACTACAACATTGTACTTACAGAAGAACAGTGTGACTACTCAGGCCCGAAAGAGATGAGAGTATACACCGATGGATCAAAGACAGACTCCGGCACGGGAGTCGGAGTCTTCTCACACGACTTCAATATTAATATATCCAGCTCGCTGGGAATGTTCAACACCGTCTATCAGGCGGAGTGTGTGGGCATCATACAAGCGGTCTACGCCCTAAAAGCTAGGAGGGTTACGGATACACATATACGTATACTCTCCGACAGCGCCTCAGTTCTCCAATCCTTACAGAAAAAATGTATCACCTCAAAGATAACACTAGAATGTCACAATGCCCTAGAACACATAACGTTGTCTAGCCGCAACACGGTGACACTACAATGGATAAAAGGACACAGCGGATCGCTAGGCAACGACGCAGCACACGAGCTCGCTAGACGAGGATCCAGCACAGCAGTCTGTGGACCCGAACCTATCGTACCCATCCCCTTCAATCAAATACGCAGGTGGCTACAAGAGTTCACCCACACACAAGCGGAGCTTTGGTGGACCTCGACACCCGGCTGCAGGCAGTCCAAGGAAGCTATGCCATCCTTGGATAGCGTGCTAACCAGACGTTTACTACGCCTGGACAGGAACGGCCTGCGCCTGGTGACGGGGACTATCACGGGACACTGCTCGCTAAACAAACACTTCCACACAATAGGCATAACGGACAGTCCTCTATGCAGGGCGTGCATGGAGGCTGAGGAGACCGTCGCGCACGTGCTCTTTGAATGCACAGGCGTCACCCAGATTAGAGCACAAACCCTCGGGTCACCCAGATCTTTCACAGACGTTCTAAATAGACTGGGAGTTTTAATTAACTTCTGGAGGGAGGTGGGCTGGTTGGAATAACCCCCCAAATGGCCGCCATGGCCCACGCACAATGGTCCACTTGAAGGACTAAGTGCGGAAACCAAACCCTTTAACATAGAACATAGAACAAGCCTATTTTTATCTCAGTATGACTAAAACTTTGAGATATATATGATATTTTTTGTAAAAAAAAACAAAATGGCTGCCACATAGCGGGGAAGTGAATTGGACCCAAGCCTAGAGTGTAATTGTACTTTAAAATAGTTTATATTTAAGTATTTAGAATATCGCTAGTCCATGTACGAACACACTGTATATGAATTATGGACTTGAGGATCAACAGTTTATTCAGATAAAAATGAATCTTCAAGTAAATAAAAACACTAATAGTCTATATAAAATAGACGTTAAAAAATCAATCAGCCTAGCTTTTTCACAACTATGTTGGGTTCAGCTTCTAGTGTAACCGGATACATCTGAATACCAGTATTTTACATGAAGCGACTGCCTATCTGACCTTCACAACCCAGTTACTGGGTAACACGATATCCCTTGGAAAGACTGGTTGTCTGACTTTTGTGTTTCTGACTACCCGTAACGACTGCGAAAGATCTACGAATGACCAAAATATTAGTGACATTAAATACACCTACAGAAAGTAAAACGAAAGAAAACAAATGTATTTGACCCAGGTTAAGACACACAAAATACAAAAAAATAATATGAATCGCATTAAAATCATACGACTGTCACAAACAAATTTTTTACCACCTTCAGCAAAACCACACGCGTTCACACGTTGATCAGTATCCAAATCCCCCGCAAGTGTTTTCGTCTCAAAGCAGAATATTAGAAAAGTTTTTCGATCCCCTGAATAGTGCCTAGTACGTGAGAGACAAATATTGCAGCGAAGCCACGGATAATCTGCTGGAAGCGAGCCAGTTCACAATATGTAAGCGCAGTTTTCAATAGAGCCGTTTAGATATCTGCTGGTGGAGGCACCCAGGCGACAATTAAGTGAGACCCATGCTATGATTACCAGTATTATCACGGTTTCACTAGTTTAGGAGTTCGGGTGCGAGTGAAATTGTTTATCTCATTGGGTGGTTATTGTTGTGGAGGTCTTATTGAATATTGGTATTGTTTAGTGACTTTCCTATCATAATCAGCCTATTAATGTTCCCACTGCTGGGACACAGGCCTCCTCTCTGTGGGAGGGAGTGGGCCGTAATCTACCACGCGGGTCCAGTGCGGGTTGGTAGATGTCACATGTCTTCGAATTTTTGGTTCTAAGACATGCCGGTTTCCTCACGAATTTTTCCTTCACCGTTTTGAGAGCAGTGGTGATGAAATTATTTACACAAAGTAAAGCGCCTGCTTTGGTTCAAACCCACGACCGGGGCCGTTACCACTGGACCACCACTGCTCTAGTAGAGTTTCCTATAAACCTCACAAAACAATTAAATTAATTTAAATATTAAAATAAAAAACATTTAATAATTTAAAAAAAAAACTACCTTTAACCACGTAAGTAGTATTTTTATTTGTAACAATCATGTATCACTATCATTGTTCTATGCCTAATAATAACTAGGTAAATAATGCAACAACTGTCTCCTTTTCAATTAAAAGAGAGACAGTATCCTTAACCATACTGTCCATCTGTCTGTCCATTACCATTTCACGCTTTAACGTCTGAACGGTTTTCAGTAAGACCATAATCTAGGTAGAATAATTTATATCCTCCACGCGGGCGAAGCCACGGTCAAAAGCTAGTGAGTTATATTTAAAAAATAATATATGAATATTGGTCTCATTTTATCTATAGATAGGCTTACGTTTGGCCACTGAATAGTATAAATTACAAAATACAAACGTTAACTATCCGGTTTACGACACCAACTCCGCGACTACACCGGATAATTCGGTCCCCGTGACCCGTTTGCGCGTTTATTCATACCTCATTCATCCGATTGCCTTTATGACGGGAATTAGTTTCGGAATGTATGGCTTTGCATTATAATAAGGGTAGATTTTGGTTGCAAATCGACCGGTGAAAGCGTGCTTCCTTTGTGCGAGCCGCTCGGGGCGAATCATCGATGACGTTACAAAGCTTTTGGTACATTTTCGCCGTATTCGTGGTATTAATACACGGATTAATTATCTCGGGACTATTAGGCTATTATTGGCACGTTTAGTTGGCTAACTTAGTCATAGATGTGCATCGAGGCTATTGGACGAAAATGTCAGTTACATAAATATCAATCAATCTGCCTAGCCTTTTCTCAACTATGTTGGGGTTGGTTTCTAGTCCAACTGGATGCAGCTGAATAGGTACCAATATTTACTTGGAGCGACTGCCTATCTGACCTCCCCTCACCAGTAACTAGGCAATTCGTTACCCCTTGGTAAGACTGGTGTCAGATTTTCAGGCTTCTGACGACTCGTAACGACTGTCAAAGATCCACGAATGACAGCCGGGACCAACGGCTTAACTTGCATTCCGAGGTACGGAGCAGTCTCGGTATGTAAAGACGGCCACCCATCCACGGACCTACCCCGGCAAGCGTAGCTTAACCTGATGGATCGATCCATACAGCTGTTATTACTTAGCCACGAGCTCCTCTACATTAATATAAGAAGCATTATTTCAACAACCTCGTTTCCAACCGTGCATTCTGTTTTCTATACCTACTATACACATGTATTATAGTAACTTCTTTGTTTATTTCATCAAGATGTCGAACAGCGTACTGCCATAAAAACACTAGTCGAATAGCAATAAAGATATTTAATAATATACTGAAGGTTATTAGAGAACTGCGAACCAGCTTATTTCAAAAGCATGGCTTATCGAGAATTGTTTCTATACTAATAAGGAATTTATGAATTTTAGGATAAATTGGAAACTTGCATTGTGCATGACATGAAAATTTAATTTGACATTCATAAATTTGACATTGACTTTTGTAATTTAATTTCTTTGGTTGTCATTTGAAAGTTTATATTTGGACAATGTGTAATTTAATTATCGAAGTGTATAGAGTGCCGCGAGTTTCTTGTGGCACTCTAGTGTCACTGCCTCGGCCCGGCTAGGGTGCCGTGAGCGTTGCAATGTCACTGTCACTTGTTATTTAGGTTAGGTTAGGTTAGAACTGTGACCACACAACGCACGAGCCGAGCGAGCGTAGCGAGCGGTGCCGCGGCAGCGGCCGGCGAAGTGCCAGGGTCCGTTTAGGCACAAGAGAATGAAATGTTTTGGGAATGTGGTGTTTTACAGCGATCTAACCTCGACAATCAAACAAAATACCAAGTGACGTGACTTAGTGACAGTGACAATGACAATCCAATGCTTGCGGCACTTGAGCCGGGCCGAGGCGGTGTTACTAGGGTGCCTGTAGTGGCACTTTATCCGATAGGGATAGAGTGCCAATGGTGGCACTCTATACACTGCCTTTAATTATTTTTCTTTGACATTTTTTTTTAATTTGATACATTGACAATTCTTGATGGTAATTTAATTATTTTGTTTAAATTGACTAAATTGGAACCATTATTATTGTCACATTTGCATGCCGAATTTAGTAGGCGGAATATGAAGAACTATTGTGTGTATTATAAAATCTGTAAAATACCATATTTCAGGCAAATAAATGAATCTATCTATCTATCTATCATCATCATCAACCTATAAGAGTCCACTGAGCTGGACATAGGTCTCCAATCGCACGCCCTTCACCTTGATTCGGTAACCCTCATCCAGCTGCTACCAGCCACCCTGCGAACACCAATCTGCCACCAATCCTGAGGGCGTCCTAACTTACGTTTGCCGATTCACGGTTTCCACTCTTTTTTTTTTGTGTTTTTTTCTGAGGTTCAAACAAAATAGATATCAGAGAGAACTAAAGAAAATAAACTAAAAACTTTATAGCCTTATCAACTTGGACTCACAACAGAATCACAGTTGTCAAAACACATCACAACTCTAATTTACCCAACAAAGACAACAATAAAGTGTGGCCACACAGACCACTGAAGGAAATCATGTATCATTGACAAACACACAATTTGCTGGGCAGGAAGCCCGGGCAAAGTGTTCCATCACCCGGGCAGGGCCTTCCGCACCCGGATATGAACCCTGTATCGTCGCGACTGCCCTCGTCACTTTAACGATCTCCGCTCACTAAGGTTTTTACCTTATTGCTGGATGACGGTCGATATATGAAATGTTGTTAGTAGAAAATGGTTGTCATTGTTTTAGCTGGTGTAATAGCTGCGTGAGAGTGCGTTATTACTTTTGAAGTTTCATTTTTCTTATTTTGAATATTATTTTTGATTGAGCAATTAGTGTCCATATAAATTATATAAATATGCTTCTTAAAGTAGTAGGTAGTAAATGCTTATTTTGTTAATAAAACTATTTATTTAGCTAAATCTAAAAATGCGTTACCATAATATAGTTATATACCATACGTATAGGACGTTGGGCGTTCAAATTAGATTTCAATAAAATATTTTTTTCTGTATTCCTGTCTGTAAAAGACATCGCTGATAGACCTACCATTATCCTTTAAACATTTCAGCTTTTAAATTTATTTACTTAAACATTTGTAGAAAATGATAAAAAAAACTTTTGGTTGGACTAAAGAGCCCCCGCGAGTAAATATATAAACTCCGACCTACTCCGATAAACTCTGACCTACTATTAGCCTTGCTTGCTGAACTTATACCATAGCGGCCAAACGGTTCAAAACCGTTTGAGACCAACTCTTCTGTGTGAATTTACCCTTATTCCTCGAAGCCTTTTAAGCACGTGCATTTTATACCATAGCGGTCAAATGGTTCAAAACCGTTTGAGACCAACTCTTCTATGTGTATTTACCCTTAGTCCTCGAAGCCTTTTAAGCACGTACATTTATTAGCAGAGTCTAGTGATCCGTTAGTTATAAAAATTGTGTTAACCCGTTGATGATTGTCGCATGCAAGTTATATAGGACACGATAAAATGGCCGCCATATAACATTGTTGTATATTATAATAAGTAATTAGTCAAGGGGCAGGGAAGGTCGGTGTTTGAAATATGACTACACTGTAGTGTATTTAATAGTTACTGGGTAAACTATAGGTTCTAGGTATTCTTGGTTTTGCCTAACGTAAGTAGGTACTAGGTATTTAGCTTGGGAAATGAAGCGACTACTTCAGTGAAAATAATCCTGAACTGACCTAAAATTCGAGCGTGTGGGAGTTTAGTTTTGATAATTAATAAGTACATTTTCACAATATTATTTGGGGTGCACTAAAATAAGCTACACGTATGGCAAACTAAAATTGCTTATAAGCAGACATCTCAGTTATGACATTATGTCATAAGCAGACATCTCAGTTATGACATTATGTCATAAGCAGACATCTCAGTTATGACATATGCCATAAGCAGACATCTCAGTTATGACATATGCCATAAGCAGACATCTCAGTTATGACATATGCCATAAGCAGACATCTCAGTTATGACATATGCCATAAGCAGACATCTCAGTTATGACATATGCCATAAGCAGACATCTCAGTTATGACATATGCCATAAGCAGACATCTCAGTTATGACATTATGTCATAAGCAGACATCTCAGTTATGACAAATGCCATAAGCAGACATCTCAGTTATGACATATGCCATAAGCAGACATCTCAGTTATGACATATGCCATAAGCAGACATCTCAGTTATGACATATGCCATAAGCAGACATCTCAGTTATGACATATGCCATAAGCAGACATATCAGTTATGACCTTGCTGGCTGGCTAATATTTTATCACGGGGTCAGATAGGTATTTTCTTAGAGAATAGAAACCGTAAATAAGTATAGGTATATAATCCTCCAGACCGTATTTCGGCCATGGCGGCCAATCTCAACGGAGACTACTACACCTTCGGCGCGGGAGATATTATATAGTGCACAAGTGTGTGCGCAGACACGGGTCCACTTTCTCTTCCCTCACTCTCATAGTCCGATAACAATCCAATCCGACACAACTAAGTACATAAATAGTTACAATTTGTACCGATTTATAGAAGAATGATGTGATCAGAGAAATACTGTCCGGACAAATAACAGACAATAAGTAATGAAAGTGAGGCTGACATAATCAACATTGTCAGAATAACCCAAGTTTGTTCACATGCGTGACTGCCCGTCTGTATTCATGACTGTCCTGCCGTGAAGTCGTAACATGCATACATTTACAACACATCTTACAGCTGAAGCAGCAGCGGTCTTATATTTATGCATTGTCTATCCATGTAGGGGCTTGACTAGAAAAAAAAAACATGAACAACACTTATTATTAGACAGGTAAATAATTTATCAATTTACAAGGTACCTAAGTCAAATTATAAAAATTACTGAAATTGAAAAATAAGGTCTTTAAAATACTCGTAAATCAAGATGGTGAAAAAATTAAAGAGTTTTAAAACTTTAAAAAAGTATTAATAACGGATTGTTGGAAATTAAAACTTTTATAACTTTAATATTTAATAAGCAATTAATTAATTTTAAATTAGGCACACTTCGCTTTGTAATTTATTAAACTTTCTGTCCAAGGTGTCAAAAAGAATACCGTTTACGTTTAATAGAATTAAGAGTTGATTATTACACTAAATTTAATATTAATTATTAGATGGTGCAATAATTGCGAGTCTTTATGTACAAGTCTATAGTTTATATGCCACTGCAGGACCCTGCACAAAAGGCAGAAGTCTCTTAAGTAAGTCTTGCTAGGTTTTAAACCTGTTTTGTACATAAATAATCTAGTAATTAAACCTCCAGCCATCACGAAATGCTTACAAGTTGTTGCTATTTAAAAATATGCACTTATAGCAAGACATCCACTTAAAACCACTTACAAAAACCAATCACGTAGTTGCTTACCATCAAAATAATGTTACCAACGGAGTGGCCCGCGTATTTTTCAACGTCATCGTATTTATATACCTAGCTAAATCGGTCAGGGCATAATATCCGGTCGGATGCTCTGTCTTGAGCGATGAAGATGACCGTCCTCCGTCCCCTGCCGGCCCCTTGCCGTCGCCGTACCGTGTCGCCGTGCCGTCCACGACCCGTCGCCCCGTCGTCACGTGCTTTTCTCATATGTCTTGTCTTGTCCCGACCTTATTCTTCACACCTCCTTGCATCGTGATTAATGTTGAGAGCCATTTAACAGCACGTCAAGATGTTAAAATGAATCGTTCGTGAGATTTGAAAAGGATTTTGAGATTTATTGTTAGTTTCTGATTTAATAGTGAAATAGTTGAGATGGTAGCTATGGTTACCATTTCAGCCCACGGCCTCGTGAAACGCTCTTGGCTGGTTAAAATAACTGAAAATGGACAGAAATTCAACCAGTAAATGCTTTGTTTTCAATAACTTTTTCTCGAGTTATATTTCCTTTACAAATATAACAGACAGTTGAGAACTGCATTTAATATAAAGAAGAGGTCATTCTCTATCTCCACGTCTTTTAGGTACATACATAACTTATGAAAGCAAATTTATGAAACGTTCAGTTTCAAATATAATATCTATCCTTGGAAATAGTTCTAAAAGCACATATCTTTCGAATTCAAATTTACACAGATATTTTATATGAATATGACGACAGGTATCCGCCACTGTGAAAGGAAAAAAATATTAAAATATTTCATTTTGTTTGTGAAGCGAGAAATTCATCTTAGAAAGTGTTTACCCCGACGTGAAATAAAACTGCGAGCATGTTCAAACGTGTTTACTCGACGTGACTCTGAATATGTCTCGACAAATATGTTTTTTCTGTCGGCAAATTCGAAAATCACCTACAAAAGAGTGGAAGGAAGGGGCGAGGACGTGTTGCCAGCGGCAAAAAAAAAATTGCCACTCGAGTATTATTCGCATTCTATGCCCATACGTGTCTTGCTAAGCCGATTTTTATTGCTTTTCAAAGCAGATGCTTAGAAAAGTACAGATTAATGTACACAAAAGGCCAAAGCAATGACTGTCGGAATTTTACGCATATTCTATACATCTACTTGTGAGCGACTTATGGGATGTCTCAAGACACGACCGCCATTCGGTTCTTTTTTCGTAATTCAAAAGTTCCTATTGATATCTTGAAATGGGAGATATTAGGTATGGAGGAGTACTAATGATTGTAGGTATGTCTCTTGAAGCCCGGTAACATCAAAAGAATCGTATTCATACACAGGCTTCTTTTGAATTCTGATATTTTTATTAAAAATATTCTTTTTGAAGTTAGAAAGTTCATTGTGCTCAAACATTGGCAGCGTCCCGATAAATTATTCTTTATTTTTATCATTTGTAAAATAATCTATACTAATACTAATATTAATAACTGGCAAAACTGCCTCACTGATCTAGCGGTCGCACGCAAGCGCTAATGCTGAGCATGAGGTCCTGGGTTCGATTCCCGAGTCGGGCAAAGTGGTATTGGGTTTTCCTATCTAGCATCATTTCTCAGTAGCACAGCCCGGAGTCTGCATTAGTGCCCGGTTGATGGCAATAGGCTCGCCCCGTATTACATGGGACTTAAACATAACTGACGAAATGTGGGTGTACCTACTGCAAGTAGACCTCTGCCCATCCCTTTAGGGAAACAAGGCGTGATGTTATGTTAGACCTTCAGCTGTCATTAACTAGACACAATTGAATTTTATTGTTATGCCCATCTGATGTCCACTTGAACGGTCAAGCGATTAGTGTGTTAATATTAATAATTAATCTTTTATTCCATTTAAATACATATAAATTACATTTTTAAATATTTCTTAAAAAAAGATATAAAAAACATATATTTAAAGATATAATAATAATTTTTTATTAATATTATAATTTTTTTTTGTTCGTTCATTCGTTGTTTGTATGTAGGGGGTAATCTCCGAAACTACCAGTCGGATTTGAAAAAATATTTTTGCATTAAATAGCCCAATTCTTGAGGGAGGTTTATAAGCTTGCGGATGAAGTCGCGGGCAGAAGCTAGTGTGTTATAAAATAAAATTCAAAATTCAAAACCCATTTATTCAAACTAGGCTGAGAATCAGCACTTTTCGAACGTCAAAATTACATAAGACAGTCCCCCAAAAACGCCCGCTAAAAAAATGATTACACTATTCTAATTTATGTACACCAAGAAAACATTCTGACTAACAATATTTTATGTTCTATAGAAAATTTCCAATCATAAATCGTGAGTGCGGTCCAATAAAGAAAACAATACAGCACTAATAGGAAAAATAAATTCATGAAGGACGTGGACCGGGATCTAGATCGTCAGCGCTCATTGGCCAAATTCCATTAGCATAGAAATGGGAAACATGGCTCATTGGCGATCGTTACGCCTTCGAGACTTACGGAAGTGTCAGAGGACAGAGGAAATGGTAGAGATACACATGGATACATTATTGATATTACCTACTTGTTTAAAATCTTCAAATGAATTGAAATTGAGTGGCTTAGGAATAGTTTCATAAATCGGTTCATCTTCAAAACATAAATATATGAACAGCTTAGTTGAGCTTAGTCACCACAGACTAAAATCATAAAACATTTCGGCGCGAACTATTGACAGATCTTTAACATGTGCGATTGTATGACATCCTTGTTCCACTCTTGTACACGTACACTTGGTGCAAGTTTGAGCGGGAAAGATACTTTTTCTATGCAATATTACTCATTAAGGGGGTTGCGTCAAGGTAGCCTGCGAAATTCAAATTTTCTTAGGTTTTTTGCAATTTGCAGGTCAGTGTCAGGTTGTATCTTGATTAAAATATGATTTGCGAGCGTAACCAATAGGGTTTTACAGAATTATAATCATTAGAATCAGCAATACAACTCCTTATGTAGGTTAGCATAATCCCCAAATGTCATGATTTCATAAAATAGTCATTCAACGGGATTACATGAACTTATAGAGTTGTATTGATGATTTCTATGATTATAATTTTATAAGTAAACATTTGATACAGTCGCAAATCATATTTAGATCAACACACAACCTGATACTGACCTGCAAATTGCAAAAAACGTAAGAAAATTTGAATTTCGCGGGCTACCCTGACGCTTTCACCTTAAGTCATCATCATCATCATCATCATCAGCCTATTAATGTTCCCACTGCTGGGACACAGGCCTCCTCTCTGTGAGAGGGAGTGGGCTGTAATCTACCACGCGGGCCCAGTGCGGGTTGGTAGATGTCACATGTCTTCGAATTTTTGGTTCTAAGACATGCCGGTTTCCTCACGATGTTTTCCTTCACCGTTTTGAGAGCAGTGGTGATGAAATTATTTACACAAAGTAAAGCGCCTGCCTGGGTTCGAACCCACGACCTACAACTCGTAAGTCGGGGCCGTTACCACTGGGCCACCACTGCTCACCTTAAGTACGTCCCGGTAATTTGGCCTGCAGAAGGCGTCATGACAGATGACGGTATTTTTTCGACAGCTAACAGGCAAGTTGTATATATCTAGGTAGGTAAATTATATTTTTTAAATATTTTTTTAGTTAACCTATGTTGCTGTTGTGTGTCCCACTGCTGGGCATAGGTCTCCCCTATACTTTTTCAGTTTTCCTTATGTCATGCCTTCTCTGCCCAATCGGTCAGGAATGAGTCCAAATCGTCACACCCTTCTACAGGCACCCACTGTTAGACGGCTGCAAATCTCACTTTATAGATCTACGCTATTTATTACGTTCTATTTTTAAAGCATTCCCAGTAATAATAAGCTAATAGTGTATCATAAGCCACTTCTAAATATTCTCTAAAATTGGTAAGGATATTTTGAGTAGGACTTAAATTATTAAAATACTTAAGTAGGATCTTAAGTTAGTAACTAGCTATTTGTACCTTATAAATAAATAATCATTTTCATTGTTCAATCAGATGTTATGATGAAATTCTCATTTCAGATATTAGGTATCCCTACCAATTATACTATACCTACCTACAAAGTTTTATTTTTATTTCTAAGTAAAACTATTAACAAACTAAAATATGGCGTCGAAAAATTCCTCCGCGTCGCTGTCGACTAGTAATGTAGGTACTCAGGAGACTGGCGGCATTGCCACGTTTATGACAATGCTAGCCTGAGTCTGGCCAAGGTAAAAGCCAGCCCTTGGGTACTTGCCTATAATAATCTCGAAATAATTTCTATTTTCTGATTTGTTGCCGTACCTACTAGCTTCTGCCCGTGACATCGTCAGTATGAAATATCTTGTTTAAATATAAAATATATCTAATGACACTTTGCAATTATACGGTAACTTCCCATTAGTGAAAGATCGTAAGAGTAGGGGGTAATCTTCGGATCGGTAGTTCCGAAGATTACCCCCTACGTACAAACTCACAAATTTTACCTCTTTTATAATATTATTTTATATTATTAACACTAGCTGCTGCCCGCGACTTTGCTCGTGTGGACCCTTATTCTTTTTCAAAAATAAAAGTAAGCCTAAGTTACTCCTTATAATATCAACTATCTGCCAGTGAAAGCCCCGTAAAATCAATCCAGCCGTTTCGGAGATAAGCCGGAACACACAGACAGACAGACAGAATGACAATTTTTTTTTATTATAAGTACTGTATATACTGGGTGCGTCTCATATCATATAAAGTTATTTGGTATATTTTCATTTCAATAACGTTCACAAGATATAATAAACGTGAGATATACCAACTGTTGATATAATTTCTTTACATATAACATTTATATACTCTAAAACTTATTTCGTATAACGTTATTGGATATAACGTTTATTTAATCGAAAATCATTAGGTCTATCGTTTAAATTATATAATGATACTGTAGCGGTTAGACCGCCACATACAAAACTACGAAACAAAAAGACATGACGTCACACAATTCCTACATCTCGCAGTTAGAGTTTACTGAGCGAATAACATAGATAAGACTATCCGAAATCAACATATGGGCAGTTGCCCGCCAGACATAATACCCGTCTGGTTGGAGGATCCTCCCTTTTCTATAGGGTATGAGTGAACTTTACACCCTGTTCCTCATACCTCTAAATTGGTGACCCCGAGAATGAACGTCAACGCAGCCTTCGTGCAACTACTTCAGCGTGACGTCATCATCATCACTCCCGCAAGCTTTCGTGAGGCGAGTCACACAGCCAGCCAGCACCCACGGCTTCAACGGGTATCCTGACCACCAGCATGCAGCGAACGCGCATTCCTGGTCATCACCCTCAGCCTCATCAGCAACTTGGCACAGCACCTGCACTTCCGGCCGGTCTCACAAGCAGAGCCTATTCTACCCTCTCCTGGTCGACGTAAGCAGTCAGCCACAACCCGGCGCTGTACCACATCCGACTCACTGGATGACGACGCAGCGCCTCCCCGACTCACTGGGGAATCACCGCAGACAGTTCCGACTCACCGTGAACTATGCGGCACCCGGTTCCGACTCACTGGAACCACAGCTGGCACTGTGAAGCATCGCAAGATCCAAGACTCAGCCCACTATCGACCTCCGGTCTCCGGAGGGGAGTGATGTAGCGGTTAGACCGCCACATACAAAACTACGAAACAAAAAGACATGACGTCACACAATTCCTACATCTCGCAGTTAGAGTTTACTGAGCGAATAACATAGATAAGACTATCCGAAATCAACATATGGGCAGTTGCCCGCCAGACATAATACCCGTCTGGTTGGAGGATCCTCCCTTTTCTATGGTGGATGAGTGAACTTTACACCCTGTTCCTCATACCTCTAAAATACCATCATTATGGTTAACACCCCGATTCAAAGCCATCCAACTCGGATAGGTTAGGTTAGAAGGCTAAAGGCTATTGCAGACCAGCGCGACGCGACACGAACAATACAATTTCTAAGAAAACTTCACCGTATAACAATAACCGGTGTCGGTCTGGCTGCACACAGCGGCTGGTCTGCATACACACACAAAACTTGCGTGAGCGGCCGCCGAGCGGTGGTGAACCATTTGGGTTAGGTTAGGTTAGAACAGTGACCATTAACGCGCGAAGGCGAGCGACCGAAGGGAGCGTGCCGCGGTAGCGGCCGCCGAGTGCCAGATCCCCCCTCTCTTGTTGGTGAACCATTTGGGTTAGGTTAGGTTAGGTTAGAACAGTGACCATTAACGCGCGAAGGCGAGCGACCGAAGGGAGCGTGCCGCGGCAGCGGCCGCCGAGTGCCAGATCCCCCCTCTCTTGTTGGTGAATCATTTGGGTTAGGTTAGAACAGTGACCATTAACGCGCGAAGGCGAGCGACCGTAGGGAGCGTGCCGCGGCAGCGGCCGCCGAGTGCCAGATCTCCTCCCTTGTTGGTGAACCACTTGGGTTAGGTTAGAACAGTGATCATTAACGCGCGAAGGCGAGCGACCGTAGGGAGCGTACCGCAGCAGCGGCCGCCGAGTGCCAGATCCCCTCTATTCTTGGTGAACCATTGGGGTTAGGTTAGAACAGTGACTATTAACGCGCGAAGGCGAGCGAGCGTAGCGAGTGACCATCGTGGCAACTCAGGTTATTTACTGTGATAGAAATTACATATTAGACTAAATATGTTTTATGTCTTTTGAGTGGTATATCTAACGATATTATATTAAATGTATGTTATGATTATAAAAATTAGTTATTTTAAAATTATATCAATCGTTTATTATATTAACTGATGATTATATCAAATAAAATTATAGATTCAGTTGTTATATCTTGTAAATATTAGTCATTTTGTAATTATACCATATATTACTTACCCGTATATACTTTCATAAACATCCAGTATAAAGCTGTTTTCCGACCAGTGCGATTGGTTGCGCGACGCGACACGAACAATACAAAACTTTACGGTATAACAATAACCGGTGTCACGTCGCGCGACAAATCTCGCTGGTCTGAAAACAGCTTAAAGCTGTTATTTTGACATTACAAACAGGCACTACAATTTAATGAAAAATAATAGAATAGATGTATAGATTTAGTACCTACCATAATTCTTCAATACTTGTTATTTAAAATATACATAGAATAATATAGTAGACAAAATTCTAGAAAACAAGTCGTTTATCCTACCATTCAATTAACTGGGTCTAGTAATTAGATTTTAGCTTGAAGCTTTCTACAAACTTGTTAGTTTCTTCCATCTAGAAAATTGATTAATAATTTCTGTAGACGGAAAATAATATCATGGTTAGTTAAACGATTTGATTCTGGATGAAGTAATTAAGCGTAAAGAATTATAATATCAAAGAAAACGGTGGCAAACACGTGTAAGCACTTATTAAAAACAAATATTTACATGTTTGGCAACTTAATGGGTTCGCAGTAGGGATGTAATGATTCCGATTCGGCCGATATATCGGCATTGCCGATTATTATACATATGTATAACCGATATCAAAGAGTTTGAAAAGCGCGCGAAGCGACGACGCGCGCCGGTGCATTATTGTCGCTCTGTCATCGCAGGCGGGACTGGCGGTAGAGGCGCGGTTAGCGACATGGCAACACGGTAAACGGCAGTGTTTGTAGTTTACTGAGCGTTGTCTGAGCGATGTATAGTTTTGTGCCTGTTTCACGTCACCGTTATTCGGGGTTCATGTTTATTCACACAGTGAAGACAGTGAGTACGCTCGTTATATCCCTAGTTCGCAGAATACTTGTTCTTTAATGAATATGAGAGTTGAAGGAATTGATCTGCAAGCCCTAAAAGGTATGTGTGGATCGCCCAGAGGACACGGTGGAGCATACGGTGGAGGTCTGCCCGGTTTGGGCGGAGTACCGCCCCGAGTCACCGCCGCTGATCGCCTCCACGAGGACACTCGTGGAGTCGATCAGCGGCGGTGACCTCTCGCGTCCGGCCCTGGTCCAGGCCATGGTATGGAGCGAGAGGGCATGGGAAGCCGTCACCTCTTCTCAGCTTTCTGCGAAGCTACTGCTTCGCAGAAAGAGGTGACACCCTGGGCGTCGGGAATCCCAGGCCGATTCCCTACCACCGTAGGCGCAGGCTCGTGAACGGTGAGCAATGGGTAGCTCACCATCCGAAAAAGACCAGACCTGGGTCGACGGCGCGTTCTGTTCCACGCACAACTCAAAGAGAGGTCAACACAACTGGCGGGGTCCGCTTAGGCCGATACCTATCTGGGTTGCGGGAAAGTCCGAAAGGGATACCGTGGCCCCTGGCAACACACAGGCAACTGAAAGAACACGGGTTGGTTTAAGTCAGTAAGAGTCTGACACTTCGCCCAGAACGGGAGAAGTTATTTGATAATTTCCCAAACAAAAAAAAAGTTCTAAAAGATATTTTCCGTTGCGTTTCCTTGGAGTTCAGACAAGTCCTTCCACGTGCCTATAATTTAACAAGTACCAAAACCGAGCAAACAACTTGCACTCATAAAATTGTGGTCTCAAAATTCAATCAGTAAAAGAAACCGTTCGTATCCACCATATATTCCCACAACCCAGAACTAAAACCATTCCATATTTTCGAAAACACATAGCCCTATATAAAATCCCAATCAGTATCCAACATAATGGATTAATAATTTCACACAGATCCCAATCAGTTACCAAATAATAATTTTACACAACAGTATCGAGCCCCATATTACGAGGTACCTTGTACATCAGGTACACAAACTGTGGTCGAATCGTACCGCGGTAACAGAAAAGGTGACCACATCGGAAATCCGGGCGTGTTACCGTGGCCGAGCTAACTAATTGGGGGAGGCGGGTCGGATGTGAGAACACGGCAAATGAAGATTTATCATCTGACAAGTCCTTCGGCTCTAGACCACGATTATCTGTGAGGGATTTTTCATTGGGTCTCATGGATTACATGGTGTTTTAAAGGGTGATTTTAAGTTTGTGTTGCATCGACGCATAGTATAATTCATTATTAACTCCATATTAGCTCATTACTGATGAGTTAATACTAAAAGGTATAGGTAAGTCATCAGAATTAAATACTTTAATCTCAATGCAATGCCTCGTTAGTGTAGTGGTCGCAAGCAATAGTGCTGAGTATCAGGTCCTGCATTCGATTCCCAGGCCGGGCAAAGTGTTATTGGGTTTTTCCATTAAGAATTTCTCAGTAGCGGACAGAAGTCTAGATTTGTAGGTACTTTGGTTAGGCAAAGGTGTACCTATAGTACTACCATAATTCGCCAGTTATGTTTTAGTCCGATGTAATAGGGGGCGAGGAAAAACCCAATAACACTTAGCCCGACCTGGGAATCGAATCCAGGACCTCATACGCAGCAGGAGCGCTTGCGACCATTAGACTGTGGCAGCACACTGACACGCAAAAGTTTACCGCTATAGTAAACTTATAGTTAGTAGTCCATACAGACTCAACACCCGTCTGGTCGGAGGATCCTCCCTTTTTCTAAAGAGGATGAGTGAACTTTACACCCAGTTCCTCATACATTTATAAAACCAACGAGGCAGTGTAACAGAACTCAGTTAAATAAAAAAACAACGGGTAGCACTCCGGGAGTGCCAGCAGAAGTGAAAACTTGAACATTAACGTTATGCATTTTTGAATATTTTGGAATGGTTATAGAATAATTTCGCACGAATTGCTTTATTTATCAGTATAAAAGTACTATAATTATGTGGTTAAATACAATATTCATTAGTAGTAGTAGTATATTTATTTATTTTCAAAATATAGTCTAACAAAAATAAACAATTTATTTAAACACTTTTCATAAAGTATGTTTTGACTCCTTTTTTTACCCATCAATATGGGTAAAATTTCTTACCTCGCAATCTTTACGTAATAGGTATCAAAGACTATTTATTTTGTCGGTTGCTAGGCAGTGGATCCTACGGTCACGTCTCTTGACGCGAGTTTAACATTTTTTACTCATCCCAAAAAAAGTGCACAACGTAAAGAAGTTTTCACTTCAAAAGCCCTCCACCACAGCAGCAGACCACCTTAAAGTGGAGACGCGTATCTTTGCATCCCTACAGTTTGGCCTATAACTTACGCAAGTTGACAAGCAACTAATATCCTCTGTTTGTCTTTTACCTATCAAGATGTAAACATACCCACTAGCCATTACACGCCCAAAAAACCCTCTACGACCCGAGGATTCTTTTCCCAACTAACATTTTGTATGTGAGCAAAAATGTTCGTACCTATGCATATCTACACATTGCTGAACATACGAAAAGTCCTATGTGGAGGCACTGGATTCACTTACATATAGGATAATTATTATAGTTTGTTTTTGAGTGTGTATTACTAACATAGTTCTTAAAGTTTCAGTGTATTACTTACACTCTATGGACAACCTAGTCTGAAATGAACTATCTTTATAGATATAATTCTCCGGTACGTGTGTTTGTCACCTAAATCCTCCTAGACGGCTGCACCGATTTGAATGAAATTTCGGTGTATATTTGACTGGGTCCGCAGATGGTTTGAAAAATCAATTGGACCCGGTAGGTGGCGCTGTTCGGGCAGGACAACGTCTGTCAGGTCCGGTAGTATAATACATAAATTGGATTATTCTTCGGAAAACCTTTTTCCTGTAAAATCATATCAGATATACTGCTAAGTATTCGGACCACTATTTATACACACTCGACATAAAATAGACGTTTTCAGACCGTCGTCATGTCTTCGTTTTTTTGGCCGTCTATCGTGAACGTCAAAGGTAATAAATCTTTTTCTTCTGCCTAAATAGAGCTATCCCGAACAAAGACTAAATCTAGCCCCACTCCGAAGTATGTAGCGACCTATCAAGATGTCCTTGCGCTAAATCTTCAATAGGTGCTCCATTGTGTCACTTTAATTTTATGTGAAATTAGACTAAAGGATAAAAGAACATATTTTATGGGAAGGGTTTTATGTTTTATTTTTTACATGTCTGTAAACTTACACATATTCTTTATGGGTGAAAAGGTCATGTTAGGGAAAAGGGGCAGTAGTACGCCCGGGGGCGATGGGCCTGCTACCCATTCCTGTCGTGATCCGTCAACCCGTCACGATATTGCCCGCGGCAGTACGCGCCCGTCCTGTTACATCACGTACGAGAAAACAAACAATAAACAAACTATTATCTCATTTGATCGGGATTAAGAACCTTATTTATATTATGGGTCCATTACATAGCACAATGCAGTTAATTATCGGGTTGAAAAACAGCGGACCGTAAACAGCAGGATGCAGTATAAATAGCAGCTGATTTCATAGCAATTATAGTGAGGGATTATTAGTAGGCAGCCGATGATCGACGACCGGCGCTGGCCCGTCGGCCGTCGGCCTCGCTGTGAATTAACTTAATCACTGTTTACGCCGCTCGGGGGTATGTTGCCCACGAATTACAGAGCTCGATGTAAATGTTATGAGAACACCTTGCTTGTTTATATTTCGGATGTAACGTGAATTACCTGAAAGGTTTGTGGTTTATAGAATTTTCTGGTTTTTTTTTAACTATTTGATAAACGTTTACTTAAATGGTTACGTTAAAACGTAGCTAGATACGAAATATTATTCTAGAAAAAAGGAAAGTAGGAGGATCTTTTTTCTTAAAAATCTGCAGTGATTTGACACTATATTTACAATAAAATAATTTGATGTACAGTACGACACAACTTAGATGTAGCATCGGCAAAATTCATAAAACCGATCACCATCCGAACTGAGTGCGCCTTCAAAATCACCAATCATTATTACTGCTTTAGGTAAAAATGGTCTTTCGAAAACGCAATTACTTGTAAACTCTTATAGCCAAATACATTCGTAAAATTAAAATGAATGAATGAAAATTTTCAAATCTATGCTACATCTAAGTTGTGTCGTACTGTACCATTGTTACCTTGGTTTTTGTACCTACCTATTGTTCGATTACAATACCTAATTATTTATTTAAATCCAACTGCCTCGTTGTTCTAGTGGTCGCAAGCGCTACTGCTGAGCATGAGGTCGGGTTCGATTCCCGGATCGAGCAAAGTGTTATTGGGTTTTTCCATCTTAAATTTATCAGCGGCAGCCCGGAGTCTGGATTTGTGCCCGGTTTATGGGAATAGGCTCGCCTATTGCATGGGATGTAAACATAACCGGTAAAATGTGGGTATAGATACTATAAGTACACCTCTGCTTAACCGTTCGGGTTATATATGCATGATTTTATATACTTATTATTGTAAGAGAGAAAACTAGGCTCATAATTACGTTTTTTTCAGAAGTTAAGTAAGTCTAAGTAGTCCTCTCTTCTCCGCTCCAGTAGACAGGCAGCCTGCCTGTCCACTGGAGCGGAGAAGAGAGGAGAGGAGCGGAGATGTGTCAAAATTAACCAATAAAATCGCACCTCTGCAGCAGAGTTTAGATTCTATTGGTTAATATTGGCACATCTCCGCTCCTCTCCTCTCCTCTCCGCTCCGGTGGACAGGCAGCCTAACTGATTCAAAGTTCACAGCTACATAAACTTGATTAATTAGTATAGCAGGCTAAAAACGCCGCTTTGGCAGAATCATAATTATGATAATATTATGAATCACACCAACTGTCACAAGCCGACAATACATAATATTATCTGCGTTCAAATTATATTACGTAATTCATCTGTTTGACAGTTTTATATTATAATGAAATAAAATTTAAACTGTAGAAATAAACAAATAAAAACTGTAAATAAAAATTCGCGTAAAATTACGGTCTTAATTTTTTTCATGCGGCTTTATTTATACCAAATATAATTCTAATATGAATTGAATTGAATATGATTCAGCTAAAATATGTGTCACCATAGAGGAATTGCTCGGAATTCAGAAAATGAATTGCTTTTAGATGAATTATACTTAACGGTCCTGGCAACGTACTCAGATAGATATTAATTACGTCACTAACACACAAATAATATACCCGTAAAAGTCTTTTATTACGTAACGAAAGCAACAAAAAAAAAAACGAAAGAATGCATTAATTAAACAAAGAAAACAATATTAATGTTCTCTTAGAAGCAAGATAACGTAGATGCTAGTTATTACCTCGGCTTTCCCGTCGAAAGAATAAAACTATGGCGAGAGGAGAAAGAAAAGAAAAAAACTGCATTAAAACTTGGCTTGTGCAAACTTCATAAAAGTAATAATTGACTTCATACGTAATAAACCAGTCTGCTCTACATTAATCTGTAGTCACAGTATAATTTCCGTGCTCCAATCGATACTAGAACAAACACAATTTCGGAGCCCCTTGTATACTGATTTTAATTACAGCTCTCACATTTACCCAACTAATTTATTCGTGAAGTTGACTCGTTTTGAAGTCTTGTCACTACACCGTTAAGGTGGGTGCTTACTTAAAGTTCAATGTCACTTATAATCCGAGTCCCAAGTAACAAGAACTTTAAACTGAAGTATGTATCACTTGGGGTCGAAGAGGGTACAATTACTTTGAGAGAGAGTTTTGTTTTACGCGTGGGCAGCTCCTTTGATTCTCTAACATAAAGGTAAGTGAAGGTGTGAACGATTAATGGCATCAAACCAAAGAATGTCAAGTGTCTCCTGAGAGAAACGTTCAGTAACAAAATGACTGCGGAAGAGCATTTCACGGGCCACAAATTTCACCGTGAAAACAATCGTAAAACGCTTTTATTACTCAAACATTCGCCATTGATTCACGGGGCAAAACAATAAAAATACTGACTCAATCAACCTACCGAATTTTACGAGCATTGTAGGTGAGTGGATTTATTGTCAGAATGCCAATAATCTTTCATTTGCACCTACATCTAAGAATGGAATTAGCCGAGCCTAACGTTTTATGAGCCCTTGTGTATATGGAAAGAAATAAGCGTCCGGACGGACGAAAGTAATTCCTTTAGCTCGGTAATATTTTTTTAATTACTTCATTTTAATCAACGTAAGTGTTTGTGTTTATTCCAAGCTGGAATACACCGTTGTGGGCTCCCATCTATTTATATTGTAACCCAGCTATTAAACAAACACCTTCCGTCCATAATTACAGCAGAGTTGGAAGAAATAAGAAGAAATATAATATACCTGCATTGCCAGCATTTGATTTATGGCAAAGAGTAAAAAGAAACATTGCTAGCGCAAACGGAAAAAGTCGTCGCAATGAAAAATAATGTCTTTATGACGGCGCTATTTGAATGTAAACTACGATATCAAGCTACTTAAAAAGCTGCAATACAAGAAATATAATATAGTAAAACAAAAACGCGCTCGTGCGGCCGGAAAAGGTCATTTGCCATCATAGGGCGCCGGCGGCGTACGGCGGCGGGCCGGCGACTGTCCCTTGCCTCTGTTGTTCATTTTTCTTCCCCTTTTTCCGGGGCCAAACGGTAAAGAGAAACTTAATTGGAGGCTTTCCCGCCGACTCTCAGGCTCAATGAAAAATTACGAGCTAAACGAGCACACGCTTGGGAATTTTTCGCTCATTCTCGACGGCACACCAGCGGAAAGAAACGCGTCTTTACGCAAGCCCCTTAAACTTAGATAAATGTAAGCTGACGAACGTAATTTCAATGAAATATACTGCTCATTACAAGAATTAATTTAATTTCGCTCTTTTAGCGAATTGTCTGCTGGCGCGGGCGTCGCGGCTCGTATAGGCGTCTTTATGAGCCTCTTAACGTGCCTTCGGGCGTTTTGTTTTGTTCTTTTTGCATTACTGTCTTTGTTTTAGTGAATTATCACTTTATGGAGTTAAATAATTTACTGTACAAATATTTACCGAAACTGACATTAAAATTCTTTGTTTAGGTTAGTTGGTAGTTCCTTTCTAAATAAATATAAATATGTCTCATCATCATCATTTCAGCCGAAAGACGTCCACTGTTAGACTTCGACTGTTGGACGTCCTCTTCGACCGATTCTGTGCCTCCCGCATCTAGCCGATTACTGCGGCCTTTAAAAGTCATCGGTTCATCTTGTGGGAGGCCTTCCAACGCTACGTCTTCTGGTACACGAACACTAACGCGAACGCTGGTTCGTGATGCGAACGAATATGTCCATAAATATCGAAATTCTGACGAACAGAATATAAAAACCATCACTTTATTATACTGTGACCATACCTATTCGTAAATGCCGATTCAGTATCAATTTTACCGACCGCTGCAGTTACAACAGGCAGTTTAACAAACGGTGAACAAAGCCACAGACATAAACACACATGTAAGTTACAAAACACTCCTAATTGGTTTACCAACCCGATGGTGGATTACGTTGGATGTTCATTATTGCGCTTTCGGGATTTCTCTTGGAGGCAGCTGCATAATTCACGTTGCCACGATTAAGCTAAATGCATATGCTAGAGCAGCTTTTATGTCTTGTATTTGGTATAAACGTGTGATTTCATAGATTTAGTGTTGCCGTTAGCGGTCCTATATCTTCCGTAAGTTGCAGAGGTAAGTCGGGTAAGGTGTTGAAACATTTATTAAGTAGGTTGGTTGAGTTATTTTCTAAGAACGTGAATAAAGTTGGAATCAGCTCGAATTTACAAAAATGCTAACCTTGTGGTGGACTGTGGCAATGCTATTCCTTTTTTTTACTTATCTTTGTAGCCTGATGATCATACACAACGTAGATTTTTGAGTTGGGGCAGTACGGGCAGGTACCTTTACCGGATTCGACGATTGACCTCTTTCTCGAAGTTGGACCTAACCTAAATGGACAGTTTGTCCTAGGTAAACATAATCGTCCACAACAGTGAGTGTCGAGTGTAGTCTCCGATCTTCATTTGGGTGGGTGTTACATGGGCATTCGACATGACCTTCGTTTTGTCCATGTTCATTTTAAGACCCACTCTTTCGCAAGCTCTACCTCTGACCTAGAGAATTGGCAGCAGCGTTCTTTATGCATTTTAACGCCATACTGCGATTGCCAACCCGACTGCCAAGCGTGGCGATTATGGCAAACCCCAAAAATGACAAGCACATTTTGATCTGCATTCACAGATTTGGATTGAAAAGTACATACAACAAGAAAATTGGCAATTTTCACAAAACGTTTTTTTGATGAAAATCGATCCTATTACTTATAATGATCAAAAAACATTATTATATTAACTGAGAGAGTTTAAGAACTAGAAAAGTCAAAAATAAAAAAACCCTTCGCTGATATATTACTCATTTTCAGATTAATAAATCAGGTAAATATTTAAAAAACATTGAACGAACCTTCCGATTTCTCTCGCAAAAATTCACGACATCAAATCACAGTCAGTGCAAAAAAAATGGGTCACCACCAAAATTTTAACTTCCTTTCCAAATTCAGCTGCGCTCCAACCACTGTCCTTGCCAAGAGAATCCATTTTAAATTTAGACACGTAGATAGCAAAACTGTGAGGGTTTTATATCTGCGGTCAAGTTCCGGATGAGGCACGGATGACAAACCGCAGACATTTTAATTAAAGGCACCGACAGCTGGTATCTCGGTGAAAGAGATCGACTTGATTAAAGTTAAGCTTGCTTCGATACCGGACGAGATTAATAAAACTATGGAATAAGACATGCATGTGATATACGAGTACTTACTGTATACCGACAAGTAGGTATATGTACCCAATGTGTTTGCCGTAAGCATCTATTTCTCATGTCTAGCTGTGGTGAAGCGTTTATCTAAACTAATATTATAAAGAAAAAAGATTTGTATTTTTGTATGTGTTGAATAAACTCAAAAACTGCTGAACAGATTTTAAAAACTCTTTCATAGGTAGAATGCTATAATTTAAAAAGATATCACGCGGGCGAAACCGCTGGCGGCTCCTAGTGGTATATAAATATGCGGAGAAGAAAGTTATTTTACTTATAGTCTGTGCTAAATAAATGTTATTTCTTTCTTTCTTTTCTTTCTATTTGACCGTGTTCACACCAAATAATAATAAAGCCACTAAAGGCCAAAATTAGTCTGCCTTCTGACATGAGCAGCCTCCTTTAACATCAATTTGATGAACATACAGACAGACAGAGTTACTTTAGAATTTATAATATTTTTAGCTTACGCCAGCGGCTTCGCCCGCGTGATATCTTTATAAATTATATCCTATGTTACTCATCGATAATATACCATTCTACTGGTGAAAGAATTTTTCAAATCGGTCCAGTGGTTTTTGAGTTTATTCATTACTAACAAACATACAAAAAAAATCAAATCTTTTCTCTTTCTAATATTAATGATTATTTTGGATGGATTATAGAAAAAACGAGAAACTCAAAAGCATGAGGATAAGTATGTTAACCTCCGACATATATGCCTACTTCAAAAAAACTATCCAGTGGTTTCCTGGAGCAAGGAATACAAAACACTATCGTTTTTAAAATTCGTTTACAAAAAAACAACGGGTTGCACTCTGGGAGTGCCGGCAGAAGTGAAAACTTGACTGCTTTTTTTACCCATCAATATGGGTAAAACTTACCTCGCAATCTTTACGTAATGTCAAAGACTATTTATTTTGATATTTACTTTGTCGGTTGCTAAGCACCGGATCTTACGATCACGTCCTGATGCGCGTTTAACATTTTTTACCCATCCCAAAAAAAGTGCACAACGCCGCTAAAGAAGTTTTCACTTCAAAAAACTATTTTATTGACTCCACTTTAAATAAAACTTAGATGCTGTTAGCTACAGTTTAAAGCAGGTAGTAATACCAGGCTGAAAGAAAATGATAAATAAATATGCTGCAGTGCTTAAAACCTTATACAAAATTGTGCGAGGAGTCTGCTTACACAGATTATGCGACCAGTCACATGCGGTTAGAAGGCCGTCCCCCGTTAAAGGCAGGCTTTGAGGGTGCACTGAGCAAAAATGTGTGTTTCATGAACCTTTTCTTATAAGTACCTACCCTACCTTTACCTGGTTGAGAATATACAGGGTGGCAGGGACATCGACGCTAAAACTTTTACCATGGATTCAGTACATGATTCTGAACCTTCAATGCAGGGGCATTGAAATTTTTGGACGGTTATAAAAAAAATCTGCTGTTTCATAGAAAACTGCAACACGCCTACACGGTCAAAATGTACGGAAAAGTAAATATAAAAGTAGAATACTTTTCAACGCAGGGGGTTCAGAATCACGTACTGAATCCATGGTAACAGTTTTTCCGTCGATGTCCCTGCTACCCTGTATAGGTAGCTGTTAATAAAAGGAAAATATTATGGAACTCGACTGTTGACTTAAAAGGCGTTTAATTCATAACATTTGGTTTTCATTTTGTTGCCAAATGGTTAAACACTCGCATTGCCCATGCAACTTTAAAGGCCTTTTTAGATATAAACCATATCGCTGTCACGCTCGGTAGCGATACTGGTCCAAAGTGACTGAACACAAGGCGGACCCAGCTATCAAATTGCGTAACACATTTTTGTTGTTAATTTGAACGCGATCAGCATTTCTAAAACGCGTTCAAGAGCTGTCAGTGTCAAAATTGTTATAGAATATTGTACACTGATAGCTCTTGAACGCGTTTAGATGTGCTGAACGCGTTCAGTTTCCTTGGTGAAATCCGCACTAAGACTAATCTGTTTCATTTTGACAGTTCAACAACATTCATTGCGTTATTTACGTTGTTGAGCAGAATTTTGTTTTTCGAACTTACGAAGCAATGGATTAGCAATCTGTTTCAAAATGATTCAGATTGTGATTAATCGTGTATTACGCAATTAGGGTTCTGTATAGCTACAATGATATCGCTTATATCTGAATATGCCTTAAGATAGAATTTTAAATAAAATGTACATTCAAGTATTTCCCTCAAACAGCACATTTTGGGTTAAATATAAAATCCGTTTTACATTGTTCCAAATTACTGTTTGCACACATTTGTAACACATTTTCACCTTTATAATACGTGAACATTTTACCATCGTTTGGACTCTCCAGCGTAGGATTAAAATAATATTCCAAAACAAAGTACCTACGTCGCAAAAGTGTAAAAAAAAGTAAGTAAAAAGTTTACTTTCACAAAGGAGCATTCACAAGAATTTGATAAGTACCTATGTATCAAATTGTTGTGAATCACTACTTATTATAAAACAAAGTCGCTTCCCGCTGTCTGTCCCTATGTATGCTTAGATCTTTAAAACTACGCAACGGATTTTGATGCGGTTTTTTTTTTAATAGATAGAGTGATTCAAGAGGAAGGTTTATATGTTTAATACATGCATAATATAGTAAGCTATAATTTATAAATTTATTACGCGTGCGAAGCCGCTGGGAGAAGCTAGTGCTAAACAAAATGCAAAAAAAAAACCGTCTTTATAAAGATTTATTTATATTTTGTTATAGGTACTGAAATTGATATCCAAACTAAGCCAGGGCTTGTATTTTGGGAGTCAGTCCTCAAACAGGGAGATCGTGTCAACATGAATGTCGTGACGAAAAATCAAACAACTATACACTTAACAGAGTTTATTTCCTTATATTTTAACTGTTTCAATTTATATTATTTACAAATTATTTATCACAATTTCACAGTCAATACATACAAAGTTATTTACAATATTTTATTTTACAAACATTTACAACTAGATGTACACTGCAGGACAAATTCAGGGTAACAATTTTAACAAAACAAAAATATATTCAAAATAATCACGCCTTTCGTCGTATTTTAATATAGCTTTAAAAAAACGAGTTGATAAAGTTCATTTAAAAGTAAATGAATACCTACCGACACAAGTCTCAGTTTTATTTCTTTCTAATAGCAGCGTTTACGAGATGAACCGTTCCGACAAGCGATTAGTATTCCACAGGTTACACAGTCATCTTAGGCCAAGTCTTATCCAAGTCTGGTGTTAATGTCTGTGGGATTAAGCCATCGAGGCTAATGTTCTTTAGCAAAGTAATTCTAAATTCTTGAAAATTATTTGCTGAATTTTTGTTGTGGTGCTAATTCTATTTTATTCTACCAGTATTTTTGGCATGTATTTTGGGTTAATGCAGAACAACGTAACATTGTAAACGTTTTTTGGTGTTCCACCAAATGTATCCGGCAGTGTAAAGATAAAAAAATGGCAACGGTTTGTAGAAAGTCTATTCGCCGTTAAACTACTCGCCAAAAACATTTTTGCCAAAAAAGATTCTAGGTACGGCGAATGTAAAATACTTTGAAACACCGTAGTTGAATAAAACATTTATGCAATAATGCTTAAGTGTGTTACAAATTTGTTTATTTACTTTGAATGAAAACGAAAAATCTATGAATATGTTGAATAGAATAAAAAACTTTAAGTTTTAACAAAACTTGCAGAATAACCGTCACCTTGGTTTTAACAATGAACAAAATTTCAACAAACCGTTAGCTAAGACGAGACTCCACCACAAGCTAAGACATTTCTCATTTAGCTGTGTTCTGTGTAAGTTGCAAGCGCAATTTGTAAGCTGCAAGCAGACGCAACAAATGAGCTGAAGAATCAGTTAGTCTCTTAGAATACTGATCAATAAATGTAGGAGTTTGAACCTTACGACAGAATGTTTCACATCGTAGGGGATTTTTTTTGCTTTTTTCCAAGCCGTTTGATGGGATTTCACATCGGCATAATGACAAACTTTCATACTTTTCATTCCTTTCGGGGATGATTTTTTAAAAATCGTTTCTTAGAGCTCGCTTTCGTTGTATAAGGGGTCCCCGAAACGATCAATTACGATTGCTCAATTGCCATCAATTTGTATTGTTGTAGTATTGTCAATTTCATTTGGTCACTATACCATCAGCGACACAATCAGTAATAATGACATCAATATTACTGTCAATCCTTCAACTAAAACTATTAGCGGTCCAGACACTATTAGTAATAATGACATTAATATTTCTGTCATTCCTTCCAATAATGACGTAAAACTATTAAAATATTTAGATCACATCATCATTCCAACCACCACACTGTCATTAGTAATGACATTACTTGAATTTATTGTCATTATTATTGATAGTCTGGTCAGCTGTGTGTCAATCACATAAAAATTGACAATTGCAATAATTGATCGTTTCGGGGATCCTTAAAGAAGTCTTGTGTAAAATTTCATGCTTTTCACAGGGTTCTTTACAATATATAAATTATATGAAATTATCTCGTTCGTAACTTTTGAAGAATCTCGTCTAAAAAGATAGTCCTATTTACATTTTTTTTAAACTATACACATTTATACACAACTCTCTGGTCCTGGTATTTCTTCAGCTATAAGATGTTCTCTCCTACTTAACGTCATAGTGCCTAATGCAATTGGTGGCTTACTTAACACTGCCTTCGGTGACAGTACCTGTGGAAAGAAAGAGAAATTATGTTAAAATTATTTTATTACAACCCGTGGGATTGTTGGGATTTCGCATCGGAAAAAAGTACGAATTTATATACAAACTCCCCAATTTAACCCTTTTTATCATTTCCCTGCCCTTATCCCTATTTATTTCAGGGTGTGTACTACTATGGCTACTACAACAACAAAGAATATAAAATATTATAAAATTAAAATATTTTGAGAGTTTGTTTTTTTTCGGCGTTCATCATAATTACGGAACCCTTCACAGTGCGTGGTCCAACATGCACTTGCCCAGTTTTTATTTTGTTATAACCCTAATCTCCTATCAATTGTCAGCTCTTACAAGAACAAAATAAAATACCGTGAGAATGAAAATTATTATACATTTTTAATGGACGGTCTCATAAAATTTTATTATTAATTTACACCTAATGCTTGAAAACTGCTTCAGTTTTTCCACAGTTCATGAGTAGACTTTTTCTAAAGTATCTACTATAATTATGTGCCGAGTGTCTCGTCTATGACATAATTAAACCTACATTTTAATGAGTTGGATTTTTCACATCGGCTTAGCGCGCACTTTTAATTTAATAACATGTCTAGGTGTACAAATACACGGTATGTGGGTCGTGCTCTCACTGGAAAGCTTAATGTTTAGATTTATAAACTGCTTTTGTATTTTTAGTAGGATAATACCATCGGATTTTGCATTTGTAATACGATCTTCTAAAAAAACATTAGTTTGCTAAAATGAGAAAGCCTTTATATACTTCAGTGTAACGTTACATACGTTACTTAAATCGTCATCAAACTCAGAAGATAGTCCACTAGGTACTTAGAATAAAAATGCCACAAAATTCTTGACCTAAAATGCTTGAAATTTTCAGTAATTGTTTACGAAACACCTGTACTGTAGGTACTCCTTAAAAAAAAAGTAAAACCACACTACTTGATACTCACGGGTCGGTGATCGTCGAGCACTGCGCTAGCGCGCTCGCTCCCCCACTCCTCGGTCGGATGGAGTGCGCCATTTTTCGCGGCCGCCTCTGTAACGCACTTTGTGCTCGGCGGGGCCCCGTCTGTGAGCAAACCGTTTGATACTGCTTGATTATTTTACTCTGAGTCAGTTTGTGGCGAGAAAGAAGAGAAATGCTTGTGGTTACGGAAGAAAGTTTTCTCAATGCTATACTAAATATCGACTATCTGCACCACTGTAAAATACCGTCTAAGAAAACGCTCTTAAGAGCTGCGTTTATACAGAAAGTGGGCAAAGTCGCAAATAGTGTCAATTGTTTCGCTGTTTTGACTAATTTGGCAATATTACTGTATGGAAATAAGAAATATGGCTAAGTAGTGAACTAAAATATAATTCATTTTTAGATGTAACAAAATAATTTTAGAAACTTGCCAAATGCATTTTTTACACCTAAAACGATTACAACATCAAGTTCAGAGTTATAATTGCAATTCATTTTTAATATTCTAGTTTACTAGTTAGCCATATATTTTATTTCCATACAGTAATATTGCCCAATTAATCAAAACAGGTAAATATTTGACAGCTATTTGCGACGTTGCCAACTTTTTGAATGAACGTTCATAAATATTTGCAAAAATTATCAAGACTAAAGTAATAAATGATAACTTAACGATAACCCTATGCTTGCAATTTTATGGGCGATAATAAAGTTGAAAGTCACGTCACGACTTTAAAATGAGGATTACAATAACAAAGAAAAAGATTATCTACTTCGAAAACTTCAGGTGTAAAACCAGTTTTCATCTTCATAAAAATGTGTTTAAAACCATATTATACCTTTAAAACGCGATATTAATTTCAAACTTTCCTCGTAAATCTTCACTGTTCTATAAAAAAATTGATATAATTTTTTCGACGACGACATGAAATGTGTCTCGTTCAATGAGATTTTTAGCGCGATTTTTTGACTTTCATCACAAGGTAGACTTGAAAATCTGTATACATTCATACCATTAACCATAGCATACTAAGCTTAGTTCTAGTGGTAACATAAGTTTTAAAAGAATTAAAAGCCAGAGATAATTAATTAATTTGCCTTTTAAAATGCTCAATGCTTGTTAAGAAGCCGCGGTTGTCCAGAGAATATTACACACAAGGGAAGGCATTCCTTTTGCAGCATTATTTTTATTCCTTTGTAAATGTTGCAACAGTTCTATTAATTATCTAGGTGAATGGACGAGTTCCTTTTGAAGTTACATATATTAGTATTAAATAAAGACTTGAATGAAGTAAGCATGCAACTAAGTGAGAAGTCGCAGTTGCAGAATGTGTCTGGGGCCAATGGTATGATAATTTACTCGTATATCAAATAGTTTGGAAAATCCAAAAGTGCACGCCTCATACATAACACTCATTTATAAACGAAAAAGAAATTCAAAACATAGTTTCTAACAAAAATGAACAATTTATCACTTTTCATGAAGTCGTAATGTCAAAAACTATTTACTTGGCGGTTGCTAGGCAACTTACGGATGTCAAGGCAAAGGTTGGAAATATTTAGTTAAAGATATTATATTTTAGTTAGTATTTTATTAATTATAATTAAACTACTTTGAATAAAAGAGCCATTTTCAATAGTGTTCCTTCTATGGCTGAAACAAATGTATAAAAAAAATCACTCAATTAATTGATTTTATCGCAAGCTACAATGTTTTCAGGGTTCATAAATTGACGGACAGGATTTTTTTTCAACTATTCTGATGCTTTTTCATTTCTGCTGCATTAAATCATTATTGTTAAAAAGTACAGTATTAATCTCCATTTAATCATCTATACAATGGTATAAAAATTAAGTAGGTTCTATGTACTAGCAGGAGTGTAACAATAAAAACAGTTACAGAAATGGGGAAAATTTTTTTTTTCGATCGTAGAGCACACTCTAATGCTTCGCATTATGAGTCGTGCAATAGTCTTATTACAAAACAAGATTTTTGACATGGTTTTAGGTGAAAGCGTCTTGCAAATTGTAAAAGACGTTAGAAAATTTAAATTTCGCAGGCTACCTAAGCGCATCTCCCTTAAGCCATCTAGTCAGGTTTATTGTGTTAAAAACGGTACTGTGGTTGAAATACAATTCCTTATATAAAAATACAGTATCAAGTACTTATTTTGTATTTTCTTCCTTAGTCGGAAAAAAAACCCGACCATTCGAAAATTCCTCCACGGTTTAAATCTGGGTCTAAAGATACAAAGATACAGCTTGTTTTGCAAACCGGATAGAGTTTGATACATTAGCCCAGGTTATAGTCTGATCAGTGGCATATATTCTGATTAAATTATATTAAAACTTTTTCATTGTGTACTACACTCCATTTGAAATAAGATTGCAGATTTAAACAAACCTTTTTTACAGTGCGTTCAACCGATTTTGACTTCTATATCGTAGGTGGATAGGTAGTGGTAGTGATACTGGTAGGATGGCATTAAAATCAAAACAGTGGTTACAATACCAACTGTTTACTGCAGCTGCCATTTGTCATCCCACCAAAGCAATAGAAGTCAAAATCGGTAGCACAAACTCTAAAAAAAGTTTATTTGAATGTCTAATCTTATTTCAAATGGAATATAGATGACTAGGAAACCAATAGCCTGTAGTGCATTATACACAAATATAAAAGATTATATTATATATATGAATATGATATAAGATTAGGCATTCAAATAAATAATAATGGAAACTAAAACATTTTCGCATTTACTCAAAGATCTTCTCTGGTACAGCCACAGAAGATCTATTGAGCTATTAAGACATTGTAAATCCGCCAATAAAATTAGCCAGCGACCAAGCAACACTTAGCAACAGAATAGTCGGACTACAACCACAAATGACGATCAAACGGTCGCTCAGTACCGCTATCTTCAATGCGAACATTTTATACTCCACTTGTTACCGGAATCTCAATAAAATCTCTTTGACGTATGTCGGTTGCGCATAAGTACCGATTGTACTTATTCGGTACTTTTAGATGAGGACGTCGTAAACGCACAGGGATTTATGTAGATAGAAGTTTTTTAGGTCTTGTTTAAAATTGGAAAGATAGAGGGATTTTTGGTACTTGACTATAATTATTTCGACCTATATCTATTAAAATATTATTTCTGAGACAAAGACCAAATTAAAAAAAAAAACAATAGACTGACGCGCCGCCACGGTTAGATCTGTTTTTTCTGTTCTGTGGATATAATATTCGCGATATTTCTGCTACCCGTATCTTCTTACCGAATAAAGGTAGACATTAATGAAATTAACGACATTTAAGTTCTGCTTTCAACATTGTATCCAAATCTGTTGAAAAACGAATCCAGACATTTATAAATAAAATAACTTAAAACATATATAGAAAAATCTGAAAAAAGGCAGCTAACCTTTTCTGAAATCATATTACAGCCACAACATTTTTCATTTTTAACAACCATTAAGACGACCTAACTTTATTCCACAAAGCTAGATCTTTACATGATTGATGGTGATTTCAAGACAATCTTTCATATAAAAATCAATCTAGACTAGAATCTGTGAGACTTACCTGGCGGTGGATTCAATATGTCCGGTTGCGCTTGCTTGGGTGGCTTAAGCGTGTACGCCACGACGTACTGCCCGTCGCCCGCGTTGAGCTGCAGTTCCGACGACTGCTGCTTTGTCGGCGGATTACTCCTGGTACAAAATATTTAAGTTAAAGCTAAGAAATGGCGAGGGAAAATGTAGCTTAAAGTTTTGCATTGAATTTGATGGTTTGGAGAGCACTTAGAGTACCTAAGTGTCAGATTTTCCATTTAATATGAGCTGTGGGAGGCAGTAGGCACGTATGTTTGCCTATCTATACTTATTCAAATTCAAATGTCATTTATTCTAACTAGGCTGAGAATCAGCACTTTTCGAACGTCAAAATTACATAAGACAGTCCCCCAAATACGCCCGTCCTTCACCACTTCCTAGTGCTTTAGCTGGGAAGAAGAAGTGGTGCAACAAATTTATATTATAAAGAGGTAAAATTTGTTTGTTTGTTTGTTTGTAAGTTTGTATGTGAGGAGTACGTCAATTGGTTGTGTTACGTCAATCGTCGAATCCGACTCGGTTGGGCAGCGTTCGGGAAGCTACGCAATATCTTCTCGTCCCTCATACCGCGTGTCTCAAGACGAAAGTTTTTGACCAGTGCATGTTGCCAGTGATGACACACCTATGGCACAGAAACGTGGTCGCTCACAATGGGACTTATCAGAAGGCTAAAAGTCACCCAAAGGGCAATGGCGTGGAGAACTAAGAATTGCTAAACTTAAGTGGTAATGGGCTGGGCACATTGTTCGCAGTACAGATGGCCGATGGGGCTGAAAGGTTCTTATTGGAATATAAACACAAACCTAACCTCGTTATTCCTGAACGAACTGACGAAGTCGCAGGCAGAAGCTCAAATTGTATCATCGTACTTATTAAAATAATAATATTTCATTTTAATGATACATATTATAAAATAAAACTATCGCATTTCTTGGCGGTATCGTATGCATCATACATAGAATCTATGCAAGCAATGGCCAAATTTTGTATTTTATGAGTTTTTTTTTAAGAACAGGCACCCTAAAGACAAATTTTACGCAAGCTCCGCTCCCATGCACCCCGCCACTCCACTATAATTATGCTAAACGCTAACAAATCAAAAATAAAGTTGAATATCGCGTGCGCTCTTTGATCGTGTTCGAATCTCAATTCATAATTCAATAATAACTAATTAAATTAAATTATTACCCTTTAATTGATAACATAACATAACATCACGCCTTGTTTCCCCGAAGGGTTGGGCAGAGGTGTACCTGTAGCAGGTACACCCACATTTCGCCAGTTATGTTTTAAGTCCCATGTAATAGGGGGCGAGCCTATTGCCATCAACCGGGCACTAATCCAGACTCCGGGCTGCTACTAAGAAATATAATTTAAAAATATAATTTATTAATATTATTTGAATGATTATTTAGTATATATTTTTAATTTCAATGATAATTTTAACATTACATGCATGATAAATTATAAATAGGTAAATTCATTAATTATTTTGACATTATTTATTCTGACATTACTTTTAATTTGAATCTGTGACATTATTTTATTAATAATTTGAATGTATATTATTGCACAGGTTATTACTATTCTTTCGAATTTATGACATTATATAACCGATTAATTGGATTTTATGAAATTGTCTAACTATAATTTTTAATTTTGCATGTCTGGATTGGTAAATACAGTGGACTGCGCATTCACTTAACACCTGGAAATGCATATATGTACTGTGTTTTGCAATAAATATTTGAATTTCAATTTATTATAATAATAATCCTATAATTGATCTGAAGAAAAAAAAATCTTGTGGATGGATAATAAACCATATTTTCTAACAGTGAATACTTATTTTAGGCATAAAAGCCGAGTGATCTTCATTTTATTTAAATATTCTTTAAAAAAAGACTTGATTTTCGAATGAAAAATGGATCGAGCGAAAATGCTACCATGGAAAGAAAAAGATAAATCGTATACTAAAGTTTCATTTTGATTGTATGCGTGACTGTTTCAGAATATTAAATGCAAATTATCATACAATTTATGGAGCCTCCTCTTAATATGCGTCTTGTTTGTGTAGATTAATCAATTTTTCTTTCTTTTTTTTTTCAAAAATATTTCAGAAATACGTTTCAAAACTTTTGATCCTAAAGAATAAGGCACGAATATTCTTTATATCTTTTCATACTTACGCAGTTACGCTCGAAAATTCCATTCCAAATATTACAAAAGGATCCCTCGTAACAGTGACATACCACGCTACAACTTTGACGTCAATACCGTAGACTGCACTCATACAATTTTAATGGTAATCGAAATTGATTCCCTTTGATTTAATCATGCCTCAAATGTTAAATTGAGCCATTGGCGATCACTTAACTGACATGCACTGGGCATGTCAGTTAAGTGAAATACGTACATTGATTTGTAACCAGGTAGGTATTTCGATGTTGGAAATTAATGCTTGTCATATTATTGTTTCTAGATTTATTATCATGTTGACAGAAATATGTTGCGGAGGAATTTAAAGCTTCGAGTATTTTTTAAATACCATTATAATCATAAATGGTGGGCAGTTTTGGGAGCTGTCCTCTACACTTGAACTTTCATAAAGAACAAAGTTGAACCCTCGAGGGCAATCGCCTCGAGGGAAGCCAGTATTCGTCAGGCTGGTCTAAATTGATGATCATTCAGATGTACCCAAAGACATTAAATTATTACTACCAATAGACGGGACATAGCAAGCAAAATCGTAACCCAATACATTTGTCCTAGTGGTCAAAAGTCGCTCAGTCTAGTGTGGTACGTCTGCATGACAAGTCGTATCGTGTCAATCAGAAAAATAACGATAATATGATAATATGCCGAGTTGCGCACTACGATATTGTAAATCTCGATACGGTAAAACAACTGGACCTAACTTCGGTTTATTTTCGTAAATATTTTTTATGTTTACTCAGCTATTAGTATTAAATAATTTTCCTAAATAGTTCTAGAACATTTACTAATTTTGTAATCAGCGCCCCCTATTGCTGAGTAGCTTTACTACTGCCTTGTAGAGATGTGATGTTGTTTATCGATTTTGTTATCGATAATATTTAATGAGGTAAATAATAAATAGTTTGGAAAATCCAAAAGTGCACGCCTCATAACCATAAGTTCATAACACTCATTCATAAACGAAAAAGAAATTCAAAACATAGTTTCTAACAAAAATTTCTCATGACCAGCACCCTATATAATTAATGCACGATCAATTTTAAATTGAAACCAATTGAAAAAGATTGCCAGTCCATTGCTTCATAAGTTCGACAAAAAAAAATCTGCTTTATTTTTTTAATAGTAATTGGGGGGCCGACCGTAGAAACCTTTAAAATTGTTTAGGTTATTTAGGTAAAACAATTTACTTATTCTACATCTATTATACACAATAATAAATAACACATTATACTATTGACAAACTGAACAAAAAAATAGGTACAAATGTATGTTGCCCATCTGCGTCTTTTGTTTTCATTACTCTATCATTAGTATTGCAAAATGGCGGCGCCCGGCAGCTTTATAAGGCGGGAATTCATGTTAGTGGAAGAACAGATCTCGTTTGGATCAGAAACACCATGATTGCTGAAAAATACCGTAACCAGGTGCAGGTGCTTTATAAGAGCTGTGTAGCCGGCTATAAAGCCCTTGTACAGAAAGCAAAACAGCCTCGAGTTTTCAAACATTCTGTTGTCCAGTGACAACCATGTGAGCTACTTGGGTTGACATTATAACGTCATAAGAGGGCTATCACAAAATTGCGTTTTGACAGTACGAGCGCCCGATGCATCGCATAAGTAGCAATTTGGCAGTTGTAATTATATGCATATGTAGTAATTTGGCAGTTGTAATATTATGTTGCTTATTACGAGTTATCTAATAAAGTTTTTGTTTTTTAATTATGCAATTTTAATTTCCTATGAACCAACGTTTATTCTGGTACAAATTTTACGTAAAAATATGAATGTAGACAGGAGAAATTTACAGTTAATTCTGAGCGTTTTTTATGATTTTTAATTGGATTTTTTTAGATATCCCATAAATATTTCAAAATTCTGAGGCCGCTATGAACTACAACACTTTTCAGACAAGATCTTATTTTACAAAGATCTTATTTTAAATTTTTCATTTCATTTGCTATGTACAATGGTTTTACCCACGAGCTCAAAAAAGTACCGTCGCGCATTTTTTGAAAAACTTGCTTCGTAATTTTGGCTTTATATAAACAATTAAGAAAAAAGTGCAAAAAGCGAGGATGCTATGTACTATACTAATAACTATTCTCCACAACTCAATAAGTCATAGTTGTCCAAGTCTTTCAGTTACTCAGAACAAGAACGCCAAAGTTGTATGTCAAAATAATATTATAAATAATTAACTTGTAAACATTGAAACTAAGTCCTCCTAATCATTTTATTGCGTATTTAATTTTTGATGATTTAGATTTTGAATCTTTCCTACAATCTGTGTCAGCTAGGATGCCAGATGTTACACATCTTAAGCGACTTCTGTAAGGCTCAGTATTTTTGCATTTGTTTCAATCTATTCAAATGTAAAAAAAAACCTTAGTAACTTTTATCAATATTATCGATACCTTGATAACTAAATGGTAACATCCCTACCATAATTTTCTAGTTTCTACTTATCGTCACCTGCATTGCCAGACCTACGGATTTTCCAAAAATCTACGAATTTTGGACCTCGCATCCAAAATAAAAAATTCAACATCAAATCCGTACGTCGTCCTTACGTATCATCATCATCATCATTCTTCTGCCCTTATCCCAATTTATTTGGGGTCGCAAATCGATAGAAAATCTACAAATGTATAGGCTTAATCAAGTTATTCTCTGAACCGCCCAAACAATAGAGTAATTTTTTTTTTTTCCTAAAACGAAACTCAACCGACAATTGCAAATAAATATGCGGTTTGTTACTCATTAGGTCTACTTTACACAAAATGTCCCAAAAACACACAGTGAAACAGAACTGATACTCATAGACAGTGACACGGACAATTATGTAGTCAGAGACAGATGAAACTATTTTAGAATTTTATTCGCTAGGTGAATAAAATTCTAAAATAGTTTCATCTGTCTTAGACAAGTTTTGCGCGTGAATCAGTCGAGCCACATGTATCGCGCTTAACCGGCACGTTAAATATGATTCCGCAGAGTTTTATTCTATGTCTATGTTATGTTCTATGTTAGAGGGTTTGGTTTCCGCACTTAGTCCTTCAAATGGACCATTGTGCGTGGGCCATGGCGGCCGCTTGGGGGGGTTATTCCAACCAGCCCACCTCCCTCCAGAAGCTAATTAAAGCTCCTGGCCTGTTCAGAACATCCGTGAAAGATCTAGGTGACCCGAGGATTTGTGTTCTAATCTGGGTGACGCCTGTGCATTCAAAGAGCACGTGCGCGACGGTCTCCTCAGCCTCCATGCACGCCCTGCACAGAGGACTGTCCGTTATACCTATTGTGTGGAAGTGTTTGTACAGCGAGCAGTGTCCCGTGATGGTCCCCGTCACCAGGCGCAGGCCGTTCCTGTCCAGGCGTAGTAAACGTCTGGTTAGTCCGCTATCCACTGATGGCATAGCTTCCTTGGACTGCCTGCAGCCCGGTGCCGAGGTCCACCAATACTCCGCTTGAGTGTTGGTGAACTCTTGTAGCCACCTGCGTATTTGGTTGAAGGGGATAGGTATAATAGGCTCGGGTCCACAGACTGCCGTGCTAGATCCCCGTCTAGCAAGCTCGTCCGCTGCGTCGTTGCCTAGCGATCCGCTGTGTCCTTTTATCCATTGTAGTGTCACCGTGTTGCGGCCAGACAACGTTATTTGCTCTAGAGCATTGTGACATTCTAGTGTTAGCTTTGAGGTAATACATTTTTTCTGTAAGGATTGGAGAACTGAGGCGCTGTCGGAGAGTATACGAATATGTGCGTCCGTAACTCTCCTGGCTTTTAGGGCATGGGCCGCTTGTATGATGCCTACACACTCCGCCTGATAGACGGTGTTGAGTTTTATTTCATTTCATTTATTTTCAGACAAAGTCCATAACATTACATTACATTAAATTAAAATTTAAAGCACATACATAATACATAATAATAATAACCCCACCACCGTATCTCTACGTTGACGTCGTGGTGGGGCTTGCACGCTCCGAACTCAAGGTATGTTTCGGTAGAGTTTACTTTGCCGGAACAGGTCTAGAATGAGGAGCCAGACCAACAGAGATACAGAAAACCGCAGGGCAGCATGTGGCGACGAAGCGCGAGCTATACCTACGCGCCTCGATCGAGGTATGCGCGTGGTATGCAGACAGTCGCGACTGTGCCGCAGTGACGAACGAACGGAGTGTTGTTTTTTTAATGCTACGGCTACACTGTCACGTTATCGCGAACTTTACTTCGCGCGCTCTCCCTCACACACCGCTCGACGTCTCGCTGAGCAACAGAGTGCGCACGAAGTAAAGATCGCGATAACGTGACAGTGTAGCCGTAGCATTACAATAACCCCGCGATTTTTACACTAAAAAATAAGCCACCCAAAACCATAGTCCAATATCTTTGTTTCCATATCCAGCAATAGTCCTACACCAACCGGGGGTTGTCCTTGGGTGCACTTGCATAGTACATACAGGGATAATCGTCGGTTGGTGCCCCAATACTTAAAAATTTCTAAGGTGCCTCTGCGAGTTGGCTTCGGCCCCTCGTATGCCTTCCAAAGGTCCGGGACCCTAGGGTTCCGAGATATGTCATAGACATTTAAAAAATAAATAATAATAGGCCTACATAATAAAATTTATAGGTTTTTGTTTAGTTTTCGATATTTGTTTACCTACCTGATTTGAACAATATTAAATTTTTTTTCGGGTTTATTCCACGGATTGAAAATCGGATGTGGCAACACTGGCCACCTGCCAAGCGATAGCTGAGTTATATTTTAATAAATTTAATTCGTATGTTTGCTATTTAATGCTAGATGGAGTTACTGACGCTCGAAATCAAAGTTTTTGTATGAAGATGTTCCTAATAGCCACTCTAATTTTGCTATATCATGCTAGATGGCGTCACTGAGACACGAGATCACAGTTTTTCTATGACATTTCTTCACATAGCCTCTCTATTGGTAGTATCTTAAATCTCTTTGGATGTACCTAACCCGTCAGGCCGGTAATATAAACTTGGAATAAATAAAATTTGAATGTTCTTTTTTTGAGTTTTTAAGTTTTTCATGATATTCTTAAGCCCGAAAAACATCGTTCTATTTCTGATATTTTTTTAAAGATTACAGAGATATTATATTTTATATACTTATGTATGTTTAGCACTTAAAGCAATTAACACAAGTGAGCCTTAATATACAACCTACCACAGCATTGAACACAGTTACAAGCAGTGTGGTGGTCATATTTTAATGCTGCCAGTGTATCTACCACTACATTATTTTGAATCACGGACATAGGTATTGACCTAGTCGGCAAAACTTGACTAAACACCCAAAAAATAGGTCAATTGAAAAAGCGTGAAACAAGAACCTCAAGTACCTACAATAGTTAGAGAGTTAGACTTTTGTCAAGTTGCAGTGCCTATAGTGTTGCAGCTATGTTCGCGACTCGAAACGTGAGCAAACATGTATGTTGACGTTATTCAGATTGCCAGGACATGTGGAACTTGCTACACAAGTTCCAAAGTTTAATGACGTGCCGAAACTAGGAAAATGTAGGTATGAGTGTGATGAAGGGAACAATACATTTTGATAAATTCACTTGAGAATTTGACTGATTTAATAGTAATAACAATTTTTAGGAAAAAAATATTATGACATTGGGGTACAATGTGTCTATTTTCTGTTTATAGTGCGCGCGGAACTAGTTGACCGCGCCTTAGGTAATAGATTATTATAGAAATAGATTGAGCGCCTTATCTTACTTAATCTATTCCGGCGCCGTACTTCGCGACGGCAACACGCAATGAAAGTTCCGGCTAGTTTAGACAAAACGCACATGAGATTGCAATAGCGAGATGAGTCGCCACCTAAGGGTCGGGCCACACCTGCCGAACGTTCCGCGGCGGAACGCTCCGTCGCGTCATATTTCTATGGACGTAACGTTCGGCTGATGTGTCATAGGTAACTTGAAAAACATTAGGAGCGTATTCAACCGAACGTTCCGCCGCGGAACGTTCGGTAGGTGTGGCCCGACCCTAAGGCGCGGTCAACTAGTTCCGCGCGCACTATAGCCTAGTAGGCATATAAATGTTAGTAGTTACCTTATTTAACTAGTTAGTACCTGGTCGACCGAACTCTGCTCGGGTGATAGTTTAACTAATTCCATGTATTCTATGCAGCATAGAATACATGGAATTATGCATGGAAACCATGATAGTGGGTACTGACTAATTCCATGCTGCCATGATAGTAGGTACTGACTAATTCCATGCTGCCATGATAGTCGGGTTCTGATTAATTCCATACTGCCATGTCATTATTCTAAGATAGCCATCTAGTTCTAAACTTTGGGCGACTGAGTTCTGCTCGGGTGAAAATACGGAGAAAACGATTTTTCCCAGATCGATATGAGCCCTAGCTAGATAAATTTTTCGCCCCCGTCAACTTCTACATTGCAACATTCATCGAAAACGTTAGAGCCGTTTTCGAGAACGTGATTACAAATATATATAAAATACAAATTTAATATTGCTCGTTTAATAGTACAGGATATTTATTGATGTTATTTTTATAAGAATTCTATTAAATTCTGTAGCTTAATCATATTTTAATGATGAATTGATACATTAATTATGATTATAATTTAACTTCAATTCTCACAATAGTAGTACCTATTTATGTTAATGTAAAAAGCTGTTCTACATTTAAATAAATAAGTTACTTTTCAGTTTTACCTCTCGTAGATGAGCGAACATTACAAATTAAAATTGTGGCGTAGGATTTCATGAACCAAGCCGTTAAACGTAAACATAACATTACACGTTAAACATTAACGTAATCATTAAAATAAGAAGAGCAGTTTCAGTAAAGTTAATGGAATTGTGACATAGTAGGAATACTTGACTTTATTGCGAATGTTCTTACCTCTTTCTGCGAAGGAAGAATCCGGTGAAAATGGCCGCGCAACCGCAGATTATGACAGTGAAAATGATTGACCAGAACGCAGCTTTGGAGATTCCTGCCATCAGACTGCTGCCACCATCTAGCACATGACAAAATAAAAGGTTAAAATAAAAGGTTTAATTATATTATATTATATTATATTATATATTATATTCTTTGGATTTACATTCCTCCTATTAATATAAACATCGTTTTATTGATAAAATTATTGTTTTTACATGAACATTGTTTTCTTTTTTCTTTCATAGGTAAACCTATGAAACAATGTTCATCTAATAAGATAAAAGTAAATTTTATGATGACTGATGGATGCTTTTAATAGATCATAATTGTATTGATCTACGTACCTACGCTATGAAAACACAGGGGAAAATCATAGTTCCAGAAAATATTGTTATTTATACAAAGTCTAAAACATATCTTGGGTTGGGGTCCCGGACTTTTGGAAGGCGTACGAGATGCCGAAGCCAACTCGCAGAGGCCCCTTAGACAATTTTTTGTCTTGTTGTTCTCTATGCAAGTGCACCCAAGGAAAACCCCCAGTTGGTGCAGAACATGGAAACAAAACATATCGGGCTATGGGTTTGGGTGGCTGTAGTGGATTGGTTACCTAGAACTATAGAAGGACTATGTCCACTGCCTCACAGTGTTAGTCACCGCCTGCCATTTTATCCGTGTATTACACACGGATAAAATGGCAGGCGGTGATTTACACACTCAGTAAAAAGTCTAATAGTTTGGAAAATCCAAAAGTGCACGCCTCATACTTATCACTCATTCATAAACGAAAAAGAAATTCAAAACATAGTTTAAAAATGAACAATTTATCACTTTTCATGTAGTCGTAATGTCAACGACTGACAAAGATATTTACTTGGCGGTTGCTAGGCAACTTGCGGACATCGAATCAAAGGTTGGAAATATTTAGTTAAAGATATTATATTTTAGTTAGTATTTTATTAATTATAATTAAACTACTTTGAATAAAAGAGCCATTTTCAATAGGGTTTCTTCTACGGCTGAAACGAATGTATAAAAAAAAAATTGACTCAATTAATTGATTTTATCGCAAGCTACAATGTTTTCAGGGTTCATAAATTGACGGACAGGATTTTTTTTTCAACTATTTTTATGCTTTTTCTATTTTTGCTGTATTAAATCAATTGTTAAAAAGTAAAGTATTAATCTCCCTTTAATCATCTATACAATGGTATATAAATTAAGTAGGTTCTGTGTACTAGCAGGAGTGTAACAATAAAAACAGTTACAGAAATGGGGCAAAAATAATTTTTCGATCGTAGAGCACACTCTAATGCTCCGCATTACGAGTCGTGCAATACAAAGTCAAATATTATTAATTTATCAGAAATTGCAACAATCGCAAAATATTTCAGTTGTTTCTTTTATACTTTACATTTTTAGGGTAATATTACTGTTTCAACCTTAAACACTCAATTTCAAATTCATTATCTAAAATTATGTATCTAAATTCACCCCTTTGTTCTCCAAAGGATTTTTAAAACCGTGTTCTAAGCGACTGCATCATTATGCTCATGTTACGTAAAAATACATCCGCAGTGTTTTTTAGCAGAGCCTTATAATAATGAACTGTATTTAAAAAGCAGAGTCAGTGGAAAACGTACAGCTTTGTGTTTTTTTTTGTTTCTAACTGGTACGTACGAATATAAACAAATAGAAGCAACAAATAATTATGTATGTCGACCTCGTAATTGGTTTAAGTACAACTTTGAAAATTCCCAGTGAATTGAATGAAAAGAAACAAAGAAAAATTGTTTACTTCTCACAGAAACATGTGCACATACAAGATAAGTAAGTTAATTGGAATAAACAAACAAAACAGATCTATAATAATTTTAAAGTGTAACAGACTTCATTTGGTTAACTCTTCGTAAAGTTAAGGTTAATTTAGGTTTAAATCCGCGTAGTTCGTTAAAGAATTTAGTTTTATTTCATGATATAAATCGGTTTTTATTTAAAGATTTATGTGGAAGAGAAGAGACGAAATTTTATGTTTTGGCTTATCAGAAATTGCGATGTTCTTTGATGAAGAGCCCACCGTTGACAATTCGTTTCCTAAAGATCCTTTTAATTATACACGTCACAATAAGGCTTCCGCTCAGCATCAGCATGATGCTGTGCTATGGGGGACCCGCAGCACAACGCTGATTGATCAGTGGTTACTCGAAAACGAACGACGAACGAACGAATTGAAACTTCTTTAAGATTGAAACGACCTAAAATTCACAAAGACAAATCAACCATGTCGTTTTATGACTTACATGTGACATTCAACTTTAAGGTGATAGGTATGCGATCGAATATACAATACAAATATAGAAGGTATATGAAACGTACAGTTGACACAATAGTCCAAAGCAGTTCTTAAGTACATTTTGAACTACACAAATTATATGAGAGTAAATGATTATTATTATCAATGTTGTATTTTATTTATGGTTGAATTTTCAATTCATCATTTTCAACTTCATTAGTAATTAGTATCTATCAATGTTGTCAGACTGCTTTAACTTCCAACTAATTTTGATGGATTTATGTTTACTGCGATTGTACAATCTTTAAACTAATTACAGTATTATAAAACTACCACAATCTTAATACTTAATATTTTTACTGAAAGAAAAATCTTAATTAGGGTTGCTTGTTCTAAATATTCCACTTGATAACAAGCTTCACGAAAAGAATATTACTGTCTTTCAATCCGGAAACTCAATAGGCTACTGATTAGCCTTTAATAATAGACTATGGAAGCAATAAGGAAACCATAATTATTCCGAATTATATACTCGTATCAAGTTTACAATTAATCTATCAAAAATATCCTTGAAAATCAGAAGGTCGATAGTTCTATCGCAATGGAGACATTCGGTATATCTGCACAAAGGAAAGCAGAAAGATACTGCGCCACAATCGGCTTTAGAATTTCCCTCACGCTTCCAGTTCTGAGTAACATCATTATTGATAAACCATTACCGATAGTTCGATTATAAAATATTTGAGCTTACGTACAGTAATATTAACTGAGGGGCTAAGTAATAACAGTCGCAAGGTTCGATCGATCAGGTTAAGCTATGCTTGTCGCAGTTGGTTCATGGATAGGTGATCATCTTTACATACCAAGACCCCTCCGTGCCTCGGAAAGCACGTTAAGCCGCTGGTCCCGGCTGTCATTCGCAGATCTTTGACAGTCGTTACGGGTCGTCAGAAGCCCGAAAGTGTGACAAACAGGCTTACGAAGGGGTATTGTATTACCCAGTAACTGGGTTGTGAAGGTCAGATAGGCAGTCGCTCCATGTAAAATATTAGTATTCAGCTGCATTTGGTAAGACTGGAAGCTGACCCCAACATAGTTGGGAAAAGGCTAGGTAGATTGATTGACGTACAGTAATATCTGAAGGTAACTCTGAAATATTTGAAAATTAACCACAACAGACGCCCGTTACCTTATTATTAGTACAGAATATTACGATATTGGATGTCAGACGGTGAATTAGCGTAATTACACTCTTACCTCTCACTCTAGCAGTATTGAACATGGTGGGTGTGAGCGAGATGGACTGTTTATGTAACGCTATTAAGCAGGTTCGAATTTACGCCTTGCTATCTAGCAGATTGCTTGCTCATTGTCTTCCTATCAATGGCAAATTGCGCTGGCCGTATAATGCGCCATGAAATTAGTTTGCTGGCTATCGAAAAGGGTTGGAGATATTTCCAAATTAATTATCGTTAAATTCTGTGAAGTTTACTACAAAGTAAAGCGTCCTTGTTTCACATAAGCTTATATTATGTGACTTGCTGCCAGTGCTAAAATAAACAGGGGCATTTTTACCTAACAATAATTACAATATTTTAAACCACGTTGGCGTTTAGTTAGGATTAGTTTACAAACGTGCTATTCGCTTGACTAAATCAAAAAGTCTGTTTCTCAAAACTGGCGAACGCGGAAATGGATATTTAATTTATCTAACAATGCGACATATTTGTCAAAAATTTACACATTTTAACGACAAATGCTATTTAGTAAATGCTTATGAAAAAAATGTGAGTGCAGTATAAAAAAAATAATGTAAAATTGACGAATTTTCGGATTGTCGCCTGTCGGTTTTTATTAAATAAACCCCTGATTAAGGCTGCCTGTCCACTGGAGCGGAGAGGAGAAAAGAGGAGCGGAGATGTGCCTATATTAACCAATAGAATCTTGACTCCGCCCCTGAGTTTAGATTTGATTGGTTAATAATAGCACATCTCCGCTCCTCTCCTCTCCTCTCCGCTCCAGTGAACAGGCAGCCTAATAATCCAGTCATTGATTTTTGAGGCTGACTCAGAATTATATTAATTGAACAATTTGTTTATATTCTCTAGTTGGACTCTACAGACTCTAATAAAGTGGAACGGACTAGTGTAATGTACAGACGTAGACGCCAGCACATCAAGTTACTACAGTCTATCAAATTTCTTTAATAGATTTTTAACTTTATTGCTAAAAAATAAGGTTCAATGTTCATTGGGAAAATTTGACAGATTGGAGTAGGTTGTGCTGGCGTCTGTACAATCAACACTATTTTAAGTTTTAAAATAATTATCACGTATAAAAATTTGTTACGTTAAAATTCCTTAATATTCTTATAGGCTAGATTGTTATTAATTATTAAGAACCTGGTTGTTTTAAATACAGAATAAAAATTAAAAAAGAATATTACCAACTCAGTATTGGTAATATTAGTACGCTATGTAAAAAAAAGACCATCTATGTAGAAAAATAAAACAAAAGACCATCATCTATCGTTTTTCCACATACCTGTTCTTCTTTCAGGGTCCTGATACGCAAGTGCATGCAGCATGATGCGATCCGAAGCTCCCTTATCATTTCTCGAATGCACCGTCAATCTGAGCGCACTGCCGCTCGACCAGAGCACGCCGGCCGGCACGAGGAATATAGCAACGCCGTCTAGGATTGCAATATAATGGGAGCGGTTAATTGTCTGGAAGATTGTAACTGCTGGTCCTAGTAGTTAAACTGGGTAAATGTTTGTCAATTGTGTTTAGTGGGGTTGTATTTAGTGGTTTTTTGTGGGATAGTATTAAGGATGTACACTGGATAAAAAGTATAGGTACTTAGATGAGAAGATTTAAAAAAAAAACTTTTTTGAAAACGGTTGCACTCCAGGAGTGCCGGCCGAAGTGAAAACTTGAAAATTAACGTTGTGCATTTTTGAATGGTTAGGGAATAATTTCGCAGCAATTGCTTTATTTATCAGTATAAAAGTATTATAATTTATGTGGTTAAATACAATATTCATTACTAGTAGTAGTATATACACCGTGTTATTTTAGTCGTCTTACAAAAGCCGCCCACTTCATGTATCCAATCACTACTACACATCCATTAAAATAAAAACGTTTTCCATACAAAAAAAAAAACAACCGACTTCCAAAAAGACATTACAAAGTCTTTAATTTTGGTAGTCGATTGTTTTTTTTTTTTTTTTATGGAAAACGTTTTTATTTTAATGGATGTGTAGTAGTGATTGGATACATGAAGTGGGCGGCTTTTGTAAGACGACTAAAATAACACGGTGTATATTTTTTTCAAAATATAGTCTAACAAAAATAAACAATTTATTTAAACACTTTTCATGAAGTATGTTTTGACTGTTTTTTTTTTGCCCATCAATATGGGTAAAATTTCTTACCTCGCAATCTTTACGTAATCTCAAAGACTATTTATTTAGATATTTACTTTGTCGGTTGCTAGGCAAAGGATTTAACGGTCACGTCCTGACGCAAGTTTAACATTTTTTACCCATCCCAAAAAAAAAAGTGCACAACGCAGCTAAAGAAGTTTTCACTTCAATTTTTTTTTTCTTGATGGACTCTGTTCTGCTGTTGGTGTAAAAAAAAAACATGTGTGCCATAGTCTGTTGTTTGTCTCACAAAGTTATAACGTTCAAAAGCCTGCTTGACTACATTTTTCAAGTACCTAACTAATATTATAAATGCGAATAACAAACTTATTTATTTGTTACGCTTTCACGGCTAAACGGCTCAACCGATTTTGATTAAATTTGGTATGGTGATACTTTGAACCCTGGGGAATAACATAAGCGCAACTTTTATCGACATACCACGCGGACAAAGCTGCGGGCGCAGGGTAGTATTTTTATATTTCTTGTTTACTCGACTAGAGAAGGGTTATTTAACAACATCCTCAGTTTTAAAACAAAACAATTATGAAACTAGATCCACATTGATAGCCATAAGACTAGAGGAAGAAGAGACGATGAATAGATTGTGTGAAAGATGATTTGGTTAGACGTATCAAAGAAAAAATCATAATAAATCCACCACAAATAAATGTGCATCAGGATTATGATAGCATAGTACCAAGCACAAAAAATTCCTTTACTTGCATAATCAGCCTATAATGTTCACATTGCTAGGACGCGAGCCTTCTCTCTTCGAGAGGGAGTGGACTGCAATTTACCACGCGGGCCCAGATGTGATTTGGTAGATGTCACATGTCTTCGAATTTTTTGGTCCAAGAAATGTCGTTTTCCTCACGATGTTTTCCTTCCTCGTTTTGAGAGCAGTTGTGATGACATCATTTACACTAAGTAAAGCACCTGTCTGGGTTCGAACCCACGACCTACAACTCATAAATCGTGGCTGTTACTACTGGGCCACCACTGCTCTTCCTGCTTTATTTATTTATATAGTAAAAAAAAATCCTTACCAGTCTCATTAGCAGTAACATTGAACCTTATCTTCCCACTATCAGAGTCCAGTGCTTCCAACACCACCAACTGGGGCAGACCTCCATCGTATCCAGTGACACAGCGCACCACCAGCGGTTCACCAAAGTCTTCCCGGCTTGAGTCTTCGATCCAGTTGGAACCATTGCCTGAAGATACCGTGCAGTTTCGTGGAGGTGCTGGACGAGCTATGAAAATAGACAGGTTTGTGACGTCATGCATTAATATGAAGGGTAGAGACATTGAAGGAGTGGATGGCAAACCAAGACATCATTGAACAGTAACAACTATTTTTTTAATGTCCCTCGGCAAACTTCGTGTTTCGTCACTCGTCGGATTTCTATCAGTTGCCCTTTGCACTTGGTGCAGACCGGACGCTCTCCATCAACTTGGAATGAGGGACATTAAGAAAATAGTTGTACAGTACCCTGCTGTCTTGGTCAGCCTATAGGATGGTGGACACATACATTTATTGTACATTTACATGACTTTTTAACAGTCCTCTTTGTAATTGTATAAGAAACAGTTTTAATACAGTTGTAGTCTAAATCAAATGAATTCAAAAGCATCCAGCTATCAGTACTACTCCCACGCGCATTAAACTGCTTGCATACCAAATCTCGTCATTGAAGCAGTACAACTCAACTTCAACTCAAAGCCAACATTGAAATGTTCGTTAATTGCCAAATATTAGCCATTTCAACTCCGTCTACGAATCTATCACAATGTTTTAAATATTATTCCTCCAACTTCGTCAATTGGGAACGAACCCCAACTTCAAACTATTGGGGATCTAAGCTAAAGATAATTTTGTCTCTAGACAAAAATAGTTCGGAAACTTGGCCCTATGTTACTCGTCTCATTGACTATGTTTGACTTTCTTCTTTGAGAGCAAATTGGAATATTTGCTTGGAATTGTTCTTTATTAGTTCAGATCTAGAGTCGCGCATAATTTAGACATTAAAATGTTGAAGACTTTACAAAATATTCAAGGCATTGTTGACAGTTACTAACGAGGATCCGTTTAGTTCAAATACGCGCTGCAATTTCCAAGTTCATAGTCGTGACTGTACTTAGCCTAGAAACTCTTTAAATGGATTTATGAAAGTTAAAAAAAGTTATCTACATAAAACGAAACGATAATTGAATCCGTGCACCTAAATTCAGTATTTTATCTTTACAGTATCTTTGGTCGATGTGGGATCTTTTTTCAAATCTCTGAAAATCTGCTTATACCTTCAGCTGTCATTAACGAGACACAATAGAATTTTAATTGTTAAGCGTTTGTTTTAATAGATAACACGCAAATAATTTAAGTGTTCCTATGTTCTACGGTGGTACTCACCAGCAGGAACGATTTGGAAGACACAGGGCTGCGCCTGTCTGCCCACGGTGTTCGTACCGCGACAGGTCAACGCTCCGTAGTCGCGCTCACTCGCGGGCGTGTAGCGTAGCTCGCTTATACTGCCGTTAACTGTGCCTAGGTAACCAAATAAAAAAAGTAGTCTGTGATATTAAATTCAAAACAGGTTCTGATATAAAACGTTATTTTTGGTTTTAAATACTATAAAAAAAAATCTGCTGTTCCTTACATTTTGACGAGATATGTGAACATAAATAAATGTATGGAACTCCTGATTTATTTTTTCGCGATTTCAGCGTTGGTCCCATAGTAAAAGTTGTTCATAATGATGAGTACAATGACCCCTTAAGAGGTTTAGTATAAACCAAAAATAACGTTGTATATGACATTTGGACATTGAAGGAACATTTTAACCTTTGCAGGGCAGCAAAGGACCCGTTTTTCAACACATAACACATAAAATCACGCATGTATTCCCCGAAGGGTTGGGCAGAGGTGTACCAATAGTAGGTACACTCACATTTCACCAGTTATGTTTGCGTCCCATGTAATAGTGAGCGAGCCTTTTGCCATCAACCGGGCACATAACCAGACTCCGGGCTGCTACTGAGAAATTCCTGATGGAATAACCCAATAACACTTTGCCCGATCCGGGAATCGAACCTAGGACTTCATGCTCAGCAGTAGCGTTTGCGGCCACTAGACCAACGAGGCAGTCACCCCGTTTTTAATTCCTTTGTAAAGAGGTATCAGCTACAAGAAACAAAAGATATAATAAAATAGTAAGTGGAAAGTTATTAACCCATTGCTTTTGTGTTTTAAAGATTTAAATGCGTTCATTCTGAAAGTGGACCACGTCGCAAACAGCTGTCAAACATTCCGCTGTTTTGATTGATTTGGCGATATTACTGTTACGGAAATAAGAAATATAGCTAACTAGTGAACTTAAATATTGAATATGAAATGCATTAATTTATATCGTAAAACCAAATGTTCAGTTTTCGATGTAAAAAAGTATTTGAAAACTTTCCAAAATGTCTTTTTTAGACTTAAAACGGTTACAACATCAAATTCAGTGTTATACTCGTAGTCGCAATTCATTATATATATTCTAGTTGGCTAGTTAGCCACATATTTCCATACAGTAATACTGCCAAATTTATAAAAATAGGTAAATATTTGACGTTGCCAACTTTTTAGAATGAACGCTCATAAATATGTGGAAGTTTAAAAAAACGTTTAAAATCTTCAGGTATACAGCCAACTGTTTCACCAACTAAAAAAATCTCTATTTAAACTTCGAACTATTAACACCCCGCAAGAGACAACATACAAAAGAACATCCACAACTTAGCATTCATAAGTAATTAGGTTCATTTACACACAGGAGAGTGGTCCAACTGTCCCGAGCTAGTCGAGTGTTTGCAGCAAGTACTCGAGACAGTTCAATCAGCACCTCATGTTCGTACCAGAGCGCCCTGAATATGTAACGAACCGCGCTACGTAAATGGAATTTCTTTTAAAGACTACACGGATAATCTAAGTTCTGCTTTCTTGACTTGTGAAAGATTTGAGAAAAAGAGATAATTTGAAATAAGATCTTGCTGTTTTTTGGATGATTTGTTTTATGATTAGTTTTTTGATATTCAATAGTTTTAGTGATGATGTTGTTCTTTAATATTACGTTCAATATTCAAATAATAATCATAACAAACAATTTTTATTTTATTGTAGTGGTTACACCGCCATCGCGCCACATACGAACTACGCAGCGAAGACATGACGTCACTCAATTCCTGCATCGCGCAGTTAGAATTTACCGAGCGAAAAACATAGATAAGACTAACCGAAATCAACTTACGGGCGGGGTTGGAGGATCCTCCCTTTTCTATGGTGGATGAGTGAACGTTACACCCTGTTCCTCATACCCCTAAATCATAATTGCTGTCTGTGCTGGTGCGCCCAGAAAGTTAAAACACGACACAAGTCCAAATAAAAATACACGAATTTAATTTCTATCTAGAAAAATATAGTTTAGACTGCATATATTTTAAGCATTTAATTTATGCGATTAAGCCAAACCAAAATAAGTTTAACAGTGTATTTCGATGGTTCCTTCCGTCCAAAAGAAATAGTACCTACCTATCTGCTATAGTTATATTATAACGATGTTATACGAACCGTATCTAGCAGGAGACACATTGAAGCTCTCGCCGCTGTTGTTGAACTGCCACAGGAAGGTGACGTCAGCGGGGTCGGCGTGCACTGAGCAGCGCACGCGCAACGCCTCGTCTAGCGCCGCGCCTACCACTTGAGGCGATGTCTCACCACATACTGGTGCATCTGTATATAGAATAGTTTTGTGTAAAACTTTGATTCAAGTTCTCTTATAAAGTTTATTGTGGAAAGAAAACAACCACAAGTTTTAATATACGAATGAATATCGCACATGCGCCGCACCGGCGTCGCACCGGAACCTCGTGTTCACTGACTTTGATGCCGATCTATATAGTACAGCAAATGCACAGTTCACTAAAGCATTGCCAACGAAACATGCATGCGATCCGGCGCCGGTGCAGCTCCGGCGACATGTACAGGAAGCCTTATGTTGTTTGGTTGGCTACGTCATTGCTAGCATAGGAGGCAGCTACGGCGTACCAACCATGCTCTACAGTGTAGCTCTAAATAAACATCAAATGTGATCATAGGAATAATACACTGTTAATATGCAATATAGAAATTTATCGTTCCATTCATTTACTATAACTTTATAAATACACATAATTTTGCTGATAATGCACATAATGCTATGTAGATCTTCTCCCGCAGAAAGGCAGAGACTCATATCAGCCACCTACTGACTGGCACTCCTCTATTCCGTGTCCAGGAGTATCATTCTACCTCCGATAACCGATATAATATTACGTGGACTTTCACATCCATATCCGAAGGGATCTGGCAAAAAGGCACAAAAGCTCTCATAACGAGGACAAAAGAAGTCACAGACATTATGCCATTTTTTATTTAGGTGACTCGCAATGATCAAATTAGGTATCACATTGTTAGTCTAGTCTGCGTCTTTTGTAACAGTATCTCTCTGATGTGAAACAAACATTCACGTGTTTTCTCCTCCTTACTTCGTTTTACATATATTTAAAGATCGGAATAACGATAAACAGAACATCGGCCGAATATTCGCCAACAAAATATCGTCGGCCCAGGCCGGACGTGATGCGTATACTACAATTTGGAAACATTTGCATACTAGGCAAATACCCGGTACATCGTTAACTTCGCTACCCCACAACGGCCTCTAAATAACAAGCATAAAATATCCATAAATTTAAAAACTCCAACGACCAGTTTTCCTGTCATAAAGCGATAAATATAAATCAAGTGAACAATTATTTCGGCAGTTACGAATTATTTCGTCTTCCCTCTCACGACGGCAATTAAGTGTTGGCCAGTGGGGCTCGGAAGGAAGCACCTCGATGCGCCAATATAGAATTGTGTAATAAATCACGCTGCGGACGTTGTTGTTGATTTACGTACGACCATGTATAATCAACATATACCCTCTAATTATAATAGGATCGTGTGTTTTCCCAGTACGATGGATCCGTTTGCAAAGTTTTGAATTAATTACATTAGCCAAACCGCTTCCAAATCCATACGTTGCTGCTCTTTTATAAAATTTTATCTCAAAATGTAAAAATGATTTCACCTTCCGTTATGGAATACGGCGAAACCCTAAAATTCGGAACAACGTTTTTGTTATTTAAAATTTATTTAACTTTGGTAATTAGTAAAATTGATTTGAATTCCTCCACAAAACGAAATTTTATTAATCGCCCTCGCTGATTCGTGAAACAAGTCAAAATATCCATTAATATTTCGGATTCGAAAGTAAATCAAATAAGTAGGTACTCAACCATTAAAAGTAATGAACAAAATTGTCCTTTTACTCTCGTAACTTGAATTCACCTTTTTCATGGCAAAACGTAGACTAGTAACGAGATTTCATTATTCAATAAATCGTTCCGCGAATAGGTAACATCTCGATTTGTTTCAAGAAAATAATTTCAACACAACTGAACACTGAACAGCCATATATTAAGTGAAATAAATGTATGCTCTGAATTTGAATAAAATTTACAAAGCCGCGAATTAAAGTGAAGCTACGAAACAGCAGATTGGGGAGGTACGGTGAGAATCGTAGTAATATTAGACAATAATTTTGATGATTTACCGCCGGTGCCGCCTTCCCTCGTGCCAATTACTATGCGGACGGTCGGCCACGGTACGTCGATCCCGACCGCAATCATTTGAATACTATTCGCAGACACGTCGGTATTTATAGGCAGTAATTCATACTGTGCTCGGTGACATTTTATGGGATGCCTGTGTGTCCAATGTATATTACCGGGGATTAGGGATATGCAAATGAAGTGTCTAGTGTGTACCCGTTATAATTTGATGTCGCTACCTTCCCACGCGGTGAGAGCACTGTTTGTTAGGGTGGGAAATTAAAATGTAAATAACATTAAGCGTCTGACAGGAAAAAATGCTGCTTAGTAAAGAGTAAAGCTCTAATAGCTAATTAAAAGTTAATGCTGTATACAAACAAACGGGAAAGAAATATAAACAGTAATTTAATTTTAACAGCAAGTCAAAGGCTTGCTTCCGATTTGTTGTTAAAATGAATTAAAACCGGAAAAGTGCTCCAAAAGTTTGACATAAAAAGAAAATTACGGGATGTTTCCTTATACCCTACTAGCTTAAAGAGGCGCATGCCCTCAGGCTTAACAAAAAGTACAAAGAGTGCCTGGGAGCGTAAATTCTTATTTGTCGGCGAAAGTCATGGCTCAAACGTAACAAAAAGAATATAAAGTTGAAGATTCTCGCTTGGTGAACTTCACAATATTAACTGCAATTTCTCTCGTTCCCAAATAAATTATTTCACAGAATAATAGCGCTGAATATAATGAATAATAAGTTAAATCGTAAATGCTTTCATGCCTCCGACGACCTTATGAAGGTTGTGAAAATCTGCTGGACGCGAAACGACAAAAGCTATTTGTTATGGAGGTTTTAGGGGAGACTTAAACTTATTGTATTATTGTTTGACCGACACCGCTGTTCCGCGCCTTAAGTATGTATGCGGGGAGATGGGGGGTAGTGCAGGCTGCTCATTCGTCATTGCTCACGCCGTCCCGTTGCTCATTGGTCAACGCTGCCCCCCGCCTCGCCGCACATTTCTAAGGCGCGTAACAGCAGTTTGGGTCAAACTATAACCGATTCACAACTGGAAAGATGACATTACAAGCCAACACCAGTACAACATTCACCTTGTGTTGACGGTTCATAATTATCTTATAATAAAATATTGACTTTGACTTAAATTCTATGCTAAAAGAAACTACAAAAGTTATTTACTCACATTGGACCCTCAAGGTGACGACTTTACTCGAGGTCTCGCCTCTCGCATTAGCCGCCTTACAGGAGTAGCTGCCAGCTTCTCTTCTCGTCACCTTCTGCAGTACGAGCGACCGAGTGCTCACGATGATGCCCGATGTCATATTCTGACTCACTGGCCTGTCCTGCAGGATAACCCACTTGTGTAATAAACAATTTACTAAACAATAGTGTATACCGTTTAGCAAATATTGACTTGTTGCAGTATACGAGGCAGGTTTGATCACATCATAATACCTTCTAGATTAATAACTTAGCCGAAACTCTGCGTGGATTGAAGATATTGTAAACGGTATTCCGTTTACAATATCATCAATACACGCAGTTTCAATATTCTGCTTTTAGAATTGCCTGATCCATAAAGGAGGTACCTTTAATAAAATAAAGTACGGGAGAACCTAAAAAAAAGCATTACACATTTATTAGGTGCAGAGAATAAAATTCACGACTCTGTGCACGGTTGAAAGATGTTCCGCATTGCACCATTTAGATCTTCTTAATTTGAGGTCTTCTCTTCAACTGACAACAATAACTACCTTTTTTTTTTGTAAAGAAATACGTATAACATTATGTCGTTATTCCTCGAAAGGTTAGGCAGAGGTGTGACTACACCTTCATTTCGCCAATTATGTTTAAATCCCATGTAATACAGAGCAAAATAATTCTAAAACAATAATTCAATATAATAATCACGACAAGCGATAAATAGAAGACCATAAAAATTGTGGTAGATTCCATTTTATGAGCCACGAATTTAACTACCACCGACGAAGACCATAAACTGAGTAAGCAAACGACATGTTATAGCAAATCCTAATAGCTAAGCTAAAGAAATTAAACGATTCTCAATGGTACACCGTAATAGTTTTTTCTAAGTTAAGAGCGTTCATTTTAAAAGTTGGCAACATCGCAAATAGCTGTCAAATATTTACCTGTTTTGATTAATTTGGCAATATTACTGTGTGGAAATATGAAATATCGCTAACTAGTAAACTAGATTATTAATAACGAATTGCAATTATAACACTGAATTTGATGTTGTAGCCGTTTTGGGTGTAAAAAAGGCACTTGGAAATATTAAAAAAAAATTTTTTACATCTAAAACTAAATATTCTGTTTTATGATATTAATTAATCAAAACACCGAAATATTTGACAGCTATTTGCAACGTTGCCGTTGCCCACTTTCAGAATAAACGCTCTACTATAATGAATCGCACTGAATCAACTAAAACTGTAAATGAAAATGAAAACAAGACTTCGTCAGTCTAGTGGTTGAAATTATGATTCTACAACATTTTTTTAATAGCATAAGTCATATCATAACAAACATCACGCCAGTATTGCCCGAAGGGTTAGCCAGAGGTATGCCTATATACCTACATTTCACCAGTTATGGTTAAGACCTATGTAATAAGAGGCGAGCTTATTGCCATCAATCGGGCACAAATCCAGACTCCAACCTACTCCGACCTACAGAGAAATTCCAGATTAAAAAAACCCAATAACACTTTGCTCGACCCGGGAATCGAACCCAGGACCTCATGCTCAGCAATCGCGCTTGCGACCACTAGACCATCGAGTGTCATAAAACACGATTTTGCTCAACAAGGAAAATCCTTCTTAACACCGAAGCTGTTCTTTTCTGTTAGAAAATATTTCCATAACCTGCACACCACCACATCCATATTTCCATATTTCCTTGCACACCTCTGGGACTTTGAAATTTTTGACCATTGTTTTGATAACTGTTAATAATTTTTTTATTCGGTATTTTGTAAGAAAGATTCAGGGAAATTATTGTTTTGCAAATTGACACCCTACGTCAATTTTCCGTTTCATGGAACTGTCAAAGAATGACAGCTGTGATTTAAGGGCAATTTGCTTAAAAACTAATTTATTTGATTTAACATCATAATCAGGCAAGGTATATGCAAGGTCCTTACAATTTCAACTCATTATTTTCCCATTACCCGCTACAATTCACTCCAAAACACAGCACTGTTTAACATTATCAACAATTATTAATAACTTACGTTATGGAACCAGGAGATGCGATGTTCCCTAGGGTTTGCCTTCACGTTGCACTCGAAGTACACGTCGTCGCCTTCCTTGATGTCGTGCGGGTTGAGCGTGCTGCCGAGCGTCAGCGACACTAGGGGACTGTCTGGATTCAACATTTATAATATTAGTTGACATTATTGTAGACATTACGTACATTCTAGGTAGTTATGAGATTTATGAGGCTGTTTGGTGGTATACTGGTGACTGTGTTTAGTCAACTACGACACGAACTAGATTTTTTGTTGTCAAAATAAAATTCACTCGAATCTCATGGTTTCACCTTGCTACGCAGTGGTCCAATTCTGCTACGCAGTGCTACGTTATTGCTACGCAGCGCTACGGATATGCTACGCTAGAATTATGGTTCATGAGTATCAAATACAACAGTGTTATTACTAATGAAAGTAACGATGGTAACGGTGGAACTTTAAAAGTAAAAGATATAAACCAGGGTAAGGTAAGGTAGGTATTTAAGTACACACGGCTACATATCAAGCTTTACATTTCCAGTATAAGCTGAGCTCTCATTGTACGGACGTCCTATACAATGCCAGATCAGCTTATACTGGAAATGTATAGCTTGACATAGAGCCGTGTGTACCTGCATACTAAACTTACATTTTACATGAGCACAAAAATATGTAAGAAAGATAAATGCGATTTTTTCCACTTTGTTATTTAATTAAACTTCTTTCATATTTTCAATTAAACACACAGTCAATACGTTCAAAAAAAAGTATCATTAATTATATCCTACAATTCCCACATTGCTCAGAAAAATTAATTCGAAATCCAATGAGCGCAGAAATCCGCAATTAGCTATCATACCAGACTGTCCTATGGGATATTTATCACAATTTTATCAAAGAGAAGTTCTTGGAACTGTATTATTAAATTATCTTGAGACCGAGCCAAAGGATTATGAGAAATTGAATCAATATTGAACACAAGTAACTACTTTGTTATTAGGTACACGCTAAATACCTAAAGTTTGCTTTCAAACCTTGTTATAGTTGATGAAATTAAATTGTTCGTTGCGATACAATTTAATAAAGCGCTCAGTGTTATGGTTCACGACATATTTTAGTAGTTAAGCAAATATCGTGTTTATAAGCATTACATAAATACCCGCTTTTCATAATTACATACATGCTTTGAAGTTAAATGAAATGAAATTGTTTATTCTGTAAATAGGATTCCGGAATCACTTTTACACGACATATAAAAAAGAAATTAAGCTGGATGAGGTCTACTCTGCGCTTCCTATCTGACAACTCTAAGAACAAATGCCGAAACCAGCTTAAAGATCGCAGTGTCTTTTAAAGTCCAGACATAATACATTTGTCAGGCCATATAAGGACCATGTAGATTAGTTAGTGTCTGAAATGGTTTTTTTGAGGAGAGAACCACACAGATTTGAGTGTACCAGTCCAGTCAGTGCAAGCAATTGTCAGTAATCGTGTAGCTCAACTAAGAACTTAAGGAGCTCAACAAGTCGAACAATACCAAAGATAGGACATTTGGGTATCCCGTATAAAACTGCCAGACCAACATTAAAATTAACTGAAAAAAATAAAATAAAAGTTCCACTTAAGCCTCACATTCACAATAATTAAAATAATATTATATTTTACAAAGTAATCAACTCAGTTGACCTCTCTATTAATGACGGATTGGTATCCGTCATTAATAGAGAGGTCAACTTTACAGGGTGTCAGGAACACCGACGCGAAGCCTGTTACCATGGATTCAGTACATGATTCTGAACCCTTTGGTAGGTTATAAAAAAAAACTGATGTTTCATAGAAAAGTGCAATACCTACGCGTTCAAAATATATGGAACAGCAGATTTTTTTTTTAATTACCGACGAAAAGTTTCAACGCAGGGGGTTCAGAATCATTGTATTGAATCCATAGTAATAGGCTTCGCGTCGATGTCCCTGACACCCTGATATTACAGTGACAATGAATCTAGTCTTCTCTCATTAAATTGTAAGGTCAGTTTTCAGTGCCGATAAACTGTCCTGCAGTTTGGCAGAATATTTGTGAAATACCCACTTGTGTAACTTTTTTGAAATAAATAATGTAAAAAAAAAAACTAATCAGAAGCAGTTAAACATGTGTATTTAGTTGCACAAATCGCGACCTCCCCCTTGGAACTCTTCACAGCCAGTTTCAATACCCGTAGAAAAACAACTTAGGTAATAGAAATGTAATACTTACATACAACATTGAGCTGTAGTTGGTCGTCAATGGACTTGGTAGGTAGACTAGGGTTGGCAGCTACACACTTGATCATTGCGCCGTTGTCCACCGGGCTCGGGCTGAACACTAGAGTGCTGACAGACCACGTCTCGTTGGAGTGATCTGTCACCTACGGAGATAGACGAAAGTTAGCTATTTAGGATACATAAAAAAAATGGAACTGGTAAATGTAATGAGGAAATTATATACCACATTAATTATACGTCACTTCAAGAATTTTGTAAACTTTAGATAATCGCCCCATTCTATCTGAGTTAAATCGGAAATTTTATAAAAATGGAGCCATAATTACCTAAAAGTTATTCTTATCGCTGTCTTATTTTGAACTCAAATGCCTATATATTGTTTCCTACTGATAATAGTCCCTATTTTATGTGAAATTAATCAGTAAACACGTCACACAGCTGACAGGTTTCAATTACTTCTTAATTTGTAATATTGTACATGTGGCTGTAAGGGCCCGAACACACGTACCACAACCACACCACAACGACACCACATAGACGGGCGCGTATGAAAATGAACAGTCTATTCACACGGGACACATTTGGCCGTTATAATCAACCGTGTGGGCGTCAAGGCGACGTCGCAGCCATAACGTAACTACAAAGTTGCATCGATGCGACGACACTCACAGCCGGAGTCGATCTCTCTGCAAACACTAGCCACAACATAACCACATTGCAACTACTAGCAACAACGTAACCACATCGAGTTGTTACCACAACGCAACTGCAAGAAATCGCAGCTACAACCACACTGCTTCCCCACATTTTGTCGTTGCAATGTGGTGTAGTTGTGGTACGTTTGTCCGGGCCCTAAGCTCGCACTCTCGAATTAATCAAAAATATTCGAAACCATCATCTTATTTGAATGAGGAAATCGATGCGGATGTTATTAAACCCCGAACACACCGATACGAGACAGGAATGAGGCTGCAATTAACCCGAATATTGCACTTTAATGAAACTTTATTGGATTCTCAACGATGGACGAAAACTCATTCGTCATCGAGACTTTCTAAATAACATTCCTGTAAATCAGACGCTTGCATGTAACGTGCACGATATTTCAACTGAACTCAATAAAAAAGTCGCAAACGGACTATTTGAAACAGTGGCATTTCTGTAAGCTATTGTATAAGCTGGAACGGTCGCTGCGCAATTAGTCGGGCGCTAAATCAAAGTCCATCAATGACCGAATCCGACTATAAAACGCGACAAGCGATTTAAAAGCCACAGTGCGTGCTTAGCTTTAGAATGGAAGTTATTTGAGGGATTACCTGCCGCGCTCCGCTCAAATAAGACTACTGGACGTTGAACAAATTACAAGTAACTGGACATTTTGTGGGAAGCGAATTTTTACCACATTCCCGTTAAAAGAACGTGAATGTGATTAAGAATGACGTTATAAAACTTTTTAGAATTCTAACTTACAATATCATAAATGCGAAAGTGTGTTTGTTTGCTTTCATGCTAAATTGCCTGAACGAATTTGGATGAAATTCGACACATGAGTAGACCATGACCTAGATTAGGACATAGGATACCTTTTATCCCGGTAGTAAGTACTCGTGTGATAATTTCCGCCATGCACGCGGGCGAAACCGCTGGCAAAAAGCTAGTAAAGAATAATGCTAATAAATGGCGCAGATTATTTTTAGTTTCATTCAACCTCTTTATTTAAGCAAGACTTGCGTTTTATGTTTTTAATACATTATGACTAAATTCTTTATACTTTGTATAAAATAGCTTAGAACCTCTATTTAACATTGATAATAGGAGAATGTTCCTTGAATTCAGTCAGTGCGACCACGGCGGGTCTTAGAAAAGGGGATCACGTACAGTCGGCCCGGTTAGGAGGACGGTCCTTCCGGACAAACGGATTGACCAACTCAACTGGATACAAAGGGCGTGTGAATAGAACCAAATTAATACATATTAACCTTTGTAGAGAGCAGTGGTGGCCCAGTAGAGCAGTGGTGGCCCAGTGGTAACGTCCCCGACTTACGAGTTGTAGGTCGTGGTTTCGAACCCAAACAGGCGCTTGATTTTGTGTAAATAATTTCATCACCACTGCTCTCAAAACGGTGAAGGAAAACATCCGTAAAAAGAACCTTGCTCCATTGACGTTGAGTCCAAGCAAATGTTCACGTGCAAACTGTAGGTGCGCTATTGTGTGAGCTCGTTCAGTTTGTGACTATTGGCTGGCTTATGATTATAATTTTATAAATAAACATTTAATAAGACCGCGAATCATATTTAGATCAACATACAATCTGATACTGACCCGCAAATAGCAAAAAACGTAAGAAGATTTGAATTTCGCGGGCTACCCTTTCCTTCCTTTCGCCTTAAGATTCGCCAAACTCCGATTTTCTTCTCTTTTTCAAATACGTGAATTCAAATTTGGAACAATGTTGATACCAAAATGATGGTCAATGTTTTATGCCTATACATAAAAATGCACGGTGGCTCGACTTATATGTCATTTGCGTCTTGAAGAGACTCCCTAAACAACTGACTAGGGCAAACTAAGACTGACCTGACACTTAGCTAGATCTCAACGCTATTTTAAGCGGAGCATTGACACTGCGCAAATAGTCGGTTGGAAATAGAATTGTGTGCTAACAAGTCGCAAACTGTTTACCTTACAGGGCCAAGCTGTTATTCAATTTAATGGGCTCTTCGTTTGAAATAGCCATATTTAGACGCCAGAATTCAAATTATGAAGGTCCTATGAAGTTTAGCATCAGTTTAGGGTTTAGTTTATTATTAACTTAAAATTTCAAGTACAATACATATCTTTATAATAAAATGGATATCAGCATTGTAACGTCGGATTCCTTTATTTATAAATTATTTTTAATGTATATTTGATTACTTCCATCTCCATAAAGCTATACACAGAGTGATCACAAACTTTATATTTAGAAACAACGCTAAATAATTATCAATAACTTACCATATTTCTATCGAAACCTCTGTTGTCCTTATACCAGGCTATGTGTGCGGGCGGACGGCTGCCTTCAGACACGCATCGAAGTGTCGCTGCGGCAGCCGACAGCAGCTGCTGTGGGCGATTCAACAGCGACACCGATAGTGGAACCACTGGTAAAAGAAACACGAGAAATAAAATTACATGTCTCACTTGAAGAATGCCGAGTGGATGATAACCCAGTCAAGTAACCAGAGAACCATCAAGCGGGTAGACAAAACTGTAAAAAGCAGTCGCAAACGGTGATGGCAAATAGTATATCAGTTTTATAATGCCATTTGAATCTTATAATTGTTACGTAAAGCGGCAGACGACATAATTATCTACTATTTGCCTACTGTGATAGAGCTCTTAATAAACTGTAATGAGCTTATGAATTATCCCTTTAAAAAAAATACAAACATTTGCAGTCTCATCTTTGTTCTATACCTAATGAATTAAAGTAGTGATTTGCATTATTTAAAAAGGTTCAACCTTTTATCTGTTTAAAAAAGGTTCCAAGAATCATCTATTTAACAAACCGCATTATTAGTCTACAACGTATGTCTAGACCAAGACAAATTAATTTAAATTATAGTCTGGGTTGGAAAAGAATAATTAAAATATTTAATAAAACTCTAGTAGGTATCAAATGTATTGCAATAATTATTTTGTATAAGTGCACCAATGAAAGGAGTCTTTACATATTTTCAACGTGAGAAAACACTTTTATTAGGTCTCGCAAATATCAATTTCGAAATAAAAATAAATAGGGGAAATATGTAGGTGCCTACGGATTTGCTCGATTTTTGACGAGCGTAATTGTCGCTCAAAAATACGATGTGAATCGTTGGTTGCTTTCACATCTTTACAAGATTGTTTTTGAGCTCACGTGTTGTCAATAATCGAACATATCTGTAGATACCTTTTGAATTTTAACGCAGTATAAAACTGAGCACCAAAACTGCAATTTGTGATGAACTCAACCTGTTAGGTACCTACTGAATTGCAGTCGACTGAAGATTTATAGCTGTTTAGAAAACGTTCTAAAGAAAGGAAACGATTGTGTACAAAAACAACGTCTTATCTTATATTTTAATCTCCGTTCGTCCACGTTCGTTTCCTAGTACGGATTGAGCGGAAATTCAGCAAACAACGAATCACTTTGGATTTATTTGTTACATTGGTTTCTTAGAACAAAACAATAAAAGAGGTACATTAGAGTTAACATCGTAACGTAGAGATATTATAAAACGGCACTTCCACTGCTTGTTGCATACACTTTTCAAATATTTGTATACAAATTTTAGTGGGCGGGCAGTTTTATAGTAAGAGATCGTTTACTATAAAACTGCACGCCTTTCCACTAATATTAATAGGTACATGAAGATGTTAAACCTAATGTACCTATTAAGATAAGTACTTTCCTGCTTTTATTTGGGCAATTTTTATAAAATAATACGGCTTATAATACTGTTCGTAATTGAACTAAGAAAGTGTACAGTACCTATCTAAAACAACAAAACAGACTACATAGTTCTCAGAGTTGAACATGAAGAGATGTGTTAAACTTATTTGTGAAGTGTCGACTAGCGCCGGTGGCACACCTCCGCCGCGAAACCATAGCAACGAAACCGTAGTAGGTCAATTCAAAAGACTCGCGTCATTTTCCGCTACTCGAATCGGATGCGAGTAGCGGAACATGTCGCGAGTCAGTTCGGGCGGAGGTGTGCTACTGGCGTTATAGCTATAACCATCTTATTACACAAAGAGAAAGATGATTCAGATGAAGACACACTTAAACCCACACGAAATTACTATTCTTAGGAATTAGTAATTTGCCTTTTGTAGCTTTTTGTACGTAGGTATTAAGAAGACAGAATATAATATGCCCTTGGGAATATGAACACACTATGTTTATATGGTATTCTAGTCTTAGTACTTTATAGGTTTGAGGAATAGGGTGTAAAGTTCACTCATCCTCTATTGAAAAGGGAGGATCCTCCGACCAGACGGGTATTGTGTCTGGCGGGCAACTGCCCAACGCGCAACTATTGATGTCGGATAGTTTTTCTTATATTTGTCGTTCGAGCTGCCATTGCGCGATGCAGGATTTGTGTGACGTCAGGATTCTGTGTGACGTCAGGATTCTGTGTGACGTCATTACTTTGATGCGTAATTTGCATGTAACGATAAAGATGCCGCCACATTATGATATACGGTAAAATGGAGATCTGAAGATGGTTACGATTTTTGGATAATTTGAAAGGTGGTGGTATTTTGATGTTGTGGCATAAATTGGGAGGTACCCATGTCTAGTATTACACGATAAATTATAACAAAGTAGCCTTAAGGTAAAGGTTATACCAAAGTGTAACCAAAAAAGTGACTTTTTACCTGTGATTAAATTAGGACTAAAGGACCAGTCTAACTAAAGCGAATTCCGTGCGGGACACTACTGTGTGTTGATTGCTTTGATGATAAGGTTGGGAGACACGCAACTATTCGCACCAGTTTGACCTCCATTCACTTGTTTGACACAATCGACGCGAGCAAATTTGGCCCCGCATCCCGCACGGGATTCACCTCAGTATAACTAGAGTTTAAAGTATGTGATGAATAACCATGGGCTTTCTGCTATTCCTACACAAGCCTACCAATGGATAATTTCATAAAAGTTCGTATATATACAGTATGTCCGGACATGGACTGGCGATATTCTAAATACTTAAATATAAACTATTTTAAAGTACAATTACACTCTAGGCTTGGGTCCAATACATTTCCCCGCTATGTGGCACCCATTTTGTTTTTTTTTTACAAAAAATATCATATATCTCAAAGTTTTGGTCATACTGAGATAAAAATAGGCTTATTCGAAAGGCAATAATATTTTCTACCATCTGCATTACAAAGCAATGTGTTCACAATTCCATAACTATTGAAAAAAAATGTGAACGTCAAAAAAAAAAAAGAAAAATTATGCAATTCAACCAATAATTATTACAAGCCTAGAGTGTAATTGTACTTTAAAATAGTTTATATTTAAGTATTTAGAATATCGCTAGTCCATGTCCGGACACACTGTATAAACGCCGAGGGTAAAATAAATATAAGTACTGAAATCTTACAGTTCAGCTCAAGCCTGACGACTTTCTCCTGCGGTGGCACCAGGTTCGTATTCGATGCTCTGCACTTAAATGTGGTGTTCAAGTCTTCTCTCTTTAAATGCTGCAGCTCCAGGCGGTTGACGATCACGTGGGTGTCCGTCTTGACACCGATGTACTGGGAAGCTGGGGTCCCGTCTATCCACCAGGACACTGTCGGCTCGGGACGACCTGGTAAACGAAAATGGATAGCTAAGTGTTTTTTTTTTTTTTTTAGTAACCTAATCCGCTCCGAACGCTGTGCGTTCACACTGCGTTCGGTGCTTGACGTGGCAACACGTTGTGTTCGGGTTGGCAACCGAGAAAGGTGAAATGCGTGTCAATTTCTTAAAGGGTTCTTTATGACGCTGTAAGTACTAAATATAAGTTGTCTTTTGTATTTAATTATTTAAACAAAAATAAACTAAATACATTTTACAAGAAATTTGGAAAAAGATGGAGTTTGATGACCCACAGATCAAATCTGTGTAGCTATTCTGATCACGTTTAAAAAACCCTGTTTATCGGAAAATACAATTGTATGAACATGTCTTACAAATTATTTTGGCGAGTCAATACGTGTTTAAATTTTTTTGTGTTATTTAAATGACAAGTTTCATAGAAATCACAGTGAATTGTATTGGAAAAGTGTTCGTGCTCGTGATTTTAAAATAGGTGAAGGCCTTATAGGCCTAGTCTGTACTTCGAATTTTATTCGCGCGGTTTATATTCAGTATACGGCATGGCAACGAGCGCGAATTTTAAATCGCCAGTGCGTGTAGATACATAATATACCATGTGTGTTACAGAATTAGGTTAAAAATTTCGCGTGATTTTTTATCGCAGTCATGTCTTGTTGTTTTTTCTTTTGTAATGCATAACAAAAGGCAAAATTACGTATAATGTAAAATCGTGTTAGATGCAATTAAATAAACCTGTACACAATTGTTAGTACGAGTTTTACTTAACAGGCTGTTTATCTAACTATTACAAATATAATAATTTGTTTTCTTGTATAAACCAGCAAACAAAATCAATTTAGAATAGGAACCTACCGGATATTACTAAACTTTCAAATAACAAAGTGTTGTTGGCTTTTTTACCCGACTGGCCCAGAAGGAGGGTCATGTTTTTTTCATAGGAAAATAATCCGCCTCGTTGTTGGATTAGAAAAGAATAACATAACATCACGCCTTGTTTCCCCGAAGGGTTAGGCAGAAGTGTACCTGTAGAACACCCACATTTCGCCAGTTATATAAAAATTCCATATGAAAGGGGGCGAGCCTATTGCCATCAACCGGGCACAAATCCAGACTCCGGGCTGCTATTGAGAAATTCCGGATAAAAAAACCCAATAACACTTTTTTCCGACCCGGGAATCGTACCCAGAACCAAAGGCAAAACAAAAAAAAATTAAATAAAAATACTACCGAAAAATAAAGTTGGTTGAAAATATTTTTGTTAATAGTAAATACACTATTATGTGGTAGGTAGTTTTAACATGCAGACCCGACAGGCCTTGTCCTGACCATACAAACATCTCATAGAAAAAAGAACGTTCAGTTATTCCCGTTTAAAAAAAAATCCTACTTTGCTTTCCATAAAATCCTAATTCGGACTACTACAAATATTTTTAAACAAAAATTTACCAAATCGATCCAGCCGTTTTCAAGTGATGCGCTTACGAACAGCATTTCATTTTTTTTATAGATGATAGTAGATAGACAAAATGACAAAAATGAATGATGATGTGATATGCGGTAAGTACAAATTTTTTAACATTAAATGGATGATAATAAGTAGGTACCTACACTAGATAATTGGAGTTTTATGTTATTAAAAAAAACTTGACTTGTTTACCGAACACGGATCATTGAGATACTTCACAACTATTTTATACAAGAGACCTTCATTTGTTTAAAAATAATTTAAGAACATAAAGCAACTGGTGACAAAATTGCTCATTTTTCAGTCACATAATTAAGTATGAGCATGATAACAGGGTCAAAGCCTAAACTCCCCCTGTCCGGCCCGCTGCATCATCACAATTGGTGGGCGCACGGCTGAAGATAATCCGCTGCGAGCACTGGCTCGAAGCCAGGCGGCCATACTGCGGACTTTTCAATGAACCCATTCGGATGGAATATCTCTTCCAATGTTTCCATAAAAGAAATCAAGCAATAGAAAAAAATTGAGCTCCCCACACTGTTCAATATTTTTGCGACGCTTTGAGTTAAGCTGCAAAGTGAATTAACTTGTTTTTTTAATCCGCGATTTTAAATTAATTAGTTGATTCATTCTTATAAAATGACATACAAAATTAGTATTGATAACCGTACCTAGGTACTGTATTTTACAGTATAATCAATATTTTCTTCTACTCATCTAGATAATAAGAATTGCAGCCGGAAAACCAAAAAAGGAGCACACTTAGGCGGTAGTACCTCGAATGATGCAGGTAGAGCATTTTTCCGTAAGGTGACATTCGAAAGAGCAGTCGATGAAATAACCAATATGTGTAAAACCGGTACGGGCAGATGTTAACAAATATGTATGTACGCTTATGTACCTATTGCGATATTAAACTTTTGAGCGGTGAACCGAGGTTTGTAGAATGTCATTATGTAGTTCATATCACAGTTCAGTTTTGCGTATACCGTAGGTGTAGATACTATAAAAAAGTGAGCTTTTAGGACACATTCGATGGCCGCATATGGTATATAGGTATCTAAAACGAGTAGGAATTCCAGAATCAGCTTCCAGCCTAGTATGCAAATTATAACCCCTGTTTAAATTGCAAAAAAAACTGAATGGCTTAGATGAAAATTAGATATGTCTTCAGCCAGGTTTTGGATAAGAAACTGGCGTCAACTTGAACTTACATAAGAAAGGGTAAATTCTATTAGGAAATATAAGTCTACTTACCACCCCGAACTTCGCAGACCAGCACCAATGCTGCTCCTTCCTCCAAAGGCCCCACGACGCCTGACACATCCGCGCCAGACTTGTCATACATCAACATCTGATGAGGAGGCACTACGACAAAAACCCGCACAAATAATATAATAAGATTCTATACTAATACCCTATCTCACAATCTCCATCATTATATCAATATGGGAATGAAAACTGAGGGCGTGATCGTTCGCGATATTACGCGAGCGCCAGATTTGATTATTATTTGACGCCATTAATGAACACCCTCCGTCCTCAATGGTAATTGGATATTTTATGATGTTATGAATATGCCTGATTATATAAGTAAGAGAGTTCTTTGTGTGAGCAGTCCCTTTGCTAACAAAAGGCTCCTTGCAAATTACCTCTCGGCGCGAGCAGACTAATGGATTTCAATGGAGTTGCATATATGCGATGTAGGCTTATTTTTAAATGCTTTGTTCTGCGCAAAAGAAATTTACTTCCCTCATCTCCTTTGCCTACGTCTTTCGTCGCCTTGAATAGGGTAATTTCTTTGAAAAGCTCAACGGTAGTTTGCTCGGCATTTTATAGTCCATGTTTATATTTTTATGCTCTCCGCCGGTAATATTTCTTAAGAATACGTTTACGCTGCCATTGAATAAGCCTATTAGAGTAATTATAGAGGAACAGCCACAATACTTGACAAGGTTATTATAATAATAAAATCTATAGTGAATATATATTGATGTGGGAACCATATGAAATGTCAATAATTCACATCGATACAGATTGCGGAACTGGTAAATAACGTTGTGAAAACACGGCACTGCGCAATATTAATTATAACAGCATTCACCAAAGAATGAATACAAAGTGCTCATAACTCATTTTATAATTTTGTGAATCATTTTCCGTCTAAGGTTTTAATAAGCAAATAAAGGGGATCAGTACGGCGGGCTGATAACGTTCAGACAATTTGATCTATTCAAATCTAATTTCCTTTTAAATTTAACCTGTCTCCTGCAGATTTTATCTGTGTCATCGTCGGCAGGCATCGTTTTTATCAGAGAGGCAGCTGAGCAACCTCGCCGATCCCGAGTCGACAGTTGATAATTAAAATGTCTGCGCGATGTCATCACTCGGCGACCGCGCGGCTCCCGCGATTCATCGTAATGACTAAATTGATTCCCACTGGTCGCCTCATAAAATTTTCATTTTAAACTTAGTTGATTTTTATTTTAACGAGATTGTCTAGTCTCGCGTCACTTGACTGCTCAGATCATAATAGCCTTTTATAAATTAACTCTTTTATGTAAAATTCAAGTTTAATGCTTGAAATAGTAGCAAAAGCAACTAAAGGTTTACCCAGAATTTGTAGCCGAAGGGTAACCGAAAGATGGTTTTGTGTGTACAATAAAAAAACCTAAGTCTGGTCTAGACTGATTTAATTTTGGTTTTCAAAACTTGTACTTGAAATAAGACAGACTTTGATCGAGTATTTTTGTTGCGCGCTAATTGTATTTGCTTGGTTTCATTAAGCTTTGTTTGCTTAAACTTTGGTTCTTTTTATCTGCACGTGTCTTAGATGTTATCAACTAACTTACCTATTACTGTGAGTCTGATTTGGAAGTTTCTTGTTGGTGAGTTTTTGAAGTCTACCCTACATCTGTAGACGCCTTCGTCGTCTAGCTGTACGGAGCTGAGTGTCAGTGCTGCCGGTCGAGCGACTGTTGCGAAGTATGCTCGGGGTCCGAACGCGCCCGGGTCCGACCATTGCAGCGCCTTGTTGAACGACCGGCCACGGACGTCAAAACTAAAACAAACAATATTGATAATTTCAGATGTTCTGTATACACAATAAAATACAATAATCGTAGATATAATTATTTAGTACCCTATTCCGCTTAACTATTCTTAAGGCGTCATAAAAAACCCTGTAAGAAATCGACACTTTTTTTACCTCTCAACGACACACGCCGTGTTCGGGTTCGCGAGAAGTCAATCCTCATCCTGAGGATATCACGTTGAGAGGTGAAACACGTGTCGTTTTTTCACAGGGTTTTTCGGAATAGGTTACTAAATAATTTTACCTACGTCTATTGTGTTTTATAATTTATTTCCACAAGGTCTCGCCTGAATCAATTAAATTTCTGTATACACCTTGAAATGTTTATGTTAACACTTTAGTTGACCCTCAGGTTACTTCACTAATAAAAATGGATTTCCATTTTATAACAGAGCTATTTTTGATAAATCAATAATAAGTATACCTTATTAGACCCAATCAGACATAAAAAAGTGTCGTACAAAAACCAGGTACAATCAGCTGTAATACAATCACGTCCCCCGCCAAATCTAATGAAAGCGCGTAAATTGCCACATGGTCCGCGTCTGAATTTATTTTCCTTAAAAAAACTGTCAAATTCTAGAATAAAAGAACGGCCAACACGGTGAAGTTTTTCAATTTCCGGACAGGCTACATTTTCTCAATCTACCGACCTCCATCCTAATTTATAAAGCAAGAAGCTTTGAGAGAGATGATTTGATCGCACACCCTGGTGTTCTCAGGTAAATTTAACAATTTGAGCACGCATTTTATGACGGTATTATCTCTGCCAAGTATTCGTTTCACCCGGTTGCTGATATAAAATAGCAATTATAAACAATTGTAAGGATATAATGGGGATTTTATCTACACAACTGTTTTGGTTACGTAAGCAGATGTTTGCTGTTGAGAGTTTATTACGCACGTTATTCCCTTTTTGCGTAAAGGATGAGCAAAATTAATTAATACTAAAATAGATATTTACTTTAAATATTTCTTTGAGTTCATGTTTGAGTTTTCTGAAACAGGAAATTGCGTTGCTATTTGTTTGTTACTCTGTCTTGTTCTCAAAACAACTCTTTACAAAATACAGTCCATCTGAAGTCAAAATATTAAAAAAACACACACGCAAAGCATAAAGCAAAGCACAGTCCAAGTTCAGCCACGTGTACCCAAATCAGGTTACGTATGAGTGACAAGAGCTAGCTCATAGCATAAGGACATTGATGGAAAGTCCTCGGACCTCCATCGTCAAGTGTGATTTCCTTAACGAGAGCCATGACATCTTAAGTGTGTTTCGTTGTACGTTGTAGGTGTGTTCCTAACGTTAATTGGATTGGTCGTGCTCGGCTTCCGCTCATCCGTTTAAGGTAGCGAACGGTTCATTAGGCCCGACTTTATGCTATTAATTAAATACGTATTCAGAAAGTTTTTATAAGGCACTGCCCAACTGGAATTACGGCGACTGTCTGTTTCTTAAGTTAGATTGGCTTTTATTAACTTGGTTGTTATTAACAAGTTTAGTGGACTGATACGTTCATCTTTCGACGTTTTTCATTGCAATAAAGGTGTTCCATTGTGTGACGTCAGTTATGTGTTATGGTCCTGAAAAACTTTAGCAACAAGACTGGGAAAATAAGCTGAATGCTGCGTAATTATTCACGTAATTATAAGACACTCATCAACAGCGATTATGAATTTTCTTGGACCTTTCCCCTGTAGGAAGTACAAATTCTGCCAATGCCTGCAATTTCAGTTTGATTTCAACTAAAACTTTTTCTAGGCAGCAAAATTTGGAAGTAATTATTAGTTTAACCTCAATAAGCAATCGCTTGCTTAATACCGATAGTGTGAGCGGGTGAGGTTGGTCGATCGAGCTTAGAGGTGTGCAATTAGGACGACCTTTGTCCAGCGTCCTTTGAACTGAACCGCTGTAGACTGTTGATGTAGATTAATAAATCCATGTCATCGGTGTGATGTAGACATGTAACAGGTATTGGATGATCACGCATTTTAAATAACTGTTGTTCAAAAATATTGTGCATGAATACATGCATCAGTCATGTTAAAATAACTGGTTCATTGTGTGTGACATAAAGTCCTTTAAGCGTTATTTACACGCAATATTTACACAAAAGAACTATTTGTGTGTAGGTACGCATCACGCAAACATAGCCTATTCTCTTTTTTCTATTGAATAAAATGTTTGTTTGATGTCCTATCGAGCCCTGATCGTACTAATCTGAATGGGTATTTTTTTTATTTTTGGCTACACCCAATGTGAAAAGTCATGAAATTATCAAGCAGTGGTCTCAAGAGATGACGGCACAGTATCTCTTTGATTTTTGTAAACGCTTTACTAAGAATTTATTCAGTATCAGAAAATCTATGAAAATATAAAGCAATATTTTCTTTAGCTTTTATCCGTTTTTTGTGGCCATAGAAATGAAAAAGCTCGTTTATATATAATTAAATAAAGCAACATTTGCGGAATGTGAGCATCATTCATTTACATGAAAGCATTCATATTGTTTTAAGAACACTGCACACAATACTCAACTTTTCAGTGATCCATTAATTAAGTATAGTAATTTATTATACCGATGGCATTATTTACACTGGAGATTGTAATAGGTAATTATGTTTTTTCATCACTATTAAAATGGTTTTGATTATTCTTAATTTTCATACTTCATTATTACATTAACTAATTGCGCCTCGCGGTTTCACCCTCATAAGTCCTCATTCCGTGAGAATATCGGGATAAATGTATTCTATGTCCTAATCCAGGTCATAGTCTACCCATGTGCCAAATTTCATCCAAATCTGTTCAGCCGTTTTAGCGTGTAAGCATAACAAACTCACTTTCGCATTTATAATATTAAGCTAGTATAGCTGTAAATACTTAATCTTATAGTCGTGGCTAAATTATACCAGCCGCACGGGTCGATTTTCAAGCCTAAGCATGATCAGTCAAGTAAACGAGGTCAGCCCGCGGATGGGTGACTATCCATTGCATACAGAGACACCCTCCGTGGCTCGGAGATTATGTTATGCGTTGGTCGCTGCTGTCATTTGTAGATCTTTGACAGTCGTTTCGGGACGAAATTCTGACAATCAATCTTATCAAGGGGTATCGTTTTATCCAGTTACTGGATTGTGGAGGTCAGATTGGTTGTCCATGTATAATACTAGTATTCAGCCGCATCCGTTTAGACTGGAACCCGACCTCAACATAGACGGGAAAAGGCTAGGCAAATAAAGAAAAGAAAGAAACCTTAAAGGCTTACCTTTAATCAATCATTAGTAATGTACCTTTGTAGGCCTTTGTGGGCATTGATTTTCAAAACAAATTCAGATGATGTTCTCATTAAGACACTGAGCAGACGTCCCTTTGGTAAGCAACATCAAATTAGGAGTTTTTACGGTCTGATTCACCATTAATATATTTTAAAAGCAACTTTGAATTTAATAATACCTTAGAGTAGCCAAGTTTTAAGACATTTACAGAATATTCCCAACTGAAGCTGTCGTTTCAGTTTAATAAGCTAAAAGTTAAAATTTCGATTCCTCCCGAATTTTTCCGGGATAATAAGTTATGCATGGGCTTTTAAGTTAATTCACTACCTTATCTACTGCGACGAGGCTGTCCTTAGCGTCCTTCACCTCGTACTTGTATTTACTTCTTAACTTCTCATTATTTAGCAAGAAGGTTTATGTAATAAAACAGTTACGTAACACGGTAAGAACGCAAATTTTCAGGTTTTTCCTGTAATTATCATCCCCTGTTATACCTGTACTCCATTTGAAATAAGATCAGACATTTAACTAAACCTTTTTTACAGTCCCTTCAACCGATTTTGACTTCTATTGAGTCGGTGGTATGAGAAATGGCAGCTGCAGTAAACAGTTGGTATTATATCCACTTTTTTGCTTTTAATGCCATCCTTATACGGTATGGGTACCTATCATAAGTTCGAAAAATATTTGGCCAAATTTCATTTCACCTAAAACTATAGAAAGAATTATAGCTGAGTTCCTGAATCATGCAGTGAAGTTTGACCTGGACTAAACCTATTTTCGGCCAAAAAAAATGGTAAGTATACATTTATATTGACCATTTTTTTTTATGAATATCGGGGCAAGGTTTTACGCCTGTTACTGCCACTTACTCCTTATAACTTACCTTAAACTGAATGTAAAACATGTGCAATAACTCAATCTATCTGGGAATAAAACCAAAAGGCAATTCCCGTACTTTTAATTAAGAACGTTCGCATGCTCCTAAGTCTCAATCTGTCAAAAATATCTCAAATTTTCCTCAGTTTTTAATTATTTTTTTTACTTTGAGATGAACGTTTTTAATTACAGGAATTGATCTTCTGGTTTAGAATTGACTCGTATTCAAAATTCTAACACACAGACAGACATCAGAGTGAGCTTAAATTTCAAATCATCCTTAAAACCTCACTTACCTATAAATAGGTTTCCCGCCACTCTTCCTGAACCACAGCACCATATAGACCCTGTCTTCATTAGTGTCGGGCGTGACGTCACACGGCAGCGACGCCGTGCGTCCCAGCACTGCATCCACATCCACCGTCGACACTGCAACAATGGACACGTGCGGTTAGTGCAACAATAACAGTACCGAGTTGCAAAGACTGACTTATCAAGATGGCGTGTATGTATCTGTAGTTGATCGTAATATCCTGCAGTATCAAATAATATAGTTATGACCTGTTTGAAGATGTTTGTTATGACGTGGACTGCTTTATTCTATCAATTATTATAACTGTAGTATCACTTGTACTCCATTTGAAATAAGATTAGACATTTAACTAAACGTTTTTTACAGTCCGGTCAACCTATTTTGACTTCTATTGCGTTAGTGGCATGAGAAATGGCAGATGCAGTAAACAGTTGGTATTGTAACCACTTTTTTGCTTTTAATGCCATCCTTACCTACGGTATAGAAGTCAGAATTGGTTGAACGGCCTGAATAAAGGTTTATGTAAATGTCTAATCTTATTTCAAATCGAGTAAAGTATCATTATTTTATTCTATCAATTATTATCAGACATTAGATATTCTGGTGCAAACACTTTTCTTCAATATTTGTTTTAACCTGACCCATTATGGGCATGAAGGAAGGCTTAGAGTATATAAACTTATGATTTCTTAATCGTTATTTATTTAGCATCTCCTATACGAGGAGTGATTGGTGTTGCTCCTGCAACCCTTCTGTCTGTTTGCAGTTAAATTCGCACCTTTAATCCTTAGTTACCGTTACGTCAATAGAGGGGGAGTAGCTGTACAATAAAATTAACTCCGTAAATTTTAAGGTATTTTGCTTTTATTTAATAACCTTGGGGCTTACACTTACTGTAAAACTCTACAATTGTCATTAAAATCATTCACTGTGATTATGCTAGCTATATTAGCTTTGAAATTGTTGTGCATTAAAATAACAATTAGTAAAAGTTGAGGAACAAATATTCAAATGCTGCTTAAATTATGATTAAATACAAAAGTACACTATTAAAAAAACAAGAATTCTAATAAGTAAAATTTTGGGAATGCTAAGCAATTAGAACGAAACCCTATGGAGAAGAAACATGAAGGACAGTGTAGTATATTTTTATTTATTTACCAACTGCTTAAATATTATATTCCTTCATTGTGATTTCATCCAGTTCATTTTACGAATTACAAAGGGATGACAGCGGCTAGGACAGCCTATTTGCATTTAAAAATAATCCAAAAAGAGCGTTGAAATAAAATTTATTACACCCTTGATAAAAAAAATAACTCGGAACATAAGACACTTTCACCGGTTTATAATAAAATAAGGAAGCAAAAACCGAAGAAAGGAATCCCGGGTGTAATACATTAATTATTCATTACGAAAGTAATTTAATGAAAAGTCAGTATGCGAGAGGACTGTCATATTTTTGTCGTGTTCCGTACAATTAGAGCTTTAGAAGAAACTCACACGAACTTTTCTCTATTTTCTGACAACAAAATGCCTATTCAGTTGAGTGAAACTTTAAGGCTAAGTTAGACAAGTGCTTGACTGACGCGTATTTTTGCTAGGCAGCTACGCAAACTTATAACTACCTGGACTTCTCTGTAAAGTGCTTGTGAAGTGAATTTGAGCAAAAAATTCTGAGCCATTATTTAGTTATTATCTTATAGTAGTTGTATTGATGATTTTAAATACTTCGGCATATACATACAGTGTGGCGCTTGGCACATTAATTTAACACACGGGTAGGGCTATATAATTTTTTTTTCGTTCATTTATTTTTTTATTTTTAACGTTGTATATTATATTCAAAGGCAAACCTCAGTCCGAAATGCCCACACGTTGCCTGGAGCGGACTGCGGATCAGATCACCAACTGTTAATCTCCAAACTGCACCTAAAGCTACGAGCAGCCAGAAAACTCGACCAACGCGAAAGAATTGAAGTGAAGGACAGCTCTAAATTTATGATAGCCCTGAAGCAGAATTGGACTGAATGGGCGGATGCGGATCTAGAATCAAGTAACCCAGATGAGCTATGGGAACAAGCAAAAAGGCTTATAAAAGGCGCAGTCAAAGATTCTCAACCACCTGCAGAAGTTAGAAAACGACAGCAATGGATGAGCGACAGTACTCTAGCTCTCATCGAAGAAAGACGTAGGATGAAAGCATCGGGCGCTGATGTGAGAACCTTAAACCAACAGTCAGCGCAGATTCAAGCAGCTTGCAGGCGAGACCAAAATGTTAGCTTAAGCAGAATATGCGAAGAGATAGAGGCTCATAGCAACAGAAATGAGGCCAGGGACTTGCATCACAAGATACGCTCCATTACAAAATCTCTCTCTTCTAAAACTTGGGCTATTGAGAATTGTCGAGGTGAAGTGGTAACTGAACTGGAAGATATTTCCGAGACATGGAAGGAGTACTGCCAGTCGTTATACGAAGACCATCTCTCCCAAGATTTCACTCCTACTGAGCCCAATAATGAAGATATGGAACCGAGTATACTTAAAGAGGAAGTCAAAGCTGCCATTAAACACCTAAAGAATGGTAAAGCCACCGGCAAAGACGCTATTCCAATCGAGACTATCAAGGCCGCAGGCGAACAGGGGGTACGAATATTTCATGCTCTTTGTAATAAAATATGGCAAGGTGGAACTTGGCCAAAAGAATGGGCCCACACTGTTTTCATCCCACTGCATAAGAAAGGTTCCACAAAGAAGTGCAGCAACTACCGCCTGATTGCACTGATATCGCACGCCAGTAAAATTTTGTTGCATGTGTTGAATGAGCGACTGAAGACCTACTTATCCAAAGAAGTTGCACCTGAACAGGCTGGGTTTGTTAAGGGGAAAGGTACTCGAGAGCAGATCTTTATTGTGCGGCAAATTATTGAGAAAGCCCGAGAGTTCAATAAACCGACATATATATGCTTTGTTGACTTTTCTAAGGCGTTTGACTCGGTGAAATGGCCGATGCTGTGGAGATCCCTTCTTGCTATGGGTACACCCACACACCTTGTGCACCTTTTGAGGCGTCTTTATGAGGACGGAACAGCGTCGGTGAAAACAGATGGCGTACTATCGAATGATTTCCACCCCGGAGCAGGCGTTCGACAAGGATGCATCATATCACCGCTCTTGTTTAACATCTACACAGAACTGATAATGCGGATTACCCTTGAGGATTGGACGGACGGGGTATCAATTGGTGGAATGAAAATATCGAATTTACGCTATGCGGATGATACTACGCTATTCGCAACTAGTATTGGCCACATGGAGCAGTTGCTTTCCAAGATGGAACATACCAGCTTAGCATTCGGCTTGAGAATAAACAGAAGTAAGACGAAGATGATGATTGTCGACCGTGCAAACAATAATTCGCCCGAAGTTACCCAGATTGCGAACTGCGATGTCGTACAGTCATATATCTACCTAGGAGCTCTGATCTCAAGCAGCGGTGGCTGCGTAGACGAAATCAAGCGACGCATGGCCATAACTAGGTCTGCCATGGACAGGCTGAAAAAAGTCTGGAAGAATCGCAACATCACCAAAGCGACCAAAACCCGGCTTATTCGGGCATTAGTGTTTCCCATATTCCTGTACTCTGCTGAGACGTGGACACTTAGAGAAGTTGAGAAGAAGAAAATAGACGCTCTGGAAATGTGGTGCTGGAGGAAAATGCTTGGAGTGTCGTGGACAGAATTTCGCACCAACACATCTATACTCCAAGAACTCGGCATCAAGCAGCGTCTATCGGCCACAGTACAGGCTCGAATACTCCATTTCTTTGGGCATGTGTCACGACGGGGAAACGATTCCATAGAACGTCTTGTAGTGCAGGGAAAGGTCGAAGGAACAAGAGCACGAGGCAGATCGCCCATGCGATGGACCGACCAGATAAAATCCGCAGTGGGCTGCCCATTACACGAATGCACGCATGGTACAGCCGACAGAGAACGATGGCGTCGCACCGTAAGGCAAATCACGGCTGTCCGAAATCTCACTGCAGCGTGATGACCACGACCGCTCTGTCAAGAGTGCACCGACAAAGAAGAAGAAGATATTATATTAACTTTATGATTACCATACAACCTGATACTACCATGTAAAATACTGGTATTAAGCTGCGTTGAAGTTTTTCGCCGGTTATATAAAAAAAAATCAGTTGTTCCATACATTTTGAACGCGTAGGTATTGCACTTTTCTATGAAACAGCAGATTTTTTAAAAAATAATTGACGATAAATTTCAATGCAGCTGAATACCAATATTTAGTTTTTTTTTTTATGGCGTCGCTATTTGGGCCACCTATTTGAAAGCTTAAAGGATATTTAGCATAACCTTCGAAGGCCGATTACAGTGAATTATTAGAAGGTTAAGTACTAACTTTTTTTTATTTTTTACGGTGCTTAGGAACCTGCATAGTTTTTAAACAGCTATAATATATGGAACCTCATTTTTGTATTTTTAAATTGAAGTTGAAAATTTCAGTCTTACCACTAAAAACTTAAATTCCTGCTATCGATACTTTTTTGAGTAAATTGCAGGAATGTTAGCAAGTTTATTTATATATGTATGAAAGTAACGTTCAAGACGATACAGTCGCAAAAAAAATTGGAAAATACTCACTACAAAAAAATATATGAATTTTTGAAGTTCCACCGGCAAGAAAACTCGGAAAAAATTAAATCGCGGAACATACATGGGGTATTTTCGAATACCCCTAGACATGAGGAATCTATATATTTTTTTATGTCGTGTATTTTTGGTCCACCCTGTATATTTTAATTACACCATGTCTGCTATAAATGTGGTACCTATGACATAGTTTTTTAATAGATCATGATGTGATAATGATAATGGAAGGCAAAATGACAATATTTATTTGTGACCTAATTAATTGCGCTACCAATACCAACTGTTACTAGTCTGCCGGTAATAATTGCTTCCTTAGTACATATCAAGGACCAAATATACTCCCTATTGACTTACGATTAATCAAATATGTTTACTGAACTGGAAAAGGCACTTGCAGGTGTACAATCAACAAATCTGTTTTGAAGTTTTGTGTGTAGCAGGATGTATTGAAATTGGGGGGATTAACTTTTGATTGGTACCAGATGGCTTATTTTGAGATTGAACTACAGAAAGTTCCTAAAGCACCCTCAACACAGGTACAATTTCGTAGTTGACCTCAGGCGGCAGCAGCAGGCGACTCGACTGGTATCTATGATTTTCTATGAAATACCTTCCGTAGCATGCGACACGTCGCCGTTCATTGGCTATGGAATTGTACCTAACAAGAGACAAAACGTTAGTGTACTAAATAATACACCTCTGCTTATCCATTCAATGAACTAAGGCGTGATGTTATGATGGCTGGCTGTGACAACTCGAAAATTAACAAAAAACAAAAGACGCACCACAATTTATGACGAAGTAAGCCATAAGTATTCCGTTTTCTCATTGTAGCACGGGTCACTAAAAACGTTACCATGAGGTCGGATGGACTGAGTATTTTGGCTCAACTGCCTACCGTGGCAGAACAGATAGATACAGAAGGTTAGCTTCACCCGGCCGTCTGTCGCTGAAAACCAGCGCTGGGGCTCTTTCTCGCATAGGGTCACAGCATTATGCTGAGCGATGGCCGTTTTGCGTGGATGTCCCGCATATTTTCCCCCAAATTGTTATTTTCGTTTTTTTTTCTTTCTTTGCGTCATGTTTACCGCAAATAAACGTATTTTCTTTCTTTCTTTCTTCATACAACAAATGAATACAGGCGAACGCATACATAGACGCGTACGTACAGAGATATCAAATGATCTCAAGATCAGTTTACGCCGCGTACAGACTGGAGAAACGGAACACGAAATGAAACATTTCAATACATCGTATGTTACATTGCATCAGTTAGGATGCGTCGCGCGCACGAATCGGGCATTTACTACGAACCTGCTCCGCGCATCTGTTTCCGTCAGATTACCGCGTACACGCGAAGCGTTTATGGAGAGCGACGACCATTTTTTCGCTGTGACGATTGTCAGTGCCTCATTGTTACACACAACACATTACACTACTTTTTTGGCAGTCGTGTAAAAATGTAGACACCAACGTTGGTGGCGTGCAGATTTGTATATGGTGCAGAACTGCTTACAGTTTCAGCACAAGTGGAATACAAAAAGATCAAAAGTACTGCATTTCCATGACTCCACGCGTCGTCAGGTTGTCCCTCCATGTTCGTTTCGAGCACGTGCTCCGAAACGACCGTCCGCTACTGTTCTGCGCACACTACTCGACCCTTTGTGTTCATCCGACAAACCGACAAATCTCGGATCGCTCCGCGCACGACGCGTGTTATGCTCCTAGCGTGCGCGTGAAATGCACAGTACGTGCACGCAAGGCGTCCAGATTGTAAGATTTTTTACCTTGCATGATGTACCATTGCAGCATTGTGAACGCGGCATTAGACCAAACTCCAGACAAGCGCATGCACATTTTATCCCCTCTCTCCAAATTTATTTTTGTTTAAAGGGATAGACGATTCTTTCGTTGGTCTGTCCATACTAAAATGTTGAACAAGAATGTCAAGAAAATAATACTTTTGTCCTGTTCTGGTATTTTTGTTTGGTTTAAACCAACCTTTAAGCGAATGCCAATAGAAGTGTACTTGTAATCGCTGTCTACGTGTGCATTAAAGCTCGTCGTATGAAGCCGACCTTCTGCATGTATCTATTATGTGCTACTGTTTAGGGCCAACATTTATCTCGACAAACTTAATTGGGGCTCCGTGTTTTTCCTTTTGTACATTTATACATGTCTACAAACTGTTAGGTGCACGAAATTTCTTTTGGCAATTTAGTTACGCGTAAACATACGTGTTGGGTTCGGGAATCAATCTAATAAGGGAAGACAAACTCGATTGTTGGTTACAAAGGGCTTCTCTATCACATCACCGCTTGCGAAAATAGTATTGCGTAAGGTATTTCGAGAGAATACCTGACAATTTGTGCATACGTGTATTTCTCATTTTCGTATGTAACTTTCATAAAGTTTTATTTGAGGGGTAATCATTTAAACGGTTGATAATAGATGAGGCCAACGTTTTAAAAATAATTCCATGTAACTTGGACCTAAAAAAGCACAGACTATTACTAACAGCGTATTGCCAAAATATTCATTCTTAGGGGCCGCCTCCACGAGCGAGAGAATCGCAACGGATCCGCGCTTCTACGTCGGGTAATATCGAAGAACGAGGATTATTCCGCCAGCGTATCGTCGCGACTCGTAACGGCATCGCCGCGAGTCCGCAGCGACTCATAACGGAATCGCCACGTTTGACGGGGGACGCCTGCATTAAGACAGCGCGCTCATCGCGCTCTCGCTGCGAGAGCGCCACGTTCCGCGGCGGGTGTGCCGCCAGTCGCGACGAGCGCGCGACGATACAATGACGTTTCACTCGCAATAAGCTACGCGTCGCATCGCCGCGATTCTCTCGCTCGTGGAGACGGCCTCTAAGAAATTGTATAAAAATACGTGGCACGATGGTAATATCGCCGCGATTCTCTCGCTCGTGGAGGCGGCACCTTAGTCTTAGGTTAAAGTCGTTGTTAATCGAGAACCGATACATGGTTGAGACAATAATACATATCATTGAAATACATAGTTACCTACTACAACTGGCAATTTTCCAATCCATTAGAGGTCATACAATTGCAACTTGAACAGATTTTAAACAAAACAGTCTAAACATCCCGTATCACACTTCTAACACAGTAAAATATAATTCGTAACTTTAAACAATAAAAACTTCCACATAACTAGTAGTTTAGTTCATAATATTAACGTAACAATTTATGTTATTGTTAACTCCTTGAACTAAGCCTAATGTACTTGGCTAGGATATAACAAGTATAATAACTTACCAAGTTAAAGTTTGAGCTCACGACCCGAGTTGTGAACACCCTATATGTATACGTACATTGCGGTATCTTCACTTTTAATTGTTATGTAGAACACTTGTATTATGAAGAGCAAAACTTCCTTACTTGCCTTGTTGAGGTATTCAAGTAAATATCATTTTACTTCCCGTTACTGTTAAATTAAATTACTATCATTATTTACGTTACCAATTACAACGTTTAAAAAAATACTTTTCCTAAAATAACTTTTTACTTCAGTACTTCCTGTTATGGGATGAGTACTTCCACTTATAAGTCTTTAATAAGACTTGACTGTTAATAATGAATTAAGTATAATTTTTATTTTGCCTAATAATCGTGTAGCATATCTGCTACGGCGTAGCATAACTGATACGGCGTAGCATATCCGCTACGGCGTGAGCGTAGCTTTACATCTACGCATCAGCTACATCGTAGCAATCAAAAGAGCTAACAGATGACGTATAAAAGTGGATATTAGCCTATACTTGCGTTCAACATTTAAATCTTAAAACCTTTTCACGCTCACTCGGAATATAAAGAAATGCTCTCAAATTATAACAATGAGTCACGTCATTCCGTCAATATGTCTTATTCACAAATCGCGTTTTTCAGGTATCCGTTATTGCGTGAAGCTCAAACCGTCGAGACGAGGCATGCATTATGATAATTCGCGCCGTTTCCGTCGGAAGAGGCGGCGCCACGAAACGCTTGGCGGCACGTGATGAAACGCACACAAATAATTTTATAATACACTTGTGTTCTTCATATTTTTGTTCTCGTGAGAGAATGTGAATGGATATAAGCTCTTGTTGTTGTTCATAAACGTGCTGAACGGGTTTATAACCGAAACAAGCTCAAACAGTATCGCAGGATTGTTTTATGTGAAATTAAAGCACGATAGGAAACAAATACGAAAAATTCATGAACGTCATGTGCTTCAAATTATATGAATATTTTTTTTAAATTTATAGTTTTATAATCAGCCAAGCCAATCAAAAGAATCATAAGTTATTATCTACGATAACAGTTACGCTTATGAAATCATGTTTCTCGTCTAGACAGTGCTCAGACTATCAAATTAATAATGATTAGCTTAGTTTAGGAAAGACATAATTACAAAGGGTAAATAAGGTGGTATTTATTAGATTTAAGTGGAGCGATTTAAACGACCTATCACTTCGATCAGGCTAGTTAATTATAGGTTATTAACGTTGAACCTAATTATCAATTCACGTGTCACGGACGACGTAATTTAAGGAATTCCTACATACATTACATTTTAGAGGTATGAGGAACAGGGTGTAAAGTTCACTCATCCACCACAGACAAGGGAGGATCCTCCAACCAGACGGGTTGTTATGTCTGGCGGGCAACTGCCCGTAAGTTGATTTTGGATAAACGGATATCGCGGTAAACTCTAACTGCGCGATGCAGGATTTGTGTGACGTCATGTCTTTGCTGCGTAGTTTGTATGTGGCGGTGTAACCGCTACAACATCAAGCATGTAATAGTAATAGTAATAGTAATATTTATTTGCACTTCAAAGACACAAAAATCTGTGTAGCCCTGGCTCTTGTACTAGGTGTACCTGTATCACAAGAGCCAGACCTCTCGATTTACAGGGAATATGTAATAGACAAAACTGAGATACATTATAGTTAAGGCATGCATTAAAAGGTAGGTTTACAAATATACAAGAACAAAAGAAGTAAAAAGTACAAAGAAATAATAATAATAATAATAATCTGTGACCCGACTGTCAAGCCCAACTGTCATGAAATTTTTTCTCCGTAATATATTTTTAGTATTTTTACCGATTTCTTAGATTTTTACACAATAAGACACAATGTTGTGCTATGTGTTTCCACCATATAATTCCTGACGAAACCAAAATCAACAGCAATACCGAAACATATACCAGGATGGAAGAAAAAATATTATAAACGGATAAACGGAGAACAGTGCAATGCTGACGCGAAGTCGGGCACGACGACTTGAAAACACACACCCAACATCTTCGGGTTCGTCGCTCAGCTCCGCCTCGCAGTTGCCGGATCCTGCTCCAGACGTGAGTCCAGTGATACCGGCCGCTGCAGTTGCGTCGAGCTCGAGCGACGAATACTTCTTGCCACCGACGACACCACCACCAGCACGTCGGCGCGGAAGAGGCCGACCACCGGCCAGCTTGGGACTCCGAGGCCCACCGGCCTCTGATAGGGTCCCCGCTCCCGGTGGAAGTGTGCGGCGCATGAAGTGGACACAAACTGTCAACGAAAATGTCATGCGCGCATACTTTGGGGCTACAGAGGGGGGAAGTAACCTGACTGCGTACCGTGGTCGGATGCTCTCTCTGTTTCAGGTGCTTGAACCAGCTATCAACGTGTCGGCCCAACGACTGTCGGATCAGGTGCGGGTCATCCAGCGTAACCATATGCTGGATGACGCCGTACTTGATCGACTACGCCTCGAATCACGGAATAACCACGTTACGCCTGCTCTGCCACAGGTCGCGGTGCAACTACAAAATTCACCCAGTGCTCCACCGCGACCCGACCACGTTGGTGAAGAGGATGATGACGGGGTTATATCCGTGAGCCCCCAATGCAATACACAACTGAGGAGCGCTTTGGAGGATGCTTTCCGGGAGCACCGCTCCACTCCACCTGGACTTAGGCCACGTTTACCTCGTTTGCCCATGCATAAGAAAAACAAGGCGCTGGTGTGTACTCTAGACTCGCTGCTGTCAAATTGTTTTGATGGCAGCAAAGACCTCGCTGATACCCACTCGATCTTGTACTGTGCAGCTGTAGCGGCATGTCGTGTAGCTCATGTTAAATTTCCCAACAGTGACAGAGCTCCACGACCAAAACCAGCCGTACCAGCTTGGCAGTGCAGGATTGAGCGTCGTATCGGTGAGGCTAGAGTACTCATCGGCAAGCTAATCTGCTTCAGGGAGGGCAACACTCGCCCTAGAGTGATGCGCTTTGTGAGGCGGGCGTTCTCGGGGACTGATATTAGTTCTCGAGATTATTTGACCCGCGTCACAGAACGTATCGACTTCCTGAAGCAGAAGATCTATGCATGGGCAAACCGTATTCGACGGTACAGGCGGAGAGTGGAGCGGTACACTCAGAACCGCACATTCCAGAGCGATGAAAGGTGGGTCTACAGGGCTTGGGAGCGACCGGATCAAGGTGTGGTTGACACGCCCCTGCCGGATGATGACGCCATGTGCGCGTTCTGGCGAAGCATCTGGTCGGTGCCTGTCAACCACACCGAAGGTGATTGGACTAGGGAGATCGAACGGGCGTGCGAGGAAATACCAGAAATGGGGGCACTTACCATCAGCCCCCAAGATGTAGCTCGTGCAGTCCGTCCGTTGCCTAACTGGAAATCCCCAGGGCCGGACGGGCTGCACAACTTTTGGATAAAATGGTTCCAAAGGTCGCACGCCCGATTGGCATCCCAGTTCCAGTCAGCCTTAGAGTCAGGGTCGCTGCCCCAGTTCCTAACGACAGGAATAACCCACCTGCTCCATAAATCAGGTAGTACTGCGGAACCCAAAAATTATAGACCGATCACTTGTTTACCGACGGTCTATAAAGTTTTTACATCCGTTTTGAGAGCCAAAATTAACAACCATATAGACACCAACTCCATCATGTCTGCCTCTCAAAATGGATGTAGGAACGGGTCCCGTGGTACTAAGGAGCTGCTCCTCATAGATATGGCCATTAGCCAACAGGTTCGTCGTTCCCGAAGGGATCTGTCGACATGTTGGATAGATTACAAGAAGGCCTATGACTCGGTGCCACATACATGGCTCATGAGGGTGCTGGAGTTGTATAAAGTAGATACAACTCTACGCACCTTCCTAATGTCATGTATGGGGCAATGGAGGACGGTTCTTCGCTATCCAGGATGTCGACATACCCAGAGGAATAGCGAACCGATAAGGATCGAGCGAGGTATATTTCAGGGCGACAGTTTAAGTCCACTCTGGTTCTGCTTAGCCTTGAATCCCCTGAGCACACTGCTGGAGGATTCAGGGCTGGGCTATCGATTGAGGAGAGGTGGTCAGGTTATATCTCACCTCCTTTACATGGATGACTTGAAACTCTTTGCCCCCAACAATTTGCAACTAATGGAGCTACTGAAGGTAACTGAAACTTTCAGTAGCGCCATCAGGATGGAATTTGGTGTGGACAAATGTGCGGTCATGCATGTAAAGCGAGGGGGGATTGTGGAATCCGTAGGAACCCAACTCTCGGATTCCATACACCTAAGATCCCTCTCCTCAATTGAAACCTACAAATATTTGGGTATGTCGGAAGCGTTGGGCATCAATGTTACTGACATGAAGCAATCGTTGAAGGAGCGCTTCTTTGGCCGCCTAAATAAAGTTTTAAATAGTCTTTTGTCAGGCGGAAACAAGGTGCGCGCCTTCAACGGTTGGGTCATGCCGGTTTTGATGTACTCTTTCGGCATACTCAAATGGACTCAAACGGAACTTGACGCCCTGGATAGGAGGGTCCGCACACTACTGACCGCAAATCGGATGCATCACCCACGCTCATCGGTGATGAGACTGTATATCCCACGGAAGTGCGGAGGTCGAGGCTTCTTAAATGCTAAGACCCTGCACAACCGTGAGGTATGCAGTCTCAGGGAATACTTCCTAGAGACCGACGTGGGGATGCACCGAGATGTGGTCTCGGTGGACAAGGGCCTCACCCCGCTATCCTTGGCTAACGAGAACTGGCGCAAACCTATAGTATTAGATACTAATGACCGCAGGGAGGTATGGCAGAGCAAAGAGCTTCACGGGCGCTTTTACCGGGCCTTGCATGGGCCCGATGTAGACATGTTAGCGTCCGTATCCTGGTTACGATTCGGTGATCTCTTTGGGGAAACCGAAGGTTTTGTCTTTGCGATTATGGACGAAGTTATGATGACGAACAACTACCGGAAATATATTGTGAAGGACGGCACGGTTGACATCTGTCGGGCATGCCACCGTCCGGGGGAATCAATCCGACACATTATTTCCGGCTGCTCTCGTCTGGCTAACGGAGACTACTTGCATAGGCACAACCTTGTAGCCAGGATTATCCACCAGCAACTTGCTCTGAAATACAGTCTTGTGGAATCGGAAGTACCGTACTATAAGTATGTGCCCGACCCAGTCCTCGAAAATGGCAATATCACGTTGTATTGGGATCGATCTATCATCACTGACAGGACTATTGTTGCCAATAAGCCAGATATAGTGGTGATAGATCGATCAGAGCGTCGCACAATGATTATTGATATAGCGGTCCCGCATGACGAGAACCTCGTGAAAGCAGAAAAAGATAAACAGATTAAGTATCTTGATCTGGCTCACGAGGTTGTCGACATGTGGGATGTGGATACAGCAGTAATTGTGCCGATAGTCGTGACGGCCAATGGCATAATAGCCAAGAGCCTCGACCAACACCTTAGGAGGCTCTCGTTAGGCAGCTGGATCAAGGGCTTGATCCAGAAAGCAGTACTTCTGGACACGGCGCGTATGGTTAGGAGATTCCTCTCTCAGGAGCCCTGACCACCGGTAGCTTGGACCCTGTTCCCGATACCGGTGGGCTACTATTTTTTATATTTTTAAATGTTTTTATTTTATTTTGTTTTTATAAAAATATTTAAAAATGTAAATAATATGTATATAAATGAAATAAAGGAAATAATAATAAAAGAATTCAGATTAACATTGCGTCCTGTAGAGAGTGAGGGTGAGTGTGTGTGTGTGTGTTTATGAGGTGTGTGTGTGTGTGGGTTGTATGGTAAGATGTGTTCCTCACATTTCGACAATTATGTTTAAGTGCAATGTAAAAGGGGTGACCCTACAAATGGGACACAAACCTACTATTGCTAATAAAAAAATCCTTATTGAAAAACCCAATTATACAACAAAATGACATGATTACTTTGTAAAGTATTATATTATTTTAATTATTGTGAATATGAGGACTATGTGGGTTTTAATTTTTTTTAATTTTTTTATTTCCCTGTTGTTTTAATGATGGTCTGGCAGTTTTGAGTAGTTGATGCGGCCTACCCAAATGTCCTTTGGTATTGTTCGTCGAGTTGAGCTCCTTAAGTTCTGAGTCGAGCTCCACGATTATTGACAAATGCTTGCACTGACAGGACAAGTCCACTCAAATCTGTGTGGTTCTTTCCTCAAAAGACCATTTCAGACACTAATCTACATGGTTCTCATATGTCTTGACCAAGATTATATCTGGACTTTAAAGAGACTGTGACCTCTGAGCTTGTTTCGGCCTTTCTTCTCAGAGTCGCCAGTTAGGAAACGCCGACCTCATCTAGCTTACTTTTAATTAAAAAAAAAAAATTTTGACGTGTAAAAGTGATTCCGATATCCTATTTACAGAATAAAAAATTTCATTTCATTTCCCAACAGCCCTTGAACCGGCCTGGGATCTAAACCAAGACTCCACGCTAAGCCGTCTTCCTTGAAACTACGAGAGACAAACGAAGCATTCTTATGCAAGTTTTTTGTACAATATATTTACTTTGTTCTTGTATACTTACTTCATATGTGTACTAACTCTCGTTTAATACCGACGTTTACTGCTATCCGAGGGTAAAACACCAACAAAATCCTTATATTATACCTCTAACATGTTTTATATCCACGGAATTAAATTGATAAATTTCTTTTAAGACGTTCTTTTGTAGCATGTTAAATTCTACAACAGAATAACATTACTTTATAAAACGCTTTTTATGACAAATGGAAAGAGTAATTAATCAAGCAGAGACGGATGACAAAATATGTATGTTACTTGTAAGAAGTAGGTATTAGTTGCTAGAATACAATCTTCAGTAGATAAATTCGCAGGGTTGCAGAAAACCGTTAAACTTTTAATATTTTAATAAGTACCAAGACCTCTAAAAACACAGAGTAGTATTCCTAGGTTTTTTTATTGTAATAAATTAATTTATATATTTAGGTACACTTGAGAAATCTTAATACATACAATGTAACACTAAAATATATGTATTATGTACGTACGTATAGGGGAAAAAAAGAAAGCTCATTGGCTCAACAAAAAATTTGTCCGCATCGCTGTCAGTGAGAAAAGTGACCAAAAGGCTGGCAGCATTGCCACATTGGATGGCCATGCTCTTTGACCTAAAAATTGGCCAGCCTTCTGGTCACGTGAAGAGACGACTAACCGCTTGCCGATGTCCCGAAATACTCGAAGAGCACTCGGACTCCATGGCCTTAGTGTATCAAACCCAAACGACTCAAACAAAAATATAGCTCCCAATAAGTTTGTTAGCGCTATTTGAGGTTATAAATTGACTTCTGTTAAATTGATTGAATATTGTTAGTCTAAAATGTATAAAAATCTTAATACTGTTCTCAGCACAGACAAGCCTCAATAAGAAACCTTCCGCATGCAACCAGCAGATATTCAAAACATCTAGCATTTCAGGACGCCGAACTATTGACCTAAGCGAAGCAAAACAAAGGTGCTTATTACATAGCGCCTATATTAAGCGGGTCGGCACATGTATCGGGGTGGCGAATGAAACGGCTTCGATCACGCGATCCCACTGAAAACCTGAAAGAATAACCCAATACCTGTCAAACTGCAAATATTTCGTTCACGAAAATAAAATATCCGATTCCATCTCACAGTTTATTATTCTTTAACGACATCACATAAAATAATATGATTTTAAATCCAGTGCGATGTGAAATTAAAGCCATATTTAAAACGTTGAATACTTACTGTCCATAAACATTCGTTTTAAACTAAAAGTTTACTGTTTTAAACAATAAAGCGTATATTCTCTTTGTATAAAACGCGCATTTTATCTATGCGAAATGAGCATCGTTACTTTAGATTTTAGGTGGCAGTAAAAGATATGCGAAGATGTTCAACTCTCAAACAGCTTTGCTTTTACGCTAAATCTTGGTAAGTGTCCCTAAAATGAATAGAAGCGTCTCTCTATTGCTCACCTAATTACAGACTAAATTGTTGCACACTTAATGTTTGAAGACGGAAAATAATGAAGAGATTACTGCCACAAGTATAAGTGAGGAACCTGTTTAAAATTTATTCAGAGTGTTGCTTTGGAACAATGTTGAAAATACAATGTTTGCGCAAATCGAGATCGTTTTGAAACCGATTCTAAAGATCACGTTTGGCACGGTATCTTGAATCGATTATTCAATTCGAGTGAGTCTCGCGTGAGGAGTGGAAATCGGTCAGCTGCGCCACAAGGGACCTCCACCGCACTGCCGGAGGTGAGGGTCCACGTGACTGGACTTTATTCAGCCTGCCACCTTTGTTCTGCGTTGCGTTACAGCCGACAATCTGGATAGATGATGTGATTTAGTGGCTACGTCTGTTTTGGGTAGATAGGATTTATTGCACTGTGGGTTTTGCTGTGCTGTAGATTTTTAGATTGAACAGTTTTTATTGAGACGAGTTGTCAAGGAAAACTGACGTAGCACAGGAGCTGACCATTACCAACAGACAACTATCGTTATTTGCCTTGTTTATCACCGTAGCGGCTTATTTGTGTAGGTACATAATTCTATAACAACATTATTTTGAGTTCATTACAAAAAACAGCAATTTGAGCTATACATTACAGTCAGCCACAAACACAAAATTAAATCAGTAAATTTGGTAGGTACGACATAGAAAGTAAATTCGTTTATCGACTCGAAACGAAATAACATATTTAGTTCCCTGACCACCTCATTTAATAAATATAATATTCATTGCAGAATAAATAATTATGAATAGTTCACTATTTTCACTGCAAATTAATATGCGGAACAGGTGAAACAATATTAAAGCCAATCCCAGTTGGGGAAGCTTTCGCGTGACTCCATTTTATGTTGTAAGCGTAACATTATAGCTTTCGTCCTAATTGCACTAATGATTCAAATTAATAACGTGGAAAGATAATGAGATGTGTTACACGCGTAATGTAATTAATTATGCTCACTTTTTTATCATGGAATCCGTTTAGAACGTACATTTATTAATAAAATTTAAATAAAAAATGGTGGACTTTAAAACGAGCTATCGTAATTGAATGCGTGTATTAAATTTCGTGTCTGTACCGTTGACCGTTAAGGAGTTCCTCCGTCTGGAGCCAATCCTGAAAGTAAAATGAGGTCATCCATTATAAAAATTTATTGTCTTCGAAACAAAATTTGACCGCCTCTGTGGTCTAGTGGTTAAGCCACCTGTCTCAGACCCAGAGGTCTTGGGTTCGATTCCCAGTGGGAGCAAAATTTTCTGCTCGGATTGGTTGGTGGTAGGGCTTGTTCTAAGTCCGCCTGGCTAGCTACCACCATCTTATCTAAGTCTGTCGCCATAACAACAATGTAGTAGATAGCCAGTTCCTCTGTGGTTGAGGATTCCGGGTGAAGCTCGCTTCCACCTTCGGCCTGATCATCACTTACCATCAGGTGAGATGCAGGCCAAGAGCTTCCCCGTAGAGGGTAAACAAAAAAAATCAACATGGTGATAAATTTCATCTCCGTAGGATAAGAGGAAGAAACTGACAAAGCAAGTAAAAAAAGCTTGTAAAAATACACCGTATTTTATATATTTTTATTTTAGGAACACTATCGCTTTATTTTGTATTTATTTAAAAGACCTTTTATGTTCCTAAACGTAACAAAAACCTTCATGTAATCAACTTACTGTCTGTTCCGGGGCCACGACCCTTTTTTGGCAAGCGTTCAACTTTAACTGATGAGTTGCTGGTACTTTTAATGTTAAACATTAATTTCGTTTAAAGTGAATAGAATATGATATATTTTATCGTCAGGATAGAAATAAAAGACTGGTAAGGCCTGACTAGCGAGCACAGGTTTGTGACATGACTCGAGTCACAAATTTTATCACAGTTTATTCATATAAATTGTGTGACCATGTCACAGTAGGCCGTGCTCACTAGTCTGGTGTGGTAAGACAGTGAGGTAGCCGAAAACTAGCAATGGTATAATATGGTTTGACTAAATAGATATATGTAGATAGGTAGGAAGCATTTTTGTGATCTGTTTGAATAGATTCTCCTTATTTATAAACTGGCTTATGTTTTGTCTTTCATTTGAAAACTGTCCTCTGTCATAGTCTGACAAATGGAATTATATTAAAATTTTAAAAACCCCCGACTCAAACATTTCCTCGTTTCTCTTTCTTACTACACTAGACCCTGTTTATCATCTATCTATAACCTATTTATTGAGACCATTCCAATGAGCCCAAACACGATACCTGTGCTGTAAGTTGGTAAGGGAGTTGAGTACCCTGCAGCATCAGTTCAAGGTTAAGTACTATGTTTTTCTAATATTACTGAAGTAAGAGAATATCAAATTTCTAATCGAGTAGACCTGTGGAAGACGCTCATATCCATTCATCAACTAGAAAAGAGCTGATAATCCTCAAACGGCTGAACCGATTTTGATAAAACATGTCTAAATACCATCGCTAGAAAACCGGTTTTAAAATAAAAAAAAGCTGAGAGGTGTCAAGGGACACCCGGATGGAACGAAGTTATGGAATGAACCTCACAAAGGCATGCCACTAATTAGTACCTGTGGTCGCTCACAGATGGCGTTATATTAAAAAATAACTATGGAATGAACCTCACAAAGGCATGCCACTAATTATTACCTGTTTTTCGCTCACAGATGGCATTATATTAAAAAATAAAAAGTGTCGTTACAACTTTTGGTCCCAATTTTTTCCGTCTAGCCCCCTTTTGCAACGCGCGAAAGGGAACTTCGTTCCAAAAAACCGCATTCAAATCGGTTCACCCGTTTAAGAGCTACGGTGCCACAGACACCAAACAAAGCGCATAGACACACATAGCGGTCAAACTTATGGGGGTAACTTAAGTTGAAGTTAAAACTAAAAAAATGGGATGAAAGTTGTTATAAAAAAATGTAGCTTAGCGTTCTTGATATCCCTTATTATATTACCTATCCAAGAATACAGATTCCTTTCAAGTGCTTTGATTTTTTTTGTGAAATACCTTGACAAGTAAAAAAAGGTATCTTATAAGAAAGAAGGTTAAATATTGCATAGAGAATACAGTTTTAAATACAAGGACGTTATTTGTTTATGAACTTCATTAATAGTTAGTAAACAATTTGTAAATTCCTTTAATATGCAACAAGCGGTAACTGTTTTAAAACTATGTTGCTTTAACGAATGAGAATTAATCACGCAAGGTGAGTTCGCAATTGACCGGGTTTTTTTGTTTATCATAGATTCTAGCGGCTTTGGTAAGTGAAACACAATCTCTTTTGATAAAGCATTTACACGTGCATCATGATCAAAGTATTATCAAATAACTACCAGAATTCTAATTTACTGAGAGGTACTCGTAAATCAAGAAGCGAACGTGTTAATCAATATTCAAACCAATTCCTAAGAAATAAGCAGTACCTTTGTACAGTCAACAGCAAAAGTAGATGATCAAAATCAGAAATTCAATACTAATGAACGGAGTTCGCGTCAGAACTGTGTGGAGTCGAAGTGATTCAAAAGTATGTGATTGTAAATTATACCAAACATTTACTACTAGTACAGCTGCCATATATTCGTGATCAGTTTTGACTCCAAAAGTTATAAACTCGACTACTATATTTGATTGTCAGTTTGTGACAGACGTCAAAGTAAAAAAGATCAAAAAACAAAAAGAAACAAAACTTGAGGTTGAGGGTATGAGGTTGCTACAAATATATTGTAGCCGACTGGGCAGAAGCAATCATTGAGTTATGATTTTGTATCGCATCAGCTACTTTTGAACATTGACATAAATTCACAAACACGCAAAGATAATAATATTGATTGAATTATGGTTTTGTATCACATCAGCTACTTTTAAACTTTTTACAGAAGTTACAAAAAATAAATAAAAAAATAGTAAAGTTTTTCAATTATATGATTTTTAATGCATTAGGCATATATTAAATATGCAAATTTTTATCCAATTTAGCTGTTTTTCCGTAAAACATAACAAATTAAATTACTGGGATAATTAAAAAATAAGTATGGATGAATTATTTGCCTCATGATTACGTGGCCTCAGTTTTATCATTTAATTTTTGATTTTAACTGTTCACTAGTTTTGAATATTTTTTTCACTTCTTAGTTCTGATGCGAATTGAGTTTATAACTTTTGGAGTCAAAAGTGATCACGAATGTATGGCAGCTGTACTAGTAGTAAATGATTGGTATAATTTACAATCACATACTTTTGAATCACTCCGACGTCACACAGTTCTGACGCGAACTCCGTTCATAGTACTAAATTTCTTATTTTGATCATATACTTTTGCTGTTGACTGTACTCACAATTATGATTGTCGTATCTGTATGTATTTTACTGTGTGTACATAAATAATAAAATAAATAAATAAATTCCTTTTCCTTGCAAGTGCCAACTTGAATGTCAGTTCGAACTGTTATTTTTATTCAAAAATAATTAAGTGCAACCGAAAATTAACCTTAAAGTGCTCAATATATTTATTCATTGACTTTACCTACATAGAGTACCTATCTATGTTCATAGAATGTATGATTAGGTTTTTTTGAGACGTTAAGGGTGCACTAGTCGACGGCTTGAACTTGTTGGCGGGCGTGACTATTATGCATACTAATTAATCTAATTATTTAGTTTTATTTATTTAGTTTTTGACTCGGCTGGGCAGGGTTCGGGAACCTATGCAATATCTTATCGTCCCACATACCGCAATGTCTCAAGACGAAAGTGCGTGTTGCCAGTGATGACTTATGGCACTGAAACGTGGTCGCTCACAATGAGCCTTATCAGAAGGCTAAAAGTCCCCCAAAGGCCAATGGAGATGGCTATGCTTGGAGTTTCCCTACGTGATCGAATCAGAAATGAAGAGATCCGTAGGAGAACCAAGGTAACCGACATAGCTCGAAGAATTGCCAAACTTAAGAGGCAATGGGCAGGGCACATTGCTCGTAGAACAGATGGCCGATGGAGCCGAAAGGTTCTGGAGTGGCGACCACGTACCGGAAGGCGAAGCGTTGGAAAGCCTCCCACAAGATGGACCGATGACCTTGTAAAGGCCGCAGGAATCCGCTGGATGCGGGAAGCACAAAATCGGTCGAAGTGGCGGTGCTTGGGAGGCCTATGTTCAGTGGACGTCTTTTGGCTGAAATGATGATGATGATGATTTAGTTTTTATTTATCTAGTTTGTATTTATTCATTTACATATTTATTAATTTATTTAGTGAAATAGACGATGATTTATAACGAAAAAGAGCGCGTAAAATTTCATGAACCAACTTTGGACGTTTAAATATTATGAAAAAACTGCTAGATGTATTTATTCAAAATAAAATAATTCGAACTTTTGAATAAATAATTATCTATTCCTGTACGGTTTCTATTTTGCCATTTTTTTACTACATAAGATATTTATTTATGCCCTAAGATGAGTTAAAATTAGTGTTGAAATATGGAAATATCATAAGTTCCAAACCAATTTTTTTTTCCTATTCTGCTTCCCTATAAGGCTAGATAATGACAAGAAAAATTTATATATTTTATTATTTTGAACGTACAACGTCAAACACACGAGTAATCACCATACTACGTTTGTATGGAAGAATGCCCGACTAGCGTACCCTTAATGAACTCTCTACTGCCCTGTTTAAAAAAACTTTTATTTAATTCCAATAGCTAAGCTTTAAAAACTAATTTTTATCAAGTCTACGCGACAGTCTTGGCTTGATAGCTTACAAAACGACTTCGCAAAACCCTCATTTAACTTGAGACAATACGGAACGATATTATGACCAATGTTTGTCACATTCAAACTTGGCAGCTTCACCAAGTATTTTAATAAAAACTCTCTTCTCAAAAGGAACTCGCGAGGAGTTCCATGCTAACAGTAAAGGTGTATATTTGCATGATTTTAATTAAATTCTACTCTCGCTATACCAGTAAACGTTAACAAAAAAAAGCAATTGCACAATGGACTAGGTTGAGAGGAAATAATAAAGTCTCTCAAGATAGTTTATAAAAACTGATAAGCAATTTATTCAGCTTTTCTTTGTTTACTTTTGAAAGAAAACAAAAGCTTTTAATATTGTCTTTACTGGTTTCAGTGACAAAGAATGTTGGTTGGAAGAAATATGTAAATGTATAGCTAGCACAAGTAAGCTGAAAGCGACGACCGCGCAGTCATTAACTCAAATGGGCATTTGTTATAGTGGGGAAAAGAAAACGGGATTAGCGGAGGTCCAAAAAAAGTGAGGGGGCCAACACTTTATTGATACGAAAAACAAGTTGTTGTCCATAAAAGGAATACTTTTACTTTTGCACGGATATCGGGTCGTTTGTCAAGTTTTTCCAGAAGTTCGTTAATATTTGACAGTGAGGTATAGGAGGCAGTGAGCCACAGTGTTTGGTGGCTCGTTAAGAGCTGACAAGCGTAGGTAAGTCGACGGTTCGTTAGTGATGTGACTCGAGTCTTCGTCTCGCTGGCACATCGATCCTTTTGATGTAGTGACTGACAATAATGTTGAGCGCTAAAACAGCGAGCGAGTACGAGGCATGAAGTATCTATGTTGTTAATCAATTGTCCAACGTTTTTATAAAAACAAGCTGTTATGTCGTTATAGGTATACAGTATGTTAACTAACAGAGGGCGTTCCCATTAACCCGCAACAGTCTAGCGTCCAAACATGCAAAAAAAAAAACATGTTTTTTTTATTTTTTTTTATTAGTGAAATATTCACAAAAGCTATTAAATTGATAAGTAAAAGAAACACTCTGTACACGCGCACTTGTCTTTCACCGTGTAAAGTGCGACAAGTGTACGTGTACAGACTGTTTCTTTAACGTATCAATTTAATATTTTTAGAGAAAATTTTAAAGGAAAAAAAACGTATTTAATTTAACTTAACGTAAATTAATTTAACGTATATAAAAAAATATTGCATTTCTGAACGCTATACTATTGCGGGTGAACGGGAACGCCCTCTGTTAGTTAACATCCTGTATGTACCAAAGGATACCTAAAGCAGCGTTTCCACAAGAGATGAGCGAGGATGCGTAGTGTGGGATGTGTGTGAAAGTAACTAATTACATCGCTTCACTGTTATAGCTTGAGCTAAGTTATTGGTTAGTTTCACACACATTCCTCGCTACGGAGGATGCGTAGCGAGGGATGTGCTCATCTCTGTTGGAAACGCAGCCTGGGGTTGTATATGGTAAACTACTGTTTACTGTGACTCTGAAAGACTAAATAGAAAACAGTAAATATTATAAAAAATATCTACTATTTTTTATTTAGTCTTTTTAAACTTACCATAAACAGTGTCATGACAATAACAAACCAAAACACAAACTTAATTATAAATAAGGACCGAATTTAACATTAACAAAGCTACATTTCATTTAGTTGGCTAAAAGGAGCCTGTCAAGTTGCACAGCGAGGCGCACGGCTTGTCAACTGTCCGTAAACAAATTGTGCCATGATGCCCCAACCCATTGTGGACTAGTCACATCCGCCCAACGCGATCAAACACCCCGCAGCAGTACCGACAGCGAAGAAAATAAATGACCACTTAACATTTAAAAAGGTGTAGAAAACATACAAGCATCATAATCATTAAAAAAAATAACACAGTAGAACACTTACAGTAAAAGTATTCAGCAAAATTCACTGCTTTAGCAATTAATCTCAATACATCAAAATGTAAACCAATATGTTGACCGTACACCCAAAAGAGTATGAAACATTACTGAAGCAAGTCAACGACGACCACTCCTCGGTACATAATAGGCTTTAATCCCCTCATGCGTGTTTAACAGTTGGATTACTCGATTAACCACCCTCAAAATTTCTAACGACGGAATTCAAAATTCAGCGCTCTTTTAATTGACCGAAAAGGCCTGTGACAGAGCGTACCCGAAAAGTTTTAAGCGATTATTTTTATTCATATTCGTTTTTGTGCGCGACCGGGAATTATAATGCTAAGTAGCTGTACAGATTTATTTTATGGACACATTTAAAATACATTGATTTATTTAATTTACATTCGTTTTATATGATTAATGAATGGTGATGTGCTACATACAAAGTTGGTTTAAATTAATGATGAATAAATATTCTACACGAATGGTTTAACGTTACTCTTTGGTATATATAATGTTTATTTTATTCATTTCGGGAACAGACTGGAAGATACTTCCAGAAAATACTAGGAAAAACCGGAAAAGAAATATTAAGGCAAATTAAAATGCTCAGTGAGCCTTAAAAGCGTTTATACTGAAAGTGGGCAACGTCGCAAATATCTGTCAAATATTTCACTGTTTTGATTAATTTGGCAATATTACTAAAACTTGAATATTAATAATGAATTTCAATTATTATAACACTGAATTTGATGTTGTAACCGTTTAGGTGTGCATTTGGTAAGTTTTCAAATACTTTTTTATATATAAGTATAAAACTAAATATTCGGTGTTACGATATTAATTATTGCATTAAATCAATATTTTAGTTCACTAGTTAGCCATATTTCTTATTTCCTCACAGTAATACGCTCTTAAAGAGGATAGGCGTGAATCGTGCTGTCCAATTACTAAGGTAGTTTAGACGATTAGCGGAACGGGTTAAACTAGACATCTTATCTTTAAGAATAAAAAAAACGTTTTTTTTTATAATACTACACACTAATAATTAAACCAGAGATGAGTCTAACAATCACTAAAAATAAACGCCAAAACAGCATCAATTGAGTGATAAATTCATAACGAAATCGTATTCGAAGAAAGGGCGTCACAAAGTTCCGTACCAAAAAAGCACAAATGTCGTAGTCTTTATTCAAAACCTTTGTGGAACTTGACGCCGAGTCCACGACGCAAAGTGGGGCGGCCCCACTGCGAGTGTGAAAATGAAAAGCTTTCTTGTTTAGCCTTAAATGCAGACTTGAAACTTAAAGTCAGAATTAACTTTGTAAAACTAACAACAATTTGAATATCTTCTTTTCGATTCAACTTTTCGACGTGTAACAAATGCTGTCTTTTAACGTAACTTTTCCGTTCTGAATTTGAACAATGACATCAAATTAATTGATCATAATTACCTAAGTCTTTTAAATAGAAACTTCAAAAAGAATAATTTGCATTTAAGAGGGCGCACAACGCTACACTAGCTACTGTTTAAAATTTTATTATCTCGTGACTGACAAGGAATTATGATTAATGGCTAATAAGGACCCTGTAAGGACCTGTAATAAGGACCCGGTAAGTGTGTCTAGAATTTGTTAATACCTTTTATAAAGTTTCATATCTTCATTATTTGCCGTTATTCATAATTCCTTTTCAGTCACGAGATAATATTTATTAAAACAGGCGCCACTTCTTTAAAAAATAAATAACAGTGTACCGTTGTACTCCCTCTTAAGAAAAACCAATAAATTTCAATAAAAAAAACCTATTTTATTTAAAGTGTCAACTTCAAAGCACAAAGAGATTCAAAGCCGTAGATTTAAAAATGGTTATCCAATATGTATTGATGGCTTCTTCAATTGAGTAATTTTGAGAAGACAGCAAGCAATCATCAAAGCAATATATCTTCGAATACACCTGAAAATCGGATTACTGACATTTTAAATCCGTCGAGTATTTTTTGGAAAATAAAACGATGTATCATTTGTACGCGAGATAAAATACATTTATCATTCTTAGTCGTAAAGTTAGTAAATTGGCTCTCTGTGGCTGAAGTTGACTTGTTAATTCTTGCAAGTTACACCTGATTAGAATGTTTTTAGAGGAGCGACCGCATGCGGCTTCAAAGTTCGACTACGTGGAGCAATTAAGTTGCGCTCAGAGGACGAGCTACACTTTAATTGTAATCAAAACATCACAGAATAGTTACAACAACCCTACCAACTCATTGCGTAACTCTAAATTAAATTACGACTTCGCTTAGAGCCAGAATTTGCAAACACTTATAATATAGAACGTTATAATAAAATAATAGGGTTGAGAAACTATCCCGTGAAATGTTTTTCATTTCCTCCAACGATCCAGTAGTATTAGCGTTACAATCAGAAATTGAATTAGGTACTAGGTGGCCTAAACTAGTAAAGGCACTTAGAAACATAAGATCAAATTATATCCATTCTTGAAGCTCTTCTCCGAAATAGCTATGTTCCTACATTAGATATCTATACATCCCTAAGCATTAGGATATAATTACATTAGATTGGCGACACTGGCTACGTATCTAAAAGCCGAATATCTATAGAAATCCACAGACCGAAACTCTACCTAATTTAGCTAACAAAGTAACTGAACATGGAATCAATTCGAGTTAATGTTACATAATATCATATTGCAGTATTAAGGTACTGAAATTGGGCCAACTGCGGCGGCCGACCCACCTGCTTACTAAATTCGTTCGGGTAGGCAAATCCAGAAAACCACATATGGCTTGTGAAGTTTCCCGGCGTGAACCAATTAACCTCTAGAGAGAAACCCCCTCAGGTATTAAACAAAATTGACTCCAATATAATTTTACATTCGCTAGGTAGCCGAAAATGAGATTTTACCTAGGATAGGGCAGCCATAAACGTAAACCCCACGACCGGGCCGTTTGTGATACACGAATGAAAAATTAAATTAGCAACTAAGTAGAAACTTGCTATAAAGTTTGTGTTTGTAAAACTTGAATTAAAATTAAATCCTAGGTAAAGGGCTGAAATATATTTTGGAGCCTGTTGCTACTTATTTGATAGGTACGAATACAATGTTCATTTGCTCAACTAAATAAAATGATTGTCTATCATAGTCAAGATAAAACTTATACAACATGTAAAAAAAAAACCAGTACGATGAGGGTGAGGGTGTTGTTAGATATATTACTGAGAGTTTAACGATTTATGTAATAATTGTCAGGAAAAAAGAAAAAAAAATTGCCACATTTTTTGAAGAGAAAACTTCTTCAGCAACGTTGTGGCCTTTTTTTGGGATGGGTTAAAATTTTTAACTTGCATCAGAACGTGACCGTAAGATCCGTTGCATAGCAACCGACAAAGTAAATATCAAAATAAGTAGTCTTTGACATTACGTAAAGATTGCGATTAAAAAAAGCAGTCAAAATATACTTCATGAAAAGTGTTTATTAAATATTGCACAACGTTAATGTTTTTTTTTTAATGGGGTATTTTACCAGATTATTTATTACATGATGCGCGGGGGGGGGGGGGCGTCGTTTAGCAGATGTTTACAAGTCATAACCTATGACCTTTGTTAAAAATTTGCAAATTCTTAATGGTCGAGTAATTTTGGTACAAAAAATATGATTTTTAAATAGCAATGACATTTTTATTTAGGTACAAAAATTATTTAAAAACAAAACTTGTTGGTAATGTTATTGCAGTACCTGTGGGTTTCGGAACGGACAGGTTCTTTTTGTAACATATTGTAGTTCGGTACGGTAAGTTCTAAACTAATAGACTGCCTAGTTGGTCTACATAGTGGTCGCAAGCGCTACTGCTTATCATGAGGTCCTGGGTTTGATTCCCAGGTCGGGAAAAGTTTTATTGGGTTTTTCCATCAGGAATTTTTAATAGCAGCCCGGAGTCTGGATTTGTGCCCGGTTTATGGCAATATGCTCGCCCCCTATTACATGGGACTTAAACTTAACTGACGAAACGTGGGTGTACTATTAGGTACACCTCTGCCTAACCCTTTCGGGAAATACAGGCGTGATGTGGTAAGATTTAATATTACTACCACTATTAAGATACTGTGGTAAGCCTCAAAGTGTGCTCCGCCTCCAATGACAATAGAGGTGCCGCCCTTGTACTATAAGACCGAAATAAAAAAAGTCTAAACCTAGGAAGAAAAGCTAGTAAAATGTTTTGGATCGTTTATTAGAACATTAACAACCCGCCCCTGCTTCGTACGGTTTTCCAACTTGACAAAATATCGATGTTTCTAGATTATAGGTAAGTTTAATATTATTTAAAATACACCTAGACCTTCAAGAATTAATTATCTAAATGACAGTGGAAACCGCTCCTAAATCCGTAGCGTAATTTTGAAGAAAATCGCGGTCACACAGACAAACATGAGACTCAACTTTGTTTTATAATATGTATTTAAATAGATACAGACCAGCTATCCCAACAGACGATGTCCAGTCCAAATATGAATAATTCATACAAAAAAGGACCTTCAATTTGTCCCGATTTTTCCAATTTTCGCAACAACTTTCAAATTTTCGAGATTCGGCCTACTTATGAACATTTTAAAACATTATACATATAGCCAAATCGATCCAGCCGTTCTCAAGTTATACCAACGAACACCATTTATTTTTTTTCTCGGGGGAGGCTGGATCGCCCCAACGCGAATGTATACGTACATCCGTGGTGGGGCGACCCGGACTGCCAGGCACTTCTTCTCATGCAACCGAGCGGGTGGGCAGGTTGCGGATAGCCCAACTTCGGCTGCGGGACCGACCACTAGCGGTCACACTGAAGGTTAGTGGGCGATGCCGCACTCGGAGCATCTTCTTCTAATGAGATCCCGGACAAGAGAAGTTCCCGAAAGCCAAATCCCAGGCTTAGGGTAACCTATATACCCCTTCCTATGAATCCATCACCTGACCAAGCTACCCCACCCCCCCCGTATCCTGACTTATCCCGTCGATCCTAAACCCCTAGGCCAACTCCCAGGCCTAGGGTCCCCCCAAGAAACCCACACCCTATATCCACCAAATGCCTTCCCTCCTATCCTTTTACTCCCGTCGGTCCCAGAGGAAGGGTAACCTCGATTCCAAAAAAGCCCACCCCCCACAACATGAACATACAAGTAGAGAATAAAACTACCCAGGTGGGTCCCGGCCAAGCCGGGGAATCCCACACCGCTCCGGCGGTTAGCCCCCATCGTATTATGGGGGGGGCATCAACTTGTGCATCTAATGTGGACTCATTAATGCCGTGCTTCTCAGCGCGGCCGGCAGCTGTCTCAGCGCCCGCAACCCAGGCAGCGACTAACGCGCCCACAAACCTGACCTCGGCAGCGACCCATGCGCCGACACCCACTTCACGGAGTATGCTTCCCACAAACCTCTGGCAACAGAGTGTTGTGCGGAGCAGCACCACTTACCCAGACAGTGACCAAGACGAGCACAGACAGACGGGGAAGGATGTAGTACCTGGCAGCTCCACCACTCTCCCGGTTGAAGTTGATGAAGTACGCCCGCTGGTAAAGCGCGGAAAAATCTCAGGCCGGGAGAAGGGGGAAGTAGGCGACCGAGAGCGTTTGCACCGCGAAGGCAATTGCCAACGCGAAGCGCGATCGGACGCTGAAGAGATGGTACGCGACCGGTCACGAGTACGCGCAGGGGCAACCCAGCGCGCAAAGTTACTGGACGCGGAGCCACGCGACCAGCCGCCAGTACGTGAAGGGGCAACCCAGCGCGGAAAGCGGCCGGACGCGGAACCTAGCGGGCGGGGGCAGGTACGTGAAGGGGCAACCCAGAGCGTAGCGCCTCCACTCGCGGCGGAGTCTGCCGGGGCCGCCAGCCGACCCCAACACACTGACAGTACCCACGACCGACCTCGACCTAGACGCACAAGGGGCAAGCGTGCTGGAGCCTCGCACCGGGCGTTACTGGCAACGAACATCCTGCCAAGCACCTCTGAGCCGCAGCCTGGACCGAGCGGTACAGGGCCGGCGAAGAGAGTGCGCCCTGACGACACGGCTTCACCGAGTACTCTTCAGGGGGACGCCAAGCGTGTGAGGGTCCACTCCGCTCAGGGGGGACAGAGAACCTACGCGCGGGCCACAAAGGATATTCCTGCGCGGCTGGCCGTGGCAATCTGTTTCCCTCACCCTGGTAGAGAGCTGTCTAAGGCAGAGGCCGACCACATCAAGACCGACCTCGAAAACCTACTGATGGACACGGACTCGTCGTTACCACTCCCGGCCTTCCGCGGGTACCCACGGGTAGCGGAAGGCACAGTGCAGATGTGGTGCGAAGACGACAACGCCCTGACCTGGCTGACCGAGAATGTGCCCAGAATTAGACTCCCAGACACCGACCAGACTCTGACAGTCGTGAAGCAGACCGACGTGCCCACCCGTGTCCGAGCTTCGCTTTTCGTCCCTCGCTATAGAGGTGACGTGGCCAAGCTCCAGAATGTTCTGTCCCGGCAGAACACTTGGTATGACATAACGAGGTGGTCACTGTACAGGGCAACTACCGTCGGTGGCGACCATTTTGGGACTTATATGACCCTAGGGCTGCCACCGGAGGAAGCTGAAAAGGTCCTGGGACGGGAGCGACGGATATCGTACCTACTAGGGTCGATATACGTGCGCTTCTGGCCCACGACCCGGCCCTCTGACACCCAGACCGACTGCACTGACGGGAAGACTATACTACCGACGATGACACAGACGACCGACACGGACATTGCCCAACTCGAGGAGGTCATGGCGCGAGCGGCAATGGCCGACGACGTCGAAGCTATACCGCCCGCATCACCCGGCTGGAGCGAGCAACTTCTTGCCTCGTCGCCGGGCGATCGACACGACGACCAATACAGAGTGGAGGAGACGGAGAGACTTTCCGATGGATCCATCTCCGACTAGCTCCACTCAACCGCCATCACCGCCCCTTTACATCATCCAAACCAACCTCCAACATAGCCAGACTGCTACGGCTAGCTTACGCAGGGCACTGGAGGTGAAGCCCCGAACTATCGCACTGATCCAAGAGCCGTGGATCAGGAACAATAGAATATGTGGCCTCGGTAACATCGGAGGTAAGATAATTCTCAACACTCAAACACCGGACAAACCAAGAACCTGTGTCTACATACCCAAAGAAATCCCTATCACACCACTCACCCAATTCTGTTCCAGAGACCTGACAGCCGTCAGGCTCCAGACCGAGGGTAGCGTTCCAGATGTTGTACTGGCTTCGGTGTACATGCCTGGCGAGGGCGCAGACTGCCCGCCAAAAGAGATGGCCGACCTGGTACAGCACTGCGAGCGCGCCCATCTGGACCTGATCATCTGCACCGACTCGAACGCCCATCACCCGCTCTGGGGCAGCGACGCACAGAACTCCAGAGGAGAGGTACTATCCACCTATTTATTCTCCACTAACCTTAACATCATAAACCGCGGCTCGGAACCCACTTGGGTCACGGTCCGAGGACAAACGATAATAGACCTAACACTTGCTACAGAAAACGCGACAAACCTTATTACAAACTGGCACGTATCGGACGAGCCTTCTTGCTCAGACCACAGAAGGATCCGCTTTACACTAGTTACCAACACTAGGAAACCCGAACCGAGGCGTAACCCGAGGCGCACTAATGTCCCCGAGTACAAACGCCTCCTGGCCTCCCTATTAACTAGACACCTAACACAAGTAACCATAAAAGACCAAGCACAATTAGAATACACCGTGACAAAACTATCAGATTATCTAACTGAAGCATACCACGCATGCTGCAAACTAAGAGCGCCACGAACCAAGAACGAAAGGAACCCTTGGTGGAATGCTGAACTTGGAAAACTCAGGGTTGCGCTGCGTAAGCTGTTTAACAGAGCTAAAAACACTAGACTCCCTGACGACTGGGAGGCGTACAAAGAGACCCAATATACATACAAAAAGCAGATCAGAACCGCCAGGAGGACAGCATGGCGTAAATTCTGCGAATCCATCGAGACAAACAATGAAGCCGCAAGGGTAAGGAAGATCCTATCAACCGACCAGGACCGAACTCTTGGCGCGCTAAAGAAACCCGATAACTCATACACATTAACTGACCATGAAACCAGTAAGGTCCTTCTCGAAACTCACTTCCCAGACTGTAGAGTCCTAGAGGACAGAACCTGGGATGCTGTACCAGAATGGACCCCAACGGATCAAGACTGGTCTAGAGCCCGCACCATAGTAACAGAAGACCGAGTAAGGTGGGCTATCAACACCTTTCAGCCATACAAGTCGGCAGGGCTGGATGGCATCTTCCCAGCCCTACTGCAGTGGGGGGTAGATTATCTAACACCATGGCTGGTGGAGATCTACCGATCCTGCATAGCACTTAGACACATACCTCTCGCATGGCGCGAGGTGAAGGTCATCTTCATACCCAAACCCGGCAAGACCGATTATACGCAACCAAAGGCCTATAGGCCCATCAGCCTTACATCCTTCCTTCTGAAAACCCTCGAGAGACTCTGTGATAGGCACATCCGAGACGGACCTCTCCGGGCAAAACCACTTCACAAACAACAGCATGCGTACTCCACAGGCAAGTCAACAGAATCAGCGCTGCACAGCGTGGTTTCTAAGATTGAATGCGCAGTGGACCACAAATGCTCAGCACTGGCCGTCTTCATTGACATTGAGGGCGCCTTTGACAAAACTACGTTCAGTAGCATAAACACGGCCCTAGACAGACATAACATAGACTCGACCCTGAGTGGCTGGATCACCAACATGCTCAAACTTAGAGCTGTACGAGTTACAGTCAATGAAACTACAAGGGCCATCGTTGCTAAGGGCTGCCCGCAAGGGGGCGTCCTCTCACCGCTTCTATGGAACCTAGTAGTGGACAGCCTCATCAAAACACTAAATGATAAAGGTTATTTCACTGTAGGCTACGCCGATGACATAACCATAATAATAAACGGGACCCACGAAAACACCCTATGCAACCTCATGCGTCAAGCCCTGAAAATAGTAGAAGAATGGTGCAACAACCACCAGCTTTCAGTGAACCCCACAAAAACCGAATTGATTCTCTTCACAAAAAAGAGAAAACTGACGACGCTACAACTACCACGATTCTTTGGAACAACCCTAAGCCTCTTAACTGAAACCAAATACCTGGGCGTCTTTTTGGATAAACAATTGAACTGGGCTAAACACACGAACTATATCACCACAAAAGCCAGCATATCCCTGTGGCAGTGCAAGCGACTGCTTGGCAGGAACTGGGGGATTAGCCCCAAGGTCACCCACTGGTTATACACCACAGTTATCATACCAATCATTACATACGGCTCACTGGTCTGGTGGCCCAGGACAGACCTGAGTACAGCTCAAAGAGAACTCGAGAAACTGCAGCGATTCGCTTGTGTTGCAATCACTAGCAGTATGAGAACTGCACCCACTGCCGCCCTACAGGCAATGCTGGGACTGCCGCCTCTGCACCTCATCGTGCGGGAGGAGGCGAGCCTGGCTGCCTTTAGGCTCCACTTATCAGGAACCCTAAGCAAAGACTCCAGAGTTAAGCACACACGCATAAGGGAAGAAGCGATCAAACGACGACCAATGATGGCATCACCCTGTGATAAAGCCCCGAAAACGCACCACTTTCAAAGGCACTACAACATAATACTCACGGAAGAACAGTGTGACTACTCAGGCCCGAAAGAGATGAGAGTATACACCGATGGATCGAAGACCAACTCCGGCACCGGAGCAGGAGTCTTCTCACACGACTTCAACATAAATATATCCAGCCCGCTGGGAATGTTCAACACCGTCTATCAGGCAGAGTGTGTGGGCATCATACAAGCGGTCCACGCCCTAAAAGCCAGGAGAGTTGCGGACACGCATATACGTATACTCTCCGATAGTGCCTCAGTTCTCCAATCCCTACAGAAAAAATGTATTACCTCAACGCTAACACTAGAATGTCACAATGAACTAGAACAATTAACGGTATCTAGCCGCAACACGGTGACACTACAATGGATAAAAGGACACAGTGGATCGCTAGGCAACGACGCAGCTGACGAACTGGCTAGACGAGGATCCAGCACGGCAGCCTGTGGACCCGAACCTATCGTTCCCATCCCCTTCAACCAAATACGCAGGTGGCTACAGGAGCTCACCCACACACAAGCGGAGACCTGGTGGAATTCGACACCAGGCTGCAGGCAGTCCAAGGAAGCTATGCCATTCTTGGATAGCAAGCTGACCAGGCGTTTATTACGCCTGGACAGAAATGGCCTGCGCCTGGTGACGGGGACCATCACAGGACACTGCTCGCTAAACAAACATTTCCACACGATAGGCATAACGGACAGTCCTCTGTGCAGGGCTTGCATGGAGGCCGAGGAGACCGTCGCGCACGTGCTCTTTGAATGCACAGGCGTCACCCAGATTAGAACAGAAACCCTCGGGTCACCCAGATCTTACACTGATGTTCTAAACAAACCAGGAGATTTAATTAACTTCTGGAGGGAGGTGGGCTGGATGGAATAACCCCCCCAAACGGCCGCCATGGCCCACGTACAATGGTTCATTTGACGGACTAAGTGCGGAAACCAAACCCTATAACATAGAACATAGAACCATTTATTTTTAGATGTATACCGTATAACATATATTTCCCTGAGCCGTACGTATAATTTATTTTTTGCATTAATAAAAATAATATTTAGATTCAAATTCATTTATTTGCAAAAACATGTGTAGATAATATCCATGGTATGAATTATGATGCTTATAGGTCAAATCAAATCGAATCATTATTTTTTTGCCAAAGTAGGGTATAGATGTCATACATGTTTTATAATGTTACAAGGTATTTTTAGCTCAACATGTTTGACCATGGCTGGTGTACAAATTTAGCTCGAAAGACAATAAGATTTCAAAATAAAAATACAAAGAATATTAATATAAATAATCGGTATCTTCAAAGCGAATTATTATTTAAAAATTCATTAACATCATAATAGGCTTTTCTGTCTATATTTTTTTATGTTTTCTTAAACTGGTCTGTATTTAATTTCTTAACACAGTTAGGGATATTATTAAAAATCATAAAAAAAAACAATTTTTAAATATCTATGTTATATACATAAAGTTTTTTATTGCAATAGTGCGAAAGCATGCAGTAAATTAAAGTTAACAAACACTTCATTCCTGAATCCCGGATTAGTTCTGTCAGTAGTCAGAGCCCTCGCTGACGATCCGAACTGTTTGGGGAACTATATTTTGTTCACGAAACGACAGTTTAATTGAGCCGTACGTGTGCAGCACTATTGAAGCTTGGACATTTTAAACTGTCAACCAAACTATTGTTCTACTAACAATCGATTCTGGTCTTTTCAGCTTGACAACAGCAACTGTGAAACAGCTTTTATTAAACAGCTTTTATGGGAAGCTTCGCTTAAAATAAAAGCAAGCCTTAATAACTGAAATTGAGGACAGCCCAATCTTTTCTTTATTTATTGCTTTCAAGAAAATGTAGTTATTGAATAGAATATAATTTTAAAAATAGATCCGTCTTAAAAACACAAATAAGTGTAGTGTAAGTCCGCCTTTGTACCTTTTTTTTGGGTGCGAAAAGTTTAAATAAATAAATAAGTGCAAAATAACTTTAATTTCGGAAGTTGTTGTCTTTGGTTCTGTATTGTCGTTTTTTTTTACCACCGACTTCCGAAAGTTATTTTGCACTTCTTACGATTTTTTTTAAAGTTGGTTCTATATTTTCGTTTTTATTTTTCAGTTTTTAGTTGTGGTACCCCACACAAATTCGAATACCACTACCTGCTTTAATACACACATCAAAAGTGTCTAGGGATCAACATATATTTTTGCAATAACTTTTCTCCTGATTGATATTAATTAAAATTTTCTTTAAGGATTCATCAAATAAAGTGTTTTCGTTTGTCACAGTAACGATAAACCAAGTCACCTTTGCATTAATAAAGAAATTTGCCATTTTCCTAATAAAGGGATTTTTGACATTTGAACCACTAACATTAAAGTTCGAAAAAAAGACTGAAAAAACAGTTTTCTTTAAAATTTTATTGGGTAACTTAAACAATTAATAATCCGTGTTTCTACCGCGAACACTAACAACACAAGAACATCGGTTTGGCATACTCAAAATGAGTTCATCCAAATCACGCTGTGGAATGGCCGCCCATGTTCGTTGCAACAACAAAAAAAGGTCTTCTTGCGACTGGATACCCTCCATATTCGGCAGAGCTCTTCTCTGTAGCATATCCCATGCATGCTCAATCGGGTTCAAGTCTGGCGACTGAGCAGGCCAGGGCAGGACATTGATGTTAGCTGCGGCGAGAGTCTGTCTTACAACTCTTGCGGTGTGCGGTCGTGCATTATCATGCATTAACTGAAATAAGGGACCGATTTGCACTTGTAGAGGAACGATGACGTCTGATACAATCGTCTCAGCATAAATTTGAGCGTTGAGGTTGCCTCTGATCCAAATCAACTCAGTTCTTCCGCCGATCCAAATACCCGCCCATACCATGATGGTTCCACCACTATAAGGATGGACTTCCTGGCAGGATTTTAATCGCTGTTGGCGTCCAGGGGTTCTCCAGTGTCGTATACGTCTTGTATCCGGTCTCATACCAAAACGAGACTCATCAGAAAAGCACACGAAACGCCATTGTTCTTCTGCCCAATTTCTGTGTTCAAGAGCCCATTGATATCGAATCCTACGATTGTGCATTGCTATAGGTGGTACCCGTAGCGGTCTTCGGGAATGAAGGTTCACTTCATGCAAGCGGTTTCTGACTGATTGGTCGCTAATTAAGTTCCCTGAAGAGTGATGAAGCCTCACGGCTAACATCATGGCGGTTATTGTTGGAGCTCTTCGAGCTAAGATTTGAATGTATCGGTCTTGTCTCCGTGTGGTGCAGCGATACCGTCCTCCATGGCGCTCAGCCACGGTACCAGTGCTTCGGTAACGTGTCCAAAGTCGACTGATAACACTCTGACTTGTATTCAGAGCTAAAGCCACAGTACGTTGCCGGGAACCAGCTTCTATCATTCCCACGGCTCTGAGCATTTCTTCCCTGCTTAAATGACGTCGCTGCTCCATAATAACGTTGGTTTTAATCAGTAGTAGGGAAACAGTAGCACTAATAATGTCTTCAATGCGTTGTATGTTTTTATAGGGAAAATATTGACAGCTGATTTTCATCTTTTACTCGAATTTGTTTCACAGTTCCTGATTCAAATTATGAAATGCACCAAAAAGGATCCATATAAATTTATAAAATCATAAATTTATTACAAAGCCACATCTCAATCTCAAGAAATCCGCATAAAAATGCTTGATCCCTAGACACTTTTGAAGTGTGTATTTAAATAACAGTGACAGCACCTATAACATCATCCATATAGACTAAGTGGGAAAACTACATACTATTGAAGCTAACTCAAAAACTACCCAAGCAAAGTACCTCCATTACCACTGTTTTATCCAATTATTACTCTGATGCATTGTAATAGCGGTTGCTCATGCATCTTAATACCTATGCAGGCACTAAATTTAATTTAATAATTGTTATATAGTTATACTAAGTGTATGAATAGCGTATGAATAGCTAATCAATTTGAAAAATTGTACAGCAATAGTCTGTTGCTAACTGTGGAGGCTTGAAAATGGCTTTTCGTCAAATACCTAACTGTTACTTCTGAATCGATAGCTGTAAGCCAACCAAACACAATAAAAATAAAATAATAAAATTTGGGGCCACCTCTGAAGTTATGACCTACCAATTTAAAAAATCATTTATTCAATTGGCGGAGTAATCGTGTAATAAACATACAAAAAAAATAAACATACAGTCGAATTGAGAACCTCCTCCTTTTTGAAGTCGGTTAAAAATGACACAATAAAAATTTTATGATGATGATTATAAATGTACTTAGACATTTTACATAGCGTGACACATGGGCGGTCTTATCGCTAAACACGATAATTTAAAGACAACCTTACACCACCTTTATTTAGATTTCATATGCAATATCGCTGCCTCTGACCGCGAAACTTATGTACTCACAAGTATATAATAGTTAAGCTCTCAAGTTCAGCAGCAAGTCACTGAATCTCCTTCACTTACAATAGAGTTATTGGAATTGAAATAGTTATCGAAACTATTGCCAAGAAGATAAATAATGTGCTTAGTTGGAGTAAGACAAATGCTATCAATTACAGTCGCTGAAACTGGAGCTACAATGCTAGTGGATTCTTGTTAAGTTAAAGATAACGTCTAGTAAGTAATATTGATCAATATACTTTAAGTTATATCAGAAACTTTATTCCACGAACGCTGTTTGAAGGCCGAAGTGGCGCGTTAGCGGAGCTTACGTCTTTTGCGCAAGGAGTTCGATGCCTGGAACAGGACCAATATATTTTTATGGCTTATTGATATTTGTTTTAAGGCTGGATAATGTATTGAAAACTTGTATTTGGTGTAGTGTCATACATCGTTTAACCCAGATTAGTACAAATTGGTCACTCTGCAAAAACAATTTAAATCAAAAGCGACTCTTACTACGACATAACAAAATGCAATTCGGGTCGCACAGCGCTGATTACCTACAGTTATATTCACCTGCTTTCGAAGTTGCTCTTTCTATCGCATAACTCTTATATTTTCTGACTACGTCGCGCGTCGAGACCGCCGCGTACCTACTTGTAACTTCATACCTAAAATGCGGAGTGAACCATCTGAACTCATCTGTGGTTTTACGCTTAAAGAGACCACTTTCTATCAGACATATCTATATAATATATTATAAATTAAGGTCGCTTTTGGTGTTTGTCTGTATGTCTTCTAAACCACGCAACAGATTGGATGAGGTGTATGTGTATAATACATTAATATTAAAGTTACATAAAACTAGGAAATCTCGATGTTATATATGTCAAGTCATAAAAACTGTGCTGGGCAGGAGCGGGTCGCTAATTAAAAATAAATATCCTGTTGTTAATGGCAGAAACAAATTAAATATAAATCGACTCTTAGTGCTAACTATTTAGTATCTGTTCATAGGTAATTAATTCTAGCTTTGCCGCAAGCGTATACAGTGAATATCCTATTATATCTATCAGTCCCACGAATTGCTCTAGGCTGTATATGAGACGGTTATTGGTAAAACACCAACAACCTCTTAAGGGGTCATTGTAGTCATCATTATGAACAACTTTTACTATTGCACCAACGATGAAATCGCGAAAAAAAATCAGCTGAGTATAATGACCCCTTAAGAGGTTGCTGGTGTTTTACCAATAACCCTGTAGACGACAAAAACATATTCAATGCAAGACGATAGGTAACAGTGATGGCGTTATATAATTTAGTTATATTTGTGGATTGAGTTCAGTCGGTCGTTCAGTCACGCACGGTTGGCAATCACCCGGAAATCTATGTATTTGCCCTATTACCCCGTCGAGTCCCGACTTTGTACGTTTGCACCGAAATTACAGGCTACAAAACATCCTGATAGCATTTATTGACAACGTGATAACACTTTTAATACACAACAACAAAAAATATTTTTTTTGTTTCTGGCAATCTTTTATTTGGACGTTTTTAGTGGTATCGTAAATAGTCTGATGCAGTTTCCACAAATATGAGAACAATGCGATCCTGTTATTATGAATACATAACAAATATTGACATACATTTATCGTAGTTAAATGTATTTGATTGATATTAACGCTGTTTTATGCTATTACAGGGGTTCTAATTAGGTAGGTATGTAGTTCAGTTTTGTGTAAGTATTAATTAATTTAGTAACTAGCAAATGCATATACTTGTTATTTTACCTATGTCCTTCTTTTAAATATTTTTTATTGTATCTCAATTTTCATTTAATTATTATAAAAATAAGTATAAATTGTATTTAGTCTAAGCCTTCTTATGTTGATCCATGTAACTGGAGAAACCTCGACCCCTGTCATACAGGATGTCCTAGTTCAGGGGTCGAGACCTCATTGATGTAACGTGTACTGAAGTTTGGAAATAAATTACTATTACTATTACTAATATTAATAGCTGCTCTACGAACCTTAATTCACCAAAGCCTCACGGTAGATTATATCTACAACTAAAAAACTAGTGCGTTAGTCTTTGTTACTCATAGATTTAGATAGTTTAGAGAGATGACTCAAAATTTGTAGAATGCATGAATAGTTTAGTGTGTGAAAAAGAGTTATTTTTAATTATTAGCTGTGCCCCGCGGGTTCATCCGCGTAAGTCTCGATCCCGTGTGATTATCACAATAAAAAAATATCTTGTGTCCAAGGAAGCTATGCCATCCTTGGATAGCGGACTAACCAGACGTTTACTACGCCTGGACAGGAACGGCCTGCGTCTGGTGACAGGGACCATCACGGGACACTGCTCGCTCAACAAACACTTCCACACAATTGGCATAACGGACAGTCCTCTGTGCAGGGCGTGCATGGAGGCTGAGGAGACCGTCGCGCACGTGCTCTTTGAATGCACAGGCGTCACCCAGATTAGAACACAAACCCTCGGGTCACCCAGATCTTTTACAGACGTTCTAAACAGACCGGGAGTTTTAATTAACTTCTGGAGGGAGGTGGGCTGGTTGGAATAACCCCCCAAACGGCCGCCATGGCCCACGCACAACGGTCCATTCGAAGGACTGAGTGTGGAAACCAAACCCGTTACCATAGAACATAGAACATATCTTGTGTGCTAATCCAGGTCATGGTCTACCCATGTGCCAATTTTCATCCAAATCTGAGCAGCCATTTTAGCGTGAAAACGTAACAAACTCACTTTCGCATTTATAATATTATTATTAGTTAGGATGTTAACGTCCTAAAAAGGAGCTACGTCTGCCAACAAACTGCTTTGCGGTTTGGCAGAGGTAATATGTATTGTAAAATTATTATATCTGTAAATAAACAATATTATTTTTTATAATTATTATTTATTTTGATTATTAAAATATAATTATAATGTTTATATAAATATAAATCCTACTATCCCACTATATTTAATATTTATTTTATATTATAAATGTGAAAGTTTGTATGTTTGTTACTCAATCACACAGAAACGGCTGAACGAATTTAGATTAAATTTGGCGCACACAGATAGCTTATAACCTGGATTATCACATAGAATACTTTTTATCCCGGTAGTACATTTCCGTGGGACAATTTCTGACCTCAACGCAGGCGAAGCCGCGGGCGAAAGCTTGTTAATAACAAACAAGATACCAAGCTTAATATTTAGAATATTAGTGTCTAATATTATGGATGACCATTATAATCCAAATAACGACTGAGATAACCGATACCGTATTACAATGTAATTTTTCTTTACATGGGTTCAAAACTGTTCATTGTTACGTTATCTACACATATTAAAATTATTATTATGGGTCTACACTAAATTGTGTAAGATGTAGAGCACTAGTTGTTTGGTCATAGCCTCTCTACATTGCATAATATTTACCATATTTTCAAGCACATTTATTCGATGTTACACAAGTCAAATATTTTATTTGACCTTACAAAGTAGGGGAATTCTGTGACTAGTGCTCATTCGCTTATTTTCGCTCTCTTGAACCCTCAAGATCCTTGACCTACAAGAGAAATATATTTTATATTACGATACGCCACGCGTTATTGATTTATTTTAGCGGAATATTTTATTATTGGTAACATGATCGGTATGTACACACGGCTACACATAAACCTATACATTTCCAGTTAATTCTGATTTCACATTATATAGGATTTACGTCCAATGCGAGGTCAAATGGAGAAAATGTAGGTATAGCTTGATCTGTAGCCGCTAGCCGTTTGTACTAGATTATAAAATATTGAATTAAGAAAATGACACGACTAACACTGCGCATTGATTTGTGTCCTAGCTCGTTTGGGACACTATAATACCTCATTGAGTCTTTTTTTTTTAAGTTTCCAAACTTTTCACAGTATTTCCTAATTTAGTGAATCAATCTGGCATAATGTAGGTGTACTGGTTTACCACTGCCCAACCCTTCTTCGAAAAAATGCGTGATGCTATGTTATGTTAGTCAGAATCAAGTGCAAAAACCTTCAATTAAGTAGTGTCGTATTAAAATAGAAGCAGTTATTCTTCACAATAAAGGGGCACTTAGGCAAATAACAGCGTAACTATAGTAATACAATCCTAATTTAATGTTGTACTGCGCAGGGCTGCGCGTCACATGTTATGATTACTTGCATCATTCGGTACTATTATAGATATTTGATCGGCCATCTCCGGTACATCAGTCAGTATGCACAACACTATTACAAAGGATCAGTAATGGGATATACCTCACTGTAATACAGTATTCAACTAGTACGGGGGTATTATGACTGTAACTGGCGGTCTTATTATGGTTTGCATATAAGTAATAAATATGTTTGGCCTCATCAAGACGTTTTAATTTTAAATTAAATAAAATATCTTCAGGACTGTTGCTAGGAAACTGACATTGAACGTTTTAGTAAAATAATACGAGCTATGTTATTCATAATTACAATATTATCTTTATTATTCTATAAAGCTTTGATTTATTTAAAGCGTCTGTCAACTTTAAATCTACTTTCTTTGTTACCTACTCAATGAATTAGCCCTCTTTATAGGCTTAGGTTTAAGGCTTTAAAAAGAAGTTTCTAGACAAACTTATACTTTTAATACCCAGCTTAAAGTTAAAAGTAGTAAAACAAAACATTAGATTTCAGACGAAAACTTATTAATGTCTTTGTAAAATTTATATTATTAAAACAAATGCAGTCTAGTAAATATGCGGCGTAAAACCGCTTTTGATGATAAAACTTGAACATTGTAAGTAATTTTTAGTTAACGACGAACACAAAAGTTTTAGGTATGAACTAGGCTTTAAATCCTACAGTTTACGAGAGAATGGGTCGCTCTCTACGTAAAATACCACACAGTGTTATGGCACCTGAGCCTCTGAAATTATGATTCTACCACGTTATATTGTATTTTCATACTGTGCCTATTTTATTGAAACCTCTTTGAATAAGCGTTGTTTTATGTGAATAGTGTTCAGCAATAATTAAATGTTGTGGCTTTTGGGTTGATTTACATAAAATCTGGGATAGATATCGTTGAAACAATTTAGAAATTTTTGGAGCGTCGCGCGACGTTTTGTTATTTTCGCCTATGTTTTATTCAATGAGTTGGACGGCCTCATTTAAGAAGAGTTTTATGAATAAAAACATTTTAAAAGGACTAAGCTTACTAGGTACCTATGTATATGATTTAAGACAGGTCTAAAAATAGCAAATAAACAAGATGTGCCCCTGAACAGCGGATACAGAAAGTTGTGCACCAGATTACCAAAATGTAAGTGCTGTAAATGCTCGTTTCCGTCATGATTGATAAAGTTAACGCTATATAAACAAACAAGTACAATGATTTATGTTGCGCTCAGTCCAAAACGCTCGTTGTGAAATTACAAAGTTTTCCGTGCAAAATTTCTAAAATTCTAAAGTGTCCCGTTTTCCGTCGCCCGTTTTCCCTACCGTTGTCTCTAAAACTGAGGAGTTTGCGAGCCGGGTTTAACTTAGTAGCGCCTTAAATATAAATTTCACAAGTTCGCTTCACGAATGAAGTTACGGTGTTATGTCGTAGCTCAACAAGTTAGCACGGAATTTCAACTTTCGTATACTCATAATAATGGCTCCTGAAAGAGGATATGAGGGAACATCGTCCAATAACTAAATAGACATGTACACTTTGTGTCTGAGTAGGTATGTAAGTAAAAATGTTTTACGTAAAAACTGTAAAAGCATATACATAATTAGCCTATTAATGTACCCACTGATGGGACACAGACCTCCGCTCTGTGAGAGGGAGCATATAGATTTCACCTATCCAATAACTTTACAAAAAAAAATAAGACCTACTAAAATAAAACACATCAATCTGTCTAGCCTTTTCCCAACTATATTGGGGTCAGCTTCCAGTCTAACCGGATGCAGCTCAATACCAGTATTTTACATGGAGCAACTGCCTATCTGACCTCTACAATACAGTAACTGGATAATACGATACCCCTTGGTAAGACTGGTGTCAGACTTTCGGGCTTCTGACGACTCGTAACGACTGTCAAAGATCCACAAATGACAGCCGGGACCAACGGCTTCACGTGCTTTCCGAGGCACGAAGGAGTCTCGGTATGTGAAGATGGTATGGTCACCCATCCCAGTGGATCAGTACCAACCCCTGCAAGCGAAGCTTAACCTGATGGATCGACCCGGGTGACTGTTATTACTTAACCACGAGCTCATCACCCACTAAAAAAAAACGCATAATTATCATTTGACATGTGAAATAAACAATCGGCAATTCAAAGCGACGACCGCTTCGAAGTTGTAGCATCCCACAAACAATTAGTTGTGCAGCTGTGTGTATGTCTAGCGGTACTAGCGGTGACGACGGCTTGAACCGGCTGCCGACGCACTAACCCATGTTCGGCATTAGACGGTACAAGGGATGCTTTGTTCCTAAGTTCGGCATTACACCCGGGAAATATAGCAGGAATGTTCGACGGATCGCTACGAGTTCGCCGAGACGCCGGGGAGACCTCTGCAAACATCATGATAATACATTTATGTCGTAATGAAACTATTTCGCTACATAACCGTGTTTGCTAAAATGGTATACAAAAGGGTATAGATAAAAATATTTTTGTGTTTGTCAATTTTCAATGAGGTAAATAGACGTTTCAAATAGAATTTTTACAAAATAAAACAGAATACAAATTGCTATTCAAAATGACATACATACTGATATAGATCGATTTATTTTATACATAACCAACACCAATACAATACAGCGTGGAGCTTTAATCGTAACATTAATTTAACACACATATACGGATTAACGTTTTCTTTATATGAAGATATGTTAATTTCATTAAACGTTGTTATTTATTTGATTATTTACAATTTTCTAAAATATCATCTTGGAGCAACCTGTACCACAGATTATTATCTGTGCCTGTACTTAACAACTGTAGCGCAGAGGTCAATTACCGGGGACACGGATCATAACATCGCATCAATGAAAATAAAACGAATAACGTGCAAAGAGAAGGGGAATTGAAGGAAAGCCCTATGTCGGCGAGCTTTTGAAACAGTGATTTTTTCAATTAATTTTTTCTTGTTAAATCTTTATGATTACTGGCCACTACCGGCTCTACCCGTGTGTAAAATTAATGTTGCCATTGTAGCGGCACGTTGTACACAAAGTACGAATGTTAGACAACTATTTAATAATATCTAGGTATTAATTCACTAGAATTCAATAGAATTCCCCCAAACACTATCTACAGATACAGTAACACTCCTCCATTGTCACCAACACAAGTTTCTGTAACACTAATCGCTTTCAGTCCATTGTTGCATAGTTTTGCTATATCTTAAGTTCCTATTGGCAGCGTTGTTACAGACTTCCACATTGTAAAGTCGATACAGCGGGGAAATTTCATAACTGCGTTAAGTGAAATGCTTCCGTACCTGTGATATTAAACGCGGTTCCTGGAATTTGTCGATATTACTGAGCTTTGTTCTTGGTCTTGTGTTATCGAATATTCTGTTGTACGATTAAAAAGTAAACTATTATTTGCTGTTGGTTGTTTGGTACACAAAAGCTTAAACCAATCACATCAATATCTAGGTCACAGTTAGAGACAATTATGGGATCAAGTAAATCTAAAAGCAAAAAAAAAAATGATTTATTCCATCAATGATTAAATTATCTGTAATATAAATATTATAAATGCGAAAGTATGTTTGGTACGCTTTCACGCTAAAACGACAGAACAGATTTGGATGAAATTTGGCACATAGGTAGACCATGAGCTAGATTAGGACAAGGGATACTTTTTATCCCGATATTCCCACGAGGTCGAGACTTATGCGGGTGAAACCGCGGGATGCAGCTAGTTAGAAATAAAATAAGACAATATATAATATTATAACAACACTACACAATGTGCTATTAAACACCATGTTCTATGTTAAAGGGTTTGGTTTCCGCACTTAGTCCTTCAAGTGGACCATTGTGCGTGGGCCATGGCGGCCGTTTGGGGGGTTATTCCAACCAGCCCACCTCCCTCCAGAAGTTAATTAAAACTCCCGATCTGTTTAGAACGTCTGTGAAAGATCTGGGTGACCCGAGGGTTTGTATTCTAATCTGGGTGACGCCTGTGCATTCAAAAAGCACGTGCGCGATGGTTTCCTCAGCCTCCATGCACGCCCTGCACAAAGGACTGTCCGTTATGCCTATTATTAAACACCATACATTTATATATCGCAGATATTGAAAGAATACAAAACACAAAAACTTTCCAAACACAAATGCTCTGAAAAGGAATCGAGAGCCAAGAAAAGTCCAGTCGATTGGACCATTTCCAAAGGCTTTAGGAAGCAACGTTGAGAACCACCTGTAATATTAGTAGCGTATTGGACTTGACAAATCTGGGATCAATGTGTCTTGCCACCATGACTTATGGTGCCGAAACAGGGGCGCTCACTACGGACACTGCACGGAATGGGATTTGCACAAAGGACCATCGAAAGCTCTGTCTGTCTTTCTCTCCGAGGGATTTGCTTTATTTTGGTAAAAAAACTTGTAGTATCCTGATAGGATTTGTTTGGATTGAAGGAAGATGGGGTCACCGCTAACATAATATAAGATACATATTGTCATCGATACACATAATAGTATTAGTAATAGTATTAGTGTAGTCAGTAGTATTAAATTATGTTCAACACTGCTTACAAAGAACGGTTCCGTGAAACATTTTCATTCCTCCTCAATAGGATGTTGAATTTTTTTATTTGTCCGACAGGAAGATTATTGAAAAATAATGGACACGTTTTTTTTTTTTCGTAATTAATAGATTATGGCAGTACATTTGAGTTAAAATGTGGCATGACGTCACTCCCCGGTAGATTTTATACTGACTTGTGACGTACGAACTCTCCCCGAATTTTATGCGTTTTATCTAAACCATTTTTTATTCATATGTGTTAGCGAAAAATACGCGTCTTATATTTTTTTATTATCTGTCTGACGGACTAAATAGTTTTTTTTTTACGTGACTAAGCCAAACCAAACCGATTATTCGATTTTCCTTAATTAGGTACAAAAAGAAAGCTACGCTCTAGACATCTACCTACCAAGCTTAACAAAATTACCCAAAGCACACGTCATAGTTACAACCAATAACAATCAGTAACTAGAAACCGCACATTACTCTCCGCGCAAATTCGATACGTTAAGTTAACGAATCGAAGCCGGACTGGCGGCGTCGAGTTAAAGGCAGCTACTGACACTTGTCCATTAGTGCGTTCCTATACGTCGGAGACAAACCGCATTCCTGTTCATGTCCAAGTTAACACCTAATAGCCGGTGCCGATGCGGCCGCACGGAATGGACTTGCCTGCCGGACGGAACCGGACTTCATTGCATTACGCACCTCTCCCGGCGCGCCTGCCGGTGAGAACCAGCCAGATATGTTAGAAATGTAGCCGACATTAGCTTGTCTGGATGCCTTTGTGAAATCGGGAAACGTGATAGAATGTTGGGTGCATTACGTTACTGAAAATCTGCTGGTGAACTTGTTTATTTTAAGACATGTAATTTGCGACGTGTTGTACACACGAATAACCAACATTTCGCTAATAACAATTCGCTATAAAAGAGTGCCATTATTATGTTTGTACCTTGTTTAATTGACATAATTATTATTCTTACATCCTTTGAAAAAAAAAAACTAATTTTCCTGGCGTAATGTGGGTTGTACTATTAGGTACACCTCTGCCTAACCCTTGGAGAATTACAAGCGAGACGTTGTTGTGTTATGTGTTCATTTTCCTATTTTCCTCTCCACGAAAAAAAACCTAACAAAAATTCCAATTAAAAAATCTTTTGGCGCAACGCACGAAAACACAATTGTTAAAACAGCTCTGAAAACAGCGAAAAAGCTTATCCTTAACTGATGACGTCGGCTAAAAACGCCCAACACTATAACGGTAGCAGGTAAGTGTTGTTCTAACCTGAAACTAGGCTTTACTGCAATAACACGGCAGGGTTTAGAGGAAAGGGAAATCGTTTAAGCCTCTACCCCAGTGTTGTGCCACCTGAGTCTCACGGGTATTACTTACTCGAGGCGGTAATTTTCGGCGTTGCTAACTATTACACCGGCCACGACAGCATTGTTCGCTAATTTCGACCTTTTTACTCTGGACGGCGTATTGTGATTAGGTATACTTGTGTTTGTAGATAATAATATACGGTATTTTTGTAAGTGGGTGTTCGTTTTCGTTCGTTGAGGAAGCAGTTGGATTATATTAGGATATCTTAATTGTTATGGATTAAGGTTGAGGTAATTTCTTGTGTTATGAAAAGGTTGTCTTGTTCATAGAATCTTTTATCGAATAATAAGCAGGGGGGTTCAGAATCATGTACCGAATCCATGGTAACAGGCTTCGCTTCGATGTCCCAGACATCCTGTATTCTGCCTAACCTTTTCCCAACTATATTCGGGTCGGCTTCCAGTCTAACCAGATGCAACTGAATACCAGTATTTTACATGGAGCGACTGCCTACCTGACCTCCACAACCCAGTACTCGTAACTGGGTATTACGATTACTAACTAAGTTATGAGTGGTTGTCAGACTTTCGGGCTTCTGACGACCCGTAACGACTGTCAAAGATCCACTAATGACAGCCGGGACCAAACGGCTTAACGTGCTTTCCGAGGCACGGAGGAGTCTGAAAAGGTGGTCACCCATCCACGGAACAACCCCGGCAAACGTAGCTTAACCCGTGCGGCTTTTATTACTTAGCCGCGAGCTCCTCAATGCGTGGTGTTCTGTTATCGTCGCCTTAGAGTGAAAAACTCGGGAATGCAATTTTGGGTTAATTTTATTATTAAATTTTTGGAAAGACAACCTCGCAACGGACGCCCTTGTTTCACACATAATACTCGTACAGTACGACACAACTTAGATGTAGCATCGGCAAAATTCGTAAAACCGATCACCATCTGAACTGAGTGCGCCTTCAAAATCACCAATCTTTATTACTGCTTTAGGTGAAAATTATCTTTCGAAAACGCAATAACTTGGAAAGTCTTATAGCCAAATACATTTGTGAAATTGAAATGAATGAATGAAAATTTTCAAATCTATGCTACATCTAAGTTGTGTCGTACTGTACGTTTAGTAACATGTTACTGCATCCAAATTGCACACTAAAAGACACTTGAAGAAGCAGTATTAATAAAGGCGCAGTTTTTTCTTCCTCCTATAAAGTTACCTTTTTCGAATATACAAGGTTTTCACTCTAAGGCAATGTTATGTTGTGTAATTTAAAATCATAATATCAAACAAAACACTAACACACAAACTAATTAAGGTCAGGACATAAGTTTGAACAGAATTCCGTGCTGCGGGACAAATAAGGGAAGACGAGCAAAAACCGCCTTGGAAAGAATGAAGGCATTAGGTAAAAACCTCTATTAGACCAAGTGATAAACGACCAGAGGCTCTCCTGTTTCATGGCGATTACTTATGGACCCTACAAATACCCTGGAGGGCCTAACTAAGGTAACAATGTACTTCGAGCCCCTCAGGTAAAGTGTTGACGCTTTTTATAGCGCCTGCCGACTATTTATAGCCTTCTGACCTAATTACGTTAAGCGAAAATAAGGTTTCGAACACAGGATTGATTTTAAGCTTATTCTTATCGCAAAAATATCTTCGATATAAATTACCGCCTTCGATATTCTTAGAGAGCAACGGAAGTTAGCAAAGTGCAAACTGATGTAGAAACCATTAGTTACTTCTAAACAATCCCCAACTATCATTCTTCATTTCTTTGTTGTAGTTAAACTTGCTAAAGACGTTGGTAAACGTTTCCCCGTCGGTAAACACGTCTGACATAAGTGAGTAGACTCGAACATGATACAAACGCGTAATCTTTGCGGTCCCCACTCCGAAACTGTCGTTAATAAAACTCCCCTGTGAACTTATCTTCCCTTGGGCGAGATAAAATATTTCTTGCCAAAAAAAAAACAAATGCCTTGAGGGTGGAATTTTTGCACAATCACGCGCAAATCCTGGCGACGATCCTGTACTGCAGGCTCTGATCGTGATGCAGGACTGATAAGAAGTTTTTTTACGCGGAAACTTTTTTATAGTCTGGGTAGTTTTGTTCTAGCGGTATTAAGGGAACGCGTGGCTATATTGAGGAGTTTTGAAGTTGATGAACTGATAAAATTCATGTAATTTTCTTTAAGTGTATTGTATTTGTCTTTCGGTGCTGATAACCTCGGCTATTAAGTTAAGTAGTCTGTTCATGTATACGTTTACAAAAATAACACCGATGACTTTAATTTAAATGTACATTATATTAACTAGCTGACCCAACATTGTTCAGACATTGTCCTGTCAAGATTTCAATAATTCATACAAAACATCCAAAAGACGTTTTTGATAATAATTTTACGGAAAGTTTTCAAATTTTTCATTCCAATATAAACTCAACCACCGTTCTCAAGTGATACGCTTACTAACGAACAGCATTTCATTTTTATTATTTATAGACATTGTAGCGTTTCCGGAGTTCTATGCTAAGTAATAACAGCCGCACGGATCGATCCTTCAGGTTTAGCTACGCTTGCCGGGGTAGGTCCGTAGATAGGTGACGATCTCTACATACCGAGACTCCTCCGTGCCTCGGAAAGCACGTTAAGCCGTTGGTCCCGGCTGTTATTCGTGGATCTTTGTCAGTCGTTACGAGTCGTCAGAAGTCGTATTACCCAGTTACTGGGTTGTGGAGGTCAGAGGGCCTAGTGTGAGTTTCTTTTAACCATCTCCATTTTACGCATCGACCGCGTTCGGCGTTCCGATTGGCCCTTTACCGGTGAAGGCCGGCAAGCTGCCAATCGGAGCGCCGAACGCGGTCGATGCGTAAGATCGAGATGGTTTAATGAAACTCACACTAAGCCCTCTGACCTGCAGTAGACAGTCGCTCCATGTAAAATACTGGTATTCAGCTGCATCCGGTTGGACTGGAAGCCGACCCCAACATAGTTGGGAAAAGGCTAGGCAGATTGATAAACAGAATTTCAGTGGTACGAGGCGCTTTAAAATAGTTAAATCATACTTAAACATCCATTGACACTTACTAACAGTAAAACAGAAGCATTGCCTTATCCCTAACCCTTCTTTCCGTACCCCCAGTTTAGTTTAACGGTACTTTTAATTGCCGCTATAAACCAATCTTACAAAGGGTTATATTGCCCTAATGTGTGTCAGTCTATTATACGCTGAAATTATGCAGGACTCATCTAAATGAATGTTATTATCGCGGATCGTAATAAGAATATGTAAGTACCACAGATGTAGGGAAAGTTAGATAACAAGCGGCACTCGTTGCGTAACAGAAGGGTATCTCGCTTGATCTGTAAGTCAAGAATAGCTCAAAAATATTTTAATGTGGACCCTTACCCTGTTCTGTGAATCACAGAAGATTCACACACGCCGAATTCCTATTGTGTCTGCTTCTAGAACAATGAACGAGTTAAGATAAGATATTATTAAGTACCTACTTCCAAAAGCTGTTTTTGTCTGCCATAACCTTTTTTAACCAGACACCGAAAACGTTTATAAATTACGGTACAGATATCGAAGAATTTAGGTTACTTCTACGACAAAGGTTACCACTATCTAGGTAACCGAGAAGAAGAAACATGTTACCTGATTTAGTTTACCGGTTACACACGCACAGGCGATGCGCGCCCTTTGACTAATTCCGACGGCACGTGTAAGATAGAGGATTACCGAATGGAATTTCTATTTCGGTAACCGGTATTAATAGTGGATGTATTTAATTTAAAAAATATAAATGTTGTAACCGAAAAAAAACCCGTATTGCTCATACCGATTTCGGGCCCTGCTTTTAACCATCTCTTAGTTCCATTCCATGGAAACCTACTATGTTTTGGAATGGGTAACTAGCTTCGTTTTTCTGACTGACCGACTCCTTGATAGTTCAAAAGATTGGAATTGATTTATTCCTTCTATTTCGTGTGGTTAGCGACTAACCTAGTGTCAAAGTTTTCATACCGCTCATGGGCCTCTGACTTGGGTTCACATACCGTCGAGAAATAATGATAAAATAATAATTTATTATTGATTTATTTCAAATTAATGCTTTTAATTTCGCCTTCCCTAATACGTGACAACCTCGAATTTCAAACATACAGTTTCACCAATTTACGATTCCTATCATTATCTATATATATATATAACAAGAGCACGAGGCAGATCGCCCATGCGATGGACCGACCAGATAAAATCCGCAGTGGGCTGCCCATTACACGAATGCACGCATGGTACAGCCGACAGAGAACGATGGCGTCGCACCGTAAGGCAAATCACGGCTGTCCGAAATCTCACTGCAGCGTGATGACCACGACCGCTCTGTCAAGAGTGCACCGACAAAGAAGAAGATCATTATCTATATCCGTGGTAGGTACCAAATTTTATTAGAGTGTACGGTCATTACCATGTAACTTTCCCGTGCCCAGTCTTATCGTAACCCATATTCAGGCTAAAATCGTCACTAATTAAGTGCCGTGTCAGTCGTTATTAAGGTCTTATCTCAGGCTCATATGCCTCATGAATCAATTAGACCGTCGGATACTGGGCGGGCGGCTATTTTAACAAAGACTTACGATATATTGTAGACCCGGACATTGTTCGTGTTGAGACGGACAAAGGCGGTGAGCCAAAAACCTGCTTGAAGGGATGTGGTCGTGTAAAAGTCAGAATGGGTGTACCTCATTATAATTTGTGTTTAATCGTTTGTGCGGATGTCTGGAAGTGAGGTCTCTTTTTTTTTCTCCGTCGGGAATCCCAAGCCGATTTCCGGCCACCGTAGGCGCGGGCTTGCGGACGGAGAGCAATGGGTAGCTCGCCGTCCGATAAGGACCAGGCCTGAGTTGACGGCGCGTTGTGTTCCACGCGCGCCTCAAAGAGATGTCAGCACAACTGACGGGGTCCGCTAGTTCCGATGCCTGCCGGGGTTGCGGGAAAGTCCGAAACGGTTACCGTGGCCCCTTGCAACGTACCGGCAACTGAAGGAACACGGGTGGGTCTTAGCCAGTAAGACTCGCCACGCCATCCGTTATTCGATGATAGGGTAAACACCGTTGTCACTCAAACTATGGGTAGTTGGCTTAAATATAAACATAAAAAACCGAGTAAAAAAAAATTACGTTATTTTCTTTAACAAATATTAAAAAGGTTATTGTCCGACACCGTCCGCAAATTAATGGATATGCGCCCGCCCGAGTGACGTAATCGATCGCCGTCCGTCCTATCTACCTACGCAACACATGAATAAATACCATACAACGTTTTCCTGGCTTAAGACAGGCAAAAATACTTACCTTAGGAATTGCGTGACGATTCTAAATGTACATCTTTAAAAAAAAAAGTTGTGATTTTCCATTGAATTTATGTTCTATAAACGAAACCAAACCACTGGTTTGAAGGATAACGGTGTTTACCCTAACACCCTGTAGATACACAAAGTAGGGTAAATTAGTATCTAAGTGCCAATGTAGCTTAAGCAACTATAACTCAATTACTGCACAGGCCACATTATAAATAATATCAATTTCATTTGTTCATTTAGGCATCATAAACCTTGAAAGTTATGAATTTGTAATTCATAACTTACAAGGTTTATGAATAAAAGCAAAAACCCAAAATTCAGGTTATTACGATATTTTTAGAAAACATTGTAAAAACGTACGCAGTCTGTGATCAAGTATTTGAAGAGATTTGAAGCTTTTCTGGTTACGTGAACCGTAAAGAATTCTATCTTTTTTTTGTTGCTTTTCACAATAGCACTCACATTGTGTGACAAACCTCAAAGACCCATCAAAAATACTTTTCTGTATCAATTAAGAAGAAGAAAAATATGAATTCCATTCTCGACAACACTGACAGTAAGGCCCCTTGTACACGACAAGGTTTCTTTACAGTACGGCGTTTAAACCGCACCGTAGAAAAAACGTGTCTATCAACAAGCTTCAATAGTGATTCAAACAAAACTGACGACCATGCCTACACACGGCGTATAAACTGCGCCGTAGAAAAAACATGTCTGTTTGTCAACGAACTTCCAAAGTGATCCATACAGCACTGACGTCCGTGCCTACACACGGCAGAAAACCGTGTGTGCACAAAGAGCTTAAAGCCCGCTATACACTCGCAGTGCGGACGCCCGCGAAAGCCGTGAAACACGAGTGTAGATGGTTTCGCGCCTTCGCGTTCGCGTTTCGTGCCATTTCCCGATCGGTGTCGGCTTTTTGTCCCCCGACAAAGCGTTCCCGCTTGGTTCATACTTACAACGTGCCAACGCGAACGCATCCACACTCGCAAGTCGCAGCTTTTCGCAGTAGCGCACGAGTCGCAGTCGGGAGTGGTCTTGCGTGATTTTTTATTAAGCATAGATTTTTAATAAGGATTTTCGTCATCCACCATCTTCTCTATCTCCATCTCTTTTTTATTTGTTTGTTATTTTGAATACAAAGACAATTGTAGTACGCTACAGGACATAGCGTCATAGCAGCAGCAACAACCGCATCGTCGTCCAGTTTCTTTGAGAACACGTATTTACGCGAAGTTCACGGCGCGAACCGCGGCGTCAATTCACAGCAAGATTCGCGCGCAAGTGTAGAACGGGCTTTAGACATACTTGTACAAACACGTGTTTAGAACATTAAGTAAACTGGCAAATTGTTAAATTATGAAACCTTTGTCAACAAATGTAAGGTTTTATTTGGCAACACAGTGGAATTGTGTTTACGCTTACATCGCGAAAATAAACAGGAAAACGTAGTCAGTGGAATTACCGTCGGTTAACTTAATGTCTACGATTGAATTGTTTGTTCGTTCATTGACTAAGGAAATCGAAATTTAACTGATCGTGAATACAATCACGGTTGAAATATTGAAACGGTCTGCTGCATTTCATTGCAGTAAAACCTGTTTCACTGCACTATTTTAAACAGTTTTTTTCCGTGATTTGTTGCCCGTTTAAGGTCTTTTTCGAACTTATCGGTCTTTTATCATTTGTGTTGTGTAATTTTGAGCTTTTACACATGCGGAAATAATTATTAATTTGAAGTGATAGTTTCTCTGCGTAAACCGATTCGTTACGTAACGCGTTACAGCGCCAATCAGTCTGTATAGTTCAACTTAGATTAGTTTAAGTTATCACTTCTGTCGGGCGTCCCGAGACGCACACATTTTTTATTTTATTTTATTTTTATTTAACTTTGAAGACATCGTTTTCCTGTGTCCACGCACGTTACTAGTAAAGTCATTAATATTCCGTTGTCTTCCTAACTTTCCATTTTTTCTTGTCTTCTACGTTTTTTTATCTAGATAAAATTCGAAATCAGTCATTCTTTTGGAACTTCGTTCCAAAACCGAATTACATTAAGGGGCTAGACGGAAGAAATTAAGACCAAAAGTTGTAACGACACTTTTTGTTTTATAATTCAGAGCCATCTAGTACAGAAAGATTTTTAGCCTTGTTAAAAATTATACTAGATGGCTCTGTATTAATATATCATATGCAGCTAAAAGAACTTCGATCCCACCGGGAACCACGACACCTCCCGACTTTTTTTTGAAGTGACATTGAATAGTATCATCACACTAATAAATAGAAGAACATTATCTGACATTGTCATATTTTTCCTAGACACAATCAACATAGGTACGTAAAACCATTCTTGTTTCACGTGTCTGCATCACATGTGATGTGTCAGAGTGTATTTGTAAGTACCACAATAAAAAGCTGCTCTACAAACAAGTGAAACTTAATATACTGTCAGCCATTGTATGCCGAGCTTTCACAATCGCTTCCGACTCAGAAGCGGGAAAAAGGTACAATCCCTGACGAAAGTGTTTAACTATATGAAAGAAAATATCAAATTAATTACTAATATTTTAGATTAATCTGCTTATCTACACTTTTATTTATTATAAAGAGAAAAGATTTGTATTTTTTTTCATAATGAATAAGCACAAAATCTACTGGACCGATTTAAAAAAAATATTTCACCAGTAGAATGCTATATTATCACTGAGTAACATAGGCTACAAGTAATTTTATAAAGATATGACGAAGCCGCTGGCAGAAGCTAGTCATAAGCACATAACTTCAGAACGGCTTGACCGTTTTCGCAATTATTATTTCTAATTTTCGCAATAGACCAAATCAGGTTTAAGTTCAGGAAAATTGGAAGATTCGGGAAAACAGAAAGTGCTTTTTGTGTTGGAATTTTGTATGAATTATTGAAATTTGGACAGGACAGCGGCAGTCGGGTCAGCTAGTTGTGTAATATAAAACATTTCTGAAAATGGAAAGACCTACTCATAATCTGAATGCTAGGCGTGTTTGTCATTTTAAAGACCTGTATTATTCAGAGCTAAGTTTCTAAACAAAGCATCTATGTACTTTTGTAAAGTACCGTCTAGGCTTAAAACAGTACAATTAAAGTTTGTGTAACCGGCAGTACCTACTTCACGTTACAAAAGCTTGGAAAATATATTGCTTAATGCGTTGTTTGAGAGCGGTTATTTATTTTACACACAATGGAAAATATATTTTGACGTAGACTGTACATGCGGCTCTGACGGTTCTAAAATGAAATTAAGAACTTGAAATGGTCATTGACGGTAAGTATGTACCTGTCGGAGGCAATTTGTATGATTCCGTTTTTTACGAACGGCGTTGTCCGTATTTAACGCTCGCAGTTATGAAATACGCCAAAGGCAAAATGTAAATTGCCTTGTCACTTTATAATACGCCACAACATTTTGATGGACAAAACGCTGTTTACAAAATGCCGCGGTCAATTGAAGTATTTAGTTATCCGGCATGTAAAAACTGCTAAGGCGTCCATGGAGTCTGGTGCTCGGAGGACTCCCGGAATAATATTGGTACAAAAAAAAAATGTCAACTGCAACCCTGCAACAAACCATTTACAATTTAAAGCATTATTTTTTGAAAGTTTATAATCTAACGGATGCACCTGGATCTAATGCACCTTGCGCTGACACTAACTAGGTCAGGCACTAGTTGTCTGGCTTTTTTGCTGAACTGGGCCTATTCGGCGCAGCCGCGAGGCACACATTCCTGCTTACAATCGAACTTTACACTTTTTATTTGTTTTTTCATTTTTTATTATGATGTATTTTCTTTCTTTCTTTCTTCTTAAAATAACCTGCTTAGCTGCGAGCAACTTGGAAGTAGCGCTCACCGGCCGCTACCGCGGCACACATACTACCTACTTGTCCATGTACGGGCTTAAACTACATTTAAAAAAAAAACTGAGCAATTCAAATAATCCAAAATTTCCATTAACCTAGTTGGTTTTGTTTAATCCAACTCCTAGAATTCACTACTGAATAAATTGCATACCGATTTTAATGTTTATAATAGAATTTGTTGTTTTTATTAGATATAACCCGACCCTGTGTCGTTTTTTTCCAAATCGAGGACCGACCCAAAATTAATTGAGGGAAAAAGAAGAAAAAATTATAATAGGATTTTTATATTACGTACCTATCTGCCTGCCCACATACAATATCAGAAATATTTTAAATTCCATCTGAATACGAATCCCGATGTTTGAATGAGATCAGAGCGGAGATACAAAAAAAGTAGGTTGTATAATCTTTTCCGAATTTTACTTTCAAGTTAATTATTATATTTTCAGGGGTATTTTTAGGTAAGATCAATAAAGGCCCTAAGATTCCACAACCTATTGGCTGCGATGTTTTAGTCAACGCTTACTGGTTAAGATTCTATACTATGATTGACTCAATCGACAAAAAAATAATAACAAGCACACAATGTAAAATTTTGAATATTATAATTATGTTAAATACTTCAGCTGTAGGCTATATTATCAAACTATAAACTTAAAAAAAATAAACAACTACTCTTGGCTTTTGACTACTTTCTATGAGTTCTTTTTTTTTTTCAAGTGTTAAAAAAACACTGTGTGTTAGTGTGTGTGTGTTAGTTTGTGCAGAATAAACATTTTTTATTTTTCTTGATTACTTAGAGGGACACTAAACGCCCATAAGCGTTATAAAAATAAAACTTCTATTGTGTCTGTCTCGTTCAGTGTCCTTGAATGCGTTAGGATCAAAATGGGAACAAAATCCCATTAGTCGTCCTTTACGAAACTTCCGCGAGCCGACAGCTGACTTGTCAAGTTTTATTTTACTCAGAATAGACGAAAACTTTCCAAGTGTTACATAAGATTTATAAACTGCCAGCTAGATTCTTTCAGTACATTGTGAATAATTCCGTCAATGTAATGTGTGGGTGCTATGTGGTGAGGCCTTTATTTAGGGAGTGCAAACACGTGTTTAAAGTTACAAAGATTCTTTCATAAAAAATATTACAACTACAATGACGACATGATAAATATTTGCCTGAGCTTTTCTTTTTTGAGCGCGGTTCGTAACCAGAGTTTTTTATTAAAGTTAAACTAGCTTCCGCCAGCTACTTCGCCCGTGTTATATCTTTATAAATTATAGCATAATGTTACTCTGTGATAATATAGCATCCTATTGCTGAAATAATTTTTAAAATCGGTCCAGTAGTTTCTGAGTTTATTAATTACAAACAAAAAAACAAATGTTTTCTTTTAAGCTATTGCATAGCTTCTATCGCGGGCCTTGAGCGTGGAGACCTAATCCAGAAATTTCGTAACGAAAATACTACCTAAGAAAAGAGTGTTTTGTATTGAAAATTATGTTTAACTGCTTGACAACAAAGTTCAAATTTACTTAAACAAATGATACGAGAGTGTTGTATTGAAAATTATGTTTAACTGTTTGACAACAAAGTTCAAATTTACTTAGACGAATGATACGAGAGTGTTGTATTGAAAATTATGTTTAACTGTTTGACGATAAAGTTCAAATTTACTTAGACGAATGATCCTTGACTATTAATAGTTAAATTAAAACCTTTTTATTAGTTTGATGTTCCCGGCCATTACGTTGTGTCAAGTTTTAAAAACTATAAATGTGAATAACAGTTCCTGTCAATGTCATCATTGCTATTTCTTGTATTCGGGTTAATATTTTACAATTGCGTAAGTTGATAAAAAATGCTATGCAATAGCTTCGCCGGGGCAGTCCCCGAGTGCCACACGTCTTTTTTTTTTTAATATTAGTGTAAATCGGCGGCATAAGATTTGAATAAAATATCGATGTTTTGTAGGTTCATTTATAATTCTCGAATAAATTAACTCCAATAACTTATTTATAAGTAAAAATCTTTAGGTATCAATATTTCAAGAACAGAATTATAGTATAAGTACCTATCTATACAACGTGTTCCTTTCGATGTACCATAACTCTAAGATTAAGTGCTAAGTAAAAATAATAGAACAAAGTGTTCCAAAAATACATAAATTCGAAGATAACATAACACTAGAATCTCGATGTGTGTATCTAAGTTTCATTGATAAGTGCGAGTAAATTATTTTTATTCAAACCAATCATTCATATTTAAAGCTAATAAAATGCGACGTTATCATTTTTTTATCGACAAAAAAGAAAAAATAACATTTTTTCAAAAACTTTTTATTTAATAAATAATCGTGAGATTGTCGAATTATTTTGTATGAAAAAATAAAAAAAAAATGTCGTACCACTGTTGATACTTTCATATTATGGTCTCATTAATACCCTAAATTAATGGGATATCGAAAGAAACACGTTATATAGAATGAAAGTCAGAAACATCTCCCAGACTACGCCTCACATAATTCCCAAATTAACGTATTCACATTAACACTATCTAGTCATTACATATGCGATGTATTATGTAGTAAAAGTAGAGTCGTTAAGTGGTCGTCACCTGCGTCGACGGCGACTTAAGCGGGTCGTAAGAGCCCTTATAAAGGGCGAAGCGATGACAGCCCGACTCAATATAATGCCTACACCTGCGCCGATTACATGTCGCGATGGAAATCACGTTTTAGCGATGGGAAGAGTGATAAGGGATAACATATAACGTGACGGTGTAAGGGTTATTAGTAGTTGAAGATGTGATATGAAAGAACTTGTTTTTTGTGCTGACTGAAAAGGTTTGCGTAAGAGATGCGCGCGTGTCTCTACTCAGTATTTTGAAAAATATCATTTATGAAGTTTTATCAGGTGAAAAGTGCTCCATAAAAGTGGTAATTTAAAGAATTTTAAACTGAAAAAAGTACTCGATGAGTATTAAAAAATATACCTACTGCTCAAGGTCACGCTTAGAAGAATAAACACACTAGGTATATCGCGAAAGTGAGTTTGTTTATTTGTTTGTTTGTTACGCTTTCACGCTAAAACGGATGAACGGATTTGGATGAAATTTGGCACATGAGTAGACCATGACCTGGATTAGGAAATAAAATACTTTTTATCTCGATATTCTTACAAGATCTAGACTTATACGGGTGAAACCGCGGGGCACAGCTAGTACAGAATAAAAATTATTCTACAAGACGCAATTATGCTCCAAACAACGTATATCAAACGATAGTGAAAGCATAATCATGTTGAGTTTTATTTTATATCTACCAGAGCATACAAAAATAATAAGTGTTGAGTGTTGTACCTCTTTCCTGGTAACACTTAACAAGCTTACCGGTATACATATATTAGTATCTACCGACAGTCTTGGTTTTAGCCGCGACGAGCGAGCGCGGTTGAGAGGTTTCGCGAAGGAAACAACCTTATTAAGAGGCTACATACGGCGACTACGATCGTAAACATTTAATCAAGAATATGATGCAGTACACAATACTTTCACAGGATAAGACTACACATCTAGATGAATATGTCTTCTAAATGACATCGTAAAAGACGCCTTAGGAATTATGATGTTTAGCTTAGCCTTAAATGCATGACGCGTTTACGATGACAATCTAGAATTCTAGAGAAACATACCTACTGTTAGTTTTTGAATTAGAGCACACGAAAGTAAAGTCTAGAGTGAAGCATATTTAATAAAACAATTTAAAGATGGCGGCTCAATCTAGAATCCCTAGAGGAGTCGTGAAGTTTCCAAGTCAGTGTAGACTTTTTTAACACACTTTTTAAAACAGCATCCCTGGAGACTTCTATCGACACTTAGATAAGAAATCTCAAACGAAGTTTAGTAATAGACCTATAGCCTCATGGACACTAAAGAAGAGGAGCGTCGCAAACTGTTGACTCTATACTAAATTCGAGTAGCCGTGGTTTGTATTTAAAAAAGCATTAATGTGTTAGCACAATGTCCAACGCTTTGCTGAGTAAGAGCTTATAAGTACACTGTAAATCTCTGGAATCACAAATAAACATAATCAACCTTCATGTAACCAAATAATACCTAAAATCATAAAATATGCATGCTATACCTACTAACCAGTCACGAAAATTATAAAGTGTGTTTTCGTATAAGGAAAAAGTTGACTTCTTAGAAATAATTTTGGATGAGAAGCCGTACAACGTAGGTAAACGAGTAGGCAATACAATTAAGAGAGATTATACAGGCTAACTGACGACAAGTGGTTTAAGATGGTGCTTAATATAGGCAGAGCTCTTGTAGACACACTTAATTAAAAACATACCGCCTTGACTGAAGTTAAACATTCACATGAAACTACGTATTTTGGTGTACATAATAAAGAATATTCTATCTATTCTTCTTCTTTTCGTGGGGTTTGTGAGTAACCTGGTGTCAGAGTTTTAAAGCCGCCCATGGGCCTCTGACTTTGGTTCACATACCGTCGAGAAATATCTCTCATGCATGCCGTTGCGATCGAACTCGAGATTTATGACTTAGCAGTCGGACGGTCACACTACTATAGTCTATCAGGGCACTGTTAAACATTTGGAAAGCCAAATTAAATACGAAAAAAAACAGAATATTGTACTTTTGCGCAGCACTGTAATCGAGTTAAATATTCACCGTCCGTAAAAATGTCCAATAAATAGAAGAAATATCGAAAAATACAGCGACATCGCCGTCGATCCGCTAGTTAGGCACCCATAAAACCGAGACCGCGCCGGTAGAATAAGTAAATATTTTTCAAAAGTAACCCCTCTGGGCGTCAAGAGAAATAGTTTTATTGATGTCTTCGTGAACGGGGACGGGAGGAATTTACTTTTCATTACGATAGAAGTTTGTTTGCAAACAGCTCCAACACTCGTGGCTGTTGGTGAGCGCAAAAAATACTCAGCTACTTATGTGAGTACTCATGTAGTGCTTCAGTTGATAAATATAAAGTGAATGGAGTAGCTCGCGTGCACTAACATGTTCAACATGAAGGAATATTATCAAGCGAGTTGCTATGTGCAAAATAAACTAAACTCCGATTTTTTATTTGCTAGACCATAATGACAGCTGCCTTTTTTTTTTAATAACACGATAGTAATTAATATTACAGAGATAACACGAGAAGCAGTTAATGATTCAGTGGTCCTTGGTGAGAGTCACTTAGTAACTAGATTAATTACTGGATTATTTTTATGTCGACACCAAATGTAATTTTAGTCTAGGAAATTAAAAATCAGAGTATAACAATTTACTCTCTTAATTACTGATACGAAAGTGAAATTAGTTTTTTGTGAAGCAATTCACACAAACTATTTTATTTAATTAGATATTTTAAACATGAAATACTTCCATTTTGAAAGGTGCCAAGGTACTTGTACATTTACGAAAATATCTCCTCGCAAATTGCCTTATGGCTAATGGCTACTCTATATCACGAGTCCTGAAGGCAAAATAAAATTATACAGGTTTTTATAGCGTTTGGAGGCACAGTGTCCCCGAGGGTGTTAAATAGGCGCTTTACTGCGGACCCCTCACGCCGACGCACGCACTAAGTCCTCACAAAAATCTTGGTCCACTACACATAAATTGATTTGTGATACGAACCTACGATATCTTACGAAGATAATAAACTTTAGATCTTGAAATAAACTACCGTGGGGACGCTTCGGACCCATATAAGTTTTGAATTACTGATTGATACCTATACTGAAATTGACACTGATTGCCATGATTTCGAGGAGAATAAACGTCCCTGAATCAATACTTCAATGGAATAAAGAAGCTTTATTGTTGGCTTTTAAATTAGCATCTTGTTCAGTAACCAATCATTAGAATCCCATGGGAAATACTAAAACGGGACTGATATTTTATTTTTTACTACAAACCGGTGTTACAAACACACAATCCCTCGGTGTAAACAAATGAGTAAGCAACAGTAGATTGTTTGCCTAGGGAGCAAACAACTATTTTGAAGGCGAGAGTGTTTCTTTGAATCCAGAGCGGAGCGAAGGATTCTAAAGTAGAATCCTGAGTGCAGAAGGGATGCAAAATACGTCATTTGAGTTTAAAAAGTATTACTCCCGAAGTGGACACTATTATTTATCACCCTCTATGAAAAAATAAGTAAGTGTAACTAATTAACAAGAATAGTACCTACGTTGGTTATTTATTTCATTCTCACTACTTGAGGAAGATACACATTTTTTTTATAAAACGTTATTTCCGAATTTGAGTAAACAATTACAAACGAAGGCGGATTGCATTTCGCCCGTTTTAAATTTGTTCACAAACTTTTTTTTGTATTGGTTCGCAGGGTGGTTTACTTTATGATTCTGCCTGTTAATTGTTCAATACTCGTGATTCATCTCTTTGGTGATTGGAACTTTTACTAACAATATCCACATTCCAAAGTCTAATCACTTTTGGTCCCTAGGCATTAAAGAGCTATTTTGGTCCCTGTTTACGAAGAATAAACTAGCTCTTTTTTAATAGATGTTTTTTTTCACACGGACTGAACTCTGAAAGTGTACACACTTACCGTATAGGTAGGACAAATTTATAGTACAACTTTTAAAATAAATCATTTTTATTAGACCCTTACGGCAGCTTACGATAAAATGGCCGGGCCTCAAGATGGTAAGTGTATTGTCCCAATGCGGTGCAGGAGCTTTTCTCATTAAAGTTGGCGGTAACTAAGCTACAAAGGGATAATTACTTTAATTACCATACTCGTAACTGCGCCTGGGTAAAAGTTTTTCTACCCATACAAATCGGTACCAGTCTATATAGAAGACTAGCTTTTTCCCGCGGCTTCGCCCGCGTGGATGTCGGAAAACCAAGGAAACGTACTACCGGGATAAAAACTATTCTTTGTCCAGGTTATATACAAATTCATATTAGTAGCATAACGTAATGATTGTACTTTTTGATATGTTACTGTTCAGAAATAGTGCACGATGTATAATGATAGAAATTGAGAGAAGAATTGTAGAGGAGCTTGAAAATAAGTATTAACAGCCGCACGGGTCGACCCATCAGGTTAAGCTACGGTTGCCGTGGATGGTCTGTGGATGGGTGACCATCTTGACATACCGAGACTCCTCCATGCCTCGGAAAGCATGTTAAGCCGTTGGTCCCGGCTGCCATTCATGGATCTTTGACAGTTGTTACGGGTCGTCAGAAGCCCGAAAGTCTGACAACCAGTCTTAACAAGGGGTATCGTATTACCCAGTTACTCGGTTTTGGAGGTCAGATAGGCAGTCGCTCCATGTTAAATAATGGTATTCAGCTGCATCCGGTTACACAGGAAGCCGACCCTAACATAATTGGGAAAAGGCTAGGCAGATTAAATGTTTAATAATTGAAATACTATATCGTGAATTCATGAAACCCTAGTACTTTTTGTTAGGTTAGTTTAGGTACTGCTCAGAAATTGTGCACGTGTCATGAACAGAATACCGTCTTGAACTTCGATTGCAGCGTCACCTATCGGGCCCAATTGTGAATAGCGAATTCCAAAAAATAGATGTCGTTGTGTGTATCTTGATATAGGTCAGTGCGATGCAAATAAAATATTTCATCCCTTTTCACCCCGGTAGGGGTTGTTTCCGAAAAATATTGATACACGTTATTCTTTGTTTTCGGTTTTAAGTATAAATACTGAATTTCGAGTAAATCGGACCTCGCATAAAAAATCTTTCATACAAACTTTGACATCCCCAATCCCCATTTATTACTAAGATAAGTAATCGTACGAAGTACTCTCTATCGGCTTTAGCATCCTCAAAAACTACGAAAGCGACACCCATGACGAAAAATGAGAAATTTGTCGCAGCCGCCATCTTGGATTTACATTTTGACCTCCCTTTCGGCTTAAGCACATTAGAAAACTATGTAAACGACACCCGTGTCGATTTTTTTTAAATATTCACATCCGCCATCTTGTATTTACTTTTTGAAGTCACTATCGGCTTTAGCACCCTTGAAAACTACGAAAACGACACCAATGACGAAAAATAAAAAAAGAATTCGCAGCCGCCATCTTGGATTTCCATTTTGACCTCACTATCGGCTTTAACACTATCCAAAACTACGAACACGACACCCATGACGAAAATTTTTAAAATATTCACAGCCGCCATCTTGGATTTACTTTTTGACATCACTATCGGCTTTAGCACCCTTGAAAACTACGAAAACGACAGCAATGACGAAAAATAAAAAATAATTCGCAGCCGCCATCTTGGATTTACATTTTGACCTCATTATCGGCTTTAGCACCATCGAAAACTACGAAAACGACTCCCATGACGAAAAATAAGAAAACTTTCGCAGCCGCCATCTTGGATTTACATTTTGACCTCACTATCGGCTTTAGCACTATCCAAAACTACGAAAACGACACCCATGACGAAAAATTTGAAAATATTCACAGCCGCCATCTTGGATTTACTTTTTGACGTCACTATCGGCTTTAGCACCCTTGAAAACTACGAAAACGACACCAATGACGAAAAATAAAAAAGAATTCGCAGCCGCCATCTTGGATTTACATTTTGACCTCATTATCGGCTTTAGCACCATCGAAAACTACGAAAACGACTCCCATGACGAAAAATAAGAAAACTTTCGCAGCCGCCATCTTGGATTTACATTTTGACCTCACTATCGGCTTTAGCACTATCAAAAACTACGAAAACGACACCCATGACGAAAAATAAGTAAATCGCAGCCGTCATTAAAATATTTTAACCCTTTTCACCCCGCTAGGGGTTGTTTCCGAAAAACCTTGATACGCATTATTCTTTATTTTCGATTTTAAGTATAAATACTGAGTTTCGAGTTATTCGGACCTTGCGTTAAAAAAATTTTCATACAAACTTTGACACCCCCCAATCCCCGTTTAAGTAAATCATAAAGTTTGTCATTTTTAGTTTTTCTAAGCTACCCCCTAGCTTAGAAAAACTAAAATTGACAAACTTTATGATTTACTTAGATAAGTATTCGTGCCAAGTTTCAAGTCTATTAACTCAAGGAATAAGATTTTGCATACAATCGAAATCCCCCCTTTTCACCCCCTTAAAAGTCGAATTTTCAAAAACCCCTTCTTAGTGCTCCCCTACAATATTAACGGAAGCTGTGTGGAAAATTTCACGTTCCTAGTCCCAGTAGTTTCGGCTGTGCGTTGATATGTCAGTCAGTGAATCAGTTTCTCCTTTTATATATATAGATAGATTACAAAAAAACATTCAAACATGTAATAAAAGTACAGATCTAGAGACTCTGTCACTATTTTTAGAATAAAAAAGATCTTTCACAATAAAGGACAATGGTAGAAAATCACCACAAATTCTCGTCACAAACTAGAGTGGATACAGTGTGGTTATAATAAAAAAAATCCCTTTAGACAATTTTCCATTATCTGGGCGTCCATTGTTAGGATCCAGTGGTCAGCATTTTATGGGTGGACGCAGTGTCGTCGTAACTTCTTATTAAACCGCCGGGGACGCACCGACTTGCCTCTAATTGATTTAGAGACCTCCACGACCGTGACACTATGGTTTTCTTTGTTTACTTTATACTGCCAAAAGGTTTACTTTAACTTTGAAACTTGACGTAATGTAAATGGACGCCGACTTCGGCTGTTACAGGTTAAACGCGTTACACAAGTTATTGAAGTGCTCATCCAACTATTAGATACGTATTCTTGTTATTACTCGTAGAAGGAGGGCTTTTTAATATATAAGTGGCTTTGGATTAATTAAATTTTACAAGTTTTATATTAGTTCTTTAAAAGTAAAATATTACTAGTTCGTTAACTTGTTTACTTTGAATCTTACAGGCTAATATTACTAGAAAACGTCTAAGTTTTAATTAATATGGCTGGATAAAATATTAACTAAATGCATGAAACAAAAATAAAACAGAAGTACTCGTATAGTAGGTAACAAGTAATTAAAGCTGACAACATTTGAAATAGTTCTTTTCTAATATTCAACATTCACATAGCTATGTAATTTCATTTACCTGTCAAATATAATCCAGCTGACAGGCAGCTGTATAATAATAATAAATAGTATGAAACAACCTACAAATACCGACGCACGTACAGAAACAGTCGAACACGATGAAAATGAAGCAATTAAAATTTCATGGCGACCGACACGCCATAATATATACTATAAGTTTTAATATTTTGCAATTACAGAAGCGAATTTTATAGCAAAAAAAAGCTGCTACATTCTCTACGTCAGAACTTAAGTCAACTTTTGTTCAGAAACTAGTTTTATTAAAGCTTTTAAGACGTCCCGAGGCTCGCTAATTGATTTAACAGCCACGACATGAAGAATTTAAGGCCCGCCAAACACGCGACTCTCGTCATTAAGTCACAAAAATTAGTGACGCGAACACCCGCCCTCTGCGTCCATGCATAAGGGTTACGAGTCCAATAAATAAACGGCGAAAACTTAAGGTGAGTTAATTTGATAAAAAGAGTTTACCGCGCGAGCAACAAAAGGCATTTAAACGCAAAGGAAGCAGAAAACGACGGAAGAAAAATGAATGATTACAGCAAAAAGGGCCATCAAAACGAATGATAAACGAGCTTAATCCGAGCCCCATCCTTGTTTTATTACCACTGGACGATTGTAAAAACGTATTAGTGGGCGGCGCCACAGAACTGTGGGTCCCGACGACGATCTATGACACTTTAGTTGACCTTTTTATATCCAATAGACGACGCTGGCGGTAATTTATTGAACCTTTATTACCCTAAAATACAATCAAATCAATGGTAATAAAAGTTGTTTTCGAATATTATGTAAGTGGCTGTCCACTTTAATTTTTTATGAACAATGATGACGCCATCAAATTCAGGATAACAGTCACAATTAATTTTCATGTGACATAAATGAAATACGTTTGTTGTTATTATAAAATAAAAATACAAAATAATTTTATGTTGCATTGCAGTTGCAGAAAAATCGACTTACCTAATTATAAACGCGCTAATTAAAATAAAATCTGTCAAGTGCGAGTCGGACTCGCACACGAAGGGTTCCATACCATGTCGTACAAGATTTAACACTATGAATTTTTGTAATACTTTCGTAAAGGTAACAACAGGCGCTATAAAAAAACAAAGATTTGTAAAGAAATTGTCTAATTTTAATGAGAAAATGTTGTTGTGTTAAAATATAGGTGTAGGAGTATATTTCATTTATTTTAAGAGAAAAATATTAAGTTAACTTTATCCAGTAACATGCATTAACTAAAGTCAAAGTTATTTATTTGCTACTAACATAGTATTAGTAGGTATAAATAGGTATATATGGTAGGTAAGCAGGTAGATATGTAGGGTAGATAGGGTAGGTTAGGTACCTACCTACCCTGGTAAGAAGGGTAGGGTAGGTAGGTAGAGTAGGTAATTAGGTAGAAATAGGTAATTAGGAAAGGTAGATGCGCCGTAGATAAGTACTTAGTGCTAACCGTGCGAAGCCAGGCCGGGTAAAGCTAGTTACTTATAAATAAAAGGATTTCTCTTGCTACATCAGACTATATTGTACAAAATAGAATGTAAGTAGTACGCCAAATTTTAATTATAACTGTGCGTTTGCACTGGCGAAACATTCACAACAAAACATGTTGGAATCTCTATTTTCTGTCCATTTTTCATACAATGTAAGGTATTTATTTACGTTATTTTTGATAGTCATACAGAAATCTATTATTTCTTACTTATTATTTTTACACATCCCATCGGACTATGAGAGTGAGGGAAGAGAGAGTGCACTCGTGTCTGCGCACACACTTGTGCACTATAATATCTCCCACGCCGAAGGCCAGTCTCCGTTGAGATTGGCCGCCATGACCGAATATTTTTATACCAATAATTTTTCTCAATATGAAATTGTATCCACAACGGTTTAAGCTAGGTAACTGAATAGTACACTGTATGTGCCAGCATTCATTTCAATGTTACTGAATATATTGTCTATTGGAGTGTAGTTTTAACACGAGGTACACACATCAACACCGTCTAGGGATACTTTGAAAAAAGTCGATAAAGTTCTTAAACTCAAAAAATACTGGCCGGTTTTAAAATCTTGTGAAGAAAGTTTATTTTGTAGACCTTTTTGGATGATCGAAATTTAAATGATCGAAATAGTATATGCTGCCATGATAGTAGGTACTTACTAATTCCATGTCATTACTCCGACTATTAAATAGTTATCTGTGGAATTTAAATCGCATAATATTATCATGTAATACAAAATTATTACTTTAAGTTACAGAAAATCGCCCATATTATATAAAATACGTTATGAATCGGCGTTTTTAGTATTTGTTGATTATAAACAGTATATGTTACATGATACACACAAGTTTCAAATTCCTAATTTGTTTAGTTGTTGAGATAGAGCTCGTACAAAAATGGTCTAAAACAGACAACTTCTACGGCCCCCTAATTCATCATTTTTGAAGATAAAAACAAATAAAAATTATATTTATTCTCTACTCGATGAGCTCTAGAAAATGATACCCCACATGCCAGGGTCAGATATTTTTTTTTTCAAAATTTAAGTTTATTGTATGGCGACCCCCCTTTATTTTTTAATTTTATTATTTGTTGCTCTTGCGGCAATAGAAATGCTCAATCTGTGAAATTTTCAAATGCCTACCTATTACGGTTCATGAGATAGAGCTCGCTGACAGACAGACGGACAGCGGAGGCTTATGAATAGGGTTCCGTTTGTCACCCTTCGGGTACGGAACCCTAAAAACTGACTGAACATAACAAATCGGTACAGCAACGGAAACATCGATATGTCCTCTACCTATACCTCCTAATACTTCTTTTATATCTACTATGTTAATGAGGTTATATGTAATATTAATCCACTAAAAAGTTATAGGGGGTCGACAATGGACTGAACTACTTCGAGAAAAGGATGGTACGGCCGCCGTGCCGCTTTTGTTTGCTCGACTTGGCGGGGGCAATGCTGTGCCCCCAGATAATTCACACATATTGCTTCAACTTCAAAAAGTTTTGATCAACATCAAACCGAACCGTAAACGTCAGCTCAAAACAGTAAAATTCACAGATTACGTATAGTCTGACCCAACCCATAGCGGGTTGGGTTAGACTATACGTAATCTGTGAATTTTACTTAAAACCTGTATGTAGGTAAAAAGAAGAGCTCATTAAGCCTTCTAGGGTGTCTTGTGAACCCGTTATTACAGCAGGGAGGGAGCTCGAGTGCCCGGCGATTCTACCTGATACAAACCAAGTAGGGTTCGGGTAACTATTTATAATGTTTATTTCAAATAGGCAACAGCTGAAATTGGTTCTCGAGATCCAATTTTAGCTTCACGCTTTTCACTATTATAATTGGTAAATTCACCATTAAATTCGCACTTATTCTCTGAAGACTTTAAAATTATTAACACAAAGTTGGTTGACACAAACTAAAAACCAAATTAAATTGGCGCCATAGACCCAAGCTGTCACTTTTTTCTTTATAATCGAAATTTAAAATTACACTGTCGAGTTACATTTTTCATTGAACTTTTTTAAGAATATTATCATGACAACTATTAAAATTTTAATAACTGGATGGTATTTCAACTGTAATGTCTACTCCACGCTATTTTATGTTTTTCCTTGCTTATATTTTTCATTGTTCTGCATTTGAGCATCAGTTGGTATTCAGAAAAATAAATTATTGCTGCGTAAATTTTGTAAGACCGAAGCACAAAGAATCGAAAATAAATATTGTTCTTCTGAAAGACCTAAGTTTTTAATTCAAAAATATTTCTCAGTGATCTATTTATTTTTCTTTATTTTCTTTATCATATTCTACGGCTTTTATAATTTTATTACCCTTTAGTATTTGTGTTTTTGAATTAAAAAATATTTTGTTTGGAGAACCTTTTTGCTCAATTTGTTATTGTAATGTTGGAGCAATGAAATGAATGGCTGTTTGTATAATGTTATTCTATATCAGGTTATACATTAAAAATCATATACGTTATTAGAAAAAATATGAATTTCGTTTTACAGAATAAAGGTAAATAAAATTGTAAAGGCTTAGGTATACCTACCGTAACTGTTTCAATAAAGAATCTTAATGAAATACGTCTAAATGTAGGCGGAACGATAAAATGTTCCGGGTTAAAATATTATTCTCGGAAGCCATAAAGAAAATTTTATTTAATGAAGATAAGATTTCTGGAATTAAGACAGAGTTTCGTAGTTGTTTAAACAAGCCCTGTTATAAACCGTAAATACGGCGTTATTCTTTGTAAATAAGATTTAGGAAGGTAAGTGAAACCTAAGTATCCATTTTTTAGTTCTTAGGTAGGTACCATTATTAATATTGACAGCAATTTAAATATAAAATTAGATTCAAGCCATTAACCTAGATTCAAGGTTCCTTATTGGATCATGACCTTACTTGTTGAACATATTAACACCTACTTATTCTCACATACGAATAGTTTACAATACGCTACTGTAAGACGGACGGATGGACAGCCAAACGCACAAACGTGTCTATCCTTTCCCAACTCGACATCAGGACGCGATTGTCAGTTTCACAGTTTGCCTACAGCATATTTCAACCTATTTCGGCCACATAATGCGAAGGGGAGATAGCAGCCTTGAAAAGCTGGTCTTTGTTGGCAATACCGAAGGAAAGAGAGCAACGAGGCCGGTTGCCAACACTATGGTCCGACCAAGTAAAAGAAGCTACGTCCTCAAGCAAATTTCAGCAGGTGGTGATGGCAACTTTGGAACGGAACCGATAGAGCCAGATTGTCCGCTTAAAGGGCTCCAGTGACCATGATCCTCAGTAATGAGGAACCGATTGACGAAGAGCTGTAGAGGCTTTACTTTGTATGGGATTGGAATAAAACCTTGGTGTGTTCAATTTGTTGGCACATAAACGAGACAAACATTGAATTTATATAAAGAATAGAAAAAAGATGAGACAGTCTTACACAGTATTGTTTTTGCATGTGATAATTGTATTTTTATGTAATGTTCAACACAATGTTATTTGTTAATGAATAAATAAATGAATGAATGAATGAATGAGTCGCCCCTGGGGCTGTCAAGCAGGCGATTAGAATATAAACTACAGTACATATCTAATACAGGGTTTTTTACTGCAATGCTTCGATGATTTTATTCATTCTGATGTTTATAACACAATTAATCTAAACTGAAATGAAAATGGCAACATTTTAAATGTATCTATCAAATAGTCTTACAAAAAGTTTTTATAAAACTTATTAATTATTGTTTTCTTCTTTACACCCCTATCAATCTTATCTTACCTGTAGGAGAGGAAAATGAAGGGAAATAAAATGGCGCAGATAGTATGCCAGCCGTTCAGTTCTGTGTAGTTGCTTCGAAGGTGTCATTAAAGGTATTTTTAAAACAAGGGAAAAAATAGGATGAATAAAAAGCGAAGTGGGGGAAAAATGACATTAGAGAAGAAAGTTTGAGTTTTTTATTAACTTATATAAGGCCCCATTAAACTAGATGGACAAACTTTTAGAAATCCTTCAGACCACCAAAATAAGGACAATTGTAAAAAAAAAATGAGAAAAACGCATTAGATACTTACAAGAAAAAATATCAGCTAACGAAAATGCACTAAAAATGGTGGTTACCCAATGCCATTTATTAAAATAGGTCAAAATAAAATCACTTTAAGCTGTTTTCAGACCAGCGCGATTTGTTGCGCGACGCGACACGTCCATACAAAACTTCACGGTATAACATTAACCGGTGTCGCGCTGGTCTGAAAACAGCTTTAATCAGTGGTTTTTTTTGCTTGGTTATCTTTGGTTAGACGTACAGTGTCTATTTTAATGGGATCTTGTATAGTCTCATTGCTGGGTAAAGAACTGAGATCACATACTGACATATTATACTCACTGTGTTGCTATCTTGTATAGTCTCATTGCTGGGTAAAGAACTGAGATCACATACTGACATATTATACTCACTGTGTTGCTATCTTGTATAGTCTCATTGCTGGGTAAAGAACTGAGATCACATACTGACATATTATACTCACTGTGTTGCTATCTTGTATAGTCTCATTGCTGGGTAAAGAACTGAGATCACATACTGACATATTATACTCACTGTGTTGCTATCTTGTATAGTCTCATTGCTGGGTAAAGAACTGAGATCACATACTGACATATTATACTCACTGTGTTGCTATCTTGTATAGTCTCATTGCTGGGTAAAGAACTGAGATCACATACTGACATATTATACTCACTGTGTTGCTATCTTGTATAGTCTCATTGCTGGGTAAAGAACTGAGATCACATACTGACATATTATACTCACTGTGTTGCTATCTTGTATAGTCTCATTGCTGGGTAAAGAACTGAGATCACATACTGACATATTATACTCACTGTGTTGCTATCTTGTATAGTGAAGTGGACTGTATATTTATTTGTAGGGACCTTTCTAATAAAAGACTTATTTGCTTCAAGACTTCTTCTATTTTCTTGTTCCTTGTTGAGATGTTTCTTGTTCGAGCGCTGAGATCCGACTGTAACGTTCCGCTCGACCCGCACGTCTTTTATAGAGCGATTTCGGTACCTTATAGAGACCGCTGATTTTGAGACCATTTTAATGTTCAAAATTTCTTACAAGATTCCCATTTGAACCCCTGTTTCAATTAGTTCCCGTGGTCGGATCGTTACAGTTTTTACATATTTTTCAGCTTACATGTGCTCCAATTAAATGACATAATTACTTTTACCATAACTTAATAAACAAAAAAGTTTCTAGAACATTGACTACTAAAAATTAAGGTTTGCTACATTTTGATTACTTTACACGCTTATATCTTCGGAACCTGTGGTCCGATCTTAAAAATCTAAACGGAATACAACGTTTCTAATTAATCCCTGTCGTTTGACACTAATTTGGTGACGATATCACCATAAACAAAAAACCTCAATTTCAACTTACGTAATTTCCTACTTTCGACAAATACGTAACTTATTTCGCTTTTAACATTCTCATTACAAAACTATCTTTAAAAACATACAAATTGGAACCTAATCTAACTTAATTAACCTAATTAGAACATAAAATAGAATAAAATAAACATCAAATTTCCGCTGAGGTCCCGCCGCTAGTTGCGCCTACGTAAGAGTTGACCTCAGGGCAACATACACATTATTTGACTTTGCTATTTTCTTAATTTCTACCTTATTTCTAACCTATTTACATACATGTTATGTTTTTCATGGTGCTGTGCTCGGCGTCCTTTACATTTCTCCCCCCGGCGCAGCTCGCGTAGCCTCTTCTTTCTTCATCACGACGACGAGCTTGCTCACGGGGCGTCGGAAGGTGCCGGTCCTGGTGCGCACCTCGACGATCCTGATGCCGCCGTCTGGTCCGCAGTGTGTCCGCTCGACGACTCCCATCGGCCAGGTGTTCCTGGGCAGCGTGTTGTCGACCACGAGGACCACGTCGCCAGCTTGCATCGGTCGCACGTCATTCTGTGGCTCGCCGCGAGGTACCAAAGTGGGAAGGTACTCGCGTAGCCACCGTCGCCAGAAGTGATCAGCGAGCGCTTGACTCGCTCGCCAGGTTCTTCTGTCCGTCTCGTCGCAGGGTCCCGTCGTTGGCAGCCCATCTGATGACCCCAACAGGAAGTGGTTGGGGGTCAGGGCCTCGGGATCGCTGGGGTTCACGCTGACGTGGGTCAGCGGTCTTGCGTTGATGGAGAACTCGGCTTCTGTCAGTAGAGTTCTCAGGACTTCCTCTGCCGGCGCCTTCTCCCGCAGTGTCACGCTGAGAGCAGTTTTCACTGAGCGCACCATTCGCTCCCACGCGCCGCCTTGGTTGGGCGCGCCAGGAGGTATGAAGCGCCACTCCATACGATGCAGTAGCCCCTCGTCGTTCAGGGCAGGCAGCCACTCGGTGTAGGCGTTGCGAAGCTCTTGATCAGCCCCGCGGAAGTTGGTCCCGTTGTCGGAGTACATAAGTCTTGGCCAGCCTCTGCGCGCAGCCATACGTCTCAGCGCCATGATTGCTGAGTCGGTGGAGAGTGATGCGACGAGCTCGATGTGCACGGCGCGGGAAGTGAGGCACGTAAAGAGTGCGCCCCACCTCTTCTCTCGGCGGCGCCCCACCTTGACCATCATCGGCCCAAAGTAATCCACCCCGCAGTTGGTAAACGGGCGGTGGAACGGGTCAAGGCGGGCGTGTGGCAGGTCCCCTGTAGCTGGTGGCTGCGGTGTCGCTCGGCGTCTTCGGCAGAAGGCGCAGTTCTTCTCTACGGCGCGTACCGTGGGTCGCAAGTGGATGACCCAGTACCGCTGCCGTAGGTCGTTCGTCACGCGCTCCCTGTTGGCGTGACCCGCAGCGCAGTGCTCCCTCAGAACTAGGAGCTTGGTCAGCTGATGGCGGCCGTCCAGGATGACTGGCCGCTTCGTCTCGGTTGGCGCGGTGGAGGCCTCGATCCGGCCCCGCACCCTCAGGATACCGTCTTCCAGCACTGGATCCAGTCGATACAACCGACTCGTCTTCATGATTGGACGAGCAGACCGGATCTTCTTCAAATCTTCCCCGAAGCTGTCTTCTTGCGCCTGCTTTATCAGCTCAGCCTCGGCGCGCTGTAGATGGCGATGTTCCATCGTCGTTGCTTTCTTCCTGCAGATGTCGGTGAAGGCGATGGCTCTGGCAGTAGCCCTCACCAAAATCTCGTACTTGGAGAAGCGGGCTGGGTTCGGCAGCCAGCTGTCTTGTTCTGTCTTCTCTGCAATGTGGAGAACCTCTTCGTCCTCTTGCTCGTTCGTCGTCGCCATGGGCCACTGCTCTTCCGGTAGGTACAGGAAGTCCGGCCCCTGGAACCACCGATCTGCTTCGTTGATGGGTGTGTCGACAAGCCGGGTGGCGTCGTCGGCAACGTTGCTGGCTGTAGGCAGCCAACGCCATTCTTCTTTCTTACTCAGCTCGGCGATCTCTCCCAGGCGATGCGCGACGAACGGCGTGTAGCGTCGCATGTCGTGGTGAATCCAGTGCACCACCGTTGTGGAGTCAGTCCAGTAAGTCGTCTGACTGACCTCGATGCGATGCTCCTTTCTTATGGTGTCGGCCAGTCTTGCTCCGATGACAGCCGCTTGTAGTTCCAGACGAGGTATGGTCTGGATCCGACGAGGCGCTACCTTGGCCTTGGCGGCTACCAGCACAACGTCCACGCTCCCATCGGTGTTCTTCACCCTCCAGTAGGCGACGGTTGCGTATGCTTGCTCGCTGGCGTCACACAGGATGTGTAGGTCGATGCGCTCGTACTTCTTCCTCACGTAGCATCTTGGCAATCGAAGATGGGTGAGCTCGTTCAGTCGGGCGAGCCAGGTTGCGAACAGCTCGTTCTCTTCTTCTGGCACCTGCTCGTCCCACGTGATCTGAAGTCTCCATAAACTCTGCAAAATAATCTTCGATCGTATAGTGTAGTGGCTCAGCAATCCTAGCGGGTCGTATATAGACATCACAGCGCTGAGTGCTTCACGCTTTGTCGGCGCGCGGGTTCTTGCTCGTACTTCGGCTGGAACTCTGTTCATTGACGTGTTGAATCCCAGCTCATCTCGTTCCGCGTTCCAGTACAGCCCCAAGATCTTGCTCTCGGGCTGTTCTCCCCCCAGTTGTGTGGGAGAGGTGGCGTGTAACTCCGGAGGCACGTCGCGTAGCACCGTCCTGTCGTTGGAGCTCCATCCTCGTAGCGTGAATCCCGCGTGCGCGTGTACAGCTCTCGTCTCTTCGACCGCCTTCCATGCTTCTTCGATGTCCTTGTAGCTGGCCACTAAGTCATCCATGTAATGACTCCTCTTGATGGCTTCTAGGGCGCGTGGACACTCCTGCCCGTATACGTCGGCGTTATAGTTGCGGACGTGGTGGGCCATGTACGGGGAGCTCGCAGCGCCGAAGATCATACTTGTCATCTTGAATTTCTTCGGAGGCCCCTCTCGTTGGTCGCCTCTCCACAGGAACTGCTGCGCTGGTTGATCTTCCGGCCGTATCTTGATCCTCAGGAACATCTCTTGCACGTCCGCTGTGATCGCCACTGCCTGTTCCCGGAATCGAAAGAGGATTCCTGGCAGTGATAGCAGTAGATCGGGTCCCTCCAGCAGCTCGTCGTTCAGGCACACGCCGTTGCTCTTCGCCGCTGCGTCGAACACCAGCCTGTGTTTGCCGGGCTTGTTCGGGTTCTGTACCGCGAAGTGTGGCAGGTACCAGCAGATGGCGCTCTTCTCCTCAGATCCGTCGCACGGCGTCGCGTATCCTTTCTCCAACAGGTTATTTATCTGCTTGGAGTACTCACCGGCGAAGTCTGCATCAGCATCCATCTTCTGTTCAATCTTCCGAAGTCTCCGGAACGCTTGCCCGTAGCTCGGTGGCATGGTGACGTCGTCTCGTCGCCACGGCAGTCCCACCTCGTACCCGGTGTCAATCTTCTTTGTTGTACTCCCGACGATCTTGATGGCCCGTAGATCTTCGTCCTTGATCCTCGGCTTTCCTTGTATGCCGAGTGCGTCGATCCTGAAGTGGCCCTCGACCAAGTCGTGGAGTTCCTGGCTGCTCGTGCCCGTCGTTCGGTCGGGCTCGTAGACGTGCAGCACATTCCCTTCTTGACAGATGGCATGACGTGGCGCTGTTCCGTGCACCACCCATCCTAGTTGTGTCCTTGATGCGGCCGGTTGATTCGGCCCGCCGACTCGTAGCTCGCGGGACACGATGCACTCCCAGTGGTCTGTCCCCACTAGAAGCCCGGGGCGCGCCTTCTCATAGCACACCTCCTCCGGTGTCAGGTCCTTCAGGTGCTCGTAGTGTAGCAGCGTATCTGGGATGGACTGCTGATGCAGGCGAAGGTTCTTCATTGTCCTCGCTCTGACCTTGTAGCTGCCGTCGTTCTTCAGTCCTCTGACTTGGACGTTGACCAGTTGACTCTCCATCTCTTGCTGCGACATGTTGACCCCGTTCAGATGAAGTGGTTGCGATGGTCCTTCTGCTCCGATGCTCTCCGCCAGGTCCTTGTCGACGAGGGTGATGGTGGCTCCTTCATCCAGGAGGGCGTATGTCCTCGCCTCCCCCCGTGGTCCAGACACGACAATAGGGCACATCTTCAACAGCACTGACCTGGATCCAGCAGCTTTGGTTGCTACCGACAGGACCGCTTCTTCCTTGGCTGGTTCTGCAGGCTTCGGATCTTCCTTCTTCATCTCTTGATGGAGGCTCGCATGATGTGGTCGGCTGCACTGGTTCACTCCGCACGGCTTCGCTCTGCAACTCATGCGCCTGTGTTGCTTGTGGGCGCACTTGAAGCATATCCCCTTCTCCTTCAGGAACTTCCACCGGTCTTCTATCGCAAGTGCCTTATACTTGGGGCACTGCGCCAACATGTGAGCTTGTTCACATTTGGGACACCTATCCCGTTGCTCTTCCGCACCTGCAGTCGTGTTGAATACGCTTGCTTCTTCTTCAGCATTATCGTCGGTCGAGTCTCCTTCTTCTGACTGGCGGCGCACGTAGTTGGGGCGTACGTGTACCTCAGGGCTCGGTCCGCTTCGCGCATCAGGAAGCGAGACATGACGACAATCTCCGGGTCCGATGTTCCTTCTTGATCGTATGCGTAGTCGCACCATCGGGATCGGAGATGCGGGCTCAGCTTCTCCAACACTTCTCTTGTCATCAGGGGGTTGAACAGGTATCCTCTTCGGTCGATCGTCTTCAGCACGCAGATGATGTTCTGCAGCTTGATCGCGAAGCTGTTGAGTTCGGCCGCTGATGTCCCAGGTTTCGGCAGCTTCTTCAGGTCCTCCAGTGCCTTGTCGATGATGACTTCCGGTCTTCCGAAGCACTGCTCGAGGGTCTTCATCACGATGTCTGGATCGGTGGCCGTATGCAGAAGGGCGGCCACAGCATCTCTTGCATCTCCCTTGAGGCAGCTCCTCAACCGCTGGATGTTCTCTGCTGCAGAAATTTGGTACATACCGGTCGTATCTCTGTAGGCTGCCTTGAACGGCAACCACTCGTTGGCCGCTCCGGAGAAAGTCGGCAGGTCCGTGTGTCGAGGCCTGGGCCTGGCCATCTTCTCTAATGTGGCTGCCAGGTGCTCGATGCTGTTCCTGTTCCTCGTTGGAGTCGGCGATCTTCCACGTTGAACCTCGAATCGCAGCTGCTTCTGTTCTTCGCGGGTTCCTTCTTCTGCCCGTGCTTCCTCCCCCCGTGTACTGAGGGGGTTGGTCCTCAGCCATTCGTCCACCTTCTGATGTGGTTCCTCACGGGGAGGGGCGGGTCCTTCTTCGTGGATGCTATCTTCATCGTTGATAACCGAAACTTCCACGGCTAGTCGCTTCTTGACCAGGCCCGCTTCCAGTTCCAGCTCCCTCTTCCTGATGGCAGCTAGCTTCTCTGCTGCCTCCAGTTCCACCAATCGTAGCCTCGTAGTGATGCTCGTTGTTGACCGCTGTGACCTCACCGATCTTGTTGGTGATCCCAACCTTCGCTGTACTGCTGTTGCTGTCGTTTGGATTCCCGATGGTCCCGCTGTGCTGGTGTATGCTGGCTTGGAGAATGGTGACGCTGGTGGGTCCAACGAGAGTCTTCTCTGACGCTCTCGCTCGATCAGCTCCGCTTCCCTTTGTCGCGCCTCTTGCTGCAACTGGATGCGTCGCTGTTCCTCCATGTCCGCTGCATCCCCTTGGCTCCTTGTGACCACCATCTTCTAAGTCCTGGGCACCTTTTCTTCGGAAATCTTCTTGATCGCAGGTGTCTTCGGATCTTGATTGATCTTCAAATTTTGCGTTTTTCTCAGGTTCGGGTCGGCACGTTCGGTTCGGCACGTTCGGTTCGGGTCGGCACGTTCGGTACCGCACCTCTTCGGTTCGGCTACGGCTCGGCAACTCTTCGGCTTGGCTTCCGGTTGTCGACTTTCCGGCTCGGCGCGTCGATCCCCTTCGGTTCGGGTCGGCACGGCTCGGCACGGCTTCGGTTCGGCAACGCTTCGGCTTCAGCTCCTATTCTTCGGCTCGGCTTCCGGGTCGGCGACTTTCCGGCTCGGCGCGTCGATCCTCTTCGTTCGGGTCGGCACGGCTCGGCACGGCTTCGGTTCGGCAACGCTTCGGCACGGCTTCGGTGACGTCGGTTCGGCTTCCGGGTCGGCAACTTTCCGGCTCGGCGCGTCGATCCTCTTCGGTTCGGGTCGGCACGGCTCGGCACGGCTTCGGTTCGGCAACTCGTCAGCACGTTCGGTGACGTCGGCTTGGTGACGTCGGTTCGGTGACGTCGGTCCGGTGACGTCGGTTCGGTGACGTCAACACGGCGATCTTGACACGGTGACCTTCACTCGGTGACCTTCACACGGTGACGCTTGACACGGTGACGCTGGCACGGTGACGCTTGACACGGTGACGCTTGACACGGTGACGCTTGACACGGTGACCTTGACACGGTGACGCTTGCACGGTGACGCTTGACACGGTGACCTTGACACGGTGACGCTTGCACGGTGACGCTTGACACGGTGACGCTTGACACGGTGACCTTGACACGGTGACGCTTGCACGGTGACGCTTGACACGGTGACCTTGACACGGTGACGCTTGACACGGTGACCTTGACACGGTGACGCTTGCACGGCGGGTGGGTGACGATACTTCGGCTCGGCGATCTTGACACGTCGAGTCGTCACGTCGGTTTGCCCGCTGGTTGACGCGTCGGTCGATCGGTTGGGTGACCAGTCCAACCGGTCGAGTTTAAACCTGTCGTGGGCAGGTTCAAACCAGTTACGACTGACGAATCTCGTTCTTCGCTCTTGCTGCAGGGTTCTTCGTTCTTCCTTGCAGCTCCGTGGACCAGGATCCTGTGGCGGGTTCTTCGTTCTTGATATCCGCCGCTCGATGGACCAGACTGAAGTGGACTGTATATTTATTTGTAGGGACCTTTCTAATAAAAGACTTATTTGCTTCAAGACTTCTTCTATTTTCTTGTTCCTTGTTGAGATGTTTCTTGTTCGAGCGCTGAGATCCGACTGTAACGTTCCGCTCGACCCGCACGTCTTTTATAGAGCGATTTCGGTACCTTATAGAGACCGCTGATTTTGAGACCATTTTAATGTTCAAAATTTCTTACAAGATTCCCATTTGAACCCCTGTTTCAATTAGTTCCCGTGGTCGGATCGTTACAGTTTTTACATATTTTTCAACTTACATGTGCTCCAATTAAATGACATAATTACTTTTACCATAACTTAATAAACAAAAAAGTTTCTAGAACATTGACTACTAAAAATTAAGGTTTGCTACATTTTGATTACTTTACACGCTTATATCTTCGGAACCTGTGGTCCGATCTTAAAAATCTAAACGGAATACAACGTTTCTAATTAATCCCTGTCGTTTGACACTAATTTGGTGACGATATCACCATAAACAAAAAACCTCAATTTCAACTTACGTAATTTCCTACTTTCGACAAATACGTAACTTATTTCGCTTTTAACATTCTCATTAGATTCTAATTACGAAACTATCTTTAAAAACATACAAATTGGAACCTAATCTAACTTAATTAACCTAATTAGAACATAAAATAGAATAAAATAAACATCAAATTTCCGCTGAGGTCCCGCCGCTAGTTGCGCCTACGTAAGAGTTGACCTCAGGGCAACATACACATTATTTGACTTTGCTATTTTCTTAATTTCTACCTTATTTCTAACCTATTTACATACATGTTATGTTTTTCATGGTGCTGTGCTCGGCGTCCTTTACATATAGTCTCATTGCTGGGTAAAGAACTGAGATCACATACTGACATATTATACTCACTGTGTTGCTATCTTGTATAGTCTCATTGCTGGGTAAAGAACTGAGATCACATACTGACATATTATACTCACTGTGTTGCTATCTTGTATAGTCTCATTGCTGGGTAAAGAACTGAGATCACATACTGACATATTATACTCACTGTGTTGCTATCTTGTATAGTCTCATTGCTGGGTAAAGAACTGAGATCACATACTGACATATTATACTCACTGTGTTGCTATCTTGTATAGTCTCATTGCTGGGTAAAGAACTGAGATCACATACTGACATATTATACTCACTGTGTTGCTATCTTGTATAGTCTCATTGCTGGGTAAAGAACTGAGATCACATACTGACATATTATACTCACTGTGTTGCTATCTTCAGCCAGGCCCATAATTATTTTAGTCCAATGAAATTTTCGCTCATAAGGCATTTGATAGGTATTGCAGCGATCAATTGCAATTTTCAACTTTTACATGATTGATACACATTGATGCGCAAATTGATCGATTTCTTCGGGCACCCAAATAACTAATCTTGACACTTTTGCAATGAATTTTCTTTTTGTTTTATACATCAGCCACACAGACACATTTAGTTTCATACAGCCTATAATTCTTATATCAGTCAATCTTCCTAGCCTTTTTCCCAACTATCTTGGGGTCAGCTTCCAGTCTAACCGGATGCAGCTGAATACCAGTAATACGATACCCCTTGGTAAGACTGGTGTCAGACTTTCGGGCTTCGTAACGACTGTCAAAGATCCACAAATGACAGCCGGGACCAACGGCTTAACGTGCTTTCCTAACATAATTCTTATATCAGTAATTCTACTAAATCTCATTGTAGCTGATGTTATTGATTTCCGGAAATAACAACGACCAATGAAATCAATTGACAACCGATTTCATATAATAAATCTTTCAGCATCCAGGGGTTACATTTTAAGTGGTTTATACACCAAACTTAAAATAACAAACCCAAAAAGAAATAACATTCATACAATACTTTCATAAAAATATTCACAAACAATGAAATCACAAAGTTAGGGGGCCGATATATTATCCGGACAATATTCCGGCCGGTCCGCTCCGGCCGTCGGATTGGTCCGGAATGTTTTATGATCCGCGCAACACGCCGTAACGCGTCTGGACGCTGTGGCATGTGGACAGAACTGCGAGCCATGATTTAGGTGCTTTCATTTCACGACGGTTTATTTTAAAATGCTATGTGTCCTCCAATTTTATGTGTTGGATTTGGGGAGAAATTGGGGTTGATAATATTTTTGATAGTGTTTATGTATAGGGACTCTTTAGGAGTAAAACCGGGGTAAATATTAAAATTATTTCTATTCATCACGTAGAGCCACCGATACATTATTGTGTCATGTTGTGTCGTGACGCAGGATACAACAATCAAACGAATCTGTACCCTAATTGCGTAATACACGATCAATCAGAATTTGAATTGTTTTGGAACAGATTGCTGATCCATTGCTCCATAAGTTCGAAAAAAAATCCTCTCAACAACGTAAATAACGCAATGAATGTTGTTGAACTGTCAAAATGAAACAGATTAGTCGTAAGTAATAGTTTACGAAAATATGTTATGTAATTAGATAGCTGTTCTGCAGGACTACGTCAAATCACAGCTTTGGCTATAACTGCGTTAGAAGACGTCACGACACGACTTCACACGAGTACACGACACAACATAGATATATACACCGTGCCTTTTAAACAAGATAGAGAAAAAGTAAACTTCATCTTTCTAGAAAAATATCTCATAATTTTTGTGCACCGTGTTCTATTATTCTATTCTTAAACTAGATGAAAGATTATCGTAACTCATTTACAATGTTGGTTTGAGCAGAACCTGTCTACATTGAAAATCGATAGTGTAACCCTCAGCTATCCTCGATAGTCAGCATCTATTGCAACACCCGTACTACTAGAAAACCTTTTCTAAGAACCCACCGTAAATCACTGAGCACATACCGTTTTTTCGGTTCAATCCAATTTAATTGAGTCTTTTTCGAGAAAGTGCTGGGAAACTCTTTCGTTAAAGCTTCCATTTAAATACGCCTTAGAAGATCTTAAGTCTTGAAGAATCTATTTAAAAATCTTATCCTAGCTTTTTCGTGAAGGCGTTTTTTTGTGAAATTGGGCTAAGTAAAGTCAGGGAAATTAATCGTTTATCAAATTGACTACCAACTTAAATTGTAAATGCCTCGTTGGTTTAGTAGTCGCGAGAGCCGCTGACCATGAGGTTCTGGGTTAGAATCCCGGATCGGGCAGTGTTTTTAGGCTTTTCGATCTGGAATTTCTCAGTAGCACCCCGGAGTCTGGATTTGTGCCCGGTTGATGGCAATAGGCTCGCCCCCTATTACATAGGACTCAAATATAACTGGCAAAATGAGGGTGGGGTATAGGTATAGTTCGATTCGAAATTGATGGCGGCTCGGAAGTTAGCTACTTGCTCCCACTCCCGCTGACACATGAATTCGTTACTGCGCAGCGGTTTGCCTCATGTACCGAGACGCCATTAAGTTTAAGTCGGGCTGTACACCTCTGCCCAACCCTTTGGGAAATACAGTCGTAATGTTATGTTATGTTCTATGGTCGGTTAATACAAATAACAAATGCATTACTTAGACAGTTCTACGAAATGGCTATACCACAGTAAATTGACGCAGTATGTCAATTTGGTAAACAATGAATGTCCCTGCCTGTACAATAAATTGTGTCGTGACGGCATTTATACACTTTCATGCAGTAATGTATGTATTACTGTATTACAAACATTCTTCAACACGAAAAGGCGCAAAAATATTCCTTTTTATGTGCAATAGTTAAAAAAAGATTGTTTTTCGCGTTCCATTGCGGAGAAATACGCAATAACAATGTTCCTTACGTTAATGAGCCACGATTTATGGCAGCCGTTTATAAACTCATAAATATGTTCGCTAAAATAACTTTTTCCCCCTAATTTATGTCACCTTAAACGAAAAATAATATCTTTAAGAATTAAATTGTTGAACGTTGATTTCTTGAATGCAGGACACATTTAATTGAATTGACCACTACAACATTCTGGAATGAGCCATCACAGAGATACTTCACATTTATTTCAGGTATTTAAAGTACAATTATTTATATACAGACTTAAAATAATAGTAATAATATGTACAAGTATATAAAGAATGGGGTAACAATTATAGGGCATCAAAAAATTTATCTGCATCGCTGTCAACAGGAAAAGTGCCCAAAAGGCTGGCAGCATTGCCACCTTGTATGGCAATGCTTATTCTTTGGCCGAAGAAAAGGCCAGCCTTCTGGTCACACGAAGAGTCGACCAACCACTTGGCGATGTCTTGAAAAACCAAGTGGGCACTCGGGCCCCATGGCCCTAGTGTTTCAACCCCAAACGGCTCAAACATATAATTCCCAATAAGATTGGAATATTTGCGCATATATTGGTATTTAAACGTTTTATTTGATAAGCCATCCAATCGGAAACATTCTTCTGTAAATGATTTATATAGGTATTCAGACATAAATACAATAATTTAAATACAAAATTTTAATGAGCATAAATTGTTTTGTTCTGAGTAAACAACAGTATCTTTTATTTATGTAAATTCAACTCAATGGCTGATTAGTTTTTAACACACCTTTGAAATATAGACCCTTTCTGATTACCAAAACCGACATATCCTACAGTACCTACTAATGAGCAATATTTGTAATCACGTTCTCGAAAACGGCTCTAACGATTTCGATGAATGTTGTAATATGGCCAAAAAATCGCTAGATTTCTGAGAAAATTCGCGTTCTCGAGCAGAGCTCTGTCGTAACGTTGGAAGGCAAGATGGACCGATGACCTTGTATAAGCAACAGGATGCGGAAGGCATAGAATCGGTCGAAGTGGCGGTGCTTGGGGGAGGCCTATGTGCAGCAGTGGACGTCTTACGGTAATGATGAGAGCTCGGTCGACCAGCTATCTAATTACGCAACACATTTTCGTTAACGATTCCGATGTTTTTTTTTTTTCATTTTGACAGTTCAACAACATTCATTGCGTTATTTACGTTGCTGAGCAGATTTTACTTTCGAACTTTTGAAGCAATGGTTTAGCAATTTGTTTCAAAACGAATCAGATTCTAATTGATCATGTATTACGTAATTAGGGTACTGGTATTTATTATAAAACGGCGTACATTTTAACCAACCCAATCATAAAAAAGTCTTGCAGGCATCGAAGTAATATTAACCAATATCACAGATTAAAACAGATGGTTCACTCCTCAAAATCATTTGAATAAAAAGCGACTCTTGCTACGACACAATAAAGTGCAATTCAGGTCGCACAGCAGTAATTACCTACACTTAAATTCACCTAGAAATTGCATCTCTTTCTATCGCGTAACTCTTAGATCTTCTGACTACGTTACTCTCATTGAATTGGAACCACAAGTCGAGCCCGCAAAGTACTTGTAGCTTCATACCTAAAATACGGAGTGAAGATTCACTCAAATACAGATGTATCCATCTGTGCCAATAACGACTAGTAACTTTCAGCAACCCTTAATTGTCTACTGGATATTTTCCACAGTAATAATTGCCTAAATGCTGGAATCCGTGCCCCTAATTCTCTATTACCAATTGAAAATCCAGGCATGCGAATCAGTAGCAAAAGGCAACCCACCCGTATAGGCCACTGACCAATTAATCAATGGTATCTGGTCATAGTAATCAATCAACATGGAATCTCATGCATGCATGCAAGGGATTTGATTAGCTATAGCACATTAGTAACGTCAGTGTGGGCTAATCGATCATCTTCATATTGTAGCCCTTTAACTTGTAGGCTTTATAGACTTCTTAAGGAAAATTGCAATACTTTGTGAATGGCGAACCTTCACCAAATGGCGGACCGTGGTCTGGATCTGGACCGTAAACAATAAAACAAATATAAAAATAAAAAATTCTAGTTTTAGCTTGCACCAACTTTACTCCAAACTTCAGACAACTATTTCAAAGTAAAAGTAATTTTTCACTTTTTTATATTAAGGTGCAACTAGTCGCAGGCTCGAACTCAATGGTGGGCCTGGCCAAAAACCACACTGTCTCACCTGGCATCGTGTCCGACAGAGATAGTATCAGTGATGAGCAGTTAGAAGCTGATCTACATGGACAACGTATAGTTCGCACGCACAGAAACACCGTACCGACCAATTTTAGTAAAACGAGCGCGTCAAAAATTACGAAAAGGCCTTTGGAAAAAAGGTTTTTCTGAAATAACCACTGCATAAATCAATTACAAATAAAATTTATTGAAATCTTCGTAAATTTTTCTGTGTCGATACGGATTTTGTTTTCGAGATTTCACACTTCTTGTATTACTTATTTACGCCCAAAGTTGCGTTAAAATTAGCAAGAAAAACGAATCTTTGTTGGCTCATAACTTTTTAATGGCTTTTTATTTTACTATTCTGCTTCCGTACAGACAATTTTAATAATGAGACCTAACGATATCATGTTTAACTTTGAATGTACGATGTCAAATAGTGGAGTAAAACCCCTCCGAAGTTTGTATAGAAAAAATATCAAATTGTTTCACCTTAATTACCTAAGTAGTTTTTAATTTTTTTTTCAATACATAGGATTCGTATATTACCTACTTCATTAAAAAAAAAGAGGTTTTTCTCGTATTTTTAAAGTGAAAACTTCTTTAGCGGGGTTTGCACTTTTATTGAGATGGGTAAAAAAATGTTAAACTCTCGTCAGGACACGTGACCTTATCGAAAATTATGTTCAAGTTTTCACTTCTGCCGGCACTCCCAGAGTACAAACCGTTGTTTTTTTTTAAATCTTTCTTGCTAGTAATCGTATCAAACGGACCGCGACATTCATAATATATTATTTAAAGAAACGGACCCCCAATGAAACTAATAGCCTATATTCAACTCCTCCCTTCAAAAGTCAAAATCAAAGATATAAATATGTCTAGCTAGATAGACAGTCAAAGCTGGGAACACGTCGAAAAAATTGCGTTCAACTCTTGGCCGCTAAATGCACGCACACTAGACAGACAAGCACAATGACGTGGCGCTAGTATAAGACATAGCTGTCACGCATAGCAGCATAACAAAGATGGTTTTCATCACACCTATTCGAAAAACGACAATTGCCTATAGTGGATAGCGGGAGCAAAATTCAACTTTGCTTCCTAGTGAGTTTGGGGTTTCTCTCTTCTGATTGGTCCACTCCATGCTTTTGATAGTGTACTGATTTGTGTAGTTAGGTTGGAGGCGCTCGCGTGAAGGTTTAATGTAAAAAAAAATCGAGTACCTAAGTAGATTTTTATTTTTCTCATAGGTAGTGATGAAAAATAGTGTGTATCACTCGGGGACAAAATATTTTGTTCTCGGGCGGCGTATATTGAAAATCAAAATAACGCCCTGGAAGAACAAAACATTACTTTGTCCCCATGTAACACAAATAACTATTGTTTGTTTTAGTTATTTTACACCGCGACACTCTATCTAGACATACCTATAAATATGTAATCAAAGAGCAAAATAACGTCGTAAGAGCGTCCAAAAGTCATCAAGTTTATCAAATGAGTTATGATCGCAAAGCATTCGTGACATTGCCTGATCTCCTGAAATAACCCCTTTTCACAAAACCCACCTCCAGAGTACGGTCACCAATTTCAGTCGATAAGCACGCAGCCATACTATAATAATAACACTAATCTTCCACCTGACCTAAATATGAAATAAAACAAAAGAACACCTCAACACAAAAATAAACGCAAACCAACGGTGAAACAACCTCCCTAACAATAAGAAAACGATTGTAAACATGTTATTTAACGTTGTAAATCGGGTTTGTTATCTGCCTTTCTTGAATCATCGCCACGCTATCACTGTAATAAATAACACAGTCCGTATTATCTGTGAACATAATCGCTGATGTTTCGCCCACGTTATTTCCTTCTGTGGTTAAATACACTTCCCTAAAAAAATATTTATTCTCCCGCCGTGCAAACAATTGTGGAATTCTTTCGGCTTGTTGATTTTTCGGTGTACTTAGTGAATGGGAGTGAATTGTGGCTGATCCAGTTCATAGAATTCCGGTATAGATTGTTTTTGTGTCAGTATTCAGTCAAAAAGATTGTGAAGCTTAGTAACTACTGGCTAATGGACTAACAGCTTAGATATAAGACTGCATGGATCCTATGGCACTAATTATAACATATATTGGTGCCAGTCGAAGTTTAGATTTGTAGCGGTTACACCGCCACATACGAAGTATGCAGCAAAGACATGACGTCACACAAATCCTGCATCGCGCAGTTAGAGTTTACCGCGCGAACGTTATAGATAAAACTATCCGAAATCAACTTATGGGCAGTTGCCCGCCAGACATAACACCCGTCTGGTCGGAGGTTCCTCCCTTTTCAATGGTGGATGAGTGAACTTTACACCCTGTTCCTCATACCAAAAAGATTAATTTTCATTTTTCATTATTTTTACCTATCGTGGTATTGTAATCTTATTCCAGGTGCATCGTCTTCACATATAACTATTTAATTAATGTGTACAAAATCTTATGTTTTTTTTTTCAAGAGTAACTTTGTAGTTTCTTGCCCATTCTTATCCATACGAAAACTAACTTTTGGAAGGGGCGACTAGAATCAATTCTATTTTTTGTAAGTTTTGACGTTCAAAGAGCCTAATTTAAATAAGTTATTGTATTACAGCGGGGCTAACACGGGCGTACCCAAGACGTTTGTGACAAGACATGATAAATTATATCATGTCTTACAATTTGTCTTAAATGCTAGCACGGTTCAACCATGTGATAAAATCTGAGGCGCGACATGCCTTTCTTGTTGCTAACTTCATAGTGTGACACAGTAAATTAAAAAAATTAAAATGTCTATGATCGGTGAATATGCGACCAAATAAAATAATACGTTTTTATTTATTATTTATTTATTTAATACTTAAAGCACAGAAATGTACAGAGGCGGACGTAATGCCATAGGCATTTTCTACCAGTCAACCTTTGGGTGACCTTTGGTGCGCCCATAGTAGCAAATAAGACATAGAATCCCAAATAAACGTCAAGAAGTTATGTCACAAGTCAAGAGATTATCTCACGCCGCCATGCTAGCATTTGTGACAAAAGTGTTTTATCGCCGAAATTGTGATAAAATGTGTGACTCAAGCTATCTCACAGTACGCCATGCTTGCTGCGCAGGGACTACTAAGCGACCGACGTATGTATGTTAATTTGTGTTGGTTGTATATCTTAGATAGCAGAAGAATTATATAATATGTTTTAGCGTGAGCTTTCCTGGTCAGTGTTAAGTCAGACAAATGTGCACTATTCACATACAATTACGTAAGAAATGAATTTTCAGTCCCATTGTGTCATACACATTCAGACATCATTCTAAATTATAACTGCACCTTAATAAATAAAAACAATATTATAAATTATCATTATATACCTACCTAACATTATTAACAACAAACTTCTACCCGCGACTTCGTCCTCAACCCTATAACCTTCCTCAAGAATTGGGTTAATCAATGCAAAAAGATTTTTTCAATTCCAACTGGTAGTTCCGGAGATTACCCCCTACATACAAACTTACAAACAACCAAACAAATATTACGTCTTTATAATATTAGTATAGAAGTAAAAAACACTTTAGTTATTATAGACTTAGTTATCTTGTCTGAAAATTATGCGATTATTGAGTTCACCGTGTTTAAAACCATGTATCATATCACGAACTTTGTCCGCAATATTTACGACGTCATGATAATTCTTGCAAAAGGCAGCTGCTTCTTTTTAAGCGCTTGTAAGAAATAAAATTACATTGCATCATTAATATTGCTAGCCTAAAAATGTATACCGTGCCAACACTATAATATTCTTAGAAATAGAAATCCTTGCCTACGTCGAAAAGCAGAAAAGTATATACGTACATTCAAGACCGTCGCTCACCGATGCGAGAGGAAGATAAGTCACTTGTATTTTTTCTAGGCTTTCATGTAATTCAAGAGAATGTCAAAGAATAAAAGAATATGCATTCATTGTTCATTTTCCCTCACGTTTTTCGCCGCGAAATGTTGAAAAGTTTTATTTATTAAGTCGGACATGTTTGTCGCTTTAAATATTCGAGTGACCTCATTACGACATGAATATTTCATAGAGAATAAGTTGTAATAAAAATAATAAGCATTTTGACATTGTGTGACATGGCGGCCATTACGCCTACAAGCCCTACAAGTCAGCACATATACTTCTTGTACGAGTACTCTATTTGACTTTGTCGGCGCTGTCAAAATATATATCCAAACAGCTTAATGCTAGTAATAAAAACCACTTGTCGTGTTGGATTTTATATTCAATTGTTTGTTAAAATGAAATACCTAATAATAGTACTCCATTTTTGTGACTAAGAAAATAAATAATTTATGTTACATTGGTTAGCTTTTATTCCTACATGTGTTCAAATGAACGCACAGTCATGTTTCTTTGATAATGCGTAAGATAATCACAATTTAATCCCTTGTTTTTAGGGTTCCGTACCTCAAAAGGAAAAAAACGGAACCCTTATAGGATCACTCGTGTGTCTGTCTGGCCGGCTGTCTGTCTATCTGTCGGTCTGTCACAGCACGGCGAGCGACAGGCGACACGTGTAGCCCAACGGCAAACCAATAGTGCCGCCAACGCTCGAGCGATAAAGGTACCATTCCGTACCGACAGCAGGAGACAACTGCAAGCGACGTGTCACCGCGACATGACTGGTTTCTATGAAATACCTTCCGTAGTTAGCGATACGTCATTGGCAGCTACGGGCAAGTGACAGGCGACACGTGTAGCCGAACGGCAGACCAGGGGGCCAAGTCAACTAATTTACAAACGTCACAATGGTCTCTCAATTGTTAGTTTTTGACAGATTTGCCATACAAAATCTGTCAAAAACTCACCATCGAGAGACCATTGTGACGTTTGTAAATTAGTAGACTTACCCCCCAGTAGGGCTGTCAACAGTTCCGGCTGTTATTCATGACTCTTTGGCAGTTGTTACAGGTCGTCAGATGCCTGAAAGTGTCACAACCAGTCTTACCAAGTATCATACCTATTACCCAGTAACTTGGTTGTAGAGGTCACATGCCTAGGCAGTCGCTGCATTTAAAGACTGCTACTAGTATTCAGCTGCATCCGGTTAGACTGGAAGCCGACCCCAACATAGTTGGGAAATGGCAAGGCAGATTAATTGAGTCTACATGAGCAGAGCTAGTAGGCATTTTATAATTCGCATGTTCTTCATATTTACTCAATAAACAACATGCATGTCTTGACCTCTAGCCACGAATTCTAATAGCTACATTCAACCGTAAGTAATGTCATTAACTGTTTCTAATCTGAAAGGTACCTTCATAATTTACTTCTATAGCTCGTATTACGGTAATAATCGCCCACCATAAACGTTTATTCTTAGGATTTAAGGTGCAGTTGTACAAACAGCGAAAGGCGACATGATATTTTGAAATGTGCGTTCTTTACTTTCTTTCTTTTCTTTATATTGACCAAGTTGAAATAGACTTTGCTGTATTTTGTGGGTATAACAATTGTCTTGTAATTAATGTTAAACGTCATTACTATTAAAGGATCTAAAGTAGGGTGAGATTTATTTTATTAATCACTAGAGCCGCGACTTCGTCCGCGTGGAATAGTTACTTTGGGCTTACGCTAAAAAAAGCCCCGATTTTGAAACATACTTCATTGGTACTCCGCTCCTGTTGGTCTTAACGTGATGATATATACTCGCCTTACTCGATAAATGGGCTATCTAACATTTAAAGAATTTTTCAAATCGGACTAGAAGTTTCGGAGCCTATTCGGTACAAATAAACAAAAAAAATCTTTCCTCTTTATAATATTAGTATCGATAACTACTCGTAATATTTTGTGAGTTGTTTGTTTTAAACGGCTGAACGGATTTGGATGAAATTTTGTACATGATTAGACCATGACATAGAAAAGGACATGGAATACGTTTTATGTCAATATTCCCATAGGATCGAGTCTTATACGGGTGAAACCACGGGGCGCAGCTAGTAAAACGTAATTGTGAGTTCTTCAAAAACATCATAGTACTTTTAAAGTATCAAAGTATTACGCCGCGATAAGCCGTTGTGTGGAAACCACTAAATACAGATTTTATTACTTGAACAGACTTACGCCGCCCGTCTGTACGTCTCACTAAAACATAAATTAGGACATTATTCGGAATCACAATTCTTACTTACCGTAGTAGTCTCTTTTCTTATAACGTCGAGTGGGCGCTAGCTCCCATAGTATTTCGGTAAACCTAGTGGTTTCAAGTACTACGAAACAAAGCTAAGTTATAAATACCCCAGTTCGCTAGTAGTGTAACTTTGCCTTTAAATAACAGTCGTTGAACTTTCAATTCCGAGAAAATTCTAAACAGGTGTAATTGTGTGGAGCGCGCAATTCTTTTATTATTTCAATTGCTTGTTATGTCTGAATTAATATAATGATTATAAGGTCGTCCCTTCTAAGAAGTCACTGTATTAATACTTTATAGTTCATTGTTTAAATAGATCAGAAAACGAACCTGTGGTACAAGATATAAAATTGAAACCTGCTAAATAGGTGTGGTATGTAGTGTGGTGTTTGTGGTGTGGTGGTGTGTGTGGAATGTGGTGTGGTGGTGTGTGTCGTATGTGGTGTGGTGGTGATAGTTTGGTATTTGTGATGTGATGGTTTGTGGTGTGTGGTATGTGGTGTGGTGGTCTGGTTTGGTGTGGTGGTGTGGTGTGGTGTGATGGTGTGTGGTATTTCGTGTGGTGGTGTGTGTGGTATGTGGTGTGATGGTGATGGTTTGGTATTTTTGGTGTGATGATGTGTGGTATGTGGTGTGGTGGTGTGGTGTGATGGTGTGTGGTGTGACGGTGTGGTGTGGCATTTGCAGTGTGGTGGTCTGTGTGGTATGTGGTCTGGTGGTGATAGTTTGGTATTTGTGGTGTGATGGTGTGTGGTATGTGGTATGTGTGGTGGTGTGGTGTGGTGTGGTGTGGTGTGGTGTGATGGTGTGGCATTTGCGGTGTGGTGGTGTGTTTGGTTTGTGGTGTGGTTGTGTGTGTGGTATGTGGTGTGGTGGTGATGGTTTGGTATTTGTTGTGTGATGGTGTGGTGTGGTGTGGTGGTGTGGCATTTGCGGTGTGGTGGTGTGTGTGGTATGTGGTGTGGTGGTGATGGTGTGGTGTTTGTGGTGTGTTGGTGTATGTGATATGTGGTGTGGTGCTGATGGATTGGTATTTGTGGTGTGATGGTGTGGTGTGGTGTGGTTTAGTAAGCGACTGCGTAAGAGTTTAACCTGAACAGGGTTTGTTTACACTTTCATCAAATACTTTTGGAAAAGACCATATGTAATGTCAAAATAACAGCTTTTTAGTAAATGCATAATTATGAAAGCTTATACGATCCATACAACAAAAACACAATTTGATTTGTCTGTCTATCTGTCTGTTTGTTCCGGGTAATCTCCAAAACGGTTGTACCGATTTTGACGGGACTTTCACTATTAGATAGCTGAGGCCACTGGGCGTAAAATAGGCAACTTTTTATTCCGATATTCCCACGGGAACATTGGAATTAAAAGGAAAATCTCATTTACGCGGGTGGAACCGCGGGACGCAGCTAGTTTATAATATTAGTTATATGATGATATGATAGTTAGGATTGTATTCATAAGTTCATAGCAGCAGATTTACATGGAGAATGACACAAAGGGATGAATCCATATAAATTAATTTGCATTAAACCTTCACTGTGGTAGTTATTCAAAAAGGGCAATATTGTCCCAATTGTAGTAATAATTGTATTTTATTGTAGGATATTCATAGAAATTGATCCTAACTGCGCTTCATTTCACACAATTGAATTTAATTTAATGAAAACAAAGATGTTGGTTATTTGTAAATTCAACCGGTTTAATTTCCAGGAAATTTTTATAAGTGACATTCTTCTTCGACCATTGATTAACGATCACAATCTTCTAATTGTAACTGGAATGACTTCCAGTGACATTGTGGCTGTGGAACAATTTCCAGAAACAATTTGTTTTGACAAAAGACTGGTATATTTCAGAGCTGAAACTAATATAGGTCATAATGTACATGTTCGGATGATAACTATTTTAAAATTAACGTTCATAAACATTATTTGACACTGTAACTCGTAAAATAAATTTTGTACGCCATAACTGCAGAGACTCAAAGAAATAATTTATTTGACTAACTTTGTGCCCAATATACATATAATGATCCAATAAACCCAATAAAGAAAATAGCCTTGATAAATGATTTTATTTCTGTAAGTAGGTTTGTGTGGTGTAAAATAATTGCGTTAAACGACAAAGACCTCTTTAATAGTTCTATAATTAATCTTAAAAATAAACCTACCAAATAAACTTGGCAAACATTTTAAAACAAAACGAACGGTTCTAATTAATTATAGAACTGCTGGTTAGACCCTACTAATAACGGTCCAACTTTTTATTTTTAGACGAAGTGGAAAAGCTGCGGAGGTTTTATTTAAGTTTAATACAAAATCTAACAAGACTATATTATGATTTTAGCAGCTAATAATATTCATCTTTTGTATCAACATTTGCTGACTATAAATATAATAAAATAAATAAATAAAATAAATCTCATATTATGATTGTGTGTATGACTACAGTCATACACACACTTTTTTTTGTATTAATGGTACACCATTAATACAATAAAAACCATAATGGGGATGTTGACTGAGGAGAAAAAATAAAATTATTTAGTTCGTCAGCCAGATAATAAAAAAAAGACGTGTGGCACTCGGGGACTGCCCCGGCGAAGCTATTGCATAGCATTTTTTATCAACTTACGCAATTGTAAAATATTAACCCGAATACAAGAAATAGTAATGATGACATTGACAGGAACTGTTATTCACATTTATAGTTTTTAAAACTTGACACAACGTAATGGGAACATCAAACTAATAAAAAGGTTTTAATTTAACTATTAATAGTCAAGGATCATTCGTCTAAGTAAATTTGAACTTTATTGTCAAACAGTTAAACATAATTTTCAATACAACACTCTCGTATCATTCATCTAAGTAAATTTGAACTTTGTTGTCAAACAGTTAAACATAATTTTCAATACAACACTCTCGTATCATTCGTTTAAGTAAATTTGAACTTTGTTGTCAAGCAGTTAAACATAATTTTCAATACAAAAAAACACTCTTTCTTAGGTAGTATTTTCGTTACGAAATTTCTGGATTAGGTCTCCACGCTCAAGGCCCGCGATAGAAGCTATGCAATAGCTTAAAAACATTTAACATACTAATAAAAAATGTTTAGATAAAACGCATTAAAGTTGGGCAGTGGAAGCTCGCTACGTCACAAGTCAGTATAAAATCTACCGGGGAGTGACGTCATGCCACATCTTAACTCAATGTATTGCCGTAGTCTTTAGAATACGTAAAAAAAAAAATACATTTCCAATATTTTTTAATAATCTACATGGCGGACAAAGAAAAATTTTGTGAACATCCCTATAGGGTAACCTATCTGTGATTATTGTATTAGCTTTAGATGTGTTGATATTTTAAAACATCAAGATTTACCGCATCAACCAACATTCATTGTGGATATATGCGCAACAACACGAAAAGTGACTTTGTTAATAGTACTTATAGATTATCTTGTTATACATGTAATTTATTACAGGCAAGACAGTCTTTTGTACAGTCCTCTTTTTAAAGCACCCAGAAATTCAAAACCTCCCTCAGAATACAACGTTAATGTACAAGAAATCAATCATACTGACACTAGGTGCGGGTGTTCTCATTCCGTGATGATGTACAGACCCGGCTGCGAGTTCCCAGGAAGATAACCGGGGACCGGGTAACATCCCGCCATTCTGTTCTCATTTGTAACACGGCTATAATGGAACTTTTTTCCACGCCCTTCACTTTTTCTGCGTCAGTTTTTCAACGCCTTTATTTTAATTGTCTTCTTGTAAGCACAGTAATATTGTAAGCTACAGTAATGGATGTTTAGATGCAAACTAGTTATGTTTATGTAGACAAATATATACTTATTTATATGATATAAAAACTTTTAACAAAAAATAACTACTGACTTCCAAAAAAGACACTACAAAGTCAAAAATAACTTAAATTTCGGAACTCGGTATCTTTGGTTTTGATTTTCGTTTTTTTGCCACCGACTTCTGAAATTAAAGTAGTTTTTGACTTTGTAGTGGCTTTTTTGGAAGCAGGTTGTTGTTTTTTCGTATAAACATTTTTTTTTTTCACTTTTGACTTTTGGTACCTACCCCACACAAAAACTTATAATCATATCATCCACGTAGGCTAAGTGAGAAAAATGCGTATTATTGCAGCTAACTCAAAAACTACCCAAGCAAAATTAATAAAATTTATATTATGGGACCACCTCTAAAGTATGACATACCAAACAAAAAGAGAAGAAACACAATCATCAAAATCAATGCATAATTGTCGGAAAAATAGCGTTACAAATAAAAACAACAACACAGTCGAATTGAGAACCCCCTCCTTTTTGAAGACAGCTAAAAATGTCTGGTGTTGCTGTCATTGTGTTATAAAATATTGTATGTCTCAACTCTATAATCAAGACCATGCAAGACTGACTCGTCATACTACAGACAGCTTTCCTGGCTTTCGAATATTCTGTTTCTGCAAACAGATTGGATGTTACTGAAATCCAAAATTCGAGTCTCAATATACAGATTCATCAATATGAAATAGATCCAATAGAGTCTACCTTCAGATCAACAACTATACCTAGGTTGTGTGTGGCTGTGTTCGGTTTGAAATATCTAGCGATAAAATTTTCTTAGCAAACTTTGTCATTTTAATTGAAAGGCTAAAGTTATGTGCTATCTTACCGTCTTACAAAAGAGTAAAAACTGATTAAAAACAATGTTAACGATTCTGTTGAAAGTTTCGCCGCTAGTTTACAATAAGTTTCCATCGTAAACAAGTCCTTAAAATTCCTCATCAAGCGCGGCGAACGCAGAGTTTCACACAAAAACTGAAATATCAACTTTTTTTTATTTTTCGTACGCGATGTAAAAGGTCGTTTGATATTTTTTATTGTCACTGAAGGATGCACGTTCAGGGGCACGTACAAGGACTATAAAAACGAATGACTGAATCATAAAAAGGGTTGAATTTATTGATTCGCATTGACGATGACTATACGGGGTGTTCAAAACAGTGTGATGGAAATAGCGGACGCGGCGTCTCGGCAGCCCGCGCCGCGCCGCAGACGTGCGCCCTCGCCGCAGCGTGCGCGCCTAAACAATTTACATAATATGATATTATCATCCACTGCCATGATATTTGGCTCGACGCTATTTTCAGTCACTACGAATATCTTCTAAGAAATATATTGCCACCAAGGGAGGAAACGAGCCAATTTCTTGTATCGTATGTATTGAATTATTTTTATTTTTTTCGTATAGATACTGTATAAATTTGTCATTTTATCGTTATCTTTGGGAACCATAACACATATTGAATTTATTACGCGTTGCGTTGATGTAAATATTTTGCTACGTGTGAGCATAACAATACAATTATTAGTATAAATAGGTAATAATATTATACAAGAACATAATATTATTTCTAAATAATGCCCAGGTATTCATACAAGGTGTACCTGAAATAACTATAACTGGTACTCATCATAACAACCTTTACATAATCAGCCTATTAATGGTCCCACTGCTGGGACACAGGCCTCCTCTCTGTGAAAGGGAGTGAGCTGTAATCTACCACGTGGGCCTAGTACGGGTTGGTAGATGTCACATGTCTTCGAATTTTTTCGTTCTAAAGCATGCCGGTTTCCTCACGATGTTTTCCTTCACCGTTTTGAGAGCAGTGGTGATGAAATTATGTACACAAAGTAAAGCGCCTGTTTGGGTTCAACCCACGACCTACAACTCGTAAGTCGGGGCCGTTACCACTGGGCCACCACTGCTCTCTAACAACCTTTACGATAGGAAAAAAAAAGTGTTTGCTCAGTGATTTCAATTACACCTTGTATACAGTACGACACAACTTAGATGTAGCAAAATTGCAAAATGGCAAAATTCGTCAAACGGATCACCATCCGAACTGAGTGCACCTTCAAAATCACCAATCTTTATTACTGCTTTAGGTGAAAATGATCTTTCGAAAACGCAATAACTTGTAAAGTCTTATAGCCAAATACATTCGTGAAATTGAAATGAATGAATGAATGAAAATTTTCAAATCTATGCTACATCTAAGTTGTGTCGTACTGTACAACATTTATTTATTCACCAACATAGCTTATGTTGGTCATTATTGGTCTTATCATTACAGAATATCCCAAGCAACCTGCCCAACCTTTCGGGGAGTGTAGGCGTGATGTTATGTTTTATATCCTAACAATATATTTATTATTTAATATTATAAATGCGAAATTATAAAGTTTGTTGGTTACGCTTTCACACTAAAACGGCTAAACGGATTTGGATGAAAAGACATTGACCAAATCTAGTATCGCTATTTACTCTGCTGTGACTTAAGTTTATAATGTTGATAAATCTTGTTTTTAATTATAATAATTTTATCTGGTAATGCGAATCCTTAAATTCTCCAGATAAAAAAACACCATAAAAGTATTAGTTTTTATTTCGATTTCCTATTTTACCCATACATAGTTTTTTTTTCACTTAAGTAATGTCACATGTCATTGGCTTCAAAGAGTATGTAAACAATAAAACCTTCTTGACTTACGCAAAATAATTTATTTACGCATCGAACTATTGAAATTATAGTTCAATAATTAGTAACAAAAGATATTAATAACAACTAATTATTATTATGACATTTTAATAATAATCTGTAGGTGTTAAAAGTACCTTATGGTTATGACAAAGGCAGAATGTATTGAGATACCTTTGCCTGTTTCATTCATCAATAGAAACTCTTTCAAAATAGAACAAACGCGCGCCATAAGATTCTATGCGCGCGCATCCTGAGCAAAATATGCTGGCGTCCGGCGAGTTTTCTCTTTCTAGCATGTATGCACGTCCCATTCGTTTAGTTTTGAGTACAGTCTCGAACGGTAGGTCTTTAATAATAGTTTATTTTTATTGTATAATTAATTTAATGATTTCATTTTATGTTTTGAATGACATAGGCCATTATTATTTTGCAATTTCGATTTAATTTAATAACTTATGTTATGTTTCTATGTCGCATAGATTATTTTTTAAGTGAAGACTGAAATTGTCCCAACACTTACTTACGGCAAATATAAATGTAGGTACCTATATACCTATATATAAAAAATAAAAAAAATAAAGTTAAAGTGAATAAGAATATTCTGATACACTTTAACTTTTTGCTTGTCTCGATAGACAAGTAAATATTGTAAACCCATCCGGGTTTAATTAACCACTTAAAGAAATAACTAACGTGAACACATTTTGCATAAAGATAAGGTCTGGTCTGGATTATAGTATATTTACATAAGCGTAAACAAGTACCCATATCAATTAAAATAAAATGGGTGCGGGTGAATCTGCGGGCAGAAACCAATATGTGGTAGAAAAACATCCATTGCGCTTTTTATGCGACTGTACGTGCGCCAATTATTGGCGCCAATTTTTGAATGCGCAGGTTCTACTCTGTGACTAACTTCTTGTATTCTTTCCACCGATTGTGCATTTGTTTGTTTTTGTGAATATTTGAATTTTTTGATTAATTTCATTTTCTTGAGCAATAAATAATCATTATAATTGCGTTACATTTGAAAGTTGCTCACTATGGGAGACTCAGTTCGTCGGTGTATTAACTGTTCGATTCTTCTGCGGTATTTACGTTGGCAGTCATTGAGAGAAGTTAGTAAAAATGTCTACAATACTCTGGCTTTTTGGATTTCTCCAACACCGGTAAGTCGACAATTCTCAAGGTTTTACTTACTTCTAAAGTTCCTAAATCAAACTTGATCTGTCGGAATTGAGGTCGCAATTGAGGATCATTCAAAATACTAAAACGTCATTTTGTCAAATTCGTATTTTGAATTTACCAGCATACAATGACCAAAAGTCAGTAAGAGATTCGATACTAAACCTAGATTTTGAGACCTAATTACCGTGTAATGCCGAGATTTTATGATAAAATGGTAAATTACATTTGAAAGCCCTCAGATCATTCTCTAAATTAAACCATAAATCTTTGAGTCACAGCATGTTTCGTAACGATACTAGGTTCCTTAGTCGCTTGGTCAATCTCTTTTGGTACGTGGGTAAATCATGACCTGGAGAATGAAAAGACATAAATGACCGTATCTCTTATTTACGTTGCTTGAATTTTTATCTCGTCTGCTCGACGTCCGTACAGTTCGCGTCAAATAACTTTGCCGCTCTGAACTAAGCTACAAATGACTGCGCAGTAGTCAATCTGCCTTAAAAGACAGTAGTGCGCATGCCAGCGCGCATGCGCAACCTAACTTCAGAGCGGCAAAGTTATTTGACGCGAACTGTATGTCACTGCAGGAATCCAGCAGAATATCAGCGTCAGGTGGCCTGACACATGCTGAGCTGGATTTTTAGTGCAACCTTGAGACGCACACCGCACATTGCTTTTTCTTCATTGATTTGAAGTATGTTATAAAGTCACTCCATTTGTTTAAGTACTTATGTTTTTCTTTTTTGTATATTGGTATCTTGTCTTCAATTGTAATAAGTATGCAATCTAATTGATAAAAACATGTAAATTTTTTTTTCGTTTCTAATGCATGAAATAAAAGGTTTTTTTATTTTATTTTATTTATTTATTTTATCTTGTCTTTATATTATATTCTTGTAATTTGTTATCATTTAATTGTGCTTTTGTGTGTCTTTTGTCAGCACTGAATAAATGTTTTATTTATCTATCTATCTATCTACCTGTTCAATGGACTACAGACCTTAGCATTTGGTATTAGTTTAACTACACCACTACCAGTTCCAAACAAAAAGAGTCTTGACAGACGGAACAACAAAGTGATCTTAAAAGGGTTTCGTTTTTCCTTTGGAGGTACGGAGCCCTAAAAAGTGTAAATGAATAGTATATTGTCGATGGCGGGAACTCTGTAGTCGTCAGAACTGTCGGGTAACGCGACGCCGGCCATTAAAAGCGGAATAATGAAACACCTGCGGTTTGACGTCTCTCGATACATGCTGGTGATGCTGGATGTGACAGGAAAGACGGTATTAATATCGGTAGTAAAATACCTTGAGGGGTTTTGATAGATTTTTCCATAGAATTCTTAAAGTTATCATAACATCACGCCTTGTTTCCCCGACAGGTTGGGCAGAGGTGTACCTGTAGCAGGTACACCCACATTTCGCCAGTTATGTTTTAAGTCCCATGTAATAGGGGGCGAGCCTATTCCCATCAACCGGGCACTAATCCAGACTCCGGGCTGCTACTGAGAAATTCCAGATAGAAAAACCCAATAACACTTTGCCCGACCCGGGAATCGAACCTATGACCTCATGCTCAGCAGTAGCGCTAGCGACCACTAGACCAACGAAGCAGTCAATCATACCATAGATTACAAAATGTTATTAATTTGTCTATAGTTGTTGTTATTTGTTTGTCTCAGTAGTAGCCCGGAGTCTGGCTTGTGCCCGGGTGATGACAATAGGCTCAACGGGTACCTGTTGTAAGTACACTCACAGTTCGCCAGATAACTTGCGAAATACACCTCTGCCCAACCCTACGGGAATTATAGGTATGATGTTACTGTATGTGTATCTTCTTCTTCGTCGTTCCCTCAATGCTGAGGATCGCGACCACATACGACGCGTCTCCAAGCTATGCGGTCTTCTGCAGTGTGGACCGCGTGGTAAATACTGCCTCCAACAGCCTTCTTGATCGCGTCTGACCATCTCATCGCGTATGTGTATATGTTGTGCGATACTATTTAAAAAACTAACATATCTATCTACTTATCCACTAAATATTTGCATGCCATCACTAAGTAAATGACGAAATCTGTCTTTGCGCTGAATTTTATATGCACTACTACCACATGTACCTACCACATTTTTTTATCCAAATAAATGCTTTTGATTTGATTGAGTAAGGGAAAATATCAAACTGTGAAAAAAGGAACAACACCCAATTTGGTCTAAGCTATTGGAAAATTACTGCTTTTTTCTGGGTGTGAGATCATTACGAAATTTTCAAGATACTAATAAATTATCATCTACTCTAACTAAGAGAAACATTAAGCAAAGAGAAGAAAAATATCATACCGAATATTATTTTCGCCCTCTTTTTCCAAGGCAGTGGCAAGTGGGTAGGTTATAAATGAATATTCCGAGAATTATACCGTAATTACTCGGTAGCTTTATAACGGAACGCCTTCAATAATTCCATTTACCTAGCTCACTATTATACAAATAAGACTTAAGTTTCTGACTTCCAACAAAACGTTTTACCTTTATTTACTTCACTGAATTTTCCAGTGAACTTATTAAATAACTAAAACTCCTGTCTTTTCTAGGGGCTCGACATCTGAGCATCAAGTGAGATTTCCTCGCGTCTCGCCTGCGCTTTGTTCTCGGGTGTCCGCACAAAGCAGGCGCTGCACAAATAATTATGTGCATACAATTATTTCCTAAACGTTCGTTCATAGCTTCTCTCCTTTCAACTTCGTAGCGTGTACTACGCCGTAGCGGCTACGCGGTAGACCGTGCTACGACCTAGTGATATATGCAAATTTTATTGATTTAACCAACATTTAGTCGACTTAATTCATATTCCGAACAATAATAGGGCTCGTGGGACTTATTATTGCGTCACTGTGTTATGACATAAACAATCTGATGGATTAGAAACACTGATAAGGTGAATGTTAAAACGAAATGTATAAAACTGGAAATATATTAACCGCACTTGCAATGGGAACATTAATTTTATGACCAGTAAAGCTATAATTAAGGCCGCTACAGCACTAATACGTGGGAATGACTGTGGGTTTGCAACTATCAACCACTCACTGAAATAGTTAATAGACGTTGAGGCTGTCATTCATGACTTCCGCTTCAACAAACAATAAATTAGTTCGTATTCCCTATGTACTCGTATTTCACTGTGGGATATGAACGTTTTAATAAAACCTATTTCGTACGAACGCGGTCAGGGACCGAGATCACACCTCAAACCGGAAGATCTTTCCTGTTCGCTGAAAGAGCACATAATTTGCTTTGTGCTAACAAAGCTACCAGAATTTTCCTAATTAAAATAAACCTAAATACAAAGGAAATATTTAGCATCAGATGTAACGCCTACGCTTATTGGTCTAAAAATTGCCATCGATATTTTTAAATTAGGAAGCCTTTTGTTTTGAAACAACGCACCGACAAAAAGGAGCACAGTAAAATAAAAAATACAACAGACGATGTATATTTAGTGTAGCCACGACAAGAGCAGAACGCAAAGTTCGGCTTTGCGTTCGGCTCTTGTCGTGGCAACACTTCGTGTCCGAGTTCGCAACAAGTCAATCGTCATCCTAAGGATGCCTCGTTGAGAGGCGAAACACGTGTCGATTTCTTACAGGGTACTCTAACTCTTTAAGAACAGTTAAGCCGATTAAGTTACTAAATATACATCGTCTATTGTATTTTATAATGGATTTCCGCAAAGTCACGCCTGAGTCAATTAACTAAAAAAAATAAAGCTGAGGGCTTCGGTTTTTAAGTTTGACACGTGATTTTTTCTGCTATATTTGAACAAGCGTATTTTTAATTGTTTTCAAACCACATGTGAAAAACCCTTTGACCAGCAGTAGAACCATCACCGACATAATTACTACAAAGGGTATCCTGTGTTAGTATGATTTGTTCGTCGGTTGTACCCGCAACGGTGGTGACATTGACATAGACCACAATTAACTACACCCTCACACTTCGCCTCTTTGGATTGTAAGTGCTGCGGCCGCTGTCACACCGTGAGTCGTACTGAACACTTTGCAGGACGAAAAATCCAATGACAAAATCAGTTTCGGAGTCTCACAAAAAAAGTGTGTGTCTGACAACGCACAATGAAGGAGTCCGTAGTTGGGATGAATTTATTCCGAAAACCAACTTATCATTCAAAGACAAGTTCTCGCATACATTGATTTACGTCACGGTCAATTCTTAAACTGCTGATAAAGTAATTTTGTAATGGCAATTTTTTTTTTTATAAAACTACAAATTTATGATTTTCGAACTTTTTCTTCTTGCCAAATTTCATGATTCTAGGTCAACGGGAAGTTCCATAAAGGTTTTGATTTATTTGCAAGTATCAATATATGTCGTATAAATGGCCATATTTTTCATTGTATTGACTAAGAAGCTTTTTTTGAGCTCCCTAAGACCGTAGACCTACGTATTAGATATTAATTTCAACTTGATACCGGTTCCTGAGAAAAAGGATCTTGACAGACTGACAGACAGTCAGATGGACGAACAATGAAGTGATCCTATAAGGGTTCTGTGTTTCCCTTTTGAGGTACGGACCCTAAAAATATCAATATGTAATTTAGTGTAATGACAGCAAATAAAAAGCAGTCTCCTTGTCAAAAACTGGTATTCAACTGCATTTGGTTAGACTGGCAGCCTACCCCAACATAGTTGGAAAAACGCTAGGCAGATAATAAGGATGGCAGCAAATAAAAACTAAATAAAAGTCTGGTAGTCAAAATGATACCTACATAAGTTTTTTAAGAGGTATATTAAATATACTGTTGACACTACATACATAAGCAAAGTTTATTACTTAACGAGTGAGTAAACTTGCTTTTATTGGTACACTTAAAGTTTATCTTCATATAATTACCAGTTTTATTGCTATTTAGAAACTTAGTCCATAAAATATAACTATGCTCAAATATCAAAGGCCGTTAAACTTTTATAATCACCAGACTAAAGCTGTGCAAATAAGATTTTCCTAAGACACGCTTTATGAATTGTCCAAATTTTACAACCTTACGAAATTTATTAAATGCCCGTACCTAAGTCAACAAATGTTCAATTTGGAAAGCAAAAGACATTAATAACTATTTATTTTGAGCTTGTAGACAGAACGTCGGCGGTAAAACGAATGAATAGAAACATTGTTTAATCTAAAAACAGGCTAAATAAATAATACGATTTGACATTTGTTGGCAAGGTCGCAATTCATTGTTTAATTACGTGATTTAAATCAATGGTTTTAGGTAGTAATAAAAAACCGGCCAAGTGCGAGTCGGACTCGCACATGAAGGGTCCCGTACTACTGTACAATATGTAGCAAAAAACGTGGTTGTGTTTTTCTCCATACAAGAAACGTGTTTTTTTTTCGGCATTTTTGAAAATAAAGTCAAGTAAAAAAGTAAAAGGAAGTCGATTCATGGACTCACTTTAATTTTTTAACTTTAATATTTCAACCGTCCGCCTATGGACCTACGGTTCATGAGAGACAGCCCGCTGACAGACAGACGGACAGCGGAGGCTTAGTAACCGTTGCGTAGGTTCCGTTGGGGACCCTTCGGGTACGGTACCCATAATACGACGTTAATTTATTAAGTAAGCTTAAAAATAAATAAACACCCTCAACTACGCATAGGTACTCGTATTATTTGGTTAAAATAAAATTATTAGAAAATTACTAGAGATATGTTTTCTAGACTTCTATCTACTGCTGAAGTAAGACTTCGTCGTATATATCTCTTGAGCGAAGCTCTTCATCTCATTTTTGACCATCCTTAATTTTTTCGTTTATTCGTTATCACAAATAATAACTTCGACTTTAACTTCGGCTGCCTGTCCACCGGAGCGCAGAGGAGAGGAGAGGAGCGGAGATGTGTCGATATTAACCAATAGAATCTAAACTCCGCTCCAGAGGTGCGATTCTATTGGTTAATTTTGGCACATCTCCGCTCCTCTCCTCTCTAGTCCGCTCCAGTGAACAGGTAACCTTAACGTTCTACTAAATAAAAGTAATTTACGGGGCGAGTTAATTGTTTTGATAAACCTGTAGGCTTTCAGCGCGTCGGTGTGACAGGCGGATTTCTTAAGTCGGGCGTAACTCCAGAGAGCTGTCGGGGGCGCATTGTGCTCGCGTATTAACGACGAACGCACAAAAGACCACGCTCGTATATCAAACTAACGTCACTCCAATGTCTTCCTTCCTCACTGTTACAGTTCCCGGGCCGCAAGAAATGGCCCTCCTTTTTTTATTGAGCATTTAGTAGACTGAAATTATGGCACGTAAAATTCATGCCGTGCGGGAATCGACTCAACTGAACGCAGGCCCAATTTTGTCTGCTGCCTATATAAAAGCTTTCGTTTACAAGTGATATATTTCTTTCGCGATTGTTCTGAAGGTATTATTCGACGATCGGGCCAAATGTTCCCATTTTTTGCTCCCATATTTCATGAAGCGGCATATTGATGTCATTGACTTTCGTATAATCAGTTTTGGTCGTCTTACGCAAATTTTTCGTCTAGACAGCTAAAAGGATTTTGATGAATGATCAGTAAGATAAGCGCGACAATAAATCACATTAGTGTCACCGTAGATGCCTATAAGTTAAACAATTTTGTCAAAAAGACAACAAAAGCGCAATTGTTATCCGTCGAGTCTGGAAATATTTATTTTCCCCCGGGCGAGAAAGTTCGCTCTAACTTCGCTAATGACTTCTTTCTGAAGTTCCAACTTTCCTGGTAGCTGCTTGAAAGGTTTTTGCTATCTATTTAAACAATAGTCGGGGTCCTTTATTATCGCCAAATTTTCCGGTGGGCTTTTAGTTGATATAATCATTATTTTAGTTCAAACAATTTAGGGTTTTCTAATTCAAACGTTATCGAAGCAACATCTTAACTTTATCAAACGAGTTAGATGTATTATTTACTGAAGTTTCTGTAAAGTCAAGTTCTCTTCCTTTTAATTGGTTATCTTGGAAATAATATCAATAAGCTTATATTATAAAAGGGCTTAATTAAGCCAGTTTGTGAGAAACCAAACTGTTTTACGTAAATATTAACGCGTAGGATTAATGTTTTATTTAATCAACGTAGCAATTTGCAGCATTTTCTTGTTGATAGTACCTATATTGTTTGATGTTAACTGTAGAATAGAAAAAGACTGGTGGTATACGGGCCCCGCGTCGGGCGCCATTGTGCGCAGTATTATCGGCATAACTCACAAAGGGGCACAAAAGGCGGTTTATCAAACCACGTCTCACTAGATATCTCAGTGTATACTTGGCGAACTACAAACTTGGCCTACTGGCCCGGCCCGTATACCAGTAGTTAGGCTACCACCTGTATTTTCTATGAATAGAATTAACTTTCGTGTTTAACCTAAGTTTTACTCAAGTTACAGAGCGATAATAAGTCTTTGAAGATAAGCACTAACTGAACTAGAATTAATTATAGGCCTCTATGGTGGTTGATCGTGCTTATTCTGATTGAAATTACAGTTGTACAAGATCCAACTTATCGTGTTTCACTGTAGTTGAAGTTGCCAACTGTTCCATTTCACAGCATTGAATAATAGAAGTAGGTACTTCTATAATGCTTTGGATAGCTGAGATATTATTATATTCACTAGCGATTCGCCCCTGCTTCGTACGGTTTTTAGTACTTAACAAAATATCGAGATTTTTATCTATACTAATATTATAAAGCTGAAGAGGTTGTTTGTTTGTTTACTTGAACGCGCTTATCTCAGGAACTACTGGCACGATTTAAAAAATTATTTCAGTGTTAGATAGTCCATTTATCGAGAAAGGCTATAGGCTATATAACATCACGCTAAGAGCAATAGGAGCGGAGCACCAACGAAGAATGTTTCAAAATCGGGGTTTTCTTTTTCCTTTTGAGAGCTTCCGCTGCGTGTGCTGCGTAAACGGTTAAAGTTTCGCAAAAATCATGTATGACAGAATTATTTCTCTTTAAAAGTTCTAAAAAAAAGTCCGTGACAGCATATATCTATCTTTTAAGGTTGGCTCACTATAACCTTTTTTATGCTAAACAAATTTGTTCTAAAATAATGCATTATTTGTGATGGTGTTTTTATAAACATAATATTAATCCTTATCCAAATAAATACGTTATTCATCACAAGTATTTCATTTAAAACAAAATTGGTCTTTACATCATTCGATTTCAATGAATATCTTAGGAGATATCGCAGTTTTAAAATAACTTCGCAGCAAAATAATGATCAAGTACTACGCGCGCGTTTATGATGGCAATAGGAGTAGTGGTGGCCCAAGGTGTCGGCCCTGACTTACGAGTTGTAGGTCGTGGGTTCGAACCCCAGCAGGCGCTTTACTTTGTGTAAATAATTTCATCACCACTGCTCTCAAAACGGTGAAGGAAAACATCGTGAGGAAACCGGCATGTCTTACCCGCACTGGGCCCGCGTGGTGGATTACGGCCCACTCCCTCTCGTAGAGAGGGCCTGTGTCCCAGCAGCGGGAACAGTAGGTAATAGGCTGATTATGTATGTTATGTAAGGCAGTCATGAAGGGGAAGGGCGGTGGCCCCAGTTAGCCCTGCGAAATACCATGCCGCGCGGCTCATACGCGTGGTTGGCTGAGTCAGCTCCTTAGGCTGGTTTTCCTCTCACGCTGACCGTCGTCGGCGCTGATAAGACAATGTATACAACGTGAAATTTGAATCACAGTTTTGCTAGAACAAACGTTGTTCAGACCATGGTCTACTATTATTCTATAGCATCCAATATGTTATTAAAACAAACTAAACTAGGCTTTCTCAAATAAGTCTTATGTTGCTCAAACGTGTTCAAACATTAACCGTAACATCTAAGGACTCATCGCGGTAGCAATATGACATTCAAAAGAGTTATGAGGGGTCCACGTGGACTACAAGGATGTCCGGCCAATGCGGGCCGAAATTTTTATAAATAAATCAGTCTTTTTTGTGTTTTTTTTTAAATAACATTGACGTTTTTTTTTTAATTGATTGTTATAGAATGGTAGTAGACCATGGTCTGAACAACGTTTGTTCTAGCAAAACTGTGATTCAAATTTCACGTTGTATAAGTTTAGTATTCTTAGGAACGGTTGTGCTTAGCGAACTACTTTTTAAATTTGTTTTTCCAAAATATCATCGTATAATACTTTTTAGATGAATAAGTTTGTAATTGGTCAAAGTCAAAGTTTTGTATTAGTTTAGTTATTTTTGTTAATTTCTTTATCTAAATAGATACATTATTTGGTTTTGTAGTATTTAACTTTCTTTAGGGTATTGTTTTTGTAGTTTTTTAGGGTAATTCAGTCGCGGGTTAAAGTTAGCGTTAGCCCAAAGTAACTATTCCACGCGGACGAAGTCGCGGGCAGAAGCTAGTATTATATATATCGGAAATACGTTACTGAGATGACTAATCGGGATGCCAGCGCCACCTAGCGGCGCTCGACAGAGTCTACAACATAACGCTCGGACCAGTTCGAGTTAAGCAGAGTTCATCAGTGGCGGTCAAGCAGTGAACACGTGTAGAAACTATCGCACATTCCGAATAATTGTGTCGTGAACCTACATTGTGATTAATTTGATAGTAAATTATAATTTGATCTGAACTGTAAACAGTTTTTCTATTGCGCAATAACCAACACTACCCACAGTACGCCCACAATAGTTAAAATATGTCTGATAATAACGAAAGAGACTTATACCCTCCTCCATTATATAGATTACTGTTAGCCTGGACCATCCCACCACTGGGCAAAGGCCTCATGACTTACAGTGTTTGCGATCCAGTGCTAATTTGGACCACTGGTCGCATATACAATGTCGCCCATGCGCATGTGACCGCCCGTAATTTTCTGAAAATTCATGAAAAAATATCGAAAATAAACTTCAAAAGGGGGGGTCTATCTATAACATTTTTCACTAGTTTTTTTTAAATAAATACACAATTTTTTACCGAAAAAATGACTTCGATTCCGTTTTTTTTTTTCGTAGTCGATAATTTTTTGTAAAAATTTTAATTAACCTGTTAAAATAACTCATAAGCTTTTGGAAATAATAAACAGAATCCAAATCGACCCATAAACTTCGGAGATGTGTCAAAAAACAGAAAGCAAATCTTTAAAAAATTAAAAATTGAATAACATGAAAAATGTTATAGATAGACCCCCCCTTTTGAAGTTTATTTTCGATATTTTTTCATGAATATTCAGAAAATTACGGGCGGTCACATGCGCATGGGCGACATTGTATATTATATTGATAAGTTTAATATTAATGTATTTACACACAAACCTTCCGTAATACATTTAAAAAATGATGGAGAAAACCGCATTAAAATCCGATTCGTACGAGTAGTTTAGTAGAATATGGGTTACACTGACAGTGATTTTAATTTACAGCGCGTCCAACTTATCTGTGCAGGCGAATTTGTCATGCTGTTGCATTTTTCCTTGACAAGTAGCGCCCCCGCGAACTGCACACTTAAGCTGTTCATGCTGTAAAACATGTATAGATGAAGAGATAAACGTAACTCAACTCAAACTCAAAGTATTTATTTCAATGAAACCATTTACAGGCACTTTTGAATTGTCACGGAGTCGGTCTGTCAGAAATATGAATCTAGTTGCCCCTTCCAAAGCGTAGTAGGTATCTATGGAGAAGAACGGGCAAGAAACTCCACGGAGATACGCAGGAGAACTAAGGAACTAAGGGAAATGATGATGATGAGAGACAGATTATGATAACTGAATATAATAGAATATTGTTTATTGTTGTAAGTATATTAGTAGTAGGTTAACATTTATAAAATGTTAATCATAATTATAAACCAGCCAAGGGCAAGTCGGACTTGCACACGAAGCATCACATGCCGTAAAGATCGAGTAAGAAAACGTTTCTTCGGGAAACTTTAATTAATTTTTATTATTTGTTGATACAGCGGCAATAAAATACACAATCTGTCAAAATTTCAACTGTATATGTCTACTATTACGGTTCATGAGATACAGCCCGCTGACAGACAGACGGATGTACAGACAGCGGAGGCTTAGTAATAGGGTTCCATTTGGCACCGTTTAAGTACGGAACCCTAAAAAGTATCTCATAAGCAACCACGCCCGTTAATATACTACTTCAATTAGGCCACTTTTCTAATAAACCTTGCATAGTACAGTTTCATACAGTCTTCATCGTCAACAATTTTTACATAACATAACATAATCAGCCTATTAATAATCCCACTGCTGGGACAACTGCTGTAATCTACCACGCGTGCCCAGTGTGGGTTGGTAGATGTTACATGTCTTCGAATTTTTGTTTCCTCACGATGTTTCCTTTCACCGTTTTGAGAGCAGTGGTGATGAAATTATTTACACAAAGTTAAGCGCCTGCTTGGGAACCCACGACCTACAACTCGAAAGTCTTGGCCGATACTACTGGGCCACCACTACTCTCAACAATTGTTTAAATTCAATTAATTAAATAACTTTCATTTATTTCATTACTTCAACTCGATATAGCGCTTGATTGGTTTCCTTGGTAGTGACAATTGTGGAACTGGTGCGTATCGACTCCTTTGTGTACCTAATAATATTTCTGATGTATTCGAATCAATACAGTGTTTTGATGAACACCTTCCTACTATTAGTAGTAACATCTTATGATTTAGTGCTAGTTTAAATCTTAACGGAACTTTTTTTTTTTTTATGAGACGGGAGGCAACTCACTCGCCTCATGTAAATAAAAATGTTAGTTTTAAGTATCGAATTACGCGCGACTCAAAATGGCCACCCCGCGCCACAGAAGCATCGTAGACCATGCTTGCCTTGTACGCATGTTCGGGGCCGCCTTTTTGTCGCGCGCTCGCTAGCCGACGAGTCAGTATAACATCTCAAATCTCAACTTGGTATAGTTACCGGCACGTAAGTTGGCAACGATTTTCGTAGTGCGGGATGTTCGCGCACGTACCATTTCATACATTTTTACATGCGCGTACTTCCCCCACTACCCCAAAACCTTGCCAAGTTACATGCCGGCGATTGTAATAAGCAACATTAACATTTAAGCTCCCAGAAATATGTAAAGTTATAAGGGTCAAGCCCCGCGGTTTGACATTGACGCGCGCAAAACGTCACTTTCGACATTTTTCAGAATTTTTCGGTGTTATCTGTTATTTTTTGGTAATTTTACTTCTTAAGGTAATTGCCAGTCACCGTTACCAATTGGTAACGGTAGGGCTTTATCGGAGGAGCGGGGCCTCGTCAAGGTCGTTTCTGATGGCCAACTCTAGCACCGCGCGCGCTCATTGGTCAAATCAAATAGCGCGCGCTTCCCCGTCTTCCTGTTACACACTTCCGTCCGTTTTCACGAAATCACTCCCACAGATTGCAGGAAAGCGAGAGGAAAGATGTTACACATGAAAAATTTATTTATAGTAAAGTTTGAATAAACATAAAACTTTACATAATATACACGTCTTTCACAAAATTGTAATCCCAATGTTTCATGTAATAATACCTACCTGTATCAAACTTTAAATTCAAAACATTTTATGTTTAAAAAATAATGTAGAGATGAACGTTGAAACAGATTCCCATTAAGTATTTTGCGTATAACTTTGATTACTGACGTCAGAACGATACCGGTAGCTCTTTGAAACTCGATCCTTCAGATATTTCATTGATATTTCCATTAAAATTCATCCCAATACGTCTGATAATGACAGCGTCTTTAATATCAGACTTTCATGAAATTCCCTTATTAGTATTACAGTCTATCGAGCTTTTTAATTGGTTTGCAAGTTTGATGCCGAAGTCTAATTGTATTGCATAATTAAGATGCAGAACCGAGTTGCGAAGGCGACGAAATCGCTCTGTGAATACTTCAAACGGAGCTTAATTAGTGTTTCAAGAAGAAGTTAATGAGCTGAATCGACGAGTCACACCGCGAGCGTCCCTATTCCGAATTCGAATAGAATAGAGTATGCTTTTAAAAATAAACCGAATACTTTCGTGACATTAGGGAAACTTTTGTTTTTTATTGGAATAGATTACGACACAACTGTCATTTGTTTAGCGACCGTATTTCATTTGACATTCCTTTTTCAAATATTTCTGTGTTGGTTTCGTAGTTATCTGTGTGCATTCTTTCCTAGTTTTGTTGCATATTGTTTAGTTGTGCATAGCCATTATTTTGAATGGTATTTGTGATGCATAACTTACAAGTCTATAATGGGAACAAGAATATCTTAAATTATTCTCTACATGTATTGAAGTGACTATGTTTTGAGAAGTAAGACTCTACGGGATGGAACACTTGAACGGTTTGAACACCCAAATGCACTTCTAGCTCGGTATAATGAGCGAGAGGTGTTCTGCTTTCCTCTTCTTTCTGTTCGAGCTTACTGGATAATTATTGTTGATACAGTCATTAATGTGCGACGACATTAGTATTACTGCTCATGAAGATTCGTAATTACTGTCGCTATTTTCTTAGTGCATGTTTGCGATGTTTGAGAGGTCTTACTCGGTATGGGAATTGTTTACCGATATAATAATATTGTCTTTACAAATAATTAATATATCGATCATAAATGACCTTGATCCTTGGTTGAATGAAAATAATCAGAATGAAGCAGGTTAAACAATAACCAAATCCCTGAGGGCATTTTATAAATAACTGCCAACTGACAAAAACTCGCATAACCAACTCCTCCCACATAATATCAAGTTAAAACAGCTTGTAGGTAACAGAAAAACATAATAAAACGTAAAAAAATAAATTCACTTGTTCTTGCAACAACAGTGACTTAAATGAAAACCCAAGATTGGTGACGGAAAGAAAATGTAGAAGATGCCAAGGCCATTAAAGGATTTATCGAAGTAGGTATGAAAAAAACTTTATTGATAAAAAATTTAAGTTACCAAAATAATATTAACACTGGAAACTCTGTTACAGATCAATGTTCATCTGCCTTCGTTATTAACAACTACTTTTTATATAGATTTAAAAAAAATGTGCTTTTATATAAAATACACGTTCCAAAAAGAACTTACGTGAATAGTTACTAATAATTTTGTAAAATTAACCATAACTACTGAAATAATTAACCTCGTGATTTCGACGACTCATAAATCACGGTAAACGTTAATATGAGTTAATTCCTGCGATATTGAGACTCAATCCATCACCTACCAATACCGATTAAAATGTCGATCTACCTCCAATTTGAATTAGCCGAACTGTTGATTACCTGCGAATCTACTGTTTGCGCAGTCAGACTTGATTTCACGGCTTTGGATATTATTTTGAGACGCAATTCGAACACAAATGCAGTTATTGCTCATTTATAAACATTCAAGAAATAATTACTAAATGCTCTCATCGGCTATATAGTTAACGAAATATTTTGTTAGTAAGAGAACTTATTTATCATATTTGTTTTCTGATACAGATTAATTTCGCGACCCTCCCTATGTGAAGAGTGTTCGCTATAAGTAACTGATAATAAAATGAAACCGAAACGACCATCCGCATTATTAAATTCTAGTTGAATTAGAAAGGGGGTGACTACCGAAATGACGACTAATAGAGAATGAAGGCTTCGCAGACAGGCGCTACGAGTCACCGGTAGAACAATAGGGATAGTGACAATTTTTTTATCCTTCAGGTAGATTATAAAAAAATAGGATTTTTTTTCTTTTTTTACGTAATCAAAAGATTACGGCAATACATTGAGTTAAAATGTGGCATGACGTCACTCCCCGGTAGATTTTATACTGACGTAGCGAGCCCTCACTCCCCAACTTTAATGCGTTATAACTAAACCATTTTTATTAAATATTTTTAAAAATACATGTCTTTTTTTTATTATCTGAATGACGGACGAAATAGTTTCTTTATCCCAGTCAACATATTATTTATATTTACCATATTTCCGTTTAGTTTTCGTAGAAATTGATCCACCAGAGTTTCGTCGCGCCTGACTGCGAGAGCCTTTACGGAAGAAAAATACATGTTGCGCCGACAAAATGGAATATGGGCAGAAGAATGATGATAGTTGAATTAGAAAGAAGTACCTATAATAATGATAAAGGAAAAGATTCGTATGTTTGTACAGTATTTTTTCAAAAAGTCAAGTATAATAATTATACATTACTACCTAAGCAGTACTGCAGCCTACACGACCCGTAATTCACACACAATACTGTCAACACTTCCCCGACATTCAAACAAAGCATACCTACGCAAAGCTGAGCTTAATAGGACACACACAGAATTGACAAAACCCTGTCAAAAAGCACAGTAAAGTTGGTACAGTCAAACAAAGAGATAAGTAGACAGGCAGCTAACAAGCAACCAATTTTATAATTTTTTTTATTGTATTGAGAAGTCAGTATTTTATCAACATCCTCTTATCCTCATACCAATTCATTTGGGGCCGGTGCAGCATATCTGCTTCATCCTTACATCTCTATATGTCGTCATCTCAGTAGTCACCCTCTTTCTAGTCATCATACCGAAGTCAAATCTTATAAACCACACTTTTAAAGGTTCAAGCACACACGCTAGTCACGTCAACGTCAAGTCACCGATCACTCACGTCAATTTTAGGGACGTGTGTAAACAGATCAACAGGCAGTTAGTCAGGCATAGTCACTCAATTTTTTTTTTTAATCCATGTTACATTCGCAGAAAGTTCTGACTTGCCAGTGACGCGACGTCGACTGAGACGCGCCGGTAGTGACAAGACTGATGTGTGTAGCCAACGTCCTATAATTTCTACCTAATTATATTTTTTTACGCGACAGATCAGTACTTGACGTTGACGTGACTGACGTGTGTGCATAAACCTTAAATGTAAAGATATATATAAATCTTAACGGTCTTATTCATAACAAGTTATCGAACATCTAAACACTTGCTAAAGTCTGGTTTACAAAAAATGGTATTCATAAACGCATTTTAGCACCAAAACGTTCTATAGACCTACTATAAAGTTATAGAAGCCAGAACCCTACTTTAACAGTACTATAAGGAAAAAATGGCAGACTCAACAGCAGCTGATTACTAGAAAACGACATTTGACGTACAAATCTAACCTGTGTGTCTACTGTCTACAAAATGTCAGTTTTGTAAACAATCGTACATGTTTAATTTATTTTGCATTTCTGTTTAACTAATTTAGTTTATTATTATATAAAATGCAAGCTTTGCAAAGCTTGGATACTATTGAAAGAATTGTACGTCTTGAGAACCGTCCGCTTCGAAGAAAGGTTTACAGAAATAAAAGTGATCCATTTTCTTTGGACGACGACGATTGGAAGCATTGTCCTTATTAAATCTACAGCGACTTTCATAATTAACCTTGTTCGTGAGAGGATCTTATGTTAGAGGCATATCTCTTCACTCCTATTTTAACGCCTCAAAATAGAAGCGGGAAAACATATCACGAAGCACTGCAACAACATAATACTGTGGCACGCTGCTTTGGTGTGTGAAAAAAACGCTTTCAATGCCTTTTACATGAACACTAGGAAATGTGAAAACAACCATAGTAGCAGTATACTTCACAACATTGCAGTTCACCATGGAGACATGCAGTTAGAGGGTAGTAATATCAATGAATATCATACAAGTGAAGTAATTCAAGAAGTTGCAAGGGGAAACGCAAATGCTAATGCTATTTTACAAACTTTTATAAGAAGACATTTTAGCGAGTAGTTAATTAATAAAAAAACTTGTTTAATATATCAGTTTAATTTATTTTGTAATACTCTAATTTGATGTTTCGATTTTTTCTTAGAACAAAAATTTTTCTTTTTCGTTTGCCCTCTGTGCCTCATGTAATTCTTTTCTGCAGGCTGTTTCAGTTTCTGCTATTTGTAGCAGCGCCATCCTTACCATTCTAACCTGAAATACAAAATGAATGTAATAGTTTGTTTGTAAATTATAGTTATTACCAAATTAATTAAATCAGTAGGGGCATAAGAATAACTAATATTACGAGTCCTTAATAGATATTCTTAGGGCCGCGGGTTTTTGTTACTATGAGTTTTGTAACAAAATTCTTGACATGCTTAGTTAGGAAATATGTAACGTAAAAGATAGGTACCTAATTCGTAAACCATGCCAGGCCGCCACTTTTTTCGCGTTGGTGTTTGCGTCCGTATTTTGATTTTCCATTAAGGAGACCCTCTCCTGACTAATTCTTTCAAAACAATCTAAGGAACAGAAGCAAAAGCAAGCATGTAAGTATGAGAATGTTTACAAAACAAAACTTACTTTGAATTTGTTCTAGCTGTAATGGTACAAACCTTATCCTCCTCCAACCAAGTTTCACTTCTTTACCTTTTATTGGAACTAGTCTACGGTATTGATTCCATTTGTTTATTTAGTACATGCATGTAATTATTCAAAAAATTTCGTCGCTTCAATACCAAATTCATTGACAAATACGTGTTTTGAAAGACGCGCCGTGTCAAAAGAGTCGAAACTGTAGACAATAAAATAGTTTACAGTACGTAATAATGTCTATGGTCACAATTTTTTGGTGCGCAGACAGACATTCTCGTTTGACGACTCGATGTGTTGGTCAATTTGTTGGACGACTTCATTAAAATGGCAATATTTTGATTTATAACGACATATTAGTAATAGAAGGTTTATGAAACGTTTATGAATACAAAATGTTATCGAAGGTTTTATAGGCTTATCAAGCATTTTAACTAAGTAATGTCTAAAACCTTCGATAAGGTTTTTTTATGAATAAGACCGTAAGCTTAAAAAGTTATGACGTGCATAATATTTTGGCGTCTATACCTACCTCACTCTTTCGCTGACTGTACTACAGGCAGGCAGAAATACCAGGGAGCCATAAACGAGTGCTGAATAAAAATTAATTCCCCAAGGGCGGACATACAAATAGCCCTGATAAAATTTATAACTGTGAACGTGACGGCTCTCGACTCCGTGCACGGTATAATTTTGTACACATAGCCCCGGAATGTGCTCGCCAATGGATAATATTATGGTAAATGGTCCATTAACTCTTAGGCTGTGTGGGCAAACAGCTAGGTTTTTGGGTGGCGCGGGCGCGTATGTATCTAGCAACTGAGATTATTTAAAATTAAAATAAACATTTGTGCGATTTCATTAATTTCGGACTGTTGCCTGCTATTGATACTGTATCAATCAAAAACGAAATTAAAGTTTACTCATTTATTCATTAGTATTTATCCCTGTCATGAACTCATGACCTAATTACAATAGTTTCGGCTAAAAATAACGTGAAAAAACAACTGTACCTATGTTTATTTAAAGACTAATTTTAGGCCAATTAATTGGTTTGAATCCTCACTAATTTTATAAATGCGAAAGTGATTTTGTTTGTTTCGCTTTCACGCTAAAACGGTTGAACGGATTTGGATGAAATTTGGCACATAGGTAGACCATGACCTAGGTTAGGATATTGAATACTTTTTATTCCGATAATCCCATGGTATCGAGACTTATGCGGGTGAAGCCGCGGGATGTAGCTAGTAGATTATAATAGTGGCAACATTAGGTTAGATTAAAAAAGAAATATCGTTTATTCGAAATAGACAAGAAATAACTCCACAAATATTTGTGACTCGGAGCTCGAAAAGACGGCGTGGGCGCTGCAACAATCTCCATAATTTCCAATCACATACTTGACAAGAAATATTGATTAGAAATACCAAGGATTTTCTGACGTGGTTTAAAACAGTGTTAGAGCCAGTTTTTATAATAAGAACCTATAACAAAACTGACAACTTAGCCCGGTACAAAGTTGAACTTTACACTCTAGTCGGAATAAAGTTCAAAATACAAAAACTGACTCGACGGTTTAAGCCCAGGCTACTTACCAGGCCCAGGCAACTTAGATTTCGTTTTGTAAATATGTATAGCATTTACAAATGCTTCCCATCTTTTTTATTTCATACCAGTTAAATATCACTCACGTTTTCTCATCAACCTGTGCATGCGCAATATGTAGCGAACACGATTGACACTGAACACAAGAACGTATACAAACTTTTAGAAATCATTCAGACCACCAAAATAAGAACAATGGTAAAAACAATATTAGATAAACATATTAGATACTTACAAGAATAATAAATCAGCCAACGAAAATACACTAAAAATTTTGGTTACCCAATGCCATTTATTATTTTAGGTCAAAATAAAATCACTTTAATCAGTGTATTTTTGCTTGGATATCTTTGGTTAGACGTACTGAACGCTGTGTTAAAATTTGTCCTTCTATTTTAATGGGACCTTGTTTTACAAAACTTAGTTTACTTAAACTCTATAATAAATTAATGCTTAAATAATTTTAATTAATGCTACTTCAACCTTCTTTGAGATACTTCATTAAAATGTGCTTAATAAGAGGTTAAAGTTCAACTTAATGTACCTTTGAGCATGAAAACATCTCCTTTTTGAAGTCGATCAAGTACAGTTACATACACAACTCATTTCGACGAACACATTTAATTAAGTCGTCACTGAAACGCTTGTTTATGGTGCTTTAATTACATGCCATGGAAATAAATACTCGGGACGCATAGTTAATTAATGTACGCACCTGCCTACTGCGTACTGATCAGATTTTGAGGAAATAATCCTTATAATTACGAAATCGCGAATTACTCCATCTCCACCAATTTTGTTCTGCCTGAATTTGTTCGTAGAAGATGGCTGACTTTGTGCTCATGCATCAACTTGACTACTTTTACGTTTTCAACATCAAACTCAAAGCATTTATTTCAATTACGCCATATACAGGCACTTTTGAATTGTCAAGGAGTCGGTCAGTCAGAAATATGAAGCTAGTTGCCCATTCCAAAGCCTAGTAGGTACCTATGGAGAAGAACGGGCAAGAAACTCCTACATCAAGCTGTCTACCTTTTTTTCAACTATGTTGGGGTCGGCTTCCAGTCGCACCTATCTTATATAGAGCGACCGGCCTATACTCTTGGTAAGGTTGATTGTCAGACTTATTTAAGCTCCTGACTACCTGTAACGACTGTCAAAGATTTCGGTTTAAAGACATTTATTTCTCAAAGAACAAATTACAGTTCACTTAAAGAGAAACTTAACTAAAATAGCTATAGGTTGTAGTTTACATTGCGACGCCATCCAAGAAATTGAACACCATAGTTGCATTTATACAGTATAGCAAGTATGTTTACTTAAGTCTAAATAAGATACAAAATAGTTCAAGCTAAGCTTGTGTCTAATATACCTAAAGAACAAAATTTTTGTGTCTAATATAATAATCCCTTAAGCCTTTTTTAAATGTTGGTATGCTTGTACACTCTCTGACTTTTTAGGTAGTTTGTTGTACAAGCGGACCCCCTCATACTGTATAGTTTTCCTGCCGTACAGGGTTCTCACTCTTGGTACTTTTAGGTTGTCTTGATTACGGGTATTATTTCTATGAGTCTTTTGCGTAAATGAAATATTTGTGTGTATGTTGGTCTTAAGGATCTTTCGGATAGTCATGCATGTATGGTATGTATACAATTGTTGTACGTTAAATAATTTTGTTTTTTTGTAGAGTAATTCTGTAGGAGTATAGTAGTCATAATTGAAGAGGACTTTGATGATTTAATTCTGTGTTCTTTTAGGTGTTGTTGATATGTTTTTGCAGCTTGTCCCATATTTGGATCAAATATTCCAGATGTGGCTTAACTAGCGTGTTGTAAATAGTATGTCTTAGCTTGTAGGGTAGGTACGCATTTTGCAATGTTACGTATGGCTCCGGTTAGTGGGAGTATTCGAGATCTTTCGTAGTCAATGTGTGCTCTGAATGACAACTTACTGTCCACAATTAGGCCCAAATACTTTTCATGCATTGATTTTCGTAACGGTTGGTTACTTATTGTAAGATTTGGAAGTGATGGTATTATTTTGCGAATGACAGCCGGGAGAAATGGCTTAACGTGCTTTCCGAGACACCAAGGGGTCTCTATATGTACCTAGTATGTGTTCAAGTTTATGTTTTCAACATCAAGATTGAAAATTGTTTAAAGACATAAAGCCGAGTTCTTTAACGAAATTTAATGTTCAAGTCCGTAGTCGACTGCAGGCAGCAGCAGCAGGCGACATGTCGTTGCGACACTACTGGTTTCTATGTATTTGTATGAAATTCCTTCTGCTGCAAGCGACACGGTCAGCCTGCAGTCGGCTACGGACTTTTACCTTAACACGTTCAGTGCGGTAGCTCTCCTGGAGGGTTCACCTAGTCGCATATGGGATGCCGGTAGCCCCCGCGGAGGTCTCATTTTAAATGTAGGTTTTTCTTAGCGAATACAGCATTATAAACCGTGAAAATAAAATCTGATGCATATTTTAATAAGAATTATTAGTATAAGCGGTGGTTTTTAAATCCAAGTATTTTAATTTGTTTTTTATTTTTTGTTCACTGTTACTAATATTCACAAAAAAATTAAAAGGTTGGAAACTACGTATAGCTACAAGACCCCTTGAAAGTACTTCCTTCCCCCTAGTTTACTTCGTTTTACAGTATTTTATAACACGGTTTTAAACCTAATGCCGTTGACCGTCTGCTATGGTTAAGTTTAGCTCAAACGTAATGCCGGCAACCCTCCCGGAGGGTTGGGCATGGTGTATGAGTTCTATGAAAATGGGTGGAGTCGAAAGCGTTAAGACACAGTCTATTCCATGAGGTTTTATATAGCAACAGCAAGACGTAGACAATCAATTTCCTTTAAAAGTCAAGTATCATTCCAGAAACGAAGGTCAGCCCTTGAAAGCACAAATTCCATCATAACACACAGGTTCTAGTACCTGCGTACGTGAGTCTAGTACCTAGTAACAGATTATTAGAAAATCTCTTGACCCAGACGTCCTCAAGTAATACCTGGCTGGTGTTCTGAAGGTTGATATGAAATCCAATAAATTGTCTATAGATTTTTAGGAGCCACTGACGCGAGATAAAAGAATGTCAGATTTGGAGAAGACGCTGATAGTGCGTGTTTTAGAAAAGTGTAAGTAAGTCACGATTCTGTTGACATAATGTATTTTTAAAATAATATTATGTCGTCTAAGCGCCAAAAGACGAGCAAAGAGCTGCAAATCATATTAACTTGAAAATCAATCTTTTTTTGTTTTACATTTTTTTATTACCGCCTCTGTGGTCTAGTGGTTAAGCCACCTGTCTCAGACCCAGAGGTCCCGGGTTCGATTCCCAGTGGGAGCAAAAAATTCTGCTCGGTTTGGTTGGTGGTAGGGCTTTTTCTAAGTCCGCCGACTAGCTACCACCATCTTATCTAAGTCTGTCGCCATAACAACAAATGTTAACAGCATTGTTGTGTTTCGGCAGTTAGAGATAAGATAGCCAGTTCCTCTGTGGTTGAGGATTCCGGGTGAAGCTCGCTTCCACCTTCGGCCTGATCATCACTTACCATCAGGTGGGATACAGGCCAAGAGCTTCCCCGTTGGGGGTAAAAAAGTGAGTTAATTTAGTACCTAGTGTAAATAGTTGTAATAATAATTTGTTTTAATAATTATAATATTAGTGCCTTAATAATTGACAGCTCTGTTCAGGATATATGTGATTTTTACTTTAAGTATTTCCAATTTAAGACTCAGATGTATGCCAGCGACCATGAGTGGTTAGCTTGCAAGTTCTGAACTGAGCTCACGCAACGCGTCGTACATCCAGCCTGTAATAGGACTCGCCCATCCAGGACAGCTGTCCGAAATTAGACGCATTATTAATTTATTATACATAAAACAAAAGGTATTTTAATAAAGCACGTACGTATATACTAAAAGAATTGCATTATCTTTAAAATGGTGAAGGCTTCAGAAAAATACGCGTGATAGATTTTGCGTGATTCTCAGTTTTTTATCCGCGTTAGACATAACTTTACAAATTAATTTCACTATGTAATATAAACATAATCTAAAATACTCATATATTAAGTTATAAAAAAAATGCTCAATTTAATATATATTTTTTCTAAGTATAAAATTATTAAAAGTCTGTTATCCTCGCCTTAACCAGCTGCAGTAGCAGAATATCAAGTCAATCCTTGAAGGACCGTCTGCCCCAACTCAATTACCGGGCAATACGTACTACTGATGCCCGGAGAACACGGTGGAGCATACGGTGGAGGTCTGCCCGGCTTGGGCGGAGCACCGCCGTGTCCTCGTGGGGGCGATCGGCGGCAGTGACCTCTCGCGTCCGGCCCTGGTCCAGGCCATGGTGCGGAGCGAGAGGGCATGGCAAGCCGTCACCTCCTTCTGCGAAGCAGTAATGCTCGCGAAGGAGGAGGCGTAGCGCGAGAGGGAGAGGCAAATGCCTCGCCCTAGCAGCCCTAGTCGCCGCCGCCGAAGGAGACGCCCCTGGCGTCGGAAATTGGAAACAGATTTCCGGCCACCGTAGGCGCGGGCTTGCGGACGGAGAGCAACGGGCAGCTCGCCGTCTGATAAGGACCAGGTCCGGGTCGACGGCGCGTCGTATTCCACGCGAGCCTCAAAGAGATGTCAGCAAAACGGGGTCCGCTAGGGCCGATGCCTACCGGGGTTGTGGGTAGTTCTAAGGGGAAAACGTGGCCCCTGGCAAGGCAAGGGAAGGAACACGGGTGGGTTTTAGTCAGTAAGAGTCTGACACGCGCTTCCGCTCCGCCCAGAGCGGGAGAAGTCATATGATGATTTCTCACCCAAAAAAAAAATGTACTACTGATAGACCGTTTTTGTCGAGCAGAATTAAGAACACGTCTGCCTAGCAGTAACTAACATTATAACCAGTACGTAATAAACATTTATATGAACATTGAACCCGCATGTCTATGAAATAAAATCACTAATTCGTTATCGGGCTAGGCGGCAGGCGACGGCTGACAAAGCGCGGGTACCTGTAAACATTGCCGCAACGTTTTTCAGATGTCACACTCCCCCGCCTCACCCCCGTCTAGTACACAGTATGTATTTTTTAATTAAAGGTACTAATTGGTTTCTATAATCCTTTCTACTTTTATATAACATTATAAATGTGAAAGTTTGTATGTTTGGATGTTTGTTATTCAATCACGCAAAAACGGCTGAACTGATTCGAATGAAATTTGGCACACAGATAATAATTTATAACCTGGAGATACGTAGGATACTTTTTATGTCGGGTAGTACGTTCCCATGGGATAAATTTCGACCTCCACGGGGGCGAAGCCGCGGGCGAAAGCTATTATTAAATAATTATGTAAGTTGAAGTAATTTTATTGTTTCATGTGCATATAATGTTGAGTAATGTAAATTATTTGCATACTATTGTATAGAATCAAGTTGTTTTTCTAACTGAACAGACAGCTGTGCTGCTGGGGAGTTTGTTGCGCCACTTCTTCTCTCCAGCAAAAGCACTAGGAAGTGGTGAAGGGCGGGCGTTTTTGGGGGACTGTCTTATGTAATTTTGACGTTCGAAAAGTGCTGATTCTCAGCCTAATTTGAATAAATGACTTTTGAATTTTGAATTTTTGAATTTGAATGAGTTACTTATGAGTAATGATTCATTCGTTTGAAACAGAAATTGATTGATATCATAGACTAACTTTTGCTAGCAGCATGGTCACACGGGAACGTACTACCGAGATAAAAAGTATTCTATGTCCTATTTCAGATCATGATCTACCCGTGTGCCAAATTTTATCCAAATCCGTTCAGCCATTTTAGCGTGAAAGCGTAACAAACAAACAACTTCCGCATTTATAATATTAGTTAGGATGACATTTGTTCGATCGGTAGATTTCCAGATTTTCAGTAACTCTAGGTTTTTTGTTTCACTATATGAAGTTATAATAGTACATTGTGATACGAGTGTGCTGTATTGGTCTCTGGTGCTGTAAAGCACACGCGTTTCATACGACGTTTTTCAACACATTTGCGAGGAAAGAAACCGTCTTGTTGTAAGAACTTATGCTACAATAACGTAAGTTTAGAGAAATGATACATTTAGATTTATAAAGTTCAACTGACCTTTGTTGCCAGGTACTGACTATCCACTTCCTGTAAAAACGTTTCTATTTTGGGTTCGTTTGGTACTTTGGGTAACAATACTTTAAGTTTCGTATTTTTCTTAATATGTAACCACACAACATACACGATAACAAATATTTATGAAAAATGGCGCGCTGGATTTTTTTTCTGGTAGCGATGCGCGCGCAATGAAAATAAAGGCACTGACAAAACCGCTGATCAGCCTACCATCACGTTCGGTCGGAGGTGGACACAAAATTGAAAAAATTAAAAAAAAAACGATTTCGCTGCTAATTATTATTACTAATTATTCTCTATCGAGAGAGAGCGAGAGAGAAAATGCGAATTTGGTCAAATTCCATTTTGAACTCACTATCGGCTTTAGAACCATCAAAAACTACAAAAACGATACCCATGACGAAAAATTAGAAAATTTTCGCAGCCGCCATTTTAGATTTCCATTTTGACGAAATTCACACTTTCTCTTTCTCTCTCTATCGAATTAGAAAATGACAGACGCAAAAACCTGTTTACTTTGTCACACTATATTAAGTCGCAATAAGAAAGACATGTCGTGCCTTGATAGTACTTACTAATTCCATACTGCCATGTCATTACTCCGACTAGTAAATAGTTATCTATGGCGCACATTACCGCACTAGTGCGATTATGTAAAGAAAAAAGCAGGTGTCTATAATACACTGCATTATGAACCTAAAAGCGGTTAAATAAGAGCCACTTTACGAGCAACTGTGTTGAAAAAAACCTTATTTACAAAGCCTTGATTATTTTGAAAGCTTTGATTATTTTTACGTTGCAAATAACGTAAAAATATATAATCAATCAAAAAACTACGTCAATATTGGTAATTATTCAGCACTTCATTCTCGGCAGTAGGCTCACCGCTCACAGCGCAAAAATTAGGTCATATTGAGTTGCATCGGTACGCGCACTACATAATTACGAGCGCGGCAAATATGTAATTAATTCACGCCGGCTAAACTGCTGCGAATACGACAAACAAATATTATGTGGTAACGGCCACACCAATAGTCCAACACCAACACTATGATTTCCAACTTTAGGTTACCATTCCGTACCCGACTGCAGGCGACGTGTCGCGGCGGCGGCGTCGTGTCGCTGCAGTCATGATTCCAAACCCGACCGCAGGCGGCAGAAGCCGGTATTCCAGTCAGTAGATAGAAGATAGAAAAACGGGTTATCACTCGAGCGTTGGCGGCACTTCTGGTCTGCAGTCGCCCTGCACGTGTCACCTGTCGCTTGCCCGTAGCTGCTAACGACCGACGTGTCACTAGCTACGGTAGATATTTTATAAAAATTCAAAGAAACCAGTCGTGCCGCAGCGACACTTTGCCTGCAGCTACGTCCTGCGGTCGGGTAATGGAGGTACCATTTACGAAAAGTAAAGGTTTTTTTTTATATTTATTTAGAAAAGGCTTTAATCGCAAAGCGATTATGCCAGCCTCGTAGGTTTACAAAATAAATAGAAAGTAGGTAATAACTAAGATCTTAACTTAATTAATTTAACAACCAAGTAGTATAGTAGTAAGTAGTGTAGTATAGTAGAGTAAAGGTACCATACCACTCTTACAAACTCACAATGCAACCAAAATAATTATTTCGGGCACCCTGGCACTGCTACAAAAAGTTATGAAGGATTAATTAGGGTCCACGTTAGTAAATGTCTGTTGATTTAGTTAAATGAACCCCAGTTTCGGGGTGAATAGGTTCCGTACCTTTTAAGCACTCGTGGAGGTATTCGGTCGTGTCATACACGATTAGTTTGGTCAGCTAAAACTTGCTGACCGTAAAAACGTATGCACACCCTCTTGTAGTCATTTGTATTCTGCCTCTTTCCCTCTCTATCATTCGTAGCTTATTTTTTGCTGTTCATTTTGAAACTATCGTATGGTTTTTGAAAATGCTGCACTTAATTTTGATCGACGATCTTTAGAATGGGTTAAAAACGGACTTGATAAACAAAAAGTTTCTAGCTGACAAAAAAGCAATTTCAGCGTGAAGTATCAAAACTTCACCCGCGCGCTTTTTACCCGATGTGGCGAAACCAAAATAAAAAGGGTTATGTGTTTGACTTGTATGTATGAGTGTGTATATCTACTGAACCGATTTTGATTAGTGGTATGTCGTTAGATTCGTCTTTATTGCGGTAGTTTTAGGGGGTACATCAAAATTAAAAAAGCGCCGAAAATGTATGTTAAAAAAAAAAAAAAACAAACCTATCGAGTGGGGTATCAAAACGAAGGGTTTTAAAAGATAATTACAAAAATATATTAAAGTTATATGTTTAGATGTAATTTAGAATTCTAAATGATAAAAAACTAAAAAGCTGAAACAAAAATAAAAAAAGTTCGTTTTTTGACAACTGGTCCTGCCCCCGTCAGCATAGTCAAACTACGAACTATTTTACGAACCCATTAAATGTGCCTTGCCCAAAACATATCTGTCTTCCACCAGCATCATAATACGTTGTTCCGACAGTGATGGTGCAATGGCGAGCAACGAATTTGATATTATGTCAGACTAGCTTTTGCCCGCGGTTTCGCCCGCGTGGCTGTCGGAAATTATCCCCCATTATAATAAAAAGTATCATAAGTGATAATCCAGGTTGTAAACTATCTGTGATCAGTTCAGCCGTTTTTGCGTGATTGAGTAACAAACATACAAACTTTAACATTTATAATATTATAGTAGGAAAGCAGAATAATAGGATAATACAAATACTATAGACAGTTGCTCCATGTAAAATACTGGTATTCAGCTGTATCCGGTTAGACTGGAAGCTGACCACAGCATGGTTGAGAAAACGCTACGCAGACAGATATACTTAATAACTGTCAAACTGTCCGCCATCGCCACCACAGTCTGAACAACGCCTAATGAGATGCACCAGCCCACAACCTGTTTTTTATCGCCACACTAAAATAGCGACTACCGCGCTTACTGCCTTCAGCTGCCAGCTTAAGTCTGCCACTATTTCTCGAAGTGAGCCCACAGAAAGAGTTCCAAAGTGTCACATTCAGATTTCCATAAGCGGTGTTACGGCACAGTACGTTAGTCGGGACGCTGGCTTCCCGCCAAACAATTACTTTGTCTCGTCAGGAGCATTTCTTCGGCTGATGGCTCTAAAGTGTCTACCTACTGCTTTATACATAAGTTTAACGTTTAACGCTAAAAAAGTGGGTCAATGGTGGAAACTTTAAGAATTATTGTATTCATCAATGCATGTAGCATATAGTCGACGGAGGAGCTCGTGACTAAGTTATTACATCCGCAGGGTTCGATTCATCAGGTTAAGCTAAGCTTGCCGGGGTTGATCTATGGATGGATGACCATCTTAACATACCCGTTGGACATGGCTGTCATTTGTGGATCTTCGACAAGCGTTACAGGTCGTCAGAAGCCCGAAAGTCTTACCAAGGTGTATCGTATTACCCGTTACTGGGCTGTCGAGGTCAGATAGGCAGTCCCTGCATGTAAAATATGGTATTCAGCTGCATCCAGTTAGTCTGGAAGCCAACCCTAACATAGTTGGGAAAAAGCTAGCCAGATTGATTGTATGTAGCCGACGAAGGACGTCTGCTTGGTACGTCTAACTCCAAAACTCAGAAGCCACAGATAAACAATTTGAATGAAGAAAATTCCTAACCGTTTGTAGCGACATCTATGTCACCTTATACGGTACCACCACGAACATCACCTCGTTTTTCAGCATATTATTAGGGACTCTGTTTTCTCGTCAGACGATACGAAGATTCTTGTCTGTCTACTAAAGCCTCAGTGGATTAGCTTAAAAAAATACAAAATAAAATTCAGTAGCTTTTAAATCCCATCAGAGGTGCACGTCTTTCCTGACTCCTCGAATACAAAAAGTTTTGGTACCCTCTATTGGTACGTATTTTTTTCACTGATTTAATACGTTAAGTGCCGGGAACCCTCCTGGAGGGTTCACCTAGTCGCATATGGGATGCCGGGATCCCTTGCAGAGGGATCCCTTCATTTTGAATTTTGATTTTTCTTAGCGAATTTATTAGCCTATAAATCGTGAAAATAAAATCAGATGTATATTTTAACAAGATTTATTAGTAGCCTTGGTTTTAAAATCCAAGCATTTTTTATTTGTTCAAGGTATACTTACAACAATATTTTACTTCGTTAAGTACATAAAACATACATAAGGTCACGTCTTCATCCCAGTCATCATCATCATCATCTCATCATCTCATCAACCCTAATGCCGTTGACCGTCCGCGATGGCTAACTTTAGCGCAAACGTAATGCCGGCAACCCTCCCGGAGGGTTCACTTCCAATATGTATGGCGGCATGGCGTATGAGTTCTATGAAAAGTGGGTAGAGTCGAAAATGTTAATAAATCTTTTACAAAGAGAAGACCCTCCTCTAATAATTAATCAATAAAATTAGTAAAAGGGTCAGTAGAGGCTGAACCCGTATGCTCTTATTGTGGCAATATTAATTAACTCTTATTAAAATTGCCACAAAGAGCAATAATATGGTTGCGATTTTAATAATCTCTTTTCTTTATGATTATGAAGAAGGAAAACTCATTGATCATGGATAGTACTCATTTTGTGGATACGATTTTAAACTGTTATAAGTCTGGGTTTCCTTTTTTATGCAGATAACTGAGTAACTGAAAAAAATATAATCAAAAGAAGAAGAAAAATAGTTTGGAAATTCCAAAAGTGCACGAATCATAACACGCATTCATAAACGAAAAAGAAATTCAAAACATAGTTTCTAACAAAAATTAACAATTTATCACTTTTCATGAAGTATGTTTTTACTGCTGTTTTACCATCAATATGGGTAAATTTCTAACCTCGCAATCCTTACGTAATGGCAAAGACTATTTATTTAGATATTTACGTTGTGGGTTGCTAGGCAACACGTTCAGTCAAGGTTGAAAATATTTCGATAAAGATATTATATTTTTGTTAGTATTTTATTAATTATAATTAAACTACTTTGAATAAAAGACCCATTTTCAATAGGGTTCCTTCTATGGCCGAAACCAATGTATTAAAAAAAAATTGACTCAATTAATTGATTTTATCGCAAGCTACAATGTTTTCAAGCTTCATAAATTGACGGACAGGAATTTTTTTTCAACTATTTTGATGTTTTTTTCATTTCTGCTGCATTAAATTAATTAGTAAAAAGTACAGTATTAATCTCCATTTAATCATCTATACAATGACATATAAATTAAGTAGGTTTTGTGTACTAGCAGGAGTGTAACAATAAAAACAGTTGCAGAAATGGGGCAAAAAATATTTTTCGATCGTAGAGCACACTCTAATGCTTCGCATTATGAGTCGTGCAAAATACTACATTAACCTCTCTGCTCGACAAGATTTTGACACGTGACACATCAGCTGGCTCGACGGGGTGTTGCGAATTACGTCATGAAATTCAGGAATTTACATCAATTTTCAGCATTCGATTTTATTGAGAAAAATATGTTACCGCGCCTATTTTATACCATAAGTTTGTGGCAAATATCTTTAATTATATGTTGAGGTCAGTCAAACCGCGTCAGTACACTGCGAAAGTTGTATAGAATAGGTATTACTACACCTATCCAAAAGGTAGACTATTTAAATTCACTGAAAATAATGTACCTAAACAACTTTCTCTCTTGCTGAAAATATGAAAAAGGAAAAATAAATATATTAGCATTCTCTCTACATTCTTACTTTTACCACATTTCATACATAAACTACATAAAAAACACGATCAAAACTTGATAAAAAATACAAAAAATTATGTTGCAACGTGACACTTCTTAGTGCTGACCGTCTACCCAATTTTCTTATTTCGATTCAAAAGTTGCATTCAGCTTAATCGATACTCGCAATAAAATCGAACATGAAAAAAGTGGTAGAAACTGAATAAAAACTCTTTGGTATATTTCCGATGAACAATTATTTACTTTTGATATTATAATTTGATTAGTACCTACTTAAGGACATACACGTACAGTGTGGATAGAGGAGTAACTTTTTAGGGTACCGTACGTACGACTGAAACAATCGAACTTTTAGTATCACTCGTGTGTCGGACTGTCGGTCGGTCACAGCCACTTTGCTCTGAATCTACTGGACCGATTAAGTTGAAATTTGGTACATATATTAATTTTGGTGACCCAAACACTTAACTTAACTGTAACTTAAATAAATGAATTATTTAGAATATGGGGTCACTTTTGGGGGCAAATAAAAAAATTTAAAAATAAAAAGTTTGGCTGACTATACCGTGTGACATATCAAATGAAGGGGCTTGATGTGAGGGTCTCAAAAATTTATTTTTAATTATTCTATACCTATTATTTTTGGAACGAAGTTCTCTAACGCGGCTTGCGCGGTAGGAGTAGGTAAAGTGGCAGAATTTGTCACGCGAATAAGTGTTCATACTTGCCACTGTTTTCTTCTAATTTGATAGAGAGAGAGAGAGAAAGTGTGATTTGGTCAAAATGTAAAACTAAGATGGCGGCTGCGATTTTTTTTTAATTTTTCATCGTTTGCTTCGTTTTCCCGGTTTTCGAAGCTGGAAGAACCGATAGTGTCGTTAAAATGTAAATCCATTATCACGGCTGCGAAAATTATAAATTTTTCATCATTGGTATCGCTATCGTTTTCATAGTTTTCAAGGGTGCTAAAGTCGATAGTGAGGTCAAAATGCAAATCCAAGATGGCGGCTGCGAAAACTTTGTTTTTGTTTTAAATCATACGTGAGAAGGAATTTCGTTCCTGAATCCTGACCCCCCGATCGGGGCCGTCAGGACCGTCCCCTGACCGCACACGTTTATTTTTTTTATGTGTAGAAGAAAAGAGACCATTCCCCCCACTTAGCTCCGAATCAATTGAAACCAAAAATTTTGAAAAAATAGAGAAAATAGTTACTTGATTCCTGGAATATATATGAACAACATGTTTTTCAAGTAAAATGCTAAGTTTGATTTTGGGATAAATTATTGGTATAAAACATGATAAATTTATGATGAGAACCCTCTCCACGCGAGTTCAACTCGCACTTGTTCGTTGTTTTAATAAGTTCATAGTGGAATTATTTAATTATTTTTAAACAACTTCAAAAAGTAGGAGGTTCGTAATTCATTTCATACAGCCTCTGCCAAATATGAACGGAATTGATGTTTTTAGGGACTCCGTAGTCGTAAAGGATTCCTTATAACTTCGTCATTCCCGTCTGTCTATGTGCTTGTCGGTCTGCCATGTCTAAATCTAGATTTTAACCAATTTGCACGGTCCAGTCTTCCTTACACTGGGACAACGCCGGCGTTTTCGCAGGGCGTTCGTGCAGAACTCGATTGCGGGACGAAGTAGGCACTGTTTAGGTCCCAAGTTGCCGCTCTGCAGTTTGGAATATAATTTTAATACGGGTGTGATACGGATAATATTCATATACAACCGCATAATTAACTTTGTTTTTCATAGCTTTTTCGAGAAATACAAACTTATTTTTGCAGTCGATAAAATTGATGCTGTGCAATGTGCTTAAATATTCATCCCAACTATGGAACCCTTCACTGTGCGTGGTCCGACATACACAAAACAGTTTTTTACGTTGGTAAACTAACTTCAACTAACGAAAAATATTAACGTCATTAATTAGAAGTGTGCGGAATACCTTCCCATCATATACCTACAATTAATTTATCATCATTCCCAAACAAAATTTTGTTAAGCCTAAAAAATGTATACTGGGCATTCTGTAGCAAACTATCAGAAAATATCAAAAATAAAATCCACATCCAATATATTAAAATAATTTTAAGCAGCGAGTGCATTCTGAATTCAAATAAAGAAACAATTCGGCGCGAAATTAAAAAATGACGTACCTATTCCGGTCATTTAGTGTCCTGCCTGTTGACTCGGTTTCAATATTATAATGTACGAAAAACGATTAAAATGACATTAGAAAAGTATTAATCATTATTTTTAGCAATGTTTTTTGTATTTAATACTTAAAACAATTTTATTTCAATTTTCATGTATCGATTTCTGACATTCGACATATATTAATATCGAGTCGATCGAAAAAAATCGTTTGGCATAATCGCTATCGCACATCATTACAATAAAAAAAACATTATTAGTCGGAGATTTTGAACACAAATTGAGTAGTGGTAATGAATATTACGTGTTATTAGACCTGTGTTCGTATATTACGTTAAGATCTAGGCATTTTCTAGTTGTTTATAATATTTAAAATAATATTTGTCACATTTTATATCGTATCTACATTTTTTTTTTTTTTTTTTTTTTTAACTAGGGCATCTCGTAGCTGGCCTCTGAGGCCATGACTACTTAACCGGTCATTCCTGCGGCTGCCTTAAGCTCCTAAAAACTTAAAGCCTCCAGCCAGGGGCATAAACTAAAGCTAATTACAAACTAGGCGAACGCTCGCTAAGGGCACCCCCTGTGGGGTACGGACCTCGGCTTAGGGCGTTCGCTGACGGGAGGACAGCAAGAGGGACAGGCTGGATCAGAATATCATTATTATTAATCGGGGAGTTTAAAGCTACAAGGCTCAGCAACAACGCGGGCTGGCGCATCGTTATCGAGCAAGGGTCGGGGGGGAGTATCATTTACTCGGGTGGGACGCGATCGCGGACCTCTGCGGTGAGGTCGGAAAGTGTGTCGGTTTGTGCGTGTTTTCACTGTACTGGTCTCCCTACGGCTCTCCTGGAGGAGAGTTGTGGGATCGTCTGGATCTAACAGAATCTGCCTAGGGCGGCGGTTCGAGCTTAACTGACTAGGGACATAACTAGCCGCCTCGACAACCAGAGGGTTGCGGTGAGTGACGGCACTATCAAAGAAACGCTTGGAGTTGCGTTTGAGAAACTGATGGATTGTGGGGATTCTAAGGTCGACATGAAGGGCAACGTTCCTAACATACCATGGCGCACCGGTGGCCTTACGAAGGAATCGATTTTGGAGCGTTTGCAACCGATGGATATGATGGGGTTTCGCGTGTGCGAACGCGGCTCCCGCATAAGTCATAATGGGGCGAATACACGCCGTATACGTACGCAATTTGCACTTAAGTGACATTTTGCTCTTATTATTAAGGATCGAATGGAGTCTACCGAGAACGAAAGCGGCTCGTGAACGAGCTTGCTTTATGTGCTCACCGAAGGAAAGATGTTGGTCTAGAACCACGCCTAAGTACTTGGCTTGCTTCTCCCAAGGGATAGGCTTGCCAAACATAGTGATTGGTCGGGGGAGTGGAATTTTCCAATTTGAGCGCTTTCTCACAAAGAGAACCGCTTGGCTCTTGTCAGGGTTAACCTCGATCCGCCACTTTCTGAACCAAGCGCCGAGCTTGTCGACTTCGGTTTGCAGAGTGCGGCGGATCGAGTCAGTGCCTGCTCCCTTGTAGTAGATGGCCGTATCGTCTGCGAACAGAGCCAACTGCGCCTTTCTACTCTTTGGGATATCGCTGGTGAAAAGGGTGAATATAAGAGGCGAGATCACGGAGCCCTGAGGGACTCCGGCGCGAATGGTACGAGGGGAGGAGACTGCTCCTTCGATTCGATAGCGGAAGGTGCGGTTCGACAAAAAGTCCCGTAGGATGAGCACGAGACGATCTGGCACACCGAGTTTGTAAAGCTTATACAATAAGCCGTTGTGCCAGACTTTGTCGAACGCTTTCGCAATATCGAAAAATACCCCGCCGGTCATCAAACTGCGTTGGAAACCAACGTTTATGTGTTCAATGATACGGTGGGCCTGATGCACGCTAGAGTGCTGCGATCTAAACCCAAACTGTTCGTTGGGGATGAGGCCCTTGGTCTCGGCATAGTCTCTGAGGCGCTTATAAATAAGCCTCTCATAGATTTTTGCCAAGACTTTGAGCAAACTAATAGGACGGTAGCTAGATGGGTCGGTTTTTGGCTTGCCAGGCTTTGGGATACCTATAACTATGGCCTCTTTCCACGCTTGTGGGAAAATATTATTCCTAAGGGCGCCATTGAAGATGGTGCACAGTAGTAATATGAGATGAGTGGGAAATAGTTGGACCACCCTATTGGTGATGCCATCTGAACCGGGGGCTTTGCGAATTTTTAGACCTTGAATGATGTCCTTCACCTCGTCTGCAGTGACGGGGGGCAAAGGGTCATCAGGGTCTTCAACGGGAGGGAGGGAGGCTCGACGTTCGACTTCCGCGTCAACCTCTAGGAGGTGAGCTTGGTCTACTGGTTGCAAGCTGGGAGAGCATTGAGCCTCGAGGCTGTCTGCTAGGCACTCGGCCTTGTCTATGTCATCGAAGGCGATAGACTTGTCGGGACGGGTCAAAGGGGGCATAGAAACGGTGTTTTGGGACTTGAGTTTCCTCTGAAGTTCCCAGAAGGCCAGATGAGTTGGTTCGAGTTCGCTGAGCATCTTATCCCAGTTCGCGTCCCGCAGCTCCGCTATGCGTGTCTTTACAGATCTCTGTAAATAGCGCATATGGGCTTTGTTAGCGTCACAGGGAAAGTTGCTATAGGCACGAACGGCCGCGTTCTTCTCAGTCAGCAGATCGCGTACATCGTCCGGAAGGCGCCAGCGAGGGTCATCCCCCACTGGAACCTCCCTTGAGCAGTCGCTCAGGACAGATTGTACGTGATCCGTGAGTGAGTCGATCGCGGCCGTCGTGTCTGCGACCGAGTCAAACTTATCGGGAATTGAGTCTAATTGGGGAGACGTGTTAGATTTCAGCCGAGTGCTTACTTTCTTCCAGTCTGTAACCTTTTTAGTTATCGCGGGTTGGTCGGGGTCAGGGAGACCTATACGGGGGGCTAATTTTACGACTACCGGGCGGTGGTCCGAGTTAAGCTCGTTTACCGCTTCTATCGAATCTAACCTAAGGTTGACGTTCTTAAGGAGCGCCACATCTAATATGTCGGGGGTTTGACCTACTATATGCGGATAGTGGGTAGGGTTCATCGGAGCGATGACGTCAAAGGTCATAGCGTTTGAGAGTTCGAACAGTTGTCGTCCTCTAGTATTGGTTATGGTACTATTCCAGGCAGAGTGCTTGGAGTTGAGATCCCCTGCTATGATCACAGAGTTACTCAAACCTAATAAGATCGTGAGGTCGTTCGCGAGAGATACGGTTCCATCGGTTGCCGCGTAGGGAGGGAGATATGTCGAGACAAACGTGATCGGTTGATGACCGGTCATGCCTAGCCGACAGATAGTGACTTCTAATCGCGCGAGGGGGGGAGAGTCTATTGGGATGCAATAAAGCTCTTTTTTATAATATATGAGAGTGCCACCTCTATGGCACCGCGTTCTGTCGTTGCGAACTATGCGATAGTTTGCAATTGACGGAGGGCGGTGATAGGGTTTGAGAAAGGTCTCTTGTACTAATAAAATGTCAATTTGATGGTCACGGAGGAAAGCCGTGATCTCATCTCGTTGACCTTGGATGCCATTGGCATTAAAATAACCTAACTTTAGGGATCGGGGTTTGATTCTAGCTATGACGGCGTTATACATGATGGATTTGAGGGGGGGCGGTCATAGTGAGGGTCAGAGCGTGCGTAATGTCCGGATACGCTTGATAGATAGCCTGAATTGAGTTAAATTTACCGGCTGCTTGGGCGGCCAAGATTTCATTGGCCATTTGAGTGGCTCGGGGGGAAATGAAGGCTAAATATGTAGTGCTAAGCACATTATAAACCGAGTTGAGGCCGACTACAGGAGTAGTGGCTACTGGGGGACGCGTTGCTTGAGGAGCAGGGGCGGATCTGACATTACTAGGGGGTGCGGGAGCGCGGGAACGAGGGTCCATCAGGGGGGGTAATGCCTGAGACTGAGACTGAGTCTGAGTCTGAGACTGTTGAGTCTGAGGCTGAGACTGAGGCTGAGGCTGAGACTGAGAGAGGGGTTGTTGCGCCTTGAATTGAGTTTTTTGTGGCGCCAGGTTTGGGAAGGCCTGTTGGTGATGGAGGTAATTCCAAGGAGAGGGCCTCTGAGGCGCCAATCGTTGGGGCATCTGTGCTGAAGGCATACGACTATAATTATAGGTTGAGGGGGCTTCCCTCTTCTGGCGAGCGTCGAAACGGTTCGCCAGTTTGGGAGAGGTCGATTTTGGGGCTTTCGGGCAGCCTCGGTAGTTAGCCGGGTGACCTACTTGCCCGCAAAGGACACAGCTGGGTGGGTCAGGACATTTAGTGTGGTCTTTCGGACGCGTGCAGTCGGAAGTGCCATGCTCGCCCAAGCACTTTACGCACCTGGGTTTCGCGTGACAATTCCTCTGCGAGTGACCATATAGTTGGCACTGATGACATTGCCCTACAGCTCCGCTCTTCCACGGTTTCTCGATGATGAAACCAGTGAGAGAGCAGAGGGTCTTAATTTGGAAGATAGGGTGATGCCCTTCTACCGGGGAGCAAACTACAAGTACCATGTCGTATGCGTCACCGTGCTTGGCACGGTGCATACGATGGCATTCGTCTACCGGGATGTTTTGGGCCTCAAAGTCGGCCTTAAGTTCGGAGGTTGAGATCTCCTTGGGGATACGCTTAATAACTACGCGAATCTGTCTGTCTTCTGCGAGAGCGAAAGTGTGGTATGACACCTTTCGGTCTTGCAGAAGTTTTGTTAGGCTCCTAAAATCCGTGGACGTAGGCACCTGTACCTTGATACCCTGTTGGGTACTACGGGCGTTGGTGTATGCGATTTTTAGGTCGCAACACCATTTTGAAACGTCCGTCCACTTTCCCTTGTCCTGAATGAACACGGGAGGTGGGGTGGGGACTTTCTTTACGCTTGGGGTAGGAGGGGAGGGGGTAACCTGCGCGGAGGTTGACGCGATCGGACGGGGGGTGGGGGGGGGTGCTACCGTAGCGCAACTCGCGGCGGGACTAACACTAGCGGGGAGCGGACTGTACGGTGAGTCATCGAACGCGACGACTTTTTTAGCCTGAGAGGAAGAGTGTTTTTTGCTTTTCCTCTTTCTCCCTTTTCCTTCGACTTGGGTGAACCCGTCATCGTCGGATCGGGAGGCAGAGGACGCGGAAGCATTACCTTCTAAATCGTCTAGGTCGGACTGAGTATAAGGGGAAACGGGCCGCTTTGAGGAAGCTTTCGCCGGTTCGCTAGTGTCCATAGACTCTAGCGGACTAGACTGAATGTCTCTATCTACTACATTTACTTCCGGAAGGGAAGAATCTAGCGCGTCACTGAAGTCAGTGATAAGAGGGGACTTTCGCACTACCTGAAGTGCAACTAATCGGGGGCCATATTTTTTAAGAACTTCTGGATCTGACCTATTCAGATCCAGAATAATTCCTAACAACGTATTAAACTCACTGTTGAGTTTGTCTAATTTACGTTTAAGTTCCTCCATCTTAGTGGACTAACATGGATTCGCCTAATAATAAAAACCTACTCCTATCTCCCCGGGGGAAGACCGGGGATGTGTAAAACCCTCCCTGTCGGGTATAGACAGGGAGGTTGAGTACCTAATGGTGAGCCCTGAGCTTGCTTTTGCCCGTTGCCTGTCTCAATGTGCAACGGGGTCCTACAAGTCTAGATCGAAGGGTGTAGACACACCCAACCGTTCTAGGTGAGTAGCTGGGGAAGGAAAACTGTCATCCAGTGCCGACTAGGAGATCCCCCAAGGCCGAACACTGGGACCCGTCCAATTAATTGCCTCTACCCTGAAGGGGCTTCGGCGGGTGTGTTGGGTCAACACCCCACTCGGCTTCGTTGGCACCGTGAGGTTTCAACCGAGGACCACGAAACTGTGGATTTTCCCTGAAGGGGGATGAAAAAACGCGACGGGAGACGTTTTACGACAGAATCGTTAAAAGAAATAGACGTTAATTGTGTCTTGAAAAAGACAAACAATTAACGGTCGACGATAGTCAAAGACTATAGCAGGCACGGTGTCTCAGGAACACTTGAGCCGCAATCGGGGAACTCGTACACACAGCAGGCGCAGCGAGCAGCGTGACCGTCCGCGTCGGGTGCCGAGCGCAGAGTGTCAACTATCGTATCTACATGTTTAAGTGTGATATTTGTGAAAAGTAAAAATGTTAACACGCACGATTGGCGCGAAACTTCGACTTTGGATATCAAAAATCTTCATTACCACTACTTATTTAACGTGAACAATGGATGAATTCGTCAAATAATTAAATGACGTATTATTCACTATCCCTGTGGTGGAGTTTGAATGTTCGAAATCCCCAATTTTCATGTTTTTTAGCCTCGACTACCACTGTCATCAAAATGGCGATTATCACATTTACGGGCTTACATTTTATTAAGGTAAATTAATTAACTTGCACGTTAAATATGAATGATGATATGGCGTTGTCATATAGGTTTTTTATCCAACTCTCTTAATTAATGCACATTCATAAGATTAGATGGGTAGCATAATAAATATTTTCATTATTAAATTAGGATGTCGTATGTCATCATGTTGGGGTCCAATTGGATCCGCTACCGAGCCGGCGGAGGTCTTCGTGTTCGGGTCCAATTGGGGGCGCTTCCGAACTATACGGTTAACTGAAGTAAATAGTAGGTACATTATTGTTAGTATAAATTTTAATTATAAATTCCAGAATCAACGACGAACAACGATAACTTTTCACGCGCCACTATGTTCATTTGTTTATTATTTGATATTTGCAAGCCATATCGAAAAGTAAATAAAATCTTTGATAACTTACCTCCTTGGTTGCCGTATGTTGAAATATACAGACAGATATGGATTTTCATACAAACATGTATTCGTCCAGCACAGTATTTTCGATTTATCTCGAAGAAGGTTGTCAAAGTAATGCTCGAATTTCCAAGCATATTAGAGGAAAAATATCAAACTGTGTACCGACATAAGTAATTTGATCACCCCGCCCGACTACTCGTAATGGCAAAGTGAATAAAAAAAAGAGCATCTGCAACGAGGAACATGAGTGGTGACATTAATTAATGTACCTACACGTTGTATTGGCTTCAAATAAAACGTCCTTTCGATCTAACTACTCCAGCTACATTTATAAGGGAAACTATATTGGGTCTGGGTATGTCTCCTAACTATAAAAAATGTGAAAATGAGTTTGTTTATTTCTTTGTTACGCTTTCACGCTAAAACGGCTGAACGGATTTTAATGAACTTTAGAACATGGGAAGACCATGATCTGAGTTTGGACATAGGATACCTTTTATCCCGAGGCAACGAGACTTATGCGGATGAAGCCGCGGGGCTTAGCTAGTTTTTTATTTTACGCTGGTATTAAAGGGACTGAGGTTTTTTTTTTAGTGTCTTATCATTGATTTTTACTTATACACCCACTGTGATCCCACCCACATCCTAGTTCTCCTTTTAAGCATATATTTTTGTCGTTACTAGTCAGACCAGAATACTTAATAATTTTATTTTGTTCTATTGTATCTGTAACTTCTAAGGTGAACATAATAAAGATAATTGAGTTATTTTTCTATCGGAGAAAGCGCTATCAATACAACTTACTAAGTTCTAATTCCTATTGAATTACGATTCAGGCCAATTCTAACTTAGAAAATAGTATTGACAATTCTAATGATTATAATTCTGCAAAAACATATTTGTTGGGCCGTGAATCATATTTCGATCAACATACAACCTGACACGGCCATGTAAATTCCAAAAACTTAGGGGTATGCTCTTAGGTAGCGGAATTCAAATTTTCTTAAGCGCATAGGTACCTCTAAGTGCTCGTACATGACATCCTAACCAATATTATAAATGCAACAGTGAGTTTATTTGTTTATTACGCTTTCAGGTTAATTCGGCTGAACGGATTTAGATGAAATTTGGCCCATGGATCCAATCATAACCTGGGTTAGGATATAATTTTTTTTATCCCGATATTCCCACGGGATCGAGACTTATGCTGGTAAAACCGCGGAGCGCAGCTTCAATAGTATAAATGCGAAAGCGCGTTTGATTATTTGTTACGCCTTCACGCTGAAACGGCTGAACGGATTTATATGAAATTTGGCACATGGTTTGACCATGACCTGGGTTAGGACATCGCACTGACATGACCTATTATCCCGATATTCCCCCAAGATCGAGACTTATGATGGATTAGTTGTCTATATTTAGTAGCCGTAAGGGTGTTTTTGTTATTCAAGAATTACTACTGAGTTGCTGTTGACCGTACACAAAGAAATCGTCATCTTACCTACTTCCCTTATCCCAATTTACTTAGGGTCGACGCATAATGTATTTTTCTCCCATACATCTCTATCAGTGGTTATCTCAGTATTCACCCTCTTCCAGCCATATCATCTTTCACAGAATCCATCCATCTCTGTACATAAAGATATAATGGGTCAAATCAAAGGCTGACCTAATTCTCACAGTACTTACGGAAGTCACATATGTGACATGTATAGTATCATGACATCTCGTATCAATAGGTGATATTGAATATATCAGGTAATCAGGCGGCGCATGTCATAAATATCGACAAAGGAAATGTTGGCTGTAATAGGTAGAAATGAAATCAACTTTTAAATCTTAGACGTAGGTTCTTTGGGCGTCGGGAATTGGTAGCCGATTTCCGGCTACCGTAGGCGCGGTCTTGCGGACGGAGAGCAATGGGTAGCTCGCCGTTCGATAAGTGCCAGGCCCGGGTCGATGGCGCGTCGTGTTCCACGCGGGCCTCAAAGAGATGTCAGCATAATTGACGGGGTCCGCTAGGGCCGAGGCCTGCCGGGGTTGCGGGATGCCCTAAGGGGAGACCGTGGCCCCTTGCAACGAACAGGCAAGGGAAGGAACACGAGTGGGTTTTAGTCAGTAAGAATCTGACACGCCCTTCCGCTCCACCCAGAGCGGGAGAAGCTATTTGATGATTTCCCAACCAAAAAAAAAAAGTTTAGGTTCTGTGTTTTAGGTTCTTTTATATTTTGTACCCGAAGGATGCCAAACAAAACCCTATTACTAAGCCTCAGCTGTCTGCCCGTCTGTCTTTCAGCGGGCTGTATCTCATGAACCGTAATAGACAGTTGTAATTTTCACAGATTGTGTTTTATTTTGTTGCCGCTAAAACCACAAATAGAAATAAAATAAAGTTGAAAATTAAAGGAGTCTCCTTAAATGGGGATTGTAAGTTTGTATGAAATTTTATCATTATTGACGAGTGAAAATTCCATCGGTCGAACGCACGGCTTGTAGTTCATAAAGTGCCGACAGTCAGTGATAAATAATACTTACTAAAACTGCCCTGTGGTGACACCATCACAGACTGAAACTAATATTACCTACCAGCCTAATTTGACGACCTCACGACAGCAATTACCTCCATTAAAATGATCTATTTATAAACACGAGAACTCCAGTCAATGATAATACATTACAGTATTTGACTATTAGACTCCACTTATATTTTTATTTATATACTCTTTAGTGGCTTTCTGGCTCACGCCGCCACGTTCACGAAGTCAAACACATTTCATTAATTTCAGCGTTATTAAAAGCACTTTGGAGCGATAATCATCTGTCATGCCCTTTATATAGACTTTTACTAGATTATTACTATTTTAAACCACTGAATACATTAGTATCTTTTGAATGTAAATTTAGTGGTAATAGGCAGAATTGAAATTGGGATTGTGAAAATGTGGGTTTTACAATAACGTAATCTGAAACCTGATGAATGTATTATGTTCTTTTATTGGTTTGTGAGTGGCGAAAATAAATTTTAGTAAATGAATACGTACTATTAAACGAGAAATATTTGTATATATATATAAATACATATTTGTAATTACGTTCTCGAAAACGGCTCTAACGATTTCGATGAAAGTTGCAATATAGGGATTCACGGGAGCGAAAATCGATCTAGCTAGGTCTCATAGCCGGGAAAATTCGTTTTCTCTGTATTTTCACCCGAGCAAGCTCGGTCGCCTAAAGTTTAGATCAAGATGGCTACCTTAGAATAATGATAAATGACAGCATGGAATTAGTCAGTACCCGACCATCATGGCAGCATGGAATTAGTCAGTACCTACTATCGTGACAGCATGGTATTAGTAAGTACCTACCATCGTGGCAGCATGGAATTAGTAAGTACCTACTATCGTGACAGCATGGAATTAGTAAGTACCTACTATCGTGACAGCTTGGAATTAGTAAGTACCTACTATCCTGGCAGCATGAAATTAGTAAGTAGGTACCCACTATCGTGGCAGAATGGAATTAGCATAAACTATCCTATACTTTAAATGAGCCATTCTCTATTTTCACCAGAGCAGAGCTTGGTCTACCAAGTAGGTACTATGCTATAATATACAAACAAAACATACTTGTTAGTAATGGAACCTTTAAACAAATGGAGAGATAACAGTTGAATAATAAACAAAATCTAGACTAAAATCTTCATAAAAATTCAAACAACTTTAAACAGCGTCCAATCCTACAAAACGTTGCGAACTAACTTTGGCTTAGGGACGGAACTCCCCTCGTACCAGCCCCTGCAATTAGCGATATTGTTATAATAAAAACGCTAGCAGCCCACTTGAGGGTTACGTCACCTCGGATATTATCTGCGGCATCTCTTTGATCTCCTGTGTCGTATTCCCTTTTGTCAATCGTTCGGGAGTCCCTACTGCAAACAGCACTTGTTGGTAGGAGCAATTTGGGTTCTGTTTCAAAGACCGAGGTACCCCGGGTACCAATCAAACGTGGCTGGCATCACTGCCAACAAGGTAACCATTAGCAGATTCCCTCTCCCGGTATGAAGACCGTCAACAGTTTAGATTGCATACCTGTTTCTAGAATGAAACAGGTATGTTTCATTTGTTACTTGTCAATTATTACCTGAGTAATGATAGAACTAGAGCCTTTTAAAACATTTATTCAGTACCTTTTACAATAATAGCTATTGTAGTATATTTTCTCTGAAGTTACACGACTATTTTATATAGTGCTGTCGTTTCAGTTTCTTTCTTGTCAAAATAATGAGATTTTTTAAGACGTATGGGGAACAGGGTGTAAAGTTCACTTATCCACTAGTTTAAAGGGAGGATCCTCCGACCAGAAGGGCGTTATATCTGGCGGGCAACTGCCCGTAAGTTGATTTCGCATAGCGCGCGCGATTTTTTAAATTATAACTGCGCGATGCAGGATTTGTGCGTAGTTCGTATATAGCGGCGGTGTAAGGGTGTAACTTACATTTTAAACCGATAGCATGTTTCTTTTTATCACTCTTCTTAAGGGATCTCGTGGACTAAACGGCTAGCCAGCCAGCATACAATACAGACGGCCACGACTTCGGCCAGTCGTGGCCGTCTGTATTGTATGCTGGGGCCGTTATGAACAAGTGCGCGATTTGTATCTCTTTCTATAGTTTACCAACACATGAAACATGACAACCATAGCAATGGGTTTTCTACGGGTCGACCGAAGAATAGACAAAATTACAGAAATGTCAGAGTGTGTCAGAGTGTTCAGTATAATAAATGCCTCAGTCTCACAACACAATACAACAAAACTAGTCATTTCATCAATAAAACATAAACAATAAAAACTGCGAAAAGAAACGGAAAAACTGCATCAGTCCTCCAATAATAGAAATATCTGCATCGATAATACTTGAAGAGGCCTTGACAAAGACAAAGAAATTGTTTGGCGGGGAGCCAGTTCCCCAGAGCCAGTCCCAGGTATGGAGATAGAAGGAAGCGAGCCGATCAAAGATTGCTCTGTTTTAAAACGAGGAAAATGCAAAGTTTTGTTGTTCGAAACGATAGCAGCTTCCGAAATAAAAATGTAAATTTGTTCAGCTTTCCTGCGGTTTCTGTTCGGTGGAATTTGTGCTTTTCCAATTCCAGACAAGTATTTGAACAATCAGACAATTCCAATAGCGCTCCAGTCTCTGGTTAGCCACGGTAATTTGTTGCATTGCGTTTTTTGTTTTAGAACCGTTTAACCATTTTCTACGATCAATAAAACGCATTTACATCAGTAATTTTTACCACTAACGAAACTATTTTAGTTTGATATAAAATAATAGTAATAATAAAATAATAAGTATACATTATGGTGCATTAGGCGCGCTGCACACTTTGTCGGATCGGCACATTCAATGCGGCAGTATTTGTTGACCAACAAAGCCAACCCGAAGCAATTTCTACATAATATTCTGCTGGGTGGCGATCGGCAAAGGCCGTTCGGCATCTACCTTCGCTGCATGCATGTTGCAGTTGATTTTTGCCAACCGCTCGGCTTCACAACACCCTGTGTACATGCATAATATTCAAGCCTCCTCTTGATGAGAGGGAATGGAATGGGCCGAAATCTACCACGCGAGCCCAGTGCGGGTTGGTAGATATACCGGTTGTTTCACGATATTTTCCTTCACCGTTTTGAGAGCAGTGGTAATGAAATAATTTACACAAAGTAAAGCGCCTGTCGGGGTTCGAACCTACGACCAACAACTTGTAAGTCGCGGCCATTATTACCACTGGGCCACCATTGCTCACCTAGTCAGTTGCAAAGGAGAAGGGAACGACTCCATAGATTTCTGGGCCCAGGTGTTAACTCAATCAAACTAGCCTTATTTGTAAGAGGATATAATAACAAGGCCTCACTGAAAATTTGGTGAAATTTGGCTATCCAGGAATCAAGTTATATGAAGTATAGTTATGTGTTAATGCATGTTCAACCAAATCACTACGAGTTTATGAGTGAAACGGTCAAATGGCACATTCAATAGATTCGTATGGCTAATTAATCAACTACTTAGCTATTAAGTAAGTTTTGTTTTAAAATATGCTATCCTACAGAAAGACAACCGACAGACATGACGCCGGAGACTGTAAACAGTAGATACATAGTCTGGTTTTGTTCGCTTGATAGGCTAAAAGCTCGATTTGAATAGGTACTTACAGGTTGAGATGCACGCCACTGACGAATAACTGATAAAATCGCCTCATCGTCCAAGACTCTTCTGCCAGTAGAATTACTGCGACCAGTCGCAATAGTACAATTCACACAGCGATCCATGTCGTCAATATCCGATCGATAGTCGTAATCAGTTGTCCAAAATAGAGAGCCAGATAATTAAAAGTAGCAAGATCCGTCGAATAGTCCTTTATAATATTTAAAGCCGAGGTCGTGGGGTTATACAATAAAAAATGGAAAATACGTGAGCACTCAGAACGAAAGAAAACGAACGAGTACCCGTGTACCGAGTTTTTCTGCCTGTCATCTGTCAGCACAGAACATTATAATATGTTATTAACTGTCATAGAAAAATTAAAGGAGTTCGATTCACTATGAATCGATTCCACGAAACGATCATACATATTCTGAGAATTAATTTAACTTTTCTCGCTTCCTAGATAGAAACCAGGTACCATATTTTGTGATTTTCCTTAGAAAAATATGACGGTTTTTTTAATACACATTTCAACTAGTTAACTGCTGGGCCCAGAAGTCGCCATCTCCTTTATAACAATAAACTTAATTGTTGCAAATGGGTCACACTATCACGTCCTGCAAGGAATACGTCAAAGTCAAAGTCAAAGCATTTATTTCAAATAGGCCTTTGAAGGCACTTTTGAACGTCAAAATTTACAAATTATAATTATTATATATTATTGATTCTACCGCCCCTTCCAAAATGTAGTTTTCGTATGGAGAAGAATGGGCAAGAAACTCCACCGTTACTCTTTTAAAATGTTTTACAATATTTTGTATAAGTACATTATTTATATAATTATAATATTTGAAGACGATGCACCTAGAATAAAATGCGTCAAATTGCAAGTCACCTAAATGCAGCTGAGCCTAAAAGCCTTTTTGCCAGATGTAATATCTACATAATATATTCGAATTTACCGCCCGTATACCTATGCGAATAATGTTGACCGATACAAATGTGTAGCACGCCTTATGCGTCAACAATATATTGTTTCCTACAGCCTAAACACAGGTCAATCCAATATTCTCGGGAGTCATTACAAAGCAATCACACGCTCATGATGTCAACCTGTTTATCCAAGAGAAAAACAATCAATCAGTTGGCACGTGCCAAGGACACGACAAATCTGTGATTATATCTGGCCAGATACACCGAAAACCAGAAAAAAATACAAAAGCATTCGAAGTTCACTTCTTCTTTATGGAACGTCAGACACTTCACATTTGAAAAAGGAATTAAAAATGTTCAAGAACTCACCCAAATCCTCGGCGTCTTCACTCCACTCTCCTGTGCCACGCACCAGCACTGCCGACATCCCAGCCAGCACAGCACACACCCACACCGACTCCATCGCACACACACCCCGCCCCCACATCATAACACACCCTACTCTACACCTAACCTTACTTTGGCAACATTTTACACCTACAGTAATGTTTCATTACGCAACAATCAACTATTAGTTAAGCTCCACGACGTTCATTAATTTAATATTACACTATACATTAGCTACGCCATTCCATTACCTCACAGGAACCGTCTATTGTCAACTTTACAATTGATCAACTCTATTGAATCACTCGCTAAACTCGCTCCACGAATACTGCATACATTTTCTTAATTAAAAATTCGCTCTATTTTTGGTTTAGGGCGATCTCCAAATCGTAGGTCGATCGGGTTGAATCGAATTCCATTGCTCCTATTTGTTAATGCATGTTACTCTTGTGTATGAACGATCCAAGTAATCTTTTCGACATTATGAGTGGAGTCGTGTGTAGTGTGCCGTCACGCACGGCCGGCTTTCGGGACGCGGTTAAATATCCCGATGAATAATTCAGGACTCTTTTAACGGCGGTGCGCGCTCGAGGACAGAAAGACCACCTGCAACAAAGTACATAGTCCCTCATTTATGTTCAAACACAACTATATTTAGACAAGTCGTTTTGCAAATTGGAAGAGAATTTATAATCAGTGATGACGGACTGGTATGGGAAATATTCACAATTAACTTTGTGCAATGTACAAATTCCGGCAGATTTTTCGAATTTTGATTGTATTCTGCTGCCCTAAATTATTTGTTTATTATACCTACAATAGAATACCATAAATACTGAATACAAACCAACCACACGAATGCAAAAATTAATTAACTTCATAACATTTACCTAGAAATTGTCAAAATTGTATCAAAAATATTCAGCAAGAATTCCCGCTGCATTTCGCAGTGCTACCAGAGGCATTCCTCTGTTTATTTTAAAAGAGATTTCTCCGGGAAAAATTTAACAAAAGCTTTCAAGGAGCAAAATCCGTCATCAAAGGCGGCTAAACGACCCGTAGCGCTGTGCTGAAGCGCTAATATAGTTTAGGAAACAACATGCCCGTATTTCCTAGACGTTAGGGCGATCTTGGCCCCTAGAAACTTACTACTATATACTTGATATTATAGAGAAACGGCAACTTAAGGCGAGGATAAGCTACTTTTAATGATTTTATACCGAAAATTACGTCTAAACGAGTAGTGTTAATTATTTGGAAAAAATATATGTTTAATTAGAGCATTTTCCTAATAATTTAATATACGATTATTTTAGATTATGTTTACATTACATAGTGAAATTAGTTTGTAAAGTTGTGTCTAACGCGGATAAAAAACTGAGAATTACGCAAAAGCTATCAACCGTATTTTTGTAAAACCTTCACCATTTTAAGAATAATTAAAATATTAATCTTTTAGTACGTGTTTTATTAAAATATCTTTTGTCTTATGTGTAATAATAAGTTAATAATGCGTCAAATTGGGGACAGCGCTCCTTGATGAGCGAGTCCTATTACTGGCTGGATGTACGACGCGTTGCGTAAGCTCGGTACAGAACACACAAGCTAAGCACTCAAGGTCACTGGCATGTATCTGCGTCTTAAATATGAGACGCATACCTAATACACACGTATACTAGTCTAGCCGTAGTAAACGGTAATAAAATGTGTGCTTGCTATCAAATATTATTTTTATGGTAATGTATGTAGAGTAAAATAAAGTTGAACGTCTTATTTCGCAGAAACGTGAGTCAACTTTTGATAAAAGCAACCTCGTTTTGTGGTATATGTGGCTGCGTTTTGAGTCTAATTAGTACTTTAATTTACACACTAGGTTATAATATTGTGTGTTTATGTATCAGCTAGGTAGCATAACCTAACTAACTTCAATGCCAACAAAAAGCTATACGATAGAAGTGTAGGCCTTATTTTTCAAGTGAAATTTCTTTAGACGCGTTGAGCACTTTTTGGGATGGGTAAAAAATGTTAAACTCGCGTCAGGCGTCAGGCGGTCAATTCGTAAGACAGAGGGAGAGTAGAATTTGTTGACAACACTCTGTTTCATTATTTTTTTGCAGTTGTTTCAATGGATACAGCTTTAGTTATTGTACTGACAGCAAGCCACATAAATTCCTGACATTTTAGTTAGATGGCGTTACTTAGTTTTCACTTCTATCGGCAGTCTCCAAAAACTGCTCCGCATGTTTTTTTTATAATAAACTTTAGTATGGATCTAGTCCGCATTTCCTCTTATCGAGGTATCTGAGTTTCAACGACATAATAGTCTGAAAGTTTCCTGTTAGCCATTCGAGAAAAACCACGCTTAGTTGACCTATATTCTCCTTTTCTGTTTATAAAAAGTAGGTACTCGGTACCCACTCATAACCATATTATATTGGCTTCTCCCAGCAACATTCCTCTTATTTTTCTTTATATTTCCCATTCGTGAGCTTTGATTTCGTACATGGCTCTTAAAGGAAATTGTTTGATCTTTACGAAGGAAATTGCCTGAAAGCCTTGTTTACAAAATATTTTTCCCATAAGGACGTTTACTTGAGTACTACGCAGTATACTAAGCAGTCTGAAAAATACCGTATAGAAACGTTCTTTTTCAGACGGCTTAAAATCTAAAGTTTTAGGTAAAATTAATAAAGTATAGCCTGATAAATTTACAAAATTTACATAACATAACATCAAGAGGAGCGTGGCAAAGTAATAACAGTCGTGTGGGTTGATCCATCAGGTTAAGCTATGCTTGCCGGGGTTGGTCCGTGGATTGGACATATCCATCTTCATCTATCTAAGCTATAATAATTATCTATCTTTACATACCAAGACTCCTCCGTGCCTCGGAAAGCACGTTAAGCCGTTGGTCCCGGCTGTCATTTGTGGATCTTTGACAAGATCGTTACGGGTCGTCAGTAGCCTGAAGTCTGTCAACCAGTACTTACCAAGGGGTATCGTATTACCCAGTTACTGGGTTGTGGAGGTCAGATAGGCAGTCGCTCCATGTAAAATACTGGTATTCAGCTGGATCTGATTAGACTGGAAGCCGACCCCAAGATAGTTGGGAAAAGGCTAAGTAGATTGATTGAACATCATGTCTTGTTTCCCTAAAGGGTTGGATAGAGGTGTATAGGGGGCGAGCCTATTGCCAACAACCGGGCACAAAACCCTTTGCCCGACCTCAGAATCAAACCCAGGACCTCATGTTCAGCAGTAGCGCTTACGACCACTAGACCAACGAGGCACACTAAATTTTTCAATAACAAATAGCCTCTGGAGCCGTAGTTAATTTATTCCATGCTTGAGTAGCCCAGTTTACAGGTTAAAATAAATTATCTAGTCTTTATACCAACAGAAAATACGGTGAAGCATTATTAATTTTGATTAGTAGGCTAAACTGAACTAATTTCATACAGACACTAAAGCCTGCGGGTGGTAAACATAGCCGTCGCTTAGTCTAAACTGAGTAATGAAAACTGAAGCTAAATAAAACTGTTTTAATTAGAATACAAAGTTAGTCTTTATCCAATACCACACCTTGACTTGATTATCATATTATTATTTATAGGTAGCGACACGCCTCTGTTTCGTACGGCATTTACGAGTTGACAAAACAACGAGATTTATGTATTACATGTAATTTTAATTTTCGTTTAATATACACTTAATAACCTTCCGGAATAAATTCTTAAAATCTTAGAATAACGCGGTCATACAGAGAGACACGTAAAGCGACTTTATTAAATAATATGAATTTAAAATATTCATTCATTCATTGTATACATTGTATATGTATACAATGTGGAGACTACAATACAACAAAAAATTTAAATACTGGCACTACTAATGTTTAAGAGTATTTTGGAACTGTCAAATAAATCCTAGCTTCGAAAAAAAAAAACGAGTTTCTCAAACAAATTAAATGTAATGTGAGCCGGATCCACCCTAAGCCTATAAATTCTGTTTACCTAACTAGGCCTTGGGTGAATTCTCGGGCATACATTTCAGAATATCCACCTTAGGGTGGATTTTTGGGGTGGATAACTGAAATAGCCCGAGCCGACTATGGATTTGACCGAGCTATAATGACTAAACTATTGAATATATTCAATTGAATTTTCGTATACAGAATGGGAACGTCATTATGGACACGCTGTTTAATTTATTGTTGTATTGTCGTCTCCACCTTGTATATTATAATCTACGCTAATATTATAAAGAGAAAAGATAATAATATGTGTTTTTGTATGTAGGTATGTATTTCTGTTTGTAATGAATGAACTCAAAAACTACTGCACCGATTTAAAAAATTCTTTCACCAGTAGTGTGCTATATATTACATATCATTGAGTAACATATTATAGGCTATAATTTATACAGATATCACGCGGGCAAAGCCGCTGGCGGAAACTAATAATATTAAAAAGAGAAACGATTTATATTTTTCTTTGTAACGAATAAACTCAAAAACTACTAGAACGATTTTAAAAATTCTTTCACTAGCAGAATTTTATATTACAACTGAGTAAGATAGACTATCATTTATAAAGGTATTACGCGGGCGAAGCCGTAGGCGGAAGCTGGTTTTATAACACGTTTCTATATTTTAGAAGTACGTTAGATAAACAGATATTACTGTAATTATCTATAGTCTTCATTGATTTTCGTTGCTTATATATTTAGTATGTATGTATTTATGTATCTATTATTCAGGATATGTATTTATCTGTGTATCTATTCTAGTATATTGTATTTATATTATTTGCACCAACGACAGCCCCATTTTATGTCCAGGCAGATCACTGTCCATTCCAAGGTTGCCTGGAAGAGATCGCGGAAAGCGATAAAGCCGCACATTGTATATTTTGTAGTGTCAAATGTATATTTTTTTGTTATGTATTTTTGTGGTGTACAATAAAGTATATATAAATAAAGAAATATTAGTGCAACGTTTAATACTAATAAGTAGCAAGCTACTTATTCGAATTTAAAATATATGTAATGTCAACACATTATAGATATTTTGAATTGTCTGATAACACAACAGTCTTTATATTTTATTTATATAGTGTCACCATTATTTTATAATAGGTCCGTTTAAAAACAAATTGTTATTATAATGCAATCAATGTGATAGCGCTCAAGACACACGCTATTAGGTACAAATAATCGTCGGTGAAATGTAACCGACTATTTAATTTAGGTTTTACATACATACATATCTAAACTCACGCCTTCTTTCCATGGGGGTAGGCAGAAACTACAGAACGCCACCTGCTACGATCCTTTATATACTCATTTTGCCTCGTTTACGTTCATACATCTGGTCATACACGCTCGCCGGTTGCGAGTACTACGTACTTGTCCTTTCTGAAGAACATCACCAATAAGGTCAGTATTATGTCCTCCTAGGGCGTCCCCTCCCAGCGTTACCAGTCACACAGTTTCGGTTTTAAGTAAACGTAAGCTTTATACATAGATACATACATAAACTCACGCCTTCTTCCCATGGGGGTAGGCAGAAACTACAAAACCCCACCTGCTACGATCCTTACATACTCCTTTCGCCTTGTTTACGTTCATACATCCATCCAGTTCATACGAGTACTACGCACCTGACTTTTCTGAAGAACATCACCAATATGGTATTCATTTAGATATGTCCTCCTACGGCGTCCCCTTCCGGCGTTTCCACTCACATGTGCCTTTTATTGGTCTCCTTTCATTCATCCTCGCAACATGACGAAAACCAGCTAAACACAACTTTCAATTTTCGTCATTACATCTTCTTGTAAACCGCAACGTTGCCTTATCACATCATTCCTTAGCCTATCATTCATAGTCATACCTCACATGCTTCGCAAGGAACGCGTTTCCACAGCATTAATTTTACTTTCATGCTTCATAAGAATTACAAGTTACCATAATGTGGTTTATCTACATTCATACATAATCAGCCTATTAATGTTCGCACTGCTAGGACCCAGGCCTCCCCCCGTGAGAGGGAGGGGGCTGTAATCTACCACGCGGGCCCAGTGCGGGTTGGAAGATGTCACATGTCTTCGAATTTTTGGTTCTAAGACATGCCGGTTTCGTCACGATGTTTTCCTTCACCGTTTTAAGAGTAGTGGTGATGAAATTATTTACACAAAGTAAAGCGCCTGCTTGGGTTCGACCCTACGACCTATAACTCGTAATGTCGGGGCTGTTACCACTGGGCCACCACTGCTCTTCTCTATCTACGTTTAAGATACCTTAAGTTTATCAAATCAGTTTCATTTTTGTGTTTGACAGGGAGCTGCCTACTTCTTTAGTCTATTATACTAAGATAATAAAGCTGAAGAATTTGTTTGAACGCGATAATCTCTGTAACTACTAGAAGAATTTGAAAAAATCTTTTTGCATTTGATAGCGAATTCTTACGGAAGGTTATAGGTTATTTAACATCACGTTACAACGCTGGAACTAAGCAAAGAGAAAAAAGTTAGAAAGAACGCTAAATGAAAACGAAGTAAAAGGATCCGTTGGAGGAACAAGAATTTTTTTATGGAAGAAGTCGCAGGCAGAAGCTATAAATTATAAATAATATTTTGTAAACAAATCCCTGTCCATCTACCCAAAATGCATACAGCATATTAAACATTAAACATATTATAGGACTGATTTTTTCGGGAATTGAATTTACGCAACTGAAAAAACGAATATAAATCAAAATTATTCCTTGAATAAATATTTTATTTGGCGCTGGAAAAATCAGCCCTCAGTCAATACAGAATCAATATTTAAATGAAACGGTCCGGAAATGGGTTACCTAAAAAACTATCAATTTTGCTCTATTATGAATGCCAGTGTTGCCAGCAACATTCATTTTTAGAGCGAATTCATAAATAATTTTACTATTTCCATAGCTTTAATAAAAATACAAGTGTGTCAAACAAGCGGGTACCATCTGATGGTACTGAAGTGGTAAACGCTGCCAATGAACATCTCTAACACCAGATGTGTGTTCCCACACACCTTTTTTTTTTGGGTGGGAAATCATGAAATTCTCCCGCTCTGGGCGGAGCGAAAGGGCGTGTCAGACTCTTACTGACTAAAACTTACCCGTGTTCCTTCCCTTGCCTTGCCAGGGGCCACGTTTTCCCCTTGGAACTACCCGCAGCCCCGGTAGGCATCGGCCCTAGCGGACCCCGTGAGTTTTGCTAACATCTCTTTGAGGCGCGCGTGGAACACGACGCGCCGTCGACCCGCGCCTGGTCCTTATCAGACGGCGAGCGCATTGCTCTCCGTCCGCAGGCCTGCGCCTACGGTGGCTGGAAATCGGCTACCAATTCCCGACGCCCGGAGCGTCTCCTACGGCGGCGGCGGCTAGGGCTGCTAGGGCGCGGCCTTTTCCTCTCTCTCGCGCGCTCCGCCTCATCCTTCGTGAGCATTACTGCTTCGCAGAAGGAGGTGACGGCTTGCTATGCCCTCTCGCTCCGCACCATGGCCTGGACCAGGGCCGGACGCGAGAGTTCACTGCCGACGATCGCTTCCACGAGGACACGGCGGTGCTCCGCCCAAGCCGGGCAGACCTCCACCGTATGCTCCACCGTGTCCTCCGGACGATCCACACTGTGGTGACACCCGGGCGTTTCCTCCCGCCTTATGCGAAACAGGAACCTCCCGAAACAACCGTGTCCGGTGAGGACCTGCGTCAGGCGGAAGGTGAGAATGTCGTGGCGCCTTTCTAGGCACTCCTCAAAGAGGGAACTTATCGCTGCAACTGTGGCGTGCCCAAATCTGAGTTGCGACAATCGCACACTCCAAGCCGCCATGAGATCCGGCCGGAGCTCTGCCCGCTGTACCGTGATTTCTCGCGTCAGCGGAGTTACACCCCGGCGCTTCATCTCCTCGCGATACTCCCAAATGTGGGCGACGACCTTCGCCTACAGATCCCATGGCGGCGTTCCGGCAAGGAGGCTCGCCGCCTCGCCGGAGACTGTACGGTATCCCCGGACCATCCGGATGGCCATCACCCTTTGGGCTGCATGCAACCGGCGGGCTGGCCGCAACCTCAAGGTTCGCGCCCACACCGGTGCCCCGTATAGGGCCATGGTTCCCACACACCTGGTTGTTATACCGACAACCATGTTGCTACAGAGCTAGGCAGATTAAGAGCCCCTAGATTTGCTCCTTCACAAAGAGCTCTACACAATTTTTGTAGAAGTTGAATTAATATTGAATTTCTAATGTTTACAAACTTTTTTCAGATTCATGTAAGGAGTTAAATTATACAAATTTTACTAATTATATTTGTTATAATTTTTCTCCTGTAATAAGTTTTAATACCTAGAATTATATATAATGATCAGGTTATTAATGCGGTATTATTTCAACTTAATTTTTTTTTTTTTAAGTTACCGAAGTTAAGTTCAGTCAAGAAGCAATAATGTTAAAAGCAATTAAAAAAAAAGGTAATAACTGCGCTTGAAAAAAATCATTTTCATTAAAATGTGACAATGACGTAGTCTTAAAAATAATAAGGTGCAAGTAAAATTAGCCTTAAGATGCTAAAAATATGAATTCCTTCTAAACTAGAAACATCATAAACACCCTGACGTAAAACGAAGCCATTTTACGTTAAGTTGGCTTAATTCCGCTAAAAATAGCCCTGCTCCATTGTCTGACATTATTATAATTATGTAAGCATACTATGAATAGCCCACTCGTAGCTATTTGTGGAGAAGACCACGGCTTCGATTAAACTTTTAATGTTATGCTTCTAAAATAGATTTCATAATTAAATCAACCTTTTGAACGACGTCATTGCTACAAGTACCTACACTAAAAGAATATAAATTATCAAAAAAAAACAGTGTTTTTTTTAAATAGCATACATCAAACGTACAAATATAATCAGCTTATAATGTTCCCACAGCTGGGACACAGGCCTCTTCTTTTCGAGAGGGAGTGGGCTATAATCTACCACGCGGGCTCAGTGCGGGTTGGTAGATGTCACATGTCTTCGTTCATACATTTGAGTTGTTTTTTTTTTTAACTTGGATGTAAAATTGAAGAACTTTTACACATATTTAAACCATGCTTTTTACTTACAGGCGTAATTTATTATGATTATAAGTAACGTCGCCAATAGATGTCAAGTATATAAATAAAAAATGTGGCTAACTAGCGAACTAAAATATTAATTATGAAATGCAATAATTAATATCGTAACACCGAACATTTCGTTTTAGATGTAAAAAAGTATTTGGAAACTTTCCAAAAGCCTATTTTACACCTAAAACGGGTACAACGTCAAATCAAATGTTATAATTGCAATTCATTATTAACATTCTAGTTCGCTAATTGGCCACATTTCTTATTTCCATACAGTAATATTGCCAAATTAATCAAAACAGGTAACTAAGCTATTTGTGATGTTGCCAACTTTAAGGATATAAATGCTCTTAATTAATGCAGAATTGTCACCTACATATCAACTTACCCCTTTCTGGTTTACGCGAACATTAGATATGTACGCACCTTTTATAAAGTAACAGGAAACACCCCACCCCTAGTGAGAATGAATTTATAGCCCCTTCCTACAATAATGAGCTTTTGAATTTTAAAGATACCGGCGAAATTAGTGTTACGGAAGCCTGGGTTCTAGGAAGAGTTGATGTTATAAACATAAAAAGTACAACAGATCTATGTAGTATACCTAGTAGTCCTAATTTAAATTATTTTGTATTTATATATTTTTATATTAGATATTTTATATTTTGAAGTTATCAATGCACAGGTTTATTAAATTAGGTACCTATACCTGTTACAAAAATATACAATTTTAACATAACATGACATAACATAACATCACGTCTTGTTTCCCCGAAGGTTTAGGCAGAGGTTTACCTATAGTACACCCACATAAACAAATAAACAATAAACAATTTTCTATTGTATTATAAAATTATACTATTTATTGGTGCCTACAAGAATAGGGACCCAGTTGAGCCAAGAGCCGGGACTTATATCGGTGCATTTAGATGCACTAATAAAAAACAATAAATACCTCAATTAAAATTACTTCAATGAACAACAATAAGTTTATTTATATAAATAACTTAATAAAAGGTTAGCTCTGTTATTTTCTTTTTTAAGATTCTTCAAATACATTCTGATTTATTAACAAGGTATAATTATAATTCGTAGCTTCTTGCTATCAAGCAAATCCATCGAATAACAATTTCATAATTAATTATTTCTTTCTTTCTTTCTTTCTTTCCTTCTGAAAGTGTATTATTTCTCTTCCTATAGCGTTGGCCTATTGCCAGAGTCTTTGGAGGCCTCGTTGTGCGCCATTACCAATTGCACGAACAGTTTCTTTCTGCACGGTATTGCGAAATTCCTTAGATGTACGCGGAGCGACTGGCTAGTTCATCGCCTCTATATAGATTCATACAGCGAATCGATGGATGATTTGCTCCCTACATTGATGGTTGGTGCTACTCATTGTCTCAGCATTATCAGAATTCATTATATAAAAACCAAAGGCAGAAAGACCCATAATACCTATGATATATTAGTACCTAGAATTATTTTATGGGTACAGGTAAGTTCTGGAACGTAGAGACGCTAATGATTTAACCGGATCTTTATTATATTGCCAGTTATACTAGAAAATTGCACACAAATTAATTAGCCTAAAACATCTACATATATTATAATAATGATAAGTAAACACAGTCAATTAAATGATGTTTACATCTATTGATATAGTTTCACTTGGTACCGTGTAATGAATAAGGTAGCTCTAATACATAATATATCAAAGAAACATTTATATTCTAAATCATACATAATTCATGCAGTTTCATCAACTAAAGGCCAGGGGTCAGAAATCATGAGATAACCCGAGTTTACTCAAATACATCCGTGATTTCCTCCAGGAGTTTCAGAGATATGCAAATGTTTGTACACAGTACACAACACACTACATTATTTATTAATCACCGCATCAGCCAGTCTGTCCCTAAACGGGCCCAATAAAACCCTATTTATGAATCATCACGAATAGTGCGATAATGAAATTAGAGGCACTACACTAGCAGAATGTTAAATCATAATTATGCTAAAATAATTAATTTATCGAGCGCTGTTCAAATTACTGATTCCAGTTCAAGACAATTTGGTCACAAACGTAAAATAATTAATTTAATGGAATACCCAACAAATTCAGAACAAACATTTCATGAAATTAACTGGAATTATTTCTAGACGGGTTATAGAATATCTAGGTCATAAACTAGATTATACATTCTAGTAATTAACTTATGATATACAACATCAGAGATACCTACCGCCGATCAGCTGATAACTGTCAACAACATTCATTGTTTACTCGTTTACTCCGTGACGATGCAATCAAAACTACTGACAGTTTCGAATTAGACCCACAAAGTTGCGATAACACCGACCCTTACTTGTCATGTTCATTATACATCGTGCTAATAGGTTTCGCCCCAAAGTCCTAGTGGGATCTTTGTACCGCAATCCTAGTTTTATTTTTTATTTTCACTTCAGTCATTCACATTCACGTTTAAAGTTTATTTTAATTTCAAGTCGTTATTATTTAGCACGTTTGTGTGTTCGTCAAAGTTTGGCTATGAAGATTACGTGAGGTGTCATGCGTGAGTGTCTCGGGTGTTGACACGTGTATCGGGTTGCGCGTCGCGCGGACGACTGGCGCGGCGTGGACCGGCGTTATGTGGCGTCGACGCGCGGCGCCCACCTTGCCTTACTCCACCGAGGGTGCTCGGCTCGCCTCGGCAACCCTCGCCCGCCTCCGCCAGGTAAGCTTTCCCGACATGAAACTCTGATTGAATGGATGAGTTTCCAAATGCTTTTTTGTCGGAGCCGAGCGACAAATCACGATGTCGGACGGAACATTTGTGTTAACTTTCCGTGGTTTATTTGAGGGACATAAATTTAAATTACGGCTTCTTGAATTTTCTTTTGAGTGTTTGAATTTATGATTTATAATAGAGTTTGGTATGTTATGATTGAGTTTTATTGACAGAATAATCGGTGGATTAGGATAGGAATGAAGTAAGATGAGTAGACCACATGAAAACATCATACCTACATTAAATTAAACCCTCGCCACGTAGATAATGTCTGTTTCCTTATCCTATTATCCTAAGACACACTTTCTCACTAACCGTCCCCCCCACGTTTCATCAATCAATTCACAAATTCTAACTAATTAGTCCTCCGACGTATCTTTTGCCACATCGCCACCACCCTTTGACTTCCCAGCTGCATGTAGACCGGATTCAACTGCTCTACATAGGTACATATTAATTACTGGGATCCAAATTAGCGCACTGACCGTACAAAAGTTCTCGTTAAAACCTTGTCAAAACACTTTGAGGACTCAATCGTAATTTAGCGTAACATTCGTACCTAAATGTTTCCAATTTGTTTCGACAATTAGGTATAAATATTAACATTAAATTTTTTCGTGTGTTTTTTTTATTTTCGCTGGTGGCGGTTTTTACTGGTTTGATTTGGTTGCATACACGAGATTTGGATGTGAAGGAGTCTTTTTTTAACCCATCTCAATACTCAATACTCAATACTTTATTGCATTCCACATATAGGTATTCTTAGATGGTAAAACTTATAACCACCACCACCACCACCTTATAACTTATCTCCAGAAGTAATAGAGGTCGATGAGCCAAAAATTTACATGTTGTGCTGGAATAAGCTGGATACAGATTAGTGAAAGGTACTATAGAGGCCTTAATCTGACATGGTATTTGCATCTAACCTCCGCGAATCTATTATAACGTAACAAATATTTAATTTATAATTAGATAATAAAAGATTTGACAGTTTAAGTTTTCATAACTATTTAAATATTTGTGAAGTTCTAAACGGCTGAAGACCGAGATACAAGAAACCTGAAACAGATAGTAGCCAGACGAAGACAATGGAAACAGCAACGTGTAACACAGCATAGCAGTGACATAGAAAAGAGTCGAAAAAGCAGTTAACCCCGGAAAAAGATGCACCAGTGAAGCTGGACACAGGCTGGACATGAACCAATCTGGCGACGAAGTCGTTAAAATATGCTCATCCATCATCGATCACTAATAAAGAACTAGATACACAATCCCAAACAAAAGTTCTCTTAAAAGTGTCACCAAATTGTGTTTAAGTAATAATAGTTTAAATAAATATACATTAATGTAAATTCAACCTTAAACGCAATGCTTAAAGTTTATTTCACAAAGCTATGTTCAAAATGCAATATTTTTTTACGACCGATAGTATGTGGCATGTTTACCGTCGGAGCGTTCGAATGCTACTAAATCAAAAGCGCACCCAAATGTTCAAGTCGGTGCTCATTCGGTGAGGACATTTTTTGCCGCTGATTGTGTATCTAGTTCTTTATTAGTGATCGATGCCATCCATAGATAAATATCACTCTTCTCTCCACTAATCCATTACCTACTCAAGGATGCATATCCGACGTTCTTCCTTACCATTAGCGTGCCACCCGATCTACTCCCTGATATGCAATGGCCTCTGTAACCCCATGCAACATGAGGCTCCAGGGGCTAGTGCAAATCTTGGGGTTCATTCGATTTATCGAGTTATTTGGTTTTGGGCATTTGGTTAAACCACGCTGAGATCGGTGCATTTCATTCATTCTTTCAGCTAAGAAAATATTTGACAGCCGGCTCCCCGAGCTGACCAACGCATGTCATGAAAAAGAAAATATAAAAAGCATAGACGTATTATAAAAAAAATTATCTATGGTAAAAAATATGTTTCTTATATAATCCTAAATAATTATTCGAATTATATCACAAACAAGTATTTGATTTACGATCCTGTAAACGACCGAACGAACAGTTATCCTACCTAATATAAAATGTAATGTACATTAAAATAAATCTTACATTGATTAGGAAGGCTCATTTTTGTCACATTTCATATTACCTACGTTTCACCAATATGTACCCGTCATTAAACCCATCGATATTCGTGCTATTGATATTTGCGGTATGTTTTTTAGCCCTCTAAATTCCACATTATCACCACCAAACCACAGAAGGAAATACGCAAAGAAATCCATACATTAATATCAAAAAATTCTAAAGCGTACATAATACCCTGGGGGCAGTGATAGGTAGGGTTGTCACGTTGAGCATGAATTATCGACTCAACGTGGATCGCGCATTGAGCGTCGAGCATTCACAACTCGGCGTCAGAATCGGTAGATATCTCAAACAAAAGCGTCCTTTGACAAAAACGATGGCGCTAGGGTGGTTATCGGATTACGATGGTTTAATTTGACTTAGGGCCTGCTGACAATCGGTTAACCTGTTTTCGTTAGGTGAGGGTTAAATTAAATGAATAGTTTTGTGTGCGAGTAAAATGATGTTCGAGTCTACTGAAGTTTTTGATCCCTTGATTTTAAATTGAATACCGGCACGATTTAACAGTACCTACGATATACGGGTGTGAGTGCAAAGTTACACCATGTTTGCAATATAAAATAACAAGCTTTTTTATTTTTCGTAACTCGGAAAATAAGTACTAATTAAAATGTACAAGTTAGCTTAGGACCTAGAGGTGCAATGAGAAAGGATTTTCTGAAACGCGCCATCTCCACGTGCGAGAAAATCGCGGCGATAGTGTCGCGTGCCATCAAATTCAATAGAAATTCTATGAATCAATGGGCAATATTACGGCGATATTATCGTGACGATAATTTGAATGCACAGCGTGAGTATCACTAGTGTGGAGATCGCGCCTAAGTGACAAAGCGAGGGGTCAAACGTTAAAGTCGGTCCCTTGGCGTACGCCATCGCCATAGCAACTACTCATTGCGAAAAAATCTATCATAAAATAAGTAGGTAAGTACCCTGTGGCTTCCCAGGTACCTCATTAACGGCAAAATATGTAAGATTCTATTAACTGCTCTCAAATTACCATGGTTATATTTTTGTTTTATTTACATTCTTCCTTGACATAATCATAATTTTATTTGACATTATATATCTACTATTTAATTTTCAACTCTTTATTAGTGACTTTTGGTGACATGTTAATTATTCAGATTTGTTACAGTTGTAATAGCAATCATGTCATTTCGTTTAAAATAGTTTTTATTTTTATTAATTTATTTATCTTTTATATAGATTCTTTTCTATTTTGTGAATGTGAGAACGCTGTAGGCTTAGTGGACTGTACACTTGTTGACCATCTTCTATTTTGTTAAGTACATACTTGGTACTTGTTGAAAGACCTACACTGTCCTCGCATACCTAATAATACTGTATTTTTTATATTTTTTTTTGTTGTAAATATTGTAAAACCCAATTATTTTTAAAAGGGTAACCGTGGAGTTTCTTGCCGGCTCTTCTCCATAGGAAACGACCAATTGGAACCGTGCGTAGCTTCTGACGTTTCATAAGTGCCCATGTAGGTTTATGTGAAATAAAATATTTTGAATTTGAATTTGAATTACCTACCTATTTCATGATAGATTTTTTACTTAACTTAAGACGCAGATATATGCCAGTGACTCTTGAGTGGTTAGATTGCGGGTTTTTTTACTGAGCTCACGCAACGCGTCGTACCAGTCGTCCAGCTAGTGATAGGACTCGCCCATCAAACTTCAAACAACATCAAACTCGCTCTCTTTAGCGCTGTCCCAAATTAGACGCATTATTAACTTATTATTATACAAATAATTACGTATACTAAAAGATCAATAATTAAATTATCTTTAAAAAGGTGAAGGTTTCAAAAAAATACACGTGATATACTGTGCGTGATTCACACAATCTATAACTATATAAATCAATTTCACTATGTAATATAAACATAATTTAAAATATTTCTATATTATGTTATTAAAAAGATGCTCTAATTTAACATATAATTTTTCCAAATCATTAACACTACTCGTTTAGACGTGATCTTCAGTATAAAATCATTAAAAGTCGGTTATCGTCGCCTTAACTAATTAAACAGCAAAATAAACAAATGACTACCTAGCTGGGTAAAGAATTTAATATTCATGAAAAAACAAACTCATCTAATACACTGTGTTCCCAAAATTATGATATTTATTTGTTAGAAGTAACAGCAGAATTGTAATGATTACGTAGTATTATGAGATTATGGAGCTCGCCAGCCGTTTTTTGGAGCAGCTAAACTAATTTAAAATGAAAGAACATTTTACGCTTCAGAGGCGACCTTTATAAAATGAGTTGGAAAATTGCGAAATATACAATGACGGACACTTTCCTCACGATGAAGAGGAATCCTCCATTTTTATGAACAATTATTCTCTCTGAACTTCATTTTTATCAAGAACTAGGTACATTAGGTTGAATTCAGTACTTGACTTGCTTCCTAAAAGAAAAGTGCTGTTGAAATACTTTACAATACTTTACTGAATATTAAAAAAGACTCTTTTACTTTTTTCCTGTAAACTCTCTACTCATTAGAGTAGAGAGTTTACAGGAAAAAAGTAAAAGAGTCTACATAAAGGAGTTAACCCATTAGGGTTAACTCCTTTATGTAGCTCTGAATACTTAACTGTGCTTCTATGTATATGTACCTTATGAGAGTGTAGTAGAACAAAACGTAAGAAAACGTAGTTTCACTGCTGTTTCTCAAAGTATGAAAACTGTATTAATTATTTAAATGAATCGGGTATAAAGTAATCTTTAGTTTTAGAGTAACATAATTAAGCTGATTTAATGAGCTTGACGTAATACATAAAATAATGTTCTGCTGGGACACAGGCCTCCCCTCTATGCGGAGTGGGCTGTAATCTACCACGAGGGCCCAGTGCGGGTTAGTAGATGTCACATGTCTTCAAATTTTTGGTTCTAAGACATGTCGGTTTCCTCACGATGTTTTCCTTCACCGTTTTGAGAGCAGTGGTAATGAAATTATTTACACAAAGTAAAGCGCCTGCTTGGGTTCGGACCTACGACCTACATCTCGTAAGTCGGGGTCGTTACCACTGGGCCACCACTGTTCTGCTGTTTAGATTTTCAAGACACAAGCTCATTAAATATGAGCTTGTGTCTTGAAAATGTAAACATAGGTAGGTACTGAACCTAATGCTTAAATCTCGCTCCCGCCCACAATCTAAAGTCTCCCATTTAATATAATATAATGTAATGTTTAATATAATGTAATGTCCTCTCTCCTTAAAACTTCCTCCTTAACGTTTACATTAAGGACTCATCCACATGAATTTAAGTTAATAAATTATTTACATTGTTTGTTTACATAGTACCTGAACCGTACTAAGTTTGTATTTTAATCATCCGTTTAGGAATTCAAACTGAGACTAAGGTTAAAGTGTTTAAAGCAAGTTCTGACACAATAACAATAATCATTGCTGTAAACTTTAGTACGGTAGATTGTAGTGTAATAACATTTAAATCTAAACTTTCAACTGTATTCTAACTAGGTATTCAATGTGGTTGAAGCTTGGTTTTACACTTTTACAGCCAGAATTTAAATTAAGAATATTTTAAAATATGAAAATAAATTATGTGTGAGTGGGACCAGTAGTCAGTTTGTGATGAATAGGTATAAAGAAAGAAAGAAAATACGTTTATTTGCGATAAACACAATGCAAGGAAAGAGCACAAAACAAAAAAAGGACAAGTTAGGGAAAAATATGCGTCACATCCACGCAAAACGGCCATCGCTCAGCATAATGCTACGACCCTACGCGAGATAGAGTCGCAACGCTGATTTTCAGCAACAGCTGGCGTTGACGTTATGACGTCGATCGGTGCAGCATACTATAACAAACCACGAACATGAGGACTTTAAATTATCTATTGATTTTATTTAACATAACTTGAAGAGCAGTGGTGGCCCAGTGGTAACGGCCCCGACTTACGAGTTGTAGGTCGTGGGTTCGAACCCAAGCAGGCGCTTTACTTTGTGTAAATAATTTCATCACCACTGCTCCCAAAACGGTGAAGGAAAACATCGTGAGGAAACCGGCATGTCTTAGAACCAAAAAATTCGAAGATATGTGACATCTACCAACCCGCACTGGGCCCGCGTGGTAGATTACGGCCCACTCCCTCTCACAGAGAGGAGGCCTGTGTCCCAGCAGTGGGAACATTAATAGGCTGATGATGATGATGATGAACATAACTTCACGTCTATAATCCCCAAAGGGTTAGGCAGAGGTGCACTATTACACCCAGACAAAAAATTTTTTTTGTCTGTCTTGTAGATTATAAAAAAATATTGGACACATATTATTTTTTTCTTTGATTTACGTTATCACAAGATTACGGCAATACATTGAGTTAAAATGTGCCATGACGTCACGAGTATGGAGATTTTATACTTACTTATGACGTAGCGAACCGCACTCCCCAACTTTAATGCGTTTTATCCAAGTCATTTTTTATTAATAATTATGATGAAGCAAAAAATACGGGTCTAATATTTTATCATTATTTAACTGACGGACTAAATAAAATTTCTTTTTTTTGACCCATGCATCATCCCTATTCGCCAGTTATGTTTAAGTCCCATGTAAAAGGGGGGGAGCACAGATAAAGATAGACATAGATAACGCAAGTATCACGATCTGTATGAAAACCAAGCGTGCCATTTTTTGACTACCTACTATGACGTCACAAGCATTATTTAGTGATGGGAAAATAAAATCCGCCGCACGCGGCAGCGTCTTTGAATCGATTTTATTATCTTTGAAATCGATACTGCTGCCTGGGTGACCAGTCACCCAGCCAGCAGTACGCTAACTAATAGTCTTTGCATTGAGAGGTTGTGTGCTCGTGCGCCTTCCGTCGACGTTCACACGTCGTTTTTGGATACCTTTTCCAAAATTTCAAGTACCTAAGTTTACCATTATAAATACGTGAATATTCGATTGAAATACCTTATATTCAATTTAGTTCTAATGTTTACAAAAGCAACGAGATTCTACCCTTTTTTATCTCAATTTTGAATAAAGATCGCCTTTTTATTATACCATTTCTCTATTTATTGAGTAATCGTGTACAGTAAAGAATTATTGAGAATCGCTTAAATAGATTAATTAATCGATTTTGTGACATAGTAATGATATAGACAGAAGAATGAGATAGACAGAGGAATGAGATATACAGAGGAATGAGATAGACAGAGGAATGAGATAGACAGAGGAATGAGATAGCCAGAGGAATGAGATAAACAGAGGAAAATAAAAATTCCTGATCTGCTTAGTAAGCAGTTAGGGATTTATAATTTCTTCAAATTGTTAGTATTTCCCTACTTATTCCTTGTATGTAATTATTGTAGATTATCTTTCAGAAACAAAAAAAAAAACCAGAGAAGAAATTTTAGAAGGTAAACGAAAACCCAGTAAAATACGATATAATAAAATTAAAATGGATGCAAAATTACTTGAGCTACAACAGCAAAAAGATAAAGAAAGTTGTGATCTTCAGTACATCAATAGTCGGATATGCTGCTTTTGTTAATATTCGTTACTTTTTCCCTTCAACAAAGCATGCTTCCTCAAAATGTATTTAACAAATACCTAGTGCTATGGTTTGTTGGGAACCAATCTTTATTTCCCGTCGCCTCAATCCATTTTTCTTTTAAATTGGGTTCATGTGGGAAACTAAAAAAATCACTAAACGTTACGATAATTAATTTTATTATTGTCTACATAATTACTACCTATAAAATACAAAATCATTCCTCTGTTTCCGAAATCGATTCTTGAGAATCGATTTGTGTTGCATACGATGAACAGCACTAATCGCTAAAATTGACAGAATAATGATAAAAGCTCCTGTACTACGAAACCGATGCGATATACGATAGTATCACTTGCTTCGATATTCATCACTTGTTAAAACAAAACCTCGCATCAACCGCTTCAAGTAAAAGCCGCAATGTAATACGAATATTCAGTTTACGTTTGATGACGTATGTTTTTCTCAAATTTGGTATTACAGAGAGTATTAGATTAAAAATAATTGATTTTAATATTAAATACGCATAATATTAATCACAAAATGACTTATCGAAGGAAGGAATCGTTTCCTTTATTTTTTCTCCTCACATTTGTAAAGTTTTTACAATGTATAACTGAGCAATTAACCATTTTAAATTATTTTACTGACGTCCGTCTAGCGTGGCACAACGATGCAGACTGAGCGCGAAAGTGGCAGCTTACGATTATTGTACGTAAGCTGGGCACGCGAAGTAGTTGCTCTTGCGTTATCTATGTCTATCTATATCTGTGGGTATAGAACAAAGATGAGACTGCAAATGTTTGTATTTTTTTTAAAGGGATAATTCATAAGCTCATTACAGTTTATTAAGAGCTCTATCACAGTAGGCAAATAGCAGATAATGATGTCGTCTGCCGCTTTACGTAACAATTATAAGATTCAAATGGCATTATAAAACTGATATACTATTTGCCATCACCGTTTGCGACTGCTTTTTACAGTTTTGTCTACCCGCTGGATGCTTCTCTGGTTACTTGACTGGGTTATCGTCCACTCGGCATTCTTCAAGTGAGACATGTAATTTTATTTCTCGTGTTTCTTTTACCAGTGGTTCCACTATCGGTGTCGCTGTTGAATCGCCCACAGCAGCTGCTGTCGGCTGCCGCAGCGACACTTCGATGCGTGTCTGAAGGCAGCCGTCCGCCCGCACACATAGCCTGGTACAAGGACAACAGAAGCTTCGATAGAAATATGGTAAGTTATTGACAATTATTTAGCGATGTTTCTAAATATAATGTTTGTGATCACTTTGTGTGTAGCTTTCTTGCCATGGAAAGTAATCAAAAACACATAAAAAGATAGGTATAAATAATGAGATCCGGCGTTAGAATGCGGATATAAATAATATCTATATCTGTGGGGGGGAGCGTGGGATCAACCGGGACAACAAATCCAAACTCAGGGCTGCTACTACGAAATTCCTAAGTAAACTGAAAAATTCAATATCACTTTACCCGACCTGGGAACCCAGGACCTCATGCGCAGCAGTAGCGCTTGCGACTAATACACCAACAAGGTGGTCGGGGCATAGTTTTATTTTTTTTAACTTTTATTTAGTTATAGTTCAAGTCATATCTTGTTTAGTTTGAGATTTCACTTGTAATTTTTTGTTTAAATTCTGCACTTTAACCATTTGATTTGTCATTGACGAACTGGATCTCCTAACATAGGTATATCTTAAAAGGAGGTCCATAATTATGTAAGATTTACTATAAAAGTTTTACAAGTTTCTGCAATAAACCTTTTTATTTATTTTATAACTATTTTTGATTTAAATCAACAGTCCCGTATCTCCTCATCAACCCCAAACGAATAGTTTTCTTTACACAAACCATGAAAGGTCTTACAAAACTCAATCTAACTTGATTAAATTAACAATTTCAAACAAATAACTACATAGCGAATAATTAATTGGGTTTTCACTCAAGCAACAGACTGATTCAATTAGCAATACATTTAAATTTTGATTAATCTTTAGTTAGTTATTAATTAGCTGCCTCATTGGTGTAGTGGTCGCAAGTGCTACTGCTGAGCATGAGGTCCCGGGTTCGATTCCCGGGTCGGGCAAATGTTTTCTATCTGGTATTTCTCAGTAGCAGTCGAGAGTCTCTATTTCTGCCCGATTGATGGTAATAGGCTCGCCTCTATTACATGGGACTTAAACATTACTGGCGAAATGTGGGTGTTAGGTACACCTATAGGTCAATAATTATAAAAAAAAATAAAAAACAAAATTTGATTCTCTTTGAAAATGCATCATCCTGTTTAAGTTTAATTCAATTATTAATTAGCATCGAAGGGCTGTCTGCCCCGCGCCGTTGACGTTTTGGTACTTTTTTTTATTTATTATTACAAACTACCTCACAATGTTTTATAAACTATGTTTTAACCATAAATTATATATTTTGTTAGTAATAAGATTGTGTAAAAGTGTTTGAACATCTGGACAAATCTATTGAAGTTTTTGTGATGTTTCTCTTTATATTTTGTTTTGTTCCTAAATTAATAAAATACAGGCTAAATGTTATGTTATGTGTAATAGTCGCGACAGCCCTAGTTTTGCTCAATCACAATCACGTTATTTAGCGAAATCAGAATAATATTCATTAGCGTTGGTATTCCCGGCGGGTAGTTGCCCCGAGCACGTTTCAGTGGCGGCCATGATTAGCCGCTGCTGTGCCAGTAACTAGTGGTAATGACGATCTATGATGATACAATTATCTTAAATTATAATCCATAGCTGCGTACATGTTTGTTTACCCGCCGCATGGCAAAGTTTTGCAAACCCGTTCATAAATGTGTTTCTATCTTGTTGACCCATTGATAGAAGCCTAAATGCCATTTCTGTCTTTGTGGCAGAAGTACAGGGTGGCCAATTAGAAAGTAAATAATTTTAAATTAAAATTAAGTATTTTTATTACAAACGAAAATTACTGGATATTTTTCTATAAGTATATTATTCAAGCTTGGCAATTTAATGCGGTGAATAAGATGTGCCTAATCTGCTCCTGTTTCATTCTTTAAAATGGGATCGCTTTTCATCGTGTTTTTCATAAATTTTCATCATTTTCGCATTTTCGCATTAGGTATCCCACTAACAAAGTCACAAATATTCTGCTTTTCGTATTCAAGCTTGACTACGACACATCCCTTTAGTTAACCCCATAGAACAAAATTCAGGTCGTGTCTAGAAACCCTCAGTGATCAAAATGGTATTCGATTTGCGTCGTTTTTAAATTCGAAGTATTGCGGTGGTCATGGTCTTAAAGACTGTGCATAACAAATTTTCCGTATTTTAACAAAATAATAGACAAAATTTGGCGTCAATAAGAATGGGGGCTAAGAAAAGTTGTATATTTCTTAATTGGCCACCCTGTACATTGAATTTTTTCATTCGATTAGATGGGTACATTCAACATGCTAGCTGTCTACATCGGTTTCGTTATGGCTCAAGGAGGCCAATATTGCGGACGGAGAGCAATGGGGACCAGGCCAGGGTCGACGGCGCGTTGTGTTCCACGCACTCCTCAAACAGATGTCAGCACAATTGACGGGGCCCGCTAGGGCCGATGCCTGCCAGGGATACGGGAAAGTACAAAAGGGATACCGTGGCCCCTGGCAACGTACAGACAACTGAAGGAACACGGGTGGGTTTCAGTCAGTCCCAGCTCTCCCGCTCCGCCCAGAGCGGGAGAAGTTATTTGATAATTTCCCACAAAAAAGGGAGCCTAACTAGATATAAACACATGTTCAATAAAGCTCTAAAGGTCTAGTGTTTCACCTCACTTTATATTTTTCTAGACTATATATAAGTCTTGTTTCGCCAGAAACAGCTCAAAAGAAATGTAAACTACTTTAGTTATTTTTGGCAGATTTGGACAAAAGCCGATTAGCTATTTTCGTTCTGTCGCTTCGTTTCAATAAAAGGCGACTAGAAAATTCTTTCGTGTGTTGTAACGAGCATCAATATTTTGTAATACATCGTGATTTCGGCATCATTTTCAGCGTAGCAATCATTAAGTAATAAAACATAAGTTGTAGACGATAACATAAACCACACACAATACTCTTATAGAAAATCAGTCTGATTTTCACCATTCGGTTAAATTTTCCCAGTAACAAATGCACCATTTCCTCATCTGTCAAATCGTTGTCACATCCTAAAACACCTTAAGAAAATGAAAATGGTTAAAATTTCCGTGTTTAATGCTCAAATCGTTTCTTGTGCGCTCCCGGCGTACCGGGCGTAACCGGCGTAATACGCATTAAACATAATATTCATTCGATTCCATACCTCAACTCGATGAGTGTAATGGCGCGGATACGCTGTGCCTAATGCTATGATTACATTACTGACATTATCAAATGATTTTACGTATCCGTATTTTGACGTTAACGATTTATTAAAGTAACGGTTTTCGTGAGGTAATATCTTGTAGGGCTTGGGCAATTAACATAACATAACATCACGCCTTGTTTTCCCCGAAGGGATGGGCAGAGTTGTATCTTTAATACCTACACTCACTTTGCTTGGGCAATAAAATGTTGAAACAATCACAATTTTCAAACGGATTGATTTATCTTTACCTATGAATTATGTTCTTTTGACTGATGCTGAAAATACTATGGAATTATGGATGTAAACACTCCACAATCATTTATGACGTAGATAAGAAATACTGAAGTTTTCAGGTAAAAGAATACAAAATAAATTCAATACAGATACCCGTCAGCTATTTGAATACTTCGAAAACAAGAATTGTTTTAAAAATTGAATACCGTGATATTTGTTTCGCGTCCATATTTCGATAAAAATGATCAATTTCTCTCGAGAGACCAATGAACACAGCATCAAACAATCAATTGTTTGGTTTTTCGCTGTTCTCGGGACGGCAACATGGACAATAAATCCAGACATATTTTTTAGGAACAAATGTTCGCGAGAATCTGTGTCAATTGAATATCATGGGTTTCAATTTCAATTGTAGGTATGTACTATTAATCATTAATCAGTCTTTAATGTTCCCACTGCTGAGACACAAGTTTCCTCTCTTAGAGAGGGAGTGGACTCAGCTGTAATGTACCACACGAGTTCAGTGCGGGTTAGTAAATATCACATATCTTCGGATTTTTTATTTTAGAACATGGTTTCCACACGATGTATTCCTTCACCGTTTTGAGAGTGGTGTTGAAGTTATCAAGGTACTCCACTCAGAACATTGATTTCACCTGCACTTGACTGAATCACACCTGAGCACTTCCACTCACCGTAAAAATTTTGTACACAAAGTAAAACGCCTGCCTGGGTTCGAATCCACCGGCCGTAACCACTGGCCCATCACTGCTCAGGTAGGTACCAATAACCTTAAAATATGTATGTGGATTGCAGGCAGTTTTATCAAAGAATATTTTATTCTATATGAAGTTGCCGACAAATACTCATCCATACTTGAATGAGAAACGATTTTTTTAATTATTTAGGTACAGGGTAAACCTAAATTTTTCATTATAAGTTATGCTTTTAACCAAAAAATTTTGTTGTAAAGTGAAACACAAAAATTACAGAACAATACATCAATACATTGAAAAAATATTATATTTAACAGAGCATGCATGATTTATACGTATTTTGTTTGAACAACTCTTTACTTCCCGTCGACCCTTTTTCTTTGTTTATTCCTAGCCAAAGAAAAAGCTAGTTAACCTCTATTCTACAATTTTTATCGATACTTTCGGTTTTTCCTGTTTACCTGGTAACCCTAATGTATTTACAGAAGCTGAAAGAATAATTTAAGTTCATTTTCTTGCTCTCTTTTATTAATGCATTATAAAATACAATAGATACGAAACGCTTGAAAGCGATTGTCATTTGTCTAGGCCCAAAGCCATTTATATTATAATTCAACTATAATTGCAAAATTCTCCTGTAGTCAATATAATATAATACAATGTCGCCCATGCGCATGTGACCGCCCGTAATTTTCTGAATATTCATGAAAAAATATCGAAAATAAACTTCAAAAGGGGGGGTCTATCTATAATATTTTTCACTAGTTTTTTAAAAATAAATACACAATTTTTTACCGAAAAAATTACTTCGATTCCGTTTTGTTTTTCGTAGTCGATAATTTTTTGTAAAATTTTTAATTAACCTTTAAATAACTCATAAGCTTTTGGAAATAATAAACAGAATCCAAATCGACCCATAAACTTCGGAGATGTGTCAAAAAACAGAAAGCAAATCTTTAAAAAATTAAAAATTTAATAACATGAAAAATGTTATAGATAGACCCCCCTTTTGAAGTTTATTTTCGATATTTTTTCATGAATATTCAGAAAATTACGGGCGGTCACATGCGCATGGGCGACATTGTATATAGATTACTAGCTGCGCCCCGCGGTTTCACCCGCAAAAGTCTCGATCCCGTGCGAATATCGAGATAAAAAGTATCTTATATGTCTTAACCCAGGTTATAGTCTTCTCATGTGCCGATCCGTTTAGCCGTTTTAGCTTGAAAGTGTAACAAACAAACACACATTCGCATTTATAATATTAGTGAGATTATAATAATAATAATAATAATCTGTGGCCCGACTGTCAACAATGACGGTCAAGATTTTTTCTCTCCGTAGTATTTTTTACTATTTTTACACATAAATCACCCAAAAATGGTGTAAATAATGGCATCCAAACCGGAACCAGACACTACCACGATGCAAGGAAATGGATTTCTTATAACCAACATTTCTTATATTACACGGAGAGTTGTGAAATGCTGACGCGAAGTCGGGCACGACTACTTAATGACACACATCCAACATCTTCGGGTTCGTCGCTCAGCTCCGCCTCGCAGTTGCCGGACCCTGCTCCAGACGTGAGTCCAGTGATACCGGCCGCTGCAGTTGCGTCGAGCTCGAGCGACGAATACTTCTCGCCGCCGACGACACCACCACCAGCACGTCGGCGCGGAAGAGGCCGACCACCGGCCAGCTTAGGACTCCGAGGCCCACCGGCCTCTGATAGGGTCCCCGCTCCCGGTGGAAGTGTGCGGCGCATGAGGTGGACACAAACTGTCAACGAAAATGTCATGCGCGCATACTTTGGGGCTACAGAGGGGGGAAGTAACTTGACTGCGTACCGTGGTCGAATGCTCTCTCTGTTCCAGGTGCTTGAACCAGCTGTCAACGTGTCGGCCCAACGACTATCGGATCAGGTGCGGGTCATCCAGCGTAACCATATGCTGGATGACGCCGTACTTGATCGACTACGCCTCGAATCACGGAATAACCGTGTTACGCCTGCTTCGCCACTGGCCGCGGTGCAACTACAAAATTCACCCAATGCTTCACCGCGACCCGACCACGTTGGTGAAGAAGATAATGACGGGGTTATATCCGTGAGTTCGCAATGCAATGCACAATTGAGGAGCGCTTTGGAGGATGCTTTCCGGGAGTACCGCTCCACTCCGCCTGGACTTAGACCACGTTTACCTCGCTTGCCCATGCATAAGAAAAACAAGGCGTTGGTGTGTACTCTAGACTCGCTGCTGTCAAGTTGTTTTGACAGCAGTAAAGACCTCGCCGATACCCACTCGATCTTGTACTGCGCAGCTGTAGCGGCATGTCGTGTAGCTCATGTTCACTTCGCCAACAGTGACAGAGCTCCACGACCAAAACCAGCTGTACCAGCTTGGCAGTGCAGGATTGAGCGTCGTATCGGTGAGGCTAGAGTACTCATCGGCAAGCTAATCTGCTTCAGGGAGGGCAATACTCGCCCTAGAGTGATGCGCTTTGTGAGGCGGGCGTTCTCGGGGACTGATATTAGTTCTCGAGATTATTTGACCTGCGTCACAGAGCGTATCGACTTCCTGAAGCAGAAGATCTGTGCATGGGCAAACCGTATTCGACGGTATAGGCGGAGAGTGGAGCGGTACACTCAGAACCGCACATTCCAGAGCGATGAAAGGTGGGTTTACAGGGCTTGGGAGCGACCGGATCAAGGTGTGATTGACACGCGCCTGCCGGATGATGACGCCATGTGTTCGTTCTGGCGAAGTATCTGGTCGGCGCCTGTCAATCACACCGAAGGAGATTGGACCAGGGAGATCGAGCGAGCGTGCGAGCAAATACCAGAAATGGGGGCACTTACCATCAGCCCCCAAGATGTAGCTCGTGCAGTCCGTCCGTTGCCTAACTGGAAATCTCCAGGACCGGACGGGCTGCACAACTTTTGGATAAAATGGTTCCAAAGGTCGCACGCCCGCTTGGCATCCCAGTTCCAGTCAGCCTTAGAGTCAGGGTCGCTGCCCCAATTCCTAACGACTGGAATAACTCACCTGCTCCATAAATCAGGTAGTACTGCGGAACCCAAAAACTATAGACCAATTACTTGTCTACCAACGGTCTATAAAGTTTTTACATCCATTTTGAGAGTTAAAATTAACAAACATATAGACACGCACTCCATCATGTCTGCCTCTCAAAATGGATGTAGGAACGGGTCCCGCGGCACTAAGGAGCTTCTCCTCATCGATATGGCCATTAGCCAGCAGGTTCGTCGTTCCCAAAAGGGTCTGTCGACATGTTGGATAGACTATAAGAAGGCCTATGACTCGGTGCCACATACATGGCTCATTAGGGTGCTGGAGTTGTATAAAATAGATGCAACTCTACGCACCTTCCTGATGTCATGTATGGGGCAATGGAGGACGGTTCTTCGCTATCCAGGATGTCGACATATCCAGAGGAATAGCGAGCCGATAAGGATCGAGCGAGGTATATTTCAGGGTGACAGTTTGAGTCCACTTTGGTTCTGCCTAGCCTTGAACCCTTTAAGCACACTGCTGGAGGATTCAGGGCTGGGGTATCGACTGAGGAGAGGTGGTCAGGTTATATCTCACCTCCTTTACATGGATGACCTGAAACTCTTTGCCCCCAACAATTTGCAACTGATGGAGCTACTGAAAATAACTGAAACTTTCAGTAGCGCCATCAGGATGGAATTTGGTGTGGACAAATGTGCGGTCATGCATGTAAAGCGAGGGGAGATTGTGGAATCCGTGGGAACCCAACTCTCGGATTCCATAAACCTTAGAGCCCTCTCCTCATCCGAAACCTACAAGTATTTGGGTATGTCGGAAGCGTTGGGCATCAATGTTACTGACATGAAGCAATCGTTGAAGGAGCGCTTCTTTGGCCGCCTGAATAAAGTATTAAATAGTCTTTTATCAGGCGGAAACAAGGTGCGCGCCTTCAACGGTTGGGTCATGCCGGTTTTGATGTACTCTTTCGGCATACTCAAATGGACTCAGACGGAACTTGACGCCCTGGATAGGAGGGTCCGCACACTGCTGACCGTAAATCGGATGCATCACCCACGTTCATCGGTGATGAGACTGTATATCCCGCGGAAGTGCGGAGGTCGAGGCTTCTTAAATGCTAAGACCCTGCACAACCGTGAGGTATGCAGTCTCAGGGAATACTTCCTAGAGGCCGACGTGGGGATGCACCGAGATGTGGTCTCAGTGGACAAAGGCCTTACCCCGCTATCCCTGGCTAACGAGAACTGGCGCAAACCTATCGTATTAGATACTAATGACCGCAGGGAAGTATGGCAGAGCAAAGAGCTTCACGGACGCTTTTACTGGACCTTACATGGGCCTGATGTAGACCTGTTAGCGTCCGTATCTTGGCTGCGATTCGGTGATCTCTTTGGGGAAACCGAAGGTTTTGTCTTTGCAATTATGGACGAAGTTATGATGACGAACAACTACCGGAAATATATTGTGAAGGACGGCACGGTTGACATCTGTCGGGCATGCCACCGTCCGGGGGAATCAATCCGACACATTATTTCTGGCTGTTCTCGTCTGGCTAACGGAGACTACTTGCATAGACACAACCTTGTAGCCAGGATTATCCACCAGCAACTTGCTCTGAAATACAGTCTTGTGGTATCGGAAGTACCATACTATAGGTATGTGCCCGACCCAGTTCTCGAAAATGGTAATATCACGTTGTATTGGGATCGATCTATCATCACTGACAGGACTATTGTTGCCAATAAGCCAGACATAGTGGTGATAGATCGATCAGAGCGTCGCACAATGATTATTGATATAGCGGTCCCGCATGACGAGAACCTCGTGAAAGCAGAAAAAGATAAACAGATTAAGTATCTTGATCTGGCTCGCGAGGTTGTCGACATGTGGGATGTGGATACAGCAGTCATTGTGCCGATAGTCGTGACGGCCAATGGCATAATAGCCAAGAGCCTCGACCAACACCTGAGGAGGCTCTCGTTAGGCAGCTGGATCAAGGGCTTGATCCAGAAAGCGGTACTTCTGGACACGGCGCGTATTGTTAGGAGATTCCTCTCTCAGGAGCCCTGACCACCGGTAGCTTGGACCCTGTTCCCGATACCGGTGGGCTACTATTTTTTATATTTTTAAATGTTTTTGTTTTATTTAGTTTTTATAAAAATATTTAAAAATGTAAATAATATGTCTAAATATGAAATAAAGGAAATAATAATAATCCATAATAATAATAATAAAATCCAGCGTAATCATATGTTGGATGACACTGCACTTGATCGCCTGCGAATTGAGATGCAGAGTAGCCATGTCATCGTCCCACCGTCGCAGACTGTTATACATGAGTTAGTTACAAGTCAAGCTGACGAACAGCTAATTACAAGTCAAGCTGACGAGGGGATTGATGACAGGGCTACAAACGTAAGTACCCAGTGCAATGAGGAATTGAGGAGTGCTTTGGAGGGTGCGATTCGGGAATATCGGCTCGTGCCACCCGAACTTAGACCACGCTTACCTCGTTTGCCCATGCATAACAAAAATAGGGCGCTGGTGGCGACTCTGGATTCGCAACTATCAAACTATTTTGATAGCTGCGAAGACCTCACCGATACTCATTCAATTCTGTACTGCGCGGCTGTAGCGGCATGTCGTGTAGCTCACGTCAAATTTGCAAATGACTCTAGAGCTACACGACCGAAACCAGCCGTACCAGCTTGGCAGTGCAGGATTGAGCGCCGTATTGGTGAGGCCAGAGCCCTCATTGGCAAACTAATCTGCTTCAGGGAGGGCAATACACGCCCTAGAGTGATGCGCTTTGTGAGACGGGCATTCTCAGGGACTGATATCGACCTTGAGAACTATATGTCCCGTGTCACAGAGCGCATCGACTTCCTGAAGCAGAAAGTGTATGCATGGGCAAACCGTATCCGTAGGTATAAGCGGCGAGTGGACCGATACACTCAGAATCGCACCTTCCAAAGTGATGAAAGGTGGGTCTATAGGGCTTGGGAGCGACCGGACCCAGGTGTGGCCGACACGCGCTTGCCAGATGATAATGCCATGAGCTCTTTCTGGCGGAGTATCTGGTCGGTGCCTGTCAGTCACACCGAAGGTGACTGGACTCGGGAAGTCGAGCGAGCTTGCGATCCAATACTAGAAATGGGGGCTATTACTATCTGCCCCGAAGATGTAGGTCGTGCAGTCCGTCCGTTGCCTAACTGGAAATCTCCAGGGCCGGACGGGCTGCACAACTTCTGGATAAAATGGTTTAGAAGATCGCACGCTCGCTTGGCGGCTCAGTACCAGACTGCTTTGGAGTCTGGTTCGCTACCCCAGTTCCTAACGACAGGAGTTACCCACCTGCTCCATAAATCTGGTAGTACCGCAGAACCCAAAAATTATAGGCCGATCACGTGTTTACCGACGGTCTATAAAGTTCTTACATCCATCTTGAGAGCTAAAATTAACAAACATATAGAGACCAATTCCATCATGTCTGCCTCTCAAAATGGATGTAGGAACGGGTCCCGCGGTACTAAGGAGCTACTCCTCATTGATATGGCCATTAGCCAACAGGTTCGGCGTTCCCGTAAGGATCTGTCGACATGCTGGATAGATTATAAGAAGGCCTATGACTCGGTGCCACATACATGGCTCATGAGGGTGCTGGAGCTGTATAAAGTAGATGCAACTCTGCGCACCTTCCTGATGTCGTGTATGGGGCAATGGAGGACGGTACTTCGCTATCCAGGATGTCGAAATATCCAGAGGAATAGCGAGCCAATAAGGATCGAGCGAGGCATATTTCAGGGCGATAGTTTGAGTCCGCTTTGGTTTTGTTTAGCCTTGAATCCTCTAAGCACACTGCTGGAGGATTCAGGTCTAGGCTATCGGCTGAGGAGAGGTGGTCAGGTTATATCTCACCTCCTCTACATGGATGACCTGAAACTCTTTGCCCCCAACAATTTGCAACTGATGGAGCTACTGAAAGTAACTGAAACTTTCAGTAGCGCCATCAGGATGGAATTTGGTGTGGACAAATGTGCGGTCATGCATGTAAAGCGAGGGGAGATTATGGAATCCGTGGGAACCCAACTCTCGGATTCCATAAACCTTAGAGCCCTCTCCGCATCCGATACCTATAAGTATTTGGGTATGTCGGAAGCGCTGGGCATCAATGTTACTGACATGAAGCAATCGTTGAAGGAGCGGTTCTTTGGCCGCCTGAAGAAAGTATTCAATAGTCTTCTATCAGGCGGAAACAAGGTGCGCGCCTTCAACGGTTGGGTCATGCCGGTTTTGATGTACTCTTTCGGCGTACTCAAATGGACTCAGACCGAACTCGACGCCCTGGATAGGAGGGTCCGTACGCTGCTGACTGCATATCGAATGCATCACCCACGATCATCGGTGATGAGACTGTATATCCCGCGAAAGTGTGGGGGTCGAGGCTTTTTAAACGCTAAGACCCTCCACAATCGCGAGATATGCAGTCTCAGGGAATATTTCCTAGAAGCCGACGTGGGGATGCATCGAGATGTGGCCGCGGTGGACAAGGGTCTCACCCCGCTCTCCTTGGCTAAAGAGAACTGGCGCAAGCCTGTAGTGCTTGACACTAACGATCGCAAGGAGGTATGGCAGAGTAAGGAGCTTCACGGACGCTACTTCCGGGCCCTACATGGACCCGATGTAGATTTACTAGCGTCCGTAGCCTGGCTGCGTTTTGGTGACCTCTTTGGGGAAACCGAAGGTTTTGTCTGTGCAATTATTTTATTTTATTTTATTTTATTTCTTAAGAAAACTTACAGCTAGGATACAGATAGTTGACAGATAGTGAAAGAAGGCCAATTAAAAGTTTTCACTGACAATATTGGGGTAGCACAAGAGACAGCAGACAGGCAAGCGAAGGTAAGAATAAGTATAAAGCACTCGGAGAGAATTAAGAAAAGACTAAACAGGTTTTAGTGATCTTCAAAGAAGTTTTTACACATAATTTTTTTAAGTTTCGGAACACTGGTGGAGAATAAATCAAGATCATCACTGTGACACATCGAGTTGTAAGCCCTGCTAGCTCTTATCATGTAAGAGTTTTGTCGATATATGCACCGGACAGAGGGAACATACAGAGGTTGATGATTCCTTAAAGTGAAGGATGGAACACGCAGCCTAATTTTGCTCATCAATTCAGAACAGTCGGTTGAACCATTAGCCAAATTGAACAAGAATACCATGTCGGCAATTTTTCTCCGCTCAATTAGTGGAAGAATGTGAAACTTCCTGCAGCGGCTGTAATAATTAGGCAAATATGTTTTGAATCTAAACTGAATGTACCTTAAGAACTTCTTTTGAATGTTTTCGATGCGATTGACGTAAGTATTATAAATAGGATTCCATACTGGTGAGCAGTATTCGAGATGACTGCGCACAAAACTACAATAAAGAATTTTGAGTGTTTTGATATTCTTAAAATCGGCTGATATCCTTAAGATGAAACCTAGTGCCTTAGAAGCTTTTTTAATAATGTTATCGATGTGTGTGTCAAAAAGGAGTTTCGAGTTAAAAGTGACGCCTAAGTCTCTAATCGTGTTAACTCTGGCTATTGAAGTGTTGGCTAGTTTGTAATCGTACAGAATAGGTTTAGGTTTACGAGTGAAGGTACATGTATAACATTTCGATACATTTAGATCCAAGCGGTTGGCCGTACAATACTCTTGGAATCTGTCCAGATCCTGTTGGAGACGTTCAGCATCTTCATAATTTCTGATTTCACTAAGAATCTTCATGTCGTCCGCAAACAAAAGAACTTTTGAGTTAGAGAAACATAAAGAGACGTCATTGATGAAGATGTTGAATAACAGGGGTCCCAATAGCGATCCCTGTGGAATTCCTGAGGGGCTAATCATAGTTCTCGATGTGTATCCGTTAAGAACAACAGTTTGACATCTGTTGGCCACATAAGATGAGAACCACCTGAAGAGATTTCCACTGATACCTATAGCCAATAGCTTGCGCAGAAGTATAGCATGATCCAAGCGATCAAAACACTTGCTGTAATCCGTGTAGATTACATCTACTTGAGTGCGATGAGACATACATTCAGTCAAGTAGTCACCACAAAGAATGAGATTGGTGGTTGTCGACCGACCTCGCAGGAAACCATGTTGGCGGTCACTGATGCTTAGTTTAAGACAAGCATAAAGCTGCTTGTATATTACTTTTTCCAGGACTTTAGCGAAAATGCATAGTTTGGATATGGGCCTGTAGTTTTCTACGAGGTCTCTAGGCCCTTTCTTGTGGATCGGGGTGATTAACGCCGACTTCCAGATTGTAGGTACCTCACCTAAATTTAGAGACCGCCTGAACAGAAATGAAAGAGGAGGAGTTAGAGTTTTGGCACAGTTGAGTATAAAAACTATGTTGAGTATAATAACTACTATTATGGACGAAGTTATGATGACGAACAATTACCGGAGATTCATTGTGAAGGATGGGACGGTTGACATCTGTCGGGCATGCCACCGTCCGGGAGAATCAATCCGACACATTATCTCCGGGTGTTCTCGTCTAGCTAACGAAGAGTACTTGCATAGACATAACCTTGTAGCCAGGATTATCCATCAGCAACTTGCTCTGAAATACAACCTTGTAGAATCGGAAGTGCCGTACTACAGGTATGTGCCCGACCCAGTTCTCGAAAATGGACATATCACATTGTACTGGGATCGATCCATCATCACTGACAGGACTATTGTTGCCAATAAGCCTGATATAGTGGTGGTGGATCGAGGAGAACGGCGCGCAATGATTATTGACATAACGGTCCCGCATGACGGGAACCTCGTGAAAGCAGAGAAAGATAAACAAATCAAGTATCTTGACTTGGCTCACGAGGTTGTCGACATGTGGGATGTGAACTCAGCGATCATTGTGCCGATAGTCGTATCAGCCAATGGCTTAATTGCCAAGAGCCTCGACCAACACCTAAGGAGGCTCTCGTTGGGCAGCTGGATTAAGGGCTTGATTCAAAAAGCAGTACTCCTGGACACGGCTCGCATTGTCAGAAGGTTCCTCTCTCTGGAGCCCTGACCGCCGGTAGCTTGGACTCTGTTCCCGATACCGGTGGGCTACTATTTTTTATATTTTTAAATGTTTTTATAATTTTTATTTTAATATTTAAAAATGTAATTAATATGTTTAATACTGAATAAAGGAGATAATAATAATAAAAATTTATTTACTCAAAAAACATAGAATTGTAGTACACGTTAAAAGAAAATACAGTTTTACATGTTAGGTACTATTTCTACAAACGTGTGGGTGAGCACTGCTCTCCTAGCTAGGTTAGGAAAACCTGTGTTAAGGAGAAGCAGTCCGGTCCCCTAAGGTATAATGACGTAAAGGTTACATAGTGCTTGTGATGTTACTGTTACAATTGGTTTACTGGAGTATTGAGATGAACAAATTATATTTAGATACTTTCTAATATGTACTTGTAAATAAAATAATTTAAATTTTAATGGTAAATAAATGTGTGTGTGTGTGTGTGTGATTGTGCGGTTTGGGTGTGCGTGTGTATGTGTGTGTGAGTGTGTGTGATTGTGCGTGTGTGTGTGTGTCTGTGTTTGCTTGTCCATGTTATTTATGTTAAGATTTTTTCTGTTTCGTCATATGACTTATTTTGGAGGTACGATTGCACCAACTTTTTACATTTGTAATACGGTAGTCCGTAGATATGACACTCTTCGTTTATCTTGTTATATAGGAACGGACCCAGAAAATGAAAAAATCTCTTTACAAAAGTTGAGCGTACTCGCGGCAGGATGCATATCCTATCTTTTCGACGTTTACTACGTTTTTTATTTTCTATAATTCGGTATGGGGTTTTGCGGTGTTGCAGAATGACTGTCTGTAGTATGAAGTGTTGCCGAACATTTAGAACTTTGCAGTGATTGTATAGTTGGTCGGTTGGAAAAAGAATAGGACGAAAAGTGGCCACTTTTAAAATTGCCCTATGTGCTACTTCTAGCGGCTTGAGAGTGGTTTTTGCTGCGCCGCCCCAACAGGAAATACAATAAGTTACGATGGATAGGCAGAGTGCAAAATAGACATTGCGTATTACAATAGGATTGGCAATATACCGAAGAGTTTTAAAGATGTATATCAGTTTGCGAACTCGTCCAGTTAGCAGACCGATGTGAGATTTAAAATTGAGATTCCTGTCTAAGACTATTCCCAGGTATCTGATGCTTTCAACAGATGTTAAATGTGGACATTGACAATGTGAACCCTGTATTTGTGGATGACAAGTGTGAGCTTTGATTAAAATTGGAGTCTGTGGTTGAGAGACCGAGCTGTTAGAATAGGTGAGAAATTTGGTTTTGGAGGTATTTAGTGTGAGAGTGTGAGAATTAAGCCAATTTAACGCAACGTCAAAGCCAAGCTGAGCTAGATGCTCGAGATGTGACCAGGAATCCGCGGTGAAGGTTATTGCGGTGTCATCTGCAAATGATATTACCCTTGCATTATTGATATTGAGATCACACAGGTCATTAATAAAGATTAAGAAAAGAGTGGGGCCCAAAATGCTTCCTTGTGGTACCCCATAGTGGATTAAAAGTTCTTCGCTGTCATGGCCATCGATCCTGACTTTTTGTGAACGATTTGAGAGGTAGCTTTGGAAAAAATCTAGTTGTATCCCCCTGACGCCTATCTTCTCAAGTTTGATTAAGAGTGTGGAAACGGGAACAGTGTCGAACGCTTTCGCGAGATCTAGGTATATTGTAAGGACTTTTTTATTTTTATTCATCTGATCTATGACAAAACTGGTTAGTTCATGAACTGCGTCGCAGGTCGACTTATTTTTGCGAAAGCCGTATTGATGCTGTGAGATTATCTTACAATGGTCCAGGTAACCAATCAATCTTTTGTTTATCAAACGTTCAAGAACCTTGGATAAAGCACTTAGAACAGCTATAGGACGATAGTTATCCGGCACAGCTCCGTCACCCCCCTTGAAAATTGGATAAATTATTGCCTTTTTAAAAGAAGTTGGAAAAACAGCTGTTTCAAAACAAATATTGAATATATGGCATAAAATAGGCGCCAGAATGGTGGAAAATTTCTTTAATATTGTAGTTGAGATACCATCCCAACCAGTAGCAGCAGTTGGTCGCAGTGAATTTATAGTAGATATAATTTCTTCTGGGTCAGTTTTCTCCAAGACAAAAGAGGTTGATAAAGAACTGTTTTGTGGGATAGGTGGTTGTTGTGAGGGTCTTGTTTTTATGACGTCATCTGCAAGTTTCTTGCCAATGTTGACAAAAAAGGAATTAACATTGTTACATGCCTGTGTGGGTGTGGGTGATGAGGATAGCAATTGCGTGGATGAGTGTGTAGTTTTTGTGGTGTTTGTTATTCGTTTTATGGTATTCCAGAGTGATTTTGGGTTATTGCTTGCTTTGCTGAGTTCTTCCGCATCGAAGAGCCTCTTCGCCTTTTTAAGAACCTTTGTACAGAAGTTTCTGTATCGCTTGTAGGTTACATTTAATGTTTCGTTATCTGGAGACTGCTTGAGGTTTTTGTGCATGGCATCTCTGTTTCTCATGCACCGTAACAAGCCGGGAGTTATCCAGGGTTTGAGAATCTTCCGTTTTGCACCCACTTTTTTAATTACGGTGTGCTCCGCTATGGCTGAAGTCAATATTTCAATTAATTTGTCGGTAGCAGTATTTGCGTCTGTTGTAGTGAAAACAGGGTCAAAGTCTATTTTTGAGATTGATGCACCAAGTGCCTCATAGTTAATTTTTGTTATGATAGACGTAGTGGTGACAGGGACATGTTTGCTATCCAGACAAAGTAGTGAAGAGCCATGGTCGGTAACCGTAGACTCATAGACAAATGTGTGTGCGGGCGTCCTTGTTCTCAGAAAAATATGGTCCAGGCAATTTTGGCCCCTGGTTGGGAGGGTATGCGCTGGGAGAAAACCATGAAAAGCTAGACAATTCAAATAGTCGTGAGACCGAATATCAGGAGAAGAAGTTTTGATGTCGATATTTAGGTCACCCGCTATCACAACCGTTCCGAGGCTATGAAGCGATGGAAGTATGTTATTGAGGGCTGAGAGGAAGTTCTGTATGATGTCTGTTGACGGTGAGCGATAGATACAGAGTAAGGCCACGCCAGGGTTAATTTTTATTATTAATCCCGAGGCAGATTGGCACAGGTCTGGTTCCTCACATACCGCTAAAATTTCTGACTTAATATAGACCACGACGCCATCACTTTGGTTTATGTGCTTGGTTGTTTGAAATACTTTATAATTTGGCAGAATTGGAAGAATTGAGTTACTAGAGCATGGCAGCCAACATTCGGTCAGGATTATTACGTCACAGTCAAGTGAGATACGATGCAATAGAGTTTGTAAGTTTATGAAGTTACAATTTATTGATCGAATGTTTTGCGAAAAGACTTTTAGGTATTTATTAGGGTTTATCAAAAACGATTGAGTTTGTTCCGGGGTGCATGTATGTGTCACTGATACAGAGAGTTCATCGATGTTATTGATTAGATGAATTGCGTTATTAGCCATTTGTAAGAGATTTTATAGTTAAGAAGGCGGCGACGAGAGTTTGCAAGCTGTCAGTATAAGTAGATGTAGTGTTTATATATATATTTAAATGATGTGAATGTGTGTGTAGAATGTGTGGTTTTGAGACTGATTTAGATGTTAGATTGTAATTTGTTAGGTTCCCTGGGGCTTGTTTGTGTGTTTGTAAATCGTGAGTGCAGCGTGTGAGAGTTGTGTTTGTTGTGTCTGTGTGTTTGATAACCTCAGTGGTACAATACAAATATATTCTAAAGAAATAAGTTAAAAGGAAAAACCGTAAAAACAATGTGAAAATTAAAACTAAAAATAAAATTAAAAGTGGAGTGAATAGAAATCTATGCGCTTTAAAATCCAGTCATATTCCCAGCTGAATTTCGTTAAGATCTGCTTCAGATTTGACCAAAAGATGCTTTTTCCCCAAAGCTTGACGAAGAAATACTCTGCCCAGTGAAGTCCAGCAAAACTTAAAGTCATTTTCTGTGGCAAATTTCCGTGCCAAATAAAATAGCCGTTGCGTTTTTGGAGTGAGGCTCTCTGAGAGGTAGATTGGTTTAGCAGCACCTGTTAGTTTTATATGGTTTGTATTTAACTTATTTTGACTATTCTTGCGGTTGAAGTTCCGTAGATTTTGCAGAATGTTATCTTTTGTAGTGACACTGACAAAGTCGACAATGATTGGGGATGTACCATTCTTCTTATTAATTCGGTAGATATCTTTGATTTCCTGGCGTTGCAAGGGAATTTCTAAGACGCTGGTAGTTTTTGTAATTAATTTACAGAGATCTTCTTTACTTTCTCCCTCCAGTTTTGGTATATTTCTAACTTCCATCTTGGATAAGAATATTAACCGCTCCATATTTTCAACTTTGTCCTCTAGTTGGCTTATATAGTTACGGTCAGCTTTACGCTCGGACTCAATTTGATCAATCTTAATCACCATATCATCATACTGCTTTGTGGTAAAATCTAAGGATTTTTTTATTTCCTCATTTTGAAATATAATTTCCTCCATAGATTTTTGTAGTGCCAGAAACTTGCTGTCTGTCTGCGCTGAAGCTGATTTTAGCAGCTCGCGTATCTCGTCCATGAAGGCCGTAATGTCCTCTTCGCGTTTGCGCTTACTGTTACGCGTACTTATAAAATCAGTATCAACCAGAGTTAGATTCGGGGCAGATCCGGACTGTGTAATAATTGGGGCTGGTAAATTGTGATCACTATTTTTGGTAGTTTTAGGTGGCGTGCGTTTCATTCTTCTCCTCAGGTACTAGGATAATTAGTACTGTTTATGGTCGGGGTGGCGCCACCAGTCGCATTTATAGATGCAACAAGTTCGCTTATATTTGTCGCTGGAACGCACCGCGAACTTCGCCGCCGGTAGGTTGGTAGTACTGACAGCGCGGTGTAGGATGCGTGTACGCAGGACTTTCACTTCTAAAGCGTTCGTACAAGCGTCAGAATTCTGTGCACTCGCGGGCTAGTCACTGATAAATACGGCACTTTAAACTATTTTTCACTGTTTAATAAAGGTTGAATTTCACTTCGTGAAGGACCGCAAACAGTTATTTATGGAATTACACTATACTAGACTTATGTTTAGCATAAAAGTAAAACAAGTAACATCAAATAAATATTTTTTGAAACAGAATTACTAAGGGCACGACTTAGCGGTCTCTGAGCGCGTTCCGGTTGAATTATGAAGAAATAAAACTCGCATAGTCAGCACATTGCACTGAAAACGTTGACAAAAAATCTGGTAGGGGGGATTAAGCAGCTGAAGATGGGTAACATGGTTTGTTTGCCTCAAGTTTGCTCTGGGGAGCTACCACCACCTTTAAAGCTATATTATTTTAATCTTACTTCAGTAGGGGAAAAAGATGGAGTTATACGTCCTGTAGAGCTTCATCTCATTCTCAAACTTAAAGTAATATTAAAATGATACTGCTTTAGAGGTGGTGTTATTTGTGCAAGAACACCTGCAGCGGGCACTACAACTGAAAACGAAACATATAGGGCAAAATAATGAGCATCAGTACCAATTTTATGTAGTATCGCACTTTTAACTCAAAGACTAGCCGAGAGGAGTAAAAGTTACTAACCACGTGCTTTGGCTTTATATGTTCCCATTTGCATCTTGCATTGGTAGTTGTTGTGCTACAGTGACAAGAATCATGCATATACAAAGTACTAAAGTTGTAGGCCGTAGGTTTGAACTCAGATAGGCGCTTTTTTTTTTAACTTTGTGTAAATAATTTCACCACCAGTGCTCTCAAAACGCTAAAGGAAACCATTGTGAGAAAAACCGGCATGTCCTCGAACCAAAATTCGAAGACATGTGACATCTACCAACCCGCACTGGGCCCCCGTGGTTATTTTTGTTAGTTTTGCTCCTTTTGTCACAGTTTGTATTTCCTGTGCGTGTCCCAAATAAAATATTTTTCTTTCTTTTATTTCGTTTCTTTCTTTTTTTTCTTTTCTTTCTGTTCTTTCTTTTCTTTCTTTTTTATTTTCTTTCTATACCTACTTTCTTTTTTTCTTATTACAGCCCATTCCCTCTGTAATAAGAAAGAAATGAAAAAAAGAGCAGGCCTGTGTCCCAGGCAGCAGTGGTATCAATATACACACATCAAAAAAAGTTTGTGAGCACTAGCAAAAGCTATACAGGGTGGACCAAAAATACACGTCATAAAAAAAAATTGATTCCTAATGTCTAGGGGTATTCGAAAATCATTATTCGAGTTATTATTTTTTTTGTAATATTTTCGAGTTTTCTTGCCGGCGGACCTTCAAAAATTCATATATTTTTTTGTAGTGAGTATTTTCCAGTTTTTTTTTTGCGACAGTATCGTCTTGAATGTTACTTTCATACATAAAATAATAAACTTGCTAACATTCCTGCAAGTTACTCAAAAAAGTATCGATAGCAGGAATTTAAGTTTTTAGTGGTAAGACTGAAATTTTCAACTTCAATTTAAAAATACAAAAATGAGGTTCCATATATTCTAGCTGACTTTAAAAACTATGCAAGTTCCTAAGCTACGCAAGAAATAAAAAAAAAGTTTGTACTTAACCTTCTAATAATTCACTGTAATCAGCCTTCGAAGGTTAGGCTAAAAATCCTTTTAAGCTTTAAAATAGATGGTCCAAATAGTGAAGCCATAAAAAAAAGATGGAAAATACTCACTACAAAAAAGACATGAATTTTTGTGAATGAATGAATGTCTTTTTCGGCAAGAAAACTCAAATAAAAAATACAAAAAAAATAATAACTCGAAAACTACAAAAAATCGCGGAACATACATGGGGTATTTTCGAATACCCCTGGACATGAGGAATCTATATATTTTTTATGACGTGTATTTTTGGTCCACCCTGTATATTATTTTAAATTTAACTTTATCAAGAAAAATTGTTTACGTAATATATTTTATTAAATATAAATACACTGCCTGAAAGAATCTAAAAAGAAGAAATTATAAAATAGTCTACCGTAACAAAAAGATTTAAATTTTTTAAACTGATCGCAAACTTTTTTTGATTCAAACTTTTATTGCCTTTTAATGCGTTTAAAGCTAAAGTAAAATCCAACCTTTTTTCAAAGGCATACTATTCTATCAATGACTACTTAAGCGATAAAAATAGTTGGTCGCTGTGATTAACTCAAGACAATGTTTATGTTCTTTCTCCAGAATTAGCTTACCTACTGACAGGTTATATGAGTTTATAGAATGTTTAATTTATTTGACTTTATTATACAATTTATTTTATTTTTATTTATTGTTGACATGATCTACTCATTACAATGTTTTCGTATGAGTTGTATTGCAATATGTGATTAGCTAGCGACCTCGACAGTAGATTATATATTATTCTTGCCTAACTGTTGATCTAGTTTTGATTTATTTTTACTTCAATGGTCCTAGCTTATCATATCTAATTATGTGACTTCGAGTTACAGCTTTATTGGCTATATGTAAGCGGGCACGCCCTTTATGCCTGGAGGCTTTATAATTCGGGTATTAAGTTCTGTTTACGTTTTTAGTTTTTATTTTTGCTTGAGTTTAGATTTCGATATTTTTTTTTTGTTGGTACATTGGCGCGTGCTAGCTGTCATTATGGCATATATTTTATTGAATGTTTTGTGTTGAGTAATGTAAATTATTTGCATACTTTTGTATAGAATCAAGTTATTTTTTCTAACTGAACAGACAGCTGTGCTGCTGGGGAGTTTGTTGCGCCACTTCTTCTCTCCAGCAAAAGCACTAGGAAGTGGTGAAGGGCGGGCGTTTTTGGGGGACTGTCTTATGTAATTTTGACGTTCGAAAAGTGCTGATTCTCAGCCTAATTTGAATAAATGACTTTTGAATTTTGAATTTTGATGTGTGTAGGCTTCATGAAAGAACTAAGTAACGTTTATCAATGTCAGCCAAAGACAAATACTTCAATATTAACGTTAATAAAGGCACTATGTGATAGCTAATACAAAAGCCATTATGACCTCTATTATTCTTCCGTTTAATGTTACTACAATTTCGTTCGACATTGTGGCTAGTTAATGATGATAGGTATCCGCCTAAAGCATTCCCCGAATACCTATTTTATTTTTATCACGCTTCTACCAGACCAAGTCCGGGACGTTGAGCCTGGCAATTATTTTCAGATACGTAGCGCTTACAAATATGTCTATTGAAAAAAGGTTTCTTGGAATGCTTCAAATTTTTATAAAGTCTTGCTTTTGGTAAATGCATAGAAATAGAAAGTAGTTTTCTCGAACATGCTTAGAAATTTGAACATTATTTAGACAACCTTTTTCGAGATAAATCGAAATTGCTGTACTAGCCGAATACATGCGAGCGCCCGGCCGGCAATGTTTGTATGAAAATCCATATCTGTCGTGTTTAGCGGCTAAATAAATTACTATGAAAACTCATAACTGTCGTGTTATTTAAAAATGGAACGAAATTTTTACTTCAACTTATGGCAACCAAGATAAATTAAGATTTTATTTAAATTTCTATTTGGTTTAGAGCTGTTTAAAGTAAAGAAGAAACAAATGAACATAATGGCGCGTGAAAAAATATCGTTTCCCCTTAGGACTATCCGCAACCCCGGTGGTAGGCATCGGCCCTGACGGGCCCCTTCAGCTTCGCTGACAACTCTTTGAGGCGCGCGTGGAACACGACGCGCCGTGTACCCGGGCTTGGTCCTGATCGGACGGCGAGCTACCCATCACTCTCCGTCCGCAAGCCCGCGCCTACGGTGGCCGGAAATCGGCGATCGATTCCCGAGACTTCGTCCGCGTGGAATAGTTACTTTGGGCTACGACCCGACTGAATTAACCACGCGTCTGAGCCGCGCGGCATGGTATTTCGCAGAGCTAACTGGGGCCACCGCCCTTCCTGCTCATGACTGCCTTACATAACATACATAATCAGCCTATTACCTACTGTTCCCACTGCTGGGACACAGGCCTCCTCAGGTTCTAAGACATGCCGGTTTCCTCACGATTTTTTCCTTTTCCCACGACAGGACCTACAACTCGTAAGTCGGGGCCGATACCACTGGGCCACCACTGCTCCTATTGCCATCATAAATGCGCGCGTAGTATACTTGATTATTATTTTGATGCGATGTTATTTTAAAACTGTGATATCTCCGTGTTTATGTGTATATATATATTCATTGAAATCGAATGATGTAAAGGCCAATTTTGTTTTAAATGAAATACTTGTGATGAATAACGTATTTATTTGGATAAGGATTAATGTCATGTTTATAAAAACACCTTCACAAATAATGCATTATTTTAGAACAAATTTTGTTAGCATAAAAAAGGTTATAGTGAGCCAACCTTAAAAGATAGACATATGCTGTCGCGGACTTTTATAGAGAACTTTTAAAGAGAAACAATTCTGTCATACATAATTTTTGCGAAACTTTAACCGTTTACGCAGCGCACGCAGCGGAAGCTCTCAAAAGGAAAAAGAAAACCCCGATTTTGAAACATTCTTCATTAGTGCTCCGCTCCTATTGGTCTTAGCGTGATGATATGTAGCCTATAGCCTTCCTCGATAAATGGACTATCTAACACTGAAAGAATTTTTCAAATCGTACCAGTAGTTCCCGAGATTAGCGCGTTCAAGCAAACAAACTCTTCAGCTTTATAATATTACTAGCTTCTGCCCGCGACTTCGTCCGCGTGGAATAGTTTTACTTTGAGCTAATTTTTTTTTTTTTTTTTTTTTTTTTACTTCAACCCGCGACTTCGTTAAATAAACCCCCCGAATTTGAAACATTCTTTATTGGTGCCCGGCTTCTATTAGTTTTAGCGTGATGATATAGCCTATAGCCTTTCGCGATAAATGGACTATCTAACACTGAAAGAATTTTTCAAATCGGACCAGTAGTTCCTGAGATTAGCGCGTTCAAGCAAACAAACTCTTCAGCTTTATATTTAGTAATATAGTATAGATTTACTTTCTTTGATGTTCCGCGCATTATTTAAGAAAAGAACTATACAAGCCTTGGCCGCAACAAGGCATTGATGGACTCACGTATATGTGCCTCGGCTTCACCTCGGCCCACATTTTCACGATCGTCTATCAATGCCTTTGTTGCAGGCCGTGGCAGTATTGTAGTATACTTTAATTCTTGGTGCAGTTATAACCTTAAATGGTAAACTATCAGAGTCATAAAATTACTCCTTCCTATGAGTCCTGCGTTTGCTCATCAATTTCATATCGGGTAGACACGAAACACAAAATTTGAAAGAAAACTCAATGTTCCTCTACCGCTGCTCTAAAATCCAATACATTTTAAACAGTACATAATATTTATATTAGCATCAGTATTTCACCACGTTTCGCTTCAATTTCTAACGAACACTTCGCAGCATGAAATTTTAGTTTATCGATAACGGAAGCAGCCAGATTAACTTCGGCACGAATTCCTCATAAACGTTTTAGGGCACCGATAAACGGGTAAAGTCAGCCTATCACACAGAGAAGTACGCAAATGGAGTGATTACATGCGGGTGAACGATGTGAAAGGCATCAGAGCAAACATTACGAATATCGCGGTGACAGTCGCTAAACGGAAATAAAGGTATACGTTTACGTATTTAGTTCCAGTTCGTAATTTCATGTGAATACTAGTAACAGAGGAAAATAGAGACGAGAAGTTCTAATTAATTTTCTTGGGGTTGTTAGCTGTGAGCATTGTAATGTTTACCTATAAGCTACATAAATTCAGCTTTTAGCAAACTGTAACGCAATCTACGTTGGCACTTGTGATTGTTCATGCAGTTTACCAGTCATGTAAGTACTTGCAACTTTTATGCGGTATTTGATGATATTTTTAAATGAGATTGAGAGCTCCATTTACTAAATACTCCATGACTAGCACAACATTTGCACCGCTATATGTTTTAATAAACACGTTAAAGCTAGGCCACACTTCTAGTGTTAGATATAGACAGATTGTATTATTATCTAGACTTAGTAAGACAAACGTAGGTCACAACCCAACACCTGCAATAACAAAAGTGTCTTTCAGAAATTCCTTCGCTAAGTAGAAGCTTTTCTAAAAGATACGTTTGTTATTGTGTTCGTGTATAACAAAAGAAGTTTAAGTAAATTTTCTTCGAATTTACTGAAACTTCTTTGCTATGTAAAGGTATTATTTCTTGAAGACTTGGTTGGGATTATAAATAGTTACCAAATTCGGATAACCTTGGATTAAGAGCGAGATTTTTCTTATGATAATTTTATGACATAAATGGAAATTGAAATGTCATATATTAATAGTTCTATTTGATAAATATAATAGTAATATTACAACAATATTATGCTATTATTAATAATAGCATAACATTGTTAACGGAACAAATATTTTTTTAATAAAATCTTATCAACTTTAGAAGGACGAAGGAAGCTCTAATTACAAAAGAGAGAGAAAATGGAAAGACGGAATCCCAGGCCTTTGCTCAGCATTAGGACACAATTTTCATAGATTGTGTATTTATATTGCCGCTATAACAACAAGTAATAAACGTGTTTTTATTTATTCATTTATAAAAAAAAAATGTAGTGGTAAATATTGTACGATAGTACGGAAACCTTGGAGGGCGATTCACATTTTGGCCGGTTTTTTTATCGTTTGCAGGTAGGTACTATACAATATACTACACGACATTTGCCATTAGTTAACCCCTACGCCTGACAACAGATTATTAAACGTACTATAAGCATTTTTTTGGTACCTTAACAATAGCAAAGTCACTAAGAATATTTCCTTCTTACAGCAAATAATATCCATAACAAACAAATCTGCCTAGCCTTTTCCCAACTATGTTGGAGTCGATTTCCAGTCTAACCAGATGCAGCTGAATACGAGTAGTTTATATGGAGCGACTGCCTATCTGACCTCCATACTGGGTAACACTAATAAGATACCACTTGCTAAGACTGGTTGTCAGGCTTTTGGGCTTCTGACTATCCGTAAGGACTATCAAAGATCTACGATTGACAGCCCTGACTAACCGCTTAACGTGTTTTCAACGGCACGGAGGGGTTTCGTATATGTAATGGATGGTCAGTTGGTCACCCATCCACGAACCGACCGCGGCAAGCGTAGCTTTACCTTCGATCGATGAATGCGGCTGTTATTATTTAGTCACGAGCCCCTCCAGCGAGCAAATAATAACCGCAACTAATTATATTTACTCATCTAACCAAACCAAAAGCTCGTTGCAACAATAAACACTCAATCTAAAATGATAATAGCTGAATATGAAGCATGACGTCACAAGGTCTTCAGTGTAGCTAAGCGGAAAAATGCTCATTTAGCTTACATAAAATACTTCCCGACTTGTTCGCCGGATTATCACTGATACCTTACTGGGCTCCTACTTACTTATTACTGTTATTGACCCTGCTGTATAATAAGATTGTGCGTCGATAATAAGAGGAAATAGGTGGGGAGGAATTGTTTTTTTATTGACTTAGCAACCCATATCCATAATTAATACTAACATTATAAAGGGATATATGTATTTAATAACTCTTTGAATTTGATAATATCAGCTAAACAATTCCATAACAACACCGTCTATAATTTTATATTATCACTTGGAAGTAGCGGTCGCCGGCCGCTGGCGGCATCGCTCGCTTCGCTCGCTCAGTTCGCGCATAGTTAGTCACAATTCTAACCTAACCTCAGTTCAAAATGGCGCATACAATCTGCCTGCGACTAGATAATTACACAATCCTACGAGTCCTACGACATAGTAATAAGCTAATCATATTTATAGTGGAAACCATTATTTTTATAGTTCATTCAATTAATTTTAAAGCTAAATTTTAAAAGTGCGAAACATTTTTTATTAAGTGTATTTATAAATTCACCTATTATAGATGTCAGTAATTTTGGGTTTTCCGTCAAGTTTGACAAACTAAACTATGACCCGGGTTAGGACATAGGATACTCTTTATTTCGGTAGTATATTCTGTGGGACAAATTCCGACGTACACGCGGGCGAAGCCGCGGACAAAAGCTAGCATGAATTAGGTACAGAAACAATGCAATAGGTTAGGATAACTAACAAAACCTAGGGGGCGGCCCAGGATTTTTCCTAGCCGTGAAATAAATTTGCATTACAAGAATAATGCTTCTAGAGTGTAGCAAACCGATCTCTGTAGAGCCTACGAGGTCTACGGCGTAGTGGCGTAGCCGTAGGTGCTACGAAGTATTTATTTTTAATTATTGTTTAACGCTGTCTTGTTCGTTTATGGAGTTCATTTTTAAAAGAACACTGTGTTTTTAGTAAAGGTAAACTGTAACAGCTTACTCATAAAATATTTGTAAAATTGGGAATAAATTCCAAATATTATATTCTTCTATTAAAAAAATCGAATCATTCAGTCTGGTCAACGAACTGCAGCCGAGCTTATTACTGCTTAGTAATCCAATAATGCGATATCCACTTAAATATGGATGCTTTCGAAATAGATTGAATTATTTTATATTGTGATGTTTATAACACTGATACCCCCGATTTGATACAAACTTTTTTTTTTTGTGATGCTTACATAAATATTGTTATGACTTTGCAGTGGCATATGCATGGCCACATGTGAACTACGCATCAAAGACTTGACGTCACACAAAATCCTGACGTCACACAAATCTTGCATCGCGAAATTAGAATTTACCGCGTGAACACCATATATTTAACTTCCCCGACATCAATCGTTGGGCAGTTGCCCGCCAGACACGACACCCGTCTGGTTGGAGGATCCTCTCTTTTCTAATGAGGATGAGTGAACTTTACGCCTAGTTCCGGATGCCTCTTAAACTGTATCAATTTGTATTTTAACCTAAACGTTCACAATAACTACACTCGAGAGCAATGAATCCGGGTCACTTAAAGAATCCTAAAAATCTCGGAAACTAAAAATGCTAGGTTAATACAATAAATTGTATTTAATAGACAATGTAATACTCCTTAAATGAAGGTATTAAAACTTCTTAGTTATTGTAAAGTTATATCATAAAAAAATCAAATTTGAAAAAGGGCCACTTTCGAAGATGGAACTACGAAATTACAGCATTTGGTTTTGCTTTTGTTTGTAATCTGTCATTTATGTGGGTACATAAACCATGTTGATAGTGCTCTATATTCATTATTCAAGCTGAAATTATGTCGCTTACGCCTGAAGAATGCACCAGAATACTTACAATGCTGGAAACCGGCCGGAGTCAGCGCGATACAGCCAGGACTGTCGGTGTGTCGCTGTCAACAGTACAAAGAGTTCTCCGACGTTACGAAGAAACTGGTTCTAACCTACGCAGACCAGGAACGGGCAGAACCAGGTGTACCACAGCACGAGAAGACCGATACTTGGTGAACACCATGCTTCGAAATCGCTTTCTCACAGGAACTGAACTCACAAATCAGTTTCGACGCCTCGGAGGAAGTAACCCAAGTGCATGGACAGTAAGACGTCGGCTTGCTGAATCTAACTTAAAACCCCTTAGACCGGCAAACGGCCCTAAACTGGAGCGTGGGCATCGTATTTCAAGACTAAGATATGCCCAGAGCCACGTAAATTGGAGTATTGAAGATTGGTCAAAAGTTATGTTCTCCGACGAATCAAAATTTATGCTCTACAAGCACGATGGAAGACACAGAGTGTATCGAAGACCAGGGGAAAGATTCAAGCAAGCATGCATCGAAGAAAAAGTAGCCTACGGTGGTGGGTCTGTACTTGTGTGGGCCGGAATTTCTTCTGAAAGTCGCACAGAGCTGGTGATCATAGAAAACGGCTCTTTAACTAGCGTAAGATATGTGTAAGAAATCCTCAATGATCACGTTGGTCCATTTATGGTCAATTTAGGTGAGGATGCTATATTTATGCATGACAATGCCCGACCTCATACAGGTAGGATTGTGAATGACTACCTTCAAGAGATGAACATTACTCGTATGGAGTGGCCAGCGCGCAGCCCGGATATCAACCCGATCGAGCATGCTTGGGACGAGCTAGGCAAATGCGTAAAACAACGAAACCCTCCCCCAATCACGCTTCGTGAGCTCAAAATTGCTCTCACAGAGGAATGGGAGAATATTCCCCAAAATCGTATAAGGAACTTGGTGTACAGCATGCCAAACCGCGTAAACGCAGTAATGGAAGCACGAGGAGGCAATACGAAGTATTAAAATTCAAGAAAATCGTAATAAAGTTCAAAAATTTCATGTTTCCTATTTTTGTTTTAAGGAGAGATCAGCAGTTTTTTTCTTTATGTAATTTTGTGTTAATAAAATGTATGGTGACTCATATTTTTTTTACTTTCATTTAAGGAGTATTACATTGTCTATTAAATACAATTTATTGCATTAACCTATCATTTTTAGTTTCCGAGATTTTTAACATTCTTTAAGTGACCCGGATTCATTGCTCTCGAGTGTATAATATTCATTGCACTTTTAACATTTTCCGATTCTCCGAAATCATTCTGGTCAATCTTCTGCCATCTTAACGCTCGATGCACACTAAGGCGATGCTCTCACTACGCTTTCAATTCTGCGAAACGTCGGAAATAAATATGAATTGCATCGGAACCAGAAAGGCATCGGTAGTGCGAATGTTCTCTTTGTTTCCTTGATGAATATTTTATATAAGCGATAACAAAGAGGCACGGAGGCGACACTGTAAAGGTGCGTTCATAAAGGCAAACAAAATAATTTTCGGATTACACTGGACTGGTCGTTGTTATAAGTTTAATACATAAATATCAGCTTATGATTCTAGTTCATGACTTTAATAGTTCATTCGCAAAATTGAACATACTTCATCTCATGTTAGTACACATCATAGACTCAAATTAACATTAATTTATATTTTGCTCCAAAGAACATTAATTTCATTCGAATCCCTGTTCTTGCAGTGTTCCGTTTAGTCTGTATTAAATAAATGTATTTTCTTTCTTTCTTTCAGTCAAGTTACAAATAATAATAATAGACCTTTTTTTTGGGTGGGAAATCATCAAATAACTTCTCCCACTCTGGGCGGAGCGGAAGGCTTTGTCAGAGTCTTACTGACTAAAACCCACCATGTTCAATGCAATCGCATTCGATTGCAATGCAAATGGCAATCGAACCCAGGACCCCACGATCAGCAGTCGCACTTCCGACCACGAGGCAAAAAGAACATTTACAAAAGATCCGACAGGTACTTGTTCCAAATTACTTAGATGTAAACGCACCTTTACATAATTCACTCTTATTCCCCTCGTTGAGTCGTCACGAAACAGTTGGTGATTTCGGAATCTCCCATTTCGGAAAATAATGGGCTTATGATATTGAACCCCGACAATATTGTTTTATACCTCATAATTGAATTATTTGATCGCACCGATAGTATGACTTTCAAATTGCTTTTAAAAATCTTATTTGCGTTTTTTCATCCTGTATTTTTTCCATAATTTGGAGCAGTTTAAATTAAGGTATTTATTTTCAAGGTTTTGCCCGGTTATTTAGTTTTGAACCCCACGGAAATATTGATTGCATTTTGCGGAGGTTATTATCTAAAATGATTTCGTCTCAAATTATGATGGATAATGTTATATTTGAATGTATCCAAGATTTCTTCTTTCTCCGCCTTTTCTTACAAAGGGCTGAAAAGGTTCTCTAAGAAATGTTAATATTCAATTACGTAGCAGGAAATACGTTCATATTTTCTTCTGTTATTTTACTGTTAGTAAGGTAAGACAAGTTCTTTGTACGATTGTATTATATTCCTTACGTAACAGTACTGCCTGTAAAATAGTGAGGCATAATCTATCAAGCACTGACGTGACTGAGATAAGACTCGTTGTAAAATATGTATATAAATATATCTCCTACAGTCTTATAGACACACCGATAAATAACAAAGGGTACGTATTCATTTTCCGATACTATATTTTTGTGTAGGTTATCTATTATTAGTTGGCATTTGGAAAATAGGCAGACCGTCGACATTATGGAATATAAGTCAATTCCATGGTGCCTATTAATGTGCTGCTGGCACCATAGTCAGCTACACGATGACCCAATAGGTCGGTCTCCCGTGACCCAATGGTGTATAGTATAAAATCGGTGTGGTGATATAACTTTGCCAGATGAACACAGCCATTAATACCTAATTTATGGAGCCAATCCGACCGACTTTAAGGTTTTTAACAACATAATGAAAATAACCTCCTAAACCCTGAATTATTAGATTATATTTCACCACTTGCACCTCCAAACAAGCCGGGCGTAATAAGGTTAATCTCCAAAAAGTCCGAATTAAACTAAGTAAAAAGGTTTTAAGATATTTAATCCAGTTATTAGTCATTCCGTTGTTTAGCAAGGTGATTTCGCTGGCGGCTCTGCCCGGGACGCGCCACATTGTTTTCCAACTAAGGGTTAGCGGGTTTTAACGTCAGGAGACAAATTTAAATATTGGTTACAATTTGAATAAATATTGTAGCCGCAGCTAATTTATTGTTAGGAGAACACATTTGTTTGTTGTTTTGTTTGTTGTTTTATTTTATAAATAGGTAGGTTTTCTGGGTCCTTTTTGCATAAATTACTGCTTGAAACATGTATCTACCCATACGACATTTACATAAGCATAAATACTCGAAAAAACTTCAGGACTGACATCACTAAAACACCGCAACCTACACACAACGCAATCCGCTTTCAACTTAAAATCTAAAATCCTGTCTGTTTGTTTTTGTTCCTAGTTTCTAGGTATTACAAACTGTCTAAAATGTCTAGTTCTTAGTTTTCTCCGGTTCAATAAAAAGTTATGAGTATTTAAACACGCGTCCCGTACAAAAGGTGAGTGTTCACTAGCTAATCGAAGCCATCCGCAGGTCGCGGGCAACTCGGCTGGAAACAAGATAAACTTTCAGCCGCCGTTTGCGGGTTAATTTACGACGGAACATCCAACATGGCCGCAATGCGATTTTAAACACATTGTGCGATTTTAAAAACTAACTTCTCGTAAGTCGAAGTTAGTTTTATTTTCTTAGTTACGTTGTCCCCACTGCTGGGGTAGGGAAACAAGTCTTTAATGCATAATAAAATTCGCGTCACTAAAAATTATTATTTGCTTTGAATGTGGTGCAACCGAAAACAGCGACTCACGTTGAGTAGCGAAAATTACGCCTATAGTTACGGTAACCACACCCTTAATTTCTTTTGCAAGTTATTTTAATACCGGTATATTTATTTAATTATTTATATTTATATATACTTTATTGTACACCAGAAAATACATAGCAAAAAAATAAATATAACACAAAACATACAATGGGCGGCCTTATCGCTTTCTGCGATCTCTTCCAGGCAACCTTGGATGGACAGTGATTACGTGGACATATAAATGGGGTTTAATAAGCCGTTAGACTTAAATCGATTAGTAAACGCATAAATAAGGTCATATTAATAATGCATTAAATAGGTAAGAGTAATTTCTTATTGCACTATATTTTTCTGATCGTTACATTTATTTTTTATCGTCATAATATATGGCACCTCCAACCAATCCTCAATCAATTTATAACAATTGTTTCGAAAGTCGACTTTAGGTATCTAAATTTTTATTGCTTCTCTTTTAACAAAGCCTTTTTGTTCAAAGCTCAGTCAATCTGTGCTTAATAAGTCCGAAAATGAACGTCCAGGGGCCTTTTTACTCAATAACCAGCGTAAAATTACGCCACAACCCAAGAATTGTAGTATTTACAATAAAACCAATGTTGGTGAGAACAAAAAAAACTCATTCAAGACTGGAAATGTCGTTATTAAGCCGACTGTGTTCACTTCGGAGGCGTTTTCCTACAAAAAGATGTTTGCAAGTTGGAAAATACTCGCCTCTGTCTTCTCTTGAATTTGTTAGAAATGTTTTTTCTTGCGTGGGCACAAAGTTTTGCCGCACTAAGATAAACAGGTAGGTACAGGTTTCGTGTGGAGTTTCAGTGATACTTTTTTATTTTCGTAGAAATGTTAGTACCTACCTAGCGGTTTTCTTCTGAATTTTCTACAATAATTGTGGTAAATTTTCCAAAACAGAAGAAATAATAAAATACAAATCACTTTTTCAAAGTTTTAATAGAAAATCTCTCTATTAGAGTTGCTTAAAGTAAATCATGTCTGTCGTTTAATACGTGTTCAGCCTTTTTAACCACTTCACAAACCCTTGTTCGCGTTACGAAGTATACACAACACAAGTACATATTCTACATAAATAATTTATCAACAATCCTAAATATTCACTTAGCGGTACCTTATGTGCGCACCTGTTTAATCCAGACACCCCAAATTTATTTCAAGCCTCACCGCAACATAATTACGTTTAATCTTGCTCTTTCATTACCTACTTTATCTAGAATTTAGCCACTTATCTCTTTACTAGATCGGTCGTTAAGAGTCACCTAAAACTCACCTCATAATTTACCTAATTTTAGAGCTAATATCTACATTATCTATCCCAGTAATCGGTTTTCCAGAAAATGAATTCTCGAAATACTTTTAGTTTGATTAATACCTAAAGTAGGTACTTGAATATCGCGATTGAGTTATTTAAAGAAATTGTTATAGGTATCAATAAAACTTTATAGAAAATAAGTCTAGAATATCCCACATATTAGAAAATATACTATGATAGGAGCAGATAATCCGGGCCCTTAGTGGTAAAAAATGCCAGTCAGTTGAGCGGCTACTGCGTCTTAGGCCATTCAATTTGTCGCAGCCAAGAGAGACCCTTCTCAATACGTAATTGACACAAGCTTATCCCCAAACTTAGAACCACAATTTGTTCACATTTCTGTAAATAGTGATTCGCTATTTTCACTCGCAATGTCTTCGATATGTAGTGAAAATATATTGGTAAACAAAATTTTGTTCAGTTACCTTCAGGAAATGATAAAACCCACGCGCCAGGTGAAACCTTTGATATTCTCAAAATTTTCATAAAATTATCTGGCTCGTAATTTAGGTAGATATGTACGTACAAAATTACTCGTGTAAAAAGGTCTTACTTAGAATTTTTAACATTAATAACATCCGCTTAATTTTTGTAATTTGAGATAACGAAAATAGGCTGTTTAGGTAAGACGATTAATGAATGATGATTATGAATTTGTGTAAGCTTTAAATAAATAAATATCTCTGAATAGGATGTACAGAAGCAAAGTGAAACAAAATGTTCTAACTCGGCTAATCACAAAAAGAAAATTCTAAGATAATAATTCACACCCTTGAAAGCTTTTAAAGTTTCTCAGCGTTCAGTGTAACTTTGTTTTAAAAAGCCATTACTCATTCTTTTGTTAGCGATTGTGACGGCAAATTTTTCACGATGAGACAAATTTTGAGAATAAATTAACCAGTGTTATAATCTTGTGCAATAAAAACCAAAAAGAAGTTTTTGGAGTTTGTTTTCAAGTGTACCTGTGGCTGCCAGTGTGGGGCGATTTAATTAGTTTTGCTAAGTTTCTGAAAGGATGCACTGTTTCAGACAGTGGCATAACTTCTTCACCCCCTTGTGGGTGGACTTTGATGTGACCTACGCCTCGCCGGTCAACTTCTCTGACCAACGAGGTCATTCATTCGAAAGATGTTTTGTAGAAAATATTTTTCATGAAACACGTACCAGTATTTTTCGGCGGAAAACGTGACGGAACACAAGGCTAAGTCCGCAATATTTATTTAATATTATTTCAACTTCAACCCACATCACCGACCCTTTCACCAGCTACCCAGAACGACGATGATGCAAGAAGTCTGACAGTCTGACGTATCAGTGTATCATAGATTATAGCAACCATTCCAGCTTGTCGCAATCTACTGCTAGACAAAAGTCTAAGCAAATAATTGATTTTCATCTTAGAATGACCTGAAAAAACCACTAAGGTGAAGGTCAAAAACTCTTATCCTATATTAAATATTATCCTTACACAACCACGCATAAGATTTGATAAATTAAGTGTCCACTTAAACTTCCTTTGTTTGGAGTCTTCTAAAAGTATAATAAGGCTTTTTAGAGAGTCCTTTCTTGTTAATCTACCTTCATTAGTCACGGCTTTGTTGCTCAAGGACAACAAACATATCTATAGGTACCTATATAACTTTAATTGGCCCTTGTTCAGTTAAATGGTGCCTTTAAGAAATGTACGACGGTTTAGAGAGGATATATGTACCTAATATTCTAATAATTCTATACGAAACGATTATTGGGTACCTTCCTTTGTCATCAAAGTCGGTATTATGCGTGGTTTGATCTGATCATGCTTGCAAATAAAGTGTAATATAATATTTAACTTACGTACCATTAATGTAAATGAATAAAAGAAATTATATTTAGTCCGTCAGACAGATAATAAAAAAATATTAGACACGTATTTTTTGCTTCATCATAAATATAATAAAAAATTACTTGAATAAAACGCATTAAAGTTGGAGAGTGAGGGTCACTACGTCACAAGTAAGTATAAAATCTACATACTCGTGATGTCATGGCACATTTTAACTCAATGTATCACCGTAATATTTTGATAACGTAAAAAAAGAAAAAATATATGTTCAATTTTTTTTTAATAATCTACAAGACGGACAATTTTTGTTTGTCATCATCCCTATTCTTCCACTACGTAGTCTAGATTTTTTTGAACTAACGCTTCACAAATGTTTGTTAATCTTTAGATGGCTCTATTCGCAAAAAAGTGAGTTTACACAATGGTACTCTGCTGCTTCACAAAATTTCAACCAAAAGGATTAGGGCGCGTCTGAGCGTGTTTTCACTGGCCCCTGGACGTCACTCACACATTCAAAACCGAGTTAGCACTTGGCAGGATTATCCCTACCTAATAAAATAACACTAATTATCCAGTCCCAAGCAACCAGCAATAAGGGAACGGAAAGCAAAAACACAAATCACAAGATAACAGTGCCGCTTGTAGTGGCACGGAAGTTTCCCGAAAATTTTCAACTTTGTTTCATAAACTCATTACTCATTCTTTTGTTGGTGTCTCGGCTTCACTGCAAAATTTTATGACACGAAAAGAAATTACTTGGACAAATTAAAACGCTTTGTAATCTCGGCTGGCGTTGCTGATAAAGATTTTAAATAAATACTGTTTAACCAGGTGCCTGTTTTAAATTGGGAGGCTTTAAGCGAAGGAAAAGTTTGACATCGAGAGAAACTTCTTTATCAGTAAATATTACTTCTTTTTATTAGATACGTATCTTCGTCGTAAGTTTAATTGGAGTATCAAATTTTAATATACGGTGACTTTATTTCAGTAGTTGATGGAGGTGCTATAATTCAAACACTATTTTGAAACAATATGTTGCCAATTTACCATTACAACACGTGTACATGAACATACACGGCATACAATGTACAGTAATTACTATTGTTCTAATTACCAATTATTATTTAGTGCTTTTTTTCAGTTACGTTTTATTGTTTTATTTATGTTTATAATATTGACACAATTTTAAAACTTACAGAATTAAAATAATAATAATGACAGAGTCGCGCTACGGCCGCCACGCGTTACGTCCGTTTATGGCCCTATTTTATTCTTGAAAGAAAATAATATGTACGTATACAAAAAAGGGAGGGGTAAGAGTCATAGGGCATCAAAAGATTCGTCTGCGTCGCTGTCAACAGGAAAAGTGCCAAAAGCCCGACATTGCCACGTTGTATGACAATGCTGATTCTTTGGCCAAAAAATAGGCCAGCTCTCTGGTCACATTACCTATAATTAATTATCTCAACCAATAATAACAGAAAGTATTTATCTAAATACACAATTCGAATCGCTAACCCAAAGCAAAACCCAAGACGAACGCCACCACAAGTTTACCAAATACAAGCGCCGCTTAGCTGCAATCCCACGATGAATCCTAAAACAACACGGCACAGTATAACCGTAGATATCTCTACAAATTCTACAAACCAGTTCATTATATCAGTACTTTAATTACAAACTTGTCCGAAGTGTTGTCGTGACAATCAGCGTTGCATCTCAAATATTTATACAGAACTAAAGCGGGAGTGAAAACAAACCGTATGACGCCAGAGCATACAGTTGAGCGTGGAGTTGCAAGGTAAATGAGATGCGATGTGCTGAGCGAGGACATTGTTTTAAGTCATACCTGGTCTCTTGTTCGTGCTAAAGTTCACTTTTAATTTCGGTGCGAGGGTGTTTAGGTCTGGTTCATACTGAAGCATGAAGTTGATAATGAAGCATTTTGGTTTTATATGGAAATGGGATTATTTGAACAACATTTTAGTAAAAGGCTTTTAGAATGGTAACGTATTATAGAAGTGAGTGTTTATCACAATCCAATGCTAGGCACACTTTTCATAAAATGCCCTACATCAACAAGCACTTCGTCTTACTCATAACACCTAGAGGATATATGGGTATTTTAAAAAAAACACACACTTTTTGTTATCTCCCCAAATTCATAACTTCAAAAAACGTAGCTTGCTGAACGTGGCATAACTTGACAAAATTGCAAGTTACGTCTCTAAGAGTTTCGTTACTCTACCGCTGTTTACAGCCCAAACAACAGAACGAATATACTTATATTCAAGTTCCTTCCTGTGGTCACTTTACAATGAGCTCGCATGGCACTAATTAGGCTGATGGACAAATTAATGAAGTGTGTTCAGAGCTTTTTGTCGCCATATGAACTGGGTGCTAGGTTACAGTGTGCCGGAAATGGCACGGCATTCATTACTAACACAGAGTATTTAAAAGATGGAGTGTTTAGTTATGAATTTCGTTCGTAATTTTTCTCATAATTACCACCCACTTTAACAGAATATTCTGAAAAAACGTTTATTGTTAAGAGATAAATAAATAACTGAACTCACTCGGTCTAGTGATCGCAAGCGCTTCAGCTGAGCATGAGGTACGGGTTCGATTCTCAGGTCAGGTGTTATTGGATTTTTCTATCTGAAATTTCTCAGTATTGCCCGGTTGATGGTAATAGGCTCGCCCTTATTACATGAGACTTAAACAACGGGCGAAATGTGAGTGTACTTTAGATGTACCTCTGCCCAACCCTTCGGGGAAACAAGGCGTGATTTGATATTATGTTTTTAAAATAAATTATTGACGTTGCTGAGGAACGGTTCTTGCCGGAATTCATTATCATGGATTAACGATGAGGCAGCTCGCTACCCTTTTATGACTATGTAACTTATTTAAGTTTAACTCCATTTTGTTAGCATAATAATATTCGAGTTATTTCTCATGTCGGTACGCGTAATATATAACCAATTATTTACGTTACATCTGACAAATGAAATAATAATATGAGAACGGACCTTTTTATTTGAGTAGCACACTTGGTATACAGCGGTCGAACAGAACGAATAAAATCCACTGTTTCACTAGTAAACCAACGCTGCTCCTTCAATTTCGTATTGCCTAGTCCATACTTTTCCTACAACAAAGCAATTTGTGAGGTTACCGGGTGAGGTAAAACATCCTGTCTATTGCCAGTCGCAAATGCAGAGCGGCGCCGTTCTACTCACAAATTATTATCACTCCATTTTTTATGTACTCTGTGTTTTCGATGCGGATGCATTGTCCACTCGCACCTCTGTGAATTGTTTTGCGCGGATATTTCGCGTCTCCCAGAGTGTTTGAATTGTCACAAGCGTCTGTATTGTTCCGTGGTTTGTTTCACAGCGCTGTCATTTATCTGAATTTATGTTTAAATAAAAGTTTTTTATTAAAATATTTATTTTTAAACGAGAACATATTTTGGTGAGGCATGAAGTTATCTTTCAGGAAGTTGTACGATATTCGGTGGGGCAAATCTTTGAGAGCGATTTTGGTTCCTTCATTTTGTTTTATAGGTACTAACACGTCACACTACAGCAATATATCACATACTAGGAATATAACAGCAGTTAATCTAACAACATTACAAAAAAAGAAAAAACGACACTTCCACTAAACAGGATGACGTTAATGAAAGTGACAGAAATATTACCTTCTGTCTGTCCACTACGCCAAGTGGAAGCGCTCACACAATGGCCACGCATTCGAATGACTTAGCAACTTGGCAACCTGGCTTCACATGGCAGCTTAGAAACCAGGCTTGACTTGGCACTCTGATTAAGATAACACCTCGCGCTTTGCAAGCAAAAGCTCCTTCGTCAAAAGCGCGGGTTCAAAGAGATGTGTTGACTTTTGAAATGTTAGACGCGTAGGTGAGTTCCACGTGAGTGATCTTACAGCCAACTTTCAGTGGGTACAATCGTGTATTAAGGCGGGTTTATATTGAGGAGCAAGTGGCGTGAGAGGTTAGTACCTAAAATGGTAAAGTTGGGATACAAATAACAAATCGCTGTTCGTATTCACAAAACTAACTTAGTTAGAATAAATTTAATAAGTAGGTTTTAGCTATCCCAATGAAGTAAGAGTGAGTACCTAAATGTGGTGCTCTGTCGATGACCTTAATGAAAGAGTACCTAGGTTAGGAAATCACTACACAAATACATAAGATTATGATAATTATTCCCTTTAAATATGAAGTTAAACTCTGTTCATGTTGTGAAGGCTATCTTCGTTATGTAAACCCTTCTTTACACATAAACGTAAACAAATGTTTGTATATTCGTCTAATATCTTCGTCCGCAGAGAGACGTTATACAACATTAATGCTACTTTATTATCCCTTTAAACGAGACTTATAAATATTTAAGTAGTCCAAGGTTACGGTTCGGCTTACTTTTAAAATTAATTTCTCTTCCTGACCGCTGTCGGTTTCGAAATATCTCTTAAAAACTCTTCAAGGAAAAAATAACATTATACAGTATATAATAATATTATACAGTCTCATTAATTTACTGTAATTTGAGCGTTATTACGTTAGAAAACGGTTACGGTTCGGTTTGCCGAACGTTCCGGTTCGAATCAATGACCGACCTTCATTAAAATCGGAGATTTTTTATCTAATTTAATTACAACGGCTTTATTCGTGAAAGTGATATTTTTAACACGAAAAGTAAAATAAAATTTTACGAGGCTCGGAAAATGCGTATCGTCCTGTAACCTTGGTAATATTAAACCTGCCGAAAAAATATATTCAGGGATGAATATTATTACACTCATTGTTAATATTATGCTGAATAACTGGACATTTTGTTTAACAGCTGTTAATCCTATCTTAAATGATCTAAGCGAAAGTGAGTTTGTTTCAAAACGGCTGATCAGATTTGGATTAAATTTGGCACATGGGTAGACCATGAGCTGAAGAAGGACATAGGGTACTTTTTATCCTGGATCACAGACGAAGTCGCGGACAGCAGCTAGTTTAAAAATAAAGATTCCATACATAGCTCCTTCAATTTAATATAGTTCGGGACGGATAAGTTAAAACGTTCAAAGTCCAACAATTAGCCTTTTTTTGCGCTGAAGTGTGTATTCCCAAAGAAAACTTTATATCCATAAAAAAATGCACGATTTACATAAAAAGCATGGACATAAGTGGCCGGCTAATAGGACATACAACTTGTACCGAATACCGGCCAGTATGCTAAGCACCATGACGGGCTTTTGCAAGCTCTTGGTGTAGTCAAAGCCCTAGCTCAAAGCTTTGTGATTCACTAAGGGGTTCCGTTTGCTTATGATATTTTAGGCTTCACGGTTCAACTTTTGTGCACTGTGACTTAAGAGGATAATATAGCGCTGCAGCGCTGTGTTGATCAAATTATTATGTACACTTGTCGCACAACGACCCGTTAGTTAATTACAACACGTTTTTGCTACGAGACGTAGTTCTGTATTTATTCTCAAATGTAAATGAATGAGATATCTTACTTTACGATGCCATTTTAACTTTTTTATCTCAACAAGCTAAGTAAATATTTATGAGAAGTAGTGACAGTATCTCGCTAACTTACATAAAAATCGACTTTCGTCGGTTCTCGCAAAGTAATTTCTCTTAAAAATTCGGTTCTCCCGTTGAAGCACCGAAACACGTTATAAGGTCACAGGCGAGAAGGACAATTTGTTTAACTTTTCAGCTTACATTAGCCAAGATGAGTTTCCCCGGTTCTCTTATGAAAGTCGGCCGGCCACTTAGCGCTACCATAAAAGTTAAATGCTTCATAAATCATAGTGGGCGAGGCAGCAGGCAGCAGGACTCAGGAGCCGCTGTAATGAACTGGCTTCTTATTAATAATAACTTGTTGACGGTTAGATCCCTAAAAGCAGGATATTAACTTGACAGGAAACACGGCTACAGCTTGATACAAGGAATATAGTGACATGCAATGATTTTAAAATGTTACGGTATTAAAATACGAAACAAAAGACGTGCGATGTATTGAACGGAACAACATTACATAATGCACGTAGTGTCCTCTATATTGCAAGATATTTTGCGCAAATTGACGTTCAAAAGCGACTTGCATTCTCTGCAATTCAGCTTGCTGCAGGTTTAAAAATAGTAACAAAAGACGCTCGATGAATCTAAAAATCGAACGCTACAAAATTATTACAGCACGAAAGAAGGTTCTTTTATCGATTTTCCTTTGATTGTAAGTGAGCAAAATTTCAATTAATGCCTTTCTACAAGGCAAGTATTCTGCAAACAGAGGATGAAAGCTACCAATCAGTCAGAAACTGTTTGCCGACAAACTCTCGTGGCGGTTGCTCAACCAGCAACTGGCCTTGTCCGTAGTACCTAACTTACTTACCGTCACTTATACTTGAACTAACCATTGAATAAGGGTTCAATTAGTCTAGAGAACTACTTGACGGACCTCTGACCTATTTGAGAAGTACATTAAGTTATAAATTGAGTAAGAGAGATTCTTTGAAGGAATTGTACAAGTCCAGTTTCATGAAGTTACTGCGTTATATTTATTTATAAGGAAACCTAGTTTTGCAGGTAGTCTGAAAGCGCATCGTAGGGTATCTGGAACCTAAAGCTTGGTGCAGACCAGCGCGACTTGTCGCGCGACACGACACCGGTTATTGTTATTATTATACCGTGAAATTTTCATAGAAAATTATTCGTGTCGCGTCGCGCGACAAGTCGCGCTGGTCTGCAAAAGCCTTAAAGGTCATCACAGACGCAGCTATTAAAAACAATGTGGAGACTACAATACAACAATAAATTAAAATACTGGCACTACTAATGCATAAGAGTATTTTGGAACTGTCAAATAAATCCTAGCTTCGAAATTAAAAATGAATTTTCAAAGAAATTAAATGTAGTGTATCCACCCTAAACCTACAAATTCCGTTTCCAACTAGGTCTAGGGTGGATTCTCGGGCATACGTTTCCGAATATCCACCTTCGGGTGGATTTTTGGGGTGGATCCACCTTCCATATATATATCCACCTTCGGGTGGACCGAGCCGACTGTGGATTTAGCGGAGCTATTGTATTAACTAAACTATTGAATATATTCAATTGAATTTTTGGATACAGAATGGAAACGTCATTAGGGATACGCCGTTTAATTTTTTGTTGTATTGTCGTCTCCACCTTGTATATTATAGCATAGCTTACGATATATTTTCCATAGTAATCTTCGAGCGACCTTAGCAACAATATATATTTCTATTTGTCACCAAAAATTACGTAAAAAAAGCAATAGAACAGTATACTAATATATATTACAGCTACGTCTGTGACGGGCTTAAAGCTTGTTAAATAAAACGCTTTCATTTGAAAACAGATTTAACAAACAAGATTTAGGTTCACGATTTTGAAAGAAAAAAAGGAAGAAAATACGTTTATTTTGCGGCAAACATGACGCATAGAAAGAACACAAAATAAAAAGAAGTACACAAGTTGAGGGAAAATATGCGTCACATCCACGCAAAACGGCCATCGCTCAGCATAATGCTGCGACCCTATGCGAGACAGAGCCCCAGCGCTGGTTTTCAGCGACAGCCGGCGTTGACGTTATGACGTCGACCGGATTTTTTTTGCAGAAAATAGAGTTTTCAAAAATCAATGCGGTTCGCAGAAGGTTTCAAATCGATATAAGGAAGCGTTAGGAGGGGATTCTGCAGTGAATCAATGTTAAAACACATCTCCTATGCACAAACATGAAAATGAACATTAGAAAATCATTCACAAAAAAAAATATTGTTCTTTACAAAAATCTATTCCAGAAGTCAACCGAAAAGCCGGTAAAACAACATAATTCTTAAATGAAACATATACTTAGTGTGAAACCCGTGATAATGTAATATTATGTCTTCCTTTACTGTACCAAAATCGTTTAAAAACGTATTTAATGCAACCCTGAAGGTTGCATTAAATACGTTTTTAAACGATTTTGGTTTGGTTTAAACGATTTGGCTTGGCAAGAAAATTATAATCATTTAAGATTACAAGCTTATCCACAGGTAAAGCCACCGAGTATAAAATTTCCTTACATACCGCGCAAGTAGAAAACGATGAGCGAACAACATGAATTATGGACGGCGGGAACGCGTTGCTGCAACAAGCTACCGCAACACGCTACTACAACTTGATACACCATTAGCATCTTCAGCCCGTAGTTGTATGTTGCTAAACGAGTTCATGTAGAATGTATATTTTTTTCTTTAGGTTTGCTAATATTTTCTTAGGCACCCTTCACGTAGCGCTTATTACGTTCGACGAACGCCTATGCTAAATCACTGGTGTTTGTTAAATGTACTTAAGTGCTGCGCGCACTGCTGGGAAGCAGTGGTGGCCCAGTGGTAACGGCCGTGACTTACGACTTGTAGGTCGTAGGTTCGAACCCAGGTAGGCGCTTTACTTTGTGTAAATTACTTCATCACCACTGCTCTCAAAACGGTGAAGGAAAACATCGTGAGGAAACCGGCATGTCTTAGAAACAAAAAATTCGAAGACATGTGACATCCACCAACCCGCACTGGGCCCGTGTGGTGGATTACGGGCCACTCCCTCTCACCGAGAGGAGGCTTGTGTCCCAGCAGTGGAAACAAAACACAACGTACTTACAATACGGCCGATCAAATTTGGCAGTTCCGAAATACGCGCAGGAGGCTGCGCAATAACATTATTTAGGAATCAAATAGGGACATGAGGCGAGTGTGAGTGAGAGAATATGCGCGAAAGTTTGTAGTACCTGTGTTCACAACTGCCAGGTTATATCGGCCGTATTGTGCTCTTGATATTCGTCTGTCTTCTACTCAAAAGTACCTCTGATATTATGAGTATAACTTCAACTCAGCTCAGCCTATCGCAGTCCACTGCCGGTCGTAGGCCCTGCGCCACAGCACCCTGTCCTCCACCTTCCGCATCCAGTCTGTCCCAGCTACGTTTTTAAGGTCGTCGGTCCATCTAGCGTGGGGGGCGTCCCACACTACGCTTGCCGATTCACGATTTCCATTCCTGGACCAGATCAGGCCGGTCCTTTGACAAAAACGCCCACTGCCACCTTGGCTTGCTTACTCTGCAACCTATGTCGGTAACTCCGGTTTTTTTTCTGGATAACTGCACGTCTGATTTTATCCTTCAAAGAAACTCCGAGTAGGTATAGCCCGCTCCATACCGCTCTGAGCGACGTTAACTTGTGGACCAGCCCGACTGTCAGTGCCCACGTTTCGGCGCCGAGCCGAGCGGGTATTACCTGCTTACCTTTATTCGTGAAAGATGCCTATAATCTTGGAAGCTGTAAGAAGTTTTAATACGTCTAACACTACCCTTACAACCTTTCTCGGAAGGGTTCATACAGGCTTTAAGTACAAGGGTTGATATTCTATCCCACAACAAAAACGATCGTTTTCATAATTATTTCGAGCTGAACGAATTTCTTAAAAAAAACTATCGTATGTTTATAATGGTTCCGATTCTCTTTTCACAAATACCTCTAAACTAGACTAAAATGACACTTTTTTTTTATTCCTGTCCAACTACGTTTTCCCAAAATTTTAGGCGAAAAACGTCAAATTCAAAATATGCCATTTTCACTAAATTGGCAATCAGTGGCTAATTGGCTCAGTGCAATCTTAGTGCTGTCTAACTAAAATATAGTTAAGTTGTGTCACATTAGTCTATTTCATAATGGGAAATTATTGTTTGACAGGACTAAATAAAATTTTGGCGTTTTTAGTCTAGTTTAGAGGTATTTGTGACAAGAGAATCGGCACCAATATAATTTCAACAAAACCGCAGGTGACTAAAATTAGAAGCGCCGAAGAAAGCAGTAAATTATTCAATTAAACATCATCTGCCCAGCCTTTCTCCAACTATGTTGGGGTCAGCTTCCAGCCAGCTGCAGCTGAATACCAGTATTTTACATGGAGCGACTGCCTATCTGACCTCCACAACCCAGTTACTGGATTACGATACCTCTATTAAGACTGGTTGTCACACTTTCGGGCTTCTGACGACCCGTAACGACTGTTAAAGATCTACGAATGACAACCGGGACCTACGGCTTAACAAGCTTTTCTAGTCTTGGTATGTAAAGACGGCCACCCATCCACGGGCGCAGCGTAGCTTAACCTGAACGATCAACCCGTGCGGCTGTTATCACTTAGCAACAAGCCCTTCATCAAGTTATTCAATTAAAGATTACTATGAAAATGTACGCTAGGCCGCACTTCAGTGGTGACAAAACCCGTCTAAACTGGCTTCTTATTCTATTGAAACTCCGTAATGCGTGGCCTGGTGAGGCCAGCTCAAGGCCAAAGTGTTACCACTATCGCGTGGCCTACTGTACGAATGCTGAATAGCCACAGTTTCTACATGATATAGACATTCTTTTATTAAAAGTGGAAAATTTTACTTACGTTGCATAAAAGTTAAGTAAAATTGTTACTCTTATAAAGTTCAATCAACTTGTGATTGAACTTTATAAGAGTAACAATTTGAAAATGGTGTGTGTTGTTATAGAAGCGATATCACTAACTACTTCGATAACAACACACCATTTTGTACGCCATTCACCATAATAGTTTCAAGCCCTTTATTCAAACAGACAGATGAGTCCATAACTCACAGTTGGCAAGGAGTCGCGTCGCCACCAAGATATCGCGGAATTTAGCTCCGTCGCAGATAAACACAGCATCCAGCCATCCGAGAGACCTGATATATCCTCTATAACTATCAAGTACAATCAACAAAGGAGATATGTATGCAGAATGTTCATGGAAACTTCTTATAAAACATTGTAAACTTACTTACATTGTACGTATGGAAGAAGTGAAGACAACTTACGCCATCGTTCGTCTTTTGATTAAAAGTTAAATTACAACATCACGGCTGTAGATAAATACAAGCAAAGGGGAACTTAGGTAAATCTAGTGCTGTCAACCGAGCTCAAATCTATATTTCGAGTTGGTACTTTCTTATGAAGTAACCCAATAACACTGCCCGAGACTCAAACCCAGGACGTTTACAGATAGTCTCGCTTGCGACCCCTAGAACAACAAAACAGTAAAAACCTATCGCTCGTATTACAATTTACATTGTCTGTGCACTGCAATAATGAGGACTGTCGCCTCGAGGGAAGCAAGTATTTGTGAAGCTGGTCGAAATAAGTGGTATTCAGATTCTACCTAACCCATATGGGCGGTAAATTGAGCAATGGCAACAAATAATGTGTCTTGTATATACCTGCATACCAATTTCTTTTGTTAACTGTACGTCTCCTTACCCAAAACGTATGGAACGTTACACGTCACTAATACGTATCAAATATAGACGTCTAGGTATCTTGACTAGAAATAGTTCTCTAATTTAATTCGATATATATTTCCGAACGGGTTCCTGTCGCATTTATTATTACCGAGGGCGAATGTGAATGTTACAATCGATACTAGTTGACCGATGGTTTCATTACGTATTTATTGAAGGTATCACTTTAAAATGTGGCATTCGATACGTGATATATTGAACCCAGCTTTTGATGATAATAACAAAATACAATATTTTCTTGGGATTGGGAAACCGAAAGTATTAAGGCCACGATAACCGAATTTTGATGATTTTATACTGAAGACGTGATCTAAACGAGTAGTGTTAAAGATTAGGGAAAAAATGGAGCATTTTGTAAATAACTTAATATATGACTATTTTAGATTATGTTTAAATTACATAGTGAAATTAATTTCTAAAGTTATGTCTAACGCGGATAAAAAACTGAGAATCACGCAAAATCTATCAAGCGTATTTTTCTGAAATCTTCACCATTTTAAAGATAATTTAATTACTAATCTTTAGTATACGTGTTTTATTAAAATATCTTTTGTTTTATGCATTAATAACGCGTCTAATTTGGGACAGCGCTCCTTGATGGGCGAGTCCTTTTACTGGCTGGACGCACGACGCGTTGCGTGAGCTCAGTACAGAATACGCAAGCTAACTACTCAAGATCGCTGTCATATATCTGCGCCTTAAGCGTTGGTTTCATAGAAAAGTGTTTCCGTAATATTATAACGACCGTCATAAAAATCTATTATTTTCAACAGTGTTTGACATGGTGTCAAAAAACGCTCAGTATTTAGACAGCCGTTATTGTGTGACCGTTTTAACCGCTTTTTTAGAGAACTAAAGTAATTTTTATTTTACTTTAGTTCAAACAATCACGTACATCACTAGTGTTACTAACGTCTTAGGTTTTAAACTTAACAGGGGGGACGAAGAAACGTTAGTTACCTATCAAGCAGAAGCCTCGCTTTCACGTAGGAAGCTTCTAAAAACTGCTTAAAACCAAGATAAAGGCTCCTAAAACAAGCTACGGCTGTGACAACGGTTGTTTCAGCCGTTTACAACCTTGCGAGGGGATAATGGAGCCCCTTTACACCTTTCTCATGGTTTACACACGGGTAAATGTGTCCCCACTTAGCTTACATGTGTAAAGTATAGTAAAAAATGTATTAGGTGTGCCAGCGATGTTTTTCACTGAGATTAAAGTAACCCAGTTACTTTAGGAAAAGCGTAACTTGTGTCCAAATAAAAGGGTAATTAGAATAGGAAGATATAATGGCGAGTCGGTATACAATTTTTTATAAAAACAAAGAACTTTGCTTTGTTCCGCATCTTGGAGGACCTCGTGGCTAAGTAACAACAGCCGCACGGGTCAATCCATCAGGTTAAGCTACGCTTGCCGGGGTTGGTCAGTGGATGGGTGACCATCTTTACATACCGAGATTCCTCCGTGCCTCGGAAAGCACGTTAAACCGTTGGTCCCGGCTGTCATTCGAGGATCTTTGATAGTCGTTACGGGTCGTCAGACGCCCGAAAGTCTGACAACCAGTCTTACCAAGGGGTATCGTGTTACCCAGTAACTGGGTTGTAGAGGTCAGATAGGCAGTCGCTTCATGCTTCACGCTTTCATCATTAAAATACTGGTATTCAGCTGCATCCGGTAAGACTGGAAGCCGACCCCAACATAGTTGAGAAAAGGCTAGGCAGATTGATCTTCGACAGAATGGCGAATATAAGAAGAATTTGAAAAATAATACCTGAATCTAACCTGAATTCAAATTCAGAGACGAATTACGTGATGTTCTAAAACATAAAAACTGACAAAATGGAAACATGCTGATGTTTCCATTTTGTCAGTTTCCATTGTGTTTTTAAATTAGTCCAAAACACGTAGTTCACGAGTTTTTATTTTTATTTTCGTTTTTCAACCTGTTTTCAACACATTTTTAATCGAAAAGTAGATTAAAGTAATTATTATTATGAGCAATAGAACATTTCCGAAAACACAATTTAACTGAAACTGTCTTCAAAGTTTCAGACATACTCTTCAAAATAGTTCTGTTATTAATGCTGAGGTTAATCAATATACTGAGCCGAAGTATACGAGAACAGAAACTAATTACATATTGAACAGTTATTGTTTTAACATAATTGCCGAGCTCCGGAAATTAAATCACGTCCCTATATTAATTTCAAAGAACTCTGTTTGAACGCTGTCGTAGTTTGTAATATCTTTGTGCTTAGTTATTAATATCAAACCCTCCCTAGCCTTCAGGACGGGCAATACTTAAATCAAGGATATAAATATGTCTAGATACTCAGTCAAAACTGTGAACTCGTAGAATAAAAAAACTTTTTACAAAAAAAAAAAAACAACCGACTTCAAAAAAACACTACAAATTGAAAAATAACTTTAATTTCGGTAGTTTCGAAAAAAAAACAACATACGCGACGAACATATAAAAAAATAGCGTTCAATTGTTAGCCGCTAAATGCACGCACAATAGCAAAACATAATGACGTGGCGCGAGTGAAAGACGTAGTTGTTACGCACACCAGCATCACAAAGTTTGCTTCTTTACTACAATAGACGACGTATATTTAGTAACCTAATCCGCTTAACTGTTCTTAAAGAGTCTTAAAGAACCCTGTAAAAAAACCAATAAGTACATGTTTCACCTCTCAACGAGGCATCCTCTCAGGATGACGATTGACTTGTTGCGAACCCGGACACGAGGTGTAGCCATGGCAAGCGCCGAACGCAAAGGCTTTGCGTGCGGCGCTTGTTTCTTTTAGTTCTTTTAAAGCGCCCCATTCTATCTAAAAATATTACAAATAATTATAATTAAAGACTTAAATATAGCTCAGTTCAGTACACCCTGGACAGTCAATCCCGCTACCTTGCTGCACTATGACAGCACAAAGACGTGGCTGTCACGCACACCAAAATTCTACTTGTTTGTTTTACTCGTAGTTCTTTTGCAGTGCGACAACTATCTAGACACGTATATGTCGTAGGGTTTTCGCGAAAATTCGAATAATCAAATCATCCTACGACATAATATATAAATAATCACACCGATTATTGTTTTACCGTGAAGTTTTCTTAGAAATTGTATTGTTAATCGCGCTGGTCTGCACAATCCTTTAAATAATATATTTCAGTCCGTTGCACCCTGGACACCGGACAATCATCAGCCCCGCTGACTTGCTGTCTGGCTACTAGAAGAATGTTATTAATTTTCTAGCAGATAAAGCTTATTATCATTTCAATGAGTTGTTAGATAAGAGATTTTGACTATGTTTTACATTTTTTTTTTAATGTTCTTATATTATCATGACATTCCTAAATAATTTGACTTGGAGTGACATTATAAATTATTGTATTAATATTTTCATGCCATTGTTTTAGGCAAACGTGATATAAACGTGAATAATCTGTTTTTATATTTACTTTTAACATCCTTCGGATGCTGACAATTTGTGTTGTATGTATTGTTCTCATCATTAGTTCATCCGAAAGATGTTCACTGCTGAACCCCAAGCACCGCCACTTCGACCGGTAGGGTTATTACGTATCTTGCAGAAGCAATGCGATAGCGATCATTTGTTTCATTTTGACAGTTCAACAACATTCAATGCGATAATTACGTTGCAGAGCAGAATTAAATTTCGAACTTATGAAGCAATGGATTAGTAATCTGTTTCAAAACGAATTGATTGTGTATTACGTAATTAGGGTACGGGTCTGTGCTTCCCGCATCCAGCAGATTCCTGTGGCCTTCAGAAGATAATCGATCACCTTGTGGCACTATATCTTCTGGAACGACGTCTATATCTTCTGGAACGACGTCGCCACTCCGTTGCCCTTTTGGTGACTTTGAGCCTCCTAATAAGGCCCATTGTATTTTCTCAAACATTAGTTTGAGAAAATACAATGGGCCTTATTAGAAGGCTAAATAATTATCTTATCTTTGGAGACACTGCATCAGCTTGTCATAAACAGTCCGTCAGTCTCGAAACGATAGAAGAAGACTAGCGTAGGCTTTTTTTTTATTATTTTAAGGACGTGTTCTGACTACTTAGGCAGCTGATTATCGGGTAATGGTTATCCTCTCTAAGCCTAAACAAATTATCAGAGTTTCAGGCTACGACTTTCAGCCTATCGCGATTCGATATTTTACAATACCTTCCCCTTTTATTTCTTACTTTACTGCGCCCGGCATGGTCCACAATGACCATATATTTGTAAAACCTATGCCAATTCAATACCTAAGTTCACATAAGGAAGCAATAAATATACTGAGCATTGAGTAACTTCAGTTCATTAACTGAAGTTACTCAATGCTCAGTATATTTATTGCTTACAATATTCCATTCTATTGAATGGAATATTGTTTATTATTGCTGTAAAATAAAGTTGGTCAAAATAAAAAAAGTAATTATCTCTACTATAGGTTAATACATGGGCTATATCACTTTCTAAATTTATCTTCAAAATCACTACTTCATCTTCTTGACTAGGCAAGATAGCTTGTGAATAAAATGTGGGTAGTTATAAAAAATCCCGTACATTCGCCCCATACAAACAAGTCAACTTCGAGACCTAAATAAATTGTCATAAATGTTCCCGGCTTACACCAAGTCGAATACTTGAATCTATTTAACACGCGACACGATACTAAAAACGATCCTGTTGTTTACCACTATTTCTTTTAAAACGTCGTATATTTTAGTTTCAAGACAAAGGAAATTCAACTTTGGAAAGTACCATGTAGAGTTGACATTAAAACGGCAATATTTTTTTAACTAGACAAGATTAAAAGTAACGCCAAGGATATTTAAAATTTTATAAACATGTGCCAGAAGTGCTTTCAATTTAAAATGGATTTATAAGTTTCATGATACTAGATGAAAAATCAAAATTGTGTTTCCTTGTGCTATGTTACTCAATACTCAATACATAATTTATTGCTTCCACATGTGAACTTAGGTGGTAGGTTTAACAAAATATGATCATTGTGGACCCTGTGGGGCACAGCAAAAGTAGGAGAGAGGAAGAGGGCTTTCCATTTTCTTTACTTAGTTAGTATCTATTTATTTAATGTAATTATTTTATAAAACTTGTAAATTAAAAACAACTTATTATTTATAAAATATATTAAATTATATATTTATTTTTAGCGGAAAAAAAGCTCTCACCAATTTCCATGAAACAATTTTTAAGTGAACTTTGTATAGCCCTTAGTAAAGGACGTTATTATAAGTTATATTTTTTTTAACTGGGAATTTTTTCTATGCTTTATTAAAAAAAAACAATATACCGATAGCAGATAGGTTACGACCGAATCTTCCTTTCTTGCGACTAAAACACAAACCCAATTCCTAAAATTGGTTAAAATGTTATAAATTTTGATGACCACTTGGTTAGCTTTGGTAAACCGCGCAGACTGCACTCTGCTTCATTTTCATTACTTAGATACTGGCTTCGCCTCGTAGCTCTGTTCATGAAGGATTTACAAAAGTTGATCCTTCATAATTACAATATTTAGTTTTAGTATTAGTTTCTATTTTTCCCACTTCCGATTGTTTTGGAAGTGAAAATTTCTTTAGGCGCGTTGAGCACTTTTTGGGTGAACAAAAATCATGGAACTCGCGTCATTGCATCGTCACGGAAGGCACGTTGAGCACTTTTTCGTTGACAGCGCAATCTGTATTTTTTTTTTTTTTTTTAAGTGATGCTACAACACTCGTTCTTGTACTGACAGCAAGCCACATAAATTCCTGACATTTTCGTTAGATAGCGTTACTTAATTTTCACTTCTATCGGCAGTCTTCAAAGACTGCCCCGCATGTTTTTTGTACGTATTTCTTTTACTCTAATGTTGGTTGGTAGAATGCTTCATGGCACTAAATTCGCTCAGGGGAATTGATTGTTAAGCAAATTGATACCCTATATCAATTTGCCATGTTATTGCCATTTCATACAGCTGTCAAAGAATTACAGTTGTGATTTGAATATGTGGACAATTATGTTGGTAATCAATTTGTTTAAAAATAATTACCCTGACTTTACGTACCACCATTGTGAATTATATCAGACTTTTGTTTCTTGATAAAAGAATAGAATAATATTTATTTAAATACTTAAAAGATGCTAAAATATATTTATTTCTGTAAATTGCTTAAAAAAAATACTTTTATTGCGGATTTCACCAATGAAATTGAACACGTTCAGCACACCTAAATGCGTTCAAGAGCTGTCAATATACAATATTTCATAACAATTTTGACACTGACAGCTCTTGAACGCGTTTCCGATCGCTTTCAGTTTCATTAGTGAAATCAGCCCTTAGACGTCAGAATTTAATTATGTTTTAAAACTAGATGAGCTCGGTGTTTCCTAACTGACTATGATGAAACTGAAAAGGTTGACAGTAGGTATTCCATTTAGTGGAGTATGGTAACGGTCTGGTAGGTACACTTGCAGTGCAAAAGGTGTTTACTGATGCCTAGCCGTCCGTAGAGTCAAAGAGGAATGTTCCTTATGGTGTATACCTAAGGCAAACAGTTGCTGTTTTGACAGCATCTTGCCGGACGATTCATTTTACAAACATAAGGTATGTTTGTAGAATGAGTCTACTTATGACTCGTGTTCTAAGCTGAGAAGCTTTAAATATCTCTTATTATTCAGATACCTTTATTAAGGTTTCATAAAAACCACGCTTTTAATGATTACGTATCAACAGAAAACGATCATAAACAAAAAACGGTGAAGGAAAACATCGTAAGGAAACCGGCAGGCTTGAGAGATATTTCTCGACAGAATGTGAAGCCCAAGAGACCCATGGGTGGCATAAAAACTCCGTCACCAGGTGAGTCATTAACCACACGAAAAAGAAAGGAAGAACTCACACACACACACAGGAGAATCTTCCTGCAAAATAGTTTGCAACGCACCCATAGAAAACTAAGCCGCTGTACAAAAAGCAGCATTTACCAGTTCAGCCATCCAGCGCTATAAATCTTTGTAGCGCAACTATTGCATATTTTGTATTGCAGCCACATGACGCTCACTGTTGTATGGATTCACACGAGCGAGGAATGTAAGTAAGTAGGTTTACAAACAGGATGGAAGCAGATCCGCAAATGGCTGCCGGAGCTAAAGTCAACGCCGCTATTTGTTTTGTGGAACTAACAAATTACATCCTAGGAAACGTGGTTACGTTTGTTATAAAATCTGGTTGAAGTGTTGGAAAAATTTTGAGGAGAAATATACGAATATGCTTAACACTAGGTGTCGGTGTTACCAAAATTGTCTTTGACCTCCGAAGCTACGCTGAAAATTTTTGAATGAAATGCGATCATGGTTTTCGGTTCAAACTTGTGCGGAAAGTTTTTGATGAAGAATAAATCACAAACGAAAACATTACTTTTGAGAGTACATATACCTTGCGTGACTAAATAAAAAAACAGGATTAAACATGAGATGACAAACTGAAACTTACTATTTACGAAAACGAGACATCTTAAAGATGAATTGCAACAAAACATATATTGGAAAACCCATTTAAGACGACAAAGTAAACGAGAAAAATAATCAAAAAGCTACCGTCCATTGTTCCGACAATAAACACGACAAAGTCAACATTTTGTCACCCAATAAACCCATCATAACCAATTCTACAAACATCTCTACAAGTTTACACTGATCTTTATTCTGGCCGTGTGTACAACGTAAAGCACTCACGGCATCACTGTATAATAGCTGCATCCGTCGTTATGGATTGACGTCTTTATTGCATACTTCTACTATGGGACCAACTACCTTTCAACGACAACTTGCCTCCAACGGAATTCCAACCTTACGTGTAAAAATCTTAGGTTGATTTTTCAGGTGTAAGGTTTCAAAGTTATTGTGGCCGCGATATCTTCGCGTAGGGTTTGCAGTCGCGTAGGATCTCGCCGATACGGGCTGAAATATGAATATCGTCGCGATGCCATTGTGCAGTCCGGTCACGATTACCCTTATGTTCTGCTGAGGACTGAACGACTGTCTACGTTTGATGGCAAGCTAGTGTAATGGCGGCGTTAAGGCGATATGTGGATCTAATGGCGGTGACCTGGTTAGTTAAAAGGTGTTTAAAAGTAAGTTGCTAGTTGACATTTCGCCTTCTCTTCGGAATGGTTATGGCCTGCAGAATCAAGCTCATGATGGGAAACCAAGAAAGAGGAATGATTAACTACAAAACTTTTTACAAAATAAACAACAGACTTTTTGTTTTTCACTTTGTAGTGTTTCTTTTGGAAGTCGTTTTTTTTTTTTTTTGTAATTTGTTTTTCTTTTTCACTTTCGTAGTGGTATATACCTACACCGCACAAGTTCGAATACCACTACCTGCTATGTAAATAACAGTGACAGGAAGTTATTATAACATCATCCATATATTAGACTAAGTGGGAAAAATACGTAACTCAAATCTTCCCAAGCCTGCCTGCCTAGCCTTTTCCCAACTATTTTGGGGGCGGCTTCCAGTCTAACCGGATGCAGCTGAATACCAGTATTTTTTTAGTTTTATTTTTTAGCTTAACCTGATGGATCGACCCGTGCGGCTGTTGTTACTTTTAGCCACGAGCTCCTCAAAAACTTCCCAAGCAAAGTTAAAATTTATCTAGGACCACCGCGGGAGCTTCCTCTACCAAAATTGGTCCTCAATTGACGAAAATATTGATGAACATACATTAAAAAAAGAAATGAAATACATACAGACGAACATAGAACCTCCTCCTTTTTGGAAGTCGGTTAAAAATTGGTACAAAACCGAAACCAAAAACTTTTGTGTTTTTGCTAACACAATAAATACGTTTATGTTGAAGGCATAATTTTTAAATAAAGATTTGTTCACCTACGCCAGACGCAAAGACAAAGTTTAAAAATAAAATGACTAAACCCACATAATTCAACATTAACTTAAATTTAGGCTTAACAAGCTAACACTAAAACTAAAACCTCCGTTTACTTAATTGGCTACAATCCCATAGTACTAAATTCAGGTTCCCAACTTTAAAAATAGCCTTAGTAAATCTGATTACCTCTGTGCACAGAATTGAAATTTAAAGTTAGGTAGGTGGTCAAAGCCAGAGGTAAGAGTCTTATGTTGCTGGCTAGGTACTTAGCTTCTCGACGAATTCGAAAGCTTACTGGCTGAGTTCCTGCGATGCTCCTGAGTCTATATACAAACTAATGTTATCGTAGAAATTCAGATATTTCCATCCTTTTATGGCGGTAGAAAAGTTTTGTGGAGTTCTATGAAGTGTGTCTTCAAAATATAGGGTCCCGTTTCTCAAAAGGAAAAAACTGAATCCTTATAGGATTACTCGTGTGACTGGCTGGCTGGCTGTCCGTCTGTCACAGCCAATTCTCTCCGAATTTATTGGACCAATTTAGTTGAAATACACTTATGAATGTCTGTGTCACAAACACGGACGTGTAATGTAACGTGTAATAAATTAATTTTGAATAAAGGGGTCACTTTTCGAGGTAAATTGAAAAAAGAATGCCAACAAATGAAAGGGCTACTTATGAGGATGTATTTTTTTATTTAGATTTGATATAAGTACTTTGAAGGATATTTAAGAAAGTAGATGAATAATGACCATTCCCCCCACAGATTCCCCCCTTATCTCCAAAACAAAATGAGCCTTCAATATTGAAAAATAGTTTGGAAATTCCAAAAGTGCACGCCTCATAACACACAAAAATGAACAATTTATCACTTTTCATGAAGTCGTAATGTCAAAGACTGACAAAGATATTTACTTGGCGGTTGCTAGGCAACTTACGGACAAAGGTTGGAAATATTTAGATAAAGATATTATATTTTAGTTAGTATTTTATTAATTATAATTAAACTACTTTGAATAAAAGAGCCATTTTCAATAGGGTTCCTTTTATGGCCGAAACCAATGTATTAAAAAAAATTGACTCAATTAATTGATTTTATCGCAAGCTACAGTGTTTTTAAGCTTCATAAATTGACGGACAGGATTTTTTTTTCAACTATTTTGATGTTTTTTTCATTTCTCTTGCATTAAATCAATTGGTAAAAAGTACAGTATTAATCTCCATTTAATCATCTATACAATGGTATATAAATTAAGCAGGTTCTGTGTACTAGCAGGAGTGTAACAATAATAACAGTTGCAGAAATGGGGCAAAAAATATTTTTCGATCGTAGAGCACACTCTAATGCTTCGCATTACGAGTCGTGCAAAATATGCAGAATATGTTTCTGTACTCATAAATTACAGGAAAACCTATAAGAAGTCTATGGTCTTAAAATAAACATGGTAAATCTCTCAATATTGTGCGTATAAACTTACGTTTGCAGTTGGAATGTATGGAATAACGTGTTTTTCAACTACAATGTTAAGTTTGTTCTTGAGATAAATTCATCCCAACCACGGAACCCTTCACGTGTTGTGCGTGGTCCGAAACGCACTGGGCCGGTTTTTTTTCTTTCGTTTGTTTATTCGCACGTTGTAGGTTTTTTTTAATATTTATGTAGGTTAGGTAGTAGGTAAGCTGACCTCTCATTGTACGGAAATCCTTTGCAATGCGAGATCAGCATACCTAAACTGGAAATGTATAGCTTGATGTGTAGCCGTGTGTACCATCTTTTCTCTCACTTTCCTGCAATCAAAATCCAAATCCAAATCTAAAAAAATCGAAATAATCAAATCTGTGGGAGTGATTTCGTGAAAAGGGACGGAAGTGTGTTACAGGAAGGCGGGGAAGCGCGCTGTTTGATTTGACCAATGAGCGCGCGTGGTACTAGAGTTGGCCGTCAAAAACGACCTTGACATGTCCGGGGAGACCCGCCCGTTTAATGTTGCTTCTTACCTTAATGTTGCTTATTACCTTAATGTTGCTTCTTACCTTAATGTTGCTTCTTACCTTAATGTTGCTTATTACCTTAATGTTGCTTCTTACCTTAATGTTGCTTCTTACCTTAATGTTGCTTCTTACCTTAATGTTGCTTCTTACCTTAATGTTGCTTATTACCTTAATGTTGCTTATTACCTTAATGTTGCTTATTACCTTAATGGTGCTTATTACCTTAATGGTGCTTATTACCTTAATGTTGCTTATTACCAAGGCAAGATGTTAGATGTTATCATATGCGCCTACTGTAAGGCGCTCATTTTTTTAAGTGTATATTTAATACTTCAATGTATTGTTACAATGTATTAAGTACAATATAGCAAATCCATCTCTCCCAACTATTCGGCTTCAAATCTATCCAAATACAGCTGTATCTGACAGCTGCCCTCGGCCACCCAATTACCGGAGATATCCTAAAGTTGGTTGTTATTCCTAGGCTTTAGGGGTTCAGCTTATTTGTTACGACTTACATAAATAACTGGATGATATACATTCCGACAAACAAGGAACTGAGTTCTTGGAATTCTTATTTCTCGATAACAGTTCACAATACATTACAAAAATATTTCCATTCAAAAATTGAAGCAAGTAGGTCGACTACATTCAATAGTTCAACAAACACAATTTTACTACGCAAATCGTTCCCAAAAAAAGATTAAGTTTTAAAGTTGAAGAAATTCCCTCAAGAATTTTCATGTTACAAGATTTTAAATAAATAAGAGATTTTTCTTTGACTCAATTTATCATAAAAGAAACATTGAGTCAATATAACGATCAAATATGGCCAACTTTTAATATTCACAAGTCCCCAAGGCACGTTGTTAACGTCACAACACTGTTAAAGAATTAAACTCTAGCTGTGTGGCTCCTTAAACTCTTTCCCTTGGCGCCACTTGTTTACACGTCGAGTCCGCTTCTACACGCTTTAAACATCTTTATAACTTGTACATTTCAGTAAGCCGATTTCCTAGAAAATTCCAGATATTCCCCTTTATATTTTTATGACAATATTATATGGAAGGTATAACCACCGATGGGCCCGCGTGGTGGATTACGGCCCACTTTCTTTCTCGGAGAGGAAGGCTGAGTCCCATCTCAGCAGTGGGAACAAACATTATAGGCTGATTATGTTAGAAAGATACGAATGTGTGAACACTTCTTAAAAGGTTAAGTACCTTTTATTTGCAAAGAATTGTAACTCATCCAGTAGAAAATGACGTCATAATTGAAACGGCTTACATAATAATTACACCTGATTAGGTTGAACTGTTTGGAGGGCTCGACGCGATAATTAGACGACATAATCCAGATGGTAGAACGGAGTCTTCTTTAGTAAGTATGTCTCACTAAAAGGTGGCGAATAAAGAAGCACATTTAATGGAGATGATTTTAAGTACCTACATTGAACTAAGGAGCACATTTCCATATGAAATATTATACTAACGAAAACACGCAAATCGCTGAGAATTTAAATTCATATCTCAGTCTCCAATTTAAAATCGTCTAAGCCCGGTATCTGAATTATAAAATTTGCTGACCCATTAATATTCATCTCGACTAAAAAGTGCCGGTGAGGGTTGCGCAGAGTTGCGCTAGGGGTGCACCGTCGCAGTTGCTGCACAGAATTGCATTAAGCGCGCGTCCCCCAGCCTCGGTTAATTTGTTGGTCACCGCTCGTTACCATTTAATTCGCATCCCTCTAGCCCAGATCGCGGCTCACTTTAGCAGATTATCATCCAATTTAGTCCACCCGCTCGGATAAACGAAGTCACTCGATATGAAAAATGTTGGAATAAAAAATCAGGTCGCCCTTGCGGCTCTCCTGCTTTCAATTTATAATAGACTTTTGGATTGCGGCTAACGAAATTTGTTATCAATCATTATCCCATTTACATAGCCGGAGAGGATATTATTAAGGTAAGTGGTTTAGAAAGAAAGGTTTTTGGTTTTATTTTTTTATGAAATGCTTTAGCTACCTATTTGGTATTGAAAGTCTTATAATGAGATTGAGTGTACCTTAGATGGTGGATAACCGAGTTCTGTGAAGCACTACGAAAGCTATAAATCCCGCTGCATTTTGTTAACTACCACAAAAGTAACGATTTCCTGCCACCTGCACGGCTGCACGCCATCATTCACCACGCGGGCCCATTCACCGCACATCTGCTTACGACTGTCTAGATAATTCAACAAAGCGTGCGCCCCAATTTTCTTGCAGCTCGGAGTCAAAGTTGTGCGGTGTAGCATACAATGGGGCCATCCCGCTCGTGGGTAATGCGACACCGCGCCGTGCGAGGGATTTCCCGACCGTACCGCTCGTACCCACGCGACAAAGCAGCCACTTACCCCGCGTACCGTTTCGCCGTCTCTGAATGCGCCAAGAAATCTTCCCGCTGAAGATCCGCGCTCCGACATCCGTGTTTGTGTATCCATTTGCTTGCACCGTATGCCGCGGTAATGGATTTTTTAAGGGACGATATGTAAATTGAATGGATGTTTACTTGGAAATGAAATCATGTGACTTCGGTCCGTAGGTTCGTTTTGGTGATTCAATTTTCATATGTCATTGTAAACTTAGATTGGTAGAATTTTAGTTGTCCAGCTTCTCTTACATTGAATTCATAACGTCCTCAAACCCGGGCAGTCAATAGCAGAAAAAAGCACTTATCTACCAGGACATTTTCATAGAACTCATACGTCACGCCGACATACATATTGGAAGTGAACCCTCCGGGAGGGTTACCGGCATTACGTTTGCGCTAAAGTTAACCATCGCGGACAGTCCACGGCACGGTTTTAAACCTAATTTCGTTGTATTGGGTTTAAAACCGTGTTATAAAACACTGTAAAACGAAGTAAAATTGTGTTTTGAGGGGTCTTGTCACTATACGTAGTTTTCAACGTTTAAAATGTTTAGTGAATATTTGTAACCGTGAACGATAAATTAAAAATAAATAAAATGCTTGCATTTTTTAAAACCAACGCATATACAAATAAATCTTGTTAAATATATATCAGATTTTATTTTCACGGTTTATAATGCTGTATTCGCTAAGAAAATCCTACATTTAAAATGAGCCCTCCGCGAGGGCTCCCGGCATCCCATAAGCGACTAGGTGAACCCTCCAGTAGGACTCCCAGCACTGAACGTGTTAAATCTTCATGTCTGCAAGCTGTTAAAGTCAACTCCCTTGTTAGGACACATGTGGAAAACGGAACCGAAAACAACACATTTTCTAAAACATCACGAGAATTTGTATATTCTGTTTCAATTTAAAACAATTCACTACAATAAATTATGTAGAAAGCCGTCCCAGTCTATATTCAAAACGTTTCAGGTGTCTGCAATACAAATTGTTCCTGCAAAGACATTAAAATGTAAATCCGTTTATACTTAGCTATGCAATGTGCCCATGTGCACTGTCTATGCAAAATGCAAATAACTGAATTATTATACAATGTATTTCTTCGGCTACATCGCGGCATCGTATCTTATAGTCTTATTTTAGTTTCGGTTTAACACCAGTCAATATATTATTTAGGTTTTGGATTTTAGTTGTTTATACCACCTTATTTTTTATTCATTACAAACCTCTTAAGGGGTCATTGTACTCATCATTATGAACAACTTTTACTATGGGACCAAAGCAGAAATCGCTAAAAAAAATACATACAATACGAACATAAATGTATGGAACAGCTGATTTTTTTTTCGCGATATAATATATGTTTTTGGCCTAAAGTTTTCCTAATTTGTAGTTCTGAGCAATAAAGGCAGGCGATCTTCGTTTTTCCTAATCTATACGAATATTATACATATAGAGGTAGAATTTGTTTGTTGTAAGTTTGTATGTAGAGGGTAATCTCCGGAACTACCAGTCGGATTTGAAAAATTATTTTTGCATTAGAAAGCCCAATTCTTGAGAAAGGTTATAGGCTTGTGGACGAAGTCGCGGGAAGTAGCTAGTTGTAGATAAGATTATTTCAGTAAAATTAACTTTCTTCACTTCCCATCTTCATCCGCAGCTTGACTTAACCCACTGCTATATAGGTCTCTCTGCAGTACCTATATTATATACCCCCGCGCTCCTGTACATGTATGTATCTGTAAACTCCTCTTAATTACATATTTTGTTTTAGTGCTTTCTACATTTACCTATTATTATTTCCTCGTTACCACAAAACTGACTACTTAGGGCTGATTTCACCAAAGAAACTGAACGCGATCAGCATTTCTAAAACGCATTCAAGAGCTGTCAGTGTCAAAATTGTTATGGAATATTGTATACTGACAGCTCTTGAACGCGTTTAGAAGTGCTGAACGCGTTCAATTTCATTGGTGATATCCGCACTTTATTCCTATGTTTTGCCAGCAAGTCAATCTGACTCAACAGTATCACCTACAAAAGTCTAAACGTCTTTTACCACAATCATCTACTTCCAACCATTTCTGACGTAAAATCAGAATTCAACAGTGAGTTTTATCCTCACCAAATTAGGTAGTCTGCTGTATTTGTCTAATGCAATCCCACTGAACGATACACGCTCGGAGCGAAATAAATTGCCGTAAAATAAAATGCAAGTTGCTACCAGGAGCATATCCGGGGTTTCTCTTGCTATCCATGACGCCGGGACTAACCGCATTTTGTTCAATTTACTTGCATGTTAACGGGCTCGGAAATCATAAATGAGGGGATAGTATTTGAGATGGGTTTCTTTAACGAGTATAACAATTATTTTAGTGCACAATCCCTTTTATCGTCGGAGCAAAGGAATAGGACCTCTAAACCGCGTTCAAGAGCTGTCAGTGTCATAATTGTTATGGAATATTGACCTGTCAGTGTCCGTCTTGAACGCGGTTTAGAGTTCCTGATCGCGATCAGTTTCAATGGGGGAAATGAACCCTAAGTACCTTGGTACCTTAGTACCTAAGTACCCATTAGTAGGTAGTAATATTAGGACGTACTAAATCCCCTGTGTCGAACGACAAATAGGCATGTACCAATTTTGTCTCAGGCTGGCAGGTATTTAGGCATTATGTATTTCATTACATTGAATTTCTTATGAAGAGCGTTCATATAAAAAGTTGGCAACGTTGCAAATAGCTATCAAATATTTACCTGTTTTGATTAATTTGGCAATAATACTTACTGTATATGAAATGTAGCTAACTAGTGAACTAGATATAATGATATTGCCAAATTGATCAAAACAGCGAAATATGACAGCTAATTGCAACGTTGCCTGCTTTCTGTATAAACGCTTTGCTCGGTTTTTTTTTTTGTACATTTTCTAAAAATAAAATCTAGCTAGATCGATTTATCGCCCCTGAAACCCCCTGCATACTAAATTTCATGAAAATCGTTGGAGCCGCTTCCGAGATTCAGATTATACATTAATGTATACAAGAATTGCTTGAAAGGTACATATATACAGATAAAGAAATATATATAGGTATAGATAAAGGTACTTTTCCAAGATAAAGCTACTTATTATACTACTAGGTAGGTAATATTAGTAAGAGGTACAGTAAAAATTGGCATAAACCTAACCCAGTTCTTTTAAAATGATTTCCAAATGCTTACTTCTTTTAACGTACAAATATATTTCAACACAACTCAAAACCTGAACGAGGGTAATACCTACTCGTGTTTACAATAAAATTCTGTTGTACCGAATTCAAGGTTTTGCTTGAATACAGCCAGATTATAGCCAGTTAGGTCACGCATAAACGGGCAAATTTGCCCGCAACAGTTGCTCGAGTATTGGAGCAATTAGTGGAGCAATCTAGTTTATTAAATTACTCCATATCGCTCAATACGGTGTGGCGGTATCTCCATACCTATTGCAACAATTACTATAATTTTAGCATTGCATTAAATAATTTCTCAGTGTTGTTGTTGTTACGTCACAGCTTCTATGTAGTTGCTCGTGAAAGCACACTTATAGACTTACAAAATATGTTTTCAACGAGATATATCGAGCTATTTTCATCAGCCAGGCAATTCGTGTTCATCGGCAGTTTTATTAGAAAACTTTATAATAAAAGAGTGTATCCTCGCGTGGCGGGGTGCACTTTATTGTTCCATGTGGTTGCAGGCACAAATACACAGACAGGCACAAATACACAGACAGGCACAAATACACAGACAAGTACTTTGAAGGATATTTAAAAAAGTAGATGAATAATGACCATTCCCCCACAGATTCCCCCCTTATCTCCGAAAGTAAATGAGCCTTAAATATTGAAATAAAATATTCAGAATTCATTCATTCTTTACTCATAAATTACAGGAAAACCTATAAGAAGTAGGTATATGGTCTATGGTCTTAAAATAAACATGGTAAATCTCTCAATATTGTGCGTATAAACTTACATTTGCAGTTGGAATGTATGGGAGAACGTGTTTTTCAACTACAATGTTAAGTTTGTTCTTGAGATATATTCATCCCAACCACGGAACCCTTCACGTGTTGTGCGTGGTCCGAAACGCACTGGGCCGGTTTTTTTTCTTTCGTTTGTTTATTCGCACGTTGTAGGTTTTTTTTAAATATTTATTTAGGTACACACGGCTACACAACAAGCTATACATTTCCAGTTTAAACTGACCTCTCATTGTACGGAAATCATTTGCAATGCGAGATAAATAAACTGGAAATGTATAGCTTGATGTGTAGCCGTGTGTACCATCTTTCCTCTCGTTTTCCTGCAACCAAAATCCAAATCTAAATCTAAAAACATCTAAATAACCAAATCTGTGAGAGTGATTTCGTGAAAAGGGACGGAAGTGTGTTACAGGAAGGCGGGGAAGCGCGCGCTATGTGATTTGACCAATGAGCGCGCGCGGTACTAGAGTTGGCCGTCAAAAACGACCTTGACAAGGTCCGGGGAGACCCGCCCCTTTAATATTGCTTATTTCCTTAATGTTGCTTATTACCTTAATGGTGCTTATTACCTTAATGTTGCTTATTACCTTAATGGTGCTTATTACCTTAATGTTGCTTCTTACCTTAATGGTGCTTATTACCTTAATGTTGCTTCTTACCTTAATGTTGCTTCTTACCTTAATGTTGCTTCTTACCTTAATGTTGCTTCTTACCTTAATGTTGCTTATTACCTTAATGTTGCTTATTACCTTAATGTTGCTTATTACCTTAATGGTGCTTATTACCTTAATGGTGCTTATTACCTTAATGTTGCTTATTACCAAGGCAAGATGTTAGATGTTATCGTATGCGCCTACTGTAAGGCGCTCATTTTTTAAAGTGTATATTTAATACTTCAATGTATTAAGTACAATATAGCAAATCCATCTCTCCCAACTATTTTGGATTCGGCTTCAAATCTATCCAAATACAGCTGTATGTGACAGCTGCCCTCGGCCATCCAATTACCGGAGATATCCTAAAGTTGGTTGTTATTCCTAGGCTTTAGGGGTTCAGCTTATTTGTTACGACTTACATAAATAACTGGATGATATACATTCCGACAAACAAGGAACTGAATTCTTGGAATTCTTATTTCTCGATAACAGTTCACAATACATTACAAAAATATTTCCATTCAAAAATTGAAGCAAGTAGGTCGACTACATTCAATAGTTCAACAAACACAATTTTACTACGCAAATCGTTCCCAAAAAAAGATTAAGTTTTAAAGTTGAAGAAATTCCCTCAAGAATTTTCATGTTACAAGATTTTAAATAAATAAGAGATTTTTCTTTGACTCAATTTATCATAAAAGAAACATTGAGTCAATATAACGATCAAATATGGCCAACTTTTAATATTCACAAGTCCCCAAGGCACGTTGTTAACGTCACAAAACTGTTAAAGAATTAAACTCTAGCTGTGTGGCTCCTTAAACTCTTTCCCTTGGCGCCACTTGTTTACACGTCGAGTCCGCTTCTACACGCTTTAAACATCTTTATAACTTGTACATTTCAGTAAGCCGATTTCCTAGAAAATTCCAGATATTCCCCTTTATATTTTTATGACAATATTATATGGAAGGTATAACCACCGATGGGCCCGCGTGGTGGATTACGGCCCACTTTCTTTCTCGGAGAGGAAGGCTGAGTCCCATCTCAGCAGTGGGAACAAACATTATAGGCTGATTATGTTAGAAAGATACGAATGCGTGAACACTTCTTAAAAGGTTAAGTACCTTTTATTTGCAAAGAATTGTAACTCATCCAGTAGAAAATGACGTCATAATTGAAACGGCTTACATAATAATTACACCTGATTAGGTTGAACTGTTTGGAGGGCTCGACGCGATAAAATTCAAAATTCAAAATTCAAAATTCAAAAGTCATTTATTCAAATTAGGCTGAGAATCAGCACTTTTCGAACGTCAAAATTACATAAGACAGTCCCCCAAAAACGCCCGCCCTTCACCACTTCCTAGTGCTTTTGCTGGAGAGAAGAAGTGGCGCAACAAACTCCCCAGCAGCACAGCTGTCTGTTCAGTTAGAAAAAAAAAAACTTGATTCTATACAATAGTATGCAAATAATTTACATTACTCAACACAAAACATTCAATAAAATATATGCCATAATGTCAGCTAGCACGCGCCAATGTACCAACAAAAAAAAAAATATCGAAATCTAAACTCAAGCAAAAATAAAAACTAAAAAAAAAAAACGTAAACAGAACTTAATACCCGAATTATAAAGCCTCCAGGCATAAAGGGCGTGCCCGCTTACATATAGCTAATAAAGCTGTAACTCGAAGTCACATAATTAGATATGATAAACTAGGACCATTGAAGTAAAAATAAATCAAAAATAGATCAACAGTTAGGCAAGAATAATATATAATCTACTGTCGAGGTCGCTAGCTAATCACATATTGCAATACAACTCATACGAAAACATTGTAATGAGTAGATCATGTCAACAATAAATAAAAATAAAATAAATTGTATAATAAAGTCAAATAAATTAAACATTCTATAAACTCATATAACCTGTCAGTAGGTAAGCTAATTCTGGAGAAAGAACATAAACATTGTCTTGAGTTAATCACAGCGACCAACTATTTTTATCGCTTAAGTAGTCATTGATAGAATAGTATGCCTTTGAACAAAGGTTGGATTTTACTTTAGCTTTAAACGCATTAAAAGGCAAATCTAGCAGAGAAGTGGGTAGCTTGTTATAAAAGGTTATACCAAGCCCAACAAATGAGTTATGAACCTTATGAAGCCGGTGAAAAGGAGCTCGTAATTTGTCTTTATTTCTGGTGTTAATATTGTGGATATCACTGTTTTTAGTGTATACGTGTATATTTTGCCTAATATATAAGATATTGGCGAAGATGAATTGTGATGCCACTGTAAGAATACCAATATCTTTAAAAAAATCTCTCAGAGAGACTCTGGTACCTAGTTGGTAAATTGCTCGGACAGCTCGTTTTTGAAGAACAAATATATTTTGAATGTCAGCGGCTTTGCCCCACAGCAGAATACCATAGGACATAACGCTATGGAAATAACTAAAATAGACTAATCGAGCTGTATCAACGTCAGTGTATTGTCTTACTTTCCTGACAGCGTAGGCGGCCGAGCTGAGCCTTCCCGCTAGACTTGAAATATGTGGGCCCCACTGAAGTTTGGCATCTACTGTTATGCCCAGAAAAACTGCCGAGCCCACAGTTTCAAGCACTTCTTTATCTAAGACGATGTTGGGTCCTAGATTTCTAACATTCGGTAAAGCGAACTTTATACATTTCGTTTTCTTGGAGTTGAGAACTAAGTTATTTGTTGTAAACCAATCCGTAACCATTGAGAGTGCACTGTTTACATCATCAAAATCTTGTCTGTTCCTGTCTACTTTAAAAATAAGAGAGGTATCATCTGCAAACAGTACAACTTCACAGATACCCTTTAAAAAGAATGGTAAGTCATTGATATACACCAAGAACAAGAATGGACCCAGTATTGAGCCTTGAGGTACACCTAACTGAACTGGTAACCCGGAAGATTTCACACCATTAATATCTACACATTGGGACCTATTACTTAAATAAGAATTTATAACATCGAGAGCTTCGTTTTGCACACCGTAATGACGCAGTTTACGCAATAGCGTGTCATGGTGCACGCAATCAAAGGCTTTGGAGAGATCACAGAAAACCCCAATAGCATTTTGCGAGTTCTCCCATGCGCTAAATATGTGTTTCAGCAGAGCAACACCCGCATCTGTAGTCGAACGACCTTTTGTAAAGCCATATTGTTCATTATGAAGGAGGCTATTTAAATTAAAATGTCTTAGTAACTGCTTGAGTATTAACTTTTCAAATATTTTACTAAATGCAGGTAAGATAGAAATAGGCCTGAAATTGCCAACGTCATTTTTATTACCTGATTTAAATAATGGAATGACTTTACTACTCTTCATGAGGTCAGGAAAAGTTCCTGAGTCAACACATTTATTAAAAGTAACAGCTAGATAGGGGGCTACGATGTCTATTATATTACTTAAAAGTTTAATGGAGATGCCCCAGTAATCACCAGTGTTTTTGGATTTGAGTGTGTTAAAAACATTAACTACATCACGAGGTGTTACATGTTCGAAGCTAAATAAACGACTACTTTTAGACACACTACTAAGCAAAAGGTTTTCAGCTTTAGACGGGGACGAAGTTAAGGAGCGAGTCGTAGTTAAAGGTATGTTGGCAAAAAACTCATTAAACGCCTCAGCTACGTCAGCTGCTTTAGTAACTAATTTACTGTCGACTATAATCTCAAGTTCTTTATCTTGTTTAACCGACTTACCCGTTTCATTGTTAATAATTTTCCAAGTGGTTTTTACTTTATTATTGGAATTTTTAATTGTATCGCTCAAAAATTTCGATTTAGCATAAACACTAACCTTTTTAAATAATTTTGAATAATTTTTAACATACTCTAGGAAAGGAGTATCAAACCTGTATTTTTTCAAACCATATAACTCGTATAGTCTCGCTCTACTTTTATAAATACCTGGAGTGGCCCATTGGTTAAAGCCAGCGCTGGTGCCATTAATTTTAATAGTTTTGGTCTTGAATGTAGATTGGTACTCTTTTTGCACGACATCAAAAAGGGCTCCATAGATTTCATTAGGACTCTCGAGTTCTACTATAGATGGTGTAATTCTATGAGCTATATTATTTTTAAACTTATTGCAACGACTAGCTGTATAGGGCCTGCATTCTATTTTACGCGGCTTTTTATGTAATGGCATGGGGAAGCTAGCTAATAAACCACAGTGGTCAGAAGTTAAGTCACTTAACACATATTTATTTTTGGCATCACAATCACTAAATATATTATCAAGACAAGTTGACGAAGATGCCGTGATCCTAGTAGGTTCAAAAAACAAGTTAATTAAATTATAAGACCTAAACAGATTAAGAAGTCTAATACTTAATGGAGTAACATCTAAAATATTAATATTAAAATCTCCACATAAAATTATACTTTTATTACTTGATTTTAACCTATTGAGTGAATCCTCCATTACCGATTCAAAACTAATAAAATCACCAGAAGGGGGTCGATAAACACAAATTATAACGTACCGCTCGAGTTCAACACAAGACAACTCAATAGTGCGCTCGATAGAAAGATTAACTAAATCTAAACGTTGTTTACATTTCAACTTGTTTGAAACAAGAACTAAAGATCCACCGCGAATGGCGTTTTTTCTTACAAATGCACTTTGTACAGTAAAATTATCATCATTGATAAACACTACTTCATGTTCTTTCAACCAGTGTTCAGTCAAACATAACACCTGAACATCATAGTTCTCCATAAATAAACTTAACTCTAGCTCTTTGCCGGACAGACCCTGCATATTTTGATGAACAACATTCAATATATGGGGCTCACCCGTTGTCGCACCTAATAGTTTAAACTACTAGGCGTATCAAAAGTAGTGTTAGTATCACTACTAACAGTAATCGATGGTACACTACAAGTACCAGTGTCACTGTGTATACTGTATGCTAAAAGATTAGCAATTTGTCTCCTACAACTAGGTGGCAAATACATTGTATATTCTGTCAGTTTGTAATCAGTAATAAATTGATTACAATCAAAATATAAAATAGCATCGCTGTGACGACATGTCCTATTATAAATTAACATATTTAGATTATAAATATGCCTATTTTGCTCATCAGACAAATAATGAGAATAAGGCAAGGCACAGAAAATAAATTTACAACTATTGGTCGCATTGAGATGTAACATCAAATGGACACATTCAATTATTTCTTTTTTTCTTACAGATAAACTATCCCCATATAATAATATAACAGTTGAACCGGGGTTTATTTTTGTCAATTTAATATTACAAATTAATTGGCTAACACTGGCACCGGGTAAACAATTATTTATAACATACTGTTGTGAACACTGATTAAATATTCTACCAAAACCTTGACCAAATTTGTCAGAAAATACATATGTTGTGTTAACCAAATTATTCACACTATTATTAACTTCATTAATACAGCTACTTACTGGCTGAGCCACTGAGGGTGTGGGTGTAACAAGTTGAGGCTGAGTTGCCAGGGAACAGGCACAGCTAAAAGAGAGGTTATTTGTCAGAGACTCATACCTCTCCGCATTGTGCTTGACCAAGTCTGCCAACTCATTGGCCTCCTGCATGCGCTTACTTAGATCTTGTTGACAAGCCTCATATTTACTAAATATGTCCTTTAGAGCATATTCCCTAACAAACAATTCATCCTGTAGATGCTGAGTGTCAGTGTCATACATAGTATTACATAGTTGTAATTCATTATTACACTGCTTTAAGTCTTGTTTTAAATTTATATTTTTTTGCCTTAGTTTTGTATTTAATTTATTAACTTTTAGGCGTTTTAATGATTTCTGAGTTTTCCTAATGAATTTATTAATTTTAATATATTTTTTAATCTTATTGTGACTAGTAAACAATTTGGTTTTATTGATAGTATCATCAGTTAAATCTATTGTTACAATTGGCTCAATACATGTGGGTCCGGACCCGCTACCAACCAACTCATCATAAAGACTGCAGGTGATCGCAGACTCTTCACCGGCTTTGAGAGATTCCAAATGGGTTATTGTGTTGTGGGCCCTGCTTAATTCCCGTTCTAGTTCAGATATGCGTCTCAAAGCCAGTTCGTGGGTGTCACTACATTGCTGGAAATTTGACACCAGTTGACGGAGATGTTGATGCTGGTCAAGTATGTCCATATGCTGTGTATGTAGTTCAGCCAACTGGTTCTTAAGCTCAGTGTTCTTGTTATTAATAAACTGAATTTCCACCTCACTGTCTTCCCTTTCATGTAGCAGCTGATCGCACTGGTTTTTACTACATTCCAACTCTTTCAATGTAGCCTTCAATTTTTCCTCCAAGGATGCAGCTCTACGGGTCAACATATTGACAAACCAACCCTAGTGCAACCCTGGAATGAGAGATGAGAAAGCTAAGTGAGTAAAAGGAATAAGAGAGAGGGATAAGATGTAGAGGGATGATAGAAGTACTAAGATGAAGGGAAATTGTATACTTAATATTTAGAATTGAAAGAAAACAAAGGAATAAAAGTTATGAAGAGTGTGTCATCTAAATTATGGGATGATAATTTAATTATTCACATGTATATCTTATTTAAGATATTAATATTCCAAATATAAAAGAGAAAATTACAAAATTAAGTTTGCAAAATGGTTGGGGGTAGGTACTACAAACTATTTTAAAGAAATTGTTAATCTAGTTTTTAACAATAATTTCATAAATTGACACTAATACAGTAATTTAACAACATATCAGTGGTATTGTATGTGTAGTGATAATCTGCAGTGATGTCTAATGGTAAACAAAAGTGAAGTTACAAGGAATAACACTGCTTTTATTAAAGAAACTTGATTGACAATACAAGTTTATGACACATTACAGGTTTAAATAGGTAGTATGAATAAATAAAATACTATAAGGCCGTATGAGCCTATTTTTTGTGTAGTAAATTATGTAGTGTTTACTGTCTGGGCGAATGTTTTCGTCTTCGATTTTGCTTCCACTAGTTGTCAAGCAAAAGGAGTCATAAACGGTGCCAGCGTGTGATGGACGTTGCTCAGAGACCTGAGCAGTATTTTGTGATGTTCTGCGTTATGTAAATATTAAGTAGAATAAGAGAAATAAAACAAAATACTCCCCGGGATTGATGAATTTTTGAAATCCGTCACAGTTGGGTTGGTTAAGTTGACAGCCGGTTTAAATATCCTTTTTGTGCGAAGTTCCCGCAACAAAAAACACTGTATAATCACTGAATATGCTAATTAATAACAAGGTACGACTATAATACACTAATTTAACATAATTTAACACTTTTTACTAATTTTATAAATTAAAACCTAAGAGGTCGTTTTTATGACGACCGGCTACCAGTGTTGCCAGAGCCAATCAATCAATCAATCAATAATTAGACGACATAATCCAGATGGTAGAACGGAGTCTTCTTTAGTAAGTATGTCTCACTAAAAGGTGGCGAATAAAGAAGCACATTTAATGGAGATGATTTTAAGTACCTACATTGAACTAAGGAGCACATTTCCATATGAAATATTATACTAACGAAAACACGCAAATCGCTGAGAATTTAAATTCATATCTCAGTCTCCAATTTAAAATCGTCTAAGCCCGGTATCTGAATTATAAAATTTGCTGACCCATTAATATTCATCTCGACTAAAAAGTGCCGGTGAGGGTTGCGCAGAGTTGCGCTAGGGGTGCACCGTCGCAGTTGCTGCACAGAATTGCATTAAGCGCGCGTCCCCCAGCCTCGGTTAATTTGTTGGTCACCGCTCGTTACCATTTAATTCGCATCCCTCTAGCCCAGATCGCGGCTCACTTTAGCAGATTATCATCCAATTTAGTCCACCCGCTCGGATAAACGAAGTCACTCGATATGAAAAATGTTGGAATAAAAAATCAGGTCGCCCTTGCGGCTCTCCTGCTTTCAATTTATAATAGACTTTTGGATTGCGGCTAACGAAATTTGTTATCAATCATTATCCCATTTACATAGCCGGAGAGGATATTATTAAGGTAAGTGGTTTAGAAAGAAAGGTTTTTGGTTTTATTTTTTTATGAAATGCTTTAGCTACCTATTTGGTATTGAAAGTCTTATAATGAGATTGAGTGTACCTTAGATGGTGGATAACCGAGTTCTGTGAAGCACTACGAAAGCTATAAATCCCGCTGCATTTTGTTAACTACCACAAAAGTAACGATTTCCTGCCACCTGCACGGCTGCACGCCATCATTCACCACGCGGGCCCATTCACCGCACATCTGCTTACGACTGTCTAGATAATTCAACAAAGCGTGCGCCCCAATTTTCTTGCAGCTCGGAGTCAAAGTTGTGCGGTGTAGCATACAATGGGGCCATCCCGCTCGTGGGTAATGCGACACCGCGCCGTGCGAGGGATTTCCCGACCGTACCGCTCGTACCCACGCGACAAAGCAGCCACTTACCCCGCGTACCGTTTCGCCGTCTCTGAATGCGCCAAGAAATCTTCCCGCTGAAGATCCGCGCTCCGACATCCGTGTTTGTGTATCCATTTGCTTGCACCGTATGCCGCGGTAATGGATTTTTTAAGGGACGATATGTAAATTGAATGGATGTTTACTTGGAAATGAAATCATGTGACTTCGGTCCGTAGGTTCGTTTTGGTGATTCAATTTTCATATGTCATTGTAAACTTAGATTGGTAGAATTTTAGTTGTCCAGCTTCTCTTACATTGAATTCATAACGTCCTCAAACCCGGGCAGTCAATAGCAGAAAAAAGCACTTATCTACCAGGACATTTTCATAGAACTCATACGTCACGCCGACATACATATTGGAAGTGAACCCTCCGGGAGGGTTACCGGCATTACGTTTGCGCTAAAGTTAACCATCGCGGACAGTCCACGGCACGGTTTTAAACCTAATTTCGTTGTATTGGGTTTAAAACCGTGTTATAAAACACTGTAAAACGAAGTAAAATTGTGTTTTGAGGGGTCTTGTCACTATACGTAGTTTTCAACGTTTAAAATGTTTAGTGAATATTTGTAACCGTGAACGATAAATTAAAAATAAATAAAATGCTTGCATTTTTTAAAACCAACGCATATACAAATAAATCTTGTTAAATATATATCAGATTTTATTTTCACGGTTTATAATGCTGTATTCGCTAAGAAAATCCTACATTTAAAATGAGCCCTCCGCGAGGGCTCCCGGCATCCCATAAGCGACTAGGTGAACCCTCCAGTAGGACTCCCAGCACTGAACGTGTTAAATCTTCATGTCTGCAAGCTGTTAAAGTCAACTCCCTTGTTAGGACACATGTGGAAAACGGAACCGAAAACAACACATTTTCTAAAACATCACGAGAATTTGTATATTCTGTTTCAATTTAAAACAATTCACTACAATAAATTATGTAGAAAGCCGTCCCAGTCTATATTCAAAACGTTTCAGGTGTCCGCAATACAAATTGTTCCTGCAAAGACATTAAAATGTAAATCCGTTTATACTTAGCTATGCAATGTGCCCATGTGCACTGTCTATGCAAAATGCAAATAACTGAATTATTATACAATGTATTTCTTCGGCTACATCGCGGCATCGTATCTTATAGTCTTATTTTAGTTTCGGTTTAACACCAGTCAATATATTATTTAGGTTTTGGATTTTAGTTGTTTATACCACCTTATTTTTTATTCATTACAAACCTCTTAAGGGGTCATTGTACTCATCATTATGAACAACTTTTACTATGGGACCAAAGCAGAAATCGCTAAAAAAAATACATACAATACGAACATAAATGTATGGAACAGCTGATTTTTTTTTCGCGATATATATGTTTTTGGCCTAAAGTTTTCCTAATTTGTAGTTCTGAGCAATAAAGGCAGGCGATCTTCGTTTTTCCTAATCTATACGAATATTATACATATAGAGGTAGAATTTGTTTGTTGTAAGTTTGTATGTAGAGGGTAATCTCCGGAACTACCAGTCGGATTTGAAAAATTATTTTTGCATTAGAAAGCCCAATTCTTGAGAAAGGTTATAGGCTTGTGGACGAAGTCGCGGGAAGTAGCTAGTTGTAGATAAGATTATTTCAGTAAAATTAACTTTCTTCACTTCCCATCTTCATCCGCAGCTTGACTTAACCCACTGCTATATAGGTCTCTCTGCAGTACCTATATTATATATCCCCGCGCTCCTGTACATGTATGTATCTGTAAACTCCTCTTAATTACATATTTTGTTTTAGTGCTTTCTACATTTACCTATTATTATTTCCTCGTTACCACAAAACTGACTACTTAGGGCTGATTTCACCAACGAAACTGAACGCGATCAGCATTTCTAAAACGCATTCAAGAGCTGTCAGTGTCAAAATTGTTATGGAATATTGTATACTGACAGCTCTTGAACGCGTTTAGAAGTGCTGAACGCGTTCAATTTCATTGGTGATATCCGCACTTTATTCCTATGTTTTGCCAGCAAGTCAATCTGACTCAACAGTATCACCTACAAAAGTCTAAACGTCTTTTACCACAATCATCTACTTCCAACCATTTCTGACGTAAAATCAGAATTCAACAGTGAGTTTTATCCTCACCAAATTAGGTAGTCTGCTGTATTTGTCTAATGCAATCCCACTGAACGATACACGCTCGGAGCGAAATAAATTGCCGTAAAATAAAATGCAAGTTGCTACCAGGAGCATATCCGGGGTTTCTCTTGCTATCCATGACGACGGGACTAACCGCATTTTGTTCAATTTACTTGCATGTTAACGGGCTCGGAAATCATAAATGAGGGGATAGTATTTGAGATGGGTTACTTTAACGAGTATAACAATTATTTTAGTGCACAATCCCTTTTATCGTCGGAGCAAAGGAATAGGACCTCTAAACCGCGTTCAAGAGCTGTCAGTGTCATAATTGTTATGGAATATTGACCTGTCAGTGTCCGTCTTGAACGCGGTTTAGAGTTCCTGATCGCGATCAGTTTCAATGGGGGAAATGAACCCTAAGTACCTTGGTACCTTAGTACCTAAGTACCCATTAGTAGGTAGTAATATTAGGACGTACTAAATCCCCTGTGTCGAACGACAAATAGGCATGTACCAATTTTGTCTCAGGCTGGCAGGTATTTAGGCATTATGTATTTCATTACATTGAATTTCTTATGAAGAGCGTTCATATAAAAAGTTGGCAACGTTGCAAATAGCTATCAAATATTTACCTGTTTTGATTAATTTGGCAATAATACTTACTGTATATGAAATGTAGCTAACTAGTGAACTAGATATAATGATATTGCCAAATTGATCAAAACAGCGAAATATGACAGCTAATTGCAACGTTGCCCGCTTTCTGTATAAACGCTTTGCTCGGTTTTTTTTTTTGTACATTTTCTAAAAATAAAATCTAGCTAGATCGATTTATCGCCCCTGAAACCCCCTGCATACTAAATTTCATGAAAATCGTTGGAGCCGCTTCCGAGATTCAGATTATACATTAATGTATACAAGAATTGCTTGTTTAAAGGTACATATATACAGATAAAGAAATATATATAGGTATAGATAAAGGTACTTTTCCAAGATAAAGCTACTTATTATACTACTAGGTAGGTAATATTAGTAAGAGGTACAGTAAAAATTGGCATAAACCTAACCCAGTTCTTTTAAAATGATTTCCAAATGCTTACTTCTTTTAACGTACAAATATATTTCAACACAACTCAAAAGCTGAACGAGGGTAATACCTACTCGTGTTTACAATAAAATTCTGTTGTACCGAATTCAAGGTTTTGCTTGAATACAGCCAGATTATAGCCAGTTAGGTCACGCATAAACGGGCAAATTTGCCCGCAACAGTTGCTCGAGTATTGGAGCAATTAGTGGAGCAATCTAATTTATTAAATTACTCCATATCGCTCAATACGGTGTGGCGGTATCTCCATACCTATTGCAACAATTACTATAATTTTAGCATTGCATTAAATAATTTCTCAGTGTTGTTGTTGTTACGTCACAGCTTCTATGTAGTTGCTCGTGAAAGCACACTTATAGACTTACAAAATATGTTTTCAACGAGATATATCGAGCTATTTTCATCAGCCAGGCAATTCGTGTTCATCGGCAGTTTTATTAGAAAACTTTATAATAAAAGAGTGTATCCTCGCGTGGCGGGGTGCACTTTATTGTTCCATGTGGTTGCAGGCACAAATACACAGACAGGCACAAATACACAGACAGGCACAAATACACAGACAGGCAATGCACTATGAAAAGCTCCTCATAAAACTGACGGATTCTAATTTTGTAGTTTGTCATTTTGTTTTTTTTATGGAGGAAAGATATTGCATTTTTTTTAAGGCTCTATAGTTTGTGAATGCCCATTCCCCCCCAAGGGAGGGGGGGGGCTTGTATTCCAACAACTGAGCAAGTATAATGCTCTTAAAAAAACATGATAAATCTCTCAATATTGTGTGTACAAACTAGGCACGCACTAGGTCGGTTTTTAGGGTTCCGTACCCGAAGGGTGACAAACGGAACCCTATTCATAAGCCTCCGCTGTCCGTCTGTCTGTCAGCGAGCTCTATCTCATGAACCGTAATAAGTAGGCAGTTGAAAATTTCACAGATTGAGCATTTCTATTGCCGCAAGAGCAACAAATAATAAAATTAAAAATTAAAGGGGGGTCGCCATACAATAAAATTAAATTTTGAAAAAAAAAAAATCTGACCCTGGCATGTGGGGTATCATTTTCTAGAGCTCATCGAGTAGAGAATAATAGTATATTATGCAACTAATGAATAAAGGACGGATTTAAAGCGAGGGCCATAGATGAATCACGATCAAGTGAAGGATTCTAACGACTGAATCACGACCGTAGGGAGTGATTCATGATGATTGAATCACGAGCGCAGCGAGTGATTCAAGTGTTAGAATCCTGAGCGACGCGAGTGATTCATGGCCCTCGATATAAATCCGTTTTATTCAAGAGTTGCATACTATACTTTATACCATGACTACGAGAAAAAGAAAGATTTTAGCGAAAATAGACATTTAATAAAAGGTTAACACGTTCAGTGTCGGGAGCCCTCCTGGAGGGCTCATTTTAAATGTAGACATTCAGTGTCGGGAGCCCTCCTGGAGGGTTCACCTACTTGGATATGGAATGTTGAGCCCTCGCGGAGGGCTCATTTTAAATGTAGACATTCAGGGTCGGGAGTCCTCCTGGAGGGTTCACCTACTTGGATATGGGATGTCGGGAGCCCTCGCGGAGGGCTCATTTTAAATGTAGACATTCAGTGTCGGGAGCCCTCCTGGAGGGTTCACCTACTTCGATATGGGATGTCGGGAGCCCTCGCGGAGGGCTCATTTTAGATATAGACATTCAGTGTCGGGAGCCCTCCTGGAGGGTTCACCTACTTGGATATGGCATGTCGGGAGCCCTCGCGGAGGGCTCATTTTAAATGTAGACGTTCAGTGTCGGGAGCCCTCCTGGAGGGTTCACCTATTTGGATATGGAATGCCGGGAACCCTCGTGGAGGGCTCATTTTAAATGTAGATGTTCAGTGTCGGGAGCCCTCCTGGAGGGTTCATCTACTTGGGTATGGGATGCCGGGAGCCCTCGCGTCACTTCCAACTACGAATAATAAAAGGCATAGACTTTTATGGCGGAATGATGAGTTATGAGTTCTATGAAAATGGGTGGAGTCGAAATTGTTAAGGAGGTTGTATAGCATTGAGATAGAGGTCGAATACATTGGTGTGTTCTAAATTCAAACACCAAAACAGTGATTAAAAGAGCCTTTTATTCACTGTTTTCAGTGAATAAAATAAGCTTTTTAGAGGGGGAATGGTATAAATATAATTTTTATTTGTTTTTATCTTCAAAAATGATGAATTAGGGGGCCGTAGAAGTTGTCTGTTTTAGACCATTTTTGTACGAGCTCTATCTCAACAACTAAACAAATTAGGAATTTGAAACTTGTGTGTATCATGTAACATATACTGTTTATAATCAAGAAATGCTAAAAACGCCGATTCATAACGTATTTTATATAATATGGGCGATTTTCTGCAACTTAAAGTAATCATTTTGTATTTCATGCTAATATTATGCGATATAAATTCCACAGATAACTATTTCATAGTCGGAGTAATGACATGGATTTAGTAAGTACCTACTATCATGGCAGCATATACTATTTCGATCATTTAAATTTCGATCATCCAAAAAGGTCTACAAAATAAACTTTCTTCACAAGATTTTAAAACCGGCCAGTATTTTTTGAGTTTAAGAACTTTATCGACTTTTTTCAAAGTATCCCTAGACGGTGTTGATGTGTGTACCTCAGGTTAAAACTACACTCCAATAGACAATATATTCAGTAACATTGAAATGAATGCTGGCACATACAGTGTACTATTCAGTTACCCTAAACCGTTGTGGATACAATTTCATATTGAGAAAAATTATTGGTGTAAAAATATTCGGTCACGGCGGCCAATCTCAACGGAGACTGGCCTTCGGCGCGGGAGATATTATAGTGCACAAGTGTGTGCGCAGACACGAGTGCACTCTCTCTTCCCTCACTCTCATAGTCCGATGGGATGTGTAAAAATAATAAGTAAGAAATAATAGATTTCTGTATGACTATCAAAAATAACGTAAATAAATACCTGTATTGACCCGTGCGTTTGCACTGGCGAAACATCACGACAAAACATGTTGAAATCTTTAGTTCCTGTCAAACATTGTATGAAAAATTGACAGAAAATAGAGATTCCAACATGTTTTGTTGTGAATGTTTCGCCAGTGCAAACGCACAGTTATAATTAAAATTTGGCGTAATACTTACATTCTATTTTGTACAATATAGTCTGATGTAGCAAGAGAAATCCTTTTATTTATAAGTAACTAGCTTTACCCGGCCTGGCTTCGCACGGTTAGCACTAAGTACTTATCTACGGCGCATCTACCTTTCCTAATTACCTATTTCTACCTAAATATCTAACCTACCCTACCTACCCTACATATCTACCTGCTTACCTACCATATATACCTATTTATACCTACTAATACTATGTTAGTAGCAAATAAATAACTTTGACTTTAGTTAATGCATGTTACTGGATAAAGTTAACTTAATATTTTTCTCTTAAAATAAATGAAATATACTCCTACACCTATATTTTAACACAACAACATTTTTTTATTAAAATTAGACAATTTCTTTACAAATCTTTGTTTTTTTATAGCGCCTCTGTTGTTACCTTTACGAAAGTATTACAAAAATTCATAGTGTTAAATCTTGTACGACATGGTATGGAACCCTTCGTGTGCTAGTCCGACTCGCACTTGACAGATTTTTTTTGTGTTGTTTAACCTTCGGAAATTGGGTGTTAAGAGTAACTGATTGAAAATATAGTTGATATTTCCCACAATAAGTGATTATAGTTCCCATACCTATAACGACGTACCTTTATATTCTCAACCTTCAAAAATGAACTTAAAATCAATTGAAGTAAGATCTTTTTCCAAGTACACTCATCAAGATTGCATTCCACTATCTAAAGTGTTAGTAGCGGTGGTCAAGTCGCCTTTATATTCAGTAAACTATTTTATGACTGAAGGATATTGAGAGCGGAGCGCATCGCAAACACTTTTCGAACTGACTTTAAAACGTTGATCGAAAAAGTATTAGAATTTGTAATATTTGTATTTAGGTTTTACGAGCAATGTGCCCTGCCCATTGCCACTTATGCTGGCAATTCTTCGAGCTATGACGGTTACCTTGGTTCTCCTACGGATCTCTTCATTTCTGATTCGATCACGTAGGGAAACTCCAAGCCCTCTCCATTGCCCTTTGGGTGACTTGATGGCCGATGGGGCCGAAAGGTTCTGGAGTGGCGACCGCGTACCGGAAGACGAAGAGTTGGAAGGCCTCCCACAAGCTGGACATATGACCATGTGAAGGCCACAGGGTTCCGCTGGATGCGGGAAGCACAAAATCGGCCGAAGTGGCGGTGCTTATGTTCAGCAGTGGACGTTTTTTGGCTGAAATGATGATGATGTATTTAGTTAGGTTATAGTTCAGCCGATCAACAACCACCGCCCCGCTGGCTGACCGCCTTGTTGGTCTAGTGGTCGCAAGTGCTACTGCTGAGCATGAGGTCCCGGGTTTGAGTCCCGGGTTTGAGTCCCGGGTAGGGGAAATTATTATTGGGATTTTCCATCTGGAATTTCTGTAGCAGCCCGGAGTCTGGATTTGTGTCCGGTTGATGGCAATATGTCCGCCCCCTATTACATAGGACTCAAACATAACTGGCGAAATGTGGGTGTACTATTGCTACAGTTCGATTCAAACCTAATGGCGGCTCGGAAGTGCGCTACTGGTTGCGCAGTACCCCACCCCTCGACCCCGCTGAGCCATGAAGTTTGAATCTGGGCGTACGCCTCTGCCTAACCCGTCGGGGAATACAGGCGCGATGTTATGTTATGTAGCACTAGCTGATTAAGAGACTGTCAAAAGTTTGATCAAATCTAGTACAAAATAAAAATGACAAGAACATAATATGATACAGTTGACAATGATACACTTGCCTACAGAAATGTCCTTCTTACTCATGACAAGAAGACTTTCTCCTCCTGGCTCCAAAACATTGGGACATTTAGGGAAATAAAAATATTATGAATTTAATTACCTACAATCCTACAAACTTAAATTGTCCGTACACTATAATGCTGCATTGGTTGACGTCATCACGTCAACGCCGGCTGTCGCTGAAAACCAGCGCTGGTGCTCTGTCTCGCATAGGGTCGCAGCATTATGCTGAGCGATGGCCGTTTTGCGTGGATGAGACGCATATTTTCCCCCAAATTGTTATTTTTGTGCTCAAGAGGGGTTGGCGATTTCAGGCTTACATTAACTGTAACTCCAGGTTTCATCATTCAGCCGAAAGACGTCCACTGCAGAACATAGGCCTCCCCAAGCACCGCCACTTCGATCGGTTCTGTGCTTCACGTATCCAGCGGATTCTATGGTCTTCACAAGTCGGTCGGACCACCTCGTGGGCGGCCTTCCAACACAACGTTTTCCGGTACGCGGTCGCCACTGCAGAAAGTTATACATGTGAATTGAAAAAGTCACATTGGTACTTGCCCGGATTTGAACCTATAACACGGCAAATTGACGTAGTGTGTGAGTTTGATCTACATACATACATAAATATAATAAAATAGTAACGAAGAATTTTTCTGTTTGTCTGGATGTATCTTCGGGATTGGCGCAAAAACGGCTGAACGGATTTGGATGAATTTTGACACTCACATAGTTTATAACCTGGATTAACATATAAGGTACTTTTAATCCCGATAGTACGGTCCGATATTTTCCGACATCTACGTGAGCGAAGCCGCGTGCAAAAGCTAGTCAACAATAAACCCTGGCCGTAGGTACATTCATTGAAAATATAGGTTACATTTGATGGACTTGAATAAGCCAAGAAAGCGAAAACGTTCAAAGGCGCTGATCCATTTCTTTAAAAGCTACATTCGCAAGTGGACCCATACATTTTTGTTCAGTATTCTTTTATAGTAAGCCAGTGTATTGGAAATAGTTGCGGTATCTTCCAAGCATTAACCCTTGTTAAACATGGACCCTTCTCAGTTTCCGAATGGCATGATCTTACAGGCGCCATGCAAATATACCATTGTGAGTATCTTATACGAAGCTTATGGAGAATTTCTTCCGGATAGCGGGAATTTTCCCCGTTTATTTACAGATATCAATGGGTATTTTATTTGAATAGATTTCGAGTACTCCTGTTCCGTATTCAATCTGACTATATTGGTTATTGTAGGTAAGATATTTGTTGATACGTTTTCTAATACATATTTAAGAAGAGCGAAGTATGAACTCGTGTTATGTAAATACATATCTGGAAAGCGGAAACATTCTGATTTCCTCATAGTTGAAGCAACTTGACTTTCAGTTCCTCGAATATAAACACAAGAAAAACTTACTTCATCCTCATTTTCTTCTTCCAGAATCGGAAAAGAAATTATGTATAAAAGACGTACCTAATAAAATAAATGTGTACTTAGTCGGGTAAAAAAATGTGAACAGTTCATCAGTTCGCAAATATTGAAATACTTTGAAATGTCTCAAAACGGGCCAACACGACCTACTTTTGTGAATTAAAAAGGAAGTCAATTGAGGCAAGAGGTCAACAATGTTCAGGTGTGACGAAAATGTACAATTTCGTTCGTATTCAAGGAATTCTGCTTTTCATGCCATTAATTCGGCTGTAAGCAATGATAACATGCTGTGAAATTTTGATTTCTGGTGCATTCTTTTGGTTGTTGTAGAAAACATTAACAAGCAAGAAGCAAACAAAATATGAAGTGTAAATACTTACAATCGATTAACAACGCTACTTTTTTAGAATAAGCAACAGGGTGTAAAGATCACTCATCCTCTGTAGAAAAGGGAGGATCCTCCGACCAGACGGGTGTTGTGTCTGGCGAGTAACTGCCCAGTGATTGATGTCGGATAGTCTATGTCGTTCGCGCGGTAAACTTTAATTGTGCGATTCAGGATTTGTGTGACGTCAGAATTCTTGTGTTACGTCATGTCTATATACTCCATTTGCCATCCACTATCCATCCATCTCCATTTATTTTGTCTAATGCTATAATAAATGTCGTATGAACTCCATCTTTTATAGCATTAGAAAAATAACGGCAAAATAACGACAACTGTTGTGTAATATTGTTGAAATTACTCCACTTAAGAGTAAAACAAAATGAAAATGATAAAAAAAGACGTGTGGCACTCGGAGACGGCCGCGGTAAAGCTATTGCATAGCTGGTTTTATCAACTTATGCAATTTTAATACAACCAATGCCACCTAGAGGCGAGTTGGTGAACTAGAGAGGTGTGTTAGGTTATTTTCGTTACGGAATTTCTGGATTCGGTCTCCACGCTCAAGGCTCGCGATAGAAGCTATGCAATAGGTTAATAGGTTACCTTACTTTGTATCTATCGTGTAATAACGAAGTTCGTTATACATTTATATCGAAATAATTTAATGAAAGGCTGATAATGATGATGATGACGATAACCGTTTTTTTTTCGATTGTTATCTAATTCCTTTAAACGCGCAATTCATATATATGTATATATATATAATCTGAATCTCGGAAACGGCTCCAACGATTTCGATGAAAGTTGCAATTTAGGGGTTTACAGGGGTAAACAATCTATCTAGCTACGTCTCATATCTGTGAAAAGTCGTTTTCTCTATTTTCACAGCCTCGGGAATGTGATACAACGTTGGTGTACCTGGACGATATGTTTATATTTTCACCCGAGCAGAGCTCGGTTGATAATAACTAACCTTGAGTGGTTAGCTTGCGTGTTCTGAACTGAGCTCACGCAACGCGTCGTACGTCCAGCCAGTAATAGGACGCGCTCATCAAGGAGCGCTGTCCCCAATTTGACGCATTATTAAGTTATTACACATAAGACAGAAGGTATTTTATTAAAACACGTATACTAAAAGATTCATATTTTAATTTTCCTTAAAATGGTGAAGGTTTCAGAGAAATACGCTTGATAGCTTTTGCGAAATTCTCAGTTTTTTATCCGCGTTAGATACATCTTTACAAATTAATTTCACTATGTAATGTAAACATAATCTAAAATATTCTTATATTAAATTATTAAGAAAATGCTTTAATTTAACATATATTTTTTCTAAATCATTAACACTACTCGATTAGACGTAATTAACGGAATAAAATCATTAAAAGTAGCTTATCGTCACCTTAAATGGAGTATAAATTAGCATCATTGTATTCAGCATTTCAAAGACATAATAAAATCTTTTAATACTGCTTCTCCTCCGATTTTAATTACATATTTAGCTCAATAAAAATTAAGATTTAAATAACTTAAGTGTTATTCAACTTTCGCACAGTCAGCAAAAGTGGATAACACATTCAGTTTTTTCAACTATCGATACTCTTTTAAATTCTTCTTGGCCAATAAATTGGTATTCAACTAAAACAGCTGTTTATTGTCGAACCTTCAATACACCAACATAGCATACACAACAAGACGCTGCAACTGTTTCACGGAAGCCTTAACGGTAACTAGAAGTTTTTGCTCAGCGGACCGACCAGCATCACAACCATTCGATGAATCGAAAATGACACAATTTCAATTACTAATTTCCCTTGCCCAACAGCAAATAGCTGTCGGAAGAATGGTGGTCGTCTATCTGATTTAAACTGTCAAAAGTTTCGAGATTCGGATTTGTGAATAGTGTTTAGAGGACTCTTTTGGTAACATTAATGATGTTCGATCCGGCACGGAAGCGTATGAAACGGTTGTGAATAGCTATGCTGGTTCGGTTAACATTCATTGATGCTCACTTGTTACGTTTTGTGTTTCCATTTTGCTTGCTGGACACTGCCAGCCAATCAAAACGTTTAGCGCTATAATTCTATGCAATACAGAGGGCCTAGTATGAGTTTCATTCAACCATCTCGACCTTACGCATCGACCGCGTTCGGCGCTCCGATTGGCAGCCGGCCGGCCTTCACCGGTGAAGGGCCAATCGGAGCGCCGAACGCGGTCGATGCGTAAAATCGAGATGGTTAAAAGAAACTCACACTAGGCCCTCAGTACAATTATTTTCTTAATGTCCCTCGGCAAACTTCGTGTTTCGTCAGTCGTCGGATTTCTGTTAGTTGCCCTGCACTTGGACTGACGGACATAGACCGGACGCTCTCAATCGACTTGGAATATACTTCCAAGTCGATTGAGAGCGTCTGAGGCATCTGGACATTAAGAAAATAATTGTTCTGTACCTTATAATATTATCTGCGTCGAAAAATAAGCAACCAAATTGTAACAACGACGGAACTCAGACTATGTATTGGAGCTATAAAGACATCACCCGGTCCCTTATCAGAAAAATAGCTTTTAAATAGAATGTATATACATAAAGTCAGTAAACCATAACTCTAAATCTCCAAGCAAGGTCCACCCGTATTCACGACACAATCGACACGTAAATTCTTAAGAAAATATCAAGTCGAAACTCGGACGAACAGCGATTCAAAGCGGGCCTGGACTTGTGTAGCGTTACACGGCTCCTACACACAGGGGGTTGTATATTACAGTGAGGTCGCGACTTTATCTCAGTTTCCGCCCGAGCTGCGTTCACTGGCGATAGAGTGAAAATACTGGCACAATAAAACAGGGCTCGCCAACTATCGGGCCGGAGAGAGCCCACTCCTTATCGGAAAACGGTTACCGTGATTCATTGCGACTCTATTTACTTACAGATCTCTTAGTTCGCTGCAACCTGCAACTTTTGTGTTACACTCTAATCAAGTGGGGGGATTAGTGAGTTGTTTCTGTTGCCTTTTACAAAAATAACAGTGTTTTGTTTATTGTTGTCGTCGATGGGGTCGTCAAAATATCTGATATGGGTCACATCCTATTCAAATATTTGCTTGTCATTTGTTTTTGGCGAAAGACATCATTGTGATATTGTGATCTTGTTATGCCAACTTCATATTTATTTACTTGCAGACCCATCGGCCATTAATTATTTATTAAATTTTCCAAATTCTAACATAAATAAACTGCCGTCTTTCATAAAATTTGCAAACAAAACCGACGAGGCGGTATGGTAATTTCTAAATGTAAAGTGAGTAATCAATACATCAAGAGCGACAGAAGCCAAATGAAAATGGAAATGGATTCAGGCCAGGAAATGAAAATAGATTTTGAATTGAACGTGCCGAAATCAAACAGTGCTCAATTTCAGCCCGCTTTGAGTTTCGCAAGCGGCCGAAGTAGCTAGAAAATACTTGTGAACAAATAAAATGCAACGTAAAACGGTGTAGCCAACTGCGGTTATAACCTCTTTCCTATAAAGCGAAAGTAACTCAATTGGGAGATAAGACTGGAGCTAAAACCCGCGAACAACCCGATACACGAGAGCAGGACGAACGGAATACGTAACACTGCATTATGCACTATGATACACCGACCTTTGCCCCGAGCACACTGCATGCTTTTATAATTTTAGCAAGAGTTGGGCAGTCGGAGTCGTCCTAGTACCTACAAAGACTTGATGAAATACAATAAACGACGTATATTTCGTAACCTAATACGCCTAACTATTATTAAAGAGTCATAAAGAACCCTGTAAGAAATCGACACGTGTTTCACCTCTCAACGAGGCATCTCAGGATGACGATTGACTTGTTGCGAACCAGGACACGACGTGTTGCCACGTCAATCGCCGAACGCAGACCGTCGTCTCTGCGTTCTGCGCTTGACGTGTCTATTGTATTTTATAATGAATTTCCGCAAAGTCACGCCTGAGTCAATTAACTATTGACTTGATGAATAAACTTGAGATTGACTTTTCGTCCCACTATCCAACCTGTCCGTATTACAAAGTGCATTTCTCCCGAAAATTCCATGAAAGATTGTTCACGTGTAACCTCAGTCTTAATAAACACTTTAGCAAACACTGATTGTCATTTCAGGCCATCTCCAGAGAGTTTGGGTATTAATAAACACCTTATTATGTTGCTAATACCATAGAAAATGTCGTCGGAATTCGGCTTAACGAGAAACAAGTCCAGGTCCCGAGTGTCCCCACAATTGTAGCCGGTTATTGAGTCCGGACTCAATGAGGCAAGCTCATCTAGTTTGTGAACTGGAGTAAACGAACCCAACGAAATATTCAATTTCGCGTCCCGAGCGACTATGCTTTTTACATTTTATTAAACTACTGTTTAATGCAAAGCACACCCGGCTTCATAACGCGGTGTGGTGATATCAACTATACGCTTTTGTCTACGAACGTCAACGGTTCCGGGTGTCGGGCGGTTATTCTTGTCATATTGTGTCGGTTCAAGCGTTGCGCTGTTTCAATATCTGCTTGCAGTTCGTTATTTGAATAATCTGTCTATCTTCTATGCAGGGTGGATTTTATATAATTATATATTTTCGAATATAAACAAAAGAAAGGTCGGTCGGGTTCGGCCAGTGTAGGTTGAAGTCTCATTACCCACGAAATGTATAGGAAAAGTTTTTTGCGATTTCTGACTTTTCTAGTACTCAAACCTCAGTTAGTCTAATAGAGTTTTTTGATCCCTATAAGAAACAGGATCCATTGGCAGCAAAAAAAGTTTTTGAGAAAACTATTTAAAAAGTATTTAAAAAAATAAACCGAACTATACAACCCTAAAGCGACCCAAATAGTTTGTCAAATGAAAATCGGTCCTCACTTTGGTCGCTCAACCGATCAGTACTTTACAATTTCGCTATAATCCGACCACATTAAACCGTTTTTGGTCCGTCAATCATAAACGATGGAACAGTATAAAATAATCAATTCAAATTAGATTATTTCGATTTAGGGAAGCCCGCATATGCGTGCGCTAGACCACAAACCGCAGCTCATTTGCAAATAGCTCGCCAATCCTGCCAAACACTTGAATTAAATCATTGAGTGCTCGTCAATCATTGATTAGGCTATAAACTGTCTGCCTGTGACAATAGACTAATTCGTGTAATGAAAAATACATTTATTATCTGTACTAATTATATAAGTAGACAAACAATTGTCTAATCCTGGCCAATCATTCCGTATCTTTATGAGCGGGAATAGAAATAGTACGCTGTCAAACTGTCATCGTAATGTGATCCATTTATAATTTGTACTATTACTCGTCATCATTTCCTTTATAAAGTATATTATAAAGGATTTTTTTTTTATTAAAATATAATAATAACTTGTCATCATTCATCTGGAGATGGTGTAGACCTTGGCGACTGCCCGCAGTGCTATCAGATGTCCCCTTTTCTGAAGCATAATTAGAACAATGTAGCTCAGAGCCTGCTTCCAGCGCTTTAAATCACTCAGGCCTCTATTTCAGAATGTATAGTTTGTAACAAAACAGACTATTTTTGGATGACATTTTGTTGCACACAAAGTTATCTCCTGTTTCAAATGACATACTTACGCGCAGTCACTAAAACAGAAACACATAAAAGCCGTTTGCACTAGCGAATTACTAAAAATCTGAGTACATTGTTGTGTAAGGTCTCAGTTGGAATTCCGCGAAGCCTTTGTTACGCCGTGCAATAAAATATTTCATTACTGTGTGAAACATCCCGCGCCGCGCCGCGTCGCACCGCGGCGTGTCGCACCGCGTTGCATCCTACCGCACCGCCAGCCGCCGGCGACTGCGGAATTTCTTTTTTTTAGTGACGCGCTTGCATTCCGATGTGAGCGCGATATTTATATAAAAAGTACACTAGTTTAGCTTGGGAGTGTGGACCACGCTTTAATGTCGGTTTTCATGGTGTAGGTAGAAACCACACAATTTTTATTCTGTCCTCAATGTATATTCAACAGTTATTTAATTTTTTTTTACTTTATTTACTAGAAAATTATGCCTAAGATTCCAACAAACTTTAATATTACCAAACGAAGTCACCATATAATTTATCAAAGTGTAATTTAACAAGAGAAAACAAAATCCCAATTTTCCCGTCGACATTTTTACGTCCTACATTTAAGTGGTTGCTGCAATCTCGAACATAAAATGCAAAACAGAATATTCCCAAATTAAAAAAAAGTGTCATCTGTCACGCGTCAACCCGTAAAATCACGCTCAAATAGCGCGAAAGCGCCACCATAGCCATGTGGCCGTAAGTAATCCGTATGAAATAATTAATTACACACTCACCAAACATATTTTCACTTGCAAACGCTTTCCAAAGCAAAGTTAAACTTAATCTGACCGTCACTAAGGACGTAGAAGCCCTAAATTACAGAAGTGCACACTAAACATCCTGTCAGACCCTATTCATTCATACTTTGCCACTAAAACGCTTACCTACTGAGGCACAAAGGGAATTTCTATACGAGTGTACCTTCAGATGTGTGTATAACAGTACATGTCAGACATTCTGACAGCTGTGTGCGATTGTACGATCGCTATACAATGGTGGTTGTCTTAGAAGTGTACTTGCGAACTCACAAGTGCTTAATTGTGAGATCGCGTCTTCCCTCGCGCGTCTCGAATTCACTGCACATTGGAAACTTTTAGCAACGACCCGACGAACATGTGTTGCACTAAAATAAAAGGCTTTTAGTATGTAGCGCCGAGTTTTCGGGTTATGAGTACTTTGCAAGCTAGTGTTAACATGTCAAAATAGTTCTTCTTTGTATGCAAGGCTTTGTGCTAGGAAAGCAACGTGTGAAAGATGGCGTAAACGTATCTACCTAGGAATAATATGCAGGGGAACTAAATGAAAAAGATAGTTGAGAATATGCAGGTGATGTAGAAGTGTATTTCTGTTGGGTAGGGAGATGTGGAATTTTCCAATTTAACTGCAAAGTAGTGACGTATTCAATTATTTAGAAACAGGTTAGTTCTTCTTAGAAGCACATAAACCTACTCAAACTTGAATTTTCCAGGCCAGTTATAAGGCACAAACAACATGTACTTAACAAATATTTTTGACGTAACATTGACGGGCTTGATAGTACTTATCTTATTCACTTTGGTTCTACAACTTCTGCTGAATTGCAAATAAGTGATTTGTTCCTTATTTTTCATGATTTTTTATTTTTGTTTTATTTTTTTTATTTTTTTAGGTAATAAAATTATTTACCAGGCATCTTCATCAGTACCTCAATTGCGTAATACACGATCAATCAGAATCTGAATCGTTTTGAAACAGATTGCTAATCCATTGATCCAAAAGTTCAAAAAAAAATCTGCTCTACAACGTAAATGATTGTTGTTGTGAATGAAATGAATGTTGTTGAACTGTCAAAATGAAACAGATTAGTCGTAATCGTTTACGAAAAAAATTACGTAATTAGATAGGCCACACAACCTTTTTGCAATCTAGGATTATGCTTGCATGTAAAATGAAGTTTTATAAAGACGAAGACTAATGAAGCTTTTTCAAAATCACGCTTGCACTAGCAAATAAATTTTTTACAGTCCCTAAGTTGGTACGTCTCGCAGCATGTAGACTTTATATAAAAGTTTCAGGGAGAGGGAAAAGCTGTGGCATATAGTACCTACACCCATATTTTGCCAGTTATGATAAAGGTAAGTGCCACGTATTAGGGCCGAGCCTGGCGGCATCTACATCGCCACATGCGAACTATGCATCTCACTGACGTCACGCAAATAGCTGCATCGCGCAAGCAAAGTTTACCGCGCAACTAGCATATCCGCTGAACTATCGATCGAGCCTTTAGAAACCGATAACAATAAAAATTCTATTGTGTCTCGTTAGTGACAGTTAAGCAAATATACACAACGTCCCAACATCAACCGTCGGGCAGTAGCCCATCAAAACAACTCCCGTCTGCTTGGAAGATCCTCCCATTTCTATAGAGGATGAGTGAACTTTACACGCTATTCCTCATATGTCTATAAGCGTATTGTTATTCATAGGACTCAAATTCTCGCTTCGGGAATATCTTAAAAACCACAACTTTGCTAGTCCTGAGTATCAAAGCTAAAACCATCAGCAGACCAACGAGACAGATGAATGACACAGCCAGTACGACACAACTTAGATGTAGCATAGATTTGAAAATTTTCATTCATTCATTTCAATTTTACGAATGTATTTGGCTATGAGACTTTACAAGTTATTGCGTTTTCGAAAGATCATTTTCACCTGAAACAGTAATAAAGATTGGTGATTTTGAAGGCGCACTCAGTTAGGATGGTGATCGGTTTTACGAATTTTGCCGATGCTACATCTAAGTTGTGTCGTACTGTACCTAACTTTCGAATATAAGTTTACATTAAAAATAGGTACTAAGACCCAGTGTCCACCAAAGCGGAGACGAGACGAGAGGAGAGGAGATGTGTTATAACAACCAATAGAATTTTGTTATTCACACATCTCGTCTCCACTCAGCTTCAATGAATACCAGTGAGCGGAGATGTATTAATTTTTTATGGCGCTATCGAAGCGGAGTTGTGAGCTGTGCCTCGCCGAGATCGAGCTGGGCGGCGGTACAAAGCGGAAATGTGAGCTGTGCCTCGCAAGCTGACGGCGGCGTGCAGCGGAAACGAGAAGAGATGTGCGTTCATCTCAACATCCAACGCTCGCCGCACGCTGCACACATCTCTGTTCTAGCCAGTACACATCTTCACTCCAGTCTAGCCAGTACGCATCTCCGCACAGCTTCGGTGGATATACCCTAGCTGAAAAACATGTCTTATTATTCTTTCTTATTACACTGCAGGGATCCAGCAGAATATTAGCGTCAGGTACATTTGCCTGACACATGCTGAGCTGGACTCCCATTTGGTGTATCATTCTCCCTTGCCTCCACAACTTAATAAGAAGCTATGTCCATCATCATCATTATCATCCGCTTACAACAGTCCACTGGTGGCTTAAATAACATAGATCAGCCTATTAATGTTCCCACTGCTGGGACACAGGCCTCCTCTCTGTGAGAGGGAGTGGGCTGTTATCTACCACGCGGTCCCAGTGCGGATTGGTAAATGTCACATGTCCTCGAATTTTTTGGTTCTAAGACATGCCGGTTGGCTCACGATGTTTTCCTTCACCGTATTGAGAGCAGTGGTGATGAAATTATTTACACAAAGTAAAGCGCCTGCTTGGGTTCATTCAAACTTACGACCTACAACTCGTAAGTCGGGGCCGTTACCAGTGGACCATCACTGCTCTGGCATAGGCCTCTCCTACGAGTATTACACGCCATTCAAATCGATTTTCGGTAACTCTCATCCATCTGCTACAATCACCTTAATCGAACCACCATTAGCCTAAGAAACCTATTTATAAGCAAATTTGGAGGGTATTCAATAAATAGAGGAGTAAATTAGTCTTGAATTTCTTATCGACTCATTTCAATAGCGAGTGCGGAGCGGAGCGCATCAATCAATTCTGTATGACGGCCGTATATTGAAACACTGAGCTATTGCGGCTCATTTCAGAGAGCTATATAGCCTTATATTGTGGTAACTATCTGGTGCTGAAGTATTTTTAAATTAAAAAGGTTGTATATTGATCTTCTAGTGCAAACAAGAGCTCCTAATCAGAACATGAAATGGAATATAAAATGGTTGTTGTCACGGCTTTTGAAATATTTAAGGCAGCGTTCAAGAGGTACTTTAAGCCTCGTATCCACTAGGCAACATTTGGCGCGCGACACGTGAATCTCAATATGTACGGCAACGCTGCACAACAGCGCGCGACGTTGCCAGCTGCCGCGCAACATGACGCGCGGCTTGTTGTTTGTTTAAAGTGCATCGTTAGTTGAGCATCAATTGTTGTCGAGTGGAGACGTGACGCACAACAATTTCCGTAGTGTGGTGTAACGAACGAGTGCTCAAATTGCCGCTGAAATCAACACAAGTTCCTCTGGCGACATTTTGTCGACGACTGCTGAGAATGTGTGGACAGACAACGTTGTTAAACAAATGTTCCGCGTCAACATTCAACAAGTTGCGAAACATGTTTAGCAACATGTCGCGCGTCAAATGTTGCCTAGTGGATACGAGGCTTTATCCAATATGCGTTAACAGAGAGACACAAGAAATATACAAAAAACATATAACACATAATCAGCCTATTAATGTTCCCACTGCTGGGACACAGGCCTCCTCTCTGTGAGAGGGAGTGGGCCGTAATCCACCACGCGGGTCCAGTGCGGATTGGTAGATGTCACATATCTTCGAATTTTTGGTTCTAGGACATGCCGGTTTCCTCACGACGTTTTCCTTCACCGTTTTGAGAGCAGTGGTGATGAAATTATTTACACAAAGCAAAGCGCCTTCTTGGGTTCGAACCCACGACCTACAACTCGTAAGTCGGGGCCGTCACCACCTGGGCCACCACTGCTCTCCCACCTGAGGGCCAAGTCTAGTAATTTACAAACGTCACAATGGTCTCACGATGGTGAGTTTTTGACAGATTTTGTATGGCAAACCTGTCAAAAACTAACAATCGAGAGACCATTGATTTGTGACGTTTGTAAATTAGTAGACTTGGCCCCCTGGTTCTAAGACATGCCGGTTTCCTCACGATGTTTTCCTTCACCGTATAGAATAAATGATAAAGTTGGAAATGTATATGAATAAAAGAGGAAACTATTGTAAAAATCTAAAATAAATTTAATTTGGCTTTATCGTATTTTTAAACAAGAATGTGTCGTCTTTAAAATCCCTTTTTACAAGTTTTCTACCTATAATTAACTACTTAAACCTATGGAGAATGAATATAATGAATATGAATAATAAAATAATTATAATACGGGGTGTCCGGGACATCGACGCGAAGCCGGTTACCATGGATTCATTACATGATTCTGAACCCCCCTGCGTTGATTGTCATGTTCGTGAACGGGCGCCGTCAGTTGTGAGTTGTGACTGGTCATCTCTTATCTGCCATGGCTTATTTTAATTAATTGAAATTTTTGAATTGTTCTTTATTTTTATCTTTTTATAACGGACGCTTTTAACGTGCACGTCTTTTTACATTGTTCTCACATGTATAATTTCAACTTGAATAATGTAACCAATTTTATGTAACAATTTTTTGTTTAAAAGAGTGTCCGTGGAGTTTCTTGCCCGTTCTTCTCCATAGGTACCTACTACGTTTTGGAATGGGCAACTAGCTTCATATTTCTGACTGACTGACTCCTTGACAATTCAAAAGTGCCTGTACATGGTTTAATTGAAATAAATGCTTTGAGTTTGAGTTTGAGTTTGAAATTTTTAGTCGGTTATTAAAAAAAAAATCAGCTGTTCCATACATTTTGACCGCGTAGGTATTGCACTTTTCTATGAAACAACAGATTTTTTTTTTAATAACCGACGAAAAATTTCAACGCAGGCGGGTTTAGAACCATGTACTGAATCCATGGTAACCGGCTTCGCGTCGATGTCACTGCCACCCTGTATATGAATGGATGAATAAATTGTAAAAGTTCACAATTACAAAGACTCCATAGCTATCTAAGTATAAGGCATGATAGCTAATTTAATAATAGCACGGCCTCCCCTCGTAAAATGGGGGAGCAGAGTAGATGACAACCGATGTGACAAAGATAGGACACGCCGCTGAATTCCGTCTTAGCTGTATGTTATACTAGCGGTGTTTCTGGGTTTACCCATATTCAAATGTTCTTAATATAAAGGTGAATAATGCTCTTTATTAAAGCAGCTATCTAATTGCGTAACACATTTTCGTAAATAATTAAGACTATAATATTTCCAACCATGTATTGAACTTTTGTCAGCTACATAAAGAAAAGATGTCCTGCATTTCTGACTCGATTCCGAAATTCATGATGAATTTAATCAAATTTAAATAATAATTAAATAATTGAAATAATATTAATATGGGCATTTTGTTTTTTTTTTCATCGAATTATGAATTCGATGAAAAAAAACAAAATGCCCATAAACCATTGCATTTTTTCACTTTGGTTTTTAATGTAATAATTACGGAACTTCATAATGCGTGTTTATGTCAAAAGTTAAATAAATGGTTGGAAATAGTATAATCTGTTTTCATTTGACAGTTCAACAACATTCATTACGTTATTTACGTTGTTGAGCGTATTTTTTCTCGTATGAACCAATGGCTTAGCCATCTGTTTCGAAACGAGGCAGATAGTGATTGGTCGTGTATTACGCAATTAAGGTACAGGTCTGCAGGAAATAAAAAAGTAAAGTTTGGTGCAATAATTTTGATGGAAGCTATGTATTTAAAGCATACATTTTGGATAACGTAGTACATCTGTATCTAATGGCTGGAAACTTAATTGTACTAATAGGTACCTACCAACTTAAATTGTCCGTATATTGAAACCACAACTGTCATTCTAAGACATTTTGTATGAAATAAGACGGAAAATTGACTTAGGGTGTCGATTTGCTTAATAATTAATTTACCTGACTGTATTATCTAGCTACATAGCAATAGCTTGTTTTCCAGAACATTGCTCAGTCATGAATCTCAATTGTAATCTTTATTTCAGTTGCAATTAGGTATCAAATCGGTCAGTTTATAATCGAGATTCATGTTTGAACACATCGCTCTAGCGTGAAGAACTCGTGGCTAAGTTATAACAGCCGCACGGGTCGATCCATCAGGTTAAGCTACGCTTGCCGGGGTTGGTCCGTGGATGGGTGACCATCAAGACTCCTGTCCCGGCTGTCATTCGTGGATCTTTGACAGTCGTCACGAGTCGTCAGAAGCCTGAAAGTCAGACAACCAGTCTTACCAAGGGGTATCGTATTACTCAGTTACTGGGTTGTAGAGGTCAGATAGCAGTCACTCCATATAAAATACTGGTATTCAGCTGCATCCGGTTAGACTGAAAGCCGACCCTAGCATAGTTGAGAAAATATTAGGCAGATTGGTATTGCTCTAGCGTGAGTAGACCGGTACCTACAGGTGAAAGTTTCGATGAAATCCATAAGTTTATAAGCTAGACAGTGGAATAAAATAATTATTCTCCTTTTGATCAAGTCGTATCGTTCCCTTTGATTCAGAAAACACCGTTTTGCTCAAACATGTACCATCAACAAAATCAGGCAAAAATAACATAATGAAACCGAAAATAAATTTAATAACACTGTCAAACTCCAGAAGGCCATTTCCACCCTCATAAAACATGAAAATAGCTACGATGATCTGTATCTACATAATTAAATAGAGCGAGAGGCGTAAGAAGGAAAGACAGAACAGTAGGAGCGAAGCGAAGCGAAGATATAAATTATGCACGTGCAGAAATCGAGGATGACGTCCACGATTTGAGAAACTTGAAAACTCGAAACCTGTTGAAGACTTGCTAACTACGAAAAACAGTTTAAAAATGTATCAATTGCCCCATTGAAGAGTTTTTGTAAGAATATTGGAAGCAGAAAAGTTTTAAGTTAATTATCTGGCTGGTATCTGGTTGCAAGGAAATGCTACTCTATACTATACCTATTCTCACCATCATCATCAGCCTATTAATGTTCCCACTGCTGGGACACAGGCCTCCTCTCTGTGAGAGGGAGTGGGCCGTAATCCCCCACGCGGGCCCAGTGCGGGTTGGTAGATGTCACATGTCTTCGAATTTTTTGGTTCTTAGACATGCCGGTTGCAGCATTCTCATGCACCATACTTAATCATAATCAGCCTATAATGTTCTCACTGCTGGGACCTGGGACACAAGCCTTACTCTCTTCACCCTACATAATAAGTAGGTACTACATTTCTCAATACCCAGGAAAAGAATTGCCCTACTGTTTGTCGATATAAAAGTGCTACACATTCGTGTGAGACGCTCATATGTTTGTACAAATATAAACATTGAGTATCTCAAGTTTTGCCAAATCGTCCATTCGAAGACTCAAATATTTTCGAACAATGTCCGAGGTCCGAGCAAAGTCATCTCCCTGGACAAATAGTGAAAAGAAACTGACAGAAATAGAGAAACTGGATAGAACATTGAATTCGCAGAGTGGATAAGTGAAATAATATTGCAGAATGCAGAATTATACAAAAAAACTGGCGTTCACGAAGGTTCCGTAGTACCAATACAATATTTAAGTAAAAAATACTAAACGAAAAATACTAAAATAAAATATATATTTGTATATATATTTCACTTTCATTTTTTTTTACCGCGAAGGTAAATTTGTAAATAATTAATTTCATAATAATGATACTGTGAATTACAAAGTTATTTAGCCAAAAAAATATCTTTATTTTATTAACTGTAATGTTAATATTTTAAAGTAATTTATTCTTATACTAATCAATTTACCTACACAGGAATTGACAATTAGCTAATCCAACCTACCTATCTTACTGAATGTAAATTTCTTCTAAAAGTCGGAGTTAATTAAGATTTGAATAGAAATTGACTTCAATTTATGACGTGTAACACACTTTTTCGGATGTCGTGAGTGACAGCTGGGCGGCAAAATCGATTTTTTTTGACATAGTGTTTCAGAAAAAGCCAGTCGAATTGTGTCGGTCCGATCCGAACATGGGCCGACGCGGTATGCCAATCGGCACGAGCCGAATGAAAGCCGAATATGTGTAGTAATTGCTTCGAGTCGGCTTTGTTGTTCAAATAATACTGCCGAAACAAATGTGTCCCAAAAAATGTGTAGCACCCCTAAAACATAACACATTTAAAAAACCTAATATTAATAAAAGTAAAACTGTGAAAATGTTCCACAAACAGGACGGGCATCCCTTCTGGCTAGTCTGTATGTCTCTGAAGCTCTATTGGCTATCTGGACATCTGTTGGCGTTCTACAGTGTTTACATTTCATTTCTCGGAGCAACAAACGCCGGTAAGAAGAGGGATGCGCGCGCAGAGATCGCAATCGTGATAGCTTTGAGCTGTCGTTATCGTGATCTACACTGCGAGCACTTTCGTGTGGAATAGTTGCTTCAAGACCTGCGTATTCTTCGACTGTACTTTTAGAATTTTATTTCATCTACGACCCAAATAGCTCTATCTAATGAAATAAGCGCATATACGACATATTAAGATATGTTTAAATCGCAATTAAATAAAAAATAGGTCTTTATTTAAAAGCCGAACTAGTGGAATGAAGTGTGGTTGATTCTATAAGGCGGTCTGATGACATCATCATCTTGTTTGATCATATTTGAATCTTCGGTTAACACTTCCTCATAGTAGACCACTTCAGTGGATTTTGGCAGAGTTACATTGCGGTCTGATTCTTCTCGTAATGATCTATCGTTTGAAATAAATGGATCTACTTTTATTACCCTTGGAATCTTTCCACATCGACAATCAGGTTTAATGAGAATGCCGCCGGTTTTTGGAAGTGTTTTACGAGGTTCTAAGACGCAGTTATTAATACAATCAGGTCCATTGCCACGCACTTTATCATGAACATTTATGACTGGTACCTCTTCCAAAGTATCCTTTAAGTATTTGTCCAATAATTTGTCTTCGTCTAGGTTATTTTCAAAATTTTTGCGAAAATCATCATTATTTATAAAGTCATCTACAAAGTTAGTATCCTCAACTCTTTTTGATAATTCTTTGGATTGATAAACTGCAGGACGTCGGATGAACGCACCGTTGAAACCATAATTTCTCCGTATTTCATTTTGTCGCGTCACTGGTTCTTCTTTCGCCCGAGATACGTACTGATTTTTCAAATAATACTTTTTTATATCATTTTCTCCGTAAGATATACTAGAAGGTGAGTGTGAAGACAAGCCTGTTGTTTTAATATTGTCATAGTTTACTTTACTATGCGTAGGTCTTAATAGAGGTGGTTTCAAAAGTTCAAAGTGATCCCGGCGCTCATCCACTCTCTGAGGAGCTGGCACCAGTATCGTTTCTTTTGGAAACTTATTTTTTTTAGACTCATCGTTAAATTTACACCTCATAATATTTGGGGCTGAAAAATATGATGAGATTTCTTGACGTTGTATGTTATTCGCCGTATTAAATTTTTGAAATTTAGAATTATAATTAGGTGCAGTATCAAAAACGTTCGGACAAGGAGTTTGCACGTCGCTTTTTAGTGTCGTGGAGGCCGTGACGACTGCGTAGGCTGAGTCAAACCTGTGAGGTAACATCTTCATGATTTTGCTCCGAAAATGATTCTTATTATATTTCTGGTTGATATAGATAAAAGCTCTTTCACTTTGATTATTCTTTTTCTCTGTGGCATGCTCGTATAGATCTTTTTCGTCAATATTATTTCTACTTTTAGGCAGTACTGCGTATTTCGAGCTCGTCGTTGATTCTACTTTCACGTCCTTACTCTTGTCAGTATTCGAAGTACTATTTTTTACTGTACTGTGCTGTAATAAAAGAAAACAATTATATTTTTGTTGGATTTAATGGGCAGGACACATTGCCCGCAGAACAGATGGCCGATGGGGCCGAAAGGTTCTGGAGTGGCGACCGCGTACCGGAAGACGTAGCGTTGGAAGGCCTCCCACAAGATGGACCGATGACCTTGTAAAGGCCGCAGGTATCCGCTGGATGCGGGGAGCACAGAATCGGTCGAAGTGGCGGTGCTTGGGGGAGGCCTATGTCCAGCAGTGGACGTCTTTCGGCTGATATGATGATGATGATGATTATATTTTTACAAAGTAAATTCTTAAAACTTAAAGTCAAACTTAAAGTCAAAGTTAAGCTTAAGTTATGTCAATGTGCAAGAACTAAGTTAATGTGCTAAATGAAACGTTCCATATACAGTTAGACATACTACATAACAAAACTATTTTCACTTACGTGTAAGAACAAATAATTTGGGTTAAATAATATTTTAGAACATAACTACGTTGCCGTTTTATTACTCACCTCTGGAACACTCGAGGGTACAATAAATCCGGAAACAACTCCAATACATAAGGAAACTAAAACAACAAATGCATTTCTCATTTTCCACGTCCGTGATGTAATAGAACAAAATAAAAATAAGTTTGTGCGGGACTACCGGACGGGAGTATATAAATAAAATAAGTTTGTGCGGGACTACCGGACGGGAGTATATAAATAAAATAACATTAATTTTTCACTAATATCAATGCGACCATTCGCAATGAACGAGAATGTAGTTCTAAAAAAATGTTGACAAATGCAATGTTAACGTTTGTAAATAAATAAACGAATCAATGGATGATAGATGACGATCTGTAAACAACTGGCTCTCTATAAATTAGTCAAACAGTTGCTATTTCTTATTTTGTTTACCAAAAGCGACTGCTACATGGTCGCCAACCGTGTCCCGACAGAGGTGACCTTGGTGGTTTACAACCGTGTAGAGGATGATTTACGACCAAATGTTGAAACAGCTTTGCCGGTCGCCAAACAAGGTTACCTCTATCGGGGACGCGGTTGGCAACCGTGTAGTAGGCACTTTATATGTAGGTACTATTTATCAGAATCATTGTTAATGATTGCGTCCAAGCATTTCATATTATTTAGAAGGAAGTAGTAAACCTCCAATGTGAAAGAGAAAAAAGTACTCAATCAAAACATCATCGAACAAGAACGTTTCCCAATGCAAAACTTTACGAATAAACAATGCGGGTAAACTTACCTACATAATTTAACTCCGCAAATAACATTGTCTTCTTCACAACACGTTCTTCATAAAACGACAGACCGGGGATTCGGCTCTGGCTACAGTTTTAGATGTCAGTTGAGCAAACAGATTGTGTCGGCGGCTCTGACGGTGTCCAATGTATTTGTCGGGCACAAATAATCGGCAGAAAAGGCCATGGAGCTCTGGGCAGTCGATACGTCCCGTCCCCATAAAGTTTTACAGGCTACCGTGAGCTGATCAAAACCTCTTCTCACCTCAACGAGTTAAAGCCTAACGTTCCTAAAATATAGTTGGTATGCTACATGTAGTAGGATATTATATTTTATCAAGTTGTGACGTTAATATAACATTCGGTCAATACATTCGCATGAATTGATTTAGGAGAAAATATTCTAGGATTGAATATGAGAAAGAAAAGAATTGGTTATTGTAAAAGCAATTTTAACAGGCACTGGTGAAATTACATCATAACATCACGCCTGAATCCCCAAAGGGTTAGGCAGAGGTGTACCTATAGTACACCCACATTTCGCCAGTTATGTTTAAGTCCCATGTAATAGGGGGCGAGCCTATTGCCATCAACTGGGCACAAATTCAGGCTCCGGGATACTACTGAGAAAACCTAATAAAACTGCCGGACCTGGGAATCGAATCCAGGACCTCATGCTCAGCAGTAGCGCTTGCGACTACTAGACCAACGAGGGAATGCATAATATTCACTACCTATGACGTACCAAAACAACAACAGTGGCAACTGGTAGGGGACTCCTACCAGAACTCTCTGGGCGCCCGTCGAAATGATTATTGAGCAAGGATATGCAGGGCAAAAAGTTGATAGCTACTTATGCTTGCTCAAAAACCTTCTGGGCTCCAACTACCAAACTGGTTCAATAACACAACGAAACCCCTTTACAAAAGTTACCGCCTATATTCTGAAAGTGGGCAACGTGGCAAATAGATGTCAAATATTTCACTGTTTTGATTAATTTGGCAATATTACTTTATGGAAATAAGAGATGTGGCTAACTAGCGAACTAGAATAGTGTATAGTAGGCTCACTGACCTTGTGCATGTGGGCGGAGCTAAACGCCCTACTCTCCAATACGTAAAACGTGCAACGGTGGCGCACTACACTAAAACGACGATCAAAGACTAGACAAAGGCGCAGACATGCGCACGTATGTCGCATTTTTTGCCTAAGATTCCTAGTCCTAAGAGAAGGAATCGTAGGCAAATCTGAAATTGTACGCCGACTACCATATTTTGACCCGCATATTATTTTAAATACTTTGTTTGTTTTTTAAGAACATTCCTGGAAATAAATAAAATATCGGTGTGCGTATGTTTGTAATTCTTCTTATGCTAAATGGCTTGACTGATTTAGATGTTTTTTTTTCAATTCTTTTTGTGTCACTTGGATGGTTCTTAGCTATAGCAGCCCCGGATCTAGAACGGAACGGATCTTTCGAGGCGGGGCAAAACCTATCGCCTGACCCCGAATCGTTTTTTTTTTCTTAAAAAAAAACAGTTTTTTTTTTAAATATACTAGTACGTGTACGTGTACGTGAGTTCGCGACGCAAATTCGATTTTAGATGTGTCAAAGTTATTTTTTAATTTAGAGATATTTTTTTGCAGAATCTCAGATTCTCATAGCCAAAAGCAAGTAATTTTAGTGATAGTTTAGTTCGGTGCACAAGAGAATCGGCACCAATCAAGATTTATTTCTTAACCTTCTTACCTACGTAACTTAAGAAAATATTTGGTGCCGATTCTCTTGTACACCGAACTAAACTAACTAAACTACGACTAAAATTCCTTACTTTTGGCTATGAGAATCTAAAAGCTATTCTGCGGAAAAATATCTCTAAATTAAAAAATAATTTTGACACATCTAAAATTGAATTTGACAGTCACGTCGCGACCGACGTGGTACTTGTTTGCTCTACCCCGTGAATTTTTTTAGAGACAGAGGCGCGCGGGGGGGGCAGCCTTGACGTGTTTTGTATGGAATTTTAAACTTTTTGTATAGAAAATATGATTAAATATTACCTATGAGTAGGAGCATATGGGTTTACGGGTGGCAGAGGGGGTCGAAATTTCCATTCTTTTTGCGCTAGGACGCACCGTTTTCGAGATATAAGCAAAATAAAAAAAAAGATACAGTTTTTGCAGCTGAAGTGTGTGAAGTGTGTGTTCATGCCAACTAATTTTATTCCACTCCTTTTTAATCGCGTTTAAAAATAGACTGATTTAGTTGGATAATCTAAATTTTTAGGTGAAAAACGTCAAATTCAGAATAGCAAAATTGCCATTTTCACTAAACTAATAACTCAGTGCAATCTAAGTGCTGTCAAACTAAAATATAGTTAAGTTGTGTCACCCATGGACTTATTATACAAACAGGACTGAGCTCTCCGAAAATCGTATCATACAAAAATGAGCCATAAATAGTAGATTTTAGGTTTACTTTTGTTAAGCATCTTAGCCAAGGCAAAACGAGCCGAGAGAGATAGCCGAGCCGAGGCTGCTGTCCCTTTTTCTCAATTGCCAAAAGATAAAAATGTTAAAGATGGTAGAAACATGGGTAGAAAATATTACACTAACTGCAAGTGAAATTAGTAACGTGTAACATATGAATATTTTTAGCTTTTAGATTAGTTTTAAATCATTTAATTTATATTTTTACAATCTGTACATTAAGTAAATCATTAATTTAAATATAATAATCAAAATAATATAATTGTTTGGTAGGTATTATAAAATTACTCTGGTAACAATAAAATCTGACAATCAATGGTGTCATGTGTGGTGTCATGGCGTTCTGTTGTTTTGTGGAGACGCTTAACGCATTTCAAGTTCACTATTTCGCAAGTTCAATATTCTTAGTAACTTAATTTCAATATTTTTGTAACATATCAATCATTTGAAATCGTTTACTGTCAACCGGACACAAATTATTTCAAAACGAACTTCCCTGGTTGTTATAGCAATGTTTGGTCACCCTATTAGAAAGAGATAAACAGCCTCGGTATACATTATCTCTCTCTGCTCGTATTTTTGGTACAAGAGCTCAGTCCTGTTTGTATATTAAGTCCATGGTGTCACCTTAGTCTATTTCAGAATGGGAAATGCTCGTTTGACAGGACTAAACAAATTTTAGTGATTTAAAAAAAATTAACTTTAGAAACTTTAAGAGGTGCTTTAGACCATCAAACTGAATAACTTTTACTTTAACTTTGAAATCGCGAAAAAAAAAACAGCTGTCCCATACAGTTTAGAACAGTAGGTATTAAACTTTACTATGGAACAACAGATTTTTTTTTTCGCGATATCAATGTATGTCCCAAAGTAAAAGTTATTCAGTTCGATGGTCTAAAACACCTCTTAAAGTTTCTAAAGTAAATTTTTTAACACCTTATATAGGTACACCTCTGCCTAACCCTTCGGGGAATACAGTCGTGATGTTATGTTATATTTTACATTTACATTTTTTTAGTTTATATTGTAAATTGTTAATTTGTATGTAATTGTCAATGTAAAAAAGTATTAATAATTGTACATCAAAGAACAACTCAACAATAAAGCGCCTACGCGCACAATCGATTTGGACTCTCTGCAGCAAGCTCGTCTATAAACGCACACTAATACAATAAGTTCATAAATATTCGCACTAACACATACGTATGCGCATACTCGGTCGATAGCCGGAGCGGACCAGCGAGCGACACGGCCATCCCGTCTCAATGCTCACGGGCGACTGCCGCCCGCGTCCCGCGCAGAGCCCCTCTGAACCTCTATCTCTAAATGGGGACATTTTGTTTAACAAATATTGATTGATTTACAAATGCAGTTTCAAATTTGTAGTACCTTTAATCAACAATTTTTCAGTGTAATTTTTTTTGCAATCGTCAAAGCCGTTTAGAAGTAGTTACGAATATTAGCCAAAAATAGCGTTATGGTAAATATTTTTTTAAGGCAAAAGTATTAGTCATACGAAAAAACCCGGTTTCAGATATGTTGAAGATGAATCTATAGCAAACATATATTTTTTTCAAAATATTTAACTAAGCCGTTAAGGAGAAGATAGCTTTTTAAAGTGACCGTTTTACGGTACTAAACGAGACGTAGGCCCTATAACATTGAATTTGATGTTGTAACCGTTTTTTGAAGGTGTAAAAAAGGCATTTGGTAAGTTTTCAAATACTTGTTAATGTTTTTACATCTAAAACTAAATATTCGGTGGAACGATATTAATTATTGCATTTCAATAACAATATTTTAGTTCACTTGTCAGCCACATTTCATGTTTTCATACAGTATTTATTGCTAAATCAATCAAAACAAGTAAATATTTGACAGCTATTTGCGACGTTGCCAACTTTTAGGTTAAACGCTCATAACGGATCAATTAAACAACTTTGTTTTGTGACAATTATAATAAAAAACAAATATTTCTTGTTGTATGTTGTTTAATCATATTATAATATGACTTTATTTTAGCTCGTAAAATATGCAATATTTACGACGCTCTTGTACAAAACAGATACACTATTCTGTGGTTTAGTTCTGTCCAAAAACAGCGATGATTTCGTCTAATAACACTCCGATTTCAATGCCGTTTTCGGCGAGGATCTTGACTTCGGCTTGGAAGACTTCGCTTGCCCAGAGAGCACTGAAGGTTACGTCCCACTCCTCACTTTGCAGGTTCAGAATGGCGGAACTGAACTCTGCATCTTCAGACATCTTCTGGTCGAAGAGGGCCTTCAGCTTGTTCTTGGGGAATTCGGCGATGGAGTCCTTGATGAAGGAGGAGAAGTCTTTGCCGCTGAGGGTGTGACGTGCGGTCCTCTGCCTGTCGATGTTTTCTGTAAATATAATCAAATGTTTAGTAAAATATACTTACAACAAAACAAGACATGTTCAATTATTCACCGTGTGAATTTGTAATTCAAGAAGTTTTTTGTGTCAGACAGATGTTCTCCAATTACTTACCAATCATGGTGTTGATCCAGTCAATGAAGTAGTGGATGTCGATGTTGTCATTTTCCAAGAATTCGACCACCTGTAAACAGAAAACCAAACTAAAAAAAGTGAGGTAAGAACACAAACATAACGTAAAAATATAACTTGATGGGATGAATAACCGGGCACATTAGACAGTTCAATTTTATAGGGCTATGAACACATCAGCTTGACAAAAAAAAATTGTCACATGTGTATATTCTATTTGAAATAAGATTAAACATTTAAACAAACCTTTTTTACAATCCCTTCAACCGATTTCAACTTTTATACCTTAGGCATAAGTGTTTACTGCAGCTGCCATTTGCCATGCCACAAACGCAAAAGAAGTCAAAATCGGTTGAACGAACTGGAACGAACTGAAAAGGTTTATTTAAATGTCTGGAGTAGGTATAGTCATTGTAAACCTGTTGGCGTGTCTGCAATCCCTAAGCATAATAAATAATACTCACAGCTACGAATTCAGGCAACGATTCCATTTCATAAACGAGGTCCTTGAAGTTGTTGGTCCTCATGTACTCCAGAGCTTGCCAGAACTCGTCGTACTCGATGTAATGTTCCATCAGGTGCTCGATCTCATGGCCAGCATCCTCCATGATGATGTCCAGGAACTCCTCAACATGTTCGTGGAACAACTTCCTGGGCTGAGGAGCCGAGAAGGCGAGCCCCACCAGAGCGAGAACAACTAATGCTTGTTTCATCATTCTGGTATCGTTTCCTGAATTCTGTGGTGCAGATCGATTCGCGGCGAGAGTTTTTATAGTAAACGATAAGATAAAATATCCCGATCTTCTTCAAGTTGTCATGTCAGATAATATATTTATCTTAAGTACTTGAGATGTAGTCTTTCCGTGTTACTACCAGTTAGCGAGATGCTTAGTTTTGCAAAGATTGTGACTAGAAATTGACATTAATTATAGAGAACGTTTATTCTAAAACTTGACAACGTCGCGCATTGTAGTCAACTTTAAATATTGACCTGCCCCCCAATTACGCAATGCACGATCAATTTTAAATTGAAACCAATTGAAAAAGATTGCCAGTCCATTGCTTCATAAGTTCGACAAAAAAAATCTGCTCAATTTTTATTGTCGAACTTATGAAGCAATGGACTGGCAATCTTTTTCAATTTGTTTCAATTTAAAATTTATCGTGCATTACGTAATTAGGGTGCTGTTTTGATTAATTTAGCAATATTACTGTCGGCAGAGCTGGGCAAAATACATGCTTTGCTTTAATTAAAATACGAATGACAAAATACTATCTCGCACTTATTTAAAATACAAATTACAAAATATTTTTAAGTCGTGTATTTGAAATATAAAATACAAAATACAGTATTTTGACTATTTTTATTTAAAATACAAAATACAAATTACAAAATACAGTCTGGTGTTAGGTTAGGTATATAAATAGAATAGAACTAATCCAGCCCAGCCTAAGGCAAAGGGAATATATTCTTACCATCATATTTTACAAAATGGCGACCGCTAAATATGTCACAGCATTCACAGGATTCACTCCATCGCCGAATGAAAATTACAATTGACAAGTTATGTAATTGACAATTTGACGTATGTACCTGCAGTACAGACTACAGTACAGTTTAAGTGCAGTGTTGCCAACTTTAAAGATATTACATATTTAGCGGTAGCCATTTTGCTTACGAAAGCTATCGAGCGCTATTTTCTGCAGATCGCACCCATTCATAAGATCGCTAAATGTATTTGTGTTCAATTGTATTTTGGAGCCATAAGTATTTGAAATACTAACTACAAAATACCTGACGCTGAGGTATTTCAAATACTAATTACAAATTACATTTATAAGAAGTAATTGAATTACAAATACCAATTACGTATTTGTATTTCAATTACGTATTTCAATTACAAGTAATTCAAATACTGCCCAACCCTGACTGTCGGGATATGAAATGTATCCACATGCATTTCATAATCAATGTTTTAGTTCACTAGTTAGCCACATTTCTTATTTCCATACAGCAATATTACCAAATCAATCAAAAAAGGAAAATATTTGACAGCTATGCGCGACGTTGCCAACTTTTAGAATGAACGCGTACGCCTAAGAATTTTCAGCGTAGACGACATGGCTATATTTACCTGTATGGTGCTATGTATTAATAATAATGTGATTTTTTTTGTAAGTACCTAATTAATATCTTCTTTCCGTCGCGGCGTCGCCGTCGCGTCGATCTATCTGGCTAAGGGATGTATCGCGTTACGTTTGCAGATGTGTGGTCTTCACAACACTACTCCAACGGCCACAAGTGTTAAAACTTCGGTTCTATTCCGGATTTTTACCTCAGTGAAAGTCTGAATATGCCGTCCATCCATAGCGCGCAGAGTGACCTTAACTTTGTAGACCAACCCGACCGCCAGTACACACGTGTCACCATTCGTCACAGGATTGAATATCAATCTTCAAACATTGCGGTATTGGTGACGAGAAGACTTGACATAGTTTACTAAATGCTGACCAACCCAACTGTATTCTTCTGTTTAATGTTTTGTAAACTTTCGTGCCATACTTATTAGTAAAACTACCACAAGACTTGCATAAAAATAAAATGTTATTCTGAAAATTTTGTATTCCTATATGTATTTACAGGTACAAGTATATAATAAGGAGGAGCTCGTGGCAAGCCGCACAGGTCGATCCATCAGGTTAAGCTACGCTTGTCGGGGTTGGTCAGTGGATGGGGGACCGTCTTTACCTACCGAGACTCCTCCGTGCCTCGGAAAGCACGTTAAGCCGTTGTCCCGGCTGTCATTTGTGGATCTTTGACAGTTGTTACGAGTCGTCAGAAGCCTGAAAGTCTGACACCAGTCTTACCAAGGGGTATCGTATTACGCAGTTACTGGGTTCTGGAGGTCAGATAGGCAGTCGCTCCATGTAAAATACTGGTATTCAGCTGCATCCGGTTAGACTGGAAGCCGACCCCAAGATAGTTGGGAAAAGGCTAGGAAGATTGATTTTTTTATTGTACAAGTATATAATAGAGGGGGGGGAACAATCATAGGGCATCAAAAAATTCGTCCTTTCTTCTGTTGGTTTCTTTTGCACGTTGTGACTACCTAATGAGCTTGCCCTAGATAGGTAGGCACTCTCCTTCACAATTTCAATTACCATAATGTCCACGGATATTCATATAATTTGTACCTTTGATTTGGATTGGCCTCGGCGAAACACATGCATTGATCTCTTCATTAGTCGTCACATCGAAAGGCTCTATTTACGCTGTACTACAACATTTCGTGCAACTGTTCCAGTGACTCTGTCATTTCGATGATAACACCGGTGAAACCACAGGTGAAATTATTAAGTGACGAACTAAATAATATGTACTTATTTTTAAATGAAAATTAAAAAAAATAACCATTATTTACTACTACTAATCAAGCTTGACATAATTAATCGAGTTTCTATCAGTAAGGGTATATATAAGATTATGTATGATATATTTATTTTGAACTTTATGTTCGAGATCTGAGAGTTCATATTAGCGTAAAAAAATTACGAATAGGGTAAAACCAGGAGAGATGGACCACATTTTGTTCAACTTTAATATCTTTTTTATTGCTTAATAACTATTAAACAATTTAGTGATAAACTAACTAACTATTAATAGTCAACATTTTTTTATTTTAATATGGCACGATCAGAGCATCTTTATGGCAATAATTGAAATATTAAAAAAAGTACCCTCGGTCCATCTCTCCCATACTATACGGGTGAGTCGGACCACCCAGTAAGGAGAGATGGTCCTAACAAAAATAATCATTAACACTTCCAAACAAAAAAATAAACATTCAAAACGAAATCAACCAGTAACATAACCAATTAAATGAAAGTAAAATCTTCAGTTTGTCATCATATTTCCGCATCGGTCGCACATATCAGAATCATTGGTGCAGCCTTCATGGGACCAGCGTTCACAAATAATGCACAGCAGCCATTCATCTTGACTCATATTATCTACAAAAGAAGAGATTAACACATTAAAATGTATGGATTAAAAAATAAGTAGCAATAATAATTAAAGACCACTTGAAATATGCAAAAAAACCGTTGACTATTGGTCCATCTCACACATACATAACATGGTCTATCTCTCCTAAATTGAGTGGAGAGACGGACCACTTTCTCATATTAAAAGCAAAATAAACAAACGAAAATTTTCAGGTTATTTTATCAATTCATGAACATACTAACACAGTAACGTCAATTCTTATTCTAAAAATACAATATCTTATACATACCTTCGTTTTTAAACACCCACACAAAAAAAAACACGCATCCGAAACCTTTTAATACGTTTTTTTACTAATTTTACAAACGAAAATCAAATAGTCTCGCTTTCTACACGGAGCAAACAGGTTGACAAGAGCTCGTAAGTGTTGTCAGTCTAAATAAATTTAGTAGTTTGGTAGAAATTACGATGGTCCGTCTCACCCGCTGGTCCATCTCTCCTGGTTTTACCCTACTGGGTCCTTTTGATGAGTAATAGGTAATATGTGGTAATAGTACAAATGTAGTGGTACAAACAACCACAAAGCGGCGGCGCGGCGGCGTAGGCCCCTCCTATACCTTTGTTTTCGTCCACATCTCTGGCTGAAGATATCTCTCCATCTTTTACTTGGTGTCCCTTTTTTCCTTCTCCTGTCTCTTGGTACCCATTCTGTTAAATGTTTTGTCCACTAGTTATTATTCATCCCCGTCACCCCCCGTCCCCATCATTACTGCCCCGTTGAACTCGTGGTCGCAAGCGCGACTGCTGAGCGTGGGGTCCTGGGTTCGATTCCCGGGTCGGGCAGTGTTATTGGGTTTTTTCATTACGAATTTCTTAGTAGCGGTCCGGAGTTTGGTAGTTGGCGGTGTGTTACCCCCGTGCCTTTAAAAGCACGTTAAGCCGTTGGTCCTACGCCAGATCTCTCTCCGGTCGTGTCGGATTGCCGTCCCATCGGACTATGAGAGTGAGGGAAGAGAGAGTGCAAGAGAGAGTGCGCTCACACTTGTGCACTAAAATATCTCCCGCGCCGAAGGCTAATCTCTGTTGAGATTGGCCGCCGTGGCTGAAATACGGTCTGGAGGACTATTATTCATCCGACAAATGTGTCCTGCCTAATATCATTTGAGTAATCTTGCTCTTTTCTTTACATAATTATTTCTGTTTTTTTCCTGATGTAGATGTTTTTAACCGTATCTTATAGTTTTATTTTGTAAGTCTGTTATAAATAACGCTTTAACTCTTTACTTATCTGCTTTTTAAAAACTTGAGTAATGTTTCCTAAGCGACTATATCTCTGAGAAGTCGAAACACTGAAATAAACAGTCGGTTAACGTCTCTGAAAACTCCAGACAATTTTTGTAATGGTCAGATCGCACCATCCAATTTGAAAGTCTCTTAAAGAAATTGATGGAGGTTGATACCTACATGACAGTGTTTAAAGATTCGAGTAAAATTGCTTAGAATCTATCAATACAAATTGTTCCGTCAAGGAGAAAAAATCGTTCAATCAGGGCCTGTTTCACCACCTACGATTAAGTTCCTATTAACTTACTTAGCAGTTAATTTCATACAAATTATGTTCCATTTTTGAATTTATTCGGTAATTAGTGGCTATTCGGACATCATGAAATAGGCCCTCAATCAATCAATATTCTTTATTTGTAAACATAGGTTACAATAGTGTGCAAGATGTTACATTTATAGAAGAAGGCTTTTGCCAATGAAGTAAATTCAATTATAATAATTCAGTAGTAACAAAGTTTTTTTTTTTTTAATCTGGTTTATTAATATGCAATAGACAATAGTAATGTTAGGTAAATAATGAAAATACTTAATCGAAATGCAATAATGTCAATAATAAATAATTATAACGTCAATAAATAATGATAACAAAAAAAATAACAAATCGTCGATCGTGGTTGTCGTTGTCTAATAAATTAATTTTATTTTGAACCTCAATATTGTAGTGTAAATAAATGTGTTCCATCCAAATAGCTTCTTGATTTCAATAGAAATAACTGTACCTACACTGTACAGCTTTGAGTGGCACGTCCACTCAAATCTCAAAACTGACAAATGAGTAAAGTCATCGTGTCGCTCAACTCAAACTTTCATAGGTAGCTTAACTGAATGCGAAAGCCAGAATACCCATATAGTGGGGCAATTTAGGAAAGGTTTATGTCCATGAGTGATTGGCTGAGTTGATTGATTAACCAAAAGGACAAAAGTTCTTTGACTGTAACTAATAATGCAACAAAACAGAAGTTTTATTGCGCAGGGTTTCACATTGCAAAGGGTTAGACCCTGTTCACACGATGTGTTGTGGCACCGCACCGCAAAGATTTTGCCGCATTGGCGGTCACACGGTGGAGTGACGCCGGAATGCACCGCGTACTATAATTATGCCAATATGATACATATTTTTTAATCCATAACATTTTCCTGAATGAAATTTACATGCAAGGAGATTAAATAATCACTTTAGTTTAAATAGAACCACGGGTGAACAATGTTGCCCGTGGTACTACCTATTGATAGAACTTGATTTGCCCATGGTCCGATTGATATATAGAACCACCGAAAACAAAAATTCCCTTGGTCCTACTAGTAGAACTACGCGGTCGAACCACGGGCAATAAACGGAATATTTGTATGTAGAACGCCGCAGCGACACCGTCCCGGCGGCGCCGCGCCACAACCGCAACGTATCGTGTGCATCGGCCCTTACAATGTGACTGCGTTGCACAGCTTAGCGATCAATAAAAAAACTGAGTTTATTGTTATAATTAAAATAAATTTCTCGACGATACCTTTATTATCATCAATAAAAATATGACTCAGTTAAGCTCGTAAAAAGTACATCATTTAAAACGTGTTTATATATTAATTAGATTCACTATTCAAGAGCTTAGTTTTGTCCAAAAATGGCAATGATTTGCTCCAGGAATACGCCGATTTCAATGCCGTTATCAGCAAGGGTCTGCACCTCAGCTTTAAAGACTTCGTTTTCCCAGAGGGCACCGAAAACTGCATCCCACTCTTCGCTTTCCAAGTTATCAACAGCGGTCTTGAATTCCTCATCTTCTGAGATCTTCTGGTCGAAGAGGGCCTGCAGCTTGTCTTTGGGGAAGGCGGCGATGCAGTCTCTGACGAAGGAGGCGAGGTCCTTGCCGCTGGTGGAATGACGCTCGATCCTCTTCCTTTCGATGTTTTCTGTAAAGATGAGCAGTTTCTTAGTAAAACAAGAAGGAAATTTCTGCGAAGAAACCATGATAACACCATTGTTTTATTAATAATAACACTTACCGATCAGGTTGTTGATCCAGTCAATGAAGTAGAGGATGTCAATGTTGTCATTTTCCAAGAATTCGATCACCTGTTAATAAAGATATAACAATTAATATGCGGTTAACAGGGAGGAGGTCTACACTCAGCAGCGGGTGGAGGGTGCCAATGATGATGGTGGCCCGATGCTCATTCACATAAACTAGACACATGAGAAAGTTAACAAAGCTCTTGTAGTGGTGTACTCCTGTAATGTAACCCACACATGCACAGAAATTTGTGATCTCAAGTAGATACGTATGACGACGCACGTCTGCTAGTTCGAATACAGCAATCGACAACGAAACTGGTCGGTAGGGTTGCCAACTTTTTTTATATCAAATATAGTATTGTCGAAGACTTTGCCTGTAAAAATATAGTAGATGACGAAAAAATCAAAAAAATATAGTAGGTGTTTCAAAAACATTTTCATTCTTTAGATTCATATTTTTCTGCTACTATGAAACTTTATTAACCGATTTTTATTTTTTAAATCTTATATCTCCTATTTTTATTTTACACTCTAAATAATAAGGTTACAAAATACCATTCATTCAGCTTTTATGAGATTAATACTGGCTCTATTGCGATCATCTTGCCATTTTGTATAGAAATAAAAATATAGTAGTTCCTACTATATTTTTTCTTTAGAAATATTGTATTCAGGCCTCTAATATAACAGGATAGTCTATTATATAGTAGGGTTGACAACCCTACTGGTCGGTCACTTGCCATTTGCTCGCGTCACTCGCGTCATTTTATAATCATCCTAATCTTAGTTACTGCTTATAAACTTTATTATTAAATTCATTGTGTAATACTGAATGAACATCACAATAGAACCTATACCACATCCTAACAAAAGTTCTATACTCCCAAAGTAGGACGTACCAAATCAGCATACCTACTCGAAAAAATATCTTTATGTAACTGCCTTAAACCAGTGATAACGCTAACCACTAACCACTATTCACTTAGCTAGCTGTGGGTCTATTTTCCTATGTAAAAGATCTAAGAACAAGTCATAGGTACTCACAGCTAAGAATTCAGGCAACGATTCCATCTCGTAAACGAGGTCCTTGAAGTTGTTGGTCCTCAAGTATTCCAGAGCTTGCCAGAACTCGTCGTACTCGACGTAATGTTCCATCAGGTGCTGCATCTCATGGCCAGCATCCTCCATGATGATGTCCAGGAAGTCCTCAACATGCTCGTGGAACAACTTCCTGGGCTGAGGAGCCGAGAGGGCGAGCCCCATCAGAGCGAGAACAACTAATGCTTGCTTCATCATTCTGGTATTGTTTCCTGAAATCTGTGATACTGACCAAAAGGTGGCCAGGCTTTATATAGTCAATGATAAGATTAAAATATCCTAGATGTTTCTCAAGTTGTCATGTGAGATAATGCATTTATCTTACGTGTTTTTGTGTTACTTTTATTTGTCATCTGATCTGCATAATGTTTTTAACGTTGCGGCTTGCACTTCTGCAACTAGGCTGAAAAGGTGACCAAATTTGTCAAAAGCTTCAAGCCTGGACACCGATGTATGGCAAGCACTACAAAAAAAAAAAAGAATTTTTGAAGCTCCACCGGCAAGAAAACTCGATAAGATTACAAAAAAAAAAAATAACTCGAAAACTCCAAAAAATCGCGGAACATACATGGGGTATTTTCGAATACCCCTAGACATGAGGAATCAATTTTTTTTTATGACGTGTAATTTTGGTCCACCCTGTATATGTCGCCGCAAAATCGTCTAACTGTAGTAAAGATTATAACATAATCTTATGCGTAACTATTTATTATAATTGTTATTCACCATAAAGTCGTTGATCCTACCCTCTATGTGTCCACTTGAATCACACGAAGTATTGTCAAAAGTGTAGTAGTAAAGTTTTAGAAAGTACCTACCTAATGAAGCTTCTAATTTAACTTTAATTCTGAATAACCTTTGTATTTGTGAATATTATCATTGTTTAATTATAAAATAATTAACTGATAAGCATTTTAGTATTGTTTTATTGAACAAAGTAAGTAATATGATTTTGTATTGATATACGTAGTAGATCCGCCCACTTAGAAAAAGGTCGCGCAAACAATGGCGTGTGCGGGCAATAGAAATAAAAGAAAAGTTGTGTTAGAAAGGACTGAGATTGTAATTGTCGAACAAATAATCTCTGTGACGTAATGTTTTGATTTAAAAGAGTGTCCAGGGAGTTTCTTGCTGATTCTTCTCCTTGAGGAACGTACCTACTTCGTTTGGAATGGGCGAATAGCTCAAACTGAAGGAATGTGTATGTGATAATTCAAAAGTGCCTGTAAATACATAAAATACATACATAATCAGCCTATTAATGTTCCCACTGCTGGGACACATGCCTCCTCTCTGTGAGAGGGAGTGGGCCGTAATCTACCACGCGGGCCCAGTGCGGGTTGGTAGATGTCACATGTCTTCGAATTTTTTGGTGCCAGTTTCCTCACGATGTGTTCCTTCACCGTTTTTGATGCCTATAAATGTTATAATTGAAATAAATGCTTTAAGTTTGAGTTAAGAGTTGTGTATAAAATCCAACTAGGTACTTACCTATACCTACCATCAATAAAAAATTACACCGGAGACTGGTCAGAAACGGCATGGGAAAAATACCCCTCCGTGATATACATATAGTATAATATGGCCAAAACGATGTGCAGGCTAGACCAGTCAGCAGAGATGTAATTTTATTTTACCATGTGTTTTGTTATTCTTAGTCTGGCATAGACTTTGACAATGATACAGAAATACAATTTCGAAGAATTCAAAATATAAGTAGGTATCTGATCTTTTATCCATACTTCCATACTTCCTTACATATTATAAAACAAAGTCGCCCGCCGCGTCTGTCTGTCTGTCTGTCTGTCTGTCTGTCTGTCTGAACGCGATAAACTCAAAAACTGCCGAACGGATTTTCAAACGGTTTTCACCATTAGACGGAGTGATTCATGTGGAAGGTTTTAGTGTATAATTCATTAAGGTTTTGTGTAAATTGGCTGAAATATGACGATTATTGTTGAAGATGTCGGAAAAAATCATGCCGACTGGGAGCTTTACTGGCGTGCGCTGCGTAAGTCGTGAGAGATAAATCAAATTTATCTTCTAGAGTATTGTATATCTTAAAAATTGCAACAAAAAAGTCCGCGATGGCATATGTCTATCTTTTAAGGGTGACCCACAATAACCATTTTTATCTTTCAAAATTGTATAAAATTCTCATTGTTATTTCCGAAGCTATTTTGACCGGTATCTTATTAATCCTTATCCAATTAAATAGGTTATTTAAATTGGGCATTCAATTTCGATTAAAATATGCCTTTACATCACATCATTTAAATGAATAGTTTAAGAGATATCACAGTTTCAAAATTACGCGTAACAAAATAATTATGGTTGACCACGCGGGCGCTGTAGTAGCCTACCACTGCGTCCGCTGAAAGTTAGTCAATGATCTTTTCCTTGGCTATTAGGTATGTATTCCCGGTAGAACGTTCCCGTGGGATATTTTGCGACATCCACGCGGGCGAAGCCGCGGGTAAAAGCTAGTATATTATAAATTCGAAAGTAACTGTGTCTGTCTATCTGTATGTTACCTTTTCACGGCTAAACCACTGACCGGATTTCGATAAAATTTGGCAAGGAGTTAGATGGCATCCTGGAGAAGGACATAGAGTATTCTGAATCCCGAGAATACGACCCTTTGGGATATTTTCCGACCTATACGCGGGCGAAGCCGCGGGCAAAAGCTAATCTTAAATAACAAGAAGGCAAGGAGATAGCTCAAACTTTAACGACATTTTACATCTTCTAAAACAAGTTACAGACATAACAGGATAAGACAGGATTGACTGAGTAAAGTGAGTATAATGTACAACCCCCGCTAGTCATCTTTGGAAATCCTATCCTACTATATTATAAATGTGAAAGTTTGTATGTTTGTGAGTTTGGATGTTTGTTTTGTTACTCAATCACGCAAAAACGGCTGAATGGATTTGCATTAAACTTAGCACACAGATAGTTTATAACCTGGGTTAACACATAGGATAATTTCCTACATCCACGCGGGCGAAGCCGCTGGCAAATGCTAGTACATGAATACTATATCCGTAATGTTAAGTCTATATTAATCCGTTTCAATATCTTTGAAAATATTAATACATTCGCCTCCCACGCACGGGTGCAGTGACATGAAAATGCTCCGCTCACCTATTTCGTATTTTCCATCAATATTTCAGAATTTAATTTTAGATACCTCTCGAATACTTCGCATTCCTACTCGCAACGGATTACGTCACGAACGAATGTTATAATGTATTAATGTGGGTCGCTGTCATTTTGTGCACTACTTTTAATTTATTTACCTACCTTCCAATATACTTATCTATACTTACGCTCGAAAGAAACATCATGCCTACTTAGTTTGTGCATCATTCCCAGTACTACTTCTTTAGTCCTTATATTACCAATCTGTGCGTCATTCCAAGCTATTCTGTAGATTCTCCTGTGTGCAAATCCTTGATCAGCGATAAAAATGAGTGCTAAGAAAAATGGAATTTCTCAATCGACGACGTCGCGATCAGAGCAAGGCAATGACAGCTCATTTGGCTTCATCGACGATTATTCTCATCTACGAATGTCATATTACCAACAGCGAGGTGCAATCTCTGACATGTTCCGTGAAACATTTGAAGATACGTCCACCGAAGAGACTTTCGACACGGCGGTGACAGACTTGAGTAAGACCTCCACTGTCGACGAGCGACAGAAACGGCGAGATTATTACGTTTCTAAAATCCCAGATCTGCCACATCCGTCATACGTCGCAGCGTCCATAATCTCGTCAGCTTCCCACAAGATGGGGACCATTCGCTTCAGATATAATGATAGAATCGAACAAGGTAGCAAAGTTCCCGATTCACGGAATGATTTGGAATTTGATCCTCAACGTAGATCGACGCTGAAACCCGATCAATTTCCTATAACTAGACGATTTATGTGATAGTTTTGAAAATTATTTTGATGTTGAACGTCGCATGTGATCTTAACTTTAACTTTGTATAATGCATGTGTAATTTCAGTGATATGTGAGTAATAAACAGTGCAAATTTTAATATCGATAATAATACATTACAAAAAAAAAAATCGTTGTCCATTTTTCATTTTCCTTGCCAAATATACCTGGCCAAGTACCTTTTCAGCCAAAATAAACTAAAAGAGAAATAATAGTGTCGTAAATCGATTCATTACAAGTTTATAGACACTCATGGTGCCCATAAAACCGGATAACTACAAGAAGTACTGATGCGCCATCAGATGCTGCAGAAAAAAACATAATAAAACATATAATTACTGTCGCGTCTGATTTCCCCCGGGCTGCCTCGAACCAGTGCTGCCTATAATGGACTCCCTGCATAACTATTGTTACTTCGATTTTATACACGTAGGTATTTATTAGAAAGGAATTGTTGGTTTCTGCTTTGTGATAGATTAGAATAGCGATTGTGGAATGAAAGACAAAGATGGTCAGTCTCTTTTTACCCAACTACGCCGAAGCAAAAAGGAGGGTTATGATTTTGACCGGTATGTATGTAAGTTCATCTGTTCCCTCATATCTTCTAAACTGCTCATCGTAATTTGACAGATGAGGTATCGTTGGAAGCGGCTTGGTCGTCCGCTGGTTGTAGGCTATGTGACGTCACATAAATTTATCAGGTTTTGGTGTCTTGTTTATACCCTTTTTTAGTTGACTTTTTTGTTGTAGTTGGGTTTTAGTTTTTATATCCTTTATTTTACCTATTTATTTGGGATGAGTTATGTGTCTTTATGAATTACATTAAAAAGCAGAAGGTTGATAAATAACATAAAGCTCGATCTATCCATTTTACTCACATTCTAATTCTCAATAAACTGTTTATTAACGGAATGCCAAAACTTGCTACCGTGCTTACTTGCTTGCTTGCTTGTTGCTTGCATTGTGTGGTTTATTGTTAATTTTAATTATTTGAAATATTTGTACCCTGGAAATAGCAGAATATTATGGACATCACATTATGTGTAACACCTATGTAACAACAATATTCTAACAAATAAATGTAATAATTAATGCATAATTACTTTGCTAATTAAAGAAGCTGATTTTTAATTCATCAGTTTATTCAGATATTGCAGGTCTCCGCTTACATCAAAGAAAATGATCTGCTTTTAAAAGTACTTTCGTCACTACCTCACCCACACCTATATAATACCTACTTAAAAAGATCTTAAACAAATCACAGCTCTCCAACCTGTCCAACACTACCCCATGGAGACCGCTTACGATCATGAGAAAGTCTGCAAAAATAATGGAATCCTAAAATTTCCTCCACCGGGGACACTATTTATAAGGTTTTAAGTTAAAACAAACTGTCAAACAAGTAGCCCGGGGGACGCGAACTTTCGAATGGTGTTAAACTTTCTGAATGTTGTCTTTATTCCGTATTTTTATTTTTATCTACTATGGAACGGGATGTGGTGTTTTTAGATACTTGTGCAGGAAGGTTTTTCTTTTTAAAACCCCTGGATTTTGAATGGCTTTTCGAAATCTGTTGCCAAATCTTATGTCTTGTTAACTGTTGAATTTGGCTTTTGTGGACATCTCATTTCAACTCAACCTGCGTCCTAACTAAAAGCGACTGTCGCGCGAGCACGTGATCATCGCGCTCGCATAAATGAATAAAGGCTCGTGCAGAACAGCGCGACGCGACTTGAACAATACAATTTCAAAATGTATATTTTTGCGCATTGTGCGCACGGAGAGGCTACGCACGTGTGTCTAGCTTCGCTTTGCAAGAAAATGTAGGTGATAACGTCCACGGCAACTGCACCCACGAACAAGTTACGCACGAATACAAGATAAATGACGTCATTGGCACGCGTGCCAAATATGGCGCCTACTCAGGTCAACGCCATGCACGCGGTACACAGAAGCGTGCGTCTGGCATAGCTTCACTGCAGGAGGTGGGACGTGGTGACATAGTCGTGGGTTAATATTCGTGTGCTGCAGTGGAAACGCGGACCCACGTTATCAAACAAACGAACCCACGCAGCTAAAATGCGCCGCGTGCCCGTGTACTGCGTGCGCCGCGGTGGGACAGCGCCTTAACAATAACCGGTTTCACGTCGCGCTTTTCTGCACGAAGCTTTAAGACGAATACTCGCGCGACAATCACTTTCGGTTAGGACACAGGGTCATATTATATACCTACCTAAGTGGGGAAACAGGCTGACGGTGCTACTGATATTACTACTCGACCAGGTTAATCAGACAACTGTCAACCGTTACGTTGAACGGTACAGACGCCAGCACATCAACCTACTGCAATCTGTCAAATTTTCCCAATTAACATTGAACCTTATCCTTTAGCGATAAAGTAGAAAATCTATTAAATAAATTTGACAGATTGTAGTGACTTGATGTGCTGGCGTCTGTACTAAGACGAACGCCAGATTTACATTTCCTAGAAGACCGGTGGCCACCATATAACGTCTGAATCTGCAATTTATGTACGGCATGACATCACTGAAACGTTATTTATGAAAGTAAGTTAGTGTTATTTTCTAGAGAGCGTTTTTGACACCTAAAGGCGGAGATTGACTTGTAGCATTAGTTTGTTATGTATCTGTTATAATAATAAATAAGAATAAAAACTTTGTTGACATAAAAATATTACAATCATACATGTGAAGCCCCTGACTCCTGTGCTAGGCGAACCGTTACAGGAATCAGTGTCCTCCGCCTTACATCAATAGGTACACATTAAATTTTAATAATTTTTTATATAATAAAATACAAATATTAAGTAGCTCGAGTGGGTATTGAAACAGTAAAACTGAACAATAAAAAGAAACAAAGCGAGCGTGTGTTTGTATACGCGTCTTTTATGGTACTGAAATAATTAACTTTTCTGTGTCGTCATAATTTAAGGACTGAATCCAGGGTGTTAAAATTCGTAATGTATCATTCGCGGCGAGCTTGGTCGAACCTCGTGTGTATGAGCACTTCACTTAGCGACCCGTCTGTTGGCGGATGGCTGCATGCATTCTCTCAATAGTCTAATTGTCTTGATCTGATAGGTTTAGGTTTAAATAATCTTTATTTATTTCATAAGAACATGATACAGTTCACTTATATGAAATGTAACTTTTAACAAAATTTATTAATTGCCGTCTAATGACGGAGCATGCGGATGTAGAATAAGTAAAACTATAATAACAACTTATAGTGAGCTGTATATCCTCTACCAACCATAAAATCAGCTGCTTAATGTAATATGTAATGGAAAAACTTTCTTACATGTTTCTTCCTAAACGATGATGCATCAGATTGACTCATCATACCTTATAGACGTGACTGATTATATTGATATGATAACATCCTTTAATCTTGAGTTTCCGTTGGACCATTGACAACGATAACAGTAATCTCATCTTATATTCTTTGGTAGCTATGAGTGAAAACCTTGAACTTAAATAAAAAATCAAGTTCATGTTGGATAGAATATAAAATATGGTTCGGCGATTAGAAAATTCAAGAAAATAATTTTGCCTGAAACATTATGGAACTGCTGATGATCAGGGCCCTATATCACAAATATAACAAAAAAAAATCGGTCAGTCTTTGTGGACTGCCGATAGAAGTGAAAACTAAGTAACTTTTAGATTCTCGTGTAAAAAGAAGTTTTCACTTCAAAATTAGAAATAATTGCGTAAAACATAAATTACTAATATATGTACCTAGTAGGACTAATATATGAGTTACAATTTTCAAACTACAATTCTTTCGTATTTTTAAAAGCGTAACACAAAGCATGAGGGCTATGTAAGTATAAATTGTAGACTGTCACTACAGTTTACATATTTGTAAGGCTGAGGTTTTTGGTTTGGACTGGAAGCCGACCCGAACATAGTTGTGAAAAGGCTAGGCAGATTGATTGTAAATTGTACATATACTTACATTTTAACTTAGGTAGGTACCTACTTCAAAAAAGGAAGAAGCTAATTCTATTCTATAAACTAAATGGGCTTTGCTATTTTTATGTGCCAATTTATGTAGATGGAATAAACAAATGCTTGATATTTTTAACGGACTTCAAAAAGGAGGAGTTTTTTTTTTGTTTGTGTGTTACGCGATTTCTCCGTCAATTGTAAACCGATTTTGTAAATTGATTTTTTGTTTGAAAGGGTATGCTCCCGAGGTGGTCTCATACAAATTTTATTAACTTTACTTGGATAGTTTTTGAGTTAGCTTCAATAATACGTATGTTTCCTACTTAGTTTATATGGATAATATGATGATAACTTCCAATAACTATTATTTACATAGCAGGTTAGTGGTAGGTATTCGAATTTGTGTGGGGTAGGTACACAACTAAAAAGTGCAAAATAAAAACTTTTTACAAAAAAAAAAAGAACAACTTACTTATTTTTGACTTTGTAGTGTCTTTTTTGGAAGTCGGTTGTTCTTTTTTTTGTAAAAAGTTTTAATTTTCTTTACTTTCATAAATATGTGAAACATGACATGACTCACGACTTTTTTTTGGTATCTATACGTTATAGCTACCAACTTATAAGTACTTATTGCAGAGATCATACATAACAGACAGGTACCAGATTACAAGTTAAGACATCCAAAGAAAGGTAAAGAGCATTATCCTTCCTCACTAATTAACATTAAACGCTTACAAAGCACACGAACATAAAAACCAATTTAATCTCGTTCCCAATTACTGCAAATTATTCGCAAGAACAGGAATTTAAACACGTATGATGAGACTTGATGCCTTCATGTTGTTGTACTACATAATTGGTTACTGGTTATCCGTAAAATGTTGTGTAATACATACACAACCTCAAACCGAAAAATAAGGAAAGAATGATGCCCGTTTCACTAACATTAGGCACACTGTGGGATTACCAACTTTCAGCGTTAAAAGTCGCACTTTGAAACTCCAACAGCGCGTTAGGTTTTTGCCTAGTTTTAATGAAAATAGGCAGTAAACCGTAAACAAAACAGTCAAGAAAAGAAGAGCTTGCCCGGTTTTCAAACACATACACGCATTATTAATAAGTACAGATATGTTCGAAGCTTTCCTTATAAAATCTCTCAGTGAGTGTCGCTTACGCCCCTTGAGGTTGAGCCTCGAGGCTCAAAGTACTAATTTTACAAACCCATCAAAATGGTATTTAGGTAAAGTTAGGTTAGGTTTTTTTTTTTTAACATAATGGCGTAATACATGTATGTACGACCAGACAGTCATAAGATCAGGATTTTATACCCCGAATGGGTAGAGATTGAGGTGTGTTGCAGCACCCTCATTTTAAACCTGGCACACAGGCGAGTCTGATGCCATCAACTGGGCAAAAACCCAGCCTTTCTTTTCCAAAATATAACTAGGGAACTTTCGACAACCTTCTAAGACGTCTGGAAGATGAATAATATCACGACAGCATCCCTACGTCTGATCACGGATCAACCAAATTAACTATTGATTACATAAGAAGAGTGCAACGTTTAGGAGACTATAAACTATTACAGTCAGCAAAAGAGTCACGAAAACAGACGTTTAAAAAAAAAACCTTAGATACTTGAGACACCCACTGAAAAGATTTACTTAAAAATGTTCTCAACTAAGTTTTTAGACCTTTGTATCTTGCATATGCGTATGAAGTTTCGTTAAAATCGGTTCAGTCATTTCGAAAAACAAGGGCTTGAAAGTTTGTATGAAATGCCGTACGATGTAAACCCTCTTAAGGGTCCGGCGAACACGGCTCGCAACTGCAAGTCGAGATGGGTGGAAAATGCGTTTGGAATATTGTGTTCCGTAATACCAAAAATTATGAATGAAAACTTAATATTCTTTCATAATTGTTTCTATACTTTGTTACTTGATAATATAAGCTATGCTCCTGCCGACACTATATTCCAAATATTGTTGTTTATAATACAGAAAAAACAGTATGAAAACATGTAATTTAGCTGTAAAAATTCAATTTGCTTAAACTTCATTTTAGGTAAGATTTTGGAAAAAATAAAAGATGTACAAGATATACATACTGTCTAAATCCAAATATTAACATAATATGATGGAAATATGCTCAAATTGCAAATGATTTAGGTATTACGTTTGTATGGACAATTCAACGGTCGCCGCCGCCGCCGTCTTAAAATAAATAGTTAAACATATAACCCACACTATTGTCCACGGATTAATCAAATAAGTGAAAAACGGAAGCTGTCGTTAAGAATATTGTTCTAAGTTATTTGAATTAAAGTCTAATTTGAAGTTAAGAACAGCGAAATATTTGACAGCTATTTACGACGTTCTCGCACGAAAACGAAGATCGCGACACCGGTAGAACAATTTCCGTGAAGTTTTCATAGAAATAGTTTCAGTCGCGTCGCACCTTTCCGCGGGAACCTTTAAGCAGCCTAGTTGCAACTTAGCTGCCGGTCTGCTTCTCTCCGTTGCTATTAGTACCTACTACAACGTTATTAGCATTTAGATGGTGTACGTTTAGCAAGACGCAATCAATTAACACCCTCAGATTTAGCAATGCTAATTGAAGAGCGCTTCTTATTTTATGCTGACAGGTGAAGTGAATGTAATGGGGAAGGTAAGTAAGGGACATGGAAATGTAGGTCAATAAGCAGATTCGAAGATGTTTGAAGTACAAAGAGACGTTCTTAGAGAAGAACTGACGGACGTAAACAAGAAAAATTCGAATTTTAGCGTCCTTCCTTCCAGACCTTCTAGAAGGCGTAAGAAAAGACGCTTAACATGAAACATGTAAGTACCTACCTAATTAAGATTTTAACAATCTATAAAGAAAACGTGGCATCATGGCATCAGTGAAAATTATTTGAGCTTTAAAGTCGCGCTAGTCTGCACGAGCCTTTATCATTGATTATCTCGATGTTCATAGTAAATCCATTTTTTCTAGTTACTATTTCAACTATTCGAACAGGTTAGTATCTACCTACACAGATATTACCGAGGTGAGTAAATATTTCATAAACCACGCGTATATTGAAAACGGCAGACGTGTAAAATTTATAATCGCAGCTATCTCTGTGGAAAAATTTAATATTCTCCCGTTCTAGATGGATCCCATATGCATCGGGATCCAATATCGCGAGTCGGTAGCTAATGCGGCTCAGCTGTAAACAGATTACAGGGCGGGACTCTAAAATACGCCAAGTATCCGATATCAAGCACAACTTGAGCCGACAAGTACTCGAATCCTTGCTTTTGATCTTTATTTTGTGTTAAAAAGGTGAAGTGCGTAGGTACCTACCGCGCGACCGTATCAAGTTCACGATGGACCTTTGTTGTTGTTTACTTTTGTTTACCTATCATTTTGAGGAAATTGTTTTACTAAACATGTTATAACCTTCCGTATCGTATGTCTTTACGGCTTATTGAAATTGAACCGATTATTTTGGCTGTTAATCCAATATCAATAGTTTGACATCTACTAAATTATTATAGTAGATGTAAAACTATTGATAATTTGGAATCCACTAAATCTACGCTTTTATTTAAAGTCATGATTAAGAATCTCTGCAAGGAATACAATCCTGGTGGACTACCAGAAGTGTTAAATGTCTATTTAACCGCCGCACAAAGACAAAGAGCGAATTAATCTCCACCGTGCGGCAGTCATTAGGCGCTCACCTTTCACTGGAGACAATAGAATTACCATAAGAGCGCGAAAATAGCAGCGGTTCATCCAATTAGTTCACAGGTAGGCACTCGAGAATCGTCGACTCGTCGAACTACCCCCTAAACCTAATTAGGTAATTGAAATCATTGGGCGATGCGTTGTGAGCGCAGAGCGGCAACAGCGCACGCTGCATCACCAATTAGCTCGCTCAGAGATCGCTCGCTGGATGCAGCGTTTGCACGTAAGCCCCTATTTCCGAGTGACGGAACGCTCAACATGTGAGTTGAGTCGATCGTCTAATTTACCAAATGTTAGGTACTCTGAGCGTCGTATTCCGTAACGTCAATGTACGTGGTGTAGACATGCGTCAAATACGTCAAAACGAATCTAAAATTCAGTTTTTTTTTTCGATTTCAGTCAGAAATCGAATCGTATCTATAATCCGAACTAGACAAACCGATTTCACAAAACCACGGCAAGAGTAGATTTGCGTTAACAAGTATTTGTTTATGTTTGGATATAGTCTTTTTTTAGATCGATGCACTTACAACCGAATAATATAACTAAAGACGATCGAAAATGTTCGCCGGAGGCGTAACGATTTTTTTAATCGGATATCCGATTTCAGGCGTTTTTGGATTTTTACGCAAACGGATAAATAAATTGTATAAATTTATCCGTTTGCGTAAAAATTCAAAAACGCCTTGGATGTCTAATTTATTTAATTAATCGTGTTAATTTTTTCGCCGTTTAATGTGGTGTTATATATATAGCGGCATTCTATGCCTTGGTTTCTTCTAAAATCAATACACGTGTTTGCAGACTTACCTATTTTCTTTATTAAAATCAAAATATTAATTGGCTTTTTCTGACTCCTAAGTCACAGGATCACCTAGTTTAGGAGTCAGGGTTTACCTTATTAAATCTGTATGATCTTTAGTTAACCAAGTTATGTATCCTAGTTATAAGCAATGTATCAATAAAGATTTTTATGATTATTTCTATCACTTCACTGTTCTTCTTGGAACAATAGGTTTGCTGCCACAAATTTTTAGGGAAACACACAGGAATTCGTAATTATTAGGTGATATCTGAAAACCCCAGCTGGAGAACTTTTACGTCATTGTTGCGACTCTTAGAACCAACTAGAACATAACAAGACCCATATCACACATGCAAAACAATTTATAGTAGATTATTCACTAAGTGGATAAAGCAGCACTTTCTTAGGTCACGGGCGCTTCTAGGGCTCGAGGAAGCGATGGAGTTAAAACTGGATTCCTGAAGCAAGCTCGTCCAAGACGGATACCTACACCTTTATCCACAAGGAGAATACTCTACTATTCGCACTCTACTACGAGGTTAAAAAAACAAATTAATTTTCGAGTTAGTAGCAAGTACTTATATGACACTTTAAAGATGTGCAGTTTTTTACACTAAGTACTTATTTTAGGTATCGAATTTCCTACAATTTCATCAAAAACACAATAAATAATATCGTAATTATGACGACCAAATCCAATATTCTAACGGGTCGACGGTGAGTAAAATCTATGAAGTGAGAACTATTTGGTCGAGCTTGGTCGAGCTGTACTTTAACGTTTCACGAGATTTTTGGTTAAGGTTCCAAATTCAAATCACATTCAGATGCCTGACTAGATTTAGGACAGGTTTGCATGACATATATATGTGCCCAATTTGACATTTTCAAGCAGGTGGTGGAAAAATAATCTATCTATTGATTGATTGAGAAATATCTGTAGGATAAAGATATGCAGCTACTATGTAGATTTAAATATTGCGATTGAGTCACTAGAGTAGGTGACTCAGTGGCAATGTTTAAATCCACATAGTAGCTGGATATCTTATCCATATGATTCGCAACCGTCAATAGGCTATTATCAGATGACTAAGTACCGATATATCTAAACATGAACTTATGAATAAACATAAATAAGGAAAAACCGGTGAAAAGTTTGTCTTGTCGCGAAAATGGTTTATATTATATACCCACCTACGTTCATCATAATGTCCTGAATCAATCAAAGGATAAACTGGAAGGACAACTTTCTTTTTTTCTAGTATGGCCAAAGTTTAAAAAAAAAATCGGATTGTCTTTGGGGGCTGCCGATAGAAGTAAAAACTAAGTAACTTTTTGATTCTCTCGTTGATGTCTTTCGTTCGAGCGCTAGGCGACGATGACGCGAGCTCCATGATTTTTGTTCACACAAAAAGTGCTCCGCGTTGATGTCTTTCGTTCGAGCGTTAGGTGACGATGACGCGAGTTCCATAATTTTTGTTCACCCAAAAAGTGCTCAACGCGCCTAAAGAAGTTTTTACTTCAAAAAAACTATCACCGATCAATTTGACCTTTGATCGATCCAGGTAGATTATGATGAACGTAGGTGAAAGTTTAGGTACTTATCAGTCTTAGTTGTTAGAGGAGCTCGTGGCTAAGCAATAAGAAAGAAAGAAGAAAAAGAAAGAAAATACATTTATTTAGCACAGACTTAAAGACACACAGCACAACATAATTATAATACATAAAAAAAAAAAAACAGGAATGTGTGCCTCACGGCTGCGCCAAATAGGCCCAGTTCAGCAAAAATGCCAGACAACTAGTTCCTGACGCTGGTTTTCAACTGGACCTGGCGTGTGAGGTGACGGATACAAATCAGTTTTATACTACAGTGTGTGTGTATGTATACTTAGATAAAATAAATTGTGTAAGATAATAATAATAATTACAAATACCTAATTCGATTAATACAGCAAATATGTGTATGTATCTATACTGGTGATACACTATTTATTACACTTATTTTATTAATTATTTATATACATTTGGAAAGTATTTACACCATTTAAACTATATATATGCAACTAACTATGTAATTAAATTATGTACAGGTATGTAAAGGAAAAAATTAAAATATATAGAGAAGGGCTCATTGGGCATCAAAAAATTCGTCCGCATCGCTGTCAGCGGGGAAAGTGCCCAAAAGGCTGGCAGCATTGCCACGTTGAATGGCAATGCTGATTCTTTGGCCTAAGAATTGGCCAGCCCTGTGGTCACGTGTAGAGTCGACCAACCGCTTGGCGATGTCCCGAAATACTCGGTGAGCACTCGGACCCCACGGCCCTAGTGTTTCAACCCCAAACGGCTCAAATATATAGCTACCAGTAAGGTTGTTATATTTGCGCCGCTTGAGGTTTTCTGCACCTGCAGCAGCCGCCCCGGCACAGCCCGCCGTGCTAGGAAGATGGGATGGCGCAAGGGTGTCGACACAGGTTGCATCCCACACCAAAGGCCTACCCAACTTCCAAGGCATTATGGTCATACCGTCTGGCCTCTTCCCATCGTCGCGCGCCAAGCCATTGGGTTCTAAAACGGCTGGCACCCCGGCGGTGACAAGAGCCCGACGGATGATGTCATTAATGCTTGCGTGCCGTGCCAAACGACCGGCGCTCTTGCTGCAGGAAAGGCCATGGTGCGCGAGGCGGTCGACTGCTTCACCGCACTGACAGCGATGTGGAGCCACGCAAGGAGCGCCCAAACGAAGACTTGTAGCGAGCCGGAAAGTGGTGTCACCTAGCATAGTGCCTATGTTGGGTGACGGTAGCGCCTGAAGCCAGAGGCCCGACTCCCATTCTCCCACAGCCAGTAAGCGGGCACGCTCAGCAGTATTGGTGGACGTATTTATAAGGTTATTCCGTACCAACCTGCAGAGCGGCTCGTCCCACTGTCTCTGGGAAGACGGGTTATCGGGCTGCTCCGTATCCGGACAAGCCGCTTTCCAGGCGTTCAACGCATCAGTCAAACACGGCACTTCAGAGTCAACCTGAGAAGCAGTTAATATTTTTCTGGTCAACTCTTCGGTGCTGTGGACCGAGGAAAGGAACGCCGGTAAGCTTACACTAGAAATTTTGCGGACGCCGAGCCCACCAAAGCGAATGGGTAGAGTGGCTTGCAGCCACGCGCGGTCGTCCAATGCCACATTTATAATTGATGTAAGGGTACTTTGAATGATTTTATCAATTTTATCTAAAAGGTGTGGTTTCTTCCATAAAGAGGATGAGCGGAGGAAATACATAAAATTTGGACCGAAACAGCAGTATCTGATGAGAGTGAAAGCTGAATGTAGGTTAATTTTAGACAGTCTATCTGAAATATCGTCGAAATGTTTAATTTTTTCGTCAACAAAAGATGAGAAACTATCTTCTAAAATAGGAGAACCTAGGAGGTGCAGTGAACTTTTTTCCAAAACTTTGATATTTGGTGTTATTGAATTGAACTTTTGTATGGTCGATTGTCTGTCGGTATTGTCACAAAGAAAAATTTCGCATTTGGAGGAGTTGAGGTCAAGGCCGATAGATTGGAACTGTTGCTTTAGGAATTTTAGATCTTTTAGAACAGTATCTACGTCACCTCCTAGAGTCCCATCATCCAAATACCACACATTAAATTTTGAATTTAGTTGTTGTATTATGGGGTGAATAGCTAAACTGAAAATGACTGGCCCGAGAGGATCACCTTGTTGGCATCCAACTGCAGATTCCAAAACGTTTTCTCTATATAGTAATTTTGAAGGGTGCCTGTAACACTGCCACAAAAAACCAAAAATTTCCGGTAACTCTTTTTTTGCTTCAGCCAACAAAGTGTCCCTGTTAACGGAGTTGAAGGCATTTTTAACGTCAACCTTGAGGATGACCTCACCTTTACCGGAGTTTAAAAAGCTGGAAAGGGCATGTACGGCAGCCTCGCAGCCCCCTTTGGAACCAAAGCCAAGTTGTAGGGGCTGGAACTTGTTTTTTAAAATGTCGCCGTACAGTTTGCAGCATATTTTGGCTGCCGTACGCCTGTAGGTACACCCAACGGCAATGGGACGAATGCCGCCGTCCTTCTTGCGTAGGGCACATAAATTGGCCCCGTACAGGACATCGACGACGGCATCATTCACACCGCCGTTGAGCATCAGGTTAATTAGGGCAGCAAGCTCCTTCAAAAGTGACTCACCAGCTTCCCCGGCGCCTGAACTCAATAAATCTTTTAAATGCTGAGGCGTCAGGCCGTCGAGGCCGCCGGCGGAACCACTTCGGAAGGAGCTCACTGCAGTAATCAGCTGGGGGGCAGTAACAAGAAGGGGTGTTGAATCCGGATCAGGAGGGAGAGGGGGGTCGGGGAAGGTGAGATCATCCGCAGGCGCTGGATGTTTACTCTCCAGAGCTGTGAGGGTTTCTGGAGAGTAGGGTGCCACCACATCGCTACTGAACAGTAGCCTGGCTGCTCCACTGATGTCACCTTCACTTAATTTGGATTCTACATGTGAGCATAAGCCTCTTCGCGAAGGGTTATTGGAAACAGGTAATTTTGGATCTAAAATAAGGGTCAAATTATTGCAGTTATCTTTAATTTGATTTGTCAAAGTTTTTTTTGTTGCCAATTTTTTTTGGACATGTAGAATCCTATAAGGGAAGGTGAGTAATTGCTCCCAGGCACTTTGTGAGTTCTCCTGGGTCGCAAGACGGAGACATTGCGCCAAATTCAGCGCAACACATCGTCTCGCGCCCCGGGGAACTCTCTTTAATACGGGGGTGGAATTTTTGAATTTTGCCAGCGTTTTCCACAAATTTTGATCTGGACTTGTTGATGTTGGGGATGGGGTTGGGGGGCACCAGGGTACACTATGTGGTTTGTGAACCTTGCCATAGTGTATCCGAAGCCCCCGTTCACCTTTAAAGAAGCGCGGCTGGGAGCAGTGGGGACATCTCACCAGGACATCGAGCGATGTGGCAGGTTGACTGGCGCTTATACTTAAATACTTAAGAAAGACCAGTGTAACAATAATTAATACAATATCTAATATTTAAAGTTGCAAAACAACAAAACAAATCAACCTGATAAATAAATAAATGAGACGGACGCATGATATAATGTAAAACTAACGAAACGAACACAATAAAAAAGCCTGCTTTGAAACGTTGCCAGACTTCCACGTTCCAACAAACAGCCGCACGGGTCTATCCAACAGGTTAAACTACGTTTGCCGGGGTTGGTCCGAGGATGGGTGACTATCTTCACATACCGAGACTCCTGCGTGCCTCGGAAAGCACGTTAAGCCGTTGATCCCGGCTGTCATTCGTGAATCTTTGACAGTCGTTAGGAGTCGTCAAAATCCCGAAAGCCTGACAACCATTACTAAGGGGTATCGTATTACCCAATTACTGAGTAGTGGAGGCCAGATAGGCAGTCGCTTCATGTAAAATACTGGTATTCAGCTGCATCCGGTTAGACTGGAAGTCGACCCCATCATAGTTGGGAAAAGGCTAGGTAGATTGATAGTCTTAGTTGTTATAAGCAGATAGGCAGACATTGGTAGATCTTCTTCAAGAAATCCATTAGTTTTCATTTTTCTGCCACCCACGGGCTCGCCTAAAAGCAGACAGAATCGTATGTTTCAGTAGAATCTAATAAATTAAAAATCCTACACGTCATTAATTGTCATCCCATTGACTACCTACTACTAAATACCAAAGTATTTGAGGGCATCTCCCATGCGAGTTGCAGTATTGAAGATCGGAGAGGTCCATGCACTAAATCATTTCACCATTTCCCAGTTCAACTAAAACCGTTATATAATATCTGAATGTATTGCAGGAGTATTTCAACAGGCCCCAGTAAATTGAGGAACACAATACTGAGAATTGAGTTGAACGGTTATATTTCAAGGAAACGGTAACGTTACTAACTCACTAACGAACAGTAACGTTCCCTTGCCGATGGATGAACGAAACTGTCGTAAAACATACCTACATTTTGTACAGTATGACTGGATAAACGAGGGACGATATAACTTCGTCCATAATTTCACAAACAAAACCTTTAGTTTCCCCAAAAAGGTCACCAAATCGTAGCCAGAATACGGATGCTAAGAAATCTACACCGGGCTCATGAACAGCCCGATAGAAGCGTCCGTGAAGCTCCTTGCTTTGCCATACCTCCTCATCGGTAGTAAGTACTACAGGTTTACGCCAGTTCTCTTTAGCCATGGAGACCGGGGCAAGCCCCTTGTTCACTGCGACCACATCACTGTTATGAACAGTCTTCGGACGAAGTTCTAACAGAACCGACTTCGGCTTTTGAACATATTCCCTGAGGCTGCGCACCTCGCGGTTGTGGAAGGTCTTCGCATTTTAAAAGCCTCGACCCCGAACTTCCGTGGGATGTACTCTTGTACAGTCTCATCACCGATGATTATGGGTGATGCATCCGGTTTGCAGTCAGCAGTGTACGGACCCTCTTATCAGGGAGTTCGGTCCGAGTCCATTTGAGTACCTATGCTGAAAGAGCACTTACATAAAAAAAGCATGACCCAATCAAGGACATGATAGTTGTGTAAAGAAACGAAAATAAATCACAAAAAATACAATGGAATATCTAACAGGAATATCCAAGATTCGAAGTGATGCCTTTAGTTCCATGACGACTGCACGAGGTTACTGACTTTTAACAGTTTAAATTATACCGGGTTATTTGTAAAACACCAGCAACCTCTTAAGGGGTCATTATACTCATAATTATGAACAACTTTTACTATGGGACCAAAGTTGAAATCGTGAAAGAAAAATCAGCTGATCCCTACATTTATGTTCTCATATCGTGTCAAAATGTAGGGAACAGCAGATTTTTTTTTCGCGATTTCATGTTTGGTCCCATAGTAAAAGTTGTTCATAATGATGAGTATAATGATCCCTTAAGAGGTTGCTGGTGTTTTACAAATAACCCTGTATAGAGTTTTTATATTATGGCGACGATAACCGACTTTTCTGGAGAGACCTACCCTCAGGATAAGTCTGGATAAGCAAACACCGTCCTTGAACGCGCGTCGGCACAGAAGATACACTTATATGTTCCTTCAATATTTCCCTTGTTTAACCAGTTAGCCTGACTATAATAATGCCCCTAATATATTCAACGTAGGTAGATGAGCAAATCAAACGTTTATTAGTATAACAAACTAGTTTATGTAATCAAATATGCAAGTGGATTGGATTCCGGTAATTAAGTATTTGTAATGTAGTACCTATTTGACTGGTATCTATAATTATTTACTGCCTTGTTGGTGTAGCGGTCGCAAGCCCTACTGCTGAGTATGAGGTCTTGGGTTCGATTCCCAGGTCGGGCAAATGAAATGAAATGAAATTGTTTATTCTGTAAATAGGATATCGGAATCACTTTTACACGTCAATTTAAAAAAAATGTTTAAAATAAGCTAGATGAGGTCGGCGTTTCCTAACTGACTACTCTGAGAAGAAAGGCCGAAACAAACTCAGAGGTCACGGTCTCTTTTAAAGTCCAGACATAATCTTGGTCAAGCCATATGAGAACCATGTAGATTAGTGTCTGAAATGGTCTTTTGAGGAAAGAACCACACAGATTTGAGTGGACCTGTCAGTGGCGTATTTTAAGATTCAGCGCCCTGGGCCTGTAATGTTTGCCGCCCCATAAATTAACGAAAAAAGCAAAAAGTTTTAATATTCTGATTTAACCTCAGTGTGTGTCCATTGAAGGATTTTTCATGAAATCATGACATTTGAGAACAAATAATAAGAGTAAGTCTGTAAATACATATTTGTTAGGAAGTGGAATAGCTAGCTACATTCTAGCAACATTCCTCACCATCGGATAAAGTGCCACAGTAGTGGCGCTACCTAGACCCGTTTATAGTGTCGTAACTTTGCATTGTACGAGGAGGGCAAGCTCTTTGAAAGGTCATTGCAGACCGTCTCGTCGGGCGGCTAGTGTGGGAGTGGCCGGATTTGGCGGAGAGCCCGTTTGGTTTCCGCAGGGGGAGGTCTACGGTGGACGCCGCGGCAGACAGCGAACTGAGGGGGGGCAGAGTGCTGTGGCCCGAGTTGGGGTCGTCTTGACAGTGTCTCTAGACATTGCCAATACCTTCAATACCCTGCCCTGGTGCTGCTCCGGTATCACCAGATGCCGACTTCCGACTTACCTCTGTCGTGTGGTCGAGGCCTATTTGACGGACAGGGCCGTCATCTACCCCAGTCACGAGGGAGAATGAAACCGGCGAGAGATGTCTTGCGATGTCCCACAGGGATCGGCCCTGGGGCCGCATCTGTGGGATGTCAGATACGAGTGGGTGCTGCGCGCCGACCTGCTAGCGGCGTCAGCGTGGTTTGCTACGCTAACGACACGTTGTTCCCGGCGCAGGGGAGGTCGCACCAGGCAGAGGCTGAACTAGCGTCACGCGGCGTAGCGACAATCGTTGATAGGATCCGGCAATTGGGACTCGAAGTAGCCTTGCACATTTCCGAGGCCATGTGTTTTCATGGTCCTCGGAACACGCCACCGTCGGGTTCCCAAATAACGGTAGGAGGGGTTCACATCGGCGTCGAGTTGACGATGAAGTACTTGGGACTCGTCCTCGACAACCGGTGGAACTTCGTGGAGCATTTCCAACGTCTGTCTCCTAGACTGGAGCGGGCTGGGGCTGGGAGGTTCCTGTTCCAGATAAGGCGGGAAGAAACGCCCAGGTGTCACCATTGTGTGGATCGCCCGGAGGACACGGTGGAGCATACGGTGGAGGCTTGCTCGGCTAGGGCGGAGCACCGCCGTGTCCTCGTGGAGGCGTTTGGTAGCGGTGACCTCTCGCGTATGGCCCTGGTCCAGGCCATGGTACGGAGCGAAAGGACATATATGGGAGTCAAGGGAGAGGCAAATTAGCCGCCCCCATGCCCCTAGTCGCCGCTGGACACGCCCTGGACGTCGGGAATCCATAGCCGATTTCCGGCCACCATATGCGCGGGCTTGCGGACGGTGAGCAATGCTCACTGCCGATAAGGGACTGGCCCGGCTCGACTGCGCGTTTTGTTCCACTCGCGCCTTATAGAAATGTCAGCACAACTGACGGGGTCCGCTAGGGCCGATGCTGGTCAGGGTCGCGGGAAAGTCCGACAGGGATACCGTGGCCCCTGGCAACACACAGGCAACTGAAGGAACATCGGTGGGTTTAGATCAGTAAGAGTCTGACACGCCCTCCCGCGCCGCCCAGAGCAGAAGTTATTCCATAACTTCCCACCCAAAAAAATAAAAGCATTGCATTATCATTTGGTGGTTTGGTTGAGTGTTAGCGCAATAAAACATTTTGTGTATGGACAAAAGGCAATGTTACTACTAGGAAAACTTTGGATGCAAGGGCGAGCGAAGCGAGCTTGGGACTTGGGGCACCCTGACTCGGACAGGTTAGGCTGCTCCGCCCCTCGCAGCCTACCGCCCCGGGCCATGGCCCTTTTGGCCCTAGGGTAAATACGCCACTGGGACCTGTCCAGTCAGTGCAAGCATTTGTCAGTAATCGTGGAGCTCACTCAGAGCTTATGGAGCTCAACTCGACGAACAATACCAAAGAAAGGACCTTTGGGTAGGTCGCATCAACTACTCAAACTGCCAGACCATCATTAAAACTAACAGTGAAATAAAAAAAATAAAAAAAACATTAAAGAGAAAAAAAATAAAATACCCACATAGTCCTCACATTCACAATAATTAAAATAATATTATAGTTTACAAAGTAATCATGTCATTTTGTATATAATTTGATTATGTTATTATTTTAAGTATATGTTTTATTCTTCTATGTAAATATTTTTAAATCTGGTTTAATTGATGATTATAAGTAACAATTAAAATATCAAGTTTTATGGTTTTATCAAAGTGTAAATGTATTGGGTTTTTCTTTCTGAAATTTCTCTCTAGCAGCCCGGAGTCTGGATTTGTGCCTGGTTCATGGCAATAGGCTCGTCCCCTATTACATGGGACTTAGGTAAACATAGCTTGCGAAATGTGGGTGTATGCCTGCTACAGGTACATCTCTGCCAAACCCTTCGGGGAAACAAGGCGTGATGTTATATATGCTATATTTGTAATGGGAAACGGGAACTACTAGTTCAGGTGGAATGAGATGGAGAGGAGGAGGAGACGCCCCGGGCGTCGGGAATTGGTAGCAGATTTCCGGCCACCGTAGGCGCGGGCTTGCGGACGGAGAGCAACGGGCAGCTCTCCGTCTGATAAGGACCAGGCCCGGGTCGACGGCGCGTCGTGTTCCACGCGCGCCTCAAAGAGATGTCAGCAAAACTGACGGGGTCCGTTAGGGCCGATGCCTACCGGGGTTGCGGGTAGTCCAAAGGGGAAAACGTGGCCCCTGGCAAGGCAAGGGTAGGAACACGGGTGGGTTTTAGTCAGTAAGAGTCTGACACGCCCTTCCGCTCCGCCCAGAGCGGGAGAAGTCATTTGTTGATTAAAAAAAAAAAAAAAACTGTAAATGTAATCGCACTACATAATTAAAGGTTGCCGTCCCGTGCATTAGTGTGTATAGTGTATAGTGCCGCTAGCGGTATTCTATCCCTATCGGATAAAGTGCCGTTATTTGTGGCATAAGACTGGCGCTGCCTCGGCCCGGTAAATATGCTGTAAGCATTGCGTTGTCATTGTCACTGAGTCTATCTAAAAAAATCGAAAGCAAATACGATCAATCAATACAAAGGGCAGCAACCTAACGACAACAATCAAACAAAATAACAAGTGACAGCGATTCAGTGACAGTGAAAATGACAATGAAATGCTTACGGCACTTTAGCCGGGCCGAGACAGCTCCACTGCTTTGCCTAGCTAGCGGCACCTATTGTCTTATTCACTAAAAAAATACAGTGTCGTCTACATTCCAAAAGGACAGTTGACTACTGTCCAGAGATGATAAAACTATGTAAGTGGCCTTCGCGGTAAGTTTTAGAAAATTGTGCTACATTTTTCATGTGTGTGAGCATATGAGAAAGTGCATAAGTATGTTCTGCCAGTAGGGATTTCGCCAGGTGGTGGAGACAGTGGAGGAAGTCAGTTTTTCCAGATTTTTGGCAATAGGGTATTCGTGAATATTATAAACATTTCGAGTGGTTATAGCTTTCCTCGCCGAAATATTTGCCACAAGAAACAAGAAATAATCCGAAAGTCATGGGGAGGATTCCGGAGCTGCAGCGGTGCCGTCCAAAGTGTCGCAGAAATTCCGTAGCACCCCAAACTATCCCGACGCAAAACTCGCTGAACCGTTATTTAAGAAACAGAAACACTTGCAGAAAATAAAATGCACACAAACGTATGAGAACAAAACGAAAACAGTGATCGTCCAATTCCGTAATGAAACGAACCAAATCAATCAATCTTCCTAGCCTTTTCCCAACTATCTTGGGGTCGGTTTCCAGTCTAACCGGATGCAGCTGAATACCAGTATGTTACGCGGAGCAACTGCCTATCTGACCTCCACAACCCAGTAACTGGGTAATACGATACCCCTTGGTAAGACTGGTGTCAAGTGGTGTCAGACTTTCGGGTTTCTGACGACTCGTATAACGACTGTCAAAGATCCACAAATAACAGCCGGTACCCACGGCTTAGCGTGCTTTCCGAAGCACGGAGGAGTCTCGGTATGTAAAGAAGGTCACCCATCCACTGACCAACCAAGCGTAGCTTAACCTGATGGATCGACCCGTGCGGCTTGTTATTACTTAGCCACGAGCTCCTCCCGTAATGTAACGAACCAAAATAACAAATCACAGTGATCATTCGGTTTCGGAGCTAATTGTTCTGATTCAGGTGAATAATGCTCGGCTTGCTCCGAGGACGTAAATGGTATTAAACTGTGATGGCAGCGTCTACAATTAAACAGGTGATAACTCGCAGGCGTTGCCGAAGTACTAGGTGTCACAGAGGCAGCGTGGCGTAGGTGTTTAGCAACATTGCGAATGAATTAAACGATTAATTCATGTATGGGTAGGTGTGTAATTACACAGCTGTAAGCCGGCGAGGTGTTAATTTGTGCAGTCAGGATCAGGCGTGGCAGCCGACGGATCGTTACCTAAAAGCAATGGAGCGGTTCAATGTATTGCTCGTGTTTTTGGCTTGTGTGAGGTGAACTGCAAATTGCAAACAAATTGGGGAACTGGAGCAGATGTTTCTCTATGTGTATAAATTGTGTAGTTACAGCTAACAACGGGATTTATACGCATCACGCTTGTTGACGTTTTGCACTTTTATAAAAATACTAACATAAAATAAACGGACAGCTGACAATACGAGGTGGACTTTTTTACGTCTCCCAAACGAACTGCTGACCGTAAGCCTGCATACAGTATGCAGGCTGAACTCAATAAACAGGTAGGTACCTACCTACTCTATAGTAGGCAAAAGACGCAATAAATAAATCAATCGCAAAATATTTTGTGAGAACGCATAGTATAGAAACCACGTAGGTTTATAGGTACTCGATTTTATTTACTGTGCGCTTGGAGCTGTCAAAGTTGTACCTAGGTTGTCGGTATTAGATTTCGCATGTACCTATTGCTAGATATACCTAGGTACTGTAAGGTTTTATGCTATTAACAACCTTTATGTTGTACTGGCTGTTATGAATAGGTATAACATTCGAACCATTGACGAGTCATATTTTAATTTAGAATAGGAACGTGGTATTTTGTTTTATATGAAAAAATAGCAGACGACTACCCGCAACTACCCGTCACTTCTCAGGCGCGCACATGTCATGTTTTAATATATTTTAACTTTAAATAATTAATTAAATATATACTATAAATATAATAATCCGGTGCATTATTGAAGAGAACCCACATATTACACTCATAACTGCAATTAACATATATTATCGTACATTAAGAGCGCCACGACGACGCTCCACACATACACGCACCCCTACAGTACCTGCCTACCAAAAAGACATGCTTCCGGTCATCTTGGGCTCTATCGAATAGTTTCCTATACCTAACATCGTGTATATTAGGTACCAGTTGCATTTATAGGTACTATCACTTAATATAGGGTTTACCCGGATTTTATCACTTTCAGATTTTCCACTTCCTACTTTCACAGCGTGATTATCCGACTTCAAAGAATAAATCGAATATTTTCCACCGTCTTATCACATTATCATGTCAGTAACAAACGCCGTTATCAATATCACGCGCGTCATGCGTACCTATGGTCGTTAATCTAACGTTAACCGTTATAGCCTTTATCTTATGCCGACTAGTAACAGATCTGAAGTAGGTACCTACCTAGGTTGGGTAGGTATTCGTTAGATAAGTATGTATCTATAATCAGGGCCGTCTTTACCCGGGGGTGCAAGGGGTGCGTGGCACCCGAGCGCAAGGTCTTAGGGGGCGCAAGCCGATCGCCTTATAAATGGTATGTGTAGATAGATATCTACACATACCATTCTTAATCACAATTTAAAAAAATATTCATTATAAGTACCGATAAAAATATAGGCACCAATATTATTTACTTGCGTTGTGCAAGCTAATTTAGATCTTATTTCTACAAAAATTTAATTTATATTCCAACAAACACACGCGGCAAATATCAAAAAAAGCACATTGTCTCAACTTAGAAGAAAAGTTCACATAAGAATACCCTATATTATATAATTGTAGTCTGTGCATAAGAAAATAGATTGGACAATCGGACATTGACAGGGATATTTCAGGCACAGATTTCAAAACAGACGATAAGATAAAAAAAAAAATGCCAATCCAGAAAAATTTAATTAGATGTTTGAAAATGTAGGTACGTAAGTACTTAATTTTATTGTAAAGTTGTCATCATCATTTCAGCCGAAAGATGTCCACTGCTGGACATAGGCCTCCCCGAACACCGCCCATTCGACCGGTTCTGTGCTTCTCGCATCCAGCGAATTCCTGCGCCCTTCACCAGGTCATCGGTCCACCTTGTGGGAAGCCTTCCGACGCTACGTCTTCCGGTACGCGGTCGCCACTCCAGAAGCTTTCGGACCCATCGGCCATCTGTTCCACGAGCAATTTTCCCTGCTCACTGCCATTTAAGTTTGCCAATTCTTTGGGCTATGTCGGTTATCTTGGTTCTCCTACGGATCTCTATTCATTTCTGATTCGATCACGTAGGGAAACTCCAAGCATAGCCCTCTCCATTGCCCTTTGTGTGACTTTTAGCCTTCTAATGAGGCCCATTGTGTTTGTGAGCGACTACGTTTCAGTGCCACTGGCAACACGCACTCGTCAAAAACTTTCGCCTTGAGACACTGTGCTATTTGAGACGAGAAGTTAGTACGCAGCTTCCCGAACGCCGCCCAACCGAGTCGGAGTCGACGATGGATCTCTTTCTCGAAGTTGGACCTACCTAGCTGGAGAGTCAGTCCTGGTAAACATAATCGTTCACAACTTCGAGTCTCTCAGTTCGTCTTTATGAGGGTGAGTGTTACATGGGCATCCGACATGATCTTTATTTTGTCCATGATCATTTAAGACCCTCTCTTTCGGAAGCTCTACTGAGGTCCTCCATAGTCTCGGCCATGACATCGTCGGGAAACCGATGGTGAGTGATATACTCGCCATTGATGTTGCTGCCAACCCCTTTCCAGTCCACAACCTTAAAGACATCCTCCAGTGCAGCGGTGAACAGTTTCGAAAAGATAACGAGTCCCTGTCTCACCCCTCGCTGCAGAAAAATAAGTTTCGAGGTCTGATCTTGGAGTTGGACTGACATAGTAGCGTTTTCATACAAACAATTCAGCAGCTCGATGATACCGACGACCGATCGTTAATAAAATTTGTCACCGTTGGAGAAAATGCAGTACAGCCCAAGTCTGAATCGAATCTAAGTCTTTCTCGTAGTCATCCACAAACGCTAAGCAGAGAGTCAGTATGTATGTGGTCTACGGTGCTTAAGCCTTTACAGAATCCAGCTTGTTCGGGAGGCTGGAACTCGTCAAACCTGCGCGCGAAATGGTTCGTGATGACTCTTGAAAACAGCCTGCAGACATGGCTCATGAGTGAGCCATCTCACTTCTGCAGAGTATTACTTAAATAAACAGGAACGAAAAAAAAAGTTTTTATTTTTTCGTTGACAAGGGGGCGCAGGCTGATTTTCGCACCCAGGCGCCCAATATGGTTAAGACGGCCCTGTATCTATTAATACTTTATACATTTTTGAAGGAGGAAGGTTAAATATGCGTAGGTACCTATTGTTTCTAGATCAGTAACGCCGATAGTTTTTTAGATTAGAAACAAGGCTTTATTTAGGTAGGTAGGTAGGTACCTGACTGGCTGAACTCTGAAACAGCGGTAGTAGTTAGCGATTCCTTTCTTCCGAACTTTCAGTGAATTTAAATAAAATTATTGTGCTAGCTTCGCTCGTTCTTGCAGCCCAGATATCTAATTAGGTACGCAACACATTTTCATGAACGATTCCGATTAATTTGTTTCATTTTGACAGTTCAACAACATTCTTGCTGAGCAGAATTTACTTTCGAAGTTTTGAAGCAATGGATTAGCAATCTGTTTCAAAACGATTCAGATTCTGATTGATCGTGTGTTACGTAATTAGGGTACAGGTTCTCTTAATTCTTAAACTTTAGGTACTATCAATGTCGACAATGACGACTCTTACTTCTGTATCTATTGCCAAAAGAAAATCTATCCTATTTGAGGCGGGGTTTTGTAGATCATATTCTTGTAAGTAATTGAAAAAGAATGAATATCAAAGCATTACTAGATACCTATGGGAGACACTTCTTACCTGTTCAGCCCATGTGCCCCTCTCAAAAATAAATCCTGGATCCGCCATTGGAAGGTACCTACTACCGGGATAAAAAGTATCCTATAAGTGCTTACCCAGATCATGGTCTACGTGTGCCTAATTTAATCGAAATCCGTTTATCCGTTATGGAGTGAAAAGGTAACAGACTGACAAGCAGAATATTAGTAGGTACTTATGGAAGTATGGATTAGTTAGATGATGATAACAAACGAGAAGTGTTTTCATATAGGCCTACGGTGTTTCTGATAATAAATACGTGCTGTCAATCGAGTACAGATGGTTGATAAAGCCTAACACTTGAAATAGATAGAAATGGATTTTAATGTTTATCTAAAATATCAACTGATGAATTTATTGAATGACCCGACGACTGCGAATTGTTTACCTACATCTTACCGTTGTTTTTTTTTAAGTGAAAACTTCTGAAGGCGCGTTGGGCACTTTTTGGAGTGGGTAAGAAATGTTAAACTAGCGTCAGGTAGTGCCTTAGTAGTTTTCGAGAAAATCAACTTTGAAGGTGGTCCGGGGTAGTTACGCTTCCTTCAGTAGGACCACCATGAGCGCCGAAAAAGGGGACATGCTACAGCTAATTAGCTAACTTATCGCTAACATCGGCGACGCCTGTCTTGGAACGTATTATGATGTCGCGAATTTGATTTTTTTAACGCTACGCTCCATTGCTCTTTGGCAAACCTTGACTTTGGACTTCTGAGCCTCGGTTAAAGACAAAGTTAGAAAAAAAATCTTCAATATTGTTGGCCATTTGCTGGGCATCATATACTTTTTCAACACTGAACAAATAAATAAAAACACAAATGTAATTAGTGTTACTAATTTATTTAAATACTTAACAAGGTACTTGATATATTTGTATTTACAATGACTGGATAATACATTCCTTTACAATTCTTAATTTTCGCAGCAATCTAACACTTAGTTGCCAGACAATATGAAGTATTTTCTATTTTGTTCGAGTTTTAGGAAAAATAACTTTTATGACTTCTTCAACAGTCTAAAATCGACTTTATTTACACTTGTATAAAGTTGATTTTTGTTTAAGTGGAAATAACATTAATTAGAAACAAGGATTTAAATAGACCTTAGGTGCGAAATATAAACGAACGACGTGGCGCGGAACATACACAAGAGGCGTGGCGCAGGCGTGGTGTGTATTTTCCGCTCCACGTCGTTCCTATACATTTTGTACGAAATATGAAACGGGCGGCGCAACACCTGCGCCACACCTTCGCCACGCCCGTGCCACTCACCATCTGTGTATGTCCCACGCCTTAGGTATATCGGCCATACTTTTATTTACGTTCTAACAAAACCAGTAAACCGATTTTTAACAAAAGCAGTATAAGCTGGTCCTTAGGTTAGGCCCGTATTACAGAACCTCACTCAAACCTTTGAGGTTTGAGTGAGGTTCTGTAATATGGGCCTTATTCTATTGAAACTCCGCACTGACATGCGGCCTACTGTACAGGAAATGCTACTATTAAGGCATCCGCAGACAGGCGCGACGTGATACTGGTAGAACAATTTCCGAGCACTTTTCATAGAAATTGGTCCACCAGAGCTGCAGAGTCGAGTCGCGTGCGGGAAGCCTCTATTAACGTTTTCGCGTGCGCTAGACGTCTATAGACGTCATAATTAACAATAAAGGCTACTGCGAACAGGCGCGACGCGACACTGGTTTTTTCTATCGTGAATTACAAATTGTTTTATTAGAGTCGCATCGCGCTGTCGCGTGGCGCCTGGTCGCGAGACTCTTAAAACTTCTATTGTGTCTTGTTTACTGTCCGCGAACTGATTGAGATGACTAGTGCAGTTAACAGTTTAATCTTAAAGTTAAACAATTTTTAATAATTATATTCGTTATTTATTATTCTTTGTCTCCGGACGCCATCGCCGTTTCTTTTTGCGCATCCATCAGGAATGTTTGGATTTCAAAGTAGATCTTCTGAAGCATGAACAGTCTTGGCTTTGTGTACTGAAAATAAATTAAATATTATTTTAATATTTTTAAATGTTTTTTTTTAATAGTTTTTTGATGAAAATATTTAAAAAAGTAATTTATAAGTACAATGTAATAAAGGATAATTAAATATAAAGTATGATAAGTAAAATCCTAGTTTTCTGTAGGCTTGAAAAAGGTATTTTTTTATGTATAAGTCTAAGTGCTCCCGCACACCAGACGGCAACGACCACGACCAGTGATCGCAACAACCGAAACCGATACGAATCGCGCACTTGGTCACAACGGCCAGCTACCCGCAGGCCATACAATACCACTACACGGCCATGACGACATTCATCATTACAGCAGTGATAGCCTAGTGGTGTACCGGACTACCAAGTCATAGGTCTCGACTTCTCGAGTTCGAACCCAAGACACGCACGTCTGGCTTTACATCCTTATCCTTACATATTATAAAACAAAGTCCGTCGCGTCTGTCTGTCTGTCTGTCTGTCTGAACGCGATAAACTCAAAAACTACCGAGCGGATTTTCAAATGGTTTACACCAATAGATGGAGTGATTCATCAGAGGGCTTAGTGTGTGTTTCATTTTACCATCTCGATCAAACGCATCGACCGCGTTTGGCGCTACGATTGGCAGTCGGCCGACCTTCACCGGTGAAGGGCAAATCGGAGCGCCGAACGCGCTCGATGCGTTTGATCGAGAAGGTTAAATGAAACTCGCACTAAGCAATCTGGAAGGTTTTGGTGTATAATTCATGAAGGTTTTGTGTCAATTGGCTGAAATTTGACGATTATTGTTGAAGATGATGGAAATTCAAAATTACGCGTAACAAGTGGCGCGCGGCGCAACCGCTTTCCACGGCTATTAGGGATGCGATCTGGGTAATACGTTCCCGTGGGATATTTTCCGACATCCAGGCGAGCGAGACTGCGGGCAAAAACTAGTTAATAAAGCTGAAGAGTTTGTTTGTTTGAACGCGCTAATCTCTCAAACTACCAGTCGGATTTGACCTTTCTTTGTGCGTTTGATAGCCAAATTATTAAGGAAGGTTATTATTTTCATCACGGTACGACTCTTAGAGGCCAAGCAAAAAATAAAGCGCGAAAGCGTGGGCGGGAAATGTGGCTGTTATTTTAGTATATTGTGGTGTCTTACGACTTCCGCGCGAACGAAGTCGTGGGACGTCGTGGTCGTGGTGGTGTAAGGATAGCTTACTAAATATTGTATAAGTACCTAATAGGGATGTTGACTGGGGAAAAAAAAACTATTTAGTCCGTCAGTCACATAATAAAAAAAATATTGACACGTGCGTCGCTACGTCACAAATCAGTGTAAAATTTACCGGGGACGGGGAGTGACGTCTTATGATAACAAAAAAAGAAAAATACGTGTCCAATTTTTTTTTTTTTTTTAGGGATGTTGGCTAAACATTTTTTTTATCCATCATGTAATGGATAAAAAAAATGTTTAGCCAACATCCCTATTATCACTTGCCTATCTAATAACAGCGATGGGTGACAGGCTCCACAATTTTAAGATTCACTAATACTGTTCTGCTTGTAAAAAACAGCATCTGTCACGAAAATGTGGCAATTTTGTCATACTTGACAAATATGTTGCATTATCAGTTTAATTAAATAGGGCCCTGGTAACTCCCTAAGCAGCTATACTCTATTTGGAATATGATTACACATTTAAACAAGTCTTTTTTACACTCTGATCAACCGATTTTGACTTCTATAAAGTAGGCATAAGGCATTAAAAGCAAAAAAGTGGTAACAATACCAACTGTTTACTGCAGCTGCCATTTGGCATGCCACCAATGCAATAGAAGTCAAAATCGGATGAACGGACTGTAACAAAGGTTTAGTTAAATGTCTAATCTTATTTCAAATGGAGTATAGAAGACATTTATTTGTAGCCCTTAATAATCAATTTACCTTAAATAGTGGAACGAGATTAACAGAATCTGGATTATCTTCCTTTTTCAACACTGTGAGGTAGTATAAAACCCGATTCTGGAAATAAATAAGGCAACACATGAATAAACATGAAAGGATCACACAAGTCACACATTGGAACACTACTTTTCTAAAATATTGTTTTAAAAGCCGGCACAATGAAGGGTTCCCTAGTTGGGATGAATTTATCCTAAGAACAAACTTAACATTGTAGTTGCAAAACATATTCTCCCATACATTCCAACTGTAAATGTCAGTTGCCTAATTCTCCTTAACTCTTTTCTTTCTTCTTTCTTTTTTAAAAACATTGACCCACACTAGGAATTTCTCCTGTATCGTAACTTGTAAAGCCTACTTAGCTGTGATAGTTTTCCTTAAAACTTCGTTATATATACTACTACCGTGAATTTATTCACATATCCAAAAACATTTAGCTGGCAGACTGGGGGGCACTAAACTACGACTCCGAAAAAAATTACTATTCTAAAGTTTAATATTTCAACAGATCGCTGAATCTAAAAATGGTTGTACTAATCAAAGATCAGAGGTGTATTATAACTACCAGTTTGGCATCTAATCCCTTGTTATATCATATTAAATTATCATGCAATCAGCTGGCCCGTGGCCCACAAGACTCTCTCTCATCTCTGTTAAAAGAAGCTATTCTATCAACTGCTTACCATTTTAATAACTTCATTTATAATAACATCATCAATATTGGACCAGTCCACAAAGGTATCTTCTCTGCCCCACACATATTTTATTGTACTTTGAATGCACACCGTTGGAATGACCAGAAGACTTTCTGAAAATATAAATAGGTAATAAGACCTTAAATAAATTGTGTGCCTTCAGTATATTGCTAAAGATTTTTAAGCAATGTGAAAGATATGCTAGTGGTATACAAACCTGACTGAACACTGTGTGTGAACCAAAAGAAAACAAGGAATGATAACGAAATAATTATAACTAATATTGCTGTCAGACTTATACGAACATAGAAGAATGCTATCAAATTAAATATAATTGCCAGGAAAAGCGATGCTTTAGCTCCTATTCTTGCACTATTGCTCTTCACATTTTTGTATGTAATTGTAAATTGTCTTGATTTCGGCGACGTTTGCCTTTTATAGACATTTAGCGACAGTTTTATTCCATTCACATTTTCATATTCTAAAGATGTGTAAGGATTTGGATTGACCATTTTTCAGTTAAATTAACTACTGAGACAGGTATTTTTTTTATTATTAGTAAACAAAAACTCAATCACTGGCTGTGTTTATTTTTCTGAAGCAAACCAAACACATTTTTTTTATTTTACCGGCGCTCCTGTGCTAATGTCAAATTGTCAGAATGTCAGCTGAGAATATTGATTATTTTGATTGCCTGCCAGCTGCCTGTACCTCTTTCTTTCTTGACAAATCAGAAAGAGACACAGCATAAATTCAGTTGAGTGTACCAATAAATGACAGATTCTGCTGGTGCCAAAGCAAAGCGACATTTTTGCCTGACGTTGACAGCCATAGAATTTTATTGATGCGTTCATAGATAAAATAATTTATCAGCTGTGCTGCCCATACGAAGATGAACCTAAAAACATCTCAAAAGCAACTTTCTAAAATCTTTAACACCAAAAAAATTAACAACAAGTGTGCACGACTGAAATAAATATCAATGTAATTTGAAAAGAACAACGATTCAATGATTATATGATTATGACTGATTGATGAAGAAAACACATGACTTTTATACCTGTTGTCTTTCGAATTCTAAGTACTTACTTTTAGTAATGCATTGCACATTGGCACAGAGCATGTTACTTTACACATTGGTTGCAGCCAGACTGTACATAAAGTCAACCTCATAAAATATCATGAACGTAAATTATGACCCTAGACAGTAGCTGCGAATACAATCGGTATTCATTATCATTGGATATAAATACCGATACCATCCCATTAGAAGGCCTTGAGAATCCATTAAAAAATCATAACTTCGTGTTCCATCGCCTGCCAGAACTAAAGGAAACAATAAAATGTCAAAGTTCTGTTAAAATCGTTAAAATATAGTACCTACATGTACTCTTTGATGTTCGGTCTGTAACCATAACAACAGTTAGTACAAATAAACGTCCTTTGTTGGAACTGACTTTAATTAATTAGAATAATAATTTCAGTTGAGTAGTTTAATAATATATAAAACAGCGAGTTGTCAGTACCAATGGCACACCTAGACGGTAACGCATGGGTGTTTGACTCCCTTGTAGGATTTCTACACGGTCCTGTGTGGAATGTACCACTGCAGACTTTTATAGAAGAAAAATCTTTGCGTAAGTATGCAATAGTTTGGGATCATCATTAGCACACCATAATATATTTACAATCATTACAGTTAAGTTACAGTGTGCCCAGTTCATACATGCTAGTGGCAAAGCCAAGAACTAACTTCACGTGTACCGCTGTCCTTATTGTACATACTTTGAATGTTTTGTTTACAGCCTTTGAGCCAACAGATAATGGAGAAGTGCTCGATAGACCTGAGTACAAGCAGATTCATGATGATTACCGTAACTTAGTAAGTACCTATCGTAAGAAATTGACTGCCTACTTACGGGAATAGGTGTACCTATTCCCCTAAGTAGGCAGTCAATTTCTGCATGCAACAACTCAGTATTCCTAAATAAGTAGGTAATACGATTGAAAACTTTTCATAGTTATTAGTTTTTTTCGTATTACATCTCACCTTCATTGCTTGAAGTGAAAGGCAGAGCATTACCAGCTTACTGTTGTAGTTGCCAGCCGGGCGATCAGCCTGGACTGGCCTGGGCAGTAATTTCTGCCATAAGATTTTCATTAAAAAACTTACCGACTTGGGCATTTGATCAACGGTTAGCCGTTTAGGTAGGTCTTAATGTCTTTTTCATGAACCCAGGTGGACGTGATGTTAGGCTCCTTTATGGACGACATCGGCATCTCGGCCGATCAGTTTGAAGCTGCATGCAAGCTGTCGGCACGTGATCTAGCCGGATTGCCGGCTCATTTCCATCGGCGCCTCTTCGAACAGATATGGGCCGCCAACGACTACGAAATGTTCGTTAAGATGATGACGCACAAGAATGTAGAGCTGCAATTGCAGGTAATTAAGTAGGTACCTACCTACATTTGTCGCATGGCTTCATCTTTGAATGAGTGCAAGGGACAAGAGTAGACGCAAGAAGGAAGTAATCACTCTACCTACTGCTTCATTTTCAGGCTTTAGAATTGATTGAAAGGCGGTATGGAACAATAGCCCACTTATTTTCTGCAGAAGCAGAAGAATTGGATACTTCACGGAGCGATGAAAGTGAGGACTGGCCCGATAATGACGATGTCATGACTGAAATAAAAAAGTAAGTCGGCGCTCTGGTACCAAACCTCGAAGGACTGCATTTGTAGCCAACAGACCATGCATGAGTTTAATTTTCGTTATTTCAGATTACAACTGGAAGACATCGGAGGTAAAGATGAGGTCGTCAACGTTCCACCTGAAGAAGTGGTGGCCGAAAAGCAAACTTTGCTATCAAAACTGCACAGCTTCGAAAAGAATGAAGAAAATCACATCTTTGAAAAGAAAGAAGATAATCTTGACAATAAAGATCGTATAGTGACAGAGGCAAAGAAAATTCAAGTTATGCAACCACCAAAACCACCTCCCAAGAAAGTAGAGGTCTGGCCTACCCAAATACTTACCATTTCATACGTGTTTCTTATACCAAACCAATACTTGTATCATACTTAGCACTTATCTTTGTCACAGGTGAGTGAGGAGGAGATGCTTGCCCGTCAGGAATATTTGAAACAGCAGCGGGATAAGTTGTTAGCGTTGAAGAAGCAAGTCCGAGAGCGGCGACTCGGTGCGGCAGACGGCGCAGAATCTGGAGGTACACACGGCTACACATCAAGCTATACATTTCCAGTTTAAGCTGACCTCGCATTGTACGGAAATCGTTTACAATGCGAGATATCCATAAACTGGAAATGTATAGCTTGATGTGTAGCCGTGCCTACTACTACTACCGCTTTATATCGATTTCGAAATAGCTCCGACCTTGAGAGTAATATTTCAGTTCGTCATTTTCGAATATGTAAAGACAATGCTTTTTAGTGTGAATGATGTTGTCATGTTGCATATGCTCTATCCCCCTTATTAATAAACGTTGTTTATCGCCTGTATAGTTACACAACGCTTTGTCTTCTTCTTTCGAATGTCAAATTACTGACGACTGAAAGAGAGAAATCGGTGTGTAACTATACAGGCGGTCAGGCGATATCCTACGTTTATTAGTAAGGTGGTATGAGTCTAAGGACAGCAATGGAATCAATAAGGCCTGCTTGCATATTATAATTTTTTAATGTTTTCCCTGGCTGTAGGAGGGGAAGGGTCTCAGGGCAGTGTGGCCAGACCACGGTCGGCCCGAGCTGCACAAGCAGCCTTGGCGGGCGTCACTCCAACCCCGCCCCCCGACGCCATGCAGCTGCGCCGCGCGCTCGCCTCCAAGCTTAAGACTGAAGTTGTAGACATAGCTAATTGACACCACAGGGTACCATCTACTATACTTAATTGATATTTCAAGCAATGTTTTACTTGTAACTCATTAATTCAAATTAAAAAAATATTTACGGATTCTATATACGAATTTTATTTATCTTTTGTCTGTTAATTGTGGAATGTATGAAAGAAACAACATGAATTCGTAATTATTACCTTATATTTATATTGCTTACTTAACTAGTGACATCATAATAATAGCATTATCGTAAGCTTATTTATTTTACACAACTTGCCGATAGGTAAATCTATTTTAAATCTGTGTATAAATTAATTTATGATGGTCATCCACCTAGACAGATAAAAAATAGTCATTATTACAGTCTACTTTCACCTAGAACTTCGTAATTATTTTAATTAACGGGGAAGTTATTTCAAGGAATATAAGAATCGTATAAATCTAATTGACAGCTCGATGCTTTTAGCCTATTATACACGTGGATGTCGGCAGATTTGAAAATAAAATTATTACATAAAACGTTATATATTTACAATATATTCTGACAAATTCATTCCACGTATGTAATAATTGAATTCGCCTCGTGTTCACTGTGCATTCTGAATAAAAAGCTGGAGTCTTTTTGCACTGATATAGAAGTGTGACCATCATATTATAGTTACAATAGTGGCGGTAGCGGACTTCTTTGTAAGATGTAAAATCTTATGACAGAGATCAATAATATAATTTATTTTTCAGATACATATTAAAATTGATATGTATTTTAGAGACGTTACACAAAATGATAATGTGAAAACTTAGGATACCAGAGCCGAAAAATAATTTCGAGAATATATTAAGAAAGTATAGAATCTATACTGCTTATTTGTGCTCAGTTCAATTACTTTTGTTAATGTTCGGCATATTGCAGGCACTGCACGTGCTGCAGAGTGCAGACAGCAGTGTCTACGCTAGTCACAAACTATCGTGCAGCTAGCGAGCCGGTGAAGGCACTCGCTCGATGTTCAGAGCGTACCGTTAGCCAACGGCTTTATCCTCACAGTGGCAAGCACACCTTTCTTTGAAACCATTAATCAAATAATCATGCCGCCAGTTTATAATCGAGAGACAATACAGCTAGATATAAATTATATAATGAACAATGTCTATGACAACTGTTGCACACATTTTATATTTAAAATACACTCCACGAGCATTCAATTCAACTAAAAAAATATTAATGTATTATATCAAGCTATGCTTTTAAAATAATATTCAATATGTTTTGATAATATGGCTCCATCGCATCTTGTGTCACACTAGATCAGAAATATTTACATCTCTGAAATATATCATAAGTTAAACTTGCAACTACAAACGTGACTTCACACTCTGGGATATAATATATATCTCGAGATATAAATTAATATCGCTCACCATACTTTAAATGGAACCGGTTACACATGAGATCTATATATTATATCCCATAGTGTGAAGCCACCTCCAAAACTAGGTCTTACGAAAGTATCTATAGTTAGAATATTTTTGATACATATGGAAGAGCATTCTGTAAATGCAAAATGATACACTAATGCGTAAGGAAAATAAAAACCCAGATATAAAATTTGAGCACTGCTACATATGTATGAGGTTTGTTACGAAGTTATTGGAAGCCAGTTATATACGACTTGAACTGAGATCAGAACTGATTATTGTTTATTGTGTAAAATAATGTTTGGACCACTCCCTCTAACTCGTTACTGGCGACATGTGATTATGCAAAATATTTACTTTATTATAGATAGATGTTTATAATCACCAGATTAAGTGTATTTTATAAAATCTAATATTATTTACAAAATACGAATGATAAAACTAGAGGTTTATAGTAATAAAATAAAATGGATCTTAATCAGATAATTTTATCACATACACATTACTTCCGCAGTGTAAAAAAGCTACACACAATCGTATATAAGCAAAGATAGGAAACATTTGTTGAAAGTAAAGAAAGATTTAATACTGATTTTATAATTCATTTTCAACGTAGGCAACATAAAGGTAGGAGACAGCGAGTGGGAGCCATTTCATGACATTACATCAACATATTAATCTTACTAAAGAATACAACGCGTAAGAAAAATAAAACATGTTTTTTTGAAAATACAATGCATTAATAAATAAATTTAAAAACATTTACATTATCTCTTTCGTGCCTTCATTCGCCGTGATGAAATGGATCCGTCACCAGCTTCCCAATACAATCAGGGATTTATAGGAAGATACAAACTACGTTACAATAATATAGGGAATTCGTATAAATCACTGATGGTTCATAATCACGTGTTAACAAGTTGGCGGCGGAAGGTACAACTTGTAACCAGTCGACCGAACGTGGCGGGATTAACCATACCACAAAATATGTGGTTATGGTTACATAGATCTTTAAAACGCCAAAACAATCCCGCAGCCAACGTGTTATATAAGATGATTGCCTTCTAAATCAAAACAACATGATAAATCTGGATCCCAAAAAAGAATACAAAAAAAATCGAAGAGAATGGAGAGTAATCATTTACGCCTTTATTTATAAGCATTGGTTAAAGTTAAGACAGGCTTAAACGTCAAAAAAATGTATGGATAAACTCAACGTTTAATAATCTAAAATAAGTTTAAGCAACGTTGGTAAATTAGGGGGATATAGATTAAATTGGGCAAAATCATCACTATGAAATTAATTAATGATTATTGATAATTTTAAATCATCTAGAAAATCTGAGCTGCCAGGATAGTAATAAATGGTGAAAAAATAATCAAGGACCTATGTAAACTGCAAGAAGGTGAAAATGTACTAAAATCGTATACTTATTGAGATGTACCACGGAAGTCAAAAAACCAGCACGTCTGCATCTACCTTTAGCGAGTATATACAGTGCCTGAAGACGCATTTACTAACAAAGAAATGATATAGTCAGGATCCAGATAAACATGTATCCATGTTGACTGTCCAATTTTAACCGTGTTTAAGATGTAAGATGCAGTTAATTTACTCATTAACACGACAGCGGAGCTGCTAACTGGTGAAATAAGGTAACTTAATCTGGGAGTGTGTCTTATCATTGCTACTGATACTGCCGTAAGTGCCGTGAATTAACGGCCAAACATTTTTGTTAATTCAAGACCGATTGTTGTAATTTATTCTAGGTGGTTTGTAGAACCGTTAAAGAAGCAAATCTCGTTGACCTAGCAAGGTAATTAATCACACGACCTTTAGGAACTAAGCAGCGTGCTACCCCACCTCACGTAATTTTCCTTTGCAGTATCATTCTAGTTGAGTATTGCTGCTTCACCTGAATCATCAAACATTGACAACACACAACTTAGTTTCTAAACGTCGTACTAGAGCAACTTAGAACTTGACTACTCCGCAAAATAAAGATAATCATAATTTTCATAGATATAATTTATTGTAATCATAATAAATAAATGGGCAGTCAACATGTCGCTAAACACCACTCCTTACAATAATAGTTTTAATTTAGTCTAATTTTGGCTAATTTTCATAGGCGATTGATAAAAAAAATTTGCTAGTCACACTTTGGGAATTCAGTTCAAATAAAATATATCCACCCTTGAAAATTAATAACATTTTAACTACTCACAGTATGCCATAAATGCCCATGTTGTACGCGGTGGCACACAGAACATTTTATAAATAGGAAGTGCTACTTTTTAGTAGTTAGAATGTTAATGAACTATTCATCAATGCGGGTCATGCAAATTTAACAAAAAATAATAAGTCATACAAAACCATTCTCTACTCTCAACAAAGTCAGAGCTTTTAGGAGATAATTTGTTACAATAAAAACAAAAAAGATCACTATCGCAAATATACTACATGCTTAAAACAAGACCTGAGTAATGATTACTGCAAAATAATAATTGGAAAAGTACAAACTGTAATCTCCAAGAAGCTCAACAGAAGGAATGCAAAATATTGAGAATAAATAACTCTTATATCTGACACCACGAATATTATTTCCACAGCAGACTTGTCTATGAGGAGTAATAGACAAACATTTTCGTAAGTTCTGGCAACAGATTATTCGATGCCGATCTGTTTGTGATACCATAGCGCACTAGTGAGTAACAATTCCACAGCACAGATTATGATTTTAAATGTCTCTAAAAAAAGATTGGTCGTGTGATCCTTCATAAACTAAGATTTTTATAAATACGTACATTTTTACATTTTCATATCGCGTTCAGGGTGTTTTTCTTTTTTCTATTATTATTTATTATTAGACGTTTAATTCCCACTCATATTTTCTTTGTACTTTTTGTGATTACAATCCTTGACAAAAGTAACCTAATCGTTAAAATTAGTTCACATTAAATACACCTTGTAACCAATATTTGTTCTACTTTCTGATGCCATCTGAAGTATATTATTACACTACAAAGTATGAAGAACTTCATACACTAACTAAGTAAAGTCGAACACTCTAGTGTCAGCACTTCATATTTACAAATAATGGACATAACCCAGCTGCTGGAGGTACTTTACTGTCTAGCGGTTGACTAACGAAAGCAAGTATAAACGACCGATTGTGTCGAATTTAAATGCAATCGGCTGGAAGTCGTGACGAGGGCGAGGGATGCAAGGGAGATGGAACAGCTAGGATGGCAGTGATAGTGAGAACTTAGGATCTAGAAACCACAATATCGCATATCCTGAACACGAGTATCCAGGTGCCGCCATGTACCGGCCTCACTGGGAGTAGCGCGGTAGCCTCGGACCCCGAGCCCTCGCACCCGACACAGCAACCAACTATCAGAATCAAACTACTCTGTTACACTAGAGAGTTGCGAGCGCGGTGTCGGCCGCGCGCACCCTTCTGTAACGCAACAGGGTCGCACCGCGGACAGATGCAAATACCACAGCGTACAGTAAAGTTAATCTTACGACATGTTCCATGGTTCACTGGGACACGCGCACAGCGCAGCGAGGCGGGCGGCTCTCTGGTTATATTCCTTGAAACACTTGAGTGCGGCGCGCGCACTACGCCAGGCGCGGCCGCTTGGCGTCGCGCTCGTCGCCGCCCGCGCCGGCGCCGCCGCCCTCCTCCTCCTCGTCCGAGTCGCCGTCGTAGTCCACCAGCCCCTGTCACATACACACTCATGTACTACAAGACTCGCACCAATACAACATCAAACAAGCTCGGGATTTGGCAAAGCAAAATCGAAATCGATTCGAAAAATTGCAGTGGAATTTAGGCATTACCAAGTGATAACCATTATGTATGTTGAGCGATTACACTAAGATAAAGCTAATACAGAAAATATACAAATGACCCACAGTATATTCTGATATAAGACCCACTTCATTTAAAACCAGACTCAGTATTACAATTTACAATCACCTCAGCCCACCCAGCCTTTCGTAGCAAATATGCCTTGAATGTTGCCAGACTGGGTTCAGGGAAAATCTTAAGCAATAGGTTATACAACATGAATTAGCTTCTCAAATGGCAGAAACAAAGGAGGGGTGGTTATTTGCAGATAGACAAACAACTACTAGAACAATAAACCCCTGAGGAAATTGCACACAAGGAGTAGTAAACAAATGTAGTAAAATAATAATGTGCGAGTAGTAATATTATAGTGATGTAATATGCGAGTGAATAGACAAATCTTTGAAGCCTCAAACGTCGTATCACGCACAAATCCCTCCACTAAGCGAGATGGATGGGAGAAAAGTATCATCGGTCTTACTTTACGAAGGAACATACTACTCCATGTGCACATATTCTTGTAAGTTAAACAACGTGTGGTGTGTGGTGTGGTGTGGTGTGGTGTGTTGTTCAAGAATTTTTTGTTGAACCTACACCATGCAAGTCCTTTGTCTCTGATTTGAGATTACTGACACATCACATGATTCCCAGCGAAGCGAGCAGAGAAGAGGCGTGAGGGAACTAAAAGTTTACCTTATTGAGTAATCTGGGCGAGGATACCTGAACGTCAGTGTGCGTCGGCTTGCTGGGAGACGTGGTGCTTAGGAGAACTCTGCTGGGGCCGTTCACTGTTTCCGTATTCGAGCACACTTTCTTTTCAACTATTTTTCCTGAAACAAATACTAATATTGTAGACCACTGCCCTTTCTACGCAAATAAAAGATTTCAGAATGTACTAAATTAGCAGCTATTCGACAATATTGCTTGCTAGAAAGTGTTCGCATAATGACGTTAAAGGGGGCAAAGTTTACAAATAAGGTACAATAACAAACTCACCGATAGCGTCGAGCGCGTGATGTGCGTGCGGGTGCGCGTGCGTGGTCTGCGCGTCGAGCGGCGCGTCGTCCTCTAACTCGTCGTCGTCGTTGAACCACATCTCTTCCTCGTCGTCCGGCGCGCGCGCTTCGCGCCGGTATCGAGTGCGGAGAAGTGATGGTACCACAGCCTCTGCTACACCCACGCTGCCGCTCACTGTTGGAGAATGCTTGAATTAGGTGATGGTCATACTCTTGTAGATATTTAGAAGGCGACTAGAATTTCTTGACAATGATTTGCAACCCTTTTTGGATGTAAGGGCACACAGCATAAACTGGTGTGCCCATGCACACCAGTTTATGCTGTGTGCCCTTACATCCTTCAAATAAAGCCAATTTATCATCACGTAATGCTAAGAACAATATTCAATTATGCAATTATTATAACAGGAGCTTGTGGCTAAGTAATAACAGCCGCATGGGTCGATCCATCAGATTAAGCTACGCTTCCCAGGGTTGGTTCGTGGATGGGTGACCATCTTTACATACGAAACTCCTCCGTGCCTCGGAAAGCACGTGAAAGGGCTATCCACACATTTCCGGTTCAGAGCTATCCGTGTTCAGAGTTATTTGTTTCAGTGTTCCTGTCAGGGACGTGCCATCTGTCAACCGTGTTCACACATATCAAGGAAATCGGTATCAGTGTAATCTGTTATTCAAATAATGTGGATTAAAGTAAATTATTCTGTCGTACAAGTTCTACCAACCTTTCTGTGTTCATGTTGTCGTCAACCAAAGAGATTTAAGATAACCTTAAATCGCTATATCGTCAAGGTACCTAGATAAAAATCGGATAGCACTGTCAGCGCCCGTGCGTCCGAGCGTGCTCCTGGACACTGACGATCCGGATGCGCCTGACACGGAGCTATGTGATCTAGTTCGTACAAATTGTACGTAACCGATTTTTTACCCCTCCCTGACGGTACACGGCAGGGCCGGGTACCCGGAAATGTGTGGATAGCGCTTAAGCCGTTGGTTCCGGCTGTCATTCGTGGATCTTTGACAGTCGTTACGAGTCGTCAGAAGCCTGAAAGTCTGACACCAGTCTTACCAAGGGATATTGTATTTGTATTACCCAGTTACTGGGTTGTGGAGGCTAGATAGGCAGTCGCTCCATGTAAAAAAACTGGTATTCAGCTGCATCCGGTTAGATTGGAAGCAGACCCGCACATAATTGGGAAAAGGTTAAGCAGATTTTGCAAAGAACAATATTTGCAAAAGTCATTTAGGCACCAGCTTGATGATTTTGACGTTCAAGACTGGCAGGCATTCTAATAAATTGAATAGTCGACAGTCAGACAGCTCGGCGCGATAAACTGTCGATAGACGGCGAGCGTCATAAAGCACCGCTTCTGTGTCCACCAGTATTGGTGTGACTTCTTTCTTCTAATATAACGTTGGTACTGCCTGAGTGCAGTTTCAAATCTTAAAACTAATAAATATTGAAAAGGGTGTAATTACATGTCGTCTCACCTCGATCCCTCTCTTTCAACTTGTCCTGGTGTTGATCGTACCGTGTTTTTAAAGCTTTGAATGTCTGTACATATTCAACATCTTCTAATATCTTTCCATAGTTTTCAACAACATGTGAACAGAGTGACTTGATGTCTTCCAGCTTTATGAACTCAAATAATTCTAGTATCGCAGAGTCTAGTAAGTTGTACCTGGAAATAATTTGAGATGAGCATTAGTGAACTTCAAAATTGCTTTTAATTATAATTTTTAACTGTCTTTTAGTGCCAAAAATTTTATCAAATGGATGATAATTTATCAATGGTATTTTGAGAACACCTAAGTGCCATGTCATTTGCTTTTATTATATTATTTTATTTATCTTTTATATAAATTCTTTTCTTTTAGATTTTGAGAATGTGAGAACTTTGTAGGCTGTAGATTTGTGGACCATTTTCTATTTTGTTAAGTACCCGGTACTTGTTGATAGGCCTGGCCTACACTGTCCTCTCATACCTCTTCACATGGTAATTTGAAATCATTGTAAACACCATTTATTTTTCAAAAGTAACCATGGAGTTTCTTACCAGCTCTTCTCCATAGGAAACAACTAATAATCGTGCACCTAGCTTCTGACGTTTCAAACTTGCCCTTAGTTTATGTGAAATAAAATATTTTGAATTTGAATGTACATACCTGCCATTATTTCTAAGGAAAGCATCTATAACAGGTGCAAAGAGGTTCCCCTTTATAATGTATCTGTTATAGTATTCATCCTTGAGTGCGATGATCTTTCTCATGAACCTGAGCGCGCCCAGCACCAGGAACGTGTGTGTCGACCGCATCAGCACCAGTATGCGACGAAGGAGGTCCTGAAAATAGATAATCTAATATCAGTGAAGTAATTTTCAAAAGAGTAGAAAATCCTAACTAATATTATATGCGAAAGTGAGTTGGTTTGTTTGTTATGCTTTCACACTAAAACGGCAGAACGGATTTGGATGAAATTTGGCACATGGGTAGTCTATGACCCGGATTAAGACATAGGATACTTTTTATCTCGGTAAACGCAGACGAAGTTGCGGGCAGAAGCTAGTAATAGTTGAGCTGCACGATTACTGACAAATGCGTGCACTGACTGGACAGGTCCACTCAATCTGTGTGGTTCTTTCCTCAAGACCATTTCAGACACCAATCTACATGATCTGACCAAGATGATGTCTGGACTTTAAAAGAGACTGTGACCTCTGAGTTTGTTTCGGCCTTTCTTCTCAGAGTAGTCAGATAGGAAACGCCGACCTCATCTACACACATCAAAAGTGTCTAGGGATCAAGCATTTTTATGCGGATTTCTTGAGATTGAGATGTGGCTTTGTAATAAATTTATGATTTTATAAATTTATATGGATCCTTTTTGGTGCATTTCATAATTTGAATCAGGAACTGTGAATCAAATTCGAGTAAAAGATGAAAATCAGCTGTCAATATTTTCCCTATAAAAACATACAACGCATTGAAGACATTATTAGTGCTACTGTTTCCCTACTACTGATTAAAACCAACGTTATTATGGAGCAGCGACGTCATTTAAGCAGGGAAGAAATGCTCAGAGCCGTGGGAATGATAGAAGCTGGTTCCCGGCAACGTACTGTGGCTTTAGCTCTGAATACAAGTCAGAGTGTTATCAGTCGACTTTGGACACGTTACCGAAGCACTGGTACCGTGGCTGAGCGCCATGGAGGACGGTATCGCTGCACCACACGGAGACAAGACCGATACATTCAAATCTTAGCTCGAAGAGCTCCAACAATAACCGCCATGATGTTAGCCGTGAGGCTTCATCACTCTTCAGGGAACTTAATTAGCGACCAAACAGTCAGAAACCGCTTGCATGAAGTGAACCTTCATTCCCGAAGACCGCTACGGGTACCACCTATAGCAATGCACAATCGTAGGATTCGATATCAATGGGCTCTTGAACACAGAAATTGGGCAGAAGAACAATGGCGTTTCGTGTGCTTTTCTGATGAGTCTCGTTTTGGTATGAGACCGGATACAAGACGTATACGACACTGGAGAACCCCTGGACGCCAACAGCGATTAAAATCCTGCCAGGAAGTCCATCCTTATAGTGGTGGAACCATCATGGTATGGGCGGGTATTTGGATCGGCGGAAGAACTGAGTTGATTTGGATCAGAGGCAACCTCAACGCTCAAATTTATGCTGAGACGATTGTATCAGACGTCATCGTTCCTCTACAAGTGCAAATCGGTCCCTTATTTCAGTTAATGCATGATAATGCACGACCGCACACCGCAAGAGTTGTAAGACAGACTCTCGCCGCAGCTAACATCAATGTCCTGCCCTGGCCTGCTCAGTCGCCAGACTTGAACCCGATTGAGCATGCATGGGATATGCTACAGAGAAGAGCTCTGCCGAATATGGAGGGTATCCAGTCGCAAGAAGACCTTTTTTTGTTGTTGCAACGAACATGGGCGGCCATTCCACAGCGTGATTTGGATGAACTCATTTTGAGTATGCCAAACCGATGTTCTTGTGTTGTTAGTGTTCGCGGTAGAAACACGGATTATTAATTGTTTAAGTTACCCAATAAAATTTTAAAGAAAACTGTTATTTCAGTCTTTTTTTCGAACTTTAATGTTAGTGGTTCAAATGTCAAAAATCCCTTTATTAGGAAAATGGCAAATTTCTTTATTAATGCAAAGGTGACTTGGTTTATCGTTACTGTGACAAACGAAAACACTTTATTTGATGAATCCTTAAAGAAAATTTTAATTAATATCAATCAGGAGAAAAGTTATTGCAAAAATATATGTTGATCCCTAGACACTTTTGATGTGTGTAGTTTAAAAAATATGATTGACGTGTAAAAGTGTTTGTACAGACCAACTTACAGAAATAAAATCATTTATCAATAAATAAATACATTCTGTCCCTTGGCATTATTTAATTTTCATTTTTGTGAATTTCATCATCATCATGCTTATGCCGAAAGATGTTTGTTGCTACACATAAGCCACCTCAAAGCATTGCCACTATGACCAGTCCTAGGGTTTTTGCATAAAGAAACAGGTTTCCGGTGCAGGTGAGTCTGTGCGGGTCGGTACCGATCGGTGCAGTTATAATATTCCCACCTTATCTTATGCGCTAACTTAGAAACAGATTTAAACTTGTCGGTGCGGACTACCTGGACCCTCCTGCACCGATCAGTAACGACCAACGGCCGTAACGAGCAGGGTCCGGAAAATGAGTAGTCGGTACCGACAAGTTTCAACCTGTTTCTTTAGGTGTTTCACATAGAAAGCAGGGATGTTACGGAGCTTCGGTTCCGATTCCGAAAAGTAGGAACTTCTGATTAATTTTACACCTTCGATTCCGATTTCGGTTTCGATCATTTTGAATCGGAGTTATACCGAAGTTCGAAATACAGCGATGCACGTGACTAGAGCGCGTACAAATAAGTTTTAACTCGTCGCCAGAGTAATGTTTGTTTTTTTTTCACGTTCGCGCTAGAAGTCTGTTTATTGTTTTGTTTGTGGATGTTATCGCTAATATTTGACTGAATTAAGAGACTGATTAAAGAGACTAACTGATTAAAGTGACTAACTGAAGAGACTCAATGAGTTATATTTCTATTGTTTCATTAAGCCTTCTCTTAAAACATCTTTCTTCTACTTCCGCTTCCGATCAATCAAATTTAAAACCTCCGATTCCGGTAAACCGACTTCCGTAACACTAACATCCCTGATAGAAAGTACGTGTCTATTTTTACCGATCGGAACCGATCCGTTCCGACTTGTTCGTACTGGGAACACGCGTCTTTAAGAATTTATGCAAGCACCCATAGGTACTCATGATTATTTATTTTGCCAGTTTAGGTTCAATAACATGAAAACTTAAATAATACTCAAATGACAGAGAGATTTTTTATTTATGATGTTCTCAGATGACTAAACTCATATAACTCTTAACTAGCTGGCAATCGGCCTGAAAACGTCAGCAGCAACGAATCTCGTTACGTAATTTCCTATCGGAAATAATACAACAATGTTTGGAGCTACATAACGCCAAAAAGAAAAGCGAAGACGTAGCGGCAACAAACTCGGGAAAACTTCAGGAAAATGTCAAACTTGACGGGTTTCGTATGGAAATCGTAAAGAAAGAGCCATTAAACAAGAGGTGACCTTGTGACGTAAATCAAGGTGTGAATAAAAATGGTTCATTTTACGGGCAGTTTTATTTACTAGAACCTCCATTGTTCATTCAAAGAAATTAAATTGTTGAATAAAAGCTGCATTTTGTCCTGTTCATGAAGTGATGCTTGGGGGAAAACCCTAACTGCATACAATTCAAGGTGCATACAGTACTTGTTTGATTATACAATATTTGTTGAATAGCTTGAGCAGCTAAACATATTATACCTACTCAGTTATATCCTGATTCTTTTCATCTAAGATTATAGGAAAGGATTATGTTAATATCTTCCTTATTTTATACCTTCTGTTTATAAAATGAATGATAGATAAATAAAAATAAACAGTTAGATAATCTTATTTACGTCATATACAAACATAGTATATTCTAATCCATAGTAGGTATATGACAGTTTTTGTTTACATTAACTTACATAATTCAATGATTATTATTGAATGTCTGTGATAATGAAATGGAAACATAATCGTCATTAATAGCTAGTGATTATTGCGAAAATTAACCCATTTGCTACTGTGTTTGATGCTGTACACCAGAGGTGCAGCGTTTATTCTTGTTCCATTAAAAACAAATGCATTATTTAACAATAATTCATTATCCTTTATGCATAATGAAACCTATGAAAATTCAATGGTGAACCAAACAATATAAACAGATTAATGATGAAAGCATAGGACGAAACTACTGAACCTACTTAATAAAATTCCTCAGTGGTCTTTCATAAAATATCATCTATACATATTATAAATTAAAACCGCTTTTCGCGATTGTCTGTATGACCGCGTTGTTCTTCAGCCACGCAACAGATTTTGATGAGGTTTTCACCATCGCTTAGAGAAGTTATTTCGGAAAGTTTAGGTGTATAATACGTTTATATTAAAGTTACATATAACTAAGAAATTTCGATGTTTTGTCAAGTGGTAAAAACCATGGGAAGCAAGACGAGTCCCTAGTACAACATAATAAAGGAGTTGGCAGTTAGTTTGCAGGTTACCATGGCTATTTGCAGAATTTTCTTACCTTATTCAATATGCAGGTCTTTATGTGGTATGTGTGATGCTCAACACAGAAGGCCAGTAGTTCCAGTACAAGTCCCAGTAGCTGCACCGTGTGATAGTCTTCCTTCAGAGGCTTCTCTCCAGTTGTGTTCTCTAAGAGGGGGGCTACAAATGTGTTATACATTAGTGTATGAGCTACCTATGGACTATATCACACAAGTTTTGTTTTATTTTTGTTACTACTTAAATCTAAACTAATATTAAGAAAAATTATTTGAGTTTTTGTAGGTTTGTTTTTAATTAATAAACTCATTATCTACTTGATTGATATTAAAAAATATTTTACCAGTAGTACGCTATATTTTCACTGATCAACATTAGACTATAATTTATACAGATATCAAGCAGGCGAAGCCTCTGGCGAAAGCTAATATAACCAGCATGCCTGAGAGATTTTTCTAGATGAAGCCAAGTCAAAGGCCCATAGGTGGCATAAAAACTCTGACACCAGGTTAGTCACTAACCACACAAAAGAGAAAAATTAATATTAAAGAGTGGGTTTAAACTCATAAGTTTACTCTTTATAAAGGGTGAAACCAGTTTTTTAAGTATGGTGAAGAGACAAAACAGAATTTATGTTAATCATCGCAGTCAAACAACAACAACTCCTGCTTGACAGCAATCTATTGACAAGGCGACCACATTGAAAGTTCTTGTAACAACAAATTAACAAACCAACTTGCATTCATAACCCGTTTTCATTGACATGTTTTAAAAGCTAGAATTAAAATATAGTGCATATTTTTATTCATAGTATTTGAATTGCTAATTGCATCTCACAGATTCAGTAATATTAATGTTTTTTCTAAACTAAACTGTATGTGTACATAGTAAGATTGTATCTCCATTGTACACTTTTCTAGGAAGGTGTTTAAAAAGTAATTTGCACATAATGAGTCATAGAAATGGTACTTTACCTATTAATGTTTGTATACTGTGTTTGTAGAAGAAATTTAAGAAATCTGCCTTTTCGCTTTTGTTGACTGATGCAAGCATGCTCTCAGGGTCCAGGAGTATGCGGAGGACTCCCATAAGCTGCACTGCACCACCCAATTCTGGGTCTCTGTCTCGGAGCATCTGCTCTATCACAATATTTAGTAGCATTTGTTCCTAAAAATAAACAAAGTTGGTTATTGTAACAGATTAACATGCAACCAATCACTAGAAAGTAAAAAGGAGCATACACCTAAACATACCTCTTCAGTATTGTTAGCTTGCTGTAGTGTATGGTCCCTCACTACAGAAGGAGAAAACTCTACAATGTAAGTTAAAATGTCTATAGATGCAGTCTTAGTCTTCTGATCATCTATACTTAGGGTGATTTCTAATGCTGGCAGGATCCCTAGAGACACTAAAGTTTTATAAAACGCATCCTTGTCTTGAGGTTGCAAGTTTTGTGAAAAATTACAAAATTCCTTTAAAAACAGAACCAAATCACGTCTTTTAGGATCCGGTGTTTTATCATCCATAAGAAGTTTAAACAAATCTGTCAAAAATTTCTCATCTTCCTCTATAAGTTTCACTATTTCTACTTTGTTGAAAAATATAAAACTGGACAATGTGCTTAGCAGGTTGTCCTCAAAAACTGTAGGAGTAGGTAAAACAATATCCTGAATATATTGTACTCTGTATGTTTGATGTATTTTAGCTAGCAAATCTTTGTTCTTTATAGGAATGGCCTCACGGAACTTCGCTAGCTCCCGCAAATATTCTCTGTGCTTTTTAGGAGTAGGCAAACTTGGATCATACTCTAGACAGCCCACAACATCGAATATAGTGTCATCAGCAAACATTGTGTCAAACAGTGTGTTTTTGTTGAGGAGAAATATACTTTTGAATATTTCGTATAGATGATGCAATCCTTCAATATTTTCAATATCTTCGCACATATGGAACAGGTTGAGTAGTTTCTTGATGTAATGTTGTGTCTCTAGAGCTGCTGCTAGTTTGTCCTTGCGTGCTGGTGATACCAGACAACTGTTGACAAGTTCACTGATGTCTTCCAGACGTCCCATTTCACATGCCGGCAGCTCCACAGGCTGTACACTGTCTGACATCTCATCAAATCGCTCATCTTCTGATTCTTCCACTATATCTTGTGTTATTTCAACTGATGGATCTTTTCCTTGTACCTGTAAGTAAATAAATATGTAACACATGCACTTGTATCACATCATAACATAATCAGCCACACATCAATGTCAATACAAAGATGTAATATAATAAGTACCTAACTGTTACATTGATATAAGATCAATCCCACAATATCTATGAAGTGATTTACAATGTGAGTCAAAGTCGACTCTAAAAATCTTGGGACACATTTTTACCACATGTGTTTCCTATAAGAATTTAAGTTTCTGAGAGGGACATACAAATATCAAACTTGAAAATGGAAAAAGCAAGATAAACAATATTTATTTACCTGACAAATCTTCTCCCATATCTCATCGCAGCCAGCTTTTTCTTGAAAACTTAATGCTAAATCAAAGTTGTCACCTTCCGACCAGACTATCAACGTGTCCTGTTGCTTCTGATACGCGGTGTCGGGTTGTATCTTACTCTCTAGGAGAAGGGACCCGTCGGACTCTGCGCGCACCAGTAACGAGGTGCCTTTCAGCCTCTCCACGTAACATGACGACACATGTCCTGTTCCTCTGTCATCCCACTGTCGGTCTGCGTTCAGAGCGTAAAGCTTTACTCTTCGTCTCGTGTCTGTCATGATAGTCAGCGCTCTAAACACTATGTACTCAAGTAATGAATCAATTATTATGGCGCTAATCTAATGCACCTCAACACTAAATTACTTAACTCCCATTTGTATAAAAACATGTGCACTTCTGTAACAAAAATAACACAATTTGTAAAGAAATCAAGTTCGTAATTTTCGCGATTGTAATTACCGTAATTACATTCCATCTTGTTCTTCAATTTATGTGAAACACACCTAACTACAACGGGCTTATACATAAATCGTGTTTTCATAAACTGATTCGATACATAGTTACGGCATCCACATGAAAACGCTTTTTATAATTTTGTAAAACAATGGAATAATCATTAAAATATCGGAAATCACAAACAAAACAATACAAACTGTAAGCTTTCCATTACACTTTAAAAACACAAGTATAATATCAATTAATGATAAAACTCTTCATAGGGTGTCGAAAACTCTTTAACAATAATATATTTACCGGAATTATCATTATAGAATCGTCAATTTGACGTACCTTCAAAATAGTACAACATCAAATATCGCCATATTGGATTCACAACAACGCTTCAAAAACGGGGTTCTCAAATCGAAATGCAAAAGGCGCGTTATTCAAAAACCTCCAAATTAACTTACATAATATTCATGTTTAGGAACTTTATGATCCAAAATAAGTATAAAAAAAGCATTATTTTTACTCTACGCAGGCAATTTTACCATTATTATCTTGGTAAGATGTTCTTTTTTTGTTTATTATACCATTCTTTGAGAAATGATTTTTACAATGTGTGTGCCGAACTTTGTGTAGCCAAGACAATAAAATAAACAGCCAAATATTGGGACAGACTGCAATGAATTGTAACGTAACACTGATTATTTAGTTTTAGATGTAAAAAAAAGTTTCCAAATGCCCTTTTTACACCTAAAGTGATAGATATGCGAACTTGAAGACCTCGGTTTTTAAGTTCACCAACTTACCCGGCTTGTCGTAGCCGAGTAAGTTGGCGAACTTATAATATATGGGACAACATGTTTTTGCAACTGCAAAATGTAAAACGGGTGATAGACGTGCGAGCAAGTACGCGGTCTTATGGCTCGGCGACCTTACTCGCCCGTGTGTCACTAAGGGTCGGGCCACACCTGCCGAACGTTCCGCGGCGGAAGGTTCGGTTGACTACGCTCCTAATGTTTTTCAAGTTACCTATGAAGCCGCCCTCCGACGGTGCGCCATATCGCGGACGCACGCGCACGACGCACCGTGGGAAACCTAGCGTGCGTGGTAGCGCAGACGCGCGTTGTACGCGTGCGTGGCGGTGCGTCCTCGTGCGGGCTGGTGCGCGTCCGCGATATGGCGCACCGTGGGAGTTGGCTTTGACACATCAGCCGAACGTTACGTCGATAGAAATATGACGCGACGGAGCGTTCCGCCGCGAAACGTTCGGCAGGTGTGGTGCTAGGCTAAGTACGCGCACATTAACACCACCGATAACATCGCCGGCGATCCAAGAGGTTTGTTTGCTCGTAGCCCGCCTTGGTTCGTAGTTTCGTACGTCTGTCATCACCGCGAGTCACGAGCCAGCATTTTGTTTAGTCATTTGTGTAATGTATGTTTACTTTGGTTCAGAAAAGTCGAAAACCTCGCGATACAGTGTGAGAAATCATCACGTGTGTCCCCGACGGCGAGCCAAGTAAGTTGGCGAGCTTAGTTGGTCGATTATTACATAACCAAAATCAACCAACTCTCGTTAGCCTTTTGATTGGTTGAAACTAGTTAATTATAATGTTAGTATTAGTAATGCTTGAGTCTTGAGTAAGGTACTGTAATACGAACCTTCGAATGCAAGCTCTGTAGCTTTGGGAAGTCGGGCACAGCTTTGTGTGACGGAACCCTTCGGGCACGGTAGACGGTAGAATAACTAAGCCATATCTTAGAAATAAGTGCCTACAGCCGCGCGGTACGTAAACATGCGATAGGGCTGCCCGCCTCCAGTATTTTAATTACATTTGCCTACTTTGTGTTTCCATTTAGTTTTGTGATTGTAAATATACTTTTTTTATCTACACAAATAAATAAAATACTTTGTGAATTGAATAACAAAACAAAACACAAATGCCCGAGGTTTTAAAACAAGCGTACCTACCGTATTAATTCATGAACCTCCTATAACTACCTATTTCACTCGTGTTATCACTTTCCTTTACTCTATTCACTTTATTTATTAATCCAGACATCTTTTTTTCGGGAGATAAAAGGAAATACTTATCCATTAAAAATACACACAATATGTACCTACCTACCAGTAAGTAAAATTATTTTATAGTAAGACTATAAAATAATTTTGTTGTTGTTGTTTGTTAATAATAATACCTTTCAAAGTTTCCAGGTAATCTAAAAAAAGTTATCTCTGGATGCGTTATTGCCAAATTCATGCAACCAAAAACAGCAACAATATATCCTACTCGTCATTTTAAATATGTACTTGAATTTATTTTTAGTGTAAAAATCGCGCGGTTATTGTTAAAAAAACAACACACCGTTCGTTCGTCACTGCGGCACAGACGCGACTGTCTGCGTACCTCGCGCATACCTCGATCGAGGCGCGTAGGTATAGCTCGCGCTTCGTCCGTTTCTATGAAGTTGGCCTACCGTCTACCGTGCTTCGGGCGCGAGCCCTACTCAGTACTCACAAATTGTTCGGTTTTTTGTAAAATCTCGTTCGAATCGGTGTACGATGCACCCAGATGCACCTCTAAGCCATAATTTGTTATCTGTGGCCTTTTGGCTGCCATTTGCTGTGTTCTGTCAGTCATTCTTGATGTTATTGAATAAAGATTTGAGTTTTATTTATCACAAACTGTTATTTTACCATTAATAAGTTACAGAAGTGAATGTTTTTTCATTGATCCAGTTTATTATAATTTCAACAAAAAGATGAGCCGGGTATTTAACAAGCTATCGTGTGAGATTTGCTTTTCATAATCTTCGTTTATCAATATTTATTACTTAATTAGTCTTGGTTAAAAATCAAGAAATACTTTCACATAATAATCTAGGCTTGGAATAACCTACAGAAATAAGGAAAATAACTGAGAAAATTTGGTTAATTACGAACTTGACATATGTCATTTTGATGTCAATTCAAAGAATCTTTACAATAATAAAGATAGTATTTATTTGTGTTTTTGATATGAATAACATTGAATAAACTGCGTATGTGGATGCGCTCGACATAATACAACATATTTTCTATTGCAGTATGAAGCAGAGGGACCAAACTTACTTTTGCACATCTAATAGCAATAGAATTGTTGATATCATTTAGTTGTAAAATGAAAACAGTATGTCTTATTTGAGTGCTTCGGAAAATGTGGGGTAAGTTCTAATGAATATAATAAAGCTGTGTATTCTCATATTGTAGCTGTAATGTGACCCACTGGAAGTTAATTCTCCTCTGTGTAATGGGTGTAACCCATTTTATTGTCTCGCCTTATAATTTTGTATGTTAAAATGTTGCACCTGCAGCGCTAACATACATTGAATGTTTTGAGTGCCTAATATAATGTTCAAGCTACTTATCTTTACAGGATTACTTTATCTTCACTGAATGACTGTTAAATGAAACTTTAAATGTTGATTGTTAGGGATTTTTTATGAGAAAGTTGGATTTATTACAACATTCACAGAGTAGGTACTTAAATCTTTAGCATTAATGCTAAAGATAGTAGTCTTGATTGTATATTATTATAAGTTTTGAATGAATAATAAAACTATAACCTCTAAAATAAAATTCCTGTAATTTCCTGGATTTTATTGTTAATGTGCTGATTCAATAGACATAACAATCATCAACACACTTACATAGAAATTATTGAGTTCAAATGATGCAGAACAATGTTGATAGTGGTGGTTTCGTAGCAGAAAAATTACCAGAACGATGAATGCCACATTCTGTGTACTTTTATATAAATCAGTAGCTTCCACCAACGGCTTTGCCCGCGTGATAACTTTATAAATTATAGCCTATGTTCCTCTACTAGTCAAAGAATTTGATCTAGTAGTTTTGAGTTTATTCATTACTAGCTTTACCCGGCCCGGCTTCGCACGGGTGGCACTAAGTACTTATCTACGGCGCACCTACCTACCCTACCTACCTACCCTACCTACCTACCCTACCTACCCTACCTACCCTACCTACCCTACCTACCCTACCTACCCTACCTACCCTACCTACCTACCCTACCTACCCTACCTACCCTACCTACCCTACCTACCCTACCTACCCTACCTACCCTACCTACCCTACCTACCCTACCTACCCTACCTACCCTACCTACCCTACCTACCCTACCTACCCTACCTACCCTACCTACCCTACCTACCCTACCTACCCTACCTACCCTACCTACCCTACCTACCCTACCTACCCTACCTACCCTACCTACCCTACCTACCCTACCTACCCTACCTACCCTACCTACCCTACCTACCCTACCTACCCTACCTACCCTACCTACCCTACCTACCCTACCTACCCTACCTACCCTACCTACCCTACCTACCCTACCTACCCTACCTACCCTACCTACCCTACCTACCCTACCTACCCTACCTACCCTACCTACCCTACCTACCCTACCTACCTACCCTACCTACTCTACCTACAACCTACCTACCCTACCTACTCTACCTACAACCTACCCTACCTACCTCGCAGCTTTTCCATATTTTCTCACCGTTTAGACCTACCCTGGACTACGACAAACATTTTAAAACCAAAATCAGCTCGATCGGCACAGCCGTTCTCGAGTTTTAATCAGACTAACGAACAACAATTCATTTTTATTTATATAGATAAGCAAAAATACAAATATTTTTTTCCTTATATTATTTTATTAGTGTAGATAAACAACAAAAACAGTAATTTACAGTCTACTGATTTAAATAAGTCTTAAAATAAATATTATTATTTATTTTCATGCTTTCAGCTTCAGTGGTATTCCACAAAATATATCAGAGGCGAGCTGTGCCACACAGTATAAAATGGCAGTCGAGGGTGTGTCGTCAGGGAGCTGTGGTGAAGTAAACATGTTCCTACATGACAACTCAGGGGATGAGCAGGCATACATACATCTCAATGACAATTTCTACTCCAAATTTAAAATTGATCCCAACGAATTATACACCTTCCATGACTCTGATGTCATTGCTGGAGAAATAACTGTTAGCCACACAGAAGATAATTTTATGTTTTCTGATAATGTTGATATTAAGAGTAAGCTGTTAGCAGAGAGTCCGAGTAAAGAACTTGATCTCATAGGAGCATTCACAAATGGAGATATTAAGGAGGATATCAAGAAAGAGGTGTTATCTAATGGGCATTATCCACCAGTGGCCAAGCCGATTGCAAACTATAAAGACAGTAAGACTACTCATACCAAAGTTTTGAAAGTTAAAAATCAAACTCAAGTGAAGGAGCCTGCAAGGTCGGAATCGTTTAGTGAAGCTCGAAGACTGAGTGTTCATAGCCCTAAGGCACAAAGCACTGCCACCACCCCCTCCCAAAGTGCGAAAAACAGTATTAATAGTGGTAGTACTACAAATAATGCGAAGCAAACTTCCAAGCAAACAGGTGGTGTGGAGACATTTTTAGATGTATTTAAGAGAGAGCAAGGTTTGGTTGAAAATGCATCTGTACTTGTTAAAAGTGAGTTGCCAGCACCACCAACAGCTAAAGTTCCAGTGTCTCCTCCGAAAAAAGCGTCATCTGGTAAGTCATTGCCGTTTATTTCAATTTTTTTTTTGTTTTACAACCTTTTATTACTTAACAGTTAAGTTCAATATTGCGAATTTTAAAGTTCTCATAGGATGTCACTTAAATAGTTTAGATATTATAAAAAAAATATTAGTTTTTTTTAGTTAAAGAAATTATACCTTTTTAACTGATTTACTTGTTATTGTAGGCAACAAATCAAAAAAAGAAAAATGGTTTGCAAAAACTTTCTTGGAACTTTCTCTATCAAATTATGTGTCAGGTTTCACAAATGATAACTTTATACAGGTAAGACTTCTCAAGCGAAGCCCCGCCGTGGCCGTGGGCCGGCGGTGCATGAGGCATTACAGCGGATACCGGCGGCGAAACGCGCAGTACCGATGCCAAATGACACGTGGCATGCGCCGGGCGAAGCGCTGTTCCATTGTGGGCCACTTGGTGACAGACCGCTAGCGTTCAGACAGATCGAGAGCAGCAGCAGTGATGATGATAATATGCCAGATTTTGGTAAGACATTGTTACAGTACCCAGGCTTTAAAATATGCGAAATGTGGGTGTACTGTGATAGGTACTCATCTGCTTAACACTTCAGGGATGACAGGCGTTACGTTATCGAGATTAGAAAGAGACAGTTACCGGTGTCAGTGACACTGACGACGATTTAAGTGCAGGCCACACTGGGAACTAAGTTTGTTAAACTCCGCTCATGTAGCTACCGCGTCTCGTCAAACTTCCCGGTGTGAACCGAAGTATGCAAACACGCGGTATCTACAAGAGCGAATCTAAACGAATTTAGCCTAGTTCCCAGTGTGGCCTGCGCTTTACATAGCCGAACTTTTTCTAAAATTTGATGCGCTATGTTAAGGGGGATGCGCTAAGGTAACCCGTGAAAATCAAATTTTCTTTCGTTTTGTGCAATTTGCAGGTCAGTGTCAGGTTGTATGTTAATTAAAATATGATTCGCGACCGAAACAAATATGCCTTTACGGAATTATAATCATTAGAATCAGCAATACTCTTTAGGGTGGCACTAGTTGATATTTCCATACAAATTTCGGGGGGGTTTTACTCCACTGTTTGACTTTGTACATTCAAAGGTAAACATGATATTGTTTTGTCTCAATGTTAATTTTGTCTGTACGGAAACAGAATAGTAAAATAATACTTACGCCATTAAAAAGTTAGGAGCCAACAACTATTCGTTTCAACTTTGACAATAAATAAGTAATAAAAAGACGTGTGAAATCTCCAGAACAAAATTCGTACCGACACAGCACAATTATCGAAGATTTCAATAAACTTTATTGGTAATTGATTTATGCAGTGGTTTTTTCATAAAACTCGATTTTCTAAAAGACTAATAGTCATTTTTCACGCGCTCTTTTTACTAAAATAGTTTGGAACGGTGTTTCTGTGCGTGTGAACTATACGTTGGACCATGTAGACCAGCTTCTAACTGCTCATCACTAATACTATCTCTGTCGGACACGATGCCAGGTGAGACAGCGTGGTTTTTGGCCAAGCCCACCATTGAGTTCGAGCCCGCAACTAGTTCCATCTTTAAGTTAGCATAATTCTCAAATGTCATGATTTTATGAAATAGTCATTCAATAGGACATGTACACAGTCTTTACATGAACTTAGAGAGTTGTATAGATGACTTTTATGATTATAATTCTATAAATAAACATTTGATACGGCCGCGAATCATACAACCTAATACTGACCTGCAAATTCCAACAAGCCTAAGAAAATTTGAATTTCGCGGACTACCCTGTCGCTTTCGGCTCAACGGCCGGGCGATTAACTTACTAAGTTTTTAAGATTTTGGTTTGGAAGTCAGCTACTGTGACCTTGTAGAATGCCTCACATTCTACTTCCAAAATTTACAACAAAAGAGTAAAAATGTTTATAAAGTGAATAAGTACATAATATTATGCATATGGAGTGTAAAGGTCAAAATACGATATTCTTGTTGGAGTACTGGTAATCTTTATTCGAAATCAACATATTTTGCATACCTTGTTCTTTTATTGTGCAGATCTGCATCACAATATTATCAGTAGACTATTGTATGTAAAATTGGCTAACCATTCCATTATTGGTGATTCAACGTGAATAGGCTGCGTTTTGTGACTAATGCCCATAATAGATTAGAGTTAAGTAGTTGACTGACGAATAACGTGATTAAGTAGGTGGATTTATTTCGTAATTGATATTAATGACTAATGATGGTATAGCTCGATAGTTGTTATGATGCAGTCTTTTATGCAATGTCGAAAATATTTATTATGAATTTAGCGAATTTTGATTGTATTGTAATTTGTATGATTTATTGCAATGATATTATAATAAACAGATATGTTATACACTCACAAAACAACCGAAAAATTTGTTCCGCGGCAGCAGCGGCAGCACACATACCCACTTTTCATTCATTTTACATTTCACTACAAGTAAAAATAATAGAAAAGAGAAGGCTTGATAAAATCAGCAAGACAAAAAAAGACAGCTAGTGTTGTCAATTGCGCGTGAATGTAAACAAACATTATTCTGGCCACCAATCACCGAATGTTGGCATCACAGACTAACAAATTTAATGAGACAGAAGGTACAAACCGCGCGTACTAAAATGTACACGCGGTTTGTACTGTAGCGGTTAGACCGCCACATACAAACTACGAAGCAAAAAGACATGGCGTCACACAATTCCTACATCTCGCAGTTAGAGTTTACCGAGCGAAAAACATAGATAAGACTATCCGAAATCAACATATGGGCAGTTGCCCGCCAGACATAACAACCCGTCTGGTTGGAGGATCCTCCCTTTTCTATGGTGGATGAGTGAACTTTACACCCTGTTCCTCATACCCCTAAAGTACCTATAACAACTAATAAACAGTATTAAAGGTAGGTAGGTGAGAATCAAAACACGATGTAAAAGGAACAATATTTATTTTGTTATAAAAACCATCATACACCTTCGAAAAGACTCAATTTATTTCTTTTCTGTCTCTTAGAGAGATTTTTTATTTCGGAATTTTTTAGTTTCTTTTCCCGCACTTGACATGTTTAATTTCTATTCAAGTATATCAATTATTACATAAAACAAAATGATTAAATGATCAAAACGGAATCAAAATGGAAAAAAGGAAACAGAACTGTGGGGTAACGATGACTTTACTGCCTACGATATTCGCATCTGTACTTTTATTCTATGTCCGGAGTGAATGCGTCCTTGTCATCCTCATGACAAATAATATGTACGAGTATTTCCATTTCTTTCTTTTTTCTAACCTCCAATTATCAGAATATTAGGAAAATAATTGAAATATATTAATAAATCTACGTATATTGCGTACTTAAAAGTGGTATGAGATCCCTTGTGTTTTATTAACTTTGGTATCATAATTGGTACACTTTCTAAATACACACGATGGTATTTTTTGAATTTTTTTGTTGCTTCAGCTAAGCGTATTGCTCGTCGCCATGCGTGTCGCAGACTAAAGTCAATACGTCCCAATTAGGACGTTTTCGAGTCTTCAGGATTGCGCGCTCACAACATATCTGTTTAATTTAATATCATTGATTTATTGATACTTAGTTGTAATTTTTTACATTTGGAGCAACTCTATGAACTCTTATCTACCCCTACTAGTCCACTCGAAAGAAAGAAATAAAAATGTGTTAGTGGCATAAGAACAAAAAAAAACCGGTCCAAGTGCGTGTCGGACCACGCATAATGGTCGTATTTTTTTATTGGTTTTTAAGAGCTCCTAGGGATCGTAGACCTACCTTTTTGATATTCATGTCAACTTGACACCTTCATGCGTTCCGGCTAAGTAGTAGCACGGTTGTATCCATCCGGTTAACCCGTTGGTCCCGGCTGTCATTAGTGGATCTTTGACAGTCGTTACGGATCGTCAGAAGCCCGAAAGTCTGACAACCAGTCTCACCAAGGGGTATCGTTTTACTCAGTTACTGGATTGTAGAGGCCAGATAGGCAATAGCTCCTTATAAGATACTGGTATTCCGCTGCATCCGGTTGGAAACCGACCACAACATAGTTGGGAAAAGGCTAGGTAGATTGACTTTCATGCATTCCTGAGAAAAAGAATTTTAATAGACTAGACAGACAAACAGACGGACGGACAACGAAGTGATTCTATAAGGGGTCCGTTTTTCCTTTTGAGGTACGGGACCCTAAAAAGTTCTTATAGCAAAAAAGATACTAATAATAACTACTTAAATCAAAATAATTATACATCTCTAGCAGAAGCAGGCGGCGTATCAGCATGCGTAGAAGAATGCGCAGCAGAATCCCGTGGCGCACGACTAGCCCTTCGTCGCGCAGCTCTACGGCGCCACGTCGCGCGCGCGCACGATGCTCTCGCGCTCGCCGCGCACCACGGCAACCATCGCGGACTCGCCTCGCTACTCAAGGTAGCCTCTCCTTACAACTACGCAATGGATTACATCCTGGTCTATAATGACGCTGGTACGTGACTTGTGTTCTGGTGGGAGACAAGTAAGTGGCTGTGGAGGGTGTTTTCGAGTTATGAGTGTGTGAAAGTATTAAAAATTATCAAAAATTTAAAACAGCTTCTTTGGCGATCATTTGACAAGGACGGTTTCAGACTCTCTTTAATATGTGGAAAGTGCGAAAATTCGCGTCGCAAAAAGCTTCGTGTCGTCCCGTTTTTAGCATTAGCAGATAATATTAATTCTCCCTTTTCTACGCTATCACATCGGGGCGTGAAAGTAGTATAACTTCAACATCCAACATCAATGTTTCTTTTGCATTTGCATGTCCAATGTTGTGTCCAAATTATTTTTCCTTTTCTCAGAACTAATGAACAAAATTGATCATAATCAGTCGATTTCGTGCACGGCCCCTTAAAACGACTTATGAGCCTATATTATTTTTATTTGTAAACATTTTATATTGTAGCTGTTTATTGTCCCATAAATAAATAAAATAAAATGTCATGGTTTTTTTTTAGTTCATCACTTTCATATCGCCATGTATGTTCACAGAAACAGCTGCATAGATCAGGGTCGTCAGGTCGTCTTCCAACGCAGACAGTGAATCATCTGCTCGCGCTACGTGGCATGCCTTCCGTGTTAACTTCTCAGGAACGCAGGAGACTAAGGTAAGTAATCACGAAAAAATTAGATTTTATAGTGAAAATAAGTAAAAAAAAAAGATAACTACAGGTCAACCAGAAAAGGTATGCGCGTGCCACAGAGTAACCCGAATTGACGTTGATCCCGAGTCAACTATAGTGAATTGAAATTATGACTTTACCCATCCCGTCTCTGAAGTTACGCCAGTTAATTTTATTTGACCTTGTAGTAAGACACGGGTTGTTATGAACGTGGCGAACTACAGAACTATCATGAATTGTATTGGATTTGACAGGTTTTTGACATTCTCCTGCTATTATATTCTAAGTGCGGATTTCACCAATGACACTAAACGCGATCAGCACATCTAAACTGAGTTCAAGAGCTGTCAGTGTCAATATTCAAAAGAAAACACTGACACTGACAGCTCTTAAACGTGGTTTATGAGCTGATCGCGTTCAGTTTTATTGGTGAAACACGCCCTAAATGATGTTGTTGAACGATAGGTTTTAACTTTTGCTATTTGTTTTACTTTATTCACAGAGAAACCGGCTGGTCGGGAGGTGAAACCGGTTCAACGGAGCTTAGCGGTGGCAGTACAAACGGCGAGTGCGGCACCGAACGCTGCGGGCGCGGCTCGCTGCCGTGCGCGCGCTACTGCCTGGCGCACGTGACGCGCGCGCCGGAGCAGCGCCTGTACGCGGCGTGCGCGGCCGTGTTCGCGGGCGGCGCGCGCTGCAACCAGCCGCTGCTGCCGCTCGCCGACCAGACGCCGCTGTGCGCAGAGCATGCGTGGAAGAGGGTACGTGTCTATACATTACAGAATAACAGAAGCCAGCCAGGGATGGCAACTTAGTACAAGTTTTCTCGAATTTCTAACTTATTCAAATTTAATTTATTAACTAGGTGTTCCCCGCGACTTCGTCTGCGCAATCCAGGATGAAAATTAGCCTATATTCTACCCATGTGCCAAATTTCATCCAAATCCATTCAGCCGTTTTAGCGTGAAAGCGTAACAAACAAATAAACTCACTTTCGCATTTATAATATTAGTTAGGATTTGGATAATCAAGTACAGTCTACAATAGCTGATTGAACGATGTTCCCCAACCTAGTCGTTTATGTCGAAGAGGACGATGTTGAAAATTATTTTTAAGTAGCTGACACACAACCAGTAACCCCGTTACGCATCTGGCAAACTATCCAAGAGCTAGATTGCCCCGACACTATTTCGAAAACATCCCGGACGTCAGCTTGTACGAGATTAAGATCGCTCTGAAGCAGCTTGTGATGACGGAATTACGGCCGAACATCTGGGCCAGTGGAAAACCTGTTCTTAAAGCCCTCCTGAAGCTGTTCGATTCCGTGATGCTCGAAGGTAAAATGCCACAGGCAAGGAACAGAACAGAGGTGTGGTGGCATTCTTTAAAAAAGGTGACAATGCCTTGCTTAAGAATTATAGGCCCATCTCACTTCTCTCAGTCAATGCAATACAAGCAATGCGCCCGGTGGGACTTCTCAGCGGCAAGAATGATGAACTTCCATCAAGCTTTCATCCCCTATTTTTCCCTTTTAGGAGACGAATATTTAAATTCTACCTTAGTGGTAGCCTTCCTTATTTATAAGGAACTCTTGTGCAAAGTTTCAAGTTTTTCGACCCAGCGGCTTAGGCCGTAGGTTGTCTGTCAGTGAATTTAAGATTTTTTATTAAGTAGATAATCTTGTTTATCACAGGACAACTACGATAAGTTAGCACGTGACTGTCGCCCTAAGAAGGTGGTGCGCAAGCGGCCGTGCCCGACGGTGCCGCGCGGCCCGCGCCGCGCCAAGCGCCGGCGCCGCCCGCCCGCGCGCCTGCGCCCTCCCGCGGCCGAGCCCACGCTTGGCGCCGACCAATCACTGTCGGGTACGTATGATACTTGGTAAAGAAAGCGCGCCTAAATGTGTATAGTCTGTTTCAAAAGTATGGTATTAAAGAGTAAACAAACTCTGTTCAGGTTATATTTTCACGCATTCACTCACTTAATGGAATGAGTAATACACTCATCTATGTTTAGAAAGTTTCAACTTTATATTTATCACTTTTATTACAGTCCTGTCATTTCTTCAATTGTTTACAATAATATAATGAATTCCATTAAATATTGATTTTTGTCTCCACAGAACTGAACGTGTGTTCGAACTCGTCGACGTACGACAGTTCGGAGGAAGCGGCCATGGGCGCGCTCAGCGAGAGCGAGTACGTTACTGTCGCCAGCGATTCGCATGAGCTGGGTAAGTTTATCGATCATATAGTTCGATTCAAACTTAATGGCGGCTCAGAAGTTAGCTATTCGTTGCGCAGTACCCCACCCCTCACCCAGCGGGGGTGAGGGGAGTCACACGAATTCGTTACTGCGCAGCGACTCGCCTCTTGTTCCGAGCCGCCACTAAGTTTGAATCGGGCTGTACCTGCTACGAAAATCTATGTAAATAAGCTATAAAAGTAAAGAAAGACCAAAGAAAATATAGATGGACTGTGTGAAAGATGATATTTCTAGAATGGGGGTGACTACCGAGATGACGACTAATGGAGAAGTAAGGAAGAATTTGCATTTTGCGCCGACCCCAAATCAATTTGGACTAGGGGAGGAGAATTATGACATGTGTAAAAATCTCCTTTGCAAAGGTTTAACGATCATAACATAACATCACGCCTTCTCTCCCCAAAAGCTTAAGCAGAGGCGAACCCATGTAGGCACATCCACATTTCGCCAGTTATGTTTAAGTCCCATGTACAGTTCGCGTCAAATAACTTTGCCGCTATGAAGTACACTGCAATACAAATAACTGCGCAGTAGTCAATCTTGCTTAAAAAAACAGTAGCGCGCATGCATGCATGCGCAACCTAACTTCAGAGCGGCAAAGTTATTTGACGCGAACTGTAATAGGTGGCGAGCCTATTGCCATCAACCGGGAATAAATCCAAACCCCGGGCTGGTATTGGGAAATCCCGAATGGAAAAACCCAATATCACTTTGTCCGACCTGGGAGAACCCAGTACCTCATGCTCAGCAGTATCGCCAGAGACCAGGCAGTCGATCCAGGTTTATCGGTTTTATTAAAATTACGCGCTCCTCCTCTTCATTCCACACGCAGAACAGTCAAATTCGTCGCCGTCTTTTATTATTCAGTCAATGTCTAATGGCCAATCGCTATTGTATTTTCATAGTCCTGTAGCGGAAAATTGAATTGAAATGAAAAGAATAGTAGATTGTTTACTAAGGGAGCAAACAACAATTTTTAAGGCGAGAGTGTTTCTTTGAATCCAAAGCGGAGCGAAGGATTCTAGAGTAGAATCCCGAGCGTAGCGAGGGATTCTAAAGTAGAATCCTGAGCGCAGCGAGGGATTCAAAGTACATCACTCGAGCTTAAAATAGTGTTGCTCCCGAGGTGAACACTCTACTTTTTATCACCCTCTATGAGAAAACAAACGTGTGCGGTCCGACCCCCATCAGGAACGAATTTTCTACTCACGTCACGTATGATTTACACAAAATAAAAAAATCGCAGCCGCCATGTTAGATTCACATGTTGACCTCACTATCGGCTTTACCACTCTCGAAAACTATGAAAACGATACCCATGACGAACATTTAAAAAATTTTTGCACCCGCCATCTTGGATTTAATTTTTAACCTCACTATCGGCTTTACCACCCTCGATAACTATGAAAACGATACCAATGATGAAAAATTTGAAAATTTTCGCATCCGCCATCTTGGATTTAATTTTTGACCTCACTATCTGCTTTACCACCCTCGAAAACTATGAAGACGATACCCATGATGAAAAATTTGAAAATTTTCGCATCCGCTATCTTGGATTTACATTTTGACCTCACTATCGGCTTTACCACCGTCGAAAACTATGAAAACGATACGCTGGACGAAAAATTTAAAATATTTCGCATCCGACATCTTGGATTTTAATTTTGATCAAATTCACACTTTCTCTGTTGCCAGCCTGATACTTATTCATACAATATTCGTGATCGATCTCTTTGGTGAATAGACTTTTACTAACAATATCCACATTCCAAATTCAAATCACTTTTAGTCCCTAGGGAACTACGTCTTTTTGAATAGATGTGATAAAAAAATCATTTTTATCACATCTATTCAAAAAGACGTAGTTTAATCCTCGTAAACAGGGACCAAAATAGCTTTTTAATCCCTAGGGACTAAAAGTGATTTGATATTATTAGTAATAGTTCTATTCACCAAAGAGATCGATCACGAACATTGTATGAATAAGTAACAGGCTGGCAAGAGAGAGAGAGAGTGAATTTGATCAAAATTAAAATCCAAGATGGCGGATGCGATTTTTTTTAAATTTTCTTCAAAGATATCGTTTTCTTAGTTTTCGACGGTGGTAAAGCCGATAGTGACGTTAAAATGTAAATACAAGATGGCGGATGAAAAAAATTTAAAATTTTTCGTCATTGGTATCGTTTTCATAGTTTTCGAGGGTGGTAAAGCTGATAGTGAGGTCCAAATGTAAATCCAAGATGGCGGATGCAAAAAATTTAAAAATTTTCGTCATGGGTATCGTTTTCATAGTATTCAAGGGTGGTAAAGCCGATAGTGAGGTCAAAATTTAAATCCAAGATGGCGGATGCGAAACATTTTCAAAAATTTTCGTCATGTGTATCGTTTTCATAGTTTTCGAGGGTGGTAAAGCCGATAGTGAGGTTAAAATGTAAATCCAACATCGCCATGTTGGATTCACATTTTGACCTCACTGCGATATTTTTTTTTTCAATTATTATTTTTTGTGTTTAAAATTATACGTGAGTAGAAAATTCGTTTCTGGTGGGGGTCGGACCGCACACGTTTGTTTTCTCATCCTCTATGATAAAATGTAGAGTGTTCACCTCGGGAGCAACACTATTTTAAGCTCGAGAGATGTACTTTAGAATCCCTCGCAATGCTCGGGATTCTATTCTAGAATCCATCGCTCCGCTTTGGATTCAAAGAAACACTCTCGCCTTAAAAATTGTTGTTTGCTCCCTTGGCAAACAATCTACTATTTTTTATTCTGTAAATAGGATATACGGGGTGGCAGGGACATCGACGCGAAGCCGGTTACCATGGATTCAGTACATGATTCTGAACCCCCCAGCGTTGAAATTTTTCGTCGGTTATTAAAAAAAAAATCTGCTGCCTTATACATTTTGACCGCGTAGGTATTGCACTTTTCTATGAAACAGTTGTTTTTTTTTTAAATAACCGACGAAAAATTTCAACGCAGGGGGGTTCAGAATCATGTACTGAATCCATGGTAACCGGCTTCGCGTCGATGTCCCTGCCACCCTGTATATCGTAATCACTTTTACACGTCACATGAGTTCGGCTTTTGCTATCTGACTATTCTGAGAAGAAAGGCCGAAACAAACAGAGGTCACAGTCTCTTTTAAAGTGTAGACATAATCTTGGTCAGGTCATATGAGGACCATGTAGTTTAGTGTCTGAAATGGTCTTTTTAAGAAAGAACCACACAAATTTGAGTGGACTTGTCCAGTCAGTGCAAGCATTTGCCAGTAATCGCGGAGCTCAACTCAGAACATAATTAATGTTAAGTCTCATTTCTTTTCAGAAGTAGAAGTTGGACACGTACCACCGGACGACATTTTGGACCCTGCTGTGCTCAGTCAAATACCTGATGAAGCATTTACGGAGTTTTTTAATCAAGGTAAGATCCGGTTGCATTTTCGCCTCAATCTCCCGCGATATCCCTAGAACTCAGTGGGATCCATCCTTCATTTACAGACGTAGGACATATGACCGGTTTAGTTTGCCCACTAATATTATAGGGTTCCGTAACTGAAACGTTAAAAAACGGAACCCTTATAGAATCACTCGTCTGTGCGTCTGCCTGTCACAGCCAATTTACTACGAATCTAATGGATCGATTAAGTTGAAATTTGGTACACATATATTTTATGTATTTCTGTGACCCAAACATGGACGTGTAACGTAAATAAATGAACTTTGAATATGGGGTCACTTTTGTAGGGCAAATAAGAAAATTTAAAAAAGTTTGCAAACTGTACCGTGTGACATATCAAAGGAAAGGGATTGTTGCGAGGATTTGAAATAATTATTTTTTTATAATTTTAATATTAATATAAATACTTTTAAAGATATCTAAAAAAATAGATAAAAATTTACCATCCCCCTCATCTCCGAAACTACTAAGCCTAAAATTTTGAACAAATACAGATAATGGTTCTTTACTCGTAGATTACAGGCAAACCTTATAAGAAGTCTATGGTCATAATAACGTGGTAAATATCTCAATATTGTGCGTACAAACTTACATTTGCAGTTGGAATGTATGGGAGAACATGTTTTTCACCTACAATATTAAGTTTGTTCTTGGTATAACTTCATCCCAACTACAGAACCCTTCATTGTGCGTGTACACGCACATGGCCAGTCTTTTTTTGTCATAATTATATATTTTTTTGTACAGCGGAAGGCGGCGCAGCATTTGCGGAGAGCTCAGAGTTAGCGGCGGCATTAGAAGCTGTGTTGGACGAGCGCGGACTGGATGAGAGAGTGCTCGACGAGCGAGCACTCGACTCTATCGCTGACTGCGTGTTCACTCACTCGCCGCACCTGTCTAAGAACAAGGTAGGTTTCTAATCTACAAATTAACGATTTTCGAAGTTTTTCCCTTACTTGAATCTGACCTTGCTTCTTGCCAAATTTCATGATTCTAGGTCAATGGCTTCCCATTGACCTAGAATCATGAAAGTCACCCTATATTTTGATTTATTTGCAAGTATTAAAATATGTCGCAATAATGGCTATATTTTTTTTTGCATTGATGAACTTGTTTTTTTTTTTATGCTCCAAGGGACCGTAGAGTATTTGATATTAATTTCAACTTGATAGGGTCTTGACAGACAGACGGGCAACGAAGTGATCCTATAAGATATGTAACATTTTATTTTTCAGGGCCTTTTACATCTTCACAAGATAATCGTCTCGTTTATTATGCAAAACCATTGCTAACTTTGTCCCTCCGTCTTTCAGATGCAGGTCTCCACGTCCCTCCCGATGGAGATAACATCGCGCGTGCCCTCATAACACAGTAACTTTACACATCTTATGTTAAGCTATAATAAACTATGTACTATAAAACTTAGGAACAAATTCGATATTCATAGTTTCAAGAGGTGGAAATATTTTTCTTCATGCTTTAATTTTTGTATGTGTGCCTGTGTAGCGATGTGTATGCGAACATGTGTGGGTTGTGATTCAGAATGATGTGTGTTCTTTGGGATGTTGCCTTGGAATCAATATTGTGGCGATAAATTAGTGCAGTATAACGTTTAAAACTCACCGAGCGGTTGCGGTCCGGTGCCCGCAGGTAACAATCGTAGGACGTGCGAGGACCGCATGCGCGTAAGAGAATAAATAATATCGCGCGATACTCTTACCAGTTTTTCAGCATCATTTGGTATTGGTGCTGTTTCCGCACTTTTTTTAATTTACAGCAAAATACAGCCACTAAGTTTTTGAATATAAATATTGGCCACCTAGCCATAACATTGATTCAAAGGTATCATATATTAATCGGCATTATTAATATACGAAGAACAATTTTGTGTTCAAACAAATGGCTAGTTTATAGATAAAATTCTTGCATAGATACATACTTACTAACTTTCCTTCCTCGCCTCAAATTCAGATCTTCGAAATTGCAAGTATAACCGATGTTCAGAATCACAAAAAGAAATACTCATTTTAACTTTATTTCACCTTTCAAAACTTTGCTGTTTTAGCTTTGGATTATTTTGATACAATCATTTATTGATAAAACCATAGACAAAAATTCTTCCTCTCTTCTTCCAGTAAAATAACTATCCTTTAAAATTCAAGTCTTTAGACTGACTCACTATTCGGTGTATTTTTACATCTTTACATAATATACATATTATATTATAATTCTTTGTAGAAATGTGTACATTCTATCGCGCTGCTTTGCCCAGTGTAGTCGAACTGCGCAAAAAATATTAAAAAAAGCTAGAAAAAATTAAATAATTTATATTAAATTAGAATTGTAAAAGAATTTTGAAATGAATGAAATTTAAAAGTAATTTAATTTAATGAGGTCACTACCCTTCGAAAGCGCTTCTAGTGCATTTTTCTTAGTGTTTATTTAGCTATTGACGAAACTATTCAGATTTGGCCAAGTTGATAGTAGGATTAGTCTTACGGTACATAGATATTCAGAAGTATCATTCTTGCATATTACGGCAAGATCCTGGAGCTAAATACTCTGCTCTAAACTGCTGCAGAATTTGATATTTTTATCTTATTAAAATTGAATAAAAAATTCGCGTGACTCGACAACTTCTGTATTCGAACTTTTTTTATACTCAAATATTATTTTAAAAAAATTGACAAACAAAAAAACAAATATAAAAAGAACATAACTATTATTTTTCATTTATAATCGGCTGGTGTGAACGCATCTTTATATTCACCTCTTCGACGAGTATCACCGCTGGGCAAATGCTAGTGAGAAAGCGCCTTAAAATTAAACATGTGCGATACTGAATTACATCGTAAATAATAAAAATAAATTTGTTTTTAAAACGTGTACCACCACAACATTTGTTTGAATCATAACATTGGTCATCAGAAGCATTTGCGTCATGCCTGTATTAATAGTTGTCATAGATTAGTTTAGGTAAATTGTTATGACGTAGGAAAATGGTTTTTAAGCAAGGATTAAGAATGGCATTATTTTTGAGATCGTGTTTGTAGGCGTGGCCAGGATTTGAGGATGTGTCTATGACCACGTAGATTTGAAGGTTTTATTTTATGATTTTTGATTCACTCTCAAAGGCTTAGACCCCTAGAGGAAGTGATACAACTGCAATAAATGTGTCCCTAATTATCCTATGGTTTAGATAAAGTTTCCCTTAGTTTTTCCCGTTTTGCTTTTTTGTCAGCCGTATACACAATTTTTGTGAGGTAGAAAGCCAACTCAGTACTGAATTGGTGACCAATATGGCTAAGATTGACATGAGCGTTGGGGTATCTGTGTTAGTTACTCTGTGGGATTTGCCCCTGTTATCCCTCCTCCTGGCTTCGCCCATTCTATTGTCTATGATTCAGAACTTATAGCTCGTTTACATTATACTCAAAAATCTGTTTAAAACCGCATGTGTTAGTATGATAGCTCTCTTATATCCAGACGAGAATGTGTGACTTGAGAGAATGAATTATTATTATAAAACATAATTTATAATACATGCAGTTGCGTATTATATTTATAGATAGGTATATGTTATCTCTTATGCATAAGACAACACATACATACATATAAAGTGATATAATCGTCTATTTATTCTATAGTTAGCGTTCTGAATAATTTACAAGAATTTTGGAAATAACCCGAAAGCTTTTGGTCATGTACTTTAACATTAAAACTGACTACATCAGTCCCTGTACCATCCATTAAAAACCCATTTGTGTGTTCGTGGATACGTACAGACGGCTATGTTAATCTGTTATAATCACGCATTAAATTATTTGGGGCTCTGTTAATGAGTATATTAGTAGCTGTTCATTAATGGCGAAACCAGTATGTTGTGTTACTCGAGCACAGAGTAATGAAAATAATCAGATACTTCATTGTGAAATTGAAAACCTTTAATACAATATCAAGCTGTTGTACAAAACATAGTTCAGTTTTAAATATAGAAAAGCTAGAAACTTTCGGTTATTTCCAATTTCAACCCTCCTCGTATACGTGATAAATACACTTCATAACACCAAGATTAACAATAGAAATAAGAATTAACTGATGTGAGACGGCAATCAGCATTTATAATTAATACTTTTTTTTATAAAACGCCGCCTTTGACTTCGCTTAGTACAAATTTAATTACTCATAGTAATAATTCTTTAGTAAATTGTTAAGCATGCGGGCCAGTGTATAATGTAAACTGAGCGTTCTCTGTAGTGGAGTTAGAAAAGAATTTCTGGGGACGTATAGGAAAGTGTTATAGTCATCATTGTTCCTGTGCGAGAAAGAGAGGAAGCTATGCAGGAAGAATAGCGCCATCCCTCTTTCGGAACAATGATGATACTTTCTTGATACGGCCTCTGATGGTGTTTAGCTAAATGGATAGTTGTAACGTGCGGTGTGAGTGGATGAACGTCAGAGAATTCCTGGATGTCGTAACTTTGTTTCTTATTGCAACATACGTGATACATACACTAACGGCCGAACCGAATAACCTATCTATTACAAGTAAAATGACTCAGGCGTGACTTTGCGGAAATCCATTATAAACTACAATAGACGAGTATTTATTTAGTAACCTCCGCCTAACGGTTCTTAAAGTGTCCTAAAGAATCCTGTAAGAGGCATCTTCAGGATGACGATTGACTTGTTGCGAACCCAGACACGAAGTGTTGCCACGACAAGCACCGAACGCAGTGTCAATCGTCATCCTGGGGAAGCCTCGTTGAGAGGTGAACACGTGTCGATTTCTTACACGGTTCTTTAGGACTCTTTAAGAACAGTTAAGCGGATTAGGTTACTAAATATACTCGTCTATTTATAGATTATATTATCTATCACCAGTTTTGGCATATTGAAAATAGAAAAACCTATCTATCTATGGTTTTAACGTCTCAATAATCTGTCAGAGAATAAGGAATATTACGGAATTGTGGGTTGATATGCAATGACAGAAGAAGAGAATTATACTGTCTACCATCGATCTGCCATAAACTGAAAATAGGTTATTGGGTATGGCCGTAAAATTAATTGATGAAATATAAATTATAGTCTTGTAACGCTAGTTGACATATTATTACTGTGAAAATAAAGCCGTAAAATGCCCACTGTGCAATTAAATCAATTTCTGCCGTATTTAACTATTGTAACGTTTAAGTTGATATTACAAGTGCCGATCAGTGTTGTAGTTAGTATCGCAAGTCCTGCAGCGGGTCCTTGCTATTAATGTAATGTAAATAAATAAATAAAAGCAATATAGACTGGAACAATTAACATGGTGGAAAGTTAATGCTAGATGTAACAATATTAGTGACCGAGCAAGCGCTACTGCCGTCATATCATGTTAGAACATTTATTTAAAACAATGTGTTGTACCGTCAAAAGTAATAAATAGTGCTAGAAACAGAACCAAATAAAGAAATATTTTTGTAAATTTGTTATGTTCCTAAATAAATCTTATGTGATTGTATATGGCTGAGTAGCGATTCAGTTTAAAATATATTTGCTAGTATTGAAATCAATTGGTGTAATTTAAGTTTTAATTTTTATTTATCTGGATGAATGATTAATTTGGGATGTGCGATTATTTTAAACTCGTTTCAATGATTCTGTGTTTTTCAGTAAAATGTTTCAAATATAATTTCAGCTTGTTTAAGTGTTACCATAATAATGTAACATTTTTGTATACAAAGGTAAAATTAATATTCCAAGCAATTCATTAGTCAGAGCCCGTTAATTGTATATTTTTGAAATATTGATTCAAATTAAATTTACCGTTCGCTAGTGAAGTGTTTGTGTGACCGCGGCCATGCTTCGTTTCTATACATTGATGGCGTAGACTTACCCCACAGACAAGGAAAGCAATATATTGTTGTTCAACCTGTGTTAGCCAACGGGAGTACTCACGGGTAGGTAATTTTGATGTATACTTATAATTTGTTAGAGTCAAGTTCCCGTAGAAATATAGACTGGGTCTACTATGCGGCGAAATACACGGCAAAATGTTATCGCATTTAAGTGCATATTCCATATAAAAGCACGCACGAGCGATTGTCGATGGCTCATTTTAAAATCGGAGTTTGTAAGTTGTTTACTATTGCTATGCTTCGACGAATTTAACTTAGCACGCGTACACGGAATATGAACATCGAGACATTTTTACTCGCTTTCTTAGATATCACGCAGATCTTCCATCGCTGATTCATCTTGTGTATTGAGCCGAAGTTCGATTTTTTTAAGATTCCAAGACAAGAAACAATAAAGCAAGGAACTCTCTGCCAGCGTCTGTGTTCCCTTCCATATATAACCCGTCTGCCTTCAAAGCATGAGTAAACAAACATCTACTAGGCACGCTCATCCCATCATATACGACATCCATCGCTTTCCATCAGTATGATGTGTAATATCTGACATCTCGCCTTGGTAATAAGCAACATTATAGGGGCGGGGCCTCGTCAAGGTCGTTTCTGACGGCCAACTAGCACCGCGCGCGCTCATTGGTCAAATCAAATAGCGTGCGCTTCCCCGACTTCCTGTGACCCGTCCCTTTTCACAAAATCACTCACAGATTTGATTATTTCGATTTTTTTGAAAAAGAAACGTTATGTATGTGTTAACGAGGGCCGATGGCCGCGGTCTACACGCGAATAGTAGTATAATGTATCGGATACGCTTAATTCTCCATATGCAGTACCTGCACTTTCGTTTTATAACAATATACAAATTACAATAGATTTAGGAACTTGTACTAAATGTATCTATGTATTTTTACGTGCTAGTTTTATTTATTGTTTGTACTTTTTGTAGATCAATTCGAATTGACTGCTCTTAGGGAGATTAACGTAATGTAAGTAAATATTTTGCACCTTTAGTTTAAGGGTTATTATGTAGATACAGAACGTACGTCGGAGGTTTTTAAACATATTCACATGGCAATCGCCTACCATGTGATATGTAAGTAGGTTTCATTAGTATCGTTTATAAGTTTTACATCGTCTGTTCGTCATTGGCAGTATACATTGGATCCTGGTATGCCGCAGAGCCGATATGGGCGCGTTTCGTCATAGTTCGTTGGTGTTCGTGTTTGCTAGCTTCAAGTTGGGTAATAACTTATTGGAAATAATTGGAATTTGTAAACGAGCGATGTTATGAACAGTCTGTGATCTTTTGAGTAGAATAATAATTTTAAACTAGCTTCAGTCTTCTTATCCCAGTTCGAAAGTTAATATTTAAACTAAAGTATTTTTCTTACTTAAAATTAATGTCACAAATATATATTTATGAATATAAGACTTAAGTAATATGTAATCTTGTAAGAGGTATATAGCGCTTATTTAAAAAGATCATCACTGTGAATGATATCGCTCGACAGAATAGATATTGCGACTAGGAATAATTGTATGGATATTTGGAATGGTTCTGATTGTATTAGCGTGTAGAGATGGCTAAAATTATTAGTATCGGTGTTAGCAGTTCGCAAGATGTGGTAAATAGTAGTGTTAGTGCTACAGAGCTAAAGTTAGTTCGGACAATTCAAATAATTACAAATTGTGGAGGCAATTCTCCACTTAGCATTTATTAATAAATAATGTATGGTGTTAGATCTGTTGGGGATTTAAGTATTTGAAATGTCTGAATCAGCCCAATGCCTGTAGCGCAGCAATTAATTTAGATAACCGCTACCTCTTTGAATGCCTGAAATTGTTCACAGTTTATTGTCCAATGTGTGTAACATGATGATGTTTAAAAAAATGAAATAAACATGAAGAAATTTTGACTCTTAATGTATCTTTATTAACCTGAAACCTCCCATTAACAAATGCGATAAAACTGGGGATTTTTGGAATCATTATAGCTTCAGTTTTGTAAAAACTTTGTGGTTTTACTTAACGTACAGATTGTCTGCATTGCAGCAGGGCCTCATATTATGAAATTCCGAGCGGGCCCAGAAACGACCCTTGTGGAAGCCCACTAATTGTCCGTAAATGGAAAGTGTGGTGTGTGTGTGTGTGAGGGGGTGTGTGTGTGTTTGGTGTTGGTTGTGCTTTGGATTGGTGGATGGTTTGGGTATGATGGTTGCAAAGCACAACCAACACCAAACACACACACGTGTGTTTGGTGTTGGTTGTGCTTTGGATTGGTGGATGGTTTGGGTATGATGGTTGGGTGGAATTTTTTAAAGCCACCTGGAGGAAAAGTACTCTTATTTGATGCCATAAAAGTACAGACTGTTATTTTTTCAAATTTTTGCCGTTTCGATTTCAGTGTCGCAACGTAATTTTCGAAAATCTTTGAATGTAGATGTGTTTCGTGTTAAAAATAAAGGAATGTTACCTTTGAGTAAAATTTGCTATTTCCAGTATTTAAGACTACTTTCCTCCAGGTGGCGTTCAAAAATTCCACCCTGTATGTATATCGCCCATACTTTCTTCAGCATAATGTCTTTCCATCTCTGACTGCGCAAACTACCTAATCCTGTACAATAAAACTTATGTTCATGTGTGAAAATTATTGAAGAGGCTACATTTATAAAATGGACTTGTTGTGCAATCAACCGCAGTACTTATCCAGTGATCCAATTTTTACTGAATCGGTATTATCCTGCTGTATTATTGCAGTACGTAAAGCACATTATGCACTTAAAATGCGAGTTTTACAATATGTATTGTGTATTACATCGATTGAGAGTATTTCGGGTGCACAAAAAAGCCTTGCACTGACTGATTTTATTTTTATTTTATTTTTATTTTAAAGATACACCAACGACCAATTCACTAGCACATTACCATAATAAGAAAATAACATAAGCATGAAGTTATGGTGAGTTAGTCACTTACAGGCGTACACAGCACTTACATAAAAAAAATGGAGATTTTACACGAAGTGAGGATACAATAATTAAATAGAATAATGAACAAAACATTTAAGTAAAAAACAAAATCATAATCGAAATTAGAGTATGTAAACAATTATTATCAAAAATTAACATCAAAATTATCATTAAAATTAAAATTAAACAAAAGATTTAAAAAAAAATAAAGAAACGAATAAATGAACAGTAAAATTGTTGTTCAAAATGGTAGAACGCGGTATCGAGTGCAATAAGAGATCATTCCAAAATTGTTGAAAAGGCAGGCACATGTGGCAAAAAACCATAAAAATTAAATTGTAAAAAAAAAAAATATTAAAAATAAGAAGTACAAAAAAAGAGGATATGAGATTATGATTCGTCGCTAATAGTGATAAGTTTTTTGCGAAATTGGGAAAATGAGTCTGTAAATATATCAATATTGTTGGAGATATCTATTTTATTATAATTAGCCATTAATCGTTTCAAAGGGGCATTGCGACCAAGGTTGGTTCTTGATGAGGACGGTGCAAAGGTATTTATTTTGCGTAGAGATCTAGTTACGGTACGCCTAGGCACAGCTATATCAATTTCTGATAACAACTCAGGCACATCCGCCAGGTTATGGATGATTTTGTAAAACAAGAGCTGATCAGAAGTGCTTCTACGTTGTTCAAGTGGTAACATATTGAAGTGATTAAGCCTTTGGGAATAATTAGCGTCATGAGGGCAACTAGGACATCTAAAGCGTAAGTATCTGGTGAAAGCCTTCTGTATACGTTCTATCCTGTTGATATGAACACGATATGTGGGATTCCAAACTGGAGATGCGTAGTCCAGTATGCTTCTGACAAGGGTGTAGTAGAGCACTTTTAGTGTCGTTATGGACCGAAACTCCGAACAAGTTCTTTTCACAAAACCCGAAATTTTTAACGCTTTGGCTACAATCGACTGATCGGTCCTTCACAATGATCTGCTGCTGAACTGAAAGGCATGTCCAATCGTGACCTGAAACCACAGACCGTGACCTGGACCACAGAGCATGTTACAGGGACGCTCCAATTTAACATGCAATCTGCCGCAAGTGGTTTCTGGTAGCTACCCTTCGCGGTTCAGGTAAATTGTTTTTGACTGGTTCAGACGTTAAGCCTGATTAAAACTATGCGATTTAATTGCCTATGATATACTTACCATAAGTAGAAGCAACAGTAAAAATGACACCCTCTAATTATAGTGTTATACTATATGCTAGTAATTCGTAGTTTCAATCTTATTGTATGCCGCAGGCAAGAAATATAATTATTTATTAATACCACTTACATTTGTTTTTACAGGTAGGAACCCAATACCACAATGTAGTCACAATGTCCACACTCAGAGACGTCACCCAAAAACCCGATTAAACACCACCACCCCACCACCAACAAAAATGAAGTCTTTTTAAACTGTCCAATTATGACTGACAGGGTCCAAATTTATAACTGTCGATTAACGTGGATAATCAATAAAAAGTCCCAAGTAACTACTCTGAGTATCGGAACTAGTCAATTTATATAGAGGATAATATGTTCAGTGTCACCCTCTGGAATTCCGCCAATGAGCATGTGAAGATATCCACTTGCAGAGAGACGCTGTTGAGTATCTTTATTGCCCGCCCCACTGGTGCAAACTTTAACAAGTTAGTACGGGCCACCGGGACTTTAAACAGCCTCTCTCTTGGCCCTTGCCGCAGCCCACTGTTTGGAACGAGCAATCCCAAAGATTCTAGATTATATCATGTAAATGGCGCTTAAGAGTTTAGTTGTTGTTAGACCGATGTTTTGATAATCTAAGATGGTATTTTGGTAATCGATCGCATAACAGTACCTCACAACACCACAAAGTACCTACATCAGTTTCTCCGCGTTCTGAAATGTCAGCTCCACTACTACTTTTTTGACGGGCTAATATTTTAACGGCATGGCATAATCTACATATTATTGTCAATCTCTCACGACGCTATTCTAACGACGAACAGAGAAAGAAGACAATGTTGCGCTGACCTTAAATAATTTGGGACACCGAAGGGTTATAGAATGATGATTGTGATGATGATGATATTCTCATTATAACTAGGTAGTTCGTAAAACAAAAGAATACTATCCGTTCTTGGTATAAATCAGCAGATTCGTAGAAATCTTAAGATTTTAGAATAATTTTTATAGAATGTTGTCTTCAGTGCAGTAACGGTGTCAAAAGCGTCGTCACGTTCGTGCTAATTTCAATTTCACACCGTCTGCTATTGTAGTTGATTTTGCTAATCAGAAGGTTTTATAGCATTTATGAATAGGTATAGGTACCTACCTATGTTTAAGTTTTGGTCTTGGAGAATAATTATTCAGTGTTACTTATTTTTACTGTAGGACACCTCAAACTCAAACCATTTTTATTTCAATCAAACAATTTACAAGCACTTTTGACTTATCAAGGGTGTCAAGGAGATCTCTCGTGTCCGGCCCTGGTCTAGGCCATGGTACCTCCTGAGCGAGAGGGCATAATGGGAAGGGCTGGGGAAGACCAGTAGGTACCTAATGCTCGCGAAGGAGGAGGCGGAACGCGTAAGAGATTGGCAGAATCATCCCAGAGCTGCTTTCGGGATTTCTCCTCCCTCTACCTATCGTTATTTCTCTTGACTAAGTTTATTTTGTTTATATGTAGGTATGTAAGTAAAGGGGAAATGGGTTTACTGGATTTCTTTAGAGGTATTGCAAATCATACAAAATTATACCTACGTACCTACCTACCTACTTACTTAGTTGTTTTTTTTTAAATACTTATGACCATTGATGTATTACATCAATGCTTATGATATTCATTCTACCTATATTTCGTACATACAAAAGTTTATCTACTATCTACCTGTTTGGTTTAAATAACTAGGTATTTGTAACGTTATTTTATTACCATCATTAATAAGTAAGTAGTTGATTTATATTTCTACGCATAGGTGTATTGTTTCAATAAATTGTATTCAAATAAAAATCCTTAAAACTATTTTGTAAATTGATTAGATGGTCGTTTGAGAAATTATGTTTCAAGATAGGTAAAATTGGGCTTCGCGCTGCCGGTCATTCGAGCTTTTGATGCATCGAGGAAGTGTTCTGTCGCGCTCATAATTTATCGATTTCAAGTACTATCGAGTTAACGTTTTCGAGCAAGTATCATTCGATCTTCCTTCATTCGATTTCAAGTATGGAACCCCAATATTACCTTTCTATGACCTAGGGAAGTAGGTAGTCCAAATCCATGCTGTAGCGTTTATAGACTTATAAGTAGGTACACTTATTTAAGTACCTACCCACAACAAGTACGATTATTTTAAAAACGAAAGCGATAAAAACGATGAAAGTGGTCAAACTTACGGTAGGGTAGTGGCACCAATAAATGAACGATTAAGCTTTTTTGACAACTTTAAATAGCTGTAACTCAGTTATTTCATGACATTCAGGCATTTTTGATTTTTTTAAATTAGGCCATAATCCTCAGGATGTGACTGATTAAAAAAGAACCGTCTAGATCTACAATTTATTTTTATAAGTTGCTTTTTGTAAGAAAAAGTGGGATTTACCCCTATAGTTGAACACTGAGCCATAATTGTGAACATTTTGGACCCATTACTTGAACTAGCATTTTAATATTACCGACATCGGTCTACCTTGTGGGGGCGGGCTTCCAACGCTATGTCTTCCAGTACGCGGTCGCAAATCCAGAACCTTTCGGCCCCATTGGCCATCTTTTGGCAATTCTTCGGGCTATGTCGGTTACCTTGGTTCTCCTACGGATCTTTTCATTTCTGATTCGATCACGTAAAGAAACTCCAAACATAGACCTCTCCATTGCCCTTTGGGTGACTTTCAGCCTGCTTATGAGACCCATGGTGAGCAACTACGTTTCAGTGCCATAATAGGTCATCCCTGGCAACACGCACTGGTCAAAAACTTTCATCTTGAGATATTGTAGTATATGATATGAGAAGCAATTCTCGAACGCCGCCTAGCTGAGTCGGATTCGACGATTGACCTCTTTCTCGAAGTTGAACCTACCTATCTGAACAGTTTGCCCTAGGTAAACATAATCGTCCACAACTTGTGAGAGTATAGAGTCTCCAATTTTTATGAGGGTGGGTGTTACAATGGGCTTTCGACAGGACCTTCATTTTGTCCATGTTCATTTTAAGACCCACTTTAAGACTCTCTTTCGGAAGCTCTACTGAATTACTGAAGTCATCGAGAATTGTACTGAGGTCCTTCATGGTCTTAGTTATGACTAATCGTAGGCAAACCGAATGTGATTGATGTATTCGCCATTGTAGTTGATGCTAACCCTTTTCCAGCTCAGAACCTGGAAGACATCCTCCAGGGCAGCGGTGAACAGTTTCGGAGAGATAACGTCTCCCTGTCTCACCACTCGCTGCAGAAGAATAGGTTTGGAGGTCTGTTCCAGGACCAGACCTCGAAAACTATTCTTCTGCAGCGAGAGTGCTGATGTTTTTGACGTTTCACAAACGGTTAGCACCTCGATGTACCGATAGTCAATCTGGCACCGTTGGAGAGACTGCAGTACAGCCCAAGTCTCGATCGAATCGAAGGCTCTCTCGTAGTTTACAAACGCTGAGCAGAGAGGCAGTTTATACTCTTCGGTCTACGGTGCTAAAGCTTTTGCGGAATCCGGGAGGCTGGAAGTCGTCAAACCATCGCGCGAGACGATTCGTGATGACTCTTGAAAGCAGCTTGTAGTCAACAACTTCTGGAGGGCCTTAAGAATGAGTTTTCCATCGGCCTTTAGGAGTTCGGCCGTAATTCCGTCATCACCTGGCACCTTTTTGTTCTTGCGAGACAACCTAATCTCGTACTAGCTGACGTCCGGGATGTCTTCGGTATACTGTCGGGTAAATCTAGCTCTTTGGTGGTTTGCCAGATTCGTGACAGGGTAACTGTTTGACGTGTATAAATCCTCTCGATCTCTTTCAGTAGTTCAGGTTGACGGATACGATTCTGCCATCTTCGGTCTTCTGTTTCGCAAACTGGCTCTGCCCAATAGACAGGTCTTTGCCACTCGCTGCAGGATTTGAAAAGTGACCTTCGCCACAATACGGACTGTGTTAAGGAATACGGTCCGTCTATTTAGCTGAAGGTATTTGAGTGCATCATTTGAAGACGATTAATAACAATTGAATTCGTTCATTTTTTGGATTAGGTAAAGAACCACAAAATGAACGAATAAAATCCCTTCAGCGTTCAGCTTATGGCATGAAACCCAAAATTTGAACGAATAAAATATGAACGTATTAGTTAGTTCAAATTTTGGGCATGAATCCTAAAGATGAACAGTACAAGATTTCATACTAAAATAAAGTCTTAAAAGTAATCAAAAACACAAAAATAATGTGTTCAACTTATGGTAACTAAGTTCATACATTTATTAAAATTCACTTGAGTTGATTTGTTTTGGTCTATAAGCGTGAGTTTACAAGTAATGATAGCTGTAAAAATATGCCTTTACACCATTACCTGAACGCCGTTCATCTATTGGAACAAGCAAACAAAATTGAATCCATTACTTGAACAGTAAATTTCTCTAAAAATACGGTAAATAATGTTTAAAACTATCAATATACTCAAAGCCAGATATAACAAGATTTTATTCAAACCAAATCCACTGAAATCTATCATTAATTGTTTCTTTAAGCTGACAAAATTCTTAAATTAGGAGGGCACTTTCCTTAAGTAGGTTTCCATTTAAAACTGATTTTTGGCGGGACGCGCTCACACAATGGCAGACTGTGAGCGCGTCTGAGTTGTCACTGCCAAAGTTGTTATGTTATCGGGAAGAAAATATGTTACCATAGCTTGAAAAAAATATTGCAGACATGTATCTAGCAGGGTTCTTTTTATTTTTTCGGTCGGTCGTTCATCTATTGGGGGTCGTTCATCTATTGGTGCCACTACCCTACCTAATATAGCAAAGGATGAACACTTTCTTCTTCCTTTTACTTTTTGTATGTCATTAGCGTTGTTTCGCATGTATATCACGGCACAGGTATATTATCTATCAGCAGTACATTCGAGTGTTTGTTTACTAATGATAAGTTACAACATGCCTCCTTCATATTTATTCAGATTGCGTTGTGTGCACCTACTGTTATATCGACAGCTATGGATATATAGTTGGATGGAGCGATAGTTGAGTATCCTTCAGGCTAAATCTACCTGTTATAAATTCTTGAGGCTAATTCGACCTGTTATAAATCCACATTATAAAATAAATGCGAAGGTGAATCTCTCTCTCTCTCTCTCTCTCTCTCGATTAAACGGCTAAACTGCTTAACATTAAACAGATTTTTATATAAAAAGGCAGGGATTGAACTGGGATTTTCTTCAGTGGGACTCATAGGTACCTAAGTACTAGGTACACTAGCCCTGATGTAGAATTTTTTCGAGGCGCGGCAAAAACTGCCGCTTGCCAATCCCAACCTTTGTTTCTCTATGAAAACTTTTTTTTTTTTATAAATTGTGCATGCACAATATTATTATGTACATGTCGGATAAGTAGGATAGATAAGATAGGGTTCGAAATATGTCGTGACCGTGAGATAGCATATTAAAATTAGAATTTTACTCTTCGAGCTTTTTAGATTCTTCGAGCCATAATTAACTAATGTGCGTTTCGATTTTCGATTGACAGATGCAGAAAAGCTTAACACCAATTAACACAATCTAGAATGCATCAGGCAGCAACAAATTAGTCCAAGTTTATCGATCGATAATGCGCCAATCCAACAGGGGCCGCCTGGCGCTCCCGCTACGCAAAATAAAACTTAAAAAATAAAGGTCCTTTACCTTAAATTTTAGACCATAGAGGTGCTCCTCGAGTTCCTGGCAGAATTCGAGTGCTTGCAGCCCTCTCACACCGTTTGTCGACCTATGCGCTAATCAGTGATTTCCTCAGCGCCACCCGCAGAGAAAGATTATAAGTGCTGCGCGTCTCATTTATTGCAAAGTTGCGGTGTGTTGGGCCCTAGGCGACCAAGGTCCAATAGATTGGTCAGTACTTTAAGGGGCTATAAATAGCATATCTGTATACTGTACTAGTACAGAATCTAAAAACATCTTAGAATCACTATGAAAAACCAGTAAGATATCTAAGTATCTACCTACTGGTTTTTCATAATGATTCTCCCGTCTACGTTTCAGAAGTTGTTTTTTAGTTTGATATTAGGTACTTACATAAACTGTGCCTGTCTGATCACGTAGCCAGTGAACGTTTCTTATTCATAGTAATTTACGGTCATTGGCCAATATTAAGTTAGAAGCTTAGTTCCATTACCAACTTTCAATATCCTTGCATGTCTAGACGAAAAGTTGCAACTGCAATCCGCATTGTCATTCAATCAATGTTAGAATTTTTCGAAATATCAAACTAGGTATCTCTTAGTACCTACACACCTGCACGATGTTTGTTAGCAAGTTTTATTGCACAAATTGAGGTCTGCAAATCCGCGACTAACATGCACTGTGCGAACATTCACAGAAAGTTAGTCGGCTTGGCTTGCGGTGAGTTTGACCAAGTACCTACGTACCTAAGGTAAGCTTCTGCAGTCACCATTTTGTTTAAAGCCTTTATCAGAATATAAGGCGACCCAAAGTCTGCACTTTGTACAGGCGTCCATTTACTTTCCATACTTAAGTTGTTTTCCAGATGGCCCGTTTACCAAAAAAAGCGGGCAAGTGCGAGTCGGACTCGCCCATGAAGGGTTCCGTAGCAGCAAGTAACATAATATAAAAGTTCTTCTAGTTCGTTAAAGGTAAATTGCGGTTTACGATTTATGACGTATTAATAAAAACTACTTACTAGATCTCGTTCAAACTAATTTTCGGTGGAAGTTTACATGGTACTGTACATCATATATTTTTTTAGTTTTATCATTCTCTTATTTTAGATGTTACGGGGACACACATTTTACCACTTTGGAAGTGTCTCTCGCGTAAACTGTTCAGTTTAGAAAAAAATGATTTTAGAAACCACTATATAATTTTTGAAGACCTATCCATAGATACCCAACACGTATGGGCTTGATGAAAAAAAAGAGTTTCAGTTCTAAGTATGGGGAACCCCCAAATTATTATTTTTTCAATTTTTGTGTGAAAATCTTAATGCGGTTCACAGAATACATCTTCTTACCAAGTTTCAATAGTATAGTCCTAATAGTTTCCAAAAAAAGTGGCTGTGACATACGGACGGACGGACAGACAGACATGACGAATCTACATAAATAAGGGTTCCGTTTTTTGCCATTTGGCTACGGAATCCTAAAAAGGGAACAAAAATAAAACGAAAGCAAATAAATATGCACGAGGTATTAATTATGTTTACTGTTTAATTAACAGACAACCAATAAACACATTTTTATGAGGAGGTATAATCAATAATTAACACATAATTTATTAAGACAATAAAACGAGTTACAATACAATATAAATAATTACTTACGCTTGTTTGAACATTTGAACAGTTTTATATTACGTACTATTTATTACCTTTTTTTTTTTCAATGATGATTAGATAAGTATCTAATTTATAAGAAGCCACAGGTCTATCTACCCATAGCTTTTAAAAATAAAAGGATTTTGAAGCAAATTGTTATCCATTTCTTCATATCTTTGAAAAATTCGTCTGCTCGACAACGTAAATCACGCAACGAACGTTTTTTTTAAAAAATTAAAGCCTTTGCCATTGTTGGTGTGTTAGGTATAAACGCAATTACCCCGCTGGTGAAGGTCGCTTTTAATCTTTGCATGCAAGTGGCCCAAATCATAAGGTCTAGTAAGTAGGTACCTACCTACTTTAGGAGCAAGCCGCAGGCAGGGCTCCTGTTATTTACATTTATCATCCAGCTAATCTGATACTTTGGTATGACATCAGCTTCTACATGTGGAAATGCAGATGAGGAGCTATATAACATAAATTATGACGCTGTTACACGCGCTCTGAATTGGCTCGCCTCCCGTAAATGCACCTGATGAAGCTATGGAGGTGCGAATTTATTTCAGTCACGCTATTATTGGTGACACAGAATATACAATAACATAATGTTTAATTAGTATACAATTAATGAAGCATATTTATTTAATACATTATTAACACATTTTTAATATGAAACAGGTATTTATTCAACAGGTTTTCCAAAGAAATCTGAAAAGGATGACAATATTTGCACCTATGCATGTAGGTAAGGTAAGTAGGCACACATTCACTTATGATATTAGAAACTTCTACTGGGTTAAGGGACGCATCGATAGGAATGGATTTATTTATAAGGATGTTAACAAAACTTACAAGCACTAACTCCCAATAAAAGTAAAAAAAATAAAGGGAAATGCATACCCATCCGCATACAAGTTGCTTGCAAGCCAAATAGTACGTAATTAGTTCGTTATTCAAATTTGAGTCTTGCGCACGCGCTATTTTGAATGCCGCAACCTCCCAGCAACCTTGCGTGCAAGCTACTTGCAGAATAGAAACAATGTTTCAAAAGCAGAGGATCTTCATTCTTCTTTCTTCTTCTGGTATTGTTGCATTAGGATGAACGCAGAGGCAGTGTCGATAGTGGCTGTTGTAGTTATGTAAACAACCAGCTAACCACACTGCCAACGCGGTCTACCATATATTTGTCTCTTGCGTCATTGCTTCTTGCGTCGTGGTGTTCTTTCGTCGGGGAGTCGTGATGGAAGAGATGAGAGCCTGTGTCTTATGTTTAAAAGTTTTTTGAAACGATAAACAGAAAAGGTAGGCAACATCTTTTGCTTGAACTTGTTGAATTTCTTCATTGTTCGCGTTTTATGAGTACATTTTAACTACAGATAGATAATTAATCAGTTGTTGTTCCGTTCAGAATAATTTTGAATCAGCAAAATTGTAGCGTTCAGCTTTTCTGTCGCGTCTACCTGTTGCCTATAAAACAATAAGATAATAAACATCTTGTTTACTTAATAATATCAACACTGTGAATATATTGTTGCGTGTGGGAATCGAACTCGTATATAGGAATCACCATTTGCCGTCACTGCGCTCGTTGTCTTTGTATATCCCGAATTGATTTATAGAGATGCGTATACTCACATTATGACCGGGCAAAAGTCAGGGAACGAGCCTTAAATTATCCTTTACAAGGCGAAGTAGGCTGCTAGACGTCCCGACCCGGGAATTGAACCTGGATCTAAAGCGCATCTTCAGTTGGGGCCTTATAGATCCAATAGAAAAGTTTGCTATGCCCAGGTACTGTCTTGGTTGCTTTTCTACCGAAGATGTTTCGACTATTGAATTTTTATATGATTATGCTTTTCTGTTTCATATCAAACTCTTGTGCTTTATGTTAATTCTACAGGAATTTGCTACAACTGCTTGGGATTCGAACCCAAACATTTACTTGGAAGTCTAGGTAGCTGTCGGTACGTATTCTTTATCAAAAATCTTTTATGAGTCGTTATTTCATAGGTAGGTATGGTTGTGTTCTCTGCGCTCGCGCAGTCTTTCAGCCGACGAATCGCGCGCTGATTTCGTTTACAGCACATTCGTTGCTTCTCAGCGACACCCTGCAAACAAAAATATAAAGATATTTCGTGTGTCTTTTTTTCATCTAATATTTCAGGACTTTTCAGTAACTGTGTTATTGTATTTCTTCAGGTCTACAGGAGGGACTTGAAATCTCTTCTTACAGATATGGGCTCTTTGTCTACTACTACTATGTAGGTAGGTACTATCGTACTATGTTAGTGAACTTGTAATACGATCAATCGAGACCGGTATCCCAAGATAAATCATAAAAAGTATGATAACTCTTTTAATACATAGGGGAACTGGCCCTATTCCCTAAAGTATTATAAATCTTAAGAACATGAAAGTTAGTATCGTTCTTTCTTAATAGTATTTTTCCCTTATGGAGTTGCACGTTTCGACGTTGGCGTGTACACACGAGTTCACTTTCGTCATATCCGTGACATGGATTTGATATTTGAGTTGGAAACACGATTGCTCTCAACATGCTCTCAAGTAAAGTTCAATCGAAATAACTATGGGATAACAAAATGTTCAGTGACAAAGTAAGTTCTCCGTTTGACCCTTTTTAAAGGAATTTCTAAAGAGGTCATAATAGATGCTGCAATAGGAGTACTAAACTGGCATCGACGCGTGATACTTTAGGTGCCTAAATGTACGTCCATCGTACCTTGGGATTTCCGCTCCGCTACCATCTTGCTCACAGGCTATGTCCTGATTTATTCTTATTCTTTTTTTTCATTATCATTCTATTCCAGGCTACTATGTACTATGTCCTGATTTATTCTTATTCTTTTTTTTCATTATCATTCTATTCCAGGCTACTATGTACTATGTCCTGATTTATTCTTATTCTTTTTTTTCATTATCATTCTATTCCAGGCTACTATGTACTATGTCCTGATTTATTCTTATTCTAGCCACCGAAAATAGCCACCGGTAGCTGTCGCCTCTTGCTACGGTGTTGAGTACTGTTGTGGTGGTCGTCACCGGCCACACGCGTGCGGCAAATCCATACAAAACGTATGAAAAAGCATGTGAACTGCTCGTCGCTGGGCTACCGATGGCTGTGATCGGTGGCTCGTTTGTGCCGAGCCTTAAGGGTACCTATATAATTTTAGGTTGAACCATAACAGAAACTAAGATGCGGATGCTCACGTTGTTTTAAAGAGCCTACATGCCAAATCTCAAGTTCTTATGTCCTATAGTTTGAGGGATGTCGTTATGAGTGTGTATTACTTATTTCGTATACAGATGAAAGCGTCATGCAGCCTGCAGGGGATTTCCGAATAACATTTCATCTTCGAAGCTTTCCCTAACTCGTTTTCGTTATCCTCAGTATGTGCAGGTTTTCACAGAATTGAACCGGATCTCCGGGGACAGTCACTTGTTATTTCATTCAGAACATTGACTATCCCCAAAATCATGCTTGGATTGACATTATTGCTACGGTCTATTTTCGGGTCCAATGCAATACCCACGTTGATATTTAGTAGAAGGTATTATGTGGGTACGTGCTCGTATCAGAATGTATCTAGTTTTTCACCTCATTAAATATTTAATTGGTAAAATCGCCAAACTCGCCGCGTTGCTGGCATAGTGTCGACCTTTATGCCTGCATTTAACATAGCTAACATGCGTGCTATCGCAATGCATCTAACTAATTAAATGACATACAAGGAAAACTGGTCGCGAATGTTACGAGTCATCTGTTAAAATCTTACCAGCTATAATGTACGCTTAATTATTGATTTAATATTAAATTATACAAGTTTCAGTCGTGTTCGAGGGCGATTGGCAAGCATGATTTGTCACTTTATGTACGGCAATTTGTAACCCAAATTACTGTACGTGTTTCGAGAGGTGCCATAATTCGTATACTTACTCAAATCATTGTGTTTTGCTTGGATAAAGGTGAACAAGATCTGTCTTAATTATGGCTACATTACCTACTACACTTCACTGTTTCTAAGAAGGCACATGCCAAGCACTAATCGTTTACAAGCAAACATGATATGATCGCATTCAATTGCAGTCTATTCATTTGTCTATTGATACTACACTTTATATTAGTCTACAGACTACACGTGTCGGTTTCAATGACGACAGTAGGCACAGCTTACCTACTCTATAAATTTTCTAAACTATTTAATGACTAAGTATTAAAGTGAGTTAGTACTTGTCATGTACTTGTGGATCTCTTTATCTGTAATTAGATATTAATAACCATTAGCTTATCAGTGGCACAACCTTTAGAATCACAGCGCTACCTACATACATAGGTACTTCAGTAGTGTATCTATTTACCTAAGTATGTATATGTTTTGCTAAGCGTTTACTCTGCAGCAATGAGTTTGTATTATCTATCAGTTCTAGAAACGAAACATTAGAAATATAAGCTTTTGCCGGCGTCTTCGCCCGCGTGAAAGTCGGAATTTATCCCAAGGGAACATATTACCGGGATAAAAAGTATCCTGTATACCCGGTCATGGTCTACCTTCAGCTGTTATGGCGTGAATAGGTAACAGACAGAAGAATTTCTTTCAATTTATAATATTAGTTTGCATATAGCTTTTCCGTCTGTCTGTTAGTCTATCTTCACTACTAAACTAAAGATCTAGTTAGACAGCCTAAAAAGCCGCGGGCAACGTCGCAGTCGCAGCTCAGCAGTTTCTTTTATACCTTTTTAATAATGTGTGCTTTCTGTTTGTTCAATCTACGGCCTTTCGATTTCTCCTAATTATCGACCCGATTGGATGGGCCTCCTAAAATGGGAGAAATCATTATAGCGAAAGTCTTTCAAATATGGCTGTTGATAAGTGTTTCGGTCCAAAATCGACTACTCTGTTCATTAGATTTAACATGTGAAAAATAAAATCGGTTTCGTATAAAATTCACTATAAGTACGTGGTCTTGGCAGTGCATTTGTAGAGAGGATATACGTATATACCTAGTGCTTTAAAAAACAGATAGGTTATTTTAGGTATTCAGTACCTAAATAATGATACCCTTATAAATGACGTGATGATTCCTTTTGATTCGGCCATAGACGTTCGGCATGTTGTGAAATGATAATGAGAGGTAATGAAGATTCCAAATTTCAGCTTTTCAGTCAGCGACGATACTTTTATAACATGGTAGCGAAACATTGAAGGGGGTTGAGACGAAAAATAAAATAAAACAAAACAAAAAATAAAATAATTTATTAAAGAAAAAAAATACGCATCTCTAAAAGATGATGATGATGCAACATTGTAGACCGATCCATAAACATCAGGTGAGATATAGGTGAAACGAAAGACTAATGTGAAAAATAAACATGAGTAACTAGCCCTAATTAGATGATGTTTGCCAACAACGTCTCAGTCCTGTCGTCAAGTGGTTGCATTACGTGGACATAAGGTGTGAATACAATAGCGAAATGAGATTATAGACAATGCAAGGCTAGTCGTAGGGCTTCCCTGGACGCCCGCGCATAGCCACCCCGGCCACACTTGACCCACTGACACCGTTCCACTGATTCCACACAATACAATTATAATGTCACGTACTATATGTACCTATAATACCTACTTGTAAGATATTGTCATAGTGATAGAAACTCATGTGCGTGTGAATATTCCGCTCTTAACAAGGGAAGTGAAATCGTAGCGCCGCTGTTGGGAAGTACTTTTCGTGATTGTGCTTTAAGCTCTCTACAAATAAAGGTTTAACTTTAAGGCACCCATATTAAAATTGGGTTCATGAATAGGTAAGTACCGACTGTCGCTTCAGTAAAAATCTGAGTGAGCTGTCATTCCATTTATGACAGTTGACTTTAAGCTCAATTCACGTAAGTTTTCACGGCATTTAACATAACAGATTGGCTCATAAGGTAGCCGACTGCAGGCAGCAGCAGGCGACGTGTCGCTGCGACACTTCACTGTATTTCTATGAAGGCGACGTGTCGCTAGCTACGGAAGGTATTTCATTTCACATAGACACCAGTAGTGTCGCGGCGACACGTCGCCTGCAGCTGCAGCATGCAGTCGACTACGGAATTGTACCTTTAGACTATCTACCTAAAAACGGTGATGAAGAACATAAATTAAGTATTGGGAGAACATCGTTCTGTGTGTGGTATAACAACATACCACTAACTCACCCAACCACTAATTCATTTGCCAATGAAACTGGTGTCTCATATCCATCCAATATATAGAGCCATTAATTGTATGTGAAGGCCGCAGGAAACCGCTGGATGCGAGAAGCACAGAATCGGTCGAAGTGGCGGTGCTTTGGGGAGGCCTATGTCCAGCAGTGGACGTCTTTCGGCTGAAATGGTGATAATAGGCCTTTGGCCTACGTAGTACTATTTGCTATTGTGATGTTACACCATTAATACTGAAATCGTTGTCACGTACGATAGCTACTGTTTCCCTGTTATTTTAATTCTTATATAAGTTTCTAATCATGCAGCATGATGGCTTTGGCAATTTCTTCCCATCTCTATTATGACCTAATTAATTTTTAAGGTAGGGTCCATAAGGTACACCTATAACTATATTTTTATGCATGTGTAAAACCAAACATACGTGTGCGCAGTTCTAAAAAATAAGTGATTGTTGACTACATTGCTAATAAACGAAGTCAATACAGATTTTTTTCCTAATAATGACCTAATATTGTCGATAGATCAATGATTGTTCAAATTATTTTGTTTTCAGAAACTTCTTGTAAACTGTAACAGATAACCATGGAGCTAACTGCGCTGGCAATAGTACTAGTAACTCGGTAAGATTACCAAGGCCGCATAAGAATAGTGCAGAACTATGAATATGAGAGCGCAACATTGTTTGTAGCTATTTAAACGTGGCTCTAATTATACCGTGGCCAATAGTTCGCTGTAACCGTGTGGGCTACAGCTGACAGCTTTCAAATGCTCCGCTCGCTCATATCTGTGCCAGTTGAGCCTGATTTATATCGGCCTTCTCCACTCCGATCACAATATATATGTCTATATAAACTGCTCGATCGAACAGGTGGATTGATGTTGGTCACGTAGTGATGTAACCGGCCACGGTGGTCATGGGATGCATCGTTATGTTTCTAAATTATATTTTCTCGGCAGTGATTAAAAAGTCATTTTTATACACGTGTGCCGTTTGTGATTTACTACTATAGTTTAATTTGTTTAGAAATCTAGTATAAAACTCACAAGTCACGCTTACGACAGAGCAACATGGCGGAAAAAAAATTGTAAATCTCCCAAGCGACTGCAATAGTGCGGCGAGCGACGATAATTACTGTCGAAGGCTATACGAGGGAACCACCGCCACAATGGCTTCCTACCATTACGTCTTTGTCAATGTACTAAACTATATGTACCATAGTTTGTAACTAGAAATTGCTACTGTCTACTGACACTACGAAAGTTCATGCGAATAAGAAAATAACAGTTATCTACGTGTTCATTCAATGCTCAGGGTTGGGTTTTATATAAATAAAATATATGTAATAAAGAAATAAAACAATAAAAATCTCGAAGAAAGCTGTAATAAAACCCACAAAAAATATTCAAAATACAACCAAATCAACAATTTGTAACACTAATATGTAAATACAATCAAATTAACATAAGTGCTTACATAAAATAATACTTAGTATACAAAAATAATACGGAATAGGTAAAAGCCAAATTAGACACAATGACTAAAAATAAAATAGATAAAGCGAACAATGAACTCAAGAGGTTTTCTAAAACATAATTTACGAAAATAATTGTAAAGCGTAAGAGATATAAAACTAAACACAATAAAATAGGAAAAAATATAAATAATTAGGTGCGGCATGTTCGAAAATTGTAAAAAAACGGTTCACTAGAGTTCATAACAGTTCATAGAACTGGTGGTTGGTGTTGTCTCGTCAGGAGCGATGCTACACGCTCCGGGGTGTCGTACCAGATAGTGCATTTACAGTGTCAACTTTGCCTTAACGCAAACTTGTAGCGTGCTTTGCAAACGCACTCCTGGCACGAACTCCGGAGCGTAAAAAACTTCGATATCGATATCTGACGAACGAAGGGCAGCACTACACAGTCTATGCACTACGTACGGAACGTCTTTGCCGTTTGTCACTTAGTGTCCCCAAATTATACTAATTGGCACAAGACTTTGTTATTTGCAGGTATTAAAAGCGTTTGTTAGTGCAAATGCTAAGCGATGATAGAGTTAGTATTTTGCTATGTATATTTATGCTGTGATTTTGCATGCTCTTTATCAGTGGGCCACGCCATTGGGTTTAACTTGATTCCTTTCTATATTTCTGTGCGCGCACCGTGCGAAATGATTTGATATAGGTATTATACCGACCTTAAAATTCAAGTATAACAGATATAGACATTACTATCTAAATGTGATAAACTGAATAACTTTCGAACGGATTTTCATATAGTTTTCCCCAATAGACGATAGATGAGGAAGGTTTAGGTGTATAATTCATTAAGGTTTTGTGTAAATTGGCTGAAATATGACGATTATTGTTGAAGATGTCGGAAAAAATCATGCCAATTGTGCGCGTTACGGTAGTACCTCTCCGTGGGATAATTTCCGAAAAAGCTAGTATAATAATAAATCCTCGAGTAAATAATTATCGTGCATCTAATCCGCGCTTATGGCAAGTGATTGTTATTCTGCGTACAGAGGTGTCGTTTCATCATACGATTGACATCGACAGATATGGATGCGATGAATGACAAGGCCGCTAATACTCGTACATACCACACTGGGGAAACTGTGGGTTATTAATTATTTATTACTAATCTTCATAACGAATGTTATATTCAAGACGTGTTTGTTTTTACACTATCGATAATGAAGATAAATCACTACAGTGAAATTTAAGCTATCTTTTACATAAAGAGCGGTCATACAAGTTTTAATAACTGCATTTTTCTATTTGACGAGCGTTTAACTATTCATATGAATGTAAATAAAACAACTGAGTCGCGCATACGCAGAATTTTTATGTGTGGCGGCTATTAATTTTAGCAGCACGAGGAAAATGACATTTGTCGAGGTTATGATCTCACTTTCCGCTGTTATTACGTTTGTATGACGATACTCGAATGTAGCGAGATCTCCCACGGATTTCGAAAGCTTTGTGTATTTTTAAAATATTCAAAACGAAAGTGTCGAGTGAAAGCGTGACATTTTAATAACGAGTGCTGATAAAGTAGACGCGTCTCAGAGCTTGTGCGTTGAAATGTTGAGAAAGAATTTTGTATTTATGCATTAATTACTTTTGCTGGTACTTAGTGACTGTAATTATATTATGAGTGCTATAATTAACACACTTTCAGCATGCAAAGCGAGGGAACAGTGCAGACATTGCTGGTCCAAAACATTCTCTCTTTTTCATAAGAAAGCAAATGAAAAATATTATGTTAATGATAATTGAAATTGAATACGTTAATACGAGTATGCTCGCTCTATCATTCTGTAAATTTTTTTTCCAGAGAAATTCAAATGTCAAATTTTCATACATTTGATCTCGAATCGTTCATGGAAATTGTTCTACCAGAATAGCGCCTGTCTGCGAGAGCCTCTATAATATTAACTAATAAACAAATGCTCTCGTTTTGCTTTGCTTTGCATCCATTATCTACACTTCTACAGGAAAATACAGATTTCTGTAAATATACAAATAGATAGGTAGAACCTACTGTCGTGTACAACACAAACACTTGATTATGCGTTTATTGTTATTTCCTCATTGAGAAACAAGAATTGTTCTGCATTCTAAATATGACTAATACGATAATAAATGAAGGATCGAGATCTATGCTATTATTTTTATCACGAACTCTATGCGTACGTATTAGCATTCAATTTTATTTCATGTTGTAAATGCAAGTGATTGCAATATGCCAATAAGTTTACTTGCATAATCGTATTCAAGTAAATCAATCTGCCCAGCCTTTTCCCAACTATATTGGGGTCGGCTTCTAGTCTAACCAGATTGCTCCATGAGTCACTCTCGCGACTCTCTGATCTAATCTGACCTGCATAACCCAGTAACTGGGTAATATGATAACTCCTTTGGAAGAACGGCTGTCAGACTTTCGGACTTCTGACGACCCGTAACGGTCAAAGATCTACGAATGACAACCGGGACCAACGGCTTAACGTGCTTTCCGAGGCACGGTATGTAAAGATGGTCACCCATCCACGGGCCAACCCCGGCAAGCGTAGCTTAACCCGATTGATCGACCCGTGCGGCTGTTATTACATAACCACGAGCTCCTCCTAATCGCATTCTAGTATGGTGTGGTGTCGTGTAATCGCTTAGACATGAAAATGATGTGAAGGTATGGTATTCAAAAGGTAGGAAGGTAGGTAGGTACACTGGAAAATTATAAAATAAATATTAATTATTCAAAAAGGTTAGCGGTAAATAAGAATCAAAGAAAGAGAAACTTTAACTTGCATACTTTGAACTTCGATCTTCGTATTTATTTGTTTAGTCATCCAAGTAATGTGCAATATTAATCATATTTATCAATAGCTACATTAACACATGTGTCAGCGAGTATACTGGACTGGTAGGTACATGCACATACAACTCGCTTCATCAACGCGGCATAGATCAAGGCAATCATTTGTATTAGTGCCTTTACGCACACAAATTGTTTAAAGTTCGTCTCCATTGACAAATAAGAATGACCTTTTAATTGAGAATAACTTATATATCACTCAATGTACTTATATTTTTAGGTTTTTCTAAAACTTTACTTTCGGTGAGATTCAGGCAGCTTTAGACAAAATTGTATGCGAGTTTTTTATTTTAATGGAAAAGTTAAGAGCAAAAATGTTTCAGTTAATCCCCGTGCCAAAGATCGTTGGGTGGGTGTAGCGATGCAAGATAAGTTTTTCCGTAATGACGTAATGTTGCAATGGAGACGAGACCTTGTGTTACTTGACACGTGTGCCATCTATAATAGCTAAGTTTATTTGTATACGTAATACCGTGAAGTGAGCTGCATGTGCACTGCAAACTGCAACTGCATATCTGTGCTAATTTATGCAAGTGACGTGTGGAGTATAGAATAGAATGACTGGGTGCAGTTGAATAGTTTTTACGTTCTGCGGAGGTAATTACACGTTTTCTATGAGAAAACTGTACAGAAATAGAAAATTGTTTAAGTTTTGCTTTGAAATTAAATGAAATAAGTATGTAGTTGTTGTTTTTGCCTCGATTTGAGTCTATTGAATTCCTTGTTACTGAAGCGTGTACAGAGTTCGGTCTTTAGCTTGTTTCCGGTCATTATACCTATCTACACATGAATCCAATTACACTGATTGAGGATGATTTCATAAGGGTAATGAGCTAAAGACGTTCTCAAATACTTTGCATACAATTTTGCACCAATACCACCGCGTTTGATGAATGCAAACGATTGTCCAATAGCCATTAAAGCTAGTATCTTAGCCAGGTATGTAATTATATTGAGTTTTTACAGCGATTCTTGGTATAATGACTGCGATGTCGTTAGGGTGCTGTTTAGCTTGGCACAATGTGAAACAAAGGTGAGCCGGCAAGTGGGTCACAGCGGTGGCCTTGCGCGCGAGAGACCGACCCAGTCCACCATCCGAGGGAGCGAACGCTAACGCTTTAATTGTGTGAGCAACAGGACAGATACACTACTATGCACCATTTTATATTACCCGTCGTAATAGTAAACTATTATTAGGAAACGCGCGCGTTTGTTTACGCGAACGCATTTAATTTGCATGCATAATGAACTAACATGTCCGCGTATAAAAATGTTAGGTAGGGTTTTGCTGTTTCCATGCAAAACTTTCATGCATACATGCATTATTTCTTAGGTATCTACTTTACCTATTTCTGGCTTAGAATTGAATACAATAAAATATGCATTTGCATGTAATAAAACCCTGATGAATGGCTCAATGGGCACAAATCCTCATGGCTGGCGGGCTCGGTGGGCGGTGAGCGGCTCCGAGTGCCGCGGTTCTGCAGCTTTAGTACTAAACGCCTCCGCGCATGCTCCCGCGCAACACTGCACTCTGACGTAATAACATGCAACCGTCCTGCACTTTGTTACTCACGGACTGATCATACCGTCATCCCTTTATTTATAAACGCTAATCCTATAAGTGCGACAGAGATAAATGGATGCACGGTGACGCTGCAGTATCACTTCGAATTATCGACACCTCCTAGGGCTCGCTACAATCTTTTTCTATTGGAACTATTTAATGAATAAAACATTTGTTGAAATCGTTAGTGTTGCGAGTGAATGTAACATGAATACGAACTCGTTTGCGGCTGGCATTATGTCACGACAATCAATCCGCTTGGAAGTGCACAGATGTAATCGTAAGATCGGCTGAACATGAACGCTCTAGGAAAGTAGGACAAATAATTGTTAGGTCTCATGCGCTTGATAAGCTGCATTGTGCAATTGTGGCGCGCATGGGACTACATACATGATAAATGTGTCCGCTCATTGGCGGCACTATTAATATGTCCTTGAACGCATGGCCGGTAAGGAACCGCATCATATGGCATTTGAAACGCGACTGATTATTATATGTTATGAATCGCAAATGAGTATGGACGTGTGAGAATGCGTATATACCGGCTGGTTACTTTTACTGAAGCCGGTGGTGCGCGAGGTATGCGCCCGCGCGCGAGGAAGCCGCCTCGCTCCGCGCTCCACCGAACACTTTCCCTCTCGGCCCGACATCGCATCCGACAGTAATTGCAATTACAAACATTTTATAATTAATTGCTATCCATACTCGGAGGTTTTCGCAACAAGAAACAGGCATTATGACTTGTCAGGCCAGCATTTGGTTTCTAAATGAACGTACTTTACAAAGGGGTTGATCGCGAGGAGAACAACCTGGCCACACACAACACTGTCCATTTGGAAGTTATTGACTTTAATATGACAGAACGTTTTGCTGAATGGAAATCTATCTAATCTCAGACAGAGCAGTTCTTTCTTGTTCCTCCGCTTTGAGAGTTTGTGAAAGATATGCCATAAAATGTACCAACAGAAAGAGTCAAGTTTTCATGCACAGGAAAAGCAAAGCGTTCTAGTAGAGAAATATGATATAATGTAAGTGTACAAACATATAAATACATACAATCGGATCATATGTATATTTATGTATAGGGTTAGCATGCATAGCGATATGAGTTATTGGATTATGTGTGTCGAGCACGTGATGTGCACCGTGATGTAGCACGTGCCGACGTACACATGTATGCACAGCGACCGGGGGTTGCACTCCACTCCCGAGCCGAGGACCGAGGTCGTGGCCCCCTGTAATTATCTAGTTTAAAATAATCCCGCAGTAGGCGTAGGACTTGCGCAACACAATTCCAACGTTCTAGAAGCGACACTGACACGACACTGGGAGCACTTCACTGGAGTCGCGGGCGTGTAGCGGCGGCGCGCGCGCCCGCACCACTGCGACGCGTTCCACTTTTCCTTCCGGCGGTACGCGAGCAGCCGCGAGTTGGCAGCGGCACGCCTTGCATAACCGACGGTTTCGCAAAGCGGTCGATGCAGCGCGCGGCCCGGCTTGAAATACGCGCCCGCGCTGCCAACGGGGCCGCGCCAACAGTTGACGCAACGCTGCCGCCGGCGAGCCCGGTCTCCCACCGCCGCCGCCGGCCGGCGAGCCTGCGCCCCCACCACATGTCCCTCCATCTGGTTTCACAAACATCACTTTCGCCTGTATGTGTACTGGCTTTCATAGTCAGCGCATCCACGCTCCACTTTGTCTGCTCCAATGTAGACAGTGGAGAACGTATCGCTCGCGATCAGGACGGGCACGTCGAGGAGCGCGCATCGCACGAGCGTTGCAGATAAGAGCGCGCGCGCGCCAGATGCATCGGTAACTAGGCCACCACGCACTCTGCCATCTGTTTGCATGATTGCACTCCATTTAGATTGTGGGATAGACTATTGAAAATGGGAATTCATTTTTTACGCGATATTTTATTTAGAAAGAGCTGCCTATCGGTTTAAACTAAAAACGAAAGTATCGTAACGGTAAAGAGCTGTTAAGTGTCGCGCGTAAGGCTCGTATGTCGGCTACAATATTGTCGCGAGCGGGCCTCGAGCTCCACAAATAGACGTTCCATTTCGACGGCCAACTCACGGCGACACGCGAAAACATTGCAGACACGTTTTATTATTTTATAGTCAGGTTTAAATTGAAAACAACACTAATATACCCCCCGGGGACGGGTCAAGTTAAAATAAAGACGTCAACTATGGTCAAAGTATGTATTTTGTGACTAAATTGTGATGTCTGGCTCAGTTCCGTTTCCCTACAAACAAACGATGTTAGACGGACGCGTCTCGTTGGTGGCTCCCGGCTTTCGCAATATCAAATCAGTATAAAGATAGTCAGCGCTCTGTCATCGCAGCGGCCTCGGTCTGCTGTCACTGCTCGCTGGTACCGGTGGACCAATAAATAATATTTCAGCGTTTAGCGGGTTTACGCTTATAGTATGCGCGCCCAAGGCCGCGTGACTCACGCGCCGGTCTAAACCGCGAGCTACGAATCTGAGTCACTGCCACGTGTGCACAGATCATGATCGTCGTATGCATCCACTGCACACAATCAGCTGTTGCCCGCGCGCATTTATTGGGAGTTACCGGTCTTGATCTACAGTAGGGACGCGACACACTTATACATTGTAAATCTAAATCTAAATATTTATTGCAATGTTTCTTTTGTTGTTCACAGTATTGACCTTACTATATCCTTTGGAATGATAAATTGTATTAGATACAAAAAGCCTATTTTTTACCTTACAATGGCGTTTGTTCTCGTCACGGCTATTTAATCCAGTCGGGGAAATCCTAGAACGCGTAGTTGTCTTTGATTTTCTTTCTGAGTTTGCTACTACAATAATAGACAACTCTATTGTTTTGAACAGAAGAGCATTCAGAAGTGACATTTCGATAAGAAAATGATTTATATTTCGGTTCAAAAATAAACTTATCCCGCTGCTTTGCTCCATTTCTCAAGATGAGAATGACATCTCACACACTGCCAGAAGACAGTCTAAACAGTGAGTTATATTATTATTTCGTAAACGAGTAATTCCAATTATATATAATATTGTCTATTCGATTAGTACATCTACGTTATGGAATATTTCGATTAAAGTAAGCGCTGTATAGAAACAAAAGTATATAAAATTGCAGTATGTATTATGTCCATGACTAACGCAAATGTTTTCCCTTACATAATGTTGTCTCTAAATATTAAGCATTTGGCTCTGTATCAGAACAAACGTGTTAATTAATCAGGCTGTAATGCACCGACCTACAAACTTTAGGTGCTATCATTTATTCTGGGGGGAGGGGCAGGCCTCGCGGGGGGAGACATAGGTGTATTTTCGAACTCCTGGGCCCGAACCGAATCAAGATTACCGTGTGTCATTCTCACGTTCAGTTTACGATCGGTTTTCTTTAGCGCGCTCAACGAGAAACTATTTACATTTCTCGAGAAATAAACGCTATAAAGTTTCTATTGGCTACTCAACAAGACGGTTAACAAACTTTAGTACATACTTCAGTAATTATAAATAAATAACATCCGATAGGAAAAGATAGCAGTATATTTCAATTTCCTTTGCCATATCTATCAGTGTAAAACTATTGCGACAGCTCGGCAAGTATTACAGTACTTTATGTTAATTAACAATCATACATTACTGTAAGGTTCTAGTTACGAAACGATTGCAAAAGCAGCTAAATAACTACTAAAAGCAACTATTAAAAAATATTGCAGGAAAAGAAACTACCGATGAAAATGAAAGACTTATTGAAGCCTAGAATGGGCACTAACGACTATCGTATTAGTCGATAATCAAGTGTGCATTGCCAATATCGATTATTTCCTGTTCATGCGCGCACGTCCCGCGCAGGGGCACACAAAGGGGGGCAGAGGGAGGGGGCTGACGCGCTGGCATACCGCCCAAGGACGTATTCTAGGCTCCCTAGGACCGGTCAGGGTCATATCACACTAGCCAGGGTCGAGTGTTTCAAGGGCATGGCAGTAACGACATTACTTAGTAATATTATCTAGTCTAAACACGAGTACGATCGATACCGCAGTTCTATAGTTGGGACTATGAATTCCGTGACATATTCAAATAAAACTTGAAAGAAACTGTTACTCTAGTAACATAAAATAACTATTGAAATACATCGATATTGTTAGCATTTGATTTTATATACTCCTAACAACAAAACGAGAGAAATTCATGCTACAATATTGATTTGGATTCATAGAACAGTAAAAGTTCAAATTGAACGTTCTAAAAAATCGGCCCTACAAAAAGCATTTATCCCATTTGAAACATGATTACGATATTAACAGCAATTGGAAATCATTAGCGGTATTCTTTGATGCATCGGTTTTTCTGTCCTTGATCCGTAGGGCGCGTAGGCTCTACGACGGCTACGGCGTAGCAAGGAAACGGACGCGTAGCAAGGAAGCGGCCGCGTAGCAAGGAAGCGGGCACGTAGCTCTTTACTTTTCGAATCGTAGATTTTGTGCTTGAACATGTTTGATGTTGATTTTCTTTGGAATTCTAAAACATTGTTATTTTCTTTATGGATATTTTAATTATTTAATAAATAAAAAAAAATATAGAATATAATTAATTAATCAATCAAAAATAGGGAGTTATGAATTTAACGCAGTACCTATTACTGCAGATATTACTAATATCATAAAAAATTACAACTTAGACTCCTTTCGCGCTCACTTTCTACGGATTTGCGAAAACATCACTAAAAAAAGGTACTAATGACATTGCGTGTAGCGTCGAGGCGTATCGTGAATTACAATGGCCGGGCGATCACCGACGTTACGACATGGTTTAGAAAGTCGAGCCACGGTCAACGGTCCCGCGAGCGAAAGTTACCGCGCGCGTGTGTGCCTGCCTTTACATGCGTACCGCGTACGTTTCGCAATCGCGGAGACGGAGACTACTACGAAAACGCGAAACTTTTGGAGACTGGTTTATCATTTCACATCAATTTTAGTACGAGTTGTCGAAACTGCCTTTCTATCGCATTAGTGAAGCAGTGAAAGATGTGACGTGTTTACATGGTACTCTCAGCGATCGATCGTGCGAGCGATAGCGATGAAAGTGATAGTAGAGCTGTCAGTCAAACTTGTATTTTTTGCCTCTAAACAGATTCATGCGATTACGTATGCAGTGAGGTGAAGACACACGAATGCATTTAATATACTGAGTTGCAAAAATAAGTAATCAATCTTCTAATGCATAACAGGTGATAGACACGAACACAGTACATTCTCACGAGATATTTTAGAATTACAACTATTGAAATGAATATATGAAATAGGTCAAATAATATTTGAACAAGGTAAATAAGCGGAAACATGCTACATTACACTATATCACTAAACACGCATCAATTATGTGTTTAATTAGGATTGATTACAATGTTGTATGCAATTTGAAACAAAGACAAAACAGTACCAATACCCAATTCCCTTGGAAACAGTTACACGACACAAATCGATAGAACAGACATAGATAACATTTATATAATGAACTAGTATCTACTTAATGAATGAAGATCACCTTGCGGTATCACTGATAACACCATGTCACTGTGTGTCGGTACCGACACACCAAAGGTTCGGGAGGAACTGGGCGCCTCCCTGATTTGATAGATATCGAGGTGGCTCCGAGGTCCCGGATGCACCTGCGCTGTAGTGCCGTAAATTATTGCATTATCCCCCCGCCCCCCCCCCACACGCTCCCGACCTCGGCTTTTCCCCACGCCCCCCTCCCTCGCCCCCACCCCCTGCCCCCTCAGCCCGCCACTTTCCCCCCAGCGCGACCTTCGCAGCTGCATCCCTGGCCAAATGCCAGCCGTTGCATATCTCGACTTGACTGTCATCCCCGACATCCTAGATATGTTGGAAACAATGATACGAACGAACACATCTGCACTTTGTCAGCTCAGTCAAAGGACACTGCCATGATCTATGATCTAATGCATTACTTGTAGATATAGCAGTGATTGATTTCAAATGAATAAGTTGGTACATGATCAATATGAATATCTAAACAGAATATTGATTGGTTATAAAAGTAATTCTAAACAAATGCCACGAATGTGTGGTAGGAGCGGTTGAGCTAACATAAACAATATTAGATATCTAAATAGAGCCAGTTGATCTAAATCTTTCGTATAAGTTATATCGCAGATAAATCCACAGATTCATACTAACTGACCTATATTCCTACAACACAGCTAGAACGTATAGCATAATACATTACCACATCGTATAACAATTATATGTAGTTCTTATCAGTAATCTGTTATCGCACACTAGTTAAACCCAATTTTGACACGTGACAAACATCAAAAGTTATTACGAAGACTGGTTTAGTGCAATAGCCTGCTGTAGTGGAATGTGAACGGTGAAAGTAGACGCGTCCGCTACCGAGAAAAAGAGTTTTCCACGAGGTTTCACCTTGCGAGAGCGCGGCCAGTGCAACAGGTGTATGACAGACACACGAGACCACTACTTCGAGGTAAATATTGAACGCACAATGCAAATGAAGCCGATTTATTTAATGACGGAGCACAGTGGTGTATGCCGATGCAAGTGGAAACGAGGCGCGCGCGCTAGCGGAGGCGCGGCGAGCGACTGCGGCCCACCAGCTGCACCGAAATAACTGCTCGGTGCAGCCGGGCGGCTCAATGCAAGCCTCCTCCGCCCCCCCTCCCGCGCGGACCACGCGCCCCCCTGCCCCCTCGCACCCCCGCGCCCGCACCCTCCAGGTCACGGCTGCAAGTCGCCATGACAATGCGAGAGCGGAGCTGCAGCCCCCGATCGATCCAGCTGTTGCTTCTAGGCACCAAGCGGCCCTGAACTTGAAACTGGTGTGAGAGGGTGGTGTTTCAGATATAATGTAATATGTATAGGGAAAAACTACTGCATATTACAAGAGCTACAAGGAAGTATATGATGCGGACACATAATGATAACCGTTGATTGACCACCTAGTAATTATTGATCAAAATATCTTCCAGAGCAATGCAGTGCGATCTTAATTTGTCATAATTAAAATATGTTCACGCCTTCCCATTATTTCTTGTAAAGATTCTGCACGTAGTTGGAGGACAAAGCCAGCTCCGAGTACTTCAAGGTTCAACAATACATCTGGCGCATTCTGGTGTCAAGGCTGGGCCAGTCCAGGTCTATGCAGCGCTGTTTGGCTAGCTGCCAAGGTCTTTCCTGCTATTTTATTCTCCAGTTGTAGTTTCTTATTAATTTTGCTCATAAACGTCATATAGATGCTTTTATGTGTTCTTGTGGGAGTATTACCACATGTTAGTCACAATTTCCACATGAATGAAAGATAAGATAATCGGAATTTTATGAGTCGTGAAAAGTTTGGAGACACTTCTTGTTCTAGCTCCATACTTCTTTTTCATTTTCAAGCACTTTTTTAAACACATATTAAGATGTCTTAGCTGGCAACTCGAAGAAAGTCCCCCGTGATCACCCGACGACATTGCAGAACTTCACTTCTCTGTTTAATAATATAACGTTCTGCGTAAGATTACAGAAAGTCATAGATCAATGTGAGCATTATTACGACACTATCAGCATGCCCTTGCCCGCTATACGCGTGTTTGTGCAATGTAGGGATGTGCCAGAGGTAGTTGGCATGCCTCTTGGCTTTGATCAGCTGCTCCTCAGCCAACGATATTTAGACACGAAGACGCCAAGATGTTATCTTATTAAGGTATTGTGATGTGTGCTAAATAATTGTAATTTATAAGAGTACACACGACAATTTACTGTCGACGGGTGTTATTTATGTGATTATGTAGCCTAGGTCAGCTTGGGATGGTTCATTTAAATTACAAAGAGCAGATATAAGACCTATTCAACATCTGCTTTTAGTATCTAAAGTACTTCGTCAAGAGTCTTCCAATATTGTCAGGTTATTTTAAGCTACCTACATCTATAATATTGCATTAAAGCCTTCATGGACGCCCGGGCGAGGGCTGTAGCTCAATATAGAGCCACCTACGTGCTATCAGACCTCCACAGATTCCGGGAAAACCTAGCCTCCTCCCGATCCCCTATATCGATCTGCTGTGATGTCCGCGCATAAATAAACGAGATAGATGCCACTGGGAGTGTGCACTTTTGATGTATGTATATCAAGTTATGTTCAGGAATCGTCAAAGGCCGAATTCGCATTCACATTCGGTACGCTTTTAGGAGTTTTGCCGACGGATACGAAGACGAATAGTATCTACAGTCGGGAGGGACAAGTCCCCACTCTTAGAAGAATTTTCTTACTATGTCATTGTGGTTCTAACAAAAATCGACAGTTTATATCCATCCATCAGTAAACTGAGAGAGCTTTATAAAGGATGCATAAAAATGCACTTTATGGCGTGGATAACCTGTTAAGAAAGCACTGTGGTCTCGACATTTAAGTATTGCGTGTGAATCGGTGTTGTGGTCAGTTTTCCTTTCGGCAAGTGTTTTCTGTTTTTTCATTATCCATTTAATTTTTTGTTAAGCAACGCATGAACTTTTGTTTATTCATACTTTTATTTCCACTCATGAAACTATGAACTGATTTGGAGACGGTTTTTATCTAATATATCTAAACTAATATTATAAAATCTTCCTAGCCTTTTTCCCAACTATCTTGGGGTCGGCTTCCAGTCTAACCGAATTCAGCTGAATACCAGTATTTTACATGGAGCGACTGCCTATCTGACCTCCACAACCCAGTAACTGGGTAATACGATACCCCTTGGTAAGACTGGTGTCAGACTTTCGGGCTTCTGACAACTCGTAACGACTGTCAAAGATCCACAAATCTCGGTATGTAAAGATGGTCACCCATCCGCTGATCAACCCCGGCAAGCGTAGCTGAACCTAATGGATCGACCAGTGCGGCTTGTTATTACTTAGCCACGAGCTCCTCCTAAACTAATATTATAATGAAGAGAAAAAGGTTGACTTTTTGTATGTATGTTTGTTATGCTTTCACGCTAAAACTGCGTAACAGATTCGGATGAAATTTGACACATGGATAGACCATGACCTGGGTTAGGACATCGGATACTTTTTTCCCAATATTCTCACGGGATCGAGAATTATGCGAATTATTATTAGTGTTTAATAAAGATAAAATAAAGTTTCTTATAATACATACATCTCTGCTTATAAAGCTGTGTCTAAATTTCCCTCCTAAATTAAACCGGGCAGTAGATTTTTTATTATACTAAACAAGAACAGCGCATACGCTACAATAAACCAAGTCTACGGCAAAGATACACAAGTCCACTGCTGGCAAAAATGTAAAGAACAGTTTCACCGAAAATAAATAACAAATTAGTATCGAATATCACGTGAACGCGACACCTACGTATATAATTCCTCGCTGCGGCACTACACCCAAAGCTCGGAGCCCGGGCCAGTCCTAGCTGCGCCCACTCATCACCCCATTTGCGCCCACTGCGCCCCCTGACGCAGCCCACGTCCTTCGCAGAGCTCCACAGATTCTCGGAAAGCCTAGCCTCCCTCTGTACCTATATCGATCGTTAGTGCCGAAGCATTTATGTATTGAGATAAAATGAGAGCGGTAAATGTCAAGGTAGTAGGAAAAGCGTCTAGAATTTTTTTATAACGTGAGTGGTGCCATGTCTCCCGGCAAAAAACATAATTCGATAAGTAAGTGTTTATTCATGAAGACAGTTTAGAGTAATATACAGATTATGTCAGAAGGATTGGACAGAAGAATCTTTGTCGTGCTCTAAACCACAATCTAAAGCGTCTCGTTTGAGAGAGAATAAATATTTTTGTTGTCTTGGGTGGATCGAGGCCAATTTCTAAGTAATTTTTGATTTTAACTACAACTGTGATCCTCTTGGTCTGCATCTCACCTGATGGTAAGTGATGATCAGGCTTTTCAGCTCAATTTGTTTGCTAAGACAGCTTATACTTGATCTAACTTTGCTGACGGTGTTACAACGAACGAAACCAAACGACCAAAATCTAAGAAAGCTTTTTTTTTGTGTATTTTTTATTCATGTTTGACTGCTGTAACTTGATTACAGTTAGAAGTAAGCATGTTCATGCGTCATGATAAGTTTGAAAGAAATCACGTAAGAGACCTATGTTTGTTTTTGCAACTATCATAATGAAGCATGCAAATTGAATTTTAAACTGAAATAAATGGAGTACTATACTAACAGCATCCATCAGAGAAATTCAATTCCAAAATTCGCGAAAGGCAACCCGGTCGAGGCCTTGTCGGGCGGTATTGAGGGGAGATGCAATGTGTGCACCACCCCTGCTTCCTGGACCCAACATTTGCAAAGGGCGAGGCCACCGGGCGTTGCCAGGGGTGATGTAAGTGCAACACCCCTTGCCACCCCGGATTGCGTCCTTCAAACGAACCAGCAACGACATTTCCTAGAAAATCTGGGCTCCTCTCGTTTGCCTGTATCGATCTGTTTTGCTGTTAAGCTCGGGAAATATAACGCAAAATTGTATTTTATGCAACGGTACCTAAGTAGATATTTGTTAGATTTGTTTTTCAATTTATTCCTTTATATACCTACATACATCAACTCACGCCTACTTTCCATGGGGGTAGGCAGAAACTACAAAACGCCACCTGCTACGATCCTTACATACCCCTTTTGGTTTGTTTACGGTCATACATAATCTTTTTTTTTGTTTTGTTTTATCTGTTTTACTTTAAATGATAGTTACCTGCATTACATGAAACTCTAAACAACCTGACATTCATTTGTAGCTATAAATATTAACTATGTTAAATGAAAAGTTTAGGTTTCCTTTGTTCTGAGCTGTGCTTATTTGAGGGAATTAAAATTATTGTTTCTCGTTTACTTACACGATGTTTTTATTTCTACTAGTTCTATCAGAAGACAATTTTCGTAACTTGGCGTATAAATCAACATCAGTAAGTATCCTGACAATCAGGATTCTAAATTCTACAATAGTCTGTTCTTTTCTTCTTGTCTGTTGTTAAATGTGTGTACATAAATGGTTAAATAAATAAATAAATAAATAGTACTTTATTATCTATTTTTTCGTAGCACAGGGTAAAGCTTCGTGCAGACAAGTGCGACGCGACACGGGCTAATAATTGTTATCCGTGAAGTTTTCTTACTTCACGGATAGTATTGTTCGTGTCGCGCTGGTCTGCACAAGCTTTAATCCTAGTACGAGTGCCTAAACACTCCTCCTTTGACGATATAAGTCACATTTACCAATGGCAAAACATGTTAGGAGATTTTTTGTGCCAATTTTTCAAGTAATAAAGATTTATTATAATGGGTGTCTCAATAAGAGTGCACTTTTTCATTTTAAAATAAAAGCACGTATTATTTATCAGAAATTCCTTTGTTCATTGTTTTGATGATTTATAATAAAACTACTGGTTCGATTCACATGAAATTTCGCAGGATACATTATGAATACATATACTATCGGTCAAAAGAGAGTTGTGATATTTTTATTGCATTGTATAAAGTAGACATGTTCCGATTAAGTATGGAATAAAAGCAGAGCAGTGGCGGCTCAGTGATAACGGCCCCGACTTACGAGTTGTAGGTCGTGGGTTCGAACCCAAGCAGGCGCTTTACTTTGTGTAAAAAATTTCATCACCACTGCTCTCAAAACGGTGAAGGAAAAACATTGTGAGGAAACCAGCATGTCTTAGAACTAAAAAACTCGAAGACATCTACCAACCTGCACTGGGCCCGCTTTCACAGAGAGGAGGCCTGTGTCCCAGCAGTGGAAACATTAATAGGCTGATTATAGCTTATATTATATATGGAATAAAATATTCGGCAAATGGTCTGATTTCACTGCTCTTTTCAAAAAAAATTTTATGACTTTTTGACAATGACAATGACTCGAAATCATTGCTGCAATAAATAGAATGTTTCATGAGCGGTGTGGCCGGTGGCGCCGCCGCCGGTGGCGCCGACCTGCTGAAACCATATGTCGTCAAGTCGTTGATGCCAAAAGAACTCCGTTATGGTGTCCTGTAACGAATGCCGTTCACAGGCGGTTTAATTCCGGCCTTATTTTCCGCATATTTGTGCTCATTTTCCCCATTTTTGTGATGAGTTTTCACAATGATAATGTGTTCTTCTTTTGTGTAGCGCTTCATTTATAATAATCGGAACTAACATAGGTTACAGCTATGAAAGTTCAGATGAACAGAGTAGCACACAAAAAAAATGATGATTACTTTATCAGCCTTTGAATGTCAGCCAGTGGTTCAAGTCGTCGCCATTTACTGGGACACCTAGACGGTGCCCTCTCACTGCGTTGCCTAATCTTTGACAAGTTGTTGAGGTGAGGTGCAATTCCGTGCAATGCATTAATATCAGCAGATCTATCCTTTGTGAATATAATTTGAATAAAAATTATTGGTAGAATTCAGACCGCTTTATTATAAACTGATTTCGTGACGGGTTTATTTTTTTATTGCCGAGTTTGCTTCTACATTTTGTTCCCATTGAGTTGTTTATTTTCTTTTCATTCGTATATTGTTGCAATTTCTGATAAAATATGTTCGTTGCACGTAAGTTATTTTTATCTATTTCTTTTGTTAAGGCTTTTTGAGACAAGCGCGACATGTTGCGCGACGCGACACGAAAAATACAATTTTTAAGAAAACTTCACGGTATAACAATAACCGGTGTCGCGTCGCGCGTTAAGTCGCGTTGGTCTGCACAAAGCTTTACATTACAGATAATGGATGAGTTATGTATGTATCAGCACAATCAATCATTCTTTCAGGTTGGCAAAAACCGGTTTGTTCGAAACACTAGCACTATCTGTAGACAAGATTTACTTTAATATTTTTCAAGTTAAAGTAAGGGCGACATAACTTCACTTTGACATTTGAAATAACCAAAAGCTTTGGTTAACGAGGCTGTTCACACGGTTCTATGAGAAACAGGTTACAGTTTGTTAAGGCATTCAAGATTTTAGTCCTTCTAAAAGATTATGGGTGATACTTTTGTTACTCCGGTCCGTTATGAAGGACAACTGCCTTTTTATAGGGATCAGTTGCGATTTGTATTGCGGCAATATATGATGAATATATGGAGTATCCACCATTAAATTTACGGCTAGACTAGACTATAATAACTAACTGTGAGTACCTACCACCTACCTACTAGACCTTTTCAAGTCATAGGTCTCGAGTTCGAAGCCAAGGCACGCACCTCTGACTTTTCGGATTCATGTGCGTATTGTATAATTATCATTTGCTTCTAAAACGGTGAACGAAAACATCGTGAGGGAACCGGCATGCCTAAGATATATTTCTCGACGGCATGTGAAGCCAAGTCAGAGGCCCATGGGCGGCTTTAAGACTCTGACACCAGGTTATTACTATCCACACGAAAAGAAAGAAGAAGAAGAAGCAAGAAGTACGTAGAGGAACCTATTGTTAACGAAGCAATATCCTCACGATTCTAAAGATCATGAACTCAGCTTTATTGCTTCCAAAGAAACCAAAGTAATATTATAGAATCTATAAGTAATTAACAGAGGAATAACAAAGAGCTTTGAGTAAGCTCTTTACTAGGTACTAAAATCTAGAGCTAACTCTAAAGGTACTAAAATCTAGGCGACTCTTCACTTACAGGTAATGCGTAGGTGACCTACAAGAGAGCTGGTCTGGGTCTGACCTATATACACAATAAGCACATTTCCATTTGCCAATCATGTGAATCAGGTCAGATCAGGTTTTTCCGTAAATCCGTGTCGCGGTGAGGCCAGGTCGTGGCAGGTGGAATCAGGACATTCGGACCTCGTTGTTATTAGGTCAGCAATGATGGTAACAGGCCTTCATCGGGTGACCTAGGATAGACCTACATATTGCAGCCTTCCCTGAGAGTGATACTATTGTGGGATGAATCATGACCACGTAAGATAGTTTTTACAAAGCTTGTTTTAGGTGGCCAAAGATACAATACAATACACTTACTACAATACACTACAATATACTATACTAATATAATATAATATACTTGCAATATACTAGACACTGCAGTACAATATACTTTTGTATTTTAAGGAGCGAATCTTTAGAAGTTTCTAAAGTAAATTAATAGGTACTACCTAGATTGACTTATGACATTTTTATAGTAAATTAGGTAACCCGACAGACGTTGTCCTGTCGAACAATAGTTCATACAAAATAATGTATTATATGCGAAAAGAATATTTAAATTTTTAAATAACTCGATGTTAGGTATTAGGGAAGTACTGATATTTAAGGAAGTTAAATCATTTTACATTGTCCATTAACTTTGTTTCTCTCTATAACTCTGAAATAACTATAAAACTTTTCCCTCTATTTGTTTTAGTATCGCGTGTGATGTACCGTAAAATATATCTTAAGCTATTCATTATTTTTATGGTTGGCAATACCCACATCGGTGTAAAAAATGTACTTTACGTTAGTTTTTGCAGGAAAAACAATGAGTAAATCGTTTAGCGATCAAATTGACAGTGAGTTAATTATCATGACTTTATGATAGCTCATTTTACTTTCAAAACGTTTACGTACAGAAGTGGGATCGTAAATTGACGGAAGTGTATGAAAATGTTTATTGATATTTTCCGGTAACTGTAACTATCTTTGGTACCATAGTTAAATATTAATATTACCTACTTTTAGAAATAGAAACCTGTTAATTCTTTTATGAACCTGAAGTTAATTAAATGCTTATTTTAATTTCAATGTGTGAAATAACGAAGTTAATTAATTTACTAGAAAACATACAATTGATAATGAAATCTAAATATCTTGTAATTAAAAATTAGGTACAATACAAACATACAATAACCAATGAATTAAATGCAATATGTCCCGAAATCAGCGCACGCCATCAAACACCCCAATTAGAATATTATGTTATAACCATAATACATACACAAATTTTTTATTATAATGTAGGTATCTAACATTTTTTATTTATTAAATGAGTTATATGATTGTAAGAGAAAATTGTACGCACGGATAAATAAGGGTCTAGTTAAGGGTCTAAGGGTAGTAGTATGTATATGTCTTGGGTTGTTTTGGCTGTACAATGGAGGTGTGTGTAATCATTATTTTCGGGATAAAATATTATGTGCAAGTCAATTCAGTGAAGGATTCTGAACAAACTACTATCATAATGTGCATTAATTCATTTATACATTGTATATGTACCTATACATAAGAACAATCCACAATGAAGACACATTTTTATGATTTCCACAATGACACAATGATCGTTGAAAATTGAGTTTTTCATGATGAAAATGCACTGAAGATAGTCATGAATATGAACAATATCAATTCGTAATATTCATAAACACCACAAAAAAATACTTTAGTAAAGTGCAAGTCGCAATAATGGTGGTGTGACCAAAACGTCATAATGGTGTCACGATGGTGAGTTTTTGACAGATTTGCCATACAAAATCTGTCAAAAACTCACCATCGTGACACCATTATGACGTTTGTAAATTAGTAGACTTGTCCCCCAGTAGGACTGCCAAGTCTCGAGTCGATCCCAAGGCACGCACCTCTGAATTTTCAGATTCATGGGCGTATTGTATAATTATCACTTGCTTCAAAAACGGTGAAGGAAAACATCGTTAGGAAACCGGCATGCCTGAGAGATATTTCTCGACGGCATGTGAAGCCAAGTCAGAGGCCCATGGGTGGCTTTAAAACTCTGACACTAGGTTAGTCACGTCACACGTAAAAGAAGAAGAAAAAGAAGTGCAAGTCTGTACGTAGGTACAGTAAGACGCACGTCGGTGGTACCACTTTGATTTTGAGCTCGGCTTGCGTCTAACGTAGTGCAATTAAACCAATTAAATTAAAGGTTTAATTAAATAAGAGGTTAGCTTTTATCGGTTTTGCTACCACTGATGTGCGGTCTACTGTACAACCTCATAAAAATTAAACAGGTCCACTGCGAGAAGTTTCACGTCAAGTGAAGTCATTAATAAAAGTTGTCGTTTTCGTAAAAAGCCAGTGACCTGCGCATGAGTCGATGCATAAACTTGTTTATGTAACGAGAAAGGAACATGAATTGCCATGTAGATGACGTGAAAATAAATGATCGTACGTACTTACTTTACTAAGAGACATACTGTTGATTTTTAACCGACTTCCAAAAAGGAGGAGGTTCTATGTTCGACTTTATGTATGTTTTTTTTTTTTTTTTATGTATGTTCACCGATATCTCCGCCATTTGTGGACCGATTTTGAAAATTATTTTTTTGTTTGAAAGGGTAAGCTCCCGAAGTGGTCCCATATAAATTTTATTGACTTTGCTTAGATAGTTTTTGAGTTAGCTTCAATAATACATATTTTTCCCACTTAGTTTATATGGACGATATGATGATAACTTCCTGTCACTGTTATTTATTGCAGTTAGTGGTATTGGATATTGTGTGGGGTAGGTACCACAACTAAAAAGTGAAAAATAAAAACTTTTTACAAAAAAAATTAAAACCGACTTCCAAGAAAAACCACTACAAAGTGAAAAATAACTTTAATTTCGGAAGTCGGTGGTAAAAAACGAAAATTAAAAACAAAGACACCGACTTCCGAAATTAAAGTTATTTTTCACTTTGTAGTGGTTTTTCTTGGAAGTCGGTTTTAATTTTTTTTGTAAAAAGTTTTTTATCATTTTCAGATCTCTAGGTAAGTAGGTAGGTGAGTAATTCATACATAAGTACATGGATGTGAAAATCGATAAAAAAATACAGACTCAAATGGTTACTATTTACAAAACACATTCAAACACTTAAGTACAATCAGGAACTTTTAATCGTCATTACAAACGTATGTAAAAGTAATTATACAATTAAAACAACCAACAACTACCTCAATAATAAAGCACTAAAACAACAACAATTAATACTGAACATGTATAATTTGTAGAAAAACATTTCGAAGTCGGAATCGACAAACATTTTATCACACAACTTTCCCTCACGCTATAAGAGCGACACGCAACGTGACGTCACGCGTCACACCGTCGACCTGCGCGTACGCACATCTGCTTAACATCATCAACATTCCCGTTAATCGTGGTTAAATACATGCCAATCGAGTGAATTAAATATAAATCTACATATTATACATGTGAGCGCATAGTGACCGCAATGTAGGTATATACGCCTCATGTGTTCACTTTTGACAGTTTAAAAATAACCAGACGAATATTTAGGTTACGCACTATCCGCTGTAGGTATAATTTCTCATGTGCCTATAGCTGGAGCACTTCCTACTAAAATAGATATTAATGACAGTTTAACAAGCGCATAGACGTTGGGATAATTTTGGTGTTTCGATAATAGATGTTTTTATGTTCAGAGTATTGGTATTTCCAGTATTTAAGTATCGGTTTATGCTAGGGTTAACTTCGATATCATATGTTACGAAGTTATGACGCCTTATAACTAAGAAGGATCCTCGACGAAATTATGATATTGCGAATATAGTGTTTTGAAAAAAAAAAGGGACAGTAGTGTGTGTGATGTGATGATAGATAAATACAAAAAAATCAATTTTCATCATTGAAATCTTCATGCCTTCTTCCAAGGATTCTTCACAGTCAGAATTCTTCTGGTTCGTGGTTCCTCTTCTTCTCCATCGTCGGCTGCCGATCGAAGAGTGGGAGAACTAGGGAACAACTGAGATACCACCAGCTGTGTTCACTCCGCACTAATTCCCGAGAGAGCACAGCGTGGCACCCGGTCGTTCGATAGCCCGTTGCTCTATCATTTTCTATAATTTTCTTCACATGTCATTTCAGTTTCATACTATGTTCTTTACTTCTCCAAAAATCTTCTCATACTTTCACGGCGACCCTACATTTAATTTCACTGAAACGTGTATCAGCGCCATCTGTGTTGAAACGCAGAAAACAAAGTTGCGTCAAGTAAGTCAAACGGTTCGTGGGTGTGCACCATTCCTAAGGACTGAACTTGCGCTTGTTCCGCGCGGTGAACATAGATGGCACTGATACTGTTTACATTCGTTCTTGAGATAAAATAAAATAAACTTGGAACATAAACTTATGAGTACCCAACTACCCAGTTACCTACTCAAGAAATATGTATTTCAGGAAAAATAGGAGAAGTGTTTTTAATTGTACAGTGTTTGATAACGATAAAGTATAATGTTTTAGTTGTATTTTCATGGTTGCTCATTCTTTTTTCTTTTAATAAATATTATTTTAAATCAAAGCATTCAAGGAAGAATGATTATGAAATCCATATAAGACTGAATAAGCAGGGCGTGAAACGTAATAAGTTCCGGGGACAGTTTATAGATGGGGTTGTATTAGGCAATTTTACTGAAAATATATGACATTTTCCCTTTCCTCTAGAATTTGTGTGATGGATGAGACATATTACTAATTTTTTTTATGGCGCTGCCTACATAATTATTATATCAAAATAACCGTGTAGAAAATAAAGAACAAAAACTCCCTAAGCTTAGGGTTTCATTCACATCATTTACATTGAAATGTAGTCATGTTGGTATGTCAAAGGGTATTCAGTAAAACTAGATAGATATTATACGTTTTTCAGCACGCGACTATTAATTAGAACGTCAAATTAACTTCTGCAACACGTAATACAATTTTATGAATTTAATTTCATAAGTATAATCTATACATAATAACATGTCTTTTATAACTTATAGTTATAACCTACGTGCCGTATCTATAACTGAAATAAAACTTATCAATTTAAAGGATTTTTTTTAATTTTCCGTAACAAACAAATAACAAGGAAAACGTAAACGTATTTAAGGTGTTAAAATTAAGTATTTATGTTTTGTGTATTTTTAACTTTCTTTTTTTTTCCAGCTGACCAAAACAGACTACTAAAAGTTCGACTAACGACATAGACATGATCCTAATACAAGGGATTCCTCGACCTAGCCCTTCAAAATAATTTTAAACCTTCAAAATCATTCTCACCCACAAAATATTACGTCGAGTTTTGAAAGGGTAAGTTGAGTATGACTAATAATTTGCGAGGGAAGTCGGCGTCGCCTCAGAGGGGCCCCTCCGACCCTCGCCTCCTCTCCGGCCCGACAGACCCGCCACGTGCCGACCTTGACCTTGAAACGCACACACACAACACACAAGTGCACTTGTTGCACACACACTCACTTTTGTTAATAGATTCATGTTTGGTCGCATCCCCCTCGAAAACTTTGAACTTGACTGAATTTTTGAGTCGAAAAATTGTTGACTTGGAAAACTCGTAGCGTTGGTTGTAGACAAACCGAGTGAAAATGTAATTGTAAATGACGAATATAAATGATTCCTACCGATGTATGTTTCTCGAGTGTGTTCTATTTACCTATCTACCGATTTTCCTCATGTGCCGTTTTCCCTGCTAGCTTTCTGGCGCTTCCATATAAAATGAAAATTATTTTTGTTTACATCAGTAGTACGGGAAATTGGTGTACTAACGAAATGATTATGAAAACACAGGCTCCTTTTGTTTTCGCAGTAGACTATGTAAGGACTATGTAGCATCTTCATCAACTTAAAAGCATTATGACAGACTACTATTTATTTATATAGTTACGTGCGTTCCTGATTTGTGCAAGAATGTTTCCAAGCAAACTTTTGGTTACCAAACCATAAATACGACCAATGATATTACGGAAACGAGAACACTTAGGAATATTTTTTGCATTCGATTGTTTTTGTGATCATAATTATCAAGTTTTTCATCCGGTTTGGACGTTATATACACGAATGTATGTATTTGTTTAGGTATACCGCCAAACTGGCAATGATTCATACATGCAACTAAACTCTTAAATGAAAATAACCTTAAAACGTGTCTCACCTACTAATTAGGTTAATCGTAAAGTTGTTTAGTTTATTTATAAGTATTCTGATATTCAATGTGGGGTTGAGTCGTTATCCAAAGGAAGTCGATATTAATAATGATAATTTCATTGATTATTTTGCAATCATCTACATCGATTTTATTTGAAGATAGATTTTAGTATGGTAGATAAAATACTTTCAATAAAAGACATGAGTCACTCGCAGTGATGGACTGACGTTGTGTGAGTGTGCAAACATTGGGGTGGTGGAGGAATACAGGTACTGGGTTTAGTCATAGACAACAAACAGCTTCTCATGGAAAACACACATTATATACTTATGTGACAAACTCAGGTATGTGCTTGTAAAATTCCGCCACTTTAGTTTTGTGCTAAATAGGGCAACATTGTACATGCACATGGTCACTAGTGGACTCACTGCTTTATTGTGGGCTGGCATATTATGGTAACACATGAAAAAATTTCGATACAAAAAATGCAATTCAGATTCGTGAAACTATTAGTAGACAAAAACAAAAAAAAAATGGAATGTAATTCTACCGGTTCATGAGAGGGTAGTGTTGTCAGTAGCTTTAGTTTGTTGTAGTATTGCCACACTATTGTGGCAATGAATTTAAAAACAATATTATACGCAAAAGATTTCAAAGGAACAATAATATGAGAAGATTTGTAGGCCCACTTGTAATAACAGTATTATGGTCAACGTGATGATTTTTTTAGTCCCAACTTTTTTAATAACCTTCCAGTCGATATAAACAGTTGTATCCCAAAAACCTACTTTAAAAATAAAATATCTACATAAGTACCTCTTAAATATATTTTGTCAAAGCCTCACTGTAGAAAAATAAAATAAAATAAACTTGAATGTCTGTTTTTAATTAAGGAATGCAAGAATAGTTTTAATCTATAGGTGAAAAAGTTTTAAAAAAAGTGTATAAAAACTATGTTATTATGTATGTACAAAAAAAGGAGCTACGTCTGCCAACAAACTACTTTGCAGTTTGGCGAAGTAAATAGTTTGTAAAAAAAATCTGTGTACTTATAAACACTTTTTCATTTCATCATACCTACTTTAATTATAAACAAATGAAACATAACAGGTGCTGTTGCAAACTCCTGAAGTTCACATTCTACGTGGTGGCACACCCCCAACAATTTATTACGCGCTTGCACCGTCTATATTATCACCTTATACCAAGTATATTATTGCATATATTATACTATACATTGCTCATATCTATTATCTACACGTGTCGGTGTAAATATTATCATTATCACAACATGATAAGGCGACGCTTTAACCCTTGAATGGATCGTACATAATAATGCTCTTTAAAAATTGCATCGTTAATTCTTTACATAGCTTGTGTATGGAGTTATGGGTTATTTCTTGTTTATAAACAATGCAAGTAGGTACAGGATTACTGCATTTTATTGACGAGTGTTACAAAGAAAAATGGCACTGGACTTTGTTTATTATTTTATTTTAAACTAGGTTATGCGTGCGACTTCGCCTGCATAGGAATCAAATACCTATACTAAGGGATCTCGCGCGCTAGACAGCCGCAACTCCGGCGAGTTGTGGCCGTATGGTCTGCGGCTAGGTGGCCGTTGCGACCAAGTACGCGATTCGTATCGGTTTCTATAGTTTACCTGGTCGTGATCGTGGCCGTCCAGTGTGCGAGATCTCTTAATAGACATACCCTATGGCACTCGGTCATAGTGTAACATTCTGCCAGGGAAATTTTCGAAATCGGATCAATATTTCCTCCTACATCCAAACTTACAACTTACAACAAACAAAAACGGCTCTAACGATTTCGATAAAAGTTGCAATATAGGGGTAGGTATACGGGGGCGAAGACTATCTACTCTACTAGCTAGGTCTCACATCTGGGAAAATACGTTTTTCTTTCAGGTTATCACCCGAGCAAAGCTCGATCGCCCTAAGCTAAGAACAAGATATCCTTACCATACCTTGACCTTAGAATAATGACGTGGCAGCATGGAATTACTAAGTACCTACTTTAATGCAGCATAGAATTATTAAGAACTATCCTGTACTATTAAATGAGCATTCCCTATTTTCACCAGAACAGAGCTTGGTTGCCCAGGTACTTATTATTATTAAGTGTAGACAAGGCTTTATTAATTAAAGGGTAAATATTCTGAACGAATCTAATTGGAAAGGGTGGTATTTCAACCCCTTGCTCCCTGACTAATTAAGTGAAGGGGTTATGAATTCGAAACCTTTGTTAGTGTTTACTAAATACCGAAACCGATGGATCGATAAAGACGCGTTTTTTTACGATATTTATATATTTTATGATATATTTTATTAACATAATATTTATGTCAACCTGATAAAATTGACACTCTCGTGAGGTTTATAAATACCTAAGGTACATAATTATGTGGGTTTCTATTACTTTCTTTCACTTATTAAGTATAGGTAAATTTTACAATATCACCTGTGCCTCTTGATCTGGCTGGTGAAAAACAGGTTATCATGAATGCACAAAAAAACATGACACAAATTAGAGCAAATAAAAACATACAATGATGCCGATTCTCTTGTAACCAAACTAAACTATCACTAAAATTCCTTACTTTTAGCTATGAGAATTTTAAAGCTATTCTGCAAAAAAAATACTTTTATCACTTTTTGTATGGAAAATATGAAAAATTATTACCTACATTGTATGTTGAGTTTTAGTGGTTTATGGGTTTTGTAAAAGGGGTCTAAATTTTTATTATTTTTGTGAACAGACACTATTTTCGAGAAGAAAGAAAAGAATAGAAAAAAATATATAAAGTACTGTTTTTTTGTGAACAGACAGAACATTTTCGAGAAGAAAGAAAAGAATAGAAAAAAATATATAAAGTACTGTTTTTACAGCTGAAGTCGAGGAGTTGGTGTTGGTTTGTTGATGACAACAAATTTTATTCCACACAAGATGATAGCGATTTAAAAATAGTCACGATTTAGTTGGACAATCAAATAATTTAGGTGAAAACGTCAAATTCAGAATACCTAATAATTAAGTTGTGTTACTTTAGTCTATTTCAGAATGAAAAATCGTCGTTTGACAGGAATAAACAAAATTTTGGTGATTTTTAGTCTAGTTTAAAGGCATTTGTGACAAGAGAATCGGCACCATTGTGAGTGATACTTCTTGTTTATATCTCGATGTATTTAATAAATTCATTATTTTACAATTAAGTTCCTGAAAATAACCCAAAGTTATCACTGTTTGTGTTTATGCTACTCTTACTAGGAAAAATATAGGTATAAGGTACGTGTAGGCACTTGGACGTACTCGTATATTATGGGAATGCCCATGTAGTCGCTATAATTATGTTGTTTGTTATCAATGTTTATAAAAATAATTATGTTAGGTACAAATTATTATTTATTATTTTTAATTGCCAATAGCTGGTAGCAGCTGGCTGGGACTTGCCGCGAATCGAGCTGAATAGCGTGTAACTGTCGAGACCTATGTTCAGCAGTGCGTGGATTGCTGCTGGCTGATGATGACTTGCCAATGGCTTGGTATGTTTCCAACTAGGTTAAATATCTGAAGGGGTCCGTTAGGGCCGATGCCTACCACCGGGGTTGCGGATAAGTCCTAAGGGGAAACCGTGGCCCCCGTCTAGGCAAGGGAAGGAACACGGGTGGGTTTTAGTGAGTAAAAGTCTGACACGCCCTTCCGCTCCGCCCAGAGCAGGAGAAGTCATTTGATGATTTCCCAAGCAAAAAAAAAAAAAAACTAGGTTAAATATATCACTATCCACTCCAAAACGGCCATCCTAGTTGCGCCATAATATCCGATTCTTACTCACAAAATGGCTACTTGCTGTCTATAAAGTACTCTTTGTATTATGTAAATAATATCCCCTTTGATACCTAGTTAATATACCTACAGATATACACGTATATACATCGTAGATAAGTGTAGATATACGTATACTTATACATCGTAGATACGCGTGATATCGCGCGTTAGACTGACTCACTGTTGCAAATTGCATATAATCTGTAGGTGTTGTATAATCAACAGGTTTTAATACTGTCCTATTATAATATGATTATACTTAAATGCACAATTGTTTATAAAATAAATATAAAATCTTTTATGATTTGTCAAAGGAATGATTGTGTTACCTACTTGTAGTTTATTGTCTTTTAACAACCTAACTGCACTATGACCGTACGTTTTGTAGCGAATGTCGGTAAAGCGAAATCATATCTTACTAGAGGTAAATAAAAGTTAATCTTACCTGCACTTCCTCGGCACGCTAGTCTTCAACAGTGGATTCAATCAGCCTGTAGATCGCTGGAGTATTGGGATTGGAGCTTCACCTGAAAATAAAAGAAGAATTATTTAATTTTCTGCCTAATACAGTGCATTTTTATTTCCTATAAAATGTTATACTCTGATTAAAAAAGTGTGTAATTAATTAATTATGTTGAAAGGTTTATGCTCGGTTCCTATAAACAAAAACTGGCCAAGTACGTGTCGGACCACGCACAATGAAGGGTTCCGTAGTTGGGATGAATTTATCCCAAGAACAAACTTAGCATTGTAGTTGAAAAACATGTTCTCCCATACGGAATGTATGGAGAGCCTAGTTAGCTGTGATAGTTTTCCTTACTACTCACATATCCACAAACACAAATAACCATTTAGCTGACAGGGCGGGGGCGACGATACGACTCTAACAAAAATTTGCACTTTCGCTGAATCGAAAAATATTTTTCACACACTCAATATTTTTAAAGGACTTTTCCAACTACATCTCACACCATGGGATAGCCGAGAAATAAAACATCCGCACATTACGTGTAAGTAAGGTACCCAAAAAAATATATTTTTCATTTGTCGGTGTGATTAATATGTCCAACCCATGTCAAATTACAGCTTTCTAGTGGCTAAGGGTCTGAGCTAAGCCGCGGACAGACAGATAGACAGACATACAAACAGACGGCCCTTCCTTGTTGACTACGGAACCCTAAAAAACGAATCGTTTACATACCAATGGTACCTCTTTTTATTGCCATACTGGGTCTAACGATAGATTCGCAAGCTAATTTTGCCTGTGATAACTACTTCCGTATGGGGGTCTAAAATGCAAAGCTATGAGGTGTTTGCTTCATTATTGGTAAGGATACAAGAGTCTTAATTTTAACCAATAACGGTCCGTAAATTATAGGAATCAGCCATATGTAGTTTACTAGACATTACGTGGGGCGATAGGTCAAATTGATTACAGAGAACCAATATTGCGCCAATATTGTAATTAAAATGATAAAAGCTCACTAATTAACCCATATTATGTCTATAAACGTCATAGTACGTTGCAGTTTGTATATTAAAACTGAAGGACAGTTTAGTAATAATTAATAATTCCATTATCTCCTGGTCTATAATTTCCCAATTAACAAAATTACGTATGTGAACATTTTATCAAACTTTTACGGGCACTTCGAGGTTTAGAAGTAAATTGTTTTTATAGTACATGATCTTTGTGACTAACTCCAAAACACTATGCATCATACACTGAACCTTATACTTAAGGCGACGATAACCTACTTTTAATGATTTTATACTGAAGATCACGTCTAAACGAGTAGTGTTAATGATTTGGAAAAAATATATGATAAATTAGAGTTTTTTTTTATTGACTTCCACGCGAGCAAAGCCGCGGGGAAAAGCTAGTGTATAATAAATGAATAACGCGTTTAATTTGGGACAGCGCTCCTTCATGTGCGAGTCCTATTACTGGCTGGGCGTACGACGCGTTGCTTGAGCTCAGTACAGAACACGTAAGCTACCTACTCATGGTCACTGGCATATATCTGCGTCTTAAATCATGAGTCAACAGCAAAGACTATGCTTAAATATTTTTGTGCAATGGCAATACAAGGGAATAACCACGGACATATTTTAGTAGGTATCATCATCATCTTCCTGCTCTTGTCTCATGTTACTTGCAACACGTTTCCTCTTTCCATTTCCCCTGTCAATCGTCACGTTCTCTTTCATAACAGTCCTCACACAATCCATTCATCTTTTCTATGGTCTTCCTCTCCCACTCCATCCATCAACATTTATAGTCATCACTCTTTTAGTCACATGCATTGCCTCCCTCTTCTTCACATGCCCCTATCAAGCCAAACGATTCGTATATTATATATTATTTTAGTAGGTATCAGTATAATCAAATATGGAGAAGATAACTAGCACTATACTGTGACAAACTTATTTGATTAGCCGCAACAATGGCTGGTATTCTAAGAAAGACTGCCCTTTTATATATAATTTTCTATAGGTATCTAATATCTAGGCATGTGACATCCGTTTCCTGCAGCGCTATTGTCTAATCATCGCTTCGAAAAGTAAATTCCCGATGGTTTAATGTCAATTTAAAATATCAATTTGTAAAAATCATAGATTTTGTACCTATAGAATAATACAAAATCTATAAGTAAAGAGTAAAAATAATTGAGTTCTTCGAAATGTGATTTGTCACTTGAATCAAGATTCAAAACAGAATAGCACTATAGTTCATAATAATGTCATAGTTTATTATAAATATAACTCTAATGTAAAGCATATTATTATTGTCTATCTATACCAAATGCCTAACACCCACTATATATCAGCTAATAATAGTAGATTGTTATACAAGGAGCTAAAATGACCCATTATAACGAGGTAGTTTTACTCCCGAGCTTTAGCGAGGGAGTAAACAGAAACCGAGGTATAATGGGTTTTTAGCGCCGTGTGTTACACTCTACTTTTCACTACGATTGCGAGAAAATAAAATAGTAAATTAATAAAATTATTTCTTTTCCTTTCTCATCCATCTCCAAATTAGGGTCTCCATTCTCAGATGATGACATTTTCAATGTTGTAAATCATAATATTACGGTCACCAATGCAATTTATTGGAGAATAATTTAGAAATAGGATATCGCACCAGTCTTTTTTTTTATTTCCTCTGTAGCCGCAACGCAATGCACGCATTCTACCGAAGAGAATGCCGCTTTAAAAAAAAAAAAGTTCTTTTGTTCTTATTCATATAGGTAGGATAGGTCTGATAGGTAGGATAGGTAAGATAGGTAAGATAAGTAAGATAGGTAAGATAGGTAAGGTAGGTAAGATAGGTAAGATAGGTAAGATAGGTAAGATAGGTAAGATAGGTAAGATAGGTAAGATAGGTAAGATAGGTAAGATAGGTAAGATAGGTAAGATAGGTAAGATAGGTAAGATAGGTAAGATAGGTAAGATAGGTAAGATAGGTAAGATAGGTAAGATAGGTAAGATAGGTAAGATAGGTAAGATAGGTAAGATAGGTAAGATAGGTAAGATAGGTAAGATAGGTAAGATAGGTAAGATAGGTAAGATAGGTAAGATAGGTAAGATAGGTAAGATAGGTAAGATAGGTAAGATAGGTAAGATAGGTAAGATAGGTAAGATAGGTAAGATAGGTAAGATAGGTAAGATAGGTAAGATAGGTAAGATAAGTAAGATAGGTAAGATAGGTAAGATAGGTAAGATAGTTAAGATAGGTAAGATAGGTAAGATAGGTAAGATAGGTAAGATAGGTAAGATAGGTAAGATAGGTAAGATAGGTAAGATAGGTAAGATAGGTAAGATAGGTAAGATAGGTAAGAAGCTTTTTAGAGGAGGAATGGTATAAAGACTTTTTCGTTTTTGGGTGGTAGGCTCGTTGGCAACAGACAAAAATTTAAAAAAATTTACTTTAGCCCCTAGAGGATGAAATGCTATTTTATCTTCGCTCTGGTACGCTACAATGACGCATTTTTTGAGCAAGAGTAGTGAAAAGTTCTTTACAGCCACAACGATGAATAGTCAAGAGGAAAAATGGTACACCACTTTTCGCAAATGGAATGTTGAAAGAATAGATGGAAATCACGCAGTGAAGAATAATTTGTCCTAGTGAAGAGGAAAGTTATTAAGCATGTCCTTATATCAGATGAGGACAACAAATTACGATCACAAATGCGGTGAGGTTATTGTCACAATTTCCCATTTGAATGTGCATAGTTGAGCATTGGGAAACCCGCCCTTGTTCAGCTGTGAACATTGATGGACTGACATAAAGATGGTGATATTTATGTAGTTTGGGACCTACGCTTTGGCATTTATAATAACATCACGTCTGTATTCCCCGACGGGTTGGGTAGACTTATACAGGGTGGCACATCAACGCGAAGCCTGTTACCATGGATTCAGTACCTACATGATTCAGAACCGGAGTTGAAATTTTTCGTCGGTTATTTAAAAAAAAATCTGCTGTTTTTATAGAAAAGTGCAATACCTACGCGGTCAAAATGTATGGAACGGCAGATTTTTTTTTAAATAACCGACGAAAAATTTCAACGCAGGGGGGTTCAGAATCAAGTACTGAATCCATGGTAACAGGCGTCGCGTCGATGTCCCTGCCACCCTGTATAGTAGGTACTCTCACATTTTCGCTGTTATTTTTAAGGGTACGCTAGTCGGTCATTCTTCCATACAAACGTAGTATGGTGACTGTGTTTGACGATGTACGTTCAAAAATAAAAATTATATCAATTTGTCTTGTCATTATCTAGCCCTGTATTGAAGCAGAATAAAAAAAAAAATAGTTTGGAAGTTATGAACGTCGAAACTTACATATTTCAACACTAATTTTAACTTGTGTTTGGGCGTAAATAAATAACGTATTTAGTAAGAAAATGGCAAAATTGAAACCGTACAGGGATAGATAATTTATTCAATAGTTCAAATAATTTTATTTGAGTAAATACATTCAGTCGTTTTTTCATAATATCTATAGGTACGCCCAAAGGTCTGTTCATGAAATTTTACGCGCTCGTTTTCGTTATAAATCACTGTCTATTTCACTAAATAAATTAATAAATATATAAGCAAATAAATAAAAAAGAGATAAAAAATAAACTAAATAAATAAATAGTTAGACTAATTATTAGCAAGCATATTAGTTACGGCACCAACGAGTTCGAGCCGTCGACTAAGGTACCCTTAAAGTCCTATGTAATAGGCATTTATAAAATTGTAGGTACAAGTTCAGTGATGCCTACTCCTATCCGTAATATTTCATCATCATTTTTTAACAGACCTCAAATATAACTCAAGATCAGTTTTACAGTAAAATAATTTAAATTACTATACCATTGCTAATACGAATCACCTTGCAGGAAGTCTGCGTTTGTCTTTTTACAACTGTCAGTGTGTAGACCGGCATACAATTAGGTACACACGACCACAGCAGCCACTTTGTAAACCACTTACATAAAACTAGCTAATGAGGTGTAATAACACAGATGTTTCGTTACCTTATTAGAAATAGGAATACAGTATAGTCTGTTACAGAAGTATCTCATGAAAATGTAAACAAATGGCTGAAAAAGTGGCACTACAAATTAGCATCCAGTACCACTTACAAATTGAGTATTGATTTGATTATTTGAATACTTAAACCCGTAATTCTAATTCAATTAATTATCGTATAGGTGTTTTTAATTTGATAATTGAGGTTAATTTTATAAACCCAATTTTATTTTTCAATTATAATTTAATAATGTTATTGAAACAATAGTTATAAAAAGTGGTGAAATGTGGAGTTTAAACCGTCTGAATGTGTCATTAATTCCTTTTGTATGTGATTGCATAAGAATTTAGCCTGAACGATACAAATAACGAGATGAAAGTGAACGACGAAACAGACCATGGCAACACAACAACTATTGGTTTTAAAATGAACCATGACCATGGTTATATAGTCAACATGTTCAAAATCCTTGAGTTGATCTGTAGCGTAAATCATGGGCTGAGTCATGTTGTGACGTTGACAACCACGTTGACCATTTATTTGTTAGTTATACATATAATATTCACGAAATAGTGTGGTGACGTTCATAGAGATAATGTAATTTTATTATGTATACACGTGTCCAGCTGCATTGGTGCTGTGATAAGCAAATCGTATTCTGAAATTGGTTATTTAACTTTCCATGGAATAATTTGAAACGGTTAATCGTTGCTACGGCAGAACGTTGAATGTTAAAGCAATCTGGAGTCTGCTGACTCAGCAAGTATTACATGAATTTAAAATTGTTATTTTATCTTCCCAAACAATAAAAGATTTTGATGATACAGTACCTACAGCTTCTTCTTATCATATTTCGTAGAATGTGAGAAGGAACTAATCAGGGTCACACGCTATAGCAAAAACAAAATTTAGCAAAGTTGTTGTTGAAGACGGTGTTTTGTCTTCCAAATATTTCTTGAGTAATTAGATAATCGCGTTGAAAGAAAAGTTAGCTACTGCGAGGTAGCCGAGGAAATCGATCAAAGTAACCATTATAGTAAGTAATAAATGGTAGAGTTCACAATTTGAAAGGATATTGTTATTATTCTGAAAGGATTTACATCTCATCTACACGTGGATGACGTGGAATCGAGCTTGCTCGTGTTAAATATTAATTACGTAATTTAGACTCTCGCAAGTTAACAATTGTGTAAATAATTCAAATTAAATTCTGCGTTAACATTGAAGAGATATCTGTCAACTCGAGGCCCGGAAGCTACAAAAGGGCATTTATTATTTCCAACTGTAAGCAAATTCTCATGCTAAATATAGATCTCGTGATCGGCACGGGCTCTAGGTTTTGCGTCATCAGCCCACGCTGGGGAGGCTTGCGGCAGGCGGCGCGGGAGAGGTGTGGGGGGGCCGCTTGGCTTCTAACAAAGACGGGCGCATGCGTGGAAACTGCCTACACTAAATAATGTCAAAGGGCACCCCGGGAAGCCTGGATGCCTAGGGCGTCACACAGGGTTTATTAATTAAACACAATTTGTGGGTCAGTTTATTTGTTTTTTATCTGTGTATTGTAAGTAGGCACATACCAACCTACTGGTTAGTATGTTTTTTTTATAAATGTGCATAAATTAATGCGAACAAAACACGTGTAGCTAAGCATCTGAATACACACAATAACCACGTTATAAATTAAATATAAAATCATTTCTTGGAAATCGTAGACAATAGATATTGGAATACCGTCAGACGTTAGAAGGTTAGAACACAACTTTAAGAAACTTAGAATGTTGGAATATGATCACGTGAATGAAATAATCTGACAAGACAAGTAATAAATGGTAGAGTTCTCAATTTGAAAGCAAATAGTTATTATTCTGAAATAAACTGTAGCAAATATACAGGAACATTTACAACAAAAGTAAGCGGTAGACCAACAACATAACGCAGATGCCACGAAACCCAGTCTAAACATTCAAATCTCCACAACACAATCAATTGGAATAACGATAACCAATTGATTAATATTTTTCCTACTAGCTTCCGCCAGCGGCTTCACCCGCATGATATCTTTATAAGTTATGGCCTATGATTCTCAAAGATAATATAGTATTCTAGCGTTGAAATAATTTTTAAACTCGGTCCAGTCGTTTTTGAGTTTATAACATTACAAACAAAAAGAAGAATTAAAAACTTGGAAACTGTAACTGGTTATCATAATAGAATAAATAAAATAAATCAACAGTATTCAAATGCTACAGCTAACAACAACAAACACTTAAAATAGCAATGAACAGTAATTTGTTCAACGCTCCTTAGTATTCATGTGTATGAAGTATCACGATAATATGAGACACATAGTACAAAAAGCGAGTCAGCGTGTATAATTGTCTAGAACGAGTCAATTGTGGTAATTTATAATATGAGACACATACCGACCCTGAATGGACACCCGATACTCTTAGGAGCTGCGGTCTTAATCTTAAGGACGACAATGAACTTCCAGATATGTGTATTGTCTTCATTTTCATTGGATAGGTACTATGTTATCGGCGAAAACGATTCCAGTTACATGAAATATTTCATTATGATCATCATTTCGGAAAATTACTTCTTTTAGGATTTTAATGATCACTAAATAAATTAGCTGCTATCTATGAGATTTTATCTAATAAAAAATGCTCACTTGTTGCCATATCAGCAGTTTTGTAAGACCTTGATACAGTTTTAAGAATTGCACCCACATGCAGAAAGCAGCTTGAGATTTTCCAGAAACGATTAGTCCCGGCATCGGCGTCAATAAAATCTGAATTTAGATTATAATACATTAACAAGGGAATCTGTATAAGCAAGTAACGAATACTTGAAAACAATGCTGTGAATTCGAGGCTGTTTTATGTGTTTACAACAAAAACAAAATTATGTCTACCTCAAAAATTATTTTTTACACGCGTTCAACAATGTCGCTCGCTATACACGCCATTATTCTCATCAAGGTTTGAATAAAGTCACAGAGACCTTTTAACGTATTGAAGGGCAAACACAATTGTGACTGACTGTGTGTTTAATAAGATCAAAAGAAGGATTGGTCAAACGAACGGGTTTATTGGTCTTGTTATAATTTAGGACGTTTTCATCTTCTGCATCACCTGCATTCATAACGTGTATTTCTTCTTATATGTTAATAGCTATCTTGAATTTATAAGTATGCTGGAATAGAGTTGGTATTTTTCTATTTTGATCAACAATTTAGTGCATAACTCTACCAATATATAAATATCATCGCGTGCACGGATATTTATAACTATCAAATGCTACGTGCTTCAAGAAAGTACAGCTAGTAGATACATTATCGCTCTTCAGTTATTCAAACATTTAAATGTACTCAGGATTGATTTTGTAAAGTGTAGACTTGTTTCCCATTAGCAAAAGCTCCACCTTGGTATAAACAAACACGTAGCTGTTAGTACATGTGGATCTGGAGTGGTCGTGAAACCGATGTCAATCTTAATTGTACAATCCCTCTTAATCTGATGAAACTGCTCCCCAGAATGCTATGCCATGCAATGAATTTTAATATTCCCTTTCGTATTTATATCTTCATATAAATACATAATGCGGCTCTGACAGTGCATCAAAAAGTGCAGTGCCAACAAAAATAACCAGAATGAACATTCCATATACAGGCAAAAATCTCTGTCATAAAGATAACCAGAAATGATAAAGCAAATTAACATTCTCATCCTATGGTAAGTACGTCGGCGAACAGCGCCTGGGGGAACATCTGACAAATACACACAAAGGTCACATTCCCGTCGGTTGCCATTACAACTCCATAAAACGTTCTGTTTTAAATTGCAAGCAAACGTGCAGACGAGTAAAACAGAAATAAATAAGCAAGTCTGCGCTGGCAGCGCTGTTGCTAGGCGCGCTCAAGGTCTGCGCGGCCCTGGCCGTGCCCCCCTCATACCCTCTGCCCTTCCCCCCGCGCATGTGCACCGCTCAAGCTGCATTCGCCAGCCGCACACATGCCAAGCGCCGCACACACAAGCAGCTCCACTACATACACAATCTGCATCGATATGCTGCACGTGTAAGCTTAGAAAGGGTTCGCGTTAGTGAGCGTGTCGTACACACACGATATCTGATTAATGATGGTGGATATTCTTAGTTTTGTATACAACACACATGTACAACACGGTTTCCATGTGTTTGTGTACATAGTGTACGCTCCATTTGAACTAAATGTGGAAACTGCCTGCTTACGTGACATCCTCGGAATGTATCTTCCGTCAAACTGATTTTTCGCGTGTTCCGCATACTTCTTCGAAAGATTTCTAGGTCAAGATTTCAAAATTCTTCAAGATTTCGAGTTGGCAAATAGAAATAATACTTTTAAAATATAATATAAGATTACTCTGGAGTTCATTTCTGATTAGGTCCTTGCGTCAATTCATACGCGATAAGATTCTTTGAACCAGTACCTACCTAAGTTCTATAAAGTCAGAATTCGTAATGAATATAAATTGGCAAGAACAGGTAAATTGAATTGCAACAGATATTTTGATTTACAAAAGAATACCCAACGCAAATATAATGAAAACAAAAAATTTCAGGAAAAACAATCTTGAAGACTTCACAGTCCAGTCACTTCACAGTAATAATACGTAAACATCACTTTTTCTTTTCTTTTGGCAAGTGATTTTAATGCTGTTACAAATCACTACATGCTATATTTTTGACTTATACAAAATTCTTTCATATATTCGAATTTATTTTCGACAGTCCGTAGTTATAAAAGTTTTCAATTTTCCTACGGAAGCCCGGAAGTTGTATTGGTTCCAAGTATTACAGTCTTACTATAAAGAAGCGATGACGAAGTAACATTGTGTATTATATATATTGCATCTATTGGACCACTGCACGAGATTTGTGACGACATTAATTTTTACGTAATAAAAGTTATACGTAGTACGTTACGATGATAATGTCTTGACCTTGGCATGAAATTTTAATGATCCAAATTATTTTTCAATTTATTTATTTATTTATTTATTTATTTATTTATTTTATTATTTATGTACACACAGTAAAATACATAAAGATACCACATAGTTAAAATTTAAGTACAAAGGTACTGCTTATTTCTTAAGAAATTTCTTCCAGCAGACCTGCCCGAGCTTACATAATTTTTTTTCGGCAACTAGCTGTGTCTCGAATGTATTTTCTAATACCGCTACATTATTTTCCTTAAGCGTCAAAAAACTGTCTGTTTCTCAGATTAAAAGATGTGTTGTAATATGCTAATAATTAGCAGTGGCTGGATATGTTACAAGCACCTATGTCATGACATGTTCACGTCGATGCTGCCTGTTCTATTCAACTATAGTCGTCTATGAACATTCTGCCAGAAGAATCTGCTATAATTGGAATCGTTTTGGATGGAAATTCAATCCTCAATCATTTAATATTCGAGGTAGGAATTATACGACTGCGCAGATTTAAGTCAAGACTATCTTCTCACATAGATACCATCGGTCTATGAAAACAATCTAGGCGTGCATCCTCAGGATAAATCCGTTTGGTTTTGGCAGATAAAACTGTTGCATTTACAACAGCCAAGTCTGTTTTGACGATAGCGTGCGCACTATCTAAGGGAATATTACCCATGTTATTTAGTCTAGCATCGTCTTTAATGAAAGAAGGTATATTATATTACATAGTGCAATTATCTCGTAAGATATGCACGTGTCGTCCGCTCGTTTATACACACGCTTTGGCAAACCGCAATGTTTATTTATCGATGATGACGGTGTGATACACACCGCTCCCACGTGTACTGCACCTTATCTGACTCTCAGCACGTCTTACAATGTCTCGACTTCTATAGATTTATTTCCTTTCCTAGTTAGGTGTCTATGTGTTGTCTTTCTTTTTCTATGAATAGATATATTTTTATTCAAATCATGTCGTGTTTTCATCACTTGTTTATATGGCATGGCATTCCACGCAAGTAGCAAGGTTCTATTAAAGTAATAGATTTCCAAAGAAATAACGAACCCAAAGATCATAATATACATATATTGCACTTCGAATATTTGCACCGAAGACAAAACGAGTATGATAATATGAATAGGTACAACAATGTTATCGATGAGTGTGATAAACTCGTGTTTTCTGTTATCTGAATATATTGTGAATTTATGGTAGGTATGTTAGATATATACCTGTCTCGTAATGTATGGGACTACCTAATAACTACTTGTGTTGTTGTAAATAAACAAATGGTCGGCCATCTTGGCCGCCATGTTGTCGATGAGACGTCAATGTGACGCGCGCGTTCGTCAGCTGATAGCGATACGTGTTTCTCGACGCTAAACTTGAGCCACCGGCTAATGCAAATAAATTGTACGACCACTGCGACCGATTGCTGCTCAGCGAAGTAACCGGAGGCAAAACGAGACGCAAGCACACACAATACGGGCCCAGTGTACATAATCAATATAAAAACTTCATCATTCACTCGATTTGCATTATGATCGATGGCTGCTGCTCGATCCGGTTTTAGATCCACAATACTGAACAATAAAATAGGATTTGTATTGAATAGCACGTTTGTTTTGGAATTCAAATTCCACAGCCAACCTGAACGTTTCCTTGAATAATACCAAGAGTGCTGATTAGTCATTCCTCGTGTTGCTTACTTTTGTATTAGAAATCTTTGAATCGTCTGTGATTTATTTTATAAAACCATATTGACTGTAAAATAGAATCAGTTGTAAATGATAATGACGAATGAGGAGACAAGCATGGTATTATTATTTAGTAGATTATTGTTATTCAGGCATCACGAGCGCGGGTTCAAGGTAAAGCCGCCATCGGCATGTGGGAGGCCCCTGAGTATCGTATTATTTAACTTTATCAGTTTAATCATATAATAAAAAAAAAAACAAACTCAATTGTTACAAATTTTTTAAGTAATCGAAGTCCTTGCAATGTTGGAAATACTTACATAAAATTGTATGTAAATATTTATATTTCAACCATTCGTTGTTTACGTAGTTGCGTAGCATGGGATATGTTTAATTTACATGTTTTATTAGTTATTATAGTTTTTGTAAACTGTAACAGGAATTCCTTCTAAACTTTTTATTAACAAAATTCTTAATGATATCTTCAAGATAAGTGTTCGACGACGTAATTAACTTTTTATATGCTTCTGTTCTCTTCGCTTTTAATTTTTTAAATACTTCATCAAAGACTATAAATGGATTCCCAGCAATTATTTAGATACCTACCAAGAAAAACGAATTCTGAGTTAGTAGTTACAATTTATGTAAATTCTTGGAACAATTAATTTATTAACATAAGAGTAAGACGCGTAATCTGATGATTAATACTATGGTGATGTTGAGCTGTTTCAATTAAACTAAACGGATCTTCCCAAAGAGGAATAAAATACAAAACAAGATCATACCTACAATTAATTAACAGAAAGCACTTTTAGATTCTAACTACTATTTATCCAATTTAACCATACTCACATCAGTACCTACATGATACTGTTTACCTGTACGAGCTCATCGAGGAAAACGTTTCCATAACTTAAAACAATTGGACATTAATTTTAAACACTTGATCATGAATGCCGCATATAGAACTATTCCTAATGTTGTCTGCTTAACTACTTCAAATACCAATTTGCCTTTAATACTGCAAATACCATCATCACTGTTGAAGAGTCTATTTTGATTTGGTTGACCAACAATATTTTGCAAATACGATTTAATACCAGAATACTTACAAGATCAAAGAAGATGAAGAGGTAGCTATACTTAGTAACGCGGATGCTGTAAAACAACCGAGATAAAACAAAGATGAAGGAGAATACGATTTCAACGCAGAACAGGATATTACAGAAGTTGGCAGAGTTTAGCCAAATTATTAACTTCAGCCACTCGAATTGAGTTTGACGAAAAAAGTAAATATTCATTGTCCTTTTGGACAGGTTTAGTGCAAGACATCCTGATGTGGCGAAGAAATCACATAGCGTTGCCAATAAAAAAAAAAATGAAACAGAGTATGGTCCATCGACGTTTATTGCAGTATCTACTAATTATTGTTAACTAATTTTCTTATAGTTACTCAGGCCATTTCACGCTTTTGATCATCCACAATCGAAAAATTATTGGGTAAAAATTGGTTCCTTTAAGACGATATTAGTATCTGAATAATGGGCTCTACTTAAGTTTTTATATGTACTGCCTACCAAAGCCAGCGTCGGCTGGGATCACCCGATCGCCTTGAACTCATGTTCGACATTTTTTGCGAACTAACGCTACAACAGGATACATAGCACGCCGCTATGCTCGGCCCTTTAGTGGTTTAGTTGATGCCCTTGATGAATCTTAGAGATCTTTTTGGGCCGTTTTAATGCCTGGAATTCGGGCGGGGATCTTTACAATTCTTTTTCCCTTTTGGTCAGACAATGTTACTTACATAACTAACTCAGTTTCAAATTTCGCTTGATCCGTGCGAATTTCCTGCACATTATGTAACATGCAAGAATAAAGCTGACGAAAATTACGTCACACAAAATTGCAATGGATTTAAAGGTAACGTCAACAATGTTTAAGCGGCGGTTTGCTCGCGGAAATTTGCTTTTTCATTAGATACTAGTACTTAAATAACTTCATGATCATGACGCGGTGATAAGACTCGAGTCAAATTGAGTCATGTAGAGGACACACGAGTATAGATAATATTGACTGTCTAATGTCTAGAATAAACATGGCTGCTAGTTCACGGAACGCGCAGGCCCCAGATGAGTTCGGATCAAATTATTTATTCATAAAACCTAGCGTAACCGGAGCTATGGTTCTTATAACAATTTCAGGAACGACGATAACAATAAAAATGCTAACATAAAGTTATTTAAAATTGGAAAATACGATAATTGAAGATACGTATGACATTTTCCTTACAGCACCTGCTGAGGGGTCTAAACAAGCCGTTGTTATTAAAATATTGTTAGTTAAGAAAATTGCTATGGGAAACTTACTGGAATGTAGGTTTTGTTTGAAGAAATGTTGCATAATGGTATACGGAGTGGCATCAACAGCGCTGTCAGTGGAATAGCACATGAGGCGTTCACGGCAGGAATCAGTAACGTCGCAGAACTGTAACACCGCCATACAATCTGCCCACCGCTGATATGCACTCGGTTTCACAACGGTTCACCTGAAATTGCCGGCAGGCAATAAGCTAACCGCTGTAGTTTGTTGCATCCACGCTCGTGCGGCGCAAGACTTGCGGAAGGCCTCAACGTGACAAGTTTTACGGAACTGTAATTGTTAGTCAGGTGACCCGTTGGGACGCGTCAGTGTAGAAATGGCGATGCGGTGTGTAGCGCGGTCGTCGGTGAGGCACTGACGGCTCGCCGGCTGCCTGCCGCCGGCCGCTCCTGCATTGCGGCGCGCAGCCGCACTCGCGCGCGCATGACCTTGGCATTGAACTTGGCAATGGGCCGGCGCGGTGAGGGGGCCGTGGGGTGCGGGGGGCCTGCCGCCGGGGGATGGTGATGCACCGGCAGCTGCACCGCCCCTCTCCCACCATCCTTCCGTCATCGCCACTGCCCGAGCCCAACTTACAGAATACAAAGTACTGATTCCAGTCTTCAACTGTTTATTGCGAACATATTCCTTATGCCAGCTTCTATATACGCGATGGTGACGCGCTGTTTCCGTTGTCTTATTTACTTTTTATGACACACAGAAGCGAAGTGTAATAGGTGGAACACACGATTCTATAATTGATAGCTCTGTAAAACCAACAAATTGCAGTAGACAAATATTTGGGATTATAGTTTTTGAAAAATATTACATATTTTTTGTTTGGATATTTGCCCGAAGTGATTAGTTTTTGTATGTAATGGTCTCGTGGTTGTGGTGTTGCAGTTAAGAATGTCAAAGCAATTGAAAATAGGTAGGTTATATTTGAGGAATTTTAATTAATGAGTTGGATAATTTACAATTTCAAAATACTTATTATATACTTTTGTGAACAATACAATAGATGTATTATAATTTTGGCGGTGTAACAGAGAGTGATCATGGTGTTTGCTCGTGCGCCGCTTGCTCGAGGCACATCTGATGTAATATCGGTGGAGCATAAAAACTGGTCGCACTTGAGATTTTAGTTACCAACCGGCGATTTATTAAGCCCGCAATCATTTCTTCGATAATTACACGTTTATGATATCAAGTAGAATTCATTCTATTAATAACTTAGCTCCGATCACAAGTGGAGTATTCAATTGTTAGATTTTAAATGGAGTTGAGGAATAAGCGACTTGCTTTTGATATCGTCGATATAAAACATAATCAGACGTGGGTGATGAGCTATCTTCCTACACGTGTCGGGGTGCCAAGGCTGCGGGGTGCTGGGGGTGGTGGAGGGGTGAACAGCGGGGGATGTTGCGAGATCGATCTGACTGCGCGCGCACCTCGCTTCTCGCTACCCACTCTAAAGGCCACACAGATCCCGGGCTGCCTAGGTACCAAAATCAAGCACTAACTCGATACATCCCTGCTATAACGAATATACCACCAATGTACTTGGTGGTAGCTGTATTAATGCTCGTTCTTCCTTCAAATATAATTGAAACATTTTATCAACCTCCTCATCGTTCAGTTTACAAAAAAAATCACGTACAGAAATAAAATAGAAAACTTAGCCCTCTGCACCCTGTATTTTGTCTTTAACGTTTGCGATTTCTGTTACTGTACACTTATCGTTAGTAACTTATATAACGTATAAGATCCAATTATAACTACCCACAAGTTTATTAAGTTTATTACCTTGAGAAGTATTATTACGAAGTACCCGACGAAGCCCACGAACATTAATTTCACTTATAACTTTGATAACAGTGCACTGAACTTTGCGTGAACAAGATTGATTGTATCTTGTTTTTATGAGCTTCTACTGAACCATTAGGTTCTATATTGTTATGTTATTTTCCTTTATAATCTTAAATGTTATCTAAGCTTTATATTTCGAAAAAAATCTGATGTGTACAACGTTCTGTTTTAACATGACTGGACCTAAGGTACTGCCTTGAGGTACACCAATCTTGTCTACGGTTGATAGCAGGACAAACTCATGACAGACTTGAAATGGAATTGTGGCAACCCCGTTCCTTTACCTTAAGAAATGCAGAAACGAAAAACCCAGATGAATTCCTTATTGCAAGGACACTGGACACGTAGTAAATGGAAAGGATTACAAAGATAGAAAAATGTGAACGAACCTAATAATAAGTCAATGCACACTAAAACGTTTATGATCCATGGCATGATGGTATGATGGATAGAATTAAAGAAAAATGAAAATCTTATGACACATTGTCATAACGTAGGAGTCACCCAAGGAAAATGAATGACTGAGTTGTGGTCAGCTTGTCACCTCGTCACCGCGACCCACTTTGATCTTTTTTATGCGCAATGAAAACTATTAATTTTTCCTCTTCCATTACTTCTAATACAAAAGATGCATAAGTTGGTATGGGCGTATCAAACTGTGTAATTATAGCCTATGCTGTTTCCAGATTTCTTCAGTGCTAGGTTAGCAAAATGCCGCAAGGATGTACGTCACGTCTGGATTCTTCAAAAGGGTAGGGGGAGAGATGCTATTTATGTACGTTCACATTTCACTGGAGACGAAATTGAGTCCCAGGTTCTGGCCTGGTGCTATCCACTGGCATTATTTAATCTACTGTATTTGTAACACGACAACTTGTAAAAAAAAATCTAGCAAAACTGCTTTATTATTAGTGCAGTTTAAGCTGGTAGATTGAGCACTTACGAGTTGTAGGTCGTGGATTCGAACCCAAGCAGGCGCTTTACTTTGTGTAAATAATTTCATCACCACTGCTCTCAAAACGGAGAAGGAAAACATCGTGAGGAAACCGGAATGTCTTAGAACCAACGAAGACATGTGACATCTACCAACCCGCACTGGGCCCGCGTGGTAGATTACAGCCCACTCCCTCTCACAGAGAGGAGGCCTGTGTCGCAGCAGTGGGAACATTATAGACTGATTGATTGAAGCTGGTAGATTTATCAGCTGTCAAAATTATTGGACATATTCTAAGAAGTGAAAGCGTTACCAAACTAATTAATTTATTAACAAAGGAGCAATTCTGGATTTGCCAAATAAAACGACTGAGTAAGAAAATTTTATTGGATTGGCTTTGATGTTTTTTTAGCACAATAGGGTTCCTTTCCTCGAACTCGATTTGTTCGCGTACTTACACTTGTTCTTGTGCTTTTACTGCCTAAAATATCATTTCACATTTCTGTTTTTTTTTTTGTTTAGCCTCATCCGTCCCACTGTTGGGCAAAGGCCTCCTCAAGTCCCTCTGTTTTACTTTGTTAAATAAACAGAAGGTAGGATCTAAGTTTATTTTAAATTATGTTAAGTATATCATCAGCCTTTCAGAAGACGTTTGACCTTTGTCGCGCTCTTTTAAGGTTAAAGGTTGAAGAGACCCCGAGCACTGTTAAATAACTTATGGGCACGTTACAGAATTTGTCTAATTTCGGAGTTTCTTTTTCCATTTTCAGACTTACCTAGAGCAGTTCTTGTTAGCGGCTCTTTGTTTTTTCTCGAAATAAAATCTTCAATTCATTTTGTATATATCGTTCCTTCATAATCAGCCTATTAATGTTCCCACGGGTTGGACACAGGCCTCCTCTCTGTCAGAGGGAGTGGGCCGTAATCTACCACGCGGGCCCAGTGCGGGTTGGTAGATGTCATGTCTTCGAATTTTTGGTTCTAGGACATGCCGGTTTCCTCACGATGTTTTCCTTCACCATTTTGAGAGCAGTGGTGATGAAATTATTTACACAAAGTAAAGCGCCTACTTGGGTTCGAACAACACCTACAACTCGTAAGTCGGGGCCGTTACCACTGGGCCACCACTGCTCACTGGGCCACCACTGCTCGTTCCTTATCAACTTTCAATAGTAAAAATTAGTTAACAAATGCTATATGCTAAAACATTCACGCCTACAGGTGACATATAAAAAATGCGTGGTATATGAATATTATCCAATTTCCTTTCCATGTCCCTCATTAATGAGCTTGCTTAAAAATAAGAGAAGCAGAACTTCTGTCCAGAAAAGATTAATGGACTCTACCACTGTGTAGGTATATAATTTCCTCTATACCTTCTTTTTAACACAGAGCGGTAAAGTCTGCACATAAATAATACCCCATGTGATCGACGGCTAATGAATAATGCATTGTGTTTAGCAGAAGCTATAATTATGGTTTTATTGCCAGCACGTGTCTCTTATATACTCAAGTGCAATATGATTAAAATTTTACACCTGAACTATAAGAAATTGATAATTTTTGAGTGCTTAGTCACCACGTGTGTAAGCATCTCATGTTTATTAACTTTATCAAAGTAAGGTACATATCTATACAACAATTTTTCTTGTTTTGAATACTTTTCGTTTGTGTTATGTTTAAAATGACTTTTGACCTTTAAATTAATCGTTGAATCATTTTAAACTATTATTACAACATAAATATATTTTTCACTTTCTTTTGTTATATCTTCTAAAGAAGTATCTTTTAACGTCTTCAACAAAGAAAACACTTCCAAATTCTCCTTCCTTAGTTTCAGTTACACATATGCATTAAAACCTGCATTTCCAATATCCTTACATCTTCAACCCACACCACAAAGAGTGCAGACACACTGTCGATAACGGATAACATCCAGGGTTCTACAGTTCTACTGCGTATAAAGTTACGGCATTCGTCGGCGTCACAGCCGCCCGGGTGGAGTTGGCCTTGCCCTTCACGAGGCGCACGAAGCGCGAATCGATCGGCGCGAACCAGCTGACCCGCCCTGCCTCTTGTAAACACTGCTTTACCATCAATGGACGCCTATACTTTGTTTGGGAAACGCTTATGTACCTACTTATAGGGCTTGAGGGTAAGTATAAATAGGTAAGGGAGTATATTAGGAACCATATTTTAGGAAAAAAGAAAAGTGTTTTTCATCTGGGATTCCTGTTTTAGAAGATCAATGTTTTAGAAATGTTATAATATCTATGTAGCATTTAAGGCTATGCTAACAAAGGATGAAGGTTTGTTTGTTGACTAGGGATTTATATGGAAACGGGTTATCTTTCTGATATGCGATCCTATAGTTGCAGATTACGTAATAGTTACTAACCTAGGCTAACTATCGAGCCCGCTTGGTCATGCGATGCCACTACACAACGAGAACATTAAAATTTTGTTTTATTTTATTTTATAAATATACCACAGAATGTCTTTATACAGTATGTTAACTAACAGAGGGCGTTCCCGTTAACCCGCAATAGTATAGCTTCCATACATGCTAGAAAAAATAATAAAAACGAAAAAAAAAAAACTTTTTTTATTATTTTATCATAAAATATTCACGAAAAATATTAATTTCATACGTAAAACAAACACTCTGTACACGCGTACTTGTCGCGCTTGCCTTTCCAAGTTGAAAGACAATTGAGCGTGTACAGAGTGTTACATTTACGTATCAATTAAAAAAAAAAAAAAAAAATTTTTTTTTTTTTTTTTTTTTTCACTTTCAGTATTTTTTCTAGCATGTATGGACGCTATACTATTGTGAGTTAACGGGAACGCACTGTATATGTACAACGTTCACGGCCGGGACCGCCGCAACCGCTAATTATGTTAAACCTGCATTTTAAATCTGTAATAACTATCTTCAAAAACATTAATTTAAATTGTATGCTGTAAATTGCCATATAGATCTATATTAAATGCACAATGTATTGAAGGTACTTAATTGGATAAAGATTAATGTTGTATTGCTTAAAATCGCTTCGTAAATAAGCCATTATTTCTTGTAAAAAGTAAATGATAAAAAATGGTTATTGTGGGTTATCCCTAAGAGATAGATACATTTTATCGCAAATTTTTTTGTAGACCTTTTTAAGGTGTAAAACACATACAGTGTACAGTACACTATTTTGATCTATCTCTTAGGGTTCAGCCAGCGTTTGCAATGTAATCGTAAAAAAAGTCTTTATTTACGACATCACATTAGCAACCTCTGAAATTATCAGTGTTTCTCTACTATATTATGCATGTATTATACATATAAAACTTCCTCTTGAATCACTCTATCTATTAAAAAAAACCTTATCAAAATCAAAGATCGATAATTAAAGATCTAAGCATACATAGGGACAGACAGACAGCGGGAAGCGACTTTGTTTTATTACTATGTAGTGATGTAGTGATGTACCAATTTTAGAAACACTTCTTTTGGCTTTCTTTTGATTTTCAATTGTTTTTTCGCGGATTTGTATAAAAAAAAAAAACATTCATAGTTTTTATGGCACCTCTCTATCCGAATATAAAAAAGATATTTGGCCTAGGTCTTACGGGGAAGGCGTGAAAATTAATTCGCTGTTATAGATATTATCCTAATGCACTCAGTGATCAAGGATAAGTTCAATATTGACGTTAGGCATCTGAGATATTGACTCATCCAAAAATGAAACAAACTCATCTGAATGTAAAATTGTTTGTCGACTTAAATGAGGATTGTGGATATCATCTATAAGTAACATGTCGTTTAATAAGGGAAACTGAAATCTTTAATTCATATTTCGTTTGCTGAAAAATTTGTAAGATCATTTTTTGTTATGCGTTCAAAGTTTAAAGTTAAATAATGGGCGGAAATTCATTGTGTGGTGATTAAAATTCAAAGTACTTCTAGTAAATACTAAGTGCTGCTAATCTATTCTGAAAAAACTCTTCGTGAAAACTTAGATAAAGTGAGCTGTCAATACTGTGGTGGCATCTACATCGCCACATGCGAACTACGCATCAAAGACCTGACGTCACACAAATCCTGCATCGCGTAATTAGAGTTTACCGCGCGAATGACATAAATAAGACTTAATTAAGAGCGCCAAATTAAACCGACGCCCTCGTTGGTCGTTGCTTGACCGGCCTTTGCTGGACCTTCCCTGGGGAACTAGGGGTCTCACCCGGCAGGGACCTGGTCGCACGGGCGCCGTGAAACACTTCGGGCGCTCCTACATATACACCCCAGAAACACACCCCAAAGCGTTGAGGGGAGGTAAACCCCTCAGCGAGTAGGTGTGCAACAAAGCCCTTTCACCTCCTTCTAGGAGGGGAGGGAAACCCAGCGACGGGCCCTCGATTCCTCGGGCAAGGGGCCAAAAAGCCCCAAAATAGACTCCTCGCTCCCCCTTCGGGGATGCAGAGACGACTACGCGACATCGGGCAGTTGCCCGCCAGACACGACACCCGTCTGTTCGGAGGATCCTCCCTTTTCTAATGAGGATGAGTGAACTTTACACCCTGTTCCTCATACCTCTAAAATATTCTCAATCCCAAGCATCAGGTCAAATGTGAGTTTTTAGAGAATAGATCGGCTATATCAGCCGATTTATTCTCTAAAAACTCTCATTTTTTCAATCACAGGATTTCAACCTTTATTGTATTGCATATGCTAAATTTATTGTCAGTACACGAGCTCCTGCAGTTTGCAGGTACTGTCAAGAGTTGCTAACAATAGTCGACTATGTAACAATAGGGCGTGATGAATTATTTGCTCTATCTACTTCAGAATGACAATGAGCTTTAGAAACAGTCGTAATTCTTTGGATTGCTGGAGACATATTCAATTCAAAAGATTCCCAATATAAACAATAATTCTAGGTTCGATTCCCTGGCTAGAGAATCCTTGATTCTGGGGTCGGGCGAAGTGATATTGGGTTTTTCCTAGGTTTTTCCACTACTGAGTAATTCCTAATGGAATTACTTAGTAGTAATTTACATTTTGCCAATTATGTTTAAATAATAGAGGCGAGCCTATTGCCATAAACCGGGCACAAATCCAGACTCCGGGCTAAATAATAATAATTATTATATTTTTTATGAATGGGTACTAAGGAAAAAATCGAAGGCAAGCAAGCAAGAAAAATCAAGCAGGGAAAATTGAATTCAATCTCAGAATCATAGCATAAGTATTTATTTATTTTCCTGGTATTATTGACAATCATAGCATAATTATTTGTTATACATTGTGAAGGATAAAAAAAGTCGTATACCAAGACAAAATTAATAAACTAGGTATTTTCTAATAATGTATTTTGTATGGCGACTAAAGTTTATAAAAAACTACCAGATTGTTTTAAGAGGTCGTCAATTAATCACGTAGGTAATGTTTTTTAGCAACTTGTTAACCCTACGTGGTGACGTTTTAGACTAACCCCACCCCCCAAAGTCACGTGTATTTTTTTGCTGCAAACGCAAAGTATCTTAAAAAATACATAATATTTTATCTTTAACTAGAAAGAAAGAAAGAAAAATATATAACCTTCGGTTTGGATATGCGCGTTAAACGAAAAAAGAAATACACGTGATATCTCGATGAGACATAGATTAACGGCTATATTTAAATATTAACGGCTATTGACGTTTTTATTTATTTTTTGACATTATTAAATTATGTTATTATGTGACATAAACTTACACTTGAAATCATTTATTTATTCTTATTAAATTCTTGTGTATTTTAAATTAACAACTAACATGAACTTCCAAAACTAAAAATAATTAACCTAACTTAGGTAACTAAAACTATTAGGAAACAAACAATAAGGCATCGAAATATTCCTCCGCATCGCTGTCGACTGGTAATGTACCCAAGAGACTGGCGGCATTGCCACGTTGTATGGCAATGCTTAGCCTCTGGCCCAGGTAAAAACCAGCCCTTGGGTCACGGGAAGTGTCAACCAGTCGTTTGGAAATGTCATTGAACAGATCATGAGCACTCGGACCCCACGGCCCTAGGGTTTCAACCCCAAACGGCTCGAAAATATAGTTACCTATGAGGTTATTATACTTTCGCCGCTTGAGGTTTTCTGCAGCCGCAGCGGCAGCGCCAGCACAGCACGCTGAGCCAGGAAGATGGGATGGCGCAAGAGTATCGACACACGTTGCGTCCCACACTAAAGGCCTACCCATCTTCCATGGAAATAAAGACATACCGTCCGGTCTCTTGCCATCGTCACGTGCCAAGCCATTGGGTTCTAATACAGCTGGAACGCCGACGGCGACAAGAGCTCGTCGGATGATGTCATTAATGTTCGCGTGCCGCGCTAAGCGGCCCGCACTTCGGTTGCAAGACAGGCCGTGGTGTCCGAGGCTGTTGACAACTTCGCCACAGTGACAGCGATGAGGAGAACAACAGGGAGCTCCTAGTCGCAAGGAAGCAGCGATGCGGAAAGTAGTGTCGTCGAGCAAAGTACCTAAGTTCGACGACGGTAGTGCATGAAGCCAGAGGCCCGACTCCCACTTCCCCACAGCCAGCAGGCGCGCACGCTCCGCAGGAGTAGCAGACGTGTCAAGTAAATTGTTCTGTACTACTCTGCAGAGCGGCTCATCCCACCGTCTCTGGGAAAAAGGGTGGTTGGGCGGATCTGAATTCGGGCAAGCGAGTCTCCAGGCATCCATAGCCTCGGTGAGGCACGGCACATCAAAATTAACCAGTGTAGGGGCTAGGATTTTCCTGATTAATCTTTCAGTACCGTGGACCGAAGATATGAAAGCCGGTAAACTAATACTAGAAATTTTGCGGACGCCGAGGCCTCCCATACGAATGGGAAGTGTAGCTTGTGCCCAAGCTCGGTCGTCCAAGGCCACATTTAAGATCGAAGTTAATGTTTGTCGGATAATTTGGTCCATTTTGTCTAAAAGAGGGGTTTGTGTCCATAAATGGGAAGCGCGAAGGAAATATGTTAATTTAGGGCCGAAACAGCAGTAACGGATTAGGGTTATGGCCGAATGCATGTTAATTTGGAGCAATCTATTCGAAACGTCATTGAAATTTTTGATTTTTTCCTCAATAAAAACAGGAAAGGAATCCTCGAAGATTGGTGACCCAAGCAGGCGGAGAGAGCTTTTTTCGATAATTTTGATTTCTGGGGCTATTGCATTAAATTTGGAAAGTGTGTGATGTCTGTCTGTACTGTCCGCTAGGTAAAGTTCACATTTTGAAAGGTTGAGTTCAAGGCCAATGGAATGAAGTTCGTTTTTAAGGAATTGAAGGTCATTTAAAACAGTTTCTACATCGCCTCCCAGGGTACCATCATCGAGGTACCAAACATTAAATTTTGAATTTAGCTGTCGAATAATTGGGTGGATGGCTAAACTAAAAATCACTGGCCCGAGGGGGTCACCTTGTTGACAGCCAACAGCAGATTCCAGAAGGTTGTCCCGAAACAGTAATTTAGAGGGGTGTCTGTAACATTGCCAAAGGAAACTATAAATTTGGGGTATTTCTTTTTTAGTTTCTGCCAGCAAGGTGTCCCTATTAACAGAATTGAAGGCATTCTTTATGTCAACCTTCAGGATGACCTCTCCTTTATCAGAATTTAGGTAGGTCGACAAGGCGTGTACGGCAGCCTCACAGCCCCCTTTGGAGCCGTAACCTACCTGCAGGGGCTGAAATTTTTCCGAAACAGCCTCACCAAAAAATTTACAACAAATCTTGGCTACCATACGACGGTAAGTAGTGCCCACGGCAATGGGACGAATGCCGCCATTCCTCTTACGCAGGGCGCATAAGTTGGCCCCGTATAGAACGTCTATGACGGACTCGTTCACCTTGCCAGAGAGCATGAGGTTAATCAGAGCCGTAAGCTCCTTCAAGAGCGACTCACCAGCTGTCCCGTCGCCTGAACAAATAAGGTCCTTAAGGTGCTGAGGACTCAGGCCGTCGAGGCCGCCAGCGGAGCCGCTCCGGAAAGAACAAACGGCTGTGACCAACTCTCGACCTGTAATGGTGAGGGAGTGATTATCCGGATCAGGGGGGTCGGGAAAAGAAAGGCCATCCGCTGGGGCAGGGTGTTTGCTCTCCAAAGCTGCGAGAGTTTCTGGAGAACACGGTGCCACCACATCGCTACTAAAAAAAATCCTGGCTGCTCCGCTAATGTCACCTTCCCCTAACTTGGATTCTACTAAATTAGTTATACCTCTTGAAGAGGTATATCTCTGTGTCGGTAATTTTGAATCGAAATCATGATCCGAAATATTACAGTTTTCTTTAATTTGTGCAGTTAATGTCTTTTTGGTTGCCAAATTCTTTTGTACGTGTAGAATTCTGTAAGGGAAGGTGAGCAGCTGTTCTATTAAATTCTTTGGATTATTATTATTGCATGTTTCCGAATCATTATAAGTACTTATTAAAATTATATAACGAATTATTTGTACACCAACTGCATTGGTAGAACACAGAGATCACGCTAAATTGTATATTTTAAGACCTTTTATGTACCTATATTCACAAATAAAGTTTGATTGATTTGATCTCACTACACCCCTTGTGATATTTCGTGAATTTTTCCGAACCCCCTCCCCCCTTTCGAGCATCACGTGATTTATGGACGACCCTTAAAACTCTAAACTTTAGGACGTTAAATGTAAATTTTTCAATTAGCTCATAAGCTACTACTCGACTAACGATATTACGAATGAAATGTTGACATATATATAAGTTATAATTATTATTCTCTTAAATTCTTACTATCTCTTTGACTTAATTAAAACTTTTTGACATTTCTATAGCTAATATTTGATTAATTTGCAATTTAAATGTTATCTTAATTTATTGAATTCAATTTCAATTCAATGTGTGATCTAATAAACGAACCAAAACAAAACCCTGACAATGTATTTCGCCGAAAACGGCATAATTTAATGAACTTTAAAAAACTATATAACATCTCTGTAACTATATTCTCACAAATATATTGACTATTACTATATATCTCGTAAGTTTAGTCAGAGTCATACCTATGTATGGTAATAGACCGTACCTATATTTGCTAAAAATATATAAAAGAAATTGAGCATAAATAAAATAAAATCAATATGGACGTTGAGAAGGGATTCTTTGTTAGGGTTTTTAGATGGCGCTTCTCGGAAAGGGTATTTCTTTATTTTTCTTGTGTGTATTTTGCTTCAAATTTTTTTAGAACACTCATTATATCACTGCTGTAGTCCCGCAGGGTTAGGCAGGGAGGTGTTCCTCTATAGCAGGGGTGGGCAGACTTTCACTAATGGCGATCTATATCAATAAATTGAGACGACAAGCGATCGACTTGCAATAAGACAATATTTTTTTTATGTTAAATCGTTTATTGTAGGTATTGCGCACATATTACTATTTAAATATACTTTTATTTACAATTAAAGAAGTACAGTTTCTTATTATACAAGTTAATAACTAATAACTACTAAAAATAAGTATGAAGCCAATCACATGAACTAAGAGTGTTTTTATCAGTTTTCGGGCCTCTCTGGACCGATTTACTTAGAGGTAGATGCATGGCACTGCGTATTTTCTGCTAATTTCTCATAGGAAGGCACGTATTTACTAAGTGCCAAACGTAAACAGGAAGACAAATGTTCGTCGGTAAGTCGATTGCGGTATTTGGATTTAATTATTTTCATTTCAGAAAACGCAGATTCGCACAAATACGACCCAAACAAAGCAGTTAATTGCTGTGCGATTTGTTGGAGACTTGGGTATTTTTCTTGGGTCAAAAGAGACCAAAAACTGATATCTGTTGCTTTGGCTTTTAGGTGAACATCTGAAATGATCTGTATCATCTCGTTTTCGAGAGAAGACAAATCCATGTCAAAAGTATTCGTTATTTCAGAAGCAGTAATTTCAACATCCACACAAGAAAAAGGATAAATCATGAAAGTAACAACGTTCGTCAATTTTTGTAAGTCAGAAAAACGTCTTTCAAACTCGCTGAGAATATTTCCAAGTTCTGTTTCGTATTTATTATAATTTATTACGGCGCTTGCTTTTGCTTTCAAACACGCAAAATTTTTCAAGTCCTTTTTTTTCAGTTGGTTGATCAGAAGCTGCAATTTACTTTTAAATGAGTTAATTGTGCTAATCATGTCCATAATAGTTTTATCTTTCCTTTGTAGCTCCAGGTTTATAGAATTCAAATGACCAGTCACATCAGTAAGGAAAGCCAAATCACACAGCCAACTTTCATTTTTAAGAATCTCCGTGTCATCACCCCTTTGATCCAGAAAAGAAATGATTTCAGGTAGTAATTCTTGAAACCGTTCTAAGAAACTGAACGCACTTTAAATACTGGTATTTTGACTGGTGAAAAGACCACTGTTATTGGAATTAGCCCAACACGTCAGTACATTTTTAGGAATGCGTGCGATCGACCATAGATTCCCTTGCGATCGACCGGTCGATCGCGATCGACCGTTTGCCCACCCCTGCTCTATAGGAATAACTAGAAATAACTGGCGAAATGTGGGTGTACTATTACACCCACATTTCGCCAGTTATTTTTAAATCGACTTCGGCTTCCAGTCTAACTGAATGCAGCTGAATATCGTATTTTACATGGAGCGATTGCCTATCTGACTTCTACAACCTAGTAACTGGGTAGTACGATACCCCTTGGTAAGACTGGTTGTCAGACGTATATCTGGTAACTGGGTAGTACGATACCCCTTGGTAAGACTGGTTGTCAGACGCTGTATCGACATACACGAATGACAGCCGGGACCAACGTCTTATCGTGCTTTTCGACGCACGGAGGAGTCTCGGTATGTTAAGATGATCACCCATCCACAGACCAACCCCGGCAAGCTTAGCTTAACCAGAACCTGATGGATCGAACCGTACGGCTGTTATTACTTAGCTACGAAGTCCTCCAAAATATGTATACCTACTTAATAATAGTATTAAGTAGGTATAGGTATTAGGCACGAGCATACGACATATCGAAAAGAAGCTCTGCAGTTAAATCAAAATTTATTAAGTGTGTTAAACATATTTATATGAAAAAGAACAATATAACAATAACAACAAAAATACAACACAAAGTCACAAAGACTTATAATGAACGAGAGGCACAGGAAATATCATTGTGAGCCTATTGACTATTTTGCAAAGGAACGTCAATAAACTTTTTTTTTTTTCAATGTGGGCGGGTGGGATCGGTCGATAGAGGGGAGATGAGCCGCCCACTACCTCTCAGCACCCCACAGCTTCCCCTGACCCAAATAGAGGGGGATGAGACACACACACAAACAAACAAACAAGGGGACATAAACATATGTCAATATTAATGGGTATTATGTTGTTACTTATGGAGAGGATAATAAATAACAAGCAATTTGATATGTTCGACTTGTGAAAGAATATTATGAATATCCTTTTATGTAATGGTTACAAAGCGGGTTTGTTTCAACTGTGTTGTACTTACAATAACAAATTCATTGAAAGTATTATGACCAAAATAAAAACAGTGAAAGTTTTGAGATTATGTAATCCAATTTTTTTTTTTTCTATTTTTTGTTGTGGTTGGTGGCACACAAATTCGAATACCTGCTATGTAACTAACAGTGACAGGAACTTATTATAACATCATCCATATAGACTATGTGGGAAAAATACGTATTATTGAAGCTAACACAGGTACTCGAAAACTACCCATACCTATATGGGACCACCTCTGCAGTATGATTTACCAAACCAAAATAAATCATCATAATTGGCGGAGTAATCGCTTAAAAACATATAAAATAAGAAAAAACATACAGCTGAATTGAGAACCTCCTACTTTTTGAAGTCGGTTAAAAAAAGTTGCCAAATTGGCGAACTAACACTTGGCATTTAAGACTATAAGGTACCTAAGCATTATTCTGGTTCAAGTCCTTAAATTATAAATAAATTTTGTAGATACTAAACTCCTACATTGTCCTTTCGTGACGATATCAGCTATTTGTGATTATCAGGATTTAGTCAAAAATACTCAGTGTATTGTATTTAGGGCATGATATTCGGATATCCGGATATCCGAATTATCCGGATATCCGTCGAAAATATTATCCGAATATAATTTGTTTCACTATCCGGATAAAACGGATAATACGGATAGTTACTTTTGTTCCATTTTCCTTTTGATAATATAACATTTTACGTTGTGTTTTAAAATTGGTATTCGCAATCGTGACAATTCATGTTATATCTTCAAAAATCCATCTAATGACACAATTAGCATGTAGATTCATCAAATCATCATAGAGAAAATTTAAAAGTGCTTTTGCACAGAACTCAACTTCAGTTGACGACAGCGGTGGTGATGACGTAGCACTCAATGTACAAGCAGCAGAAACTGAAATATCATTTACTTTAACAGAGAAAATAAGCAAAGAGATCGAAAGGACTCTGCAGGTTGATCATCAACAGTGAATACTTTGACAAGCATGGCATTTTCTTTAAAGGCATTGGCAAGAATTATGGCTTTGATTAGTAGTGTTGTTCTCTAGATTCATCTCGGTATTGTGTCTTGCTTGACGAGATCTTACAGAACCAAAATAGAGTACCTGTTAAATGCAACATAAAGAAAGGTTAGGCTTTGCTACACTTGAATAAGCTGTTTTGGTAACCAAGCCAAAATCAGATTGATATGGGAAGTAGGAATTTGGAGCAGAGGCCTCATCATGATTCTCTGCATTCATGATTTGCTTTCCTGCCTGGACCATAAAAACCCAATCCGGAAAGTCCTCTTTAGGAATATCCAAAGTTTCACATATATGTCCAATGGAAGATAGGACTGCACAATCGCGATAACGAGAACTGACCCGAAACGCACAGAAGGTAGTTCATATTCAGGGAATCGATGAAAGTACATGTCATTCGCGGCTACTATAGTTTGTGCTGATCCAACTTATACATCAGATACTTTGACATCTGGCAATGTCAGTGGTGTGATTTTGACTAATTTATTACCAAGCACTACTTTGTAAGACTTCCAGTCTTCATCTAATGTGCTTTCAATTGTTCTAGCCATCTTAACAAAGATAGCATTTGACATTTGACATTTGAAAAATGTCGATTGTAAACTAATATAAGTTTGATTTACCTCTTTTACAGTGGTATCCAAAATATCCATATTATCCGGATATATTCGAATAGTTGTCTGGCATTATCCGAAATATCCGAATAGTAAAATGGGCGGATAATTGCATGCCCTAATTGTATTACAAAACCCATGGCACTTGTAATTAACTGTATACAATCTATTCAACTAGGTTCCAAATCATCCGTTTGCAATAAGAAAAATCTCGTGAATTGAGAATCCCATCCTTCTTTCTGTTGTTTAGTTACCCGAACCATATCGATTATATTTAGGTATGTAATGTAGCCCATTCAGGATAAACAACACCTCCTTTCTATTATAAAACACAATCAAATAATCTTTTTAATTTATCTAAATCCCAAAATATGGTCCTAATTGAGTGATCTGATAAAGTATACCTACTTACCTAAGTTTCTAATTTATCAAACATAAAATCTAAATATCCACCGCAGGGCTAGTTTCAGTTAACTACTAGTTGAAGTATCCGCACTACCTATTCTAAGTAAAGTGAATAAAAAATGGATGAAGGCAGTACCTACCCATGTGCCGATGACGCAAACCGTAACTCCGTAAGCATAGACAAACAAGGGATTACCTCAAAAGCGACCTTAAATATTGATAGTTAAATTATGGGCAGTTCCAGGGCCACTGGGGGTTGAGAACTTGTTCAAACAAGCTCACGGGCGCTGTAAATATCTTAGTCACCATAAGCTTTTGAATAATGTGGCGAAGTAGCAAAATGCCGGCAGTGGATACAACTTTGTGAATTTGACAAAGTGGAATTCATTAATATAACAATAAGTTTCCAATACTTATCAAACACATGGAAATAAATATCATTATAAGAACAGGTATTTGTTACGAGTACTTACTTTGACTCCAGCACTATTAACGATACTTAGCAGGCGGTACAAAAAGCTGCGCAAAAAGTGGGTATTCGTTTAATATGTGGAAGCAAACATGCGTCTAACCATCCTTGTGGGATTAAGATTTATTTTAAATATGATCATAATGAATTCAGTTCCCAAAACAACGTCAAAACTGTTTGCTCAGACGATTAGCGTGCAGAGCGAATGACGTGAGACGCTGCGCAAGGTGAGCTGACCAATTTCGCGCAATGAACAAATCATTTGTTCGCACTACCTACGGCAATGTTACCTATCTGTCGTTTAGTTCCTGTTATTATTTATTAGCATCGAATAACATTGTTCACCTAATTTATTCGTAGCGTGCAAAACCACGCAAGCCGAGAGCTGCGCTATATAAACGTACATAGGTGGAAAGCGTGATTACAAACATTACACAACTGATCGATTTTTGCATCAAACGGAATGCGGTCGCGAATTTCTTTAGGAAATGGTGAAAATTACCTTTGTCGGTGAGTCCATAGTTGTGCTGGGGTTCGGGATACATGGCACTCGCGACGGTTTATGCGCATTTGTCCCTCAGAAGTTGTTCCCAGAAAGAGGGCGCCGGGCGAGAAGAACCTACCAACGCGGCGGTGCGCGGCAGAGTCGCTCGGCCTCGACCTTGGCCGTCAAACCCGCGCATGCGTCGCGCGTCTCCCGCCCCCCCCCCGCGCCGCCGCGCGCCTGCGCTCCCCCCTGCCAATTATGTCATTATGATGTGCCGCCGAGTTCGCTGCTGTTGTGTTGCCAAACACAGTCGCGCTCTGCTGGAGCTGGATCCAGATTTTTAATAAGGTCAAATGATGTAGGTAACCACATTCTCGCAATCAAATATGTAGTTATGTACGAAGACGCAGCGCGCTGCGCCGCGCCGGCTCGAAGTATGATGTACAAAATAAGCAGGTGTTGACATTGGCACGCTGTTGTAGATTTGTATTACTAATCATGTAGGTAAAATGCGATTCTCAGTTTTATCAATCGTTTGTAAACATGACAAAGAATTCAAACTGTTGGTTGTGGCAAGAGGAAATGGGCCGATACGCGATCAAAATAAACACCGATGTTTTTTATTTACGTACTTATCAGCTAATGACCATTTTTATGAAATAAATAATCCAATTAGTAGTATTTTGTTGATATTTCCTCAATTTCCACATAATTATAGACAAAATAAAATAAGTCAACAGTTAAATCAACCGTAATTTTGTAAGAAGCTGTACTACCTACCAACTACGTAGAAATACATTTAGTTATTAGGTATATTTACCTAGTACCTAGTTAATTGAGTTTTACACATTAATCAAAATGATCATCGATCATCAATGACATCTAATAACTAACGAATTTAAATCTAGTCCACAAACAATAATGAATTGGCACGAAAAATATAGGTACTCATTTTCCAAACAATCCTAAAGATAGATAGGGGCCAGTGGCAGACTGGCAGTACCTTATCAAGGGTCTTCTACATTGATTCGTCGTATCTTTATCGGGTTTTCCTTATCCTCTTAAACACAATTTTATTACGAACTAGCTGTCCACCCTGGCTTCGGTTGCGGATAAGTACCACTGGGGTTGCGGATAAGTCCTTAGGGGAAACCGTGGCCCCGGTCTAGGCAAGGGAAGGAACACGGGTGGGTTTTAGTCAGTAAAAGTCTGACACGCCCTTCCGCTCCGCCCAGAGCGGGAGAAGTCATTTGACGATTTCCCACCCAAAAAAAAAAAAAAACCCTGGCTTCAGACGGGTAGCACTAAGTACTTTTCTACGGCGCATCTAACTACCTACCTACATACTTACCTACCTACCCTAACTACCTACCTACATACCTATCTACCTACACCTACCTACATACATACCTGCCTACCCTACCTATCTACATACCTACCTACTTATATACCTACCTACCTACCTATCTTAAGAACCTTCTTCATACAATAACAAACACAACAAAAAAAGAATTATCGAAATTGGTCCAGCCGTCCACGCGTGATGCCATGACCAAGGAAAATAGGGATTCATGTTTATATATATATAGATAGATAGATGGGGAGTTGTTCCCCATTCGTTTCATTACGGATCAGATTAGGTAATAGCTCCCCAAGATTAGGATGTAAAGGTCTTTCTAAAAATCTTATTTGAAGTATGTAGTACTAAATATGCATTCTCCATTTGATAGAATAACATGAAACATTTAACTAAACCTTTTTACAGTCCGTTCAACCAATTTTGACTTCTATTGCGTTGGTACTGCAGTAAACAGTTGGTATTGTAACCCTTTTTTTGCTTTTAATGCCGTCCTTTTACTTACGGTATAGAAGTCAGAGTCGGTTGAACGGACTGTAAAGGTTAGTTTAAGGCTGCCTGTCCACCGGAGCGGAGAGGAGAGGAGCGGAGCGGAGATGTGCCATTAATTTAAACTCAGGGGCGGAGTCAAGATTCTAGTGGTTAATATTGGCACATCTCCGCTCCTCTTTTCTCCTCTCCGCTCCAGTGGACAGGCAGCCTAAATGTCTTATATAATTTCAAATGGTTAGTTCCCCAAGATATGTAACGATCTTTATATTCTTAAATATTAGTACCTGGTCGACCGAGCTCTGCTCGGGTAAAAGTACATAAAAGTACACCAACTTTGTATCACATTCCCGAGGCTGTGAAAATAGAGAAAACGTATTTTCCCGGATATGAGACCTAGCTAGATCGAATTTTCGCCCCCGTGAACACCTATATTGCAACTTGCATTGAAATCGTTAGAGCCGTTTTCGAGAACATGATTAGAAAAATATTATACAAATCTTAGAATATAATTCTAAGACAAATCTTAGAATAATATGCGTCATTATTCTAAGATACAAATATTGCTCGTTTAATAGTATAGTATTTGAAGTATATAGTTCTAAATATGTAGGTATGTAAAAATGTGGCATGGAAATATAGAAAACACACACATAACATCACGCCTTGTTTCCCCGAAGGGTTAGGCAGAGGTGTACCAGTAGTACACCCACACTTCGCCAGTTATGTTTAAGTCCCAAGTAAAAAAAAAAGAAAAAATATAGAAAATAATAATCGAATAATTTGTCACCTTTCAGCCACTCTTATGAAAGCTAGACTTACCCATTTCCAAAGGTTCGTGTTGCGTACCAATTTTACACAGATGGAGTCACCAACTACTAAAAGAAAACTCTGAAAATTGCAGCAAACCTAACATAATCCAGCATAGCAACATGAAACAACACTTAATTATAAATCGACAGAGTAAATTCATACGTCGTCGGAAGGTAATGAAATCTATAAATAATGCTAACATCATAGTGATGTAATCTCCCATTGTTGATTTACCTGCACTTATGTTTATACCGTGTACATAGACGGCCGGCTGCATAGGTAAACGATAATGAATACTTCAGTACGTAGCGAATCACAAATTAAATTAGAATAATTAAATTAGAAGAGATTTGCACACTGCGTTTCCTGTATGTGAAGTAGTACTCTACAAAGAGGTTTTACTATTTCAAGAGTCACTCAGGACAATTTTATTCTAGGTTTGAAAATGCAACCTGTAGGTGACAGGTAGTGGGTTTTAAAACTATTTGTCCGCCACAACTTAAATAATTATATTATTAGGTACTACTGCCCAAAGGTAACATTACTTCTGCATGTGAGAAAAAATAACAAACACACATATTAAATGAATATAAATATAACGTTTTCTATTCTCATTCAGGTTTTTCTTATAAGTTTATCTAATAGACAAACATAAGTATCATACTCTTATTATTAATCTTATTAGTGTCGGTAAAAATCTCATAAGAAGAAAGCATGTAATACTCGTAGCTGATATAAGTCTAAAATCTTGGTAAAACCTACAGTATCATATGAAATCATGTTAAATTAATTAATTAGATTTTGTTATGAATTAGATTTTGTAGGATCATTATCATTTCAGCCGAAAGACGTCCACTGCTGGGTATACGCCTCCCACAAGCACCGCCACTTCGACTGGTTCTGTGCTTCAGGATCTTAAATAAATGAACTTGGTCTTGTAGGATTATAAGGCTGCCTGTCCACCGGAGCGGAGAGGAGAGGAGAGGAGCGGAGATGTGTCAATATTAACCAATAGAATCAAAACTCCGCTCCAGAGGTGCGATTCAATTGGTTAATTTTACGTGTGGTGTACAAGTGGACAGGCAGCCTTCAGAGATTCAACAATATGAGAATAAAGTTACAAAAGGCAGCCCGACCCGCCCCAAATGAACAATAGTCGCGTAGGGAAGCAGATTTTAAGTAATTTAAGGATGCTACTATCCATCAATTTTTGCAACACTAGGAAAGTGGCAAATAAAAGTATCTACGACTTGATCTACAATTTTATTTTTTATTTTTGGCAACAAACAATTGTAATAACGGAACATTGACAAATAAGTAAGTTACCACAAAAAAAGATTAACAAATAAACAGTGGAAGGCTGTAAGGATAAAAAATATCGTTTATAGTGAATGAAAATGAATATGGTATCATGCCATTCGGAACTGTTAGCGCCATCTACAGCTCCGATGAGACACTATTTTCACGGCCAGAAGCGGATACAGCTCCACGTAGCAGTAACGCAATTCACACATAGATGGCATTAAACAGATACCTTGAGGAAAAAAACTGTGGTATTATTGGTAAAAGAATATTGTGATAAACTCCGAGGAAATAATTATTTCGCTCTTTATAAAATAGGGCCCCGATAAGCCGAGTACATGCAGATGACATGTAATTATTTTCTCTTCGGTTAGGGTATAGGGTACATTAACTATTGGCAATCGGTTATACGCGAACTAATACTTAACTTACTAAGGTAACTAAATAAAATTGTTAAAATCATAGCGCGTAGTAGGCCTACGCTGTAGACCATTCTACGGCGTAGGGCCTACGGCGTAGCGCTACGGAAGGGCTGCATCATTTAACTCGCTAGATAGTGTAGTATCCACTTACCTACTTTTTAATTATATATTTAATTGGTATAACAATCTTCATGTATTCTTTTGTAGTTTTCTAATTAATTACTCATAATTTAGTGCTCACCTAGTAATTAAGCAAGTTGAACGATTGCAGTTTCCTGAGAACAAAACAACATTCAGAAAAGACACTACACTCCCGGAATCTTAAATCGAGCCACCGTGCATTTTTTTTATTTTAAGGCCTAGACATCAAAATAATGATGTGTCAGAGAAAAGTTTTTATGCAGTTTTGTAGCTGATATACTGGAATTTTGATATCACCATTATTCCAAAGTATCGAACATTGTTTACCCTAAAACTAAAGTGCCGGCTAGAAAAAAAATAATACGATTTTCCTATGGAAAATAACATCCTCAACATTTTTTACTATTACAATGAGAGTATACAATTAACCCTTCCGCTGCTATTTATGTTTCAAAATACAAAAAATCATACTTTGACTTAAAATGTTTCGAACATTACATTAATGTTTACCGCAAATAAACGTATTTTCTTTCTTTCTTTCTTTCAATGTTTAAAACGAGACACAACCTACCTACCTCTTCATCATCATCACTTCAGCTGGAAGATTTCCACTACTGGACATAGGCCTGCCCCAAACATCGCTTCGACCGGTTCTGTTATTCTCGCATCCAGCGGATTCCTCCACCTCAGGAACTTCCACCTTGTGGGAGGCCTTCCAACGCTTCGTCTTCTGGTACGTGGTTGCCACTCCAGAACCTTTCGGCCCTATCGGTCATCTGTTTTGCGAGCTATGTGCCCTGCCCAATAAGTTTGGCAATTCTTCGTTTGGTTATGTCAGTTACCTTGGTTCTCCTGCCGATCTCTTCATTTCTGATTCGATCACGTCATCTGGAAAATTCCAACATAGCTCTCTCCATTGCCCTTTGAGTGACTTTCAGCCTTCTAAAGAGGCCCAATGTGTGCAACCCCGTTTCAGCTCCATAGGTTATCACTGGCAACAAGTGGCAACACGCACTGGTCACGACTGCGGTATGTGAGACGAGAAGATATTTAGCTTCCCGAACACTGCCCAGCCGAGTCTGATGCGACGATTGATCTCTTTTTCGACATTGGACCTATCTAACTGGACAGTCTGTTCTCGGTAAACGTAGTCGTCCACGAGTTCGAGTCTCCGATCTTCGTGAAGGTGGGTGTTACACATGGGCATTTGACACCATATTAATTTTGTCGATGTTCATTTTAAGACCTCTTTCGGAAGCTCTACTGAGGTCATCGAGCATTGTACTGAGGTCCTCCGATATAGTCATGGTTGAGACTATCTCAGCCATGACTACTATATCGTCGGCAAACTGAAGGTAAGTGACGTGGTTGCCATTGAAGTTGATGGCTACCCCTTTCCAATCCAGAACCTTGAAGGCATCCTCCAATGTAGCGGTGAACAGTTTCGGAGAGATAACGTCTCTCTGTCTCACCTCACCTCACTGTGCAAGGATAGGTTTCGAAGTCTGGTCGACGCCACTGGGCCACCACTGCTCCAACTTATTTGTCCTAAAATGTACGGTAATTACATAATAATACATTTCACATGTTTTGCGCAAATTATTTTTTCTTCGTTTATTCGTATTAATGTTTAACAAACTCCTATACTGCATAATAAAATAATCAGTTTTTAAATAGATCATTGTATCGTGAAACTTCCTACAAATTAGAATATTGAAGAACTTATTTTTATATTTTAGAAGAGAAATATATCGTGTCTGGTAAGTTATCGTTCAGATGCCCATTGCTCGTTGGCACAGTGCTCATACTTGTGTTAGGGCTCACTGTCACCGGGTTCGCCTCTTGATTCATTATCTTCATTGTCCTGGGAAATAGATAAGATTTGTAGTTCCAAAAAAATACAATTAAAATAATAGCGTAATCATGTCACATATTCTATAGATTTAATTCTTCGTTTACATTTATAAACATATTTATTTACATTTTGAATTCTTCGTTATTATTAGCAAATAAATAAATACCTCCTTTTCAAGCACAGGGAAAGTAGTTTGTTAGCAGGCGCTTCTGCTAATAGCCAAAGAAGAAGAGCCGCCACACAGCCCCAGAATATTACACCTGCTGTTGAGTTCAACTGAAAAATAAAATGTAACGTTTTTTTCCCTTCTGTTTATATTTTGACTTCGTAATAAGAGCCACATAATTTATTTTGAAAGTAAAGTTTTTAGAGTCAGATTATTTTAAAACGACTAAAATGGATGAATTACTTAAAAACTCAGTAATTTGTACAGTACAACTATTTTCTTAATGTCCCTCGGCAAACTTCGTGTTTCGTCAGTCATTGGATTTCTCGACTTGGAATATACTTCCAAGTCCATTGAGAGCGTCCGGTCAGCACCAAGTGCAAAGGGCAACTGATATAAATCCGACAACTGACAAAACACGAAGTATGCCGAAGGACATTAAGAAAATACTTGTACTGTAGATAGGTTAGGAGGCTATATGATAGGGGTTTTTTATCCGTCAGTAGATACTGTCGACTGTGGTGACCTATCAACTGCGAAGACTAACGCAAAAAACTTTGAGATCAGCCAATTTATTATCCTTCAAAGTCACTTACGATTTCAAAGTAATCATTGTGCTGCGGGTTCCTGGTGATGAAGACGCCTCGTGTGATGAATATGGTGTGCGTTAAGTACAGGCCGTAGGAGAGCCGGCTCAGAGGCACCCACGGGTACCAGCTCAGGAACGACTTCACTAGCGCTGGAAAAATAGATTTTTGGGACTGGAGTGGTAAAGATTGCATCGATATTTAATAAAAAAAAATAAAAAAATGGTTTCTGTGTAGGATTGTAGAAAAAATATTTTCGGATGTTTATAATTTTTATTTTGTGGCAGACTTTTTACCTAAATTTGAATTTAGAAAATAATAGATGATTAACAAATTAATAAAGGTCAGAATTTAAACACATGTGTTTATAACTCTAGGGCATACAATATTACCACCGGTACATCCGGTTTGACGCCTCCGCCCAGACCACGAGCGCGCCGGTCCGACAGGTCCGGAGTGGTCCGCGATGGGCGCTGAAGCAGCTGGACCGGGACCTCCTCCTGGAAGCCTCGATCGTGCAGGCCTGGGTGTCATCACCGGACAGGCCTGTCGACATCAACGATGAGGCAGAGTGGTTCCGGGAGGCCATGTCCGAAATTATGTGACGTGGCAATGCCCCGGGTCCAGCCCGGCCGTGCTTCGCGCCAGGTGTACTGGTGGTCGCAAGAGCTGACGACTCTGCGCGCCGCGTGCGTTGCTGCCCGACACCGGTACGCCAGGCACCGCAAGCTCCGTATCCGCCCTCCGGATACGGAAGCAATTCAGGCGGAGTTGTACGAGGGGTACAGAGCGGCGAAGACCGCCCTCCAAACGGAGTCTGGTGGAGTCGCTAGCGACTCTGGACAGGGACCCGTGGGGACGCCCATACAAGTTGGTGCGGGAAAAAATCCGCCCATGGGCTCTCCCGCTTGTGGAGGACGTGGTGGGCGCTTTGTTCCCCTCGAAAGGGGAACACTCCGCCCCGCCCATGGCTCCGCCTGCTGCGGTGTCCGGTGCGGAACACACCGCCGACGATGACGACGATGACGACGATGCTCCGGAGGTGACCGAGGCAGAGATGAGAGTGGCGGTACGTAGGCTGTGCCAAAAATACCGCCCCAGGACCCGACGGCTTAGCTGGGAAAGCCTGAGTCCTGGCCTTGGAGGCTCTCGGGCCTCGACTAAGGGGGCTCCATAGCGCGTGCATGGAGAGGGGCCAGTTCCCACTTCGCTGGAAGACGGGGAAACTGGTCCTCATCAAGAAGTCGGGGCGCCCTGCGGACTCTCCGTCCGCTTACCGGCCCATCGTGCTGCTCGACGAGGTGGGCAAGCTCTTTGAAAGAGTTATTGCAAACCGCCTCGTCGGGCAGCTAGTGCGAGTGGGGCCGGATTTGGCTGATAGCCAGTTTGGCTTCCGCCGAGGGCGCTCTACGGTGGACAAAATCATGCGCGTGCGAGCCCTCACGACGGGGGATGCTGTGGCCTGGGGTTGTCTTGGCGGTGTCTCAGACATCGTCAACGCCTGCAACACCCTGCCCTGGAGTTGCATCAGGGAGGAACTCCGGTATCACCGGATGCTGACCTACCTCTGTCGGTTGGTCGAGGCCTATTTGACGGACAGGGCCGTCATCTACCCCGGTCACCAGGGAGAATGAAACCGGCGAGAGATGTCGTGCGGTGTCTCACAGGGATCGGTCCTGGGGCCACATCTGTGGGATATCGGATACGACTGGGTGCTGCGCGCCAACCTCCCTAGCGGTGTCAGCGTAGTGTGCTACGCTGACGACACGCTGGTCCTGGCGCAGGGGAGGTCACACGAGGCGGCGGCCGAACTGGCGACACGCGGGGTTGCGACAATCGTCGACAGGATCTGGCAATTGGGACTCGAGGTGGCCCTGCACAAGTCCGAGGTCATGTGCCTTCATGGCCCTCGGAACGCGCCACCGTCGGGTTCCCAAATAACGGTAGGAGGGGTTCACATCGGCGTCGAGGTGACGATGCCTCCTGCCGGAGGCTCTACGCGGGGGTCGTGCGGGCCATGGCCCTTTATGGGGCACCGGTGTGGGCGCGAACCTTAAGGTTGCGGCCAGCCCGCCGGTTGCATGCAGCCCAAAGGGTCATGGCCATCCGGATGGTCCGGGGATACCTTACGGTCTCCGGCGAGGCGGCGAGCCTCCTTGCCGGAACGCCGCCTTGGGATCTGAAGGCACGGGGAGATGAAGCGCCGGGGTGTAACTCCGCTGCCGCGAGAAATCACGGTACAGCGGACAGAGCTCCGGCGGGATCTCATGGCGGCTTGGAGTGTGCGATGTGCGAGCACGCCACAATTACGGCGATAAGTCACCTCTTTGAGGAGTGGCTAGAGAGGCGCCACGGCGTCCTCACCTTCCGCCTGGCGCAGGTCCTCACCGGACACGGTTGTTTCGGGAGGTACCTGTTTCGCATAAGGCGGGAGGAAACGCCCGGGTGTCACCATTGTGTGGATCGTCCGGAGGACACGGTGGAGCATACGGTGGAGGTCTGCCCGGATTGGGTGGACCACCGCCGTGTCCTCGTGGAGGCTATCGGCGGCAAAGACCTCTCGCGTCCGGCCCTGGTCCAGGCCATGGTGCGGAGCGAGAAGGCATGGCAAGCCGTCACCTCCTTCTGCGAAGCAGTAATTCTCGCGAAGGAGGAGGCGGAGCGCGCGAGGGAGTGGCTAAGGCCGCGCCCTACCAGCCCCTGCCGCCGCCGCCGTAGGAGACGTCCTGGGCATCGGGAATTGATAGCCGATTTCCGGCCACCGTAGGCGCGGGCCTGCGCACGGAGAGCAACGGGCAGCTCGCCGTCCGATAAGGACCAGGCCCGGGTCGACGGCGCGTCGTGTTCCACGTGCGCCTTAAAGAGATGTCAGCAAAACTGACGGGGTCCGCTAGGGCCGATGCCTGCCGGGGTTGCGGGTAGTCCCAAGGGGAAACCGTGGCCCCTGGCAAAGCAAGGGAAGGAACATGGGTGGGTTTTAGTCAGTAAGAGTCTGACACGCCCTTCCGTTCCGCCCAGAGCGGGAGAAGTCATTGGATGACTACGGGTACCCAAAAAAAAAAAAAAGGGCGTACAATGTTATGAGAATAAATGAAAAGAATATTCTAACATGGATAGGATGAACAGAAAACTAAACTACTCGTATGTACAACAAGTATTCTAATAAATACAGGGAAACATAGAAATATATAAGGAAGCAATAGGTACATAGATGTGGTAAAAAAGAAAGTTGGTTTTGTCTAGGCAGCCTTCAAAATAGTCATTAATTGAATAATAACATATTTTGTAAAAGTAAAATAAGCAGTTGTTTTAAAAAGAGGGCAATATCATTTGTTTTTCTTAATTTTTCTGGTAGCTTATTATATGTAAACTAGACTTATTTTGGTCGTCAAGAGTCATAGTAGTACTTAGAGGATTGTCAATTACTCACGAACATGTCCAAACGAACAGCACAGTACTAGCAGAGCGACACCACACGCCCACGCGGGTCTGTTGAGTGCGGCGTACACCGCACCCTCCAGCGGATGGTAGGTGCGCCAGAGGAACGTACTGCCCAGCACCATGACCACCAACATCAGTGTCAGGGCGACACATGTACCAAGGACTGACCATCTCTGGAAAAGTGGTGTTATTGTTATTTTAACTGATACTCGTATCAGACAGTGACTGAACCAAATTTCTCAAGAATGACTGGTAAGAGCTGAACCAAAGTAGTTAAAAATCGCGTTAAATAGCGCAGCGATTGGAGACGCTTATTCCAGCAGGGCACTGTTATAGGCTGATCTCAATGAGCAAAGGTACATCTTCAATCACGTCCAGCCATAAAATATGAATGGCAACTTTGTCTGCACATTCAGCTTCGGCAAAAAAATTAGCAAAGGTTTAAAGCTAAAGCTAAACGCCAAAGTGTTGTCTTTTCCAAGAAATTAAATAAATTATGATGAAAATTAGGGTACAAGTTCTGACAGAGGCTGTTGATTGCAGTCACTGTCTCGGGGTGGAGTTAACACAGTAAGCTTTGATATCTTTCTTTATAAACTCACCTGTCTAATCCTGTTCAGATTGCCTTTACTGCTATATGTGATGAACAGGTATCCACTGTAAAAACCAACCAGGTAGGCGGCGTACCGAGTGTGACTCTTTATGTACGCCACGTTGAACTCTCTGCTGCCACGAGGGTTCATTATGAATCTGGTGGATAGGAGGTATATCTAGAAGTTATTACTGTAGGACAAAAAAAGAAATACGAAGATTTTTTCCTAGGGTGTCTCTTACTAATTACTTTGTTATTAAAATGGATAGCAACCATGATTTTGGCTTTTTGACTTGTAATAAAATTCTTTTGTGGATTAATTAGTAGTTGTGTTTTTATTTAGTGTACTGAAATTCATAATCCCAGGATTTTAGCGATTGACGCTATGGGATAAGTGATAATAATTATATTGATATAATTGGTAAGCTGTTACGATTTGACGTCCTGTGAAATTATGGAATGACAATGGCATGAAGTCCTGTGAAATTATGGAATGACAATGGCATGAAGTCCTGTGAAATTATGAAATGACAATGGCATAATTATAGATATAAGACTAAAGACATAATGAGATGAAGTTTCCACTGCCGATCGATGCGTGTTGTGTACATCGAGAAGTTTTCCAGATAATGGTAATGGAGAAAATTGATTTATTGTACTAGATAACGATACAGTCATTAGAACAATGGCAGAGGAAATCCTCCGTGATGAAACTGCTGATGTGTCACATTCAGTTGGAAATTAACCTACGTACTTTTCTCATATTACTTGGAAAATGAATGAATGAATAAAAAATGAGTGAATAACGCCGTTATTATGCAATAAAGTTTACATTAATTCATTTCGTTTAACAGTATGTTTTTGTTCAAACTCAAAGCATTTATTTCAATTAAACCATTTACACTTTTGAATTGCCAAAGAGTCGGTCAGTTAGTCAGAAAGTTGAAACTAGTCGCCCATATGCGTCGTCATTACTAAGACTTATTACAGGTCTTATCTATAGAAGGTCCGGTGTGTATGTGTATTTACAAGAACCAGAGATTCAGGGTAGTTACGTTAGCGTAGCACTTTCTTTACTTATTCTATCCGTATTTAATCCGTAAACGTGTTCTTCTTTTGATAAGAGCCTTAAGGTGCTCTTCCGAGCGAGGTTTTCATGTGTTCGGCAGCTGCCAAAATCATCTCCCTCAACTCTTCAATGGATGTCACTGGTGGTAGGTACACTAAGTCCTTCATGTGACCGCAAAGATAAAAGTCGCATAGCGTTAAATATGGACTTCTTGCCGGCCATGACGTTGGGCAACCTCGACCGATCCATCTCAGCGGATAATTGTCATCCAGCCATTGTCGCACACCTCGGTAAAAGTGAGCTGGGCTTCCATTGTGCTGGTACACCATATCTCTTCTCGTAGCTAGAGGCACATCTTCCAAAACCGTGTTCATTTCTTCTCTTAAAAAGTTTTCGTAGTTACGTTATGCCACTCAAATTTCAGGGCAAGAAGAATGGCCTGAACTTATCATGGCCAATCCCCATCCAAACATTTAACGAAAATCTTCTCTGGTGGGCCCTTTGAAATCTTTGAAAGTCCAGATTTAACGCCATGCGACTTTTATCTTTAGGGTCACATGAAGGACTTAGTGTACCCTACACCAGTGACATACATTAAAGAGTTGAGAGAGAGGATTTTGGCAGCTGCCGAACACATGAAAACCTCACTTTCAACGCGAGTGCCACTGAGTGAAGTATGTCGTAGGCTGCATACGCAACAATGGCAGGCAATTCGAAAAGGATGTGTAATTTTTGTTAACTGCTTTTTTTTTGTATTAAACTGTATCAAATTACATTAATTTTTTATTCACTACTCTACACGTTGACTTTTCGAGCTGAATTAATTTAACAAATCAAAATTAAAAATTTGGTCTATAGCGCGCTTTTGCAGATTTTTGAAAAACCGCTGGGAAAGTTAATGACAATTATACCTTTTTGGAAAGCTTATGAAACCAGTTAGTCATTTTACACATTTGTACGCCAACTGTCATACAATGTTTTTCCAATAGCTTACTTCAATGTTTGGGAATAAAACAATCATTAAAAATTATAGCTACTGAAGACCTTCTATTTCTGAGATTATGTAAGTTTTGGGCAAGATTTTTTTTTTACAATAATCACGCCTTTCTCAGCTTTCAGAAAAGTATCAATTAAATGTTTAGAGTGGAGTATTTTTTTCATAATTAATTGTTTTTGGTAACAAGTCAGAAAATTTCTACAATATCGAAGAACCGTCACAGCTCGAGAACCATCTAGGTTTGACCCCTAGTTCATTGGACTTAAATTGTTGCTAATGACCTCTAGTATAACCCCTTTCAAGGAATAGGTCGAATTTCCCTGTCACCCTGTATACTTTTTTAGATAAGAAATTAATTAAGTTAAGTTTTGTCTGACTAAGATTAGTTAATTTAGTTGATGAGTTAGTCGTTATTTGTTAAACCACGATGGGATTGAAATCGTCGCATAAGTGTTCAAAGATCAATTAAATAAATAAAGAAAAAAAAAAATGTTTCTTTGGAAGCTTGTAATTTTTTGCCGATGATAAAACTCATTGAGCACATGACAGTATTGGAATAAATTCAACGTTTGGAGAGTTAGGTAACTGTCTTATTGCAATTTAATGTGTAATATGGCATACTACAACTTGGCTCAGAAGTCATAAAGTTCTTTGGAATCATCACTGACATGGCCTGGGTAACAAAGTCATAAAAAATAATTTTAAAGCACCTTGCCCTATAATAAGTACTTAGTTCAACTCTTATGGAAAATCATCTTGACCATACTCAACGTCTGAAAAGTTGTATGATAGATCATAATCTTACAAAATAATTACATTAAACATAATCATGGCTTACGAGTGTTACTACTATTATTTATAGTTCAAAGATCTCGAATCACAAACACGCAAGAAGCACACAGACAGACCGCCGTCTATAGACATCTACACCACCAAAGATTTTTGTTTTTGAGTTTTTGAACAGACATTACTTACACTGTCAAAGTTGAGTATAAACAATAAAAAAATTACTTACTCAAAAGTAAACAGCTGAACAGCAGACAGTTGATAGATGTAGTTGACGACGCCTGGTAACACAAGAGCTCCTGCCGTCACTACGGCTGCTATGACGAGACCCACTTTAGGCAGGCTTCTGTAGATGCAGTATATCAGGACAGTCACCACGAAGAAGTGGAAGTCACACGGGATGTACCATGATGGGACTAAGCACTGAGAAAAAGTTGTTTTTTTTATAGTAGGTTAATAAGCATACAGACGTTCCACCTGATTGAAAGTGGATACTGGCTACCAGACCAAATAAAAAACTAAGACATAGCGCTGTCAACGGTGCCGTGAAGCCGGTTCCGTAAACATCGGCACTTAGTGAGGTGTAGTTTGATTGTAAGTCGTTGTAAATTTGTGCGTGTGATCGTATATGCACAGAGTGGAGGTGTAGTTTTGGCATGTTTCACTGTATTGTTCGCAGTGCTATGTCTTGGTTGTTTATTTGGTCTGAAACTGGGTATATAGCATTTACAATACGATGGGGTTTGTCAATGTATTGCCAATGAGGGTTTTCATGAAAATTCGAGCCACCAGTTGGCGCCACTTTGACAAGAGGTCTTCTATTTCGACAATCTTATACATATACTATACATACATATTACATACACACACACACACACATACAAATAAAATTGAAGTGTCTGTTTGTAATGTCAAAATAACAGCTTTTTACTAAATGCATATGAAAGTATATACGATCCATATATACAACAAACCCATAATTTTAATTTTTTTTTGTCTTTCTGTTTGTCTGTTTGTTCCGGCTAATCTCCGAAATGGCTGGACCGATTTGGACGGGACTTTCAGCTGAGGCGTAAAATAACTGGGCGTAATATAGACTACTTTTAATTCCGGTATTCCCACGGGAACATAGGCATTAAAAGAAAAAACTACTTTACGCGGGTGAGACCGCGGGACGCAGCTAGTGTGAAAATAAAATATGATAACGTTCATCATTGATCTGTTACAAGTGAAAAAAATATAGGCGCTTTGACACTTTTGACAGGTGCCCGAACCTGACGTCTCAGTGCTGCCACCTAGTGAACGTCATTTAAAACAACTCATTTCTAATCTAGGACTTAGCTATGTCTAAGTTTTTTATTTGTTATAGGTCAATAAATACGAATTTATGAGCTTCCTGTAAATATATAGGTAAGGTAACACAATTTTTATTCTTACCTGTAGCGTTTATGAGGAAGGAAAAGAATTACGTTAAGAGAGCTGGACAGACGCAAAAAAAAAATTTGATCACTAATCAGTTCCGGGGTGTTTGCCCCTTAATCACATATTTGGGGTTTTGTAGGCAGCGGCAACTTAACTCAAAGGCGTTAAGGCTTTTGCAGACCAGCACGACTTGTCACGCGACGCGACACGAACAATACAATTTCTAAGAAAACTTCACGGTATAACAATAACCGGCGTCGCGTCGCGCGACATGTCGCGTGACATGTCGCGTTGGTCTGCACAAAGCTTTATGGTACAAGTACTCACAATATTTTCCGTATCGATATAATTGTTGAGCATGACGAGGTTGATCCACCAGTTCTTGCGACATAGTTCCGTGTCGTGGGCGACGGCCCTGTTCCACAGTGGGCCAGTGCCTGTGTAAGGATACACGGCACACACGTAGAATATTACCACGGCCAATGCTACCACCAATCTATTGGAATGTAGAAATAATGTCAGGAGTTGGTATACAATATATAAACTAATTTCGAAATAAATTACTGCCACATAATAAATCACTAATTATTTCATGCGTTAAAATAATTAAATTAACTATTTCATTGTTAACACAATGTCAAAGTGTTTTGTTTTTTATTCCATAACAGTTTTTTATACCTATACCGGCCAGTAGATACAGTAAAAAAAACTAATCCAAACTTTTTAATGTCATCTCTGGACTGGTCACTTTTCGCCAAAAAAATAAAGGATGCCATTAAAGTTATAATCTTTTTTAAAATTTATAGAGCTTCTTTGTGGCCTGCTATTTTCAGTTTTGACAACCAGCCTTCATAAAAATATTGCTGTTGCAACCTTTTTGAAGTAAAAAAAATACACTCAACAAAGTCTAGGGAACAAGGGTATTCATAGTAATTATTTTAATTTTAACTTTTTTTATGTATCATATTTTATATCAATTGAAGCGTAATTTAATACTGATTTGAATTGTTTGATTAAATGATAGGTTCGTTAACTCTACAAGGCCTAACTTTTCAAACCTTATATTTTGGTCGAAACGTATCGCTTGGCCGTTTCATGTTTCATTGAACTATTGCATGACACAATATTAAAGACCAGTGACTTAATTTCTTACCATTAGCCCATAAGAGTCGACGGCTAGGAAACGATCAAGCCAAGCCATACCTAAATTTTGACCAAGATGTAAGGTTTGTAGAGTTAATGTAAAAATAAAAACATAATATGAAAATCTAAAATGGTACCAAAAACTACATAACCACTTTTTTGTAGATAATAAGATAAAACATTCCCAGCAACTTTTTAATAAACTGTTGGTCCTATACGAACCGGATACGCACTATTACGAACATTATAAAGCCGTTCCGAAGTGATGCGCTTACCAACGAACAGCGTTTATTACCCGACTTTGGCGAAGCAAAAAGGAGGGTTATGATAATAAATAGATAATGAAATACCTACACAAAAATTTATAACTTTTTACATGAACTTACCTTACGTATCTCTTCAGGATGATAAACAGGGGATTGGGCATCCTCTTGAATTTAGCAATATTCGTGATGGTTAGGAAGCCCGATAGTAAAAAGAATGTGTCCACGAAGAGATCGTCGTGAAGTATAAGCAGACCGAGTGGTGTTTGAACCTCCTGTTGACATTAAATAATAAAAAGTATTCACACCGTCCACAAAAAAGTTCTATAGCAGGACCTAAATAAGCTTATTAGATTACTAGCTTTTACTCGCGGCTTCACCCGCGTGGAAGTCGGAAATAAGCCCTCTCGGGAACGTACTACCGGGATAAAAAGTACCCTATATGTTAATCCAAGCTATAAACCATCTGCCTCCCACAAGATGGACCGATGACCTAGTAAAGGCCGCAGGAATCTGCTGTATGCGGGAAGCACAGAATCGGTCTAAGTGGCGGTGCTTGGGGGAGGCCTATGTCCAGCAGTGGACGTCTTTCGGCTGATATGATGATGATGATGATAAACCATCTGTGTGCCACATGCAAATTAGTTAAGCAATTTTTGCGTGATTGAGTAAGAAACATCCAAATATACAAACTTTCACATTTATAATATTAGTAGGATAGTAGGAAGTAGGATTAGTAGGATAAAGAGTTATTTTATCATTTCTGTCAAGCTGTAACTTTGTCATCCAACCCATTGATAGCAACGGACTGGTCGACTTGCCAAGCAGATCGTTCAAGCAACTATAACAATGAAACTATGTACCCTAACTAATATTACGAGTATAAAGATGCTAATATAAAAAATGGGAAAGTTAATTTGTTTGTTTGCTACGCTTTCACGTTAAAACGGCTCAACAGATTTGTATGAAATTTGGCACATGGGTAGACTATGACTTGGGTTAGGACATAGAATACTTTTTATCCCGATATGCCTACGGCATCGAGACTTATGCGGGTGAAACCGCGGGGCGCAGATAGTCTGTAAAAAATTCAAACAAACAACTTCGAGAATAAAATGTTGGTACGAACCTGATCAGACGTCAGCCCATCACTAATCGGGCCCGAGTTGTTGATTCCCATCTGATGGTCCAACACTATGAGACATATCGTGAAGAATCGAATGCCGTAGAACACCTCTATGCCTTCCTTCTTCATTCGCAGGAGATCGAGAGCATTCTCTTTCAGACAGAATGACTTGATGAAGCCTGCTTCTAAAAGATTAATATACTTAAAAACTCTCTAATTAAGTTTGTTAGTTAACGTATGTTTTTCCTACATATAGACTGGTAATTAGTGACCGATATTTAAACACGTGACTTTACTCATCATTATGAACAACTTTTACAATTGGACCGCGATTTCGGGTTTGGTCCCATAGTAAAAGTTGTTCATAATGATGAGTAAAGTCACGTGGTTAAATTACCAGTCACCCTATATATATTTTTTATAAATAAAAAGTTAAATGTTGGCCTTACTTCTGGAATCTGGGTCCAATTCCTTTTCTTGACAATTCAAATATGTGCAGATAAGAGAAATCAGTGTTATCGTCCCCATGACACCGCTGTAAAAGAGTAGACAATTTTGTTAGTTGCTCAGCCAAATCTTTTATCAAATTGTGTTCTTGTAACATTGGGCGGTTTGCTCACTCTAATTAGATCTTTTACATATTGAAGTAGATCCTGACTCATATTATCAATGCAAAAGTGAGTTTGTTGAGTTGTTACGCTTTTACGCTAAATCGAATGAACGAATTTGGATGTTTAGCACATATAGACCATGACCTTGGTTAAGACATCGCACATCCGGAGCAACATTGACACAACTGCAAAAAAATGTCAAACTGACTTAAATATACCAAATTATTCCTTAATTCATTTTACGTTTGGAGTGAAAACGCCGCATTTGTAACTCCAAAAATCATCCGCTAGAGGGCGAAAAGTCGTTGTAGAAATCTCGCATTTTGGCGCGCGATTACCGGGCAACAACGGCGGAAAAGCCAGTTGCGCGGGTTGCCCCGTAGAGTGTACATGTGTTTGGGAGCTACATTGACGCAAAGGTAATTATGACAAATTTATTTCAAACATTTCTGTGCAACAACGTCTCAAATGTATTTTTTATGACATTATTGACTTAAAATGAAACATTTTAAAGGGAACAATGACCTAATATACACGTACGTCGATGTTGCTTCGATTTGTTAATATTATTTCGTAATTTTTTGTGTCATGAGTGTAATTTTATGTCATTATTACTCTGAAATGTTCAACAAATATTTTAGTTTGTGTTGCATAATAATAGTTATTGTATTTTGGTTTTGGTTTTTTATTAGGTATAAGCCTGGTTTAGTCATTGTTGGTGGTCATTTTCATGTTATATTTTCTTTGTATTTTAGCTGCTAAAAGGGGAAGCCGAGCACGAATGATGGTCAAACTTTGTGAGCAAAAGAGTACATAGCTTGTTAATACAATGGAAGGACCGCTTGTCGCAGAAACTCCTACTACTAGTATAAATGGTAAAACAATAATGATAGTACAATAACCTAGGTATTTAAATTTAAATTAATACTTGATCATACTAAAATACTCTTATCCATAGTCCTACGGAGTAGTTGTCAATGAAGTCAGGATTACCAGAAAAATGTAAGTATGTGCAAATACCAGAATCTAAACTATAACAAGTGTAGGTAGGTTCTTAATGAGGCTTTAACTGAAATTTTACAGTTAAAATCTAGGACATTGAAAGTTGCTTACCGTCGAATAAAAGAAGGAGCTGCCAGAAATAGGAACCAAAACTGCGTTTTTCATCTTTTTTTTTTCAATACTTTGGCGATATCAGAGAGAACATTGCGAACGGTTATTCAAGCCAACAATTGTGGTATTGGGATGGTTTAAGAGGACAAGCGTGGCAAACATGCTAACCATAATCAAATCAGTTCCGAAATTTTACAGTCCGTTCGCGACCACATACACTCCGTCCCAACAGTCCCAAGGAATTAAGGCCAAAAGTAATTTAGAGACTCAAATGATCTCAATTAATTGTTCTGACATTCATTTTATACTTTAACAAAAATACTGTGATTGATAAATTGTCTGTTCTCCAGTTTAAGTACTCCTGGGACGTAACTCTTATGACTATTGGAAAAATAATTATAATCTGTGACTTTTCTGTGCCTTATTAGGATTAGATTAGAGAGATAACTAAGACTGACACGCCTGTTAAAAATAGTTTAGTTTAGTTTTGGTATTATAATAATAGTTCCTCTAATGTGTAATTACAGCTAAAGTCGGCTTTTCAGACAAACTTTTGCTCAGCCAAAGGATGGTATTATTACTTTCTGTTGTAATGATTCTTTTCGTTCTGTTTAATGATTATAATAAAATAAATTGACTGAATTACTGGAAATTGGTTTCATTTATCTAAGGTATCAAATGTCATAACTACCACTTTTACTTTTTTGTAAGTCTACAATGACGCAATTGAGGGTCCTGAAACTAAAATAGTATTTTTTTATATAGATATGGATACTTAAAAAATTAAATGTTGGTTGTGCTTAAAAGACAACATTTCAAACTACATTTCAAAAATATAAAACCAATCACAAATCCTATGTAAAGTTACAAATCTAAAGAAGTGGTACAATTTTTTCTTCAAACTTGGCCAGTGTATAATTTATAAATTTGCAGTTGTGTCAGTGTTACTCCGGATGTGCGACATAGAATACTTTTTATTCCGATATTTGTTTGGGATTTATATTTATGCGGATGAAACTGCGGGGCGCAGCTAGTAGTTAATAATCCTAACATTCCAGAACCTTCCTTCAACAACAAAAAAGAACAACACACAGAGCGTACAGGTACGCATCTTATATACGTAACAGGATAATTTCAACTAATGCGTATGCGTAAAAATTTCCTCTGATCAGCACCCCGGTAGGCCCCTACCGGGGTGCTGACACACATTGATCATGATAAATTATTATATTTTTAAATAAGATCATATATAGTAGCACACCTCCGCCGCGAAACCATAGCAGTAGTTCAATTCAACTGGCTCGTGTCATTTTCCGCTACTCGAATCTAGGTGTGCTAGCGGCGTTAATATTATACTTATCATAATATACCGTGTTTACTTACAAGAAGGCGTAGAACAGCGCATCATATTTCCTCTCATCGTCGCCACTCTGGCAGGGCTCAGTGACGCTGATGTCGGCTCTCATGCCGGCCGCGCCGAGGTGGCTGCGCGCGAGCATGACCCCCAGCAGCCGCTCGACGGTGCTCGGCGCACACGCTGACGGCACGCATGCTCCCCATGTCAGCTCGTTTAGAGGACGCGTGTGAGGTGGACGGTGCTAGATAAGAAAATAAGACAGTGCAACGTCTATTGGCTATGCTTGGTGTGGGACCTCATGCTTAGAGCAAAGTACAGTCACGAGAATAAATACCTGCCACTAACGCGAGATTATACACGCACAAACGCACTTACAAACGTGGTATTACGAAACCGTACCATTACGAAATTGATGTCTTCTCAACGTTACAATTGTTATTTTGCGAAAAAATCGTTTTTGAATTTTGGGTTTTAAGTGTACCTACGGTATTTATGCTCGTGTCTGTACAAAGTTAAAGTCGAAAAAAGGAAGGGGGTTTCTAACAAATAATGGACGATCAATCATTAAAGTAGACAGTATATCGCACTTATGATTATCAAAGGAAGAATGAAGTGAAGACGACTTTAGAAGTCTAAAGTTCTTTGGCGGAGATGAAAGGTCAATGTTATTTCGCTACGAACTTCCCAACAAAAGACAAGAAACTATATTATAGTATAAGTTTTAAGCATAATAATACGGTGTTTTCTCCTCAAAAATATTTCCAGCATAACACTATTACAATGCTATCTCTAAAGCATTTAATTTTGTGCTACGGTTTCGTAGCGTTTTCGTAGCAAAGTGCTACGCTAAATCTTTTACAAATGAATCATAATCATTATGTTGCTACTGGTATTTTTCTTGTTTTTTATTATTAAATAGTCATTAATATTCACATTCCACATTGCGTGTCATCTTAGCAGACAGAATTATTGTTCACTTATTTCATTTAAACGTAGAACATGCGATATTTACATATCTAATCGAAAAAATTGTGTTGTACATAGTGTAAATTGTGAATAGGTCGAAATCTTGTACTCCGTGATTTCTGACACAAAATGGTTGATTCAAGAAGTGCATTGGTAACATTTTGTAGTTTATTAACAACACAATGCAATCATACGACCTTTCGCAAAAAGTGCATTCACCTGCATGAAATAATATCCCCAACTAAACTCAAAGCATCTTTGGCAGTCTGTTATTGTTAATTAGCTGTATCGAACTCTCCGCAAGTCCATGTGTTCAATAGATGCGTTTGGTAAATAGATCCGTTAAGGACCTAAGTGAGGAGGTCGAGGTTTTAATCCTCGTAAGAAACAAACAAGGCTCACTCGGTTGTTGTTTCGAATCTGTAAACGCATCAATACAGGAGAAATCCTTGCATGGGCAATATTTTAGTGAGTAGAAAGATATTAGGCAGAAATCTTACCTCAATAAAATCTAACGCAGATTGATAAGGGTAGTAAGGCATCTCAACTCTTCGTCTCACATTCTTATCAGTTCTCTCTAGAACGATCTCAGCTAGACAGTACTTTGTCTTCAGTTCCGGTTGCTTCTTAGCCCAGGGCGCGTTCATGCACTGGTCGAAGTTTCCAAGTTGGTATCGGTTCCCGAATAGAAGACCTTGTGGCTCTGACGCTTGGGCATCCCATTCTGTGTGGTTAAAAAAGTGTTTGAAAGATGTACCATTAAGCTGGTTCCAATTACTTTAGTATGATCGATTCTCTACATATTATAAGACACAACGCTCTCTGTGTGTCTGTTTGTTGTTGTGCGCAAATAAATCAAGATATAACACCGATTTACCTTTTACTAAAATTGATTAACTTGTTCTCTAGATAAGTTTAAGTATTTTTGTTACGTTAAGCAACTAGTGTCTCAATAGAAGTCTTATTTTCTTATATATTTATTATTTAACACATAAGCTACCTACTAAACATAACTTACCCCAAACAGCCCAAAGAGTAAAATTCTGCAAACTATAAAGCAGGCGGTAGATATGGTTCAAGCACGGTTCCTCTTCAGCAGTCCAGTTCTGATTCTTCATAGCAAACAACACGTCATCCAGGTACACACTACTCTCACTATCCTTCACTTTTTTAGGAGAGTCATACTTTTTCTCACTTGTTTCTTTAGACATTACATTTCGAGTATCATTTTCTGCAGGCAACTGAGTGGTCATAGTTTGATTCATTCCTACATTTTTTTCTCGATCAGTCACATGACATTTAATTTTATTAATTGCTATAATACCGAGGAATATCAAGTAAATGTACTTCATTGTTTACTGTCAGCTAGTTAATGGACTGAAGCTAGGATGCGTCTGCGTTTAGTTATACAAGAATAAAATTGCATAATCAAAGGCAATTGTTACTTAGTTGCAATTAGCTTCTATTGTGATCACGGTACGTTAGAATGGGGTAAGTGTTGATTGACTATCGTCATTAATTGAATTTTGATGGATGCAATCCATCAAAATTGCATCAAAAAATGTGCCTGTAAAACAAAAGCTTAATTCGATCTTAGATTGACCGTACACTCTGTACACAAACGCGAACACACGCTAGAATTCAAAGCGAGACATTTGCCTTGTTTATTTATTAGATCAGGACAAAATCTAACTGCAATCTATGAGGCGGACGTAACACTAGGTATTTAATATTATTCTGAATTTACATAGTGAATGATTCTTGTGACGTTATTATTTAGAAAAGTAAAAGCGGTAAGTTATCTGGAAATTTCAGACAGGATAGTAGTCTATTTTAGTTACAAAATCAAGTTTGGTGGTTCCATAGGCAATTCTTGGATTATTGATCGATCAAAAGTATTAATCTTTTTTTAGTATATATTTATGTTCATAAAAATAAATTACAGAAAAATGTGGACCAATTCTAAAGCACGCCATCTTCCTTGTAAAACTAGAGTTAAGTAGTTACCCTCGTGAGCTTAACAGGGGTGTAAACATTGGGGCAGCAACAGGCAGCGAACATTCATTCATTGGGAAAGAGGGGTGTGGACTGGTGGAAGCTACTTTTATAAAGAAGCACAGATGACGCTACTACATTAACCAGCTGATTGGGAGGTAAGCATTAACCGCAGGCCACACCGCCAGCTTAGCGGGCGGAGCGGGCGAAGCGAACGAAGGAAACTATACAAACTACGCGAAATTTTTAGCTCGCGGTGTGAACCGAAGTATGTAAAGAGGTGAAACGATGTTCGCCCGCCCGCCCGCTAGCTGGCGGTGTGGCCTGCGCTTTATGAATAAACTATACACGGCCCTGCTTCGCGCGTTTTTTACAGCTTGAAAAATATCGAGATTTCTTCATTATAAGTTTATTTTCATGTTTTATCACATACACCTTCCGGGATTAATTCTCTGAATGATGGTAACCGCATCAAAATCCGTTGAGTAGTTTAATAGAACAACGCGATGACATGGACAGACAAAAATGGGACTTTAATTTATAATAATGTAAATTTTATATGTTACCGGTAAAACATATAATTTAGGCATTATTTAGGATACCTAGTGATTCTATACAATGCCGAGCTCGTCTAGGGATTGCATAAAATATTTCACCTATCGTTTATCATTATATGAGACACACTGAAAGTTCTTAAAAAATAATAAATCGAATGAAGCATTAACTTGCTAATACCTTTACTGTTTTTCGAAATACTCTCCATTCCTTTCTAAGCAACGTCGCATTCGACGGAACCACTGAGTCACGGACTAAACGTTCACGGCTCATCACGACGTTTTTGGTCTTAGGTCAAATTATGGGGTGTCCATCTAGATAGCTTCCTGACGCTTAAATGCTCATGTAGGTAAGATTTTTTGCACCTGACTCATACCAATGCCCAAGCCTGCCCAAATCTGTTGGTAGGTCACTCCCTTATCAGCGTCTATCATGCGCCGCACAGTGATACTGTTATCGTCAGTTGTTGCCGTTGCAGGACGTCCCTCACGCAGGTCATCAGTAAAATTCCTTCGACCACGCTTAACCTCATTGAATCAGTTGTAAACAGCGGCACGGGCTTCATCATGAAAGGCTAATCGAATTCTATCAGAACTTTGTTGTCGACTAAGACTACAACGAAAGTCGTAATATATCATAGAGCGAAAATTTTCTCGCGTTAAATTACATAAAACATTTTGACGCGCTACACGCACTTTTCAAATTGCCGCCAATATTATCTACGGCCAATATAAAGGAATAAATAACAGATCAATTCAATAAACATCATCACCATCATCAGGTTACCAAAGACTTTAAATTCAAAAACAAAAACTGAATTTGTTCTAACCAGCCAGTTGTAGGAAACCTTGTCTACCCTGCCTTATGTATCAAATGCCTCGGTATTGTATTTATGTAGAATGCCACTAGATGATTATAAAGAATAAAATGAAGGACAAATAAAACAACTTTTGTTAACTCGAAATCACTTTACTAACTAAAAAGTTTTTAACTGAACATACTGTTTTGATTTGAGTGCTCTGAGTACCACAAGCTTCGTAAAATTTTCCTGATCACCATTATTTTCTTATATTCACGATCTGAATGAGATTAGTAATCAATAAGTTCCATCTGGTATTTAAATTCTGATGAAAGTACAGGCTTGGCGACGATTCGTTTTTGTTTTTGCTAGCATAATTATGGTTCACACAGATGGGCTTGTGGCTAAGTAATAATAGCCGCACGGGTGGACCGATCAGGTTAAGCTACGCTTGCCGCGGTTGGTCCGTGGATGGGGTGACCATCTTTACATACCAAGGTTCTCCGTGCCTCGGAAAGCACGTATTTAGCTATTGGCTTTGAATTTGCTCCGTGGCTATTGGTCCCGGCTGTCATTTGTAGATCTTTGACAGTTAGTGACAGTAGTTAGAAGTCCAAAAGTCTGACAACCAGTCTTACCAAGGGGTATCGTGTTATCTAATAGCTAGGTTCTGGAGGTCAGATAGGCAGTCGCTCCATGTAAAATACTGGTATTCAGCTGCATCCGGTTAGACTGGAAGCCGGCCCCAACATAACTGGGAAAAGCTAGGGCTAGGTAGATGATGATGGTTCACAAAGTTGCAAATATACCATATCATGGCGGGTTATATTCTTGAATCGCGTGTCGACCTCCGAATCCGATACTCTGATGTGCGTCGTGAAGTACTTGGAATAGTTCACTATCCGCTACGCAGTAAATGATATCGCTAATTTGCTACCTGGGTGTTTCACAGGAAATATCAACTTGTGTTATCGATCTACGGTTACTTTTAGAATCATAATGCTGCAATTATCAATAATACCGTGGACATTATTTTCTTCTTTGTTGATTTTGATGTATTTATTTCCACCAATATTTTTTTGGGTTCCGTACCTCAAAAGGAAAAAATGGAACCCTTATAGAATCACTTCGTTGTCCGTCCGTCAGTCTGTCAAGACCCTTTTTCATAGGAACGCGTAAAGGTATCATATTGTACAAGCTTTTAAGTTGACGCAATAAATAATACGGAAATTATGCGGAATATTTTGATACTCGCAATCAATCTTCCTAGCCTTTTCCCAACTATCTTGGGGTCGGCTTCCAGTCTTACCGGTTGCAGCTGAATACCAGTATTTTACATGGAGCGACTGCCTATCTGACCTCCACAACCCAGTAACTGGGTAATACGATACCCCTTGGTAAGACTGGTGTCAGACTTTCGGGCTTCTGACGACTCGTAACGACTGTCAAAGATCCACAGATGACACCCGGGACCAACGGCTTTTGATACTCGCAATTAAATCAAAACCTATGCAGGGTACTTTCCGTTGACCTAGAATCATGAAATTTGGCAGGAAGCAAGGTCTCACAGCACATGTATAGGAAAAAGTCCGAAAATCGTTAATTCACCGTGACGTATATAGATGGAGATTATGGAGAACATGTTTTTCAACTAAGTACAGTGTATGTTTGTTTTTGGGATAAATTCATCCAAACTACGGAACCGTTAGTGCGTGGTCCGACACGCACTTGCCCGGTTTTTTCAATGAACACGCGATTTTTTGGATTCTTGAATTCTTTTTGACACGTAAAAAGTAAAACAAGTTACAAGAACTACCCGCCTTGCGCGCTCTCCCACTAATCCTCCAATCGACTATTCCACATATTGTTTTATTTTAAACTAGCTGCCCGCCCCGGCTTCGCACGGGTGGCACTAAGTACTTATCTACTCAACGTTTAAACCTTCCCTGGACTACGACAAACATTTCAAAACCAAAATCAGCAAAATCGGTCCAGCCGTTCTCGAGTTTTAGCCAGACTAACGAACAGCAAATGATTTTTATATATAAGAAGAAGAAGAAGATTGAGAGTTAAAACAGTTTTATAGTGTTTTCATAGCCGTGGCTCCTGCAACGTCAAAGCACTTTCAATCACCATCTGAAAGATTTGGAAGGACTACTACGAGAGAAGAGTTAAGGTCTCTGCACACAGCGGCCGTGGCGTGGCGGGACGGGACGGCGATGTGACGCTGAGCAGTTGTATTGTACTAGATATTACTTGGCTTTGGCTTGGCTTGGATATTATTTGGCTTTTTTGTCTTTTATGAGAATAAATGATTTAAACCTACTTAGTTACTTTTAACTTATAACTGTTTACTTTATTTTCATTCTTTCTCTCTCAATTCGCGGCAGGACGGGACGTGATCGCGCCCGCAGTGTGACCGCAGCCATCACGCAAGCGCCACGTCGCCGCCCCACCACGCCACGCCCGCTGTGTGCAGATACCTTTACTAATACGTTGTTTCATATATTAGACAAATTCATAAATAACATCTCGCCTTGTTTCCCCTGAGAGTAAGGCAGAGGTGTATCTATACTACACCTACATTTGCCAGTTATGTTTAAGTCCCATGTAATAGGGGGCGAGCCTATTGCCATCAACCGGGCACAAATCCAGACTCTGCGCTGCTACTGAGATATTCCAGATAGCAAAACCCCCAACCACTTTGCCCGACCAGGGAATCGAACCCAGGACCTCTTGCTCAGCAGTAGCGATTGCGACCACTAGACCAACGAGGCAAAGAACAAATTCATATGCTCAAAAATGTAAAAGACGCAAAGAATTTTGATATACTATCAAAATAAAAGGCAAGTGGTAAGTAGTCTGTGGTGTGACGCAATTACCCCGCTGCCTGGTCTGCGCACAGCCTCGTGACCACATGTTTTCAGGATCTTAAATATGACTACTAATTTAGTCCATTAATCTGTTCAAGAAAAGACTTGATTTTGCAGCAGTGCTGAGTATCACTTACCTATCTTTATTTCAGTAGCTCTTCATGAGAGTGTAGCGGTTAGACCGCCACATACAAAAACTACGAAACAAAAAGACATGACGTCACACAATTCCTACATCTCGCAGTTAGAGTTTACTGAGCGAATAACATAGATAAGACTATCCGAAATCAACATATGGGCAGTTGCCCGCCAGACATAATACCCGTCTGGTTGGAGGATCCTCCCTTTTCTATAGGGTATGAGTGAACTTTACACCCTGTTCCTCATACCCCTAAATTGGTGACCCCGACGTGATGAACGTCAACGCAGCCTTCGTGCAACTACTTCAGCGTGACGTCATCATCATCACTCCCGCAAGCTTTCGTGAGGTGAGTCACACAGCCAGCCAGCACCCACGGCTTCAACGGGTATCCTGACCACCAGCATGCAGCGAACGCGCATTCCTGGTCATCACCCTCAGCCTCATCAGCAACCTTGGCACAGCACCTGCACTTCCGGCCGGTCTCACAAGCAGAGCCTATTCTACCCTCTCCTGGTCGACGCAAGCAGTCAGCCAAAAACCCGGCGCTGTACCACATCCGACTCACCGTGAACTATGTGGCACCCGGTTCCGACTCACTGGAACCACAGCTGGCACTGTGAAGCATCGCAAGATCCAAGACTCAGCCCACTATCGACCTCCGGTCTCCGGAGGGGAGTGATGTAGCGGTTAGACCGCCACATACAAAAACTACGAAACAAAAAGACATGACGTCACACAATTCCTACATGTCGCAGTTAGAGTTTACTGAGCGAATAACATAGATAAGACTATCCGAAATCAACATATGGGCAGTTGCCCGCCAGACATAATACCCGTCTGGTTGGAGGATCCTCCCTTTTCTATAGGGTATGAGTGAACTTTACACCCTGTTCCTCATACCCCTAAAAGAGAATACCTCATGAATCTTTTTTGCATAGCTATTAATAGTTTCTGTTGCAGAAACTTTTATTTCTATTTTTTTATGTAACTGACACAACGGGAAAATAAAATGGAACATGATTTACATAATTTATTAATTTATCAATGTCTAATAAATATCTACATACATAACTACACATTTTCTACAAATTCTTAATAATATTTAGACATTCTAAGTATTAAGTACATAAATAAGTGCAAACTACATCTAATATAAGGTACGGGAGTGCAAACTATACCTAATTTTTAGATTATTTTGGACTGAATCGAAAACGCAACTTAAAATATTATGAAATAGTTTAACAATGGACCTTGAGTTAGAAAGACCTTGGAGTTAGATTTCGTTTATTTTCGTAGGTAGTGTATATTGCGGTGCACGGTGGAATTCTGGTATGGTATTTCAACAAGTAAATAAGTACTGGTTTAGGCGATAATTCTATAGCGATATGCTATAGAATTATCGCCTAAACCGTATTTTTCTACATCGACTAAATGTAATATTTAAACGATTCACGTAGACAGTTACGATGCGATTCATCCCAGCATTTTAATACACAATCACCCAGTTGCACAAAGACATACATTACGTAATGAATCATTAACGCTAATGATTTCATTAATTTGTTCAAAGAATCATTAAAATCGAGTCTAATGTTGCTTTCTGCAATGTTCAGTTAATGGAATATTAGCATTTAATGACAGCCTTAAAAGTTAAAGTTCGTTTCTGCAACTGGCGATTAACCTTTAAAATTATTCTAAACTCTACTTAAAATTACTTTGTCGGACAGTCACTGTTAAATGCATGAAAGTTATTTTAATAATGTTTTCAGGACACTGGCGTTATAACAATAAAACTTATATTGTGTCTCGTTTAGTGTCCTTGAATGCGTTAACACATGTAGGTACGTTCGTAACTTTTTTATTTATTTAGGTACATACATTCTAATTTATAGGAATGAAAGAAGCTCCATTTTTTTAGATGGACTGTACAAGATGATATTGGTATCTATTTTGTAGACTATAAATACCATTTAAGAAAAAATTGTTTGAAGAAAACATAAAAAAAAATATACGATGTTATAAATTATTGTCACCAGATCTAACATTCACATACACATTTGAGGTCTCAAACCTCGTTGACGGAAAAGCCTTATTCGCCTTCGTAAAAAAACCCTGCTTACAAATAATAATTAAATTAAAATAATTCATATATTTTGTTTAAATCATATTACACACACAAGCTTCAAGAATATAACTTTAGAAAAAGTAAATATAACTTTGATTATATTATTTAAAAAAATAATTACATAAATATCAATATATATAGGTACACCTATTAAAATAATTGTCCTATAAATCATATATTAAAATCTTATCAAATAAATAGCGTTTTTTTAATATTTACATCTTTGGAACGCGTTACATAGACACACTGACTAGACTTGACTCGTTGAGATAAATCTTTATAAATTATTATTTATCTTTTATTATATTTATTTTTAAACTAGGTAAATACATTATTTGATCTATAATTCCATTTAATGAAATATTAACAAATAATAGCGTATACACATTATAAGTTGAAACTACAATGTAGTCTCACTCAATTAATAAAGTAGGTATTTATTTTAAGTCAAGATCCAAACGCGATTTTCTCGTAAAGTTTTGATAGATATTTCATGGTGTTACGAACATAGTATTATCGAAACCATATTACATATATTTAAAAAAGTATTTTCCCAAAGTTACAATTTTGATTACACGAGAAAAACGCTTTTGAATTTTGCGTAACTGCAATTTATTTATGCTCGTGACTGTACTTAAGTAAAATATAATTTCTGTTTATTTTTTAAAGTTATAAAATATTTCAAGCTTCAACATTATAAAAAAATATAGACTGGATATTAACTATTTAGTTACTTTTTTCCTAACATTCAACCAAACGGATTCTCAACTCGAAAATGATATATTTTCGCCAAAAGGTCACCGGCTCATCGATGTGTTTCGTTTTTTTTTTTTTTGATGTACTGTTTTTTTTACTCTTCAAATAGACTAGAGGAACTTGGCTAGAAAAAAACTGAAGATCTTATTTTTATTAATTTAAAAGATTAAACTAAGATATTGACTAGATTTTAAATAAATTCCGACTAGTTTGATTCATAATGACTAAGACAAAACAATATTTTGGATTTATTTTGTTTTTAAATTATAAATGACTAGATATAAAATAAAGACTATATAATAATAATTAATTAATTGTTTGACTAGAAAACTGTTACACAAAGACTAGATTACGATATTATTATTTTTAACACTGTGTTCAATAACATAAGATTAATTATAACATAAAATATGTCGTTTTTATTAAAATGACTAGAAATAAATGACTATAATAATATTATTGAGACCAAAATGTATTTTTAACCTAAATAAAAGACTAGATTTGACTACAAATGACTAGAAACAAAAATTCACTAAAATGCAATAGGTACGAAAAGTAAAATTAAAATTAAAAGAGACTAGACTCTCCAAGACCAGATTTTGTTTTAAATAATGACTATATCGATGAATCGTTTCAAATATAGTATTCCAGTTCATGGATCTATTTTTATAATATACCTATTCATTATTATTTCGTATACTTATGAGATCAAAGCGAATAATCAATTTATAATAATTATTAATGACTAGAAAATTACATATTTTTTATTTCTTTGGTGTTTCTATGTTAACGTTTTTAGTTCTTTGGAATATTATTTGCTTAAGATTATTTCATGAAATACCGAAACATTTTGTAAATTCCATTGTACCTAAAGACAGTACAGTTCTTATTGGACTCAATTCCGATGAATTGACTGTTGAAATAGTAATGAGTAGTAGTGGCACGGCAGCCGGGTGGTGCCACAGCGCCGCGGGAAGCACGGCACTGCATCTAAAAATATGCTCATGCACCGATCGATGGCGGTGACCCCTCGAGCCTTATTAACGAACTGCCGATCGAACATAATGTCAATACTGTGTTACTATTGTTTTGTCTTTTACTTATAATGGTAAAAAAAAGTTGTGATTAGTGTATTTATTGATGTTTTATATTGAACGTGATGGTTGAAAAAATTGGTTTGAAATCGAAAATTAACGAACGTCAAAATAGTATATTAATAATTAAAATAACTACATAAGTACAGTACTGCAAGTCTATTAGTTGTACTAATAAGTTATTAGATCGAGTAAATATTCTTACAAGCTAATATAAATTCCTATTTAAATATTCTGTGATTATAATTTATATTATCTTAAAATACGTCAATGTTAGTAAAAAGTGAATTACACTATACAATGATACAATCGATAAATAAATATCACGCCAAATGTTTCACATTTGCGTAATTTGATAAATTTGGAATGTGCTGTAGGAGATCATAAATATTTACATGTTATTTTAGTGTACTATTCTACTATTTAATAAATATCTAAACACACATCAAGCCTATTTACAAAGTAGCTACATACAATATTCATATATAATATTAATTAGAAACTATTTTAATGATATGATGAAGAACAACTAGGTACCTAGCAAACGGTTAAAATGTAAAGATGTCCATTAAAGATTTTTTTCTTTGGAGTTAATTCAGAGACTACAATATTTTCTTTGACGCCGTTAGCACACTTCCGCTGCTAGCAGTGAAACCGCAGTAGTTCAATTCAATAGACTCGCGTCATGTTCCGCTACTCGAATCAGATGCGATTGCTACTGCGAACTATTGCGGTTTGGCTGCTATGGTTTCGCGGCGGAGGTGTGCTACCGGCGTGAAAGTTCTGATGACATTTTTACTGGCGGCAATTTTGTATCAAATGCGTTCCATTTCTGACTGGCCAGTAACACTTACCAGTTTAAGAGAAGTACATGTGTGCGTCATGCGCATACGGTGCAGAGTACGGGTAGAGTGCAGTCGCGACGGGTGCGTACGGCGGCAGCCGCGGCACGGGCCGCAGTACCCTCCGTCACCCATCCACAACCCCCCCGCCGCCACCTTCATCCTCCGAACCCGTCACGTCCAGACTCCGAGAGTCCTCCGAAGAACATGAGGACCCACATCTAGGACGCACACCCTCCCAGCTCAACTCCTGCTGCGGAGGTGGGATCTTGTTCCAGAAGGTATTGAAGCCGGTCTCTCGGATTGCATCCTGTTGAAGAAGTCGTTGGTTAGAGGAGAATACAGTAATTTGTAATATAAAAATAATCCCCCCGAATCCGCAACACCAAAACTTTGAAACGCCTGAAAGCAAATTGATTTGGAAAAATATATAGTTAAACGTCCACCACACTTTTTCGTTGCTATCGATTGCTTGATTTATTTGGGCAGTTGTTGAACAATCAAGAGATTTTATAAAAATCTATGGACTCACCGGCTGATAAGCAGGATACTCAGTATGGACCTGCCGGAATGCCGAAGGTTCCTTCTCAGGCTCGGTTTCCGGCTGCTCATGAGCTAGCATGTGTTTCCTTAGGTAAGCTTGTCTTCGGAACATCTTGCCACATCTCTGGCAGGGGAAGCGACCGGAGTCAGCAGCAGGAGGGTCGCGTCGCTTAACCGCGCCGGCCACCCGCGGCTTGTGCCAGCGACGGTGGGATGCCAAGTTAGCGGGGCAGTTGAACACCTAGGCAAAGACGAAAAGAATTATGAATAACAAGATTTCACAAGACTTAATAAATGATAACTATTATTACATATTGAGCAATTTAATGAGGAATATAAGATGTAGAAGTAACTAAATATATTAGAATTTCTTCACAATCTCGAGGAGGAGGAGCTCGTGGCTAAGTTATAATATTCGCACGGGTGGATCCATCAGGTTAAGCTACGGTTGCCGGGCTTGGTCCGTAGATGGGTGACCATCTTTATATACCGAGACTCCTCCGTGCCTCGGAAAGCACGTTAAGCCGTTGGTCCCGGTTGTCATTCGTGGATCCTTGACAGTCATTACGGGTCGTCAGAAGCCCGAAAGTCTGACAACCAGTCTTACCAAAGGGTATCTTATTACCCAGTTACTGGATTGTGGATATCAGATAGAGAGTCGCTCCATGTAAAATACTGGTATTCAGCTGCATCTGGTTAGATTGGAAGCCCACCACAAGTAGTTGGGAAAAGGCTAGGCAGATTGAGTATCTTCGCGATTTAGTCCTATTCGTTTTATGACAGAGTAGTTTTATAACACCGAAACTCATTTTTAATCCAATCCGCGAATACGAACTACCATAATTCAAATAAAATTTTCCAAAAGAAGTTTCAATTCGCCTCACAAATCGAAAACAATTATTTCAATTTGTAGACACCCATGTACAGTAGCATCACGCAAATAAGTGCTAATATTCTCTCGTCACGCATCACCAAACGGCTCAATTAGTGGACGCCCTTGTACAAACATTTCATGTCACCACTTGCAGCGGCTTCCCATGGAAATGTGCCAAGTGTACGAGCCACCCTCGCAAACACGTTCCCACGGACAAAAAATAAACAGAATTATGGACCAACCTATCTAATAAGAGTGATAAATGCAATTTAATTAATAGATGACGAATGTATTAGGATGCCATAAAATTGAACGGCTGTTTCGTTATCAATTTTAGTTCAATAAAAGTTCACGTGGGAATATTAGAAGATAAAACCGATCGATAGATATGAGAGTTTATCGTGAATCGTTTAATAGGATACAATATTGTTTGATAGTAATTTTCTGGTAATTGAACAATAAATTGATCTAAAATGTACCTTATCGCATTCGGGGCAACGGTATTCAATGTGCACGATCCTAGAGCATCTATGCTGGGCCAGCGCAAACGCATCACTGTACAGTCGCCGACACAGCCTGCAGATGTACCGGCCCAGCCTGTTCTCTATCGCCGCAATCAAAGCCTTCGCCTCGTCGGTCACCTCCACCACGTTAAACGCCGGATCAATGTCTCCCTACAAAAAGTACAATTATGAACATGCAAGCGAACATTCACAAGTAAAACGATTTCTTATCACACCAACAATTACGACTATTAAGTAATTCCATATCATTAACATTTTTATTACGTCTAAATTGAACGTTACAGTTCTCTATCTCAATTCAAAGAAATACAGTGGTATTGAAACGGCGATTTATTTCCTATTTAATGTCCTGGAACACACCCCCGTGGTAAGCGTTGCGGTGCGCCCTTAGACCTGTTATTAGCGCAAAACACAGCACAATACCCGATTTTCTACCTGTTTAATTGCTAAAGCGATAAGGCAAGTCGCCGTGCGCTGTAATGGTATGGTAAGAACGTCTAATTAATAGTTCCTGTGCAACTTTGCCATTTATTTTAGATACGTAAGTATGATTACACTTTGTTTGAACGTTAAGTTTTTCTTTAAACACGGTTGACGTGAAAGAATGTTATTAGTAATTACCTTTCGAACGACTAAAGTTTCATCCTCAGCCAGATCTCGTATGATGGTGCCAGAGACGGGTGATGTCTTATCTTCATCGAACATCAGCCTTCGAACAGCTTTACTTTTCTTGGTTGGTTGCGTCGGTGGTTTCGGGGACTTTTTAGGTCGTTCCTCTAAATCTTTTATTTCGACAACATCTGGTGAACTTCTTCCACTTTTCGATGGTGTTTCCTCTTCTTGTGGTAAACATGTTTTCAGTTCTTCGAAAAACTGTTGTGTGAACTTAAGTTTCTTAGCTTCTGGACTGTCGCTGTCATTGGAGTTTTCATCGTCAATTTTTCTTTTTTCTGTTTTGTCCTGCGATTCATCTTTAGTATCATTATCTTCGAAATGTCGAAATATTTTAGGTGATTTCTCTGGTTTGCTGTCATCGGTGGCTTTTCTTTTAAGTGAGGGTGGCGGCGTGCACGGAGGGGTAATCGGTGTAGTGGATTTAAGGGACAAGTCGAGAGGCACTAGAGGCTCGTTGTAGTAAGCCAAATATTGCTGAAGGAGTGTGGGATGTTGTTGTGGGATAAGGTCGTGGAGGTAGTTGCTGGATATGCGCACTGGTGGAGCCGCATACTGCTGGTAAAACCGCGATGAAGTCAGACGATGGAAATGCGGCAAAGCAGCCTCCATCTTCGTTAATAGATTTTCTGTTCAGTGATTTCGGTACTCATTTTGTTGTAGATTGTATTCTTTGTTCTGCTTCACCAACATTTTTATCAAATCTGCAAAGAGGAAAGATTGTTTATTTATCTGCGGATAAAATGAACATTAATAAAGTAAAGTACAGCGCGGAGGTTCTTCAAGGGTCCGGTAAAAGGTACAAAAGACGAGCGGCGTTGATTCAATTGTGGTCGAGTGGTCCATTGATTGTAACGACGACAAGGCGACGCGACGATGTGTTTTAAGAAGTGGTGCTCACTACTTTCGAGATTGGACTCACAAGGATTACATTATTTTCATTCATAAAACCCAAAAAATATTGGTGCCTCAGTCTTGAATGGGCTCGCATCGAAATGAAAATGTAATGTAAACTTTTCATCACTGAACAAATCTAATCTTATAATTACTCAAATATGTTTAATTTAATCACAGTCCATTTTGTTGGAAGGCAATCTCAAGTATTTCGAATGCAACTTTGAATTGCACATTGCAGTACAACATGTAAGTTCCGTCAGCGTTCACACGCAGACCATGCGGAATGTTTATTGGTTATAATTTTTACTACTCGCTTTCATGCAATTGTTCTACTATATTATAAAGTTAAATAATATTAACATTTTAAAATGATTGTAGGCTGTGTATAATTTTCTGGTTTTCTTGCTGCTAACTTGTTTTTTTTTATGAACTAATACAGGGGTTCCCAAACTTTTTCATTTCGCGGCGCACTTACAGGTTTAGCGTTTTGTTTCGGCGCCCTAGCTAATGGAAATAAGGTACAATGATAGACAGATTGATGATGGGTACATAGGCACAAAAATTAAAAGATCTTATTAGAATTGAAAGATATAAAGCTGAGTTTTTATATTTAGCGTAAACTATGTACCTTTTTTACCTATAGGCGAGAGAGCGACGCATGCAGCGCGCGCGATTTGAATTGTTTATTTTGTACCCGCAAATTGCTAAGTTAGTTTCCAGAGAATGGGAAAGAGGAGCGCTTCACGGCGCCCTTCTTTACTCTCTACGGCGCACCAGGGCGCCGCGGTGCACACTTTGGGAACCCCCTGAACTAATACCTACATACAACGCGGCAAGGTTCTTTTGGCGCGCGGCCAAAATCTGAACTAACGGCGCCATCTTATTTTGTCAATACATTGTATTGACAAAATAATCTGTGACAATCTGTGACAATTTCACAAATGTTTACCAACAGCGCCTCTCTGTCAATGTCATTCAAGCGCCAAAAGATTCATGTAGCACTTTAAATTCAAATCTCAAATTAGCTGCTATGATTGGTTGAAAAAAAAATCTGGCAGTCTTAGGGGACTGCCGATAGAAGTGAAAACTAAGTAACTTTTTGATTCTCGCGTTGATGTCTTTCGTTCGACACATATGGAAAATGGAAAACCTTAGGTGACGATGCCGCGAATTCCATGATTTTTGTTCACCCAAAAAGTGTTCAACACAGCTAAAGAAATGTACACTTCAAAAACAATCAATCATAAACGAGTCTTGTCGGTGGCCCTGTAACTTCACTACAAATCAAATTGTCTTTTTAGGGACGCTAGAGTGTTAAGACCTCAATACTTCTTCTTCCCTTGCAATATATAAACAAAGTGTGACTTTCTCACCGACAGATTTGAACAAGATTACTTAACAAGCGTAGACCGTCAGTAATCCGCGCCTAGTTCGCAAACGCAATCAAGGGGTGTCGCGCGCGCCAAGTTACCTAATTACTGTCAACGGGGCGCTCCCACGCTCCTGCCAGCCCTAGCGAGGGTGAACTACCCTCTCCTTTTAATACGTTTTATTGTTTGGTTAGAGCAAATAGTGAATATGTTGTGGTAAACGGATGTTTATAGTGCGTTTACTGGTTTGAATTTAGATGCAGTTGCAATTGGGGTAGTTAATTTAATTGGAGCCTAATTTGAAAATCCAATAAGCAATCAAGTTTATTTTTAAAAGGTAATTTTCTTATGCAGTGAAATATAATTATTTACTCTAGTTTTAAGGATTTTTGACCCAGGCTAGAATATCTGGCCATTATAGTCTCAAAATTTGCTCGTAATTAGAGGTTCAGCTACGCTTGCCGGGATTGGTCAGTGGATGGGTGACCATCTTTACATACCGAGACTCCTCCGTGCCTGCCTCGGAAACCACGATAAGCCGTTGGTCCTGGCTGTCATTCGTGGATCTTTGACAGCCGTAACGAGAAACCCGAAAGTCTGACACCAGTCTCTTACCAAGGGGTACCGTATTACCCAGTCACTGGACTGTGGAGGCCAGATAGGTAGTTGCTCCATGTGAAATACTGGTATTCAGCTGCATCCAGTTAGACTGGAAGGCAGATTGATAGCCTCAAAATAAACTACGTATAGGTACGTTTAATCTTTCATCGTTACAATAATTAAAACGGTACTAAAGGGAATATTTAATCATTTAAAATAATGGTCTGTAAAGTGAATACAATACTGCGTATATTTGTGGTAAAGCTCCATCGGATTTGGGAGGCTTTAATAATTTGGGAGGCCGACCGACGAGAGAAGGCGGGGCTCTACCGTGTTATATTATCACTGGCTATACCTACATAAATGTTGCTACGTTTATACATATTCAATGGACTATGTATGCTATTCAGACTTAAAAAAATATCGAGAAAGACTTTTTATAAAAGATAATTTTCGTAGAAAATTTGAAACACAGAAAGAGGCAGGTAACTACTCTCTAGTAATATTTAAAAAAGCCTTAGCCTTAGCTTATTATTGCGATTATTGGTAGCCTGAAAATCTGTAAAACAACATTGTTACAAATTAAATTTTCCTTTCCAAGGTTGCCTGCAAGAGCTCGCAGTATACGATAAGGCCGCCCATTGTATATTTTGTAGTGTATAATCTTGTGTACAATAAAGTCTAAATAAATAAATACGTAAATATGATGACAGTATACATATACTTGGAAGGATAGATTCAAAGAATTCAAATTCAAAGTAGATTACGTAATAATTTAAATTAATAGAATATTAGTTTCCGATATAATAATCCTCCTATCATTCGAAAGTGATAATAATTCTACTGTTAGTGTTGTCGCGTGTTCTAATCTAACCCCTAGTAAATCCATTCGTCAGATAAACATTTCTCTTGTTTATTTAAAGGGTTAAGTTCGGTGAAATAAACCGCACGATAAAAATATGCGGTCTCTTGTACTGGCTGGGCGGCCTTCTGATACGTAATAATAATGATAATTTCGTTTTATTATTTGTAACATTGTTTTTTCTCAATTGAGGCAGATTATTATTTTACTTAACGCATCTGTTTGAAATCACTGATGCACGTGATGGTTGATTTCCGTGGCGTATCTAGCACAAACATTGCTAAAGTTTAATTGTTTTTTAATTAATATCGGGTGTAAAACGAGCCTTCAGGCGACGATAACCGACTTTAAATGATTTTATAGGTACTGAGGATCACGTCTAAACGAGTAGTGTAGTTAATGATTTAAAAAAAAATATTATGTTGAGTTAGAGCATTTTCTTAATAACTTAAAATATGAATATTTTAAATTACGTTTATATTACATAGTAAAATAAAATTGGAAAGATTGTCTAACGCGGATAAAAAACTGAGAATCACGCAAAATAATTCAAGCGTATTTTATCTGAAACCTTCAGCATTTTAAAGATAATTGAATTATTGACCTTTTAGCATACGTGTTTTATTAAAATACGTTTTGTTTTATGTCCAATAAATTAATAATGCGTCTTTGGGACAGCGCTCCTGGATGAGCGAGTCCTATTACTGGCTGGACGTACGACGCGTTGCGTGAGCTCAGTACAGAACACGCAAGCTAACCACTCAAGGTCACTCACATTATATCCGCGTCTTAATGAAGGCGAGCGATTATTCTGGACATAGTGATTAATAAATCTAACAAGCAAAACGTAAATTTTCACACTTCAGCTTTGATAATAAATCAAAACGATACTAAAATCAAACTTAATTAAATCGTAACCAAAGAGGCCGAATTAATAATGATATAAAATCCTACAAATGACCGTCTACCAGAATATCTCTCTAGTTTAATAATAATATCCCTTGTCTATGACTATTAATTGTCGTGTTACGTTCACATACGAATATTTAACCAAGTGTCGCCTTCCCGGTCATTAGGGCGTGGACACAATCGCGGCCAGTCGGAGGTGTAAAACTAATTACACTAAATTAACACCTTTCGACAGTCACTGTGAAGCTAACACCGATTTTATTGAGATTGCTGAGAAATAAGACTTATTAATTAATTATTAGACTAATATTAAGGCTATATAGTAGTTTCTGAAATGACACATTTATTTTGTAATCATAAGTTATTATGCCTTTATTTTACTATCCTCATTCTCTGTAACTGCTGTAAAAGTTTTACCGAAATAACAACAGTCAGTCAAATACTAATATAAGTAATACTAATCCTAACTTTAAAGGCTTGTGCAGATCAGCGCGACTTAACGCGCGACGCGACACGAAAAATACAATTTCTATGAAAACTTCACGGATAACAAATAGCCGGTGTCGCGTCGCGCTTGTCTGCACGAAGCTTTATATTATAAATGCGAAAGTAAGTTTGTTTGTTACGCTTTCACGCTAAAACGGCTGAACGGATTTGGATGTAATTTGGCTGATGGGTAGACCATGACCAGGATTACGATAAAGAATACTTTTTATCCTGGTAGTACGTTCCCGTGGGATAATTGTCGACCTATACACGGGCGAAGCCGCGGGCAAAAGCTAGGAAAGATATAATTTCTGTTCGCTTTTGGAAAAGTATTTTATTGCTTCAAGAAAACGCTCACTGCCAAGACGCTACATCCGATTCTGGAATTGCCCTAATTACTAATGTATCTGTATCCGAATAGTAAGACAGATTCTCTAGGCAATTCAATCCCTAAGTCTCCTATGTTATGGGACAATTATTTAATTAACCACTCAGCATATCGTTAACAATTATAAAAATGTTATAAGTAATTGCTAAGCCTCACGATATGTTTTAAAAATAAACTTATTTTACTTTTTATTTAATAAATGTTATTATAATTTCAACGACTATTTGAATGATACGTTGACGTTCTAATTGAATTGTAATCTTTATTGTGTGTGTTTAATTATGATATTATTTTTAACTGACATACGTCAAACTGTAATTTAAATTCGTAATTATGCAATCAATTATAATATTAATACTAACCTAATAATCCTGTGATGTAGGTACCTACCTAATATTTGCACGCCACTTTGCTTGGCAGATAATGTAATGATACCTTTGACTAATCTCATGACCATATAATGTACCATATTCAGACAAATAAATTATTATGATAAAGGACTACAAAAATTGTAAAAGAGCACAAATTGTTAATAACAATTCATACAACTTAAGTTCGAATCATCATTATATACATATTCTATCTTTTTATTTAACACTAGCTTCCGCAAGCGGCTTCACCCGCGTGATATCTTTATAAATTAATATATGTTAATCAATGATAATATAGCATTCTACTGATGAAAGAATTTTGTAGTTTTTAAGTTTATTACATACAAAAAAAAAACAAATCTTCTCTTAATAACATTAGTCTAGATAGTGTAAACAACAAAAGCTCTTAACCCGTTTTTAATAATTTTTTAACACTTAACATTTATTAACGCTTAATTTTAATAACTGCCTCGTTGGTTTAGTTGTCGCAAGTGCTACTGCTGAGCATGAGGTCTTGGGTTCGATGCTCAGGTCGGGTAAACTATTATTGGGTTTTGCCATTATACATTTCTCACTAGCAGCCCGGATTCTAGATTTGTACCCGGTTATATGGCAATAGGCTCGCCCCCTATTACATGGGACTTAAACATAACTGGCGAAATATGGGTGTACTATAATAGGTAAACCTCTGCCTAACCCTTCGGCGAAAACAGGAGTGATGATATGTATGTAATTTTAATAAAAACCTGACATTGCACTGCCTCTTTCAACAACATAAAAGGATAATAGATATAAATGCCAATATACCAAAATAAATAAACCGTTTCAGCTGGATTTTCCGGCGTCTACGAAATCTCGTAGCACGGATAGAACCTAATCAGGGCTAGAGATATAACGTAAGAGAAGCTGTGTCCGGCTTCACCAAACTTCAGCGGACTTGGTTGGAAGCCAGACTCGTGTGAAAACGTGTCCACAAATAAACTTTGCATGAAGTTAGTTATGAAAATATTGTTACGCAGAAATGGATACCGCCACAAAACACAACAATAATAATATTCGTAGGACTTCTTTGTCATTTATATTTTAGCGTTCACTTAATGATTTCAAATAACGATGAAAATAGAATAAAAGAACTTCGACTCTTAATTTCCGATTAAAGATTTAGTCAAAAGAAATAAAAACTGGTAGCTCCGTAAATGAGGACCACGATCACTTGTGATGAGAAAGCATTTAAATAACTAGAATAAGTTTCAGTTCGTGACATTCCCCAACCGAAATTCTAATTAGAAAAATACATAACTATTTTAAACTTCAATAAAGGGTTTCAATTTAACCAAAACTGCAGTGGAAATCAAAGCAAGATGCCAATCGCCCACGTGCGAGGTGAAACGCAGGTGCGTGCCGAGGGCGTTACTATGGCGAAAACTAATGTAAGTGACTCATACCTTTGCCTGGTCCTCTTCTGAATCACCCGGCGACACCCCTGCACACGAAAACTTTTTAATATATTTTAAACACCGAACTATCAACTATAGACAACAAAATTTTGACAGAATATTTTATTTAACTTTTTTGAATTTTGAACATAATTTATTTTCTATTTGACAGGTATGAAGGAGTTCGTGGGTTAAAGTTTGTATAGTTCGGTGGTGTAGTTAGGGGTGCGCGGTCCGCTCGGCGGGGCGGTCGGGACAGGACTGGCGGGCTGCAGCCAGGGTGGGCACCCCGACGCGTGCGGCCGCTGTAACCCCCGTACAGGGTGCTGTCAATGTATTGTACACTTATTTTTACTTTATACCTGATTTGGACTCGGAATAATAATAATGATGTGGCTGTGGTGGGAGTTGGGTTACGGTACAGTGCGAGCTTTTAAACAGAGAGTCGCACTTATTGGAAAAATATATTAATTATCATCATACTATAATGATTATAGCTATATTAATTTTGTTTGTATACTATAAAATATGTCAATTGGTAAAAAATCTTCAAAAAATTACAAAGGCTTGTAATGTCATTAATGTGTTTCGTAAAAACTTACCTGTATATTGAATAACACTCTATATACGCGCACGGAGGCATATCTATGGGATCCGGAACAGTGTGCGGGCCCCCATGCACGCGCCACAAGTCTACTTGGGGTTTTTTAAACCTTTACCTTGTACCGATAACTGATAAGACCCCCATCTCTGCGGTACCTTGTTACTCACTCGGAACTCGATACTATATAATTGGTCATGTTTGTTGAGGGGATTGCAATATTTTATTACATGGTCCTACTGGCGAAATGTTAGGGGGGGACACATTTCGCCAGTACGAAATAGCCTATAGGTGCATCTCTGCCTAAACCTTTCAGGGAATGCATGCGTGATGCATTAGTGTATTATTTTGTTTTTTTGGCTAATGACTAATCACAATATGATATAAGTGCATTAGATTTTCCATTGTGGTAGAAATGGTATAATAAAAGGCGTAATTCAAATAATCGATTCATATTCAGTATTGATTGTTTACATAAATATATACGTATCAAATTGATAATTTCCTTTTTTTTAAGTCGATTTAAAATAGACAATAACAAGGACAAAGTTATCTATGTATGTCGGAAGACATAGGTATTAGGTAATGTTTACCAGTTTGTAGAGGTTAAGTGATTATTAAATAAAGCAAATCAAATTGCCATCTCTTTAATTTCAAATCGTGCATGGCGCTACTGCTCATTTTGCTTCGAGCTAGTTTCAGTAGTAGTCATTTTAATATTCATCATGAACTTGACTAAATTCAAGGTAAATGCTACATTTTGTTACATAGGTAGCTATTAGTTAGATAATCGTGTTTTTGTATTGATAAAAAGCACATTCAAATGCTAATGCTTTTTAAGTCACATGCCATGATATGTTGACTTCGACAATAGGTATGCAGTAAAATTATTAATTAATAATGAAGATAACGAATGAGATATGATTCCTTTGTAGAATTTAAAATACATATAATTCCAATTACATGTAATTTTCAGCTTTTTCACCCCCTATTAACAACTAGATAGTGAACTTCTTATTAAATAAATACATTCAAAAACAAAGTTTAAGCGTAAAACGAGACACACAGATATGTTTGGTTGGGCGGTTCTGATCGCCGCCCGCCCAGACGCACCGCCCAATCCGCTGGCGCCCCGCCCACCACGCCGCCCAGAGCTGAGAGAAAATAATTGAATGTAATTGAATCATGAGAGTGGAGAATTCAATTAACGCGGCACAGTGGCCGTGTTGTTGGTAATCAGTGCAATTGTCGCGAGCCATGAATGCGATGCGACCGAGTCGCAAGTCTGTCTGCTGCCTTTTGTTCATGAACAAGCATGGTTATTAGATTCTAGTAAGATTGGAATGGTGTATGCTGTAATCTATTTTGCAGTTTGATGAAGAGGATATCGGAGCTTGTATGTCTAAGATACAGATTTAAGCTTAGATTGAGTTAGAGCATCCAAGAGGCCCAAAGTTATAGCTATATATACTAGCTTTTGCCCGCGGCTTCGCCCTCGTCGATGTTGGAAATTATCCCACGGGAACGTACTAAGGGATAAATTGTGCTAATCCAGGTTGTAAACTATCTGTGTGCCAAATTTCATTCCTTTTAATTCACCCGTTATTGCGTGATTGAGTAACAAACACACAAACATACAAACTTTCACATTAATAATATTAGTTGGAGAGTAGGATTTATGTTTGCCTCTACAAGCTCTTTCTGACCCAGTCTGCTTAGTGCACCACACAAATTCCATCTTCTAATCAGCCTATTAATGTTCCCACTGCTGGGACACAGGCCTCCTCTCTGTGAGAGGGAGTGGGCCGTAAACTACAACGCCGGCGCGGCGGCGCCGGCCCAGTGCGGGTTGGTAAGTTCCATCAACATTGCTACAAAAAGAGGGTATTGTAAAATTGTTGATATTTCAAGCCAGGTGACAAACACTTTAGAATTCATTGCTTAAATTGTGACACTCTGATGCTACTTTGACTTTGACATTGACTTTGTAGCGGTTAGACCGCCACATACAAAAACTACGAAAAAAAAAGACATGACGTCACACAATTCGTACATCTCGCAGTTAGAGTTTACTGAGCGAATAACATAGATAAGACTATCCGAAATCAACATATTATGGGCAGTTGCCCGCCAGACATAACAACCCGTCTGGTTGGAGGATCCTCCCTTTTCTATGGTGGATGAGTGAACTTTACACCCTGTTCCTCATACCTCTAAATTGGTGACCCCGAGAATGAACGTCAACGCAGCCTTCGTGCAACTACTTCAGCGTGACGTCATCATCATCACTCCCGCAAGCTTTCGTGAGGCGAGTCACACAGCCAGCCAGCACCCACGGCTTCAACGGGTATCCTGACCACCAGCATGCAGCGAACGCGCATTCCTGGTCATCACCCTCAGCCACATCACCCCGACTCACTGGGGAATCACCGCAATCACCTCAATCACCGCAATCACCACAATCGCCGCAATCACCGCAAACAGTTCCGACCCACCGTGAACTGTGCGGCACCCGGTTCCGACTCACTGGAACCACAATCACCATCGCCGCAATCACTGCAGTCAGTTCCGACCCACTGTGAACTGAGCGGCACCCGGTTCCGACTCACTGGAACCACAGCTGGCACTGTGAAGCATCGCAAGATCCAAGACTCAGCCCACTATCGACCTCCGGTCTCCGGAGGGGAGTGATGTAGCGGTTAGACCGCCACATACAAAAACTACGAAAAAAAAAGACATGACGTCACACAATTCCTACATCTCGCAGTTAGAGTTTACTGAGCGAATAACATAGATAAGACTATCCGAAATCAACATATGGGCAGTTGCCCGCCAGACATAACAACCCGTCTGGTTGGAGGATCCTCCCTTTTCTATGGTGGATGAGTGAACTTTACACCCTGTTCCTCATACCTCTAAAACTTTATAAAGCTTCTGACCTTGCATTACTACTTTAAAAATATGTAGCACTGCATCTTGTGAGTATTTCTATCCGATGCCAATTCTTTCACTCCTCAAGTCTTACATCTTTCGGTTTCTTCTGTGATTTTCTTTTTGCCACTATTTAAAGCTCAGATAAGGGGTACGCTAGTATAATGTACTGAAGCTTGCCACCAATCCCTTAGCCAAATGTGAACAGTTTGGCCATATTTTAGGAGTGTCAAGTCCAGCAAGGTGGATGTGTCTAGCCTTGCTGTTGGTTTTTAGTTTTTATGATAATAAAGGAAAACTCTATAATGCCACTTAGCACTAGAAGTACCACGCCATTGTAAAAACATATGACGTACTAGATAGTACTTAAATCCCCTTTTAAGTGTCCGGCTTAGCGCCTGCGCGGCAACGACCTAATTATACAATTTTACCAACTCTTTTATTTATTTCTTGTAACCCTTAAAGGTGAAGAAATAGGTGTGACTTCTGTCTGGTTTGGGTGGAGGGTATATTGGTAATAGTAGCGGAACTGTGAAGCCGTACTCACGCACGCGCCGGAAGCCTGCGCCCGCGCATCCTCTGCTACCGGTGTCGCTTACTGCCGGCTGGACGTGTAATTGAATAGTGTACTTGCGGATATCGATGACATTATAAGTACTAGCTGTTTTATTGATTGGTGTAGATCAATTTAGTGGTCGATATTTTATGTTGGCCAAGTCAAATATTTTGACCAAGATGTAAGGTTTTTAGAGTTAGGCCTTGTGGAGTCACGGGCTTGGCTCTACATTAGACCTGATAACTTTTTAACAGTGAAAGCATTAAGTATATGCGTCCTGGCAACCTAATTTACATGAAATGGTTTTGGTGGTTAATTTTTTCATTCATTTTCATATTTCCTATAGCTACTAACGCAAATCGGTCAAAAAATTTGTGTGTATAACATTAGAATGTTAACGAGTAGGCATGAGAACTCATCACCAAAACTAAATTGCATCCCGTTATGGGAAACACAGGTAATCCGTTACGCCAATTGATTAATACCCGCCCTCTGAACATCGCATGTATATCACCATGACAAGCATGGTGCTCTCCCATGGTGAGGTAACAACATGTATATTTTCACACAGACGTAAGCGTGGGAGTACCTGCTTACCTATAATTAGGTGGCACATTGATGATTTATAGTTGAAACAATGTTGAAAATTGACGTGGCAGAAGAACTTTTTACATGTCGAACGAATTTTGCTCGAAGACTGCTGACGTAACAGTTCTTACTGATATTAGCAAAAACGAACCTGACTGTACCTACCTGCCTTAACTACTGTTTTGTGAATGAAGTCTTCAAACAGAAAAACTGATTAAGAGGGTTTATTCTGAAAGTTGGCAACGTCGCAAATAGATGTGAAATATTTCGCTGTTTTGATTAATTTGATAATATTTCTGTATGGAAATAAAAAATGTGGGTAACTAGCGAACTAGAATATTGATTAAGAAATGCAACAATTAATATCGTAACAACGAATAGTTAGTTTTAGATGTAAAAAAAGTATTTGGAAACTTTTCAAATGCCTTTTTTACACCTAAAACGGGTACAACATCAAATTCAATGTTATAATTGCAATTCAATATTAATATTCTAGTTAGTTAGTTAGCCACATTTCTTATTTTCATACAGTATTATTTCCAAATTAATCAAAACAGGTAACTATTTGACAGCTATTTACGACGTTGCCAACTTTTAGGATGCACCCTGCTGTTTAATTGCTCTACAGAAATAACAACTGCAACTTGAATCGAGTTTTCAAAAACAGAATTAAATGACATAATGTCGTATGATTCCTGCATGCTCCAGTCTGCCAATATTCTATGTCTAACGTAAAAGTTTATTATTTGACCTAACGTCAAGCTGGAACAAACTGTCCCACACCTCTTCAACCTGTAAACGCTACACCACAATCAGTCCACTCAAGGGTCCTAGTCAGCTAGACCGTCAAGCAGCGAGTTCCCACCACGAAACGTCATTGCATCCCTATTCAGAAAAAAGGGAAACAATTACAAAAGGTGTGTTGTGACGTGGCACTCGAACGGTGTACACATCCTTCCGACATCGGTGTGTTCCCACGAGAGCTGCGCTTTGTTTACACCTCAGCTCGTGAGGACCATTAATACACGTTTTAGGTCTTTGTTAGGCTTTCCAGGTCATAGACACATTGAAGTGTGAGTTCTTTTTATGCAATGTTGTTTTTAAGTCAACAAGTACGCGTTTAGCACATGCAAAATGTGAGATGTATAGAAACATATTACAGTAGCATGTTTTTAAATTCAATTTGAAAAAGCCAATGATTCGCGAATTATTCTTGCAATGAATTGATCTACAAAACTATCAATCAATCTTCCTAGCCTTTTCCCAACTATCTTGGGGTCGGCTTCCAGTCAAAACTATGAAAGGATTAATGCCAAAGCACATTTTATCTCAAAGCATTGCGATAAAGCCGTACATTAACCGTTATATCGAATTTCGGTATTGATTCGGACAACAACGTGGAAATCAGTGCGTAGGGTGCGCGTACGCCGCCCTCGAGCGACCAATCAGAGTCGAGCCTGTGACAGATGCGCACGCCACTATTGTAGTCCCAACTATTGTGCGTTGGACAAAGTTGGGGTGGCATGCGTGTGAGAGCAAACATATGAACTATACATTACTTCACTGCAATAAAATAACGGTGAAATGATGATACACATTGTTTGCGAACGACGCCAACTCGGCAGACATGGGACTCCCATGTCTCCTTTTTAAGGAAATTTCTCGCAGACTGGTCGACATGTGACCAGAGGGCTGGCTCGTTCTTTGGCCAAAGAATTAGCATTGCCATTCAACGTGGTAATGCTGCCAGTCTTCTAGTCTTGGATTGTATATTGTATGTAAGATTTGTTATCTATGGTTATAATTTAAATAAATCTCGGGGCAAAAGCTTGGTATAGTCAGTCCAATAGATGGTATTAGATTATGAAGATCAGTGCTGAAAATCCGTAGTACTTACTGTAAGTGTAATTTATATAGTCCCAGTATATTCAGTAGCCTACCAATCTATAAGATCAATACGTCAAATTCCAACGCTTTAGTTAGCCGTATCATCCGTACCGTATACCGCACTGCTGCTGCTTGCTGTCTTGATTTTGATTCTTGTGAATTGAAACCTCTTATCAAATTCTGGGGTGAAGATGTCACGCACGACGTTATCCAAGAAATACAAAAATATATTAAACAAACGAAAGTTTGCCTCTGATTTCAGAACTACCTCAACTGATCTACCAGTTTATTATAAATAACATAATACTTACGTCTACAATCGTAGATTTGACTGTCTGGGAACTTGGCTTGGACATACATTGGAGAAATATAGCAAGCATATCATTTTCACGGAACTAGCTTTAATTTTCTGAATGACAAAGTCGTAGAAAATATTCAAAAGATTGTTTTATTGAAATAAATGCAGAGGAGCTCATGGCTAAGTAATAACCGTCGCATCGATCCATCAGATTAAGCTACGCTTGCCGAGGTTGGTCCGTGGATTGGTGACCATCTGTACATATCGAGCCTCCTCCGTGCCTCGGAAAGAACGTTAAGCCGTTGGCACCCGGCTGTCATTCGTAGATCTTTGACAGTCGTTACGGGTCGTCAGAAGCCCAAAAGTCCTGACAACCAGTCTTACCAAGGGGTATCGTATTACCCAGTTACTGGGTTGTGGAGGTCAGATAGGTAGTCGCTCCATGTAAAATACTGGTATTCAGCTGCACCCGCTTAGACTGGAAGCCGACCTCAACATAGTTGGGAAAAGGCAGATATATATTGAAATAAATGCGTTTGAGTTTGATACATACCAGAAGCAGCCAGCAGATGCAGTCTGAATACCGAGAGTTACACACCCCAGATTAGCATAATCTCCATTGCAGACCCTGATGAATACCCTGATTAACCCTTTGGACATGTTCGTTAAATTCAAACTTGTTTATCAAAAAGCTGGTTGTCGGGGTAACGCACCCCCTGCAGCCCCGTGCGTGCCCGTGCCATCCCGCAGGTGTGCGCAGGATTTAATCAACTGATTGTTACTGACATACACACACATAAGCACGTACATTACCTATGTGATGTGGGGTAAGGGAACTACCGTTACTGAGGGTAAACAAAAGCTATAAAAATATTGGAGGTAAAACAATCGATTGATGCGTGTTCTAAAAAGCGTCAGTTAAAATTGGGAGATATTTACATTTTGGTTGATTGATTGATTCTACTCGGGTAGCCTTTAATACTTTTCTATTTAGTTGTACATAAAAAATAACACGTGTCGATACTGCACAAAATGTTTTGCCGAAGGATCTTATCTTCTTTATATGGGATGCATGTTTAAAAATAACGGTCCCACACTGAATATCGCTTGTCTGAATGTGATATTTAGGTTACAATGCAGTGCAGACAAAAAGTACATTTACAATTATCACAAAAAAAAACTGCACGCTAAGGAATTACCATAAAAATAAAGCTCATTAAGCAAATCCGTAGTCAGGCATGATCATAAAAATATTTCATGTAAACATGAATGGATGCATTCTTCTTCCCCTCGTCTATAATCTAGCATAATAGTGGAGTAATTTACGGACTCATAGTCCATTGGCGAAAAAAAGAGAAAATAAAAAAGCTGTGTAAGCATCGGCCATGACAGTGCAGGAGCGTGGAGCTGGCGCTGCGCCAGCGCACGTGCCCGGCACGCGCCGCACGCGCCCTACCACGCGCACCTTGCTACCGTCTGCAGAAATGGCACAAGATTATTTCAGAAAATATTTTTGTATATTTGTACTCGAGTAGAGTTCTACTATAAAAAAATCTAGTAAACAGTAAACACCATAATTATTATCTATTTGTAGAAAAAACGCACTGTTTTGGAACGTGCAGAAATAAAACAGTACAATTTTTTTCATAACTTTATTCTATTACAAAAGTTTGTTTTAAAAAAAAACTTATTCTCGTTCATTTTCTTATTTATTCAGAGCTTTTGAGTGTAATCAAAAGCTCTGAATAAAAAAATAATGTCAATCTAATTGAAGCTTACCGAGATGGTAATCTTTTAGTAAAAAAATACAATCAATCTTCCTAGCCTTTTCCCAACTATCTTGGGGTCGGCTTCCAGTCTAACCGGATGCAGCTGAATACCAGTATTTTACATGGAGCGACTGCCTATCTGACCTCCACAACCCAGTAACTGGGTAATACGATACCCCTTGGTAAGACTAGTGTCAGACTTTCGGGCTTCTGACGACTCGTAACGCCTGTCAAAGATCCACGAATGACAGCCGGGACCAACGGCTTAACGTGCTGTCCGAGGCACGGAGGAGTCTCGGAATGTAAAGATGGTCACCCATCCACTGACCAACCCCGGCAAGCGTAGCTTAACCGTAGCTTAACATTACATTTAATTACACGGGTCGATCCATCAGGATCGACCCGTGTAATTAAATGTAATGTATTGCTTGTAATTATTTAGCCACGAGCTCCTCCTAGCTAGCAATAGTAAAAAAATACAAAAATAATAATAGTCACCTACATTTTAACTTCTGACCGTACCAAACCGGAGTACAAAGCACCGGATTATTTTATTGTATTTTTCGGTGAACGGTTTCTCTTAAAAGGGGAGTGCAGAACACCTATCTGCTTCCACCGTTGAGCACAGGGATTTTTTATAATAAACGCCATTACTTCTTCCATTATTTTTTTCCTGACATAGATTGTTGAATTTTGTCAGGAAATAAATATGTCACATACGTTGGCTATAAAGTTTCTTTTTTTGTGGGTAAGGTGATGAAAACAGATGTATGAAATTGAGGCATAGTGCACCTTTTATACCTGTGTATTTGTACATTTCAGAGCACGCTTTTTGACGTTAACAATAGTAATATCGTTCTCAACAAATTTTATACAAAGTTCACTTAGCTACATAGCTAATTTGATGGTTATTTTTACGTAAAAATAACCATTTTGTTAATTTTTTATTACTTTTATTTTCGGAATCTGGCAAGTAAATATTTAGTTTCAGTTTATATTCATTCCTTGGGTCCTTGACTAAATAAGTAACCTTTTTCAAAATTAGCGTCCCATTTCTCATTCAAATTGCAAACCTGCAAAAATTGCTTACCTCGTATCTTATGCTAAACGATGCTGCAATCATGTCTGACCTCTAAACAAAACAAAAAAAAAAAATACCAAAAGGATTACAATCTTCCTTCTCAAAAAGAACTGGTTAGTTTCAAGTTGAATAGTTTCGGAGTCTACAGTTGAAAGGTCGTCGGCGCATGTTTGAGCAGCTGCGAGCCTTGAGCATGCGCCGTGATACGGGCAGGTGTACACTGGCGACAATAGAAACGAGTATGCTCTGCTTTATTATTGTTATTGTGCTTTGAAAGGTGAAAAGGACTGTGCAAGTTGACTGTCTGTTGGCTGGGTTTCAGAATTATTATTTATTTTTAGGTCAAAAAATTTGGGTGTTGAATAGTCATGAAGTTTTTGACCACTTGAGATTGAGTAGCTTTACAACACTCAAAAACAAAATTTCAAATAAAATACTGGTACTGAGTAAACGTCAATTCATCAATAACTATTTAGCATTTAATTGGCTAAGAGTTTTGAGGCATTTTTGTTGGCGACAATCTCAATAACTTTGCTTCAGAATGTTACAATTGCCAATCAGTAAGGATCGAATATCACGACGATTATTATTATAAACTAACAATGAATTAAAACAGAGCATTTCACCATTCATAACAGAGTATGTATGAGGCAGAACACGAGTGCTATCGGCATTGTAGCACCACTATACTTATCTGAAGCCATCCGAGCGAGTGAAATGCGGGCTCTCCACCACCATAGTTTGTACCATTCAAATACTACGATACCTCGAATTTCGTACACTTGAATAATAAAATTGCAATGCTGTTCACTTATAAAATATGTATGAGGATGTAGATAGGGATCATTGAGTTTTAATCACGTTTTCAAATGTCCTCTCGCTGAAGAATTATTTTGTAGCTGAGTATGGCAGTTTATTCCTTGAGTTACTCCACCCATTTTGAATTAGATTTGAACAGATTATAAATTTCTGACTAATTGATCAACTATTCAACTGCTTGGCCGTTCAAAGTACCAGAGGAAAGTGTCATCATCATCATGACAGAAGATAAAAGAAGACACGGCTAGAGTGCATTTCAACAAATAATTCCTATGCCGTAATCTTGGCTCCACTGTCAAATTTAAAAAACGGACGTATAAGCTCGTGGCGGTAGCGTATTCGTATTAGTCCTACAACAGTGGAGCCACCATTACGGCATAGGAACTTGTTGAAACGCACTCTAGACATAAGCGTCGTTGCAACGGCTGATCCCAAGAAAAGCGTAATGGAGTGTGAATCCCAATTTTTTTTTTTTTAATCCAAAATCGAACCTTCAAAAAATTCGAAAAGTTCGTGCTATATTGGTTCTATGTTAAAAATTCGAAAACCGTAGTTGTGTGTATTTATTATAAGGGTAAATAAATACACGCTTGAACGTTTCGTCATAAATCAAAAAACACGTAAAAGTCCCTTCACCTATTCTTGAGCCCATAATCTTAGATCCAACAAGTTATGAACTTGTAAAGTTTTATCAAAAGCTCATAAATCAGGTGGAAGGCGCGTGCTCCCCTAATTTCCTCGCTAATGGCTTGCCGAAGGGTGCAACAGGTTGAGCTGCCTTGACCTGCTTCTTGAGGGGAGCCCTATCAATGCCACTTGCTTGAGACTACATTTGCATAAAGTTACTGGATGGTGCAACGGGGAATGTATGTTGGGTGCGCGGGTGCAAGACGATGGCGACGAGTAGCAACTCTATTTTCTTGATGAATAAGACTCCATAAGTATTTTAATTAAAACACAACTCTCTTATAGTTATATTATATGCTGCACTAATTTCAACACTTATTCCTGTTTTTAAAACGTGCTGTGTCTTTCTAACAAATCCCTTGCAACCTCCTCCTGAGTGTCCTTTAGAAACTCTTTTTAATGTACACTTATTTAAAGAGTGACCCTTTAAATAATTGTCTCCATGATTCATTTTAAGGAGAAAAAAGTAACATTGTTTAGCTTTTCTTAAAACTGTGTATTTCTTCTGCCGTTCCTTCCAGCATGTCTTACATCTTAGTTCGGTGGCAAGTTATTCACAGCCCACCTGTTTTGTTCTGACACATGGTGACGGGGTGTTGAGGTTTTCACACTTCATAAACACGTTGATATAAAGATATAAACAATTAATCATTTTAGATAACTTTTTCTGTTTATGTTTGATCTTTCTATTAAGTTTTGATACTTTTAAAATGTTGATATTCAATGTTTTGACTTCGCAGATTATTTTGAAAGAACGTGGTAGCAAATAATTATTTTGATTTGGATCAATCAGTGGAAATGAAATCTGTTTGAAAAGAGCAACTTTTTGAAGCATTACTTTTCTTTACTAATTCGCTTACTACCATTGTGTTTGTAGAGTAGAGGTACCTTCCTACCTACGTACAGTACTAGGTACTATTTTCTTAATGTCCCTCGGCAAACTTCGTGTTTCTCTCTCTCGTGTTTCTTTCTGCTCTCAATCCACTTCCAAGTCTATTGTGAGTGTCTGGTCTGCACCAAGTGCAAAGGGCTGATAAAAGTCCGACGACTGCCGAAACACGAAGTAAGTATGCCGACGGTGAGAAAATAGTTGTATTGTAAGTGACTTTTCTCGATACATGTTTTTAAGGGTATCTCTACATAATTACGTATCCAAATATTAGTATCATAATGAGTATATGTTTACCATATCTTGCAATATTTATGAAAAACACGAGAGATCTATTACCGATACATATGATTTGGGCAACATTGGCCGCACATTGTACCACGCAGTCCGGAAGCATTGGAAATTAGTTCATTATCATAATTAGACATGCAGCTGGCTTGTGCCACACACACCAATACCAATTTTACACTGAGTTCACACGTGAGGTGAATGGAGTAGCTTTTTCTACTCTTTATAGTTTGACTATTTTTGTAGTAGTTATTGTTTTATAATGGTGATATTCCATTGTAAATGTATGTACCGATCCTTATCTGAAGTTGAAAAAAATGAAATTGAAAACTTTATCAATTTAGTAAGAACTTCATACTCCATAAACGTATCGTGATTTTCAATATACTAGATATATTGAAAATCACGATACGTTTATGGAGTATGAAGTTCTTACTAACATGTTCAAAAGAAACACGTTATCGAGCAATTTTATACACTGACGAGGAATATAATAAAATCTGTCAAGTGCGAGTCGGACTCGCACACGAAGGGTTCCATACCATGTCGTACAAGATTTAACACTATGAATTTTTGTAATACTTTCGTAAAGGTAACAACAGAGGCGCTATAAAAAAACAAAGATTTGTAAAGAAATTGTCTAATTTTAATGAGAAAATGTTGTTGTGTTAAAATATAGGTGTAGGAATATATTTCATTTATTTTAAGAGAAAAATATTAAGTTAACTTTATCCAGTAACATGCATTAACTAAAGTCAAAGTTATTTATTTGCTACTAACATAGTATTGGTAGGTATAAATAGGTATACCAGCCCTATCTACAAAGGATGCATACCTACCTTTAGGTATATGGTAGGTAAGCAGGTAGATATGTAGGGTAGGTAGGGTAGGTTAGGTACCTACCTACCCTGGTAAGAAGGGTAGGGTAGGTAATTAGGTAGAAATAGGTAATTAGGAAAGGTAGATGCGCCGTAGATAAGTACTTAGTGCTAACCGTGCGAAGCCAGGCCGGGTAAAGCTAGTTACTTATAAATAAAAGGATTTCTCTTGCTACATCAGACTATATTGTACAAAATAGAATGTAAGTAGTACGCCAAATTTTAATTATAACTGTGCGTTTGCACTGGCGAAACATTCACAACAAAACATGTTGGAATCTCTATTTTCTGTCAATTTTTCATACAATGTTTGACAGGAACTAGAGATTTCAACATGTTTTGTCGTGATGTTTCGCCAGTGCAAACGCACGGGTCAATACAGGTATTTATTTACGTTATTTTTGATAGTCATACAGAAATCTATTATTTCTTACTTATTATTTTTACACATCCCATCGGACTATGAGAGTGAGGGAAGATAGAGTGCACTCGTGTCTGCGCACACACTTGTGCACTATAATATCTCCCGCGCCGAAGGCTGTGTTGAGATTGGCCGCCATGACCGAATATTTTTACACCAATAATTTTTCTCAATATGAAATTGTATCCACAACGGTTTAAGCTAGGTAACTGAATAGTACACTGTATGTGCCAGCATTCATTTCAATGTTATAGTGCGAGAGCCGATTGCAAAAACACCTACCTTATAAGATACCTCAATAGGCTACTTGTAGATCGTTAACCAACACTTAAAGACGTAAAAAAAATGAGGTCTGCCAGAGCCGATCCTGCCGGGTCATAGAAATAATCGATATTTTTCGACGTAATTTTTTAGTGAAAATTACCTCATAAGATACCCGAACTAAAGTGCTGGCAACAGTTAACCACTGATTAATTATGTAAAAAAAAGTTGGTCTGCCATTCCGCACCCTGCCGGAAGTACTTGGCAGACCCCGAAAATATACCCCTTCCGACACCCTAAACCTACCTCATCGACTACCTGGATGGATCCTACGCCAAATAATAACCAAGATGCCCCTGATACTGAATCAAAAGGTCTGCCAGGTCTAAGCTTGCCGGAACTTTGTGTTCAAAGCATTTGAAGATGGAAGAGAGCATAATTTCACCTGAAGTCAAAATCACATTTATGTCTAAATTTATACAAACTTATAAATATTAACTGCTTTTTTACCCGACTACGGCAAAGCCAAAAGGAAGGGTTGTGGTTTTAGCAGTTTATGTATGTATATAAGTACGTATATATGTTTGCTTTTACGTGTGTTCCACCGTAGCGCCTAAATTACTGTACCGATTTTGATGAATGAGGTATCAATAGATTTGTAATAATGGTCCGGGTGACATAGGCAATATAAATTCTCCGTAAATTTAATATGGTGGACTTAACACATAAATTTATAACCTCGAAAAAAATTAAATTGAGATAATCATGACATGTTTGGTATCAAAAGAAAGGCCTTAACGAGCATATTACAAATATGTATATACAGGGTGGATTTTATGAACCCCACCTCGATTGAAAGTACTCTAAATACTGACGATAGCAAATTTTACTCAAAGGAACAAGCCTTTATTTAAAAAAAAAAACGATTCTGCGTTCAAGGATTTTCGAAAATTCAGTTCCCACTATCGAGAATCGAACCAGCTGAAATCCGAAAAAATAACACCCTGTATTTTTATGGGATCAATCGATAGAGTCAATCATAAGCATCAAATCTCTCAAACAAACATGATAAATTAAATTAAAGAAAAACAAATTAGCATGGGTAGGAGGCTTTGAAGGCTTTTCAATGAAAGGAGAAATGTACCTTTCGACTGACCTCATTGACCTGAGCACGCCACGAAAGATTGGAATCACAAATTACGCCCAGATCTTTGGTGGTTTCGGTATAGTCAATGCGAACACCATCGAGATATAAAGGCATCAATGTTGCAACATCAGCCGCATTGCGAACGAATCTACTGCCTATGATCATGGCCTGGGATTTAGATGGATTTATTTGCAAACCAAATGACCTGGCCCAAGCGCTGATGCAAGCCAGGTCATGATTCATAGCAGCAATTGTAGAACCCACATCAGCTACAGTAAAATGTCGGTAGAGCTGCAACTCATCTGCGTAGAGATGAAAACTAGAGGAAATTACTCTGGTAACAATATTGATGAAAAATGAAAAAAGAAGAGGAGATAGAACGCTACTCTGAGGAACACCCTCAGTGAGGCTACACCAGTCAGAGAAAGACTCCTCCAGGCGAACACACTGAGAGCGCCCCGAAGATAAGAACTGAACCAAGCTAAAGCGGAAGAAGAGAAATTGATAGATTTGAGGACACCTAGTAAAATGTCAAAATCCACTGAGTTGAAGGCGCTACTAAAGTCAAGCAAAACAAGAACAGTGACTTATTCTTCATTGCCCAGCGGATGTCGTCAGTTATTTTCCAAAGCGCGGAAATTATCGAGTTCGACGCCAAGAAAAAAGATAATTGTCTATGAACTATGTGCCCAAAAACTTTAGAAAGAAATGGGAGAATAGAAATAGGTCTAAAGTGGGTAAATAAAGTAGGATTGTTAGTTTTAGGTAAAGGTATTATGTGAACCTGCTTCCAAACTGACGGAAATGAGCAACAGGAAAAGGAGTGGTTGAAGATGTGAGTGAGAATAGGAAGTAACGAGGGAAGTATAAGATAAGAGTTATCATTCTTGATCACAGCTTATCATTACCGACTGCTGAAGAAGTAATAGCAAGTATAGATTTCTTAACGTCATTCTCAGTAACATCGCTAAGCTTAAAGTGAGAATTTGTGAAAAATGTGACGAAAGATGTGATATGAAAAAGTGAGAAAGTGAAAACATTGTGGTAACGGGAAACTAGCTAGACTCTCTAGTGTCGCAGCTTTGACAGACTGTTCAAGAGAAAAAAGAAGTAGAGAGAAATGCTTATTGAGATCATTGAGGTTCACATCCTTACACTGGTTGGTAGGTGACTTGCCTATGCCTACAGATTTGAGAAATTTCCATACATCGGAAGAACTGCGGTTATTGAGTTGATCGTGGAAATAGCGTCTCTTAGCATCTTGACACAGACGACTGCAGCGATTTCGTAAGGATTTGTAATAAGAGAGATTCAGCTCTGAGGGTCTGCGCTTATATCTGCTCTTAGCTTTGTCCCTGCGAGCACTAAGCTCTTTAATTGGTTGCGTTATCCATGGTGCAGGGTTATGTCGAACTTTGACACGTCGGATAGGAGCATGCTGATTAAACAAGTCGAGAACAGTTGCATTTAAACAATTCACCTTATCGTCGATGTCATCGTTCTCAACCAGAGGGGTCCAGTCGAAATCGCCAGCATCACGCTTCAAAGCCTCCAGGTCTATGCCCTTGTAGTTGCGGAGATATAAAAACTCGGACTCATGCTTGGGAACACGGATACGATATGAAAGGTAAATGAGATCGTGATGGTTTTCCTTTAATTTAATTTATCATGTTTGTTAGAGAGATTTGATGCTTATGATTGACTCTATCGATTGATCCCATAAAAATACAGGGTGTTATTTTTTCGGATTTCAGCTGGTTCGATTCTCTATAGTGGGAAGTGAATTTTCGAAAATCCTTGAACGCAGAATTGTGTCTTTTTTTAAATAAAGGCTTGTTCCTTTGAACGAACGTAAACGTAGACGCTGACGGGAACGTAGGGCGCTGTCGGTTCGCTGTAACATGTTGGCACGTAGGTTTGCACGCTGTACTGAACAGGTAAAGGTGACTTTATTTAAAGCCTATTGTCAGTCTTTTTATACGTGCAGCCTATGGGCCAACTATGTGCAGCGAGCATACAGTGCCCTGCGCGTACAGTACAACAATGCGTTTAGGGTGCTGCTAGGGCTGCCGCGGTTTTGCAGCGCTTCTACGATGTTCGCGCAGGCGCAAACTGATGACTTTTATGCTATTATTAGGAAGCGGAGCGCCTCGCTACTAAGTCGCTTACGGCGCAGCACTAACAGTATCCTGAGCGTATTGTCTGAACGGTGGGACTCGGTGCTGTTGGAGAGGTGGATGCACCTGCATGCCAGTTCGTCACCATTTATTAAGTGATTATTGTTTTTTTGAGTAAAATTTGCTATCGTCAGTATTTAGAGTACTTTCAATCGAGGTGGGGTTCATAAAATCCACCCTGTATATACATATTTGTAATGTGCTCGTTAAGACCTTTCTTTTGATACCAAACATGTCAAGATTATCTCAATTTAATTTTTTTCGAGGTTATAAATTTATGTGTTAAGTCCACCATATTAAATTTACGGAGAATCTATATAGCCTATGTCACCCGGACCATTATTACAAATCTATTGATACCTCATTCATCAAAATCGGTACAGTAATTTAGGCGCTACGGTGGAACACACGTAAAAGCAAACATATATACGTACTTATATACATACATAAACTGCTAAAACCACAACCCTTCCTTTTGGCTTTGCCGTAGTCGGGTAAAAAAGCAGTTAATATTTATAAATTTGTATAAATTTAGACATAAATGTGATTTTGACTTCAGGTGAAATTATGCTCTCTTCCATCTTCAAATGCTTTGAACACAAAGTTCCGGCAAGCTTAGACCTGGCAGACCTTTTGATCCAGTATCAGGGGCATCTTGGTTATTATTTGGCGTAGGATCCATCCAGGTAGTCGATGAGGTAGGTTTAGGGTGTCGGAAGGGGTATATTTTCGGGGTCTGCCAAGTACTTCCGGCAGGGTGCGGAATGGCAGACCAACTTTTTTTTACATAATTAATCAGTGGTTAACTGTTGCCAGCACTTTAGTTCGGGTATCTTATGAGGTAATTTTCACTAAAAAATTACGTCAAAAAATATCGATTAATTCTATGACCCGGCAGGATCGGCTCTGGCAGACCTCATTTTTTTTACGTGTTTAAGTGTTGGTTAACGATCTACAAGTAGCCTATTGAGGTATCTTATAAGGTAGGTGTTTTTGCAATCGGCTCTCGCACTATTACTGAATATATTGTCTATTGGAGTGTAGTTTTGACACGAGGTACACACATCAACACCGTCTAGGGATACTTTGAAAAAAGTCGATAAAGTTCTTAAACTCAAAAAATACTGGCCGGTTTTAAAATCTTGTGAAGAAAGTTTATTTTGTAGACCTTTTTGGATGATCGAAATTTAAATGATCGAAATAGTATATGCTGCCATGATAGTAGGTACTTACTAATTCCATGTCATTACTCCGACTATTAAATAGTTATCTGTGGAATTTATATCGCATAATATTAGCATGAAATACAAAATTATTACTTTAAGTTGCAGAAAATCACCCATATTATATAAAATACGTTATGAATCGGCGTTTTTAGTATTTGTTGATTATAAACAGTATATGTTACATGATACACACAAGTTTCAAATTCCTAATTTGTTTAGTTGTTGAGATAGAGCTCGTACAAAAATGGTCTAAAACAGACAACTTCTACGGCCCCCTAATTCATCATTTTTGAAGATAAAAACAAATAAAAATTATATTTATTCTCTACTCGATGAGCTCTAGAAAATGATACCCCACATGCCAGGGTCAGATAATTTTTTTTTCAAAATTTAATTTTATTGTATGGCGACCCCCCTTTATTTTTTAATTTTATTATTTGTTGCTCTTACGGCAATAGAAATGCTCAATCTGTGAAATTTTCAACTGCCTACCTATTACGGTTCATGAGATAGAGCTCGCTGACAGACAGACGGACAGCGGAGGCTTATGAATAGGGTTCCGTTTGTCACCCTTCGGGTACGGAACCCTAAAAAAGCCACTTGCAAAGTGCCAAAAAAATCAGAATACCTTCAGTTAGCTACACGAACTAAAAAATCTGGAAAACAGTTGTATAAGTGTTTTATGCGCTAATACACTTGAATGTTGCTTTTTACTTCAAGAAGCTATCTTGCGTGGTTTCGGAAATATTTAATGGCAAGTCAGTGGCTTTTTTAAATGCTCGTCAGTGTAGTTTCTAAAATATTTATTACTTATCTTAAAAATATTTATTAGCTTTAGATATTAGCCTTTAGCCTACTTATGAGTAAGTTAGATTGTAATGTGAATATCAAATGTGATACTTTATAATCGGAAAAAAATTGTTTACATATTTATTAGTAGCTACGGGTTCACTTTAGACTACTTACACGATGTTTTACAAAATTCTTGCTTAACACAAATTATTTTCTAAAAATGTTAAGTTACACCATAGAAACTAAGTTATTTACTTCTAAACTCAGCTCGCAACACACTGTTTTACATAATTTTATTATAACTCCATGTAATTGATCGTGTCTAGCGCAGTCGAGTATCGGTCGAGCCAGCGCCGCCGCCGGATCTTTGCAGAGTTTGAAGGACTTCCCTCTTGGACCAACTCTGCCCTCCGTTATAAACTTCGCAGCTACAATGTAATTAAGATGCGCTGTCAGGTTTAATTACATGATATTGAAAACAAGTATTTTATTTTAAGATTATTGCTAAGTATAAAATAAACATGAACGCTTAAAATTCTAGGAAAAAATTAGAACATTCATTCAGAAAATATATGAACATATTTTCTTTTTTGGGAATATACCAAACTACTTTTTAGTAGTATTTTATCAATATGATTTAATTTTGACTCTCAAAACATATAAAACAGACATAAAGACAGAATAATATAAAGTAGGAGTATCGTTCTAATAAAAATACTATATCAAATCGAACAGTTGCTCTCAACACTAAATCAAATTGTAACAAAAAAATCAAACATTCTCTGCAAAAAACCACGACTTCCGGCCCCATAGTCACCCCATTGAACATCTGACGAGGTGAATGAATCCTCAACATTAGGGTGATCGGGTGCTTGCCGAATGATATAAAATGTACACCGTTTGTAAAGTTACGAACAAACAATTACATTCCGGCACACATCTGTCGGCGTTTAGACAATCACGATACGTCACGCGATTTTAAAGGGGAGCTTTTAGTTTTGATACTTGTTCATTTCGTCTTCTGTGAAATAATGTTCATATGGGACATATGAACATCATTCTGCTCAAGAAGACGTGATTCACCATTTCTGATCGTTGTTCCTACGTGTTAAAACGTTTTTTATTTTAGGCAATAAAAAATGACGATATTAAAATCCAGTAAAACGAAAACTTTCCCATCCCTACTGCCATTTTATTTTTAGTAAAAAATACATCTTACATAAACGAATCATGGTCATTCATCGTGCAGCAGAGCAAAAATGCTTGAATTCCTCGCTTATTTCACAGAACCTTTTTAAGTGTGTTCATACCAAGTATCAACTCCACTTACGCGAACTACACACTCTACGACAGCTGCGACTCGCGGCACGCACCCGCCGCATTAATTCGGTAATGCGCCGCCTTTTAATTACGACGCTGATAAATCTGCGCGCGCGCGTGCCGTGTCGCTCGCGTGGACACCGCCTTATGCCGTAATAATACTAATAATGTGTACGGACCCTTAAATTTGGCCTGCTTTGGTAACAATGGGTTGTAGAGGTTGACGTTTTAGTAATAATATGGTGTTTGAAAATCTAGTTTAGAAATAAATTCAATATTTCTCTCCTCAGTAATTGAAAGTCTCTGAAGTTTCCTACTGTTGTTTAACTCTCGAGGGTTGAAAAAACCACAAAAGTAAGTGGGCTGCCATCATACCTTATCTTTATTGATGAAAATACTTACTTATTGGATAAAATAAAATTTTGAGTTTTGCTACTCAGCGTAGTTTTAAAGAAAGGGTGTTGAGAACGAAATCGAATATCAATACTAATCTGCTAATAACTGATCACCAAATGCGCTAAACATTTCTGTTTTTCTTTTTGTAAAATACGATAATCGCTATATATCAATCCTGCTGGCCTGTCTTTGATAAAGCAACTTATATTTTACCTTATTCTAATTCTCTTTTACCTAATGTGAGCTCCAATTCTGGCTCGATGGCTATCTTCAGTACGGACGTTGAAGAGTTGGAGCAAATTGTTTTAGGACTTAAACTAGATAGCGGTGTGGGTTGGGATGGCATATCTGCTGCTCTAATTAGGGCTGCTAGGCATGTTCTCACCCCAATTATGTGCCATGTTTTTAACCTTACTCTCATGTCAGGGGTCTTCCCCACTATTTTCAAAAAGGCTGTCGTACACCCTATTCACAAGAGCGGAGACAGAGTCAGTGTCAATAACTATAGACCTATATCCGTTTTAACTACCCTGTCAAAGATTCTTGAAAAAGTCCTCAACAAAAGACTCTTGAACTATCTTGATTCCCAAAATATTCTTGCTGAGAATCAATATGGTTTTAGATCAGGGAAAAATACAGAAGACGCTGTTTTGGAACTAACTGTTACTATTGCAAAAAAAACAAAAGAAAGACTAAAACCAAATGCAATATTTCTTGATCTTTCTAAGGCTTTTGACACTGTCTCCGTCCCCCTCTTGCTCACTAAACTGCAACATATCGGCATTAGAGGCTTGTCCCTTGGTATTTTCAAGAGTTACTTGACACACCGTTCTCAGGCTGTTAATGTAGGTAACTTCACCAGTAATGAAGAGGTCCTTAGTTATGGAGTCCCACAGGGTAGTGTACTTGGACCTACCCTCTTTCTAATTTATATTAATGACCTCTGTAAATTATGTATAAAAAACTCCAAAATGATAATGTACGCAGATGACGCGGTAATACTTGTTTATGGTAATGATTGGGTTGAAACTCGTTCCTATGCGGAATCTGCCCTACAGGTTGTTATGAATTGGCTAACTAGTAATCTCCTTACCTTGAACCTGGATAAAACTAAGTTTATCACGTTTGCACCAAGAACAGCATCCCAACCGGCTTCACCCTTCAGCCTAACTGCACACAAGTGCTGTACGTTAACTAATACTTCCTGCAGCTGTAATGTAATTATGCGAGCTAACAGCATAAAATATCTTGGTGTTATTATCGACAGTACTATGTCGTGGAATGAACAAATCGGGTCACTGGTGACACGGGTCAGGAAATTAATATTTGTATTAAAAAATTTGAGATCTTCTGCAGACTTTCATACTCTGAAAATGGTTTACTCTGCCTTGGCGCACTCTGTCATTACCTACTGTATTGCGGCTTGGGGTGGTGCTGGTAAGTGTTTACTGCTTAGACTGGAACGGGCACAGAGGGCAGTTCTTAAAGTTATGGCACACAAACCTATTCGTTTCCCTACCATCGAACTCTATGCTCTCTGTAAAGTGCCTACAGTGAGGCACGCATTTTTCCTAAGCACTATATTACGCAAGCACTCAAAACTTACTTTTGACCCTAATCTCAGTTCAAAAAAACGAAGGGCGGACAGATCAGTGTGCCAGACTGAGCCGGCCAATGTTGTGATGGTGAAACGGCAGTATCACTTCTTTGGCTCTGTTTTGTACAACAGAGTAAATAAGATTTTAAATATCTTTCCACTTACCTCACGAGAGTGTAGAGCGCTCACGGACAAAGCCTGACGTATGAAGAGTTGGAAAATTTGGTGACACATACCTACCTTTGACTACTACCTAAGTATACAATGCAATACAATACAATACAGACACATACAGATACACTCTGCATACTTACATACATACATACATATACACACATATCTCATTAGAGAGCTGGAACATTTAAACCTAATTTACTTCGAATGTTTAACAAATGTCAATAATTTATTAATATAATGTTTAAAAAATAGTAATTAAATGTAATCAATAATACTTTAGTTTAGTAAAAAAGCAAGTTTAAAAACTAAAACCCGACTTCTGAAAAATCACGCTCTAAAAAGTATGAAACAAGAAAATATTTCGGACAGAAATCAAGACATAGGTACAAAAATGGTCAAAGTAAAGCCGTAGTCGCATGCCATTATAATTTTGTAGCCGACAGGCATGCGACTACGGCTTTACTTTGACCATTTTTGTACCTATGTCTTGATTTCTGTCCGAAATATTTTCTTGTTTCATACTTTTTAGAGCGTGATTTTTCAGAAGTCGGGTTTTAGTTTTTAAACTTGCTTTTTATTTCATTTGTTTTGGGGTTATAATTTCGTATTATGTCTTTCATTGACTTGAATGTGCCCTGACAGCTGAGAGTATGTCATGCTCACTCAGATGTCTCGCTGATGGTGGCGTGTGTGTTGGATCATTTAGCTCCCTTCAAAATGGTTGAGCTGAATGGTGCTACTACATGCGTCATGTTCGTGAACGGGCGCCGTCAGTTGGGACTGGTCATCTCTTAGCTGCCGTTACTTATTTTAATTTACTTTAATCTTTGAATTGTTTTTATCTTTTTATTACGGACGCTTTTAACGTGCGCATCATTGTACATTGTTCTCACATGTATAATTTAAACATGAATGATGTAACCACTATTTTGTAACAATTATTTATTTAAAAGAGTGTCCGTGGAGTTTCTAGCCCGATTTTCTCCATAGGTACCTAATACGCTTTGGAATGGGCTTCTAGCCTACTACTAGCTTCATATTTCTGACTGACTGACTCCTTGACAATTCAAAAGTGCCTGTATATGGTTTAATTGAAATAAATGCAGTGAGTTTGAGTTTTGAGTTGGAGTAATAAAGTATTTGCAGACCCGCTTAATTATTTTTTTGTATAGGTTTAATTGTATAATAGGTATTAATTTTACAGTTGCGCCGTACGTAGCACAGTCTCACTTTTGCATGTTTTTAACAATTTAAACATATTTATTTACTTTGAAAATATGATATATATATATATTTGTAATGTGCTCGTCAAGCCCTTTCATTTGATACCAAACATGGTATGATTAAAAAAAAATTTTTTTTTTCGTTCGTCACTTTATGTCCTCTAGAGGGCGCCATATTGAATTTAATGTAACGTCTTCTAGCCTATAACCAGCGGACGATCAAAACGCTTCCAACGATACCTCATTTGTCAAATTATGATCAGTGGTTTAGAAGTTATGAGGTTACAGATGAACATACATACATACATACATACATACATACATACATACATACATACATACATACATACATACATACATACATACATACCGGTCAAAATCATAACCCTCCTTTTTGCTTCGCCGAAGTCGGGTAAAAATAGTTATATACCTACATTTACCTTAGGTTCTTTTATAACAATTTTTTATTTTATTGCTTTTATATTATAAATGTTGGAACGCCGACGTCTCCGTCTCGGAGGTGGGCGCTAATGGTTGCAACATAGTTTTTAAAAATAATGTAGCTGTTAACAAACACCAAAATTTGTGAAAATGTTTTTGTTCCAATAAATATTTGAATTTCCAAAATAAGGGCCTATGACGAATTTATTTATCTCTGGATATTCCAACTTTGGGCAAAACGGCTCTAATCTGTGCCACATGGCTCTACAACTCTACAACACATTACTTAATAACATACATTCAAACAATCTGCCACCAAAACGTACATAATAATAGCCGCTAGGTGCCACAACAAAGTGATAATTACGTCATATCATTTCGAAGCGAGCAAAATTGTTGGACATAATTGTTGGCGCCCAAATGGGCCCTGGTATTTGTATGGAGTCGCCATTTTCCCTACTCCCCGGTCCCCGGTACACGTGTACTAATAACCCGTGACATTCCACTTATTATTACCCTACATTGTTACGGGAATATGTGCATGCAATGCCGGGATTTTGTGTCCATTTTACTCTAATATAATTGGCTATTTGTTGGGTAGAAATTTTCGTGCTATTCATTTTTGCCAGCAGGGTAGAAATAATATGGTGTCTGTTTAGAATTACAGTGATCACGATTAATTTTTACGCAATGGCTACAACACGAAATGCTCAAAAGCCAAGAATTTATGTTTTTGTAGAGATAAACGAAGCCTAAAAGAATACAAAGGAGAAACTCATAGTCCTGGTCAACACGGATAAAGCTGCAAGCACATCCGTTTTCTAAATAAAGATAACTTCACATCACACATTGACATCACTTTGTATATCCCCAAATACAAATACTTAGCAAGCACCTCTTTCTAATCAAACATTTTAATCGAATCATTTTTATTAATGTCGAAAAATAATTTCTCTGCCACAATTAACGACTATTATTTATCTCACCACATAAAAAGTTCCATAGATTAATTTACCGATTAATGGAAGCCGAACATCTGTTTCTAATGGAACTATCAAAAATATTTGATAGCAATCAGTGGGGCGTTTGTATTGAGAGTCATCGATGTTATTTTTTATTTTATTTTGATAGGCATATAAATATTAAATAAATCGGTCAAGTGCGAGTCGGACTCGCACACGAAGGGTTCCATACCATGTCGTACAAGATTTAACACTATGCATTTTTGTAATACTTTCGTAAAGGTAACAACAGAGGCGCTATAAAAAAACATAAAGATTTGTAAAGAAATTGTCTAATTTTAATGAAAAAATTTTGTTGTGTTAAATTATAGGTGTAGAAGTCTATTTCATTTATTTTAGTAACATGCATTAACTTAATTCAAAGTTATTTATTTGCTACTAACATAGTATTAGTAGGTATAATATATGTGTTGTAACAGTAACTGGGTTGTGGAGGTCAGATAGGCAGTCGCTCCATGTAAAATACTGGTATTCAGCTGCAACCGGTAAGACTGGAAGCCGACCCCAAGATAGTTGGGAAAAAGGCTAGGAAGATTGATTGATTGAAATAGGTATATGTGGTAGGTAAGCAGGTAGATATGTAGGGTAGGTAGGTTAGGTTAGGTAGCAGTTAGGGTAGGCAGGTAGGGTAGGTAATTAGGTAGAAATATGTAATTAGGAAAGGTAGGTGCGCCGTAGATAAGTACTTAGTGCTAACCGTGCGAAGCCTGGCCGGGTAAAGCTAGTTACTTATAAATAAAAGGATTTCTCTTGCTACATCAGACTATATTGTACAAAATAAGTAGAATGCAAGTAGTACGCCAAATTTTAATTACAACATTCCGTCAATACAGGTATTACGTTATTTTTGATAGTCATAATTCAAAAGTCATTTATTCAAACTAGGCTAATTACATAAGACAGTCCCCCAAAAACGCCCGCCCTTCACCACTTCCTAGTGCTTTTGCTGGAAAGAAGAAGTGGCGCAACAAACTCGCTAGCAGCGCAGCTGTCTGTTCAGTTACGAAAAAAAACTTGATTCTATACAATAGTATGCAAATATTTTACATTACTCAACACAAAACATTAAATAAAATATATTTGCCATAATGACAGCTAGCACACAAGATAGTTAATTGACTCAGGCGTGACCTTGCGGAAATCCATCATAAAACACAATAGACGATGTATATCTAGTAACTTAATCCGCTTAACCGTTCTTAAAGAGTTAGAGAGCTAGCACAAGCCAATGTACCAACAAAAAAAAATATCGAAATCTAAACTCAAGCGAAAATAAAAATTGTTTTTACACATCCCATCGGACTATGAGAGTGAGGGAAGAGAGAGTGCACTCGTGTCTGCGCATACACTTGTGCACTATAATATCTCCCACGCCGAAGGCTAGTCTCCGATTGGCCGCCGTGGCTGAATATTTTTACACAAATAAGTTTTCTCAATATGAAATTGTATCCACAACGGTTTAAGGTAACTGAATAGTACCCTGTATGTACCACCATTCATTTCAATGTTACTGAATATTATTGTCTATTGGAGTGTAGTTTTAACATGAGGTACGAGTACACACATCAACACGGCAACACCGTCTAGGGATACTTTGAAAAAAGTCGGCCAAAAAATACTGGCCGGTTTTAAAATCTTTTGAAGAGAGCTTATTTTGCAGACCTTTTTGGATGATCGAAATTTAAATGATCGAAATAGTCTAAGCTGCCATGATAGTAGGTACTTACTAATTCCATGTCATTACTCCGACTAGTAAATAGTTATCTGTGGAATTTATATCGCATAATATTAGCATGAAATACAAAATATTATTTTTAAGTTGCAGTAAATCGCCCATATTATATAAAATACGTTATTAATCGGCGTTTTTAGTATTTGTTGATTATAAACAGTATACGGTACATGATACACACAAGTTTCAAATTCCTAATTTGTTTAGTTGTTGAGATAGAGCTCGTACAAAAATGGTCTAAAACAGACAACTTCTACGGCCCCCTAATTCATCATTTTTGAAGATAAAAACAAATAAAAATTATATTTATTTTCTACTTGATGAGCTCTAGACAATGATACCCCACATGCCAGGGACAGATTTTTTTTTTTTCAAAATTTAATTTTATTGTATGGCGACCCCCCTTTATTTTTTAATTTTATTATTTGTTGCTCTTGCGGCAATAGAAATGCACAATCTGTGAAATTTTCAACTGCCTACCTATTACGGTTCATGAGATAGAGCTCGCTGACAGACAGACGGACAGCGGAGGCTTATGAATAGGGTTCCGTTTGTCACCCTTCGGGTACGGAACCCTAAAAACAATATAACAATATAGAATACGACACATACGGGTAAAAATAGTCTAATCCATTCATAGATACTTTGCTCTTCAAATTAATGTCGTCATGTTACAATACACCTTAAAGAGACAACATAATTAAGTACTATTCATTCATACTAACTTTCACGATACTTAACGTAGCCAACAGCAGCCCCGGATCTAGGGGGGGGGGGAGCAAACCGGGGCACGTGCCCCGGGCGGCACCAAAGGGGGCGCCAAATTCAAACATGGCAGACAAGTACACCTCCCAGCGCACCGCAACTTTGCAACAAATGAGACGATCAATTATAATCTTTCTCTGCGGGTGATGCACTGAGGAAATCAATGATTTGCGTAGGTTTAGGTCGTCAAACGGTCTGAGCGGGCGGGATTAATATGTTTATATGCCTAAATTATCGAGCTCGCTTCAATCGCTCTTGCAGCCTAGTAACTCCTAAAGCAAAAATCCAACTTATATCAGGCAGAGTGCTAAAATTTTCGCGCGTGCTTTAACTCGCTCTTGCATTTAAATCGAAAATTGGACCACAGATCAGGCCTAATAAAAATTAATGTCCGACGCGTACTAGTATATTTTCAAAAACAGGCTCATTTAAAAAAAAAAGTATTCGGGGGGGGCGGCAGGCGGCAGGTTTTGACCCGCCTCGAAAAAGTTCTAGATCCGGGGCTGGCCAACAGATTATACTTTTAAAAAAATGCTGGTGCCTCCCATTTTCCCATTTAATCCATCCTTTTTGGAGGTCCTCAAATCTGCGTATAACAATTACTTTAATTGTGTTATTACCACTTTTTAGAAACTTTTAGGAATAGGAACTTTCATGTAATAAAGTAGATAGGTGTAGATGTGATTGAAAAATAAAGCCAATGCCAAAGAGATTCACTACAACTTATCTACAAAGATTGTGACCGGCTATGCATTTTCCATTTCCTGCACCGTAAGTCTTGATCAAATAGCCTTTATATAAATATTCTAAAAGCTATCAAAGATAAAACGACATGTCAAAAGCAACAAATGGACCTTCGAGATCGGATGTTGTACCTTCTTATAATAAAGTTGAGAACGTTGAAAAACTGTCCCTCTATAAATCTGTTGAGGAGAGTACCGGGCTACCGGCCAGAGAAGCTATTAGCCACAAATCCCTTGTGACTCGCGATTAGGGTAAACATGAAATTATTTTATTGGGAATATTCCTGTTTTAGACAAAATATATTGGAATACAGGAGCTTGTGGCTAAGTAATAACAGCCGCATGGGTCGATCCATCAGGTTAAGCTGACCTTAATTTCGTACGGGTTGAATACCTACCAATCTTCAGACATTGCGGTATTGGCGTCGAGAAGACTTGACATAGTTTACCAAATGCTGACCAACCCAACTGAATTCGTCTGTTGGTTTCTTTTGCACGTTGTGACTGCTGTGTGAACTGAGTGTGTGTGCTGCTGCTGTGAGCTGGATTACTGAGCTTGCCCTAGATAGATCGGCACTCTCCTTCACAATTTCAATTACCATAATGTCCACGGATATCCATATTGTCCAGCTCGTGGCTAAGTAATAACAAGCCGCACGGGTCGATACATCAGGTTAAGCTACGCTTGCCAGTGTTGGTCCTTGGATGGGTGACCATCATACCGAGACTCCGCCGTGACTCGGAAAGCACGTTAAACCTGCTGTCAGCTGTCATTCGCAGATCTTTGACAGTCGTTACGGGTCGTCATTAGCCCGAAAGTCTGACAACCAGTCTTACCAATGGGTATCGTATTACCCAGTTAATGAGTTGTAGATAGAGGTCAGATAGGCACTCGCTCCATGTTTAATACTGGTATTCAGCTGCAGCCGGTTAGACTTGAAGCCGACCACAATATAGTTGGGAAAAGGCTAGGCAGATTGGTCAGAATGTTACAGAGACAGATATTTAGTATTATGTTAGACGAGTAAGCAAACAAAAATAAAATTTTAAAATGAGCCTTCATAAACTTAAAGTTTCGGTCACATAGACCCTTGATGTTAACGATGCCTTTCAAGACTAATTTATTTTTAAATTGTCATTCTCCTTAAAAAGTTAAATCTTTCTCAAAATTCCTTGCGAAATTATTTAGACTACATCATAGTCACCGTACAAAATAGTGGTCAGATAAAAGTAAGATTGTGTACACTGGCCGGAAGTCGCCGGGTTGTCGGCGCCCTTCGATGTGTACCTTGCTTTATGCACACACTTGCACGCTTCCCACTGCTGAACAGCCTTCCATTTGCAACAGACTCGGATTTAGACAAAGTTTTAATATTCAGGTAAATAACCAAAGTCGTTTATTTCATTCAGATTTTCATACTGTTATGACTCAGTTTGACTAAACTAGAAAAATGACGGATGTTGCAATTTAGAAGAAGCTGATGAGTTTTGATAACATTTAACTATCTGCTATCCAATCAGAAACTATAGAACAATCGACGAACTAAACGTTTGTCGATTTTATCAACACATTCATTTCTTCATGTGTTATTAACTGTTATGGCGATTACACAAACCATAAAACACATAACAATACTGCCATACTATAGTATGACTTCTGTTTTCCCTTAGAATATTTTGGTAGTTTACTTTAGTCATGTAGTCATTCAGAAGGTTTCGATGAAAGAAAATAGATGCAACTGGAAATATTTATTTTGAAAATGGATAAATCAGACCAGCAGTTGCCTAGCTTTTTGGAAGAACTTCGCTGGTAGAATATTTATTCTTCCTTTTGGTTACCCACGAAAGTAGGAAAAAAAACAACAACTAAATGATCATCATTATACGTGAATTAAAAGTAGAATTAACTTTTCCATGTCCCTACTCCCTTCCTGTACAAACCCCATTGTTTCCGACATGAATGCAATATGATATGATTACTCCTTATTGTCTCTGCTAGTGACATTTACCCTGCACTCCAATACTATAGCCACCATTACAGTCTGGCGGCATTGATTCAAGGAATTTCTAAATTGCCTGCTATTTGTGGCAGACCTACTTCTTCAAATGTCTTACTGCATGTAAATGTCAAGTTATCGGAAAATACCTTCGTGATTGGTTCTGTTCAGTAGGGTAATAGGGTTCTGAGTTTTTCACAATCTATTGGCTCGGGGATATGGTTTTCTTTTGTCTTTGTCGTTACGAGTATACTTTCCTGAGCAGCTTGGTCCCCTAGTCTTCCAATGACTGTCTTGATTAAATTGCTTATAGCGCTAAAATCAGGGATCACCAGTTTCATTGGGGGTTTGTTTAACAAAATAATATGACTGTCGCAATCCGTTTGGTAACTGAAAATTATCAAAAAATTAAAATAAAAAAGAATTCAAATAAAACAAAATGAACCCTGAAAGTAATAAACAAATACCATGTAATGAACAAAAATAACAAAGATAGATACCTAATTCATAAGTATTTAATGTGAAAAAAATGGCATAATTTACTTTGAACTATTCTATCTGAAGTCTGGAGTTGTTTTTGTTTACATAAGGTTGGCACAAAATAGGTCCGGATTCGGACCGCGTACCTCCATTTGACTCCTACCTACATACAACATAAACTGTATAGTTTTTTTTTACGACGATATAATATCTGAAATGTCGTTGGATAAATCCAATTAAACCGTTTGATTAGTTACTTGATGCCTCTGAACCCCATTCTCTATTGATTTGTTGTTTGATTGACCCCACAAGCAGATGTACAGTACATAATTGCATGAAATCGTTAAAAAACGTATCCATAAAGTTCGTTGATCACCATAGTAACTAGGCAAGGTGACAGTATTCACACAGTCCCAGAAACAGCAAGCTGCACTGTGCCCTCCGGCCCATTACTGAGAAAATACAAACCAAACATTTTTACACTGGCTTAACGACTCTATGGTCTTAAAAATAGGGTTGTTTATCTATTTTTTGGATAGTAAAAAGTATGTTGTGCATACAGGGTGTTGTGACGTAAGCAGGTTGAGTAAAGTTCCGTCGGCGTTCGGTTACATGTGGTTAGTGGTTGCTGGTTAGTTTGTATGCATGATTGCTTCCTGAAGGCTGTCGGACTGTGATGGTTAGACTTTTTTGTTTGGTCGTTTGGTGATCTGTTTTTATTGGGTTAGTTAAAAGAGGCATTTTTATATTGTTTACGAAAACAACCGTAGTACTGTAGGGAAACCCTTTATTTGGTATCCGCTTGACTGTCACTAATGAGACACAATAAAATTTTAATTGTTATCGAGCTGCATCAGTCTTTCGGACAGTTCATCATGTATAGAAAACTTCCATAAATAAAATGATGGAAATGATTATAACAAAATATATCCTATCGATAATTAGCTGTCATTAGATCCTCAGTTAAAAATTATCACTGTGTTTTTAAAACTTTAACGTTATAAGTCCACTGACACAGTTAGGTTAGGTTAGGTCAGTCACTTTTCCCTTCAGTAGACTTTTAGTTATAGGGTAAATGTTAAATCTTATATTTATGTCATTGTAAAGTTTAGAGCTGGTATGGTTGAAATGGCTTCTAACCAACGCTAACCTGCAGCGCTCAGTAATACAAACTCTGTCGGCACGACGCTTCTTTGTTGCGGGCTGAGGGTCGTAAGGCAGAAGCAGGTGTTTCTTAAAAACTGTTTGAAGGATGAACAACTGTCTCACTGTGAGGACCTCACAAAGTTTTTTTGCCAGTACTTTTAACACTGCTCTCTGAGCCCTTTCTAGCCGCAACATGGTTGTCTTGTGGGTTCACCCCCAAGTAGTTATACAGTAACTGAGAACTGATTGAGCGAGGGCAAAGTAAACCATTTTTAGGGATTGGAAATCAGCAGCCACTCGAAGCCTTTTAAACAAATAAATCAATCTCCTAACTCGAACCAGAACAGAGTTATCCTGATTTTTCCACGACATGAGACTGTCCAATATAACCCCAAGATATTTGATGCTGTCAGACCGTTCTATTTGGACACATTTACAGGTGTTGGCCACATGGCCACTGTACACTCATGGGCCCTGATCTTAAACGACAGTGGTGGTTGACTTATAATACTCGGAGTAAAAGAGATGAACTTGGTCTTAGAGATATTGAGCGTGAGCAGATTCGAATCTAACCACATCATAACCATTTTCAGAGCCGATTCTGCCCTCTCACGAGTCTCAGACCAGTCCGTGCTATGAGTTATTAGAGCTGTGTCATCCGCATATGCAATAATTTTTGTGTTCGGGAAAGATAACTGACAGAGCTCATTGACATATATGAGGAAAAGGGTTGGTCCTAGGACACTGCCCTGAGGAACCCCAAAAGTCAAATTTTCCTCATTACTGATGAATGACCTTACTTTTACTACCTGTTTACGCCCCGAGGTGTAGCAACGAAAGATTTCGAGGGCTATGCCACGAATACCAATCTGTTCCATCTTTTCAATCAATCTAGAGACAGAAACGGTGTCGAAAGCCTTCGAGAGATCCAGGAAAGCACCAAGAGGCTTCTGCTTATTATTGAGGTGTTCGACGATAGTATTAGTGAGATCAAGAGTAGCGTCTTCTGTTGATTTTCCCGCTCTGAAAACATATTGATTTCCGGCCAAAATGTTGAATTTAGCAAGGAATTTCACAAGCCTCGCGTTGATAACTTTCTCAAAGATTTTCGAGATGGCCGTAAGGACGGATATAGGCCTGTAATTTGTAACAACCCTGTCTCCTCCCTTGTGGATAGGGTGGACTATGGCAGTTTTGAATACATCTGGAAAAATACCAGAGGATAGAGAGAAATTAAAAATGTGGACAAGGAGAGGGATAATTGTATCTTTCGTAGCCTTGATAACTGTGGAAGGGATTCCATCACAGCCATTCCATCACAGAGTTCATTACCTCGACAGACTATGCAATATCATGAATAATATTCTCGTTTTCTTCAAGGCTATATAAATAAATAAATAAGATGAGTACTTACCCCAAATCATCAAATATGAAATGATACCTGAACGCAATAGGGCAGGGGTGCCGCACTCGAGGCTCGGGGCAAGCATTATAGTGTTACGTTACATTATTAGTTGCACGCTGCACTACGCCTGCAGCGATCGCTCGCCAGCACATGATATTCTACACCTCTGGAAATTGAAATATGTTGTGTTATTATAGGGAAAATATTTAATCAAAACTGTTATTTGGGGTAGTTTCTATCGAGTATCTGTTGCAATTTTTTTACGTTACTGTTTCGTAAAATAACAAGCAACCTATTAGATGTAAGTGTGACTGCTGCTTAAGGACAAGTCACTGTGCAATGCCAGAGACATCGAAGGTGTGTTGCCATCCTAGATACAAAGCTGAAATGTCTCATTTGCCTGTAGGCAAATTGTATAACCTCATTGCCTGTAGGGGTACCTGTACACTGGGCTGTAATGCAATACGAGTTAAACCGTAATACCACGGTTCCACGGCCCGTTTTCTCACAGGCCAGATCTTGCCCGGCCAGCACGCGTAGCATGAACACTGTAGAAACAGGTTTTGTCGACGGGAGAATAGACAAAATGACAGATTGTCATTGTTTATCCGTCATTTTATCTATTCTTCCGTCGCCAAAACCTGTTTCTACGGTGTTCATGCTACGCGTGCAGGTCGACAGGCCGTGAGAACCGTCGATCCGATGAGGCCTGTGGTGGGAATGCTCGGACCGAGCCGCGACAGGCCTCGACAAGCGTGGCCGCGTGCATGGCCGCGCGCCAGGCCACGACAGGCCTCGGCTCGACATGCCGTGGAACCGTGGCTTAACAGTGAAACGCTGCTGCCTTCTTGGCTTGTAGTAAAAAATATAGTGATCGTACTCACATAGAATTATATATTTACCTACTAGCTGGCATCCGCAATACGGATCAAATTGCCAAGAAAACACCCCTAAAAATTAGACGAAAACAATCTTCAAAAGTTCACAACAATCACTTAAAACATGAATATTTTATAATAAAGCGCACGAAAGATTTCTTAGTAACTGATTGTTATTTAGCCCTCGAAGCACAGTTTATTAAATGGTAAAGATAATTAAATTAAGCGGGCGTCTTTGACGCCGGCCCCGCTAATATTTTTATTAAGGGTTCCATACTACTGAATAGGAAACGGTAGGGAGGGTCTTTTTGAGCTAGTAAAAGAGTTGTCGATGTTATATTTAATAATCATCTTCTTTCTTCTTTTCGAGTTGTTAGTGACTAACCTGGTGTCAGAGTTTTAAAGCCGCCAATGGGCCTCTGACTTGGCTTCACCACCTTGGCTGTACCATATTCTGACAAATAAATGATTATGATTATGATTCACATGCAGTCGAGAAATAAAATATCTTTCAGGCATGCCGGTTTCCTCACAATGATTTCCAATGTCGCGAATTTTTTTTTGTTTTTTTTTGGTGTGTTTTTTGTTTTGATGTTTTTTTTGGTGTTTTGATTTAATAATTAGATATGGTATTTTGTATCCTGCATCGAAGTATTTGGTTTTATTTGATATCACATGAAAACGCAAAAGGGGTTTGAAGATTTTGGCCCTAAAATCAGCCACCATTTTGATTTTTTTTTTCGTAGCGAGGTCCACAATAAATATCATATAATTGGATAGGGGACACTTATACAAACATAAAATTTCATGTACAATACCATCATAAAGCGTCACGTTTCTGAGATATTGGCTGACCTGACGCTTTAGGCTATTATGTCATAAGACATTTTTTGTTTGTATAAGTGTCCTCTATCTAAATAAATAACTTTCGACTTTCTCCGCGATTCTGAAAAAAAATCAAAATGGCGGCATCATGTTAGGTTAGGTTACCAGGCCACCCTCCATACAAAAATCTTCTAGTTCTTCTGAATGTCACAAAACATTATGCACAAACTCTTTTTATTATTATATTTCGAAAATAGGCGGCAAGCAAATAGTATTCATTACTCTTATTTAAAAAAAAATGCTGGCTGAATTGGCTGAAAACAATCATGAAACGCCATTTTACGCAGAAAACAAAAACAATAAAAAATAAAACTTTAATGGAATCTTATGATTATTTTGACCTCTACTGGCCAGTCATCAACTAATATAATTTACCACAAAGGTTGCATACTAAAACTTAAATAAACTTATAAATTATTAAAACTTAAAATAGGTTTTAGGATTACCTGTATAATTAATGCAAACAAACTCAATTCAACTTTTATCCATTTCTTCTCAATTTGCTTTAGATTAATTAAATAAACTGTAAAGTAAAAAAAAACTTTTTCACAAAAAAAAACAACCGACTTCCACTATAAAGTGAAAAATAACTAAAATTTCGGTTGTTTTTTTTGTGAAAAAGTTTTTTTTCTCGCTTTTTAGTGGGTCGGTTTGTAATTTATCTAAGTTACAATAGCCTAATGTCAACTGCTCATCACCTTTTACAAAATATTGCTTTTCCCGATGCAGGGACGTGTATTGTTGAGGAGTTCTTGTGGTACTTCGCCATCAGCTCCTCTTCACCCTTTGCATTGTGACGGGCATAAATTGCTTAGCAACCATATTAAAGTAATCGAATCGCAACTTCGCAACCCGTGAAATTCGTATTATTGAGTAGTTCCGGTAGCCATCTGTGGGCTTCCTCATCAGCTCCACTTCACTAAATGGTGCTTTTCGAGAGCAAATTCAAGAGTTACTATAAAGAATACCTAAATCGCTATAGGTGTGCCTATAATATTTCAAGAGTTCCCTCGACTTCTCCAGGATTCCATCATCCAATCCTGACTTGATAAAAATGGGACCAACTAGAAAGTATACCCTTTCAAACAAAAAAAGAATTTTCGAAATCGGTCCAGCCGTCTTCGAGTAATCGGGGAACATACATAAAAAAAAAAAAAAAAAAGATTCCGACGAACTGAGAACCTCCTCCTTTTTTTGAAGTCGGTTAATAATAAAAGATAATAGGAAAGTAACAAATCATTTTTGCTGTCGAAAATAGGCGGCAAGCAAAAAGTATTTATTATACTCACTCTTATAAAAAAATGCTGACTGAATTAGCTGAAAAAAATAAAAGAGATGCCACTCCAAGAAAAAAAATACAATAAAAACAAAACTTTAATGGCTTCTCATCATTATTTTGACTTCTTCTAGCTAGTCACTAATAATAAATACCACAAAGGTTGCATAAGTACAGTTTTATTAATAAAATAAAAAAAACAAAAATAAAGTGGTTTCGGGTTTTGACTAAATATATAAACAAAAGCAATTCAACTTTTCTCCATCTTATCCCTGTAGTACCTTGCATAAATTTTATCGACTTCGATAACTTCCCATCCCGCCGCATTTTTCCCCGGCGAGGTGATAATGTCGGAGTTTGAAGTCGGCCGTAATTACAGACACGAGCCTCCTACGGCCGGAGCAGGGCACGGCTCATAATCGAGCCAATTATACGGAACTAATAAACAAGACACAATTAACTCAAGCACTTTTTATCATTTAATACAACGTTTTTTTTTTAAGCTTCAAAGGTAACGTTTTTTCGCAAAGTACTGAAAAACAATATTATTATAATACCGGCGTATTATTGCTTCATTGAAGGGCAAAGGCCTCTTTTCATACAGAGACGGCATGAGCATTAATCACCACAGTTGCTCAAAAAAAAAAATGCTCTATGTTTTTATTAAAAAACCATTAACAGTACCTAAAATTGCAACAAAAAGCGGTATTTCAGAGTATTAGTAATAATTAATCTAGTGTTAGTACGCATGAGTAACTAGTAAACGCAGTTTACGTACAACCTCACACGAAAGGTAATGCAAGTGTTAATAATGTAACAAGGGCCCAGGTTTTCTAAATGATGGCACTCACGCCATCTCTCATTACTTCCATAAAGTAAATACTAATTCCATGGTTCATAGTAAGTTTAATATTGGAACGTACTATGCGTGCCAACTAAGAATGGGATCGCGCTTGTTGCCAACTTCACACGATAGCAGTACTTTCCTGACCGTTCCTGACAGATAAAGTACTGCAAAACTGTCAAAATGGCAACAAAATGGCGTCTTGACAGTCCCATTCTTAGTTGGCTCGCAAAGTAATGAATATTAGTTTGCAACAGTGGCTCCACCCCGAAGAACGGTGAAAATTTGAAACAAATGATTTTTTCCCGCGTTTGGTAGAAATGCATTTTTTTGTTGTTGTGTTATTTGTAAGTGAACATAAATAAGAAGTAATAATATTGTGAAGTTCCAAAATTTGCAATAAACATTCTTACATAAATCCAAGTAGTTCTAAGCACATAATAATGTTTGTTCGAGAAATTGCATAGAAGTCACGACACCGCGTAATAGAGGGCCGCGACTCGGTGAGTTTCTGCACGAATGACTTCGCTCATATTCTTCGCCACTCCACCGTAATAATTTATGTTATTAGCTTTTAAATTACAAGCTTATTGGGTTACATAACATTATGGAAATGTGCTAATCGGTGGAATTAAATACTTGTGTCAAGTTTATAGTTTGTGATTGTTTGGGATTGTCGTCGTTGTCGTTGACGTAACCAGCGAAAAGCATCATTTGACATTGACTAGATTGCTAGTATTTATTGACGTGGTGCTACGCGAAGCCGAATAACATCTTACAAGTTCGTAACAGTGTTACGCGCTACCAAAATACGAAGATAATCGTGAAAATTTGTTCGATGTACTTCAAAAAATTTATTACCCATTAAATTAGTTAGGTACCAAAAATTCTAAGTTTAGTAGGATTTTGAAAAACTATCAAATACCTACTTTTACAGTATGAAATTAATGTAAGAAGGTAGGTTTCATTCGTAAAAGATTAAAGCCTTACAAATTGTTACAAGAGACAGGCGTGGAACTAAATGAAACAGTACTAAGTATCAAAAAGAAAATGAAAAATTCAAATTCTCAAATATGTTCCAAAATCCTGATTATACGGTTTGCATAAAATTAATTTGTGCCTAAAACGTAGACTAGTATAGGGCGGACTTGTAACCCGACGGGGCGGCGCGATTTCTTCCTGGAACCAAACACTCCACTCACTCCAGTCAAATTGGAAGCTAAATGCTGAATAAAGTTATTTGCTATAAATGCCTCCGGGCACAAATTTCAATTATTGTCACATCCGAATAGTTTCGTAGGGGCCCGCCGTGTATTTGGTACATTCGTACACAAAACAGTTTTACGAATTAAAAACAGAAGGAAAAGTGCAGTAAGTTACATCTATTTTGGTAGACAGGAGACTTTCCTACATTTGAAAGTTTTGGAGGCTTTGCGGACGCTTTGTCATAAAGCATTAGCTCTACACAAGCTTAGGCGGATCTGTCTGCATGTTAATTCCGAAATAAACACATTGTTGCAGTCAGTTAGTACCTACCTAATTTCAATTATCAGCAACAGAAAGAAATATTTATTTGCGGTTCATTTGATGATATACATCATTAGAGACAGCCAACAGCAACCAACGTCATTTTCTGAGTCATATTATTATGATTTTTTCCAAGGAAGATAAATACGTCCTAGGCAGTTATTTCTTCAATAAATACAAAACAAACACTTGTCAAACCGCTTGTACCGCACAGTGGGCGTATTCATCTCATAAAGGGGTCAAAATATTTTATTAGCCTTGCGATTTTAACGTCGTCGCGGGGGCGCCAACTCGATTAGAGGCCCGAGGCGCTGGAGGCGCGTGCAACAAATCGACACTCCGACAAATCGTCACTACCCTTTTATACAAACTAATTCTATTTCTCGACTCCCGAAATCATCAAGCTCCTTAATACAGCGTCATAAGGTTCAGATTAAAATGGTAAATCTTTTCCCAGTGACGAATGAAACGCCTTTTTCAATTTGTCCCACAGTGGTCAAGGATGAATGTAGCGCAGATTGGGCGCGTCATATGCATGTTCAATTTATGATGAATAACTTTTTACTTGAATACTAGTGGGGAAAAGGTTCTGAGAGGCTGAGCTTAATACTGACTCAAATTTTCTCATTTGTTAATTTCCCATGAAAGTGAAGTAATTTACATCTATACTTCTATACTTAATATTATAAAGAAGTATTTAGTTGTTTGTTTGTTTATAAATTTGTAGTAGGGTGTAATCGGGGGACAGTGGTAGCCCAGTGGTAATGGCCCCCGACTTACGAGTTGTAGGTCGTGGGTTCGAACCCAGGCAGGTGCTCTACTTTGTGTAAATTATTTCATCACCACTGCTCTCAAAACGGTGAAGGAAAACATCGTGAGGAAACCGGCATGTCTTAGAACCAAAAAATTCGAAGACATGTGACATCTACCAACCCGCACTGGGCCCGCGTGGTAGATTACGGCCCACTCCCTCTCACAAAGAGGAGGCCTATGTCCCAGCATGTAGGCTGATGATGATGAGCAGGGTGTAATCTCCAGAACTACCAGTCGGATTTAAAAAATTCTTTTTGAATTGGATAGCCCAATTCTTGAGGAAGATTATAGGCTCGCGGACGAAGTCGAGGGCAGAAACTAGTGAAAAATAGATTTAAAGAACAATCTGAAATGATAACTAATGTTAAGGCTTACACATTATGTTAGGTAACTATTACTGAAAGTTGATCACCCATATCGTGTATTGAATATCCTACAAATTTATATACTTATAGACTGTCGTTAACAATCTGTTAGGTAATAAGTTCAGTCTGGTGTACAAAAACGAGTCTTAAATTATTCATGAAATTCTCCCCTAAGGAGGTTCCCTGACGTATAACATAATAACTTACTACATTGTGCGATGTGTAAGCGACAAAATCTATTTATTTAGGTACTTATGTGTTAAAAATGCAAGATTGAAGTTGTAAAACGGATCATTTAGTTGCATAAACCTGATAAGCCTTCAGCTGTCATTAATAAGACACAATAGAATTTTAATTGTTATGCCCACCTGATGTCCACTGACTGTAACGGTGAAGCGGTCGAAAGTTTTCCACTTTCGATTATGTAACTAAATGATCCGTTTAAATACTTAAATTTTGCATTTAAGGGTTTATTTATAAACGCTACTTAAAGTTAAGAAAACATATGGTTATAACTATTATAATAATAAATTCTTTTTATTGGCATAAAAAATATGTACAAACAAAGTGAAGCCCTGACTCCTGCGCTAGGTAAAACAGCTGTCTTACAGGGGCCAATGTCTTCTTTTCGGTTAGACCGACGAAAACAACATATTAGGTAATTTTCCATAACCCTAGATGCAGATAACATAACTGCCCGCATTGTTTTATACATTTTATAGGATATTGTTTTATTTATAAGATATCAATTAAACTTTTTATAATTCAATAAAACCGACACGTTTTTCCTGCAGCAGGGCTACTATGCGTAATATCGCAACTCAGTTTTATTAAACTATAATAAATCTGCATAATGAACAATAGCTTCAGTCATAATTATTTAAGTAGTGGCATACCTACCTGAGCTAAGACCTAGGTTGTAATTTCGCGTCAATTAAAGTTGCGTTTTAAAAACAACACGTACAAATTAATTGTGCAAGAATTGGGCCTATTAACTTTGTATAATAGTGCCGCTAAGAGCTAAATCGCGTGGTTTTTGTTATTTGTTAGCTCATACCGTTGGAAATTATTATTATTACAGCTTTATTTCTCACACAACTGAAATTACATAAATTGATATTTTTTACATTTAAGTTGTTGTTTTTATTATGTGTGATCCCTTGTGGGTAAAAGCCTCCTCCATCTGTTTCCAATTGCACTTGTCTGTGGCAATATTGATCCAGTTCTTTCCCGCAATCTCTATAATGTCGTCTGTCCATCTTTTCCTTTGTCTTCCCACGCTCCTTTTGCCTAGCGGACCTATCCATTTTGTAGCTATAAGAGTCCACCTCTTGTCCTTGTATCTTGCTACATGACCGGCCCATCGCCACTTTTGTCTCAGGCAAAACTGTAGTGCATCGGTTAGTCCTGTTTTCTTCCGGATTTCGGTGTTTCTTGTTTTGTGTATCCTTCTCAGTTTTAAGAGGCTCCTTTCCATTGCGTGTTGGCAGGACAAGATCTTATTTTTAACCCTTTCTGTGTAAACCCATGTTTGGCAGCCATAGGTTAAACAAGGGAGGATGCAGGAATCCATTATTATTTTTTTGGTTTTAGGGGCATAGTTGTTCAAGATTTCTTTATTTGCCCAGTATTTTTGCCAAGCAGTTTTTATTCTTCTGTCCACTTCATTTTCGTTGTTATTACTGTCGAACGAGACCATTTTGCCCAGATACACATAGTTGTCCACATACTCTATCTTTTTCCCTTCTAATGTTATGTCTTTTCTATTACTGTTCGTCATAATTTTTGTCTTGGATGCGTTCATGCATAGACCAACTCTTTGAGATTCTACGTTTAGGTTTCGTAACATTGTTTCCAGGTCTTGGGCTGTATCACTGAATAGCGCGATGTCGTCGGCAAACCTTAAATGTGTCAGTTTAGTGTTTGATATCCAGATGCCTTTGTTTTTCCACTGTACGTTTTTAAATATTTCATCCAACACGGCAATAAATAGCTTTGGAGAGAGGGGGTCCCCTTGTCTTACTCCTCTTCCAATTTCAAACTCTTCACCTTGCCTCTCTAATTTCACCCTACTTACGCTCTTCTTGTAGATGTTCTTTATGATGTTAATATACTTTTTGTTTATCTTGTTGTTTTTTAGGGCATTCCATATGGCTGAATGTGTTAGGCTGTCAAACGCTTTGGAGTAATCCACTAATGCTATGTAGAGTGGTTTACAGAATTCTTTATACTTTTCCATGACTTGCTCTATGACGTGTATGTGGTCTATTGTCGAGTAATGTGGCCTGAAGCCTGCTTGTTCGATAGGCTGGTTTTTGTCAATTTCTGGTGCTAATCTACTCAGTACTATTGATGAAAAAAGTTTGTAGATTGATGACAGTAAGCTTATTGGCCTGTAGTTGCTAATGTCCAGAGGGTTTCCTTTTTTTGTAGAGTAGAATGATGTTAGATTGACACCATTGTGTAGGTACTTGTTCTGTTTCCAATACTAGATTAAAAAGTTTGGCTAGGTACTCAACTAATAAGGGTGCTCCTACTCTTAATGCGTCGTTTGTGATTTGATCTGGACCTGGGCTCTTTTCAGGTTTTAACTTTTTAATATGGAACATTATTTCGTCCTCCGTTATTGGATTAGGGGCTGGTTGTTGTTCTGTTTCCACAATTTCAGTGTTGTTTTGTTCCTGTACGGTGTCAATTGGTCTTTTATATAGATCTGAGTAGAAAGCTGTTGCCTGTTTTATTATGTTTTCTCTGTCTCTAGTTTCGCCTCTTTTGTCACTCAGCCCTTGTATCCAGTTTGTGTGGGTTGATAGTTCCTTAAATGCTCTTTTTGAGCTCCGATACTTCGTCATATTCCTTTCAACTACTGATCTTCTGTAGAATTCGTAATCTTCTCGAATTGCTCTGTTCGTTTTTTTGTACAGCTGCTTTAGTTCGCTTTTCAATTCGTTAGATTTATTTTTTGTGGCCAATAGCACTGTTCGTCTTTGAATTAGGCTTTGTGTTGGATCGCTTATTATTTTGTTTTTCATATTACTATTTTTCATTGTTTCGTCTATTTTCATACTTTTAGTCACTGTTTCTTCCAGTTTGTTACTGAGAGTTTGTATATTTTCGATGTCTTCCGTGGATTTGTATAGTATCTCTAGGTTATTTTTCAGGTCTTGTATGTATTTCTTTTTCTCTTCAGTAGACTTTAGCGCATTAGGTAGGGATTTAAAGGATCTTCGACAAATTTTATGTTGTTGGATTTTCAGGGAGCATCTTATCATTCTGTGGTCTGATGGGTAGTTTATCCTGTTTAGTATTTCTATGTTTAACACAGATTTTGGGTTTGGACTGAGTATGAAATCTATTTCATTTGTTGTTTTTTGGTCCGGAGATCTCCATGTCCATTTACGTGAATCCTTCTTCTTGAAGTAAGTATTCATTATTGAGAGTTTATTTTCGCAAGCGTATTCTATTAGACGTTCTCCTCTTCTATTCCGTTGCCCATATCCGTAGTTGCCCATTATTGTATATTCATGTCGTTTTGGTTGTCCAATTTTTGCGTTGAAGTCGCCCATGATTAACACGTTTTCATTCGCCATCTCATTTGCTTTCCTCAAGTCGCTGTAAAACTTCTCAATTTCTTCGTCACTAGAACTCTCAGTGGGAGCATAGACGGCTCCGTCTCTGAATATCATATTCTCAAAATATCATTATCGCAAAACACCACATTCGCAAAACATCATATTCTCAAAACATCATATTTTTAAAACATCATATTCTCAAAACACCACATTCGCAAAACACCACATTCGCAAAACACAACATTCTTATTATACCACATTCAAAGTACAGTCCTCAACATTATAGCAACCCAACCAGCAAAGGTTAGTTGTATAGAAGACCATAGAACGTTTTGTAAAAACTAATCGGTGGTCAAATAAAAGGCCTAAGAAGGTGCACCTGTAAAGAAGTATCTCCATTCATTTTAAAGTACAACTGTAGCTGTATCAGGCATGACAATTTTGGCTTAATACGGTAGATGCAACCGTTACGCAATCTCTATTTGATGACATACAAGCCACCGCAACGCTACTAAAGTACCTTTTTGTCATTCATTATTTTTACATTCGTTCACGCCGCTGCAGTGTCTCAGGTTTTTGAACAGAATAAGATATAATAAAAAGAGAATACGTGAATATATAGTTAGATATTAATTTGTAATTAAATTATTCGTCTCGTACGGGGAAAATGACGGGCGACTGTAATTTTACTGATAATATGTGTACGGGTTTACGACAATATTTGAATGCCTCGATTTATTGAGCTTTTACTAAAACTTTAACGAATTTTAAGGCATAAACATACTTCCAGCTTCCTGAAATCTAATAATTCACGACACGTTGTACACAATTTCTGAGAGTAACCTAAAAAAAGTACTAGGCTTGCATGAATTCAAGATAGTATTGCAATCATTAGTATTATCCCTCTGATAGGATTTGGATGAAATATGGCGAACAAATAGTTTATAACTAACAACAGTACTAGGCTTGCATGAATTTACGTTTAGTTTATTTTGAGTACATAAAAAAATGCTACTTAAAAATAAAAGTCTATTGCAGCATGTATGAAAGATCATAACTAGAGAATGGTTCGAACGATTTGGCAGATTATTTCTTTTGTTATTTTCGTACATTCGACAAAGTCTGCATGAACGAAAATTTTGGGAAATTCACCGGAAAAGTCGGAAATACACCCGGGCGACGCCGGGCACGAACAGCTAGTCTATATAATATAAAAGGAGAAACTGACTGACTGACTGACATAATTTATCAACGCAGAGCCGAAACTACTTAGGAACGTGAAAGTTTGCACACAGCTTATAATGTAGAGGAGCACTAAGGGGTTTTTTGAAAACTCCACCTGTAATGTCCACTGGAGCGGAGAGGAGAAAAGAGGAGCGGAGATGTGTCAATATTAACCAATAGAATCTTGACTGCGCCCCTGAGTTTAGATCAGTGATCCTAAGTCAAGATTCTATTGGTTAATTTTGGCACGTCTCCGCTCCTCTCCTCTCCTCTCCGCTTCAGTGGACAGGCAGCCAAGGGGCGAAAAGGGGGCATTTCGCTTGTATGAAAAATCTTATTCCTTGAGTAAAATAAACTTTAAACTTCCCACAAAAAGTACTAGGCTTGCATGAATTTCCGATAGTATTCAATCATTACGTTATGCTACTAATATGATTTGGATGAGGCAGACAGATATAACCTGGATTAACACATAGAATACTTTTTATCCCGGTAGTTCGTTTCCATGGGATAATTTCCAAGTTCCACGCGAGCAAAGCCGCGAGAAAAAGCTAGTTAGTCATAAGAGGAATTAATAATACGGCCAGGATGATTTTCTAAAAAGAGGTTACACAAAGAATTTTGTTAATAACAGTACACACAGGTAAGAAAATGTTATAAAATACGAATGTGGTATAATAAGAATGTTGTGTTTTGCGAATGTGGTGTTTTGCGACTGTGGTGTATTGTGAATATGGTGTTTTGAGAATATGATGTTTTGAGAATATGATGTTTTGCGAATGTGGTGTTTTGCGATTATGATATTTTGAGAATATGATATTCAGAGACGGAGCCGCATAGACCTGTATTAAGGATAGCGGACCATCTTTAAAGTTCATTTTCAGTAACCCAACTCTTTCAGATATGCCTATAAAACTTGATATATGAGCTTTGAGTGTTTTCTTCACTAGGAAACCTACACCATGAAGGCCTGCGGTCTCGCCTATATAACAAAAGATGTAGTCTCTATGTTGTTCTATGGTGCAACCCATTTCCAACCGTTGGAAATACTGCCTCACAAATCATGGTTGTTACTAAATGTCAGGACTGTAGAAAACAAACATTAAAAAAACAACGTTCCTTTTTTAAATGGATCGGGAAAATGAATATTGTTGGTTGAGGCGCGATGTCATTCGCAAGGCGATAATTACAGGGTCGGTTGACGTGCTCAACAATGGCGATGCAATGCTGAGCTGTGTGCGTCACCGGCACTCACCGAGCTGCGCTAATGATTGTACTCGTTACGACTCCCACAAATTATATTCTAAACTTGACGGCTTTCAGACACAGATTTTTATAACCGAAACAATTTTTTAACTTTCCATTTTACAAACGCCGCTATTAGTTATTGGCGCAGAAAAAAATGCATTAGGTACAAAGGAGATCCGCCAAATCCCGTACAAAAAAACCCCAGGCCCGACACAAATGAAATGTATCCCGGATTTCAGAGTAATAATAGTAGAAATATTGTAAAGTATCGCTATTCCCAAATTCGGGGGCTAACATGGTTTTTTTGTCTAGTGCAGTTTCTTAAGCGCTAGATGAAAAAATGACACTTTTAAGGAAAAACATCATCATTTTGGACTTAACTAACAAATTCAAAAGTCAAAAGTCATTTATTCAAATTAGGCTGAGAATCAACACTTTTCGAACGTCAAAATTACATAAGACAGTCCCCCAAAACGCCCACCCTTCACCACTTCCTAGTGCTTTAGCTGGGAAGAAGAAGTGGTGCAACAAACTCCCCAGCCGCACACCTGTCTGTTCGGTTAGAAAAAAATTATTATATACAATAATAGTATGCAAAATAATTTACATTACTCAACTTAAAACATTAAATAAAATTATTTTCCATAATGTCAGCAAGCACACGACAATATATGTGACAAAAACATCGAAATCTAAACTCAAGCGAAAATCAAAACTAAACGAAAACAGAACTTAATACCCGAATAAAAGGTTGCAAACGAAAAAAACCCAGTTGTCACACACCTCTAGCTACCTATTCTAAATATACATATATAAGCAAAAATTATACAGCAAGTATTGCATTTTTTTATAAATAATGTACGTATAATCGTATATACACATAAGTATGCCACATATAAAAATATATACTCAGGTTGTCAATGTTAGTTAAGCATAGAACACAGAAAGATGCAGTTTTTCCTTTGAAAAGTGTCATTTTTACATCTAGCGATTATGAAAGTTCAACGGGCAATAAAACTGTTAGCCATCGAATTTGGCAATAGCAATACTTTAAAATATTTCTACGATTATTACTCTGAAATCTGAGATACATTTCTTTTGTGTCGGGGCTGGGGCTTTTTTGGCGGATCTCCTCTTTTGCATACTTAACTGAACGCGTAGATGTCTTCTTCTTTTCGTGTGGTTAGTGACTAACCTGGTGTCAGAGTCTTAAAACCGCATATGGGCCTCTGACTTAGCTTCACAACCCGTCGAGAAATATCTCTCAGCCATGCCGGTTTCCTCACCTTCACCGTTTTTGAAGCAGGTAGGCATAATAACATTGTTTTGCACACCTCAGATATTCCTATACGCCACCTTAACAAAGAGTCGATTCACACTTCTATTTCTACTAAATAACGATAAATGTTGTAGTAAATATTAGTTTCAATGCTTCATCTCCGTCGCGTCGGGTGGATTCAATCAGTGTGACCGAACGTGTCGCGCGCTGAGAGGCTTAGCCTCCGTAGGTGTTCGCGAGGCGCTCCGACGCATCCTCTGGGATTCCGTCCGTCCTCGCGTTCCGCTTACTTGAAAAATTCAATGTACGACGAACGCTCCACGTTGAAATGAAAAGCCCTGATATAAAGAGAAAATGTCTGAGAAAATGCTGCCAAAAAGCTCATTACTTCCATACCAGTGTTTGGAGAAATGTAATAGGTTTTACATAGCAGTGTATGAAGGAAGTCGTGGAGCACTCTACATGTGGAATCACTGTCGTCACAAATAAATCAATGTAATCACTGTCTGAGACGTTCGATGTTGCGGATGTCCATTAAAAAATCATGAATAAAAAATCTGCTCGCGTCACACAAATAGGCCATCTCAACCCTAAACGAAATGTTTTGATGTAAACGGGGAAAGAATGCTCGTCGGATCTCCCCTGATAGTTATTTGATATGATTTATTCATACGCGCGGCGTTCGGCGTTGTGCACCACGTCAAATGGAAGTTTATTTAATAGAAAATACTTTCCGAAATCTATTTATAAAGCCATTATGGGCGCTTTTTTATTTTAAAGCTGTTCCTGACGCGCGCTTGTTATGCAAATAGCGTGGGGGCGGCGGCCTACTCCGCGCTGTTTATCCATCTAACTATAATGTTTACTCATACTTTTATTGGTCGATTAAGTTTCAAAGTTTTATAATTGCCTTCACATATAAGTGGGAAAAAAAATAAAAAATTATGCATAGTCAGTTTCTGTCTAAATGCGGTGTTTACTGAGCGAAATTTTAGGGTGTGTTCATAATACCGAACTATCGCTACTTATATTTACAGTTTCCATCAAACAGTTAGTGTACCTTGTTAAAAGCACAACCCAACTTACATTTTAATTCCCCCTCACTCCCAGCAATACGTCCAAGAACTCCTTTTTCCGTCCAGTCATTTTAATATTCCAACCTTTTGCTCTCACAAAGTAGCAGTAAAGGACAAAGGACAGATCCGGCGGCTGATAAACAATGCACAAACCGCCCTGCCATCTGACTGGAGGATCGTGGCGATCCGCCCCGCCCATTACCGCAAGCGGCTTATACACTTATAATACATACCTACATTATATACTCATCATGTGTACCGAAATTAAAGCCTCATTAACTATGTATAACGAAGTTTCAGTAAGATCATTCCGGGAAATGTTGCTTTAAATTAATTCGTAGGCATTTGTGAAGGTAGCTCTATTAAAATTGAATTAATTAATGGTTCTGTTTGTGCTAGACAGGCACAATGCAATGAATATCTTCATAATTATTGTGTTCTTTCAAAATCAATAGGCAATTCCTTATTTCTACTCGCATAAACTACTACTCCTCGAAAACGTTTCTGTACACCTGATAATAAGAATAAAGGATATATCATCATCATCATTTCAGCCGAAAGACGGTATATCTAGATATAGGTAAATAGATTATCTACGCAGAATGTCGCGATAGTCGTCAAATACAACTAAAACGCTCTTTTATCCTATACCCAAGCCCAACACATCCACAGTTATCTCTCACAAGCATTTCTTCAGCACTAATACCGGCTGAGTGCGTGCGGAGTGGGCCATGCATATTTGATGCGGCTCTAATGCGCGCCGCGCTAAGCGGATTGCGGCCGCCGCTAAATGGTGCCACTCCCTTTGTCGCTTGTTTGCCGCAGCCGACAGACGTTGCGGCTCGCCAATGTTACGGACTTTCATGTTACATAGCGCTGTCTATTTACTGTTGGATTCCTGGCATTACATAGGTTAGTTAGCAAGTTTTTGGATGTAAGAAAGACGTAGCATAAGTGCGGTCTTTATTCACACCTTTATAGACTATCTGCTTTGCGCATAACATCATAACAAAAGTCATCGCTTTAAATAAATTTCTGAGAAACTACCGCAGTATTGTCATTTTATATTGTAGATTAAAGGTTAATCCAATTACATTAAGAATATTACAGCCACCAGTTTTGATCATACAAAGAATGTGCCGATCGTAAAGTAGGGTTCCAACCGAATAAAGCTGTTTTCAGACCACCGCGACAAATCGCTCTGGTCTGAAAACAGCTTTATGCTCCCATTGAAAATTACAATGCCGGGATTATCGAAGCACAACGCTTCCCGCTAAGCTCCATTTACTGGAGGTACTACATAATCTACAAAGCCTTACATAACAGTAACAGTAAACCCTCATAAAACTCAACTAAAAATATTCCATCAAAAAATAAACCTACACATATGACGCCGCATTGCTCTATCAACATTCGCAGAAACGAGATCCGACGATGTATATTCAAAGATCAGTGAGCTTCTTATAAGAGAAATTAGCCGAGTCGTGAGCTCAGTGAAGAATGTCCCACTTTATTAGATTCCATAAGCTCTATTCACCGTTTTTTCGCCCTCTCACAGGGAACCTTTGAGGCATAGCGTATTAGTGAATAATGCGATCGAATCATTCGATCTCGCGTATTAGACGCGGTCGGGGTCGTCTGTAATGTGCCCAATGATAATAGACTGCCAGTATTAGGCGATTATACTAGCTTGCGATTGCCAAAGTTTCATTATTATCTTTTTTCTATTCACATAAAGATTATGGGTGCCGTCCGCCATTATAGCCTACCGTTTCTGTGCCAATAGCTGTGAGCTATTTCGAAAATACTGAAGTTCATAAACAATATAACTACTTTATAGTTGGAAATTAAAACAATGCTTTGAACAAGAAAACATTCTTTAAAACAATGCTTTGAACAAGACAACAAATAAAATACTTGCAAGGAAAAAAGTAGATAATATGCTACGACGTAGCTGCCTACGTCGTAGCAACGTCATTCATAGTTATTTCGTCATTATGTAAGCTTTGACGAAAATCGGAAAAGATAAATAAATATAGGTGCCTAATACACTATATTTTTTATAGTGTATAATTTAGTCTTCTGTACCTTAGTATTAACGTGAAACAAATCACGCTTTACATTTCCGTTTCTCTTTTGCGCCTGTTCATAGTTCAGTAGCAATAAGTTTCACATCTGCGTCATTCTAAGTTTGAGTATCATTGCCTAAACCAAAAATATCAAAAATGTTTGTTGTCGATCACCTGTATGATTCCATTAAGAATTACAGAGGATTAGTGTTGAGCCGATGTACCGAGCACGTACAATATGATCACAGAATTTAACCGTATTTACGTACTTGATGGTGGATCTATTTGTATTTATTACAAGGATTAAATTTCAAAGCAAACCTGTGAGGATGAAGTACCTAAGCAATGATAGAAAAAAACAAAAAATACTTTGAAAAAGGCTAGAGAATAATATAAGAATAACCTCTTGTTTGAGTTTTATTTTTTCGTTAAATTAAATGAAATTTCTTTTAACTCAAAATTCTTTTAACTCTTGAATATTGATTGTCGGATCTCGTTCCTGCGAATGTTGATACTTAGAGCAATGCGGCGTCATATATATATATATATATGTTTAACCTACTATTAACATTAATTAATGTTCCATCTCTCCATATGCCAGGGCAATGACTGTTTAGGTAAAGGCATTTAATTTGTTACTTCCTAATGAATAAATTATAAGTTTCTCTTAGTGCCCATATCAACCATGGTAAGTTAAATTGGTAAATGGTAAGGTAATTTCATGTTTTTTCACTTTTTTTAAATGAAATGAAATGAAATGAAATGAAATTGTTTATTCTGTAAATAGGATATTGGAATCACTTTTACACGTCATATTAAAATTTATGTTATAGATTAGCTAGATGAGTTCGGCGTTTCCTATCTGACTACTCTGAGAAGAAAGGCCGAAACAAACTCAGAGGTCACAGTCTCTTTTAAAGTCCAGACATAATCTTGGTCAGACCATATGAGGACCATGTAGACTAGTGTCTGAAATGGTATTTTGAGAAAAGAACCATACAGATTTGAGTGGACCTGTCCAGTCAGGTAAAGGAACAGTACGACACAACTTAGATGTAGCATAGATTTGAACATTTCCATTAATTCATTTCAATTTCACGAGTGTATTTGGCTATAAGACTTTACAAGTTATTGCGTTTTGGAAAGATCATTTTCACCTAAAGCAGTAATAAAGATTAGTGATTTTGAAGGCGCACACAGTTCGGATGGTGATCGGTTTTTACGAATTTTACCGATGCTACATCTAAGTTGTGTCGTACTGTACCTACTCCTTTAAAAAAGTGAAAAAACATGAAATTGAATAGTGTAAAAAATATTTTCTTTTAACGACCACAGCTCAGAAGCATGATTTAATACCGCACCGTCCCGTCCTAACAAATTCGCAAGAAGATTCCTCAATAAACCTCGTTTCTAATAATCTTTGTCCTTCGACGTCCAGCTACATTGACTACAAAAGTTAAGCCTTAAATATCGTAGTTCTACCACAATAAGCCTTCCTTTGTGTAAGGTAATCTCTTAAGGCTTGGACTCATTCTGTCGGTCACCGCCGAGCCCCAGGCATTGCGGAGGCTTTGTATTGGTATCTGTAATTCTCACATTGTCGTGAAAAGATTCGGAATAGGATTTTCTAATCGATAGAACGGGACGTTGTTACACCCAATTGTGTGTTAAGTGTGACCATTATACTTTTAGTAAAGAATGATAACTATTACTTACTACGTAATTAGCAAGAACGTATTTATTAAATACTTCAAAAAATAATCTTAGTATCCTCCGAAAGAAAATCTAGAAAACATGTAGGTAGGTATATACCACCATATCCATGAGGTTGCTCATAGTTGTGCTCTGAAATCTGCCGCTGGAAGTCGACCTAAAGAACTGAACTTAAAATATTTAAGGAACTGAAATAAAATATTGTTTTACACTACATACATAACCAATACATACCAAGACCCCTCCGTGTCTCGGAAAGTACGTAAAGCCGTTGGTCCGGACTGTCATTCGTGGATCTTTGACAGTCGTTACGGGTCGTCAGAAGCCCAAAAGTCTGACAACCAGTCTTACCAAGGGGTATCGTATTATCCAGCAACTGGGTTATAGAGGTTAGATAGGCAGTCGCTCCATGTAAAATACTGGTGTTCAGCTGCATCCGGTTAGACTGGAAGCCGACCTCAATAGTTGGGAAAAGGCTAGGCAGATAATGACTACATTCATAACCATTAAATAGTGTCAACAGTGCTACTTGTAGTAGTAGCAGTACTTCCCTAAAACAATCGTTATTACTAGTAATAAATTGGTTCTTTTTTTCTATATTTTTATAAAAACTAGCGCCTGGCTACCCAATTCTCGGCGGGTGCGAGGCGCGGCGAGACAAAGTCGCCTGTTCGCCAACCGATTTCCATGGAATTTTTCTATTACGGGGACAAATTGCACGCCCGCGCCGCCTCCGTAATATTGTACACCAGACTTGAACGCATTATTATTTATTACTGAACGTGAACTTGCTTTTGAACTACCGCGAGTAGGTAGCAGTGAATGAGTTCAACCATTAGGTATCAGAACAACTGAGGAGAATAATTCCCGAGTATTAAGAACTACGAGTGAGTTGGTATTGTATATACCTATCAATTACAATATGAGTAAGTTGAGTAACTACCTATTCAAAGGTAGTCATATATTTTTTTAATTGTGCGACTATTTGTTTGACTTAACGAGAGCAGTGGTAACGGCCCCGACTTACGAGTTGTAGGTCGTGGGTTCGATCCCAAGCAGGCGCTTTACTTTGTGTAAATTATTTTATCACCACTGCTCTCAAAACGGAGAAGGAAAACATCGTGAGGAAACCGGCATGTCTTAGAACCAAAAATTCGAAGACATGTGACATCTACCAATCCGCACTGGGCCCGCGTGGTAGATTACCCACTCCCTCTCACAGAGAGGAGGCCTGTGTCCCAGCAGTGGGAACATTAATAGGCTGATAATGATGAATGAATGATGAATGTAAATAAGTAGTCTTAACACTTACCCACTCACGATATATACTTACCCACTCTTTTTAAGATTTATTTTACGATAACACTTGAAACAGTGGGTCATTTTAATCGGAATTGTTATTCGCCCATCATACACTGGCAAACGAACGAGCAAATGCTCGAACGCAATAACGAACGAACAATTTTAACCAAGACGTTACCACAAAACGTTCCTCAAAGACAGTGGGTAATATATTTCACAGGTGGTTGAGTAATGTTTTCACCCGTCCGGTCCGCCTGTCCGGTCAACTTGTCCTTTGTGTCCGGCCGGACAAAGAGTTAACGATGTGGTGTCCCAACTTCCACTTGCACGCATCACTGTTATTGTTTTAATGGTTACATTTTACGCCTTCGATATTATTAAAGATGGTTTCTTTTCTTTAAAATGTCCCTCATGTGTTAAGAGCGTTTACGCTGAAAGTTGGCAACGTCGCAAATAGCTGTCAAATATTTACCTGTTTTGATTAATTTGACAATATTACTGTATGGAAATAAGAAATGTGGCTAACTAAGTATCTAGAATATTGATTATGAAATGCAATAATTAATATCTTAATACCGAATATTTAGTTTTAGATGTTAAAAATGTGTTTGGAAACTTTCCAAATGCCTTTTTTACACCTAAAACGGCTACTACATCAATTTCAGTGTTATAATTGCAATTCATTATTAATATTCTAGATACTTACTTAGCCACATTTCTTATTTCCAATTAGTAATATTGCGAATCAAAACAGCGAAATATTTGACATCTATTTGCGACGTTGCCAGCTTTCAGAATAAACGCTCTTAACCCATTCCAAGTTTCGACTCTACTATTTTGGTCACATTGCTGTCTGCAAAACACCGACAATTATTAGACTAATAATGACAAGAAAAATCAATGATAGAACCAAAGACATTAAATTATGGATAGAACAAAACAGAAGCCAAATTTAAAACGCAGAGGAAGTACTCCAAAAAGGGGACGGCTAGGCAAGATTTTAAATTTCCTTCTGTTTTGGTAATAGTTTTTTATGATAAAAGTAAAGTCTATCAATATAGATTACAATAGTCACCTTTGCCATTGCCGGCAAGAAGTGTTCTCTATTGACATGTCGTGATGAACAAATAATCTTATTAAAGAGCATTAATTAGATAATGGTTATTGTTATCTAATACACAGTCAATAGCATATAGATAGCTTATATATAATATCATACAAGATATAGGTACACGTAATAGAATATACACAACGTGCCAAGATAAGCACAATACATGATACACTAAATGATATTTTAGCAGATAAAATAGTTCTTTATCTTATAATATATGGCATCAATGAAATATTTTAAATTTTGATACTGACACGTCTATCTATTGTTGCTATTTAGCAGAAACAAATAATTTTCTGAAAATCTGAAAAGTTTTGTTCACACCTTGCTAAAAATACAGAGCTATTATGGGCTGAAAACTAGCTATGTAGGAAAATGTATATTTACCAATGGAGCAAAACCTACACTTCCGAATTACCGGAACTACATAATCTGATATATAACTGAAATATTTTATGCACAGCTCAATCATAACCTTTTGCTACGCAGAAACATAAAATTATTTCGACATTCTCTGTTAGCACTACCCTGACTGTGGCCACCGCTTGGCGTTTGATTCGCAACGTTACAAACAACGATTACAATACAAAACTGACTCTATTACTATGGCTACAAAGTTGATTTTAATCCAGACAGTAGAACGTGTATGAACATTCGATTACACACGCCAGTGGTCAAGTATTTATCAATTAAAATCAAATTTAGTTGAGCAGGCATCCCTGTCGTCGTGTTAGGGGCACATTCCAGGCTAATAAGCCACATGTACGGCTGTGCTGATATTAAATGCCTACGATTCCATCCTGAGGAGACCGGCTTAATTGAAGGCTGTACAGTTACTCCAGTTTTAATGAAGATAACGTATATATCTTCCCTTAGGTACACCTAAGGGAAGATATTTAGGTTAATTGTTTCAGGTACAAACAAAGGAGGGTCTTCATTCAGGGAAATGGGTTTGCAGTTGACTACAGCAGACAGAGAGCTATTTCTTGGAAACTGTTACCTAATTTCTTTGCAGACATGGAGGAAGGAGAAAGTGAGAACAAAAAGAACTCGGATTGATACCAGAGAAGAAATGAGACACTCATTTTTTTTGGAAAACATGAAGGTATTGAAAACAAGCATTTATTGAATTTATTTACTACGACTTGTGAAGATCTATTGTGACATAGCTTATGTTTTCAGCTATCAATTGTAATTTATATGTTAAGTAATATAATATGCGGACGTTGCAATGTGGTCTGTCACGTTGACTATTAATTATTATTGTATTGTTTATATTGGTTCATCACGGATATTCTTTATAATAATTATACAAATTGCATAAATGGAACTCCACGATAAGTCTAACAAAATAAGCCTCAGTAATCCCTTTCCATTGCTGAACATAGGTTTTTTTACTCTCCGCCTCTCCCAAGTTACTCCACAACACCTTGTCCGCCGTCTTCTGAATCCAGTCTATCCCAGTTGCCTTTTTAGATTCTTCGATCCATCTAGTTGGAGGAGTTCCACTTTTCACTTGTCTATTCGAGACCTCCACTCAAGGATTCGTCTGCTTCAAACGGTATTGCTTCTTCGATAGACATGATAGCTCCACTGACACTTCAGCTTCCTAACTCTGCAAACTAGGTCAGGTTATTTGCGGATAATTTAAACCCGGATCTTTAAAAACAAAACCGACCATAGTTCGCAGCTTACTAGCAAACCACCAGACACCCACCCAAGACATTGATCCATTGTCTTGGGTGGTAGGTACCTACCTCATTTGTCGTAAAAGGCAACTAATAGATTTCGGTGATTAGTATATCCATTGTCAGCAGTGGGTGTATATTTTATTTATTTTATTTTATATGGATTGATATAATGGTTTGAAACTCTAATGAGATAGGTAGGGACCTATTAATACATAATTACTCATAGGTAGCACGTATGATTGAAACATCTGTGCTGTAAGTTTAGGAACACATTAAGTCCATATAAAAACTTCATAAAAATCAGATAAGTAATGATAGTATTTAAAAATGGATACTATACCTACCGCTTTCCTCGATTAATGTCGTAAATCGTTTACCTCTTGCAATAACAATAGCTATACAAACACAATACAAAATCATCATAATTATTAATGATGACTTAATGTGGTATTAATATGAAGAAAATAATAATAAGTAAGTACAAAGAAAATAGTTAACTTTCAGACTTTTCCAGATATTCAATTATTGAGAAAGAACGGTTTTCCTTCTATTTATAAAAAAAGGGATTTAATTTTTTTTATTTTTATTTTATTTTATTTTATTAGGTTCTCCAACAAAGAATACACCTTACATGCTATAATACAAAGACAAGAACAACAATCTATGTGCTCCCTCAATTATAGGAGACCACATCATGCAATAAAAACAAGCAAACAGTTACTTATTATTAAATAGAAGTGGCCCTGAAAGTTAAAATTATATACCTAGTATTATTAAGCTTATACTAATACATTATTAAAATTGGTAATCTGAATTTAAATTGAATAAAATAAAGATAAAGGGATCCACTTCGTCGCTACCATCTTCATGTCTGCTTTTCAAATACTTTTCTGACTGATTTAAATATTTTCCAGTATTTAGATTAGTATATTTATAGCACAGAATTGCCGTACTAATTGATATGAAAACTAATATTATTCACGTTAGAATTGAACGCAGCGCCTGGGCGTGATTCGAGCGACCCTCTAAGTTCGTCTGGCTAATCTAGCAGAGGGTCCGAATACAGTATGTGCCAGATAAACAGATCAAATACTGCACGGATTAATTTCCATCCGCTATTATTAATATACTAATGGAAGTTTTCGTCGTAATATTTAAATACAAAATACAAAAATACAAAATACAAAAAGTTTTATTGGCAAAGGAAAAGTGTATGACATACAGTGATCTTACATGTCAAATCTTGTCGTAATACTGCCTTGTTTGCATATATTTAACCGACTTAAAAAAAGGAGGAGGTTATATGTTCACCTGGATGTATTTTTTTTTTGTTTATTGTGAACTGATTATGAAAATTATTTTTTCATTTCGTAGAAATAGGCCTACCTATAGCCGTGGTCAAATTTTATTAACTCGCTTGGGTAGTTAGACTTTGCTTCGATGGTACGTAATTTAATCCACTTTGTGTATCTTGATGATATTATAATACTTTCTGTCACTGTTGTTTATACAAAGTGTTTGGTCTCGGACTGTACAAACTATAAGGGAAGGTAGTAAATTATTCTACATGGGGGGTCAGAACCCACCCACCCCCCCCGTAATGGCAGCCATTTTTGAATTTTGATACTTGGAATTTAATGTCCAATTATCGTTAAAAAAAAGTTTTTGGTATCATTATTTAGGTAAACTAAACATCTGTTAGACGAGTAGATAAAAAAACATACTTTCCGGGGGAGAAATACAAAAATGTCTGCCATTTAGGGAGGGAGGGGTTCAAAGCCTACTCTCTTATCCCAGAGTAAAACCTCTCATTTCTAGACTACAATATTAAATGTGGCGTAGTATATTATTATCTGTGATAGTGGTGACTGCATTGAAAATAATAAAAAGTAATTTAATACTGTTTTATATAAGAATAATTTAAGTATCTATTCTCTAAATATGTAGGTACCTGTTCACATAAACAAAGAGTAATGTGACTAAATTTCTCTGAAAATCCATGTGGTTTTCAGGCACGTACACACCTAACAAGGATAACCGTTTACCTAATAAGTTGAGAGGTAAGCTAAAAATATTTTTACTGGGGAAATACGAAACATAATTTCGCTTCTATAATTTTTACCTATACTAGAGCAAAAAGTTCCACTCAAATTCTTTTTCATGGTCAATTTAAAATATAATACGGTTTTTGGCATCGAATAGGCCCTTGCAAATCTAATTTGCGCCTCTTTGGGTGCGTGTTAGAGGGAAGGCACACTACTTATGAGATTTAAGTTTTTTACAGTTGGATCTCTGACCTCTAGGGATGGCCTATAAATTGACTTATTCATAACGATATAAAAAATGTTTTCCGACCCTACCGTATAGCTAGATGGTATTAAATGTTACTAGCCTATTGTAGCTTCTTCTACACTACCACTCACGACGGTTTTGGCTCCAATTTATGATTTTTATCTTACTGTTGACAAAAATGCTTTGTTTGTGCTGAAATATGTAGTTTTTATTACGAGTGTTTGGTTTAGACCATCTTTCAGTCAACGAAGGGAAATGCTGGAGTCTAAAAAAACAGAAGATTACTTGTCTTTTGGTGAAAAGTCTAAGACTGAATTATTGAATAGTATACTAATTATCCTACGCAATATATTTATTTTGAAGTGAAAACTTATTTAGCGGCATTGTGCACTTTTTTTGGGATGGGTAGAAAATTAAAACTCGCGTCAGGACGTTGCTTTTTTTTAACATTGCCCCACACTAGGAATTTCTCCTGTATTGTGGGTGCGTTTACAAACATTAAACTCACATACACAAACAGCTAGACCCGGAACAACTACCTATAGGTCATACAAATATTTTTTCCGTGCGGGAATCGAACCCGCGACACGCAGCGCAGCAGTCAATCGCACAATATGCACGTGGGGTTTGCTCTTTACAAGAGGAGTCACTAAACTTAAAACTGCAACAATATAAACGAGTAAACAGTTGTAGGTATTACAGTAATCACATGTGCTTAAGTGGTACTGGTTCTTACTGGTAAATACGAGTTATATTGTTTTAAGTGCTCATTTCAGTACATACTTATCTATCATCGATACCTTTTGCAAGTATTCTACGATTATTCAATTTACAGTATCATATTTTATCAAAAATGAAATTCCAAGGACATTATTATGTCCTTGGAATTTCATTTTTGATAAAATATGAGTTTTTCCGTAGAGAAATGTCAGAGTGAGAAAATATAGGTTTGAATCTATAATACAGAAAAAGAAAAAAATATTTTGTGCATTTTAAAAGAAATATTTTTCTCAATATTATCACATAAACGCATCATACGTCACAGAAGACACTTTTGTATAGCCGACATCTCTATAAGTTTTATTTTTTTGTAAGTTTTCCTTGATATATGCACCATGATTGTAGGTAAATTTACTGTAGGCAAATGACATACTAACTTAATAAATTTTTTTGCGTAGGTTTAGGCAAATGAACGTTATTGTTTATGTATTTTCGTTGGAATATTGTCGTTTGGGATTCCCTATGACATATTAGGGAATCCTATTTTAAGATACTGTTCGAGTACTCGTACTCTCTATGTTATACAGGGTGCTGTTCCAACTTGAATATTATTTTTGTTATTTATGTAGGAACTTTTTTTACAACAGAAATAAAGTGCACTGCTTATTTCTTTAAGAAATTCTAATATTAATCACTGAGCTTTCAGCATTTTTTTTTTATTTAAAAAAAAAATATTACAACTTTGTTCTTAGGTGCTATTTTATACAAAACTTTGGCAAACCGTTTCGGTCGTAGTACTAATCGTGGACTGTTACCAAAATGACTAACAACTATAGCGTCTGTAGTCATAAGAATAACACAATTTATTATTCTAATCTTGTGGAGTCGTAGTACATCGTCGTAGAAGTTAGTAATAAATGTGTAAAGGTGCTACCTTAATGTTTATACCTACTCACATAATTTTTACGGCTTACTTCTAAATCTTCCCAGAGTACCTACGAGAGGCAGTTCACCCAGAATTTTTAAACACCCGTCCAGTGCCAGGAGCCCTCGTGGAGCGTTCACTCTAGTCGCATATACCTAGGATACCATGAGCCCTCGCGGAGGGCTCATTTTAAATGTAAGTTAATCTTAGCGAATACAGCATTATAAACTGTGAAAATAAAATCTGTTGTATATTTTACCAAGATTTATTAGTATATGCTTTGGGTTTAAAATACAAGCATTTTATATTTTAAAAAAATTTGCCCGGAGGCCACTATTTTAGGTGTGGAAAACCATTTCCACGGTTACAAATATTCACTCGGGATCAAAACGAGTCATTATACTTTTCTTATTTTTTTAAATATTTTTTATAACTTCACGAATCACCCCACTTGGACTAGTTTGAAATGCCCCCAGAGATACTACGTGAAGCGACAAGACCCCTGAAAACACTATATTACTTTGTTTTACAGTGTTTTATAACATGGTTAAAACCTTAGCCGGGTTCAGTTCCAATATGAATGGTGGGTGGCATGGCGTATTCGAGCTCTATGAAAAGTGTGTGAAGTCACAGGTGAAGTCGAAAGTATTAACAAGTTTAACCTTGCCATTTGAGTATTCTAAAAAACACAACTTCGCAGATATAATAATATAAATATTAGAAATTATTGAGCAACATCTCAGCTCAGTTATGTTAGTTAATTCGCAAAAAAAATATTGTGTAACAAATAACTCATCTACATCGAGGTTTAAAGTTAATTACAACAATTAATGAACTATTGAGTATTACAATCATGCTATAGATAAATTTATTGGTAGTCAAACACGCATGTTTGTCCTCATCAAGTGTTATATAATAAGGTTAATGTCGGTAAATGATACGCATTGAACTTGTGTCGATGCGGTACGTCCGCCAGTATTAAAATAATTAGCGCTGGACGCCACACTATTGTGTTCTAATTAATTAATAAAATAAAATAGAAATGGTTCAGAAATACTGTTTAGTTTTAGTTGTGCTGCTACAAATATGTTTGAGTTACAGTGCTTTTGTGAAGGTGAGTACGGATTCTTGTTATTTTATATTTAACGTGGTTTTAGAATAGCGTTTTGTTCAAGATATCGATAAATGTGAATGATAATTATGGAATTTGAGTATGTGGCGTGTGGGATTCAATGCCCCAAAATTATTAAATCGTATTACGTTATGTTTATATTATATGTACGGTGGTCAAGATTTTGTTTTATGTCATTTTTAGTTTTTAATATGACTTCCTAAATAAATGTGTGGTGGTTAGATGGCTGGCTGTTTAAATAATAATACACACACATCAACACCGTCTATACTTTGTATAAAGTTCTTAAACGCAAAAAATACTGGCCGGTCTTGAAATCTTTTGAAGAAAGCTTATTTTGTTGACCTTTTGAATGATTCCAAATTTGAATTTGTAAAAATAAACTAAAAACAAAAGATTTGCGCGACATAACTTTAACGAAGTTAAGGTTTCAATTTACCTTATTTTGGTAATTTTTTATGTCAAATTAAAGTTTTAAAACAAGTTATCAGTTAATTTCGAATTTATGCCACTGTACCTGTAGTATGCATCATCCACCGGCGCCATTTAACGAGAGAGGAAATGTTAAGGCCATGCTCCAAGCTGGGGCTACTCATCGGAGTATTGCTGAGGAGATTGGAACAAAAAAAACGTGATATGGTCACGGTGGTATGGTATGGTGGTTATGGTCACGTGATCGTGCTACTGGTGAAGTGGCTGAAAGACAACCAGGCGAGAAGCGCATGACCACCCAGCGACAGTACCGATTTTTTCAAGTTGCCGCGAGAAAACAACCAAATGTTACGGCCATGCAGTTGGTTCAACGGCTCCAGTCAGAGCACCAGCTGCTTGTGAGTGACCAAACTGTGAAGAAAAGACTGCATGAAGTTAATCTTCATGCTCGTAGACCGCTTCGTACTCCAGCACTACGCCGAGGTAATCGTGGACGAAGATTACAGTGGGCTGGTGAACATTTGCTCTGGGAAGATAACCAGTGGTCTGTAGTGCTGTTTACCGATGAGTAATCGATTCAGTTTCCATCCCGATTCGGGAAGAGTACGCGTATGGCGAGTTCCTGGTCGTAAGAGCCGTCTGCAACACGTTCAGGAAGTTCATCCACCGGACAATTATGGTCTGGGCGGGAATTCGTATTAGTGGAAGAACAGATCTCGTTTACATCAGAAACACCATATCTGCTAAAAAATACCGTAACCAGGTGCTAGTACCAATGGTCTACCCCTATCGACCACAAAAGGGTCAAGAAATCGGTCTTAGACTGGCCCGTGCAATCATCAGACCTAAACTCCATAGAGCATGCGTGGCACATGCTCCTAAGAAGGGCTTTGAAGAATTTTCTTGCAAACATTGCAACTGAAGAGCAACGTTTTTGGCGTCTTAGCCGGACCTGGGACAATATCCCGCAGCAAGACTTTGATAACTTTATTCAAAGCATGAAAAACCGGTGCAGGACCATTGTTAACATCATCATGGTTTTACTGACTACTGATTTTTCGCATAATTGCAAAAAACCGAATCATCATTCTCCTGCTGTTATCCCAATTCATTTGGGGTCGGCGCAATATGTCCCTTTCTTCCATACTTCTCTATTAGTCATCATCTCGGTAGTCACCCCCTTTCTAGCCATATCATCTTTCACACAGTCCATGCATCGTTTCTTTGGTCTTCCCCTACTCTTATAGCCATCGACATTCATACTCAAAAATTTTCTCACGACATTTTCCTCATTTCTCTGCATCACATGCCCATACCATGACAACCGATTTCCGCACAACTTTTCAGTCACCGGTGCTACTTTCAGACTTCCTCTTATGTACTCATTTCTTATTCTATCTATAACACCACATATCCCTCTTAGCATTCTCATCTCAGCTGCATGCAGCCTTTCATTCATTCCTTTTGTGGCCCATATTCTGATTCATACAGAGCAGCAGGTTTTGCCATTGTTTTATTTATCTTCCCCTTAAGTTTAAAGGGAATGCTGGAGACGCACATTGTTTTCGTGACCTGCTGCCATTTCATCCATCCAGTGTTAATTATGTGCTTAACCGGGACGATCTACTTCGCCATTATTTTGCTCGAGTAAACCGATATTGAAAGTCGGAACAGACTGGGAGAAGCGTGCCATCAAGCGCTATGGCTCCAGAACTGGAGAGACCACCGAAATCACCGAACAACACTCTCCAGCTTCTGCTGCCATTTCTCCAATCTGCTCTGGATCTCAGGATCATCTTCACTGAGAAGAACAATGTCATTGGCAAACTGCATGCACCTGCATGCAGGGTGCCTCTTTCTGTATGTCCGACGTCAGAGCGTCCATAATTAACAAGAGGTAAGGACTTAAAGCCCACCCTTGGTGCAATCCCAGCCACACTGAACTCGTCGGTATTGCCAGCAGCCGACTGGACGTACGTACGAGATTGACTGTACCTAGCACTAATTAACTCTACAATTCTACATACTTCACAGGCAAACCTTTCTCTTTCAAGCTCCACCACAACACATCCCGAAGTACCCTATCATACACTTTCTCCAGATCAATGAACACCATGTGCAAGTTCTTATGTGTACGTCGGTACTTTTCACACAATTGACGGAGTGCAAAGGTGGCGTCCATTGTTCCTCGACCTGGCATAAACCCAAACTGGTTTTGGGTAATTTCACTCTCTTCTCTCAGTCTTTTCTCTATTACTTTCTCCCATACCTTCATACTATGTGACAAGAGCTTTATCCCTCGATAGTTGTTGCAGTCCTGTACATCCTGTCCTTTATTCTTGAAGATGGACTAGGGAAATATTGCACCATTCTTGTGGGATCTCCCCTTCCTCATGCAACAACTTATTAAAGAATAAAGTCAGCCACACACATCCATCTTCTTTTAAACACTTCTAAAAAACCGAATAATTAAGCTTTATTTTCACTTTTTCATTGAAAAACACTTTGAGCGTTAAAAACACTTTGTTTTACCATTATTTCACTTTATTTAAATTATAATTTTATTTACACAAAAAAAAAATTATTTATTTTGAAGTCTAGTCTGATAAATGGGCTTTATAAAAATATATGTTTTATGTTATTTATAACAAGTTTTGAGTAAATACTTAGAGAGAATTCGAAATATAGACGATGTTGATGTGTGTATTTAGCCGGCCCGCAACTATTATTTAACTTTTGCATGCCAGACTGTAGCTCAAGCAATATAGAATCTATTTCAAGTTTATTTTTAATTTGAACTCAGGAAGTTAATAGAATATAATATAGACACATAATAAATGGATTTTTATTTTTAAATATGGTTGGCTTGGGAGTATTCAGGTAGCAACATGAACCTATCTATTCAAACATTCCTCGCCGAATCCTCTCGATAAACAATGATTGTAGATAGTGTCAAAAGTTAAAAGTAGCGAGGCGTTTGTGTCGTTTGGTAATCAGTGAGATTGCCGCCGTAGACGCGAAGTGCCGCCGCACAACACACTCATGTCAATTGTTTTGATAAAAACACGCGTGACGGTGCAGTATATCTCGTACTTATCGAAAAAAAAATAGATAAACGTAAATAAAATGACGAATTAATAAAAACAGTGCTACAGTGTTCACTGATCTGCCAATTTTTTAAGATAAACATGGTAAGATCATAAACTTGTTTGAATTTTTTATAAGGAACTTGGTTTACTAGATATATCATGTTTTATGAATGTATTGCATAACTAAGTACCTACTTATCACGTTTTTGTGCAAAATGTTTATACTGAATAGTTCTAATAATATAAATTAGGCATTTTAGTGCATAATATAATACATTATGTGAAGAAACAAGAAAACAACACAGCAACGAGTGACACTAATGTGTTCGTTTATGAAGTGTGTTAATATTATAATTTCTAGAATTAAAAAATTAAGTGTTTGAAGGAAGCACTGAATTTCTATTACTGAAACGAAACAACTAAGAGTACCTAATTACTTATCAACTAGTAGAATAATTCGTATTGACATTCATAATTTCCAGCCCAGTATTCTTTCATTCAAAATAGGCTGTTTGATTCGGAGATAAATATTTCTACAGTTAGTGAAAGTAACCTGAACATAAGTAGTTAGGTACTAACTGGCAATGACGGAAGACCAATGAAGCCCAATTAAAGTTACACCAAGTCAATGGTATCATTGCAATTTATTTCCATTTTGAGGCATTAGTGTCAACACAAGCAAGATTAAAGTAAGCACCTCATATTATTTTCCATTTTGTTTTAGACAAAACGCGTTTGCGTGATCGGTGCCGGGATAGCAGGCCTAACTTCGGCTAGATACTTAAAAGAAGAAGGGATTAACTTCACAGTTTTGGAAGCCACGCAATATGTCGGGGGCACCTGGAGGTACGACCCTCGTGTCGGTACAGACGAGAATGGTCTACCTCTACACACCAGTATGTACAAACATTTGAGGTATGTGTATTTTTTAATCATCAATATAGTCCATAAACATTTTTTTAGAACCCATTTGCTGCCATTCATTTCTGGGTGAATTTGAGGGAATGTGAAATATTTCTTTTGGTGCGTTTATGAAGAGTGATAGACACAGTAATTACAGTAGAAAAATTTATTTAACATTGTCTACTTGAACCAGATATTCAACACAAAAGTGATGACTGTTTCGGTCAATAATGCACGATGACTGCATAATAATAGTTGTTTATTCAAATATTTACTACTTGTAGGTGCTTGTAGTGCTTTGTATACTTCTCGACTAAATAAACAGATGGCGCGATATCAAGTTATTTATAGATTACACCTGCTTCTAGAAAGCGGCATATTTCAAACAACACGTTATTAATATGTATTATCTACTTGAAAAATAAAACTTCAATTTGCTAGTCCTTAAGACCATTTAAGACTTGTAGGTCAGTCAATAACAACATCAAACATCGCAAACGCGCATCGCGCATGTAACTACGTTTTTTTTAATAATTTGTTGTTAGGTCCCCTGAACTGCGAAATTCTCGCATATGTTTCAGTTTTTTGTAAAATTACTATAAGGACTCCTTTTTAGGTATCTTTGTCCTATATTTTCGTGACGCATATTTTTTTTTATAATTTTTGAAACATGTGCTAGAATTTCGCAGTTTTTCGTACACCATGGGAGTACCTAGCACAAGGTTTTCAGGGTTGCAAACTTGGGTATAAACTACTCTCAGACGATCTAACAACATATTAAAAAATCGTAGTTACATACGCGTTTGCGACGCGGACGTTTGCCTTTTTTTGTGTCGATTTTGGCTGGGCTATTGGCTCTGGCATGAATACTTTTTAGTTATTATTATGAATAATTATAATCTACAGATTGCACTCTATTTAGGCCCATCATTTAAATTTTAAATGCTACATTATTTTCTAACATCCTGTATCATTTGTTTTAGAACAAATCTACCGAAACCTACAATGGAACTCAGAGGGTTCCCCTTGCCAGAAGACCTGCCTTCGTTCCCTAGTTGGCGTGATTATTACCGCTATCTACAAGCTTATGCGAAACACTTCGACGTACTGAAATATATTAAGGTAACAGACTAAGCTGAACCATCCTTTTGTGGTTATTTAAAAGATTTTTTAATTGATAAAGCGCGTTACGCTAAAACATCAGGCGGTTTCCAAAAGAGGAACTAAAGCTGATGGTAACCACTGGGGAGGTTCGCCTCTTGAAGGCCTCTCCTAAAAAAAATATATAACATAAATGATTAACTTAATAAATTCTTCTCCACAGTTTTTACACAATGTTATCCAAGTCAAGAGGGTGGGCGATGTGTGGAGGGTCAAACATGAGTACGTGTTAACGAACGAGACGTTTGAAGAGGACTATGATTACATCATCGTTGGGAACGGACACTACAGTAAACCTAACATGCCTAATTTCCCTGGTGAAGATCTTTTCAAAGGTAAATCTTTGTTTTATTCTTATTTAATGCGGGTATTACACTACACTGAATCAGGGTCCCTAAACCCTTAATAAAAGAGGTGTTATATGAGTAAGGGTCCCTAATTAGATTGTGTTCCTTTAGTGCTCCCTTAATTCAGGCCCTAATTCTGTGTAGTGTAATGTAATACCCGTTTAAAGCCTTACTGTGACTCTAGTCTACACCTTGACGTTTGCTTTAAAACTAGGTACCATTTCATAGCCGACCGCAGGCGGCGGCAGCAGATAACATGTCGCTAGCTACAGAAGGTATTTCATAGAAATTCATAGAAATCAGTCGTGTCGCGGCGACACGTCGCCTGCTGCTGCCGCCTGCGGTCGGCTACGGAACCTTAACGACAATGACGTTGACGAAGTATGTAAAAGTGAAAGAATTTAAAGTATCTCTTCCGGTAATAAAAGCAGCATACAGTGCCGCATGCCGGCCGCATGGACCGCCGTCTTTTTTCGAGCGGCACTCCTTTGTGCGGCAAGCCGACCGCAGCGCGGCTTGCCTGGCGGCAGTGCCACTATGTGTAGGATCCTTTAGGCTGCCCGTCTACTGGAGCGGAGAGGAGAGGAGAGGAGCGGAGATGTGCCATTATTAACCAATCAAATCTAAACTCAGGGGCGGAGTCAGTTTCTATTGGTTAATATTGGCACATCTCCGCTCCTCTTTTCTCCTCTCCGCTTCAGTGGACAGGCAGCCTAAGGGGTCAGAATCAAGGTATTAATTAAATTATATCTATTATAATTTGACACACATTATCTTAACTTTCCAGGCACAATAATCCACAGTCACGACTACAGAGAGCCAGAGCCCTTCAGAAACCGTCGTGTCCTGGTGGTAGGAGCCGGTCCCTCCGGCATGGACATCGGCCTGGACGTGGCTGACGTGGCCGGTCGCCTCATCCACAGCCACCACTCCAGGATCAACTTCACCACGCCGTTCCCCCCACAGTATCACAGAAAATACGACATCCAGGAGTTCAATGAGACTGGAGTTATTTTCAAGGATGGGTCCTTTGAAGAGATTGATGATGTTATTTATTGCACAGGTTGGTTAACTGTTACTTACTTATTCCACAAAGATTTTAATACAGAACTCTTAAAGGAAGGACAGCAGGTGGACCGAACAGTTTGACGAAAGATAGTTTGGTATTTTCGTGTAAATGTAACCTCGGAACCTAAACGATTTATAAGCTAAAATCCGTTCTCGGTGCGGAGCCGCACCGGCCGGACCGCAAGATGGAAAAAATTCAGAACATCTCAGAATGAAAATATAAAATCTACGCGGTGGCGGCGGTGCGGCGCATCGCATGGTCAATATTCATTCGTACACAAACATGCGGTCCGGCGCCCGCGTGGCTTCGGTACCATGTACAGGAAGCCTAAATGCTGAGTGATTATTTAATAGATTTGCAAAAATTTGGGAAACCGACATGAGTATGAGTAATATGTATTATGTATGTAACTATGTAAGAAGTTTGCATAAAAGTTGTCTGCCCAGTCCGTGACCGCCTCTTAGAAATCTACAACGCCATGTGGAAGGGTTTGTAAAAAAAACAGCTATAGTAAAAAATAGCCAAACCCAAACCTGATACCCTCTCTTCCCCAGGTTTCCTGTACGACTATCCGTTCCTGGACGAGTCGAGCGGCCTGACGCTGCACCCCAAGAGCGTGGTGCCTCTGTACCGGTACATGGTGAACATCAACCAGCCCTCCATGATCGTCATGGGGCTTGTCGTCAGAGCGTGCTTAGTGGTCGCTTTGGATGCTCAGGTAAGCATTGAAGTTGTTCTCCTTTCCTGAAGAAGTTTGAGCTGTTGTACCTACTTTACTTCCTAGTAAATTTTTTCAGAGTAACTAATCCCAAAAACTATTGAGGAAGTTGGCTTATCAACAGTTATCAGCCGCTATGTTTTCGTATGCTGAGATGCAGGTGACGTAGGTCAGCACAGTACAGATTTTGCAAGGCAGGGCAGGTGAGGCAGACAGGCTCTGACGCAGCTACACAGACACATTCGCGTCCTACCTAATAAAAAAATACACGTGTGGTAAAAACCACGTGACGACGTGCACGCGTCACCCAGAAATCTGTGCCGGCACTACAACGAGACGCAAAGCAGGACAGACACAAGTCTGCGTGCTTGCACTGCAGCGTACGCAGTTCTCAGTACGTTCATGAATTACTAAATCTGCTCTGCCCTGACTGCCCTGCGCTGCGCTGGACCTGCGTCAACTGCGTCTCAGTATAGGTACGCTAAGCCTAAAAAGGGAATTTTCCAAAATCTGCCTTCAGTTAAATTTCGCAAACGGGTCAGAGAAGAACGGATGATATAAAAAAGTCAAAGTTTGAAATAGTCGACTAGCATCTAGAAATTAATAATATAAATTTCCAGGCACGATACGCCACGGCCATCATCGCCGGCAACTTCACCCTGCCACCGCACGACGAGATGATGCAGGAGTGGCAGAAGAGAGTCGACACCATCCGCTCCAGGGGAAAGCCGATGTCCTTCATTCATATACTTGCTGAAAAGGAGGTTGGTTAAGCTACAGTTTTATAGCTCTGTCGTCATCATCATCTGCCTTACCTCATCCCATACCACCCCTATATTGGGGTCGGCATTCAGTCTAATCGGATGCAGCTGAATATCAGTTTTTTACTCGGAGCGGCTGCATATCTGACCTTTACAACCCAGCATCTGGGTAACACGACACCACTGGTGGTTCAATTTCAAATTTCAATTTCAAATAGCCTTTATTAGCAATCCTTAAAAACTAGTTTTACAATTTATTTTAAATTAAAGGTTTAGACATCAGAATTCTCCAGACTGCTTTGCTCTTTAGCATAGGCCTCCCCCAGGCTTTTCCATAGCTCACGGTCGTGAGTTTTTCTCCTCCACATCCCTCCCGCAGTAGTTCTCAGATCGTCTTCCCATCTTTGAAATGGTCTTCCTCTTTTCCTCTTTCCTTCTCTGGGATACCATTCTGTTGCTTCTCTGGCCCATCTTTCGTGTTTACCCCTGATGACATGACCCGCCCATTTCCATTTTAGTTTTTTAATCGTGTAAGTCAACACAACATAGAAAGGAGCATGCTGAATATAAAGAAATAAAATCTGTCAAGTGCGAGTCGGACTCGCACACGAAGGGTTCCATACCATGTCGTACAAGATTTAACACTATGCATTTTTGTAATACTTTCGTAAAGGTAACAACAGAGGCGCTATAAAAAAACAAAGATTTGTAAAGAAATTGTCTAATTTTAATGAGAAAATGTTGTTGTGTTAAAATATAGGTGTAGGAGTATATTTCATTTGTTTTAAGAGAAAAATATTAAGTTAACTTTATCCAGTAACATGCATTAACTAAAGTCAAAGTTATTTATTTGCTACTAACATAGTATTAGTAGGTATAAATAGGTATATATGGTAGGTAAGCAGGTAGATATGTAGGGTAGGTAGGGTAGGTTAGGTACCTACCTACCCTGTGGTAAGAAGGGTAGGGTAGGTAGGTAGGGTAGGTAATTAGGTAGAAATAGGTAATTAGGAAAGGTAGATGCGCCGTAGATAAGTACTTAGTGCTAACCGTGTGAAGCCAGGCCGGGTAAAGCTAGTTACTTATAAATAAAAGGATTTCTCTTGCTACATCAGACTATATTGTACAAAATAGAATGTAAGTAGTACGCCAAATTTTAATTATAACTGTGCGTTTGCACTGGCGAAACATTCACAACAAAACATGTTGGAATCTCTATTTTCTGTAAATTTTTCATACAATGTTTGACAGGAACTAGAGATTTCAACATGTTTTGTCGTGATGTTTCGCCAGTGCAAACGCACGGGTCAATACAGGTATTTATTTACGTTATTTTTGATAGTCATACAGAAATCTATTATTTCTTACTTATTATTTTTACACATCCCATCGGACTATGAGAGTGAGGGAAGAGAGAGTGCACTCGTGTCTGCGCACACACTTGTGCACTATAATATCTCCCGCGCCGAAGGCCAGTCTCCGTTGAGATTGGCCGCCATGACCGAATATTTTTACACCAATAATTTTTCTCAATATGAAATTGTATCCACAACGGTTTAAGCTAGGTAACTGAATAGTACACTGTATGTGCCACCATTCATTTCAATGTTACTGAATATATTGTCTATTGGAGTGTAGTTTTAACACGAGGTACACACATCAACACCGTCTAGGGATACTTTGAAAAAAGTCGATAAAGTTCTTACACTCAAAAAATACTGGCCGGTTTTAAATTTTGTGAAGAAAGTTTATTTTGTAGACCTTTTTGGATGATCGAAATTTAAATGATCGAAATAGTATACGCTGCCATGATAGTAGGTACTTACTAATTCCATGTCCTTACTCCGACTATTAAGTAGTTATCTGTGGAATTTATATCGCATAATATTAGCATGAAATACAAAATTATTACTTTAAGTTGCAGAAAATCGCTCATATTATATAAAATACGTTATGAATCGGCGTTTTTAGTATTTGTTGATTATAAACAGTATATGTTACATGATACACACGAATTTCAAATTCCTAATTTGTTAAGTTGTTGAGATAGAGCTCGTACAAAAATGGTCTAAAACAGACAACTTCTACGGCCCTCTAATTCATCATTTTTGAAGATAAAAACAAATAAAAATTATATTTATTCTCTACTCGATGAGCTCTAGAAAATGATACCCCACATGCCAGGGTCAGATAATTTTTTTTTCAAAATTTAATTTTATTGTATGGCGACCCCCCTTTATTTTTTTATTTTATTATTTGTTGCTCTTGCGGCAATAGAAATGCTCAATCTGTGAAATTTTCAACTGCCTATCTATTACGGTTCATGAGATAGAGCTCGCTGACAGACAGACGGACAGCGGAGGCTTATGAATAGGGTTCCGTTTGTCACCCTTCGGGTACGGAACCCTAAAAAGACAAAGTAAATCTCAATCTTATAAGAAGAAAAACAAACGTAGCAGACGTGACTTACACCACTGGTGGTTATAGCTCTGTAAATAACTGAACTCAACATGACTACTCATGCTTGACATGACACAACATAACAAAGTGCCAAAGCAGGGCAAAGATTTAATTAGGTATTTTAGAATAGAATAGAATAGAATACTCTTTATTATGTACACCATAAAAATTACAGACATAAGTTTTAATTATTTTATGCCCAAATAAAAATTATTTAATTGTACAAAGGCGGACTTTATGCTCTAAGCATTTGCGACCAATCTACCTTATATATTTTATCTAGTGCAAAAGCCAGGATCAAAAGATAGATAGAAGAAATTGATTATTTGAAACTCAGCGAAGTCGACCACTCAAGAACATTTAAGAGGGTTCATTCTGAAAGTTGGCAACGTCGCAAATAAATGTCAAATATTTCGCTGTTTTGATTAATTTGATAATATTTCTGTATGGAAATAAAAAATGTGGCTAACTAGCGAACGAGAATATTGATTATGAAATGCAATTATAACATTATTTTGGAAATTTTGGAAATAAAAAATTAATTTGGAAAGTTTCCTAATACTTTTTTTACATCTAAAACTAAATATTCGGTGTTACGATATTAATTATTGCAATTCATTATTAATATTCTAGATAGTTAGTTAGCCACATTTCTTAGTTCCATACAGTATTATTTCCAAATGAATCAAAACAGGTGAATATTTGACAGCTATTTACGACGTTGCCAACTTTTAGGATGCACCCTCTTAACTTGCCATCCTTACAAAACCGACTTGCAAATCTCGACACTAAAGAATTTCAACTCATAATTTCAGGACCAATACTACGCCGAGCTGTCCGAAGAGTCAGGCATCGAGCGAGTCCCTCCCGTGATGTTCAAGATCCGCGCCCTGGACACTGAGGCCAAGCTCGACAACTTGTACACGTACAGGAACTACGAGTACACCGTCGTCGACGACCAGACCTTCACCAGGAAACTGGAGGACCCGGCTGTTAGGAGAGGCTTGAATCTATAATGAGACGCTATGTAGAGGCTATACTATTTCCAACCATATATTCCACTTTTGACATATACACGCTTATGAAGTTCCGTAATTATTACATTAAAAAATAAACTAAAAAAAATACAATGGTTTATGGGTATTTTGTATTCTTCATCCAATTATGAATTCGATGATAATATTATTTAAATTATTTAATTTTAATTATTATTTAAATTCGATTAAATTCATCATGAATTTCGAAATCGAGTCAGAAATGCAATTTGGACATCTTTACTTTAACTGTCGAAAGTTAAATAAATGGTTTGAAAGATTATAGTAGTAGGCAGTTACACAGATTTAGAGTAAGTAGGCCTACTCTAAATCTGTGAGTAGTTACATACATACATGGTCAGTTGTTTTTTTTACTCAATTAATCTGCCTACCCTTTTCTAAACTATGTTGGGGTCGGCTTCCAGTGTAACCGGATGCAGCTGAATACCAGTATTTTACATGGAGCGACTAATATGCGACTATCTGACCTCCACAACCCAGTAACTCGGTAATACGATACCCCTTGGTAAGACTGGCTTGTCAGACTTTCGGGCTTCTGACGACTCGTAACGACTGTCAAAGATCCACTAATGACAGCCGGGTGCCAACGGCTTTACGTGCTTTCCAAAGCATGGAGGAGTCTCGGTATGTTAAAATGGTCACCCATCCACGAACCAACCCTGGCAAGCATACCGTAACATAATGAATGGTCTCGTGCGGCTGTCATTACTTAGCCACGAGCTCCTCTCTTTTTTCAGTGCCGTCTGACCTCATCTAAATCCGTACAGTACGACACAGCTTAGATGTACCATCGGAAAAATTCGTGACACCGATCACCATCCGAACTGAGTGCTCCTTCAAAATCACCAATATTTATTACTGCTTTAGGTGAAAATGATCTTTACGCAAACGCAATAACTTGTAAAATCATATAACCAAATACATTCGTAAAATTGAAATGAATTAATAAAAATTTTCAAAGTTAAGCTACATCTAGGTAAGTTGTGTCGTACTGTACTATATGTCGTTCTAAGGGATCTAAGGGCCACAGTAGACTAGCTACTTTTAGCATCGGCGATTTTGCGACTGTATCGATGCATTTAGCTTCTACATCGTCGATCGTCGATGCTAAAATAGTCTGCTGTGGCCCTAAGTGGCTTTGTTTGACGGCCCGAGTACTGATGATTTTTATGATTATAATTCTATAAATAAATATTTGATATGGCCGCATATCGTATTTAGATCAACATACAACCTGATACTGACCTGCAAATTACAAAAAACGTAAGAAAATATAATTTGCGTAAATTCTTAAGGCGACTATACATAGAGCTCATTCTGAACTCACCATGATCACCATTAATACTACTAGGTAGGTACCTAATTATAGATTTTAGTTATTAACTACGGAATTTAACAAACAATGTTATTTATGTTTAGCAAATCACACAGTTGTATTAGTACAAGTGCCATATAGTTGAATATAAGGAAACGTACAGAACCCGGATGAATTTGGCACATAGACCTTTAGGGACTACTCATACTTATTCAGCTCTATTCAGCTTATGCCCATAGAAAATAACGATTTTGTATGGAGACGCGTACGCATCCGTTCAGCTTTCCGCGTCTATTCAGCTTTCGCGGCAAAAAACTATAAAATGAGGACAAATGCGTTATTATCATGCGAGTGCTATAGATAGAGTTCAGCGCTGTTCTGCCGCGTTCAGTGCTGTTTTGTTCAGCGCTGTACGCGGCTGATAGAAGCGGAACTGTATAAGCGTGACCAAAATCGTTCAGCGAAACGCGAATGGAGCTGAATAAGTGTGAGTAGTCCCTAATACGGAACCCGAAAAACGGAATATCAAAGACGAACTTTTTTTTAAATTCGATGTGCCTTGTTTAACGGCCGCGTATAGTGTATAAAATTAGAAATTATTTTGATATTATAGGGGTGAAGATTTAAAGATAAATGGCATTTCCAACTGTTTATTATATTAAAATAATAACATCAAAATGTACCTTATAGTTGTTAAGGAATTTGTCACTAAATATAATTTAATATATAATTATTTAATAATGATTAGTAAAATGCACTTCATTTACAAACAAAAAATGTACAAAAACCAACAAAACTGGAATAAGTCGTTTATTTATATTTATTAATTAATAATATTTTTTACCTAATTGTTATTATTGGTAACAGTCAAGTTAACGAATACCTATAAACAATAACACTATAATTAATAACTCGGTTTTTTTTAATTAATTTCCTACCTAATGTCAATACAGGCAAGATCAATTTTTATTCGTCAACCAAATCCACTCTCATCATTCCTCTCATTGGTAAGTATAACATGAATTTACTTTTTAATAATCTCATAATTTAGAACTAGCTGCGCCCGCGGCATGGCTCACGTGCAGGTCCTTGTAGGTATAGCGTGATGATATTTTGTTTTCGTATCTATCTGCAATACTAGCTTCTGGCCGCAACTTCATCCACGTGAAACTTGTCATAAACATCTATACATTGTAACAGCGAATCAGTTTTCAGGCCTCCCCCTTAACACCTAGGCCAAATATTGTTTTGTACTCGAATAGCTAAGCTCACCTAAAGAGGTGCCTTATAGAATATGGATAAATCCGCGAAATTTCACAGGTTAAAGCTAGTAAAATATATCCAATGACGAAGATTACCCGCTACTTATTACCATTTTATAATATTACGGTATGAATGAAAGTTGTTTCGTGAATGTTTTAGCGGCATTTTAGTAATTTTATAATTATTATCTCCGAAACTATAAGACCAAATGACTTACCTTAACGGGTAAATCTTATATCTATGATGTCCTTGGGATTATTAATTATTAATTAATTTATTTTGATAAGGATTTATATTTTTTTGGTTAAATAATCATCCAAACGTAAGTATGTACTTATGTCGAAAAAATACTTTTTTTAAACATAAGTACAATAAATATGTATAAAAGATAGAACGATGAGAAGCTTGCCAGTCATTGTTTTCAATTATTTACAACTGTTTAGGCAGCGCATTTCTTTCCGACTTGCTAGAAAAAATCGTGATAAATCGGCTAATATGCATGATATATACTTAAATATAATTTATAGTATTGTAGCACTCAGGAATAATGTAGAATTCCACCAGTGTACAATTTTAAACTTGGATCATTCGTTCCGGAGATTACCCCCTACATACAAACAAATAAATTATACCTCTTTATAATATTAGTCTAGATTTGATCTTATAATAAGATTGATACAATACTTATTCTTCTTTCGTTACTCGCTAATTTTAGCTAATATGAATATCAATTCAGGTTAAAGGCAAGCGCATATTACAGCTGCATAACAATCCGGGCCGCAACGCATCGCATTCCAAATTTCCAATACAAAAAGCCCGTTGCGGCCCGCGGTGCAGGGGATGACGGTTCATACAAAAGTGTGAAAGTGATGAAGGAGAATATTTGCGTTGCGGTGCGGCCCGCCCAAATGCGCGTCAGCCTTAACACATTCTTAGAGAAAGCTCACCCAATTTATATTTCGATAGGACAAGGCAGTTCTTTCCTAGGAGTATACGTTCTTTCGTAATTTTGTGCGTCAATGATTTTGTAGTCATAATCACGATAGTTCAGCAAGTCTTCTAAACGGTTCCTTCCGTTAAAACTAGCGATTTTGGTCAAAACTTGCGGCGCTGGTATGACATCAGCTTCTGCTGTCAGGTTACCAAAATAGTCATCCTGAAAAAAGAATGAAGAAAGATCTTAGAAACTTGAGGACTTTTTAGACAGGAATTCAGAGATAAGTACGAGTATAATTAATGCGTTCATACTCTACTTCTAGTCTTTGAAATCTCTGTGAGGAAAGAAGTGTTGTGTTAAAAGGGATTGTTGATCCTTAAGTCAGTCCTCCTGCGCTCCTAGTACAATACGGCCGATTTATACCTTCAACTGTCATTAACGAGACACAATAGAATTTAAATTGTTATAGCCTTTTAAAGGCCATTCGACAGATGATCGGATAACTGGACAGGTCTGCACATGGCAGGCTCTGCGAACTTTTGCGCATATCACACTCGCCGCATGTCACCATTTGGTTCCTAAAAATGTTGTTGCGCAGCCTTCTGCGCGTAGTTTGGAACTGCCAAGTTATATCGGCCGTATTGTAATAAGCTTTGACATTTAAGTGCCCAATATCTCTGCAACACGGTATATTGTATCGGGTTAACATAATTCCATTCCAACTTCTTCTTCTTTTCGTGTGGTTAGTGGCTAACCTGGTGTCAGAGTTTTAAAGCCGATGTGCCTCTGATTTGGCTTCACATGCCGTCGAGAAATATCTTTCAGGCATGCCGTTTCCTCACCGTTTTTGAAGAAAGCGATAATTATACAACGTAATTTTTTATTATGAACAACTTTTACTATGGGACAAAAGCTGAAATCGCGAAAAAAATATCAGCTGTTCCCTACATTTTGACGAGATATGCGAACATAAATGTATGGAACAGCAGATTTTTTTTTCGCGATTTCAGCTTTTGTCCCATAGTAAAAGTTGTTCATAATGACGAGTACAATGACCCCTTAAGAGGTTTGTAATGAATAAAAAATAACGTTGTATAATACGCACTTGAATCTGAAAAGTCAGAGGTGCGTGCCTTGGGTTCGAACTCAAGACCTATGCAGCCTGACTTGGCAGTCCCACGGTCACAGCACTAGGTTATCACTGCACTCCAACTAAATACCTACTAGGTACTGAACATGGCCTTCTTAAAACTAAATACCTACTAGGTACTGAACATGGCCTTCTTAAAACCGCCTCATGGTCCCCATCCTCTCAGCTTAAATCCTGTGTGCAGCTTTTGATTTGTCTAAACATGGAATGACGGTTACAAAAATGAGAGTAAGTAATTACCATGTCGTTAATAACATTAACATCCACGATCCTCATGCCCAAGTTCTGCTGTGCATACACGTGTTGCAGCCAATTCTTCAGCATTTCCTCCATGGACGGTAGCTCGAACTTGCCTGATACTAGAGCTGCAGCATACTGGCCCTGTTCGATGAAACATACTTTCAATATTTGGCTCGCAAAGCACGAAAACGGTGGTAACGGGAAGTTATTTCAGTATGTAGGAAATTTTGCTAAAAAACACGATACCTGTTAGCAATGCACAGAGAAAATACGTCAATTAAACAGACCTGGGCGTCCATAACCCTGTTGATAACTTTCTTGGAGACGCCAACGAACATCATACTGGGATGTTTGATGTTCACTGTCTGCTGATACAGGGGCAGCACGAACTTCTGTGATGCTGTAACTCCTGAACTGCTGTCAAGGAATGGATGAGCGTAGTTGTAACCTGGAATTAAGATAATTGTAGGTAAAATATGGCTTTCAATTTTTAAAGTGTGAAGGCACTTTACAAGGTTGAAGCGCTCAGTCAGGACAAAATTTTGAAGAAACATCGTCGTCATAATGATTTTGCATTACGAAAAACTTCTTCTGAGTGCAATATAAATCATTAGTGTTAAGACCACCTATAAATCTGATGACGCTAGAATAAAATTCTTATAATATTTCGCCGTAATGTTTAAGTTTAATAATTACCTGTACAGAATATAACATCGTCAAACTCTTCATTGGATCCATCCACAAACAAAGCGCCGGTCGGAGTAAAGGAGTCGATATCAGGTTTCTTCACATAGTTCTTGGAGAACTCTGGTTGGTTGTAATTGAGATGATGACTGTGGAAGAGCGTCGCAGTAACGTTGGACAGTTGAATGGCGAGGTCCAGCCCAGATGCGCCTGCGCCGACTAGGAGCACTCGCCGATTCCGGAAAACTTCTGCATCTTTGTAATCGTGACTGTGAATGACTTTTCCTGAAATACAAATTATCTTTGTTATGAGCATAATAACATAATAAAGCGCCTTGTTTCCCCGAAGGGATGGGTAGAATTGTACCTATAGTACATTCACATTTCACCAGTTATTAATTCCCATGTAAGGGCGAGCCTATTGCCATCAACTGGGCATAAATCCAGACTCCGGGCTGCTACTGAGAAATTCCAGATATAAAAGCCAATGACACTTTATCCGACCTGGAAATCGAACCCAGGACCTCATGTTCAGCAGTAGCGCTTGCGGCCACTAGACCAACGAGGCAGTCTTAGTCGTGTATGAGCATAATATTGTTATGTTAATTGAATAATTGGCATTGACGATCTTATATTCTCCGACGATCTTATACTTCTTTCCAGCAAAAGCACTACGAAGTGGTGAAGGGTGGGCGTTTTTGGGGGACTGTCTTATGTAATTTTGACGTTCGAAAAGTGCTGATTCTCAGCCTAGTTTGAATAAATGACTTTTGAATTTGAATTTGAATTCAATGCAATTGAAGGCAACTATCAAACGTTTCAAAATAATAAAAGAACCTGACCATAAATTGACAAGATACAAGGGTATCTATTCTATAACATTTTGAAACGGGATAATAAGTGTCCATTTCTTTATGCTTCAACTCCAAAGTTATGGGACTTTAACTTAAAATAATAAGGTAAGCACAATGAAAAATCCTTGAAGGCATAAAACGTGACTGACAACAAAACAAACTTGCAAAGTACAGGAAAATAATACACGAACACAAAAGAGACTACAATTATTTTAGTATCCAGCGTATTAGTTTGTGGGTGGTTATTATGTTCAGCTATATAAAAAACAAAATAATGGGAGGCCAGTCGGCTCATTGAAGGAGGCAGTTCTTAATTACGAACTAACTTGATCACGATCCAATAAGGAAGGAAAAGTTTGGAAGCGGTAGAGAATTTTTCGTCAATATCAAAGCGTAATTTTCATAGTTTAGCGGACCCTTATATCATTTCGAAGCGTTTTAGTAACAGGAAAATTGCCTTCATTCGATTGGTTTTTTATTGGTACCTACTTACTTAGTTTAGTTTTGATCTTTTTAGGGTTCCGTACGTCCGAATGAAAAAACGGAACCCTCATCGTCCTCTGTCACAGCCAATTTGCTCCGAATCTAATGGACTAATAAAGTTGTTTGGTGGGTAAGTACACATATGAATGTGTTATTTTAATTAATTACGTACGTTTTTTGTCATATTTGTTTTTATTTTAATTTTATTTCTCTTCTGTCTATGTAGGCTTGTACATATGAAACGTCATGGGGTCCTAGCGACATGTACCACACATGTTGCGTGCAATGCCTATTTCAAGCACCTGCAGTCTCTCACAAATGTAAACTATCCTTAACCTACCTAGTTTTAAGCACTACTATACTGTGACTGTAACTACTACATTTGTGAAGAGAAAATAAATATACTTATACACATCAATTTCTATTGCCCAAACACGGACATAACGTAAATTAATTAATTTTGATTAAGGCACCACATTTTTAAAATTCATTTACATTACCTATACTTTTGGGCGGTAATTATGAAAATTATAAAAAAGGTATGCTTTCTCTACCGTGTACAGTCACGAGCACCAATATGTATACATTTAGGAAAATTCTAAAGTGATTTTCTCGTGAAATATTGACTGCAACTTTGAGATAAGGCCTATTTCATTAATTTATTATAATTAATATGGGTTCCAATATACTATATTTGTAACAACATAAAATAACAATCAACACAGTAGGAGCAAATCACTTTTAAAAGTTGCTAAGTGTATACATATTGGTGCTCGTGACTGTACATATGAAATAAAAGGACTTACTGAATTTTAATATGTGTCGTATCGTTATACAGGGTGTTAGGGTAAACACCGTTATCCTTCAAACCAGTGGTTTGGTTTCGTTTATAGAACATAAATTCAATGGAAAATCACAACTTTTTTAAAAAAAGATGTACATTTAGAATCGTCACGCAATTCCTAAGGTAGGTATTTTTGCCTGTCTTAAGCCAGGAAAAGGACGGGCGGCGATCGATTACGTCACTCGGGCGGGCGCATATCCATGAATTTGCGGACGGTGTCGGACAATAACCTTTTTAATATTTGTTAAAGAAAATAACGTAATTTTTTTTTTACTCGGTTTTTTATGTTTATATTTAAGCCAACTACCCATAGTTTGAGTGATAACGGTGTTTACCCTTCCATCCTGTATATAAGAAACTAAATGAAAATTGACCCGCCACTTATCTACATAGCCTAAAATGTTGATTATCGTCTATTATTAATTATCTACCCTAACCTAACCTAATATAAAATACAGAATAAATAGATCTATATGTATGTAAGAACATGTTTTTCAACTACTTACAAGTTACTACTTATAAGTTTGTTCTTGGGATAAATTCTAAGTTCTACGGAACCCTTCATTGTACGTGATCCGAGACGCACTTGGCCGGTATTTTTGCTCAGTCTAGATTCATACTGTCAAAAAGGTTTTTCTCAAACTTCTCTTGAGATATATTGCGATTTTTTTCTCAAATAAAAAGTTAAACCAATCATTTAAATTTTATAACGTTTATTTAACCTTACACATTACGTCACAAATAAATATACAAAATCAACATTATTATTTACTTTTTTACGTATATTACCATCTTGTCATTGTCTAAATAAGATGCCATTACCTGTTTGAAGCAGTATAAATACTTTAAGTATTGCTATAACTGAACAACCGAAGCCGTATTGGAAGTATGGATTGCATGGAATCCTGCCAATCCCGTAAGGCGAAAGAATGCGATGACACAGTTGTACCTATTGCCTATCTAAGACCAATATGTATCAATGTAAGAACGGATGGAAACCTTACGATAAAACCAGATTGTAGGTCGAATGTAGGTAAAATTTTACTAGGATAATTTGCGTGTATTATGCAAAAATTTTAGTGCTCTCAATAGTACCTACAAACAATAAAACCTATACAACGCCAAAGCAGAAAATATTGCAATATTTTTGACCAACAATTCGACAACAGAAGACAATTCTGTTGTCGAATTGTTGGTCAAAAATAGATCCATTACAAAATTATAGATTGACGAATCTATAATTTTGTAATGGATCTATTTTTGACCAACAATTTGAGTCAAAGCTTTTAGATAATATCTACACTAACAACCCGGGGCGGGTCGCTAGTGTTCAAAATAATTTAGTTCTACATAATTATCCACTCAGTCTACATTAGGAACCACATCCGTTCCATAATTACCTTTGTATGTCTTCAGCTCCGCGACGTCAGGTATCACAGGACTGCTAAACTCCCCACTGGCGATGACCATGAAGTCGCACACCTCTGTCACTTTCTCCTTTGTGTCAGTCTTCGTGTACGTCAGCTCCCAGTGGTCTTTTGACCATCTGACAAGCGTCACAAAACTTTGTAACTGAAATTAAAAAGGAAGCGTTTTTAGAATAGTCGCGTCTTGTAATACAGGTTATTCGGGGCTGCATTTTATTTCCGGTGTAAATGGTATAAACCCAGTAGCACACCTCCACCGCGAAACCGTAGCAGCGAAACCGCAATAGTTCAATTCAACTGACTCGTCATGTTCCGCTACTCGAATTTCGCGTAGCGGAACATGACGCGAACAACTGCGGTATCGCTGCTACGGTTTCGCGGCGGAGATGTGCTAGCGGCGTGACTACTGGTGAAAAAAGCGTTAAAATTCTTATTTTCTACTACGGGTACAATTACTAAATTGAAGTATCGCATTTGTAATATTTGAGATATAATACAGTAGTACTTGATCATGTCACGAAATTGTAATATGACAAAAAAGGATCCTGTCTATTTTAGCGCATTATTATAATTACGGTATGAAATATACCATTAGAGAAACTCCGGTGCGTTTAAAAAATATACTATTGAATCTGAACAGATAACAAATCAAACGATACGTGAGATCTGTCATCTGTAAGACAATAGGAAAGAATGTAACGAAACTTGTCTCACGGGAGACCTATCCCACGTTCCCTTAGTATTCATCCTGGCATGTCCTACCATAACTATGAAAATCAATGAATTATGCATGAAACGGTGTGAACGATAAACAACAAATAAAACATCATGTATACTCCATTTATTATAGCATTAGAAAAAAGAGGCTCGTAGAAGCAGGACTGCAAAACATTTTATTTTAAAGTTAAGTTATAACTTTGTTACATAAATCGAAGACAGTACTAAATACGCAAAATAAACGAAATAAAAGGCATTTTATTTTAAATAATGCTTTATTTATAATAACATCTTCACAACACATTACAAACTTGCAACAAAACGAATGAATGAAACAACAAATCACATGATGATTTTTTAAGGAACATTTTACTAACAATACTTTATTTCAAATAACAACTTACAACATACAATACGTTGGTGAAACTTCTTCGTCTTCACCAGCTAATTTAGTCACTATCATCAGATGATGAAGATGATAAAGTTTCACCGACGTTAATAATAAATCTTTCTACCACATTATCCATTATGCTTTTGAACCACTCCTGTACCTATATCAGCATTTCGTGTGACTGTAGCCGGCCGCTTCTCCAGTTTCCTGGAGTGGTATGGCGCATTGTCCATAACAATTACAGCGCCACTCTCAATATTGGTCAAAATTAACTTGAACCACTTTTCAAAATTAAAAGCAGATCCATTTCAGAGTGGTAATCTCCGTCACCTTTCTTTGCGTCAAATATTAATGCAGCATCCTTTAAAAACCCTTCAGTTGATCCTGTGAAATAAAATAAATAAAAGTAAATTTTTCCGTACCCTGTATATAATTTCATTGCTGGAAATAGATCTTAATACTATAACAATATAGCAACAATATTTATTACTTTTAGTTCGCTTTGCATTTGTTAATTTATAATACAATAATATTATTTATTAATAGTCAATGATAATGTTAATGGTGAGGACAGTGAACAAAATATTATATTAAAAATAAATCAAGTACATACCAATATGACCATTGATAAGCCGCCTTCCTTTTCCCATTGGGTTCTTTAAACCAGTGGAAAGACCTGACCGATGTGCTTCTTTTGAGGACTTAATAGTGCTGTCTTGCCATATTAAACTTTTCATGAGACCTGTATGTATGATAAAAGGTTATTAATTTAAATACAATATAAATTAATATTAATTTAAACAAATGAACGAAATGATGTTATACTTTTAATTAAATTCTAATAATTTAACTGTAATTAAATCATAATGCTACTGAATACAGGAGATCATACACTGTTTGGTTCATAAAAAACTGTTAAGAAATATTAGAAGCACTGTACCTTCATTTAGCCAAGTCTCATCTAAATAATATATTTTTCTTCTTTGCCTTTTTATTTCATGAAGATATTTTAGTCTACATAGGACGATCTCCTGCCCGTCTATGAGTGCACTTTTTCTACTCCGTTTGTTAATTATGTGAACTTTAATGTTTCTTTAATTATTATATACAGACTGCTACTCTTAAAATCTGGCAGAGACTCATCACTGTTTACTGTTTCCAATATCTTATCCCAGGTGGGCAACTCATTATTAAAGAAGAAGGAATGAATTTTCCTAAGTATTCCGCTAAATGTCATATCATCAAAATCATCATGTTTTAGGTGCTTCCGTTGGTGGGAGGGTTGCAGGGGACCTTCTGTGTTGTACTCTTTGAGTATGTTGTACACAGTAGCCCGAGATACGCCTATAAATAACAAAATATATGTTTTATCACAATGCATGTTACTTTCAAATATTTTTATAGTAATAATTTTATGAATCATTCTTACCGGCAACTTCTGCGGTCTTGTTTATCATCTCAATCTTATAACAAGGAGTACCTGCAGGCCAGGACTCCAACTGCTTAAAAATATTGATCACTGTTTGCTTTTCTACAGCACCAAGTGCAGTTTGCTTCATTCTCTTTTTCTTGGGAGACATTACTATGTCGTCGTGGTCAACTTTATGGCCACGTTTATTTCGCCTTTGCTTTTAGTCAGAGTTTGAACTTATATTAATAGATTGTAAGTCACCCGGACCCGCACCGGGATCATCCATAGCGCAACAAAACGTAGCGTTTTGTATAAAACAACCAAATAACAACACTAATAACGAAAACAAAACAAAAACCAAGGAAAAATAAGGAACAAATAACAACAAAATCACAAAACTTCGACAAACAATACCAACAAGTATTCACAATTTACAAGTGAAGTGAATGACATTCGTTTGATTGACATGACAATCACAGAATATTTACGTCAATTTCATGGACGGCATAAACCGGTAAAATTAGAAATACCCCGCTGTCATCGCATATGAAGGGATTAGCTGACATTTTAGATTTGGTAGAATTATAGTAAAACGAAAAACGTTCTCGGTATTGTTCACTCCTGCTTCTTTTAGGTTTTTAGGATTGACACTTTATTTTAAATTGGAATGAAATAATATATTTAAATGAAAGCCACATAATTTCATAATTTAAATGGTTAAACTGATTACAATGAAGTGTGACCGCCTGGTATAAAAATAGATTATAATAAATTTGGCGATAATCGTAACTGTAACAAGTACTTTTGTACTTTTGTTACAAAGTGTACATCAAAAAGAACCTTTTTTAACTTCTGTCTAATGCTATTGTAAATAGAGTATAGGTATACTGGTTTCTCGTCACGTCACCCAGCTGGCAATTGGCAATGAACAAATTGTTTACAACCGTACATCCTGATTTTATTCCGCAATTATTTATGGACAGGCGATTATTTAAGGACAATGTGATCGGTCGGTTCTCTTCCTCGTTTTTTTCAATATCACGCAATCTGTTATGATTACGCTTATTCAAAAGAAAACGGTGACTCTTGTGAGAATCATCGCCAGTTACAATGCACTGTTTGCTAATCAGGTTCAAGTAACGTAAGTTAGTACCTAATGAAGTTCTATCGTATATAATATTATAAATGCGAAAGTGTGTTTGTTTGTTTGTTACACTTTTACGCTCAAACGGCTGAACGGATTTGGATGAAATTTGGCACCTGTGTAGACCATGACCTGGATTGAGACATAAAATACTTTTTATCCCGATATTCCCAAGGGATCGATAATTATGCGGGTGAAACCGCGAGGCGCAGCTAGTCTTAAAAATTACCTACGTGTAAACCAGTTACTTGAGTTACATTTATTACGAGGTTAACACATCGAATTTTTAATTGGTGTTAAGTGTCCCACATAATGCTTATGTCACCGAAGTTCAAGAAAGAGTACACACAGTCATAACTTTAGTTCCTTATGACCGCCACACGCTGGCTTTATTCACACGGTTGGAGTTATGCAAGGCTTTGACATTAGTTAGCCAACAAAAGATTTCTCTTGGCTTTTAATCTCTCAACGCGTTGTTCTTTGAGGTCATAACATGAACATTTTTTGATCATAGGCCTTGTTATTTAATAAATCAAAGCCCTGAGATTGTTTCACATATCGATCTTTACGCGTAATAGTATTACGCGATTTTAAGTAGTTGTTTTTACAAGGAGGTTCTGGCTTCACAGCAATGGTGAACGAGCTCACAGGTCTAACCATAAGGGTAACGTACGGCAGAGGTTCAGCTTCCAAAAACAAAAACATTACCTACTAAAATCTAGTGTCCTGACATAAATGTTCGAAACATTTAAGCTTCGTTCAGACTAGCGCTTCTTAGAAATTGTATTGTTCGTATCGCGTCACGCCGTCGCGTCGTCGCACTGGTCTGCACGAGCCTTTAATCATCATCTGCTTAGCCTTTTCCCAACTATGTTGGGGTCGGCTTCCAGTCTTACCGGATGTAGCTGATTACCCGTATTTTACATGGCGCGACTGCATATCTGACCTTTACAACCCAGTTACACTGGGTAATACGATGTCTGTCAGAAGAAGACTGGTTGTCAGTTTTTCGAGCTTCTGACGACCCGTTACGACTGTCAAAGATCCACGAATGACAGCCGGGACCAACGGCTTGTTATGTAAAGATGGTCACCCATCTACGGACCAACCGCGGCAAGCGTCGCTTTTCGAAACATTGAATAAAAGCCGATTTATAAATACTCCTACCAGGTGTAGTAAAGGTTGAATTTCATAAGAACATCTCAATATTATGTATGCGTAACCTGTCCCAAGTTGTTGAGTGACCCTAAAATGCCAGCTGAATGGAAATTATTCCCAACATCATACCTTACAACATTCTCTCACTAAAATTACACAATATTAACAAACACGAATTGAATCGATTATCAAATTGTCACGAGGTGCAAATGTGGTTCGATTTGACTTCTATTTGATATCTAAACAATACTTACTAGGCTGGTTTATCAAAATGTGAAGAAGTTTTCTCATTTACTACAGAAGTTTACAAAAATAAAAATGAGCGAGCCTTACTGTAGTCGCTTAGGAAGTGTAACATATGATATCTCACCATGACAATAAACAACATTAAGGGTACGCTAGTCGGGCATTCTTCCATACAAACGTAGTATGGTAATTACTTGTCTGTTTGACGGTGTACGTTCAAAATTAAAAAAACTATTAATTTTTCTTATCATTATCTAGCACTGTATGGGAGCAGAATTACAAAAGCTTATGAGCGCCGAAACTACCATATTTCAACACTCATTTTAACTCGTGTTTGGGCGTAAATAAATAACTTATGTAGTAAGATAAAAACTTTTTACAAAAAAAAGAACAACCGACTTCCAAAAAAGACACTACAAAGTCAAAAATAACTTTAATTTCGGAAGTCGGTGTATTTGGTTTTGAACTTTCGTTTTTTGCCACCGACTTCCGAAATTAAAGTTATTTTTGACTTTGTAGTGTCTTTTTTGGAAGTCGGTTGTTCTTTTTTTTGTAAAAAGTTTTTATTTTGTACTTTTTAGTTGTGGTACCTACCTCATACAAATTCGAATACCACTAACCTGCTATGTAAATAACAGTGATTCGAAGTTATCATTATATCATCTATATAAACTAAGTGGTAAAAATACGTATTATTGAAGCTAACTCAAAAACTATCCAAGTAAAAGTAATAAAATTTATATGGGACCACCTCGGGAGCATACCCTTTCAAACAAAAAAACAATTTTCAAAATCGGTCCATAATTGACGGAGAAATCGCGTAACAAACATACAAAAAAAAAAAAAAAAAAAAAAAAAAAATATACAGACGAATTGAGAACCTCCTCTTTTTGGAAGTCGGTTAAAAATGGCATAATTGAAACCGTACAGGGATAGACGCCCAAAGATCTGTTCATGAAAGTTTATGCGCTCGTTTTCGTTATAAATCATTGTTTAATTTGACTAATTAACATGCATATACTAGTTACCGAGCCGTCGACTAGGGTACCCTTAAGGTAACAAGCAACATAAAGGCTGCCACCAGAGATAAGCGAGGATGCGTAGCGAGGAATGTCCGTAAAACTAACCATTAGTTTCACACACATCCCTCGCTACGCATCCCTGGTGGAAACGCAGCCTAAATGGACGGGGCCTCGTCAAGGTCGTTTTTGATGGCCAACTCTAGCACCGTGCGCGCTCATTAATCATATCAAAGCGCGCACTTCCCCGGCTTCCTGTGACACGCTTCCGTCCTTTTCCACGAAATCATTCTCACAGATTTGATAAATTAGATTAAGATTTAATTGCAGTAAAGCGAGAGAAAAAGATGTGTCACATCAAAAAAAAAAATGATCTAATATTCATCTTAGTCGTATTGTTACCTCATATCATCACATGCCAATACTGTTTCCTAAGTGAGGGCATATTTTCAAGGAAAGATTATGGCAGGTTTATTAGACTGGCACGCAGTTTATCAAATATTGTGACATTAAACGATGCAATCGACTAGATTCTCGCCATACTTCTTAATGGTCGAACGTTCAATCCCAACGTTACCTGAGATATTAAACGTTCTAAGACCACTCAATACAGAACGAGTTGCCTTGCAATTTTGATATTAGGACGCGAAAGGTCCGTTTCCCAACAACTACATAGAAGCATACTAGTTTAGGAATAGGAAATTTTGACACAATCTGTATAAGAAAATTAGAAAAGAAATTACACACACCCCTAAAGCCAAATGGCTTCGTTCATACTCATTCCTAGTTCGAACTCGCCCGCTTTATTACCCGACTACGGCAAAGCCAAAAGGAATGGTTATGATTTTTATATAGGGTAATTAAGTTTGTCGGAAAACTGCTACGATGATGTAGAATAGTAGATTGTTATACAAGAGTGGAAAGGAATCAATTCCCATACGAGGTATTTAGACGCCCGAGCGCAGCGAGGGCGGCTATAGTCCGAGTAGGAATTGATGTCTTTCACCCGTGTTAAACACTCTACTTTTCATTTCGAATATAAGGAAAGTAAAAAATAGTGTTTAAAATATTTTATTCATATTGAATAACATGAGTAGTACCTACTTATTTAAAATGAACTAACAAATTAGAACAATTTATAAAAATGTTTAAATATGGAACGCACCGCATCACCGCTGCGGGCCGTCCCGCGTATAAGTTTTTTTTTTTATTCACACTGGCTGTTTATAATATACTCACAAGACCGGAGCCCAGTGCTTCCACTTTTAGGAATTTCTCCCTTTTTTTAGGGTAAAAGGCTAATAATAAGCATGGTTTACTGATATTTTATTTTGGCAGGGATTTTGGGAAAAATTGAATTTGAGATGGTAGCCCTATTGTTTAATTAATAGGCAGAACCCAATGTACTACTTTACTCTATGGCACCACCGATTGATTAAAGGGGATTTCCTGAAACTTGTAATGATTGTTATTCGTCTAATTTTAGTTTACCATGTTATTGTTAATAGTACTATTTCCGTGGCTAAAGACGACATCAGAAATAAGTCGCATTATACCTACAGTTGGTTTGTTTCGTCTGTCTCGATTAATAATGAATGTTTTCTAGGTATTTAATGACATAAAAATGAAAAATTCCCTAAACCAAGGAATTTTTATATATTTTTGGGAATTTTAGGGATAATTCATTAAGAAACTGGGGAAAACCAAAAACGTAAGTGGAAACACTGCCGCAGCTTTTATTTTTATTCTATTCGATATTTTTCTTAAAAAGTTTCGTACCCACAGATATTAATCTAACTAGATGACGCGATTGTAAGTATGTACTTCGCGTGTCAAAAACGGAGTAAAATTACGATCAATGATCGTAATCTGAGATTTTGTAATGTAAAGACTGTATAGAAAAATTGGCCGAGGTATTGGAAATGTTTTGTTTCATTGGTAAGTTTTGTTTTTAAATTGTGTGTGAAAAAGTGTCACGCTTGGTTTTCATAAAGATGGAGGGACTTGCGGTATCTAGTTAGATTTATATCTGTGTTTGTAGCCGACTACCTTACCATAAGTTCTATTTTTAAAATTCATTCCCGCCCTAGGGCGGGAAGCAATTACTATGAGTCTTTCCCGCCCTAGAGCGGGAAGCAGCGTCTCCCACCCGCTACTCGGATCAAACAAACACTACTTTCCGAGCATGAGATATGAAATAGTAGATTGTTATACAAGGGTGGAAAGGAATCAATTCCCATACGAGGTATTTAGACGCCCGAGCGCAGCGAGGGCGGCTATAGTCCGAGTAGGAATTGATGTCTTTCACCCGTGTTAAACACTCTACTTTTCATTTCGAATATAAGGAAAGTAAAAAATACATAGTGTTTAAAATATTTATTGATATATGATTGATATTGAATAACATGAGTAGTACCTATTTAAAATGAACTAACAAGATAGAACAATTTGTAAAAATGTTTAAATATGGAACGCACCGCATCACCGCTGCGGGCCGTTCCGCGTAATGGTTTTTTTTTTTATTCACACTGGCTGTTTATAATATTTATACTCACAAGACCGGAGCCCAGTGCTTCCACTTTTAGGGATTTCTCCCTTTTTTTAGGGAAAAAGGCTAATAATAAGCATGGTTTACTGATATTTTATTTTGGCAGGGATTTAGGGAAAAATTGAACTTGAGTTGGTAGCCTTATTGTTTAATTAGTAGGCAGAACCCAATGTACTACTTTACTCTATGGCACCAACGATTAATTAAAGGGGATTTCCTGAAACTTGTAATGATTGTTATTCGTCTAATTTTAGTTTACCATGTTATTAATAGTACTATTTCCGTGGCTAAAGACGACATCAGAAATAAGTCGCATTATACCTACAGTTGGTTTGTTTCGTCTATCTCGATTAATAATGAATGTTTTCTAGGTATTTTATGACATAAAAATGAAAAATTCCCTAAACCAAGGAATTTTTATATTTTTTAGGGAATTTTAGGGATAATTCATTAAGAAACTGGGGAAAACCAAAAACGTAAGTGGAAACCCTGCCGCAGCTTTTATTTTTATTCTATTCGATATTTTTCTTAAAAAGTTTCGTACCCACAGATATTAATCTAACTAGATGACGCGATTGTAAGTATGTACTTCGCGTGTCAAAAAACGGAGTAAAATTACGATCAATGATCGTAATCTGAGATTGTCATTTAGCATTATCGGCACCGGAAATCCACCAAAATCTAGAAAAATGTATTTTTAAGCCATATTGAGCTGTAAAGACTGTATAGAAACAATTGGCCGAGGCATTGGAAATGTTTTCTTTCATTGGTAAGTTTTGTTTTTAAATTGTGTGTGAAAAACTGGCACGCTTGGTTTTCATAAAGATGGAGGGACTTGCGATATCTAGTTAGATTTATATCTGTGTTCGTAGCCGACTACCTAACCATAAGTTCTATTTTTAAAATTCATTCCCGCCCTAGGGCGGGAAGCAATTACTATGAGTCTTTCCCGCCCTAGAGCGGGAAGCAGCGTGCAGCGTCTCCCACCCGCTACTCGGATCAAACAAACACTACTTTCCGAGCATGAGATATGAAAAATAAATACTATTCTTCTAAATAATAAATACTTATCATATCACGTATTAATTTTACAATCACTAATGGCAGTCTTGATTAAAGAGCCTTTCCGTCTCCATCCTTACGTTCTCATTTGTTCTTTTTTTACAGCGTCATAGGTAAACTTAGGTAGGTAGAAATAAACATGGATGAAAAAATAAAAATTGTCTACAGCCAAATCTCATCACGTAAAATGTCCGTATAACCAGTTTCAGAGATAGCTAACTTACTTGAATATTGTTCATAAGTTCGAAATATTTGGCGAAGTACTGCAAGTACTTGTAGAAGCAAGGTCCCGTAGGATACGAAGGCGTGCCCTCAGGGAACGGGAACCCGGAGTACTCCATCGTCTGGCGCGGAGTGTTTGTTCTGAAACATATTGTTCATTTACACACACATAGGTAAATAGTATGGAGTGACTCAATGAGCTTTATAAAATACATAAAAGATTTATTGGATTTATGGAAACTTTTTTGAAAGCTGTTTCGAGAATCCTTCCATTCTGTATTGTAGTATTCCAGAATTTAGCATTTCTTTTAAACTACTTGAGGCTTTTCGTACTTTTTTATGGTTGGAATCGGTAATTTCCGAGTTTCCGACATGTAGGTATTTCGATTTTGAAATTTTCTTTTTCCGTTTTTAGATTTTGATCTTGATCTAAAGTTTGTGTTCATTGACGATCTTTCAATTATTAATATTGTAAGGAAATACACGTATAAAGCTTAAATATATAAATATATATATAAATATAATTATATATTAATAATAATAAATATATCGATATTTGAAAGCAGAAATAGTTTTTAAATCACGAATGCTAGGCGGAAGCGAGTTCCACAATCTTAAAGTGGCACTATATAGTGCCAGCAGGACGATACCGGTTAATTTCCAAAAAAAACCGAATTTTGTTGTTCTTCGTGCTTATAGGATCTAATCGATGTATCGCTATTTGTTTAATAATCATGTTCAGCCTTGGAAGTCCAGATCCTGGCCCAATACAGGAAATTTAATATAACTAAGATATTGAATGCAAATTGAGGATAAAACCAGAATATATCCGTCTTTATTGGAGTTCCCTATGACAACTGACCAGAACCCATGATGCCGACTAAGTATAAAAGAACCATAGCTATGCACTGCTGTTAAGAGTCCATAATACCTCAGCTCAAATTCACTCCTTATGTCGCTCGCACGATACTGCCATGCTCGCAGACTGAGTGAGAGCGAGACTCAGCGGCGGGCGAGCAGAAGGCTCCAAAGCGCCAATAGTTTAGGTAATTTCTTTTTACGGCGAAAATAATGGTAATAAATAAAATACTTACCTAGTTTCTGCTTCATAGTTAGTTCAGTTATTTTGCTAATTTGAAGTATTTTTTTATACCAGCGGTTTATTGTTCAGTTTGGAGGTAACTTTTAGTTAGATTTATTTCTATAAACAAAATTTTATGGAATCGTGTTTCGTCACATAGTACTTAACATTAAGGCTGCCTGTCCACTGGAGCGGAGAGGAGAAAAGAAGAGCGGAGATGTGCCAATATTAACCAATAGAATCTTGACTCCGCCCCTGAGTTTAGATTTGATTGGTTAATAATGGCACATCTACGCTCCTCTCCTCTCCTCTCCGCTCCAGTGGACAGGCAGCCTAATCCTCAACTTTACCATAATATATATTTATTCCAAAATTAATGCTACAGTATTTTCGATATAACTAAGGATAATGCTAAGCACTGTCAGGTATTATATACTCTTAACATTGCAGTCTAATTAAGAAGAACGTGCTATTTCATGTGTAATGTTACTTTGTTCATGACTTTTACCTTCTAACTCAATGGGCTGAATACTCGTTAATTTATTTTATCACTTTTAGTTACTTTATACTATTCTCATAAAATTTTACACATGCATTTAGAAACAAAAAGCGACCTTGGTTTTAATTATGCATTAACAATAGTTCTGTATCGTATTAAATTACTTATTTTTATTTATTTTATTCATGTTTTTAACAGGTTTTCTCCTACTAATTATACTTGCTTTTAAAGATTTCTATGATAAAGTTTTGTTGAGGAATAAATTCAAGAAAATTTGACGCAGGCGTATGAAGATCAATGGAAACATTATCTCGTTAAACCCACACAAAACTAGTCCTCATATTGGTCACAGCGATCTTATTTCATAATGTACCGGTTCTTTAAAAAACAGCCAATTATCTAATATCCGCGGTTTCTCTCGATTTCGCAAACAGTGCAATCATGTAAGTATTGTTGTGTACTTAGAGCATTCGTTGCAAGACTTCGAGAACAGATTATATGATTAGGTATGCAGCTTCTTGCACTAACGATCACGTTGTTCTGTGTGAGAACAAAGTAGGTAAATCTATTTAGAAACAAACTATCAAACATTGCATTGCAACTTCAAGTTCCTTTTCGTTATAACCAAACACTGGAAAAGGCTAAGTAAATATAAAGGAAGGATGACGCTAACTGAACATCTTAAACATTTGACTCATGTATTTCAATCTGACATTGCTTAACCTCCACGTTTTTAAGGCCAAACCTCGGATACTATCAAGACACACTTCCAAGTACACTGGCATTGACAGTCATTGCCAAAAAAGGTTTATATACACTTTTGATTGTCCTTAAACTTTGTATAAAGGAGGAAAAAGATGTGCTTACCTCAAGTTTTTATACATGCTAGTGAAAAGGGGCAGTCCATCCTCGTCAACGCCGACGTGAGGGTCAAACCTCCAGGTGCCTCCGATGAACCGGGAGGCCTCGAAGACGGTGAAGTTGACGCCATACTCCTTCATGTACCGAGCGGTGCCCAGACCGGAGTAGCCAGCACCAATGATGCAGACGCGGGGTGCTGACACAGGCTGGAAATAGCAAAGTTTGTGTTTTTATTTTATTACAATAAAGGCAGGATTTAGGGAATATTTTAAACATACAAAAAAAAGATATTAAGATATAAATGTAGTATTTTTACAAGTTTGACGCAATGGGCGGTCTCATCTCGAAACCTGATCTTTTAAAGACAACCTTTGGATGGATTAAAAGTAATCTGTGGTAGGAACACAATAAAAGATTAGAAACAAAATTTGTAAAAGCTGCTATCTAATACGCAACATGTCAACAACATTCATTGCGTTATTTACGTTGCTGAGTAGAATTTATTATCGAACATTTGAAGCAATGGATTAGCAATCTGTTTCAAAGCGATTCAGATTCTGATTGATCGTGTATTACGTAATTAGGGCACAGGCGTTGTGGCACAACCTTAGTCCCTAACGGTTATTTCTCGCATTGGATTTCCACATGCTGTTTTGTCACTTTTTATTTTGATACTAAGTATTTTCGTTTAAAGTTTAAAAGGTTTACATAATTAATTACCCACATTCAAATTGACACTTCATAGAAAACCATTATAAACAGCCATGGCCCATATCGTTTATGATAAGGTAAATAAAACGCAAACTTTAACGACACACATCATTAGCAGACTGTATCGTGAGATTTTAGCGTTGGATCATGATTATTTCTAAAGATAATTCATACTATTTCAAACCAATAATAATTACCTGCTACAAGTCTCATACCGGAATTATTATCCGTTATAATTCTATAACTGGATGCCTATGTCATACTTTTAATACCACCACTTATCTACTTAATTAATTAAATAATTTCTTATAAATATTGCCCTGACTACACCACCGTGACCAGACCCACAGTCAGGGCAATATTTATAAGAAATTATTACATAATACATGACACATTACATTACATTTTAATACATGATTGACTTCCGCTGTCCACACAGCGGAAGTCAATCATGATTGTATTAAAATATGTATCTTCCATCTATGAAGTTACAAAGAGTTAAAACTAAAACTTATTTTGTACTGGAAGTGACAAAAAAGAAAGAGCGGAAATTATTCATTATCTCATTAATATTCTTTCGCGGAAGATAGCCATCTGCTGCTGGTCGATTAAAAACCAACAAAACATAAAATTCAAACGGTGACGCTGATTACTACCGAAATTAACACAGAATCGTCGAATCAAATATGCAAAAATATTCACTGACGTATATAAATAATATGACGTAATATTTTTTTACAAAAAGAGTACAAATTGATGACCGTCTTAAATCCACGAATACGTAAAAAAATCAATGATATCAAAAAATATTAACAAAACGAAAGAATGATCCTAGGTAACCATGATCGTGCGTGACCTTATAAATTTATTAAAAGAAAAGTTATTGCTATTGAGCAATAGAGGAAACAGATGAGTAGAGCAGAGTGACGAGCTTACTATGAAGTACCTACTCAAAAACATTACCCTCCTTCTGAGGCAGTCGGTTTATAACACAACTAAGTAGCCTTAGAAATGTTAAAACACTAAATAATTGGAAAAGGGTACGCTAGTCGATCATTCTTCCGTACAAAAATAGTATGGTGATTAGGTAGTCCGTTGTTTTCTTTCTTGGTAATTTATTTTTATTTTTTATCGTTTTAGTTGTGGTACCTACCCTACCCCATACAAATTCGAATGCCACTACCTGCTATGCAAATAACAGTGACAGGAAGTTATCATCACATCATCCATATAAACTAAGTGGGAAAAATACGTATTCTTGAAGCTTACTCAAAAACTCTCCAAGAAAAGTTAATAAAATTTATATGGGACCATCTCGGTCATTCCTTTCAAACAAAAAAACAATTTTCAAAATCGGTTCACAATTGCCGGAGAAATCGGTGGATATACTTACATAAAAAAAAAATTAAAATAAATCGGTCAAGTGCGAGTCGAACTCGCACACGAAGGGTTCCATACCATGTCGTACAAGATTTAACACTATGCATTTTTGTAATACTTTCGTAAAGGTAACAACAGAGGCGCTATAAAAAAAACATAAAAATTTGTAAAGAAATTGTCTAATTTTAACGAAAAAATGTTGTGTTAAATATTATAGGTGTAGAAGTTTATTTCATTTATTTTAGTAACATGCATTACCTAAAGTCAAAGTTATTTATTTGCTACTAACATAGTATTAGTAGGTATAAATAGGTATATGTGGTAGGTAAGCAGGTAGATATGTAGGGTAGGTAGGTTAGGTTAGGTAGCAGTTAGGGTAGGTAGGTAGGGTAGGTAATTAGGTAGAAATAGGTAATTAGGAAAGGTAGGTGCGCCGTAGAGTAAGTAAGTACCACAGAAGTACTTAGTGCTAACCGTGCGAAGCCGGGCCGGGTAAAGCTAGTTACTTATAAATAAAAGGATTTCTCTTGCTACATCAGACTATATTGTACAAAATAGAATGTAAGTAGTACGCCAAATTTTAATTACAACATTCCGTCAATACAGGTATTTATTTACGTTATTTTTGATAGTCCTAATTCAAATTCAAATTCAAAAGTCATTTATTCAAACTAGGCTGAGAATCAGCACTTTTCGAACGTCAAAATTACATAAGACAGTCCCCCAAAAACGCCCGCCACTTCCTAGTGCTTTTGCTGGAAAGAAGAAGTGGCGCAACAAACTCCCCAGCAGCGCAGCTGTCTGTTCAGTTACGAAAAAAAACTTGATTCTATACAATAGTATGCAAATATTTTACATTACTCAACACAAAACATTAAATAAAATATATATGCCATAATGACAGCTAGCACACGCCAATGTACCAACAAAAAAAAATATCGAAATCTAAACTCAAGCGAAAATAAAAACTAAAAACGTAAACAGAACTTAATACCCGAATTATAAAGCCTCCTGGCATAAAGGGCGTGCCCGCTTACATTATATACATACAGCATACAGAAATCTATTATTTCTTACTTATAATTTTTACACATCCCATCGGACTATGAGAGTGAGGGAAGATAGAGTGCACTCGTGTCTGCGCATACACTTGTGCACTATAATATCTCCCACGCCGAAGGCTAGTCTCCGTTGAGATTGGCCGCCGTGGCTGAATATTTTTACACAAATAAGTTTTCTCAATATGAAATTGTATCCACAACGGTTTAAGGTAACTGAAAAGTACCCTGTATGTACCACCATTCATTTCAATGTTACTGAATATTATTGTCTATTGGAGTGTAGTTTTAACATGAGATACACACATCAACACCGTCTAGGGATACTTTGAAAAAAGTCGATAAAGTTCTGAAACTCAAAAAATACTGGCCGGTTTTAAAATCTTTTTAAGAGAGCTTATTTTGTAGATCTTTTTGGATGATCGAAATTTAAATGATCGAAATAGTATATGCTGCCATGATAGTAGGTACTTACTAATTCCATGTCATTACTCCGACTAGTAAATAGTTATCTGTGGAATTTATATCGCATAATATTAGCATGAAATACTAAATATTATTTTTAAGTTGCAGTAAATCGCCCATATTATATAAAATACGTTATTAATCAGCGTTTTTAGTATTTGTTGATTATAAACAGTATATGGTACATGATACACACAAGTTTCAAATTCCTAATTTGTTTAGTTGTTGAGATAGAGCTCGTACAAAAATGGTCTAAAACAGACAACTTCTACGGCTCTCTAATTCATCATTTTTGAAGAGAAAAACAAATAAAAATTATATTTATTTTCTACTTGATGAGCTCTAGACAATGATACCCCACATGCCAGGGTCAGATTATTTTTTTTTCAAAAGACATTGACCAAATCTAGTATCGCTATTTACTCTGCTGTGACTTAAGTTTATAATGTTGATAAATCTTGTTTTTAATTATAATAATTTTATCTGGTAATGCGAATCCTTAAATTCTCCAGATAAAAAAACACCATAAAAGTATTAGTTTTTATTTCGATTTCCTATTTTACCCATACATAGTTTTTTTTTCACGTAAGTAATGTCACATGTCATTGGCTTCAAAGAGTATGTAAACAATAAAACCTTCTTGACTTACGCAAAATAATTTATTTACGCATCGAACTATTGAAATTATAGTTCAATAATTAGTAACAAAAGATATTAATAACAACTAATTATTATTATGACATTGTAATAATAATCTAGTAGGTGTTAAAAGTACCTTATGGTTATGACAAAGGCAGAATGTATTGAGATACCTTTGCCTGTTTCATTCATCAATAGAAACTCTTTCAAAATAGAACAAACGCGCGCCCTAAGATTCTATGCGCGCGCATCCTGAGCAAAATATGCTGGCGTCCGGCGAGTTTTCTCTTTCTAGCATGTATGCACGTCCCATTCGTTTAGTTTTAAGTACAGTCTCGAACGGTAGGTCTTTAATAATAGTTTATTTTTATTGTATAATAATTAATTTAATGATTTCATTTTAGGTTTTGAATGACATAGGCCATTATTATTTTGCAATTTGGATTTAATTTAATAACTTATGTTATGTTTCTATGTCGCATAGATTATTTTTTAAGTGAAGACTGAAATTGTCCCAACACTTACTTACGGCAAATATAAATGTAGGTACCTATATACCTATATATAAAAAAAAAAAAAAAAAAGTTAAAGTGAATAAGAATATTCTGATTCACTTTAACTTTTTGCTTGTCTCGATAGACAAGTAAATATTGTAAACCCATCCGGGTTTAATTAACCACTTAAAGAAATAACTAACGTGAACACATTTTGCATAAAGATAAGGTCTGGTCTGGATTATAGTATATTTACATAAGCGTAAACAAGTACCCATATCAATTAAAATAAAATGGGTGCGGGTGAATCTGCGGGCAGAAACCAATATGTGGTAGAAAAACATCCATTGCGCTTTTTATGCGACTGTACGTGCGCCAATTATTGGCGCCAATTTTTGAATGCGCAGGTTCTACTCTGTGACTAACTTCTTGTATTCTTTCCACCGATTGTGCATTTGTTTGTTTTTGTGAATATTTGAATTTTTTGATTAATTTCATTTTCTTGAGCAATAAATAATCATTATAATTGCGTTACATTTGAAAGTTGCTCACTATGGGAGACTCAGTTCGTCGGTGTATTAACTGTTCGATTCTTCTGCGGTATTTACGTTGGCAGTCATTGAGAGAAGTTAGTGAAAATGTCTACAATACTCTGGCTTTTTGGATTTCCCCAACACCGGTAAGTCGACAATTCTCAAGGTTTTACTTACTTCTAAAGTCCCTAAATCAACCTTTATCTGTCGGAATTGAGGTCGCAATTGACGATCATTCAAAATACTAAAACGTCATTTTGTCAAATTCGTATTTTGAATTTACCAGCATACAATGACCAAAAGTCAGTAAGAGATTCGATACTAAACCTAGATTTTGAGACCTAATTACCGTGTAATGCCGAGATTTTATGATAAAATGGTAAATTACATTTGAAAGCCCTCAGATCATTCTCTAAATTAAACCATAAATCTTTGAGTCACAGCATGTTTCGTAGCGATACTAGGTTCCTTAGTCGCTTGGTCAATCTCTTTTAATTTTATTGTATGGCGAACCCCCTTTAATTTTTAATTTTATTATTTGTTGCTCTTGCGGCAATAGAAATGCTCAATCTGTGAAAATTTCAACTGCCTACCTATTACGGTTCATGAGATAGAGCTCGCTGACAGACAGACGGACAGCAGAGGCTTATGAATAGGGTTCCGTTTGTCACCCTTCGGGTACGGAACCCTAAAAAACAAACATACACGACGAACATATAACCTCATATAGATAATTTATTCAATCCTAAAGATAATTTATTAAATAGTTCAGCTAATTTTATTTTGATTAAATACATTCGGTATTTTTTTTTCATAATATCTATACCTACGCCCATAGGGCGTTCATGAAATTTTACGCGCTCGTTTTCTTTATAAATCACTAGCTGCCCAGCCCGGCTCCGCACGGATAAGCACTACGGCGACTTATCTACGGCGCACCTACCTACCTACTTATCTACCCTACCTTCACCTACCTATCCTAAGAACCATCTTCTTACTACAACCAACACAACAAAAAAAGAATTTGTGAAATTGGTCCAGCCGTTCACGCGTGTTGCCGTGACCAAGGAAATAGGGATTCATTTTTATATATATAGAATTTAGATAGATTGTCCATTTCACTAGATAAATGTATAAATATTTATATAAATCAATAAAAAAAAGAACGATAAATCAAAACAAAAATAAAAATAAGTAATTAGACTCTAATTAACATGCATATTAGTTACGCCAACGAGTTCGAGCCGTCGACTAGTAGTTGAACTGCCAACTGAGACCGATCATGACCTGCCCAGCGTTTTCCCAACTATTAGTACCTATTAAGCTTTGTGCAGACAGCCCGACTTGTCGCGCGACACGACACCGGTTATTGTTATACCTACCGTGAAGTTTTCTTAGAAATTGTATTGATTGTGTCGCGTCGCGCGACAAGTCGCGCTGGTCTGCAAAAGCCTTTAGGGTCTGCTTCCAGTCTAACCGGTAATTTACATGGAGCAACTCTATAAAGTTAGTCAGCTGAGGCCCATAGATCCTAATTCATACAGACAGCCCCCCAACGACATAAGTAAAAGCTGTAGATACGTAGGTATTAGGGCTTTCAAATACCGGATATTTCAATACCGGTATTGGAAAAGTCTATTACGGTATTAATACCGGTAATCCGGTATTGAACATAAGTTCAATTAGGACATAAATAAAACCATTAAAATACATGTTTTTATTTTCAAATCCGTCTTAATTGTTCTTATTATTGAAAAAAAAAAACTTTTTATACATAGCTCTCTTAAATAACATTTTGGTATTGGTTGATTATTTTGGTAGGTCTGGGAATTAGGAACGTAATCAAAACTTAATATTATAGTCTTTTGCAGGAAGGCATTTCACATAGACTTTGTAAAGTACAATATCAAAAAAATAAAATGTCATCATGTCTCACGTAAAAATCAACATAGGTATCATTATTTTTGTTCTTTTCTTATTTAAATCGACATACTCGTATTGCATTCATTGACAGTTAGTATTGTAGCCCATTGGCTACAATATTAACATTTGATGTAATATTATGACATTTTATGTTTATTGTGTTTCGAATCAAATGATTTGACAATCTGCAAAATTTATAAAATGGGATTTTGATATTTCTAACGTTTTTTTATAAATTATGTTAATTGATTATGATTTACATTACCATGTGACGGTAGAACATGGAGAACTAACTTAAATGACAACACCTATGTACAAATTTACCCATATTTACAAAGAAATATAAATGATTGATTGATTGATTGAACAAATTATCGTCAAGATATCTTATTAAGTACAGCTCGATTTCGGGCATTGTCTCAGGCGGGGCGCGGGAGAGTGAGCTAAAGATAACAGCGGGAAGCTTGCGATGGTGAAAACAAGTGTGAGAATAAGATCACATCATTCACATCTAATGTTTGTAATACCATGATCACGGTATCGGGGTGTCAATACCGGTATTGAAAAAGGCCAAAATAAAATCCATGATCACGGTATTACGGTATCCCGGAATACCGGTATTGAAAGCACTACTCCAGTACTATTATAAATGCCCATTTCCATTTTCCACTCTTACAATAGACTCTCTATCAGTGCTGAAAGAAGCTTGGGTCTTACTCTTCACTTCCCTTTGAGTTTAAAATTCTATTTCTGCCTCCAGTTGTTTTTAGATGCTAAATTCAACATTGGGACTAATGAAAATGTAACTAATTGTCTAAATAAACCACGAGATAATTAAAATACGTAGTTTTTATAACTTACCCAGATAAAAAATTGTTTGGAAATATAATCCTTACATATTATAAAACAAAGTCGCCCGCCGCGTCTGTCTGTCTGTCTGTCTGTCTGAACGCGATAAACTCAAAAACTGCCGAACGGATTTTCAAACGGTCTTCACCATTGGACGGAGTGATTCATGTGGAAGGTTTTAGTGTATAATTCATTAAGGTTTTGTGTAAATTGGCTGAAATATGACGATTATTGTTGAAGATGTCGGAAAAACATATTATAAAACAAAGTCGCCCGCCGCGTCTGTCTGTCTGTCTGTCTGTCTGAACGCGATAAACTCAAAAACTGCCGAACGGATTTTCAAACGGTTTTCACCATTGGACGGAGTGATTCATGTGGAAGGTATAATTATAATTATTTAGTGTATAATTCATTAAGGTTTTGTGTAAATTGGCTGAAATATGACGATTATTGTTGAAGATGTCGGAAAAAATCATTCCGACTGGGAGCTTTACTGGCGTGCGCTGCGTAAGTCGTGAGAGATAAATCAAATTTATGTTCTAGCGTATTGTATATCTTAAAAATTGCAACAAAAAAGGCCGCGATGGCATATGTCTATCTTTTAAGGGTGACCCACAATAACCATTTTTATCTTTCAAAATTGTATAAAATTTTCATTGTTATTTCCGAAGCTATTTTGACCGGTATCTTCTTAACCATTATCCAATTAAATAGGTTATTTAAATTGGGCATTCAATTTCGATTAAAATATGCCTTTACATCACATCATTAAAATGAATAGTTTAAGAGATATCACAGTTTCAAAATTACGCGTAACAAAATAATTATGGTTGACCACGCGGGCGCTGTAGTAGCCTACCACTGCGTCCGCTGAAAGTTAGTCAATGATCTTTTCCTTGGCTATTAGGTATGTATTCCCGGTAGAACGTTCCCGTGGGATATTTTGCGACATCCACGCGGGCGAAGCCGCGGGTAAAAGCTAGTGTGTAATAAAAAGAAATTGTTTCATTGTGGTATCTACTGATAATAAAATAAAATCACCAATACCGGGTATCCCGGTATTGGACATTTCAATACCAGTATTGAAAAATGACAAAAAATATCCGGGATCCCGGTATTACGGAATCCCGGAATACCGGTATTGAAAGCCCTAACACACAGGAGTCGAGAAACAATAGTTGGCCTCCTATTGTCTTCTCTCTTCGAAATCGCACCGAACGGCAAACTAGTTTTAGGCCATCTTACAAAAGTACGTATCAAAATTCACAAGTGCCAGTCGGTAAACAATAGGTATAGCAGCGCTGATTTGATCCTTACTTAACTACGCAAGGTTTATGTTTACTTGAGTTTGAGACAAATTAAAGATCTATTACATGTTGTTTGCCTAGAACGTTTTGGATACGACACGAGGAGGTAGCAACGGCGGTAAACTAATTAAACTACCAAAAATACTTCACAGTCATAAGTTAATACACTTAACACTACACAATAACAAAGATACGTGTTATCCTATCGCCTTTGCGAAACTGACTGACATTCTGACAATAACAAAAACGACATAAATACAGCTCGAATTCGGGTATTGTCTCAGGCGGGGCGCGGGAGGGTGAGCTGAAGATAACAGCAGGATGCTTGCGCTGATGTAAACGAGTGTGAGAATACGATCACATAATTTTCAGATCTAATGTTTGTAATACCGTAATACCGGTATTGCAAAATACCGAAATAAAATCCGGGATCACGGTATTACGGGATCCCGGAATACCGGTATTGAAAGCCCTAGTAGGTATATCAAGTTAGTAGTAAGTGCTTACGTCATGGACAACGTTGTCTTCCTCTTCTTTACGTATGATCCACTTCACAACAAAAAAAATGATCATTAAAAGAAACACAAATTTGCACACACGCTTGTATTTGATTCTTATCATTTTTCACTTGGATTGCTTGCTGTTGCAGCAAAAAATCCTGGAGTACAGTCCGCAGTACAGGATAGCATTGAACCTCCTGAGCCAGATGGACTGATGGTTATCTGAACGAAGACTGGGCTATAGACAGCAGAATGCCAGCTATAGTAACGTCACATGGGAAGTGATGAACAGCCGAGCACCGTGAGACCACTTTAAATTTATTTATGAATTAATTACCTACTTGATAAATATTTTATTTAAACACGTTTAAAGGTTTAACTAAAGCAAAACTAAACTTGACTTCTGTCTTAGTCTGACATTGGCAGTTGACTGTTTGATTATACAGATTAGATCGTATTCTCGTAGAAGGAAAAAGGTTACTTGTACCTTCGTTTCGTCTCGAATGTTTTTCAACTAATTAACAGAAACCCATTTACCATATTCACAAAAAAATAGCTTTATAATTCTTAAAACACGAAACCAATCAAACGCATGGCCGAAATGTGTGAATATTGAATTGAATATGACGCACTGTGTTGACGAGGGAGGACAAAAATTTTAACGTTGAAGGTAGAAAAACAATTACCAGACTTGCAAATATATGTCGCAGGCATATTGTATGATTCGTCATTTTACAAACGGCGCCGTCCGTTTACAAACGCTTGCGGTTTTGCAAAATGCCTAAGGCAAAATGTAAAATGCCTAGTCACTATACAATATGCCGCCACATTTGATTGATAATTCAAACGCCGTTTACAAAATGCCTCGGCAAATTGAAGAATTTAATTCTATTTTTTACCACGCGCGTCGCTGCTTATCAAAACAAGAAAAATGGCGTCGAGTAGTGGTTTTTTGACAGTGAATAATATTGAAAACAGTGCAAATTCTACGTATGCAAAGGACATTCCACAAAAAAACTTATATTTTAAAGACAGTTATTAAGAAAATTTTATGATTCACGAACGGAAACAGTGAAAATGCCGTGGACAAAAGACAAAGTTTTTGAGGTTATCCGTAACACGTAAAAAACGCTCAGGCGTCCATGGAATCTTGTGCTCGGAGGACTAATGCGGAAAATTATTGGTACAAAAATTATGAGAGTGTTATTGTTACTTAAATACTTTACAAGTACCTGTAGCGGTTACACCGCCACATACAAACAACGAATCAAAGACATGACGTCACACAATTCTTGCATCGCGCAATTAGAGTTTACCGCGCGAACGACATGTATAAGAATATCCGACATCAACTTTCGGGCAGTTGCCCGCCAGACACAATACCCGCCTGGTCGGAGAATTCTCCCTTTTCTATAGTGGATGAGTGAACTTTACACCCTGTTGCTCATACCTCTAAATTATTAAGCACATATTATAATTTACTCTTACTTAAGTTTTCATAGGTAGGTAGCTGATTGCTCGAATAATATCTGATTTTTCCAAGCTGTGTTTTTGTGATGGTCACCCTACAATAACAATGAATGTCGAAATTATAACAATTGAACGAGTTGCCAATTTGCCTTAGGCATTTTGCAAAACCGCAAGCGTTTGTAAACGGACGGCGCCGTTTGTAAAATGACGAATCATACAATATGCCTGCGACATATACAGGGTGACAGGGAAATTCGACCTGTTCCTTGAAAGGGGTTATACTAGAGGTCATTAGCAACAAATTAAGTCCAATGAACTAGGGGTCAAACCTGGATGGTTCTCGAGCTGTGACGGTTCTTCGATATTGTAGAAATTTTCTGACTTGTTACCAAAAACAATTAATTATGAAAAAAATACTCCACTCTAAACATTTAATTGATACTTTTCTGAAAGCTGAGAAAGGCGTGATCATTGTAAAAAAAAAATCTCGCCCAAAACTTACATAATCTCAGAAATAGAAGGTCTTTAGTAGCTATAATTTTTAATGATTGTTTTATTCCCAAACATTGAAGTAAGCTATTGGAAAAAAATTGTATGACATTTGGCGTACAAATGTGTAAAATGACTAACTGGTTTCATAAGCTTTCCAAAAAGGTATAATTGTCATTAACTTTCCCAGCGGTTTTTAAAAAATCTGCAAAAGCGCGCTATAGACCAAATTTTTAATTTTGATTTGTTAAATTAATTCAGCTCGAAAAGTCAACGTGTAGAGTAGTGAATAAAAAATTAATGTAATTTGATACAGTTTAATACAAAAAAAAAGCAGTTAACAAAAATTACACATCCTTTTCGAATTGCCTGCCATTGATGCGTATGCAGCCTACGACATACTTCACTCACTGGCACTCGCGTTGAAAGTGAGCATGTGACCGCAAAGATAAAAGTCGCATAGCGTTAAATATGGACTTCTTGCCGGCCATGACGTTGGGCAACCTCGACCGATCCATCTCAGCGGATAATTGTCATCCAGCCATTGTCGCACACCTCGGTAAAAGTGAGCTGGGCTTCCATTGTGCTGGTACACCATATCTCTTCTCGTAGCTAGAGGCACATCTTCCAAAACCGTGTTCATTTCTTCTCTTAAAAAGTTTTCGTAGTTACGTTATGCCACTCAAATTTCAGGGCAAGAAGAATGGCCTGAACTTATCATGGCCAATCCCCATCCAAACATTTAACGAAAATCTTCTCTGGTGGGCCCTTTGAAATCTTTGAAAGTCCAGATTTAACGCCATGCGACTTTTATCTTTAGGGTCACATGAAGGACTTAGTGTACCCTACACCAGTGACATACATTAAAGAGTTGAGGGAGAGGATTTTGGCAGCTGCCGAACACATGAAAACCTCACTTTCAACGCGAGTGCCAGTGAGTGAAGTATGTCGTAGGCTGCATACGCATCAATGGCAGGCAATTCGAAAAGGATGTGTAATTTTTGTTAACTGCTTTTTTTTGTATTAAACTGTATCAAATTACATTAATTTTTTATTCACTACTCTACACGTTGACTTTTCGAGCTGAATTAATTTAACAAATCAAAATTAAAAATTTGGTCTATAGCGCGCTTTTGCAGATTTTTGAAAAACCGCTGGGAAAGTTAATGACGATTATACCTTTTTGGAAAGCTTATGAAACCAGTTAGTCATTTTACACATTTGTACGCCAACTGTCATACAATTTTTTTCCAATAGCTTACTTCAATGTTTGGGAATAAAACAATCATTAAAAATTATAGCACCTAAAGACCTTCTATTTCTGAGATTATGTAAGTTTTGGGCGAGATTTTTTTTTTACAATGATCACGCCTTTCTCAGCTTTCAGAAAAGTATCAATTAAATGTTTAGAGTGGAGTATTTTTTTCATAATTAATTGTTTTTGGTAACAAGTCAGAAAATTTCTACAATATCGAAGAACCGTCACAGCTCGAGAACCATCCAGGTTTGACCTCTAGTTCATTGGACTTAATTTGTTGCTAATGACCTCTAGTATAACCCCTTTCAAGGAATAGGTCGAATTTCCCTGTCATCCTGTATACTACAGGAATCCAAAAAATGTAGGGTATTTTTCTAATAAAAATGACAATATATCACTTGTCAAAGTACGCTGTCGACAACTAAGTACGGTTTCAAGAAGCAAAAACTCAACGTAATTCAAGCAAATACAGTTTTAATATTTATATTTGCATAATCGACAAAATGGATTCTGAAGTTCAAAGTATTGTCTTTTAGGTATGATATTAATGTGCTTGAAATATAAACATAATATAAGTATTTATAGACAGTTCCAATTAACGACCAAAAATACGACAAAAATAATAATTCACAAGGCGTTTTATTAGTAAGCGTTTTTCGTAACTTTCTTTAACAATTTATTAACACAAATAATCTCTGGACTTTATATTATTATATTGTACTTAATAACAAGCCTTGCTTCGACATGCTACCTCAGTTGTTATCATTGTTTCTTGCAGGGCGCGTGGTTGAATTTACTCGTCGCGACCTTGCGGACTTGTTATTTCAAGATCCTGTAAAGAATTTGAGTCACAACAGCCAGAATTTGCAAGAGCTAATAATAACTTTGACTGAATTATGTAATTTTATTATTATTTTCTTAACTTTTTTTATAATCCTACTAATATTATATACCCATCTGAAAGATTGTGTGTATGTGTAACTATTGTTATTCAATGAAACTTAATAGTTTAGAACCTGAAATTAGCTATTTTTTTATCCAGTTTAACGCAAGTAAAGCCGCGGGACCCAGCTAGTGCCAAGAAGTAGGATGCCTTCATCATCATCATCATGTTCCATCATTACCTACATTACGAATCTAATAATAATCTGTTATTCACGAGCAGTGCCGTGCTGTGACCGTTTAACCCGATTAGGTGTTTCATAATACCAGCACATGCGCAAATGTAGATAGGTACTTAAGCTGTCTATCAAATTAACAAAAAAATCACCGAATGTACAACTACAACATGTAGATACGTAACTAGTTATTGTGTTGGTGTATGATAATATGAATAGCCGACTTCGGAAAAACCGAAAGAAGATTCTCAATTTGTTGCGAATGTTTGCTTTTTGTTGCGACTAATTGCTGGGAAATCGCTTGCGGTCGCACTCTAATATAATAAGATTGCTTTCATATCTTTGTGAATAAATCAAAACAAAAAACGTTAAAGTAAATGCAGTGTGGTTTTTTCAGATTTTTTCTACTACTAATGGGTGCAAACCTGGAAACATTATAAAGATTTTCAACGGATTAAACGTTCTGCGACGCTGTGATACAAAAATTTCTAATGGATGAAAGGTTCTGCTACGCTCTGTGCTACGAAGATTCCTAATATATTAATGATTCTGCTACACTGTAACACGAAGATTTCTTTCTAGCCGGCTTTTCTCCATAGGAAACGAATAATTGGAACCGTGCACCTAGCTTCTGACGTTTCATAAGTGCCCATGTAGGTTTATGTGAAATGAAATATTTTGATTTTGAATGGATGAAAAGTTTTGCTACGATGTGCTATAAAGATTCCTAATAGATGAAAGGTTCTGCTACACTGTGATACGAAGATTTCTAATAGATGCAAGGTTCTGCTTCGCTGTGCTACGAAGATTTCTAATAGATATACAGTTCTGCTACGCTGTGCTACGAAGATTTCTAATAAATGAAAGATCCTGCTACGCTATGCTACGAAAACTTCTAAAAGATGAAAGGCTAAAGAGCGCTGGAAAAAAATGGAGAATTTATAATGTTTGAAATTGAACGCTAAGATGTAAAATTTTCGAATGGTTAAAATTGTCTAGTACGTTACTCTACATAAACTTTTAGCGAATGAAAAGGTGTACGTTACGTTATGGATAAATCTGATGGATGAACGGGTATTTGATTATGTAACTGATGCAGGATAGCTGGAGGCTGGCGTTGGTTGGATTAAATCAAGGCGCTAAATGATAATTTTTTGCTTATATTTGCGTAAGGGCTCCCACACATAAACACGATACGACGTCGCGTCGCAAAAATTAACGGCGGCTTCGGGCCATTTCCTAAGAAAATATTAGAGTGCCAGCGCTAATTTTTCCGTTGCGGCGCCGCAACGCGGTTATGTGTTTTGGCCCTTAGTGTCATCTACAATCGTCGTAGCAATGTTCTACGAAAAAGTCTTGTTTAGTTATCGTATAAGGATGCTCTCATACAGTTCCACGCGACATTTCTTCTTTCAAGTAATCTCTTGATAACTTTGCGAATTTTCCGAATGATGAAATATTCAGTCAATCAAAGTCCCTTGTATCAATGACTATTAAAACATCATACAAGTAATACTTGATATAAATAGTCATTGATAAAGTCATGAGTCAATTTTGTTTTTTGTTTTGCAAATTACTTTTTGAGAGAATCCTAAGAAATAAAAAACACAACACGAGACACCCCTTGAAGTGTGATAAGAGAGAAACAAAGAGATAAACTGACAAAATATTGTTTGCAACAAAATCTGCATCGAATCAAACGATGAACGGCGCCATTATAGTTAATTACATTATTGACTAGGTACCTAGCTTATTCAGGGTCTGCTTTTTGTGCACTTTTGTTTATATAACTACATAGTTTAAACTGTTGTTTAGATTTTAAATGTTGGGAGTTAGGAGGGATGACATATGTATGCATCGTTTTAGCTGGAAGAAAGTCTTGTCGTATCTCTCCTAAATAAAATCTTGCTGACATAATTAGGGGTAGTAAGGTTGTGCTTTGTTAGTAATATTTATTCCAAAGTATTTTTTTTAGAACTACGTTAGGTATCAGAGTTTTTATACCGCCCATGGGCCTCTGACTTGACTTCACATGCCGTCGAGATCACAGAACAGATACTCTTTTATCTGTTCTGTGGTCGAGATATATCCCTCAGGCATGCCGGTTTCCTCATAATGTTTTCCTCCATCGCTTTTGAAGTAAGTGATAATTATACAATTCGCACATGAATCCGAAAAGTCAGAGGTGCGTGCCTTGGGTTTAAACTCGAGACCTATGACTTGGCAGTCTGACGGTCACACCACTAGGCTATCACTGCTGATATTCAAAAGCTGATCAAGAGTTTCCCGTAAAGAAAGGATTTTTCGAAAATCAACCCTGCAGCGTAAACTTTTGTTTTCAAAATCGTACCTGTTTAACACTTTCGACTCCACCCATTTTCATCGAGCTCATACGCCATGCCGCCATACATATTGTAAGTGGACCCTCCGGGAGGGTTCCCGGCATTACGTTTGCGCTAAAGTTAACCATCGCGGACTGTCAACGGCATTAGGTTTAAAATCGTATTATAAAACACTGTAAAATTAAGTTAAATAGTGTTTTCTGGGGGGTCTTGTCACTATAAGCAGTTACAACCTTTTAAATTTTTTGTGAATATTTGTAACCGAGAACAACAAATTTGAAAAAATCTAAATTCTTGTATTTTAAAACCAACGCATAAACTAATAAATATTGTTAAAATATACATCAGATTTTGTTTTCACGGTTTATAATGCTGTATTCGTTAAGAAAAACCTACATTTAAAATGAGCCCTCCGCGAGGGCTCCCGGCATCCCATATGCGACTAGGTGAACCCTCTAGGAGGGCTCACGGCACTGAACGTGTTAAAGATGTTTATGAGAACACCGAAGGCCCTGTTTTTTTCTTAAAAAAATCGTGAAGACTGGGCAGGAAAAAGCTCTACATAATAATATCTGTAACAATTTTAGGATTGTTGACCAACATCGGAGAGCGGATTAGCCTTGTCGATTGAAGTACTATGGTAACTTATTTGAATTGAAGGTAGTATACGAGTCGTCAAGGACAAACAGGCTTGATTATGTCCTGTCTATTATGTGTTACGAGCAACTGTACCGCATTTAAATTCATGTTTCTTAGAAATATTCGAGTCTTGTGAATGAGGTGTACATAATTATAAGCTGTGGTTTAGTTTGCGATTAAAACAAATACTCAGAAATAAGTTCGATAATCTTGAGGAAATTATGATCATTGCTTTTTCGGTTCTACCTGTTATAACTATTTTTCGCAAGCCAGTACCTACACGTAATCATTTTTAGTGTTCGGTACTCGAAGGGTGCCGAACGGAGCCCTATTACCTACTAAGGGTAAATTTTAACAATGAAACTAAAAACGCGATCAGCACATAAACCACGGTTAAGAGCAGTCAGTGCCTTTATTTTCTGTGGAATACTGACGATGACAGCTCTGCTTGAACGCGGTTCAGATGTGCTGATCGTGATCAGTTTCATTGGTGAAATTCACCCTAATCCTGCGTCCGTCTGTCTGTCAGCGGGCTGTAGGTATTTCATGAACCGTAATAGGTATCTAAACAATTGAAATTCTCACAGATTTTGTATTTCTATTGCCGCCATAAGAACAAATAAAAAATCTGCGCGCGTTTTTTGCTCGATCTTAATACGATACAGAACCCTTCGTTTGCGAGTCCGTCTCGCACTTGGCCGGTTTTCTATTTTCTGGCTCCCCTATTCCTGCCAATACATTTTCCTCATTGATTCTTGTAAAAGACTTTTTAATATACCTACCTATATCTAGGTACACCAGTATGCTTGAGTCCGTGTCGTTGTAGCAAAAATAAAAATAAATTTAGTGACTGACCGAAGGTTCGGTTTCTGTTTCGGTTTCGGCAAGTTTCGGCATAAAAATCTAGTTTCGGCATCAATTTCGGTTTCGGCGAAAATCTGCCAAACCTTCGCTTCAGCCGCACCGAAACTCTGCGTTCGTGAATTATCGTATGTCGTTCAGCTGACTCAATTAATGATATTCCTTTATAATGTAAGTGTTGACTATCGACAAATTTTTGTTCCAAGAAGTAGTTAACATGTTTGTTAATTTCAATCATTTTTGTTTGTTTTATAACAGTAATATAAGAAAAAAATCACATACTTCAGTTATTGTGTTTTATTTCATTTAACGCGTGTTAACAGTCAGTGTAAAAAATAAGGCCAGTCAAAAACATGTCTAAAAGTTTCGGTTTCGGCCGAAACTGAGACAGATACCGACGATTCGGTTTTGGTTTCGGTTTCGATGGAAAGTCCTGTTTCAGTCAGACACTAAAAATAATGGACCCTTATCAGTCATCGCCATCAATCTGTAGGTACGTAATTAAAGGAAAAACGTTTTATAACTTAATTTTTTGCATTTAATTACTTACGCAATTAGCGAACTACTTAACATTTTGTAGGTAAAAACAACAATCACACAGATTACATACTTAATTACCTATAAGTAATGTAGAAAATGAGAAATAATGCGTAGGCGCAAACTATCCATCAGACGTTTATCTGCTAATGATTTGTCTTTAAGCATTCATCACAAGAACTTAGAAAGCTTAATAGGTTTCGTAATTCAAAAGGTTAATGGCAGATAGCGCAACCATGGTTAATTCACAGTTACTGTCTTTACTGTGTGTGTCATTAACTATTAAGTGCGATTGCGGTTTGTGTCGACAGTTAATTATTTTATCAATATTGGTTATCAGGATTGCAAATGATAAGTTTTATCGAATCAATTAGTGAGAGGAGAGAAATGTGGCGTACCACCGTGATGATAATTATTTAAAATAAGGTACAGTACGACACAGCTTAGATCAGTAGCGGATCCAGGGGGGCACTAAGGGGTTCAAGCCCCTCCCCCCCCCAAAAGCATCCGAGTTCTTCAGTGATTTTTTTTAAAGTGAACTTGATATTATTCTAATTAAACTTTTTAGCAAGCATTACTCTACCTAAGGTACAATTGTCATCATAAATATTATGTTTTCAAGTTTTTTTTGTGTTTACTTTGCCAAAACCTACGCTCAGCGGGGTCAAGCCCCCCCCCAAACCACAATCCTGGATCCGCCACTGGCTTAGATGTAGCATCGGCAAAATTCGTAAAACCGAACACTATCCGACCTGAGTGCGCCTTCAAAATCACCAATTGCTGCGTTTAAGTCCGTATGTCGTACTGTAGGTACAAGACATTTTTTAGGTTATTTCTGTACTAAGTACTATACAGAATTAGAAATAGTGCCCTCCACGAAGAACAGCCCCACTACGCGATTACTGTACTGGAAGCTGCTTCGTATTTGAATATGCATTCATATTCTTACCCGACTACGGCAAAGCCAAAAGGAAGGATTATGAATTTTTATTACAATACAATACTATTATCAATATAGCTGACCCGTCAGACGTAATCCTTTTAAAATATCAATTTTGATTTTTTTGGCTGTTCCTTTTGATTTTTTCTAAACCACCCTAGGATTCAGATGAAAGAAACAAAAAATATATATATTCAAATCGGTCGAGCCATTTTCGAGTTTTTGCGAGACTAATGCACGGTAATTGATTTTTATATACAGTATGTTAACTAACAGAGGGCGTTCCCGTTAACCCGTAATTGTATAGCATTCATACATGCTAGAAAAAATATTAACATTGATAAAAAAGAAGTTTTTTTGATTTTTTTTAAATAAAATTTTCTATTTTTTTTTTATTGATATATCATTGTAACACTCTGTACACGGGCACTTGTCTTTCAACGTGGAAAGACAAGTGCGACAAGTGCGCGTGTACAGAGTGTTTGTTTTACGTATGAAATTAATATTGAATATTTTATGTGAATATTTTATGATATTTTTTTTTTTTTTTTTCGAATTTAATATTTTTTCTAGCATTATGGACGCTATACTATTGCAGGTTAACGGGAACGCCCTCTGTTAGTTAACATACTGTATGTAGATAGATAGATAAGTGGCCCTCATTTACAAAAAGAGCAACACCTACTCTTCCAAATTTAAATACTCGTATGCATTGGGAACTCAGTCAAGGAATACTAGTGAATTCATCATACCCATAACAGCGGACATCTTCCATAATACACAATTTTGATTCATTGCTAGCTGTTACGAACGGCTATAATTATTTCTGCCCATGACACAACTGCCCACCGAAGCTTCAGAGATTCTCCATTGTTCGACGACAACCATGCCTCTGTCATAAATTACCAACGATAATGTACTGGTTTCGAAAGTGATGGAAACTTTAATATTGTTAACGGAAAACAAAAGTGGAACTATAAAAAATACTTATTTGCTGTAGTACAACTTTCGCGGACCGAGTTGAGATCGCTCTCATTAATTTGCGCAAAAGTAATTTGAGAACCAGCTTGTTTTAAAATAACAACGACGTATTTGGAATTCTGGACACTGAATACTTTAAAATCTTATCGAGCGCTCAATCAACTGCAGCTCAAAAATTAACACAAACTCCTATTTATTAGTATCATAATTAATTCGAAACGTTCGAAAAATTTAATTACTTCACGATTAACCATTAACAACCATTTTTCAATGTTAATAGTTGTTGTTATGGTATAAAATCAATTATTTTTACGCTCATACTTTTAAATACTCTCTTATCGAAAGGTGGAAAAAGAAAAATTTGAATTACGCAAACTTACTGAAAATTAAATGATCATATTTATTTATGAAGACGTGATATCGTATTCTGTATCAGAGAGGGCACACGCTCATAGTGTCTACAAACATGGAGAGACATTATGTGGCCCAGCCGGTTGCGAAATGCTTCCCGTTTTGCCTTCGACAACATTTTCCGCACCGTTCTGCGCGCACGCACAAAATGCGTCGGCGAACCATCACCAGCCCAGCGATATAATCACGAAACGTATAGTGAATACGACGGAAATGTAGGTAGGTAATTATAGGAAAGTTTATAATTAGTTAGTAGGATTAATCAGATTTTATTTTAAATTGTTTAGGAAAACAAAGCAAACTAGTTGATTCGTATCCGACTATTGTTAGGTGGTATGGACCTCTTTAACTAGAACGGTAATGAGGTAAGTGGTAGGTTCACTTATAGGTACGAGGTGTGTGATGACATTTAGATTTTTAACCATGTCATCCAACGATAACATGGTTAAAAATCTGACTCCCAAAACCTCCCAAACCTCCTAAAACTTAACTAAGCAACTATAAATACTTACCCAGAATGTGCAAAAAATTATACCCACTAAGTTTAGCACTAACAGTGATGCTTGCTTACTGACTTGATAAAAACACTGGCGGGCTAAAAGGGAGGCGGCAAGTGCGATCCGCTCCGGGCCCCCAGTTCTGGAGGGCCCCCAAAACTCGAGAAATACTTTTTACTCGCTCTTGTAACCTAAATTCTCTTTTTTTTCAGTCTTCCCTGCGTAAATCGACAAAGTATCTCCAATTTCTGTATCAATAGTCAAAAGAAACTCACCCTTTACGAAGCAGCGTGCTAAATATTTCAAATCAAATCAAAGCGTTTATTGCAAACCATAATGTACAATTACAGGTGGTAAATTAAAAAATAAAATAAACAATGAATACAAAAAAATATGGACCCTGTCGGGCATAGCAATAGGTAGAGAGAGGAAGAGCGCTTTATTAATTAATTCAATGTTCATTCCTGGGCGGGAGGGTCCTATTCAGTTTTGCTACCCCGGGCCCGCGACATGTTTAGTCCGTCACTGGATAAAATATCTTTAATTTGCTTCCGACATAACATAAAAATCGGAACTTGTCATGAAGTGTGAGCTAATAATTATGGCTAAGTATAATGCGGCTATATTGGTAATAATTATTGTAGCGCAGATGCATGCTCGCAATATTACCTATGTCTGGTTTATACATATTTTTAGAGTTAATAAAAACAAAAATAGACAGCAAATAATACCAAAACATAAACGTAGGAGATTATTGTTATTTTTTGGTTCCTACTCACAGCAAGCTATCAAAACTGTTCCAATGAAAATACGTTCAAAGAAATTGTATTTTTGCGGCTTATTGGTTGATTCGACCGAAACGGGCGAATTGGAGCTTTTAAATACTTAGTTAATTTATTTGTGGGCGAATCTACAACCCCAGAAATATGGATTTTATGGATTAAATGCAGTATTGTTAAGGAAAAGTACACTAACTTTACTGCGTAAAATTCAAAATGTACCAAATGCCTGCAGCGAGGAAATTCATGCGAATCAACCAATAAGCCATTTTTGCCACACGATACATGATTTGCTGAGACTGCAAAAATCCCAATTACGTCCGTTATTTTTTAAAAGAAAACCTTTTCTTCTAGATTAGCATGCTTATCAGTTGAAAGACCCGTCCACCAGATTTATAATAAACAAAAAAAAAAAAAAAAAAAACAAACCAGAGTCAACACATCGGCCACTTCTAAGATTACATTTAACAAACATAATATTATCACGCACGATCGACACGCCATTATAACCAGCTGAACATTAATGGAACACAACAAAAAACTGCACGCGTATAGCTTGGAGATAAATAAAAAGTTTATTAGTTGCGCGAGCGCTGATCAGTGGCGTTCCGCGAAGAGACAACACTAGAGTGAGCTCAGGTTGTAGGTGGCTGTTGTAGGGGACCACTCGACGACCTTGACCGAAGAGGCTCACTGACTCACATACACAGATTCTGTCTTCTTTTGCTCGTGTATCGATCACAACAAAAACTTAATGATAATTATATGCCGGTGTGAAGTCACTTAATAATACAGCGATTGCGCCCTGCTGCGCTCCGCAAGACGCGCGGCAGTTCGTTATTTATTTGCGCTGTCTCTCTTTCGCTTTCTTTTGAGGGTAAAAAAAGATTGTGTTTATCAAAGCCTATAAACTCCTAACAAACATGAAGTCAGGTTAACGAAGAACATAACTGATTCCACTGCGGCTACTCTCCGAAATATCCAATTCAAAATGTAGAGTAGCTGCGACTTTTCCTAAGTAACCTTCCTATGTGCTGATGTCTTTAACACTTTCGACTCCACCGATTTTTGTCGAGGTCATACGCCATGCCGCCATACCTACGTAGGTATTGCAAGTGGACCCTCCAGGAGGGTTCCCGGCATTACGTTTGCGCTAAAGTTAACCATCGTGGACGGTCAATTGCATTAGGTTTAATACCGTGTTATAAAACACTGTAAAACGAAGTTAAATTGTGGGTTCTGGGGGTCTTGTACGTTATACGTAGTTTCCAACCTTTTAATTTTTTTGTGAATATTTGTAAATGTGAACAAAAAAAAATCAAACTTGGATTGTAAAACCAACGCATTATATAGGTACTAATAAATCTTGTTAAAATATACATCAGATTTTATTTGCACAGTTTATAATGCTGCATTCGCTAAGAAAAACCTACATTTAAAATTAAAATGAGCCCTCTGCGATGGCTCCCAGCATTCCATATGCGACTAGGTGAACCCTCCAGGCAGGCTCCTGGCACTGAACGTGTTAAAACCTGTCCCTACGATATTTTAAAATTAAATAAATAAACTTTTGTCTACACTTTATGGAGTTACAAACAGCCAGACAAAAGTATCTACATTACTATTGAACGAGTAGGTACCCGTTAATAGTGGGTGCTCAATGTGCTCATTACTAAATTCATTGATAAAACTATGTTCTCATTATTAACATACCTATTAGGCACACCGGTTAATGACTTGCCTATCAGTGCCGCTTTTCTTATCAACTTACGGTTTCTAGATTCCATGTCATAGGTACCTACCTACTTAGTATTTGGTACACCTACAAACCCCAGTACGTAAATAGGTATATTGTTCCGCACATTATTAGGCATTCTTTAATTATCAAGCATGCCACTGGGTTTTCACCGAATTATGACATCAGACATCAGTAGATATAAATATTCTTCTACTGTCGTTGAAGTAAGTAGGTACCTACTTATACTTAGCTTCATACATAATTCACCGACTGCATGAACTAGTGAGTTGAGAATTACACAAGAAAAGGCTTTCCCTTTCTCTAGAATAAGAGGAAAAAGTCGGCAGCAAACATTAGGTACTTACCGGAATTCCGGAATCATTAGTAGAAAGGTACATGTCTTATACCTACAAACAGCTCCGGATCTAGGGGGGGGACAAACCAGGGCACGTGCCCCGGGCGACACCGATAAGGGGCGCCAAATTCAAGCGTGGCAGACAAGTGCACCACCCAGCGCACCGCAACGTTTCAACAAATGAGACGCGCAGCAATTATAATCTTTCTCTGCGGGTGGTGCACTGCGGAAATCACTGATTAGCGTAGGTTTAGGTCGTCAAACGGTCTGAACGGGTTGTGAGCGGGCGCAGTTGTATTCTACCAGGAACTCGATGAGCGTTTCTGTGGTCTATCTACGCAACGGTGCCTGGCGTCCTGCGTCGACACCTGAATGTGCAAAGGCGACACGACTTCCTTTAACTTTCACCACAGTTTTGGCGCCCCTGTTGGATTGGCGCATTTTAAATCGATTTTGATTAATATGTTTATATGCCTAAATTTTCGAGCTCGCTTCGCTCGCTTCGCTCGCTTTTGCAGCCTAGTAACTCCTAAAGCAAGAATCCAACTTATCTCAGGCAGAGTGCTAAACTTTTCGCGCTCGCTTTCACTCGCTCTTGCATTCAAATTGAAAATTGAACCGCAGATCAGGCCTAATAAAAATAAATGTCCGACACGTACTAGTATATTTAAAAAAAACCGGCTTCTTTAAGAAAAAAAAAGGATTCGGGGGGCGACAGGCGGCAAGTTTTGCCCTGCCTCGAAAAAGTTCTAGATCCGGGGCTGCCTACAAAATTCTAGTAAACCCGGTTTACAACTCGCTGACTGGCCAAGGAAATTCGACAAGTCTGTTGCTTACTCAGCTTTCAGTCACGGCAGACAATCCTTCGCTGAAGATAATAATCTATAGACCACAAGTGAGTGCTCTATAAATTATTTCTTACTCGCTTCCCTCATAGTCCGATGGGGCAAAATCAGGCTCATAATAACCTTTACTAGAACTCATAAGTTATCTTCGAGGCAACGGGATGTCACAACTCCAACTTCCTACTTCCGGGCTATACCTACTGAAAAATTCCTCGGAAAAACCCAATTAGGTACACTTTGTCCAACCTGCACCCTAATTACGAAACGCAAACTCAATTTTAAATTGAAACCAATTGAAAAAGATTGCCAGTCCATTGCTTCATAAGTTCGACAAAAAAAATTAAGCAGATTCTTTTTGTCGAACTTATGAAGCAATGGACTGACAATCTTTTTCAATTGGTTTCAATTTAAAATTGAGTTTGCGTTTCGTAATTAGGGTGCTGGAAATCGATCCCCCTCATGCTCAGCACTTCAGCAGTCGCGCTTACGACTACTAGACCCATGTTCACGGATGATATTAATTAAAAATAGAAATTAAATGGCTTTTTGAATTCTGAGAAAAATTATTCAGGTTGTGGTGGGTGGACTAACCGCCTAACCCTTCGCTGTTTGCAAGTTTATTTTTCTCTATCTTTATTTTTTATTTCAGACTATTAGTATACTCGTAATAGTAATAGTATTATTCAGTTATTAGTACGTACAAAAATAAAAAATAAAAGTTGTTATGTAGTAATTTGCTAGTAGGTAAACTAAACAGGGCACGCGTCCTCACCTTCCGCCTGACGCAGGACACGGTTGTTTCGAGAGGTTCCTGTTTCGCATATAGCGGGAGGAAACGCCCGTGTGTCACCACTGTGTGGATCACCCGGAGGACACGGTGGAGCATACGGTGGAGGTCTGCCCGGCTTGGGCGGAGCACCGCCGTGTCCTCGTGGAGGCGATCGGCGGTAGGGACCTCTTGTGTCCGGCCCTGATTCAGGCCATGGTTCGGAGCGAGAGGGCATGCATGGCAAGTTGTCACTTCCTTCTGCGAAGCAGTAATGCTCGCGAAGGAGGAGGCGGAGCGCGTGAGGGAGAGACAAATGTTGCGCACTCACGCCCCTAGCCGCCGCCGTAGGAGACGCCCGGGGCGTCGGGAATTGGTAGCTGATTTCCGGCCACCGTACGCGGGGTTGCGGAGAGAGAGAGAGATGTCAGCAAAATTGACGGGGTCCGCTAGGGCCAATGCCTACCGAGGTTGCGGGAAGTCTTAAGGGGAAACCTTGTGTTAAGAATTTATATTATTTGCTGTTTATAAAATGTTTATGTTGCTGTTGTGTTCATTCTTATCGACGAGGCTGAGTTAGTCGATTACTAAATGAATAATATTTTTTGTAAGTTGGCAACAATGTTGGCAACGGGAGTCTATGGTGGACGCGAAGGGAGATCGATGGTCATTGATTTTTGAGAATTATCTTTATTGAATTAATGAGTCTGAAAGTATTATTGGAAAATATATGTGTTTCGCGGAACACCGTTCAATTAAATAAAGTGACTTTTATTTTAAAAGTTCAGAAGCCAGGATTAATTGATGAACCCATCTGCATTATCGGCCGTGTAAGGTAAAATGATTGAAGAGAATTGGTAAGTTGCACAATTTTATAAAATCCGAATCAGTGATTTACCTAGTGTTGTCTTTTTATATGTTACGAATGCTGTGATATAGGGATTATAAATGTGTATAGATCACTAACGAAACTATGTAGGTATGAACTGTAACAACTTTTTAGAATACTTTTCAACAACAAAGGAAGTAGCAAACGACTACCTCTTGTTGTCTTTTGATGTGTTACGAATGCTGTAATAACTAAATATTTCCTTGATAGTTGCTATTCGATCTTAGACGAAAAGTTAGTAATCATCTCAACGTGAGGTTAGAATTGTTTCGTTTTGTTTTTATTTCTTACAGTTAATAAAAAGAATAACAATGTAGGTAAACATTCTATGTTTCAATTCTATGAATCGTGTTGCCGATTTTGCGCACACGGTTGTGGTTTTCAAAACCGTATGTCATAGTCATTATTTCAGACAGCGATTGTCGCCTTTTTATTTAGTTGATTACATAAAATGTACGTTGTTGTGATACTATAGACAAATAAATAAAATGGCGTTGGCGGACTGGCGTTGCAAACTTTAAGTTTTCAGAAAAGTCGCCGGGTGGCGCTAGTGGTACGGTTGATATACTGTCAGTACAACGTACAGTGCGCCCAGTATATTTTGACAGGTGGTGAAATACGGAACAATAATTAAATTCTGTTGGTGGTTATACTAGTAATTCTATAGCATTACACAGTTTACGTGTGTTCGTTATTTGTACACGTATGAGTAACAAATTACTTATATTTTAAACCTGTTTCAGGAATCAGTTCTTTCCTTTAATAATCGTTTGATACCTTTACCCGAATATAAAAATTAAAAAATATGAGTCCGAAGGCACCAAAACTAACGAGAAAGACTAGGACACCTGAAGGCACTCCACCTTGTCGAGTATCGCGTGGTCGTAAACGTCAACCGTCCGAATCGCCAAGGCGCCGGCGTCGCGATAAAAGGGGGCGTCACAGAGTACGGCGTCAATTGCGATCAAGTAGATCATCATCAAATAATTCAATGTCGCGTGTCAGGTATTATTCTCGACGACGTGAGCGGTCTAGTCACAGTTCTTCGAATAGCTTGCAACAAGATATATCTAAGTGGGACCGAATTAGAAAGCAGGTTTCACGAAACCAATATTATTCTGATTCCGACTCTTCTGTGTCGTTGAGTAGTTACCGTCGTGCGAAGAAGCGACGTGGTCACAGCGCTGCTACCAACACGGAATCGGCACCGACTGTTGAGGCAAAACTGTTAGAAACATTAGTTGACGTTCTAAAAGATAGAAATTCGGGTGCTTCAGGGCCAGTGATGCATGGCGCTCAGAATGTAATACCGGATTTCGATCCCCAGGCTAAGTCTCAGTCGATGGAGGATTGGTTATCCAAAATAAATGAGTCTTCACACGTTTACGGATGGTCAGAACGCCAGACCATACTTTACGCTTTACCGAAATTAAAAGGGCTTGCTAAGCGTTGGTATGACGGCTTAACCAGTGTAAGATTCTCTTGGGTGGAATGGCAACTAAAATTGAAAGCTGCTTTTCCATGCGAGCAAAATTATGGTGACCTTCTGTCGGAGATGTTGTTTAGGAAAACTCGACGGAATGAGTCTCTAGAGGAGTATTATTATGATAAGATCATGCTCATTAATAGGTGCGGAATTCAAGGAAAAAAGGCCGTCGATTGTCTCACACATGGTATTTTTGACTGGAACATAAAGATGAATGTGCAGGGTGCCAATATGCAGGAACCAGAGGAAGTACTAAAATATTTTAGGAATATTTCTAGCAGCAAGAGTACTGAAATCTTAAAAAAAAACAATTCAGCTTCTCGTGACAATAACGATCTGAGTAATTCAAAAAGACAAATTGATATAAATAATATTAGGAAACCAGGCGCGCTCACTTGCTATAATTGTGGTGAGACAGGCCATACTGTCCCAAAATGTCCTAAAGAGGTAATTAAATGTAATAAGTGTAGGCGCTTTGGTCACACCGAAAAGAATTGTACAGGATTAGTTAGATTAAACACAACTACTGACAAACGTGAAATGACAACAACCGCGTCACGTGACGCGAACGCAACTAAAAACATTCTTAATATTATGAGTACTGACTGCGGCAATGATAAATACTTCAAGCAAATAAAAGTCAATGGTCAACCCATGTCATGTTTCATTGACTTTGGAAGTCAATGTACATTAATACGAGGTGATTACGCTTCAAAATTGAGACTAAGTATAGACAGGACTGACTTACCAATTTTAAAAGGTTTCGCTAGTGGAACTTTAGTTCCGTACGGCAAGGTAACAGTAAAGATTGCATTAGACGCTTTAAATGAGGATGTGGAGGCTTATCTTGTAGAGCCTAAACATCTGCCAGCAGATGTTCTAGTTGGGCAATCTTTGACTGAGCAACCAGGCGTCAGAGCATATAAGACTGACACCATGTTGATACTATATAGGGACGTAACGATTGATAAAGAAAAGATTCCGATTCTTGTGTCTAACAACGTATTTATAACGGGTTTGGATACCATCGAGGTACATACGTCGTCAGATTTAAATGGGTCAGTTTACTTCGCCACGGATGCTTGTTTAAAAGCGGGCAAAGAATACATGATAGTCCCAGGAGTTTACTCTCTCCAAGATGGTAAAGGTTCCATGAACATAATGAAATTAGCTTTAGAGCCTTTCAATCTCTCTCAAGGTACATTAGTTGCCCGTGCGAAATTAATTTCTTGTGCACAATTACCTGATACCCCTCTTACGGACAAATCAGTATTAAGGGTAAATAATGTATCAGTCCAGAATGCTCCAAATATTATATCATTGGAACAGCTCAATGTTGATAATGATTTGAATCCTGACGTGAAAGAACAATTATGCAAGGTTCTGAACGCTCGTCGTGATTGTTTTGCTTTTACACTAGAAGAATTGGGTGACACGCCTCTAGCTGAAATGCATATAAGACTCAAAGATGATGAACCGATCACGTACAGACCTTATAGACTTTCTTTTTCCGAACGTGAGAAAGTCAACACTATTATCGGTGATATGTTAGCAAATGGAATAATACGTGAATCACAGTCGGAATATGCTAGTCCAATTATATTAGTCGCAAAGAAAAACGGCGACGTGAGACTGTGCGTTGATTATAGGGCATTAAATCGGAAAACGATTAAAGATAAATTTCCAATGCCACTTATTGACGACCAGATCGATAGTCTCTCAGGGCAAGCCTATTTCACCTCTCTGGACCTTACTTCCGGGTACCACCAGGTGCCGGTCTCAGAAGAGTCCAAACCTCTAACAGCGTTTGTTACCCCGGACGGGCATTACGAGTATAATCGTATGCCGTTTGGATTAACCAACGCGCCAGCTGTATTTCAGAGGCTTATTCTGAAAATATTGAAACGGCGTAATATTCCTGGTGTACTAGCATATATGGACGACATAATTATTGCATCTCAGTCGGTTGAAGAAGGAATGGAGAAACTGCACGAGGTCCTTGATCTTATAAAAGAGGCCAATCTCACGTTAAACTTGACCAAATGCAATTTCTTCAAGAAATCCATTGACTACTTAGGCTTTGAGATTACACGAGACGGCGTAAGGCCAGGGATGAGAAAAATTGAAGCCGTTGCAAATTTTAAAACACCACAGAATGTACACGAAGTTCGACAATTTGTTGGTCTCTCTAGTTTCTTTCGACGATTCGTCTGTGGTTTCGCAACGATCGCGAAACCATTAACTTCGCTCACGAAATCCAACGTTAAGTGGTCTTGGGGTAGTGAACAAGTTAATGCTTTTGCGGAGCTTAAAAGGATATTAACGACTCGACCTGTATTGGCTATTTATAATCCGACGTACGAAACAGAATTACATACAGATGCAAGTTCTATGGGACTGGGTGGCGTACTACTTCAAAGACCAAGTTCAGCAATTGCTTTTCAGCCTGTCGCTTATTTCAGCCGGCAAACGTCAGCTGACGAACAAAACTTTCATTCATACGAACTTGAAACATTAGCAGTCGTGGCATCTTTAGAACGTTTCAGAGTTTACTTACTTGGAATAGATTTTAAAGTCGTAACAGACTGCAACGCGTTACGTACTACGCTAACTAAAAGGGATTTAATACCCAGAATAGCTCGCTGGTGGCTCTTGGTCCAAGAATTTACATTTTCTATCGAATATCGCCCTGGATCACAGTTAGCTCACGCGGATGCGTTAAGTAGAAACTCCATCCCTGCTGGTGATTCGATCTGCAACAACTCAGCGGTGGACTTAACTGTATTGCAGTTAGAAGAAGTGCACTGGTCGCAGTCGGTCCAAATTAGTGATCCAAGGCTTTGTCACATTAAAGCTGTACTCGACAACAACGGGCAGGAAGCTAAGGATATACGAAATAACTACGTCCTTAAGGATGGTAAAATTTACCGAAAACTAAACGGAGAGTTGCGATGGGCAGTTCCCAAAGAAGCTCGTTGGCAAATTTGTCAGCAATGTCACGACAATGCCGGTCATTTCTCGTTTGATAAGACTTTAGAAAAAATTAAACGAGATTATTGGTTCCCTCGATTGACGCAATTTGTAAAAAAATATGTCCGCGCGTGCATTCCTTGTGCGCACTCAAAACAACCCGGAGGTAAAAAACAAGGTTTCCTCCATCCCATTCCGAAGCCGAGTATACCTTTTCAATGTCTTCATATAGACCATCTTGGGCCGTTCGTTAAAAGTAAACGCGGAAACGTTTACATCCTTGGTATAATAGATAGTTTTACAAAATTTATAATTTTGAAAACTGTCAAAACAACAAAAAGCAAGACATCAATTACTGCACTTCGGGATGTTTTTGGGTTATTTGGAACTCCACGTCAGTTAATATCAGACCGCGGTACCAGTTTTACTTCCCGCGAATTCAAGATCTTCATCGATTCGTTAGGGATTAAACATACTTTGAACGCGGTAGCCACGCCGCGCGCTAACGGCCAAATTGAGCGGTACAACCGGTCAATACTTGCATCGCTGATAGCACTTTGTCACGGTAAAGATGACAGAGATTGGGATCTCCATGTCACTAAAGTGCAATGGAGCCTTAATAACACCATCAATCAAAGCACCGGAAAGAGCCCAACAGAAATTATTTTCGGGCATAATTCTATAAATGAAGCTGAGGGTCATTTACACGATATAAACCTATTCAAAGAAACTTCAACAGATAAAGTGCAGGAAATTCGGGCTAAAGTCAGTGCAAATATTGTAGCACAACAGAAAAAAATGAAAACTCGTTATGATAAAAAAAGGTGTAAACCCAAAATTTACAAGATTGGTGATTTAGTTATGGCAGAAAAGAGTACTAAGACCCCGGGAGAAAGTCAAAAACTAGTTCCAGCTTTTAGCGGTCTATTTCGGGTGACAGCAGTGCTTGACCATGATCGATATGAGATAAGCAGCATAGATGGATATTCAAAAAATAAGTATAAAAATATTTTTCCTGTTGATAAAATTAAACCCTGGGTGAGGTTTGTGGAGTCGGAATCTGAAAGCGAATATGGGGGTAGTGATGATGAGTAAATAAAAACCAAATTTAATTTAATTGTATTACAGTTTGACATGACTATATTTCTAAGTTACAAAAAGAAAGATGAGGTAAAAGAAATAATCTGAAATCAGTACAAGCGTGCACGTCTATTAAGACGTACCCAAAAGTTACTTCTTCGTATAGTTTTGGTGCACATACGTTCCTTACCCTTCTATCCCTTTCCTATTCCCTTGATGAACTGCGTCGTGGATTATGGAGGCGTGCAATTTAATGGATGCCGCAGCAATTGGTGTGTGCAAGCGGTGTTCAGATAATCTACGTATCTTCTGGAGGAGGCCGATGTACCTAGTGTGTGCAAGCGGTGCCCAGATAATCTACGTATCTCTGGAGGAGGCCGATGTACCTAGTGTGTACAAGCGGCGCCCAGATAATCTACTTACTTTCTGGAGGAGGCCGATGCACCTAGTGTGTGCAAGCGGTGCCCAGATAATCTACGTATCTTCTGGAGGAGGCCGATGTACCTAGTGTGTGCAAGCGGTGCCCAGATAATCTACTTACCTTCTGGAGGAGGCCGATGTACCTAGTGTGTGCAAGCGGTGCCCAGATGACCTACTTACTTTCTGGAGAAGGCCGATGCACCTAGTGTGTGCAAGCGGTACCCAGATAATCCCCTTACCTGTTGGGAAGGCCGATGCACCTAGTGTGTGCAAGCGGTACCCAGATAATATCCTTACCTGCTGGGAAGGCCGATGCACCTAGTGTGTGCAAGCGGTACCCAGATAATATCCTTAACTGCTGGGAAGGCCGATGCACCTAGTGTGTGCAAGCGGTACCCAGATATTCTCCTTACCTGTTGGAAAGACCGATGGACCTAGTGTGTGCAAGCGGTACCCAAATAATCTTCTTACTTGTTGGAAAGACCGATGCACCTAGTGTGTGCAAGCGGTACCCAGATAATTTTCTTACCTGTTGGAAAGGCCGATGTACCTATTGTGTGCAAGCGGTACCCGGATAGTCTACTTACCTGCTAGACGAGGCGATTCACCAGATATTTCGAAGTGATACCAGATTTTAATTTTTAAGTTTTATTTAATTTTTCTCCCTCTTCTTACGTATATAGAATGAGGACATTCTTAGTTCAGGATGGCCGCAGTGTTAAGAAATTGTTAATTCTGCCTGAATTCATAGTTAAATTAAATAATATGTGAGAATTACATATAAATATAAAACATTGTCAAGACTGTCTGCCTTCATCCAGTATTTTAATGTTAAATAAGTTAACAAGTTAGTTAATTTTATATGCTACTTAATAAGAGTTAATTTTATTTATCTTACTAACAGTTAATTTTATATACATGTTAATAAGAGTTAATTTTGCCTAACTTGTAAAGACTGTTTGTCTGTATTTATAGTATTATAAGCCTATAGAAATATAGGTTTATTCTTGTCGAAGAAATGTTGAATCTTATTTTTTGTTGTGTTTTGCATTGTCTAAGTACCTACTTAATTACTTTGTTAAATTGAGATAAGGCAGCCAAGTTACATAATAGCTTTAGTATTAATTTATAAGTAGTGTTGTATTTAACTGGTACAGATTGCTGGGTAGGTACATTCTACATGTTGTTATGTGTACTAAAAGGACAGCTACAATCAGGAATACTGAATCAGAGTCAGGACGACGGGTGATAAATGGGAATCCCACTTGATACTGTGCCTGGGACAGACACTGATTCAGGATGGCCGACTGTTAAGAATTTATATTATTTGCTGTTTATAAAATGTTTATGTTGCTGTTGTGTTCATTCTTATCGACGAGGCTGAGTTAGTCGATTACTAAATGAATAATATTTTTTGTAAGTTGGCAACAATGTTGGCAACGGGAGTCTATGGTGGACGCGAAGGGAGATCGATGGTCATTGATTTTTGAGAATTATCTTTATTGAATTAATGAGTCTGAAAGTATTATTGGAAAATATATGTGTTTCGCGGAACACCGTTCAATTAAATAAAGTGACTTTTATTTTAAAACTTGGCACCTGGCAAGGCAAGGGAAGGAACACGGGTGGGTTTTAGTCAGTAAGAGTCTGACACGCCCTTCCGCTCCGCTTCGAGCGCTCCGCTTAGAAGAAGTCATTTGATGATTTCCCAAACAAAAAAAAAAGGTAACCAAAACCAGTGACACAATAATATATCTCAGTAAGTAGGTACACACACAGTAAACGGATCATCAATTTTGTACGGTAACATTCTGGGAACAGTGTTGATGCTACCACAGACACCTACCCTGCTCATCATCGATGCAGTTTTTATTCTTAAATGATGGCGAAGAAGCATCGATGGATGGAAGCCACAGATGGAAGCAGTTTAATTAACTGTGTACTTCTTATGTAATCGCATAGATGTCGCTACACGGTGAATGCTGGTGATCGCAGCACTAGCACAGATAATATAATACTACGGCACTACTCAGATACCCAGATCTACGTTTGGTTGATGTGTGCACAGAGTATGTAACTTTAGTTGATAAAATGATAAATAGAGAAACCATCATATCATACCATAGAACACGTTTGTAGAACCTTCTATTCTGAAATAAAATAGTGCTTTATATTATTCAGAACGAAAGAATTTAGCGAAAATTTTATAATTGAACGCGGCTCTATACGGGGAAATATTTATGAATGTATAACTTGACAGTTAAGTTCGTTCTGAAATTTTAATTTGTGCCTAAACACAGATCTTCAAAGTATTAATAAAAAGTAAACAAAATTCGTATCTAACTTCAAACTTATTTAATCACATTAACTATAGAAATGTAATCACTAATCATCCTAAATTCATTATATTGATTCAAACAAGTTTCCTTTTTGTCGGGGAATACCAAAGACTTGTTTACTTTTTGAAGAAGTTGAGTTGAATTGACAGTTGACATTTTGCTGTCAATTCCATATTTTCCTTGTGAATTCATCAAAATATTATTTGAAATAACCTCGCCTTCTAAGAATAAACGGCATACAATAATTATTTAAATGTCTATTGATACCGGAAATGATTTCTCTGACTTCAAAGTATGTGTTACTTGCCCGATGCTAAGGTATAAATGTAAAGTTATTGTCAAAATAATCGTGCAATATGTTTTAGTTACCACCGATCTTCGAAGATCTAAATGAAAGGGTAAAAGAATATCTTTTGAAGCCGGAAAGACTTTCAATACATCAATGGGAGCGGTCGCAGTCCCACTGGCATCGAGAATCGAACGTCGATTCCTTATTTATTCATGACGACGATGATTTCGGGCCGGACACCACACTTGAGGTAATTAAATGCATTATAAATAAATAAAAACAGCCGATTACATCGAATTATGCAGCTAACACACTACAGCTCATTATGAACAGTACTTTAGATACCTACTTTCTTACATTTTTAAACAAAGCCATCATTTCTTTTTATCTTTTGTTCATTCTATTAGAGTATTAGTAGTAATGAATCTATTCAACAGTGAATCTATTTTTCATCTTTTGAACTTTAAATGTTAGGTTTGTCCATTAGAACCTTATCCAGATATAATATTTTCATAGTTTAACTTAATTGAGAGAACACATAGCACACAATAACAATCTGTTTATTATTCAGGTGGTCAGGGACCCAATCACTGGTGAGATAACTGGTTTGGAAGAAGTAAGTATACCAGTAGAAGATGATGAAGACAGTCTCTCTATGTCAAGGGCTCCATTGCCCCCAAGCCTTGCAACCAGGGGCACAACCACCCAAAGTCCATTCCTGCCAGCGGGTTTTGAAGAAGAGCTGGAGAAAATGCTGGCTGATGCAGCAAATGGAGATGTAAACATTGACCTGGATAATGAAGAGTCTGGAAAGTTCTTGGGTGAAGGTAAGAATACCTGAACAGCTGTATTTTGCATTAGATGGTATGCCATGCCACTTGATAATGTGCATTTAGTTATTTCTAGCCCTCCTATATTTTGGTATGGTTTGTTGATTTGTTTAATGTAGACCGTCACCAGAAGATGTACAATAAAGAAATCAGAGTTTACTAAAAAAATTGTATATATTATGTGCTCCCCTTTGTCCTTCATTATTTTAGTTATGTCTAGTTCTCCTGTTTTCGTAAGTGTCGTCTCTTATGTTATCTAATTGAGGACCTCCAACAGAAGATACACTGATGCTAGCACATCAACCTACTCCAATCTGTCAAATTTTCCCAATCAACATTGAGCCTTATTCTTTAGCGATAAAGTTGAAAATCTATTAAAGAAATTTGACAGATTGTCGTAACTTGATGTGATGGCGTCTGTACCTACAGAAAATCACAGTTTACTTAAAAAATAAGTTTATGATCTCAACATAAACCATTTATTTTTGAATGGGTCAAAATGAATGCAGTCAATCTAGTATCTGTAGTATTCTTTAGTACTTATCTTTTTTTTTTTCTTGTCTGTATTTTTTTTTAATAACGTTTTTGTTTCAGACATTCTGAACACAGCACCAGGCTCTAAAGACACAGTACTGTTTGCTGATGATGGCTGCACACTCCTCAATGCACCCAAGGAGTCTGATGAGACGGCTGAGGACAAAGAAAATGTTGACATACATGTGAAGATCAATTTAGAAGAAGTGGTGGATAATAATGCACATTTAGTTGGCAAGTATTATTAATTGGAAATTTTACAAATACATAATTCTGTAGGTACTGTTTTACTCACTATTCTCAGAAATGGCACTTTCAGATATTCTGTCTCTACAATACATCTGAAAGAGACAGATATAAAATGAGACTTAACAGTCACTTAAGATAAAGAGAGTTTATTCTGAAAATGGGCAACGTCGGATATAGATGTCAAATATTTTGCTGTTTTGATTAATTTGGCAATATTACTGTATAAAAATAAGAAATGTGGCTAACTAGCAAACTAGAATATTGATTATGAAATGCACTGAATATTTAGTTTTAGATGTAAAAAAAGTATTTTTTCTTTCCAAACGCGTTTTTCACAACTAAAACGAATCACACATACATACACCATCAAATTCAATGTTCTCATTTCAATTCATTATTAATATTCTCGTTCGCTAATTAGCCACATTTTTTATTTCCATACAGTAATATTGCCAATTTAATCAAAACAGGTAAATTTTTTACAGCTATTAGCGACATTGCCAACTTTTGGGATAAATGCTGTTAAAAGTATTAAAAAGAAGCTTATTCAAATATTATTATTCCACAGATCTTTGGAAAGATGAAGAGGTACCAGAAAAGAAACCGCAGAGACCAGTCAAAAAACTTGAACTGGACAGTGACATGGATAACGAAAATTTCCTAGAAGCCACCATCATCAGGCCTCCCATAGAACTGCCAGAGCTACCCGTGTTGAACATCACAAGCTCAGCGGCAAAGCAAGGAGTTACATCCACTGATTGGGCTGAAATGATAGATGTGTCACAGCCAGTACCTGAGTTCAAGGAAAAGATCAAAGATATGGCACAGACTTATCCATTTGAGTTAGATAACTTCCAGAAACAAGTAAGCAGAAACAGAATCATTACAAGAATCTACTTAAATACTTAGCACTATAATACTTCATCATCTACTAGCTGTTGCCCGCGACTTCGTCTGCGATCAAGGATAAACAGTAGCATATGTCCTTACCCTCATACCTCTTCATGGTCTATCTGTGTGCCAAATTTCGTCCAAATCTGTTCAGTGTGAAACGCTTTCACACTGAACAGATTTGGACGAAATTACAATTACAAACAAACTCAGTTTTGTATTTATATTATACTAGCCAGCGGCTTCGCCCTGGTGGACTGTTTTCTGTGCTATAATATGTATGTATTATACATATAAACCTTCCTCTTGAATCACTCTATCTATTTAAAAAAACTGCATCAAAATCCGTTGCGTAGTTTTAAAGATCTAAGCATACATAGGGACAGACAGCGGGATGCGACTTTGTCTTATACTATGTAGTGATAGTTAGGATACCTGTTCTGAGATTTACCTTGTCAAATGGTCATGAATAATGTGAGCCCTGCAAGTTTTGGGCCTACTTAATTTCTTCATTCATTTCTTATATGATACTGCACAGTCACAGTAGGTAGACAGTGCACACCAAACTGTACATAGTCACAGAAACAAAATATGTTTTTAAACATACAATGATCATGAATTAATCTGGCATCTTGATACTTGTTTTCAGGCTATCCTAAAACTAGAAGAAGGACACCATGTGTTTGTAGCGGCACACACATCGGCTGGTAAAACTGTTGTTGCTGAATATGCTATTGCTATGTCCAGAAGAAATTGTACTAGGTATGTTTTATTCTATTAACATTTAGCAGTGGCATGTCCATTGAGTGTATTGGTTAACACCCGCACTCAAAACACGTGCTTTGTCTTGGAGGTGCGGAGAATAACCCCATACAACACCAATACCAATATCAGTGTCAAATAAACTCATCTATACTATACATTATACTTCATTTGAAATAAGATCAGTCCGTTCAACCGATTTTCACTTCTATTGCATTGGTGGCATGACAAATGGCAACTGCAGTAAACAGTTGGTATTATAACCACTTCTTTGCTTTTAATGCCATCCTTATGCCTACAGTATAGAAGTCAGAATCGGTTGAACGGACTGTAATAAAGGTTTGTTTAAATGTCTAATCTTATTTCAAATAGAGTATAATTATTATTATATACATACGAATAAATAAAATTGAAATTTCTGTTTGTAATGTCAAAATAACAGCTTTTTAATAAATATTTACGGTTCTTATAACAACACAAAAAAACATTTTTCTTAATTTTTGGTTGTCTGTCTGTTTGTTCCGGCTAATCTCCGAAATGGCTTGATTGACCAATTTTGACGGGACTTTCACTGGCATAGCTGATGTTATAGGGAGTAACATAGGCTACATTTATTTTAGAAAAAGAATTAGGATCCACGCAGGCGAAACGCGAGCACCAGCTAATGTACTACTAAACCGTTTAACCCAAAAGAACACATTATTATTGCTTGTTTTTTTTTACAGGGCAATTTACACATCACCAATCAAAGCCCTCTCCAACCAGAAGTACAATGACTTCAACAAGATGTTCGGTGAGGTGGGTCTTCTCACTGGCGACCTACAAATCAACGCCACAGCCTCCTGCCTCGTCATGACTACAGAGATCCTGCGGTCTATGCTGTACTGTGGCTCTGACGTCACTAGGGATCTCGAGTTCGTCATATTTGATGAGGTTCACTACATTAATAATGCTGAGGTATGTGTATTTTTTAATGTGTTATTGTATGTATGTACTAGCTTTTTATGTATGCGCTTGTAACCTGTAACCCCCTTACTAATAAACGTTGTATAGCGTCTGTATACAACGCTTTGTCTTCTTCTTTCAAATGTCAAATTACTGACGACTGAAAGAGAGAAACCGGTGTGTAACTATACAGGCGATGTACAACGTTTATTAGTAAGGGGGTAAGTATTTAAAGCTTGCATAAAGCCTGATTATAAACAAATAAAATTTTGTTATGTCTGAAGCCCAGTATTGAATGTAAAAATAAAAAGAATGAATGTCGCATTCATTCTTTTCATTCAGACACATTTCATAACAGAATAGTATGAAAGAAATATCTATGTCATAGATATTTCCTTCATACTATTCTGTTCTACACAATACACTGCGGATTTCACTGCCAAATAAATATAATCCTTGTAGTTGTTGAAATAAAGTCGAAAATAAAGAACAAACTTAATCATAGTCCTCAAAAACAATAAAGTGGAGAGACGCACACAACTTTGAAAATCTCTATTTCACTCTACCTGTTAGTGTTAGTTTGTGGTTATGTAACAGTGGAGTAGAGGGAGGTAATCCTGTCACTCCTGTCATATGCCTGGTGTTTTCATTTTTTTTTAAAACACCGTAATAAGTTAGCTTCTCGAGGAGAATAAAATTAAAAAATCGGGCAGTCTTTGGGGACTGCTGAATGCCGATAGAAGTCAAAACTAAGTAACTTTTTGATTCTCCCGTTGATATCTCTCGTTCGAGCGTTAGGTGACGATGACGCGAGTCCCATGATTTTTGTTCAGCCAAAAAGTGCTCCACGCGCCTAAAGAAGTTTTCACTTCAATAAATAATTATAATACTCCTCAGCGCGGCTACGTATGGGAGGAAGTCCTGATCCTCTTGCCAGCTCACGTGAGTATAGTGATGCTGAGTGCGACTGTACCGAACACGCTACAGTTTGCGGACTGGGTGGGCCGCACTAAGAAGAGGAAGGTGTACGTTGTGTCCACGCCCAAGCGACCCGTGCCGCTGTGTCACTATCTTTATACAGGTAAGATAAAACTGTTATGAATTCAATGGGTGAAAAGGGAATGAATGATAACGAGACGGCTAACAGGAGAGATTGGAAAAACTTGTTGCGCCGACTATAAGTATTACCACATATGGCTCACTTCGCATTTTAGGTATGAAGCTACAAGTACGCGGCGCGCCAATTCAGTGAGTTTAAAGTAATCAGAAGATCTAAGCGTTACGCGATAGAGAGAGAGGGAACTTCTAGGTGAATATAACTGCAGGCAATTAGTGCTGTGCGATCTGAATTGCACTTTATTGTGTCGTAGCAAGAGTCGCTCTTTATTTAAATGATTTTGCGGATTGCACGGGAGACAAGGGCAGGTAAAAGAAAGATATATTACCCACACTTTCTTTCAAAATTGGTCTTGTGATCGTCACTTAACAAAAACTACAGCCGATAACGACAGCCTGAAATTGTGACCTTTTTCTCATGGAGGTGGTTAGAAGCTGTAGATGCGGTAATAATTCAGAGAGAAAACAACTTATGTATTTCAGTACTTGAACAAAATAGGTATTTCCACAAAATTGTAGTGGCCCTTTACTTACGTGTTGATAATTTTAGGAACCGGTGGAAAGTCGAAGAATGAAAGGTTCCTGGTAGTGGATCAAGAAGGAAACTTCCAACTAAGAGGATATAATGAAGCAGTTGCCGCCAAGAAAACACGAGAGAATGAGTACAAAAAGAATTTTGGACCAAAAGGTAAACTATCACCTGAAGATTAAATGATGAGATAAAATATCGTCTAAATAAATAATAACGATCGTAATCATTCATTTTTCATCCATCTTGATGATTTTTAAATTTTCCGAAAACTACCTAGGGGGTGGAGGGAGCGTTGAATTTTTTAGGGGAATATATCAAATACTCGTACACGCGGACGAAGTCGTGCGCGAAGATTTAATTTTATTAAGTGGTGTCTCTAACACATATTTTATTTTCAGGCGGTAAAACGTATATGAATCCTAAGGCTGAGCAAACAATGTGGGTAGCGTTCATTGACCATTTGAAACAGCAAGATAAACTACCTGTGGTCGCATTTACACTGTCACGTAACAGGTATACTAAGACAACATTTTGTCGTTTTTATTCAAACAATATATCTTATAAAATGTTTGTTCTGACCATTGCCATAACAATATCCTGTTCTTGACTAAACGCTACTGAGTCAAATTCGAATTCTCTTATTACAAAACGAGTTCTAACTTTATTTCAAACCCAAACCGAGTTCTTCAAGCCTGTTATTCTATTTTGAACTTTATTTCGACTGACGTAAAGTTCTGAATACAAATTGGCAACTTAGAGTCAATTATAAAGTCTTTTTTTTTATTCAGAACTTTATGTCAGTCGGAATAAAGTTAAAAGTTAAAATACAAACAACTATCAACTCGTTCTGTAAAGAGACGGACTGCGTCAAAACGTACAGTCAATAAGAAAGTTATTTCTATAGAATTTGATTCCAGATGTGATCAGAACGCTGAAAGTTTAATGTCAGTAGATTTGACTACTGCCAAGGAAAAAGGTCACATCCGATCTTTCTTCCAAAAGTGTCTTCAAAGGTTGAAAGAACCTGACCGACGATTACCACAGGTAATTAACTTTCAATAGAAAACTAATAATAATCTGAACAAGGAATTTCATCATGTTGTCTTTGGTTTTCAGGTTATAAGGCTTCAAAGAGTCCTGGAGAATGGTATAGGAGTTCATCACAGTGGTATATTGCCACTTCTCAAGGAAATTGTTGAGATGTTGTTCCAGTCTGGTTTTGTAAGTATAAAGTTTCAGATCAAAGACATCATCTGAGGAACTTGACACACCAAGGGCGGTGAGACAAAGCCTCGAGTTTTCCGTACCGTACATCAATCATCATCATCGATTTTGCATAAATTTCTAAGAAAAATACAAACAACAGCCGCGCCGTATCTCTTTGAAATCAAAACTATAAAAACACTAGCTTTTGCCCGCGTGGATGTCGGAAATTATCCAACAGGAACGAACTACCGCGATAAAAAGTATCCTATGTCCATTTTGTACACTATACAGATAGTGTATACGACGAGTGTTCAAACGGCTGAACTGATTGGAATGAAATTTGGAGCACAGGCTCCAAATTTCATTCCAATCAGTTCAGCGTTTTTGCGTGATTGAGTAACAAACATCCAAACCCACAAACATACAATGTTTCATATTTATAATATTATATTAGTAGGATAGTCAAGTAACTCCGAGTGCTTAGTATTTTCATTTTGACTGATAATAATCTTCCTCCTTGGTCCTGGATTCGATTGGGTTTTTCCATCTGGAATTTCTCAGTAGCAGCCTAGTCTGGATTGGTACCCGGTTGATGGCAATAGGCTCGCCTACCTGTTACATGGGACTTGAACATAACTGGGACTTCGGGATTACAGGCGTGATGATGTTATGTAGTAATCTTCACGCGAATTACACTCAATCTCACTATATTTACAGGTCAAAATCCTATTTGCAACTGAAACCTTCGCGATGGGCGTGAACATGCCCGCGCGTACGGTAGTCTTCGATGAGACTACCAAGTATGACGGACTGCAGCGACGTACTCTAGCACCCGCCGAGTACATACAGATGGCGGGCAGAGCGGGGAGACGAGGTAGGTTTTTATCCATTGATAGCTATGATGATTATCAGATACTCCTGCACGCGTAGCATGCGCTTTCTATGTCTACGAAGAGTAGACACAGCTCTTTCTATACAAAGTGACATTTCCTTTCTTCATTTTTGACATCGCACCGTAGAAATCTTTCTTCAATCTGTCACTTTGTCTTTCGTTTCTAACTATCTTTGTCTAGGTCATTTTATATGTAGACTATTTCAGAAGAAAGTTTTCTATACCAAATTGTCAAAATCACTCTGACGACTGACAGTTGTCTATGGTAGTGAAATATTATACTCGACGGTCACAAAGTATACAGGGTTATCTGCAAAATCATGATTTTACAGAAGAGCGTTTTAAACGCAAAACTGTGATAACTAATAGAAGAAGAAAGCTATCTTCTCCTATTTTACATCATTTAGTTAATATTACCAAGGAAATGGTTAAGGTCAATATTACTGTAATGTTATTTGTTCCAAAACACGGTACTTCGACACACTGAAAAAAATAAGCTGTACTTAGTTGTGTTTAATGTGACTTAATATCAGTAAAAATTGACAATCAAACAGTAAAAACATCCTATGACGAAACAAAGAATTCTGAGTCGAATTATATTAAAGAGTGAATTTCGTAAAAAGTCCAGTTGCCTATTTTTACTTTGCTGCCGTCGTACTGTCTAGTGTCTACACGGAACGTAATTTTTGTCTACTCTTCCGTCGACAAAGCGGTGCTCATGCTACGCCTACTGTAATACCACAGAATAGTACAGAAGATTCACTCCAAAAAAATATTTAAGTAAAAAGCGACTCTAGCTACGACACAATAAAGTACAATTCAGGTCGCCCAGCACTAATTAGGTACCTATAGTTATATTCACCTAGAAGTCGCCTCTCTATCGCGTAAGGCCGCACTTTGGACACGAATTTGTATCGTACGTAAACGTATGATCGTGGTCGTACGAATTGAGTGCTCGCTCCCTTAGTACTAGGAAGGTCGAGATCGTTCGTGCGTGTTCGTATGTGTTCTTACGAGTAAAATTCGTACGAAAACGCATACAAAGTGCGCACAGCCTTACTCTTATACCTTCTGACTACGTTACGCTCACTGAATTGGCCCAACAAGACGAGCCCGTCCCTTATTTGTGGCTTCATAGCACAAAGAATAGCGTAAACTATAGTGTATATGAAGTACGCCAAAACCTCATTATAAATACCAATATTAAAATTCTATTCTATTAGTACATCCGAGACTATACTAATAAAACTTCTGGTTAACCAGGTCTGGATGACACGGGAACTGTGATAATACTCTGCAAGGAAAGCGTACCTGACCTGGTTACACTGAAGGGCATGATGCTGGGCATTCCACAGAAACTATCGTCACAGTTCAGACTAACTTACGCTATGATACTCAGTTTGTTACGGTAAGGTTTAATGCTATTGTATTTTATTTATTTCTCAACTGCCCCGTAATTGGTCTCGTGGTCGCAAGCGCGCCTGCTGAGCGTGGTGTCCTAGGTTTGATTCCCGGTTCGGGCAAAGTGTTCTTGGGTTTTTCCGTTAGGAATTTCTCAGTAACAGCCCGGAGTTTGGAAGTTGGCGGTGTGATACCTCCGTGCCTCGGCGCACGTTAAGCCGTTGGCCCTGCGCCTGATCTCCGCGAGTGTAGGATTGCCGTCCAATCGAAATATGATAGTGAGGGAAGAGAGAATACACCTGTGTCTGCTTACACACTTGTGCACTATAATATCTTCCGCTGAGATTGGCTGCCATGGCCGAAATGCAGTCTGGACTATTTTGCTTCTCAGCCACTCTGCAAAGACTATGGTCGTACAAGATTCAGTTAAGACTAACCAACCTTGACTACGTAGATGCAAACTTTCCGATTATGAAAACATCGGACAATCTTTATAAAAATCACCGGCAATTTTTTTTGCTAGTAACATATTATTACTTGGCTTCGTACTCTTTTTATTTTAACCCTGTATTTTCTAAATGAATATTAGATACACGCTTCCAAAAACCTTATAATTGTAACAAATAACCATAATTTAAATACAGGGCAGCAACAGTATCAGTAGAAGGCATGATGCAGCGATCATTCCGAGAGTTCAGCCAAATATGTCAAGCGGATAACTACAGAAAACAATTGCAACTCGCCGAAAAAGAATATTCAGAGAAGTGTAGTACACCGCTGGCTTCCCACCTCGCGCCTTTAGCGTCGTTCTATGATACCGCAGCAGCCTACATCGACGTACTAAATGAAATCATGCCCATACTGCTGAATACTGCTAAAGTCTCGAAGGAAATGGTACCGGGGAAGATGCTGGTGGTGTCTGCAGGGCCGTATATGAATCAGCTTGGTATTCTGTTGAATAATAATGGTATGTTACTTGGAAAAAGTATGATATTTTTAAGGATTACATCGACTACTTATACAGATTTTATTCTTATCAGCTGGTGTAATCTCCTTTAATTAAAACCGTACAATATTTTCCATTTTCCATCTTGTATGGGTACCTCCTTTCAGCCCCAGATTGACACCTAGGACCACTGGCCTAGGAACTCAGCCAGCCTAGGGGCTCCACCCACCCAGCTACCCCGACCAGCTTACTTGCCTGACAGCAGGCGGAAATATTTTTTTTTTCAATAAATTATTCTTCTTTCACTTATTTAGGTACTTGAATAGTGCAGTTGAGTTGAGTCAAAAGTATCTTCTTAATTTCATTTATTATTTGCATTGAAAAAGTAATATTCCCTGTACTTACTAGTACATTTTATTTACAAAATTTCCAAAATAGCTTCGAAACGGGAGACCTCAAATGTCGAAGTGCCTAGGGGCATGTTAAATTGATTTTAAGCTTATTATTTGTGGTTATAGCGGCTATAGTGACCCTCTCTTTGAGAATTTCAAGTATCAGGTCTGCGACGGACGGACATACATCCTTAGTAATAAGGTACGGAACGCAAAAAATTACATAAATAATATTTTCAGGTCGCTATTAAATGTTTTCAGGTCCGAGACAAACGCCATACAAGGTCCTAGTATTGAATGCCAAAATTCAAGACAATTCTAAGTACAACTTTGAGGTGGATGAGAACTGGTACCGAATGCTTAGTTTCTCCGCGATGTATGATTCTATAGGTAAATATTATCCTCATAGCCTTTAACATTTTTAGTTATTTTAAGAAACTCCATGTTTCCATTATAGTTGTTTGTTGCATTTCACGGACATGTGCCTATTCTTGATTGTGTATTGTACACCAAACATAATATATTACACAGTAATAAAATAGAGTCCATGGGCACTAGGCGAGCTTAATAGTATCTCAAAGCTGAGTTTCCTCCCAGCAAATGTTTGAGTGAATAAAGAGCAGGAACCAGTGTACAATTTCATAATTTCTTAACACAACGTCAACGTCCTTTATGGCGGCTCTGAAGTGAGCTACTCGCTGCGCAGTACCGCACCCCTCATCCCGCTGACACATGGATTTATTACTGCGCAGCGACTCGCCTCATGTTCCGGGCTGTCTGCGTTTGAATCGGGATGTACCTATGACATGCATTTCTTGTATTGCAGGCACAGAAGAAAGTACATTGGATCACACAATATTATGCATTGCGCCTAAAAACATTATAGCCGTCACTAAAATGACCCTGAAAATTGACCATAAGATCATTATTGATGACTGGGAGCGAAGGCAAATGCCCAGGTAAATATCACAAAATCACTACTTTCATCTGCCTAGCCTTTTCATAACTACGTTGGGCTCGATTTCCAGTCTAACCGGATGCAGATGAATACCAGTTTTTTTTTTTTTAATATGGCCTTTTATGTGACATTTTTTGATACTCGCAAATAAATAAATAAAATAGCCTATAGGGTACTTCCCGTTGAACTAGTAGAATAATGAAATTTGGCAAGAAGCAATGTCTCACATCACAAGTAAAGGAAAAGGTAGGGGAATTATTAATTTGTAGTTTAACAACCCTTCATTGTGCATAGTCCGACACCCACATGGCCGGTTTTTTTTTAGTTAGCAAATATACTGGCAATTTTTGTATTTTGGAACTCCTTTCAATCCATTGTTTTGCAGGTTTAAAGACGCCCCAGTAGGGTCGAGCTGCTCAAGCGCAGTGCAGGAACTGTCGCGCATGTCCCACGCAGTGTGTTCGGGCGCCACCTCGCTGGACCACGTCAGCCTCACACAATCGCTGTCCATCAACACAGGAGAAATACTCTCCGCCATCGACAAAATGAACAAGTGCATGGTAAGTTTTGAAGAAAAGGCGATCAAGCCATCAGAATAGGGCATAACCTGAGAGTGTTCAACGTAGTTAAGACCTGCAAAAACGATATTCAAAACAATCATTCGCAATTCCAATCGCAGGTTGCGCTCCAAAGGACTAAGCTGTAATGTGATGTGACCATAATTACACCGGCACCCATACCCACAACACAACCTGCGGGTTGACACAGCACCGCTGCGTGGTGGCAGAAATAATTAGAGTGCGACTGCGTTTCCATTGAAGCGGAGATGAGCGTAGTTGAGCGGAGACGTGCAGAGATCGACCAATCACAATGGTTGAAATCCTCATTGTGTCTCTCGTCTCGTTTGTGGTTGGACAATTCCTGCACAACTCCACTCGTCTTCGCTTCAATGTAGTACATAATATACATACATATATGGTCGACTCTAAGAAAACGAACACCTCTGTATTTATTAGCAAAATACGAACCTTGACATACGACCTGCGTGCGCAGAACTTCGTGAAACTAACTTTAAAATTCAATTTCTTCTATGAACACTTCGAAAATTTGAATTTCAGAAAGAACTCAAAGAGCATAGGAAATGCACAGACATAGCGAACTTCAAAACGGAGTTCGCAATAGTTTACGAGCGAAAGCTGACGGAACGAAAACGTGACAAGTACAAACGGTTGCTGTCATTTGAGAACCTGGCGTTGTACCCTGACTACCAGAGGCGACTGATGGTACTGAGGGAGCTCAGCTATATTGATGAGCATGACAGCGTTATACTTAAAGGTAACGTATACATAGACGGCAGGTTACAACAGGTTTTTATTAGTTTACTAGCTTCCGCCCGCGGCTTCGCCTGCGTGGTATGTCGATAAAAAGAAGCCTATGTCCTTCCCCAGGGTTCAAAGTACCCGCTTTTGATGACATTTGGTATAGGGATATTATACAGGGTGGCAGGGACATCGACGCGAAGCCGGTTACCATGGATTCAGTACATCGTTCTGATTACCGTTCGTTTTAATAACCGACGAAAAATTTCAACACAGGGCGGTTCAGAATCATGTACTGAATCCATGGTAACCGGCTTCGCGTCGATGTCCCTGCCACCCTGTATACCAAATTTCGTCAAGAGGTTCAGTCTTTTAGCCGCGAAAGCGATTATGAATCCTATAATAAAAGTTTTTGTTCAAATATGCATTTTCTTTTAACAGGGCGAGTAGCATGCGGCATGGGAACAAACGAACTAATAATATCCGAGCTAGTCTTCAGAAACGTGTTCACAGACAAGACTCCGGCTGAAATAGCAGCGTTGCTCAGTTGTTTCGTGTTCCAAGCGCGTACACAGATGGAGAACCAGCTGACTGATAAACTGGCGGAGGGAGTCAAAGCCATCGAACAAATTGACGCGGAGTTGACTGCTATTGAGTCCAAGTACTTGGTAAGTGGAAACTGTTGAGAGAGTCTGGTCTAGGCCCTGCATTGCTGAGCTCAAGTCGAGAAAAAACAATCTGGAAGCCGCATAGCATAGTTAGCTAGTGTTCGGCACTACTGGGACACAGGCCTCAGGGAGTGGACTATAATCTAACATTCGGACCCAGTGCGGATTGGTAGATGTCACATGTCTTCCAATTTTTGGTTCTAGTGGGTTCCTCACAATGTTTTTCTTCACCGTTTTGAGAGCAGTGGTGATGAAATTATTTACACAAAGGGGCGCCTGGGGTCGAACCCACGTAAGTCGGACGTGAAAGGCCTGGAAGACGCATAAAGTATTAAACAGATTTGGCCGTTTATTATAAGCAGATTTCTTTGATATTAACAAGATGTGCAAGAGAAATTTTATGAAAACCTGCACTGCGCAGTAGTTTTATTTGGCCCTAAAAATACGTAGCTGCAATTTGACAGTAAAAGTTCCGTCCCTGCCTTCTTGTGCCTCTCCAAATACACCTGTACAGCTATTCACAACCTTTCGATACGCTTCCGTGCCGAATCGAACAAAAATCAATGTTATCAAAAGAGTCCTCTAAAGGGTCTTCACAAATCCAAAACCCGAAAATTTTGTCAATCAAAAAGACGACCGCCATTCTTATGACAGCTATTTGCTGTCTATCAAGGCAAATACATACATAACATCACGCCTAATATTCCCCGAAGGGTAAGGCAGAGGTGTCCCTATATAGTAAATCCAGATTTCGCCAGTTATGTTTAAGTCCCTTGTAATAGGGAGCGAGCCTATTACCATCAACCGGGCACAAATACAGACTCCAGGCTGCTGTAGAGAAATTCCAGATGGAAAATCACAATAACACTGCCCCACCCGGGAATCGAACCCAACGAGGCAGGGAGGCGAGACGAGGGAGGCAAATAAGTAATTGAAAACGTGTCATGTTCGATTCGACAACCAATCGAATGGTTGCGAACAGCTATGCTGGTCTTCCTCCTATTTTTGATCCTTCGCTAATACCAAATAATTTTTAGGTGGGGCAATTCGAAGGTCAAGCTGAAAGACTCAACTTCGGCCTTGTGCGGGTAGTTTACGAATGGGCGCTAGAGAAACCCTTTGCCGAAATAATGGATCTCACTGATGTGCAAGAGGGAATTATTGTCAGGTGCATTCAACAGTTGCATGAGGTAAGAGATCTTCTTGAAAAAGAAACATTTAATTTGTTCTTTTATTTTTGTACCATATTAAAAAAAGACAGGGTATGAGGAGTGAGAGGGATTGACTCATATCCGTGTGTCTATTATAACAGGCTTTGGAGACCAAACTCACGTTGCGATAGTTTGACGATATGGGCGCAGGAAAGAATACAATTGTTTCAATCCTACCCCTAGTCATTTCAGTGGTTCCCAAAGTTGACAGAACCGCGACCCACCTAACAAAAACTTCCAAATTCGGGACTCACCTTCCCCTCTTGGCTGTCATGGAGAAAAAGGGACATACTTAACTATATGAATGAAGGACTGTTCAAATAAGAAAAAAACATTAAGTCAATACAAAGAGTGCTATTTCAATGAGAAGGATGTATTTGTTTCCTATTTTTTGGCATTATAGCTTTAGCTTCCATTTTAATCGCATGAGTTTGATAGGTCTAATTTATTTCCGTATTTAGTTTTAATATTAATCATAGCTGAAAATCAATTTGGAAGGCCCACTCAATATTCGCTTGCACCCAACGTGATTACTCAACGGAAGCAAATTAATTAGAGACCGAGCAGATATTCTGCAATCGTGCTCAGGTTCTATAAAGTCGTAATTTCCTGAGCTGTCACGTCCCATTTCACTAAAACACTCTTTAAGTTTTTTTTTTTTTGTTTCTAATCCCACAGTTATTAGTCGATGTGAAAGACGCCGCCGTGGCTGTTGGCGACCCAAAGCTTCAAGCCAAAATGATGGAAGCATCCACCGCGATCAAGAGGGACATCGTCTTCGCAGCCAGTCTATACACCACGCAAAAAGAAACGGTCACTACATGATAATAGAGTTGAATTTACAAAAGCCAGTGCCTTAAAATTAAATTTTATACAATGTTTTTTATGAACAAGATACGCTTAGCTCGTGCCTTGTGTTGTACTTGTAACTTGGTACGAAGTGTGAATTGGCGTTGAGCGTATTTTTATCAATTGCGTATTACGTGTTGCGGGCGTGACTACTTTTACTGAAATGTAGTGATTCGAACATTGTAAACAACCAGCTTAGCTATTGTAGTTAGTCTAGAGGTAGAACGATGTTTAGACTGTTCGAATTACAAGACTTAGGGCCTATTTCACGATGTCCGAATAGCCACCGAATAAATTCAAAAATGGAACAGAATATGTATGAAATTATCTGCCAAGTAAATTAATAGGAATTTAACCGTAGGTGGTGAAACAGGCCCTTACTAAAGTTTGACCGGTACCGCTGTTCCGCGCGTTATGTATGTGCACGGCGAGATGGGGGGAGGGGAGGGGCAATGCAGGCCGCTTGTTCGTCAATACTCACGACGACGCGCGGCGTCCCGCCCACCGCTCATTGGTCAAAGCTGCCCCCGCCCTGTCGCGCCTTCTTAAGGTGCGGAACCGGGGTCTAGTCAAACTATAAAGACTGTAGATTTTTTATAATGCACAAGCGCACTTTGTAAATGTTATTTTTTATAATTCATTATGTTTTAACCCCCTCTACCTTTACTAAAACGCGCACGGCCGTAAAATACACGTATTCTAGTTTTATTTTTCAAGTTATAATTATTTATTTATGAATTCAAGCTTAAATTTTATGTTTACCTACAGTGTTTTTTACAATATTATGCTGTTATTTTTTATGCATGGTTTTCCTATTATTTGCTCTCGCTCAATGAAATAAACTTTGTATTTTATGTACTTATTGGTTTCATTTTGTTCTCTTTATCTGTTTTAAGTTTTTACTGTAGTTGTATTATTATTTCACCGTAAAAGCTGCTGCGCTGCTGCAAGTCTGCTATGGAAAGGTATGGATGTAAACTAGCATTTGTTTTTTTATTGATCGTGCTTCATTTTATAAAGGCACACACAGTGCCGGCGGGAATGCCGCCGGGCAAGCCGCGATGCGCCCGACTTGCCGCACAAAGGAGTGCCGCTCGGCAATACCCGGCCGTCCGAGCCGCCGGCACTGTGTGTAGCAGCCTTAACTAGTGCAACATTTGATACAAATAGTTGCCATATTTTTCATACATATTTAGATGTGTTCCTAATTGTCCACCGGTACGCGCGATTTGGGGGCAGAATAAGCGCAGCTGTTTGAGAATCTTCGCGAAGTCTGCACGAGTTATGCTCGAATTTTTATTGGTAGAACGTTAGAATATTTGTTGGTAGAACGACACAAATTATGATATGTAGTGTTTTGTTATTTATGTAAGTGTCTCTGTAATGTTGTTAATTACTGTTCTCTTTATTTCTACTACACCTGCATGTTTACCACCAGTTTGCACCTTTCTGTTTTCTTTAAAAAACCAAAATTATCTTGAATGATTACTAATAACACTTTGAATTACCACAGATCAAACTGCTGAAGTTAAATGAACGGGCAGGGGCAGCCCGGATGAAAATAAATCAGCAGAATAAAGCAAACTCCTCAATGTACCGAGACATCGTTCTTGCTGCCAGCTGGTCTTCCTCTGAGCCACAAACGAGCAATGATGAGAAAATTAAGGAGGAGCCTGTATCAACCCAAAGTGCAGAAGAAAATATAAAACCAGAAGTGAATAAACCAACATTAAACAAATCTACGGAAGTTTCCGTAAAAGCTGGACTAGAAACGACTGAAAAGATTAATAATGGCTGGAGGAAACCGAAAAATTTTAAGAGGCCTGTAGCTCACAAGAAACCAACAGCTAGCACGAAAACCCAGGAGAAAAGAAATACAAACACGAGCGAGAAACGAGAAGAAGCTAAACCTAAAGAAAAAGACGTACGTTTGGGACAATTCGATGAGTGGACAGACTACCTCTAGTGCACAACCAATAGGATATATATCTTACGTGCAGAGATTCCGAATGTTCATTTTAGGCGTGACATCATCATAGTACCTACCTGCTTAGTTGTAGGTCTGTACATAAAGTAACTCAAGCCCGACCTGATGCGCTCAGAAGGTGCAGTTTAACAGACCGGTCCAAGCATTCCCACCACATAATGGAATTTACCGAAGCAGTACCAGCAGCATTAAAGATTTGAAGAACAGCCATCATCAGTTGCTTGAACAGCAAATCTCGTCGCGTCTCAACAGTCGTTAATGTAATTTAAATATGCTTGTAAGTGCGTCGGCTGACGACTGTCTGGCCGATGCATCTATGAAGATGCATGTTAGCTAATTACGACGAACACAAGAAAATATCCGTTCTACCATGTATGAGGACAGAACACACCTACCCAAGAATCAACTACACTTGATTATTGCTGGCTATTATTTGGATACAACCAGAATCGATATCCCTAACACCAGCCAGCCTGTATGTATATAATTCGGTTCTAATAAGTTTGCAAGACCAGGACCGATATGGCCAGAAGATAAGATCTAGCATGTCCCGACGACAGACCTCGGCTGGCTTTCCTCGAAAATGGAATCGAAAAATCTACATGGGATGAGAATATTACCAAATATTTTAAGCATCGCAGCAGATCTATCCAAATACTTTATTTGTTGTTATAAGCCTCTAGTGTCCAAGTGCAGGCATCATCATGGCATCCAATTCTCTCATTCCACTCGTCTTCTAGATGAGAACCAGTCTTTTGTAAAGGGATCCATCCAGCTCATAACGCCATCTTAGTCACAGTACTCACACGATCTGCCGCGATGTCAGTTTGCCCTGTTTCACTCATTCAGTTACTTCTACTAGTATCAAATAAGTTTTACCAAGTGTCTTCTGTGTAGTTTACAGCAGTTACGTTTACATTGTTACCCCCTTACTAATAAACGTTGTATATCGCCTGTATAGTTACACAACGCTTTGTCTTCTTCTTTCGAATGTCAAATTACTGACGACTGAAAGAGAGAAATCGGTGTGTGAACTATACAGGCGATATACAACGTTTTTTAGTAAGGGGGTAAGTATCTAGTCTACCTATTTCTCTTCGTCCTGATTAACCACTGTACCTACCCAAAAGTTAGGTTTTAGAACGTTTAATAACTAAGTACATACAGTCACGAGCATAAATATATAACTATGGACAGCTCGGTTATAATATCTGATTTCATGATTCAGCGTTATGTGGACCGATGACCTGGTGAAGGCCGCAGGAATCCGCTGGATGGGAGAAGCACAGAACTGGTCGAACTGACGGTGTTTGGCAGACGCCTATGTTTTTTTTTAAACATAAAACGGCCAAGGCTAATTTCATTAGTTAAAGACAACTACTCGACAGTCATACGCTCATCTCACAGTACTCCAGACATATTGACAGGGTCTTCTTCCATTCATCCTCGAACACATCACAGGCTTACCGTCCAAGAGAGCGTTGAGCGCTGAGTGTGTGTGTGCCAGGGACAGGAGACAAGGCCCGAGCGACGATTCGACTCCCGAGGCACTGCGAATAATTTGTGGCTTCTGCTACGGTTATAGTTTGTCGGAGCAAAAAGATGGGACAGTTTGTTTAAGCTGCCAAAGTGATGTCAGATATTTTCGATCACAACACGAAGTATCACTTTCTTCTGAATTTAACTGAGTAGGCAGATATTTATGAAATTATGATGCAAGACAATGTCCATTAAATTACATTGACACATATTTTTGAAGCCCCAGCTTCCTATATTTTGGCGTCGCTTGTCACGCCAGATAGTTTTGGTGTTCCTTCGATGTCATAATATTTGTGCTACAACTTGTATAAGCCTTCCACAAATAATATGATAACATATATATTTGCCGTCATATATTAATGGATGAATCATCAAATCAGATGTTATTGCCGAGCTATCCATTGTATTGAATGCCTCGTTGGTCTAGTGGTCGCAAGCGCTACTACTGAGCATGAGGTCCTGGGTTCGATTCCCGGGTCGAGTAAAGCGTTAATGGGTTTTCTATCTGGAATTTCTTAATAGCAGCCCGGAATCTGTATTTGTGCCCAGTTGATGGCAGTAGGCTCGCCCCTTTTTACATGGGACTTAAAAATAACTGCCGAAATGCGGGTGTACCTGCTACAGGTACACCTCTGCCCAACCCTCCGGGGAAACAAGGCGTGATGTTATGTATTTATGCTCGTGACTACCTACTATTGTGTAATCTTTACAAAACTAGATCATTCCATCTACACATTCCTCGATTAAACTACTTATTATTTCCAAATAAAAAATCTCACATAGCTTCGTGTGCCAAATAACGTTTTTTTTTCAATTGTTTGTTTTTTTTTACCCACCCACGCTACGCTGGCATCATCTATGGCTAAAATGATGAGGTTATGACATAACCTCAGCCTAAGGCTGCCTGTCCACTGAAGCGGAGAGGAGAGGAGAGGAGCGAAGATGTGCCATTATTAACCAATCAAATCTAAACTCAGGGGCGGAGTCAAGTTTCTATTGGTTAATATTGGCACATCTCCGCTCCTCTTTTCTCCTCTCCGCTCCAGTGGACAGGCAGCCTAAACAAGTGAACTAGCGAGCCAATATCAACACGATCTGGATCAAGACGTGCAATTGTGCATGACATCTGTCTGGCATCGGCCTGGGTCTGGATCCAGAGAGCGTGTCCTAGTAAACACGACAGAAGTGAAAACTTAAAACTGATATTAGCGTCAACTATATTCTATAGTATAGCCCTACGGCGCGAGCATGACGGTGGCGCGAATCCATAAGTTTGCCTCCTACCAAAAATCGCTCAACGCACCAAAAGAAGTTTTCTTGGGTTCGAACCCACGACCCCGAACTCGTAAGTCGGGGCCGTTACCATTGGGCCACCACTGCTCTCATGACTGATTATGAGGATTGTATTATGCAATACTGACTTCGTTAAGTAATCTTTAACTTTTTGACATAGGTACCTAGTTTCTGTTTAATAATTGAAAATGTTTATGAATGAATCAGAGCCAGCCTCTAAAATAACGAAAAAGAATGCAGTCTTGTGCTTGGATGTTTGGAAACAGCGTACCCACAGCGGCTCTGTGTGGGGTTCAATATTCAGGTCGGACATACCTATGTCCTAATTACCTAATTAGGTAGTAAATAAATGATTGAGCTCCCAGTAAATGATGCGTACCACTTGCCTGGAAAAGATTTGTACTTACAGCATGGGCGTAGGTACCCAGTTTTTGGCCCAGAGGGGGGCAAATCAGAAATTTCCCGCGCATAATTATGTTATACATAGCTTGATAATGCTGCTGCGTTCTCGTATTATTAACAGATTTCAAAAAAGGAAGAGATTGTATGTTTTTTTTATTATATGTTGTTGGAACCTTTAGTCTGGTACAAACGATGGTTTCCCGTTGTTGCAGCGCAGTCGCCCACCGAGTACGATTGCGCCTCACTCAGTTTTCCGCCCTCGAATTTTCCTTCCAGTTGCACGGTTGTGTGCATCTCCTTGCTTCCTTACCGTATGCATAATGGTAGCTACATAGCCACTCTGGACTCTCTGGAGTGCGACGTGGGACTCTCGATCGTGACTGTTGTCCGCGCCAGTTTCCGCGATTTCCGCGTCCCCTACTACGTCCGCGTATCTCGTTCACTTCTCGCCGTAGTTCCCGCAATTCCGTAGTGAGTCCGTTCATTACGGTTGCTACGTCCGTTGTTGCCGTTGTCGCCGTTGAAGATATGGTGGCCACTTCTGCACTGTTTAAATTTTCCATAATCCTATCAGCCATTTCCGCGAGCTTTTCCGTTTTTTGGTCTTGGCACACCGACAGCACGGCCTTCAAGGGTCCAGGCAGACGCGAAATCCACAGACGCTGTAACGCTTCCGTTGGTACCTCTGTGTTTTGTGCCAACTCTGACATGCGCCGTAGTAGGTGCGACGGGCGTTGTGATCCCAGATCCATTTCTCCGACCAATTTTTGGAACTGCCTCTCGGCGCTCTCCTCGTAGGCTGTTAGCAACCTGAAGTGGCGGGTTCTTCTTTCCTGATTATCCGCCGCTCGAAGGACCAGACTGAAGTGGACTGTATATTTATTTGTAGGGACCTTTCTAATAAAAGACTTATTTGCTTCAAGACTTCTTCTATTTTCTTGTTCCTTGTTGAGATGTTTCTTGTTCGAGCGCTGAGATCCGACTGTAACGTTCCGCTCGACCCGCACGTCTTTTATAGAGCGATTTCGGTACCTTATAGAGACCGCTGATTTTGAGACCATTTTAATGTTCAAATTTTCTTACAAGATTCCCATTTGAACCCCTGTTTCAATTAGTTCCCGTGGTCGGATCGCTACAGTTTTTACATATTTTTCAGCTTACATGTGCTCCAATTAAATGACATAATTACTTTTACCATAACTTAATAAACAAAAAAGTTTCTAGAACATTGACTACTAAAAATTAAGGTTTGCTACATTTTGATTACTTTACACGCTCATATCTTCGGAACCTGTGGTCCGATCTTAAAAATCTAAACGGAATACAAAGTTTCTAATTAAACCCTGTCGTTTGACACTAATTTGGTGACGATATCACCATAAACAAAAAACCTCAATTTCAACTTACGTAATTTCCTACTTTCGACAAATACGTAACTTATTTCGCTTTTGACATTCTTATTAGATTCTAATTACAAAACTATCTTTAAAAACATACAAATTGGAACCTAATCTAACTTAATTAACCTAATTAGAACATAAAATAGAATAAAATAAACATCAAATTTCCGCTGAGGTCCCGCCGCTAGTTGCGCCTACGTAAGAGTTGACCTCAGGGCAACATACACATTATTTGACTTTGCTATTTTCTTAATTTCTACCTTATTTCTAACCTATTTACATACATGTTATGTTTTTCATGATGCTGTGCTCGGCGTCCTTTACATTTCTCCCCCCGGCGCAGCTCGCGTAGCCTCTTCTTTCTTCATCACGACGACGAGCTTGCTCACGGGGCGTCGGAAGGTGCCGGTCCTGGTGCGCACCTCGACGATCCTGATGCCGCCGTCTGGTCCGCAGTGTGTCCGCTCGACGACTCCCATCGGCCAGGTGTTCCTGGGCAGCGTGTTGTCGACCACGAGGACCACGTCGCCAGCTTGCATCGGTCGCACGTCGTTCTGTGGCTCGCCGCGAGGTACCAAAGTGGGAAGGTACTCGCGTAGCCACCGTCGCCAGAAGTGATCAGCGAGCGCTTGACTCGCTCGCCAGGTTCTTCTGTCCGTCTCGTCGCAGGGTCCCGTCGTTGGCAGCCCATCTGATGACCCCAACAGGAAGTGGTTGGGGGTCAGGGCCTCGGGATCGCTGGGGTTCACGCTGACGTGGGTCAGCGGTCTTGCGTTGATGGAGAACTCGGCTTCTGTCAGTAGAGTTCTCAGGACTTCTTCTGCCGGCGCCTTCTCCCGTAGTGTCACGCTGAGAGCAGTCTTCACTGAGCGCACCATTCGCTCCCACGCGCCGCCTTGGTTGGGCGCGCCAGGAGGTATGAAGCGCCACTCCATACGATGCAGTAGCCCCTCGTCGTTCAGGGCAGGCAGCCACTCGGTGTAGGCGTTGCGAAGCTCTTGATCAGCCCCGCGGAAGTTGGTCCCGTTGTCGGAGTACATTAGTCTTGGCCAGCCTCTGCGCGCAGCCATACGTCTCAGCGCCATGATGGCTGAGTCCGTGGAGAGTGATGCGACGAGCTCGATGTGCACGGCGCGGGAAGTGAGGCACGTAAAGAGTGCGCCCCACCTCTTCTCTCGGCGGCGCCCCACCTTGACCATCATCGGCCCAAAGTAATCCACCCCGCAGTTGGTAAACGGGCGGTGGAACGGGTCAAGGCGGGCGTGTGGCAGGTCCCCTGTAGCTGGTGGCTGCGGCGTCGCTCGGCGTCTTCGGCAGAAGGCGCAGTTCTTCTCTACGGCGCGTACCGTGGGTCGTAAGTGGATGACCCAGTACCGCTGCCGTAGGTCGTTCGTCACGCGCTCCCTGTTGGCGTGACCCGCAGCGCAGTGCTCCCGCAGAACTAGGAGCTTGGTCAGCTGATGGCGGCCGTCCAGTATGACTGGCCGCTTCGTCTCGGTTGGCGCGGAGGAGGCCTCGATCCGGCCCCGCACCCTCAGGATACCGTCTTCCAGCACTGGATCCAGTCGATACAACCGACTCGTCTTCATGATTGGACGAGCAGACCGGATCCTCTTCAAATCTTCCCCGAAGCTGTCTTCTTGCGCCTGCTTTATCAGCTCAGCCTCGGCGCGCTGTAGATGGCGATGTTCCATCGTCGTTGCTTTCTTCCTGCAGATGTCGGTGAAGGCGATGGCTCTGGCGGTAGCCCTCACCAAAATCTCGTATTTGGAGAAGCGGGCTGGGTTCGGCAGCCAGCTGTCTTGTTCTGTCTTCTCTGCAATGTGGAGAACCTCTTCGTCCTCTTGCTCGTTCGTCGTCGCCATGGGCCACTGCTCTTCCGGTAGGTACAGGAAGTCCGGCCCCTGGAACCACCGATCTGCTTCGTTGATGGGTGTGTCGACAAGCCGGGTGGCGTCGTCGGCAACGTTGCTGGCTGTAGGCAGCCAACGCCATTCTTCTTTCTTACTCAGCTCGGCGATCTCTCCCAGGCGATGCGCGACGAACGGCGTGTAGCGTCGCATGTCGTGGTGAATCCAGTGCACCACCGTTGTGGAGTCAGTCCAGTAAGTCGTCTGACTGACCTCGATGCGATGCTCCTTTCTTATGGTGTCGGCCAGTCTCGCTCCGATGACGGCCGCTTGTAGTTCCAGACGAGGTATGGTCTGGATCCGACGAGGCGCTACCTTGGCCTTGGCGGCCACCAGCACGACGTTCACGCTCCCATCGGTGTTCTTCACCCTCCAATAGGCGACGGTTGCGTAGGCTTGCTCGCTGGCGTCGCACAGGATGTGTAGGTCGATGCGCTCGTACTTCTTCCTCACGTAGCATCTCGGCAATCGAAGATGGGTGAGCTCGTTCAGGCGGGCGAGCCAGGTTGCGAACAGCTCGTTCTCTTCTTCTGGCACCTGCTCGTCCCACGTGATCTGAAGTCTCCATAAGCTCTGCAAAATAATCTTCGATCGTATAGTGTAGTGGCTCAGCAATCCCAGCGGGTCGTATATAGACATCACAGCGCTGAGTGCTTCACGCTTTGTCGGCGCGCGGGTTCTTGCTCGTACTTCGGCTGGAACTCTGTTCATCGACGTGTTGAATCCCAGCTCATCTCGTTCCGCGTTCCAGTACAGCCCCAAGATCTTGCTCTCGGGCTGTTCTCCCCCCAGTTGTGTGGGAGAGGTGGCGTGTAGCTCCGGAGGCACGTCGCGTAGCACCGTCCTGTCGTTGGAGCTCCATCCTCGTAGCGTGAATCCCGCGTGCGCGTGTACAGCTCTCGTCTCTTCGACCGCCTTCCATGCTTCTTCGGTGTCCTTGTAGCTGGCCACTAAGTCATCCATATAATGACTCCTCTTGATGGCTTCTAGGGCGCGTGGACACTCCTGCCCGTACACGTCGGCGTTATAGTTGCGGACGTGGTGGGCCATGTACGGGGAGCTCGCAGCGCCGAAGATCATACTTGTCATCTTGAATTTCTTCGGAGGCCCCTCTCGTTGGTCGCCTCTCCACAGGAACTGCTGCGCTGGTTGATCTTCCGGCCGTATCTTGATCCTCAGGAACATCTCTTGCACGTCCGCTGTGATCGCCACTGCCTGTTCCCGGAATCGAAAGAGGATTCCTGGCAGTGATAGCAGTAGATCGGGTCCCTCCAGCAGCTCGTCGTTCAGGCACACGCCGTTGCTCTTCGCCGCTGCGTCGAACACCAGCCTGTGTTTGCCGGGCTTGTTCGGGTTCTGTACCGCGAAGTGTGGCAGGTACCAGCAGATGGCGCTCTTCTCCTCAGATCCGTCGCACGGCGTCGCGTATCCTTTCTCCAACAGGTTATTTATCTGCTTGGAGTACTCACCGGCGAAGTCTGCATCAGCATCCATCTTCTGTTCAATCTTCCGAAGTCTCCGGAACGCTTGCCCGTAGCTCGGTGGCATGGTGACGTCGTCTCGTCGCCACGGCAGTCCCACCTCGTACCCGGTGTCAATCTTCTTTGTTGTACTCCCGACGATCTTGATGGCCCGTAGATCTTCGTCCTTGATCCTCGGCTTCCCTTGTATGCCGAGTGCGTCGATCCTGAAGTGGCCCTCGACCAAGTCGTGGAGTTCCTGGCTGCTCGTGCCCGTCGTTCGGTCGGGCTCGTAGACGTGCAGCACATTCCCTTCTTGACAGATGGCATGACGTGGCGCTGTTCCGTGCACCACCCATCCTAGTTGTGTCCTTGATGCGGCCGGCTGATTCGGCCCGCCAACTCGCAGTTCTCGAGACACGATGCACTCCCAGTGGTCTGTTCCCACTAGAAGCCCGGGGCGCGCCTTTTCATAGCACACCTCCTCCGGTGTCAGGTCCTTCAGGTGCTCGTAGTGTAGCAGCGTATCTGGGATGGACTGCTGATGCAGGCGAAGGTTCTTCATTGTCCTCGCTCTGACCTTGTAGCTGCCGTCGTTCTTCAGTCCTCTGACTTGGACGTTGACCAGTTGACTCTCCATCTCTTGTTGCGACATGTTGACCCCGTTCAGATGAAGTGGCTGCGATGGTCCTTCTGCTCCGATGCTCTCCGCCAGGTCCTTGTCGACGAGGGTGATGGTGGCTCCTTCATCCAGGAGGGCGTATGTCCTCGCCTTCCCCCGTGGTCCAGACACGACAATAGGGCACATCTTCAGCAGGACTGACCTTGATCCAGCAGCTTTGGTTGCTACCGACAGGACCGCTTCTTCCTTGGCTGGTTCTGCAGGCTTCGGATCTTCCTTCTTCATCTCTTGATGGAGGCTCGCATGATGTGGTCGGCTGCACTGGTTCACTCCGCACGGCTTCGCTCTGCAACTCATGCGCCTGTGTTGCTTGTGGGCGCACTTGAAGCATATCCCCTTTTCCTTCAGGAACTTCCACCGGTCTTCTATCGCAAGTGCCTTATACTTGGGGCACTGCGCCAACATGTGAGCTTGTTCACATTTGGGACACCTATCCCGTTGCTCTTCCGCACCTGCAGTCGTGTTGAATACGCTTGCCTTCTTCTTCAGCATTATCGTCGGTCGAGTCTCCTTCTTCTGACTGGCGGCGCACGTAGTTGGGGCGTACGTGTACCTCAGGGCTCGGTCCGCTTCGCGCATCAGGAAGCGAGACATGACGACAATCTCCGGGTCCGATGTTCCTTCTTGATCGTATGCGTAGTCGCACCATCGGGATCGTAGATGCGGGCTCAGCTTCTCCAACACTTCTCTTGTCATCAGGGGGTTGAACAGGTATCCTCTTCGGTCGATCGTCTTCAGCACGCAGATGATGTTCTGCAGCTTGATCGCGAAGCTGTTGAGTTCGGCCGCTGATGTCCCAGGTTTCGGCAGCTTCTTCAGGTCCTCCAGCGCCTTGTCGATGATGACTTCCGGTCTTCCGAAGCACTGCTCGAGGGTCTTCATCACGATGTCTGGATCGGTGGCCGTATGCAGAAGGGCGGCCACAGCATCTCTTGCATCTCCCTTGAGGCAGCTCCTCAACCGCTGGATGTTCTCTGCTGCAGAAATTTGGTACATACCGGTCGTATCTCTGTAGGCTGCCTTGAACGGCAACCACTCGTTGGCCGCTCCTGAGAAAGTCGGCAGGTCCGTGTGTCGAGGCCTGGGCCTGGCCATCTTCTCTAATGTGGCTGCCAGGTGCTCGATGCTGTTCCTGTTCCTCGTTGGAGTCGGCGATCTTCCACGTTGAACCTCGAATCGCAGCTGCTTCTGTTCTTCGCGGGTTCCTTCTTCTGCCCGTGCTTCCTCCCCCCGTGTACTGAGGGGGTTGGTCCTCAGCCATTCGTCCACCTTCTGATGTGGTTCCTCACGGGGAGGGGCGGGTCCTTCTTCGTGGATGCTATCTTCATCGTTGATAACTGAAACTTCTACGGCTAGTCGCTTCTTGACCAGGTCCGCTTCCAGTTCCAGCTCCCTCTTCCTGATGGCAGCTAGCTTCTCTGCTGCCTCCAGTTCCACCAATCGTAGCCTCGTAGTGATGCTCGTTGTTGACCGCTGTGACCTCACCGATCTTGTTGGTGATCCTAACCTTCGCTGTACTGCTGTTGCTGTCGTTTGGATTCCCGATGGTCCCGCTGTGCTGGTGTATGCTGGCTTGGAGAATGGTGACGCTGGTGGGTCCAACGAGAGTCTTCTCTGACGCTCTCGCTCGATCAGCTCCGCTTCCCTTTGTCGCGCCTCTTGCTGCAACTGGATGCGTCGCTGTTCCTCCATGTCCGCTGCATCCCCTTGGCTCCTTGTGACCACCATCTTCTAAGTCCTGGGCACCTTTTCTTCGGAAATCTTCTTGATCGCAGGTGTCTTCGGATCTTGATCGATCTTCAAATTTTGCGTTTTTCTCAGGTTCGGGTCGGCACGTTCGGTTCGGCACGTTCGGTTCGGGTCGGCACGTTCGGTGCCGCACCTTTTCGGTTCGGCTACGGCTCGGCAACTCTTCGGCTTGGCTTCCGGTCGTCGACTTTCCGGCTCGGCGCGTCGATCCCCTTCGGTTCGGGTCGGCACGGCTCGGCACGGCTTCGCTTCGGCTTCAGCTCCTATTCTTCGGCTCGGTTTCCGGGTCGGCGACTTTCCGGCTCGGCGCGTCGATCCTCTTCGTTCGGGTCGGCACGGCTCGGCACGGCTTCGGTTCGGCAACTCGTCGGCACGGCTTCGGTGACGTCGGTTCGGCTTCCGGGTCGGCAACTTTCCGGCTCGGCGCGTCGATCCTCTTCGGTTCGGGTCGGCACGGCTCGGCACGGCTTCGGTTCGGCAACTCGTCGGCACGTTCGGTGACGTCGGCTTGGTGACGTCGGTTCGGTGACGTCGGTCCGGTGACGTCGGTTCGGTGACGTCAACACGGCGATCTTGACACGGTGACCTTCACTCGGTGACCTTCACACGGTGACGCTTGACACGGTGACGCTTGACACGGTGACGCTGACACGGTGACGCTTGACACGGTGACCTTGACACGGTGACGCTTGACACGGTGACGCTTGACACGGTGACCTTGACACGGTGACGCTTGCACGGTGACGCTTGACACGGTGACGCTTGACACGGTGACCTTGACACGGTGACGCTTGACACGGCGGGTGGGTGACGATACTTCGGCTCGGCGATCTTGACACGTCGAGTCGTCACGTCGGTTTGCCCGCTGGTTGACGCGTCGGTCGATCGGTTGGGTGACCAGTCCAACCGGTCGAGTTTAAACCTGTCGTGGGCAGGTTCAAACCAGTTACGACTGACGAATCTCGTTCTTCGCTCTTGCTGCAGGGTTCTTCGTTCTTCCTTGCAGCTCCGTGGACCAGGATCCTGTGGCGGGTTCTTCGTTCTTGATATCCGCCGCTCGATGGACCAGACTGAAGTGGCGGGTTCTTCTTTCCTGATTATCCGCCGCTCGAAGGACCAGACTGAAGTGGACTGTATATTTATTTGTAGGGACCTTTCTAATAAAAGACTTATTTGCTTCAAGACTTCTTCTATTTTCTTGTTCCTTGTTGAGATGTTTCTTGTTCGAGCGCTGAGATCCGACTGTAACGTTCCGCGTGTGGGATGTCGCTACGCCCCCGCAAGGGGGCGTGGCAGACGGGGTCAGGGCTTCGCCCCTCGCCCGCGGAAGCAATACGTTGGCTCATGACGATGAGCCCCTCATCATGTTAGGCTAGAGCGCCTGTGAAAATGATGCAGGCAATCTGCATCTGTGTAAGTGGTTGCATTGAATGTATCTGTAGAGGCGTCGCGACGCCGTTATAACGACGGCGTCGATCTTCACGGACACCCCGGCGTTCATACCGCATCAGGTTAGACCCCCAGTTACCTGGGGGAAGCCCAACGAGGCAGACCAGCGACTGGGGTGCCGACTTGACGCACCTACAGGTCGAAATGAAGCGTCCCTCTCCTCGTTCACAGATCTAGCCGTTAGCGATTTGAGGGGTAAGCAGTAATGTGTGTGTGGGTGGCTAGTTATGTAGTGTAACGCCACCCAGTGTAGACACGCGTCGCGGCCCGCGCTGCGTCAGCGTGTGTTGTGTGTAGGCGTCTGTATAGTAGTGAATGTCTGTATTCAGTTGCGCGATATACCTATATTAACTTAGAATACATCGCGCAACAGATGTATGTGTACATCTGTAGAGTCTTATTATATCGAGTTAGCTGCGTGTAACCTGGATGCTGCTAACTCGAGGCGTCACAATCGGTGCGATGGGGTCAAGGGTCCGCTACCAGGTCGCGGGGGGTGGGTCTCGCGTCAGGCGGGCGCGCATGCAAGGGCGCTATCTGCCTGACATGGGGCCAGGCAGAAGCGTCGGCACGCGCGAACATCGCCTTCGCGAGTCGCCTCACAAACTCGTCCAGGCTCTCTATCCCGAGATCCCGGGCGATGATGTCGTTCCTCACGAAACGAGGCGCGTCAACAATGGTCCGCAGCGCAACACTCTGTTGCGCGCGGAGCAGCTTGCGGTTCGTCTCGCTCGTGAGGGCGAACCACGCTGGGGCGGCGTACGTCAAGACTGGGCGAATATACGTTTTGTATATGCCCAGTTTGACGCGCGTCGGGATGCGGGAAGAGAGCACGGGCCTGAGGAGGTTGCGGGCTACCCTACCCTGTGCGGCGACCTTGCGGACATGGGGCCCCATCGTGAGGCGGCGGTCGATGGTCACACCCAGGTATTTAGCCTGGGGCGTCCAATCGACGGCGGCTCCGTGGAGTTTCAAAGGTGGTGGGAGCGGTGACGAACCTGTGATGATCGCCTGCGTCTTACCCACGTTCACCGACAGCCGCCACTTCGACAGCCAGTCGGGGAGGAGGTCGAGGGCGCGCTGCATTTTGACCGCCGCGTACTTCGCGTTAAGCGATGAAGTGATGTACGCGGCGTCGTCGGCATACAGCGCGAGCGTCGCCTCTGGAGTGGTGGGGATGTCGTCGGTGTAACGCGAATAACACGCCGGCGATATGCAGCTGCCCTGCGGCACGCCAGCCATCACCGGGCGGGCGCCGGATAGCGCCCCGTCGACCACCACCTTGAAAGTCCTGTGTGACAGAAAAGATGAGACCACCCTTACAACGCGACGGGGCGCGTCGGACGTGGCCAGTTTATGTATAAGGCCCTCGTGCCACACACGGTCGAAGGCCTTCTCCATGTCAAGGAATACTGCCACCGAGTACTCCTTCTTGTTCCTAGCTGTTGTCAACTGGTGCAGTACCCTTGACAGCTGAAGCGTCGTGCTATGCTCCGCCCGAAAACCGAATTGCTCCGGGCGTGGGGCAATGTGTTGTGATAGGTGTCGCAGCAGGAGCACTTCGAACACCTTGGAGACTGTCGGCAGAAGTGTAATCGGCCGATAGCTCTCCGGCTTCACCACGTTCTTCCCCGCCTTGGGCAGCATTATGACGCGCCCCTCCTTCCACGAGGTGGGAAAGGCCCCCGTGCGCAGTATCGCCGTAAACAGGCGCGCCAGTGCCGCTACCGTACGGAACGGCAGGTGGCGCAGCGCTGTGTTCGTGATACCGTCGGCCCCGGGGGCCTTCCTAGGCTTCGTTCTTAGGATGGCGCGTCTAACTGCGCCAGGCGAGAAGAAGATAGGGTCTTCCTCGGGAGCTATCGGCGGTGCGAAGTAGTCTCCCAGGTGTTTCTCGACCGCTGCGACATGCTCGACGTCGCTGGTCGGGTTCGGGCGGAACTGACGCTCCAGGTGCTCGGCGAAGACCTCCGCCCGGTCCTCTGCTACATACTTAAGCGCCCCGTCGCTGTTGAGTAGAGGGCGCACCGGGGCTGGGGTATTCGCCAGCTGGCGGCACAGTTTGTGCACAGACGGCCAGCTGTCTGCGGCGGCGTCTATTCTATCTTCCCAGCCCGCGGCGGTATGGGCCGATAACTCGGCCTTGACCTTCTCCGCGAGACGGTTCAATAGTGTTTTGATAGTTGGACATCTTAGTTGTTGCCACTGCTTGCGTACGCGCCTTTTCTCGGCGATCATCGCTTGGAGACGAGCCGGCAAGGGCGGCAATAGCCCTCTCCCTTGCGGCTGCGTCGTCGTCGCCGCTTCCAAGGCGCTCTGCATGCAAGCAGTGACGTCATTCGCCGCTTGCTCTACGTCCGCGGAGGAAACGATAGGCCGAGTCGGCGTGGTGGTCTCCATCTTTTCTGTGAAAGCTGTCCAATCCATTAATCGGCGTGGCGCTAAGGGCTTCAGTCGGGTCGGCATTTCCGATAAGACGACGAGTACAGGTTGGTGGTCCGACTGTAACTCGTCGTCTATCACATGTTGAGTGACCTGGCAGCGTAGCCCTCTGTGGACCACGATGTCCAGCACGTCAGGCATGTAGCGGGCCGCGTCTGGGTAGTGTGTGGGCGTCTCTGGGCCGGACACCGCGTACCCGAAGGCTTCCGCGTCCGCGAAGAGTCGTCTCCCCTCGGTATTCGTGGTGGACGAATTCCACGCTGGGTGCTTACAATTAAGGTCACCGGCGAGGATGGAAGCGTTGTTGTGGTGCGGCGCGCTTATAAGCGCCCTCAGCTCAGCCATATCAAGGCGGGCCGTGGGCGGCTTATAGCACGCGTAGATGTTGATGTCCTCGCCGGCAACGTGAAGTTGCACACCCAGCGCGTAAAAAGTGCTGAGTGACGGCAAGGGGAGCTCCTGATGTACGACTCTTCGCCTCACTAGTACTGCCAGGCCACGGTACCGGACGTCTTGAGCCGACCTTTCATCCTTCCTGTAGACGTGATAACCCGGGAACGTTACCCTATCTTCCGTCCCCAGGTGCGTCTCACTAATTAGCGCCACGTCGATATTTTGATCCCGAAGGAGGTGGCGGAGGGTCGCGACCTTATTCTTAAGGCCGCGAGCATTCCAGTGCACCATCCTCAACGATCTAGCCATCACACAATGATAGTAATGTGGCCAGACCGTCGAGGATCACTGTCTCAATGTCTCGGCCCTGCCTCAGTGCTCTAATCAGCTCCATTAAGAGCTTTATCGCGCAGGTTGTGAAAGCTTTGTTGGTTTTCGCCGATTTACTCGACGAAGCTTCAAGATGTGTATCGGCGATCGCAGCGACACCAGTGGTCAAAGCAGGGAAGCTTCCCTGCTCTGTGATTGGCCGCTGCGCTAGCTGCTTTGGCGCAGCGGTAGCGACGCCCCGCGGATGTTTGATGAACTTCGGAGCTTCCTTCAGTTGTCGCAGGGTGCCGCTAGCGTCGCTGCTGACCCCCGTCGACACAACCGGCGCGATGTTCGAGACAGGGTCGGCTGTGTTTGGCACTGGAATCTCAGTTTTTGGGGGGGGTTTCGTCCTCTTCCTCTTCCCCCCGCGTCTCTTCTTCTTCCTCCGCCCGGAGGAGGAGGCCTGTCTGTCCGTGGGCTCGTTGGCCGGCGCCATCAGCGTCATGCCTTCTGCCTCCACGGTGGCAATCTCAGTCGGCCTAGCCGTCTGTGTCCGGCTTTTGGCCGTGATGGCGACGGTCCCCGCTCGCTTGTTCTTGATTTCCATCTCGAACACGGGGCACTTTATGTTGCTCGCGGGATGCGGTCCTCCGCAGTTGGCGCATGTGGCCGGCTCTTCCCGCGGGCGAGGGCAGTCACGTGCCGCGTGTTCGCCTCCGCATCGCACACAAGCGAGCGGACGGTGACACTGGTGCGAGCTGTGCCTGAACCGCTGGCACCGGTGGCACTGTGCGGGCCCACGCTTCCCTTTCCAGGCCTCTATTTTGACACCACACATGTACATAAACACGGTGGTGTCATATATGGCCCGGACGTCTGGGGTCTTCTTCAAGATGGCGTGAAACACACAGCCGGGTCGTCCTTGTGCGCCCTTAATGTGACGCACATACTCCGGCTGGTATCCCAGCGCCCGGAGCTCCTCCTCTATCTCCTTCGGGTCCGTGTCCGCCGGTAGGCCCCGAATGGCGATCTTTAGGTTCTTCTCCGCTGGCAGTGAATACGCGAACCAACTGACGCCGCTGCTCTTCTCCAGGCCAGTAAGGTATCGCTGGACTAGCCGATACTCGTCTTCCGTGTCCGGGGTAAATCTCACCCCGGTCCGGTACGGACGAGCATTAGGCGGCCTGCCCAGTTTCCCAGCGATGGCCCGGAAATGCATGGCCCAGTTGGGCAGCGTCTCCACGACCAGCGGAGGATACTTCATCTTCTTGTTCCCCTTCTGTTGCTTGTTCGACGTCGATGTTGACGCCGCCGCGGCATTGCCAGCGGCAGCAGAGGGGGAATTGGTAGCCATGGGGGCGGGGGGTAAGTTTTGGGTACTTACCCCTACAGGTGTCACGGGTGGTGTTGGAGATTGCGGCGGTGTACGGCGGACCGTGTCGGCAAAGGTAGGCGACACAGGCGCGCCTCGACCCCGCGGCGCGCTATCGCGCTGTGGCCGCGGCGGGTCAAGGCAGTACCTTTTCGCCTCCTCCGACACAGTCTCGTCAGAGCTTCTTCTACGCCGCTGGGCTCTAGCTTCCTGCTCACGCTCGAAGCTGAACCCCAGCGGCGATGATGATGGTGGAGAGGGTGATGCCGGCGACATCAGAGCGTCGGCTGCTGCTCTGCCTGCGGTGGACCGCAGACCGGATCGCGGGGTCATATCCGGGGACATGTCCGCGCGACCGGATGCGGCCGAGCCCACGGACGCCAGCGACATGCTCGACCCCACGTGTGAGGAGCATGCCGACAGCATGGCGGGCGAGTCGCAGGCAGAGACTCGGGGAGGCGCCGGTGAATCGGGCGTCTTCGTGGTCATCTGGGCCGCCCGAAAGTACGGGCCGGCACTAGCTGGCCGCTCTTGCTCAGCCGGCGGTGGCCCCGCCAGCGAGAGGCGGAGGCCTGAAGCGGCGGAGCGCTGAGCGGGTGCAGCTTTGGGCGCGGTTGGCACGTCCTTTTGAGGCGCAGGCGGCGATACGAACCGCGGCGGCGGAGCGGCGGCTCGTGCGGTGGGGGCGCGGGCACGTGCAGATGGCACGGGCGCACGCGGTGTAGGTAGCGCGGGGTACGCAGTGCGCGGCGCAGCGGGGCGCGTAGCGGGCAGAACTGGTTGCGCGGGCGCGGGTACGCGCGCGGGCGGTATAGGGGCACGCGCGTGTGGCGCGCGGCCTGTATTTGCGGCAGGCCCCGGGGCCTGGATAGGCACCGGGCGGAACGCAGCGGGGCGAACGGCTACCGCGTGCGGCCGGCTCGACGACGGCGTAGGCGCAACGCGCGCAGGCGCCGATGACGTCGGTGGGCCGGTAGCAGCAGCGGTGCCTGGCTCCCCTCCTCCCTTCTTCTTCTTCTTGGTGGTGGTTTTCTTGGTCTGGGGGCCGGCCAGTGGTGCACCGGACGACGCGGCACCGATGTTCGGCATCGACGTCGCCCGGTCCAGCACCGGACGGTCTTCCTCGGACCCGGCGTCATGGCCTAACGAGCCACGTACGCCGGGTTTTGACATCGCTGGGCGTGGCCTCCGCGACCGCGGCGGCGAATAAACGCCGGGCAGCGGGGTGGCTTCCCCTGTGTTCGCACAGGTATCCGACGACTCCTGCACAAACACAAGGAAAGACAGTTAAAAATTTGCGGTCCGCGCGGATAACAAAAACTGAGCGCGTGGATCGACCAGTCTGAGTGACCACTAGCCATCCAGAATGTAACGTTCCGCTCGACCCGCACGTCTTTTATAGAGCGATTTCGGTACCTTATAGAGACCGCTGATTTTGAGACCATTTTAATGTTCAAATTTTCTTACAAGATTCCCATTTGAACCCCTGTTTCAATTAGTTCCCGTGGTCGGATCGTTACAGTTTTTACATATTTTTCAGCTTACATGTGCTCCAATTAAATGACATAATTACTTTTACCATAACTTAATAAACAAAAAAGTTTCTAGAACATTGACTACTAAAAATTAAGGTTTGCTACATTTTGATTACTTTACACGCTCATATCTTCGGAACCTGTGGTCCGATCTTAAAAATCTAAACGGAATACAAAGTTTCTAATTAAACCCTGTCGTTTGACACTAATTTGGTGACGATATCACCATAAACAAAAAACCTCAATTTCAACTTACGTAATTTCCTACTTTCGACAAATACGTAACTTATTTCGCTTTTGACATTCTTATTAGATTCTAATTACAAAACTATCTTTAAAAACATACAAATTGGAACCTAATCTAACTTAATTAACCTAATTAGAACATAAAATAGAATAAAATAAACATCAAATTTCCGCTGAGGTCCCGCCGCTAGTTGCGCCTACGTAAGAGTTGACCTCAGGGCAACATACACATTATTTGACTTTGCTATTTTCTTAATTTCTACCTTATTTCTAACCTATTTACATACATGTTATGTTTTTCATGATGCTGTGCTCGGCGTCCTTTACACAACCTTTGTTTCAAGGCACCATACTTGTTATCGGTAGGGGGTTTAAAAATTAAATCGCTAACCTGTTGTAACGCGTCTCTAGTCAGTCTTGAAATGACTAAATGGAATTTTGCTGCGTCCCCTTGTTTCTGAGGTTCCATGGTGGACTCGAATTGTGCGAACCACAACCGAGGCATGTCGGTCCAAAATTGCGGAATCCTGTCCGTGACGTTGATGCTTGCCAGTTGAGCTACCGGTGGTGGTGGTGTTGGACTCATGCTGGAGAACCCTTTAAATTCCCGCCGATAGGTTCCGAGTCGACGGGGAGTCGCCTTCCGCGCAGCCGCACAATATCACTTAACTGTCTATTGTTCGCTCACTTTGGTACACTACCGCGATTTACATGCCCACAACCAAGACCTTGAGATCACGTCGGGGTCACCAATGTTGGAACCTTTAGTCTGGTTGGCGAGGGATGTAAATGAAATACCGGAGTCCAATTAATACAACGTATATTACTAAATCCGGAGTTACGTTACAGTGGCGTTTCTTACAAGATATTGATAGTACACAAGTTAACTCTAGAGCGCGGCGGAGACGACTGCCCGTTCGGCCGTGTGCATGCGCCCCATTGCAATATGCCTCGTTTGCATTATTGCTACTGTAGTTCCTACATATATACATAATAATATGTAGGAACTACACACACCTCGAAAACTATGAAATCGACACCACGACATATAAGTTATGTTGCATTCAAGCTACGACTTACTTTACAATTACGCTTTAATTTTAGAAAAAACCGCTCTGCGCGGCTTTACATGGGTATCGTTTTAGTAGTTTTCGATCGTTCTAAAGCCGATAGTGAGGTCAAAATGGAAATCCAAGATGGCGGCTCCAAAAAATTTCTCATTTTTCGTCATGGGTGTCGTTTTCGTAGGTTTTGATGGTTCTAAAGCCGATAGTGATTTCAAAATGTAAATCCAAGATTGCAGCTACGAAAATTTTCCCATTTTTCATCATGGGTGTCGACTGTGAACTCACTATCGGCTTTAGAACCACCGAAAACTACGAAAACGACGCCCATGATGAAAAAAGAGAAAATTTTCACAGCCGCCATCTTGGATTTACATTTTGACCTCACTATCGGCTTTAGAACGATCGAAAACTACTAAAACGACACCCATGTAAAGCCGCGCAGAGCGGTTTTTTCTAAAATTAAAGCGTAATTGTAAAGTAAGTCGTAGCTTGAATGCAACATAACTTATATGTCGTGGTGTCGATTTCATAGTTTTCGAGGTGTGTGTAGTTCCTACATATGTATATATGTAGGAACTACAGTAGCAATAATGCAAACGAGGCATATTGCAATGGGCCCCGCGCATGCACACGGTCGAGCGGGCAGTCGTCTCCGCCGCGCTCTAGAGTTAACTTGACCTCACTATCGGCTTTAGAACCATCGAAAACTACGAAAAAGACACCCATGACGAGAAATGAAAAAAAAAATACAGCCACCATCTTGGATTTACATTTTGACATCACTATCGGCTTTAGAACCATCGAAACCTACGAAAACGACACCCATGACGAAAAATGAGAAATTTTTTGGAGCCGCCATCTTGGATTTCCATTTTGACCTCACTATCGGCTTTAGAACGATCGAAAACTACGAAAACGACACCCATGTCGAAGAATGAGAAACTTTTCGCAGCCGCCATCTTAGATTTCCATTTTGACCAAATTCACACTTTCTCTTTCTCTCTATCGAATTAGAAGACATAGAAAAGATTTTAAATGGCAAGTTGGCAACAAAGGTCAGTTGATCTTTATACATCTAATCTCTATACTACGTTAGATATTGTAGCAGAAGTTCTTAAAACAAGACTGTTTTTTCCTCGCAAATGTGTTGAAAAACGTCGTATGAAACGCGTGTGCATTGATCATTACCCACTCGGCTACATTATCGCGCTCGTTTATGGCTCGCGCGAATAACACCGCCTTGTGGGTAATTACCAATACAGCACACTCGTATCATAATGTACTATTATATCATAGTACCTACCTACCTAGACGCGTTTTTAAATCTTTATTTTTACCCGTCTACGGCGAAACAAAAAGGAGGGTTATGATTTTGACCGGTATGTATGTATGTTCATCTGTTACCTCAAAATTTCTAAACTACTTTTTCAAAAATACAATAAGTAACCCCAAAACTGCCGCGTTGGTCTACCTACGAATTTTTTTGAGATCATATAATAATAAGCGTAATCTATTCCAGGAAAGTTCCTTAAACTTCCTTATAAGAGCTACCATTGAAGAGGAGAGGAGTCTGAGCAGTAGTAGACATAACATTGCAACATTATAGAATCTATAATGTACGTATCTGATAGGTACCCACCTAGTACCTACTAACCAGATATTATACCTTTCCAGCTTGTAGGAAAGGTTATTGCCTCGCTCACCCGAATAATCGATAATTTATTACATATCTTTATCTTTGGCTGTTGCAACCAATGGCGTTGCATTTGTCGCTTTCTGCAGTCTGAAACACACCCAATCACCATTGTAAAGCGTGGAATGAAACGAGTATTACGACAGTGACGAAGGTCTTGTTTTTCAAATGACGCATGTCAAATTTAAGTGAATCGGAACGTACCTTTGGGACTGACTTGGCGATTCGGATTTTCTTTCTGTGATTATCTCGATGACTTGTGTAAATTCAATGTTAATTTGATTTGTTATATGACATTTTATTATTTAGTGATCCGCGATCGTGTATCGAGTAAACTAACAGTGGTGCTCATGTGGCCTCCAGGCATAAAGAACATATCGCAGTGACTCGTTATATTTTTTTCTAAAAACAAATAACGTAAAACAATCAAAATGATACAGGACGACGAGTTTGAGATGCTGGTGACAACCCCGGAGCGTATTAAGGCTCTGGGGTTCAAGCCGCAGAAGGAAATATTGACGAATCATATCCTACCATATGCCGCCGAGTTAGACGATGAGTCCACAAGATTCCTGCAGCAAGTGAAGTACAACCTGGCGAAGGCCGTCATGCTGCGCGAGATGAAGCCGGCCTGCGGGGTCTGGTCCTCCAGGCTCATGAAGTAAATATGAATTTTTCGTAAAGACAATGTGTCAGGCCAGCACTGGCACATTGTATGTGATATTGAATTATTGGAAGCGGTCCAATAGATAGCTGAAGGATTGAAAAAACACTTTTATCAGGAATAATAAACATAACTGCTCTCTGGAATCTCTAAAGCTTCTGTATGTTAAAGCCCTAGACAGAAATAACTTTAGTGGAGTTTGCTTATAAACATAATGCAGTACTGCCTACTTACTGCACTCGCTCTAAAAAGATATTGCTATGAGCAACACTTGCTGGTCCAGTGGTTGCAAGCCCTACAATTGTAGTGTCCTGGATTCAAATCACAATACAGACAGTGTTCTTTTGCAGAAATAAAATTTAAAAACATATATGCTGGCATCTGTCAAAGCAGGGAGGAGAGACCCCTAAGACGACCCACTGACCAAGATTTCTTTTACTTAATCAAGTTTGCGTAAACTTATGCATCCGCCCCTAAGGCTACCCACCAACCATTATTTGAGACATTTCCTATTCACTTTGTTTTCATAAATAATGACTTAAAATTGAGGTATCAATACTGTATACTACATATTTAAATTAGTTTGTCTTATTTAATTGTATGACTTAATAACCGGAATAAATTTGAGAGGAATTACACAAATTATAAGCACCTATGTGTGTATATCAATGGTTATCTTTTGTTAGTTGAAAAATACTTTCAAAACATTATTTTCTGATTCTTCTATTATACCTATTGTTTTTTTTTATAGCCTATAGAATCTATGTTGTTAATTTTAAGTAATAGTATAGATACTTAAAATTAACATCTTATTCAAATTATTTCATTCAAATTGTGCACAGCATGATGAATAATTGCAACTGAAAGTTTTTGATTTTGTACATTTAATTGGTATACTATATTGTAAGGAAAAATAAATTGCATCACATCAAAGTGAATTTGACTTGCATTAAATATTGGAATAATAAAATTTGCTTCAATTGTATAATAATTCATTACTTTTTCATTAAACACCTGATATGATGCATCAGGTGTTTAAGGTGTGCATCACAGATATAGATAGACATAGATAACGCAAGAGCAACTACTTCGCGTGCCCAGCTTACGTACAATAATCGTAAGCTGCCACTTTCGCGCTCAGTCTGCATCGTTGTGCCACGCTAGACGGACGTCAGTAAAATAATTTAAAATGGTTAATTGCTCAGTTATACATTGTAAAAACTTTACAAATGTGAGGAGAAAAAATAAAGGAAACGATTCCTTCCATCGATAAGTCATTTTGTGATTAATATTATGCGTATTTAATATTAAAATCAATTATTTTTAATCTAATACTCTCTGTAATACCAAATTTGAGAAAAACATAGGTCATCAAACGTAAACTGAATATTCGTATTACATTGCGGCTTTTACTTAAAGCGGTTGATGCGACGTTTTGTTTTAACAAGTGATGAATATCGAAGCAAGTGATACTATCGTATATCGCATCGGTTTCGTAGTACAGGAACTTTTATCATTTTTCTGTCAATTTTAGCGATTAGTGCTGTTCATCGTATGCAACACAAATCGATTCTCAAGAATCGATTTCGGAAACAGAGGAATGATTTTGTATTTTATAGGTAGTAATTATGTAGACAATTTTAATAAATTATCGTAACGTTTAGTGATTTTTTTAGTTTCCCACATGAACCCAATTTAAAAGAAAAATGGATTGAAGCGACGGGAAATAAAGATTGGTTCCCAGCAAAGCATAGCACTATTTGTTAAATACATTTTGAGGAAGCATGCTTTGTTGAAGGGAAAAAGTAACGAATATTAACAAAAGCAGCATATCCGACTATTGATGTACTAAAGATCACAACTTTCTTTATCTTTTTGCTGTTGTAGATCAAGTAATTTTGCATCCATTTTAATTTTATTATATCGTATTTTACTGGGTTTTCGTTTACCTTCTAAAATTTATTCTCTGGTTTTTTTTTTGTTTCTGAAAGATAATCTACAACAATTACAAGGAATAAGTAGGGAAATACTAACAATTTGAAGAAATTATAAATCCCTAACTGCCTACTAAGCAGATCAGAAATTTTTATTTTCCTCTGTTTATCTCATTCCTCTGTCTATCTCATTCCTCTGTATATCTCATTCCTCTGTATATCTCATTCCTCTGTCTATCTCATTCTTCTGTCTATATCATTACTATGTCACAAAATCGATTAATTAATCTATTTAAGCGATTCTCAATAATTCTTTACTGTACACGATTACTCAATAAATAGAGAAATGGTATAATAAAAAGGCGATCTTTATTCAAAATTGAGATGAAAAAGGGTAGAATCTCGTTGCTTTTGTAAACATTAGAACTAAATTGAATATAAGGTATTTCAATCGAATATTCACGTATTTATAATGGTAAACTTACTTGAAATTTTGGAAAAGGTATCCAAAAACGACGTGTGAACGTCGACGGAACGCGCACGAGCACACAACCTCTCAATGCGAAGACTTTTAGTTGGCGTACTGCTGGCTGGGTGAGCATCGATTAATTAATCTATTTAAGCGATTCTCAATAATTCTTTACTGTACACGATTACTCAATAAATAGAGAAATGGTATAATAAAAAGGCGATCTTTATTCAAAATTGAGATGAAAAAGGGTAGAATCTCGTTGCTTTTGTAAACATTAGAACTAAATTGAATATAAGGTATTTCAATCGAATATTCACGTATTTATAATGGTAAACTTACTTGAAATTTTGGAAAAGGTATCCAAAAACGACGTGTGAACGTCGACGGAACGCGCACGAGCACACAACCTCTCAATGCGAAGACTTTTAGTTGGCGTACTGCTGGCTGGGTGAGCGCTGGCGCTAGGCCCCCCCCACCTAGCGCCAGCGCTCACCCAGCCAGCAGTATCGATTTCAAAGATAATAAAATCGATTCAAAGACGCTGCCGCGTGCGGCGGATTTTATTTTCCCATCACTAAATAATGCTTGTGACGTCATAGTAGGTAGTCAAAAAATGGCACGCTTGGTTTTCATACAGATCGTGATACTTGCGTTATCTATGTCTATCTATATCTGTGGTGTGCATCTTTTAAATTGAGACAAATCTCATTAGTGGTGTAGTTTAGCTATTGTAAAGCTTTTTTTTAGCTAAACATTTCAATCATCAGACATGCAATGATTTGTGGGTGTCAGAGTTAAATCTATTGCTAATCAGCTAGGGATAGACAAAGAAAGTAAAATAAACACCTGTCTAGCAACAATGATATTGGTGTTTTCTTAAATTTGTGCAAAATAATGATGACTCATAAAATTGAATGGTTATATTTTTAGGCCATCAATGAGATTTTAATGTTTACAACTTTTGGTAGGATATTACAGCCTAACTTAATAATATGTAGTTGTAGGTATCTGTATAATAATTACATTCATATTTTATTATGTTCTGCATGCATACTGTGATAATGTAGATATTTCAGCATTTAAAAGAAACTATTTTGGCCTTATTAAAAATACAGTAAACTTGGTATTCTAACTTAATTGTTGACAATAAAAAATTGCGATCGGCACGCTCTTTTATATATAATTATATAAATGACGTGCTCGTAACTCGCGCGATTTACGAGCTTAGTCGCGTTTGTACGTCATAATTCTTACTAAAGCCTATCACAGATATAGCTATAATATATCCTACTATGTATATATTATATATGTATACATAAGTACATTATTTAATATTATAAATGTGAAAGTTTGGATGTTTGTTACTCAATCACGCAAAAACGGCTGAACAGATTTGGATAAAATTTGACACAGATAGCTTATAACCTGAATTAACATAATTATAGTAGACTTTTTATCCCGGTACTACGTTCCTGTGGGATAATTTTCACCACCACGCGGGTGATGCCGCGGGCGACTGCTTCATAGCTGGTCATATTACGATAATATTCGAACGACCTCGGACGGAGCTATAATATATATTTCTATTACGTCACCAAAATATGTGGATAGATATAGCAAGACATATTAATATATATTATGGTATATTTAACCGCAGACCAAATGAGGGCAAAAATATATATTATTGTATAGCTACCGTGTGTAGTGGTTTGCTATAATATATAGCAGTACGAGAGCAGTGGTGGTCCAGTGGTAACGGCCGCGACTTACGAGTTGTAGGTCGCAGGTTCGAATCCAGACAGACGCTTTACTTTTTGTAAATTATTTCATCACCTCAAAACGTTGAAAGAAAACATCGGGAGGAAACCGGCATGTCCTAGAACCAAAAAATTCGAAGACATGTGAAATCTAACAACCCGCTCTGGGCCCGTGGTGGATTACGGCCCACTCCCTCTCACCGAGAGGAGGCCTGAGTCCCAGCAGTGGGAACATTATAGGCTGATTATGTTATGTATATTATTATATATTATAGCTAATTCTGTGACTACTTAAACGATCGCGTCGATTGCGTACTCACGCGAAGGTTGCTTTCGGTCAGGACGCCGCCGAATACCTAATAAAACAATGACAAAACTGTATCATATTCTTCATCTGTACGTAAATCATTTTATTGCAAGTTTCGGTTTAGCACTAACCTTTGGCAAGTATTAGTGAAGTTTGAAATATGCTGGCGAACACCCAGGTCTTCCTGCTAACTGCACCTGGCCTCACATAGCACTCACTGATGATTAGAATACTATACAATTACTATTGTTATGTTCTTATATTATATTGCAAAATGACTCATTCATGAAAAAGCATGATTTATAGTATAGCAACACTTTATTAATTTTGTAGTAAAATACTATGACAGAACAGAGTGTTGTTTTATCCATGAATGGTCTAAGATAAAATATGTATGTATTGTATACACTCAAGAATCTAAATCTATACTTAATATTATAAAGCTGAAGAGTTTGTTTGTTTGTTTGCTTGAACGCGCTAATCTCAGGAACTACTGGTCCGACTTGAAAAATTCTTTCAGTGTTAGGTAGTCCATTTATCGAGCAAGGCTATATATCATCACGCTAAGACCAATAGGAGCGGAGCACCAATGAAGAATGTTTCATAATCGGGGGTTTTTTTTTAGTTAGCCCAAAGTAACTATTCCACGTGGGCAGAAGCTAGTTTAAACATAAGTGGCAGGCGAGACAGCCTACCAAATTCAAATGTTCAAGTCTCATGTAATAATTATAATAGTACTTATAATAAATATGAAGAGTCGAGAGTTCATGCTGCTGTTAAGGAATTCTAAATGGGAAAGCCCAATAGAAATTTGCCCAATCTGGAAAACGAACCCAGGACCACTCCTCAGCCGCGGTTGCGACCACAAGAACACAGAGGCATTCCAAAAAAAATTAAAATAAAGTTATCAATTCTTTGTAATAATTTTTAATACTTTATTTATACTTAATACTTTTATCTTTTATTCTTTGTAATACTTTATTTTTTATTCTTTGTATACTTTATTTTTTATTCTTTTTAATACTTTATTATAATTTTTCTTTTCTGTAATTAGGTCAATTCATTAAGTACTATAACTTTTAATTATTTTGTTCACAGATACATACGGATACACGGCCTAAAGTTCGGGAAACAAGACCACATCAAATTGATAAGACTGGCTTATGAACTTGTACTCATACCTGATCTGGAACCAGGCAAGGTGCACAAGTTCGCTACTATGTTTCTAATGCTCACAAAGTAAGTACAAGTTTCGACTTAAAGTATTTTAATTAGGTTAGTTAGAGAAGCTGAAATAATATTAAAATAAAATGTATTACAAATTTTATCTCTAATGCTCGGTTCCTACATCTCACTCGTTGTGCCTAATAAACTGGCCCTTTAAAATTATTTCGGGCGTAGTTTTAAGATAAGCTAAAAAACAAATAGGTATGCGTCAATATAACAGCGACATTCGGGCATTCCAAACAAGAAATGTAATTTTCCTACCGAAAGTTTCCTATTTTTGTTTAAAAAAACACATCAGCCCATAAATTGTATTCAAGACACGCGTAGTCTTGGCAGTAAATACTTGGAATAATTGGCACTGTCCGCTTTGTTAATTGCTAACGAATTAAATAATTTCTACAGGAAAAGACAATTGATTACACCAGACGAACTGACGCTGCATTGGCGACCGCTTTACGACATGGGCAAAAAAATATTTGATAAAAGCTCGACTCATATTGGAATGTACCATTACCTGAAGTAAGTATTCATTAATTCAACTATTATTGGAATGAAGATCAAACATAATACTATCATCACCAGTATTAACACATAATCCAAAGGACTTGAATAAGAATGTGTCTGCTACTCATCTAGCGCCAACTTTTGTTTCGGCACTTCCTTTATGTGACGTATCGTGTACGACAGGTTTGATGCAATCACATACGTGAATATTGTATTACTTCTACATATGGCACCTATACAGGAGAACATGACAAGATAATTCTTACCTACCTACATGATGATTTCTACATGGCTCGATGCTCGATTTTATCGATGTTTTGACTGTATAATAACTTCCTGTCTATAAACTTAATCGATAACATCTACGTAAGACAAAGTTAATACAATTTTCTCTTAAAATCATAATGTGTGTTCAGGCCAAATCGTTTTATGAAAAAAGGAGGCGATATGCTCGATATGATTCGCAAATTCCTGTCGGGAGACGGGCTGGGCGACGCCCTAGAGTTGTTCGGCCTCGCAGGAGCCGACGAGAACGAACTGCCCACGTAATAAATAGACAAACAATATAAGTATTCGGGACACGCTTAATGTTCGCACATCGGGTGGCAGACGGGTTGGGCTCATGATTCATCGGACCCATGTCACTATCTATCCTTGGTATAATGGACCCTAGAAATAATTTATGAAGTGTTCAGCTATATAATGTGGTTGAAAAATTTATAAGTTATTTTGATCAAACGTAATCCTATTGTATAAATTGTAGTGTCTGTGTATCAAGGTGGCAGGCTGTGCATGTTTTAAACGTCTCTTCAATAGAAAATTATTCTAATGCACTTAATTTAATTTCAGCTCCCTAGAAGGATCATACATATCCATGGTTAAATGCGCAAGACCGTAAGTAAAATACTCTCATTTTTGTACCGTTATAATTTCCGGTAAGCACCTGTTATACATTCTCGGTTTTTTTAGATATTTCCCTATACAATCCACAAGAGAGATCCTGGCAGAGTTGTTGCCTCAAGTAAACCCGTGGTCTACGGACACACACGTGGTCTGTCAACTAGCCACGTTCTTGCCGGTCGCGTTGAACCCCGAGCACGCGCGGTTCGGCCATCACTTGTGGTTTGATGAGATCATGACTCTGTGGGATACCTGCTACAACTCACAGTGTGGGATCTCGGTAAGATACAGCAAATTTAGTTTTGGGGCGCTTACAATTTGATCGACAACTGTTCAGCATAATACAGATACTGTAATACTGTACCGGATACTGTAATTTGTTTGCTACATAACGAGTTGCTTTGTACAGGACCTAATGATGCTATTCGCTGGGCTAGCTAAGCGCAACCCCGGTGCCATTGACTGGACGCCTCATGTCCCCAAGATGTTCATGCGTTTCCTCCACGCCCTGAACTTGCCAGTCGCCTACAAAGACATGCAGATCACTCGCTCGCATTCTCTTGGTAAGTTGATATCAATACCTGCTTTATTATCGGTATGTTACGGTATACAATGCCGTTAACACAGTATTGTTGAGAACTATTTTTAAAGAGTAACAGTAGTTACGTTGTTGAAAGTATGTCGTTAATAACATAACCCTGCGTTTGCTGTCGCGCAGTCGGGTCAAAACGCAATAGGTAGCCGTAAAAACGATTGACAACAAACTAATACATCTTTGTTTCAAAAAGCAAATTCAACTATCTACTGTCCATCCTAGTGATTTGACAGAAATCGGATTAAGCGATAAAACTACCCCTTGTGTATATTTTAGATTTTATTCTCCGTGAACAATAAAGGATATTGTATCAAACTTCGCGCGTGAAAGTACTCAACAGTAAATCAGATACAGACAAACCTATAATGATTACATAAAATATTGATATTCGCTCTATTACATGGGATGAGGAACAGAGTGTAAAGTTCAATCATTCTCCATAGAAAAGGAAGGATCCTCCGACCAGACGGGTGTCGTGTCTGGTGGGCAACTGCCCGACGATTGTTGTTGGGACGTTCTATATATGCTACTCGCGCGGTAAACTCTGCTTGCACGATGCACGATTTTGCGTGACGTCAGTGTTATACGTAGTACGCATGTGGCGATATAGATACCGCTCTGTCACTCCCCTCCAGAGATCGGAGGTCGATAGTGGACTGACTCGTGCATCTTGCGATGCTTGCCAGGGCCACTTGAGGTTCCAGTGTGTCGGAACCGGGTGCCGCATAGTTCAAGGTGAATCGGAACTGTCTGCGGTGATGCCACAGTGTGTCGGCGTGGCGCTGCGTGCTCCAACGAATCGGATGTTGTACAGCGCCAGGTTGAGGCTGAGTGCTGGCGTCGATCAGGAGAGGGTTTAAGGCCTCTGCTTGTGGACCGGCCGAAAGTGCAGGTTGCTGATGTGGCTGATGATAATGACCATGAATGCGCGTTCGCATACTGTTGGTCAGGATACCTGCTGAAGTCGTGAGTGGTGGGTGCTGGCTGACTGTGTGTATAAATATTAACTAACTGCCGCAAGAGCGTTGCCAAGAGATTCAAATAAAGACAAGCTTTTAATTAACGTTTATTTTCCTGTTTAGCATTAGAATTTGTTTCAATATCTGTTCTTTCACCTTCACCACTCACACGCCTTTACACAAGTCATGATGTGAAACCAACGTAATTGCACTAACCGAGCCATACTTTAGAACGGGCCATCATAATTGAATGCGAACACCGAATTTCGTAACTGTGCTGTGGACCGCTGAGGAGATCTCTCGTATGGAGTCAGCAGACAAGTCATGGTGTATGACTACGTATATCAAATTTTGTATCTCTGCTGTTGACCGTTAAGGAATTAACTCGTCTGGAGCCATCACTGGGTGCAGCATCTAGGTTATGGTCGACTTTAGAACGGGCTATTATAATTGCATGCGTATATAAAATTTCGTGTCTGTACTGTTGACCGTTGAGCGCGCCAATCTTGGGTGGAGAATCAGGTCATGCATCATGAAAATGTATTGTCTTCGAAACTGAACCAACATGTAAAATTTCAACTTCGTAGGATAAGAGGAAGTGGTTTTAATTAAGCTTGCAAAATTTGACCAATACATACCAACTACCTAACAAGGCAACTTAAATAAAAGTTTGTAAAAATGGCCGCTCGACCCCCAACGACAGACAGACAGACGAGACGACACGATCACACGAAGAGACGAGCGACTGAGAAATTTTTGTAAATTACAATTTTTATAAATTGAAAGGCATAAACCTTGTAACTTTTAAAAATTAACTCAATTTAAATCATCATGGCCCGACTATTTGAGGTAATTTCGTCCCAAATTCTTTCGGGACGATTTCCCTTTCGCGCGTTGCGAAAGGGAAGGCTAGACGGAAAAATTGAGACCAAAAGTTGTAACGACACTTTTTAATTTTTTATTATAACGCCATCTGTGAGCGACCACAGGTACTAATTAGTGGCATGCCTTTGTGAGGTTCATTCTATAACCATAACTTCGTTCCATCCGGGTGTCCCTTGACACCTCTCAGTTTTTATTTATTCTATTTTTCTAATAAATATATATAATAACTTTGTTTAGAAGTTTTATTTATTTTACAGTCAAGAGGTCGTGGATATTTACACAATGGTCTTTGTACCGTTCTTATTACAATCGCTGTAGAGGTAAGGCTCGTGCTACAAGTGTAAAACTTGTATGTGCTCTTGAGTGTAATAATAATAAATAATAATAAAAGCTTTTATTGATTCCTTACAATTACAAAATACATTATTAATAATGATAAAAAATACATTTCAATTCAGTTATAACAAAATCATAAATTATTGTTTACTTAACACTAATATATCTCAGTTAGTACAGTACAGAATTTATTAAATCAAAATTTGAATAATATTAGTTTAAACGTGAGTAAAAAATGTCAGAAATAAATAATTGTAAAATCGAATAATTTATACATTGAAATCATTAGTAATATTTTTTGTGAGTAAGTACATAAATTAAGAATAATACATAATACTTAGTAGTATACTTTTTTTTAGGGTCCGTACCTCAAAACAAGAAAACGAAACCCTTATAGGATCACTCGTGTGTCTGTCTGTCTGTCTGCCGGCCTGTCCGTCCGTCCGTCCGTCTGTCACAGCCAATTTGCTCCGAATGTAATAGACCGATTAAGTAGAAATTTGGTATTGGTACACATGTATTTCTGTGACCCAAACACGGTAGTGTAACGTTAATAAATGAATTTTGAATATGGGGGTCTTTTGGGGAGAAAATTAGAAAATTATAAAAAAAAATGCTAACTGTGCCGCGTGATATATCAAATGAAAGGGTTTGTTGCGAGGATCTCAAATATATTTTTTTTTATTGTATTTTTATGAAAACTCTTAAAGATGTTTTAGAAAATTTATGAAAACTGACTATTCCTCTCCCCTTGTCTCCGAAACTACTGAGCCAAAAATTTTGAAAAATACTGAGAATGGTTCTTTACTCATAGATTACAGGAAAACCTATAAGAAGTCTGTGGTCTTAAAATAACATGGTCAATCTCTCAATATTATCCGTACAAACTTACATTTGCAGTTGTAATGTATGGGAGAACACGTTTTTCAACTACAATGTTAAGTTGGTCGAGCCCTGGACTGCGCGTAGTCCGACACGCACTTGCCGGTTTTTTTTGCATATTTTGATTTACTTTGTTATTTCATTATAAGTAAAAGTCTCCATCTTGTTCTGTCTCTAGCTAGCCTGCTCCATGTTTATCCTATTAAGCCTTGTATGTCGTCACCCCATCACTTGTTAGGTCTACCACGTCTTCCCTTTGCTGATAGATAGGACACCAGTTTCTTATGATTTGGGTCCATCTGCCGTCACGAGTCATCGCTTTTGTACCTACACTTAATATTTTTCCCATCCTCCATATATCAACTTGCCCCCAATCATTGATACATTATTTTTTATATCTTTTGGAAAAATCACGTTTATACAACGCTATTTGCATTGTACTCATCATTATGAACAACTTTCACTATGGGATCTACGATGAAATGACGAAAAAAAATCAGCTGTTCCATACATTTATGTTTATATCTCGTCAAAATATAGGGAACAGCAGATTTTTTTCGCGATTTCAGCTTTCGTACTACTCTAAGTATCATTTAATAGTAAATTTTCTAAACCGTAGTCACAAAGTGATCATGGATGCAATTTTCATTTGGGTCAATTAATTTACAAAGACTATAGAGCTACCGTTACCGTACCGTAAATACTGGTATTCAGCTGCATCCGGTTAGACTGGAAGCCGACCCCAAGATAGTTGGGAAAAAGGCTAGGATGATTGATTTATAGAGCTACCGTTTACCGGGACTAGTACCTATGTCTTTCATTTACTTGAATGTACCCTGGCGGCTGAGAGTATGTCATGCTCACTGAGATGTCTCGCTTATGGTAGCGCGTGTGTTGGATCATTCATCTCCCTTCAAAATAGTTGAGCGGGATGGCTGATCCATGCGTCATATTTCGTGACCGGGCGCCATCAGTTGGGACTGGTCATTTATTTGCTGCAGGCTTATTTAAATACTGTACTCTGGATGCTTTTAACGTGAACGTCTTTTTTCGCATCGTTCTCAGTTTCTCACATATAAATTCAACATTAATGATGTTAACTAATATTTATGTAACAATGTAATAAGTGTCCATGGAGTTTCTTGCCCGTTATTCTCCATAGGTATCTACTACACTTTGGAATGGGCAATTTGCCTCATATTTCTGACTGACCGACTCCTTGACAATTCAAAAGTGTCTATAAATGGTTTAATTGAAATAAATGCTTTGAGTTTGAGACAGACAAATACTGAAGTTCTTTATATTGAAAAAAATTGCACTTTTGCCTATTTAATGAGTTTCATTTTTAGGAAATTGTATCGTAGTAATGCAATATGTAAAACGTTTTTATTCCAAACGTTGTTTTATGAGATAACATTAATACAAAATTAATTGTTTGTCAAATAATACATTATCAAAAAAAAATATTGGGTAATTATTTTCATGAGTGAATATTTGGCTAACTCGTTGTTTTATAATGATGAAATGACAAATCAGGTTTTTGCCAATTGTTACTTGTCAAGTGAAAATTTTAAAATTAATTGTCAGTGATATGACGGGACACCGCCTGTCCGACATGATAATTATTTATTTATGTACGTAGAGTCGCCACTACAGTGTAACAAATGATTTATGTGGTCTAGATATGAAACACGTGGCTTCCTGGATCGTATGGAGTATCAGTCCCAACGGCGTGGTACTGAAGCACTTGCGCAGCTTCCTGGCAGGAGTCGAGAGCTACCTGCACAGCGCCAACGCGGGCCGCTGGTCCTACAAGCTAAGAGATCTCCTTAGGAAACTGGCCAGAGAGTTTCTTAACAGGTAAACATTTTAAACGATCAAGTTGGGCCTAACAAGACAAATCACATAGGAAATTCGATAAATTACTTGATATGGTTATGTTTTGTCACTTGGCCTTTTGATCTTTTGTTATTTCGAAATCATCTCACATGCATCACTCTCGTCACACCATTTTTGTTTAGGAGTATGTATGTCTTTACTTACGAGACGAGCCCCCCTCGGCGCCGGAAGTACTCATGATTTTGGGCTCTACTGCGTGCCTATACTAGTCGGGCAGCTTCGCTACTATGCATGTGAGTAAAGTCGTACATGCTGCTGTATCATTCACCAAAATAATCATATTATTAAAAAGCAATTTGAACTCGACTTTTTTCTTACAGGGTGCGCCGTGAACGTGAAAAGAAATTTTACGAAAGTTGGGAAAACCAAACTCCACCGGAATATCGACTCAGAGATGAAGACATCACTGAGTTTGTTAACATTGTGCTCGAACCAACGCTGCAGGCGGTGTACAGCCGCAGCGGCTCTCTCGATATTTCCATCGCATTGCATAATCTAGCAACACTGCGTCCTGCTATAGTAGTTCCGCCATTACTAGAGAGGCTGAAGACCTCTCTGACGTCACTGACGGAGCCTCACCGAGTGACTGCCGCCATGTCGGCGGTGGCCGCCGTCGCGCGGCCCATGCTGCGGGGAGCCGACGCGGACTACCCGGAGGGGCCCACTCATGTTGTACCATTCCTGCTAGCCGTCCTGCCCGGGCTCGACCCAAACGACATCAAAAAGACACTAGTCACACTGCACTTCGTACTCATCTTCACCTGGATGGTGCCATTCATAGATTGTAGTTCCGCTCACGAGCACTGGGATGACCTCACGGAGGAGGAGCTCCTGACCTGCGAGTCTACTGCTCAATTCGAAGACTTCGTCCTCGTCTTTTTTGACAGATTGTTTGTCATTATTGAGTCCAGTGTGCTCGAACATGTAAGACTGGACACCAAGGAATCTGACGCTGTTCGCAGCAAGACTGATGCTGTAATGGAGACAGCGATCTCTTCGGCCGCCACAGCCGTGCTGATGCAGTGTTCGCCGAAGATATTCAAGGAGGCGTTGAGAAAGTTCAAGTCTTTCGCCACAGAGTCGACTTTTGAGACGAATGTGTCTGGAAGTATGGTGGGAGTAATGCTGCGCGTGTTTGCGAGAATTAATTCGGAAGCTACTTTAGCGGCTTTTATGCCAAAGCTATGTGAGGACCTGACGGAAATGCTGTCGACGGATGAGGCGCTGCATGAAGAGAACCCACCACGCGACCTCATGTACAGTCTGGTTCTGTTTATGCACGCGGTGGAGTGCGATGGCATGGTGCTCATAAAGTACGTTCCTGACATTCTTCCGATATTGGACCGCGCTCTGAAGCTGCACGCTAACTACGCGCTGTCGAGGGCGTGTGAGGTGCTGAGTCACATGCTCACGTCTTTGTGCTACATCGACCTGAAGGAGTGGAAGAGTTCGCCCAATGATTATGGGGAGGCTCCGGAGAAGTGGCTGCCTGTCAGGGAATGGGGTTACGGGTGTCTGTTGAAGGACGCTAACTTTAAGTGGCACGTGCCTTGTGCTGAGGAGGCGGCATGTGCTCAGATGTTGCTGGATAGATACTTGAAGGCGGAGGTGGGGCGGCTGCGGCAGTGGCTGAGTGGGGAGAGGCCCATGTGTCGCGAGCGCAGGCTCAGGAGCTTCTACATCATCAACGCCGTGCTCGCGTGCAGCACCTTCCTGCCGCCGCCTGATGAGCAACCTGTGACACTGTGAGTATTTTTGAAACGGCAATCTTAAATTTTTGATCTGTCTTTCGTTTTACTTAAGGCAACAGATATAAACTAAGTGACTATTGTAGAGATTACGTATTCACATACTAAATAAGTATTCTATATTACTCCTAATATTCTTTCAGCATCGAAACCGAAGTGCCGGCGACGAGCATTCCGTTCACCTGCGGCGTGCGGTTCCACGTCACACTTGACGGAGAGAATGTTCGCGTGGCGTTGACTCGACTACTGCTCGAGGTTCAGGCCAAACTGTTGGCCGAAAAGACTGATGATACTAGGGGTCTTGAGATGCTTATACAGGTGAACTCTCTTCTTGACTTTAATAGTAAATCACAAATATCCTTCATGAAGCGGTTTGTCACAGTTCTAACCTAACCTGACCCGTCGGGGTACCTTCGCTCATATACCGCGACTGAGAAACAAAAGGCCATAAAACTTAAAAAGAGGCTCATTTATTTTAAAAGTGAGCATTATTAGTTTTAGAGCTTCATTAAATGAAAAAACTGTATATAATTAGAAGGTCTGAATGTTTTAGTGAATCAGTATAAATTTTCCCTCTCTATCTTCAGGTGTGGGAGCGCGTAGTCGTAATTAAAGGATTACGCGGAACGCCCGGACTAGAAGCTCGTCTGCGTTCATACGGAGCTTTGGAGCGCGCACTGGACGGGCGCGGCGGCGCGCCGGACCGCGCGGGCGGCGCGCGCGGCGCGGGCTCGGCGCGCCTGCGCATGCTGGCGGCCGACGCGGCGCGCCTGCACGACGACTCGCGCTACGACCTCGTGTGTGAGGCCGGCATCACCCCTTCGGCGCTCAGTGCGTTACATGCGTTAGCTGATTTGTCTGTCAATACATATAGCACGGTCAGTATTCTTTTTTTTTTGTTGTATCTGTATTTTAGAGTAGGTTTTCGTAGGTCTACAAATTATTTTATTTTAGAAGGTATTTTCAAAAGACACGTGCACGTGTTTTTACGGAATATGCGACACTTAGACCTACTTGCATCTTGCTTTATTCACTAAATACGTGAAATGACGTTGAAACACCGTTCTGTCTCTGTCATCTTCAAACGTCTGAAAGAAACAGAACGATGTTTTACATACGTTTAGCGCTAAGAACATTAAGTGATTTGTGTTGCTGCGAAAAGCTTCAGAAACAACAGGTAACTTTAATCTTTACCTAACGACATTTATTTCAACCCACAGGTCCGCATTCTAGCTCAAATCCGTCTATACTGGATGTTGAGCCACTACCCGTATTCCTACCGCGCGTTAGTACCAAAGCTAGCCGCAATATTAGCGGCAGGGGGAGAGGGGGACGAATGGCACGCGAAACATAAGGGCGTGTTGTTCATGATGTTGGGACCCCGCACTGGCCCACTCGTAGCCAAACAAGACTGGGACGTCGTGCGTACACTGTGGCCTGCCATACTTAATGCGCCGCTCAGTGAGAAACCCAGCATGGTTCGGTAAGTTACACAGTGCAACAATTTTTTATGTTTTCCTTTGCAAAAATATTACTCTTGTTAATTCGGCCCCATGATTCACTCCAGTGATACATACGTGGTCCACCAGTTTTGAAGTAGTTCCAATGAGTATTCTTACGCTATGTCAATGAACTTTGATCGTGGATATATTTTTATAATCTCCTGGCAAGTATCTTCCATTCTCCCCGCCAAAACAGGCGAGTAAGGGCCAGACTGTCGGACGGGACGGCAGAGGATTTTAAATTTATCAATTGAATTTAATACTTATGCAATCGAAATAAGGTATATATTTCAATGCTCGATAATCGAGAGAAAACCGCGACACCGAGAATTGAAATATATACCTTATTTCGATTGGATAAATATTAAATTCTATTGATAATTTTTAAATCCTCTACCGTCCCGTCTGCGCAGGCCATAATTCTCCGTGTACCCTCCTTTACTCTTCATCAGATTTAACATAACCTAGCTCATACCTAACATTGTATTCTAAAAAACCTGATTTAGAAGCTGAATAGTTCGTTTCTTGCACATAGGGTATACACTTACGTATCACCTGGAAGCGTAAGATAAATATTCTATGCCAATCAATCTGCCTAGCCTTTTCCCAACTATGTTGGGGTCGCCTTCCAGTCTTACCGAGAACAGCTGAATACCAGTATTTTACTTGGAGCGACTGCCTATCTGACCTCCACAACCCAGTGACTGGGTAATACGATAACCCTTGGTAAGACTGGTTGTCAGACTTTCGGGTTTCTGACGACTCGTAACGACTGTCAAAGGTCCACGAATGACAACCGGGACCAACGACTTAACGTGCTTTCCAAAGCACGGAGGAATCTCGGTATGTAAAGATGGTCACCCATCCACGGACCAATCCCGGCAAGCGTAGCGTAACCTGATGAATCGAACGTTGCGGCTGTTATTACTTAGCCCCGAGCTCCACGCTGAATGTTTTATGCCATATAAATACTAATACTACTAAATACAAGATCCCTTATCTCATCATTGTAATATCCGCAATAAAGTTTCTTATTATCACAGCTTAGAGCAAGCGTTCAGCGACAGCCTGCACCGGCACTTCCCGACGGTGAACACGCGGCTCACCATGACCGCGGGCGCCGTGGTCGCGGCCGCGCCGCTCATAGCCGAGCCGGACCGCACCGAGCCCGGCTTCAAGATGCTCTTGAACGATTCTCTACAGAAGGAACAATCCACTTCAGATAAATGTGAAAGACTCTACCATGAGCTTATTGCAGAGCTCATTAAAATTGTCGAGACGCCTAACATGTGAGTCTTGTGTTTTTATTAACCGAATTTAAAAAGGAGGAGGTTCTTAATTCGGCTGTATGATTTTGTTTTTTTTTTTGTCCTTGGTTTTAAGAATTCAGTTTTCTGATCGTGTTGTGGTCAGACTCTCCTCCAAAAATTGTATTTCGATGTTTTTGATTTTACTCAACAAAAAAATATTTGTACTTACCTGTTTATTTCAAAACCATTTCGTTTGTGAAAAATATTGGGAAAAACACTTCCTAAAAAAAAACTCTTATTGAACCATAGAATCTTGATGAAATGATTGAAAACTATAAAGTAACTTTCTCAAAACACAACAACTCCATGCTCAAAACGACACCTGACAAAAAATCCGATGTAACAGTCAATGGCGCCGCCTGGAACTAGCAATGCAGATGCTAACATTCTGCCCGTCGCTACAAACCCCGTACCCCGGCTCGGCCGTGCCGGGCATGCTGCGCGCGCTGCTGCACGACGACATCGCCGTGCGCCGCACCGCGCAGCGACTGATGCACTACGTGCTGAAACAACGCAAGCACAAGGTCATCAAAATATCCGTCGATCCGTACGAGATCGCTGGGGTCCCTCGTCCCAGTAAACGTATACCTGGTAAGTGGGGAAGTTTTTTATTCTGTCTCTTTATTTATTTAAGGGTATGCTAGTCGGTCATTCTTCCATACAAACGTAGTATGGTTACTCGTCTGTTTGACGGTGTACGTTCAAAACTAAAAATTATATCTATTTGTCTTCTCATTATCCAGACCTATATAGAAGCAGAATTGGAAAAAAAATATTGATTTAGAAGTTATGAGCGTCGAAACTTCCATATTTCAACACAAATTTTATCTCGTTTTTGGGCGTAAATAAATAACGTATGTAGTAAAAAAAAGGCAAAACAGACACAGACACAGATAGATAATTTATTGAATAGTACAAATGATTTTATTTTGAATAAATACATCCAGTAGTTTTTCCATAATATCCATACGTCCAAAGGTCTGTTCATGAAATTTTACGCGCTCGCTTTCGTTATAAATCATCGTCTATTTCACTAAATCAATTAATAAGTAAATAAAAACTATATAAACAAATAAATAATTTGACTAATTAGCATGCAAATTAGTCACGCCCACCAACGAGTTCGAGCCGTCGACTAGTGTACCCTTAAGACTTACCAACTAAATACATACACAGCATTAACCCACCATCTTTGTCATAATTACTTACTATTTATATAGTGGCATCCACGAAGACACGCCCCACTGCGCTCCGCTCCGTACTAAGGTACAGTTTACAGTACAGTAATCACGGAGTGGGGCGCGTCTTCGTGGAGGGTACTATCTTTACTACTTATTAGTTTTACTGTTACTTTAGTAACTAAAAAGGATGATTATCTATACTAATATACTAATAATTTAAATATATAAAAATCAATGCCACTTTTCGTTGTAATTTTATAACTCGAGAACGGCTGGGCTGATTTGGCTGATTTTGGTATTGAAATGTTTTTCGTAGTCCAGGGTAGGTTTATAGGGTAGGTAGGTTAGCTACCCGTGCGAAGCCGGGACGGGCAGCTAGTAATATTATAAAGAGGTAAAATTTATTTGTTTGTAAGTTTGTATGTAGGGGGTAATCTCCGGAACTGCCGGTCGGATTTGAAAAATTCGTTTTGCATTGGATAGCCCAATTCTTAAGGAATGTTATAGGATCGCGGATGAAGTCGCGGGCCGAAGCTAGTTTATAATAAACCAATCAGGTCTTAAACCTCTTGTCATTGTTAACTTGTGACAAAACAATGTGCGGCAAATTCTTCGCTTTATTTCGTCTCCATTTTGTTGCATCTGCGCAGCAAGCATGGCGTACTGTGAGATAGCTTGAGTCACACATTTTATCACAATTTGGGCGATAAAACACTTTTGTCACAAATGCTAGCACGGCGGCGTGAGATAATCTCTTGACTTGTGACATAACTTCTTGACGTTTATTTGGGATTCTATGTCTTATTTGCTACTATGGGCGCACCACTTTTGTCACAAATGCCACATAATGACAGTCGTCCGTACGTCAAAAGTGAATTAGTTCACAACAAAATTAAAAAGTTGTAAAACTGTATGAACCTGCACTATAAAAACGTATTATTTTATTTGGTCGCATATTCACTGATCATAGACATTTTATTTTTTTAAATTTACTGTGTCACACTATGAAGTTAGCAACAAGAAAGGCATGTCGCACCTCAGATTTTATCACATGGTTGAACCGTTTTACAAATTATTGTAAGACATGATAAAATTTATCATGTCTTGTCACAAACGTCTTGGGTACGCCCGTGTTAGCCCCGCAGATCATTAATGTATCTCATCCCTTTAGGATTCTATTCATAATCCAGATTCAGAAACGAAATGAAACCCCAGACCATGATTTATGACAATTTCCCAGGGTACCGGCCGGATCTTGACTGGGCTATATGGTCAGAGGATAGAGTGCATCAGACTGATGAGGAGTGGGAACGGCCGTGGTTGAGGAACCCAACATACGGATTCTACGCTTGGCCTGATTTGCTTGAGGTAAGTCATACGTTATTTACTCTCACTTTTATAATTTTGTTGCGTCCCGTGGACAAAGGATCAATAAATAAAAAAAAATTGTAATTAATCCGTAGATCGGATTACTGGGCAACACGATAAGACCCAACAAGAAAGTGCTATTTTTCGTTGTCTTTTTACAATAAGCATAGATATCCGTGTGTAGCGGTTACGCCGCCACATACGAACTACGCAACAAAGACAAATGACGTCACACAATTCCTGCATCGCGCAGTTAGAGTTTACCGAGCGAAAAACATAGATAAGACTATCCGAAATCAACTTACGGGCAGTTGCCCGCCAGACATAACACCCGTCTGGTTGGAGGATCCTCCCTTTTCTATGGTGGATGAGTGAACTTTACACCCTGTTCCTCATACCCCTAAAATTGGTGACCCCGACGTGATTTGACGTGACGTCTATTCGATATGCAAACTGGTTTGACTAGCAACATGACCATCGCAACAACGATAATTTTTTGGTTTAGCAAAGTTGTTTATCTAACAACTAAGTATTCATTATGTTGCGCTCCATCAAGCAATGTCGCACGCTATTATTCGATGTTGCGGAACATGAAACATCCGACCATCAAATGTTGCTTAGCGAATATACAGATAATTAGATGTGTTCGTTCGTACAGGTGGCAGCACCGTCTTCCCAGCAGACATACTCCTCGGACTTATCCCCCGAGGACATGGAAGAAGGCGAGCGCCATGTGTACGAGTTCTTCAACGACGACGCTAATGTAGACCGCCTGGTCGCCTTTCTCACTGTCGAGGAGAAGAAGGGGAAGGACAAGTTCAATGGAGTACGGTTCTCGCTGTTCAGGGTGAGTTTCACTGTGACCTATTGCATAGTTGAGAGTTTTGTGATGTGACAAGAGAATCGGTGTAATTGTCTCGGAGTCACTTTATTTTCTGAGGTATTGGTCAATTAGGAAGTCAGGCCAAGGGACAAGAAACAACACAAGTAAAAATATATTAAAATTCAATCTAAATGTGGTTCACAGCCAAACTGCGATTCGGCAAATCCCATATGAAACTCTATAAGCTCTGTATTGAAGTAATTGCAATTCACGGGGCAAGTCTATGTTCAGCAGTGGGATGATATTGTTAAAGTTCTGTAATCATCTATCTTTTTCTATAATAATAAAAATGGCTGTTTGGTGGTAAGTGCATGACTTGAGAACGGCTTTATAGATTTGGCTATTTTTTATACGATATTGTCGTTTTAAAATGTTCGTAATAGTCTGTAAAAATCGTGCTTTTACTAAGGGTTTTTTGTATGAACTCAAGACCATATTGAAATTTTTACAGACAGACAGTCTGTCGCGGGTCCGCTAGTGGTAAATAAAAATTACGCAACATTGTTACTGCAACAACAGTTCTATGTAACTTGCAACATGTTACACCCTCAAACTGTATGAAAATAATATTGCTAGCAACATAGGTATATCCCGCATTACAAAAACGTAGTGATAATATTGTGTAACTTCTGTTTTTAAGGGCTCGACAGTAACAGTAACACGAAGTTTATAATTCACCCTGACGTCATAATGATATATTATTTTAAATAGAACGGCCGGAGCCAATAACACTATTCAACATATAGAATAATATCAATAAAATAGAGTGAAAATATAAACGATAACGCTCTTCCCCACACAGACGTTGTTCGCTCAATTCGGCTCGGAAGTAGCGGGCAAGTTCATGCGCCACGCGGAGCGCTGCGCGGCCGACCCGCAGGAGGCGCCGCAGCGCTTCGCCGCCGAGCTGTGCGCCGCCGCCCTGCGCGCGCCGCGCTACTGGCCGAGGGGCCGCGCCACCGACATGTACGCGGCCGCCGGGAAGATACTTGAGACTGGTAACTATTTATTGATTTAAGTGTGCATGCGCAACATTACGGATTAAAACCCAAGGCGATGTACACACGGCTACATATCAAGCTATACATTTCCAGTATAAGCTGACCTCTCATTATACGAAAATCCTAAACAATGCGAGATCAGCTTAAACTGAAAATGTATGACTTGATATTATTATGTAGCCGTCTGTACATTGCAATTTACAATCTAAAAAGTTCTTATCATAAATACATGTGGTTATGATAATTTATAAAGTATAAAACACAATAAAAAAAATATAAAAAAATTGATAATACAAATTATGGCATACGTGGATCAAGAACAAGGGCGGAAATCGTTGGCAAAACTAAAAAAAAATATATAAATTCTAGCCCCTAATCATAAACTATAAAATAAATGTTGACCTGGAATAGCAGCACAGACCAGGGTAGCATGACACTAAAGGGCCTATGGGTGTCAATGATGATGATAGTTCCTAAAAACTTCATATTTCGCTTTGTGTCTTGTGTAAATTTCACGCCAATGCTGTATACTATTCTCTTTCTAAACATGACATTTCTACGTTTGGACACTTCTTTGCCACTGTTGCCTCTATATAAAACCTGAAGAGGAATGTCTTCACTTGTTTCAAATAGATCCACGGACTTGACCACTAATATTATCCTATTTATCATTAGGTCTGACATCAGTGACACCTGAAACTCTAGAAGACTGGGGTACATGCGTGGCCACAGGCGTAGAAAAGTTGGACCCCACACGAGGACGCCAGGTGTTGCTCGCTCTGGTGCAACTGTGCACCCCACAGCCGCGGCGGGGGGACAACGAACCGGACGTTGACACGTCCTTCAGTATCTGTGCTAGGCTTTACGCGCTTCAAGTAAGTGATCTTGAACATACAGGACATGAACGCTGGAATCCAGTACTGTAGGTGTTTCTGCGTTCAGCCTTTGTTTCGTGGCTTTTTTATTTAGGTGATCATGCCTTGCTTTGCCACATTTTTTTTTTTTCGGTGATTTTGTCGAAGATTCAAATAACACAGGGTCCGCTGTCGTTAATAAGGCCAATTATCATCTTAGTGCTTGTTCCATAAACATTTCATCAGCCATTTTTATGATTTTTGTTATGTCACATCAGTCGTAAAACGTTACTTGCGTGGTCCCCGATTGCTCTAGTAAGCCCTGCAGTTTGACGATTGGTAAGTTGGTGCGTTTGGTAGTTTTAGGGCTAAACCGATCTCGGTAAGTCTGGGTATGCCAATTATAAGTTGAGGTGTGCCTAGTTTCGCTAAGTAACCGGCTGTTTCTGCAGGCTGTGGCAACATACTCAGGTATATCTGGCTAAGGGCCTATTTCACGATGTCCGAATAGCCACTACTTACCGAATAAATTCAAAAATGGAACAGAATTTGTATGAAATTATCTGCCAAGTAAGTTAATAGGAACTTAATCGTAGGTGGTGAAACAGGCCCTTAATGTTGAACGGTTGTTTTTGTAGTACACACGCGTGGAAACTTCAGCGTTGGTGTTATTACACCTTGTCAATTAATCAGACTATCTAAACAAGTGACCGATCCAACAGAGGGGCCTCATTCGCGCCCGGCCGGAAATGCCGCCCGACCTGCTAGAGATGCTCACGTCGTCAAGCAAGCGCTACACCGAGGCGGGTGGCAACACCCTGTTCCGTGTGTGTGCTAGGCTTAATGCCCTGAAGGTGAGATCTCGGTCCCCATGTGAACACAGCTTTAGGCAATCACACGCGTCTTGTTTCCGCGTAGTTTTGGATAGCATGCTGTACGTCGTAAAACTTTTATTTTATTTAGTTATTTTTAATTTTCTATAAGATCATTTTCATTGGCATATAAGTAAAAAAGTTGGCAGAAAATAGCGGTTTTCTTTCATTATGAAGAAATATATAGCCACTTTCGTATTCAAAATTTAAGGCGGGATATTCTAATTGTGTCGTACATTCAATTCGAAATTATATTTTCTTTTTCACCAAGACTACAGCTACATGTCGTCTGGTAGTAGTAATCGTTAGTAATCTTGCATCCTGCTGCATCCCTTGCTTTTTATATTTTTTCTTTATGTTTTAATACATTTTCATTTCGCCGTACTTGTTTATTGGAATTTATTCTGCGTTGTAAATGACTTCCAAGTTTTATTTATTTTCTTGTGTTTTTAGATTATTAAATGGTTGATTTTTTTTTTATGTTTTTTGAAATTTATTTGCTTTCGTGTGGGATGTTACCGGAAGGTATTTTTTTTTAGATTTTTGTTTTCGTTTCTTATGACAAACAATACGAAGATTTTTTAAATATAAGTAGGTACGTTTACCTACAATTCCTTCATAATGTATTTAAAAAAATTATGCAAAATGTTTGATGTCTTCACAAATAAAACGATTGTTTTACTAAGTATATGTGCTTTGGCTAAAAAAAGTTCCCATATGTCTTTCTCTTAGAGAAAAGTCTATTTAAAGTTAGTTTCCCCAAAGATTTAAAACTCTAGATTTACCCTCACCGTACTAAGTCGCAAAAAAAGTGCCCATACTGAGAAAAGTGATCTTACACATATGATTAAATAGCGGTTCCATGATAATCAAGTGTAGACACTACGTCATTATGTCAGAGGTGTCAAAATGAATCAGAAATGCGACTATCTTATAACGCGGTAGGGCCAATCTAACGATTTAAATCTTTGCCACTGCCATCATTTTCATGACAGCCGTCACTGCGGTCGTTGGTGGCGGCCACCGCTCCTCTAGGAAACCGTAACTTTAGCCATAGCACGTGCGTAAGTACCCTACAAGGTTATTTTGGCGCGTGGCCAAAATCGGATAACATTGCCCTCTTGTTTTTTCAATAGATTTCACAAAACAATTCGCCCCCCAGTCAACGTCATTCGAGCGCCAAAAAATCCTTGTAGCAGTGTAACATCTATTTATCTCGCCTGGGGCCGTATTTTGAAATATTAATGCCATTATTATTCCACTGCGAAAAAAGGATGGTGCTATCGGCCTTGTATAGCTCCGTCTCTCTATCACACTGAAAAAATTGTGGCATTAATACGTCATAATACGGCCCCTGACAGTTGATTACGGTTGATTAGTTTTACGGCTGCAGTCAATGTTATGTAATGTTCATAACTACGTTACTGTGTGTAGGGCGCACTAGGCTCGCTTCGCTGGCGGGCCGCGCCGCTTGCCGCTCTGCTGCTGCGGCGGCTGGAGGAAGCCAACTTTATTCAGCACCCGTACCAAAACGTGCGGGAAACTGTGGGCAGGTAACGTGACACCGTCAAATTACTTAATTCTATTGGGCACTTAAAATGGACTTTAGAATGTCTACATTTACAAAAGTAGAATTGATCCTTTATAGTTGTCCTTCCAAAATAGTATATATGGAGAAGAATGGGCAAGAAACTCCATAGTACACAAAAAGGCTTACAGTCAGCATGATGCTGTTCTATGAGGGACCCACAGCACGACGCTGATTGTCAGTGGGATCGGCGCAACCGCGAAATATGCCATTTTCTATTATTCGTCATCTCAGTAGTCGCCCCCTTTTTGTTTCACACAGTGCATCTTTCAGTGGTCATCCAAAAGTAACGAGAGTATTTTGTTGATTGTAGCTTGTTGATGACTATCTTCGACACGGAGCTGGTGTTCCCGGGCGGGTACAACGGGCCGGCGCCGCGCCTGGCGCAGTTCCTGCAGTCGGTGCAGCCGCGCCTCGCCGCCTTGTACGACGAGAATGGAGACATAGGTGTGTGTTATATTGTCTGATTGAATTTGTGTTCTATGAAATTACTGCAAATTTAGACCGACCACTTTTACAATTTGTACTGATGCTGTGATGCAGCAGTAAACTAACTGTTTGACACATGATTTGGCTACAGATGAATAAAAAAATGTTTTAAAGCAATTTGTCACACTGGGTAGAGTTCTTTTACGTAAAATGAAATACACTGGTCTGTTTTAGTTTTATTTATATTAAATTAATTTCAAGGCCGGTAAATATATTGTAGTGAACGATATGTATGCCTTAATAATTGTCATGAGCATTAGTCCTTTAGTTATTAAAATTGTTTCAAGCAAAAGTAATGTATGTGATGTGGCTGTGCTTTTGAATTAATCTATGAAATAAATTCGAGTTTTCTGAATACTCGCAGTTAATAAATTCGTAATTTCAGTGATAAAGACCGCAGCATCAGCCGCGGCCATGCAGTGCAGCCCGCGCGACGAGCCCGCCGACTGCAGCGCCGCCACGCGCGCACTGCACTCCATCGTGTCGCTGGCCGTGCGCGACGTGCACGACGGGCGCGACGTGGACGTGGCGCGCCTGTCGCCCGACCAGCACCACGAGCAGGCCAACGATGACGCGCCACAGGTCAATTAAAGTCGCTTTGCGTGTCTGAACTTAGAGATCTATCGATGAGTTTAATGATTTTAATTCTATAAATAACATTTGTTGCGGTCGCGAATCGTATTCTGATCAACATACAACCTGACAGAGACCAAGAAATTGTAAAAATAAAATTCGCGGGCTACCTCAGCGCATCCCCTTAAATATGAGTCTGTCCTCAGTCGGCGGAGGGCGGCGAGTCGTCGGACACGGAGGGCGGCGCGTGCGGCGCGCGCGCGTCGCGCCAGCTGGCGGCGCGCCTGGACTCGGCGCTGCAGCTGGCCGGCGACGGCGCCGCGCACGCGCCGCAGGACCATGCGCGGGCGCTCAACTTGCTCACCACTGGTAATATACCTAGTCTTGTTAGGTAAAGTGGACGATCGTAGCCCTAATTGTTCCAAATGACGCGCCGAGCCAATATGCTCAGCGCAACAAAATCTTGCTCGCATCATCCTCACTAATATTATAAATGCCAATGCCAAAGTGAGTTTGTTTGTTTGTTACGCTTTTATGCTAAAACGGCTGAACAGATTTGGATGAAATTTGGCACATGGGTAGACCAGAACCGGGATTAGAACATAGGATCATTGTTATCCCAATATTCTTTGGGATCAAGACTTATGCGGGTAAAACCGCGGGGCGCAGCTATTCGTCTTTAAGTCAAAGTTTTGATGTCGATCAGTCGATATAACGTCTAAGATGAAGTCAGAAAGTACATATGAATTGAATAATTCACATGATACATAAAGCGACTACAAAATCTTGTCGTGCACGCACGTCAGCCCGGCAGACATTGATCGACGTTTTATTCAGTCCAATTTTCCCCCCTCTTTCAGTCCTACGCGGCTGCATGGGCGTGATAGTTCGTGGCGTCAACGGCAACACAGTGACGCAGTACTCGATGGTCGCGACGGCGTGCGCCCTTGCCGCGCGAGGCCCGCCACAGCCGCATGACGAACTGCCTCGCGCGGCAGCCGGCTTGCTAGCCTCGTTGGCACTCGCGCATCACTCCTGCGCAGCCTTCGATACAGCGCTCAAGCATCTGGAGACGCTGTCTAACGGTATGATACTTGAATATTACATCAAGACCAAGTCTATACTAACAGTTTTACTTTGAAAGCAAGCAGCAAAGCTGACAAGGCAGGGAAAGCAGGGGTTTGCCTAAGCCCTAAAGGCGGTTTTTATATTCCAAGTTTGGTTGACTGAACCCATTTAAATGATAGTAATCCATATATCAAATTATTTTTTTGATTGCCTCGGCATCGACTGTCGAAAACTGCACTATGCAGTTTCAGTTCGTTATGATAAGGCTAGATTAACTTCTATACAAAAGCATTATTATTAATTTTCTACAGTAACGTCACTTTCAGACTTTGCCCTCGATTCCCACCACTAACTAATCCACTATGTATCACGTCAGGTCGCTCGTGGTGGGCTCGCCTGGCCTGCATTGACTTCGCTCAGCCGCTGCTGTTCTACGGCCTGCCAATGTTGTGCGACCGCGTCGACCGCGCCGTCGCCACAGAGAAGTTCGCACTCAAACTCATGAGAGATCCAAGACTGGAGGTAAGAAAGACAAAATCATTATTTTGTCACTGAAACATTAGGTAAGGAGGTATTATAGGAGGATATGGAGGTAATATACATTAGGTAGGTAAGTTCCTTTTGTGTTTTAATATGAAACTGTATCCTGGATTCATAGTTTTTCATCTTCCAGTCTCCCGTATCAGTGTCAACTGCTACTCTATCGTTCCCTCCCTTTTTTATTCGTATAGTCCCAGTCGCCCCCACATGGATTGCCAATAATCATGTTTTACAAAAAAAAAAATATCTGCTAATAAAACCACATCACAGTCGCCACCCGGTGGCAACTGGGATTTTTTTCTCCCAATTGCCACCTGGTGGCAATCCATGGGCGACTGGGACTATACGGATATATAAATCTTTTCTTTAGCCTTCCTGATCCATCATGATAAATATTTATAGTGAAGAGTGAACTGATAAAATTCTTGTCGTGTTCAGGTTCGTCAATCGGCAGCAAAACTTTTGACAGGATTGATGCACTGTCGCGCTCTGCCCGACGAGGAGGGTACCCTGCGCGCCCTGATGCGCAGCTGCCGCGCCGCGGAGCTGGTGGAGCGGCACTGCGGCGTGCTGGGGCTGTGCGGCTACCTGGCGTCGCGGCCCTACAGCCTGGGCGCGCGCCTGCGCGACGTGCTGGCCGAGCTGGCGCGCCACACGGCCGCGCCCGACCCCGTGCCCGCGACCATCCGCGCCGCGCTGGCCGACTTCCGGCGCACGCACCAGGACGACTGGCCCAAGCACCGCGAGCAGCTCACCGAGGAGGAGCTCGACCTACTCGCAGACCTCACCTCGCCGCCTACCTACTGCGCGTGAATCCACTATTTCTTATTTCACATCTTTACAATAAGCGACTTAATTGTGATATTCAACAACAGCTTTACGTATGACTCAAATTTTTGTTGCATAATTATTCCAAAATGGTATTTTTTGTTTCGTAAAACTTGCAATCTATAATCGATATTGCCGTGGAGTATATTTATTTAGCCAGCGGTAAATCAGTGTAAAAGAAGCGCCATAAATGTCGTAGTGGCTTAGTTATGTAAGTTACGATGTAATCATCGCATCACTTGCGCACGTACGTATATAATTACGTATTTATATTGAATCTGTCATGGTGATGGCTCTACATCTCATTATATTATGCCCACAGTAGACGCCGGTGACGGATTTAGGTATTAAGATGCTCTTAGAAAATATTTTGATATTTTATTTGTTTTGTAGTTTTATTGCACATTTCGTGATTTTATTTGGAAAGAGGAATAAAAAGCTGGAAAAGGGTTGAATTTATAATTGATGGGCATAATTTTATCGCCAATTTTGTATGACAATGGTGTTGCATTGATCTTAAAGACATTTTGTTCCATAACAGATCTGTTTACATGGGTTAGGGATTTGTAAATACGTGTATAAATATTACGTAATATTTCTTTTCTAGGATGTTATATTAAATAATACATTCATAAATTAATATGTGTTTTTTCTACAAATACCCTAATAAAAAAAAATACTAATTACCACTTTTACAATTTATTTATAGGTACCCAATTTTTATCAGAAAAAGTTGCATGGAATAACAATATGAACAAATTCAGAGCATCTATTACAAAAGATTGTGTTTAAATTAAACCTAATGTGAGTTAATCCCAAGGGCTATCTTCGTTCCTCAACATCTGAAATTAGAAAGATAAATAGTTATAGAACGCACAATGGTCCACTTGACGGACTAACGCCCGTATTACAGAACCTCACTCAGGCTCGTATTACAGAACCTCGCTCAAAACTCAAGCATTACTTAAAACTCGTTTAAAGCCTTTTGATTGGTTGAAACTAGTTTTAAGTAATGCTTGAGTCTTGAGTGAGCTTCTGTAATACGGGCCTAAGTGTGGAAACCAAACCCCATAACAAATAACATAGTTATCATAAAAGATTCCTTTGTAAAACTAGGAACCCTTAGTTATTCTTGTTTTTTAATTTAGTGAGCTACTTTATTACTGACAAATGGGTGCACTGACTGGACAGGTCCTCTCAAATCTGTGAGCCCATTTCAGACACTAATCTACATGATCTGACCAAGATTATGTCTGGAATTTAAAAGAGACTGTGACTGCAAGTTTGTTTTGGTGTTTCTTGTTAGGGTAGTTGAATAGGAAATACTAACCTTATCTAGTTTTTAAAACATTGACGTGGAAAAGTGTTTTGTACAATGCTACTTACAGAAATAAAAACGTTTATCATTTAGCGGACAACCAATAAAAGAAAATAAAATATATGTAGAATATAAATTATTGTACAAAATCTTGGCTGGAAAACGAAAACAAAACTCAGCTGGTCTCCAATTTTTAATGAGAGATTGGACAATATTTTGAACAGTCATCAGTCATCATTGTCAATCATCATTGTGATGCATGACATTGTGACTGTTAATAATAATTGAACACTACTGACTGATATGGTATGGAGTATACTGGACTTAGACTAGCACCATAGCCTTTGCTTTGTTAAAATCTTATTTGTTCAGCATCACCAAGCAATTTTCGGCAAAACCAATGTGTTAATACCTATTATAAATTACAAAGTATTGGGCAATATTAGTTGCCAATGTATGTGCACCATTAGCTAGTATTCACTGACCATTAGAATCAGTACTCATATTCATAGATAAGTTGGCTTGTCTGCAGTCAAAATCAGAGACGACCCTGTGACCCAATCGAGTCTCAAATCTGTATTTCTAAGTCTAAAGCAACAATAGATAAACTCACTTTTGCCATCACATGCTACAATTTTAACTTTGTCCACTTTTGCAACTTCTTGAACTTCACGAAACTCCACATCATTCAACATGAATGTCCACACATTATCACAAAACCTGAAATACACAATGTTCAATTAGCTTCATTTGAAATACTTCCTAAAAGCAATATCCCGTCAAATATTCACCTATAAGTATTTAATTTTCCTGCTTTGAAGGTTAGTCTTGACTTCACCCTGTTAGATAGCGCCTGATTTATAGACTTATCAAATTGCAAGAGTACTTTCACTGCTAGCGCCGGTGTTATCTGTCCATACTGAAAATAATCAACCATTGAGCAAGAAACAGCTGTATGGGTCACTTATTTATCAAAATAATGTAAACAATGCATACCTGTATCAATTCGTCGAGGCTTTCTTGTAAAGTATTACCGATCGTGGTGTTTCTATACAATTGATATGACATTACTAATGATTATAGTATAGCTCTCTAAGTATAATTACTACTCAATGAACAATTAAATCGATCAAAATGATGATAAGTCTATTAAACTAATTTTAATTCTTTGACTCTTCACAGGTTTTTGATTAATTATTATTTTCAATTTTAATCTGTATTCCACAGAATAAATAGAACGAATAAAATATAGTGATGTGCCGTTTAGATTACCTGGTACCGTGATGTGGCTTCAATTTTCACTCGACTAAGTCGATTATGGTTTTGGCACAACACAAGACTGGAATGTGGTTCCTGGGATTCCAATTTCAAAACTTTCTTTATGGCCACATTCTAAAAATGTCAGATGAATGCAATGTCACATGTCACCGGAACCTCTCGTTATTTTTTGAACTTCTTTAGCGGCATTGTGCACTTTTTTTGGAATGGGTAATAAATTTTAAACTCGCGTGACCGTAATATCCGTTGCCTAGCAACTGTCAAAGTAAATATCAAAATAAATAGTCTCAGACATTACGTAAAGATTGCGAGGTAAGAAATTTTACCCACATTGATGGGTACTAAACATTGATCTCAATGGTACTAAATTGTTTATTTTTGTTAGACAATCATTATTTGGAAAATAAACAAAAATGAATATTGTATAGTTAAGCACATAAATATAGTACTTTTATACTGATAAATAAAGCAATTCGTGCGAAATTATTCCCTAACCATTCCAAAATATTCAAAAATGCACAACGTTAATGTTCAAGTTTTCACTTCTGCCGGCACTCCCGGAGGACAACCTGTTGTTTTTTTTTTGCTGCGCGCAGGATCAACATTTATGAATCAAAATCTACAAAAGCGATTGATTTTTGGACTGTTCGTGTCAGACGAAAAATCGATTATATAGCTACGGGCTACGGTTGAATCTGCGTCAATGCAATTTGATACAATAAACCCGTGTGCCGCTTCTATCGGACTTGAGTGGTGGCGCGGACTCTAGGTACAGACGCCAGCACATCAAGTTACTACAATCTGTCAAATTTCTTTAATAGATTTTCAACTTTATCGCTATAGAATAAGGTTCAATGTTGATTGGGAAAATTTGAGAGATTGGAGTAGGTTGATGTGCTGGCGTCTGTACACACCCATACGTAGCGACTTTAGTCGCTGCCGATTTCAAAATCTGACGTCGACCATGTAGATTTTAACAGCAGATTTGTCTCTAGCGATTTCAAACTCACGTGTGTACGGTGTGTAGGTAGGTATATCATAATGATCTTAACATTTCCTAATAGAAAATATAATTTATCTTCGACATATTATTATCGCTCACTGTACAATTTAATTGACCACCACACACAGTGAAGATAATAAATATTTTACAGCTTCAATGTGTGATGAGCTTTCTAGTTGTACTAATTAGGTAATATCATCAAGCCCATGGATGGCACGCGAATCAGCTGTAAATATTGAGATTAACATTTTGAATTTTGGTCACCCATGAAACAGTATAAATCTCGTAAAGAAGATCAAATTGATCATTTCATGAAATGAACATCGACTACTGGTCACATCATGATGTGGCCTGGCCAGATCATTGAATACTCAACGTTTTTAACGATATGAACAGTAGATCAAATTGATCATTTCATGAAATGAACATCGACTACTGATCACATCATGATGTGGCCTGGCCAGATCATTGAATACGTTTTTAACAATATGAACAGTTATACATACGACTAAAATACAATAGACGATGTATATCTAGTAACTTAATCCGCTTAACCGTTCTTAAAGAACCGTTCGCAAAGTGAGCAAAGTGCTCACTTTGCGTTCGGCTCGCGTTGATAACACTTCGTGTCCGAGTTCGCAACAGGTCAATCGTCGTCCTGAGGATGCCTCGTTGAGAGGCGAAACACGTGTCGATTTCTTACAGGGTTCTCTAACTCTTTAAGAACGGTTAAGCGGATTAAGTTACTAGATATACATCGTCTATTGTATTTTATGATGGATTTCCGCAAGGTCACGCCTGAGTCAATTAACTATACATACGACTACTTCATGATTTGGCCAAACATTAGTGATCATCAGTGTTGCCAGTGTCAGATAGTCAAATATAACATACTAGCTGCGGCCAGTGGCTTCGCCCGCGTGGACTCTTTTCTGTACTATAATAATGTATGCTACTACATACATATAGGGAGAACTGGTTTGGCCTAGGCGAAACTAGTTTATCCTAAAATTGGGGTTGGCCGGTAACACAGTTGACCGTCCGGAATGGTTAATTTTAGCGCAAACGTTATGCCGGTAACCCTCCCGGAGGGTTCACTTCCAATATGTATAGCGGCATGGCGTATGACTTCTATGGAAAGTGGATGGAGTCGAAAGCATTAAAATCTTCCTGTTGGAACAACGTTACTCCAGCAGGATACATTTTTTCGTTTTTTTTCCAAAACGTCAGCACGCACATCGCAGACCTTACAATACTACTGGACGGCCACAACTGGCAGAGTGTTGGCCGTCTAGTGCGCGACATCCCTTATTGAAGCAGTGGAAAAAATACATCAACGATGGAAAAATAAAACGAATTTGTCCAGAGCAAAATTTTATATTTTCAATCTTTCATCATCAATTGACAATAACCTATACAATTAATATTTTAAATCACAAATTGTAATTACAATTAACATATCTAGTATATTAGTCGAAAAGATAGACAAATAAACCTTAGCTTCTAAACATAAAGTAAACATTACAAAACATTGACTGTAGCTATCTAATCTACCTATACACAGCAAAATTAAAACTTAACGTAATTTTTATTTAAAAGTAGAAAACGTAAAAATATGCATTTCCATAGGAATGAAATTGACTTTAGAAACTTATGTATTTGGCCAAATGGCGCACATAAGAAAATAATAAAAAAACTAAAACCCGACTATTCAAAAATCACGCTCTTAAAAGTATGAAACAAGAAAATATTTCGGACAGAAATCTAGACATAGGTACAAAAATGGTCAATGGTCAATGGCCGTCGTCACATGCCACTATTTTGTAGCCGACAGACATGCGACTACGGCTTTACCTTGACCATTTTTGTACCTATGTCTAAATTTCTGTCCGAAATATTTTCTTGTTTCATACTTTTAAGAGCGTGATTTTTGAATAGTCGGGTTTTAGTTTTTAAACTTACTTTTTATTTAAATTATTTTGGGGTTATAATTTCGTGATAAAGTATTTGCAGAGCTGCTTTAATTTTTTGTTTAGGTTTAACTGTATACGTACGGCGCGGCTGTAAAATTAATACCTATTGTTTTAATTTTACAGCCGCGCCGTACGTTGCAGTCTCACTTTTGAATGTTTTTAACAATTTAAACATATTAATTTACTTAGACAATATGATATATATACATATTTGTAATGTGCTCGTCAAGCCCTTTCATTTGATACCCTACATGGTCAATCTTCCTAGCCTTTTTCCCAACTATCTTGGGGTCGGCTTCCAGTCTAACCGGATGCAGCTGAATACCAGTATTTATGATACCCTACATGGTATAATAAAAAAAAAAATGTTTTTCTTTCGTCACTTTATGTACTCTAGAGGGCGCCATATTGAATTTAATGTAACTTCACATAGCCTATATCCAGCGGACGATCAGGACGCTTTCAACGATACCTCATTTGTCAAACTTTGATCAGTAGTTTAGAAGTTATGAGGTTACAGATGAACATACATACATTCATACATACTTATTTACTTACATACATACCGGTCAAAATCATAACCCTCCTTTTTGCTTCGCTCTCTTACTCTTACTCAACTTATGAAAATATGCGATCAAAATTAGAATAGTACCTACCTACAGTCTCAGACCTAATAAAAAACCAAGTCAGAGCGCTGCGAACAATACAGTGAAGCATGCCAAAACCACATCCGCTCTGTGCATACGCGCACACATTTAAATTCTTGGTTTTTTATTTGGTCTCAGCCTACAGTCGGCCACAAAGGCAGTTAACTCCTTAATTTTGTAATTATATCAAGACTGACCATCCAATAACAAAAAAAAAAAACTAAAAAGATCTACCTACTAAATATTAAACTAAACTTAAATTCTTGACCGAGTACTAAAATTAGAATAATTTGGTCCATTTTGAAATTAATCTGCCTAGCTGTTTCCTAACTATGTTGGGGTCAGCTTCCAGTCTAACTGAAAGCAGCTAAATTACTGGGTAACACAATACCCCTTAGTAAGACTGGTTGTCAGACTTAGGCTTCTGACTGCCAAAGACTGTCAAAGATCTACGAATGACAGCTGAGATCGATAATGTAAAAAAAATAAGTGTTGTCTGACTTTCGTTGCTGGCCGTAGGTAGGTTAGGTACTATCCTTGAAACAAAGTAACCTTGATGTAACTGCTCATTCTTAACATCAAACTCAACAAATCATCAAATTACAGGCGAAGTTTGGTCACATAGAACTACTTGACAATATAAAAATTAACTAAATCCTTCTTCTCCTATTTCTATCATCTCCAATTTAACTTCAGTCTCTTCTAACAGATCGCTTCTGAAACAAAGAATATAACATAATTATCATCACGCCTGTAATTCCCGTAGAGTTAGGCAGAGGTGTACCTTAGTACACCATCATTTCGCCAGCACACGTAACATGACATCCTAAACGGGGACAAAATGACACATTGTGATTGTTTATCTGTCATTTTGTCTATTCTTCCGTCACTCAAACCCGTTTTTATTGTGCTCATGCTAGGCGTGCAGTTAATAGGGAGGTAGTCTATTGCCATGTCAACCTGGCACAAGTCTTCGGGCTGCTAATGAGAAAATACAGATAGAAAAACCCAATTACACTTTACCCGACCCTGGAATCGAAGCCAGGGCCATATGCTCAGCAGTAGCGCTTGCTTGCGGCCACTAGAACTTGTACTTTATTATAATTATGAAACCTAAATACCATTTCTTTTGAAAATTTGTTAAAAATAAAAAAAATACATGAATTTTTTTATTACTAGATGAGGTAAGTGTTTCTTATCCAACTACTCTGAGAACAAGCACTGAAACAAACTCTTTTAAAAACTCCATCCAAATTACATTGTGATGGTCAGATCATATGAGGTCCATGTAGGTTAATGCCTGCGGTGGTATCTTGAAGAAAGCACCACACAAGTTTGAGTGAGCCTGTCCAGTCAGTGTGTCAGTTATCGTGTAGCTCAACTTAGAACTTGCTTCAGTTCTAAGTTGAGCTACACGATAACTGACACGCTCAACGATCCGACGAATAATACCAAATTAAGACGGCGGCGACCCTTGAATTGTCCATACAAACGTAATACCTAAATCATTTGCAATTTGAGCATATTTCCATCATATTATGTTAATATTCAGATTTAGACAGTATTTATCTAGGCTTGTACATCTTTTTTTTTTCCAAAATCTTACCTAAAATGAAGTTTAAGCGAATTGAATTTCGCACATTTTTTACAGCTAAATGACATGTTTTCATACTGTTTTTTCTGTATTATAAACAACAATATTTGGAATATTGTTTCGGCATGAGCATAGCTTGCATGAAGGCCGCATGAAGTACTCAAACTGCCAGCCAATAATTAAAGGCAGTGTATAGAGTGCCACCATTGGCACTCTATCCCTATCGGATAAAGTGCCACTACAGGCACCCTAGTAACACCGTCTCGGCCCGGCTCAAGTGCCGCAAGCATTGGATTGTCATTGTCACTGTCACTAAGTCACGTCACTTGGTATTTTGTTTGATTGTCGAGGTTAGATCGCTGTAAAACACCACATTCCCAAAACATTACATTCTCTTGTGCCTAAACGGACCCTGGCACTTCGCCGGCCGCTACCGCGGCACCGCTCGCTACGCTCGCTCGGCTCGTGCGTTGTGTGGTCACAGTTCTAACCTAACCTAACCTAAATAACAAGTGACAGTGACAATGCAACGCTCACGGCACCCTAGCCGGGCCGAGGCAGTGACACTAGAGTGCCACAAGAAACTCGCGGCACTCTATACACTTCGATAATTAAATCTATCCATAATACAAACAAAATACAATGCCTTATTATGTACTTACTCATGTAATTGTTCCGTGAGGCGAACGCTACTCTCGGCCGCCGTACTCGAGGAGTCGCCTTGTGTATGTTGCCTGCACAAAATATAAGTACAGTATGGGTCATTAGTGCATTACCAGTTTTACAAAGTTATCGCATCGTAACTCGTCGCACTTGAGACCTTCTTCTAATAAGGCATTCCACACATACACTTACACACCCGTATTGCACTCTCTCATCATGAACCAAATAGAAAGAGCGCGGTATATAGGTAACAGTTTTCCTTAGTTCGTAGGCTTATCACGCCCCGTTGTCTTTTTCTGATTATAGCAATTAGAAAAAGACAGCGAATGTCGAGGAATGAGTAAGTATCATTAATACAAAATTTTAAACTAGTCAACATAAATAACATAAAAATTGAGGGTAGATTTGAAACAAAATTTATTTACTGGCTGTAATTAATTCGTATGACGTTGTTATATGGTGAACTTAGTTACGGGCGTTTGTGTTATTGCTATTAGTGTTTTTAGTTTAAAGATTTTATTCAAAATGCAATTAAATATAAATGATGAAGCCAGGGCGAATATTGTAGCCTTGCATATCAATGGGTTTAATTTTTATCTGAAATATCCGATGAAAGCGGTTTACTTATGTGTAAGTTATTTTGTTGTGATTGATTATATTTGTTAATCTCTTAAGTGGTGGTTCAAAATGAGTAATAAGGATTTATTTATTTTTAGAGAAACACTGTGAGACGTTGACGTTGGGTGAAAAGATTTGAGGAAGAGGGAAGTCTGAAGAGCCGTGTAAGTAACTCAGCGACGCTTTATGGGTGGTGAATCTTAAACGAATGGTGTTATACTAACAAGAAGATTTGCTGAAGAATTCGCAACTTTTTAACGTAAAGGCATAAGGATGAACGGTTACGTTTTGCCCGGGAATATTTAGACTTTGATTGGGAGACTACTATATTTACTGACGAGAAGACTTTCAAATCGTGTCTAAAAGGAAGACTTCATTTGTGGCGCAGAGACAATACACGGAGGTCTGACAATAACATTATAAATAATACGGAGTCAGGAAGAATAAGTGTGAATATGTGGGGGTGGATTAGTGCTCAAGGGCCGAGTGAGTTGGAATTTATACCGACGCGGCCCAACAGCTCCAATTACGTCGAGGTTTTGAGCGACATAATGCTACTTACAGTGTGCGCAATGTTTATCCAGTGGATGAAATTGGTGAACTTTATTTTGTTTAAGATAATTGTCCGATTCATCGTGCCAGTAAGTATTGTTCGAGACTTCGTGAGTGGGTTTAGTCAGTATTTAGATGTTAAAGTTATTCCGTGACCAGCGCGATCCCCTGATCTAAACCTTATGGAAAATGTATGGGTTTAATAGTGCAAAGATTGGAAGCACGAAATGAAAGATGTCTCGATCAGAAAAAAAAAAGTAAGTAATATTAAATGTTATCAGGGGAATTCAGGGGATCCATCCACTAGCCATAATAGAAATAAGTTAGTTAATAATTGTAAGATTACAGGATTGAGGTTAAGTTTCAATCTTCTTTTCCTTGAGAAAATGAATAAATTAAGCTATAACCTCAATAAACAATAGGTAACATCCAATATTATTAGCAACCAAAAATTATTTACAAACAAATTATAAATTTATTTATTGTCAACGTTTGTTATATCGTTCTTAATACGTGTATGTTTTAAAAGCTAATAATAACATTAATATATGTTTCTATGAAAAACTGTGTTTTTTATTTTATTAAATTACCTATTATATCTATTTACTTTATTTCTACCTTCCGTAACCTATAGTCAATGTAAATTAATGAAATTCAAATAATTGAACTCTGACACGAAAACAAAATAAAACAAAAAGAGTCGAGAGCTCGCACTGAGGTTCGAACCTTCGCCATTCTCATGCACACACAATTATTCCGACCTACTCGTGCGATTCCTGCCATCGCTTCATTCAAATGTTATGTTGAATTTAAGCATTGCTTTTAAATAGGAAAACAAGTATAAGTAGGTATACTTTATAAAGTGTTAACCACACATTCATCTGACCAACCAACATCGCCCGTTCGTAGTTATACTGTGTGCGTGTTATTGTCTGCATTTAAAACATCACACACACACAGAGATAGGCGCAGACCTGGCGTGCAGGCAAATATAAACATTCCGGTGCTTCACAATTTATGACCCTTGACTGTACATCATCATCTGCCTTAGCCTATTCTCAACTAAGTTGGGGTCGGCTTCCAGTCTAACTACATATTTTCAGCCTGAATGTTTGTTTGAAACTGTTTTTTTTTTTCGTCGTAAACACTACGTTCAGTCTACCTAGCCTTTTCCCAGATATGTTGGAGTCGCCTTCCAGTCTAACCACATGACTGATGCAGCTGAATGCCAGTATTTTACATGGATCGACTGCCTATTTGACCTCCACAACCCAGTTACTGGGTAATACTATACCCTCCTTGGGAAGACTGGTAGTCAGACTTTCGGGTTTCCGTCTACCCGTAACGACGATCATTGTTTGTGAATATGTAATGATAACTCGATGAAATTCTATTCTAAAGTCTAAAGGCCTGTTTCACCACCTACGATTAAGTTCCTATTAACTTAGCAGATAATTTCATACAAATTCAGTTCCATTTTTGAATGTATTCGGTAAGTAGTGGTTATTCGGACATCGTGAAATATAGGCCCTTAATATAATCGTTTTGTAATAAAGTGGAATAATTAACTTTAAAAAGTACAGTCCAGCCCGGAGTTTGGATTTGTGCGCGGTTGATGGCAATAGCACAGATAACAATAGGGTCGACCCCTACTACGTGCGACTTAAACATAACTGGCGAAATGTGGGTGTATATTGGTACACCTCTGCCTAACCCTTCGGAGATTATAGGCGTGATGTTATGTGTAAAAAGAAAAGTACCTCCTCAATGACAAAAAGTACTTACCGTGTGGATGTGGCGTCACTTCTTCTTGATATTTTTCTTGCTTTTCGTTTAGGACCAGCAGGTTCATTCAGGGCGAGTGTCTCGTTTGCACTGCAATTAACGATAATAGAAGTGTGACATTTAGTGGCGTTAACAGTTAAAATATTAATGGTTAACTTTATTTTTCTGAGAGGCAATGGCACAATAATAATTATTATACGTACAGGTTAATATGGACCGGATTTTTTCGAATAAAAATATACAAGGTGAGTATTTCAAGGTCATTGGAATGTTTTTACTGGTAGACATTTTTAGTGCCGATGGAAAAAATATGCAGGATGAATAATTCAGGGTCATAACTGGAAATATATAGAATTATATTTTTAGTGAGAGATAAATGTGTGGAGCTCAGACCAATAAAGAAGTGTAGTTCTTTATTGGTCTGAGGTGTGGACTGTGGAGTAGTAAGGAAATCGTTTGGCTTGGTATTGCCATGTGATGAGGAAGGAAGAAACGCATGTGACTAAAAGAGTCATGAATATAAAATGTTGATAGATGAAGATCGAAAGGAAGACCAAAGACACGATGGATTGTGTAAAGAATGATATGAAATAGAAGGGAGTGAATGACAGCGTGATGTGATGGTTGACAGAGGAGAGTGGAAGAGCAAAACGTGTTACTTGAATAGATGATATTTTGAGTGCCACTTAAAATATTATATTCAAAAAAAAATTTTTGGCTTCCATCAAACCTTTGGAAAGAGGGATGATTCATAAAATATTTGAATAGCATAATTATGAGGGAATCGACCTTCTATTAATCTGGAGTGTTGTTCGAGCTTTCAGAGCACAAAATAATACTGATAATGATAATGCGTCGCTTCTGCCGACTAAAATCTCAGTTAAAACTTAGGTTAAGTGAGCTGTCATTCCACCTGACGCTAGGAATAATTGACTATTGAAATGAAATGAAATTGTTTATTCTGTAAATAGGATATCGGAATCACTTTTACAAGTCATATTATAAAAAATATTAAAAGTATGCTAGATGAGTTCGGCGTTTCCTATCTGACTACTCTGAGAAGAAAGGCTGTAGCAAACTCAGAGGTCACCTGTTTTTTCTGTTCTGTGGAGGTCACAGTCTCTTTTAAAGTCCAGACATAATCTTGGTCAGGCCACATGAGGACCATGCAGATTAGCGTCTGAAATGGTAATTTGAGGAAAGAACCACCAGATTTTAGTGGACCTGTCCAGTCAGTGCCAGCATTTGTCAGTAATCGTGGAGCTCAACTCAGAACTTAAGGAGTTCAACTCGACGAACAATAGGTACCAAAGAAAGGACATTTGACAGCTCACTTCACCAAAGAACATTATAGTGAATAGAGATTACTTACTTATCATCATCATCATCATCATCATCATCCGGTGGTTCTGCCTTTACTTCTACAGAAATTGGGTCAGTTTGAGGTTGCTCCCTAAAAATAAAAAAAGGTTTTTTGTAATACTTACACTTAGGAAAAAAAGAAAACATGATTAAAAGAAAATAAAAAAAATTGAGCCGTAGTTAGGCGCCTGGCAGATGTGAAACATAGAAACTATTTTGTAAGTATAGACAATATGCATGAAAGGATGGTGGATGGTTGACGGCTCCTCTCAATCAGAGGCAGATTCTCTTCACCACCCTTGGTTGACAGGTAGAGAATGCCTAAGGCAGTAAGACCACGATTTACCAAACATAAAAAAAATAATAATAATAATAAAGGCAGTGAGTCCGTCTTTGAACTTTATTGTGTGAGAAGTTTAAATCAATAAATAAATAATCAAATCAAAATAATCTGATACTTTTGTAAGAAAAAAAAAACATAATTTAAAAATACATACATTATTCATTTATTACCAAAATACCTGCTGATCGGCTGTTTCACATCAGAAAACTTTATTAGAAAAATTTTATGTTTATACCAAGCATCAATGTTACTTTTCAATATCAAATAGACTTTTTAAGGTAAACTTGATGTCCTGTATGGATCAGAATGTTGGGCCACAAAAGGTATGAAATAATGAAAGCATTTAAGCAGCTGAGATAATTTCTAAGAGGGATGTGTGGTGTGGTATTAAGCGAATGGATAGCATAAGGAATCAGTACAATGGGCGTACCCACGGTGGAGCAAGGTGGGGCATCTGCCCTACCCCAGTCCCTGACTCGAAACAAAAAATTTGATTGGTTACAAAATTAATCATTCATTTGGTAAAATTCAAAATTACCGCGCGAAACAATGCAGTGTCGATGAATCGAGCGCGCTTGCGTAGTAATAGACTTTAATCGAGAGCATTTCCTACTACTTATCGAGTTTATTTATTTCTGCCCCACCCATAATAAAAATGCTGAGTATACCCATGAGTACCAACACTAGAGAATCTCTGAAAGTGGCACCGGTGACTGAAAAGTTGTGTGGAAATCTATTGTCATGGTATGGGCACGTGATGCACAGGAACGAGGAAAATGACGTGAAGAATATTTTTAGTATGAATGTGGATGGCTATAAGAGCAAGGGAAGACCAAAGAAACGATGGATAAACTGTGTGAAAGATGACATGGCTAGAAAAGGGGTGACTACCGAGATGACGACTCGTAGAGAAGTACCTATGGAAGAAAGGGCCGGACACGTTGCGCCGACTAAAAATAAATTGGGACAAGGGAAAGAGAATGATGATAAGGAAAACTTGATGATGGTAATGAATAATGATTACTTACTTGTAGGATTCGACAGGTTCTAACTTCACTACCAACGTCTCAATTTCTGGCTCCATTTGTGCTCTGAAAAAAAAAAACTTAACCATTGTGTTGTTGCTTCCAGTCTAACCGGATGATGCTGAATACCAGTATTTTACATAGAGCTACTGTTTATCTGACCTCCTCAACCTAGTTACTGGGTAAAAAATGCCCTGTTGGTCTCGTGGTCGCAAGCGCGACTGCTGAGCGTGGGGTCCTGGGTTTGATTCCCGGGTCGGGCAAAGTGTTACTGGGTTTTTTCGTTAGGAATTTCTCAGTGACAGCCCGGAGTTTAGAAGTAGGCGGTGTGATACCCCCGTGCCTGTGTCAGATTGGTGCACCTGTGTCTGCGCATACACTTGTGCACTATATCTTCCGCGCCGAAGGCTAGTCTCCGTTGAGATTGGCCGCCGTGGTAGAAATACGGTCTGAAGGACTATACTGGGTAACACGACACCCCTTGGTAAGACTGGTTGTCAGATTTTCGGGCTTCTGACGACCCGTAACGACCGTCAAACATTAACAAATTAATGACATTCGTTGTTTTCCGAGGCTCGAAAGAGTCATGCCTACAAACCCTTTTTACGATTTCTTTACCTTTAGTTAATTACCTAAACCAATGGAGTATACATTATGTGTTTTACATATGTAATACACATATGTATGCGGGTGAAACCGCGGGGCACAGCTACTTTATAATATTAGTATGGTTGTCCAAAATAAATTAAACTCACACTAGAACATAGCTTGATTGTCCGCCATCGTCGACGTTATCATCCGAACTATCTTCTTCGCTTGAACTGAAACAAATATACAATTTGGTTAGGAAATACAAAGGTTGTTTTTTTTTGTTGGAAATGTTGAAAATTACGACAAAATGTGAAATGAAATGCAATTTTTAATTCTGTAAATATATCGGAATCCATTCCGCTTCATATTAAAAAAAAGATCGTCGATATTCCCTATCTGAAACGGCGAAAATAACATAACATCACCCCTTGTTTCCCCGAAGGGTTGGGCAGAAGGGTACCTGTAGCCAAGGCCGTCTTAGGGCAAGCGGGGCCCCTGGGCAAACAAGAATTTGGGGGCCCCAAATTCTTGTTTGCCCTTGGATAGTAAAACAAAGTGAATGACAAAAAACTTTTTTCTGTTACGATTTTATATTTACTATGGGTAAGATATTTAGATAGGTACGTTATTAAATAAATAAAATGCTGCAATGGTTTCTTTCGGGATTTCTGGTCTGCAAAATCTTCTATTGTAATATATCCTCAGTATTTTTTTTGACGATATCACTTTTTAAGGACATAATTGACAAATTAGTTAGTCGTTCTTTTAAAAAATGTCATTCGTAATTGTGTGAGTCTATCTGGCAGGCCCCAACGAGATTTATCAACAGGTGATAGGTTTACATAAGGACATTATTTTGTACCTATAGAAAATAAATAAGATATATTTTGTACCTCGACAGTTTTTGATTAAATGACGTTTCTATGAAGTGTCTGGCTAGCGGGCCCCTTATGATTATTTTTATTGTTATTATACTTTCAGATCGCCCAGTAGTGCTCGAAGTTAGAAAATATTATGTACCTTACAAATCCGAAATTTCGACTTTCTGTGAGCTATACTTTAGGAGATATTCGTTACTTAGACAAACGTCCAGCCAGCGGGCCACTTTTTAAATACTACTCTTTTATATCATACAATAGCAGTAGAAGATTGATCCTATTATGTACCTTACAAATCCAAAATTTCGACTTTCTGTGACCTATACTTTAGAAGATATTCGTTACTTAGACAAACGTCCAGCCAGCGGGCCACTTTTTAAATACTACTCTTTTATATCATACAATAGCAGTAGAAGATTGATCCTATTATGTACCTTACAAATCCAAAATTTCGACTTTCTGTGACCTATACTTTAGAAGATATTCGTTACTTAGACAAACGTCCAGCCAGCGGGCCACTTTTTAAATACTACTCTTTTGTAACATACAATAGCATTAGGAGCTTGATCCTATTATGTACCTTACAAATCCAAAATTTCGACTTTCTGTGACCTATACTTTAGAAGATATTCGTTACTTAGACAAACGTCCAGCCAGCGGGCATAATAATATATGAATATTGAGTGAATGAATGTGAGTGTTGAGTGAATATTTCATAATCACTCAACAGTGCTACAACAAAACTGGGATTAAGAAAAAGAGTAGTCCTTTTAAGTAGGGCGCTATGTAAATGATTAAAAGAGAAAATGTAATACCTAGTAATTATAATCTTTAATGAGTAAATGATAGCTTGAAGATTGACATGGGAGAATGGAATAACTTCTAAAGTATAGCTCACAGAAAGTCGAAATTTTGGATTTGTAAGGTACATAATAGTATCAAGTTCGTAATGCTATTGTATGATATAAAAGAGTAGTATTTAAAAAGGGGCCCGCTGGCTGGACGTTTGTCTAAGTAACGAATATCTTCTAAAGTATAGCTCACAGAAAGTCGAAATTTTGGATTTGTAAGGTACATAATAGGATCAAGCTCCTAATGCTATTGTATGATATAAAAGAGTAGTATTTAAAAAGTGGCCCGCTGGCTGGACGTTTGTCTAAGTAACGAATATCTTCTAAAGTATAGGTCACAGAAAGTCGAAATTTTGGATTTGTAAGGTACATAATAGGATCAAGCTCCTAATGCTATTGTATGTTACAAAAGAGTAGTATTTAAAAAGTGGCCCGCTGGCTGGACGTTTGTCTAAGTAACGAATATCTTCTAAAGTATAGGTCACAGAAAGTCGAAATTTTGGATTTGTAAGGTACATAATAGGATCAAGCTTCTACTGCTATTGTATGATATAAAAGAGTAGTATTTAAAAAGTGGCCCGCTGGCTGGACGTTTGTCTAAGTAACGAATATCTTCTAAAGTATAGCTCACAGAAAGTCGAAATTTCAGATTTGTAAGGTACATAATATTTTCTAACTCCGAGCACTACTGGGCGATCTGAAAGTATAATAACAATAAAAATATTCATAAGGGGCCCGCTAGCCAGACACTTCATAGAAACGTCATTTAATCAAAAACTGTCGAGGTACAAAATATATCTTATTTATTTTCTATAGGTACAAAATAATGTCCTTATGTAAACCTATCACCTGTTGATAAATCTCGTTGGGGCCTGCCAGACAGATTCACACTTCGTAATTCATTTCTTATTCCCTTTTTTTTTTAAATGGGACCTCTCCACTACAATTGGTAATCATCAAGTAAAGGGAATATTCTTCGCTTCCGGGGCCAACGTGTGGTGCGGGGCCCTGGGCACAGGCCCCCTGTGCCCTTGTGGTAAACACGGTACTGCCTGTAGCAGGTACACCCACATTTCGCCGGTCATGTTTTAAGTCCGGTAAAAATATCGACGGTTTTTGCAAGCCCTACAACGAGGCAGTCAATGAGGATTGAATACTCCTCCAAACTAAGTTTAGCGTCAAACTTTGCTTGCGCGATGCAGGATTAAGTGGCTTCATCTGTCAATGACGACAGCAGCTTTACTTGCTGTTTTATTTAGAGGTTCCCGAGTTGTGAGTGTGACACGTGTTAACACATACCTGTCCCTCTGTCTAGACATCTTGCGAGCTATGCGTCGTTTCTTAGGCGGTTCCTGTCGCTTGTCTGCATTCCGTCCCTCTTCCTCCTTCAGTATCTGAAGTACTGTCATCTCACTCACTCCGGTGGCTAGCGCAGTCCGTTGCTGGAACCTCGACAGAGGACTCAGGTCCAGGTCTCCGTACATCTTCTTTAATTCTTTATACTCTTGCTCGAAGTAATGGTACAGTTTTGCGACGAGTATTTTTATTTGATCCTGAGGAAATATAATAGGGTGACTAGTAATTAGTGACGGATACTCAAACATATGACTTTACTCAAAATTCGAAATGTAGGGAACAGAACAGCTGATCTTTTTCGCGATTTCAGGGTTGGTCCCATAGTGAAAGTTGTTCATAATGATGAGTACAATGACCCCTTAAGAGATTGCCAGCGAATAAAAGGAGAACATTCACGGTCCATACAACAAAAAAAAAGTTATATTCCGTTAGAACATGTTATTCTCTTCACTTTTCACTATGGGACCAAATCTGTAGGGACATTCCCTGTGCTGTTATACGTCTTTGTAAAATACTGTTTTCAGTATGTTTTAGTTAAGGGCGGCCAACCCGCCATACTTTTCATACAAACGCTCGTACGTGATCATGGCGTAGTATCACACCTTTCTTTGAAATTTTTAATGTAATATGTATCTTGTGCACTATATCTAGGTTTCCATGAGATCAAAAAATAAAATAAATTTGAAACAAATTCAGTATAAGCCTCCAAAAATCAGCTTTTTTGCACAAATTTTACCTGAACTTTGGCCGGTCATGATGTACTCGTGAATTAAAAAAGTAAAGAAAACATCTTCCTAGAAACTATGTGGAGAATAACCCTAGAACCTTAGTTTCACAATAAAAGATGATAACTGTAATTATTACTGCCATAAAAAGCTATTATTATAATTAGATTCTCTTAACTAAAACATACTGAAAACAGTTATTTACAAAGACGTATAACAGCGCAGGGAATGGCCCTACAGATTTGGTCCCATAGTGAAAAGTAAAGAGAATAACATGTTCTAACGGAATATAACTTTTTTTTTGTTTGGCCGGCACTTTCACATTTAGCCCAAAATGAATGATGTCCTTTCATCCTGTATATTATAATAATTGTATATGTAGATATAGGTACCTCTCGTATCCCTTCTGCAGAGTGCGGTACTTCCGTGTTGCATTTTGGACAAAATACTTTGATTTCATTGCCACTCGAATGGGAGTCTTGGTTCTGTAAAAAAATAAACGGTAAATTTAATAAACTTGATCCTCTTTGCTTTCTTAATTAAGTAAGTACTAAAAATATTATTTTAAACACGACATTGGATCGTACGTGACACCCTGTATAAAAATGGGTTAAAAGTATAACTTTTAACACAGTTTTATACAGGGTGTATAAAACTGTGTCAGCTCGGTTGACACAATGATAATAGAGTTAACACAGTGATAACAGGGTTAACTGTACAGGGTGCGCCGGAGGTACTACACAAGTAATGACGTTGGCAGACGTTAAAAAAAAAAACACTTTTACGAAAAAATACTTTTATTGGTACAAAACAGTATGGTCGGTAGAGATGCGCCAAGTACTCGTTTATTACCCGGTACTCGGCTACTTGGCCATTTTGTGAGTACTCGTTTTCCGAATAACTCGGTTTGACTGCCGAGGTACACACGGCTACACATCAAACTATACATTTAAAATATAAGCTGAACTCGCATTGTACGGAAATCCTATAAAATGCAAGATCAGCTTTTACTGGATTTCCAGTACACGACCACAAATATCAAGCTATGCAAATGTATGTACCTACTCGAAAAGCAATTATAAACTTAAGGTGGAACTAGTCGCGAGCTCGAACTCAATGGTAGGCATGGCCAAAAACCACGCTGTCTCACCTGGCATCGTATCCGACAGATATAGTATCAGTGATGAGCAGTTAGAAGCTGGTCTACATGGACAACGTATAGTTCGCACGCACAGAAACACCGTACCGACTAATTTGAGTAAAACGAGCGCGTCAAAAATTATGAAAAGGCCTTTGGAAAAAAGGTTTTTCTGAAAAAACCACTGCGTAAATCAATTACAAATAAAATTTATTGAAATCTTCGATAATTTTTCTGTGTCGGTACGGATTTTGTTTTCGAGATTTCACACTTCTTGTATTATTTAATTACGCCCAAAGTTGCGTTAAAATTAGCAAGAAAAACGAATCTTTGTTGGCTTATAACTTTTTAATGGCTTCTTATTTTAGTATTCTGCTTCCGTACAGACAAAATTAATAATGAGACCTAACGATATCATGTTAAACTTTGAATGTACGATGTCAAACAGTGGAGTAAAACCCCTCCGAAGTTTGTACGGAAAAAATATCAAATTGTTTCACAGACTTCTTTACAATAAGTCATTGGTGCCGATTCTCTTGTATATGTTACCGGCCAAACCCGATTTTAGGATGAACTAGTTTCGCCTAGGCCAAACCAGTTCTCCCTACACGCGATAGGACAAACCAGTATAGCCTAGGCCAAACTCGTTCATCCTGCTACCGATAAGATAAACCAGTTTAGCCTAGGTCGAATCGGTTGATCCTAGTTAGAATTTACATGCTTTAGGATAAACTGGTACACACTATAACTGGTCACTTAGTTTGTATATTCTATAAGCTTTTGCTGGCTTTAGCTACACGAGCTGCGTCAATCACATCATGAAGTTCATCCGCCGCAAGGAAGTATTTTATATTCCCTTCACACCGTGCAATGAGTTTTTTCTCATCACCAATTTTCAAAACTGTGTATTCGTCTACTGATAGCACATTATAATGAGAAGATTTTTTGTTTTCACTTTGAAAATTTTTCTCCAAAAACTTTTTTCTCCACAGCTTTTGATTGGCTTGTCTACTGTTCTGTACTGTCTACAACTCTACACGAACACAAGGCTCATCCATGATAAAAAGCTTCACAATAATTATACTAGGACTAGCTTTCACCCGCGGCTTCACCCGCGTGGAGGTCAAAAATTATCCCACGGGAACGTACTACCGGAATAGAAACGTTCGTACAGGCAGACATTCGTTTCGACAAGGCAAAATTACTTCAGACTAGGACGTACCAGTTTATCCTAAAGCATGTAAATTCTAATTAGGATAAACCGATTCGACCTAGGCTAAACTAGTTTATCCTATTGGTAATAGGATGAACGAGTTTGACCTAGGATATACTGGTTTGTCCTACCGCGTGTAGGGAGAACTGGTTTGGCCTAGGCGAAACTAGTTCATCCTAAAATCGGGTTTGGCCGGTAACATACAGGGTGGCAGGGACATCGACGCGAAGCCGGTTACCATGGATCCAGTACATGATTCTGAAACCCCTGCGTTGAAATTTTTCGTCGGTTATTTAAAAAAAAAACAGCTGTTTCATAGAAAAGTGCAATACCTACGCGGTCAAAATGTATGGAGCAGCTGATTTTTTTTAATAACCGACGAAAAATTTCAACGCAGGGGGGTTCAGAATCATGTACTGAATCCATGGTAATCGACTTCGCGTCAATGTCCCTGCCACCCCCTATACACCAAACTAAACTATCACTAAAATTCCTTACTTTTGGCTATGAGAATCTTAAAGCTATTCTGCAAAAAAAAACTTATCTCTAACAGACATATAAAGAGTAGCAGACCAAACATTCGCTAAAAAATTTTTAGGGAGTGTTGTCAATACAGGGCCGGACTAGGTGTGAGTCTATCTGGCAGGCCCCAACGAGATTTATCAACAGGTGATAGGTTTACATAAGGACATTATTTTGTACCTATAGAAAATAAATAAGATATATTTTGTACCTCGACAGTTTTTGATTAAATGACGTTTCTATGAAGTGTCTAGCTAGCGGGCCGCTTATGATTATTTTTATTGTTATTATACTTTCAGATCGCCCAGTAGTGCTCGGAGTTAGAAAATATTATGTACCTTACAAATCCGACGACTTTCTGTGAGCTATACTTTAGGAGATATTCGTTACTTAGACAAACGTCCAGCCAGCGGGCCACTTTTTAAATACTAATCTTTTGTAACATACAATAGCATTAGGAGCTTGATCCTATTATGTACCTTACAAATCCAAAATTTCGACTTTCTGTGAGCTATACTTTAGAAGTTATTCCATTCTCCCATGTCAATCTTCAAGCTATCATTTACTCATTAAAGATTATAATTACTAGGTATTACATTTTCTCTTTTAATCATTTACATAGCGCCCTACTTAAAATAACTACTATTTTTCTTAATCCCAGTTTTGTTGTAGCACTGTTGAGTGATTATGAAAGCAGGTATAATGTTTGAAAACGGGTTTGCCAGCTAGGCGCTTATTTTATTAACGAATACCTTATGAAGTCCATAGGAAGTTGAAATTTTGGATATGTAAGGTACAGACGCCAGCATATCAAGTTACTACAATCTGTCAAATTTCTTTAATAGATTTTTAACTTTATCGCTAAAGAATAAGGTTCAATGTTGATTGGGAAAATTTGACAGATTGGATTGTAGATGTGCTGCCGGCTGTACATAATAGTATTACCCAGTTACTGGGTTGTGGAGGTGAAATAGGCAGTCGCTCTATATAAAATACTGGTATTTAGCTGCATTCGGTTAGACTGGAAGCCGACCCCAACATGGTTGGGAAAAGGCTAGGCAGAGTAGTATTTAAAAAGGGGCCCGCTGGCTAGACGTTTGTCTAAGTAACGAATATCTTCTAAAGTATAGCTCACAAAAAGTCGAAATTTTGGATTTGTAAGGTACATAATAGGATCAAGCTCCTAATGCTATTGTATGTTACAAAAGAGTAGTATTTAAAAAGGGGCCCGCTGGCTGGACGTTTGTCTAAGTAACGAATATCTTCTAAAGTATAGCTCACAGAAAGTCGAAATTTTGGATTTGTAAGGTACATAATAGTATCAAGTTCCTTATGCTATTGTATGATATAAAAGAGTAGTATTTAAAAAGTGGCCCGCTGGCTGGACGTTTGTCTAAGTAACGAATATCTTCTAAAGTATAGCTCACAGAAAGTCGAAATTTTGGATTTGTAAGGTACATAATAGGATCAAGCTCCTAATGCTATTGTATGTTACAAAAGAGTAGTATTTAAAAAGTGGCCCGCTGGCTGGACGTTTGTCTAAGTAACGAATATCTTCTAAAGTATAGGTCACAGAAAGTCGAAATTTTGGATTTGTAAGGTACATAATAGAATCAACATTCTACTGCTATTGTATGATATAAAAGAGTAGTATTTAAAAAGTGGCCCGCTGGCTGGACGTTTGTCTAAGTAACGAATATCTCCTAAAGTATAGCTCACAGAAAGTCGAAATTTCGGATTTGTAAGGTACATAATATTTTCTAACTCCGAGCACTACTGGGCAATCTGAAAGTATAATAACAATAAAAATAATTATAAGGGGCCCGCTAGCTAGACACTTCATAGAAACGTCATTTAATCAAAAACTGTCGAGGTACAAAATATATCTTATTTATTTTCTATAGGTACAAAATAATGTCCTTATGTAAACCTATCACCTGTTGATAAATCTCGTTGGGGCCTGCCAGATAGACTCACACCCGGACTAGGGCCGGTTGCCGGTATTAAGTAACGATATTGAAACAACCGGATTTTCAGTAAGTAGGTATATTTACTGAAAATCCGCGAAAATTTATATTCTCTGGGTATAAGAAGACTTTATTGATAAGTATATTGATAATACTCCACATACTTATCAATTTACTTTTATCAGCGCTTGTGAGGGATATGTGAGTCCACCTGGTCTCTGTGTTTAAGATTTATTAAAGAGAACAAAAAGCTTTCTTTTTCTCCTCTAATTAAAATGTGACATAATGAACAGTTAATTTTGTAGGTATCTTTCGAGCGATAAAACCCGCTATACTATACCGAGTGGCAGTGACATCGATGCGAAGCCTGTTACCATGGATTCAGTACGTGATTCTGAAGCTGCGTTGAAATTTTACGTCGGTTATTTAAGTTGTGTCAAAGTGTGTGTTGTGTTGTGTTAAAGTAACAAACACTTTCTTAACAAATAACAAAGACTTTCTTTTCTGATATTATATAATTATGATATAGGGTAAACCGAGGAGTAACTAGCCGCTTTCAATAATTGGCCACTATACACTTCAACTGCATAAATTAAGAATTACGCTCACAATACGCCAACTATTATTTGTTTTCGGTATTGCCTACTCAAGTAGCTTTATGTAAAGTAATTTTATTTTCCAATAAGGACACTATTGCCAAAAATATCGATCATTTTGTGACAGTCGGCGTGCATGCACGGTATGTTCACTCATATGGACGGTAAGTCTTTACAAAAATCTTAACGTAACGCTTGATGTAAAAAAATAATTTTGTGGTATTTTGTGTAGTAAACGTCAGTCGATTGTGTTTAGTGTGTTGTATAGATGGTAAGTGATCCTTTTTTAAAGTTCAATTTTGTCAGCATCTATTGTAAACCAACATTTGGCGGGTGGCTTGTAATTGATCGACATTTTTGATTATTTTCAATTATTGGCCACCCATGCCAGTTACTAGATTATAAACTAATCTTCGAATTTTATCAAAAATGAGACGTATTTAGTAGTTGCATAAGGTATACTATCTCCTAAAAAAATATCAAATAAAAATATACACATTTATCAGTAACTGGCATGGGTGGCCAATTGTATGGCCAGTTACTGACGGAATATTTTTTATTACACAGATTTTCCAAAATGTCCTTAAAAATACGCCAGAAGCAATAGAAAAGACTATAAAATTTATTGAAAACGTTGAAGGTTCGATTCGTCAAGCAGGAAAAAAATTTTGCGTGCCCAGAAATAATCTGTGCCAGAAGTAGTGTAGATCGCTCAGCGCGCTATGGAGCGGGCTTTGCTCAGAGATTCTTTGGAGAACAAGATCAGAAACGAAGCTATCCGGAAAAGAACCGGAGTTATCGACATAGCCTGCAGAGTAAGCAAGCTGAAGTGGCAGTGGGCTGGCCATGTTTGTCAAAGGACCGATGACCGGTGGAGCAGACGAGTCCTAGAGTGCAGACCGCATATCGGCTAGCGTAGTGTGGAACGCCCCACAGCTAGATGGACCGGTGAACTTAAAATGTTGACTGGGACGGACTGGATGCGGAAGGCGGAAGACGGGGTGTTGTGGCGCAGCCTGAGCGAGACCTATGTCCTGCAGTGGACTGCGATAGGCTGAGTTGATTGATTGATTGAAAAAGTATCCAATTTAAAATACGAAATCCTAACTCAAAGTTTAATACAGGATAAAGAATAAAGAAGAATGAGGAAAATGTCGTGAGGATAGTTGAGAGTATGAATTTCGATGGCTATAAGAGTAAGGGCCGACCAAAGAACCGATGGATGGGCTGTGGTAAAGATGACATGGCTAGAAAGGAGGTGACTACCGCGATGACGACTAACAGAGAAGTGTGGAAGAAACGGACATGTTACGCCGTCTACAAATAAATTGGGATAATGGCAGAAGAATGATTATAGGAGGAGGATTAAAAATACAAAGAATAAGACTGCTAAAAGCAAAACAATGAATAGTCAAGATGAGTCTAGAAAATTGTTAGGAAATATAAGCTAAGATGTTGATTTTTTGTAGCGAATTAAGTACAAAATTGTCAGAATTTGCCTTATTAAGTTTTTTAAATATTTGTACTTCTAATTTAGGGACTTTATCCTATATTTTAATATTGTTTTTGATAATTATTATAACATGGCCAATTATTAGTATTATAAAATAACTACTTTTTCATTCGGTTAAAATGTTTCTACATAATTTTGTTTTATTGATTTTTTTACCCATCAATATCGATAAACGTATACACACTTTAACCATAGGTACTTTAAGAATATTAATTTCTTGACACATTTGGTCATAACAATTGAATAGTCAAACGAACTTACCTGTAAGTGAAGTTCGACGGTAATTATACGAAGTTATTGCCTCGTCCGAAGATGATGATAGGAAACAAGTGTAGTCTCGACTTTATAGTCTGTGGCGTCACATAATTTGGAAGAATAAGTAAAAACAAAACGCATCCTTAACCGGATGTGTGAGTGTATCTGTAACAATCTTCATTAAGTTCATAGCGATTTATTGGTTTTACAACACAGGGCCCATGCTCATATAACTATATAGCATGGAATTTTTGGGTCGGGTGGGACTCATCATCTTCGGACGAGGCAATAACTTCGTATAATTACCGTCGAACTTCACTTACAGGTAAGTTCGTTTGACTATTCAATTATACTCGTTATTGCCTCGTCCTCGATGATGATAGGAAACAAGTGTAGATGTTCAAAGACCGGTTGTAAAATCAATACTATTATTTATTAAAATATATATAAATTATATATATTTAAAATAACACAAGTTATTTTTAGGGTTTCTTAACGACAATCAAAAAATTTGAGAATTAGTCATGAAAACCATCACATGCTCTTCTTATATCATCAATATTAACCGCCTTACTGTAAGCTGCTGATGTTGTTGCATGGCGGGTACTGTGTGTTGAGAAAGAGCTTATGTCAATTCCACTCTCTTCCAGAGCTTTTTTGACTTAACGGCTGATTGTACTGGAGCTCACAACTTTATAGGGCTTTTTTGTTGAAATAAACAAATTAGTACAGTCTCAAAGACTTTTCGTTAATTCTAAATAATTAACCACAGCTGTAGCTGGGCATACTCCTAGTCTAGTATTAAAGAGAGGAACATTTCAAAAAAGGTTGGCATCTATTTGGGCCTGAAGTTTTAATTAATTTATCGATCTTAATCATTATACAGTCTTGTTTGATGACTATATTATTTATATTAATTAATGAGATCGTTTGTGCCCTTTGACCTGTGGCTAACATTAATAAAGCTTTGCAAGCTCACAGCTTTTTTGGTTACAATTTGTAAGCTAGTTTGGTGAATGTAATTCTTTTCAATATAATTGAGTAAGCATGATACATCCCAAGTATTATCATATTTAGGTTTAGGAGGTCTTAATTTAAAGAAACCTCTGAAGAGTCTTTTGATTTTTTCATCTGTACCTAAATGTGGTCCTATAATTAAAGCTAGGGCAGATCTAATGGAGTTTAGACTTCCATAGGAAACTCCCTCCTGAAATCTCAAAGTGAGATATTGTATGAAATCAGTAATGTTGGGCTTGGTAATATTAATATTTTCTGACTTACAATTATTAGCCCAAGCTACAATTGTAGGCGAATATTGATTCAATGTACTTTTAGATATTGAGTTCATCATAATTTCCACCACATCATCACTAATGCCAAGGTCTATAAATATTTTCCTGATAATATTCCTGCCATCAATGTCAATTTCTGCTGAAGGGGGTGTGACAATATGTCGCTCTGTCTATTATTATCTTTTCCATTGTTTTAAGAACCATAGATAATGGAGGGAAAACATAGAATAGATTATATTGAGACCACTGCAAAGTAAAGGCATCCCCTGCTACAGCCCCTGGGTCCGGGTGCCATGATACATAACTATGGCACTTTGCATTGGTCCGTGATGCAAACAATTCAATTGAAGGTTCACATGTTTCTATCTAGCTTCAAAATCAGCTATCCCATTATCTTTGGTATTTATGTAGGTGGCAAAAAACCATACATTTTCTAGATTCACACCACTGCCAAATATTCTTAGTAATTTTATGTAAGTATATTGAACACCGCCTAATCTGTTAATGTATGATAATTGCAATCATATTGTCAATTCTTAGTAAGACTTCACAATCTCTTAAATGTTTGGAAAAACATTTTAATTCAAAGAAAGCAGAAAATAATTCTAAAGAATTAATGTGAAGCCGAGCTTCATCCTCAGTCCATCGCCCATGGGCAGTCTGAGAGTCACAAGACACTCCCCACCCTGTGGAGGAGGCGTCTGTAAATATTTCACTCCAAAATGTTCTTTCTAATAAGATTGCCTGATTTAGCTATGTTTAGATATCAGCATTTGAGATCTTGTATGCATGCAGCATTCAATTCAGTGTTTATATACCTTCATAATTGTCATATTATCTTTCAAAATAAGATATTTATGTTGCTCAAGTTCTTTAGTGTAAAGAATATACTTAATAGCTGGGCAAACAGATATTAAAGTTCCAATAACTTGAGCTAGAAAACTAACCTTAATTTGGCTTTTTGTAAATAGTTCTTTTATTAACTTCAAACAGTTATTTATTTTTTCTTCAGTTATGTCAAGAGTCATGTCAATAGTATTGAAAATTAAACCTAGAAACTATACTGTTGTTTTGATATAAAATCTTATTTTTCTTTTTATTATAAATCCTAATTTTTCTAGTATATTTCCTGTTGACTGCATATTTTCTAAACATTGTATGTAACTATTTCCTATACATAAAAAATCATATAAATATATAACTGTTAAAAAGCCTTTTTCTCTTAAGTATGCTATTACTGGTTTCATTATTTTTGTAAATGTTAATGGGGCCGTACATAAGCCAAAAGGTAAAACATTAAATACATAGGTATATTCCTTGAAAAATATTAAATCTAATGTTACAAGAAAATTATTCTCGTTTCAAAATTAAAACATAAAGCACTCAAAGGTGTGAGAAATAATTGAAGGCTTTTCTTAAACCTTAAAATCTAATATTTCTTGTCATATATTTATTAGATTAAGATTACAAGATTTTAAGTTTGTTTGCTAAGTACTATTTACACACACATTTTAATAAAAAATAGCAAAATTATATATTAACTTACTTACAAGAAAATCATTTTTCTGTAAAAGTTAACAGACTGTTCGGTAGTCTTCAAACTTAAAATGGTCCATTTCAGCAAAAGTATTCAACTTCTTTAAATTTAAAATAAGATGGAACATTCCTTTGGGTTTTTAACAAGAAAAATAGGTGAGCAAAACTGGTTATCTGTAGGTTGACAAATTTCTATTGCTTTCAAAGAAAGTAACTTATTGATTTCAGATTGAATCTGTGTTGAAAATTTGTGGAGCGCACCACAGGAGCGTGGCTCTGGTGTGGTTTTGTATGAAATGGAATTGCATACCCTACAACCCAATCAAGAATAACAGGATCTGTGGTGATTAGTTTCTAATTGCAAAAATTAGATTGTAAGTCTGCCCACCTGTGAGTTTATTTGCGATGCTGATTGTATCTCCTGTCCTCCCACTTTCTGTTCACTGCTGGTGCTCTGGGTGATGGCCCCCCCCTCTTCTTCACTTCTGTACGAGGAGGGCCCCGCCAGTTAAAAGCTTTGTTATTTTTAGAAGTGTTTTGTCTAGACACCCATGTGTTTTGTCTAAGGGTGAACTTTTTAGCTTCCACTAACTTTAGTTCTTGCCCAGATTTTTTCACCGATCTGGCTGTTCGTATTTTTTCAGTGAGGTCTTCACCGAATAAAAAAGTTTTTGCCTCTGACTGCAACAAAAACTCCTTCATTTCTTGATTTATGACTGATAATAAGAGGGATCTACGTCCCTTTGTATCCAGACTTATAGAATCACATAATAACTGTGAAGCATCATTTAGCTTTTTGATTATGTTCATTTTCTGTCCTTGACCATCCTTTAAACACATTTGAAGGGCTGAGCCCAAACATGACAATGCTGTGGAAATTTGCTGTTGTCTTTTCTGTATTATATGGTCTCGCTTTCTTGACATCTCATTAATGGCAACGCTAACCTCCGGGTTTAATATAGGTGGAACCATGTGTTTTAAATTGGTGAATGGTGGATTTTCCTTTTCAATCTTCTCTCTTTCCTCTTTTATCAATCCTTTTTTGAGAAGTGTGTCCCACCTTTGAGCTATCTGTTTGTGTAGCTCTTCTCCTACTTTTTCTGGTTGAGGAACTACACCTAATATCTCTAAAACTTGATCATCTAATGTCTCTTCCTGAGGCAGTTCTTCTTCAATCACTTCATTTATTAATACTGTATTTTCATACTCCACATTTGGTTGAGCATCTTCTATCGACTCCGGAGGAACATCTTCAACCAACTCCGGAGGGATATTTTCATTATTTTCCTGTATATCAGGTGAATTGTTTACTGGACTTGTTACAATATCTGGAAAAGTGTAATGTATGTTGTAAAAAACTAACAAACATTACACCGTATAACCATGTAAGTTCCCACAGAACTTCCCTTGAAGGTTATAATAAAGAATCAACCAATGTGTGTCCCTAAAGAACACCCCGGAGGTTGTTTAGCTCACGACATAGCCTTGTAAACCACGTCCGTCCCCGAAGAACGGCCCAAAGGTCAGGCAAGTCGCTTACAATATAGCCAAGATCGCCCCAAAGCTCAGGCAAGTCGTTCACAATATAGCCATAATAACACTCGTGCGTTCCCACGGAACACCCCAAAAGTGCAGGCAAGTCAACGTGCTCCCACTAGAGCCATTGTAGAATTTGCAGACCACGTGCAGTTGCACATGCAAAGCGACACAAAATATATTTTTTCTGCGTAGCGGTTTTACGCCCTGTAGAACAGGGCGTCATTCCTTTGCTTTATACATTCAAAGCAGGGGCTAGATGGAAAAAACAAATTTTCTTACCTTCGTCACTCGAATCGGAATTTAAGTATTTTATCCATTTTTTGAGTTTCTTTATCTTTTTCATTAAGTGTGACCTTTTTGTCTTCTCCTCTGAGTTCCTTTTACCCATTTTTATGTTAGTTCAGCAGTTTTTTACACAAAAGAACAAAATTTTAGGGAAAACGTGACGCCGTTACTAAGACAAAATCCGAATGAAGATTGTTACAGATACACTCACACATCCGGTTAAGGATGCGTTTTGTTTTTACTTATTCTTCCAAATTATGTGACGCCACAGACTATAAAGTCGAGACTACACTTGTTTCCTATCATCATCGAGGACGAGGCAATAACGAGTATAATGACATGAACTTGGCGATGTGCTTAAGTGGCCAGTTACTGGTGAGTTTACCCTACCTAATATCATCCTGACTCAGTTTATTTTTTAATTCTGTAATTATATCTGAGAATTGAGATACCTTTTTTTTACCGTCTACGTTGTTGCAGTAATGCCTTAATTTTTTTTTTTTCATGTTAATTTTTCTTTTTAATATTCGCACTTCTTGAGATCTGGTTGAAACCGGAACTGGAGGTTTTGAAGGTATCACAATATTATAATTTGAAGGACCCGGTACATTTTCTTCATCCTGAATCTGTATAAAAAGCATTCAAATGAAAAACTAACAACCATTGTAAGTTGAGTTTTCTATGCATTCCAGCCCTTAAGCTTTCAAATTTTATCTACACTGAATATTAGAGATTAGTTAACTAAAACCGTTTTAATTTAAAGCACATACAGAGTTGAACTTCAATGAGCAAGTTTGCCTTGCTCTTAGATACTTAACACAATAATTTACCATTGAACTACCTAAATCAGAGCTTGAGTTTTTAAGTAAGTACTGAAAATACAGCCCAAAGTAATCATAAAAAAAAAAATCTTCATTTATGTCTAATGGTCATTCATGAATAAATATTATTTAAGTAAATGATGACTCAAAATTTTCAAACTGTCCTTTTCAAGTGTATTATGTAGTTAAAATACTAGTAAAGCAGTCGCAGTCGTATTGGATGTAGAAACAACAGGTTTTATTTTATTTTGTATCTTTTAAGAGGGTGCATCCTAAAAGTTGACAACGTCGTAAATAGCTGTCAAATAGTTACCTGTTTTGATTTATTTGGAAATAATACTATACGGAACTATGAAATGTGGCTAACTAAATAGAATATTAATAATTAATTGCAATTATTACATTGCATTTGATGTTGTACCCGTTTAAGGTGTAAAAAAGGCATTTGGAAAGTTTCCAAATACTTTTTTTACATCTAAAACTACTATTCGGTGTTACGATATTAATTGTTGCATTTTATAATCAATATTCTAGTTCGCTAGTTAGCCACATTTTTTATTTCCCTACAGAAATATTATCAAATTAATCAAAACAGCGAAATATTTGACATCTATTTGCGACGTTGCCAACTTTCAGAATAAACCCTCTTAAGTACAGAAACATTTGCCATGTCTGCAGTTCGTTTTCTGGGCAAGGTTTTATGTGGTGGATTAATTACATTTTCGTTTTCCTGTAAATAATAGAAACAATAATTAATAGGTAGATATAAATTAATATGATAAGTTGTTATTGTTACAAGATATGTAAATTATAATTGCTTTAATACTTACATATGGAGCCACAGGCAATTCATTAAACAGTGTAGGAATTGCTCCAGGACGTAATGTTGTTCGAAAAGCACTGGGATCGACCAAGTGATTCTCAAAATGCTTCGAACAAAGCACACTCGAACGTCTTGGTTGCCAATCCTGGCGTTTCATGTTTTCAATCCATGCGTTCCGTAAACATACATCCTTTGGAAACCTGGAAAAAATATTAGTAGGTACCTATGCTCAATTATTCCCTGCTGAATGAAATTAAAAGCCCATTTCATGTTATCCATGACACAGACACAGGGTAACATAATTAACTTTATAATTTATTATAATCTAGTAAACTAAGCTCGTGTTTGATAATTCAATGGTAAATATTTTACTTACTTATAACAAAAAAAAAATCGTCTTTGCTTGCGTCCCTGACTAATTATACAGGTATTTGAGCCTTAGCCCCCTAAGGCTCAAATACCTGTATAATTAGTCTTTGCAAAGGTTTATTTTACCGACCCAATTTTGTCTTTGCAAAGGTTTATTTCTTTAGTTTTAGGTTATCAGTGCAGACATCTATCTAAAATACGAATAAACAGTATCGCAACACTTGAATTAAAGAGAAATTAGTAGTAAAAAGTTCTGGTACTACACAACATAATACAAAAACTTACCGATGAAAGGTCAATCCAGGTGTTTTGTGGTAGCTAGCACTGTCACACCGGTACGCACAGCACTTCACCATTTTATGTTATTATCCTCTTATGTAATTAAGCCCTAAACAAGTATTATTTTCATAATTTACGCAGTTGAAACATAGAAAGCGATGCAGATGATGTTGCTTATCAATATGGCGGCGCGGGAAGTGTATTATCCTTAGAATAATAACTAAAGCATAGAAGGAGGGCTAAAATAGCAACTGAACTCAATATACTTGCTTCATTTTGACTTATGGAGACGCTTCGATGTTAGAGAAGGACACCTATACAGAAAACGTTTTGAAATTTCGTTGGTTGTCACAAGGTTTTCACTCATTATATTCAGACTAGTGATGTGACCCACTAAATTTCAACATCGATAGAATTTACAATGCATGTGTGAATGTATTTTTTTTTTTATGGATATCATTGTAATTTCTAGGTAGACGGTTATACGAGTAATTACGATTTATACATATAACATTCAAATCGTTTTTTTGAAGTTCATTCAAAATGAAACTGTACTTTATTAGGTAATAAAAGTAAGTAGTTTAATTTTGGACGAACTTCAAAAATCGAACGATGATTGATGACGAACTATTTAGTTCGTACCTAAGTACGAACTAGATAGTTCGTCATCAATCATCGTTCGATTCATGAAGTTCGTCGCTAAAGTCCTCCTTGGTTCCCGACAGATTTTTATGTATCCAAGTATTAAACCTGACCCGACTACCTCCGAATGTATTTAATTGCCATATGTAGTAATTGATGAAAACAACGTGGTAGACTTCGGCTTTACGAATGTTTTTAGCAACTCTTGCTTCAAATTACTTTTTCATATTTATTTGGATTTTAGACATTTAAATAGGATACAAAGTGGAAATTGATAATAATCTTTAATAAAAGACAAATAGATGGATGGATACTTTATTGTTTGCACACCATAAAATACAAACCGACCCACAAAAAACTGAAAAATAAAAAACGTTTTTACAAAAAAAACAACCGACTTCCAAAAGAACACTGAAAAGTGAAAAATCACATAAATTTCGGAAGGTGGAGGTGGTAATTCTTTTAATATTACTGCCCTTTAAATAAAATAGTTTTTGTGAGAAAACTTCGTACCTTCTCATGAGGCTGATTCGCCTGTTTTGTTGAATAGTGAATTCTTATTGTTAGATATATCTGACATATAGATTTGATCAGAAGATTTCGATGATTTTCAGCAAAATCTTGCTCTAAACAATGCTGAACAAGGTTGTGGAAAACCCTTGATACTGCATAATATGTTGAAAACACTTTATTCATCATCATCATTATTATTTCTTTGCGACCCAAGAACTGTCCACCGGCCTTTGAAATTTGCTCCCGTATAATCTTCTCAGTAGTTTTACAGACGTCTATTACACATTTTGATGGTTTGACTAGAGACCTCCTCTATCTTTAACTTTTATAAGTGACGGTCTGGAATCTATATTACCACATAAACTTTCCATGCATATTTCGCACTTTAAAACTTTTTTGAGCTTTCTAACCACAAAGCCTGCAATGTAGTGAACCACATCTACTGAGTATTTAGTAAGCTGAGACGATGATAAATAATCGTGGTCTAAATCAACGATACTTAAAATCGTACTGTAAAATAAAAGTATCGACAACATTATTTACGTCACTATGTATGATCAAGATACCCTCAAAACAGTTTCCGAATATTCGCTAATAACTGCTATTGGAATAGATATTACGTCTGGTTTCCGCTACAAACTGATTCAGCAACATTTGTTATGTATTTAAATTCATTTATCAGTTCACATTCAACAAAAAATATTGTAAAATCTTACCGATGGAAGGTCAATATTTCTTTTTTATTTTCTTTGCATGATGAATGGGACTTGCAGTCCCCAACCACACAAGACATTGCTCCACACACTCACTATTTGTAGTTAAACAAAGAATTCGTGCAATATTTTAGTAATATTTGTACTGTTAGTACAAATATTACTAAAATATCGCAAAAACATACTCAGATTACAACAAACGCAATAAACAATGAACACGCGAACAAGTCAAAAAGTTCAATGAACGAAATTTCAGGCATTGAAGCAAAGTACTATCAAATTTGGCCGGGTTGAATTAGAACCAATATAACCAAATGACAGTTCATCTTGTGAAATGCCAAAAAGTAAAACAAAGAGTAAATCATTTAGCTCTTTCACACATCCTTTTTCGTGCCATAAGATAGAACGAGTATAAAAGTAGTTACAGAATTCATTTTTTAGCTTTCCTTCTATGCTTTAGTTATTATTCTAAGGTATTATCTATGGGCGCGGGATAGACAAGCTACGCTGCTACGCGTCAAATTTTGTTTATGTGTGAGTGTGACAAGTGACAGAACGAGATACTATTTACGATTTACGAGTTGTCCCTCAGTTGTCATTGTCCCATAGCAAAAAAAGGATAAAAAATGATGTCCATAAATGAGGGGTATAGACTCAGGTATAGATCTGAGGTATAGATGCAAAAGCGCCTCTATCCACTTTTATGCTTTGAATACTTTTTTATTTGTTGGCAACACTCTTCCATTTCTGTATGATTGTATTTAAAATAGATACAAGCACAATCGCCTCTATCCTATACAAAATTGCATGAGAAATATGGAGTTAGGTGCAAAACCGCCACTATCGCGACTCAGCCAATCACAGCACTGCATTTTGTATGGAGGTGTAATGGCGCCCGGTGTAAAACCGCCTCTATCCAGTAATGTCAAATGTAATTAGATGCAAAATCGCCTCTATCCAGATTTTAATGTCTTTTTTACAAGTTTGCACAGTAAATTATGTTCACGAAAAATTTGAAAAAGTGGATAGAAGCGCATTTATTTTGCATCTATACCCCTCCAATATAAATATAGATATGGATTAATGTTTGGTCTGCTACACTGTATAAATAGGTCTTTGTTATCTCTAAATAAACTAATAATTTAGACACAACTAAAATCGAATTTGCCAGTCGCACCGCGAATCCACGTGGCACTTTTTGCCTTACCCCGCAAGTTTTTTTTAGAGCCGGATGTGCGCAGGGTGGCAGCCTCGGCGTGTTTTACATGGAATTTATCACTTTTTGTATGAAATGTATGAAAAATTATTACTCGAGTGTTTCTCAAAACAAATGTACGTAACGAAAAAGTTGTTACGAAATATTGTTACGAAATAGTCCTAGATGTAACTAAATAGTAAACATAAGGCTTGTTACACATACATTGGAGAATTATAATTTATTTATTATTTGGCATGTGACGATGCACAGCATCTGTGAGAGAGGGCGTTGTATACTTCCCGTTAGTTGTCAGCCAATCACAGCTCACGTGACGTCATATCCTCGACCAATCAGCGCCGAGTTCCGGTAGTCACGTGGTCCCAGGTGGCGTGTTCGCAAATGGCGGACCTTTACCTCATAGCGTCGTTACTTCCCGACTAAGTAACATCGAATTTAATGTTTTTAGCTACTTTTAAATATTTTGAATCTTTTTAAAGTTCAAAGTGATATAAAATTAATATTTAAAATTAGTGAAAATCAAATAAATAGTGCAATTGTGAATAATTGTGATTCGGATCAAGAAGTGCAGGTAGGCAACGGCTTGGTGTTTACATCGAGCCGGCTACCACGAAGCGATTCGAGCTCTTCGCAATCCGATGCTTAGCTGAGCAAATGCTAGCTTACTGAGGTAAAACGGCGGAAATGCAGGTGAGTCATAAGACATTTGAAATCTTGTTAATCAAGTGGCTGTGCTCACTAACTTTATAATGTGTGGCTGCATCTGGTTCGACTCCAAATAACCCTATATCAGCACATATGCCTGAACCGGTTCCGGGACCTAGCTATGCGATATGTTTAGACTATAATTTGAACCGCCCGCCGGCGGCTATCAACAATATATCGAGTGTAATGTCGCGGTTTAATTTAAACGTCGTTAGTACGTTGCTTAAGGACCCAAGGCGCCTCGCTCCAAATCGGATGAAACGACTTAAAGCGTTTCAAAAGTGCGGTGATTCGTCATGGAAGGAGGGGCGCTACGCGGACTCGTTTAAGATGGTAGCAGCTAGGACTGTAATGCTTTAATTACTAGCGTTACTCAAAGCTTATAGAATTTCATTCGCTTTCTGCCTATAGAATTTTCGATATAATTTTGGAATCATTTATACCCTCTCCAAAATTAACGATATAATAGTGACCAAGTCACGCAGCTAGTTTGCGGAAAACGAGCTGAATATATTGTAAATCGCGTGATGGTCTGCGTAAGATCTCTCCGAGCTAATTGCTTAGTTGATTTGAAATTCGATAAAAATTTCGGAATTAGTTTTACTCTCATCAAAATTTCACAAAATTTGGGAGTGAATCATAAAGCTAGTTTGCGGAAAACGAGCTGAATATATTGTAAATTGCCAGGAGCGTATCCTAAGCAAAATTACTAATAAAAACCTTTGTGACGGTCTGCGTAAGATCCCTCCGAGTTCTAATTGCTGATTTTAAATTCGATAAAATTTTCGGAATTATTTCTACTCTCATCAAAATTCCACAAAATTTGTGAGTGAATCTTACAGCTAGTTTGCGGAAAACGAGCTGAATACATTGGAAATCGCTGGGAGCGCATCCTGAGCGAAATTGCTATTAAGAACCTTCGTGAAGGTCTGCGTAAGATCTCTCGAGTTCTAGTTGCTTATTTGATGAAAATTAATTGCACCAGTTCTATGGAGGCTGTCTCCGAGCGTATTGGAGACAGTGGCAGACGCTGTGGGCTCCGTAGGCCCTTCTCGGAATAATCACGGGAATGCGTCTGTCATTTACCTCTGAACCACTGATTCATCTCTGAGTCGATTCAAGACCGTAATTGCGTACTTACTTCAAAATAGAAAATTTTGAGAGTAACCATAAAGTCATGTGCTCTTTCATCAAAAAGATTACGATCGAAAGTTCAGAAAAGGCACCCAAGCAAGACGAGATATGATGACTATTGACTCGTGGGTGGGGCCAAATAACAGTCACACCAGTTCTACGGAGGCTGTCTCCGAGCGTATCGGAGACAGTGGCAGACGCTGTGGGCTCCGTAGGCCCTTCTCGGAATAATCACGGGAATGCGTCTGCCATTTACCTCCGAACCACTGATTCATCTATCAGTACGAGCTCTGAGTCGATTCAAAACCGCACAATCGCCGGAGATGGCGATCCAGATAGAACAGCAGATGACCAGCCTGCCGTTCGGTTTATCATGCGCGCCGAATGATTTCGCAGGGTTATCAACTAGGTGGCCCAAGATCTACGATCAAAAGGAATGCGAGTTATGGCCTGCTTAGAAGATTTCTTTGATAGCATACGAATCGAGAACTCTTCTTCGCTTTTAGGCGGTTTTGTCTTTATACGTTCTAGAGACGTTATAGTGGACCAGTACATTACAAGAAATCTGTCACCGAAACCTCTCAAATGATAGAATTTGTCGGGTTCATTGGAACTGGCCGCCACACCAGTTCTAAGGAGGCTGTCTCCGAGCGTATCGGTGACAGTGGCAGACGCTGCGGGCTCCGTAGGTCCTTCTCGGTATGTTAACGGGAATGCGTCTGCCATTTACCTCCAAACCACCAATTATTCAAATACCTGAAGACCCAGTCAATTCTATCGGTCTCGCGAATAGCGTTATTTGCAGGGGAAAACTTTATTTGAAACAGGCGCATATTATTTTAAGCATTCTAAACTTGGTCGTTCTAATAGGTCGTCTTTATTATCGCCAACTCCGACCGGTAGCAACATTACAAACGGTCGCCAAGGATCTGAAATGGTGGGTCACAACCTTGGGAAAGCCTATAGCTCGGAACAACTTGCTCCGGGGTGATTCACCATTTCATGACCTCAGATACTGCAGATTACGGGTGGGGAGCACAGTTAGATGATCTTTCGGTTTCAGGAAAGTGGAAGTAGACCAGCGGCGATGGCACTGCAATCGAAAGGAAATGTTTGCCATTGTAGCAGCAGTTAACGTTTCCGTTCTCGCCTTCGCGGTCGCCATGCTTGCCTGCAATCGTACAATCGCCCAGTTGTTTCCTTTGTTCGAAAATAAGGCGCAACATGATCAGCGTTACTCCATATGACTTATTGAACCTTCTAGACAAAGACCGTATTTCCATGATTGTGGAATAAAATTCCAGGTAGATTCAAATACATCACAGACAGGTTATCCCGTGAGAAACAGGCGGCTGTGTGGCACCTACTAAGACCGGCTCCAAGGAATGTTTTTTACAAATATAGAGTTCCGTAGGTAGACCTCTGGCACCAGGGATACCAGGGTGGTGAGGAAGTATGTAACCAAAGATTTTTCAGACTCATCAGCCGCCTTTAGTCGTCAGTGGCTATTTCAGATGGCGTTGGTGTTCCCGGGACTAAGCTTCCCCCTCGAGTTCTTCACCATCTGAATTCAGCTCAAGACGTTTTCTATAGCCCCTCCAATGTGGAGGAGAGCATATTGGTTACTGGAACTTCGACGTCAACTTCTCTGTAGACCCATGAGAATCGTCAACCTAGCTCGAGTTCTAGTAGATCGGAGCACGGGCCTTCTACCTACTCAAGTTCAAGACATGGAGCTCTATGGTTGGAAGATAGCGGGTGGGGTGAAATAATTATTAATTGGTCAGAATCTGAAAGGTCCCTGTTCCGATCTATTATATGTAGTTGGACGGAGTCCACACTAATTACAGACCGGCATGGTCTCGGTCGGTCAAATGGTGTAATGATAACAATTATGACTTCAATTGTCCCAATAACATTGGTTTGACAAGATTATTAGCGTTCATAATAATTAAAGAGAGATTAGGCTTATAATACCATAATGTTGCAAAAATTTTCGTTTCTAACTTTTGAATGTCCTGTAACGAAAATTTGAATTCAGACTTCTTAATACAACATATTCTTAAAGCTATCTCTTTCCAATCTCTTAGAGTAGAGAACCCCCTATTGGGGACCCGAGTGAACTGATTACCTGAATGCAGACAAATCCTCCTAATAACATTAATTTGTCAAAACCGTCACGTCGATCGGCATGTCTCTTTATTACTAGCGTCAGGAACACGAGTTCAAGACCTTATTTCTACACAGGATTTCAGCAAATTATTTCTATATATCGATCGAGGTGATTACATCATTCTGTACCCAGTGTTTGGGTCAAAGAGGGCTGCGTACAGGCAATCAGGCTAAAAACTATCTTATCATGCTAACGAAAACATTTATGTCCAGTTAATGAATTATGGAAAGTTTTGAAATTAGGAAGACTAGGACACTCATTGTTTATTCAGTTCGAGGTCCCACGCAGTGTATCACAGACTGTGATAGGTACTGAAATATCCAGGCATCTCTGCATCTCCTGAAACTATGCGCTAAGCTGAAGCTTCTTTGAATTGGTACGAATAATTTTCAATCGAAGATAACCTCTCTCGCGGTAATTGGCGCAGTCCGAATACTTTTACAAAATATTATTGTAAACTGATTATTATAGGTAAAGCTGTCACTTTAATCTCTCGAAGAATGTTAAAACTGGTTTAAGATAAAATCGATGGTCTCTTGATCGTTGTTAATCTGATTATTCTTATTTTCCGGATTATTACGGTACCATATAGGTATTAAATGATATAAAATATTAATATTTTTTAGATATCTACATTGGACGGTACCTATAGCTTGAAGTACATACATCCTAATTTGTATAATGAATACATGTTGGTTTATATGGTTCTATATTTCAGTAAATATTATCATATCCTCACATAGCGTCATCGTGGTCACCAGGAGTTATAAACACGTCTCTCACAGATGCTGTGCATCGTCACATGCCAAATAATAGTGCAAGTTTTACATAAAAATAAAACTTGTATTATTAAGCAGAGACGATGCACAGCATCATTCAAGGCCTCCTGGTGAGAGACTTCTATGAGGTAAAGGTCCGCCATTTGCGAACACGCCACCTGGGACCACGTGACTACCGGAACTCGGCGCTGATTGGTCGAGGATATGACGTCACGTGAGCTGTGATTGGCTGACAACTAACGGGAAGTATACAACGCCCTCTCTCACAGATGCTGTGCATCGTCTCTGCTTAATAATACAAGTTTTATTTTTATGTAAAACTTGCACTAATATGTATATTCGTATTTATATGTAATTTTTTTATCATTGTTCTCTTAATTATTTATTGTAATAAGTACCTACTTGTATTTGATAGGACCATTTTATGGGATTTAAAATAAATCAAGGGAATATTCTTTTACATAATTATTATTAAAGAAAAAGTCAAAAATTATTAAAATAAAAAAAAAACAAGAAAAATAATAATGAAAGTGTGCGTATGTGTGTGTATTTGGGTGTGTATGTGTGTGTATTTGGGTGTGTATGTGTGTGTGTGTGTATTTGGGTGTGTATGTGTGTGTGTTAATGATATTAAAAAAAGTAAACCAAATTTAAAAAACACAAATAACATAATAAAACAAAATTTTAACTTAATCACTATCCAGTAACGATTTATAAATTTCTTCATTATTTTTACACAAATTTAAATCTTTCCGAGAATGATATTAAAAAAAATAACTTCTTTCTTGTATTTCTTTCTAATTTCGTTTCTTGCCTTCATCATTCTAATTCTTCCTTTAAGTCCAAGAGCATGAGATATTATGGCTGTTTTAAATTTGTGTTTATTTGCAATTTCGTTGAAAGCTATTTTTACCCGACTGCCCCAGAAGGAGGGTAATGTTTTTCGAGAGTATGTGTGTATGTCTATTTCTTTGGCACGCTCTGTAGCCTAAACGGCTTGATGGATTTTAACATATGAGGTGTCGTTAGATTCGTCTTAATTGTAGGAGTGTCATAGGCTATATAATATTTATATATTGCATCTGCAAATACAAAAAAAAGGGATGGGAAGGTTTAAAAAAAAAAATATTATAACAATATTGGTATCAAATAAAAGCTAGTAATGAGTCAATTCCAATTTTAGATATATTAATAAAACTAAAAAGCTTGAAATAAAGAAAATTATTCAAAAAACAAAAAACCCGACTGCAAAAACTGTATGTTTTTTGAATAATTTTCTTTATTTTCAGTACTTTCTTTTCTTTGGGATTTGCTTTATTAAACTCTGTCTTTAATGAATCTGTAATTGTATTTAGCAAAAGTAACTTCTTTTTCACCTTTTCTTTTTCTGCCTGGGATACATTTGGTAAAGTTTCTTCTAAGAAACTATTTGATTTTGTTAATGGTGTGTCGTCACAATGTGGAGTTTTAGTAATTTCAATTGAAATAGCATCTATGTTAGGTTGAGTTTGTTTGTGTAATAGTTTTTTTTGAATGTCCATTCGCCTTTTCATTTTTTTCCTTTCCAATCGAGTATTTTCTTCAGTCAGCTTTTGTAGTCTTTCCTTTAGGGTTTTTGTATTATTTTTTTTCGTTTTTTTTCTAACTTCAACAATACTTGTAGAAGTATTGTTGCCTTGTGTCGTAGTTTTAGCCTTCCTTTTTAATTCAGCTCTTATAGCATTTATTTGTCTCCATTTACCTCGTAGCTGATCTTTATCGTCTTCTGTCAGAATCTCTTTTTTCTTTTTGATGTTTTCTTTAATTTTTGTTAAATGTTTTATTCGGATTTTCTCAAATTTATCAGGATTTTCCCTTTTTAATTTTTCGCGGTAAGCTTTTTGCCTTTCGGCATTCGTTTTTGGGGGCATTTCTAGAACAAAATATAATGCTGTAGGGCGGATCAATTTTAAAAAAAATAAGACAATTTTGCGGTCTAACGAACATTTTTTAAACAAAATTGGTACCTATCCAACGTTTCTAAATGACAATAGGCATACGCATACATTTTCTTTTTTTTAACCGACTTCCAAAAATACTTTTTTTTCGATACAGTATAAAAATAATGACAAAAAGTGAAAAGAAGACCAAAATCGGCTAAACAACACAAAAGATATACGTCGACATGACGAATGACGTCATGAAAGGTATCGGATTTTTATTAATATTTAAAAAATAATTTCACTTTTCTATTTCTGAAGTTAATACGCATTGTAGTGAATAAAAAAATCATGATACCTATTTCAGTACCAACTTATTAATAAAACTTGAGACTTTCAAATTCGCGAAGGACATTTTTTTTTAAATTTGCCAGTAAATGTTTATTAATGCTTTTAGTTGGCAAATAGGTTAAAAGAACTGTATACACTCAGCTTTACACTGTACTTTTTCGTAACGTAACGAAATTCATGAAACGTTACGAAAAAGTAATAAAAATTGTACAAAATTGGGTCTTAAGAAATCAATGGTTTGATAAAACCTGAAACTGCAAATAATATAATACGCTTAAATGTTCTTACGACACGTATTACAGTAATTTAAGTAAATCAAGACTTACCTTAATGTGAAAAAATGCTATAGTATTTCTTGTAACGAAAAAGTAATCTTACGTATACAACACGTTCAAAACTGATTTTCACATTAATAAGAAGTAAGTTATGGCGGAGACGTCAGACCAACAGCCAATATCAGAATGAAGCTAGTGTTGCCCGTGTTAAAAGGTAACGGATGCGTTCAGAAATTACGTGGAAGTAGGAATAAAACGTAACAGAACTAAAGAGTAAAAGGCCTTCTACACGGTTGCCAACCGCGTCCCGACAGAGGTCACCTTCGTGGTTTACAACCGTATAGTTGGTGGTTTATGACCAAATTTCGTTTGACCTTCCAACGACCTTGGTTTGAAGAGCTGCGCTAGTGACCAAGGGCGAATAGAGGACGTTGGGCCGGCGGCCGACCGTGTATTCGGCGAAGTGATTTCTCCCTTTTTATAGGGAAAAATTGCCAATAATAAGCATGGTATACGGAAAATATAAAAAATTATTACCAACATGTTGGGATATAGGGGTTTAAGGGCTTCCTAAAGGGGGTCGAAAATTTCATTATTTTTGCGATAGGACGCACCATTTTCGAGATATAAGCAACAGTAGAAAAATAAAATACAGTACGGTTTTGCACTGGAGTCGAAGTGTTGGTGTTCATGCCAACTAATTTTATTCCACACGTTTTTAATCGCTTTTAAAAATAGTCAGATTTAGTTGGATACACCAAATTTTTTGGTGAAAAAAAATCCCTAAACCAAGCAATTTTTATATTGTTTTAGGGAATTTTAGGGATAATTAATTAAGAATCTGGGGAAAAATTAAAAACGTAAGTGGAAACACTGGCTCGTGTATCACCACAGAATGGCATGTTGGCGACCATGTAGTTGCAACAGCTCTGCCCGGTCGCCAACCAAGGTGACCTCTGTCGGGACGCGGTTGGCAACCGTGTAGAAGGCGTTTTAGTTACTAAAAAGTAAATGAACAAGACTCATTTTGTTTTTCGCATTTTTTTTATCTTTTTATTATGAAACCCCATAGAAAATCACTATTATACAGAAACTCAATTTAATCAAGATCCGTAATACACAAAAATGCATAATAGTACGCGACCTAACGTATTTTATGAAGTGTTATAGGTCGTAGGGTGGTAATTTGATTTTTGTATGAAACGCAAAAAACATCGTTTTGAATTATGATTATAATATTTATTCTTCACAACTTTAAAGTTTAATAGTTTTTATTCACAATTACGTTATTTTTTGTACGTATGGTTAAATAAAAACATCGTAATTTTGTTACTATTTCGAGGCACACTTTTTTTTCAACGGATGTACATTTATTTTGAGAAATACTCACTTACCTACATGTTGAGTTATAGGGGTTTAAGGCTGCCTGTCCATTCAAGCGGAGAGGAGAGGAGCAGAGCGGAGATGTGCCAATATTAACCCTCGGTTAACCAATAGAATCTTGACTCCGCCCCTAAGTTTAGATTTGATTGGTTAGTAATGGCACATCTCCGCTCCTCTCCTCTCCGCTCCGCTCCAGTGGACAGGCAGCCTTAGGGTTTTATAAAGGGGGTCGAAATTTTCATTAAGTATTTTTGCGATACGACACCATTTTCGAGATAAAACGAAAAGAAAAAAATGATCCAGTAGATACAGAGGTACTGTTTTTGCACCTGAAGTCGAGGTGTTGGTGTGAATTTTAGTTCATGACAACAAATATTATTCCACAACTTTTTAATCGCGATTTAAAAATAGTCAGATTTGATTTTATATCATGGTGAAAAACGTCAAATTCAGAATAGCAAAATTGCCATTTTCACTAAACTAATAACTCAGTGCAATCTTAGTGCTGTCAAACTAAAATAAAGAATGTGTCACTTTAGTCTGGGAAATCCTGGTTTTACAGGACACTAAATTTTAGTGATTTTTACTCATTGAGTTAACTACCTAGAGAAGCAAACCTCATTAAAATGTGTCAAAAATAGGAGTGGGCGTTGCGACGACGAACCGTTTCCAAAGACCGTTTTATGTTCTGCGACGATGGAACCGTTTTACGTCCTGGGTTCAAACAGTCTTCGTTGCACAAACCAGTCTTCGAATTATTCAGTGCGATTCTTTATTTTACGTCTTTGAAAATACAGTCGAGAACGCAATGATAAATGATTCAACGAACGGAACAACACGAGTAGACGAGTCGTCGTCTTCGAACGACCGAACGGAACGCGACAAGTAGTAGACGGACGGACGACGAGTCACTCGTCGTTCGTCGTCGTCGTTTACAAAACAGTCCTTGCAATAAAAAGTGAACTTTATACCAATGATATAGAGTCGATAATATATTACCAGTTGTCAATGCGTCTCGTTCCGTTTGTTTGCAAAACAGTCCTTACAATAAAAAGTGAACTTTATATCACTGACATAAAGTTCACTTTTTACATACATGAAACTAAGAAACTGCAACTATTTCACTCGACGAGAACGTCGAAAAGACGACAACGACGAGAACGTCGAAAAGACGGCAACGCAATTATTCTTCGTCTTCAAACCAGTTGCAACGACGACCGTTTCTTGCAACCGTTTTCGTCGTCTCGAAAACGGTTGCGTTTCGTCCGCGAAAAATTCGACAACGACCCACCACTAGTCAAAAAAGTGTAGCCACTATATAAACGCGACGACGACGTAGCTTTGAAACCACTAAACATTTAAAAGTAAACATATATCTGTCTCACTCACACAAGTCGCAAGAATTACCGACCCGACGCTTAGATTAGACAAAGACCGCAATATAAACATGCAATGGCAGTAACTGGCGGGATGGGGTTGCCTACCCATGCGAAATTTTGCCCAACTTTTTAAACCATAAAAACGTTTAAAAAAACGGTAACGTTTTTTTAACGTTAAGTTAAATTATTTATAAAAACATTTGAATTATTGTATTTCTTATTGGATGTTTATTAGAGTCCGCGTATCACTGGTCAGTTTCGCTCAATCGTCAGTTTATTTAATTCGCCAGTTTCGTTGATTAGTCAGTTTTGCCGATTAGACAGTTACGTTAACTTGACACTGTCAAGTTGACGGCGAACACTGGAAACTGTCAAGTTTCACAGTTTCCAGTGTTAGCCAGTTTTCGTCGATTCGTCAGTTTGGTACACTTAAAGGAATACGTTAGAAGTTTATCACTAATGAAAATAATTAAGACATTTTCTTTTTGAATATTTTTTATTTATTAATTATTAATGAAATCATACTCCGCTATGTAACATTAGTTTTGTATACAATTGCCTTATAGACTCTTTTTTGTAAGTTTGAGTGAATAATTTGCTTTCATGATACAATCTTATTTTTAAGTATTTATAAATAATGGCATTTATTAATAAAAGGGAATGATCCACTTGTATTGAAGATAAATGATCTTTTAGGATATACGGATTTTTTTAAGTCCTTTTCTTTTTGAAGGTTTTTTTAAATTCTTCCATCAATTTCACTGTTTCTTCATTTAAATTTAGCTGCATTTCGTATTCTTCGCTCAACATACGTTTTTTTTTCATGTCCTCTATAACATCTTTAAATTTTTTAATTTTTATTTTCTAATCTTTAATTTTTTTGTGATATGTTTTTAATTTTTCTTAGTCTTCCAGCCGATACATTTTTCAAACGGTGAATTATTTTCCTCATTTTGTGCTTTCGCGGCGTTTCAGTTAGTTCGTCTATCTCTTCATCGGTTTCCACAGCATCCACATCCATATTTTCTTCTACTGAAAGCTCCACCTGCTCTTTAGAATAACGGTTGTACTGAAAAATGTAATTTTTTTTGTAACCAAAGCAGCTTTTTACAATCTAAAAACTAAGTTGAAAAAAGCATCCAGTACACAATGTAGTTTGAATTCAATGGGAAGGCATTTTTTGTTGACCCTTACCATCACCAACAATTTGATAATATTAATTACCGTATAAAATTATTACTTACAATAAGCATTGGAATTGCTTCATTGGACAAATAAACACGGCCGCATTCGCTTTTTAGACCTATTCTGTCTTGTTCACGGAAGTGCTTTGAACAAAAATTACAGTAAATTTTGTTGGTACCCAGTTAGTCTCTTTTCTCAGCAATCGGATTATTTCCACCCATTTATCTCGGCGTGCTTCATCTTTAGGCACCCTGCAACGGTATTATTATTATTATTAAAATCACTTATTCCATAAATTAAAAACTCCCACAAATATGGGAAACTAAAACTACGTTTTTAGTGGTAATACTGAACCTAATTTAAAAAATTCTAAATTTAATTTATTTTATTGCGTTTTTACGTTGTTATAAACACAGAAACTAAATAAACTTACGTGTGGAAAGTAATTCCGGTTAATTGATTGTGTTTTTGTGATGTTGAACCGCACGCATTTACCCATTTTGGCGATATTTTGTGTCGCGTGTCACTCGGTTCACTAGGTTCACTTCGTTTGGCGCCACACACGCAGTGTCTCCAGGTTGTTTAAGTGAAATTTCCCCAGATCAGGTTTAAATTTTCCCCAAAAAGATACCTTTTCCTAAAATTTTCCCCAAAATTATTTTGTATCTTATATTATGGACATAAATCTATTGTGAAAATTAATTTGTCCTTGTATTTTATAACTTACTAGCTGCGTCCCGCGGTTTCACCCGCGTTAATGAGTTTTCCTTTAAAACGCTTGATACACGGTTGCCAACCGCGTCTCCGACAGAGGTGACCTTGGTTGGCGACCGGCAAAGTTGTTCAATGTTTGGTCGAAATCCATCATCTACACGGCTGTACCAAGATCACCTCTGTCGGGATGCGGTTGGCGACTGTGTAGCAGCCTAGCAGGCGTTATAATTCCAATTTTCCCGTGGGAATATCGGAATAAAAAGTAGCCTATTTTACGCCCAGGGGCCTCGGCTATTTACTAGTGTTCAAACACGTAGTGTTGTTGTGGTCTCGTCAAAATCGATCCAACGTCAGTCGATGCGATAAGATTAGAGGGAACATCCTAAAACTTTTTGAATCATACCCAAGTGATAGATTACAATGTACGGAAATCTCTAGGATATGTCCTATAACCAAATTAGAAACCACATATACCTCTGAAGCATCGATCAGTCACAGAATTAGAAATGTGTACACATTTCTCCCCAAACTATCGCCAAAATAAAATACGTTCCCCAAATTTTTCCCCACAGTTTTCGTTTCCCAAAAACTTCCCCTAATTTATTATTTTTCCCCAATATGGGGAAAAAAACCCCCAATCTGGAGACACTGCCACACAGAGCACTGAACTGACGTTAGCTACTCTATTGGCTGTGGCCTTATTATTTGTTATATACGTGTCAATGTGTGCTAGGCGCGCGCTGCACGCGCGCCATCTACTGTGTAAGCGAGTCCAACTCTCGAGTCACAAATAATGTATATTGTATAAAGCAGTGCGTTGCTAGCTAGCCAGTGTTTCACTTGTGTACCCCTGTATGTGTCAATGTGTGCTAGGCGCGCGCTGCACGCGCGCCATCTACTGTGTAAGCGAGTCCAACTCTCGAGTCACAAATAATGAATAAAGCAGTGCGTTGCTAGCTATAGCTAGCCAGTGTTTCACTTGTGTACCCCGGTTCCCGCGCACTCGCGAACGTAACATTATTCAAGGCAATGGCACGTAAAATTTAATCGGAGAGGCAACCGGATGGCGATTGGTAATCTGGGTCTTGAAGTGATACCGAACCCCCCCGTACCATCCGAATGGACCCCAAATGGGCGGGGGCGGGGATATGGTGTTAGGAGAGCATTTTTTTTTTTTTTTGACATGACCTTCGAAATTTAAACTCTAATTCAAAGCAAGGAATTGTGTGTATCAATGCAATCCGGTTTTGTCAAAATTGACCCGCATTTTCAGTTAAAAATCATCAGTAAGGAGTTGCAAGAATTAAATAACGCGTAAGACATTATTTCAATTATAACGATGTTGGGGAGTGGCAATTTTTTTTTTACTATGTCAATAGGATATAAACTTCAAAGCAACCGCATTTCCATCCAGTTGCCTCGTCGAAAAAAAAATGTTATGACCTCCCAACCCCATATCTCCGCCCCCGCCCAGTTGGGGTCCATTCGGACGGTACGGGGTGATTCGGTGTCACTTCAAGACCCAGATTCCCAATCGCCATCCGGTTGCCTCTCCGATGAAATTTTACGTGCCATTACTTTAACTATGTCCAGTGACAACGCCTTGGCACGGTATCGGTAATTACTAATCTAGTGTAACATTTAGATCAATGTTCTATTGTCGTAAAAATCATGTGAAAAAAACTAACATAAGTAGGTACTTAATTAAATAATCATTTTTATTTGGTAAACTACCTACCCCAACTTTGCCCGGTGTCCTATAGAACTTCTAAATACCTATATAAAAATCAATGCCACTTTTCGTTGTAATTTTATAACTCGAGAACGGCTGGGCCGATTTGGCTGATTTTGGTCTTGAAATGTTTGTCGTAGACCAGGAGGGAAGGCTTATAGGGTAGGTAGGGTAGGTAGTCGCAGATAAGTACTTAGTGCTACCCGTGCGAAGCCGGGACGGGCAGCTAGTATTTTATTTACCTATAATGAAAAAGCTGTAAGTAATATCTTTTTCATTTTACTTGAATGGCAAATATGGCAATCGAAACTTAAAGCTCTATAAGAAAACTCACAATTTCGATTGTCATGCAAGGAAAATGAAAAAGATATTACAGCTTTTATAGGACGCCGGGCAAAGTTGGGGCAGTTTACCGATATAAATCTGGTAGGTAGGTACAAATTACAATCAACCTATTATTAAGTATTATTGGATGAATATAGGTACTTTAGCAATGGCAAATTATGGTGCAAGAAAACCAAGCACTCCTATCGAACCAGTTTATTTTTTTTATCTTCGTATAAATATGTTGCCAACTTCTGAAAATAGACGCTTGATGTATAGTATATATACACAGTGCTTGCAAGAGCACATAAAAACACTTTTCCTAAATACAACCAAGTGTCCACTGTGCGGACTTTGTTATATTTTTTGACCTCCAATCGAATGGACTCTTATCTTGTGGTAATAACTGTATACTTGTATAGTACATATCTGATTGTCACGCTTGTGCGGCGTTGTAGATGCTAATTTCTTACCGTATCGTGATTTTGAGGCCTGGAATTCTTCGATTTTGTTTCGTTTTGTAATTCATCTTTGTGTTTATTTTTTATATGGTTTGACATCGCTGATGTAGAAGCTTTACGTCCAACACCACTCCGTGAAATGATTGTATGACACAAAGTACATTTCACTTTAGATTTGTCGCCTTCTATTTCGTCATAAAATTTCCAAATCAATGATCTTTTGCGCCCACTCATCTCTCTAAATTGTTACAAACAAACTCACTATAAACGTTACCTACGTTTATTTTATCCTAAAAATAATTTTTGTAACCAAACTATTCCGTGCTGCGCGCGGGGAACGGCGGTATGCGAGGGGTGAACGAGGTACGTAGTTCACTCGCCGGTTGCACGTTGTACAACTGTTACGAGCAAGTTAAACCTGTTTTCCCGCCCAATACCTACTCAAGTAAACCGAGTTACTCGGCAGAGTACTCGGTTCGGTAGACATAATACCGAGCAATACCTACTCGGTTGCTCGATAAAACTTGTACTCGGCGCATCTCTAGTAGTTAGTTAGAATGCAACTGAGAAATAATTGATAATTTTAAGTAATAAGTAAGTAACTATTACCTACTGACATTTTCATAGTACCTAAGTACTCTGTTTACCGCCGTGGTTAGCCCACACAGTGCCCCCGTCCCTCACCCCGCACCGCGCGCCCCGCCGCTGTCCCCCACCCTAGTTATTGACCCGTCTGGAATCTGGTTGTCGATATCGCAGGCAGATTGTACGAATCGTCATTTTACAAACGGCACCGTCCGTTTACAAACGCTGGCGGTTTTGTAAAATGCCTAAAGCAAATTAGCAATTCGTTCAATTGTTATAATTTCGACATTGATAGTTATTGTAGGGTAAAAAACCACCATCATCCAACATAAAACATAGGTTGGACAAATCATACTTTATTCCAGCAATCAGGTAAGTAGGTACTTACCTATTATGCTACCGTAAAATTGTGAGAACCGTTAGTTTATAATTTATCGGTATTATTTCTGTTAGATTATAAAAAATCGAAAAATTGTGAACTGGGTGAAATTAGGTTAGGTAAGTTAGGTTCGAACGTGATGGACCGCGCGCGAGCCGAGCGAGCGGTGCCGCGGCAGCGGCCGGCGAGCGCTACTTCGAAGTTGCTTGCAGCTATAAGCTATTTATTTAGTATTAGCGCAAGGTTGGTTGCGTCGCACGTGTTAGATAGTTCATTTTGAGGTTATTGTAATATTAAAATATTGTTTGTTGGATAGTGATATCTGTCACATTTACGAAGCTTGAGACTGAGCTTGAGACCAATGTAGAAGTACCTCATTTGACTAGGTATTGTGTTTACCTAAAAATAACATTTCTATTAATTATTAAGTAATATTTAATGATACATTTATTATATCTCAGATTTTATATTGTTATTTTAATATAACAAACTATTTCAAACGATTGTCATGTTTCAAACGAAGTGGGGTGATCCCCCCCACCTTGTTTACAAGAACCGATGTTATAAAAGACCCGCTTTCGTTGCGAAGTCAGACCCCCCGACCCTTGCTCGATAACGATGCGCCAGCCCGCGTTGTTGCTGAGCCTGTAACTTTAAATTCCCCGACTAATAATAATAATCTAATTTGATCCAGCCTGTCCCTTTTGCTGTCCTCCCGTTAGCGGACGCCCTAAGCCGAGGTTCGAACCCCATAGGGGGTGCCCTTAGCAAGTGTCCGCCTAGTTTTAATTAGTTAGTAATAACAAGCCCCTGGCTGGAGGCTTTAAGTTAATAGCTTAAGGCAGCCACAGGATAGTCCGGTTAAGCAGCTACGACCTCCTCTGAGGTCAACTGCGAGATGCCATTCACAAAAAAAAAGCGAAGTCAGAGTTTCTATTTGGCTTTTTAGCTGTGCGGACCGAATGAAGTGATGGAATTATAGTCAGTTGCTCAGTAAATGTTCAGTTGGTTGGTTATTGTGTGGAATATACCGATCAGGTGTCACGCAAGTTAAGTAATTTGATATTATACTGTAATTATTGCTTATTATGATTATGTTGGTACTTGGTATATTATTGCCAATATCGCTATTTTTATAATGTTGCTTTTATTCTGAATCCAAGACAGAATAAACTGTTAACGATAAACGATAATTTATGGAAATATAAGAATTGCGTTGATAGAATACTGTAATACTGTTTCCATGGAGTTTCTTGTCCTTCTTCTCCATGAAGACCTAGATTTGGAACGGACAACTAGCTTTCTGATTAAATACTGACAAGTCTAATTAAATATATGTCTAGCCTCTGTGCGTTCTGCGCTGTAATTCATGAAATCCTTTCCCTACAAAACTTATTCATAAGAACTTCCTTAAGTAATTAATAATCAGTAGTCATTCTGACATTCAAATGTTGCTATTTGGGTAATATCTATACATACACTTATAGTGCCCACCGTATTTTCTAACACACGCAAATTTGATACAAGGGGGCCGAGTCTACTAATTTACAAACGTCACAATGGTCTCTCGATTTTGTATGGAAAATCTGTCAAAAACTAACAATCGAGAGACCACTAAGACGTTTGTAAATTAGTAGACTTGGCCCCCAGTTCACTTGGCATTACTGTTATAATTTATTAATATGGAATTAATCTAATGTGTTACGAAATTGACTATCTAATATTTATAATGACCATGTAATTTATTTTGATATTAGAAAACTGATTAAGAATAATTGTGTCATAATGCTCCAAATACCTATATTTGCACAACTCAGGTTATAATATAGTGTACCATAAGAACCTTTTGTAGCATCCTCTGAACCTTTATGCACATAAATGATTTGATTGATTGATTGATTCACAATTTGTCGGTATTATCTGTTAGATTATAAACTATAAAAAATGAATTGTAATTTTTTGTTGCAGTTCAAAAATTTTCGACAATTTTGTACTAATCATATTCCGCAGGAGACCTCCAAGCACTAGATTCCATGGAAACCTTACGTTTTTTACGGCCTAAATACTTCAATCTGCCGCGGCATTTTGTAAGCGGCGTTTGAATTGTCCATCAAATGTCGTGGCATTATTATAAAATGACTAGGCAATTTTCATGAAAAACCGCCAGCGTTTGTAAACGGACGGCGCCGTTTGTAAAAAGACGAATCATACAATCTGCCTGCGACATCGACACAGTAATAAAATAATGTGATATCGACGCGACGCCGACCGACGAAGGGAAACTTGCACGCAGACGTACCTACCTACGTCAGTCTTTTACCTAAGTACTATCATCTATTCTGTGGTACTATGCCAAACAAGAAAACCATTGATATAAATTATTTTGTTAGTGGAGTGTTTGCAGTAGTTTTATCAGGAGTATTGTGCGTTTGTAGAGTAATTTGGTTGAGTCTATCTTTTTGACGATATAGGTACTTACCTACTCTTTTTCAAGTTATTATTTTCTCGGGATTTTTTTTTGTTTGTTACCTTTTCCAATACTGCTCTATATCTTTTTTCAAATCCTGTTTTCGGTGGTGGTTTCTGTACTTTTTCTTTCATCTTTATTTTATTTCTATTTTCTTCGTTAGCTTCACGCCATTGCTTTCTTCTTTTATTTTGATCCGTTGCCGGTAACTGATCACTGCGTTTTCTTTTGTTTTTCATATATTCGACATGTTTTCTATTTTTTTCTTCGTATTTTTCAGGTTCCTGACTGTTAAGTTTTTCTCTGCGCCTTCGTTGACGTTCGGCTGCGCTCATCGCCATTGTTCTAAAAATATGACAATCAGTACTTACTTATTAAAAATTAGAGTGCTAAAACATCGGGCTATGCTCAACGCAAAAGTCTTTATACACAACGACACGTTGGCATATCGACGCTTCAACAGAGTTCAACATATTGACACATGCACATCGACACATCGAAACCCATCAGATATTATTGATTAATTGCAAATACTAAATAATGCATTTGCAATTACATGTAATACATAATTACAAATATGTAGCCTGTACTTTTATTTCAAATGATAGGTAGTACAATAATACCTAAATGATTTCAATTATGTAGTATTTAAAACAAAAAAGTATGTATATTACTATGATAAATTATGAAAAAATATGAATCATTCGGTGAAGGAAAATAAATACAATAAAAACACATTAATTTAGAAAAGAATGGGGGATATTTTTTGTGAAAAACCTATAGGTTTTTAGGTAGGACCTCACTTAAGCTGCTGTTTTGTGCAAAACAGCAGCTTAAGTGAGGTTATAACCTCACTTAAGCTGCTATATCAACATAACTTGCAATTATAGATAAATCGAACACATAACAAAACTTGTGTTTATTAGGTCTATGCTATATTATATACCTACATACATTACATACATAAGTAAATAAAAGGTTAATTATTAAAAAAAAATTGAAGTACCTAAGTACTTACATATCTTCATAATTCGCTGGAACAGAAACTAGATTATGTAATTGGGAAGGCGTCTCCAATAACTTTGCCTGTTCCGTAGGACATTCGATTTCGAGAAGTTTGTCTTCCTTTTTTTTCCTATGAAAGTTAAGAAACTTATTAGTTATTATTCGGATAAAACATCTTGAACAAGTTTTACGGTACTTATTTATAACTAAGTATTTGAATATAAAAAAATATAAGCAAAACACAGCTGTTATGACAGAAGTTACACAAAATATTTATTTAAAATAATCAAATCGCTTCCACAGCTTCCTAGTTCTCACAACCTCCGATGCACTGTAAAGCCCTTTGAAATTGAAATTGAAAAATCCAATGAATGAAATGAATGGACTGCCAATCTTTTTCAATTGGTTTCAATTTAAAATTGATCGTGCATTACGTAATTAGGGTGCAGGTCTTGAAGCCACGCGCATTAGCTATGCTGTAATAAGGGCGGCTCCGCGACTGTGATCAAATCAAATTTAATTTTTGCATAGAGATTTAGAAGTATTTATATCCTTTATGGTCAGTCGTTTCGTCAAAATAAAGTATAAAATTTAAAAAAACTTAGGTTGGTAGCAAAATACTTACTGCTTTGCTTCTCTCATAATTCTTGCAGTGTTTTTCAAACGTTCGACTTTGTTTCTCTTCAGAACATGAATTCTCTTATTGTCTTTGTTTCCCATTGTATGGCAATTTGGCAATACGTTATAAGAATCTTATAATAACTCCTTAATTTTCTTATAGAACGCGCGCGCGAGCGAAACAGACCCTCTCACGAAGGCCCACAGCGCGGTACTACTAAATATAAACTTAGAAAGAAAACGGTTAGGCCGCGCCGCGTGCAGTCTTTCACCGTGTTCGAGTACGAAACTAAATGCTCGATTCTTATTTCGTTTATAAAATTATAACTAAAGTAATAATTGATGTAGAGAAAAAATATCTTGTGACTGGATAATAAACTATATTTTCTGACTGTGAATACTTATTTTAGATTTAGGGGTATGAGGAACAGGGTGTAAAGTTCACTCATCCACCATAGAAAAGGTAGGATCCTCCAACCAGACGGATTGTTATGTCTGGCGGGCAACTGCCCATAATTATGTTGATTTCGGATAGTCTTATCTATGTTTTTCGCTCGGTAAACTCTAACTGCGCGATGCAGGAATTGTGTGACGTCATGTCTTTACTGCGTAGGTAGTTCGTATGTCGCGGTGTAACCGCTACATAGAAATAAAAGTCGAGCAATCTTGTTTTTTTTTTAATATGAACATTTTAATAAATCTTTAAAAAAGACATGATTTTCGAATAAAAAATGAATCGAGCGAAAATGTTACAATTACGTAACTGTCTTGTTGTACATGGAAAGAAAAAGATTCAATAAATCCTTTAGGCCTACTAAAGCTCCATTTTGATTGAATTCGGTGACTGTTTCAGAATATTGGCAAATTACAAAACAATTTTGCCATCATTTCACTTTACCTTAATTTTATAAGCAAAATTAGTAAAATTTAAAAAAATGCAACACTAACTCCTTACATAATTATATTTAAATATAGTTTGGAAAATCCAAAAGTGCACGCCTCATACTTATCACTCATTCATAAACGAAAAAGAAATTCAAAACATAGTTTAAAAATTAACAATTTATCACTTTTCATGAAGTCGTAATGTCAACGACTGACAAAGATATTTACTTGGCGGTTGCTAGGCAACTTACGCACGTCAAGTCAATGGTTGGAAATATTTAGTTAAAGATATTATATTTTAGTTAGTATTGCACGACTCATAATGCGAATTTTATTAATTATAATTAAACTACTTTGAATAAAAGAGCCATTTTCAATAGGGTTCCTTCTACGGCTGAAACGAAAGTATAAAAAAAATGACTCAATTAATTGATTTTATCGCAACAATGAGAATTAAACCACTTGAGAGCTGATAGACCGATTTCGTCTAGGCAATTAGGCATACGACTCACCACTGCGGGCCGGGGGACGAAGAAAATACAGCGGTTGTGATTGGCCGGTGCAACAATGACAGGACGTATGTTTTAAAAATAGTGACCCGCAAGTCAGTTTTGCACAATAATATCGATATCGATAGAATCGACGTCTATTAATTCTATATTTTTTTAAACTTTAATTGATAGGGTGTAAGGCTGCCTGTCCACTGGAGCGGAGAGGAGAGGAGAGGAGCGGAGGTGTGCCATTATTAACCAATCAAATCTAAACTCAGGGGCGGAGTCAATATTCTAATGGTTAATATTGGCACATCTCCGCTCCTCTTTTCTCCTCTCCGCTCCAGTGGACAGGTAGCCTTAAGAGGGTTTATTCTGAAAGTTGGCAACGTCGCAAATAGATGTCAAATATTTCGGTGTTTTGATTAATTTGATAATATTTCTGTATGGAAATAAAAAATGTGGCTAACTAGCGAACTAGAATATTGATTATGAAATGCAACAATTAATATCGTAACACCGAATTATTATTAAAAAAAGTATTTGGAAATTTTCCAAATGCCTTTTTTACACCTATCAAATTCAAAGTTGCAGTTCAATTGCAATTCATCATTAATATTCTAGTAAGTTAGTTAGCCACATTTCTTATTTCCATACAGTATTATTTCCAAATTAATCAAAACAGGTAACTATTTGACAGCTATTTACGACGTTGCCAACTTTTAGGATGCGCCCCCTAACTGGGTGCAAATAAAACACTGACGTTACACTTCAAATTTAACTTTATTCAATTAAATCAATGCTAAAATTGAATGAAGCTTATTTAATGGTCTGAAAAAGTATGTCTTATAAAAATAATAGCAATATTAATCCCTGTCGGATAGAACAATGAATTCTCATAATGTGAAATTCAAATTCAATTAATTTATTGTGCAATTAGGAATCACTTTTACAGGTCATTATTTGACAAGCTAGCTGGAGTCGAGATTTCCTAACTGATAGTCATAAGGAATGTAAAACTCATTAAAGTACCTACAGAAATTAATTGGTTTGTTATCTCTGCATCACCTTAAAACGGGTGATAGACATGCGTACTTAAAGACCGCGGTTTTTAAGCTCGACAACTTGCGCGGCTCGCCGTCGGTGACAAACGTGAAGACTTCTCACACTCTATCGCGATGTTTTCGACTTGTCTGAACCAAACTAAACAAAAATTACACAAATATCAAAACAAAATGCTGACTCGCGACTCGCGGCAATGACAGACGTACGAAACTACGAATTAAGGCGGGCTACGAGCAAAATTTCAAACTGTTGGATCGCCGGCGAGCTTAGTCGGCGGTTTTAAAGTGCGCGTACTTTGGGTGACACACGAGCGAGTAAGGTCGCCGAGCCATAAGACCACAGACCTGCTCGCCTGTCTGTCACCCCTTTAAGATAAACTAGCATAAAATGCCTAAGGCATTCAATTTCTCCTTTCTGAGTTTTTAATAGTGCATAAAATATTAAATAAATTGGCTTATTAAATAAATTTGTTTGACCTAGCCGCAAAATTCAATTTTTCATTATAGTTTTACAAATTTCATCTCTACTTGACATAGTATGTCGCTTGCGTGACAATAACGGTTAAGTAAAAACATCGCCCGCCGTTATTGTAGTGAATAGCGTTATTGACAAAATAAGGTGACGAATAGAGCTGAAATTTGCAAAAATCCAATGAATATTTTAATTTCGCGGTTAGGTTGGACGATTCCCCTTAAGAGGGTTTACATCGTATGGCATTTCATACAAACTTTCAAGCCCTTGTTTTTCGAAATGACTGAACCGATTTTAATGAAACTTCATACGCATATGCAAGATACAAAGGTCTAAAAACTTATTTAAGAACATTTTTTAAATGTCTTATTTAAAAACAGATACCTGGATATCTCTGTTTCTATGGAAAATTTAAAATCGGTCTAATTTGGCTGTAACACTATTTTTCGAAAATGTTCTTAACTAAGTTTTTAGACCTTTGTATCCTGCATAAGCGTATGAAGTTTCATTAAAATTGATTCAGTCATTTCGAAAAACAAGGGCTTGAAAATTTGAATGAAATGCCGTACGTCGTAAACCCTTTAAACATTAAACTGAAATAATGATCTATATAATAAAACATACCAAAACAGGCAAAAACAGGGTCGGTGTTGCTGTACTAAATAAGCGGCGTCGGTTCTTTAAAGTTTCAAAGCAATCTGCAGTGAAATGCCTTGAACAAACAACGCTAATTTTTTTTGGAAACCAATTTTCCCTGTGGACTGCATTAATCCACTTTTCTTTCAGTTCCGGAATATTTGGAAATCTAAGATGTAAACATTAAGTAATGTTACTTTTTTACCAGTAGGAAACATCGTAACTTTTATCGACAATATTATATAAAGACTTTGTTTTGAAGTTGTCACAACACTACAGCATTAGTAAAGATAAAAAGGGACAGATATATTGAAATACCCTAGTGAGAGAAAGGGACTTTTCAAAAAGACATCAACGCAGTGTACATTTTTGTGCCTTTTTACGTAAAGAACCAGTTCAGCTTGAGCCCTGCAATTATTCATAATAATATTTTAAAATAAATATATTTTACTTACCGATGAAAAGTTATGCCATCTTTTTTATAGCTGGATGTTCTAGACGATTTCCCACACCATTTAATAGAACAGGAACTCATAATTGTTTATAATTATGCAGACTTTTTTTTAATGTGTCAAAATAATGTGTCAAAATAACCGCGTGTGCAGAGATCCAATAACTGGTCAAAACTAAAATGGCCAGTCATATTGTCATCTAATATCAGTGCATTTTCATTTATGTGTCGTGAGCCTGAGTCGCCCGTATGAGCAGTCAAGAGGATATATAGTCATTGTATCGCAAGCTACAATGTTTTCAGGGTTCATAAATTGACGGACAGGATTTTTTTTTCAAGTATTTTTATGCTTTTTCCATTTCTGCTGCATTAAATCAATTGTTAAAAAGTACAGTATTAATCTCCATTTAATCATCTATACAATGGTATATAAATTAAGTAGGTTCTGTGTCCTAGCAGGAGTGTAACAATAAAAACAGTTACAGAAATGGGGCAAAAATAATTTTTCGTTCGTAGAGCACACTCTAATGCTTCGCATTACGAGTCGTGCAATAGGTCGGACATGAATTTACAAGCAATGTTGTTTTTTTTTTTAATAGACTATGTCATTGATGAGATGTGTATGTTGCTCGCGCTCATTGGTCTTACGGCCCGCCCGGCGCGGCGCCCTAGTGATGTCTGTAATAGTATCGAGTGGATATCGAGTAATAGGGAAAATTTATTATTTTATTACATATAAACTAAAAAAAAATATATTTAAAAAACAAACAACAAAACTGAGACGGGCGGGGGGACTAACAAAAGTACCTTATTTCCGGTTATTGGTTTGTCCTCGCCTGCGATAGGTACTAAAATTCTATAGATTATAATGTTTGTTTTTCTCTTTTCAGTTTTATGTGTTTTTGCAGTTGGGTTTTTTGTTTTTTAAATAATTTTCTTTACCTCCTGGGGCAGTCGGGTAAAAATACTTTGCAAATAGTACATAGGTACAATATTTAGTATAAAAGCTTAAAAAATAGCCAAGTTATAAACGTTTATAATAGCTGCCAGACAAAGACGGCCTGAAATGACGCGCCCTCTACCGCATCTGAAATGACGCGCCCTCTACCGCATTGGCATTACCCTTATAAATCTGCATTTCCGTGTGCGCGTCATTTCAGAGTAGACACACTATACCGCGCAACAAGGACGGGAATAATCATTGCCATCGATATTACAGATTTTTTCGATTGTCTCATTTTACTATAAAGGTATGTCTTCTTTGAAATTACATTTCTTATGTTAGTCATCATTCCTATTATGTGATACCCTCAATTTTTTATTTTGTGTGTTATTTTATTGCGTCATGTCTCATGCCGTACCGCAATAAACATGTTTTCTTTTATTCGTCTGGTCCGAAATCATTTTTATCTATCTGTCTCGCTCGCACGTATTGAGCTTAGGCCTCGATCATACGTACCACAGCCACACCCTAACGACAACTTTGTATAAAAATTTGTATAAAAATTAATAGTTAACATTTTTACCGACTTCAAAAAAGAGGAGGTTCTCAATTCGTCTGTATGTTGTGTGGTTTTTTTTTTGTATGTGCGTTACGCAAATACTCCGCCAATTATGAATTTATTTATTTATTTATTTTATTATTTATGTACACACAGTAAAATACACTCAGATACGACAATCATAATCTTGAGTACAAAGGTATTGCTTATTTCTTGAAATTTCTTTGATGATTATTTTTTTTGTTTGGTTAGTCATTCTTCAGAGGCAATCAGAGGTGGTCCCATATAAATATTAACTTTGCTTAGGTACCTAGGTAGTTTTTGAGTTAGCGTCGATAATACGTATTTTTTCTCACTTAGCAATGTGTGGATGGATCATGATTATGATAATAAGTTCCTGTCACTGTTATAAATACTGTTAAATACTTAGTTAAATAGCAGGTATTAGTATTCAAATTGGTGCTTTTAAATTGTATTGTTATTGTCACCTAGGTATACCATCGCAGACAGTGACCGACACCGATATCCTCACGATACCTACCGTTGAAGACACAGTGCGGTGAGAGAAGCGGCATTCTTCCACTTGAACACACTTTTTCGCACGGCCGACTTCGAGACGTCGACGATTTATATTAGTACTGTGGTTGTTTGGTGCGTCCGTGTCGCGATGGTCATCGATATTCACCATAGTCTGTAGCATAGATTCAGCTGAGTTACTGGGTTGAACAACATCAATATCATAAACTTTTCGTTTCTTTGATCTGTAAACAAAAAACTTATTAGAGTTGCTACTTACTATTTTATTCGTTCCTTTTATTTATAAGTACTAAGGCTAAGGCCTGCCCCCAAATTACGCAATGCACGATCAATTTTAAATTGAAACCAATTGAAAAAGATTGCCAGTCCATTGCTTCATAAGTTCGACAAAAAAAATTGAGCAGAGAGCAGATTATTTTTGTCGAACTTATGAAGCAATGGACTGGCAATCTTTTTCAATTGGTTTCAATTTACAATTGAAAATGCATTACGTAATTAGGGTGCCGGTCGGCTGCCCCATTTCAAAAGAACGTAAATAGAGTCGCCCTTTGAAAAGTATTTATGTTAGGTAAAAAAAATGCTATTGGTTGTATAAAATACTAAATAATGAACACATAGTAGGTACTATCAATATTTTAATATACAATGTGTACATACATTATATATTTTAAACCCCTAAGCTTACTAACTTTGATAATTGACACGTTCATAACCTAGTAAGGGCAGTATATTTTGTCTGAACCACAGTCTATATTGTTGTTTTTGTTATTACCGGCACTCACAATCTTTTTCAACCGGTAAAATTGCATTTTGGAGGTTCATTTTATGAAGTACAAACCAAAATACAATGACGCAATGTACCTAAGTTACTTTGTTCGCGCGTCGACGCAGATTGAAGCGAGAGCGCATAGTATTTTGACTTGCTGCGGACCCCCGCACTATCCCATCATGTTTGGCTTTGATTCCAAAAACCTATTATGATGCATCGACCATTTAAAAACCTAGCAAGTCTCAGAGACTTACTAGGTTTTGAAATGGATAAAGTTACTTACTAGGTTTTAAAGTGGTCACTGTCGGGGTGGGTGTCGTGTCTGGCGGGCAACTGCCCAACAATTGATGGCAGGGAAGTACAAGGTGTCAGGGACATCGACGCGAAAACTGTTACCATGGATTCAGTACATGATTCTGAACCCCCCTGCGTTGAAATTTTTCGTCGGTTATTAAAAAAAAATCTGCTGTTTCATCATTGCGAGCTATTGTAAAAGAGACAAAATATTCAGTAATAGACAGAAAAACTTACTTATGAGCATGTGAAAAGTAATAGTTAAATCAATAATAGTAGATTGTTTGCCAAGGGAGCAAACAACTATTTTTAAGGCGAGAGTTTCTTTGAATCCAAAGCGGAGCGAAGGATTCTAAAGTAGAATCCTGAGCACAGCGAGGGATTCAAAGTACATCACTCGAGCTTAAAATAGTGTTGCTCCCGGGGTGAACACTCTACTTTTTATCACCCTCTATGAGAAAACAAATGTGTGCGGTCCGACCCCCATCAGAAACGAATTTCCTACTCACTCCAAATCACGAATGATTTTAAACACAAAATAAAAAAAATATGAAAAAAAATCACAGCCGCCATGTTGGATTCACATTTTGACCTCACTATCGGCTTTACCACCCTCAAAAACTATGAAAACGATACCCATGTTGAAAATTTCGCATCCACCATCTTGGATTTAAATTTTGACCTCATTATAGGCTTTACCACTCTCGAAAACTATGAAAACGATACCCATGACGAAAATTTGAAAATGTTCGCATCCGCCATCTTGGATTTACATTTTGACCTCACTATAGGCTTTACCACCGCGACCGTCGAAAACTATGAAAACGCTACCCATTATAAAACAATTTAAAATTTTCGCATCTGCCATCTTGGATTTACATTTTGACCTCACTATCGGCTTTATCACCATCGAAAACTATGAAAACACTACCCAAAATAAAAAATTTGAAAAACTTTTACTAACAATATCCAAATTCCAAATTCAAATCACTTTTAGTCCCTAGGGATTAAACAGCTATTTTGGTCCCTGTATACGACGATTAAACTACGTCTTTTTGAATAGATGTGATAAAAACACAATCTGCTCAATTTTTTTTGTCGAACTTATGTCGAACCCATGACGAAAAATTAAAAAAAATTGGCATCCGCCATCTTGGATTTACATTTTGACCACACTATAGGCTTTACCACCGTCGAAAACTATGAAAACGCTACCCATTATAAAAAAAAATATAATTTTCGCATCCGCCATCTTGGATTTACATTTTGACCTCACTATCGGCTTTATCACCCTCGAAAACTATGAAAACACTAACCATAATAAAAAATTTGAAAAGGATGATCGGCAAAAATGTATGGAAGCTGGTCCAAGCACCAATAACAACCACACATACATCATTAGATAGGCATTTTAATATAGAGCAACAACTACTATGGCGGCTCATTTCAAATCGCTGTGTGAAAAAAGTTATGGCAATGTTTCGCAGGCCTGACCTGAACCGTAGATAACGGAACACTTGAATATTAATCGCTTCTGGTGGTCTAGTTAGAATATTTTCAAATGAATGCCTGGCGATGATAATACAATAATATGGCACCATCGAACTGATCTGATGATGGACCTGGACGCTAGCTAATGGAACTCTTGAACAGCTACTAGTAAACCCATCGAGTGTGGGCTCATTAGATTTGTCTAAACGAGTCCTGTTCATTTTACCAGATGACGAGGACCTGATGACTGACCTGGACGCAAGATAATGAAAGTCTTGAACAGCTACTAGTAAACACATCGAGTGTGGGCTCTTTAGATTTGTCGCAACAAGTCCTATTCATTTTACCGTTTAAATGAACAGAACTCTGTTAATTTTACCTGATGACGATCATGACCTAATGAGGCACCAAGTGTCGATTATCCCTATATGCACTATGCAGGTGCACTGCACCCATGGACAATACCCGGTTGGTGCAGGAATATTGCATCAACAACAACATTCATTTTCTCTCTTTTTCAATTAGAGCCCAATCCTTTAGGTAGGAGCCACCGATATCGTTATTCGGAACTCAATCTGTAGCTACTTTTGCCCAATAATTGTGATGCGACAGCAGAAGCAGCAGATGTAGGCAGCCCAGTTTCTTTTTAATTTGACGGCTGTGTTGCCTACGCCGATTTGTGTTTTGTGACGAAGTATTGGTACTGTTTCTTGTACGGTCAGTAAGTTTGACTCAAAGAATACCTACTTCTTCCTATTGCTCGCTGGCTGACCCCAACTGCGGATTTTTGATGCTTCATTAATGACCACGTTTGTGCTCCATATGCTCCACGTGAGGGTGGGAAGGATGCACATGTCCATGAGTTTCCTTTTGATTGAAAGTGAAAGTGGTCCTTTCATTACATGTTTCATTGACTAATAAATCTTCTAGGCGTTCTCAGTGCGTCGAGCGACATCTGTATCTTGTGTCGTCTGACAGGACTATTTGGCCGAGGTATACCTATATTACTCAGTACTTATGGACAAATTCAACCTCCACCACCCTCCTTATCTATTTTGCGTTTGGTGCAGCACCAAAAAACAAAAATAGTAAACAGTTTTATAATTACATACCGTCATCCATATTAATCGCAAAAAAGTATTCATGCGCAAGGTAAAACTCAGAACTTCGTTATGCACCTTCCAGGCCAACCATAAAGTGCTTTACGTACTGTACTCGTTATGACACATCTAATGAGCCGATACTAGATGGGTTTACTTGTAGCCATTCAAAGTAAAATGAACAGCAGCAGCAATCATTAACTGTGTCTCAACGAGTACTGTTCATTTGTGAACACTAGTAAACCCAATTCAAGGGTTCCGTTATCTAGCGGGTCGGTCATCAGGTCGTCGTCATCTGGTAAAATAAACAGGACTCGTTGAAACAAATCTAATAAGCCCACACTCGATGGGTTTACTAGTAGCTGTTCAAGAGTTTCATTATCTAGCGTCCAGGTCAGTCATCAGGTCCTCGTCATCTGGTAAAATGAACAGGACTCGTTGAGACAATTCTAATGAGCCCACACTCGATGGGTTTACTGGCAGCTGTTCAAGAGTTCCATTAACTAGCGTCCAGGTCCATCATCAGATCTGCTCGATGGTACTATATTATTTTATTATCATCGCCAGGAATACATTTGAAAATATTCAAACTAGACCACCAGAAGCGATTAATATTCAAGTGTACCGTTATCTACCGTCCAGGTCAGGCCTGCGAAACATCGCCACAACTTTTTTCACACAGCGATTTGAAATGAGCCGCCATAGTAGTTGTTGCTCTATATTAAAATGCCTATCTAATGACATATGTGTGGTTGTTATTGGTCGTGGGGACCATTTTGTCCGGTCCTCCTTTGAAAAACTTTTACTAACAATATCCAAATTCCAAATTCAAATCACTTTTAGTCCCTAGGGATTAAACAGCTATTTTGGTCCCTGTATACGAGGAAACTACGTCTTTTTGAATAGATGTGATAAACACAATCTGCTTAATTTTTTTTGTCGAACTTATGAAGCAATGGATTAGCAATTTCTTTCAATTTAAAATTGATCGTGCATTACGTAATTAGGGGGCCGTTTTTACCTACACTAGGTACATGTCTGACGCTCACGTAGTAGAACCACCTACCTATTGCGCCTGAGCGAGAAGCAAATAATGTCGCGTCGCGTCATCGCCATTCTAATCTATTAAAAAAATCGAGTTGTAGGGTAGGTACTTACTGTTCGCCTGTGCACTTTTTTGTAAATACGCCTTTGTATCTTGGTATCGATGAACTGCAAAGATAAAAAGTTTATTTGCAAAAATGATCTTTGGTGTAGTTGTGCTACTGTTCTTTCTGTAAACTGTAATATTAAAAAAGAGTAGGTAGTTATAAGATACGTAGAAAAATTATATTCAAACTTACCTTATTTTTTTTTTTAGCTTGCGCAGTTCTATCCTGGATATTTTTTTCTTCCTTCTGTTCTTATTTCCCATAATTTAATCTTAAATACCTCTTTTATTACAACTTAAACTAATATCTACAGTTAAATTATTAATAGTAATACTAGAACCTAAAGCTATATAATATACAAACACACGGAAAATAACAATAATTTATCGTATATTTTGCGGGGAACGCAGCGAGCTAGCAACAGCGACACAGGTCCTACCTCAAAAATGCCTGGCCGGCTACTGCTGAAGTCTGAAACCAGTGTGACCAGATTAAATTTTACAAAAATACCGAAGCTCCTTAAAAAAATACTGAAATATACCAACTTGCACAGGGAAAATATACCAATAAAAATACTGATTTTCAAAACATATTTTTATTTAATCATCATCATCATCGCAATAAATATTAGAATTAAACGCAGCTCCGCTTTCTTGACTTCGTCTATCAGTGGTGCCTTTTTGAAAAATGTGTCAACCTGGAAACAAGTAAAAACATAAATTATACATTATGATCATACACTAAATAAAGTAGCTCCGAACTTCTCGACTTTAGGTACAGTAATTCTAATTTTACTAAAAACAAGTTAAGCTTACCTTTGACTGTCCTTTATATTTGTTCAAGTTCAATTTATGCTTTTCAGTATTTGCATGTTTTTTTTATAGATGCTAATCTACTTTGGAGTTTCGCACTGCACGCTTTACAAAACGCAGCGTACTCGTCATCTTTATAACGTGAAAGCCACGAAGAAAACTCCGGAATTTGTTGCCATTTAGCCAAATAACTTTGCTGAAAACTAGACATGTTTTCTGGATTCTGAATTGCGTATCAGATAACAGCGTAATAGCATGAAGTAAAATGACAACAAAAAATCGCGCGCTCTATTATATTACGGCGAACACGTACAATATCCCTAAGTTTCTATTTGAAAGTTTGAAACCAAACCTTCAAAGATTAAGCCAAGTGCAGAACAGAAAATCATTTTGTGACTAGATGATTCGATACTATTATTTTGTAATTCTAGGGGGCCCACCTGTCATGTCCTGTCTGTAACTTACTGATCTTTGCTCCAAAATGAATAGAGTAAATCCGGAAATTCCCCTGGACATCAATGTACGCATTTTTTTTTTAATAACTTTATGACATGGCTATGGTATTGCCATAACTTTTTCCAAAATATACCCAAAAATACTGGCTTCCGCCAATATACCTTTAAAAATACTGACTCTTGGAAAACTTACTAAAATATACTCAAAAAGTATTAAAATACTGAATCTGGTCACACTGTCTGAAACGAAACGAACGAAGCGCGCGCGCGCGCGGCAGCGCGCCAGTGTGACCATCTCATAAATGGCGAATCTGCCACAGACTGGGCAAAAAATCTGCCACACTTGGCGCTAAAAATGCCAAAAATATGCCTTCATGAAAACGGAAAAAAATACACAGAAATTCAATGTCTTTAAATCAACAAAAATATTTAACAATTTTCTGCATTATTATACCTTTAATACTTACTCTACGTATCAATATTTGCCTCCATATTTTCGTCTTCATTTTCCGTGTATGTACAGACGCCAGCACATCAAGTTACTACTATCGTCAAATTTCTCTAATAGATTTTCAACTTTGTCGCAAAAAAATAAGGTTCAAAGTTTATTGGGAAAGGGGTTTGAAGATTTTTGTATGGAGGGTGGCCCTAATGTGAGGCCGCCATTTTGTTTTTTTTTTCAGAATCGTGGTGATAATCGAAAGTTATATATTTAGATAGAGGACACTTATACAAACAAAAAATGTCATATAACATAATATCCTAAAGCGTCACGTTTCGGAATTATTCACCGAAATATAAGTCGAAAACTGAACCCTGAAACAAGGATTTTTTTTGTTTTTTTCCCTTCAGGTAAGTATATTGAACTATGAAAACTTAATTGCGTCATGTATAGGTAATATTTTAGTTAAGAGAGAAAGAGACAAAAATTAGTGTATACCCCCCGCCAAATGAGGACGTGTGTTATATGGTATATGTATTATATGGTGCATGGCATGGGCGCGACACCAAGAAAATCTTATTCAGCCTCCCGCTGCCTTCTTGGATGATATTATTTATACCGAATATGATTAAAAAACCTTGTTTTTGCTTTATGGTTGTCAATTAATTTATGTAAGTATAAATAACTTAATCAACATGAAGTAATTACAACATAAATAAATAAATTCGTTATAAAAATTCTTACTTTTATCTTTGAATATCTCAGAAACGTGACGCTTTATGATGTTATGTTACATGAAGTTTTATGTTTGTATAAGTGTCCCCTATCCAAATATATGACATTTAATGTGCACCTCGATTTTGAAAAAAAATCAAAATGGTGACTGATTTTAGGGCCAAAATCTTCAAACCCATTTGACAAGGTAAATGTGCGCCAGATTTTGAAGACATCTTTTTGATCATTTTTTGAGTTGGTTTATTAAAGGAGACAGAGTCTCCGTGTTCCTTTCACCCCCTATTTTGTTGTAAAGCTGAAACATATTGGTTTAGGAACCTATTGCTTATTTTTGGTTTGTTTTGGGAAATCCCCGTATATCTGGCCATGACACAGAAGTTGCCAGTTCGATAAAATTATTTGTAATTTAATAAATACAACCTTATTTTTTGTTTACACTAAACCTCTTAAGGGGTCATGGTACTCAATATTATGAACAACTTTCAATATGTCCCATATTGAAAGTTATTTTGACGAGTTACGCGAACATAAAATGTATGGAACAACAGCAGATTTTTTTTTCGCGATTTTAGCGATGGCCCTATAGTAAAAGTTGTGCATAATGATGAGTACAATCAAGAGGTTTAGTATAAATAAAAACTAACGTTTTATATAAAACCTACTACTTATTCGGTGTTACGATATTAATTGTTGCATCTCATAATCAATATTCTAGTTCGCTAGTTAGCCACATTTTTTATTTCCATACAGAAATATTATCAAATTAATGAAAACAGCGAAATATTTGTTTGACATCTATTTGCGACGTTGCCAACTTTCAGAATAAGCCCTCTTAATTCTTATTCAATAAATAGTTTGATCATCAAGGGCATTTATTTGAAAACCTCTTGTAGTGATTTCTGCTCAATTACCTTGTTTCTCGTCAGAGCTGCAAACACCAAATCCGTGTTCTCATGAGTTTTACAGAAACAAGTTTCTCTTGAATTTACATTCGGGATTACAACCCAAAAGGGTCTGAGCTTGCAAAAAGCCGAGTAACTAATTGTGATACGAGGAATAAAGGCAGGTACTTTTTGTGCAAATTAGGTAAGCAAAGAGTCCATCAATTGCCGTTTTTGCTTAAATTTTCGTTTTATATCGCGTGATGCAATCTTTTTTTCCTGGACAGTGGCTGTTTTCACCATCTTCAAAGAATAGCTTTACACTTTCCTCTATTTCTTTTCTAAATCCTTCTTTAATACTTTGTGTGTGATAACTGTTCTATTTTCCGTCTTGCTTGTGCTGGGTTGAGGTTCAAATGTTTTCATTTTCATTCTATACACAGTCGACTCTCGTTAATTCGAAACTCGAGGGACTCTTAAAATATTGCGAATTATCGAGTGTTTGAAATATCAAATGGTTCGGTGAGAGAAAATAAATAAAATTTCGAATTATTAAGTGTTGATCAATTATTATTTATGAGTTTTAAGACTGCTATTCTATGAGTGTACCTATGTCATTAGTTCGATCAACAGGTGTGCGACATGTCATAACCTCGACAAGTCGTTTGTTCGACAGGTCGCTTGTGCGACAGGTCGTTACTTCGACAAGCAATGTACGTTGAACATATACATAACAATGACAAAAGTTTAGAGGTACATTCGTGTACATGTGTACAATGTGAATTAATTAATCTTTCGAAAGAACTTACTTTGTGTAACGATAACTGCGATCGCAGTCCATTGCTTCCTAAGTTCGACAAAAAAAATTGAGCAGATTTTTTTGTCGAACTTATGAAGCAATGTACTGGCAATCTTTTTCAATTGGTTGCAATTTAAAATTGATCGTGCATTACGTAATTAGGGTGCTGTTCTATTTTCCGTCTTGTTTGTGCTGGGTTGAGGTTCAAATGTTTTCTTTTTCATTCTATATATTTGTTTTTTATACTTTGCATTAACCGCTTTTAATTCTGTTATTCTTTTGTGCAGTAGTTGAAACTCTTTGTTTACTTTGTACTTAAAACGGTGCAAAACCATCGATCACTAATAAAGATGTTCTTTGTTTATCATTGATCATCACACTGTAAATGTCTACAGAAAAACCAAATCGTTATGAACTCACTAGGTAGCTACGCATTGTCATATAATCAAGTTTTCGATATCATTATTTGGGTAAACTATATAAACATCTGTTAGACGATTAGATAAAAAAAGATAGTTTCCGGGGGTGAATTTTGTAATTAGGTACCTTGATAAGTAAACTAAAAAAACAATGTCAATTTTAAAGTGATATTGATCTTTTCGTATTTATTTCAATATGATGCAGCATTTATTGTCAGAATTTGAGTTATTTAACCCATTGTTAACACTTTTCACTTATTAAATGATTTTTTTACGATGTTTGGACATTTAATTCCATAGTTAGAGTACTTTTAGTATGCACGCTTCATAAAATGCGATCAAAATACAAAAATGGCTGCCATTCAGGGGGGGTTGGGTTCCGTCCGACCCCCCTGTAGAATAATTTTATTTAGAGCAAACTAAATAGAATTTTAAATAGAGCAAACTATCTTCCCTTAAAGTTTGTACAGTCCGAGACCAAACACATTGTATAAAAAGAGCCACAACGCCCATGACAATAAAATTATTGGCCCATCTCTCACTTCTGAGCCCATGTCTACAAGCTGTTTTCAAGAGTACCTAATCACGAGCCGTCTCGCGCGCAGGTTTAACGACTTCCGGCCTCCCGAATAAACGGATTCCGTAAAGGCTTTAGCACCGTATCATCTCCCGCATGACGGGAACCTCGCGAAAGGTAAACAAATCCAAGAGCCTCGACCAACACCTGGAGGCTCTCTCGTTGGGGCCTTCAACGAGAGCCTGGCCTCCCCCCCCCCCCAATTATGGGGGACTTGATTTCAGAAAGTCCTACTTCTGACACGGGAATCTAGCAAATTTCGCAAATTTCTTCCCCGCTTGGGGGTGCTGTTGTAGATGCAGCTCAAGATGCAGACCTGCAGACCTGTCAAATATTTTTCGTGGAACCACAGACTACAATTGTGGAAATATGAACTATTTCGAGTATTTCGTGAGGAAAAATATTTGACAGGTCTACATCTACAACAGCGCCCCCAAGCGGGAGAAATTTGCTAGATTCAGCTAGATTCCCTGCCATTGCATTGATTCCTCTTTGGCGGTTTGTTCCCGATGCCGGCGGGATTATTATATTTTTTAAATTCTATTATTTCAAAATATAGGTAATGAATTATTAATTGTAGCGGTTAGACCGCCACATACGAACTACGCAGCAAAGACATGACGTCACACAAATCCTGTATCGCGCAGTTAAGAGTTTACCGCGCGAACGACATACATAAGACTATCCGAAATCAACTTACGGGCAGTTGGGTCCGCCAGACACAACACCCGTCTGGCCGGAGGATCCTCCCTTTTCAACAGAGGATGAGTAAACTTAACATCCTGTTCCTCATACCTCCAAATTGGTGACCCCGAGAATGAACGTCAACGCAGCCTTCGTGCAACTACTTCAGCGTGACGTCATCATCATCGTCACTCCCGCAAGCTTTCGTGAAGCAAGTCACAGCCAGCCTGCACCCACGGCTTCAACGGGTATCCTGACCACCAGCATGCAGCGAACGCGCATTCCTGGTCATCACCCTCAGCTTCATCAGCAACCATGGCACAGCACCTGCACTTCCGGCCGGTCTCACAAGGAGAGCCTATTCTACCCTCAGTACCCTCTCCTGGTCGACGCAAGCAGTCAGCTACAACCCGGCGGTGTACCACATCCGACTCACTGGATGACCACGCAGTGCCACCCCGACTCACTGGGGAATCACCGCAGACAGTTCCGACTCACCGCGAACTATGCGGCACCCGGTTCTGACTCACTGAAACATGTCCGTTTCAACCGCTCGGCCACCTCATAAAATTTGATGAAACTTTGTTAGGAATTAGTGGTAATTTGTTACTATACACACCTCTTTTCCTGAATTTGTTGCAAAAAAAACTAAGGCGCAATGACCAAAAATAGTTGGCCGCTAGAACCGCCACTTGCCGTAGTCATCGCCTGTGATTACACGGAAACTAAACAATGCAGATAGGCGAATGATGCATCAAAAGAAAGGTCTTAATTTGTTATATTTGTTGCAAAAATAAAAATACATCAAAACGTAAATATACAAAATGTTATGATATATTTTGTTTTCAGGTTAAGAATAGGTAGGTATCTCACCATACATATCAAATTAATAGGGGCTAATGTGTATGGACAATTAGTTGCTAATTTGCAAATATTTACGGTGAGACACCTACCTACCCTTAACCTGGAAACTAAATATAGCATAACTTTTTGTAAATTTAAGTTTTTATTTTTTTTATTTTTGCAACAAATACAACAAATTAAGACCTTTCTTTTGATGCATCATTCGCCTATCTGCATTGTTTAGTTTCTGTGTAATCACAGGCGATGACTACGGCAAGTGGCGGTTCTAGCGGCCAACTATTTTTGGTCGTAGCGCCTTAGTTTTTTTTGCAACAAATTCAGGAAAAGAGGTGTGTATAGTAACAAATTACCACTAATTCCTGGCAAAGTTTCATCAAATTTTATGAGGTGGCCGAGCGGTTGAAACGGACATGAAACCGCAGCTGACACCGCAAGATAAAAGACTCAGCCCATTATCGACCTCCGGTCTCCGGGGGGGAGTGATGTTGCGGTTAGACCGCCACATACGAACTATGCAGCAAAGATATGACGTCACACAAATCCTGTATCGCGCAGTTAGTTTACCGCGCGAACGACGACATAGATAAAGTGTAGCGGCACGTTCCGTCGCGTCATGTGACGCTTGCTCATGAACGCGACGTAACGTTCAGCTTGAAAAACATTAGGAGCGTATTCAACCGAACCTTCCGCGCCAACTTACGGGCAGTTGCCCGCCAGACACAACACCCAGGCCTCAAAAAAGATTGTGGGCACAGCCACCCGAAAATTATCATAAAACATTGACAAAACGTCAACGTTTAGTGGCCAGCAAGCACTACTTCCAAGTTGTTCACCACTTGGAAGTATTGCTCTCTGGCCACTGCCGCGGCACTGCTCACTCGTCTCGCGCGTGGTTGGTCATAGTTCTAACCTAACCTATTTTGTCGGGGTGCCACAAGCGGCGTGGAATTAAAAATAACACTTAAAATAATTTTATAGGCATTGGATAATAATATCATCAGCCAATCGACCTCAATAGACGAGAGTGACGTCAGGGCCGTAGCCAGGAATTCATTTCGGGGGGGTTTGGGTTGACAACTTTTTTTAGAAGTAATAAAGTATTTCTGATTTCGAGAACCCGGGTAAATAAAGAGTGTAGATCTAAATGGTTCTTTAAGTTTTCGGCATATCCGGGGCCCATGTAGATATAGGATGCAAGAGCGAGCGAAGCGAGCTCGAATTTTTTTGCATCCCGCTCGAATAAGTTAGGTTTTTTTTTGTCTTTGACCGTTCGTACAGAAATAGAAGTAGGTTTATCGACTTAAACAGAAGTTTGAGAATTTAAAGAATAAAGGATGCGAAAGAGCAAGCTCGAAAATTTTGCACCCTACCTTGGATAGGTTAGACTCTCTCAGAGAATGCTGAACTTGCAGTGCAGGAATTCATTCAATACAGACATACTGTTCTTTTTGTAGATATTATAAAGTACTCCTCTGCGAAATAGATTACAATTATCACATGTTAGATAGATTAGAGTACGGAGGTATCTGGGTCGATCTCTGGATTGAGATTTTGGTTTCTCACATTTTAGGGGGGTTTGAACCCCCAAACCCCCCATGTATACGGCCCTGGGTGACGTCACAAGTCTAGTAGGGTTGTGGGCATGCCCATCGTGCCCACAACGGTGGATCCGCGCTTGACAACACTCGTTTGGCCGGAGGAGGATCCTCCCTTTTCAATATAGGACGAGTGAACTTTACATCCTGTTCCTCATACCTCTAAAATAATAATGTCCGTGACTACCGCAGGACCACCAACGCCAATCGCTTCCATATTTGGTAAATATAGTATTTTATTTTCAGTAATAACCAGTAATGAATGACTGATAGTTACCAATATTTTTTATAATGGTGACTGGGTGATTACAAAGGTAGGCTCTGAATCAACTGATTTATTTTGCTTCACCCTCAAGAATACCAAAATAAATACAAAATAATTATAGAAAAATAAAATGGACATGATATTACAATACAATTTTATTATCTCTAATTGATAGGTACAATATTTTTTTGATTATCTTCATCTTCTTCGCCACCCGTTCCTTCTTCATCTTCTTCGTCGCCTGGTCCTACTTCATCTTCTTCGCCGCCTGGTCCTACTTCATCTTCTTCGCCGCCTGGTCCTACTTCATCTTCTTCGCCGCCTGGTGCTGCTTCATCTTCTTCGCCGCCTGGTGCTGCTTCCTCTTCTTTGCCGCCTGGTCCATCTTTATCTTCCTAGCCGCCTCTTCTCTTTTGTCACTGCTTGATGGATCTGGCAGGCAATATTTAGACTAATTTAGTAGGAAGTAAGGTAAAATGAATCTCGCCACAGAGCAAGAGATCGTCGCGCCGTCAATCGAGTACTGAATTAAGGAAGGTACTTAAGTAAAAAATAAGACTTTTGTGAGAATGTGTTCTTATAAAAATGTTGTCTAGATACCTTGTTGCGTGTAGTGTTCGGACTTTTTCTTTTTCGCTGCGTGACCCCTCATTGCTGTTTGCGCCTATGTATTCAATTATTTCCAGTGCTCGATTCTTCTGCCGTCGTACGCTCGTACTCGTCAATGTCCTCGAGCGTTCTTTTTCTGCTACTTCTCAGTGTTGTTTCGGGTTTTCTGAAAGAGAATAAGCAATTGAATATCTCAGTTGCACATTGCTTATGGTTATCATATAAGTGGACATAGAATAAATAAGTGGCTGTTAATTTAATTACCTGTTCCATTTTTCATCATTACGTTCTCTGGCTCGTCCATGTTGTCTTCTCGCCGTTCTTCTGCACCTTGTCCGTGTCGTCTTCTTGCTGATCTTCTGCTCCTCGTCCGTGTCGTCTTCTTGCTGATCTTCTGCTCCTCGTCCGTGTCGTTTTCTTGCTGATCTTCTGCTCCTAGTCCGTGTCGTCTTCTTGCTGATCTTCTGCTCCTCGTCCGTGTCGTTTTCTTGCTGATCTTCTGCTCCTAGTCCGTGTCGTCTTCTTGCTGATCTTCTGCTCCTCGTCCGTGTCGTCTTCTTGCTGATCTTCTGCTCCTCGTCCGTGTCGTTTTCTTGCTGATCTTCTGCTCCTCGTCCGTGTCGTCTTCTTGCTGATCTTCTGCTCCTCGTCCGTGTCGTTTTCTTGCTGATCTTCTGCTCCTAGTCCGTGTCGTCTTCTTGCTGATCTTCTGCTCCTCGTCCGTGTCGTTTTCTTGCTGATCTTCTGCTCCTAGTCCGTGTCGTCTTCTTGCTGATCTTCTGCTCCTCGTCCGTGTCGTTTTCTTGCTGATCTTCTGCTCCTAGTCCGTGTCGTCTTCTTGCTGATCTTCTGCTCCTCGTCCGTGTCGTCTTCTTGCTGATCTTTTGCTCCTCGTCCGTGTCGTCTTCTTGTTGATCTTCTGCTCCTCGTCCGTGTCGTCTTCATGTTGATCTTCTGCTCCTCGTCCGTGTAGTCTTCTTGCTGATCTTCTGCTCCTCGTCCGTGTAGTTTTCTTGTTGATCTTCTGCTCCTCGTCCGTGTAGTCTTCTTGTTGATCTTCTGCTCCTCGTCCGTGTAGTCTTCTTGTTGATCTTCTGCTCCTCGTCCGTGTAGTCTTCTTGTTGATCTTCTGCTCCTCGTCCGTGTAGTCTCTTGTTGATCTTCTGCTCCTCGTCCGTGACGTATTTATCATCCTATTTTTTTTTAATATTTTCGCCTTGCAAATGTTAATAATGATTGTTACCTGCTACCATTTAATGCTTCTCGTCGCCTCCGGATTGTCCAATTCGTCACCTCAATTCCTGTCGTCGTGTAAGTACCCAAGGTTTTTAATATTATTACCTCATAAGATTTGTCATCGTTACATTGTTTTATAATTATCTACAGCTCGTCCGTGCCGATCGCAGCTATTCATTCTCACCTTGTCCGTGTTGTATCCATTATAATAACAGAAGCTATGCTTTTCATTAAGCTCTTCCCAATGAAGTAAACTTGAATTACGTAATATTTCTTCATTTTCAGTATTGTCTCGACGTTCTTAGGTCAACTGTCTTCGCTTGGGTTTGTCTCATGTAAGGTTTTTACATTACATACCTTATCAACATTTTCGATTCCGTTTTCTTTACCCTGATTCTATTTACTTTCTTGGTTGTTGGAGTCATCTTGATTGAGTAATGCGCCCTTCCGAGTAATAAAATGATATGGAAATTTATATAATTACCATGGTTCAACTCGATGTTTAGCACCTCGTCCGTAAATGTCGTCTTCATAATATTCTTCGTTCTTCTCGTCGTCGCAGTTTTCAAAATCATCTACTACACCCCGTCAGTGTTGTTTATGGTTCCCTGAAAGATCGATAAAATATTATTAACTGCGATTCAATTTGAATAAAAAGTTGGTGTAATATTGTTTCTAATGATCATGTAACGTTTTAAAAATTTAATTACCTGTTACTTTATTTAAGGCTTTGTTTTCCAAACTGGTCCGTGTCGTTTCTCAAATATATTCTGCTACTCGCCCGTGTCGTTTTTTTGTTGATCTTCTGCTCCACAGCTCCACGACTGTGTCGTTTTCTTGCTGACCTTCTGCTCCTCGTCCGTGTCGTCTTCTTGTTGATCTGCTGCTGATCATTCGTTTAGTCTTCTCGTTGATCTTCTGCTGCTCGTCTTCTTGTTGATTTTCTGCTCCACGTCCGTGTCATCTTATTGTTGATCTTCTGCGCCTCCTCCATGTCGTCTTCTTGTTGATCTTCTGCTCCTCGTCCGTGTAGTCTTCTCGTTGATCTTCTACTCCTCGTCCGTGTAGTCTTCTCGTTGATCTTCTGCTCCTCGTCCGTGTAGTCTTCTCGTTGATCTTCTGCTCCTCGTCCGTGTAGTCTTCTCGTTGATCTTCTGCTCCTCGTCCGTGTAGTCTTCTCGTTGATCTTCTGCTCCTCGTCTGTGTCGTCTTCTCGTTGATCTTCTACTCCTCGTCCCTGTCGTCTTCTTGCTGATCTTCTGCTCCTCGTCTGTGTCGTCTTCTCGTTGATCTTGTACTCCTCGTCCATGTCGTCTTCTTGCTGATCTTCTGCTCCTCGTCTGTGTCATCTTCTCGTTGATCTTCTACTCCTCGTCCGTGTCGTCTTCTTGCTGATCTTCTGCTCCTCGTCCGTGTCATCTTCTCGTTGATCTTCTGCTCCACGTCCGTGTAGTATTCTTGCTGATCTACTGCACCTCGTCCGTGTCGTCTTCTAGCTGATCTACTGCTCCTCGTCCGTGTCGTCTTCTTGTTGATCTTCTGCACCTCGTCCGTTTCGTCTTCTCGTTGATCTTCTACTCTTAGATCGTGTCGTCTTCTTTGCTGATCTACTACTCCTCGTCCGTGTCTTCTTCTTGTTGATCTTCTGCTCCTCGTCCGTGTCGTCTTCTAGCTGATCTTCTGCTCCTCGTCCGTGTCGTCTTCTTGTTGATCTTCTGCTCCTCGTCCGTGTCGTCTTCTAGCTGATCTTCTGCTCCTCGTCCGTGTCGTCTTCTTGTTGATCTTCTGCACCTCGTCCGTGTGGTCGCGCCTCGTCGATAACTTCTTGTAAGTGTTTCTTCTTTTAGATATTTTGATTAATCTCGTTCGTGATTAGTTTCTAGCTCGTTGATTCGTTATGTTTTTTCAATGTTCATCTTCGAATCTTTTTATCATTGTTGTAGACATTCAGTTCGCCTTTTTCTTGTCTTCTTGTTTTTTTTTTTATCTTAGTCTTGACTGTCATCTTCTTATTTACGATTTCGACTCTATTCGATGTCTTCATTATTATTTTCATCGTGATTCTTATCAGTAATCTTTTCATTTTGATTTTCAACTATTTCTGCATCTTCATTATGGCACATCAATTTTATCTTCGCTGATTCGAGGTCAAATATCTGTCAACAACGCTTCATTAGGTACATACCAATATTTCTTCAGAATCAGTTACTGAACTGCCGTCCAAGTCGCCTGGTGCAGAGGACCCCTACAAACAGATGTAGCTTCCGAAACATTTGCAGTTGAATTATTCTCATCTGTTAACAATACTTTATTACGGACCTTGCTTTTACAGCAACTGTTTCAAAATGTGGTCGTCTTCCAAGGTGGTTTTGCTGCACGCGTCCATCAATGAGCATCTGTTAACAATAGTTTATTATGATCCTACCCAATTTCGTATCTCCATCGCCATCGTTTCCTTCGTTGTGAAAGTTGTCTTGGACTGTTGCAGCAGTTCTTTGCGTTTGTGATATCCATGTGACCTCTACACGAAGTTTCCGGCGCTCTATTCCCGAGGACTGCCAACAAACTTTTTACGATCCTATCCTAGATATTTCATATCTATCGTATATTGTTACCTTAATTTTTGGGCAGCTATTTCGAGACCACTCGATTCACGCTACCATTTTCACTCACGGTTGTCGTTATCACACAATCACTTTCCAATATCTGCCAAAAATATTGATTATGATCCTATTCTAGTAATTTTATCGATTATTATAATTTAGTACCTCGAAAATGAGGACGAAATTGAAAAATTTCGTCATCTGTTGCGTGATTAGGTGTCCTGGACTCGCTTTTGTTTAACAATAGGTAGGTACTCTAAAAACGGCTCTGCCACGATATCTGCTTTCTATGAAGCGGTAGGATCAATCCAATAACCATTTTGATATATTATACTTCCTCGCGTCTTATTATACTGTTTCTGTCAACAACATTATATTAAGCACCTACCGAACTCGGGTAATTTTCAGACGTTTGTCATTTTAGGCGCATCTGTTGCTTCCAATATTTCAGCGATGCCATTTTGCCAGGACGTCTCGCAAGCATGTCGTGGGCATCTGTTAACAATAGCTATTACGAACATATCCTAGTTATTTATAAAAATTATACAAGTTTACCATATCTAGCGAGGTGGGGTATCCGTACACCCGATGAACCTGTTGACAATACTTTATTAGAACTGCACCAACCGGTGACGCTGTCTAAAATTTTATGATTGATTTACTGCTGGTGTAAAAAAATATTTGAGACATTATGCCATACCATGTCGTGCTGTTGCCTTTGAAACACGCAGCAACCCATACTCTGGTGCATTCGCCTATACTTCAAATGTCATGCGTAGCACAGTAAGTTCCTTAATTAACACCGTTACCGCTTTCACGTGATGTTCACATTATGTGTAGAAATTATCTGGCTTCACTCACGATTATTGAAGTGGTAACCTTATATTTTTCATATTGCTGTTCAAGTTCTTTCTTCACACGATGTTATTCGCTACAAGCCATCATTCTGTGTGTCTGTTGACAATACTCATTACGAACCTATTCAAGGCACTTTATAAAAAAATTACCTTTACCTATTTACTTGTAGTTTCCAATTCCTAGAGCTGCTTTATATTTTTATAACAGTTTTAAGATCATCATTAACGATGCTTTACGTACCTACTGTTCTCTCTTTCACCCAATACTTCAATTCCGCCCCGTTATTCATAACAATTTCGGGCATTTCTAAGCATATTTAAAGGAATCTGAAGTTACCTTATAAACGCGTCGATTCTTGGAACAAAAGGGCTGATGAACCTGTCAACAATATTTCATTATGCACCCACTACAGTAAAGGTGATGCTGAGCAAACCAAGTTGATTGATTAGTGTAATGTTTAGCTACTGCATGTGGCCAGAAATTACCTAAAATACTACAGGTGCCATTATTTAACGCAATGCAAATCGCAATCAAGAAGCAAACTGTAATTTTATCTTAAAAGGTACCCAAATGTCGTGCATTTGAATTACTTTACAAGCAGCTGGCTTTTTATTAAACATGTACATGTACCTACCTACATATTGCGCAACACGATACATAAGTACGTTACCGTTTGCACGCGATGCATGTTGCACTAGCACAATTAGCACATTTCTCCTTCACATACATATTCTAGGTATTTTCATTGAAAACAAATCTATAAGCCAGATTACATACTGCTGTTGGTTCAGCAAACCCGATGACATTTTAGACGTGTCGAGCTCCTTCTAGTAAAACTATTTCAGCAGTGTAGGTGTAAGAATAATAAATTCTTTGGATTACCATTGTGCGTATTATCAGTTGCCGCAGATATCAGATGGAATATCCTGTTAACAACATTTTATTATGCACCTACCGATCGTAATCCATCCATAGGACCCATTGTGAAGACAATGCTGCAATTTTTCTTAGGTAGGTACATACTTTTCCGAGGTTTCTGTTGCTATTTGGTCAATACGCTGCCATATCGCCACGCAGTTTGTATAGTATTTTCGTAGGGATATCTGTCAACAATACTCGTTACCGGACTATCCTAGTTATTGTAAAAATAAGTTGCACTAGAAAATGATTATGTAAGTAGGTAGATAAAGAGCGGTGTTCGATCTTGCACTGTAGTTACATGAGCTTGAAGAACCTGTTAACAATACTTATTAGGCAGGAATGCATCTATGCAGCACCTACATATTTCTCGCCAGCTATCTCCAAACATTTAGTAAGTAACAAAATAAATCAATTGGTGTTATACCTTTGCTATTACTTGCAGTGATTTTTTTTCATTCAATGCCATTATCTACACAGCGCTGTTTTCTCATCCACACATCAAACGATGAAACCAGTGTTCAATTAAGTCTGCACTCTTGTGAAATCGTCAAAGCATTTGATCTACTTGTCATTCCATGTATCAGTGTTATTTTTACCACGCCAAGCTCGGAGAAAATCTGTTAACAACACTAAGACAGTGCTCCTCTACCCACCTTTTGCTCAATAGTTCTAATAGAGATAACAATGGATAAGTTGTACATGCTTCATAGGCGAGTGGTGGTGACGGAGGCGAGGTTCATACCATCAATCTACTTGAGACGTCGTCTCGAGCGAGTCAGTGGTCGAGATCTGTTAAAAATATTTATTATGCACCCATCCAAGCTATCTACGCATGCATAACGCATTTTGAGTAACAATTTGAAGTTAATGAAATAGCGTTACCTTACACGAGTTATTTGAAGAGCATATAAATATAATTATGTAAGTAATATAAAAATAACAATAGGTGTAACATATAGCGCACATACCAAAGTTTCCGTTAGGTTTAGATAGGTTCTATATCCCATTACTTTGTGTTGCATTTTTGTTTTGCCCAGAATTTTGTTAATATAGGTATATATTTGTGTATCGTGGTTGAGCTGGAGTTGCTCTGGGCGCAGACCGTGTCATAATCTGTTAACAACATTTGTTACGAACCCATCGAAGCTAAGCTGTACTAAAGCAATTGTAAAGTATTTTACCCATTTTCGATGAGTAGGTAGGTATCTGAAACAACGCTTAGTTTTGCACCTACCTAACTTCATCTACAGATGTAGCTAGTTTTTCTATGGTAAATGTTCCGATATTTCTGTTGCAGCAAACAACTTTACACAAGACATGTGCCACTACCAATCCAGCAGACTTGTTATAATACACACGCACAGTGCCATTTCCTCGGAATTAGTTACTATGTGTCACGCTCATACGCAAGCATTTTTTCACGATATTATGCAACTAGTGCATGCACCATCCTCGTAACGCCATTAACTATTGCACTCGTTTGGTATCTGTTGAAAACATTCATTATGCACCTAACCTAATTATATCTAGATAAGTAGGTATAAAAATTGATAATATCAAAAACATAAAAAAAATACCAAACAGTAGATACTTTACATATACTTAAAGCCAAATAACCCCACACTTGATAATAGTTACACCTACCTACTTCAAATCAACGCTTTTTCGTGCGAAGTGTGTCAACAACATTAAATGCGCCTACCGAACCTCATCCAATGAGTGGTCTTGTTTTCAGTGTTGTAAATACTTAAGCGGCGACAATATTCCTGGGTGTAGTACGTTAACTTGCAAAGCCACAAAGTGTGTAAGGAAAGCAGCTAATGCCACGGGAATCTGTTAACAATACTCGTTATGGACATACCGTATTTCATAAAATAGCATACTTAAATAATTGTTACCTCGTAACGCCGCGTGTATCATCGGAGTCCGTATTCATTCTGGCTACTGCTAATCCAATTCTTTAATACAGGTGCTAAAAGCCCTTGCCGTTGTGTCAGACATACGACCAACGACATGATCTGTCAACAATACTTATTACGGACCTATGCTAAATAATATAACTACAATAATAACTGTTACCTCTAAAAACTGCATTTTGTTAACAACAGTAATGCACTATCACAATATTCATCGCATGGCATCTCGTCAGTGAAAATGGTGTATGATGTAGGTAATGTTTTACGTACATGCTGTTACTCCAGCCTTTTTAACCACGATGCAACTAGCTGTTGTCTCGGGAACGCAAGTCATCTGTTAACAATATGAATTACCTACGAAACCAGCATAGTCTAATAGCACTTGCATAAAAATACCTAATAATTTGTACAATACAACACACGCTTGATATGCTAACGACATGTAATTTAGTCATGCACCAACATAATATTGCCAAACTTATACCTATAGGTACGTCCCATTGATCCCATTCTAATCAATCATCGTAAAGTTTTACATACATTGGTAGGTAAAGATGGTCGAGTAATCTTGTAACGCTGACGATATGCATCATCAAGTTGAGTCAGGCGCGCTCGTCTTCATCTGTCAACAATAATGATTACGAGCCTATCCTAGCCATATGAAGAAAAACGGTTACCTGTGGCTCTGTCTTGCATCTCACGCTCGGTTATCTGTTAACAACTCTTTGTTATGCACCAACAATATAATGCCAATTTAGATATAGGTAAGTAATACTGTTACAAACAATCAGTAAAATTTATAAGTTGTGTTTTACATACACGGGCATAATCTCGATCCAGCCCAGCCAGACTTTTCACATGATGCAAGCTATTCGGTATGCTCTCGATCTCAAAAGTCGTCAATCTGTTAACAATATAAGTTACGGACCTATCCCAGTACATACGTTACCAACAGAAATAGTAAAAATAAAATTGTTACCTCTTTTATTCTGTAACTGGCGCTTGATTAATATTTGATAATTAACATATTGTTATGCACCAACAATCAAGGTTATAGTTATGTTAGGTATAGCCAATCTCGTTAAATAGATATACACTCTAGTCACATCATTACAATATGTTGCATTATTTTAGTCTTAGTAAGTTTGCACCTACATTAACATACTGTGTCTCGCACACGATGCCATGCAATCTACATCGATCATTCCAACGAAAAGTCACCATCTGTTAACAATATGTATTAATGACCTATCCTAGAAATAATTTTAATGAATTGCTACTTACATACCATTCAGTATTTTGGCTTGCTATTCACACTCAATGTCTCAACTCAGTCTGTTAACAACTCATTATTATGCACCAACACTATTCGTCCTCTTAGTATAATTTGTCACTAGGCTTATTTTATCACAAATCTGTTATATTGATATGTTTTACATACTTAATATTTTGCTCCAGAATTTTTGTACACGTCGCAAATCATTATCTATTTGCCTCTGCACGCGAAAATCTGTTAACAATATAAATTAGGACCCTACCCTAGTAACCATTACACGAAAAAGGTACTTACTTGCAAGTACTTCGATGTTAGCTCACATAATTTTGCACTATCATCCTACATGCATCTGAAACCTGGGTGCTGTGATGCTCACAGAACATATATACTCAAAGAGGTGATGCTACTCCTTACACATAAAGCAGTTAGGCCACGCAACACTAGGCTCTACATCTGTCAACAACGTAATGCACACCTAATACCAATAAATTCATCCCAAGCTAAGTACATTATTGTTAAATAAAACAAACAAATGTAAAATAATACCAGACAGTAAAAGACCCGTTAAGAGTAATTAAAATTAAGATCGTTACCTTAACATGGTGTGGTTGAAGTGATCTGTTGACAATACTCATTTAGGCCTCTACCAACATTCAGTTTTGCTAGTAAAATTGTACCAAGCATGGGTGCCTAATGTTTCTAAATGTCAAATGTGAGTAATTTTTCGGTACATGACTGTTTGTATATAGGTTTTATTTTCGTGCAGGTAGGTACTTAAGCTTCAATCGTTCAAATCTGTTTAGCATTCTGATTACCAACTAATTCAAGCTACATACATTCTCCACATTTAGTTTCCCAGTAAGCTAGATTGGCACCTGCAATCAATTTATATTTCCTACCTTACTAATTCCAATAGTTTGAGCATGTCTGTTCTTTCGCTATTTGTTTCGTCCATCCGTTTATTTCATCCGGCATTGTAGGCGTTTATTTTTATTCGGCCAGTTTTGCAGTACAGTGCTGGCATACATGGGCTAATGAATTATTTAAGACCAGCTTATTTTAAATACTCTCGCTTTACTTGATTCGCAATTTTAATGATTTCAAATAATATAATTATTGGTTCTGGCCATTTGGGTAGGTACTTAGGTCACGTTAAAAAAAATTCAATCTTCGTCCAATTAGGTAGGTGGAATTTCGAGAATCCACAAAGTTTATGTTACTTTCTTGATCATTTAATCTATCTAGTGCAGTTTTGTGCTGAAACGAAGCTTTTATTACGGACTTACCGATTCTATACTCAGGAGAATTATGTAGGTATTCTCCAGTCCATAAGATTTCATTTTAAATTTTCAATTCAGATAATGCTTGATTGTCATTTGTGAAGCTTCAGATTTAACAACAGATTTTTATCTACGCTTTCATAGCGGTTGAAACATCTAGTCGATATTGCTGATACTTTTTCCAATACAAAGTTTCAACATATTACAACTATTTCACTGCCAGGGATTCCTCTGCAAAAGATATGTTATTTGTCTAGAAGGCGAAAGAAACATACCGTACCAACAGTTGCTGGACAGAGGGTCCGTTGAGAAGTCAGCGGGGCCCCCTCCGGACTTGACAATTGCAGTCTTGCGTACGCGTAGGCACGGCAGCAGCGAAACGTGTGAATGTGGCCGCGCTGACGACCCGGGCGAATGAGACAGGCGGACGGGCCGCGCCGTCGACCCGGGCGAATGAGACAGGCGGAAAGGCCGCGCCGTCGACCTGGGCGAATGCGACAGGCGGACAGGCCGCGCCGTCGACCCGGGCGAATGAGACAGGCGGACAGGCCGCGCCGTCGACCCGGGCGAATGCGACAGGCGGACAGGCCGCGCCGTCGACCCGGGCGAATGCGACAGGCGGACAGGCCGCGCCGTCGACCCGGGCGAATGCGACAGGCGGACAGGCCGCGCCGTCGACCCGGGCGAATGAGACAGGCGGACAGGCCGCGCCGTCGACCCGGACGAATGAGACAGGCGGACAGGCCGCGCCGTCGACCCGGGCGAATGAGACAGGCGGACGGGCCGCACCGTCGACCCGGGCGAATGCTCCAGGCGGACGGGCCGCACCGGCGACCCGGGCGAATGAGACAGGCGGACAGGACGCGCCGTCGACCCGGGCGAATGAGACAGGCAGTCAGGCCGCGCCGTCGACCCGGGCGAATGAGACAGGCGGACAGGCCGCGCCGTCGAGCCGGGTGATTGAGACAGGTGGGCAGGCCGCGCCGTCGACCCAGCTGAATCGGGTATGCGGAGAGGCCGCGCAGTTAGCGAGCCTGGCAGGGGCGACACGATCGTCACAGGCTGGCTGGAGTAGTCGCGTAGTCAGTGCAGCAGGGGCGACACGAGCGCCACAGGTTGGCCGGAGTAGTCGCGTAGTCAGCGCAGCAGGGGCGACACGAACTCCGTAGCGTAGACTAATAGGGGGAGGCAAGCAGTCTGCGAGCCGCGCAGAAATGACGCGATGAACAGGCGGCCGGTACCGCTTCAGCAGACTCCGCGCTGCTGACACGTTCACCTGAGGCCGATGTGATGGCTCGGCTGACTGTCGGGATGGTACTGCTGTCACGGTCACCGGACCGAACCGGACCGGAGAAAGCGCGCAGTATGCGAGCCGCGCAAGCGAGACGCGACGACCAGGCAGTCGGTACCGTTACAGCAAACACCGCGTTGCTGACACGTTCACCTGAGGCTGACTGACCGGAGAAGGAACGCAGTCAGCGAGCCCGTCGGAGGAGACTCGAACCCCAAAGATTGGCCGTAGACGCGCAGTATGCGAGCCGCGCAGAAGTCACCAGGCGGCTGGTACCGCTTCAGCAAACACCGCGCTGCCTGCGCGTTAAGGTGAGGCTGGCTGACCGGCGAAGGCTCACAGTATGCGAGCCGCACGGAAGTGACACGACGACCAGGCGGCTGGTACCGCTTCAGTAAACAACACCGCGTTGCTGACACGTTCACCTGAGGCTGGCTGACCGGAGAAGGCGCGCAGTTAGCGAACCCGGCAGCGGAGACTCTGACCCCGGAGACTGGTAGTAAGCGCGCAGTATGCGAGGCGCGCACAAGTGACGCGACGACCAGGCGGCTGGTACCGCTTCAGCAAACACCGTGCTGCTGACACGTTCACCTCAGGCTGGCTGACCGGAGAAGGCGCGCAGTCAGCGAACCCGGCGGCGGAGAAACGAACCCCGAAGACTGGCAGTAGGTGCGCAGTATGCGAGCCGGGCTAATGTGGCACAGGAGAACACGCGATGACCAGGCGGCTGACACGTTCACCTGAGGCAGTCTGACCGGAGAAGGCGCGCAGTTAGCGAACCCGACAGCGGAGACACGGATCCCGGAGACTGGTAGTAAGCGCGCAGTATGCGAGGCGCGCACAAGTGACGCGACGACCAGGCGGCTGGTACCGCTTCAGCAAACACCGTGCTGCTGACACGTTCACATCAGGCTGGCTGACCGGAGAAGGCGCGCAGTTAGCGAACCCGGCAGCGGAGGCTCGGTCCCCGGAGACTAGCACTGACCGGAGTAGGCACGCAGTATGCGAGCCGCGTTGAAGTGACACGACGACCAGGCGGCTGGTATCGCTTCAGCAAACACCGCGCTGCTGACACGATCACTTAAGGCTGGCTACCCAGAGAAGGCGCGCAGTCAGCGAACCCGGCGGCGGAGACACGAACCCCGGAGACTGGCAGTAGGTGCGCAGTATGCGAGCCGGGCTAATGTGGCACAGGAGAACCCGCGATGACCAGGCGGCTGAATGGTTCACCTGTGGCTGGCAGACCGGAGAAGGCACGCTATCAGCGAGCCATAGGAGGTGACACGAGCACCCACGATGACCAAGCGGCTGGCCGATAGGATGATGCTGCTGACATGAGCACAGATGGATGCCCGCGCAGTTTTTGGACCGTGCGAGGTGACACGAGCACCCACGACGACCAGGCGGCTGGCCAATGAGATGGCTCGGCTGATTGTCGGGATGGCGCTTCAGTCACGGTCACCGTACCGGGCCGGAGAAGGCGCGCAGTCTGCGAGCCCCGCAGTAGTGTTACGGCGACCGGACGTCTGGTACCACTTCAGCAAAACACCGTGCTGCTGACACGTTCACCTGAGCCTGACTGACCGGAGAAAACGCGTAATTATTGAACCCGGCGGCGGACACACGAACCCCGGAGACTGGCAGTAGGCGCGCAGTATGCGAGCCGATACCGCTTCAGCTACCACCGCGCTGCCACACGTGGCGCGGAGCTTGCGTGGCCGGAGCGAGGTGACACGAGCACCCACGATGACCACGCGGCTGGCCGATGGGATGATGCTGCTGATACGAGCATAGGTGGATGCCCGGAGAAGGCGCGCAGTTGGTGGGCCGTGCGAGGTGACACGAGCACCCACGACGACCAGGCGGCTGGCCGATGAGATGGCTCGGCTGACTGTCGGGATGGCGCTGCTGTCACTGTCACCGGACCGAACCGGACTGGAGAAGGCGCGCTGACAGCGAGCCTTGCAGAGGAGACACGAAGTCCGGAGACTAGCGGGGGAACCGCGCAGTAGTGAATAGACGACCAGACGTCTGGTACCGCTCAAACAACATCGTGCTGCTGACACGTTTACTTGAGTCTGGTTGCCCGTAGGAGGCGCGCAGCTTGCGAGCGGAGCTAGGTGAGCACCCACGATGACTAGGCGGCTGGCTGACGGGATGACCGCTGATAAGAGCACCGGTGGCTGCCCGGAGAAAGCGCGCAGTATGCGGGCCGTGCGAGGTGACACGAGCACCTACGACGACCAGGCGGCTGGCCTATGGGATGCGCTGCTGGCCATAGGGACGGCGCTGCAGTGCTGCTGACACGAGCACCAGTGGCTGCCCGGAGAAGGCGTGCAGCTACGCGATGTGACAGGAGCACCCAAGAAGACCAGACGGCTGGCCGTAGAGTACGCTCTGCCTGTACGAGCACATGGGGCTGCCCGATGGTGGCGCGCAGTCAGCAAGCCGGGTAGGAGTTGCGCGAATAGAGACAGGTTATAGGTTGCACGCAGCCGCTGACCCAAAAACCTACGACAAAATTAGAGCGGTCGTGTAGACAGGAATCAGGTCACTTGATAAACAGCAGATGCACGGTTTACTAAAATAATGAAGCCGACATACCAGAAACATGTGCGAAGACCGAAGGTTTAGGCAGTCGGTGAAACCCGCGTGGTAGGTTGGATGCCGCGAACCGCGTGCAGTTGATCCAGGCACGGAACGAAGCTGATCCGGCTGTCAGAAGCTGCGCTGCTAGCTTGGCGTCTTCAGCCAGTTGACCGAAGATCGGAGTCTCTCTAAAGGAGCAGCCACACTAGCACGGCCAGTCAAGTTAACTCCCCTAGATGCTAGCATCTAGGGGAGTTAACTTGACTGGCCGTGGCCATATAGCGTATAGCCTACGGACCTTGAGAGAAGACAGGTAGCAGGAGCAAAGATTGTGGAACGGATGGACTGAGGAGCTGTATGCATGGCATGGATAGGCACTACTGTTACAGAAAGGAGTACGCATGGTAGTCAGGAAGTTAAATAACGATGGCAGTTCAGTTGATTAAGTGAAGTAGATAGGCGGTTAGCCACCATTCAGAAAAAAGAAACGTATTCGTCTGCTTTAGAGAGTTGCGTCGGTCACGTCGTCAGTGAGCATTGACGACACACGAAGTCACGCTGTCAATGAGCAGTGACGATGCGCAGATGCGTCGTCAGCGAACATCGACGATACGCGAGGTCACGTGGTCAATGAGCATTAACGACAAAAGGAGATTACGTTGTCAGTGAGCATTGGCGACATGTGGATGCCTCTTGGTAAATGAGCATTGGCGGCACGGAGAGGTCACGAGGTCAGCGATCATTGACGATTCGTGAGGATCACTTTGTCGTACGTATTAGCGATACGCGGAGTACACGTCGTCTGCGAGCATTGACGATACGCGAAGGTCACGTAGTCAACGAACTTGACGATTCACGGAGATACCGTCGTCAGCGAGCATTGACGAAACGCGCAGGTCACGTCGTCAGCGAACATTGACGACACGAGGTCACGTCGTCAGCGAGCATTGACGATACGAGGAGATCACGTAGTCAACGAGCATTGACGATACGCGGAGATCACGCCGTCAGCGAGCATTGACGACACGCGCAGGTCACGTCGTCAGCGAGCATTGACGACACGAGGCCACGTAGTCAACGACCATTGACGACACGAAGACACGTAGTCAACGAGCATTGACGACACGAAGACACGCGTAGTCAACGAACATTGGCGACACGAAGATACGTAGTCAAGGATCATTGACGACACGAAGACACGTCGTTAGAGAGGCTTGACTACCTAGGAAAGGACACTGCCAGCACGTGTTGACGATACACGAAGAGGCTTCGTAGTCACCGAGCATTGTCGATACGCGAAGAGGTCACGTAGTCATCGAGCATTGACGTTACGCGAAGAGCTCACGTAGTCGGCGAGCATTGACGATACGTGGAGAGGCCACGCAGGGGAGTGCTGTCAACTAAGGGAGCAGAGTTAACACGAGAACTGGCGACGATAGATCGCGCAGTCACAAAATAATAAAATGGAAATCTAAGGGTATCTGCAACGGCCGCACGACGGGTTTTATTGAATCTGACTGAGTCTGAGAATCGATGATTAGCAGAGAAGCTGCAGCTAGCAATCCGAAAGATAACTATCGCAGTTGACACATACCCGTTTAGTATGAGCGAGACCGCGATCCTGGAAGTCACGTCGGTTTAAGTTAAGAGTGACCCAACTGACGTACTTGCAATCGGTAGGCAGGACACGCGAACTTGACACGTGCCAAATTTGTTGAACCGCTTCTCCGGAACCGACGATGGTTGGAGAAGAAGGCTACCACACGTAGTGTAGACATAGAACGTAGTGTCGAATTGTCAGCGTCACGGCTGCGCCTCTTGTTACTCGTGGAGGTTTACCTGACAAATTGACAATAGCAACAAAAAACAGAGCACGCGGGCAGTCAGAGAAAAAAAAAATTACGTACCAGATTCAAACAGTTCAGAGACTGCAGGATGCAAATGTTTTACAGCTTGTAACAATCTCAAGGTATGTGAGACGATTACGTCAAGATAATAATTCATCAAGTTAAGAATAGTAGTCGTGTGTGGACAGCCATACTTATCCATTATGTTGTTTAATTAGTAGACAATAGTAATGCAACCATTGTTATAATAGGTAGTTAATTTCTTTTTGTAATAGGTATAATAATAGTAGTATTATGGCAGTTGATAACCTCAAATAGGTATATTCTTTGTTTATCGCTGAAAATTGCAAAAGATGTAATGTTGTTGAGCTTGATTTTCTGTGTTTATAATATTGTAATTGCAGCTTATGTTAATTTATAACTTGAATGTAAATATTCAATAAGTATATCTTGAAGGCACTCTGCAGACATCCTTTCATTGAAGAATTTTTATCAAAATCTATTAACAGCTTCACAGCAGCCCTTTAGGATATAATAATCAATATTGCTTTTGGGACGATACAGCATAACATAGAAGCACAATATGCCACTTTTGGCTAATAGTGAAGTCAAATTTGCAGCTTTCCACAAATCTTTTGAATTGAGAAGCTAACCGTAGTCGGTATGCTATATTATCATGTCCAAAATAGCCTGCTCCTAAACAGATAGAGAAAAAAAAAGGTTGATTACAGAAGACTGCACAGCAGTCCTACAAATGCATAGGAAGGTAGGTATGCGAAAAAGCTCTTAGAAAAATAATATAAATTAATAAAACTCTTTGTCCACGTTTCTGTGGTTTTATGCATTAAGATATAATATGTAAGCAGAAAAATCTAATAGGTATACGAATACTTTTAAAACTGTAATAAAATGTTAATAATAAAAATAAAAAAATCGTACCCTTTGGCAGATGTTATTGTGTTTGGAAGTCGACTCGCAGTCTGACCTCATTTCCTTGTTTCAAATACAGCATTATTAACAGTTTGGAGAAATACATTTTTTATTTTAGCTCGGTTCCTATTACTTGAAGGAACAGTGATCAATAACTGGACTGAAATTTACTGAATCTTGGCTAAATGTACTCCACCAACAAGTGTACTTTGACATACCTTTTCGTAGCCAAGTATTATTTGTAGGTACAATTTATTTTCTCTTGATCACTTGATCTTTAAATATTGATGTCACATTTTGAACTGAATAGCATTGCCATTGTTAGCATTTTCTTATTCTCACGTAGTAAATTTCGCTTGCGCAGGGAAATGCGGTTAACTTTTGCTCGTTTTTCGATGATAGCAAATATTAGGTTACATCACAGTTGTGTTTTCTGTGTGATACTGAAGTCTAGTTATGTGCGAAGTAGGTAATAAGACCTGTCAATCAAAAGTTTCAGCACACACAAAGTTCCTTTGAAAGGAACACAATATAACACAAACAAAATAAACTTTAAATAATAATAATATAAAGGTTATTAGTTCTTCATTGCGGATAATGTAGGTACATACCTCAGGCTTTACATAACATACTTCCTAAATAATACTTATTGGATGTCTTTCTTGGCGTGAGTTTATCTATGTAGATTTCTTTAAGTAATTGGGTTTCTGCGTTATCTTATAGTGTCACTCGCTGCACTTTGTGATAATGCTCTAAGATTTTATAATTACCATTCTAGTGTGGGTATGTTAAGTTGGCTTTAGTGTATCCACAAATATAATAATTAGGTGTCAAATTTAAAAAAATTGCTTGTTGGAATGCAGCTAATGTGTTGCTAGATCATAACATAGTAGGTAATAGAACACATATCTGAAATCAAAAGCTTATATGGTTATAGGGCCCTACTTGCCCAGGAGGCAAGATGAATAATAATAATACATACTTAAGTAATTAATTATTGTACCTACTGCTAATCAAGCAGAATGTGAGTATAGCTAAATAGACTTTTGCTAAATTTCAGTGTTAATAATAACTTTTGCTTAGGAAATGTACCTATGCATTAGGCAGACTTACCTATAAGTACATAAGTAGCATTTTCAATCCCTATTTGTGTTGTTTTAGATCAAGTAATGATATCTACTGTTGCCTTAGATAATAGAGTTCACTTTTTGGAATATTATGTAGGTTTCATTTTGACTACGAGTTATAGTACGGTCAGTTAGACTTATCTGTGGATGGGGTGAGTCGATCCACTCGCTAATATCAACTGGAGCCGGGTTAGCCTTGTTCAATAGGAAGGACTTCACCTTGCTTTTCATGATACTCATAGATTGCGTGATACTTGCTCACGGCAGCCCCCAGTCCAGTAGTTAGCTGTGAAGTTTGCACACAATCAGTAAATGTTGATACTACAAACAATTAATTTGTCGCTATAAGCACATCAACTAAGATCTCAGAACATATAATTATTACAGAAGATCAAAGAGGTCAGTACAGTTGCGACAACTCACCGTTCAATCTATCCTTTCACGTTTTCACCCTCAGTTCAGTTATTCAGCTTATTTACTTAGGTTTCAATCAGGTTTCGCTATAGAGTATTGTCCCGGTTTAGTCATCAGCCCACGCTTTCTTTCTTGATATATTAAGTCATTAAAGTCTTACCCAGACAATGTTTCATGTTTTGTGTAACCTATCTTTTTGGTGATCCATAATAATCAGCACCTACTGTGATGGAAGCTATTGCGTTCTCGAAGAGGTTTCCTTTTACAACAATGATAATAAAAAACAGCATGCCAATATTATACTGATTTGTAAATAAAGTAATAACCAGTCATTACCTAAAAGTGAAAGTCGCCCCGACCACCACCGCGTCGACGGCAGCAGGGAGCAGGGGCATGTCGAGGCCATTACAATTTGCTGTCGGAAATAACGGTACAGGTACCTACATTGCTGACCTCTTCTAAATCTTACTTCTTCCGTCCATGTTTACTTATCGTCTTGAGAATTATTCCATTGGGTATTTTGTTCCTGTTCATTAGATTATTATGGCACAAGTATCCTAACATGTTATTTTCAAAAGAGTTTAAGATCAGATTAAATACACAATGACCACTATGTTTTGAAAACAAGCGACTCACCAATCAATGTTCATGACTTCTAGAAAATATTCATATTCCAAAGTAGGTAGAATTTCTGTGGCGACGGTTTAGATCGTCACGGCGAGGTTAAAGGTTGGAAGCCTTTCCTCGTCGCTCGTGGCAGCTGCTGGCCACGGTAGGCAGGCTCTGAGAGACTAAACACAATGTTACACGCAAAGGCCCGCGTACGGGCCAAAAAATAACACTAGCTAAAGTGTAGGATAGGAACCTTCACGCCATCAACCTAACGGTTACCTAGTGGGCTGACAACCGGGACGGATTCGTGCGAGCGCGTCGTATAGCAGACAGGTAGCACGCCAGTGCGTGTGGTACGCAGATCGCAGGCAAGCCAGCGGCACCGCAGACAGCTGACTCATACACTCGTTCACAGCGACTCGAACACGCCATCGCTGACGCAACTCTGCCATGTTCTCCACGCAGAGGCGATGATGACTCATGGAATAATACATTGTTGGTGTGGTGAAATTGTAAGATAAGCAAAATGAAAATTCATTAATACGACCTTTTTTTTCAAAAATTGTTTATTTCCATACTTAAACATATGTACAATTTTATTATTCAATATGAATAAAAATCAAACTTCCAATTCAATCGTTAGGCGAGAGAATAAATTGAAACACTTAAAATAAAACTAAATAAATGCATGATACCGTTACAAACCCATTTCGTAGCTGGCAGCGACCACGCCACAGCGGCAACCAAGATGGCGGCCGACGGATGCAGGCCCACGCGAAACGCAATGGGACTGTAATTTAGAAAAACATCCTACATAATATCACAGATACAAATACACTTTACTTTACCTAAAATGGTCTATTTTATAGCTGGCTTGACATTGTCTAATTCTCTAAAAAAACTATCTAAGCCGCTGAGATCATTCTTCCATATATTATCGATTTTCTGCTGGTGTTGCCTGGCGACCTCTTCTTCCTTATTGCACAATCCAAGATCAGCTTGCATTTGAGCCCACCTCCTGGCGCGTTCTCTTTGTTTCGTAACGAGTTCGCTCTCCGCACGTGATAGGGAGTTACTCAAAATGGCGATTATTCTCAAGTCACGCTTTCTCTTTGTCTTGGCATTTAGGGATTTGCTTTTAACTTGACGAACCCAATTAGATAGGGATTCGGTTTTACTTTCACAAAAGTCAACGATAGATTTTTCATTTGCTTTGTAGCCCATTTTTAAGGATGGGCCAAAAAGTACTGTTTTGAGACAATACTACACACCTGAATCCGTACAGGCACAAATATCACTTCTTGAAATCTTCAGCACTACACACAACGGAAACACATCTGCACTTCACCAAGACGATTTTAGAATGTGGCGCCATGACGTCATGGCCGCCTTATATACCCGACCTGAGGCGGGGGGCCGCACTGCGCAGTTGGCCGCAAAATGGCGTCAGTCCAACCAAAGTCATGTACCTACGAATCTTGCCGATCAAAACCGAAGACACACGATGATTTGGTTCATTCGGAATTTTGTAGTAACAGGTATGGTAGTTATCATTTCTAATAGTAATTTCAATCACCCCGAGAACAATAATTTTAATTCAAACAGTCTGTTACATAAAAAATGTGTGCCTCATTTAATTAAAAACGTCTAACAGGCTTCTGCGAGTTGGCTTCGGCCCCTCGTACGCCTTCCAAAGTTCCGGGATTCCAGGATCCCGAGAATTGTCAAAAGCTGTAAAAATAAAAATAATATTAAGTGTAATTTAAATAAGTAGAAATGAATGATGTTGGAGTTAAGCGTTGGCACCTTGGCACATAAGAGACTAGAGAAACATAATTCCTGAGACACAGAAGAGCTAATCAGACACTGGAGTACCTACTTGACACAAACTAAGCTAAGCTCAGATATTTAATTATAACCACTTCTCTGGCAACAGTGGCAACTGGAATCTATTTCTATGATCTAAATTTAAACGGAAACGCAGTTATATGTTAGATTAATTGACTGAATCCGCATGATTAAAAATAATATTTATTGGGGCCGTATTATTTCAACTGCAACAGTCGGTAGATGACGATTTCTAAAATTAGCGCTTCGGCACGGATTATAATTTTAAGGGGTCCGTAGTTAACAAGGAACCCTTATAGTTTTGCCATGTCAGTCTGTCTGTTCGCGGCTTAGCTCAGAGACTCTTAGTACTAGAAAGCTGTAATTTGGCTTAATTGTATACTATAGTAGTCTTTGGCTTAATTACATATTAATCACGTTGACAAAGTGGTAAAATATATTTGTTTAGGTTAGGTACACGTAAAGTAGGGATTTTTTTTCTCGTCTATCCCTTGGTGTGGGGTGTCGTTGGAAAGGTCGTTCAAAAATATTGTAAGTACAGACGCCAGCACATCAACCTACTCCATTCTGTCAAAGGGGTTAGAAGATTTTTGTATGGAGGGTGGCCCTAACGTGATGCCGCCATTTTGTTTTTTTTTTAGAATCGCGGTGAAAATCGAAAGTTATATATTTAGATAGAGGACACTTATACAAACAAAAAATGTCATATGACATAATATCCTAAAGCGTCAGGTTTCGGAGTTATTCACCGAAATATAAGTCGAAAACTGGACCCTGAAACAAGGATTTTTTTGTTTTTTTTCCCTTCAGGTAAGTATATTGAACTATGAAAACATAATTGCATCATGTATAGGTAATATTTTAGTTAAGAGCGAAAGAGACAAAAATATATGTATACCCTCCGCCGAATGAGGACGTGTGGTATATGGTATAAGTATTATATGGTGCGTGGCATGGGCGTGACACCAAGAAAATCTTGTTCAGCCTCCCGCTGCCTTCTTGGATGATATTATTTATACCGAATATGATTAAAAAATCTTATGTTTTATCCACTAGGTGTATTCAATTAATTCATGTGTAAATAACTTAATCACCATGAAGTAACTACAACATAAATAAATAAATCCGTTATAAAAATTGTTATTTTTATCTTTGAATATCTCAGAAACGTGACGCTTTATGATGGTATTGTATATGAAGTTTTATGTTTGTATATGTCCCCGATCCAAATATATGACATTTATTGTGCACCTCGATTTTGAAAAAAAATTAAAATGGTGGCTGATTTTAGGGCCAAAATCTTCAAACCCCTTTCCCAATCAACATTGAACCTTATTCTTAGGCAAAATAAAGTTGAAAATCTCTTAGAGAAATTTGACAGATTGTAGTAACTTGATGTGCTGGCGTCTGTACGTGTGTGAAAACCATTTTTCGATTCCAGTTAGTTATCCTAATTATTCTAGAACTAAGTAAATTGATGATGACTAAATTCAGAGAACCGTAATATTTATTTTCCAAATAGCCTTAATTCGTATTTATTTCCGAATACACCCGTAGAGCGCATGAACCATGGAAAGAGATGGCATGATGGACAGAATGAGAAAAAGGAGGATATTGATCCAACAAAAGAGGGCACCTTACGGAGGGAGGGGGGGTCAGAGGCGCGGGCGCGGGGCATGTTCCAGATATTTCCGACGAAGTATTGACGTAGGAAAAATGGAAAATCTACTACTAAGCATAGCATAATATCATAATAATATGCTTTAAAAGTAATTAATTTTAGAACATAGGTAATTATTACAAAATAAAATACCTACCTACGTTCTTGTTTTGATTATAGGTAAGTAGATGGGTACAATCATTGATGAATCCAAGTCCTCATTACTAAGGTTCTTGTTTCCCAGAAAATTACCAGTTTGCAATTACCAGTAATCGCAATACCCAGAAACTCATATTACCAATCATATTACAGAATGAGAAGGTTCTTCTATCATGTTACAGCATCGATCACTAATAGTGATCGATGTGTTACAGGCAGATTTACTGTGCCATTACTGGAGTATTTTAGTAGGTGTAATTATGTACTTACCTACTTTTTTTTTTTGGGTGGGAAATCATCCAATGACTTCTCCCGCTCTGGGCGGAGCGGAAGGGCGTGTCAGACTCTTACTGACTAAAACCCACCCGTGTTCCTTCCCTTGCCTTGCCAGGGGCCACGGTTTCCCCTTGGGACTACCCGCAACCCCGGAATTATGTCATGTACTTACTACCGTTAGTAGTCAGTGATATAAACGCAGTAAGTAATATAAACTTATATTATGTCAATGACCGTAGTAGGTACCTACATAGTTATACCTAACTAAAAAACTCCAGTAGCTGTAGGTACCTACTACTACGCCATAGCCGCGGCCGAGCAGCAATAGCTAAATTCTCTTTAAAAAAAAAAGGTTTTGTCGTCACACAAAAGGTCCCACCCTCCGAAGTAAGACCTAGGTACCTGCTTAACTTGGTAAAAAAGAACATTCCTGAGTGTAAACCGAATCAGGTAAAATAACGTTTCTTGCGAAGCAAGTAAACAACTCGTTAATCACAACACACGTGTGATTTAAATATTGTTTTAAAACTGACATCAGCAGAGATGAATAACAACTTCAGGAAGAATACTAATAGAAATACAGTCGGTGTCAGTGAACCTCTAATAGGACAAACATTGTATAACCTCATTGGGACAAACTATAAAATAGGCGTAGCCTACCGAATATACTAAAACTAGCTTCTGCCCGCGACTTCGTCCGCGTGGAATAGTTACCTACTTTGGGCTAACGCTAAAAAAAAACCTCCAAGTGCGAGTCGTTTTTGTGTGAATACCTACCTACTTACCAAGTATCAACAGTGTAGTTCTTATAGTTTCGGAATAAAGTGGATGTGACATACGGACAGACAGACAGACATGACGAATCTATAAGGGTTCCGTTTTTTGCCATTTGGCTACGGAACCCTAAAAACCCCCGATTTTGAAACATTCTTCATTGGTGCTCCGCACCTATTGGTCTTAGCGTGATGATATATAGCCTTCCTCGATAAATGGGCTATTTAACACTGAAAGAGTTTTTCAAATCGGATCAGTTAATCAGTAGTTCCTGAGATTAACACGTTCAAACAAACTCTTCAGCTTTACTCAGCTTTAGAGAAGTATAGAAATAGAAGATTATAATCTCTGAATTCTAAAACCAGAAAGTATGACGGAAAGAGCCCAGAAAAGGCTTGAAAAACCTATAGATGAAAAAAAACATACCGGCCGAATAGAGAACCTTCTCCTTTTTGGGAAGTCGGTTAAAAAATGAAGAGAGATTTTGTGAGGATTAGAAACATAGAAGTCGGAAGGATATCATTTTATTTTTTCTAGCCATTAATAGGTAGCGTCTTATACAGGATAAAAAATGTATACCTACCTAGGTACGAGTAGCTCATATTGACGCATTAAATTAATATGTTCTGATTCTGACCAATGTTCTGACGCAGATAATAAGAATATCATGCATTCAGTTACTTTACGAGAACCTGTGTTTACACTTTTCAACACATTTCACGTTCACGTTTCTTATAGAATAGAATAGAATAGTGAATCATTTATTAATCATTGGTTGAGTCACGAGATACCAACGTCTGCATTGTCTTTCTATCGCTCTACACTAAGCCTTCTACAAGTAATGTTTAGGTTGATTTTTCCTTGTCTCATGAGTTGGAAAGAAACAACACGGTTGGAGATCGGCCATGTTGTGACGTCACCCCAACCAACGGTCTCACGCTCGGGCCACGGTCGATAAACAGACAGGCTAGGGTGGCTGGCAGCTGCGTGCAACGGACTTTAGCAACCGACCTTGTTTTTGTCTAGAATTATTATTGAAACGAAAAGGAAGTAACATGGTTTCCTTTGTGTTTATCGAACAAAGCTGCCATGAGAACTTTAGTTTGGCTTCTTTTGAGAACCCATACAAATGATACAAGACTTACCCACCGAGTATTATTCGCAGTCTCGCAAAATTGTCCTGTCTGTACTTCTGTAGGTACGTTACGTATCAGTTAAGTAATACAATTAGATATAAGTAGCTAGGTACCTACTTGTTCAAAATTTCAAAGCGCTCAGAAATTCTTTCATTCAAAGTTGTGGTGCAAAAACATGTTACCTATTGATATTATCTTGTACTAACCTATTTGATAATTTTCGGCGCACATACCCTACATAAGTACCTAAGTAGGTAATCAAAACTGATGGAAACATTATATTATTTAGGGTTCCCTAAAAAAATACATAAGTAAGTAGGTAGGTACCTAACTACTACGTTCCTCAGATTATTCTCTCTCAGTTTTACGATAAGTAGGTATAATATTTTAAGGTAATTCCGATCTAGGTACTTTTGCCGACCGCCCGGGGGCATTTCTGAAATAGTTAAACGAAGCGACGGAGATGCTAATAAAACACACATGAGGAAAACCGAAATAATAATCCTACATTGCAAGTTACATTGAGTTATACCTACAATACCTAATTACGTAATGCCTATTCAACTAAAGGTCCTCATTCAAAAGAATTCGTGGCTGACGCATGGTTTTGAATAATTTACGCCAGTATTTTATCATTTATTTACGTCGTAAGGTATAACGGTCAAGCTGCGTAGTTATTAGAAAGCGCCATTTTTCCAACAATTAAGAGTCGACTCTTTGTTCCAAGTACTTACCTACTTAACTAAAGAAATGTGTTAAGTACCTACCTACTTAATTACCTATCTAAGTAGGTAATGTTATCTATTCAACAAAAACAAAAATGGAGGTATCTTCGAAAGGTTGTTGTTTCTGGCATTTATTTGTGTTAACATATCTCGGGACCGTGGTGTCCCGGTCCTTTGGAAGGCGTACGAGGGGCCGAAGCCAACTCGCAGAGGCCCCTTAGACAATTTTAAATGGAATGAGACACCAACCGACGATTATCCCTGTATGCACTATGCAAGTGCACCCAAGGGCAATCCCCGGTTGGTGCAGGACTATTGCAGAAAATGAAAACAAAAAAATATTGGGCTATGGGTTTGAGTGGCTATAGTGGATTGGTTACTTAGAACTATGGAAAGACTATGGCCCCTGCCTGACCAATATTTTATATAAAAAAACATTATTTGTGTTATTATTACTGTTTCTAACATCCAATCAGTGGGCTCCAAGTATTTCATGATGCGTCACATAACGCAAGAAACAACACGTTTCAACAAGAATCGTTTGCCTTGTATATTCCTCGAATAATAACCTCGTTATCATAAAATGCTTATCAGCGTTAATAATTTGCTGGGCAAAGTTGGCCTGTATATAATGACTGATAGTAGCAGAACGATAGCAGTAGCACGTTTTTATTTTACATACAGGGCACCTACTTATAAATTGTGCGCATAGATCTCTCATCTTGCTACGCAGTACCCAATCCGATAAGGTGCGATAACCAAAAGAAATGTTTGTGTAAGTATTGCGCAGTTTTGTGAAACGATCGGCAATGGATTAGCTAGCATGTCCTTGAAACTCGTTTAATCCATTACTTACCTAAATGCCAAGGACTTCATTTTTTTTTGCTGTAAATGAACTAGCTGCGTTAATCTGGTGATTAACTTATTACCAAGTCTACTAAGCACTACAGTATACTTAAAGTACTTTCGCAGAATAACGGGCAACTATTTACTAACTCAGCTTTTGCTAAGAAATTCTGAGGTATTTTGAGGGCGTTAATTGGCGTTAAATGGATAATTAGGTAGGTACTTACTGGCAATTGGTGTTAGTGTTAAAAATAATTAAAGGTACTTATTAAAAATGTGTATATTAATACTTTCGACTCCACCCATTTTCATAGAGCTCGTACGCCAAGCCGCCATATACCTATACACCGTGAAATTTGAATCACAGTTTTGCTAGAACAAACGTTGTTCAGACCATGGTCTACTACCATTCTATAATATTCAATAAAAAAAAAAACGTCAATGGTATTTGAAAAAACACAAAAAATACTGATTTATTTATTTGCATTTCGGCCAGCATTGGCCGGACATCCTTGTAGTCCACGTGGACTCCTCATAACTCTTTTGAATGCCATATTGCTGCCGCGATGAGTCCTTTGATGTTACAGTTAATGTTTGAACAACATAAGACTTATTTGAGGACGCCTAGTTTAGTTTGTTTTTATAAAATATTGAACGGTATAGTAGACCATGGTAGTAGACCATGGTCTGAACAACGTTTGTTCTAGCAAAACTGTGATTAAAATTTCACGGTGTATACATATTGCAAGTTGACTCAGGAGGGGCACCGGCATTACGTTTGCGCTAAAGTTAACCCTCGAGGAGTGTCACCGGCATTAGGATTGAAATCTTGTTAAAATATACAACTGATTTTAGTTTCACAGTTTATAATGCCGAATTAGCTAAGAAAACCTACATTTAAAATGAGGGCTCCCGGCATCCATTATTCGACATAAGTGAACCCTCCGGGAGGGCTCCCACTCCCAGCCACTGAACGTGTTAAAGATAATCTATTTGTAAAAACATGTGTGTTGAATTTCACTTGGATAGATAAATAAAATAATAAACACTATTAAATTTATAATAACGTTTTATTAACCTAAATTTTAATAATACATTCAACAGTTGTAACTTGTCCTCGCCGATAACCGTTCCGTATAGAATAAAATAAAACCTTGAAACATTCGCCATTCCACCGTGACTAATATTTTATCGCTCTATGTGGTTGCGTGAGAGAGTATCATTTTCTGAAACAAACGAGGTATACTTTATTTACATGTTCTTATGAATACTCTAAGCTTAGAATAATAACGCATATTATTCTAAGACTCTAAGGCTGCCTGTCCACCGGAGCGGAGAGGAGAAAAGAGGAGCGGAGATGTGTCAATAATAACCAATAGAATCTTGACTCCGCCCCTGAGTTTAGATCAGTGATCCTAAGTCAAGATTCTATTGGTTAATATTGACACATCTCCGCTCCTCTTTTCTCCTCTCCGCTCCAGTGGACAGGCAGCCTTAGAGTCTAGAAGTTTACCATAAACATAATATTTACTAACGGTCCTCGAAACGATCTATTACAATTGACAATTTTTACGTGATTGATACAAATTGATGCGCAAATTAATCGTCTACCAAATGTAATTAAATCGATTGACAATATTATTAAGTACTACAATACAAATTGATGACAATTGATTGTTTCGAGGAACCTTATATTCTATTCACAATAACATCCATACGCTAATTTTATTGGCGTTATCGACTACAAATAAAAGAGGAAAACGTTCGGCATCAAAACTTTTCCGTTCGTAAGTGCCTTACAAGGGCCTGTTTGAAATAAATGATTTGACTTTGACTTTACCGTTGCTGTTGTGGTTAACTATGTTGTAGGGGTAGTGCAAGGGATATATGGTTTAATATAATGATCAGTTCAGCTTCCTTTGTTTCTGCAGTCTACTGATTGACCTGCGCGAACCCCAGGGTAATTTTCACAGAAATATTAGTGTAGTAAAAGCATAATAGAGAAATGGGAATTTTATGAACCGGGAACTATTCGTCATAAACATGAAACTAATCAAGGATCGGATACTTTACTGGCAGCATGTCCATGCTTTGGACATTCTTTAGTTTTGAGGCATAAACAACAAGCATGTTAAAAAAAATGATTCTATTTTTCTATCTTCTATCTATCTATATAAATAAAAATCAATTGCTGTTCGTTTGTCTCGCTAAAACTCGAGAACGGCTAGGCCGATTTGGCTGATTTTGGTTTAGAACTATTTGTCGTAATCCAGGGAAGGTTTAAACGGTGAGGAAATATGGAAAAGCTGCGAGGCAGGTAGGGTAGGTAAAGTACTTAGTGCCACCCGTGCGAAGGCGGGTCGGGTAAAGCTAGTCTATTTATATAATAAAAAATTGCCGTGCATTAGTCTCGAAAAAAAAACGAAAATGGCTCGACCGATTTGATTAATATTTTTTTTGTTTTGTTCGTCTTATTACAGGAGTAGTTTAAGAACGCGGCGACCTTTGAATTGTCCATACAAACGTAATACCTAAATCATTTCCAATTCGAGCATATTTCCACCAAATAAATTTGATATTCGGATTGAGACAATAATTATCTAGGCTTCCAATTCTTTTTTTTTTCAAAAACCTACCTCTACATGAAGTATTAGCGAATTGCATTTCGTACATTTTTACAGCGTAAATGACTTGTTTTCATATTGTTTTTTCTTTATTATAAACAACAATATTTGTAATATTGTTTCATCACAAGCATAGCTTATATTATCAAGTTACAAATTATAGAAAAAAAATTGGAAAAACATTAAGTTTTCATTCATCATTTTTGGTATTACGGAACACATCCAAATTTCTCATAATTTCAGATAGCTAGTAGTGCTATCGCGTCAAGCAATAATTGTCAATGTGTGTGTGCTCCCTGTAGGTGTTTATCGCTCCGACAGGCACAAGGCACACTAACGCAGCGTGCTTGGTTGGAGTTCGTTCATAGTATTTTTTCAATTTTGTCAACTTTAGACGATTAGGTACTTTACAGTGTGCTGTACCTGTACGCGCGTACTTATTTGTTTGCTAAATTGTATTGTATGTAATATTTCTGACACTCCTCTTGACTTGACCTATTTTTAACCGACTTCGAAGGAAGTGGAGCTAATGGTGAAGTACCAGGAGAACTCCTCAACAATGAACGTCCCTGCATCGGGAAAAGCAATATTTTGTAAAAGGTGATAAGCAGTTGACATTAGGCTTTTGTATCTTAGATAAATTACAAACCGACCCACTAAAAAGGAAGAAATAAAAACTTTTTCACTCTTCTTTTTAAAAAAATCCGTCATTGTAGCGTACCAAAGCGGAGATAAAATAGCATATCATCCTCTAGGGGAAAAAGTTTTTTTTTAATTTTTGTCTGTTTCCAACGAGCCTACCACCCATAAACGAAAAAGTCTTTGTTTGATCTATATATTTATATATTATATAAAAAAGAATCCCTATTTCCTTGATCACGGCATCACGCGTGAACGGCTGGACCTGAAGGAGGGTAATGTTTTTCGAGAGTATGTGTGTATGTATGTCTATTTCTTTGGCACGCTCTGTAGCCTAAACGGCTTGATGGATTTTGACATATGAGGTGTCGTTAGATTCGTCTTAATTGTAGAAGTGTCATAGACTATATAATATTTATATATTGCACCTGCAAATACAAAAAAAAAGGGACGGGAAGGTTTAAAAAAAAAAATTATAACAATAAGGTATCAAATAAAAGCTAGTAACGAGTCAATTCCAAATTTTGATTTTTATTAATAAAACTAAAAAGCTTGAAATAAAGAAAATTATTCAAAAAACAAAAAACCCGACTGCAAAAACACATAACTGAAAAGAGAAAAAAACAAGCATTATAATCTATAGAATTTTGGTATCGCAGGCGGGGCAAACAAAACTTACACCATACCACGGTAGACGGTAGAATAACTAAGCCATATCTTAGAAATAAGTGCCTACAGCCGCGCGGTACGTAAACATGCGATAGGGCTGCCCGCCTCCAGTATTTTAATTACATTTGCCTACTTTGTGTTTCCATTTAGTTTTGTGATTGTAAATATACTTTTTTTATCTACACAAATAAATAAAATACTTTGTGAATTGAATAACAAAACAAAACACAAATGCCCGAGGTTTTAAAACAAGCGTAGGTACCTACCGTATTAATTCATGAACCTCCTATAACTACCTATTTCACTCGTGTTATCACTTTCCTTTACTCTATTCACTTTATTTATTAATCCAGACATCTTTTTTTCGGGAGATAAAAGGAAATACTTATCCATTAAAAATACACACAATATGTACCTACCTACCAGTAAGTAAAATTATTTTATTAATTTAGTAAAAATTTAGTAAAATTGTTTGTTAATAATAATACCTTTCAAAGTTTCCAGGTAATCTAAAAAAAGTTATCTCTGGATGCGTTATTGCCAAATTCATGCAACCAAAAACAGCAACAATATATCCTACTCGTCATATTAAATATGTACTTGAATTTATTTTTAGTGTAAAAATCGCGCGGTTATTGTTAAAAAAACAACACACCGTTCGTTCGTCACTGCGGCACAGACGCGACTGTCTGCGTACCTCGCGCATACCTCGATCGAGGCGCGTAGGTATAGCTCGCGCTTCGTCCGTTTCTATGAAGTTGGCCTACCGTCTACCGTGACCATACGTATATCCGGTTATTAGTTTGTCCCCGCCTGCGATACCAAAATTCTATAGATTATAATGCTTGTTTTTTTCTCTTTTCAGTTATGTGTTTTTGCAGTCGGGTTTTTTGTTTTTTGAATAATTTTCTTTATTTTGTTGTGTTTGTTATCTAGTAAGGAGATGGTTCTTAGGATAGGTTGGTGAAGGTAGGGTAGGTAGGTAGGTAGGTATGCAAGTAGGTAGGTATGTATCTTGGTAAAGTGGGTATGTAGGTAAGGTAGGTAGGTATGTATGTATGTATGTAGGTAAGTAGGTACCTACCTACTTACCTACATACATACATACCTACCTACCTTCCTACTTAGGAAGGTAAGTAAGTAGGTAGGTAGGTAGGTAAGTAGGTAGGTAGGTAGGTAGGTAGGTATGTATGTAGGTAGGTGTAATTAGGGTAGGTAGGCGAACCGTAGATGAGTGCATACCCGTGCGAAGCCAGGGCGGGCAGCTAATAGTTACTAATATTATTCGATAGGTACCTACTTATGTGTCTAAAGAGCCTCAGCTATGGCCTCAGCGAGTATTTTGTAGTTTGTAAGTTACACAATTGACATAAAGTTCATTATGCTTTGACCCAATTTCGTGCCAAAAACTCGCTTCCATTCCGTTCTGCGCCAATGTAATATGAGCCGTAGCGTGGTGAGTATTGGCCGAGACGGTATAAGCTAGTTGCTCTCCGTACGCGACGAAGCCATAGCCACCACCAAGTTGTAGTATTGTAAGTACCTACCTATCATAACGCGGTTGTACGAAGTTTTGTCATGTCATGTCACTGTTCTTTTTCTTTACTTATGTGACCGAGCGGGCGTAATTATTGTCTCAAGGACACTATTGAGAACACTGCTCGCTCTAAATTGAGTTCGCAATGTATTTGCCAAACATGTAAACAAACACGAGTTTTCCACTTAGACAAATATGAACTTTATGCTAGTGTAAATAAAGTTGATTTTAGACTGACTTGTAATGTTGAAAAAGTCATAAAAAAAAATGAAGTTGTAGCGCAAACTGAACCTTATGTGTAGTCCATAACAGTTATTTTTCCAAAAACTCGTGTTTGTTTAGTTGTTTGGCAAATGAACTGCGAACGCAGATTTTTATTTGTCGGTGCAGCAGCGGTGCGACATCAGTATGTTCGGATGATGAAAATATACCGCCACCACGTGTCGCTTGCACTTACGCACATGTCGGTAAAAAATTATGCAGAGCTGCTTGTGCCGCCCGTCGCAAAATAATGTCGAGTTCGCCCAGGTTCGCACCGCACGGGCTGTTATTTTCCGCGGGATTTTTTTTTCGCACACTGGATTTTCAACGCGTTTTTTCAACGCGCTAGGACGAGAGTGTTCCAGCGCGTTGGATTCTCAACGCTCGGCTCAACACCGAGAGTTTAAAATCCAGTGCGAGACCACCAATATGAAGTGGAGACCACTCTAAAGGAAATAAATAAACACAAACAGACTTAAAATAAATAATGACAATAATAATAGATATCCCAATAATTTATATTTACGCGACGTGCGTATGACTACTCTAGCGTCGTCCGTCGGTCCGCCGATCTACCGTGCCACAAGTCCATGCTCGATAACGAAGTATAGGTACCTACACTTTGCGTCAAATAACTTTGCCGCTCTGAAGTTAGGTTGCGCATGCGTACCTACTGGCATGCGCGCAGTCATATAGAGTCTACTTCAGAGCGGCAAAGTTATTTGACGCGAACTGTTGGTACCTACCTTATTTGTATGACGTATCTACTAGCTAGGTTTTCTCTACAAGGCCTTCTATCTTGAGATTAGTCGAGATATCCTAAAATATTGAGACATCGGCATGGTAAAGAAATTTCCAAAAAACGCATTACTAGTCTGTACATTCACTAGCGATTCCCCAAATTAGTCAACAAAAATAAAGCAAATAATGAACATACCTAATTATTACTCATAATAAAATAATATCTATGCTGTCGACTCGCTATGAATGAATGGCATACAGTACCTACATCTAGTATTATCCGCTCACACACACTGCGAAGCGCGCCCGTAATCTGTGGCCCCGCCTTCTTTTGTCGAACAGAGATAGCAATATTCCAAACGCATTTTGCTCACGTCTCGAGTTTGCATTTCGTGCCGTAGTACGTCGGCCTCTTAAGAAAAAAATATATTTAGAAAACCCCAAAGGAACAGTCCAAAAATAAAAAATTGAAATTTTGACAGGACAACATCTGACGGGTCAGCCAGTCGTAAAATAAAAGAACTAAACAAGGCTACACACAATACAGGATTACGTATGTTCCTGGTTTCATGAATAAGGTTTGTAATCAATATTATGAAAGTGATAGCGTAATATGAAACGATTGCTGTTTAAATAAGACATTGTGTCACACACAGCACAGCACACACGCAATCTACGCGTTATATAATATGAATAAAATCGCGGTTTTTATGTCAAACCGTATAATTATTATTGCAATCGTAATGTGGGGTAGTTTCCTAATTGAAATTACGCAAATGAATAGAAGTACTAACTAAGATAAAGGGCCGCTACCCGGATACATTTATCTTGTATCCTGACCGCTGTATACGTAAATAACGTTTGGCAAGTCATTTAGTGTGGATTGCACCATTGAACATGTTCAGCACATCTAAACGCGTTCAAGAGCTGTCAGTGTACAATATTTCATAACAATTTTGACACTGACAGCTCTTGAACGCGTTGTAGAAATGCTGATCGCGTTCTGTTTCATTGGTGAAATTAGCCCTTAGACATACATAAATCAGAACTTACGAGTTGACTTCGGGCACAGATTAATACAGATGGGACTCTCCGCAAAATCATTTAAATAAAAAGCGATTCTTGCTACGACACAATAAAGTGCGATTCAGGTTGCACAACGCTAATTACCTACAGTTATATTCACCTACAAATTGCCTCTCTTTCTATCGCGTAACTCTTATACCTTCTGACGATGTCAGGGTTGTCATCTTTTAAAGAATAATTAGATAATTAAGTAGGTATCAGCTCTTGGTCTATTATATTTTTAAATGTACATACCACCAATCCGTAACCGACCGCAGGCGACTTCATAAAAATGCGATCAATTTCTTAAAAATACAATACAAACCAGAGTGTTGTGGCGGCGTCACGTCACCTACTGCTGCCGCCTGCGGTAAATGGAGACTAAACAAATTAAAGTACGTCGGTACTTTAATTTGTTTAGTCTCCATTATTTATTAAATTATGTACCTACGTAACTGGGCAAATAAAAAGTATGTACGAATACCCTGTTGTCTACATAATAAAAAAAATACTAAGTACATAATATTTAGTTATGGTTACACTAAGTCCGTGGTGATACCTACCACGGATACCACCAAAAAAAATATTATTTAATTATGTACTTTCCTACCTATACTTATCGAAGCCTGAACCTGACCTTGTAAACAGAACTTGTAAGTACCTAACTATACTAAGTATAATAATAATAATGAATATTTAAGAACTACGTAAATACGTGTGACTTACATTAATGTAAACGTTTGGTACCTATACTACCTACCAAACGTTTACATTAATTGCTATTCATAGGTCATTACTAATTACTTAAAGGTAGACGTGCATTTCTTTAGCTTTTCGTGACCTTTGGAAGTGAGAAAAACGTGACATTCGGATCCTTATTATAATAAAGCAGCCAAATGGGATGAAATAAACTGCTGCCTTCATTTTAGTATTTTTAGTTTTAATATCTTGCGACCAGCGGCGCACGGCAGCCCTACTGAATAGGCACAGTGAGACGAGCCCGCCGGGTACTTGTAGCTTCATACCTAAACTGCGGAGTGTCCCATCTGTATTAATCTGTGCTTCGGGTGGGAGAAAGGTAGATACTTATAGGGGTACATATCATTATATCATGGGTAAGCGCACCCACAACACAATACAAAGGATAGTTCACACAAGTATTCCGGGCGGAATTTAAACCTGCGACTGTTAGACCGGTTTCGCACTACTTCCGATCCGAATCCGGGAAATGTGGATTCGAAGTAGCCATAGCATTATTTGTATGAAGGATTGCGCACAAGATCCGAGCTCCGTCCGTCCGAATTTAGAACATTCCCATTTCGGATTGAACTCGGATCTTGAATTCAGATTCGGATCGGACGTGATGCGAAACCGCTCTTAGCGCAGCATTAAACATATTTAAATACCATATTTGTGCAAGTTTACACTTTTCATAACTATTCCACCGACAGAAAAGTTAGTTAAAATGCAGGTTTACCTTCAAAGGTTGCAAAGCGTTAGTGATCTGGACTCCTACGCTTCTTGCCAGTACTACGGGCATCAGGTCTACGGTGTACAGTCGATGTAACATCTCGATCATCAGCTGAGTCGGCACGTTATGTCGTTGTCGTGTGCTCTCGTATTTTCCTAGCCAATCAGGGTGAGCTGAAATGAGATGAAAAATGTTATCATATCAAGGTTTTGCTACCATGCTGATCTAGGAGTTGAAAAAAGGTTCTGGCTTTTTATCTTGCATTAGCTTTTGCTCGGGACTTCGTCCGCGCAAAATTTCGGCCCCCGACCCACCGCGTCGCATCCCTTTTCGTTTAGCGTTCTTTCTGAATTTTTGCTCGGCTCGTAAGGGTCGTAGCGTGATGTTACATACCCTAAAACCTTCCTCAATAATTAGGCTATCCAATGCAAAAATAATTTTTCAAATCCGACTGGTATTTCCGGAGATTTCCCTCTACGTACAAACTTACAAATCAATCAATCTGCCTAGCCTTTTCCCAACTATCTTGGGGTCGGCTTCCAGTCTAACCGGATGCAGCTGAATACCAGTATTTTACATGGAGCGACTAGCTATTTGACTTCCACAACCCAGTAACTGGGTAATACGATACCCCTTGGTAAGACTGGTGTCAGACTTTCGGGCTTCTGACGACTCGTAATGACTGTCAAAGATCCACGAATGACAGCCGGGACCAACGGCTTAACGTGCTTTCCGAGGCACGGAGGAGTCTCGGGATGTAAAGATAGTCACCCATCCACTGACCAACCCCGGCAAGCGTAGCTTAACCTAATGGATCAACCCGTGCGGCTTGTTATTACTTAGCCACGAGCTGCTCCGCCTGTTACATACAAATTTTATCTCTTTATAATATATGTATATTTAGTATGGATATAGAGAGGGAAAAGGGCTCTTCCCCTACTGCATGGGGCTTAGAACTGCTGAAATGTGGGTGAACGTTACACCTCTCTGCCTACCCTATGGGGAAATTGTCGATCATACAGCCCATTGCCTCTCATGAAGGCATATATTAGATTGAAATTATATTGTTGAATTAATTATATTATTAATATAAAATATATATTAAATATATTATTGAATTAAATATTATATATTACATTGAAAGTATGATCTAGTAAAAAAAAACCGGCTAAGTGCGTGTTGGACCACGTTCAAAGAGTTCCGTAGTTGGGATGACTTAAAACAAACTGAATATTGTAGTTGCAAAATATATTCTCCCATAAATAAATAAAGATTTGCAAATGTAATTTTGTAATCGCAAAAAATAATTATTTATGTGATCAGATCAGTGTACAAATTGACAACTTTCGGACTTTTTTCTTTACTTATGCTGTGAGACCTGCACCCTAATTACGTAATGCACAATCAATTTTAAATGGAAACCAATTGAAAAAGATTGCCAGTCCATTGCTTCATAAGTTCGACAAAAAAAAATCTGCTCAATTTTTTTTGTCGTACTTATGAAGCAATGGACTGGCAATCTTTTTCAATTGGTTTCAATTTAAAATTGATCGTGCATTGCGTAATTGGGGGGCTTGTTTCTCGCAAAATTTCATGATTCTAGGTCAACGGGAAGTACTGATAGTAATTTATTTGCGAGTATCAAGATATGTCGCATTAATGGCCGTATTTTTTTTATTGCGTTGTCTTAGGAGCTATATTTTTTTTGAGCTCCAAGGGACTGTAGAGTATTTGATATTCATTTCAACTTGATACCTTCACGTGTTCCTGAGCCCGACAGGCGGACAACGAAGTGATCCTATTAGGGTTCTGTTCTTCCTTTTGAGGTATGGAACCCTAAAAACCAAGTAACAATGCTATGTATGTACACTACACATACTTGTCCGTGTTTTTATACTTACTTATATCTAAACCACTGTACATGGCCTCTGATAATAAATGTGTGAGATCTTTGACATCGCCGAAACCGAGGTTGACTCCTTGTCCAGCTAATGGATGTACCCGATGCGCTGCGTCGCTGTAAACAACAATTATTTTATTAATACAGTTTCTTCAACCGTGGACTCACTTGCTTTATTAAAACGTGGGACATAGTTTTGAAAGTGATATTATATATTTCCGCCGGGGATTTAAAAAAAAGTTCAAAAGATTTGTTCCTTTTACATGGGACTTGACATAACTGGTGAAATGTGCTGACTGTGCTGTACTCATGTACTGTACAGTACACCTCTGTATTTCCGTCATTTTCCAGATTCTGTTGGGAGCAAGCAGTTTCAGGCAATACTGTCTGTCTTTTTCCGATTTAAAATGTGTATGCAGCGCGTAGCGACATCTCTACGGCTACATGTAGTACTACGTAGTCAGCTAGCAAGCTACCAGTTCTAGATGGAGCCACTTTCACTTCAATAACATGAAGTATTCATAATCCTATACAAGTATTTGTATACACGGTCGAAAGGTTGGTGCTCCTCAAACATTGATAATAACCAATTTTACTCAACAGTATTTGATCCTCATCATAGATTCTGACTATTGAGGCCATTAAATTACACGATTCAGTGTTTGGCATGGTTGTTGTATTGATTCAAGAATCAAGACTGCGACGACATTTTTAATTGATAAATACAGTTAATTCATATGGTTATATTACCAGCAGCGCCACGCAGCACTCAGAGGTATCCTAGGCTCATTTACATCCATCACAAGTCCTCACAACTTTAGGTCCAGTTAAAAAGCGGCAGACACTTGATCTGTCATTTTTACAGAACTGGTGAATATTGGCACAGCCGTGAAGCTCGCAATACGTACTGTTTTTGCCTTGTGTGTTTGAGCAGAGGGCTTTGCCGAATTACTAGGCTAGTATTATTATTATATTGTTAACATTGTGCGCCGCCGCAGTCAGAGTCCAATAAACATTATTCTTTTCTTCCTTTCAAGTAAAAGAGTCAAGTGTTACCCAATGAGCGCGACCCCGGGCGCGACGTATCGCGTGCTGTGGCCGAAGCCCAGCGGGAAGGCGGCGCGCGACGCGGGCGCCACGCTGCGCACGGAGGGCGGCAGCTGGCGCGCCGAGCCGTCCGGCAGGCCCATGCGCCGCAGCCACGAGCCCGTCCATGACGTCACTGCTTCCACGCCGCTGCTGCGAGGGTACTGCTTCCACTGGAACGTAGAACAGAATCTCAGAGTTAGTGTACAAAAATGCATTTGAAATTACATATGATAATGAAAAATCCTAATCCTAACTAATAATATTATAAATACGAAAGTGAGTTGTTGGTTTGTTTGTTACGCTTCCACGCTAAAACGGCTGCACAGATTTGGATGAAATTTGGCACATGGGTAGACCATAACCTGCTATCTAATTACGCAACACATTTTCGTAAACGATTCCGACTAATCTGTTTCATTTTGACAGTTCAACAACATTAATTGCGTTATTTACATTGTATATCCTATTGGCTATATTGGAGCCCATAGTTTGTAAACCCCGGTAGACATCGGCCCTAGCGGACCCCGTCAGTTTTGCTGACATCTCTTTGAGGCGCGCGTGAAACACGACGCGCCGTCGACCCGGACCTGGTCCTTATCGGACGGCGAGCTGCCCATTGCTCTCTGTCCGCAAGCCCGCGCCTACGGTGGCCGGAAATCGGCTACCAATTCCCGACGCCCGGGGCGTCTCCTACGGCGGCGGCGGCTAGGGCTGCTAGGGCGCGGCATTTGTCTCTCCCTTTCGCGCTCCGCCTCCTTCTTCGCGAGCATTACTGCTTCGCAGAAGGAGGTGACGGCTTGCCACGCCCTCTCGCTCCGTACCATGGCCAGAACCAGGGCGGGCGCGAGAGGTCACTCAGGTCACTGCCGATCGCCCCCACGAGGACACGGCGCCGGCGGTGCTCCGCCCGCGCCGGGCAGACCTCCACCGTATGCTCCACCGTGTCCTCCGGACGATCCACACAGTGGTGACACCCGGGCGTTTCCTCCCGCCTTATGCGAAACTGCTTCACCACCAGGTAGTATAGGCCTTTAACCGAATTTCTTCCTACAGATGGTTGTTAAAATCTAATCTTACCACCTTAATACTATTTGAATTCCATTGACAAGCATTTCTATTACCAGAGCATCATTCAATGCATCCACGAATTGGTCTTCGGGCAGTTGCAGCAGCTGCTTAGCGTTGTCTTGCCACGTGGACCAGACCAGGGAACTCCGCTTTGAATCTAGTGGAAGGAGCGCTATGGGTCCGCTAGGCAGCCAGCGTTGCCAAGCTGTTGTGTTCTCGCAGTCCTGTAACATGGAGGAAATGACGACATGTAAGTCAAAGAATTATTAGTTTAGAGAACCTGTAACACTGTCTGTCCACCGCACAACGTCAACGGGACGTCAACGAGAAACAAGATTATTCGGACCGAGCGTGAAATCCCGGTGACTGTGTGATGTGGACACGCGGCCATAGTAAATATATGTAATAATAATAATAAAAAAATAAGTTTTATTGATTCCTATACAAGTGTTACAAATTAGGTATGACACTGGATCGCTCATCATCATCGTTCTCGTTGACGTCCCGTTGACGTGACTGTGGACAAACAGCCCCATCTGCCATCATTAACGGGTATCACATGATAACCAAGTTAATTGACCAATCATTTTCTTATCTAAAACCTCATTTACATGTTGGGCCAACGTAAGCCAATTTACGCCACAGTATACTGAAACTATTATCAGAACATTGAACTACCGTCATTTGCGTATACTTATTGTTGTAATATAAAGATTCTGTGGCTTATATTTGCGCATGTTGGGCCAACACGTAAAAGGGGCATAACAGTACCTAGACACAATTAGCTACCTAGCTAAATAAAACCTGTTTTTATGAATATTGTGCAAGTCACTGTCGCCATGCATCCATTTAAAGCGCAAAGTTAGCGCAGTGACGTCTTGTAAAGCGAAGCGCACATTACAGCCGCACCAGACCGCAGCGCAACGCATTTTTATATAAAAAAAGTGCGGTGCGGCCCGCCTGTAGTGTACGTTGTTTCATAGAAAATGAAGGAGGATTTTGCAATGCGTTGCGTTGCAGTGCGGCTCGCTCCATTCTGCGTTAGCCTTAAATGTAAGCCTGGTATAGCGTAGGATAATAAATTAACTAGGTAACAAATCAATTTGCTGTCAAGCGGTGAAGGAAAACATCGTGAGGCAACTGCATGCTTGAGAGATATTTCTCGAAGGCATGTGAAGCCAGGTCAGAGCAGAGCACTTAGCAGTTGTCTCAATTTATTCATGCATGGTGCCAATAAGCTGAGTTGGATTTGCAATTCAGGGAGTGTTTAAACAATGTAAACATGGGTACAGTCCGGTTATGTACGCACGGCTACACAACAAGCTATACATTTCCAGTTTAAGCTGACCTGGCATTGTACGGAAATCGTTTACAATGCGCGATCACCATAAACTGGAAATGTATAGCTCGATGTGTAGCCGTGCGTACGACAACAAATCCGTCATTATTACATGTCATGAGGCGCAATTCCGTATCCACCTTCAGAGATCAGAAATAATTACGTAGGTTGTGTGAAGAATAGCAATTATATCTGCGGCCAACATGTTAATCGTTATTAATAGTATACTTGTACTGGACAGCCTTGGTTGAAGACTTGTAATTATTTATAAAGATTCTTGGTTTATCTAAACAGTATTAGCTCGTGTTAACTCTATCCACTTCAATTTGTCTATGGTTTATCGAAGTTTAGATATAGCCAAATTCAGACTTATCCCACAAAACCTTGTTCGAAAAATACATTACTCGCCCTAGAATATGTCATCTCCCAACTGCTACTAACCAGGCTTTTGGCCGTTTTAAGTCAAGGGTAAAAATAAATAAATATAACTCCTCGATACGGCTCGCATCGTGAGGAGCTTCCTGTATCTGGTAACTTGGACCCTGCTCCCGATACCGGCGGACTACTATTTTTTATATATTTTTAAATGTATTTATTTCTTAATTTTTTTTTTTAATTTTTTATACTTAATATGGAAGGAAAAAAAAAAGTTTACCAGGTTGTTCGAGGAATGACTTTTAGCAGCAAAATGGCCACAATAGAAACGGGTTTTCTCGAGATTTTCTTTTTCTTCTTCTTTTTTAAATTGCAGTGTAGGTAAAAATGATTGGATTCAGAGCATTCTAAATAAAATAAAAAAAAATTGGTGTTACCTCAGCTAATTCCAATGTCGCTACCACGCCCATTTGTTCGTAGCTCCATGACAGATACTGTACTCCCATTGCTTTTCGCACAGCCGAATTGGCGCCATCAGCACCAATCTGAAATAGAGAATGAATTTTTTTTTATCGACATGTCCAAGGCTGATCAGGAGAACTGCTAGATAGTTGGTAGGCACCTAATACATGACGGGGACGTAATAAAGGTGCCCAATACGCTTCAGACACACGGAACTAGCTATCACTGGTTATAAATCTCTAAGGAGTTGCCGAGTAAGAGTTTCACATATAAACTAGGGACCTAGGGTTCACATCGTAGGTATTTGATGACCGTTTAATTTAAACCGATGAATGTTATTCAAAGGGCCTTTCCAAAAGCTTTGCATTTATTCATGTATTTATTGTCCATACAACACAACATGTAAAAAGAACCCTGTCTGATCTGTGAGGGTGTGTTAGGTATCCTAGGTACTGAGAGTCAAGTGGTTCAGGAAAAAAGATGAAAATATATTCGCCACATTTTTTACAATGGGGAATTTTACCGGTGTATTACATTGGGCGCAGGCGGCCGTCGTTTAGTGATTGTCTAAAAGTCATAACTAATGATCGCTGTTGAATATTTGCTTTTTTTTAATGGATTATGGATAATGTGGTAATTTTGGTACAAATAATTTGAATTTTAAAAAATAGCAATAAGTTTTTTATTTTCAATAGTAATATTTTTTTGGTAATGTTTTATTGCAGTACCGATGCCTCTTTCGGATCAGACAGGGTTTTTTTTACATATTGTATACTTATAAATCTACAATGGACGAAAAGTCAAATACAAAAGCGAGCAAAAAATAAAGCAACCTAGTCCTTCCCAATAACTTTCGATGTTTAGAAAAGTTCCCGGAAGGATAAAATTAGTTTGTCTTTCAATATTTTCAGATTATCAACTAAATAATTTATACCCTTATTTACCTACTTAAGACGTAGATCATATCGTTGAAAAGGCGTACAGAAATGGGAATCTACTGCATGGGCGAATCGTTTCGAAGGCAACCTTCGAAACATTCCATTCTATGCTTACAGGAACTACTCAGTAAAAGTGGGAATATAACAAGAATAGCAAAATTTTCTATTAAAATTTCATAGTAAACAGATGTTGGGATTGCGGTGTAATCATTAGTTGTGGTGGTTTATTTGTGTATGGCGTGTAAGCAGCTCGGCTGCCGGTGCAGTGGTATTACAGTGTTGCGCAGGGCACCGTGTAGGTACCTGCTTGCTCCTTTAACCATCGAACTTCACGTGTTCTCGAAAAGTGCCCACAAGTGACTATTTAAAAGTGCAGTGAAGGTGACGATTAAAAAAAAAAGAAATACGGCTTGTCCTTGCTGCCTGTACAAAGTTATTGCAATGATTAGATAATACTACAATATTTAACCTTTTGACAACTCGAAATTAAGTTATACGCTTAAAAATTTCCGTAATCCCAATTCCCATTGCAGTTGTACGCAACTATTTGCGGAATAAAGTAATGGTTTTCTAAATTAATCCATGCCGAGTATATTTACGTTAAAATACGCTTGTAGGTAGCAAAACACTGCGTAAGTAATGGTGAAGTTTATGTTTCACAAATTTACAATCATTCATGAAAAACGCTTGATTATACTTTATTTATTTAAACTTTTCGCACATAAAAAAGGTACAAAGGCGGACTTAATGCCTTAGGCATTCGGTACCAGTCAACCAAGGGTGGTGAAGAGATTTGATGGCAGGTGCTCTGTTTGAGAGGAAGAAAGAAAATTATTATTAAACATTTTATACTTTGGTATTCAGTTAACGATGTAGGGAAATATGTAGTTTGATGGAATGTTAATTATTATTATTAAGGTCTGGTTGGAAGTCGGTTAAGGTATCGCAAGTTATATGCAGTTAAGAGGACGCCAAATGGTCCACTAACGCCACTCCTTAAAAATATTATCTCGGGACTGAGAAGGAATTATGAATAACGGCTAGTAAGGACCCACGGTTAGTGTGTATACAATTTTCTAATACCTTTTATAAAGTTTCATATTGAGGCAACAAAATACGATCTAAGTAGAGGAATGTGGCCGCTTTTCTATAGATCGAATTTTATTCAAATTCAAATTATTTATTTGTAAACATAGGTTACAGATACACAGGTGTGTGAGATGTTACATTTTTGTTAGTTCTCTATGCTTTGCCATTAGTCGTACAAATGTTAGTAAGTATCAATTTAATATCAAGTCTAATTATAGAAAGAGCTAGAGTGTTGGGCAAATCAATATAATATTCCCCTGACAATTAATTAAATTTCAAATAAAAACTGCAATGTCAAAACAAGTACCAAATTAATAAAATTAATATTGCTTCGTGTCTCAATATGAAACTTTATAAAAGGTATTAGAAAATTGTAGCGACACTTACCGAGGGTCCTTACTAGCTGTTATTCATAATTCCTTCTCAGTCACGAGATTTTTTTTTAAATTTTGTGGCGCAACTAAAATTGACCATTGGTCCGCCTTATAATTAGTTTTGTATGTAAGAGTTATCTCCGGAACTACCAGTCAATCAGTCTGCCTAGCCTTTTCCCAACTATGTTGGGGTCGGCTTCCAGTCTAATCGGATGCAGCAGAATACCGTATTTTACATGGAGCGACTGCCTATCAGACCTCCACAATCCAGTAACTGGGTAACACGATACCCCTTGTTAAGACTAGTTGTCACACTTTCGGGCTTATGACGACCCGTAAGGCTGCCTGTCCACTGGAGCGGAGACGAGAGGAGAGGAGCGGAAATGTGTCAATATTAACCAATAGAATCTTGACTCCGCCCCTGAGTTTAGATTTGATTGGTTAATAATGGCACATCTCCGCTCCTCTCCTCTCCTCTCCGCTCCGGTGGACAGGCAGCCTAATGACTGTCAAAGGTCGACCTGATGGATCGAACCGTGCGGCTGTTAGCCTCGAACTTCTCCGGAACTACCTACTAGTCGAATTTGATAAATTCTTTTTGCATTGGATAGCCCAATTCTTGAGGAAGTTTACAGGCTCGCGGACGAAGTTGCGGGCAGAAGCTAAGTAGTACGGTATAATTCTTTCAGTTTGATGGCAATGAACGATGTTTACATTGACATGGCAATAATAATTATGATAATTATCTTTTGTTATGTTATGAATCGATAAACCCCTGCCCTGACACAGGTAATTAGACCTAACTACCTTGGTAAGAAGGAATATGTCTGGCTGGTCTTAAAGAGATTGTGACCCAGAGGTGACATGCACAGGCCAGAAGCACGCTCAGAACTGTGCTTCGGCCTTTCTTGTAGTAGTCAGATAGGAAACGCTGACCTCATCTAGGTTTGAAAATAATAATGATTGACGTCTAAAAAATTAATAAAAATTAAATAAATAAAAGTGTTTGTACAAACCTACATAAATAAATAAAATCATTTATTATTAATAAAAAGACGTCATTAAAATGATGCTTAAGTATGTAAAAATTCTAGTTACATCTAGTCATGTCCAATCCAGTTTAGGTCTACTAGTAATTAGTACCGTTAGCCTTTGTATCTAGGTACAAGATTTTTCCTGTTTATTAATTCATAAGCAGAAAAGCGTAGATTCTTGAGATATTTTCCTTCAACGTTTTGTGGCGCTGGGTTTAATTAACCATGAATATTGTTTTCTATGGCTTTAACCAATAACAAGACCAGCATTGTTTTCTGTTGTACATATTTGGTATGTCAATTACACTGTTATAAATTGAAATAATTGGTGTTCTTCCCTAAGGTGAATTTACTACTTATGGAAAAAGTCAGAAAGCAACATAATGTTAAAAATGCCTACCGGAGCTACCCAACCAAATATATGAAACAGTTGATTATAAAAACAATAATAATATTTAAAAAAAAAAACATTTTATAACTTGTTCACAACACAAACAAGTTCGTAATTAATTCTAGTTCATAATATTATGTACCTATAACAAACAAAAGGTAGGTATATATTAAGAGGGTTTATTCTGAAAGTTGACAACGTCGCAAATAGATGTCAAATATTTCGCTGTTTTGATTAATTTCATAATATTTCTGTATGGAAATAAAAAATGTGGCTAACTAGCGAACTAGAATATTGATTATGAAATGCAACAATTAGTAAAGTTACACCGAATAGTTAGTTTTAGATGTAAAAAAAGTGTTTGGAAACTTTCCAAATGACTTTTTTACACCTAAAACGGGTACAACATCAAATTCAATGTTATAATTGCAATTCAGTATTAATATTCTAGTTAGTTAGTTAGCCACATTTCTTATTTTCATACAGTATTATTTCCAAATTAATCAAAACAGGTAACTATTTGACAGCTATTTACGACGTTGCCAACTTTTAGGATGCACCCTCTTAAACTTCAATACTTAGTACAATTTAACATACATGCATTAAAAATTGGATTCATCATTCAAACAACATGTCAGGTACTAAAATAGAATAAAATTATTGATGCTGGATTAATTATGTTCAGGCAATACCTACACTTCAGTTTTCCTGGATTTTTGCATCGATTTACATCGAATCAATGGATTTTTGCACGTTCTATTTGTTAAGTCGTAATCTATTCGTTTCTTTATAAATAAACTCGGTTAGATTTAACTTTTTTTTAAGTTTATTTATTCTTCAGTCACTAACAAACGCATATATGCTTCGGAATGCTTCCATGTTTCATGTCATGAGAAAAAAATGTGTGGTGGTATACGTGAGTTAGTATCATTCTTAAAAAATCGTACAACTAGTTGTTGTTTGTAGTATTTGGGTCCAAATCATTAAAAGAAAATTCGAAATAAAATCAGCAATTAATTTTTTTCTTTGGGACCTCTCAATTTGGACTAAGTAGATTGAAAGACTGAAAACCCGAGTTCATAAACTATTTTTTTTTTTTAATTTGCAAACTAGTTCTTACCAAAACGGTTTTAGTAAAAAGCTCACATAGCAATAAACATGAGTTATCTTTGAAATCGGCTAGGTATTCCGTAAAGTGAATAACCTTATGAGGATGCACATTGTACAGTACTTTGTATTTTGTACAGGCATCAAAGCTTGCATATGTATATATTGAACAAAGGACCGACTTCGAGGAATACGTTTTCCGTAGACTACATCAAACCAGACATTTATAAATGCCAAGTTTCTTCGGAAAAATTCCGAATTTCAATTTCCGATAATATCCGGTCTTACTCAGAAACCGGGACGTGGTGAAAATTCAATTAGGTCAGTGAGATCGAATTAGAATTAAAAAAGTATTGCGTATGAAGAAATAATGAGGAGCTCCTCAATTGGAGTGTGCACCGGTAGATACCAGACCGTAGCATCATGCTGCGCGAAACAATACAGGACAACGCCAATACGGTAAGTGAACGGTAGTTCTTTTACTTACTTCCATATTTTAGCAAAAGTTTTAAAGTATATTAAATAGACAATTACAATGGACTGTGTGAAAGATGATAACTTGATAAGGCTGGAAAGGGGGTTTCTACCGAGATGACGACTAATAGAGAAGTTTAGAAGAAAGGGACATGTTGCGCCGACCCCAAATAAATTGAGATAAGGGCAGGAGAATGAAATTAAATGGCTAATAATAATAACACAAAAAATCCTAAGAGTCATAAATTCATTCTATTCTTGAGTGCATAGGTACTGGGAATCCCAACAGATAAATTAATTCCAATAAATTATGCTACAGAGACGAAAATATCCCAATTTACTCGATATTTATTATGTTAATAACATCCACCACGTTTCCAGTTAAACAGTAGCAAGCTGGCTGATTGCCGGTTTCTTGACATTATAAACAACAAATTAACATCGAAGTGACTTGAATAAACTAGCCATCGTCTGTCTGCTTTCTTCAAGTTCACAAACAAAGAAGATTGGAGTATCAAGAACTCGAGATCTTGTTAAGAAACGATTTACGCGCGTCGGACGTGTGTCTAAACAAAGATTAAAATAGAATTTAAACCTTGATGTTAACTATTACAAATATGTAAATTCTGTATTTTTGCGGAAAACCTAAGATATTTGGCCCCTTTCTTAATAAGAAATGAACAGACGCCTACAATCCTATTATATACGGTCATTAAAATCTTAACGCACTTCTTGGAATCTTCGCTTGTCTGTACTAGCGCCTCAACGAATGCCTTTGATGTGTTGCTAAAATACTAGTCGAAATGACCACCCATTATGTTTTCAATTATTTAAAAAGAATGTTGTTTGACAAACTGTCTAAAATATTTCTCATACTGGAAAGTTGTATATCTTAATACAAGTGGGTTTGTGTTCTCATACAGTAACATAGAAAACGGCGGAGTCTAGTATGCCAGAACCATGCGGTTATGACGTGCTAATATTGGATGTTGGATTTCATTGTTTGCATGTTTCACTCGCATAGCAGGTGGTTTCGGTCACTTTATGACCCGATGAATTTAGCAATGGCTAATAGGTACAAACTTAGTTTCCTTTGTAATCTGAAGGATTTCACGATTTTCATCCAATGTTAATAGAGTGGTACGTCCAGGTTGATCTATTGATCCCCGTGTACTGTTCGTTTTTTGCAGCCTGCTGGTCATAAGCCTGAATTTGCACTGTACGAATACGTAGTTGAAAAAGTACACGAACCTCCCTATTGCAATCTTATTCCACAATGGTGTGTTGAGAGTAAAAAAAAAGTTGTAGTAATGCGGGCTACAAGTTTACATTATCGATTCCGAATTTGGAGCAGATTATTAGTTATGGCTGAGAACTTGAGATTCATATTATAATGTACCATCTTTCATTGTTACTTCATAAAAAAATGGGAATCTGTCTAGAGTTTATAAAGATCCGAATCCGAGCGATACTATAGGTACATAGTTCCTAAAATAATTGCGTAGGCCGAGCTTGTCGCGACACATGTGATTGGGGACGCTATCAAAACCGTGAAAATACACATTCTTACCAAACGTTCAAAACAATTTTCGAAATATAAATAAACACGGTAAAATTAATAGACATGTTTCCAGAAATGATTGATTCGCAATACGCATTATCTGGAATGGCGAATACGGGAATGACGAAATATTAGTGGTAATATATTAGATTATTTCTCGTGTTATGATTTTATCCATCGGCGGGGACGACAAGCGCGGGAGTTGAGTAGCTTTCAGTTTTCAGTAAAGCGCGGGCGCGCTATGATACGCTCTCACGCGCATCGATCGCGGAACGCGGATACTAACGCACGCAACAATCATGACAGAAAGAGGAAAAAGGTTACTTTAATAACATATTTATTGCAATGTTTGAAATATAAGTAAGTTCTATACCTACATTGATTACAAAGTAGACGAAAATAACGTGAGGTACTTTGTAACTCCAAAAGCAAAATGTTTGTGCCACACAATGCAGTTATATCCTGTAACGAATTAGTTTTATGGTTTGCTTAGCGTTCTAAAGATCAAAGGACAGTGCGTGCTCCGGGGGTGTTAAATGCAGCGTAAGTCGAGGTGTTATTGCAAGGAGTATTTGTGCGGTTGGCAGGTGTACCGCGAGGGCAGCGCGCGATGGTGCGGCGGCATGAGCCAGGTGCCCGAGGACACGGACGACGACCTGGAGGCCGGGTACATCTCCAGCGATGAGTCGGCGCACGGCGTCGACCTCGCCGAGCGGCTGAGAGTAAAACCTTCACCTGATATCTGGGAGCTTGGTAACTTTTATACTTATTCTTAAATTGCTCCATAAAGGAGAATGATGATGACTCAAAGATTTTAAGAGTATCTACCTAATGTTTAACACGATGCTCTGGCAGGCATGAGTGACCGTTGCACGCTGTATATTTGAAAACTGAATTGGTTATAAAGATATTCGGAAACTTTGGCATAGGACCGACAGCAAAAAAAATTATGATTTATTTCTACAACTTATGTGAATATCAATATAATGATAGGAGCTTTTAAGCAAACTATTGCTTGTATTAGGGACTTCCATAGCATCTAAACATCATCATCATTTCAGTCGAGAGACGTCCACTAAAAAGTACTTTTTTATGTTACACAGATGAAATTGAATACAACTTACGGCATCTCGACTTAGCTGAAGAAATATCTAGTACCGTAGAAACAGGAAACTACGATGAAGCAATAGAAATTGCAACGCAAACAAAGAATGGTATTCTAACAGCTGCACTTTGGGCATGCTGGCTTGGGAGGAGTTCATTGTTAGCTAGATTGTTGAAGTTGGGGCTAGATCCAAATAGGACTGACGAAGTAGGAAGGTAAGCAACTTGAAAATAAAAGTAGACACTACAACAATTGAATATTATATATACGTATTCGAGTACAAAACAATATCTTCTTCCAGGACATGTCTACATTTAAGCTGTTTAGTAGGAAGCGAAGAATGTGCAAAACTGTTATTGGAGCACGGAGCAAGCCCCAACATGTGGGACTCATCGGCAGACAAAAAAGCCACACCGCTGCATTGCGCTGCGAGCGCGAAGAGTTTGGCGTGCGTCAAGGTAAACAGAATATTTTTAAAGATGAAAGATGACCCACTAAAGAAGTGTTGTAATATATAATTTATTTCGACAGGTGTTAATTGCTCATGGGGCTGACGTGAATGCTGGTCTCAGCGAGCGGTCTCCTTTACATTACGCGGTACTCAGCGACGCACCGGTAGTCGTGAAGGAGTTATTAGAAGCGGGAGCTTGCCCTGACACACCACAGGTGCGCCCTGGTTTCGATTATTTATCGAACATGAATCAGATTATAAATCATCATTCAATATAAACACACTAACGGAAACGATCCAAAACAATATTACTAAGTCATGAATCTGTTTAGGTGTTTACTGAGACTCCTCTGCACGTGGCGGCATCTCTCGGCTCGGCAATTTGCACAAAGTTATTACTGGATGCGGGCGCTGACGTGAGAGCAGCGCTGGGTGCCGGCAGAGCTACGGCATTGCATCTCGCAGCAGAGGACGGGCATGCAGAGTGTGCTCGGCTACTTCTAGAACATGGATCGCGTATTGATTTGCCGAATTTGAGAGGACAAACGCCGTTGCATTTAGGTAGAACACTTTTAGCATTGATAAATCGTCTTTCCATAAACTTAAAATTGACTATTATCTGTCTGGTATTGTTACAGCAACATTAGCACAATCACTGGAAGTGGTTGAGCTGTTGGTGTGCAAACGCGCGGATGTTCGTGCTCGTGACGGAGATGGTCGGACTCCGCTCCACGGAGCTATCGTGCGAGGAGCACGCGCCTGCGACGTAGCACGAACCTTGCTGTCCGCAGGAGCAGACCCCAATGCGCCCGATAACTTCGGATACACACCGCTACACATTGCCGCCTTGAACGAATTCTCTGCCTGTGTATTATTATTGTTAGGTAACTTGAAATATAATTTAAACAACAACTGGCAACAAACTAATTACTCGTTTCAACATAATGTTTAGCAATCTGGTTCCAATGATTCACACGTCGTACTACAACATAAATTCAAGTTGTTTGTATTTAGTCGATATCTCAAAAGTCGAATTCCTGTTATTCTTACTATTGGAGAGAAATGTTCTAAAGCTACCGCAAACTGTTTGCAGACTATGGCGGGGACGTGACTCTGCGTACGAATGGCGGTGTTTCGGCGCTGTCGTTCATAGTGCGTCGAGTGCCGGACGTGATTCCTCGCTACTTGTGCAAGTTCGATGATGCCGTTCATGTCAGTGAGCATGAGCTGGGCGATGTTGACTGTGAGCTCGTCATAGACTTTAGGCCTTTAGTGCCGTGTCTGTCTAGAGGCGAAGCTGAACTATTACTGGCTTTCATTGAGGTAAGATCTATCATTTTCAATATGTCATTATGTTAACACACCTAATAAAAGTTAACAGAGAGAGTTGTACATTTTCAGGTTGGCCGCAAAGACGTTTTGAAACATCCAGTTGCTGAAACATTTCTTTTCTTGAAATGGCGAAGAATAAGAAAGTTTTTCGTCCTGAGCTTCATTTACCACGCCTTGTTTATTACGCTATACAGCGTCTATATACTTCGTACGTATCACATTGGTATCTTTTGTTGAAAACCTTGTTGCTGTTGTAGATACTGTTATTCTGTAAATTATTGTATTCTTTCAGAGATCTTTCTATGCGAATCGAGGACTTGTAACGTGCCGACATATCTTCGCCCAGTTCAATATCTCATACTCTTACTGAATCTCTGTTTCTTATCCAAGGAGATATTTCAAGCGTGCTTAGATTGGTCTGCTTACATAAGGCAATGGGAAAATTGGTTGCAATGGTTGATTATAATCGGAGTATTTTTGTGTACGGTAAGATTACTTCGTAACTCGCACGCGTAACAAGAGAACCATACAAACGGATATTGTCGACTGAAGAATAGACAAAATAACAGATTGTGATTGTTTATCTGTTCTTTTTATCTATACTTCCGTCGATAAAACCCATGTGTATTGTGGTCATGCTAACTGTGCGTTTGCACTGATGAAAAATTCACAACAAAACATGTTAAAATCTCTAGTTCCTGTCAAATATTGTATGGACAATTGACAGAAAATAGAGATTCTAACATGTTTGTTGTGAATGTTTCGCCAGTGCAAACGCAAAGTAAGCGTACAGTTGGATATATTTTGTCAAAATTAGTATCAATAGGTAATTCATAATGTTTTTTTTTTCAGATACCAAGTTGGGATAATGGTGAAATAAGGCATAACACATCAAATTGGCAGCACGATATCGCAGCTATTACGATATTCTTTTGTTGGTTGGAGCTGATGATGATCATTGGTCGATTTCCAACCTTTGGTTTATACGTTCAAATGTTTACTACAGGTAAAAGACAAACACTTCTATTTTTCTTTATTAGTTTTTTGCATAGCAGGGGCGTAGACTCCGTACAAGCCGATTCCTATCGGCTTCCCTTCGGTAATTCGGAACACAACCACTCTATCGTCATTGAATAATCACACTATAAGTATTTGAATACAATTAAAACATTACAAAACGCCTACATAAAAATTTTTGTCTTTATATCCCAACAACAAAACATTTCGCTCTAAAATAACTCGTAGGCGCGTACGGGTTATCGTGAATTTAATTTCTATAGAAAATATAGTCCGTCTTGACGTCACTCGGTCACGTGACACCGCCCTTTCTTAGCAGCCGAGTAAGCCGGTTTGCAACGAGTTACTATAGGGACAGTAGGCGAAAACGCGCTCGTGTGAACGAGAAAGAACTATGTATTGCTATTTCTCACTCGTTCTCGCATTTGATATTCGGTTGTTGTCGTTGAGTATCGTAATGCGTTCGGCTCGGTGTTCGGACATCAAAACATTATTTCATCATTCGATTGACAATGTGTTGGTTTTTGTCGTAATCGCAACCATATAATTTGTTTACAGTAGTTAATTTGCATTTTGTATTCATTGTATTCATTAGTTTATCATTACTAGTACGAGTAATATTTGTTTTCAGGTATAGAAAAGTGATTAAGATAGTGTTTGTGTTATGAGTTTAGTGAAAGAAACGTACGTTGATTGAACTACGTTGTAATTAGGTATTTGGGGTAAGTAGAAAGTTTAATAAGTTGAACTTACATCATTAGAGTAGATTTGAAAAATGATTAGTACTATCAGTAGGATTAGGATGGCGGCAAATAGTTTTGATTGTTGCTTGACGAATTATTTACTTTGTGAGGAAACATGCTTTTCAAGGTTTGAAAATAAGAAACACATAATTAATACTGAATTCTTTATTAATACCTACATTATGAAACAAATTCCATAATTAAAAATACTTTTTGTATTATAATTACATTTGATTTCACTCTTAGAGTAAAATCAGATGTGCTGTCATCTTGTGTTGAAACGCCAAACTAGCTTCACAAATCTCAAAATAGTATTTCTACTCGCCGACAGATGTCGTTAAACGAATCACAGAACAACTTGATTATTTTTCGCTAATTCGTATGAAGCTCCTATTAGAAAAGTAAATCGAAATAGGAATTTAAGAAACGGTTTATTGACACCATTATTTTGTTAGATACACAAGAAGTAGCTTTTCGCGGCCACGATGAAGGTCTGAATTCCAATAACCGCGGTAACTATATCAAAACTTTGTTATATCTGAGGAAATATGATCCGTAATGAACTCGCATTTAGAACTATGATCTTCAGTTCAGAACCCCGTGTTTTCTGGTCTCTCTAGTGATATTCAAAATGATTTAATACATTGTATTGCATCCGTTTTACGAGACCACATTAGATTAGAGATAGATAAAGCTCAATTTCTGTCTGTAATGATTGACGAAACTCCAGATGTCAGTCATATGGAGCAATTAACTGTAATTTTTCGATATTTATCAGAAACTGGAATTGAAGAACGATTCCTGGGTTTTTACGATGTTAGCGAAAGTCGAACTGCTGAAGTTTTATCCAAACAGTTGTTAGAAATACTTGACCAGTATCGTTGTAGAAATAAGTTAGTTGGTCAATCTTACGACGGCGCGGCAGTTATGTCTGGCGAGCCACGGTGGAGTACAAGCGAAAATTCGTGATGCATGTCCATATGGCAATGTTTGTTTTTGGACACGTAAATAGTATCATCTTATCATATAGTAAATAGTAACATCTGCCTGTACAAGACTGAAGAGCCAGAAAGCTAGCCACAAATTGTAAGTAACTGGACTTCACGCACGGCTGCAGCCCCTGGTTTTTTTTTTTTTTTTTTTTTTTTTTTTTTTTTTTTTTTTTCCTTTTGTTTTGGCTCCGGCTTACCTTTTCTATTACGGCACCCTTCGCCACTGTTGCATAGTAGGGCAAATTAATTGTTTAATTGAGGAGCTCGTGGCTAAGTAATAACAGCCGCACGGGTCGATACATCAGGTTAAGCTATGCTTGTCGGGGTTGGTCAGTGGATGGGTGACCATCTTTACATACCGAGACTCCTCCGTGCCTCGGAAAGCACGTTAAGCCGTTGGTCCCAGCTGTCATTCGTGGATCTTTGACAGTCGTTACGAGTCGTCAGAAGCCCGAAAGTCTGACATCAGTCTTACCAAGGGGTATCGTATTACCCAGTTACTGGGTTGTGGAGGTCAGATAGGCAGTCGCTCCACCTAAAATACTGGTATTCAGCCGCATCCGGTTAGACTGGGAGCCAACCCCAACATAGTTGGGAAAAGGCTAGGCAGATGATGAGGGCAAATTAATTGTTTAGAAGACGCCCTACGTCAATGTGCTGTGCCATTTCATACGACTATCAAGGAATGCCATTAAATTGTGATTTGCATTTACAGACAGATTCACTTTAATCTTCTTCTACTTAGACAATTTTCCAAACACTAGCAGTCTTATTGCCTGATTTTTTACAATAATAATATTTGTCTTATTTCCAGTTACGGTGAACTTCGCGACATTTCTACTGGCATACAGTTGCTTGCTGATAGCTTTTGGGCTCGCGTTTAGCGTGCTATTCAGCAACTATGCTGCGTTCAAGCTACCAGCCAGTTTAGTGAAGACAGTGATGATGATGTCAGGCGAGCTGGAGTACGAAGACATATTCTACAGTAACAGCACTGCGGAGTCTCAATACCCAGTCACCGCGCATGGAATGTTCCTCCTATTTGTTTTACTCGTCACTGTTATATTGACGAACTTGTTGGTTGGATTGGCAGTCAGCGATATTCAGGTTTGTATTAGTGTATTATCTGATAGTGGCTGTCCTACTTGTTATTTGGGCTAAAAAAAGTCGCTAACTGTCTCATTAATGATTTGCAGCCTTGCAAACCTTCGAGTAATTGTATTTTGAACTTTATTCCGGACAAACCGGTTCCTAATGCAAAATTGACAAATTAAACTCAGGTTTAATGTCAGTTTATGTAATTAGATTAGAACTTTAACTTTGTCGAATACATAAAAGGATTGTGGATTATAAAACAAATCTATTTAACTTTTTCCAGGCATTACAAGAGAGCGCTGGCTTAGACCGGCTAGTCCGACAAACGCAGTTAGTGGCACATCTAGAGAGCATGCTGTTCAGCTCACTGCTGACCTGCGCGCCCAAGCAGCTGCTCGGCGTGCTGCGGTGGGGCGCGCTGCTCACCGCCTCGCACACGCGCACGCTCACTATACGGCCCAACGACCCCCGGGAGAACAGGGTGAGCAAAAGTCGAGCTTAGTGTTAAAAAGCCATTGACTCACGTAGCATGTGGACTTATAACTTTTAGAAGTTCTTGGCTGATTGGGGGCCTTACCACCACCTCTAAAGCATTATTATTTTAATATTACTTTAAGCCGGGGGGAGGGGGGGGGGTTGGCTTTAGCGTTAGACGCAGCTAGTCAGTCATCTTACCTTGCTAAGTAAAGTAGCTACCCTAAAGTAGTTGTAGTAGTAGTAGTAGACATATGAGGTAAGATCACGTAGCTAAAGCGTAAAACTGATGTGGTGCTATACTGGCTTTTTAGTTTGTACCTAATCAAACCGGAAATATGGTAGATATTTTTCGCATATTACTTATCCAATCAGGCTAATCTTATCTCATTTCATAATCTTAAAATACAATTCTAAATTGCCGATTTCATATTTAATTTCAGATCCCGAAAGATTTAATAGCATCCGTCTACAAAATGGTGGCAAGTCGAAAAAACACGCGGAAAAGCATAAAACATAACAACAATTATGTGTTTCGAATACGAAAATGTAAGGAAGAAGAGGATGTTCCAAAACAAGACCTAGTCAAGAGAAGAAGTAATTTGTTTGACAGATATTCAGTAGAGAGCCAGCAAGTTGAGCGCAGAAAGAGAACAACATCTGCTTCAAATGCTGACAGAATCAGGCCGACATCACTCAATATCAATGCAATACAAGAAATATGCATGGTCGATATAAAAACACAGCTATTAGAGTTAACAAAGAGGGTAAACAAATTAATTGATAACACGGAATTAAGGCTAAGTCAAATTGAAAACAAACTTAATAAGCCACCCTAAATTGCAGTTTTCATACAGACCTAATGCATGTACAGACGCCAGCACATCAAGTTACTACAATCTGTCAAATTTCTTTAATAGATTTGAGGTTGATGTGCTGGCGTCTGTACATGAGATGCTATTATTATCGAAAATGTGTTTTTACATGGGCTATGGTCAAAAAAACTGGTGTTGGTGTATGATATTTTCTATTTAGCTATAATAAGGTTATGCTTTTGAAACTTTACATGTTTAATTTTTCATTTATATCTACTGTTGTTTATGAGAAAGTTTACAGTTGTTACATTATAATTGTTATGTCTAGCTTATAACAATTACAATATTATACAAAGTTTTTATTTATTAACTGAATGACTGCAGCCCCAGATGAAATATGGGGAGGAACAGAAAAAACTGTCCAGGTTATATGAGTATAATATCATTATATTTAATCATCACAACTGAGCATGAGCTCCTCAGTTCGATTCCCAGGTAAGGCAAAGTGTTATTGGATTTTGAATGCTGGTCTGGATTTGACCCTGGTTGGTGGCGGCTTGCCCCCTGTTACATGGGACTTAAACATACATAACTGGCGAAATGTGGGTGTACTACACAGGTACACCTCTACCTAACTCTTCGGGGAAACAAGGCGTCATGTTATGTGATCGTGATTGGCAAATACATAAGTGAAAAACATACGCGACGAACATATAACCTCCTACTTTTTGGAAGTCGGTTAATGATTGAGGCACTGAACGGGTAGTGATTCAGATCACTGCTCAAAATAATGTGAATTTTCACATTATCCCTGTAACACCTTTTACCGCCGTTGACAAGTGGCTACAATTCCTCTGTGCTAATCATGCACTTGGTAATTAATCGGCAAAATTAATTAATATGCTGACTTACCAAAAGCTGACATGTGTATGTGTCTCCATTGGCCATTTCAACTAAACTTTTTGGGTTGGTCTTGGAGTCTTCTTGTTTCGGCAGCATATAGCCAGCAATTTTAGCATCATATAGTATGCTGACATTATTGTTGTTTGGATGGGAAGGACTAAAATAATGTATATTCCCAGATAATTCTGTGTTGATGGCATGTAGCAGGACATCATTTTCTACAATGTAGGCAACATCGTCATCTAGCATCTCAGCACTGCTGAATCCTATCATAGCATCTGAACAGGCATCCCATACCTAAAAGAAGTAATGTATGTTAAAACAACCTAAGTCTATCCAAAACCAAGACATAGTGCTGTCAACAGTGACGTGAAGCCGGTTTCGTAAACATGTCAAACACCGGAGCGGTGCGTACTGCGCACAGGTAGTTGACGGCCAACAAACAGTTAAATTTAAAAAGCCTTATGGCCAGCAGAGGATGTTTTTTGGAAGAAATGAGACAGCGGAAGGCTGCAAGTTAATTTTAACTTTTGGTATTGAAACTACAAGTACAAATGAAGAAGTAAAACATAAAAAAATAGAAATGACTCCATGTATAACATTAAACTTACTTGCATATTTCTGACAGGTTGTAATCTCATCTTTTCGACATGCTTCCATACACCCAGTGAGTTCATCAAAGCCTTCGTGTTTTGGTTAAGGGCCACCACTCTGTTGCTGTATTCTGGCTTCAGTTTAAAAGTCTTATTTGGACTTCCTTCTAACAGCAATACTTTTAAGCTTGACAGTAATGAGTCTTTGGCTGGAAAATTTTGAATTTATTGATTTATTGTATACTTTGTGGTAATTACATGTTCGTTCATAGATAGATATTTATTTCCTTACTAAACTATAATCAATTATTTGGCATTTATTTTTTTAGTTAGTGGTACACTGTTTGTCCACCGCACCATGAACAGGATGTCAACGAGAAACGAGATTACTCGGCTACTTCGGCGTCGTCATCGCGTTCTCGTTGACGTACTGACGATAGACGGCCTTAGCAGCTATCTTTTGAATAATTGCAACGTTAGTCAAAGTTCATAAAAGGACCAGGTACTGTTTTTTAGGTTTGTAGGTAATTAATTAATAAGGTTTACAAGCCGAACACAAGAGACATTTCAGCTTGAGTCTATAGGCTAGCAATCTGTGATGACTCCGTCATTGTAAATGTCCAGATTGTTGACAAATAATGAAAGTGGGCCGGTCTACCAGATGATACTGGTAGGAGAACATCTCACAAAAAAGTTTCGTACCTAGCGCACAGGCGAGGGTGCAACCAACCATGCCACCGCCGGCGATGATCACATCATAGTGACCCTTGAAATTCATGGTCGGTTTTGAAGTTATAGCAGCGACGTCTTCTGCGGTGCTCAATGCACGAACACTTGCACTTTTGATATTGCATTTTATTTGTCGTAATAATAGTCGCTTTACGTTGTTACTTAACATTTTCGCTGTAACGTATTTTTTTGCTTTTTATAATAACAAATATGGATCTAGTTGTTACTTTTTGTAAAACAGTAAGTACTATAGTTGTCATCGGCTTATTTACGCATATTTTCACGTTATTATTAAAAGATTATTCACCGGTTTCGGTATTATTTAACTAAAATTACTAGGTTAGAATTATGAAATATTTTGAGTTTGTCTTGTCAAATGTCAATGTCAAACACTGCTTCTTCTGCTACTAATGTCAAAAGTTCAAAACAACAGCTGTGCGTACCAACTTACGCAGAAAGTATATTTTAATATTGATTTATTATTACTCAGTGATTCGATATGAGTATTTATTTTAATCTACTCAAAGTTAATTAATTATAGGCACTGTTTAATAATAAATAATGGATAGGTGGATAATCCTATAATGTTACCCAAAGTTGAATGCTAATGGCTTCCATAGTGACTACAATGACAACAAACACTGTAAAAACATGCATTAGGAAAATGAGATCTATAAATTCTTTCAAAATGTTTCTACAGTTATAATCGGTATGACACATCATACTAGTGTGTTTAATAACTCTTGTCTAAGAGTTCCCGTGGATCCCGTTAGTAAAATGCCGAAGTCTGCATATGAACGGAAGGGGAAGATACATACTAACCAGCAGTGTTCTATTGATTCTTCTTCAACGTGTTCTGTTGCTGGCGCAGATGTGGATGCAGCAAAAATGAAGGATTTTTACCGTAGCATTCCAGACTATAATGATATCAACCATTTACCAAACGAAGAGTTTTATTCCACACTAAAATCTTTGAGAGATAAAAAAAAAGTTATGCTAGGTATGGCTATTGAATTTATAGATGATTGTAATGGACACGGTGACAAAGTTTTAGATGATTTATTGGATAAAACAGAGGAAAGCAGTAGATTGCCGACAGTGATGACAAAAAATAATAAATCTAAATCAAATCGCGTAATAAGGAGAAAACTATCTACGGGATCGAATAATACAAATAATACAAAAATAAATTATGAAACACCAAGTCCAGCTTTACGCTCGAAACCCTTACCTACCAATATTTCAGAGACATGTCTAAAGCGACCTGCTAGGAAAAGTGTGGCAGACGACAAGAAAAATGGCCACGCAGATTTAAAAATTGCTCCAATGAAAAGTAATTTAGAAAAGAGTAGAAACGAACGCCCGAAAAGGAATCATTCAGCCTGTTCGATATCATGGAATGACGCTAAGTTTGAAAGTAGAAATGAAGTCGATCAGAAGTTTGATGATTTTTTTGACGGGAAGAAGTATGAAAGTCCTATGAGCAAAGTAGATTTTGACGATGGAGACGAGTTCAAAACGCAAAGTATGCCTTCAAGTCCTTTGAGATCGAAACGTTCTGGATCGCCTGTTCGACGCAGGAAGAGCATTACTATTCCAAAACCCTTTAAGATGACTGAGAGGTAAGTACCTATATCGAAAAATTATAGGGAAAACGCCTACGGAATACCTACCAGAAAGTTAAGGTAACGCCAAAAGATGCTTTGAGCAATCTATGTTAATCAAACCCAATATCTCCACCCAAAATGTGGTTTTAAATTAGGTGGATACTGTTCTAACGAGCACTACCTGTATAAGTAAAAGTTAGCAAAAAACCAATTGGCAATGCACATGAGCAAAAACTGGGCTGAACAAGTTTTAATGTTGATTTTCCACAGGGACGAAGAAGAGCGCATAGTTAATGAACTCCGGTGTCTCCGCAAATCGTTTTCAGAAGACATGCTTCATCAGAAGCGTGAGAGGAAGAAGTTTAGAGCCAAGCCAGTTCCGATCGAATCCCGCATCCCTCTCTACGACAAGATTCTAGAGGACCAAGCTATGAGGTTTCCATTCGTCATGAAAGCTCCCTGTATGCTTATTAGACTACACTTTTATTTTACGAGTTTGCTTGGCTTTTAATGTTAATCACTTAAATGCCACCTACTTCAATTTCTTTCCTTTGTACCTACATGACACACCTACTACGTATTCTAGTTAGTTTGGTTTTGGGAAACAGAATAGTTGGGAACATTTGTACCACATTTGGGTCAATTAGTAAAATTCCGCACTCTTATTGCGTAACACACGATCAATCATATCTGAATCATTTTGAAGGCTAGGTATTCCTAATCCATTGCTTTACATGTTCGAAAAATTTGTTTGCTCAACCACGTAAATAACGCAATGAATGTTGTTGACATAATTAAATAGATTGTGATTAATCGTTTGTTCCTACGCAATTTAGATGCTGGTCTTCATTAGGTACCTACTGTCTCGCTCACGCACGATGTTGGTTTTATTTTTCTTACATATGTGGTACCTGTCCATTCCCAAGTTTTATATTTTTAGTGGTTAGTGCAAAATCAGAATAGGCACCGCAGTCATACTCTGCCAGGAGAATTTGGTTATAATTCGATTTCTTATATCTAAGTCGGTAATTTATTTGGCTGAACTTTAGGGCTGGCTAGTGGCTACTGCAGAAGTGAGTAATCATAGTCAGTAGGTACCTAATATAATTTCACAATGACTAATATTAGAAGAAGCCTAACTTCCTAAAAATTGTAAACAGCATGACGGTTCCACCACAACTTGTTTCCAGCATCGCGGAATGTAGCACATTTGAATAAATTCACGATTTATTTTCTTTGAAGTTTGATTGCAATCGTCATATTATTGGTATGCATAAATCTAATTCACTATCTTTATTTTATTGTACCTACCTAGGCTTTTTAGCTCATGAATGACTTTCTCATCATTGCCTGGCGCTGCGGTCCAAAAAGCATGCTTATTAGTTTAATTTAAATTTTGCAGACGAGCAATAACAAAGATAAATAGTGAGGCAGAGTTAAGAGCTCAAATGAAACCTTTTAATTTCACAAAAAGAGAAGAAAAGGGGCTGGGCGGAATGTGTGAACGAGCTATTCACGTTTTGCCTAAAAGTAAAAAGAAGAAAAGATTTAGGGCTCGGCCAGTACCTAAAAACTTGTTTTCCAATTACTTTTACGACAAAATGAGAGAGGATGACTTTTTCAGGTAACTGACCGTTGTACAAATATTATTTTCCTCTCCTGGAACATCATTTTCATCATGAAACTGTGAGAGTTGTTCTTCTGATCCTGGATTTATTTATAGCGGGCATCTAAATCCCTAAGATGTATTTTTCTTAAGCATGTTTCAATTATTGACAGGTTTTCCTTGTAACTACATTTCAGATCAATGAATAAACGTATCAGAGCCGATGAAATGTTACGAAGCGCAAATTATCCGGGGACGATGGCGGCCCGGGACCGCAGTCGCCTCTCGACACCTGCGGCTCACAGCGACCTGCCCATAGACCCCTCTCCAGGTGTACCGTCCATTTCATCCTCCGACCGACAAAGATGCTCAAGTCCTACGAAAGATCGGAAGAAGCGAGATAAATATCACAAGGAAGAGTTCATCACTACAAGTCCACAGCCGTTCCGGCTATACACAGCGGATAGAGCTGCTAAGAAAGTGTGTTTTCTTACCGTGTGCTCAGTTTCTAGAATAATTCATAGATTAATTTTTTTTATTAATTATTTCTAATTTTAGATGCATGATGTTGCAATGAAAATTTATTCTGGAAACAAAAGCTCCGAGAGTGGTGGTACCAGTGGTGTTGGTAATGGCCCAGGTGCTCGTGCGTACTCTGCCCTCGATCTCCGAGCTTCTGCATCGGGGAGGTCTAACCTAGCTGCTTTACTTAGAGCTGAAGCGGTCAGGAGAAGGTTTGAAATGGAGGCTGCCTCACGGTTTGCAGAACAACGTCGGCGCAACGAGATGAGGGTCAGAGATCGCCAGCTCCGATCCAAACCTGCTTGGCATCTTGTTAAAAACAAGTTAGTTTATAATATTAAAACGTAAGAGCAACCAGATTGTCATATGATGCCAATTGATACCTATTCAAATCCTGTTTTATCGCACCATCCACTTCGAAACGACTTGTTTAGAGTTTTTTTTTTATGTCTTTGTAAATGCATCAGTTTCCTCAAAACACGACATATTTTTTTATGATTTTTTGCCTCACAAGACCTGACAAACTCGGTTTTACCGGTGAATGTCGTGAGAAATCACAGGATGGGTTATTTTGATAAATTAGATAAATATATCATAGTGTGAATTTGGTTGTTAGCTATGCAGACATTCTCATAAGCAACTGTTAATATAATTTTTTAGTCATGAAGAGGATATTGCAATGAGACTACAAACTCGGCGCGATGAGGAGAGAATGAGACGAGAGGAGTTCCTTCACGAGATGGAGTTGATGTACGGAAGGGTGCAGCAGCAGCCCATGCTCTTCGAGAGGTACTACGCACCACGATCATTGTCAGCGCCATTAGACAGCTTGCAACTGTCACCAAGGAAGTCGACGAAGAAGCGCAGCTCGAGGAACAAATCCTACCATTACAACAGTCCCACTCGATCTCGTAAAGTATCGATTAACGACACAGCCGAGACGTACACCGGTGATGTGACAGAGTTCCTGAACAGAATCGATATCGATGACAAGTACTCGGACTCGGAAACCGTGACCGATAGGCATTAGAAAGAGGGATATTGTTAATTATTTTTCTTATTGAATTTGTTTGCACTTGTGCACTGTACATTGAGAAAAAATTATTTAATTAATAAATGTTCAACTAAATCACTTTGGGCGACAAGTTTGTTTATTTTAGTTACCGATCACATAAAATATTGCCTACATATATTTTTTTAGCTTATTTACATATAAAACTACAATAGCAACTACAAATAGATATATACATATCACTACAGAGTGTTTGAGTTAGACTAGATTATCTAGGATCCATTTGAGGAAGTGTGACACTGAAGCGTAGACTCCAGGCTTCTTGATGCCGCAGATCGTGGGCCCGAAAGAAACCACTCCAACTAAGTAGTTCTTGGGCCCATCGGGTGTATCAAATACCTGGAAAATTAAAGAATAAAAAATTAATTTGTTACTAAGAGCGCGATCACACGTCACACCACAACCACACCATAACAGCACCACGTAGATGGGCGCCAATTTGTATGAAAATTAATATTCTAGTCTATTCACACGGGCCACATTTGACCGTCAAAATCAACCGTATGAGGCGGGCGATACCGACCACATCAATTCAAAGTCGCAGCCACAACGCAACCACAACGTTGGTCAGTGCTCGGCGTGACGATACTATTACAGCCGGAGTCGATCTGTCTGCAAACACTAACCGCAAAACATAACAACATTGCAACTACTGACGACAATGCAACTGCAAGAAGTTGCGACACATTTACACGCTTGCCCATATTTAGTCGCTGCGATCGCGATGTTAAGTGGTTGTGGTAGGTGTGAATGAGGCTTTATACTTAGTGGAGATTGGTCGGAGAAGGAAACCCGGAACAATTAATTAAAAGCTATGTAAAGAAATGCCGTATTTTGGGCTTGGGTTTAATCGATGTTCTGTCTAGTCCCTAAAAACACAACAACAAATAACCACCAACTGTAGGGACCACGTAGACTTTTTGTTGGCGCCATATTCTTATTTAGGTACTTCATCTTTGAGTTCTGCGTATTTACAATTTTTTTCAGATATATTCTTCTGAATATTATGTGTGTTAGGAACAGCAATATCTATTAGGTAAGTAACTTTATATATTTTATCCTGTAGGGTTATAATCCGGTCTATTGTAGTGAATTGTCCTGTCAGTGAGAATGGTGTCATTTTCTTATATATTATTATTATATAGCGAGATTGGCATGTTTATTTCCTATAGCACATTGATAAAATTGCAGTGAAATACCTCATAGTTGTATCAACGTGACCAATCAATACCATTTACCACATTGTCAAGGTTAGATTTACTTTTATTTCGATATTTAAAAAAAAATTACATTTCAGTCTTATTGACATTACCAGCAGAGATTTTAATTACAATGATGAGCTTCTTCTTCTTCAATACAGAACTGTGAACGTTCGCCTTCCCACAACCTAGGTACCTATTTATTCTGTGTCAAGTTTTTATCAAATTTTGGCATGCGTCGTGTGACTTTGCGTGAATGTGACGCATATTTTCCCTCAACTTGTTTCTTTTTTTATTTTGTGTTCTTTCTATGCGTCATGTTTACCGCAAATAAACGCATTTTCTTTCTTTCTTTCTTTCTAGTACGGTCTTTGATAGCCTCAGTTAAACAGTAAAGGTGGCTTTCCACCAGAGATGTGCTATGCTACGTTACTATGGATGCGTTAGATATCCACCAATCATATTTTATTGGCTATGTGGACCAATAAGGGTCTAGCCGTAGTAGCATAGCACATCTCTGGTGGAAAAGCACCCTAAGCTTCACTACAGTGGATCCAGGATTGTCGTTTGGGGGGGGCTTGACCTCTTTGAAGGTAGGTTTTAGCAAAGTAAACACAAAAAACCACACAACGTTATATTTTGCTTAACGCATAACAAGCCTCCTCGATAAGATAATTACTCGTAGAATAATATCAGGTTCACTTTAAGATTTCTCACGGAAGAACCCGGATGGTTTTAGGGGGGCTTGAGCCCCCCCCCCCCCGGATCCGCTACTGCCTCACTAACTCACTTCCTTGCTGACCCGGGCATGAGCTATTTGCCTATAGATAATACAGTTGTACAACTAGCTAGAAGACAGTTCTACCAAGAGTGTCATATACTCACCTAGAACTCATACGTATCGTGTGTAGGTAGGTACTCATGGTAGAACTGTCTTCTGCCACGACGAGACGCTGTCAAAACATTACGAAATGAAAGCTAGGATTATAACCAGTCTGGAATTATGAATCTATAACAAATGTCTGTCATTAAATTATTTTCTGATTTCTAGCAGAACAGGATGTATCTGGCACACTAACTTAATCTATACTTTTTGTTTGTTTGTGTGTTTGTAAGTTTGTATGTAGGTTGTAATCTCCGAAACGACCAGTCGGATTTGAATATGATAGCCCAATTCTAGAGGATGGTTGGTTATAGGCTCGGGGACGAAGTTGCGGGCAGAATTAAGCTAGTGGATTATAAATTACCTTCATGAGCGGACCTCCTGAATCACCCCCGCATGCATCCTTATTGTGTTCTGCGCCTGCACAGATCTCTGAATCAGCCAGTTTGAACCCCTTGCCGAAAGAGTCGCACAACGCGGGCGCAACTACTGGAATCTAAAAGTGGTAAAATAGTATTGTTTTATTAAGACGTAGGTTCTAATCTAAGGTACTGATTAGGTAACGCCGCAATTTTCCACCTTCTTCATGCAGCGCATTATCAACATACAGTAACACATACAAATTTCTGACATAAGACCGGGTTGTACTCACACCAACAACTTGTAGTACGTCAGCGCGCTCCTCCGTGGTCATGTTCATCTTCCCCCAGCCAGCCACCGTCATCTGGTCTCCAATGCGAAGGTTCGCCAGTTGCTCAGTCGTGCGAGGCAAGCAGATGGGCATCACGTAGTCTTGAAACATTCAACAGAGTAAGTATAATGGTTTCTTATAAATAGAGAATCGAGGAGAAACCAACTTGAGTTTGTGAATGGGTCTATTGCGAGCTTTAGGGAAAAATTGTTATAGGCTGGAAGAATCCCTCGGGTTAAGGACATCTCCTCTCCTCTCCGCTTTGATGGAAACCAACTAGCCTTATCCTTCTTATATTGACAGATTGATATTTGATAGCAACATTAGTTTATTTACCATTCAGAGTTACAGGTTTGTCTAACTCAATGATAGCCACGTCGTTGTGGAAGGCTGGCTTGTTGAAGAACGGATGACTGGTGATGTTCTTGATGGCTCGGTCTTGCACAGCAGGGGCACACACTTTCAGTTCGCAGTCTGGGTCCGTCCGAGTGTCGTGCTCACCCACACGAATCGTAGTCCTGATTGGTAAAATGATATTGATTTTAGTGCGTCACGAACAGTATAGGGCCATACTCGACTTGACCAGGGTGCGGGTTGCGCCTAAAATTGCAGTTCTCTCCATGCCTGTGAGAACTGCGATTTTTGCGGCGGGGGTTTCTATATGATATTCCATGAGTACAAAAGGGACAAATATGAATGTGGGTAGGTATATGTTTTGAAAAACAACTCATTTTGTTTAAAAAATTGAATAGCAAAATAATGTTCACGACGCACAGTTCAAGACACACCTATAATATTTTGCGTTGTGTGCGGCATGAGAAATATATTGACACGGACGAGCACCTCATGCCGCACTGTGAAGATAAAGGGATGATCTTGCTTAGTGCTGTTTAATGTATAGACATGTTTTACGCGCACGTTTTTATCGATATAACTTACGAAAATGAAAAATAAATTAAATCTTTTCATCTTCATCATAAGATGTAAAACCAGAATCGAGACCTCGTAATTTAAAGCCACAATGTCGAGGAAAAAAAGTATACTTGTGCACAATTTATAGGGAAAAACGTGATTAACCTTGAAGCTTTGACCTTACCGGTTTTCAAAAACGAGATTTTGGTCTAGTCTATATACTTAATATAATACTTACAAAACATAACCATAGTCTGACTTCTGCACGCAATGAGCGGCCGTGACCACATGGCGGTCGGTGACCAGCGCACCTCCGCACATCCAGTCGATATCATCGTCCTCTATACAACATTAACAGATCATTTACTTACATAGATCATATACATTACATGATCATTACGTAATTAACATCATATTTATTTCTACGTAACATTATACATTATTAAAGTTTTGTAGATTCTTTTGACTGTCAACAGCTCACGAGAGGATCTAGAATGGAATGGACTGCCAATTATGAAAGATGGTAAAACATTATAAAAGGTACGAGAATGCACTTCCGGTCAAGTCCCGCAAAAAATGCGCGAAAAATCCCTAGAGTACCGCTACGCGCGGCTTATCGCGATATAATTTGACCCACGCTAAAAGGAAGTGCGCGGAAACCGGCTCTATTTAGTGCCTGCAGGACTTGACCGAGCGTATTATATTATCTGTGACCGAGCAAATAATTTGACCACTGGCTGCAACAATACCTACTTGAAAACCTATGATGTAATGTTGATAATGATCTCAGTTATGTAGAAGTGCCTCCGTCACAAAATATGATTTGTGTACCCAATTTCTATGAATAGAATATTAATCATCAATTCATAGTATTAAGTAATAAAATACTGTGTCTCCAATTACCAGTTATCGAGAATAATTAGTCAGTCTATAATTGCTGTTTTTGTTGCGGACTGAAATGAAGAACACTATAAGGTTGCCTGTCCACTGGAGCGGAGAGGAGAGGTAAGGAGGGGAGATGTGCCAATATTAACCAATAGAATCTAAACTCCGCTTCAGAGGTGCTATTCTATTGGTTAATATTGGCACATCTCCGCTCCTCTCCTCTCCTCTCCGCTCCAGTGGACAGGCAGCCCTAAAGATTTAACATAGTCTGCACCCTATTTCTATCACAATCTGAATCATTTTGAAAGACATTGCTAATCCATTGCTTCATAAGTTCGAAAAAAAGTCTGCTCAACAACGTAAATAACGCAATGAATATTAGTGAACTGTCAAAATGAAAAACATAAGTGTCTGTGCTGGTTTCAAACCAGCCCTCATTTCTTATTATTTTAAATGCTCTTGCTGCTGATGTGGATCATCGTTTTTTTTTCATATCTATGGAAAACAAACATATCCTTAGGAAAACGCCAGATCATTTTGACGAACCCAAAAAAAAATTTGTGGCTATGAAGTAGGTACTGACCTATGTATCCCAGTCGTGCGATCCAGGGGAACTGGCCCAACCCGGCGTTGACTCCACCGATGATGCGGTCGGCAGCACTATCTCCACAATCTGTAGCATCCAGCTTCGTCCATGCCGGGTGCTTCGAGAGGTCTTCGGAAGTTAAGGTTTTATCATCTGTACAAATTAAGAATGGTAATCGATATGACATGGAAGCTCTCGCTGTTTTTGACGTTATTCACGATGATAGCCTAGGACATTAAGCTTAAAATACCCGCCCTAATAAAATGCCTGCTACACGGTTTCCAACCGCGTCCCCGATAGAGGTGACCTTGGTTGGCGACCGGTAAAGTTGTTCAACCGACAACGTTGTTGTCGTTGAACAACAACAAGCAAACGTTGTTGTTCAACGTTTGGTCGTAAATCATCATCTACACGGTTGTAAACCACCAAGGTCACCTCTGTCGGGACGCGGTTGGCGACCGTGTAGCAGCCATTTAACAGACAGCCTTCCAATGGAAGTGACGCACATTCGAATTTTCTCGAATTGGTTTTTTTGTTTGTCGTTGTGTGCGTCATGTACCTATGTCGAACAAGGACGCAAGTAAAAAAAAAAATGTTTCAATCGATTTTTCCTTTCTTCTTTCCTCCCAGAAATAAAATTATTTAAATCAGGATTTAAACAATATTTCTACTACGTACTTAGAGTGAAAACATTGCGCTGTAGGTACTTGCGAGGCTCTGTGAGTACTTACTTACTATAAATATATATTTTTAGGAACGATGTATGATAACTATAACCATTTTTGTTCTGTGACTATAACTATAAGCGAGGACACAAATGTAGAATGCATTTTTCACCTATACACTGTGACATTTTAGTAGTCTTACAAAAGCAGCCCATATATCCAATGACTACTTAACATTCAGTCTTACAAAGTGCCGCTCAATGTACCCGACATAAAATACGTCTGGGAGCAATTAAAAAATTGTAACAATTTATCAATTGTTTAGTAGTCATTGGATACATGAAGTGGGCTGCTTTTGTAAGACGACTAAAAATATGTCACGGTGTATACTATTTTTGCAGCACATCATCTGTGTATCTTTCCTCATCCTTCATCTCGCCAGTCTGCAGTAGGCTTTACTTTATCAAACATAGTGGATAGTAGGTATATAATATAATGTATAAAATCAATCTTCCTAGCCTGGTTAGACTGGAAGCCGACCCCAAGATAGTTGGGAAAACCCAACTATCTTGGGGTCGGCTTCCAGTCTAACCGGATGCATCTGAATACTAGTATTTTACATGGAGCGATTGCCTATCTGACCTCCACAACCCAGTAACTGGGTAATACAATAGCCCTTGGTAAGACTGGTGTCAGACTTTCGGGCTTCTGACGACTCGTAACGACTGTCAAAGATTCACAAATAACAGCTGGGACCAACGGCTTAACGTGCTTTCCGAGGCACGGAGGAGTCTCGGTAGGTATGTAAAGATGGTCACCCATCCACTGACCAACCCCGGCAAGCGTAGCTTAACCTGATGGATCGACCCGTGTGGCTTCTGATTACTTAGCCACGAGCTCCTCATATAATATAATGTTTAGGGTAGAATATTCATTTCTAGTGCAGTACAAGCTGCATTTGGTATGCCTACCGTGAGCGTGAGCAGGGCTTTGTAGGAAATGAATCGTATTAGTTAGATAAGGATATTAGACTTATGAAGTTATGTTCTATCATTTTAACTTGCTGTGAACGTGATTTGATAAATTTTTATGTTGCTCTACACCACGATTGCCTTTACTGTCATGATGAATGGTGACTATAATCGGTAGGAGGTAAGGAGCAGTGGTGGCCCAGTGGTATCGGCCCCGACTTACGAGTTGTAGGTCGTGGGTTGGAACCCCAGCAGGCGCTTTACTTTGTGTAAAAAATTTCATCACCTGCTCTCAAAACGGTGAAGGAAAACATCGTGAGGAAACCGGCATGTCTTAGAACCAAAAATTCGAAGACATGTGACATCTACCAACCCGCACTGGGCCTGCGTGGTAGATTACAGCCCACCCCCTCTGACAGAGAGGAGGCCTGTGTCCCAGCAGTGGGAACATTAATAGGCTGATGTTGATGATGATGATGATAATCGGCAGGAAAACAGGAGCAAATAATAAAACTTTTTTTCAGTTATGTGATGAAGAGAAGGATGAAAGGTTATTCAGTGGGTTGTATAGAGCTTTTTCTAGCGACCAGGATGTTCAAGATGATTGGAACTGAGAGAGCAATTTTAAAATCATAGAGCCCTCCATAACGCTGCCTGTTCCTTAGAGCTGAGGAGAGTGAGAAGAACGAAAAAGTCGACAATCGCGACCTCTGCACTTCTCTGCTCCTCTCTGTTCCAATAGACTGGCAACCTTGAGAGGGCTACCATTTAATTAATTTGGAAACTCTTTATTAAAACTTGAAATCTAATAAAGAACCAGCCAGTGTGCCTGTGACTCTTCAGTGTCTCATTGACGAGATATACTGGTCCTACCCAATCATCCTCCCATCTAGCACAGGTCGCTATAAAGCTCTATACAGGATGTATTTTTGTACCCAAGCAATAATATTGAGGTGACACTATTTTGCTATTTAATTACGAAACACATTTCCGTAAACGATTACGACTAATCTGTTTCATTCTGACAGTTGAACAACATTCATTGCGTTATTTACGTTGTAGAGCAGATTTTCTTTTGGAACTTGTGAAGCAATGGATTGGCAATCTGTTTAAAAACGATTCAGATTCTGATTGGTCGTGTATTACGCAATTAGCGTACTGGACCCCATATGATACGAAGGCAACTGTTATAATAATTAGGTGTTTGGTAAGTGTGGTTGAAGAGGTGATGTAATGTAATGTAATATATAATTAAGCCTTAAAATCCTCATTTGCTTGGGTACAAAAATACATCCAGCACCCACCTTTAATCGGTCTGAGAGGAGCAAATCTCAAAAAGAAATTGTTCCTAAGATTGTGCCACTGGAGCCAAGTACCTGTGAATCCAGTTATAATTTGTAAGAAAACGAAGCACTATTTAATTGTCTAGAGATACTTGATATTCTAATACTACTTCCTCATAAAATGTCATACCAGTGAGTATATGGAGCGCGTTAATTGTAATTTATTCATAGAATATGTAATTATTATCTACAATATTTCCATAAAGCCTTGTAATTATTTTTACGAGTTATTCCAGTTAGAATAAAATAGGTATACTTTAGGTAAACGATGTGTACCTACATAGCAATATATTAGGTACTTAGGATACAAGGAATATTAGTGATAAATAACTGTTAATTACTTATCATGGCGATCATCGGGGACAACCCGTCCCCAAAAATACTAAACACAGACCACCGAATATACAATTAAGTGAGTAATCTAAAGGAAGGAAATGATTAATATTTCAAAATGGGAAATTATTTATATTATTAACGTACAGGGTTTTTTTTATGAAAGATACTACCTACCGTTGATCAATGGGACAGATGGTGGGTACCAAAAATGTTTTAAGGTAATTGGAAAATAGTTTTATTATGCAATATTTTTTAAATAAGTTCAGCTGAAGTTGTCTGCGCCATGGCACCAAATGAATTTTCATACGTCCACAACTACACGTGAAATAATAAAAACACTAGCATAATAATAATTGACTTTGTAAACTAAGTGCGAACAGCGTTAATGAATTAGAAATAAATCGATTAACTTACCCGTAACGCCGTAATGTAGCAGGATTGTAAACGCTAACGTGAACCGCAATTCGATCGAAAACATAATTGGTGTTATCCGTTTATTATTTTCGGACAAATATATTTACGAAGTTTGTTGTATGAACAAACGTTCATGACTGCTTGGTTTGCGTGCCCAGTGTTCTGTTCATACGTGCAACAAGTGCAGTGCAGCGTACAAACGATATTAGTTACGCGCGTGTTCTGCACTGTTCTCACCTAGCTTGGGGTAGCAACCAATCCTTACCGTGTCGCAGGTGTAATCATTGTAATATTCGTCGACGACCTAAAATAAAAGATTATGACTTCATTTGACAGACAACTGAAAAATTCGAGGCTTACAAAATTCAGGGTCTGCCTATCCTATCACGAATTCAAATGCGACGGTCATACTTACAGAGGTGAAATAGTGTTACGAGTACTTACACATAAAACGTATGAGACAAAAAATCTGTCTACCATTTTCACAACGATATGCTTCATTCAGCATAATTTGATAAGAAAAATCCCAACTAATATTATAAATGCGACAGTCAGTTTGTTTGTTTGTTACGGTTTCACGCTAAAACGGCTGAATAGGTTTGGATGAAATTTGGCACATGTGTAGGCCATGGCTTGGATTTTCTTTTTATACCGATATCCTCACTGGATTGATAGTTACGCGGGTGAAACCACGGGGCGCAGCTCGTAAAAATAAAAAATAATAATAACTCGAAAACTACAAAAAATCGCGGAACATACATGGGGTATTTTCGAATACCCCTGGACATGAGGAATCTATTTTTTTTTTTATGACGTGTATTTTTGGTCCACCCTGTATATTCATTAGCCTGCCTTGTTATGAACAGAATGTTGTTACGCCTTAGTTTCGATTTTTAAGATGATGAGAAATGTGACGCAAGCTATAGAGGCCATTGCATATCAAGGAGTAGACCGGGGGTCGCGGTAATGGTAGGGAAGACGTGCCCTTAGGATATGGAAGGATATACGAGCCGTACCGGATTTATGCATCCTTGAAAGATCAAATTCGCAAAACACATATTCGTTAGTCTAAAACTGATAAGTGTCAAGAACGCATTCTCTCGGCGACGGCCGGACTGTAACACTAAATAATGGGTACCTACTTATCTTAAAAATTACCACAGACTCGAAAAAGAGAAGAAGATGGGGTCAAAATTATTATGTTTTAAAGGAAGATGCTAACTCGTTTTAAGCTGAGAACAAATTATCGGATGCGTCCGATAGCCGCGGCTGACAGTCGCGACCGATGAGTGTGCACGTTGTTCCCAGCTCCAGCCGGCCAGATTTCCATCAGACGTCCGAACGCTTAAGGACGGCCCAAGGTCACGTCCGTGACTTACGATCGATAGTTTGCACAGTGTAGTGCTAAATGTACATCCAGATACAAATAAGTAGCGACTGTCAGCCGCGGCTTACACGCGTCCGATAATTTGTTCCCAGCTTTAAGCGCAGGCCACACCGCCAGCTAGCGGGCGGGCGGGCGAACATCGTTTCACCTCTTTACATACTTCGGTTAACACCGCGAGCGAAATATTTCGCGTAGTTTGTATAGTTTCCTTCGTTCGCTTCGCCCGCTCCGCCCGCTAAGCTGGCGGTGTGGCCTGCGCTTTACTGCGCCTTGGATAGGTTAGAGTCTCTAACAGAATGCTGAAGTTGTAGGAATTCATTCAATACAAAGCCAGACTCGATAAAAATACTGATTATAAAGTACGCCAATGCGAAATAGAATACAATTATCACATGTATTACGTACGTTACGTACGAAGGTACCCTAGGACTCTAGGAGGATCGATCTCTGGATTAAGATTATGGTTTCTCACATTTCGGGAGGGGGGGGGGAGGGGGGTTTGAACCCCCAAAACCTCCCCCCTGCCTACGGCCTACATAAACAAGGAGGAGACGACAATACAACAAATTTTGGTGTGGATATGTATTCCCGAGAATTCACCCAAGGCCTAGTTGGATAAATGGAATTTATAGGCTTAGGGTGGATCCGGCATACAATACATTTAATTTGTTTGAAAAACTTTTTTATTTTTGAAGCTAGTATTTACAACTATCGCAAAATTTTATCGCGGCATTTTAAAACAACTTAGGTACATACAGCGAGTATGAAAGTTATACGGTGACGCAGATAGTTCTTTTCCTAATTATCCTCTTTCTACCGATGATGGTGAAATAATGTTGCGGCTTTTATCATTTTCAATTCGGTTTCTCCCATCTAAATTCTAGGAAAACAAATAACTATGATATATCTGAAGAATTAAGACTCTTACGCAGTTTCCCTTAACTTTTCCCGATCTTTTGCATCCTTCATAACATGTTCTAGCTTTCGTTTTTTAAAAGCTTTACCATGGCTTTACCTACGTCAGTAGTTTGTCAAGTCGGATTAACATCCTTCCTCCTTTTTGTCAATAAAAATGTCCACAGTAACAAAAAACTGCTCAGTTGGCGTTTCTTTATCTTAAAATTGACGTCATTTCTAATAACGTAAAGAAGTGTTTAAAAATCTACCTATAACTATATAAAAAATCTACAGAGATTCTAACACTTAATCACGGAGCGTGGTCTATGACCACAGCAACAAACTTCCTATTATACTTACTTAGTTCTTCGAACTACAAAAGTGCTTTCTGGGATCTGTAACCGCATCATTTGACGCTTTGTATAGAACAAGGTATCATAACTACCTAGTAGTTCTTTTGAGAGATTCTGATTACCAATTTTGATATTTGTATGAAACCATGCTTCTTTCTGGAGTTCGTTATCGGTAGTTTTACTCCGTTGCAAAGCCTACACAAAACGGGGCATCTGCATCACCTGTGACGAAGGACGACGTCATGGTCGTCCTCCGTCACAGGTGATGCAGATGGTGGTGGAGAGGTGGATGTCTAGCTGAGGTATCTGTGAAAGCTTTATGGGACGAGCCTTCAGGGTCGAGGACCCAAGCAGCAGTGACATAGTGGTGCGCAGCACAGCTTGTCGCCCAATTCTTGCAACGTTTTTATCCATCACTACTTATAGAAATATTTCATATTATTTACCACAACACAAACACATCGTCTGACTGTAGCCATATTTGTTTATATCTATTTATCGCAAGGCTGTGTTTCAAATTGAATTTGTTAAAGTCGTACCTTGAAAATTGATTACGATACACCATACTCGCACCTTTAACAAAACAGCCAGCACCTAACAAATTACATGTATTGCAGTATGATTTATTTATTTACTTACTTGCTAGCTGGCTGAAATAAATTCAGAATATATAGCTGAAAAAGATATGAATGTGTTACCTACATAACTTTAATATAAGTACCAAAACATTAGGTACCTAGGACCTACATCTGTTGATGGCCATGTGGATCAACATGAGTGATTGTTTTCAACATGATTTTGTCAATATTTTCCGGGTTTCCGAGTTATTTGTAAAATTTTCGTACTAAATGTGTTGCATTGTTTACATGAATGTTTATTATTGAATTTATCTAAAAACACTGTGCGACATTGTGTAGGAAAACGTGTATTGCTTGCTTTCTCTTCATTTTCATCTTCAATATTTAATGCTCACATAGTGTTATCGGGCCTGACTCTTCATGACAAGAAGCCAGAATTAAGAATAGTAGATTGTTTTATAAGGGTCGAAAGGAATTGACGTCTTTCAACACTCTTCTTTTCATTTCGAATATAAGGAAAGTAAAAAATTATAAAATTTCTAAAATTATGTATTGATATTACCCAATAACATGAGTAGCTACTATTACAAATTAACTGAGAAGTTAGAACAACTTTGTGATTTTTTTTAAATATGGAACGTACTTTTTTTTATTCACACTGGCTGTTTATACCTACACTCACAAGACCGCAATTAACCTTTTTATTTTTATTCGATTCGATATTTTTCCTAATTATGTAAACATTTCCGTAGCCGAATATCTAACCAAATTGAGTTCTATTTTTTAAATTCGTTCCCGCCCTAGGGAGGGAAGCAGTTACTATGAGTCTTTCCCGCCCTAGAGAGGGAAGCAGCGTCTTCACCCGCTACTCGGATCAAACAAACACTAAGTACTTTCCGAAGAGAAATGAAAACTAAATTACGTTTCGAAATTCGGTTTTTAGCAATGCACGGTGAGACTACGTGATAATGATGGTCCAAAAATGATAATTATGGTCATATAGCCCTTTGCACACAAGCGTGACAGTAAGTCACCTTAAGTCAGTTATTATAAATAACCTGAGCAAGTGAGCACCTATTGGTTTAAGACGGTGCCTGACGGCTGACGACCTAAACGCCATCTCACCGGGCAGCGGGCGGACGGTGTAAGCGCACATAACAAGTAAGAATCTTCAACAAAAAATAAGTAGGTATGCGTAGTGCGTACTTATGTATAAGAAGATCGCGGAGTCAAGGAGATGGCTGAGCGTGTTTCTCGGCGAAACTAGTATGGTAATGACCCTCTGCGTCATTTTGACCATCTCATCCAAGCGCTCCTAAGCAATCCTAATAACTTTTAAATCAAATTATACCTAAGTTTAAAACAGAGATAAAAAAATAACAACACAAGGAAAATGATACTTGAGCGGCCGGAGTTTGTAAACTTGTAAGTATAAAACGAACCGGTGCTCATTCTGAGTCGGGCTTTATCAGAGGATAACCAATCCATACAGATAGACCGCGGCAGCTTGACGGAAAAATCAATCGATTCTATGTATCTCAACGATCGATGATCACGTTGTTTACCTATTTATAAGTAGTGTGTGCGTGCTATACAAATTTGAGTGTGTGACGTCAGCAGTGTTATTCAAAATTGGTTAAAGACTGTGATGTAAACAATTAACAATGTTCAAGTTAATGATAACCGTGACTGTGGTCCTGGAATTGCTGCTGCAAACGGAATGCTGTAAGTGAGAGAAGAAAGCCGTCCATTACACACTCTGTACTACACGAAAACCCCGCTGTCTCAACCAAACCTAGTGTATTTTTAGGAGAATTCAATGCTCTTCCTATATTGTAAACTACTTTTTTCACCTTACTACCCGAGAATTAGTTCTTATTTGTCACTAGCTGCGAGCTGCAGTCTCAATGCTGTGGGAATATCGAGATAAAAAGTATGCTATGTCCTAACCCAGTTCATGGTCTACCCATGTGCTAAGTTTCATCCAAATCTGTTCAGCCGTTTTACCGTGAAAGCGTAACAAACAAACAAACTAATTTTCGCATTTATCTATACAATACATACAAATAAATAAAATTGAAGTGTCTGTTTGTAATGTCAAAATAACAGCTTTTTACTATGCATATGAAAGTTATATACTTTCGATCCATACAAGTTACAACAACAACACAATAAAAAAATAAAAATTGTCTGTCTGTCTGTCTGTTTGTTCCGGCTAATCTCCGAAATGGCTGGACCGATTTAGACGGGACTTTCTTTCCTTTTTAGCTGAGGCCACTGTGCATAAAATAGGCTACTTTTTATTCCGATATTCCCACGGGAACATAGCGATTAAAAGAAAAAACTACTTTACGTGGGTGAAACAGCGGGACGTAGCTAGTAATAATATAATAATTAGGGATATTAAAGATTCGCGAAAAAACGCCGCGACGACGCCCCGCGTCATGTAGAGCAATTTTGTCCCCTTATGAATACATGGCTGAAGAAATTTTTTTTATGAACATCGTTGTTATTATTAACTAGAAATTACTTCTGTACAATAATCTATACTCTATAGTATCTTAGACCGGTTCTGTGCTTCGCAAAACCTGAATGATGATGTTGACAATTATTAGAAAACATGTTCGTTTCTTAGTAACGTAATCTGTGGACAGGACAGAGACCCTCATTCATGTCTTGAAACACGTTAACACGTAGAATAGAACCCACGGGTCTGACCTCATGCACATCATATTATGACCAATTGCACATATCCAAGACTCGTCCAAGACTTCCAAATATAATTTCACAGTTATTTCTCAAAACAAATGAAACATTAATCGCATAGAACACCACCAGGATCTAAGCTAAAAGAAAAACCCGTTTATAGAAGTGCACAAAAACCCGTTTATAGAAGTGCACACAAATGGCCCACTTGCACTGTCATGGATTATCCTAACTAATATAAAAACTGTGATAGTCAGTTTGTATGTTTGTTTGTTCACGCTAAGAGGCTGACCGGATTGGGATGAAATTTGGCACATGGATTAGGACATAGTATACTTTATATCCCGATATTCCTACGGGATCAAGAACTATGCGAGTGAAACCGCGGGGCGCAGCTAGTCCTAATTCAGAGTTAATCAAATAATTCATCTTGCGCCACCAAGAGTTAAAGGTAAACCTAGGGTTAAACTTCTAAATATTTAACCCACCTATGGTGTGGGAGAATAACATCGCTAAACTCTGGGTTAGTGTAAATAATGTCAAAATAAATTGACGTTGGTTGCTGTTATGTTATTTTGTATTTTATGTTCGACGTTATACTATGTGAAAATTTGGTACTATTATCAGCAGGCAATATTCATGAACTCATATAAGTCATATACAAAAAAAATACAAGTTATAAAAAACTTAAAACATATTTTACAATATCAGAAAATTTAAACCGACTTCCAAAAAAAACCACTACAAAGTGAAAAATAACTTTAATTTCGGAAGTCGGTGTCTTTGTTTTTTAATTTTCGTTTTTTGCCACCGACTTCCGAAATTAAAGTTATTTTTCACTTTGTAGTGGTTTTTTTTGGAAGTCGGTTTAAATTTTTTTTGTAAAAAGTTTTTATTTTTCACCATTTAGTTGTGGTACCTACCCCACACAATATCCAATATCACTAACTGCAATAAATAACAGTTACAGGAAGTTATCATCATATCGTCCATATAAACTAAGTGCAACAAAGCAAAGTTAATAAAATTTATATGGGACCACCTCGGGAGCTTACCCTTTCAAACAAAAAAAATATTTTTAAAATCGGTCCACAATTGGCGGAGATATCGGTGAACATACATAAAAAAATAAAAATAAAAAACATACATAAAGTCGAACATAGAACCTCCTCCTTTTTGGAAGTCGGTTAAAAAAGAGATGGGTATACAATTTTCCGTTCTTTGTTCGTTCATTAATTTTTGGGCCGATTACATATCAGGGCACAGACATTTCAATTCTATTTTATTTATGTTTCGTCGATTGTACTGCAATGTTCCCAAGTTCTCAACTCAAAAAACATAAATGTCAGGTTAACTAATCCGATGCATTTAACTCAATGGTCCTATGTTACTTTTTAGTGGCGCAACAAGTAATAAGAGTTAAAACGTTAATTATTTACAAACTCTACATTTATTTAATTAACCCGACTAAACGTGCAAGTTTAAGTTTATTAAGATTATCACCAAAATTAAACAAATAACTGTTTAAACCAATATAAACAATCCAAAAAAAAACCGTCGTTCTGTCATCCATCAGTCTGAAATACACCAATAAGAAAGGGCAGCCCCGTTTCTTATTGGTGTCGGTCTTGCGTTGCTCACGTGACTTGCATCCTTTCTCTTCTCTTAGCTAGACAACCTGCCGATCTATTCTGTAAAAGATCTCACAGTGAAAACTTAGGTGAAGTGAGCGTGAGTCACGGTGAGATCAGAATAGGCCGGCGGCGGCGGCGCCGCGGCGCTCTTTGTAACCGTTATGTGAACTTGAGTTTGCTAATGCTAAGGCGTCAACCCAGTGTTGCCGTTTTAGTGACTTTGTCACTAGATCTAGTGAGTTTTTGAGGTTTATGGTGACTTTTTTTCACGATTTAGTGACAAAAAAAAGTCTGGTGACTTCTAGCGACTTTTTCATGATCAACACAACAGTACATATTATTTATCTTGTTGATGCAATCTATATTTAATAAACCAGAAAATTGTGTAGTTATTAAGTACCTAACGTGCACTGGGAACACGAAATGTTCATTTGACCCATAGACTTGTTGGGTCCATGCTCTATGTACCTATAATATGATTTGACCAACCGGGCATTCCCCTATTAACGTTCCACGTTGCAGCACGATTCGTTCGTTTATAGGCATGATCGTGCATCTCGCTTTGTCACGAGAAAAATATATAAAGAAACCTGCAAAAGTTATGTTTTACCCAATGAAGTCTTGTCCCAAATGACGAAAACCGTTAAAAACATAAATAAGAGTAATGTGCCATCTACTTCCATATTACAACCGCAAGGTTCGACTTCCACGGCAACTACAGAGCAACCGTCCACTTCCACCATGCTGGACGAAGATGATACAGTGATAATAGATGAAGATTTAATGCAACTAATAAATTTTTAAAGTGTTTTTGGTTAATTCAAATTATTGTTCGTTGACTTTTCATATGTTTTAAAAAAATACTTTTAATCAGTAAATTTAGTGACTTCTAGTGACTTTTTGAATTAAATTTTTCACCCAATCTAGTGACATTTTAGTAGAAGTTTGGTGACTTTATTTTTCCCTAAGCGGCAACACTGCGTCAACCGTCGCGACGCAGTGACGACTGAAGCTTAGTCATCATTAGGTCGAGCCAATTTATTTGCCAAATTCCATTTGAATATCCAAAATATTATTTTAGTGTCAAACCTACTAACATCCTTCACTACGATGGAAAATATGATAGAACTTTAGCGGCGTCGCATGTGCCATTGGCCAAAGTAAAAGCGTTAGTTCTACATTTCTTACCTTTACGAGTTTTCTTAGAACGAGAGCTAATTAAAACCTTAACGAATAAGTTAATCTAATGGAACCAGACTAACAAGTCGACATTGTAGTTAATTAGTAATAACAGTTACCGGTCCATCGCCTTCTTGTAATTAAAATAAACCTTTGCGTCATTGGCGAGATTTACAACACAGAAGACGAGTTTCTAACCGACCAGTATTTTTTTGCTTTATTATTATTTCTCAGGAAGTCAGAAGCTATGTCGTTGGTCAAGTCGCTAGCTCGACTGCTGAGCGTGGGAATCTCGGTTCGATCCCTAGGTCGAGTAAAGTGTAGTTGGATCCGTCAGGAATCCCGGAGTCGGGATTTGTGACTGGTTGATAGCAACGTAAGCTCGCCTATTAGGTACCTACATGGGACTTTAACATTGCGAAATGTTGGTCTACTGTCAGGAGGTACACCTACTAGCTCGCCGTCCGATAAGGACCAGGCCTTGGTCGACGGCGCGTTGTGTTCCACGCGCGCCTCAAAGAGATGTCAGCACAATTATTATTGATGGGGTCCGCTAGGGCCGATGCCTGCCGGGGTTGCGGGAAGTCCTAAGGGGAGACCGTGGCCCCTGGCAACGTACAGGCAACTGAAGGAACACGGGTGGGTTTTAGTCAGTAAGCTTCTGACACGCCTTTCCGCTCCGCCCAGAGCGGGAGAAGCTATTTGATGATTTCCCACCCAAAAAAAAGGGTGTTTTGTACCAGTTATTTTTCACAAGATGACAAGGAAAATGATCATCCATCGTTACTTATTCAATTTCGGCAAAAACCGTGCGAAGCACGCGCTCGTGCTTCGCACGGTTTTTACCACAATAAACATTGAGATTTTTTAGGTAAACTTTAATATTAACGTATTATACACATGAACTTTTCGGAATAAATTCTCTAAACGATGGTGAAAACCTAATAAAAATCTGTTGCGTGGTATAAAAGAACAACGCGGACATACAGACAACGCGAAAAGCGACATTGTTTTATAATATGTATAGTTATAGAAGAACACCAACAACATATACATTCAACATTGGCTTACGTATTTATTTATACATATATCTATTAAGTATCTATGTTATTTTTATCATCTGTTCCAGTATTTGCCGGAGACAGTTGCGTTGCTGAGGGTGAGGCTGGCACCTGCGTTCCGTTGCGGCAATGTCAGCACATCTACGACGAGGTCAAACGGGCAGGCAACCCCATACCGCCTCACATGAGGATGAAGCTACAGAAAATAACATGTGGCTACGTACTCAAGGACCCTTTGGTAAGCAAGAATTTCATAGTGGTCGTTGGTCCCGGCTGTCATACTTGGATCTTTCATAGTGGTTACGGGTAATCAAAAGCCTGAAAGTCTGACAATCAGTCTTACCAAGGGGTATCGTATTACCCAGTAATTGTGGAGGTCAGATAGGCAGTCGCTCCATGTAAAATACTGGTATTCAGCTGCATCCGGTTAGACTGGAAGTCGACCCCAACACAGTTGGAAAAGGCTAGGCAGATTGATTTGAGTATGTTTTTGTTTATTTAGGTACACGAGACAGAAACTTAGTAGAATGCAATAAATATTTGACAAATACTTAGGTATAATATAGCTTTTAACCGCCTCTGTGATCTAGTGGTTAGGCCTCCTGTCTCAGAACCAGAGGTGGGTTCGATTCCAAGAGGGGGCAAAATTTTTGCTGGTTTTGGTGGGCATGTTTTAAGTCCGTCTGGCTAGCCAGTATCTTATTACTTAGTCTGTCGCCATAACGACAATGTTTACAGCATTGTTGTGTTTTGGCAGTTAGAGGTAAGATAGCCAGTTCCTCTGTGGTTGAGGATTCCGTGTGAACTTCGCTTCCACCTTCGGCCTGATCATCACCATCAGGTGAGATGCAGGCCAAAAGTACCCAGGTAGCGGATAATAAACAAAAAAACTTTTTATAATTAGTAATTTAGGAAGCTTCATTATTATGGTGTCTGTGTGGTTTTCCTTGTCTCTGCTTATTTCGCATATTTATCGAGTAAGAACAGTTACAACGGTTTCACATTGGTATATGAATCACAGCATGTGGTATTATTTTAGTGAGGTGATCATTCATTTACTGTTTTGCTTGGTACGATTGAGGGAATTTCCTAAACTTCATCTTTTTCTTGGAAGACATGAATGACTCAATTATGAAAGTAATTTATATGATCACTAGCTGCTCCCCGCGGCTTTGCAAGCGTGCTACGGTGGAAATTATCTTAAGTATCCTATGTACCCAGGTCACGGTCTATCCGTATGCTTTTCATCGAAATCCGTTCAGCTATAACAGACGGACAAAGTGACTTCGCATTTATAATTATGGTAGTATGGATAGGTATGGATAATATGCGTGTTGTAACATAAGGATCCATGCGTTGCATTGACGTGTAAAAAGTTGAACGAACGAAAGGAATTTACTTATCTAGCATTTTATTTACTTTTAGCAAAGATGGCAAGACCTAAACCTTGACTGGTTTAGGTATTGCCATCTTTTGCTAGAACATGAAGATTTTGTGAGCACGCCACATAAAGTTGCCATGGGAAAAACAGGTTTTTTCAAAAAAGGTGAACATTTAGATGCAACCTGTTTTTAATGTTAGGTAGGTACTCGTACTTTATGCGTTTATCGGTGACCATCGTTTAGTTTAGTTGAGAAACTCAACAGGGTAGGTACGCTCTGCTAACCCGGCAGATCCTTTTTTTTAGTAAAACAGATTTTTTATTTGGAATACTCCAGCGACGCCCTTGACCACGTAATACCAAAGTGCATGTTATATATTATATAGCCAAGTAATTTCGTGACTTTAAATTGTAATAACTTTTAACTGAGTGGAGCAATTTTAATCAAATAAAGACTACCTCACGATACGGACAATGACTATAATTCCAATTCCTTAAATCTATTAAAAAGAGGTAAAAAATATATATTTTACATGTGAGTTTTAAAATCATCCCTTATTATAAGGCGATTTACACACGGCACCGCGCACCGCCGTGGCAGGCGGTGAAGCGTATCTCATGTCGCATTGGCCTCTAATAAATCCGTCGATGCCTAACACACGTACAGCGCCCGAACCCCTTGATGATTTCCCAAACAAAAAAAAAAAGTGATGAATTTACAAAAACATTGGAACACGTAATTCTTTATTTCTTAAAAACATTCATATATCTCAAGAAATGCTATGTTTTCCATACAAATTAAAAATTAAATTAAATTAAAATTAAAAATCTTTTATAATATTAATTTTTTTTTACAAACTATCATCCCCTTCATAAAATAATTTTCAAATGGGTGACCCTTGAAATTATTTTTGAGACAAAAAATAGCTTTAAAATTGTGTACGACATGGTTTATTTACATAATATTAAAGGTTTTAAAACAAACAGTAAAAGCACGTTTTTTAACAGGTTTGTTGCGCTTCGTCGGGAAACAAAGATTGTGAAACACCAGCTACTCACAATGTTATCTTGGAACCTGACGATGTTGACAATGTAGAAGCTTTTACTAGATCTACGATAGAGGATAAGAATGGGCCAATAGGCGTCGAAGGTCATCAGAACCTGGGCCTCCTGCCCCTGCAGTGTGGGAACATTGAGAGAGACAGGATCCATGGCGGTAACAGGACGGACCTGTTCGAAATGCCTTGGATGGTGCTTCTATCTTATGATTCAGGTATGTTATATCTAGTACCAGCGTTGTGATATTTTAATAAAGATTTTTTTTTTGTCATTGCTTTATTCCAATAGCCTTTTGGGCCTCGCACTTCGCACATGTCATTAATTTTTTATTTTTTCGTTTATTCTTAAAATATATCAATTTTGTTAGTTATATAAGCTCATTTTTTTTATTTTATTACTGTTCCATTTTCAATTTTTGTTTCTTATTTCTTGTACGATGATTATGTATTTTTTCCTATAATATGGACTAAATTAATTTTAAAATCTACTTTCATTTAAAAGCGACTAAGGCCCTGTTTCACTATGTTTGTATGGTGATATCTCCTAGTCAATACTCAACAAATAAAAAACACTCTTTAATTATTTCTAGCTCGCGGCGCAGCGTTGAGCTGCGGTGGTTCACTGATCAACGAATGGTATGTCCTGACGGCGGCTCACTGCGTGGCCTTCCTGGGCAACAGACTGCGACTGAATGGAGTCATCCTCGGGGAGCATGACATCAGACAGGACCCTGACTGTGAAACGTCATATGATACAGAACCAGAATGCGCACCGGGAATAGAGGCGAGTCTAAATTGTCTAATATTTCACCATCTGCCTATAGAAACCTCACCCCCTAGCAATGTAAAAACAATGCATAGGGGTGAGGTTTCTCTGGAGTCCACTGTACCAGTCCACAGCTTGAGATAATTATGCCTCGCAATTGCACATCACTAAGCTATAACCTGGGCTACTCTCAACCATCCATTACCAGTCACCCTTCAAGGATAATTCGCCCAAACGCTGAGTGACTCGCCTAAACGCTGTTGGAATTGGCATTTCAACAGCTGATCGGTTGCTGAGGTGCGTACTCGTAGACTCGTACAACGTTAGAAGGTTGGATTTGGGCGTCATATTATTATTTTCGATATTACCTATTTGTGTTTTTGATGAAATTAAGTACATGACTTTAGAATTTAGATAAAATAGTATGTTTGAAAGGGAAAGGGAGGGAAGGTTATTTAGCAGTTTCATAATTCGAAAATCAAATTGGTTGTTATTACCATTACCTCACACACAGTATGTACGTGCGAAAAGTAAAGTATTCTCTTTGGGAATAAAGGTGTGGCCAGCTTGAATCCCTCGCTGCACTTAGGATTCTAATCTTAACTCCCTTGCGTTAACCTCAGGAGTTAACCGGTGCTCCCCCGCTACACTTTGGTGCCCTAGAATCCTTCATTACTATTCAATATAGGGCCCGTGACAAAAGACACTGCTCTATATTCCCTTAATGAATAATTTATTCTACTGTTATATTATTATTGGCTTGTATTTTATTTGTCATATTTTATTCCACAGAACGTGTCGATAGCTGCAGTAGTGGCGCACCCTGGATATACACCTCAGTCACGAGTCGACGACATAGCTTTAATACGACTTGCTAAACCAGCCAATTTTTCACTTCGTAAGTACTTTGTGTGTGTTGTTTATAATATTATGCCCAGTAGAATCCTGTGAGACACTCTTCACTTTTTATTAACTGTTCCGTTCCCCGCCATTCGTGGTGAACTGACAGTTGACATTAGTGACAGTTACCTCACTGCAGATGTGCATGAGATAGTGCAAAGTGCGCACCGCGCACCACGAAACAAGGCCCGCAGAAAATGATGGAACTACTTTTTTTTTTAATACATTGTGTTGCAATGACATAGACACTAGCGCCGCGGCCCGCGTCAATTGGACTTTAGTGGTGGCGCAGACTATACATTTCTTTTACATAGATACACTACAGGCCCCTATACACGTACGGTATTTTGTGAGTGCGTTGATGCGTAGGTACACAAATATTGCGTGTAGAAAGCCACTGCACCGCATTCGCGCCACACCGTATTTTTTATCTTCCCCTACATCATAACTAATAAAGAAAAGGCTAAGTTAATTTACCAAGATATAGTCGAATTAAAAGTTTTTTTTTTTATGTTGGTTACAGTTAGCATGAAGCCCTTGTGTCTGCCCATCACTCAAAAGCTACAAATGGAGTCTCTTGTTGGAAACAACACGAATGTTGCGGGTTGGGGGGTCACAGAAGACGGGGTACAGTCTCCTGTGCTGCTCAGCGTCGAGCTTCCCGTCATCAGCACCGAGGATTGCACGGCGGCATACCGAGGGTTAGTTTCACGTTCATCATAGGAAACTTTTCCATAAACTCTTTAAAAAGTTCAGTGCCTAGCCCTTCTGTAGGGTTCACCTAATCGCATTTGAGATGCCGGCCATTTTAAATGTTTTTCTTAGTGAATACACATCGATCACTAAGTTCTTTATTAGTGATCGATGTGAATACAGCATTAAAAACCGTGAAAATAAAATCAGACTGATGTATATTTTAACAAGATTAAAGCAATGTTATGTTGTGTTATGTTTGATTATGCGTTGGTTTTAGAATCCAATCATTTTATTATTTTTTATTTAATTTATTCACGGTTACAAATATTCACAAAAAATGTAAAACGCTGGAAACTACGTAAAGCGACAAGGCCCCTGAAAACGCTATTTTACTTCGTTTTACAGTGTTTTATAACACGGTTTTAAACCTAATACCGTTAACCGTCTGCGATCGGTAACTTTAGCGTACGTACACGTAATGCCGGCAACCCTCACGGAGGGTTTACTTCCAATATGTATGGCGGCATGGCGTATGAGTTTTATGAAAATCGGTAGAGTTGAAACTGTTAAAGTTCTAGGTCACCTTCATCTAACAGGCATATAACACGCACATAATTATCTTAATCGTTTAAAAAATATGCATTGATTTGATAGTTGATACTCAACGGACTGAGCAGCATTGAAGAAACTGTATTGTTTTGAGTAACCTTATACTCAGTACAATGCACGAACTGTTTATAATTAAATACGTTCCTGTTAATATGGTGTTGGTGACTGGTGTCCCCCAAGGGAGCATCATTAGACTAACTTTAAACTGAAAGAACAATCAAGGACCCCTTTGTGGGTCTCCTTGCTTTCTTCTCGACATTTGACATAATCTTCTTTCTTATATCTATGGACATAATGATTAAATATTAACTTAAAATCTTTTTATTTATAGATCGCCGATCATAAGGCCGTCTCAAATATGCGCTGGTGGAGTCAAAGGCAAGGATTCTTGTGGAGGAGACTCGGGCGGGCCTCTTATGTTCCCTGGCACTTACGGAAAATTTGGGGCACGATACATTCAGCGAGGTATCGTCTCCTTCGGCTCGAGGAGCTGCGGCCTCGGCTTCCCAGGGGTCTACACCAATGTGGCTTACTACATGAACTGGATCTTAGACAATATGCACAGATGATAGTGTGTAAAGACTGATATAACGCATCTGATATTATTAATACTCGGAACGATCAGGGAAAGCCGTGCAATCACGCTATAGTTGAGTGGAACTGGAATGGGCTATTGATGCAGACACGTCTGCTAAGAATGTAATAATATATGACCTTTTTTTTAAATATTATGATATAGAGAGTTGTAAATCCTATTTTGCGATATCTTACAAACAATTTTGAATGCTATGAAATAAAAATTTGGGGATCTCAGCAAATCCGTTTAAAGCCTAGCATTACTAGAACAAACATTGAATGTAGTACCCTGTTCTATACATTTCTATGGTAGTACCTATGTCAGAATGATAGATCGCCCGCAAATATTGTAAAAGTTATATCATTGGAGGTGAAACCTAGTCTGCTGGTCGATACCCGCAAACTTTTCCATGCACGGTTTAGCCATTAAAATAAACCCAAATTATATGTTTTTCTGTTATTGGGAATGTTATAATGCGATTTTTATAGCTGGTCACGGGATGCGAATTATCTGTGTGTCGTAAACGTGGTAAATAATATTTTTGTACTCTTTTTCTTTATTAAACTAGTCCAGTATTTTTATTGAACATATGAGTAAATTATTTTTTAAGATATTCTTTTTGTTTTTATGCCTTTAATTACCTAAATGGTTCATTGTGGGTCAACACCAGTTAAAGAAAGAAGGAAGAACCAAAAAAGATATGTCTTTAGTAATCAAATAGTGGAGTCTTCTAAGATATCTAAAGCTTGTACTTAATGAAAATTATGTTAGTGAGATTATACCTTCATACAATTTTTTTTTTTTTTTTGCTCTCGGTTTGGTGGATTTTACACAGGCTGGACATTTTACATAGGTACTTAACTTATTTATAATGTACTTAAGTCAGTATTTTTAAGTTTGACCGCGAATCCTTAGTTTGTATTTATTTCCAACGTCTAATCTATTGGGATTCGAAGTCTAGACAGACATAAAAATACAAAGTAAGTTTAGTTTAATAAATAAAAAAAAAAAAAAAAATTGCCTTTATTTCCTCTGGCCCTTCTTCGTACATAACATTTAATAATATTATAATTTCTGCTTGTCAATCCTATATTGAACAACTGAACCAGAAAATATCGGCTGTTCCATACATTTATGTTCGCTTAGGTCGTCAAAATGTAGGTCGTCAGCTGATGATTTTTTTCGCGATTTTAGCGCGGTCCCATAGTGAAAGTTTTTCATAATGATGAGTACAATGACCCCTTAAGAGGTTTAGTATAAACAAAAAATAAGTTTGTATATTATGTATATTTGTTACGATGAGTTCAAAAATATATTTTGCAAAGCAAGTTGTCATAAATAGTCACCAAGGTAAAAAAAAAATTGCATTACGATTCCGAAGTTATAGCTATAAGTTGCTGAGGATTGGGGGGTGAACGTCTCCACAATCCTCACCTAGTGCAAGCAAACGGCTGGGAGTATCAACTTGGTTACAATTCCAAAAAATAGTCAAAATAGGCGTAACGCTATGTCCATTAATAGTCATTAGGGGATTCCAGAGATATAAAGGTATCTGTGTGAGGATTACATGGTGAGCCTTTCTCGCCACAATCCTCACCTGATTACTGCGGAATGCTTACGTTTTTTAATTTGAATTTGATGTCAAAAAATAGTCAAGAACTAGTACCCAACCATGATAATTTAGACGGTTTACTATGTAGAAGTATGTTAAATTTCCATGTAAAGTTCTACATACCTACGTGTTTTGGTACAGTCGCAAATACTAAAATTGCAAATCTATTTTAATATTGCTGTATATATTATTAAATGTATACGGTAATAAAATATTGTAGTTACTTACGTATTTATTATTTCTGTCCTCCAATTTTAAATATTTTTCCTGCTATTTTATTTCTAGACATTTCTTTCCGGTTGGCTTTATGAGTCTGATGATGATGAGTGATGAAATATAAAAGACTCGGTCTTTATTTCAAATTAATTTTATTGTAGTATGAGTAATTATGTCTATTTACCTAGTTATCTATTACTAAAATATCTACAAAGATTCATTATAATTAATGTTTTCTACTTTGTTTAAGTAGGGTGGTATGTAATTTACTTTATACGTACGTCATAATGTACGTCATTACTGTTGTACAAATGTGCGGATCGAAAAAGTGTATGAAAATTCGTTGTTAACGTGCTGAGCAGGCAGACAAGGTACCTATATGAAAATCCATTGTTAAGGTGCTGTTTTTTTTTTAATTTTGGGTAATTCAGTAGCTTAATATAGTAAAATGTCAAAAGATAAACAAGTTTTTATCACAAAGTCCGCAAAATGACACTGGTCATCTTAATTACTATGTTACGACCGAATAGGGAAAATTCAACATCTTATGTAGGTACTTGGTAACAGTAACCATGATATTCTGTAAATTCAGATATATATATACAGGGTGGCAGGGACATCGACGCGAAGCCGCTTACCATGGATTCAGTACATGATCCTGAACCCCCCTGCGTTGAAATTTTTCGTCGGTTATTTAAAAAAAAAACAGCTGTTTCATAGAAAAGTGCAATACCTACGCGGTCAAAATGTATGGAGCAGCAGATTTTTTTTTTAATAACCGACGAAAAATTTCAACGCAGGGGGGTTCAGAATCATGTACTGAATCCATGGTAACCGGCTTCGCGTCGATGTCCCTGCCACCCCGTATATATATATATATATTATACTAGCAACACGCCCGGCTTCGTATGGGCAGCATAATTCGATACTACACCTAAACCGTCAGTCCTCATGAATCACTCCATCAATTGGTGAAAACCGCATAAAAATCCGTTCGGTAGTTATTAGTTTAATCGCGTTCAGACAGACGCGGCGGCGTAGGCATTTTGTTTTATAATATGTTATGATTATGATATTCATTATATATAACACATTCTTAAAATACCTACCTAAAATAGTTACATAACTAACAATAATACAACCTAATAATAAGTTAAAATACGTACTTAATAATTTTGTGCTCGTCTGTACTCGTCTCAAAAATGTATGTAGAAGTTTACATGGAAGTTTATGTACTTCTACATAGAAAACCAGATCGGATTTATAATGGTTGGAGACGACTATTTCTTGACAATTTTTTGACACCAAATTCAAATTAAAATACGCAAGCATTCCGCGGTAACCAGGTGAGGATTGTGGCAAGAAAGACTCACCATTTAATCCTCACCAAGACACCTTTATATCTCTGGAATCTCTTAAATGATTATTTTCGAGATTTGGCATAGAGCGTTACGACAATTTTTTGGAACTGAAACCAAGTCGATACGACCCGTTTGCTTGCAATGAGGTGAGGATTGTGTGGAGACGTTCACCCCACAATCCTCACCAACTTATTAGATGTAATTTCGGAATTTTAATGCGACAATTTTTTTAACTTTGGTGACTACTTATGACTATTTCTTGACTATATTTTGGCGTTCTCAAAATTGTTTTTTATGAAGTTTTTAAAGGTGAGGATTGTGTGGTAAAGGAAACGTTGTTTTGACAATGGACGACGACTTACATTACTTCTACATGTGTGTGTTAGTTATTACTTATAAAATATATAATATGATGCCATATCGAGTTTCAAATGAAAGAATGAAGGGCTTAATTAGCAGATTTCAATAATATTTATATTATAACCCCAAAATAATTTAAACAAAAATATAAGTTATAAAACTAAAAACCCAACTACGACAAAAATGTCATCTAAAAAGGTATAAACAAGACATCACAGACAGACAACTTAAAAATCCGGAGTCACACGTCATAAATCGAACAAATTACGTGTGACTCCAGATTTTTAATTTGTCTGTCTGTGATGTCCGACAACCATCACTTAGGTTCTGTGAAGTAAAAAAAACTGTTTTTAGGATCCGTACCTCAAAAGGAAAAAACGGAACCCTATAGGATCACTTCGTTGTCAAAATTCAAAAGTCATTTATTGAAACTAGGCTGAGAGTCAGCACTTTTCGAACGTTAAAATAACATAAGACAGTCCCCCAAAGGCCAAAACGCCCGCCCTTCACCACTTACTAGTGTTTTAGCTGGGAAGAAGAAGTGGCGCAAGAAACCGTCCGTCTGTCTGTATGTTTGCCTGTCTGTCAGGCTGTCAAGACCCTTTTTATCAGGACCACGAGAAGGTATCAAGTTGAAATCAATATCAAATACATAAGTCTACGGTCCCTTTGAGCACTAAAAAAATCAAGCTTCTAAGTCAACGCAATAATAAAATACAGCCATAGAAGCGACATATTTTGATACTCGCTAATAAATCTAAACTTAAAGGGTACTTCCTGTTAACCTAGAATCATAATATGAAAGCCAAGAAACAAGGTCTCACAGCAGAAGTAAAGGAAAAAGTCCGACAATCGAAAATATGTAGTTTTAACATTATTACAAAACGAAGTCTACGCGATAAATTCAAAAACTACCAAAAAGATTTGGAAGTGCCTCAGCTGCCGGCGCCGCCGTGTCCCGAATTGGCTGCCAGCGCCGGTTGCTGGATTGGCAGTTGGCTGCCGGCGCTGACTTTGGAGAAAAAAAAGCGGAAAATGGGGTTGGCAACTTGGCATATCGTTCATTTGCGAGAAGGGTGACTTATGTAAAAAATCTGTAATTTGAATTATGCCAAGCTTCTCGCAAATGAGCGATATGGAATAGATAGGCGGGGTAGATATTATTTTTGTCCATTATACATTTCCATATTCAATCATTTCCATATTCCAGTAATTAACTACTACCCGGAAGCTAACCTTAGTTATAGGTTTACATTTTTACTCGCAAAATAAGGTTAGGTTAGAACAGTGACCCCCTACGCACGCGGCCGGCGAGTGACAAAAACGACTAGAATATATAGAAAAAAATACTTTAGTTAGGGTTCTTAATAATGGAAGGGTTTCTAAAAACGCCGCGCCGCCGGTCTCCATTGTGGGAGCCGGCGCGGCGGCGGCGCCGGCAAACGATATTTTTGATCTTGGCTGCCGGCAGTAAGGGTCGGGGCACACTTGCCGAACGTTCCGCGGCGGAAGGTTCGGCGACGGAACTATCGATCGTAGATTCGGTTGGCATGACACACCAAACGCGCCGAACGGTCGGCGGCGTTTAGTTCGGCGCGTTATGCGACGGAAGATTACGTTCCGTCGTCGTCACAGTGTTTCCACTTTTTGGGATTTCTCCCTCTTTTAGGGAAAAATGCCAATAATACGCATGGTTTAGGGATATTTTATTTTTTTAAATTGAACTAGAGTTGGTAGCTCTTTGTTTATTAGTTATCTGTGTTTATAGTAGGTAGCACCCAATGTACTACTCAACCGTATGGCACCACCGATTGATTAAAGGGGATTCCCTAAAACTCGTAAAGTTGTAATGAATGTAATTCGTCTAATTTTAGTTTACATTTGGTGCTGATTCTCTTGTCACAAATGCCGCTAAACTAGACTAAAAATAACCAAAATTTAGTTTAGTCCTGTCAAACGAGGATTTCCCATTCTGAAATATATTATATTACAGTGCGTTCCGAGTTAGACTGTCATCGATTTGAGCGCGCTAAAAGTCGTTCCGAATAAGCCTGAGCACGATATCATGTTCCGTGAATCGTCATCGATGACGTCATGACATGCGCCATCTTGCGATAACGCCGACCATGCCTTTTACTGATATCACCGTGAGCGCTGTCAAAATTGACAGTTGTGCTGTTTTTGTTTTGAGTCGCATCATATCTTCAGACTAACGTGGCATTTTAGAAATTGTGCTTCTGGCTTGCATTCGACACCTAACCCAAGAATAAGAGGTTTGTGGTATGATAATAATATGAAAGTGGTATGGTACAAAGAAATATGATATGAAAGTTTTGACATTTGAGAGATCACTGTGAGCAGGTTCACGAGCGTTCCGAATTATTGTCAGCCCTCAGCTGTCATAATCGTGATATTTTATTCGGAACGGCAATTATTGATTACAGTGCTGTGAGCGATTACGTTCTAATTCGGAAAGCGGCCATAGACTAAAGTGACACAACGGGGATGCGCCAAGGTAGCCCGCGAAATTCAATTTGCAGGTCAGTGGTGCCGATTCTCTTGTACACCGAACTAACTAAACTATCACTAAAATTCCTTACTTTTGTCTATGAGAATCTAAAAGCTATTCTGCGGAAAAATATTCCTAATTATAAAAAAAAATTGACATCTAAAATCGAATTCGACAATCGCGTCGCGACACCACATGATACTTGTTTGCTCTACCCCGTGAATTTTTATAGAGCCAGAGGCGCGCTGGGGGGCAGCCTTGACGTGTTTTGTATGGAATTTTTAACTTTTTGTACGGAAAATATAAAAAAATATTACCTATGTGTAGAGGTACATGGGTTTACGTATTGCAAAGGGGGTCAAAATTTCCATTATTTTTGCGCTAGGACGCACCATTTTCGAGATATAAGCAAAATAAAAAAAAGTACTGTTTTTGCAGCTGAAGTGTGTGAATTTTAGTTCATGCCAACTAATTTTATTCCACTCCTTTTTAATCGCGTTAGCGCGCAGGGCCACGCCAGGGCGGAGGGCCGGCGGCGCCGGGCAGGCAGGTAGGCAGGAACGCGATGTTGCCGCTCTCTTGCCACGCCGCGCCGCGCCGCCGCCGAGATCAGTGTCTCCATTTAAGTTTTTAATTTTTCCCCAGTTTCTTAATGAATTATCCGTCAAATTCCCTTAAAAAATATAAAAATTCCTTGGTTTAAGGATTTTTTCAATTTTATAGCATTAAATACCTACCGAACGTTCCACTACGCCCGCGGAACTTTCCGTCGCCAAACTTTCGGTCGCGTTCCGTCGCGTCTTGCGACGCTTGATCATAAACCGACGTAACGTTCGGCTGATGTGTCATAGGTAACTTGAAAAACATTAGGAGCGTATCAACCGAACGTTCCGCCGCGGAACGTTCGGCAAGTGTGCCCCGACCCTAATGTACTGCCGCATGCCGGTTCCCAACGGCGTTATTTTCGGGTGCCGGCGCAGGCAGCGGAGGCACTCCCAAAGGATTTTCATACGGCTATCACCGTAAATACCGTAGCAGTACCGCCGTAATACCGTATGTCATCACAACGGTAATGTTTTCCCATTGACTGTATGTACCTAGTTTAAGTATATTTATGTGTATTTATTTGTACTATATTTATAATAATTAGGTGTTGGTATATATTATATTTATAGTTTTTAAATTTAAATAAATATTTATCCTCAATTCTCGCTATTGCACCTACCACCGTTTGTCAAAATGCCTATATTGGTGTTTCATATAATTTTCCTTATCCCTGAAATATTGTAAATAGGTAGTTTTATGGTAGATTATGATATTTAGGTAAAGACTTAGATCCATTTGGGGATTCGGTATTAAATTAGTTATTTTAGAGTAAGGGTAGTTTCTTATTACAAAGAGAGTAGAAGAATTTCATGAGGAAGGTTTAGTTGTATAATTCATTAAGGTTTTGTGTAAATTGGCTGTAATATGACGATGATTGAAAAAATCATACCGACTGGCTTTACTGGCGTGCGCCGCGTAAACCGTAAAAGATACACAGGACCGTACAACATAAAAATTTCAACAAAAATGTCCGCGTTAGCATAATATGTCTATCATCTAAGGATCAGCCACAGAAACCATTTTTATCTTTCGGAATAAAAAGAAAAAAAAAAAACCGGTGCTATTTTGACTGGTGTATTATTAACGCTTGTTCAATAATCTAGGGTAAAGATAGCACAGATTCAAAATTACGCGTAATAAAAAGCGCGGCGCTAAGGAGTCATCATGACCTTTTCCTCGGCTATTAGGTATGCGATCATCTGAAAAACATATATCTCTATAAACTAAAAAACATTAAGGTGACGATACCCGACTTTTAATGATTTTAAACGGAATATCACGTCTAAACAAGTAGTGTTAATGATTTTGAAAAAAAAAAAAGTTAAATTAGAGCATTTTCTTAGTAACTTAATATTGGAATATTTTAGATTATGTTAATATTACATAGCGAAATTAATTTGTAAAGTTATGTCCAACGCGGATATAAAATTGAAAATCACGCAAAATCTATCAAGCGTATTTTTATGAAACCTTCAGCATTTTAAAGATAATTTAATTATTGATCTTTTAGTATACATGTTTTATTAAAATACCTTTTGTTTTATGTATAATAAATTAATAATGCGTATTTTGAACAGAGATAAAAAACAACAACACGAGGAAAATTATACATGAGCGGTCGGAGTTTTTAAACTCGTACAAAACGAACTGGCGTTTATCAGCGAATAACCAATCCACACAGACAAATTAATATAATAGGACCGCGACAGTTTGACAGACAAAATAAATCAGTTATAGTGTGTCACAGCGATCGATGATCACGTAGTTTATTTGTAAGTAGTGTGTGCGTGCTATACAAATTTGTGTGTTTGACGTGAGAAGTGTTATTTTAAATTGGTTAAAGACTGTGATGTAAACAATTAACAATGTTCAAGTTAATGATAACCGTGACTGTGTCCCTGCAATTACTGCTGCAAACGGAATGCTGTAAGTGAAATTTGATTTTACACCTGACATTATATTAGAGACGGCGATGGATCGGAACGATTAAATGAATTTATGTGCCTTTTTATGACCATATCTAAATGCGTTTAATTTGGATCCAATTAGATATTCAACTAACATTAATTAGTACAAGGTAGGCGAGATAAAAACAAAAGACACTTGACACGCGTGGTGGATTACAGCGAGGATTTAATTTATGTATCTATGACGGCCCACTCTCTCTCACTCAAGCCTCTTTGACCTGAGTCCCAGCAGTGGGAACAACACAGGCATAGTATATGGTCAATGTCTGATATCTCTTAATGTAATAATGTATACAATGATGTTAAACACGTACAGTACACATTAAAAATAAATAACACTTCAGTACCAGTGTCATACCATAATTTAAAGTTGTTTTTACATCAATTTGCAATTTGAGGAACTCGTGGCTAAGTAATAACAAGCCGCACGGGTCAATCCATCAGGTTAAGCTACGCTTGCCGGGGTTGGTCAGTGGATGGGTGACCATCTTTACATACCGAGATTCCTCCGTGCCTCGGAAAGCACGTTAAGCCGTTGGTCCCGGCTGTCATTTGTGGATCTTTGACAGTCGTTACGAGTCGTCAGAAGCCCGAAAGTCTGACACCAGTCTTACCAAGGGGTATCGTATTACCCAGTTACTGGGTTGTGGAGGTCAGATAGGCAGTCGCTCCATGTAAAATACTGGTATTCAGCTGCATCCGGTTAGACTGGAAGCCGACCCCAAGATAGTTGGGAAAAAGGCTAGGAAGATTGATTTACATTAATTTGCAATATACACACTCAGTGAGGAAACATGGAGTTTATTTAATTTCCCATTAGCATCATCAAGTCCACGAGATGTGTGTTGGTCCCAATCATTACACATGTCTGTAATCTCGCCATTTCATCTGGAGTCTTCCCAGTGGTCTTTAAAAAAGCCGTAGTTCATCCAGTACATAAGGCCGGTCGCAGAGACGACGTCAACAACTACAGACCTATCTCAGTCCTCTCTGCCATGTCAAAGATCTTGGAACGTATTTTAAACAAGAGTCTGGTCAGTTTCCTCGATGCTAACAATATTTTAGCCCCCAACCAATTTGGTTTTCGGAAGGGTATGAGCACTGAAGATGCAATAATGGCTCTGTCTGACTACGCAGTTAGGACTGTTGACAGCAAGCGAAAGTGTCTTGGTATATTTCTTGATTTGTCAAAGGCCTTTGATACCGTTTATGCGCCGACTTTGCTGAATAGGATGGAAAGCATTGGAATTCGTGGCTTGGTGCTGGATATCTTTAGGGACTACCTGAGGAATCGCACTCAGATGGTTAGAATCGGTCAAAATGTGAGTGAAGAGCTTCTCATTGCATATGGTGTGCCCCAAGGTAGCATACTGGGACCCACTTTATTCCTTATCTATATAAATGAACTCTGTAAACTGCCCATTCAAAACTGTAAAATCTTTACATATGCCGATGATACTGCCCTACTTGTAGATGGAGTAGATTGGGCCCAGTGCTATCGGAGTGCTGAGAAGGCGCTTACAAGTATAATGGAATGGTTGAGTAACAACCTGCTTACTCTAAACGTCAGTAAAACGGTTTATATACCATTTGCAATCAGGTCAAATTTATGCCCATCACCTTCTCTTACTCTTAAAGCCCATATATGTAAGCCTTCCACCAATTGTGACTGCCTTGAAATCTCTAAGTCCACTAGTGTTAAATACTTAGGCATTCATATAGACCAACATCTCAATTGGCGCAAACACCTAGATGCACTTTCTGGTAGAACTCGCAAGCTGATATACGTTTTTAAAAAATTGCGCAAGTCCGCAGATAGGGATACATTGAGGGTGGTTTATTTTGCTTTGTGCCAATCAATCTTAGCGTATTGTATTCCAGTCTGGGGTGGTGCTACTGAAAACCATTTCATCCGACTGGAACGAGCACAAAGAGCTGTTCTGAAGGTTCTGCTTTCTCGGCCGCTAAGATATTCCACAGTACAGGTGTATGCGGAATCTAAAGTGTTGACTGTCAGGCAGCTGTATGTCCTTCAGTCAATGCTCCGTAAACACCCTACTCGTCCGTCCTCTGAGCCAACAGGCAGAATTAAACACACGGTTTTTCCTCAAGTGCCGCACAGAACCTCGTTTGCCATGAGACACTATTATGTCACCAGCACGAAACTGTATAACCAGCTTAATAAAGTACTGAATTTTTTTCCAGATACTAAATATCACTTCAAAAGTAAGTTGCAGGAATTTCTTCTAAAACTAACATATCGCAATACGGAGGATCTTCTGTTGGGAATTTTTGGAAATATTTATAAATAGTTAAGGTTTTTTATAAAAGAAAAATTATGATTATGATTGATATACTCGCGCATTTGCTCGCTCACTCACACTTCACTCACAGTCACACTCACTCTTTCACTTACATTCACACACCTTCAAACATCCACTCACTCATAACTCCAGACAAACACACTTGAGACATACACAACATTTTCATAATTTCATTTAGTGTTTGTCTTTTTTATTATTTTATTTTGTTTTTTCTTGTATTCTGTTTATTTTTTATGTTTTTTGTTTCTCTTGGACTTGCCCAATGGATTTTTGTGTATAATGTGTGTCCTATCTTTTAAATCCACATAATTTTGAAGGGTCACTGGCTTCTAAGATACAGGTACATAAACCTAGTTTAGAAGTCAGGGTTTTTCACTCTAGAGCACAAAATCAAGCCAGTTTTCGAGCAGAATATTGTTAATGCACTTATGGAGAAATAAAAGATTTATTTATTTATTTATTTAATTCTCATATTAATAATAAAATTATGCATAATGTTAAACATGTGAACAACATCTGTACAAACATGTTGAGGATAATAGTTATCAAAATAACGAAATTTTAATTTACCTAATTTCCGAAAATAACACCTAAAACAATATTTACCTTCAATATGTCCCATGCAAATTACTCGTAGGTACCTATAACAGTAGTAAAAATTAAAAAGTTGTTGTGTTGACTTGACTAAACTTAATTGAAACAAGAAAAGCAATATCGAATGAAGTGGTATTTTTATATCCAACTTTATAAAAAGTGGTTTTTCTCATGTCCTAAATAAGCATATCAAGTCGTACGTAAACAGAATTACTTTGAGATTGATGTTTTGAGTTTCGATCGATTAAATCCTAGGAAAAACAAACGAATGCAGAACCACTTGCAAATTCTCAGTACCTCACTCAACACAGCCAGGTAGCATGTCTCGGCTTAGTGGGTACCTAGGTCATGAGGACGTTCATACCGCTGGCCCAAAAGATAGACCGACGACCTGGTAAAGACATTGATATGTTTCATTCGAAATGATAATTATAACGATAAAAACAACAAAAGTAGACGTTTCGAGTCGAGTCGACGATTCACGTCGTTCTTATAAAGAGTATTTTGTAAAAACGACGTGAATTTAGGTAATCAAAAATATTTATCGAATTTAGGAAATCGGTCACGTATGGAAACTCTTTGCAAGACTCTTTTTTAAATATAGATTCAAGATGCTGGTAACCATCTACAAACTTCTATGCTAAACACATACAGGGTTATTTGTAAAACACCAGCAACCTCTTAAGGGGTCATTATCCTCATTATTATGAAAAACTTTCACTATGCGACCAAATTTGATATCGCGAAAAAATAATCTGCTGTTCCCTACATTTATGTTCTCATATCTTGTCAAAATGTAGGGAACCGCAAATTTTTTTTTTCGAGATTTCAGGTTTGGTCTCATAGTAAAAGTTGTTCATAATAATGAGTACAATGACCCCTTAAGAGGTTGCTGGTGTTTTACAAATAACCCTGTATAGCTCCCTTTGCAGGCTCCACTGACGACAGCGGTCCTGTACTCGTATCCTTACTAACTCTATGACCTATAGATTTGCTAAATAGACGACCTGCGCTCCTTTTACCGTTATATGAACTTGATTCTAAGGTGTCCGCCGTCAGTGTTGACTGAATCATTATGTCGAGTCAAGTTACTTGTCGAATTCCTTACGAATATCCTAAAAAGGTATTCTGAATTGAAGCTATTTAAAACAGCATCCAACATAGCAACATCCTTCAATACAATGATGATAGTTTGCTCAAAATATGTTAGAAAGGCAACCTCTACGAACGCTTTACTTTGGTCAAAGGCATTGCATATACCTACTCGTAGTACAAAACTATGTGCAATGTGCAAAGTAAAATAGTTGCCGGTCCATCGCCTTCTGGTTTTAAATATAAATATAATAATAATAGTTTTAAATATACTTAAATAATAAACCTTTGCGTCATTGGCGACATTTACAACACAGAAGTCGAGTTTCTATTTTTGTCAGGATTCTGTTTCGTTGGTCTATAATATAGTGGTCGCAAGCCCGAGTGCTGAGCGTGGGGTCCTGGTTTCGATCACTAGGTCGGATAAAGTGCTGTTGGCTTTTTCCGGCAGAAATCCCGGAGTCGGAATTTGTGACCGAAGATAGCAATAGTCTCGCCCATTATTAGGAATATTATAATTCTCTTGCCCTTATCCAAATTTATTTGGTGTCGGAGCAACATTTCGTTTTCTGCTATTAGTCGTCATCTCGGTAGTCATCCCTTTTTAACCCCCGACGGAAAACGAAGGGGTGTTATAAGTTTAACGTGTGTATCTGTGTATCTGTGTATCTGTGTGTCTGTGTATCTGTGTATCTGTCTGTGGCATTGTAGCTCCCTAACGGTTGAACCGATTTAGATGTTTTTTGTTTGAAAGGTGGCTTGATCGGGAGTGTTCTTAGCTATGATTCAAAAAAATCTAGTCAGCCGTTTGAAGAATATCAGGTCTTTTCTAATTGATGAATGGATTTGAGCATCTTACACAGGTCTAATTGAGTCTAAATTTGGTAATTTGTTACTTCAATAGTATTAGAATAACATAGTAACCTTGAACTGATGCTGCAGCATTACCTGGTATTTGCAGGATACCCAACTCCTCACCAACTTACAGCAGTGGTATTGTGTTTGGGCCCATTGGAATGGTCTCAATGAATAGGTTATAGATATATATTTATCAGGGTCTGATAATGGAGAAGCAAAAAAAAACAGGGTAAATTAGTAACTAACTTTACTGTGGGAAAAATACGTATAGCGATATAAGCGAGGCACGTGTCGATCGTAGCGTATGTACTAGTAATACTTATATAAAGTTTAAAAAGCAGGAAATAAAAGTTAAATTAAAAATTTTAAAAACCCCCGACACAAACAAAATCCTTTAAAAAGTTATAAAAATAAAAGCCCTGGCCCTTTAAGTTTAATATAATTTGTAGATAATATTTTGACATCGCGTCGGGGGACGGTGAATGAAAAATTGAAAATATATTTCCTACAATAGCATGCCGTCCCTCGACGCGATGTCAAAATATTATCTACAAATTATATTAAACTTAAAGGGCCAGGGCTTTTATTTTTATAACTTTTTAAAGGATTTTGTTTGTGTCGGGGGTTTTTAAAATTTTTAATTTTTTATTCTTTATTCATAATCATCTTTCACACAGTCCATCCATCTTTGGTCTTCCCCTACTCTTATAGCTATCCACTTTCATCCGCAAAAGTTACCTCACATTTTCCTCATTCCTCCGCATCACATGGTTCATTATTACAAAGGCGAAATGTGGGTGAAATGTGCACCAATTTTTCATTTGATTTATTTTTCTCAAAGTGCCACGGAAAATCTTCCAGCGTTATTTATTTATTAAAAAGTAACAGCAATATACATTATACATTCAACCACAGTTAGAAATCTAACTAGATAACGCAAGTCCCTCCATCTGTATGAAAACCAAGCGTGCCACTTTTTCGCACACACATCAATAAAAGAAAGCATTTCCAATGCCTCGGCCAGCTTTTTCTATAGTCTTTACAGCTCAATATGGCATAAAAAGGCATTTTTCATATCTCATGCTCGGAAAGTAGTGTTTGTTTGATCCGAGTAGCGGGTGGGAGACGCTGCTTCCCGCTCTAGGGCGGGAAAGACGCATAGTAATTGCTTCCCGCCCTAGGGCGGGAATGAATTTTAAAAATAGAACTTATGGTAAGGTAGTCGGCTACGAACACAGATATAAATCTAACTAGATATCGCAAGTCCCTCCATCTTTATGAAAACCAAGCGTGCCACTTATTCACACACAATTTAAAAACAAAACTTACCAATGAAACAAAACATTTCCAATACCTCGGCCAATTTTTCTATACAGTCTTTACATTACAAAATCTCAGATTACGATCATTGATCGTAATTTTACTCCGTTTTTTGACACGCGAAGTACATACTTACAATCGCGTCATCTAGTTAGATTAATATCTGTGGGTACGAAACTTTTTAAGAAAAATATCGAATAGAATAAAAATAAAAGCTGCGGCAGTGTTTCCACTTACGTTTTTGGTTTTCCCCAGTTTCTTAATGAATTATCCCTAAAATTCCCAAAAATATATAAAAAATCCTTGGTTTAGGGAATTTTTCATTTTTATGACATTATACCTAGAAAACATTCATTATTAATCGAGACAGACGAAACAAACCAACTGTAGGTATAATGCGACTTATTTCTGATGTCGTCTTTAGCCACGGAAATAGTACCTACTATTAACAATAACATGGTAAACTAAAATTAGACGAATAACAATCATTACAAGTTTCAGGAAATCCCCTTTAATCAATCGGTGGTGCCATAGAGTAAAGTAGTACATTGGGTTCTGCCTACTAATTAAACAATAGGGCTACCATCTCAAATTCAATTTTTCCCAAAATCCCTGCCAAAATAAAATATCAGTAAACCATGCTTATTATTAGCCTTTTTCCCTAAAAAAAGGGAGAAATCCCTAAAAGTGGAAGCACTGGGCTCCGGTCTTGTGAGTACCTATATTATAAACAGCCAGTGTGAATTAAAAAAAAAACTTATACGCGGGACGGCCCGCATCGGTGATGCGGTGCGTTCCATATTTAAACATTTTTACAAATTGTTCTAACTTGTTAGTTCATTTTAAATAGGTACTACTCATGTTATTCAATATCAATAAATATTTTAAACACTATTTTTTACTTTCCTTATATTCGAAATTGAAAAGTAGAGTGTTTAACACGGGTGAAAGACATCAATTCCTACTCGGACTATAGCCGCCCTCGCTGCGCTCGGGCGTCTAAATACCTCGTATGGGAATTGATTCCTTTCCACCCTTGTATAACAATCTACTATTTCTAGGATTCGGTGGATTCCCGGTGCCGATAATGCTAACTGAAAAACTCAGCTTACGATCATTGATCGTAAGTTTACTCCGTTTTTTGACACGCGAAGTACATACAATCGCGTCATCTAGTTAGATTTATATCTGTGCATTCAACATTGTTTTACAATAGTACGTATTTAATATTTAATTTATATCTTATTTCATTGTTATCATATCTTTCAGTATATTCCGGAGACAGTTGCGTTGTTGAGGGTGCGTATGGCCGCTGCGTTCCCTTACTGCAGTGTCAGCACATATTGGACGAGGTCATGCGGGCAGGCAACCCCTTACCGCCTTACATGAGTATGAAGCTACAGAAACTAACGTGCGGCTTCGCATCCAAGGACCCTATGGTAAGCATTCATAACGATTGTTCGAAGCTGCAGAGTTTATAACTAAAATCGTGTATTCTTCTTTACTTATTATTTACGCAAGAGTATATAGAAATTATTTTAATTAACATATATTATTCATAATGACGATGCTCCATTAGTGGAGCAGTGGTGGCCCAGTGGTAACGGTCCTGACTTACGAGTTGTAGGTCGTGGGTTCGAACCCAATACAAGCAGGCGCTTTACTTCGTGTAAATAACTTCATCACCACTGCTCTCAAAACGGTGAAGGAAAACATCGTGAGGAAACCGGCGTGTCTTACCAAAAATTCGAAGACATGTGACATCTACCAGCCCGCACTGGGCCCGCGTGGTAGATTACAGCCCACTCCCTCTCACAGAGAGGAGGCTTGTGTCCCAGCAGTGGGAACATTAATAGGCGTTTATGTTATGTTACGTGTAATGACGATGCTCCATTAGTAAAAGTTTAAGAACAAATTCTAGGTTTTATCATCTCTTGTTGTGTCGAACAGCTACAAGGGTAAGGTAAAATTTTGTCAAACCTTGATTTAGCCTTAAATATCTTCTAATGAATCACAACATGTGGTATTATTTTAGTGATCTGGTTATTCTTTACGGTTTTGCCTTGAGGGAATTTCGCTATCTAGTTCTTGGGAGGTCTGGCTTTACTTACGATTAATGAATGATTCAAGTACGAGAAAGTAATTAATATAATAAGAGATATAAGAAGAGTGAGTTATTCATAAAAATTGCTTTACTGTCACCATAATATTAAACGTTTTAAACATGTTTTTACAGGTTTGTTGTGCTTGTTCGGGAAACACAGTAACTCAAAAACCAGCAACTCACAATGTTATCATAGGTTCTGACACTAGAAACAATATAGAACCTTCTACTAGAGCTACGCTAGACAATAAGAATGCGCCAATAGGCGTCGAAACTCATCCGAACCTTAGCCTCCTGCCCCTGCAGTGTGGGAACATTGACAGTGACAGGATCAATGGCGGCAACCGGACGCAGCTGTTCGAAATGCCTTGGATGGTGCTTCTCTCATATGATTCAGGTATGCTATATCTAGTTTCATAACAAAATGTAATTACGTAAATCTAAATTAAACGTAATTATGATTCATATTCTAATAATAAACCATGATAAATGTCCTGCCTTGAACATGCTTGTGCACAACGATAATGTTTTTTTATATGGAATAAATTTGATTTTATTATCTACTGTCATTTACATGCGACTAGGAACTGCTATCTAATTGCGGAGCACATTTTTGGTAAATGATTATGACTAATCTGTACCCTAATTACGTAATACACGATGAATCAGAATCTGAATCGCTTTGAAACAGATTACTAATCTATTGCTTTAAAAGTTCGAAAATAAATTCTGCTCAGCAACGTAAATAACGCAATGAATGTTGTTGAACTGGCAAAATGAAACAGATTAATCGGAATCGTTTACGAAAATGTGTTGCGTAATTAGATTCTATAGTTGTCTCATTTGACAGTTCAACAACATTCATTGCGTTATTTATATTGTTGAGCAGAACATATGAAGCAATGGATTAGCAATCTCTTTCATAATGATTCAGATTGTGATTGATCGTGTATTACGCAATTAGGATGATGTTTCACTATGCTTGAATAGTCACTTCTCCTAGTCAACAAGAACTCTACAAATAAAAACCGTCTTTTATAATTTCTAGTGCGCGGCACAGAGTTAAGCTGCGGTGGTTCACTAATTAACGAATGGTATGTCCTGACGGCGGCTCACTGCGTGGCCTTCCTGGGCAGCCTGCGACTGAATGGAGTCATCCTCGGGGAGCATGACATCAGACAGGACCCTGACTGCGAAATGTCAGATAATAGAGAGTACTGCGCACCGAGAATACAGGTAAGGATATAATTGTCTCACATTTAACCATTTGTAGAAATCCGCAGCTGGACATTATAGACCTTGGACTCTCTACCATCTACCACCATTTACCAGTCACCTTGCGAAGATCCTCGTTCGTTCGTTCGTTCTGATTGACTATAAAACTTACAAGAAAACGTTTGGAATTTATAAATTGTGTATCAGCAGGTCTCTTCTTCGTTCGACAAACTTTAGGAATGGTTGCTTTTATATTTTATGACTATTGGATAAGCTATATTTGTGCTATTTTATTCCACAGAACGTGCCGATAGCTGCAGTAGTGGCGCACCCTGGATACACACCTCAATCACTGGTCGACGACATAGCGTTAATACGACTTGCTCAACCAGCCAATTTTACACTTCGTAAGTACTTTGTGTGTGTTGTTTATTAAACAAGTGGATGGTCTATTACATTAAAAATAAGTCCCCTTACACGTGCGCTCTTTCGCGAGTGCTTTAGAGCGCACAGGATTGCGTGCGGGAAAGTACTACACTGCAATCGCGCTGCATCGTAAGGTTTCCCTTCCCCTACAATCAAACTAACAAAGAAAAGGCTAAGTTAATTTACCAAGATATCGTGTACTACATTACAAGTTTTTTTTAAATATTTTGTTTACAGCTAGCATGAAACCCTTGTGTCTGCCCATCACTCAAACCCTTCAAATGGAGTCTCTTGTTGGACATAACGTCAACGTTGCGGGTTGGGGAGTCATGGAGGAAGGCTTGCAGTCTCCCGTTCTGCTCAGTGTCGAGCTGCCCGTCATCAGTATTGACGATTGCACGGCGGCATTCCGAGGGTTAGTTCCACTTTCATCGTATCCAACTTTTCTATAATCTCTTTATTGTTCTAGGTCACCTTCATCTAACAGACATTGCACCTTGCTACTTGAGCATACCTAAATAATCTTAACCGTTTAAAAAAAATTATGCATTAGTATAAGCCATGTCTTGATAGATGATAGGTACACAATAATTATTAAAAGCATATATGAAACAGTATTGCATTGAGTAATCTTTACTGAATTTAACGTGCGAACTTCTACTGTTACTTTGGTGTTGGTGTCCCCCAAGGAGACGTCATTGGATTAACTTCAACCGATCGAACAATCAGGGTCAGGGTCTTCTTGCTTTCTTCTCGATATTTGACATGTTCCTAAACATCAGCTTAGTATATTTTTTATTATCTTTATTTGCAGTACCCTGAGAATAAGGGTGACGCAATTATGCGCTGGTGGGGTCAAAGGCAAGGATTCTTGTGGAGGAGACTCGGGCGGACCTCTTATGTATCCTGGCTCTTACGGAAAATTTGGAGTGCGGTATGTGCAGCGAGGTCTCGTCTCCTACGGCTTGAGGATATGCGGCATCGGGGGCTTCCCGAGAATCTACACCAATGTGGCCTACTACATGAACTGGATCTTAGACAATATACACAGTTGATAGCGTGTGATGACTCAAATAATGAATCCGAGTCTGTTAATACTCGGGAACGATCAGGGAAAGCCGTGCAACAAGTAATTATTCATGCAACTCTCGCTGTAGTTGAATGGAAAAGGCAATGAATACCTAATAGTAGATTGTTATACAAGGAGCTAAAATGACCCATTATAACGAGGTAGTTTTACTTCCGAGCTTTAGCGAGGGAGTAAACAGAAACCGAGGTATAATGGGTTTTTAGCGCCGTGTGTTACACTCTACTTTTCACTACGATTGCGAGAAAATAAAATAGTAAATAGAATAATAATTATTTATTAAAAATTATTTCTTTTCCTTTCTCATCCATCTGCAAATTTGGGTCTCCATTCTCACTAGATGATGACATTTTCACTGTTGTAAATCCTATTACGGTCACCAATGCAATTTATTGGAGAAAAATTAGAAATATATCGCACCAGTCTTTTTTTTTAATTCCTCTGTAGCCGCAACGCAATGCACGCATTCTTACCTATCTTACCTATCTTACCTATCTTACCTATCTTACCTATCTTACCTATCTTACCTATCTTACCTATCTTACCTATCTTACCTATCTTACCTATCTTACCTATCTTACCTATCTTACCTATCTTACCTATCTTACCTATCTTACCTATCTTACCTATCTTACCTATCTTACCTATCTTACCTATCTTACCTATCTTACCTATCTTACCTATCTTACCTATCTTACCTATCTTACCTATCTTACCTATCTTACCTATCTTACCTATCTTACCTATCTTACCTATCTTACCTATCTTACCTATCTTACCTATCTTACCTATCTTACCTATCTTACCTATCTTACCTATCTTACCTATCTTACCTATCTTACCTATCTTACCTATCTTACCTATCTTACCTATCTTACCTATCTTACCTATCTTACCTATCTTACCTATCTTACCTATCTTACCTATCTAACCTATCTTACCTATCTTACCTATCTTACCTATCTTACCTATCTTACCTATCTTACCTATCTTACCTATCTTACCTATCTTGCCTATCTTACCTATCTTGCCTATCTTACCTATCTTACCTATCTTACCTATCCTACCTATCTTACCTATCTTACCTATCTTACCTATCTTACTTATCTTACCTATCTTACCTATCTTACCTATCTTACCTATCTTACCTATCTTACCTATCTTACCTATCTTACCTATCTTACCTATCTTACCTATCTTACCTATCTTACCTATCTTACCTATCTTACCTATCTTACCTATCTTACCTATCCTACCTATCTTACCTATCTTACCTATCTTACCTATCTTACTTATCTTACCTATCTTACCTATCTTACCTATCTTACTTATCTTACCTATCTTACCTATCTTACCTATCTTACTTATCTTACCTATCTTACCTATCTTACCTATCTTACCTACCTATCCTATCTGTCGTTCCCGCGTGATGCCGTGATCAAGGAAATAGGGATTATTTTTTATATAATCTGTAGACAAGAACAAAGACTTTTTCGTTTTTGGGTGGTAGGCTCCTTGGAAACAGACAAAAAAATTAAAAAAAAAATACTTTAGCCCCTAGAGGATGAAATGCTATTTTATCTTCGCTCTAGTACGCTTAGGGCATGCAATTATCCGCCCATTTTACTATTCGAATATTTCGGATACTGCCAGACAACTATTCGAATATATTCGGATAATATGGATATTTTGGATACCATTGTAAAAGAGGTAAATCAAACTTATATTAGTTTACAGTCGACATTTTTATTACAAAAACTCTCCAACAATCGTATACTAAAGTATATCAGTTCGCACTAAAAGCAAAATTTGTCCGATCTGTCATTGACAGATACGAGAAAAGAAAAAAAAGAAATCCACGGGTTATCTACCAATGGTATAATAGATCGTGAGCTGGTCAAATGCTATCTTTGTTAAGATGGCTAGAACAATTGAAAGCACATTAGATGAAGACTGGAAGTCTTACAAAATAGTGCTTGGTAATAAATGAGACAAAATCACATCACTGACATTGCTAGATGTCAAAGTATCTGATGTATAAGTTGGATCAGCATAAACTAATAGCCACGAATGACATGTACTTTCATCGCTTCCCTGAATATGAACTATTTTCTGTGCGTTTCGGGTCATTCAGTTCTCGTTATCGCGATTGTGCAGTCCTATCTTCCGTTAGACATATATGTGAAACTTTGAAAAACCCAATCCGATTGGGTTTTTACGGTCCAGGCAGGAAAAGAATTAATGCAAATCATGAATGCCGAGAATCATGATGAGGCCTCTGCTTCACATTCCTACTTCCCATATCAATCTGATTTTGGGTTGGTTACTAAAACAGCGTATTCAAGTGTAGCAAATCCTAACCTTTTCTTTATTTTTCATTTAGCAGGCACTCTATTTTGGTTTTGTGAGATCTCGTCAAGCAAGACACAATACCGAGATGAATCTAAAGAACAACACTACTAATCAAAGCCATCATTCTTGCCAATGCCTTTAAAGTAAATGCCATGCTAAAACATGTCAAAGCATTCACTGTTGATGGTTAACTTGCAGAGTCCTTTCGATCTCTTTGCTTATTTTCTCTGTTAAAGTAAATGATATTTCAGTTTCTGCTGCTTGTAATCACTGAGTGCTACGTCATCACCATCGCTGTCGTCAACTGAAGTCGAGCTCTGTGCAAAAGCACTTTAAAATTTTTCTCTTCAAAATGTTCTCTATGATGAATCTACATAGTAATTGTGTCATTAGATAGATTTTTGAAGATATAGCATGAATTGTCACGATTGCGAATATCTATTTTATTAAAACACAACGTTAAGGTGGATGCGCTAAGGTAGCCCGCGAAATTCAAATTTTCTTTCGTCTTCTGCAATTTGCAGCTCAGTGTCAGGTTGTATGTTGATTAAAATATGATTCGCGACCGTAACAAATATGGTTTTACAGAATTATAATCATTAGAATTAGCAATACAACTCCTTAAGTTAGCAAAAGTGTCAAATGTCATGATTTCATGAATTAGTCATTCAATACAGTTACATGAACTTAGAGAGTTGTATTGATGACTTTTATGATTATAAATCTATAAATAAACATTTGATACGACCGCAAATCATATTTAGAACAACATACAACCTGATACTGACCTGCAAATTGCAAAAAACGTAAGAAAATTTGAATATCGCGGGATACCTTGGCGCATCCCCCTTAAATGTTATATTATCAAAAGGAAAATGGAACAAAACTAACTATCCGTATTATCCGTTTTATCCGGATAGTAAAACAAATATTATTCGGATAATATTTTCGACGGATATCCGGATAATTCGGATATCCGGATATCCGAATAGCATGCCCTAAGTACGCTACAATGACGGATTTTTTGAGCAAGAGAAGTGAAATTAATAATTATTTAGGACATTGTTTTACTTTTAACATATAGCAATTGTAAATTAGCGATGTATGGCTATACTAGAACACACATTGAACCCACACGTACACGTTGTACCTATTTAAGATATAGATCGACCGATAATATTGTAAAAGTAATGCCATTAGAGGTGAAACCTAGTCTGCAGTGGTCGATTCCTGCATACTTTTCCATGTACTGGTTAGCCCTTATGCCTGGTTTATACGAAGGTAGTGACTGGACCCAGTGACTCGGAATTTCGGAGCCATTCAGTGGGTTCATGTAGACGAGATCGGCAGTAAGTCAGGCGGGGGAAGCTACTGGGCCCGTAACTAGACAGGTAGGTCAACTGGACTAGAGGGCGCGAAGTCAGCACTGGACTTGGTTGAAACTAGTGTCTACACGAGCCCAGTTGTAAGTCAGCGCTGGACAGACTTACTCTACTGTCACATCACTGAGCTCGTATAAACCTGCCTTTAGAATAAATCTATATTTTGTGTAAACCTTTAATATCTATTGAGAAAATTATACATTTTTGTGACTGATTTTATAGCTAGTCACGGGATGTGAATTATCAATGTGTGGAACGTGCTAAACATTATTTTTGTACTCTTCTTCTGTAAGTTTGTCTTCACTTAACTAGTCCAGTATTTTTATTGAACACTTGAGTAAATGATCTTGTGATAATCATTTTGTTTTTATATGTAATATCTGATCAAGCTGAGCTGTGCTCGGGTGAAAATATAAACATATCGTCCAGGTACACCAACGTTTTATCAGATTCCCGAGGCTGTGAAAATAGAGAAAACGACTTTTCCCACAATATTATGTCTCATATATTATATGAAACATAGCTAGATTGATTTTTCACCCTCGTAAACCCCTAAATTGCAACAACATCGAAATCATTGGAACCGTTTCCGAGATTCAGATTAGAATGGGTATATACCATCGATCACTAATATAGAACTAGATACACAATCCCAAACAAAATTTCTCTTAAAACCGTCACCAAATTGTGTTTAGGTAATAATAGTTGAAATAAATATACATTAATGTAAATTCAACCTTAAACGCAATGGGACGGCTACTATACCCAGTGAAGGTATCTCAGTCGCCCTGGGACGTCTCCCACAATAGATTGATGCGTGTCCGTACTACCTGAGTTTTTACAACCTCTGCTGGTTACACGCACCACCACGTACCCCTGAATACGTACCCTGAAGATTGTGTACCACAAACCGTTACCTGGTATACCTTGGAGTAAATAAAAAACTCTGATTATCTATCTGAACTTATTCGGAGACTTCGGCTTGCATTCTTGTATTGTTCTTCTGGTGGCTGGGCTGCGACTAAAAAACCTTACTTTTTTTTTTTTTTTGACTAGGGCATCTCGCAGGTTACCACTGAGGTATTCACTGCTTAACCGGACTTTCCTGTGGCTGCCTTAAGCTCCTAAAAGAAACTCAAAGCCTCCAGCCAGGGGCATATAAACTAAGCTAATTAAAACTAGGCGAACGCTCGCTAAGGGCACCCCCTGTGGGGTACGAACCTCGGCTTAGGGCGTTCGCTGGGGGGAGGACAGCAAGAGGGACAGGCTGGATCAAGGATGGATCATTATTATTATCAGGGGAATTTAAAGCTACAGGCTCAGCAAAAACGCGGGCTGGCGCATCGTTATCGAGCAAGGGTCGCCGTAGAGGTCCGCGACCGCGACCCACCCGAGTAAATGATACTCCCCATTTACTCGGGTGGGTCGCGGTCGCGGACCTCTACGGCGAGGTCTGAAGTTGTGTCGGCGTGTTTTGTGAAAAAAAAAAAACCTTACGAAATAGCCCTCCTTTTATACTATTTTTGCTAACGATTTTGCAGGTGCAGGCCGAATTCTCAGAATTGGTAAGTACTTTATTTAAAAAAAAAATCAGTTCAAAAAAAGAAATTTAAGCTTAACATTACACCCTTATATAAACTATTCTAATACATAAAACCTTACACTAGCTATTTACTTAGGTAATTGAAACTAAAAAACATCAAAATTATTTATTATCTTAAGACTATAACACCTTATAAAGCAAAACATTACACCTTAATACTAAGCAAAATTTCCTTACATAAAAACGACTACCTATATCTCTTTATTGCGTGAACCGATTCTTATAAACTAAACATACAAAATGGTTTTAAGTCTATACCTTTCATTTGAGATCAAAAACAACGATATATCTACATAAACAAAAAAGTAAGTTTTCAAGTTACGTAATTATGTATGAGAATTTTCGTTTAACAAATTTCCTTGCAAATTTACTGTTCATGCTTCTAATGAGAATTACACACAATTATAGCATAAATCTAATTGGAATCGACTTGGAACATTACATAATAACAAATTCTTATTAGAATCTAGTTAGATATGGAATATTTACTTAGATTTTGCAACTTTAATGTCAAAATTATTGTGATTTTCCGCGTCAGTCTAGCCGCTAGTTGCGCCCTAGTGCCCCAGATAGGGTCTCAAAAGAAAATCTTATAACACATTCTAACTAAAATATACATGAAATGCTAAACCTTATTACATAGTTTTTACGTTATTGCGCTAATATTCGTGTAGGATCACCTGGCGCCTTGGTGCGTCGATCGAGTCTCGTCGCCGACATAAAGTATATTTCACAAAGCTATGTACAAAAAGCAATAAATTTTTACGACCTATACCCATTGTCAACGTATGTTCAAAACAAAATCAACCTTACACGCATGTCTTAAAGTTCGAATTAAAAAGTTTTACGATCCAGGCCCTCCGCTAGGACAAGGACTGAATGGAGTCGAACTGTCCAATATTTTTTTATAGATACTGTAATAATAAATGGCCTTTTTTAATTTCATTAAGGATTTATGTATTTAAAAAAATGCGTATTTAAAGCAAATTTTATTCTATTTTATGGGGTTTATTGTGTAATGATTATAATACCTGAATGTAAATGTTTTTGGATAGGGCACCACGTTTATTTATTAATGAAACTAATACACCTATAAGGTGTATCTATTCATACCGGAAATCTCTTAAGCTCATTGTACTCATCATTATGAACAACTTTTACTATAGGACCAACACTGAAATCGCGAAAAAAAAAAACAGCTGTTCCCTACATTTACATTCGCATATCTCGTCAAAATGTAGGGTACAGCTGATTTTTTTAAGCTATTGCATAGCTTCTATCGCGGGCCTTGACCGTGGAGACCGAATCCAGAAATTCCGTAACGAAAATACCTAACGCCTAACGAGAGTGTTGTATTGAAAATTATGTTTAACTGTTTGACAACAAAGTTCAAATTTACTTAGACGAATGATCCTTGACTATTAATAGTTAAATTAAAACCTTTTTATTAGTTTCATGTTCCCATTTTTTATTGATTTCGTGCTATGAATCATTTATTTATTCTTTATCTTCCTTTTTGTTATTTTTTTTAAGTGAAAACTTCTTTAGAGGCGTTTTGCACTTTTTTTGGGATGGGTAAAAAATGTTAAACTCGCGTCAGGATAGGTGACCTGATCGGAAATTCGTAAGAAATTTTCGTTAGATTGCGTTACTTAGTTTTCACTTCTATCGGCAGTAACCAAAGACTGCCCCGCATATTTTTGTTTTGTTATATATTTTTTAATCTAATTATTAAACTACAGATTTAAAACTAATAAACTATTAAACTTACAGGCAACGTCGCAAATAGCTGTCAAATATTTACCTGTTTTGATTAATTTGTCAATAGTGTATGGAAATATGAAATATCGCTAGTGAATTAGAATATTAATAATGAATTGCAATTATAACACTGAATTTGATGTTGTTTTTGTTTGCTGTTGTCATTTTAGGTATTTGGAAAGTTTACAAATACTATTTATACATCTAAAACTAAATTTTTACATCTAAATATAAAATCTAAAACTAATTCGGTGTTGCGATATTATTATAGCGTAGGTAATTATATCAACAAATAGGCCTAGTTTCCATACTGTCCATATATTTACTATGATGTTACTATAATATTGACAGAAACAGCAAAGTATTCTCATTAAACAAAAAAAACAATAATTCTTTAATAATAAAAAACAATAGCGTCTCCACAAATAGGAACAGAATCAACGCACATAACCCGAACAATTTAAGTGGGCATGCGATAGTATGATTAATGCGTTTAGTAAGAGTCTTTACAATTGAGATGCTTTATAACTCCTGCTGTTTAATACGACTTAATAAAAAAAAATGTTTTTACGATGATTTCTTGACAAAATATTAGCATTTATAATACAGTGATAACAATTATATAATGATAATATTAATACTTACCGAAAATATCAAACTCCATCCTTTTTTAGCGTTCTAGATGTGTGATTTTTACAATTTTTAAACGACCACTGAGGCATGTTTACCGTCGGAGCGTTCGAATGCTACTAAATCAAAAGCGCACCCAAATGTTCAAGTGGGTGCTCATTTGGTGAGGACATTTTTTGCCGCTGATTGTGTATCTAGTTCTATATTAGTGTTCTATATTAGTGATCGATGGTATATACAGTGTCTATATATATAAAAATGAAACCCGTTTTCCGTTGTCACGACATAACATGAAAACGGCTTGACCGATTTGGCTTATTTTTTTTTTGTTGTGTTTGTTATAGTATGGAGATGGTTCTTATGATAGGTAGTTGAAGGTAGGGTAGGTAGGTAGGTAGGTATGCAAGTAGGTAGGTATGTATGTTGGTAAAATATGTAGGTAGGTTTGTATGTATGTATGTAGGTAAGTAGGTAGGGTAGGTAGGGTAGGTAGGGTAGGTAGGGTAGGTAGGGTAGGTAGGGTAGGTAGGGTCGGTAGGGTCGGTAGGGTAGGTAGGGTCGGTAGGGTAGGTAGGGTCGGTAGGGTAGGTAGGGTCGGTAGGGTAGGTAGGGTCGGTAGGGTAGGTAGGGTAGGTAGGGTAGGTAGGGTAGGTAGGGTAGGTAGGGTAGGTAGGGTAGGTAGGGCAGGTAGGGTAGGTAGGGCAGGTAGGGTAGGTAGGGCAGGTAGGGTAGGTAGGGCAGGTAGGGTAGGTAGGGCAGGTAGGGTAGGTAGGGCAGGTAGGGTAGGTAGGGCAGGTCGGGTAGGTAGGGCAGGTGGGGTAGGTAGGGCAGGTGGGGTAGGTAGGGCAGGTGGGGTAGGTAGGGCAGGTGGGGTAGGTAGGGCAGGTGGGGTAGGTAGGGCAGGTGGGGTAGGTAGGGCAGGTGGGGTAGGTAGGGCAGGTGGGGTAGGTAGGGCAGGTAGGGTAGGTAGGGCAGGTAGGGTAGGTAGGGCAGGTAGGGTAGGTAGGTATACCTCGAATAATTTAGAAATAGGATATCGCACCAGTCTTTTTTTTTTATTACCTCTGTAGCCGCAACACAACGCACGCATTCTACCGAAAAGAATGCCGCTTTAAAAAAAAATCTTACCTATCTATCTTACCTATCTTACCTATCTTACCTATCTTACCTATCTTACCTATCTTACCTATCTTACCTATCTTACCTATCTTACCTATCTTACCTATCTTACCTATCTTACCTATCTTACCTATCTTACCTATCTTACCTATCTTACCTATCTTACCTATCTTACCTATCTTCCCTATCTTACCTATCTTACCAATTTTACCTACCTTACCTACCTTACCTACCTTACTTATCTTACCTATCTTACCTATCTTCCCTATCTTCCCTATCTTCCCTATCTTCCCTATCTTACCTATCTTACTAGAAGAACTACTAAGACTTTTTCGTCTTTGGGTGGTAGGCTCGTTGGAAACAGACAAAAATTAAAAAAAAAATACTTTAGCCCCTAGAGGATGAAATGCTATTTTATCTTCGCTCTGGTACGCTACAATGACGGATTTTTTGAGCAAGAGAAGTGAAAAGATAATTTAATTATTTATCTTTTTACATGTTTTATTAAAATACCTTTTGTTTTATGTACTTATAATAAATTAATAATGCGTCTAATTTAGGATAGCGTTCTTTGATGGGCGAGTCCTATTACTGGCTGGACGTACGACGCGTTGCGTGAGCTCAGTACAAAACACGCAAGCTAACCAGTCAAGGTCACTGGCAAGTATCTGCTTAGCTCCAATAACGGAGAAGAACTTTTCATTTATTTTAATTTATCTTATTCAACATAAATACATAGTGGGGCCATAGACAATAGACAATTTTTGTTTTTTTAAGTATTATAAAGCCCGTTTACACGGTGATGATCAGTACCGTATTTACTGTATAATTTTGGAGTCATTCGGCACCACGGATATTATGTTCGCACCTTCATACATTTACTGCATTTGTTTTTACCCGACTACGGCAAAGCCAAAAGGAAGGGTTATGATTTTAGCAGTCTATGTATGTATGTATGTATGTATATATATATGTATGTATGTATGTATGTTTGCTTTTACGTGTGTTCCACCGTAGCGCCTAAACTACTGAACCGATTTTGATGAATGAGGTATCAATAGATTCGTAATAATGGTCCGGGTGACATAGGCTATATAAATTCTCCATAAATTCAATATAGTGACTTTACACATAAATTTCTAACCTCGAAAAAAATTAAATTGAGATAATTATGACATGTGTGTTATCAAAAGAAAGGCCTTGATGAGGACATTATAAATATGTATATATATCATATTTACAAAGCAAATAAATATGTTTAAATAGCTGAAAACTAGCAAAAGTGATACTGCGCTATATACGGCGCGAGATGATACCAACGCGGAGTCAATCAAATTTTAACGGGGGCTTATCCGAATTTGCCTGTTTTAGAATCAATTTTGAGCTCAGAATAAATATTTCGTAATTATATTATAGTTTTAATTCATGATAATATTGTTTTCAAAAGTGTGATTATTTCTATGCGATTATATGATGACGTTTAATTGTCATCTTACAATAGTGTTTGACACATTAAAAATTATTATCGATAAAATTATAGTCGTATAGAATTTTTTATCGTCATTAATAAAGAAGTTTTAATAAAACACGTTTCTAAGATTTTAATCAGATTCATCCATGTTACTAACCGTCTTTGCTACTATCATATCCTACATTAGCAAACACAATAATGTGTCCGGTATCGGTTGTATACTAATATAAAGTTATACAACTTTCACTCTGGCAACAATAATGAACATTAGAAAAAAATTGCTGTTTCAAACAAAAGTGCTATAATAAAATGATGAATTGTATTAGCGGAGGTAGCAACACAAGATTTTTTTTCTCGAATCCTTGATTTTATCGTATTGGCTCTGTGTGAACAACTTTCAGTTTTGAATACAAAAAGTAACTGTCACGAGTACTACTGTATACGATAAAATGTTGTAAAATGTCGATGGCCTAAAATAATAGATTCGATAAATATAGGTGTAGCAGTAGGTACGTCACTTGACAATAAAGTACGGCAATTGTTTCTTCATATGTAGCTGTCAATATATACGGATCTTCATGAGCGGTGAGAAATATCCAAAACAAAAGAATATGGTCATAGTGTAAGCGAATCAGTAAGACCATTTTTAGCCCATTCTACTTACAGAGATATCCAAAGTTGTAAAAAAAGGCAGCAGAATATACTTCAAATTTTTTTTTAATCAATCGCACTAATAAATAAAAAATTGTGTGCCTCACGGTAACATTGTCGTCCCTTTACTTTTCTTGTTTTATACAACAAAAAAACCGACCGACCGACTGACCGTTATAAACGGTCTTCCGGATGCCACTTTGCAGAAATGTATTCTTTTTGTAGATGATACTACAATTATTATAAAATGCCAGCAAAACAAAATTAATCAAATTTAACAAAACAATCAACTTTAGATATGATTTTTAAAGATAAAAAAGTAGAACAAGTATATGATTTAAAATTTCTAGGACTGACTGTACAGACGCCAGCACATCAACCTACTCCAATCTGTCAAATTTTTCCAATCAACATTGAACCTTATTGTTTAGCGATAAAGTTGAAAATCTATTAAAGAAACTTGACAGGTAACTTGATGTGCTGGCGTCGGTACCTAGCACCTAACCATAGATGTTTATTTTTATTTAAACCACAGATGACAGAAGTAGCCTAAAATTCATGATCTTCTGTGTACCTTCTACGAACTATCCCATAACACTATAGCGAAATGTTATCACTTTGTTTCTTTCATTAAGAAAATGAATTGATTGTTACAAGTTACAACACAGCACGTTAGCTGATAACGACACCGACCCGACATCGACACGATATCGGCGGTCAGATAATCGGATACGTTTAGTGCCTACCAAACGCTTTTACATTGTGTTGTTATTGTCATCTATATCGTCGCAGACAGCGACCGACCCCGATATCGGCACGACACCTACCGGTCTAGTAGACACAGTGCGGTAACAGGACCGGCATTCTTACACTTGAACAAACTTTTTCGCACTGCGGACTTCGAGACGCTGACGATTCTTAGTACTGTGGTTGTTTGGTGCGTCCGTGTCGCGATGGTCATCGATATTCACCAATATCCTTGGGGCGATAATAATATTATAGCGGTATCGAATCGATGTCGGTATAACTGCCGACATGTCGGTATCGGGTTGGTGTCTGTTAATGAGAAAACGCCCAATAACTACACAGGACATTTTAAGTAACCATTTTAGTTCACTACACCGTAGGTCCCATAAAATGTAAACCTAAGAAAAAAAAAACGGAAGTGAAAACTAAGTAACGCTATCTCACGAAAATATCAGGAATGTATGTGGCTTGCTTTCAGTATAAGAACGAAAGCTGTAGCTCCAATAAAAAAAAACCAAAAAAATAAAACAGAGTGCGCTGTCAACAAAAACTTGAACATTAACGTTGTGCATTTCTACTCTCCCTCCGTCTTATGAATTTTCGATCAGGTCACGTGTTTGACATTTTTTACCCATCCCAAAAAAAGTGCACAACGCCGCTAAACAAGTTTTCACTTTAAAAAATCGAACCTAAGATTTCTTAGGTTCGGTTGATTAGCTTTTGCTAGGTCAGTTGATCAACTGCAAATATTTTATGCTGTGGCATGGATTTTCCACGAAATCGTAGGCAGTGCATCGTAAATAAAAACGTTGCTCTGCATTTGGGGGAGGCAGAGGTAGTCTTTCAAAGGCCTACAGGCCCGGAAAACATAGCCTTAATGATTTGTAATGCCACAGAAGAAAAACAAGTACAACAAAATATTTATATTTTAAATTTCTTCGAAGACCAAACCAAACTAAACCAAATGGTGTTGGCGTCGAAACAAATCGGGCAATGGTTTCCTTCAAGGCACTATGCACTGCTATTTGAATTTAAAATAGTTTAATTACTGACCTATTGGATCACTCTTATTTACTTTGTCGTACCGTTTATCATGTTAAAACAGAAAAGTATAAAATAAAAAATTTAGTTTCAAAAACTGTAACCCGACTACGGGAAAATAAAAGTGATCTAAAAAGTACGAAACAAGAAAATCTTTCAGACAGAAATCAAGACATAGGTACAAAAATGGTCAAGGTAAAGCCGTGGTCGCATGCCTGTACGAGTATACCATGTGGGTGCCAGGAACACCAACAAAATTATAATGGCATGCGACAACGGCTTTGTCTTGACCATTTTTATATCTATGTCTTGATTTCTGTCTGAAAGATTTTCTTGTTTCGTACTTTTTAGATCACTTTTATTTCCCCGTAGTCGGGTTACAGTTTTTGAAACTAAATTTTTTTCACCATAGGAACATTGGGATGTTGACATTTGTGATTCGGTGTGATCCCAAAGTTGACCGTAAATTAGGCATCATAATGATAACGGCCGCTAATTAATGATGTGCGACTGTCACTGCGGTTATGTGATTCGAATGGGGAAAACCGATAAAGAGACAAACCGGAAAACCGAAAATTCGGAAAACAAATATATTTATCAGTCTAAGTTAATTTAGGAACAGTCACATTTATGTTGTATACATACAAGGAAATATTTTAGTTTGTTAGTTTAGGTGTCTATTTTTAAGCTTTTAAATATTTGCAGGATTGGAAATAAAATAAGTAAACTTACTTATTTTATTTCCAATCCTGGTACTTGTACATCAGTTACATTATAACCGACATGTTCGACGCAACAGACTGAAACGATACTAAAACAGAAAAAAAAATGAGCGAAAAAAAAATAAGCCAGGACGGGGGCGGGTGGCAAGATTTTTTTTGTTTTATAATTTTTAGATATCGATACCTACCGTCTGCGTAGGTTCGCTAACTAATTTAATATGACCCTCACACGGCTACACATCAAGCTATATATTTCCAGTTTAAGCTGACCTCGCATTGTACGGAAATTGTTTACAATGCGAGATCACCATAAACTGGAAATGTATAGCTTGATGTGTAGCCGTGCGTACAGTCAGCTGCAGAGAAATCTCACCCCCTAGCAATGTAAAAATACATTGCTAGGGGGTGAGATTTCTCTGCAGCTGACTGTACTATGTATCATCCTCTTTCATGCGATGGTGAAATAATGTTGTAGATAGTTAATTGACTCAGGCGTGACTGCGGAAATCCGTTATAAAATACAATATACGACGTTGAACTTTGTATACCTCGGACCATCGGGTCGTCGTGGGTCGTCGTCGTCATCGTTCGGCGCTTGTCGTGGCAATACGTCATGTCCGGGATCGCGATAAGTCCATCGTCCTCCTGAGGATGCTTCGTTGAGACATGAAACACGTTTCGATTTCTTACAAGGTTTTCTTTATGACTCTTAAAGAACAGATAAGCGGATTAGGTTAATAAATATACGTCGTCTATTGTATTTTAAAATGTTGGGGCTTTTATGATACTGTGGGCTTCTCCACCATTGCGTAACACACACACATACACAAAAACTCATAAACACAAAAACGAAGGCAGTATTTTTCTATTTTCAATTAGGTTTTTCCCATTACTTACCTAATCCGAATCCTAGGAAAACAAACAACAAAATGATCAACGGACACCTACGAAACCTACCTATTATCTGTGAGAAGAATTGTTATTTCATATATCTAGGTACATTAAAAAGCTTACCTACAATATACAATGCCGCCCATGCACAAAATATGGGTGGTCACATACATGTCGTATGTGACCACCCATATTTTTCTGAATATATCCATCAAAAGACATCTTTAATAAATAAAAAATCAAGGGTGAATTTAATGAACTGGTCAACCGGGGCAATTGCGTCATAAAAATTCCTTACAGGCTATTGAAAATTCATATCACACTAATTATAAATTTATTAAAGAAATCCTTAATACAAATGTATATAGAAATGATCTGTGTGCATCCTTAATTTATTGTGTGTTCCATTAGTCACAGTAAATACGAGTAAATACGCATTTTTTTTTTACTGGAATTTTAGACGCTTTTTCCCGTATTGGGGCAAACGCGTCTTCATTAAATAAGTTTTAAACCTGTGACGTTTGAAGGCTGAAATGAATATATTTTCCTTCAATTAAAGTTTTTTATACGAATCTTTTAGTAAATTACAAAAATATTAAATAATCATCACATCAGAAGCTATGTCATATAAACTGGGTAAATGCGACTATTTTCTCTTAGACGCATTTGCCCCGTGTCAAATCCAGACGTTAAGAACATTTTATTTGTGAAAGTAAAATTAGAATGAACTCTCCTAGAAAAACCTAAAATGGGTGCTAAATAAATAAAATATCAATGTATCTCAATATAACTATTGTAATCGTATTCTACCTGCAACACAAATTGATAACTTCACTATAGCAAAAAATAATCGCTAAAGTTCTCACAAAAAGTTAAAAAATGAAGAAAGATAAATTTTAATTCAAAGCTAAACAAAACTCTCTGAAACATTTAGGTAATTACGAAAATAAATTAACTATTAAATAAAAATATAAAAAACACGAAATAAAGGTTTAAGGTTTAACATCTCTGGTTTTGGGGCAAATGCGTCATAGAGACGCAATAGCCCCGAAACTGCAGATGCATTTACCCCATAAGCTCAGACCTGTCCTAAAAAATTTAAATCATCATTTCTCCACAACCAAAACGATTTCAATAAAAATAATATTGTTATAGACAGGCTATAATATATTATTTAAGTACATTTCAGAATAAAAACGGAAAACCGAGAAAAAATATGGATTTTTAAGGATTTTGATCACTCACCTCGTGCAGCACAACTTCACAAAAATCAAATGATTTTCAATATGGCCGATATTTTGAATCTATGCGTTTCAACGCCATCTATTGAAACTATAATTTTTAATTTTATTCAAAATAAACAAAACTAGATGGCAGGAGAGGTCGGTTTTAAAACAGATTTTAAATTATTTCAAATAAACGCAATTGCCCCAAAGACGCTAATGCCCCGGTTGACCTTACTAGTGTTTTTTTTTTTTAATAAATTCTTACTAATTTTTTTTTTGAAAAAAATGTCTTCTTTTCCGGTTCTTTTTCAGTTAGTGAATCCGATAAAATAACTCAATAAAAAATTAAAAAGTTGAATAACATGAAAAATATTAAAGATAGACGTCTTTATTAAGTTAATTTTCGAAAAAAAATCGTGAATATTCAGAAAAATACGGACGGTCACATGTCAAAGGGCGGCATTGTATAACAACTAGGTAACTATTTACACTAGGTATGACTATCTAACTAAACTATGTATACAAATAAATGCAAAACGAAAGAAAGTTGTTCTGATATATTATATGCACTAGGTTGATAGACCGGTGCTACCACAGGCTCTGTAAATCTAACTGTCACAACCATTTGAAAGAAAAGAGTGTAGCACTCGCTACACTCTTTTCTTTCAAATGGTTGTGAAATGCATTAAAATGTTGATTAATGTCGGTATTTTCCTTCGCTCACGCCTCTTACGCATAACTTTTCCCGATCTTTAGCATCCTTCATAACCTGTGTAACTGTTGTTTTATAAAAGCTTTACCTACGTCAGTAGTTTCTCAAGTCGGATTAGTCATTACAGGATACTTTAATTTTACTGTGCATTTGTACTTTTTTATTCAGAAAAAGGAGGAAGGAAGTTTAATTAAACTAACGGTTTCCTTCCTTCTTTATGTCAATAAAAATATCCACAGTAACAAAAAACTACTCAGTTGGCGTTTCTTGGTTTGAAAATTGACGTCATTCCTAATGACGTAAAGTAATGTACAATCGTTCCTTGGCGATCGACGCTATCGCCGCGAAAGCTGTTTCATAGAAAAATACAATACCTACGCGGTCAAAATGTATGGGATAGCAGATATTTTTTAAATAATAGACGAAAAATTTAAACTCAGGGGGTTCAGAATCATGTACTGAATCCATGGTAATAAGTTTCGGGTCGATGTTCCCTGCCACCCTGTAGATTCGCAGAATGATTTCGCACGAATTGCTTTATTTATCAGTACAAAAGTACTATAATTTATGTGGTCATTCATTAGTAGTAGTAGTATATTTATTTATTTTCAAAATATAGTCTAACAAAAATAAACACTTTTCATGAAGTATGTTTTGACTGCTTTTTTTTACCCATCAGTATGGGTACAATTTTTTACCTCGCAATCTTTACGTACTATTTATTTTGATATTTACTTTGTCGGTTGCTAGGCAACGGATCTTACGGTCACGTCCTGACGCGGGTTTAACATTTTTTACCCATCCCAAAAAAAGTGCACAACGCCGGCGCCGCTAAAGAAGTTTTCACTTCAAAAAAACAACTACTTAACTTTAAAAAAAAAGAACACTACAAAGTGAAAAATAACTTTAATTTCTTAAACACCGACTTCCGAAATTAAAGTTATTTTTCACTTTGTAGTGTTTTTGTTGGAAAATTGTTGTTTTTTTGTAAAAAGATTTTACTCTCTCCGACTCCGTTAGAATAACGGAGTCTGCATCAGCTGTGGCGACTTGACTACGACGCGACGGCTTTATGGGTTACGAGCCTTGGTGGGTCGAGGACGCAAGGAGAAGTGACGTGGACCATGCCATGGGAACTCGTCGCCCACAAAATATTTCTATAGTAATGATGGATAATATCAAAGCTAATCCATCACTACTTGTAGAAATATTTTATATTATTTACCACATCACAAACACACCGTCTGACTGTAGCCATATTTGTTGTAAATCTATCGCAAGGCTGTATTTCAAATTGAATTAGTTTGTACCTTGAAAATTGATTAAAAATTCAATATACTCGCAACTTTAACAAACTAACCAGCACCTAACAAATTACATATATTGCAGTATGATTTATTTATTTACCTATACTTACTAGCCGGCTGAAATAAATACATAATATATACCTGAAAAAGATATGAAAGTGTTGCATAACTTTAATAAACCAACACATTTGATACCGGACCTACATGTGTTGATGGCCATGTGGTATAGGATCAACATGAGGAGTGATAAATCAATATGATTTTGTTAATTTCAAGGTATACCTACATCACTTTCAGATACTGCAATTTAAAATGCTAACCTAAACAATGTTACACAGTACGATAATTATACGAAAGATACGAATAACTTACCTGAATTATTCGTATCTTTCGTATAATTTTCGTGATGCCTAATTTTCGTGATACCTTGAGATAGAAGCATATTTGATACCATATTTGATTATTTTTGTTTGGTGGGCGTGGCAGAAGGCAGGAACAATATGCTAAGGCTCTTCGAGTTCTAAATTTACTACAACAATACTTACGTATACTTAGCATTTATGTACCTTTATTTATTACAAACGAACGAAAATTAGGCGAAAAACGAATTACTGTTGAACTGTTGTACACCCATCAAACCCAATCAACCGTTGCCTACAAACGCCTGAACCATGCAATCAAAGTCGACATATGTATTTGTCGGTTAGGCCAGCCTGCCAAAAGTTCTTGTTACCAGTAAAAATTGTGACAATCTGAAGTTTGGTAGGACAGTACCTACCTGCTTTTTGGATCAGTATTCTTCTTCTCTGGTGTCAGAGGAATATTTCATGCCGTGCTAAAATATTAAACAGTCGGCAATACGTTATGGGGGCAGACTTTACATGAAAGGGAGCGAGAGACTAAATTAAGTATCAGGTTTCGGATTTTTTTAAAAGAAAAGCGATTCAAAAGAAGAGTGATTCACCGTGAGACTACGCTAATGATAATGATGATCCAATAATGGTGTGATGATCATACATCCCTAATGTTAATGTACCCGGTAAACTAGTTGTACAACATGCGGGAGGGTAAGTAACCTGTAATAAGTTATTACAAATAAACTGAGTACTGGTTTAAGACGCTGTCTGACGACCTAAGCGCCATCTCACCGGCGATAATTGCACATACTCGTAATAACTGAGAATCTTCAGCGAAAAGTAGGTATGCGTATAAGAAGATCGTGGAGTCAAGGAGGCGGCTGAGCGTGTTTCCCCAACTAGTATGGTAATGACCGCCTATATAGTTTATCTAGTCGCCGATGACCCTCTACGTCATTTTGACCATCTCCACATCCGAGCAGTATCGCTAATACCTTTTAAAACAAATGATATATTTGAACAGAGATAAAAAACAACAACACGAGGAAAATTATACATGAGCGGTCGGAGTTTTTAAACTCGTACAAAACGAACTGGCGCTCATTCTGAACTGGCGTTTATCAGCGAATAACCAATCCACACAGACAAATTAATTTAATAGGACCGCGACAGTTTGACGGACAAAATAAATCAGTTATAGTGTGTCACAGCGATCGATGATCACGTAGTTTATTTGTAAGTAGTGTGTGCGTGCTATACAAATTTGTGTGTTTGACGTGAGAAGTGTTATTTTAAATTGGTTAAAGACTGTGATGTAAACAATTAACAATGTTCAAGTTAATGATAACCGTGACTGTGTCCCTGCAATTACTGCTGCAAACGGAATGCTGTAAGTGAAATTTGATTTTACACCTGACATTATATTAGAGACGGCGATGGATCGGAACGTTTAAATGAATTTATGTGCCTTTTTATGACCATATCTAAATGCGTTTAATTTGGATCCAATTAGATATTCAACTAACATTAATTAGTACAAGGTAGGCGAGATAAAAACAAAAGACACTTGACACGCGTGGTGGATTACAGCGAGGATTTAATTTATGTATCTATGACGGCCCACTCTCTCTCACTCAAGCCTCTTTGACCTGAGTCCCAGCAGTGGGAACAACACAGGCATAGTATATGGTCAATGTCTGATACCTCTTAATGTAATAATGTATACAATGATGTTAAACACGTACAGTACACATTAAAAATAAATAACACTTCAGTACCAGTGTCATACCATAATTTAAAGTTGTTTTTACATCAATTTGCAATATACACACTCCGTGAGGAAACACGGAGTTTATTTAATTCTCATATTAATAATAAAATTATGCATAATGTTAAACATTTGAATAACATCTGTACAAACATGTTGAGGATAATAGTTATCAAAATAACGAAATTTCCATTTACCTAATTTCCGAAAATAACACCTAAAACAATATTTACCTTCAAAATGTCCCATGCAAATTACTCGTAGGTATAACAGTAGTAAAAATTAAAAAGTTGTTGTGTTGACGTGACTAAAATTAATTGAAACAAGAAAAGCAATATCGAATGAAGTGGTATTTTTATATCCTACTTTATAAAAAGTGGTTTTTCTCATGTCCTAAATAAGCATGTCAAGTCGTACGTAAACAGAATTACTTTGAGATTGATGTTTTGAGTTTCGATCGTTAATCGATCGATCCTAGGAAAAACAAACGAATGCAGAACCACTTGCAAATTCTCAGTATCTCACTCAACACAGCCAGGTAGCATGTCTCTGCTTAGTGGGTACCTAGGTCATGAGGACGTTCATACCGCTGGCCCAAAAGATAGACCGACGACCTGGTAAAGACATTGATATATTATGTTTCATTCGAAATGATAAATAAAACGATAAAAACAACAAAAGTAGACGTTTCGAGTCGAGTCGACGATTCACGTCGTTCTTATAAAGAGTACGGCCTTTTGTAAGAATGACGTGAATTTAGGTAATCAAAAATATTTATCGAATTTAGAAAATCGGTCACGTATGGAAACTCTTTGCATGACTCTTTTTTAAATAGAGATTCAAGATGCTGGTAACTATCTACTTCTATGCTGAACATATACAGGGTTATTGGTAAAACACCAGCAACCTCTTAAGGGGTCATTATCCTTATCATTATGAACAACTTTTGCTATGGGACCAAACCTGAAATCAAGATAAAAATCATTTGTTCCCTACATTTTGACAAGATATGAGAACAATGTAGGGGGAACAACAGATTTTTTTTGCGCGATTTCAAATTTGGTCCCATAGTGAAAGTTGTTCATAATTATGAGTACAATGACCCCTTAAGAGGTTGCTGGTGTTTTACAAATAACCCATGTATATCTCCCTTTCCACTGACGACAGCGGTCCTGTACTACTCGTATCCTTACTAACTCTATGAGATATAGATTTGCTAAATAGACGACCTGCGCTCCTTTTACCGTTATATGAACTTGATTCTAAGGTGTCCGCCGTCATAGCATCCAACATAGTTTGCTCAAAATATGTTAGCAAGGAAACCTCTACGAACGCTTTACTTTGGTCAAAGGCATTGCATATACCTACTCGTAGTACAAAACTATGTGCAATGTGCAAAGTAAAATAGTTACCGGTCCATCGCCTTCTGGTTTTAAATATAAATAATAATAATAGTTTTAAATATAAATATAATAATATACCCGCAGGGCAGCATGTGGCGAGCTGTTGGGCAGTAGCGACCCCACGGACCCTATCTCCCGGAAGAAGTCTTGTTCCTCACCTCTGGCTTGCCTTTATTGGCCGGCTGGAGTGAACACTGACGAGGAACAGAGCTCCCACCTCATTCTTGCCTTAATTGGCTGGCTTGAGTGGAGATTCGCAAGAGCAAACGTGCTCGGAGGAAGGAAGTATTCCAGTAAGATGCTGGTAGGGATCTTGACCGTACTTCCGGGATTGTCCTGATAGCCGTGGAATACCGCTCCACTCCTCATAAGCACCTCAGAACATGTTGCCCCCTTGTCGCTACGTCACTTTGTGCAAGCGACCGTTTTCGGGGGCCCATTATTGAGTGTGCAAGTCACCCCCTGCCATTTTATCCGTGTACATATAAAACATCGATCAGGCAGGGGCCATAGTCCTTCCATAGTTCCAGGTCACCAGTCAACTTTAGCCACCCAAACCCATAGTCCAAAATATTTCTTTCCATATCCTGCAATAGTCCTACATCAACCGGGGGTTGTCCTTGGGTGCATTTGCATAGTGCATACAGGGATAATCGCCGGCTGGTGCCACATTTCATTAAAAACGTCTAAAGGGCCTCTGCGAGTTGGCTTCGGCCCCTCGTACGCCTTCCAAAGGTCCGGGACCCCAGGGTCCCGAGAATTGTTAAAAACTTAAAAATATAATAATAATAGTTTTAAATATAAATATAATAATAATAGTTTTAAATATACTTAAATAATAAACCTTTGCGTCATTGGCGACATTTACAACACAGAAGTCGAGTTTCTATTTTTGTCAGGATTCTGTTTCGTTGGTCTATAATATAGTGGTCGCAAGCCCGAGTGCTGAGCGTGGGGTCCTGGTTTCGATCACTAGGTCGGATAAAGTGCTGTTGGCTTTTTCCGTCAGAAATCCCGGAGTCGGAATTTATGACCGGTTGATAGCAATAGTCTAGCCCATTATTAGGTATATCATAATTCTCTTGCCCTTATCCAAATTTATTTGGTGTCGGAGCAACATGTCTTTTTCTTCCATGCTTGCTATTTGTCGTCATCTCGGTAGTCACCCCTTTTATATTCTTTATTCATAATCATCTTTCACACAGTCCATCAATCGTTTCTTTGGTCTTCCCCTACTCTTATAGCCATCCATTTTCATTCGCAAAAGTTACCTCACATTTTCCTTATTCCTCCGCATCACATGGTTCATTATTACAAAGGCGAAATGTGGGTGAAATGTGCACCAATTTTTCATTTGTTTTATTTTTCTCAAAGTGCCACGGAAAATCTTCCAGAGATATTTATTTATTAAAAAGCATCAGCAATATACATTATACATTCAACATTGTTTTACAATAGTACGTAGGTATTTAATATTTAATTTATATCTTATTTCATTGTTGTCATATCTTCCAGTATATTCCGGAGACAGTTGCGTTGTTGAGGGTGCGTATGGCCGCTGCGTTCCCTTACTGCAGTGTCAGCACATATTGGACGAGGTCATGCGGGCAGGCAACCCCTTACCGCCTTACATGAGTATGAAGCTACAGAAACTAACGTGCGGCTTCGCATCCAAGGACCCTATGGTAAGCATTCATAACGATTGTTCAAGCTGCAGAGTTTATAACTAAAATCGTTTATTCTTATGTACTTATTATTTACGCAAGACTATATAGAAATTATTTTAATTAACATATTCATAATGACGATGCTCTATTAGTGGAGCAGTGGTGGCCCAGTGGTAACGGTCCTGACTTACGAGTTGTAGGTCGTGGGTTCGATCCCAACCAGGCGCTTTACTTTGTGTAAATAATTTCATCACCACTGCTCTCAAAACGGTGAAGGAAAACATCGTGACTCGTGAGACATGTGACATTTACCAACCCGCACTGGACCCGCGTGGTAGATTACAGCCCACTCCCTCTCGCAGAGAGGAGGAATGTGTCCCAGCAGTAGGCTGTTTATGTTATGTTATGTAATGACAATGCTCCATTAGTAAAGGTTTAAGAACAAATTCTAAGTTTTTTCATCTCTTGTTTCTTAGTGAACCTACAAGGGTAAGGTAAAATTTTGTCAAACCTTGCTTTAGCCATAGATCTCTTCTAATGAATAACATGTGGTATTCTTTACGGTTTTGCCTCGAGGGAATTTCGTTATCTATCTAGTTCTTGGGAGGTCTGGCTTTACTTACGATTAATGAATGATTCAAGTACGAGAAAGTAATAAATATAATAAGAGAAGAGTGAGTTATTCATAAAAATTGCTTTACTGTCACCATAATATTAAACGTTTTAAAACATGTTTTTACAGGTTTGTTGTGCTTGTTCGGGAAACACAGTTACTCAAAAACCAGCAACTCACAATGTTATCATAGGTTCTGACACTGGCAACAATATAGAACCTTCTACTAGAGCTACGCTAGACAATAAGAATGGGCCAATAGGCGTCGAAACTCATCCGAACCTTAGCCTCCTGCCCCTGCAGTGTGGGAACATTGACAGTGACAGGATCAATGGCGGCAACCGGACGCAGCTGTTCGAAATGCCTTGGATGGTGCTTCTCTCATATGATTCAGGTATGCTATATCTAGTTACATAACAAAATGTAATTACGTAATTCTAAATTAAACGTAATTATGATTCATATTCTAATAACAAACCATGATAAATGTCCTGCCTTGAACTTGCTTGTGCACAATGATAATGTTTTTTTATATGGAATAAATTGATTTTATTATCTACTGTCATTTACATGCGACTAGGAACTGCTATCTAATTGCGTAGCACATTTTCGGTAAATGATTATGACTAATCTGTATCCTAATTACGTAATACTTACACGATGAATCAGAATCTGAATCGCTTTGAAACAGATTGCTAATCCATTGCTTTAAAAGTTCGAAAATAAATTCTGCTCAGCAACGAAAATAACGCAATGAATGTTTTTGAACTGGCAAAATGAAACAGATTAATCGGAATCGTTTACGAAAATGTGTTGCGTAATTAGATTCTATAGCTGTCTCATTTGACAGTTCAACAACATTCATTGCGTTATTTATGTTGTTGAGCAGAATTTATGAAGCAATGAATTAGCAATCTCTTTCAAAATTATTCAGATTGTGATTGATCGTGTATTACGTAATTAGGATGATGTTTCACTATGCTTGAATAGTCACTTCTCCTAGTCAACAATAACTCTGCAAATAAAAACCGTCTTTTATCATTTCTAGGTCGCGGCGCAAAGTTGAGCTGCGGTGGTTCACTGATCAACGAATGGTATGTCCTGACGGCGGCTCACTGCGTGGCCTTCCTGGGCAACAGACTGCGACTGAATGCAGTCATCCTCGGGGAGCATGACATCAGACAGGACCCTGACTGCGAAATGTCAGATAATAGAGAGTACTGCGCACCGAGAATACAGGTGAGGATATAATTGTCTTACATTTAACCATCAGTAGAAATCCGCAGCTGGACATTATGGACCTTGGCCACTCTCCACCATCTACCACCATTTTCCAGTCACCTTGCGAAGATCATCGTTCTGATTGACTATAAAAATTACAAGAAAACGTTTGGATCTTATAAATTGTGCCTCAGCAGGTTTCTTCCTCGTTCGACAAACTTGAGGAATGGTCGGTTTTATATTTTATGGCTATTGGATATGCTATATTGGTGCTATTTTATTCCACAGAACGTGCCGATAGCTGCAGTAGTGGCGCACCCTGGATACACACCTCAGTCACTGGTCGACGACATAGCTTTAATACGACTTGCTCAAAAAGCCAATTTTACACTTCGTAAGTACTTTGTGTGTGTTGTTTATTAAACATGTGGATGGTCTATTACATTAAAAATAAGTCCCCTTACACGTCCGCTCTTTCGCGAGTGCTTTAGAGCGCACAGGATTGCGTGCGGGAAAGTACTGCACTGCAATCGCGCTGCATCGTAAGGTTTCCCTTCCCCTACAATCAACCTAACAAAGAAAAGGCTAAGTTAATTTACCAAGATATCGTGTACTACATTACAAGTTTTTTTTTAATATTTTGTTGACAGCTAGCATGAAACCCTTGTGTCTGCCCATCACTCAAAGCCTTCAAATGGAGTCTCTTGTTGGACATAACGTCAACGTTGCGGGTTGGGGAGTCACGGAGGAAGGCTTGCAGTCTCCCGTTCTGCTCAGCGTCGAGCTTCCCGTCATCAGCATTGACGATTGCACGACGGCATACCGAGCGTTAGTTTCACTTTCATCATAACCAACTTTTCTATTATCTCTTTATTGTTCTAGGTCACCTTCATCTAACAGACATTACACCTACTTGAGCATACCTAAATAATCTTGACCGTTTAAAAAAATATACATTAGCAAAAGCCATGTCTTGATAGATAATACTCAATAATTATTAAAAGCATTTAAGAAATAGTATTGCATTGAGTAATCTTTACTGAATTTAATGTACGAACTTCTACTGTTACTTTGGTGTTGGTGGGACACCAACACCAAAGTAACAGTAGAAGTTCGTAATTCAACCGATCGAATAATCAGGGTCAGGGTCTTCTGGCTTTCTTCTCGATATTTGACATGTTCCTAAACATCAGCTTAGTATATTTTTTATTATCTTTATTTGCAGTACCCCGAGAATAAGTGTGACGCAATTATGCGCTGGTGGGGTCAAAGGCAAGGATTCTTGCGGAGGAGACTCGGGCGGACCTCTTATGTATCCTGGCTCTTACGGAAAATTTGGAGTGCGGTATGTGCAGCGAGGTCTCGTCTCCTACGGCTCGAAGAGATGCGGCATCGGGGGCTTCCCAGGAGTCTACACCAATGTGGCCTACTACATGAACTGGATCTTAGACAATATACACAGTTGATAGCGTGTGATGACTCAAATAACGCATCCGAGTCTGTTAATACTCGGGAACGATCAGGGAAAGCCGTGCAACAAGTAATTATTCATGCAACTCTCGCTGTAGTTGAATGTAAAAGGCTACTGATGAATACCTAAATAATTATTATTTAGGACGTTGTTTTACTTTTAATATATAGCAATTGTAAATTAGCGATGTATGACAAACAATTTCGTAACAATTAAGTATGGGATCTCAGCAAATACGCATGGCTTAACTAGGCTATACTAGAACACACATTGAACCCACACGTACACGTTGTACCTATTTAAGATATAGATCGACCGATAATATTGTAAAAGTAATGCCATTAGAGGTGAAACCTAGTCTACAGTGGCCCCTATGCCTGGTTTATACGAAGGTAGTGACTGGACCCAGTGACTCGAAATTTTGGAGCCACTCAGTGGGTTCATGTAGACGAGATCGGCAGTAAGTCAGGCGGGGGAAGCTACTGGGCCCGAAAATAGACGGGTAGGTTAGTCAACTGGACTAGAGGGCGCGAAATCAGCACTGGACTTGGTTGAAACTAGTGTCTACACGAGCCCAGTTGCAAGTCAGCGCTGGACTGACTTACACTACAGTCACATCACTGACCTCGTATAAACCTGCCTTTAGAATAAACCTTTGATTTTGTGTAAACCTTTAATATCTATTGAGAAAATTATACATTTTTGCGACTGATTTTATAGCTAGTCACGGGATGAGAATTATCAATGTGTGGAACGTGCTAAAGATTATTTTTGTACTCTTCTTCTGTAAGTTTGTCTTCACTTAACTAGTCCAGTATTTTTATTAAACATTTGAGTAAATGATCTTGTAAGATAATCATTTTGTTTTTATATGTAATATCTGATCAAGCTGAGCTGTGCTCGGGTGAAAATATAAACATATCGTCACCAACGTATACCAACGTTTTATCTGATTCCCGAGGCTGTGAAAATAGAGAAAACGACTTTTCCCACAATATCATGTCTCGTATATTATATGACAGGGGTGGCGAACCAAAGGCACGCGTGCCCATGATGGCACGCGACAAAATAATTTGGGCACGTCACCGATCGAAACGGTTTGCATTTTAGTTGTTGAAGAATTTGAAATGCAGCTGTTTGATTTCTAGTCCAAGTAGTTCAATATGGATTCAAAAATCTATTGAAATAAGGAAAAATTTGGAATTTATTGGAATAGAAAGAATAACAAGCTAATTTAAAATGTCGGTAACAAAATTGTAGAAACATGGAATTCGATTCAAACAATGTTTAAAAAAGCTGGCTCGTGCTATTTTAATTTAACCATATTTTCATCTACCTATTCAGTCATTATTTTCAGAGATGAATAACATTAAAGACTCGCTTGGAAATAGTTTGGCAGATGACTCCAGTTCAGCATGCATTCTGCTGTAACATCTTACAACCCTAATATAAGTTATTTGTCATCTAATCTGCAACAACAGAAGTCACACTAATGTTAATTTAAATTGTTACTAGTGCAAAACGTATTTTTTTGTACCTGAGAGTTTTGAGTTGATAGTATTTAGTTTTATTATTTTCCCAATAATCACAAAGTCAAAATTATTTGACGGCACGTCTATCGCCTCAGTAAACGTTTCTTTAGAAAAATGGCACGTTGATCCATAAAGGTTCGCCACCCCTGTTATATTATATGAGACATAGCTAGATCGATTTTTCACCCTCGTAAACCCCTAAATTGCAACAACATCGATATCGTTGGAGCCGTTTCCGAGATTCAGGATCTGGCCACGACATATACAAGAATTGTTCGTTTAAAGGTACTGGGCTGCCTGTCCACTGGAGCGGAGAGGAGAGGAGAGGAGCGGAGATGTGCCATTATTAACCAATCAAATCTAAACTCAGGGGTGGAGTCAAGATTCTATTGGTTAATATTGACACATCTCCGCTCCTCTTTTCTGCTCTCCGCTCCAGTGGTCACGCAGCCTTAGATTTGTGTCAAAAGTCCGCCCGTGCCAACGGGCTATGGAACGAACGGAACGAAGCATACGAGGTGTCAAACTGACAGACCGCATTAGGAACTCTATACTTCGTTCCATAACACAAATAGCAGACGATGGCCGCACAGTTGCTGGACCTTGCTGGACTAAAGTGGAACTCTGCATTTGTCGCATGTCAGAGCAGCAATACGCAAAAATCACCACTCAGTGGATCCCAATTAATAGCAGGAAAAGACTACGCGGCAGGCCCAGAAAGAGATGGCGGGATGAGCTGGAAAGGATTGGCAAAGTGGAAAGAGAGAAGGGAGGCTTTGGCCCTGCAGTGGGACAACACAGGCTTATAATATAATCTACTGGCATCATGGGGATGCCAGTAGACTACCTAAGACCATTTTCTACTCAGAGCTCGCCCAAGGAAAACGTGCACAGTGCGGGCAATACCTGCGCTACAAAGACGTCCTCAAACGTCACCTAACGACTTGTGGCATACCCGTTGATCGGTGGCAGGAGCTTGCTCGAAACCGGGAAAGTTGGCGTGACTCAATCCACAAAGCAACTGAATGCTTTGAATCAAGTCGTCTTGAAGACCTAGAAGCGCTAAATACGCAAAAGTCGCCCAAAGCCCTCCTATACATACACATACAACGATGTTGATCAGCTCTTCTGTACACGGTGTGACCGGGTTTTCAAGACCAAATTTGGTTTTGCTCGTCATCAGAGAGCTCACGAAAGAAAAGGAAATTAGTCTGGGTCGCTGTCGCCGGATACGGTGAAGAGGGACTATATATAATATAATATAAAATGTATTTAATTAAACGGTTCATCATTGTGAGTGAGCCAACAGCAGTTAAAGAAAGATAAGGAAGGACATAAAAATTCATGTCCTTGGATTTAAAATAGTGGAGGGTTATAAGCTGTCCTGCATACTTTTGGATTGAGTAGGTATTGAAGTTTTGTATGGAATTGCTGATTATTTTATCGCGGTCCTATGTCGGTCCAATGGAGAATGTTGTCCAGTTGGAATATGGTTAATACCACACCCCTAAATATGAGCACACCTTTCGGATACACGCTGTTCTAACTAAATCGACTTGGCGCCCCCATAAACCCCTAAATTGCAACTTTCATCAAAATCGGTAGAGCCGTTTTCGAGAACGTGATTAGAAATATACAGGATTATTGGTTAAATGTCGGCGATCCATTATGGGGATATAGTAGGAGAGGTCGTTTACAACCGAATGACCCCTATGGAAATGTCAACAATTTTCGAATCATTTGACATTTTATGCTTTTATTTCATTAATTTTAAAATATCAAATTATTCGAAAATGTCAACCATTCATATGGGGTCATTTGGTTGCAAATGGGAGTAATAGGAGAGGTCCTCCTACATCGGCTACATCCCTTGTGATGAGTGGGGGGCGTGGGGGCTACAGAAAAAACAAAACAAGAAGTTAGTACCGATTTTAGCCACGCGCCAAAAGTTCCTTGTACCGTTGTGTATTGGAGTAAGGGAGTAAGTGATAAGTAAAACCATGAAACCTACTTGTAGAATACTTTACTCCATGCTCGTTCTGTGTGATGTGTCAAAATACTGACACATAATTCTGTCAAATATTTTTCATTTTTTTCCATTAGTCCAATATTTTATTCTCTGATCTGTAAATGTTTCATGGATCACTTAGATCGTTAGATCCATGAAACATAAATGCAAAGCTAAATTATTAAGTGTGACATAATGAGTTCATGCTGTCGCCTTGCACGCTCGAGATCCCCCTCGCCCTACGTTCGATGGGAGGACAGTGATGACGAGGGATGTGGCGGTGATCAGAGCCAGAGATCGTGTTTGAAAAAGGCTCGGCCTTGTAGTACAAGTGGGTCTGATGACATGTTGGACGTCATCGTAGTGGAGCGGAGCCATCGTCATTTGTGTAAACCGTGGCCTTGCCCCAGCGTCTGCGAACCCCGTCCTTCCGTTAGTGTTACATTGTTTCTTAACTGTCACAGAGCAATTTAGTATAAAACGCCTGCTACACGGTCGCCAACCGCGTTCCGACAGAGGTGACCTTGGTGGTTTACAACCGTGTAGCGATGGTTTACGACCAAACGTGGAAACAACTTTGCCGATGGCCAACCAAGGTCACCTCTGTCGGGGACGCGGTTGGCAACCGTGTAGAAAGCACTTTGACAACCAATGACGACCATCCGTTTACGAGGCGTATTATTGAAATAACTCGAAACCCGAAAAGGAAAAACGAAAGTTCAACGATTAAAATTGCGAAAAAAATCTGATACATTGACATTGTCATTTTTTGAACTTCGACATTAATTGGCGAAATGTGGGTGCACCCTCTGTCGTAGATAGGTATAGGAAATATGATAGTGTAATATCCACCTAAGGGGGGATATACCCATAATAAATGTCTATTTTACAATTTCATTATTCTATATCATAGATCTAACAAAAAAATTCAAAAACCTTTGTACAGGCCGTCGGGAAATCTTTTGTACAGTTGAAGTCAAAATTGTATCTCTAATTACTTTATTCTTAAAGTGAGCAACGTCGCAAATAGATGGCAAATATTTCGCTGTTTTGATTAATTTTGCAATATTACTGTATGGAAATAAGAAATGTGAATAACTAGCGAATGGGAGGAACTCGTGGCTAAGTAATAACAAGCCGCACGGGTCGATCCATCAGGTTAAGCTACGCTTGCCGGGGTTGGTCAGTGGATGGGTGACCATCTTCACATACCGAGACTCGTCCGTGCCTCGGAAAGCACGTTAAGCCGTTGGTCCCGGCTGTCATTCGTGGATCTTTGACAGTCGTTACGAGTCCTCAGAAGCCCGAAAGTCTGACACCAGTCCTACCAAGGGCTATCATATTACCCAGTTACTGGGTTGTGGAGGTCAGATAAGCAGTCGCTCCATGTAAAATACTGGTATTCAGCTACATCTGGATAGACTGGAAGCCAACCACAAGATATTTGGGAAAAGGCTAGGAAGATTGATTGAATAACTAGCGAATGTGAAAAACTTGAATATAAAAAATTAATTGCAATTATAGCATTGAATTTGATGTTATAACCGTTTTAGGTGTAAAAAAGGCATTTGGAATGTTTCCAAATACTTTTTTTTACATCTAAAACTAAATACGGGGTCCCTACTGACTTTTATAACTGGATTTCCGACTTATTGAGTGAGCGATCGATCAGAGTGGTCATAGATGGCTGCTCATCGGATCATATGGCTATTGATGCCAGTATTCCTCGGGGGTGTATTCTTTCTGCTGCACATCAACTATCTGCTACAGCTTGGTGCTATTGGGTACGCGGATGACAGCACAGTCTTAGAAAGATACCTGACCAGTGCAAGAGCCAGCAGAGCTCAGCACAGCTATTCTGGCCATGGTGGAGCGAATGAATTTAACTTCAAATCTTGTTTCCCAGTGCACTGGGATAGCTGGGGGATGACAATCTGGTCAAATTCAATGTTCTGAAAGCACAGGCGTGTGTTTTCAATGCTAAAAAAGCCAGTTTTCGTTATCTCCTACTTTCAAAGGTGCATCTGTACCAGTTATTGACCGCCTAGAGCTTTTGGGCATGAAGTTGAGGTCTGATCTCAACTTCATCTTAACCATCGAGTCAAAAGCGCAGACTGCAGCGAAGAATCTGGGCATCCTAAATAGGGTGAGGCGATACTTCACATCTGGACAGCTTTTAAGTTTATACAAAGCACAGATTCGGTCCTGTATGGAGTATTGCAGCCACTTGTGGGATGGCTCAGCAAAATATCATCTTGCTGCACTCGATTCGGTGGAACGCAGAGCTAAAGGCTTATAGGCGACGAAACGTTGGTGGCTAGGCTGCACAGCTTGGCCCATCGGCGTAATGTTGCTTGCCTGTCGGTCTTCTACAGACTGTGCTTCGGAGAGTGTGCGCAGGAGCTCCACGACCCGATCCCACCATCGCCCTTTTATCACCGTACTACCAGGCGTACTGCAGGGTACCATCCGCACTTGGTTGATATCCCCTCCAGTCGTACTCAGCGCTTCTCCTCCACAGTTATAATGCACACAGCCAAAGTGTGGAACTATCTGCCAGCGTCTGCCTTCAAACCAAGAGGAACAGGCATCTTCTGGGCACGCTCGATCTATCATAGACCTCATCCATCGCTTTCCATCAGGCGAGATCGAATTCAAGAGCATACCCATTATGTTAAAAAAAAATCCGGTGTTACACTTGTCTTACAATATAATTATTGCATTTTATAATCAATATTTTAGTTCACTAATAGCTACATTTCCTATTTCCATACAGCAATATTGCCAAATTAATCAAAACGGGTAAATATTTTGTTAAATATTTCTATTATTTGTCAAGTTGCCAACTTTTAGGATAATAGCTCTTATTATAAAGAGATAAAATTTGTTTGTTTGTTTATTTGTTTGTAAGTTTGTATGTAAAGGGAAATCTCCGGAATTACCTACCAGTCGAAATTGAAAAATTATTTTTGCATTGGTTAACCCAATTCTTGAGAAAGGTTATAGGCTCGAGGACGAAATCGACATAGCGCACATATTTATGTAAACACCTATGTTTCACAATTTGAAATTTGGCACACCGATAGTTTATAACCTGGATAAATACATAGGGTTCTTTTAATCCATGTAGTAGGTACGTACTTACTACTTCCCTTGAATATTTTCCGACATCCACGCGGGTGAAGCCACTAGCAAAAACTAGTACATAATAATTTAATGATCTCTCTGCAGTGTTCCCGCTGCTACTGTTCTGGTTCGTGGCAAAAGAAAATTTTAAGGACCATCGAGCAATTGTACTGTTTTTGGAAGAGACTCTGCAAAGACCCGTTCAGATGGGAGGTGCTTAAGAGTGGTCTATTGTTCAGTCTTGGGCTGAGACTGTTCAGGGAGATGTGCAGCCAAAGCGATGAACTCAAAAGAAAGCCGAAATGTATCAAAAAATGCAAACGTACCTGTTAAAAGAAACTTCTTAAAATTATTCTGTTAATTGTGATTATGACTGTATTCATTAGAAAATTAAACGTATTTAAAAACGCCTATTACACTTTTACTACCTATAAAATTAACTGAACAGGGACTTGGTTATAAACTGACGCCTTCTTCCCATGGGTAGGCAGAAACTACAGAACGCTACCTGCTACGTACGATTCTTATGGTAGCCACACACGTAACGATTTGCTTGCGCAAATTTAGGCTTGCGCAAGCAAATCGTTACGTGTGTGGGAAGAAATTTGCGCAAATTTCTTTGAAAAAACGTCAAATTAGATTTGCGCAAGCCTAAGTTTGCGCAAGCAAATCGTAACGTGTGTGGCTGGCATTACATACTCGCTTTTGCCTTCTGTTCTTTCTTCTCTCTTTTAAAATCTAAACTGATCCTACAGGTGCTGATAATCCTGAGCATTCATTTTGTAACAGATCATAAAGCATTTGGCGTTTTGAACTGAATACCGAAACGAATGGCAATAAGTCCGCCTTACAAAGGCGGACTTATTGCCATTCGTTTCGTTATTCAGTTCCTCTTTTAAATGCGAAAAGTAATAAATAAATAAATAGTGGTGCCAAACTTAGACCATTTATCCGTCGGTACGAACGTATTGAAATTTTAAGTTAACTCACTTGGCTACTTCTTTAGCAGCCTCATTTGGCTACGGGAGGTAACCAGAGAGGTATCCATGGCTATGTAGCCAAGATCTTTTCATTTTTTATTCGATCACGCAGGGAAACTCCAAGCATAGCCCTGAGTCGGATTCGACCTCTTTTTCGAAGCTGGACCTACCTAACTGAACAGTTTGTCTTATCAAATCAAATCAGTTTATTTTATTTGCCATAAGTATTGGTACAATTTAGGTCTTAACGTAAATATTACAGATCCATAACACTTAGTCATAATAATGTGATGATGCAAACATTTGGGTTTATAATTACCTATTCTTCTAATATAAATAAAAATTGAGTAGCAAAGTTGTTATTTTACTAGATAATAAGGTAATTAACAGAATTCTGGAAAATGTTATCTAGTAAAATGTCAGAGGGTAAATGATATGATTAACATTTATTATTGAATCTCTTTTAAATATTATGTCACTTGTGTGCCTTAGCCTGAGTCAAATAAATTTATTTTTTCTTTCACTTACTGAGTAGAAGTTATTTTCCCTTCACCATACTTTAAGACACCTTGTAAAGAAGAAGTCTCAAAAACACCCCACGTCTGACAGGAACGAGAACTATCTCAAAAAATCGCTAAAAATGAGTAAAAACAAATTACATACTTCCGGTTTTAATCCTTACTGGCAAACATACAAAAAAAATCCTCTGAATATTAATTCAGGGGTAGTTAAGTTAGTTATATAAATACCCCATCGTCTGACAGGAACGAGAACTATCTAACATCTGAAAAAACGAGTAAAAAAAATTACATACTCCTGGTTTTAATCCTTACTGGCAAACATACAAAAAAATTGCTCAGTTTTTTTTTTCAGGGGTATATAAATTAGTTATAAGTTAGTTATAAATTAGAGTGAGCAGGGATGGCCCAATGGTAACGGCCGCGACTTACGAGTTGTAGGTTCGAACGCGCTTTACCTTGTGCAAATTATTGCATTTCTAGTCTTAATTTTATATTACCCCTGAACGAATATTCAGAGCATTTTTTTTTGGATGTTAGCCAGTAAGGATTAAAACCGGAAGTATGAAAATTTATTTTATTTTTTGCGATTTTTTGAGATACTTCTCTTTGCTGTCAGACGTGGGGAAATTTTCAGTGGAAGATGAGACTTCTCCTTTATTAGCTGGTAAGATTTTGATGCTGTCTGGTATAGCGTTAAATATGCGACCGCACATTGCATAGGTATTCTTACTATATAATGCTGTCCTAGGAATTATGGGCAAAACTATTCTATTTCTGTGTCTATTACTTTTTGGAAACATTTCATGAGCTCCGGGTGCAAAAAAAAGCTCATGAAATGTTGACTCCGGGTGCACTCTCTGACTTTCTGTTGAGTAACCCCAGGTAATAAGACCATACCTTAACACAGAATCAACGTACCCATAGTATGCAGCTAATACGGTTTTTAACGCTGATGTTTTTGAGAGTTCGTATAGAACGTACACGAATGTTTTTACTTTATTCTTCCTTTATTGCATACTGTATTGACCTGGGCCTTCCAGTTGCAGTGTTTATCAATCGTGATACCGAGAAATGTCGTTTCGTTTACTTCTTATAATTTAAGTCCTCTATAATTAATGTCTAAATAATGTCTTCTTCTCGTCTATATGTACTAAATTGAATAAAATTTGTTTTTGTTAGGTTTACGTTGTCCGTCATGTAGATTATGAAAAAATAACGTACTTATACGTATTTTTTCTTTTCTTACGTTATCAAAAGATTACGGCGATACATTGAGTCCATCACGTTACTTGTATGGAGATTTTATACTTACTTGTGACAGTTGTGACGTAGCGACACCCCCACTCCCCAACTACGAGTACCTATAAGTAATTTTTTATTAATATATTAAAGAAAAAAATACGTGTCTAATATTTTTATGTTTATCTGACTGACGGACTAAATAGAATTTCTTTTTTTTGACCCAGGCATCATGCCATTGAAGTGCTGGGCCCCGTATCACATACTTTTCTAGCTTGTCTATTAGCAATTTGTGTGATACGAAATCGAAGGCCTTCGACATGTCAAAAAATATGCCCGTTTTCTGAATTCGCATATCTAAATTAGTAATTATTGTGTGAATTAGGTTAAAACATGCTAGTGTTGTGGACTTTCCCTTTTGAAAACCGTACTGTTCTGTTAATTCACTTGAACAAATTTTTAGAATTTTTGTAGCTAACTCATCATAACCTACTGAGTTTGTGTTGTTCAGAAACAATAATTATGATTCTATTTAGGTCAACATACGTCCACAACTTCGAGTGTAGCGTCTCCGACTTCATAGGAGTATGTTACATGGGCGTTTGACATGACCTTTGTCTTATCCATGGATGTTGATGCTTAGCCACAGCCAGCATCCTCCAGTGCAGCGGTGAAAAGTTTCGGAGACATAACGTCTCCTTGTCTCACACCTCGCTGCAGAAGGATAGGTTTTGAGATCTGGGGGCCAAGTCTACTAATTTACAAACGTCATAATGGTGTCACGATGGTGAGTTTTTGACAGATTAGCCATACAAAATCTGTCAAAAACTCACCATAGTGACACCATTATGACGTTTGTAAATAAGTAGACTTGGCCCCCTGGTCATGGAGTCGGACCGACATAGTGGCCTTTTCGTACAGCAACTTAAGCAGAGAGGTCTTCTGTATAACCTGCCGCAGCAGGACAATTTTCATTTCCGTTTATTCATTTTTATACTTATTCAATACATTTTAAAATATTTTTATTAAAATCATTAAAAAAAAACATTTTGAAATATAATATAAAAAATAGTAACCCACCAGTATCGGGAACAGGGTCCAAGCTACCGGCGGTCAGGGCTCCAGAGAGAGGAACCTCCTGACAATGCGTGCCGTGTCCAGCCCCCTAATTACGTAATGCACGATCAATTTTAAATTGAAATGAATTGAAAAAGATTGCTAGTCCATTGCTTCATAAGTTCGACAAAAAAAATTGAGCAGATTGTTTTTTCGAACTTATGAAGCAATGGATTAGCAATTTGTTTCAATTTATTTCAATTTAAAATTGATCGTGCATTACGTAATTAGGCTGCAGGAGTACCGCTTTCTGAATCAAGCCCTTGATTCAGCTGCCCAACGAGAGCCTCTTTAGGAGTTGGTCGAGATTCGTCTTTGATTATTATTAACATAATCCGACCATTGCAATGTAATTTGTATGGACTTTAAAATAGACTTTGCTCTGAGTTCGTTTCGTTGGTAATCTGAGTGTCGTCTAGAATAAATGCAAAAAACAAATTGAGGTGTCGAAGAAGTGTTAACTATTTTTAACCAATTTACAGACTCTGCATATGATTTATCATTGGCATAAGCAAGTAGAGGCCTAGCATTGGGTGAAGTCGGACTGTGGGTTTTGATGATGATGAATCGATGATGAAGAGGCTGGTTTCCTTTTCTTTCTTTACCTATGTTACCACTGGTGTGCGATCTACTGTACTAGAAAACACTGACAGACAGCCCAAAAAAAGGGGGAAATTGAGATTATGAAAATCGAGTTGGTTACATTTTACACACAATGGACATTTTTAATTTTATACTTGTTTGTAAGTCAGTCTATTTTTATTTTTGCTAAAGTTTTTCAAACTATTTTAGTAGTACCTAAGTTTGACTTCCTTCCTTGGTATATTTTACTTCGAATTCATGGATGAAAAATACTCAACGTAAGTACCTATGGACATCTTCGTTTATTTTGGTAAAGCTTAACCAAAAACCCACTTGAAACATTTCAATGCCTGAGGGAATTGGATACGGCGGCGGAATATCCTCAGAGCACACTGGATGAAAAATCTTCGGCCAATATGAGGGGTGGGGGTTCATCACAACTTAATTACACCTGCTTAATTAAGAGATGCCTTTGTCCAGACGCAATTCAGGCACTGCACTGTAGCAGCAGTGTATAATCTTCATCATCATTAACACCATTTCAGCCGAAAAACTGACTTATGCAGAAACACAGAAGTATAATATTTTAACATAATTATGTACATACAAGCCCATTGAGTTTATGAAGAAATAGTAGGTACAGGCTACATTATGATACAAGTGAGCAAAGTTAGCCATAGCCATGCGTTTCATTTCACAACATACTTGCCCGTAAAGTGACTTATATTGCATCGCTTTTCTTTAAAGGGCTATCCACACATTTCCGGGTCAGGGCTATCCGTGTTCCGAGTTGTTCGTTTCAGTGTTCCCGTCAGGGACGTGCCATCCGTCACCCGTGTTCACACATATCAGGGAAATCGGTATCAGTGTAATCTGTTTTTCTTCTTAGAATTCAAATAATGTGGATTAGAAAGATCGTAAAGTATATTATTCTGTCGTACAAGTTCTATCAACCTTTTTGTGTTCATGATGTCGTGAACCAAAGAGATTTAAGATAATCTTAAATCTCTTTGTCGCCAACGTACCTAGATAAAAATCGGATAGCACGGATAGCCCTGACCCGGAAATGTGTGGATAGCCCTTTAAAGATATCTTTAACTGTGTGTCGGTGACTATACAGTCACCGATAAAGGTACTAGTCAGAAATGTGCGCTTTTGCATTCGTATTGCATGCATTCATTGCTATTGGTAGAAACGTAGAAACCACTCAATGGAATTAGTAACTACTCAGAATACTCTATTTTTTTATTCACCACTTCATAAGAATTTTTGACACGTAACAAAATATTGTCACAGAACACTGTCAAGTATTTTCCGTAAAATATTTTTTTTATTATTATATTTTTATATATACATGATTGTAAACCATACATTAATTATCTGAGCAAGGCCAGGCAGTATCTCTTAGTAGTCTGAGAAGGCCAGCAAGCCTAAATTAAGTGTAATGTGTGCATGCTCTGTCGTCGCTTGCCGCAGAAAGGAAAGTGACGACGAAGATGACGGTGATCGGAGTCGAGCCAATGAGATCGCTGAGCATCGAGGGGGACGGACTCATGGCCTCAGCGTCTTCGACCCTATCCCTACTGTCAGTGTAAGTAGTAACCCACGCGCTTGCTGACCCGCTGTGGTAGCTAGACTACTCTAGTCACCATACAGTATTTTGCGATGGAGACGTTTATTAAATGTAGCGCAAACACAACGTGAACTATGCACGTCTGACGTGCATAGTTCACGTTGTGTTTGCGCTACACACACATGAACCGGTAGGAATTCATATCCATAACGCTAGTATTGCGTTTTTAAAGCCTCCCTCCCGCATTACAAAACTAAAAGCATTCCATCAAACTGCGCGTTCCACCCAGTTTCTACAAACCTCAACTGAACCCGATGCATATGTGCCTATTCGATTAATTAATTGAATAAATTCAGACGAAAAAACACAATAGATAAATCACACACGAAAAAAGAATTTTATGAGCGCTTTAAAATAATCCTGGATGAATAATAATCACGATTGTAATTCGGTGAGTGTATAGGCACATGAGTAAAGCAGATAGATAGTGCCAACCACTAAGACGCGCCATCGCGATCGCTTACAGCACAAGTGTGCAACATACCGCTATTATAGTGTTTTAGTTTTGTCGTGTTTACTAATTAAGTATCCACTCATAGGTAATTAGAGTGTATTAAAGCACTAGGAAGTGGTGAAAGGCGGGCGTTTTTGGGGGACTGTCTTATGTAATTTTGACGTTCGAAAAGTGCTGATTCTCAGCCTAGTTTGAATTAATGACTTTTGAATTTGAATTGAATTTGAATTAACAATCCTAAAACACGAACGGAATGTTACACTCGTACAAGAGTGCAACATTCCGTTCGTGTTTTAGGATTGCAAATATTGCTAATGCAAAAACAACCATATTTCTATCTTTATTAGGACTAGAGTTATGAAAATGCCAAACCTAGCAAGTGCAAGTCTTAGTCCGATATAACAAAGTCAAAAATCTAGCAAGTAACATTTCCAAGTCCAAAAACCTATTAAGTAACGGTACATACTAGGTTTTTGAATTTGTAAATGTGACTTACTAGATTTATGAATTTGGAATAAGCCCTATGCTAGGTTTTTGAACTTGGAAATATGTCATACTAGGTTTTAGTTAACAAAACTACTGAAGTATGGAACGAAATTTCCAATGACTACCTATAGTAAATAATAGCAAGTCACTCAGTGTGAACGCTTGTGACTGAGAACATCGCCGCCGTCTTGCTGAAAGTGGGCCATCTCAGCTTTGGGGTGCTATCGGTCTATTTTGAGGGTGACCAGGAAATCGAACCCTACCTTCTCGAAACACACAGCAATACACAAAAACTAACAACATCCTGGTGGGAGGAAACGTCAACGCCTGGAGCCAGTGGTGGCGAAGTGTTTCCAAAAACCATCGTGGGGAAGCGTAAATTCCTTAAAGCAAATCAAAAACCAAGGCATAGAGCTGCGAACAATACACTATGTTCTATTCTATGCCTATTCGATTAATTAATTGAATAGATTCAGACGAAAAAACACAATAGAAATATAACACATATAAACACGAAAAAGAATAATATTATGAGCGCTTTAAAATAATCCTGGATGAATAATAATCGCGGTAGAAGTCTCCAGAAGTTAATTTAAACTCCCTGGTCTGTTTAGAACATCTGTGTAAGATCTGGTTGACCCGAGGGTTTATGTTTTAATCTGGGTGACACCTGTGCATTCAAAGAGCACGTTTCTCCTCAGCCTCCATGCAAGCCCTGCACAGAGGACTGTCCGTTATGCCTATTGTGTGGAAGTATTTGTTTAGCGAGCAGTATCCCGTGATGGTCCCCGTCACCAGGCGCAGGCCATTCCTGTCGTAATAAACGCCTGGTCGGCTTGCTATCCAAGAATGACATAGCTTCTTTGGACTGCCTGCAGCCTGGTGTCGAAGTCCACCAGGTCCCGCTTGTGTTTGGGTGAGCTCCTGTAGCCACCTGCGTATTTGGTTGAAGGGGATGGGTACGATAGGCTCGGGTCCACAGACTGCCGTGCTGAATCCTCGTCTAGCCAGTTCGTCAGCTGCGTCGTTATCTAGCGATCCACTGTGTCTTTATCCATTGCAGTGTCACCATGTTGCGGCTAGATACCGTTAATTGTTCTTGTTCATTGTGACATTCTAGTGTTAGCGTTGAGGTAATAATTTTTTTTTGTAGGGATTGGAGAACTGAGGCGCTATCGGAGAGTATATACGTATGTGCGTGTCCGTAACTCTTCTGGCTTTTTGGGCGTAGACCGCTTGTATGATGCCCACACCACACACTCCGCCTGATAGACGGTGTTGAACATTCCTAGCGGGCTGGATATATTTATGTTGAAGTCGTGTGAGAAGACTCCTATTCCGGTGCCGGAGGCGGTCTTCGATCCATCGGTGTATACTCTCATCTCTGTCGGGCCTGAGTAGTCACACTGTTCTTCCGTGAGTATTATGTTGTAGTGCCTTTGAAAGTGGTGTGTTTTCGGGGCTTTATCACAGGGTGATGCCATCATTGGTCGTCGTTTGATCGCTTCTTGCTTTATGCGTGTGTGCTTAATTCTGGAGTCTTTGCTTACGGTTCCTGATAAATGGTCGAGCCAAAAGGCGCCCAGGCACGCCTCCTCCAGCACGATGAGGTGCAGAGGCGGCAGTCCCAGCATTGCCTGTAGGGCGGCAGTGGGTGTAGTTCTCATACTGCTAGTGATGGCAATTTGCAACACAAGCGAACCGCTGCAGCTTTTCGATTTCTCTTTGAGCTGTACTCAGGTCTGTCCTGGGCCACCAGACTAGTGAGCTGTATGTAATGATTGGTCAGATGACTGTGGTGTATAACCAGTGGGTGACCTAGAGCTAATCCCCCAGTTCCTGCCAAGCAGTCGCTTGCACTGCCACAGGGATATGCTGGCTTTTATAACTAAAAAACAATACACTAACTGCACACATGTTTACGAAACCGGCCTCACGTCACTGTTGTCTGTTGCCAGCGCTATGTCTTGGTTTTTTATTTGGTCTGAGGTGTCTACGCTGCTCATAGAGTGCCACAAAAATCTTTTGGCGCCTGAATGAAACTGACAGGGGGGCGTTGTTGGTTAACATCTGTGGAAGTGTCACAGAAATGGGGTTGACAACTGTCAAAGTGGCGCTAGCATAGCTAAATTGAAGAATGGCGGTGTATAGAGTGCCACTAGCGGCACTCTATCCCTATCGAGAAAGTGCCGCTACGCACTTTATTAACACCGCCTCGGCCCGGCTAGAGTGTCGTTATCATTGGGTTGTCATTGTCACTGTCACTAAGTCACGTCACTTGGTATTTTGTTTGATTATAGAGGTAAGATCGCTGTAAAACACCACATTCCCAAAACATTACATTTTCTTTCGCCTAGCGGCCGGCGAGTGCCAGGGTCTGTCCTGGCAGTCGCCGGCCGCTGCCGCGTCACCGGTCGCTCGGCTCGTGCGTTGTGTGGTCACAGTTCTAACCTAACCTACCTTTCAGCCATTTTCATTTGCTAAGCCAAGGGATTATGTCACTTAAGTTTAGCTAAGGCTATAGATGAAAGAAACTAACCTCAACAATCAAACAAAATAACAAGTGACAGTGACAATGCAATGCTTACGGCACTTTAGCCGGCTCGAGGCAGAGCCTCTAGAGTGCCGTAGGAATTCTTGCGGCACTCTATATACTTCCTAGAAGAATTTTCTAAGAAACATTTTATTTGACATTGATTTGACATTTGATTTGATTTGACACAAGTTTGGACAAGGTCTGCTTTCCTTCCTCGTAAAGATGCACCTCGTTTCTTCAATTCACTTATCCGATATGAAACGCAGTCAACAAGGGAATCCAAAATAAAACACAAACTTGACAGGTGAAAGCTTACTAGCGCCATCTATCTAAAGTTTTCACCAGCCAACCCCATTGCATTGAAAAAAACAAGATCACAAGGTCACGTGTCTTGACGCCTGACGCCTGACGCGAGTTTAAAATTTTTTACCCATCCCAAAACGTGATCAACGCGCCTACAGAAGATTTCACTTCAAAAACCTTTCACCTTTGTATGTACTTTCGACGAACGCCTACACTGAACCATTGCTCAATGCGCCAGCGCCAGAGAGCGAAGTATAAGCAAATTAAAAGGGTAAATCATAGTGCGGCCCGTGTAGTCTTGAACATCATGGGGTATATTTATAAACGTTGCTTATAGTTAAGTAATGATTAAGGACTGTTTAACCATAAATTTTTGAGGTTTGAACGTCACTTTACTTTAAGCAACGTTTTTATATAAACCCCAATATCTATTAGCTCTTACTAAACCACCGGAATCGTAAAGTTTTAAATGATTATGTACCTACGTTCAATTACTTTGCATCATTATTCATAATTAATGAATAAATATTGTTCAAAGTAGGTTGTTAACAGTGAAATTGATTCACGTTATTTACATGAGATGCGTCCCTGCGGCTATGCTCGGGTGACGGGGTCATGAGATATGGCAATTATTTTGTAAATTGTTAGTTAGTTTAATCTAGGTTAGGTACACTGTTTCCAAATAACATTATTTTTTCGGCGGCTGTGTTTTATTAACGATCTAACGGCTGACAAAAAAAAAGAGATAATATATGGTAACAAATTGTAAATATAATATTATTTCTTTGCAGCGTTTTACCCTGCTCCGTATTAAGATTTTGAAGTCGATGAATACCTTGTACACGCATTGGATGACAATCCGGAACAACCCGTACCACTTTGGGCTCTTTAAAGCTATCTTTTGGTTCGCTGTTGGGCTGAAGCTGTTCAGTGATCTAGCCCGCCACGCACAAGATTCCCTCCTATTCGGAGGTCAAAGTGTCAAATGTCGCCGATTAAGAGAATCCAGCGGCCCAACTAGCGCATTCGACAAAGCCCGCCAAAAAAGCGCTGGCAAAGATCCTGTTAAAATTCCCGCATGCCCCTAAAGCGACAAATATCGGCAAATTGGCGCATGCGCTTAAGCGACATATCCCGTCTAGGTGGCGCATGCCCGTGCCAAAGCGACGGACCCTCTGAAAGCAAATAAGTGAAAAAATAAACTGTACAGTGCCGCGGCAGATGGTTATTATATTAAAATTAAATAAAGTCTTAGAAACTATATCTGCGGTGGTTGAATTGAGGTTAAGGGATGATTTTTCATGCTACTAGAACGTCACGTGCGCGGGCACATAGGTGCCGAATGAACTGCTTCAAATTGTTCGTGGAGTTTTCTGATCTGTGCCTCGACCGAGCCTAGTACTATCTACACTACCTAGTCCTACGTGGCAAGGCTCAAAAAATTTAATACTTAATTATTTGTTTACTCCGTATTGCTAATGTTTTATTAGTGGCATAAACAGTAGTAGTTTAGTTATTACAAACTATCCTAAGGGTAAGGTACTCTCGAATTGGGAGCTGGATAGACCTGGATAGAGATACTTACTAGGTATTAAGGTAGAAATTGCTGAGCTGGAGCTACTCAGCTTTATTACTCAGAAGTCACGGGTCACGATCACAGGAGGGAGAGTATATACGGTTTTAAACCAATTTCACGGTTTTGTGAGGCTATACAGTTGTACATATTGTACGATTAGCAACAATATGAAAACAAATTATTACAATATTATCGCTTTATCGAACACACATGATTTTACAAGTTTATTTGGTAACACCGCCCGCTTTGCAATGCCAAGCTTATAAATAAAAAGGTAAGCGAAAGTCTGACATTACCGTCGACGGCCTAGGTAGAAACGGAGAAAGCCAAACCTACTATTCAAGAAACACCTTAAACGATGAACTCAGCAGCCCTCAGTTTTAAGTCATACTTCAGTTAAGGTGCTGTTCCTAGGCGTTCAAGTTCGGAAGAGCAACTGCAAAAGTGTCACTGCCATTGAGCAATTTAGCAGCAATAAGACCTACATGCAAACAACTACCCTAATTATAAGTTTATTAGAGTTTCCTTTTTCTTGAGAGCAGTGGTGGCCCAGTGGTAACGGCCCCGACTTACGAGTTCTAAGTCGTGGGTCCGAACCCAAGCAGGCGATTTACTTTGTGTAAATAATTTCATCACCACTGCTCTCAAAAACGGTGAAGGAAAACATCGTGAGGAAACCGGCATGTCTTAGAACCAAAAATTCGAAGACATGTGACATTACCAACCTGCACTGGGCCCGTGTGGTAGATTACAGCCCACTCCTTCTCACAGAGAGGTGACCTGTGTCCCAGCAGTGGAAACATTAATAGGCTGATTATGATGATGAGAGTTTGCTTTAAGACAACCTCCGCGCTACGAAGAAGTTAGTCCCTCAAGGGGACAAACTTCCTCGTAGCGCATACGCAGACAGAAGTGTACATCGCCATTTAAACAAGTCCTAACGAAACCGGCATACATCCTCACTGCTGACAAGCATTCTTGATAGAAAAACCCAATGATATTATATGAAAAACCCAATAACACGTACAATGAATAAATACTTAATAACTATGAGATCTATGACAGCGGGAGATAAAGAACTGAAGAGGTTTCAAAAAACCAGCGCGTCAAAACTAGATTTGCGATTTCGTTAGCTATTTTTGTAGTAGTATCGTTAAATGTCACCCAATTTAGAAAATCCTATACATTATGAATTTCCCATCTTATAAATAAACACAAAACGAGTCAAAATAAATCCTAACTTGTTTCATAATACACTATCATTGAAGGAAAACTTGTTTTTGTTTTATTGTTTTAATTCTTAGCTAGCACTTACGAAGTACATAAACAGTCCTAGAATGTGTTTATAGCATTAAATAGGCTAGCTTTTAACTGTTCTATCTAAACTAACATGTAGTTTGAACCGTGATTTAGGCATCAAACATAATATTTCGATCAACATGGTTTTAAAATGGTCTAATAGCCTAATGCTTCTTACGCATATATTATGGTCATTCGATTAGCCTTACCTACAATACATGCCGTCGAGAAAATATCTCTCAGGCATGCCGGTTTCCTCTCGATGTTTTCCTTCACCGTTTTTGAAGCAAGTGATAATTTAACACCACTAGGCTATCACTGAACACAACACCTACAATTGAATTGATATGATTCCTGATAGTTTCTGCCCGTTAACTTAGGGACTACTCACACTTATTCAGCTCCATTCGCGTTTCACTGAAAGATTTTGGTCACACTTATACAGTTTTGCTTCTACCAGCCGCGTACAGCGCTGAACGCGGCAGAACAGCGCTGAACTCTATCTATAGCACTCACATGATAATAACACATTTGTCCTTATTTTACACTTGTTTGCTGCGAAAGCTGAATAGACGCGGAAGGCTGAACGGATGCGTACGCGTCTCCATACAAAATCGTTCTTTTCTATGGGCATAAGCTGAATAGAGCTGAATAGGTGTGAGTAGTCCCTTAAGCTCATATCGTAGAAAAATAATTATATGCAGGGACATCGACGCGCATCCTGTTATCATGGAGGCAGTTGATCCAAAATCAATCCCCCTGCATTGAAAAGAACCGTAGGTAAAAAAAAAAAAATTGTTTGTTGCGGTTCATTTTGACCATGTAACATCTTTCCTCTGGCTTTTTTGTTTCATCCTTGTAATCTTTGTAATTGTATGTAATCTGCAATCCGTGGGATCCAGCAATGTGTGGGAGTGGTTTCATGAAATGTTACAGGAAGCAGGGCAAGCGCGCGCTATTTTTAATTGACCAATGAGCGCGCAATAGAGTTGGCCGTCAGATGGTACTGTAGCGGTTAGACCGCCACATACAAACTACGAAGCAAAAAGACATGACTTCACACAATTCATACATCGCGCAGTTAGAGTTTACCGAGCGAAAAACATAGATAAGACTATCCGAAATCAACATATGGGCAGTTGCCCGCCAGACATAACAACCCGTCTGGTTGGAGGATCCTCCCTTTTCTATGGTGGATGAGTGAACTTTACACCCTGTTCCACATACCCCTAAATTGGTGACCCCGAGTATGGCCGTCAACGCAGCCTTCGTGCAACTACTTCAGCGTGACGTCATCATCATCACTCCCGCAAGCTTTCGTGAAGCGAGTCACACAGCCAGCCAGCACCCACGGCTTCAACGGGTATCCTGACCACCAGCATGCAGCGAACGCGCATTCCTGGTCATCACCCTCAGCCTCATCAGCAACCTTGGCACAGCACCTGCACTTCCGGCCGGTCTCACAAGCAGAGCCTATTCTACCCTCTCCTGGTCGACGAAAGCAGTCAGCCAAAAACCCGGCGCTGTACCACATCCGACTCACTGGATGACGACGCAGCGCCACCCCGACTCACTGGGGAATCACCGCAGACAGTTCCGACTCACCGTGAACTATGCGGCACCCAGTTCCGAACCACAGCTGGCACTGTGAAACATCGCAAGATCCAAGACTCAGCCCACTATCGACCTCCGGTCTCCGGAGGGGAGTGATGTAGCGGTTAGACCGCCACATACAAACTACGAAGCAAAAAGACATGACGTCACACAATTCTTACATCGCGCAGTTAGAGTTTACCGAGCGAAAAACATAGATAAGACTATCCGAAATCAACATATGGGCAGTTGCCCGCCAGACATAACAACCCGTCTGGTTGGAGGATCCTCCCTTTTCTATGGTGGATGAGTGAACTTTACACCCTGTTCCTCATACCCCTAAAGTACCAACCACAGAACAGATCTCTTTTATCTATTCTGTGGTACCATTTTCCGAGAGGTTGGTACTATCAGCCAAGATGTCAGGTGTTCTGTTCCACATCATATGCGACCAAGTATTGTAAGGCCCGGTCGTTTAAAAAAAAATAAGAGACAGCAATTTCTGGGTCCAGAAACATGTATCTACTGAATCCATGGTAGCAGGTTGTTCATCGATGTCCCTGCCACCCAGTATAGGTATGTCTTGGTGGTTCCTCATCATATACCTAGCTAGCCTTCTCGCAACTATGTTGTGGTCGGCTTTTCGTCTAACCGGATGCGGTAGGTACCAGTACAGTATTTTACATTGAGCGACTGCCTATCTGGAACCCACAAGCTCCAGTTACTGGGTAACACGACACGATACTGTCTGATTCCCCAATCAATCTTCAATCTGCCTAGCCTTTTCCCAACTATCTTGGGGTCGGCTTCCAGTCTAGCCGGATGCAGCTGAATACCAGTATTTTACATGGAGCGACTGCCTATCTGACCTTCACAACCCAGTAACAGGGGTAATACGATACACATTGGTAAAACTGGTGTCAGACTTTCAGGCTTCTGACGACTTGTAACGACTGTCAAAGATCCACGAATGACAGCCGCGACCAACGGCTTACCGTGCTTTCCGAGGCACGGAGGAGTCTCGGTATGTGAAGATGGTCACCCATCCACTGACCAACCCCGCAAGCGTAGCTTAACCTGATGGATCGACCCGTGTCTCTCTGATAATTATTTATCGTTATTTTTTGTTTATACTAAACCTCTAAAGGGGTCATTGTACTCATCATTATGAACAACTTTCACTATGGGATCAAAAGTAAAATCGTTTAAAAAAAATTGCTGTTCCCTACATTTATGTTCGCTTATCTCGGATCGTCAAAATGTAACAGCAGAATTTTCGCGATTTGAGCGTTGGTTCCATAGTGAAAGTTTTTCATAATTGTGCCGGACGGGCGTGATCGCTGGATACGGGTTCAGGTAGGTTGTAAGGCTATCCTGGTACAAGCGGCGCTGACGTCCTACACCGAATTTGTGCTGGATATTTTCAATACTTATACATAGCTATGTACTCGACCTTTTGAAGGAAAACGGGCTTTCGGCAGGAATGACAACACTGTTTATTGATAAGTCTTCATAACTATTCAGGACGCGATTTCAGGACTCCTCAGGACTACTGCATTACTTGGTTAGGTGGAACTAGTTTCCATGTTGATGACTACAATTTCTGGAGATGGCGTGCTAGCTTAGCTGGTAGCGCCCTTTACCTTACAGAGAGCCATGAATCGCCTCCTGTTTTAAAAACTTTATTACTTTTTAAAGTCTTATAATATTACATTTCTTATAGCTAAACACCCTTATTTTAATTAATAGCTATATACATCATGTTATATATCATGAGATTCATAAAATTACGCCCTTTCTAATGAGGTTTCTTCCAGGATTCTAACTATTCCTGTTGAAAAGATATTTCAGGATTATCGGTATTAAAATGATTAATTAAATATTTAATTATTTGCAAGTGACTTTTCAGGCAAAGTACTGATCCGATTTCCACCATACCAAAAGAACCCTCAGGCTAGTCTATTCCCCTAGAGAAATCTAGTATTTTATTTTTTGTACCTCGATTTTTCAGCCAGTTATAGGCCTCTGAATACAGGTAGGGTAGCCTTTATTTTTACAAATCCGCTTTGCGGCATTCTAACTCGATTAAGTAGGTATCCTGAAGGGCTAGATTTCTAGAAGTTAGGTCCAGGGCTAGGTCTCGGTCTAGGTGACTTGGATGCCATAAATGATTTTACATTATATCTGTCTAACCTACCTAATCGAGGAGTGCAATGGTTTTTTTACCTTTTTTTGTCAAAATTTACATTTTGGTTTCTGTTTAGCTGCTAGATAGCATTACTAATACCTATACTAGTTTCATATTTGAGTTAGTATAGGCGTTGCCCACGACTTTTATTATTTTGTTTTGCGTTATTGCAACTTTAGTTTTCCTATTTATAGGTGTGCAGATTTCTGGTATTTCAGCACCCGGATAAATAGAAAAGTCTTTTCTAATAAAATATTTAGATGTCGCATTATTTCGTATAACAAGGATTCTACATACTACATGCTATTATAACGCATATTGCGAAGAAATACCTATCCTATACATACAAGATTTTAAGCTAAGTTAAAATTAATGATTTTAAACAAGCTAAAATTGACGGCGACGCCTCGTCGCGAACAATAATGATGAGTACAATGACCCCTTAAGAGGTTTAGTATAAACAAAAAATAACGTTGTATAGTTGCAGCGCAGAATCGGGTAGACTTACAAATGGATAGTGCAATGAGTTAACTTTTTATTCAAAAGTTTTATCTCACATGTGACGTTACTGATAAAGACGTTTGTTAAAGAGTATTTATAAAATATTAGCCAAACAAGTTATAATCATTAATAATAATTTACATAAAATAAACATTTCGCGATCGTTTTAAATAGTAAAATACATACTCGTTTCCTAAAGAATAATAATCAATAAGCAATGAAGTAAATGATTATCAAAATGACAAAGTTATACCTATTCATATAGCACAACCATGACAGAGTACGTAAGGGTTGAAATACCTCCACTACAGCAGGCTAGGCAGCCTTTAGGGGTCGGTTTCCAATCTAACCGGATGCAGCTGAATACCAGTGTTTTATTTACAAGGATCGACTACCTCTAACCTCCACAACCCATTACTTGGTCATACGATACCCTGCGGTATGACTGGTTGTCAGACTTTCGGGCTTCAGACTACCCGTAACGACTGTCTAAGATCTACAAATGACAGCCGGGACCAACAGCTTCCGAAATTAGGGAGCGAGACCTCTCCCTCCACTACACAGATAGAAAAATGTTTGGGAACTATTCAGGCTATAAATCTGTTCCTTGGTGGCCTAGGCTCATAATCTCATAAAGTGTGCTGCATAATCTTTCTAGAAATCGATAACCTGTGTTTTAATATAAAATAGTTGGAGAATTGACCGTGATGTATATCGATGTATTGGAGAACATTTTTCTAGTTTGTTCTTAGGATAAATCCCAAGTACGGAACCCCTCTTTGCGCGTGGTCCGACTCGCATTTGACCTGTTTTTTTTTAAGATTGCCTGACCAAAAGGAAATGACGCAAACACGGCACTGACCATTTCTATTACTTCCGGATTTTATCAGCTATACTATAGAATCGGTGTAGGTACTAGAAATATTTGAATTTCATAATGATATCAAATTAATGACCAAGTTCTAAGTTTTTTCCAGCAAAAATTATTGAGAACAAGTAGTTGCTCTTGGGTTGGTCCGTGAACTTTAAACGGAGTACTACAATGTGCTCGATCCATAAAAACTTACTGTGAGTTGTGACGTACTCAGTCGAAGCTCGTTTTGTGACGGCGGGGTTCGGACTGGTCCGAACCCCGCCCGAGGATCGAACTTAGGCCCTACGACTCACAACGACCCGACAAACCATTCGATTAAATTACATCACGCAATAATTTTTTTCACAAGTTCGCGACTAATTGTATAAAAAGTAGGTACTATGCAAAACATTTCTAGTTGCACTTGCACGTAAGTGGCAATACAACCACCGACGAGGTAAGTATAATTACATACACATACACGTGCTACTTTCACTTATTTTTAAACATTTCTTAGCTATTTTAGAACATATTTTTTTCAACGAACAGTTAGATAACTTGAACTACTGATGATATTTGAAATACAGCATAGAATTGAGCCTGAACTACTAAGCAATAAACACCAACATCGAATATATAATAAATCGATCATATATATAGGTACACAAAACTAGTGCCTTTATTATAAGGAAAATCATAAGTAAAGGCGAGTGTTGTCTATAATAATAAAACTCGCGTCATCACAACACGATCGCAGTTATTTCGCATTTTCAAAAAATATTTATTGTTGATAACCTTAAGCGCGTGTTGGCGGCTAGTGGCGGCCAGTGGCCGGTTTGCTGAACTATCAGTCGCGCACCGGCCGTCCTCTAGACAACAATATTGTTGACAGACTTTGGAAATTAATGAATAATAATTTGTTGTAATAAACCAAGTGCCAAAAGATGAAGAGCCTGTACGAGGGGACGGTTGTCATCGCCTGCATTCTCGTCGCCACATTGTCGAGCGCTGGTGGACGTGAGTATTATTCCATTCTTATATTCGTAATTAAAGCTTGTGTGAAAAGAAAAAATGTGTTTTTAAACTCCAGTGACCTTACTGCATAAGTTAACCTCCGTAATCTCTAGTATACGACCGCTTACCCATCTTTGATTGCGTATAAACATAACATCATCCATTTTTGTTTACTTAACTTCTGTAAAATGTTTCTTTAATTACTGTTTTACTAACGTGATCTAAGTACGTACTTAAGTGTAGTGTTAAACAAAGGTGACAAACTGACAAAGTTTTTTAGGATTTTTTTTATCCTTATATATGTTTTTTAGACGTATTTAAAGGTTATAAGTGGCCTTTAAAGAATTCTTGTAAAATGTAATATCCGCAACGAAATACATGTTCCAATGGTAACGTAAATAGGAACTAACATCTAGTGCAATAATATCGAATAATGGCTGCTAAAAAACCACATTATTATGGATATGTTAGTCAAGCAGCGGTAATATCAAGGACTATTAACCACAGACTAGTAAACACACTTTAACAGTCTGTAACTTCTTCATTGAGCGTCTTGATAAGTAAATATTTTAGAAAATATAATTTGTGAATATTGTCAATTACATAAGTACCTAATCCAATTATGTTTTAAATGTCACTTAAATGACATCCATCATACCCAAATCAACTTAACTGTATTTTAATGACTGTTTTAGTATTCGAATAGAGATAACTACGATTAATAAAAAAAAATACACTGAACATAAAACTAGTATCTATTATGCAGGTATCTATAAGATGATACAGCTATGAATGAAGACAATCCCAACAGCTCTGTTATTACAATGGAAGGTATCATTATAGACCTCTGATTCCTACCAGCCATGCTAACGGCTAACGGTACTAAATAGCCAGCAATCATGCAGAAACCCAATCTCCTTTCTTTTGTACCACAATTATTATTAAAACAACAAAACACGAGCAAATAACACACTTGTTTTGTACTGCCATGACTAATATCTCAATACCAATAAGAAATCCGGTTTTTTCTAATGCAATTTGGTGAGAATCTTTAGTACAAAACCAAAGATTTTATTAATTGACGGATCATATGATACCTACCTAACAAAAACGAGTTTCGGGCATTCAAATTCATAGTACTCAGGCAGCCGATATTATAAAAGATAATGACCAAAACTTGAATTCGTTTAATTATTAGTGTTCCTATATATTTTAGAATTGAGTTTACATTAGTTTTTGTGCCTAAATTCAGAATGCTCTGAAACGTGGCGAGACTGTTTATGATTAACTAATTTTAAGAAGTTACAATAAAATATTTAAATTAAGGTTGAACAAGATGATCTTTAAATGGGCAACAATTAATATCACACTTGGCGTTTGTCCAGCGTAGGTGCCGCGTAGCCGTAGCGTAGCACAGTTGTAGCACTGTCGTAGCGCAGCCGTCGAGCGGTCGTAGCGATGGCGTAGCGGAGGCGTAGCGCTGGCGCTGCGTAGGCAACTCGTAGACCTTCGTAGGCGTGGTGTAGAAATGTTTTCGTTGCGTTTTGCCTTGATGTATAATATTTTATCAAGGGTAAGTAATATATGGTATAATTACAAAATGACTAATATTTACAAGATATAACAACTGAATCTATAATTTTATTTGATATAATCATCAGTTAATATAATAAACGATTGATATAATTTTAAAATAACTAATTTTTATAATCATAACATACATTTAATATAATATCGTTTGATATACCACTCAAAAGACATAAAACATATTTAGTCTAATATGTAATTTCTATCACAGTAAATAACCTGAGTAGATACTGTAGTTAAACTTAACTGATTACCACCTGCCAAGATGGTCACTCGCTACGCTCGCTCGCCTTCGCGCGTTAATAGTCACTGTTCTAACCTAACCCCAATGGTTCACCAAGAACAGAGGGGATCTGGCACTCGGCGGCCGCTGCCGCGGCACGCTCCCTACGGTCGCTCGCCTTCGCGCGTTAATGGTCACTGTTCTAACCTAACCTAACCCAAATGGTTCACCAACAAGAGAGGGGGGATCTGGCACTCGGCGGCCGCTACCGCGGCACGCTCCCTTCGGTCGCTCGCCTTCGCGCGTTAATGGTCACTGTTCTAACCTAACCTAACCCAAATGGTTCACCAACAAGAGAGGGGGGATCTGGCACTCGGCGGCCGCTACCGCGGCACGCTCCCTTCGGTCGCTCGCCTTCGCGCGTTAATGGTCACTGTTCTAACCTAACCTAACCCAAATGGTTCACCAACAAGAGAGGGGGGATCTGGCACTCGGCGGCCGCTACCGCGGCACGCTCCCTTCGGTCGCTCGCCTTCGCGCGTTAATGGTCACTGTTCTAACCTAACCTAACCCAAATGGTTCACCAACAAGAGAGGGGGGATCTGGCACTCGGCGGCCGCTACCGCGGCACGCTCCCTTCGGTCGCTCGCCTTCGCGCGTTAATGGTCACTGTTCTAACCTAACCTAACCCAAATGGTTCACCAACAAGAGAGGGGGGATTTGGCACTCGGCGGCCGCTACCGCGGCACGCTCCCTTCGGTCGCTCGCCTTCGCGCGTTAATGGTCACTGTTCTAACCTAACCTAACCCTCTCGCTCACGCAAGTATTGTGTGTGTATGCAGACCAGCCGCTGTGTGCAGCAAGACCGACACCGGTTATTGTTATACCGTGAAGTTTTCTTAGAAATTGTATTGTTCGTGTCGTGTCGCTCTGGTCTGCAAAAGTCTTTAGCCTTCTAACCTAACCTATCCGAGTTGGATGGCTTTGAAATGGTATCAATATATAATTTAAACGATAGATCTAATGATTTTCGATTAAATAAACGTTATATCCAATAACGTTATACGAAATAAGTTTTAGAGTATATAAATGTTATATGTAAAGAAATTATATCAACAGTTGGTATATCTCACGTTTATTATATCTTGTGAACGTTATTGAAATGAAAATATACCAAATAACTTTATATGATATGAGACGCACCCTTTTATCAAGGCATTCGCGTCGTTCATGTATACTATGTGAACGAGGAAACACTACTATTGACTTTGTTGCTAAAAATAAATGACAAAAGATGAGATATAAATGGGCGTTGTGTTTTATGCGTTGCTGAGCCTCCATGCTGGACCTGGAAATGTAATATCAACATTTTCCTTATGACATACCACACAATCTTGCAGCAGCAAGTTTTAAAGTTCAAAATGGCCGCGCTAAAGTTATGGTTAGCTGCCTTTATCACAACAGGGACCACCATACCAAAGATATTCGACCCAGAACGTATTGGAGCACTTATTTATTTGAGCAAAGCGAGCTCTTTTTGTTTGTGAATGCAAAATAAACTAAATATTAATAGATACGTAACTTATGGAACCAATCCGCTTCCAATGAAACACAAAAACACAGAACACAGAACCTAAACGTTCCATTTTGTGTTCTGTGTGTGTTTAATTTGTACCAATAATATTTCAATGAATGCCGTTGTACCTACTCGGATTCCTAGTTTTCCTTCTCAGAGTCAAAGTCAATCTATACAAATAAAATACATGTAGACAAATAAATAAAATTGATGTGTCAGTTTGTAATGTCAAAATAGCTTTTTACTAAATGCATATGAACGTATATACGGTAAGTAAAACAAAAAACATTTTTTTTATTTGTCTGTCTGTCTGTTTAATCTCTGAAACGGCCGGACTGATTTTGACGGGACTTTCACTGGCAGATAGCTGATGTTATAAGGAGTAAGTTGAGCTACTTTTATTTTAGAAAAAAGTTAGTTCAAAAACGAAGAGAGCAGTGGTGGCCCAGTGGTAACGGCCCCGACTTACGAGTTGTAGGTCGTGGGTTCGAACCCAAGCCGGCGCTTTACTTTGTGTAAATAATTTCATCACCACTGCTCTCAAAACGGTGAAGGAAAACATTGTGAGGAAACCGGCATGTCTTCGAACCAAAAAATTCGAAGACATGTGGCATCTACCAACCCGCACTGGGCCCGCGTGGTAGATTACAGCCCACTCCCTCTCACAAAGAGGAGGTCGGTGTCCCAGCAGTGGGAACATTAATAGGCCGATGATGAAGTTCAAAAACTAAAACCCGACTACTGAAAAATCACGCTCCAAAAAGGATGAAACAAGAAAATATTTCGGACAGAAATCTAGACATAACAAAATACAAAAATGGTCAATGGTACAAAATCAGTAGTTTAGAAGTTATGAGGTTACAGATGAACATACATACATACCGGTCAAAATCCTAACCCTCCTTTTTGTTTCGCCGAAGTCGGGTAAAAATAATTAGGCTTCACGCGCGCGAAGCCGCGAGCAGCAGCTAGATCATCGATAAATGAATGGGTTCACAAAGTTCACACGAAAAGTACCTCGTTAATAATTATGACTAATTCTGTTTACCGTTTGTTCTTTCTTGATAATGAAGGAGAAATAACGCTCCATGCATAATTGAATGCAAAAATTTATTACTGAGAATAATGTATGGCTTGATTAATTACTAACTATTCCTCATCGACACTTTATTTTGTAAAACCAAGACATGAGTGAGTTACGGGTCGTTCATTAATTAGGTGAGGTGTTTGGGGGGGGGCTAGTCGAGCCGAATCTCACCCAATCTCACGTGTGGGAGAGGGGGAGTCTCGGCAAATATCACGTAATTTTTATTTCCGCAAGAAACAGTGTAATATTGCGAGAGAACTGATTAAACAGGCTAAAGTATCTAATAATTAATCAAATTATGTTTTTTTTTAAATAAATTCAACGCAATCAACTATCAACGTATTTACACAAAAAATACGTATTTTGAGATAATTATATCACGTGAGATTGTGGTCGAGCCAAATCTCACGACATTACACCAAGGGGGGAGGGGGGGATCGAAAAATCACTTCACGTAGGTAATTAATTAACGCACCCTTAACTACTATAATGCAGACTCTAGACTTCTTGAGCAGTGGTTCCCAAAGTTGACTGGACCGCGACCCGCCTAACAAAAATTGCTCTAGAGTCTAGCTAACAGTTGTGAAATAGGTATACTCTATGGGTATACTAAGTACGGATGGATGTTAATCCAGGTTTCTTCGCGAAACTGCAATACACTCGTAACGTGTGATTATACCTTCTTTTCCTGAATTGATTTCTGGTTCTCGTCTTGTAAGTAATGGAGAAGAAAAGAAAAGAAGTATAAGTAGATACTTCTATATTTATTCTTCTCTTCTTCTTTTCTTCTACTGGGGTAGGTTCGGGGAATTTATTCTGATGATCAGGTATTCAGGTGCACTTGATAAGACTGGAAGTGAATCCCAACATTGCATAGTTGTAAAATACAAGTAACAGAATAAAAAGAGAATAAGATCGTATTTATGATTAATTCATCAACATGGTTTTACGAGGCCACGAGATTTACATAATTAAGAATACAAGCGCACGCCATTTGTCAAAAGCTTGCCAAAGGTCAATGCCAATAAATGCTTTTGTATCGAGAATAAAGAAAAAAACAAAAAACCCCATGTTTGAAAACAAGATGTGCTTCTTGTGGGTATTCCAATTTAAGAAAACCCAAAATAGTGAAGAGGCTATAATAGTATCTTATTGGTATTAATTTATAAATAAGATAGTTTTTTTTTCTGGTTTCAGTAGAGTGAACGGCAGATTTTGTACCGCATACTTTTTGTGTTGTTCTGTTATAGAATTTGTACCACTTATTAAGGCAACTAAGCCATTTATTTTCATGTAAGCGTACTATTTTTAATCAAATCAAATCAAAAATATTTATTTGCAAGAATATGGTACATATTAAGGTGTTACAGTAGTTTGTTTCAGCATATCCTGCCACAACCTGGCGTGCAAATATATTCACAATTAGCGATGTCACTCAATCTAAATTATAATTTATAGATTTTATTGATCTGTCTTTTAAATAGTCCTTAATAGTATAATATCTTTTAAATAATAATAGTTTGATAAGTATTTTTTTAAACATTGTCAGCGGTAAGTCTTAAATTGAACCTATTTGGTAAATGATTGTAAATAATAATCGACATGCAGTATACATTATTTTTAAATAATTTTAGTTTTATTTGTGGTAGCCGAAGTCTATCTTTATGCCGTGTTCGGCTAGAACTTCGGATTAATTAATAATATCAGTATAAAAATAAACGTACTAAAACCGTATATAATCGCAGTTATGTTTTTAGAAGTTGCCATATGTAAAATAACACAAATATTAATTATTTAGAAAGAGAAATAACATTTAATATAGTTACCTAATCACATATATTATACCTATGAATGCAAATTCATATGATAGGAATAATTTTCGTCATTAATATTTTTTTTGTTCATTTGGCAATTATTTACATCAAGTCATCATCCTACTATCTACTTAATGGAACTACAAAGATAGCGACAAGCCATCTAGAACATTCAGTTTATCACCAAAAGTCCAAAACAATATTTATGTACCTATTTGAAACAATGTCCTGGTACACTAGTACATATCTTTAACAAATAAGACTGGTTATAACTTTTACGTCCCAAGTTCAAAAAATCTAAGAATTTAAAAAGGGGTTGTCTATCATATTAAACTACCAATTAAAATATAAAAATATCCCAAAACAATAAATTTTATTAGCGGTAGGAAATTCCCATACCTACAAGCCTGCCGTTCGCCCATATTGGGTTAATTCAATTTTAAAATTGAATATCCGTAACATTTAAAATCCGCTTTACGAGTATGTTCACATTATGCAATCCTGAGTATATGTAGTATAGAATACTTCTACTAATACTACATTCACTATAGTATAGAGGTACTACGGCGAATGACGGATCACGGATGTTCCTCGGCACGAAATGAAACTGAAGCATGTTGACAAACGGGTTAATTCGGAAAAAGTTGCTTCAAAAATAATCATTTAAGTCAAATCCTTACTTATTTGGAGCCTTAATTTGTGCGTAAATTTAAATGTTTAGAGTCTTCGCATTTAATCAATTAGATCCAGTTAATTTAAATTATTTTCAATCAATTTGATTCACTTAATTTAAATTAAGAGAGACTTTACTTTCAATCAATTTCATGCAGGTACCTAATTATAAGTACGTGGTCGACCGAGTTTTGCTCGGATGAAAATATTGAATGCTCATTTAGTAGTTCATACTAAGTCCATGTATACATACATACTAATTCCATGCTGCCATGGTAGGTACTTACTAATTCCATGCAATGAAATGGTAAGTTTAAATAATGACATTTTATGGCAGCCATCTTGTTCTAATCTTTCCGGCGAACCGAAAACCGGCGACCGAGCTCTGCGCGGGTGAAAATACGGAGAAAACGAATTTTCCCAGATGAGACCTAGCTTTAACGATTTTTCGCCCCCTGAAAACCCCTCCATTGCCAACGTTTTCGAGAACGTGATTACAAATATTGCTCGTTTAATAGAATACAGATAGAATACGAATATTAGGCTGCCTGTCCACTGGAGCGGAGAGGAGAGGAGCGGAGCAGAGATGTGCCATTATTAACCAATCAAATCTAAACTCAGGGGCGGAGTCAAGTCGAGTCAAGATTCTATTGGTTAATATTGGCACATCTCCGCACCTCTTTTCTCCTCTCCGCTCCAGTGGACAGGCAGCCTTAGACTCTTGTCTTATCAATTTGATTAAATCATCTGTCAACATCATGCTCTTGTCCTTATTTCAATTTATTTGTGGTCGTCGCAACATTTGTCTTCTTCCTCCTTAATAGAGAAGTCTATAGTCATCTCGGTAGTCGCCCCCTTTTTAGCCAAATCATCTTTTACACAGTCCATCTATCGTTTTTGGTCTTCCTCTTTTCTACTCAGTCTGTAATAGCTGTCCACAGTCATATTAGAAACTTCCCTTACGATATTTTCCTTATTCCTCCGCATCACTTGCCCATACCATGAAAACTGATTCCCTTTTCAGTCACCAGAGCCACTCTAAACTCATTTCTTTCTCATTTAAAGTTTTTGAGACTACTTCCAATCAATTTGATCTACCATCAAATTCCGGCTTTACCATTAAGAACAGAAGATTTATATTTCTGCTTTCACATTTACCCTCTTGTTCATAAAATAAGTTATTAGACGTTCAAACGTCAAAAATGTATGGTTAAAAAAAATCCATTCCGTTCCGTCCGCGGCAATGTAAATTGGGCCTAAGGCCTTTCATTAGCGATCAATGATTTCTTGTCCCACGTTCCGCGGAAGTAGAAGCCTGACACGGCGAGTTATTTATCTAATTAAATCTAAAACGTAACCCTTGACATATTCTAGAGACGTGTAATGGCGGCGCGAACTGCATCGCTCTGAGCGACTGCACGGGCCTGTTCACGCAGTTACAGCGCGGCAGCACGCCACAACTGACGCAACTCCTGCGCAGCTTGCACTGCGGCTTCCAGGATGGCAACTTGCCCATGGTAAGCCAATCAAGAATGTGCTTTTCAATGATGTTCTAAAAGCTGAGCTTGTTCACATACCAACTATACATATTTTTATTATTTCTACCAATCAGGTGAAACGTCTACCGATTAGAGGAAACATTCGGGTAAATTGAGATTAATAATTTGAAAACTCTTATGACTTACAAGCTATGCTTTCGATGGGATTTCCCTTCGGCAAAATCGACGAAATTCCATACAAACTTTCATCCCCATCATTCCTCTTTAGGGGATGAATTTTCAAAAATCCTTCTTTCCTCACTTTCGATAAAAAGGAACTCTTGTCCAAAATTGTATGCTTCTAAACCCAGCGGTTTAGGCATCAGTGAATTTAAGATTTTTAGGGTTCCGTATTAATAAATATGATTAACGAATAATAGCTGAGCGTATAAGCATTTTACCTTTCCTCTCAACTGTGAGTACCTAATTAGTGTGAGTATGTAATTGTTTTAAATATATTTAAGCTTTATGTATTTATTTAAGTATACAGTATGTTAACTAACAGAGGGCGTTCCCGTTAACCTGCAATAGTATAGCGTCCTTACATGCTAGAAAAAATATTAAAATCGAATTTTAAAAAAACTTTTTTTTTTTCGTAAAATATTCACAAAAAAAATTAATTTCATACGTAAAACAAACACTCTGTATACGCGCACTTGTCGCACTTGTCTTTCTACGTTGAAAGACAAGTGCGCTTGTGTTACATTTACGTATCAATAAAAAAAGAGATAATTTTATAAAAAAAAAATAAAAAAACTTATTTTTTTTCAATTTTAATATTTTTACTAGCTTGTATGGACGCTATACTATTGCGGGTTAACGGGAACGCAGTCTGTTAGTTAACATACTGTATAATGTTAATTAATTACGTTGTCCGTGTAGTTTCATTTAATATTTTAGTTTAAGACTACGCATATTTTTTTTTTTCTTCTTGTTCCCATGCACACTATTGTCTACATTTCTTTCACATTTCTCGTTTCGCAGGTCTGCTGAAAGAAATAAGCAGTACCTTTGTACTCATAATTATGATTATGTCGTATCTGTATGTATTTTATTGTGTGTATATGTATACTCGTAATTAAAGAAAATAAATAACGAATTTGAACACACAATAAAAAACCTTGTATATACAAGAGAGGCTTATTTACTGAATATTATAATTGTTTTGATTGTCTAGATATGCTGTCCACCGCAGTTCTTAGAAAGTCCTCAAAATAGTAATCCCCTTCATACGAGGATTGCTGATCCAACGAGTCTCCTCCCAAACAACCGGATCTGCGGCATCCAGAACAACGACAGAATAGTTGGAGGCACGCAGGCTGACATCGACGAGCACCCCTGGATGGCGCTCGTCAGATACGACAAACGTAAGTTTCAGACAGGCTCCCGTTTAGTAATTTCCAGCAGGCTCGATAGGGTTGTCTGAAAGTCTGCGTAAAAGCGAACCGACAACATAATCTTCATTCTGGAATCTGTAGTTAACAATGATGGTTCTTTTGTGTCACACACATCAAACAGAGTCAAAGAATCCATTCGATTATTAAAGCTATTTGGTTTCAATGTTTATTACAGTGGAGGATACACATACACATCGGTCAGGTCAGAACTTCCAAATCATTATATATAATACTTGTGACTCTATCTACTATTGCAGTGAATTTTTATGCCAATATATACGCTTTTAGATACCAACGTATTACGTAGGTATCTATACTACGCTTTTTATCCTATGCAAATTCAAAAACTAAGCATTTATACCTATCTAAAGCGAAAACTTTGCCAGAAATCTTTTTATGCTGATAAAACTATCCTAAAGACAGAAAGGCTTGGGATGGAGCTGCTTCAATAAATACAGGAGCCAATGCTGTGCTGTGCTGACGTGTTTTAACAAATATTTTGGTTTTTTTTTTAAGATTTACACAATAGTACTTAGGTACGTTCGGCCTACCGAAATATTATAATATTTTCTTTTTGGTTCATTTCGTCGGGCCATTGAGCTCCATGCATGCCATGGTCCAGACAGGACAACTCAAATCTGTATGGTTCTTTCCTCAAGAGATCATCCCAGATCTACATAGTTCTGATTTATGATTTGACCATCAAAAGGAATGTAAATTTAAAAGTGACCCGACCTCTCTTAGTTAAGTACGGCTTTTCTTTTCAGTGGTTATCATAGTCTAGGAAACACGGATCTAGGCGGAAAACAAACAGGCAAAATTTTATTGTTTGTTTGTTATTTTCCAGCCGTCGGTTGGGGCTTCTACTGCGGAGGAGTGCTCATAGCCGCCAGATACGTGCTCACAGCAGCGCACTGCGTCAAGGGCTCAGATCTGCCGCCAAACTGGAGACTGTGAGTCTATTTACAATTCAAATTGAATACTTAAGCATGCGCTAATGTAGCCCGCGTAATTCAAATATTCTTACGTATTTTGCAAATTACAGGTTTGTGTCAGGTTGTATATGTTAATTAAAAATATGATTCGCGACCGAAAAACGTAAGACAATTTGAATTTCGCGGGCTACCCTGATGCTTTCGTCTTAATTAAAAGCATATATGGAATCACCATTTAAACAGCAGCGTCTTCTTTCGACAATAGGTAGGTACAGGCGATCATTACAGTGACACTGCCGGTCACCTTAGTGGTCCCTCCATTGTGAGCTTTTGACAGATTTGCTAGGTAGGTACCTACCTACATTAAACTGAAACTTTCACGCAGTTTATTTTGCAGCGGTAAATTTAAAATAATTAAAGTTTGTATTTAGGTAACAAAGGTAAGCTTTAATCTGTCTTTGTGAATACCTAGGTAAGTGGGTAAGTATTGTCTGATTGGTACATAATACATCTGTACATATATGTAGGTATTTTGTTTTCTGCGATCCTTAATGACCTAAGCTGAGACTGAGTATAATACCTCAATTTTTCCGCAAGTTGGTGTTGGTAGTACAGTCACGAGCACCAATATGTATACAATACACTAAGCAACTTTTAAAAGTGATTTACTCGTGTGTTGATTATTATTTTATGATATTACGAATACCTATAGTATTTTGGAACCCATATAAATATTAAATAGGCTTTATAACAAAGTTGCAATCCACGAGAAAATCGCTTTTGAATTTTGCTAAGTGGATACATATCTTAGTAGAGCCGACCTTAGTAGAGCCTCCGAAAGAGTGGGTCTTAAAATGAACATGGACAAGACAAAGGTCATGTCAAATTTTCGAGCTCGCTTCGCTTGCTACATTTTCGAACTATCTGCATAAGTCGACAAAAGAATTCCTATTTATGAATGACTTAAAAAAAAAAACCTTCCATACACAAGGCGGTATGCAAAAATTTTCGAGCTCGCTTCGTTCGCTCTTGAATTCTATATTCTTTTAACTCAAACTTTTTTGCATAAGTCCACAAAGCAACTCCTATTTCCGTAAGGATGTTCAATACAAACCTAACCGAGGATTCAGAGACCGGCCTTATTTATTAACACTAGTTTTTGTCTATATTAAAATATGTATGTTTAGGTTAAGGTATTTTTTCTATGGGCCTGTGTTGCCTGAAATAAATGGTATTATTATTATTATTATTATTTATATATATATGTCTACATATCTCGGGACCCTGGGGTCCCGGACCTTTGGAAGGCGTACGAGGGGCCAAAGCCAACTCGCAGAGGCCCGTTAGACGTGCTTAATGAAATGAAGCACCAACCGGCGATTATCCCTGTATGCACTATGCAAGTGCACCCAAGGACAACCCCCGGTTGGTGTAGGACTATTGCAGGCAATGGAAACAAATTTAATGGACTATGGGTTTGGGTGGCTAAAGTTGACTGGTGACCTGGAACTATGGAAGGACTATGGCCCCTGCCTGATCAATGTTTTATATATACACGGATAAAATGGCAGGGGGTGACTTGCACACTCAATAATGGGCCCCCGAAAACGGTCGCTTGCACAAAGTGTCGTAGCGACAAGGGGGCAACATGTCCTGAGGTGCTTATGAGGAGTGGAGCGGTATTCCACGGCTATCAGGACAATCCCGGAAGTACGGTCAAGATCCCTACCAGCATCTTACTGGAATACTTCCTTCCTCCGAGCACATTTGCTCTTGCGAATCTCCACTCAAGCCGGCCAATTAAGGCAAGAATGAGGTGGGAGCTCTGTTCCTCGTCAGTGTTCACTCCAGCCGGCCAATAAAGGCAAGCCAGAGATGAGGAACAAGATTTCTCCCGGGAGATAGGGTCCGTGGGGTCGCTACTGCCCAACAGCTCGCCACATGCTGCCCTGCGGTTTTCTGTATCTCTCTTGGTCTGGCTCCTCATTCTAGAGTTGTTCCGGCAAAGTAAACTCTACCGGCACAGACCTAGAGTTTGGAGCGCGCAAGCCCCACCACGACGTCAACGTAGAGATACGGCGGTGGGGTTATTATTATTTCCTTTATTCAGTATTAAACATATTAATTACATTTTTAAATATTAAAATAAAAATTATAAAAACATTTAAAAATATAAAAAATAGTAGCCCACCGGTATCGGGAACAGGGTCCAAGCTACCGGCGGTCAGGGCTCCAGAGAGAGGAACCTTCTGACAATGCGAGCCGTGTCCAGGAGTACTGCTTTTTGAATCAAGCCCTTAATCCAGCTGCCCAACGAGAGCCTCCTTAGGTGTTGGTCGAGGCTCTTGGCAATTAAGCCATTGGCTGATACGACTATCGGCACAATGATCGCTGAGTTCACATCCCACATGTCGACAACCTCGTGAGCCAAGTCAAGATACTTGATTTGTTTATCTTTCTCTGCTTTCACGAGGTTCCCGTCATGCGGGACCGTTATGTCAATAATCATTGCGCGCCGTTCTCCTCGATCCACCACCACTATATCAGGCTTATTGGCAACAATAGTCCTGTCAGTGATGATGGATCGATCCCAGTACAATGTGATATGTCCATTTTCGAGAACTGGGTCGGGCACATACCTTTATTATTATTATTATTATAGAGACGAGGTGCAAAAAATTTCGAGTTCTCGTTGCTTGCTCCCCAGTCTTCTTTTTGTAAATACCCTATTGAGGACATGAAGTTGCAACTTCCTCAAAAAAAAAATCTGCGGGTTGCGAGGTCCATGGTGTAGGTGGATTATAAATTACGCATTTAATACTTTTTTTTTTGCATAATTTTACTAGTAATACCTACCTACATAAACTAAGAGGACCCCCCGGTCTCATTTTATTTTGCCGCTCCAGGCTCCTGACAGAGTTTGACTTCCACTGATTGGACCTGTCCTGACTGGACCCCGACTATGTGACCCCCCCCCCCCTGACTCGAAGGCCGGGTCCGCCCTTGTGGAGAGGGCTATGCTTGGAGTTTCCCTACGTGATCGAATCAGAAATGAAGAGATCCGTAGGAGAACCAAGGTAATCGACATAGCTCGAAGAATTGCCAAACTTAAGTGGCAATGGGCAGGGCACATTGCTCATAGAACAGATGGCCGATGGGGCCGAAAGGTTCTGGAGTGGCGACCGCGTACCGGAAGACGAAGCTTTGGAAGGCCTCCCAGAAGATGGACCGATGACCTTGTGAAGGCCACAGGAATTCGCTGGATGCGGGAAGCACAAAATCGGTCGAAGTGGCAGTGCTTGGGGGAGGCCTATGTTCAGCAGTGGACGTCTTTTGGCTGAAATGATGAAGTGGATTATATTGGTGCTCGTGACTGTACATAATTCATAGTCCCTACCCACCATACCTACCGATAATCATTATGTGTCATGTAAGTAGGTATAGTTCGGTTCAAACTTAATGGCGGCTCGGAAGTTAGTTACTTACTCGCTGCGCAGTACCTCACCCCTCACCCCCGCTGACCCATAAATTCGTTACTGCGCAGCGACTCGCCTCATATTTCGAGCCGCCATTAAGTTTGAATCGGGCTGTAACTGCCTAACTGGGTATAGTGGGTAGGTTAAATGAGGAGGATAACTACCTAGATTAAATGAGGTCAAGTTAAGTATTGATAACTCGTTCGGTTGAACTGCGATGTAATGAATGTACCTAATGAATGATTCATGAAATTTCTTGGAATTATTCAATCATTTGGAATTTCCACAGAACAGATAAAAGAGACCTCTTTTATCTGTTCTGTGGGAATTTCGCCCGGGGTACATACTGAAAAATATACCTACACGTAGCCTACTACGAGTAATATGCGAAAGCATATCATGTGACGTGTCAAAATCATAATCAGCCTATTAATGTTCCCACTGCTGGGACACAGGCCTCCTCTCTATGAGAGGGAGTGGGCTGTAATCTACCACGCGGGCCCAGTGCGGGTTGGTAGATGTCGCATGTCTACGAATTTTTGGTTCTAAGACATGGCGGTTTTCTCACGATGTTTTCCTTCACCGTTTTGAGAGATGAAATTATTTACACAAAGTAAAGCGCCTTCCTGGGTTCGAACCCACGACCTACAACTCGTAAGTCGGGGCCGTTACCACTGGGCCACCACTGCATGTGACTTGTGCTCGCCACTTATTGCTTGTGTGCGACAGTAGGTATAGAAACTACTCATAGGTACCTGCTGGTCTGGTACCTACTTTCTCAAACCTTGTCAAATCTTAGTTGTGTTTTCTTATCGTTATTTCAAAATAACAATTCTCGGGTAGCTAGGTAACTAATATAATTACTACCAATGAGCAATACATACGAAGACGTGTAACCTAGCTCGTAGAAACATAAATTTCATTTGGTCACTTGACTGAAACAAATTTTCCATTATTTTCTTTCTCCTGTTTAGATGCATTGTGTAATAATTGTTGTTATATCGATAGGCCTTTGAGTATCAAATTGTAGAGAAAATAGGTAGGTGTATTACTTAGTCTAACTGAGGTAGGTATTAGATACTTATTAGGCAATCAATTTTCACCACAACATTTTGACAAAACCATAACATTTTGTTTATAACTACTTAGCCTTAACCTCGTTAGATATAGTAAAATATAGTTCCTACAATTTTCAGATCTTAATAACCATACCAATATATTACTAAAGCCTCATTTTCAGATCTACTTATAATTATACATAAATACAACCACGTAATAATCCCTACAAACTTCGAAGAAAGATAGGTACTATTTTAAGTAAACCCAATTTAACAAATCATTTCAGTTCGCAAGTGCGTCTGGGCGAGTGGAACACGTCGAGCGAGGTAGACTGTTTCCATGATGACTGCAGCAGGCCCGTGCAGGACATCCCGGTGGAACTAGTCATCCCACAGGAGGGGTACAACGCTGACGACCCCAATCAGCACAACGACATCGCCCTGCTCAGACTTTCGCACAACGCTCAATTCAACGGTAAGATTACTTAGAACCTATCTTCTACTAACTATAAACTTAGTCCAGGGCCGTAGCCAGGAATTTATTTCGGAGAGGGGGCTGGGATTACCAAATTTTTTTAAAGGAAATAATGTAATTTCTGACTTCAGAGACGGTAAATAAAGAGTAGGTACAAATTTATAAAAAGTTCTATTTATTGTTTTTTTTTAAACAGCATTTCCTGTTCTCTTTGCGGAAAATCATTAAACAAAATGATGTTACGATCTTAGACACACCTACCACAATTGACTACGACAAATTGACGAAGAATTTATAATTATTATGAATTTCAATAAATAAAGTCCTGTTTCCTATTTCCGCCACTTTGCAATCATGACCAAAAACAGGGAAGGCCACTTTAGGAGAATATAGTACCTAGGTATGCAAGAGCGAGCGAAGCGAGCTCGAAATTTTCAGCATCCCGCTTCGAATAAGTTAGGTTTTCTTCATATTCGACCATTCATACAGAAATAGAAGTTTGTATCGACTTCTCAGATTTATTTATGGGGAAAAGATTGATAATTAAGAGAATGTAGGATACAATAGCGAGTTTGAAAATATTAGCACCCCGCCTGGAATAGGTTAGACTCTCTCAGAGAATGCTGAAGTTGCTGGAAGTCATTCAAAACAAAATCGGAATCGATAAAAATACCAATATTTAAGCGTACCTACCTACTCTTACTGCTTTTGTAGATTACCTACATAAAAAGTATCTATAATACGCCTTTGCGAAATAGATTACAATTATCTGTATTAGAGTACAGAGGTACCTAGGCGGGGTTGATCTCTGGATTGAGATTCTGGTTTCCCACATTTCGGGGGGGTGTTGAACCCCCAAAACCCACCCCTGCCTACGGCTCTGACTTACCCCCAAGACGACAGATAGGTAATATCCCGGATTCCCGGTGGATTACCGGGAATCCGGTACTTATATATTACCTATCGCTCGAGGAGGAAGACCCCAAACTGCTCTACACAGGAATGCTTAGGGTTGCTTACAAAGCGCAGTTTAACACTTTCGACTCCACTCACTTTTCATAGAATTCATACGCCATACATAATGGAAGTGAACCCTCCTAGGTAACCCTCGGAGGCATTACATTTGCGCTAAAGTTAACCATCGCGGACGGTCAACGGCATTAGGTTTAGAACCGTGTGAAGACTGTACCTAAAACGTAATAAAATAGTGTATTCATGGTCTTGGCGCTATGCGGTTTCCAACCTTTTAAATGTTTAGGGAATAAGTACTTATTTGTAACCATTAACAATATTTTTTTTAATGCTTGGGTTTTAAAACGAACGCATATAGGTACCTACCTACTAATAAATCTAGTTAAAATGTACCTACATCAGATTTTATTTTCACGGTAATGCTGTAGGTATTCGCTAAGAAAAACTTCATTTAAAATGAGCCGCTACTAGGTGAACCCTCCAGGAGGGCTCCCGCTCCCGGTACTGAAAGTGTTAAGGCTCATGAAAACTTCATGGAAATTATACTACCAGAATCGCGTCGCGCCAGTCTTAGGCTGCCTGTCCATTGAAGCGGAGCGAGGCTGCGGAGCGGGGCGAGGCAGCGGAGAGGAGCGGAGTTAAGGACAGTGTCTGTCCATTGATGCGGAGCGAGTTAGCGGAGCGGAGTTACGGACTGTGCGGAGTGAGGTAGCGGAGCCAGATAGCGGAGCGGAGTTGCGGACTGTGCTTCCTGTCACTGTCAGTGACATATGACAGTGACAAAAAGGATAACATGACATAAAGAATAAAGAAATAAATGTAGGGGAGACCGGGTACAAAAGTAACGGCGGGTCGGAAGTAACAAACGCTCTGCAGTTTATCAAATCGTCGAAACGCCGCGCCGCCCGCGCCGCCGGCGCTGCCCCTCTACCGCCAGGAGATAACCGGCGACGCTTCACCCGCTTGCATTTAATCGCCGCGCACCTTCTGCACCGTGAGTTTGTGCTAGAAGACGCCACATGAATTTACGAACGAAAAGTACGTTTTTTGACATTAAGAGGTTACGTAGTATTCAAATAAAATAACGATATCAATGTGTCTATTTGCATAGTATTTCTTGATTAGATTGTTTGCACAATTCGATGCAATTAAAAATTCAAAACTCATTTATTCAAACTTTCGAAAAATACTGATTCTCAGCCTGAGAATCAGCATTTTTCGAACGTTTAAATTACATAAGACAAAAACCCAAAAACGCCCACCCTCCACACACAGTGTTCTTAGTTTTCCACTCACATTCATGCAGTGGTTTTTTCATAAAACCCCATTTTATAAGGTCTTTTCGTAATTTTTTACGCGCTCTTTTTACTAAAATTGTTCGATACGGTGTTTCTGTGCGTGCAAACTATACGTTGTCCATGTAGACCAGCTTCTAACTGCTCATCACTGATACTATCTCTGTCGGACACGATGCCAGGTGGGACAGCGTGGTTTTTGGCCATTCCCACCATTGAGTTCGAGCCCGCGACTAGTTCCACCTTAAGCTCGAATCGTTTCGAGTGCCTAAGGAGTTTCGTGGACGATTATAATGAAAACTGTCCATACGGTCAGAGACCGACGGGTCTTGAAGTACAAATCGAAACAAGAAGCTCTCTGATGCTACTTTACAGCTCATGGAGGAGAGGCGCGAGATGATTTTGCAGCTTTCAGACGATGCGCTCAAATACCAGTGGCTCAATAGACGGATCTCTAAGTTCTTGAAAAGAGACCTTCGCTACTATAATACAGACCGTATAAAGGACGCGATAGAGCGAAACAACGACTCAAAGGCTTTTGGAAGAGATCTGTCTATTGGTATTGCATTTCATATTTATTACACACGCCTTTATCATGTTACTTTCGACCCATACCGTGTTACTTTCGCCCTGGTCTCGAGGTCGAAAGTAACAATCCTTTTTTTATATCTCTGTTTTTCACAATATGCAGCAAATAATGAGGTCAATTCAGATACAAAGTAGAGCATAATCGAAGTTTATATGTGGCTATATTCATATAATCAAAAATATATGATAACTAACTAGAAACCAATGTCAAAGTATTAGTTTTGTACCCGGTCTCCCCTAAATCGAAACAAAGAGGCCACATATATAATTATATACGATCTCCCGCCTGGGGCACGCACTGGCCAAAAATCGGTGGCACACTAGTCCCCCTCCCCTTGGCCCCGCGGCTGCAATTCTCCGCGGCTGGTTTTTTTCCACATCCCATCTCCGTTTCCCTGCTCCGCTTCTCCGCTCCGCTTCCCTGCTCCGCTTCTCCGCTCCGCTTCCCGGTTTTGTATGAATTTTTAAACTAGTTCGCAAATCCCTGTCCACTGAAGCGGAGCGGAGATTTTATGCAATTCCATTGGTTAATTTTGGCACGTCTCCGCTCCTCTCCTCTCCTCTCCGCTTCAGTGGACAGGCAGCCTTAACGTTGAACTGTGCTTTGTTGGCCACAAGCCGAATCGTTTTTTTTTTCTTTATTGAGCTTTGTCAGACATGACTATGACTATGTCGTTCAGCCGAATCTTTCGATATTGATGTTTCATAAAATAACATTTTGATTGTTGAATGTTTCAGATTTCGTCAAACCAATATGTTTGCCACTGAGTAACGACCTCAAAAACAATTTTTACGAAGGTTTTGACATGGAAGTCGCAGGATGGGGAAAGACTGAAACACGTAAGTACCACCGGCTCTCAACAGCTAAATATTCATAAACTGAACTAACCTTGCACTATGTACACTATGAGCATTTAGCACCAGCACCAATTCATCTAGTAGTTCGGAAAACAATGGTTGCTTTCAGAAGAGGGCGACAGTAACTCCCACCAGCAGTTTACTGGACCTAACTTGTCAGGTGGGCTGATGTCCGTTCCGTAGAAATATGTAAATAGCTTACATTCCACCCCGCGTGCTTAGTGATACGTTTTCCCAAAAGAGCCTAACCTAACCACTTCTGCTATAGAAGAAAAATTTATATGTATTTATATTTATAATATAATTACTTACTTAATAGCTGTACATATTATATTTATAATTTTTTAATTTTAATAAATATTTGTTCCTCAATTCTCGCTATTGCACCTACTTACCACTGTTTGTCTCTGCATCACCCAAAGGTAGGAAATTCCTATGGCAAGTCCGCCTCTGTACATTTGTGTGCTTGAATTATTAAATAAATAAATAAAGAACCAGGGCCTTAGCTAAACTTAACTGAGCCTGAACTGAATTCATGGCATCATGTCAAATAGCCAGCTCCAAGTTGAGCTGAAGGAAAAACACTAAAGATTGCCCGCATCATGAGGTAAAATCCAAATGGCTAATAAGAGTTTTAAATTGAGATAATTTATTTAGCAGCTTGTTTTGAAAATCCACAGTAGTCCCGCAAGCCTATCCCTACGGGACTACTGTGGATTTTTTGCACTAGTTAGCTAGTGTTCGGTCAGTTGGCCCATACCCGAACAAATAATGCCAAGGGACCACGACCACCGTGGGGGTCATGTTGAACCATAGACTACAATTATTTATCTACCCCAACTAAGATAGTCTTGGGAATTCAATTAGATTCTCCTAATTCAAATTTAGGCGTCTTGTTCTTTTGGACTTACGTATCATGCTTCCACGTCCAAGTAGCCTTCGAGCAGATTAAACAATCCATTTAAAATACCCTTCCATTATTTTCATTCATAATTAAATTTTTGCACTAAGTACCTACTTACACACTTTTATTCTATTCACTTCTATCTATTTTTTTGTTTCTTTTCCATTAAATGAACATGATTTGGAAAGTGGTTACCAGATTGTTTAGTCGTTGAAATTGCGCTTACGCATGTTACGATACCTACGCCAGCCGTTACATTTAAATAGTGGCAAAAACTTTAACTTACCAATATGCCAATGCATGCCAATGTATAGCAAATGATGCATCTAGAATAAAATGTTGCTGGTTCTAGAATTGTTTGATTTGACTGGTTTATATAAAACTCAGTAAATATAAATAAATAAAATATCAGTAGGTACCAGTATCAGCAGACTATACATTTAACTACTGCCACTGATTAAATGAAAACCTGCTTCTTTCTGCTTAACTTAAATTCTACATCAAAAGTGACCTCACTCAAAAACATACAAATAAATAATTTCAGGTACGGAGTCGGACGTCAAGCTAAAGGTGCGCGTGCCCGTCGTGAACCTAAACAACTGCGCACGAGTCTACGAGCGCGTGACACGCCAGATAGACAACACGCAGATCTGCGCAGGCGGCGTGGCGGGCCAGGACTCGTGCCGCGGGGACTCCGGCGGCCCACTCATGGGCCAGGCGCCCTCCGCTAACAACTGGATGGTCCTCGGCGTTGTGTCCTACGGGCCCTCGCCCTGCGGCACCCAGGGCTGGCCCGGAGTCTACACCCGCGTCGGCGCATACGTGGACTGGATCCTATCCAAGTTACGCCCCTAGGTAACTCCAGATATCATTTGCTTGACTGAGATTAATAATATGAAATAAAAAGACAGGCGTTAATTTATAAACGTAGCTTAAAGTTAAGTAATGATTAACGTCTGCTTATCCATAATATTTTTGACGTTTCATCTCCTAATTTTAAACAACGTTTTTAAATAAACCCCAATGCGTACAGCGAACTGCAAGTCTATGGTAACAATTTGATTTAGACATTGTCTTTATTTCTTAGCAATAAAAGCGGTTTCAAGTGTTGCTATTGACGTGCGGTTGACTGTACTTGTTACGTGTTATGACAGGCATTAACTTCGTATTGTACTCATTAAAAGTGCAGTGTAACTTGAGATTAACTTAATTTATAAGTGTTAATGCATAAAGAACTTATATCTGTGAAATAAAGTATATTTTGACGTTGCTGTCACATTGTTTTGTAAGAGTTTAGTCACAAATGAGTGCCATCCATGACAGTACATCTTGCCACTGTATTCTCTATGTTTATAAGATTGTATTATTGTGTCCTAACAATAAAATAAGAAGGTGAACTTTCTATACCATGGAATTAATAAAACAATGTTACAATTATAATAAAATTTGTATTAAGTAAATAATTTATTTATAATTAGATGTATAAATGACCTCCTTCTAGTCACGCCCCTGCCCCCGGCCCCCGGCCCCGTCAGCACCGCTCTATCACTCACACTTCAGACATCACGAAAGAATACAGCTACGGAAATATATTACTTTTGTGAACATAGGAAAAATATACTTCTCTAAAGAATGAAATATACCTACTCATTAAATCTTGGCACGTATTATTATGTTTGTACTTCCTCCTTTACCTCGCGATCTACGGGAATTCCAAAGATCTTTCATATTTGGCTTTTTTTACAATTTCGCTAAAATAGAACAGGGTGTTTGACACACCCCATTACCTGAACACGCGTATTAACACTAGGTACAGTTCGATTCAAAGTTAATGGCGGCTCGGAAGTAAGCTGTTCACTGCGCAGTACCTCACCCCTCACCTCCGCTGACCCATGAATTTGTTACTGCGCAGCGACTCGCCTCATGTTCCAAGTCGCCATTAAGTTTGAATCGGACTGTAGCAATACAAATATCTAATCAAATTAGAGTGCAAGTAGTACAGTTACTAAAGCGGTACCCATCGAAGAAAATTATAGGACACAGTAGCGAGAGTTACGTTTTCTAATGAATAAATTAGAAAATTATTAGCTTGCCACACACTCAATCAACTTCGGTGAATACATGTTACGTTAATATTTTAATTGATAGATTTTTACGTCAATGATAATTTACAATACTTATATGCATATTATATAATAATATCAGACATTTTATGCTTGTGACACCCAATAACATAGCTTACACCTACTTATAATCTTATATAATCCATAAATACAAAAATAGGCGACTAAAACATCTAAACAGATTTAAAAGATGAATAGCCCTTTATAGAAAATATAAAATGAGATTCGACAGTATAGAGTAAGACATTCGAAGAAGCTATGAAAGAGTATAGTTATAAGTGAGTTAGTAAAACCTGAATATTAATAAATATTCTAGCTTGGAATGAATTAAATGGAATGTTTACAACATTAATACAGTCGAAATATAGTCCAATATAATCTGAAAGTTACAATAAACTGTATACTTTCAGTATTCAAGAATTTCTTTACATTTCATATAGTTAAGTATAATTATAAAACTGACATTTCGAAATCAGCAAGAGCATTAGACAAGTTAAATCCATTTGCAAATAATGCAATATATACCTGCTATTCTTATGACACATAATGTATGTATAGGTGGCAAACACTTTTTGTGAAAAAATAATACTAAAGATAGAAATATCAAAAATAAAACACCATTTAAGATGCAGCTGCTATTTCAACAGGAATGTTCTCAGGAACTGATGCCTGCTCAGTTGGTTCTTCAACCACTGCTTCTCCATTTTCTCCATTATTCCAAGTCTCATTTTCTTCAGTCTTAGCTTCTTCCTCAGGAACTGGTGAATGTAGTTCATTGGTACCATTCTGATCACCATTCACTTTTGGCCCGTTTATCATGATGTCTTGCAACTTTGTGCCAAACTCAGGATCGGTTTCTGACACACTCTTGATCAGTCTATCTTGGTCTTCCTCAGCCCAGGTGGGAAACCACTCATTGAATAGTTTTATCTGAAAACATTGATTTGTTTGCTTAGTTCAGGTATGCTGATAACAAGTAACAACCTTTATTTTTAACTTACACAATATTTTTTCCTTATTCATACAATATACTTAGATTGTGGTCAACATAGGTAATGCCTATTTTTCAGAATTATATTCGACTACCTACTACCAGGAAAAACAAATAATTAACAAGAAGAATCTTCTCTAATCCAACGTGACCACATTTCATTATAGAAAAGTAATAAAATAATTAGTTTTAAACAAAGAGTGTCTATGTTTAGAGTCATCCTCTAAGGTTCTGAGAAGATGCCGAGGAAATCCCGTCAGGCCCTCGGCTTGTGGCAAGTAATAAATCATAACATCACCACCAAGTCTGATTGGTTGGCTCCCAACCTGCTACAAAATAACATTTCTTGGAAATATCATAATAGAGGTATTTCTGGGGGCCCCAAATTAAAGACCAATTTATTTATAAATCGGGAAAGGGGTTTGAAGATTTTGGCCCTAAAAACAGCCACCATTTTGATTTATTTTCAAAACCGAGGTGCACAATAAATGTCATATATTTGGATAGGGGACACTTATACAAACCTAAAACTTGATATAACATAACATCTTAAAGCGTCACGTTTCTGAGATATTCAAAGATAAAAGTAAGAATTGTTATAACGAATTTATTTATTTATGTTGTAGTTACTTCATTTTGATTAAGTTATTTACACATGAATTAATTGACTACACCTAGTGGATAAAACATAAGATTTTTTAATTATATTCGGTATAAATAATATCATCCAAGAAGGCAGCGGGAGGCTGAACAGGATTTTCTTGGTGTCGCGCCCATGCCATGCACCATATAATACATATACCATATAACACACGTCCTCATTCGGCGGGGGTATACATAACGTGACCATTTATTTTTTTACTCAAAACGGGACATCGGTTTATTTATCACAGTTGGTTAGTAGGGCCGAATCATATACTCAATTTTGAAAAAAAAAATATATTCTGCTGTAAAATATAAAATTGACTGAAAATTTTTCTTGCTTAGATCTAAAATTTGTAATACTTAAATAAATAAATTATACTTAATGATTTTTCTTTTTTCATTAAGAACCTAGGCTGGCCATAGGTTCTAAAAAATTTAGATCTAAGCAAGAAAAATTTTCAGTAATTTTTATATTTTTCAGCAGAATATTTTTTTTTACATAAGTACAGCTGTTGGATGATTGAGTAAGAATAAACATCTTAGTTACCAACATCGCCATAAAGGAGCTGAACATGTATCTGGGTTCTTTCAGTCGTCCACAATTATTCATTAAAGACTCTTTCTCTTGGTGCATTTGTGCTGGGCAGATATAAAATATATTCAATTAAAATACAAAAGTTTTCATGGTTAAGATTGTTGGTGTGGAGGTGTTTGAAAACTTCCACCCAACAACGGTTTCTGAAAACGGGACAATTTTGCGTGCCCGGGTTTTTTTCGGAGACACCGGGACGAAGAACCAAAAAAAGGGCCGGTCCCGTTCAAAACGGGACGTATGGTCACGTTAGGTATACATAATATATTTTTGTCTCTTTCGCTCTTAACTAAAATATTACTTATACATGATGCAATTGTGTTTTCATAGTTCAATATACTTACCTGAAGGAAAAAAAAAAACAAAAAAAACCTTATTTCAGGGTTCAGTTTTCGACTTATATTTTGGTGAATAACTCCGAAACGTGACGCTTTAGGATATTATGTTATATGACCTTTTTTGTTTGTATAAGTGTCCTCTATCTAAATATATAACTTTCGATTATCACCGCGATTCTGAAAAAAAATAAAAATGGCGGCCTCACCCACCATACACCCACCCACCCACCCTCCATACAAAAATCTTCAAACCCCTTTGGCTCCCTCAGCAACTATTTTACTCGGCGAATATTTATTTTTTGTTGTGTAGAGTAATAATCACAAAAAAAAATGAATTCATCATTGAAATTATACGCTTATTATACTATAAATATATTATGAAATTTATAACACAATCAATATCCAAGAATCATCAACAAGATGATGAATGCAATTATTTTGATTAGCTTTGAACTTGTTTTGAATAAAGCGTGAAAACTGACTCCTCTATGGAAATACATTATAAAATGAATTGTGTTGTGTTTTTAAAGCATATGCATTATTTAATATGTAACCTCTTGGTGGTTTTTTTCCACCAGAATGACATTTCGAAATATGAGAAGGTCGATCGGTTTGGTCACAAAAGCCCTCTTGCTGGTATTTTTCCACAAAAATATGAGATGCACCCTTGGTTTGGTCTCTAGTAGCCACTATAGTGAGCTCTACCGCAAACAAGGCTAAACTCTAAAATCAACATAAATAATATATTATGGGCTAGATTTCATTGAAAAATATGAAAAATTGTGAAGTCTGTAAATGGTCTAATTCTGTAAAAGGTCTAACTGAAATACTTTAAGTTTGAGTCATTTGCAATGTAGTGTTTAACTCACATATTCATGCCATGAGTCAGACAAACACTTGATATTGGAACCAAGGTTTCTATTTAATGCAAGGTTAACTAACTTCATATGTTAATAAAAGTTGATTTACTTACCCGACATTGAAAAAGGCTGACAGGTTTATCATCACAAGTGATGGTAGCCATTGAGGCTGCGAGCTGATCAGGTTTGTCTCCACGCGCAGCCGCTAACACAGGCAGGAAATCTTCACGCTGCAGTTCACTAAACTCTCCGAACCACTGCAGCATGTACCGCATCTGAGCTTCTGACGTTAAACCTGGGGCCGACATCCTGCGAGCTAGCGGGCGATGCTCAACTGCTGCAGAATTGAAAAACAACTGATATAGTACTAAACAAATACAAATGTAAATAAGGCAGCCTTAGTATTACAATTTATTTTCCTCATTAACAACCAGGTAAACAGTCATTGAACTCAGGAAACAGCTGATAGCATTTAGTTAATAAACTGAGCACATGAAACTCAGGTCTTACAAGTGGGTAAACTAGTTCAAACAAAATGTAGAACTTACAATCAGGCACAGATAAACAAACAGCAGAACCGAGTAACAAAGCCATTGCGACACACTTAGAGAAATGCAACGATAACAATAAGTCTTGAAAAACTAAAGTATCAGTGGGAACGCCAACTGTTAGACACTTTCTATTAGCGCTCGCCTACTCGACTGCAACTGAGACGCACGCAGCGCAAGGCCACATAACAATTTCACCTTTCAACTTGTTATATCATACGTAACATTTCACTTTCTAACTACTAATTAACATTTATCAAAATGATTTACATAATATAATTTGTTAAGTCTGAGAAGAGAAGTTGTATTTACGTAAAAGTGTTGTTACTCACCTGTTTTTTAACAAATCCAGGTGATTCCGAGCGAGTTATTATGTTGTGTTGCTGTAACTGTGAATGTTGAGACGTAAAGATTCACGCTCGTATTTGTTTATTTTATAAAAACCTGAAGAGCTGTAGAATAAAAAACACGTACAGGTACAGATAATTAGTAATTGTCATTTGTCATTGTCAATTGTCAAAAAATGTTATTTCACTTGACCTTGACAAGCGTGACAGCTACGTTGACAGCAGAACAGCAATATGACTTTGGAGCAGGTGTGAAAAGGACAGCCATCAATGAATCGTCAAGGCATTATCTACATTCAGCATTCAGTCAGCATTATCAAATAAAACGGATTTATACTGTTTGTTCGGATTTTTGTAAGCACACACAATACCACACCCATAAATAAATCAACCGATTTTTTATGTGTACGTCTAACATAATTTCTCTCGCTTTCCTGCAATCTGTGCACAGAACATATTATTTATGTACCATAAAAATCCGTGGGAGTGATTTCGTGAAAAGGGACGGAAGTGTGTAACAGGAAGCCGGGGAAGCGCGCGCTATTTTTATTTGACCAATGAGCGCGCGCGGTGTTAGAGTTGGCTTCAGAAACAACCTTGACGAGAGCGGGACCTCGTCAAGGTCGTTTCGGCAGATTTTGCCCCGCCTCGAAAAAGTAGATCTCGGGCTGAACGTCGCAAATAAATGTCAAATATTTCGCTGTTTTGATTACTTTCGCATGAATTTGGTTTTCTTATTTCCATTACTGAATGGAAATAAGAAATGTGGCTAACTAAGTAGGTACCTAGAATATCAATAATGAATTGCAATTATTATAACACTGAATTTGATGCTGTAGGTAACCGTTTTAGGTGTAAAAAAGGCATTTGGAAAGTTTCCAAACACATTTATTACATCTAAAACTAAATATTCGGTATTGCATTTCATAATCAATATTCTTGGTAGGTATTTAGTTAGCCACATTTCTTATTTCTATACAAGTAGTAAGTACCTAATATTGTCAAATTAATCATATCAGTAAATATTTGACAGCTATTTGCGGCGTTGCCTACTTTCAGAATAAACGCTCGTAAGCGACTACTGTAAGCGACTACCCTATATATAATTGTAGTCTGTGTAAGCGACTGTAAGGCTCGCTCGTTTTTAGGGTTTCGTACCTCAAAAGGTAAAAAACCGGCCAAGTGCGAGTTGGACTCGCCCATGAAGGGTTCCGTAACAGCAAGTAACATATGTATTATAAAAGTTCTTGTAGTTAGTTATAGGTAAATTGCGCTTTAAGATTTATGACGTATTAAAAAAAAAACTACTTACTAGATCTCGTTCAAACCAATTTTCGGTCATGGTATGTACTGTACATCATATATTTTTTTTAGTTTTATCATTCTGTTATTTTAGAAATTACACACATTTTACCACTTTTGAAGTGTCTCTCGCGCAAACTATTCAGTTTAGAGAAAATGATATTAGAAACCTCAATATCATTTTTAAAATGTTGAAGGTTTCAGAAAAATACGCCTGATAGATTTTGCGTGATTCTCAGTTTTCTATTCGCGTTAGACATAAGTTTACAAATTAATTTCACTATGTAATATAAACATAATCTAAAATATTCCTATATGTTATTAAGAAAATACTCTAATTTAACATATATTTTTACCAAATCATTAACACTACTCGTTTAGACGTGATCTTCAGTATAAAATTATTAAGTCAGTTATCGTCGCGTAGTGGCCACATCTTCTCTTACCACACCACACACCCCCTTTTGACTTGTGGGTTGTTATCGGGACCTCAGAGACCTTTGCCTTGCCTACATCTGCCATGAGTCCGACATACCAACTTTGATACTTTTAATTAGGTAGTTCTTTGTTGGCAGTGCAGGCTGCAGTGTGACGATCATGCTGACTAGTAGATACCTGACCAGCTCGCTTATTGGTGGAGTAAGAAGACTAGTTTTAAAATCATTTTCTCTGACACTGGTGCCGATTCTCTTGTCACAAATGCCTCTAAACTAGACTAAAAATCACCAACATTTTGTTTATTCCTGTCAAACGACGATTTTCCATTCTGAAATAATTTAGTTTGACAGCACTAAGATGGCACTGAGTTATAAAAAAATCAATGTCAGACTAGTAAACAACTTTTCCTTTAATATTTTTTTTTTCGCGTTTTACCTTTACCTACAGTAGGTACCTACTTTGTTCAAACATGATTAAGTATATTAAATATTAACATAAATCATCGAATCGATCTATATTTGTTCACTCAAATCAGGCAATCAGTAAAATATCAAAATTTCTAATAAGTAGCTCTGGGGGTCTACTCCGAAGCGGTAAATCCGAACTATCGGGCCGAATGTTCGGACGTTTCCTACTACGAACTTCATTATTATTCGGTCGGTCGGATCGGATTCGACCGAACTTCATTTTGACGTTTGTTGTATCGTAAACCCTACTCTGTACCTCTACCATGAGTTGCCATCGAAATTTACTCGCTAGCGCTAGCGTATTAACCCGTTCAGTGCCGGGAGGATCTGGAGGGTTCACCTAGTCGCATATGGAATACCGGGAGCCCTCGCGGTGGGCTCATTTTAAATGTTGTTTTTTCTTAGCGAATACAGCTGGCATTATAAACTGTGATAGTAAAATCTGATATTATAATTTATAATTTAATTACTCGTATCAATAAAAAAATTACTCACTGTTACAAATATTCACACAAATTAACTTCGTTTTACAGTGGTTTTTAATACGGTTTTAAACCTAATGCCGTAGACCGTCAGCGATGGTTAACTTTAGCGCAAACGAAATGCCGGTGACCCTCCCGGAGGGTTTACTTCCAATATGTATGGCGGCATGACGTATGAGCTCTATGAAAAGCGGGTGGAGTTGGAAGTGTTGACGTAGATCAAACTGATTTCGATAATGCTCGCACCATGAGTTTTACGGAGTCTCATGCAGGCGCTAAGGTAAGCTCGATAGATCGTGTCACCTACAGTGTGACCATTTCATAAATGGCGAATCTGCCACAGACTGGGCAAAAAAACTGCCAAAATCTGCCATACTTGGCGCCAAAAATGCCAAAAATATGCCTTCATGGAAACGGAAAAAATACACACAAATTCAATTAAATATCATTAATCAACAAAAATATTTAACAATTTTCTTATGCATTATTATACCTAATAATAATAAAAAAAGGAAAATTCTAATAAGGTTATGTGAATTTCCTTGAAGTCTTTTAAATCTGCCAAAATCTGCCACTTTTGTAAATCGTCAGCAGGATCTGCCACAGACAAAATTTTGGAGCGAAATCTGCCAAAATGGTAGAAATCTGCCACACTGGTCGTCTAGCTAACTTCACTCTTATGTTTTGTTTCTATCTTTCTCAGTAATATGAAGAGGGAACGGCTCATAAGATCAAAACGTCACATAAGTAGTGATGGGAGAATATTCTCGGATCGAGAATGTTCTGCAATATTCTTTTCGACGGAGAATATACGAGAATTTAAAAATGGAAGTAAAATTGCTAAATTCCAATACAATAAGTTTCGATTTCAAGGCCTAAAGTAAACTTCTATTGTTGTTATTTAATACTTTCTCGAAAAAACGTTACTGTATTATGTTTCGGACTGGAAATGGCGCCGATTCTCTTGTACACCGAACTAAACAAACTAAAGTATCACTAAAATTCCTTACTTTTGGCTATGAGAATCTTAAAGCTATTCTGACAAAACCAAAAATCTGTAAATTAAAAAAATATTTTGACACATCTAAAATCGAATTTGACAATCGCGTGACGACTCCACATGGCACTAGTTTACTCTACCCTGTGAATGATTTTAGAGCGGGGGGTGCAGCCTAGACGATTTTTATATGGAATTTTTCACATTTTGTATGGAAAATATGAAAAATTATTACCAACTTGTTGGGATATATTATATATGGGTCGAAAATTTCATTATTTTTGCGATAGGACGCACCATTTTCGAGATATAAGCAAAAGAAGAAAAAAATACAGTAGATAGATAGAATATTCTTTATTATGTACACCATAAAAATTACAGGTATAAATGTAGAAATTTTACGTAGGGTGACACAATGAGCGGTCTTATCGCTAAAAGCGTTCTTTTACAGACAACCTTATGTGTTGTTAGGTACTTGTTGTAGGTAGGTACTGTTTTCGCACTGAAGTCGAAGTGTTGGTGTGAATTTTAGTTCATGCCAACTAATTTTAAGCACTCCCAATTAAAATTCCCAAGGTAGGGCAAACAAGTACCACATGGAGTCGCGATTATCAAATTCGATTTTAGTTGCGTCAAAATTATTTTTTATTGTTATTTTGTTTTTAATTATTTGCACCATAAACCTTTCTTATAATGTTGTTTTCTTATTCATTTTATTAATGCTGATTATTTTAAACTCATAAAGTTCGTTTTAATACAGAAATCATACTTTAACAATTTAAGAGAATTTATGAGAATTTTCTCGAAAATATTCTCGGGAATGTTCTCGCTCAGGAGAATTAACTGAGAATTGAAGTTGTGGTGTAGTTTATTTTAAACTCAAACTTCGTAAAACGTTCAAATGCACAAAAAACTATTAGTCTAAAAAAATACCGATTCAATACAATCATCCAATTTTTTTATTCTCATAAGTTCCCTACCAAAAGAATGTTCTCGAGAATATAACAGCAAAGTTCTCGCAAGGAGAATAATATTCTCGAGAATTTCCCATCACTACACATAAGGTATCGCTATGGTAACAATGTTATGACAGTCAATATGTATCATGAAACAATCCGACTAAATAGAAAGGTTGGCGGTTAGTGAACCTTTTTATGGTATTTAGGGGTTGTTGAATTTTTATTCCTTATAGGTAATAATTATTTACCTCTATTCAATTTGTAATTTTGTTGACAATGTGTGATTCGCGGCGTTATTTATTTAAATTTAAAATGAACTATGTTTACAATAATAGTGATGCGGACGGCAGAGGTACCTACAGTACCGCAGGCAACCTGGGACGATCTCCCACTGATATTTGATGTGCGCTCCCTGCTAACCAAAGACATTAAATTATTGCTGCTAACTGACCCTAGGTGAATCCGCTGGCTGCACAACCACCACGGACCCCTGAATACGTACCTAGGTTGGGTACCATAACCCACAGTGACCACGATGAGGACTATCTTGAGGCAGCGAAATAAAACACTGATTTACTATCTTGAATTATTCCGGAGAATTCGGCTTTTCTTGGTATGTTTCTGCTTTGGTGGCTGAGATCTATGGCTGAACTGCGACTGAATTGCCCACAAAATGGTACGCCTTTTATAGTAGATAAATCCGTTAGGATATTGTGGTGCAAGCCGAATTCTTGGACAATTCCATTTTTGCATTTATTTATTTCTTATTAGAATTTCTTACAATCTTTGTAGATTATTCATATAAAACACTATACAATTAATTAACTTAGGTATGTAGTTAAAACTTTTAGAACAAACACCAAGTGCACGGATCCCGTCGGCGTCGCCGGCAAATAGAATATTTTGTAAGAGAACTAAATAAGATAGTTTCTTGAAATTTACGTTCTTCCAGTCGTTGGCCTCCAAATTTTGGGGCCACTAACATATTCCATGCTAAATAATCTCTTCCAGACATTATTTTGCCTTTAATAGACTCAAAAACGTATATAATTTGAATGTAAACATGTTTCACACGTCAAAATGGTAGTGAGCAACGTAACTACTATCGCAAGCGTATTTTTCGATAGCGTCTGTCGATTTAGTGACTCATGGTGCCGTTTTGTATGGTGACAGCTGAAAAACGTTAGCGACTATCGAATAGATTACGTTAGGTTTCTTACCTATCGAAAACTATAGTGCTCTTGGAACAAATTTTAATTCTTTCTGTGACCGCTAGGGGCGCTGTACAATATCTTTTCATATAAATCATTTACGGGGACGCTAGCAAGTTTTGACATTATCGAAATGTATTTGATTAACGTTAATACGCTAGCGAGTTTAACGCTAGCGAGTAAATTTTCGATGGCAACTCATGGTAGAGCTACTGATCACTTATTCACTTGCAATTTACTTTTCCCTATCTTGAGGCAGTATCCCAATGGTTCAATGACTGAGTGGGGCGTACTCGCCCACAGCCTCGGAGGTTGGGTATTCGATTCTGTCTCGCTAGATTCTTTATTTTTGTTCTTTCAATTTGTATAATTATAGGTAATTTACATTCGTTTAAAATGGATTTCCGCAAAGTAACGCCTGATTCAATAAATTACCAAACATTGCGAAAGATTGCATGCTTATGAAGCTGTACGTTCGAGATTTGGATTTCGAGGAGATAGGAATCAGAAGCAAATAAGAGATGTTGTACAATGGACAGTAATCAAACAATGTTTAAATTATTTATGGTTTTTATTATACAAACTTTTATAAAATTGCATACCTACATTAGTGTACAGTTTTAAAATAATTTATTAAGTACTTACACAGCACGGTCTTTCCATACCCCAGCATAATTTTAATAGTCTAATATCATTGTTCAAAATGCATATAATAGTTACATACCTAGTAACCTAGATACAGAGCAAATGATCCATTTGGAGGTAGATACAGGAATGTTTCTGGAGGATAATAATTTACAGGAAATCAATAACAAATGTTATTACAGTGCCTGCTACACGGTTACCAACCGCGTTCCCGACAAAGATGACCTTGGTTGGCGACCGGCAAAGCTGTTTCAACGTTTGGTCGTAAACCATCATCTACAGTTCTACGCGGTTGTAAAACATCAAGGTCACCTCTGTCGGGACGCGGTAGGCGACCGTGTAGCAGTCGCTTTATTCACGTAGGTATCAAGGACGTTTGAACTTCGAATGTGTTAATATTTATGCATTTAAAAATATGTAACTATTAATTTTATGGCCCATCCGATCCGATTGAACTGCTAACTCCTGCTTCTCAATATCACAGACAGACAAACACCTACCTATTAACTGAACTGAAACAAAGAAACTTATGTTTCAGTGATTTACACAACTTATCATGTACCTACATCAGTTATTTGTGACAATATTAAAAAAAAACAAATAAGTAAGTCTATGTACTAGTCTATAAAGTAGGTGAAAATATTGTACTTTATCGAACGGGATTATCTTAAGTAGGTTAGGTACGCTAAATAAGTACTATGTCAAAATGTTCTAATAGCTGTCTAGCTCAAATCAAATACACTCTAGTAATGGGCATATCTAGCCAAAATATAATTAGATAACAAAAACATCTAACAAATACACGTTTGAAATTTTGAATTTGTAACACAAGGTGGAACAATATTCGTATAATAAAAAATGATTAATAATTAATAATTTTAATTATTTGCTTCTAGGTTGGATTTATATTGAAACAAAACTAAATAAAGTATTATTATGCATAGCTGATGACTAGAAAGTTCGTTTGTTTCGGAATCTCGCTAGTGCTCGTATTTGCAATAAGTCGGATCATCCCGCACCCCGCTATCCCGATCCCGCCATCTAGCGAGAAAGTGGCTGAGAGATCACTTATGGATCCAACTTATGTTTTTTTTACGGCAACTAGGAATTGAGTTATAGCGACTAATGGCAACACTAATTTCTTATAGTAAAGCGAGTATCCGAAATTAAAATAATAATATTTTACTGAGCTCCTGTAACCTGCATCTTTTTCTTACATTAAAGTTATTTCTAAATACATACAATGTAGTTTAAACTACTTAACTTATACTAAATCTTTATGTACTCATTATAGTTTATCACATACAAAAATTGTCATTTGGTCAACACTTATCGGTACATATGTTTGATTCACATAGTTATCATCGTGGAAAAATACGTGGGTATTATGAAGTTTTAGCTCCTGTTTCAACTTCAAGCTATTTCCTTTCGTTGTGGCTATGGGAATGGCCGTGGTCGCCGCCGTGCGAGTGGGAGTGTGGAGCTGAAAATAGAAAAAGGAAAATGAGTAAACTTATAAATAGATAGAGATTATAAATATAGTACCACACGGTTTATTAATAATAATAAGGAAAAAGTCCCGTTAATCCTTTTGCTCTAAACAATATTATATTTTTATTTTTGTAACTATACGGAAAATAATGTGACGTTGTGACGAATGTTTATTTTAAACATACTATAAAGATACTTACTCAGCAATTGGAGACCGAACATGAGGAAGAATCCAACCACAGATGCGATGAATTGCAAGATACCCGTTCTATCGCCTTTCCAGATTTCAAAGAAGATAACGTAGAGCAGGGTTCCTGAAGCAAGTCCCTGTAGCACCACGGAGGAGAGACCGGCAGCGGCAGCACCTTGACCTCCTACCAGCAGGAGACCGATACCGATACCCAAGGGTGATACAATAGCAAAAGTAGTGATGTACACGACCGTCAGCCAAGTCTTAGTACGTGTAGCGATGAGCTCCACACCAATACAGAAGGCAATCACGAGCTTGTGGGCAGAAATAGCTCCTAACATGTACCTGAAAAATAATAAAATTAAACAAAATTAAAATCTGAAACCGGAAGTAAGTCAAAACAAAACTAGTCAACATACTTTAAAATTGCACAAAGCGCCATCTATGATCGAGTACCAGTATTATGTAAGAGTACAATAAATTTATGTTTTTAAAAGTCACGCTACTCGATCATAGATGGCGCAAGTCATCTTGACATAATAATCCTTACCAGACGTTAGATGCACTGGATTCTAAACCGACAGCCAAACCCTCGAACAGCTCGTGGATAGAAAGAGCGAGGACAATGAGCAATCCTCTGAGGGCAGAAGTAACATCATCTCCAACGTTCATTGGCATGTGGCTGTGGTGGTGGGAATGTCCATTGTGGTGGTTGTGATGACTCTCAGGATCCTAGAAAAATTGTATATACATAACAAAATTAGCAGTCCTCTAATAAGTGACGAACAAAACATTTTGAGATAATTTAGATTAGAACTACATAACAAACACTCGTTTGCGATACTAAATATGAACCGGATACATAATCACTTTGGCATAACATTTTGTTAAATTTACGTTAATTAAAGTAGGCACCTCGGTTCAGAAACGTGCTAAAAATAAGCAAAAAATTACCTTTTTTGGCTCAACAAGATCTGCGGTGGAGTTGTTGGGGCTCTTCTCTCCGTTTGTGACTCCGCTTCGGCTCTGTCGCACACTGAGGTTCCTCACGAGAGGAGCCACCTGGCCATTCTTCTTCTCCCTATGGTGGATGTACATGTGAACCAGTTCCTCCACCAGGTACATGATGAAGAAACCACAGCATGTCAGAAGAGGTGTCAGAGAGAAGTCGAATTCATTTATGGCGCCGGTGCCTGGAAGAAAACAATGAATTTGGTTAGAGAAATAATGCTAAGTGAAGTTTAAGGTAAACGGGTTTTTACTAAGAAGTTTGTAGGCCAAAGCGTTTAGCTGTGTCATCTGTAGCAGCTGGTGTTTTCAAGGCAGATGATTTATCTACTTGGAAAACTACATAAAAATTGTTAGAGTTTTTTTAATGTTCTCGTTGAAAGACTGTCGTGCAATAGGTAGGCCTATATTTTTAAGTCAGTAGGTATAATCCATAAAGAACCTAAATGTATGGGAAAAGTTATTTTGAAATCTCTGACTAAGTAGGTATTCTACCTCACTTGGGCTAACAGAGTTCTTTGATAATCCTCATAAGTAGCTAGCTGGATCGTTTGGCATTTGTTTTTTTTGCCCGTTTTCTTGTAATTGTACAATTTATAGACTAGTGCGATTTTTTCGTGGCCAAAATCCAGTATCAAATAAACAACTTTGCCAACTTTGGAGACTAGCATCAAGTCAGGCAAAAATAATAGAATCTTTCCCAAACACAAATGTGAATTAATTTTACAAACATGACAAGATGTGCACGAGTTATTAATGATACCATTAGTTGATTATCTCGTAAATTAAGTATATATATTCATTCAGTTCGGTTATGCATATAAATCTTAGATCAAACTGCATATTTAATAGGATGTATTTTCGTGACTTCGCCTTTCGTGTCGGATGCTGAAGCCCGTAAATATCTAGGTACCTTATATGTATTAACAAAGGTTTGCTATTGAGCTTATGTACCCACCTATATATTTAAGTATGTAATTGGAGTAGGTATTTACTCACAATAATACTACCAACCTTGTGTGTTGGTAAATTGTTTCAACCGATATTTGCCGCAATTATAACGATTTTATGTATGTATTTGGATCCCTTCGGTGGTTTGTTATAGATTTTATCGTTTATCCATATTAAAAAGGAAACGTAAATTTTATGTTTAAAGCTTATTATTTTAAGGTTTAAAGTGTATTTAAACCCTTGCCACCATACGAACTTACAAACCTACTATAAAAATCAAATATAAATAAAGTAGGTTACCTACTAATCTGGCAGACTCATTCGAGGCATAGTTTAATCTAAATAATCTAATCTGGGCGCTTAATCCTCGACAAAGCCTCCCTTGGCTAGGTAGGTACCTACTCTATATTTCTTAAGTTATAGTGCAAATACTTACTACTACATATTCGTCTTAAAAAACGAGTAGGTACCTACCAACTTATTTCGAGAGCACAAAACGTCTTGCCAGTCGAAATACAAGAAATGTGAAAACATAGCCTTCCGTTCCAAACTGCACTCGCCTGAAATATTTTTCAGGCCGCAGACCAGATTAATATAGCGTCCAGCCGGATACACGATATGAATACTTACATTATAATCTACATTTAAGAGCCTCTCGCTTATTTGCAATGGGGGCTTAAGTACTTCTGACTTGGAATTACATTAGCAACTTTAGATTTGAAACTTCGTGTAGGCTGGCGCGACGAGACACCGGTAAATTTTTCTACAGAGAAGTTTTCTTAGAAATTGCTTTGTTAGAGTCGCGTCGCGCTAGTCTGCACGAGGCTTAAAACGAAGATAATTTTATTATGCAGTTGTTGGTCACGCTAGGTATGAAGTAAGCGCCAACATAACGCGGAAATACTCAACCTATTACAACAGAGTTCATCGCATGTTTCCCAAAAAGTTTTGCAGAATAAATTAAAGAATTTCAGCATCCCATTTCGTAGGTAGATAATACTAGTGTACAGATGAAGATTGCAGTTTTGCAAGAAATTGTACAACAAAGATATTTATGACGTATGTCGATACATTATATTATATGCAGTATTTAGATAAACCCATTCAGCTATGCGCCGTGTAACATACTCGCCCACGCGAAAAAAGATCTTACAGAAACCATTTCTCTTCTGTTACCATAAAATTTTGCCTGCACAGCGAGATAGTGCCGCATTTATGATTTTCTACAATGTTTCTTCGCTGTATTTTTCGAGGAAAATATACTATTCTGTTTACTTTCAAGATGGCAGATAAAATACATTTTGGTAAACGAACTTGCATTTTGGATAGGTATCAACGAACTAATAAATTTTCTTTTTCAAAGGAAATCTGTGGATCTTGTCTGGGGCTGTTTTTTATTGTTGACACTTTGTTAGTTTATTTAATAAAATAAAGACAAAAGAAATTACTCCTATTCGATAAAAAAAATATAATAAAGAAAGAAAAAAACTTGTCTGTTTTGAAATGTGTGTACATAAATGGTTAAATAAATAAATAAAAAAGAAAGAAAACGTTTATTTGGACACAGTTCGTGAAACAGAAAATACAACAAAATTAAACAGTTAAAATAATCTTTTGACTCTAAAATCATCTATTTCTATCTATAAATTTTTTCTAATTAGGTATCTAATTTGTACTAGCTTGTGCTGTACTTTTATTGTACTGTGCTTTGACGCTCTACATTTGCATTTTTAAAGATCCTCGGACACAAATAGGTTACGGCGGCTGCGTTGAAACAATATGTGATATGCGCAATTACTTTTAATAGCTTCCCAAAATATATAATTATATTGTCGCAACTAGCCACCTTACTCATCTCAACCTTGGTCAGGTCGAAGGCTGATCATAAATAGATGATGCAAATTCACACCGCACCGCTAGCTTGGGCGTCCTGTCTGACGAAACCACAAAAATTATGATAGTTGTATGCAAGTTAGTATTATCTGCTGCAATGCTAGCAGACGCAATGACAAATGTCAAAATATTATGACGTTACTGTATTTGAAAACTTAAACCGTTGACATTGTATTTTTTCCGTAAGTTTTGTGAACGGCCGTGCCTGTGAGGAGTCACTTTAGCAACAGTGGATTTAGTTATCGTATTGGTGATCAAATTTTTAAGGCATATGAAGATCATTGCCTCGATGGTCTAGTGATGGTCGCAAGTGCTACTGCTGAGCATGAGGTCCTGGGTTCGATTCCCGAGTCGGGCATAATGTAGTTAGGCTTTTCCATCTAGAATTGCTCAGTAGCAGCCCGGAGTTTGGATTTGTGCCCGGTTGATGGCAATAGGCTCGCCCTCTATTACATGGGACTATTAAAAACATAACTGGCGAAATGTGGGTGTACAGGTACACCTCTGCCCAACCCTTCGGGGAATACAAGCGTGATGTTATGTTATGTGAAGATCATGCTGTTATTGTTTACATAACAAGAGAGAAGGGTAGTGTGAGGTACGTCCATCAGCTATCATTTCTTTTGGGTCCATCAGTTTCGTAATATTTCTTGCATCACCGTCACGCCTATTATTTCAATATATAACTCTCAGTTCACTGATCTATACAATATTCGTAATATTGTACGTGATCGGACTGATCACCTAACACGTTCAAATGTAATAAATAATTACCTACATAGGAACATCATTTGCAAGTCAACGGCCTTTTTAGAAACAAAATTTAGTCTTTTCGCAGGATAATAATAGACGGTGTTGATTCAATTGTTGTTCGAGTTTTTCTGATACCCGACAGTCACATTTTCAAATTCATTTTAAAGTATAGATTAGTAAGGTGCATAAGTAGTGCAATAAATCACTTTAATTATTAAATTATGCTGTCTATGACTTGCAACTCTTTCATTCGTAATTTATTAACCGACGAAAAAAAAAGGAGGAGGTTCTCAATTCGACACGTATATTTTTTTTTTTGTCATCTTACTTAATGCTAAATTAATCGAAGTGGCGCTTTAGCAAGCTAATCAGAATTTGTAACATCATCTATTTATGTTTTCAAGTCTAGACAGTTTCTGAGATTATGCTTAGTCATCTGCAAGCTTAAGCATAAATGTTATATTGTAGCATACCTACCTATTATGTACCTCTGAAAGTTCAATGTCATTACCGCTATCAACAATTAGTCCTTTTTTGTAAACGGTTGTAGGTAGACAGAATTCGTTAAAATTTTATATTTAGATTCTGTTTTTCGTACAAAAACTTTTATTCAGAAAAAGTACCTATTGATAATTTCGATAATATAAAATGAAAGTCGTAAATGTTTGCATACGTTCAGGGCTAGAGTTACCTCTATTCTTGTAGCCCTTAGCACCAACCAAAGTTAATATTGACCTAAAATTACTTCAAGTTTTTCTTACAGTCATCAGAATGGGTGTGTGTCTGATTCATCGGCGCCGGAGTGTCCTGGCTGCCTTTTTTTCGCTTTATATGTCAATTTGTTAAGGCGAAGACGATTTCACAGTTAGTGCGCGCAACCATGACGATGATTGTTAAAAGAGGAACGTAAAGTGTCTCATTGTTAAGACAACGGATAAAAAACACTGCAAATTAGATACAATTAAAAGAAACCTTTCAAACCTTTAAAAATACTGTGAACTTATCAAAATAAAAAAATGATGTCTCTACATTTACATAATTATGTACCTAATGCCAATTAATGTAGGTGTTATTTTTGTTAAGCTACGCGCTACGCTGTAATGCCGGTGCTTGCATAGCTCAATGTATTCGAGGAAGAAGGAAGACATAAGGAAAATGGCAGTTCATTCACATTTCTAGAAAATTAATTAAATATTTATGTCAGAATAGATAACATGTAGTTTAACCACACTCCGCATACCAAATAGGTGGGAAAGTCAGAACAAAAAAAAAGATTTATCGACCATGCAAATGGACAAAACCTGGAAAATCCAAGGCTCTACAAATTATAGGTTCATTGCATTTTCATTGCAACAAAACTGTGGCTCAAAAAACCTCGTGTTGGCCTGGCCTTAATAATAATATAAGAAAGAGGCAAAAGTGGCTGACCTCGACGTGAGTTTTGCGCAGTCCCGAGACAGACAGCGCTTTCCATCGATCCAGCGATACGCTGCTTGAGACAGATTCGTTTGTCTCGAAAGAAATGCATCAATCACGAATTCACGACCAGCCATGAGCCATGTTCGGATTTCGACTTAGTTTCTTATTCTCCAAAAAGAAGTTATTAGGTATCAAACTAATAAGAACTTAACTTAAGAACTTAAGGGACGTATCAGGTTTTACAATTCAATTCAGAAAGAAAAGTATGTATCACAAAAATACTTATGTAGGTATAAGTGAAGTGAAATAATACACAATATTATGCATAGTACGACAGGTAAGGATTCATTTCCATTCCGTATTGGTTTACGTGGAAAACAATAAATTAACTAAAGACTCAAAAGCAGTAGGAAATTAAAATTGTATCGTAGAATTTTACAGATACAATAATAATTACATAGAGAGGTAAATGTATTCCAAGTTGAACATAGACAGGTAGATGTGTTATACATGTGACGGTCAACAAGATTTTAAATATTAGATAGACGAAGTCGTGACCCCCGCGTTCGAGTGACCAACTTGCAACAGACTGGAGGTTTGGATGGACGCGCAGTTAAAGTTACTTAGATGGCAATTTCAGGCAGAGTAATTAATACCAACAAGGAAGAATTGCCTGAAAAGAAGAAGATACAAATCTTACGGGATGAAAATGAGGAATGGCCAGAGCAAATTAATAACTTAATTGAACTTGTTCATTCAATGGCCTATAAAACACTTCTTTAGTACAAAATGTACTTTACAGTTAATTTTTCCTGACCACAACACACTATCAGTGGGTACACTGGGAACATAAATCGTTGGTAGAGCTGCGCGCACGCCAACAACTTTTCGTATTCGTGCACGAATTGCGCCACCTCCGCTCGACTCTAACCTTGAAATACTTGAATGTATAGTATACTCTACTCTATTCCGTGTAGCTTATAATGACCTTGAATGATGCACGGGATCTAATGGCTGATTCCGAACAAAGGACGGTACTACGGTAAGCTTAGGGAATTGTATTGTGTAATTGTAGTTAAAGTACCTAGATAGATACACATCTACAGATGGCGCTAATAGATCAACTATAACAAAACATGAAATAAATGAGGCACTTATTGCCGCACCCGAGAATAATATTGACCTAACAATTGACTGGCGCTTTATTGCCTTAAGACAACTGACAAACAAGGCTGCAATAAAAATTTATAGGTGAATTACCAGCTACGTGGTGCTCAGGCGCACAAAAGCCGAGCAGACTTGTAAATATTCAAAGCTGTTCGGAGACAATACCTAAAGGAAACAAGACGAATTGTTGGTATATAATGTGTTTACACACTTAAAGTAAAAACAAGTGAATCGGAGTGATGTGCAGACGACAGAGACATCTCTGTCGACGCCTCTGTTACATGCTACACACGTTTTGTTTAAGACTGTTCAATGAATCGGTGAGGACCGCATCAAAATCTGTGGAGCAATTCACGATAGCATTACTGGCATATGAACGACAGCCGTATAATCTCTGATAATGTAAACATGAAATGGAAACTGGAAATGTTTGAAGTTAGGGCCGATGGCTGATGGAGCTGACGAGTCCTTGTAAATCGGAGAAGTTACTTTCGAGACATATAGTTTCGTTTTATGGATGGCTGAGTACTACGTGATGCGGCGCAACTTGGACGATGCCTGTGATTAGCAGTAGACTGAATGACAGTTTCAAATAGAGACATTAACTTTTTGTTGTGCCAAATCTAAACGTCATGGTTGTACGCTGGTAAATAAACCCACACAAATAGGTAATTACTTTTCGAAGAAGACAAATCGAACCATTGCATTAAAGAATTCTTTGTGCGTGACGTGATGATCAATGATAATTCAAAACTTATAGCAGCAGATGTTCTTTTTGTAAGTAGACATATAACTTTTCTGTTACTTAGAATCTGGATGTCCGCACTGAATACGTAATACACTCATCACCACGACCTTAGCGTGCAGATCACGTCGGCACTTCATTTACCTAAGCATCACATCACAGTTTCGTAATATCTTTCTTCCAGCATGCCATTAGCACAGATAATCGTCACCCGGAAAATATGTGGAGAAGTGTCAACGTGATTCGCAATGCTACTGGATTGCGACATTCTAATTCGTTTATTTTTCCGCAAATAGTATATGTTTTTATTGGGAAACACGTCACTATTATGTAGCTTCTTAATACATAATAAGAGCGTGCATCCCAAAAGTTGGCAACGTCGTAACCTGTTTTGATTAATTGGACAATATTACCGTATGGAAATAAAAAATGTTAATAGAATATTAATTATGAATTGCAATTTATTATAACACTGAATTGAAATGTGTAACCGTTTTAGGTGTAATTTGGAAAGTCATCGATACCTACATAACTAACTAGTAGGGGAGACCGGGGCTACAATTAACAGAGGTAAGTATTAACAAGTGATTTTCTCCAAAACTATAAACACTATACCTACACCGCATGCTTCAATATGCCGACCAGATCACGCCGCATGGTTCGGGGTTGGATAGCTGCGGTTTGCGCATCATCCGAATGTGTTATATACCGGACGACATTTTCACGCACGTAACGAACTTTTTTAACTTTTAAATTTTTTGATTTATTCTCGAAATATACGGTGTAATGATTATGTTTTTGGTTTTCCTAGAAGCATATTTCATACTTAATAATGCTACATTGCTGTATTGGTGTATTGTTAACCAATATTTTGTTATGTTATTTAATACTAAAAATATACCTTTGGGGTTATAATTAACAAATCGGCGGGGTCAGTATTAACGTGTTAATACCTACCCCAGATGTGGTGATAGCGCAAATATCTTATGAACCGGTAGCTGAATCATCAGACATGCAGAAAGATGCTAGTGATTTCTTAGTCCAAAACCATAAGACCTCTGTTAAAAGCTCTACCACGAGCTCAGTAAAAACGTATAAGCGCGCTAAAAATGTAGTACTTATCTATATGTGAGCTGTAACTGTAGCACATAAATAATAAAATACATCAATAAATATTTTTGTATTTTTAGGGCGTTTCTTGTAATAAAGATACATCGTGCTGACTGGATTCAATATACCTATCTCTTGCAATGACTGGGCCTAAACAAGGTGTATCAAAGGCGACATCACATCATTCAGTGCCTGAATTGTGCTTTATACAATTCTGTATTAATTTCACTTTTATTAATACCAAAAAATATTCTCATACATATATTTGTTTTCTTCTTTATCATAATGTTAATTGTTGCCTCTTTTGTTAATACTTACCTCAGAGCTGTTAATTCTAGCCCCGAAGATGAGGTAAGAATTAACAACTGACTTTTTGGAGAAAAAGTGTTCTATTTAAGACATCATTTCTTTTATGTTTGATTTATGTTAATAACATGATACCTGAATAATTAAAGCATCATTTAATAAAAAAATCAAGTCTAAATGTTGAATAATTTCGAAGATACAACTGAAAGTATTTTTTTTGTTAATTGTGGCCCCGGTCTCCCCTACATCGATAACTAAAATTAAATATTCGGTGTTATGATACTAATTATTGCATTTTTAAATTTTTACATCGATAGTTAAATATTCGGTGTTAAGATACTCTTCTTCTTCTTCTTCCGTCCCTGGTCTGGTGTTAAGATACTATTATTGCATTTCATAATCCATATTCTAGTTGGCTAGTTAGCCACATTTCTATACATATATTGCCAAATTAATTAAAACTGTGAAATATTTGACATCTATTTGCGACGTTGCCCACTTTCAAAATAAACGCTCTTGACATATGTAATAGTGAAGTGTTTGACAAAGGGAGAAAAACGATGGATGGATTGTGTGAAAACTGATATTATGGCAAATAGGGGTGAATACCTACTGAGCTGATTGCCGATGGAAATGTATGGAAGAGGAAGAATTGGGATAAGGCCAGTAGAACAATATAATGTAACTTTTCTGAAGTTTTAACTAGATATAAAAAACTCACAAAGACAATTAAAGATTGCACAACGCAAGATATTTTGTGAGTCAAGCCTTCCTATTATATGTCGATAAATATAAATATATACTCAACATTTAGCGAGTACTTAGCTCACCTAAGTACGCACCAACTCTACTACAACAACAAACGTTTTATATAGTTTATTTATTCTATTTGTCTAGCGAGGAGTGTATCGCGTAATACTAAAAGCATTTGTCAAGAACTGGCTCAGCAGTGTGAGAGGCGATCCGGAACTGGGACAGTTATATAATCGGAAATAACAAATATTGATCGGAGCGAAGCTATTTTAATTTAACTTTTCACTCCATTTCGTGCTGGTAACCTTGTCGAGCAGTTTGTGGAACATTCCACTTATGTCCTCTAGCACTTTGATAATCCTCTGTCTCTCTAAGACACTTCCTAGAAGTACTTGTTGGTTGCGATGATGTCAATTTGGCCATAATTAAACAAATCAATCATAAAAATATTACACCATTGATATGGAGTTGTATTGACACCATTGATATGGAGTTATGTAAACAGTTATTACCTAATTAGATATTTAATGGGAAATTGTTGACTGATTAATTTGATATATTTGATAAACGCAAAATTAAAAACGGCAGTAATCATCGAAAATGGGAGACTTATGTTAATGAAGAAGAATTTAAACCTATTATTTTAACTGTTTAAAGTTTTAAACATTAACATCAGAAAATATTATGATGTTTTTTTTTTCTTATAACTTTATCTTCCCAGTTCCCAATATCATTAAAATGTTTTCCTCATTTTCGTACTATGAAAAGTCGATTTCAAATCGCGGCGCATTATCAATGAATGCGTGGTTTCTTTGCAGAACTTAGCAACTACTTTAGCAAAAAATTCCAAGGTTTCTCTTTGTAAGTAACTTTTCCTTTACAATTTTACACGTGCAAGGAAAGCAACCTTTATAGGTGCTAACTATTATAGCAATCGTTTCCAAGAACGCTATCCAAAAATGAAACAATCTAATAGTGAGTAATCAAGCAATGCGAACTCTATATGCTACTAACAATGTTGTCCTAATACAATTCGTTGCATGCAGATTTTAGGATATGTTTATGATAATTCCAACAAAACATTAAACGAATATTACGTTGTTAATTTATGTAATACACCGATAACAATTTGATGTAAGATATCAAGTGTTGCTTCACGCTATGCTTTAGATTATTTTTGTCGACCGATTGTTACTTTCAATTTGCACTGTTCATAATAAAGGAAATGTACGAAACAATGAGTATCTACATCCATAACTTTTAAGAACTATCTTAGTGAATGCTAATGTCCTAAAGCCAGAGCATTCGTTGGATTTCAATGGGAAACATTTCAAAAAAATATTTATGTCCAGCATTCACCGTCATCGTTTTTAACAATACTTTTCATTCGTTTTACAATAAACTTGACTTAAAGCTAATGTCATTGTCAATGTTATCATTGTTATCTATCCCTTTAATACATCTCCTTTTACCATTTGCCTATTTAGGTATTTTCATTTTATCGACTGTTTGTTCTATCTCAATATCTGTGTCTTTGAATTTGAATGGCAATATTTTAATCAACGTATTTATTTGCTTGCAGTCTATCAGCATATAAAAATGTATGTTTGGTTTACTGTACATATATTTTATATTTGCTGTGGTATTAATGATTATGCTAAGGTGTGACGTTAATGTCTTTTCCTCTATTGGTTAACTTGTTACATTGTAGTTACTCATTAGTCTATGACTTGTCCATTGACGTAATAAGGGCTTCAAAGGGACTTCGATCCTGACAAGCATTCATCATCAGCCGAAAGACGTCCACTGCTGGAGATAGGCCTGCCCCAAGCACCGCCATTTCGACCAATTTCTTCGCATATATTATAATATGCACTAAAATTTTATAAACACATAAATTATCTTTTAAGGAAAAGTATTTATTTATAGAATCTAGACTAAGTTTAACTTGAAAGATTATAATATCTTAATCTTTTCGACGGCCTATCGCTCCAAGTGCGTATCTATCTATTTATCTTTACATGTGTATCTAATGCACAGTATGTGACACATACACGGTAGCGAAAAATATTGTTATGCAATATACTTAGGACGTCATTGATTTAGAAAGATAAAAATAAATCTAGGCTTGAGATTTCTGACATAATAAGATGGACAGATTATTAAACTAAAATATAACCAAGTAACTGCTTTAAATAATAACCCGTAATTTAATAAAAATAAAACGTTTTATATAAAGTAATATATAAAAGCGGTGAGAATTAATAGCCGTCATAGCAAGCCATGTGGTAAGGAAATTGTCTACGATTTATTGTGGTAGTTATTCAGTTTTCGCTTTCAATTGCACGACAAGCGCACTTACGCTCGTTTATAGACAGCTGTTACTATTTATTTACTACTTTTATTAGAACATAATTGCATTATAAGGTCATTAACACTGCAACCAAAACAAAAACATTTAAAATATTTGTTTATTCTCTTGAATCCCAAGCATTCATACCATTTAATGTAATGAACAACACTATAGCACACTGCTTTTACAAAAGCATTAGGATCACTTACTATTAGTCACTTATAAAAGAGGGAAAAGGTTAAGTTTGTGGTCCAACCAGCAGTCTTATGACCTCAATATTTATACCTACTTCCGAACTTTTTGAAGTAGAGACATGTCTGTATCTGAATTAAGAAATAAGTATTCCCCTACTTTCCGCTCTTCTATCTTTGTTGAATTAAAAGCTGTTGACAATCTGCCAATAGACGCACTTATATGAAAGCACAGTAATCAATACTACGAATTCCTATCCATTTCTGCAATGTAATTCAATCCATTGTCACCAAATACAAATGTCATGGCCTCCGATTGCCTAACCAAGAGCAAATATAGTTCGAAATACGATAGCTTCTTATTACTTCTTATTTAAGTTGTAGCTCCACGTTATCCACGTAGCAGCCTATAAATATGTTTATGTATGGACAGACACATCAAAGCTGCTCCATCTCATGCATAATTACATCATTTTCGGCGAATAGTCACAAAGAACTGCGCCAATTTGACTCTATAATTAAATTCCGCATTGCTTACATTATTTTGTTGACGTTTCCTTCTGGGGTGTCCATGTCCATTGAGACGAGCAAAAAGTCCCGCGACTTCGTTTGCATACAAACTTTAATCCCCCGTTTGAGTTGCTCGTGACTTCGTGAGTGGACTTTCGAAAACCTTTCTTATTTCACTTGTACGTCAAGGAATATGCTCGTATGTTCCAAATTCATATTAGTATTCTGTGTAGGCTTTGTTTTGTCTGTCAGTCACGAAACTGTTTTATATGTTAAGAAGGTAACTGTTAGCATTATTTTATGACCATCCAAGTAACTGCTGTTTTTGATGTCAGTAGCGCAAACATCAACAAAATAAACGTAATATGTAATAATTAAAATGAACTTGATGTAATAAAACCATATCCGCTTTTTTTCATAACATTCATAGTGTAATTTCCTTATGTTGCATCTTGTAGACGTAGAAAATTATCTTTACTCCATTTGAAATAAGATTAGACATTTAAACAAACCTTTTTTACAGTCCGTTCAACCGATTATGACTTCTATATCGTAGGCTTGAGGATGGCAAGTGGTTACAATTCCAACAGTTTACAGCGGCTGCTATTTGTCATGCCACCAACGCAATAAAAGGTCAAAATCGGTTGAACGGACTGTAAAAAAATGTCTAATATTATTTCAAATGGAGTAAGTATAGTGTTTTTTTCCTCAAATGTAATAAATTATGCAAAAAATGGCTTTCACATTTTACTATTCATGGAATTGCATAATTATGTATTTCGCGATATTGGTATTATTCCAAATATGTCATGGCCAACAATAATTTAATTAAAGAACTTAATGAAGAATTAATTACGTGGTCCTAACATGTGATTTCAATGAACTTGGCATAATGCCTATTATCTTCTACTTCCCATCCGAGATTGTGATGTTCCTTAAGGATTCCCGATAGGAGATTATGGTTAGGTATTGTAACCGTTAATCGCACCTGACTTAATAATTATATAATGCGTATTCAACAGATAAAATCGAATAACCCCTAATAGATTGATATTGAGTTGCGACTTAACTTATTAAAATAACAAAAGACTCGGAAAATAAAAGAGTTAGGAAACTAATACTTCCGTCATCAAATAAGTTTTCAGAAACAGTAACCACTGATACACCGAATTTAGATGAGAAGCTCTGAAGAAATAAATATAAAAATGCAAAAGGCGAAAACAAAATCAGCTGTTCCCATTGATGTTCCCTACATATTAACGAGTTAAGCAATTTTTTTCGCGATTTCAGGTTTGGTACGATAGTAAAAGTTGTTCATAATGATGAGTACAATGACCCCCTGAGAGGATTTAGATTTTTGCATATACACCTTGTGAATATAGGTCAAAATATCACTATGAATTCGGACAGAAATAAGTTTGCCACATAAAACATTCCTAAATGCAGAAATGTAAACTTGTTAAGATGCTGACATAGTGACATGATGTTTTTAATCTCTAGAACCTAATCTTAATTGCATCTCACTATACCTACAGTGACTTATCACTTAATAATGAAGATTAAAAGTACAAAGACATTCGTTATCATAGATTTAACCTGGATTCTACAGACGCAGATATCAACAAATGTGCAGTTTGTCAGTAAATATGCATAAAAATACCTTTACATTTGTTTATGTTCAACATGCGTAGATATATTAGTTCTTTGTCCATGTGATATGTTTTAGTTACGATAATATTTATTTTATTTTTCTTTTTAAAATTGTTTAATGTTTATTTACACACGTGTTTACATGATTTAAAAACTAACAGACTTCAAATAATAATATTTACAAGTACATATATATAAAGGGGGGGAAATAATCATCAGTTATTATTCAATATACAATAGACGCGAATTAAAGGAAATGAAAGTAACTACTTACGATGTTATCGGTGCATAATTGCAATAGATAAAGTTTAGATAGTTGGCTAATGCCATGCGTTTGATAGTGTTGATAGATTCTCTTTTACACATTTTGTTTTAATTCGGTTAAATATGAATTACGAGTAGGTCACACAAAATATCAACATCAAATTATTATTATAATTTCTTCTTTTATTAATACATAAATAACACACCACACCATAGGTGAGTTTTAATAAAAAGGTGTTCTGCAGGGGTCTTTTCTAAGCCCTTAACACGCAATTTTATATATTTTGTATTTTATTCGTTCAAATTACGAGACTGAATTTATAATATTAGAACATTGGTTATAATATAATTAATAATAATTATTATCAATTTGCTTCCACATTTGAAAATTAATTATCCAACTGTTTTCTCTCTTACGACAACTTTGTCGAGTCTTTGTTGAGTAGAGTTTATTAACTTCAGTTTAAAGCCTTATTAGTGCTGATGCACTGTTGTAAGTTAGAAACCACGAAAGTGAAATGTTTATACGCTGCTGTTATGAGCATTAGCAGTCTCATTGGTCTTTGCCATACTATTCCTTTCGTTCATATTTTACGAGTTATTAATGTATATCTCTTAACTGCCATATTAGGAACGTACTGATAAATATATACTGCATAGGTTTACAATTCTACAATAGAAAAGTAAACATTATATTCAATGTTATCTAATACTTTGATTTTGGAGTTTATTTTGATGATGTTTAATTTTCAACCAAATATCTTCCTACAAAATCGAATTTCAATCAACATTTCTAATCCCTGCGCAAATAATGACCGTCGAGTCACTTCGTGTCCTACCGTGAGTCTCGAAAGCTTTTTGTCTCAATTTCTATCTGGCTAGACATAATTAAAGTGTGTCGTCATGTTGCTAGCCTTGGTTCGAGGTTTCTCCTGCGCCTAATGGTTTCTCTGAGGTAGACAGACCATTGTGAAGCATGGCATGAATCAGTACCAACGTAACTATCTATAAAAAGCAGGGACTGTACCGCGACTTAAAAGTTGACAAGGATGTTACACTTACAACTTTATCTTTACACCAAGGTCTCCTTTAGTAAATCTTTACCCCTATGATATTAAATGTTTGGACAAATAATTTGAAATTAATTTGAATATGACATTTTAAAATTCCAAGTAGTTTTATTATAGTTATACAGTATACTTCCCGTACACACGCAATAGTATAGCGTCCATATTACATGATTTAATTATAATAAACCCTTTAAAAAACATGCTTTTTTCAGTGCCATTCTATTAAAAAAATATAAGGAAATGCTCTGAACACGCGCATTTGTTTTTCAACGTGGAAAAACAAGTGCGAATGTGCGATGTGCACGTGTACAGAGTGTTTCTTTTACGAACCTATCAATTTAATATTTGTTGTGAATATTTTATTATAAAAAAAAACACTCTTTTATGTTTTATTTTTTGCATGTGTGGTCGCCATACTATTTTTGGGCGCACTTCGTTAGTTAACCTACTGTATATTCGTTGACATTCTTGGCAAAACCATCGCCAAAGTTATAATTATCCAGAATTTCTCTATAATGTAAAAATACGTACGAACTACGTAGATATGAACTTGTTGTGCAATTTCGGCAGGCTGCTTCTCATCCGTAAAGATACGATTAAATTACATACGCCTTTTTTGTACACAATAATCATATTATATTATTTTTCACATATTTAGGCACATATTTATTAAGTCAGAAGAATCAGAAACTTTGTTGACTAGGTTATAATGACATGAGCAAGAGGCAAAAACAGCTTTATTTGATCTTTAGAAACATGAATTCTAATAAGCTAAACCAATACCAAGAATACTAAGCACGTCAGTATTTTTAAAGGTGATATTTATTAGACTTTATATTCAACATTTTGGTATAATAAATATTTATTTAATGTTGCTTACGGAACCGGTTTTACGATTGGTTCATAACAGCCAAAAAGGTTGATATTTTAAGTTCTAAAAGATTCGTAACAGGACTTTTATGAAATTGGTTTCGATGATTTTTTAAACAAAGGTGCAATTTATTTTGTTTGATGGAAACATCAATCTAGATTAATAATAATAATAATATTTTTTTATATTTTAAATGTTTTTTATGTCTTTTTTTTTTAAGAAATATTTAAAAATGTAAATGAATAAGAATCAAAATGAATAACCGAATAACAAATAATAATAAAATATTTATTCACTAAAAAATACAGAAACACATAAAATGTACATAATAATTCTTTACACGTAGATTCAACGTACTCTGAACGCTCTTTATTATATACTATTGTTCTGAAATATGCGCATTTTCGCTACAATGAATTCAAGTGTCAATTACTTTGTAGATAAGTAGTTAGTATTATTAAAATACGAGTACACTTCATACTCAAAACAAAGAACTAGAAAACCTCAGGCACTTGAACATTAAAGAGGTCTTATAGCACTAATGTTACTCTCGGAACGGAATCCTAACTAATACATATTATTAACGCGAAAGTGAGTTTTGTTTGTTTGTTTGTTATGCTTGCACTAAAACTGCTGAACGGATTTGAATGAAATTTGGCACATGGGTAGACCATGACCTATTTAGAACATAGGATGCCTTTTTATCTCGGTAGTACATTCCCGCAGGTTATTTTTCGATACCCACGTGGACCAAGTCGCGGGCAAAAGCTGCTTTCCAATAGGTAGAGCTTTACTACTTACGGAGTGTAAGTAGATAAGTCTGAACCGCTAACGAAGAACATTGTTCATCAGATTTATCAATTAAAACTTCTCTTCGATAAACTTTTTGTTTTTCGACGCGACTTCGGATCGTGAGTAGGAGAGACTTCTGATAGTTCTGATATTATGCTTCTTTTTGCGATAGCTACATCATACTTAATCATTGATAGTTGTAGTGAAAATTATCTTATTTGCACTATGATAATTATGATGCATCATAAACATCAATCTAAGATTCGAGGAAAACTTACGAATCGATTGAGACACGGAAGGCGAAATACCGGATACTGCAACGCGACTTGGGAGAGACTTGTATCCAGTTAATCAGATATCAGTGGCGAGGGGGACCATACAACTTGTAGGTACCGGTTTCCCTTTGGAACAACCATTCTACTAGAGCCTACTGTTGAGATGCGATGAATATTTCAAACATTATTTAATATTTGCACCGGCTAGCCAGCAGATTGAACTGAAGGCGGTTTTGTTTTACATAGGTAAATTAGGTAATTCAATCATTAGGCAAACAGGCAGACTTGGGTCTACTTCACGGTACAAACTAATAAAACACACCGGATTGTCACTGCTTCACACATCAGAACAATGCACGGTAAATATGAAAGTTATGTTTTGTACAAGATCTTTGTTTAGAGAATCACTGATGCATAAAATACATACAGGGAAGTAATGAATAGTACGTAAAGTGTTGAGTTTAACACCTATGCAAAGTAATTAGTGTCGGCGGAGAATAATTATTGTCTTGTAGCAATTAATTAAACATTAACAGAAGATAATATACGTCTGCGACATTGGTTTTAAATTGAAAATCAAGAATTTGAGACACGATGAGAAAATAATCATCAATTAACATACATACATAATCAGCCTATTAATGTTCCCACTGCTGGGACACAGGCCTTCTCTCTGTGAGAGGGAGTGGGCCGTAATCCACCACGCGGGCACAGCGCGATAGATGTCACATGTCTTCGAATTTTTGGTTCTAAGACAAGCGATATTTTCCTTCACTGATTTGAGAGCAGTGGTGATGAAATTATTTACACAAAGTAAAGCGCCTGCCTAGGTTTGAACCCACGAACTACAACTCATAAGTCGAGGCCGATACCACTGGGCCACCACTGCACATCATCAAATAAAGTTAATTGAATTCCCTTCAGAGTTAGTAATAGGGGATTCTACGCCAATTTACTCACGTATGAATCGTAATTACGTTTCAGCACCTTTTGCCAATTAATATACATACTAAAACGTTAAACAGGTGCTTATATGAGCAATATTGCACTTAAAAGCCTCTGAAACGATTGCTATCCGGCATTGTTTACGATTATTGCCGTTTGACGACAAGAAAGTGCAGTGCCGTTAAGCGTCCTAATAATGGACTAACGTGCGACACATATCGGCTAAAATAAATGCACGTGACTCTCATTATAGTGCGGTGAATCAGCCGATCCTTTGGTGCTGACACCTCCAAGAATGTAGGCGACATTCTGCCAGCGGATATTTTGCACAGCAGTCACGAATGGATCAATGCTCAAATATGTTCAGCCTATGTGGCATGTAAAAAAATGGTAGATACGCTGTTTTAGATTACACACTATTTCAATTAAAAACTTTTCTCCTTAAGTCTTAAAGGTAATTTGACCGAAATACTACATCCCGAATTGGTAAATTAGTCTATAACGGGATAGCATAAATATTAATACCCTGGTTTAAATGGCCGGTGCACTTAATTCACTTATTGCAAAGCTTTTTTACACTCTACGAATACTTAAACAGCGGGAAATATCAGTTGCAGTTTGCATGTTAGTATTGCTTGCTCCAAAAGCGGTCTGTCCGGATATGGACAACATTAAATAATTCACATTTTTCTTGTTTACATAAGGACAGATATTCGCTACGGGTTTGTTAACGCGCCTTTAATATACAACCATTAATTCCTTTTGATCCTAGCTTACCAACCAAGCTTTATACATTTTAGATTACTCGACCGACGTAGCTCATGAGTTGTTTTTAGATAAAAAGGAAGATAATAAAAATTTTAGATGATTCGTTTACATTTTTATCGTGGGATCTTTAATCTGAAAATATAAACAAAACATACGTCTGTAAGTAGTTTTATGCGTTCGTATATAAAATGAAGTAAACGGTGAAATATTTCATGTGTCAGTATCGCATAAAGTTGCAAGCTGTGCGTGGTTATGATGCCGCCATATTAGTATTTTGTAGTGGTCCAATATGCAGAGATAGGGTTCATAAAATTTGCATGAAGTGCATATTACTGGCGCAACTCGCCTACTATTAACCTTCCAGTTTACTATGTTTTGGTCTAGGAGCAACAGCTCTATGACACTAATATCTTCGTACTACGTAGCTAAGTATTCGAAGATGAAAATAGTTTAAAATACCTATAACATAACATTACGCCTTGTTTGCCCGAAGGGTAGGGCAGAGGTGTAGGTACCTATAGTACAACCACATTTCTCCAGAGCCTCTGGAGAAATGTGGTTGTACTATAGCGCCTAGGTAGCCCGCGAAATTCAAATTTTCTTTTCTGCAATTTCCAGCACAGTGTCAGGTTGTATGTTTATTAAAATATGATTCGCGACCGTAACAAATATGACTTTACAGAATTATAATCATTAGAATTAGCAATACTAGCAAAAGTGTCAAATGTCATGATTTCATGAATTAGTCATTCAATACAGTTACATGAACATAGAGAGTTGTATTGATGACTTTTATGATTATAATTCTATAAATACACATTTGATAGGCCCGCGAATCATATTTTTAAATCAACATACAACCTGATACTGACCTGTAAATTGCAAAAAACGTAAGAAAATTTGAATTTCGCGAGCTACCTTGGCGCATCCCCCTTAAGTCCAAATAGAAAAACTAATAGTTTATTAAAGCAAATTTTTAATGACGCCAAAGTGTTCCTTATTCGTATTGGTATATTTATCAGTGTTTGTTATTCTGATGAACAAAGATGCAACTCACGTAACCTACGCCTACGAATGTAGATGAATCAGCTGATTCAATATATTTATTCAGCTTTAAATTGTAAATTAACAAAAATACGTGGTCATTGATACGTTGTGTCATTTTATTTTCCTCGTCACGTCACATTTCTCTAATTGCAATCGACTATAAGTATAGAGCCGGTACCAGGAAATTCCTCTTCTTCACAAATTATGCACTACTTGCACATTTTCCTTATAGAAGGGTCGGCCTTTACGTGTTTCGACATAAAATGGCGTTAACACGGCATTCACTGCACGGTTACGCATTATTAACAGGTTTGACTGAATATATGCATGTAATCTTGTCAGGGCCGGTGTACGCCCAGGAGCTTCGGAACTAACTTGTCGATATTTTCACGAAATCAGGGGACCAGAAGAGGCACTCAGGGCTTCAAATTGATCTCAGTATCCCGGAATTAAAAATGTTCACCTTATTTTTTTTTTAAATATAGATTTGAGATAAAATCAAAACGATATTTTAAACATTTCATTTCATTTCAGTCATATAGGTAGGTCTTGAGTTCGAACCCAAGGCACGCACCACTGACTTTCCAGATTCTAGTGCGTATTGTATAATTATCACTTGCTTCAAAAACGGTGAAGGAAAACATCATTAGGAAACCGGCATGCGTGAGGGATATTTATCGACGGCATGTGAAACCAAGTCAGAGGCCCATGGGCGGCTTTAAAACTCTGACACCAGGTTAGTCACTTAGCCACACGAAAAGAAGACGAAGAATATTTCTAAATAGTTACGAGAATTGTTGCTCTACAAACAAATGAGTGACGTCTTTGGCCGTTTTATTATATTAAGAGAAATCGACAAAATTATTGTCTTAGCTGACAAGTTTTGTTACAGATGACCTGATGGCCAACCAGCTATCGAGGATAATATAAATATTATGGCATGCCGTTTTAGTCGCGGAAATCGTCTAAAAGTGGACTCTGGTAAAACCCAGGGTTAATGACGCTAGAAAGCAGAGAATTGTAGCCAACTTAGCATGCATAGCATCAGCTAAAATGAATGAAATCTATGTAGATAACTTTTAATTATAGACCTTCAGATTAGATGGCTGGTGACTACCGAGATGACGACTCATCGAGAAGCATGGAAGAAAAAACATGTTGAAAGAAAAAAAGCAAGATAGAAAAATTCGATGATTATAGCAGGAAAGTAGGTATTCCCAATACTCCAAAAAGAGTTCCCAAGCTACTCCAAAAAAAAAAAATTATTTTTATTTAGGTTTCATTCTACTCCATGATAATATTAAAATTTTTAAATGTTCTCAAAGTACTCCACCCCATTTTAATCAAAAATACCATATAACTATAAAAACAGAAAACAATGATCATAATGCCAACAAGGCCTCAGCTAAGCAAAATGTCAGATGACAACACAAAGTGTACCTGACGCTGATTTTCAGCTGTAACCAACGAGTACCATACGCTATAATAATAAGCACAGGGAAATGTATTGAGCCAACCTCAATATAAAATTGGAATTAGTATGAGAATAATGATGAATAGACCATCAGATTTTCATTATTAGACCACCAACTCCGTTGTTTACTAAGTGTATTTATTTTATCTTAAACCAGTCTTGATTGTGGTGAATGACGTCAGTAACTTGATTTGCGAGTTTATAATTGCCTCAATTTGAAATCAGTTTGTATGTTCGTGGTTATTGTTTGTGTAGAGCCTTCATTAACACTGGGATTGTCCGTTGTGCGGAGACGTTACATTACAGATAATAATTATGTTAATGAAAAAAAGGGACACAAATTATGAACGACTAGCTTCCGCCAGCGGCTTCGCCCGCATGATTTCTTTATAAATTATAGCCTATGTTACTCAGTGATAATATAGCATTCTAACGGTGAAATAATTTTTATAATCGGTGCAGTAGTTTTAGAGTTTATTCATTACAAACAAACAAAAAATCAAATCTTTTCTTTTCTTTTTATTTTATATTAGTGTGGATTATCTATTAATTTAGAATAAGCAACTCGCGTGTTAGTGAATCGTTCAGAAAATATTTCTTTATTTTTATTTTTATTGTACATTTATCAGATGAATCTAAATATGAAACCAATTTGGATATATTATATCTGACAGACAAATTGACCCTAACTTTTCTGAGGGTAGTAAGTAGGTGAAACCTGCCAATTGTAAGTATCGTATGTGAAGGACGAGTTTGTTTGTTTCCTACGCTTTCACGCCTAAACGGCTAAACAGATTTGGATGAAATTTAGCACACAGATAGACCATGACCTGGGTTAGGACACAGGATATTTTTTATCCCGATATTCCGACGGAATCGAGACTTATGCGGGTGAAACCGCGGGGTGCAGCTAGTTTTTTCAATAAAATAATGCCTGAACCTGTGGCTATTATGTTCACAAAAGAGTAGGTTAGTTACACAACATAATGACAGTCCCAGTGTTATATTATGTTATTAATTAAATCGTGACGAGTATTATGTTAATGATATACTTATGTAATAGTCTATGTAATTCCACGTAATACTGACCGTGACAGCTCGTGAACTTTAACTATGAGGATATCTAACGACAGGAGGAAAAACCTAGGCTGTGAAGTCATCAGGATCTTAATTATCTTAGTTCTTTGGTTTTATAAATAGAATTGAACGTTCATCATCATCATCAATTGCTGGGACACAGGCCTCCTCTCTGTGAGAGGGAGTGGGCCTTAATCCATCACGCGGGCCCAGTGCGGGTTGGTGGCTGTCACATGTCTTCGAATTTTTGGTTCTTAGACATGCCGGTTTCCTCACGATGTTTTCCTTCACGGTTTTGAGAGCAGTGGTTTACACAAAGTAAAGCGCCTGCTTGGGTTCGAACCCACGACCCACAACTCGTAAGTCGGGGCCGTTACCACTGGGCCACCACTGAATTGAACGTTATTTTGAAGAATTATGTAAGTAGTATTTTAGTAGGTATTTATAATGCTATTTTTATCACAAAATATTGTTTGGATATACATTTTACTATGTAGGTATGTATTAAATAATGATAATTATTGACATTACCCTTTAAGGCTCCCGCAGATAGGCGCGAAGCTACGGCGGGACGCAACTCTGTTAGTACAATTTCTACGAAAACTTCACGGAAATTGTTCTACCGGTGTAGTCGCGCCTGTCTGCAGGAGCCTTTGAAAATCATTTCTGCTTACAATGGTTCACATAACCTTATAATCAAGTTGTTTTAAATCATGAGGATAACCATTAATATATTACGTTTACCTATAATTATTATAAACTGCCTAGATAAGGTAAGACGGAAGGGTACGAAATATAATTGAAAAATGTCATATGATCTGACCAATCATTCTGCCTAGCCTTTTCCCAACTATGTTGGGGGGGGGTCGTGGGTAGGTGGTTTCTAATCTAACCGGATGCAGCTGAATACAGTATTTTACATGGAACGACTGCCTATCTGATCTCCACAACCCAGTAACTGGATAATACGATTCCCCTTGGTAAGACTGGTGTCAGACTTTCGGGCTTCTGACGACTCGTAACGACTGTCAAAGATCCACGAATGACAGCCGGGACCAACGGCCGAAGCACGGAGGAGTTTCGGTATGTCAAGATGGTTACCCATCCACTGCTCAACCCCGGCAAGCGTAGCTTAACTTGATGGATCGAACCGTGCGGCTGTCATTACTAAGCCACGAGCTCCGTTTATCCTCTGACCATTCTAAAATATTTTCACACACAGTCACAAATTCACAATTGACATTTTCCCTATAACTACGTACCTATAAAGCAGTTATCTCGAGTTGTATATAAACAATGAAACATAAACACACTTAGCACTGCGGAAACTAACTAACAAGGTATTTTTTACGACCTCTAGCTCATTAGGAACAAAAAAGATCCCTATTATGTGAATCATTCGTTACGATAAACCGCAGACACGATTTCCGAGTTTCCGTTTGTTTTGAATACTCGATAAGTTACGTACAATACGTAACACACGAAAGCTACTGAGTCAAAGCAATTCCTTGTTTTCACTGTTTATGGTACTATAAATCTATATCTTTACATCTATACCTACTAATATTATAAAGAGGTAAAGTTTGTGAGGTTGTAGGGGGTACTCTCTGGATCTGCTGAACCGATTTTGAAAATTCTTTTACCAATAGAAAGCCACGTTATTTGTGAGTGTCATATGCTATATATTTATGTTAACCGCTCAACGAAGTGGCAGGGGTCAACTAGTATATAAATTATTATATTATTATTAATATAATAAAGCATAAGAGTTTCCCATTTTCGGAGATTAGCGCGTTCAAGCGCTAATCTCCGAAAATGGCAGTCAGATTAAAAAATATATTTTTGTATTTGATAGCCCTTTGATAGCCCAATTCATGAGGAATGTTATAGGCTATTTAATATCACGCTACGACCCTTAGGAGCCGCGCAAAAAGAAAAGAAAGAACGCTAAGCGAAAACTAAGTAATAGAGCTTGCGGGCGATGCACGATGCCATGCGGATGCGACGCGGGTGGGCCGAAATTTCACACGGACGAAGTCGCGGTCAGAAGCTAGTAATACATAGTATACAGCTGAACCTGGATAAGCAAGAGTTCAAAGGACCGCGATCCCTTTTTCGCTTATAGAGGTTTCTCACTAACTTGGCTTTCTAGCTGGTACAGGAGTGCGTTTTCTCACTTATGGTTACTTAAGGTTGAGAGGAACAAAAACGATATTAGTTCCACGTTTAAAAATGAGTCATAAATAGCAGATGTTTAATTGGGCTCGACTGTCGCTTATATATAGAGATACAGGCAAGAAACAGTCTCAGTTACAGAGGTCCACGAGTGAAAATCGTCTTTCTCTTATAGAGATGCCTGTTTCACACCTACAGAGGCTTCAGAGGGTTAAAATGATGGGAACTGGCAATTACTCTCATTTATCGAGTTTTCTCGCTTTCCCAGCCCTCACTTACTCAGGTTTGACTGTCAAATAGAAACTGGAAACCTCTTAAAAATGTGGTGACAGCAGCTTACCAACTTGCAATATCGCACGTGCTGTGTACGAGAATGCAACACTTTCTCTGTTCTCGCACAGAATAGGTTCCGAGAAACATTGTTTTTATGTGAACGTGTGCGATAAATATGTTTCCCACGGCCGTCACGCGTTTCCTCATGACTTCATGAGTCAGTCCATGATTTATTAGGGACCTTTGCCACGCGTCGCGCGGGACGATTGCCATACAAGTAAAATGAAAAAGATATTACATCTTTTTCATTATTGGCAAACATAGGACGCGAGGCAACGTAAGGGCAGGTGATGGTATTGAATATTTTTGAAAAAAGAAGTAATTGCTACGAGGTGTGGAAACGAGTCTGATGACGACAATTTAAAGCTTTTTTAGAATTTTTGTCCGTTTGTGTGGATGTATGTTCCAGATTGACACAAAATCGGCTAAACGGATTTGGCACGCAGACAGTTTATAACCTATGGATTAGCAAATTATTATACGGAAGTACGTTAATATAGGTTATTTTTCGACATAAACCGCAAAAGCAGTTCTGAATATTGTATTTATGTTCGTTATTGAATCATACATTTATTTATACTATATAATATTATAAAGAGGGAAAATTTGTTTGTTTTTGTGTTTGTTTGCCAGTTTGTATGTAGAGGATAATCTCCGGAACAACCAGTCGGATTTGAAAAATTCTTTTTGAATTGGATAGCCCAATTCTTGAGGAAGGCTCGGACGAAGTCGCGGGCAGAAGCTAGTTTATAAATAATTTCAATGAAACTGAGATGTTTTAGAGCATATTTCGTTTAAATTGTACTACTGCTCTCATAAAATGAAGCATTCGCTTATCTTAAATAATGTCAGACATGGTTTAATACGGAAAATCCAGAAGTAGTATCCATGAAACGTCATAGCTTAGTAACAGTTATGTGTAGGTAACACATAAATTAGCAATGAATAAATAATACAATCATATACCCAATCAATATACATGATTACATACATGATTTGTCATTTATATGGAAATATCTATGTATTGCAAATTAATACATAGTAAACCGTCTGTTGCGATGCAACTCAAGCATTTGCAAATAAAAGCAACTGTGCAATAAATAAATTCCTAATTCATGAGTTTGATTTTAAAATGTGCCACCAGAATGCAATAAGCCAAAAACAATAGTAAATTGAATGTATATTAATGTTTGAAACAGGGGAATACGTTAATGTTATGATGCGGTGCGCGTGCGCTGGTCTGGTTCTGTTTCCCTTCATTGAATTGGTAATAAGTTAATTGTATAGCCGACGTCCGGTGCAGCGCACGTTGTGGCGAGCCTTCTGACGTACTACACCTTGCTTGTACCTGACTAAAAACTTATAACTGAATCGTTAGGGCAACCCGGAATATACCACGGCTTTGTTTATCTGGGGTCAATAAAATGAGAAAGTCAGGAGCGACAACAAATAAAGCCAGCAGAAATAAACCGGCTGCTACAATTACCGCTATCTACCACAACTATTTGCTTATTGTAAACTCTATCGATGAAAACTATGAAAGTGCAGTTGTGGTATGTATTCAATTTCGTTGCATCTATCATAGATGCCCTAAGAAAAGTACTCGATACCTTGAAGTATCGATACTTTTGTTTCGATACTTTTATGAGTACGATACTTTTTTTTCGATACTACTCATGAGTACAGTATCGATACTTTATTTTCGATACCGTGTCCCTACATCTATGTACTATGTTTTGTGTCTGGATCAGCCCGAGGAAGCCTGGGAGTGAATGTCATATGGCATCACATTATGCCTTTGTAGAATCTTTTGCACATAATGATTTAAAATGTACCTAGGAAATTTACACCCTCTGCGCCCTGGACGCCTGCCTCGGCTCTGTGTACACACTTTAGAGTATCATTGTTTCTTTTAAAATGATCTTTACAATTTGACAATGGAATTTTAAATCATGAACTAAATCACAATAGTCGATCTCCTTGAACAGTGATGTTAATCATCGCAGCGTTCTTGCGGTTAGTAATAATTACAGCTATTTATGTCTTTCAAACTATAGAAAAAAAACCCAAGACATAGGTGTTTACGCCTGAGTGGTATACATATTGACGGGTTGCGCAACCATTAGATAATGTCCTCTCGACTTCGCACATTCTAATGAGAGAGTACGCCGAGTCAAAACAATTGAGCCTTGACGCCAGTAGCACACCTCCACCGCGAAACCGCAATAGTTCAATAATGAAATACTCCACCTCCACAACCCAGTTACTGGGTAACTTGATTCCCTTTGTGGGACTGGTTGTCAGATTGTTTGGGCTTCTGAGCTTCTGAGTTCTGACGACCCGTAACGACTGTCAAAGATCTACGAATGACAACCGGGACCAACAGCTTAACATGCTTTCCGAGCCACGTGTCTAAGCCTTTTATAACAAATTATAAAACAAGTGTTAAAGATTGCTAATAAAGGCCACTTGAAACTGAGTTGGTTCCTTAGTAAAAGTTGTTTCTATAGGTACTAATATTATAAAGAGGTAAAAAGAATTCATGATTAAATATGAATAAGTTTTACTAAGGGAAAAGTATGAAAAATCGAAAAACCAAAAATGCAATATTTACTAGTATAAATATAATGATAACGTAAGCTCCATCTGATTTTTTGTCTTCGATATTTCTGGCTCGGTCCCGTAGCAAAAGTCGTTTATACTCATGAAAGAGAACTATCACAAGATTTTACACAATTATTGTTCGACGTTATATAAATAGCCATGCTACTCATGGTACGTCGTGATCATCAAATTGGAACCTTTGTACATTGTAGTTCAAGAGCTGCGTTATGCAATGTCTATGGCAATGGCAGGCCCGCAGGCGTGAGTGTGATGCGAACTTGGGAAGTAAACAAAGTAACAAACGTCTACGTCTTGGACGAATGTTCACTAATAGATGCTTTTATTTGTTTTTAATTGGTATTGAGATTTAGAATATTACCGGACAAAGACCAGCTATCAAATTACGCAACACATTTTCGTGAACTGTTCCTACTGATCTGTTTCATTTTGACAGTTCAACAACATTCATTGCGTTATTTACGTTGTTGAGCAGATTTTTTTTCGAACTTATGAAGCAATGGATTAGCAATCTGTTTCAAAACGATTCAAATTCTGATTGATCGTGTATTACGTAATTAGGGTGTAGATACAAAAAAAAAACGAAAATTGGATCTAAATTAAGTTCAAAGGTAGGATAATTTTTCATTCCTGCCCGATTCAACAGAACAGAAAATAAATAAGCTGCGTGTGGGCAGTTTGCTACTTGGTAACTGCTGGAAACTGTCAATTTATGAAAAGAACAGGATATTTTTCAGCAGCTACTTCAAATTGAAGTTTTCCTTCAAAGCACAATTATAGTGACCACGACTGGGGTCCTAAATCATATTTTCTAAATTATATTTTATTTATTTTACAAGTACTAACAAACTAATTTCCAGTTGAATTATAAGAAAGATCAATCAATATACTTAGTAGGTAAGTAAATAAAATTTGCAATTTTACATAAATTTATTTCAGGTATTTTTGATAACCTTCTAACGGAAATTAACGGAATACTATTCCGTTATTAGGTATATAGAGTTTTATTAAAATACGTTAACTTCCTTCCTTGTTCGGATTTGATACGGTCTTTTTAAGCCTTTAGATATTTCGGGATAATGTTTTTTCCGCATGCCATGAATGCTTTAATATTATTTTATAAAACGTATTTATAAATATTATTAAATTAATTTCTATCGTGCGTGTATCTTACATTAAAATTAATTTACTGACGCACTTTTCCTAGATTTTCTCTACTTAAATAGTTTCACGTATTACCTAAGTGTTTATTAGGTAATAATTGTAAATAAATATTAATAATTTTCAACTTCAGAAAAACAATCACCCCTAGTTTAAAAAATCACCTGAATGAACACATAAATACAGGCTGTTAATATAGCAGATTTATGACTGAAGCACGAAGGTTTAAAAATATCCATGTGTTATTTATTTAAACGTGCTTCATCTGGCTTACTTTTACGCACTAATTACCTATACAACTTTAGGTATATATTAGGTACACAAAATAAACAGAAGTACTCACTCTGAAGGTATTCCACATTATGTTGCACTTCAGGTATCAAATGCATGAATGTTGTGGACAGCAGGACACCACCGCCGAATGACAGCAGAGTCATCACGATCCTGTTGGTGGTCTTCAGATTCCCTGCATCTTCAGCCGACAGCCAGTGGAACTTCTTAGCCAGCAGCAGAGGTACCAGACCACAGATCATGGAGGCACAGAAGAGGACGATCATGGACACCCCCTTGGCCAGTACGACACCCTCCGTGTCATCTTCACCCTCCTCATGTCGTAGCAACACATCCAGATGATCCGCGGACATTTTGGCACAAATGTTGGTTCCAACTGTGGTCACCAAAGATCCTTCTACTTGAAGAACAAGTGTGTAAGTGGGTTTCAGCAAGGGAGCCTACCCTTTTATAGCGTGGTGTGGTATCAGCGATTTGCGCGTGCGCTGTCGGAGAGCGACGCGCCTGTACTATGAGCGCCGCCGGCCGGCGTCGCAGTTCGTTCCACTCCCGCGCAGACTCCCGCGCTCGCCGCACAGCCTTAAAACCCATGCGCAACGTTGAGGTGTAATTTGTTGCCTGCACGCATGTCAAATGTTTTATAATTTTTTTGTTATTACTGTGACATTTCTCGCATTACGTTAACGATTTTATTACAGAGTTTAATGGCGTTATGTGTTAAAATATTTTGTGACAGAATAATTTATCATAACTAAGTGAATTGTGACTACTGAAAGTTATAAAGTAAATTATTTTGACATGCCTGATACCTATGTTATATGTATAACACATCTAGGTACTATAATTCGATGAGAAATTAACCTTAAATAATTAAAATTCACATTATTTATTTGGATCTCTACTCTAGATATTTTATTGACTTAATAATTCAACTGTGTTTATCTAAATTATTTTAATTTAATTTGGGTATTGTTTATAATATAAACAAAAGATATAAACTTTTTTTTTTCTGACGCTTTTTACGTGCATGTTTTTCTACATTCCCACATGTCATGTATAATTTCAATATGAAAAATGTAACTAATATTTTGATTTAAAAGAGTGTCCGTGGAGTTTCTTGCCCGTTCTTCTCCATAGGAACCTCCTACGCTTTGGAACGGGCAACTAGCTTCATCTTTCTGACTGACCGACCCCTTGACAATTCGAACGTGCCTGAATAAATGCTTTGAGTATGACTTTTAAATGAATCAGAAAAATCATCAATGAGCTAGTTAGTAGCGTAGTGATTATGTGTTTCGATTTATTCTTCATACAGTATCTTGGATACAGCTCGTGATATCTGTGGCTCAACCTTGACAACCTTGATGCGACCAGATATATCATGTAACGTGTTTAAATACACAGAATGTACAGTAGGGTACCTACATACTGTGTATAAACAACAAACAATAGAACAACATTGTATATGTCGAGGATTTTCGCTAAACATGCAGTAGCATGCATACAAAGAAACATCCTTTTTGTCAAGGGCAAACCTCTTGTTCCAAATAAATTAACATTGAAATTATACGGATACAACATCTTAGCTTATTCTCTTTTACAAAACTTTGGACGGCAATAAAGAGTTAAAACACGGGATACCTAACACGTTCAGTGGCGCGGGCTTCCTGGAGGGTTCACTTTAGCGCAAACGTAATGCCGGTGACCCCCCTGGACGGTCCGCAAGCCGTCCACTATATATGGCGCATACGTATGGCAGCATGACATATGCGAGCTCTATGAAAACTGGGCAGACTTGAATGTGTTAAATTGGTTTTTTTACATAAATATTACATCACGCCTGGATTCTCCGAAGGGTTAGGCAGGTGCGAACCTATAATACACCCACATTTCGCTTTTTAATCCACAGTCAGAGCTGCTATATACTGAGTAATTCCAGATGAAAAAAACCCAATAACACGTTGCCCGACCCGGGAATCGAACCCTTATGCTCAACAGTAGCACTTGCAACCACTAGACTAAAGAGGCAATTTTTTTAATTTTTTTTGGATTGTTTGAAAACATATATCTTTTGTTTATTTCGTTATTAATACTTATCGTTAGAGTCCTTGACACGCTACCGTACGAACGGCTTGTTTTTAATTTTAACTGATTTCAGATTGTTTATTAATTATCAAAAAAATAAAGATGACTAATTGACGAAATAATGTTGCATACTGAAATATTCAAAGTGTTTAATGTGGTGTACAAAAACCATTAAGTTATGTGGGGTGGGGCTCGTAGCACTCTCGTAGCAAATTGCCTACGCGCATTTGAAACGAACTTTCCGTATAAAAGAGTAATATGAAAACATTTTTGATGATCTCAACGTGCTTCAGGAATAAGTTTGAGATGATAAAATATTGTCCAAAAGCCATTCTGATGAACAAAATAACCTAAATTATTTCTTATAACGCTAAGCACGGTGGCTTGCGTAGCAATTTCAACTATTTAAAGTACACACTACGAATGTATGTAATTCCTTTCTCAGAAACTAGTATGAGTGCACAAACATAATGCACTTGTTCTATCCAACACGCGTGTTGTAATCAAAGTAAATAACTTAAACGCATACTTGACACAGTTCTGTCTGTTACCGAGGCATTTCGTGCGACAATATCCGACATTAATCTTAGGAAGTGTATAGAGTGCCGCGGCATACGTACTAGTGGCGCTGCCTCGGCCCGGCTAAAGTGCCGTAAGCATTGCATTGTCATTGTCACTTGTTTGATTGTTGAGGTTAGTTTCTTTCATCTATAGCCGGCTAAACTTAAGTGCCATAATCCCTTGGCTAAGGTAGGAAAGTTAGGTTAGGTTAGATCTGCGACCACACAACCCACGAGCCGGGCGAGCATAGCGAGCGGTGCCGTGGCAGCGCGGCCGGCGAGTGCCATGGTCCGTTTAGGCACAAGAGAATGTAATGTTTTGGGAATGTGGTGTTTTTACAGCGATTTAACCTCAACAATTAAACGAAATACCAAGTGACGTGACAGGCTTAGTGACAATACAATGCTTACGGCACTTTAGCCGGGCCGAGGCGGTGTTAATAAACTGCCGATAGCGGCACTTTGTCCGATAGGGATAGAGTGCCGCTAGGCGGCTAGTGGCACTCTATATACTGCCTTTATCTTATTGCCTGACTTGCGTGCACCTCTTTTAAGGCTAGGGACGAATCTGAGCGTGAAAACAATTCTCGTAATTAAGTAATTTCGCTGACCCCGCGTTTTTATGATGAGATCATTATGACACTATTAAGTATCGGAACAATTGATGGAGCGTACTCAATTACACGCGATTTTCCCCTCCGATTTTCCTAACAAGCTCGAAAACGTGATTATTAATTTATTTCATGTTACAGAGACATTATTGTTAAATGATGTCTGTAAGGTAGCGTGCAACTGGTCAATGGCTCATAAAAAATAAAATTTTAATAGGTGAGAATATAATTCTAGACAAAAGCGTGCCCATAAATAAACACATTAGTTCATTTAGCAAAAGAATGGTTATTTTAATGTTCATGTCCTTGAAAATCGCATCATTCATAGGTAATAGACGTTTGTTGACGTTCTTTTTTGTGACATGATTTACTAAGTTAACACTTTGGACTCCACCCACTTTTCATAGAACTGATACGCCATGCCGCCATACATATTGGAAGTGAACCCTCAGGGAGGGTTGGCGACATTACGTTTGCGCTAAAGTTAACATCGCGGACGGTTAACGGCAAACACTGTAAAACGAAGTAAAATTGTGTTTTCAGGGGGTCTTGTCGCTATAGTACGTAGTTATGAATTACTTATTTAAATGTTTAGTCTGCTGAGCATCTCCTCCTCCTTTTTTTTTTTTTTTAATTTTTTTTTTTTTTTTTTTTTGCGTGGGAAATCATCCGATGACTTCTCCCGCTCTGGGCGGAGCGGAAGACTTTTACTGACTAAAACCCACCCGTGTTCCTTCCCTTGCCTTGCCTGGCATGGGAAGGAACATGACCTCCTGGGTTCGATTCCCGGGTCGGTCAAACTGTCATTGGGTTTTTCTATCTGAAATTGCTCAGTAGCAGCCCGGAGTCTGGATTTCTGGCCGGTTGATGGCAATAGGCTCGCCCCCTATTACATGGGACTTGGACATTACTGGCGAAATGTGGGTGTACCTGCTACAGGACACCTCTGCCCAACCTTTCGGAGAAACAAGGCGCAATGTTATGTTATGTAAATTTTAAGTGAATATTTGTAACCGAGAACAAAAAAAAAACTTGGGTTTAAAAACCTACACAGTAAGTACTAATAAATCTTGTTAAAATATACATCTCATTTTATTTTCACGGTATAACATGATAGAGCGCTAAGAAAAACCTACATTTGAAATGAGGCTGAGAGCCCTCCACGAGGGCTCTCAGCATCCCATATGCGACTAGGTGAACCCCCTAGGAGGTCTCCCAGCACTGAGTGTGTTAATGTAGCTTGTTTTTAATGAATACCCTCATTTGGCTTAATTGGATTACGAAAGTAATGACAAGACACATCTCTTTGTATCCCCCTGTCCTATCGCAGGTATGCTGGAAGAGATTTCTTTAGAAATAAGCATCACCTTTGTACGTATTTTTCTGTTCTTTTCTTCTTGTCTGTTTTTAAATATGTGTACATAAATAAATAGGTACAGTCCTAAAGCTAAGACTAAAACATAGTAGGCCCTTAGACATAATGCTGAAGTGTGGGTATACGTACACCACTGCCTAACCCTTTGGAGTTTACGGGCGTGATGTTAGGTCATGTTATTGAGACCTGGAACTCGTCCAATTTTTCGTATTCATGTAAGAAAAAGAGACATGGTTTCGGTTTCTAGAAAACAACTTTATATATTTATTTTTGAGTAAACCAAATGTTTATTTTAAAGGCAATAAAACTTGTAGCAATGAGTAACACCTTCCATCAAACTTGTTTCGTTCTTAATTATTTACTACACTTTCCGAGAAACAGCGCCGTGAATTTTATGTTTTTTTATGGAAAATCAAAGCATTGTAGCTTTCTCAAATCCACCCGTACTAAACCCTTTTTTTTTGTAGAGATGACGCATAAATACTACTAAATCCTACCAAATTTTCAAAAATATCCGCCGGCTAGTTTTCGAGTTCTAAGGTGGCTCCTCAATTCGCACGTGTGGATTGAGGAGCCACCTTAAAAGTCATGTAACTTCTGAAGGGTTTTACTACAAATTCCAGGATCGGGCCTACAAAATCGGCTAATTTACTACTTAATATTGGTAGTACCCGCGTTTAAATATGAGACTGGCTCCTCAATCCGCACGGACACTTGTTTTTTTTTTGTACTCGTAGAGTTAGGGTTTTCTCTCCTTTTAATATATCAATGCCTATTTCTAATATCATCTCGCAATACCAGTGCCAACATCTGGTTACGATTAAGTTGGGCTGGCAATACAAACGGACCCTTTTAAAACAATTGAGAAGTTGTACAAACACAGCCATAAATCTATTCTGCGAAACTGTGGGAAGATGAGCTGACCGTGGTGTTTTTAGGGATTTTTGGAAACGGAGGTATTCAAGAACACTTGATAAGTCCGATAATGGGCTGATGAAAACCCTACATTGTAAAAAACATATAGCGTGGATACCATTGTGTAACGTATAATCCAAAAACTAGTTTCAAATCCACGAACAAGTAAGTAGTTACTGAGAGGTATTCCGAGAAGTTCACCTATCGAAATATGTATAGTCTTTATAGGTATTATTAGGTACCTACATAATTAACATTACCAAGAATAACTATTTGCAGAGACTACCTAGTTGCTAAGCAAAATTAGGGATCGACATTATAAGGATAAAATAGGTACATAATATACTATAATGATTATTATAATGATGTATTTGTGTACCTATGCAAAATAAATTAAACTTTCAGGTCATTTTCGCTACTCATTCACTATTCATCATAATTCTGGGACTAAGGCCTCCTCGATTTCTTCGAGAGGGAATGGGCTGTAATCTACCACGTGGGCCCAGTGCGGGTTGGTAGATGTCACATGTCTGCGAATTTTTGGTTCTGGAGATCCGACTCCTAGTGACAGTAGTATAGTAATTATGTGAGTTTTATATGATCTCTAGAAGAATAGGAAATCGGCGACCTTCTTTTAATATTCATATACTTCCATTAAAACATGGTAGTAAGAATTAATAAAAATATAAACAAACTATGATTCACCGACGCCGCGCCGACGCATGTGCTCAAAGCTAGTTGTCAACACGCAATTACGATTCATTATTGAAACACCTATTAATACTTCGGGATAAATCATCCATCTATTTAAAGATAACTTCCGATCAAGGCTAGCCAATAAATTCCGGTCTATTTACCGAAATCAAATTCTACGTGTCTACACGTAAGACAAGTATATTCCTAAGTCTGCGTCTAAAAGGATTCAAAATTGTAAAATACTTATTCGAAAATTCCCACAATATATTCACTGAAATCAAGTGAAAATATAAAAACATCAAGGTTTTAGAAATGAAATTGCGGACCATAAAACAAAAGAAAAACTTAATTGGTCAATTTCTAGTGTCATACGGGTAAAAAATTTTAAATTCGGCAATTTATTTCAAGTAGACGCATTACTTAAGGCGCGGGCGCACTGAAGGTCGCTGAGATTTGAGAGTGTGGCAGATTGCCGAGGAAAATTAATGTCACTGCCGTCCGTGCACACTGGGCCCTAAATTATAGTGCGACTTGTGTGCACTGCGGCCAATAGGCCGATGACTCATGAATGTAGCACCTTAGTGTAACATGCGACTATAAAACACATCTGAAGGACAAAATGGACTACAAACAAATTGTTACGGAATTTTAAACTTGTTTCAGAACACTTTTAAAGCCTCGTTTTTTATACATATTTATTTATATTTTAGTTGCCTTTAGATACCTGGACCTCTTTTTGACCATAGATTTTCACCGTCTATTATCGAATGCATTTCCATAATTCCTGAAAAGTGTGGAACACTATCAAAGATTACGCCTGATCTTCACATCATGAAACTTGACCTTGTGACACTCATTTTTATAAAAGCTCTCAACGAAAATGGTCAATGTCGAATGGAAAATATTCATAAACTGTATAAGTATGGGCACCGGAAGTTATACAACGGTATACAAAACTCAACGACAAACACCATACTTGAAGTAACTCGAGACATAGACAAGCTCAGAAACTTTCAACGGCAGCTGCCTACTAACACAGACTAGACAATGAGGAAAGCCTAAAAAGTTTTTGTTGTTTTGCGATTGTAGGTGATGTAGATACCGCAGCTTTGTTCGGTTTGATGCAGCGTCCCTGAAAGCGCAGTGTTTTCAGCAATCATCAGCATGTTTTGGTTCTCTTAAATATTTTCTTCTATTTTAATTCTCTCGGGTTGTCTGAATACTGGTGAAAATCTTGTTAGTCATAAGTTTCAGTATCTGGTTTGGCTCGTTTTATTTTATCTTGATGTAAAAACAGTAAAAAGTTAACCGTTGTGTAACCGTCGCGTCACCTATTGTCATACTAATTAGAAATAAGTTTTTTCTCATATCTCAATTAGAAATAAGTTATGTATTTCTCTTTGCTCCGCTACCGCCAACAAGTACACACCACCCATCTTCCACCTCGCGTCCACAACAAATGACTCACTTATAATACTATAGTCTTAAATAAATTACATGTACCTAATTAAAATAATTAAAGTTATAGTGTAAAGTGACTGTGTTTTCCTTTAAAAGAACTAGTGTAAGTACACACATCAAAAGTGTCTAGGGATCAAGCATTTTTATGCGGATTTCTTGAGATTGAGATGTGGCTTTGTAATAAATTTATGATTTTATAAATTTATATGGATCCTTTTTGGTGCATTTCATAATTTGAATCAGGAACTGTGAATCAAATTCGAGTAAAAGATGAAAATCAGCTGTCAATATTTTCCCTATAAAAACATACAACGCATTGAAGACATTATTAGTGCTACTGTTTCCCTACTACTGATTAAAACCAACGTTATTATGGAGCAGCGACGTCATTTAAGCAGGGAAGAAATGCTCAGAGCCGTGGGAATGATAGAAGCTGGTTCCCGGCAACGTACTGTGGCTTTAGCTCTGAATACAAGTCAGAGTGTTATCAGTCGACTTTGGACACGTTACCGAAGCACTGGGACCGTGGCTGAGCGCCATGGAGGACGGTATCGCTGCACCACACGGAGACAAGACCGATACATTCAAATCTTAGCTCGAAGAGCTCCAACAATAACCGCCATGATGTTAGCCGTGAGGCTTCATCACTCTTCAGGGAACTTAATTAGCGACCAAACAGTCAGAAACCGCTTGCATGAAGTGAACCTTCATTCCCGAAGACCGCTACGGGTACCACCTATAGCAATGCACAATCGTAGGATTCGATATCAATGGGCTCTTGAACACAGAAATTGGGCAGAAGAACAATGGCGTTTCGTGTGCTTTTCTGATGAGTCTCGTTTTGGTATGAGACCGGATACAAGACGTATACGACACTGGAGAACCCCTGGACGCCAACAGCGATTAAAATCCTGCCAGGAAGTCCATCCTTATAGTGGTGGAACCATCATGGTATGGGCGGGTATTTGGATCGGCGGAAGAACTGAGTTGATTTGGATCAGAGGCAACCTCAACGCTCAAATTTATGCTGAGACGATTGTATCAGACGTCATCGTTCCTCTACAAGTGCAAATCGGTCCCTTATTTCAGTTAATGCATGATAATGCACGACCGCACACCGCAAGAGTTGTAAGACAGACTCTCGCCGCAGCTAACATCAATGTCCTGCCCTGGCCTGCTCAGTCGCCAGACTTGAACCCGATTGAGCATGCATGGGATATGCTACAGAGAAGAGCTCTGCCGAATATGGAGGGTATCCAGTCGCAAGAAGACCTTTTTTTGTTGTTGCAACGAACATGGGCGGTCATTCCACAGCGTGATTTGGATGAACTCATTTTGAGTATGCCAAACCGATGTTCTTGTGTTGTTAGTGTTCGCGGTAGAAACACGGATTATTAATTGTTTAAGTTACCCAATAAAATTTTAAAGAAAACTGTTATTTCAGTCTTTTTTTCGAACTTTAATGTTAGTGGTTCAAATGTCAAAAATCCCTTTATTAGGAAAATGGCAAATTTCTTTATTAATTAATGCAAAGGTGACTTGGTTTATCGTTACTGTGACAAACGAAAACACTTTATTTGATGAATCCTTAAAGAAAATTTTAATTAATATCAATCAGGAGAAAAGTTATTGCAAAAATATATGTTGATCCCTAGACACTTTTGATGTGTGTAGTTGTGAAACCCACGCGCATAGATAATGGCGTCGTCTCGGAATGTAATTCTTCTTGAGAAATAAAGTTCTTAAACCATAAAAAAGATATGAGTTTTTGAAAAAAATCGGGGTCCCAGATCCGGATATCGATTACTACCTTAGAGTTTTCTTTTTTCCTTTTAATATTAGTGCTTAAATAAAACTGAATAATAATATTTTTTTATTCATCTTCATAATCTCGTCTTCGTCTAAGTTTAATAAATACCTACGACTCAACGACGTTAGTAAAATCACAAAAATCTAAGTCGTAGTGGCTATTGTCGTCATAACTTAAAAATATTTTGTATCCTCCGCCTGACAGCGTGCAGCGCAGACTGTTTCGTTTTTTATAAAAGTTTTATCACGCACTTGGCGAGGTTCCAAGCAGGCCACGGTAGGCAGTACTTTAGAGGCTTCTAGAAGCTTTGATTAAAATGATAATGAAAATGGACCGCACATAATAATATATATTTAAATTCAGCTAGCTTTCGTATGTTAAGGAACGAGAAAATAGTAACGCTCACTTTGCTGTATAAAGGAGAAGGGCTCGTGTAGTGGCTAAATAAAAACAGCCGCATGGATCGATCTTCAACGTTAAGCAACGCTTGCCGAGGTCCGTCCATGGATGGGTGACCATCCATAACTTACCGAGACCCCACCGTGCCCTGAAAAGTACGTTAACACGTTCAGTGCCGGGAGCCCTCCCGGAAGGTTAACTTAGTAGCATATGGGATGCCGGGAGCCCTCGCGGAGGGCTCATTTTAAATGTAGGTTTTTCTTAGCGAATACAGCAATAAAAACCGTGAAAATAAAATCAGATGTATATTTTAAGATTTGTTAGTACTTATATGCGTTGGTTTTAAAATCAAAGACTTAAGATTTTTTTAAATTTTTTGCATAATAGGTTACAAATATTCACTAAAAATTTAAAAGGTTGGAAACTACATATAGCGAGAAGACCCCCAGAAAACACTATTTCACTTCGTTTTACAGTGTTTTATAACACGGTTTTAAACCTAATGCCGTTGACCATCCGCGATGGTTAACTTTAGCGCAAACGTAATGCCGGGAACCCTCTCGGAGGGGGGCCCACTTACAATATGTATGGCGGCATGGCGTATGACCTCGACGAAAATACCCTGGAGTCGAAAGCGTTACGCTGTTGGTCCCGGCTGTCATTCGATGGAAATTTGACAGTCGTTACCAGTCAGAGACCGCCAAGGGGTATCGTGTTACCCAGTAACTGGGGTGTGGAGGTCAGATAGGCAGTCGCTTCATGTAAAATTCAGCTGCATCTGGTTAGACCGACCCCAACATAGTTGGGAAAAGGCTAGGCAAATGATGACTTTGCTATTTACAAATGAAAATGCAAAATGTCCTAAAAAACCTATCTTTTGCACAAGAACCTCAGTTATTCTATACTATTAAACAAGCAATATTTGCATTATACATATATTTGTAATCACGTTCTCGAAAACAGCTCTAACGATTTCAATGGAATTTGCAATATGGGGGCGAAAAATCGTTCTAGCTAGGTCGCATATCGGGGATTTATTTTCTTCGTATTTTCACCTGAGCAGAGCTTGGTCGCCCAAAATTTAGAACAAGATCTTAGAATAATATCATGGCAGCATGGAATTAGTAAGTACTATACATGGAATCAGTATGAACTATCCCATACTATTATATGAGCATTCTCTATTTTCACCCGAGCATAGCTCGATTGATCAGATACTAGCGTATTAAAACACTAAAATGTTGCTGTTAACCTTTTCGCCTTTATCTACAGTTTTTAATGAGCACAAAGAATCGGACAAGCATAAACTTGGAAACGGGAAAATTGCATGGTGTATTGTGTATATTCAGCCCGGAAAATCGTTTGGCTTCTTTTGGCCTTCGTAGTTTTTAATGAGCGCAGAGAATTGGACCAGTTTAAACTTGAAAATGACATAGTAGGTTGTGTTTTTCCAGGCCGTAATATTGTATGTAAATGATCTCATAGTGGAACTCAGCAGCATGCGTGTCGGATGCCGGGTGGGTGTACGCGGACGACATGGTGCTGCTGAGTCCCACTGCAAGGGCGCTCGGAAGGATGCTGAGAGTATGTGAAGCCTATGCCGAGTCACACGGACTTATTTACAATGTAAGGAAGAGTGAGTACATGGTCTTTAAGGCCGCCGGTAAGTATCCTGAATCTGTGCCACCCATTACTTTGAATGGTGTAAACTTAGATAGGGTGTCGCAGTTTAAGTACCTTGGACATTACCTTACCGACGACCTTAAGGATGATGTGGACATAGAGAGGGAGCGCAGGGCCCTGTCAGTCCGTGGCAACATGCTGGCCCGTAGATTCGCCCGCTGTGCGGACCAAGTCAAGATCATGTTATTTAAAGCGTATTGTCAGGGTCTGTACTCGGGTGGTCTATGGGTCAGTTATACCAAAAAATCGCTGGACACTCTGCGCGTCCAATACAATAATATTTTCAGGATGATGTTGGGACTTCCTCGTTTCTGCAGTGCTTCCGAGATGTTTGCGCAGGCTCGTACTGACGACTTTCATGCCGTCATTAGGAATAAAGTCATGTCAATTATGAGGAGGGTGCGGGGAAGTCACAACAGCATCCTGAAAACTGTAGCTGAAGACGTACGTGCGCCTGTGTTGAGACATTTCGTTCGTCTGGTGATCCTTAGGGAGGTGTCTCCCTATGGGTTATCTTGACGGGGCGGGGTGTCTCGTCACAGGTGCATGTTTGTCTAAAGTTATTTATGCAGTTTTCTTTTTGTTGTTCTTTGTAGGTAGTTTATTTAATACTAACAATAGTGTCTAAGTCTTTCTGTATAAATACTAACACGTGGATCTTGTTGTCCCTAATAAATAATTTTGAATTTGAATTTGAATATTGATAAGATCATGCCTATGGCCTGTTTCACCACTTACACTTCCAGAAAATTCCCACTTACTTATCTATATTTCTATACTTATTAGAAATTAAAGTAGCTTTTCGTGTCTGTCTGTGTGACTGCGTTATTTTTTTAAACAACGCAACGGCTTTTGATGCGGTTTTCACCGTCATGTATGAATGAATGAATTAATGAATCTGATCCCAGCGTGGTTTAACCAGACTCGATAAATTGAATGAACCCCAAGATTTGCACTAGCCCATGAAGTCTCATGTTTCATGGGACTTCAAAAGCCATTGCATATCAAAGAGTAGACCGGGTGGCGCGGTAATGGTAAGGTGTACGTGCCCAAGGATAAGGAGGGATTTGCGAGCCGTACCGGATATGCATCCTGATGCGGTTTTCACCGTCATGTAGAGAATTTATTCCGGAAGAATTTACGTGTATTCTAATACATTAATCAAACTTGCAGATAATTTAGGCTATCTCAACGTTTTCGCAAGTCGTAAAACCGATCGAAGCATCAATTGCCGTGCGTAGTCTCGCAAAAACTCGAAAATGCGTCGACCGATTTGAGACAAAACAGGAACAAAAAAAAACTTTTTTTTCTGGTCAATGTGGTGGGGGCTTAGGAAAAAAGAAAATTAGGAAAAACCCAAAGCAACAACCGAATTTTAAATTTCACCGATTATTTAAAATTTTGTCTCAATTGTGTCTCAAGTTCACCGATTCCTCTAAAAGTGAGTTTGTATGTAGCGGCCAGTAGCGGGTAATCTCCAGATCAGATTCCGAGAATTCTTTCACAAATGGGAAGTTACAGTATTGTCGATAGTGTCATAGGATATTATACAACGTTATCTTTTGATTGAAAAGATCTGCTGTTGCCTACACTTTGACGAGATATGTGAACATAATTATTAATGTAGGGATCAGATTTTTTTTTCTCGATTCCAGCTGTGGGCCCATAGTGAAAGTTGTTCATAATAATGATAAGTATATCGACCCCTTATCCCCGAAGAGTTTTAGTTTAAACAAATCCGATGGAACCACTGAGAAAAGCACTTTGCCCACTCGTCCTTAGGGGTCTTTTCGACGGCATTTTGAAACGCAGCCACTGCTTCCTCGGCGTCCATAAAACGTTTTCCACGAAGTTTTTCTTTTATTTTTGGAAATAAATAAAAATTGCAAGGTGCGAGGTCGGGGCTATAGGACGGGTGACCCAGTAATTCCACGTCTGACGTCGCCAAGTAGTCGATTGTTTGCTTGGTGGTGTGCGACTAGGTGTTGTCGTGGTGAAAGAGGATCCTACTGCGAGGTCGTTTCTCCCGAACTTTTTCCAAGACAAGTGGTAAACAATTGTTAGTGTACCACTCTGCACTAACTGTTTTTCGATCCTCTAAAACAATTGTTGCGTAATCATCAGTCTCTATCATACGCCGCACAACACTGATGTTATCTTCAGTCGTAGCCGTAGAAGGCCGTCCCTCAGGCAGATCATCGGTGAGATGAGTGTGACCACGTTTAAACTCATTAAACCAGTTGTAAACAGTGGCACGAGATGGGGCTTCATCGTGAAAGGCCAATCGAAGTTGATCATAACTTTCTTGTTGACTTAAATGACATCGAAAGTCATTAAAAATCAAGATTCTCGCGTTAAATACATGCTGACGTGACACAGACAATTTTCCGCCAAATCCTCAACAAATGACAAATAAATAAAATACATACACAATAATATCAGCAGTGGTGGCCCAGTGGTAACGGCCCCGACTTACGAGTTGTAGGTCGTGGGTTCGAACCCAAGCAGGCGCTTTACTTTGTGTAAATAATTTCATCACCACTGCTCTCAAAACGGTGAAGGAAAACATCGTGAGGAAACCGGCATGTCTTACAACCAAAAATTCGAAGACATGTGACATCTACCAACCCGCACTGGGCCCGCGTGGTAGATTACGGCCCACTCCCTCTCAGGAGAGGAGGCCTGTGTCCCAGCAGTGGGAACATTAATAGGCTGATGATGATGATGATGACAATAATAGCGGCAGAGGTCCATTTAAAAAATTTGAACTAATTTTTATAAGATATCGTTTACAAGTGGCCAGTTCTAAAAACTTTCAGTGTCGCCCTCGTATGTCAGATAATGTCAAAAATTCTGTCCCATTTTGAATTTATCTGGTGAATAGTGTCGTCGAACATTGAAACTGAAACAGGCTCATAGAGTCACGGATGCTGCGTTATTCTCTAGCAACTATGTTTTAGCAATTCTGCAATATACAGGGTGTCCCTGTCCCTGTCCACTATGGAAAATAGCTGTTCCATACATTTTGACCGCGTAGATATAACACTTTTCTATGAAACAGCTGTTTTTTTTTAAATTACCGACGAACAATTTCAACGCAGGGAGGTTCAGAATCATGTACTGTATATGAATCCATGGTAACAGGCTTCGCGTCGATGTCCCTGACACCCTGTATATGGGATGCCAGGATCCCTCGCGGAGGGCTCATTTCAAATGTAGAGGTTTCTTAGCGAGTACAACATTATAAACCGTGAAAAGAAAATCTAAAGTATATGCGTTGGCTTGCCGTTGACCGTCCGCGATGGTTAACTTTAGTGCCAACGTAATGCCGGCAACGCTCCCGGAGGGTTCATTTCCAATATGTATGGCGACATGGCGTATGAGTTCTATGAAAATGGGTGGCGTCGAAAGTGTTAAACATAACTGGCGAAACGTGGGTGTTCTATAGGTATAGGTACCTTTCCTGAACACTTCGGGGATATAAATTGTGATATTGTGTGTGAGGTAAAGAAAAAAGAAAGGATTCCTGACACAATAGAATAAAATAAGGCTCTATACACTAGAAATTTCCAAAGGCTTCAACGCACCATCTCATTATTTATGATAATCAATTAATCAGCCGATCGTCGCTTTATCGCTATATTTAATTTAGCCTTACTGATATACAAAATATGTTAATTACTGTTTGTTCGTTTCTTTGTCCTCGCACAAATATACGTCAAGGATTGTGATATCTTTTATTATCTTTCACAAAAAAAAGGTGAGAAAAAATTCAAAGCAATTTTTTTTTACCCGTTACGTACCTACTCTTACTGACATTAGAAGACATACAACACACTCTTTATTTTAGTCATAGTTCGGGTACTAACTATGTATTCCCAAATTTTTATACAAAAGGCACTGCCAATTGGCCCCACCCCTACTCTACTCTACCCTACCCCTATTTGTACCCTATGTAAAATTTCCACATTTATATAGACTGTAATTTTTATGGTGTACACTCAGTACATAATAAAGAATATTCTATCTATTCTATCTAATTGGCGTATAATTTTAGGAAATTCAATTAACTCTTTATTTGAATTTAAGGTTTAATAAGGTAGAATTCGAAGACTCCCAACCTCTGTAAGATGCCAATGAGCTCAAAGTCAGCCGGAATGTAAAATAAGAAAGTAAATACTTTTACTTTCGGCCGCTAGGTAAGTACGTGCAAATACATGATACCTACAGGTAAAACCCTCATCGTTAAAGTGGCTTTTCGTAAAACCGTTATCACATAACGCCGTCGTTACTGATAACAACAGGATAATTACGATTATTTATTGAAGCAGGCGGAACGTGCGTGATTGAAGACAATTTGTGTGTAATATAGACACACAAAATTGTTGGAAATATCAAAATAAAGCACAGTCGTTTCATCGTCGAAGAAAAGAAAGAGAAGAAAGGACAGGAAGAAGAGGAATTGTAGATTGTTATACAAGGGTCGAAAGGAATTGATGACTTTCACCCGTCACACTCTACTTTTCATTTCGAATATATGGAAAGTAAAAAAAATAGTTTTTCTAATAAAAATATTGATAATAATAACATGAGTACCAACTATTTAAAATTAATTGAGAAGTTAGAAAAAATTGTGTTTGTTTTTAAATATGGAACACATCGTGTCACCGCCGCGGGCCGTCCCGCTTAATAGTTTTTTTTTTTTTAATTCACACTGGCTGTTTATATACTCACAAGACCGCAGCATTATTTTATTTTAATCAATATTTTTCTTTTTTTCGCACCCTAATTCCCATGTCCTCCATTGTCATGAATCATGATTATATTTCCACTTTGTCTCTGGTATAGCTACGCAACTGCGATGACGTCTCTGGTATTGCAATAGTTCAAAGTTAAAATCTAAGCAACCGAACGCTTTGTAATTTTGACAACTCGTTTAGAATGAAAAAAATAGAAACAATAAAATCAACAAGCCACAATAATTACTTTAGTCAATTAAAATTAGGAGGAAGCCTCAGCCAAGGAGTGGGACAAAGCAGGCTAGAAAAAGAAAACCCTTTTTTTCATAATTATGCTTTATTGTCCAATATTATGTAAAGCGTAATTAGATTATAATATTACACAGCTAGATTAGATCATTACGTGAAGATTATATCAAGTTGGTATCTACAAATCAATTTTGGGAACCACATTCGACACACCATTACGAGTTACGAGACATTCAACAATCTAAAATAACTTTTACTATTATGAAATTAAATTGAAACTTGTTTTAGTTTATCGTTTGGTGACATTGTTTTCAGATGCGTTCATTTAGCTTTATTTCCGTTGCTTTGAACCAATCGTATTAGTCTAAGATCCCCCCATAGAAGGACCTTCACCGAGCTGGTTAATGGATGAAAAGTATTTTATATTCAATTAAATATGTCAATAAAAATATCGCAAATGGGTTGTCTAAAAAATTTCAGTCCAGAATATGATTAAATTAACATTTAATTTTTTTTTTTTTTTTAACTTTTCACCGGTTTGGTTAATAGGTAAACTCCATACCAATCGAAAGTATGTAGCCCATAGAATATGCAAACGTTGGGTTGACAATTTTTTTCCCGTCACAACTCTTGGGTAGGCAGGTATAAACAGGTAAAAAAAAATAGTAACTTACACCGGTCTGATTAATGAATTAAAGTTAAATTAAAATAAAGATTATTTCATTACAAACACGGTGGTATAGGGTTGTCTGCGAAAAATCAGTCCAGAATTCCGGTTGTCGAGTTTTAAGAGCGTTTACGTCGTAAAGCATTTCATACAAACTTTCAAGCCCTTGTTTTTCGAAATGACTGAACCAATTTTAATGAAACTTCATACGCATATGCAGAATACAAAGGTCTTAAAATTAAGTTAAGAACATTTTCGAAATGTCTTATTTAAAAACAGATAACTGGAAATCTCTGTTTCTATGGAAAATTTAAAATCGGTCTAATTCGGCTGTAACGCTATTTTTCGAAAATGTTCTTAACTTACTTTTTAGACCTTTGTATCCTGCTTATGCGTATGAAGTTTCATTAAAATCGGTTTAGTCATTTCGAAAAGCAAGGGCTTGAAAGTTTGTATGAAATGCCGTACGTCGTAATCGCTCTTAAAAAGTAAAATATTTCTGCGAGGGAATACGTGCGACAGGGAGGTCCCAGCGAACCATCCCATGCGATATAAGAGTACACAGAGAGTGCGCATGCTATTTGTCCTTGAGAATGAATAGGATAGCGATATAACAAGTTGCCAAAGTCGGTTACAGAACTTAGCGATGGGAAGTTCAAAACCCACATCAAACGTGTCCTTATCAAGAAAGCATATTATAAAATTAAAGACTACGTTGAAGACAAAGAAGTTTGGCAATAATTCCTTCTGCACATGTGGCGTCCCTGGTACCTCATTAACAGCAAATATGTAAGAGTCTATTAACTGCTCCCAAATTACCATGTTTATATTTTTGTTTTTTTACTTTCTTCCTTGACATAATCATCATATTATTTGACAATATATACCTACCTAGGTACTATTTAATTTCAACTCCTTATTAGCTTGGCTTATTGGCTTTTGTGGACATGTTAATTATTCAGATTTGTTACAGTTGCAATAGCAATCATGTCATTTCGTTTAAAATATGTTTTATTTTTATTAATTAATTTATGTTTTATATAGATTCTTTTCTATTTTGTGAATGTGAGAACGCTGTAGGCTTAGTGGACTGTAGACTTGTTGACAATCTTCTATTTTGTTAAGTACTTGGTACTTGTTGAAAGACCTACACTGTCCTCGTATAGGTCTAATAACACTGTTATTTTTTTGAGAATATTGTAAACCCAATCATTTTTAAAAGAGTAACCGTGGAGTTTCTTGCCGGCTCTTCTCCATAGGAAACGACCAATTGGAACCGTGCGTAGCTTCTGACATTTCATAAGTGCCCATGTAGGTTTATGTGAAATAAAATATTTTGAATTTGAATTTGATAGACTCGTACATGCTGTGCATCATTTTGGAGTAGCTTAAATGTAAAATAGAAAACATAGTTTTAAAATAGAGGAACGCTTTTTAATTTTTTTTTTAAATAAATTCATTATATTTGAGTGTATATATTTTTTACCAGTGTCACACAAAAAAGGGCATTTTATTCATCGATAACAGTGAAAAAAACTGGATTTTACTCACAAGAGAATAAAAACATTTTGAATTTGGAACAGCACGTATATTACGAATTATGTACAAAAAAACAAATGAAACGTGCTGAAAGTACCTATATTGGCTGGCTCAAAGGAGCTATTCCATAGAGCTATTAGATTAAGCCGGGCGGCTGCTGAGAAATTCCTGTTGGAAAAACCCAATAATACTTTGCCCGACCTGGGAATCAAACCCAGGACCTCATATTCAGCAGTAGCGCTTGCGACCACTAGACCAATGCGCAACGAGGCAGTCTTATAAATATTACAACTACGTAAGTTTTTATATACTAATACTATTATTTACTTTCTCGCAGTCAATGGTAAAAAGTAGAGTAAGTACACAACTTGCGAATACATTTTTAAGGTGTACAATACTGTAGTACATTATTTTGATCTATCTCGTAGAGCGTTTGCAATGTAAGCGCAAAAAAATGTGTTTATTTACGACATCACATTTGAAACCTCTAAAACTATCAGTGTCTCTACTATGCATGTATTATACATATAAACCTTCCTCTTGAATCACTCTATCTATTAAAAAAATCCGTTGCGTAGTTTTAAAGATTTAAGTATACATAGGGACAGACAGCGGGAAGCGACTTTATTTTATACTATGTAGTGATGCTCGTGCAGCAGGCAAAAGTACACGTAGTGGCAACAAGTGTTATTTTTTATGATTTAAAATGAGTTCTTTAAAAAATGGGGCAACCACTTAAAAGTCAAGCTCAGGAAATAATTTTCAATGTGCACGAGTTTATGAAGACAGGCTCAGGAGTCTAAGAAGTAAGAACACAACATTTATAAAGGATCGATTTTTGAAAATTATTGACCGAATGGCCGAAGCTACACAAACATTACAAAAACTGAAAAAATGCTTCTAAATATGCGGCATGCTATTGTAGAAAATATATTTTCAATTTTTCATTCGCCGTCCCCCGACGCGACGACAAAATATTAACTACAAATTATATTAAACTTAAAGGGCCAGTATATTTTATTTTTAAGCTTTTAAAAGGATTTTTTTTGTGTCGGGGGTTTTTTAAATTTTAAATTTAGTTTTTATTTCCAGCTTTTTAAACTTTATATACGTATTACTAGTACATACGATACGATCGACACGTGCCTCGCTTAAATCTACGCAGCTGTACGTATTTTTCCCACAGTAAAGTTAGTTACTAATTTATCCGGTTTTTTTTTGCTTCTCTATCATCAGACCCTGATAAATATATAATTTTATCTATAACCTATTCATTGAGACCATTCCAATGAGCCCAAACACGATACCATTGCTGTAAATTGTTGAGGAGTTGGATATCCTGCAAATACCAGGTAATGCTGCAGCATCAGTTCAAGGTTACTATGTTATTCTAATACCATTGAAGTAACAGATTACCAAATTTAAATTCAATCAGACCTGTGGAAGATGCTAAAATCCATTCATCAATAAGAAAAGACCTGATAATCTTCAAACGGCTGAATAGATTTTTTTTAATCATAGTTAAGAACACTCCCGATTAAGTCACCTTTCAAACAAAACAAAAAAAATCTAAATCGGTTCAACCGTTTGGGAGCTACGATGCCACAGACAGATACACAGATACACAGATACACAGATACACACGTTAAACTTATAACACCCCTTCGGTTTCCGTCGGGGGTTAAAAATGAACAATAGCGAGAGTTCTTAAAGAAAAGGATCAACATACGAGTGAAAACACTGCGGGGCCTTCTTTTAGAACACTGAAAAAGGGTAAATTGAAAAAACTTATCGCCTTTAGATTAAGTTTTTTCTATTGTTTACTAAATAAATACCTATTTGTGTTTATTCAATAAATCGTGAATTTTTAAATAACCTCTATTTTTAATTAAATATATTCTTGATGAAAACTGGTGGCCCGATAAAATTGGCACGAAGTATAATTGTGCGATTGAGACGAAACTAACAGCTGCAGTGTATTATGAACCTTATAGTAGTGATCTAAGGTTGATTGTAAGTTTTAAGCATTCTTTCGTTAATCTTCGGGGCTTTCTTTTCTATGCGAACGAAGATTCAGGAATCGCCTTATCAGTTGGGTACCATGTACGAGTCTATCGCTATCCTTTACATTTTCAAGGACAAATAATAGCATGCGCACTCTCTTTCTTTTAATAGATGAACTACACGCTGTGTAGGTACTCTTCTATCGCATGGGATGGTTCGCTGGGACGCTGTCGCACGTATTCACTCGCAGCAATATTTAATTTTTTTAAACCCGACAACCGGAATTCTGGACTGATTTTTCGCAGACAACCCTATACCACCGTGATCGTAATGAAATAATCTTTATTTTAATTTAACTTTAATTCATTAACCAGACCGGTGCAAGTTACTATTTTTTTTTACCTGTTTATACCTGCCTACCCAAGAGTTGTGACGGGAAAAAAATTGTCAACCCAACGTTTGCATATTCTATGGGCTACATACTTTCGATTGGTATGGAATTTACCTATTAACCAAACCGGTGCAAAGTAAAAAAAAAATTAAAAATTAAATGTTAATTTAATCATATTCTGGACTGAAATTTTTTAGACAACCCATTTGCGATATTTTTATTGCCATATTTAATTGAATATAAAATACTTTTCATACATTAACCAGCTCGGTGAAGGTCGTTCTATGGCGGGATCCTATACTATATGTGCTTTCTAGACTTATGAAATAATATTACGTGCTTAGCCGAGTTTTTAATACTACCTACTATTTACCTACACAACTTTCAAAGCAACCCTCTCGGCTCAAGGATATCGGGAAATTTATTGGAACGAAGTTCCCTTTCGCGCGTTGCGAAACGTTAAACGTTACGTTACCTATTAGGGTACATGAGATACAGCCCGCTGACAGACAGACAACGGAGGTTTAGTAATTGGGTTCCGTTTAGCACCCTTTAAAACCCTTTACCCCTAAAAAGAACTTAATAAAATATCTACAATTAAAACATCCAATTATTTCATTTTATGATGTTCAGTTCTACCCACAATCCTACCAAAGTAGGTACCTACAGTAATGTCATTCCCATAATCCAATTAGGTATACATACGTGCAAAAATAAAGTTATTTTCTGAGTGCAAGTTTCTTAAGCGTTACGTTAGAATCCAATTGGACTAACTAATTCAATTCATTTAATTTATAATTTTGCAATTTCTGAGATGATAACGCCAATTCAAGCATTTATTAACCGTTACTGGTGTAGGTGATTTAAATATAACTCACGACATTTAACAAACTGGGTGTGGTGTAGTTGGAGATTTTAAACGACGGTTTCCTAGAAAAGCGGTTCCGTCATAATACAACTGACGTCATGATTTCATCAAAATCTGTTATTTGCACCAGCATTTGACAATAAGTCAAAGCCCGCCACCCAAAGATTTAAATCGCTAGATTTGCCCTCACTGTACTCAGTCACAAGAAAAAGTGTCCATACTGAGAAGAGTGAGCTCATGTCATACATTAATAAAATAGCGTTTCCATGACAAACAAGTTAGTCAATGCGGCATTGTGTGTAAGAGGTGTCAAAATGAAACAGAAAAGCGATTATCTTTTGACCCGGTAGGACGAATCTAACGTTTTAAATATTTGGCGCTGCCGTCATTTTAATGACAGCCGACACAGAGGCCATTAAGTGCGGCCACCGCTCTATTACTCTGAGGGCCACTGCTCTTCTAGGAAACCGTAGTTTTAACGCACTTTCTTGAGATAGAACCTCTTTGGGTATAATAATTACTTAATGCATGGAATTAGTATGTACTATATGGTACCTACAACATTAAATGTTGTCATTGTAGACAAAGAAATAAGCAGGTTATCTTTTAAAAATATAAAAGTATTGAATTAATTATAATAATTACTTTGAAAAAAAAAATATTCTAACATGTAAAAGAAAACTAGCACGTTGCGTTACCATCATAGGTTTGAAAATGTTCACGTTTTTTTTACAGATTTTCAGCCAAGCTTTTTCATTTAGGTCTTAAAAAATACTTCTTCAAACATGCACATATATCTAGGTATGTATTTCGGCCTTCAAAAATACCACCAACCTTCGGTCTTCAATAGTACCTATGTAGAAGCTATCTACATCTACATACTTAGGTATTATTGAAGACCGAAGGTGTACCTTGTATTGCTGAAATAAAAGAATAAAAGAAAAAAAAACTATTCTCTTTTTTAATGCCAAAACTAAGTTTTTTGAGGTTTCCGGCCTACTTCAATATTTTAAGGTCCTAAAAAATAGGTATTGAAGCAACATTTAGGTCTTGAAAAATACTAAGCATGAGCTGCAGTTGTTGTTTTTTGCTTTAGCACATGGCACAAGGCTTTTAGTAAGTAGGCAAAAACGAAAAAAGCAACTACGGAGTTTATTGTTCAAACTGTCCGAAGGTTCAATCTTGTTCAAAATAGAAGTGCTAGAAAATTAACACCAGCACTCCACATTTTCTTCTTTACCATCCTAAATCGTAGAAATAAATAGACAGTTGAACGTAGGTAAAACTTATATTTTACAAGCAAGTATTTTATGGATGTAACTTTATAATAAAATTGCGTGTAGGTATGTATTTACTTAAGTTACTTGCATCCTATAAGTACGGTATGTAAGAAGCGTAACTACAAACTTTCTCAACTCGTCGCAGTGTGGTATAAAACTTCCCTAAAGTATAAAAACATACAAATACTTGAAGCAACCGGTCTTTCGTCAATCTGCGATGATCGCAGGCTGCATTACGTGATCCAGTGTAGGGCCCTAAAATGTTACCCCATCTTAAAAACAACTCATGAAATTATTGGGAAGCTTCTCTTTTAAAAGTAGGTATTTAGTCTATCAGTCTGTCAAGACCCTTTTTCTCAGGAATGTGTGAAGGTGTCAAGTTGAAATTAATATCAAATACAAGCTAAAGATAAAAATCAAGCTTCTAAATCAACGCAATAAAAAATACGGCCATTTCTGCGACATTATGTTTTATACGCGCAAATAAATCAAAACCTATAGGATACTTCCCGTTGACCTAGAATCTTGAAATTTGGCAAGAAGCAAGGTCTCACAGCACAAGTAAAGGAAAAAATCAGAAAGTCGTTAATTTGTAGTTTTATCACATTAAAAAATATCTGCAGTTGGAGAATTGACCGTGACGTATATCGATGTATCGGAGAACATGTTTTTGTGTTCTATAGTTCAAATTCCTACGAGAAGGTGGTCATTTTACGGGACTGACTTTATCAATTACTGAAGAACCTGTAGGTAAACTTCCACCGATAAAACCGTAAGAGTTCTGTGCAGAATCTATAGAATGAATCCTAGCATTAATCAAATCTAGCATTAGGTACTTCAAAAGTCGTTGTTCAGCTACAATCACAAGGGGTATTGAACCTATTAATCTCAATTCTCAACTTTCCTTTGACATTTGAACTTGGTGCCAAAATACAACAGAAATTCACGGCGATTTGTCGAAAAGGATTAAATTGTGCACTGCACGCATATCATTTTCAATTACAGTCGAAAGCGATTCAAATAACTCTCGTCGAATGAATTAATTAAGTATTAAATTCGATTGTGTTTCAGGGGCGGAATATTTCGCAATTGTCTACCGTCTACTGCGTCTGGTAGTATTTCAGTAAGCATTATTACTAAACTATAGACCATTGTCCAAAACAGTCGATCAATCAATCTGCCTAACCTTTTCCCAACTATGTTAGGGTCGGCTTCCAGTCTAACCGGATGCAGCTGAATACCAGTATTTTACATGGAGCGACTACCTATCTGACCTCCAAAACCCAGTAACTGGGTAATACGATACCCCTTAGTAGACTGGTTGTTAGATTTTCGTGCTTCTGACGACCCGTAACGATTATCCAAGGTCCAGGAATGACAGCCGGGATCAACGGCTTAACGTGCTTTCCGAGGCACGGAGGAGTCTCGGTATGTAAAGACGGTCACCCATCCACGGACCAACCCCGGCAAGTGTAGCTTAACCTGATAGATCGATCCATGCGGCTCTTATTACATAGCCACGAGCTCCTCTACTTCCAAAACAGTCGATGCTGTTTGTTTTTAGAGAACTTTCTTAGCGACCCTTAACTGCAAAAAAATAAAATAACAAGGACTTGACCTGTCTTTTTTATATGTCTAACTTGTAAGATCCCGGTTTGGAGGAGGACGCAAGGACGCAAGGATTAATTCCTTTATATTCTTCATTCCCTAAAAGCGCAATTTTAGCGTCCGAAACAAAAGAACGTATTCCAATTTCCTTGCGAGGAGCTTGTCCGGGCATAGTTGGTAGTCAATTATTAAGATTCGTTCTGGTCAGTAGCCACGACTCGACCAACGAGTTTGCCTTTATAAAATCAAAAACAGCAAGCTCTCTCATAGTCATTTAGCGGTTTCTGAACCGTTAAAGAATCGTAAAATCTACGATAAATTTTATTTTATTCATTCGTTAATTAATTGTTTCCTAAAACAGCGATTTAATGAAGTGAAAACTAATCAGTAGCTTGCAGTGCCCTATCAACATTAAAGAGATGTTAAATGATATTAAAAGAGATAAACTTTGGACCGTGTACCCACCGCACAATCATTGATTTTATCGACTGGATAAGACCATTCAAACGTCAAATGCAATTATTCTATAAAAACTCTATATATCTTAATGGTTATTATTCACAATATTTAACATTGTTGACCCTTAAACATGGGCTATTCCGAAAAGTCTAAATACAAAACGATTTTGTCACCTATCTACATTGTTAGTTGGATGACGGCGACACCAACTTGAGACCAGACATATATAAGCGATAAACATGAACATGATAGACAAGTCAAAAATATATTGGATTGATATCATCATCATCATTCTCTTGTCAATATCAAATTTTTTATTTGTGGTCGGCGCAACATGTCCTTCTCTTCCGTACATCTCTATTAGTCGTCATCTCGGTAGTCACCCCCTTTCTAGTTTTATCATCTTTCACACAGTCCATCCAACCTTTCTTTGGTCTTCCCCTACTCTTATAGCTATTCACATTCATACTCAAAACTTTCTTCACGACATTTTCCTCATTTCTCCGCATCACATCCCCGTACCATGACAACCGATTTCCACAACACTTTTTAGTCACTGGTCCCACTTTTATACTTCCTCTTTGAAAACGATTACAAATAATTTAGGAACTCTGACCATTATTTAGTCTGTCTGATAGATATACCTGTGTCAGTCTTAGGACACACCTCTGCTAAGAGATCGCTCAGCATCCGGGTAGATTTATGAACGTATTTTCCTCATATGACTCGTCTTGCCACCGCCGCAGTTTACCTATCGTTTTAAGTTTTACTACTAAGTATAGCTACTATCGACCTGCTAAACTAGCTTTGGACCTTACCTACTGAACATTAAACTTCTTTGCAGAACGGTAAAACTAAAGTAGTGAGCGTTACCATCTATAATAACACGGAATGTATTATGTATCTCTAATATAAGCTCACAGGAAGATTCAACTGCCCCTTTTCTTGACATCATTTCCAAGTCCTTAACAACAAGATTAATACACCTATCTAACACATGACTTAGCTAATACAATTCTTAAGCTTAGGTTCCTAATAAGTAGTATACTTACGCATGAATTTAAAATAGATTATTATTTAGATAAGCCTAACTAGGTAACCTAGATATATTATAAGCTTTTTTAAATAATAATCTAATTTAAATTCGTGCGTAAGTATTAGGCATCTGAACGTTCCGTTGAGCCACCGTATAAGTGAAATACTGTCTAAACTAAGATCCCCCAGCGAAAAACCAAGATGAGAGTGAAGTTTTCCACGTTTAACAGGAGCAATGGTTCACTAAGAACCCAATGCTCCTGTCAAACAAAGAAAATCTTATTCTTATCTGACCTGAAATGAATTTCGCATGAGAAAAAACTCCAGAAAATCTAATTTTGTAATCAGAATTTATAATTCTCTACCTTATTTTCATAGACGTGCGACTTATCGCACTTTCCCATCGTAACTACCGTGGGGATGAACGAAAAAACCGAGAAATTACAAATTCCGGGGAACTGCGTCAACACACTGTGTCTTATACGCGCAATCCGCCGGGAAAAGAATCAAGAACACAAAAGGGGACGAGTATCAAGACAAGAAAATACAATTCAACAATCCCTTGTTCCCAAAAAAACTTGTTTTCGCCACACTCCAGAAACTCTCAAAGGTTCTATCCTTATAATAACTTTTAATACAAGTTAAATCATGTTTGAACTGAATACAAAGTATCGGCCGGTTCAGACAAGCCCTTATAAACAAAGATGACCATAAAACTGTCGTCCAGCGTGGCCCATCGCTCCTCGTTACAGTAATAAGATTTACGCACTCCGTCGGCAATGGTCGGCCAGCTGCTTGGGAGCTTTCCAACATTATAGGGAAAAATATTGCTGTATGACATTGTTATTTTGCACACTCGGGATCTAGTTGATACGAGTATGTTAGCGAAAAATAACACGAAAAATTTAAGTGAAAAGTGAAAAATTTAAGTGAAAAGTTAAATGATCGATATTGGATTGATTATATATTTATTTAAATTTATATTTTTGTATATATTTTGTCTCCTCGCGTTTACGGTTGAGCTCATGTAAAGAAAGCTTCTGGGAATGTATTTATAAGACAAGATTTTTCGAGACAAAAATCTAACACACAAAAGCTAAGAGAATTTCAAACCAAAATGAAATTGGACATACTCCAGTGCTCGGTGTACTGAAATGTGTCCAATTTCACTTCTACACTATTGAAATACGGTTAAATTCTTAGCCATACCTTTTAGTAGTTTTGTGTTTAATAATAATATCAACCGAAGAACTTACTTCAGCAACTATCAGCATCAATCCACCTTATAAATTCACCAACAGGTACCTCAATAATTTCCATACAGTCTAGATACACGTCAGTCGTGCAAACGACAAGCCACATGACAGACATATTATACGGCTATTAATCCCCACAAATCTCATTAAAACGGTAAATAAATATCGGTAAGTGGAGTGGAAACATTTGTCTTCTGCCGCAGCTGGCTATCAGCTATATGGACGATATATGGCCGGATTTAGAACGAGCGCAACAACGTACTACTTTCAGAGCTATCTATCTACTAGCAGATCTATCCTGCAACATTACTTGCCAACATTCATCTAATACAATGTTTCTGTGTTGGTTTGGTTTAAAACTACTTCTTGTGTACATGCCTTCAAATATATTTTACATGGTTCAGATACTGGTGCATGAGGTCAAGGATCGGATTCCTAGGCTTAGTTAATGTATTTTGAGAGTCATCTTTACCTCTGTTCGTCTTCCTAGCCTTGGTCCTAATCCTAAGTTGTAGGAACAGCTTACATCATCTCATCTTTGTACTTGACCCTGCTTTTCTTCTCATCTTCGGATACTCAGTATATTGGAACACTGATATTCTCTTTGTCATAGAATATCAGTATTCCAAAAAAAAACTCCATGAGGCCTTTTAAATGGAACCTAAACATTTCTGCTTATCGTCTTGGTGATTATATTTAGACTTCATAGTGTAAGCACATAGGATTATGGATACAAGCAAGGCACGTCAAAATATTGACGCTCGATAAAACTATATTTTATCTAAAATTGATGCATATCTGTAAAGAAAGATGACTAAAACTTGTGTTGTGACGCAACTATCCCTAAGTGAGTTAGGTACTTCCTATTCAAACTGTGTTTCTAAGTCAAGTTTCTAAGTACATTATTACATAAATATCTGTGACCTTTAATGTCGCCGTCATCAAATCTTAATCGTTATCAATATCATTAACATATGCAAACAAATAACGTCTCTAACTCAACAAAAATGTTACCGTAACGAATTTATTTCGAACGACAGACTCCGTTGAACGGCGATAACGGAGTTATCGTTACCGCGGAATTTGTATTGCCTAATATCATGTGATATCTGATACCGACAATGTATGCTATCGTAAAACAATATGCCAAATGGTATAAGATAAAAGGTAATAATATTAAGGTGATTTAATATTATGATAATTATGATATTACGCGTGCCGTCTGAGTCCAACAAAGAACATTAAAATGAACATTGAACATGTTGAACGTTGAAATTTTTAAAATCTTAAGTTGGTCCTGTAAGTCTGGGCATACCCAAAACTTAGTCTTAGATAGTAAGTAGTTAGTCTCATATCATAATCAGCCTACAATGTTCCCACTGCTGGGACTCAGGCCTCCTCTCGGTGAGAGGGAGTAGGTCGTAATCCACCAAACGGGCCCAGTGCTGGTTGGTAGATGTCACATGTCTTCGAATTTTTGGTTCTAGGACGTGCTGGTTTCCTCACGATGTTTTCCTTCACCGTCTTGAGAGCAGTGGTGATGAAATAATTTACACAAAGTAAAGCGCCTGCCTGGGTTCGAACCTACGACCCAACTCGTAAGTCGTGACCGTTACCACTGGGCCACCACACTGCTCTCATTAGATAGTCTGTGATGGGACATTATAACTAATATTATAAATGCGAAGTTTGTTTCTTTATTTGTTTGTTTTGTTACGCTTTCAGGCTAAAACGGCTGAACCGCTTTGGATGAAATTTGATACATTGGTAGACCATGACCTTTGTTAGGACATAGGATATTATACTTTTTATCCCGATATTCCCATGACATCGAGTCTAATGCGGGTGAAACCAGTGTGAAATATGATTCGCGGTCGTATCAAATGTTTATTTATAGAATTATAATCATAAAAGTCATCAATACAACTCTCTAAGTTCATGAAAGTGTATTGAACGACTATTTCATTAAATCATGACATTTGACACCTTTGCTAACTTATGAAGTTGTATTGCTAATTCTAATGATTATAATTCTATAAAGCCATATTTGTTACGGTCGCGAATCATATTTTAATCAACATACAACCTGACACTGAGCTGCAAATTGCAAAAAACGTAAGAAAATTTGAATTTCGCGAACTACCTTGCCGCATCCCTTTTTCACCATCTCTCTGAAGTCAGAATCAGGTCAGCAAGCAGGAAAGTATGTTTCAGCCTACGGAGGAAAAAGCCTTCAGGGAGGAAAATTATTCTGAAATAATTAACACTAACGAACGAATAACAGGAATTACGGTCAACGGGACGTTCCTATATAGTAACCCTTCAACGAAAACTGCCCTTACTGCTACGCAATAAAGGCGATGGCAAGGACCATTTTCCAGTAGCAAAGTCCACCGGATGTGCGGTTAACTGTACTATGGGGTTTTTCTGTTAATTAATACAGGCTGTAACGCGTTGAGTCCTTATCATATTTACACAAAGGCTTCATATTATGTATTATTAGTACATCTCGTTCGGTTTTCCGCATTCTGATTTGAAGAGAAAATCCAGAAAACTCTTTAATAATAACCTACTTAGTACTTACCTACACACGACAACTTGATCTGTAAACTATTTGCTCTTTTTCTAAACTAATATTAGAGTAAAGATTTGATTTTTTGTATGTTTGTTTGTTTCTTTGAAATGAATCAACTCAAAAAGGACCGGACCGATTTTAAAAATTATTTCACCAATATATTATCGCTAAGTAACATAGAATATTTAACCTAATATTATAAAGAGATTTGATTTTTTGTATGTTCGTATGTTTGTTTGTTTGTTACACTTTCATGTTAAAACGGCTGAACGGATTTGGATGAAATTTGGCACATGGGTAGACCATGACCTGGGTTAGGATATAGAATACTTTTTATTCCGATATTCCCACGGGATCGACTCTTAAGCGGGTGAAACCGCGGGGCGTAGACCTTTGTTTAAGTTAAGAAGATAATAAGAAATCGTAGCGAAGTAAAAGCCGTACATAGAATAAAAAAAGTTATTCCTACGGAGGTGAGGGAACGTCTCTGCTGGAAAAAAAAACAACGGGTTGCACTCCGGGAGTGCCGGCAGAAGTGAAAACTTGAACATTAACGTTGTGCATTTTTGAATATTTTGGAATGGTTAGGGAATAATTTCGCACGAATTGCTTTATTTATCAGTATAAAAGTACTATAATGTATGTGGTTAAATACAATATTCATTAGTAGTAGTAGTATATTTATGTATTTTCAAAACATAGTCTAACATAAAATAAACAATTAATTTAAACACTTTTTATTCATTCATGAAGTATGTTTTGACTGCTTTTTTTACCCATCAACATGGGTAAAATTTCTTACCTCGCAATCTTTACGTAATGTCAAAGACAACGGATCTTACGGCCACGTCCTGACGCGAGTTTAACATTTTATACCCATCCCAAAAAAAGTGCACAACGCCGCTAAAGAAGTTTTAAATTCAAAAAATTTATGAAGTGCTTGTCTGTCTGTATGTACCTAATCAGGTTCCGGATAGAAGCGAAAACTACTGCATAGATTTTTTTTATGTGTAACATATTTCCTCTCGTTTCCCTGCAATATGTGGGAGTGATTTCGTGAAAAGGGACGGAAGTGTGTAACAGGAATCCGGGGAAGCGCGCGCTATTTGATTTGACCAATGAGCGCGCGCGGTGTTAGACTTACCGTCAGATGGTACCAACACTACCAACCCATCTTCTTCTTCCTAGCCTTTTCCCAACTATCTTGGGGTCGGCTTCCAGTCTAACCGGATGTAGCTGAATACCAGTATTTTACATGGAGCGACTGCCTATCTGACGTCCACAACCCAGTTACTGGGTAATACGATAACCCTTGGTAAGACTGGTGTCAGACTTTCGGGCTTCTGACGACTCATAACGACTGCCAAAGATCCACGAATGACAGCCGGGACCAACGGCTTAAAGTGTTTTCCGAGGCCCGGGGGTATCTTGGTATGTAAAGATGGTCACCCATCCACTGACCAACCCCGACAAGCGTAGCTCAACCTGATGGATTGACCCGTGCGGCTTGTTATTACTTAGCCACGAGCTCCTCAGATGGTACCAACCAACCCATCATATATGACTATTGAAGGCTCACAAATTTTATTATGCATATCTATTTATAAAGATAATAAGAGCATAATGAGGATTTTAATTCGTGTCGGCACCAACTCCTAGAGTAATTGACATAGTGTGCAGACTACAGCATGAATAATTGAATTGGATGACGCGTCGGCCTGTCTGAAGTCTGAGTATAATGTGTCTAGTTACTACAAGTAAGATATAATATAAGGCAATAATTTTCGAACTAAGTAATAAATTATGTAGTGTAGAGCAGGCTTGGAATACAGATCAGGCGACTTTTGTAATTCATGCATAGAGCATTGATGTTGGTACACTGTTTCATCATCATCATCATAATTTCAGCAGAATGACGTCCACTGCAGGACATAGGCCTTCCCCAAGCACCACGACTTCGACCATAGATTTGAAAATTTTCATTCATTCATTTCAATTTCACGAATGTATTTGGCTATAAGTAAGACGTTACAAGTTATTGCGTTTTCGAAAGATCATTCTCACCTAAAGCAGTAATAAAGATTGGTGATTTTGAAGGCGCACTCAGTTCGGATGGTGATCGGTTTAACGAATTTTGCCGAAGTACAGTTGTGTCGTAGGTCCTGTACCCATATTTTCGCCAGATGTTTAAGGCCCATGTAATAGGGGCGACCTTATTAGTATCAATCGGGCACGAATTCAGACTCCAGAATACTACTGATAAATTCCTATTGTATAATACTCATCGTTTTATAATCAAACTCATCAACAAAAATGTCAAACTCCAAATTGAAAAAACCAACAACAATCACTTGAAATGTCAAATTAGTCTCTGGGATTAAGAAAACGAACTTTACAAATTAACGAGTCCAATAATAGAAACCTAAAACGAAACACAATTTCATTAAAAACGCTCAACTCATGACAAAAGGTCCATGTTGGCCGTTACCTCCTACGTGATCTGAGAGCTGCATCAGCTTCACAGCACACCTGTGGAGGCCTACCTACGTGGGCACATTGTGATGCACCCACGGTACGTCACAGACAGGTATCGGATGCTGACGACACGCTCTGGGAATTCCCTCCTCGAGCGTGTGAAACTCGCGCGGATATCCCCAGGCACCTGCATTATTTTATAGTTGAAGTGTGACTGCTAAACAGAATTTGTTTTCTCTATTTATAACTTTGTGATCAGAAGCAATAGTATTTTTAACGATAGTTTTTTTTATAGTTTATTAGCCTATACTGTCCCATCCTGCGCAAAGGCCACTCGCGCGTCCTCCTTCTAGTTTTGACAGAACCTATCCAGCTCATCCCGCCATCGCCTACGCCTCACTGTCTCAGGGCACCAGTTCTGTGCTATTTGGACCCACAGTTTGTCCATGCGGCAGACCTGCCCAGTCCCATTTAAGTAGGGGGCAGCCTTTTGAGCCACGTAAGTTATTTTGGTTTTGGAGCGCAGTATTGTGTTTCGAACACGATCCGTTGATTTAACGCCTAATACTTCGCTCCATTGTTCGTTGGCAGACCTTGAGTTTGGACTTCTGGATGTTAGTTAAAGACCAAGTTTGTGCACCATAGGTTAGTTAAGACGGGAAGAATACACCATGAGCATGTGTTTCAGTGCCATAGGCAACTCACCCTTAAATAGTTCCTTCATGGACCTGTAGCTCTTCCAGATGTTTTCCGTTCGTCTTATGAAATAGTTCCTTATTTCCAATTGTAAATATCTTATCCTAGAAATTAATGGCTCAGGTACGTTTATGACATGGCCGACTACGACTGCGGATATTTTATCAAGTCAAACAATGAGTACCTAAGTAAATAAATTGACCGTTGTAGAAAACCACAAGCTATGAGTACAATGCATCTTGTAAATGTATAAACAAGTGCAACATGCAGATGAAACTGACGTACTTACAATCTTACACCAAGTTCCGTTTTCAGGAAAAAACATCAGTGACTACATAAATCGTTTGTCACGAACTAGTGACGTAACAGATTTGTCTTACTGCGTAGTAGGTTACCTATACTCATTCATACCTACAAGAAAATGATGAAGATCTGAGTCAGAGGTCGCCGCGGTGCATTAAAATCCTCTTTTTTATATGTAGCTCTTGCGCGGAAATGTGACCAACGTTCGAAGACGTGATGGTTTCGAGAGAGGCAAATTCATTGGAATATGTTTTAAAATATCACACAAGACGATTACAGGTAACTTATGATTTGACTGCAGACGTGCTAATCAGTCCATTGCTTCATAAGTTCGACAAAAAGAATCTGCTTAATTTTTTTTGTCGAACTTATGAAGCAATGGACTGGCAATCTTTTTCAATTGGTTTCAATTTAAAATTGAGTTTGCGTTTCGTAATTAGGGTGCAGAGAGTTAATACCTAACGAGACTTTCGTAAAATCACTTACAGAACTTTTTGTAAATCCCCTTTTTTTCTGAAAATCAATCTCATTTGTTATATACGAGTACATATTCTGTTTTGTTTTGCTGACATCAAGCAATAAACAAAGTAAAACCTTAAACTTTAACCCCCTTACTAATAAACGTTGTATATCGCCTGTATAGTTACACACCGATTTCTCTCTTTCAGTCCTCAGTAATTTGACATTCGAAAGAAGAAGACAAAGCGTTGTGTAACTATACAGGCGATATTATACAACGTTTATTAGTAAGGGGGTTAATTATTGCCTACGTGACTTTTTGCTACCATGTAAGTGTTTATTTATTGTCGTTATGTTTGTGCAGATTAAGCAAATTTTCTTAGAAACCTGAAACGGATAGCAGTGAGAACCTTAGACGAAGACACTGGAAATAGCAAAGAGCAGGCAGAAAAAGATGCCCATCCATAGATACATATCACCCGTCTCTCCACTATTCCATTGCCTACTCTAGGATGCATATATCCGGTACGGCTCGCTAATCCTTCCTTATCCTGAGAGCACGTCTTGTCCCTACCATTATCGTGCCCCCCGGTCTACTCCTTGATATGCAATGGCCTCTGTAGCTCCATGAAGCATGAAGCTCCAGGGGCTAGTGCGAATCTCGGGGTTCATTCGATTTATCGAGTCTGGTTTAACCACGCTGGGATCGGTGCATTTCATTCATTCATTCATTTCTTTCTTCTATATAAAGGAAATCGGTTGATGAAGTGGATAGCAGAGGTTTTCCAAACATTTGGATATTCTTCTTATTCTTAGCTATGCGAATTTTTGGAAAGTTTTCAATCACTTGTTCACCTAAAACTTGTTCTTCCGATTATCCATCCTAAAAAATCCACCCTAAAGTGGATACTCGGAAACGTATGTCCGAAAATCCACCCGAGATGGGGTGGATAATCGGAATTCGTATATTGTTTTTCTTCCGATTTTCTACCTCGACTGTGAACAGTCATTTAGAAAAACCATGATAGAAAAACTAGCCCAAGATACTTAGTAGGCATACCTATAAAAATACATACTTACATACTTACTTCTTCTATAAAGCTGAAATCGTTTGTAAAACCTATCATTCAATGTATTAATGACTGTACTTGGGGAAAAAAGTCGGAAGTGCAATCAAAAGTGATTTCCGACTATCTACCCCGTCGGGGTGGACAGATGAACACGCGTTTCCGAATATCCACCCTAGGGTGGCCGTTTTAGGGTGGACAAACGGAATAACCGCTTAAAACAACAAAAATAACTTAATGACATCATACTAGATCCGATTTAGGTTCCATATCAGCACAGAGTATCTTCCAAGTCCTGTCTGTATTTATAGCTTCAACGTTTCAACAGCAAATAAGTATATTTTAAACCTAGTCGCATTTCTATTTTTAGCTTGCAGGCTGGTTTTTCCAACTTACGACTGGAAAGCAAATCTTACGTGGAAATCATAGAGACCTGTCTACTTAGTACCTACATTTCTTGGATTATATAACAATCTATTTATATACTTCACTCTAGTAACGGAAGGGCGGGCGTTTTTGGGGGACTGTCATATGTAATTTTGACGTTCGAAAAGTGCTGATTCTCAGCCTAGTTTGAATAAATGACTTTTGAATTTGAATTTAACATTTTATCTATTTAAAATAACAATATTACATAATATCACGCCTAGTTCCACGAAGGTTTAGCAGAGGTATACCCATGTACACCCTCAATTCGGAAGTTATGTTTTTAAGTTCCATGTAATAGGGGGCGAGCCTATTGCCACCATCGGGCACCAATTCAGACTCCGGGCTGTTGTTGAGAAATCCCAAAAAGCCCAATAACACTTTACCTGTGAATCGAGCCCAGAACCTCATGTTCAGAAGAGGTGATTTTAATCATGACAACTCAGTTGAAAGATTTTTAACCGATATCCTCCTCAGAAGACGAGCTACAACTAAAATAATAAACTTTTAAAAAAAAATACCTTGTTTGAAGCGTTGTCGGTGCTCCGTGGACCAATTGAAATACTGGTATATCTCGGAATTATTGAACCTACAGAGCTACAGCTTCGCTGAAATTTTAGTAAATTTCGTATAGGTACTCTAATACCTACCTACTCTAAAAATGTTTTGGTGACTTTTTCCGTAAAAAAAATAGCTGTTGCATACATTTTGACCGCGTAGGTATTGCACTTTTCTATGAAACAGCAGTTTTTTTTAAATAACCGACGAAAAATTTCAACGCAGGGGTTTCAGAATCATGTACTGAATCCATGGTAACAGGCTTCGCGTCGATGTCCCTGACACCCTGTATAAATTTTTTTGCTAACTCTACTCAAAACTTGGAGCGCGGTGGAACTAAAACATTAAAATACTTTATTGCTAATAATTCTGGGAGCGCAGTGGAATTAATGTATGAACATTAAAATTATGAAAACAATGTGTTTTGGAGCGCAGTGGAACTACCCAACTAAAACTAGGAAATGATTATTTCGTTGTCAGTTAGTGGGTCCGACCTTCATAAAATATAAACCCTTTAATCTTTTCTACTTCGTTGTATTGCCTAATACTAATTTGTAATCTACGTCGTTTTTATTATTTACTACGTTACTTTTCGTCTTCCGGTACCGTCAGTTCCTAAACTCTTCACATTTTCTGGAAGAGGTCTGTCTGTCTGTATACATATAGCACGTAGATTTGCTTTGCTGTGTCTTGTATTGCACGATAAAGAGCTGATTATAGATGAAGTAGCTTTGCACCTTTAAAGTATTTATACATATACTTATATTAAATACTAGGTTTCGCACGCGGCTTCGCCCGCGTAGAGTTCGAAAATTATCCCACGGAAACGTACTATTGGGAAAAATGTATATCTATATGTTAATCCAGGTTAAAAACTATCTGTGTGCCAAATTTCATCCAAATCCATTCAGCAATTTTATCGTGATTGAGTAACAAACATACAAACTTTCACATTTATAATATTAGTAGGATAGTAGGATATATTTATAATATAAATACATATAGAAGGAAGTAGGATAGTAGGATTTTACTTGACAAAACCTACGCAGTTTAGATATAATTTTTTTTGGTTACCTAAGCTTTGCCACTGATTACCAAGCTACAAATTATATACCGTAGAACTAAAGTCTAGACTGCAACTACTACTACTGACTAGTTGGCAAGGGCAAACTAGCCGGAACTTTCACTTCGCGACGGCAACACATGTTGAAAGTTCCGGCTAGTTTAGACAAAACGTACATGAGATTGCAATAGCGAGATGATTTGTGATGAGATGAGCGGCCAAACAGTCGCGTGCGGACTATAAACCAGACCTTATTTCTTACATAAAACCTATAACAATAGTTAACAGATACTATTGCATATCTGTTATCTGAGTTATCTGTTGCAATTGTTGCCTCGCAGACAAAGCTGCGGGCTACAGTAGCTTCTAATGCAATCATGTTACCATATCTAGTACCTGCCTATCTATGTAAATTTATTTTGACGTTAGTATTTTAGTAGATAAACGAATTTCCAGTAAGTCGGTAGTATAAAAATATTATGTATGACCATAATTATCCGTGTATGACTTTAATTATTTTGATAACAGTTTTATACTAATTTATGTACGTAGGTATGATTGTATCTTGATTTAGAGACTCAAGTGCGTTAGGAATAGGATAGGTCAATGCGATCTAAATGCGATAAATTATATTATTATGCAAGCGTTTTTTTTCACTACCAGAATAAAGCACATTTTGTTTTCTCCAATCGTTGACCAGCTATCTAAAATATAAGCAACATATTTTCGTAAACGATTACGACTAATCTGTTTCATTTGGAAAGTTCAACAACATTCTTTGAGCTATTTACTTTGTTGAGCCATTGTGATATACAGGGTGTCCGGGACATCGACGCGAAGCCTGTTACCATGAATTCAGTACTTGATTCTGAACCCCCCTGCATTGAATTTTTTTTGACCGCGTAGGTATTGCACTTTTCTATGAAACAGCAGATTTTTTTTTAAATAACCGACGAGAAATGTCAACGCAGGGGGTTCAGAATCATGTACTGAATCCATGGTAACCGGCTTCGCGTCGATGTCCCTGCCACCCTGTATAAAAATGTTGAGTTTTATTTTCGATTTAAGAAGCAATGAATTAGCAATCTATTTCAAAACGATTATCGTGTATTACGCAATTAGAGTACAGTAGAATAGATTCAAACTACCTACTTATACCAATTTCAAAATCATATGACTTAACATATATGTCTGTGATTTCAATAGCGTTTGACACAAATGACATCCAATTAAAATACTAAACGCAGTGACGAGAGGTAACAAAGATTGGGTAATCAGCGAGGTAGGTACACATGGTAATGACATCCGTTCACTCACCGAGTCTCCGTGGGCCCTCGACCTTGGGAAGGGACGCGGTCCGGAACAATTCAAGTTATAATGACCCTCCACGTGGTTCTGAACATGTTCCGTACCGTTAATTAACATATAAATATTTGGGCTACCATACAAGCTTAAAGGCATTTAGAGCATAATAAAGTGTCTATTTCCTGGGTACTGAAACCTTAATCCCTAAAAAGGAAAATTTAAATGAATCTCTCCCTAATTTGATTTATAGGTACGAAAGTGTTCCGAGACACAGTTTCGTATCTTATTGTTGATGCTGAATTTTGAATTTGTTGTGAATGTGAAGGATACCCAGAATAGGTTCACCACTTCAAATTATTCAGGTTCTGTAAACTGAAACACTGAAGCCAAATTCTCGTAAAATAAACTTGTTAAAAACGTGAACATTTTGGATTTATCAGTACGAGTATTAGCCTATCATAAATGTCCAGTAACATAATTATGCTAAATCTAATGACGCACTTCAAATTATTAAGGTTGCATAGTTCTGTAAACTGAAATACTGAAGCCAACGCCATGAAATTCTCGTAAAATAAACCTGTTAAAAACGTGAACATTTTGGATTTATTGCCTATCATAAATGTCCAATAACATAATTTAATTATCCTAAATGTAATGACGCTAGTTGATAAATCACATGGGCATATAACAAAGCTATAATAAGTATATATTTTTGTATCGTAATCTTTATTTATTTCAGATATCTATAAGTACATAGATCATATCTATTTACGGCAGGCTTTGGCTGGCGATAACTGCGACGTTGCGAGATCAATTACGATTAACGGATAGCGATAACGTCGTTAACACCTAACGACCGGCGAGTAGCGGCCGTTACCTTCACACTGCTTACGTAACGGCGCGATAGTGTTATCGGTCATCGGCGATACACGAGTAACACGAATATGGCACCTTCACTGTTCATGATACAAAAGAAATGATACTAAAGTTGCCACGCGGATTTGCGCATTGTTTCTTTGATCACGTTTTCACGTTGAATATGCTGATAAAGTAGAATTTTATTTGTCTAGATGGATATCAAACTAGATTAGCTTAAGTTTATTTTAGAACTAGGCTACCTGTAGCTGTACCAGTGATAACCAATGGCGGATCCCAGGATTGTCGTTTGGGAAGGGCTTGCGCTGAGGGTACGTTTTAGCAAAGTAAACACTAAAAAGCAGGCAAGTTGTAGTTTGGGCGCTCCTTGCGAGGCTCCGCATCGCTATCAGTGCGGTGAAACAGTCAACCGGCTCGGACACCACAGCCTGTCCTGCAGCAAGAGCGCTGGTCGTTTGGCACGGCAAGCAAGCATTATTGACATCATCCGTCGGGCTAACTGCTAACTGTTTTAGAACCCAATGGCTTGGCACGCGACGATGGGAAGAGGCCAGACGGAATGAGCATAATGCCTTGGAAGATGGGTAGGCCTTTGGTGTAGGATGCAAACTGTGTTGACACCCTCGCGCTATCCCATCTTCTCAGCACGGCGGGCTGTGCTGAAGCTGCTGCTGTAGGTGCAGAAAACCTCAAACGGCGCAAATATAACAACCTTATTGGTAGTTATTTTAGAGGTATGAGGAACAGGGTGTAAAGTTCACTCATCCTCTATTGAAAAGGGAGGATCCTCCAACCAGACGGGTTGTTATGTCTGGCGGGCAACTGCCCGTAAGTTGATTTCGGATAGTCATAGAAATATAAATAACAGGAGCTATCATAGAAATACTTATATCTATGGTAGCTATATTTTTGAGCCGTTTGGGGTTGAAACACTAGGGCCGCGTGGGGTCCGAGTGCTCATCGAGAATTTCGGGACATCGCCAAGCGACTAGTCGACTCCTCACGTGACCAGAGGGCTGGCCTAAAAAAATTCGCCTGCATCGCTATCACAATGCTGATAGCGATGCAGGCGAATTTTTTCCTATGATCGTTTCCCCCCCCTTTTTTTATATACTTGTACATATTATTATATTTTTTTTAGCTTTTAACTATTCTCGGGACCCTGAGGTCCCGGACCTTTGGAAGGCATACCAGAGAGACCAAAGCCAACTCGCAAAGGCCCGTTACACGTGTTAAATGAATTCTGTTCGTTTATAAATCACGTGTGTGTTATTTTAAGATTTAAAAAAGCACACAACATTTTACAAGCCTCCTTCCTTCGGAGGAATCTCTATACACGTGATGTATAGATATATTCAACGAGATATCTCTCGCCAAACCGCCAAACCGGGCAGCGTGAGGACAAAATTCGTCACGTAAACAAAACTTTTAATTAAAAAAAAAACACAGCGGATCCAGGGGGGTGGGGGAGCTAAGGGGGCTCTAGCCCCCCCTAAAAGCATCTGAGTTCTTCTGTAACAAATCTTAAAGTGAACCTGATATTATTCTAATTAAACTTTTTCGCAAGCATTACACTACTAGTTAAGGATAATTGATGACAATTATGTAGGTACCTTCCTACATAATTGTCATCAATTATCCTTAACTTAATATCATTTGGAAACAGTAATCCGAGAAGGCTTGCTATGCGTTATGCAAAATAAAATGTTGTGTCTTTTTTTGTGTTTACTTTCTCAGCGGGGTCAAACAAGCCCCTGCCATACGACAACCCTGGCAATCCGCGACTGATATAAATCAATATATGTTTGTACCTAGGATATCTATTGATAAAAACGCTTACATGTGTTGTAACAACCTAATTAAGTAGCTAATTACATTTCCTATCAATCCGTTACAAATAAAATTCTTGGTAAGTACCTAGAGATCAGATTACGGCGTTACGAAAAGCCTTCCAAAGGTTCTTGCCGTTTGATAGCCATCCAACAGACAATCAATCATATTATAATCATAATACCTAATTAAATACTTATTGATTATGCATAATAAGTTAGGACTTTATCTAAGTACTTTTGACGAAAGCGCGTGATTCAAGATGGAGGAAAAAAAAATTGTTGGTACTGCGAAGGTGCCAGAACACGTATGAGGCAATAGTTTATAGCCTGATTCTTCTCTCTTGAGTTTCGAAGACCAAGGTCCGATCAGCACCGAGGGCCTAGTGTGAGTTTCATTTCACCTTCTCGATCATACGCATCGACCGCGTTTGGCGCTCCGATTGGCAGCCGGCCGGCCTTCACCGGTGAAAGGCCAATCGGAACGCCGAACGCGCTCGATGTGTATGATCGAGAAGGTTAAATGAAACACGCACTAGGCCCTCTGTTCAATAAGGCAATACGGGCTGGTATCCGCAACTCCACGTCAAAGCGCGTATGTTGCATACGGATGGGGAAATCGGTTATTCGATCCACCCCATCAACGCCTTGGTGTTACTGGCAATCTCACGTAGGGTACCTGGGTTACCGAAGTACTTTACCCTGTATGTGGCGACCACCTGGCTGTTTAACAGCACATGAGCAAGGCCGTCTTAGGGCAAGCCGGGGCTGGGCAAACAAGAATTTGGGAGCCCCAAATTCTTGTTTGCCCTTGGAAAGTAAAAAAAGTGATTGACAAAAAACATTTTTCTGTTACGATTTTATATTTACTATGGGTAAGATTTAGATAGACACGTTATTAAATAAAATGCTGCAATGGTTTCTTTCGGGGTTTTCTGGTCTCTGCTAAATCTTCTATTGTAAATATCCTTAGTAATTTTTTTGACGATATCACGTTTTAAGGACATAATTGACAAATTAGGTAGTCGTTCTTTTAAAAATGTTGTTCGTAATTCATTTTTTATTCCCTTTCTTTTGAAAATGGGATCTCTCCACTACAGTTGGTAATCATCAAGTAAAGGAATATTCCGCGCTTCCGGGGCCCCCGTGTGGTGCGGAGCCCTGGGCACGGGCCCCCTGTGCCCTTATGGTAAAGACGGTACTGCACATGAGCTGCTGTCTCGTCGTCCTCCATGCAAGCTCTACACAGCGGACTGTCTGTGACTCCTATGTGACTCCCCAGCACTGTTCGTTCCTCTTTTATTGAATCCTGCGACTGCTTACCCAAATATAGAGCGTAAGTACCACCTACGTCCAATAATTACCTTCTTTTGGTACACTTGTACCTACAGAGACGACTCAAAAAGTACGGCTACAGGGTGTGGATGTGGATCTGTTTCCTATACTTATCTCAATTCCTATCTGTAACGTGTTCATGTGCAAGATGAATACCACGAGGAGCAGCCATACATTAAATAGGATGACTTGGTGATCAGATCAGGAATTCTAAAGCCCACTGGTAGTTATGGAATACTACTTTTATTGCGATTCGTTGTTACAGTAGTGTGGCAGTCATTCCAGTCGTGAGAAAGTGTCAAAATGTCATTGTTGCTACACTAAAATAATGGGTGGAAGTGTTGTACCACTAACACTATCCCTGCTCTCTGTGCCCAAAATACGAAGTCAGTTTTGCGGCCAAAAACACTTGTAACACCGTCGTATCATCGACACGATGAAGAAGTACAATAAAATACTCTAGGTTGTCGACAAAAGGGAACCACATAGGTACATCATGCAGATAGGCTGGTAGAAAACCATCATTCGATCACTCAAACTACATAAATGTGATAGGCGTCTAAAAGTGAGCACGTCCTCTAGCGTAGCTAGTATTTTATTATGATGTAGGTAAGTAGTAGCGCCAACCCTACATAGATTCCGTTGAGTTCCTACTATAAGTATTGGGAACATAAGTTTGGATGGACCCAACAATCTGTAATAGAAAATGGGTGGTACCTATGTACTTAGTAAAAATAAAGATGTCATAGTTACCCATTGGCCATATGTAGGGTTGCCATAACTTCTGGGAACCAATACGGGACGTTTTCTCTTCCGATGCCCAAAACTAATAACACAACACATTCAAGGTATGCAGAAAACTTTAAGAAGTAGAATATAAGAGCGAGCGTAGCGAGCTCGAAAATTTTGCAACCTACATTTATATTTAGAATACATAGTAGGCCTCCGCTGACCGCACCTGTCGCCCCCCTTAGTCCACCAGTGGGGCCGCTACGGACGATTTAGGATGCAAGAGCGAGCGAAGCGAGCTCGAAATTTTAACTAAATCGCTCGAATAAATTAGGTTTTCTTTGTCTTTGACCGTTCGTACAGCAATACAAGTAAATTAATCGACTTAAGCAGAAAAGTTTGAAAATTTTGTGATAATAGGATGCAAAAGAGCGAGCGAAGCGAGCTCGAAAATTTTTGCACCCTGCCTTAGATAGGTTAGACTCCCTCAGAGAATGCCGAAGTTGCAGGAATTCATTAAATACAAAATCAGACTTGATAAAAATACAGACGTAAGTACTGTTCTTTTTGTAGATTATAAAGTACTCCTCTGCGAAATAGATTACAATTATCACATGTACTCCACTCCGTACTCTAAGTACGGAGGTACCCCAGGAGGGTCGATCTCTGGATTGAGATTGTGGTTTCTCACATTTCAGGCCCCTGCCTACGGCGCTGACTACACCATACACATAGCACGCATGTTAACATGTGAAAGACAAACTATGTGTTTTCTAACAGAAACTAGTGGCTATCAAAAGTATTAAATAAATAAAATAAAATCTACATTATAAAATCAAAGTTTTTATTCGAAATGTTACATGTTTATATTTTTTCAAATTACATAAGTAATTATTGCGCGCGCCCCCACTTATTTTGTCGAAATACGGGACGAATACGGGACATGTAGTAAATACGGGACGGGATGGTCAAATACGGTGACAGTCCCGGAGCGGAGCGGAGAGGAGAGGAGAGGAGCGGAGATGTGCCAATATTAACCAATAGAATCTAAACTTCGCTACAGAGGTGCGATTCTATTGGTTAATATTGGCACATCTCCACTCATCTCCTCTCCTCTCCGCTCCAGTGGACAGGCAGCCTTAAAGCAGAAACCCTTTCCATGTCCCGTGATATCATAAGTCATGAGTCATGGCGATTGTTAAAATACTACCTATGCTTCAGGGACAGTGCCCGAATTATTGCCTCACACACAATCCACCTAAACTAGTTAAAATATTGAATAAGATTAGCTGCATTTCAGCGCCATCTAGTCACCCAACGTGGAGTTTTTGGCTATTAGTACTACTTGACAATTTATGGCGCGTTTATGAACGGAACTGTATTTGCTACTCCACAACAGATGGCGCTTATTTTTCACTTTATCAGTCTTGTTTATTTGTATTTTTATTGTTTATAAATTAAAACCTGCAGAAGCTACAATGGATTTATTTATTGATATTTCATTTGTCTATATTTAAACGCGCATGACATTTTACAGTAGGGGTCAATGCGCATAGTCAAAGCATTGCGCATTTCGTGGCTAACCTCACCGAGTCGATCGACCAGCAGCGAACCAGTGTTGCCATCCGTACGAGGTTCCTCGTACATGTACGAGATTCAGAGGTCCTGGTACGAGGTACGAGCTTACATCCATCCTCGTACGATTTTGTACGAGATTCGTTGATACAAATCATAATCTCTGAACTCGCCTCTAAATATTCGCAATGAATTAATATTAATTATCTAAATAATTCTATACATAAATTGACCTGACATAAACGACAAGACGGCGCGGCGGCGGCTTACTTATTAGTTCCGATTTCAATTTCAGCCACGCGCAGACATAACTTGCGCGCACTCTACACGCGTTGAACAATCTAGTGTCTATCTCTATGGTCGCAGGTCGCAGGTCAACTGTATTTTGCATTGGTGTATTATGTAGGTATCTAATATCAATGGACGTGGAGTGACCGATAAGAAAAATACCCTTGGTCCTAGGTACTAGTAGAACTACGCGGTCGAACCACGGGAAATAAACGGAATTAACTTAGACATAGGTATTTTATAAAATATAATGTATTTTCTACGTTTTAACGTAACAGCTTACATAAACAATACAAGAAAAATTTATGAAATTAAATCTTTCATAATTTCTATAACATTAAAAAAAAGTTAATTTAGAGAGTTTTAGTAAGAAAATAGCAATTTATTAATTTTATAAGGTATGTACGAGGTTGTGTTGGCAAAATACGAGATTTCAGACCACGTCTGTACGAGGACACTCTTTCAGCGTCTGGCAACACTGCAGCGAACGAGCTGTCAGTGCGAAAACCTTTTCATTTCGTCTTGTGCTGTATTTTGGTGCCTAGTGGGTGTGCTAAGTGTCTTCGAGCGCATTTGTTTTATTTAGGTGCTAATAAACATTAAACTTACAGGTAAGTGCATAGAATTATTATTAAAATAACACTTTTCTATTGTTGCGTTATAAAAATCCACTTTTGGAATAATATCTGCTTAGTTTACTGGTACAAGCACAATATATCCCGTTTATGAGATGATAATGAACTCGTAGCTTATCGTATTTTTAGAATATCACGCCGGTCTTATTGTTTTCACAAAGCCATGTAAAAAAGAGTCCTAATTTTACTGCTAACTTGTTTGATGATGTCATGGGCGGATATCTCTGACGTTAACAGACTTCCAATTGTTATTTTATCAATTTTGTATGGGCATTATTTGTCTGCGTCATCAGATAAAAAAGCAATCTCTAAATAAATACTATATTCTCCATAATAACATAGAAACTCCAGTCAGTATAGGCATTTCTTTACTGTGCTTTGATCATTGACTGATTAGCATAGATTATGCAAACAGTACACATCATAATACAACAAGAAACATCAATAAGTGTGTTAGAAGTATGTAATTTGTGCTCTATGTGAAAATGATTGGCCGCCCCGTTCAGTACAAACTGCATCAAAGAGAAAATTACTTTCTAATTAGCAAGTAAATACATGGTTTTACCTTTGTTAGCTCCAACATAATGAAACCTGCTCACATTGAAAATAGGTTTCAATTACAGGAAGGAATATATTATTTTAATACTTAAATTATATTTCAAATATTAGTACTTTATACTCATGAATTTATTTGTAAAGGAAATCACAATTTAAATTTAATTGATGATTCAGATGAGGATACAAACTTTTATGTAATAATTATATTAGTAACATGTCTGGTCTGAATTTTGGCCAACTAAATGATTCACTCCAAAATGTAGTAAATGTTTGGCCGTGGTAGATAGGTAATTAATTTTTTCACATACTTTTTTATCATAACGTCCCATTCATGCAACTTCCTCCTGAACACTGATAATCCTAATTAATTTTATAAATGCAAAAGTCAGTTTGTTTGTTATTATGCTTTCACTCTAAAACGGCTGAACGAATTTGTATGAAATTTGGGACATGGGTAGACCATGACCTAGGTTAGGACATAGGGTACTTTGTATCCCGATATTCCCACGGGATAAGGAATTATGGGGGTGAAACTGCAGGGTGCAGCTAGTAATCCAATATTCTAATGTCTAATCTCTTTGATGACTGATGATCATGACTCACAGAGGCTTATAACTTCCATGTTTAATTACTGATGAAGAAAACTTGATGGATGATCAGCAGTGCCAGTTAATGTTTGCACAACAAAAACATTATTGTGTGCAGTTGGTTATAATCTTTCTAGCCTATAGCATAATCATTTCTAGGTTATAGCAGTTAGCTATAGCCTGAATGGCATGTCTCTCACATGTAAAAGGTATTAGAGTAGCCCAAAAAACCCTCTATCTAGGTATATTGTGTGCAATAGCCGGTAATTACGCAAACTGTGTCGGAAATTAACGTAGGTTTGTGTAAAGTGTGTGTTTGGTTGACGATGATCCATGATTAGCAAGTAAAGAAACTGTTTCACAATGGAGGAGAGTCCCTTCAGTCCTAGAAGTAGGTGTGCCCGCTCCCCACCAGCTACACCCGTGCCCGCAGCCGTACCCGCTGCTCCCCCTCAAGCGCCGAGTCAAAGAAACAATGACCTCGATGCTATACCGACGACAGAAGTCCAAAATTGGATGACCAATATTGAACAGAGCCTGAAGGAGGTTTGCGCTATTGCAGCTGATGGCAAGCTGAACATGGACCAGAAATTACGCATCAATGCCCTATGCCGGAAGGTTGGCCATGGAACGTCGCAAATGGCCGTCCAGTACCAGTCCATCAAAGCAAAAGCCGTCCAATTCCACCATGCCCTCATAAATTTAGAAAACCAACTTGACCTTTCGCAGCAGCTACAGGAGCTCAAGTCGAGAATCGGAGATTCATTGAAACCTGCCCAAGGACCGTCTTTTTCTGATATGGTAAAGAAAGGAGCCAACAATTACATCCAGCCAATTAACTTAAGTTCAGTGGCTATCTATCCGAACGACAAATTGAAGACCAGTGATGAGACAAAATGTCTGGTCCAAAAAATAATTTGCCCAGAAAAAATGCAACTTCACGTGAGGGGCTTACGCAAGACTAAAAACGGCGGAGTGATTATCAGCACCGAGACGAAGGAAGATATTGAAAAGCTGAGACAATCGGTGCAGCTCACAAAGTCGGGTCTAACCATCGACGAGCCTCATAAAAGAAAGCCCAGAGTAGTCATCATAGGAGTGCCGACATCCATGACAGAAAATGAAGTCTTCACATGTTTGTACCATCAAAACTTAGCCGAAAAACTTCAGGACTGCAATGTTGAGTCATTCTTGACCTCTATAAAGCTAAGCCATAAGTCAGGTAAGAAGGACGCCGAGACCTGCAATTATATCGTAGAAGTATCTCCGGTCATTCGAAAAGCCCTGATGTCTAAAGAACGTGTTTTTGTTAATTGGTCATCGTGTCCTGTCAGAGACTTCACTTTAGTCACACGCTGCTATAAGTGTCAGCAGTATGGACATGCTGCCAAGTCATGTCGACAGACATCTTACACCTGCGGCCATTGTGGTGATCAGGGTCACTCGATCAAAGACTGTCCAAAGAAGGCAAATGAACCAAAATGCGCTACTTGCTCGCATTTCAAAAAGCCAGACAATCACATAACAGGCGCTACTGACTGCCCGGCGAAAATAATGGCCGAGAAAAGATACGTTAATTCTGTTGATTATGGAGGCGCCTAAGAGCGCCGTTTATAAGTTATTTTAGACCTTTTACTTAATTTTTATTTTACATTTTTCGCTTTCTATTCTTTTTATTTAATATGATTGACACGATAATTAATGAATTAGATAATTTCTCTGTATCCGAGTCTAAACTCTGTGAAGCGGAACAATGCAAACAATATATTTCCGGCTATAAAACTCCCTTAACCATACTAACACAAAATATTCGTAGCATATATAAGAATTTTGATAGTTTTTGCACTTTTCAACAACGGATAAACATGGCTTGTGACATAATTGTTTTTACCGAATGTTGGCTTGCTAAGCAATATAACATACCGCAAATCACGGGATATACTATGTACAAAAGTAGTATAAATTTCAATCAAAATGATGGGGTGATAGTTTATGTCAAAAGTTATTTAAATGTCTCCGTTGAGGAACCTAATACGGTCGACTGCAACAGTTTGTTAGTTAAAATTGGGTCAGAATTTGCGATATTAGCAATTTATCGGCCACCCTCCTTTAAAAATATCAGCACTTTTACTAACTCTCTGAATAACACCTTGCAAAACCTGTCATCCTTCAAAAACACGATTTTAATTGGCGATATTAATATTAATATTCTTCCAGGAAGTGCTGATGCATCTGCTCAGGAATACCTCAACCTATGCGCCTTTCATGGCTTGCTCCCCGCACACAATTTTCCTACACATCAAAGTGGCTCTTGCTTGGACCATATCATGCTTAAATCGAATTTCCCTTCACTTGCACTTGTTGTTAACTCAACAATAACCGATCATAATGCTGCCCTATTAATCATAAACTGTAAATTACCTAAACAAAACACTCGCACAATTTCAAAATTAAACATAAATAAACTTGAAGAAGATTTACGCGTCATCAACTTTGATCCAGTCTACAATTCTGCTGATCCGCAGTTTTGTATGTTGTATGTAATAGAAAATATACGACATGCAATTCAGAAAAATACAGACATATCAAGACTGAGCCGTAAAAATTGTAACATAAAACCTTGGATCACGACAGGTCTTATTCGTTGTATGAAACATAGAGATAAACTGCACATGAAGGCTAAATCTCATCCAGATAATGCAATACTGCAGCTGTCGTACAAAAGGTATCGTAATTTCTGTAATGATCTCCTTAAAAAGGTTAAAAGCAACTACGATAAAACTGCATTGGAAGAGGCTGGAACAAATAGTAAGCAGATCTGGAAATATATTAAAAATGTAACATATACCTCGAAACAAAATGAGTCATCTTCAGGTTTATTAAAAGCGCACTCGACACCGCTAACATCTGCTAACTTAGCAAATAATTTCTTTGTTAACGTCGGAAAGAATCTGGCAGAAAGAAATCGGGTTCAATCACACTTTCTAACAAGCACGCCTTTTGCATGTAATCCCACCTTAACATCCTTCGCCCTGCTAGATACTGACGAAACTGAAGTAGAAAGAATAATCATGACTTTGAAAGACGACTGTGCAGTTGGTTGGGATAATATATCAAATAAAATCATCAAACAATTCAAGACTATTTTGGTACCACCGCTGACTTATATTTTCCGAATGTGCCTGTCCTTGGGTATTTTTCCCGAGTGCCTCAAAAAAGCAGTTATTGTCCCTGTATACAAAACAGGCAGTAAACAGGAAGTAACAAATTATAGACCAATTTCTTTACTGTGTTCTATGTCAAAAATTTTAGAAAAAATCATAAATAAAAGATTGTTTAGATATCTGGAGGATAAATCAATTTTGTCGGACCGTCAATATGGATTTAGACCTAAAGTTTCAACTGCCGATGCCGTACATCATCTGACTGACTATCTAGCCCAAGAACTTGACAAGGGTAACCACACAGTTGGAGTTTTCCTGGACCTCGCCAAAGCTTTTGACACAGTCTCCATTCCTATTCTGTTGCGCAAGCTTGAGACAATGGGCATAAGAGGCATTCAACTGAAACTTCTCAAAAGTTACTTAGAAGACCGAACCCAGTGCGTTAAAATTGGCAATGTTCTCAGCGCAGACGAAAAAAACACGTCTTTTGGTGTGCCCCAAGGAAGTATTTTAGGGCCTACTCTATTTTTGATATACATAAATGACCTCTGTAATCTAAACCTAGAGCACGGCACTATAATATCTTACGCTGATGACACTGCCCTCCTTTTTTCTGCTGAATCGGAACATGAAGTCTACAAGTTTGCGCAACACGGTTTTAATATTGTAAATAAGTGGCTTCAGCATAACTCACTAACACTAAATGCGGCTAAGACAAATTATATTAAGTTTTCAATGCGCAAACAAACATCTGTTTTGCCCTCAACGATGTATGCTCACTGTTGTATGGCCCCGGCAGACTGCCTCCTTACGTGTCCTAATATTAATATAACTAATCAAATAAAATATCTGGGTATTATAATAGATGAAACCTTATCTTTTAAACAACACATAGAAGCCTTAAATAATAGAATGCGTAAGCTTATATTCATTTTCAAAAAACTACGTTATATTGCAGACCCAACATTAATTAGGCGAGTTTATCTTGCTCTCTGCCAGTCAATTTTGACGTACTGCATCACCTCTTGGGGTGGAGCAGGTAAAAGTTTGCTACTACCTATCGAGAGAGCTCAAAGAGCGATTCTCAAGGTGTCTACTGGCCGCCCTTTCCTTTTTCCTACTAACCTACTCTATAAATCCTGTGAAGTACTAACAGCTCGACAGTTATTCATAATGAGCATCGTATTAAAACAGCACGCAGCCCTCCCATATAGCACTGAATTTACTAAAAAGAGACGGAAAGATATAGTTTGCCCTACAAAAAGTACAAAACATGCTTTCGCAGCCAAATTTTTTGTCTTCCTAGGACCACTACTTTATAACAGACTAAATGCTAGAGCCAACATTTATTCTCTTAATTATATAAATTGCAAAAGAACTCTCAAGAAAGCTCTCCAAAGTATGTCCTATGAAGATACAGAGAAATTATTAGTTGTACTTAAATAAAAATTGTATTTGTACTAATTAATTTTAGCTAAGTTAGGATAGGTACTAAGATTTTTAGTTTTATTGTACTATTTACACCATTTTACATACCTACTAGATTTTATAATTAATGTGATTATTTAGAAATATGATACCTTGCCACGCCTGAAACACAGGATGACCTAGTTCAGGCACATAACACATCTGAATTTTTCGTAGATTTAAGCAAATTTGTATTTAGTGTTTTACCTTTTTACCTCAATAAACTTTTATTATTATTATTATTTTTTTATTATTATTTTTATATTAAAATAATGAAGTTGTAAGTAAGTTCACCACCATTCAGTATTCAGTGTATTTATTGTGGATCATAGGTACAAAAATAGCCATTATACCTACCCTATTAAAGTAAACATTATACTCTCACCTCTCGAACTGAGACACATACTCGTATACATACAACACTGCAGGCCAACTTTATTGTTGTAGTTGTGACCGGGGTTCAAAACTAAATTCGGTCTAGCGAGCCATTTGAGCACATGCAATCAATCTTTCTAGCCTTTTTCCCAACTATCTTGGGGTCGGCTTCCAGTCTAACCGGATGCAGCTGAATGCCAGTATTTTACATGGAGCGACTGCCTATCTGACCTCCACAACCCAGTAACTGGGTAACACGATACCCCTTGGTAAGACTGGTGTCAGACTTTCGGGCTTCTGACGGCTCGTAACGACTGTCTAAGATCCACAAATGACAGCCGGGACCAACGGCTTAACGTGCTTTCCGAGGCACGGAGGAGTCTCGGTATGTAACGATGGTCACCCATCCACTGACCAACCCCGGCAAGCGTAGCTTAACCTGATCGATCGACCCGTGCGGCTTGTTATTACTTAGCCACGAGCTCCTCCTTAGCCACGAGCTCCTCCATTTGAGCACCTGCAAGGGAGTGATTTCGAAGGGTCGCCGTTATCGAAACCGATAAGGAGGACTTACTCTCACCTCTGGTCTGGTCAATGTTAAAAATGTTTGCTAGCTATTGGTGAAGCAAAATTAAGGTGTCCAAGCTTATTTTTATGAATTTTTGGCAGAAGAATTCATAAAAAATAAATAAATAAAAATACCGTTCAGAAACCGGTGAGTTAAGTAACAGATATAAGCCTTCCTTTAGAGTTTCATTCCTTGATAAGGACTCGGCACCTACCGCCGCCGCTGTCTCTGTCACACAGAGTCGATCTCGTGCCAATTTTCACAAAGATTCGACACGTGTAATACAAACATGATAAAAGGAAACTTACTTTCACATGCATAAGAATATGTACTTATTAAGAATAAGCATCACCGTTTGTATATCCTCAAATTCTGAATGTGATGGATAAGAACCAAAAAAACTTAAACGAGTTCTAATAGTAGAGTAGATACATTTCTAATCCCGATATTAAAATCTAATACTGTTAATGAACGAACATTACTTCCATATCATATCATCAATATTAGACTCAATGCTACACGCTATCGGTTATTGGAAGCGTCATGAATATGTCATGTTATAGTATACCTTCCCCGATGGACTGAAGCAGCCGGGCCGTGCAACCTAAATGGATTTATGTGGGGATTAACTTGTCCATCGTCGCTTCCGGTTTGTCCATAGACTGAAACTGAGCGTGAAATGTTACGTCAGAAACGTGCATGAATGAACGCTAATTACTGTAGGAGAACCTTTAATGTCGTCACGGGCCTAATATGTCATACCTTTTATCACAGAATAGTTAATCTTCGCTGTCGTTAAAAATCCTACACGATTTGACGCCATATTCCTATGGCGTCAAATCTTGTTAAAAGAAATAGAGACGTACGAGACCTCCAATTGAGCAGTTCATTGGTAGAAAACCTTGATTAACTACACGGAGGAATGTGTTCAATGTTCATACTACGAGAGGCTGAGAAGTCTTTGGAAACGGGAGCCTGTCTAAAGATCTCACACTTAATCACCACAAAACAGAAAAGAATTAATGAATAATCAAAAAAAAAACGGCCAATATTATTTCGTGTGTCACATACACACGAAATAATATTGGCCGTTAGATGACAATGGTGGTGGTGGGATAAGGGAATCGACGATACTTCGGTACCAAGACCAGAGCTACAGGAACCATGCATGAGTTTACATATTGGCGCCGATTTAATCATCAACAGAGATCGACAACGCATGGGTGAAGTTCAATAACAGGGAAAAAAAACTAATAGACAGAATTCGAACGCGCATTCCTGGTTATCACCCTCAGCCTCATCAGCAACTTTGGCACAGCACACTGCACTTTCGGCCGGTCTCACAAGCAGAGCCCATTCTACCCTCTCCTGGTCAACGCCAGCAGTCAGCCACAACCCGGCGCTGTACCACATCCGACTCACTGGATCATGACGCAGCGCCACCCCGGATCACTGGGAAATTACCGCAGACAGTTCTGGCTCACCGCGAACTATGCGGCTCCCGGTTCCGACTCACGGGAATCTCAGCTGGCACTGTGAAGCATCACAAGATACTTGACAAGACTCAGCCCACTATCGTCCTCTGGTCTCCGGAATGGAGTAATGTGGCGGCATCTACATCACCACATGCGAACTACGCATCAAAGACCTGACGTCACACCAAAACCTGACGTCACACCAAAACCTAACGTCACACAAATCCTGAATCGCGAAATTAGAGTTTACCGCGCGAACAGCATATAAATATAACTTCCCTGACATCAATCGTTAGGCAAACACGATACCCGTCTCGTCGGATGATCCTCCCTTTTCTATAGAGGATGAGTGAACTTTACACCCTGTCCTCATACCTCTAAAGTAATACCTGCGCCACAACTTCACTGGATTAAATGTTGAATGTCATTGTTGAACAGCCACTGCGGCGCCCACAGGCCTAACTCAACATTGTAGAATAATGGAACTCGTACTTTATGAAACTAATGTAAGATAAAGTTTCCGCAGGCACCTTTGTTTTCATTAGAGCTAAATAGTGCTACCGAACCAGTTTCAAAATGTCCAGTCTTGCAATTGATAACATAACATCACGCCTTGTTTCCCCGAAGGGTTGGGCAGAGGTGGAGTCTGGATTTGTGCTCGGTTGATGGCAAATTGGCTATAGGCTCGCCCGCTATGTGCTATTGGTACACATCTGCCCTTGCAATTGATCTCGTTCAGCACTTTGAAACCATAATGCAACCATATCACGTTTCTGTCAGAGTGCTGCCGGCTCACTTCGCGCTCTGAATCGGCAGAGATTTCGCGACATAGCCATAGGCCATAGTCTGTTCTCACCAGCTTTGCGACGGACGACGGGGGCAAATTAAAAACCATCATGGCGTGAAATTGCTGTATTAGCACTAGCTGTGATACGTTGAGGCCTTTTGTAATTAACATTGAACAAATGGTAATCCGCTGGGCATATAAAAGGTTCTTAAATGGGATATGCAAACACCTTGAAGCAAATTGGAAATTGTGATCGAAGGCGAACACAGAAACTGGGCCTGACATAGTGAGCACTTATTTGTTTGATCAGATTTGATCCGAAATTAGTTCGCCTATTTGGCGAACAATTTTATAAAAAGAAAACAATATCCTGCCCGCTAGCATGTCCGTTAATCCTTCCTAGAATACCTCGTGGCCTCGGTGGGATGAAAGCGAAGCAAAATTTACCCAACAATCACAGCCGAGCGCTACCCGGGAAATTCATTTGAACATTCGCTGAAACTGTCCTATTATTGGAAACTCCTTCGAAAAACTTCTGTATCAAAGAAAAAAAAAATACTAAAGCTAAAAATAAAACTTATAAATAATTAATGTGCTATGGGGCATAACCGCACTGAAGTACTAATTGACGTGAGAACTACATTAATAATTATTATTGTTGTTGCTAGGCTCCGTCAGCTGTAGGCTTTACAAGTTGACTGGCAATATTATGACCTACTGCATTTACATTACATTACATTATTGCATATACATTACATTAATATCATTTGAGTCCAAGAATATAGCCTGACAAATAAATATTCAATAGCGTAATTGACACAGTTTTTCCAAAGCCGTACAAATGTTTATATTAGCGTCATCGCTCGTTATCTTTTTCAGTTTCTTTTTTTAAATTTCCTTCATTAATGCTAACATATTATTATGAAAAAGAATAATTTTAACTTTACGGTGCCCTAAAAACATTATTATAGACTTGAAGAGCGAAAGTCAAAGCTGGTTTTGGTTCTCGAAATATTCGAATAAAATAAAAATCAGTTCATGAAAATTAATGATCTCATATACATTTGAATTCTAAACCCAGGCCCTTGACTCACAAAACCGAACACTAATAAAAACGTTTGCGTCAGCACTTTGGAATGGACCGTAACATCGCCAGTATCCTCGTCCGGACTCAGACCTAACTAAATCCCAAAGTTTATCTACTATAATGATTCGTGTGTGACGTCATCGGCGCCATCTTAGTTATAACGAGGGTTAATATTTTTGTAATGAGCCCGGGCTCGCCCCGAGCGAGGTCGTGGTAAATGTAATGTTCGTGGAATTTACGTGTTATTCTAAATGTCAAAGGTTAAGAGGTAACTAAAACTAATAGATTGAATATACAAGGATGGAATTTAAAATAAAATCGCAAGCCAAACACATGTAAAAACTCGTGCTAAGAAAGCTCTTGAGGGTCGTTAAAACGATTAGGGAGTCAAGAGAATGTATGGTAGCAATCTCAGCGCTAACAACAATATACTGCTAATACTAATCCCTTTGCCGATCTTGGTAATTGTGGCGATATTCCCACAAGACCGTTTATTGTAGCGGATATCACGAGAATATGTTCAAAGGCGTGAGACTATGGGTTGATATTTGATTATGTGATTAAACAATCTCGATAGATTTGATCTTTCCCATCATATTCCTACCCTTATCTCAAGTTATTTGGTGTCGGCACAGCATGTCTTATTCCTCGATATAGTATATCACTCCCGATCTAGCCATCATTCGAAAGATCACTCCATCCATTAATAAAATGATATTCGATGAATCGTTCAGTCGAAGTAGCGTTTGGCGATAAAAGGTTGTTTCGCAATAAATTCCATTCGAACAATCGTTCAGTCGACTTTACATTAATCGAACATATGACTCTCGAAGTTACGGACCCCAATTCTTTGGTCTTCCCAGCCATTCATATTTATACCCAAACCGTTCCTTAAACCTTTCTAGACATTTTCTGAATAGAATTTCGTATCAGTCAAACAATCTCTAACTATTTAAACAACTTATAATGAAGTCTAGTAATTTAATATTGTACAACGCATGTTTTATGCATGCGTTATAATCTCGTTAGCTAGACTAACCAGTTAACCACGTACCCAATTAAGAATTTATCGTCCCTTGTAAACCCTTGCCAGAAGTTAGTGCTGCAGTTACTTTATTTAAAACTAGCTGTGCCCCGCGGTTTTACCCGCATAAGGCTCGATCCCGTGGGAATATCGGGATAAAAAGTATCCTATGCCCTAACGCAGACCATGGTCTACCCATGTGCCAAATTTCATCCAAATCCGTTCAACCGTTTTAGCGTGAAACCGTAAAAAACAAACATAAGTTCAAAAAATCAAATCTTTTCTCTTAATTATATTATTAGTTTAGATCATTTTTTAAATGAGGAGGAACTCTCAAGTGACTATGAATGCAGATTATAATTTATATTTTCGTGTAGTACTTCTTATGTCCTCAGTATAATTTTATTGGGCTTGGATTCAAACTTAAGAAATCGCAGCCACCGCAGAAAAGTTTTCCCATGACTTCTTTCAATAAATTTCAAGAGGTAGTGATCTCCATTTTTATCTATTTTGTTCAGCTCATCCCGCCTTCGACTTTTTAGTTTCTTATTATAAGTTCCTTGGTGCGTAAACAAGTGAAAAGTTGCAATAAAACGTGGTGGCGGCGGCAAGGGTCGGTAGCGCTCCGGGGGAGTTGCGCGCGTTTATTGATTTTCCGCGCGACTCCGCGGACGTGCTCCGTCGTCGGCTTCTATCTCCGCAAATACTAAGATTACTGCTACCCGCACTTTTGGGACCCGACCATTGTAGCTGAAACGATGAAATCTTCCATAAATTACCTCCAGAAATGTTATTTATAACGCTGGAGAAAATGTATTTTTGATTCAAACCCGTAAAGTTCATGCGTATGAAAGTAATTTATTGTGCCGACGTCATTGAAGAGGGGGTGGGGTACAGTCTGTACCGAGCGATAACTGGCAATGACATGAAGCAGATGAAATGCATGAATCACGCACTCTGACCTCTGCGTCAAGGACAAACCAATTTGCGTAACATTTTTATAAATCATAACTGTAAATTATCCCAAAATATAGAATGCATTTTCATTTTGTGTAATAGTACATTACTGTCGCGGCCAGCAATTGGCATTGATGGACGATCGTGAAAATGTGGGCCGCGGGAAAGCCGAGGCACACATACGTGAGTTCATCTATGCGGTATGCCTGGTTGCGGCCAAGGCTTGTATAGTACTTTTCTCAAACAGCGCGCGGAAATTCAAACTAAGGAAATTAATTATAAATTGTAGAATCAATGACGACAAAGAAAATTTTTCACGCGCCTATTTGTTGATTTGTTTCTTCTTAACTTTAAACACTCTATTCTATTATTCACTCTATTCTTTAAACTCTCTATTTGCTAAGCCAGTTCGAAATTTAAATAAAATCTTTGATAAGTTACCTCCTTGGTTGCCATAATTATGTCGAAATAAAAAGTTAGTTCAATTTTAAAATAACACGACAGATACATAGGAGTTTTCATAGTAATTTATTTGGCCGCTAAACACGACAGATATGGATTTTCATATCAACATTGCCGGCCGGGCGCTCGCTTGTTTTTGACCAGTACAGCAATTTCGATTTATCTCAAAGAAGGTTGTCAAAATAATGTTCGAAATGTTCGAATTTCCAAGCATGTTTGAGAAAAATTAATTATTTTCCGAAAAAGAAAGGTTTTAAGCAACTTCGGGCTTTTGCAGGATCTATTGACATCTTCCAATACTACAGGACCTTTCCAATCGACTTGGGGAAGCCTTTTTTCTCACTTAGTAAGATTCGTGACTAATCATTAGCTTCTGCCAAAAATTAAATGAACGTAGTCAGGTGCGTAGCTAGAATTTACTACGAGACTGACTCCGCTTCATAACAAAGTCATTGAAGAAACTCTGAAGAAACTCGAATAACTTATTATGCAGTTGCATGTTGACAGTACGTGCCGAAATGCAACTTTGACCACCCTGTTTTATAAAATATCGCTCATTACTTTAACATGAGGTGAATGAGCAGGTGCTACAGAAATAGCTCTGATATCAGAACAGAACTAGTGTTTACAAAGCTAATTGTACTGATTCATTTAAGTCTGCGGAAAATCGTGATTCTTAATCAACCAACATTATGAGCTAATGCTTTGTTGAATAAAGCATATTTATTAAGTGAGCAAGAATGATGTTGAAGTATACTTAAGCACGATTGCTATCAAGGTTAATCAACCACTTGCTGCATGAAATAATTTATTTATCGCTTGCTTCATCTTCTTAGCAGCATACTGCAAGCCCTGGTTTCCTTATCCTTGATCGTCTTAAGGTACAAATCCATAGCCGACTGAAGACTAGATTTTTTCAGATTAGGCGCGGTTTAAAAATAAAAAAAACTGCACTAAATCTCGTTATATGATGTATGTCAAAATATCATAAATACATAGTTGTATCACCGTGGACAAGGATATAACGGTTATTAGGTATATATTATATATAAACGGACATGGTATATTAATTCATGATATTGGCAATTAGAAGCCATTTCAAGCTTTCCGACACTTTAAAATGTATGCTGATATTGATGTACTTATGCCATATCATCGAGAGCCATAATTCGATTCACTATATGTCGTCGCGACACTACTGGTATTTATGTATTTCTATGAAACACGACGTGTCGGTAGCTACGGAAGGTCATCATCATCATCATATCAGCCGAAAGACGTCCAATGCTGGACATAGGCCCCCAAGCACCGCCACTTCGAAAGATTCTGTGCTTCCCGCATCCATCGGATTCCTGGGGAAGGTATTTCATAGAAATACATAGAGACCATTAGTGTCGCGACGACACGACCTTTAGACTCTAAAGGTACAAGTTCGTAGCTGACTATCCTCTAAAGTTTAGAGTATACCGTCAACTTCGTCCACTACACCTACAACATCCATACTTAGCTGTTCATGATGTGACATGAACGTGATGGAATGAGCCTGGTGTTATTGAACTTGTCAAAATAGACCAAACCGGATCCCATCCCTTCCGACAAATGTGTCGCAGCACAATATCACTTCGGAATATGGCCATTAAGATAAGTATATAAAGCGAGCAGGTTCTAGGTACCAGGCGGAGACAGTTTAATGAATAAACAGGCAACAATGGTCCCGTAGGTAACCTGTGCAGGGTTAAGTACAGGCTATCATTAAAATTCTAAGGTCGGTACCGCTCGGCACGCTATGCTCACGTAAGCTCGCACTACGGTATTCTATTGTTTTGTTCATGAGCAAACTCTGCATGGGAATGTTTATCGTGTGCTTATTAGGTTTATTGAAGGTTCTTTATAAATGCTGGCAGACAGTGAAACATACAGAACAAATATTTCAATTCCGAACTACTCGAAACTATCGACATCTCGGACTTTTTGGAAGGATGTGGACTCTGAAAACGAGTTACGTGACCAGCTATTACATTTAATAGCCCAATTCGGAATGTGTTTTCTCTGTACGCAAACACACCCTAACGAGTAACCACAGTAATTATAACTAACGACAGCTCTTAGCTGGGAAGCAACGGGGCACGGGATTATAACGAACGAGGCTTTACTTGCATAATATATTCTCGATATGTGTGTGTATTTAGTTAGGATTAGGGTTTTAACATCGACCTCGCTAATTACACACTACATTAATGTCTGGCTGTGAGCATGATCTGAAATAAGTAAATGAATTTTCTATTTAAAATCAAATCAAGCCTCCATCAATTCAGCCTCGCAGTTAACTGCTAGATAGAGTCTCTCCCAAATTACGATGCAGTTTCATTTAACGTTGTCTAATTTTGTTAAGAGTCTTATTAATTTTTTTTACGGAATTTCATGATTTTCGACGTTGTAATATTCAGCAGCAGTAATAATTTTAATTATTTGTTTATAATAACGATAGTGCCATTTTCTTGCTTGTAAGTTGGAGTTACACATTCTTTTCGTGTAATTTGCTGAATTGATGCGGAATATATAGTACTTTAATTTTATTTATTGTAATTTTGTCTTATTATACAGGGAAACGAAAACTAATGAAACGTATTCATTGTAGATAGAACTTTTATATCATAATAGTTTATTTGATAAAATTGTGTTTATTTGGAATATATAGGACGCTGAATCAAGACATTTTATTGCATTTCTTTACGATTTTTTTCGTGAAAGGTTAAGGAATTTAAAGAAATTCTAGAACTCCAATAAACAAGTATAACATTCCATTAATCTTTTAGTAATTTTAGCTTTTATTAGAACCGAATGAAACAATGTGAATTTGAGCGTCAAACTTCCATCGCCGGCAGTTTTTCTTGTAAACTGAGTTCGTAGAATATTTATAGTAAATTACACGAAAAGAGAAATCAAAATGTGTAACTCCAAATTACAAAAAAGAGAATATCACTATCGTTATTCATTATCAAATAATTTAAATATCTTACTGGTGCCGAAAATTACAACGTCAAAAATCATGAATTTGCGTTAAAAACATAATAGGACTCTTAATTTTAGTCAGTGACCTCTGCTCTGGGATACCATCATCGATTAGTGATTCATATAATTATGGTATGTGATCCGGAGGATACCAGCAATATCAGTCAATTATATCTATTAAGTCACCAATTTATTACTTGCCAGCCTACAGTCGTAATTGTCACGACAGAAGTGGGTCGTTCTGCCTCGTCCCGGCACATTGCCAACTTGGCCTAACTTGAACGTGGCCCAAGTTCAGAGATTGCAATGTGTCGTTATTTATGAACTAAGTAGGCACGAAACTTGCGTTTCGAAAACTGTTTCAGACTTCAGAGCAACCTATTCAACCGTTTGTTAAAGAATTATTGAATTCATTTCAACAAAGCCGGCTTGAAAAGTGCTTTTGTGAATTCGTGTTACGAAAACCAAGAGCTCCAGCGAGAGCATTTTCAAGTCACTCATTAACAATGCAGCATTCAGCAGTTTTGGGAGCATTGACTCCACCAGACTATACATACTTTTATGAAACAATTCGTAGGAAAATGTGCTGTGCTATTCTAGCTAAAACCTTCAGAGTACATAAGTACATGTATCTCTGTTCTCTAGGCTCATTAAAAAGTTAAAACGCGTACGTCAAAGTTGAGAGTGAAATTAAAGTTAAATAAATCCAGGCGTAGTTAAATGGCGCAGAACATAAATGTTTAACTTTACGAGAAGGTTGAAAAACAAGGCTTTTTTTCCAACTGACTGCTGTCCCAAAAGTCTGCAAACAATCCTGGCTTAGATGAGGCGGTACGTGTGAGATTGGCTGTCCCCGCCCTTTGTTCGCCGCGTCAAGGCCGTGCCACCCGAGGGTGTCCTGCGTTTATATCTACACTTTATACGACATTTGCCAACTGTCGCGTCGCCGCCGCCGTACACTAAAGCCTGGCTAAAAATAACTTGATAACGTAATGCTCTGCAGTCTAATATCTCCAAAACTTTCATTAGCCGCGTAAAATCAAAAGGCCTTGTATGATTCACGCTTTGAAATATGCAAATTTTATGCTTAATTAGAAGGTATTTCGGCAATCGCAATTTTGAATGGCTTTCGTTCCTGGAATTGCTAATTCAATGTCGAATAGGGGCGTTGAACTAGGAAGCACAAATACTTTAGCAATATATTTTCAACAAAGCTTCAGCTGAAGATGTTTTCTATGTTAATAAGGACTTACATAGGTCTCATGAATTTTACAGCTTTCAGGAGCATTGAAGTTATTTAATAAATTTTTGGACCGCGAGGTTATAAAAGACAGGCAGATTAAGTATGAGCAGTCCGTGTAGCCTGCGATGAAACATTACCATATAAAAGTGGGCGGGTGAGAGCAGCGCCGATGTTTTTATGTTGCGATAAAACACACTGGGAATTAACAGCTTGATCTCCTCTAATTAACGTCTGTGGTTGACGTAGTAACACCCAAGTGTCGTAAATGTCGTAAACCCGTTTATTGCTCACGGATAGGCTCATTATCTATAGATCGGCCTATTACTTCATAAATTCTTCGTGATCATCCCTCCCTCGTATCTCAAATTACATCTTAATTGGGCTCTTCTGAAAATGTATCAGATTTGTCAGCAAACCCGGACCTTCGTTTTTGTTAATATTAGTCATGAAATGTTACTCGGCAATGTAACGTGAGCAAGAACAAAGGATTAATCCTGATCTCGAACATCGAGCGCGCCATTTTCTATGCATATGATATCATCTTGGATCGTATATTATAATAAAAATGGAAAAGATAATTGTATCGTTATATCTGCTACGACATTCTCTCGAAAAAGGGTTGTCGTCTGAAGTTCAAATCTACGTAATAGCATCGACGTGTAGGTTTAAAGGTCATACAGCCTCACATTGACATTTAACTACCACGCATCTCATCCGATTAGCTATCTTAATTAAATAAAAGTTCAGGTACACTGAGGTTTATATTTAGATGAAACTGAAATTGATTTGTGTAGGAGTGAATCTACGTTTGTTTCAATAAAATATTGTAAAGGTAATTTTCAAGGGGTGTTAATTTAAACTAGAGTATCCTTAAGTAAGTTAGGTTAGGTAAGTAAGTTAGGTAACAGGATGGTTAGCTGCGGACATAAGGATATGTGTAAGGTTACTGCAAGGCCAGACTTAATCCTTGCTACTATTTTCGTTACCCGCTTAATCGCGTCTATCTGTAGTGCTGCTAAGTCCGTAGTAAACAACGTAAATTGCTAACATTAGTATTATTTTCAAGAACCTTTGTGTCGTAAAATGAACACATAGTTTTTTCAAATGTTTGTATGAGATTCTTCTGATCTTGAATTTAATTGAACACTGCTCGGTATTTACTTGAATTTAATTGAACACTGCTCGGTGTGTACTTTAGTATAATCCGATAATTTCACCAGAGATATCAAATTACACGTAGAACTTTGACTTGGACACTGGTTGCTGGTCATAGACTGCCATGTTAACCAAGTTGAGGGCTCTCCATGGTTTACAAGACTCAGCCTTGCATCTAAAGCTTTCGCGACCTTCACCATGCCATCCGTCATCTCTAATCTCTGCACCTAGTGGGAACCTTCCCACGCTCCGCTTTCCGGATCGCGGTCTGCATTCTCCTCCAACAGCTTTTCAAACAATATGGGCCCGAATCCGCCCATTACCACTTGGAATTGCTAATTCAGTTTGAGAATTTGTCAAAGACTTTGGTTCTTGTGCGTACTTCCTAATTCCGAGTTCCGTCACGTAGAGTAACTTAAACCATAGTTCTTTAGATAGCCTGGCTTTATGTTCTAACAGAGTAACTTTAAATTAAATTAGCCCCTTCCAAGCTAGGCGGTTCTTTAAAATTATCTTTGGGTAAAAGCGTAAATGTGGAAAATCTGTGCGGTTATTAGAGAAGTTTTGGGAACAAATGGGACCTCCAAGCTATTAACGGACAAGCTGTGTTATACATATTTGTGCAAAAGCACTTTTCCATCGCCAACTCTAGACGTTCAGAACCACGGAGCCGGGCTATGATATCTCTATTCTCAGGAGAGGAATATGGGCAAAATCAACTATAATAGAAGAGAAATATAGTATCTGGTATTCCAGTATTTTTTCTTCAAATATTTGGTGTACTAACGAAGTCACTTGCATTGTTTCAGAATGCCTTCAGCAGCGCCACCCGCCGAAAATGGCGCGCCACGCAGCGAGCTCGAGCAGCTGCAACTGCGCTCCGGACAAGTCACCGATGATGTCAGTATCTTTTACATTTAATTAAGTATAATCTGCTATCTAATTACGCAACACATTTTCGTAAACGATTACGACTGTTTCATTTTGACAGTTCAGCAACATTCATTGCGTTATTTACTTTATTGAGCAGACATTTTTGTCGAACTTATGAAGCAATGGATTAGCAATCTGTGTCAAAGCGATTCAGATTGTAATAGATCGTTTATTACGCCATGAGGGTACTGGACACTTTCAATGTTAGGCTGGAAAGCACAATTTTGCAGGCATTGCTTACCAGTTCCCACAGGCCACGTGGGCTAAGATTCCGTTGCCGTAAGAGTTTTCGCTATTGATAATAAATTTCAATTTTAGAAAACCCCTAGATCCTACCTGTACTCGTATTTCCTGGTGGTAAAGACAGCACTGCTAAGCACTTTCCCAAAAAAGCAGAAGTTTCTTCGAAATCAAAATAAAAAGATTCAAAGAGTTGCAAAACGAGTGAGACATACAAAATGCTCTCCACGTAAAACTTTCCCAAGTTCTATTTACTGGAAACAAGTTTTCTTTGTTCAAACTTGTACAATTTTAAGAAAAATAAGAGCCTTGTGAAGTTTTCTATATTATTGTGACTTGTAAATAATTGGATTTGTTGTAACATTTCAGTCACTGGAGTCCACACGGCGCATGATGCAACTATGCGAGGAGGTGAGTTATCTCTACGCTTATTTTAATTTAACTAAGATTTATTTATAAATGAGGGGAAAATATTACCATCAACTAACATTCTATATTTAGAATGAATGAAACTAATAACAACTAATTTTAATTTATATGACTGTATTTGAATCCTACTAATGCTCTAAATTTCTGGAGCTAACATTGTGTATTGGGAGAGATCTGTGTGTGATTTCGAGAATACCTCCCAAAATTAACTTTAGTCATATTATTTCTCGTTTTCCCCCTTAATACTAGTCCAAATTGTCATGAATTTGATATGAAAACTTTTGAATTATTGTTTATACATATTCATTTAATTTATTACAATAAGAGTTTGTTTTTATATCAACTTCATTCATGATTAACTGTTCTCAAATGTGGTCTAATAACCTGTGTGTTTAATCTTGAATGATCTATTAATTTTCCAAGCGTGCAACAATACTGGAAGCTCTATTATCTATTACTAAATAGAAAGAACTGAGCCAATAGAACTGTGCGGTCTTGTATATCCGTAGACGCGTTTCAAATTAAATTAGTTTCCCCATAGTTTAATTATGTTGAGTTCTGTTGTCGATTATGTGAATTATTTGTGATCATCTGTGAGAGAGGTGTTCTCGATGCGAGGGAGTGAGGGGTATAGCGGAAGTGTCTGGATAGCCCCAAGCTCGGTTTGGTCTCTGACGCCCGTCCCACCCCCTAGGGCGCAGCCTCTGCTAACCCTGGCTGTTGTGTTTCGATGTCGCTAAATATTATTTTGTTTTTATCTTTTTCTAAATGTGTGTATGTATATCTATTGTAGTTATCCGGCCATAAATCCTTATTTATTTTATGTTTTACCCTACATTTGAGTATAATATATAATATGTAATCAATATTATATATTATTTTAACCATACATATATGGGTGTTGCATGATCCGTGCCTTTATTGTGTCCGAAAATGTTAGACTTCTATAGCCCTTTGTGTTGTTCGTAGTGAACTGTACATTTTATGTGATTATATTTACCTTCCCGGGCGAACTGGCCCTCGGCGCTGACAGTTAATGAACAAATTGTTATTCTTAGAACATTGCCTCCTTTAGTTTTTTGTCAAAGAGGCAAATTATTAACTCAAAGCCGAGTGTTTAACCGTCAGCTCCTGTAATTCGCCCGAATGCTGTTTTAGGTTTCAAAGCATGAAGCCCATCATTGTCCACAATAGAATCCAAGTCCCATATTTAGTTGAAATACTTCTCTAAAGTTAGTACCCCTTTTAGTACGTAATTTGAACGAAATACGTGCGCTTTTGAGTCTGAAAAAAAAATAGTCAATCCATTGTGCTTGGGCTTGCTTTCTACTGAGACCCTTGTGTACCACTCGGATTCTCACGAAGGAATCCGCGTCCGAGGCGGGCTCACTGTTTCAACGCACTTTCTTACTATTTAATTTCCTGTCTGGTAACGATACTTCTACTCTTCATAGATGACATTATTGTTCTCTGTGTTTCTTTATGATTTCTGTAAGTAAACGTTCCAACACCAACTGATCTCGCGAGCCTTGCCTTTCAATATATCGTGATCAGTGTATGTTGATGTTCGTTCTATCCTGTTTTAGTTGATCTGTATCTTAGGTCTCTGTTGTAGTGGCTGCTCTCTGTTGTTGACTGTACATCTATTATGTTGTATGATTTTCATGCCTTCTCGAACATTCACATTACTGTCAAATGTGGGCGTGTACACACCCCGTACCTGCCACTGAACTCCAACAAATCTATCGAGCTACACCTATTGCTGACTCTCACACAATATACATGAACCTAACCAAAAATATCAGTATTACCCACATTAATTACTGTTTCATCATTATTTCTTACTTTTGATTTCTCAATTTTTTTTTGTATTTTTTTAGTTCAAAATATTTATAGAAAGTACCTAATTATTTACATGATAATATGTTGCAAATATTATTTTATAATATTAATTTTATATTATGCCGAAATGTATGCGCGAAATATAACATGATATACGACACTGTACAGACTCAGCATTACTCTCAACAACACAGTTCAACACCGGGGAGGACGTCGTCTGCCGCTTGTGCCCAAGTAGCAATATCCTGCTCACTTGTACATAACTGGCTCGCTGTGAGGTGGCGCGGCGGCGGACGGGGTCCTCACCGTGACACAACTGCTACATCTGACTGTACAAGTGCCGCGACACGCTCGCCGCGAGCCCCCGCCGGGCTCGTACCCACTGTCCACTCACTCTACTGTACCCCTCACAACTAACATGCTCTGTGACTTTTTGTTTCTGCGGCGTAGAGCAAGGAGGCCGGCATTCGTACTCTGGTCGCTCTAGACGACCAGGGAGGTGAGTGATCTGCAAAATTTGCAACACTACATTATTTACAATTTTATCTATTTTATCCTTTTTCGCTAACTTTGTTGAGCATCGTAGGGTTTTCAGCCGACCCGAAGATGGGCTCACCGATATAGAAGAGTTTAAGGGGGTATCGCATTGATTATGTATTTAAAATTACGTCACTGCTATTACAATGCAAAGGTGCGGGCATCCCCTGAGATTACCGTTTACATTGTAAGACTCACACACGGAGATGATCACGGAAAACCCACATCTTTGTATATTTATTCGTTATGTAGATAATATACACCACTTTGCACAACTTAACAACGAGCTCTATCTTCTACGACGTCAGGCAGGCCGAACGATTCGACATAACAAACGTATATATTCGGGCGTACCGATACCTTATACATTCTGCATTTCAGATATTGTTCGTACTCGACTCTAAATTAACAACTTTACTGAATTCACATAAACGAATCTAAATGAACGAGCAAAGTAAATTCGAAACGCTTCTCCTCAACGCACGACTCTTAACATCACACAAAATATCATAAATCATATGAAACTGAGCACAGATGAAACTAAATCTGGTTTTACTTGCAAGCTTCACTGCATGCATGTCGTTGTGGATCGAGTAGTGTGTGTTAGCGGCTCGGGGAAGCGCGCGCGCCCGCGGCCGCGAGCCCGCGCGCGCGCGCTCCCCGCCCGGCACCTGCACGCACGCCGTCGCCTCCGCCACGCCCGTAGCGTCACGCGTCACGCCGCCGCTGCACGCCACGCTCACGCGCGCCCGTGCGACCGACTCCGGCGCACCGCACCCACCCACCCACACACCCCGATACTCTCTCCTACGATATATTATTTTGATTTGTATTTTATGTATAGAGCGAGGACGCCGGGGGGCAAGCGCTTCATATGTTGAGTCACCAGGGCGGTAAGAGTTAAACTGACACATGGGTAGTCGAAACGTGAGAACGTCTGTGTTTGAATGTGCAGTTAATAAAATTAATCTCTTTGTTTTTCTTTGACGTTTCTCTTAACTAACGACTTATCTGAGATCGATGTTGCGTGTGTATCTATGTTTCGATGGGGATGACCTTGACATATAGTGTAAATAGATAAGCCCGATGGCCGTTCGTTGCTACTTGTCGCAAAAGACTGTTACTCTATCTTTTGCTGAAGATTTAATTTGAATGAGCTGCGCAATCTGTTTAGTTCTTCCGTTGATATTTGATCGATACGCTTTTTATAGGTATATTTATTTATCTTTCCGAATCTACTGTTCTCTTCCGTAATCTGCGGTACTAAATGAATGCGCGTTGACGATGTCTGTTCGACGTATAGTATGGTATCGCCTCATCTCCATGGCTGGCAGCGTACTGTTCATGTTAGCTGTAGGTCTGTAACTGTTAGCTCGACGTCTGTGTCTGCCGGCGAGGCCGCCCCTCGCCGCACTACATATTAGTTTGTTCATTTTTCTTCTTCAATAAATCAATACTTTGCTATTTTCACGTTTCATTTAGGAATGGCTTAATGGATACGCTCATTTGCTAAGTTGATTTTATTTTGTCCCATGATCACCGGCGGCGGGCCGGTGTGGCCCGCCGCGCTCATGTCCATGTTTTGTTTCTGTTTAGTTATCAGTTTGTTTGTGTTGGTTTGAGTTTGCGACGCCCGCGCGGCCTGAGCGCCTGCGCTCTGTGCGTCACGCGGCCTGCGCGCGCGCCGCGCCCGACTCCTCACCGCATTCGTTTGGCGAGCTATAGTGACATCATTATTGTGTTGTAGAGTCACGAGGTGGGCATGAAAACCCTGGTCATGCTGGATGAACAGGGCGGTAAGCATCCAGTAGAACATACTATTTTGCATCACTCATAATTTAGTAAAGCTTTTGTCTGAAATGCCAGTTCAGATAAGTTATAAAAGTTCGTTGAATGGCAATGACTTGATGACAATAAATATGTTACGATTGAAAATCTGCTAACAGTTTATTTATAACGGATAAAAACTGAAGGTAAAACTTGTTTGTCATGATCATAACTAAATAGTGAATAAAGTGCATCAAACGATCTCAGCGCTCTGTGCCACCGTGCGCGAGCGCCTCAGCACTCACGCCAAGTGAGCTGGGACCATGAGATTATCTGATTCAGTTAAACCGTATTAATTATTTTATTTAGTTTTTGTCACGCATCCAGCTATGCACGTCTTCTTCAATATTGCTGTTTATTTGCATGATTAGATTTTTATAAGTGATATTTAGAAACTGTTTTCTAATTGTTAGTCACTACGAGTACGGTAATGTAATCACTTAGTGTCAGCACATACATCATTTTATTCAAAGGTAAATGATAATTTCTTGAATTAGTTTTAACCAGATCAAGTGTAAGACATACCTAACAACACAAGCACCACAAAGAATTGTTCAGATAAACATTAGATGCTTAAATATTAGCGTTGAAATGTCATGACATAGTAATTGCTGTAGGTTGGCAGCTTGCATGGACATAACTAGTTGAATAAAACTCAGCTACTGTTAACAGATACATGTCTTACACTTAGTGCTGGTTATTGTCGAGAGCGTTGAGAATTTACAATCGAAATTTAATTTTCTTAAAGATTCAAAAAATATTAAAGTCGCGTTTATAATTGGAAAGAGCTAGGAGCTTGAACACATAACTGCAGGTAAACTGACAAGGGTGGATCTAAAGCGTTTGTTGATGTGTGTGAACAGAGCAATTGGACAGAATCGAGGAGGGAATGGACCAGATCAACGCGGACATGCGCGAGGCAGAGAAGAATCTGTCGGGCATGGAGAAGTGTTGCGGCATCTGTGTACTGCCGTGCAACAAGTGCGTACCACATGTTGATTAACACGCCAAAATATCGCTTATGCGCTCGCACATTTAAACAAAAAACGACTTTACGAACCATTAACCATATTCTGATTTTATTTTTCTTTGCTAATCACTGTAATACATAACTTCTTATTCTTATAAAGCTTACTATGATAAATCATAATCTGGGGTGGATGTGTCAAACTGATGCGTTGCTATATTGTTACTCCGTCGATTTGTGTGTTCTTCTTGCATGGGTTCAGCTGTCATTCTTCCAGATACGGGTACACATTTTATTAGAGACATAGACTAAGAACTGTTTTGCTATGATTCCAGGGGTGCGTCGTTCAAGGAGGACGACGGAACGTGGAAGGGCAACGACGACGGCAAGGTGGTCAACAACCAACCGCAGAGGGTGATGGACGAGCGTAACGGTATAGGACCACAAGCCGGATACATAGGAAGGTGAGCCGACCTCTTCTTCCAGTTATTTTCATCTACTAGACAGAAGTGTGCTGGGCCCATAACCTATTGAATTTAAATAAATAATGAAACACTCATAGAAAGAATATAATATTAGCTTTATAGTTTCTCTGACGCATACAACCGAACAAGAATCTTTAAAAAATAATAAAACTAGTTGTCATAGACACATTATGAAATGAAATGAAATGAAATGAAATGAAATGAAATGAAATGAAATGAAATGAAATGAAATGAAATGAAATGAAATGAAATGAAATGAAATGAAATTGTTTATTCTGTAAATAGGATATCGGAATCACTTTTACACGTCATATTTAAAAAAATTATTAAAATAAGCTAGATGAGGTCGGCGTTTCCTAACTGACTACTCTGAGAAGAAAGGCCGAAACAAACTCAGAGGTCACGGTCTCTTTTAAAGTCCAGACATAATCTTGGTCAAGCCATATGAGAACCATGTAGATTAGTGTCTGAAATGGTCTTTTGAGGAAAGAACCACACAGATTTGAGTGGACCTGTCCAGTCAGTGCAAGCATTTGTCAGTAATCGTGGAGCTCACTCAGAGCTTAAGGAGCTCAACTCGACGAACAATACCAAAGAAAGGACATTTGGGTAGGCCGCATCAACTACTCAAACTGCCAGACCATCATTAAAACTAAATGTGAAAAAAAAAATTATTAAAACATTAAAGAGAAAAAAAATTAAAAATACCCACATAGTCCTCATATTCACAATAATTAAAATAATATTATACTTTACAAAGTAATCATGTCATTTTGTATATAATTTTATTATGTTACTCGTATTATTTTAAGTAGGTATATGTTTTATTCTTTTATGTAAATATTTTTAAATCTGGTTTAATTGATGATTATAAGTAACAATTAAAATATCAAGTTTTATGGTTTTATCACAAGGTATAGCAGAGCGAGCAGCTCAATCCCAAGCTTTTTTATCTTCTAAATAATCTGAAATTTTATAGTACCCTTTTTTACAAAGTTTGGTTTTAATACAGTTTTTAAATCGTTTAATGGGTAAGTTTCGAATGTCAATGGGAAGTTTGTTGTAAAAGCGTATACATTGACCCATGAACGAGTTGCCTACTCTGTGAAGACGTGTGCGATGTACAGCAAGGTTGTGTTTATTCCTGGTATTTAAACTATGAACATCGGACATTTTCTTAAAATTTTATATATTTTTGTGTACATACAATAGGTTTTCAAAAATATATTGTGAGGCTACAGTCACAATATTTATTTCTCTGAATTTCTCTCGAAGTGAATCTCTTGGACCTAGGTTGTAAATGGCTCGAACAGCCCTTTTCTGTAGAACAAAGATAGAATTAATGTCCGCACAGGTTCCCCAGAGAAGAATCCCATAAGACATCAGACTATGAAAATAACTAAAATAAACAATTCTGGCTGTATATACGTCAGTTATCTGCCTAATTTTTTTAACAGCATATGCGGCTGAACTAAGCCTTCCTGACAATTTTTCTATGTGTGCGCCCCATTGTAATCTACCGTCAATAGTTATTCCAAGAAAAACTGTTGACTCAACAGGGTCCAACTCTATTCCATTAACTTGAACATTGGTAGTTAGTTGCCTGACATTTGGCGTTGAAAATTTAATGAGTTTAGTCTTTTTTTCGTTCAGGAGAAGATTATTTACATTAAACCAATGCACAACTTTAGAGAGTGCATCGTTAACTTGTTCAAAGTTGACTAACTGACGTTTGATTTTAAAAATGAGGGATGTGTCATCTGCGAATAATACGATCTTGTGATTATCCCTTATGTGGTAAGGTAAGTCATTAATATAAATTAGAAATAAGAAAGGACCTAGAATTGAACCCTGCGGAACGCCCATGGTGACCGCAGATCCTGCAGATCTCTTGCCATTAACATCGACCCTCTGAATTCTGTTGTTCAGATAAGAAGTCAGAAGGTCAAGAGCCTTGTCCCTCATACCATAGTGGTGCAGTTTCCTGATGAGTGTATCATGATGTACGCAATCGAAGGCCTTGGACAAATCACAGAAAATGCCAAGAGCATCTTGCGACTCCTCCCAGGCCTCGAATATGCTCTTCAGTAATTCCACGCCCGCGTCTGTAGTGGAACGACCCTTTGTAAAGCCAAACTGTTTCAGATGAAGTAAATTATGTGCATTGAAATGTCCTAACATTTGTTTTAAAATTAATTTTTCAAAAATTTTGCTCAAAGTAGGTAATATCGAAATAGGCCGAAAATTTGTGGGATCAGTTGTGCTGCCAGATTTGAACAGTGGAATCACTTTGCTAAGTTTCATCAGATCAGGAAATACACCAGATGCAATACAAGAGTTAAAAACGATTGCTAAAAAGGGTGAAATAACATCAATTATTGAAGACATGGTATGTACTGATAATCCCCAAAGGTCAGCAGTTTTTTTTACATCAAGATTTTTAAAAGATTCTATTATGTCTTTAGTAGTAATACTTGTGAATTCAAAAGGCTTGTCACATTCTGGTACACATTCTTTAAGTATTGAGTAAGCAGAAGTGGAGGACGACGATGACAGAGTTTTGGTTGTTAAAATGGGAATATTAGTGAAGAAATTTTCAAACTCAGTTGCCACCTCCACGTCTGTCTTAATATCTACATCATTGATTTTTAGATGGAAGTCACGATTCCGTACTGTCGTTCTTCCCGTTTCTGAATTAATAATATTCCAAGTTGTTTTAATTTTATTTCCAGAAGATTTTATTTTATTTTTAATATGTAAGGCTTTTGCTGAGGAACAGGCTCTTTTAAAAGTTTTAGAATAATTCTTAACAAACTCTTTGAAAGTTTCATCATGGTTATATGTTTTTTCATGATATAATTCAAATAACCTCTGCCTACTTTTATAAATGCCTGGTGTTGCCCAATCACTAAATATAACGCGGTCACAAACAGGCAATGTTTTTGAGGTGAAAACCTTCTTAAACTCACAATTGATGACGTTAAATAGGGAAGCATAATCTTGATCCGGGTCGTTATGATAAGGCAAACCCGGCAGTTTTTCTATTAAATTATTTTTAAATTGTTCCAAGCCACCTTTATTTACAGGAACAAAACTCACAAGTTTTCTTTGAGCTCTAACTGTTTTTTGAGGGAAAGTGACTAACTGGCCACAGTGATCAGAGTCCAACTCATTTATAATTAAATGGCTAGAAGGTTTTAAGTTTGTAAAAATATTGTCAATACAGGTAGCACTAGTGGCAGTTATTCTAGTCGGCTCAAAGAATGTATTGTACAAATTATATGACTTTAATAAACTTATGAATTTATTTACTACAGCAGATTTTTCCAGTATATTAATGTTGAAATCTCCACAGACAACAACTGTTTTATTACTGTTACAAGTCTTTAATAATACTTCTTCCATATATTTCTCAAAAATATCATATGAAGCACATGGGGGCCTGTACACGCTTAATACAATGAACTGCTCAAGCTCAATGCAAGCTATTTCAATAACTCGCTCAACAGAGAGGCTCACAATATCCTTACGTACGTATTATCTATAACAGCTGTGTATAAATCTTCTGTCTAGATCTTCAAGACGAACGTCAGAACAATCGGAAATTGCTCGTAACTTCGGGTCATACCCTGCGTTACTCGCTATTTCCGATTATTCTTAATCAGCTCTTCATAGTAAAAAAGATGCAATCGAAATCATTGTAATCATACTAGGGGCCCGAAGGGGTCGAAAGTAACAAAGGGATCGCTGTGTAGCCGTGTACATTTTCTCCACGTGAGGCGTTTAATTTAAGAATTCGAATGCGCTTCTTAAAGAATCCAACTTTCATTACACACCATACATGAAACTTCCTAAGGCCTATACCATGACACAATATGATGAGCTCACTGAAAATTAATTATTTAAAAAAATATTATAATTGTATTTAATATTATACGGGGTGTCCGGGACATCGACGCGAAGCCGGTTACCATGGATTCAGTACATGGTTATGAACCCCCCTGCGTTGAAATTTTTCATCGGTTATTAAAAAAAAAAACTGCTGTTCCATACATTTTGACCGCGTAGGTATTGCACTTTTCTATGAAACAGCTAAAGTGAAACGCGTCGGTTATTCAGTGCAGACAAACTTTATTTTTTTATACCTCCACATGTAGTACAGACCAAAGACAGAACCATAGATAATAGGAGATACTTTTTGATATAAATTATAACACTCCCACTTATCAAAATAAAGTAACTACCATACAACAAAAATAACTTACAAAGTTACATTACAATTTAACAATACCTAAGTTTTCCATAAATCTGTAGTGTTTAATACTACCTAGACCCTTGGTCAACAAATCTGCTGGCATTAGATTTGTAGGTAAATAACTGATAGCTACCTTTCCACTTTTGATTATCTCTCTTACAAAATGATGTTTAACATCAATGTGCTTTGACCTATTATGGCATTGATGATTAGTGGCCATCTTCAAAGCACTTTGATTGTCACAATTCAAACTAATTGCTACTAAGGATCCAGTCAGCTCATACAATAGTTCTCTTAGATATATTGCTTCCCTACAAGCTTCAGAGAGCGCAACATATTCGGCCTCGGTGCTTGAGAGAGCTGTAACCCTCTGCTTTCTGCTCTGCCATGAAATAGCTGAGCCTGCCATTACAAAACAAAATCCAGTGTATGATTTTCTATCCAAAATATCACTGGCCCAGTCAGCATCTACAAAGCCTTGCAATTTCTCTCCTTGACTACTAAACTTTAAACAATACATCTTAGTTTTCTTTAAGTATTTCAGTACCCTTTTAGCATAGTTCCAATGTTCAACACTGTAGCTAGTATTAAACTGGCTTAAATAACTGACTGAATAGGCTATATCCGGTCTTGTCATGACAGCAAGATACATAAGACAACCTATGAGTTTTTGATAGCCAATTCCTGATGTACATTTTTCTGCCTTAGTTACATTTAAATTGTTCTCTATAGGTGTATCAGCTGTTTTACAATCTGTCATTTCAAATACCTGCAATAACTCTTCTATGTACTGTTGTTGGTCAACTGTTATCTCATAGTTATTACAGCTTTTGTGTACATGAATATTCATTCCTAGATATTGCCTAACCTAGTAGGATGTTATTGGGCACTCTAAGCCACCTTACGTTCCATCGGTTCACTTCGTTCACCTCGTCACTTCAGGTGGCTTAGATTGCCCAATAACATATATGAAATCCATTCTATTCCACCTGATGAACAGAAGGTGGAGTACGAATTTTTGCATAGTGCAGTAAAACAGGTGGCTTAGATTGCCCAATAACATATATGAAATCCATTCTATTCCACCTGATGAACGGAAGGTGGAGTACGAATTTTTGCATAGTGCAGTAAAATAATGGTTCAGCGCCTATTCCACCCGATGGAACTAGTTATAAATGTCAATGTAATACATTAATCGACTCATTATTAATATATCCGTTTCAAGCAGTTGTCATGAAATTTGTAAAACAACCACAATCGTTACATATAAACAAACTTTGTGTTAATTCTCAGGAGACTGGTTTTCGCCATGGAGAATTATTACCTAAATCGGTACGATGTATCATTTGCGGGCCGTCAAATTGTGGAAAAACTAATTTATTAATTGGTCTTCTTATACACGAGAATGGATTAAGATTTCAAAATGTTTATGTTTATTCGAAAACCTTGCAACAACCCAAGTACGTTTTTTTAGAAAAAGTCTTGCAACGAGTACCAGGCGTTTCATTTCAGAAATATCATGAAAATGAGCAAGTACTGAGTGTTCAGACCGCAAAACCGAATTCTGTAATTGTATTTGATGATGTTGCTTGTGAAAATCAAAGTAGTATACGTGATTATTTTGCTATGGGGAGACACAAGTCCATCGATTGTTTTTATCTAAATCAGACGTATAGTAAAATCCCTAAACAGTTAGTAAGAGACAACGCAAACCTAATCGTACTTTTTAAACAAGATGAAAGAAATATGAGACATGTTTATGAAGAACACGTCAACACTGACATGACATGGACTGAATTTCGGGAAATGTGTTCAAAAATATGGAGTATACCTTTCAATTATGTTGTAATTAATAAAGATTGTTCCAAAAACAAAGGATGTTATAGAAATAAATTTGATACGTTTGTAGTCTTTGACTAAGAACACGAATACATATAAAAGGTTTATTACCTACAAAACATTATTATTCACCTTACGACGCTAGATCAATTACAACCTATTTTACCAATATGGAAAAATCATTGAAACGGCAAATTGTTGATGCGGCAGAAGCTGTAAAGATAAAAGTACGAAAAATGAGAGATACTGAGATTGATAATAAACAAGCACTAGAAACTGTTTTCAAACCTGTTACAGATCCTCTCAACCTAATTGCTAATGCTAGTAAACAAACTGCTCTCCTGGGTGCTAGTAATGATTTTGTTGATGTTCCGTTTACTAACGAAACTATGTCGAAAGAAGGAACTGGCAGCGCAAAAAGTAATGATAATAATAGCGATGAAGACAAATATGAATCCGATATCAACAGTGACTCTTCTTATGAATCAGTAGTTGAAAGGAATCAAGATTATGATACATCATCCTGGTCAGTATCTTCAGAAGCGTTGGTAGATATTCCATTTGGGGTTAGAGCAGATCGCGGGAAACTGATGCTAGGTTCTGCTTGCATAACGATCAACGATCAATACATTACCGTAGCTGAACGTAAATACCGAAATACACCTGGTTTAAAACAGTTGTTGCTTAAGAAAGATGTAGACTTAAGCTTGGTTACAGATAATGATATGCAAAATTATAAGTCGATGTTACTTGATACAAATGCACATCGTAGAGATTATGATCCAAGTAAACCAATAAAAAGTAATAAAGGGCAAAAATATATGCAAATTATTAAACCTCTTTTTAAACTGAAGAATACAGTTCAAGGAAAGGGTCTACCGTTAATAAAAAAGTGGAGAAAAAACGTAGATTTAGTGTACTGGGATAATCCTAATGAATTAGTAGAAAGATTGAAATTATTAATTGCATCTAGAGATGCTGGCAACACAGGATTAGATAATGAAATTATATCTATCATTGAAGAATTGCGGGAAAGTAAAATTATAAATAAATAAATATTTAAAAATGTGTTTATTTTACTATCAGCCTCTCGATACAATACACCTTAAACATGAACGTAGACAAATTCGGACACTACATTCACAAAAGAATGCGTTTATCAGAGTTATTTGAGTTTAATGAGAATGCATTGTTAAAATCAGAAAACGGAGATTACGATATAAAAACATCAAGACTGAGAGGAATTAGATCTCCAGTAGAAGCTGACGATGCTGTGAACAAGGATTACGTAGATCAATTGAATGCTAACACGTTAAAAGAATTAAAGAATCTGGGTGTGAACAAGGATTATGTAGATGGATTGAATGCTAATATGTTTAAAGAAGTTAATAATCTGATTGGTATCTTGCGTTCTCAAATCATAAAAGATGCAAAGGGTACAGTTCAAGCTACTTTAAAAACAAGGTTACCAGAGGTTTCAACTCATTTGCAAGATAAGTTTTACACTAAAGCAGAGGTAGATAAATTACTTCAAAAAACTCCGTAATGGTAAAACAGCAGATTGTAAATGAAATACACAAAGCGGCACGAAGAAATTTCCTTCGACGTTCTGTTATTCTGAAAGGAATCCACGACTTATGGCAAGCAGACTTGATGGACATGCAAAACCTGAAAAAGTATAACAAAGGTTACAATTTCATCTTAGTGGTGATTGACTGCTTCTCGAAGTATGCCTGGGCTGAACCGTTAAAATCGAAAAATAAATTCGATGTTACTCGTGCATTCGAACATATATTGCTTAGTAGTCGTAATAAGCCTATGAACTTACAAACTGATATGGGAACTGAATTTTATAACATCACTTTTCAAACGCTTATGAAAAAGCACAACATTAACCATTACTCATCGTTTTCTACTAAAAAAGCATCAATTGTAGAGAGACTGATTAGAACTGTAAAAAATAAATTATATAAATATTTTAGTCTCAATGGAAACTATAAGTGGTTAGGTCTACCATTGGAAGATACATTGAAGAGATATAACAACACAAAACATCGTACTATTCGATTTAAACCGGTTGATGTGAATAAATATAATGAACAAATAATCAAAGAAAATATAAAAAAAATTAACAAACATGATTTAGTTCAGTGGAAGCCTAAATTCAAAGTTGGTGATTGTGTTCGTATAAGTAAATACAAACATAATTTTGAGAAAGGTTACACTCCTAATTGGTCTACTGAATTATTTATTATAAAAAAAGTAAATAAAACCTTACCAGTTACTTATCACATAGAAGATCAACGAAAGCAAAACATATTAGGAGCTTTTTACGAACAAGAACTACAAAAATCGAATTATCCTGATGTTTATTTGATAGAAAAGGTTTTGAGAAAGAAAGGTAATAAATTGTATGTCAAATGGTTAGGTCTAAACAGCGCAGAAAATAGTTGGATTGAAAAAGCTGCAATAATGGAATAATATTATTATATAACCATTTTTCATCTGAAATCCTATCATTATTATTTGAGTAATGCAAGGGGGTGGACTAGTTAACAACATAATTAATAATCTACCTTTCGAAGTTCATTTACCAGGATACAATTATTGCGGACCAGGAACCAAACTTCAGAAACGTTTAGCGCGAGGTGACCGAGGTGTAAATAAGCTAGACGAAGCTTGCATGCAACACGACATTGCGTATACAAACTATACAGACTTATCAAATCGTCACAAAGCCGATTTACAACTACTTAACATGGCTAAACAAAGACTTAAATCAAAAGATGCAGGGAAAGGTGAAAAACTAAGCTCTTGGGTAGTGAACAAAGTTATGAAAGCGAAACTAAAGTCGGGATCTGGCATTAAAACATTTAAAAGCTTAGTTTCAAAAATAAAATCAAAAATTAAGAAACTCAAACGCAAAGATAATAAGACTTTAATAAAAGCAGCTTACTTAACCGCAAAAAAGTTATTTCCAAACATTCATCATCGAATTCGAGTACCCCGAGTAATACCCATACCAAAGACTGGAGGAGTTTTACCTTTAATTCCAATTTTCGCTGGTTTATCAGCTTTAGGAACTTTAGCTGGTGGTGCAGCTGGCATTGCAAAAACCGTCAATGATTACAAAGCAAGCAAACAAAATTTGCAAGAAACAGAACGTCATAATAAAGCTATGGAGGCATTAGTGTTGGGTAAGGGTTTATACATTAAGTCGTATAAAAGTGGTAAAGGATTGTTTATAACATCTTCAAAAAACTGAAAAATATGCTACCTAAACGCCCTCTAACAAATGTAGACATCCGAAAGTTTTCAAGTGACATCCCATATTTTCGTGGGGTCTACATGAAGGATCGACTACCTCGGAAGCCGAAATGCATTGAATGTGGTATCGTTAACTTAGACGATTCTAAGAACGAAGGAACGCATTGGGTAGCTTATGCTAAAGTATACAATCACTGTGAATACTTTGATAGCTATGGAAATTTAAAACCTCCAATGGAATTGATGCAATATTTTAAAAATTGTAATGTGTTTTATAACTACACAAGATATCAAAAATTTAACGCAGTTAATTGTGGTCATTTATGTTTAAATTATTTGTGGACTTTTTGGAATAAAAATGTATTATAAAATATATGCTTTTCTTTCATTTCAATCATTTGCAAGATGTCGCTCACTTTGTCGATAACTGGAGACTCGTCAGTGTTAACTACATACTATCCTAATACATTGCAACTAGATGGAGAGTATGAGTGTGCTTTATTGCACTTTTCAACATTTAATTCTATTCCAAACATTGATATAAGTAATAATAAGTTCTATTATGGTTTTAATCAAGTTATTGAAATACCGGAAGGCACTTATGAATTGCAAGATATCGGCGATTATTTAAAATCTGAAATAAAAGATGCAGCGATCAAACTACGGTGCAATAATAATACTTTAAAAACTACAATATTCTGTACAAAAGACATTAATTTTATTAAAGAAGACTCTTTTAGAAGACTGTTAGGATTTAACAAACAAATCTTGAAAGCAAATAAATGGCATGTGTCACAGTCTCCAGTCAACATTCTACCTACGACCGTAGTCAGGATTGAATGTGATATTGTAAGCGGTTCATATATAAACGGTGAACCAAGTCATATTATTCACGAATTTGCACTTAATGTGCCACCTGGATACAGGATCATAGAAATCCCGAAAAACGCAATATACTTTCCAATCAATCAAAACAACATAAGCTGCATACATATCAGGCTGTTAGATATAAACAAACGATTAATCAATTTACGAGGTGAAGAAGTGCAGGTATATCTGCATCTTAGAAGAAAACAATGATTGACTACAATAAAAATGTGTCTCAACAAGTAAAGAATATCAGTTCTGCTCGAGCTAGCTCTCAAATAAGACCTCTCTTTAAGAAGAAAATAAAATTAACTAAAGACAATAAAGCATTCCTTAGAGCGATCGGATTATTAAAATGAATATCTTAGATGTTTTATCCGCTCCGACATACGACAATACTATAGAAGGAATCGAATTTCATTCCTACAAGCCCTATGTAACGAGTTTTAACAGGAACGATGAAATCCGCATACCTATCAACCAACAGGACTTGTACATATTACCGTCAGCTAGCACCCTATATTTGGAAGGAACTGTTATCGTTAGCAAAAAAGATACGAAGGACAAAGCTACTAGTATCAATTTCACGAACAATGCTCTACTCTACTTGTTCCAAGACATTAGGTATGAGCTAAATGGTGTGGAGATTGATAAAATAAAAAATGCAGGTATAACAACAACCATGAAATCACTCATTTCAATGAACGAAAGTGAATCAAAAATGTCTAATGCCTGGGGCTGGAATATTGATGGCATAAAAAATATAAATGGAGGAAGATTTTCTGCTTCTATACCACTTCGTAACCTCCTCGGTTTTGCTGAAGATTTTAAAAAAGTCGTGATAAATAGTAGACATGAACTGATTTTGTTACGTAGTAATACTAATTTGAACGCTGTAAAACTTAATACTGGCGAAGTTGTGGATGATGTTCAGATTAACAAAATCATATGGCGCGTACCGCATGTTAAAGTATCAGACAAAGAAAAAATTGGTTTGTTAAAAGTATTAGAAAAAGATCGCCCACTTCAAATGATATACAGAAATTGGGATCTGTACGAATATCCAGCTTTGCCTAAAACTACAAAACATACCTGGTCCATCAAAACTTCATCTCAAATAGAAAAACCAAGATACATTATTATTGGGCTACAGACAAATAGAAAAAACAATGCAAGTTCCGACATGTCTCAATTCGATCACTGTCATATTCGAGACGTTAGAGTGTATCTTAATTCAACGTATTTTCCATACGAAAGCTTAAATGTGAGTTTTGCTGATAACAGAATCGCTTTATTATACGAGCAATACACCAGATTTCAACAGTCGTATTACGGACGTCGTTCGGAGCCCATACTAAGTGAGAAACAATTTAGAGATTTAGCACCGCTGTTTGTAGTCGATTGCTCTAGACAAGCGGATAATCTAAAGACAGGTCCGGTTGTGGATGTGAGAGTAGAAATTGAAAGTGATTCAGAGATACCAGATCAAACTTCAGCATATTGTCTTATTCTGAACGATTGCATTGTTGAATACAAACCATTAAGTAACATTGTTAAGAAGATATCATGAACTCGGATACCATTATAGTGGAACTCCAAGGATTTAAAGATTCTATAAATAATTTTATTATCAAAGAATTAAGCATTGCGAGTCAGGATCATACACAGACGTTCTTGGTAAAACCACCATATTCATTCCATTACCTAACACCAGAAGAAAAAAAGCAGGTGAGGTGGCTAGAAAGGAATCGAGGAATTTACTGGAGTGAGGGGTTCATAGACTACAAAGAGTTTCAACGCGTTATTTTACCATATTTAGAAAATAAAAAAATTATTACCAAGGGTTTGGAAAAGATTAAGTGGATTAAAGAGTTATGTACAAATTGTGAAGTGATCGACATAGGTGAGAAGGGATGTCCTAATTTTGCAATATTAAAAAAAAAGTTTTGTAAAAATAAAACTGATTTTAATTGTGTGAACCATAAAATGAATTGTGCATTAAATAATGCGGTGTGTATTAGAAAATGGTATGTTGATAATAATATGTCTGTTTTTAATTTATTTTAATTCATTATTGTGTTGAAAAGTTAATAAAAAATGTTTATCTACTTAAGAGTGTTTCATTTAATATAATCAGGGTAACCTACTTATCAAACTTTAAATTAGCTGCAGCAAAATTATTATTTCTTAAAAATTTTAATATATAATTTCAAATGTACTATGATTTTAAATGAATTATTCTAATAAAATATACTGAAAGAAAATAACCTATAATACACTACACTAGAGCTAATTTAGAGTCCGAGTATAAATAAGTAATACAAAATAAAACATAATTTAAATGGTAAAATAATGTATTTTTATTTATTTTTTATATTATTTACAAGTATTACAAACTAATTATACCTACCTACCCAATAATAGTAATAATTGTCTCCACATACTTAATTTTACAAACTTGTGATGTATGAACATTATCGCAAATAAATTAAACAAAGAACTTAACATTATATATTATAATTATTTTATGTTTTATTATTATAATTTTTAGACTATGTACAGGATAAAATACAAAAGGTTAATTACTATAAAACTTACATATTTAACATTTTAATAATTTAGATATACTTACATTCAAAACTTATACAACATAAAAACCTAAGATGTTTAAACAGTAAAAAATACGAAAACAAATAATATGTTCTAATAACTATAATATAACTTACATAATTTATTATTGCTTATTACTAAAATCTTATAAAGTAAATACTTACAAAATAATGACACCAACTATCAGCTAATAATAACAACTGTCCCCACAAAGTTTTTTTGATATTTTATTAATTAACGATTGCGTCTCCTCCATAACATGATCCACCGATTCAGTCACTACATACTGCGCACTTAACATTACCCCGTCCTGATTGTCACTTGCAGGCTCTTGTTCACTAATATCCAACACTTGTACCTGGATCAGCCGTAAACCTTTTTTCTTCTCATTGTTTATAACGAATGATTGACATGTATGCAGAGATGACTTCTGTTTTAGACACTCCCGTCTTGTTCTAGGTTTTTTGATGGCAGGTCCGCAGTTTTGTCTTGGTCTAGGCTCCTTGTTGACAGGTCTTTCTTGTTCTGGGAAATCTGGGATATGCCAGCTTAGACTCGGAGTCGGAAAACCTTGAGCGTATTGTGAGAAGTCGATAATATCTGGAGAATCACACATTATCAATGATCTGAAACAAACGAAATAATAATTAATTATAATTACATAAACAACATGATGAAATAATGTTATAAGTAGATGGGTACTTGTACAATACTTACAATTCGTTTCGTTTTTATTCGACGTGATATGACCGCTCCGGCTGAGTGGTTGACTGTCTAATGATGGATGTTCTACCCAATATAATAATGTGGAACGTGGCTAATATCTAATTACGCTCTATAAAGCCTTACGCTGTGCTGTGATTCAATTTCATGTTTCAACATGTTCAAACTCGTGCATAAGCACCTGTTCGGTGTCGAATTCTACACCGCGCGCGTCCGAACTTCGAGCTATGTCAGCTTCGTCTTCGTGCTTTGTCATCAAAAATGAACATTACAATGTTTTATCAAGTTAGAGCCTGTATCCTCATGCGCGACTCGCTGCGAGCGCTGTATGCTTTGTCATCAATCAGGAATAGAAATGAAACAGATATAATTATAATTATAAAATACTATTTATTACATTTACGTACTACAAATAAAAGAAAACTTATCACGTTTATGGGACAGCATTTCATACAAATTTTAAAATCCAAAGTTTTGGCAATGAATAATATGATTTATTAAAATTTAGACGTCTAAGCAGGATACGATATAAAAAGTTAGTAGAGAATATTTTAGTCATTTTTACGAAATGCTATGTCACATAAACGCTTTTAAAATTAATTAAGTACTAAATAAGTTCTAATATTATTTAATACTAAAAATAATATTTGTTTGGGGCACCAAGAAAATAAATGTTTTACAATTACATTACCCATTACTTATGTCTGGATCCTGCTATAGGTAATAAGCATTAGTAGGTTCATAATATTTCCTATCTTTACATTTAAGACGTCCTCTAAAATACATTAAAAATGTATCTACTATAATTATTTACATTTAAAAATAATGTTAATGCATTACTTAAATATAGTTGCATTACCCCAGGCTAAAGTAGATACCTTATCAAACGATAGCAACCGCTTATCATCATTACTTGATAGTGCTATTTTATTTACGTCCTGAGTGAATATTTCATGTTTTATTGACTTAAACAAGACATTTTTTTTGCGAATGACATTGCAATTGTACAAAACGTTTTTATAATCTAACATATTTAAATTTTTCGTAACACATTTTTTTGTACCTTTTGCTTTCTTAATTGTTTTGTCGTTAGTTTTAATACAATAAAGCTTTGAGCGCAGTCCTACAAATTCTTTGATAATTTTGCCACTCATTTCATCCTTAAATAGCCCTGGAACCTTCTTATTAATAATTGGCAAGTTAAATTCGTTGTCTATGTCATAGTTGCTGGTATCAAAATATTTTAGAAAATGACCATTGATATCTTCGTAAACATCGTCGGTATTTACATCATAAACTAAACTATCCGTATCAGTATAACACAATTCTATTCGGTTACCATAAAAAGGTTTTATTATTGAATAGTGGAAGTCATACATGTGACTCTTAGATAATTCCAATACGGTAAATCCTATATATATTGGTTTATTAAGAATAACACGCGAAGGCTTCATTTGGATTGCCACTAGATCATCAGAAAAAACAGAAGCGCTATGAAAATATGGACTGCCGATCAATTTCTCAGCACAAGTAGTCTTTTTTGTTTTATTGTTCAAGTCACACCACTTGTTTACTAACTTAACATCTATTCGATGTTCATTATTTTCCAGAGTCTTTCCAAAAATACTATTGTTTAATAATTTGAAAAAATCTTGTTCAAACGTTGACTCTGCTTTTTGACGTAACTGAGTGTTAATATCAATATATTGTTTTAAAAAACAACTTTGCTTGAATACAATAGCGCGATGGATCCTTTTCAATATTAAACCGTGTTGTAAACACGTTTTTAAATGTATGTAATGAATAACATAGTGATATTTATCATATAAATTCGGTATTAGTTTTTTATTCTTACCACCGGGTGGCAAACATTTTTCTGGACAAAATGGAAAGTCATTATGGTCAATATGTAAATTATCTGGATATATTAAATCAACTTCTAGAATATAACCGTTTTCCGCAGTATCGCTAATATCCGCCAAATTCAATTGTAAATTATCTATTTCTTGTCTATTCATAAAACTGAAATCGGAATAGGGCAGGGATTGACACATGCTATAACCGTATAAATTGTTACAGTCTAAATAAATGATAAATGAATTTGAACGAGATGGGTTGTAAGTATCTAAATATTTATGATTGGCTTTGACATGTCTTTTGGAACACATGCAAACACCACCTCGAATACCTTTTTGGATCATCCTAAAAATTTCAATATCACTAATCAACTCTAATTGTATTCCTGTTTTTAAAAGCATTGCATCAAAAGATAGGCTTGGTGCTGTAAGATAGAACGCGGGATCGAGATTGTAATGTTGTTTACATGTTTTTCTAAAATTTTCAAATACATCTGTTAACAACAGTACGTCTGTTTTGAGATATAAATCTGTATACATACCCATGTTACGAATATTAAATACTGACCAAACGGACTGAGCGTGTTCATAGTCTTCATCAGTAATTGGCTCATTAGTTAAAGAGTTAAAAAAAAATGATTTAGGAGGTAAACACGTATCTTCGTAATGTTTCCATTGAGACATATAGTCGTACGGATAAACACCTTTACGGGTAAGTAAGTCAAATTGTGTTTTATTAGGAAAATAGGATTTTAATTGTTTAAACTCTTGTTTTTTCATTGTACTAGCTAGTTTTTCTAAGCTTGTTCCTAAAAACTTGAAAGAATCTACAAACCGAACCTGCATGCTTTCCTCGGTGGAAATAGGAATAAACTTTGTAAAAGAAATGTAGTTTTCTTTTGTTTTAGGTACCACTTTAATAGATCCAGGAGCTTCACCTAATTCTTTTATAAAAAGGTGACAATCATAACCAGACAAGTTATGAAAAAATACAGGCAAAAATTTTGGTAGCTTATTTTGCATGTTACAATAACAATGAGCTGCGCCGCGATATTTACCAGTCAAGTGACAATGATCGCGAACCCTGTCGCCGAACAAGAAGTGATCACAAATATGACAAGTCATCGCGTTTTCAAAGTCGCGAGCATTGTCATCTGAGTATATCATAGGAATATTATTTTTTAAAATATCGTAAATTTTTCGGGCATCTTTATAAATAGACTTCACAAAATTAGATACACAATCCGAGCCGCGATAAGAAACGTAACGATTGTAGTTTTCGTCTAGCACACACGTAATATGATATGCGTAAGCTATAGGCACATGTCGCTGCCGCGTAACAGTACCCGCCTTAGTAGGATCGGGGTTACAAGATTCATACCGTTCTAACATTGTTTCAAAATCTGCGTATACAACAAATGGTACAATTTGCTTTCTGTTATAATTTTCAAACTGTATGAAAGAACCCTTTGGAGGTAGTTCCGTGGCGACACCTCCACAATTATGTGAACTAAGAATATCGCAAGAATTAAAAAACATTAAACAAACATCACAAAAGTATAGTTTACCGTGATGCTTTGTCATTTGGTTCTTAACAAGTCGCGGCAAGTCTTTAATCAGACAGTAATGTGATAAATCATCACTTTCTAAATAAAGTAAATGAATCACCTTTCCGTTCAAGGTTTTTGGTTTGTATAGAGGTCCTACGATGGTATTATTTTTTAAACCATAAATGTAAATACAAATTTCAGGGTTATTCACTTCGAACCGCGTAATATCTGAGAAATTAATTGGGAATGATATATCCTTTACATTTAAGACTTTTCGAAAATCAGGGTAAGACGATACTCTTTCAGGATGACTTTTAGCTGGATATAAAGCAGCAATAACTGACCATAAAAAACAATACTCATCATTATTGTGGATATTAACACATGCTTTTTTATATTTTAATGATGCAGGCAATTCGATAAAACCTGAACCGCGCAAAGGTTGATATTTGTTAACATTAATTTCCAAATGGGAATTGTTCAAGAACGTCCATCCACTATCTCGATCCTGAAATTCTTCTATCTTTTTTGTTAAGGTGTTTTTGACTTGAGACAGTAATGAATCCAATTCATAATTCTGATGCAAAGTAAAGTTTTTTGTGGCAAATGATTTCATTTCTTGAGAATCATTTTTAACCATTAAAAACAAAGCGAAATATTCGAAGTTAACTTTTAGACAAATGTGTTCTTTAATAGTCATGTCGATTAAGGTTTTAATTTTGTTTCGAATATTATTTAAAAATGATTCTGTTGAACAATTCTCAGACGGGTCGACAATTCTATAGGAAGCTATACGATTACGAAATGCAGAATGTATTATTTCTACACCTTCACAAAAATGCGAAATATTTTTGTTTTTATGATTAGTACTACGTAAGTGACCTGTCCAGTGACTGCGCTCAAGAGATGTGTTACAAACGGTACAGAAAGGCATTTTAGTTTTATTTTATGTCAACTAACCTGTACGTTAAAATAATTTTAGACTTACTATAAGATGTCGCAATATGGATTATCTAAGATCGCAAAAGATATCAAATAATAAATTATCTTGGTACCCCAATATCGAAAAAGAAATTATATTATTTATTCCTATCTATCTATCAGTATCTATAAAAAACTGGCTCAGAATTATCAAATAACTGATGAGTCCGTCTCATAAATATTTGTAGCCCGTCCCACTGTGGAGTGTCTCTATTAAGTTGCACTTTAAGTGCAACCGATGCCTTCTTCCACCGATCCTCTTTAGGAGTGGAGACAACTTCGCTCTTATTATATACTTTAACCTCTACATAAAAGTCCCCAGTCAAGTCCGCCGTTCGCCGCACTTTCCCGTTGGCGACACGGCTTACGAGGGACGAAGCGAAGTCTTCGGTTGAGGTTGGTGGTGGAACGCTATCGCATTCCTCCAAACCAAAGAGGTTCGAGCTGCATCTTTTACTGTCAAAATAAAAGAAAAATACCTCTTGAACTAATTGTATGTTTTGCTAAATACAATCTAAAGTTGTTTTTATATATAAATCCACTAACCACTGAAATTAACGTATCATATTCGACAAGAAGGTATCTAAAGATATAAACAGTAATAGTAAAATTACCTCGATTTATATTCTGATGGCTTGATGGTGCTTTCAGAAGCTTTAAGCTTTGTCGGCTTTTTCTTCGGCTGCACCTTTGCAACCTCAATTACAGCAGCTGAGCGCCGTGGCTGCTGGTACTCTGACTCGGAGTCAGATCTGAAATGGAACACAAAACATTAATTTAAAATTTTATGCAGCTATGACTTAAAAGAAGACTGATGCAATAAAATGAACACGTTAATAATTGCAGAAGAAATTTAAAGAAATATCAATCGCTCGAATATGATAATATTTACACCACCCGGCAGACAGAAACCGGGTCCGTAACTGGGTAGCAATTACGTTCTACTGCAAATTCAGTAAACTAATAGAGTACTTACTTACATTTCATAAAATAGTAGTATATAGAAAGATATAAGCAGTAAATGTAAATTACCTTGATTTATATTCTGAAGGTGTGGTGGTGCTTTCAGAAGCTTTACGCTTCGTCGCCTTTTTCTTCGGCTGCACCTTTGTAACCTCAACTACAGCAGCTGAGCGCTGTGACTGCTGGTATTCTGATTCGGAGTCAAACCTAATGGAACACGAAAGATTAATTTTATAATTATGCTACTATGAATTAAAAGAAGGTTACAAAACTCGCTCTAAATGATAATACGAGTAGTTACACCAGTCGGCAGACAAAAACCGGGTCCGTAGCTGGGTAACAATTAAACACATTAAGAAATGACGAGAGTTACACCAGCCGGCAGGCAAGAACCAGGTCCGTAGCTGAGTACCGATTAAACATTAAAATATTCAATAAACTTAGTAGTACTTACTCACATTTTATAGTTGTAGGATGACGTAATATGTAACGAAAAAGGTAAGTGAATCACTGGAAGATACTGGAGCGAATGTATTATATGATCGAAATTGCTTGGTTTATATACATAAAAAATACAATTTCAGCAATATTTATCTCATATCAAAATTAAACCTTAACTACATGTCCTCACAGGTGTATAACTAAATTATGTTACTTACGACAAATTAAACCGCATTGATTGAAAACCCTTCTGTCAAATTGCAATTTTATCGTGAGAAACGAAATACAAAACCAGCTTCTGTCAAATTGCAATTTTATCGTGAGAAACGAAATACAAAACCAGCTTTAACGCTCGCCGACAGGCGAAACCGACACCGGGCTGTTACTTATAATGTATACAATATGTATTATAGTAAAGAATGTATGTTTGTTTAATAAACCGTCTTAGAAAAACTCTGTATGATAACATAAATCCATCTGAAATTAAAAAAAAATAAAAAAAATCTGCAAGTTAAGATGAGTCTTTTTTTTTTTTTTTTTTTTTTTTTTTTTTTTTTTTTTTTTTTTTTTTTTTTCTGTACAATACATGTATACGAATCCGTGTCAAAAAGTAAGTTCACAGATATGTTGCAGTAAACTTTAAATTGATAATTAAGAATCATCTTTCAAACAATCCTAGATTGATAGAACTAACACCTTATTATAAACATATAAATATATGTAAACGAACCCGTGTCATAAAGTATGTTCACAGGTATGTTGTAGTAAACTTTAAATTGATAATTAAAAAGACTGCAACATGCGCGACGATCATCTTACAATGTTATCGCTGAATACATGGAAGTTACTCACACATACACCTCACGTAATAACGATAAAGTTCGAATTCAGCAAATTTACATAATGCAATTTTGCAGTCTTTGAGATTTTAAAATGTGGAGTAACAGCAGAGTAGCCAGTCGTTGATTGTTAGCGTGTAACTTGGTAGTGTTAGCTGTATGAACGAATTAAATTAAAATTTGGATGTATCTTGGTGCCCAATCTGGGGTCATGGACTTGGAATAAGCGTGTGCCTGTGCATGTTATTTCTTGCTCTGTGAAGAGACATGAGACAATCTGTCCTGAATTTTAGTTTAATGTTTACGGTAGCCTAAAATTCAGATGTCCTCGGTACCAATCTGGTCGCATAATCTGAGTGCGCGTTGAACCTCTGTGGTAAGGCGCTATCTCTAACTTTGTGGAGAGACTAGGGACAATCTGTCCTGAAGTTTAGGTCATCGGTTCAGACAGCCGACGCATTTACTTGTTTAATAAACATGTAAATTTTCATCTATATGAAATGAAATTAAATTAAAATTTCGGATGTCTAGCCGCAGGAAATAGAATGTGTGTGCACCTATGGGTATGCGCTATTTCTTTCTTCTGTGGACAGGCATAGTGACAATCTGTCCCAAGTTTTAGTTTAATATATACGATATTCTAAATTTCAGATGCCCTCGGTACCAATCTGGTCGCATAAACTGAGTGTGCGTTGAACCTTTGTGGTAATGCGCTATCTCTAACTTTGCGGAGAGGCATGAGGCAATCTGTCCTGAAGTTTAGCTTACCACGTTTCATATAGATTAAAATTAGGAATAAATTCAGTAGTGGTGAAATGTGTAGTGAAACTATGAAAGAATGACAGTAAAGTAGTGTAGTGAAACAAAGTTTAAACCGTAGATCTGCTTTTGTTAATCGAGGTAAGTGGTTGATATGAAGAATTCGTACTCCACCTTCCGTTCATCAGGTGGAATAGAATGGATTTCATATATGTTATTGGGCAATCTAAGCCACCTGTTTTACTGCACTATGCAAAAATTCGTACTCCACCTTCTGTTCATCAGGTGGAATAGAATGGATTTCATATATGTTATTGGGCAATCTAAGCCACCTGAAGTGACGAGGTGAACGAAGTGAACCGATGGAACGTAAGGTGGCTTAGAGTGCCCAATAACATCCTACTTAACCTGGCCTAAATCTTTAATTTCAAATTCAGATTTTAAAATACATTTTACCTTCTCAGTTTCATTCAAACTGTTAGAAAAAATTAAAAAATCAATAACTATAAAAAAAATCTGTCTGGTAATCCTGCTAACATCAAGGATCCAATCCACTGATCTGTTATTTCAAAACCAGTTCCACCCAATCTTTGCGATGTTTCCACAATTTGAGTCACATAGGTGGTCATATTCTCGCAATTTTCTCGTCTTATTGAAATCAAGTGACGCAATAACGATATCTTCCTCGAAAAACCTGAGTCATCAAACAATGATTTAAGTTTATCCCACAACTCCTTCGAGGTCGTCGTCCTCTTGATATGCACATACAAAGCTGGATCAATGGTTAGAGATAATTTGGCCCGCGTCTTCGCATCATCTTCGGGTTTGATTTCTTTTCCGACCACTGGCTTCGCACAATGTAACATGCCTTCCAACACGAGTAAATTTTCAACTGCAAATGTCCACTCATCATAGTTTTCCCTGCCTTTTAACTTAGGCACACTGGCTAAATAGTTCATTGACATCTTGCACAACACGACCGTATCTAAAATAACTGGAGAAACTTGGAAAATCTGGGATGGCCCATATCCTAAAGTGAAACGCGTCGGTTATTCAGTGCAGACAAACTTTATTTTTTTATACCTCCACATGTAGTACAGACCAAAGACAGAACCATAGATAATAGGAGATACTTTTTGATATAAATTATAACAACAGCTGGGTTCAGAACCATGTACTGAATCCATGGTAACCGGCTTCGCATCGATGTCCCTGCCACCCTGTATTTATATTTTAATATAGCATCAGTTTTGTGATTAATTTATGCCCTAAGTCAAGACTATTCTATTTTACAAATCAAGTGACAGACCAACCAACGCATCATCCAAAAACCTAAACCACTACTTCAATCCAGGATAACAAACGACGCTCGCGAGGATGAGATGGAAGAGAATATGGGCCAAGTGAACACGATGATCGGCAACCTGCGCAACATGGCGCTCGATATGGGCTCCGAGCTCGAGAACCAAAACCGCCAGGTCGACCGCATCAACCGCAAGGTAAGGTGTCGAGCCTGATTGGTCGAGACTGTTCCATTCTTATCCAATGAGGGCACGCGAATTCGTTTGAAGTTAGAACTTGATAGTTTGTATGAATTAAGCCACATTTACACGATGCAAGTTTTTTGCCTGTGGCATACAATAAAATTCTAAACACTGTTTAGACGTTGCAACTTTATGGCATGTCACAGGCAATTAAACTGCACCATGTAAATCAGGCTTAAGCTGCTTTCTGTTGGCCTTGCACATTGTAACAAAAAAACAATCGAGGCATAATGAAACTCGGCCTGTAAACGCAAGCCCTCTACTAGTGAGGAGTCAGACTATGGAATCACTACTTCCATTTCTTCTAATAAAATAGCATGGACAACTGTCTTGAGTAACGTGAAGCATAGATATAAATCGGAGTAACGTATATTCCTGATGTCTACTTTAAAGAGCTGGGATCTGCCTCGATGATAATACCAACTTTGAGAGCGCTTAAGAGCGTATATCCCAAAAGTTGGCAACGTCGCAAATAGCTGTCAAAAATTTATTTTGATTAATTTGGCAATATTACTGTATGGAAATAAAAAATGTGGCGAACTAGTGAACTAGGAATATGAATAATTAATTGCAATAAAATTATAACATTGAATTTGATGTGGTACCCGTTTTAGGTGCAAAAAAGGCGTTTGGAAAGATTCCAAATACCTTTTTTTACATCTAAAACTAAATATTCGGTGTTGCGATATTAATTATTGCATTTCATAATCAATATTCTAGTTCGCTAGTTAGCCACATTTCATATTTCCATACAGTATTATATCCAATTTAATCAAAACGGTAAACATTTGATGGCTATTTACGACGTTGCCAACTTTTAAGCTGGACTCTTAAAATCCTGCGCCTGAAAGATTGATTTCGGCAAAATTTTGAGGTGATTGTGAATTTCGTTTATGGGGTAAATGGAGTGGAATTGAGTTGCAAATGCAACATTTATTATTTTATATTTATTGATGTTTAGTTTAAAAAATTAAATGCAAGAGAATTAGAAATAAATACTAGGTTCTCGGTATGCCGCGCGACAGTCCGATAGAGAAGAAGGCTTTTTATTTGGTCTCAAGAAAGTCTTATGAGCTGTTTCAAACTGAACCGTGTTCCATTGTGATAAAAGTCAAATTACTACATTACACGTCTCACCCTACTGATACAAGTTGTACGATTCACAAAATCTATGCTATTCTTGTATAATTATTTATTTCATTCTTTCCTTCTCTCCCGCACTGTCGCGTACCATAACATTTAACAGACGAATTCGCGTGCACTTTTGATTATTAATTTTCTTCTCAATAGATTTCTCTACAATCTCTACTCTTCAAGATCGATATAAGATTCTATTCTTATCAATATTTTTATTTCTAATAATTCTCAGATGATCTATTGATGTTGTCGTTTTGATTAATTCATAGTGTAAAGTTTTATCCAAGACTCTCAAGTTGTTTATTTATTCTTCTTAAGAGCGTTTATCTTAAAAGTTGGCAACGTCGCAAATAGATGTCAAATATTTACCTGTTTTGATTAATTTGGCAATATTACTGTATGGAAATATGAAATGTGGCTAACTAGCGAACTAGAATATTAATAATGAAATGCAATTAGAACAATGAATTTGATGTTGTAACCGTTTTAGGTGTAAAAAAGGCATTTGGAAAATTTCCAAATATTTTTTAACATCTAAAACTAAATATCCGCTGTTACGATATTAATGATTGCATTTCATTATTAATATTCTAGTTCGCTAGTTAGCTACATTTCATATTTTCATACAGTAATATTGCCAAATTAATCCAAACAGCCAAATATTTGACATTAATCAAAACAGCCAAATATTTGGCCAAATGTTTGTGACGTTGCCCGCTTTCAGAATAAACGCTCTTAACACCTTATTTTTATGACGCACACAACAAAAATTGGGTCGCTTAATTATGTCAAAGAATGGCAGATAATTGGGTAAAACTTTCCACTGTGAGGCGCAGTAAAATTTCACTTGGAACAAATTTCACTGCGCCTCACATACCTCATCAACATTTTCACCATCTAAATGTTTGTGCCTGTCACGTTAGCAGTGGAAGTGCAACTAGTTGTCTTCTGTGAACTATCTCCTGGCTTGTTGGCATCCAAGTTCCGGTCACTCGCTTACCTGGCAATCAATCACTTCCTTTCCGTCTTCACTCGACGCATGTCCTCTCATACTTCGTAGAGTATGTGATTAGTAATTGGTTGTTGTGAAACTGAATGAATTTTTCTCTGTGACTTCCGAATGTTCAAGACATGCCACGACTACAACACATCCCACACGACCATTGTATAAATGTTAACTAGTTGTCACATCCATCCAAACTAACATACCCGAATTAGACTCCATAACTAACACATCATTCACATCAAATGCTAACGAAACATTGTTTTTGTTTCAAAAGACAGCGACTGAAGGCCCTCGCGCACACATTAATGTTTTACTGTTACAATTTAATTATTCCAATATAACTTCGATTTAAAGAAGAATGGGTAAAGATTTCTTGATCCACATAATTATTGCAAACATTTTTAAAAAAATGCAACAACAGAAAGAAAAAAATTGTAACCTCAAAATTACTTTTTAATTTAAATTGTTTACGGTCGTTCATTCTCTGAAACAGCAGCTTTTTTATTGAATTAATATTTGCAGTACAAGGATAAATCCTTTCGTAAATGTTGCTCATTCTTCTTCGATCGAATCTCTGTGTAACTGGCCCAAATTACATATCAAAAATACAAACTACTAAATAGTCGCTGTGAATTGAACAACTAGCAAAAACAAACCGCGTGTTCTAATCTTAGGGCGAATCGAACGAAACGAGGATAACTCTGGCGAACCAGCGCGCGCACGAGCTCCTCAAGTAAAGGACGGCGGCCACACCAACACACACACATACACACACGGTCTCGTGGTCTGCGCGGGCGCATACTACACGCCCACTACCCCGGTTGCAGATACACTACCCTATTTATGCTGTAGTCAAATTAAAATATCATTTTTGTATTCTCATTTTGAAAACTACTATTGTGACACCTGGTTACTAAAAGCTGTCAGTCTGTTAATATAATGTCAAATTTAATAATCGAATACCAATTTTGGTTGGCTGTTAGTATTTACGGCAGCTTGCTTATGAGATTTGACAACGAATAAAATTGAACAGCATTTTAAAAACTGGGGGTTTGACTTGTCAAATACGAGTATGTATTACATATCGGTTTAGTTGCGACTATAGTTAGACCATTATTTGAGACTAATATTATGTACTCCTTAATAATTTATTAATTTAGATAAATTAAATATAAGTTCAAATGAATCTGCAACCGGCAAATAAATTAATTTAAAAATCAAATATTTTGCTTAGTGTCTCTCTTCTATCTCGAGATACATTTATCCAAGTGTAATAATATTAATATTTAACATGTAATGCTAACATGCTACTGTGTCAAGTGAACACTTGTTCGTTTTTTGACTCTACTGTATCTTACTGCTTTTTCTTGACGCTCAAGTTTTAAGTAAATGTTGAGAATTACAATGTAGTTTTGTTTGGGGTACATCATTTGTCTGAAATACTGGAAAACCTACTCCAACGAGCATGGATTCTTCTGCTTTTCCTGTGGTTACTAACTAACCTGGTATCACAGTTTTGCCCATGTGCCTCTGACATGGCTTCAGATGCCGTCGAGAAATATCTCTATGACGGTTTCTTCACGATGTTTTGTTTCCCCGTTTTTGAGCATGGATTGAGTCGCGTCGGTGCTATTCAACAACGGTGCATTCTGAATGAAAAAGACGCTACTATGCTTGAGAACACCCCTCACAAAACTACATTATTTTTATTATAGTTTTTGGTGCTCATTTCATGCAGTAGGACATGTTGAAGTTATAAAATTATACTTAATCGTATTTACGCCATCGTCTCGTATACTTAAATAATATTATTAAACTACTACACAGTATAAACAGTTAAGGAGTTGAAGCGTGAGATTTATTATTTTGAGATAATGCATTTACCTCTTGTTAATATGTAGTGTTACTGTTATTGCTAGGAACGTAATAATGTTGCTTGTCGCAGACTTAAACATTCATAATTATAATATTAATTGATTTATATACCTTGCGATATACCACAAGAGATATAAAGGAATATATTTAAAGGAAATTGTTATGTACTCCTATAATATGGGATCAAATCTCACACAGATCTGTGTTAATTAATTGGCTATCTTACCTTTCAAAATTTCACGTTATTTCCACCTATTTTCTATTCACAATTATATTGGTACACCAGTTGGAGACAAATTACAGTTAATAATAATAATTTCACGAAACTTCCTTGCATATTAGTCAAAATGCATTAAGAACAGTTGAAACATGTGCTGTTCTTCAGAATAGGCTATCTCGTAAGAGGGGATGAATAAATGGATATAATGAATGGTAGAGATGAGGTGATATGTGATAATAGTTTTCAATTTAAGTGATTAGAGTTTAGCCAGTCACATGTCTTCGAAGAAACTGAACTGTATCTGAAGTGCATCAGATCTCATCTTTGATTTCTAATACGTTTCATAGGAGCATTTATGTATTCGCAATAAGATATTGAATTATTTAAAAAACTTACTTACAATTACATATTTATCTTAGCTCAAACTTTAGTGAATTAATTTAGCGTTTTCTTTTTATATATTTATATCGGTAAATTAAAAAACAAACATTTCAAATACATAGCTTTTACATATCTGTGCAATAACATACATATCTGCTTCTATGAAATAGTATGAAAAGACGCTACCTAAATAATGTAACTTAGTATTACAATGTAGCTATCTTAACTTAGCGATAAACTATCATAATTTATGAACTAGTACTTTTTATTTATTTTATGAGAAATAAATCATTTCATTTAAAAAGTGATTTTAAGTTATTTATTTTCCCTTTTACATTTTCTTTTTGATGTTAGGTGGAACATTTATATTTATTATTTAACTACATTTTGGTGTTACAATTAATATGAATGCAAATAAGACATAATCAAATACATGATACATTATTTGAAGGGTTAACTAAAGGTGAAGTGTTAAGGATTAATGATTTGTAGTTTGCTGCAGTATACTTTAAGTAATGAAACTATATAAAATATCTATCATATTAATTATGTATAAATTAAAAATAAAAATATGTAAGTAATATTAATTAACATACATATTAATATAATTATATATTATAAAAATAATAATAAAATAATTTTAAATATAAATAATTGCTTGAGATCGAAAGCAGACAACTTGCTTTAGGGAGACTGAAGTCAGGTAACGAGTATGAAACTACAGTTTAGAAAAATCAATAACTGTATGAAATGCATTACTCCACGAGACTGCACACCCACACAAACAAAACTAAACACATAACACGTCGCTGAAGACCGTGAGTATACTTTTATAATAAAAAAGCACTTTTATAAAGCGGAGCACAGCTTGCACTTAAAGCGATTGAGCTGCACAAATTGGCTTGTGTCACTTAAATTTTATGACGCTATGGCGTTGCCGCTTCAAGCCAAAAATCGCTGAAAGATAAAAAGGCAGGATTAAAATCGTGTCGTATGTAGCAGCACATTTAATTAACAAATAAATAGTAATTAATGTATTATACGGCTTTGCTTTGGCTTTACTGTAAATTCGGTTGTGATAATAAATAATGATACTGCTACTGTGTCACTCTTCTGGTGGATGTAAATAAAAACCTTTTAAAAGTAAAGTTTTTAAACTTGTGCCGTTACATGTGATCACGCCTTCGTGCTCGACAGTTTGCCGTGTCGCAAATGTCCTTCACATTGTATTTCAAAAATAACTCTAATTTTTTGTTAGTTTTCCTCTGGTTAAAACCATTCTCCCTTTTGATTTTATTTTTAACACCCTGATTGTTGTCTTCTTTTTATTTATCAACTTTTTCTTCCTCTTATTTTGTTATTTATGTCATTTTCTTGTCGCATATTTTCCGTTTTTGTTTTGTTTGTTTTCTGTTGTTGTCCCATTTAAGTTTAATCCATTTACCTAACATCGATTTATCCTATACTTACTTTAAACCTTATGACTAATAAAATAAAATAAATTTTTGTGTGACAAGTGTACTAGGTACAACCTGATTCAAACTTTATGACGGCTCGGAACATCAGGCGAGTCGCTGCGCAGTAACAAATTCATGTGAACGCGGGGTTGAGGGGTGGGGTACTGCGCAGCGAGTAGCTCACTTCAGAGTCGCCATAAAGTTTGACTCGTAATATGTATATGTAAGATTACAATGCGGTTTGTTTATAGGGTGAGAGCAACGAGACGCGCATAGCGGTGGCCAATCAGCGAGCGAACAAGCTACTCAAGTCCTAAGCACCACGCACTTGACTAATGCCAATAAAATGACGCTTGCCAAACACACACATTATTTTATATACAGAACACGTAAAGTTTATTATAGAAAGACAGAGAGGCTTATTTTTTTAAGTACTGCAAGTACGACTTAGTAATAGAAACTTTGAAACACCAAGTATTTTTTTTATTTACAATACAATATTTATTCATTGAAGTTGTGAGCTCTGAGTTATGAAAACGTTGGAAAGCGTCATTTTAAGAGTTCCTTAAGCATTATGTATGTGGTAAGTACAGTTATAATATTCGCGTATAGAATAAAAAATTGCAATAATTTGATTTACGTCGTTATTGTACGAGGCTTGCAGACAAGTTGGCTGACGTATCACGTTCCTAGTCAAATTGTTAAGTATTTTTCTAAATGTTGTCGTGTTTCCAATAAATGTATCGTTAACTGTACTTACCTGACTCTGTTCATTTGAACTATGAGATTGCAATTTACTATTTATTTATTCTTGCCTTATTTTTTAAGTTAATTTGCATTTGCAATGAAGTCAACATTCATTTGGGATTGTATTTACATATTATAGCAATCATTGACAATACTACAAGTCAAACATTGTAGAATTCAATTATCTTAAAAATAATGCTTCAATTAATATTATCTTATTCCTAAAAATAATATCGTTTTATTATCTACTGCTTTATGTAAATACGATCTCATTAAACTCATTATTTGCTAAGAAAGATAATTATAATTTTAGCAAAGTGCCAAATTTTTTTCTCTGAGTATGTCACTTGTTAAGACACTATATTTATGTATTAAAACAGAAAAGAGGGATTATTTTGAAAGTGGGGAACGTCGCAAATAGACTGCAAATATTTTCCTGTTTTTTTTTTTTATTAGTTTGACAATAATACTATATAGCAATAAGAAATGTGGCCAACCAGCGAACTAGAATATTGATTATGAAATGCAATAATTAATATATTAACACTGAATATTTAGGTTTAGATGTAAAAAAAGTATTTGGAAACTTTCTAAATGCCTTTTTTATACTTAAAACAGTTACAACATCAAATTCAGTGTTATAATTGCAATTCATTATTAATATTCTAGTTCGCTAGTTAGCCACATTTCTTATTTCCATACAGTAATATTGCCAAATTAATCAAAACAGGTAAATATTTGACAGCTATTTGCGACGTAGCCAACTTTTAGGGTTAACGCTCTTAGCACACTCATTGTCACCATATTTACTGTTCGCATAGAATTCAATACAAGGCCTCGATGCAATGCCTACACCTCGCCTGTAGAGAATTTAAATAAAAATCAATTAATAATATTTATTTTTACTATTACAAAAATGCACTAACTACCTAGATAAAAATATTTTCAGATGACTTTGAACGGCTAAACAGCCAAATAGATGCTCTTTCATGATTAACATACGTAATGAAATTGCACAGATCTAATGCACACAAAAAACTTTTTATAGAAGAAATATTTTCGTATTCATTTGCACTAATCATTAATATAGGGCGTGCAATATGGATAGCAAGATGGCGGATGTAATTAGACCTCGAAGCTCAAACATTACATTTGTAAGCCGCCATTAAATGGCGCTGTGACGATCATTACATCTATTTCATAATTCCTTACCTCTTTAATGAGTAAACAAACAATACTTACCTATCAGCAAGTCTTCGTCTTAAATTAAACATTAGTGAGATTTTTAAAATTAAATATTATGTAGTATTTATGATATTTGTTGAGATTTTGGTATCTCTCATTTTATGTAACTGAGTGATACTGGCGTTTACTTATTGTGCATTTGAATTGTATGATCCAATGTACTGCTTCGATTGATTTAGGGAGAATTTCACCGATTAAACTGAACGCTATCACCAAATTTAAAAGTAACTGCGTTCAAGAGCTGTCAGTGTCATCATTGTTGGGAAATATTGACAGCTCTTGATTCCGGTATAAATGTTTTGATCGTGTTCAGATTCTTAGGTCAAATTCACCCTTATTAGATTAAGATAACCGTGCCTGAATTTGTAGTTTACGTTAATTTTCTTATTTAGTGCGGATTTCACCTATGAAATTGAATGCGTCCAGCACATCTAAACGTGTTCAAGAGCGACAACAATTTTAACACTGCCAGCTCTTGAACGCGTTTAAGAAATGCTGATCGCGTTCAGTTTCATTGGTGAAATCAGCCGTTAGTGAGTTTGTCACGAATTGCATTTAATAACAGAAGTTTACAGTCGAAGCTTTTGATTAATTTAATTTATATTGTTTTTGCGTAGATTGATTTAGTAAATTATTACGTAAGCGCTTATTGCACGGTGTCGTAACCGTGGATGTCGCGTTAACAGATAGGTAGGTAATGGAAAGATTATCAAATGACCGGCAAAATGACACACACCCAGTTTCTGAATGCCCATAAAGTCCCTGATCAGTAAGTGCGGATTTCACCAATGGAATTAAACGCATTAAGCACATCTAAGCGCGTTCAAGAGCTGTCAGTGTACAATATTCCATAACAATTTTGAAACTGACAGCTCTTGAACGCGTTTTAGAAAATAAATGCCGATCGCGGTCAGTTTCATTGGTGTAATCAGCCCGTAGTATACTGACAAACCTGCAAGGCTTCCTGTACTCGACGCCTGAGCTGCAGCGGCGCCGAACCGCATGTTTGTATACGAATGAATTTGGCCCAAACGCCTCACCACCGCCGCGCCGGCGCGGAGCTGGCGCCGCGTAGATTTTACACTCATTCTTAGATATTATTTAAAAAAAATACATCTAGCGGTTCGGCGCCGGTGCGGCTCTTGCGTCATGTACATGAAGCCTAACTGTTGTGATTGGTCGACCAAAATAATAACAGCCAATCAAATCAACGGAGATTTGACAATAGAATAACTGAAATAGGCTTTCAGAGACTGGATGAAAAATTAACATTGTAATTGAATAGTGGTGTAATGTGATTACAAAATATAATGCAATAGTCTATGAAAACGATATCGTATAGTTGAATATTTAAAACTTTATTATTACTTAAAGTGTATTGTCGTAAGTATGACGAATAAAATGTACCGGCCTTAGGAGTAATGTGTAGGAATGTTAAAGGCAGCGGCTTGACAAATTATTATACTCGTGTACCAGTTAGTGTTAAGAGTTTTCGAAAATTTCTCTATGTCTTTTTCTCTCAATCGTATTAGTTTCTAAGGATATACGTGTATCGACGGTATGCGGACATTTACAAGTACATCATATTTTAATAATGAAATGTTTTAACAATGTTGTCTCGTCACTTTTGAACTGTCGCCCGACAGTCGTGTTGTGACGTCGACACGAGCGCCTCTGTGCATCACTCGCCAGACGTCACAGATAGCAGTGTCGATGTCGTAGCGCGTCTGCGTGTGCGCAGCCTCGTAGATTGTTTTGAAACAGCTACCTATTCAATTTATCCAATAGATGTGTAAATTTACCGCCTGTATAATCTGTATAATGATTTTTAATCAGCCTAAATTATTAACTATTTAGGATAAAATAATTATATCTATTTTCTTTAAGAATAGATAAAGGATAGTATAAACTGTTAATTTCTAATTACATTATTGATTTGTTAAATTACAATTAAGTTGTATTATTTCTCAATCCTCCTAATCTTAAGGAAACAACACAAAACACAAACAGAATTAAAAACTCATTTTTTTAAATAAAATGAAAATATTTATTTACATTACTTACAACTTTAACCAAGGAACAAACTGTATCGTATCATTTAAACGAATTTCTCAGTCAACTGACCGATAGTTAAATACTTTGCATTGACTAGGTATCGACCTTCCAAAATAATACAAAATGGCCACGCATATCATAATTTTCTCGGTAAATAAAGCGCAGATTAGCTATGGCTATGAGATCAGCGTGAACTGCAGTTGAAACGTTCAGTCTGAACTGAAACGTGAGTCATTCTAACAATTTACCTGATTTATATATTACACGTGACATTTCATATACTAATACCAACGAGACGAGATGAATTATGCTTTGGGATTAAAAACTCTAACTTAATTGCGTATGGTTCAGTTTCGATTGCAACTAAAATTATTTTATGTTTATCGATAGCTTTTTCATTCAATAAGCAACTGAGACTACTTGAGTTTAAAGTTGATATTCGAATAAGTTAAAATTTTATGTATTTACCTCGTAACGTTGTTGATATTTTAGTAGAAGATATTATAATTATTATTTATTGTACTTCACATTAATGGCAAAATTCGGTGTTTCCATGTCGTCCCAGTCACTATAGTTGTGATGTCATCTTCACGCGGCTAGAAAATAAATAAATGGCAAAGTTAGTACATATTTTAATTGTCATTGGGATGTACCAACAAGATCTCTAATAGATAGAACAATAATAATAGTCCTCCAGACAAAATCCTAGGCCATGGCGACCAATCTTAGCGGAGACCAACCTTCGGCGCGTGTGTGCGCAGACAGGTGCATTCTCTCTTCCCTCACTATCATAGTTCGATGGGACGGCAATCCGACACGACCGGAGAGAGATCAGGCACAAGACTAACTTAACGTGCGCACCGAGGCACGGGGGTATCACACCGACAGCTTCCAAACTCCGGGCTGTTACTAATAAATTCCTAATGGCGAAACCCAGTAGCTCTGCCCGACCCGGGAATCGAACCCAGCAGTTATAATTTACTAGCTTCCGCCAGCGGCTTCGACCGATCTGTATAAATTATAGCCTTACTCATTGATAATATAGCATTCAATTGGTGAAAGATTTTTTTAAATCCGTCCAGTAGTTTTTTTAAGTTTATTCATTACAAATTAAAAAAAAAATCTCTTTATAATATTAGTTTAGACAAAGGAAAGAAAACAATTTTGAACCATCATATTACGCCTATGGGTCAAAATTAATTAGCTAGCGAAACTCGACAGACATGATTCGATATCTAAACTAATAAAACCTAAAGCTATGATTTCCTAAACTCATACTTCAACGTGCTTCAACTACAATACCAGAGGTCGTTGAATAAAATAAATCACCAAATTTTTTTTTGTATCGGTTTTCATCACATCACACAGTTTCGCTGGCTAGTTTACTTGACCCTGTTACCCTGTATAATGGCAAGGAGTTAAAAGTGTACTACTACTTTGTATATTCAGTAGGTAGGAAATAAAAATATCCTCACATATTATAAAATGAAGTCCCCCGCCGCGTCTGTCTGTCTGACTGAACGCGCAAACTCAAAAACGGTTTTCACCAATGGGCGGAATTATTCATGAGGAAGGTTTTCATGTATAATATTCATTAAAGTTTTGTGTAAATTGGCTGAAATATGAGGATCATTGTTGAAGATGTCGAAAGAAATCATACCGTAGAAATCATAGCTTTACTTGCGTGCGCCGAGTAAACCGTTAGAGAAACATTAAATTTATGTTCTACGGGTTTGTACATCTTAAAAGTTCAACAAAAAAACTCTGTATTTATATTATAATATGTATACAGTTTACGCACAACGGTGGATAAAGCTCATAAAACATGTATTTTTATGGAAGCTACAAATATCGGTCTCACATAGCCGTGAGATACCTATAATACTCGCACCTTGCCAACCTAGTAGAGTAAAAATTGAATATAGTAATTCGTTTAACTTACCAAGTTCAACAATGAGCTCAAGTACAACCATGACGGCGAAACCGAGCAACGCACAGGAGAACTGCAGCAGACCACTGCTGCCCTTCCACACCTCGAAGAACACCACGTACACCAGCGTACCGCACGCCAGACCCTGGAAATGTTAACATTGGAGATTAAATTGACGAATGACTAAAGGTGAGGCCGTAACAGGAATAAAAGATTATCATCGTGCCTAGCCTCTATGTTGGGGTCGGCTTTCATTTTAACCGGATACAGCTGAAAACTAGTAAAGATTTAGGTAGATAAGTATAGGTAGGTAAACAAAAAACCACGTGACGAGACAGCTGTCAAGTAACCTACTAAATAGGTACCTGTCACTTCAGATGCCAGGCTACGTCACAGTCGTATTCTTCAATTTAGCAACGATATCGTTGACGTGTAAAGTTGGGGCTCTTTACAATAGACAGATTACAAAATATTATATTATTATTATAAATCTAACAAAAAAATTGTGCTCAAACAGTTGTGTACATCTACGAATAGTAGTGATAAGAATATATGAAAAGAAGAAACTCTTGTAAAATACTAAAATACCTACTTTTAATTTGGTTTTATCGTATTTTTAAACAAGAACCCTTTTTACGATTTGTTTCCCTTTATTTAAGTACCTACCTAAACCTAGGTATAGGTATTTCACATAGATTACCTACTCGTATACGGTCAATCACATGAATGGAATATGGACACTGTTACATGGGACTTAAACAACTGGCGTTTGGGTGAACCTAACATAGGTATTACCTCTGCCCAACCGTTCTGGGAATGTATGCATGATGTTGTGCAATCTAGCATAATCAGCCTATCATGTTCCCATTGCTGGGAATCAGGCCTGGGCCGTAATCCACCACGCGGGCCCAGTGCGAGTTGGTGAATAGTGCGGGTGTGCAATATACATCATGTAAAAAATATGTGGACAACAACAAAAACATCGATAAGCATTTATCCGATGTCCGATAATACCATAGATATAAGAAAGAAGGATAATACCTATCTAATAATGATAATAATTAATAATTGGCAACACCGTGTCAACAAAACGTCTCATTTCTCAATTTTATCAGTATTATTAATTCTCACGCATTTTTACAACAACAACAATAGTGTTTCAATATAAACCAAACCGGACACCGTAAGACCACTAAAAAACCTATTAAAGAGATCCAAATACAACAAAATGAAATAGAATTAAATTAAAAACTACCGAATCGGAGGTGACATGACATATGTCACCTCCGATTAATTATCAATGGACAGAAAAGGAAAATAGGAAAATGAAGATAAAATGTTGACAAGATCGGCCACACGTCGAGCACGCCTTCCACCTCCGGACTCGTCGCTCAGCTCCGCCTCGCCGCCGTCGGTACCCAGCCCCACTGTGAGCGCTGGGACGACACCAGCCGCGGCAGTTGCGTCGAGCTCGAGTGACGAGTATTTCTCTCCGCCCACGACACCACCACCTGCTCGTCGACGGGGAGGACGCCGGCCGCCGGACGGCTTAGGACCTCGAGGCCCACCGGCCTCTGACAGGGTCCCAGCTCCCGGCGGAAGTGTGCAGCGCATGAGATGGACACAATCCATCAACGAAAACGTCATGCGCTCATACTATGGGGCTACAGAGGGGGGAAACAACCTGACCGCGTACCGTGTCCGGATGCTCTCTCTTTTTCAGGTGCTTGAGCCAGCAGTCAACGTTTCGGCACAACGACTGTCGGATCAAGTGCGGGTCATCCAGCGTAATCACATGTTGGATGACACTGCACTTGATCGCCTGCGAATCGAAATGCAAAGTAGCCATGTCATCGCCCCCCCGTCGCAGACTGCAATAATACCACCGCAGTTAATTACAAGTCAAGCTGACGAGGGGATTGATGACAGGGCTACAAACGTAAGTACCCAGTGTAATGAGGAATTGAGGAGTGCTTTGGAGGGTGCGATTCGGGAATACCGTAACATGCCGCCCGAACTTAGACCACGTTTACCTCGTTTGCCCATGCATAACAAAAATAGGGTGCTGGTGGCGGTTCTGGATTCGCAGCTATCAAACTATTTTGATGGCTGCGAAGACCTCACCGATACTCATTCAATTCTGTACTGCGCGGCTGTAGCGGCATGTCGTGTAGCTCACGTCAAATTTGCTAATGACTCTGGAGCTACACGACCGAAACCAGCCGTACCAGCTTGGCAGTGCAGGATTGAGCACCGTATTGGTGGGGCCAGAGCGCTCATCGGCAAACTAATCTGCTTCAGGGAGGGCAATAATCGCCCTAGAGTGATGCGCTTTGTGAGGCGGGCGTTCTCAGGAACTGATATCAGCCCTGAGGACTATATGTCCCGTGTTACAGAGCGCATCGACTTCCTGAAGCAGAAAGTGTATGCATGGGCAAACCGTATCCGTAGGTATAAGCGGCGAGTGGAGCGATACACCCAGAATCGCACTTTCCAGAGTGACGAAAGGTGGGTTTATAGGGCTTGGGAGCGACCGGACCAAGGTGTGGCTGACACGCGCCTACCAGATGATGATGCCATGTGTTCTTTCTGGCGGAGTATCTGGTCGGAGCCTGTCAGTCACACCGAAGGTGACTGGACTCGGGAAGTCGAGCGAGCTTGCGATCCAATTCCAGAAATGGGGGCTATTACCATCTGCCCCCAAGATGTAGCTCGTGCAGTCCGTCCGTTGCCTAACTGGAAATCTCCAGGACCGGACGGGCTGCACAACTTCTGGATAAAATGGTTCACAAGGTCGCACGCTCGCTTGGCGGCTCAGTACCAGACTGCTTTGGAGTCTGGTTCGCTACCCCAGTTCCTTACAACAGGACTCACCCACCTGCTCCATAAATCCGGTAGCACCGCGGAACCCAAAAATTATAGACCGATCACGTGTTTACCGACGGTCTATAAAGTTCTTACATCCATTTTGAGAGCTAAAATTAACAATCATGTAGACAACAACTCAATCATGTCTGCCTCTCAAAACGGATGTAGGAACGGGTCCCGCGGTACTAAGGAGCTACTCCTCATTGATATGGCCATTAGCCAGCAGGTTCGCCGCTCCCGAAAGGATCTGTCGACATGCTGGATAGATTATAAGAAGGCCTATGACTCGGTGCCACATACATGGCTCATGAGGGTGCTGGAGTTGTATAAAGTAGATGCAACTCTGCGCACCTTCCTGATGTCGTGTATGGGGCAATGGAGGACGGTCCTTCGCTACCCAGGATGTCGAAATATCCAAAGGAATAGCGAACCGATAAGGATCGAGCGAGGCATATTTCAGGGTGATAGTTTGAGTCCGCTCTGGTTTTGCTTAGCCCTGAATCCTCTAAGTACACTGCTGGAGGATTCAGGTCTAGGCTATCGGCTGAGGAGAGGTGGTCAGGTTATATCTCACCTCCTCTACATGGATGACCTAAAGCTCTTTGCCCCCAACAATTTGCGACTGATGGAGCTACTGAAAATAACTGAAACTTTCAGTAGCGCCATCAGGATGGAATTTGGTGTGGACAAATGTGCGGTCTTGCATGTAAAGCGAGGAGAGATTGTGGAATCCGTTGGAACCCAACTCTCGGATTCCATAAACCTTAGAGCCCTCTCCCCATCCGAAACCTATAAGTATTTGGGTATGTCGGAAGCGTTGGGCATTAATGTTACTGACATGAAGCAATCGTTGAAGGAGCGCTTCTTTGGCCGCCTGAAGAAAGTATTTAATAGCCTTCTATCGGGCGGCAACAAGGTGCGCGCCTTCAACGGCTGGGTCATGCCGGTTTTGATGTACTCTTTCGGCATACTCAAATGGACTCAGACCGAACTCGACGCCCTGGATAGGAGGGTCCGTACACTGTTAACTGCATATCGAATGCATCACCCACGGTCATCGGTAATGAGACTGTATATCCCGCGAAAGTGTGGAGGCCGAGGCTTTTTAAACGCTAAGACCCTCCACAATCGCGAGATATGCAGTCTTAGGGAATATTTCCAAGAAGCCGACGTGGGGATGCATCGAGATGTGGTCGCGGTGGACAAGGGCCTTACCCCGCTCTCCTTGGCTAAAGAGAACTGGCGCAAGCCTGTAGTGCTTGACACTAACGATCGCAAGGAGGTATGGCAGAGTAAGGAGCTTCACGGACGCTATTTCCGGGCCCTACATGGACCCGATGTAGATTTCCTAGCGTCCGTAGCCTGGCTGCGTTTTGGTGACCTCTTTGGGGAAACCGAAGGTTTTGTCTGTGCAATTATGGACGAAGTTATGATGACGAACAATTACCGGAGATTCATTGTGAAGGACGGCACGGTTGACATTTGTCGGGCATGCCACCGTCCGGGAGAATCAATCCGACACATTATCTCCGGGTGTTCTCGTCTAGCTAACGAAGAGTACTTGCATAGACACAACCTTGTAGCCAGGATTATCCACCAGCAACTTGCTCTGAAATACAGCCTTGTGGAATCTGAAGTGCCGTACTACAGGTATGTGCCCGACCCAGTTCTCGAAAATGGCAATATCACATTGTACTGGGATCGCTCCATCATCACTGACAGGACTATTGTTGCCAATAAACCTGATATAGTGGTGGTGGACCGAGTAGAGCGGCGCACAATGATCATTGACATAACGGTCCCGCATGATGGGAACCTCGTGAAAGCCGAGAAAGATAAACAAATCAAGTATCTTGACTTGGCTCGCGAGGTTGTCGACATGTGGGATGTGGACTCAGCGATCATTGTGCCGATAGTCGTATCAGCCAATGGCTTAATTGCCAAGAGCCTCGACCAACACCTAAGGAGGCTCTCGTTAGGCAGCTGGGTCAAGAGCTTGATTCAGAAAGCGGTACTCCTGGACACGGCTCGCATTGTCAGGAGGTTCCTCTCTCTGGAGCCCTGACCGCCGGTAGCTTGGACCCTGTTCCCGATACCGGTGGGCTACTATTTTTTATATTTTTAAATGTTTTTGTATTATTTTGTTTTTATAAAAATATTTAAAAATGTAAATTATATGTATATAAATGAAATAAAGGACATAATAATGTAATTAATAATTATTACTTACCTAAGACGTAGTTAATTGCATTTTAATTGTTTTTGGTGCAAAAATAGCGGAGGCACTTGCTTGATCAACGTACGTTTTAAGCTTTTGTTCTTAGTACTTATCTAAATCTAGATAATAATAAAAACATCTGTGATAAGTACCTAAATATTTCGCTGGTGCTAAGCAATTAATTCGTTTCATTAGATACCTATCTAATTATCTAATTTTATTTTATAATATTATAAAGAGATTTGATTTGATATTTTGTACTTATGCTTGTTTGTTACGCTTTCACGCTAAAACGGCTGAATGATTTTAGATGAAACTTGGCACATAGGTAGGCCATGACCTGGGTTAGGATATAGGATACTTTTTATCCCGACATTCCCACGGGATCGAGACTTATGCGTGTGTAACCGCGGGGCACAGCCAGTAATCATTAATTCACCAGCTATCAATGGTTGGTAGTCATTTCACCAGCCTATTAAACCTAATTATAATACCTATTTCGAAATATACATGGCAGGTACCTACACTGTCAATGTATAAAATATGTTAAGCACCATAAAATTTTTACTTGCACCGTATAATTTTTCCAATTACTACACTACATTGCCAACATTCTGAATGCTAATGACAGTTCGAAACGGTGATATGCGCCCGCTAAGTGGGGAAAGAATGTTTTAAAATTACTTGTTTGATAATTATCGATATTTAGGTACCTGCTACAATTTAATTGTCGCATAAACCTTAATGGCCTCGAGTTTTAATCAATGTGCAATGACGATTAATTGAATTATTGTCCGACAGGATGGTGAAAAAGAGTTTCAGAAAAAAAAGTCTATTGTTAATAATGATCTAGGTGCAAAGTAGATCTCATAAATTAGCTGGCAGCTGACCTTAAACTGCACTCATTTTATTTAATTTCTAGAGCACCATTGTTCAGATTCTTTGATTAATAGAACAGTTAGAATTATAATCATTGGAATCATTAATAAATCTCTCTAAGTTAGGTTTGTTCCATAAGAAATTTGTTGATAAAAAAAAATATTCGTTCTATTTTTTTTTTTCAGAAAAAAAATCCTTTTTTTAGACATTACAATAACGCTTAATCGTTTTTAGAAAGATTATGTGCGCTATAAAAAAATATTGCGTTACTCATAAGCGACTTGGGCCGATAGTGAACCCATATGTAGCCTCAGCTCCCCCATTCTAAACTTTTCCACAGTAAAGTAATGTTTTTAATCTGTCGAGTTGTTAAAAAAGTTTTTATAGAACAATTCTAACTTAGAAAAATTCATGATTATAATTTTGTAAATACGTGTACACAATGAGGTTATATAATACTAGAGGCGCAGCGTCCTACAAATAATTTCAGAAAAATGTCACCACTTTCGAGTTTAAAGACGTAGCTTTGAAACGGATACATAAAATGTCAATCTGTCAAAATAATCTATGTTTGTCTCATTTCTTCTACCATCAAACTAATGACGTTGGAATGAGACAAGACATTGCTATCGGAAAAACGACCAGAGTTGCCAATTATCAACATAATTTGCCCAGAATGAATGAAGGTTTTATTGAATCAATTAGTTATGTACTATGAAAGGTTGTGTTATGGAACTTTCACTAGATAATAGTTACTTATGCAACTGGGGGTATAACAAGTGGTATTAAAAAATAGTATCACATGAGTGTTTTAATACCTAATTATAACAGTTGCATTCAAGACTTTATCTACACCCATGATATGAATCCTCTATAAACAACAAAGTAATAAATTTTTGCAATACTAATATCTAACAAAAATGGCGGGATACGACGTGAATTCGAAGAACCTACTCAACCTTTTCTAATTGTGAAACGCGCGTGCATGACAATGTTCTTTTTTTGAAATTCATAAACATACCACGAGAATGTGGCTGTTCGATGAGTAAAAAACGAGTTGCATTATGAAATTTAGTACAACATTATAACACCCGTTTGGATGTCATTAGGGTTACTATGACATTGGCTGTTTTAATTTTGGCAATAAACTAACTGTTTCAGGAACTTTTATGGAGGACTTATAGCATGGGTGTAGTTAAAAGATTTTAAAAAATTTACAAGGATTACGGTATACTTACAAAACATAGGCAAAAAAAAAATGTTTCAAAAGTTTTAAGATTTGTGACAAATAATAATGTTCATAATGGAATATATAATTTATATATTCATAACAATCGATTAAATTAATTAAAGTGATGTAACGCACTAACCAGCGACATTCACTTTTTTTAGAATAATCTAAATCAATCTGTCTAGCCTTTTCCCAACTATGTTGGGATCGGCTTCCAGTCTAACCGGATGCAGCTGAATACCAGTATTTTACTTGGAGCAACTGCTTATCAGACCTATACCTGTAAAACTGGTTGTCAGACTTTCGAGCTTCTGACGACCCGTAGGTAACGACTGTCACAAGATCCACGAATGACAGCTGGGACCAACAGCTTAACGTGCTTTCGAGGCACGGATTAGTCTCGGTATTTAAAGATGGTCACCCATCCACAGACCAATCCCGGCAAGCGTAGCTTAACCTGATGGATCGACCCGTGCGGCTGTTATTACTTAGCCACGAGCTCCTCCTCCAGTTCAAATTTCTTAGAACAATAACATCAATTAAAAAATAGTTAGTAGTAGTTTATGAAACTGTTGGGGTATTAAAATACGAGCGTTTTAATACCTAGTTATGTGCAGTTTTATAGACACTACTACATCTATCCTTACTAAATAAATGATAAAAGTTAAAAGAGTACGAAATATTTTTACATGTCGTCATTCACTAAACTCCCAACAGTCTGGCAAAATCAACATCGTTTTTCCTGGTAACATTGATCGCAAAAACAATGTTTGCTAAATTTATTTCGTTTTGTAATGTTTTTTGGATAATCTGAAGAAAATTTAGCAAACTTGATTGTGAAATGTAACACCACATGCTATATTAATCATTTCAGACCGTGACATACTAATTTTAACCGCAAATTCCACCATTTTTTATTTTTTATCGCTAAGCAATTGCTCACTTGACGTCAAGCTGACAACTGAATTCAGATATGCCTGCGGACACCTAAGTAGTGGTGACGCTTTTGTGCCGTCCACTTCTCCTCTAGTATTGTATAACCTCATTGCGTGTACATACATTATCTGTAATAGTTGTGCGTCAAATTTTGGTCAAGATACAACCTGAGAGTGACCTGCAAATTCCAAAAAACGTAAAAAAATAATAATTTCGCGGGCTACCACTGCCAATCCACCTCGGTCGAATTTACATTACAAAACAAATTGCACAAACTTAGGGTGGCGCCACACCTGCCGAACGTTCCGTCGCGGAAGGTTCGGCGACGGAACTATCGGTCGTAGATTCGGTTGGCATGACACACTATACGCGCCGAACGGTCGGCGGCGTTTAGTTCGGCGCGTTACGCGACGGAAAATTACGTTCCGTCGTCGTCACAGTGTTTCCACTTTTTGGGATTTCTCCCTTTTTTAGGGAAAAATGCCAATAATAAGCATGGTTTAGGGATATTTTATTTTAAAAAATTGAACTTGAGTTGGTAGCCCTTTGTTTATAGTAGGTAGCACCCAATGTACTACTCAAGCGTATGGCACCACCGATTGATTAAAGGGGATTCCCTAAAACTCGTAAAGTCGTAATGAATGTAATTCGTCTAATTTTAGTTTACATTTGGTGCCGATTCTCTTGTCAAAAATGCCGCTAAACTAGACTAAAAATAACCAAAATTTAGTTTAGTCCTGTCAAACGAGGATTTCCCATTCTGAAATAGACTAAAGTGACACAACGGGGATGCGCCAAGGTAGTCCGCGAAATTCAATTTGCAGGTCAGTGGTGCCGATTCTCTTGTACACCGAACTAAACTAACTAAACTATCACTAAAATTCCTTACTTTTGTCTATGAGAATCTAAAAGCTATTCTGCGGAAAAATATCTCTAAATTAAAAAAAAAATTGACACAAATCTAAAATCGAATTTGACAATCGCGTCGCGACACCACATGGTACTTGTTTGCTCTACTCCGTGAATTTTTATAGAGCCAGAGGCGCGCTGGGGGGCAGCCTTGACGTGTTTTGTATGGAATTTTAAACTTTTTGTACGGAAAATATAAAAACATATTACCTATGTGTAGAGGTACATAGGTTTACTGCTTGCAAAGGGGGTCGAAATTTCCATTATTTTTGCGCTAGGACGCACCGTTTTCGAGATATAAGCAAAATAAAAAAAGTACTGTTTTTGCAGCTGAAGTGTGTGAATTTTAGTTCATACCAACTAATTTTATTCCACTTCTTTTTAATCGCGTTAGCGCGCAGGGCCACGCCAGGGCGGAGGGCCGGCGGCGCCGGGCAGGCAGGTAGGCAGGAACGCGATGTTGCCGCTCTTCTCTTGCCACGCCGCGCCGCGCCGCCGCCGAGATCAGTGTCTCCACTTAAGTTTTTAATTTTTCCCCAGTTTCTTAATGAATTATCCCTCAAATTCCCAAAAAAAAATGGTTTAAGGATTTTTTTCAATTTTATAGCACTAAACACCTACAAAACTTCCATTAATTGACGAGATTACAAAATATTCATTAATTTCCGATGTACTTTTACCGTGGCTAAAAAAGCCACGGTAAAAGTACAATTAACGATGACATGGTAAACTAAAATTAGACGAATTACATTCATTACGAGTTTGAGGGAATCCCCTTTAATCAATCGGTGAAGCCATAGTTAAGTAGTAGGTATATTGGTTGCTACTTTAAACAAAGGGCTATCAACTCAAGTTCAATTATTCCCCAAAATTCCCAAAATCCCTGTCAAAATAAAATATCCCTAAACCATTTTAATTGTTTTCATTTTTTTCTAAAAATGGGTCAAAATTCCTTTATAGTGGAAACACTGGCCGAGATCCACCGACCGAACGTTCCACTACGCCCGCGGAACTTTCCGTCGCCGAACTTTCGGTCGCGTTCCGTCGCGTCTTGTGACGCTTGCTCATGAACCGACGTAACGTTCGGCTGATGTGTCATAGGTAACTTGAAAAACATTAGGAGCGTATCAACCGAACGTTCCGCCGCGGAACGTTCGGCAAGTGTGCCCCGACCCCATTGATAGAACTTTCATGTGTAAGGGTCGGGGCACACTTGCCGAACGTTCCGCGGCGGAACGTTCGGTTGATACGCTCCTAATGTTTTTCAAGTTACCTATGACACATCAGCCGAACGTTACGTCGGTTCATGAGCAAGCGTCACAAGACGCGACGGAACGCGACCGAAAGTTCGGCGACGGAAAGTTCCGCGGGCGTAGTGGAACGTTCGGTCGGTGGATGTCGGCCAGTGTTTCCACTATAAAGGAATTTTGACCCATATTTAGAAAAAAATTGCAAACAATAAATATGGTTTAGGGATATTATATTTTGACAGGGATTTTGGGGAAAAATTGAACTTGAGTTTATAACCCTTTGTTTATAGTAGCAACCAATATACCTACTACTTAACTCTATGGCTTCACCGATTGATTAAAGGGGATTCCCTCAAACTCGTAATGAATGTAATTCGTCTAATTTTAGTTTACCATGTCATCGTTAATTGTACTTTTACCGTGGCTAAAAACTACATCGGAAATTAATGAATATTTTGTAATCTCGTCAATTAATGGAAGTTTTGTAGGTGTTTAGTGCTATAAAATTGAAAAAAATCCTTAAACCATTTTTTTTTTGGGAATTTGAGGGATAATTCATTAAGAAACTGGGGAAAAATTAAAAACTTAAGTGGAGACACTAATCTCGGCGGCGGCGCGGCGCGGCGTAGCAAGAGAAGAGCGGCAACATCGCGTTCCTGCCTACCTGCCTGCCCGGCGCCGCCGGCCCTCCGCCCTGGCGTGGCCCTGCGCGCTAACGCGATTAAAAAGGAGTGGAATAAAATTAGTTGGCATGAACTAAAATTCACACACTTCAGCTGCAAAAACAGTACTTTTTTTATTTTGCTTATATCTCGAAAACGGTGCGTCCTAGCGCAAAAACAATGGAAACCCCCTTTGCATCCAGTAATTCTGTGTACCTCTACACATAGGTAATATTTTTTATATTTTCCGTACAAAATGTTAAAAATTCCATACAAAACACGTCAAGGTTGCCCCCCAGCGCGCCTCTGGCTCTATAAAAATTCACGGAGTAGAGCAAACAAGTACCATGTGGTGTCGCGACGCGATTGTCAAATTCGGTTTTAGATGTGTCAATTTTTTTTTTAAATTTAGAGATATTTTTCCGCAGAATAGCTTTTAGATTCTCATAGACAAAAGTAAGGAATTTTAGTGATAGTTTAGTTAGTTTAGTTCGGTGTACAAGAGAATCGGCACCACTGACCTGCAAATTGAATTTCGCGGGCTACCTTGGCGCATCCCCGTTGTGTCACTTTAGTCTATTTCAGAATGGGAAATCCTCGTTTGACAGGACTAAACTAAATTTTGGTTATTTTTAGTCTAGTTTAGCGGCATTTTTGACAAGAGAATCGACACCAAATGTAAACTATAATTAGACGAATTACATTCATTACGACTTTACGAGTTTTAGGGAATCCCCTTTAATCAATCGGTGGTGCCATACGCTTGAGTAGTACATTGGGTGCTACCTACTATAAACAAAGGGCTACCAACTCTAGTTAAATTTTTTAAAATAAAATATCCCTAAACCATGCTTATTATTGGCATTTTTCCCTAAAAAAGGGAGAAATCCCAAAAAGTGGAAACACTGTGACGACGACGGAACGTAATTTTCCGTCGCGTAATGCGCCGAACTAAACGCCGCCGACCGTTCGGCGCGTATAGTGTGTCATGCCAACCGAATCTACGACCGATAGTTCCGTCGCCGAACCTTCCGCGACGGAACGTTCGGCAGGTGTGGCGCCACCCTAAATACTTAATTATCTATTTACACGTTTCTACTTTCGTGAAATTAACGTCGTGGACGACATAATCAGTTTCAATACACACCTGTAATATGACAGAGTAAACGCCAGCGTCAGCAGCGCCCGCGCCGCCCACCAGCAGGATACCGATACCGATACCAAGCGCCGACATGAAGGAGAACGTGAAGATGTACACAAGGGATAACCATCGCTTGGTACCAGACACCAGCAGCTCGACTCCGATGCAGAATGCAATGATATACTTGTGGGCTGATACGGCACCGAACATGTACCTACAAAAATGGAATAGAAAATCAGTCTTCATTTATATCATTCTCCTGCCAGTAGGTACCCCAATTTATTTAGGGGTCGGCGCAACATGTGGTTTTCTTCCATACATCTCTATTAGTCGTCATCTCGGTAATGACCCCCTAGCCCCCTAGGCATTATTTTTCACAGTCCATCTATCGTGTCTTAGGTCTTCCCCTACCCTTTTAGCCATTTACATTCTTAGTCAAATTTCCTAAAAAAATAGAATGAAATCAATCTGCCTATCGTTTTCCCAACTATGTTGGGATTTTATATGGAGAGACTGCCTATCTGACCTCCACAACCCCTACTGGGTAATACGATACCCCTTGGTAAGACTGGTGTCAGACTTTCAGGTTTCTGACGACTCGTAACGACTGTCAAAGATCCACGAATGACAGCCGGGACCAACGGCTCAACGTGCTTTCTGAGGCACGGAGGAGTCTCGGTATGTAACGATGGTCACCAATCCACTGACCAACCCCGGCAAGCGTAGCTTAACCTGGTGGATCGACCCGTGCGGCTTATTACTTAGCCAACGAACTCCTCCATAAAAATTGAATGAAATGAGGACAGAAAATCAATGATGATGGTGATGATAATTGATTTTGTGATGATCTGCTTCGTTAGCCTAGCGCCGACTGCTGAGTATGAGGTCCTGGACATCAGGAATTTCTCAGTAGCAGCCCGAAGTCTGGATTTTTGCCCAATTATTGACAATAGGATCGCCCCTATTGCAGGGACTTTAACACAACTGGGGGTGTGTACTGCAGTGAGCTATATATAAGGCACTGCAACTCTGCCTAACCCTTTGGGTAATACTTAAGCGTGATGGCCACTTCAGATTCAAACATAGATTCGCGATTTATTTAATTGTAACAGCTATCAAACAAAACGTAATCGATAATAATTATTACTTATCATAGTTTTAGTACGTGACGACACCATAAACTTATATGCTTACCTATTAGATGTTATTATAATTATGGCAGTTGTTAAACAGTTAACAATAAAAATAAGCAATAATATCTGGCGTTCTTTACAACAGGTAGATTTCTCGCCAATTGCCAAATACTCATAAATAAACATTATTTTACGACATGGCGTAACAAATGTTTGATAGCAAGACCTAATTATGTGATAGCAGTATAACTTAAAAAAACACCGTCTGTCTACTGGAGTTGTAGAAATGGTGTAACCTAACCAAATTGCTCGTGAAAAATATTTAAATAATATTCGAGCAATTTGCAATTTGCAATCTAACTATGTAGTATATAAAACTTATCGGAATTCCGGTGACATTTTAAGCAGGTGGTATTAATTTGTCCAGATAAAACTTTCAATTAAAAAATATTTTAAACTAGCTTTACCCGGCCTGGCTTCGCACGGGTGGCACTAAGTACCCTACCTACCCTACGTACCTCGCAGCTTTTCCATATTTTCTCACGTTTAAACCTTCCCTGGACTACGACAAACATTTCAAAACCAAAATCAGCGAAATTGGCCTAGCCGTTCTCGAGTTTTAGCGAGACTAACGAACAGCAATTGATTTTTATATATATAGATAGATTGATGTGTGAAAGTAGTAGGTACCTACTAATTTGAATAAAAATCAGGAGTTTGAAGTTTGAAAATGGCCCTAACGATTTCGATGAAGGTTGCAATATAGGGTTAATTATAGTTTACGGGGGCGAAAAGTCGATCTAGCTAGATCTCATATCTGGGAAAACTAGTTTTCTCTATTTTCACAGCCTCAGAAATATGATACAACGTTGGTATACTTGAACGATATGTTTATCTATTTTAGACTGACACCCGACAATCCTCAAAGAGATAGAGCTACACGTCTAGATCTTCATCTCTTTCCGACTAAAGATATTAAAATAATAGTATACTGTTTTAGACGTGATGGTAGGCCCCATAGCTCGGTCAACCAGCTGTTAATTAAGCAAAACATTTTCGTAAACGATTACGACTCACCTATTTCATTTTGACAGTTCAACCACATTCATTGCGTTATATACGTTGTTTAGCAGATTTTTTTTTTCGAACTTCTGAAGCAATGGATAAGCTATCTGTTTCAAAACGATTCAGATTCTGATTGATCATGTATTACCTACGCAATTAGGGTACAATTTAGAATATGAAGGAGAGGAAAACTATGGCCATACCTCTGATGAGGAATCGCTTTAGTTTTCTTCTCTGTCATATTATTCCTTTTCTTCAACACTTTCACAAGATATCTAGGCTTATCAAACGTTTGCTTTAAGTAATATAATCGGTTAATCTATTAAAATTGGGGAAGTACGTAGGTAAGTTTATTGGATAGGATATATTGACGTTATTAAGATAAGAATTATTATAGGTAACTCATAAACAAAGAAAATAAAAGTGATAGGTCAGTTTTTTTTATCTTTGAATGTAGGTAATTTTTCTTGACTATAACTTCAATCTACCAGATGATTCCTTATAACAAACTAGTTGTAATATTTTCAGATTTAAATCCCAGAGTCTGTATGGCAAAACTCATATCAGTGGTAGGTATACTATAGGTAGGTACTGAGGAGGATAATAAAGGATGATATTTATATTGGATTAGCTAATGCCTGGCTTGTAGTGCCGTTGTAGTGACTCTTACTTTTTTTTTTTATTAGGAACTTTGTCCGGCGCGCACACAAGCAATTACCAAGGTTTTCACTATCGGTCAACCCAATTTCGACTTTTTGCGAGACTAATGCACGACAATTGATTTTTATATACAGGGTGGCAGGGACATCGACTTGAAAACTGTCTATATTGGTATCGGTATGGAACAGCAGATTTTTTTTAAAATAACCGACGAAAAATTTCAACGCATGGGGTTTCAGAATCATGTACCTACTGAATCCATGGTAACAGTTTTCGTATCGATGTCCCTGTATAGATAGATAGATAGATTACTAGCGACCCGCTACTGCTTCGCACGGTTTTTACTACTTGACAAAACATCGAGATTTCTTAGTACGTAACTTTAATATCAATTTATTATACACATAAATCTTCCGGAATAAATTCTCTAAATGATGGTGAAAACCTCAACAAGATCAGTTGCGTAGTTTAGAAGAACAACGCGGTCATAGGTAAGTACAGACAATTCACGAAAAGCGACTTAAATTTGTAATACTTATGTATACATATAGATGTATAAGTATACAGTGTAGGCAAAGTAGGTATAGCTACAACACTCCAAGAAAACATAAGGGGCGGAGGAAAACTTCTTGGGGGCGTTAACTTAAAGGAGGAAAATAGGTACCTTCCTACCTACATTGTAAGGAAAAGTACCTACTTATGCACTAATCAAAAGAGCTTTAATTCAAAAGAAAGCACTCAGCATGAGTGTCTACAACACTTAACGTATCATCACGTATTTGTTATCTAGTAGGTACTCGTAATAATTGATCGTAATTACTTCTTCTGAACAACTTCCTCAAAGATCTAGACATACTGGTATTGACGCACTAAAACCACCCACCACCCTAATTGCGTAACACACGATCAATCACAATCTGTTTCATTATGACAGTTCAACAACCTTCATTGCGTTAGAATATGTTTTTGAGCAGACTTTTTCGAAGATATGAAGGAAGGATGGATTAACAATATCCTTCAAAATGATCCAGATTATGATTGGTCGTGTGTTACGAAATTAGGATGCTGGTCACCGTCTTGTACAGGGAAGGGGGCACCGTTACCTCTCAAAAGACCGATCGGGCACATCACTGGGGAGACAGTAAAGGTGTCTTCCCGAAACCTAATGTGCAAAGCAGCACGTGACCACTGGGCGACAGGGCGACCACATCCTACAGAAAACTTCACTTATTAAATCCTAAAATATGAACAATTTGTTCGCTCACTAAACCACTGATGTGATAATATATATCTTCGATACATTACTATCTTTCAAGAGACTGTTATCGGTTTTTCGAATACCAAAAATACTTGTGGCTCGTTTAGATGCCAATGCATACCTACGTTTTATAATAAAAAAATTCCTAGCCACATTCAAGAACATTATAAAGAGGTAAAATTTATTTGTTTGTAAGTTTGTATGTAGGGGGTAATCTCTGGAACTGCCAGTCGGATTTAAAACAATCTTCGCGGACAAAGTCGCGGGCAGAAGCTAGTCGTTTATCATCGGAAACTGCCAGTTAGCCTTTTATACTATTATATATATAGACTATATTGGGGACAAAAAGGCTTGGGATGAAGCCGCTCCAATAAAATACAAGAGAATCTTGTTTTTATTTTTTGCTAACTATTTTTTTTTATAAATTCCATTTTACATATAGGTCCAATGAATGACATGAATATTTACTTTGTAAAGTATAATAATATTAAAATTATTGTGAATGTGAGGACTATGTGGGTCATTGTATTTTAATCAATCAATTATAATCAATCTCTCAATTTTAATTATGGTCTGGCAGTTAGACTACTTTATACGGCTACGGCCTACCCAAATGTCCTTTCTTTGTTATTGTTCGAATCGTTGAGTTCCTTAAGTTCTGAGTTGAGCTGCATGATAATTGACAAATGCGTGCACTGACTGAAATCGTCCACTCAAATCTGTTTGTTCTTTCCTCAAAAGGCCATTTCAGACATCACTCTACAAAATCTGACCAAGATTGTCTGGATTTTAAAAGAGACTGTGACCTCTGAGTTTGTTTCGGCCTTTCTTCTCAGAGTATTCTGATAGGAAAAGCCGGCCTCATCTAGTTTTAGAATATGATTGACGTGTAAAAGTGTTTGTACAAACCCACTAAATCATTTATCATTTATCACCTAGATCATGAGTTCATGACACGTCCTTCCGGGATTTAGTCTAGTAGGCCTTTGGAGATATTTAGCTGATAAGCAGTTGCGCCTATAACTAATCCATCGCGTATCATTCTGAAGTTGATAACCTATCGATTTTCCCAACATTTCTAATATCTAAATAAGATGCGTCTAATCAAACCCTTGAAATTCGATAGGCATACGCTATCGTCGGTGACTTGATACGAAAGGTATCGTAATTTCTATGTATGTACTACAAAATCTTCAGATAAAGTTTACGTGACTGCGAGACGAGTAGTTAGAGTAGGTACTATTGTTTTTCCACTATCGATTTGTTGCCATGACGATTACCATTGTTCGCGGTCGGCGAAACGTCTCACCTGTCTAAGCTAGGGTTGCCATCCCCAAATGTTAAAAACCAGGATTAGAAGGAGAAAATACCAGGACATTTCGCAGTATAAGAGCAGTACTTAGTAGTAAATAGCAACACGCAATGAAAACAGTTTCAACGAAACTCAATTTTCGTTCACTAGAGCTAATCTGTGCTAGAGCTCTCTATCTAACCGTAAGATGGAGAGAGCTCTTGTTTGCGAAAGTAGTAGTGAGAAAGAGACGACAAGCAGAGTAAGGATGAAGGCACGAAATTTAAAAAACAGGTATTTACCAGGATGCTCTAGAAATCCAGGACATTACTTAAATACTATCCAGGACACCCCAGGACATCCCAAAAAGCAGGACATCTCCTGGGAAAACAGGATGGTTGGCAACCCTAGTCTAGGCCAATAAATCTTTCCGTAAACAATTGTATTCTTCGCTACAATACTTACTAATCATACCGTGTCAAAAATAGCACGTATTTTACACATAAATGAACAGGAATATTGTATCTGTTTGTATTTTTTATTTACACCTGCCTTATCGGTTACTGCTACTGATATTATCGTGCCTAATATCCGTGTCACTGGAGCATAATGAGTTTCTTAACGAAAGATAACTGTTCAATTAATCATTTAAATGATCTTTAGGAAAGGTCTTTGACGTATGACTAAGTATAACATACCTATTCATTATAAAAGAACATGTTTAGTAACTTGGAAAATTTTGTTATAAGAAACTTATGAAATACCGAAAAGGAAAGTTGTCTTCACCAATCAGTATGTAATTAATCAGTATACCTACTTAACTATAGGTATTCATTTACTTTTGTAAGAACTGAAAGTAAATGCCAAATTCTTAAAGAGTCTAAATCGCCATCGCTGTTCAAAGTTGAAGCACAAGCGTACCTAATTAAATAACAAAACTTGATACGTACCATACGTTTCCAACTGAAGACTCCAAGCCTACAGCAAGTCCTTCAAACAACTCATGGACCGACAGAGCCAGCACAATCAGCAGTCCTCTCAGAGCCGATGCCACAGAGTCGTTATCTTCCAACATTGGCAGGTGGCTAGCGGCGTTCTTCTCCTCAAGCTCAGCCTCCTTTTCTGAAGCCGGTTCGGCTGCTTCAACAGATCCTCCTGCCAAAGAACTCTTCCTCAACCTGAAAGGTTTGGTAAAGGAGTTGTTCCTCTTCTTGTTCTGGCGGCTGTTAATGTACAGGTGCACTAGTTCTTCTATTAGGTAGATCATGAAGAATCCGGCGCACATGATCAGCCCGGCCATGAAGAGTGGGATCTCATTAAGCTCGCCAGTCTCTGGAAATAAAGAAATAGGAAATTAAGTATGGTAGGATGTGTCGAGTCTGTGGAGACTCCATCCAGAAAAGAAGCTACTCTAAATTCAAATACTTTTACATTCAGAGGTGTTTCTTTTTCATTTCGAGTTGTGAGCTACGGGACTTTTTCAATGATAGCTGCGGGTGCTTTTAAGGAAAACATCGTGGGAGAACTTTGTTTCAAGTTAGGTTGAAATTCTGCGTAAATGGTGATGCGGCACTGTCTAAAGTAAATTGATTTACTTTAGAGGTATGAGGAACAGGGTGTAAAGTTCACTCATTCTCATTAGAAATGGGAGGATCCTCCGACCAGACGGGTGTTATGTCTGGCGGGCAACTACCCCTAAGTTGATTTCGGATAGTCTTATACATATGTCGTTCGCGCGGTAAACTCTAGCTGCGCGATGCAGGATTTGTCTGACGTCATGTCTTTGCTGCGTGGTTCGTATATGGCGGTGTAACCGCTACAGTAATGTGGTGAATTAACACTTATAAAAATATCATTATATTCATCACTGACCTAAGCTAACGCCATAATAAGTATTCTGTCACAGATTAATACAGATGATTCACTCTGCAAAATTATTTAAATAAAAAGCGACTCTTGCTACGACAAAATAAATAGCAATTCGGGTCGCACAGCGCTACACAGTTTACCTACAGTTTTATTCACCTAGAAGTTGCCTCTCTTTCTATAGCATAACTCTTAGATCTTCTGACTACGTTACACTTACTGAATTGACCCAACAAGTCAAGCCCGCGGCGTACTTGTAGCTTCTCATACCTAAAATGCGGAGTGAACTATCTGTATTAATCTGTGATTCTATTAACAAGGAGGACATAATGTACGTTCTGGCCTTAACAATCATCATTGTGTAAACAGTGTATTGAGTGAGATTCATAATTTCCTCTTCTCTGTTATTATTAATGTTTGATCTCTGATAACAGCCTAGTTTTATAAGACTAGTCGTATCTGATTCACTATGTAATGCTATATTATATCTTTACTATTCTTTATGTAGATACAAGTTTTTACGCAGATGACTAACGCGTAATATGGAGACTGAAAATGACAGCCTGTCCCGGGGGCCAAGTCTACTAATTTACAAACGTCACAATGGTCTGTCAATGGTCAGTTTTTGACAGATTTTGTATGGCAAATCTGTCAAAAACTGACCATCGAGAGACCATTGTGACGTTTGTAAATTAGTAGACTTGGCCCCCTGTACAAATGCACGAGTTACTATAAAAAATACCCAAATCGCTGTAATATTTGAAGAGTTCCATTATCGATTTCTCCAGGATTCCATTATCAGACCTTGACCTGGTGATCATGGGACCACCGAGGAAGTAAGAAGCCTATAGATACCTACAACGTTATTATATTAAAAAAATAAATAATAATAATTATTATATTATGTGGAATCCTAACTTTATAATATAAAAATGCGAAAGTGAGTTTGTTTGTTACGCTTTCACGCTAAAACGGCTGAACAGATTTGGATAAAATTTGGCACACGGGTAGACCATGATCTGGAGAAGGACATAGGATACCTTTTATCCGGTTATTCCCACGGAATCGACACTTAAGCGCGTGTACCTAACTGCGGGGCGCAGCCAGTTACTAATAACATTCAATCAGTCAAAAATATCGATTAGTTTTTATTTTTATTACCTGATCTATTATATTACTAGGTGTCATGATAAAGGGTATTTCCTAGGGTATTATAAAAATGTTTAGAAGCATAATAGATAGATATGGATATCATACAATCAATACCTCTAATCGTACTTGATAGCATAGTTATTTGTATGCAGATTAACAAATAAAAAGATTGAGTTATGTATATTTCTTCAGTGCCACTACAAAAGTAATTATGGGATAGCAATTATGCTCATATAACTCGACAAAATGTATGGAACTTTCACCATTCCATCGTTTCGTTATGTCAGAGTCCTACAAAATTAATGGTCCAAGTTCCTCTAGTCTTATCATAAGACAAGGTCCTAGGTAAATAGGAGCTTGAAATATATGTACAGAGTCAAATAAAATTAGCTGGCGAAACCCCGCAGCCTAGGCGTGCTGGGTATCCATATGCTAACAAGATAAAACAAAAAAGAAAACATTTTGATGATTTTTTAGTTATCGTAGTTTAAGTAGGTACTTGAAATATCTTCTTTTTTTATAAGTTTATTTTTTTTGTGTAAACTTCACAGAACTGATTGGTATCAATACCTAGATACAATAGAAAACAGATTTTCTCAACTCATAGTTCAAGTAACAACACTTCCACCAGTCGTTGAGCTCCAAAAAAACTTCAAATCTTTTTTTTTTTTGAAGTGAAAACTTCTTTAGCGGCGTTGTGCACTTTTTTGGGATGGGTAAATAATGTTAAACTCGCGTCAGGTGTCAGGTCACGTGACCTGATCGAAAATTCGTAAGATGGAGGGAGAGTAGAACTTGTTGACACACTCCGTTTTTTTTTTTGGAATTGTTTTAATGAAGCTACAGCTTTCCTTCTAGTACTGACAGCAAGCCACATAAATTCCTGACATTTTCGTTAGATGGCGTTACTTAGTTTTCAGTTCCATCGACAGTTTCCAAAGACTGCCCGTCGTTTTTTTTATCATATTTCGTTATCGATACTCATCACGTCTACATAGTTTTGCTAGCTAATTTAATTTTAATTTGAGCCTGTATAACTACAACATTAAGTACCATTATTATGAAGATATTCAAGTTTTGGTAAATAATATCAAATAATAAGGGCCAATATTAAAACCAGTGGGTACCTTTAATAACAGGTTCTCTAGATCTAGAAGATCTTGGTGACCTTAGGTTATAGACGAGACCGTGGCATGTGGCCATGTGGGTTTGTAGGTAGGTACATCAGGTAACGCCATAAGTTAATTATGTCCTACTTGAAAACCATGCGGCAGATGTTATCGTAATGCAATTGGAAATCCTATCCTACTAATATTATAAATGTGAAAGTTGGTTACTCAATCACGCAAAAACGGCTGAACGGATTTAGATACAATTTGGCACACAGATAGTTTATAACCTGGATTAACATATAGGATACTTTTTATCCCGGTTCCCGTGGGATAATTTCCAACCTCCACGCGGGCGAAGCCGCGGGCGAAAGCTAGTATGTATATAAAACTAGCTTGTGCCCGCGGTTTCGCCTCCGTCGGGGTCGGAAATAATCCCGCGGGAACGTACTACCGCGATAAAAATGTCCCGAGCTCTTGGTCTAGCTAGCCATGTGCCAAAGGACATCATTCAAATCGTACCCAAAAATTAAAGTGCCGGCCAGAAAAAAATAATACTTTTTTCTCATGGAAAATAACGTCCTGAGCATTTTTTTTATATTACAACGAAAGTCTACAATTAACCCCCTGGCTGCTATTTGAGTTTGAAAGTAGGTACCAAAAATTATGTTTTGCCAACAATATTTTGGACATTCGTTTAAAGACGCAAGCATTTATTGCTCATTGCAGAAATAGACATGAGAATTGAGCGTTACGTATAGTAAGGTATGATAAGTATTAAAAAATTACGAGAAAAAAATTGAGGGAAATGTTTTTCTTTTACAATAGCAGGCAGACTCGAGGGTAAAACGCCACAGGCGGGCAGAGGTGTGGTGGTACTCGTCTTTGAAAAGGGCAAAATTCCCTGCTTAAGAATTATTGGCCCATCGCACTTCTGAACCATGTCTACAAGCTATTTTCAAGAGTCATCACGAACCGTCTCGCGCGCAGGTTTGACGACTTCCAGCCTCGAATAAGTCGGATTCTGTAAAGGCTTTATTTAGCACCTTAGACCACATACATACTCTGCGGCAGGCTATACAGAAGGTTGAAGAGTATGACCTGCCTCTCTGCATAGCGTTTGTGGACTACAAGAAAGCCTTCGATTCGATCGAGACTTAGGCTGTACTATAGTGTCTTCAACGGTGCCAGGTGCACTTTCGGTAAACCAAGGTGCTGCAGTGTCCATATGAAAACACTACTACTATGTCGTTCCGCCTCCAGGACCAGACCTCGAAAATTATCCTTCTGCAGCGAGATGAGCTGAGACAGAGAGACGTTATCTCTCCCAAACTGTTCACCGCTGGATTGGAGGTTTTCAAGGTTCTGGACAGGAAAGGCGTAGCAATCAACTTCAATGGCAACTACGTCACTTACCTTCGGTTTGCCGACGATATAGTAGTCATGATGAGATAGTCTCAGCCATGACTACTATATCGGAGGACCAGTACAATGCTCGATGACCTCAGTAGAGCTTCCGAAAGAGAAAGTCTTAAAACGAACATAGATAAAACTAAGTTCATGTCAAATGGCCCTCATGAAGATCGGAGATTTTACAATCGAAGTTATGGACGACTACGTTAACCTAGGACAAACTGTCCAGTTAGATACCTAGGTCCAATTTCGAGGTGGTCAATCGTGGAATCCGAATCCTTGGCTGGGCGGTTTTCGGGAAGCTACTCTTTATCTTCTCTTCTCACATGTTGCCAGTGATGACCTATGGAACTGAAACGTGGTCGCTTACAACGGGCTTCGTTAGAACGCTGAAAGTCACCCAAAGGGCAATGGAGAGGGCTATGCTTGGAGATTCATTGACGACGTGATCGAATTAGAAATGAAGAGATCGGTAGGAGAACCAAGGCAAGCGACATAACCCGAAGAATTGCTAGACTTATATGGCAGTGGGCAGCCCACATTGCTCGCAGAAAAGATAGCCGATGGGTATAGGGCCGAAACGTTCTGGAGTGGCAACCACGTACCGGAAGACGAAGCGTGGAGGTTCAAGGTGGAGGTTCTTACGGTCTTCAGCAAGCCAATGATTTAGTGAAGACCGCAGGAATCCGCTGGATGCGAGAATCACAGAACCAGTCGAAGTGGCGATATTTGGGGGAGGCCTATGTCCAGCAGTGGAAATCTTCCAGCTGAAATTATGATGATGAAGATGAAATGATGATGATGAAGGTTGTTTCTCGTTTTAAACATTATTGTAATGCTCAAAATAAGATTTTTAATATTTTCTTTTTCAAACTTAAATAGCAGCGGAAGGGTTAATTGTATACTTTCATTGTAGTAGTAAAAAATGTTAAGGGTGTTATTTTCCATACGAATACCTTGTTTTTTTTTTCTGGCCGGCACTTTCGTTTTTGGGTACAAAATGTTCGACACTTGAATGATGTCATGAAAAGTAACAGATAGACTAGAGTTACTGTTTGTGAAAATAACAGCTTTTAAGTATATACGGTAACTACATTTGACAAAAAAAAAAATGTCTGTCTGTTTGTTCCGGCTAATCTCCGAAACGGCTGGACCGATTTTGACGGGAATTTCACTGGCAAATAGCTGATGTTATAAGGAGTAACTTAGGCTACTTTTATTTTAGAAAAATAATTAGCGTCCATGCGGGTGAAGCCGCGAGCGGCAGCTAGTTTTTGTATTGATGCGTTCAACACACATAACATGAAATCTGTATTCTCCGCTGGGGTACATAATATACAACTATACTCCTTTTGAAATAAGATTAAACATTTAACTAAACCTTTTTGACAGTCCGTTCAACTGATTTTGAATTCTATCGCGTTGGTGGCAAGACAAATGGCAGCTGCAGTAAAAAGTTGGTATTGTAACGTCATGTATCAGTCAGAATCGGCTGAACGAACTTTAAAAAAGGTTTGTTTAAATGTGTAATCTTATTTCAAAAGGAGTATACATTCTAAACGCCAGCCATGACTACTGGGACAGCAAGGCGATAATATCCTAGCTATGAAGCCTTTAGTAGTTACGGAGAACTAAGTACCTTCTCTTTTTTCCCCGTAGAGAGAGTAAAAGCTGCCAATCCTCTGGCGCCAGAATTGAGAACTGTGCACCTAGGCATAACAACAGTGTTGGTGCACCGACTGCTAACTGCATAACACCAAATACAGCGCGTCCAACTTATCTGTGCAGGCGGCAAAACACGGAACTAAAAAATAATGTACCGAATTTGTCATGCTGTTGCATTTTTCCTTGACAAGTAGCGCCACCGTGAACTGCACACTTAAGCCGGTCATTCTGAGACGGCTTCACGTAGTGTTAATCAATAAATCAGACAAGATAATGCAAAAAAACAAGATATGTATCTAATGTGAGAATGTGACAGACACATTGACAGTATCTACCTAATGTCATTAATAATATGATTCATTCAATGTTAGCTATCGGTATCATAATCTATCCTCGTAATCTAATGCCTCTATCACGATTATCCTCGATAAGCCAATATAGATTAGTTTTATTCATTCACAGGTTCATTAATTACTTAGATACCTACAAATGCTTACCTAAGTATTTAATGATCTACCGACCAAATCAGATTTTAGGATAAACGACTTTTACAAGTGCGTCTGAACTCTGATAAATAGTTCGTTTGTACTTAGTTAGTTTAATTATTCGGATATACATACTTATAGCATGAGCTGACCACACAATCCCACGGTATACTTAACGCCGTCAGTACTCATTGTGTTCCCGTCATCTATGATGTTACGTGACCACTATGACCTTTCATGCCGGTCGCTGCCGGCCAAAGAGTATAATAACTGCCGGCTGTCTGTTACCCTTCACTGAGTGCTTCCATGTAACTACTTTTTTTTTTTAATCATAATATGGCGTTCCCACAGATTTATTCATCGCACCGTCGCGCGTCGCGTGTCGCACGTAGACTCAACATAGACATCGCGCAAAGGCACGGCGCGTAGCATCACGCATAGGCGCGTAGCGTTACGCGTAGGCGCGTAGCTACACGCGTAGGCGCGTAGCATCACGCGTAGGCGCAGCGTAGCAGTCTCACGTAAGCTTAGCGTAGTAGTCGCGTGTGCCCACAGCGCCAGCGTAGCGCGTAGGTACTGCGCGTAGCATTACGCGGAGCCGCAGCGTAGCAGTCGCGCAGAGGCTCAGCATAGAAGTCGTAAGTAGAATATCTCAAAGACATCGATTTGTAAAAGGATTTGATCAATCAATGTGCCACGTTTTCGATGCGTTATTTTTATCAAGTATCTAGCTACCTACATGAGGAGCGAAGTTAATAACTAATTAGACGATTCCAAGATTACTAAATGACCGATAACAACCGATAACGTCCACTCTTTGATATCTGTTTTTTTTTTTTAAGATTCAATTTTCAATTAGGCAATACAATACAAACATACTTAAAAAAAATACCAACAATCTTGGTTCTGTCTGTGTCTATAGTGAGCTTCGTCTTAGAAAGCGTTTTTAGTCATTTGTATTGATTTTATGCATTATTCATGTCACTACATTGAGTATTACTCATCGATCACTAATAAAGAACTAGATACACAATCAGCGGCCAAAAATGTCCTCACCGAATGAGCACCCACTTGAACATTTGGGTGCGCTTTTGATTTAGTAGCATTCGAATGCTCCGATGGTAAACATGCCACATAGTATCGGTCGTAAAAATTTATTGCTTTTTAAATATAGCTTTGTGAAATAAACTTTAAGCATTGCGTTTAAGGTTGAATTTACATTAATGTATATTTATTTCAACTATTATTACTTAAACACAAATTGGTGACAGTTTTAAGAGCACTTTTGTTTGGGATTGTGTATCTAGTTCTTTATTAGTGATCGATGGTGTTACCATATGAATATCGTCTAAACCTATGATGAAAACTTCATAAATTCAGACGATTCTGCCGAGGTCTCTTACTTTTTATTTAAAGTACTGTGTACTCGACTCACGCATACTTAATATTTATTTAGTTTTATTGTTTTACGACTTTATTCATATCTATGCGTAATCTAAATGCTATAGGACAGTTTTCGATTAAAAAAGCATAAGAACTTAGAAAGAAAATTTGTTTTTGAGAACCATAGATGTGTTTTTTCTGAAATAAAAAAATATTTATTTATTATTTATTAGGGACGTTTACTCCGCGCGTTCGTAAGTACTATAGCCTCATGTTAGGTACATTAAGGTACCTACTGACATCCGCCTTTTACTTTTAGCCATTCGTAATACGTGTTCCCTTCGTCTTTTGTTAAGAACGCCGAATATTAGAAAGTTTTGTACCTACCTAAATACCAAAAATACCTGCGATGCAATTAAAATCCAATTATGCATACGAATGACAGCTTGAATGTTACGCAAGAGCGTTAGCAGTGGCATGCAGTTTAAAGAAGCGGTAATGTAATATAATAATAACAAGAAATTGTATATTGTAATAAAACTATACGCAGGTCTGTATACTATTTATTTTATAGTGCAAAACTAAAGAAAAGTTTTTAAACGTAAATACTATTATGAAATCAGCACACCTTTACCTATTATTACATATAATGAAGTAATCCTAAGTAACTTACGAGTTATTTTTGGTGACAAATAGAACGTAAATGTGTATTTTATATGTACGTCTTCACATTACTCGCTTATATACCTAGTTTATTAGCACGTACTTGTGAAAAATACATTATGTCTACTTATTAACAGCGCGGTACTTACTTGCGACGTATTGTTATGGATTTTTTAAACACTGATTATTTTTGGCGTCTATCACATAATTTAATCAAAGGCTATTTTAACTACTTCCTTGATATTTTTTAACAAAGTTTAGGAAACATATGAAATAGAATAGAAAATAGAGTGCAAAGAACGTACTCCCTGTATAAACAGGATACATTTTTAACCAGTACGCAAACATAAAATAATATAATAAAATAGCGCAAAAAAAATCAGCTGTTCAAAATGTAGGGAACAGCAGATTTTTTTTTTCGCGATTTCAGTGTTGGTCCCATAGTAAAAGTGGTGCATAATGATGACTATGATGAGTAAAGTCATGTGTTTAAGTTTGCGCACTGGCTAAAAATTTATCCTGTACGTGAGTTGTTGCAAAATAATTTGGTATCAAGTAAATTCTACCACTTGGCATGCTAAAATTAATTAGTACTTATTTTATTTATTTATAACTAATTAAATGATTGGAGACTCATCAGGTTACCCACTCTCTCTAACTCAATGTTAATAAATTGAGTCATTGAGTCAGATAGAGTGAGTGACTCTCTCTAACTCATTATTAATATATTCTTGGGTCTACCACATAATCAAAGGCTATTTTTAACTACTTGTTTGATACTTTTTATCAAAGTTAAGGAAATATATGAAATATAATGCTGATAACGTAGCCTGTACACGTGAGTTGTTGCGAAAAAGTTTGGTTCCAAGTAAATTCTACCATTTGGCATGCTAAAATAAATTAATACTTATGAAATGATTGGTGACTCATCAAGTTACCCACTCTCTCTAACTCGACGTTAATAAATTGAGTTAGAGAGAGTGAGTAAGATATGATAGTGCAAAGCGTTACCTATACAGGAAGGATAGGCACGTACCATTGCAATTTTTTATTTTTTGCTCTGTAAGTTATACCTACTTGCAGCAATTCGACTTGCTGCGAATGTTTAGACACAGTGCAAGTGTGCAAGTCGTTTGTGATATTGCCCATAAACATGGCAGTGTTGACATGACATCCAACCCAGGATTTTGTACTGTAGAGAAGAAAACTAAGACAAAAGAACTTGAAGGAATAGGTAAGCTGAAAATGTTATAAGTAACATTATGTGACTCGAGAATAGTTGACAGTTTTTGAGAAACCAATTAATAATCTTCCTTCTGGTTTATTTACGCGTTTAAAAACGTAAACTAGACGGTACGTGGCTCGTGTTAAATGAACCACTGCAAACGCAGATAACTTTACTCCAATAAAATTAAATTATATTCTATCTACGTACATTATGGTCTTAGACGCTACAATGCCCACGCTAATGCAACACAGAATGTATCTGTTGTATCCCAACATTGCCATTTCTATTTATGGCACAGTTACGACAGGCGGGAAAAATGCATAAACTTTTAAATAGCAGTTTTATTGTCACGCTATTTAATTAATCGATAAATCCGGTATACACATAGCCTAGAATCTATGTATGTACGTACTTAGTTGACTAGGCCTTACACGTGGATGTACGTACCCAATCATCTTTACCAAGATCGTCAACAATACAATGCCGTTCATCGGTAAGTATTCTACTTTAATCTAGGGAAATATTACTTATATGATGTATGAAACATCTATTTCTGATTAAATAAAAACGTAAGTGCATGTGGGTTTTATAAATTGATGGCAACAATTGCCACTTACTTCGTTTTGGTATTGCACCTGCACAAATAAAATTCTAACCATAATAATACATAATGTGGTAATAATAAATCGATCAATGGTAGCATGATTTATGAAGATCATACATCAGGTGTTTTATGTCAATAAATCTAGGTAGGTACTAACCTTGCAGCTCTTCAATGTTCTCATCAACTTCGGGTAGCAAGTGCATGAAGGTGGTCGCGAACAGGATTCCCCCTCCGAACGCGAGTAAGCCCATTACCAGCTGATTGGAGGAACGCATGTTGGAGTCACTCGTCTTGAACCAGTTGTACTTTAAGGATATGACCATCGGCAAGCACCCCGTCACCATCGATATGGCGAAAAGGCACACCATTGTAATTATTTTGGCTGTTAAAGCCTCTTCTACTGTTTCGTCTAATGTTGTTGAATTCATTTTGAATGTTAGACTTATGTCAGGAATTTAATTAATTTAGTTCCGCAGTGAAACGGTCGGTTATAGCCGCACAGTATGTTGCGCACGCGTCGCTGTCTGATCAACGATCAGTCGACTGAGCTTCCTGCGCTCCTGCGCTTGTTGTAGGCGGGCTCTTGATAACGACTCATTATTAATGATAAAAATGACAGTAGTTTTGTTCGCCGTCGCATCAATAAGCAGCTGTTAGTAATCAAACGTAATAGTAATCTTACCGCCAATATCTGATTCGAATAGGCTTAAGACTATACGTGAGTTGTAAAGAGTAAGTAATAAAAATAAATATTCAAAAGATTATATAGATTACCGGTATTACGTGACCCTTCCTACTTTCCTAGGTATCTTATCTTGCATAGTTCCTCCAAAAAATAGTTACAAAAGTGGGAAACAAGGTATAATTGACCTCGTAATAGCTTTACAACTCTAATCCCGCGTACTATCAAAAAGCGATCCTCGCGCGAATACGCAATCGTTAATCGTCGCACTCATAATTAGGTAGGTATATCACTTTTTGTTCGTAAAAATGGAAAGCGCACTCTGTCGGCTATCGTTCACCGAATAACAAGGGAATTATTTTAAAAAACAGAAAACCAGAAAACACATACCTAACTGCAAAAAAACAAGCATTATAATCTATAGAATTTTGGTGTAGTAGGCGGGGACAAACAAAAGTTAGACCATATTTCAGCACCCTAATTACGTAATGCTCGATCAATTTTAAATTGAAACCAATCGAAAAAGATTGCCAGTCCATTGCTTCATAAGTTCGACAAAAAATATCTGCCTAATTTGTTTTGCTTAATTGGGGCTTTGCGTAATTGGGGGGCTGGTTATAGGTTTGTCCCAATCCCATCCCAATCCGCCTGCAATACCAAAATTCTATAGATTATAATGCTTGTTTTTCTCTTTTCAGTTATGCATTTTCACAGCCGGGTTTTCTGTTTTTTTTAATAATTTTGTTTATTTTAAGCTCTTTAGTTTTATTCGCAGGGGGGTTCAGAATCATGTAAGTATCTACTGAATCCATGGTAACAGGCGTCGCGTCGATGTCCCTGACACCCTGTATATGTATAGATATATTTAGATTCGACTCATTACCAGCTTTTATTTGATACCAATACCTAGTGTTGTAATTAAATAAAAACCTTCCCCTCCTTTTTTATTTGTATTTGCAGATGTAATATAGAAATATTTTAATGCCTATGTCACTCCCATCTAACGACACCTCATATACTAAAATCCATCAAGCCGTTTAGGCTGCTGAGCGTGCCAAAGAAATAGACATACATACATACTCTCGAAAAACATTACCCTCCTTCTGGGGCAGTCGAGTAATTAGGAACGCGTTCACTTTTATAAAGGACGGCCCAATAAATTGAAGCGAATTTTTTTTACAAAGGATCATCATCTGCCTACCCTTTTTCCAACTACGTTGGGGTCGGCTTCCAGTCTAACCGGATGCAGCTGAATACCAGAATTTTACATGGAGCGACTGCCTATCTGACCTCCACAACCCAGAAACTGAGTAGGTAATATGATACCCCTTGGTAAGATTGGTTGTCAGACTTTTGGGCTTCTGACTACTCGTAACGACTGTCAAAGATCTACGAATGACAGCCAACGGAAAACGTGGTTTCCGAGGCACGGAGGGGTCTTGGTATGTAAAGGTGGTCACCCATCCACGGACCAACCGCGGCAAGCGTAGCTTAACCTGAAGCGATCGACCCGTGCGGCTATTATTACTTAGCCACAAGCCCCTCAAAGCATAATGAACTTTATGTTAAGTGTAACGTATGTACAAACTAGATACGAGCCAAATAAAGGGTTCCGCAGACCGGCGCGACGCGATATCGCTAGAACTATTTCCATGAAGATTTCATAGAAATTGTTCTAATAGAGTCGCGTCGCGCCTGTTTGTGGGAGCCTTAATAACAGGTCGCACGCTTCCACTCCGTTCCGCAGCAATGTGAATTGAGCATCTTCAAAACGAAACTAATAAACTTAAAAATAGTTGCTACCCTAATGACGTTACAATTTACTAGGAATTTTGTCTCCAAAGAACTAAGGTCAACTGTGGCATCTTTACTTTTCATAAGTAACTTTGTAGTGCTTAAATATTTCTCGATTACTAAAAATCTGTTGCCGTCATTTAATATCAAAGAGTTATAAGAGTACAAAAATCGACTATTTCTAACAGGTTTTTAGTAATCCAGAAATATATGTCTATTTAACTCATGGGTACCTAAAGTTGTTCATGGAAAGTTAATATGCCACAGTTGACGGTAGGTACATTTGAAATCCATCAAATCATGATAAAAATCACACTAATTTTACGGCAAGCAGTTTGAGTCAACCTTGATACTTTGTTAAGATTTTTCATCATACTATGATGAAAAATCTTAACAAAGTCATAGAACAAGTCAGAACAACATAGTCGACGACTCGACGTGCTCACTGCTCATTCATGCCACCGCGTAGGTAGGTAGATACGGATGAGAAGAGACGAGCTGCTCTACAAGACCAGACGTTATGGCGCTCACGGTGTCAGTAACATAAACGTTTGGGAGACAACTTTTGCTGGCTGGTAGGTACAATTGCGCCATCTCAAGTTCAGAGTGCGACAATATTTAGGCGCCACATTCTCCCGCTGCAACTGCAATGGTGCAAAACTCCATGGCATGCAATAACCAATCTGAGGAATATCATTGTATGTAAGCTATTAATTGCATTTACGCCAACATCTTTTAACTATGTAGTAAGATACTTCTTAGTAGATACGGTCAACCGCACTTCAATAGTAGTAAACCACACATACCAAAACGCAGTAAAGGCGTTATCAGTCAGTCTAATTACTACTACGTGTATAACATGGACATGCAGTTGACTCAGTACTACTGTTTCTAAAATAATGCTATTACCAAATACCTATGGGTCCATTGGGTCTATGTACAGACAGTCAGACACCAGCACATCAAGTTACTACAATCTGTCTTCATATTAGATTTTAACTTTATCGCTACGGTCTACAGAATAGGGTTCAATGTTGATTGGGAAAATTTTACAGATTAGAGTAAGTTGATGTGCTGGCGTTTGTACTTTACTGAATAAATAGTTCTGGACATGGTCGGAATATTTAAGATTTTTATGAATGATTGTCCACTTCCGAGCCGAGATTGCGTTTCGTTCCTGATTCACGCTGTTCTTACGCCCATTAGTAGTCTGTGGCCCCTAAATGAACTCTACGAATCGCTACGAATGGAGCGTATGACAGCAACACAACAGCAATCTAATCTGTCAAACATAAGCAAAACAAATGACTGTCACACAAACATCGTCGTTACGGTATCTTTTCTGATAATTGCAAAAAGTTGCAGTCTCGCGAAAACTCGCCGATTATTTTGTAAAAATTTACCATACCAATTAAAAGAGTCTGGCAATTAAAGCGTATATGACTGAATTTTATACGTGTTAAACAGCGTTTATAATGCGCAGAAAGTTTGTTTATATCGTCTTACTCCTTGGAATAGCACTCACCAGCTGGATTTATTGGAAAACTAATGCCGAATTCAACGATACCCTTATTATTCTTAAGAGAAAATTGTATACAATTAAAGATACCATTCCCAACAACATGTAAAAGTAATTGTGCTTTAAGTTATTATTTAAACTTTATGAACCTTTTGTTTCCACTACACGGTCTCATAAAATCTTTTTCAATATAATTTCAGGCCATCCATTTTTAGTCATAATAGTGACTTCTTATGTAGGGCACGTAGAGTTAAGAAGTGCTCATAGAAGAACTATGCCTGAAGAAGAGCTAAGGAAAATAAATGTAACCAGAGTATTCTTACTTGCCCAAATACCTGATACAGAAAAGTATGTACTTACTATTACTACTACTATCAAAAATATAGTATAAAAATTCTGAATTAGCAGATAAAAAAATATATATTGCTCTTGTTTCAGATACATAACTCAATCAGCAGTCCATGATGAGAGCAAAACATTTGGTGATATTTTACAAGGAACATTCGTAGAAAACTACAGGAACCTAACTTTCAAACACCTCATGGGTTTGAAATGGGCTTCAACAAACTGCCAAGAAGCATCATTCATACTCAAAGTGGATGACGACACAGTATACAACTTGGAAAGAACTTATGCATTGCTGAAAACAGTAAACTATTCAACAGCCCTTTTAATGGGCTACATGCTAAACAATACTAAGCCACGGAGAAATAAAGAAAACAAATGGTATGTTACATGGGACGAGTACCCAAGACAGGAGTATCCCCCATACCTCTCTGGGTGGTATTACATCACAACTCCTACAGTAGCTGCTGCACTATGTGATGAAGCAATCTACCACCCATACTTTTGGATAGATGACATCTTTGTCACTGGCCTTCTCACAGAATCACTTGGTATTAAGATAACACAATTACCAGATACATTCTGGCTAGCATATTATGAATTACTTGAATGTTGCATAAATGACATGCTAAAGAAATCAATAAAATGCGATTATGTAGTGGGGCCTAATGGTGGAAGAAATAATTTAATTGTAGAATTCAATGATGCCATTAAAAATTGTAATAATTGGGGAAACTGTACAAAGAGGACTTCTGATCAGGATTTAAACAAAGTTTGTGTTGCACACAAAGAACGCCAAATATTTGGTGATGGTGGGCAAGTAGAAGTGAAATCCATAAAACTAAAGTAATTCTTCTTCTTTGTGTCGATGGCACGAATATATAAAAAGTACTGTGATGGCACGACAGTTTATTACATTTTGTTGGCACACAAGTGCGCTACTCTCACGACGTCGACGGTGGCGCAGAGTTAAGACGCAGATATGCCAGTGACGTGTTGTGTACTGAGCTCACGCAACGCGTTGTCCGTCCAGCTAGTAATCGCCCACCAAGGAGCGTATTTGAATAAAACACGTATACTAAAAGATCAATAATTAAATTATCTTTAAATTGGTGGAGGTTTCAGAAAAATATGTTTGATAGATTTTGCATGATTCTTTTTTTTATCAGCGTTAGACATAACTTTACAAATTAATTTCAATAATCTAAAATATTCCTTTAGTAAAGTAAGTTAATAAGAAAATGCCCAAATTTAACAGAAGTATATTTTTCCAAATCTTTAACACTACTGTTTAGATGTTATCGTCGCCGTCAATTTCTTTCATTCAAATAGAAAAACTGGCACTTTTCATAAAAACATATTTTATTGTCCAATTCAATACTAATATAACTACATATCAACATAGTACATACAGAAAAAAATTCAATATGCATAACTCATGTGTGTACAGTGTACATACGTACGACAAAACTTAGATGCAGCATAAATAAAAAAAATTGCATTCATTCATTTAAATTTCACGAATTTACTTGGTATATTATATGACTTCACAAGTTATTGTGTTTGCTTATAAGTCATTTTCACCTAAAGTCATTGATGTATATGTTACACTAGATTAGTAATAACCGCGCCAAGGCGTTGTCACTGGACATAAGGCCACAGCCAATAGAGTAGCTAACGTCAGTTCAGTGCTCTGTGTGGCGCCAAACGAAGTGAACCGAGTGACATGCGACAAAAAATATTGCCAAAATGGGTAAATGCGTAGTGAAAGCGTACGGTTCAAGATCACAAAAACACAATAAATTAACCGGAATTACTTTCCACACGTAAGTTTATTGTTTCTGTGTTATATCAACGTAAAAACGCAATAAAATAAATTAAATGTCGAATTTTTTTAATTAGGGTCAGTGTTACCACTAAAAACTTAGTTTTAGTTTCCCACATTTGTGGGAGTTTTTAATTTATGGAATAAGTGATTTTAATATTTTTTTAATAATAATACCGTTGCAGGGTGCCTAAAGATGAAGCACGCTCTGATAAATGGGTGGAAATAATCCGATTGCTGAGAAAAGAGACTGACTGGCTACCTACAAAATCTACTGTCAATTTTGTTCAAAGCACTTCCGTGATCAAGACAAAATAGGTCCAAAAAGCGAATGCGGCCGTGTTTATTTGTCCAATGAAGCAATTCCAATGCTTATTGTAAGTAATAATTTTATGCGGTAATTAATATTATCAAATTATAGGTCAGGGTCAACAAAAAATGCCTTCCCATTGAATTCAAACTACATTGTGTACTGGATGCTTTTTTCAACTTAGTTTTTAGATTGTAAAAAACTGCTTTGGTTACAAAAAAAAAAAAAAAATTCAGGACAACCGTTATTCTAAAGAGCAGGTGGAGCTTTCAGTAGAAGAAAATATGGATGTGGATGCTGTGGAAACCGACGAAGAGATACACGAACTAACTGAAACGCCGCGAAAGCACAAAATGAGGAAAATAATTCACCGTTTGAAAAATGTATCGGCTGGAAGACTAAGAAAAATTAAAAACATATCACAAAAAAATAAAAGATTAGAAATAAAAATTTAAAAATTAAAGAGGAACTGAAAAAAAAACATATGTTGAGCGAAGAAGACGAAATGCAGCTAAATTTAAATGAAGAAACACTGCAATTGATGGAAAAATTTAAAAAAACCTTCAAAAAGAAAAGGACTTTAAAAAAAAATCCGTATATCCTAAAAGAATTTGCGATACACCCGGGAGATCATTTATCGTCAATACAAGTGGATCATTCCCTTTTATTAATAAATTCCATTACTTATAAATACTTAAAAATAAGATTGTATCATGAAAGCAAATTATTCACTCAAACTTACAAAAAGAGTCTAAGGCTACGTTTCCACCAGAGATGAGCGAGGATGCGTAGCGAGGGATGTGTGTGGAACTAACCAATAACAATGCTAGCTTATCTCAAACTATGACAGTGAAGCGATGTTATTGGTTAATTTCACACACATTCCTCGCTACGCATCCGATTTATTCCCTTGATGTCGAGTCCCGCCACGTCGAGTCGCCGCCACGTCTACTCTGAAAACTCCCCGCTTTTATTCCCGCCACGTCGAATCGTTGAAAAAGACTATTTTATTACCGCCACGTCTACTAACTATTTTGATTTGTACAGTCGTAAAAAAATACTCATAGTTGGTTACTTGGAATAAATAGATACGATCCTACATATATGATGTTTTGTTCCTTATCCATAGACGAAAAAGTACTAGGCTTGCATGAATTCACGATAGTATTCCAATCATTATATACGTTGTGCACAATTTCTGAACAGTAACCTAACAAAAAGTACTAGGCATGCATGAATTCACGATAGTATTTAATCATTATGTGGTTATAAACTATCTGTCTGCCTCATCCAAATCCTATAATGATTAAATACTATCGAGAATTCATGCAAGCCTAGTACTTTTTCTTAGGTTAGGTACTGCTCAGAAACTGTACACGTCTAATGATTGCAATAGGTACTTACTATCTTAAACACATGCAAGCCTAGTAATTTTTATGGGAAGTTTCACTATGGGTATTTTTTTTACGACTGTACAAATAAAAATGGTTAGTAGACGTGGCGGTAACAAAATAGACTTTTTCAACGATTCGACGTGGCGGGAATAAAAGCGGGGAGTTTTCAGAGTAGACGTGGCGGCGACTCGACGTGGCGGGACTCGACATCAAGGGAATAAATCCGCATCCTCGCTCATCTCTAGTGGAAACGCAGCCTAAAAGGCAATATACAAAACTAATGTTACATAGCGGAGTATGATTTCATTAATAATTAATAAATAAATAATATTCAAAAAGAAAATGTATTAATTATTTTCATTAGTGATAAAGTTCTAACGTATTTCTTTGAGTGTACCAAACTGACGAATCGACGAAAACTGGCTAACACTGGAAACTGTGAAACTTGACAGTTTCCAGTGTTCGCCGTCAACTTGACAGTGTCAAGCTAACGTAACTGTCTAATCGGCAAAACTGACTAATCAGTGAAACTGACTAATCAACGAAACTGGCGAATTAAATAAACTGACGACTAAGCGAAACTGACCAGTGATACGCGGACACTAATACACATCCAATAAGAAATACATAATTCAAATGTTTTTATAAATAATTTAACTTAACGTTTAAAAAAACGGTAACGTAACGTTATTTATGGCTTAAAAAGTTGGGCAAAATTTCGCATGGGTAGGCAACCCCATCCCGCCAGTTACTGTCATTACATGTTTATATTGCGGTCTTTGTCTAATCTAAGCGTCGGTATTATTCTTGCAACTTGTGTGAGTGAGACAGATATATGTTTACTTTTAAATGTTTAGTGGTTTCAAAGCTACGTCGTCGCGTTTAAATAGTGGCTACACTTTTTTGACACATTTTAATGAGGTTTGCTTCTCTAGTTATTTAACTCAATGCCTAAAGTAGTAATTTTTGTGATTTTGAAGGCGCACTCATTCAGATGGTGATTGGTTTTACGAATTTTGTCGATGTTACATCTGAGTTGTGTCGTACTGTACAAGATCTTTATAATAATTACAAAGTTCACGTGCAATTGTTGTGTTTGTCAGGCACAACAATTTAATACAATATGAAAGTAGCATGCTTTAAAACCACTAAATATATAAACAGAAATTAATTGTACATGTCATGGTTAATATCCGTATGCAAAATACGCGCTTTGACGTGGAGTTGCGGATACCAGCCTGTATTACCTATTACCATAGATAATAAAAAATAGAGTATTCAGTTCCTGTAATGAAAAAACTAAACAATCACTACTTAACTAAATAATATCACAGGTTAGTGATACGTCATTATCATTACAAATCATGCCATTAAAAAAAAACAATTAATTTGAAGTAAATACATAACATAAAAATATGTAGTAAGTAGGTATATTGTTTGTAATAGTAAAGAGATAGTTTTGATTTAATATTAATTCAAAACATGAAAATTGTATGGCACAAATTGAATCTATAACTACACAAACATGATTAATTGTAACTATGTAATATAATTCTTTTATTTAATATTTTACTATTTTATACCAATTTATACAAATACTCGCATCAAATTATGTCAGAACTAACAGGAGTAAAATCCTAACAATAAAAAATATTAAATTGAGCTATGTTTGTCTTTGTACTCAGTCAAGAATTGAGCCAGACATTTGTGATGGAACTGCCATTAACAATACAGTCTTTAAATCCTTTCATAACATATGATGACTGATACCACTTTGTAGTCTCCGTGGATTCAATCTCATGGAATTCATCTACATTCTCATCTGATTCTTCTAATTGCAAGTTTAGGAGATTTTGATAAACAATGTCTCCAAATATTTGAAATTCATTGCAACAAGCAAGGTTATCAAATGTTTTAGATCTTAAGTCTAAAACAACAATTTTCGAGTTCCGTGGTATTCTGCAACCACTAGATAACACAAAGTTATCATTGTCGAGCACATTGTCTTGATTGTTCAACAGTTTTTTCTTGATGAAAACATACAAATTGGTTGGTGGAAGTTGTTCGAAGAAAATTTGGCTTAGTTTTTCTGATGTTACTAAAGTCCTGAAAGGAAACAAGAAGAATATTAGAAATATTTAAGTCCTCTTAGAAAGTAGTAAAAAAACAGGAATAAACAACTGTGAAACAACTGTGGCTGTAAGCCTTCATACTACTTTGAATCACTGTAGTTCCATATTGACAGCCTGAATGATAAGTTAGTCAATACAACAACACAATTGCTTTTCATAACACCTTACCTAAATACACTCCTTTGTATTTTCTGGTCATTGGCTATGTGTGTAGAATGGCACTGTGGCCGATGGCATGCAACTGGCAGGAGTACCCTGTACACCTCCTTGCAGGTCACTGGGGTAGCACCAAGTGCTATACACACTTCATCAGGAATTGATGGACCACTGATCTCTTTTTGGAGACCCTGTAAGTAACAACAAATGAATTAGCATAATACTTTTTATTCACTCATGACTCAATCTGGCAAGAGGATTTTTATGTTGTTGAAGTTAGTTTAAAATGTGAGATGAAAATGGTGAGTTTAGAAAAAAATATGTAATTTAAAAAAACTGTTTACATAAAAAAAAACAACAGACTTCCAAAAAAACACTACAAAGTCAAAAAGAACTTTAATTTCGGTGTCTTTGGTTTTGATTTTTGTTCTTTGCCTCCAACTTCGAAATAAAAATTATTTTTGACTTTGTAGTGTTTTTTTGGAAGTTAGTTGTTTTTTTTTTCGTACAAAGTTTTATCATACTCTTTTTAGTTGTGGTATCTATCTACCCCACACAAATTCGAATACCACTACCACGTATGTAAATAACAGTGAGTGACCGTAACATCATAATCATCCACATACCTAAGTGGAAAAAATACGTATTATTGAAGAACATCAAAATCAATCCATAATTGGCGAAGTAATCGCGTAACAAAAATACAAAAGAAAAAAAAACATGCGGCGCAATCTTTGGGGACTGCCGATAGAAGTGAAAACTAAGTAACGCCATCCAACAAAAATGTCAGGAATTTATGTGGCTTGCCGTCAGTACAAGAACGAAAGATCTGCATAAAAAAGAAGAGCTCCATAAAAAAATTAAAAAAAAAAAAATTGAGTCCGCTGTCAACAAAAAAGTGCTCAACATGCCTTCGGTAACGAACGATGACGCGAGTTCTATGATTGGTTGGTGGGTAGTCTTAGGGGATTTTTTTTTCACCCAAAAAGTGCTCAATGCGTATAAAAAAGTTTTCACTTCAAAAGCAGTCGAATTGAGAACCACTTCCTTTTTGAAGTCGGTTGAAAATATATCACTACAGTGGAATCTCGATAAGTCGAATTTAGGTAAATGCTATAAATGAGTCAATGCGTTTTAGACTTAACAAGAATTATGAATTCAATTCAATCAATCAATGAGCCTATTAATGTTCCCACTGCTGGGACACAGGCCTCCGCTCTGTGAGAGGGAGTGGGCCGTAATCTACCACGCGGGCCCAGTGCGGGTTTGTAGATGTCGCATGTCTTCGAATTTTTGGTTCTAAGACATGCCGGTTTCGTCACGATGTTTTCTTTCACCGTTTTGATAGCAGTGGTGATGAAATTAGTTACTTACACAAAGTAAATCGCCTGCTTGGGTTCGAACCCACACACAAATGAAATACTATCTTGAAATAATTCAAGCCTAGTACTTTTTCTTAGGTTACTGCTCGGAACTTGCCCAACGTGTCGTGAACAGAAAGCTACATGCTGTGTACAGAATATCGTCTTCGAAAGCACCCGTGCCACAGATTAATCTGTGCCCGTGCGAAGCCGGGACGAGTCGCTATTAGAGTATAAAATTAATTATGATAACCTGCCTCTCCCGAGATGATCCTTTGACCAAACTCACCTTTAAAATAAAATCTAAATTTTCCAAAGCAGTAGAAGCTACCCGAAAGTGTCTTTCAGATTGAAATCTATTCTTCACGTCTTCGTCTTCACATGATTTCTTTTTAGTAATGACTTGTTTCAACCACTGATAGGAGTAAGGTATTTGCAGTCTTTGATAGGCAATAAACTTGATTAACTCCACCATAACATGACCACAAGATATCGTTGTTAATTGATCACCTATTTCTAAGTTTAGAATTATAGGTTGGTTTGAAGAATTCATTTCTTTGATAAATGAATTCACACACGACAATACGACAGACAAGACCACACCACAAAACTTTGACAAAACAACAAACACAGAGCACTATAATTATTAAACAACAAATTACAAAATGAACACAACAAATTCAGCCAGCCGTTACTTTTTAAATCAACCCACAGACTAAAAATTGAATCAACCACAGAATACTATATGAGAATGAGATCAACGAGCACAGCAGCACAGCAGCTGTAGCCATAGACAGCCACTTTGGCTGTAGCTGTCATAGACAATACCACAAAGCAAGCAACTTAGACTGGCGAAACATCACGACAAAACATGTTGAAATCTCTAGTTACTGTCAAACATTGTATGGGAAATTGACAGAAAATAGAGATCCCAACATGTTTTGTTGGAAATGTTTCGCCAGTGCAAACGCACAGTGAGAAAGCAACCAACTGGACTGTGGACGGTGGACACTTGCCAACAATGCCAACCAAAAGTCAGTCACTCATCATTATCCACAATTCCACAGACTACAATTAGTCCGGTCAATCATCACTAGTGGTGGGTCGTTGTCGAATTTTTCGCGGACGAAACGCAACCGTTTTCAAGACGACGAAAACGGTTGCAAGAAACGGTCGTCGTTGCAACTGGTTTGAAGACGAAGAATAATTGCGTTGCCGTCTTTTCGACGTTCTCGTCGTTGTCGTCTTTTCGACGTTCCCGACGTTCTCGTCGAGTGAAATAGTTGCAGTTTCTTAGTTTCGTAGTATGTAAAAAGTGAACTTTATATCAGTGATATAAAGTTCACTTTTTATTGTAAGGACTGTTTTGCAAACAAACGGAACGAGACGCATTGACAACTGGTAATATATTATCGACTCTATATCATTGGTATAAAGTTCACTTTTTATTGCAAGGACTGTTTTGTAAACGACGACGACGAACGACGAGTGACTCGTCGTCCGTCCGTCTACTACTTGTCGCGTTCCGTTCGGTCGTTCGAAGACGACGACTCGTCTACTCGTGTTGTTCCGTTCGTTGAATCATTTATCATTGCGTTCTCGACTGTATTTTCAAAGACGTAAAATAAAGAATCGCACTGAATAATTCGAAGACTGGTTTGTGCAACGAAGACTGTTTGAACCCAGGACGTAAAACGGTTCCATCGTCGCAGAACATAAAACGGTCTTTGGAAACGGTTCGTCGTCGCAACGCCCACTCCTAATCATCACTATCATTATCACTTATATAGTCTTATACAGAGGTGCTCTGTGATTATCACTCACTACATAGTATAAAACAAAGTCGCTGTCGCTGTCTGTCCGTCCCTATGTACGTCCTATGTATCTTTAAAACTACGCAACGGATTTTCAAGCGGTTTTTTTTAATAGATAGACTCAGACCAATAAAGAAGTTTTTTATTGGTCTGAGTAGATAGAGTGATTCAAGAGGAAGGTTTTTATGTATAATACATGCTTAATATAGTACAATTGTAGAGAAACACTGATAATTTGAGAGGTTTCTACTAAGATGTCGCAAATAAACACATTTTTTTGCCCTTACATTGCAAACGCTGGCTGAACCCTACGAGATAGATCAAAATAATGTACTTACTACAATATTGTAAAACTTATAAAGTCCAACAAAAAAGTCCGCGATAGCATTATGTCTATCTTCTAAGGATGACCTACACTAAACCAAAGCTCTTCAAAATCTATCCACGTAGTTTTGAGAAAAACTACTCTTATCTTTTATTGAGTATTTTTTATTGATGATTAACGATAAAGATAACAACCAATGGCGCATTTTATAAATTAATGACAGTAATTATGTTAAACAACACATTATTATTTCCTTTATTTCATTTATATTAAAAATATTTTATTATTATTTTTATTATAAAACATGAAAAAATATAAATGTAGCATACCGGTACCTATCGGGAATATTCGGGAACAAGGGTCCAAGAGTCCAAGACAACACCTTGGATGATATTTTCACTGCACTGGGGTATCGAATGATTGACCATCCATATATGGGAGTTGGGCCAGGTGCTGCCCAGAATGGACACATACTGCATTATGTTCCTTGGGTTTTTACTAGTCTCTAAACCAAAGCTCTTCAAAATCTATCTGCGGAGTTTTGAGAAAAACTCTTTTGTTGAGTATTTTTGATTGATGAAAAAAATATTTTAAAAATCATAAAAAAATATGAATGTAGCCCACCGGCGGCATCGGGAACAATGGTCCAAGACAACACCGGGGATGATAATTTCACTGCACTGGGATATCGAATGATTGACCATCCATGTATGGGAGTTGTACCAGGTGCTGCCCAGAATGGATGCTGCATTATGTTCTTTGGGTTTTTACTAGTCACTAAACCAAAGCTCTTCAAAATCTGTCCGCGGAGTTTCGAGAAAAACTATCTTTTGTTGAGTATTTTTGATTGATGAAAAAAACACTGTCTTATTTAGTTGAGGAGTGCCCGTGACCACTTTTCGGTTCCATCATCAGACCCTGAATACAACCTTTGGCTATACTACTTGTCAAGACAAAACCAACGAGTCCATACACGATCGTCCTATCTTGTTTGGTTGAGAGGAGTTCCTATGGCCACCTTCCGGTTCCATCATCAGACTCTGGACACCACCTAGTGTAATAGCACTTGTCAATACGTATTCAATGAAATGAATTAATGAAACCACATCCGTCGGTGCTATTTGATTTACTTGAGGAGTGCCCGTGACCACGTTTCAGCTCCATCATCAGACCCTCGACACCATCTGAGGCTATAGCACTTGTCAAGATAAAACCAACGAGTTCAAACTCAACAACGTTACCTTAAAGATTTTTAATAGTAAAATAAAATGAATAAATAAAACTATCAGAAAAACATTATAAAATATTTTTAAACTCGGGACCAACTTTTTTTTTTTGTTAAAATTGATGCAAGAATCCATTTGGAAGTACTCCCATGTCTGGGCAGCCTTTGGTCCAAACCCGGTCCATGTCCTTTTATTTTATGTATATTTATGTTTTTACGTGCAATATTGGGAGATTGAGAGTGTTATTAAAAAAAAACTGTCACAATTTCAACTGCCTACGTTTAGTTAAATTATTACTCTCTGAGGTCTACGTCCATGAGATCCAGCCCGCTGACAGACAGACGGACGGACAGACAGCGGAGGCTTAGTAATAGGATTCTGTATACCACCTTTTTTTGAAGTGAAAACTTCTTTAGCGGCGTTGTGCACTTTTTTTGGGAAGGATAAAAAAAAATTACTGGCGTCACGTGACTAGATGGAAAATTCGTAAGACGTTCAAGTTTTTGTTGACAGCGCACTCTGTTTTATTTTATTTAATTTTTGTAATGGATCTGCAGCTTTCATTCTTGTACTGACAGCAAGCCACATAAATTCCTGACATTTTCGTTAGATGGCGTTACTTAGTTTTCTCTTCAATCGGCAGTCCCAGACTGCCACGTTTTTTTTTTTTGGGTGGGATATCATCAAATAACTTCTACCGCTCTGGGCGGAGCAGGACGGCGTGTCAGACTCAGTGACTAAAACCCACCCGTGTTCCTTCAGTTGCCTGTACGTTGCCAGGGGCCACGGTATCCCTTTAGGACTTTCCCTTAACTGTTTGGCAGCCCTCGGGTACGAAATCCAAAAAAGGCCCCTCTTGATTGCTCACCAATGAGTCTATGCCCAAATGAGGGAAAACTTTTTAGTAGACCGGTATTCTTATTTCAATCGAACTCTGAATTCAAATATTTCGCACACTGTCATTCGCTCCTATTTTATTTCATGTCCGCCCGTGATGACGTTTTATGACCGTTTACGTCAGTGTACATTTGATTTGAAAATTCTTAATCAATAAATATGTATCGTGCGAGAAACATTTCAGGTGCATGGAATGTTATGCTAAATACTTTCAAGTACAAAAAAATATTAACTGTTAATTCACGTCGTTCTTACGCGAAAGAAGTAAGATTCGGCCCGGACGTTCGGTCAGTTATGTTGCAAGGAGTTGATATCTTAGCGGATGCCGTCGCTGTGACCATGGGTCCCAAAGGACGTAATGTAATTCTGGAACAAGGTTTAGGGCCGCCTAAAATTACAAAAGATGGTGTAACCGTGGCCAAAGGTATAGAATTAAAAGATAAATTTCAAAATATTGGTGCAAAACTGGTACAGAATGTTGCAAACAAAACAAATGAAGAGGCTGGAGATGGAACAACGACAGCTACAGTTTTAGCCAGGGCTATTGCAAAAGAAGGTTTTGAAAATATCTCGAAAGGAGCTAATCCAATTGAAATACGAAAGGGAGTTATGTTAGCCGTTGAAACCGTTAAACAAAAATTAAAGGATATGTCTAAAGCAGTAAGCACTTCAGAAGAAATAGAACAAGTAGCTACAATATCTGCAAATGGTGACAAATCTATTGGAAAATTAATAGCTGCTGCTATGAATAGAGTTGGTAAAAATGGCGTTATTACAGTTAAAGATGGTAAAACATTGGATGATGAACTAGAAATAATAGAAGGAATGAAGTTTGATCGCGGTTATATTTCTCCATATTTCATAAATTCAAATAAAGGTCCAAGAGTCGAATACAGTGATGCGCTTATTCTGTACTCAGAAAAGAAAATTTTTAATGCATCACAAGTGGTACCAGCGTTAGAGATAGCAAACGCACAGAAAAAACCGCTTGTTATAATCGCAGAAGATTTTGATGGCGAGCCTTTATCCGTGTTGATAGTAAATAAATTAAAAGTTGGGTTGCCTATAGTTGCGGTAAAAGCTCCAGGATTTGGTGAATATAGGAAAAATGCACTGATTGATATGGCTGCTGCTACTGGAGGTGTAGTTTTTGAAGATGATAATAACCTAATACGACTCGAAGACTGTCAACCTGACGGTCTTGGTCAGGTAGGCGAGGTAATAATTACAAAGGATTCAACTCTTTTACTTAAAGGGAAGGGTGATCCTGTTGAAGTACAACAACGTATTTCACAAATAAAAGATGATTTGGAAGAAACCAGTAGTAATTATGAGCGTGAAAGGCTTTTCGATAGATTGGGCCGACTGCAAGCAGGTGTAGCTGTTTTATTAATTGGAGGTTGCAGCGAGGTTGAAGTAAATGAAAAAAAGGATCGAGTTAATGACGCACTAAATGCTACTCGAGCAGCAATTGAAGAAGGAATTGTACCTGGAGGTGGAGCAGCACTCCTACGATGTATACCGTCTTTAAACGCACTGACGCCAGTAAATATCGACCAAAAGATTGGTATATCCATTGTTAAGAAAGCCTTACGTACACCTTGCATAACGATTGCTGATAATGCTGGATATGACGGTGCTGTTGTAGTATCTAAAGTCGAAGATATGGGTCCTGAATTTGGATATGACGCATTAAATAATGAATACGTAAATATGCTTGAAAGAGGTATTATAGATCCCACTAAAGTTGTAAGAAGGGCTCTTACTGATGCTAGCAGCGTCGCGTCATTACTTACTACCGCCGAAGCAGTTATTTGTGAGTTGCCAAAGAAAGAAAGTCCACCGGATTATCATCCGATTGGAGATATGTAAAAACCATAATTAATTATATATAACTTTATTATGATAACTTATTCTTGAGACTTAATTATGTTGTTCCATAAAACAAAAATTAAGATAACTTTAGTTTGAAATATTATGATAACTTATTCTTGAGACAATAAATTGTTCCTTTTTATCTGCCTTTTTTCCTTCAGTCGGGGTTCTTTCTGAAGTTGGCCAGAGTGAAATTGGGAAGTAATAAAAGCTCCGAAAACAAGTTTAAATATGAGCACAGTCAAGATTATGTTTACTGCTATATACTTACTAATTTTCCGGCAACTTATGCGAATACAAAACAAATAACATTTCAATACATTTGCTGACGTAATATTTTTAAATGTAATCAATATCATGAAAACCCTAGGGATTTTGCGAAAACATGGATAATTAGAAAATGGTGAAAACATTTCTGCGAGTGACTTGGAAGTAGCCCTCGCAACCCTGCTGCGACACCGTTAGCTACGCTCGCTCGGCTCGCGCGCTGTTGGTTCTAACCTAACCTTATTTCACCCAGTTGCTCGCAGAAATGTTTTCACCACCATTTTCTAATAATCCGAATGTGAGCGCGCCTATCGCTCTGCACCCGAACGCAAGCGATGTCACCCGAAGTAAGCACGAAGCCCGCGCGAGCCGACCGGTAGGTAGTTATCACAGTACTTTTTAATATAGGTAGTTGTTATTTTCATTAAAAACCGCCGTCTTTTACGCTTGTCTATCACCCACTTTAGAGAACACCATTTTTTTAGGCTCCTGCTGTGCTTTGACGTTTGAGTTGAGTGAAATTTTACAACCGTCAAGCCCCGGTCAGCGCCATCACGCGGGTCAGTCAAAGCGCATCCGGTAGCCCCTCAAGGGACCACCCAGAAGCGTGACCACTTGAGATTAAAACTACGATATCTCTAAAGTTTTGTATGGGAGCTGATTATACCACTTACACCGTTGGAATCAGTATAAAAAAGCTAACACAATAGAAATGGATAGCTAAATGTTTTTTTTCGTAATATATTGTTAATTTTAATGTAAAGTCGCGAGAAGGGAGTTTTTTCCCCATTAGCGTCAAAAATATTAGTAATTTGTCATCTTGTTGACGAGCATGCGGTTTGAGTTCGTGCTTATATTAATCGTGTAATCTCGTGAATGTATAAAACTGCAAAATTTTAAAGTTTGAAAGTGGCTCATCAATTAAAGTCCGTGACTGTATAAAGCGTCATCACCATACACACGAAATCATCACCATCCATAGATAAATCATCGCCATACCACAGTCGTCATCACCATCTCACCTCTTTTTATTGGAATGCTGATATCTTCAGATCTACGCTTTAAATGTTGGTCTAAACACAATTTTTGTACATCCATCATTTGTGTGTTTGTTTTTTTTTGTTTTTTGTATTATCCTACAATGATTTTATCCAGTTTTACTAGCATTCCTCCGCGTTTTAAATTTTTAGAATTTTTTGTCTGAAGAAATTTTCTTGAGTAAATCCCATCGATCACTAATAAAGAACTGATCGATGGTAAATCCACCCTACTACAGTGCTCGTACCTGTGTTTGCGGTGCCGCCACCGCGGCTGCGGCGGGCGCGGGTGCGCCCGCCGCAGCCGCGGTGGCGGCACCGCAAACATTATGGCTGATCGTGCCTTCAAAATGGTGGGGAGGGGGGGCAAATTTTCTACTTTTGTAAATATTAAATAATAGTTAATACTTGTTCTTTGTTTAATATTTGATCATCACTGTAAATGTCAACAGAAAAACCAAATCGTTATGAACTCACTATGTTTTTGGTATCATTATTTACGTAAACTAAACATCTGTTAGACGAGTAGATAAAAAAAGATAGTTTTCGGGGGTGAATTTTGTAATAACGTTGATAAACTAAAAAAACAACGTTAATTTTAACGTGATATTGATCTTTTAGCATTTATTTCAATACGATGCAGCATTTACTGTTACTATTTGAGTTATTTAACCCATTGTTAACACTTTTCGCTTATTAAAAGTTCAAAGTTCACCTCTGTCGGGGACGCGGTTGGCAACCGTGCCTAACCGTGGCTATGGCATTAAGTCCGCCTCTGTACATTTGTGTGTTACAAGTGTTAAATAAATAAATAAATAAATAAACCGTGTAGCAAGCGTTTAAATATCGTAAACATTTGACATTTGACATTCATTAATGTCATTGTCAAGTTTTTTGGCGCGAAGACCTCGTTTCTGTATTTTTCTTCTTTTCTTCCGATTCCTGACTTTCATTTGTATATTTTACTGACTTTGCTGTGCATTATTTAGTTCTGTGATTATTTATATTACAACTTGCTAAAATGTGAATAGTAAAATAAAAATAAAACCTAGTGGACGGAACATTTTGCAGTAGAGGATCCAATACTTTGTTACACAGTACATGTACAATTGTACAAAACAATCATCATCACAAAGATAAATTGAAAATGCAATCACGTCGTGGTTCCCACGAAATATCTCCTACAGTGAACACTAATGATGTGAGAAATACCATGACTTCCAGTGATGATGAAAGTGCTCCCGTGCTAAGAAGCAAGAAACGAGTGCAACAGTTTTCTGATAGTGATAGCGAGAACGAAAATTTACAACCTAAAGAGAATAAGACTTTTCCGGAAGATAAGTTACTAAATAATAGTGATAGTGAAAAAGAGAGTAACATTGTGACTTTTAAAAATGGCAAAACAAAGTCGAGAATACAGATGGATAGAAGTACCTCAGACTCTGATGCTTCGAGGAACGAAACTATGAAGAATGAAGAGCAACAAATGAGAATGAAAAACAAAAGAAGCAAGCTGAAAGATAAGTTTAAAGGTCTTCTGAACTCTAGAGGGAAGCATACAACATTAGAAGAAAACAGTGATAAACAGTCTTCCGAAGGCAGTCATGGTGAGATCTCAGAACCTTCAGACACTGAAATGTCATCCATAGCCAAAATTAAACAGGTAATACTCTCCATAAGTTGTAGTCTTAAGTATCCCATCAAAAACCTTTATAACATGAAAGAAATCAAGTATCACAATGCAGTTCCGACACCAAGAAATCTAATGTAAAACCTACTATTTCAAATAGTCCAAGTTGAACATGGCATTAGTGGGCCAAATTTATGCACACACAAACATAAATAAGCACTCAAAACGCTAATATTAGGTAGATTTTGTTATACTTATGTAGGTCCTATTGCCGTGTACAATTGCCAAGTCATTCTATTTATTAGAGAAATTGTAGTAGTTACACCGCCACATACGAACTACGCAACGAAGACATGACGTCACTCAATTCCTGCATCGCGCAGTTAGAGTTTACCGAGCGAAAAACATAGATAAGACTATCCGAAATCAACATATGGGCAGTTGCCCGCCAGACATAACAACCCGTCTGGTTGGAGGATCCTCCCTTTTCTATGGTGGATGAGTGAACTTTACACCCTGTTCCTCATACCCCTAAATTGATGACCCCGACTATGAATGTCAATGCAGCCTTCGTGCAACTACTTCAGCGTGACGTCATCATCATCACTGCCGCAAGCTTTCGTGAGGCGAGTCACACAGCCAGCCAGCACCCACGGCTTCTACGGGTAACCTGACCACTAGCATGCAGGGAACGCGCATTCCTGGTCATCACCCTCAGCCACATCACCCCGACTCACTGGGGAATCACCGCAATCACCTCAATCACCACAATCACCGCAATCACCGCAAACAGTTCCGACACCACAGTTCCTCATACCCCTAAAAAATACATTAAATCTCACAACTTTTTGCAGTAGAAGAACTGCGTTGTGAGACTTAATTTTTTTTACATGTTATGTTTTTGATAACAATCTTTAAGGTACCAGACTGTTCTGCATCTTATTAGTTAGTTGGTATAGTTTGTGTAATTGAACTTGTTGATGTTGTTTTTGACAGAAAATTAAACAAAGCATGCCATCAATGTCATCCATTTGTGACCCCGATACTTCCGATGAAGAGGATCAGATGAACAAAAAGAAAATACCAAAACAGAGGCCAAGGAAACAACAGAAATCTACCAAACTGATTGAAGCTAAGCCAGTAAGGGTAGGTACTTGGCCTGCTGGGGAGTGACCAGAGATATGCCACAGATTATCTTTGACTTCACAGCAGAAATATCATCATTTGACTGTGATACTGTTAATATTATTGATAAACTTATGGAAACAAGCAAATAAAACATGGTGTTACTGAATAAATAAAATATATCTCATGCAGCATGCTACGTCTTACTTCTCCAGCCATGGGCCTCTCCCAACCAAGGATGTCATCCTAGTTGTTAACCCGATCTTGTACATACAGTCACGAGCACCAATATGTATCCACTTAGAAAAATTCAAAAGCGATTTTCTCGTGGAATATTGACTGCAACTTTGAGATAAGGCCTATTTCATATTAATATGGGTTCCGCAATACTATATTCGTAACAACACAAAATAAAAATCAGCACAGTAGGAGCAAATCACTTTTGAAAGTTGCTAAGTGTATACATATTGGTGCTCGTGACTCTCACACTTTCCCAAGGGAGTAGGCAGAAATTACAGAACACAACCTGCTATTTTACTTTACTTTATACCAGTGTTTTATATTTTTGCACAGATGTCAGCAAAACAGGCAATGGAAAACATGCAGTTAATAAAAAGCGAATCAAATCGTATGTTGAGGGAGAAAGCAGTATCATTGCCATATCACAGACCTAAAGCGCTATCTCTCAAAGACATTATGTCCAGACGAAAGCCTGCTGTTGCATTAGATGGAAAAGCACTGCCCATCAAAATGAATGAAGAGCAATTAAAACATTATGTGTAAGTATTTTTGTCACTCACACTACATTCATAAATCTATGGTCTGCTGTAGTGTGGTGAATGGAGTTGATAAGCTGTTTCTTAGTCAGTGAAGAAAAATTCAGATACATTTACATTAAATATAAAATTATAATATGATAATTAAATTGTCTTTCATTACATTTTCAGGCTGTTGTTAGAACAGCGTCAGAAAGAAATGATGGAATTATGCAAAAGTGAATCAGATGAAGAAACGCCTGAAGCTGAAGAAGAAACTGATGTAATACAGCTAGGAACAGAACAAATATCTGACATCACTAATAATGAAAGCGAAATTATCACTGAAAAGTCTAACAACACTGTTGAATGTGCAGAAAATGAACCAGTTACCAACATAGATGTTGCAAATAATGATCTTGTATATTCTCAATTGATAGAAAATGAATCAGTCAAAACAGTCTCAACTGAAGTGGCTATCTTAAATAGTGAAGAAGTAAATAATGGAAATCCTGATTCTCCTAGTATTGCCACAAATGATCAACATGAAGACACAGAAAAAAATGATTCAAACACAGACTTCAAATTAGTTTACAATGATTCTGTAGAAGAAGAACATTTAACAACAGAGAAAACTGAAAGTGTTCCTAAAGAAACTACAATTCTAAATGACACTGCTGAAAATAATGATGAGTTAGAAAGTAATTCAGAGCAACATTTTGAGAAACTGTGTACTGAACCAGAGAGTCAATTGATATCCTTACATTACACTGAACACAATACTGAAGAACTAGACCAACCAGATAAACCTGAAGAAAAAGACAAAACAGAAAAGCCTGAAGACTCTTCCAATGTAATAACTGAAATAGTTGATATTGCAGCTGAAGAAGACAAACAAGATGACTTTTTCTCAGATGATGATGTAAATATGGAGGACATAGATAAAATAATTGAGAATGCAGAAATATTGAGAGGTAGGATATTTGATTGTTTGATTCTATGTAGTTTTACTTTTGTTATTTAGTGGTCCTATGTAGTTTTACCTTTGTTCTTCTTTAATTAGTCAGGTGGAGTAATTGAAAAGCGTATTTTTCATTGTTTTAGATAATGATATTGTAAGCTCTCCAATGCTCATAAGGGACCCCTTGCCTTTAAATGCAAAACCTACACTAATGGGTGCTCCAGGCATGGTTATTGATTTGGATGGAGGTACTTTTGTACCCAAAAAGACTGGTGTTGAACTACTAAAAGAGAGATTTACATACTTTGCAAGATTAAAGACCCCTGAAGAACTTGAAAGAGAGAAGGAAAAAAAGTGAGTTGATATTTATTATGTATGAGGTTACAATAATGTAAAAAAAAAGTTTTGGTCTAATTCGAATTATAATGAATTACAGATTAAAACCAGGAGCTCAACATTTAAAGCTAAAACACGAACTTGAGGAAAAAATTGCAGAGCAGCGATCTCTTGAATGGGCAAAACGACTTGAAGAGGAGAAGCAGCAACACATGGAAATGGAAACTATCTTAGACGATGCTGAAGATAGCTTCGAGAAACTTGAAGGGAAGTTAGAAGAAGATGATGCAAAAGAGGATGAGAGTAATTCAGAAAGTGAGGAAGAGGAGCCAGAAGAAAATGATATTGAGATTAAAGACAAACCAAGAAAACATAACCCAATGCTTGATGATGAAGCTGAGGAGTCTGATATTGAAGAAAACGACGATGAAATACCCAAAGATGATGAAACCAATGAGAACATTGATGATGGTGATGACAATGTTGAACAAGAAGATGATGAAGAAGATCAGTCTAGTGATGACGATACTTCAGAATCTGAACAAGAAGAAACAACTAAACCTAAAAAAGGCAGAATATTGAAAGCATTTGAGGATTCAGATGATGAAGATGCTGCAAGTAAACAAGTTGAAACGGAACCTTTAGTGAAGAACAGTAATGAAATAGACGCGAACGCAGTTGTTACGGTTTCAAATGAACTTCAGAGTGCTTCACAAGGTAACTAAGTAAAAAATTACTTTTCCATTTACAATTCGTATCGAACAAAAATGAGCAAGATAAAGAGAATTCTTTATATTTTTAGATGATGTCATACAACTAGCGCAGAGACATGCATCCGCATCAGATGACCTTTTCACCAGCCAAGAAAGTTCCACAGTCGTCGAAAGAACCAAGGATGGAAACAGTGCTAGTGATGAAGTGATGACACAAACGTTTTCTATACTAGACTCGACATCCGAAGTACCAATAGACATGGAACTGAAATCTCCTAGTAAATTAAATGTTCTTTGCATGTCGCAGCCCTATAAAGACGTAAGTATTGAAAAGGTCAAAAGCACTTAAGGGGCCGTTCAAGAATTCTAGAAATAAGAAAATAGGCTTAGGATAGAGGACTTCGCACATAATATTCATTTAAACAAACTTTATTGACATGGTATTCAACATAGAGTAAGGTACAAATATTATAGACAATGTGTGGGTTGCCATATGTGTAAAAAAGTAAATAACTACTGCTGAAGTAATCACCATCTAGACCCCCCAACCCCCCATGTCATTGAAAAATTAGCAAAGCAAAGACACCCCATTACGTAAGCACTATAGGCTTACTTAATACTTGAATGGCCCCTAAAAGTACAGTCAGTTTCTTAAAGTAATTTATATGTTTTTTTTTTCAGCCAAGCTTAAACCATATTGTGGAGGGCTCACAGCTGCCAATAACACAGTCATCTCAGTCACAACCTATTGGAGAAGATATATTAGCTCTTTGTACTGGCAAGTTCTATGATAACGAATTTGTATCACCTACTGAAGGAAAAGAATATGTTGATGACATGTCTCAGGTTATAGTGAACAATGATTTCCACGACACACAGACCGTTAATTCAGCCGCCAACGAAGATATTAGTAAAGAGGTTGAAGATCCACCTGAAAAACAGAATATCAGTATTGAAGGAAATAAACAACAAGAAGAAAATAGTAAAAAACCAAATACAGATGGAAACCTTCTAAAATCTATACTTGATGAGTTGGATGACCCTGAGTTCGACAAACCAAAGGCAAATAAATTCTTCACTGGTGGTAATACACAGAAGAATGAAAATGGACTGGTTCTTGAAAATACTCAAATGAAAAAGAAGTTTACCATAGACTCTGATGATGAAGATGATAAGGTAGCTGAAACAAATGGAGAAGTTATTGGCAAGAAGAAAAAACTTAAAAAGAGAAAGCCGGAAAAAAGAGCACTACAGATATCAGGTAAATATTTTTACATTCTTAATGGCAATTAATAACGATAACTTACTGAATTCACCTATAATGGCATATTTTTCTAATTTTGTAGATGATGAAGAAGAAGAAGAAATAGCAGATGTTGACTACATGTCAGACTTAGAAGATGAAACTGAAAGATTAGTGGAGTATGATTCGGAAGAAAATGAGGTTAGTTTTTAATAAAATCGGATATTTGTAATATTCGTAAAATGTAATTGGTGTCATCGATAGGTAGTGGTTTTGTTAGGAAATTAAACCTGAATGTGTTTTTGTTCCAATGACGGGAAAATTTCGTCAACATCACTCAAAAAAAATGTTGTTGCAACAATACTACCCTGAGACATTCCATACTACAATCATAATGAATGTCCTCTGAACAGACAACATCTTATTTATTTAATACTTTAAGCACCAAAATCTACGGAGGCAGTCTTAATTAATGCCATAAATAGGCATATTCTACAAGTCAGTCTTCTTTATGGCTTTGTAGCTTGCTTGATCGAATCCTGTTTGTCGATTCACTTGACTGGGTAGATTCTAAAATACGGAAGCCGCGACATAGTCTCCTTGGCAGTTGGCTAGTATTATAATTTCTATACCACCATAATTTCCTACATCTCAAATTCTCAGATTGAAGTAAAATCCGAAAAACCGAAGAAGAAACGCAAAATGGCTGACTTCTTCGAGCAAGAGGCGGAACTGACAAGTGAGGACGAATGGGTGGGGTCTGGAGATGAAGATGAGAAGGACTTGGACAGGATGGAACGGGAAGAAGGAGACGACGACGTGTTCCACCAGGGGCAACTAAGGAAGGAGCTGGGACAAATACATATGTACGTATACAGAAACGGTCAAATTAATTACTGCTGAAACCACAGATATAGATAGACATAGATAACGCAAGTATCACGATCTGTATGAAAACCAAGCGTGCCATTTTTTGACTACCTACTATGACGTCACAAGCATTATTTAGTGATGGGAAAATAAAATCCGCCGCACGCGGCAGCGTCTTTGAATCGATTTTATTATCTTTGAATCGATACTGCTCGCTCACCCAGCCAGCAGTACGCTAACTAAAAGTCTTCGCATTCTGAGGTTGTGTGCTCGTGCGCGTTCCGTCGACGTTCACACGTCGTTTTTGGATACCTTTTCCAAAATTTCAAGTAAGTTTACCATTATAAATACGTGAATATTCGATTGAAATACCTTATATTCAATTTAGTTCTAATGTTTACAAAAGCAACGAGATTCTACCCTTTTTCATCTCAATTTTGAATAAAGATCGCCTTTTTATTATACCATTTCTCTATTTATTGAGTAATCGTGTACAGTAAAGAATTATTGAGAATCGCTTAAATAGATTAATTAATCGATTTTGTGACATAGTAATGATATAGACAGAAGAATGAGATAGACAGAGGAATGAGATATACAGAGGAATGAGATAGACAGAGGAATGAGATAGACAGAGGAATGAGATAGACAGAGGAATGAGATAAACAGAGGAAAATAAAAATTTCTGATCTGCTTAGTAGGCAGTAAGGGATTTATAATTTCTTTAAATTGTTAGTATTTCCCTACTTATTCCTTGTAATTGTTGTAGATTATCTTTCAGAAACAAAAAAAAAACCAGAGAAGAAATTTTAGAAGGTAAACGAAAACCCAGTAAAATACGATATAATAAAATTAAAATGGATGCAAAATTACTTGAGCTACAACAGCAAAAAGATAAAGAAAGTTGTGATCTTCAGTACATCAATAGTCGGATATGCTGCTTTTGTTAATATTCGTTACTTTTTCCCTTCAACAAAGCATGCTTCCTCAAAATGTATTTAACAAATATTATAATGCTATGCTTTGTTGGGAACCAATCTTTATTTCCCGTCGCCTCAATCCATTTTTCTTTTAAATTGGGTTCATGTGGGAAACTAAAAAAATCACTAAACGTTACGATAATTTATTAAAATTGTCTACATAATTACTACCTATAAAATACAAAATCATTCCTCTGTTTCCGAAATCGATTCTTGAGAATCGATTTGTGTTGCATACGATGAACAGCACTAATCGCTAAAATTGACAGAAAAATGATAAAAGCTCCTGTACTACGAAACCGATGCGATGATAGTATCACTTGCTTCGATATTCATCACTTGTTAAAACAAAACGTCGCATCAACCGCTTCAAGTAAAAGCCGCAATGTAATACGAATATTCAGTTTACGTTTGATGACCTATGTTTTTCTCAAATTTGGTATTACAGAGAGTATTAGATTAAAAATAATTGATTTTAATATTAAATACGCATAATATTAAGGCAGTGTATAGAGTGCCACCATTGGCACTCTATCCCTATCGGATAAAGTGCCACTACAGGCACCCTAGTAACACCGCCTCGGCCCGGCTCAAGTGCCGCAAGCATTGGATTGTCATTGTCACTGTCACTAAGTCACGTCACTTGGTATTTTGTTTGATTGTCGAGGTTAGATCGCTGTAAAACACCACATTCCCAAAACATTACATTCTCTTGTGCCTAAACGGACCCTGGCACTTCGCCGGCCGCTACCGCGGCACCGCTCGCTACGCTCGCTCGGCTCGTGCGTTGTGTGGTCACAGTTCTAACCTAACCTAACCTAAATAACAAGTGACAGTGACAATGCAACGCTCACGGCACCCTAGCCGGGCCGAGGCAGTGACACTAGAGTGCCACAAGAAACTCGCGGCACTCTATACACTTCGTAATATTAATCACAAAATGACTTATCGATGGAAGGAATCGTTTCCTTTATTTTTTCTCCTCACATTTGTAAAGTTTTTACAATGTATAACTGAGCAATTAACCATTTTAAATTATTTTACTGACGTCCGTCTAGCGTGGCACAACGATGCAGACTGAGCGCGAAAGTGGCAGCTTACGATTACTGTACGTAAGCTGGGCACGCGAAGTAGTTGCTCTTGCGTTATCTATGTCTATCTATATCTGTGGCTGAAACTTAAAATATTTGAAATAAGATTAGACATTTAAATAAACCTTTTTTACAGTCCTTTCAACCGATTTTGACTTTTATTGCGTTGGTGGCATGACAAATTGCAGCTGTAGTAAACAGTAGGTATTGTAACCACTTTTTTTGCTATTAGCGCCATCCTTATGCCTACGGTAGAGAATTCAAAATCGGTTGAAAGGACTGTAAAAAAGGTTTATTTAAATGTCTAATGTTATTATGGTTTCATTGTGCTCATCATTATGAACAACTTTCACTATGGGACCAACCCTGAAATCGCGAAAAAAAAAATCAGCTGTTCCCTACATTTTGACGAGCAAGGACAAGGTTGGTCGGGCGGATGGGTTGGTTGGGTTGGTGGTTTTTTTCTCTACCGTTATATCTGTACTTTTTATGGTGTACATAATAAATAATATTATATCTTTCTATCTCGAGAGCAGTGGTGGCCTAGTGGTAACGGCCTCGACTTACGAGTTATAGGTCGTGGGTTCGGACTCAGCAGGTGCTTTACTTTGTGTAAATAATTTCATCACCACTGCTCTCAAAATGGTGAAGGAAAACATCGTGAGGAAACCGGCATGTCTTAGAACAAAAAATTCGAAGACTTGTGACATCTACATACGTATATTAGTTACATTAGTTAAAGACAAATATTATAAAAAAAATATAAAAAAAAACATTTATTTCAGGCAAAACCCATATTACATAAAAATAAATTTCACAATACTGCAACAGAATAAAAAAAAAACAATAAAATGTCAATGCAGTTAAAATAAGTACAAATTATATAGGTCACAGAATTAACATTAAAAATAAAATAAAATTAATAAATTTAAATAAAATGTCAAATGCAATTAAAATTAACGAATGAGTTATATAAATTATACGGGTCACAGAATCAATATTAAAATTAATTGTCACATTATAAAGGTCACAGAATAAAAATTAAATTAAAAATAATAATTTCATCAAACAAGTCATTATAGAATACATGTAGGTCGGTGTCAATGAGATTAAGTGCCCAAGCTATACATGTCTATTACAGCATTGTCGTATGCATTATAACTAATAAAAAGCTTAAAACTACACAACAGTCATACTCACATACTGACAAGATCTTCCCTTTGGTTGTTAGTTATTATAATTCTCATAATTCATGCATCCCGTTTATAATCATGCTGTAAAATATGTGACTTGTATTATGAATGTTATTTATTTTTCGTATCATATTAAAGATTTCATAGGTACACAATGTAAATTGTTTGTGAATAAATAAATTGAAAAATTTAATTGAATAAATATATATGTTCTCGTATACTTGTAATAAATGATTTCGTTCTAAATTCTAGGCGAGATGTGCTGGATCAAGATAAACGAGAAGTGAGAATAATACAAGAACTATTATTCGAAGACGGTGATCTCGGCGACGGACATCGACAGCGAAAATTCAGATGGAGAAACGCAGGTATTTAAGATTAAGTTATGGTTGCCGGTCCTAGTTTATATTGTATAATAGATCTCCCGTTATTTCGTGGTAGTCGCAGAAGCCAGATAATATCATAATTTATTTATTTATATAATAATTTCTTGCTGCACTTACAGTAAACAAAAAAGGGCGCAGCAAGCTAACAACAAGAATTAGCTAAAAAACTTCATGCAAACATTTAACAGATTTACTGCTATACATAAATATGTCAAAATCGGGCTCCTGATCAATCAGGTCGTTCAGCAAATTGATCACCTGGGTTGTGAGAGTATATCGAGCAGTATGGGTACGCACTGGCGGATCCGCGAACAGTTATTGCTAGGCACAGGCGCGCGCCCGCCGGAGCCGGTTCGGAGCAAACGCTGAACAGTGAGCTAGAGTAGTCGCATCGCATCACCTATCTTCGCTTTGCTCTATGGTTTTTTTTTTTTCATTTAAAATTATGAAAAAAGGTGCCGTAGTCAGTGTGGTGGATACATAATCAGCCTATTAATATTGGTGTGGTGGATACCTTTCTATAAATCTATTTCTGTCACCGTATTTATTTTACAGATGGTGACGATGAGACTGGTACAGTGCCTGACGAATTTGCCGATACACAGGAAGAAGAATTCGAATCAGAAGAACAATGGAGAAAACAGAGGCATGAACGAGAGGTCTTTTTGAGGACAATGGTTAGTAACATTACTACGAGAACTAAGGAGCTCTTACTGACGAGCCATCGTTACCTGTCGGCGGCTCTCTCCGACACGTCCGAGGCGCGCATCTTCGATGCTGGCGACTGCGTTAACGACAGCAGTTACCACTGTTGTCGACATAGGCATCTTCTGGGCACGCTCGATCCTAGACCTCATCCATTGCTTTCCATCAGGCGAGATCGAGGTCAAGAGCATTCCCATTTAGCAAAAAAAGTACCGCTCGTCTCCAAAATCCCTTAGCTGTATGCTGTTACAAAACAATAATTTAGAACGAACTTTTGAAGTGAAATCTTCATTAGGCGCGTTGAACACTTTTTGGGTGAACAAAATTCATGGAACTCGCGTCATCGTCACTGAAGGCTATATGTATCGAACGAAAAACATCAACATGAGAATCACCGAAGGCTATACAATATGTATCGAACGAAAGACATCAACGCGAGAATCAAAAAGTTACTTAGTTTTCACTTCTATCGGCAGTCCCCAAAGACTGCGCGATGTTTGTTTTTTTTTATATTATAGTCATCTGAAACATAAATAAAGTGTTATTTCATTAAAATTTCAGCAACAAGATGAAGATGAAGGCGTAAATGTTAGTGTAAACCGAACAACGATAATAAAAGCGAACCTCTCTTCAAAGTCGATGTCCACTCTGCTTCAAGAAGTCAATCAATCGAAAACGGAAAATGCCGAGAGTCCTGTTGTCCAAGAAAAAAAGACAGCTAAAGATATACCTAGCCCGCAAAAGTCGTTCTCTATCTTTCAGGTATATAAACCTCTATTTACCTCATAATCCATTATTATCTTTGCCAACCAAGTGTTTTTATTCATAAAATGTTATGTATCTTCTTGATCCCTTTTTATATATTGGGGGAATGTAATAAATTGGCTTACCAAGAAAAAAAATTACCCTTTCATGATAATGTTATTATTTCAGCAAAATTACCACGGTTCTTTGCTAACGCGCGGTCGAGGCGCTCTTGCGCGGCTGGCAGCGTTGGCAACACCGCTAGCAGCTGACGACGATGCTCCAAAAATTGGCTCAGTGGCATCACACAAGCGAAACTTTGTCTTTACTGCCCTATCACAAGATGACGATGTGCCAAAGGTTAGAATATTTTCTTACTTTATTAGTGTATATTTATACTCTGTACCGTAGTGTATCTACTACGATGTAATTCTCAATTTATATTACCCTAAATTGTGTTCCACTTCTGGGCGCCGGTCCAACACAACGGCGAATTTCGGAAATATTATTAAATTTCTGTTTTTATATTTTCAGGTGACAATAAAACGAAAAGCTGACGTTAATTTAGGAACACCAAAACTAGTGAAGAAAATGAAAATTGAAGAAAAACTGGTGCGTCCCAAGAGCAGTCTATTTGATCATTTAAATCTATAGATTCGAATTATCTTATACTTGACTCTTAGGATGTTCCTCAAATAACTGTATTTGCTGTGTCTAAAAATATATCGTAATAAATACTTTAAAATATTATTCAAGACTGTAAGGTGCCTTTGTAATATGTAGGTGGTGCATCGATCCTGTTATTGACTTGTGCAATAACTCAATACAACCGAATATTTGTAACTTTGAATTGATGACTATCATGCATATAAAACTAGGCCTTCTAAAATGTAAATAATACCTATAGTTTCTAAGAACAAATAGAGGATAAAATACCCTTATTATTATTTTCTAAGAACTTGTGACATATTTGTAATTTTATTTAGGAAACATAAAGTAAATTATTTAATATTATTTTTGTGTACTTATTATAACACTTGAAAAAATCTATGACCAAAAAACCAACCCGCAAATCATTATGTCACTCAGGATGGCTGGACAAATCTTCAAAATAGCTCGCATTTAAGTAGGTCAACAGGGCACTTTATGTGACGGCTAAACACCCTTATCTCAGAATTTGTGACGCTACAGAATCTTAGATAATCGATCGAAAACGTGTCCAGCCAGCTTGAAAAACCACTTTTCGCTGGTCTCTCAATCTCGGTAACGGAAGTGATTTTGACGACTTTTTGCATATCAACGGGCGTCACATAAATTTGTGACAGGCATGGAGCTAAAAGTTTTGAGATACGTACAGTGGTTTAGTAGAAAAATGCAAAAATCTGTGTCCAGCCATCTTGAATTTACGTATAAAACTTTTGGCTGGCACTTACGAATCTCAATAACGGTAGCGTTTTCGAATATGACTCCTTTACTAATATTTAGTGACGCAATTTGTGACAGTAATAACGTTTGATTTATGGCGGCACATGTAAGGGTTTACGAGAAATCAATAAAAACTAATGTCCAGCCAACCTGAAGTTCAAGATGGCTGGACACCTGTATCTCCGCTGCCTGATGATCTACGACCTTCAAAATGTGTTCAAAATTTTGTGACGGGGACGATAACGATAACCTGAATTTGTGACGGAGAAACTTTGCGTAGTTTCAAAGATATTGATCATTTAAACTTTCCCATACAAACATCCACTAATATTGTGAGGTGACCATATTTTTTACTTAAATAAAGGATTTCTTTTTAATCGACTAATCTGCCGGTAGCAGCTACTGATGCTGTGATTGTTTTTGTGTAATAATTGTCTTTTATAAATAGGTATTGAAGAATATTTAAGTATATTCAGCTAGGTATTATGATTAAAATGACGACCACCGACTTCATTTGCGCTTCAAGCACTTAGGGCGGTGGTAAACAACGTTGTGGTACAAGGCGAGGGTTACTGAAGTGCAAATGGAGTTGATCGTCGTCATTTGAAACGCTGTATAAGTACAAATAAATAAATGTGATTTTATTTACAGCAAACATTATTTTTTCATTTAAATACCTTAAAGCATTCGTTATCCTGACACATTAACTACCATGTACTTACCATGAAAAACACCAATACCTACCTACTAAAAGGAGTAGATATCTGCACGTAAATAATCAATAACATAAAAAAATTACCCCCCTTCCTCACTTCTGTCTTCTATTGATTTAAATATCTACAGTTGTTCTTATTAGTATCACCAATACACGGATTTTCGTCCATTAAAGAAAACACCATAAAATATACTTAGTCCTACATAAAACCTACAATATTGGTAACCCTACTGCAGTGTTTGTATGGGAAAATTAAAATGTTCAATATCTTTGAAACTACGCAAAGTTTCTCCGTCACAAATTCAGGTTATCATTATCGTCCCCGTCACAAAATTTTGAACACATTTTGAAGGTCGTAGATCATCAGGCAGCGGAGATACAGGTGTCCAGCCATCTTGAACTTCAGGTTGGCTGGACATTAGTTTTCATTGATTTCTCGTAAACCCTTACATGTGCCGCCATAAATCAAACGTTATTACTGTCACAAATTGCGTCACTAAATATTAGTAAAGGAGTCATATTCGAAAACGCTACCGTTATTGAGATTCGAAAGTGCCAGCCAAAAGTTTTATACGTAAATTCAAGATGGCTGGACACAGATTTTTGCATTTTTCTACTAAACCACTGTACGTATCTCAAAACTTTTAGCTCCATGCCTGTCACAAATTTATGTGACGCCCGTTGATATGCAAAAAGTCGTCAAAATCACTTCCGTTACCGAGATTGAGAGACCAGTGAAAAGTGGTTTTTCAAGCTGGCTGGACACGTTTTCGATCGATTATAATTATATGATTCTGTAGCGTCACAAATTCTGAGATACGGGTGTTTAGCCGTCACATAAAGTGCCCTGTTGACCTACATAAATGCGAGCTATTTTGAAGATTTGTCCAGCCATCCTGAGTGACATAAATCATTTAGCCCATTGCTTCTTCGGTAGTTGGTTTAGAGACTTCTCGAGAACTAAGAATGATCTCATGGCCATTTTCAAACTGGATTGGCGCATGGCGCCTCATTAAAGACTTGAAGGAGTAAAGATACCCAAAAAGTTGCTAAAAGCTATAAAAGTTGAAACTTTCTGATTTCAAAACTACGAAATAATTATAATGAAATAGAACACATTTTACAATGGCAAATAATGATAGTTATTGAGACACGTCTACGCAACTCTTACAATTGCAAATAATTTGCTGCCTGTCTTTAAAAACAAGGGGGAATTCTTTTAAGTTATTTTAGCCGATATCGTCGCGCTAAGGTGGTGACTGTGTGTGTTACGACACACACAGTCACCACCTTACCTCGAAATTTCGTGGGTAAGCGAGTATGAAGATGAACCAGTGTTCTCTTTCAAGACCAACTTGTCGGTACTTACTAGTAAGCATTCCAGTAATACTTTATAGTACTTACATACTAATTCTATGCTTGCTATCAAAATATTTATAATATCTGTTGTTAAACCATGAGTACTTGAATCGGTGAGGCTGTTAAAATTTCTGAACGCAGCTCTGAGCTCGCAGAAACTGACCGTAACGGGGCCTTCCCTGAAACAATCCACTAAGCCAATCCATTACTCCAGTAAAATGAAAAGACTTAAAAACTTTTTATTAAAAAAAAACCGACTTCCAAAAAAACACTACAATGTCAAAAATAACTTTAATTTCGGAAGTCGGTGTCTTTGGTTTTGAATTTTCGCTTTTTGCCACCGAATTCCGAAATTAAAGTTATTTTGGACTTTGTAGTTGACTAAGTCTTTTGGAAGTCGGTTGTTATTTTTGTTTGTAAAAAGTATTTATTTTTCACTTTTTAGTGGTAGCTACCCCATACTAATTCGAATACCACTACCAGCTATGTAAATAACACTGACAGGAACAATCATCCACGTAGAATCAAAACTCCGCTCCAGAGGTGCGATTCTATTGGTTAATTTTGGCACATTTCCGCTCCAATCCTCTCCTCTCCGCTCCGGTGGACAGGCAGCCTCAGTGGCAAAAATACATATTATTGAAGCTAACTCAAAAACTACCCAAGCAAAGTTAATCACCACCTCTAAGTATGACATACCAAACAAAAAAAAGAATCATCAAAATCAATTCATAATTGGGGGAGTAATCGTGTAACAAATGTACAAAAAAAACATAGTCGAATTATTGAGAACGGAACATCCTCCTTTTTGAAGTCGGTTAAAAATGGCTTGAGGACCATCTAATGCAGTGGACTGTCTCTTTACACGAGGGTATTATTGGATTGGCTTAGTAGATTGGCCCCGTCTAAGGGGCCGGTCTTTTGATCCCTAGTTAAAGTCGAAGTAAATGGTTCATAAAGCCACCCCGAATGTATTTTTTTGGTAATTTCTATACCTACACAGAATACAAGGTGTATTCTGTTCTTTCCAATTTTTATCGATAAGGGTCGGGCCACACTTGCAGAACGTTCCGCGGCGGAACGTCCGGTTGAATACGCTCCTAACGTTTTTCAAGTTACCTATGACACATCAGCCGAACGTTACGTTCATAGAAATATGACGCGACGGAGCGTTCCGCCGCGGAACGTTCGGCAGGTGTGGCCCGACTGTAAGTATAAGTAAGTAGTGCAAATAGTCTCCCTCCGAGTAAAAATGGCTGTGGCGGTGCTTGAGGGAGGCCTCAGCTCAGCAGTGGACTTTCGGCTGAAATAATGATGATGATAAAAATGGCTGTGTAACATCCGGAGTTCCGGACGGACGAACGGACATAACAAAATTATAAGGGTTCCGTTTTTGATATTTCGCCACGGAACCTTATAAACCTCGTCCTCGTTCAGCGTCTACTCTGAGAAAACTAGGAGTAGGTGTTCTGCGATCACCACTGAGGTAAGTGGTGATCGCAGACACAGAGCACTATTATAATCAGAACGCCTACTTCTAGCGGATATGATGAGGTCTGTGCAGTGGCGGATCCAGGATTGGAGTTTGGGGGGGGGGGGGCTTGACCCCGCTGAAGGTAGGTTATGCAAAGTAATTACAAAAAAAGCTCACACAATATGTCATACGGTCTACCAATACCAAGGTTCCTCGGAAAAAGCCAGCCTAAAATAAATGCATCTGGGATGGGAATAAAATTGCATCCAAAGTAGATAAAACAATAACACCATTTTATTCAATAAATATATAATACTATATTTCTCGCGAGGTTTCAATGAATATAATTTCTTCAACAAACCATCAGAATTTTTATGAACGCGAAAATTTTTTGCTCTTGCAAAATTGAGAAAATCTGGTAACAAAAAATTTGTTTTACAATGTTGGATGCATTGACACAAGCATATCCTTCCGTTTGTCATCTCGCTTCCTCTCTTGTTTAGTGAGTTGGTCTTTGTTACTCTTCAACCAATCAGCAACCTCAATACGCAGCTATCTCTGTCAGCTGGTCGCGTATTCGCCGTACTGTGTGGCGTTTCGTTCGCTCACGGCCGGCGCAATCAATGCTTTTTTTCTGTGGCGGTGTGGTGTAGTAGTGTAGCGTGGAAGATTTCTAGTCAAATAAATCAGAAAAATATAAGTGCTCAAGAAAAATACAAATACATAGAAATGGCGAATGATAATATTGATATTATCAGCGACATCGTTAAGAAATGCAAAATTCTTTTGTTGGATATTGAAGGGACCACAACATCGATCAGCTTTGTTAAGGTAGGTCTAACGATTGACCGGCCGGTGTTTTGTCTCAACATGTGTTTTTGTATAACCGTTATTTGTTTCGTATAATTTATAGGAATCATTCTCTTGCCTACATCTACAAAGACTCGATTCAACATGCAAAATGGTCGCGTTTTCAGATTCGCAACATGGAGGACGAAATCAAAATGGTACCCCTTTCATGTTCCTTTCATTGTCTGATTTATCCACGTGTTCTAATCGTATTTACTGCAATGAATACAGCTTTTCTCATCTTAATAAACGGAGCAATTTGGCTATTTTATTATTGAGTACAGGATACTGATCGTAGGTTCGCATTTATTGATTTTATTTTAGCGAGACAGCTAAAATGGACATAGATCCTGGAGTTCAGGTTGACTTAAAAAACAGGAAATTATAATAATGACCACCGAAATAAAAAATATCGGTACTATTTCATGCATGGTGTGTAGTTGCGTGCTACTATCACACCTACCGGCTTGAACAGCTGTTCCGAGCAGCTGGCTGGTAAAAAAATGTGGAACAATTAACTGTCGTCTTTCAATAGCGTTGAGCCCACATAGGTTGGCCTTGTCGCACTCGTGTGAGGAATACAAAATATGACAGAGAGAAAAAAAACACGAGTGGTATTTCGTTTGTCAGGATTGTGCTTCGTATTGATGATTCCGCGATTTTATCCAGTCTGGGAAAGTATAAAACAATGCGTAGCAGTACAGTAGGATGTATTAAATTCTTTTTTGACAAAGAAGTACGCACCAATACCACGTAATCAGTAGATCCAAATGCTAAATGAAAACATTGTAGAGGTAGATAACAAAACGTTTGGGTTTTCGCCACCCATATTTTTCAACGAAATGCTTTAGGTAGAAGTTGTATATAAGCGTAATAACGTTGTTGTTTTAGTGAGATGGGATATTAGTTTCTTGTAGCCTGTAGGTAGGTAAGGTACCACCTACCTACATCTTTATCTCGCCCCTTTTCTCCTCAAAAATGAGGTTAACTCTTGCGGTGTCGTGATGTTAATTAAAGTTAGGGTTGTAACAAAATATGCTTGGTATTTATACACGGATTTACTAATCAGGGTTTCATTAAAACTTCTGAAATCTATTATTTCTTTTACACAATGAAGCATCTCTTTCGACGCTCGCGATATTTATTCGGCACGTCAGCTGTTTACAGTACAGCTGATTCACGAGTTCTTCTTTCATTTACTAGATCGAATCATTTGAGCTCTTACTTATCTTTTATACCTGCCTGGTAATTCATTCGTCCAAACCCACTTCCGTATTGTTTACCTCTGTATTTTATTGATGACATACATGGCCCTTGTTTTAAGTTAAAACAAAAACAAATTCATCTGGTTTTACTAGCTCGACCACTACGCAAACGCGTTGTACCTACTACTAGCTGCGCCCCGCAGTTTCACCCGCTTAAATCTCGATCCCGTGGGAATATCGGGATAAAAAGTAAATATCCTATGTTCTTTTGCAGGTCATGGTCTACCCATGTGCCAAATTTTATCCAAATCCGTTCAGCCGTTTTAGCGTGAAAGCGTAACAAACAAACAGACTCACTTTCGCATTTATAATATTAGATAAGATTGAGACAACGTATTTCTACTCGCAATACCTAAAACCTAAACGCTGCCTGTATACCTACAATTTATAAGCAATAACCTTTGTATGACGTTAGAGTTAAGTGTCAGTTTACGAGCGAGAGAACTTACATTAGAACTCCGGTAGGCTTTGTTTTTCATTCAGAAGTTCGTCGTCACTGCCCAGTGTCCAGTGTAATAATTAGAGCATGTTTTATACAACAATGTTGGGTATTATCTTGGTGCGTCCCTACCGCGGGAGCCGCGGGCTGGGTCGCCCGGCTAGGTAGGCTCGCTATCCGGTTTGGACACCGGCGGCAACTCGCGCAGTTCGTTCACCCACCGACTTGCCGCATCGTAGACGATGCAATTTCACCAGGGCATCATGTTATGCTAAATTCAAGGCATGGTGGTTACTTTTTAGAGGCGAGAGTAAATTAAGACCGAGAATAGCCATATTTATGTTGGCGTGGAAATAAGTCGAATAAAATGACCATGACTTGAAAATTATTCATTGAATTTGGGCAAAGTATTGTCGTAGGGTAATGTTTACACAAAGGTTCCCAAACTTTATTGTTATATTTGACGTGCGAACCCACAAAAAAAACTTAGCAATGTAGGTACCTACTTACAAGGTAGGTGCTGTACTTGCCAAGCTATTGTTTTTTAAATACTGGAATTGCAATAAATATTTACATAATTATGATAATTTATAAGGGCTTCCAAACAAATATACAACGTTTTTATATGTGTATGTTTCTCCAAAACTATTAATCTACATTAAACGTCTAAAAAGTGATACTTACTTAAATATTTTTATTTTACAAAAATAAAACAACCGACTTCCAAAAAAAAATCGTAACAATTATCAAAAAAAATACAACCGCGTTTATTGGAAACGAAAATACGCCCGTGGAATCTTGACAAACAACGTCCCGCACCCTTTGGTGAAGTTAAGAACTTTACTCAGCTACCGTACCACTAAATAGGTAGGTAGAGGTATTGTAGGTACGTACAGAAATAACTAACTTCAAAGGTTCACTACTTGAACGTTGCGGGAGGCAGCGGGGCAAACTTGATTTTAGAAAGAAAACACTACAAAGTGAAATACAATAGATGACGTATATTTAGTAACCTAATCCTCTTAACTGTTCTTAAAGAGTCATAAAGAACCCTGTAAGAAATCGACAAGTGTTTCACCTCTCAACCAGGAGGCATCCTCAGGATGACGATAGACACATCGGCGTCGAGGTTACGATGAACTACCTGGGACTCGTCCTCGACAGCCGGTGGACCTTCGCGGAGCATTTCCGACGTTTGGCTCCCAAACTGGAGCGGGCCGGGGCTGCCTTGAAGTCAGTAAGAGTCTGACACGCCCTTCCGCTCCGCCCAGAGCGGGAGAAGTCATTTGATGATTTCCCACCCAAAAAAAAAAAAGGATGACGATAGACTTGTTGCGAACCCGGACACGACGTGTTGCCACGCCAAGCGCCGAACGCAGTGTGAGCCACACCACCCGATCCTATAGGGGTTCCTATAGGATTACTGCTCGGTCCACTTCGGCTAGGATCTTTCGCCCCTTATCGCGCTGATAACGATCCTAGCCGAGGTGAACCGGATGTCAACTGCTCATCACCTTTTTATAAAATATTGCTTTTCCCGACGTAGGGACGTTAATCGTTAAGGAGTTCTCCTGGTACTTCACCATCAGCTCCACTTCTCCATATGCATTGTGACGAGCATAAATTGCTTGGCATCCATTTAAGTAATCGATGAAATATGTGCTTATTAATGAGTAGTTCCGGTGGCCATTTGTGGTCTTCATCATCAGTTCCACTTCACCAAATGGTACTTTCCCGAGAGCAACTGCACGAGTTACTATAAAAAATACCCAAATCGCTATAGGTGTGCCTATAATATTTGAAGAGTTCCCTTGATTTCTACAGGATCCCATCATCCGAGTCTGGCCTGAGGACAATGGGACCACCTCGGAAGTATACCCTTGCAAACAAAAAAAGAATTTTGCAAATGGTCTATACATAATTATGTATAATGACGTAGTTATGTCCAAACAGACATTTAAAAAGTAGTAGTATCTATACATAGGTATATACAGGGTGGATTTTTGAGATGGGGCAGTAAGGGCAACTACCTTAACCATTGTCGCTACAGGAAAACGGTTTTAGGAGAAAAGTTTTGGTGAAAACTGCCTATTTTCTTGCTGACTGTAATTTTTATTCATTGCCCTCTTTACTGCCCCATCTCAAAAATCCACCCTGTATACAATAAACATCCGAATTGATAACCTCCTGCTTTATTAGAAGTCGGTTAAAAAGGCACGTTCGAATACAAGTTGTATTCGTCTCTTCTTTTCTTTTCGTTGTAAGTAGGTATTATCCAACATAGACATGTCACTTTCAGGCAAGCGTGTAGGTTGCATGATGCATCGTAAACCGTACCATGACTTACCATCAGAAGGCCTAGTGTGATGTTCATTTAACCATCTTGATTTTACACATCGACCGCGTTCGGCGCTCCGATTGGTAGCCGGCCGGCTTTCACCGATGAAGGGCCAATCTGAGGGCTTAGTGCGAGTTTCATTTTACCATCTCGAATTCTCGATCAAACGCATCGAGCGCGTTTGGCGTTCCGATTGGCCCTTCACCGGTGAAGGCCGGCCGGCTGCCAATCGGAGTGCCAAACGCGGTCGATGCGTTTGATCGAGATGGTAAAATGAAACTCGCACTAGGCCTTCTGAGCGCCGAACGCGGTCGATGCGCAAAGTCGAGATGGTTAAAAGAAACTCACACTAGGCCCTCAGGTGAGACACTGATAAATGCGAGCTTATCAAATGTAAGAAAAGATAGATAGACATAATGAACCTAGACTTAGGTAGTAGATATACCGGAATGAATATCTATATGTGTGTCGTGGATAAGGGAAGTGCACCAGGTAGTTGACACAGAAACAAGTGTCTTGTCTATTGGTACTATGCTAATGTAGAGCTATGCCGGCTTCATTACCGTGAATTGGCCGATTTATTCTACATGGTTCATTTGTGCCATTCCCTTAAACGCAGTGTCGAACCTTAAGACGTTTATGTAGTTAGTAGTATTAGGATAGGTACACAATAAATAAATAAATAAAACGGGTTTAGTGCTAAATCATCAGAGTTGACGACTTATGACGCAATTTCACTTGGTCGTTAGCCCGTATTCGGGTAGATTCCGAATGAATTGACCCGAATTCTGACTCTCAATATGTTAATTCAGTCATCTACACCCTTGACTAATAAGTGTCGTACGTAATACGGTCTCACTATGTCGATTAGCGGAGAGTTGGTCGATGTGCCAGCGTGGAAAGGCTGGTGTCGGGAATCCTAATTTGAATATTTGGTACCCGACGAAGCTGAACGAGACCTATCCGTAGACTGATCGGTTGCTTGAATTATCTTCATATATAAGAATATCCGTATTCGGATGAAAGACCAAGAGTATTGGCACCTGTAAAAAATAAAAGAAGTTACATTAATCGATTAAAAGTTCACCCAAATCAATTGGCAATGAAACTAATGTCAAACCTTTACAAGACTGAAAAGGAGGTCACCCCAAGACTTAGTTACAGTTACAATCAGCATAAATAAGCTGTAGTATGGATCGGATGAGGCAGTGGCTTCATACAGTGCAAGATCAGGAACCATCATCTACCTAATGCTGAAGGTCCGACGTCAGGACAAATTGCATTAAATAGAAGGAGAAAAAAAAACATTCATCGAACCACTAAGGGCCTTTGTATGTACACGGCACGGTTTATTTACGGTACGGCGTATAAACCGCGCCGTAGAAAAAACGTGTCCGTCAACAAGCTGCCATAGTGACCCATACAACACTGACGACCGTGGCTATACACACGGCGAATAAACCGTAATTTTTCACGGGAAGAAAAACGTGTCTACAATGTTATGGTCCTCTTTCACTTCTCGGGGTTTCCAAAACACTATTGTAATTTCAGTTTCATTATGTATTTTACCCTTAAATACATCCTGTATTTAAGGGTTAAATACATAATGAAACTGACAACAGTCATACAATTTATGTATAATGATCATGGTTAATAATTAACTAGTTTCAATTAGTGTAAAAACAGTTATTGGGACGTGTCACTCCTGCTCGACATTGACAGAAATGGATCCACCGTTTAGTTGATATTGCGATTGCTATTGAACAAGTAGGTATAGAAATCAGACTATCGGACGATCTTGCTCAAGATGCAAGAAGCAGATTTATTCTGCTTTCTACTTCATATAGGAATCAACATGATAGTTTGGGGATAAAGACAAAACAGCTAACACCAAGTTTTATAGCCGAGACTTTACGTGATACATAATGCTAGCCACACACGTTACGATTTGCTTGCGCAAATTTGTGTTTGCGCAAGCAAATCGTTACGTGTGTGGGACAAAATTTGCGCAAATTTCTTTGAAAAAACGTCAAATTAGATTTGCGCAAGCCTAAGTTTGCGCAAGCAAATCGTTACTTATGTGGCTGGCATTACTATGGTCTGTTTCAAAAATCTAATGAAAATATAAACATGGATCACAAAACGTACATCATGTGGATGCCAATTTGTAGTGCCACCACAGATCAATACAGATGGGACACTCCGCAGTTTAGGTATGAAGCTACAAGTCCGCGGCGGGCAAATCTTGCTGGGCCAATTCAATGAGTGTTATTAGTCAGAAGATCAAAAACGCCTGCTACACGGTCGCCAACCGCGTCCCGACAGAGGTGACGTTGGTGGCTTACAACCGTGTAGATGATTGCTTACTACCAAACGTTGAAACAACTTTGCCCGTCGCCAACCAAGGTCACCTATGTCGGGGACGCGGTTGGCAACCGTGTAGCAGGCGTTTAAGAGTCACGCGATAGAAAGAGGCAACTTCTAGGTGAATATAACTGTAGATGATAAGCGCTGTGAGACCTGAATTGCACTTTATTGTGTCTCTTTTTATCTGAATGATTTTGCGGAGTGTCCCATCTGTATTAATCTGTGGTGCCACTTACAAATTGAGTGTTTTGATTTGATTATTGTAATAGTTAAACCCGAAATTCTAATTTTAAGTCACCATGAAGATGTGTTGGCAAAAGTGATGAGAAATGAAGTTAAAACCTTCTTCTAAAATACAGATAAATGTGTTTCCTACTAATTCCTTTTAAACAGATACATTTTGACCAGACATTATTTTCTAACATGACATAAAGTTGTAAAGGACAAAGTTATGTCAACCCTCCAATAAAATTAATGGCAGCTGCGTGAACCTTGCTGGAGTGAGTCAATTGGCTACTTCCAAGACTCAAAAAGCCAATATAATAATATAACTAATTGGCTGTTAGGTAAACCTCTTTAGATTTAGAGTTTTTGTTATTTGGATGCTTTCGATATCCCGTACGAATGGGTTTTTAAAATTTTATTCCAAGAAACGGTAACTCAAGTATTTTTTTATCGAATATACTGTGAAAGTATACACAGTATAGTATATATAGATTGCTATTTTACGAGAGTTCCCACAATCCAAGTTGATAATATGTCACAATGTTCTCGACACGATGTACCTACAATGTTGCGCAGCGTTTAATGTGTCGCGGCCCAAATTGTGAAACATTTATTTCTCGTACATTGATAACAAATCCATCATCAGCCAGTATTATGTCTTAAGGGTTAACTTCTTTGTTACAGGACAAACTGTTCCCGTACGCCGAAGAAAATGTGAAGGATTTCTTGACCAACCAATGGGAGACCGAGGATGTGAAGGAGGCTGTCGCGGCGCTCAGGAAACTGGCGCTTGAAGACACGGAGAAGAACGTCGATGGAGTTGTCACTATTCCAGGAGAGGTATGTCACTTTTATCAATCATACTGCCATTGTGCCATTTTGGTACTCTGGTACCAAATGTATACATGGGGATGTTGTTTTTGAACATTATTCCTGCAGGCAGGAGCGAGATTAGTCTATCCGGTATTTCAGGATCCCGGTATCCTGGTATTGTATTCCCTCTTCCCGCCTGCAGGTGACAACATTGACAGTATTGATTACTATTTCAGCACAATTTTTGTAGGTCCCTACTACTAGCTCAGACCAAATAAAAAACCAAGACAGCGCTGTCAACAGTGACGGGAGGCCGGTTTCGTAAACATGTGTGCACTTAGTGAGGTGTAGTTTGATTGTAAATCGTTGTAAATGTGTGAATGCCAGTATGCAAAGAGCGGAGGTGTAGTTTTGGCATGCTTCACTGTATTGTTTACAGCGCTGTCTTGGTTGTTTTTAATTGGTTTGAGGTTACTAGGCAAATATCATCTCCAATAAGATTATTGGAGCGGATATTTTTCATTTATATTTGCTAGCGTGATTTATGTGGACGTGGACATCTGTCCAACAATGAAAAATCACGCCAGCCGGGTCGTCAGAGTCATGCATTTTCAATTTTTGTTTATTCAAATAGGTACCTTATTTGCATAAGAATACACTCAAACCGGAAAAATAACGTTTATTCACGTTCGTCATCCTTTAGAAACGTGTTTGTTTTGGCGTGGCATTGACATTACATCTATTATCAGAGCGAGGTCAAGAAACTTTGATATTTTTTGTCTATATACAATAATAATACTGTTTCATAGCATTGTATCTACACAATTAAGAAGGATTCGGAGTCAAAAACTGAATTATTGGAGGCTATTTGTTGTTGGGATATTTTCGGTTAAAGGGCCTACTTAATGATAAAAAATCCAGAAGGTATTATTCTATATTCTGTATTCCCCACATTGTTCGAAGCACAGATATAGATAGACATAGATAACGCAAGAGCAACTACTTCGCGTGCCCAGCTTACGTACAATAATCGTAAGCTGCCACTTTCGCGCTCAGTCTGCATCGTTGTGCCACGCTAGACGGACGTCAGTTAAATAATTTAAAATGGTTAATTGCTCAGTTATACATCGTAAAAACTTTACAAATGTGAGGAGAAAAAATAAAGGAAACGATTCCTTCCATCGATAATTCATTTTGTGATTAATATTATGCGTATTTAATATTAAAATCAATTATTTTTAATCTAATACTCTCTGTAATACCAAATTTGAGAAAAACATAGGTCATCAAACGTAAACTGAATATTCGTATTACATTGCGGCTTTTACTTGAAGCGGTTGATGCGACGTTTTGTTTTAACAAGTGATGAATATCGAAGCAAGTGATACTATCGTATATCGCATCGGTTTCGTAGTACAGGAGCTTTTATCATTATTCTGTCCATTTTAGCGATTAGTGCTGTTCATCGTATGCAACACAAATCGATTCTCAAGAGTCAAGAATCGATTTCGGAAACAGAGGAATGATTTTGTATTTTATAGGTAGTAATTATGTAGACAATTTTATTAAATTATCGTAACGTTTAGTGTTTTTTTTAGTTTCCCACATGAACCCAATTTAAAAGAAAAATGGATTGAGGCGACGGGAAATAAAGATTGGTTCCCAACAAAGCATAGCACTATTTGTTAAATACATTTTGAGGAAGCATGCTTTGTTGAAGGGAAAAGTAACGAATATTAACAAAAGCAGCATATCCGACTGTTGATGTACTGAAGATCACAACTTTCTTTATCTTTTTGCTGTTGTAGCTCAAGTAATTTTGCATCCATTTTAATTTTATTATATCGTATTTCACTGGGTTTTCGTTTACCTTCTAAAATTTCTTCTCTGGTTTTTTTTTTGTTTCTGAAAGATTATCTACAACAATTACAAGGAATAAGTAGGGAAATACTAACAATTTGAAGAAATTATAAATCCCTAACTGCCTACTAAGCAGATCAGGAATTTTTATTTTCCTCTGTTTATCTCATTCCTCTGTCTATCTCATTCCTCTGTCTATCTCATTCCTCTGTATATCTCATTCCTCTGTCTATATCATTACTATGTCACAAAATCGATTAATTAATCTATTTAAGCGATTCTCAATAATTATTTACTGTACACGATTACTCAATAAATAGAGAAATGGTATAATAAAAAGGCGATCTTTATTCAAAATGGAGATGAAAAAGGGTAGAATCTCGTTGCTTTTGTAACATTAGAACTAAATTGAATATATGGTATTTCAATCGAATATTCACGTATTTATAATGGTAAACTTGCTTGAAATTTTGGAAAAGGTATCCAAAAACGACGTGTGAACGTCGACGAAACGCGCACGAGCACACAACCTCTCAATGCGAAGACTTTTAGTTATCGTACTGCTGGCTGTATGAGCGCTGGCGCTAGGCCCCCCCCCCACCTAGCGCCAGCGCTCACCCAGCCAGCAGTATCGATTTCAAAGATAATAAAATCGATTCAAAGACGCTGCCGCGTGCGACGGATTTTATTTTCCCATCACTAAATAATGCTTGTGACGTCATAGTAGGTAGTCAAAAAATGGCACGCTTGGTTTTCATACAGATCGTGATACTTGCGTTATCTATGTCTATCTATATCTGTGGTTCGAAGTCTGTCTGTTACTGATAATTTTCTAAACTTAAACAGTAAACTCATACCATTAACTAAAAATATAAAATCGACCCTCGAGCCTACGAGCTCACGTTCGAAAGTGATCCTTCCGCTCACTGGACCTATAGGCTATATGAGGCAGACTCAGAATGTGCCCAGACATACAAAAAAGATTGAAATCTTTGAATAAAAGACTCTTATTTCGACTACAGTACCGACTACCTGCAGTATTATCTCTCCTTCTTACTTTAATCCATCTAAAGGTTGTCTGTAAAAGATCGCTTTTAGCGATAACACCGCCCATTGTGTCACCCTATGTAAAATTTCTAAATCTATGTGTTATTTGGTGTACATAATAAAGAGTATTCTATCTATCCATCTGTCTATCTATCTCTTATAACGTAAGTTTTAATTCAGTCTAGCGACCGAGTCGCCTTCGCCATTTAGGGCGTGGTGCGCGATCCGTTTCCAGCGTGTCTTTATAGACAAAAGATTGTAACACGAAACTTGAATGCTTTAGATTACTTGCAACAACTAATAGGTACGTTCTTTTTAAAAGCAGTAGATAACACAAATTTACTTGTGATTTGGTAATAAATAAACAATTTTGTAGAAAACCTTTACACCCCCGCAAAGTTGCTTTTCATGGAATTGTATAAGAGGATTCCCGCGTGGGATGTTTGGAGAATAGGCGAAGCGAATCGCATCTCTTTTTCCATGAAATCTCATAGTTGACTATTTATGAATTAACTAGCTATTGCCTGCGACTGTTTGGGTAAACAAAAATCATGGAACTCGCGTCATCGTCACCTAACGCTTTTAATGATAAATTTCGTGTTGACAGCGCACTGTTTTTTTTTAAATGTAGCTACAGGTTTCGTTCTTGTACTGACAGCTAGTTACATAAATTCCTGACATTTTCGTTAGATGGCGTTACTTAGTTTTCACTTCTATCGGCAGTCCCCAAAGACTGCCCCGCATGCTTTTTTTTAAAACAACTATCTAGTGGATGAAAAGTACCCTAAGCTATGTCCTTACCTATCTGTTAATTTTCATAGTTAGTTTAGACGTGAAAAGGTAATAACAGAGTTAGTCCGAAAGTCTTGCAGCGTTTACACCGCTACATACGAACTACGCATCAAAGACATGATGTCACACATATCCTGCATCGCGCAATTAGAGTTTACCGAGCGAACGACATATTATATACAAGACTAGGTATCGAATATCAATCCTTGGGCAGTTGCCCGCCAGACACGACACCCGTCAGGTCGGAGGATCCTCCCTTTTCTATAGAGGATGAGTGAACTTCTCTCTAAAGTCCTCAACTCACTTTCGCATTTATATCTAACTACCAGCTACCCGCGACTTCGCCCGCGTGGACACTAATTCTTTATAACATCAGCTATCTGCCCGTGAAAGTCCCTTCAAAATCGGTCCAGTCGTTTCAAAGATTAGCCGGAACAAACATACAAAAATGTTAAAATTTGTTTTCTTTTGTTAAAAGTACCGTACGTACTTTCTACTACGTAATAATTATGCATTTAGTAAAAAGCTGTTATTTTGACATTACAAACAGACACTTCAATTTTATTTATTTGTCTACAGTGGGATTAGAGGATCAATTGCGTAATATTCTTTCGTTCAATAAATAATTCTGAATAAAAATTCGTAAATCATCAATATGTGAAAATCCCGCCATCGATGTTGCGCACGCACATGTAAGATAAGGAATACCAATTCGGCTCAATTGTCTGCACTCGACAGATTCCATCGAGAACATAATAATTTCGAATTGGGGCGTAGCCGGACCTGAGATTTTAAACCGGTCACTCTTGGGGTCATCTTACTTCATTTCAGCGATGTTCCGGTCTAGAGTTAAAGGGCTAAGGGCCTTGTTTTTTCTCAAATACGCGGAAATGCTGATGAGCCGAAGAGGTACCGCAGGCGATCAACAGTATTTTAAATTAAGGGGGATGCGCCAAGGGCCCAAGGTAGCTCGCGATATTTAAATTTTCTTACGTTTTCTGCAATTTGCAGGTCAGTATCAGGGGGCCAAGTCTACTAATTTACAAACGTCACAATGGTCTCTCGATGGTGAGTTTTTGACAGATTTTGTATGGCAATTCTGTCAAAAACTTACCATCGAGATCCCATTGTGACGTTTGTAAATTAGTAGACTTGGCCCCCTGGTTGTATTTTGATCTAAATTTGATTCGCGGCTGTATCAAATATTTATTTATAGAATTATTATCATAAAAGTCATCAATACAACTCTCTAAGTTCATGTAACTTTATTGAATGACTAATTCACGAAATCATGATATTTGACACTTTTGCTAACTTGAGCAAACACTTTTGCTAAAGAGTTGTATTGCTAATTCTAATGATTATAATTCTGTAAAGCCATATTTGTTACGGTCGCGAATCATATTTTAATCAACTTACAACCTGACACTGAGCTGCAAATTGCAGAAAACGAAAAAAAAATTGAATTTTGTAGGCTACCTTAGGCCGTCCCCCTTAATCGGTTCGTGAATGCATACGGCCCCGAAAAAAAAAACGGTTTCATCTACGGTATGTCAGAGACAAGAATAAAACAGCAATGAGCACGCACTATCGCAGACGATAGACATAAGCCCGGGTCTGGTGATCACTGACAAAAAGTGGCCGTCTGTGTGTTGCATGAAAGCATTGTTCTTTTGTAAAGGTAACACTTTACCTTACCTTTGTAAACAAATTATTGCACACATAACCGCCTCTGTGGTTTTGTGGTTAGACCACCTGTCTCAGACCTAGAGGTCTCGGGTTTGATTCCCACTGGGGGCAAATTTCTCTGCTCGGATTGGTTGGTGGTAGGGCTTGTTCTAATTCAGCCTGGCTAGCTACCACCATCTGTCTGTCGCCATAACAACAATGTTAACTGCATTGTTGTGTTTCGGCAGTTAGAAGTAAGATAGCCAGTTCCTCTGTGGTTGAGGATTCCGGGTGTAGATCGCTTCCACCTTCGGCCTGATCATCACTTACCATCAGGTGAGTTGTAGGCCAAGAGCTTACTCGTAGTGGTAAAAGAAAACAAAAAAAAATAACCCTCATAGAAATTGATCACAGCTGGTCATGTTTCTTATTAAAACTGTTGTATTTCAGGACGCGTCCAAGGAGGATCAGATCGAGGGTCTCGTGAAGAGCGTGAAGTGGCAGATGTCATCCGACCGTAAGGTCGGCGCGCTGAAGCAGTTGCAAGGCCTCATCTGGAAGCAAGGATACGACAAGGGAGACATCAAGGGACAGTGAGTTACATTATTAGCTATTTTTACATCTACCAGTATTAAGGCTCTTGTAGACAGGCGTGAAGCGACAGTGCGAGGCGATTTTGGTAGAACAATTTCCATGTAGTTTTTATAGAAGTTGCTCTCCTAGAGTCGCGTCGCGCTGTCATCTCGCGCCTGTCTGCGTGATCCTTTATTGAGAACTCTGTGTATTCATACAATAGATCCAGTCGTGGCGTTCATATAATTCAAATTATTTCACACTAGCTTTTACCCGCGGCTTCGCCCGCGTGTATGTCGCAAAATATCCCACGGGAACGTTCTACCAGGAATACATACCTAATAGCCAAGGAAAAGATCATTGACTAACTTTCAGCGGACGCAGTGGTAGGCTACTACAGCGCCCGCGTGGTCAACCATAATTATTTTGTTACGCGTAATTTTGAAACTGTGATATCTCTTAAACTATTCATTTAAATGATGTGATGTAAAGGCATATTTTAATCGAAATTGAATGCCCAATTTAAATAACCTATTTAATTGGATAAGGATTAATAAGATACCGGTCAAAATAGCTTCGGAAATAACAATGAAAATTTTATACAATTTTGAAAGATAAAAATGGTTATTGTGGGTCACCCTTAAAAGATAGACATATGCCATCGCGGACTTTTTTGTTGCAATTTTTAAGATATACAATACTCTAGAACATAAATTTGATTTATCTCTCACGACTTACGCAGCGCACGCCAGTAAAGCTCCCAGTCGGCATGATTTTTTCCGACATCTTCAACAATAATCGTCATATTTCAGCCAATTTACACAAAACCTTAATGAATTATACACTAAAACCTTCCACATGAATCACTCCGTCCAATGGTGAAAACCGTTTGAAAATCCGTTCGGCAGTTTTTGAGTTTATCGCGTTCAGACAGACAGACAGACAGACAGACAGACAGACAGACGCGGCGGGCGACTTTGTTTTATAATATGTAAGGATAAACCTACATGGGCACTTATGAAACGTCAGGAGCTAGGTGCACGGTTCCAATTGGTTGTTTCCTATGGAGAAGAGCCGGCAAGAAACTCCACGGTTTCTCTTTCAAAAATAATTGGTTTTTACAATATTTTCAAATAACAGTGTAATTAGGTATGGGAGGACTGTGTAGGTCTTTCAACAAGTACCAAGTACTTAACAAAATAGAAGATGGTCAACAATCTACAGTCCACTAAGCCTACAGCATTCTTACATTCACAAAATAAAGATCACCTGATGTTTTATTTCTTGATTCCTGTTTGCCTTTCAAAAAGGTAGTACATTTTTGGTTCACCATTTAACCTTGAGGACCGGACCACTGTGTTTACCACAATGTATTTAAAGTAAACCTTCGAACCGGTAAATATGACGATTTCGAAGAATAAAATTATTGTTTTGGGATCCTAACGACGCAATTCATGTCAATTCGTTAAGCGCGAACTTAAATATCAATACAAATAATGGTGTTGGTCTATTTCCGAGTAATGATTCTCCGAACCAATTTATCGATATTTCCCAACTAGTTTTCCTTGACTACAACAAGTCAACGACCTGTGGCGCTAATCATATTTTATTTTACTGACGACAGCTCTTATTTTCATTTGTGCCATTCTTCCTCGTACTGACGAGGAAGTATGTATTAGAGGGATTATAGTTATAAACTATTGAGGGTTTATTGGGTCTTCTATGTATTTTAATAATTGGACATGGTTTATGTTCATCTGAGATATTTTGTTTAGCTAATATTAGATATGAACGATTCCATATAGACGAAGATTATATATTAATAAAGGTATAATAAATTTTATATCTTCTATAAGATAGAGTGCCAGTATGTTTTTACCCGACTACAGCGAAGCGAAAAGGAGGGTTATGATTTTGACTGGTATGTATGTATTTAAATATGTATGGTACATAATTATGTAGGTTCATCTGTTCCCTCATAATACTTCTAAACTGCTCATCATAATTTGACAAATGAGGTATTGTTGGAACTTGGAAGTGTCTTGATCATCCACGGGTTATAGACTAGGTGACGTCAAATCTAAAAATCCAGCGTCACACAAAATCTGTTTGATTTATCCCTGTTTTATTTTGCCCTAACACGTGTGTCTCCGGATGTTTTATTTGTCTGTCTGTGATGTCTTGTCTTTTTTGTCGTAGTTGGGTTTTAGTTTTATAACTTTTATTTTTTGTCTGCCTCGGGATTGCTCTATTACCTGTGTGTATCGTAATGGTTTAGTAATTATTATTTGAATACAAACAATTATAAAACTATCAGTCACTCCATGCAGTCAAGTCAAGTGCATGGAGCAGTCGCTCCATGTAAAATACTGGTATTCCGCTGCATCCGGTTAGACTGGAAGCCGACCCCAATATAGTTGGGAAAAGGCTAGGAAGATTGAAGATTGATTGGTATCAATTTGGTTGTTGAGACAAATGCCAGCCATAATCTGTAAAATATAGCATTCAGCTCTGAATGTTTATTCTCAATATTCCAGTGTGTACGACGATGTCTCTCCTGCCCTGGACCAGTGGCGCTCCGTGGAAGGCCAGAAGGTGTATATCTACTCCTCTGGCTCCGTCCAGGCGCAGAAGCTTCTCTTCGGGCAATCACTGGCTGGAGACATGCTGAAGTCCATCGACGGACACTTCGACACCGCCGTTGGTGCCAAACAGGAGGCTGCCAGCTACACTGCCATCGCTGAGAAGATCGGCTGCAAGCCTGAAGAGATACTATTCTTAACTGACATTGTTAAAGGTATGTTTCTGTTTAGTATTATTACTATCCATAGCAACTTTTGTTGTCTTCTGGAATTAAGCATAGGGGTTATTCTTAGTTCTCGATTTTTTTTTTATTGCACCTTTGTCAAACAGCATTCCAGTGATGTAATCTTTTAATAAATGTTTGGGTTGTGAAGATAGTTGTTTTACAAGCGAGAACAACTAGCTACTACTATAACTTGAAATACAAGTAAACGAGAATAAAGGAATTCTATAAAGTATGTGAGTAGGTACTATCGCGGACAAGCATATCTGAACACCCGTGAGGACTACTCCTGCTTGCAGCGCTCGGCCGCTAAAATAAACGCTTAGTTACGAAAAAAGAGATTGTGCATTGGATTTGGTTTTCAAAGTGGTTAGATAAGCGTAACCGCGATGGTACATGATATCTTTTCAAAGATATACTGCACTCAAAAGTTAACCATACTAACACTGCCATAATCCTCCAAAAATACTAGCTCTGCAGTAAAATAAGCTATAAATTTTAATTTAAGGTTGGTTAAAAAATAAACTATCTAAAGATATTGCTAAAATTGAAGCAACGTGTTGATCATCAGAGGCGGAAGCTGCGCGCACATCGGGCGTGCAGGCCGCGCTGGTGAGCCGCGAGGGCAACGCGGCGCTGCCGGCCGGCGCCCCGTTCCCCGTGCTGTACAGCCTGGCGCCGCTCGCCAACCCCAACAAGCGCAAGCCCGACGCCCAGGTGCCCCTCCGCTGATACCCGATACCCGCCATAGCACGCCTAATGCATGCACTTGTAGTTATATCTGTGTAGACGAATAGACTCGCCGACCTACCTAGAGGTGAGTACGTGTGTAGTTGGTGACTAGTTCTTGTTATGGTTCCTGTACACAGTGGTTGGTATCAGTTCTCTTAACTATAAATTCTATCAGTTTAATAAAGCTCGTATTGCTATTAAAGAAATTTGGTGAATAAAAATTGTTGAATCGGGTAAGACATTGTTTACAGGAACCATTAAGCCTGATTTACACGGTTATATTAATTTGCCTGTGGCGTACCATAACTTGAAGCAGTCAACAATAAAAGTTACACCATCTAAACCAGTGGTTCCCAACATTTTCTTGACAGGGAACACTTTGATTTCTTTGTTGTTAGCAGGGACCACAAGAAAATTAAACTGAATCAATCCGAAAATAAACTTAAATCAAAAACTCAATAGTAACATATATATTAACAATTTTATTTTAATAGAAAACATTTTTGAGCTTGCATCTTTTGTACAATTCGGTAATCTTAGAACCAATATCAAGCTCAAGCTGCACGCAAGTTATCACTTACTTTTAATTGATTCCTGGCCTTGTTTTTAATTACAAACAAACCAGAAAACCCTTATTCACATCGTTCTCCGACCATGTTTTGGCTGTGGACCACTGGTTAGGAACCACTGATCTAAACAGTGTTTGGCATGTTATTTATACCTTTTATTGTATTGTAAGCCACAGGCAAGAAGTTTGCATCGAGTAAATGAGGCTTTACGCTTTATTATGCTTTAGGCAGCTGTTATAAATGTTGAATACCTAGTTACTATTGGTGGATACCTAACATTTATGTATAAAATAAAAATATATGAAAAATAATGTAGTTTCAAATTATTCACATTCGGGATAGTTTCCTAAACCAAATTACATTAGCTGTTAGTTTAGCTGTGTTTGTCAAATAAAAGGTAAAACGCATCACAAAAAGTTTCAGATGGTATCATTAAAATCGGAAAATGCTTTCTTTAGGAAATATCTAATTACTGAATCAGTTAATATAATTAAAACCAAATCATTTTGGTTCAGAATTAATTTATTTGTATTATTCTCTCATGTTTTTTATGATGGGTTTTTACTTGGTGATGGTGATGGTTTGGTTCGACAGTAAATATTTTATTGGTGTAGATTATTTTATACATTAAATATGTATGTATTTGTTGGACGATTTGTTTATGAATTCTGTAATTAGTTTTTATTAAATTGTTTTAAATAAGGTGTGATCGCAACAATTTTTTTTTAATTCTTTGGCTTTTATCTCTTTAAAGTCTCTTGTTTACGATCTATAATGCCTGGTTTATACTATGGCAGTGACTGTGACCCAGTGAATTGAAATTTCGGAGCCAGTCAGTGGGTTCATGTAGACGAGATCGGCAGTAAGTCAGGCGGGGGAAGCTACTGGGCCCGAAAATAGACGGGTAGGTTAGTCAACTGGACGAGGGCCCGAAGTTGCATTACCCCATCATCATTTAATTTGGATTTGCGCGTTTGCTAAGCAGTGTTAATGTAACATTTCATGAAGAATTAAAACATGCTGTTTATATGGTTAGTTAGAGTATAAACTGTTTGATAAAAATTCTACTTTATTTACGAAAAACAGTATTGCCCATTAAAACCTTTTGAACGCCATAGTCATATATACGCGACGAGCAAGCGCGTGCCCTGGACGCCAGCGACTCGAGTTTGTGAACATTTTTGTCACATATTTGTGTCGTTGGCGTACAGGGCACGCGCTTGCGTTTATGCTCTGGCGTGCAATAGGTTAAAGGGCAGGGGCACATTGATAGATTTTATGTTATAAAAGCCAATAGCACAGACTGATTCTAGTTTGGGCAAAATCTAATAATTGACATTGTCGTTACAGGATGAACAACCTGCCAAAGTTCTGAAAACCGATGTGGATGCAGATGTTAAAACAGCTTCTGAAAAAGAAGTTACTGCTCAAGCTAAAGCGCCATCTGAAGAGAAAGCGCCTGAAGCTAAATCACCAGCTGAAACGACAGCGGCCGTTGAAGACAAAGCGCCTGCTGAAACTGTTGCGCCTGCTAAAGCCGAAGCTACCCCCGTAGCAATAGAGAGCACTGAAAAGAAAGCTACACCTGAAACAATTGCGGCTGAACCTGAAAAACCCGTACCAAAAGTAGCCGATGAGCCAGAAAAAATGGACGTAGAGGAAGAAGTACCTGTTGGCAAAGAAGATAAAGCTGTTCAAGCTAAGATGGATGTCGTAGCTGAAAAAGTCGAAACAATTGTCGAAGAAGTCACAGACTCAAATGAAATTGCCGATACCCCAGTCTGCGACATTGAACCCATTATTGAGGAGAGTAGTGATAAGACTGAAAAACCAGAGACTGAAAAGATGGAGACAGAGTCTTCAGAAACTGTTCCTGAGCCAAAAGAGAGTGCCGAACTGAAAAATGACGATAAAGATGCACCTGTTCCCGCAGAGACTCCTCCTGCTTCTGTAAACACAGAAATCAAGGATGTGACTAATGAGAAAGAGGGACTGAACGATGTAGCGGAAATGATTGAAGATCTCGAACCCGTCATCGAAGAACCCTCTTCGAATGAAATGGAAGAACTGCAGAATGTAGGAGAGGTGCTGGAGAAGGAATGTGACGAAATATTGTCCAAAGTACAGGATGTCACTAACTTGGATAACATACCAGTCAAACCTTTACTGAACACTATTGCTGAAGAAACCATGGAGACTGAAAATTTGGATTCAAATGATATTGTTGAGAGAATATTAGATTCGGAAATGGAAATGGAAATGAAGCAGAGTGAGGAGAAGGAGAAAGCTTTAAAAGCTGCAGAACAAGCGTCAGAGAGCAAGGCTGTAATGGAAGGAGATAAAATCGAAAAGCAGGAAGTTGCCAATAACGATACAACGAAAGTTGCACCAGAAGAGAAACCTACAGAAAAAGTTGCAGAAGTTAAAGCAACGAAGGAAAATGTTGACAGTAGTAGCCCTAAGATTACAGAAGGCGAAGAAAACAAAGTAGCCACTAATGAGAAAGAAGCTAAACCGGAAACAGATAAAATTGAAAAGAAAATGGAAACAGAAGTTAGCAGCACACCTGAAACAGATGACAGTAAAACTAAAGTGCCTGAAGTTGCCACAGAGAAAGTTGTAGCAGATAAAAAAATTGACACAGAAGAAAAGAAAGGCGAAGATAAAAAACCAGAACCAGAACAAAAAGAGACCCCTGCTGAAACAATTAAGGAAAAAGTAGAAACTCCTGTAGAATCTAAGGAGAGTCAAAAACTTCCTGAAGAAGCTAAGCCTGAGAGTGAGCCAAAAGAAAAAGAAACGAAAGAAGCTCAGGTAAACGGCAAAGCTACAAACGGCGATGCTGAAATTGCGTCTCAAAACGGAGATGCCAGCAAAGAGGAAGAATTAAGTTCCCGACTGTCAATGGAAAACGGAAAAGAGGTCGTGAATGGTGCAAACGGTGATTCAGCTGAAAAAGATCAGGGCAACATCGAAAAGAGTACCGAAGTAGATGTAGCTGATATGAAAGTGAAGACGGTAGCCGTTGACGAGCCGCGCAACGATCCGATAGAGCAGCCCACGGAAGCATAAGATTGTACGGTGAGTGTCACGTGACCTATATTATATAAGAATAAGTACGTCCAATTGACATAAAAATATTTCCAGTCGATGACAAAGCAAAGATGAGCAGGTAAGGTTAACGCTATACGCCAATCGAGCGAGTGGTAGCCAGCGCCTGGCATAGCTGAGGGCCAAGTCTACTAATTTACAAACGTAGCAATGGTCTCGCCTTGAGGTTTTGGCAGACGACGTTATAAATTAGTAGACTTCCCCTGAAGCCTTGCTGAAAGGCCATTTCACGATTTTTCGAAACAACAGCGCTGCAATAAAGGCTAGTCAAACATTTTGTTAGTTTTTTATTCTCGCTGCTCGTGTCGGTCGGTCACCTACTAACTACCTATTTAACATTTGACAGCTAAAGTAATGATGTCCAAATCGCATTTCTGACTCGATTTCGAAATTCATGATGAATTTAATCGAATTTTAATAATAATTAAATACTTGAAATAATATTATCATCGAATTCATAATTCGACGAAATAAAAAAATGCAAGGGCATATTTTGCCCATAAAGCATTGCATTTTTTCACTTTGGTTGTTAATGTAATAATTACGGAACTTCCTACGCGTGTATATGTCAAAAGTTAAATAAATGGTTTGAAATAGAATTGCTCCTCTTTTCGAGTTGTATAATATATTTTCATTCTTAATTTCAACTTTTCTTATAGATAAATATTATTCTCAGTTGATAACTCAATTATTATTCCTGGAGTATTATTATTTAAATAGTATTTTAATTTATTATTGTAATTTTAACATTATTGTTATCTCAATTATAATCTTGATGCTACTAACCGAACTTGCTCCTCTTTTCGAGTCGTATCTTTTCATTATTATTTCAACTCTTCACATAGATAAATAGAATTATTCTCAACTGATCACCTAACTGTTATTCCCAAATAGTATTGTAATTTATTACAATAATTTTAACATAATTATTATCTTGAAATTGTCCTGTGATAGAAAAGTTTTTGCTGTAAGCAAAATTTGTTAGTAAGGAAAACTTAACCAGTAAATACTGCATTTGAACATTGTTTCCAGGATCGGACGAGTGGAACTGCAGGGCGTCGTAGCGTTGTTGGTTCACATCAGAAGATTGACAAGACTGAGGTTGCTTCCACGCTAATTGACATCACTTCCTAGTTTATACGTGTATTGAAATTTCACTGTGTACCGTGCGGTGACGGTCGGTGCGCACTAACGTTACTAACGAACACCACGACTTGTCAGGAGAACCATATTCAACGTATTACCTTAAATTGTACTTAGGTAACTTAGTATCAATAGGTTTAACGAATGCCCCAAGGTTTAACTATTTAACTACTCTACAATATTGACCTTGACAAGTTTCTAATGTGTAGATTTTTATTACTATAACCATTACCATTGCGTCTCACTGTATCAGGGCTGTAACTTTATACGACTAAATAACAATGATAGTATTGGATCTTTTTTTAAATTGTATTAGAGAGCATCATTCCAAGAGAAACCTGCTACGATAAGATGCAATATGTAGTGGCAATGTGTTTACGTAAGTTTGTTTAATTTTGCTATAAGTAAAGTTATTGAATGTAAGTCACATAGATATAAGAAGCGAAACTTTTACTATTAGACATTCCTGTAAGCGTACATGTTATGTGGTAGTACTTTATTGAACTATGCATAATTTCTTTGTTTTGGTACCTAAAGGCCAAAACATGGTGCTTTATACGAGTTGCCAGACCACGCACGTTATGCTATTCCATTATTTCTGTATTATCTATTCGATTTTGTAGGGACCTCGTAAGGTCATAGACTTTCGTTGATGGTGTGCTCTTTTGCGTACACATGAAGTTTGATACAGGTACACCGTACAGCGCGGTGGTTTTAGCTGTAAACAGTTTAGTAAGCTGCGCCGCGCCCTTTATTGTAGAGCATTTGTGTATAATATGTTTCGTGGGAGAGAGTAAAGTTCGCGTCGTGTAATAATTTCCGCAAAATAAGGCGCGCCACCGGCCTAGCAGTGCGCACCGCCCGTCACCGCTTATCATATTTGACCTAAGTAAGTTCTATTCATAAGTATTAACTGTATTGTGATTCTTAATTATCGTATATGTATTACTCAATTTTTCGTAAACCCACTGCCAAACCTGTGCAGCCCTGTTTATCGTTGGTCTATGAGCTACTGGTGTTATTGTGATATTGAACATGACAAGAAGACTGTGTCGATTGTTCGACGGGCTGTGTTAAGTATTTATTGGATCGGGTGCGTAACGAACGTTTATGTCACAGTATAATAACAGTAACAGTATTACGTCTCGGCAGTGACCGGTCAACTCCTACAGGCACTAAATAGTGCCGGTTTCCGCGCGCTTCCGGTCAGCGTGGGTACTCTAGGGATATTCCCACGCGTTTTTTCGGGACTTGATCGGTTAAAACTTGAAATAATTACCTACGGCCGCTCGGTAGATAAACCTTCCACGTCCGTGCATAACTGCCGCTCACTCGAGACTGTTGTACACATATTTCGAAGCGCGTCGTTTCGGCCGTTTTCAATGAAGACTTAATACTGTTACTTATTTTATACTGTGCTTATGTACAGTTGGTTCTATTATTTATTTAGGCATTGCAAAACATGCTGTATATAAAGTATAAGTATTCATGATCAAATATCTTCTCAATATTTATAATTGTCTTGGGTTATATGTTAAAAAATATCGGGCGCTTATTTTTTGCTTGACGCCTTCTGAAAGGCCGACTAGAACAAAGCATGCATGCTTGTGTTTACTATTTGTGGTGTTTGATGGTGCGAATATCTTAGGTTGTATTTGTCTTTGCTTTACTGCGACGATCTTTATCATTTCGAATAAGCTTTAATTGCAAGTTTTTAAGGGAGAATGCCAAACGAAATTGACTGAGAATTATACAGAACTAGTCTTATCTTATTTGGAATCTCGGTATAGGTTTGGCTAATTTTACAAATTTGACTGAATTTATTAAACATTGGTAGGTACTATTCTTTATTTATAAGTTATATTTTTGTTCCTGTGTTAGTTATAAGACCGAAACTGAATAGTACAGTATTGGAAGTAGTTTGTGGACCAACGGCAAACGACTGCGCAGGCATCTTCGTTTAGACTGATTTTCTACGATTCTAACTTCGATGTTCAATCATTATCTAGAAGTTTAGCCGAATACGTAAAAACAGCTTTTTATATTTTAGATAATGGATGAACAAAGAAAGTCTTAACAAATAAGAAAAACATACATTTGAGTTCGTACATTTTATTGTAAAAAAAAAGTAAATAAGAAATCTCAAGCGCAATTGAAATGTATTAATTTTAATTGTCACCACTAATGACGTTAAAATATAATGGATGTAGAATTTTTTATTGGTTTTTTATTTTAGTTTATGCTTGTAGCCAAATAGACCTACACTGAAGAGGGTTTACGCCGTACGGCATTTCATACAAACTGTCAAGCCCTTATTTTTCGAAATGACTGAACCGATTTGAATGAAACTTCATACGCATAAGCAGTATGCAGTATGTACGGAACCGATTTTATGAAACTTCATACGCATATGCAGTATGCGTATGAAGTTTCATTAAAATCGGTTCCGTCATTTCGAAAAATAAGGGCTTGAAAGTTTGTATGAAATGCCGTACGGCGTAAACCCTCTGAATGGATCTTCGGAGTTGTACATGGCGCAACGTTATTGTATAGAATTGTATACGAAATGTCTCAACAACATGTTTGCAGTCCTGTGCTGAGCACGTCTACGGTCATCCGCACGTCAGTAGCACACTTATACTTCGATAATCGCCCTTAGAGCGTTCATTCTAAAAGTTGGTAACGTCGCAAAAAGCTGTCAAATTTTGTTTCAATTTACCTGTTTTGATTAATTTTGCAATATGTATGGAAATATCGCTGACTAGTGAACTAGAATATTAATAAAGAATTGCAATTATTATAGTACGATGTTGTAACCGTTTTAGGTGTAAAAAAAGCTCCTTTTTTCATCTAAAATGAAATATTCGAGGTTACGTTATTAATTATTGCATTTCATAATCAATATTTTAGTTCACTAGTAATTAGCGATATTTCTTATTTCCATACAGCAATATTTGCCAAATTAATCAAAACGGCAAAATATTTGACAGCTATTTGCGACGTAGCCCACTTTCAGAATAAACGCTCTTATTGCTACGAAATAAAGGCGCTGTCAAAGCGGTGTTGGAAGTGCGGTTGACTGTACGCGCTCAGCTAACGCATTTCTGCAGACTTACTGAATTTGATAACACTACATCATCACAGATTTTTCAATAAAGTACATTTTGTCGAAGAAATCAGACTTTCTCTGGTACTTACATTGCAAAGACATGTCACTTCCTCATATCATCATTTGAGGTACCTAAGTCACCAATAACTACCCTACAGTTCGGCTTAAGGTACGCGTCCATTGGCACGCGCCGGACTCACCGCACGCACCAAGCGCTCGGTTCATTTCAAACAAATTTACAAATAACTAAAATCCGATGCGTGCCGTGCGTGCGATGCGGCCGGTGCGGACCAGTGGACGTTCACCTTTACTAGACAAAATGAGCGTGGCTATGGTTTGGTAGGTGACCGTACCCACAGAAGTGGATTAACACTGGTACTTTTACTATGTAATCTAAATAATCCCACAATTATTCGATACGCAAAATTTTCAATATTTCGTGAAGACAGTATTATCTAAATTTAAAATTGCTCCAATAAAAAAAAAACTTGAGGTGTCAAGGGACACCCGGATGGATCGAAGTTACAACTAGCAAAAAGTGTCGTTACAACTTTTGGTCTTAATTTTTTCCGTCTAGCCCCCTTAGCAACGCGCGAAAGGGAACTTCGTTCCAAAATTTATTTTGCACAAAAAATATGGTGTGGCTGACACTGGCATGGCCACCATCAGGGATTTTAATTTTGATAACACAAAAAATTAGTCGATAATTAGTCGAAAGTCGCCAAATATCAGAATTTGTCGGTCACTAGTTCAGAAATGCTGGGGAGAATCTCCCCAGCTTGGCCCCATTAAAAGTGGTACCTAACAATTTGTAAACCGCGACTTTATGTCTCAGTTAGGACGATTTTCGTAGGGAAAGCGTTTCCACCGATGTGTGGTTGACTGTACCTACACAATAACATCCCCTCAGATAGAGGTGTTATTGTAGCTGTTCAACATTCAACATGACATTTTATTCCTATTACAATTCGCTTCTTTTGAAAAACTCGTGGCTAATTAATAACAGTCGCACGGGTCGATCCATCAGGTTTTAGCTACGCTTGCCGGGTTTGGTCCGTGGATGGGTGACCATCTTTACATAGGTACCGAGACTCCTCGCCGTTGGTCCCGGCTGTCATTCGTGGATATTTGAAAGTCGTAGGAAGCCCGTAAGTCTGACTACCAGACTAGACTTACTAAAAGAAATCGTATATTAGCCTAGCGCCACACCTGCCGAACGTTCCGCGACGGAACGCTCCGTCGCGTCATATTTCTATGGACGTAACGTTCGGCTGATGTGTCATAGGTAACTTGAAAAACATTAGGAGCGTAGTCAACCGAACGTTCCGTCGCGGAACGTTCGTCAGGTGCGGCCCGACCCTTACTCAGTTACTGGGTTGTGGAGGTGAGATAGGCAGTCGCTCTATGTATACTAGTATTTAGCTGCATCCAGTTAGACTGGAAGCCAAGCCCAACATAGTTAGGAAAAGGCTAGGCAGATTGTGCTTCGCATCTTTACCCCTTATTTTTAATTTATTGTACAAACGCCAGCACATCAAGTTACTACAATCTGTCAAATGTCTTTAATAGATTTTCAACTTTATCGCTAAAGAATAAGGTTCAATGTTGATTGGGAAAATTTGACAGATTGGAGTAGGTTGATGTGCTGGCGTCTGTACAATACGGGCAGAACCCAAAAACCTATTGTCAAAAGACAGATCGCTTTTGATGGTAGAAATTGTATCACATTCCATCATAGGATTCACCATACCGAACCATAGATAGATAAGTTTTTCTATCTCCAGTACTTACCTATGCCAAAACTGGTGATAGATAAGTTATTGGGATCGGCCGTAAGTAGTCTAGTGGCACTACATATGATGTATCTACTCAAAATAGGTTCTCAAAAACTTAAATTATCCTAACTTTTTATTAATATTAATTACGACCAACAGGAGTAACGACAATATTTTCCTCATACCAAGCAGAGAAAATTCTCCACTCAAAGTATAACGGAAGGTCGCAATCAGTGAAGCAAATTCGGCACAAGCGAGTAGAGGAGGCGAGCGGGCGAGGTGATGTGGAGGTTATGAATACAAAAGGTATAGAAACGCGCAGCATTGCGGTCGAGGAACGGAACGCGACGGACTAACCGCCGCCGAACACCGGGGTCCTATTCTTAAAGCCACCTCAATAGATACTGGCAGACGTTTCGGAAAATATTCCTTACCCCAAGAAAACTACAAAACGTACAGAATGTAAAGATGTTATACCCTATTCGTTTGCTTTCATTACAACTCGTAAAGTGGTAATACAACAAATCAGATATCTAATTACGCAACACATTTTCGCAAACGATTACGACTAATTTGTTTCATTTTGACAGTTAGACAACATTCATTGCGTTATTTACGTTGAGCTGATTTTTTTCCGAACATAAATGCAGCAATGGATTAGCAATATGTTTCAAAATGATTCAGATTCTGATTGATCGTGTGTATTACTCCATTATTGTAAAGAGTTAGCTATTATGAGCCACATTCCCGTCATTATAATAAGTAATTATGTAGATATACCTAGGTGTAAAATTTGCTGCATCATAATTTCCGCAACCGACTTGCTAGTCGACCGTTTTGATGCTTAGGTATTAGGTAACTGCACCCAAAATGCATTTCGCAGTTTAATTAAACTTAATTGTGTAAATTGTGAATGTGGTCTGAATAGAACTAATCAACGGCTACACAAGCAGACCTCAAAATAAAAATGAGTAAAAACAAAAACTGCAGCCTGTGTTCGATTCCCAGGTGGAGCAAACTGATGCTGGGTTTATCTGTTAGGAAATTCTCAGTGCGGATTTGTTGTGCTCAGTTGTTAGCAATAGGCTCACCCCCGTTTCAATGTGATAAATCTAAATGGCTTTTTTTTAATCGCGTCGACATTATTCTCGTGTACCTACCTACCTATTTGCATTTCTGCGATACAATAATCGTGCGATAAAAAGTCGTAGTGCGTGCTCGCCCTTAAACATAATTGGCGAAACGTGGGTGCACTATGGGAAAACCGGCGTGATTTTATGTATGTTAAAAGAACCCTAAATTATTTTAGATTTTCTTGCAAATACATACTTACAAACATGTATTTACAAAATAAGAATGGGCCTTGATTGCTGACGTACCTACCTACAACCGTTTAAGCTCTATTTTTAAAGAATCAGCACATACAAGTACAACACACACAAACAAATGAAGAAACTGAAATAATTAGCTAGACTAGTTCGACGGCTACCTAAAAGTATCATTGCAAAAAGTGCAATCTATTCAAACATTCTTCGCATTTAATGCGCGATATTTTTCCACGCAGCCGCAGTGTTGATAATAGCCGCCGCCGGACGCGCGCTGACGTCAGGGATGCTTGTGCACGCGCAGTCGGCGCTGAATCACGCGCCGATGTGTCACCACCGACGCCGAAGCCGAGCTCACAGCGACCAAACAGCATTATAATATCAATGTACTGTACTTGGAACGAATTCACTCCGAGGACTAGAACACTAGGTACTACTCTTATCAAACGTCAAATGAATGCGGGTAGGCTAATAATGATTTTGACAATAGTAGGTACCTAGTTTGTGCGGTGTGCTGTCTGTGAAGCAATCCTAAAATGTATTTAGGTATTAATTATTTTGTAGGTAAGTAAGGTAGGTACCTAGTGTTAGTTAAATAAAGTTTTTTCCATAAGTTCTGCTTATGTCTATTTTCACTATCAATCATTTAGCTTACTACCTAAATGAACTCCTTGCACTGTTAGATTTTCAATTCTCGACGCTGAGCCGAGTGTTGAAAATCCAACAGTACGCTTTGAAACTTAAGGCATTCATTTAGACGTCACCTAGTGTTAGCGCATTAGTCTAACTAGGTACCTACGTATTGTAAAATGAGGGTAGATGGTTAGACACGTGATAATCCAACCTTGTGAAATTAGCACCTTGTTTTGATTGTACGCTTCAAGCGCACAAAAAATCTAACTTCAAGGAAACTGACTGGTTTAACTCGCTTTTGGCAAGAGTCATTCTATGAGCATGTAATGTAGACAATTTCTTACAATCATAGAAGTCCAATTAGGCTATTAACAAGGGTAATTTTACTTTTGGAACCGAGTTAGATCGTACAGCAAAACACAATGGAATTTACTATGAATATAAAGTTCTGTAAATTATAAAGCGTCTTGCATCGTGAATAAAAATGAGTGGACAGCAAGTAGTGTGTCAGTGTGGAGCAACCGGTACGGAGCCGTGGTCTGGCGGGGCCACTCTGTGCCCGACGACTTGTATTTTTATGTAACTTGTTGGTAGGTAGCAAGCAGTGGTCGTTGCGCCACGCTCCGCTCGCCGCTCGCTTCGAATCCGTGCCGCCTGCCGGCCGCCTCGCTGCTGTGGCGAATGAATTTGAGGAAAACTGGGCTGCGGTGGAGAACGTTGCCGATCACTGCCGACATTCGCTGGAAACATATTTTATTCTAACTTCATTCAATTAATGTGCGTTTAGCTTAAGAATAGTAGAAGAAATTGCATAAAGGAAGGATGTAATGATGGAAGAACTCAAACCATTTCTTTCTTTCACTTTTGAATTGTCAAGGAGTCCGTCAGTCAGAAAGATGAAGCTAGTTGCTGATCGTCAGTAGTGCAATGTACCAACCTACATTAGGTATATCTTCGTTTATTTCTAGATGATAGTTGTGTTTTATGTACCTATCTATCACATAATAAGTTTATCTGTCATTGCTTAATTTTTCATTCTTTTTACCAATTTTGGTAGGTATAGTAATTTTATTCTAGGTGCATCGTCTTCACATATAATTCTATAATTAATGTATACAAAATATTGTAAAAACATTTTAAAAGAGTAACGGTGTGGTTTCTTGCCCATTCTTCTCCATACGAAAACTACATTTTGGAAGGGGCGACTAGAATCAAATCTATAATTTTTTTTGTAAATCTGTGACGTTCAAACGTGCCTTTTATTTCCCTAATTGAAATAAATTATTTGACTTTGACTTTGAAGTCGAAAGCCTCGGTACAAATTTGCTTCTGCGCTTCTGCACCACAGGAGGCGGAACTCGCGACTCACAGATTTGTTTCTGGCCTAAGAAATTATTATTGTTGTAACGTGTTTTGTTATTAGATTTTCAGCCATGACACAGAAGATATTCCTATTGTATTTCCTTATAATTATAAAAAAGAAATAAAGAAAGAAGGCTGGAAAGCTCACCCAGATCGAAAGTTTACGTAAGCCATTTAGATTTGTCTGTTTTGTAATTTGCGGGGTAATTGCGTAACACGCTATTAGTAGCAATGGCTTTCATTTTGATAGTTCAACAACATTCATTGTTGAGCAGACAAATTTTTCGAACATTATGAACTATGAGGCAATGGATTAGCAAATCAATTTTTTTGTCAAATTCAATTTTTTTTATTTCACTTATTGCACAAGGGCACTTATGAAACGTCAGAAGCTAAGTGCACGGTTCTCAATGGTCGTTTCCTATGGAGAAGACCCGGCAACAAACTCCACCAATGACCTTCGAAATGATTCAGATTGTGATTGATCGTGCGTTACGCAATTAGCGTGCTGATGTCTCCGTAATCTCAAATTCAAAAACTTAAAAAAATAAAGGAGTGTCTAAAAAAACTTAGGTAATTTTAGATACCTATTTAATTTATAAAAATATCCCGTTGTAAATAAATAAAAGCGTAATGTTTTCGATCGGCTGCCTGGGAAACAAATTCCCTCGCTGTGAGCTCGATTGCAGCGCGTAAACATGTTTATGAGCCCACAGTCCACTCTTTGACATCCTCTGGAGCGTTTATTGAAATAATCTATTTATATACTCGTATGTATGCATATTTGTCTACTGCATTTAACGAGTGCAAAAGCAATGCGAATGCTGTTAATATTTTCAAAGTTTTGTTTGTAAGAGTACGTCGCTGCTAAGTATTATGTGTCTTGGTTTAGTATTTTTCTTGTAGGTATTAGCTAACTTTCAAATTAACTTTACTGTTACTTTTTACTACAGTCCGAAACGAAAACAGAAAAGGAGAAAAAAATATATATTGGTAAAAGTTAAATAAATACGTTTGGCAAACAGAACTACGGCCCATAATAAGACACCTACAGCACCTCAAGGGGTTTGCTTGCATCGTCAACCCTCAAAAACAAATATTGCTCTTTACTCAACCCGGTGACTGAACCTTAGACCCCAAGTTTAACATTGCAACTTGCGGCCAACACACTAATAAGCACTGAAACTTATGTAAGTTAATACCTATGTAGGAACTTTTTAAATATTAAGTACCGCATCTACAAGTTCAAAAGTAGCAAGTTGTCAGTTTCAACAAATGTATGACTATGTAAAAGAAAAAAAAAGATATCAAATAAAAATAACCCGTAGCTCTATTCTTAAAACACGCCAGAAATACAAACAAGAAAGGGTAACGCACTCTTACTAACTATAAAATGAACTTACCTAAATAAAATATTGAATAACTTGTATAATTTTAATAAAAAGAATCAATTACTTACCTTACAGTAAACGGTAGACCTAGGTACACCATTTTCCCACGGCACGTGGAACGGCATTATCCGGCGCACTTTACCCACATTTCAGCAAGTTTTCGGTTCATATCTCACAAAAAGTCGCGATGTGTTGCGCTATTATATTTGTACACAAACAAATAAAGTTCATCGCTAAGGGAAATTAATTGTAAAACAAATTTCATGCTTTCTAAGAATGACAGTTGTGATTTGAATATACGAACAAATTAGCTTTGTAATTAATTTGCTTACCAATTAAATTCTCTGACTTTAAAGGTATGAAAATGTAACAAAATCTTGAGATGATTCCTGTACCTTTGTCATGAAATGTAACGCCAAGGCTCATAACGGGGGTAGCATAATAAGCAGTACAAATGCAATGCCTCTTAACGGCTTAGGGCCCGATGCGCCGCGTGTCCCCGGTACCCTTGGCCGCCCGTGGCCCTTCGCCCTCGACGCCGACCCTGCGCCCTTTGGTGCCCCCGCGTCCTTGCACACCCTCTATGCGTTCATCTAGCTATTGTGACGCTACTATCGCTCACAATTACTTTTAACGTTGCAGATCCAACATTTTCTTTTTCAGTAACGAAAATTTTGTGTTTATGCAACTGGCAATTTATCATATGCAAGCAGAGAAGTTAGTCACTTAGATTTGTTTTGAAAACAAGAAATGTTAGTATTCGTCGTGCTTAGAACTTGACGATGTAATGCCATCAAGTGTTCCGCTCTGAAATTGAAGTAACTAGTTTACGGAAGACTGGGATCAATTTGATGAAAACAGTTCTTGTCAGAAGGTTGACTTAAAAACGAACCTATGGATACCACATTCATCAAAATCGGTTCAGTAGTTTAGGCGCTACGGTGGAACTCACGTAAAAGCAAACATACATAGTTACATACATAGACTGCTAAAATCATAACCCTTCCTTTTGGCTTTGTCGTAGATGGTTAATTTTTGATGTAAAAAGTGATAGTTAATTTTGGTTCAAATGCACATGAAAGTACAAAAAGTTACATCAATTCTGAGTTCGTTGGCTGCTTAGCCTTTAGAGGACGGATGAAAAGTAAGTACATGATCTCTACAACAGAATATGAAATTGTAGGTATGCAGGAAAATAATGATATTAGGTGTTAATGACAAGATTTGACAGAAGAAAGAGTTTCAGTATAAGTAAATATCTTTCCACAACTTGGTAAATTAGAACTCGCATCTGGAAAACCATAAATTTTTTTTTCATTTGATTTTTTTAACGTAGTGTTGTTACGTTTTTCAGTGCGTCTCTGACGATACTTAATTGAAAGAGAGGAGGGAATGGATCATCATATTATCTTCAATATGAGTTTATATGAGTTCCTGGGTTTGATTATTTATAATTTACGGTCGCTTCCCGGGGAGCGCCGGGGCGCATCTGGAGCCGATGCTAGATGCCACAGCATGCGAACCATCGGCGGTGAGGAGTTGAGCAAGCGGGCTCCTACCAACAAAATTGTTACAGCTGGTCGTAGTGAGTTGAACAGGCGGGCTCACTACGTAGAAGCCACAGCCGATTCCACGGGCGATGATACTATTTCATTATTTTCATCCATCCCTTCGACTCGCCCCTCCTACATGACAAGAAGAACAGCTAGCTTGTCGACCACCAGCACGCTTGATAGTGTTGTGCAGGAAGTCAACCTTGACTCTGAGCTTGCACCCACTACAAGCGCTCCAAGTACGCGCAGACGATGGACACCTGAAATGAATAAGTTCATACTGCGCACTTATCTTCAATTGACCGCACTAGACACAGACAGAAAAACTTATCTTGAGCCGCTCCACCTTAAATTTATAGAAAAATACCCAAACATGCAGGTTAGTCGACAGAGAATAGGAGACCAACGTAGAGCTATAATAAACAATAAATTACTACCACAAAAAACTATAGACGAGATACGAAACGACGTAAAAGAGGAGTTAGATCGTCTTCATTTTAACCATTCCACTCAACAGTCACAAAACTCTATCGACAATGTACAACAAATACTTACACCCACACAATCTACCCAAATGCAACCTAGAACCCCAGAAGCACATAAAACTAAAAATAGAACACAAACTCGAATGAGATGGACCAGTGAACAAAATGAAGCTATAATGCGGTCTTATTATCGAGTTACAGATTTAGGTAGAAACGAAACAGTATATAGAAGACGCATGTATGAAGATTTCATTAACAGCTTTCCTGCACTCGCTCATCTAAGCGAACAACGAATAGCTGATCAGAGGAGAGCAATTATAAACAATAATTACATCACTGGTGATAGATTAAATTTAATAAAACTAGAAATATCTGAAGAATTACAACTAGATAATATTAACTCAACCAACTGCACAAGCGAAACGACGATAGTAAATCCAAACCACAATAGTAATTCTGAAACTCAATTTTTATACAGCATTGGCATTAACTCCACACAAGAATCTTCAGTTACTTTAAATCATACTGAAATAAACATTGCAGAAGAAATGCTACCTAACCAACAAGTGAACCTAGATAGGGACCCACTAATAGATGACACGTTCCAACAAGCATTCCAATATTATAAAGAAACTAGCCCTACAAATAGAATTTTTATTCCCAAACAAAAACCTTCTAAAAAACTTGCCCGTATAGTTAGCTACCTAAACAAAATAATTTTACCTGAAAACATTAATAAAGAAACTGATTTCTATACTTTACAGACTACTATATATTGTGCGGCATGGACCGCGGCTAAAGTTAACGGAGCAAAGATAACTCTTCAACCAAGAGTAGTCACCCAAATGGCAAAAAAAGAATATAAACCTAACTGGGAGACACGACTAGAACGAAAATTGAATGATTTACGATCAAAGATAGCTAAAATGACCCAATTCATCAATGGCGTTAGAAGTAGGAAAATAATTAAACACGTTAACAAAATAACAGACCAGTATAAAATTCACACTGTTCATGAAGAACCAAATACACAAGCAGCACACACATTAGACACACTTAAACAAAAACTGTCAGTCGTAACAGGCCGACTACAACGATACAAAGCATGCACCCAAAGAAAATTACAAAACACTCAATTCACCCACAATGAAAAACTTTTCTACCGCAATATTAGACAGGTGACATCTAACGTTCAGAATAATAACCCAAATGATGATGAACATAGCAACCCTGACTCCGAGACTTTACAAAACTTCTGGGCAGGAATTTGGGAACAACCAATTGAACATAATGCCCAAGCAGATTGGATACAAACAGAGCTGACAAACAGCAACACAAATATTCAGGCAATGACATTTGAGTACATATCCCCAGAAATTTTCCATAAAGTACTTTCTCGTTTACATAACTGGAAAGCACCCGGTTCAGATAACATTCATAGTTACTGGTACAAAAAATTTACATCTATTCATGGTTTCCTTTATAATCACATAAATACATTCATCCAGGACCCTAAAACAATACCATCCTACGTAACTTCAGGTACAACTTTTATGATACCTAAAGATCGTAATGATTTCTCTAACCCAGCAAAATATCGACCTATAACATGCTTGCAGACCTTGTACAAGATTATCACATCTTGTATATCTGAACTTATATATCAACACATCGACACTAATAACATCTTAGCTGAACAACAGAAGGGATGTCGGAAATTCAGCCAAGGCTGCAAGGAACAATTAATTATAGACTCAGTAATACTTAAAAAAGTTCAAAAAACCAAAACCGATCTGTTTAGCATGTATATTGACTACAAAAAAGCCTACGACTCTGTTCCCCATTCGTGGCTTATTAAAATTTTAGAGATATACAAAATACATCCAACAATAGTAACATTCCTGAAGGTCATGATGACAACCTGGACCACTGTACTTAGACTAACTACCTCTACTAAAACAGTAGATACCAACCCAATAAAAATTCAAAGAGGTATCTTTCAGGGGGATGCTTTAAGCCCACTGTGGTTCTGTCTTGCTCTAAATCCCCTATCTAATATATTAAACTCAACTACTTTGGGAATCCCATTAAAAAATACAACTACCCAAGAACATACTGAGGATCAACAAATTGAATTAAATCATCTATTGTACATGGATGATATTAAATTATACGCTCAAAGTGAGACTCAACTCTATGAATTAGCAAACTTGACAGAACAATTCTCAAACGATATTAAAATGGAATTCGGCATAGATAAATGTAAAATAAATTCAATTAGAGCAGGACAGAATTACCAACACCAATACACTTTAGAAACAGGAGAACAAATAGAACCATTAGAGGAACAAGATAGTAATAAATACCTAGGCTACACACAATCACGACAGATACACTATAAAGAAACGAAACAAAGATTAACACTACAATTTCAACACAGATTAAATACAATTCTGAAAACGCAGTTATATTCTCGAAATACTGTCAAAGCAATTAACACCTTCGCTGTACCAGTTCTAACATATTCTTTTGGGATAATCAATTGGACCAAAACCGACCTGAAAAACCTTCAACGAAAAATTAATACCACAATGACCAAATTCCGCAAACACCACCCACGATCATGTCTGCAGAGATTGACACTGCCACGGAAAGAAGGAGGTAGAGGACTAATTGACATTCTAAACCTACACAATAGACAGATAAAAGCACTTAGACAATTCTTTTTTACAAAAACGGAAACTTCTATTCTTCACAAAATTATAACACACAACGATCAACAGTTTACACCCCTGAACTTAAAAGATACATCTGAACAGAGAAATGAGAAAGTAATCGACGACAAAACTAAGCTTTTAGATTGGACCCAGAAATCGCTACACGGAAGACATCGCCAAGACTTATGCCACATAAATGTCGACAAAGAGGCGTCGAACGCGTGGTTAAACCGAGGCGAACTCTTCCCGGAGACTGAAGGGTTCATGCTTGCTATACAGGACCAGGTAATTGAAACCAAAAATTATAGAAAGTTTATCATAAAGAATTTAAATAGTGACACATGTAGGAAATGCAATAGTTCTCCAGAAACGATTCAGCATATCACAGGCGCGTGCAAGTCAATATCCCAAACAGATTACAAACACAGACACGATCAAGTAGCCAACATCATACACCAAAAATTAGCAAATCAGTACAAACTTATAGATACCGTTACACCGTACTACAAATACAATCCAGAAACTGTATTAGAGAACCCCTCAACAAAACTATATTTTGACCGTGCCATTCTTACCGATCGAACGATCCATTTCAATAGACCAGATATTACACTTATAGACAAGATTAACAAAACTGGATATTTAATAGATATTGCTATCCCAAATACACATAACTTGCAGACAACAATAGCAGAAAAACTTAGCAAATATATTGAATTAAAAGATGAAGTAGCCCGACTTTGGCATCTGCAAAAAGTTATAATAGTACCAATAGTATTGTCTACAACAGGTGTAATACCGAAACAACTTCACCAGTCCCTTAACTCTCTTAATTTACCTCCAAACACCTACCATCTGCTGCAGAAGGCAGCCATACTAAACACATGCAGACTTGTGAGAAAGTTTCTGCAATGTGAATCAGAAAACCCACATCAAAACAGGAATACGCTTCCATCTTCTGTGCAATCCTCTGCACGTGACCGCACTTAATCCAACTGATAATCACTTGGCTTAGGCCCGTGTTATCAGCTCTTACCGGCTAGCCGAGAATAAAAAATAAATGTCAAAATAATAATAATAACCCCACCGCCGTATCTCTACGTTGACGTCGTGGTGGGGCTTGCGCGCTCCAAACCCTAGGTCTGTGCCGGTAGAGTTTACTTTGCCGGAACGGGTCTAGGATAAGGAGCCAGACCAAGAGAGATACAGAAAACCGCAGGGCAGCATGTGGCGAGCTGTTGGGCAGTAGCGACCCCACGGACCCTATCTCCCGGGAGAAATCTTGTTCCTCATCTCTGGCTTGCCTTTATTGGCCGGCTGGAGTGAACACTGACGAGGAACAGACCTCCCACCTCATTCTTGCCTTAATTGGCCGGCTTGAGTGGAGATTCGCAAGAGCAAACGTGCTCGGAGGAAGGAAGTATTCCAGTAAGTGCTCGTAGGGATCTTGACCATCTTCCGGGCTCTGGGATTGTTCTGAAAGCCGTGGAATACCACTCCTCCTCAAGCACCTCAGGACATGTTGCTTCCTTGTCGCTATGTCACTTTGTGCTAGCGACAGTTTTCGGGGGCCCATTATTGAGTGTGCAAGTCACCCCCTGCCATTTTATCCGTGTAAATATAAAACATTGATCAGGCAGGGGCCATAGGGGCCATAGTCCTTCCATAGTTCCAGGTTTCCGGTCAACTTTAACCACCCAAACCCATAGTCCAATATATTTGTTTCAACATCCTGCAATAGTTCTGCACCAACCGGGGGTTGTCCTTGGGTGCACTAGCATAGTGCATACAGGGATAATCGTCGGTTGGTGCCTCATTTCATTTAACACGTCTAACGGGCCTCTGCGAGTTGGCTTCGGCCCCTCGTACGCCTTCCAAAGGTCCGGGACCCCAGGGTCCCGAGCAATCTCAAGAGACGTAAAAATAATAATAATAATAAAAATAGCTCTATGGCGTCTGTCACTGTCACTATAACAAAAATTTTGCTCAACATTTTTTATATAAAAACGATAGATTTTCACAGTCCAGATTAAAATGAAACAGTTCTTAACCACAACAAAAATACTAGATACAAATTAAAATGAAAAACCACAGAAAAACGGACTATAAAAATACTCATAAAAATAGACGATATAATATTACAATGTGAATGTGAGCATGTAAATAATGCAGACGAGAGCCAGAGCACGACAACAGGCACACCCACCATCTCCGGACTTGTCGCTCAGCTCCGCCTCGCAGCCACCGGTACGCGCCTCAACCGTGAGTGCCGTGTCATCGGTCGCTGCAGTTGCGTCGAGCTCGAGCGACGAGTTTTTCTCCCCGCCGTCGTCACCAACACCACCACAACGGCGAGGAAGAGGACGGCCACCAGCGGGCTTGGGACCTCGAGGCCAACAGGCCCCGAACAGGGTCCCCGCTGCCGGTGGAAATGTGTCGCGCATGCGATGGACCCAGTCCATTAATGAAAACGTCATGCGCGCATATTATGGGGCTACCGAGGGAGGAATTAACCTTACAGCGTACCGAGGTCGGATGCTCTCTCTGTTTCAGGTGCTTGAACCAGCCGTCAACGTCTCGGCCCAACGATTGTCGGATCAAGTGCGCGTCATTCAAAATAATCACAGATTGGATAACGCCACACTTGATCGGCTACGCTCAGAAATGCAGAATAGCTCTGCTAGTAACCCTCCCCCATCCCAGAATGTCGTGCATGTGCCTGCCGAAATTCCATTGCAGGCAAACCAGCATGATGAGGAGGAGGACGCCAGGGCTATATCTGCAGACAACCTATGCAATGTGGAATTAAGGAGCGCACTGGAAGATGCGATTCGTGAGTACCGGTTCACATTACCTGACCTTAGACCACGGCTACCACGTTTGCCCATGAATAAAAGAAACAGGGCGCTGGTGTGTGCCCTGGATGCGTTGTTACCGAATTTTATGGAAAGCAGCGCAGACCTCTGCGATACACACTCAATCTTGTATTGCACGGCTGTTGCGGCATGCCGTATAGCTCGTGTCAAATTTCCAAACACTGACCGAGCTGTACAGCCAAAACCTGCCGCGCCAGCCTGGCAATGCAGGATTGAGCGTCGTATTAATGAGGCCAGGGTACTCATCGGGAAGCTCATCTGCTTCAGGGAGGGTAATACACGCCCAAGGGTGATGCGCTTTGTGAGGCGGGCGTTCTCGGGGACTAGTATTAGTCCTCGAGAATATGTTTCCTGTGTCACAGAGCGCATCGACTTCCTGAAGCAGAAAGTTTATGCATGGGCAAACCGTATCCGTCGGTATAGGCGAAGAGTGGATCGATACGCTCAGAACCGCATGTTCCAGAGCGATGAAAGGTGGGTATACAGAGCATGGGAGCGACCCATTCCTACTCAAGGTGTGACTGACGCGCGTCCACCGGAAAATGAGGCCATGAGTGCTTTTTGGCGAAGCATCTGGTCGGTGCCCGTCAGTCACACTGAAGGTGATTGGATGCGTGTTGTTGAGCGGACGTGTGATTCAATACCAGATATGGAAGCTATTAACATCAGCCCTCTGGATGTAGCCCGTGCAGTTCGTCCGTTGCCTAACTGGAAATCTCCAGGACCGGACGGACTGCACAATTTCTGGCTTAAATGGCTACAAAGATCACACGCCTGCTTAGCCTCACAATTCCAGTCATCTCTAGAGACTGGGTCGCTACCTGTGTTCTTTACGACAGGAGTTACCCACCTGCTCTATAAATCGGGTAGTACTGCGGAACCTAAAAACTATAGACCAATCACATGTTTACCTACGGTCTATAAAGTTCTTACATCCATTCTTAGAGCAAAAATTGTACAACATATTGACTCCAACTCCATTATGTCTGTGTCTCAGAATGGATGTAAGAATGGGTCCCGCGGTACTAAAGAGCTGCTCCTTATAGACATGACCATAAACCAACAGGTCCGTAGATCCCGGAAGGATTTGTCGACATGTTGGATAGATTATAAGAAGGCCTATGATTCGGTGCCACATACATGGCTCATGAGGGTGCTGGAGTTGTACAAGATAGATGCAACTCTGCGCACCTTCCTGATGTCATGTATGGGGCAATGGAGGACGGTTCTTCTCTACCCAGGATGTCGACAAATCCGGAGGACCGATGAACCAATCAGGATTGAGCGGGGAATATTTCAGGGCGATAGTCTGAGCCCACTTTGGTTTTGCTTAGCCTTGAATCCTCTAAGCACACTGCTGGAGGATTCAGGTCTAGGCTATCGGTTGAGAAGAGGTGGTCAGGTAATATCTCACCTCCTTTACATGGATGACTTGAAACTCTTTGCCCCCAACAATTTGCGACTGATGGAGCTACTGAAGGTAACAGAAACGTTCAGTAGCGCCATCAGGATGGAATTTGGTGTGGACAAATGTGCAGTCATGCATGTAAAGCGAGGAGGGATTATGGAATCCGTGGGAACCCAACTCTCGGATTCCATACACCTTAGATCCCTCTCCTCAACTGAAACCTACAAGTATTTGGGTATGTCGGAAGCATTAGGCATCAATGTTGCCGACATGAAACAATCGTTGAGGGAGCGTTTCTTTGGCCGCCTGAATAAGGTACTAAATAGTCTTTTATCAGGCGGAAACAAGGTGCGCGCCTTCAACGGTTGGGTCATGCCGGTTTTGATGTACTCTTTCGGCATACTCAAATGGACTCAGACGGAACTTGACGCTCTGGATAGGAAGGTCCGTACATTGCTGACAGCAAATCGGATGCATCACCCACGGTCATCAGTGATGAGACTGTACATCCCGCGGAAGTGTGGGGGTCGAGGTTTCTTGAATGCCAAAACCCTCCACAACCGCGAGATTTACAGTCTCAGGGAATATTTCCTTCAAACTGACGTGGGGATGCACCGAGATGTGGTCGCAGTGGACAAGGGCCTCACCCCGCTCTCCTTGGCGAAAGAGAACTGGCGCAAACCTGCAGTACTGGATACTAACGATCGTAAGGAAGTATGGCAAGGCAAAGAGCTTCACGGACGCTTTTTCCGGGCCCTCCATGGGCCTGACGTAGACTTTTTGGCGTCTATATCCTGGCTGCGCTTCGGCGACCTCTTCGGAGAAACCGAAGGTTTTGTCTGTGCGATTATGGATGAAGTTATCATGACGAATAATTATCGGAAATACATTGTCAAGGATGGTACGGTTGACATTTGTCGGGCATGCCACCGTCCCGGTGAATCAATCCGACATATTGTTTCCGGTTGTTCTCGTCTTGCTAACGGCGAGTACTTGCACAGACACAATCTAGTAGCTAGGATTATCCACCAGCAACTTGCCTTACAATACAACCTTGTGGAGTCAGAAGTACCATACTACAGGTATGTGCCCGACCCAGTTCTCGAGAATGGTCAGGCCACATTGTATTGGGATCGATCTATCATCACTGACAGGACTATTGTAGCTAATAAGCCTGATATTGTGGTGATAGATCGACGAGAACGCCGGGCAATGATTGTTGATATTGCTGTCCCTCATGACGAGAATCTCGTGAAAGCTGAGAAAGATAAAAAAATCAAGTATCTTGACTTAGCACACGAGGTTGTCGACATGTGGGACGTGGACTCTGCAATCATTGTACCGATAATCGTAACGGTTAATGGCCTAATAGCGGAGAGCCTCGACCAACACCTCAGGAGGCTCTCATTGCGCGGCTGGGTCAAGGGCTTGATTCAGAAAGCAGTACTCCTAGACACGGCACGCATAGTGAGGAGGTTCCTCTCTCTAGAGCCCTGACCACCGGCAGCTTGGACCCTGTTCCTGATGCCGATGGGCGACTATTTTTTATATTTTTAAATGTTTTTTATATCCTTTTTTTTAAGAAATATTTAAAAATGTAATTTATATGCATTAAAATGAAATAAAAGGAAATAATAATACCATTTATTTCAGGCAACACAGGCCCATAGAAAAAATACCTTAACCTAAACATACATATTTTAATATAGACAAAAACAAGTGTTAATAAATAAGGCTTAGACTATAGCTTTAGCTTTTTTTTGGATTTATAGCTGGGGGTAGCAGTCTGTTGGTAGAGTTGGAATGTTGTGCGGTGTGCTGTCCGTTTTTCTGCGCTACGGATCACAGGTTCGATTGTATGGGGACAAATACTTAGTTTTGGAGAATTACTAGAGCAAATAAAAATGAAATGGAATTATTTCTATTATACCTACCTGGCTAGTTCATTGAAACTGAACAATATGTGGATTCGTAGATGATGCATGTTAGCGTAGCCCTAGATGAGCATGGTGCATAAGTAGGTACTCTTATCAAAGATTCCGGACTCGGACCCTACTTGTGTACTGAACTTGACTGTCTTGAAGACAGTCACCATGTATGTGGTTCTATCAATGCAAGCCTTACCTACGTAGTCTTACTACACCGTACTCCAGGCGGACAGTATCCAAAAGTAGATCCAATGAAAAAAGGTTTGTAGCCCTGAAGGCTAAAGGTTTTAAGGTCACTAAATATGACTAGAAAAAACAATAATATTGTATTTATAAAAGATACGTTATCATTAAATTCATCAATGAAAACGTGTCTATCAGTTTTCGCACTCGCTCTGGAAAATGCAAATCACTATGAATTGATCGTTGTTAAAATTTGATAGCGGTCGGTCGGTGTTTGACGCGATAATTTCTGCAACATAATGTTTACGAATTAATTTCATTCACACTACAAAAGCTACACGCTTGTTTTGTTTACCAACAGTCTTCAACTTGGATACCTTTATGTAAGTTATTTATTTATTATTTGGTAAAGTCTCCGAGCTACTTTTTCTGACGCCTCAAGTTTCCACTTGCTCCTTGCATGTTGGTTTTTATGGTTCCGTACGAGAAGGGTGCGAAACGATACCCTATTACTAAGCCTCCGCTGTTCGGCCGTCCGTATGTCTGTCAGCGGGCTGTATGTCATGAATCGTAAATAGGTAGACAGTTGAATTTTTCACAGATTGTGTCTTTCTATTAATAAAATTAAAAATTAAAGGGGGCCATACAAGACACGTGTCAATCAATCTGCCAAACCTTTTCCCAATTATGTTGGCGTCGGCTTCCAGTCTAACCAGATGCAGCTCACTCAATCCCAGTATTTTACATGGAGCGACTGCCTATCTGACTTCCACAACCTAGTAACTGGGTCATACGATACCCCTTTGTAAGACTGGTGTCAGACTTTCAGGCTACTGGCGACTCGTGAAATTTTGTCTTTATTCCGATTGATGCCATGTCACACGTAAGCTAAGTACTGAGAGATGCATCAAGTTGGTCACAGAATCCTGTTCTGCAGTTTGTGGGCCAGAAAGACGTGAAGGATGGGTCAGAAACAAACCTCAATCGTGTCGTATCATGTCTTTAACACAAAAATAAAAACATTACAAAACTATGTGATTTCCTGAATTTCGTTATTTTTTAATTTATTGTTTGTAGTTATTTTTGTCGGTTTAATTGCATTTTTTATTCTTAGTTATAATTATAGCTCTAGTTTCAAGTATTAAAAAAATAATAAACATTGTAGCTCAGACTGAATCCTAGATTTAGACGATTAATGAAAACTTCATTATACTTGTGGCAGTACTTTCAGTTAAAATATCATAATACTGTTTTATTAACTTTTAATTGTCTCTTCCTAGAGCATATTTTCCACACCCCGCCCCAAAGATAATCAAAAAAAAAAAGATCCACCCTAATACGGAACCCTTCCCTTTCGGCCGGTTTTTTCAGTGTTTTTAATACAAAGTACAAACTAACATTTACGTTAGATACGGTTGTCGGGACTCCCGAGGTATACCGATGTCCACTGCTGCTGCCCCAGCCCATCCCTTCACGGATTACAAGTTTGACGTTCATCATGAGAGTCGGATCCATTTTCGTCATTGCAACGCAATTAAGTTGGTTCGTGTGCTCGTTCCCTCATATTGGATTGTCGAAATAAGTTTAAAAACGTGCACCCTTTTAAATTACGAACAGGTATGTAATGGGATTTTTGATTCAGAATAAGCGCATTTTTTTTCTCATATTTATTTATTTATTTACTATTACCACATATATTTGTACCCTGTATATAGTATACAGGGTGGCAGGGACATCGACGCTTAAACTATTACCATGGATTCAGTACATAATTTTGAACCCCCCTGCGATAAAAATATGTCGCCGGTTATTTAAAACAAAATCAGCTGTTTCATAGAAAATACCAACGTGGTCAAAATGTATGTATGAAATGTATGTATCGTAATGTATATAACAGCAGATTTTGCGGGAGCCTTTAATGGCCACTGATCTCAATAAAATCCTTTTTAGGGTTTAGGTATGACACCCAGGAGAAGAAATTATATTTAAAAAATACGCGTGTCTTACAATTAATTTTTTTAATAAAAACATTACCCTCCTTCTGGGGCAGTCGGGTAAAAATACGATATTTTCAAAATAAACAATATTACTGTAAAATAATTCATTGTTACCTATTCTCGGAAAAATCTAACGAGCTCCGTGAAACTTATGCAAGACAAAATTAGCACACAATGTCACAAAATACTCATTGAAAAACAAATGTTACTTATTTTGAATAAGGTTTTTCAGTGTCGCATTTTTGTGTTGAGAATTATCTTTTATTTTGATCTACTAACTTTGTCGTTATTTTAGTTTTAGGCACCTCACAAAACAATACCTAAGTCAATTCATATAATAATGTATTATGTAGAAGCGGCTTGTTTCCTTATCACGCATTTGAACTCATATAATAAGCGAACTACTAGTTTTAAGTTCTTATGAGAAATAAAGTTCTTTAAACCCAAATGTGGACAGAGGAATTATGCAAAATCATAGACCTATTACTTAGAATTCATGATGAAACCGACTCTGTGGTCTAGTGGTAAGACCACCTGACTCAGACCCAGAGGTCCCGGGTTCGATTCGGCATTTTCTGCTTGGCTTGGTTGGTGGTAGGGCTTGTTCTAATTACGCCTGGCTTGATTCCACCACCTTATCATAACAACAATGTCTGTCGCCATAACAACAATGTAAACAGCATTGTTGTGTTTCTACAGTTAGAGGTAAGATAGCCAGTTCCTCTGTGGTTGAGGAGTCCGGGTGAAGCTCGCTTCCACCTTCGGCCTGATCATCACTTACCATCGTGAGGTGAGGTGAGATGGTAAGAGTAAGGCCAAGAGTTCCCCCTTGTGGTTAAAAAAAATGGAATAAACGTCACGATATAATTAGGTATACTAAGTAAGTATCAGTTCCATTACATCTAGTGAATGATACAAGCAACATCTGCACTGCAGATAACACCATGTTGCAAAAGCTTGGTAATAGGAGAAGAGAGGTAATGGACAATTGGACAGTTATGTACTTAGAAGGGAAACGAAATTCCCTTTTTGTGTATGCTCGGTTTCTCCAACCTAATCTAGGTTAGCCCGAAAGAAAAGGTAGGTAAACAACTAAGAAATAAAAGAAAAGTCTGGATTTAAAAGAAAAAAGACGAGTTGGTTTCTTGTGTATATACCTACTTCCGCAGTGCGCAAAATATTGGTATTTATTTAAATTATTTACACGGAGTTTTGGCTTGTGAACGTTTCAAGACTTTTAGGATCAATTTTCAACAAACGGATTAGCTGACTAAATCGAAAATTTTGCTGTAATCCGTAGTTTTCTTCTCAGAATAGAGAGACAAAAGAAGAGAGAGGAGTTATTCTTTGCTCGAACTAACTTTCGCACAGAAACATCAGTATTTTTTTTAATAATCTCTCAATTTAAATCATGCCCATGATTGTTACATTTGGCGTTCAGTTTCGCATGACAGCTATAAAGATCGTCTAATTAAAAGTTAAGGCCCCTCCACTGAAATTTCTATAATAACGTTAGAAATGTGTATGCAAGAAACAGTGGAGGGGCGTGCATAGTTTGAAAAATGTTTCTATGAATGAGTAATGTTTAATTCACGAGTGTCAGAAAACGCTCTCTAGGAGTTTACATACCAACTTCATCTTCATCTGCCTAGCCTTTTCGCAACTTAGGGTCGGCTTCCAGTCTAACCGGATGCAGCTGAATACCAGTATTTTATATGGAGCGACTGCCTATCTGACCTCCACAACCCTGTTACTGGGTAATAATACGATACCCCAAGGTAAGACTGGCTGTCAGACTTTCAGGCTTCTGACGACCCGTAACGTCGCCTGTCAAAGATCCACGAATGACTGCCGGGACCAACGGCTTAACGTGCTTTCCGAGGCACGGAGGGGTCTTGGTATGTGAAGATGGTCACCCATCCACGGAGCAACCGCGGCAAGCGTAGCTTAACCTGATTGATCGACTCTCATTACTTAGCCACAAGCTCCTCTTAAGTACACCAACTTAGTCTCATAAATAACAGTTCAGCGACGGTAAATTCTTCTAGGCTACGGTTGTAGCTTCACAGGACGGCGTAACACGAGAGACACCTATGCCTTTTGCTAGAGTTACCAAACTGCTTTCAAAAGTGACGTCGACGAAGAGTCAGCCACATTATGCACAAAACATGACGTCACGCCTGCATTCTCCGATGAGGTTTGGCTATTTCCCGACCTGCATGCTCAGCAGTGCATAATCAGTGTATGTTCCCACTATGCTGGAACACAGGCCTCCTCTCTTCGAGAGGGAGTGGGCCGTAATCCACCACGCATCAGTGTGGGTTGGTATGATGTCACATTTCTTCGAATTTTTGGTTCTTTGTAGTTGCCTGTTTCCTCACGATGTTTTCCTTCACCGTTTTGAGAGCAGTGGTGATGAAATTATTTACACAAAGTAAAACACTTGTCAGGGTTCGAACCTACGACAGTAAAAGTCGCGGCTGTTACTATATGACAGGGCCACCACTGCTCCACCTACCCTGGAAGCATCATGCTCAGCAGTGGTGCTTCCATTACCTCTATCTACATACATACGCCTTCCAAAAAAGGCCACCTTAAAATATACTAGACATGACCCAAACGTTTTAAAGTAAAACCTCTATCTACATACATACGCCTTCCAAAAAAGGCCACCTTAAAATATACTAGACATGACCCAAACGTTTTAAAGTAAAAATGTGTGAACTAAGTAGGAGTGTAGGTACCTACATCCAACGGTTAAAACCTGCTTTTATAGGGGTCTAATGGTCACACTACGGATATTTAACCAGGGTTAAACCATAAACTCACTCTTCTAATGATAGAACAACTTAGCAATATTATACTTAGCAATAGCGCGGGACTTAATCGGTTAAAACTGCAAAAATTATGGATCTTACGGAATCGTTTTAACGACTAGGGCTAGATGACATCTAAATGCCAACATTATAGCGCACCATTTGATTTTCAGTGTTCAGCTCAGAGCTGAGAGTGGAAAATCCAACAGTGCAATAATAGTGTTAGTCAAAACGGGTATTAGAAGACAAGTTGGGTATGGTTAGGATAGGGACCCTAAGGTTACTCTGCCCGGCTGCTGGGGAGTTTGTTGCGCCACTTCTGCTTCCCAGCTAAGGCACTAGGAACTGTTGAAGGGCGGGCGTTTTTGGGGAATGTCTTATGTAATTTTGACGTTCGAAAAGTGCTGATTCTCAGACTAGTTTGAATAAATCACTTTTGATTTGGATGCTTTTCTTTATTTTAAGGAAATCTTATTCTGGGATCCGCTACACTTCTAGATCGATGGTTCATGTCATAATAATCATAAACAGACCTATAAATTTCCCGACCTGGGGATCGAACTTAGAACCTACTTATGGTCAGCAGTGCATAATCAACCTATAATGTTCCCACTATGCCACACTGGGACTTAAACCTCCTCTCTTCGAGAGGGAGTGGGCTGTAATCCACCACGCAGGCCCAGTGTGGGTTGATAGATGTCACGTCTTCGAATTTTTAGTTCTAGGACATGACGGTTTCCTCAAGATGTTTTCTTTCACCGTTTTGAGAGCAGTGGCTGAACCGATAGTTGGATCCCTTCAATTCAAATACCTATTCAAACATGGCTGACAGTCAAGAACTAGTGACTGATGACACTTAACTTACCTGGAGAAGCAAAGAGCATGATCTCATAATATGAAATGCCCTTTTCCTTAAATACTTGTATAATAATATATTCGATATCGTGACGTTGGCACTGATGTCGTTTTCGGTTTCCTGAGAATTCAAGTCCAGCAGAATAGGTACCAGCGCCAGGTACGTACAATCCCTGGCATAATTATGCTGAGTTAGATACCCGACTCGAAGCAACTTTAGGGCACAAATGACGAACAAATTTTGTCACTCCACAAAGAATTTATAACACCAGTTTTTTTTTTTTCAAAACTGTCCACTATAATGTTGACCGCATTTTAAAAATTTTTTTGTGATAATTTTTTGCGATTGTCTTCAATTTATTTTTATTTTTGATTTAATAATTTCCAAATGATAAACGGTACGGTATATGGTTTTTCTTCTTTCTTTATAACTCCTGCATAAACCTAGAACATACACTTAGTTTTACGTCAACACGCTATCATAAATGTAATCAAAGCTTCGCGTTGTGTTTTATAAAAATGCAAATGAGCCACCTAAGTATCATTGCCTAAAAGAAATAAAGAGCTGGGAAAAAGAGTAAAAGTTGCTATTCGCCTAACTTTGTCTATTTACTTATTTAGCGGCCAGATCTTAGAATGTAAGGACTTTATGGATCGAATTACTGCATGATGCCAAGGAGGAAAATCATAACGATCCTGCACGATAAGCATCGACCGGTGCACCCATCATTCCATTGCGTGTTGCTGCACCTCAAAGCGTCCAGGCTAACTACCGCCAGCTCATTGTGCCATACCATAGTGAACGAACGCGTTTTAAATTCGCAGCGTTATATAAATTTTTGACACCGAAATTGTGGCGCTCTCCACGATCGCGCATATCGGCCACCCTCTACCGCGAGACCTCTATTACCCTTTTAATTTCCATCAAACTGTTCTCCAATTCCTTCGTATCGCTGGTTTGCGGAGTCTCGTGGTACCGGGGTAGCTGTTTTTCTGATGCGATCACAAACCGGTTGACCGTCGGCGTAATGACGAGCGGCCGTGCTCGAGCGACTAACAGAATCGGTGTAGGTAAATACCGAATGACTACCTACTTTGCATTATTAGAAATATTTATTATTGAGGCAAAAGAAATGATTATTTTGAGCTTTGCAACATCCTGGATGAAACCTGAAATACCAACTTACGTTTCATTGGGTAAATAAGTATTATACTAATGAGGTTTTTAATCTAGTTAGAGCGTTTGAAATAACACAATAATGGCTTCGTCCAACGCGTATTTAACGCAATGACCACGTAGTATTTGTATGTGTTCCCAAAAGCTACGGAAGAACAGAACTGGTTTTTCATAAGTTATGCTTCTGATGATGTCCAGATAGGATCTGTTATTAGACGCTGAGAGAACCTGTAATACCTACCTGGTACCTGGTTTTTAGATATTCTAAATCAAATAGAACCAATATTATCTAATCAGGAACACGTTTTGGAACATCACCACACCGGCTCTCCCTGAGGACTTAAGTAAGACTGATGTGAATAGGCCTGATAGCATCTACAACTTGCTTGTGATGCCGGGTCCCATGTGCTATGGGATGACCACTGGTCCTCTGCCTACTCCATCTAATTTTATCGGTCACAATGTTAACTCCTGACTACTGCGTCCTTTTCGTTCAATTTGGATTGGATCTTGGAATAGTTTTCATTGAATATAAAAGAACCTGCTGTGGATCAGAAATCTTCTTTTAGAACGGAATTTAATCCATTTGCAGACAAGCCCCATGAGTTGGGGGGAGTAAAAAATTACTTTAATGTCGGAAGTCGGTGGCAAAAACGAAAATATTTTAAACTATATAGTAAAATATACCGTCATATAGTTATACCTATATGAAAGCGGTTCGTAACTATATCCCTAGGGATATTATTCTTCTAGGCTTCAACCATAAGATTTTCGTTTTTGTCACCGACTTCCGAAATTAAAGTTCTTTTTCACTTTTAGGTGTATTTTTTTGGAATTCGGTGGTTTTTGTTTTGTAAAAAAGTTATTTTAGTGTTTTTTTTTGGAATCCGGTTGTTTTTTTTTTGTAAAATTGTTTTTATTTTTCACTTTTTAGTTGTGGTTATACACTATATAAAGTGTGGGGTAGGAACCACAACTAAAAAGTAAACCAGTCGAATAATGGAAACATCAAAAAAGATTTTTTAAAATTAACTCCTTTTGTGAGTGAAAAATACAGTTACGAAAGATGTTATTCATTTGGTTTAGAAAACGTGGTATATACTTATCTAGGTCTTATAAAGATGGAATCATACATCTTTCAAAACTGGCTTGAAAACACTTTCAATTCAGTTGTGCTGACTCTCAATGTCAGCACAACTGACGGGGTCCGCTAGGGCCGACGCCTGCCGGGGTTGCGGGAAAGTCCTAAAGGGTAACCGAGGCCTCTGTCAACGATGTGTGATTTTAGTCAGTACTCTAATATTAAGGGCGGTACCACCCTCTAAAGAGCTGTGATGGACCTTAGTAAAAAAAACTTTGCAAAACGTCGCGCTTAGTCGTGTCAGAAGTTTGGAAGTCATAGTTTTATCAGATTCACGATGACAGATCATTGACGGAAACAACGAGGCTACTAAATCTGTCTTCTGACAATCAAGGCCACATAACATACGACTCAAGTAGAGTAATTTGATGACGGGATTATAGCCAGAGTGCATCTCCTGGCAATTCCAATAAGCCCAAACACGGCTAGGATACAGCATTGTTTTATGACGGATTCAGATCAGTTCGATGGTAGCATTTTCATCAGAATTTTATTTAAATGTGCTTCCCTTATCGCCATCCGTGAAAAACTTATCATTGAGTAGTTCCAGTGGCCATCTGTGGTCTTCTTCATCAGTTCCACTTCACTAAATGATATTATCTGAATATAAATGCTTAACATGTTGCAGAAAATACCAAAATCGGTATGTCAATGCCTATAATATTTGAGGAGTTCCCTCAATTCCTCATGGATTCCATCATCAGAACAGAATTTTGATAAAAATGGGACCAACCACCCTTGAAATACTTATTATTGAGGAATTTCGGTGACCATCTGTGGTCTTCTTCATCAGTTCCACTTCACCAAATGATATTTTCTGAATGCAAATGCTTAATTTGTTGCTGAAAATACCAAAAACGCTATGTGTAGATATGCCTATAATGTTTGAGGAGTTCCCCCAATTCCTCATGGATTCCATCATCGGAACTGAATTTTGATAAAAATGGAACCAATCAGGAAGTATATCCTTTCAAATAAAAAAATAATTTTCCAAATCGTTTCGTAAATGACGGAGTTATCCCCCCCCCCTCACCTTCTCCTTTTTGGGAAGTCGGTTAAAATACCCAACTACGTCAAAACGTCAACTAAAAAGATATTTTCATCCCACCATCTCGGAAAGAGTATTTTTAATCTTCAATATCTGAGTGGAAAAGCCGTTTTTATTCGCTAGAGGATAAAGTAAATTGAATTTAGAACATCGTGTGCACTAAGTTTGTGAATTAAAAAAAACATTAAACCTATTTACTGCTACCTCTATGGTGCCGAATATATCATACAACTTTTTTTTAATTTTTTTTAAAACTCAGACTCGGAACCTTCTTGGTGTTCTTTTTTCAATTTGCTTTGTACGCGGTTCTTTACGCGGCATTTTTTGACGTCATTGTTAAACCTTTTATTAAAAACAAGAAACTTGAAAACAAGTGAAAAAACTAAAATGAGTGATTCTAGCGACGAGGAAGTTTGCTTGACGCCAACAGAATTGACTGAAACTGTTAATAATGCGCAAATGAGCTTTCTCCCTCAACAATCACGCGAGAAGTATTTAAAACAGTACGATATGTTCAACACGTGGCGACTAGCAAAAGGAGCCAAAACTTTCTCAGAAAACGTTTTGCTGGCATATTTTATAGAATTATCCGAGAACAAGAAAGCAAGCACTCTATGGAGTACGTATTCGATGCTAAAAGCAACAATAAAGATGAAAAAAGACAAACATATCGATACCTATCCTAAATTAGTGGCATTTTTAAAAAGAGCCTCATCTGGTCATCAACCAAAAAAATCGAAGGTTTTCACAGTATCTGATATTGAAAAGTTTCTTAACGAAGCACCCGATTCCGTATATTTGGCGGCAAAAGTAAGTCAGTTGCACATTCAGTATCTACTTAAGTATATTAATCTCAATTAAATAGTATACTTAGTACATGTTGATAGGCATAATTATGCGTTCATATCAATTTTATTCATTTATCTACTACAATACTCTTTACGTTACAGGTTGTTCTTATTATTGGAATAAACGGAGCATGTCGAACTAATGAACTAACACAACTTAATGTCAAAAACATTGAGAAACATTCAGATGACTTACTATTAATTAATTTACCTAATACAAAGACAAAAAGAGACCGCAACTTCGTCATTCGCAAGGAATACGTAACGATTGTTGAGAAATATCAAGCCTTACGCCCGCCTAACACTCCAATCAATCGATTTTTTCTACAGTATCGCAATGGAAAGTGTGTTAGACAGCCTATGGGTACTAATAAAATTGGCAGTATCCCACGAGAAATAGCAACATTTCTTGAACTTCCAGAACCCCTGTTGTACACGGGTCATTGTTTCCGACGAACTTCAGCCACACTTTTGGCTGATTCCGGAGCTGATCTCCTGTCCCTTAAGCGCCACGGAGGCTGGAAGTCCAATGCAGTTGTAGAGGGATACATAGAGGATTCCATCCAAAATAAGTCTAAAATATGTGAAGGCATCGTAGGAGCCATTACACTGAAAGAGCCTCAATCGGATCCTTGGACTGGCCCTTCTACATCAAAAATAAGCCGTTATGAAACACCTAACCATCTCCCTCTCTCTCCAACATTCACGCCAAGGGAATCCGATGAATCGGTACAACTATTAAGTATGACAGATAGTTTACCGAAAAACAGTACACAAGTGACTAACACCAATATTACAGTACCAAACAAAAATATTACACTCAATTTAAATAACTGTAGCAACGTTACTTTAAAATTTTCTTAATTAAACCTTAGTATTATTTTGATATAATTTAAAGATTATTCTGTAATACTTACCTGTTATAATGTAGTAATTAATACCTAAACTGAAATAAAAGTGTACCTATCTTGTGATTGTAAACGTTTTTTTTTTTGCATTTAGTCATTTCCTCGCTGAGGTGGAATGAAAAGTTACGTGTTGCACTCGAGTGCAAAGATTTTACACCTCGTGCTCTTTTGATTCCCTCGCTAACGCTCAGGCTTCTAATTTTGAATCACTCGCTGCGCTCGTGATTCAATTTTAGAATCCTTCGCTTGCTCGGTCATCAAAATTGAACACGCGGTTAAAAAGCAACTTTGCACTCTTGTATAACAAATAACTATTAATAAACAAGACTTAACAGACAGACTAACTAGAAATCTAACGATACTACATTTGTGAAGTTATGTGGTAAGAGATGAACATGCATACATACTTACATACATACCTACCTACATACTGGTCTAAATCATAAGCCTCCTTTTTGATTCGCCGTAGTCGGGTAGAAATAAGTAAATGCTTGTACTACGTAAATGAACGCTTATTCTATATTAGTTGATGACATTTTATTACAATTTGGATCTTATCCGCTGGAGCTTGATCTCGTATCTTAAATTAATGAAACAGTTATTTCCCTAAATAGCTACTTATAATAATAATATTATGTGTTAGATTTTCAAGATAGTGATTTCATAGCAGTCTTAATACCAGATTGCTAAGATCCGGGTATTTATCCGGGTAATTAGCTGTAGAATAAACCGGCCAAGTACGCATGTGAAAGGTTCCGCAACAATATTTAGCAAAAAACGCCGAAAAAACTAGTTTCCTGTGTGTGTGGACACCATTAAATTTTTTACATTATTTTATTTCTTGTTGTTTTAGGCAATAGAAATACACAATCTGTGAAAATTTCAACTGTCTAACTACGGTTCATGAGATACAGCCCGCTGACAGACAGACGGACAGCGGAAAATTAGTAATAGGGTTCCGTTTGATACCCTTGATGTACGGATCCCAAAAAATTGAGGTAGGTTAAATAATTTGCAATTTGCAATTCATCTGTATTATTCTATAAGAATCTTATTATCATAGACCTTGATGCTCTAGGTGAGTAGCTCGTTTAGGCAGTTGTTAAAAATAATATCACCTCTCTGGCCGTGAGTGGCCGTGGTCAAATGTCATAGATAATTACTCTTGTGTTGCTGTCGTCTTCTCAATGTAAAGGACATAGCACATATATCAACTCGGAAAGGGATCGTCACCGTATCTACTCGAGCCGTTCAGTATTCTTTGTGCTCTACTGCAACGCACACTAATCGGAATCGTAACGTTATCGTCTCGCCTCGGGACAAGCTCACGAACCGCGTTGCCGTGCGTGGTCAACGGCTACGGCTAGGCGACTCCACGCTTACGGCTCGTCGTCACCGCTCTTACGTCTCTGCGTACCCGAGCTTACGTCTCTTCGTCCACTCTTGCCCCACTCACCCCTCCCGCGGCCTACCTGTAGATACTACTGCCGCGCGCGCTTACGGCGAGCCGTAAGCACGGCGGCGTCGCCTAGCCGTAGCCGAGTCGACGTATCGGAGCTGCTGATTCTCTTTGGTTACGTGCTTACGTAAGGTTAACGCCTGTTTGACAGCGAGGCGAAAGGCGATACGGTGACGATCCCTTTCCGAGTTGATAAGTATGTGTGCTTATCAACTCGGACCTTAAGGCTGCAGTTAGACCGACACAATTTTTAACAGAGTAGGTTATGATGCGAAAAATTCTTTAGTATACTTACCTTAACACATAAGGTAAGTATACTAAAGAATTTCGGCCAATCGCGAACACTGCCTGGGTTTTTGGAGATGAGTCTTATCGAAAACATGAAATTCCATTCTGTCGCAGAGGTTTCACGATGTTCGGACTTTCGATGTAGTTTGTTCTTTCGATGGTTGAACTATAGTCTCACACTATATCTTCCTGCTCTGATTCCTGCCAGAATTAGGTCATCCAGAAATGGTTTCCTATTCGTTTGACCAATTTTGACACCATGATGACATGACATTTGTAAAGGTAGGTAAGTACAGACAGTTCCTGCAGCACATCGCCACAACTTTATGCTTCTTTCTAGCACGGGTATCAGAACAGAAACAAGACCTTACCAAAGTTGCTAGAGATTTTAAATCAAAGCTAAATCCAAGCCAGAATTTCTTTATCTGCAATCACTTCCGGAATTGTTAAATTAATGTAGGTACCTAAGTACCTGAAGACATTGTCAAGAAGGTAAGCATGTTTAATTAATCAATTAAAAGACGTTCAAAAAGTAAGTTTTTCGGTTGCTTATAGAAAAAACAAAAATGTAAGTCATCAAACCCGTGAATGAATCTTCATAAAGAAGCATCAAGATTTTCATAAAACAAGCTAAATCAGCTAAATACTGGGTATTGCTTTACTTTTAATTAAAATTATAATGTCGGCTGTTACGTCAACATAATAAACGTCAGTGAAAAGAGCGGGAAAGTTCCCCAGCGGCGGCCATATTGGATGTGAATTGCGTTCCATTGTGCGCAGCGCTCGGCCGACGGCTCGCCACGTGCAGAGCACATCTGCCGCGCGGGTGCCACGGCCACCCTCCTGCCTACATCTGTAAACAGAGCTCGCAGCTCGCTCTACCAAGTCATTTACTCTTTAATTTATAGAAAATTATTTACCAGGAATATTAATCAAACTTTATTTAGTAATTACTAAAGTACTTTTCAGTAGGCAACAGGCATCTTCCTTTGTTCTTTACTTTACCGTTAGACTACAAAATATGCTGTTAGAAAAGTTATAGTTCCTACATTGTAGTCTCTGGAAAGGTCTCTGAAATTCTGTAATTTTGCAAAATAATTAAGGATCTTTCTTCTTATTAATATACTGATATTAAGTTCTCAATTAATTTCGCAAAATAAAATTAACGCGAGAAGAACAACAAAACCGTTGTAATAAAACCGATATTAGTGCGGTAGGTGTGTGCGCGCATGCGCGGGCCGAGGGTCGCCCTCCAGGCCTCCCCTTCCTATTACGCACTCTATTTAGGGGCTGCTACAAAGAACAACTCCGGCCTATCTATTTTGGTCTCACTCCGGAATATTGTCATAGACAAAGTTATTGGATTCTGAACGTTCCAGACCCGTGATAAAATATGGCAATATTAAGGCGGGAAATAAAATTGGCGGGATAATTTTGTAAATAGATGAGTTTTTGAAGTTTTCAGGGACGTTATTAGGCTCGGCCGGTAGTAGGCGTGTGGTTGCTCTTCGCAGTGTGCGATCAACCCAAACTATTACTGAAACCAGTTTGTATCTCTTTGTGACGCCTAATGATTTAGCTTCTCATTGACATACTTTATTTTGCTATAGTTTTTTGATTTCAAGCAAAAATAAGCCCAGAAATCATTCAACTATGAGAATAATCAGACAATAAAAATAAAAATAAAGTAAATTTTCGATAATTTTTCAGGAATAGTTAGTAAAATACGGGCGGTCACGTGCCCATGTGCGGCATTGTAGAACCTCCTTTTTTGAAGTCTGTAAAAAATAACTAAACAAATGACTGAAAACTAATTTTCCTAATACCATTCTAAGACACGACTATGAAAGAAGTAGCAACAAATTGAGATGAAATGTCATAGGTGAGTCACATAGTTAATTTATTTTGTATCAATAATAATGATTTGGAGGCTCAGCGAAGTCGGGCGGAAGCGGGTAGCCGGACCGGCTGTGCCGGTCCGGCACAGGAAGCCGGCGCCTCCGGTCCAGGGGGCGCCGTCGAAAGGTCACAGGCCACTCGCATTGGTGATGGACCAAATCTTAAATTAAATACGCCGAGAGCTTGACGCATAACTGATTTCAGGGTATTGGCTGGGCGAATGGAAATTGTTTTGCAAATGAGATGGAAAACTTCTGATTTAATTGATAAAATACTTGATTAGTGTAAGATGTTGTAAAATAGATACCAAACTCTTTTGAATTCTGAGACACAGAATCTTAGATTATAGAACTATTATAACCTAATCCCAGAACAACTACGTAAGTGCTGTGTAATATGTAGAATGCGGGAATCGAACCCGCAACATTGAAAGCAGAAAGTAATTTTACCGTTGCTGCTCTGTTTTCGTTACTTACCAGTAACACTGTTACCTTCCTTCATAACCCATTTTATGTAATATCTACTTATGAAATCCTGAAATAGAAGAGTTCTCCTTTTGTTCTAGAGTTTTCCCGGTTTTTCCTCCGTCCTCTGTCGAGCACGAATTTTCTTTTAGACTGATGATCGATTCTTTTATAATATGCACCCTATTTTGTACACGATAGAGTTCGCAATAGTTAATCTAATAAAGACACTTAAGATGTTTTAAAATTAGCGAAGGAAGTACGGCTGGATACCAGTTGGATATAGACCGCTGTATCGAACGATTCTGAGGGTAAATTTGCCATACTTTGGCAGGTGGGGTCCTCGGGTATATTCCTTATTGTGTTATAATTAAATGTTCACCATCATAATCAGCTGGCAGACGTCCACTGCTAGTAAAGATGCGTTCAGCTAGCAGCGGACATCCTGGCATAGAACTAAATGATCCAGTTCGATTTCTTTAATTAGTTTCTTTTAGAAACAGTAAAAGGATATTTGAATAGTTTTGCTGTACTCTTTTAACGTGAAGGTACTAGGTAGGGCAACTAGCTTCATATTTCTGAGTGACCGACACCTTGACATTTCAAAAGTGCCTGTAAAATGTTTTCATTGAAATCAATTTTTTTAGTTTGAGTTTCCTATCAAATACTCTGAGTATGCTTGATTTCGATAGAAGTTCCTATAATGTCAACTAATTTACATATTAGCTTCTGCCCGCGGCTTTGTTCGTGTGTATCTGTTTTCTATAAAACATATCCTTTGGCACTCGTCTATTAATACTGTTCTCATTTCTCAGTATCAGTTCTTTTAGTCAAAGAATTTTTGTAATCGAATCATAACTTCCAGAGTTTACCCTTTACAAACAAACAAACAATTTTACCTATTTAATATATTATTACTTTTCGCTATATTAAATGCTATGCTATGTACACACACATTATAGGCGGAACATTTGCAATTAGCCGCGAAGATAATTAGAGAACTTAGATGGATTATTGATTCGTATCTGGCTGCGATAGTCATGACACTTATGTAGGTACCTAGATCTAAAAGGTTTCACATAACTGTTTTAATTTTGTAAGTTTGCAAGCACGTTAACACGTTCAGTGCCGGGAGGGCTCCCGGCACTGAACGTGTTTCCTCCACACAAATTGTCATGGAGGGTTCACCTAGTCACATATGGGATGCTGGGAGCCCTCGCGGAGGGCTCATTTTAAATGTAGGTTTTTCTTAGCGAATACAGCATTATAAACCGTGAAAATAAAATCAGATGTTTTATTAGCATATGCGTTGGTTTTCAAATCAGAGTTAGATTTTTTTGGATTTTTTGTTCTAATATTCACAAAAAATTTAAAAGGTTGGAAACTACGTATAGCGACAAGACCCCCAGAAAACATAATTTTACTTCGTTTTACAGTGTTTTATAGCACGGGTTTAAACCTAACGCCGTTGACCATCCGCGATGGTTAAGTTTTGCACAAACATAATGCCGGGAACCCTCCGGGAGGGTCCACTTGCAATATGTATGGCGGCATGGCGTATGAGCTCGACGAAAATGGGTGGAGTCGAAAGTGTTAAGCTGTTGGTCCCGGCTGTCATTCGTGGATCTTTGTCAGTCGTTACGGGTCGTCAGAAGCCTGAAACCCTGACAACCAGTCTTACCAAAGGGGTATCGTATTACCCAGTAACTGGGCTGTGGAGATTAGAAAGGCAGTCACTTCGTGTAAAATACTGGTATTCAGCTACATCTGGTTAGACTGAAAGCCGACCCCATACATACTTAGCTGGGAAAAGGCTAGGCAGATGATGCCTCAGTGAATGTCAAATTATGTACTGCTGTGGAATACGGTAAAACATTGCATGTTTTTGTACTCTGGAGTCTGGACACAGATATCTTGTAATTGGTGAAAATTATTAATATTTTTTGAGCATTGCTACTGACAAATGACTTTTGACCTCCGTGCTTTTGACGACCCTAAAACACGACTACTATTTGTGTAAGCCCTGGGGGCCTACCACAACCACTAAAAGCAGTATTATTTTAATCTTACTTCAGTGGGGGAAAGAGATGGTGCTTTACGTCTTGTAGAGCTTCATCTCTTTCCCACACTAAAGTAATATTAAAATAATACTGCTTTTAGAGGTGGTGGTAGGCCCCCAGGTTCGCACGCACGTGCTTTTATCGCGGTGATTTTTTTTCGCGTATTGGATTTTTTTGAATATTCAAATGTATGTTTTCTTAACGCGTCAAGGTCATATAATACTTATAATCAGCCTATTAATGTTCCCACTGCTGGGACACAGGCCTCCTCTCTTTGAGAGGGAATGGGCCGTAATCCATCACACGGACCCAGTGCGGGTTGGTAGATGTCACATGTCTTCGAATTTTTGGTACTAGGACATGACGGTTTCCTCACGATGTTTTCCTTTACCGTTTTGAGAGCAGTGGTGATGAAATAATTTACATAAAGTAAAGCGCCTGCCTGCGAACCTGGTCTAGTCCCGGCCGGTACCACTGGGCCACCACTGCTCCACGTACCCTGGAAGCATTATGCTCAGCAGTGGTGCTTCCATTACCTATTATATCTAAAGCAGTCATCATTACATATCTACAACACTGTTTTTTGAAGAATTGCTCATTCGTTTATATCAACTTATAATGACTTGAAGATATCGTAATCAAAGCAATTTGTGATAATAATAGCTGATAAGAGAAAGTTATCTGTATTATTCATGCATGTTATGACTCAGGTAGGAGTCTATCTATCAGGTATTGTCACCAATATCTACAGAAATCTCGGGAATACACACACATACACCTCTCCACAGTGGCGGATCCAGGGGGGGGGTCATGGGGGTCATGACCCCCCCCTGGGCTGTGTCTAGGTCGACCACAGATATTTTTTCTAATCCCATTGATAAATTTTATCAAATTAATACTTTGTATGATGTTGCCCCGTAGGATGTTTTTGCCGCATATGCTGATGGACCGTGGAGTTTTCTGCCGGCTCTTCCCTATAGGAAATCTATAGGAAATGACCAAATGAAACCGTGCTCTTAAGCTTCAGATGTGTCATAACATAATCATAAGTGCCCATGTAGATTTATCTGAAGCTAGTAATTAGACGTAGAAATTAAATACCCCAGAATAGTATCAAGACAAACCGCCCTAAGCCCACGGTCCTGGCGGCCCCTTAGATCGTAAGAAGTACTTTTTAATGATATCCCAAACATGGTCAAAACATATTCAGTAAGCCGATGTTCGCACGGAAGTGTGAAAAAAATCGCGCGATTTTTTTTCGCGTACTTTTTGGCTTTTCGACGCTCCGCTTAGCGCCGAGAGTTGAATATCCAACAGTGTGTTTTCTTGCCGCGCTGGGATACGCGCTGAATGCACGCTGTTGGATTCTCAATGCTCGGCTCAATACCGAGGGTTGTAAATCCAGTGTACGAAAAAAAATCACCGCGATAAAAACACGTCCCTGCGAACGTCGGCTTAAGAAGCAGTTTAAAGTTGGAGGCTGAGGATGAAAATTTTCGAGCTCGCTTCGCTCGCTACATCCTCGGACTTTCTGCATACATATGTCGACAAAAGACAACAAAGACGAAGAGAAGAGACATGACCTATTTCTGTATGACTTTTCAAAAAAAAACCTTCCTTACACAAGGCGGTGTGCTAAAATTTTCGAGCTCGCTTCGCTCGCTTTTGAACTCTATATTCTAACTCTCAAACTTTTCTGCTTCTATCGACAAAGTAACTCCTATTTCCTGTTTGTTGTTCAATACAAACCTAACGAATTCAGAGACGAGGTGCAAAAAATTTTGACCTCGCGTTGTCGCTCCCCTACATTCTTCTTTTCGTTGAGGAGATGAAAATGCAACTCCCTCAAAAAAAATCCTGCGGGTTGCGATGCCCTTGGTGTAGGTGGATTATAAATTACGCATACTTGTTTTTTTTTTGCAAACTTTTACTAATAATACCTACTTATACTGAGAAGACCGGGGGCCTCATTTTTTTTTGCCACTCCGTGTCCCCGACAGACTTAGTCCTCCACTGATTGGGCCTGTCCTGACTGGACCCCGACTATGTGACCCCCCCCTGACTCGAAGGCTGGATCCGCCCTTGCCTCTCCAATTAATTTAATTTAAATCAAAGGGCAATGGAGAGGGCTATGCTTGGAGTTTCTCTACGTAATCAAATCAGAAATAAAGAGATCTGCAGGAGAACCAAGGTAACAAACATAACCCGAATTATTGCCAAAATTAAGTGGCAATGGCCAGGGCACATTGCTCGCAGAACAGATGGGGCTAGGGTTACCAGATGAAAAAATCAAAAGTCCGGAGAAAAGGACTGATTTCCAATTTAAAAAAGTCGTAATATTATCGTTTATACACGCTGCAGATCTCGCTCACGCGTTGCACATCGTTGCAATTCCATAATTAAAGAAAAAACATAACTTAAAAATGTATCTTCATATTCATATATTAAGTATGATAAAACTGAATACCTACTTGGATAAATAAGTATTGATTTTAATTGTGCAATTATTACCAAAGGAAGATTATTTTTAGTTTGTTTAACTTTTTTTAAAGAGATCTTTAAAATGTAATCTGTATTTTATTGAAAATTCAAAAAATCCTAAGTTTTCATGAGATTTGCAAAATCCGGCCGCAATCTTGAGAAGAGTCCAAAAATCCTGAAATCTCAGGACAAATCCTGAGATATGGTAACCCTAGATGAGGCCGAAAGGTTCTGGAGTGACGATCGCGTGCCGAAAGACGTAGCCTTGGAAGGCCTCCCACAAGATGGACCGATGATCTTGTAAAGGCCGCAGGTATTCGCTGGATGCGGGAAGCACAGAATCGGTCGAAGTGGCGGTGCTTGGGGGAAGCCTATGTCCAGCTGCGTCTTTCGGCTGAAATGATGATGATGATGAAATTTTTTTTTTTTTTTTCGGACCCATAAGTGTAGTCCTTTTGGTTAGTATACACATGACTTAGAAACTAGTGTTAGACACAACATATGCCTGTATTGGGAGTTGAACCAACTGGGCAGAGGGAGGGGGGGACCAACTGGGGGTTGAACGAGTTGGGCAGAGGAGTACGTATTCGCCAGTTATACTTTAGCCCCATGTAATAGGGAGTGAGCCTATTGCCATCAATCGGGCACAAATCCAGATTCCGGGCTGCTACTAAGAAATTCCATATGGAAAACCCTATAACACTGCCCAACCCGGGAATTTAACCCAGGACCTCATGCTCAGCTGTAATGCTTGCGACCACTAGGCCAAGAAGGCAGTCTCAGGAATAGTAATTATTCTAAAAACAAATAAATCGAGTTTAAAAATGAACGGACATGATTTTCAATAAACAAAAAGAGAACGTTTAAATAAGCAGAATAATCCTACTGACAGAAATGTTAATCCTAGTTTTTAAGCTTTCATTCTTCAGTGACCTGAAGAATTTAAACGGTGTCGTGACCAGAAATATGTTGATTTTTCTTATATTTGTTCTTTATAATTGTATTTATTGATTATGCGTACTTTATTTATATTACCTTTAACATACCTAAACCACTAAATTATACTATTTCTGTGATCCAAACACGGACGTGTAACGTAAATACAAATAATATTACACACTGCTGCTGCGTCGCCAGTACTTGGCTGATACGCGGCCGCGTGTCTAGATGAATTTTGAAAATGGGGGTCACTTTTTGGGTCAAACAAGAAAATTATAAAAAAAGTTTTGCTAACTGTACCGGGTGACATATCAAATGAAAGGGCTGATTGCGAGTTTTTTTTTAATAATTATAAAATAAATACTTTTAAAGATATTTAAGAGGGTTTACGTCGTACGGCATTTCATACAAACTTTCAAGCCCTTATTTTTCGAAATGACTGAACCGATTTTAATGAAACTTCATACGCATATGCAGGACACAATGGTCTAAAAACTTAGTTAAAAGTCGATTATCGTCGCCTTAAAAATGGTGAAACATAAAATACGCAGACGAAATCGCGGGCAACAGTACCTGATAAATATCTTCTTTTGTAACAACATACCTCAATCACTTATTCATCTGCCAAGTGCCCTCGGACTGTCTCATATTCAGTTGTTCAGTGGCGAACATTTGAGTTTGTAATTAAACTACCGTCGTATATAGGTAATATTTCACCAACCAATATATTTGTGCAGTAATTGATTAAAATCTACGCTCGCAATATCAACAAGGTACCCTGTAAGAGGTAAAAATGGAAGCATCTTCCCTCTTTGATGTCACTTTGGTACTGCCAAGATGTAAAAGCCACTTCCTAGAATTCGAGGCATCGCAGCGATGCAAGTTTGCATCATGATTTTTCTTAGAGTAAAATATTTATCCTGTATAAATATTTTACTCTGGTTCAAATAGTGCCGTCATCAAAAAAATTATTCCTCATGCCCAGGGGAAAATCCGAAAATACCCCATGTATGTTCCGCGATTCTTCATAGCTCTCGATTTATAATCATGTTTTTAAATTTCTTGAAATATTTATTGGGAACCACTTTAAAAAAAATCTATCTTTATTTTTACACAACCTTTTCTCATTCATTTTTTTTTCTATTTACATTGTTATGGAATATTCTTTCAGACATAAAATAATCATCTTCCTATAATTCAAAATACAAAAAGATTGAACGCAAAGGAGGAATTTACGTTCGAGTGATACAGAGTCGTTTCTACTTCAAATTTTGTTTTTTTGTATACTACCTGGTTCCTTAATTATTTCAAAAATCTAGGCGAAATGTGGGCTTACACAATATCATAAAAAAGTTGAGTCGAAAATTCCGACTCTCTCAAGAATCACGTACCTACATGGTATTTTCGGATACCCCTGGGCATGAAGAATCATTTTTTTTTATGACGTCACTATTTGGACCACCTTAAATAGCTTTGCAAGCTACTCTAAAGTAGTATGTAATAAAGTTTTCAATACTCTTAGAACTTGCACAATTAAATTATTTTCTAATGAACCTGCGCTGTGGCCACTTCTTATTTTCGGGTCCAAACTCTCAGTTATTTTATAATTGCACCTATTACATGAATTAATACGCATAAGCAAACGCCCACGCATTGACATTCGCCATGGAGGTACCGATTTTGAAGTTACTTTAGATATCCCAGTTACATTTATGTGGAGATATTAGGTAAATAAAATAAAGTGAAAATGAACTAACCTGTTGAGTGTGATGTTTGGAGTCGAACTGTCAACTCTTTTACACTTACAGGTTCATTTGCGACTACCCAGATGAATGGGTATACCGGGTACTATAATGTCTGCTTCGTCGACTTTAGACCTTTCCAGATAAAGTGTTTTCAGCGTTGGTACATAATCGCGCGTAGCTGAAATACTATGAACTGAGAGCGCTGGTGGCTCAGTGGTAACGGCCCCGAGGTACGAGTTGTCGTGTCGTGATGGTCGTGGGTTCGAACCTAGACAGGTGCTTTACTTTGTGTAAATAATTTCATTACCACTGCTCTCAGAACGGTGAAGGAAAGAAAACATCGAGAGCAAGCCAACATGTCCTAGAACCAAAAATTCGAAGACATGTGACATCTATACCAACCCGCACTAGGCCCGCGTGGTAGATTACAGCCCACTCCCTCTCACAGAAAGGAGGCCAGCGTCCCAGCAGTGGGAACATTATCATCATCTTCCTAGCCTTTTCCCAACTATGTTGGGGTCGGCTTCCGGTCTAACCGGATGCAGCTGAATACCAGCAGTATTACCATCGCGGATGCAACTGTTGTGTGTGTGGGTTTCCAGCATTGGAAACATTATAGGCTGATTATATTAATAGTGAGTACCTAGGTGCATTACGTCCACATGCACGACGAAGCACGTGAGTAAATCGCTCTTCTGGATGCTTTCATCATTGACAGCCATGTTTCACCCACTGCGGAGTATAGGCTTCCTCCATCTTATGCCAAGCTTCCCTGGTTTGTGCGAATGTCCAACCAGGTTTTACCTGCGATAAGTATTCTGAATATTATCCAATATGGACATATTGTGCTGAGCAATAGTAACTTTTTGGTATTTAGGCATGGCTCTTCCAGGTTCTATTAAACTTGCTGATTTGTAACCAGTTATGTAAATAAATATGCACTGTTGTATCGTATTTTAGCCGTTTTCAAAATTGAATTTCATGAAGTTTTCAAAAGTGAGGATTGTGGTGGTGAAGGACACCGTATTTTGGCCGTATTGCTTCTTCAAGACCTGCAACATGATGCGCTAGGGCTGGCATAAGTGATCGTAGACATGCTGAAGTTCCATGTATTGTTTATTTATTTATTTTGTCAGGATTGCTTATACACACCGACGCCGCAGTGCCTCGCTGTCATTCTTGGATCTTCGATAGTCGTTACGGGTCGTTAGAAGCCCGAAAGTCTGACAACCAGTCTTACCAAGGGGTATCGTATTACCCAGTAACTGGGTTGTGGAGGTCAGATAGGCAGTCGCTCCATGTAAAAAAGTGGTATTCAGCTGCATCCGGTTAGACTGGAAGCCGACCCGCACATAGTTGGGAAAAGGCTAGGCAGATTGATTGCTTATACACACTTTAGAAATTATGATTGGTCGGTATCAACATTTTCTAAAAAAAGTCCATTTCCGGTTTTCAAAAAGGTGAAAGTATTTAGATATCTCAATGGTTTTGTTTGAGCAAAGACAATTTTAAATATATCTAAATTATAAATCTCTTTGGGTTTCGGCTTCGTTGGGAAGGTTAAAAGTGGGTTGCCATCTTTTTTTTCGAATTTTGCCCGTTAGACAAAGACGGCGATATTCAAAATTAAAAATGAAGTTAAGTTGGTGCACTACTTATTTCATGCCAGTATATTTATCGAATCAAATATTGGAATTTGGAACACATTACTTGAAAAGAGAAGAAGAAAAGAGATCATTCAATGCCCACATTTACAAAAACTCTCGAACTGTGTTACTGCGACGGAGGCGATACCGATGCATGATGACACGGTTTAGAGTTCTGCTCATTGTGCAAGCCAACAAGAGCGTGAAGTTTATATGTAGTTTCAATCATTACACCGAGATGAGTGACGTCATCAGAGCGATCATGAGGTACTTATCTTGTCAATGATATAGGTTTGATTTGATGATACTTTGTTTAAAACATGATGCTTATACAGGGTGGCAGGGACATCGACACGAAAACTTATACCATGGAATCAGTACATGATTCTAAACCCTCCTGCGTTGAAGTTTTTCGTCAGTTATTTAAAAAAGAAACAGCTGTTCCATACATTTTGAAACTATGAAACAGCAGTTAAAAAAAAATAACCGTTGAAAAATTTTAACGCAGGGGTTTCAGAATCATGTACTGAATCCATGGTAACAGGCTTCGCGTCGAAGTCCCTGGCCCCTGTATTCTTCGAGGGAGTAGGTAGAGCGGCAGAGGTGTATACGATATCCACATTTTGGCAGTTTTGTTGAAGTCTCATGTAATAGGGGACGAGCCTATTTCCATAAACTTGGCAGACGTCCAGACTGCTGTTAGTAAACAATTCCTATTGGTTGGAAAGCCCGAAAATACTTTGCTCGACCAGCGAATCGAACCTAAGGCCTCACGCTTCAGTCTCACTTCCGAACCATAAGCCAACTAGGCAGCGATTGCTTGTTGAATGTTAATCTATTTAAATAAGGGCAGTCCAACTCATTTGCTCTTGCGCATGAGTGGGCTTTCTCTCATTTTATCAGAGATGTAAAGATTGTTGTTTTATTGATTTATAACTTACTTTTTGCATGGTTTGTTCAGTTGTATTTCGTCTAAAGCCTAAGGTAACTGGGATTATGATATGTGGGTGGGATTCAGGATTCAGCGTCTTCCTCTCAGCTAACTGTGATCATTACTCTATCTCCAATGTTTAATGTATAAACCAATTAATAAATCACGATTGGTGATACTTATTTGGCGGCATCTACATCACAATATGCGAACTACGCATCTCATTGACGTCACGGTAAATCCTGAATCGCGCAAGCAGAGTTTCCCGCGCGACTCGACATCAATCGTCGGGCAGTAGCCCATCAGACACAACACCAGTTTGGTCGAAGGATGCTCCCTTTTCTATAGAGGTTGAGTGAACTTTTCACCCTGTTCCTATCATACCTCTATGCTGGTGACCTCTTGGGTTCAAACACAGACAGGCGCTTTACTTTGTGTAAATTATTTCATCACCACTGCTCTCAAAACGGTAAAGGAAAACATCTTGAGGAAACCGGCATGTCCTAGAACCAAAATTTCGAATACATTATGACATCTACCAACCCACACGGGGCCTGCGTGGTGGATTAGGTACGGCCCACTCCCTCTCACAGAGAGGAGGCCTGTGTACCAGCAGTGGGAACATTATAGGCTGATTATGATACCTCTATATTTAAATGCACGTCTGGCACTCCCTGGGCAGTCAAACATTCTACCACCTGGCAGACTGGCTAATACATCTTTCTTTCGTAGCATGAGCTAATAGATAGGTATAGTTCACTTCGATACGAGACAAGAAAAACATAGTTTTTCTCTATGCTTACAATCGTTGTGAATGAATGGTGATCATGTCAACCTTCCCTAAAGCCCTTTGTACACGGCACTGTTTCTTTATGGTACGGCGTATAAACCGCGCCGTAGAAAAAACGTGTCTGTCAACAAGCTTCCATAGTGATCCATACAACAATTATGACCGTGCTTAGACACACGGCGAAAAAACCGTCGTTTTCGGCGAAAAAACTGTCGCCGAAAAACGTGTATGTACAAAAGTTGGCCACACAAATAACTGCAAGCATGACGAGCCTGCATGAACAATCATTTTGTGCAATAGTGCTTGAGCTTCTGCATGATGATTTCGTGCAAGTATCTTGCTTGTGCAAGCGGCATGAAGATTGATAGAATTTTCATTTAGCAGCTTGAAGAAGCTACGGCTGTGCAAGCATGGTTATATGCAGGTAAAGCTTGCAGAATCATACGTACGCCAGACTGGCGTCGTCAGTTGCACGCAATTAATGCAACTAAAGCCACCACGTCTTCGTCGTTCAACGCTAAAGCAAAAACTGATGCTGCTCCAGCTTGATTGAACAGTGTGTGTGTAGGGAAGTTGTGCATGCTTGCACAAAAGAGTTAACGTTAACATCATGACGTAGGATTATGACATTGACATCTTTATTACTTGCAATCATAAATTGCATTGGCAACGCGGTCATTACCCCTTGTCTAAATTCTACATCTCTAAAGAGTATTACGGTTTTCCCGATGACATGAACAGTAACTGTTGTAAATAAATGGTCAAAGGTCGTTCAAATGATAACAGTCTTTACAGGAACAAAATGTATTAATTCACTCCTTACCTACTTTCATCTCTTAGTAGGTAAGTCTATGCTGCCCGTTGTGTCATATATATATAATATGTTGTGTCGTTGTATTAGTATTTTTCAGCTCTTAGCCAAATTCTATAGAAATCGTTTCAGCTATTTAGCCGCCATGTCATAACAAATAGACAGGCAGACAGATAAACTAACACACTCTAATAAATGTTCCTGAAATCCACATAATTATGAAATAATTTCAAGTAGGTACATATTTATTTACTCTCGTTCACAATATCCGTCGGGTATAGTTTAGCGCAGCTACCAGTCTGCCGGTGACTCATTGCGGAGTAAGGAAAACGCTCAGTAGGTAGTACAAACACTTAGTCATATCCACACAATTCTATCTAGATAAATACACGCGAATCGAATCTCTATACACCAGTAAATAAGAGTCATTTGACAATATTACAAAATTATATGGACCTTGCTCAATGATTGGGCTACAGCTGTTTTAAAATAGACTGTAATTATTTTTAGTAAAAAAGGAAGTCTGTCTAGAAATATATATTCAATCATAGTTTGAAAGCCTTGGTGGTTTCTAGAAGCCGAAAGGAGAACTTTCGGCTTCTGCTATACTCCATCAATGAAGTCGAATTAAAGTCAGAAAGGTTTTTCAAATATTTTTATCCTCTGATCATTGAACTTCAGCATAATATTTCCATTAGATATTAAATGATTGTAAAATGTGTTTGTATTTCTATCATGTAATTCTATCCTTTTCCAGAACATTAAAATCAAGGTAAAACTTTTAGCGTTATCTACCTAACAGGACACTTTGGGGTTTCCACATTCCCAGGCTCCAACTCTTGTTTTATCACACAGAAGCCTTATGAATCACCATGATATGAGTGTACACGGATAGTGGTCGACGTATTACCCCAGTCTGCTGTGATATCAAGATGAAATGAAAAGGTGACGCACACCTGGACCAGAACGTCTCTCTGATAAGGCAGCAACGGTGAAATGAAATCGTTTATTCTGTAAATAGGATATCGGAATCACTTTTACACGTCATATTAAAAAATATTAAAAATAAGCTAGATGAGGCCGGCGTTTCCTAAATGACTTTGACTACTCTGAAAAGAAAGGCCGAAACAAACTCAGAGGTCGCAGTCTCTTAATCTTGGTCAAGCCAGTGCCGAGACTGTTACTACGCATTATGGTGGTCACACTAGTTATCATGTCCCAAAAAGCACCAGTTTGATCACAAAACCGGATGTATGGTGGCTCTGATGCTGCAACGCGAATGTAATTTTCATTTTTCTTTTCTGTTTACCTATCAAATTGCCCGATCCTCGTTGATCAGCGGCACGTACCGCGTGCAAGTAATATTGACGGCTGACCTGGTCAGCCACGCTAGATGTTGTGTTCTTCCTCATTTCAATATACTTACTAGCATATCAACTTATTTTGACGCATATCAAAATCAGTGAATGAACTGGGACACATGCCTCTTATTTCTGAGAGGGAGTGGGCCAATCCACCACGCGAGTTGCTGAGTGTCACATGCCTTCGAATTTTTGGTTCCATGCCGTTTTCCTCACGATTTTTGCCTTCCGAACCGTTTATATTTTCACTAACCTTTTCATATCCCTCGATGAATGCTTTCAAAAAAGGAATATGAAAAAGTTTAAAGTTTAGTTTAGTTCAGTTGTATGCATTAACTTGCATTCTTAACCACATTGTCCTTACCCACAGAGGAACTGGCTATACCTTACCTCTCGTGCCTCTAACTGCCGAAACACAAAAATGCTGTTATTACATTGTTGTTATGGCGACAGACTTAGATAAGATGATGCCATGGTATAAAGCTAGCCAGGCGTACTTAGAACAAGCCCTATCACCAACTAAACCGAGCAAAAATTTTTACCCCCACTGGGAATTGAACCCGGGCCCTCTGGGCCTGAGACAGGTGGTCTAACCACTAGACCATAGGGGCGGTTAGAATATTTGCAAGACTTTACTAAGATGTCTGATAAATAATGTCGTCTTCGTCTAGAATTGAAGTATCAATTACCCTTGATTATTACTTCTTGGAACTAAGTACAATATATACCTTCTGTACAAGACAGAGATACCATGTCAAGAAATTGTTTACGGCAATTAGCAGAAGGATGCATTTACCTGTATTTATATACCTATGTATAGTATCCATACACTTCGAAATACCTACTGCAACAATATTGATCTATGCTAGGATACATATGGGCTTAATTGCATTAAGATAAGAAAAAAATAATTAGAAGCACTTTTTTATTTTAAAATTTTGGAAAACTTACAGCTAGGCATGTACATGTACATATGTTATAGGATATATTACTAATAGTATAATTAGTAATATAACAGTACAATAACTTCGCATATTAATATTTACTTAGAGAACTTTGTCTATTTTCTTATTTTTTTATATAATCCATAGTTATGGAAGGGATAGCCGAAACGTACCGATTGGTTGATTTAGACAAAGAAAATGAGGTATGTAACTCTCTAATAATTTTCTCTAGAACATTTTCATTCATTTAAAGTTCAGCTTTTTGATAATTATGATCTTGTAATTGTTTGCAGTGTTGTAAATTCGTGACGTTATTGCAGAAGGCAGGAAGGCTGATGCGGCAAACTTGACAGAATGCTACACTGCGACTTTTTCGAGGACGTACAAATCTCACTGATGTAGATAGAAATCGATACTAATAATAGTATTATATTTATAAACAGGTAAAATTTGTGAGTTTGTATTAATGTAGGAGGCAATCTCCGGAACTACTGATCCGATTACGAAATGGTTTCACTAATGGGAAGCTACAGTATATATTGCTGAGTGTTATACGATATATTTTATGAAAAAAAAACAAGAAATTCCACGCGAACGAAAACTTGGGCTGAAGCTAGTCACAAAAATAAACTGACAACGAATCAAATAAATAGGTACCTACTTTTTTCAGGTCGTGACCCAATCCAGCTTTTCTTTCATTCCTGAAATTATAAAAAGATAAATAATATAAAGTCTCGGAAAATCGCAAAATATTCACGGAATGATATTAAAATCAGCTGCGTAAAAGCTGCATTACTGCTACAACAGAATTCGTCGTAATCATCATTATAGTTCAGTGAAAATGCCTGGCATTATTTTCAGTTCACAGAGCTGTATATTTTCAGGAAGGAATTGTTATAGATGCGATATATAATATTATCAATTCACAGGAATAGTCTGCCGTTAGACATTTTTAATTGGTTCGTTCAGCTCTGTTTCCAGGAATAGATTTCTATATAGACTCGTCGACTTGCTCCTTATAAAATCCTGGATTGCGAGATGAAATATTGCTGTTAATTCTAATCTGGGTTTTAGTCTAATTAATATTTTAAATAGATTATTGAAGTTTAAGTACAGAATTATAGAGACTCTTAATTGTTATGAAAGATGGCGTTAACGAATACAGTGGGTGTGGTTTTGTTGGCACAACATAATAAGCTTATAACGTTCCCACTGCTGGGACACAAGCCTCCTCTCTGTGAGAGGGAGTGGGCCATAATCGACTACGCGAGCTCAGTGCGGGTTAGTGGATGTCACATGTTTTCGATTTAGCTGTTTGCTGGCATGTCATAACCTAATTAGAGCAAAAATGAAAAAAAAAAGAGATGAACCTTAGATGAGAAATAAAAACGTCTATTGGGCTTCTGTCGTTTTGGCATTCAAATGTTGGTCCTCGTCATATCATCAACATCTATTTCTTCCTTTTAGTCCTGACGACTTTCAGCAGGATGTCAGTAAAGATGTGAATGTCAAGAATCGGCTGAACATCTAATCTGATGGCCTTATTTATCCGTTACTCTAGAAGCTATGATTAGTCTAATCAAAAGCTTCTGAAAATTTCAGCAGAAATAGACGGGATGGTCTATTCTCATCTCATACACAGCAGACACGATAAACACAACAATAAGTCCAACCACGACGAGCTCGACAGTAAACCAACGAAAAATAAGCTTAACGCGACGAAAAACAACGAAACTCAAAACAAATCCGTAAACAATATTTTCGAATGTGTTTGAAATCACATTGCCTTGTGATGAGCACGAAATTATCAACAATTTCCAATAGCGCAGTGTTTTCCACGGCGAGAACTCACGTGCTAGGAAATTGTATTAATCCGCCGATAAACTAGGACACGCAAAATGGCGCTCGATTCTATCTCAAAATAGACGAGAGCTTTTTCAGTTCGTCTTATTTATTTTATATTAAGTAGTGGTTTGGACGGCTTTCGACGAAAAACTAAAATTTTTACGGAGTTATGCAGTGTTGTAAAAACTAATGTTGCTGTTCATTTTGATGGAATGCTTTCGTTAAAACCATTGACAACAAGCGTGTATATTTTGTGATTGTACTAATTTGTCGGAGTATTTAAGACTTTTCTAGGTACCTAAGACCAGATTTCCGGGATAGCGAAAGAATTTTTCATAACAGTTCATTAGCTCTGAAATTGCTCGGAAGTCATTGCTACGGAATTTTTTATGTTATTTGTGTTGATTAAAATTATGTTATATTTTGAAGGAGGTAACATAATTTTGACTAATTATATTAAATTTATTTTCATGGATTACATCATGTATAATTACAACGTGTGTTGATACAGCCTCGAGCATGAAAGCAAGCCGCTTTAACATGAACATTATGTATTTTAAAATGTTCGGTTCGATGACAGTGGAAAGCTTTTTACCTAACCACGAAAATAAAGTAAATAGGTATTACATTTTGTAGGTAAGTGTACTTATTTTTTCTGTGTTACGGGAAACTAATAAGGTTGGAAAATATAAATGGACAGAGAAAAAGGAAAGTGGTTCCAGCAGGGATGTTTTATCTTAGGAGAGTGGCAGCGGCGACGACGACGGCGCCATCGATCCGACGGAGCTGGCACCTACCTAGTACCTACCGCCATACTAATTCCAACCTTAATGTGTCTAGAAAAATACTAGGTACATTTTTCATGATTTTCTTTATATGGAATAATGTAATGGAATTATATTTTAATATTGAAAATGTTGAGCTCATCATTTACATCATTGATCATTCAATATTTGGTAATATTGTTAAGTAAATGTTTACTCCGTGTGATGGACTGATGGTCCTATGGTAACTTTACCATATTTTCTTGAATAATAATTACATAGTGGTAATAACCACTACCTACGTATAACAAACAGGTAAAGGAGAATGGTCAAAATCACCACACTTGGTAAAGACGGGTGATTGCAGTTTTTTGTAAAGCAGACAAGAGAATACTCCCGTACATCCTCTAGCTGTAATCCTATAACTCCAGGAAGAGAGCGGGTAATTACTGCAACTAATAATCCAATTTATTATTGTCCCACTGCAGGGCAAACGCCTCTTCTCATACAGAGAAGGCACGAGCATTGATCACCACACTTGCGATATTCTAACAAAAATTATAAATGCGAAAGTTAGTTTGCTTGTTTATCTGCTTGTTACGCTTTCACGCTAAAACGGCTGAACAGATTTTGATGAAATTTGGCACGTGGGTAGACCATGACTTGGGATACTTTTTATCCCAACATTCCCACGGGATCGAGACTTATGCGGGTGATACCGCGGGGCGCACTCATCACTCCATGTGAAATACATGTTCTTATTCAGCTGCATCCGGTTAGACTGGAAGCCGACCCGTTGAGAAAAGGCTAGGCAGATGGGTTTATTATAAGTTCAGGATTCCTCACAATTTTTTCCTTCACTGATGTCAGTGATGGATAACCTTAGAAAGTACATGTGAAAGGAAAAAGCAAATTACTGTAATTGTCTCTTTAAAAATTCTGGACTTAGTAGAACCGCATCTAAAATGCTAGCCTAAACGTGGTTCCTATCACGAGAGAGGGACGGGTGGGCGTCGGTCGCCGGTTCAGCTGCGGCCTGACGTCATGGCCCTCGCGCACAATCTCTGGAGGTGGCCTTGTATGTGCGTCATTTTAGGAGCTGATGGTTTGTGTAATGAGAACAATGTGGGAAGAGTTCTATATTCAAGCTAGTACAGATTTTTTTGCTTTTTGTTTGGCATAATTATTGAACCGCACAAGGATTTCTCTTGTATCGTGCGTTTGCATGCAAAAATCTTACGTACACAAACAGTCAGACCCTGAACAACTATCAGTCGTACAAATGTACCAACTGTACCTGTGTCATTGATTGATTTTTTCGCCGAGAGACAACTTCTCTAGTGACTGTAGTCCGGGTAATGTTATTTAAATTTTTTTAAATTTTAGTTCACCGCGGTAATTGGTGATTCCAGTGTTGTTTTCAAATCTTTTTCCCTCAGTCACTGGTTACGACTTACGACGTTATCATGGTCCATTTTTCGTTACAAACATGATGTAATTACAGGATTTTACATAACGTTAATCGCCATTGAAGTTAATAAGGAGCATGTTCTAAATTAGTAATGTAACAATATTTTAACGGTCGAGCAACTAAGGTATAAGTGACCCGAAAAGGTAGCAAGTAAGATGAATAAATCGATTGCTCTACGCGGTAAGAACGGTGTACCTACGGCCACAATTCGGATGGGTGACCATTCTCTCCAAATCGAGACTGCGGTACCGTCTGGGTTGGCTGTCATAAAAAAATATTTACCTATATCAGTCAGTAGGCAGACTATGTCTGACAACGGTCTAACCGTCTGGTATCAGTAATGCTCAGTAATTGGGTTGAAAAGGTGAAAGGTTAGATAGCCAGCCGGTCCGTTTTAATATTTATTTTCAGCCGCAGACTGGAGGCTGACCACAACATTGGTTAAACTCTGACAGATTCTCATACGTAACCTAGCTACCATTGCAGAATATGTCTAATCATTGTCTCTTGTAATTATGTTTTAGTTGACGCAAAAGAAAATATTGATAAGTGAAAATTCTTTGTTTGCATTATATTTGCAAAAATACAATCAACGCTACTAAGCTATCGCTATGAAAACTGCCTACACTTAGTACGGTCTACACTTCTTTTTCCTATATTACCTATAGTGAATTAAACGCTCATTGTATGAAACCTTATGCGATAGTACAAATATTCACGACGCTGATTTTAGTGCGTTGTACACAGGCTGTTATCATACTGATAGCACGATAACCTCTGTTTTTCCATTATATTCTTGAATTTCGGCGAACATGATATTGATAATAATTATTAAGATTCTGCAGTATTTTATTAAGTTTCGGGAATGTACTATAGTATTCTCGGAACAGGACAATGGTGTGAAATAACGAGTAACGACTAACGGCTCGTTATCTACCGTCCGTAACGCCCGCAACCATCGCCTTTCGGAATGCTTTAATTGTTTCTAGGGAACAATTTTATGTTCCTGTGATCGGGAATATTCGTAAAGTTTCGTGAGAACTTGCAGATTGACTGATGTTTTGCTTCGGGAGATGCAGCTGAAGTGCATGTAGGTATTAATATGACATGGATGGAGAAAGCTGACTGACCAGCTGGCAGAGCTCGTGGTGAAGTAATAACAGCCGCACGTCTTGCCGGGGCTGGTCCGTGGATGGGTGACCATCTTTACATACCGAGACTCCTCCGTGCCTCGGAAAGCACGTTAAGCCGTTGATCCCGGCTGTCATTCGTGGATGTTTTACAGTCGTTACGGGTCGTCAGAAGCCCTAAAGTCTGACCAAGGGGGGGGGGGGGTGTTACCCAGACTGGGTTGTGGAGGTCAGATAGGCAGTCGCTCCGTGTAAAATACTGGTATTCAGCTGCATCAGGTTAGACTGGAAGCCGACCCAAACATAACATATTTGGAAAAAGGCTAGGCAGATTGATTGGATTGAGAGAGCTGACAATTCCTGGAGTTTTCTTCATGTTGCATTAGATTAGTCAATGGGTACTCCTTAATCAAATCAAAAACATTTGAAAAAAAAATTAATTTTTAATTTGGATTGATTTAATGCAGCAGAAATGAAAAAAGCATCAAAATAGTTGAAAAAAAAATCCTGTCCGTCAATTTATGAAACTTGAAAACATTGTAGCTTGCGATAAAATCAATTAATTGAGTCAATTTTTTTTTATTACATTGGTTTCGGCCATAGAAGGAACCCTATTGAAAATGGCTCTTTTATTCAAAGTAGTTTAATTATAATTAATAAAATACTAACTAAAATATAATAGACTTAGCGTGTTGCCTAGCAACCCACAACGTAAATAATACGTAATACGTACAACGTAAATATCTAAATAAATAGTCTTTGACATTACGTAAGGATAGCGAGGTTAGAAATTTACCCATATTGATGGGTAAAACAGCAGTCAAAACATACTTCATGAAAAGTGATAAATTGTTAATTTTTGTTAGAAACTATGTTTTGAATTTCTTTTTCGTTTATAAATGTGTGTTATGAGGCGTGCACTTTTGGAATTTCCAAACTATTATTTTAATATTAGCTGCAGACATAGAACAGTTGCCAATAATTACTCAGAATTAGGGGATGATGAAGAACGAACCATTTTTCAATCATTTAAGTTATCCTTGCAGCATTAGCAGTCCCATTATTGGACCTTGGTGTTAGCATCACCATCTACAGCTTCCCTTTGTTCATCTTCCGTATCCAGTCCGTTATGTATTCAAAATTGTGTCAATGGAAAATGTATCTTAGTGTCTGGCCTTTGAGCTAACTCTAATGACGTATAGCTGCAAAGAAGATTTTTGCTTTATCGAGAAAAAATTAATCTCTGTAGATTGCATTTTTGAAAATAAAGTGAAGAAACTATGCGATCGCTAAAGTGGTCAAAGGAGGGTCGAGCTCGATTTCGGAGAAAATTAATATAGCATTTTAATTATTCTGCAAACATAGCTGAGCTTTATGAGATTTTGGGTCCACCTGGATCTGCTAGCGGAAAAATAGTTTATATTTTTCCGCTAGCAGATCCAGGTGGACCAGGTGGACCAGGTGGTGGTTCTAAATACAGCATGTATGGTCATATTTATGGATGTGGTATACTACGAGGAACAGGGTGAAAAGTTCACTCATCCTATACTATAGAAAAGGATGAGTGAATTTTCCACGCTGTTATCCTTTCTTTTCTATAGAGTCTATAGAAAAGGGAGAATCGTCCGACCAGACGGGTGTCGTGTCTGGCGGGTAACTGCTCAACGATTGATGTTGGGGAAGTTCTGAATCTGAAGAAACTCTAATTGCGCGATGTAGGATTTGTGTGACGTCAGATCTTTGATGCGTAGTTCGCATATGGCGATGTAGATGCCGCCACAAGACCATCAAACTAAACAACTTTCTCCACGGGACCAACATCGTAATCACGAAAAAATTATCAGCTGTCGAGTACCTACTCGACCCAAATGGTATGGGACAGCTGATCATTTTTGCCGGACTACCGCCATTTTGGACACACGGCTACATATCAAGCTATACGTTTCCAGTATAAGCTGACCTCTCATTGTACGGAAATCCTGTACAATGTGAGATCAGTTTATACTAGAAATGTATACTTCGATTGAGACCCGAAAATGTTTTTCTGCGCATTTAAGGTCATAGTTCAACTTACGTCTGTAACACATTATCGGGTCTTAATCGAAGTACCTATAATAATGATCGTCTTACCTGCGCGGACGACCGCCATTTAGGTTCAACTTATGTGCCGCGATGTGTATGGGACTGTTGATAATTTACGATTTCGGTCCCATGAAGAATGTTGTTCAGTTTGATGGTCATTGCATCAATAAAGCGATCACTCAGCGTATCGCAGACTTCTAAATTTTGTTTTCATATGTACTGTCCTGTTACTACTCTTACGTGACTCGTGCAATCAAATATTTGACCTGTACCAATATTTGACTTTTGGCAGTTGGTGACTGAAAGAAAGGGGTGATTCGAAGTTGATAAGGATAACTACAGCTTCACGCCTGTTTTCCCCGAAGGGCAAGGCAGAGGTGTGTGTGCTGGAGTGTGTGGGAGAGGTGAATTTCTCTGGTGGAGTCTGGATTTGGCCTCAGTTCAAGGCTCGCCCCCTATTACTAGGGTACTTAGGATATCTAATCTTAGATTGAATAAAATAATTTAATTAAATGTTTGAAAGATATCCTGATTTAATACAATTCGTTATATTTCTGGGAAAAACTGGATGGTTCACGTAAATTTAACAATCCCGCGTATATTCCGCCGAGTCGGCAAAACGCCTAACTACGGTCGGCGTAGGCGGCTAGTGAACTTTCACAAATTGATCATTAACGAAATTTTAAAACTAGTAACACCAATATAGTTTGCTCATTCTACGAGCAGAATTCACTTCACACGAATTACGCCTACTTAATTTAGGAAGAGAAGCAGCTTGAACCAGCTGTCCCATATTGAGATCATAAATAGGGTCAATGATTGTGCTGGTTCTGTATATGTTTAGGTACTTATGTTGAAATTCTACCCATTCTGTAGTAGGAGTCTGTTGGTAAGAGGGAGCATAGGGAGCGATCCGGGATTTCAGATGAAGTGTATTATTTCAGAGATTCTGTGCTAACGTCTAGATAAAATCCGTACCCTAATTACGTAATGCACGATCAATCAGAATTAGAATCGGTTTGAAACAGAAAAATCTGCTCAACAACGTAAATAACGCAATGAATATTATTGAACTGTCAAAATGAAACAAATTAATCGGAATCGTTTACGAAAATGGATTGCGTAATTAGATAGCTGGATCATATTTGATAGTTGCAATCGATCTTGATGTAAGACTGCTAAAATTAATATAAAACAAAATTTGGTAATATTATGTTGAAACAGGCACAGGATGAAGATGATGTCGACCTCCCAATCCTCTTGACGTACTTCCTTTTCAGTATAGTTGTAACCCTTGTCGGATTCAAACAGACAAACAAACAAACATACACAATAATACCTATGCATGCCAGTCTAGTGACGTCACACCATAGTGCAGTGACGTACAAAGGAAACAAGTTTGACACTAGGAGTCAAACTTATTAAAACTGTATTTCTTCCACACATAATGCCTATCATACTATGTTTAGTTATTTTCTTTTGTATCGATAGCGTTGTAAGCGGACTCGATCTAGGCGATGACATCATCCTGCCTATTCCTCTCAGTGCTCTAGCATAAATACTGGAAACTGGTGTTTTGTTGTAGTTTTAAGGTTAATAATTATATAAGTTTCTGATTTTTGATATGGATAAATTAAAATAAACAGGAATAACCATTTTTTTGTGGCTTGCTTTACTAGTTCCTGATAAGTTTTGGTTAGCGTATCTGGCAGATATTAAACATATATATTTAAGATAACAAATTCTGTCTATATTCTGAATTATTCAAATGGATGAAAGCAGTGAGCGCAGAGAGATCTTTTGAGAGCAGTGGTGGCCCAGTGGTAACGGCCCCGACTTACAAGTTGTAGGGTCGAGGGTTCGAACCCAGACAGGCGCTTTACTTTGTGTAAATAATTTCATCACCACTGATCTCAAAACGGTGAAGGAAAACATCGTGAGGAAACCGCATGTCTTAGAAACAAAAATTCGAAGACATGTGACATCTACCAACCCGCACTGGGCCCGCGTGGTGGATTACGGCCCACTCCCTCTCACCGAGAGGAGGCCTGTGTCCCAGTAGTGGGAAAATTAATAGGCTAATTATGGTTATGGTTATGGATGAAAGGATTGGTAATTGTTGAATCAGGCCTAAGTATTTTTTTTAACTATGTGAGACAAAGATTGGATCAAACAACAACTTTGGTAAGTCCTCAGAGGCTATGAAAGATCATAGAAGTTGACTTTTTTTTTTGTTGATGTGCATGCGCCACGGGAAATAACGGCGACAGTAAGAGGAAGTCAGCATGTGTCAACTCAACTAATATGCGGGTAGAGGGTTCCATTCCCACATTATTATTTTTTTCTGTTGCATGTAAGATTTGTGTCAATAAAATGACTCCAAAATACAAGAGTACCTTAGTAATAAAGTATTTAGATATTTTTGTGCGAGTGTGACTTTGATCAAGTTTGCACCATGCTGTCTGGCTGCAAACTCATTCCTTTCCCGCACATTCGTCACTTACCAGAGGTGACTAAGCGATAGAAACGCATTGTTGCCAACCACATTCACTTCAATACTTCTGACGCGATGTGACGTCATCAATATTGAAGTCACCTATGCACAAATATCGCGTTTCAGTTGTCTGATGACCAGATGATCATGCAGAGTTCATGATATTTATTGACGTTGATCAGTTTAGCAGTTTATGGTATCGATATTATGAGTAGGGGATGATGATTTTAGTGGTGAGTAAAAGTATCACATCATCACAATATACATATGGACAGTATGAAAACTAGGCCTATTTGTTGAAATAATTATCTACGCTCCATTTTAAAAAGATCGCTGCGAAAATCACTTGGGGTCTCGTCTATGAGCGCGTCCGTGTGGTTAACTACGTAGTTTCTGTACTGTCCTTATTTATACTGTCACATCAGCCTCTAGACTTATCTAGACTCTATATTGAAGACCATGACCACTCTGACAAGGGTGCTACGAAGAAGCAGAAGAAAAGTATCCAAGATATGGTCCGTTAGTAATGAACTAAAGAAGAATTACCGCAATACGCTTTGGGTAAGATAATTTGATTTTCAACACCGCCATACCTATTTTGACCGACTTGTGGGGCATATGTCTTTGAAACGTTTTCCTTGTTCGATTCGCCGAACTTGTTGCCACATCGAATTTGGAAACATATACCGAAACCACGTGGACATAACAGCGTTTTTACGACAAGTTCAGCTACTTGTGACGTTGTAGTTGTCTTTGCAGCTTAACGTTTCAGCATGTTACATAAAGGCTTTTCTTCAATATATAAATACACTAATGATACGAGTAGTAGTTCTAAAACCATCCAATCACGGGACCCTTTGTCTCTCACAGACATCTATATAGTAGTCCTAAATAATAGTTATTAGGTCATAGGATAATCAATTAAGATTTCCTAGTAAAGCCTGGACTCGTGTTCGGGAATCAATAGTGTGTTACGCCTCCGGGGCGTCGAGATTTCTGTTACGTACGTCGATTAGACGTCACGTGTACATCGTGTTTGAGGATAGGCTGGATGTGGGTAACTTTGCCGTAATTTGTGTTGCTCTATTATTTATCTCTGAAGAGCGTGCATCCTGAAAGTTGGCAACGTCGTAAATAGCTGTCAAATATTTACCTATTTTGATTAATTTGGAAATAATACTGTATGGAAATAAGAATTGTGGCTAACTAGTGAATTAGAATATTGATTATGAATTATGAAATGCAATAATTAATATCGTAACACCTAATATTTAGTTTTAGATGTTAAAAAAGTAAGTAAGTATTTGGAAACTTTCCAAATGCCTTTTTTACGCCTAAAATGGGTATTACATCGAATTCAATGTAACAATTGCAATTCATTATTAATATCGCTAGTTAGCCGTATTTCTTATTTCCATACAGTAATATTGCCAAATTAATAAAAACAGGCAACATTTTGACAGCTAATTGCGACGTTGCCAACTTTTAGGACAAATGCTCATAACCTTTCTAAGTCGAATTTGAGACTTTCAAAATTGAAACTTGCATCAGCTCAGACGCAAACCACAATTTTTTTTTTGGGATGGGTAAAAATGTTAAACTCGCGTCAGATTGTGCCGTAAGATCCGATGCCTAGCAACCCACTAAGTAAATATCAAAATAAATAGTCTTTGACATTACGTAAAGATTGCGAGGTAAGAAATTTTACCCATATTGATGGGTAAATAAAAAGCAGTCAAAACATACCTACTTCATGAAAAGTGTTTAAATAAATTGTTTATTTTTATACTATATTTTGAAAATAAATAAATATACTACTACTACTAATGAATATTGTATTTAACCACATAAATTATAGTACTTTTATACTGGTAAATAAAGCAATTCGTGCGTTCAAGTTTTCACTTCTGCCGGCACTCCCGGAGTGCAACCCGTTGTTTTTTTTAAACCGAATGGAATGTAATTTCTTTGACGCACTTTGAGTAGCGTAAGTTACGCTGGATGACACTCATCAGATCACATTGTAACTGTTACATTGCTAATCACTCATTTGCCACAGCCTGTCGCACCAGGATCCATTCTGGCGTGAATTGGGGCTGTAGTACTAACTGCAAATATTCCTGATTCTGGCTCGATTTGTATGTACGTAATGGTTGTATGGAATTGCTGATGTTGGTGTCACACGTCCATTGATGGGATATACAATGGGGTAAACTTAAGGGCGACATGTCTTATGTGGGGTAGACATAAGTTCTTACTTAGATACTTTGTAGTTATTTAGATTTCTCGGTGATATTAGATATAGGACACAAGGGTTCGACCTATATTTTTTTAAATAAATTAATACAGGGGTACCACCTTCTGTTGGCATTTGTAACATCCTGGACTGCCATCCAGAATTCCAGACCCTAGAACTAGGAAAAACCTTGAAGACATAGTTGAAAAGCTTTCTTCTTACAAGGAACTCTTTTATTTCTAAAGTTTTATTCGTCGAAATAATAGTAAAAGTAAGCGTTAATTAAGTTGTAAGTCAAGTGCAGCATCTTCCAACGTGCATCATAAAACTGCGGTAACTGTGCTACGACGCTACGCGAAAGAAGTGTAGTAATGAGTACGATAATTAGTTACAATTTTAGATTTTCCTGTATTTCTTAGTCATAGCTGATTAATTTCAGCCGAAAGACGTCCGCTGGTGAACATAGGCCTCCCCCAAGCACCGCCACTTCAATCGGTTCTGTGCTTCCCGATTCCAGCGGATTCCTGCGGTCTCCACAAGGTCATAACTGTGGTCATAGCTGATTAATTATTTAAGTTAATCTGTAATTTTACTTATCTAATTCTAGATCCAGATTATAAATCCGGACAAGTGTAACAATGTGACTTTTAAACTGATATTTACTTTCTAAGTTTATCTTGAACACCACTTGCATCGGTGAAGAAAGAATATCGTTTAATAATAAATATCTGTCTAAAATCCATGAGTTTCTGTATGTATATGTCAGAAATACGTTACTGATTTGAATAATCAAGACGCCAGCGCTGCCTAGCGGCGCTCGACAGAGTTTATAACATAACGCTTGGACCGGCGGGCTCTAAGCAGAGTTCATGGATGGATATGTCAAGCAGTGAAGACGTTTAGAAGCTGTCGCGCGTTTCGAAAAGTTCTGTCATGTACCTACAGTTTGTATATTGCTAGTGTGAACTGGAAACGGTTTTTCAATTGCGCATACCAACACTACCCACAGTACGCCTACAGTAGTTAAAATATGGCTGATAATAACGAAAGAGACACTACCCTCCTCCATCATGTAGGTAAGTCTGATATCACCAACCTGAACCGGTCGAAGTGGCGGTGCTTGGGGGAGGCCTATGTCCAGGATAAATGATGATGCTGGAGATGATATCGCCAACCCGCCTTGAACGAGCGTGCATAATGCCTTCTCTGTATGAGAAGATACCTTTGTGCTGCAGTGGAAAAATAATAAACTGGTTGGTTATATTATTATTAAACCAAAGATTTAAACAGAACAAAACCCCACGATCCTTTGCTTATAAGTTCTAATATACCTCTTCGATTGTCCCATTTAACTTGCTCTCATTTTCATTCATTCGAATGTTGACGACATGACCACATTCTAAAGGTATTACTCAAACCATTAGAAATATAAAAAACAACCATAAAAGTAACTAATTAAAAAACCCATTGGAGGTTCTTTTCAGGGAAACCTCTTGCACCATTCACATGTCGTTCAAATGTGTCGAAAGAACGGTGAAGGCAAGAACGAACGAATGGTTATGAAATGAAAGTCAAGGGCCGTGGGATACCGAATAAAATGAAGTAGAGGAATTGTTAGTTTCCCCTGATGAAGAAAGTGCATCTTTGGAGGAAAGAGGATAGAGGAATCAAAAATAGCCTGGGTTATTTTGAAATAACAGATCAATAGATGCAGTGGCTAAGTGAATTCATATCTGCACAACTGTAAGCGTCGTCGTAGTGAGTTCGATTCTCGTACGGAAATATAATGTTTGAGTTTATTAAATTAAGTAAATTCTCAAGAATCTGATCTGTACTCGTACGTTGATAAACCAGCCGCTGTGTGTAGAGTTTCGCATATAGAAAACAGACATAGTAGAGTTTTTTCGTTTAGAAAAAGTAAAAACCTTTACGGCGGACAAAGTTACATACTTACAATATAAAGGTAAAACGAAACATTAGAATAGTACCTGATAAATGCTGACAGGCGCCCCCTACCGGAGCGGGACCTAATGCTGCGCGGGGTAGTTATACGCATTATGTCTGCCTACCCTTTTACGGATTACTGGCGTGGCGATGTGTATGTTAAAATATATTATAAATAGACCCTTCGCACAGATAGCTATGAAAACATACTTTGTTAATCTGCTATCGCGTATTCAGTTAAAGGGTGGACAGAGGTAGAGTGCATTTTTGGCCCATGTCATATGTAGGGACTGTAAATCCTACCCTATACTATTAAATGAGTAATATTTGTAAATTATTATCATCATAATCATAATCAGCCTATTAATGTTCCCACTGCTGGGACACAGGCCTCCTCTCTGTGAGAGAGATTGGGCCGTAATCTACCACGTGAGCCCAGTGCGGGTTGGTAGATGTCACATGTCTTCGAATTTTTGGTTCTAGGACATGCCGGTTTCCTCACGATGTTTTCCTTCACCGTTTTGAGAGCAGTGGTGATGAAATTATCTACACAAAGTAAAGCGCTTGCTTGGGTTCGAACCCACGACCTACAACTCGGTAAGTCGGGACCGTCACCACTGGGCCACCTCTGCTCTTATGTACCTATTAATATTTGTATATATATATTTGTCATCACGTTCTCGAAAACGGCTCTAACGATTTCGATGAAAGTTACAATTTATGGGTTTACGGCAGCGAAAAATTGGTTTAGCTAGTTCTAAGATCTGAGAAAATTCGTTTTCTCCATATTTTCACTCAAGCAGAGCTTGGTCGCCCAGGTATTAGGATTTATCTATTTATGAAAGATGATTTATAATGAATGCAATATTTGAGTAACAGATTCAATTTAATAAAATCAGGAAAAAAATATTTTATAAATTTATTCAAATCAATACAGTATTTCTTTGACAGTCGTAAGAAATGGCTATAACACGACCAATTAACGTAGTGTGTCAATTTGATAAACAATTAATATCCATTACTGTATAAATTCAAACAAGAATCAAAATATAGAAAATGGTTTATTTAAAACTTCGAATAGTTACTATGATGGTAGCGAGAATAATATCCTTAAACCATTTCCTATGCTTCAATCAATCTGCCTACCCTTTTCCAAACTATGTTGGGGTCGGCTTCCAGTCTTAACGGGATGCAGCTCAATACCAGTATTTTACATGGAGCGACTGCGTATCTGACCTTCACAACCCAGTAACTGAGTAATACGATACCCTTTAGTAAGACTGGTTATGCTTACAAAATAATACATTCGGCCCGAATCAAACCTACAAACATTGAGCAGACTCTAAACCACTGCACCGTAACGTCAAACGTGTGGCTATTGCTAACACAGAGATGTTAGAGAGATTTCCCATGAATAGCATATCATCGTAAGTGCGATACGTCAGTGGGTACTGACACCATTGAGACAAAGGTAAGGCTTTGTCCAGTTCTCGGAATCCTTTGAGCTTCACTAGAAACAGCCTATTCGCTACTGTAACGCTATATATATATATAGGGTAGTGGATACATTTGCTGACCGTTATATTGATGTTCTATGCTATAGGGTTTGGTTTCGGTGGTGGTTATTCCAACCAGACCACCTCCCTCCAGAAATTAATTAAATCTCCCAGTCTTTAGAACATCTGTGAAAGATCTGGGTTACCCGAGGATTTCTGTTCTAATCTGGGTGACGCCTGTGCATTCAAAGAGCCCGTGCGCGACGGTTTCCTCAGCCTCCAGGCACGCCCACACCACACCACAGAGTAGTGTCCGTTATGCCTATTGTGTGGAAGGGTTTACTAAAGGATGGTAAAGCTTCCTTGGACTGCCTGCAGCCTGGTGTCGAGGTTCACCAGATCTCTGCTCGTGTGTGGGTGAACTCCTGTAGCCACCTGCGTATTTGGTTGAAGGGGATGGGTACGATAAGCTCGGGTCCACAGACTGCCGTGCTGGATCCTCGTCTGGCGAGCTCGTCAGCAGCATTTTTATCCATTGCAGGTCACTGTGTTGCGGGACTTGCGGGTAACACCGTTTTTGATTTTTACAAACATAAACGCGTTTTTCTCATAAGGGTAGGCAGAAATTACAGAACGCGACCTGCTACGATCCTTACATACTCCTTTTGCGTCTTTATTGATTTCATTAAATAATTAATGTTGACTGTTTGTCAATACTGAAGCTTTGAACCCTTAGCTTTGTGGTAAGAAACGATTTTGTTCGTCATAATTTTCTTCTCACCTTTTTTGGTTTTGTTTTTATGCTTAACAGCTAAATTCAAATACAAAATTAACCCAGAATTTAAGAAAATTTGATGGTTATGGTTTATCATTGTTAACAGGATAACTAACTAATTTCGGACTCAAACGGAGCCTCATATTCATGACCTCATCACACGATGAGGTTCACTCGATACTGGTTCGAAGTCCGAAATTATTCGAGTACTTAGTAGAAAATATGTGAGTACATAAACATCACGGCCTGTATTCCCCGAAGGGTTAGGTAGAGGTGTACCTATAGTAAATAGTATAATTCACCAGTTATGTTTCAGTCCCATGTAATAGAGGGCGAGCCTATTGCTAGCAACCGGGAACAAATCCTTACTCAAAATATGTGAGTAATAGCTTACTAAGTCATCAGTTAAAGGTCCAGTAGAGAAAAATAGCAACAATAGGTAAAATAATTCGTTTTCAGACTTTGATTCGAATTCGTTTGGTATATTGGCGTGTGCTAGTAGACATGGCTAAATAATTTATAATTTAAATTATGTTTTGTGTTGCGTAATGTAGGTAAATTATTTTGCATACAATGAGTACATAAGAGGAAGTCTGAAAGTGGCACCGGTGACCGAAAAGTTGTGCGGAAATCGGTTATCATGGTATGGGCATGTGCTGCGGAGGAATGAGGAAAATGTCGTGAAGAAAGTTTTGAGTATGAATGTCGATGGCTATAACAGTAGAGGAAGACCAAATAAACGATGGATGGACTGTGTGAAAGATGATATGGCTAGAAAGGGAGTGACTACTGAGATGACGACTAATAGAGAAGTATGGAAAAAGGGACATGTTGCGCCGACCCCAAATAAAATTGGGATAAGGGCAGGAGAATGATGACTATTGTATAGAATATTTTTTTTCTAACTGAACAGACAGCTGTGCTGCTGGGGAGTTCGTTGCGCCACTTCTTCCCAGCTAAAGCACTAGGAAGTGGTGAAGGGTTGGCGTTTTGGGGGACTGTCTTATGTGATTTTGACGTTCGAAGAGTGCTGATGGAATAAATGACTTTTGAACACTATTATTTTATAATAGACTGGTCATGAGGTAAAGTGTCAAACAAGCCTATAGGTAGGCATCAATAATCCAATTCATATTATTCAACAAAGTCGGTTTTCGTGACTATCTGTGTGACCAAATAGTTCTATTTTTTTTCCGGTTTTATAATTTATTCCGGTCGGTTTATATGTAAGTAAGTCTATTACATTGACAGCAGTGATAACCTAGTGATGTGACCGCCAGACTGCCAAGTCATAGGTCTCAAGTTCGAATCCAAGGCACGCACCTCTGACTTTTCGGATTCATGTGCGTATTGTATAATTATCACTTGCTTCAAAAACGGCGAAGGAAAACATCGTAAGGAAACCGGCATGCCTGAGAGATATTTCTCGACGGTATGTGAAGTTAAGTCAGAGGCCCATGGGCGGGTTTAAAACTCTGACATCAGGTTAGTCACTAACCACACGAAAAGAAGAAGATTGGTACATTCATATTAGCAGAAATCTCGATGTTTTGACATGATGACCAATCAGCCCCCGTGCAAAACAGGAGGTCAAAGTCAAAGTCAAATAATTATTTCAATAAGGCACACAAAAGGCACTTTTGAAATTCAAAAATTACAAAAAAAAAAAATTGATAGAAGATAGATCCTCTATCCATTTATTACAAAAAAAAAAAAAATATAGAGGAGGCGGGTCGCTAGTCTAAAATTAAAGCAAAAAAGCCCAAGTGCTCTGTGCAAAGAAAAAACCTAGCTTCGTTCAGGTTTCAGGGATATTTTCTTATCTCAATGTATAACATATTTGGAACATTTGCACGTTCTCCTTCGACTTGCAGTTTCTTATCGCAGTCATTGTCACTGCCCGTGACCGAACTAAACACAATCAGGTACCTGCTGACTTGCTTCCTCGGAATGACAATGGAACACAAATATTTTGGCAGGTACTGTCAACCTGTCGTAGCGTAGGGCATTTTTTTTTTAATTTTTGAACCATAAGTATTTGGTTTTTTCTGCGTAAAGTCTTAGGGTAACTTTTCATCACCTATTATGCAATTTTAATGGAAAATAAACATGTAGGTTCACTTAAATTATAAAGTTTTTAGTCTTGCATTTCCATTTGCATTTTTTTTTCTACAAATAATTCAATATCATGTTTGAGATAGAAAGTGCATACACGCAAATTCGTAGCAAAACACTTTCTAACTATTAATTAAATCTAATTTACTTTACTTTAGATTTTACCTAAGAAAGCTAAAAAGCAATGGCCATTATTTAGATATCATTAATTAATTACAATCTTCCTAGCCTTTTCCCAACTATGTTGGGGTCGGCTTCCAGTCTAACCGGATGCAGCTGAATAGCAGTATTTTACATGGTGCGACTGCCTATCTGCCCTCCACAACCCAGTAACTGGGTAACACGATACCCCTTGGTAAGACTGGTGTTAGACTTACGGGCTTCTGACGACTCGTAACGACTGCCAAAGATCCACGAATAACAGTCGGGACCAACGTCTTAGACCCGAGTTCACCAACAGATGGTTAAATTTTTAACATCTGTTTACACCATAAACGGCTGTTTAACAATATTTTACTGTTCACCAAGCACTAACAATTGGTTAAGTACTGTAATCGGACGGTTACCTTAAACGACGTAGCCAACCCAGTTTAACCATTGGTTTATGCTTCCAGATGTGAAGTTTTGCATTGTGCATCACTTTTAGTTACAAAATAAAAATGCAAGACGCTTTGAATTATCTTTGAAGAGGATAATGTGTTAGATGATTTAATAAAAATAATTTGGCGCACTTCCCGTATATTCCGAACATGGCGCAATTATGAAAATCAAAAATTAGCACATAAATACTGCACGAAAACATAAAAATAATACAAACAGATTTTTGTAATAATAACTTCGTTTTATTTAATTTTCAATACAACATTTAAAAAAATAATGTTATAAAAGCCTAGGGCGAAAGTTCTTTGTACAAAACACCAGATTGCGCCATACGCCATACATCCCGCAAAATGACTCGAGTGACGTCTATAAACTATTTAAAAATGTACTCTGTGGGTTTAAAAATGAAAATTGATTGACGTTGGCATTCTACATTCACAAAATATTTATCCGCTTGACTGTCACTAATGAGACACAATAAAAATTTCATTGTTATCGAACTGCATCAGTCTGTTGGACGGTTGAGCCCCTCGATCATTCGGCCATTTTGGACTCACTTATTCAAAAACGCTTGGTTATTTAACCGTTGGTTACAAATAGATGGTGAACACGAAAAAAACGCGGTTTGTTTAAACGACCGTTTAATTCTAACAGAACGGTTACGTAATCAATGGTTACGTTGCAGTTGGTGAACTCGGGCCTTATTAACGTGCTTTCTGAGGCACGGAAGAGTCTCGGTATTACGTCGGTGGTCACCCATCCACTGACCAACCTCGGCAAGCGTAGCTTAACCTGACGGATTGACCCGTGCGGCTGTTATTACTTAGCCACGAGCTCATTACATAACTTTAAAAAATATTGAAAAAAAAATTCTTGCTGTATTTCTTTTTGAAGCATAAAGCTAGCAGAATCGTCATCAATGGACCACAGACAACGAACCCGCAGCCTTTAGGATCCCTACACTCCGAGTGTAATGACTTCTACTGGTTAGGGAGACGTACAGTCAACCACACTTCATTCTTCACATTTGAACCACAAAAACCGTCCTTATTCCTACGACAAAAACGCGCTGTCAGTGTAAAATTGTCACGATGATGTGCAGCTTGCTGTACTCAGTCTGCGGAGGAAGGGAGACAGACGGTATTATTAGAAGTTTAAAACGGAGGGTATGGCATAGATCAATGGGGCTTTATTTTTACGATTATTCGTACAATCATCGACATGTTACTGTACTCATGACTGGAAACATGTATAAAACTTTTCATACTAATGTGCACATGAAAGTGTTTTGGTTATTCGGAAGGAAATCCTGCCTATCAATCTATACTAATACTAATATACCTACTATATTATTTATATATATTATATTTATATATGGATATATATATATATATATAAATAAATCCCTATTTCCTTGGTCACGGCATCACGCGTGAACGGCTGGACCAATTTCGCTAATTCTTTTTTTGTTGTGTTTGTTATTGTAAGGAGAAGGTTCTTAGGATAGGTAGGTGAAGGTAGGGTAGGTAGGTAGGTAGGTATGCAAATAGGTAGGTAGGGTAGGTAGGTAGGTGCGCCGTAGATAAGTACTTAGTATTACCCGTGCGAAGCCGGGGCGGGCAGCTAGTATATTATATTTATAATATAACATAGTATAATATTTTAATAGTTAAAACTTTAAAAGTAACTAATAAGTAGTAGAAGTAATGGTTTAATTAATATTATAAAGAGGTAACATTTGTTTGTAAGTGTGTATGTAGGGGGGTAATCTCCGGAACAACCAGTCGGATTTAAAAATTATTTTTGTATTGGCTAGCCCAATTCATGAGGATGGTTATAGGCTCCGTACGAAGTCGCGAGAAGAAGCTTAATAAAATAATATTATACAAGCATATTATTATGCCAATTTGGACTTGTGGCATACAACTTTGGGGCTGTCCTACTAAACGAAGCAATGTCAAAATAATCCAACAATTCCAAATTAAAATACCCACGGATGCTGTATCATGGAGTACATTAGACAGCGGACTGATGAATTTTCAACTCTCGGCCCAGTGTCGAGAATTGAAAATCCAACAGTGCGCTTTTATTAGGCAATAGATTTATATTTCGCCTTGTGGTAGTGCAAATGCAAACGAGTACCTAATATTCACCTAATTTCAAATCCCATCATATTTTGTTACTCCCATTCATTAAAAACGCTACAGAATTGACTCTCTGAGACATTCCATGTCAATATTCCGACTTACTTTCCAAAATTCAAACTGTTAAGTTCTATTTGTCATGACCTCAATTTGAAAGTTTACGTCAAACTAAAGAATATTTTCTTGCATTTCACTTTAAAAGCTTTACCTTTAATACTTACTCCTAAATAAACATAAAATAGACTTAAATGCAAACATTAAAAAGTTGGCGTAGCGATCTGCGTAGTACTGCGTAGACCCTTTATTTTACACACCGAGCTAGGCGTAGCTACTTCAATACAAAATATTTGATTAAAATCCTTCATATTAATATTAATAATACTCTTATGTACTTTCATACAATTTGGACAAACATAACATATTAAAGATATTCGTAAGTTCGTAGTGAATTCTATTCTACTACGAGCGTTAGTTCTGTCAAAGTATTCGTGTGAAAGTTGTTGCGCTTCCCGCGCTGCGAGTTTCGGCGGGAACCATCGGCTCCCGTCATGAGACCTCACGATGACGCATCGCGACGCCGCCGGCGCCACCTACCGACGATGTGCAACACTGTGCTCTTTGTTTTCAAGTTATTGTAGTCTGTAGGTATATTTAGTTTAAAAGTTAATTTGATAAAATTTTTGTTTGGGATCAAAAGCGGTGATGACGAAAGTTTTCAGACCTCCTCATGTACTTTTTCAGAATAACTTTCGTTATAGGTAGGTATTGTACGAATTACCTATATCATTACTGTGCTACTACATTCTTTAAGTGAAGAATAGTTGAAAACTGCCAGAATTTTGAATACAAAATCGCAGCTTATTTTGTCAAATAAGTTTGAAACTGAGCTTAACGTAATACAATTAAACAGATAGGCATCTACGCATTACTATGTAAATGCTACGGTTAACGTAAAGTACGTTCGGCGCTGTTAGTAAGAGTGTAGTGCGCCACAACGACTGCTCTTTATTCATTCTTTATTCATTAAGCTTCTCACATCACATCGTTATGATCACGTAATGGCAAGTCCGACGTGGAAAACTTAATTCGCACTAAGCTACGAGCCGATAGGAAGCGCGACATCTATGAGCCGCCAGGCAAACTTCAGCGAACTGAAATGCGTTTACGATCTTTATTATCGGCAGCCGTAATACTACAAATTTAGTTCTTGCCCTACAAAAAGCGTTTCTCCTTTCATAATAATAAGAATACGTCGAGTCGGTCGGTTGGCGCGCTCGCTCGTTCGATACACACGGACGCGGCGCGGCGCGCCTGTGTGCGGAGGCCTGCGCCTGTGTGCGCGCCCCCTCCGCCGCCCGCGCGCCCCCGCCGCCCCCCGCAGCCCGGTCGGCCGCGCGCCGCGCGCCCACCGAACGTAGCTTTCTGTTCACTTATATAACGACATACATATATAAACGCGGTAAATAATATACGCTGTGAATAGCGAGCTATGTGCTGCCACCTAGCGGCCCGGACCGACAGCGCCGCCACAGACTATATTGCTCTGTTTTCAGATTTTCTTTTCGTTTGACACCATGTTTGTGGACCATAACTGGGAAATTATTATTTTATATGAATTGTTGATGATGTCGGAGGAAGGGTTTTAAGAATAACTTGTGTGAGGTTTAATGCTGAAGCGTGTCGTTGAGTGGGGTTTCGATCGGTCTCTATGCGACAGTTTGACGTTTAGGACGGGAGTTGCGTCGAGTTTTCAATAACAATTCAAATGGCCTAGGGTTCGTAGCGGTGCGGCGTAGCACTCGTTGATGTCTTTTGCAAAATAAGAGCAATTAAGACATCGCGGGGTTACGAGTGCTACGCAGTTCACGAGCCGGACGAGTGGTCGCGCGTGCTATGTCAATATGTTTATGTTGCACGTATGAGTTGATATTGTTAAGATACGTTATTTTACAATAAAAAACATGATTTGGGCATTTATGAAAATAATGTTTTCGTTATGTGATTTAATATTTATTATTATTTTCATGAAACATTTTGAAGAAATAACGACACGAATCTTCGTGATCTGCTATGTTTCTTGCTATATAAAACAAACTGCTTTACTAAAATAAATTGTATCTCTTTTGCCTGTGGTTTTCACAGAATTTTGTTCTTGTTCTGTGGAAAGTACGACGCGCTCTGAGCTGGTTTTCTTCGTAGCTCGAGTTTCGCGTCTAAGTGGCTTGGCTCGAAAACTCGAATGAAACTCGAGTGAAGCTAGGAATGGTAGAATGTTTCGAGCAACCAGCCATGACTGTGGCGTGTTGCGAGCGACAGAGCAACACACGCCTGTCAAACGTAACGTTTGGCCGCCATCTTTAATTTAATGTCATTATAACATTGCATTGTTTTCTATTTCACTTTTGTACGAAGAATTTGGAACTTCTTGCGAGTTATTGTAATGTGAGATAAGTAGTGATTTGCTAATGGTGTCTTTTATTTATTGTAAGTAGGTACGTTACACGACGTACCTACGGACTGATCGGCAGAAGTTAGGATAGGATATCTGCTACTAATAATTAGTCTTAATTAAGTACAAATAATGACATGTCTATTTGCTAATTGCAGTTCCGATTAAAGATTTGAAAATACTTGAGAGCATATTTTGAGATCGAAGGGTAATTGTCCATTTCTATTGTTATTGTATGAAGTACCTAACTCAGATATTGTAGCAGATTCATCATTTCAACAAAAGAAAAGAACCATACGTTGAATTCCCAAAACTCGTGCAAGTGTATTTTAATGAGCGCACAATTATTTTGGTGCTACATCAGTTCTGTTCAGTTTTTCAGCCAACCTAACCTTTGCCATTAACACGCGAACTCGAATTATTTTCACTCTGCGTGACTCAACAGCGAGATAATAACTCACCAAGTTCCGAAACTCTTCGTTCCACTGGTTTGCTAAGGTCACTTTAGCAGTCACGTTGCAGAAACAACGCGATGAACTGTAAAAAGTCTTGAAACTCGTGTTTCGTTCGTTCGTGGTAGAAATTTTGGGATAAGTGACTACTACGATGTACAAAGTCGCGCGTTTATCGTTTTACGCGAGATTTTCTTTGAGAAAGGTGAAAGGTGGGTGAGTTTGCGAGTGAGTTGGAGAACGATAGTAGAATGTTTTGTTTGAGTGTTCGAAATTCGAATAGAGGCCGCGACGGAGCGCGAACTTTGAATGATAGTCCAAGACAGACCGAATGAAGGGGAATGACATCTTTTTCGGACTTTGCCGCATATTGGTGCCAGATGACAGGCTAAAAAAACTGTTTACATATACATTGCTGGCCCACCGCCGGGGCTAGCGTCCTGTTGATATGGAACACGCGATGGATAGCGTTGTAAACAGGCCAGCTAGTGTTGTTACTGTGCTGAATGTATTTTCGAGTAGGTATATGAGTATGAGTCGCTCTATTAGATTAATTTCTTGCGTTGTTTATACCAGTATGAAGCGAATTGGTGACAAATGGTCTTTGTCACTCCATGCCTAACTATTTCAATTTGTTTATTTATAGTTTTTGTGTTGTTTTAAAAGTTTGAAAAGTTGAGGAAAATATTAATATTCCAACACGTGAAGAACTCTACATTTAATATTGAAAATGACAACAGGACACAGAGAGAAATATAACTCTACCTCGCTAAAATAGAGTCAACAAGTCTCCTAACTCTTTCAAAGTTCTCCCAACTTATTGTACCGAGTCATCAGCACCAATGCCGTGACCTGGAGACCCCTCCGTGGTCGTCAGTCAATTCGCTAACCATGGACTTGTTTCGCGATTGGCAATACGTCGAACTGTCCACGCCGTTCAATTCTAAACCCTAACCGCAGGGCACAAGGCCGCATTCACATCGTTATCACGCGCAGTGATAACACGCCGACTCGACGCACTCATAAACGAAAACATATGTTTACAATCACACGGGCCGCTCTATCGAGACGGCGACGCTTCGAGATCAACTCGTGCAAAAATAGGTTAACAACGATCCGCGGTGTAGCGTCGCCGTTTCGTTGACGAAAAAGAGGCGTTATTTCAAAATACCTATTTCGGAATTTCAGGACCGAAATCAACTTCATAACAATTAACGATACGACCCCCGCCTCTAAATTCCTCGCCCCGAGCGTGCCCGCTATACGTGGCGGTACGACGCCTTCGCATAGATAGAATAGAGAGCGGTTTCGGAACGCACCCGTACAAGCGCGCGGCTGTGTGCGCGCGCGGCGGTGTGCGCCGTGTCCGTGCACGCGCACACACGCGCGCCGCCGGTGAGCGCTGTTCACCGCACTCTGTGAGCGCAAACAACCATCTATAAGGCCACGCTATAGCTGACGGAGGGACGGGCCGCGCCACGAGCCGGTTGCATATTTGGGTTTTTCTTTGTTCATGTTTATATCTAGGTAGCGACAGAAATTTTCGAGAAATGAGCGTGTATGCGCGCTGTGTTTACAGATGAACTTTAGCGTAGGGTTTTACATCTTCTAAGACTTAGGCTAGCTTCACAATTTATGTTTTTTTTTTATAAATTTCCTAAATGTAGTTTAATTCATAGACTATATTTCTTTGACTATTGTGATGTTAAAAAATAATTTTAGTTAATTTCACGGTAGTATTTCTGTCATTTTGCTTATTTTAGCATTCAGCTGTCGAGAAGTAACGACTTACGACTTACGTAAAACTTTTTGAAACAATTATTGTTTGCTACTGTATGTATAGTCACAGTCACACATCAGTTTTCTACCACTTTGGTAAGCTTTTATTTTAGCATTAGATTAGGAATAAACCTCTTTTAGGTAAATTAACCACCTTTAATAATTTTAAAGTCGACTTAGCATTGTGTTAGCTAGGTGTCTTGAAAGATAAAGTTTATTAATTCAAAGGTACTTATTTTATTTGTTACAATTTGCTTATTTCAATCTTTACATTCTAGAGATAACTTCTATACTGCAATTCAATCACATCCAATGACTTCATGCTTTAAGCTTTTTTTATTGTTTGGTTGAAGTAATTTGCATTAGCAAATCTAATCCTGGGCAAAGTCTGAACAATACAACTACAAATAATTACTCTCAAAATTCACTTGCATGTTTTTTTGCGGTTGGAGTCGTTCGTAGGTGATCCAACCTACATTTTGATTTCTATTATTTATGAAAAAAAGAAACGGTTAACAGGAGCGGAGAAGTAAAATCTATGAACTCTAAACGATTATTTTACTAGAGAAGGAAAATAATATTTAAAAAAACTCTGTGTTCATAATTGAAGAATGCTTATTGAGTACTATAATTTTGACTGACAGTGTCTGCTTAGTTCAGAGATCTCTGTCTAAAGGTAGTTCGAAATATCAAATTTTCCAACAAAAATAAAAATATTTAATACGTAGCCATTCGTGCATTATTTTATATTTAAGAAAGTAACCGTAATTATTTTTAGCTTCATTTAATAAAGTATGCTATACCTAAAGAAGGTAAGAAAATATTATTAATTCATGTTTTTTACGAAATAGATTTTTGTAAAATTTTTTATTTGTTTCTAAAATGCTAATGTTATTAAATGTGTATTATTACTAGGTTTATACAGTTATTTGATGTTGAATTAAAGTATGTAACATTGATTAAAAAATCTGGCATTTAAAAATTTTCGGAAAAAATTGAGACACAAGTCATACCCCATATAGCTTCAAGGAAAGCTTACCCTATACTTTATATTTTAACAAAAGAACCGAATCCATAACTCCTTCTACAAGATTAAAAAATCGAAAATAAGCTTCCCATACAAACTAAATAGCAAAACCGTATACCGGCTTGAGGCGCGGCGCGGCCGGTATATTTCCGACATAATACCGCTGCGTCGAGCGATTACTACTATATATTCTATATACATTTAATAGCTATACAGGCGCGCATAGAACTGGCCGTACTTATGTGAGCGCTACGTGGCGCGCACTCGTGGCGCTGTAGCGCTTCACGACTTGTGACCGTCTAACGATACTTGGCAGGTCAGCGCTGCAGCGCAATGCTTTCTAGGTAGCCGGCTTATTATTATCGTAGATTGGCGTCGGCGCAACTACACGGCGTTAGAAGGACGTTCCGTTTTAAATATCAGGTTTTATTATTATGAAGAGCGGCGCAGCGGAGTGCGGACGGCGCGGCGGACGGTTGCGTGCGATAACATTTGACATTCGTAATTACTCGAGCGCGGACGGCGGTGCGGCGCAGGCGAGGCCGGCTCCGCGGACATTCCGCCGGAGTCCGTGGGGCCGGACAAAGAGGTCGCGCGTTGCGTCAGCGACCGCCCGAGCACCAACCAGCGCTTGACAATCGCGCCGCGCCGTCCACGCCGCGCCACCGCGCCGCCACCGCCACTCGCGCATTTCACATACACTGCCGAAATATACACTAGCCTTGACTAACATTGTCGACTATTTCTAAACGCACAACGCTAGTCATGTTTCCGTATGTCGCGGTCGTAGCGAATGTTGTAGATGTCGTCAGTTTTGCATGATAGCAAACCTAACTTAGAGAGACTTCAATTTTCGTAGCGCCCTAATTAAACATAAAAGCACTAATTTTCATTAGTCGATTTTAATCAGAGAGGGAAATTAAAACTTGTTTTGTATTTCTCGTTTGTTTCGTTCTCTAAAATTCTGTTTACTAAATCCAAAATTTCCGAATGACGCTTAATGAGTCTGAAAATTCAAGAAAGGACGTTTGGGGGGATTTCGGCCTTAGTTGTTAGGCATAAGGTCTATAATGAGTGGAGTCGAGGTAGTATACGTCAGCCGATGTCAAAGAGCAGAGAGGCAGAGAGAGATAAAGCGCTGGAGGAAAACATTGCGAGCGCTACGCCGACACCGGGGCTCGTCTCGACTCGATAAAAACACGAAATTATAACGAGAAAACGTCGTCTTCGGCATCGTCGTAGGGGGCTATTTTGGACGTCGCTGTAGCTTGCTCGCTCTTTGTTTACGAATGCGGCGTCGCTCTTGCGAGCGGAGCAATGAATTAGGCTTTGTTTGTGCCAAAAAAAGGTTACCAATCTTCTTTATATCGCTCTGTAATGTTGTAGAGGGTAAGCTTTTCCACTAATTCGTCGTCTATTGCTTGATCTTGAATCGTCGAGCATCCTCTCAGCGTAGCCTCGTCGTTGTTCTATTGGTTCTAATGCCTTTGAGTCTGATGCCAAAGACTCTAGTTTATGAACCTTAGACGGTGTAATAGAAATCGGATTGTTTGGCTCGCTGTGCCACACTGTCAGTTAGTTCGTCTCTACGTTTCTCTGGAATGTTTCTTTGTGCGTTTGAGACTTGTTTTCAATCAATGAACGTCTAATATGTTTTTTTCCAAGTATATGGAGTTTATTACAGGTCAGTCTGTGGTTCATTTGTGCCTAGACATTAATCTGGTAGCTCTTGACTTCCGTTTCTTTGGTCAGAATCTGAAAAGTGTTAAGATAGAACGTATCTTTAATACACTTTGTTGAAGGTTGTCATTCCGGGAAGTCAGAGTCAGATTAATGAGGCTGGCCTTATAATTTCGTGATCTTTATAATAAAGTACCTACATATGTTATAGAGCCCCAGACGTCCTTAGCACTCTAATCTATGGAGTGGATCTCTTGGTTCCTGCGAATGGGGACGTCTGTCGTCTGTGGTTGAATTTTCTGTGGGTGTTCCCGTTACCTAAGGCCGTTGGCAACCGGTGCTCGCATCCATCGTCCTACAGGTTGGGCGTGAAGTTTGGACGTCTGTGGGACTCTTATGGGGCAAGCAGTTGAGTGGTACGGTGCTTTTTAAACTCATGTAGGGCAATGACCGTATGGTATACATGACATATGATTAGTACCGTACTATAGATGACTAAAACTAACCTATCCTTACAAACTACTTAGTAACACATTCATTCTTTATATATTTTTTACGTTAAAATAACAGCAGTTGTTTTTTTCGTCGAATCAATAGTAGTTATAAAAACATTTAAACATTCATTAATCTTTTCGTGCTTATTTTGAATGTTTGTTTTACGGGGAAATATATAACTGACAGAATTCATATAATAAGGATCTGTCATATTTATATTACTAGTTTTAAAATGTGGTATTTTATAATGAATTTTTTTATTATTTGTCTCTGTCCTTCTCCTAGCCTACACACATCTAACATCTACCTATTCTAAAAAATAGAACTTTGACAATATGTTTTCAGGTCTCCCTTTTATATAAAAGTTATTCTTTGAAACCCCATCGATGTCCTTTTGTACATACACGAGCAGACACTGTCTGTTGACTGTTACTACGCCAAAAACCTTTGACCTTTTCCCAGAATCGTACCAAACCAATAAGAAAAAAACTGTCTACGCGACTACGAAAAAGTCCTCTGCGTAGAGTATAATTGCAATCAGAAATTCCGCCTCCAACTCAAGGATAAGTAACGTGGCGCAACACGAGGCTCAAACCCAGAACCTCGACGTCAGAAGAGGCACCTTCTACTAGACGAACGAGGCGACCCAAACCTGTTTATTCTACCTAAATCCACCATCGCTGGCTAGGCGGTAACTGTCAAAATTATCACCACTCGAAAATCCACTTTATCTGTTCTAAATAGAATTCATATTCCAGTGTGGTGTGAGTCATTAACATACAGCCAAAATTGTTATCGTCACAGCTATGGACGACAGAAATATTGTTTAAGATACCAGTGATGCAGTGGATTCGAGTCAACGAGCTGGAAAGTTCAGGGTTCAAAACCTTACTGGTACACTTTATTATAGAAGCATGTTAATTAGGTAATAGGACTTCTATGAATAAGATCGATGACCTTAGAGAGAGAGGTGAAATATGATGACGTCATGATTCTATGTGTTTACCTCAAAATATTATTATATTGACAATTGTTTGACTCCTGGCTTGGGCTACATTAAATATAAAATTACTTAAAAAGAGAATACTCTATGTATATTGTATATGTCTTTTACTTCTATTATATCTTTTATCAGAGGCGTCTGGAGGCAATCTTATTATTTTCCATAAAGTCTCACAGACTAACCATAGTCGAGGATTGAGTCTCTGCTAGAGCTGAGAACACTGCAAGAGGACAACCATCCAAACCTACCTCCACAAAATACTATACGCCGAGGATTCCCAACTAATGTTAGGCACTGACTAATTAACTACCTATGCTAAAACATATACCTACAATATTTTCAGTGAATACCTCTTGAAACCTCAAATGTCACTTACCCATCAACGTCTGACGTCACACACTGGTTGGTTACAAAGGTAAGGTAAAAATAGTACAAACTCTTTACATATCTGCCTTCTCGCTCCCCCTGAGAACTACAGAACAATCTCTCTTTCGAGTCGAACGCGGGAACTTACCTAAGCAACTAATGAGTTTTTATATTTTACGTAACGTTATATCGTTACGCCTATAATCCTTGGAAGAGTAGGCAGAGGTCAGAATTGTACTGTTGTGTGGTTAACAGAAAGGATCTTAAACTTCTTCACCGAGACACCATCCCGACTTTTTGGTATTCATGCGATAAATGGCAAACAATGACAAAATACTGAAGAAAAAAAATGCAGAAAATTAAATAAATGATCATGATTAGATACTGATCAACCAATCAGAAATAACTTACCTATTTAGTATCTCTGGCATTCTCAAGACCCATTTGACTCTAAACAAAACAGTTTTGGATCTCTCCCAAAATAAAAACGAGAAAAACTATCACCGTTTTTCGTCACAATTCTAATCTAAGACCATGAATTCTTTATAGTAGGTACAAAAAATATTGATCCATAAGTATTTTGTATTACTCAGGTTTCAAACCCACTAAAGAATCGAGAACTATCTTAAAAACTCCTGTTACTAGGCCAATGAAGAGACATTATATTGTTCGCCTATCCTTCGAACAGTAAGAAAACTTTTTGCTGAGAAGTAAGTAACTCCGACATTAGCAATTCATGGTATTATCGAAAAATCCTTGAAAACTCCGACTAGTTCGCCGCGCGGCTCGGCTCAATAGTTAACACTTCATTTTGAACTCATGGTAATCAGCTAACAATAGTTTAACTTGAAGTTTGGCAGCTAAGGAGTTAAGTTAGTTTCATACTAGTCTGTTAGGGAATAAATTGTTAGAATACGTCCATTGCTTCATGGACATGCGAAAAACACAATTTTTCGTCATACATTTTAATTCAATGTTTACAGTTGCCATTATGTGAACGCCATACCTAAGCATCAGGTTGGAAAACTGAAAAGTGATTGCATTATGTGATTAGCTGTTAAGATCATCCATTACATTCAAAATGGCTATTCATGAATGGCGATGCTAAACTGTACATCCAGCAGTTTGGCCAGTCGGGCCTGCTACACCAGCCTGACTGTCATTTTTAGGGTTCAGTACCTCAAAAAGAAAATAACGGAACCCTTATAGGATCACTTCGTTGTCTGTCCGTCCATCTGTAGATCTGTCAAGCCCCTTTTTCTCAGGAATACGTGGAGGTATCAAGTTGAAATTAATATAACATACGTAAGTCTAATGGCCCCTTTGAGCTCAAAAAAAAATTAAGCTTCTAAGTCAACGCAATAAAAAATACGGACATTTACGCGACATATTTTGAGACTATCAAATAAAGCAAAATCTATAGGGTACTTTCCGTTGAACTATAATCAAAATCATGACAAGAAGCAAGGTATCACAACACAAGTCAAGAAAACATCTGAAAATCGAACTTGCTTATCACCGCAAGCTATTCTCATGTACTCTATGTTCATACCTATATATACGAAAGAAGATGAAAGTCTTCTTGCCAGTATCTCTATGTGGACCCAATGACCCTTGGGAAAAAGGTGAGAAGCCTGTTTTTTAGGGAGCTAGACGAAGACTGCCTACGTTCAAGCCAAAAACTACAAAATACCACAATATTGTCAGAAACGGTAAAGTAGATAAAACTAAAAGAAAGCAGTTGACAAACTGAGTGTTGTGATTTGTATCGCCTGTAATAGTGATTAATGGTGCTTAGCACTAATCACGCAACTTAGCTAGTACTTGACTGTTTTTGTGCCATCTCCTGACAGTTTCAAGTGCTAGGGTTTCTAATTTTCAAACCGTTTAAGTAGGTACTTTAAAGGAGAATTTTGACAACCCTTAACTGATTTATTTATGACCAAAAGTCCTTTGGGCTCGCAATACTGATTAGGACTTGACTTGATTTTGATATCAGCTGAAGTTTTTAGAACGTGTAGGAGATTGTCGACTTTTTATTATTATTGTAAGTCACTATGCAGCAATCGAATCCGCATTACGTAGTCTTTAGGAACACCACTGCGCCATTCGGGATCTAAAAGCAAGTACAAAAAACACAATATTAAGTGTGAATTTCAGTAAAAAATAAAGCCAAGTCGCAGCCAATCTGCCAGATTCCGCATTCAGGTCAGGGACAACAGAACCGAGCCAACGAGGGATTTATCAGAGCCTGTGAGTGCTCCCGGGGACGTTTAGCTAGGAGATAGTCGGGGAATCTAAACTCTAGACTAGCGGGGTTATTGCGTAACACACTAACAGTAGCAATAGCTTCCATTTTGACAGTTCAACAACATCCATTGCGTTATTTACGTTGTTGAGCAGATTTTTTTTCGACCATAGAAGTAATGGTTTAGCAACATCCTTCAAAATCATTCAGATAAGTAGTTATTGAAAGTGTGTTACGCAATTATCGATACATGCTGCTGTGCATGTGCTGGATACAATCTATACTATACCATGCTTTGATATAATTAAAGAAATTATTTAACAAATTACCAAGTGAAATAAAAGACATAGGTACCAGAATGTTCGAAAAAAATTGTACGCCAGCTATCTAATTACGTAACATATTTTCGTAAACGATTCCGAATTTCCGACTAATCGGTTTCATTTTGACAGTTCAACAACATTCATTGCGATATTTACGTTGTTGAGTAGATTTTTTTTTTCCAACTTATGACGCAATGGATTAGCAATCTGTTTCAAAACGATTCAGATTCTGATTGATCGTGTATTACGCAATTAGAATACTGGTTAGTAGATACACGACTCTAGAATACCTTCGTTATAAGAATAGAAAATTATTCTAACTTACATGTTCCTAAGAGTGTCAATAATAGCCAGATCATTTATAATTATTGTAATAAATTAGAATATATAAAAAGATATAAATGTATTTAATTTTACAAAAATTCTTTATGATATGTTTCGAAATACAAAATATTAGGATCCTTCTAATGTTTTATAACATTGATCTAGAGACTAGGTATGAGACTAGGTACCTACTACCTATCTACCCATATTATTTATGCGATTGTTATTTTATTATGGTTATATTTTTTTATTTGAACTAGAAAACTCTTTGCCACTATTGTAGCTAAAAGAAAAAGAAAATTGTAAGACACGTGTACCTAAACATTTTAGAAAAAATTACACGTAACATCATACCTCTATTCCTAAAAGGCTTAGGCAGTGGTGCACCTATAGAACACCCACATTTCGCCTTTTAAGTTTAAAAAAAAGGTTTTAGATATGTCGTGCTTTCGAGACGAAGAATTATGAAAATGAGAAAGATAATTTTAAAATCTTTATTCAATTAATCAATTAAGAATTTACCAGTAGTCATTGTAACTTAGGACAAGCTCCAGTCAAACTGGAACTCTCTGCCAGCGTTATGTATTCAACGTAAAGTCCGTCGACCTTCAAAGCAAGAGTGAACAGGCATCTTCTGGGCACGCTCGTTCCATCACAGACCTCATCCATGGCTTTCCTCAGCTCTCAGGCGAGATCGAGGTCAAGAGGTTGCACTCCGGGAGTGCCGGCAGAAGTGAAAACTTGAACATTAGCGTTGTGCATTTTAGAATATTTTGGAATGGTTAGGGAATGATTTCGCACGAATTGCTTTATTTATCAGTATAAAAGTACTATAATTTATGTGGTTAAATACAATATTCATTAGTAGTAGTAGTAGTATATTTATTTATTTTCAAAATATAGTCTAACAAAAATAATCAATTTATTTAAACACTTTTCATGAAGTATGTTTTGACTGCTTTTTTTTTACCCATCAATATGGGTAAAATTTCTTACCTCGCAATCTTTACGTAATGTCAAAGAATATTTATTTTGATATTTACTTTGTCGGTTGCTAGGCAACGGATCTTAGGGCACGTTCTGACGCGAATTTAACATTTTTTACCCAGCCTAAAAAAAGTGCACAACGCCACTAAAGAAGATTTCACTTAAAAAAAAAAAACAAAAGATGACGAAAGAAACTGAAGGGAAGCAAGCAGGAAGCAGGTGGTGGACTGGATTCAAAAGTTCTGGTTATGGTGCGGTTAAGAATACAGGAGCAGCAGTGGACAGCAATCAGTTGAATTCATTGATTGTATGTACAGTATATGTGTCAAGTTCTGTCCGAGGGACCAAGGTACCTCACAAGTACTCAGGTACACAGTTTCCTTATTCATTATCAACTTAGCATTTTCCTGGTCTATTACTACAAGTTGGTTGCTCAATGGTAGTATTATAGTTTGTACGTACATTCAGTTTCTTTATCTATAGTATTCTCTATCTGAGCTCTGTAACTAGCAGGAAAACCTGGGTTTAACGAAAATGACGTCATGCCTTATCCCATATGTTAACTCACAGAGGGCGTTCCCGTTAAACCGAAATAGCATGGCGTCCACAAAAAAAAAAAAAAAAAATATTTCCAAAAATATTTAATTCCTACGTAAAACACTTGTCTTTCCACGTTTTAATACAAGTGCGTGTGTACAGAGTGTTTCTTTTACGTATCAATTTAATATTTTTTGAAAAACTTTTTTTTTATGTTATTTAATTTTTGCATTAGACCGTACTATTTCGTGTTAACGGGAACGCTTTCTGTTAGATATCATTCTGTATATCCTGCTCTGTCGTGGCTTTGAGTGTAACGTAATTTAAGTAGGTATTATATTTGATTCTGACTATAAAAGAAAAGGCATTATAAACTTTTCCGATCAAACAAACAATAATGTGTCAAATCGTAATTTTCCAAGCTACACCTACCAGCAGATTGGCAGCGCAATATCGCATACAAAATTATACCTATTTCATTTTTGTACGGAATTCTTCGAACAAATTGTTCTTGTGCCGACACGTAGTGGAAATTGAAACTAAGTGTGTGTTGTAGATAAGAGTGGCAGAACTGTGTAGAGACTAATCAACTCTAATAAACGCTGATGGTGACGACTGACGACGCGGGAATTAACCTTCGGAGAATTACACACACTTGACTTGCCGGCCGAGTGCCGAGTGCCGAGAACTGAGTGGCGACACCGAAATGTACACCATGCGCTATTGGACATGCCTAATGTTCTGTAAAAATGCCTATTCTGTAACATCGCATCGTGAAAACTAAGGTGAAGTGAGTTTGAAGTGTACTGTCAATCCCTAGCATCAAGAAAAGATGACAGTTCACTTCAATCTCAAAGGTGAAATGTTTACAGAATAGCGCTACAGCTGTAGAGTCTGTCCAAAACTTACATTCAACAGTTTGACAGCCAAAAGAATGAAGTATATGTACATCCAAAGCGTATAAATTAGCGCACCACCGAATAATACTTTTGCGACAGAGCATTTTAAAAGCGTGGAATTTTCCATACATTTTATCCTTGTTTCTTGTAGTCTTCGGTTTTACCGAAAACGATACTGAACCCACATTTTAATCTAATTATAAGTAAACCTATTATCTCCTATAATTTCTGAGTCTGGGTTTATGCCAGGTTAATGGCAATAGGCTCGCCCCTAATTAAAAGTGGATTTAAATGTATTTTAATTTAATTTAATAAAATGATTAAAAATTCAAATATGTACTTACATATTTATTAAAAATATTTTTCTATATTTTCTTTTATTTAATTTAATAATTTTTTAATTAGATTAAAATAATAAGGAATTAATTTTTAATTTATATTAATATCTTAATTAAAAAAATAATTTTATATTTAATTAAGAGACGGTTTATATTTCATCACATGGGAATTAAAAATAACTGGCGAAATGTGTACTATAGGTACAACTCTGCCCAACCGTTCGGGGAATACAGGCGTGATTTATATTATGCTATTATTACATAATTATTGCATAGTTTATTTACGTTTTTCATTGTAAACTTGACACGAGGTAAAGGTTACTCATTCGTGTCATTAAGCGGTCAATAATGAAGTGTTATTTTTAGCGAGTGTGACGTCACATCTTTATCACGGCGACGTCACTACAGCTGATAAGGACCGCTAGCTTCTGAAATGTTACTATGTAACTTCGAACTCGTGTGCACGTCACTATGCTGGGTTGTAGGTAGGGTTGCCAGCCTTACTATAATATAATACGTATAGTATCCTGCGATTATAATATAGTATACAATGTCGCCCATGCGCATGTGACCGCCCGTAATTTTCTGAATATTCATGAAAAAATATCGAAAATAAACTTCAAAAGGGGGGGACTATCTATAACATTTTTCATGTTATTCAATTTTTAATTTTTTAAAGATTTGCTTTCTGTTTTTTGACACATCTCCGAAATTTATGGGTCGATTTGGATTCTGTTTATAATTTCCAAAAGCTTATGAGTTATTTTAACAGGTTAATTAAAATTTTTACAAAAAATTATCGCGTACGAAAGAAAAAACGGAATCGAAGTAATTTTTTCGGTAAAAAATTGTGTATTTATTAAAAAAAAACTAGTGAAATATGTTATAGATAGACCCCCCTTTTGAAGTTTATTTTCGATATTTTTTCATGAATATTCAGAAAATTACGGGCGGTCACATGCGCATGGGCGACATTGTATAATATCGATTAGAGGTCAAAATACTATAATAATAATACTATAATACCAGCCTGTTCCTGTCCCACTGCAGGGCAAAAGTCTCTTCTCATACAGAGAGGGCACGAGCATTGATCGCCACATTCACCACGCTTGGTCAAGATGGGTTGGTGATTTCAGACGTCCTGGTTTCCTCACGATGTTTTTCCTTGACCGATGACAGTAATGTCCAAGATAAACTCAGAAAGTACCTAAAAATGAATTGAAAAAGTCACATTGGTACTTTCCCGTATTTGAACCACAACCCCTTGCATGAGAGGCGAGGCCTTAACCACTCAATCAAGACATATTTCTTTAAAAAAAATCTAGACTTGGAAGCACTAAACTCAAATTTAAAAAATAATGACTTAAGTGATTAAGCCATATTAAGCACTTAAGTCATTATTTTTTAAATTTGACTTCTACTTCTTCTACTTCCAAGTCTACAAATAAAAAATATTTTTATTTCAATACAAAATGAAGAGATGATCGCACTAGGTCCAGTATTCATTTAATAAAAGCTGAATTAATGGTATTTTGTAACCTTAATTTAGAGTGCAAAAATATAATGAGACATTAAAAAAAAAACCTGTCAGTACAGGTTCATACTCAAAGTAGCAAAATGTATGCATTTAAACAGATGAAAAATGTTTTTGAAACGTACTTTAGCTACTACGAGTATATTGTTTCGCCATTTTTTTACAGGCAATGGCTTATTAGATATAAAAAAGTTGACAACCCTAGTTATGAGTACTAATTAATTGTATCGGTCGCGTTCATGACCGTGTTTCCCTAGAAATACTATTGAGTTTCTAAGTATTAAAATTGTTGAAAAGTAGATGTTATTCGTGATTTTTTGCCCTGCTGGGTAGTTGCGTAACACATCATATCAGCCGAAAGACGTCCACTGCTGGACATAGGCCTCCCCCAAGCACCGCCACTTCGACCGATTCTGTGCTTCCCGCATCTAGCGTATCCCTGCGGCATTTACAAGGTCATCGGTCCATCTTGTGGGAGGCCTTCCAACGCTACGTCTTCCGGTAACACGGTTGAAAGTTCAACAACATTCATTGCGTTATTTACGTTGCTGAACAGTTGCCGCACGAAATTGGGGTGTTGGTGTGCCAATCATCCTAATAAGCACTCTAATCGCGTAACACACTTTCAATCACAATCTGAATGATTTTGAAGGATATTGATAATCCATTTTGCTTCATAATGTTTGAAAAATTTGTCTACTCAACAACGTAAATAACGCAATGAATGTTGTTTAACTGTCAAAATGAAAGCCATTGCTACTGATAGTGTGTTACACAATTACCCCGCTGTTTTACTGAAAACACAAAATCTAAATGCGAAATTAACTCTGTCTGTCTGTCTGTTTGTTTGTTTCACGTCTAAATGGCTGAACGCCACCCTAATTGCATAGCATCCGATCAATCACAATACTTTTATACTATTATACTACAGCAATGGATTAGCATTATCCATAAAAAAATATTATTTTAGATTATGATTGATCGTGTATTCCGCAATTAGGGTGATAATTAGGATATTTGGCACACAGAAATGAAATGAAATGAAATGAAATAAACAGACATAGACAGATAAACCGTGACCTAGGTTGAGGACAATTTTTTTTTTTCCTTGTTGTACGTTCCCTTGTGATAATTACAGACCCCGTAAGCGAAGCTGCAGGCAAAAATATACCAAAAACCATTTGTTTTCTTTCGGGTAGGTAGGTACTTTATATAAGTTCAGAGTTGAGCTCCGCGATTACTGACAAATGCTTGCACTGACTGGACAGGTCCACTCAAAGCTGTATGGTTCTTTCCTCAAAAGACCATTTCAGACACTAGTCTACATGGTCCTCATATGGCCTGACCAAGATTATGTCTGGACTTTAAAAGAGACTGTGACCTCTGAGTTTGTTTCGGCCTTTCTTCTCAGAGTAGTCAGATAGGAAACGCCGAACTCATCTAGCTAATTTTTAACATAAAATTTAATATGACGTGTAAAAGTGATTCCAATATCCTATTTACAGAATAAACAATTTCATTTCATTTCATTTCATTTCATTATAATTAGAGCTACATAACATAACATCACGCCTTGTTTCCGGGAAGGGTTGGGCAGAGGTGTACCTATAGTTCACCCACATTTCGCCAGTTTTTAACCGACTTCCAAAAAGGAGGAGGTTTATGTATGTTCACCGATATCTCCGCCATTTGTGGACCAATTTAGAAAATTATTTTTTTGTTTGAAAGGGTAAACGCCCGAGGTGGTCCCATATAAATTTTATTGACTTTGCTTAGATAGTTTTTGAGTTAGCTTCAATAATACATATTTTTCCCACTTAGTTTATATGGACGATATGATGATAACCTCCTGTCACTGTTATTTATTGCAGTTAGTGGTATTGGATATTGTGTGGGGTAGGTACCACAACTAAAAAGTGAAAAATAAAAATAAAATAAAAAATTTCGGAAGTCGGTGGCAAAAAACGAAAATTAAAAAACAAAGACACCGACTTCCGAATTTAAAGTTATTTTTCACTTTGTAGTGGTTTTTTTTGGAAGTCGGTTTTAATTTTTTTTGTAAAAAGTTTTTTGTTTAGCGCTTTTAATTAACGTACGAGCCTTACATAACGTAACTATATAGAGCTGTTTTGATAAAATGTTTCATCTTGTTCCATAATCATGTTTATATAAAGCTACTATTAATATAAGATATTGGACTAAAAATTACTTATGTACCATTTCATGTAACCACCATTGACATGGTAACCCGAGTACATGACCGAATCATAGGAATCATGTTTTTTTTGGCAGAAACAAAACATCACAATCATATTCAGCGTCGAGTATCACTCCTTTGCAGGTTTTTTGCTCGTTTTCACTCAAGCTAAACGAATGCAACGCTCAGATCATCGCTGAAAGTTTAAAATCAAACAGCACGGCTTTCATTTAGGTGTCGCCTAGTGTTAGAGAAAACTGGCATTAGGATTTCTTAATATCATTGTCCTCGTATGTCTAAAAGTGGCTCCACCTATTTATTTATTAATCCTCTTCGATCCTAGTGTAAGCAGGTTTGCAGGTTCTAGCTTCTATGAAAGGTCGAGTAAACGTAACGTAAGTAATCAGGCATTACAGGCAGAAAATAGAGTTCGATCAGTAAGGCGACGACAACCGCCGTTTAATGATTCTTTACTGAAGTTCACGTCTAAACGAGTAGTGTTAAATAAATATTATTTTTATTAATTAGCCTGTATTGTCCCACTGCAGGGCAAAAGCCTCCCTCTCCCTCTTCCACACAATTCTGTCTGTTGCTAGTATCGGCCAGTCCTTTCGGTAAGAGTCAAGCTCGTCCCGCCATCTTCGTAGTGTTAATGATTCGGAAAAAATATATGTTAAATCAGAGCATTTTATTAATAACTTAATAGAGGAATATTTAAAATTATGTTTATATTATATAGTGAAATTAATTTATAAAGTTATGTCGGATAAAAAACTGAGAATCACTCAAAATCTATCAAGCGTATTTTTCTGAAACCTTCATTTTAAAGATAATTTAATTATAGATCTTTTAGTATAGTTTTTTTTTTATATATTTTTTTATGAATAATGCGTCTAATTTGGGACAGCGTTCCTTGATGGGCGCGTCCTATTTCTGGCTAGACGTACGACGCGTCGGAAGTGTCTTGGTATGGAAAGATGGGTCACCCATCTATGCACCAACCGCGGCAACCGTAGCTTAACCTGATTGATCGACTCATGCGGCGGTTGTTATATGTAAATTTAATTGTAATGTATACCAACTAAACCTTCCGGAATAATTTCTCTAAAGTCTAAATGATATGGAAAACCGCATCAACATCGTTGCGTAGTTTAGAAAAACATCGCGGTCACACACGAAAAGCAACTTAAATTTATAATGATTTAAAAAGCATTGTAAGCGTTAAGGCTCCCAGCAGACCGGCGCGACGCGACACTGCTGGAGTAATTTCTATGAAAACTTCACGGAAATTATTCTACCGGTGCAGGTGTATCGTCGCACCCCCTCGCATCGCGCCCGTTCGTGGGAGCCTTTACACGTGGAACTTTTCGTCTGCTACTGCTACACACTTTGTGTGGAAAATTTAGGTAAGGATGATTTCCACCAAATGGCTCGCATCGCATCGAATCGAAAAGGATACGAACGGATGCGGCGATAGCCGATCGCGTCCGGCAGGATGTCGAAGCATACGATCCGTTTCCGTTTCTGCACCTAGTCAAATAATTTCATTCCTACCGTGTTAACGTGTTCTAATTTTTGAAAGTGGTTGATTTTGACGGCTAAGTTGTTGGCTATTGTATTAGAAGAACGGAGACGGAACTACGACAGGTGAACGGAGCCGATCGAGCGTCGCAGCATACTTTCGGCTACGATTGCGTGTCGCGGAAGACGCCCACGGTCAAGTTGCTGTGCGCGGCTTGGTAATATAGACTTTAAACACTGTGTACACGATTTAATATCGTTTAAAGATTGTAAAATCCGATCCGATGCGATGCGAGCCGGTTGGTGGAAATCATCCTGTAGCCTATCCTGGGTTACTAACCACAAAGGAAAATCGTCAAATATACTACAGTACCTTTTGCATAACGAGAAGCTATATCTCTACCTATCCCTCAAAGTTTACACTATTAGTATTAACATTTTCATATTCATGCCTCCACACTCTAGTGACAATAAGTCATGTAATACATTTGCTTCACATAAATTTTCATACGAATTTGAATAAACGCTAGACGAGTTTTTGCCTGAAACCGCTGACCTCAGCACTGTCATTGTTTTTAGGGTTCCGCACCTCAAAAAGAAAAAGGTTTATTACTATATTTTCCTCATAAGAAGTTAGTTTCAAAATATAAAGGTATTACTGAATTCCATTTTCCTAAATATACCCTTTCGACTTATGAGGGACCATGATTTCGTACATTTCGTGGAATGGAATTCAATGGCACCCATGTCCAATTTGGGAACTTGTGGTTTATTTATTGATCTGTCAATAGATAAATAGTATATATTGTAATTAATTTGACCACTAATTAATTACATAACTATTCAAATACGTTGTTAACAAATACTAGTTTCAATCATTGATCGGAAGCTTATGGTTAGGTTTAACTTTTGTACTTTCATGCTTACAGAAATATTGTTTGATTGCATATGACAGCAAATATTGTTGCAGCTATCATTCATCCCTATGGAGGAAGGAGCTCGTGGCTAAGTAATAACCGCCGCGCGGGTCGATCCATCCGATTAAGCTACGCTTGCCGGGGTTTGTCTGTGGATGGGTGACCATCTTAACATACCGAGACTCCTGCGTGCCTCGGTGGTCCCGGCTGTTATTCGTGGATCTTTGACAGTCGATATGGTTCGTCAGAAGCCCGAAAGTCTGACCACCAGTCTTACCAAGGGGTATCGTTTTACTCAGTGACTGGGTTGTAGAGGTCAGATAGGCAGTCGCTCCATGTAAAGTACTGGTATTCAGCTGCATCCGGTTAGACTGGATGCCGACCGAAACGTAGTTGCGAAAAGGCTAGGCAGATTGATATCATTCATTCCTATAACGTAAACATAACATTGCGCCCGTTATCCTCGAAGGGATGGGCAGAGGTGTACCTATAAAACACCCACATTTCGCCAGTTATGTTTAAGTCCCATGTATTAGGGGGCGAGCCTATTGCCATATAACTTAGGTAAATATGCTTGTACCAGGAACCTTGTGAACATTAAAATTACTAATTCGTATCTTGGAACTTAGAACTTCCCGATCACCAAGCCAACGTTTAACGCATTGCGCTATGATGTCTTGCACTCTCAAGATACTAAACTTCTTTACAAGCATGACATCGTGCTTTCAAAGGCACGGACGGTGTTATGGATGGTCACCCATCCACGGGCCGACCTCGACAAGTATTGCTTAACCTTGAAGATCGACGCGTGCGGCTGTTATTATTGAGCCACGAGCCCTTCTGCGTACAAGCATGACATGACAATATATTATAACTAAGGTCTATTCAACAAATCTTTGTTTCCAATTGGTGTTATTAACAAACATCAACTTTATGTGATTGTAAATAAAGTTGATTTTAGACTGACTAGTACGGTTGAAAAAGTCATACAAAATATGAAGTTGTAGCGCAAACTGAACCTTATGTGTAGACATTACAGTTGTTTTTCCTACAACTCGTGTTGGAGTCTCATTGCTTACAAAATGTACCTATGGGAAAAGTTTTTTGTGATTTCTGACTTTTCTAGTAGGTACTCAAATATCAGTTGTTCCGATAGAGGTTTTTGATCCTTATCACATGAAACAGGATCGATCAGCACCAAAAAAAAATTTTTTTTGAAAACTGCCCATTTTCGTGTTGACTGTAATTTTTTTTCAAAATCTGTGAATGCAGATCAAAATGTCTCAAAAAGTTAAGGACAGTCTCCTAAGACCGTTTTCCTGTAGCTGCAACGGTTAAGGTAGCTGCTCTGTCTTTGCTGCCTCATCTCAAAAATCCACCCTGTATACAGTATAGCTACGTTATTTTAAATTATTTGTATTTCTTTAATGATATTAACTTAAAGGTAGGGGTTTATTTATAAAAGTTGCTTAATGTTAAGTAATGATTAAAGGCGTTAATCATTACTTAACATTAAGCAACTTTTAGAAATACAAATAATTTAAAATAACGTAGCTATACAGTATAGCTACGTTATTTTAAATTATTTGTATTCATCATGCCATGCCCATCTCAAAAATCCACCCTGTATACAGTATACAGGGTGGATTTTTGAGATGGGTTGCAAAGACAGAGCAGTCTACCTTATCTATTTTTTGATGTTTAAATGTGTCTTTACTTTAAACCTTGCTTAGCTTTTTATAAATAAACCCTATATTAGTCATAATCAACCTAAAATTTTAATGGTGAGAATAAAAGAAAAAAAATATTATAAATTATAATTTATAATTATAATAATTCTAGATATTAAAAATAAATAATCTTCATAAGAAATAGTTTGAGCAGGGAGTGGGTCGTAATCCACCACGCGGGCCCAGTGCGGGTTGGTAGACTTCTATGTCACAAATGTCTTCGAATTTTCCGTTCTAGGACATGTCGGTCGGACTATACAGAGTGTCAGGGATATCGACGCGAAGCCACCATGATTCAACCACCACCACGCGAACCATGGATTCAGTATAATTATGATTCTGAACCCTCTGCGTTGAAATTTTTCGTTGGTTATTTACTGAATCCATGGTAACGGGCTTCGCGTCGATGTCCCTGACATCCTGTATTAGTACCGACAAAAATATATCAGTATATTTAATTAGTAACATATACTACTGCCTAAGCAAGAGGTGCCATCATAGACGTAAGAATGATAATATCATAGTCACGCTATGCGATGAGTGACGGTAGAGGAAGGGGCTAAGCAGAACCACAGGTTAATCTGATCCTGCTGCCAATGCTGTAAGCAGTGATTGCGCCATAATTGCGCATTACAGTATTATCTTCATTAACAAGGCAATTTTCTACTGATATTAATATCGCTGATATACTTATATCAGCATTCATATATACAGTTCACATCCTGTTTTTGTTACGTTTCTCTGGATACCAGTTCATTCATTATAGTTTTTCCAGAAAATCCGTCTATTTTATTCATCTTTTATTTTTATTTTCTATTATTTTATTGAATTCGCTCAGTAGTAAATCCTAATGCTTAGTCTCGAAATAAGTGTGTATGAATATACAAACTTTTTACACCAGGGGACACCACCGGTCAAAAGGTATATGATAGGATACAAGACCTTCCCTAGCCACCGGATATATAATCAGTAACCCAGAGAATCAGTAATATTTTTTTCAACAAAAAGACGTCCACTGCAGGAGATAACCTTCCCAAGAATGACCGAAAATGTGACGAATATTTTTTAAGGATTAAGGGAAATCTTCTTTAACGGCGTTGTGCACTTTTTGGGATGGGTCAAAAATTTTAAACTCGCGTCAGAACGTGCCCTAAGATCCGTTGCCTAGCAGCCGACAAAGTAAAAATCAAAATAAATAGTCTTTGACATTACGTAAAGATTGCGAGGTAAGAAATTTTACCCTTATTGATGGGTAAAAAAAAGCAGTCAAAACATACTTCATGAAAAGTGTTTATTCAAAAATGCACAACATTAATGTTCAAGTTTTTACTTACCGGCACTGACCACCACCACACGGAGTGCAACCCGTTGTATTTTTTTTTATGTAGACCTGCTAGTTTGTGGAAGATACGACTTAAAAATCAAACCAAGGACTATCAACCACCCAGCCACCCTTGCAAGATGCAACAAAAACAATGAGACAGCTCTAACATTTAAACATAACACAATCGCACAATCCTTTGATAAAATTTGTAGAGATAGTTCAATCAATGATGAGTAAGTACATAATGCGTATGTAATACATAATACACATGCGTATGTGTGTGAAGCAAATGTACATAGCCCACTACACAAGCGATGGTTGATTAATAATTTTACCAGGAAAAGCCTCCACATGAAAAATCGTGCATTGAAAATGTTTAAACTTTGACCACTGAAATGAAATATAGCGCTGTGATGCATATAGGTCATAGTTAACATTTTATCTCCTATTAGCTGCCCGTCCCTGCTTCGCATGGGTAGCCCTAATTTGCATTAAAATAATATTGCGGCTATAAATTGAGACGAAGGCTATCCTATCTTTTGAGTTAGATCAAACTGCACACGGTGTGCAAATATGATTGTAATCGGTTAAGTAGTTTAGGAGTCCATAGCGGACAAACAACGTGACGCGTAATTTATACAAGGTGGAGACGACAATACAACAAAAAATTTCACGGCGTGTCCGTAATGACGTCCCCATTCTGTATACAAAAATGCAATTGAAAATATTCAATAGTTTAGTCAATATAGCTCGGCAAAATCCATAGTCGGCTCGGGTTATTTCGTTTATCCACCCCAAAAATCCATCCTAAGGTTGATATTCGGAAACGTATGCCCGAGAATCCAACCTAGGCCTAGTTCGTTAAACGGAATTTATAGGCTTGGGGTGGATCCGGCATACATTACATTTAATTTGTTTGAAAATCTCATTTTTTTATTTCGAAGCTAGGTTTTTTTTGACAGTTCCAAAATACTCTCAAGCATTAGTAGTGTCAGCATTTTCATTTATTGTTGTATTGTAGTCTCCACATTGTATATATTATAAGATTGTGTGCATCTATGAGTTCTAGCCTCATTATGATTTTGGAACTTTCATCATTCAAGAAAACATTGGATTGGTGACGTTATTGAAGTTGCTGAGAAAAACTGGATGAAGTCTGCTAAAGACAGAGAAACGGGGGGAGGGATTAAGAGGCTTTTACGCAATGGGTTATTAGGGAAAACATTACAATTTACAACCAACACAAGAATATATCTAGTGCTAAGAATATATGTCCAGAATATCACTGTCCATTCCAAGGTTGCCTGGAAGAGATTGCAGTAAGCAATAAGGCCGCCCATTGTATATTTTGTAGTGTATGACTTTTTTCTTTTTATAATGTATTTATCTGGTGTACAATAAAGTATAAATAAATAAATATATTACTAACTAGCTGCCGCTCGCGGCAACGCCCTCGTAGACACTAATTCTTTTTCTTTTACTAAAAGTAGCCTAAGTTACTCCTTATACCTTAAATCCGTCTAGCCGTTTCGGAGATTAGCCGGAACAGACCGACAGACAATATTTTTTTAAACACAATTCAATTGTACTACACAGCTACAGGTACTTTATAACGTATTTTAACGTTATAAAGTAGCTTCATTTTTATCCCTAATATGAGACACCAGAGCAGCAGAGGCAGAGGACCTCTAGAAGAGCCTCTATACGAGTGGTCTTGGGCAGTAAGCCTAACTACCTTGATAGAAACTGAAAGAATGTGGCAATTTATTTATATATAAAGTTTGCTTCATAGCCATCATCAACAGGCTACAGCAGTCCAATGCTGGACATAGGCGTCTACAATTGCACGCCATTCAACTCGATTTTCAGCAACTCTCATCCAGCTGCTACCAGCCCCTGCGAAGATCGGCACTTGAAAAGTAAATGAATGATTAACGTCTTATTGGAGTTACTTTAATCAACGTTTATAAATAAATACTTAACACTTCGAAGGACAGTCATTGTGACACAATAGAAGTTTTATTGTTATGACGCCTATGGGCGTTTACGCCGTTTACTGTCCTTCAAACTGTTAAGGATCTTCTAAGATTGTTTTGTCAACAATGAATGGTCAAATGTACCCTAATTCAGACACTGTCAAATAGTTGTATGTTGATGCAATGACCAAAAAGTTAGGAATGTCCCAAGCCCGTTATGCTTGTAAATCTGCAGATCAGTAATATGCTGAGTTATTAGAGTGCGTATGTACTAATAGTCATTCAATATCATTGAACTCACCTATCAGTTAATACTGCACGAAGCTTCATTCATTAAACTGTAGTTTTAAAAAACCAAAATCAATATAATGTAGCCAATATGGAGTAGGCTTAAAATTTGCGCTTTCTCAACTAACAAATAGAAATAGAAAAGCATTTATTTACCTACAATGTAGGTACACAGATAAGATGGTATTTTTATAATAATAGTACCTACGGATACATTCAACAATGAAAGGCAGCTTCTGAAATATATTGCTCTCAATAAAAAGCCATTTATCTCAATATTAAAAACACCACGTAATCAACAATCTATTCTGGAGGGTCGTCCGCAAATCCAGTACAAGTACAGTTAACAAAAGAGATAAGTGAAGCACCTGACTACAACTCTTTCTAAACCATGTTGTGAATTTGCTGAAAACTGTGACATTGTTCGTATAATTTCTTAAAAAATGTACTCACGCAATGACGCAATAAAAATAAATTTTGCTTACTTAGTGGTGCAACTTGATGTTAGGTTTCATTTCTTGTTGACTGTACTCGATTGAATGCCTCATATAATACCTATTATGATGATGAAAAATATAGGCTAACTACCAATATTATAAGGAAATGCAAATGCAAAAAACAGAAATTAATATTGCAATTTTTGCAAAAGTAAATATTTTCAGTACAATTTCGGGCTCGGCGTGCCATCAGTTCAGATATGCTATCAGGTTTTATCTACGTCTGCTTCAGGTCGACAACCTGCCGACTGATTTGGCTTTCTTTGCAACTTCTAGTTTACCTGATTGTCGTGTTTATAGTAGAAATCCTTTAAATCCTGTAGTTTACCATAGGTCTTGGAGTAATTCTGTATCTTTCTGTGAGAAATAGAAAGAAATAAAAGAAAGAAAGTACCTTTATTTGCGGTAAACATGACGCAAGCAAAGAAAACCAAATAAAAAATAATAAAAATAAACATACAGTCGAATTGAAAACCTCCTCCTTTTTGAAGATGGTTAAAAAAGAAACAAGTAGAGGGAAAATATGCGTCACATCCACGCAAAACGGGCATCGCTCAGCATAATGCTGCAACCCTATAGAAGACAGAGTCCCAGCGCTGGTTTTCAGCAGCAGCTGGCGGTCGACGTCATAATGTCAAGTTGCCCCTTTTCAGGAAAATATAGAAAGACGTTAAAATATTGTTACAGCAGTACTTACGGCCTATCAAATTCAGCTATGGCCAGCTATGGATGAATATTCATTACTAAAACACTCCTAATATCACAATTCAAGGTCATCAGATATTGGTAATTTTGATAATGATTTTATTAAATTAAATTACCTCGATTGGCAGTCAATATTCTCACTTTCCAGAATGATATGAGCTATTCTCACCTCGTTTCATTCTGATACGAGAGACGAAGAATTTGAATCACTCCTGACATGACTTCATCGGCAAAACATGGCTGTAAAATCACCTCCTACTCTACTTACCTTTCGATGAATGGACAGCAAGTGCATAAACATAAATACCTCGTTCCTATTGCCATCTACCGTCATTCCAGCGAAATAAAGCTGCATTGATCATCTTGGCGATAGTGAGCTGTATTCACAGAGCCGAGTCGAACGAAAACAAACAAGCTCTGAGTCAAAGGCGTCCTAAAGGTGACTTTTAAATAATTATTCCGTGCTAGATGTAAAGGATTCACTCTACAATCAAGCTCGGTCATATTTCTGATTGTTAATTTGTGTTGTTCATGAATTCATGCGTTTTCTTTGCGAATTTAAATGGATTTGTTGAAGAATTTAATAAAATTTTAAGAGCAGTTGTTTGTTTTTAAATAGTAGTTTTTTTTGTTCTCTTCTAAGAAGGGAAGTAACTTAAGCCTAGTATTGTACAGACGCCTGCACATCAACCTACTCCAATCTATAAAATTTTCCCAATCAACATTGAACCTTATTATATAGCATTAAAGTTGAAAAACTATTAAAGAAATTTGGCAGATTGTAGTAACTTGATGTGCTGCGTCTGTACATGGAACACAAACATACTGCCATGTGCCATGATGTCTTCCCTCTGTCTTATAATAAGTACTAAATGAACATTATGAAAAGTTCTTGATTGATCACTGGATTAAGATTTAGAACATTATGAGTTTATGACCATCCTTTTTGAAATATCAACGTTAGTAGTGTAACATTTCTATTGTCATCAATAGTCATCATTAAGAACGTTTTCTATTTTAGTCCGGATTGCTTATCAGGAGTGGTACCACCAATCTTACTAAACCTCTATTAAAACCTTCATCATCGTATCAATTTTCATTTATCCGGAATATCAAAACACATCCTGAATTTCGAAATAGCTAGTCAGTTTCACCCCGCTTTACAATATCATAGTTTTTTATAATAAAATTCGGCGACAGCCGTTTGCAGCCTCCTCTACTCCCCAGCATGGAGGCTGTCATCAGTGCTGCTCAACGCTGCATCCCTGCTAAAAACGGAATAATAAAAGTTGGAAAATAGACCAAAATACATACTTATTAAGCTCATTCATTACTTCTGATTTTATATGCTTATGGACATTATTTGTATGTTTATTTGGATACATATTCTATTAATCTGGATAATGAAACCCATCACATAACTATCGATTTAATGTTGTACTTGCTAACAAAAATTTGACAATTTCCAAATCAATGTATAAAAGTTTTTGTTAACACAACAATATAATTTGGTTACTTTTATTTTTATTACACACATAACTAATGTCAATGTTTCACAAAGAAGTAGTTAAATAAGTAACTCAGTATAGGCAGCAGGCCGCTGGCCGTTCGTTTACCTAGCACTTTTTATTGCTCCTCATTTACATAATTCCAAGACGTGTCTTTGGTATAAGAAAACAATTTTTTGGAGGAAAACATTCACGACATCACGACAGACAGTTTCAGTGTATGTTCTTCTTGAAAAAATGGCAAACAATGCAGTTTTTTGGCGTTGTTTGCAATTTCAAACTAGAATAAATTTTATTAGGTCGATTAATATTGTAAATGGAACTTAACTAAAAATAAACTTCAGAGTCACTCCAAACCGCATACAGTCATACTTTGCGCTCTGCAAACAGTCATTTCAGGACCACACAGATTGAGTATCTAGGCACTGAAACTAACCTCCCTCCGGCCTTTAAAACCCCACCACTACTAAGTTATTCTAATCTATAGGTCTTGACTGCCGAGTACCATAAACTGCTGTCATTACCCTTGCCTTGACGTACTGAAAACACAGAATTCCTATAACAATGGTGATGACGCACCATGCGCAAGCGATGACAGGAAAATAACGCTTATTATTATGTGGTGTAATGATTAGAACTGCGTGGAATGACAAATATAGTTGTAATCACTCGGCTACGGAGAACTAAAGGAAAGGCTGACTTTACCGCCTGGCTATAGATTTATATTTCTGTAGTTATTCCTTGTGATGATCAATAATGAGGTAAGCAGAGAACGAGGTGGTTCTGACTGAGTGTGAGCTGAATTCAGTATGTTATTCTTCACTTTAAATGCTGAATTAATGTCAATGTCTATTTATAGCTACTGAATGAATTGAAGCCCATTGCTGTCTATAAACAGTGGAACTAATTGCCTGTAACTTGTTACAAGTAAGATACAGCATAGTACTTACTAATTCCATGGAATATGGATACAGCACTAGAGTAAGTATATTAAGTGCGTATATAGCCTTCTTTGAAATGGTCTCCACGCCAAGCGATACTTATGAAAGTATTTAAAACATACTCCAGGTGGCAAGTCAGTCTTCCACCTTGCTTACTGGTTAATACTTTTTCGGGTTCTGTACACAAAGGGTGCCAAACGGAACCCTATTACTAAGCCTCCGCTGTCTGTCTGTCAGCGGGCTGTATCTCATGAACTGTAATAGGTAGGCAGTTGATATTTTCACAGGTTGTGTATTTCTATTTTCACTATAACAAACAATGATTAAAATAAAATAAGGTTAAAAATTAAAGAGAGTCCACGTACGAGAAACGTTTTTTTCGGCGTTTTTGCTAAATATTGTATGGTAGTACGGGTTCCGTACGAAACGAAACTCTTCGTGTGCGACTCGTACTCGGCTGGTTTTTACTACTGATTATGGTGCCCGGCTGCTGGTGCTCATTTGCTTCACGTAATTTCATAATTATGGATTGGTGATACGAATATGTGATAGGAATGTCAACCTTATTTTTATGAAAGTAATGTTCATATTCATAAGCGAGTGTGACCGAGTGTCATACGAATATGAACTTCACATTCGTCTTAATCTCGCCCTTAGTCACCTTTCAGGACCCGCTCTGAAGACTGAAGACACTGAAGACTGGTCACTGTCCTGAAAGGTGGTGGCTATTCTATCAGGAACCATATGAAAATAAGGTTAATAAGGAAGGATAATTTAAATATTATGATATTAATAAATTCACATATTACATAAAGTTTTCCTTTAACACGAAGCCAAAAATGTTATATAATGAAATGATTAAAAAATACTAAATAATTGATGCAGTTTCATGAATGATTTGTTTAATACACAGTAAGGAAATTTGTGATTTAAGATACAACTTGTATAAACATTTGTATATACCTACATTTTGATAATAATGAATAATAAACCTTTCAAAAAGGGTTCGGGAAGCCTCATCCCTCTTCAAAATGCGACGTGTAACATAATTAAATACTTGTTACATTATGTTACTTTACAGAAGTTTTACAGAGTAGGTTCAAATCACATATAAATTATTTTTAGCATTTTTTTTGGAATTCGCTGGATACGGGGAAGAACAGAACCGGTCGAAGTAGAGGTGATCGGGGGAGGCCTATGTGCAGTATTGGACGTCTTTCGGCTGTTATATATGATATTATATTTGATGCAGACAAGCTGTCTTATCACCTCAAACGATCAAAGGTACCTGCCACAGCACCCATAGGCTTTATAAAAGGGCTCTTAAAAAATCGAAGTCACTAATGATAAAAATGGTTCTGATTCATTTATTTGCAAAAACATGTGTAAATAATATACCTGATGTAGTAGTAGTAGAGATAATATGATGCTTATTATAGGTGTTACAAGGTAATTTTTGGCTCAACATGTTTGATCATGATGAATGAACGATGATACTAAATGCCTAAGCCTTGTTTAATCTAGCCACGTTTTCCAACCTGAAGAATGATTTCTAGACTTCAAAACTGAAAGCCGCGTAACGAACCCATAGTACAAAAAAACTCCTTTCTTTGCTAAGTAAGGAGTTCGCTAATGTCATACATGACATAATGAGACTCGTCATAATCAGCCTATAATGTACCCACTGCTGGGACACAGACCTCTCTGTGAGAGGGAGCAGATCGTAATTCACCACGCGGACTGCCGGTTGGTGGATGTCACATGTATTCGATTTTCTTTTGGGTCTAGGACATGCTTAGTTTCCTCACGATGTTTTTTAACGAGACTACCTACTACCTAACTTCACAATAAAATGTCAAATACATTTAATGCATTGGAGGAGCTCGTGGCTAAGTAATAACAGGCGCTCGGATCGATCCATTAGGTTAAGCTACGCTTGTCGGGGGTCTGTGGATGGGTGACCATCTTTACATACCGAGACTCCTCCGTGCCTCGGAAAGAACGGTATGCTGTTAGTAGCAGCTGTCATTCGTGGATCTTTGACAGTCGTTACGGGTTGTCAGAACCAGTCTTACCAAGGACTATCGTATTACCCAGTAATTGGGTTGTGGAGGTCAGATAGGCAGTCGCTTCATGTAAAATACTGATATTCAGCTGCATACCGTTAGACTGGATGCCGACCCCAATATAGTTGGGGAAAAGGTTAGGCAGATTGATTGATACATTTAATGCATTGGGTTTTCTGGAGCTCATCTGTTGTTGTATTTATATACTAGCTTCTGCTCGCGACTTCGTCCGCATGATATTTCGATTCGTGAATTTCCCGCCTGCGCTACTTTTTACTTCGTTTTCGCTTAGCGTTCTTTCTATTTTTTTTCTTTTTGTTCGACTACTAAGCGTCGTAGCATGATGTTAAATAGCCTATAATTTTCCTCAAGAATTGGGATATAAAAGGCAAAAGTGTTTTTTTGAGAACTGGTAGTTCTAGAGATTAGCGCGATCAAACGAATAAACTCCTCAGCTTTATTAAGTAAAATAATATAGAATACTAGCGGACCTGGCAGACATTGTCCTGCCCGAACAGCGTCACCTACCGGGTCCAATTGTATTTTCAAACCATCCAGGGACCCACTCAAATATACACACAAAATTTCGTTCAAATCGGTCCAGCCGTTTAGGAGGAGTTAGGTGACAAACACACGTACCGAAGAATTATATATAAAGATAGAGTTACTTACGGCGGACTTTATGCCATAGGCATTTTCTACTAGTCAACCTATGGGTGATGCCGAGAGACAAACAGTGGCCAATGCACTAACGAAAATTGAGGAATACACAACAACGAGGGATTGAATTCCTAAATGCAATAAGCGGAAATCAGAGAGCATGCAGCTGTGATAGTCTAGTGGTGTGACCTCTCTAGTGGGTCTCTAGTTCGAACCCAAGGCACGCACCTCTGACTTTTCGAATTCATGTCCGTATTGTTTAATTATCACTTGCTTCAAAAACGGTGAACGAAAACATCGTGAGGAAACCGGCATGCCTGAGAGATATTTCTCGACAAGTCAGAGGCCCATGGGTGACTTTAAAACTCTGACACCAGGTTAGTCACTAACCCCACGAAAAGAAGAAGAGAGAGGATTGACATTGTCACAACGTGATAACACTAATACCATAAGTGGATCAACGACTGAAGATGATAATTGTAGAATAATAGCTGGAAAGCAAATATCATGCCGGTTTTTACCAAAAGAGATTGGCAGAGTTAATACACCCACATTTCGCAAGAAAGTTAAAGTCTCATGTTATAGGGGGCGAGCCTATTGACATCAACCGGGCACGGATTCAGACCCGGGGCTGTTGCTGAGAAGTCCCCTTTGGAAAAACCCAATAACACTACTCGACCTGCACAGCGACCTGAACAGTTCAGCAGATCAAAGAATCTGAGCATTATGATTGTACAGTTAACTTGTCTCTCAGAGCTTTCCAACTAAGTTTCTGCATATAACAAAGTCTGCAAATAAATAAACAGGGCTACAATATCGTAATATAAACAGCACGTCTCCAAACTAAACATGAACTGCGCACTCCTTATTTTATAGGTATAAATGGTACCTACACGATATTTTTCAACTGCAGCAGTAAAATGATACTAGCAAGGAGTCGGTTTCGCGCATGCGTCGTGGCTAAATTGCCGGGTTGGCGACTCGCGCGCACCGTGCACGGCGCATGACACTGGCAGGTTGACGCATGCAGTTTGCACACCTTGCGTTTACACCACAGGCTTTCTTGCTGGCTGCTTGAAATCGAATCTATTAATATATTTAGGTATAGAGTTGTTTATTGTATTTTTATTGTAATTGGGATGTAGGTTATTTGTTGTTATCTTTCGAAGTTTTTGTTGTTTACTTAGGTATCGGTAATCCTTATGAAATTCCTAATAATATGTTATAATCAGTAAATATTATTCCAGAACGTACAGTTTTATTTTATGTTTTTCTTTCGATTTTGTGCAGTCTTCTATTTTATTGTAAAACTGCCTATCACATAATTTAATGGCACATCAGACACAAAAAAATATTTAGATTATGTATGTCGCACCACTTTTACATTTAAAGCTTTTATTTTGTATCCAAACTTATCATAGTCATAGTAGATAGTCCTATAAACCCTGCAACTCCCTCAGAAACTGTGCTGTACTGTACTGCCAACCTTGCCTTTGTAAACTATCCAGGATAAAGAACGATACTTCGCAATAAGTGCACGCGCAGGCGACACGTAACTTTATTTTATTTCGCCACGATCGCGTTCACTTGTTATCTGTCAAAAATGCTCCGTCATCGTGACCACTGGATCACTGCATGTTTTGACGTTTCCAAGTCCAATGCACAGTTTACCATTATTTTTAGTTCCCAAACTAATATAAATTAATCACTTAAATAATATCGAGCGACCTAAATATTTATAATAGTAATGAGTACTCGAAATTGCCGCCGAATGATTTTTCTCTTCGGCGCGTATCTGTAGCAACCGTATCGATCGGCACACGCCCCATTGCCGGCGCGCTATCCACGCCGCGCCGCGACGCCCTCACTGCACGCGGAATGGAACGCGACAAACTAGAGGTTCTTTTGTCATGCGGTGATTTGCAAAACGTACCTAAACACGGTAAGGGCGTAGTCGGTCGACAGCCAAGTGGCGCACTCTCGTGAGAGATGAACGAACAGATAAATCTGAGAGCAATGGTATGTTACGGCCACACTCCGTGTAGCACATACATTGCTCTGTTGCGCCGCTTTAGACGGGTTGTGCAGAGTGGCTACGCGGCAATGTAGCTTGTACATAAGCGCATGCTCGATAGTGTTCCGCACTCGTCAGAGGTCGATAGTAAGGGGCGCAGGGTCGCAGAGCTAGTGCGGCCTCGCGGCCCTCTTCGCCGCAACGCAAATCGTTGAAATCAAAACTTTCACGCTACGAGAGCGCTACGAAGTTTTACTGCTACGAACTTCCTGCTACGCCGGCCGTAGCGCGGCGCACTCAAAACTTTGTTCAGAAAGCTTTTTTATTTGTCACTTTCTGTTATCAGTTGACTGAAAACTTGAGCTCTTTATGTTTGAGCGTTAGGATTCAGATTTCAATACTGTGCGTTGTTATCAAGCGGGTGAATAAGATATTGTGTCTCATATTCTGCGTGCCAGACGACCCGTTTCATATTGAGGTCTATTCGTTTTAGTGATCTTTATAAATAAATGCAAAGACTCGTTTTTGTTTAAAGAAAGTCATCTGCCCGACATCGAAATTCCAAGTAGTGGAAATGAATATAACCATTGCACCATCTAATCGTAGATGCGAACAGTAAGTCTGTATGCAGTAAAACTCGTGTATTTCCAGTGATCAGGCGGGCGGCGGACGAAGGCATTGTGGTGTCCAGGCAGCAGGCACTCAGGCAGCTCTCGGTTCAGTTTTGTTGTTCGAGTCGCAGGTGGGCGCTGCGGCCCGAGCCGCGCCGAGCCGGCCCGAGCGCGCCCGAGCGCCGCGCCACAGCGACGCGAGTGCCGGCAGGCGCGCGAGCCGCCAGCTCCAGTCTGCGCTCGGCCTCCACCCTGTTCGCTTGTGACTGTGACGCCGTGCTGTGACACATTTGACAGTTGTTATCGTGAATCGTGTGATGTTTTCGTATCGGAACTATGGTGTATCCCAATGAAAATGTGGAGTGATTTCCAGGTAAGTCATCGTAGTTATAAGTGTTAGTAAGTTTAGTGTAGAGGCAGCGAATGTTTCGCATTTATTTAAAATTCGACTTGTGTTCTCAGTCATAGTTTTTGTGTTGAATAGTTTTATTATAAGTTTTTAATACTGATGAAACTCGAAATCTATTCAATGTATGGACAGAACTATTGTGATAAACTTATGTTTACTAAAAGTTAAATAAAATATTTCTCAATTTAGAGATTTTTTATGAAGTGGGTAGAATCGTTTAAGTCTTTTGCAGGAAGATACTAGCTAAGTGAATTTAACCAGGCTTTAAACCATTTCTTCTTTGAAAATTGTGTTAGCTAAAGTATTTTAGTAAAAAAATGTATGTTATTTTACTAGACAGTTGTAGGAAAATATGTTTTAGGATAGAATATTTTATTAATTCTTATACTCTTTCTTTGTGTTTCTTTATACGAATTACCATTAAGTATCATAGTTTAGTCATGTGTAACTTCTTCAAATCTTTCATTGTAGTTTAGACCTACAAATATAATATTGTGCAACTACAGAAATGTACCTTTCATCATAAACTAGATATTGTCTTAATTATAGGTTTATAACTTTACTATAATGGCTCTTAAAATATTCATAAAGTTTACAAGACGCGCGCCTTTTTTTCGAACTGACAGCTCGGCGCGTTTCCGGCGACCTGTCAAACGCCATGTGATAGATAGAAGGGCGCATTCGGTGGAGTTTTAAATCAAAGCGCGGTATTCGGCTCGAATCTCGATAACTGCGCGACGCTCGAGGCGAGCGAGAACTCGTCACAGAAATACGTAGTTGTTGTTGTCTCGTTCTGTCGCGCGGCATTGTCTCGTTCTGGCGGCGGGTGTTTTTGTGTCGGAGCGGGTTTTTTGTGCGCTCTACGAGGCTGGCGCGGCGGCGCCCGCTCGCTCGACTCCACTGACTCCACATTAATTATCGCCGAGTTGGCTGTTGGCTCGCCATCGCCAGTCAGCCAGCCAGCGCTAACGCACTTTACTTTCTATATTGCTACGATATTACTGGACTCTTTTACAATGCGCCGTGGTTTTTACTCGACTGTAATGAATAAATGGACGACCGACCACTGCGATTCGTTAAGCTGAATGATACTAAAACAGATCTGACATTGGTTAAGAATTAGACAATTTTGTAAGACCTTCAATTAGACGATGAAGGAAAAAATATCTAAGTTTATTTGACGCGAAACAGTCTATGTTTTGGTCTTGTTTTGAAAACCTCCTAGCTGTAAGCGAATAGGAGTGTGATCCGAGGTTGGTGGGTTTTCCTGGTAGCGGCTAGGGGTGCGTTGCCATGGCGACGGCTGGCGCGCCCCGCCCAGCACCGGCCCAGAGCGCCTCCTCCATTCCACTTATTGAGATTTACTCCTCGACTGGAATCGCCATTGGCGAGTCCACTCCGACACCTTTTGCTGTTCTTTCTTTATCAGAAGAACTAAACAGCCTACAGAGGAAAAGTTCATTAATACCGTGGTTTCGATTTCTTTTGTATTTTTCTGACCTCGATAGTGACTTGGGTACAAGTCTAGACCTAATCGTCCATTATTTAGGTAATAACCCAACCCCCTATGCCTTAGAGGGTCTAACCTTTTCAAGTCTACGGTCTCTAAATAAAATTACTTGTTTATAGGTTTGGTATAGGTATGTCTGTCTTTCACGACACTTATAAACTTTTGTTTGGGAGCTCGAATCCTTCCACCATACATATTATTCATATGCACAGTTTCAGGATACAGTAAAAGGAAAAAAAGGCTTTGTTGGGACTACATAATGTTGAATCTATAGGAACTGATGACCAATCCAATGATGCTGGCTAAAACAAATATGTAGGACTAAAACAAAACATCTTAAAGAATTTCAGATGTATTTTTATCAATGACAAAATCTTCTAAGGATTAAAACAATATAACTACGTTTCTTGCATGTATGTACTTTGTCCCGAATCCTTTCCGAGAATTGGCTTACCAATAGGCAGACGTGAGTTACCAAAAGTCTAAAAATATTGCGTTTTTTATAAATAGGTAAACCCGTATTACAAAAATGATACCAATTCCGTACTATATATAATCTTACATACATTTTAAAGGTTCAACATGTGATATAAGCCGTCAAAATAAATGTATAAGTTATGTAGTAGTATCGGGTTGTTTGTAGGCCTATGGGGGTGGGGGGGCGCGGAATGTGACTTGTTGCAGTCACGTGCGCTAAGAAACTATGCACAAACTACCCTTATGCACTTATATAGTTCTAGATACCCTCCCCAAACGATTCCAAACTCTCGCCACCACAGAATAAAGTCTAAATTCATTCGTATAGATAACTAGTTTGGCCACCCAATGTAATAAACTAGATGCGGTACCCGGTTTTGTTCGATCGTTGATACCTGCCTTACCGTCGCGACCATCTTCATTTTTAATGAGAAACGCTATAACGAAACTAGTTTCTCCCAAACATTTGTTAAATATACCATTTTGTGCCTTCATTAAACCATTCTCGGGAACAAACCCACCATTGTTTCAACCTAATGTTAGGAACCAGCAAATTAGCAAAGATACGTCTTAAAAATATGAATTAGTTACATAAAAACAATCATATATTATAGCTGTCTACCGTTACAGTTGTTTTTCTATAAGTTAGGTAATGTTTACAAAATCTAAGACATGACTAAGAGCCATAAAAAGTTTATTACTCGAAATTACTTATGTTATTGTAGTAAGTAATATGTTAGTGAAAAAAAGATGTTACTGGCAACGATTATTAACAAAAAAAGTTGACAGAAGGTACACAAAACATAACATATTACCATAATAAATAGTTCGTTTTAATGGTGTTATTAACCTCTGAGTGAACGATCTGTCCATAATACTTAACTGTTTCATAAAAACTATTGATGATTAAAAGGCAGAAAAACCGCGCGTCACCGTGACTGGGCTAGTCTGGCCCAACGATAGTGAAATAGGGTGTGAAGGAGCTCCCGACGGTCAAGACCGAGAGTACCACGACAGCTGATAAGATTGGCATCTTGAGGGCAAAAAATGCGATCAACAAGTGCTTATTCTAATTGATTATGTTGAATAAGGAACGGTACTTATAGCCAATTTTGATTTGACCTCATAGATACTCATGTTTTAAATTGAGAAGTTTGTGTATTTCCAATAATTTGACATCAAGACGGGCTACCTAATGGACTTATCTACAAATACTCAAACCAATAATTAACTTTAAGACGGTCTTAGTCTTAGAAGTCTTTCTGTTGCTAAAATATACCTCAAAGTCACAAGGACATGTTGATACCTAAGAACTGAGGAGTTTGTTTCCCTATAATGTGACATCAGGACCTAATTGACTTATCCATAAACTTTAAATACACAAACAATAAATAACTTTCAGACGTTCTTACAAGTCTTTCTGTCGCTACACGCTACATTATACTAAAGTTACAATGACAATATGAACTATGAGACCCAACAAAGACTTAAAATTGAGTTGCGTTTGAGCATCCGATCATCATTTTCAATTATCCGTCGCAATTAGAAAATCCAAAAGCAACTTTTGCCGTATATGAACAAAAAATATGGTCAGAAACTCAGAATCAAAAGCTAAAATAGCTATCCGGAAAGTCAGATCATGGTCTGTCGGTGCAATCGACGGGTAACCGGAAGACAAAGTACAGGAACAATCCGGTTTCTTAAAAAAATATACACCACAGCTACACATGCGATCTGACGCAGTTGGGCGTCTTCCGTCGGCTCGTAGGAAGAACATCTTAATTATGAAGTATTTCTGTATTTTTAATTTTATGAATAGGACAATAGGATCGACTAGAGAATAAGATGTTATTTTATGCGGTATCGTGGCATTCTTGAGCGCGTAGCTTTGAACGTCATCCGAAGAACGATATGACAATAATATCTCGATATAATCCATTTTCTCAAAAAATAGTTAGATTCTAAGTGATATTTTAGGGTGTTTTGCAAGGTTTTCGTAGACAACAAAATCGTAGGGCCCATTTAAGTATTTTCGTAGCATTGCTACGCGCCGCGTAGTTCTTTGCGCAGTTTTGGCTACGCGCTACGATAAATTGTACCTAAATTATCCATTATGCGTTTCAGGACTTCGTTTTGCTTATAACTTGTCTGAATCGATGTATTTTACACATAATATCCAGAATGAAGTCCTTTTATAAGATTTGAGTGTTAGAAGTTTTTAGAAAACGGCAGCGATAAGCCGCATTTCGGTCACTTGCATTGAAATCACGTGGAACGTCTCCATTTCGCGCATCCAGTAACAGCTCCATAACAATGTAAATAGTTGCCATACATGGCAGGGATTCTAACCTCACTCCACGCACGTTAAATAAACATGTATGTAAACAAGCGGTCTATCAGCCGCATTATGAATCAACGTCACAATGAGGCGCTCCTCCTTAAGCACACCTCGTAATAATAACAACTTTTATTACACATTTGCCGTTAAATTCACGCTCGCATTGTAAACAATCGACCACGTGGAGTAAAAGTAATAGTAAACTCATAAACAAATGAATGAATTAGCCATAGCGGTGCCGACGTCATCGGCGAAGACACGCATAATAATCGCTTATGCAAACGAGCCTAATTATGTAAAGCATTATGAACCACGCCGACGTGTTTTGACATACGCTAACGACCAATTATATGGCTATTGTGTGACTCAATGAACTTGAAAGACATACAATAATATAGGGCATCGACACGCGCTGAGCGACGCGCCGCCGACACCTGTTTAGAAAAAATATATGCGAATGTCAGGTGCACCGAATTGAATGCTCGCCAGTATTATATTATTACTGTTATATTGGGCCGCCGAACACAGTTTGTTTACAATTTTTTGTCGGTAGCTTATTGTCATGTTTGAGATGCATTCACGAACTCGTGCTGGATTTCTGAATTACTTCATGAACATCATTATTATAATACGGTTGGTTTAGTACAACTCTGTATTTGCGCAAGTAAACCTAATCAACATTCAAAATATCAGATTACAGTGCTAAAAGTATCGCAATCTTATCTTTGCCAAATGTTGCGGCGTGATAGGAAATTGGGGAATTTTGGTTTGTTGATATGTTTCGCTAATTGCTGCATATCTTTAGCTGTATTTATCAGTATTCGCCAGCTCATCGGGCGTAGGATCGAGAACAGGGGGATAATAATATCTTTGGCATTCGCGGAGTGTCTCTTCCACGCTCTAAATATATTTCCCATGGCCTCAATGCCGCACCGCGACCCAATTACGTCTGGCAATAAAACAATATGTGAGTCGTTGAACCCTCCGGTTTGGTGTGATGGCTATGTAAACATTGCATTTGGGTAAACAAGCGGGCGCAGCGTGTCCGCGACGGACGCGAGACGAGACCTACCGCCGCCAATAATTTATGTAAAATTACGTCATTGTATAAGAGTGATGTGATGTTTTTATTGCAATCTTGTTTTGACGGTCAAGTTCGGCACGCGGCGAAAGTTAAACAAGTACTTACAATAACTCTTAAAGTTTGCACCGCGCATCTGAAACGATCGCCATGTGTCGTAATGTTGGGAGCATGCACCGTGACATACGTTGAACTTACAACGCTCCGTGCTTTTACTACATCTTATTTGATTAGTATTCAGAGCAGTGGGTGCACTACTTCAGCTGCTTTTACTACGAAAACATATCAATCACCACGTGCAGATCGTGCACCTCGACGATTGATTACTTTGAATACACTTGTAAATACAGATTTGTAAAAAGTTATATGGATAGTTTTGCTTATACTAGTCGTAAAGTTTAATCGATGGAACCATCAAAAATATCGGTAACCGCAGCAAAAAATCTTTACGCTTGAACGAAAACGTAAAAGTAAAACAAAGGTGTACTTTTGATTTAGCTTCAAATGTTTGTAAATAATGTTTTACTACAGCTAGCAAGTAACGTAAAATCTTGTTTATAATTATGATAATAGCTTTATTATATACTACTACAAATCTATTTCGTAGGTAGTAACCATTAATCACTTATGAATGAATGAATGTTATTATTATACGGCAACCGGTCAACGATATCAGAATGTTGTAAACGTCATTTTATAATCATAAGCTCATAAATAAACATGATGACGTATCGCGGGTGATCACCGATCGGCCGGACTCGGAAGTGGCCAGACCGCGCCTGCGCCCCGGCATGGCATGGCACTCCGGCGGGACTTCGTCGTCGGTCGGCGCGCGCGCATGGCGCACACCTCACGCATACGCGGATAATTATGTAACAATGTTTTGACATTCAACAACGACACATTTAGCGCGGACATTAAGTGGATCAATGAACTTGAGCCGTTTGTTGTGTTCGCGGTTACGCAACGATCGGCGTTTGAGTGAGATTAATGCGCGCGGATTATGGCACGCGATACATTTCAATTTACGTTCCGTTTCATTCATGACTCAAGATAATGACGACGTACTCGTTCCGCTTGTTTATTTGCTTTTGCTTGTCGCCGCCGGTGTCCGCTCCGTCTCGCGAACACTTTACATACTCGATCGGCGCTGATCGACCGCGATTTATGTGCACACGTCGCCGTCGCGATGCGCACACGTCACACCTTTGTAACCAGCCGACACGCTCAACTTCTTCAGTAAATCAAGCAATAATTTATTAAGCGTCGCCACTTCGCCAGGTCGCCGCTCGTTTGCGTGCTCCAGGAGAAACTTTCAACATAAACATTGTTTATGTGAACAAACATGTGTGCGGCGACCGACACTAGGAAGATCGTACTATTAGCTAGCTACAAGTTTGAGCACAAGACGGCGGGGCGAAGGGAGTAAAGTCTTCACCCATTGACGGTTGAAGCGCCCCGCGACACTTTCACTGCTCCGTTATTGCAGTTACTACGCGCCTACTGTGCACCGGGGGGTGACGGCCGAGGGAGCTCCGCCACCCTACTGCATTCACCCTCGTTCTCACCCCGCGTAGGGCACGACTTCAGCAAGGGTGCATGCCTTCTAAATTTAAGAATACTATCTCTAGCGTGATGTATCTCGTAGTCGCTTACGACTTGAGGCACCTAATAATAGAGAGATAGAGAATGGTACAGCGATGTATTGAGACAGTAACGAATGCAAAATGTTAGCAGCGAGCGTATCGACGGTGATCGTATCTCAAGTCTAGACGGGCGGGCAGTCGCTCGAAGTGGGACAATGTCAACTGTGAGGGCTCGCTATTATTTGCGTAGACACGTGTGCGTCGGCCGAGGAGCGGCGCGGTGGCGGCGCGAGTGACAAGTGCTCGTGAGTCGTGACGGAAGTTTGTAAACAGCGCCGGCCTTGCTCCCGGTGCCCGCTGCACCACCGCACCGCATCACGCCGCACCGCGCCGCACTCACCCGGTCACGCACAATCTATATCGACGTGTTCCGATATCCAATTACACACTTCTATCAATCCATGAATGAAAATGATAATGTACCACCCGACCGACCGTGACAATCGATTCGATTCATATCTGCGAATCGAAGACAGGTGGATTACTATTACTACGGGTATAACAACAAACTATTATCACGCGCATACCGGCGCGATGTTATCGCAGCATCGAGAGTGGTGTAATCAGAGAGGCGTCTTTTCGCAACGTACTGTTTGGAGGATGAGTTCGAGTAGAGTGGGCGAGTGAGGAAAAGTGTAGATCGCGGTCGCGTCCTTTGGTAGCGGGTGTTCGAGCGGCGAGCGGTGATTGATGGGCGATAGATAGTCGCGCCTCGACATTGAACCCGGCGGCTGCGGTGCACGCCTACACTAAATATATCTAGTGCGGACTTCCGCTCGTGACGTCGCCTGTGACGTACGTCCTGACGTAGCCGCCTACGTAACATTTATTATACTTTTTGTTTACACTATAAAACGGTATTTACATTGTTATTGTTCTGTGGGGTCGTCGTCTTATCACTTTATTGCTTTACGGCTCGGTTGTCTTTAATGGCTACCTGTCTCTCGATTTCGAAGCACTCAGATGTTAAAGTTTACGTGAATGAAATTGCTGAAAACAAGAGATAGTAACAAGTAATAATACATCACGTACACTTCAAGAAGTTTTCAACACGAGTAGACATTGGGATTACTACAATTTCTGATAGCTACGCGTTTTTGGTCTACGCGTTTTTCGTAGCGGGTCTACGAGGGCTCATGAAAAACAGCGTATTACATAAAGTGTAAAGTATTAATTTCTGTGTCTGTAGATATTATTTTTAGCCGGTTTACTGTTGTTACTTGTTAGCAAGTTAACTGGAACGCTCTCGAGACTAATCTCCTAAGTGCGTACTGTTCGGAAGAGGCTGGCTCCGGGGGTGGGTTCTCATTAAAAATTCATTCTTATTTGGTAGCGCGCTCGTAATCAGCCGCAAAGGGGGGACTACTCTACGTGCTGCGTATTCTTCTTTATCTACTGATTTATTAGTTTTGATTTTAGAATGTAACTTTCTTTATGTTTGTTACTTTTAATTATTTCGGAGTTTTTCGTCAGCAGAATTGAAAAGATCCGGTTTAGTTTAGATATACATTAGTCTTTAAAACCATCAATCACCATTTAGTTTCAAACATGCATGAAAATGCCATAAGAAGCTTAACGCGAATAGGTTCTTCAGAATAGGCCCTTAGCAACTGGCGTAGCAAGTACTACGAAAGCGAAAATTCGTAGCTAACCTTATGAATTCAATAGAAGGAATGCTCACTACTTATTGTTCGTTTCTAACGTAGAAGTTGAACAAAGGCCGACTCCTCTAATCATTCAAACATCATTCTTTCCTTTACCAATTACGATTTTGCTACGCGGCGTAGCGCTCGTAGCATTCCTGCTACGAAAAAGGACCTCTGACTTTTCATTCCGAACTTTACTCATCAGAAAGAGCCTAACATTCCTTTTCCATTAACAGTAATGACTTCCATAACAGGTGTATAAATAACATTATCTTACGGGTGTCACTAACCCAATAGCTTGTAATTAAATGCATAGTCATACATTTTTTAATAATTGGATAATTACAGTAATGTAGTCGCGTATGTGTGTGTTCACCATATTCCTCCATCGGGTGGGGGAGGTGGCCCCCAACTCACACCGGCACGTCTCTTTGATGTACCGTACCATTTGCTCCTTTCGAACTCGATTGTTACTCGAACTAGAAGCTGTGAAAATGGAATGTCTGACAGGTTTTGTGTTCCAAAAGATCATGAGCCAGCTTTATTTTTTTTATCTTTTTAAAATTCCATGTTCATTAACTATGTATGATGAATCCTTCTGCTACTAAGACTATGACCTTATTTACCATGTTGTAGCAACTGCACTGAAAATTTTCACAAATAAACAATGCTCTTTCTCATTAAAATTAAAGTAGGGCTTTCAGTTTTAGCTTGCTTATTTGGAAAGTGCACTTACAATTAGTAGCTTTGAGCATATTATTACATCGAGTCGAGTCTCGTTTGTAGGGGCGGCTAGCGAGGGTTGGCTCCCACACCGCCCCCTCACCCCGCCGTCCTAATCCTCCACCCCTCCCGGCCAGTGACGTCACCACTTACAGCTCTTTTTTGGCAATGAAAAAAGTGATGAAGTTATATTTATTACACGTTTTCTTTCACTTTTTAAGTCTCCGAGGTCGTTGCTTTGTTTATTTGCTGTTCTATTAACAGTGGATGTTTATCATTTTATTGATTTTATTTGTAAGAGAAATGTTGCTATTTATTGTTTAACCCTTTTTTGAAAATTTAAGTATCGACGGGTTTCTGAAACGATACCCAGTGAGTGACTCTCGAGCCTTTACTTAATTGATACACGATATAATCGCCGTCGAATCGTAAATAAACAAGGTTTTTTTTAATAATAACGGTCCTAAACCGGTTGTGGTGTAAGCTGCGTGCACTGGGGTGCGATGATGTGCGCATCAATCACAGATCAGCTGATCGGCGGCGGTTGTTTTCCTTTTCATCTTGCACTTAATTTAATTAATTGTTCGCCGCGGGCGGCACGGGCGCTCGACTCTCGGTTAAGCCGACTAACCGCTGAACTAAAGCCTCTATAAACTTACTACGTTTACCGGCGTTGTGATCAGATTATGAATGAACCACGTTTGATCTCAATTTAATCTAGTTCCGAGTCTAGTACACGTCGGGTGGCTCGCAACTCGTGTGCGACTGTTGTTTAACATTTAGTCTCTTGTTTCGATGATCATTACTCTTTCTTTATTTGTTTTCACACTATTATGCTTTGAGATGTTGTGATCGCGTGGGCACGAGCCGAGTTATGTCATGTACCGCTAACAATGGTGATTTTCGCTCGTAACCAATCGACAATGACAACTGCAATGGACCGCAATAAAGAATCGTGTTTGTGAGACGACCGGTCCTTTGTTCGGTTATCCACGCGTTCCTACCGAAACAGGTGCTCGTTTTATGGGACATTATTTTGCATTTAGTGGGAGTCAAAGTCGGACAAATTCGTAGCACTATACTCTAACTTGAGTCGAGTGATAGTTCACCCGCATACAGTAATGAAGCGCAAGCGCCCCTATAAGAACCAATTATCACAAGACTGGGGAACGCCCATCATCCTTCGACTTGGTGAGTCTGGTAGTTATCAAGAGTATCAAGTGTAGCGTCGATGTGAGCTCGTAGCTGACGTATTTTTAAAGGCATTTCAGTTGAGCAAGTGAACGTGTCGAGAGGGGGCACCTCGTATCGGCTGCTAACGTTATTTCTCATACGGAGCGCGGTGTTGCAACGTCGGCGTGTAGCAAGTCAGCGCTGTATCGAGCTCAGAGAGCGGCTGTCACGTTGTCTTCAGCCGGCGTATGGCACGCGTGTGCTGCGCGTGTGTGCGTGACGTCAACGCGCCACTTTCTCCATACTTTCGTCGTTGCTGGTGCGCTAAAAAACGGCGCTCGCCTAGACGACGACTATTAATACATACGATGCGACGTCGCACGCTCTGTCGCGCGAAACGATACGGAATTATTGTTCTCTGCGTGCGACAGCCGTGCGTGAGGTGTCCGCTGTCGACTCTCCCCGGTGCACCGAGCACAGCTATAACTGTTCTTCAGTTAGCTGTAGCTTGCACTTTTTCCACCTGATACTACTTATTTTCTCAAATATTCAAGTTTTCCAGTTGCTTGGCAGCCTGGTTTGTTGACGAATGATCACATTAGCCCGTCGCGACTGCGAGTGGTCGCTAATGTGTCGAACAAACAAACTCCGCCAACTGTACGCTCACGCCCGCGCCGAAGGTTGACGCTACAGTTCTCCGGTCCACTAATTTTAAAAGTACTTTAATTCAGTCCCAACAATTTGTGCTTTAATTCGCGCTGAAATATCGAACAAGTAAAATCCATTCGGTGCCATCGCACGCCTGTCTAATTAAGCTCTGTCATAGACTCTTCGAAGGCTCTATTACGAGCCGCCTCCAAACTTAGAGCGGACTATAACGCATTTGGTATTCAATCAGTAATTCTTGCCGACGGAGAGTGGGTTTTATGCGGGGGTAGTAAGGTCGATAACGCGAGGGTGGAGTGAAATTCAGCTCGCTCAGTGTGACAATTACGGCGATGCGGCCCGCCCCGCGCCGCCGCAATCGATAGGCCTACAGGGGGAGCTGGAGAGGGGGGAGGTGAGGGGCGGCGGCGGTCATTACTTATGCAAAACAGCATCGGCAGTGCGAGCGACATGCTGCGGCCTGCGGCTGCAGAGCCGGCCCGCACGCACCGCCGCCACCGCCGCCGCCGGCGACCCTGCTGCTGCCCACCGCTGTTGACCTTACTCTGACTTCGATTTATCGACCCACCGCACCAATGAAACTGACGCAGCTCTGATATTGTCAATGTTTCATTTACCTGATGACGGCGAATAAAGTCCTTTGTTAGCTCGTATCGGGCGGCAAAGTTCGGGCCCCTCATCTGAGTTGGCGCTGAGCTAACGGACCCGGAGCCCGGGACCCGGGACTCGTTACTGAATTGGGATTCGTTCTTTGTGCTCTCCCTCGGCGCGGGAGCCGGAGGGTCGCCCCTGACTTTTGTTTCGTACCGTATTCAACTGTTTGGATGCAATGTATTTAAAGTACGACATCAAAGCCGGAGTCTTAATTAAATCCTAAAAAAGGATACCACAGTCCGACTAAAGGCGAGTAACTTTGGTAATAAGCACGAAATAAAGTTAAGACGAGATTAGGATTTGAAGAAGTAGGTTTAGCAAAGATATATCTTATCATAGATCGAACCGCGTATACGAGTAAACACCACAACGTAGCCATTAGTACATAAATTAAAATAATTCATGTAAGAAAAAGTTCAAATCGTAAAATTAATCCTAAGCGTCGATGTCGTCGAACTAGGCTAAGCTTGTGAAAAAGCTTCGCTCGGCGCACGAGCTTTTGCGATAAAGTTTTCGCGCGAAAACTCATTCCCGCGCTTTATAACCTGTGAGTTTCCAAGGCTTGGAGGGGGAGGGCTTTATATAAGGCTCCCTCTCGCCCCTCGCCCTCCCGTACATAATGTAATTGGCAACAGCGCCGATCTTCGGGGCGAGCATTGTGGGCGCTCGCTCGAGCGATGCTACACGAGAAAGAGCGACGTGCCGCCAACACGGAGCTGAAAACTTCTCGAAAAAGAAGTCGATTTTCTGTTCGCAAGACTTCGATGATGTGTTTAGTACCAATGATACAATTGATACCAAACTTTATATTAGACTTAACTTGGAGGCAAGCTTTCATTAAAAAATAAATAAGCATGAAAATTTTAGCTTAGGTATACTGATAATGTTGTCCGTCAAAAGCTTGTTTTGTTTTCCAATATTGATTGTTTACGTTTTTCATAGACTGATTATCAATAAAGATAGCAAGTAATGCAAACTTGCAATGTTTTGATGACAGATTTAGAACTAAGTGACTGTTATCAAATTCAGATTATTATTTCATAACAAAACTATAGTCGATGGTTTCATTAAGCTTATAGGTTTATGAAATCAAAGCTGTCCAATGTCAATACAATAATGTTTAAAGCATAAGAATATAAGACTGTGTGGCGTGTTGGTCGGGTCGGCGGTATCGCCTCTTATCACACAACAGCCACGTTATCAGTCCTCAAGGTGACGGGCCGATGTGAGCCGATTGCACGACCAAAGATACGGCTGACAATTATTATGTGTTCAGTCCGATCCTGAGTTTCACAATTATAATGATAACGAGATCGATTGCAGCGACTGTTACAGGAAAATGAACAAAGAGCTCAATGCTAATTAAAGGCAAAAGGTGTAAGACATGCAAATGCCCAAAAGTAACATAATATAGCGGTTTAGTAGATATCGATGCATGTATATGATCTAGCGCAAGTTCAATAACACGGATATTACATAGCAACAGCATTCCGTAATGAGTCACGAATCACTGTAATCAAACGAACTTTAACTCATCGACTCTTTACTTCAGCACTACTGAAACCCGCACTAACGCATTTGTGATCATCTACTCGTACTTTTTATCTGAACTAAGCGAGAAAGTAAGTTGTCGACTAAGTTGTCACATGTTGAGCGGGAACTCGTGCAGCAATTATGTATAATATCGGCAAGGCCACGTGCTCCGTTGACGTTAACAAAGTTTCCCGATGCGGAGAAAACTTTGTGACATGTGAGTGGTAGATACTTACAATATGTTCTGTGGCACGTCACCCGCGCCCCGCGCCCCGCCCCGCCGACGCCGGCACCGCCGCCGCCGCCGTGACTCAGCGGCGCCCTCGCGCGACGTCGCCCCGTCTGCCCCCATGGAAAATTTATACCCACCCTCTTCCCAAGATCATTACGACACGGCTCCAGTAAATTCAACCTTCCCCTATTGAAATAAAGAACATTTTCGCCCGCTCCGACGGAGCAAGACAAAGGAGCACCAGCAATTTCGTCGAAAACAAACCTTAACTCCTGTGGGATATAGTTTGTAATTTATGTGACGAAGTGGCTCACGTGCTTTGAAAACGCAGCAGTGACGTCACAGACCTCGGAGGTGGCTATGAGGGCGGCGCATCATGTTCTAGGTTTTTTTCTACTTTGCGCTAAGCCAGTCCAATAGAATAAGAGTCTGAAAATCAATAGTATCGTGCAGTAATAAATAAGATACGATTCTGAACTTTTGGAAGCAACGAAAACCATTGTAAAAAACAAACCGAAAAGAATAGCTAGCGGTAGCGTGTCGCAGTGACACCGTAGCTGTGCGCTCTCCCTTAATTCCCTGCTGGTGCGAGGTGGCGCGTCTAGAGAGCGTGTGCTCTCTCATCTCCTTAATTCGTCCTTCGCCGCAGCCCCCTTAATTCTCCCTTCTAGCATTGCTGCGAGGGAGGGCACTCACTCTCTTGTTAACCCGAGTTCGCCCCCCTTATTTATGCCCGGCGCGTGGGGGCGGCGGGCGGTGGGCGGCGAGGGGGTCCTATCGACGTCCGTACGCCGTGTCTATGTGCTGGTGAATTAAGAGCGAGTCGGCTTTCATTTTGCTAAAGCTTCCACGCTCGTGTGCTCGCCTTTCAGGCGCTGCTTGCTGGTGTGCACAGGGTAGCGCGTGCCGAACTCGACTTTAATGCGGGGGGATAAGATCTCAAGCCGCTCGCCTCGCCTCTCTCGCCTTCAGCGTTTTATAACTTCAGAGGGCGAGGAGGCAGCAGAGTTTTTGTGAGTGGAAGGACTTTTTTGAGTAACGTTTTTTATGTTTTACTCGGTTAGGGTTCGCTAAGATAACGACATCTCACAGAGGGTGGAGAGCGGTCTCATAGAAGATACATGTTCTACAGCATTGCTGTTTATTAACAAATAAAATGTGACGTTCATAAAACATTATACTGACATGATTGGGGAACATGTCTTTATGCAGAAAGCCAACGCGAAAGATGACAGCAGACTTTAAGTTTTAAGAAGATAGGTACTTAGTAGTGTCGAAACTATTTAGCAAAGTTAGCGAGAGGACGGGGACGTGGTGGGTGGCTAAGTCTACGCACAGCGTCTTCGGAGAAAGTGAAATTTAGCACAAGTTCGGAGAAATACAACTGTGTTCGGTACCCCCTCGCCCTCACGACTTGAGGGGGTGGCAGTCGGCAAACGCGGCTTATAACAATTAAGTTTATTCGCTCGCAGGTTTTTCTCTTCGTCTCAACAAAAAACACTCGAAGTTAAGAGTTAAAGAAAATAATTTCATTTAGTTTGTTCGGCGGTGTCGCCGCGGCCGGCCTGCCCCTAGTGCCCACGTCCACTCGGATTCCTCTTCGTATTCCTCTTTATTGCGAATATTTCGATTAGGTACTAAAAGTTTTGTCGAGTTTCGTGAATTTCTCAATCGTAATTAAGCAAACTTTGCGAATTGTAGATCGAGGAGGAAAGTGATCGCGATGAGGACTCGAATCCATTAAGCCCAAAACATTGTCACATTGCTAAGGATTGTTGTCATGCATGTCCTTTCAACTTAAATCTAGCCTGCAGCCTGTAAAATGCCAGTTGTTGCTTTGGTATCGAGCGTTCAGCATAAAATAGGTTTACCACTAATTAAAGTCTCTACAACTTCCAGTTCCAAAATTATTCGAAATAAAAAGATGCTTAATTAATATCGAATTTCCCAGAGTTTTCATCTACTCATGAAAAATGAGTCTTTATATTGATTATTTTTATTAGCTCATTTTTCGGGTGGTGCAAGGGTTGTCATCATGTGTGATGCATGCACGTCGGGAAAAAATGGCGAGATCAACTGCCTCTGTGACGGTTGAACGACCTTTGCTAAGGTGTCGGTTTCGGGCAGGTTATTTAGTGCGGGGGCGGGGGTGGCAGGTGGCGCGGGGGGCGCAGCCCCGGGTCGCCAGGCAACGGCAACTGGGTCACTCCGGGCCTGCCCCGGCCGCCCACCAATTATGTACACGCTCGTTACCGGACACGCGTTTTTCAATCACATCCATATTTAATTGGGCATCACGAAGCTGGAAAATGTGTTTGAACCGCCATGTTTTACGAGAACTTTATTTGAATTGCGTTACATTATAATGATGCTGATTTTACCAATTATTGCAAAATGTTTTGTAGGTATTAAATGTTTGGTCTACGGTGCTACGGTTTTATTTGACATGCGCTACGGTTCGTAGACAGCTTACGTGTCTTTGCTACGTTAAGCCCTTTTGGAGTTAGTTAACAGATTTGGTGCATATTGGAATTGGGTATTTAATGCAACTTGAGACTGAGGAAACAGGTCATAGAAAGTATTGCATGTGTGATAGGCGGCAGTTAGTTGAGCGTAGTGCCGGGCTCGCGTCCGCGGCGCGACTCGTCTTCCGGGCTCCTTACAAGACAAACCTGTGCCCTAACTTGTTGCATGGATGCACCGCGGAGGGTGCGGGGGTGGCGGGGCGTGCGCGGGCGCGGTGCCGGGGGGTCGCGGAGGGCCGCGGGGGCGTCTTCATAGTGAATGGGCGCGAGATGTTGTGGCCGGCCGCCACGTGCGCGTATGGAGATGTCTCCATTGATAGCCGTGACCTCGCCCTTATCGCCGCCTGTCGATGACGCCCGCATACATCACACTGACTGTACATAGTCCTTAACAACTCACGAAACATATGCCTGGTAGGAAACTCCGTGGCTAACCCTAGGTGTTTGACAAAGCAGCTCAATAGTTCAGATAGACATTTGGCACGAAATAATGGTGAAAAGATTTGTTTCAGTAAAATAAGAAAAATTTGGTAAAAGCAGGTTCGTATTAGTATAGATTTTATGTAGGTAGATGAAACTGAAAAGGTCTAACGTGAAACCGTAGAATTCTTCAGCTCGGAATATTCATTTGATGTAAAGATGATGAAACTGAAAACATGATCATAATCTACGCATAATCTGAGTAAAGCTTAATCAGTGCCTCATCCGGACTTGAAAACCAATTTTCCTAAGTTCCGAACAGCGTGCACCACTGCACAGTGGTGTACAAACCTACTTACGAGAACTCTGTTCAGTAAATTGGCATAACGGGGTCGAGTCAACTCGTAGACAATTAGCATTGAGCACGGCCGGGCGGGCGGGCGCATAGCAAGTGCAGCCTTGACATTGAGCTTCGCCCTAATGTCGTCGCATCGATTGTCGGAATGCGAACAAAACCATCTCCGGCCGGCAAATAATAATAGTGTCGAACCGATGAATGAGCATATTAGCGAGCGGCGCGGGCGCGGGCGGCCGGCGCCGAGTCATTACGCGCCCCCATTAATCACTGCAACAATCGGCCGATATCTCGCTATTTACAAACGGGGAGCACGTGTTCACCGCTCGTACTACGCAGAGTGTATTGACCCATTTAGATAGCTCGACCTTCGCGCGGCCATTGTGAGCGAAAAACATAAAAATAAGTTTTATTGCGGCGTCGTTATGCGTATCGCTGCGGCGCGGGCCGCCGCCGCCGTCACGCTCGCACCGCCCAACAGCTGATCGCGACGTGACATTTTTATTTTATTCGCTCTCTTCCGGGGATTCTCCGAGATACGTGTCAGTGACGTCATTATCTGCCCGCGTACGCCGCCACCTGATTTATTATCTCGACAGAGCGGGATATAAACTCCACCCCCGGATCGTGATTTATACCGTACGAAGTGCACTAAGTCTAACAATGTCAGTGTTAAGTGTAAAAGTGCCTTGAACCGGTCCCGTGTGTGTCACATTATCACATAGCGCGTAATTACTTCCAGTCAGATGCACTTTTCATTTGCTAATTCCGTGCAGTCGAATCCGATACGTTTAATCCTATACTTAACGAGAATGATTCGGGGGACTGTCTGAGTAGTGAGTTTGTTAGTGGAACGACGTAGTGCCACTTTAGGTCCAATAGCTTTAATCAGCATCAGCTTGAGCTGAACAGTAAAACCGACTGGCATATGAAGCGGTTTTGATTGCAGTTTGCAGCCTTGCAGGGGACTTCTTTGCACCAATGGGTTGCGTGGACCAGTTAGGTTCGAAGTTTGCTTACGTAGGGCATGTGTGGCTATTCGCAAAAGGCAACCCGCCGGAGGAGCAGAGTGCGACACTACCGACATTCCGATCATTGAGCGGGCGCCGTCGGCGGCGGCTGCGTTCGGGGAAGCGTGCGTCATCTCTCTACCGACAAAAACTACAAATTTTCCCTTTCATTGCATCGAGTGGTCGCAACTCGCAGCTCGCTGGACCACGCTCATCATAATAAACGCATAACGCGTCGACTCGCACGCGCTCTCTGTAAACAATGCGTTTCGGGAATGCCCTCTCTTTTTATGCGGGATCACATTCCTGAGGGATTCCTTTTGTTTGCTTTTCAACTGTTCATTTTTTTCCTCGTCACCTTGAAATTATTTGACTCTATTGACACTTGTATAACGGTACGCATAGATTATGAGGTTTTTGTGAGCCCATTCAGCTGATCTATCGTCTTACAAAGAGCCATTATTATGTTGCGATGCGAGTTAGCTGTTAATGCATTTTTCTTTCTATCGAATAGGTTGAAAAAGTAGACACGATACTTTTGATTTTGTTGATTTGCATTTTTATACAGTTTAGATTGATGACAGGCTATAAAGCCAATTCTTATTTTTCTTCCCATCAAATTGTGTAACTATAAAGGAGATCGGCAAACAGTCCTAATAAATTAGGCCTCAATAAACAAAAATGAAATAGTTTGGGTTTTCAAGGGGTAATATTAGTCTATAACCCTGTGCAATTAATTTTTCGATATAACATGGGATAAGGAAATTAAAAAACAAAACTTTATTTCAGACCATAGTCAATAGACTCCATTATCATTTGTTCCCGCTCTTTTATTAGTTACCTATGAGTTTTAGTAAAAGATTAAAAGTATTTTGCCAGGCTTTATCTCTTTAATATGATGTGAAACTTACTTTGAGTCTAATAATTAAAATAACAATAAAATAACACTTATAATAATGAAATACCCAACACTTACCTGTCGTGGAGATATCCATTCTCTAATCACTGATAGTATATCGATTGAGTTCAGCAGGTTTCTTCTCATGCGAGCAGTCGATATGCCACAATTAATACAGCGGAGATTATCCATCGTAAGCAACAGGTAACAATATCAAAAGGCAAAATCGGAGTCCAAAATGCGTGCTAAGGTCAATAGGTTTGGAAGAAACGGGGTTCAAGAACGAAATAGGGTCGGTCACAAAGGCAGTTACAATTGTCCAAAAACACAGCAAGGGTCGGTAATTAGATGTAGCACACAAAATAAACACAAAAAGAAAGTCCACGACACGAGCGAGAAACGTTATTCTATTTTTTTATTGAATGGCAAGCAAAGCCGATGTCGACTATTCTGCCAATGTCTAAAGTGAGTTGTGGCGGCAATCTGTTGTTGACAACAGATTGATTGACAAGTGACAACCGTATCGAGTGTTGCAGTTTACAAAAATGCAAATCGATTTTTCTATAAAATCATTAAAATAACTTATCAACAACGAAAAAATACTCTATCTTTAATAATTATTTCGCAATAAACTCGTATAATACTTTTTTAAGTGAAAAGAAATATAAATCGAATATAATAATACAAATCTTTTAATGGGAAAAAATATTTTTATTTAAAAATCGCATAATATGGCAACATCAGTTGTTATTAAAACAACTACAACGCGAGGAATACATTAATTGACTTTTTTTAGAAATTCTTTTTTCCTAGGTTTTTTTAGGAAATGATAGATTAAAGTAGGGCTTATAATTATTTAAATATTTTTTCGAATGGTGTAATACTTTGTCCATCAGGGCCAGGAATTGCTGATGTCCTTTGTACTAGATAGACTGATAGACTGTAGTAGATAGAGGTAGAGTCAATGGGTAAACGACAGGAAAAGCCGCAAAAGTTAGCTCTATAGTCGTCTACACACAAAAATTCAATCAAATTAGCGTAAACGCAAATTGTTGTCAATAACTCCCAAGTAATTCAAACTTGACATGAAAGCGGCCATTTGCTACGGTTAGGTGTTGGCAAAAAATTGTATTACACAACACAACTACTGTTAAAATCAATCTTGTGCATACAGTAGCTAGAGGCGTGAAATAAAAAGCTCGACAGAAGCACTGCGGCGAGTCGGCGAAGCTGCGCGAGCGGCCCACGAAGGCACGAAACAGGATGTGGGACTGGTTGGCGCACGCACACAGACGCGCACAGGCGCACGCGCACGGACGCACACACGCCCGCGCGGCCTCGCCGCTCGCCGCTCTCCGCTCACGGAAATGTGCGTGCCAGCCAGGGCTGCGACCATACCGACTACATATTTTATTTTTATCATTCCTTCCACTCATGCTGCCGTTGAAATTTGCAATTTTATCGGTTCGTAAAAATACTGTATTTCTTGGGATTATTGTCTTTTGAGAGTTTTGGATTAGGTATAAAAAGGGGGGTATTGCGTAAAATGGTGGTTGAGCCATTTTAGATGTTTTTTTAGGCGTCGTTGTTGGTAGCATCAGTGGCGTGGCACAGCCCTGGTGCCTGCGACAGGCGAGGCTACCTTCATGCCGGCCGCGTACCGTGCACATGCCACGCCACGATAGCCTCCGACTTTTTTGACAATTGATTGTCTGCGGGCAGGTTGTTTGACAATGTTGCACTGCTCTACTTCAGAAATTCGGGTCAAACACCATTTCTTTTCCAAAAACACATTCCAAAGTCCTTGAAAAGAGAATTTAGTAAGCAAAAAACTTGACTGCCGTCTGTCACTGGCGACACCACAACAATAAAATTCACACCCCACACACAAAATATTCAAACAAAACGCGAACATTAGAACAAAGTGAAGTGTTTACGATCTCTAATCTCGATAGCACGGAACAGGTCCACAACAAACCGCCCTTCGGAGATGAATGAAATTACCACCGGCGGTCACGTGCTCTATTGTACTGAAAAGGAGCGTTAATGGCTTAATCGGTCATTGAATCGGCTCGATACTGCATAGCGCAGCCTCTTCGCACCGCTGTTTCATGAATGGACGAAAAAAAATGAAATAAAAATCTACTACGATGTTATGACCGTGGCGTCGTAAACAATCGTTATTTATACAGGCATCGATGTATTCCACACACAAACACGAAAGTTGCGCTAAACACGTGGGTGGGGAAATGTCACCGAGACTCGCCGCTGAAACTAAACTAACAACGCTGAAATACAACAACAATTTATTTGTTTTGATATCTCTACATTAGCTATCTACTTTTCAATTTGATAAAATATCTGACATCTACGCTACCTATATCCATAATATGTGCTCTAACTTTTTTGACAAAGGTAAACTATAAGGAAAATGTATGTACCTATAATCAAAAGAAATTCCATCGCTTATAATTCCCACAACATCTGACGCATAACGTCGGCATCGTATTTTCTCATGTGGGTAGAGCGACCCCATAACGTAGCTCAGTACACCCCATGCTATATGTGGGTAGAGCGACCCCATAACGTAGCTCAGTACACCCCATGCTATCTACCCCGCATTATAGTTGGCTATATAATACAACGTTGTCGAGGCGCGCGGCCGGCGTAGGTAGCTGTAGCGCTAGATACCGCGCGCCGCTACGACGTTGTTACGTGCGCCTGTGTGCTGCACGTGCACACAGGCGCGCGCCCCCGCCGCCCGCGCCCCCCCACTCCCCGCCGACCCGCGCGCCGCTCGACATGGCTGTGGCGCTGTGAGGCAATGCCGTTGCCGTGCCGCCGTCTATTTGGTCTCCACAATGCCATAGAAAGTCTCCGTTCGACTCGCCTCGCCGACCGAACTTTTCCTACCTCCTCGAGCGAGAGGCGCTATAACAACGTCGCCGCTCCGACGACTCGTCGACTATGACTTCTCAACGCATATAGTAGAATTCTTTATGGTTGTTATTTTGAATAAGCACTAACTCCTCGCCTCGGCGCTATAGCGAACGGTACGGTTATAAAATGCCGCATATCCGAGACTAGCGATAAAATAAACGTCTGACGTTTCCAAGTTTCGAGCGGAGAGAACGAGCGACGCGCTGCGCATCAGAAAAAGAACTTTACGACAAGATTAGAAAGAGCGTGCGGAGCGGCAACGTCGCGCAGCCGCGTTCCAGAGGCACGGAGTGGCAACGCCGAGCGCCAACGTCATTTACTAAATTTATTTTCATGAGCGCCAGCGCTGGCGACGACACTGCTACATACATATAGCGCTCGCGGGCGCCGCGTGATACAACCTCACGCTAGATATTATCTAGCTATTTCTGCATATTGAAAACTCGTCGCGCTCGCTTATAATTTTCCTATAATGAACAGTAGGTGTACAACTGTAGAGGCGTACAGTAATCGCGCTGTACAGTACAGTGAGGCGGCACGTTTTCCGCGGAGCGATAAAGGGGTGACGCAAAGTGATTATTTGCAGCGTTGCGATGAGTGGCCGCTGACTCAACGGCAGGCGGCGACGGTCGCAACACTGACGGGGCAAACTCGCAACCTAACCTACTAACCGATCATGCGTTGTTAGCTTTTATTATGAATTCGTTCAGCACTCTACAATAGCTACAGCTAGCAACTTTTTGCTATAAAAATATAGATATTAAGTAGCTCTATTATTCGCAACTAATAAAATTTATCACTATCGGCGCTTGTAAGACTCATTAAAAATTTAATAACATAGATTCGCTTGTATTTAGAAATATAAGTAAACTAGTAATTTTCGTTGAATGTTACATTTTCTGTATAATATAGGCGGTACAAAGGCTAGAGTATCTAGGCAGGTTCTGCGAAACGCGTGTGCCTCCTAATTGCAGTGGCAGGTGCGGAGGCATCTGCCGCCTGCTGGACTTGCCACTTACTAGTTTATTTTTTCCACGACGTGTGTATCGCCACGCACGGTGTTCGCTGGCTCGATGCATTGCAAAATTTCGCGATGACCACTAACGAAAGTAGTAATGTATAAGAAGGTAATTCGATAAATATGCGTTACTGCGGTAAAAGTCAACGCCTGCACGTCCGTCACTTATACTGCGACGCTGCAGCTGCTAACATGATAGCTTGTTATTCAAGTTTAAAATAAAGATAAGGATACAATTATAAGACAGTTCTGTTTGAGCTGATAGTCTGATAGATCGAGGACTTGAAAATCGTGATTTTTATTGTGCGTAGTGCTGTAGGGGTAAAAGAATGCATTTCGAGCTCCGGTAGAAGGGTCCGATGATCCCGGCGGGTGCATGGGTCCCTACCTGAGTCGCTAGGGGCTGCTCCCCGGCACATTGTCGCCAAAAAAACTGAGTAGGGTCGGCGCACAATAGAGCTCAGACCACCCTACTACCAGGTACTTTGTGCGCCGTCTGTTACTCTAGCGAGCTCAGCGCACTGATGGGAACATTCCATGCGCTTTACATTCGACATTTGAAGCATTTATTGTTTATTGTTGTTAGTGTACAGTGTACTAGTCATTAGGCAGTTTGACTTATTATGCAGGTAGTTTGACATTATCGGGGTTTTTGTCTGAAGTCTTTGTTTTTGAATACTATTTTACACTCTACATTTCACTGTATGTTTATGTGGCTAGAGCAGTCGTGCAAAGTCAATAATAAAAGAAAAATTTTATCGTTTACCTGAAGAAAAGAACTTCTGATTTCCCGAAGAAGAAAGAATTACAGATTGATTTGAATAAAAAAGTAAACCTACCTAGACTACCTTTACTGCTTTGCGGACACTATGATTTATAACAAGTTATTACTATTATTAGTATTATAACGCTTTCCATTAGTTTTCCGTAGAGTGCATAAAGCGTCTCAGCTTACGGTACTTGTGGTAGTTAGAGAGCGGCGCCGCGCGGCTCCGCCTGTCTGCTGCGCCCACGCACCATTGTGTACCGAGTCTCTCCACCACTCGCTTCACATCCGCGTCTACACACCTACCTCGCTACGTTCATCCATGCATTACATTCTGACTAGATTTCGAGTTCCATTCTTCAATTTTTATTCGTCAACATAAGAACTTAAACTAAATTCGTTTTCTGAAGACTAATTGCAAAATGTCACTGTCAGTGTCATTACGAACAATTCGAATGTTTTCAGTGGAATGTTTATTCTGGTATCTATTTTAATTTATTCGATTTTGTATTAATTATAACATAAAACGTCATCAGAAGAATTCGCAGTGCACGTATCGTCAGATGGAATGCAGTGAGTAACCATGTTGTTTGTGTATTTGCAGGGCTCGGGCGGCGGGTGCGGCGCCAAGCGGCGCGCCGGCTCCCCGTGTGAGGGCGGCGGCAAAGTCGCGCGCTGGGAAGACTCGATCGCGCGGCTCGAGGCCGTGGCCGCCGGCGCCGGCGGCGGAGACTGCTGGCGCTCCGAGGAGGAGGAGAGGCGCGCGTGCCGCCGGCGCTGGTGCGGCGGCTGGTGCGGAGCGCACGACACCATCCGCGCCGAGAACGGCAAGTCCTACCTGGAGCTGGGCGGAGCGGCCGCGCGCGCCTGCTGCGACGGCCGCGCGGCTGGCCGCTGCGCCTCGCGCCGCTGCTACCGCGAGAGGCGGTTCAAGATGATGAACCTATGCGCGCTGAAGCTAGCGCGCCTTCGCCAGACGGCGGACCCGTCGCTGAGGCGCTCGGTGCTCGTCTGCAACACCCTACGCGGCATCGAGCGCGAGATGGAGCGCGAGAGCGCCGAGGAGGCACCCTTCGAGCCAGCGTGCGTGGCCGGCGGCGTTGCGCGCTGCGAGCTGCTGAGCGCGCGCGACCCTGCGGCCGGGCGCGCCACCCCCTTCCCCGCGCCGCCGCCGCCGGACCGCGACTCCGGCTACGGCGACGAGGAACAGCGCACCATCGACTGGGGCTCCGTGCTGAGCCTGTCGTCGAGGTCGGCGCTAGACCCCCCCGAGGACGCGTGGCCCGACGACTGGGGCTGGAGCGAGGACAGCTTCGTGCGGCTGCTTGTGCCGACGAGTTAGTGCACGGCGCGCGGGCAGGACGCGCCCGCGCCCCACTGAGCGCCTGTGATAGCGCGGGCCGCGCCGCGCGGTGAGGCGGGCCGCGCGGCCGGCTCGCGCGTGCGGCCGCGCGGAACTCTAGTCGGACGCGCCGCGCCGCGCGGCGACTTGCGCGCCGATGCGACGCGACGCATACACGCAGTCAGTAGTTAGTATTATGTAATTGCAAAAGGGAAGGTGCTAGCTTCGGACGTGACGCAGGACTTAAATGCGAACCGAGTTATTTTTGATAGTTTTATTTTCTTTAAGTGAATTCCAAACCGAATGAAGAAGTGACTTAGCTAATGACGTTATTATCGTTTAAATTAAAACTCAGGTGTTTGAAATTTTGTTGAAATTATTATGTAATTAATTAGGTAAAATGACTATATTTATTTCGTTGACCAGAAGAAGAAAAGTGACAATTTGAAATTATTTCTGTCTTGATATTTTCATTGAATAATGTTTCTGAACAACGAGTATGACTTATTTGTATTATGGGTTATATTATGTGACTCGACAGACATCTCTTGGGTGGAGTGCGCTCAGTGGCTGGTTCGAGACTGTCCTGGATTTCAGTTAGTTATAGCGAGTCGTAAAGCTTGGAGCGCACCTCCACCGCAAGAGATGTCTACGTTTGTCGTATTAATAGTAATGTGTGGACATGTGCCGTTTTAATACCGCGTCAATGCTGTGTTGTGCTCCTGCAGTGCGATGGTAATGCGAACAATGATGAACAAATTGTAATAGCTAGTACCTTAGTACTTAACGTAACTGATGAACTTTCATGAGTTCCACATCCACCACACACTCGTGTGGCTCCACTCGTAACTGGTTGTCAATTAACCAAGCCTTACCAGCTGTGACTATGAAAGTTTCATGATTACAGGAATCGTGCATTTGAATAATTGGAATTTGTAATACATGACTGAACCGTGGCTGTAGGTACTTAAAATCACTCATATTTCGGAATTGAGATTTCTGTCCTTTGATTCGGATGCCTTCTAACGATCATTTTAACTCTATTATAGCCGTTAAGATCTTTTTTTAGACATAATCAAAATAACAGTAAAACGTCTCATCGATAGTTTATTTACTCTACTAACAGTGAACTGCAGTTCCTAATACGTAATTAAAACTAATTAGAACAATCTTTAATTTATTCGAAACATCTACCTTCTAGTTTTGTACTAAAGTATTATTGTTAGGAGGCATCCGAACATATCAGATTAGGTCTTCGATAGAAACAGTTAGTTCGTTGATGGACTCTGTATGCATTGAGATTTGAAAAGTGTAACAAACCAGTTGAATAATTGTAAAAATAGTCTGAAAGTTGAACAACCCGTCGTTTCTAAACAGAGACTGCTAACGAACAATGTCCTCGGAACCGAATGACTGGACGAAGTACTTGACTTGATGATACGTTCTCTCATTAGTAACATCGGGTTGTGTGACGCTGTGCCCTCGGGGCGCTGCTGGTGGCAGGGCCGGTGGTCGAGCTCTGTGGAGCCGTGTAGCTGCTGTCTGTGCCCCTTGTGATTGTTACCTATGTCCTGTATTATGATAATTCCGTACTTAAACAATTGGTTTATTCTGTAACCGTGTTCCGAAGCCGACCACCCTCCGCAGCCGGCGCGCCTACTGCGCGAACCACGGAATTGTGACTGCATGGACCAAACATACCTAGCACGACTTTAATAGAGCAAAGTACAAATTTCAATAATAAGATGCATTAGTGCTCCGGCGCATGTTTGTCCACCGTTGTCAATTACTCAAATATTTGAATTGTGATTCGGTAGCTAATGAGAGAAAACTCTATGTTCTTAAATTTAGTGTACATATTATATACGGAGATGGGCATTATGGCGTGTGCTCGCGCCCGTTGTAAATATATTATGTAAAGTAATAATTTTATTGATATTGATGTCGATTGCCGGGTAGCTCGCCACCGCTTGGCCTGGGACCCCGCGCCGCCCTGTTGTATATTACGACCTCTATTCTGTCCAATACACTCAACAAGTACAGATTTACAAGTTACATAATTATGCATTATTAATAATAATAAGATGTCACAAAATTTTATCGCCAGTACAGACCAATAATATACATGAACAACGTTTAGTTATAATTTTGGGTTCTAAACTCATAAGTGATGCACTGAGTAACTGAATGATCAGCTCAATCTATTTTATTTTATGGGTTATTTCGCGTTAGATATTTTGTTGATGATGTCCGTATGGTTGGTTGTGATGGTTTACTTAAGTAAGTTAGTGACTCTCCGGCAAATTGCCCTGTTTCACTCGTACCTACCTATTACATTTTACTCTATATTTGTACTAACATTTTTGACACTGTTTTGTATTCCTGTCCCACAAGTGTAAGACTTAATTTTTTGAAAGTACTTAAACCTAATTAGTCGAAACTTTCAGTCAACTTCCTTAAATATTTCAATTAGTGTTATATTTGATTGTACTCGTGCGTCAGGAATACAAAACATTAAATGCTTGCAATATAATGTAGGTACAGAAACTTCTTTATCCTGTCATTTTCATAAAATAGTTGACCGATTCTTCCAAGTCGGGTTTTCAGAGAATGAATAATATGATTGTATGTACTATTTAATTGTAAAATTTTGTACAAAACAAAGTGGTGGGCCCTATCTTAAATTGTATTTAATACTCCTTAACTGATAACGTTTGTGTTGCGAGCACGCCTCGCCACGCAGTGCCGGGATCCTGGCGCGGTGGCGGGCGTGTTTCTCGGCTGCGGAGTCGCACGTTCGAGCGACCAGCACCCGCGCAACCTGGCCGCACAGTGTTGTGACCTCCAGCAATAATTATGATGACAGGTAGACTCCTTGTCGCATCCGTCTTTACTCTGTTGCGAACGTTTCAAAGAGGCGTTCACAACGTTTTCATACGTAACTTTACGACTACATTGTATAAGTGTATTTTCCTTAGTGTTTTTCATTGCCATTGGTTACCAAAAATGACAGGATTTTTATTGAAACTATTGTGAATATATTTTAGAAAGAATACTCTCGTTAGATAATTGAGAAAACCATTTTGAAGGGGCTCATATTGCACATCGAATTGTTAAATCGTTCCTCATGTTGAGAGTGTCTCAAAGTCGTTTCTCGATTTGTCTAATGTAAGATATATAATTGTAATATATTATTGTTTAAGCCGTTGTATCGAAAATAACAAGAACAGGAATAATTTTGTGAAACAATGGCACAAAGAATGAACATAAATATTATATATATTATAGAAACAGAAATGTGGCTATAAAAGCAATTTTTATAATAAATATTTACTGTTGAAGAACCTCCGACTTTTATTCCGACATATTACTTACCCTGCATGAAAATCCATAAGAGTACATTTTTGTTTTAAATGAGACATTAATTTTATCAAAGAAACACATCATACACGTACTTGAAAATAAATTGTGATAATACGAGAACTACAATCTATTCTAAATCTAATGACAAGCGGCGTCTACGAGCTACGGGGGTTCTACGCAACGTCTACGCGGAATTGACGTAGCGCAAACGCTAACGCAAACCTACGCTGCGTCTACGCAGAATCGATGTAGCACCTACGCAAGTCTGCGCAGCGTCTCTTTACGTCGGAAATATAGTTCTGACACTGTCAAAAGTATGCCCTACTCGCAAGATGAAGATAAATTGAGAATACTTAGGTCTCCAAATTATTAGAAAGAAATGAATATTGAAAAAAAACGTTGTATAAATGAGTTTTTTTTTTCAAAGAAGCGGTTGTTGATGAGTTTGTATAGGAAATTAAAATATCACAAATTCTACCTAAGTACCTACGTTCTTTCTTGATGTTAGGCAGGGGAGCCTAAACTCACTTAATTCTTAAAACCGTGAGAATGTAGAACAGCTGCTGTTCTTCAAATATTTAAAGCCATCACAACTGCTAACCTCGAAAGACGAGATATATTTCAGGCCAAAACGACTCTGATCAGGAAAGTTGGACTTTACCTAAAATCTCCAACACGTGGTACTTAGTGATCTTGGGACCATGCTCGCTCCTTCTCTGCATAAAAATAGACTTTTGCTCTGGAGTGATAGTTAGACTATTGCAGTACAAATTACGAAAATCTAGAAAGAAAGAAAAAAAGAAAGTGAAAAATGCCTGTGCAGAAATGGGAATGAAATATATTCTATACAGACCTACTACATTCTTATACTACCTAACTAACTGGAAATCGTTCAATGCTTCAGCTATCAACTTGTGTGTAAATTCACCATGAAACCAATGTTATCGAAAACTCAAAATTACAACTTATCCCAATAAAATGTGACGAAAGTATTTTGATTAAAATATTTGTACTATTACAGTATCGAGCTATTTCAGGAATAAACACTGAAAATGCTTTGTCAAACTCAAAACTAATGAGGAATCAATCGGACAAGGGATACCCATGCACAAGGATTATAAGTCATCATTATCCGAGTTAATCCTCTTCATTATATCGTGAAAATGTTTATCGAGAAAACGTTTTCAGTTGCAATTTTCAGCAACAAGTAGAAAAGAATTGATTATCAACAGTACGAGGTTGAAAATTAGTAGGTAGCTACACAGCTCTCGCATGACGGGTTAAAATAAAATAAGTTTATTCATATCTAGGTATACAGGGTGGCAGGGACATCGACGCGAAGCCGGTTACCATGGATTCAGTACATGGTTCTGAACGCCCCTGCGTTGAAATTTTTCGTCGGTTATTAAAAAAAAAATCTGCTGTTTCATAGAAAAGTGCAATACCTACGCGGTCAAAATGTATGGAACAGCTGATTTTTTTTTTAATAACCGACGAAAAATTGCAACGCAGGGGGTTCAGAACCATGTACTGAATCCATGGTAACCGGCTTCGCGTCGATGTCCCGGACACCCCGTATAGATGTACAGTACATACCCACCTGAACTCTAAGGCTGAAATCGCCAACCCATATCTACTGAGCAAGCGTTAGTAAAGGTCTATTGTGGGGCTTTATAATGTGATGATCATGGATTTAAGAAAACTTTTCAGGTACTACACTCCACCTTAAACTTTTTATTTCACTTTAGTGATTACCTATATAGTGATCTTATCGTATTAAGGAATGATGCGAAGTAGCAGAGGATCAAGTTTGGTAGCGTACGATTGAAGAGGCTTACCGGCAGTGAACTTCTTAAGCAGTCCATAGAAATAAGAACTGTACGAATTAGGCAGTGCTTAAAATCCTGTTGTGTAGGTACTGCCCATGAATACGCTTTCTATTTCTCTATCCATCAAGGAAATGGAAACTTAAGCACCTACTGTGCGATTTTGAATAGTATGCATGCACTGTCCAGGAAAACAGTAGGTACAGTAAATTAAATTAAATGAAATTGTTTATTCTGTAAATAGGATGTCGGAATCACTTTTACACGTCATATGAATAAATATAAAAAATAATCTAGATGAGGTCGGCGTTTCCTATCTGACTACTCTGAGAAGAAAGGCCGAAATAAACTCAGAGATCGCAGTCTCTTTTACTTTTAAAGTTCAGACATAATCTTGGAGGACCATGTACTCGTAGATTTGTGTCTGAAATGGTATTTTGAGGTACCTACTTACCCACAAGAAGTCCTTGGGATGTTAGGTACTTTCGCCGTCCGATAAGGTCCAGGCCCGGGTCGACGACGCGTTGTGTTCCACGCGCGCCTCAAATAAATGTCAGCACAAATGACAGGGTCCGCTAGGGCCGATGCCTGCCAGGGTTGCGGGAAAGTCGGAAAGGGTTGCCGTGGCCCCTGGCAAAACACAGGCAACTGAAGGAACACGGTAGGTTTTAGTCAGTAAGAGTATGACACGCTCCCGCTCCGCCCAGAGCGGAAGAAGTTATTTGATAATTTCCCATATAAAAAAGGTAAGTATTTTCAAATAATTGACCTTTTATAAACCTTCTTATACGGCAAGTCTTTAGCAGGTATTATATGTGCCGTATCTATCTAGTCAAATAACTAGAAATGTTAGGTACTAAGTTGCTGTCTGGCCCAATATACAATCACGGGCTAATATAAATATTGTTCCTTTTTAGCAAATATCATGAAATTTTCGATGTTGTTCATAAAAATATTCATATGTAATTTCCACGAGTAGAATATTAGTAACAGGAAAAGGACTTGACTTTAAACTTTACTCTTTTCTGCTAATTAATATGGATATAGGTATCTGCGTTAATGAATTTAATAGATCAGCGAAGATGCTGATATAGTGGAATATTACAAAATAGACCCGATAATATGACTTATTCATATATATTTAGGTAATTAAAGTATATTTAGGGGCCTTCTAATGGCGCCTAAGTATATAAGTTCTTAAATAGTAGGTACCCTTATAAAAAAAAATAAAAAAAAAAAAAAAAAAAAGGTACCCTAATATATTATCCTCCCTTTTTATAGTTTAAAAATAGAAAAAATTTAAAATATTCAGTCAAAAATGGCCTTTACGAATTCCCGATTTGGTTTATCGTAGTGCAAATTTGGCTAGCTATAGATAGAGATAACATATTATTGTGATATAGGTACCAAATTACTACAAGAGGCGTGAACGTTATCATAAATATACAAAAACCAAGCAATTCTCAATAAAATTATATAATTAACAATATAAAAAAATATTATTATACATGCATGGCACTGCGCACGACTGAGCACTTATCCCCTACTTTGAACCAACTAGCGCCATCTATTGACAATATTTGAAAGTAGATACTCTGAGGTAGGACGTTCAACTTTTTTTTCTTTTATCACTTCTTTGGTTCTGTGTCGATGGACACTGCTTGGACTCCGTGGAGGGTTCGCTTGTGTTTCCACATGTCTCCAGATCGTCTGCGAACAAATAATTATAATTAATGAAGTTTTTATGTTTAAAAAAATATTATAAGTACTTATAGATCTACATTCTCATACCTACTGTATCTGGAATGTGTTCACAGACTCTTTTTGCATGTGGGATGGTGTCCACATGCAAAAAGAGAAAGACCCGGAACAATAATTATGTAACTGTAGGCCATACAAATATTAGTTCCGTGCGTGAATCGAACCCGTGACCCGTAGCACAGAAAATTAAACGCTCAGCCGCTGCCGCGCTACGGTGCCAATACCCTGCATTCATCGTGCATCGAGTACCGCGCATGTCTGCATTGTATGGTAGGCAGAGGGGTTCCCCGGACAGTCGTTATCATTAGTACAAAACTTACAGAATGATAGGTAATCAGAATCGTCTCTATAATCGCTTACCGTAGTGACAAGTATTAAAGAACTTTGTATCTACAAATTAATTGTAGCATTGATTTTATTTATTCCAATGTGAACCATGAATGTCAATCACGAACATTACTCATCACCTACAAAGCTTTAAGATTTCTAGATTAGGTTATAACAGAGAATTTAGACCAGTATTAGCAGCAAAATAAGAGAATATAACTTTGTACGCGAATTGTAAAAGTTAATCAACAAAAATATTGGTAAGTGAATGAATACGTAATTTTAATACAATCTTCCACATTGAAAAGGCCTACCCAGGCGCCCTAGGTGTCAAGGGCATCGCCAGCCGATGGCACAGGGGGCGGCAAGTTGATATATGGAGGATGGGAAAAGTATGATTTGTAGGTACAGTCAAGAGTCAAGAGCACATGAAGCTTGAAGTGCCTGATACATGGTTGCCAACCGCGTCCCCGACAGAGGTGACCTTGGTTGGCGACCGGCAAACTTGTTTCAACGTTTGGTCGTAAACCATCATCTACACGGTTGTAAACCACCAAGGTCACCTCTGTCAGGACGCGGTAGGCGACCGTGTAGCAGGTGTTTAAACACTTGTAGCGCAAGTCTTACCTCCACGGTGCACAATGGGGCCAAAATCGACAGTGGTGGACATTTAATCTTTGACAAATCTGTTTCAACTCGAGGAACTGAGAAAAATTATAATTTCCATTTTCAATATATGAATTGGAAACGGAACTTTCGGGTCGTTTTACCGAAAACTATTCAGAACTGTAGAACTGAAACCTAATTGGTATTATGACTCGGCCTACCACCAACACATAGATACGAATTACGTACCCGGACTCCGGACTAGACCCCGTTTAGGAGATATGGAACTTAAAAAACCAAATACGTGTTACGAATAAACAAAATTGGCTTTATAGATATGTAGTTTCTTTACATTGAAATGCCTTGTATTAGACTATTTTTTTTGGGTTTCTAGGGGGGGGGGGCTGCTGCCCCCTTTGACCCCCTTGGCGACGCCCTTGCTAGGTACAGCAGCCTTTGTGCAGTGCTATAATAGAAATAAGTTGTAGATAGCAGAATCACGTAGTTTAGGCGCTACATTGATTCGTTTGATTTTTTTCCCAAAACGCTTGCAAGCGCTCGGAAGGCGCACCTTCTGAGCGCTCGGAAGGTGCGCGGATAAAGGACCATAACTAAGTTTTTGTAAGCGAATGCAGGTAGACAAGCTATACAATAATACAACTGATTTCGGTCGGAAGGGAGATAAGCTTTGAGGTAGGGCCCTTTGGGCATTCATTGCTTACCCTGCAATAGCTTTATAGCGTGAAGCATAGAAATACGGGTACCTAGTTGTAATGTTAATGACGTTACTGTGTTTTTAAGTTTGCGACTGAGAACTTGAGCTGAGTAAAGACAGATTTTATTCAAAGAGATTCAGTGTGAATGTCTCGAAATCTCTTACATTTCAGGGTATACGGAGATATGGCTCTAGGTAGCGTATAGTAATAAAGTAATCATACTATACTATTAATACTTAGGTGAGGAGCTCGTGGCTAAGTAATAATAGCCGCACGGGTCTATCCATCAGGTTAAGCTACGGTTGCAGAGGTTGGTCCGGGGATAGGTGACCATCTTTACATACCGAGACAGGACTCTCAGTATGTAAAGATGGTCACCTTGCCTCGAAAAGCATTTTAAGCCTTTGGTCCCGGCTGTCATTTGTAAATCTTTGATAGTCGTTACGGGTCGTCAGAAGCCCGAAAGTCTGACAACCAGTGGTATCAAAGAGTATCGTGCTACCCAGTAACTGGGTTGTGGAGGTCAGATAGACAGTCGCTCCATATAAAGTACTGGTATTCAGGTGCATCCGGTTGGACTGGAAGCCGACCGTAACATAGTTGGCAAAAGGCTAGGCAGACTAATAATACTTTTTACAAGCAATTTTCGTAAAAACGACCATCTATCGGGATCCTCCGTTCTAGTCTAGTATGCCATGAGAAAAGCAACTGGCAAAAACAGGTTATCGGGTTTCGCGATTTTTTTTTTTTACATGTTTATGAGCGTTTATTCTGAAATTGGGCAACGTCGCAAATAGATGTCAAATATTTCCTTGTTTGATTAAGTAATTTGGCAATATTACTGTATGGCAATAAGAAATGTGGCTAACTACCGAACTAGAATATTCATTATGAAATGCAATAATTAATATCTTTAACACCGAATATTCAGTTTTAGATGTAAAAAAAGTATTTGGAACCTTGCCAATTGCCTTTTTTACACCTAAAAAGGTTACAACATCGAATTCAGTGTTATAATTGCAATTCATTATTAATATTCTAGTTCGCTAGTTAGCCACATTTCTTATTTCCATACAGTAATATTGCCAAATTAATTGAAACAGGTAAATATTTGACAGCTATGTATTTGCGACGCTGCCAATTTTTAGGATAGACCAACTTAATGAAGCATCGTTACCACACATGATGCCTACCTGAAGGCAGTTCCACAGATGTCACACTCATGAGGTTTCTCTCCGGTATGAATGAGGGTGTGCACGGTTCGGGCGTAAGGTCTTCTGAAGGCGGCACCACAAATTTCGCAACGGTAAGGTCTGAAAGTAGACGTAAAGATACGGTCACTCTTGCATAAGATGAGTAGTCGGAGAGGCGATTGTCGAGGCGTACCTACACGGTGTAATTGAAATAGGTAACTAAAATTATTGTTACTTCAAGAGACCAAAACAGAAATCGCGAAAAAAAATCTGTTGTTACTTATCATACAGCACGCCCATTCCTCAAAGGATTAGGCAAAGGCGCACCACATTTCGCCAATTATGTTTAAGTCCCATGTTAAAGCCAACTCCCACGGTGCGCCATATCGCGCACGCGCACCAGCCCGCACGAGGACGCACCGCCACGCACGCGTTCAACGCGCGTCTGCGCTACCACGCACGCTAGGTTTCCCACGGTGCGTCGTGCGCGTGCGTCCGCGATATGGCGCACGGTGGGAGTTGAGCTTAATAGGGGGCGAGCCTATTGCCATCAACCGGCCACAAAATCCAGACTCCGCGCTGCTACTGAGAAATTCTTTTTTCATTTTGATGGAAAACCCAATGACACTTTTGCCCGACCCGGCAATCGAACCCAGGACATCATGCTTTGCAGTAGCGCTTGCGACCACTAGACCAATGAGGCAATCTGTTGTCCTCTAAATTTTTTCAAGTTTGATGGCAACATAATGTAGCAGCAGATTTTTTTCCGCTATTTCAGTTTGGTCAATGAAGAGTACAATTTCAATTACACCTTGTATGAGCTAGAGAATAATACTTACTGAACTTATATTATCCTCATCAGACATCAGACCATCACCCATACCCGTTTATCAATTATGCCTGAATCTTTTGAAGGTGTAGCCAAATCAATGGAGACCAATGAGTAATTAGGTAGTTGTTTGATTAAAATATATACCTGGAAACCTAACAATGGACTATCCTACACCGAAATATTTTTGTATACCACTTTAGCATAAATAATAAAATGAAAAGCACCAATTATTTTGTTTACCTAAATAGCGAGATTTTCTATTGCAATTGCAATCGGCTGATTATTCTCAGTATTCGAGTTCCGAGATTTCATCCAGGGCAAATTAACATTTCGCTGTAGATATCAATTATATTATTGTTAACAGAAATAATATTGGAGCTACGGAGTTACTGAGATGAATCTCAATAGTTCGATAGGTACAGATACCTAATAATTTTTTTTAATGATGTACCTACATCATTTAAAAAAATTGATTAATTGGGTTCTCACCTGTTTTCACTGTTATACAAACCAAGCTCTGTGTCAGTGCGTGAAAAAAAAAACAATAAGCTCCTTTTTGTTCTAAATTCAAAAAATATTTCGAATATAAGATCGCTAGCGCCATCTCTCGTGAACATTGTTAGTTCTATAACTATCCTAGAGCGCTCACGCTCAGGAAATCAGCAGCATAGCAGAAAGTGATGAAGCATTGCGTAGACTATATACGAGTATGTTTCAAAACACATAAAATTCTCAGTTAACATTATAATTTAATCTACTAATAATATCGAATAAGTGATGTAACGTGGTACGAAACCTCAAAGAGCGATTCCAAATCAAAAGTGCCATATTAAATAGGTAACTAGTGAGTCAAAGTGAATAAAACTGTCTGGATGCAAAACAAAAGGATTGTATGATAACCTTTGGTCTGTGTGAATGCGTGCGTGTTCACGCAAGCGTGCTGCGGCAGTGAACGTCTTAGGGCACGCTGTGCACGCGAAGGGTTTTTCGCCCGTGTGGGTCCTACGATGATCGTCGCGCTCCACCTGCCACCAACACCATTCCACATTATATTATCATACGGAAAAAATACTGGGAACTATCTGCGTCCATCCTAAAGTAAATAGCGCGTGCAATGAGCGTTTTTGCGATTACGTACTGAGTACCTATTTGTGTGGTTTTACTTACACTTGGCATTGTTTGTAATTAAAGTTTTGTAATCAATATTAATTCATACGTTTGTGAGGAGCAGTGGTAGCCCTGTGGTAACGGCGCCGACTGACGAGTTGTAGTTACAGAGAGGAGGCCTGTGTCCCAGCAGTGGGTTCATTAATAGGCTGATTATTTATACGTTTGTACTTATTGCCATACTTATAAAGTTTTGTCTATTCGTCATACTCAGTCATAGGTACATAATACATATTATACTTATTCGTATACACAGCAGATCTATTCTAAAGCTTCTTACTTTAGAATATCTTTGTTCTTTGTTTATGAGGACCAGCCCCCCAATTACGCAAACCACGATAAATTTTAAATTAAAACCAATTGAAAAAGATTAAGACAGGCCATTGCTTCATAAGTTCGACAAAAAAATCTGCTCTATTTTTTTTGTCGAACTTAAAAAAATCTGCTCTATTTTTTTTGTCGAACTTATGAAGCAATGGACTGGCAATCTTTTTGCTCTATCTCGTCAAAATGTAGGGAACAGCTTGTTTTCTATATTATGTCCCTTGTATGTAAACGCAAGAATAGAAAAAACCTCTGCTTTCTACGGTAAAATCTAATCAATTTTCAGATAAGCTTACCTTAACTTTGAAGGCCTTAGGGCACAGGTCACAGGGGTAAGGCCGTTCCCCCGTGTGCATACGCATGTGGATGGCCAGGTGACCCGACTGGTTGAAGCGACGTCCACACACGCGGCATGGATACCCCTGGAACAAAATGAACATGTGAATTTTACAGGCATCGATAGACTTTCAAACCATGCACAACAACACTGTTAAAGCTGCAGAAGCAGCTTCATATGAATTATTTATTTAGAATGTTCAACAAGAAATATACAAGGTGGAGACGACAATACAACAAAAAATTAAACGGCGTGTCCCTAATGACGTTCCCTTACTGTATAAAAAAATTCAAATGAATATATACAATAGTTTAGTCATTATAGCTCGGCAAAATCCATAGTCAGCTCGGGCTATTCCGTTTATCCACCCCAAAAATCCACCCTAAAGTGGATATTCTGAAATGTATGCCCGAGAATTCACCCAATGCCTAGTTGGATAAACGGAATTTACAGGCTTAGGGTGGATCCGGCATACATTACATTTAATTTGTTTGAAAAACTCATGTTTTTTTTTCGAAGCTAGGATTTTTTTGACGGTTCCAAAATACTCTTAAGCATTAGTAGTGCCAGTATTTTAATTTTTTGTTGTATGGTAGTCTCCACATTGTATAAGTACCAACGTGTTCATTTTGATATCCTATAACTCTAGGGTATTTAATGACACCATGTCAAAGAATCAACTGGCATATGAATAATTTTTCAATAATTTTCTTTTTCATTTTTTAATAAAATAATTCGACAAGTTCAAAATTATTTATGTAAAACATTCTTACGTGAAATACGTTTACGTTTTTTTGATTCGGAATATGTTTGTCGTAGCTTTAAATATGAATGTAATAGTTTGAATGAAAACGATTTACTCATCAATGAAACTTAGATACACACATATAGAGTTCTAGTGTTATCTTATCTTATCTTTGAAACTAAGTCTGTGTTTTTGGACTTGTTCTAGGACTTTTTGTATTATTTTTACTTACAGCATAGGATGGGATCATGGGACATCAAAATTCAAAAGACTAAAGGAACACGTTGTATATATTATGATGACTGTCCGTCGACGAGCTCCTTCACAAAGAGTTCTTAAATGGCTATACTACCTACTATCTGAAACTCAGTCAAAACCTCGCTTAAGTCCCTGAAGCCCTAGGTTGTCTCAAGCAGAAAAAAAAACAAAAATCACCACGCCTCCTTATTTTTTCGAATCAAAAGAAATGAGAAAAAGTTTTCATATTCTACGAATAGCATGTATAAAAGCAACCACCTACGCTTAGTTCAGGGGACCCCTTCTAAGAAACTCTAAGGGCGTGACGATAATGTTATGTCCCCTAACGGAATAGGCGAGGAGACAGCACGACACGCCGCCTTTTCTTAGACGATTCAGATTCAGCAATTTATTCTGGTATCTACGTACAGTCGTACACCATATTTCTATTTACCCGAAGGTTTGGGCAGAGGAAACCTACAGTACACCCACATTTCGCCATTTAAAGCTGTTTTCAGACCAGCGCGATTTGTCGCGCGACGCGACACCGGTTATTGTTATTTATCGTGAAGTTTTGTATTGTTCGTGTCGCGTCGCGTGACAAATCGCGCTGGTCTGAAAACAGCTTTAGTCTAACTTTTGTAGGTACTTAATTAACTATTATTTCCTTCACAACTCGGTCCTCGCCTACACTTACCACTGTTAGGTGCACACAACTCCATCTAATCACATTAATGACAGTTTTCACTCATTTGACTTTTACCTCGTGTGTGGGCGTTCAGATTTAATACTATGGATCTATTCTTGATATAAATGTCGTAGGATGATTTGATAATTCGAATTTTCGCGAAACCTAGGGATACCCTAAGGATATTGCGAAAACACGGATAATTAGATTAGATAATGATGAAAACATTTCTGCGAGCAACTTGGAAGTAGCGCTCGCCGGTCGCTGCCGCGGCACCGCTCTCTCGGCTCACGCGCGGTTGGTCACAGTTCTAACCTAGCTTATTTCACCCAGTTACGAATCATACAGCCATTACATATACCACCCATTGTCTAATTATCTGGTCGCAGGCAGATTGTATGATTCGTTATATTGAACTGGGTGATATAGGTTCGGTTAGGTTAGAATTGTGGCGCACGAGCCAAGCGAGCGAAGCGAAATTTAATACCAATAAGTAACTAAGACGTTCTTGTGGAAAGATATTGGTTATTACTTATTGTAAAGGCTAAAGATACAACCATGATATCTATGGATACAACGCATGTTAGAAGTCTGGTATACTTAATTATAATCATCGGTTCATCGGTTGAATTCCATAGAGCTTTTAAATGGCATTACCACAAGCTAGATATAGGAAGTGGGATAAAAAAAAAGTATAATGAACTAAGTCATAAACAAAGCAGAAAGAAGCAAGTAGGTTTTATCAAGTACATTTTTTGGTCAATTAAGCAATGGTTATGCCAAGGCTGGCCGAAATACAACTATTATCTACAGGCACAGCTATTTTCAGTAAGCAACATCAAAAATGAATACAAAAATCAGTGTCATCAAGTATGAACAAAATGTAAGTTCGAAGTGAAATAAAGTTGGTTGTGTAACGTACAGGCTTAGTAACTTTGTGCATTTTCTTGTGCGTGTGCAATGCGCACATGCTGCCCAGCACTTTGTCGCATTCCTCGCACACGTAGGCCATCAGCGGAACGCCCGGGGGTCTATCCTCGCCCCGTTTGTGGCGGTACAGTTCCCTGGAAAACAACATTTCATTAGGACTCCTATTACCTAAATTTTTTACGCAAATTCAAGTTTTTTGACGTTGCCATTAGAAGTTTGCAACTTACAAGAAAGAGAATGGCACTATCGTTATTATAATCAAATAATTAAAATATCTTACTGCTGCTGAAAATTACAGCGTCAAAAATCATGAATTTCCGTACTTAAAAATGTAATAAGTAGGACTCATATGGTAACATTGTAAAGTACTTATAGCACCTACGTATAGTATAGCAACAAAGAGGTATGAACGTAAACGAAGCAAAGGGAGGCGTTCTGTAGTTTCTGCTTACCCCCAGTAAGATAGCAACATGGATAACACTTTCGACAGTTTCGACTCCACCCATTTTCGTCGAGCTCATATGCCATGCCGCCATACATATTGCAAGTGGACCCTCCGGGAGGGTTCCCGGCGGCATTACGTTTGCGCTAAATTTACCTAACCATCGCGGATGGTCAACGGCATTAGGTTTAAAACCGTGTTATAAAACACTGTAAAACGAAGTGAAATAGTGTTTTCTGGGGGTCTTGTTGCTATACATAGTTTCTAACCTTTTAAATTTTTTGAGAATATTTGCAACCGTGAACAAAAAAAAAACAATAAAAATCTTAGTCTTTGATTTGAAAACCAACGCATATGCTAATAAATCTTGTTAAAATATACATCTGATTTTATTTTCACGGTTTATAATGCTGAATTCGCTATGAAAAACCTACATTTAAAATGAGCCCTCCGCGAGGGCTCCCGACATCCTATATGCGACTAGGTGAACCCTACAGGAGGGCTCCCGGCACTGAACGTAGGTATAACAAAGACACATGTGTGCATAGCTGTACAACAATAATATCAAACCAATGATAGGAAGAGATCAGGCGAGGGTTAAACCAGTTAAATGTATTTACGTTAGACAGGGCAAAGATTTAAGTTATTAATTTTCAAAAGACTAACTTTTCAACAAAAACAATATAGAATTTTGTTATAGATATGCGCCTACTAGCGCCATCTGCCGAACAAAAACAAAGTTAGAGGGGATCCTTTGTTACAAATTCGAGGGCAGACGGTACCTATTCAACTAAACATGAATAGGTGTATGAATGTATGACTTAAAAAAATAAAAAAATGAAGGTTCACATCAGTTTTTATTATTACCTGGCTGTAGCGAAAAGTTGGTTACAAGAGCCACAGTTCCACATTTTGCTGTTACCGCTGTTTGTGTACGTCCGCCGGGTGTTTCTAGGGGGCGGAGGTCTTTGGCACTCCAAGCCATGGACCTTCAGCTCCTCTGTGGATGCATACTGCTTCCCACAGATGTCACATGCATAACAGACTTCAGGCCCTTGAGATATATTCGCATCTGTGATGCAGCTATCCTATGAAAACGATACGAAGTTTTTTGAAATGGTGATGAAGCTTCTGGATTAGGTTTACCTACGTACATCGTCAAAAATATCGGGACAATAATATGAAGTAGTAGTTAAGGAAGTAAGTATAGTAAGTAGTGCTTATTTTAGGTAACTTATGGAGGGATAGTAAAGATTATCTTGTCATACGTTTTGATCCTCATAATAATTATTTTGGTCCTCAATGAAGCAGGTCAGCCGGTGTTTGTCCAGGGCATCACCATCGGCAAACAGTCCGCTACAGAGGTCGCAGACATACATAGTGTACAGTTTGCGAGAAACGACACTGCCTTTGCCATCGGAGGAGATGCAACACAATTGTTCTGGAAAAAAAAACCAATAAGATCGTACATTCAAGCTTTCTCTTTCCTGAAATTTTAGAGGTGCATAGAAAATCCACATTTCACAGTGTTGTTTAAGGGGGCGAGCCTTTTGCCACCTGGACACAGATTCAGACTTTCGACCTGATGAAAAACCCAAATATTTAATTACTTCATCCGACCTGACGATCGATCCCAGGCCCAGGACCCCATGCTGAGCAAAAACGCTTGTGACATTAAGACCAATGAGGTTATTGAAAAAGTAAAGGTAATGGGTTCGATGTTTGCGGAACCCAAAGCTGACATCGCAATAAAGACAAGTACGGGCACAAATGACCTTCTATTTTTAGAAACCTACGTAAATCCTGTATTATTAAAATATAAAACAATACGTAATATAATCCCTGTTGACTTTACCCGTAGGTTCAACTTCCAGAGCGGTCGATAGCACACGTTCACACAATCGGCACACGAGCCACTCGGTCTCGAAGTTTTCATTACTGTGAGCTGGTTCTGAAAAAGAAGGATTTGTTTAAACTTTAGGGCCACAGTTGGGGCTATACGATAGGTACCGTTTGAGTAGCCAATAGGAACGTTGGAATACCTTATGTGATATATTTACTCGTGGACTGGCTATTATGGTTAATCAGTTTTCAAGCAGATGCTGGATATTGTGGCCAAACAACGTATTAGGTTGTGTAAGAAGGCAATTTTTTTTGTTTGGGTTATTAAAAAATAACTTCTCCAGAGGGCGTGTCAGACTCTTACTGACTAAAACCCACAAATGTTCCTACAGTTGCCTGTACGCCACGGGCCACGGTAACCCTTTCGGACTTTCCCGCAACTCCGGCAGGCATTGATGCCTGCCGGAGTTGCGGGGAACCTGTTGCCGGCAACCGGGATGCCTACCGGGGATTGGCCCTAGCGGACCCCGTCAGTTGTGCTAACTGTGACATCTCTTACGCGCGTGGAACACGACAACGCGCCCGCGTCGTCGACCCGGGCCTGACGGCGAGCTAGATTTCATGACCCTCCATTTTGTATACGACTTCCTTAGGTAGGTAAGGAAGTCGAACATCTTTTAAAAAAAAAGGGGTTAATGTGGTAGGTAGTATAACACTTAACGAAAAAAGACAAACCTGGTACATTCCTTATCTGGTCATTAATTGGGGCGGATAGTAATGTGCTTTGATGCTGGTCTATGGAATTATCGGAAGTGTGAAGCGATATAGTGTGGTCAAGAAGGTCAGCTTCGGTCGTAAATATCTCATGACAGATTACACAAGAATGCAGTGCCAGCAAATCCGGACCGGTGTTTTCACTAGTCTGGAAACGGACAAATATCGAATGCTGTAGTAACTGGAATTCAACTTGCTTTGCTTTGTGAATCTATGAATTAGGTACCTATGTTTAAATCAAATCTAGGACTTCTAGCTACCTACATCTGCATCATCTACAAATAGGTATGTTATTTGAATAAAACCTTCGGTTGTCCTGAAGAGTCCTGAAGAGGCAATAAGAATTGGTTAACAGTATTTTCATCAAGCAGAGTTGGTTCATAGCTAAATAAGTTGTCTGACTGTATAATGTACAGTTCCGTGTTCTGTTCCACGTTTGAATTTTCTTGGAAGAATGAAGAATTTTCTACATTGAAAAATCTTCCGGAATCGTTTGAATGGAAAGATATTTGACTTTCCACAGTATTCATTATTGCAGTAACGTCTGGTGGATTTTTATTAACATTATTTAGGGTTTCGTTGCCCTCAGCAGGATCGTTGGTGAAAAGTAAGTCGTCTGGATCATAAGTTTCTGATAATTCTTTATAGGGGTAATCGGGTGGATCAAACATCATGTTTTAGGCTGAAACAATTACAGTCATGTAGGTAGTTGTAGAAATGTTATCAGGTATATAGGTACTTATCAATAAAATAATTGCTTTTCGGAAAGACTCGTTATTTACGTTGTTGAGCAGATTTTTTTTTTCGTAATTAAGAAGCAATGGATTAGCAATCTGTTTCAAAACCAAACAAATTCTGATTGATCGTGTATTACGTAATTAGGGTGCTTGCCGTGCTGGTACCTACTTATCAATAAAATAATTGCTTTTCGGAAAGACTAAGTCAGAAGCCTGTTTAATGTAGAGTTTTCAGTATTTATTTATCTTGATAAGGATGGACATGCAAGGGTATAGTTATTTCACAATCTACAGGTTGCAGATATTACCTATTCTGTTATTAAATTTCAAGAAAAGGTATACTAATCATAGGCTGATATAGTTTTGTTTACTTCTTCACGTTTATAGTTTTGTTTACTTCTTCACGTTTTCTGTATATTATTGTTATTACAAATTCCAAACTCTTTCTTCAAACGGAACGTAATTATTTTTAGTTATGGCAGCCCTTTGCTCTTTATAAATTTTTGACATTTTCGTCCCGACCGGCTGTCATGTCATGATGTCATTTCGGACTTCAGTGATTTCTAGTGGTGCCAGATGAGGCGAGTTGTCGCCATTTAAGCTACGGAAGGGTGTCGGGCGACCAATTTTTACGATTAGCGACTGGTCGCCAATTAGGCTATCTCAGAAAAAAAATACGTACGCTTTTTTAGGCTCCATCCATATTGTCTGAGGAACGATGAAAATGTCCGGTAGGTACTAAAAGTGCATTCAAAGGAACATCACCGTTTATAAACGTGAATTCTCATCCGACTGTCCGCGGTTAACGTCAATCGGAGAGGGAAAATAGAGATATCATTAAATTATGTCAAATATATGTCAAAGAATATTTTATACCGAACGAAATGAAGTTGACATTGGTTTGTAAAGTGTTGGATGGATAACCCAGTGATACTAGCGCAATAAAGACTGATCTATCGACATACCATTAATTGAAATTGGTTTAACCATTTAGTAGTTACGAGGGAACATAGGATGGACATATATACATATTATTATAGGTCAAACACATAGCCCTCCTTTATTGGCTTCGCCGCAGTCGTAAAAATACTAAATGGCAACCCAGTTGAACGTTGTTCAGCTCTTTTACATAAGGGTGCTGTTTTGTAAAACCGCTAGCGGTTATGTAAAACATCGAATTGCGACATATTCATGGATTTCGGTGGATTTTGGTTTTTGTTTTTTGAATTGTACATACATTGCATTCAAATACACAGGAATGGTATATTTTGTACACGCTACAAATCAATTTAAAAAAAAAATCTGCATACCAACATTGAGAGGATTTACTTGTGATTTGAGTACATAGTTGTTAGGTTGTAGTATGTGGGAAAACGCGGAAAATATCCGCGTTTTCCCACAAACACTACATAGACAAAAAAAAACCGGAAAACCACCCAGATGTATAAAATAAGTTTATATTTTCAGTCATTTTCCCCATTAAAATTAGCAACTGATTCTTCTTATTTCACACAAAAACTATGGTTGGTATCAGACTTCAAAATTCGGCAAACTCAGGCTACAAAACAGAAAAAAAAAATTGTCGACTTTAGGCTACTTTGCCCAAAAATTTTAGCGCCTTGGAGCGCGCCACATCTGGCAACACTGGTGATTTCGGCTCTCTCACTCATCTGTTGATGGTGTATTTTGTTTACAGTCGCGTAGTGCATACAATATATTTCCTAAAAACTTTTGAAGGATAAAACGGTGATCAAGATGAAAGCAGACGCCGCGCCACCTTCTGATAAACCTAAAATACCGCTGCCGACCCTTTCTCAAATCAATGCTGATCGAATAACTCAGGTAAGTTAGGTTATCCATTTCATAACATTGGATAATATTAAAAGAAAAGCACCCCATAAATGCTTTTTAATTGTATTAAACCTCTATGTGTACATTTTTCTACGAATGGGTAATATCACAGAAATATAATAGTAGTAAGAATGATGTGGTAAAACAAACATGCAACTACCGAAGATATTTGATAGAACTCAGGCAAATTCTTACTAGAGACCGCATAACAACCCGCCCCCTATTAACCCCATTTTATGTCGGTAATTTTTTCGTTAATATTTACAACCTCTTTATTATTTCGGCACTTCATAACCAACAAACTAACTTTACAACCTTGGGTTACTTATATTTTTTGCCTCATTCTTTTCAGTTTTAGCCCCACCAAATTCCAAATGAAACTTTTCTCTTGTCGTACATAAAAATAGCTAACATAAAAATTGTGTCACATTGAAATGATTTCATTTCTCATAAATTGTAAAATTACCTAGAGAGAGATAGCCAACTTTTGTTTCTACATTCTACTATTATTTTCATTGATAAAGTTATGCGAGCCATAAACAAAAGGCCTCTTTGAAGCTGTACAATTGTAATGTTGTAGTCTCTCCATCTAACCGCCTACAAAAAAAACTAAGTAGATTGCATAGAAAAGACTAACAACCTTTAGGTTGAGCACCTCTTAACTTCATAACTGTTCCAGTTGGCTGAAATTATTAAAACCTTTTTTTTTCGTCAATAGTTATATTGTAGATATAAAATAGGTCAATACTAAACCAGTTTCTTTACTACTATGGCAAAAAAATAAACGAAATAAATACTATAATTTTATTATTGTTCCTGAGAAGAAACAAAATAAAGACAGAATATGATTTGCAGGTATTCATTTTTGGCAACTTTATCTTACATATACATAGGTCATGTAGCAGCCTAATCTACAGACTAGCTATTTAAAATTCAAGTTGATAAATATGTTGAAAATTAGTCTGTTATTTTAAACTTACAACGAGGAGGAGACTGAGGTGTTGATTTTTGTATGTAAGGTACATACAATCCACTGATTGCAATAGGATTTAGCTGTTGTTACTTGCCATTTCATTCAAACTCAATTACTATATTTCACAATTTATACTGCTGTGGACTATTTCAACATTCTCCTGCCTTTATCCCAATTTATTTGGGGTCAGCATAACATGTCTTTTTCTTCTATAACTCTCTATTTGTCATGATCTCGGTAGTCACCACCTTTCTATCCATATCATCTTTCACACAGTCTATCTATCGTTTCTTTGGTCTCCCCCTACTCTTATAGCCATCCACATTCATACTCGAAACTTTCCTTATGAGTATTTCCCAACAAAAACAAACCTTTCTTACACAATCAAATGTAGATGTCGCGCGCTACTTCCGAGGGTAAAACTCAAATCCCTAGTAAATGTCATCAAAATAAACTATCAATTAATAGGCTGCGGGCACGAAAACTGCGGAAATTGTACTAAATGGTTCCTTCGCCGCTTGGCTACCACTCCTTGCCGCTGGTTTCGTGTCCGCAAGCTTAAGAAAAATAGTTACAAACCAAATTTAAATTCTGTAGTAGTAACTAGGTCTTGGTATATATTATGATGTACTTTTGATATGTAAAAGTTAATTATTTCACATCGTGTGCAATATGGGGATATCATTATTGATAAAGGGGTATAAAAAGTATGTAGTTCCATGTAAAATATTATATGTAAGGTATTAGGTGAGCAATATGGTGTTAGGTATATTAATGTGTATGTCTCTGAACCAAACAAGGATGTATGTATAATTTTTTATGTAATTCCATCAAATCTAGAGCCTAAACAACTCTTGACCAGCATTGTTAAGCCCATCTGATCTAGTGCAAATCCAACATGAATTACAATTAAAATGTATAATAACATCTAGGCAGTCATGTTCATACATAATTTTAATTTACAATGAGCCTACTGGTATTACATTATGAATAAGACCCATTAAAGTAAATCTATACAACTATCCACATGGAATTGTTTAACAAATCAACATGGTTGCATTGTCCACAGCTTGCTAACCAGTACTGGTCGCCACAAACTAAGGAGAGCCACCTACCTTATGATGCTTCAATTGTGGAGTCAATCTACCAAGCAGAAATACTTGGATCCCAGTAAGTAACTTAAAATACTTGAAATTACACAATAACTATAAGTTATGCAAGCACAGCTTGGGTCTGAGCCTAACTGATTTAAACAAATGAACAGTCTAGGGGTCAACAGCCTCATAGAGTGGGTGCAATGACCTATTTTTTTTTTGCAAAACACCAGCAATTTTTTGAGAATGGTGCAGTGTTTCCATATTTTATTATTTAGTGTGAAGCAAGTTTAAAATAATATAGTTATTTTAATATTTATAGTTGATAAATATAAATTAAGTGAAAATGATTTATTATTAAAGTTTTATGTTACAAGAAGTTTTATAGTGATTTGTAATGACCATGGTTAGTGCAAATAGTTTGTACTAGAACACTTATTAGTAGTTACTACAGAAAGTTAAATTAATGTTTTAATTAAAAATGGTTGTTCTTTTGGTAGATAAACATTTTTTTTTAAATCTAGCGATGAGGTTTAGAAATTTTATAAAAGCTTCAATTTCTGTTTACCCCATAATGAACAATAGCGTTATGAAATATCGATAACAAAGAGAGGCCTGAGAGGCGTAGCAATAGGTGTGGATGACGATGAGCTAAAAAAACAAAGCAAAATGTTTATTTTTATTGTCTCTATATATTGGGCGAGGATTTTCCCTTTCTCTCTATAATTATATTTTGTTACCAATCTGGAACAGTACCAACAATAAAAGATTTTTCCTAACATTTCCAGTTTCTCAGTACGTCGTATCATGATGCTGGAGTTCTCGCAGTACCTGGAGAACTACTTGTGGCCACACTACACGGCGGGCGAAGCGTCGCAGGCGCACATGATGTCCATCATCGTCATGATCAACGAGAAGTTCCGCGAACGAGTGCCTGCTTGGCAGGTGAGACATTTCGACATACAATCTTACCTTTTTGGTATAAGGCTGCATAATCCTGTATTAATGAAATTGTAGCAATATATTTGTTTGACAAAATTAATATTGCCATTATGTTAGTGTGAAATGTATGTTAGTGTTAAACTAGAAAGGTTTGTGCCTCGCTTTTGACTACTAGTAGAGCCCGTATCGCGTAGTATAAACATTAGCATTGAAGAATTGTTTACTGTAACCGCTGCACCGCGCCTTAGGAATGCGCAGCGAGGCGGGGGGCGGGATGCCCGTTGAGCGTTGACGAATCAGCGGCCTGTACTGCCCCCCATGTCGCCGTACACATACCTAAGGCGCGGTATAGATCCCGGCACGTAAGTTGAACCAAAATGGCGGTCGTCCGTGCAGGTAAAACTATGATTATAGTTTGTTTGAGACCTGAAAATGTTTTTCTACGCATTTAAGGTCATAGGTCAACTTACGTGCCGCGATCTGTAACACATTTTCGGGTCTCAATCGAAATATAATCATAATTGAACCTACGCGGACCGCCGCCATTTTGGTTCAACTTAAATGCCGCGATCTGTACAGCGGTTTCGGTCATACTATAAAATGTTTGCTCAAAGCAACCCATTGCAAAAATCCTTCTTTATTACTGTCGTACACATGAATCAATGCACACTACAGGCTGGCCGCACCGCACTTTTTTGTATGAAAATAAGGTGCACTACGACCCGTTGCCCCTGTAATGTGCGCTTGGCTTTGTATCGCACATTGTGCCATATTAACACTCGCGTACCTTGACCACAGGTCAATACAATAAACCTTTTCCTGTTCCAGGCATTCCTGAAGAAACCGGACCACTTCCCAGCGTTCTTCGAGCAAGTTCTCCGCGCAAGCGTAGAGGATGATCGGTCGAGAAGCAACATGCGTGAGCAGACGGCTCTGCTTCTGTTCCTGAACCATTGCTTCGGCAGCATGGAGGTGCAGTTGTGTAGAGACCAGGTCAAGCGGCTCGTGTCGCTTAGTATGTGGATCAGCTTGCAGGAAGGTATGTATTTTTATGAGAGAAGTAGGATGTGTGGTTATCAAGGGCTGAAGCCTTGGCGTGAGTCAATTTATATGTGAAAGTCTCGATGTACTTTGTCTATGCTTTGGAGAACACGTTAAACCTCGGTTCTAGGCTAGATTACAATATACGATTGCATAGTATATAAATATAGTCAGTAATTAGGACTTCTGAAATCCGGTCCAGGGGGCTTAGCACCACCTTATTTTAAAATTACTTTCAAGTGTGGGAAAGAGATGAACCTGTACAGGACGTATAGCTCAATCTCTTTCCCCCACTGAAGTAAGATTAAAATAATACTGCTTTAAAGGTGGTGGTAGGCCTGATAATGTAACACCCTGAAATATAATGTTTCTCTCTCATGCGCTTTAAGCTTTGTGCAGACCAGCGCGACTTTTGTTATACCGTGAAGTTTTCTTAGAAATTGTATTGTTCATGACGCGTCGCGCGACAAGTCGCGCTGGTCTGCAAAAGCCTTTTAATTTTAGGTAGATCCTGAAATTAGTTTTCAGTTATGATTTGCGACGCTACAGTTCACGAGTGAACTTCTTTATAACCTGTAAATTGGAAGCCTAAACTAATGGGTGTCCACTAAATGTAATTTTACTATATTCAAAAATGAATTATTGTTATTAGGTCGCAGAAACCAAGAATTCAAAACAGTTCCAAAGTGGCGAAAGTACTGGCGTGCTATTCAGAAGAAGGATAAACCAGAGCTGCTTGAGAAGCTGAGCTGGGAGCGACTGTACCTGCAGAGGCTGATGATCAAGTTCATGCGCATCTTGGAGAGTATACCGGAGACTGGGGATGTAGATTCACATGCTGTGAGGTAAGAACCTATTTATTTATCACTAGACTAGAAGCGTCCCGCGGTTTCACCCCCATAAGTCTCGATCCAGTGGGAATATCGGGATAAAAAGTATCCTATGTCCTAGCCCAGGTCATTGGTCTACCCATGTGCCAAATTTCATTCAAATACGTACAGCCGAAACAAACAAACTCACTTTCGCAATTTATAATATAAAAAATAAATCATAATCATATTCAGCCTATTAATGTTTCCACTGCTGGGACACAGGCCTCCTCTCTGTGAGAGGGAGTGGGACGTGATCTACCACGCGGGCCCAGTGGTCTGCTAGGGCCGATGCCTGCCGGGGTTACGGGAGAGTCCTAAGGGCAGACCCTGTCAACGTTTAGGCAACTGAAGGAACACGGGGGGGGTGGGTTTTAGTCAGTAAGAGTCTGACACGCCCTTCCGGTCCGCCCAATGCGGGAGAAGTTACTTGATGATTTCCCACCCAAAAAAAAAAAGAAAAGGTGTCTGAAACGAAAATTATCAAGGTGTCGAAATGAAACTCAAGTCAAGTGATCCGATTGGCTGTTGATAATTCAGTCAACCAAACATAACAAGTTACGGGCGCTTGACAATTTGTTAGCAAATTTTTTGTGTTGTTTTTCGTTCCAGAAACCGGGAGTAAGTTATTTATTTCTATCTCACTAATAATAATATAACTTTACAGGTACTGTGAGAGATTCCTGGAGCTAATGATAGACTTGGAAGCTCTGCTGCCAACGCGGCGGTTCTTCAACACTGTAATGGACGACAGTCACCTGGTCGTGCGCAGCCAGATGGCAGCACTCACGCTCAGGCCCGAGGGACAGCTGTTTTCACAGGTTAGTGATAGATTTATCATGGCGTCGCTGTTACACAAGGAACTATGGAGAGCTGTAGATAGAGTTTCCGCCGAAGGTCAGAGATTTCTCTGTGATTCCATTAAAATAAATCATTTAAAAATTGATTCTATGATTACATTTTCTTTCTTATTAACAGCAAATGGTCACTACCGGTACATTGACTTTATTAAAGCTTTAAGTATATAGAATGCTTAGCTAATATTTCGATAAATTCGAGAAGGGCCAGATGTGAATGACGTCATCGACACAATATAAAACTCGGATAATTATATTATACAACTTATCAACAATCAATTGTTACATTAAAATGCTGTTGACAGACTATCGGGGCTCCGATTGATTGAAATCATAATTGTTTATTATGTGTCATTCTTCGAGTACCTACCAAAGGGAATAAACAAAACCACTTTATGTTCTTAGCTTGCGTTTATTAAAGTAAATTCAAGATGAATTTAAAAAATAATCATAAATGCGTTTCGTCCTTAATTATAGTTTCGACATAACAAAAAGTCCAAGTTAAAATATTAAACATAAAAAATGACAATTATTCTTATATTTGTTAGTGCAAGAGAGCAGTGTATACAATACATATTAATATAAATTCACTAACCACCTATAGCTGCTAATACAGGAAAAGGACGGATACAATGCTCTTTTTTGATCAAATAGATAGCATACATTAAAGCCTCGTATTCATAGTACACTCATTGTTTTAATGTAGATCTATAGTCTCTGTTACAATCATGTCAGTTGTTATTTGTTAGTATCTTTTGTTAAACATTAATTTAGTAACTTTTGTTAAATTCTAAAATAATTTTAAGTATCTTTTATGAGCAATCAATTCCTAACGACGAGAGATCAACCCAAATATTGTTTAGAAACAATTATTATTCAACACCATATTTTTTTTTTTTAATCCTCCTTATTTATGATTTTGTACATCACTCTTTCTGCCAATAAGACTTTAGAGTATTTAACTGCTCCAATATACACTGTAAAATACTGACAATTATAATATATTTATATAATTAATAAGACACTCGGTTCCAATACATAATTAATACATAAATCACAGTTAGGCAAAACGACTATAACATTCAGAGAGTGGCATTAGAAGTCTAGTAGAGGAAATAACTTATGTACTAAGTAGGTGTTTCTAAATCATAATTTGAGGCACATTTACAAGGCACACGCATTTGTACACAGAAACTGTATAACGGTGATACTCGAGTATAATATTTTAACATTAATGTTATAATTATAACTATAAATTCATAATTATGTCTATGGTGTCATATAGCTTCGTTCATCACATTCATACAACCGTGCCACTACTTGTGTGGAAGCTAGTGTTTATCGACTCTAAAACAACTATCCATTAACATGAGATTCTATTTAATATTCGTTGATATGTCAGTAATTCCCTCCATTCATGTGAGTCATCTCGTCGCCCCACTCCCCCGTAGGAACTGGTTCTGCATAACAACAACTCTTACGCAACAAAAACGTTACATGCGGCTGTCGAACGATGCACACATAGAATATTAAAATTGCCTGAAGTAGGTTCACGAATATATGTGCGTAGAGTAATTCGTCTATGTTGAGCCATGACAACAAAAGAAACAGCCATGCTGTTGTCATTATCAGGAACAGTTGAAGAAATAAATGAAAGCTGGAAAAAACAATATTTATGTTTAAAACAATGTAGGCAGGGTTTGATATAAAACTAGACCCGTAATAGTTGTGAATGTTGTGATACATACCATCCCTTGAGTTTATGATGAATTCTGCCATAAATATTAATCCTCTTTATGATTTTTAAAGTCGTGACATAAAAGAATACATTGAAAATTATGGTGAACGCAACTGGGGTGAAGAATATGGCTATACCAAGCAATCCTGAAATGAACAGAAAACAACTTATTTAGTTCAACTGCTACTTAGTGGTTAGACTGGACGGGCTTTACAAATCTATGAAACTAGTATTTTTTCAATAGGAAGTTTTAATCAAGTTCTACAAGGAGGTTCAGTTATACCACAGCATGTTTGTGGGATTTTCCATAACCGTTAAAACGACGCTATGGTTGTGTCACGACTTTGTAAATTTCGATGTAAGGTCTTAAGAGCGTTTACGTCGTACGGCATTTCATACAAACTTTCAAGCCCTTGTTTTTCGAAATAACTGAACCGATTTTAATTAAACTTCATACGCATAAGCAGGATACAAAGGTCTAAAAATTTAGTTAAGAACATTTTATAAATGTCTTATTTAAAAACAGATAACTGGAATTCTCTGTTTCTATAGATAATTTAAATTCGGTCTAATTTGGCTGTAACACAATTTTTCGAAAATGTTCGTAATTCACTTTTTAGACCATTGTATCCTGCTTAGGCGTATGAAGTTTCATTAAAATCGGTTCAGTCATTTCGAAAAACAAGGGCTTGAAAGTTTGTATGAAATACCGTACGACGTAAACGCTATTTATAAATATTGATGAATCATCTTACCGATAGTCTCCTGTTCAACATCGTCAACAATGATTGACGTAAAGAACTGGGTCCTTGTTTTCCTGTTCGGATTAGTCCCGGTATCTAGAAGAAAATGTGCGCATATTGCCATGCCGGCCATGATTAAGACGCAGAACCATACGACGCTCGAGTAATAGCAGTATTTGCGGACGTCCGTCACGCGTAGGAACACGTTGCGGGATCTGAAAACATAATTAATTCACTTTGTTTACTGATAGTCTTGGTTTGCCCAAAATATTTTAATTCTCTAGTTAATATTTTCGAGCCCTGCCATGCATTAAGTATGAATAATGAATATTTTCATGCCTTTGTCGAATTTCGTTTTTCGTTATCTGGTGGTTTAGCAGTTTTGTGCTTGTTCAACGCCTGACTCAGTGACGAGAGTTAAAAATTCAACTGTGCGATTTTATTATGCATTACATACACACATCAAAAGTGTCTAGGGATCAAGCATTTTTATGCGGATTTCTTGAGATTGAGATGTGGCTTTGTAATAAATTTATGATTTTATAAATTTATATGGATCCTTTTTGGTGCATTTCATAATTTGAATCAGGAACTGTGAATCAAATTCGAGTAAAAGATGAAAATCAGCTGTCAATATTTTCCCTATAAAAACATACAACGCATTGAAGACATTATTAGTGCTACTGTTTCCCTACTACTGATTAAAACCAACGTTATTATGGAGCAGCGACGTCATTTAAGCAGGGAAGAAATGCTCAGAGCCGTGGGAATGATAGAAGCTGGTTCCCGGCAACGTACTGTGGCTTTAGCTCTGAATACAAGTCAGAGTGTTATCAGTCGACTTTGGACACGTTACCGAAGCACTGGTACCGTGGCTGAGCGCCATGGAGGACGGTATCGCTGCACCACACGGAGACAAGACCGATACATTCAAATCTTAGCTCGAAGAGCTCCAACAATAACCGCCATGATGTTAGCCGTGAGGCTTCATCACTCTTCAGGGAACTTAATTAGCGACCAAACAGTCAGAAACCGCTTGCATGAAGTGAACCTTCATTCCCGAAGACCGCTACGGGTACCACCTATAGCAATGCACAATCGTAGGATTCGATATCAATGGGCTCTTGAACACAGAAATTGGGCAGAAGAACAATGGCGTTTCGTGTGCTTTTCTGATGAGTCTCGTTTTGGTATGAGACCGGATACAAGACGTATACGACACTGGAGAACCCCTGGACGCCAACAGCGATTAAAATCCTGCCAGGAATTCCATCCTTATAGTGGTGGAACCATCATGGTATGGGCGGGTATTTGGATCGGCGGAAGAACTGAGTTGATTTGGATTAGAGGCAACCTCAACGCTCAAATTTATGCTGAGACGATTGTATCAGACGTCATCGTTCCTCTACAAGTGCAAATCGGTCCCTTATTTCAGTTAATGCATGATAATGCACGACCGCACACCGCAAGAGTTGTAAGACAGACTCTCGCCGCAGCTAACATCAATGTCCTGCCCTGGCCTGCTCAGTCGCCAGACTTGAACCCGATTGAGCATGCATGGGATATGCTACAGAGAAGAGCTCTGCCGAATATGGAGGGTATCCAGTCGCAAGAAGACCTTTTTTTGTTGTTGCAACGAACATGGGCGGCCATTCCACAGCGTGATTTGGATGAACTCATTTTGAGTATGCCAAACCGATGTTCTTGTGTTGTTAGTGTTCGCGGTAGAAACACGGATTATTAATTGTTTAAGTTACCCAATAAAATTTTAAAGAAAACTGTTATTTCAGTCTTTTTTTCGAACTTTAATGTTAGTGGTTCAAATGTCAAAAATCCCTTTATTAGGAAAATGGCAAATTTCTTTATTAATGCAAAGGTGACTTGGTTTATCGTTACTGTGACAAACGAAAACACTTTATTTGATGAATCCTTAAAGAAAATTTTAATTAATATCAATCAGGAGAAAAGTTATTGCAAAAATATATGTTGATCCCTAGACACTTTTGATGTGTGTATATAGGTGTGAAGGTGTCGCGTACTGTTAGTGAATCAGATAATGAGAAAAAAGTGCATGACAGATATTAGTCACATGCTGAAAAATTGCTTTGGAATATCTTTCCTTTCTACAACTACTGTATTAGTAATAAAAAATGCGTACTTGTAAAATACATACTTGAACGTTTTCCATATATAAAAACCGAAACTGTTTAGCCAAAAGAAAGCTGCCAGTAGACTGATATACAAGATAATATCTGAAAAACAAAAGGAAAATGTCAACCGCAAATTAAATAATAAGTAGTACGCAACATTATGTATATCATGCATTTATTTTTAGGCTCTCTACTTACCAGTAACCATGAAGCTGACATGGTTACTGAACTCGGTGAATATTCTCACCAAGTCTGCGGCCTGGCTCACAATCAGACACATGTTGATAGTCGTGATAATATTACCAGCCAAGTCTCTGAGGGTAGGCAACACAAAGTATATCACGGCCACCAGTAAGAACAAGATCATTGCAATAGCATGAAATACAGGGTTAAGGATCTTGTTCATGAGAAAATTGGTGTCTTTCCAGTTTATTTTGACCTCTGGTACACATACTAATGCATATGCGCCTGTTATGTTGGCGGGTTTTTTTGTTTGTGTGTCTCTTTGTGTTACTAATATCTGAAAGTAAACATTTTATTACAAGAATGAGATTAAAAGTTCATTTTGATGATTACATAGGATTACTTTATGAATTCTCTAATGTATTTCTACCATTATAAGAACCACACATTAAGTTATCTAAGTATGAACTACACTATGAATTCTGAATCTAAAACTATATTCTATGTTTCAACAACTGGCTGAAATTTTATTTATTCGAATAATGGTATGAAAACCGCATGCCATTTTTACATAGAACTATAACCATGAAATGAAGTTCCATTCAAACACATTTTTTATGCATAATATTAACTTGAGTCATCTAATGACTCAGATAGGAGCAAACTCAAAAAAAATGGAATGTAGAAGTTTTTTTTAATGTCATTCTCTGATAATGAATAGTTGAAAGTTTATTTATTTATCAGGACTAGGTCAAAATGTCAGGATAACATGCTAGATTTAAAATGAACACAAATTCTATTGTGAAAACTTTAATGTAGTGTTTTTACAGCTACTCTTAAAGTAGAGGTTTTACTTCATTCATTTTTTTATACTTTTATAAGAAAGACAATCAAGTTATTTTCTGCAATGTGCAGATTGATTAATGTATGATTTGGAGTAATGGATTTTTAAATATTTGAGTCATTTTTGCTACCCCAAAAATCATTGAAAAAGAGACCAATTAAATTAGCGCCAAATTGATGATGATTGTCTTAAAGTAGTGTTATTATAAATTCTATAAGACACTAGCTAGAATATTCCATGGTGGCCCACCTTATCCATGCAGTATTTGGCTTGGTTGTGTATGTATGATGAAGGTTCCTTCTCTTCCGGTATTGATATGCTGTCATGTAAATTGAAAGGCACTGGTTCCTCTTTGACATCTGCACTGGGTTGGTGATTGATAATGTGGCGTAAGCGACCATCAGTTAATAAATTAAGCCTGTAAAACAAATCATGGTGGTTGGTAACTTATGAATTTTCTGCAGATGTTGTTATTTTGCTTGCTGAGTTCAATCAGTTTATACATAGCATGGAAGTTCACAGGGGTGTAGCCCTCACTGCCTTCAATTGATTCCCATAACATGCATTGTTATGTTTGAGTCTGGTTTTTATAATAACATAGATATTGCTATATCAATCAGAATCAGTACACCTCATGACTGAAGGTGTGATAAAACTGTGATAAGATTACTTACGTATCTTCAGATTTTCCTAAATCATATATAGGTCTCGGTTGTGTGGTGGCACAGTCTGGCACACCATACACATAATTATAGTATTTTACTTTGGCATTGTTGCCATCCTCAGTCTTAAATTGTGGTGTCCACAAACCTGTAAAATATGAGCACAGAACTGAATCAAAAGTTAATTATAATTTATTTTAATTAGGCACATAGAAAGCACTTACTTACGAATTTCGAAATTTACAAAAAAATTGAATTGATTCTAGTCTACCCTTCCAAAAGGTAGTTTTCGTATGGAGAAAAATGGGCAAGAAATTTCACCGCTAATCTTTTAAAGCTTTAGTTAGCGTAGTTTTAAAGTATACATAGTTGTTAAGTACCACTTTAATTGTATTGAAAGTAAAGACAAAAGGTCTTTTTTTTGTCAAAAGTTATTAGTATTCACCCAAAAGTTTCTAATTAAAAGTAATGATTAGGTTGGAATTCAAAGTAGGTAGTTTCTAATAGTCAATAATGTAAATACCGCTTGTTATTTATAAAGTATACTCACTCTGGTTGTATCTATCGGCTAGTCTACATATCCCGTCCACAACAATCTCGTTATGTTCGCAGCATTTATTTAACTTAACTCCGTTCAGCTTGTCCGATATCTCATTGAGATCCGTCTCCCCGACTTCCGCGTGCAGTTCGTGTGTCGCACACAATAATGACAATGTTAACAGTACTACATACATGTTGTTATTGAATCTTTAATACTTTCATTACAAGCTATGTACTTGTCGCTTTTATCAATACTTTGTTTGTCATACAATAAAGCACTTACACTTAATTCTATGATCACAAACACAAAACATATTAAAACCATGTAAGTTGATGTCAAGAGACGGTAATATCGTTTTATAACTAAAAGTTTTTGATTCTTTGGATTTAATTCGGAGATTTTAACGGTTCGTTTGCGTTTCCACTCGCTGCACTCGCGAAGTTTGACGTTTATTAAAAGTTGATGACTTTCAGTGTGACCATCTTATAAATGGCGAATCAGCCACAGATTGGGCAAAAATCTGCCACACTTGGCGTCAAAAATGCCAAAAATATGCCTTCATGGAAACGGAAAAAAATACACACAAATTCAGTGAAATTTTATTAATCAACAAAATTAACAATTTTCTTATGCATTATTATACCTAGATACTACTTACTCTACGTATTCCAAATTTTCGTCTTATTTGTCCGTGTTCTCCTCCTCCATCCTTTTTGATAATTTTTTGAGTTGGTTTAATTAAGGTTTCCATAATCCCCTATTTTGTTGTAATTATTGAAGCTGAAACATTTTGGTTTAGGAACCTATTCCTTATTTTTGTTTTGTTTTTGGAAATCCTCGTATTTTTTTTTTTTTTGGGTTGGAAATCATCCAATTCTTTCTCCCGCTCTGGGCGGAGTGGAAGGGCGTGTCAGACTCTTACTGACTTAAACCCACCCGTGTTCCTTCCCTTGCCTAGCCAGGGGCCATGGTTTCCCCTTAGGACTATCCGCAACCCGTCCTCGTATAATCTGGCCATGAAACAGAAGTTGCCAGTCCGATAAAATTATTTGTAATTTAAATAAACAACCTTATTTTTTGTTTATACTAAACCTCTTATAGGGTTATTGTACTCATCATTATGAACAACTTTCAATATGGGACCAACACCGAAATAGCGAAAAAATTAACTGTGCCCTACATTTTGACAGATATGCGAACATAAATGTATGGAACAGCTTATTTATTTTCGCGATTTCAGCTTTGGTCCCATAGTGAAAGTTGTGCATAATGATGAGTACCATTGTACAGACGCCATTTTCCCAATCAACATTGAACCTTATTCTCTAGCGATAAAGTTGAAAATCTTTTAAAGAAATTTGACAGATTGTAGTAACTTGCTGTGCTGGCGTCTGTACTCCTCATTATGCACAACTTTTGACCCCTCAAGAGGTTTAGTATAAATAAAAACTAACGTTTTATACAGTATGTTAACTAACAGAGGGCGTTCCCGTTAACTCGCAAAACTCGCAATAGTATAGCGTCCATACATGCTAGAAAAATTGTAAAATTGAAATAATTTATACATACTGTATAAAACCTAATGTAATTACTTTAAAAAAAAGACGAATTCATTGAAAATTCAATTAAGGTAATGTAAATTTCCTTGAAATCTTTTAAATCTGCCGCTTTTGTAAATCGTCAGCAGGATCTGCCACAGACAAAATTTAGGAGCGAAATCTACCAAAATGGCAGAAATCTGCCACAAATGGTCACACTCACGACTTTTTCTTTTCGGAATCGGAACGCTAAGTTTGCACGGCTTTGGCATTTGGTCTTTTGAGCAATATTGCACGACTCGTAATGCGAAGCATTAGAGTGTGCTCTACGATCGAAAAATATGTTTTGCCCCATTTCTGCAACTGTTTTTTTTGTTACACTCCTGCTAGTACACAGAACCTACTTAATTTATATACCATTGTATAGATGATTAAATGGAGCTTTTTACCAATTGATTTAATGCAGCAGGAATGAAAAAAACATCAAAATAGTTGAAAAAAAATAATTCTGTCCGTCAATTTATGAACCTTGAAAACATTGTAGCTTGCGATAAAATCAATTGAGTCAATTTTTTTTTAATACATTTGTTTCGGCCATAGAAGGAACCCTATTGAAAATGGCTATTTTATTCATAGTAGTTTATATATAATTAATAAAATACTAACTAAAATATAATATCTTTATCTAAATATTTCCAACCTTGACTAAACGTGTTGCCTAGCAACCCACAACGTAAATATCTAAATAAATAGTCTTTGACATTAGGTAAGGGTTGCGAGGTTAGAAATTTACCCATATTGATGGGTAAAACAGCAGTCAAAACATACTTCATGAAAAGTGATAAATTGGTAATTTTTGTTAGAAACTATGTTTTGAATTTATTTTTCGTTTATGAATGTGTGTTAAGAGGCGTGCACTTTTGGAATTTCCAAACTATATTTATTACTACCACCATATTTTTTAGTTTTATCACAAAACGTTTGTTTGCATAGAACGTCAATCTTTTAAAGTATTATGTAATGTTTTCACTTTTTAAAGGTTATGAATTAAATTAAAATTTCTTATAAGAAATATAAGTTACAAACAGCAATTTCTCAGAGTACACGTAGGCAATAATTTAGTTTTAACAAGATACAATGCAGTTAGAATAATGAATGTATTTTTTTTAACATCGATAATGGTTTCTTAAAATCCACAATGTACAAACTTAACTCAATTGTGGCCAAAATGTTACTTGGATCACTTTGCTTCCAGGCTATCCATATCCATTATTTATGTATTATGCATTAGTTTGCCAGGTGGAAACTAGCAGGTACCAATCAGCAGGTAGCAGGCAGGTCAATCGCCGTCCTGAGGATGCCTCGTTGAGAGGCGAAACACGTGTCGATTTCTTACAGGGTTCTCTAACTCTTTAAGAACGGTTAAGCGGATTAAGTTACTAGATATACGTCGTCTATTGTATTTTAGGTACCACCTATTCAATAGGAGTGACAAAGTTTTATGATTAAGATTGTAATTTTTTTCACCTCGTATCCTCCACTCATGTGTGAATCCATCACTTAGGTATTGGTACTGAACTGGTATTGAATAAAATTGTGGATACAGGTACCTATTTAGCTACGATATTTTCCTATTAATAATGACAAATTGACCGACTATACATATACCTATACGTAGGGCTGGGCAGATTATTGTGTTGTTTACCCGATTTCGGCGAAGCAAAAGAAAAGTTATGATTTTGACCGCTATGTATGTATGTATGTATGTTGTTCATCTGTAACCTCATAACTTCTAAACTACTTATGATAATTTGACAAATGAAGTATCGTTGTAAGCGTCCTGATCGTTCGCTGGTTATAGGCTATGTGACGTTATATTAAATTTAAAATGGCTCCCTCTTGCGTAGATAAAGTGACGAACAATTTTTTTTTTTTAATTTTACCGTGTTATCAAATGAAAGGGCTTGCCGGGCACATTACAAATATGTATAGGTATATATATTATATCCTATTGTCTAAGTAAATAAATATATTTAAATTGTTTAAAACATGCGAAAGTGAGTGATTATAGCTGAGCGAGATTTTTCAGTAGTCGGGTTTTAGTTTTTGAAGTTACTTTTTATTGTAATAGGGTAAATGATTAATATTATGGAATGCGGTAAACTCGGTAAAGCATTGATAAAAAAAAAAGTATATTATTTATTGTAAGTTATATGTACATATAAACACCACATGACTTGTGGCTTGTGGCTAAGTAATAACAGCCGCACGGGTCGATCGTTCAGGTTAAGCTACGCTTGCCGCGGTTGGTCCGTGGATGGGTGACCAAAGTTCAAAATATTTTATTTCACATAAACCTACATGGGCACTTATGAAACGTCAGAATCTACGCACGGTTCAAATTGGTCGTTTCCTATGGAGAAGAGCCGGCAAGAAACTCCACGGTATTTTTTTTGTAAATAATTGGCTTTTACAATAGGTATTTTCAAAAAGAACAGTGTTATTAGGTATGCGAGGACAGTGTAAGTCTTTCAACAAGTTCCAAGTACTTAACAAAATAGAACAGACTAGATACTTACAGATCCGACCGGATCAAGTTGGACCATCTTTACATATATTCAAGACCCCTCCGTGCCTCGGAAACCACGTTAAGCCGTGGGGCCCGGCTGTCAATCGTGACAATCATAAATCTTTGACAGTCGTTACGAGTAGTCAGAAGTCTGACAACCAGTCTTACCAAGGGGTAACGTATTACCCAGTAATTGGGTTGTGGAGGTCAGATAGGCAGTCGCTCTATGTAAAATACTGGTATTCAACTGCATCCGGTTAGACTGGAAGCCGACCCCAACATGGTTGGGAATAGGCTAGGTAGATGATGATGATATATAAGGAAACATAGAGACTCGTTGGCATTCTTGTATCTTTGACAGTCGTTACGGTTCGTCAGAAGCCCGAAAGTCTGACATCCAGTATGGTATTACACCTAGTTACTAGGTTGTGGAGGTCAGATAGTCAGTCACTCCATGTAAAATACTGGTATTCAGATGCATCCAGTTACCAGGAAGCCGGCCCCAACATAGTTGGGAAAAGACTAGGCAGATTGATTAATATTTTTTAATGATTGATTATAAGGAAAGATAGATTAAAAGATAGGAATTATTATAATGAATGATGATTATTATACTTACACATATTAAAAAAGAAAGTGGGTTATAGTCTAGGGCAGTGTTTTTCAACCTTTTTCATGACGCGACCCCCTTAGTATGAAATTTATTTTCGCGACCCCCTATCCTCCACTGTTTATAATCTGTATTTTGTTATAATACAAATAATTATAAATAATAGTCAAATACGTACGACATTTTATTATTTTTTATAATGGCGTATAGGCTAATTTCATAATTAACAGACTCGCTATAACTTCATTAGCATCAAAATTTTAAATTAGCATTTAGCTCAAATAACTTAAGACAATATTCTTAAAATCAGCTTCCGTTTCTGAAGTGAAAACTTCTTTAGCGTGGTTGTGCACTTTTTCTGGGATGGGTAAAAAATGTTAAACTCGCGTCAGGACACGTGACCTGATCGAAAATTCGTAAGACGTTCAAGTTTTTGTTGACAGCGCACTGTTTTATTTTTTTGGTTTTTTTTTAATGAAGCTACCGCTTTCGTTCTTGTACTGATAGCAAGCCACATAAATTCCTGACATTTTCGTTTGATGGCTTTACTTAGTTTTCATTCAATCGGCAGTCCCAGACTGCCTGGTTTTTTAAATTTATTAATCCGTGGACAATAGTGTGGGTTAAATGTTTAACTATTTATTTTAAGAATCTTATTGTACCGCCCTAACATGTAATTGTTTTTTTCCCTAATAAATAAAATAAAATGTTACATCGCCAAACGCCTCAACGGAAAAGCGATATGATGCATTTGTGGGGACATCGTATCCAACTCGCCTCCTATTAAATCCTAAGTATATTTAAAGTAAATTTTATGTCGTATAATTGATACATTTATGAGGGTCATTCATGGCTACGAGGGATTTCCCAGTAGAATAATTATGTTTTTATATGCAGCTATAGATGACTTCGATGAGGCAACTTTGGGAACCAACCTAAAAGAAAATCTGCTAGAATTATCTAAAGCAATAAAACAGTTGAATAATATTTTCTTCTTCTTTTACTGAGCCCTCGCGACCCCCTTATGGAAGCTTCGCGACCCCCCTGGGGGTCGCGACCCACAGGTTGAAAACCACTGGTCTAGGGAGTCTTCAAAATATGAATTACCTAATAGATTAATAAAACCAACTAATAAAACCACGACAAAAATAATAAAAATATATTTATTAGTATTAAATACCAACATGCATTCTTGAAAAAAACATTTATAATTACTTATAGGAACACTAGAATTTACTCGATGTAAATACTACAAAGTAAGATTTTAAATAATAATAATATTATTTAAAATCTTACTTTGTAGTATTTACATCGAGTAAATTCTAGTAAATTATTAAAACCTTAATTTATTATCATATTTAAAATTAAAATATGTATTGAGTTTCCTCTTTAAAATACCTACACTTTATTTTATGGCACATAAAATGGTGATACTAAAAGTTAATTATAAATAAATTCAAAAGTAACAATATCAGATCATTTTGAATCGGCTTATTCTGAGGCACATGATCGGTATTATTAACCAGCAATTACTTAAGTAGATTTCTCCTAAAATGTTTTGAAAAATATTATTTTATCTTAAAGGTTAAACGGACATCTCATTATAAATACTCAATTACCAAGAGATGTGAACCATGAGCGAAACTAGCGATCTCGAATATCCAGGAAATACCCATGACGAGGAACCGTTTCAAAGATAGAAGGAACCTGAAAATTTAAGTTCATGGTTATAAAAACTGAACGACAGCATCATATCGTATCGTACAATAATTTAGAAGTACTGGAAGGTACTTACTCGTGTGAAAATTGGTGTCTTTTCAGTTTATTTTGACCTCTGGTATACATACTAATGCATATGTGCCTGTCATGTTGGCGGGTTTTTTTGTTTGTGTGTCTCTTTGTGTTACGAATATAAACTGAAAGTAAACATTTTATTACGAGAATGAGATTAAAAGTTTAACACATTTGATGATTACATAGGATTACTTTATGAATTCTCTAATGTATTTCTACCGTTATAAGAACCACACATTAAGTTATCTAAGTATGAACTACACTATGAATTCTAAATCTAAAACTATATTCTGTTTCAACAAATGGCTGTTTTATTTATTAGAACAATGGTATGAAAACTGCATGCCATTTTTACATAGAACTATAACCATGAAATGAAGTTCTATTCAAACAAATTTTTTATGCATAATATATTAACTTTAGTCATCTATTGACTCAGATAGGAGCAAACTCAAACAAAGTGGAATGTAAAAGTTTTTTTTTAATGTCATTCACTGATAATGAATAGTTGAAAGTTTATCAAGACTAGGTCAAAATGTCAGGATAACATGCTAGATTTAAAATGAACGCAAATTCTATTGTGAAAACTTTAATGTAGTGTTTTTACAGCTACTCTTAAAGTAGAGGTTTTACTACATCAATTTGATTTTTGATACTTTTATAAGAAAGACAATCAAGTTATATTCTGCAATGTGCAGACTGATTAATGTATGATTTGGAGTAATGGATTTTTAAATATTTGAATCAGTTTTGCTACCCCAAAAATAATTAAAAAGACATCTATTAATTAGCGCCAAATTGATGATGTTACTATCATAAAGTAGTGTTATTATAAATCCTATAAGACACTAGAATATTCCATGGTCTACTAGAGTATCCATGCAGCCACATACCACCTTATCCATGCAGTATTTGGCTTGGTTGTGTATGTATGATGAAGGTTCCTTCTCTTCCGGTATTGATATGCTGTCATGTAAATTGAAAGGCACTGGTTCCTCTTTGACATCTGCACTGGGTTGGTGATTGATAATGTGGTGTAAGCGACCATCAGTTAATAAATTAAGCCTGTAAAATAAATTATGGTGGTTGGTAACTTATGAATTTTCTGCAGATGTTGTTATTTTGCTTGCTGAGTTCAATCAGTTTAAACATAGCATGGAAGTTCACAGGGGTGTAGCCCTCACTGCCTTCAATTGATTCCCATAACATGCATTGTTATGTTTGAGTCTGGTTTTTATAATAACATAGATATTGCTATATCAATCAGAATCAGTACACCTCATGAGTGAAGGTGTGATAAGAGATAACTTACGTATCTTCAGATTTTCCTATATCAAATACAGCTCTCTGTTGTGTGGGGGCACAGTCTGGCACACCATACACATAATTATAGTATTTTACTTTGGCATCGTTGCCATCCTCAGTCTTAAATTGTGGTGTCCACAAACCTGTAAAATATGAGCACAGAACTGAATCAAAAGTTAATTATAATTTATTTTAATTAGGCACATAGAAAGCACTTACTTACGAATTTCGAAATTTACAAAAAAATTGAATTGATTCTAGTCTACCCTTCCAAAAGGTAGTTTTTGTATGGAGAAAAATGGGCAAGAAACTTCACCGCTAATCTTTTAAAGTTTTAGTTAGCGTAGTTTTAAAGTTTATGTACATAGTTGTTAAGTACCACTTTAATTGTATTGAAAGTAAAGACAAAAGGTCGGTGTAAAAAGCTTTTTTTTGTCAAAAGAAATTAGTATTCACCCAAGTTTCTAATTAAAAGTAATGATTAGGTTGGAATTCTAAGTAGGTACCTATATAGGTAGTTTCTAACAGTCAATAATGTAAATACCGCTTGTTATTTAAAAAGTATACTCACTCTGGTTGTATCTATCGGCTAGTCTACATATCCCGTCCACAGCAATCTCGTTATGTTCGCAGCATTTATTTATCTTAACTCCGTTCAGCTTGTCCGATATCTCATTGAGATCCGTCTCCCCGACTTCCGCGTGCAGTTCGTGTGTCGCACACAATAATGACAATGTTAACAGTACTACATACATGTTGTTATTGAATCTTTATTACTTTCAAAAGACGGTAATATCGTTTTAAAAATAAAAGTTTTTGATTCTTTGGATTTAATTCGGAAATTCTGTCGGTTCGTTTGCGTTTCCGCTCGCTGCACTATTTTAAGTGTATTATATATGCTGCACTCCACAATCGTAAGACAAATTCAAATAGTGACAATCATGTCAATCATGCAGTTCATGCACCCGCGAAGTTTGACGTTTATTCGTTATCGTTTATCGCTAAGTTTGCACGGCTTTGTCATTTGGTCTTTTGAGCAATATTTATTACTACCACCATATTTTTTAGTTTTATCACAAAACGTTTGTTTGCCTATAACGTCAATCTTTTAAAGTATTATGTAATGTTTTCACTTTATATAGGTTATGAATTAAATTAAAATTTCTTATAAAAATATAAGTTACAAACAGCAATTTCTCAGAGTACACGTAGGCAATAATTTAGTTTTAACAAGATACAATGCAGTTAGAATAATGAATGTATTTTTTTTAACATCGATAATGGTTTCTTAAAATCCACAATGTACAAACTTACTCAATTGTGGCCAAAATGTTACTTGGATCACTTTGCTTCCAGGCTGTCCATATCCATTATATTATGCATTAGTTTGCCAGGTGGTAACTAGCAGGTACCACCTGTTCAATAGGAGTGACAAAGTTTTATGATTAAGATTGTAATTTTTTTCACCTCGTATCCTCCACTCATGTGTGAATCCGTCACTTAGGTATTGGTACTGAACTGGTATTGAATAAAATTGTGGATACAGGTACCTATTTAGCTACGATATTTTCCTATTAATAATGACAAATTGACCGACTATTCATATACCTATACGTAGGGCTGGGCAGATTATTGTGTTGTTTACCCGATTTCGGCGAAGCAAAAGAAGAGTTATGATTTTGACCGCTATGTATGTATGTATGTATGTTCATCTGTAACCTCATAACTTCTAAACTACTTATGGTAATTTGAAATGAGGTATCGTTGGAAGCGTCCTGATCGTCCGCTGGTTATGGGCTATGTGACGTTATATTAAATTCAAAATGCGCTCCCTCTTGCGTAGATAAAGTGACGAACAATTTTTTGTCGACCCTCCTACTAGGGTACCTCCGTACTCTAACTCTAACTACATGTGATAATTGTAATCTATTGTCGATCAATTTACTTCTATTTCTGTACGAACGGTCAAAGACAAAGAAAACCTAACTTATTCGAGCGGGATAGTAAAAATTTCGAGCTCGCTTCGCTCGCTCTTGCATCCTAAATCGTCCGTAGTGGCCCCACTGGCGGACTAAGGGGGGGCGGCAGGTGCGGTCTGCGGGGGCCTACTATGTATTCTAAATACTAATGCAGGGTGCAAATTTTCGAGCTCGCTTCGCTCGCTCTTATATTTTTCTTCTTTAAGTTTTCTGCATACCTGGGCCCCGGGCCCCCGACAATACTATTTTTTATACATCTATAAGTACTTACTTTTTATTTACCCTCTCCAAATCAGAAAAGGTGCAGCGGGGCAATCTCGACTGGTAAAACCTAAACCACAACTTTGAAGGTATAAAAATATTAGATGATATAGGTAGTTTTAAAATGTAATGTATTGACGCTCCAGATTCATTATCTGTGTATTATTTTTACAAACTCCTATTGAAAAATATTCAATAGATAGGCTTAAAAATGTGGTTTTGTCAAAAAAGGCAAAAATTGTTGTAATTCCCCCTCCGTGGGGCAATTTCAACTATTAATTATAATTTCTCTTCTAGAGCTCTTAGCTTGATGTTAGTCAGTTGCAGAGTTTTTTTATAGGGATGGTAATCTAAATTTAATCTTGTCATTTATGCAGCTAGGCTCATTTTTGAATAAAAACACATTAAAGGTTTAGGCGGGGTAATTTCGACTGCTCGCCATAGTTAATAGTGATGGGAACGTAATAAAAAATAAGTCGATAGATAAACCAATAAATAATTTTGGTCTGCCATCTACTAAAGGTACTATATCTACTCACTAATCATAAATCAAAACTTCATTTTAAGAAAGGAATATGTATTTAAAATAGAACCACAGCACCCCTCGTCCTAAATCTAGTTACAATGGTTGATCTAGGAATGCCATAATATATTTGTTCAGCTTGGTAACTCGTCATTACTTTATTTTTGACATCTTGCACTGCTTGCTGCAATTCTGCCATTGTGTATGACTTGTCCGTTTTTTTTCTATAGTGGCGAACCATCTGCAATAAATTAATAAAGTAGTAAGAAATTGAAAAATCCCTCGAAATGCATCTATTTGAATCGTGTTGCGATCCTGCGAATAGAAAGATTACAATAATATAGCTACAAGTTAAATATTTGTAAAGTATTTACATCGACAAAACATATCGAAACATGCACATCACTAGTGTTTGTTCATTTCCATATAAAATCTGGTGGGGCAATTACAACTGCAAAAAAGTCGAAATTAGCCGCCATTACAATCCAGGTGGGGTTATTCAAACTCACACCAAAATGCTGTTAAAACGCAAGTTACACCAGAAAAAATTAGCCAAAAACATGAAATAGGCTTTAATTAAATGTCTTACCTTTGAAAATCTTCGAAAAACACATTAATTACAACTTTTTTTCGCAAAAATGTGAGACACTAATTTGCACGTGCAAACAAGAAAAAGAGAAGAAAACAAAATGGCCGTGTCGATCAAACAGTATTGGGTCTAGCAGTGCCATCTTTCTAGAAATTATGAAATTGCTTTTGAGCTATCCGGTCATAGATGGCACTTATTCAAATAAAGTAAAATGTAGAAGTTATTAAGATTAGTTGAAATTTCCCGCTGCCTGTCGAGATTGCCCCGCTGCACCTAATACTTTATTTCTTCTAAAAAAAGTTGTCAACCTAAACCCAATTGGTCTTTTCCTATGGAGAAGAGCCGGCAAGAAACTCCACGGTTACTCTTTTAAAAATAATTGGCTTTTACAAAAGGTATTTTTAAAAAGAACAGTGTTATTATTAGGTATGCGAGGACAGTGTAAGTCTTTCAACAAGTACCAAGTACTTAACAAAATAGAACAGACTAGATACTTACAGATCCGACCGGATCAAGTTGGACCATCTTTACATATATTCAAGACCCCTCCGTGCCTCGGAAACCACGTTAAGCCGTGGTCCCCGGCTGTCAATCGTGACAATCGTAGATCTTTGACAGTCGTTACGAGTAGTCAGAAGCCCGAAAGTCTGACAACCAGTCTTACCAAGGGGTAACGTATTACCCAGTAACTGGGTTGTGGAGGTCAGATAGGCAGTCGCTCCGTGTACGTTACCCCAGCAAGAAAGTGTCTCCTAGAGTTATATGAGTAGAACGTATAATTTGTGCCTTATTTGCTGTAAATGTGCCCCCACATAAAAAATGTGTGCCCCCTGTCGTTTTGGAAAAAAACGGAAAAAACGATTCTTGCTGGGGTAACGTTTTTCTAGCAGGAAAATTCTAAACGAATGATCGGAGAGAGAAAAATTATGCATGGCCATAGAGCTTATTTGTGTGCCAAAATGTGCCCCCAAAAATAAAATCTGTGCCCCTTCAGGTTTTCGAGATATTGCATTTCCTGCTGGAGTAACGTTTTGATGAATCGTATATCTCTAAAACCATTGCATGTGCCCCTATAGAATAAACATACACGAGTAGCTCTTAATGTGTGCCCCTTAGTGCCCCAATTAGATTTAAGAAAATATTTATAGTTTTCAAGTTATCACGGTTTTATGAAAACCCAAAAAAACATCGCAGCGCTTAAATGAGACAAGGTATAAGTTCGCTGAAAACTGTATTCGGTCCTTCTTGACGCTAATAATAACCATACAAAGTTTCAAAACTTCACATGCATGTGTTTTTGAATAATCTTGCTAAAAGTCAAAACGATGGTGTCATAACTTTGACGGCAAAATACAAGGAACCGGCTCAATCCCAGATGTGTAGGTGTAAACCAAAATCTTGTGCCTTTAGTCAAAAATATATGGTGAAAATATTCAGCTTGGAATGTTTCGCATTAAGTAAATATTAACAAAAAACCAAAATATGTAAGCAACGGCTGGCTATCCGACCAAATATGAATGACTACTAAAAAGCGACGGATTCATACATATCGATGACCTTCTTTATTGGACGTATTATACCTAAGCTGTTGTCCGTACAGTCGCGTTCAAAAGTTTTGGGGCTAATTAAAATATATATTAAATGCACCTTGTGACTATAATGACACCACATCAGAATTATTTTTTGTTTTTGTTCCTACGCCTTTATGAACTTGGACGGTTGTATTGGTGATTTTGATGATTATAATTCTGTAACTACTTACGTCTTACAGCCGCGACTTACTGTTAATTTATCTAACCTACGGCTTATCAATAAATATATATATATATATATATAAAGACAAATACGGGCTTTTTATTTATATACAAAAAAGAGCTACCTGTTTTTAGTAGTTTTATTTTCATCATTTTCACATTCATCAAACATATCATGAACTATATTTTTTTTTAAACATCGGGACCAATCAAATTTTTGGTCAAAGACCTGGCAAATGGCAAATATCTGGATGTATTTCTTTCGTTCATAAATAAATTACTGGATGTGTTTTAATGAAATTTAGAATGGAGAAGATAGCTTTCCTTGGAATATAGCACTTAGGCTACTATTTATAATGTACTTAATCATGTGTAAGGTCATAGAAACAGCTAGTAGGATATAATCCAATAACAACTTTATTTTATTACTTATTACTTTTCTACTTCATTGTACTCAGGCACAACACGTGTGAACCGGTTAGTGAGTAAAGTAAAGAAGGTCATCGATATGTATGAATCCGTCGCTTTTTAGTAGTCATTCATATTTGGTCGGATAGCCAGCCGTTGCTTACATATTTTGGTTTTTTGTTAATATTTACTTAATGCGAAACATTCCAGGCTGAATATTTTCACCATATATTTTTGACTAAAGGCACAAGATTTTGGTTTACACCTACACATCTGGGATTGAGCCGGTTCCTTGTATTTTGCCGTCAAAGTTATGACACCATCGTTATGACTTTTAGCAAGATTATTCAAAAACGCATGCATGTGAAGTTTTGAAACTTTGTATGGTTATTATTAGCGTCAAGAAGGACCGAATACAGTTTTCAGCGAACTTATACCTTGTCTCATTTAAGCGCTGCGATGTTTTTTTGGGTTTTCATAAAACCGCGATAACTTGAAAACTATAAATATTTTCTTAAATCTAATTGGGGCACTAAGGGGCACAAATTAAGAGCTACTCGTGTATGTTTATTCTACAGGGGCACATGCAATGGTTTTAGAGATATACGATTCATCAAAACGTTACTCCAGCAGGAAATGCAATATCTCAAAAACCTGAAGGGGCACAGATTTTATTTTTGGGGGCACATTTTGGCACACAAATAAGCTCTATGCCCATGCATAATTTTTCTCTCTCCGATCATTCGTTTAGAATTTTCCTGCTAGAAAAACGTTACCCCAGCAAGAATCGTTTTTTCCGTTTTTTTTCCAAAACGACAGGGGGCACACATTTTTTATGTGGGGGCACATTTACAGCAAATAAGGCACAAATTATACGTTCTACTCATATAACTCTAGGAGACACTTTCTTGCTGGGGTAACGTACACAGTCGCTCCATGTAAAATACTGGTATTCAGATGCATCCGGTTACCAGGAAGCCGGCTCCAACATAGTTGGGAAAAGACTAGGCAGATTGATTAATATTTTTTAATGATTGATTATAACGAAAGATAGATTAAAAGATAGGAATAAAAAATAAAAAAATACTTACACATATTTAAAAAGAAAGTGGGTTATAGTCTAGGGAATCTTCAAAATATGAATTACCTAATATATTAATAAAACTAACTTAACTAATAAAACCACGACAAAAATAATTAAAATATATTTATTAGTATTAAATACCAACATGCATTCTTGAAAAAAACATTTATAATTACTTATAGGAACTTATTATTATTTAAAATCTTACTTTGTAGTATTTACATCGAGTAAATTCTAGTAAATTATTAAAATCTTAATTTATTATCATATTTAAAATTAAAATATGTATTGAGTTTCCTTTTTAAAATACCTACACTTTATTTTATGGCACATAAAATGGTGATACTAAAAGTTAATTATAAATAAATTCAATAGTAACAATATCAGATCATTTTGAATCGGCTTATTCTGAGGCACATGATCGGTATTATTAACCAGCAATTACTTAAGTAGATTTCTCCTAAAATGTATTGAAAAATATTATTTTATCGGTTAAACGGACATATTTTATAAGGTTAAACGGACATCTCATTATAAATACTCAATTAGTTAATTTTCAGAATTATTATGAAACATTACTTTTAAAACATACAGAGGTGGATTATAAAATAATGGTTTTTATCGCTCAGTTCATTTAGTGCATATATCAGTTGGTACATAAAGCGTATTTGCACTTACAATTTTATTGTTCCATTAATAACCCATATTGATATTATTACATAAACAAGCTTCGTATTGAAAATAAATATTATCTCAATACAAATTATATTGGGTGTAGATTTTTGATCGGATTTTCCTGTTGACTAGTTATAATTTAAACTTATGTGACATGGAAAAAAGATCAAAACGATTTTGGATAAATATGATGAACGATCCACTTCAATTTAGCCTGACCTCCACGGTATCATCTCCCAGTATCTCCTGGTCATCCGAATCGTCGTGTGGGCTGAGCTTCTCTGCCAGAGGGCGACTGAACCACAGACAAACGTTCTCGCTAGCCATACCCCGCATGGCGCGCCTTCTCAGGAGTACAAGTAATAAGAAAATGATGACTCCTTGTAGGCAGTTAAACGTATCCATGATTTTCCTGTAACGTCAAATTAAATGGTTAGAACAGAGACTCATCAATTACACTTTATAATTTTGTCGTGGGTAGGTCAGTATATTGTATTCGACAAAAATTATGACAAGATTGGGGCAAAGGCGTGATCGTGGCGCAAATAGTTGTGTAATCTGACAAGAACTTAATGCAAAAACAAGGGATAGCTTACCAAATAATGTGTGCTGAACCATGAGCGAAACTAGCGATCTCAAATATCCAGGAAATACCCATGACGAGGAACAGTTTCAAAGATAGAAGGAACCTGAAAAAAGTTCATGGTTATAAAAACTGAACGACAGCATCATATCATATCGTACAATAATTTAGAAGTAAAGGAAGGTACTTACTTGTGTTTTAGGACGTTCAGTGTATTGACTTCATATTTCCTAGTTTGCCTCCATAAGTTGAACGATGTCATACCGAATAGAGCTACGTTCGCAGCAATAAGAACCGCCACCGGGCCATAGAAGAAAATCCAAGTTTCGGTACGACCTAGAACAAAAACAAAATTAACATCTTATGGCAAAACATTCAACTACTCTATGACATTGTCCTTATAGAACATTATTCACCATTGAACCAGCAGCTGCCATTTCCGAAACCTGGCTTGAAGTGTTCACCTTCAACGAAGTTGGCAATAAGAGTGACGGTTAGGAATAAAAGAGTACAGCCCCAAGCGTAGCAGCTGTAGATGAAATATTGTTTCCTCTCAGTCTTCTTTAAATAACTTGAATCTCTGAAAGAAAGACATCATTTTAGATGGAAACAATAAAAGATATATAAGGCTTTAGTAAGACAGAAATGTTTAAACTCACAGCACTGTGCGATATACGTTGATAGATATAACATTCATCCAGAAGAACGTTGCCATCATCCAGGTGTAGACGAGAAAACCTGAAAGTAACAAACACACAGTATTATTAGAAACGGCAAACTATTAGACTACTATAATAGCACCTACAGTTATTCGAATTATGTTATAATCTGGCAGAAAACGAAAATGCATTAGTAGACCACATACAAAACTATACAAAACTATAGATAGATACCTAGGTACCTATACAGTGAAATGAATGAACGAATGAAGCAAAACGTTTATATACCTGTGACGGTACAAAATTCGCCTCTGAAGCCAGGGCTCAGTTGGAGTATTCCCAAAGACAGGAATCCTAAGGCCATGCTGACGCACATGCACATGTAACATAGCCCCTGTAGATCTCTGAAAATAGTCAATTAAAACATCCAATATAAAAAAAATATGAAATCATCACAGAATTTCATTCGTTTTGACGTACCTATAGGTGAGTTTATGTTTCACAACGATATCGAATAAATGGGCGTAGCATAGTGATGATATGATATTGAAACTAGAGCAATTCACTAGCATATTTTTGTAAGTATAGTTTTTAATCAAATGGTGGTATCCCATTAAGAAAAGTAAAATTGGAGGATCAGAGGTCAATGGGAGCTACGTATTGGCGTCATTTTTGAAACCCATGTAAAGTTCGAGCTTATTCCGTCAACCGGGCACAATTTCAGACTCTGGCTGCAGAGAAATTCCTAAATACAATCTAATCAATAGTAGTTCTGATGGGGAGTTTGTTGGACCACTTTTTCTTCCCAGCTAAAGCACTAGGAAGTTGTCGAAAAATTATATAAGACAGTCCCTCAAAAACGCCCACCCTTCAGGGTGGACGTTCGAAAAGTGCTGATTCGCAGCCTAGTTTGAATAAATGACTTTTAATTTGAATTTTGAATTTGAATAAATAGTGTTCAGTCTTACCTCAGCTGTGGCAAATAAGTGTAAACGGCGATAGTACCAACGAGGAAAAACACAGAGATAAGTGTTAAAATTCCACTGGTTTCAATGTCGCTGGTCTTGGAGATCTCTTCGAAACAAACTATTGCCACCGGAACAGTGCCCAGGGAGTGGTCACTGTTGTTCCGGTACATGTTGCTCACGCAATACCTGGAAAAATATTTACTCAATTAATTTAAGGACAATTAATTGAAGACAACACTTTGTTGTTTATGCGCTACCTACTAACTGTGGCTGAAGCTTTCGCCTGTTTTTATTATTGCCTCCCGTAGGTAGAAACTATCAACTATAACCTAAATGTTTTGTTGTTTTATATTTTGCGGTTTATTATCTAACCAATTTGCGCATGAATGTGTGACTAGATTTATTTATTATATTAAACAAATGGTTTAAGTTATACTATGGCATACCTATGAAATCAATGTACAGACGCCAGCACATCAACCTACTCCAATCTGTCAAATTTTCCCAATCAAAATTGAACTTTATTCTTTAGAGATAAGGTTGAAAGTCTATTAAGAAATTTGTGAGATTGTAGTAACTTGATGTGCTGACGTCTACGCGTCTGTACCATTTATTGATTGTGTGAGGCAAAGTAAAAAAAAAAAAAACTAATAACATGACCTTTGAGTTGAGTCACGCAGGAAGTCGAAAAATGATCAAAGTATAGAGATATATATATACAAGCTTAGTTTTTATTTACCCTAAACCTCTTAATTACTCATCATTATGAACACTTTCACTATGGGACCGATGCTAAAATCGTCAAAAAAAAAAAATTGCTGTTCCCTACATTTATGTTCGCATATCTCGTCAAAAAGTAGGAACAGCTGATTTTTTTCGCTATTTCAGCATTGTTCCCATAGAGAAAGTTGTTCATAATGATGAGTACAATGACCCCTTAAGAGGTTTAGGGTAAACAAATACTAAGGTGTAATAACATGTAGCCATACTTACTGGTTAGGGTCTTCAACAAAAACGTAGTTTGGCGAATCCTGCGTGGACACTTTGGTGCCATTTAGGATGATGTCTCTGAGAACCATTCGTCCATACGTGCAGTTGATCACAGTCATCTTCTCCGTACCGCAGAAACCCCTTGGCATTAACGTCTCGTTCCTCGGACAGCATGGTATCGCAGATAATGCACCACCGCAAATGGCCAATACTAATAATATTATTTCCTGAAAATAAATAATATTCATTTGATAATTAACACACCGTGGGACGGATGGGATTTTCCATCGACAAAATTGACGAACTTCCTTCGCTTTCATCGCCTATTTAACTTTTTCAGGGGGTGAGTTTAAAAAAATCCTGGTTTAGTGCTCACCGCGATTGTATAAAGATATTATAAAAAAAAAAGAAAAAGTGCGTTGTCTGTCAGTGTGTGAAGGAATTTAAGATTTTTACCCGACTTCGGCGAAGCAAAAAGGAAGAGGGAGGGTATGTATATGTTCGTCTGTAACCTCATAACTTCTAAACTGCTGATCATAATTTGACAAATGTGGTATCGTTGGAAGCGTCCTGATCTTCCGCTGGTTATAGACTATGTGGCGTTACAATAAATTCAATACGGCATCCTCTAGAAGACAAAGTGACGAACGAAAAAAAAATTGTTTTAAATTATACCATGTTGGGTATCAAATGAAAGGGCTTGACAAGCACATTACAAATATGTATATCGAGGGTATTCTGGGAGAACCGGATAAGTAGCGATTATGTTATTTTGAGAAAAAGGCATTTAAAGATTTGGTTGATCATAGGTCAATGACGAAGCATAATTACCCGACTGCCCCAGAAGGAGGGTAATGTTTTTCGAGAGTATGTATGTATGTATGTAGGTATGTCTATTTCTTTGGCGCTCTGTAGCCTAAACGGCTTGATGGATTTTAACATATGAGGTGTCGTTAGATTCGTCTTAATCGTAGAAGTGACATAGGCTATATAATATTTAAAAATTGCATCTGCAAATACAAAAAAAAGGGAGGGGAAGGTTTTTTTTAAAATAAATTACAACAATATTGGTATCAAATAAAAGCTGCTAATGAGTCAATTCCAAATTAAGATATATTAATAAAACTAAAAAACTTAAAATAAAGAAAATTATTCAAAAAACAAAAAACCCGACTGCAAAAACACGTAACTGAAAAGAGAAAAACAAGCATTATAATCTATAGAATTTTGGTATCGCAGGCGGGGACAATAATAATTATAACAATAATAACCGGAAATATGGTGTAACTTTTGTTTGTCCCCCGCCTGCGATACCAAAATTCTATAGATTATATTTTCAGTTACGTGTTTTTGCAGTCGGGTTTTTTGTTTTTTGAATAATTTTCTTTACAGAAAATGTTCACTACTTGTAGGTACTTAAATACATTATCTAAGTTTGTTTTGATACATTAATATATGCAATAATTGTCATAAAAAGTAAAAAAGGGGTAAGTTGGCGTGAAAGTATTGCAGTTATTTTGTTTTACCTGAAATACGTAAAAGCCCTACACCTTTCATCCGCTATTTAACTCCTTTGAGAATGAATTTTCAAAAATCCTTTCGTAAAGATTACCTTAGTTATATGGAATTTAATATTTCTAGATCTTGTGGTTTAAGCAGTGCGTTATCTGCCAGTGAATTAATTGTATTCAAGATTTTTATTTAATTTAAGAACATTATTGAAACTCGTTTAAATCATAGTGTATTCTAGCTCCGCATTATCAGCTTCTCCTTTATCATTGAACTTTGAACTTGTGAACCATTAAAACAAATTACTTACAGCTACGAATTTGTACTGGGCCCGCGTGGTAGATTACAGGTCAGCCCACTCCCTCTCGAAGAGAGGAGGCCTGTGTCCCAGCAGTGGGAACATTATAGGCTGATTATGTATGTGTATGTATAGTACGAATTGGTCGTGCTTTAACTTAGATTCTTAGAAAATGTTTTAAATAAAATAATACTATTTCTACACGAGTTTATAGCTGATGAACGCATTACAATCAGTTGTAAACATGGTCGGTAATTTCTAAAGTACTTAATGATATTATGTCTGCGAGAGAGGCGACTATCTAGCTGTACCTACGCTAGGGTCATAGAGTAATTTTAGCCCCGATGCATTTGGAATAACAACGTGATAACGCTTCGTGTAATATTTGACACCGAGCAGAGACAATGACTGTTTACAGAGTTCGGCACAACCTTTGTGTTGTCAACTGATAGTTTATTGACCCCGTTACTTGATGATATAGTACCTAATCCACATAACCTATGTATATAGTTTTTCTTAATGTGATATAATTTATAATACTTGCTGTGTTTTGCGGTTAGGAAAAATTTAAAATAAAACTTTTCAGTGTTACAGGGTCAACGAGTTAATTTCAAATGGTCAAAAAATAAAAGTGGTTCATAACTTCATATTCATGAGTTGGTAGGTAGGTACTAGTATCAGTCCATCACCCTGTAAAAGATTCAGCATCGATGTATACAGTATTTTAATAATAATAATATCAGTTTTATAATATAACGTCCATACATACATGCAAGTTTTTTTATTAACACGGATAAAAACGAAATTTTTTTTTTTTTTTAAATTATATTGTTATGAAATAAATATTTTATTGATACTTTAAAGAAACACTCATAATAACCAAAAAAAAAAAACTGTTCGATGTATTTTTAGCATGTATAGACGCTATACTATTGCGGGTTAGCGGGAACGCCCTCAGTTAGTGAAAATACTGTAAGTATATTATATGGAAAAATATCACTTCAGATTCAAACTCAAAAAACAATCTTCTATTTAGCGGTAAACGGTCATTATACGGTCAGACATTGTTATTTTCTTATTTATCGTTGCCAGTGTCTTTAACTATCGTGCGTGTTATAAAGATATTGTATAATAATAGAGCTCTTTGCTTAACTATACACACCCGTTATGCTTGTGAATATAATACACTGAGTATTATATAGGTAACCTAAAACATAAATTTACAAGAAAAGGGGGTAGACAGACAGCACATCTCATATTTCTTTAGTTATATTTTCGGTAGGAACCGTGTAGGTAATAGGGGGAAGGCTATTGCCAAAATCTGGGCGCAATTCCAGACCCCAAGCTGCTACTGAAAATAACCTAAAACCCCAATGACACATTGCCCGACCTGGGGATCGAATCCAAGACCTCAGAAGTCACCGTGAACTTGCAATGAATCGGTGACTTATTGAAGCCGATCAAAGAAGTGGGTCAATCAACAATCAGATGGGTAATAATGACATGTAAGGAGGGTAATTTAGTTAGCTTTGCGGCTAAGGTCACAGTCACGCCTACAACCTGCCTACATATGCAAATTGTACATTATGTGGTAGGTGCAGGACTACCTACAGACTTCCATCGCCCATCATAACATAAGACATAATGTACTGGCCAGCACCCTCACGATTAAGAGCGTGCATTCTAAAAGTTGGCAACGTCGCAAATAGCTGTCAAATATTTACCTGTTTTGTATGGAAATATGAAATATAGCTAACTAGTGAACTAAAACGTTAATAATGAATTGCAATTATATCACTGAATTTGCTTTTTTTACATCGAAAACTAAAAAAAAATCGGTGTTACGATATTAATTCTAGCATTTCATAAATTATGAATTTTGCTAATTAGTGAACTAAAATATTGATTATGAATCATAATCAATATTTTAGATCACTAGTTAGCAAAATTTCTTATTTCCATACTGCCAAATTAATCAAAACAGCGAAATATTTGACAGCGATTTGCGTTAGTTAATTGACTCAGGCGTGACCTTGCGGAAATCCATCATAAAACACAATAGACGATGTATATCTAGTAACTTAATCCGCTTAACCGTTCTTAAAGAGTTAGAGAACCCTGTAAGAAATCGACACGTGTTTCGCCTCTCAACGAGGCATCCTCAGGACGACGATTGACCTGTTGCGAACTCGGACACGAAGTGTTATCAACGCGAGCCGAACGCAAAGTGAGCTTCAACCGCCCGTCACCCCCACTTATATAGGATCGCTTATCGGCCCACCTCAGCCGGGATCGTTATCAGTGCGATAAGCGAACAATCGCAACAATGGTGACCTCGGGAATGGTGAATTAAATACGAATATTCCGAGGTCACCATTGTTGCGATTGTTCGCTTATCGCACTGATAACGATCCCGGCCGAGGTGGGCCGATAAGCGATCCTATATAAGTGGGGGTGACGGGCGGTTGAAGCTCACTTTGCGTTCGGCTCGCGTTGATAACACTTCGTGTCCGAGTTCGCAACAGGTCAATCGTCGTCCTGAGGATGCCTCGTTGAGAGGCGAAACACGTGTCGATTTCTTACAGGGTTCTCTAACTCTTTAAGAACGGTTAAGCGGATTAAGTTACTAGATATACATCGTCTATTGTGTTTTAGCGATTTGCGTAGTTGCCAACTTTTAGAACGAACGCTCTTAAAATCGTGTGTTCGCAATTAGGGTGCTGGTACACATTTGTCATATAAATGTCATAATGTTAGAATATTTCAAAATCCACGCTCTTAATCACAATCTGTGTCATTTTGACAGTTCAACAACATTCATTGCGTTATTTACGTTCTTGAGCAGACTAATTTTTCGAACATATGAAGCAATGGATTAGTAATATGCTTCAAAATGATTCAGATTGTGATAGATCGTGTACGTGTTACGCAATTAGGGTGCTGAGAGACTAGAACCAAGAGCACACGACGACGGTTTAGTTAGAAGAATTTATTTCTATATCTACTCACACGATTTTTGTTTGGCAACATAGGTACATTCAATCTAATCTAATTTAATCTATATAATTTATTGTAATCAATTTAGCTTTTAATAATTATAATTTATCTTATACTTTTCGCATGCTGTGCTTTTCCAAATTGTAAAGTTATAGTGTACTCATTGTTGAAGAGCCTAATAATAAATAAATAAACATGGTGTAATTTAAGGGATATAAAATATTCCTACAATGTGGATATTTAAAGTTTCGTATTATCATGAGTGTGTCCTGCCATTTCATTAATATCAGTAGAGTAGGTATTTCCAGAAAAGCTTTAGCCGTATGGACATATTGCACGACTCGTAATGCGAAGCATTAGAGTGTGCTCTACGATCGAAAAATATTTTTTGCCCCATTTCTGCAACTGTTTTTATTGTTTCACTCCTGCTAGTACACAGAACCTACTTAATTTATATACCATTGTATAGATGATTAAATGGAGATTAATATTGTACTTTTTAACAATTGATTTAATGCAGCAGAAATGGAAAAAGCATCAAAATAGTTGAAAAAAATTTCCTGTCCGTCAATTTATGATCCCTGAAAACATTGTAGCTTGCGATAAAATCAATTAATTGGGTCAATTTTTTTTTATACATTCATTTCAGCCGTAGTAGGAACCCTATTGAAAATGGCTCTTTTATTCATAGTAGTTTAATTATAATTAATAAAATACAACTAAAATATAATATCAATATCTAAATATTTTCAACCTTGATCCGGTGCCGTTGCCTAGCAACTGCCAACGTAAATATCGGGTCAGAGCCCATTCGTCCCCTAAAATTCGTCCCCCAGCATAAAAGTTGTAGATTCGGCCCCTATATAGGTGCCCATTGGTCTCCTGGTAGGGGACCATTTAATATTTTAATAAAAAATATTCTTTTTAAGGTACCCATTCGTCCCCTCTAATATATATACAATATAAGTTAAAGAGTCGGCACCTATTGAGGTGCCTATTGGTCCCCTGAGATAAAATTGGCTATATTTTACATAAGAAACGGTTAACATAGTACACTTGTGAACAGTTTATTAACGGAATTAATTTAATAAATCATAACAGATCATTGAAAAAAGAGCTATGATGAATGATAATCCGTCATGATAATAATATAACCTGTCGATAGGCTTACGATGTAAAATTGTCTCACTACGAATGGCTTGTTAAAAAAACGGGTTCCAAAATTAATCGTAAAATTAATGGTAGAAATAAACCAAATATTTTGCAATGTTTAGACACCCTACATAAAGAAGCGAATTTATCAAAAAATAAAATGGATCAGGTGCAAAGGGGTGTCCAAACAAATAATCGGACTCCTGAATCGATTGAAAATGAAGCGAGAATAAATCGCATAATTAGCCAATTTTTTGAAAATCAGATTTCACTAGGCCACTGCATGGAAAAGCTATGCATATATTATTAATTTAAAATGAAAAAACAAATATAATATTAGTTTTATACTAAAATAATGTTGAATTTAAAATGAAAAAACAAATATAATATTAGTTTTATACTAAAATAATGTTGATTTGTTTAATCTTCAATAATTATTGTGATTTTAGTCATTTTTTGTTATTGTAGTTATAGTTTGTTAGATTTAAGTTATTATGATTTTGCATGTAGTTGGTAAATATACAAAAATACGGTGATTTTAGCCAATTTTTATGTTGGTACTTCTAGTTACAATTTATTAGATTTAAGTTATTACGATTTTGCATGTAGTTGGTTAATATACAAAAAAAATATATGTTGATTTATCTACATAGTCTTCAATAATTACTGTGATTTTAGTATTTTTTTTTGTACTGTTATAATTTTTTAGACTTAAGTTATTATGATTTTGCATGTATGTAGTTGGTAAATATACAAAAAAATAAGAAGTGATTATTTACTGTTGATATGTGTTCTATTTTTTTTTTGCATATTTTATATTTAATGTTGATTTATATGATGGTCAATCAAGGCTGATTTTTGTAACAGAGTTGTATTTTGTTAGTTTCTAGGACATTGTGATTTTGTATGTGTTAATCTTATTTGAAATAAACATGATATCTACCGAATTACTATATTTTTTATTTTAGCCTTTTCTGCGCGACTGTGCCAGGACTACCAAGCTGCAGTATACACATATACATGTACTTATATTAGAAGAATGAATAAAAATAAATATTCTTCAGGGGACGAATGGGCCCCTCAAAAGTTCCAGGGGACGAGTGGGCACAGGGTGCGAATCTTAGGGGACGAATGGGCTCGGACCCTAAATATCTTTGTCAGTCGTTGACATTACGACTTCATGAAAAGTGATAAATTGTTCATTTTTAAACTATGTTTTGAATTTCTTTTTCGTTTATGAATGAGTGATAAGTATGAGGCGTGCACTTTTGGATTTTCTAAACTATTATTCTTTTTTTATTTTTATTGAAATTATTTAGATAATTAGTAGTATGTAGTACTACAACTGGTAATCGCACATTTATTCAATGATTCATTTGTGTTTACGCATTTGGGAAAACTACTACGACTAATAATTAGTTTGTAAAACAAAATTCTGAGTATCACATAATTCCATTTTTGCGGTTTTTATGAAAACATTTAATATATTATTTGATCTGAGTTGTCATTCGAATCATACATTAACGATTTCGTAACCATAATGAATATTACATTTCATGTAATTATATCATAATGTATGTCGTAATGTGAACAAAGCTAACCCGAAATAGACATGGTTTACGTTGTGTATTAATACATGAAATACGATAAATAAATACGCATTATTTTAATTCAATATTTAATTTTAATAAACAGTTATTTCTACATTATCTGCAAACTATCAGCAATACTGCATGCATACAATAGAATTATTGTGAATTGATTGTTTATATTTTGGATGCTGTTGGAATTAGTGTTTTTTTATAATAATTACCTACAAAAAAAAAAAAAAAAATCCTTGCGAAAATTCGAATTATCAAATCATCCTACGACACATAGATAGATACATTTGAATAACATTTAATTAATGAGTAATTAACAAACATTATTTATCAATGAACTGACCGGGTGATGAGAATGACAAGTTTATATTCAATGAAAAACAGTTCGAAGAATATTCTTAGCTGTTTGTTGACATAATATCGTGGGGAAGTACGCTTTACATTCTGCATGATTGCTTACGATCATCAATCCATATGATAGAGATAGAACCTATAAAAGTTAATGACAAAATTAAATTGGAAATTACGTATGTATGGTATTTTATTATTACTTATATGTTATTTATATGCTGTTTAAGTACTCAATTTTATGATTTAATTAAGCTTGTTGTTTATCTAAACACGGGTTCACCATATTATAGTAAGTATATGATATCATCATATCAATCAAATATATCAGGAATATAATACATGATTACATGATGTATCTTTTCTATGAGTACTAAATTATTTAAATCTTAGGCAGCGTTAACACCAAACGTACCTAAATCGGTCGCCGACTGTGAGAGTCAAGCAAGATTAAAATGTATGAAAAAACAACTTCAGCCACCGACTGACGGTCCATTGTTTTTCAAATTTTCACAAATTATAATAATAAATTGTAATTATTTCATAAAACATAAACCTTTGGTGTGAACGCGACCTTAAGTCCGGGTTACACGAGGCTAGTTTTTGAAACTAGAATAGCAAGCAAGTAATATCCTGGCTTGGCAAATACTAGATATGTGTACAAAGCCAGTACAATAACATTGCAGGGTCTTAGTCCGTAAAGTGATTCGATTGCATACTAGCTTCGCCGGCCACGTGAGAAAATATTTTTGTATACACGTGGCCATAGTGACTATTGTACGACTCATAATGCCAAGCATTAGAGACTGCTTTACGATCGAAACATTTTTTTTGCCTCATTTCTCCAACTGTTTTTTACAATCCTGCTATTACACAGAACCGAAATGATTAAATGGAGATTAATACTGTACTTTTCAACAATTCATTTAAAGCAGCAGAAATGAAAAAGCATCAAAATAGTTTTTAATATTCCTGGCCGTCAATGTATGAAACCTGAAAACATTGTAGCTTGCGATAAAATCAATTAATTGAGTCATTTTTTATAGAGCCATTTTCAATAGGGTTCCTCCTATGGCTGAAACGAATTTATTTAAAATAGATTCGTTTCAGCCATAGGAGGAACCCTATTGAAAATGGCTCTTTTATTCAAAGTAGTTTAATTATAATTAATAAAATACTAACTAAAATATAATATCTAGGTACTTATATCTAAATATTTCCAACTTCGACCCTTTTCCGTTGCCTAGCAACCGACAAAGTAAATATCAAAATATATAATATTATAATATCATTGTCCTTAACATTATATGTCGGACATTAAGTAAAGATTGCGTGGTTAGAAATTTTACCCATATTGATGGGTAAAAAAGCAGTCAAAACATACTTCATGAGAAGTGTCTAAATATTGGTTCATTTTTGTTAAAAACTATGTTTTGAATTTCTTTTTCGTTTATGAATGAGGGCTATGAGGCGTGCACTTTTGGATTTTCCAAACTATATTTTTTTGAATACCAGCGGTTTATTGTTCGGTTTGGAGGTAACTTTGGATTTTTTTTCTATAGAGTAACCTAAACATAGTACTTAACATCAATCCTCAACTTTACTTTAGATTCGAGATTAATGTTTAGGACTACTGACTGAATGAATGTGCTATCAACAGTGCGTTATCAGTGCATGTTAGCAGTTTTATACGTATGTTCTCAGGACCTTTAGAAGCTGACATGATAATAATAGGTAGCTGGACAATACTTCTATTTACATGATTTAGTGTAATCTTCATAATTATATACGGTACATATTAGAGAGATATATGTATATATATAACATATGTCTGTGTTTCCTGAAGGATAGGCAGATAGGTACACCCACATTTCGTTAGTAGTTATATTTGAGCTTTTATACAAACTTAAAAATTAAGTTTATTTAATAAAATAAGTAATATAATGATGATAATAATGTGCGAATATACTAATTGACACGACATGAGGTCGCGTGTTATCAGAACCGCAAAACAGACGCCTCGATACAAGCGCCACGATGGATATCACGAAGAGTATATAATAAGAGTACCTAAATATTGATGATGCTTTTTTACAGACTGAGTTTCTATTTCTAGTAATTTAGAGAAAATTCATGAAAATGTTGATGTTACTGTTGAAACCTAACTTCTAATTTTGAAGCATTCGGTACGGTCATCTTTTTTATCTATTCAGTGATATACTGTCCAATAAAACAAGTTCTAATTTTGATGCATTATACGAGTAGGTACTGTCAGACACCCAACTTCTAATTTTGATGCATTCCTACTGTCAGACACCCAACTTCTAATTTTGATGCATTCCTACTGTCAGACACCCAACTTCTAATTTTGATGCATTTCTACTGTCAGGCACCCAACTTCTAATTTTGATGCATTCCTACTGTCCGACACCCAACTTCTAATTTTGATGCATTCCTACTGTCAGACACCCAACTTCTAATTTTGATGCATTAGGTACTGTCAGACACCCAACTTCTAATTTTGATGCATTCCTTCCTACTGTCAGACACCCAACTTCTAATTTTGATGTATTCCTACTGTCAGACACCTAACTTCTTATTTTGATGCATTAGGTACTGTCAGACACCCAACTTCTAATTTTGATGCATTCCTTCCTACTGTCAGACACCCAACTTCTAATTTTGATGTATTCCTACTGTCAGACACCTAACTTCTTATTTTGATGCATTAGGTACTGTCAGACACCCAACTTATAATTATGACGCTAGCTAGTGACGTTTGTTAAAACCAACTTCTACACGGGTTGGGTGGTAACCCAACGCGTGTAGAAATTGGTTCTTGTGAGGAAGTTACGTGTCTGGCATCCAATCATAAAGACATTTCTATTTTTATGCATAATTCAATGCAAAACAGCCAGTGAAGTTTATGAGCATAACATTTTTAATGAAATAATATCCTATTGAACTGCGGTAAATGGTTAAAGCTATAAATAAATACAATAATGATAAATAATGGATAGCTTCATTATCGTTCAAAAGGAGGAAGTCTGGCGTCGTCGTCCCTTTCCATCAGTCTTTATGATGTACTTGGAGTCACTAACATTTGATGACGAGACTTTATCATTTCCTAAATATTATTACACAATCTAATGCGTCAACTAATTCATTTCCTTTCATTCTAATAATGATGTATGACTTAGTTTAATGTTAGAATTTTTCAGCAACTGTCATCAACAAAGCGTAACGCGTTACGTAACGTATCGGCCTCCCAAGAGAAGTTATCACTTCAAAAGTAAATCTGAAAAAGCGCATTTTTATGCTTGGTTAGATTTAGGATAGGTAATATCACTATTGAAAATTATTAATAAGTTGTAGGTAAACAGAATGAATATATTTATTTAAAATATATTTTTATTAATAATTATGTACCTACACATAATAAACAATTACCTAGATAAATATGGAAATAACTATAACGCATGAGTGCACTTATCAATAACGGGTTTACTTGTAAACTTATAAAGACCCTGTAACACAGATTAATACAGATGGGACACTACGCAAAATCATTTAAATAAAAAGCGTCTCTTGCTACGAGACAATAAAGTGCAATTCAAGTCGCATAGCGCTAATCACTTACACTTTTATTCACCTAGGAGTTGCCTCTCTTTCTATCACGTGACTCTTAGATTTTCTGACTACGTTACACTCACTGAAGTGGCCCAGCAAAACGGGCCCGCCGCGTACTTGTAGCTTCATAATTCTTCTTAGAATGAGCGTAACTTAATTTGGACGAAAACTATTTGAATAATTATACCTATTATTACTATAGCATAATTATCATGGTTGTACGAGGAAGGCACGGGTGTCTGTCACACAGTAATAGTAGCACATACTCAAAACTCTGTATTTGTTTTGGATAAATGAGTTGTACCAACATTATGGTTAATAAAAAAAAACATTATTATTTATTATTATACCTAAACTGCGGATGTTCCATCTGTATTCATTTGTGTCTGTAAATAAACGACTTATTGGCGTAGATGCCTTTAATTAATAACTTAACTGTCAAGATAATTCTTTATTAAGGCTGAATGCAGACCTGCGGGGTATTTGCGTAATACCTTTATATAAAATGGCAATTGATCGCATTTCATTTAGTGGCAGAACTGTAAAAATTTCGTTGCGTTATTCACGTTGTTGAGCGGACGAATTTTTCGAACCTATGAAGCAACGGATTAGAAATATCCTTCAAAACTGACGGATTATGATTGCTGAGACCAAGACTGCATTTACATTAGAAATACTATCGAACCTCTACAAAATAATGATGGCACACTCGAAACAAAAAAGAAGTTAAAATGGTCAGAAATGTACTGAAATGAAGGCGGTTAAAATTATTTGGAACAAGATAAATCTGCCCTTCTGTCTAAGGCCGTTTGTCCACCGCACCGTGAACGGGAAGTCATCGTCAACGAGAACGAGATGACGACGCCGAATTAGCGACAGCACATTTACTATGGCCGCGTAATGTCGTTTTTCGTTGACGTCCCGTTCACCGTGCGGTGGACAAACAGTGTAAAGCTTTGTTTCCTAAGAAAGCGATGAGCGGTCACACAATGACGGCTGTACAAATACAGAGCGTTTTTGACACCTTAATGTCACATACTGGAAATAAATACTAAAATACTACACACGAACCGCTCATCTAGAAAACCATAGATTTAGTTGCTAATACAAAAACGTGTTACGGATCAATTAAAACAAGGTATTCTAGATTTACGTTTTCCTAGAAATTAGGTACACTACCTGTACATTCCATAGTAGCTATTGGCATGATCAAACACTGAATCAATGTTCTTAAGAAAAACTGTGAGTTTCTGTTTGATGACGACAAACAAATAATAAACGTTGTAGATAGATGTTGTGACGTATTCGTATTATACGCTGCTACCATCCGCCAGCGGTTTCGCCCATGTGATATCTTTATAAATTATAGCCTATGTTACTCAGTGTTAATATAACATTACATTGGTCAAAGAATTTTTTAAATCGGTCCAGTAGTTTTTGAGTTTATACATTACAAACAAAAATTCAAATCTTTTGTCTTTATAATTTTAGTGTAGATTCATATTTACTCAGAAACAATATTTTTTACATTTGGTTACCCTTTATAAATATGTTTGTGATAAAATGGCCTCGTAATTTTAAATGAACTTTTTACCCACTAATTAGTTAAGCTAATCTTGCCTAATGATATTCAAATAGTGTCTTTGGCGTATTTGTATAATGTGTCTATACAATGTGGAGACTACAATACAATAATAAATGAAAATACGGGCACTACTAATACCTAAGAGTATTTTGGAACTGTCAAATAAATCATAGCTTCGAAACTAAAAAATGAGTTTTTCAAACAAATTAAATGATTGTAGTGTATGCCGGGATCCACCCTAAACCTATAAATTCCGTTTATCCAACTAGGCCTAGGGTCTCGGCATACGTTTCCGAATATCCACCTTAGGGTGGATTTTTCGGGGGGATAAACGGAATAACCCGAGCCGACTTTAGATTTTGCTGAGCTATATTGACTAAACTATTGAATATATTCAATTGAATTTTTGTATACAGAATGGGAACGTCATTAGGGACACGCCGTTTAATTTTTTGTTGTATTGTCGTTTCCACCTTGTATAACATACTGGCGGGGTGTGAACGCCCTAACTTTCCATATCTCACAGTACCTACTTACAAAAAAAATATAAATATGATAAGTATTCGAGCATGATCGCTCAGTTCGCACAGGGCAAGTTATTTTTGCTTCAAGTGCTCACTTATATTTAGTTTAAGTGCATCGCCTTGAAGATTCCTTTAACTTGTTATGGTGATTAAAGAAACGTTCCCTTTGGGAATTTATTTACTTGCATGCAAACAATGGGTATCTTATTATCTCTGTTAGGTATTGTGTTTACTTGGCTATGATTAAGTTCAGGTAAATAATACCCGCGCAATTCTAATAAAAAACTATGCGAACGGGAAAGGATACGTATAAATATCGATTCATATATTACCTAACCGGTTTGGTATTTTCATAATAGGTCAAGCCCCAATACTACTAAAATTAATATTTATGCTGGCTATAATTCTTCAATAATACCTAGTGTTATTTTTGCAGATTTAAAAATTACAATGAAGGTAGGCAGTGTTCGTACCGGTTTTTAAAGTTTAAAGTTAATCGATTTCATACTAGTTTTTTTTTTTTTACAGAAAATGTCTATATATATTGCAAAACTACACAACTAAGTTTTTATGTCAACAGTAAGTGTTCTGTATTGGAATGTTTTAAGATTATCACATTTTATATTTTTAGAGTACATGCATAACATTACTTAAGTAAGTACTTGTTTCTTTACAAACTTAAATTTTAATTATTATAATTATTTTATCATAGAATACGCCCCCGAAATGATAATACATATATTATAATAATATAATCGCACAGAAAAATAAAAGAAATAATAACCAAGCAACAAATCAGAATACCCCCAAAATATTGTGGCGATGAAAAAAAAATCCTTCCACTAATTAAAACAAACAACTTGTTTTTCGCGATTATTTAAACAATACGTCACATTAGCTCACCTTCATATTTACTCTTTCCTTTAAAAATATTTTTTAATCACTAACACAACATACACTGGATTCTCTCGACCGCGTGCGATTGTCGAATGAATGCTGTAGCTGTTAATTACTGTCGCATCATAGTCGCCCAGAATCGATTCTCGATTTGAAATAACCCTGTTTCATATCGATATAACTTGCGGATGACGCGTGTGGACAACACTGTCCCTAGAGGTATTGCTATTTACTGAACGATGGTATTCGGTTTTCTTATTGCTTACTTGGTTTCTAGGGTTCTGTTCTATTACGGTAAAACCAAACAAGTGCCTCGACATTAATCTTACGTTTGCAGATGACAAATCGTGGATTCTTGAGTAAAATAAATGATATTTTATTTCTGGGAGTTGGTTTTAAAATCACTTTTACACGTCAAAAAGAAATAATTATATTTTAAAACTAGATGAGGTCGGTAGGTATTTACAGTACCAACTTAGTGTTAGAATTTGCTTATTGTTGTGAAATGTTCAAAACATTTCAGATGAGCTTCTCATCTGAAATGTTTTGCAACCTAGAACATAAATTATCTTTCAGTAGGTGCAGGTAACTTTGCAGGATTTTGCATATAATTTAAGAGCGTTTAACCTAAAAGACATGTATGGACATAACAAAACGCACGCTTAATGATATACTGACATAACTAAAAAAATACGTTTTTCGGGAAATCGCAAAAAACGATTTAGCAAACCTGACTTACCTTACAAAATGGCTTATTACTCAAAGAAAATAGCTTTATATAATGAAATAATGTATTGTTGGGATAGTTGATAAAGTGAGTACCTATTAATGTTGGATATAATTTTAAAGAAATTTAGATTATTTACCTATAAAATAATCAGTAAAAAAAATTGTTCCTCAAGATGCGTCAGTTTAATATAAAAGATAAAGATACATTGATTTAATACTGGTGACACATTTTGAAATGAGTCCGTGTTTTATTTAATATATAACTAAAGAATACTCATTATTAAGGTATGGGTCCTTATACCACATAATTATGTGCTTAAACTATGAAGTAAAATTTTAATACTGGTGATATATTTTGAAATGAGTCCGTATTTTATTCAATGTATGTTCTGATATGAGTCTTTATGATGACGCATACTGATAATGTCTCTGTCACGTAAAAGCGTTTGCCGAAACCTGCCGAAATTTTTGCGTGTAAAAGAGACAGATATAAGCTTAACTCCGCCTATAAACAAGATATTTAAAAAAAAAACGAGATCAGCCGAAAGAGGGCGTTAAAATAAACTTCTTGGTATACTTAAGAGGGTGCATCCTAAAAGTTGGCAACGTCGTAAATAGCTGTCAAATATTTAGCTGTTTCGATTAATTTGGAAATAATACTGTATGGAAATAAGAAATGTGGCTAACCAATTGACTAGATACTTAATAATGAATTGCAATTATAACATTGAATTTGATGTTGTACCCGTTTTAGGAGAAAAAAAGGCATTTGGAAAGTTTCCAAATACTTTTTTTACATCTAAAACTAACTATTCGGTGTTACGATATTAATTATTGCATTTCATAATCAATATTCTAGTTCGCTAGTTAGCCACATTTTTTATTTCCATACAGAAATATTATCAAATTAATCAAAACAGCGAAATATTTGACATCTATTTGCGACGTTGCCAACTTTCAGAATAAACACTCTTAATTAAATTTTGACCGAAACACTAATCGGTCAGTATACGCATTATTATTAAGCATGCGAAAAATGGACACTGAATTTGATATTGTTATCGTTTTAGATGTACAAAACGGGGCAGTCTGGGACTGCCCATTGAAGTGAAAACTAAGTAACGCCATCTAACGAAAATGTCAGAAATGTATGTGGCTTGCTGTCAGTACAAGAACGAAAGCTGTAGCTCCATTAAAAAAAATAAAACAGAGTGCACTGTCAACAAAAACTTGGACATTAACGTTGTGCATTTCTACTCTCCCTCCGTCTTACGAATTTTCGATCAGGTCACGTGTCCTGACGCGAGAAACAGCGGCGCACAACGCCGCTACAGAAGTTTTCACTTCAAAAAGGCATTTGGAAAGTTTACAAATACTTTTTTTATATTGAAAACTAAATATTATTGCCTTTCATAATCAATATTTTAGTTTGCTAATAAGCCACATTTCTTATTTCCGTACAGTAATATTGCCAAATTAATAAAAACAGGGAAATATTCGACATCTATTTGCAACGTTGCCCACTTTCAAAATAAACGTTCTTAATGATCTTTTATAATTATTCGAATGGAGATTCAGATACTGTTATTGGATATAACTTATACGGATGCGGATGTGCTTCGAATGCTATCTACAATGAATGTCGACGTTTAGTTACAATAAACGCATCCGAATTTGTTTTGAGCCCATGAATTCATTAACTCACGCACTGAAATTTACTGATTTGTATAGGTATTTTCACCAGTCTCGTTGAGGATTTTTTAACCAGAACAATGCAATCTTATTTGTTCAAGCGATAACAAGTTTAATATCTTATTAATTTCTTTACCCGAATTTAGCTGGAGTTTGGATACGGAACCCTTAGTTTTTGAGTTCTATTCTACTGGAACTGGAACAAAATCCTTTCATAAAATTATTTTCATAGTAATTATGGAAATTAACGTTTGAAATATGTGGCAATAAACGTTCTGACTTTGATTTAGCTTTGAATTTAACATTTTTATAGAATATGTACAGACGCCAGCACATCAAGTTACTACAATCTGTCAAATTTCTTTAATAGATTTTCAACTTTACCGCTAAAGAATAAGGTTCAATGTTGATTGGGAAAATTTGACAGACTGGAGTAGGTTGATGTGCTGGCGTCTGTACCTATTAAAATAGTTTGGAAAATCCAAAAGTGCACGCCTCATACATATTACTCATTCATAAACGAAAAAGAAATTCAAAACATAGTTTTTATCAAAAATTAACAATTTATCACTTTTCATGAAGTCGTAATGTCAAAGACTGACAAAGATATTTACTTGGCGGTTGCTAGGCAACATCAATTCAAAGGTTGGAAATATTTAGATAAAGATATTATATTTTAGTTAGTATTTTATTAATTATAATTAAACTACTTTGAATAAAAGTGCCATTTTCCTTCTACGGCTGAAACGAATGTATAAAAAAAAAATTGAGTCAATTAATTGATTTTATCGCAAGCTACAATGTTTTCAGGGTTCATAAATTGACGGACAGGAAATTTTTTTCAACTATTTTGATGCCGTTTCCATTTCTGCTGCATTAAATCAATTGTTAAAAAGTACAGTATTAATCTACATTTAATCATCTATACAATGGTATATAAATTAAGTAGGTTCTGTGTACTAGCAGGAGTGTAACAATAAAAACAGTTACAGAAATGGGGCAAAAAAAATTTTTCGATCGTAGAGCACACTCTAATGCTTCGCATTAAGAGTCGTGCAATATAGACAACTGTCATTTTTTACCTATGTTAAAAAATTTTGCTCCGGCCACGAAAATGACCGGGCGAGATTGCACTCAATAAGCACTCAATACATATTTTCTGAATCGTGGTTCTCCATCTCCATTAGTAGCTTGATGGAGTGCTTGCACTGACAGTTCCAGTTGCTCGACACTACCTTTGACCATTTCTTTCGATAGAGTTTTCTTCGTCTTTCTAATTTGCCTGTTAATTAAAGTCTCTGTATCTGTGTTTTTTCTGTTTATCTGTTTGTCTCACAAGATTTTTATCAAAATATTTGTTGCAACTAAGATAGTAAGATTGGATCTTCATTGAATTCGGAACTATAAGAAGTAGGTAGTATAATGTGTAATAAATTACTACTTTTCAATTAATTAAACTAATTAATTCTATTTATAATTGTGATTAATGTCCGTGTTGTTATTAGTTGTCTGTTTGATAGTTATGTCGATATAAAGTGGTCTAGATAGATAAGCCAATGACAGATTTATGGTTTATAATGTTCAACGAATATAATACATAATATTAGCTATTTCTTACATTTTAAAGAAAAAACAGAAATTACATTTTAAAGGAGGAAATAATTAACTGATACTCTAAAAACTTATTAAACTTCAAATGATGTAAGTAAGTACCTACCCCTTTTTAAATGAATGATCCTCTAAAAACATTAAAAAATAGATTAATCACTTTTAATTTTGTGGCCTTTTCTCACATTTGGTTGCAGTAACTAGGGCACCCCGACCATAGGTTGGAAGTGACCAAAAGCGCGTGAGCGGATCGAGCGCTACATCCAAGTTGGTCGCAGTTACTGCTATTTAGTATTTGTAGGACCCCAAGATATGAATTATTTGAAGACCACAAAGAGGTGCAATCATTGTACTAGATTGTTCAATAATATTTTTCGGAAAATATATAATCAGCCTATTAATGTTCGCACTGCTGGGACACAAGCCTCCTCTATGTGGGAGGGAGTGGGCTGTAATCTACCACTCGGGCGGGTTGGTAGATGACACATGTCTTCGAATTTTTGGTTCTAAGACATGCCGGTTTCCTCACGATGTTTTCCTTCATCGTTTTGAGAGCAGTGGTGATGAAATTATTTACATAAAGTAAAACGCCTGCTATTTTTCGGAAAGCAAAATGGGAATTATTTGAGGTTCTATTGAATACGTGTCTTTTAAAACATTGTAATACTGAGTTCCGGGAGCAAACCATAATAAATAAATAAGAGCAGTAGCTGTAAGAAATATAACTGAGACTTATCATCGTGTTGCCAAGTATCTTATCAAGCTTCTCTTCTTCGGCGGCGCATACTATCGTCACCGGCCTGAATCGAGCCAGATTCACGTTTTTAGGGTTGCGTACCTCAGTAGGAAAAAACAGAACCCTTATAGGATGATTGCGTAGTCCGTGCTCTCTTGGAGCTCTAAAAAAATCAAGGTTCTAAGTCACAATAATATAAAATATGTCACCTAAATGGTGACATATTTTATATTATTGTATATACTCGCAAATAAATCAAAACCTACATGTCCCGTTGACCTAGAATCATGAAATTTGGTAGGAAGCAAGGTCTCACAGCGCAAGTAACGGAAAAAGTCTGAAAATTGATAATTTTTAGTTTTATCACATTTTTGTTTTTATACGATTAGGTACATACATATATTTCCATTTGGAGAATTGAACGTGAAGTATGTCGATGTATGGGAGAATATATTTCATAACTACTAACTTAAGTTTTTTTTGCGATAAATTCATCCTGACTTCGTGAACCCTTCATTGCGCGTGGTCGGACATGCACTTGGCCGGTTCTTTTTTTAGGAAATCTCTATACTATATATATATATTAAAAGGAGGGCGAGCCTTATATTCACGATCACTGTATGCCATCATTGCCGGTCTCAAATCTAGACTCCGGGTTACTACTGCTAATGGAAAACTCAATAACACTGCGCCCGACTTGGGTGTAGATTCTACACCCAAGTCGGGCGCAGTGTTATTGAGTTATTCACTGTAGAGGACCTCACGGTCAGCACGTAAGCCTGCAGCATCTAGGCAATCATACTGTCCAGGTCATTCAGTTTCTATCGGTTTTAGTGTGGTATGGTTATGGACGGCTCATATAAACACCTACAAAAAAGTTAAGAGCAATCTGTTGATTCTAATCAACTAAAGTTCATGTTTTATTAGGCGTCTCGAGGTTATAATGGAAACGTATCGAGTACGTCTACTTACGAGTCGAGATGGCGGCCGCGATCCACTCGTTATGATTCTTCCAAACAAATCGTAACATTCCCTAAAATCCTTTGAGGGGTTGTTTTAAAAGATGAATAATGTTAAACTTTTCCACCTCTGACCACCCCTTCGGGAAAACAAGGCGTGATGTTGCTGTGTATTTATTATTTACAGAGGTTTAGTAGTCCTGCCAAGTGCCAAGTTTTAAGTTTATTAGCTCAAGGACTAAGATTTTTCTGTTTTCGTCTTGAACTCTTGAGACCAATTTATCTACAAGATGCAATTTTATTGCCTGTTGAATGCAATAAGTTGAATTCATAATAGAAGTTTCATCGTCTAAAAACAGTGTTTAGACGATGCAAGTCATTTGATTTTTAATTTTATTGTAGTTATTAAGTATGCCACAGGCAAGAAACGTACCTACTTCGTGTAAGTGTGTTTTCGCGAAAAAGAATATAGCCGGTTTTTGGAAACCAGCCAGTAATTGTCACCAAAATTCAAGAAAATAATGGACTTTGTTTGAATTAGACAATGATGTCGTTCGTTTTTTGATGAATTTGGCACCGCGCGCCGTCGCTACAGTGCAGCAGTGAGGTGAGAGTGTGCCAACATCGAATTTAATTTCGAGAATATCGACCGTAAATACCTACCTATACAATATGTTGGCACTTCGTATTATAGGGCACAGCTGTGGGTCTCTCCAATAAGGATACGTTATTAGTAATTTGAATTACTTGTATTTGTATTTTCAATGTTACGTTATAATATTCTACAAGAGTTCTGTGTTACTTTACTACAAAAAATCGGCGCCATATATAAACGGAAATCATATAATATATAACACTATTGTTTAAAAGTCATCATTTTAGACAAATTAATATGATATGAGTAGTCGTATTTTATCATTGTGATGTAGGATTTCGGTATGTTTAAAATAAAGGAGTAGGTAAGTAACTACAAAAATTTCCCGCAAGGAAATCGGTTTTAGGAACGATGTTCTTTATCGCGGCTTGCAAACTGGCAGAAATCGTTAATACTTTCGACTGTCTTCTTCTAATTCGAAGAGAAAGAGAGAGAGAGAACGCTGGGAGAAGAAACATAAGAAAAGAGCAAAGTGATTATAGTGTCGTGTGATAAAATTGTACACATCGGCCCGAGTACACTGCATGGTAGAGAGATAAAGAGTAAGTGTGAATTTGGTCAAAATTAAAATCCATACGGCGGTTGCTAAAATTTTAAAATGTTCCGTCATGTGTCTCGTTTTCATAGTTTTCGAGGGTGCTAAATCCGATAGCGAGGTCAAAATGTAAATCTAAGATAACGGGTGCGAAAATTTTGTTTTTGTTTTAAATCATACGTGGGAACTAGTGAGAAAGAACGTACTGCCCTGATGGAGAAGCGCTTCTCATGAAGAGGGATGTGCTTTTGGTTGTATAACAACTTTCGCAATGTGAGGTATTACTCTTGAGTATTAATGTTCTGTGGGTATTACAAGTCCTTAATATGTTATGTTGCTTGTGGCACTAGGTATTTCAAATCCTTTATAAGAATCTTCATCGAAACTTGGTTCGAATTAAATAATTAGGTCGTGTAGTTTCTTATAAATGTGATATTTTGGCTTACAGCTACGAGTTTAGCAAGTGCAGAAATAGCTTTATCTCGCAAACTGCAGCTGAGATTTGTCACGGGATTCCACGCTACGTAATATGTTTTATTTAGACAGAATTGATGTAGGTAAATATTTAGAAAAGTCTACCACATTGAGCAGCGTGCGCGAGCGCTTGCGCGTTGGTATTGTTGATCGAATGCTTGCGGTTGCGCACAGTCCTGTCCCGCCGCTTGCAGTAAACCGGTAGTGCCGAATGGCTGCCGATAGTGGAGTTTCGTTTCGAGAATATCTATCGTAAATATTACTAAACGGAAATCGTATCAAACAGCACTTTTTTTAAAGTCACATCTGGTTTTTGGGCAAATTTGAGCAATTATGATCTCAAAGGATTTCAGTGTATTTATAAAAGTGCAAAAAGTTTTCATGAATAAAAATCTATTTTCGTTTATCAAGAATAAGTAAAGTGTTTGTGATTGAGATTGACTAAGGTTTCTAGAATGGGTTTCAGTATATTAGTCGTAGTGTTGTGGACACTGGCCAGCTATGTATCAGCCAGCGCCAAGTGCTGCCCTGATGGACAAGCGCTTCTCATGAAGAGGGATGTTTGTTGGGAACCAAAAGCTAATGTCACAACATCGATATCTTTGCCATGTAAATTGACACTAAGATTTTTAAAGAGTTATTATGTTAACGAGGCTGACGAACTAAAATTACACCTGGGAGATGATTTTGATGAAACATTTGAGACTAGTTCGTAAGTATAGAATTTTTTATATACCTATATTGAAGCTGTTCCCAAACATAGAATATGGAGCATGTAATAGCTTGTCTGCTGTATGTAAGTAAAGTATACTTAATATAACTAAGGTTTCTTAGAATGGCTTTTAGTACGTGTATAAGAATTTTGGTGATACTGGTACCTAAATCGATGTTGTGACATTTGCTTTCGGTTCCTCACAAACATGAGAAGGACTTGTCCATCAGGGCAGCACTTGGCGCCGGTGGTACCTACTACCTACCACGCCTATTCTTATGTGATTTTGTGAGTTTTAGGGGTGATATGTACTTACCCTAATTACGACTACATTATTTTATCATTTTAATTTAAATCAATAGGTACCTATATTTCCCCCTTTAGGCGTTGTATCAAAATGCCTTACCTTAAAGTTACCTGATAAAACACGGTATATTCCCACATCTCTTTATTACCAGATGAAACCCTTTGTTAGCATAAGTAAGGACATGCGCTTTACGCTAGATTCGTATTAGGTCAGAGGCAGAATATGTACCTATAGACTGCAACATAAAGTTCATTTCTTCGCATAAGGACAGATTCGCTTTATGCTAGATTATTACACCATAATTTTTCAATTTCGACGACTTCTGTGGCCGAACAATCTAGCATCCGAACTGGATGGGGCAAGGGCAACTGGGCAAGGGGTTCGAACTTCTAGTCCTGCTAGGGGCAATATTTGTATGATGTATGTATGTTTGTACCAGAGTCATAGTCGTTTATTTTTATCCGTTATCTAGTAAAAATGCTAAAGTTTTCCTGCTGAAAATTAACATAAACTGACACAATTTGATAATGACTGAGCAATAAAAGGACCAGATTAGTGACGAACGACAATATTATAAGGTCGTGAGTTCGTGAACCTGAATCCGACTTACACGTGAATAAAAAAAATTAACTCATCGAAATATTTATTTTTGTTTTGGGTAACAATGCATTGCTGCATTGCTCATAAAATACAACTGTTGTCTCACGCACTGCGCGGGCGCAGGCGCAGCACCACATGTACGTATGATGCTGTTATGGCAGCCGGCACGTGTGTTTCGGGAATACCTGAAGCTGTTCATTTCTTGATTGAAGCTAGACGGGGATGGTCGTGTTCCATAAATTCAGTTTTTCTAGTAATGTAGCGTTTATCGTCAGTGTAATTAATGTGTCGAAAATCGTGCTAAGAGTTGTTTTATAGTCCGAATGATAATCTAGTGATAAATGTGTGTATTGTAAAGTGAAGTGGTAGATTATCTATCTGTTAGGTCTTGTGATGTCTTATTTGAATAAGCTTATTTAAATGCTAGTACTTATTGTAAAATGGTACATATTTAAACCGATGGCGGTGTTTCAAAACGCACAGTCTAGATTTCAAATAAATATCTACTTGTTTTAATGTTTAAGTAATAACTTTATAAAAATACAAAGAATAATCACTTGGTGACTTGATTCCGCGGAAAGCTGACCTACTTATATATCCCAGACAAAACATGTTCTAGAGTTGTATTGATTTATAGTTCTGTAAATAGTAAGCACTAAGCACATATTATTTTGTTACGGGTGCGAATCATATTTTGGTCAACATACAAAACCTGACAATGACCTACAAATTGCAAAAAAAGTTAAGAAAATTTGAATTTCGCGGGCTACCGTAAAACGCATCCCACTTAACGCCATCTAGTGGCGAGCAGTGAACAACACTACCATACTCCTGTAGTACACTTTTACCGCACTGGTATGCCATCTGCTAGCGAGTAGTATAACTAGTGTGTCTGAAGATAAATTGATTAATAATAAGCGGTAGATGGCGCTAAGTGTACGTGTTATTTATTCTACAGTTTTTGTAAATAGTATTAGATTCTGTATAAGATCAAGGTGGTGAATGGTGATAGCTAGGTGTTACAAAAGGTGACTAGGGCAATATTTTAGTAGTTCTGTACTTATAATAATAGAACGTAATAGTCATTTTAGAGACCCTTAATTATTTTGGTCGTTGTAAAGATACTGATATTCCTTCCATCCGATGAAAATTTGTCCGACCTAGGAATCGAGACCAGTTAGTACCTGCCGAATAGCAATCGCGTTTATAACTATTTTGTTACACGTAAAATGAACTATCAGGAACAGTAGGTATTCAACATAGTAATGGCCAATATTCCTTATGCATTATATTCCGCAAATGTTAATCTGGGTAGGGTTTATAAATAATAACACCGTTAATTTGTACTATGTACACATTTCACTGTATTTTTTTAATTAATTCGACTATAAAGTACACATATTCACGATTTTAAAATTTAATTAGACATCTACACGATTAATTACATAACATAAACAAATACTTATCCTAGAATTATTTTATGCTATATTCCTTCAAATGCAATATTCCTGCATATGTTAATCTGGGTAGGGTTTATAAATTATAACACCGTTAATTTGTACTATGTACACATTTCACTTTGTTTTTTTTATTAATATGACTCCGATAAAGTCTCGCGACGACAGATCTGTTACGCGCACCCAAAACCGTAAAGCCCCGACGAGGCAGAACTGCGTCAGTGTATAGGCATCGATGCAACGGCCGATTTTACTCTATGTATGGGCAGATCTAGTCTGTTCTTGGCTTTAATTTATGGTAGGATAATATACCTGTCAAATAAATCGACTAAAACGTCAAAATATGCAGAAACAACTCTAAAAAAAAGTAAAAATTGAACATTTTTGGTACGGCAAAATGGCGTCCGCGCATGCGTGCCGTGCACTGCACTCCGCGTTCTATTTATTCATTTTCTATTGTTTTTTAAGTGTAAATCGACGGGAAATGGTGTTATTTCAATAATTAAGTAGTGTCGTCATCGTATATAGATAAAATTTGCACAAAATAACATCGTAATTACCTATTACGGACCCATTAAAAAATGTAAACAAACTCGGTAGTGAAAAAATGTGTTGATGTGAAATTTTGAGTTTTGTGTGTGTTTTGTGCATGTAATCGCTGGTAAGTCATTTATTTTATATTATTTATTAGTTATTGCATACTATATATGCCATTTTTCAGAAAAAAATAGGAGTTCAATATTTTTTATCAACTAAGTAATGTTACGTAATGATACGGATACCTATTATTGAACTTTTTTAATTATTGGTGTTTTTATTTATTGTGTTTGTTCGTAAAAAATGGTTTTGACCGATAGTATATGTATTCATAATGTATCCTGCGAAGTTTCATGTGAATCGAACCAGTAGTTTTATTATAAATAATCAAAACAGTGAACAAAGGAATTTCTTATAAGAATCTGATAAGAATGTTTATTTATCAATACTAGCGTTCGCTTACAAAGATTCTAAGTATTATAAAAAATCCTTTGTCTAATCAGGAACCCAAAACCATTAACGATAAGACTATTTACGTAACAAAAAGATCTCAGTATTTGTTTATGTTAGCGAGCTCTTATCTCCGCTGCGCCGGTGGGTAGTTCGCTGGATTTCCGCACGCGCGTGGCGCTGGAGTCACGAATCTTTAGCGGTTAAAGTAAGTACACATATTCACGATTTTACAATTTAATTAGACATCTACACGATTAATTACATAATATAAAAAAAATAGTTATCCTATAATTATTTTATGCTCTACATAAGAATTAAAACTAGTTGTGTACTCCGTTTATTTTATATGAGTAATAAATGTTATTGATTTACTTACGTTTCTATAAATATCTACTAATGAAAAGTTTAAAAACAAGGAAATTTCATGCTTTTATTTACCTTAGCGGTAGACAGAAGTGTAAATAGTAGATACATCTCAACTCATCACCATCATCATCATCTCATCTCATCACATTATATGTATAGGTCCCATTCTAACCGGGCTTAAATACTGCGTGTTGCTAATTGCTACTTATTTTATTTTATATACCAATGAAAAATCCAATAACGTTTGGCAGGTCTGGGTCTCAAACCCGGGACGGTTAAGTGATTGCAAGTGCAATGAAAAGCAAAGATTAAGACTCATCATCATTCTCCTGCCCTTATCCCAATTTTATTTGGGGTCGGCGCAACATGTCCCTTTTTTCCATACTTCTCTATTAGTCGTCAGCAAAGATTAAGACTGAAGGTCAATAAAAATAATTGTCTCTTAGCAATAGAAAAACTAGCATGTGTGCTTGGGCACTATAAAAAACTTATTACATATTTTATTTCATCTCTGATTGGAAAAGGGTCCAAAGGTACACCAGTACCTTTGGACCCTTTTCCAATCAGATTTAACGGTTATAACGATGGTCCAGAGACTGAACCTCCTCTTAGTATTTAGTATTTCTCTCTTCTGTGAGCGCAGTCATCTAGCCTTGTTTTGTTTTTATTTGGTAAATAATGCAAGGCCAAAAAATGCAAAATCAATGTCATAAACCTAACTGTATAAAAAAAATCGAATTCTCAACCTAATTTGAATAATAATTCATTCAAACTAGGTTGAGAATTCGATTTTTTAAGAAAACAGAAGATTTTTTAAGAAAAGTAATTAGTTTATTACCTATCCAATTAAAAAGCCTAGAATAAATATATAAATCAGTATTCAAAATAAAAAAAAATCTTTTTAATTATTTATAAATTATATATAATTGCATTTATTATTTAGAATTGCATTGCTAAACGAACATACTAGGGTAGTGATTCAATTAAAAAACCTAAAATCTTAATCTAATTTAATAAAAATATATTTACAATAAAATGCAGTTACTCTTTTTTTTAATTATGTCGTATGTATGTACAGATTATTTACAAAAAAAGGTATATAAAAAATAAATATAAAATATACTCTGTCAATATTTAATTGGTAAAATCCGTATATCATCTCCTTATTCTATCTATCTATGTAATAAAAATGAAATGATGTTCGTTGGTTAGCGCATAACTTTAGAATAGCTGGACTTGGCTATTTTTTGTTGAAAATATTCGTAATAGTCCGGAATCCGGTCCGAATCAGGTTCTTACGGATTTTTTATTTTTAATATTCCCGTAAAATCTTCAAATACGGGAAAAACTTAACGTCCTTTTACGAATGAATTATTGAAATTTGGAAAGGACGCCTGTCGGTTCAGTTATTACTTAATAAAAGAGAAAACCTAACCGAGAAAGTTCTTTAAATTAATTTTCTATTGTCGGTACTCAGCCCTAATTATTTTTATTGCGTGACGTGTATCTGATGCATATCTATTGACTATTTATTCATGCTTTAGTAAATTACAGTACTTACCTATTTGGAAACAGATCAGACTGAAGTTAAGTTAGGTTAGACTAGATAATTATAGGCAAGTGCCATCTTGCCTCTTCTAACTTATCATCTTCGCCGATGAAATCAACAAACAACATAAAATGCATTGCTCTCATGGTTGTACAACCATATAGCAATGCACTTGAATAGAATCGAGCTCTGATTTCTTTGCTCAACCTCCACCAAACATCAACAACATTATTCTTGCAAGAAATCAAATATTATTTAAAAAATTTGCCATGTAGGTATTATCTAAATAAAATTAATTAGACAAAAATAAAAAACTAAATGCTCATTGTTATGTACGATACGGTATGATTTTATCACATAATACACGTTGTGAAAAGTATTTAGACATACCCTCTTAATACTTTTGTAATTAAAATGTCAGTCTGCTTTGAATTTCGGTGTTCTATTGTCATGCTGGCACTACACTTGGCGTATTTACGCAAATATTCGCGTTATTTCGTGAATATAAACTGAACTTTACTTCAAAATATATAAGGCATATTTTATAATACCCAAGTAACGCGAATATTTTGGCAAGTACGTCAAGTGAAGTGCCGGTATAACGAACATAACACTTATGACTATTGTCAGTTGTCACACCGATATCAAGTAACTTCGATGGCGATTCATTGAATCCTGAATCCCAATCATACATCATTGGCACTTATGAGTTCGTTTAGTTAGCATCAAAAAGGACTGTTCTTATACACAAACAAACCCAACGTTTGTATTGTGAAACGGTGTTTTAAACCACTTCTAGTTCGCACTTGTTCAGTTTAAGATGGCTCCATATAACGGATATTAGTAATCATTAGCTAATAGTCTTTAGTAAATAAATAATACTGTTAAGTCGAGCACCTTCTGTTTCCGCCAATAAAGGCAAGGCTGCGTTTCCACCAGAGATGTACTTAGCTTTGTAGCGAAGGATATGTAAATAAGGATTGCATGGCATCTGCATTGCATCACGCAACGGCCCCCCCCCCCCCCCCCCCCCTGTGGGGTACTCACCTCGGCTTAGGGCGTCGCTGCGGGAGGACAGCAAGGGACAGGCTGGGTCGGATAATATTATTATTAAGGGTCTGGGCGGGAAATCAACCAATGGGATGGTTCAATTTTTATAGCTTAGCTCTGGTGGAAAATGTTTTAACGAAGCTATGTTTTTTACATACTCGTTGAAGCTAGAGATGGGCGAGTGGTGTAGTCATGTGAAGTACTGTAAAGAGCCGAGTAGAGACCGTATTAAGTACGTAGTTAGCGCGGAGCATCTTCAAAGCATTTTTTACCCGCTCCTCTAGGAACATCCCTTATTTCTGGTGGAAAATAGACACATAATAGTTTCGTAGCTTAACTTCAACCTCGCACATCACTGGTGGGAAGGCAACTTTAAATCAGGGTATTATAAAATCGTCCTATCGTTCATTGGCACGTCAGTATGTTGAACTACGTTTTCCTCGTCGTCTTCTGTCGCTAAATGTCTCTCGACGAAGCCTGATATGCAGTTCAACCAGCCATGCTTGTACATCATCTTTATTACACGTTTGCGAAACACCACCAGCAATAGGAATATTAAGATCCCCTGTAGCGTGTTGAATATATCAAGTATGGTCCTGTAAATAAATCAAAAGCAGTGTTAGTTTTTGGTTGTAGTTCGAAGATAAAATGACTGATCTTGTAATCGAATCGAATCTAAACTTATACAAATCTACAAATTATTGCTGATATCATGAATTATTATCATATAACTTTAAGACAGTTGAGATAATTCTAGGTTGAACCTTTTTTTTCTTTTCGTTTGCGACAACATAGTTTTGCTATCGAACGCTAGATGGCCGGCGTTACTGTAACATGGGAACTCTTTATCAAAACATTATGAATGTGCCTAGTGGTTTTCAATTTAAACAGCTGCGTCTTGTATTCATTTATATCTAAGTTACAAAGTACAAAAATACAGCTGTGTTGTCTGAGGCAATTCATATCTGCCTACTGCAAAACAGTGAAATTGAATTTTAAAAGTCATCATGACTTTGCCTTGAAAAAAAATTTGCATTATTTTTTAGTTTAGGTAGTCGCCGAAATGCTCATCTTATCTATCCACAGAGCATTTTTGATACTATCACTATGTCATTAATTACTTAGGTAGGTTGCGAGTTTGTTACGGCACAGTATAAATAAGTAACAGTATTATATCTTCTTATAAAAGGCCGTAACGACTCGCTTCGCTCGCTTCCGTAACGAATCTCAGTGAGTGTATTGTATGTATACGCATTTACGCAACAGTATTGAGTGTGCGGCAGTTACGCACGGATACGGAAGTTTTAGCTACCGAGCGGCCGTAGGATTGCAAGGTCACTGCCCAGATATAATACTGTTACTTTATTATACCGTGGTTACGTTAGCAAGTTTGTGCTTGTGTCAATGTACACGAACTTATCAATTCCTTAGAAACTGCTCGGTTTCCGTTAGACCGCATTTGCTAATCATTACTTACATACTTGCGCAGTTTAACCTACTTTTCATGAGTCATTGCTTCATGAAAAATCTGAATGCGAACAACGAACAATTTTGATTTTAATATAAGTACAGCAAAATTTTTACCTTCCTCTTGGGTATTTTTCTAATTAAGTACCTACCTACATAAAAAATTCAGGTCGTTATTTTCAGCACGCAAAATGAGTGTAATCGTGAAAGTATTAAAAAGCTACGAACCAAATAATATGCTTCTCTACTAATGATCCGATCATTTCGAAAACCCATGGTAGTCCCATCAAAATGATAAGTCGCACGGTCATCACAAACCTGAAAACAATAAAGGTAACATTACAATCTGATAATAAATTATTAGCGATAGCAACCCAGCCGTGCTTCGCACGGTTTTTGCAACTTGACAAAACCATTGTTTCTTTACTATGTAAGTTTAAGAGTCTATAATACCCGTTATATCGAAAATACTGCAGCATTAATTTTGAAATAAATGAACTAACTATAAATCAGACGCGATGATTTTTTATTAAAATTATCATCTCCGTAAAATGAAATTACGTAAACTATTGGCGCTTTGGAGCCTTCTCCTCGCCGCTATCTCGATCACACAGACGGACACCAAAAGCGACTTTAATTTAGGTAAGTATAGTATGTATACTGTATAGATATAAATGTATATATAATATTTACTTGAACTTCAAGGCCCTTATATGACTGGATGAAAAGGACAGACGCCATATCAGCAGGGACGTGTAGATGAATATACAAATATTGGCAGCCAGGAGTGCGGACATGATACTGTACATGTAGTACCATTGCTGATGCTTATCTAAAATAGTAAATATTTCATTATTAATACATTAATATTAGTCAGTTTTTTGTACAGTTATTAAGTGTGCAGTCCGTCCTCTCTAATGAACTACTGCCCAAACTGAAAGGTAGTAAAGATTAAAAAACATGAACACTATGGACGTGAAAGTGTCAGAACTTACCAAAGAACCAGCAGTGATTAAGTCCAATCCCAGGTTTCTGATGGTTACCGGGGTGAAAGTTTACGATCGCCATGCATATGGTGAGGACAGTCGGGCATCCCCAAGCGTATATCATATACCACTTGAACTCTCTCCAGCCATAATCTAAAGTCGCAGGTCGCCTGGAAAATAACATTTTGAGTTGTCCAATCAGAGCACAAAACAATTAATTTATTAATTAAGTATAGACAGGGAAAATCATCGGTTAGCAAATTGGCTGTCAATTAGTATTGTCCCTATTTTTTTAAATCACAACTGTCATTATTTTAACAGTCGTACGAGATTGCAAATTGACGTAGTGTGTGAATCTGTTAAACAATTTTCCCTGATTGTACATTGCTCGAAAATGCTTCTTACCTTGTGTTTAAAAGGACCTGTATTGATATTGCGTTTGTCCAGAAAAAAGCAGCTATCAAGAAGTAATAAGCTAGAAATCCTGAAAACCAACAAAGAGTCATCATCATAATTTTGTTTCGGTAAAAAATATTACATGTGGTAGTACTTATAGAATATTTTTAGACACTTCGATAGCCTAGGCATAGTCAGCAGCAAAAATAGTTGATCATTTTGGAATTTTGATCATCTGTTGTCATAACAGAATAATGTCTGCTCATTGCTAAATTAAATAATATATTTCATTAAAAACATATTTAAACAATATATATTAATTGAAATAATATTTTAGTGCTTACCTCTAGTGGCACACCATCCCATGTCATAGTATGTCATAAGTTTCATAATAATGAGTACTAAGAGACCAAGACCAAGACTGATACAGAAGTTTATAATACTCTTTCCTTGTACATCTCTGTAATATAAAACATTTTACATATTTAAGATATTTTACAATGGTATACTTAACTCAAAATTGATCATAATCGTTATACGTTTTGTATTACTAAAGGGATGAAGTACGTTAAAAGATAGCGTTATTTTTTTTTTTCAGAATTATTAAAAAAATAACGATTTAATCACTGTTTTATAATTTTTTGTCAATTCTGCATTGACAAAAAATGATAAAACAGTGATAAAAATATGATCAGTACTAGAAAATATGTCTTGTTTTTTAGATCGAAACAGCTAACGCTTCAAAACATGACTACTTATTTTTTAAATTTTTTACTTATTTGGAACCTTCGGTACTTTTGGCAAAGTCGACAATTTTTTGTGTTTCGGGCGAGCAAATTCGTGCAAATTACCAATAAGCCGGCTGCGCAGCAGTAGGGGCAAAAACGCTGTGCCGTGAATCCGTGATTGGCTTAGTAAGTAAATAAGTAAGTCGTTTATTTTGCAGCTCAGCCCAGTCACAATATACATATATATTGTGGCCCAGTCCCCGAGTTACCTACACACACACACTCACACACACACACACACACACACACACACACACACACACACACACGCACGCAGACACACACGCATACGCACACACGCACAGACTGTGTGCGACTGTAGTAGCAGTAGGCAATTATATGAAGTGTGATAATACTAACCTGAGTTCCGGGAGCAAACCATAAATAAGGGCTGTAGCCGTAAGAAATATAACTGAAACTATCATCGTGTAGCCCAGTATCTTATCATCTATGATTTCTACTTCTTCGGCGGCGCATACTATCGCCACTGGCCTGGTCCGAGTCAGATTCACATCTCTTATCGTAGTACAGTTTCCCAAACAGTACCTGTAAAAGAGGAAAAAAATATGTAGAAAGTTAAAAGAAACGAAACCTGATGCGCCCGCGTGCGTTGCCGTCAACGATAATTATTTTGTTACGCGTAATTTTGAATCTGTGATATTTTTTAACTATTAAGTGAGTAATTTAAATGCTATGATGTCAAGGCATATTTTAATCTAAATTAAATGCCCAATTTAAATAACATATTTTATTGGATAAGGATTGATATAATACCGGTCATAATAGCTTCGGAAATAACAATGAAATTTTTATCAAATTCTGAAAGATAATAATGTTTACTGTGGGTCATCCGTAGCTACAAGATAGAGACGTATGCCATCGCGGACTTTTTTATTGACTATTTTTGCTCAGGCGCTTATATCAATAGCCTGATAATTTTAAATTTGCCATACCTTGTCACAGCTTGCATATTTAATGGTAAAAGTAACAGTATAATTATTTTCATACACTTCTTTGTTAATACAATAAGCATCTACTTCAGTTTTTTCATATTTTAACTTGGGGTTGCTGGAGAGATGCTCTACAGCGTAATAAAAATGAATTGTCTGTACTCTCAACCTTTCAAGGTACTTTTTTATATGTACAAATTGAGTACATATTGTGTTCAAAAGTATTATAAACTTATAAATGGTAAAACAGGTGATGGGGTTGCTGGGGAGCATGACGTAAATCTTAGATCATCATAGATTCTTGAGCGACTTTCCCAACGACAAAAGTTTTAATACATGTTCTATTTAATATATCAATACAATAAACGATACCTACACTTTTAAGTGCTTTCTATTATTAAATAGTGGGGAGCACTTAAATAAGTCTAAAATAGGACAAGTATAATCTTTAAAAAAAAAAACAAGAAACCTTGGAAACTGTTTATTTTCATATACGTATTGCTGATTGTACATTTAACATAACTATATAATTATAAATAAAATACATTTAACATAAGTAAATAAAATATTTCAGATAAAACACATTTATGATTCACAAAAACAACACCAGAAAGATGTCAAGTGTCTCCCTAACCTTTCGGGGAAACAAGGCGATATGTTTGTTTATGTGTACATAATTGTACCACACTAATGTTAAGTAATGTTATGTACAGTCGCGGAATATAATGTCAAGCGCTCTAAATACACAATAGCCTTTAGGCAGGGCGTAATAAAATGAGTTTGCTTTTTTAACCATTGCAAAATATATATTAAAAAAAAATTGATGCACTTTTTAATTTATGTCTGGAGAACATAATATTAATGAAACAATAAATATTTATTTCTCAATTATGTACTTAGGTATATTACAAATGTACAATGTGCAAGAGTATACAATGCCATTGAAATATAAATTAGCATAGTTTTTCCTTTCACCTTGGTGCTCGTCACCTAACTCACGTTGTCAAGTTTGTTTTGTTATTCAAAAATCATACAAGTATCCATATTCTTGGTTACTATCTTCATTTCACATTTTTTATCAGTAAAGGTAAAATAATAATGTTTATTTAAAACCACTGCATTGCAATATAAATAGTGGGTAATGTTTGCAGTAAGATCTGTGGACCTATTATAAATGACTAGCTTTAGCCCGCGGCTTCGCCCTCGTGGAGTTCGGAAATTATCCCACAAGAACGTACCTACTACCGAGATAAAAAACATGCGGGGCAGTCTTTAGAGACTGCCGATAGAAGTGAAAACCAAGTAACGTCATCTAACTAGAATATCCAGGAATTTATGTGGCTTGCTGTCAGTACAAAAACGAAAGCTGTAGCTCCATTAAAAAAATAAAACAGAGTGCGTTGTCAACAAAAAAGTGCTCAACGCGCCTTCAGTGGAGATGACGCGAGTCCATGATTTTTGTTCTCCCAAAAAGTGCTCAACGTGCCTAAAGAAGTTTTCACTTCAATAAAACCATGTCCTACTCTTAACCCAGGTCATGGTCTACCTATGTGCCAAATTTCATCTAAATCCGGTCAGTTGTTTTAGTGTGAAAGCCTAACAAACAAACTCACTTTCGCATTTATAATATTCGTTAGCAATAATATAGTGTGCTCTATGGTATTTCCCACCGGCAAAGTTTCATCCCCTATTTAACCCCTTCAGGGAATAAATTTTCAAAACTTCTTCCTCAGTGCTGACCTTTGTTATGTAAGGAACCCTTGTGCAAAATGTCAAGCCACAGCAGTTTAGGCTGTGTGTTATCTGGCAATGAATACAGATTTCAAATTAATTTAATGTATGAGAGACTCGCAATCGATATGTGATAGGAAGGACCATACGATATACTTAGGTAGAGGGAACTACAGAAGAAAGGACTATACGATACGACACTTCAGATTCTGAGCTATTTACTCAAATTCAGATAGACTTGCGTATGGTACGGTTCTTCATACGTACTCGGAACAGTTATCTAATTACGCAACACATTTTCGTAAAAGATTCCGACTAGTTTGTTTCATTTTGACAGTTCAGCAATATTCATTGAGTTATTTACGATGTTGAATAGATTTTTTTTTCGAACTTATGAAGCAATAGATTAGCAATCTGTTTCAAAGCGATTCAAATTCTTATTGATCGTGTATTACGTAATTAGGGTACAGGTATTCGAACGAAGTATTTTTCGATACTCGTACAGGTGGACCTAGTTCTAACGGAAAATTATCTAGTACCTACGGCACACCTCTAGTTGTAAACACCACGTCACGAAATCCTACATCAAACAAGAAAAGTATACCGCGAAAACTGCAATATATGAAAGCCCGACAACTAACGTCGAGAAAAAAATCTTATATAAACACGCGTAGGAAACTACGAAGTCGTTACCCGCGACTTCATACACGTGAGGTTCGTGATTTAGCAGCTATTTATCTATATCTCGGCCTCATCTCAGCTGAGTAATAAATAAATAACAGAACTTGCATGCGAATATGACATCTATTTCAAAAAGATTAGCGTGCTAAATAGAGTAATCAGATTAAAGTGCCATCTAGCGGTGAGTAGCTGACGTCATTTTTAGTTTTTCGATTTGATTAATGTATATAAAATGTCTTAAGGGAAGTTCCGCCCCTAAATGATTCTCTGACCCGTTTCGATTAACTGTATTTAAGGGGTACACTAGGGGGTGCGGGAAAGTCCGAAACGGATACCGTGGACCCTGGCAACGTACAGGCAAGTGGCAACTAAAGGAACACGGGTGCGTTTCGTTTTAGTCAGTAAGAGTCTGACGCCCTCCGGCCCAGAACGGGAAAAGTTATTGGATAATTTCCCAAACAAAAAAAAAAAAGTGTTACACTAAGTAGGTAGTCGACATTGGTGGGCGTAACTAATATGCATGCTAATGAGTCTTATTATTATTATACACCGTCAAACAGACACGAGTAATCGCCATACTACGTTTGTATTTCCATACAAACGTAGTATGGTGATTACTCATCTGTGACCGACAGCGTAGCCTTAAGAGTTTTCGACAGGGATTTTGCGAAGGGTTTTTAATGTTACACCTTCGGCTTCAACCCAATAATACTTTGTGAATAAGTTAACGAACGCATTCAAACTAAACAGTTATTGTTATTGGGGTTTCGTTAGCCCATGAACTGGTTAAAGAACCCCTTTCAGAAGTTTTATACCGTCAGAATCAGAATCAGAATCAGAACTTTATTTGCTATGAATGTAGGTACAGGTATAAGATGTTGTACCGTACCATTAATGGATTGGTAATGCAGGTTGAGGGATATTAAAAGTTTAATGGTTCCGTTTACTTGGTTACCAGAATAAACCCTTTAAAGTTTTATTGTTGGAATTGTGTTTCCGCTTGGGTTATAAAGAGTTATACCATATAGATGTTCCATGGGGAACGGCTTCCAGACTTCCAGTCTCACTGGATGCAGCTGAAACCCATTTTTTTAAACTTGGTATTGTAGGAAGGTAGTGACCTACATAGTAGGAGCATAGGTACTGCCGGGACAGAGCACGGCCGCGCACTGAGGGGCAGACCACGACACCGTGGTATTTACGTGCGCACGCGTCGCCAATAAAGGCGGCTTCCCACGTTGCGCGATTTTCTGAACGCCCGCGCACCAGCCCGCACGGCGGACGACCACGGATAGCCACGCACCGCGCACCAAGGCCCTTCCCACGGTGCGTGATATTGTGGACGCACGCGGATTCAGGTCTCGGGAGACGTCTCACCGAGCGAGACACCGAAGCCATCGACCGAACGGTTCTTTCGGCCGCTTCAGAATACTTCGAATCGCATTTTCGCTCGTCCGACAATAGCTCTTGGGCACAAAATGTCATTGTAAACTTTTTTATTGTCATCGAATTAAAGTAATCGTAAGATCATCAAACAGTAGCCAGTACTTAGTACTTTTTTGGTTGTTTTGACGAAATGACATGCATGCCGCTGCATGCAAAGTAGGTACCTATTGTGTATTATTTTACTGTATTATCCAAAGAGCTCTTGAGCAAGTCGAGCCGTCTCCTTTGACGCGCGTGTGGCGTGATTCAAAGGAGCTAACAGTCGGTGTCTGATCGACTGTCGACTGATGGTATTCCTATTATAATTTACGGACTGTTATTTGGTTAAAATTAAGATTCTTGTATCTTTATCAATAATGAAGCAAATACCTCATAGCTTTGCATAGTAGACCCTCCCATATGCAAGTAGCTATCAAAGATAAAATTTGAAGACATGCGTCAGATATATCGAAACGTATCTAAAATTTGATTTGTCACAAATTGTATCGTATAATAGACAAACCGATTTCACAAAACCATGGCAAGAGTAGATTTGCGTAAGCAAGTATTTGTTTATGTTTGGATAGTTTTGATCGATGCACTTACAACCGAATTATAATATTACTAGGAACGATCGAAACTGCGAGCCGGAGGCGCTAGAGCCGCTCCATAAATCGATTTCTAAAAACAGTTTTTGAAAACGGTTTCATTATTTGAAATCTAATATTTAACCGTTTGCGTAAAAATCCAAAAAGCCATGGGCGATGTCTAAAAATTAGCTTACGAATCTATTTGTGCAAATTTGGGCAATAAAAACGTTCGTTCGTTTTAGTTTATAGGAACCAATCCACTAACTATTTTATAGGAACCGAGCATACCTCGCACACCTTTGAGGTACCGACTCGCCGCGGATTGGGCGCACCGCCATCTGCTGTTCCCTACATTTACGTTCGCATAGCTCGTCAAAATGTACGGAACAGCTGATTTTTTTTTCGCGATTTCAGTTTTGGTCCCATAGTAAAAGTTGTTCATAATGATGAGTATAATGACCCCTTAAGAGGTTGCTGGTGTTTTACAAATAACTCTGTATATAGCACCGTCGGAAACCAGCTTTTGCGCTGACAACATGCGCCTGCTTGGAGCCGTTTATCGCGCTACACAGTACTACAAACGACGAAGCCCGAGAGCGATCGTTTTAGTGCAGCACTGTGAATGGTCTATTTTAATATTGTAGAAGGCAGAGGTAGAACCACTAACTCCACTAAGCTATGTATGTTTTGTAGTATGTAAGGAATAACATTATTAAAATAATCATTGAAAACATCACATACCGAGTATCGACAGCCTCCCAAAAGTGAAGATATTCTATGTACTATACTCCATTTATTATAGCATTAGAAAAAAGAGGCTCGTAGAAGCAGGACTGCAAAACATTTTATTTTAAAGTTAAGTTATAACTTTGTTACATAAATCGAAGACAGTACTAAATACGCAAAATAAACGAAATAAAAGGCATTTTATTTTAAATAATGCTTTATTTATAATAACATCTTCACAACACATTACAAACTTGCAACAAAACGAATGAATGAAACAACCAATCACATGATGATTTTTTAAGGAACATTTTACTAACAATACTTTATTTCAAATAACAACTTACAACATACAATACGTTGGTGAAACTTCTTCGTCTTCATCAGCTAATTTAGTCACTATCATCAGATGATGAAGATGATAAAGTTTCACCGACGTTAATAATAAATCTTTCTACCACATTATCCATTATGCTTTTTAACCACTCCTGTACCTATATCAGCATTTCGTGTGACTGTAGCCGGCAGCTTCTCCAGTTTCCTGGAGTGGTATGGCGCATGTCCATACCAATTACAGCGCCACTCTCAATATTGGTCAAAATTAACTTGTACCACTTTTCAAAATAAAAAGCAGATCCATTTCAGAGTGGTAATCTCAGTCACCTTTCTTTGCGTCAAATATTAATGCAGCATCCTTTAAAAACCCTTCAGTTGATCCTGTGAAATAAAATAAATAAAAGTAAATTTTTCCGTACCCTGTATATAATTTCATTGCTGGAAATAGATCTTAATACTATATCAATATAGCAACAATATTTATTACTTTTAGTTCGCTTTGCATTTGTTAATTTATAATACAATAATATTATTTATTAATAGTCAATGATAATGTTAATGGTGAGGACAGTGAACAAAATATTATTATTTAAAAGTAAATCAAGTACATACCAATATGACCATTGATAAGCCGCCTTCCTTTTCCCGTTGGGTTCTTTAAACCAGTGGAAAGACCTGACCGATGTGCTTCTTTTGAGGACTTAATAGTGCTGTCTTGCCATATTAAACTTTTCATGAGACCTGTATGTATGATAAAAGGTTATTAATTTAAATACAATATATATTAATATTAATTTAAACAAATGAAAGAAATGATGTTATACTTTTAATTAAATTCTAATAATTTAACTGTAATAAAATCATAATGCTACTGAATACAGGAGATCATACACTGTTTGGTTCATAAAAAACTGTTAGGAAATATTAGAAGCACTGTACCTTCATTTAGCCAAGTCTCATCTAAATAATATATTTTTCTTCTTTGCCTTTTTATTTCATGAATATATTTTAGTCTACATAGGACGATCTCCTGCCCGTCTATGAGTGCACTTTTTCTACTCCGTTTGATAATTATGTGAACTTTAATGTTTCTTTAATTATTATATACAGACTGCTACTCTTAAAATCTGGCAGAGACTCATCACTGTTTACTGTTTCCAATATCTTATCCAAGGTGGGCAACTCATTATTAAAGAAGAAGGAATGAATTTTCCTAAGTATTCCGCTAAATGTCATATCATCAAAATCATCATGTTTTAGGTGCTTCCGCTGGTGGGAGGGTTGCAGGGGACCTTCTGTGTTGTACTCTTTGAGTATGTTGTACACAGTAGCCCGAGATACGCCTATAAATAACAAAATATATGTTTTATCACAATGCATGTTACTTTCAAATATTTTTATAGTAATAATTTTATGAATCATTCTTACCGGCAACTTCTGCGGTCTTGTTTATCATCTCAGTCTTATAACAAGGAGTACCTGCAGGCCAGGACTCCAACTGCTTAAAAATATTGATCACTGTTTGCTTTTCTACAGCACCAAGTGCAGTTTGCTTCATTCTCTTTTTCTTGGGAGACATTACTATGTCGTCGTGGTCAACTTTATGGCCACGTTTATTTCGCCTTTGGTTTTAGTCAGAGTTTGAACTTATATTAATAGATTGTAAGTCACCCGGACCCGCACCGGGATCATCCATAGCGCAACAAAACGTAGCGTTTTGTATAAAACAACCAAATAACAACACTAATAACGAAAACAAAACAAAAACCAAGGAAAAATAGGGAACAAATAACAACAAAATCACAAAACTTCGACAAACAATACCAACAAGTATTCACAATTTACAAGTGAAGTGAATGACATTTGTTTGACATGACAATCACAGAACATTTACGTCAATTTCGTGGACGGCATAAACCGGTAAAATTAGAAATACCCCGCTGTCATCGCATATGAAGGGATTAGCTGACATTTTAGATTTGGTAGAATTATAGTAAAACGAAAAACGTTCTCGGTATTGTTCACTCCTGCTTCTTTTAGGTTTTTAGGATTGACACTTTATTTTAAATTGGAATGAAATAATATATTTAAATGAAAGCCACATAATTTCATAAGATAAATGGTTAAACTGATTACAATGAAGTGTGACCGCCTGGTATAAAAATAGATTATAATAAATTTGGCGATAATCGTAACTGTAACAAGTTTAAATGTACTTTTGTTACAAAGTGTACATCAAAAAGAACCTTTTTTAACTTCTGTCTAATGCTATTGTAAATAGAGTATAGGTTTATAAAAATCCTATACTTACGAGCTAGTATCAAATGTTTCATCAAAATCATCTCCCAGGTGTAATTTCAGTTCGTCAGCCTCGTTAACATAATAACTCTTTAAAAATCTTAGTGTTAATTTACACGGCAAAGATATCGATGTTGTGACATTAGCTTTTGGTTCCCAACAAACATCCCTCTTCAGGAGAAGCGCTTGTCCATCAGGGCAGCACTTGGCGCTGGCTGATACATAGCTGGCCAGTGTCAACAACACAACGACTAATATACTAAAACCCATTCTAGAAACCTTACTTAAATCACTATTTCAATAGTTAATAAACGAAAACCGTGTTTCTTGCGCGAAAACTTTTACACTTTCATAAAATAAACACACTGAAATCCTTTGAGATCATAATAATGATAAAATGCGATTTTGCTTATAGTCATTTGCCCAAAAGGCCACATGTGACTTTTAAACAAGTGCTGTTCGATACGATTTCCGTTTAGTATCGGTAGTACACTATTTATCGGCACTACTATCATCGGCACTACAGCTCTACTGTAGCGGTTGGACAGGACTGCTCGTGCTGGGCTGGTGGCGCCTGCACTCGCTCCGCACTGTATAACCTGTATCAATTCTGTGATGATTCATATTAAGGCTCCCACAGACAGGAGCGAAGTCTGAAAATCGAGATCCAGATCGATACTCATAGAAACTTGAAGTAAGGAATTAAAAAAAAAAAAAAAAATCTGCAACTGTTTTTATTGTTACACTCCTGCTAGTACACAGAACCTACTTAATTTATATACCATTGTATAGATGATTAAATGGAGATTAATACTGTACTTTTTACCAATTGATTTAATGCAGCAGAAAAGAGAAAAGCATCAAAATAGTTGAAAAAAAAATCCAGGACAGGATTTTTTTTTTGGATTTTTCTTGCGATAAAATCAATTAATTGAGTAAATTTTTTTTATTACATTCGTTTCAGCCTTAGAAGAAACCCTATTGAAAATGGCTCTTTTATTCAAAGTAGTTTAATTATAATTAATAAAATAATATCTATATCTAAATATTTCCAACCTTGACTCGACGACCGTTGCCTAGCAACCGGCAAAGTAAATATCTAAATAAATAGTCTGACTTTACGGCAGTCAATACATACTTCATGAAAAGTGACAAATTGTTAATTTTTGTTAGAAAGTATGTTTTGAATTTCTTTTTCGTTTATGAATGAGATATTCGGATGCATATTTACCTAAACTTAATTTTTGGCTAAGAAATTATGGAAGTGGCTTCTTAATAAAAAAAATCTTAATATAAATTCCGGAACAATTCATAATATAATATGCTTGTGATTCATGGGTCAAATATATTTTTTTATTAACTTTATTACTTCAGAATTAAGCCTCCATCAATATTTTTCATTATAATTTCTTTTTGAGCAAGAAATTATTTTTTTTAAAGTGCAAAAAAACTGTAGGAAATTCAAATAATTGAAAAGCGACGCTGTTGGTCAGAGCAAATGTAACGTAACATTACAGGGTGGCAGGGACATCGACGCGAAGCCGGTTACCATGGATTCAGTACATGATTCTGAACCCCCCTGCGTTGAAATTATTCGTCGGTAATTTTTTTTTTAAATCTGCTGTTTCATAGAAAAGTGCAATACCTACGCGGTCAAAATGTATATGGAACAGCTGTTTTTTTTAAATAACCGATGAAAATTTTCAACGTAGGGGGTTCAGTATCATGTACTGAATCCATGGTAACAGGCTTCGCGTCGATGTCCCTGACACCCTGAGATATTAGTATAGCGGCACACCTGCGGAACGTTCGGCGCGGAACGTTCCGTCGCGTCATGTGACGCTTGCTTATGAACCGACGTAACGTTCGGCTGATGTGCCATAGGTAACTTGAAAAACATTAGGAGCGTATTCAAGCGAACCTTCCGCGCCGAACGTTCGGTAGGTGTGACGCGAGTACGCGACCCTTAAACATCCGCATCCGCGGATGTGAGCCTTCAAAAATCGGCATCCGCAACATCCCTGCTGCATAGTGTGCGTTTTATACAAGATTTGAATTTCGTCTCATTCAGTTGAAGTATGTGGGGAGTAATTTTATTATAACACTTTAAACAGTAGCCCATGAAACAAAAAAAAAAAAAAAAAAATTACAAATACCTTGATTTACAATGAATTGTGTTGGGAGCCTCCTTTTAGGCAATCAATGCCTGTGTTAGGAGACTCCAATAGGTCCCTATTTCTTGTGCTGTAATTATGTCTATCACCTCTTTTACTACAAAGATGTAATTTTTTTCTTACGTACATGATGTTTTCATATATATATTGACAAGGTACCGTCATGATGTTAATATCCTTAATTAAACAGTTCCCTTAGAGAGTCACGCCTGCGGAGATAATATATGGCTCTGATCCGACCTGACAGAAGATCTACTTGTTGTCTGCAAATAGAACCGCTAACTTGCTGTTTTACTTTTATTTACCTAATTTTAATTTAGTTTATACTTAGACGCATAGTTAATTTATTACTTTAAGTATTTATGCACTTCCTAGCCTGAAGCACAGGTCCAACCTAGTTCAGGCAAATAAGCAACTGTGCTCTATTTTTTTATGATTAAGTATTTTTTTGTAAATGTGCCCCTCTTTATATAAATAAACGATTTTATTTATTATTATTTATTTATTATTATTATTATCCCTCTTTTCTGCAGAATAAAAATAGACTCGATGTCTGCAGCCCGTCCCCACAGTAAAATACCGTAAGACATGATACTATGAAAGTAACTAAAATAGACCAGCCTTGCGGTATCTACATCAGTAAATTGACGGATTTTTCTGACAGCATATGCTGCTGAACTTAACCGTCCAGCAAGAGATGTTAAATGAGGACCCTATTGTAGCCTTGAGTCGAGCGTGATCTCCAGGAAAACAGTTTTATCGACGAATTGAAGTTTCTCTTGATTCAATACTATCTCACAATCACTACTTTTGACAATTGGTAAAGAAAATGTTATGCACTTAGTTTTTTTCCATTTAGTACAAAATTATTAACAGTGAACCAATTTTGCACCTGCAGTAGGGCGTTACTAACGTCGTCAAAATTTGTAGCACGTCTATCTACCTTAAAAATTAAAGAAGTATCGTTAGCAAATATGTAACACCATTTGTGGTTGATTTTTTTATAAATGGAGTAGATCGTTAATATACACCAAAAAGAGGAATGGACCCAATATCGAGCCCTGTGGCACACCCATTTTCACTTTTAAACCTAGTGAATTGATACCGTTTATTTGAACTTGCTACATTCTCGTCGCGCCTATCTGCGACGACCCTTGGCTAATTTGCAGTTTGCGAGATAAAGTTATTTCTGCGCTTGCTAAACTCGTAGCTGTAACCGAAAATATCACATATTTCAGAAACTCATAATTCTCCTGTCCTTATCCCAATTTAATTGGGGTCGGCGCAATATGCTATATTTAATTGCAAGAACAATAAATAGACTCTCAGACTCGACGTAAAGGGACTCAACATAAAGGGAACCAATCCTTCCATACTTCTCTCTACGTATCTTAGAAACTACACGACATAATTGTTTACTTCGAACCAAGTTTCGTTGAAGTTGCTTATAAAAGTCATTAAATATACAAACCATAAACTCCCGCCTTTTCCCTACGGGGTCGAGGACAGGCAGAAACTACAGAACGTCACCTCCTAAAAATTGTGGTATCATAAACCTAAACCACTAAGTATGAGTACAGCTGTTCTCCTCCGTGACGTGAGTAGTAGGGATTCACCGGTTCCAGAACTCGGGACTTAGGGTGGGGCTTGGTCGACCAAACCTAAAAAAAAAAAAAAAAAAAAAAAAAAAAAAAGATTTGATTTTTTAAAGGTTTTGGGGTACGCTGATTCCAAATCTGCGGTCCTTTTTTACGTAGCATTCTCTGTTGCGAAGATACAGAAATCAATTAGGGATCTAGATGCGCTGTATTGTTCTGCATTCATTAATGAGGTACCCTCATTACCATTACAGTCACCTCACCATCCGCAACTCATTACTAATTAATACCTCATCTGTACAATGGTTTGCTAATGAGGGCCTATGGTTTATAAGTTATCCACAATAAAACTACATACTTCTGTATTCGTTCCTTTTATTACGTTTTAGTGTTATTTCCTAAAATATGTATGAAACATTTCATCTATTAAAATATCATTTTAGACAGTATCCCTTGAAAATAATTTTACAAAATTATTCATTGTACATCCATAATATCTATGTAATAAATACATTACACAGTACTCGCCGCAAACTGATGTAAAATCATTTTGGATTCTATCCGTATTCCAGACCCATCTTTTACAATTCCTTTTAAAAAATATTTGATAATATCCTTTAGGTGCTCGTCCATATGAATCGAAATACTGGCCAACACCATGCTCATCAATGTGTATGGCTACCCAATGTGACCCTGGTTTATCATCGGTATCCAAATTGCTTATCATATACGTTGGTACCTGAGTATGTATTGGTAATCTATTTGCAGCATATACATTACTTACTAGACTTGGATGAATTTGTTTTAAATGTTTCCGTAATTCTGTTGTATTCATGTTATGTCATTGGTATGCACCAATTACAGTACCTATCTATCCAGTGGATCATAAAGGAATGTGGTTATGGCTAAATAACATTAAAAATAATTAAGCTAAAGATGGTGTCCTATCATTTAAAAGTACTTTAAACAACATTAACAATAATTTTGCTAAAGATGTTGACCTACCATTTAAAAGCACTTATTACATGGTATAAATAAAGCCCTGCAATCGCTAAAGCCATACAGTTGAGTCGGCGGAAGACGACAGTTTGGATTACTTACAGTGCAGCAGTCAATTATAATTCTCAACATACAGCAATAGCAATGGAGGTAAGCGATTCTTTTACTTTTATATTTCTAACTAAATGTGTAAATAACTGTTTACCTGATGTCTATTTTACTTACGAGTCTAAAATGATCATCGTGTTGTTACAGAATTCATTCAACCTCGGTGATGATAATACTTACAAACATTATTACTATCCACTCTCCCCTCGCGATGAAGAAGACAGTGGAGAAATGGTGATTAAAACGAATAGTGATACAAGGAAAAGGAAGTCTTCAGTGGGCAATTTAGAAGAATTTTTCGAAGTGCAACCGAAAAGCAAAAAGAAAAAGACACTATCATCAACAGTGGCTCGAGCTGTTGCCGGAGGAACCAACAAAGTCGACAACAATAAGGTTGAATGCAATATATGTCACGTATTTATTAATAAAAGGTATCTTACAAATCACTTTAATAGCAATGCTCATAAAAGTAATCTTTTAAAGTCACATAATTCATTAACAAATGTTACAGTTGTTGCATCCGCTTTTGGCAACAGAATTTTAACATATAGAATTAAAAGTAAAATAACTCAAACTGAAGAATTAAATTTTGAAACACCAGAGTTGTTTTTAAGTTCATTAAAAACGGATATTTTATTATTGATAAATGAATGTATTCAACAACATACCATTCTTAAAGTAAACTTCGTATTGCATGCTGATTTTGTACAAGAAACTAAAGATATTAAAAATACATTTGATTTTCAAACGTTTAATTACACAATTGATCAGGGTGATGACTTAGATACTTTTTACTCATCTTTAATTGATACTATAGTCAGTAAAATTTGTAAATTTGAAAAAAAAGATAGTGGTTGGAGTCTTAAAGAAATTAAATACATAGATATGAATGTTAATAAATTTAACCCCCTACGTGGTACCTGATAAATATATTTTCTAATTTGTATTCCTACTTTCCATTATGTCCTTAATATTGTATATATTTGGACTGATTGTATTTATTCGTTTTGTAAAGATAATGTTAGATTCTTAAATTTAAATATTCTTGGCATCATGTGTAAATATGTATTAAGTAATAGTAAGTTATCGAGTAGTTTATATTGTTGTCTCTATTTTTGTCTCCTTTCTTTTTTAGATTCCTTATAAATATAATAAGTTTACACTAAGTCCATTACTTTCATTTCATCCTTCTTAACTCTACATGTGTACAATGTTTCAATTTATTCATCCATTTACTGCAATTGTGGCTGGACCGAGTGGATGTGGAAAATCAATTTTCGTAACAAATTTTATTAAATCTTTCAAGGAAATAAGTAATTGTAATTTCACCCAAATCACATGGTGCTTTGATGAAATGCAGCCTTTATACAATTTACAAAACGTCAACTACCATCAAGGAATTCCGAACATTAATATGTTTGATGGAGAAAAGCCACATCTTGTTATCATTGATGATCTAATGAGAGAGTCCGATGGTAGAATTGTTGATATATTTACTAAAGGTAGTCATCATAGAAATCTTAGTGTATTTTATATTACACAAAATTTATTCCATCAAGGCAAAGGTCAAAGAGACATATCTTTGAATTCAAGTTACATTATTTATTTTAAAAATCCTCGTGATAAGACACAGATACGATATTTAGCACGACAAGTATCTCCAGACAATACAAAATTTATTGAAGATGCATACAGAGATGCCACTACAGAAGCCCATGGATATTTAATGGTAGATTTAAAACAGGATACTAATGACTTGTGTCGTGTCAAAACTAAAATATTTCCATTTAATGGTTATTGTACAGTATATGTCCCCGCAAAAACCTTTAAATACTCAAAGAATCAAACAGTTGAAATCATTTGTACATAATGCAGCGTAGACTAACAACGCATAAGAACTTGTTAGAAGCCTTGCGTACACTAAAACCAAAATATCAAAAAGCGGTACTCAAATCATGCAATGAAGAAGAAATCAATTGTATTTGTGAATGTATTCATAACGTTCTACAAGGAAAAGTACCTCTCAAAGAACAAGATAAGAAAAAATTAAATAAATATAAAAATATACTTCGAAAATTGGTGCGTAAGTGTAAGACTAAACTAAGAAAAAATATTATCATACAGAAAGGAGGAGCTTTCTTACCAATAATATTAGGTTCAATTCTGAGTGCATTAGTTAGTTCTTTTATAGGGAATTAAAAATGGAAAATGCAAAGAAAATGTTACTCATTGATCCTGGATTAATAGAAAAATTAAAACAAGAAAATACTGTAAACAGTAATTTATCTCGATTAGACACAGAAATGCAAAAAATTTTGAGTAGCAATGAAGAAGATCGAAAAAAATGGATGCTATATTTACAAACTTTACAAAGATATCTTCACTTTACTGAGGAGGAACGTCTACCTTACAAAATACCAATTTATACTGATACTTCTATCGATGATAAAGATGAATGTAAAATTTGTTATAAAAATAAAAACATAGACATAAAAAATACAGTTGCTACTGAAGCTTTGAATAAAGCAGACAAACAAGAAGATAAATTTCTTCAAACAAATCCACTTTATTCAACATCTCAAATTTTTAGTTTAATACCAAAAACCTATACTAAAAAAGGTGAGTTGTTATTAAAGTTAGTTGGGTCCAGTAAAAACAAAATACACTGGGATAATGAAGGCACAGTAGTAATTGATAATGAAAAAATTCCTGGAAGTAATATTGTTGACTTAGTAAATGACTCACTGAGACCATTAAAAAGAAGGGATCCAATAGGATGGGAAAGATTTGCTAAAGTATTAAGAGATATTAAAGTACCACTAACTTACATTGGGAATCCAAAAAGAAGTGAGTATATCGACCAACTTCGAGCAAAGGACCTAAGCTTTGTACCAGAAGTTGATGGTGAGGATTTTTTAACTCCGAGTAGTGGAGATAACAAGCTTATTAAAAAAATTAGAAAGAAGATTGATTGGGAAAAATGGAGTCCGTACTAGAAGAAATTAATAGAATATATTATGATCCATCAAATCCTGCTGGCTTTAGTAGTATAGACAAACTAACAAGAGCGATGAAGGGTAAAATGAATAAAGAACACGTAAAGAAATGGTTACAATCGCAAGAAACATACACATTACACAAACCTGTTCACAGGAAATTCCCACGAAATAGATATATTTTATCAAATATCAATGAACTATGGCAAGCTGATTTAAGTGATATGAGGACTTACTCTCAATATAATAATGGTTTTAACTATATCTTGTGTGTTATTGATGTCTTTAGTAAATATGCTTTTGCTAGACCAATGATAAAGAAAAATTCCGAAACAACTAAAGAATGTTTTGAAAGTATATTTATTGAGGCTAATACAACTCCTACACACATTCAATCTGACAAAGGTACTGAATTTATTTCTAAAGATGTACGACGATTCTTCAAATCTAAACACATTAATTACTATACCACAAATAATCCTGATATCAAGGCTAGCATAGTAGAACGATTTCAAAGAACATTAAAAATGAAAATGTGGCGTTATTTTACGCATAAAAATACACATCGATATATAGATGTTTTACAAGATTTAATACATTCTTATAATCATAGCATTCATTCGAGTATTAAGATGTGTCCATGTGATGTAAACTCTAACAATATTATGACAGTATGGAATAATCTTTATGATAGAGGGGTAAATAAAATTTCCTTAGATAGTCCAAAACCAAAATTTAATGTTGGTGATTATGTCCGAATAACAAAATATAAACATATTTTCCAAAAAGGTTACGAATCAAACTGGAGTGATGAAATATTTATTATATCTTCAATAATCGATAGATCTCCATGTGTTGTATATACGATAACAGATTTACAGAACGACATAATAGTCGGAACATTTTATGAAAGAGAATTACAAAGGGTGTCTTATAACCCCACCTCAAATTATAAAATAGATAAAATAATTAGTTCTCGATACTCCGGTAACAGAAAAGAATTGTTAGTGAAGTGGAAAGGTTATCCAGATAAATTTAATAGTTGGATTTTAGCTAGCAATTTAAAAGAAATATGAATAAAGAAAGTTTTTATTTAACCCTGCTCAGTAATAGTTCAATAGAATACTTTCCTGATAACAAGACCACAAGTTTTTCAACGAAATTACCCAAGTCTGTAAAATTGGAAGGTGAATGGTCCGTTGGAATTGTTGAGTTTCAGTTTCCATGCACCATATTTACCGTTCAAGATCATGAAAATGTTGTTTACATCACCAAAAAGATGTTAATGCCTAATGAGGAAAAACTATCGACAGTATACTATAAAAAACATATTCCAGCCACGAATTATGATGACATTGATCATATATTAACAGCTTTAAACCATATTAAAGAAAAAATAAAATTTCGCTATGATGAGATATCGAAATTTGTATCTGTTGCCATTATGGATACATCAATAATATCGTTAACGTTATCCCCCAAATTGTGTTTGCAACTAGGATTTGAACCAAATAAAAATTTTGTTGACAGAAATCTTGGAAAGTGTCCTGCTAATTTACACTTGGGGTTGCCATCACAATTATTTGTATACTGTGATATAATTGAACCCCAGATTGTTGGCGATGTTATAACTCCTTTGTTGAGAATCATAGCTCTAGACCCCGCAAAATACATTTATGGTGCAAATAAAATGCATGTTTTCTCACCACCTCACTACTTGCCTGTTATGCGAAGGGAATTTGATACATTAGAAATAGATATAAGATCAAGCACAGGTCAAAAAATACCATTCCAATTTGGAACTGTGTGTATTAAACTTCATTTTAGAAAATTATAATGTATTCTCATCGTGAACATACTAAATGCCCTTATGAAAATTATTATTCTCATCAAGCTGGGTCAGGTATTGGAGTAATTTATAAAGGTTCAGCATACCAGCGTGGTCATGGAATCGGGAGCTTCTTAGGTGGATTGTTTAGATCAGTTTTACCTTTACTTTCAAGTGGTGCTCGGGTTATTGGTAAAGAAGCATTAAACGCTGGAGTTGGGCTTTTGACGGATATGGTACAAGCACGCCCCATGGAAGACTCAATAAAATCCCGCCTTAAGGAAGTTGGTTCAAATTTAAAAAGAAAAGCTGATGATAAAATTGATAGATTTAACATGTCTGGATCAGGGTATATAACCAAAAGAAAACGTTTGTCTTCATTCATTCCACCATCAACTGCTAAAGTGAAAGCTATAAAAATATCTAGGGCAAAACCAAATACTGGCAAAGATATATTTTCAAATTAATTATGTCGTTTCTTCACCAACATTCTTGTGAGTGTGTTAAGTCAGAATTAGATTTGTTTGCTTTACCATCAACACAAACAAGTATTGAAAATGGATTGTGGATTCATTATAAACCAATTTCATCACTTGCTGACGATGGACCTATTGAGTTTCAAATTCCGGGTACAGGTGATGACTATATAGATTTGTCTCACACTTTACTTCACATAAAAGCGAAGATATTAAATCAGGATTCAACAAACTTGATATCATCTTCAGTTGTAGCACCAGTAAATAATTGGCTGCATTCACTCTTCAGTCAACTCGATGTTTATTTAAATCAAAAACTTGTGTCTCCACCGAACAATACGTATGCCTACCGAGCTTACATAGAAACTCTTTTAAACTATGCTCCTGCAGCTAAACAATCTCATCTAACTTGTGGTCTCTGGTATGAAGATACAGCTGGGAAAATGAATTCCACCGACGATAAAAATAATGGGTTCATTAAAAGACAAGAACTTGCAATTGAAAGCAAAGAAATAGAAATGATTGGGCATCTTCATGGTGATTTATTTAATCAAGAAAAATTTTTGATTAATGGTGTTGAAATGAGTGTAAAGTTGGTTCGCTCGAGAGAGAATTTTAATTTAATGGCGTCATCAACTGATTCAAAATTTAAAGTTTGCATCACCGATGCTACTCTTATTATTCGTAGGGCACGAATTAATCCTACAGTATTACTTGCACATCAAAAAGTTTTAGCTTCAACGACAGCTAAATATCCTATTACTCGAGCCGAAGTCAAAGTTTTGACAATACCATCTGGTATTCAGGGAAAAACCCTTGATAATATCTTTCTGGGTCAAGTACCTAAAAGATGTATAGTTGGGTTCGTAAGTAATGCTGCATTTAATGGTAGCCTTGTTAAAAATCCATTCAACTTTGAAAATTACGGTATCAATACATTTAGTTTGTACATTGATGGTCATCAAATACCTTCAAAAGCTTTACAGCCATCTTTTAATACAAATATTTTTACATCAGCCTATCATACTCTATTCTCGGGAACTGGTATACATTTTCTTAATGAAGGTAATGCAATCTCTCGTGAGCAATATGCTGAAGGCTACTGTTTGTTAGCGTTTGATTTAACTCCTGATTTATCAGCTAACTCATCGGCTCATTGGAACCTTATAAAACATGGAAGTGTGAGATTAGAAGTTCGTTTTGAGTCATCACTTACACAAACTATAAACTGTATTGTTTATGCAGAGTTTGATAATATTATTGAAATAGATAAAAACAGAAATGTTACTGTTGACTATAGTAGTTAGACTAAGAGAAAGTGTATCTAGATATAAGGAGAAAATTGTATCAATAACATGTTATAAAATAAATACTATGTAAAAAAAAAACTTATTTTCATTTACCCTCTGATTTCCCTTGTATAAAATATTACATTTATATGGAAATAATTGTAAAATAAATGAAAAACATAGGAACTTTATATCATTGATTTTATTATCATATTTTATCATACACATAACACTTACATATTTTTCATTAAACCATACAGTTGAGTTGATATAAAAAGATAGTTATGATTACTTACAATGCATTTATTAGCAATAGACACAATGGTTATCCATTAAACTACCAATTAGGTGAATTGTTAACCTATTTGTCACTATTAAAAAAATACTTTTTCACGTTATCACTCTCGGCAATTTCTTTCGTAATGCTATATATAACTTTGTTGGTGTTATCGAAAATTTTGCTGTCGTTTTCTTTGACATAGTACTTAATCCTTATATTGGCATGTTTCCAATGCTCCGTTATTGGAATTTTCGCCAGTTTTTTCATGTCGTAAACTTCTACTTTGATTAAGTGCGTTGACTGGTTCCCGTCATCTGTATTGGTTGTTATATAAGACACTCCTCCGGCTACAGCTCGAGCCACTGTTGATGATAGTGTCTTTTTCTTTTTGCTTTTCGGTTGCACTTCGAAAAATTCTTCTAAATTGCCCACTGAAGACTTCCTTTTCCTTGTATCACTATTCGTTTTAATCACCATTTCTCCACTGTCTTCTTCATCGCGAGGGGAGAGTGGATAGTAATAATGTTTGTAAGTATTATCATCACCGAGGTTGAATGAATTCTGTAACAACACGATGATCATTTTAGACTCGTAAGTAAAATAGACATCAGGTAAACAGTTATTTACACATTTAGTTAGAAATATAAAAGTAAAAGAATCGCTTACCTCCATTGCTATTGCTGTATGTTGAGAATTATAATTGACTGCTGCACTGTAAGTAATCCAAACTGTCGTCTTCCGCCGACTCAACTGTATGGCTTTAGCGATTGCAGGGCTTTATTTATACCATGTAATAAGTGCTTTTAAATGGTAGGTCAACATCTTTAGCAAAATTATTGTTAATGTTGTTTAAAGTACTTTTAAATGATAGGACACCATCTTTAGCTTAATTATTTTTAATGTTATTTAGCCATAACCACATTCCTTTATGATCCACTGGATAGATAGGTACTGTAATTGGTGCATACCAATGACATAACATGAATACAACAGAATTACGGAAACATTTAAAACAAATTCATCCAAGTCTAGTAAGTAATGTATATGCTGCAAATAGATTACCAATACATACTCAGGTACCAACGTATATGATAAGCAATTTGGATACCGATGATAAACCAGGGTCACATTGGGTAGCCATACACATTGATGAGCATGGTGTTGGCCAGTATTTCGATTCATATGGACGAGCACCTAAAGGATATTATCAAATATTTTTTAAAAGGAATTGTAAAAGATGGGTCTGGAATACGGATAGAATCCAAAATGATTTTACATCAGTTTGCGGCGAGTACTGTGTAATGTATTTATTACATAGATATTATGGATGTACAATGAATAATTTTGTAAAATTATTTTCAAGGGATACTGTCTAAAATGATATTTTAATAGATGAAATGTTTCATACATATTTTAGGAAATAACACTAAAACGTAATAAAAGGAACGAATACAGAAGTATGTAGTTTTATTGTGGATAACTTATAAACCATAGGCCCTCATTAGCAAACCATTGTACAGATGAGGTATTAATTAGTAATGAGTTGCGGATGGTGAGGTGACTGTAATGGTAATGAGGGTACCTCATTAATGAATGCAGAACAATACAGCGCATCTAGATCCCTAATTGATTTCTGTATCTTCGCAACAGAGAATGCTACGTAAAAAAGGACCGCAGATTTGGAATCAGCGTACCCCAAAACCTTTAAAAAATCTAATCTTTTTTTTTTTTTTTTTTTTTTTTTTTTTTTTTTTTTATTTTTAGGTTTGGTCGACCAAGCCCCACCCTAAGTCCCGAGTTCTGGAACCGGTGAATCCCTACTACTGACGTGTATTAAAAGGATGTTTTTGTTTCAGCTACTGAATATGTTAAAATTTTACGCAAGGTTTGAAATCAGCGATGAAACAGGGGATCCCATGACTGACAGGGATATGACTTTACAACACTATTCTAGGATTACTTCGCTGCAGGTAAGGCATACAAGAACCTATGAAAACAAAATGTATTTACTACCTAATCCGTAATTTGTAATTAATAGTATAATCCTTTACTCTGATTTTTAGAAAGCAGCATTTTCCAAGTTTCCTGACCTGCGTTTATTTGCTCTTGCAAATGTAGCCAGTGTGGACACAAGACAGTCGTTGGAGAAACATTTCGGAAACTTAAGGTGAGGCCAGGTGGTATAAAATTCATTTCATTATCATTATAAGCCTGTGTTGTCCCACTGCAGGGCAAAGGCCTCCCTTTCCTCTTTCTACTTTTCCCGGTCTACGGAGTCCAGCTCATCCCGCCATCTCTTTCTGGGCCTGCCGCGTAGTCGTTTCCTGTTATTTGGGATCCAATGAGTGGTGATTTTTGCGTATAAAATTCATGTTTTTCAAAATTATTTTGAATGCTATATTATCACTGACTAATATTGGCTATAATTTATAAAGATATAACTTGGGCGAAGTCGCTTGCGGAAGCTAGTATTTCATAAAAAAATAAAATGCTGCTTGTTGGTAAGTGCATCACTTGAGAACCGCCAGACCGATTTGACTATTTTTTTATTTAAAATCTTCGTAATAGACCGAACCGGTTTTTATGGAAAGAAAAATTGGAAAAGTTTCCCGGGAATAAATCAAATTCGGGAAAAACTGAACGTCCTTTTATTTATGGAAATTTTGTATAAACTGTCAGATATACCTAAATAAAAATAAATAGTGATAATGTAATTACCGTACTTATACATAATACACACAAGGTACAAAAAGACCCATCACCAAACCAGCAGCAAAATAACGGCCAGCAGTGAAATAACGTATGTAATATGCACAAACAGTTAATAAATGTTACTAATTATTTGGTATGGTGTTGATAAAAAGAAATAGGGTAAAGGGATAGGGTAAAACAAAACACGGTAGGTAGATAATATAATAGCGTTCCGTGCGGGTGTCAATCGCGATATAGTTCGCGCGCGACTGTTCTGTAGCATGGCCCGCCGACTCGCGAGTGAGTGGACGTGCGGGACTGCGGGCCGAGTGACGAGCCCGAGCGGACTCTAGAAGGAGGGGCGACGAAGGAGGTGGTGCATGGCGTAAGCATCACTGAGACGATCGACGATCGTACGATGCCTACCAAACCGTGCGGCGACGGCGCACGTCTCCACTCTTTAACCCTATCCTAGGCATGAGTGCATGACACACGTACTACTTGACATCTAAGTAAATTATGATTTAACGAATGCCTATTTATATTTTTAGTGAAAATGCTCTGCGCGCAATAGCTACATACTTAAATCTGGTACCGCCAGAAGGAAAAGAAACCGACGCCCCCTGGCATCGAACAGACAAAGATTTCCTCAAAGAACTACTGGTAAGTAAGACGCACTTTTAAACGCTCCGTATCAAAACGTCCTAATAGGAAATAATCCTATTAGCAAAACGACACTTTAGCAAAATGTCCTATTAGCAAATCGTCCTAAAAAAAAACTATTCTTACGATTCATTTTAAATTGAGTTAATCAACTACGGGTATTAATTTCAAACACAAGCGATTTGTGTACCTGAATTGGATGTGTCAGCCTCAGCCATGAATTGATTCCAAAAATAAAGTTATTTAAGAGTCCTTTTATCAAGAAGCTAATTTGTAAAAGAAAAGTCGAGATATTTTTTTATTCCCGTTGATACTCACTTGACAGTTTGACACGATAAACTTGATTCACATAATTTTTACTTTTCATCAGATTTCACGTCATGAGCGTCGTATCTCGCAGCTAGAAGAGCTCAACTCTATGCCTCTATACCCTACAGAGGAAGTGATATGGGATGAGAACGTGGTCCCAACAGAAATCTATAGCGGAGAGAATTGCCTTGCATTGCCCAAACTGAACCTACAGTTTCTTACCTTACACGATTATTTACTGAGAAATTTTAACCTATTTCGTCTGGAAAGTACATGTGAGTGAATTACATTTTCACACTTACTACTTCCCTCTTGAGCAGTGGTGGCCCGGTGGTAACGTCCCCGACTTACGAGTGGGTAGGTTCGAACCCAGGCAGGCGCTTTACTTAGTGTAAATAATTTGATCACCACTGCTCCCAAAACGGTGAAGGAAAACATTGTGAGGAAACCGGCATGTCCTAGAATCCAAAATTCAAAGACATGTGACATCTACCAACCCGCACTGGGCCCGCGTGGTCGATTACAGCCCACTCCCTCTCATAAAGAGGAGGCCTGTGTCTCAGCAGTGGGAACATTAATAGGCTGATTATGCTACTTACCTCTTGATTGTACTTAAAATACAAAATGACACATACAGAGAAGGCGGGACGCAGACATGTGGCTTCGTGGTGTACGCCTTATCTCCTAGATGGCATGAAGTTCCATCCGAAGCATTCAAATTCATTCAATGTCCCACGCCTGTGGCTTTAAGCAGCGCATTCACGATAAAATTTAATGACGTAAATGCCTACCCTATAGTTTCACAGGTATCAGAGGGCCTAGTGAGTTTCTTTTAGCCATCTCGGTGTAACGCATCGACCGCGTTCGACGCTCTGATTGGCCCTTCACTGGTGAAGGCCGGCCGACTGCCAATCGGACCGCCGAACGCGGTCGATGCGTAAAATCAAGATAGTTAAAAGAAACTCACACTAGGCCCTCTGATCGTTTGCGTCATCCCCGTGAGTCCGCGTCCCAATTGCGACACGTCCTCGCCTAACATCCTTCCAGGCTTGCTTACGCCATAGTGATGTGCTTAGAGTACCAAATATTTTAATAATAACAAGCCGGAAAAAGACACTTCGCCTTAAACAATTTTCTTTTTTTTTAATATGGAATCTTGTAATATCAAAAAATATATCAATTCTATCTGTTATAGATGAAATTCGTCAAGATATAGAAGATGCCGTATATCGATTAGCACCATGGTACGTATTTTTTGGATCATTCTCCTGCCCTTATCCCAATTTATTTGTGGTCGGCACAACATGTCCCTTTCTTCCATACTTCTCTATTTGTTGTCATCTCGGTAGTCAACCCCTTTCTAGCCATATCATCTTTCACGCAGTCCATCCATCGTGTCTTTGGTCTTCCCCTACTCTTGTATCCATCGAAATTCATACTCAGAACTTTCCTCACGACATTTTTCTCATTCCTCCGCCAACCATACCATGACAACCGATTTCCGCATTTTTTTTTAAAGGATTTTTTTTGAGTATCGTGATTTTGAGAACTTCCTCATCCAGACTGACCTGCCCAGTTAGCTGACATGTTCTTTATTAATGATAGCATATTTTCACAGGCGTGCTGAAGATACGAGCGTATATTTTGGAGGTTGGGCCCGTATGGCTCACCCTATATCCAGCTTCGCGGTTGTGGAGGTGGCCAAGCCCAATATCGGAGAAAAGGCTCCCTCGTGTGTTCGCGCCGACGTTACAGTGACGCTCAGCGTCAGGAACGAGATCAAACACGAATGGGAGAGCTTGAGGAAACACGACGTTTGTTTTTTGATCACTGTGAGACCTACACAGGGCATAGGTAATTTGTAGTTATTTCAGTATAATTTTGTGTCCTTTTTTCTGAATCTACCACTCTTAGCTTCCAAATTAAATTTTTTTTCAGGTACTAAATACGATTATAGAAAAAGCATGGTCGAACAGGCAGGCATAGTGTATGTTAGAGGGTGTGAGGTGGAAGGTATGCTGGATGCCTCGGGTAGGGTTATTGAGGAGGGACCGGAACCGAGGCCAGAGCTCGAAGGAGACGCGAGAACATTCCGCCTTCTTCTCGACCCCAATCAGTACAGGCTTGATCTGGACCACGCCAGCAAAGGAAATGAGGTCTGTTCTTATTACATTTTTTATTCCAATATGTTTTCCAGCCAACTGTGTACGTCAAATTTAGGTCGCTGGAAATAGAAACTAATATTTTGAAAGCTTTCAGGCGTACGTGACTGTTTTCAAATAACACATGCATTTAATGGAAGTCACGTACGCCTGAAAGAATTTGCAATAAATTCTTAAAACACTGTCAGCAAATAGACTGTTTCTATAGAATAAAAAAAGAATAATAAAATATGATGGTTCATTTAATATTATCGTATACAGGACGTATACGAAACGTTCAACATTGTGATGAGGCGCAAACCTAAAGAGAACAACTTCAAGGCCGTGCTGGAGACGATCCGAGAGCTGATGAATACAGAATGCGTTGTTCCCGAGTGGCTTCACGATATCGTGCTCGGATACGGAGACCCCGGCCAGGCCCACTACACCAGGTAACCATCTTTCTCTTCGTCACATTTTGTGTAGGTTCCTCTCCCCTTTCTAGACATCTTACTTGACCGATCATGCCGACTGATACTCCCGAGCTGTAAGACGAGCTGTCTCTACTTCGTATCTCGGTAAAATATGTACGTTTACTCTGAAGCGGAGACGAGCGGAGCTGAGCGGAGACATGTAGGGATCACAGACGAGACGATAGACGTGATGAGGATTTCAACCATTGATTGGTCGATTCCAGCAGGTCTTCGCTTCAGTAGAAACGCACCCTTAGGAGGCATAGATTGTTCCCCGTGCCTGTCACACCTTTGCGCGAGCGCAGTCCTCTGTCCCTCGCACTCTCTCCGCGCTCAACGCTTTCTTGGACGCTAATCCGGACCATGACGTCGTGGAGGAATTGTAGACGACCATGTTTGTATGACTGCGGTTCTGTGAGATGAGTGTATGAATTTTGGCAAATCTCTAACTAATGTAATTGGCATAGAGCCGTTTTATGTTAAAGTAAAATAATTAAATATGAAAAACTTAAATTCATTCATTCACTGACAGACGACACACAGCCTAACCCGCTGGGTCTAGAAACATGTAATTTTGCACAAAAGTTCCTTTCCTTATGTAACGAAGGTGAGCACTAAGAAAGGAATTTTGAAACTTTCAAGAAAAGTTTCAATATTCCTTTATAGGGGATTTAAAAAGGCGGTAAAGGAGGCGAGCAACAAAGACCTCCGTGTGTTCTTCTGTTTGTTCCGCGGCAAATATATCGCGGAATAGCTTGTGCGGTGGTCGGGATACACCGTACATGGTGCGTAAGGGGGCAGCGCGTGTAACCATGTCGTCACTGATGACTTAAGAGCGTTTACGCTGAAAGTTGGCAACGTCGCAAATAGGTGTCAAATATTTACCTGTTTTGATTAATTTGTCAATATTACTGTATGGAAATAAGAAATGTGGCTAACTAAGTACCTAGAATAGTGATTATGAAATGCAATAATTAATATCTTAATACCGAATATTTAGTTTAAGATATAAAAAATGTGTTTGGAAACCTTCCAAATGCCTTTTTTACACCTAAATGGTTACAACATCAAATTCAGTGCTATAATTGCAACTCATTATTGATATTCTAGGTACTTAGTTAGCCACATTTCTTATTTCGATTCAGTAATATTGCCAAATTAATCAAAACAGTGAAATATTTGACACCTATTTGCGACGTTGCCAACTTTCAGCGTAAACGTTCTTAACACACCGAAACCACACAGCTGCCCCCCCCTAGGAATGGGTAGGTCGCGCAGTCCATGTTCGTCGCTGATCGATGTACACTCCTTGTATATCACGATAGAGTCGACAAATTCTTCGAAGGCCTCTGAGTCGTGGCGTGATCCACTAAATCTCACCGTACAGCGCGCGAAGTTTCCGTGTTTTGTTGGTGCAGGCGATGCAGAAGGTAAATCTGCGACGTTGTCGGTCGACGTAGCCAGCAGGCTCTGTACCAGTTGACGGTTTGATTCCGGTTGCGCCTTGCCGAACGCCACCAGAAACGACGAAGCGTCTCCTCCGATAGCGGCGCGGGTGTCGGGGTCGCCGACGCGCTAGTAGAAGATATATCGTTTATTTGGTGCACACAAAAGAAATATCATAACATACAAAAAACCCGATTAAATAATAACTAAATACAGGAATATAGATGCAAAGTGCCAATATACAAAAAATAAATAAAGAAGAAAACAAGACATTGTAATGACACTATTGGCTAAAACACTTTAAAATAATGAAACATACAAAGTGCGGTGTGCGTCTCAAGGTTGCACCAAATGGGAGTCCAACTCAGCATGAGTCAGGCAAATATACCTGACGCTGATATTCTTCTAGTCATATTGTCGTCATCGTTGCCTCTACTTTTGCAGCAAGGCATTCGTCTTATCAGCCGAAAGACGTCCACTGCAGGACATAGGCCTCCCCCAAGCACCGCCACGCCACTTCGACCGATTCTGTGCTTCCCGCATCCAGCGGATTCCTGCGCCCTTTACAAGATCATCGGTCCATTTTGTGGGAGGCCTTCCAACGCTACGTCTTCCGGCAGCAAAGTATTATTGTAACACAATAGTCAACTAAACAAGAGGAAACACTATTTATTTTTATATTACGATGTACACTAAAGTTCGTAGTGTCCACTGAGAAAACCGTAACTTTGTAAGTAGGTACTTGAAGTTCGCGTCGTGTCCGCGTCGGGTAGGCAGTTTGTAGGGTGAATGAAATGAAATAAAGTTTTGCACAGAAAAATTACACAATATAATCATTCAGACCAATACTAAACACAAGTTCAGGGAATTCGAGTAGGACACCGAGACAATACAAAATCGTGCCGTTTGCGAGCGAGATGCGGGCCGAACTGCCGGACGCGGAGCGGAGTGCGACCACGCGACGCGGGTAGAGGGAGGCGCGGGCGCGTCGTTGCGCATATTCATGTTATGCCTCTAGTACACATACATTGCGTGAGCCCGACGTCGCTCGGCCAACGTATACTGGGCATTTTTGGCAAAAAAATTGTTGAGCTATAGAGCATAAAATGTTTGGTAGGTAATACAAACTATGTCCAACTACTCAACTAGTTGAGCACTGGAGACGAAGTGTTTGATTTACGTGTATTTTGCGTTGGGCTCGCCCAACCTGTACTGGGGGCTTGACATGCCTACTCTTCCTACAAACAAAAATTCAATTGTTTTAGAATGCCAAATGAGATCCCTACACTGGACTTCAACGACACTTTCTTAGACATGGAACACCTACGGAACAGTTTCCCTGGATACGAAATCAAGGTGCAGACTGACGATCCTAGAAAACTAGTCAGACCTTTCAAGTAAGTTCCTAAGTTTCCTAGGTAAAACAAAAAAAAGAATCATATTTTAATGAACATACAACTAGACACTGGCCTGCAAATTGCAAAAAACGCAAGCAAATTAGAATTCCACAGGCTACCTTAGCGCATGCGGGGTCAAGTTACTTTGAACTTTTTGGGTCATTAAATCATCAAATAAAAATTTTGACTCTTATGTGATCGCCAATTTAACTATGATTAATCAGCTGAAGACGATATAGCCTACATGTAGTTGATCTCTTATTTATTATTTACAGGCCTTTTTCTATTAGCTACCAACAACTAGAACCATAACTATTTTACCTCTCAAGCCTTCAAGTCCCCTCTATAACCTTCGTCATACCTATTTATTTTTTTTATGACAGAGTAACGTTCGAGAATGTTCTCGAGAAGCAAAAGCATGGTGAGGATGCCATGGAGGAAGACGAGCCACGGAAGGTGATCCTCGTAGAACCGCACGTACAGCCCAAAAGAGGTCCTTACTTATCCAACGAACCCAAAAAGTAAGTAACTCATTCATTGATCTGATGATGTCGATGACAGATGATGATGATGTTGATCTGTGTCTTAAAATAAACACTAGTATTATTCATAGCCGCAATAGCTCGTTGTCTTGTTGTATTATCAAGTAAGAAGACTAACTAAAGTTTACATTACCGTAAAGATTGAAATACTATAGTTTGCTCGTAACGTAAGTATGTGAACTATACGAATGTATTTTGCGTTCTTATCAGTTACCACCAACCGATAGTAAAGAGCTAACTATGTAGTAAGTATGTATAAGTATTCAAATATTAGAACAACAAAAAATACGTTGGGCCACAGTGTTCCGTTTAAATATGTGGCTCGTCTAAAGCTTTCGACGGAGTCAATGACTAAACAGATTATACCACTTAAAATTTTATCACTTACGGACAAGTTTTTGACTTTAAAATCCTTTTTTTTTTATAAATTATTCAGAAACCTGATGCTAGAGGCAAGAAATCTCAAGAAGACAGATAAGAGTATCTGTGGTAATCTGATACAGGCGTACCACAGGGTTCAACCCTAGATCCACTTTTGTTTGCTATTTTACATTTTATGATCTGCACCTACTATGCCTCGATTAGAATGTATGCGATATTGCGTAGTTTGCGTAGTTTTCCTCGGAGTATAAATAAAATTCAATTGAAATAAAACTCAAAGCAGAAATACAAAGTCCTTAAATTACCACCTTACGTATCTGTACGGCACCTTTAGATTTTAACCAAATTGACTCACAATTATTCGATATTTATACTGTTTGTCAACCTTTCTTGTAAGTCAAAAGTTTGCAGTATCTCTAAGATTAATTTATGGTTCGAGTAAAAAAAAATAGTTTGGAAAATCCAAAAGTGCACGCCTCATACTTATCACTCATTCATAAACGAAAAAGAAATTCAAAACATAGTTTAAAAATGAACAATTTATCACTTTTCATGAAGTCGTAATGTCAACGACTGACAAAGATATTTACGTTGGCAGTTGCTAGGCAACGGCACCGGATCAAGGTTGAAAATATTTAGATATTGATATTATATTTTAGTTAGTATTTTATTAATTATAATTAAACTACTATGAATAAAAGAGCCATTTTCAATAGGGTTCCTTCTACGGCTGAAACGAATGTATAAAAAAAAAATTGACTCAATTAATTGATTTTATCGCAAGCTACAATGTTTTCAGGGATCATAAATTGACGGACAGGAATTTTTTTTCAACTATTTTGATGCTTTTTCCATTTCTGCTGCATTAAATCAATTGTTAAAAAATACAATATTAATCTCCATTTAATCATCTATACAATGGTATATAAATTAAGTAGGTTCTGTGTACTAGCAGGAGTGAAACAATAAAAACAGTTGCAGAAATGGGGCAAAAAATATTTTTCGATCGTAGAGCACACTCTAATGCGAAGCATTACGAGTCGTGCAATATGCTAACCGACTTATTTTGCTGAGTCTACAAAAGATTACGTTCGCATATTTATGTGCAAATGTTATCGATCGACCCGCGTCATATACGCATAACGGTAGCATTTGTTACTAGAAGTAAGTATACTTAGCATGTAAGTTATACATTATATTTACGAAACGGGTTTATATTTATTTTAAAAATGTTACGGATAGCAACGCAGTGTACAAGGCTATAAATAGAAACTATAAATAAATAAATAGACACAACATCAAAGTAAAAAGCCGCGCATAAATACACCACATGGCCATTGGTTTTTATGGCCGTGTGCTGGCTGCTTGTGCTTATACCACATACGAAGCTCTAACTTTCTCCGGTTATGGCGGGATGCCGATCCATCGGACTATGAGAATGAGCGAAGAAAAGTGCACAAGTGTGTGAGCGGTTACTGGTGTACTTTTTAAGGTGAAATTTCTTTAGCGGCGTTGTGCACTTTTTCGAGATGGGTAAAAAATGTTAAACTCGCGTCTAAACGTTACCGTAAGATCCGTTGCCTAGCAACCGACAAAATAAATATCAAAATAAATGGTCTTTGATATTACGTAAAGATTGCGAGAAAAGGAATTTTACGCATATTGATGGGTAAAAAAAGCAGTCAAGTTTTCACTTCTGCCGGCACTCCCGGAGTGCAACCCGTTGTTTTTTTTTTCGCCCATTCTCATAGTCCGCCACACACAAGTACCGCTCACACTTGTGCACTATAATGTTCTTCCTCCGCCAAACTACACTAGTCGGCTAGTCTCCATGACATGGAGACTAGCCGACTAGTGTAGTTTGGCCCCCGTTACCGAAATTCGAAAGTAATAGTCTGTAGATGAGTTAGTAACGAAAATATTATTATAGGCTTAAAAAAAAAATATCATGACAGTTTCCGGCGCTGTAAGAACAGCATAATTATTTAAATTAACTTATTTCTACATATTAATTTGATAACAGCTATCGGATAATAATTATTTTGTAGATGAGTTAGTAACGAAAATATTATTATAGGCTTAAAAAAAAATGTTTATCATGACAGTTTCCGGCGCTGTAACAACAGCATATTTAAATTAACTTATTTCTACCTATATTAATTTGATAACAGCTATCGGATAATAATTATTTTGGGTAACGTTATCGGACCACACGCAACTAAGTTTTCCCAGTCAGACATTGTACGTCAGCAAACGAAAATCGATAAATATTTCATCATTTTATTGAGCACAATACTTAATTGGAACTGATGTAAAAATAAGGTACACACGGCTACACATCAAGCTATACATTTCCAGTTTATGGTGAACTCGCATTATAAACGATTTCCGTACAATGCGAGGTCAGCAATGGGTACTGGAAATGTATAGCTTGATGTGTAGCTATACAGGGTTATTTTAAATTGGCTAGCTGAACTAATACGCGATGAGTATCGATATATAAACACGATAAAATAATAACTCTTCCTTAGCAGTCGGGGGTGTTTAGATATGGATACTGAATACCCATTGCATCTGCGGAGTTTAGCTAGCCAATTTAGAATAACCCTGAAATGTATGTAGTGCTGAAATCGACTTTTGTTGCTGACCGTAAAAATAAATGAGTAATCTCGCTAATTGAACAAACGTTTTCAATTATGGGTCATACAGAGAAGGGCTTTATTTTTCTTTTATTTTAAACGAGGCCCGTGTTATTGAACCCATGTAACCGATATCCCCACACAAAGAAGCTGTGTATGCCCCAAGCAGTTCTACCCAGAATACGATAAGCTATGTAAAAGAACTCTTTGAATTCATACTTCGAAATAATATAGCGGTAAAACCCACTGTCTTATCCTGAACGTGGTTTTCATAAGTTTTTTTATTTCAGAAATACGATACCATTTACACCAACGCAAGTAGAGGCTATCCGGTCCGGGATGCAGCCTGGATTGACCCTGGTAGTAGGACCACCTGGGACAGGTAAGTTGATAAAAAATCTGCAAATCACTGTGACTGTCACAAATGCTGTTTTACGAATTTCGATGTGTCTTCCACTTTCATCACTATCGAATACGCGATCCCCTTTGAATTTGGAATAAAAAAACCTAGAAAAAAAAATACCATCACCAGCACCACAAGCCAGCCGCACTTTAGGACAACCGATTTTACCATTTATATGAGTACGGGTGAGTTATTATAAGAGTAAACGAAGACCAAGGAAAAGACGGATGATATGTGAAAAACCATACGGCTAGAAAGGAAGGTTACCACTGAGATGAGGGCAGGTCCTGGTATAGGAAGAGGAAAACATGTTGCGCCGACTCCAAATAAATTGGGATAAGGGCGGGAGGATAGATGATTCTATACATATATGTATTCTATACATATACACGAAGCATCTATCCTACACGCATACAGTTTCGACGTCCGACATTAATCCGAACTTATTGAGATATTTTTTATTCAATTCAACTAGTGTAGATATAAACGTAGATGAAACGATTTTACCGTAAAATGTACACGTACGATAAAAATATCGTATCCACACAAATACAGGTAAATTTTCTTCCTTATCGTGTTTTTTTTTAAATTTGTTTAAGGACTTTTGTAATCACAATGCGTATGACAGTTCCATTAATCGTGTGATAAGGACAATGCACTCCAGACAATATGTACCTAGGTTTATACGGAAGTTCATTGTTCCTTGTTGTTCTGGTTTCTAAACCGAAACCGATTGGTGAACTTTCACCAATGCATTCAGGGAATACCCAAACACACTAGAGATCTGAAATATATAACTAATAACGTCTTGATAACAGTGTAAAACCCAGTTTTTTATCGACTATTAAAGGGTTACTTATAATTTTTTTTTTTGTTCTTTTTTGCGATAAACTTTTTTGACATCAACTTCCGGAACTGTTTTACACATGGCATTACTATTATTTAGCAGGTACTTATGGCTTTTTAAACTGGTTTATATTTCTAATTTGTGTGGCATAATAATATACTGTGTGTGACAGTATAAGTACTGTATTGTATATGTCACAGTATATTATTATGCCACAGCCACACAATACACTCAGCCACTCATCGCATCGCTGCATATCGCCGCGATTTTCTCGCTCGTGGAGACAGCCCCGAACAAAGTGTATAGAAATACGTGGCACGACGGTAATATCGCCGCGGTTCTCTCGCTCGTCTCCCTTAGTGTCTTAACAGACGGAGTGCATTTTGACGGGACAGTCGAATTAATACAATATTTTTATGACAGGTAAAACCGATGTGGCCGTTCAGATAATATCAAATCTGTACCACAACTTCCCGTGGCAACGCAACCTGGTCGTGACCCATAGTAACCAAGCGCTAAATCAGCTGTTCGAAAAGGTAGCAGAATTGGATGTGGACGAGCGACACTTGCTGCGTCTCGGGCATGGCGAGGAAGCTCTGCAAACTGACAAGGATTTCTCCAGGTTCGTAAATAAACCAGTCAATGAGACAAAAGTTCTTTTCGACAAATACTTAGGATAATTTTGGAACTAGTGTGAATTGAGGTCCAAAACCCTGATAGGACAGGGTCAATTAATCAAAGTGATAAGATCGATGAAACCTTGATGTAATTTGTGCCGTACTATACTTGGAGGAGTTCGTAGACGCATTGAACTTCCAATAAGTACCTACCAATGTTCTTAATGCTTGAATTAACTAAATGCTTAACGAATTATTGGGAGTACAGTGGGCTCCAGAGAAACCTCACCCTCTTGAATTGTTTTTTACATTGCTAGGGGGTGAGATTTCTATTGAGCCCATCATACTATGACGTCACATAATATATCAAACGAAGAAAATAATATAATATTTCATTCATATCTCACAAATACAGTACTAATTTCAGTAACAGTTTCAATTATACATTTATGTTTGTTAGGTATGGAAAACTTACAATACAATTACAATAGGTACGAGTACAGCACCCTAATTGCGTAACACACTTTCAAATCACCATCTGAATGATTTTGAAGGATATTGCTAATCCATTGCTTCATATATTCGAAAAATTTGTCTACTCAACAACGTAAATAACGCAATGAATGTTGTTGAACTGTCAAAATGAAATCCATTGCTACTGTTAGTGTGTTACGCAATTACCCCGCTGGTCTCCAGTAATTTTTTTTTAACTTCAACCAGGCTTACGATACTGAGCTATGGTCTAGGCACTGCTGTTCTTAGCATTAGGTTAGTTGAGATTAGGCGGAGCTGTAGTCCATTCCTTCATGATGATGATTTTAACAAAAAGTGATGTTGCCTTTGAAGTTCGAAAATCCAAAACATTAAATATATGAAGGTGTTCACCAAGGTAGCATATTGGTACCCAAACTGTTTAATCTTCTTTTCGGCACTCTTATATTAAATCTAATTCAACAAATATTAAATAAAAAGTGAATTCAATTGCTTGCTCGCAGTTAATAACATCCATACAACTTTAAAACTTGCAATGAATTGAATCACTCTGTTCTTGTTTTGTTATCGGCAAATTTTCTTTCTTGATACGTTTTTCTTGTTTTTTTTTAGTTCTACCTGACAACCAGTCCCTGTTGCATTCCTAACCTAAAGTATATTCGCCAGGCCTTATAAGTTATAGGCAATCAATTTGCGGTATTTTACCTGAACGTTTTTATTTTTTCTCAGAATTCGGTCAACCCACAGCCCCTACAATACAAAATCGTTACACCTATAGAATATTTATATCTTTATGAGTGAAGTTTTTAATAGAATATCTGCACTGAAAATAATTTATTTTAGCTACCAAAACTGTGATGTACAAGTCAAGACTAAGTGATGATACAAGTGTGATGTCAAGTGGTTGGCCATGAACTACCAAAACAAAACGACATACGCGAATCCATTAGTCTTACTTTATCAAACCGCAATTACCATTAAATGGGATAAATTGACTGCATTGTTGGTCGAGCGGTCAATTTGTGCCCGGTTGATGGCAAAAGGCTCACCCCCTATTACTCGTACATTGGACTTCAACATAGCTGGCAAAATTTGGGTGTACTAATTAGGTACCTACACCTCTGCCTAACCCTTCGGGGATTACATGCGTGATATTATGAATTAAAAAAAACGAACAATGATTGGACTTTGTTCAATCTTCACGAGTAATGGATGGCCTCGCAATGCGTCTGGACTGTATCCGATGTTTGCTGATGTGAACAAGTTACTGGAACGACCAACCGCATGTCAGTAGAAACACTGGAACGACAAAAATCGCCCTTATTGTTACGAAATAAAGACACTATCAGTGCCATTTTTTTTAAATTGGGCTTGCACTGACTGAACACAAAAACCAGACACTGAAAATAAACAACTCGGCGGTCTTAGCTCGTAGCATTGTCGAGTTCTGAACCCAAGAAAAAAAAAAGAAAATTGGGGCTGGAGTCGACCATTGTATAGTGCTGCCACATTACAAAACCGGCCAAGTGCGTGTCAGACCACGCACAATGAAAGGTTCCGTAGTTGGGATGAATTTATCTCAAAAACAAACTTAACATTATATTTGAAAAACATTTTCTCCCAAAATGTAAGTTTGTAAGTAAGATAAGAAGACGCAAAAAAAAAAAAATATGAGATAAAATTACAAATTCACGATTTTTGGACTTTTTCCTTTACTTGTGCTGTGAGACCTTGCTTCTTGATACCTACGCATGGAAACTGAAATTCGTTACCCAAAGGCGACGTACGGAACCCGAAAAATACAGTTATTTTTTTTTTCGTCAACCCCATTCAAGGCAAGGATAAATTCAATTAAAATGTATAACTGGGCAATCAATATAAAAAAAGAAAATTCTAAACATTAGGAAGCGATATTATACATTTCCACATCGCTACAGGCGACTACGCATCACACTGACGTCATGCAAAATCCTGCATCGCGCAAGCACGGTTTACTGCGCGAGTAAGATATATTCAACGTCCTGTCATCAATCGTCAGGCAGTAGCCCACGAGACGCAACACCCGTCTGGTCGGAGGATCCCCCTTTTCTACGGAGGATGGGTGAACTTTACACCCTGTTCCTCATACCTCTATATAAAATAACAGATGCCCGGGCCTGCATTTTATGTTACTGCTGGACATAGGCCTTTTCAATCGTACAACATCAGTAGCGGATCTAGGAGGGGGGTTAAGGGGTCCAAGCCCCCCCCCCCCCCCCCCCCTCCGAAAGCATATAAGTTTGTTTGTTTTTAGGGAGGCCTTGGCCTTTGCCCTTCAGTGGGACAACTACAATTGAACTGTACCTTAATGCTTTAATTAGAATAATATCAAGTTCAAGCCCCTTCCAAAGGACAATCCGGGATCCGCCACTGCACACCATTCATCTCAATATCGGCAATTGGCATCCAGCTGCTGCCACCCTGCGAAGATTGTTTGTGGTACCTTACGGTGGCCGATTCGCAGTCTCCACTCAAGAGTTGAACACTTCTACCACAACGGTCATCGGTTCCACGGATAATATGACCGGCCCATTGCCACTTCAGCTTGGTTCTCTGCCGGATCCCCATGTTCCGGATTTCATCCCTCAGAGAGACTTCATAGCTCCATTAATTCCATAGCTTGCCCTAATAGAATATATCTACGTCCGTAAAGATAAAAAACTGTTTTCAAGCTTAACCTAGAATTAAAAATAAATCCGATCGTTTCCTTGGCTTCTGTTTGAGCCAATGAAATAAGATGTTATTTCTCAACATTTAATAAGTAAACATCCATGAATGTTTTTAAGCTATAATGTGCTGTACCAATAACAAAACAAAACAAAGTTCCGAAACAGTAATAGATATACAGTTCAATATTAAATCTTGGTTAAAAGCGCTTACATTTGCCCCACTCCATCTTACTAATTGGACTGAAAATACATCTGAAGTAGTCGTTAAGATTATAAATGAAGAGCAATTATGAATCCCTTTTAAGAGCGTGCATTCTGAAAGTGGGCAACGTCGCAAATAGCTGTCACATATTTCGCTGTTTTGATTAATTTGGTAATATTACTGTATGGAAATAAGAAATGTGGCTAACTAGCGATTTGCTAGTTCTAGCTAGCAAATAATGAATTGCAATTGTTACATTGAATTTGATGTTGTACCCGTTTTAGGCGTAAAAAAGGCATTTAGAAAGTTTCCAAATACTTTTTTTTTATCTAAAACTATAACGGTGTTACGATATTAATTATTTCGCTGTTAGTCAGTTAGCCATATTTCTTATTTCGATACAGTATTATATCCAAATTAATCAAAACAGGTAAACATTTGACAAATATTTACGACGTTGCCAACTTTTAGGATGCACGCTCATTCAAAGTCTCAAAGGAAAAACTTTGGGCATTTATAAAATCAAGGTCTACACATGTGCTAAATTTCATCCAAATCCGCTCGTATCATCAAAAGAGTAACAAATAAACAAACTCACTTTCGCAATTTCAACATTAGTTAGGAATGTTAGGATACGCGAATCAAGACAAAGTCCATTGTTTCATAGCATATGCTTTTATAAGCATTATTTAAATGTTATTTATTATTTTTATTACCTGAAATATTGGCTCATTGAAGTGTATAAGGTTCCATATGATGCAATTTGCGTCATCGTCGTGATTAAGTATTCCTTTCCTGGAGAAAATGGCAGAGTTCTCACCATATGTTAACAACATTTCTAGAACGAGGTCGACAAGTACCGAGATACTTAAGAACTCATTATATTTTTTACCGAAACAGTCCTTAAGTATTTTAATTTCGGTATTTATAAATGCAAAAACGACCTAGTTCACATGCAACGTGCGTTGTAACATTGTCCATTTTACTGAAGGTGTATCAACGCGCTTCGACTCGCTTCAGACGCGCTCGTATGAATAGGGCGTAGCTACCGCCGTATCAATGATAAGGGGCCCCCAAACTACAGGGCCCCCCAGGTGTATAAGCAAAAATTCGTACAATATTATCCAAGACCACAAATTCTTATTGATAAGGAGCCCGTAATTAATGAATACCTAATGAAAATTAATGTAATTTGTTTATGGCGTACTGAGGCTTCAAGCTAAAGGCACGGTCCAACTCTCAAGCTTTCATTTTGTAAAATCACACAGAAAATCTAACCTACGATACAGGATCAGGATGCTCTTAGCTGGCTTCGTTCGCTCTTCCAATATCTAGTAAAATTCCAACGAAATCTTCGTCAATCTCGGTTCAGTATGCTTCTATTTTCGAGCTCGCTTCACTCGCTCTTCAAAGAAAACTTAACGTATCTGAGTCAGTCTTCTAGCTCGCCTCGCTCGCTTTTAGATTCTCTTAGTAAGGTCACAATGACAGCTTATGTTCTGGACTCAGGATGCAATTTTCTTTATTTTATAAAAAAAAAACCATTCTTTGAATTTCGCTATAGTCAGATAAAAAGGGCCCGACATGTTTTGATACAGGGTTTACCACTAGCTACGCCACTGATGAATATTATAAGAATGTATTAGCGCGAACTTCAAAAGTACCTACACCTCGTTTGTTTTGGTCACCGGAACCTAGTCCAACAACAACTGCACTGCTACTGATTTATGATGAATACATAGGAAAACTATACTTTCGTCACGTTGTTTAAATTCCTTTTCCATTGAACAGATACGGTCGCGTGAACTACGTGCTAGCAAAGCGCCTGGAACTGCTAGAGCGGGTCGGTCGCCTGCAGAGTACCTTGGAGGCGGGTGAGGATGCTGGCGCCACCTGCGAGCTGGCGCATCATTTCCACGTCTACCACGTACGACCACGCTGGGAGACCTTCCTCGCCAAGTGCGCGCAGGATCAGGTAACATCAACATCAAAAAATTCTTAGTAGATATCGATTCAGCTGTGTATATTATAAAATCCTTTTCTTTTTTCATTCATGGTGACTAAAATCTTTCACTTTTTGGTACTTCGTCCCTCACACCTATCTAAAGGTAACATTCCACTAAAATAGTGTTCATAAAATAAATGTTGACAAACATTTTGTGCAGAACCCCAGCAGTGGGTGTCGTCGAGCTGTAGATGTAATTTGTCTGTCTACACCGGCTAAACTGTGCGTCTCTTTTGTAAATGTGCTGTGCAGGTGCAGCACATTTGTACACGAACATTTTCTCTGCGGGAGCGCTCTGCTCTCAGTTCAGTCGTTAACATGGACGGATAAAGGAAAATCCGCCAAGCTCCACCGAATGTACGCGAACAAATGTTTTCGCTCCGGGCGCGCGGTGGAAACAAAACTAAGTGCGGGAACGCGTGTGCGTGTACGCTGTCGCGAATACACCACTCCAACGAGTGCGCGAACAAAAGTTCACGGTTCTGCGCGAACTTTCCAACAGAGACTGCACACATTTTGTTAATTTTCACTCGCGTGAGTCTACCAAAAGAAACATTCCTGAGGGCTTAGTGTGAGTTTCATTTTACCGTCTCGATCAAACGCATCGACCGCGTTTGGCGCTCCAATTGGCAGCCGGCCGGCCTTCACCGGTGAAGGGCCAATCGGAACGCCAAACGCGCTCGATGCGTTTGATCGAGAAGGTTAAATGAAACGCGCACTAGCCCCTGTGCTGTACAGTGTGCGACCCAGTGCTGCACTGTGCCGCTCAATGCCACTGGTGGAAGGGCACCGTCAATAACACCTCACGTTTCGGAAGATCGTTTTCCTCACCCTTCATTACTGCGACTGATGCAGGTCGCGCGTGTGCGCGACCTGCATCAGTTGCCCACTTGCCATTATACAATGGCGTAGAACTACGCCGTAGTTTTCACCTCATTGATATATATATTAGTCTATAATATTACGTCTCAATTTCCGTAAGCCTGTGCAGAAAAAAAACAACGGGTTGCACTCCGGGAGTGCCGGCGGGAGTGCGGTGCCGAAAACTTGAACATTAACGTTGTGCATTTTTGAATATTTTGGAATGGTTAGGGAATAATTTCGCACGAATTGCTTTATTTATCAGTAGAAAAGTACTATAATTTATGGTTAAATACAATATTCATTAGTAGTAGTAGTAGTATATTTATTTATTTTCAAAATATAGTCTAACAAAAATAAACAATTTATTTAAACACTTTTCATGAAGTATGTTTTGACTGCTTTTTTTTACCCATCAATATGTTTAAAATGTCTGGGATATCTTTACGTAATGTCAAAGACTATTTATTTTGATATTTACTGTGTCGGTTGCCAGGCAACGGATCTTACGGCACGTTATGACGCGAGTTTAAAATTTACCCATCCCAGAAAAATGCACAACGCCGCTAAAGAAGTTTTCACTTAAAAAATAACATCCTAAAATTTTATTTTGTAACGATCCACCTTGAACTTGACTGAGATTCGGATGTCGCTGGTTAGGCGGTTCCACCCGTTATGTATGTTCCGGTTTTGAATTTAACGATCTGTCTTAATTTAAAATTATACAATGTTTCTATTTGATAGGATGTGAAGTATACTTATTTAGAACTAGCGTATCTATATATATAAAAATCAATTGCTGTTCGCTAATCTCGCTAAAACTCGAGAACGGCTGGACCGATTTGGCTGATTTTGGTTTTGAAATGTTTGTCGTAGTCCAGGGAAGGTTTAAACGTTGAGAAAATATGGAAAAGCTGCGAGGTAGGTAGGGTAGGTAGGGTACTTAGTGCCACCCGTACGAAGCCGGGCCGGGTAAAGCTAGTTATTAATATTAAGACTAGGGAAAACTTTTGATAACTTCATGGCCTTGAAAGTCGAACACACGCCGCTCCCGGAGTTTGCCTGTCTGCGATATCGTCTATTTTGAATGCAGATTTTACCTACGGCAATTATATCATTTCATAGATAAATAAATATGATTATTATTTTTAATTTACCTTTTCAGACGAAGTCAATGGAAATAATAAGCAAAGAGTTTCCTTTCCACGAGTTCTTCGACGATGCGCCTAAACCGCTGTTCCCTGGGAAATCTTATGAAGAGGACATGGAGGTAGCGCAGAGTTGCTACAGGTAATTTTATTATTCCTGGCAGCAAATGTTGCCAATTGGGAATACCCATTTATGTAAAACAGATGGCCTCCACCATATCTTATGTTGTATGTAGTAAATTAGGGACAGATGTTAAAGGTATCCCGTTACATACATTTATGTTGTCAGTGAAAAATTATACTGAATAAAATAAATCAACATGATATTGATCTTAGATCAACAAGACTGGCAGAATGTTAGTCGTATCTCTAATTTTGTGTAAATTGGTTCTTACGATGTAGCCTTGAGTAAATCCTTTTATTTATAAGAGTGTGTTAAAAAACCTTGACCGAAATTCCGGATGAGTATGTCGTTCACTGTGAGACATGTGACATCTACCAACCCGCACTGGGCTCGCGTGGTGGATTACGGCCCACTCCCTCTCACCGAGACGAGGCCTGTGTCCCAGCAGTGGGAACATTAATAGGCTGATGATGATGATGATGTCGTTCACTGAAATGTGGCTATGACTTTCCTATGAGTCATTTCATCATTCATCATTTTTTTTTGTCTATTTCGGTCACAATTCCCACGCCCACGACACGCACGCGCGTAATTGACATGATTAACGGCCTTAGGTAAACAATGTAAACTCCATTTGAAATAAGATTAGACGTTTAAATAAACATTTTTTACAGTCCGTTACTCCGTTCAACCGATTTTGACTTCTATTACGTTGGTGGCATGACGAAGTGGCAGCTGCAGTAAGCAGTTGGTATTGTAACCACTTTTTGGCTTTTAATGCCATCCTTATGCCTACGGTATAGAAGTCACAATCGGTTGAACGGAGTGTAAAAAAAAGGTTTGTTTAAATGTCAAATCTTATTTCAAATGGAGTATAGGTCTAAATCAAGTTAAAGATGCGTTCGCTCAAAGTCAAGGTCGAGATGCAACGTCAGTTGTCGTGGATCGTTGACACCGTTACGACACCGGCCAGACCTCTCCCATTTATATACTTAATATTTGATATACTCTCTACGATGATGCAACGTTTTCTTAATATGTATTTTTCTTGTTCTTCTTCATGTTGTATAAATACTTTGTACTCGTAGTGACATAATATATTTTACTACGCAATTGTTTACGTTATATTGTGTGTACTATGAGCGTGAAGCAAAAAAAAAGTTTTATTTGCCAAATCAATTATAACAACCTTACACAATTCTATAAAAGAGAAAAAAGCGTCTCCTGCGTCCATGGCTATAAAGTCTCCGCTGAGATTACTCAACTCGTCGTCCGAAACTCGGTCAAGAGAACATAACATAATGATGTGAATGACTTTGATGACACAATTTGTATTTCCAGATACATCGACCACATATTCGAAGAGCTTGAAGAATTCCGTGCTTTCGAACTTCTGCGGTCAGGATTGGATAGATCTAAGTACTTGCTGGTAAAAGAGGCGAAGATCATTGCCATGACCTGTACGCACGCAGCGCTCAAGAGATCTGAACTTGTACAAATGGGTAAGATCTTTTTCTGTAGTGTCCGCACGACCTTAATGAGAAATCATGCCTTAGTAAAAGATTTATAGTCCTTTCAATCACCACCCGTCTTATGGTGGATCCATAGCTCGGCGGCATGCGCGGGCGAGGCCGCCGGCCGCACCGCGCGGTTTCGGGGGAACAGTTCGTTCACGGCTTTCGAGAGTTATCGTTTCATTGCCCGCTGTAGGTGTAGCCCAGACGATACACTTCTTGTGCGATCGAGTCTGAGGCGCATAAAATGTCAGTGAAAGAAGAATAGAATATATTTATTTGCTTTAAAACACAAGATAACAGAATATCGATTCACAGCCGCGCCTTGCCGCGGCTTTGCTTGTGGTCAAGCCGCCGGCAGTGCCGCCGGGCTGTGTGGATCCACAATTATACTTAAGTATTAAGAGGGTTTATTCTGAAAGTTGGCAACGTCGCAAATAATGTCAAATATTTCGCTGTTTTGATTAATTTGATAATAATTTTGTATGGAAATAAAAAATGTGGCTAACTAGCGAACTAGAATATTGATACTATGAATGAATATTGACGAATATTGAAACTAACTATTCGGTGTTACGATATTAATTATTGCATTTCATAAAATGAAATAATTAATATCGTAACACCGAATAGTTAGTTTTAGATGTAAAAAAAAGTATTTGGAAACTTTCCAAATGCCTTTTTTCACCTAAAACGGGTACAACATCAAATTCAATGTTATAATTGCAATTCATTATTAATATTCTAGTCAATTAGTTAGCCACATTTCTTATTTCCATACAGTATTATTTCCAAATTAATCAAAACAGGTAAATATTTGACAGCTATTTACGACGTTGCCAACTTTTAGGATGCACCCTCTTAACGTACCTGGTGAATCTTTAAAGATTCACCAGGTACGTACGTATTTCTTGGATGTATTTGTATGTACATCGGTGGTGGCGGTATCGTTTGTTGTCGAGGCGGGTTCCTTTGATGTTCGCCGGACGGCCGGCACACGCCTCGCAGTATTTTCAAGGGGCGCCACTTTTTAAGCGAATGGACTTGAGTAACATCACTGTTAAGTATAATTACATTCAATTTTAATTCTTAGTATCTTCATTTGTTTTAATGGGTACGAGAATTCTTATTGATACTGACAGCACAAAGAGACAGATCTACTATCAATTCAATCGGTCACGATTCAGAGAATCGCAATTTATATACCGTTTTGCTTCATGATTCGACCACCTACGTTCTAACATACTGTTGATTTTGTGTTGCGAAATAATTATGAATCATTGAGATTATTTGTACAGTAGGTACAGTACTCATTGTATGTTAAGACATACAATGTACTTGCGAAATTAGAAAATAATGAGTAATGGTCTTCTTCCTTAAATTATTGCTCAAGCTCTGGTGGCAGAACTGGCATCTGCCAGTTCTGCCACCAGACACGTATGTGCAGAATAAACCTCCCGCTCCCGACCCGCTCCGCGCCCGACCCGCGCACGCTTTTCATGTGCTGACATCCATATAATACAAGGAATTACAATATATGCAAGCCCGCCGTACTCCCGTCCCGACCCGCGCCCGACACGCACCCGCTTGTGTGTTTTGAGCTTTAATGAAAACATACAAGGAGTTTCACATAAATGATGTAATCTGATAGTTGCTCCTTCAGCCTTCATGTGCCAAACAAATACAAGTTTAGTATTCATGGAGGTTGTAATATTGTGTGGCAATCATAATAATAAGAACATAAAAATACGGTAACGGTGATAAAAAAAAACGAACTCTGCTGGTTAGCAACAAAAACGAGATTTCGCATAGGCGAAGGTCACAGGTTTAGTGGTATGAGAAGGAACAGGGTGTAAAGTTCACTCATCCACCACAGAAAGGGGAGGATTCTCCGACCAGATGGGTGTCGTGCCTGGCGGGCAACGGCCCGGTGGTTGATGTTGGATAGTCTTATATATGTCGTTCGCGCGGTAAACTCAATTTTTTTTTTTTGGGTGGGACATCATCAAATGACTTCTCCCGCTCTGGGCGGAGCGGAAGGGCGTGTCAGACTTTTACTGACTAAAACCCACCCGTGTTCCTTCCCTTGCCTAGACCGGGGCCACGGTTTCCCCTTAGGACTTATCCGCAACCCCAGAGGATTCCCTGGATGCATAACAGGTTAAATAAGAACAACTTACGTCGATCTGTTATAATATTGTAGCTGCGACAAAAATATGAAAGAAATGGTTCAAAATCATTCAATCATTAAGCTGAGAATCAGGAATTTCTGAGCATTAAAAAGTGCTTATTCTCATCAAATGTTTGTATATTTTAGTTCAAATTACATGATTTGAAAATAATTATTAATTAATATAAATATTCCGCCCCCGCTGTCCCCATGTCAAATAGTTATCAGGGGCAAACAGTCACGAAACAACTAACATTGACTTAATTTTAGGCTTTAAGTACGACAACATACTGATGGAAGAGTCTGCTCAAATCTTGGAGATTGAGACCTTCATACCTCTACTCCTGCAAAACCCTCAAGATGGACGTTCGCGCCTCAAGCGATGGATCATGATAGGCGACCACCACCAGCTGCCGCCCGTCGTGAAGAACATGGCCTTCCAGAAGTACTGCAACATGGAACAGAGTCTGTTCACCAGGATGGTCCGCCTAGGAGTGCCATATGTTGAACTGGATGCACAAGGACGAGCCAGACCAAGGTCAGAAATTTTTATATATTTTTTTTTTTGAACTGCGTCGTCGTTTCTAATGTCTTTTACAAACGTTTAGCCTTCTAATGACTATTCTTCTATTATCCTAACTAGTATTATAAATGCTAAAGTAAGTTTGTATGTTTGTTACGATTTCAACTGCCCCATTGGTCTCGTGGTAACGAGCGCGACTGCTAAGCGTGGTACTGTTTCGATTCCCAGATCGGTCAAAGTGTTATTGGGTTTTTCCATTAAGAATTTCTTAGTAACAGCCCGGAGTGTGGAAGTTGGCGGTCCCCCGGCGGTATCTCCCGCGCCGAAGGCTAGTCTCCGCTGAGATTGGCCGCCGTGACCATAATACAGTCTGGAGAACTATATACGGTTTCACGCTAAAACGGCTGAACAGTTTTGAATGAAATTTGGCACATGGGTAGACCATGACCTGGGTTAGGACTTAGGATCGAGACTTATGCGGGTAAAACCGAGGGGTGCAGCTAGTTATTAATAATTCGAAAGTGTGATCGTTAATTTGTCCTTTCACGCAGTAATGGTTTGACGTGATTTTTTACATACAAATAGTTTAGAGGGCGAAGAGTTATAAAGGTCTCTGCACACAGCGGGCGGGGCGGGGGGGACGGGACGGCGACGTGACGCTGAGCACTTGAGCAGTTGTAATGTACTAGATACTACGGACGACTCCACACAGACCCGTCCCGCCCGGCGCGACGGTAACCGTCACGCCACGCCGCCGCCCCGCTGGGCGTGAATACAAGTCAGAAGCGGCGGGGCGGGGCGTGACGGTTACATTCAGAATTGAGAGATTGTATTAAAGTTTCAACTTATAGTTTGTAACTAATAAATTATAAGTTACTTTGAACTTATAACACTTTACTTTTTTTATATTATTTCTCTCTCAATTCGCGGGGGGACGGGACGTGAGAGCGTTCGCACTGTGACCTATCCCGTCACGCCAGCGCCTGTCGCCGCCACGCCACGCCGCGCCCCGCCCCGCCCCGCCTGCTGTGTGCAGATACCTTAAAGGCTGCTTAACTTTTGAACCCGGAAAAAATGCGCGGGTATCTCCAAACCGATGAATTCGCGGAGCTCTGCTATTTTATAAATAACTACGTTTGGCACCACCTATAGTCACTGCAAATCATGAGCAAATGAGCAATCATCATGTGACTGTTATGCCATTGATAATGTTTAAATTACTACGGTTGACGTACGCTCGTGAAATATAACATGCTAATTTTGTAGACAGTATGACGATGTTGTCGTTACTAGGCTTGCGTTTTATTTTCTTCATTCACGAAATCGGTAGATACTTATTTAGGACAGGAAGGAAAAGTATACGAATTCTTAGGAATATTTAACAAATTACCACCTGTTATGTTACTTGGAATCAACACACACGTGGAAATCGCTTTCTGAAACTATTCCAAAATCGGTCAAGTGTTTTGTATCGTTCATCGACTATTTATACTCACCTACGTGGGGTACTTCCATAGAAAAGCTAAGGAGAGAGAGAGAGAAGTGAAACTCATTTTCAACAGTAGTTTTAAAATATTATTATTATTTCTTTTGACGTGTAAAATTGTTTTGTGCTCTTAGGTGGGACATTCACTTTCGACGTAAAACGAGTCAATTAGGAAGTCATTGCAATGTAGCTCTTATCTCGGTAAATTAAGGTATAAATCAGAATTATTGCCAACAGTTTTATCAAACACGCGGCAATCATTCTAATTTATTCTTTATTACTAATCGTTTTATGTCGATCGTGAATGTCCTATACTTTATCTGACCGCTGTTCCGGGGGGTTGACGAATGACGGGAATGGCGGGTGGGACGCCGTACGCCCTGACCATTGATGAGCGGCCTGCACTGCCCCCCCCGCCCCCCCGTCTCGCTGCGTATATACCTAAGATGTGGAACAGGGGTCGCGGTCAAACTATACCTTAGATTTTCCAAACCGCACGCGGTCTACTATTCTATGGTAGCTGGCCCGTAAATGAATGCTAAATATATTCGCGTTTTGACGTTGATGTCATAGTACTTTATGATGTAACAAATAAAGCCGAGTTCAGGTAGGTTTATATGTGAAAAAACTATGTTAACAACCGTTTGTACAGCTTCTTTGCTTTCTAGATTAGTATTATCTTTAGATAAGGAAAAATGTATGAGGCATCACTTTGTTTGTTTTCTGCAGAAACACGTTATCTTTCCGCTCCATTTACAGCAAAAAATAAAAACTCTTTATGTTCTCATACTACCTACACGTTATGGTTTCCTAGAATATGTGTTTTCCTCTTTTTGGCGACTTTTTGAAGTACATCTATATATTCTATATATAAAAATGAATCTCCATTTCCCTTGGTCACGGCATCACGCGTGAATGGCTGCACCAAATTGGATAATTATTTTTTTGTTGTGTTCGTTATTCTCAGGACAAGGTTATAGGTACGTTTAGGTAGGGTAGGGTAGCTAGGTAGAGTAGGGTAGGTAGCCGTAGATAAATACTTAGTGCTACCCGTGCGAAGCCGAGGCGGGTAGCTAGTAATTTATAGATAAAACTCGCCAACAAAAATTTGATAATCACGAAATCTCCACCACACACAGCCAGTTGTTTTCGACACTTGCTACATTTTCTAAAACTTATCGTTCTCCATAACCACCAAAGTTTGTGAGTTTGTTTTCTAGTGTTCGTGAAATGAAGACTTGGCTTAAAACCAGGCTATTCAATCAAACAACTAAGTACGACTGCGACCTTCACACAACTCAAACGATCTGTCATATTATTGTTTGACTGTTAATTGTATATTGTTTTTATTAGATAACTAGCTGCCCGCTCTGGCTTCGCACGGGTGCACTAAGTACTTATCTACGGCGCCTATGTACCTATCTACCTACCTACCTACCTACCTTCCCTAACTACGTACCTTCCTACCTATCTACCTACCCTACCTACTTACCTACATACATACATAACATACATACCTACCTACCTACCCTACCTTCACCTACCTATCCTAAGAACCTTCTCCTTACTATAACAAACACAACAAAAAAAGAATTAGCGAAATTGGTCCAGCCGTTCACGCGTGATGCAAAGTGACCAAGGAAATAGGGATTCATTTCTATTATATATATAGATATAGATGTCTCGACGATTCTTGACGGTAATGGTTGTTTGTTATATACAAATTGACAGTGTTTAAAATGACGTGATTACTTTGTAAAGGGTACACTACATAAATACGAAAAACTTTATTCCGACAGTCACAAATACGATTTTCAAAATACCGATTTTCATTATTCCGAATGGTTCAAAATTCCTAATATAATAACTCCGATTTATCGTTTATCCTATTTTTATAATTCCAAAATTTCTATTGTCCTAACGTTTATAATTACTATTCTCAAAATACCGAGTTTCAATAGATCGAATAACAAAAAGTCCGACTTAATGATAATTCGAAACATCAAAAAAAAAAAAATACGTGTCGAATTGAGAACCTCCTCCTTTTTTTTCGTCGGTTAAAAATACGAATTCCGATTATTTAAGAATCGATTAATCAGAATTCCGAAATAAAACTACAAAAATGAAAAAATTGCCGCTGCCGCAGCACGCTCCCTACAGTAGGTTCGCGCGGTCACTAATCTAACTTAACCTAACCCAAATAATTCACCAATAAAAGAGGGGATCTGGCACTCGGCGGCCGCTGCCGCGGCACGCTCCCTACGGTCGCTCGCCTTTGCGCGTTAATGGTCACTAATCTAACCGAACCTAACCCAAATGATTCACCAACAAATGAGGGGATCTGGCACTCGGCGGCCGCTGCCGCGGCTAGGTCCCTACGGTCGCTCGCCTTCGCGCGTTAATGGTCACTAATCTAACCTTACCTAACCCAAATGATTCACCAAGAAAAGAGGGGATCTGGCACTCGGCGGGCACTGCCGCGGCACGCTCCCTACCGTCGCTCGCCTTCGCGCGTTAATGGTCACTAATCTAACCTAACCTAACCCAAATGATTCACCAACAAAAGAGGGGATCTGGCACTCGGCGGCCGCTGCTGCGGCATGCTCGCCTTCGCGCGTTACTGGTCACTGATCTAACCTAACATAACACAAATGATTTACCAACAATAGATGGTGCCCAACGCAGGTAAATACATATAAGGAGGAGAAAACACAAAAAAATAATAATAATAATACACAAATATTAATAACAAAGTAGACGTTTTTAAATTAAAAACTCATAGATTTTGAATTTATATGCGTAACTGAATTTTATACTAATTGAGTCAGAATCCTAATTTTAGTAGTTTATTCGAAGTATTGAAAATCGGAATGTCGTTTTTCGGACCGAGAACTAATCGAGCATTTGATTCTTCGAACGTATGAAAATCGGAAAACAAACAAAATCGCATTTACGACTATCGGTAAAATAAATTTCGTGATTTTTAATAATAGACATTATAGTTCTTAGGTATTATGAAATTCGGAGTTTTGAAAATCGGAACATCGAAATTCGGAATAAAATATTTCGGAGTATATGGGTGTTCCCCTTTGTAAAGTATTATATTATTTTAATTATTTTGAATGTGAGGACTATGTGTATTCTTTTCCTCTTTCATTTTTTTTTTCTTTCTCAGTTAGTTTTAATGAAGGTCTGACAGTTTGACTAGTTGATGCGGCCTACCCAAATGTCTTTTCTTTGGTATTGTTCGTCGAGTTGAGCTCCTTAAGTTCTGAGTTGAGCTCCACGATTACTGACAAATGCTTGCACTGACTGGACAGGTCCACTCAAATCTGTGTGGTTCTTCCTCAAAAGACTATTTCAGATACTAATACTAATACTCGTAACATGGTTCTCATATGGCTTGACCAAGATTATGTCTGAATTTTAAAAGAGACTGCGACCTTTATATTTTTTTCTGGTCTTCCTTCTTAGAGTAGTCAGATAGGAAAAGCCGACCACATCAAGCTTATTTTTAATATTTCTTAATATGACGTGTAAGACGGATTCCGATATCCTATTTACAGAATAAACAATGTCATTTTATTTCATTTGTTTATTACTTCATCACCTAGCGAATTGTGACGGAAACTCATCAATATTTTAAGTACATCCCATAATCTGACATTCTCTAGTGATCGATCTGATAAGATTGTCTTAGTCACCGGCTCACCGCTTCGAAAACCTTGGATGACAATCGAATTCTTATTAACGCACCACCGCACATAATAGTTCTATGGGAGATTGCCCATTACAACATGACATCGCGACTGTATTCAACGAAGGGTACGGCAGAAGTGTATAGAACGCCACAATTTGCCAGATAGATAGTATAGGGTTAAAGGGGACACCAAAGGAAAGGCCGTATACTGGAAGGTGTGTTTTATTAATACAACGTCGCAAATAGCTGTCAAATATTTACCTGTTTTTATTATTTGAGGAATATTCCTGTATGTAAATATGAAATGTGGCTAACTAGCTAACTAAAATATTGATTATGAAATGCAATACTTAATTAATATCGTAACACCGAATATTTAACTTAGATGTAAAAAAAGTATTTGGAAACTTTCCAAACGCCTTTTTTACAACTAAAACTAACCGTTGTAACACAACATCAAATTCAGTGTTATAATTGCAATTTATTATTATTATTCTAGTTCGCTAGTTAGCCACATTTCATATTTCCATACAGTAATTTTGCCAAATTAATCAAAACAGAGAAATATTTGACATGTATTTGCTACGTTGCCCACTTTCAGAGTAAACGCTCATGATATGACGCAAAGAAATACACAAACACAAAAAGAACACGTTGGGGATAAGTTGTGACTTTGTGAGGCAGAGCCAATGCGCTGGTTTTCAGCGACAGCCAGCGGGATGCCACTAAACTGCCTATTGCCACTAAAGTCGGCACAAATCCGGGTTCCGGGTCGCTACTGAGAATTACCCATTCTGTTGTCATGTAACCTTCCTTACCTCCATGTCTCTAACTCCTCATACGTTTACAGCATCTGCAACCTGTACCGCTGGCGGTACCTGGCTCTAGGCGACCTGGGCCACGTAACCCGGCTCCCAGAGTACCGCGCCGCAAACGCTGGCCTACGCTACGATTTCCAGCTCATCAATGTGGATGACTTCAACGGGGCAGGGGAGACTGAACCTAGCCCGTACTTCTATCAGGTAAATACGTAATTTCTCTGAATCTTACTTCTGTGCTAAATGTTTCCCTTTTTCATTCCCATTCAGCTGTCACGAACTCCTTTTTCATTCCTATTCTACCTCACACAAGTTCACACAACCCATCTATCGTTTCCGAGGTCTCGCTCTTCCTCTCCATCTCCATCAACATTTATAATTATTAAGTACTCTCGTCACATGCGTTCCTTCCCCCCTAATCATTTCTCTGCGACAGTAACCAATGTGGGTTATTTTAAATGACGTTCACTAGGTTGCAGCACTGAGGCGTCAGGTCCGGGGACCTGTCAAAAGTGTCAAAGCGCCTATATTTTTTCTAGTCGTGACTGAATGATGAACGAATGAATGAAAGTAATGATGACCGTCATCACATATTTTATATTCATTGTTGGAACGGGGACGTCTTGTAAAAGTGGTGCCAACTGGTGCCGTGAATTTTCAGGAAACCCTCATTGCCCGATGACCCATCTTGCAACATTTATCTAATTGAGCACGGGTGCTACTACATGATACAATCTGAAGGTCTGATGATGACCAGGTAAATGCTTAACAGTTCTCAGTAACGGAAAGAGTTAGGATGACCTACCTTTCAACATTTATCTAATTGAGCACGGGTGCTACTACATGATACATTCTGAAGGTATGTTTTAGTATATTATTGTGTGAGCAATAAATACTATTATCTGTATAAGGTGTAAACAAAATTTAAAAAAAACAGCTGTTCCATATAACAGTACAATAGGTACTCGATCTAAATATTATGGAACAGCTGTTTTTTTATTACTTCTAAGTTAGTCCCACCTATCCATAGCAAAAGTTGCTCATATTCATGAGTCTTAGGGGTCGCGGGGGTGATAATAGTCTTAGGGGTCGCCGAAACGATTAAGAGCGTTTACGCTGAAAGTTGGCAACGTCGCAAATAGCTGTCAAATATTTACCTGTTTAGATTATTTTGTCAATATTACTGTATGGAAATAAGAAATGTGGCTAACTAAGTACCTAGAATATTGATTATAAAATTCAATAATTAATATCTTAATACCGAATATTTAGTTTTAGATGTAAAAAGTGGTTTTGGAAGCTTTCCAATTTCCTTTTTTACACCTAAAACGGTTACAACTTCAAATTTAGTGTCATAATTGCAATTCATTATTGATATTCTAGATACTTAGTTAGCCACATTTCTTATTTCCATTCCGTAATATTGCCAAATTAATCAAAACAGCGAAATATTTGACATATATTTGCGACGTTGCCACCTTTCAGAATTGATCAATTGCCATCAATTTCTATAGTAATATTGTCAATAGCTTCAATGGCATTTGGTAGCAATGTGTATCAATCACTTAAAATTGACAATTAATCTTTACTAAAGCAGATGCATCATGTAGTGCCCTAGAATTCTACATCCTTACTTACAGCAGCCGAGACAACAACAATTCTTTGTTTAAAGAAGTTCGTTCACCTTTGAAAGTAGTATCCGTAAGGGACAAAAGCTAACAGTACCTCCGTCTTGCTCACTCACTCTCACAAACGATACCCTACATCGCAACAGTGCACTGTGCAGTCGAGATAAAACTGGTTCTTATTTTAAAGTACCAGCGTTGAACAGAGTCCCTTAAACCTTTGTCACTTGGCATGGTTTATATTTAACCACATTTAACATACCTACTAAAATCTGTAACTACACCAATGCTACATGGGCCACACAATCCGCACATTGTGATATCTCATCGACCATTTATTTAGTTACTCGTTATCGGATTGAGGTTCAATTTACATTTCATTAATCAATGCACACTATTAACAATTTCTATTGTTAATTGGTGTAATTACTGGCATGTCCGTTAGGAATCCCAATTTTAAAACCGTGTTGAATCGACTGCTGAGTTACGATGACCGTATTTTGGGGAAATGTTTACTCAACTGGGATTCTCGCCTCGTTACGGGTTTTTCGACCGTATTATTCTGTGAATAGAATGTTCGCACTCAACACTTTCTGCTTTCAAGATTCCGAGCACACAATCTACATAAATAAACTACAATGTTTATAACAGCAAACTATCCAATAGGTTTTGAGATCTACCTACTTACTAACGTAGATTGTCAAAGTTTTTTTTTTGTTTTTTACCACGTCGAGGAAGGTCTTGGCCTGCATCTCACCTGATGGTAAGTGATGATCAGACCGAAGGTGGAAGCGAGCTTCACCCGGAATCCTCCTCAAGTACGGAGGAACTGGCGCAACAATGCTGTAAACATTGTTGTTATGGCGACAGACTTAGATAAGATGGTGGTAGCTAGCCAGGCGGACTTAGAACAAGCCCTACCACAGCTACCACCAACCAAATCAAGCAGAACGTAAAAACACCAAAATGTGTAGATGCAAATCAATTCTTCTATTTTCGGCGCTATTGATCTTAATCATAGAATAAATTGGTCTATACAAAAAAAAAGTTGCTCGAGTCCATATAAATAATGCTGACTCAGCACAGCAGTCTCGATTTTCTTCAAAAGGCATGACACGCAACAAACTTTGCTTACCTACATGGCAACACGATCTTAAACTTATATGGGAACACAAAAGGAACCCGGTAACCAGATGCCACAAGAGCTTTTTGTCCTTTTTTTTACTTAATTTTCTGTCTGACCTGCAATCCGAATACGGGTTTTGTTCGGCATGTTCGTTCTCACGTTTCGTTCGGCGTGCTTGTGAGCACGTACGTCCTACAATCACCCACATATTGTGATGATTACCTAAATTCGTTATTTGTCATGTTATAAAATATACAGGGTGACTCGTTATCCGTCGAGTCCCTCATAAGGTGTGTGTGTGTCTCATGTGGCGCATAGATCACGGTACGTGATCTATGCGCCACATGAGACACAGAGACACACAGAGCCCATGAGTGGAGCGGAATATTTTGACCATTGTCTAAAGGCCATTATTTAAGGAATTAAAAATTCTCCCACTCCGATGTCTGTATATTTATGAAGTTTGTCTATTTGTTGAAAAATACCTTCATTTATTTCTATTAAATGAGCAAGTCTCCGAAAGGCTGAACTAAAAAAATGCGCGAAAATTACTAGTACCTGCTCAGAGATTACAATTATACAGTAGAAATTCCAGTTGTATGACAATTCTAATTTATAATAAATTATCATCGGCCCTGAGAATGTTACCAATTAATAAGTTTAAATGTAAAATGTTTGATTGGCTCTTAGACATGTTTTTATTCCGTCAATGAATTTTTAAATCATACTTTTTGACACTTAATCTTAATAATGTCATTAGTACTTTGACATTATTATGAATTCCTGGAAATCTTAATTTTTATTTTGACATTATGATTTATATTCTGACTTTATCGTTTATATTTTGACATTATGATTTATTCTTTCTTCCTTCTGATTTGCATATACTTACCTACCTAGCATATTATTTAATATTTCTACATCAGCAATGGTAGTATATATTTGAAACAGTATTTAAGACCTTAATGTACCATGTACTGAGAAATACATAAATACAGATAACCAGCCTATTCTCTAAGCACTTTTCGAGAAGGGGTAATTTAGGATTCGATTTGTCTCTTAATTACCGAACGTAATGGCTGATATTTCGAAAAGTCACCCTGCTGTAGTAGTATAGCTGTAGTGAATAAGTAAAACTATTAGCAGTAGTCTACGACTTTTTTATTATAGGTACAAACATTAGAGTTCCGTTTGACACGGTACACCATTTTGGAAAAATCCTGCCTCAGTGAATCTCTACACACTGAGTAAATCTTCAATGTCGTGCGTTATCTACAATATGCATGCAATTGCGACTAAGGTATTGGTTTGTTTAATTTTACGTAATTTAGTCAGCCGTTTGATGGTGTAGGCACATATGTACACTACACAAGTCATCGTACTCGTATAATCAATTCGCATACCCAAGGTCGGGGGTAATGACCCTTGCTTACACGCTGAGTTAGGACGGATTCACGGACGTGAACTCGAAACCACGTGTCTCACCATTTAAGCTTCTTCTCGAGTGGTTGACGTTAATAGCTTCTTGATGATTATTTTCTACAAAGTTCTTAGAATAAGCGGACTAATGCTATATGTTTGCTCATCATCTAAAGGAGCAGAAGTGATATCATGATCTTTAATTATAGCCATAATGTCGTTAATGTATCGCATATCCTGCAATAGTCTGCTTACTCAACTGTTAAAACAATTAATGTTAAAATGCATAATGATATAATGTATATAAAACGTGACCTCCCTATGGCTGGGTGCAGTACGTAGACAAATAAGCAGTAAGTTAACAATTTGCACGCAAACTCCGCCCCCATGCACCCCGCCACTCCGATATGTGCTAAACGCTAACACATCAGTAATAAAGTTCAATATCGCGTGTGCTCTTTGACCATGTTCGAGTTCGAAACTAAATGTAAGTCTCAATTCTTATTTCGTTTATAACTAAAGTGTTTTGGTTAATTTTAAGTATTACTAACACTAGTCTATAAGAACATTAAAAGTATTTAATAAAAATTAAAAATATTAATAAAGTAAGAATTGATCTAGAGAAAATATATCTTATTATACCTATCTGGATAATAAACTATATTTTCTTACTGTCAATACTTATTTTAGACATAAAAGCTGAGTAATCTTGTTTTAATTTTTAATAATCTTTAAAAAAGATATGATTTTCGAATAAAAAATGAAACGAGCGAAAATGTTCCAATTACGTAACTGTCTTATATATGGAAAGCAAAAGATCCAATAAATCATATACTAAAGTTAAATTTTGATCGTATGCGTGACTGTTTCAGAATGTTAATGCAAAAAAACATACAATTTAGGAAGCCTCTTCTTAATCTAAGGGTCTTCCTACACTGAGCTCTGAACGTGTGTAAGCTTAGGTATCATCATCATCACAGCGCTATTACACCTAATGCTGAGCAAAGGCTTCTCTTTGCTGGTGCCAATCCCCCCTTTCCTGTGCCTAAGCGATTTATACCTAAGCTGAAGAAGCCTCAGCATGGGTATCGTGTCATTTAAAATTGCGCACCGCTTCACAATTTCTTTTACGTAGGTACTTCAAATGTGTATACAGCTGCGGAGGGACCCGAAATTTAAAAATAGAAGATTTTATTATTAGAATTCACGTTTGCCGTAGGTAGGTACTGCGTCATCGAACAGTATCCGAAGCCGGTTATAGTGTATGCCGCAAAAAACCGGAATCGCCCGAACCGCAGTATATCACAAGCGGATGCGGATTACCATCCGCAAAGGTATAAAGGTAGCTGCTGATAGATTTAATTTTATAGGCAGCGGACACCTATTGAAACAAGCGCTACTCATCATTTTCTAGCCCTTGCCACCAATTTATTTCGGGCCGGTGCAACTTTTTTTTCATCCATACTTCTCTATTAGTCGTTTTCTCAGTAGCCCCCCCCCCCCCTTTCTAGTTATTGTAATACAATAAACTAAGGCGATTTTCTCCCGCGCCCGCATAGTTTTGCGGGCCCGCAACTCACTACATATAATGTTAGGAAAAAATGTGGGCAATACCATAAATTTACGCTACGGTTTCTACCCACACCAAAATTATGTATTAATGCATTCATCTAATTACCTACTAAATTAATTTCTGGCATTTTGACATTGAAAGACAGGAAGGAAAACCGTCGACCAATTTAGTTTTTTTTGCAATTATTCATTTAAGTAATGTAGGTTAGTTTTCTGCCAACGTATACCGACTGTGGCTCCAGGTCCTGACATCATTATTATGAGTTAATTAATACAACCGTCTAGTTATCAGCGATTAGTTCCACAATGAAATAGGCATTAGGACTCTGTTATTACAGGATCTGAGTCAAGCGCCACAAAGTATAGGGGGAGCTATTAATAACAGCTTATTTTAACTTAACCACTGTGTTTGATTTACATACCCTAGACCCATCAAGATCACGTCATTGTTTTGTTCGATTTAAAAGCTAAGTAAATCGCGATATATTGCAGTGTTAATATACTTTTTTTAAGTCGCAGATATTATGTCAGTGACCTTGAGTGGTTAGCTTTAGCTTGCGTGTTCTGTATTGAACTCACGCAACGCGTCGTACGTCCAGCCAGAACTCGCCCATTAAGGAGCCCTGTCCCAAATTAGACGTATTATTTAACGACGTATTTATTAATTTTATTATATTTCATATGGCAATACCACCCAAGGACTCCACGAGACAGACTCGTCCTAATGTGGAGTTCATAAGCAAACTTCTTGCTTTGCGTCTTATTTTTAATAATGAATGTAAACCTAGTTAATGTAGACCATAAGGAAATGTAAAGCACAATTTTTGGCAAAATAAACAATACAATACAAAAAAATAATTATGAATTAATTTATTATACATAAAAAAGTATTTTAATAAAACGCGTACCTACACTAAAAGATCAATAATTAAATTATCTTTAAAATGGTGAAGATTTCAGAAAAATACGGTTGATAGATTAAGCGTGATTCTCAGTTTTTTACCCGCGTTAGTAACTTCACAAATTAATGTCATTATGATAAAAATAAAATACTACACTACTATACTATGATTTATTTTCTTTTAATACAAACATAATCTAAAATATTAATTTATTAAAAAAATGCTCTAATTTAACATGTATTTTTTCCAAATCATACGCTACTCGTTTAGAAGTGATCTTAGTATAAAATTACTAAAAGTCAGGTATCGTCGCCATTTTTTACCAAGGTCACAGATTATTACAGATGGGACTCTCCGCAAAATCATTTAAATAAAAAGCGATTCTTGCTACGACACAATAAAGTGCGATTCAGGTCGCACAACGCTAATTACCTACAGTTATATTCACCTACAAGTTGCCTCTCTGTCTATGGCGTAACTCTTATACCTTCTGACCACGTCAGGGTTGTCATCATTTAAAGAATAATTAGATAATTAAGTAGGTATCAGCTCTTGGTCTATTATATTTTTAAATGTACCACCAATCCGTAACCGACCACAGGCGACTTCATAAAAATGCGATTCGATTTCTTAAAAAATACAAAAGACACCAGAGTGTCGCGGCGGCGTCACGTCACCTGCTGCTGCCGCCTGCGGTAAATGGAGACTAAACAAATTAAAGTACGTCGGTACTTTAATTTGTTTAGTCTCCATTATTTATTAATATGTACCTACGTAACTGGGCAAATAAAAAAGTAAGTACGAATACCCTGTTGTCTACATAATAAAAAAATTACTAGGTACATAATATTTAGTTATGGTTACACTACCAAACAAAATATTATTTTATTATGTACTTTTCTACCTATACTTATCGAAGCCTGAACCTGACCTTGTAAACAGATCTTGTAAGTGCCTAACTATACTAAGTATAATAATAATAATGAATATTTAAGAACTACGTAAATACGTGTGCCTTACATAAGAATAACAATTAATGTAAGTAAACGTTTGGTACCTATACTACCTACCAAACGTTTACATTAATTGTTATTCATAGGTCATTACTATTTACTTAAAGGTAAACGTGCATTTCTTTACCTTTTCGTGTCCTTTGGAAGTGAGAAAAACGTGAGGTTCGGATCCTTATTATTATATAAGCAGCCAAATGGGATGCCATAAACTGCTGCCTTCATTTTAGTATTAATAGTTTTAATATCTTGCGACAAACGGCGCGCGGCAGCCCTACTGAATAGGCACAGTGAGACGAGCCCGTCGGGTACTTGTAGCTTTATACCTAAACTGCGGAGTGTCCCATCTGTATTAATCTGTGCCAAGGTGCGAAACCCTCGGTGCGCAAGTCAGTAAATATCATATTACTCAATGCAGGTTATGCAGTTAAGTTATAATTTATATTGAGGTTCAGTCGCGAGCATAAATATATTGCTAGGGACAGCAATAATATCTGATTTCAAGACCAAGATGCAAATAATATTTGATCATTTGAGGAAGGCACAAGTGGCAGCACAAATATGTGACATCGAAGGAACGCCAAAAATATGACAGGACAAGCGACGCCAACATATAGGATGCTACATCGGCTGCAAAAAGTTGTCACCTTAAGTTGTTAAAATGCAATAACCTGTAATGATTTTGTTAAGAAAATTGTCGTTTCAATTACCTACAATTCAGGCCAGCGAACGGGTTTTGCAATTGATACGCTTGAGTTCGTTGACACTTTCCCAAGCTTTGTTCGCTAAACAATTCAGTAGTTTCAACCAAGGCTAATAAAACCTTTCCAACATCGCTTTGAGACTAGGTTACCTAGCTTTTATCAATAGTAACGGGGGATTGGCAATGCAGTTTGTCTTTCGAAAATAAAAGAAAATATTAAGAATTGGTTAAAACAACATTGGACGACTTTGGCTTGAAAAAAAGACTTCATTTATAACACCCCGTTTTGCACAGCACGTTTTCCAAGTCCTACGAAAGTCAAATATTCAGCACTTCAGGGGGCCAAGTCTACTAATTTACAAACGTCACAATGGTCTCTCTATGGTGAGTTTTTGACAGATTTGTCATACAAAATCTGTCAAAAACTCACCATCGAGAGACCATTGTGACTTTTGTAAATTAGTAGACTTGGCCCCCAGGTGTGTAAACAGCTGTTTTTGCTGACATCAGAGTCAGGTTACGTAGGTGGTTATTTTATGAGTGTAATATTTCATAATTCATTATGATGCGATGCATTCTAAGAACATTGCTTTGCAATTTTAATTTGCAGTGTGTAGAATGCTTTTGTTGTATAAGTATTCATTGCATTGCTCTTATTGATGTTGGCACTTATCCGTGTAATTTGAATATTTGAAGTTACTGGCGCCGCGCCGGCGCCATATAAATTAATAACGCGCTTGCTGTTTACATTCAATTGGAGAAGTATGTTAAAAGGTTTTATCAATTTACATCATTTACAAACCAAATTATTTTTATACGCTGGGTCTTCAATAAAATTGAACTATAAACTCCTTTCCCATTTTTCTCAATCATCTGTGGTGTATGAGGTCAACAAATACATGATACCTAGAAATTCTCATCATCGGCGCGGGTCCGACCGAACCGCTCACTAAGCGTGCGGCGCGGCGAATCCGCCTGATTTTATTTAGAAGGTACCTATCTTAATATTTGTTCAGACTTAACCGCGCGGATTCCGCGTGTCTGAACGAGAGCTAAGGGTTCCTACCACCTTACCCAACACAATGCTTTATTTGAAGACGCGAACACGCAGCACTGATGTAATCGTTTTTAAGGTTTTACATAAATATCAATCAAAATCTATGTAGCTGCTAGTGCCACTTCTTCTTTCTTTTTTGTGTGATTAATGACTCTCAGAAATTTTATGCCGCCCATGGGCATGCCGTCGAGAAATATCTCTCAGGCATGCCGGTTTCCTCACGACGTTTTCCTTCACCGTTTTTTAAGCAAGTGATAATTATACAATACGCACATTAATCCGAAAAGTCAGAGGCGTGAGAATCGTGCCTTGGGCTACTAGCGCCACTAGTGGTAAAACTTGACACTCCACTCTCCCATTCTGGGGAAATGACCACTAGCTACCTATTACTGTTAAAAAGTTATAGCTCCATAACAATCAAACCTTTTGCTCGGCGTGGGAGGGGGTCCCGATGCTACAAAGGGGCACGAACAGTCGAGTGTCATTTGTTTTTTTTTTTTTACTGAATTTGAATTGTTTTCACTATTGAGTGATTTGCTTCTAACCATAGTTTACGACTCATATAAAAAATTACAACTCGTTGTCTATAATTATATCTTTTAGCGTCTCCAAATCAACAAAGTTTTGTCACGTGCCGCATAGGTTAAAAAAAATAACTTGTTTGGCACCTACTACTGGTTTTAGATGAGAAGATTTCATTATATCTTCAGCCCTTATCCCAATTTATGAAGGGTCATTACAGTTTGTCTTCCTTTTACACACATCTCTATCTTCTCGGTGTTCGTCCCCTTTCCAGCCTTATCTTCTTTGTCCATCCACCGTTGTTTGGTCTGCCTCCTGACAAAGTGATGAGATCACTCGGAACTAAGAATCTCAGCCGGAAGAATCAGAGAAAGAATTTAAATTATAATTATTTATTATTATTATTTTTAGCCTGTGTTGTCCCACTGGGGCAAAGGCCTCCCTTTCTCCTTTCCACTCCTCTCTGTTTTGAGCTAGTGTGGACCAATCCTGTCTGTAGGCGTCAAACTCGTCTCGCCATCTTCTCTTGGGTCTGCCTCGATGTCGATAGACGTTTTCTGGGACCCACGTGGTAGTTGATTTGGCCCATGACTCATTCGACATGCGGCAGATGTATCCGGCCCAGTCCCACTTAAGCTTCACTGCTTTTTGGGTGACGTCGGCGATTTGTGTTTTGGAGCCACTGTGTTCCTAACACGGTCCGTTAATCTGACTCCAAGAATGCCGCGCTCTGCTGAACCGTCAAAGACCAGGTTTGAGCGCCGTATGTGAGGATAGGGAGTATGCACATGTCCATTAAAAAATTGCAAATTGGTAGGTCTCCTTTCATGAGGTTTTTCATTGACCAGCTCTTCCAGGCGTTTTCTGTGGTACTCCCTTGCTTCTCCTAAAATTGTTTGCCTGAAAATCATTAACCATAACACGTTTGTTATAAACTTCAGTAACCATAATGTAAAAAAATTCGAAATTTTGTTTTACATAATTATCTTTACTTCTAAAACTATTCTGTCATAATTTCGAGTACTATAATAATCCAACCTCCTAATTTTGAATGAACTAAAGTCATATGTCCTAAGTATTGTATTATATAATGTGCATTATTCCGAATGTTAATTTTAGTAAAATGGTTAGTCCTAAAACTTTGTTTTAGTGACAGAAATGAAATGCTGTAAATCCGACTCCACGCAGTCTTGTCTGCCCTACCTCTAGAGTGTAATTTAGAATCGCGTAGGCACGGAGGGGCGAGACGGCCCGCGCGAGTAGAGGACCAGGTGGTTGTAACGCTCGCCGCCGCGGCTGAGGCTGGCCGGCAAGACGAAGCTGCGGTGGTGAGCGTTAAACCATTTGCGACGATAAGCTCGCGTGGGTGGGACCGCCGGAGCCCCGTAGCGCCGGAGCCGTGACAGAAACCATGCCAGGTGCATGTTGCATGCTTGCTTGCATGCTACATAACATGTTGCATGCTCGCTTGTATGCTTGCTTGCATGCTGCATGCTTGCTGCAGGTATGGGGTATACTTGTTTGCATGCTTCTTACAGGGAAATAAAAACCACATGTTCACAATTAATTAATATAAAAAAGACGTGTGGCACTCGGGGACTGCCCCGGCGAAGCTATTGCATAGCATTTTTTATCAACTTACGCAATTGTAAAATATTAACCCGAATACAAGAAATACATATACAATGATGACATTGACAGGAACTGTTATTCACATTTATAGTTTTTAAAACTTGACACAACGTAATGGCCGGGAACATCAAACTAATAAAAAGGTTTTAATTTAACTATTAATAGTCAAGGATCATTCGTCTAAGTAAATTTGAACTTTATTGTCAAACAGTTAAACATAATTTTTAATACAACACTCTCGTATCATTCGTCTAAGTAAATTTGAACTTTGTTGTCAAACAGTAAAACATAATTTCCAATACAACACTCTCGTTGATCATTCGTCTAAGTAAATTTGAACTTTGTTGTCAAACAGTAAAACATAATTTTCAATACAAAACACAAAGAGTGTTTTGTTTCTTATGTAGTATTTTCGTTACGAAATTTCTGGATTAGGTCTCCACGCTCAAGGCCCGCGATAGAAGCTATGCAATAGCTTAATAAACATTAAATAATTAGAATTTAGGACTTATAACTTTTATTGTAAACAGTTTTAAGTGTTTTGTATATTATTATTATTGTAATATTTATGACAAACAAATGCATATTGTATTTAGGGATTTCAATTTTATGTCATTTTATATTATGTGACATTAAGTTCGGGCAAGTTATCATTCGGACAAATGATCAATCAATCAATCTTCCTAGCCTTTTCCCAACTATCTTGGGGTCGGCTTCCAGTCTAACCGGATGCAGCTGAATACCAGTATTTTACATGGAGCGACTGCATATCTGACCTCCACAACCCAGTAACTGGGTAATACGATACCCCTTGGTATGACTGGTGTCAGACTTTCGGGCTTCTGACGACTCGTAACGACTGTCAAAGATCCACAAATGACAGCCGGGACCAACGGCTTAACGTGCTTTCCGAGGCACGGAGGAGTCTCGGTATGTAAAGATGGTCACCCATCCACTGACCAACCCCGGCAAGCATAGCTTAACCTGATGGATGGACCCGTGCGGCTTGTTATTACTTAGCCACGAGCATGCATTCGGACAAATGATGATTAGGACAAAAAAATTATAGCACTTTAGATTATAGATAAAAAAAGGTAGGTAACACGATAGGGACCCTTTTTGGTGCGTCTAGCAACTTCTTTTCTTGTCTCGCCTGGAATGAAACTATTTGGCCGAGGTAGATGTATTGTGGAACATATGCAACCTCCACACCCCCTGCATACAGTTTACGTTGGACGCTGTAGGTCATGAGTTTGAGCTTTGACATGTTGATACGAAGTCCAATCTCGAGGCTTGCCTTATTTAGGTCACTTAGCAATTCGCTTAAATCAGCTGCCGAAGATGAAAATAGAACGATATCGTCGGCAAAACGCAGGTTTGTTAACCTTTTTTCGCCGACGACTATGCTTTTATCTACCCAGGTGTCAGATAGACTTTTAAAAACCTCTTCAAGGGTGGCCGTGAACAGCTTAGGGGACAGCGGGTCTCCTTGCTTGACACCTCTTTCAATAAAGAAGGATGGTCCTGTGGTGTTAATTTTTAAAGCTGCTGTACTATTGCAGTATATGGTTTTCATAAGATTTACATAGGTTTTTATATTTTGATTCAGGCAGGAGTTCCTTAAATAACGAATCATGGTGAATGCTGTCAAACGCTTTGGTGTAGTAGATTATAAGCCAGATAAATTTCCGAGTTCTCTACCTATATTCCTACATTGTGGACGAGGCATTACATACAAAGTGGCGCCGCAAGAGTAGACGAATGACGCAACCAAACTAATTATGTACATAACCGACTCTTTGTTTTTGATTGTTTAACGTAAAATTCTTGTTAAAACCAACAATGTCAAATTTCAAGATAAAAAAAAATCCCAAACAGCGTTTCACTATTTAACAGACCAAAGAGATTTTTCCCGTTGAGTCACTGTAGCCTAAACTGTTGGTATTTGAGCCGTACTGACTTTGACAAGGGCTATAAACCATATGCCCATTTTAAACCCAAAAGCAATCAGAGGTTGTCAGTCAGTGGTAAATCAATCACACCTTGAGCGGCATGGTGATGTATAATGGGCCACCATGACCAACTCGCGGCACGTAGTGAAAACATGAGCCTAAGTTATAGCGTCATTAAATATAACAGAGACAGACAGTTAATACGACTTTCTTTATTCCTACAAGTACGTAACTGAGGTCCTCGCTTCTCCGTTAGTTGTAGAAATATATATTGCAACAATATCTAACAGCTTGAAAAATTTCTGCGTGATCGAATCAGATTGTAGGAGAATCACCCAAAAAACGGCTTAACTTAAGTAGCAGTGGGCTACTTGCTTGCAGCATGGATATCCGATAGAGTTCAATAGTTCATCCGTGGAAACCTCGTACCAAAAGGCAAAGCGTGGTTAGGTTCCTCGGAAGATAAACCGATCGATCGTTGGGATTCTCTTTGGGGGAAGTCGATTTGCAGCAATTGACATATTTCGACTGAAATGTTGATGATGAAGGGTAACAGATTAGGAAAACGATCTTCTCTTGAATCAGTGCGAAATATATTATAATACTTGTGCCGCTATTATTACCCAGGCAGCAATTTAGTATCAGGGCTGACTGCCCAGAGTGCACCAGGTGTACTTTCAAGTATCGTTTTTTGTATGTTTGACAAGTAACATAACTATCCTATACTTCAGAAAAAATATTTTTAAACACATTCAATTGTTTTCAGAACCTGGCTGAAGCTGAGTACGTGGTGGCAGTGTTTATGTTCATGCGGCTCGTTGGGTGGCCAGCAGAGCGCATCTCGATCCTCACAACCTATAACGGGCAAAAGCATCTGATCCGTGACGTCATTGATAAACGCTGCGCCGAAAATCCGCTGATTGGACGACCCCACAAGGTAATTAATATAAATTAAATAAAATAAATTTTCAAGACCAAAACTATTGAAATTAATGGCACCACCGTTGGCTTTAACCAATGGGCCACTCCAGGTATTTATAAAAGTAGAGCGAGACTATACGAGTTATATGGTTTGAAAAAATACAGGTTTGATACTCCTTTCCTAGAGTATGTCAAAAATTATTCAAAATTATTTAAAAAGGTTAGTGTTTATGCTAAATCAAAATTTTTAAGCGATAAAATTAAAAATTCCAATAATAAAGTAAAAACCACTTGGAAAATTATTAACAATGAAACGGGTAAGTCGGTTAAACAAGATAAAGAACTTAAGATTATGGTCGACAATAAATTAGTTACTAAAGCAGCTGACGTAGCTGAGGCGTTCAGTGAGTTTTTTGCCAACATACCTATAACTACGACTCGCTCCTTAAATTCGTCCCCGTCTAAAGCTGAAAACCTATTGCTTAGTAGTGTGTCTAAAAGTAGTCGTTTATTTAGCTTCGAACATGTAACGCCTCGTGATGTAATTAATGTTTTTAATACACTCAAATCCAAAAACACTGGTGATTACTGGGGCATCTCCATAAAACTTTTAAGTAATATAATAGACATCGTAGCCCCCTATCTAGCTGTTACTTTTAATAAATGTGTTGACTTAGGAACTTTTCCTGACCTCATGAAGAGTAGTAAAGTCATACCATTATTTAAATCAGGTAATAAAAATGACGTTGGTAATTTCAGGCCTATTTCTATCTTACCTGCATTTAGTAAAATATTTGAAAAGTTAATACTCAAGCAGTTGCTAAGACATTTTAATTTAAATACCTAACCTCCTTCATAATGAACAATATGGCTTTACAAAAGATCGTTCGACTACAGATGCGGGTGTTGCTCTGCTGAAACACATATTTAACGCATGGGAGAACTCGCAAAATGCTATTGGGGTTTTCTGTGATCTCTCCAAAGCTTTTGATTGCGTGCACCATGACACGCTTTTGCGTAAACTGCGTCATTACGGTGTGCAAAACGAAGCTCTCGATGTTCTAAATTCTTATTTACATAATAGGTCCCAATGTGTAGATGTTAATGGTGTGAAATCTTCCGGGTTACCAGTTCAGTTAGGTGTACCTCAAGGCTCAATACTGGGTCCATTCTTGTTCTTAGTGTATATCAATGACTTACCATTCTTTTTAAAGGGTATCTGTGAAGTTGTACTGTTTGCAGATGATACCTCTCTTATTTTTAAAGTAGACAGGAATAGACATGATTTTGACGATGTAAACAGTGCACTCTCAATGGTTACGGATTGGTTTACAACAAATAACTTAGTTCTCAATTCCAAGAAAACGAAATGTATAAAATTCGCTTTACCCAATGTTAGAAATCTAGGACCCAACATCGTCTTAGATAAAGAGGTGCTTGAAACTGTGGGCTCGGCAGTTTTTCTGGGCATAACAGTAGATGCTAAACTTCAGTGGGGCCCGCATATTTCAAGTCTAGCGGGAAGGCTTAGCTCGGCCGCCTACGCTGTCAGGAAAGTAAGATAATAGACTGACGTTGATACTGCTAGATTAGTATATTTTAGTTATTTCCATAGCATTATGTCCTATGGCATTCTGCTGTGGGGCAAAGCCGCTGACATTCAAAATATATTTGTTCTTCAAAAACGAGCTGTTCGAGCAATTTACCAGCTAGGTGCCAGAGTTTCTCTAAGAGATTTTTTTAAGGATATTGGTATTCTCACAGTGGCATCACAATTCATCTTCGCCAATATCCTATATATTAGGCAAAATATACACTTATATACTAAAAACAGTGATATTCACAATATTAACACCAGAAATAAGGACAAATTACGAGCTCCTTTTCACCGGCTTCATAAGGTTCATAACTCATTTGTTGGGCTTGGTATAACCTTTTATAACAAGCTACCCACTTCTCTGCTAGATTTGCCTTTTATTGCGTTTAAAGCTAAAGTAAAATCCAACCTTTGTTTAAAGGCATACTACTCTATCAACGACTACTTAAACGATAAAAATAGTTGGTCGCTGTAATTAACTCAAGACAATATTTATGTTCTTTCTCTACAATTAGCTTACCTACTGACAGGTCATATGAGTTATAAGTTTGAATAAATGACTTTTGAATTTGAATTTGAATAAAAATTGTCCAATAATTTAAACATGTAAGTATCCGGCTCGAAGGACCATGTAGAATTTAGTGCTTGCTCATGTGTGGTACAGCACCAACTTCCGGGTTGGTTGATATTTGGTTGATTTAATATTGTACCAGAACGGTCAATGGTTGACGACAGCGTGTTGAATGATACAAAATAATATTATGAATACTACAATTTTATCATATTCAGTGGTAAACACTAAATTATCACCAAAAGATGATTTGATTTGAATTACGAGATTGGTAGTGAAACACGTGCTAGGTTGTAATAATTACGATATATTCATTTATCTAAATGCACGCAGCCAAAAGTGCTGAGCAAACCGTTTTTGGTTTAAGGTTCTATTCTATCCGTTCTAGTTATATACTTATACAAAACATCTAATTGCCAAATGTGACTCGTAGGCACTTTTTCGCACCAAAAGTGCAGCACAGATAAGATAAAAGTCTTTGCGCAATTAAAGTTCCTAACTCAACGCATCGACCATATCGCATTTCCGTAATTGTGTATGTCATGTATAATTAATACATCCATCGCTAACGCATCGCGCGCATCGACTGCGTTCAATGTCGTAACGTCATCCGCACGCGTCGCGACATCGGTGACATTTGCGCGTACGCTGCGGATAACAATGACGTTGTACTTAGAAAAGAATGATTTACCTTTGTGCTCTTTATCAATTGTTATTATTTTATCAGTTCTAAGGCAGGCTAATCTTAAGGGTAGATGACCCTGTCAGCGCGCAGCAAGTTGACTCATTAATGTATCTCAAAAGTGTGGAAATAACAATAATTTAAAAAATTATGTTGTTATTAACATCAGTCTAGACGACACGTCTCCATACGCATGAAATTAATCACTTAATTAGGTAATTAGTCCGTTAACCGGAAATTTCTCAAAAATGTGCTGTTAGCTATACTTAATAACAGCCAGGTCGGTGTCATCCTCGTGAGTCGTGTACTCATAAATTTTTTCGTATAATTTTCACATTTTAGGAAGTTGTATGTGTACTATGTATTACGAAGAATTCTTCCGAAAAAACCAGAAATTAGTTTCGGGTTTTTTCTTGTTGAGTTTGTCACTTTAGTATTTATTATGTAGTCGTGAGGAAACCGGCATGCCCTAGAACCAAAAATTGGAAAACATGTGACATCTACCAACACGCACTGGACCAGCGTGGTGGATGGCGGCCCACGCCCTCTCACGGAGAGGAGGCCTGTGTCCCAGCAGTGGGAACGTTATAGGCTGATTATGCTTATGCTATTACTAATTGCAACCAACTTCGCACAAATCCAAACCTCGGGCTGCTAATGAGAAATTCATAATGTAAAAACTCACTAACACTTTAAACAAACCTACACTTCTAACTATAACGTTTCAACAATAGCAACAAATCTCAATGAGATCACAGTTGCTCGAAATAGTGATGATATTGTGAGGAGTGCCCCTAGCACATTAATACTAAACTCCTGACATCATCTGAACGTAGTTCTTAAAAAAAAGTCCGGCCAAGTGCGTGTCGGACTCCGCACAGCGCAGGGTCCCGTACTCTGGTTGAATATTTACGCATGCACGGTATGATTGGATCATCCGCAAAAATAATTATGTATTTTATGTAAAAACTATGTTATTTAAACAAAGTTATTTCTGCGGTTGTAACCGCAAATATCTCGAATAGAAAAGTCACTTAGAAACATCATCATCTTTTTAATTATGGGACACGCTTAATTATGTTCATTGATTTTTTTTCATACCTCGGTTAGGTATCGCTACCACGCTGTCTCAAATGGTGTCATTTTCATCATCATCATTTCAACCCGGAATCACCCACTGCTGGGTATAGGCGTCCCCTTTCTTTGCCATAATTCCCGGTACCGTGCGTCCCTCATCCAGGCGTTTGCCTACGACTTTGACGATATCGTCAACCCAACGCGCTTTTGGACGACCCTGGTTTGCCACCCCTAATAATTTTTTCGTATTTACACTACACCATTGTTAAGCGGTGCATTCTATTTATACCTTCCTTTATCATGGATGAAGTTCAAATAGTCTCCGAATGTATTACACATATTCTCACTTCCAGACAGACGGACATGACGAAATTACGGGTTTCGTTTTTGCCATTTGGTTACGGAACCCTAAGAAACCTAGAACTATTTTTGAACTAATAGTGTACGTGTATGCTAAGATCATCTTTAATCTTGGAGAACGACAAAGACAACAAAATCATAACCCTCCTTTTTGCTTCGCCGTAGTCGGGTAAAACAAGATAATGACTTCGGTGACTTAGGACCGCGACCGAATATTTGCATCCGAATGCCTTTATTATAGATAGACTAGCTTCGCTCCGCGGTTCACCTACATAAGTCTCTATCCCGTGGTAAAATCGGGATAAAAAGTATCCTATGTCATAACTCAGTCATGTTCTACCCATGTGCCAAATTTCATTCAAATCCGTTCAGCCGTTTTTTACCGTGAAAGCGTAACAAATAAACCTACAAAGAATCAAATATTTTCTCCATAGCATATCAAGTTTAGATTTATAATATTAGTTTAGATAATGTCTCAAGCGCACTGGTTCAATCTCGTCCTAATAAAAAATTGTCTACCTAACCGTTACTGGATTTTAGAATAGATGGTTCGAAAATTGTTTTGAAACTTGTTTTGACATTTATCGCGCACGCCGTCTTTCTTTACCTATGCGGATATTATTTTATTAGGTACTAGCGACCCTCTCTTGCTTCGCACGGTTTGACTACTTGATAAAATGTGATATACAATTATTACATGAATGTAAAATATCTGCACATTGTTTACCCATATTTGCAAATAAATAAATTTGAATTTGAATTTGAAAAAAAAAACAGCGAGATTTCTTAGTTATAGGTTACTTTTATATCAACGTAACATGCACATAAACCTTCCGGATTAAATTCTCTAAACGATGGTGAAAACCTCATCAAGATCTGTTGCGTGGTTTAGGAGAACAACCCGGACAGTTACAGACAAACACGAAAAGCGACTTTTATTTATAATATGCATATAGATAGTGTTGTACGACGCTGTCTGTTAACTACTGGTTGTTCGACGTAACTCTGTTCTTCGCTTAGGTGCAACAACCGCAACCGTTGCGGAGCAGGACCAGAACCTAATTCAATCAATTTTGATTGAATTAAAAATACTGTGGAAACTGTACTTTATGTACCGGCGATTTTTTATAGTAGCAATTTTTTTTTTTGTAGAATATACTGCCTTTAAATGTGCCCTGGCGGCTTCTTTCTTTCGGCGCGTGTGTTGGATCATTTAGCTCCCTTCAAAATGGTCGAGCTGAATGGTACTGATCCATGCTTCATGAACGGGTGCCGTCATCGTCAGTTGACGTTATTATTTTATTTTTGAATTGTTTTTTTGTTTTGTTTCTTATACTTGCTGTACTCAGGACACTTTTAATGTGCACTTCTTTTTTGCATCGTTTTGACATGTACCTAATTATAAATTCAATATTAATGATGTCCATAACAGAATACCAGCGCTGCGACTTTTAGTATTAAATGTCGCAGCATCGTGCTGAGATAGGAGCCTTTTGGCCTCGCACAGGACTCTGCTTCTTTTTTACTTTGTTTTATTTTTATTGTTTTTTATTTCTTATTGATGTTTCAATGTGTTTTAGTTTAGTTTGTGATCTCCTGTGCTTGTCCCAATAAATAATTTTTCTTTCTTTCATGTAACTAATATTTTGTAACAATATAATTTAAGTGTCCATGGAAATTCTTGGTCGTTCTTCTCCATAGGTACCCTACAACTAGCTTCGTATGAATGACAGGATCCTTGACAATTCCAGTGCCTGTAAATGGTTTAATTGAAATAAATGGTTTGAGTTTAATGTGGATACCAGCCGTGATACTTGCGTAGTAGAATTAAATAATTATTGACTATTTAATTCGAAGACGTTTATAACGAGAGGTCAAAATTACAATTTCATAGAGCGAGTCTAGATAGCGATGATACAGTGCTCGCCTACCAGTTATTATTAACAAAATTCCTGACATCATACGGTATCATAAGAATTGCTCTAAGCAAAGAGGAATGCCCATGCTCCATAGACACTTTGGCCTCAAGTGCACACAATTCAAAGTATATGGATAGGATAATATGCGATTAAAATAATGAAGCGGTCAAGGTCTTGGTTTAGAAAAATGTTGGGGTTATTAAGATAAAATCGTTTTTTTCAATGAGGCAAAATCTTGAATTTGTGCTGCACTAAATGTTTTAATATGATTATATATTGATTCTAAAAGTAGATTCCAGGGGTTAGGTAATAACAGATTCTACAATCCGGTGGTACATAATAATTGTACTTACAAAATAGATGTACCCGCAGTGCTGATGGGACAGCGAGCCAATTGGTCTTGTTACAGCCAGGAAAGAAACATTGATTTTGAGTGTTTGGTGCTCTTACATAATAAGGCAGCAGTATACTGTTGGATGTGTTCAAGCTTTGTTGTCCCGCTTGCTATGCACTGTCAGCTACTTCAGATTGCACCGAAGGTAGGTTGGATGGTTCAAATTGCTCCATAGGCAGACTGGATGGTTCAGATTCCGGTTCTGTAGTTGAACATGATGCTGCTCTAAACTGCTCTAACGAGATGATGATGGCAACTGAAATAATAATAAAAATTAAAGCTCAGTGCATAAAGACAGTAAACGTGAATTACTGTTGTTTTGGTACAAATAAATACACAATCAAAAAAATATCTATCAATAACATTTTATATTATTATTAATTAATTTCTAAAAAATCTTTCTCAAGTTTCTAGACAATCTGTACTATGTGAAATATAACTTGTGCGGACACGAAAGAAGTTGAATATTACGCTTATATAGACTCAGAAGTATGTCAGTATCAAATCTCAGAACTACGCTTGTATTAATTCTAAACTGTTGATAACTTACCGCTCTTGGTACAATCTGTCGGGCAATCACACTCCTTTCGAGTTGTTCATGTGGAGAATCAGACCTGAGTGATCTTATTCTCAAAACCAATCTGCCGCACGCAGCTGATGCACACTTGTCCATGACCATCAATCTGTACATTTTGTTGTTCGCACACTAAACTGTCACTCGACACTTGTACCTAATAAACAAGTCATAATTATTAGATATCCTAAAACAACACTAACCTTGATAGTACTCTGTCTATTTATTTAAAAATCATTTCTCAGAGGAAGACATGATACTGACCTGTTGTGTCGAACACATTGGTCGGTGGGTCGCCTTACATTGTTGTATAACATTTCGCTCTTTCTGCTATTTCCAAGAAATGCCTTCGTATTCTCGTGACGTTTAAACCACAATTAACACAGCGTAAATTACCTTTTGAATGAATTACTTAGGGCACGGAAGTACTCGGGCCAGCGACAATGCCAGGGTCTTCATAATTTGTGGATATCGAGTCAAAGTTCGTGCTGAGGTTATCTTTAGAAGCGGGAGCGGAATCCATGTTCAGGCCGTGGTCGTCAGGGCTCAGGGTTCAAAGAATCTTCGGAGTCCATTTAATAAGCGTATTCGATGGTTAAAATAACAAATTCGCAAGAAAATAAAGTTATGCAAACGAAAACAAAGAAAGTCGATTTGTGATTTGACATTGACTTGACAGCCGGCCGGCATAATTCAATGTTGCCACACCACACACAAAAAATTGATAGATCGATATCGATTTTTTTATCGAATCCTAATTTTAATACAAAATTATAATCGCCACTGTGACTCTTTAATCTTAACGACGTCAACTCTGATGACGTAACATTATTTGGTTAAAAAAAATGGATAAACAGTGTATTTTAGTTCAAATAATAAAACGATTAAGTACCTAATATTAAAAAATAAAATAAAGTCTTACCAGCGATTACACGACACGAAACACACACAAAACTCAAAATAATCACATTCACTTTTTCACTCACGGGTTCCCGACGTTTTTTTTGGTCGGATCAAAATAGGTATTTAATAAACGATGCTAGTTAGTGCAAATATTTATCTACCACGATGTATGTAAAAACTACTTATGGAAATGACAACACTTCCCGTCGATTTACACACAAAAACAATAAAAAATAACGAAATACGATGCCGAGCGCGCACTCGTGACTATGACGTTTTACCTGCGTGTGACGTGCGACATCAGTCAGTTTCAAAATTTTTTTCCAATGTTGCCTATTGATATTTTTGGATATTGGTTTTTATGATAAAAATCGTTAAAAAAAAGGGTGTATTCCCGTTCGTCCCACTGCCGTCGTCCCCCTGGTGGGACGAACGGGAATTTAATAATTAAATGATTTAGTTGACGAGAATATCCGTCAGGCCATAGAGTTAAATTGCTCACAGACCAGTTTAGCCCTAATTTCATAGTAGAAATAGAGATTTAAACCGTGTGTACCTACGTCGGCCGTATGTGCGCCTCGGGGTTTGAAGGACAAATATAGTTTGCGGCTGCCTCAAGAGTTAAAAGGTTAAGAAGTTATGAACGTCTTTGTAAATATGTTTTCTTTAACATTTTCTATCTTTATTGTGCTGAACAGATAAAGAATTATAGGTAATTAAAATGTGTAGTAGCGTTTTTGTTATGATCCTATGCATTCATTATTATATCAACTATCAATTCGCTTGTTCATTTAGTATCAATAGTAAAAACAACACCGTATTTGTTTGAATACATCGAATAATAAGCATTACGGATCTGATATTATAAGTAAAACATCCATGAAAACATAATCGATTATTTCGTGAACGGAATTAATAATTATTGGCAACACTGCTGATTTTATCCACAAAAGGGAATTATTTTCACGTATTTATCGTTTCAGTACTTTTTATTTGTGCAAAAATGTTCCCATCTTGTTCGGATAAATGAATATCTTGTTAGATAACTAGAAATAACGATGTTTTTTTTACATATAATATACGTAAATTGCTGGGCGTTCAGGGCCATATATGGGCATCCTCTTTTAAATTTTCAAGGTCATAGCAATTCGGCCAGATACGAATGAACTCGCTTGCTTGATGGTTCCGTCCGATATCTTCGATATTTCAAAGAGACATAATATAAATATTAATTTATACAAAAAAATCTATTTGATTTTAATTGCAAGTTTGTGTTTACACTGGGCTGCGGTCGTTAAAAGTACCGCAGACAGTAAGTACTTAATGTCAACTTATGGCAAAAGCGCCAGGCTGGGCCGTGAAATTCAAAACATCTTTGTCTATCTACTTCGGCTTATGACAATCTGCACTGACAGAAGCGGCTATCCTTGTCGCGGCATGCAATTTTTTGTCTTTCCGCCGCCGTATCTTTGTTGCGGCGCTGTTGGGAATCGAACACAACAACTTGCACGCGGTCTGCACGCGCAGGCAGCGTCATCAGCGCGTCAACGATAAACTGAGGTGCGGCGCGCGGCGACACGGCTCGGCCCGATGACCACTCGCTTCCACGGACCCCACCGCGACTGACGGTTCTCCTAATTTAACCTTTAATTGTGTGTCAGGGACAGTTTATAATTTGTGAATAAGCACGGCAATAAACCATTGCCTACAATATATTCCATTCCTTTTATTGCTCTCCGCGCTAACATTGGTCCTTCGAGCCGGATTAACAATCTCCACACCCGGCCCTTGCGGCGCCAAACAGACGAGCTTAACCATGTAGGGTATCTAAATTAAAAGCTTGAGGAAACGATTTCAAAATTTATGGCATACAAAAAGGCTGAAACAAAAAATTAAAACATAAATTCTTAATTTTGTTTAATCTAAGTTTTGATGCTACCACCTGATTCAGACTACTTGAAAAGTGATCCTGTTGAAATCTTTAGTTGCTATGGGGATTTTTTATTTAAAAAAAAACATGTCCTTCGGTACCCTAAAAACATTCTGACATTGATAGTTTATTATGAGCCAGCTGATAGATTTACTGCAGAAATAGAAACGACGCAATATATCTGTTCTCCGTGCTCAAGGTCACAGGTTCCATTCTCATAGTCGAATGTATATGATTGACCTACTTCCTAGATTCATTTGGGTGCGCCATCCGCAGGGAATACTGATCTATGTTACATAAATAGAGTCAATATTTATGTCAGACACTAATAATAATTTTCAAATTAAACTCATCAATCAAAAATTTTATTGGCAACGCAAAAAGCGAACGTAATATAAGTATGTAGGTAGAATGAAATAAAAAATTCGTTTTTTGCATAGGATCTATATGGATAGATCAATGTAGGTATTTTACATTGTGATGGATGGATGGCCATCCACCTTAATGTAAATTCCTACTTTGAAACAAAGACAATACCTAACCTAACCTTAACCTACTGACAAGAGGTAGGTTAGATTATTAGGTAAGGTCAGTTACTGTTTTGTGAAGATTTGTATGTTAGTCGTTTTTATGTTACCCTTTGAGTATAGGTTTTACCGGGCCATGACTCTTGTTGAAAACTTGATCAGTTATTTATGACCTGACAAATAACGTAATCTCTAAACATGAGACTTGGCAAGAGATTAATTTATTAAATAAAGCTTCAAAAGTAGATCATATTATACGTTAAGTTCAATAATTAACAATGTGATCGCACAAGACGATACGTGTGACAAAAAAATGGTATTGAACATAAGGCTACAACTACGGCCCAAAGTCTTACTGGCTTGGCTGTAGTCGTAATGTCCCCGTCAGGAGAAGCTATAAATTTTGTAAACAAAAAACTTCTACTCGTACTAAGGGTGGCGCCACACCTGCCGAACGTTCCGTCGCGGAAGGTTCGGCGACGGAACTATCGGTCGTAGATTCGGTTGGCATGACACACTATACGCGCCGAACGGTCGGCGGCGTTTAGTTCGGCGCATTACGCGACGGAAAATTACGTTCCGTCGTCGTCACAGTGTTTCCACTTTTTGGGATTTCTCCCTTTTTTAGGGAAAAATGCCAATAATAAGCATGGTTTAGGGATATTTTATTTTAAAAAATTGAACTAGAGTTGGTAGCCCTTTGTTTATAGTAGGTAGCACCCAATGTACTACTCAAGCGTATGGCACCACCGATTGATTAAAGGGGATTCCCTAAAACTCGTAAAGTCGTAATGAATGTAATTCGTCTAATTATAGTTTACATTTGGTGTCGATTCTCTTGTCAAAAATGCCGCTAAACTAGACTAAAAATAACCAAAATTTAGTTTAGTCCTGTCAAACGAGGATTTCCCATTCTGAAATAGACTAAAGTGACACAACGGGGATGCGCCAAGGTAGCCCGCGAAATTCAATTTGCAGGTCAGTGGTGCCGATTCTCTTGTACACCGAACTAAACTAACTAAACTATCACTAAAATTCCTTACTTTTGTCTATGAGAATCTAAAAGCTATTCTGCGGAAAAATATCTCTAAATTTAAAAAAAAAATTGACACATCTAAAATCGAATTTGACAATCGCGTCGCGACACCACATGGTACTTGTTTGCTCTACTCCGTGAATTTTTATAGAGCCAGAGGCGCGCTGGGGGGCAGCCTTGACGTGTTTTGTATGGAATTTTTAACATTTTGTACGGAAAATATAAAAAAATATTACCTATGTGTAGAGGTACATAGAATTACTGGATGCAAAGGGGGTTTCCATTGTTTTTGCGCTAGGACGCACCGTTTTCGAGATATAAGCAAAATAAAAAAGTACTGTTTTTGCAGCTGAAGTGTGTGAATTTTAGTTCATGCCAACTAATTTTATTCCACTCCTTTTTAATCGCGTTAGCGCGCAGGGCCACGCCAGGGCGGAGGGCCGGCGGCGCCGGGCAGGCAGGTAGGCAGGAACGCGATGTTGCCGCTCTTCTCTTGCCACGCCGCGCCGCGCCGCCGCCGAGATTAGTGTCTCCACTTAAGTTTTTAATTTTTCCCCAGTTTCTTAATGAATTATCCCTCAAATTCCCAAAAAAAAAATGGTTTAAGGATTTTTTTCAATTTTATAGCACTAAACACCTACAAAACTTCCATTAATTGACGAGATTACAAAATATTCATTAATTTCCGATGTCGTTTTTAGCCACGGTAAAAGTACAATTAACGATGACATGGTAAACTAAAATTAGACGAATTACATTCATTACGAGTTTGAGGGAATCCCCTTTAATCAATCGGTGAAGCCATAGAGTTAAGTAGTAGGTATATTGGTTGCTACTATAAACAAAGGGTTATTTAAAACTCAAGTTCAATTTTTCCCCAAAATCCCTGTCAAAATATAATATCCCTAAACCATATTTATTGTTTGCAATTTTTTTCTAAATATGGGTCAAAATTCCTTTATAGTGGAAACACTGGCCGACATCCACCGACCGAACGTTCCACTACGCCCGCGGAACTTTCCGTCGCCGAACTTTCGGTCGCGTTCCGTCGCGTCTTGTGACGCTTGCTCATGAACCGACGTAACGTTCGGCTGATGTGTCATAGGTAACTTGAAAAACATTAGGAGCGTATCAACCGAACGTTCCGCCGCGGAACGTTCGGCAAGTGTGCCCCGACCCTAAGTTACGTAGCGACAATTCAATCAACAACAAATAATCCCAAATTCAATCAATTAACGATATAAAGCAATGTCGTCTAATGTTTTGTGGTACAGGAACGTGTCCGAGTTCCAGTACCACAAAACATTAGACGACAGCTATTTATATCGCTAAAATACTCGTATAACCCGTGAAATAGCTCGTTAGTTTCGTATTACACCTATGTTACTTTGATTGAATTTGGGATTATTTGTTTCGCTACGTAACTTAGTAGAAGTTCTTTGTTTACAAAATTCATAGCTTCTCCTGACGGGGACCTTAAGCATATTTTACACATACATTTATATGGAAATAGATTTTCATCATATTGACTCACTACACTACGCCAATTTGTAAAAACTGTCAAAGAAGGAGAGCAGGGGTGGCTCAGTGGTAACGGCTCCGACTTACGAGTTGTAGGTCGTGGGTTCGAACCCAAGCAGGCGTTTTACTTTGTGTAAATAATACTTTCATCACCACTGCTCTCAAAAACGGTGAAGGAAAACATCGTGAGGAAACCGGCATGTCTTAGAACCAAAAATTCTAAGACATGTGACATCTACCAACCCGCACTGGGCCGGCGTGGTAGATTACAGCCTACTCCCGGATCTCACAAAGAGGAGGCCTGTGTCCCAGCAGTGAGAACATTAATAGGCTGATTATGTATGTATGTATGTCAAAGAATGACAGCTGTGTTTTGAATTTACGGACAAATTAAGTTGGTAGTTCACACACTGTAGGAACCCGACACAACTATTTGGAATGCGCGACAGTTTCTAGACGTCTTCTCTGCTTGACCGCCACCCATGAACTCTGCAAGCTCCGGCACGTCCGAGCGTTATGTTGTAGACTCTATGGAGCGCCGCAATAAACAAATAATTTAATTGACTTACATCTCTTTTCCTTCACAGGTGACGACAGTGGACAAGTACCAAGGACAGCAGAATGACATAGCACTAGTGTCCCTGGTCCGCACCCGCGCCGTGGGACATGTGCGTGACCTCCGTCGTCTCATAGTAGCCGCATCCAGGGCTCGCCTGGGACTGTACATCTTCGCCAGAGCCAACCTCTTCAGGAACTGCTTTGAGCTACAGCCCACCTTTAATCAGGTAGGATACTCGGACATATAACACAGAGTTATGAGAAACAGATTTACAAAAGTAGGTATTCAAGCAGGACAACAGATACAACAACGACGCTCCACGAAGCTGACGCTGAACTTTTTAACCGAGCTCCAAAAAGGAGGAGGTTCTATGTTCGATTTTAAGTATGTTTTTTTTTAATGTACTTTCACCGATTTCTCCGTCAATTGTGGACCTGCATAGCAGGGAGTAGTATTCGAATTTGTGTACAACTAAAAAGTGAAAAATAAAAACATTTTACAAAAAAAAAACCGACATCCAAAAAAAAAACACTCAATCAATCTTCCTAGCCTTTTTCCAACTATCTTGGGGTCGGCTTCCAGTCTCGGTTAGACTGGTTGCAGCTGAATATACCAGTATTTTACAAAAAAAAACACTACAAAGTGAAAAATAACTTTAATTTCGGAAGTCGGTGGCTAAAAACGAAAATTCAAAACCAAAGATAGCAACTACCTGGAGGGTTCACCTAATTGGATATGGGATGCCGGGAGCCCTCGCGGAGGGCTCATTTTAAATGTAGACGTTCAGTGTCGGGAACCCTCCTGGAGGGTTCACCTACTTGGATATGGGATGCCAGGAGCCCTCGCGGAGGGCTCATTTTAAATGTAGACGTTCAGTGGTGGGAGCTTTCCTGGAGGGTCCACCTAGTCGCATATGGAATGCCGGGAGCCCTCGCCGAAGGCTCATTTTAAATGAAGGTTTTTCTTAGCGAATACAGATTATAAACCGTGAAAAAATAATCTGATGTATATTTTAACAAAACGTAATGCCGGCAACCCTCCCGGAGGTTTCACTTCCAACACGAATAATAATAAAAGTCGTAGACTTCCAATATGTATGGCGGCATGGCGTATGAGTTCTATGAAAATGGGTGGTGTCGAAAATGTTAAGGAGTTTGTATAGCATTGAGATGGCGGTCGAATATATTGACGTGTTCTAAATTCAAACACCAAAATAGTGATTAAAAGAGCTTTTTATTCACTGTTTTCAGTGAATAAAATAAGCTTTTTAGAAGGGGAGTGGTATAAAGTTATTTTCCACTTAAGTAGTGTTTTTATTGGAAGTCGATTTTTTTTGTAAAAAGTTTTTGTTCTATAACTTTATATGCCTTAATTTTTATTAACCCATTGACATTCACACAACTTTGGTGGAGCGTGGGAAAACATTTTCCGTGACACAACAAAAATTACCATAGTTCACGAACTACCGCGTACTTTATGTATTTAGCTGAATTTGAACTTCTCGCTTATATTGTCACCAGTTTTCTTGCCATACTACGAGTAGCATCACACTGGTTGCGATAACCGGAATTTATTAGCAACCGTTTGTGATTAATTAAATATTTATAAATGAAATTGTGATCACACAGATCTGTTTGCAGAGAACGATGTGATTGATCTCCTACATTTAGTTTTTTTTGTCCCAGAAAGAACAGATGCCTACACGGGGGTCGGCAACCTGCGGCTCGCGAGCCGCATGCGGCTCTTTCGATATAAAGTTGCGGCTCCCCAGTTCCATACGCAAAAATTATAGTTATGCGCCAGATTTAACCAAACATTCAAAATGCATGCAAAGCCAATGCTCTTATTGATAATCTCCAATAGCTAGAATAATAAAATAATTAAGCTGTTTCATAAATTGTAGATAGTCAGTACGACTATCTACAATTTATGAAACAGCTTAATTATTTTATTATTCTAGCTGTTAGTTAAAATACTATAATATGTTTTGTGCTGAAAACATTTGTTTGTTTTTATATGAATAAATATTATATCGTATAGACGTTTATTTTAAATAAAAAATCTAATTAAGTAAATACTATATTATTGCTCTTTAAAAACTGGGATATTTTGTAAATTGTAGCTTTTGGCTCTTCCGTCTCAAAAGGTTGCCAACCCAGGGGTTGGCAACCTTTTGAGCCTAGACCATAAAACATCAATCATAAATTGTATTTACGAGATGTTTTTTTAAGTTTCCTACTGCTATCTTGGATTTACATTTTGGTTTTTTTTCGAATTTGCGACTGTCTTCTTCTAATTTAAAGAGAAAGAAAGAGAGAGAGAGAAAGAGTGAATACACACTCCCCCTCTTTCTTTCTCTTTGATTGTGAACTTAAGTAGTACCTATGAACGCTTTTTCTCGTGACGATTTCTGCCAGTGCACTCCTACCGCAAGGCGCGTTAAAGAACTTCGTTTCAAATATAAAAATACGTACTCCTAAAGCTTTAAGCCGCCATCTTGGATTTTCATTTTGAATTCGAAAGAAGAAAGTCGCAGACGATTTCTACTAGTCAAGTCCTACCCCAAGCCGGGTTTAAATTTTATTATACAGGGACCGATTACCTAGTCCAATTCAGGTTGTCCGAGTTGGTAGACTTTACCTTAAGGTGGAGTTGGGTTGATAAGCGGGCCTAGATCAGCTGTTTTAATGTCATAGCAGCCAGCTGCTGCTGCTGCAAAATTTAGAAAAAAACAAAAAGTGTCTTGCAAATACCGCGGGTCCCTGGGGTCCCGGACCTTTGGAAGGCGTGCGAGGGGCCGAAGCCAACTCGCAGAAGCCCGTTAGACGTTTTTAATTAAATGAGGCACCAACCGATGATTAATTGATTATCCCTGTCCGCACAAGTGCAGCCAACAACAACCCCCAGTTGGTGTAGGACTATTGCAGCATATGGAAATATAGATATTGGATTATGGGTTTGGGTGGCTAAGTGAACTATCTTGAATTATGGAAATACTATGGCCCCTGCCTGACCACTATTTTATATAAAATACTCAGACAAAATGGCAGAGGGTGACTTGCTCACTCAATAATGGGCCCCTGAAAACGGTCGGGCACTGAAAAAGGGCAACATGTCCTGAGGTGCTTAAGAGGAGTGTATTATTATTTATTATTTTTATTTTTATAGCTGGTGGAGCGTCCTCTCGAGCTGGAGTTGGTGCCGGGCGAGCGCTGGCCGGCTCAGCGCGGCGCCGTGGCCGCTGTGCCCGACGCCATGACACTGCGCATCCGGGACATGCCCCACATGGCGCAGTACGTCTACGATATGTATCTGGACCGCGTGCGACAGTGCAAGGACCAGTATGAGGTAAGAAATGAGTTTTGATGCTTTTAGAAGTCGTAGAGCATTCCCGAAGGAACTCCTCCCGGCATGTATTACCTTATCCTACATATTTCTGATTCAAAGCTGCGTTACTCATTACAAGGGCCAGAAGAACCGAGCTAAACACTAATATTAACATAATTAGGAAAAACTAAAATTTTATCAGCCTAAGGATAATTTAGATACAGTCACATGTGGGTCGTTTGAGATAAGATATGAGGTTTGTTATTAGCAGTAGTAGCGTGCTTTGTGAAGGAGCTTGTCCGTCAAAACATTTATATTTGTGCTGCAAAGCAGCGCTGTTTTGTGCAAGAACCAGTATGAGAAAAGATAAGATGAGATTTGATGCTTGTAGTACTACTAGAGCTCCTTGCGAATGAACTACTTTGGGAAATAATACCAGCATAGATATTTCTGCTGCCCAGCTGTATTGAAGGGTTAATACAGGGCTATACAAGAGATTTCAACTATATTTCTGGGATAACAGCGCATCTGTATTGCCTCTGGTATTACAAATTTTTGGGCTATCGGCTTTTTTACCCTCCAGTTACATTAGAAATATATCAAGGAAAAACTAGTAGCATGAACCTTAGGTGCTTCAGCTCCTGCAAAAAACACGCAGCACGATTGAGGCTATCGATAAATCTGTGTGGACAGTTTAATTTCGCGCTTATGGCGCGCAGTTAATCCATTGTGCTAAATAAGTTACGAACGTGATTAAATGACGCGATAGCTTTTTTCTTAACCAAAATTTTTGTTTGACAAAGATTTTTTTTCGACATCCATTGTATCGTCCAAACTTGGATTATGTATCAATTGTTGGCCGAGTGACGGGACTTAATCAACAAACATAATTGTTATTGTTACAGCGGTCGCAAGCTGTGTGGACGGCGCCGGGCTCGTCTCGCGCCCCCCGGCCTGCGCAGGCGCCGCCCTCCCAGCACGCGCACCCGGGCGCCAACGACAGCGACGACGACGAGCCTTCCGCCCCCCCCGCCCCCGCCGCCCCGGCCGCCCCCGCCACCTTCGAGCCCACCGAGATCGTCAATGAGATTGACGAAACCCCCGCTGATAAACAAACTTAATGTGTAAACTTTTAAATAAGCAAACAATAAAATAAAAACCTTTTGCAAATACATGTGTTTTATATTGATAAGGAAGCATTATAGTGACACACAAAGGGAAGTTTTACACTCCTGCCATTTCTAGGTAGGCACAATGTAATAAAATAACATTACATTATAATCTAGACGCCATAAACTGCAAGTAATTAATTGTAAAAGCCAAAAAGTATCTTATAAATAAATAATACCGGTCGAAAATTGGAGGGAAAAATGTTTAGATGATCGTAAACGACAGTCACATAAATACGTTTAATGATATTGAGCACGCGACACAATATAGACAAGCTGTCTACCTAATTTTTACCTAAATTATCATTCTAGAAAGCTAACCGAAAGTTAAGTAATTGCACGGGCGGGCGATGCGATGCGAGGCGATGGGTTCAGGGCCGAAATATCACGCAGTCGCGGGCGCAAACTAGTACTAAAATTGCAGAACTCTTGGCCTCCTACCCACCGCGTCGCATCGCATCGCCCGCGCAATTTCTTCGATTTTGCTAAGCTTTTGAACTTAGAAAGCATGTCTATATTGTATTTGTTTTTAGCTAATCACTGTAGTTTATTCATATTTTCACAGTCTGTTTAAGGATAAAAATATAGTGCTTAATTTGTTGGACTGCTTAGTTTGAAGGAATTGCTGTATCTGTGTCATACAGACAGCTATTCCTTCACAAAATCACAATAGGTATAAGAAAACAAGAATAAAATGACTTGCCTGTGCCGTGCTACAAAAGAACCCCTGCCCTCCGCGAGGGCTCCCGGCATCTCATATGCGACTAGGTGAACCCTCGAGGACGTCTCCCGGCACTGAACGTGTTAACTTGCACACGAAGACATAAATATGTCTAGAGAGCCAGTCAAAGCTGAGAACTCGTCGAAAAAAAATAGCGTCCAATTGTTGGCCGCTAAATGCACACTAGTAAAGTTAATGGCGTGGCGTGAGTGAAAAGTTCTGTTTGTTTTAGTTCTTTTGAAGCGGGACACTATCTTGACTTATAATGCACATAACATGTTGGTCTTTTGCTGTACGTATTATGTAGATTCGTCTAAGTACGTATTATGTAGATTCGTCTAAGTACATAATATGTAGTAGTCAGTTCAGTTCAGTTTCAAATGTCTTTATTAAACATGGTACTTACATGAACAAAATGCACTTAACCTAAGTCACATTGACTCATTAAAACTAAAACACTTTATGAGGCTAGCGATTCACCTTTCAAAGCTTATAAGATATATATTTTTATAGCTGTTAACAACATAAATATAACACTCAATAATCGTGGGTGCATGATGACAGTTTCGCAAACTATTTAGCTAGTTATAATTTACTGATTGCATGTAGGTATGACAAGAAACAATATTTTAAATTGAGTTAGCTAATCGCACGCTAAACGTATGTAAATACTAGCAAACGTACGACCAGTCATTGATCAGCGGACAGAGCCTCCCTGCCGCCCGCGCTCCGGTGTATCAGCCGCCGAGACGGGGGCGGCAGTAGTAATATGTAGTAGTAATAGTAGTTGTAAGTACATAATATTATCGGGATCTACACAATAGGGGTTTGTTATCAGGCCTCCGATTGCAGTGTTACGATATAGGGCGCCTACGTCTCTGGGGAGTCGTATGCGTGAGTCGTGACTGACACAGCGTTACCAGCAGCGCTCCTGATTTGGGTTGTTACAATGATATTCCAAGTACTTAAAAAGAGGTAGATAGCTTACGTAGCCAACATTCGATCTTCAAAAACGACACAATGTCTATTAGGACGTGGAAATAGGACGGCACGAGACAAACAGACAGACAAAACGATACGTAGCTAACTAGGCTAATTATTAACCAAGTTTTGACGTGCCACTTGCGGAGAGTGTATAACCTATCTATCTCTTTTTACTTATAATATCACTGGATAAAGGTCTACCGCAATCACATGGCATAAAAAAAATATTGTGTTTTCGACAATTGACATTGCCTTAGGAAAATCACATTTTTTTTTTATGCCATGTGAGTCCTGTAGACCTATGAGGGCTATCACAAAATTAGGTTTTGACAGTTCGAACGACCGATGCATCGCTTAGGTAGCAATTTGGCAGTTGTAATTATGCTTATTACGAGTTATACAGGGTGGCAGGGACATCGACGCGAAGCCGATTACCATGGATTCAGTACATGATTTTGAACCCCCCTGCGTTGAAATTTTACGTCGGTTATTAAAAAAAAACAGCTGTTCCATACATTTTGACTGCGTAGGTATTGCACTTCTCTATGAAACAGATTTTTTTTTCAGGTTTAGAATCATGTACTGAATCCATGGTAACCGACTTCGCGTCGATGTCCCTGCCACCCTGTATAAGGTGTTAAAAAATTAACTTTAGAAACTTTAAGAGGTGCTTTAGAGTTAGACCATGAAAATGAATAACTTTTACCACGGGACCAATATTGAAATCACGAAAAAAACAGCTGTCCCATACATTTAGAGCAGTAGGTATTAAACTTTACTATGGAACAGCTGATTTATTTTTCGTAATTTCAATGTTGGTCCCATAGTAAAAGTTATTCAGATTGATGGTTTAAAGCACTTCTGAAAGTTTTTAAAGTTAATTTTTTAACACCTTATATAATAAAGTTTTTGTTTTGTTACGTAAAAATATGAATGTAGAAAGGAGAAATTGAAAGTTAATTCTGAGCGTTTTTTTATGATTTTGAATTGTATTTTTATTAGATATCCCATAAAATAATTCAAAATTCTGAGGCCGCTATGAACTACAACACTTGTTTAAAAATCTTATTTAAAATTTTTCATTTTATTTGCTATGTACAATAGTTCTACCCACGAGTTCAAAAAAGTGCCGTCGCGCATTTTTTGAAAAACTTGCTTCGGAATTTTGGCTTTATATAAACAATTAAGAAAAAATTGCAAAAAGCGAGGCTGCTATGTACTATACTAATAACTATTCACCACAACTCAATAAGTCATAGTTGTCTAAGTCTTTCAGTTACTCAGAACAAGAACGCCAAAGTTGCCCATTTAACGCAAAAATCACCGTCGAAATCAGTCGAAATGTAATAGGGCTCTTAATAGTTACCACGTTATTGGAGGAAAATAGTCGTGATTCAAGCTAGTGCGTGCGTATTCGCATGTTTTATAAGACAACACACGACACCTTTTTAGTTGGCAATAAGTTTACATTTTAATGAGCTGTTGAAGTATTTATTCGATGAATTTGTGATAAATATTAAAATTCCAGAACAACAATTTTTTTATCAAAAAAAAATGTGCTCGTTGACATTATTGATATTGTAGCATCGAGAGGTTAGTTCACATCGGTACAATGCGTTGCGAAAGTGCGCACTCTTTTCAAATTATACAATTATAGCATTTACCATGACGTATGGGGCCGAAATATGTACGTTCATTAAATATAGGTACTTATTGTACAAAGGTCTTTGGCGGGCATGTAAGGCTTATTATTGAACGACCGTGTCTGTAGGTGACTCAGAGATCCGACGTAGTTCTACCGCTCTGGAGACTGAATGTCGAAATACGAGTAGCGGCTCTGAAATGGGGGTGGGCAGCTGAATGGGCAATGCGAAGGCGTGTAGTCGTTTCGCCGCTATATGCAGCGGGTTTCTTTAAAAAACTGGGTCGCTGGATACAGCGTCGCGACTTGCTGTAAGTAATCCTGTAAATACGGCCTATTGGCGCCGCAAGGGCCGGGAGATAGTAGTAAGTTTTTTTTTTTAGCTGTTTGTTTTCCATGCTGTAATAAATAAAGAGTATTATCTATGATAGTAGACGCCGCAAAAATAAAACGGCATGCGGACGAAATATGCACGCCGCCGCCGCGACGAGGGCAGACGCTTCTGTCAGAGGAATCTCATACGCAGAAATAGACATGGAACGACTGCCGCGGAATGCACACACCTTTTATACTTATACGTAAATCACTATAATAATAATAATATTTCACCCAATTGAAAACTTCAAATTCAAGTTTAGTCATGTGTTCCAACTTCCAAGCCGTTGAGACTTGCAATAATGAGACCTGTAAACAAAACCACATGCCTCGTGTGTGGTTTTTTTTGTGTTTAATTAAATTCAACTATAGTTTTTGTCCTAATGTGTACGCAGCGAGCATTCAGTTCCAAATAATGGCGCTGATGTATTTTGTACACATGTTCCTTGTCAGGGCATAAATCGGGAGACAGTGATATGATTGCAAAATAATTTTAAATTCAAACCACCGCTTTGTCTGCGGTTTTTGAATAATTTATGAAAGACAAACGATAATGATGGCTTTGTAATGAATTCTGAATGAGATTTTTATTAAAGTTAGTGAATAATACATAATATTGAGTAAATTACGTTAAAGGTAACTCTTTTGACTGAGATTGCCTAGCATGATAGGAGAAAAATTAACACTTGCTGACGTTCAGCTGACACACGAAAACTCAAACAACACATCAATATTAAAAAAAAAACATATTTTATTAACATGGGTTATACAAAAATATATCTTAACGCTTTAGACCGTGTCCTAACCAATAGCAATCGACGCGATTATTTCTGTCAATTATGGCGTACGAACTGGACTTGATTGATCGCGCGAATATCTACGTCAAATTCATTTGTAAAAGCGCGACGGTGACTTTCGGTTAGGACACGGGGTTATACATAAGGTCTTTTGCTGAAAAGCATATAGAAATTAGAAAAGTCCTTCAATTTCTCCCGTTTTAGTGTTGAGGTCAATATCGTAGATGCTAGGTCTGGTAGGGAGGCCGGGCATTTTAGATATCTCGCCCACCATCGGGACCACGAAGCCGGCGCCGACCGACGCGAAGATTCCGTTGATTTTGAGAGTGAAGCCGGTAGGGGCGCCCTTCACTGATGGATCGCCGGTCAGAGAGTTTGATGTCTTGGCCATGCAGATCGGGAACTTGTCGTAGCCCTGCGGAATAGTGATTGGGTTAGCTCTAGGAGTTCGCTTTTTTTATATATTAAAACTGGGAGTCGAAACTACTTCGTTGGTCTAGTTGTCGTAAGCGCTACTGCTAATCATAAGGTTCTGGGTTCCATTCCCAGGTCGGGCAAATTGTTATCGGAATTTCTTCGTTGCAGTCTGGATTTGTGCCCAGTTGATGGCAATAGGCTCGCTCCTATTACATGGGACTTAAACATAACTGGCGAAATGTGGGTGTACTATAGATACAAGTCTGCCCAATCCTTCGGGGAAACAAGGCATGATGTTATAAGTAGGAATTTTTTATGTATCATGGCTTGAAGAGCCACCCACGTCTCTGCGTAACAGTCTTTTTCTAAGCTTTCTCTTTCTAATGTGTCATGCAGGTCGTGTACCGTCGTCAACAAAGTATCGCAGATGTGTTAAATATCAATCAATCAGCTTTTTAATGTTCCCACTGCTGGGAGGGGGAGGTCGCTGTAATCTACGACGCGGGCCCAGTGCGGGTTGGAAGTGTCATATGTCTTCGAATTTTTGGTTCTAAGACATGCCGGTTTCCTCACGATGTTTTCCTTCACCGTTTTGAGAGCAGTGATGATGAAATTATTTACACAAAGTAAAGCGCCTGCTTGGGTTCGAACCCACGACCTACAACTCGTAAGTTGGGGCCGTTACCACTGGGCCACCACTGCTCACTGTGATAAATATGCCAGAGTTTATTTTTATACAGTATATTTTTTGCTCTAGATAATTGAATAAATGTGCTTGAATTCCTCGTAACTGCACACTGACATTACGCGAATGTATACTAAATAATATACTACTTAGCAAAACATTCGGCAATTTTCTTCAATCAAATGAATGGCCAGAATTACTAATGGCTTGTTTTTATTCAGGTAGCCAAAAAAGCGATTTTTAAACTGTTGGGATTCTTTTACATCAGTATTACAGAAGTAATGAATGGTAAACAAACATTTCATGCAGAATCATTCATCCAGATCCAGACTGTGGGTTTTTACACATACGTACGTCTGGCTGGTATTTTTCATGAGATCTGTTTACCATTGGTAATGTTCCACCGGGTTTTGCCCACTTCAAAATCAATTTATGTACTATATTGAGAATGTCAGATCAACTAGCATGAATTTAGGTAGTTCATATCATAGAGTTAGGCTACGTTTACACGATTTGATAAAAAGTAATACTCGTCGAAAAAAGATTGAAAATCATGAAACAAAAAAAAATTGTTTCTAATCGCCTCCGTGTTTGCACCATCGCATGTCGCCGTGACACCGTGATAATATAGTTCTCTTTCATTCTCGCACTCACAGCACAGGGCACATTACAGACAGGAATATTTTCTTTTTTTATGCGTATCTTTTCGTTTTAGGGCCGTAGACCTGGCGAAGCGCACGGCAGTGCGGTTTTTGCTGCCAAACAAATAACAAACTTGCGACAGTTATAAAAGTTGAATTTAAATAATCTTACACTAGTCCACGAGACCATCCAAGCGGACGTTCCTACGTGGTTATTTTAATTTTAAAGAATTTATAGTCTTTTCTGTATTAAGAGCTGCAATGTTGATTTATTTGGCACTGAAAACCGCGATGCGCCGGCGCTAACAGATAGTGGTAAGTTCAGTATTTCAGTGCCACTGTCACTATGTTCACAAACAGTAGGAAATGAATCCGTATACATCCGCTTTCCGCCCCGCGAACATTTATCAATAGATCGCGTAACAATCGGGCCTTTCATGAATGATGCAATGCATTCCATGAATCGAACAATTGAGTTGATTCACGAATGGCTCGCTATTAGATAACCGTGATTGATTGATATTTGATTGGCATGAGGAAAACGAAATATATCTATTGAAGGAATTCCCCAGAGTCGGATCTGTTTCCGTTCGGCCTCGCCCCCTATTAAATTACCTACACAAATATAACTCGTGTTTTGTGGGCGTACCTAATACGCACCTCTATAGTTCGGGGAATATTGCCTGGCGTCATTTTATCTATGAGGAAAAAAGTTTTACTACTGCTGAGTTGCCAAGTGTGAGATCCTGGATTCAATTTCCAGGGTAGGCAGTGTTGTTGGGTTTTCCATCAGTCGGAGTCTGGAGTTTTGCCCGCTTGATGGAATAGGCTCGCCCCTTATTACAGGGAATTTGAAAATAACTGGCGAAATGTGGGAATTGTCTAGGCAATAAGGTTCAAAAGTGGATCAGGATACCCGTTGAAGCCGTGGGTGCTGGCTGGCTGTGTGACTCGCCTTACGAAAGCTTGCGGGAGTGATGATGACGTCACGCTAAAGTAATTGGTTCATTCCCGGGGTCAGCAATTTAGAGGATTGAGGAACAGGGTGAAAAGTTCACTCATCCTCTAGTCAGAGTATCCTCCCTTTTCTATAGAGTCTATAGAAAAAGGAGGATCCTCTGACCAGACGGATGTTATGTCTGTCGGGCAACTGCCCGTAATTTCGGATAGTCTTATTATGTAGTTTGCGCGGTGAACTCTTAATTGCGCGATGCAGGATTTGTGTGACGTCATGTCTTTGATGCGTAGTTCATATCTGGCGCTGTAACTGCTACAGTACACTTCTGCCTAACCCTTCGGAGAATACTGGCGTGACGTTATGAAAAAAAATGTAATACCTTCTCAGTAAACGCCTTGATCTTTTCGAGTACTTCGTCAGTGTACTCGACCTGTCCTGCGCCGTACATCTCCTTCGCAATGACCTGGATCTTGTCTTGGATGGAGAGCTGCAGCGGGTACAGGAAGCCGAACTTGGAGGTGGAGTCACAGGCCTCAATGACGGCGTCTGCCAGCTCCAGGGCTCCGAGGCCGCCCTTGGCCCAGTGGTCACATATGACGGCCCTGAACGCGCCGTTCTTGAGCGCGAAGTCTTTCACCATGTCTAGTTCAGCAGGTGAGTCGTTGCTGTAAATGATAAATAATGTCAACAATTTTCAATACCTGGCTTTAGAAAGGTTTTTATTAATTTTATGCTTTATATAAATGCTGCACAATGGCAGTCTTAATTACTGAAGCATATAGGTTTTATTTATAGGCAATACCAATATAGCCTGTTCTACAAAAAAAATACGTGGACAACATTCTTTCTCTAATTATGATTGACTAGCTGCGCCCCGCGGTTTCACCCGCATAAGTCGATCCCATGGGAATATAGGAATAAAAGGTATCCTATGTCCTTCTCTAGGTTATGGTCTACCCATTTGCCAAATTTCATCCAAATTAGTTTAGCCATTTTAGCGTGAAAGTGTAACAAACAAAAAAGCAATAATACCAGCTTATTATTGTCCCACAGCAGAGCAGGGCAAAGGCCTTGGGCATTGATCACCACGCTTCCTCAAGGCGGGTTGGTGATTTCAGACTTATCCTATACTATTACATAAGCAATATACTACACCCCGATTCAAACTTTATGGCGGTTTGGAACATGAGGCGAGTCGCTGCTCAGTAACAAATTGATGTGATCGCGGGGGTGAGGAGTCGGGTACTGCGCCGCGAGTAGCTCACTTCCGAGCCGCCATCGAACTGTATATTTGTAATCACGTTCTCGAAAACGGCTCTAACGATTTTGATGAAAGTTGCAATATAGGGGTGAAAATCGATCTAGCTAGATCTCATATCTGGAAAATTTGTTTTCTCTGTTTTCACAGCCTCGGGAATGTGTTACGACGTTGGTATACCTGGACGATAAGTTTATTTCGTCATGATGCCTTCACCGATGTTAGAGATTTCTAAGATAAACTTAGAATTTTTGGTTATATATAATAATAATAGTTTAAAGAAATAAGGACTGACCCGTGTTTGTTGATGGCCACTACGACCGGCACGCCGAATTTGTTCCCATTGCTGATATGTTTGCCCAGGTTGCACAGACCTTTGTTCAAAAGCTCCAGATTTTCCTGAAAAACACGTCATTTTGTACCATTAACCTGATTTAGATTTATATCGGCTGTGCCGGTTGCTCATAATAACTCATAAAATTGTACCATAAAATTAGTCGATCGGAATGCGAGTTAACCTCAAATCACGAAGAACCGTCAATGCTAAAGTGCTAAAGTTTATGATTCATTAAAACCAGAACTGTTTCTTGGTAAAAATAGTCGATTGTTAGTCGTTTCAACAAACATTCTTAACATTAACATTCTTTAAACAGGATGTATAAAGGACTAGCATAGAAGAAGAAATAACACTTCTTAAGAAAGCGGAACTAAATCATTTTGAAGGATATTGCAAATTCATTGCTTCGAATGTTCGAAAAAATTATATTAAATAGATAGATACAGAAGGTTGGCTCCATACAACGGCAACGGGCGAAACAAGCTAACGCACATTGACGATCTCCAACGAATGCCAGTCGCGAGCGCAAGCGCCTTCGCTGTACTTGAGCCCAGCCGCGGCTAAGTGCGCGTGCGCTTTCGCTCATTGAAACCGACTTTCTGTACATGTTTTGTGCTTTAAAGAAGTAATAGTAGATTATTCATCTAGGGTATAATGCAGTGTCTTATATCCCGAGGAGAATCTCAGGAGAAGCTCAGGATTATACTTTAGAATCCTTCGCTCTGCTCTGGATTCAAAGAAACAATCTCGCTTTAAAAATAGTTGTTTGCTCCCGTGGCAAACAATCTCCTACTACGCTGTTAGACAATACTGTACCTGCACGTACACGTCGTGCAGCGGCGCGCCGGGCGCGACGGGCGGGCCGCCGCCGTGCATCTTGAGCGCGCGCACCGTGGACACGATCACCGCGCAGTGCGGCCTGTCGCCGCTCGCTCGGCACTTTATGTCGAAGAACTTCTCCATGCCTGGACAAGATTTCATTGGTTTTGTTAGATAATTCTGGCCAATGGTGCCACTATGTATCAGAGTTATAAGAAGTAAAATCAAGCACAAGCTATAATTTCCATATTTTAAACCCTACACAGCCCCCAAATTGTTATTTTTATGTTTTGTTCTTTCCTTGCGTCATGTTTAACGCAATTTTTACAATATTTCGTCATGGCTGTCGTTTTCATAGTTTTCTAGGGTGTTAAAGCCGATAGTGAAAATGTAAATCTAAGATGGCGGATGCGAATATTTTCAAATTTTTCATCATGGGTGTCGTTTTCATAGTTTTCGAGGGTGGTAAAGCCGATAGTGAGGTCAAAATGTAAATCTAAGATGACGGATGCAAAATTTTCAAATTTTTCGTCATGGGTGTCATTTTCATAGTTTTCGAGGGTGGTAAAGTCGATAATGAGGTTAAAATGTAAATCCAAGACGGCGTTTGCTAATTTTTTTATATGAAAATTTTGTTTTGTATTTAAAATCATACGTAAGAACTTCGTTCTTGACGGGAGTCGGACAGCACACCTTTGTTTTCTCATAGAGGGTGATAAAAAGTAGAGTGTTCACCTCGGAAGCAACACTATTTTAAGCTCAAGTGACGTACTTTGAATCCCTCGCTGCGCTCAGGATTCTGCTTTAGAATCCTTCGCTCCGCTCTGGATTCAAAGAAACACTCTCGCCTTAAAAATAGTTGTTTGTTCCCTTGGCAAACAATCTACTATTTTTTCTTCTTACTAACGCTCCCGGTAACTTCTCGGAATTCTGAATAATTTTTGTTTTTATTAAAGTTGATATTAAGCTCACAAATTCTCCATCTTCGGGAATCCAGTGGAGACTCTGGATGAAGAACTTAAACGAAACCATTGTAAAAAGAGTGTCATTTGGTAAAAGAATGAAGCGACTAACGTCTGGCAGACCACTAAAAACATGTAAAAGCTTCAACAAAAGAGGCCTTACCAATATCAGAACCGAATCCAGCCTCAGTAGCAACATATCCGTTCTCTCCAGCCAGTTTCATGGCGATCTTGTCGGCCAGTATGGACGAGCAGCCGTGGGCGATGTTGGCGAATGGGCCAGTGTGGACCAGCACTGGAGTGCCCTCTAAGGACTGCATCAGGGTTGGCTCGAATGCGTCGCGAAGTAGGACGAGTAGAGCACCGGTCATACCCTGTGGAGAAGGTGGCAGTTTGAGTATTGGTTCAAGCCCTTTTAAAAATTAAATGGAACAACTTCACAGATTTGATACATTGGAAAGTCCAAGCAATAAAAAGTAAATAATTTTTCTTTTAAATTTTGACCACGTTATCATTGGATTAGTTACTTAATATTATGATTACTTTCTTTTGTTGTTTTTTTTTTTCCTTTTAAGTAAGTACCTACGCCCTACGCCAATTAATTAAAGAAGGGCCTATATTTTTTAAATGAATGGCAACAAGCAAGCAAAGATCATAAACTTAGAAATGCATACGGGTGCTTAACTAGTCTACATTGTCTAGATAGTCTCATTCAGTCCGCGAGCAGTATGGTGCGAGAGAGATAAAAAGTGAATTTTAGCTGACGTACTATGGACTATTTAAGGGCCTCTGCAATAATACGAGATATCGCAGAAACGTTGCCGTTTAAGAGACAAAGCAGAAATGTCTCATGGCCTGTAATTACCGGCAAAAACTTACCAAATCATCAGCAGTAACAGGGTTGCCACTCTTGTCGAGCGCGACCACCATGCTCGCGAGCCTCTCCTTGATGTCCTCGACATCCTTGCCCAGCGCGAGGATGGCCATGATCTCCGAAGCCACGGAGATGTCGAAGGCGGTCTCGCGGGTGAAGCCCTTCTCTGTGGGTGATTGGCCCACGGTGATCTTACGGAGGTACCTGTCGTTGAGGTCCACCACTGAAATTGAAAATGGAATGTATTATTCTTCTGTCGAATCGACATGGTTACAAACACTACAAGGTTCTTCTGGCGCTTCGAAAATGGAAATCAGGCGTTGATTTCCATTTTCGAAGCGCCACAATAAAAATTAAAAATACGTTTCATAATCTGACAATGGAATACTGACGCCTTAGACGAGGATAATTATTTCTTCGCATATGGCAATTTATATTCCAACTAAAATAGTAATTGTTTTGTAGTAATTTATAATTAATATATATTGAATTTGTAATCTGTTTTGAATTTGTTATTATGTTTTGAATTCGTAATCTGTTTTGAATTTGTAATATGTTTTGAATTTGTAATCTGTTTTGAATTTGTAATCTGTTGTGTAGTTTAGATGGGTGTGGGCCTGAATTAAAATTATTTGAATTTGAATAAATGTTTAGCACCAGACGGGGCGCCGAACGATGAGACAAGTGCGCCAAACGTGCAGTAAACGTTCAAAAGTGCATTGACACGTTAAGAGTCGTTTTGCTGTGCGCGATACAGTACAGTCTCTTCATCTGTATGTGTTAACAACACGGTACACAAACCACAGAGATTGCAGTTTTGCGTTAAAGTTGTTGCGTTGAGACTTGACCAACCTCCCACCGCTCTTTCCCCCGCCCCGATGATGCTCCGGTGGGGATCTCATACCACTACAGAGACCCATAAATCGTCTACTGCTCAAGTGTGCATACCACGTGGTGCGTCAAGTCTGTACCTACATTTAAGCATCAACTCTCGTTGTGCTTTTCTAGGAATTCTAGTGCTCCCTCTGTGCTTTTTCTCACTACCCAGTTATTGTGAGGCCTTGTCATTATATAAAGAAGGAACCGAACATTGATCACCACATTTGTCTACTGAGACTTAGCGATTTAAGAATATCCAGCGGGGTAATTGCTTATTGTAACCCACATAAAAAACCAATTGATCGCAATGTCTTTTGATCATTTTGACAGTTCATCCATGTCTAATGCGTTATTTACGTTGAGCAGACGATTTTTTCAAACCTATGAAGGAATGGATTAGTGATATTCTTCAAATCCTATGATTATGATTGAAAGGATGTTACGCAATTATAACAGCAGCTATCTAATTACACAACATATTTTCGTAAACGATTCCGACTAATTCGTTTCATTTTGACACTTCAACAACATTCATTACGTTATTTACGTTGTTGAGCAGATTATTTTTACAAACTTATGCAGCAATGGATTAGCAATCTGTTTCAAAACGATTTGATTCTGATTGATCGTATATTACGTAATTAGGGTACAGGTTTACCTTAGTAAGGCCCACTTGCGCGTTCATGGGTTAGTTAAATAACTCGGAGTGAACAACTAACTCAGGGTTAATCCAAAGAGAATTATTGGATTAACCCTGAGTCAGCCGTTAGCTCCGATTTTGCTATTAACGCGCAAGGTGGCCTAATGGGCCTTAATAGTGTTAAAGTGCCGTATATTTTAACTAAAAGTATTCATTAAAGTCTAACGCATAAAAATTGGGTTTTTTTTTAAATTAATAAATCTTTATTTTAGACTAATGGACATGGACATAATGACATGGAGAATAATGGATCCGCGTTTTCGACGAATAAGAAATAAAAAAAACATGCAATGTGAATAACAAGTAATTTAATATTCTATCCTTCACAGTTCCCAGAAGGTTGACCAAGGTATTGTATTTTAGATACAGTGGCGTCCTTTATCGTCAGAGTCACATTTGTAATCAATTTGTGATGTTAATGTATTGGAACTTTGAGAAAAACAAACCCATCTAATTGGGTTTTTCTGAGTTTTTGTTCCCATGAGAATGAACACCAATTCAGCTCATTAATATCGACCTTAAAATTTATTTATTGTTTTGATGAGTGGGTTCTTCCGTGTTTCATAATTTAAGGACCAATGAATGCGCAAAGTGGTGCTAACAAGCGAGCTGTATGAGATTACTGTTAGTAATTTTTTTTTGGTTCCCGTACGAACCAGATCCTATTGCTTAACCTTTATATCCGTAAAACCGCAAAAAAAGTTGAAATTGACACAGTCAATTGTCACATAATGTATTATGCCTTCCATCATGGCAAACAATAAACAAAAGGTAAAGTTAAATGGCGTTGGTAATACGATCACCCTTAGGGGCCGTATCCACGAGCGAGCGAGAGAATCGTGGCGATATAATCGTCGTGCCACGTATTTCTGTACACTCTCTTAGGGGCAGTCTCCACGAGCGAGAGAATCGCGGCAATCCGACGAGTGGCTGAGTGCGAGCGAAACGTTATCATATCGCCGCGTGTTCGTCGCTACTGGCGGAAGGCGGCGCGCCCGCCGCGCTCTCGCCGCGGAACGTGGCACCCTCGCAGCGAGAGCGCGGCGAGCGCGCTGTCTTAACGCAGGCGTCCCCCGTCAAACGCGGCGATTTCGTTACGAGTCGCGACGATACGCTGGCGGAATAATCACTCGTTCGTGGAGATTACCCGACGTAGAAGCGCGGATACGTCGCGATTCTCTCACTCGTGGAGGCGGCCCCTTAGTCCGCGGGCCCAACTGGCACTTAGCCATAAACTACTTTTCATAATTCTTATTAACTCACAAAGCAAGGAAAACTCACCTCTATTCCACATAATTTTCGATGTATCAATGTTGAGCCTTGCGAATTTGGACTTCTCTCCTTCCGTCAGCGTATCAGGGTCGGTCTTGGTGATGCCCAACCTCTTCAGCCTCCTCAGCTGTATGGGGGAGAACTTCCTGGCGCCCTTGACCTTGGGCACCAGCCTGTCGTACAGGGGCCCGTCCTTCTGCGTCAGCTCGTGGAAGATCCTGGCGTCCATCTGGGCCGCGAGGAGATTGTTAGCGGCCGTCACTGCGTGGATGTCGCCCGTTAAGTGAAGGTTGAACTCCTCCATGGGAATGACCTGAGGAGATGGAAAATTATGGTGTCAAATATAAAACAGAATCTACTTGATATAATCTTGAATTCATTCAGTCACTGACAGACAACGCACAGCCTAAGCCGCTAGGTCTAGAAGTATGAAATGCACAAGAGTTCCTTTTAAAACGTGAGTACGAAAGTAGTAGTAGTAAGAAAGGATTTGTTCAAATTCAACCCCTAAAATGGTCAAAGAGGGGATGAAACCTTGTATGGAAGTTCGTCATTTTTACTGCTGGGAAATTCCATCGGGCACACGCCTTGTATACTATAATAGCCCAGTCAATAACAACATCAAACACCGCAAGAACCTAATACCAATAAGCAGGATTGCGCCATATTATTGATTGTCTATCCATAGTATCTCTAACATATCTATAATAGATAATTAATATAATGGCGCAGTTTTGCGTACTATTAGATTCTATGGGACATTAAAAATATTGCGCAATAATAAGTTACAGAGGTCGCTGAAAGTGCATTATGATATATGATTCTAATTGTGATACATTTCCCTATTAAACTGCTTTATGCAATCTCACACCCGTAATCTAACTTTCTTTGAGATATATTACGTACCACCCTAATTTAATAACACTTTATTGCATACTTTTTCCTTATTTTTGTGCTTTCTACTACCATTTCTTCCTATCTATTCATAAATTTAGCCCCCACTTAGCATAATCCGACATATCTACATCTACAATAATATTATACACTTAAAGAGAAAATATTTATATTTATTTATTTTTGTTTGAGAGAATAAACTCAGAAATTACTGGACAGATTTCAAAAATTCTTTCTCCAGTAGAATACTATATTATCACTGAGTAACATTGGCTATAATTTATACAAAAAATCACGCGGGCGAAGTCGCTATTCAAATAATAATACAACTCTGAGCATGACATACCTGAGAGTACCCGCCACCGGCCGCGCCGCCCTTCACTCCGAAGGTAGGTCCCTGGCTGGGCTGGCGCATGACGGCGAACGAGTTGCGGCCGCGGTGCGCCGACAGGGCCTGCACCAGACCCAGGAGGGTTGTGCTCTTACCCTCGCCCAGGGGGGTCGGGGTAATGCTGTGGGGGAGAAATTATATGTTATAAATAACGTACAGACGCCAGCACATCAACCTACTCTAATCTGTCAAATTTTCCCAATCAACATTGAACCTTATTCTATAGCAATAAAGTTGAAAATCTGTTAAATAAATTTTACAGATTGCAGTAACTTGATGTGCTGGCGTCTGTACCTTATGATATTTCGTGGTCCTCAAAATATAACATCATGCTTATATAACTAATGTACCTACCTATATACAAAATATTGAAAAACATTTCAAAAACCTAACTAACGGTGGAGTTTCTTGCACATTCTTCTCAATACGAAAACTACCTATTGGAAGAGGCGACTAGAATCAATTCTATTTGTAAGATGTTCAAAAGTACCTTACAAGGACCTATTTGAAATAAATTATTTGACTTTGCCACGGTAATATTATCATTGATTACCGTCACACCGTGACTTTGCCCTTACGTGTATTGCTAAATAACGCTATAATTTGTGCATATATTCGCGTTATTTAGTTGATGAAATAATAAATTTTTAGCTAGGTATATTTCATATACTGCCCAAGTAACGCAAATATGTTGTTAAAAACGCCCAATGATGTGCCAACATTTGGATCGCCCAGCGGAGGACACGATGGAGCATACGATGGAGGTCTGCCCGGCGCGGGCGGGGCGCGCCGTGCCCGAGTGGGGGCGTGAGGCGGCGGTGGCCTCTCGCGGTCGGCCCTGGTCCAGGCCATGGTGCGGAGCGAGAGGGTATGGAAGGGTATGCTCGCGAAGGAGGAGGCGGAGCCGCCTCAGGAGACGCCTTGGGCGTCGGGAATCCCAAGCCGACTTCCGGCCACCGTAGACGCGGGCTTGCGGACGGAGAGCAATGGGTAGCTCGCCGTCCGATAAGGATTAGGCCCGGGTCGACGGCGCGTTGTGTCTCACGCAGGCGTCGAAGGTCAGCACAACTGACGGGGTCCGCTAGGGCCAATGCCTGTGGGGGTTGCGGGAAAGTCCAAAAGGGATACCGTGGCCCCTGGCAACTGAAGAAACACGGGAGTGTGTGAGTCAGTAAGAGTCTGACAGGCCCTCCCGCTCCGCCCAGAGCGAGAGAAGTTATTTGATAAATTCACAAACCAAAAAATAAGTGCTAGCATCATTAGAGGTAAGTCTGTTGCCATAGGGTAATTATAATTAAACATCCATTATTATCGTAACAGGTAGGTATTGGATAGAGAACAATGCGGCACCGTTTCACGATAAGTCATTCATTGTTACAATACAACAATTACATTCGCGGATATTGTTTGTCAGTTGAACTTTTCGAATTCACTCAATGGATTTAGATTTAGAGAAGGATTAAAGTCCTAGGACTTTGATCCTTTACTTCTGCAGCATTTCTCAAAAAAACAAATTTTTCGTTAGATTTCGTGCCTCAAGACGAAGTTTGCGTGGTCAAGACGAAGACTTTATAGTGAGACTTGTGAGTCAGTCTGCGTTCGCGGCGTTTTTCACAGTGGGACCAAGGAAAGGATCCCATTCTTTAAAAAGTTGCATAATTATTTATTGTTACTTACCCAGCAACCACGATGTACTTGCCGCCCTGTTGGTTCCTCATTCTGTCAAGCACAGACAGCGAGATCTTCGCCTTAGTGCGTCCGTACTGCGATACTTCGTTGGAGAAGAGTCCAATTTCATGCGCCAACTCGCTTATGTCTTTCGGCTTCTGGGAGCGGGCGATCACTATGTCGCTGAAAGAGCCAAAATATTAAGTTTAACATAACATAGTAATTTTACTTACACAGAAATGTAATCAGCTGTCTGTCCCACACAAAACTTCAATATCTACTCGACCTGGCCAGGCGGGCTCCGCATTTTAGGTATGAAGCTACAAGTACGCGTCGGGCTCAACTTGTAGGGCCTTCAGTGGGCGTAAAGTAGTCAGATGATGCGCAGCGGGCGGAGCGGCCAGGTGGGCGCCAGCAGGCGGTCCAGCTGGCGGCGCGCGGCCTGCACGGTGTGGCGCATGTCACGTGAGACTACTGACCTGGGCGGCGGCGTCAGCGGCGTGATGCGCAGCGGGCGGAGCGGCCAGGTGGGCGCCAGCAGGCGGTCCAGCTGGCGGCGCGCGGCCTGCACGGTGTGGCGCATGTCACGTGAGACTACTGACCTGGGCGGCGGCGTCAGCGGCGTGATGCGCAGCGGGCGGAGCGGCCAGGTGGGCGCCAGCAGGCGGTCCAGCTGGCGGCGCGCGGCCTGCACGGTGTGGCGCATGTCACGTGAGACTACTGACCTGGGCGGCGGCGTCAGCGGCGTGATGCGCAGCGGGCGGAGCGGCCAGGTGGGCGCCAGCAGGCGGTCCAGCTGGCGGCGCGCGGCCTGCACGGTGTGGCGCATGTCACGTGAGACTACTGACCTGGGCGGCGGCGTCAGCGGCGTGATGCGCAGCGGGCGGAGCGGCCAGGTGGGCGCCAGCAGGCGGTCCAGCTGGCGGCGCGCGGCCTGCACGGTGTGGCGCATGTCACGTGAGACTACTGACCTGGGCGGCGGCGTCAGCGGCGTGATGCGCAGCGGGCGGAGCGGCCAGGTGGGCGCCAGCAGGCGGTCCAGCTGGCGGCGCGCGGCCTGCACGGTGTGGCGCATGTCACGTGAGACTACTGACCTGGGCGGCGGCGTCAGCGGCGTGATGCGCAGCGGGCGGAGCGGCCAGGTGGGCGCCAGCAGGCGGTCCAGCTGGCGGCGCGCGGCCTGCACGGTGTGGCGCATGTCACGTGAGACTACTGACCTGGGCGGCGGCGTCAGCGGCGTGATGCGCAGCGGGCGGAGCGGCCAGGTGGGCGCCAGCAGGCGGTCCAGCTGGCGGCGCGCGGCCTGCACGGTGTGGCGCATGTCACGTGAGACTACTGACCTGGGCGGCGGCGTCAGCGGCGTGATGCGCAGCGGGCGGAGCGGCCAGGTGGGCGCCAGCAGGCGGTCCAGCTGGCGGCGCGCGGCCTGCACGGTGTTGCGCATCAACATCGCCACGGTCATGGGGCCCACGCCGCCCGGCACCGGCGTCACGTGCGACGCCACGGATAGGGCCTCCTCATACGCGACGTCTCCTACCAGACGCTGACCGCTCTTCTTTGAAGGATCTGATAGTTATGTCTTGATTAACACTTTGTATTTGTGTATGGCCGTAATTATGGTGATAGTTATGCAAATTAGTTTAAATTATGTCACACAGTTAAGATAAAAATCCGGTTTTAAAGTGTAACGGACGTTATCACACCTAAATTGGATTAATTCCTAAAGGACCAAGAAATGCTGTAGCAACAAAATATTCCAAAAGAAATAAACGCTTATCAGGAATAACTAATTTTTCGGTAGTAAATTACAATCGTATAACTGGTCATTTCAGTGAAATGGTTTGAATTGAACGTTCAGACGCGCACTGCAGATGGTCGGTCGCCGCCGCTAAATGTTTTGTTTCAACCGCTTGTTCCGACTATTGTCACCTCATTACACAGTAAGTACCCATCTACTTAAAACATAAATATTTTAGTCCTAAGCAGCCATAATAGCCATTGTTCTAAGTTGATGTTATATAGTACGCACCAGCAATGGGATTGATCCCGCAGTCGATGACGACCGCGCCCGGCTTGATCCAAGACCCGCGTACCATCTCGCCCCTACCGATGGCTACCACCAAGATGTCCGCTGTCTTTGTCTGTGAACAAAATCCAAGTTTTATTGAAATTGACCTTTTACACAATCAAATTGAAATTATTTCTATAAGAATAAGAGAAATTAGAAGCTAATTTGACATTTAGCGACACACACGCAATTACCCCCCACGGGTGCAATATGGTGACTTGCTAGAACATCGAGTATGTTTGTGCTATTCCTAGAAAATGTAAGCGATCACACAGACATACACGAAAAGCAACTTAGTTTTATACAACATACACATAGGTAGGTAGGATTTACTATATCAATCTTCAAACTATATCACTGTATGTGTCTAATCTGGACAAGGCGCTTGAAATTCATAAAACTTCAATAAGTAAAGAGACCACTCACAATTTCACTCAAGTTCTTAGTCTTGGAATGGCAGACGGTGACAGTCGCGTGCTCCCATTTCAGGAGCTCGGAGACCGGGGTGCCGACAATACGACTGCGCCCCAATACGACCACGTTCTTGCCGGCAATAGAGACACCTGTTCTTTTAATCAGTTCCACGCAGCCCGCCGGCGTGCAAGGAATGAAGCCGGAGAGGTCGCCCACTGCCACGCGACCCTCGTTTATGGTGTTCAATCTGATGGTGGAAGTCACAGGAATATTTATTTAGCTTTGTAGAAAACATGGCCTAAAATTATGTCAAGGGGTTTTAATAACTATAACATTTCTTACTTGATTATTGCTTTAACCAGTAGAGGCGAGACCGATAGATGGATTGTGAGAAATGAGGACTAATAGAGACGTATGGAAGGTAAAGATGTGCTGCACAGATCCCCGATAATATGGGAAGGGCAGGAACGTGATGATGATGATGGCCTCTGACTGAGTAGGTAGTATATTTAGATGCAATGTTTGAATGCTCAAAACTATGCCCAGTGAACATCAAAAAGATAACCTTGACTTATCAGCTAGAAATTAAAACCGGCATCAAACCGGGTGCACCACAAAAGTCAAAAACAAATAATTTTTCAGAGATCTTTCCTAGTCTCTGCAGACCAAGACACACTTTGACATATCTCGGAACCCTAGGGTCCCGGACTTTGGAAGGCGTACGAGGGTCCGAAGCCAACTCACAGAGGCCCCTTAGATTTTTTTAAGTATTGGGGCACCCGACCGACGACTATCCCTGAATGTACTATGCAAGTGCACCCAAGGACAACCCCCGGTTGGTGTAGGACTATTGCAGGATATGGAAACAAAGATATTGGACTATGGGTTTGGGTGGCTTAAGTTGACTGGTGACCTGGAACTATGGAAGGACTACGGCCCCTGCCTGATCAATGTTTTATAATGTACACAGATAAAATGGCAGGAGGTGACTTGCACACTCAATAATGGGCCCCCGAAAACGGTCGCTAGCACAAAGTGTCGTAGCGACAAGGAGGCATTTTTGTAACTTATTACTCGTATTATTATATTTACCCATCTACATCCTTATCAGGTGACACGGCGTCAGTGATCCTGTGTGCGTCGATGGGGTGCTCGGAGTCCAGGGGCATCTGCACGATGATGCCGTGCACATAGGGGGACTCGTTCAGGCTCGTGATCTTGGCCAACAACTGTAGAAAACAAATATCAATATAAATTGACTACCTTGTTAATCCTGGATCCACTCTTCAGGGTGGGCGAAGTGTTTTTGAATTTTTCCAAGAGGAAGTTCTCAGTAGCAGCCAGGAGCCTGGATTTTTCTGACTTCATGGTAATAGGTTCGGTCCCCGTTAGGGGTCGTCCATAAATCACGTGAGAGGAGGGGTGGGGGTGACGTGAGATATCACGTGTATGAATTATTTCGTTTAACGTGCATTTCTAAACCGAAACAGTTTCTTTCTTTCTATTTAAAGATAAAACATTCTGTAATTAAATAAGATACTTTACACTAATATGTTATACGTGAGTTTGGTTAGCGCCCCCCCACCCTATCCATTCACGTGTAGGTTAGTCTAAAACCTCACCACCTATCACCAGGGCTGGGTTAAAAAGTTGCTAATAAACATCACGTGATTAATGAACGACCCCTTACATATATCTCACTTGTACCTACCATCACGACCTCAATATAAAGTTACGTAACTGCAAAATAGGGTGCAAAAGTCGTTCGCAAGTTCAAGCCGCAGTCCGCAATCTTTCTTTATGAAAGGAAACATAAGTAGATAGCTCGTATTGAAACCTGAGTCGGAGAAAGTGAGAATGTGGAGCATAAAATGAATGACCTAGGTACAATATAACGAAGTAGGTAGTAGTACTAAGTAGTTTAGTGAAATACATCATCTTCCACGAAAGTACGGTAGGTAATACGTAATCTGCAGAATTGTTATCAAATGAAAGTGTTATTATAACGATATGTAAGGTAGGTATATTATTGTCTTACATAAAATACGAGAATAATTGCGTATCATGCGATTTAATGTCTTTGTTACATCATTCCATGAAAACAGTAAACAGTCTATTATATTTATAACTTTATAAGCTACATGATACGTCTTATCACGGTGTCAATAGTTCAAGGCGTGACAATGGGCAAAATATGCGGCTTCTTACGTCTTTATGGGATTGTAATTGACGCGAAATAAATAACCTCCTCGATTTTTGAAGTCGGAAAAAAAGAAATCGGGTTTTTTTATTAACTTAAGTCACGAAACATTTTACTTACAAGAAAAAAAATGGATTGCAAAAGATATATTCATATTTATATTAGGTATAGCTACTATTCGTGTGTGGTCAATTAAACACAACATAATTAGTTGATTACGTAGGTACTTAGTACCTATGCAAAGAAAATTATTCCCCTAACTTTCTCAAATAACTCTTTTCTCTTCATTTTCATAGAAAGACTACTTATTTTACTTTTTAGATGCACGGTAACATAACAATAACAACCGTAATCGAGTTCTCCTGCAAGTTTTTTGATGATATTTTCCCTAAGACCATTCGTTGCTGCGCCCCGTGTTAAAGGCGCTTAACAACAACGCCGCCAACGCTTGGCAACGGGTTGCAGCATTATGCTCAGCGATGGCCGTTTTGCGTGGATGTGACGCATATTTTCCCCCAAATTGTTATTTTCGTGTTCTGTTCTTTCCTTGCGTCGTGTGTACCGCAAATAAAAGTATTTCCTTTCTTTCAAACTAACATTTAGTTACGTGCAATCCGCATAACGGCGGGTTGCCAACCGTCCTGTTTCCCAGGACATGTACTGCTTTTTTGGATGTCCTGGATAGTTTTAAAGTAACGTCCTGGTTTTTTAAAGCATGCTGGTAAAGTCCTGTTTTTTATAAATTTCGCGCCTTCAACCTTACGTCTATCGTATTCGTGCGCTCTGCTTGTTTTCTCTTTCTCACTACTATTTTAGCTCACAAGAGCTCTCGTACACGAAAATTGAGTTTCCTTGAACCTGTTTTCATTGCGTGTCGCTATTAACTACTACTGCTATCAATGGCGTCGCCAGCCGATGGCCCAGGGGGGGGCAAGTTGATAAGGAGGATGGGAAAAGTATAATTTGTAGGTACAGTCAAGAATCAAGAGAAGAGCACATGAAGCTTTACACTTGTAGTGCGAGTTTTACCTCTCCGGCGCACAATGGGGCCAAAATTGATGCTGGTAGACATTTGATTTTTGACAAATAGGTTTCAACTCGGTTGTCCCGATAGGAACTGCGGAAAATAATAATTTCCATTTTCAATGTGTGGGTTGGAATCGGACCTTTCGGGACGTTTTTCCCAAAACTATTCAGAACTGTAGAGCTGAAACCTAATAGGTATTATGACTCGGCCTACCACCAGCAAATAGATACGAATTACGTCCCTGGACTCCAGATTAGACTACGTTTAGGAGATATGGAACTTTAAAAAACCAAATAAAAGTCGTCCAAATAAACAATATTCGAGTTATAGATATGTAGTTTCTATATATTAAAATGGCTTGTATTTGACAATTTTTGGATCTCTAGGGGGGGGGCAACCGCCCCCCCTGCCCCCCCTTGGACTGCTATACTGCGTCCTGTTTTTAATCCGAAATGTCCTGGTATTTTCACCTTCTAAAAGACTGACAACCAGTCTTACCAATCGGGTCTCGTAGTTACCAGTCGGGTCGAGTTGTGGAGTAGTCAGATAGGCAGTCGCTCCATGTAAAATACTGGTATTTTGCTAAGACTGGAAACCGACCCAAGATAGTTGGGAAAAGGCTAGGCAGATTGATTGATGTGGTTTCTAAGTTTATCTTCAACGCTGACATCGGTGAACGAAAGCAATCGAGAGGAAACCTGGACTTATAGTAAACACAAATCTGAAATCGCCCAACCCGTCATGAGAAAGTGCACGAGCTTTGATCACGAAATGCTCGTGCCTTTCTGTATGAGAAAAGGTCTTTGCCCTGCTGCAGTAGGACATTAATACGTTGGTATCATTATAAGTACTCTCTTACCTCATTCTCCGTGATATCCCTCGGCAGCTGGAGATGCTCTGCCTTAATGCCAATGTTTTCAGCAGCGCGGAGCTTCATCCGTATGTACACGTTCGAGTCCTCTCGGCCGCCCACCTGCACGATGGCCAGCCGGGGTTCGAACTCCGACCAGCGCGAACGAGCCTCCGACACTTGCGCACGGAGGTCATTCTCTATGGATCTGATGATGCAGAGGATATGTTAGTGATGGGAAACTTGAAGTTGTATACTATGAGGCTTATTAGAAAATACTAAGGATTACTATGGTGCTGAATGTGCGAATAACTATAGCTAATTGAAATACCCAATAGTGTATTAGACTTCATTAGATGAATTAAGATGGTAAATCGGTCTGCGAATTCATTGCTGGTATAGGCATATCATTGTTGAAACGCTGACGCTTTTATCGCTTTTCTTAGATACTGTTGGATAACGAAACAAATTATGTAAGTATGGATTTTCTTCTTATAATGTATGTTAAACATGCCTGTTGCAAATAAAAAAAACTGGACGAAAATAATAAGTTCACTAGGTATTGAGGGTTGAAAAATCAAAACTCTTCACCATGAATCCTAAAAGCAAGCAATGAATCAGTGGATGATCACTTCTTAAAGTTATCTATAGGTAACTAAAAATATCTCAAACTATACCTAGCCACTTCAGTGCCCGAAATCGGTTGTGCGACCATCTTTTGAGTATGTAGACCGTATCTTACTACGGTCCCAAGTCGACTGACTCCCGAACAGAGAGACAAACATCGTTACATGCACCTGACCCCAGGAGATAACCCGACGACACGGCATGGGCAACATATTCCACACAATAACATCTAGTTTATGCCAAAACTTTTTAACAAAAGCGGCTAGATGCGGTTTACAGCCAGGTTATTAACCGGTATTGTTTAAAATTTAAAATGGGATCAACAATGGCAATTTTAAACAAATCGCCGAAGTTGGAACATACGTATATCTCAAATGTTATAACTTTATAAGCGAGTAAGCAAAAACATTATCACATCGATTTTAGTGAAGTCAGATGATCACAGTAAACGTTTAGCTTGCGCTAATGACGTGCTGTGGTAGGTAGCTTAAAACGTTATTTTTTGTTTATACTAAACCTCATCAATCAATCATCATCATGTAACGTTGTAACGTTCCCTTTTCTTTTTAATTATTCATAAATCACATATTTAAACGTTAAACTAGGCTCTTTCTAGGCATTTTTATATTTGTTTACATATTTAAAACCAAATTATCAAGTTCCAACATATTCACAACAATAAAACGTCAAGTCAAACCACAGACGTAATAATATTAGGGATGTCTTAAGTTACTAAACGTAATTAGTTAGCTGATAACGCAATAGTGATGTGCGCGGTCGGCGTATCCGAACGCGTGAGTGAGGATTGCTGACCTTGGCTTAACCTTAGCGACACCGCAGTGATTTTCACTCAGGATGACCAGCACATTCGAATTCCTGCTACGGGCGAAGACACACGTTCACTTGATCCTAGATCACATGTGACCATACGTGTTCTTCGCAATTTTTCAAAGCCCTAAGCAGGCAACAGTTTTAATTGACTCATCGTAGTCAACCCTATTAAATTCTGTGTTTTCGTAACCCCATACTGGGTAAGTGTTGAACAGCTAACTATGTTTTATATTGTGTGTACCTACCTGTTTAGGTCAACTTAAGACGTGTGCCTTTTTGCTCATTTCATTATGTATTAAATTAATTGCCTTCAGCTTATCATGCAAACTATTTGCCATTAGCTCTGCACATTTTTTTATACTATGTTCATTCACTCAAAATGTGCAAGTCATGTCATGTATTTTCACTTCCATCTTTGTAACTCCGCACTGATTTGTGACATCCACACACCACCTTCATTAAGCGCACTAGTACATCTCGCTTTGCTTATGCTTTGGTGTCACAATCAGCGGAGATGACAATTTTAGTCATTTTGTGACACGCTGGACGTTACGTTCCAGGGTCCAAAATTCCGGCTAGCAAGTCCGACTTCCGGCTACGCTTCCGGTACCTCATATACTGCACAAGTTCCGCGCCGGGTTCATATTTACCCGCGTGGCCGTCGAGCTGTCTACGGGTCAGGCACGACCATCTGCCGACCTACACCGTTCCTGGCGTCTGCAGCGTGGCACACCCGCTGGGGTCATCGTCGCGCCAGGCTGAGCCAGGAGAGTACTGCGCTACTCCCAAGGGAGTTGAAAGAATCTTGTGACCATAGACCTACCTACCCCATTTATTAATATACTTTTATGCTGACAAGGTTACGTGGTCTTATTTCTACCCCACGTAAACCCATCCCGTCACATTGGCGCCCAAAAACGTGGTTTTATGGTCACAATTTTTTTAATTCTCCTTGGTGGGTACTTTTTTTTTTCCTGTTGGTGTTCTTGTGTGTGTTCGTCGTGTTGTAAGACGTTTCATTTTTATGGTTGCTAGCAACTGATGCGTACGTGACGACACATTTATTCTTAGGAAATTGTTTTTTATTTTTTTTTAATAGTGGGTACACAAGGAACATTTATTTTCTTGTTGTACACCATCTGGTACTGGTACCATAATTGTGTGCGTACTAGCTCGTAGTAGTAGAGCTATTGTGAACAGCTCGCCCCGGGGAAGTACTACCACCATTCCTATTTCTTTCGGTAAGCAGCTTTGCTGTGTGCCGGTTTGAAGGGTTTGGGTGCCGGATGTAATTACTGGCACATAGGACATTTTAACTTTGTCCCAAGGTTACATTTCCAAGCGCATATTCAACTTATATCGCTGGTAATTGTTAATTTACCTTGTTTTTTTATTATTCAATTTAGATTCCTTTTGTTTTTAAAAAAAAAAAAAAAAAAAACCTTTTAACTTCAATTTTGTTCACTTTTCTCATTATTAACTAACAATTATTGTACAACAAGTTTTGTGCAGTTATATTATAACAATGATTTACTGTAAAAGAAAAGTATTCTATGTTGTTACTATGCAAGGTCTCGGACTTATAAATTGTAAACATTATTCTTGGTTCACTAAATGTTTTTACGGAAAACAATATTGTTTTTGTGCCCACTCATTATTATTAAACAGCTTTAAAACCTTTAATAATTAAAATTTAAACAGTTGTAATTTTTTTTTTATATAAAAATATTTTCACTACTGGGTACACTCAACAAAAACATTTGGTTTCCAGGTAGGGAAACCAAAACTTTTTTTTTTTTTTGTTTTGTTATATTTTTAGCTACGCATGTACACATCAGTTGTACCTGTTGCTATTGCAGTGTTGTTTCCCATAACAATTTTTTTTATTTTCGGTTAATTTAAATATAAATTAAGGACATCAACCAAAACGTTTCTCTTTTAGTTATAATTGTAACAGTCGGAGTATTTTTTCGTTTGTTTGATTGCTGTTCAACGCTTACCTTTTTATTAAATTATATTGTAATCACATTAAAACTGACACATCTTTGGAAATGGCTTATCCAATCAAATTTATGCTGTCGCACACACGGTCGGCAAAATAGACCGTCTCTAGGCTGGCATGATGGGCACACGCATTCGTGTCGTTCTTTATCAACGGCACGACCCTACATATGCGTGTCCCGTTACTCAGCCACGGTTGTCGCCGTTGTAACGGTAGTATTTAGACCGTCTCTAGGCTGGCATGATGGGCACACGCATTCGTGTCGTTCTTTATCAGCGGCATGACCCTACATATGCGTGTCCCGTCTCTCAGTCACGGTTGTCGCCGTTGTAACAGTAGTATTTTATTTCATTAAATTTAATTAACAAATCGGAGCGGGTGGATACTCCTTAAATAAGCCTTAATCCAGTTATAAGTAAAGTAGCCCAGTAGACTACTTTTCTTGCTCGCTCTTTATATAGCGACATTTTTAATCCTAGTTGGGGTTTGACAATTTGGTTAACTACTAACTTTTAGTTAGATTAAAGAATTTGATTTTTTAGTTCTACCTACACTTCATTACTTTTACTTTTAACCAAGTTTTATTGTTTTTTTTCCTATTATAACTATTGGTCATATTATTATCAGTAGTTGCTATTTATTATTCTATCTGAGCGGTTTGCAACTCAATAAATAAGCCATTGCAGGGGCGGTATAGTTACTCCTTAAGTAAAGCCAAAACTAAAAAGAACTTTATTTCTTGTTTTTATTTATTTTTATTTGAGCGGGTTGCGACTCATAAAATAAGCCTTTGCAGGAGCGGATGGTTACTCCTTAAATAAGCCTTCATCCAATACCTTATTTTATATATTTTCTATGGTAACTTATATTTATATACTTGGTTTTGAGTAGAAGTAGCTACTAGCTCATTCTGATTTGCGCGAGTATTTAGTCAACTACGGACAAAATACTTTTGCACACTTGTCAGGATGCGGACGCACCTCCCTTTTTAGGTGGTCTGCTAGGTTAAAAGGATTATGAATGAATGATGGATAAATGAAGATGAATAAAAGGGCCGTATTTCGGATGGTAGTAAGTGCATTAAGGCAAGGATTTTTACTCAGGTAAAAACCCTAACCTAAGTGGGGGGGTATTGTAACGTTGTAACGTTCCCTTTTCTTTTTAATTATTCATAAATCACATATTTAAACGTTAAACTAGGCTCTTTCTAGGCATTTTTATATTTGTTTACATATTTAAAACCAAATTATCAAGTTCCAACATATTCACAACAATAAAACGTCAAGTCAAACCACAGACGTAATAATATTAGGGATGTCTTAAGTTACTAAACGTAATTAGTTAGCTGATAACGCAATAGTGATGTGCGCGGTCGGCGTATCCGAACGCGTGAGTGAGGATTGCTGACCTTGGCTTAACCTTAGCGACACCGCAGTGATTTTCACTCAGGATGACCAGCACATTCGAATTCCTGCTACGGGCGAAGACACACGTTCACTTGATCCTAGATCACATGTGACCATACGTGTTCTTCGCAATTTTTCAAAGCCTAAAGCAGGCAACAGTTTTAATTGACTCATCGTAGTCAACCCTATTAAATTCTGTGTTTTCGTAACCCCATACTGGGTAAGTGTTGAACAGCTAACTATGTTTTATATTGTGTGTACCTACCTGTTTAGGTCAACTTAAGACGTGTGCCTTTTTGCTCATTTCATTATGTATTAAATTAATTGCCTTCAGCTTATCATGCAAACTATTTGCCATTAGCTCTGCACATTTTTTTATACTATGTTCATTCACTCAAAATGTGCAAGTCATGTCATGTATTTTCACTTCCATCTTTGTAACTCCGCACTGATTTGTGACATCCACACACCACCTTCATTAAGCGCACTAGTACATCTCGCTTTGCTTATGCTTTGGTGTCACAATCAGCGGAGATGACAATTTTAGTCATTTTGTGACACGCTGGACGTTACGTTCCAGGGTCCAAAATTCCGGCTAGCAAGTCCGACTTCCGGCTACGCTTCCGGTACCTCATATACTGCACAAGTTCCGCGCCGGGTTCATATTTACCCGCGTGGCCGTCGAGCTGTCTACGGGTCAGGCACGACCATCTGCCGACCTACACCGTTCCTGGCGTCTGCAGCGTGGCACACCCGCTGGGGTCATCGTCGCGCCAGGCTGAGCCAGGAGAGTACTGCGCTACTCCCAAGGGAGTTGAAAGAATCTTGTGACCATAGACCTACCTACCCCATTTATTAATATACTTTTATGCTGACAAGGTTACGTGGTCTTATTTCTACCCCACGTAAACCCATCCCGTCACAATCATTACAATCATCATTATGAACAACTTTTACTATGGGACCAAAGCTGAAATTGCGAATAAAAAAACAGCTGTTCCATACATTTTGACGAGATATGCGAACATAAATGTATGGAATAGCTGATATTTTTTTTCGCGATTTCGGCTTTGGTCCCATAGTGAAATTTGTTCATAATGATGAGTTCAATGACCCCTTGAGAGGTTTAGTATAAACAAAAAATAACGTTGTAGTTTGCCGCTACAACGGTATCGGTGAAACTATAGCAAGAAACCGATTCACAGTCAGTAGGTTAACCTAGGTAGCAAAGTATCTATAGAATAAGTACCGTACCATGGCATTGCGTAGGTACCTACATACAAGCCATACGTGACATGCAATTGTAAGCGAAATTATAATGTAATCTCATACCTTAAACACGCTTTGGAAAATTGTCTAACAACTTGTCGGAGAGGCCACCGTTTTAGCAAAAACATAATTATTTAAAATAATATTCCAACACATAGGCCAGAACCTATTATTTCTAACTGTACTACGGTCTACTTCAAATGGCTCAATGATAGTAACATTAGAAAAATATGACAATTATCGAAGAACAAAATAAGATAAATTGTTTACCACTAGTTATTGGAACAAACACATTGTTTTTGTTTTAATTACTGTTGATGGGCACGTCACGTTCGAGTTAAAAGATAAGAAATATTACAAACGATACGTTTTGCAAGAACAACAAATTGTTATGTTAGAATTACAGCTGAGATGAAAAGGGCACTATTAGCACACTTTCTTCAAATTTATTTCTTATACATAAATAACTCATCGTAATGCTCAATAATCTCATTTAGGTAGACCTTATAATATACCTGTACCTATTTATACGCTCTGTGCCTCATACCTACTTTAACTTATCGATACCCTTTCATTCATTCATTTACTGACAGACACAACGCAGCAGCCTACACTGAAGTGATGAGTCTAGAAGCATGGAATTTGGCACAAGAGAACCTTATACAACGAATGTGAGAACAATGAAAGGATTTTTGAAAATTCATCCACTAAAGAGTTTATACGTACGGAAGTAAGTTAGTGCTTCTGTATACACGTAGGTAAAAATTTGTTGCAATTGTAACATCGGTAATTCATCCCCTAAAGGGATGAGTCCAAACAACGCTGCACACGGCAGTGATGCCGCGGCATTGCTGCTGCGGCAGTGCTGCGCGCCAGTGCTGCTTGGCGCGTGATTTCGACCACTGTTGCGTGACACGTACTGTCCATATATTTACTGTGACACTGCTGTCCATGGTTTAATTCTCAACAGTTGTCAACAATCACGTGTATCGCTGTGATGAACGCCGCACTTCTGGTCTGTGCCACAGCGGCACGGCCACACTGCCGCGCAGCAGTGTCGTTGCAGCAATGTCGCACATCATTGCTGCCGTGGTCGGAATGTAATCTCATTTACCTAATCCTATAGAAATTGTATGGGGACCAGTAGTGATGCGGCAGTACTACTGCGACACACTTTAGTGGGTATAATTTATTTTTACTTTGGAAGTTTAAATGTTTGTGCTCGTACTAAGATGTAACTATGCTGCCTAAAAACTGGAATGCAAAGGTCTCGTTGCCTTTTCGGCTGACTACAGGGGAGCAAATGTCGTGATGGCCCTCCAGTGTTTAAAGCCTTGCACGAGGGTGAGTTAATTAGGTACTTAATTTATTGCCTTTCCAATTTCCAGAAAACAACGTATTTTTTAATTGATTGAATATTAACAGGAAACACCTATTGTTAACAGAAAAAAAAAACAGTAAACTAATTTTGATTTAGTGTTTTGTCAATACCTAGTTAAGGGTGCTTACCTATAGAAATAGATACGCAGTACAAACAATTCCATTCCCTTTCTTTCATCCATCTCTTAAACACACCCTACACCGGCAAACGCTTAATTAAACCCGTACCCGGCTCGGTCCACAGGTAGTCGGTACCGATAAGTTTAAACCTGTTTCTTTATAATAAGTGAGCGCATAAGATGACATGGGAATATTATACCTGCACCTATTGCTTAATTGCAGTGATTGCCTAGTGGTGTGTGTGACTGTCAGACCACCAAGTCTTGAGTTCGAACCCAAGGCACGCACCTCTGACTTTTTGGAATCATATGCGTATTGCATAATTATTATCACTAACTTCAAAAACAGTGAAGGATACATCGTCAGGAAACCGGCATGCCTGAGAGATATTTCTTGATGGCATGTGAAACCAAGTCAGAGGCCCTTTTTTTTTGGGTAGGAAATTATCAAATAACTTCTTCCGCTCTGGGCGGAGGGTGTCTTTAAAACTGACACCCAGGTTAGTCACTATCACTAACCACACGAACGTAAGAAGAGTAAGACCGATTGGTTCCCGACCCGCACAGACTCGCCTGCACCGGAATCCTGTTTCTAAATGTAAGCACCCTTACATAACATGCCAATAATGCAATATAATGTTTTTTTGCTATTTTAATAAGTTCAAAATAGGTATGTAATTATCAACAATGTCTATAAACATAACTTCCTAGTATTTTTCCTACAGTCGGTTAACAGTTTTACTGTACAAATTAAACATAATTCGCTACACCGACCTACTAAGTTTATGTAATAAATCGTAAGAATTAGAATTTCTCTGTAACATTATGATTTTATGAATAATGATTATGATACTGATAAAATAAGAATCACTATTATTAGGTGCATTTATATTTTTGCATGGCATGGTATTTTAATGATTAAATTCAACTTGTTAGTGTCAATTTTATTATTATCAATTTAAGCAATTTATAACCAGGGCCATATCTTGAATCTATTGATTTGTGGTGCAAGCTGGCCAAAAATACCGCTTGAACATCAAACTATAAATGATAAATAAAATGTGTACTTACTCAAAAACAGGTTCCAATCCTCCCTTTGGCTGCCACATGATTATTTTACTGCACTTTCAATTATTTAAATAAATAAACAAACACTAAAACATTTTAAAACAATTTGAACGGCGATGAACACTCACGTCGTCGTTGACCGGTGTTGGCGACAGATTTACACTGACTATGCATGATAAACATTGAACCAAGTTATACATTAACCTGTCCAACAGGTAGTCATAATTTACGCTAATATAATTACCGGTATAGTATTTTTTGTTACTGTCTGTATTTACACAGACAGAAACTTAGCAATATTTCTTTATATTCGAGCAGAATTCTTTAAGCATGTAACAGGTAATTTAGTTGAAAATTAATGTCTTGTGACCTTGAATCTGATTATACCGCATTTGGTTACCGGCTGCTTATTTGTGATGTAAATAAGTGACATAAGTATTGTGGACTCTTTTTTTTCGACATAGATATCCGAATGGTGTTTTTTTTATTGTTGTGAGGGGTCTAATAAGTTCAGATATATTATCTGATAAGGATTACATTGATAATACTTTTTCATGCGGAATACGTTTTTAGTAACTTTTTGAGGTTTTTAACTAAGTGGGTACAAGTAACATTCAACATAATTTGTAGTACTCTAAATTTATTTTATGTTATTTTATCAATTTGCCTTATTATTTTGAGTAGTTATAGTAATTTTGTAACACTATTTTAATAATTATTTAATTTGATTAACAATAATAATATAAATATTTGCACACCTTACTAGGTAATGGTACAGAGTACTTTATAAGTATCTAATTGTAACATCTGTTGTGTAACACCTGTATTAAGCAAATAAATAATTTGATTTGATTTGATTTGATTTGAAACATGAAAACAGAATTTTACGATTTTTTTTTTGGTAAATAAAACACTTAATTAGGTTTTTATTGTCATATATTTTTCTTAGAAATCTGAAGACATGACACAGTCATGGTTATCGACCATCGACTATTTTAACCGCCGACAATCATCAAAACTGATAAAGTGATCACTTTCTTATTTACTTATTTTAATAAACTCTGTACGAAAATTCGATCTTTTAGGCCACCATTACATCTAAAATGAAGCAACGGTTACTGCAGTTTTTTCAGATGATATTGATTTTTAGATAAGACGATTATGTATTTGATAATAAAATGTGTTGACACTAAAACAAAACACTGCGCTTTATAGGGACGCAAACCCAGCTTTTAAGTAACAAAGTAGAATAAACAAACACTTACAGGTATTTAGTTAGTACTAAGTTCAAATATCACAATTTTTATCATAACAAAACTAAGAATAATCTTCTAAAATGTCATTTAATCAAGGCCTAGGGCGGATCAGGAAAGGATTTTAAAACAAAAATTAGGAACTTTACAATGATGGACGTTGGTATTAAGTATAACAGATTAATTTACTTCTGCTATGTTTTATTAAAAATACTGATTGCAAAAATATGCAACCAAATAAATCAGTGCAATTGTGCACTCTTTATGTTTTTTTTTTAAATCCTGGTTACGCCCTTGGGTCAAAATAATAATCAGAATGGCGTTGACTTAAGATTACATATTTACTTGGCACCATAAATATAAAAATATTAAACTATTATGTTTATCTTCTTTTTGTGCGTGTTATCAAATCAAAGATGATTTAAGTACGCAGAAAATGTTATACATTCTTTTTTTGGAAAGAACAGTCTTCTTCAACGTTACGTCTGCATTCGCTCTTGAGCAAATGCAATAATAGAAGAACTTAAATCTAAATAATAAAAAATTACAAAGTAATGAGCTTATGGCTAAGCAGTCACGAATGACAACCAATTTGTTTAGACTAGTCTATGAACACCTATAATTTGTCAAAATGATTCGCCGCAGTCAGATCAACAAACTTACAAGCTAATAAAAATAATAAGATACACTTCCGAATCCTAGATCGACCCACCCTGCATTTCGATGTAAGATGAGTCAAAGACAAAATTTCATGCTCTATTGAAGCCGGCCATCAACTTGGTGTCATCGTTGTTACGAATTCACAACCATTTAAAAAGCTATAGAAAGTACAATACGGCCACTATAACTTGGCAGCTCTGAACATCGCGCAGAAGGCTGCGCAATAACATTTTTTAGGTATCAAATGGTGACATGAGGCGACTGTGAGTGAGAGGACATGCGCGAAAGTTCGTCCGTGCCTATGTTCAAACCTGCCAAGTTATATCGGTTGTATTGTGTAAAGTGCAGCACCGTTCACGAGATAGAAGTGAAACTTCTTAAAAAATAAAGAATAACAGAGATATAGTGTGAGAAAACAGAGACAGTTATATCTTTCATCTCTCTCATGTAACAAAATGTGCCTAAACATGACACGTCCTTGAAATTTCATTCTCAATTCTCGTCCAATTATCGACTCGTCTAAGAAGTTTCACTTCAAAAATGCAAGGTTGTTCAATTTAAGAGTCCGGGAGTGTAGTAACAAAAGAGGTAACTTATGACTGTAGGGAGCGGAAATCCTCCTCCTTCTCGCGATGCGCGTTGGAGTACAGATGTATGCGCATCGCGTGAAGAGGCATCGGCTTCGTGTTGCAGAGCTTGCACGTCAGCTCTGCGCTCGACGATACCGGCGTCCTGTAGATATATCCAATGTTTTATCAAACTATACTGAACTTTTATTATGTACGGTAATATTTTAAGGCCCGTCTTGACCGTTTCCCCAGATCTTAAGGTGATGTGAGACACAGATGGACCTGTACAGCATATCGTAGTTGTCAACGGAACAGCTGGTTTATTCACCACCGCGGATGTTTATGCCGATCGCGCTACAAAATGGCACCTTTTATGGTAAAAAATAATAAATAATAATTATTAGTAATATAACTTAAGTGATACTATGAAAATTAAATATACATTGAGTAATTAATTTAAAAAAAGGAAACCAGCGCAGCGGCAATTTTATAAAATAATATAATACGAGGGGTGTTCCATAAATAGTGAGAATGCGATACATTCTCTTTGAAAAGAACAAAAATAAATACTGGCAGGCATAGCCCAGACATTAGTTAAGATGATAATAAAAAAAGCAATTAATTCTCTTTTGTTTTTTAAAAGTAGAAGTCTATTGTTTGCGTCGTTTCGGAACGTGTTCTTAAAAATGGATAAAATTGAAGTTCGCGCGGTAATAAAATATCTCTGCTTGAAAAATTTTACTACGGAGCAGGTAAATCAAGACTTGAGAGCAACATTAGGGGTTCATGCTCCTCCATATTCTACGGTTGCGCGTTGGTGTGCTGAGTTCAAGCGAGGAAGAATTTCCACTAACGACGACCCACGAACAGGACGCCCCATATCGGCTGCGGCGATGCGGATGGTCACCCATCAACAGACCAACCCCGGCAAGCGTAGCTTAAGCTGATGGATCGAACCGTGCGGCTGTTATTACTTACCCACGAGCTCCTCGCGATATTATGTTATGTTATATATAATATAATACCCTGTGATATGTTTCTGTATGATGGAATATCAACAGGCTGTTGCTATGCTGTTCAAAATTCCGAAATAGAAAATTTAATTCAACAGAAAATGGTATATACATGCTAGCAAGTAAGCACACAGTTTACAAGATTTGCTTTATCATCATAGCATGTTGCACTTATATTACCGATCGCGTGACATTACGAATTCAAAATAATAAATAATAAGTTCAAAATTGTGTCTCATTATGTATAATAAGTTCAAAATTGCTCCTATTAGTAAATTATATGTCAACTACAATGGAGTGGTATTTTTTATGACTTCATAATTATATTTTTGTTTTACAAATTTAATTCCTTAAAGATATAGCCTGAAGTGTCTGACAGACCATACAATTTCTAATAACTCCTTTTCAATTGTAGAGTAATTATTTGACTTTCATTTAAAATAATATAATATAATCTATTGTTATTGTCACAGTTAGTATCGTAATTATCGTATCGATAAAATACTGTGATAGATTAGAAAACAAGGCTTGCGCGAAACAATTTATATTTTTTTAAATCTTGACATAATAATCATAACCCTTCCTTTTGGCTTTGCCGTAGTCGGGTAAAAACGGTTCAACAGTAAAAGGTATTGGGTCCGTGTAGTTAAGAATAGAGTATTCATAACTTCAACGAACCGATATCTACCGATCAGTGACCGATTGTCACCGACTGAAGTCGAATAAAAAGCCGTCGTTTTTTTGCGTCTATGTTCGGCTTTACTACTTCGCAGATACAACCAGTCTCCTTACCTGCCAACAAGCAGCTTGAGCTGATCATTTTCTCTCTTGAGCTCCAACAGCGCGTCGCGGCACATAGGATACAGTTCCTGTGGCGCATGTAGCGGGTAGATCACGGCTCGCTCCACCATGTCAGGCACTGAGATCTCGAGCAGCTCGTGTTCGGGCACGGAACGCCACTCCCAAGCGCGCGGCACGAATTCTGATTGACGGTGTGTGCGACGCTTCATTAGGAGACTGGAACAAGAACGTAAGATAAAATGGAGTCTTGAAAATTTCGTTAAATATTCCTCCATAATTCACGTTTCATATTTTAAAATAGCATCGCGCGTTATCCCCAAAAGGGTTAGGCAGATATGTACCTAGTACACCCACATTTTGCCAGTTATGTTTAAAGTTGCATGTAATAGGGGGAAAACCTATTCTGTTCCATATTTTGAAGATGCTTATATTATTATCTAAAATTTTCATGAAATGAAATACAAAAAGGTACTCGTATCTTAATTTTTTTCCAAATTCGTTTTCATTAAAAAAACATTTTGTAATTCGTTCTATTATTCTAAACAGACGTAAACGCCAAATAAATGAAACTTGAACATTTACGCCAATCATTAGATGGTGAATGGCAATTATATACCTTAATTATCCTTGCCTTATTTATCCTTGCCTTATTTATCCTATGGAGTGAGAATCTTATAAATATGATTATCTTTATAAACCATTTAAGCGCTTATAAATTTTGAAATAAATAAGGGCAAATAAAACAAATGTACATACTCCATAAGATCCTTGCGAATGAGGCGCGGCACTTGCGGCCGGAACTCGTCGTCGGCGGTGGGCTGGTCCTGTCCGTCGCCGCAGAACATCATGTGGTCCATAAGATGACGGATGTGGTTGATCTAATAAAACAAAATAATTTTACTCAACAAGTCTGTACAAAAGCGGAGTTCTCAGTTTTGGCAAACTACATCGAAGATCTAGCTAAGAATTACCTTCTAGTTTCGAAATATTGACAAAATTATTGTGTGTCTAAAGTATTTACTTATAAAAATAAATGTAATTTAATTTGATCTAGCGACACATCTATGGAAAATACGTGATAGAAATTCGTCATTATTACGCCTGCCATGTTTGCAAGTCGATATTATATCGCATTTTGGCGTAAGAGCTTGATCACAACTTTTGCCGGCGCGGTGTCGGAACTAAAAATTACCGCTGCGGCGCCTCGTGGCATGCTTCATACATTTTTGTACATTTGTTTTTACCGATCGCCGCCCCGCTCTAAGCTACCGCTGATAGCGGCAAGGTCGTAGCCAAGCCGTTAGCACCAAACCGACGAAAGTTCAATAACAACACGTTCTTTGCATTTTGTATAGGAATTCCAACACGTCTCTTTCGAAATGACGTGTCATGTCATAGCAACAGAATACGTCGGAGCTTACAAGAAGCCGCCAAATCACGACGACGTAATTACGGCAGATGTGTCGCCATACTTTGTTATACGCTCATTTGTCACTACGCAGCTACGCGTCAAAGTCGAAGTAAATGATGTGAGTGAAATTACTGTAAACCTCAATAAATACAGATAACTCAAAATATTCTTGTAATTTCACTGTTTTCAGTCTAAATAATGTTTTAATTACTATAAACATAAGACGTTTTCATTGTAACAATCCATCAGTAATTCAATATTAACTAATGTAATGTGCATTTTCATATTATGGTTAGTGTGATGTTCATAAACTAAATGCTTCCTTTGTGTCTTATTTTATTTTATTTATCGTACCTATTAGGCTGCCTGTCTGGAGCGGAGAGGAGAGGAGCGGAGATGTGCCAAAATTAACCAATACAATCGCACCTCGGGAACGGAGTTTTGATTCTATTGGTTAATATTGACACATCTCCTCTCCTCTCCTCTCCTCTCCGCTCAGGTGAACAGGCAGCCTTAATGTAGACTGCAAAGAAATGCAAAACACTGTATTTAGCAAATGAACATTATTATAAACTCACAAGTCCAATATCGTCGACGGCGAGATCAGCATCGATTTCGACCAGCAGATCGTGCTCGGGTAGGTACGGCAGGCCGTTCTCCGTGCTGCCCAGGCCGCAGAGAGCGCTCACGTACCGCGAGCCCGCGGTGTTGCGCCGAAGTTCCGCGCTGGAAACAACAACGAATAAAGCTGGTGTTTCTTATTAACTCTATCGGCAACGTCTGGCGCACCGCAAGACGCTGTATGGGGCCACTGACATTTATAGAAGACTGTATCGAAGACTGTGCGAAGGGATCCTAAACATAGGGTCTACTCTCTAAGTGCATTTTCCGTAGTTTCGGTCGGTCCCTACTAAGTTATGGGCGATTCCTACTCCGTGTCACTTACCTACGGACATAAGATGAGTTCAGGATCTGAACTAAGAATGAACAACAACACGATTTGACAGTTGTTACTATAACTCCCGATGTGACTTTGCCTGTTCGACAAAATTGAATTTGGGACTTGTTTTGAACTTTTGACGAACTTTCGGACGGCCCTGTATCTTCGTTGACGGAGTAAGAGAGTAGACCCCCAGGTTCCTAGACCCTGATTAGGATCCCTTCGCATCTAGTGTTGTTGGCGTAGCGTAGACCCTGCGCTAGCGTAGCGTTGACGCCGCACGCCCGCACGTCTAGAGTGAATACGTTCAATGAACACCTACGATAGATGCAGAGGTTGTCTTCGGTTACAAAGCAAAGCAAGATGATAATATTATGACGAAATGTCTGGTATGTCCTGTGATCTTCGCCAACATTTTTACGTCGATATCTTTAGCATCGTCGATGTCGTTGTCTATAATTTTTACTTTTTGTTTTTACTATGTAAACAACAATGACAGGAAGTATTATAACATCAACAAGATACGCAAAGTGGATCAAATACTATCGAAGTTAACTCTAAACCTACCTAAGTAAAGTTAATAAACTTTATATGGGACCACCGCGTAAACTTCCTCTACTAAATGAAAAAATAATTTCAAAATCGGTCCAAAATCCTACTATCCTACTAATATTATAGATGAGAAACTTTATATGTTTGTGTGTTTGTTAGTCAATCACGCAATAACACAGATAGTTTATAACCTGGATTAACATATAGGATACTTTTTATCCCGGTAGTACGATCCCGTGGGATATTATATTTCCGCCGCGGGCGAAGGCTAGTTGACGATAACATCGATGAACATACAGACAAACATACAGACGAACATATAACCTCCTCCTTTTTTATGTCAGTTAAAAAACCACCAGTAGTTTTGCTTTGCCAGTTGGTAGCAGCTGTACGAGAGTAGCCCAGGATCGAGTTAGGCTGATGATGCCCATGTACTGAGTGTACTCACACCGGACAGAAGAGCAGCGCGATGATGGCGGGCAGGCCGGGGATGTTGGGCATGAGCGTGGTGTGGCGCAGCGTCAGGCGGGTGAGGGCCTCGTTGCAGCCCACGTCGGCAGCGACCAACATTCTAAGGAAATTGTAATTTAAAACATTTAAAACCTCACTAAATATACAACATACGTAATTATGGGCCGAAATTCTGATCTAACGATATCTTAGTTATTAAATGGTTTTGTTATACAAAAAAAGTAGTAGACCTAAATGTTGTGTGTTATGTTCTTGGAAAAAGATAAGGCGACTGAACGGATAAAATTTCGAATAGCAAATGGTCTGTTGGGTAAAAGGAATGGTACTATTAGTCCGGTATAGCACCATCTCTTTCTCGCACAAGATCATTGAGTGTTTCAACCCTTCACAATAAATAGAAAACAGATTTACCTCTCATATTTCTCTTGGGGCTCAGTATCCAGTAGTACAGAGTTGACGGAGTTCCATTCAATGACCACCGGTTTGTCGCGGCTGCCATACATCAGGTTGTGTACCGTCGTCTCTAGGGGACTGCAAGTAAACAACATTATGTTACAATAACTATAATCCTTGTGACGTAAGTCAGGTTCTATGCTGTCTGTGATGACAGATATCTTTGATCACAACGAGGAATGACATTCTATTGAATTTAACAGAGTACGCAGATATTTACAACGCAAGACACGCTATCATTGCATTCTAAGAGGTGACACCTCCTTTTAAAGACCATCCTATATTTTGGCGTCGCTTGTCTCGTCAGACAGTTTTGGTGTTCCTTCGATGACACATATTATTGCATCAGATTTTATAACCGAGCTGTCCATCGTAACTTATTCTAACTAATATTATAAATGTGAAAGTGAGTTCGTTTGCTGGTTTGTTTGGAGCTTTCACTCTAAAACGGCTGAACGGATTTGGATGAAATTTGGCACATGTATAGACCATGACCTGGGAGGGTTATGCGGGTGAAACAGCGGGTGCAGTAATAAATTTATGATCGTGAACTGACGTAGTATTCACTTACCTGTACGGTCCTTTGAGACAGACATCAGAATCACATTCCTTAACACTGGGCGGTTCTATCTCAGTGAGTTGGTAGTACGCCATCTCCATCTGTTCCCTGTTGTGGGCGCGTTTCTGAGCCAAGTTCAGATCTGTAGCGTTCTCTCTTATGTCGTGGTTCAACTGTGAACGATGATAGATATTATAACTGAGTTGTATATTTAGGTAAGTCAGCTGACTTTGAATTAAGTAGCGTAACTTTTACTATGGGAACAACCCTGAAATAATAAGATATTAAATAAATTGTCGTTTCATACAAATTAGATAATGGAGCCGCACGGTTCGATCCATCAGGTTAAGCTACGCTTGCCGGGGTTAGTCTGTGGATCGGTGACCATCGTAACATACCGAGACTCCTCTGTGCCTCGAAAAGCATATTAATCCTTATCCAATAAAACATGTCATTTAAATTGGGCATTTAATTTAAATTAAAATATGCCTAGACATTATATCATTTATATGAATAGATTAAAAGATATCACAGATACAAAGTTACGCGTGATAAAATAATTATGGTTGACGGCAACGCGGGCGCAGCGGTAGGAGTCAATAACCTTTTCCTCGGATATTCGGTATGTAATCTCGATAGTACGTTCCCGTGGGATATTTTCCGACATCCACGCGAGAAAAGGCTTGTTTAGTATAAACATAATTATTCACAATAACCTTCCGGAATAAATTCTCTGATGGTGAAAAACGCATCAAAATCTGTTGCGAAGTTTAGAAGATCATCGCGGTCACACAGATACACACGAATAGAGACTTAATTTAAAATATGTATAGATTTTATAGTTAATATAAGTCTGAAATTGCAAACGCATCTTGAGCAAGCGTGATGATCAATGCTCGTGCCTTCTCTGTATGAGAAGAGGCTTTTGCCCAGCAGTGGGACAATAACAGGCTGGTATTATTATATCTTAGATTATCACAATTCGAGCGCACGCACCTTAGACTCGTAGCTCTCCTCGCAGCGAATAGCGAACCCTCGTTTGATGAGCTCTTCGTTCACGTTCAGCTTCCCGCCTTCCGCCAACAAGTCGATGGCTACCACGCCGTGCACCACTGAGTATACCTACGATCATAAAATTGTAACAATGTTAATAGTCCCGTGTAATTTCTGTCCTATAATTTTCCATATTTAGTTCATATCATACCGACAACTACCGTATAGGTAAACCTGCAGAAAGAAAAATTCGCAGATACGAGTGAAGTGAAAGCTGTCATACTCATAAATACTCCACTACACCGGCTATCTGCACGGAAAGAGCCTTTCTTATCAGTTTAAGTACCACAAGCCGGTGACAGCGGTGTGCAAAATTAAATTGTGGCGGCATTTTCATCATAACATGCGAACTACGCGTTACACTGACGTCACGTAAATCCTGCATCGCGCAAGCACAGAGTTTACCGCGCGACTGGCAAATTTATACACGTCTCGACAACAATCATCGGGCAGTAGCCCACCAGACACAACACCCGTCTGGTCGAGGATCGCCGTGTACAGTACCTTGCCCAGCAGCCGGCCGCGGCAGGCGAGCTGCGTGAAGCAGTGCGTGGCGGCGGGCGTGTAGTGCGAGTGCGGGTCCAGCAGCACGGCCGGCGCCAGCGCGGCCAGGCGGCAGCGCATGGCCAGCGGCGGCACGGCGCGGCACTGGCCGGCCGGCAGGGCGCGCAGGTTGCACGAGTGCACGTGGCCCACGCTGCCGTAGTCGATGTATATAACCTGTGACACAATAACTTGCTATAAAACACAATCAAACTAGGTTTGGTGTGTTCCAAATGTGCTTAAAATGTGTCTACCCATGTGCCAAATATCATCCAAATCTGTTCAACCGTTTGAGCGTGAAAGCGTAACTAACAAACAAACTCACTTTCGCATTTATAATATTACTGGCTTTTACCCGCAGCTTCGCCCGCGTGGATGTCGCAAAATATCCCACGGACGGACGGCTTTTAGGTATGTTATCCCGGTAGTACGTTTGTACTACCGGGATAACATACCTAAAAGCCGAAGAAAAGGTCATTGACTCCTACCACTGCGCTCGCGTTGCCGTCGACAATAATTATTTTGTTACGCGTAATTTTGAATGTGATATCGTTTAAACTATTCATTTGAATGTTATGATGTCAGGCATATTTTAATCTACATTAAATGCCCAATTTAAATAACATATTTTATTGGATAAAGACCGGAGCTTCTGAAATAAAAATGGAATTTTTATCAAATTCTGAAAGATGCAAATGGTTAGTGTGGGTTATCCTTAGAAGATAGACGTATGCCATCGCAGACTTTTTTGTTGAACTTTTTAAGATGAACCATTCCGTAAAACCTATTTTTTATGTATATTTTACGGTTTACGCGGCGCACGCCAGTAAAGCTTCCAGTCGGCATGATTTTCAACAATAATCGTCATATTTCAGCCATTTACACAAAACTTTAATGAATTATATACTAAAACCTTCCACATGAATCACTCCGTCCATTGGTGAAAACCGTTTGAAAATCCATTTGTTAGTTTTTGAGTTTATCGCGTTCAGACAGACAGACAGACGCGGCGGGCGACTTTATTTTATAATAATTGTATACGGGGTGTCCGGGACATCGACGCGAAGCCTGATACCATGGATTCAGTACATGATTCTGAAGCCCCCTGCGTTGAAATTTTTCGTAGGTTATTAAAAAAAAAATCAGCTGCTCCATACATTTTGACCGCGTAGGTATTGCACTTTTCTATGAAACAGCTGATTTTTTTTTTAATAACCGACGAAAAATTTCAACACAGGGGAGTTCAGAACCATGTACTTAATCCATGGTAACCGGCTTCGCGTCGATGTCCCTGCCACCCTGTATATAAGGATTATATTATAAGTTAGGATAATTAGGAATTAATTTTCTTAAAAAAATCCTTTAATATGTTTTCAATACCTTTTAAAAATATATTGCTGAAAAACATAATATTAAAGTCCGACAAAAAACCTAGTACAAAATAAACTTAGCATACCCTACCCTACCTCAAACATTATGGCCCAGCCACAGATAATATAATACTACGTACAGATACCCAATCCCATACAAAGAAATGACACCTTCCTAAGTCGGGCTATTAAACTGGCTACTTTTGAGTCTTCCATTTTTGTTCTCCTCCACTGTAGTTTCACAACGCTATCTAGGAGTCGGAGTAGATACTTAAGACGATGTTTTATTATGATAGATTCTCTACATCGCATATCGAACGGTGCGTACAAGGACAAGTAATAACAATACAACAAAAATATCTCGAGTTGGCTGAATAGTTTCATTTGTGTAAGTGAGCTAGTAATTTTCACGCGCGCTGCTGTGTTTTTATGGTGCTATTAGTATTTCAATGCTTAAATCTAGATTTTCATCTCCTCGTTACCAAATCTAAAACACTGAAACTGATAAAAACCTTTTTTGCAAAAAATGAAACCGACGAAAAAAACTGAAAAGCGAAAAATAAAAAATAACTATTTAGTGACAAATTGATGACCTTCAAATAACAAATTTTGAGGCGGCGCCAAACAAACATATATAATTACATAAAGCGTAAAATGTTAGCTTGATAGATCTTCGTTGAATGTGTGTTAGGCACCGCCTCAAAATTTGTTATTTGAAGGTCATTAATTTGTCACTAAATAGTTATTTTTTATTTTTCGCTTTTCAGTTTTTTTCGTCGGTTTCATTTTTTGCAAATAAGTTTTTTATTTTTCGCTTTTAAGTTACCATTAATGTTTGTCTCAGCCTCTGACCGTCGATGACAGTCATACCCCAGCTAGGTGTAAAGTTCTCATCAGGGGGAAAGAAATAAGCCCAAACACGATGTAGCTGCTGTAAATTGGTGAGGAGCTCTCGCGACTGTCTTCTGACTCCATCATCAGATCAACTCCAGGTCTTTATTGTGTAGTTGTGTCATCAGAACTACATATGTGTGCGAAATTATAACAGAATCGGTTCACAGTTGAAAATTCAGTACGTGAAACATCAATCAACCCAAATTTTTTTACACTTAGGGGTGGGTTTCAATTTTTATTTTTTTATGGGACCAACTTCGAGGTATACCCTTCCCAATAAAAAAAGAATAGTTCAAATCGGACCACTCAGTAAAAAGTAATGCGTGGTCATACATTAAAAAAAAAAAAAAATATACGTGTCGAATTGAGAACCTCCTCCTTTTTTTTTCGTCGGTAAAAAACACGCCTTCTTCATGGAACTCATTTTGACAGTATTTTTTTTTTACCATCAAATAAAAACCGATCAAAGTGCGCGTCGGGCCACGCACAATGAAGGGTTCCGTAGTTGGTATGAATTTATCCCATCTATGGAACCCTTCATTGTGTGGGCTATGAGAATCGTAAAGCTATTCTGCAAAAAAAACGACATAATTAAAATCGAATTTGACAATCGCGACTCCACGTGGTATATGCATGTACTTGTTTGCCCTACCCCGTGATTTTTTTTTGGAGCCGGAGGCGCGCAGCTCTTGTGCCAGCCTCGACGTGTTTTTTATGGAATTTTTCGCTTTTTGTATGGAAAATGAGAAAAAATATTACCAATGTGTTGAGGTATAGGGGTTTAAGGGTCTCATAGGGGGTCCAAAATTTCATTATTTTTGCGTTAGGACGTACCGTTTTCGAGATATAAGCATAATAAAAAAAAGATACAGTACTGTTTTTGCACCTGAAGTCGAAGTGTTGGTTGGTGTGAATTTTAGTTCTTGACGACTAATTTTATTCCACTCTAAGGCTGCCTGTCCACTGGAGCGGAGAGGAGAAAAGAGGAGCGGAGATGTGCCAATATTAACCAATAGAATCTTGACTCAGGATCACTGATCTAAACTCAGGTGCGGAAATTCAAATTTTCTTACGTTTTTTTCAATTTGCAGCTCAGTGTCAGGTTGTATGTTGATTAAATATGATTCGCGACCGTAACCTATATGGCTTTGCAGAATTATAATCATTAGAATTAGCAATACAACTTCTTAAGTTAGCAAAGGTGTCAAATGTCATGATTTCATGAATTAGTCAGTCAATAAGTAACATGAACTTAGAGAGTTGTATTGATGACTTTTAGGATTATAATTTTTAAACATTTGATACGACCGCGAATCATATTTAGATGAACATACAACCTGATACTAACCTGCAAATTGCAAAAAACGTAGGAAAATTTGAATTTCGCGGGCTACCTTGGCGCATCCCCCTTAGTCAGATTTACTTGGATAATCAATTTTAGGTGAAAAACGTCAAATTCAGAATAGCAAAATTGCCATTTCACTAAACTAATACCTCAGTGCAATCTTATTGCTGTCAAACTAAAATATAGTTAAGTTGTGTCACTTTTTAGTTTATTTCAGAATGGGAAATCCTCGTTTGACAGGACTAAACTAAATTTTAGTGTTTTTTAGTCTAGTTTAGAGGCATTTGTGACAGAAGAATCGGCACATACAGAATAGCAATTTACTTTTAAAAGCTTTTTTTTGCAATCCTATTTTTTGTTAAGCTTTTTGTATCAGTAAAATGACAAAAAACATAATTATATAGGTAGGTACTTGCCAAAAACATGATAATAAATTTCTTTAGATTCTTATATTTCATTTCTATGTAACGTAGGTACAAGATTTAAAAAAATGTTGTTTGATTTTCCTACTAAACGCATAGACTAAACGTAATTATTAGTAATGATTGTGTCAACAGTTACATTGAGTAAAACGCCATCTATTGCAAAGAGCATTGTAAGCGAAAGGTTTAATTTATCTTTTTTTGTTGAAAATACGAGATTTATGAGTTTAAATAGATAAATCAGCATTAAACAAGGGAGTTTTGATTTTTACTAATCTTACTTCAGTCAAAATCTACCGTTTATCGCTTTTTAGTGACTGTTAATTTCATAACTGTTACCTATGCTGCCATCTATTGATTTTTTTTTCAAGACTAATTATAATTTGTTCGAGTTGAGACCCCATGGCCCAGCGATAATGGCGCCGGCGCGAGAGCTCCCCGTGTGCGTGATGAGAGACAGATGAATCAGAGTAAAGTGAACAATTTGCTGATTCATAAGGGCCCGGTTCGCAACTGCAAGTCGAGATTCCCATCTCGACTTGCAGTTGCTAAAAATGCGTTTGGAATATTGTTATCTCTGTTCTGTTGTGTTGTTGTGTCTGTGTCTGTTGTGTGTTATGTGAGTTGTGTGTTGTTAGCGTTGTTACCTACTAGCTATCGGAATTTATGATAAATTTGGATGTGTTCCGTAATACCAAAAATTATGAATGTAAAAATGCGTTTGGAATATTGTTATCTCTGTTCTGTTGTGTTGTTGTTGTGTCTGTGTCTGTTGTGTGTTATGTGAGTTGTGTGTTGTTAGCGTTGTTACCTACTAGCTATCGGAATTTATGATAAATTTGGATGTGTTCCGTAATACCAAAAATTATGAATGAAAACTTAATATTCTTTTCTATTATTTGTAACTTGATAATATGAGCTATGCTTCTGCAGAAACACCAAATATAGTTGTTTATAATACAGAAAAAACAGTATGAAAAATGTCATTTACGCTGTAAAAAAAATGTGCGAAATTCAATTCGCTTAAACTTCATTTTGGGTAAGATTAACAAGCCTAGATAAATACTGTCTAAATCTGAATATTAACATAATATGGTGGAAATATGCTCATATTGCAAATGATTTAGGTATTACGTTTGTATGGACAACTTAACGGTCGCCGCGTTCTTAACTACTAATAATGTACCTCTAGCTCTATGCCTCGGAAAGCACGTTAATCCGTTAGTCCCAGCTATCATCTGTTGACCTTTGACGGTCGTTACGGGTAGTCAGAAGCCCAAAAAATCTGACAACCAGTCTAACCCATGGGTATCGTGTTACTCAGTAACTGGGTTGTGGAGTTTTTCAGATAGGCAGTCGCTCCATGTAAAATATTGGAATAGACCGGAAGCCGACCCCAACATAGTTAAGAAAAGGCTTAGCAGATGATGATTTATGTACCTCTAGCATATCTCTTGGCAACACCACAAGTATGCGCACGCGGCAGATCTCCGTATTGCCGGCGTCTGCGTACGGCGCGGCGAAGATGGCGCCCGGCGTGAGGGCTCCCGTGTGCGCGATGAGGGGCGACTGGTTCAGGGCCGACTGGATGGCGCCCAGCTCGGCCGCGGTGCTCTCGTCGCCGTATTGCACCCAGAACTTGCTGATACTTGTTAACTGTTAACAAATGTTTTAATTATGAAGCGATACTTAAGAGCGTTTATGTGCCCACTTTCAAAATATTAAATATGTGCGTCGCAAATAGACGTCAAATATTTCACTGTTTTGATTAATTTTGGCAATATTCCTGTATGGAAATATGAAATGTGGCTGAATATTAATAATGAATTGCAATTTTATCACAGAATTTGAAGTTGTAACCATTTCAGCTGTAGTAGTTCACGAGCGCGTCTAAATGACATAAGGTCATATGATGCGCATTCATGATTTGCAAAAAGTATACTAAGACCCCGTATTATCTTCTGAATGGACTTTACTAAGGAGGAACAGTCGGCTGTTTCAGAGGCAGAACTTACTTGTGATATTTTAAGTGGGAAATGTGTATCATCGATTTCAGGCAGCCGGGGTACCAGTTTATCTAAATCTAAAGACATTTTATCTTCGGCGAACGCCTCAGCCAGTTGAATCGCCTTAGGTAACCTAAACAATTCAAAAATGTTATTAATTCAAAATTCACAAGTCACTTATTCAAACTAGGCTGAGAATCAGCCGTGTACTTTTCGAACGTCAAAATTACAAGTAACATTTTTACGAAGCCAAAGTTTTGAAATATGCTTCTAAGTCCTAAAATAGTAATTTTCTGGTTTCTGATTTTACTTCAGGTCTTATTTTAGTTTTTTTTATCGCTAACAGCTCTTAGGTCTGAATAGTAATTTGAAAAACCAAATGGGCTTGCAGAGGAGGTTAAAATAACGTTACGTTTACCTATTATAATTACTAAATTGTTCTGAGAGCTTCAGGTTCTAAAAAGTTTCTGTATAGGTTTTATTTTGGCACTCCATAGGCTAAAGCTTGGCCAGTTGGTCGTACATGCAACCCAAGCAGGGCCTATTCAGAAACACATTTCGCTAAAACTTATGAGGATAATTCAAAACCTTTGCAGGGCTTTTAGGTTTTCGCGCTAACCAATCTCAGTCCTTTTGGCATAAAATGAGACTAATTTGAATTTTCATATTCTTTTTGATATATAAAGATAGTTTCTAGTCCTAAGGTATACGGAAGAGCATTGTAAGACTTTTTTTAATGCATTTTGATTTTTTGTTAACCTTTTCGCAACCTTGTCGGCTTCGCGTGTGCCTAATTAAAACTCCAACAATATCCATCAAAACTATACAGGCTGTCCTGGCACAAAATGGCCAACAGTGGCAATCTGAAACGGAAATAGTTTTTTTTTTTTTTTGAGAAAATCATAAAACAATATATATGCACATTCCAATATATTTTTAGTCTAATAACATTGTGTTGTGTAATATGCACAATTTTTCTAACATGAATAATCTTAACATTTAGATTCTTATTTTAAATGAAGATCCTTACAGAAATATCCCCAAATACCCAAGAACCTTTTTGTCTACTCCAGCGAAAATAACACACACGACATTTCATTTGATTTTTCATTATTTTTATTTCATTTCATTTAATTTTTTCATTTATTCATTTCATTTCATTAACGACATACCTATCAGGGGGCAATATTGGCATCAAATGTATCGAAGATGTTTTTACTGTGACACAAAAACGAATCTATGACTGTGACACAAATATATATTTCGATAAATATTAATATCCATGGATTGCCAAAAGTAAACAGCCTGTATGCAGAAATAAATCACTCACAATATTATTTCTCACTGGTTTCAGCAAGCTTTAGGTACTGGTTAGATTGTCTACAGAAAGTTCTTCATTGGGCCAATATAGCCCTCAAGTATACCAATAGCTCCTAGTTTAGCATAATGAAAGTCCTTTTGGTAATTTTCAAGTGCAAAAGGATTTAAGCCATGGCTTCTTTATCATAAATTAGTTAAATTCCAAACTTTTAAGTTCTAGTATCAAGTCGGCCATTTTATGATATAAGAATCAAATTTTTTAAGGAAATTTACTAATATTTCTACAATATGACAAGGTTTGAATTACATTTCAGTGTTATACGTAGATACTATGTAATATTCCAAGCATTACAACCTTTTCCGGAAAAAAAATGTTTTTTTTTAAATGATATTTTTTTATAAATGTAATACTTAAATCATATAAAATCATGTATTTTAAAGGGCCCGTGAGTTTTACAGAATTATCGGGACCTATTTCATCAAGAAAGTAACAGTCGCAATAGAACTGACAAATACTTTTAGTAATAACAGCATCTCAATAACTACCTGAAATAAATATCATTACGAAACATAAATCGCCATTATTTATTTATTCCATTGTCATTTAAAGCTTATTCAATCAGAGACATCTTAGAAAACCTAAATATAACTTTAAGAACCCCAAAATATCCTAATTTAGATTTTCGTAATCCTTTATGAACTCAGAATGGCCTATATTCAGAACTTGAATCTGATTAACAAGACTTTTTCTATGCCAAATCCAGTCTAATTCAGGGCTTGCATGTAAGTTCTAATTTAGACTTAGCAAGGCCTATCAGGTTTTGAGAAGGTTAAGTTTAGGTTATGGGATTTACTATTTCATCTTGACAACTTAAAGCTAAAACGTTATGCGGACGTTCTGTAGGTCGGGCCCTTTTGGGATACAGAACGCAATAATAAGGTTATTTTAGCGTTGTGTAAACTAATCACCCAGAACTTTGAGTAATTCTAGAAAGGTTCTAGAACCTTTGGTAAACCATTTCAGAACCTAAAATGTTACTTGGTAGAGTCCCCCAAAATCGCCCGCCCTTCACATATAACAACAGTATACAAGGCAGGTATAAACCTAGCTTGGGAGCCAGGGGGCCAATGTTTAAGACATTTCTTCAGTATGTTGTAAATGTAATGTCTGTAACAATGTTGTCCCTTTTATGAAATAAAGAAAAAGATTTAAAAAAAACATGCGGGGCAGTCTTTGGAAACTGCCGATGGAAGTGAAAACTAAGTAACGCCATCTAAGGAAAATGTCAGGAATATATGTGGCTTGCTGGCCTTGCTGTCAGTACAAGAACGAAAGCTGTAGCTCCATTAAAACAATTCCAAAAAAAATAATAACTAAGTAACACATCTAACGAAAATGTCAGGAATTTATGTGGCTTGCTGTCAGTACAAAAACAAAAGTAGCTTTTGTTCTCCATTAAAAAAAATCCAAATAAATAAAACACAGTGCGCTGTCTTACGAATTTTCGATCAGGTCACGTGTCCTGTGTCCGGCGAGCCTTTGTTTACACATCCCAAAAAAGTGCACAACGCCGCTAATGAAGTTTTCACTTCAAAAAAATATTTTGTTTATAAGGTTAGTAAGAGAGTTTTTATGACAGGTATTGAAACTTTATACTCACGGCAGCATTGGTATTCTTATGTCTATACGCAGTTGTCTAGCTTTGACGGCCTTGTATACTGGTAGTACCACTTGACCGGGTATCGTGGGGTCCTATAAATAAATACATAAAAGTAGTGTAGTTCGATTCAAACTTAATGACGGCTAGGAAGTTAGTTAATCGCTGCGCAGAACCTCACCCCTCACCCCCGCTGACCCATGAATTCGTTACTGCGCAGCGACTTGCCTCCTGTTCCGACCCGCCATTAAGTTTGAATTGGGCTGTACGTAGATTGTACAAAACTTTAAACACTACACATTGATGCAGTATTATGGAACACAAATTGTAGACAATCAAATGAATTCTTGTATATCTCACCGAATATTTAAATGATAAAAGTCATATAAAATACACAATTTTAATTTTTTTGAGTATGTTAGATTATACGCTATACGATAAGTCCTCATCTCTACCTACTATCGTTCTTTTGCTGTGCCCGACAGTGTCCACATTTGTTTCTTAAGAAAGAAAACGTTTATTTGGACACAGTTCGCGAAACACAAATTCCAAAAAAATATAAAAAACAACAAAATAATCTTTTTACAATAAGTGTGTGCCGTGCCTCACGGCTGCGCCAAAAAGGCAAATCAAATGTGATTGACATTAAGCAAATGAGAATAAGAAAATTAAGCAAATGTTTACCACCTATGCACATACATTGTGGAATACAATAAAGTATTGAGTAAGATTGTCAGAACCGTTAGTTTATATTCTATCGGTATTCTTTCCGTTATATAATGAACTGTCAAAAATTTGTGAACTGGGTGAAATGGGTTAGGTTAGGTTAGAACTGTGACCAACCGCGCTACTTCCAAGCTGCTCGCAACTAGGCAGGCTATTAAGTTTAGCGCAAGGTACGTTACGTGGCAAGCAAGTGAGTGTGATGTCAGTTTAAAATTTGTCGTTTTCCCATGGATAGATTATAAACTATCTTAAAATAATGCGTTAAATTGTTTGTTACAGTTCAAAATTTTATAATCTAACGAAATAATACCGAAAGATTATAAAAAAACGAAGTAACTTTCTAGGTAACTTTTTAAGGTCGAGTGTAACTTGATAACGCTATGTATGTATCAGTAGCGGATCCATTCTATAGGGGATCTAAGGGACTCAAGGCCCCCCAAAAAGCGTTTGAGTTCTTCCGTGACAAATCTATTATTCCAATTAAACTTTTTAGCAAGTATTACACTACAGTACGACACAACTTAGATGTAGCATAGATTTGAAAATGTTCATTCATTCATTTCAATTTTACGAATGTATTTGGCTATAAGACTTTACAAGTTATTGCGTTTTCGAAAGATCATTTTCACCTAAAGCAGTAATAAATATTGGTGATTTTGAAGGCGCACTCAGTTCGGATGGTGATCGGTTTTACGAATTTTGCCGATGCTACATCTAAGTTGTGTCGTACTGTACCTATTATGTCATAATTTCATCAATTATCCTTGAGTAAGTAGTATGTTTTCAAGTGATTTTTCTATAAGATGTTTAGTTTACGCGACGAATTTTGAATCCGCGGGCCACTCATTCTGCCACTCATGCTGCCCGGTTTGGTAGCCATGCATATTCACCGAAATATCTCTGGTAGTCTACCACCTAACGAAGTCATTGAGGAGATTTCGAAAATCAATCCTAGGAGGTAAAATGTTGTGTGCTCTTTAAGTGGTAACTTTGCTAAAAACCTACCCTCAAACGACAATCCTTGATCCGCCACTGGTATGTATAGTGTATAGTATCCGAGCGTAAATATAACGAATCGAGCTATAGAAAGAGACTAACACAGGTAGGCGTGACAGACGACGCTCTACAAAACCGAAACACGATGTGCCATATTTACTGCAGAGTATTGTAGATATTAATTATTATGTTGAAACACTTACTCCACTATTTTTCTTCCCATTCTTAGCATCCAGACCGTCGTTGAACGTCAAATAGACTTTTCTGAATAGAGAAAAATAAGTATGATTACATAAATGTTAAAATCATTTTGTAGTGCTCATAGAAATGCCTATGGTTTTTATTTATAACTAGCTTCGGCCCGCGACTTTGTCCGTATCAAACTTGTTTTTTTTTTTTTGCTTGTAACGTGTAACCTTCCCGCAAGTGTCAGCTATAAGTTGGTTATGTTTTATGTTATACCTGCTGTTCTTATCAAAGGTGACGCGCGGCTCGTCGGAGATGTGTTTGAAGACGGCCTTCTTGATGGCCGCGGCGTACACCTCACCTGGCTGATTCTCCGGGAAGTTCTTCAGGTAAACCTACAAATTGTAATAACGTTAGTAAAAATACGACGGTGGGGAATAGTAATGCAAGTATTCATGGAAAACTAAAGTTTGGGACCTTAAATAGTACAGAAGATCTAGGTAGGCAAACAGAAAAAGGAGTTTAAAGTAAAGTGTATTAAAATCCCGAGACATGTATTTATTTTTTAAACGACTTCCAAAAAGGAGGAGGTTCTATGTTCGACTTTATGTATGTTTTTTTTTTTTTTTTATGTATGTTCACCGATATCTCCGCCAATTGTGGACCGATTTTGAAAATAATTTTTTTGTTTAAAAGGGTAAGCTCCCGAGGTGGTCCCATATAAATTTTATTAACTTTGCTTATATAGTTTTTGAGTTAGCTTCAATAATACATATTTTTCCCACTAAGTTTATATGGACGATATGATGATAACTTCCTGTCACTGTTATTTATTGCAGTTAGTGGTATTGGATATTGTGTGGGGTAGGTACCACAACTAAAAAGTGAAAAATAAAAACTTTTTACAAAAAAAAATTAAACCGACTTCCAAAAAAAAACCACTACAAAGTGAAAAATAACTTTAATTTCGGAAGTCGGTGGCAAAAAACGAAAATTAAAAAACAAAGACACCGACTTCCGAAATTAAAGTTATTTTTCACTTTGTAGTGGTTTTTTTTTGGAAGTCGGTTTAATTTTTTTTTGTAAAAAGTTTTTATTAATAAATATCAACTTTAATTATGTGTTAATTAAGCTTAATTTAGAATGACTAGTTAAAACTTCATAAAATATTAAAGTTGCAGCAGAAACTGAACTTTATGCGTAGGTATTATAGTTACTTTTCCTAAAATTAGTTTACTTACAGTGTTTCTGGGGTCCAGTCCTCCAAGCGTACGTACTGCGTCTCGCTCACGCCCTTCATCCTCTGACACTTGCACGAAGTATTGTGGGTAGAACGCGCCCGCTATTATTATCTGTGGACAAACAAACATATACAACGGATAGCTTAAACATCATGCTGATGCATTCGCTAACACAAAAAGGAACTTAATTTCAATACAAATAGAGAATATTTTGTATTACCCAAGAATCGCGAATATCGGCAAATACGCCAATTGAAGTGAAAACATTAGAATAGGTAACTGCGGGCCTCAAAGATGAAAAAATATCAAGTAAAACTCTTCAAGTTCTGAACGATGTACGGACACTTTGTGCTCTACAGCAGATGAAGAAAAGATAGAAAAGAAAAGGAAAGAAAGAGAATACGTTTATTTGCGGTAAACATGACGCAAAGAAAGAACACAAAACAAAAAAAAAAACAAGTTGAGGGAAAATATGCGTCACATCCACGCAAAACGGCCATCACTCAGCATAATGCTGCGACCCTATGCGAGACCTCTGTCTCCAGCGCTGGGGCTCTCCCCAGCGCTGGTTTTCAGCGACAGCCAAAAGCAGAAGCAATAAAAAGCAGTGAAGCTTCGTCTGGTCAGGAACACCAGACTCGCATTGGGTTGCGATGAATCTATAACTCCATTTGGTCAAGTTGTTTGCCTACTTAGGTCGTCAGTTGGTACTTGGCAGTCGATTGAGTGCATTCTTTGTCTATTTGAATTCAGAATTCGAAATAATTATCAATTTTGGAACAAAAACTCAATATCTATAAAAAGTTCACATTCCATTGCAATAAATTTTTATTACCAGTGCCCACTCAAAAATCAACTTAGAACACAAACAAGGCTAGTAGTTTACTATCTGAGATTATGAATTCAGAAGCCGCTTCAAAAAAGGTTAGTTTTTCCTACGGAGAGTGGCCGATATTCCTGGTGTTGAACAGTCTTTAAATAAATTTTCAACCTTGTAAAGCAGTGCAAGCTCATGCTTGTTCCAGGGCGAGTTCCCGTTGGGTTGATCAATGCCGAGCGTAGAGAGTCTCCTGCGCATGTCCCGCGCTAACTCGTCCAGTTCCCGCAGCGCCCGCGCCTGCACGTAGAAGCGCCGCGCCCACTGCGCCTCTGACTGGCCGGCGGTGCTGCGGAAGTATTGTTGTTGGCGGAGGTGGCTCCAGACCTGTATGGGTAAAAGAATGATGAACTCATATCACAAGTTATCTCTGTCATTAATAATTAATATTTGATATGTCTATAAGAGACTACAATATACATGAACAGTTATGCCAACAAAATTTTGCGCATCGGGAATCATCGTCTATCTTCGGAAATACGAACGCGCGAAGATTATATCTAATCATTATAGAGCTGTTTCTACCATGGAAGTACTTGCCTTCTTTGCACTACCATGATTACAAAATTATATATTAACAACTCTATGCAATTCAAAAATGGATGGATCTGCGAATGGAGTAGGTAACCCGACAAAGAGAAAACTTCATACAAACGCGCAATGATAGGTAAATTACTACAAAGCGCGGCTCTTCGAAACTTATAAGCTTTGCCTCTGTGGAGTCTTACTCTGTGGCGCAACGTTCATGCTACGAGGGGTGTTCAATAAATAGTGAGAATGAGTAAGACGCAATTATCTTTTATTATATGTTATTTTATTTTTCGACGTAGTCACCTTTCAGGTTTATACACTTTGTATATCTTTTCTCTAATCCTAAAATTCCCTTTCTAAAAAAATCTTCTTCCTGATCCCTTAAAAAATCATTTACGGCGGCGACTACCCCGTCATCATCTTCGAATTTCTGGCCCCTGAGATGTTCCTTTAAGCGCGGAAATAGGTAGAAATCACTAGGAGCAAGGTCCGGTGAATATGGAGGATGTTCCATCAATTCGAAGCCAGCTTCTTGAATGGCAGCCATCGCAACTCTGGACTTGTGCGCAGGGGCGTTATCTTGGTGAAACAAAACAACTTTAGCGAGTTTGCCACGCCGTTTCTTGCGTATTTCCTCACGCAACTTTGTTACTTGTCCTGCGTACATAGTCCTCGTAATAGTGGCTCCATGATTAAGATATTCGATCATTACCACCCCTTGGCTGTCCCAGAAAAGAGAGCCCATGATCTTTCCGGCGGATGGAATCGCCTTAAATTTCTTTGGAGTTGGAGATGACGGTCGCTTCCAAGTCATGGACTGTTGTTTCGTTTCCGGGTCATTATGGTGAAGCCATGTTTCGTCCATAGTTATGAATCGAGCCAAAAATCGGTCAGGATCTTGTTGTAACAAATCCAAACAGCTTTGTGAAATTCTCAGTCGAGTTTGTTTCTGCGCGTCAGAAAGCATTCTGGGCACCCAGCGCGCTGACACTCTTTTCATACCCAAATGGTCGTATATAATATTATGGACACTTCCTATCGAAATCTTTACTTCTTCAGCTATAAAACGAACAGTAACACGACGATCCGCCAAGACAATATTTTCAACTTTTTTAATCATTTGTTCATTCACTGCCGATATGGGGCGTCCCGTTCGTGGGTCGTCGTTAGTGGAAGTTCTTCCTCGCTTGAACTCAGCACACCAACGCGTAAGCGTAGAATATGGAGGAGCATGAACCCCTAATGTTGCTCTCAAGTCTTGATTTACCTGCTCCGTAGTAAAATTTTTCAAGCAGAGATATTTTATTACCGCGCGAACTTCAATTTTATCCATTTTTAAGAACACGTTCCGAAACGACGCAAACAATAGACTTCTTAAAAAAACAAAAGAGAATTAATTGCTTTTTTTATTATCATCTTAACTAATGTCTGGGCTATGCCTGCCAGTATTTATTTTTGTTCTTTCCAAAGAGAATGTATCGCATTCTCACTATTTATTGAACACCCCTCGTAATTCGAGAAGACATGTTACCGAAGCGCATACCTTTTCTAGTTTACCTGTATATGCCATAAAAATCATCGTAAAGGCTACATTGAAAATTGGAATCGCCTTTAATTTATAACTAAATAAACTATTTTTGTAACAAACTACTGGTAAGGGCACTGACAATCTTCATACAGACTGAATGAGTGGGGTCGTGGGGTCACTGCTCAAATCATTGTCAACAATGTCAACCTACTTTTTTTCCAATTCCTTCCATGCAAACGTGGAATATAGATACTGCATTAGTTTCTTCAGAAGTCAATGTTAGACTCACTTTACATAAATATTGATAACTAGCTTCCACCAGCAGCTTCGCCCGCGTTACATCAAGTGATAATATATCATTGAACTGGTGAAAAGATTTTTTTTAATTGGTCCAGTAGTTTTTGAGTTTATTCGTTACAAACAAAAATACAAATCTTTTCTCTATATAATATGTAGATAGCTTACCTTGTAAACGTTAAGGAAGGCAATACAGTCGCTAGTGGAGCCGTCAGCCCAGGTCAGCTTAGAGTTGTAAGCGTTCAATCTCTCGCGGAAGGGACTGCTGAATAAATTCTTCACTGACATTGCAGCCGCTGTCAGGGAAATGATAAAAAAATATGTTAATAACTGTTCTCCATATAATAATATTTGTTTTTAACTTGTTGTATCATTTATTTTAATTTAACTGATTGAAATCTTGGAGTCTGCTCCAATGCTCTAATTAATGCTCCAAACATAGTAGAAAACCCAAAGATAGCTTTTTTGGTATTTTGAAGCTCAAATAGCAGCCCAGGAGTTAATTTTAGACTTTATTCTTTATTATAGTAAAATACATAGTTAATTGACTCAGGGTGTGACTTTGCGGAAATTCATTATAAAATACAATAAACGACGTATATTTTAGTAACCTAATCCGCTTAACTGTTCTAAGTCATAAAGAACCCTGTAAGAAAACGACACGTGTTTCACCTCTCAACGTGGCATCCTCAGGATGACGATTGACCTGTTGCGAACCCGGACACGACGTGTTGCCACGACAAGCGCCGAACTCAAAGTTAAGTCTTTGCGTTCGGCGCTTATCGTGTAAATATTTGATAGGATACAGCATTCGAAATCTGAATGATATACTTTAACTTTATACAAACTGCTCAACTACTGGAATACACGAAATTACTACAATCTTATAACGCAAATTCGGTTGAAATACGAGCAATCCTCACCCATAAAGACGGCTTCCTCCAAGCATCCGTAGATGTATCCCAACATGATCAGCTTGGACAGGTTGACGTTGACGGGCAGGCGCGCGGCCACGCGGCCCAAGTACGTGAGGTCTCCATCCGTGGCACACCACTCGTCATCCACTGTCTTCTTTAGAGCACCCATCTGATAGAGAGATTGTTATAAAGCAGCTGTTACTTGTAGCGAGAGGAACTTGACCCATATTTATTATTGGGGATTACAAGGAGGAAGGGAGGCCCAGAGAGTATGTGGTGGATTGCTTATGCGCTAAAATAAGAGTAATAACTGTTGCCCGTGGTTTCACTCACATCCTAGAGGAACTCCTCCATGTATTCATATGAAAATTATCTTAAATGTTAATCAAGGTCCCATTTGTGTCACATTCAGTCATTTAAGCGTGAGTGACCATCTAAACTTTATTATCATAAAATCAATAAGATTCATAATGGGTACCTACACTTTCCAAACAAAAAAATTTATAAACCCTTTTGCACAGCCTCAAGACAGGATTGGCCAATATTAGCTCAAGATCCAGTTTAGTGGAAAAAGATGGGACTTACAAAAATTTAGTAAAAGGTAACCAATTTACTCATATAATTCAGCATGTGGTGTCCATCTGTAGGGCAAGGCCTTGCTCTCCCTTTTCACTAAACTTGATCTTGAGTTAATACTCCAAATCTGTGTGTGGCAAGCAAGGCTGTGAAAAGATTTATTTATTTCAATTAGAACATATTCTACAGGTACCTCTTTGAGCACAAGTATAGTGCGCTGTATGTTGGTGATATCTGGCGGGTCCATGGCCAGAGCCAGCACGTCGCTAGGCTGGCCCATGTCCAACAACTTGGATAGCAGCACCAGTCTCTCCAGCGGACACCGGATTATCTCCGGCGGACACTCTTGTTGTAATCCTTCCTGTAGGACAACACATTTGTTAGTTTGTGTACATTGGGCCATTTTTGTCGTCTTACGGCAGCGACGCAATTATGCCTTATTGATATCCAGTATGTATTCGTAAAAATAAAACTGAATACTATAAATTAAGACTGTTGGAAATAATTAAGTTGAAATGTATTGAAAAAATGTTAATTATTACTATTCCATGTTACAATTATTACAATACTAGTGGCGCCCCGCGTTTTAACCCGCGTAAGTCTCGATCCCGTCGGAATATCAGGATAAAAAGTATCCTATGTTCTAATCCCGGTCATGGTTTACCCATGTGCCAAATTTCATTCAAATCTGCTTAACAGTTTTAGCATGAAAGCGTTAGAAACAAACAGATAAACTCACTTTCGCATTATTATTATAGTTAGGATTAGGATGTCCAGTGTGCATTGGTAAAACTAAAAATAAAATACTTTAAATTAAGACTGTCGGAAATAAATGAGTTGAAATGTATCGATTCAAGCAAAAATGGTACTATTTTACGATTATTATAATATGAAAACATCTTTTAATATAAAAATTAAACGTTGGCGACGGTGTTACATGACTGCATTCAATATGTTCTGCCCATAAATGTGAGAATATCGAATACGAGGCTTTGGACTGTGTATTACTTTATGTTTGTTTTATATAATGTGAGTCTTATGCCCGTTTTCACCTTCACTAAGTGACACTTAAATGAATCCCTAAATAAATGTGCAATGTTGGATTTGCAACTCTCAGCGCTAAGCGTAGCGTTGAAAATTCAACAGTGCACTTTATTTGGTGACAACGGGCATTATTTGAGCAGAATGTAAAAAAAATCTCTCTTTCGTCTTTCTTTAGAATGGCCGAACACTTACATAGAACTTGTCTGTGACGAGTCGGTACACGCGTCCGTCGCGCACTCTGCCGGCGCGACCGGCGCGTTGCTCACAGTTCGTCTTAGAAGCCCACGCGAGCCGCAGCGAGGTGAAGCTCGTGTCAGTGTCCGCTACCATGACCTTCATCAGGCAGTAGTCGATCACTGTTGAATAAAGTTCATTTTTAGAAGGTTTTGTGGGAGACTTTACTGAGACAGGTTTTGTAATATAATAATTGCTGGAACCAGTGGTATCCTAAAAAAAATATCATAGAAATAGTATGCGTCACAGAAACATTGATTAAGCTGCATCCGCTAGATAACGGCGCGCGATTTACTATGTTGGTCCACTTTTTGCGGCTTGCTTACTCACGCTGCGTCTAATTCCGATGTCTGCCTAAACTTTTTTCTCGAAAATATTATGTATTCAAATGTTGTGTAATCGTTTTTTACTAAGTCATTAACTTATTTGTATTTGTTATAAATAATTGGCTTTGTTAAATATCCGTGTTACTAAAATAAACTAATATAATATATCCACTCATAATATTCTTAATTAAGTCTTCTTACCATACTTAATGTCAGGTACCGTGATGGAGCTCTCAGCGATGTTGGTGGCCAGTATGATCTTCCTGTGTCCCGGCTGCACGCGTTGGAACACGCGCGCCTGTTCGTCGGCCGTGATCGTCGAGTGGAGAGGCAGCACGAACCATTTGTATGACCGGCATTCTGCGTCCGCTATCTTCTCACTGTAGTAATCAAATGATATAAGTTTAGGCCTGTATTCTCGAAAGACGGTAAAGGAGACAAATAAAAAAAAATTAACCATAGTGATCAGTGCCCACAGAGACGTGACATGGTGTTTATGATAGCAAAACAATTTAGGACTTATTTGCTAACAAAACTGCTTTCAAAACTATTTTCTAAAATTGAACACGAAACGAACGAAAACTGGAATGTACGAAGTAAGCCGCGATGCGCCGCGACTGAACGCCCCGCATGTCACTTTAATATGGCTCTACGATGCAACTTGTGTGCGGCACCTCTTTACGCTTCTGGATTCTTCAAGGGCGGTGTCACGTCTCGGTGTGAACTAAACTTTACCAAACTAATTAATGGTAATCAAAAACATAAAAAAATCAACTTCCAAAAAAACACTACAACGTGCAAAATAATTTTAGTTTCGAAAGTGACTTTGATTGTTTTGTTTGATAAATTTTTGCCATCAATTGAGAACCTCCTCCTTTTTTTTTAACTCTGTTAAAAATTATACTTGCCGCAAGTCATGGTCTGTGAGACAGGCATACAAGTCCTCAATCTCGTGTATTCCTGGCAGGAATATGAGCACAGACGGCAGGTCCGCTTGGTCGCGGTTCGTGATGTGGTCCTCTTGCTTGTCTATGTGCTCAAACGCATTCAGTAGTTTTACCACCAGGTGGTGCATTTCAGGGGCTATGAACGGATCGTCGCCTTTTGGTGTTGATTGCTGTAGGATCTAGAAAACAACATAACATCAGGCTTATATTCTCTGAAGGTAGGCAGATGTGTTGGTACACGCATTCGCCAGATTTGTTGAACAGAATAGAATACTCTTTCTTTTCTCTTGTAGTCTTATGTAACAGGAGGCCGAGCCAATTGCAATCATCCGGTCACAAAGTCTAGATGGCTTTCTACTAGGGAAATACCGAATGGAAAACTAAATAGCATATTGCTTAATCTGGAGATGGAACCGCAGGACTCCATGCTCAGAACTGCTGAGCATGGAGTCCAGCTGAGTCAAGCCTCCCCCACATAAGGCGCGCGCGTTCCTCGGGCGTGTGAACGACGCGGGCGCGGCGGGGCGGGGGACGGGCGCGGCGGGGCGGGGGACGGGCGCGGCGGGGCGGGGGACGGGCGCGGCGGGGCGGGGGACGGGCGCGGCGGGGCGGGGGACGGGCGCGGCGGGGCGGGGGACGGGCGCGGCGGGGCGGGGGACGGGCGCGGCGGGGCGGGGGACGGGCGCGGCGGGGCGGGGCACGGGCGCGGGAGGGGTGCGGGCTTTCTTTACTCACACGCCCGAGGAACGCGCACGCCTAATGTGGGGTCAGCCTTACATCATTCATCAGAGACGCCTTAGAAGATTAACTTAGAAAATTAAATTAATATTAATAAGACTTACAGAACCAAACTTATTCAGATGATTCAAGTAGAACACCTTCACAGTAAACATGGGGTCATTTTTCTCAACTTTGATACAAGAGGACATCTGTAGGCCCCGAGGCGTCGGTATCATGAAATAGTCTGCAAACGTTTTCCTGTTGAACGTGGCTGACATGAGCACGACTTTGACACCTGGAGACACGGTGTACAACAGCCTCTTGACAATTAGAAGAAGGAAGTCCATTTCCTGACCTCGTTCGTGCACCTCGTCCAGTATCACGTGCGTGTATTCGTTCATTGTTTTGGCAGCAACTAAATAATAAACAGATATTATTTTAAGCTAGAGGAAATATCTGTCACCCTAAAGGTACATTTTGTGTAGTTGACCTCGTAATTTCAAACACCTTAAGGTTGAATGCACATCACACTCACTAGCACATCATAAAATTATTATTTGCATAAAAAAATAAGTCGAGAAACTAGAAACTCTAGACAGACTACACGCTACTAATCCGAACATTATTATTCGATGAGTCTTATTCATGATAAGTACACGGTATAGTCGACCTTTTAATTATTACTTTGCTATTTTTGACAATTAATACTCCCTTATGAACAGTTCAGCACTGCATCCAAAACGAATCCGAGAAATGTCGGTCCGTACTCCGAAGGTAGTCATAATGTGAATATTGTGTGCCTTAGCCTGAGCTTGTGTGAATATTGTGTGCCTTAGCCTGAGTCAAATAAATTTATTTTCTTTCTTTCATAGTAGGTACCTACTATTTGTGAGGGGTTGCGCACTAGATCCTAACGCTCTCCTAAATTAAGTTTAATTTGAAAAACCCTTTAAAAATAAAATGTCTGTGTTCTTTAAGTTTAATATAAGTTGTAGGCAATATTTTGATACGAACGAAATCGCGCCTTAGCGGGCGAAGTCTGGAATGGCCAATCTCGATACCAGACTTAGCGCGCGAGATTTCGAGTAGCCAATCTCGACTCGAGACTTCATTCACTACTTATGATATCATAGAAGTGTAAAGTATATGTAGTAAACTAGTAATACAATCAAAAAGTAATACATACCCAGTTTTTGCAGCAATATACCAGTAGTAACATAACTAATGCGGGTATCACTGGAAGTGTGGGCGTCAAGTCCGACCTGTCAAAGTTATATCGATTTAAAAAAACTTTTAATTATAAACGGCATTACACTAGAAGGTTAATCTTTAGTCCTAGGTTTAAAGCAGCAAGCTATTTTTGAAATCGAACTTTATTTTGACCAATTTAAAGTTCTAATTTCAAAAACTGACTGTCAAACAGATTCTAAGTTGTCCATTTTGTCTTATTAAGAACTTTACTCCAGTTGGAATAAGATTCTAAATACATAAACCCGAAGCTTCGACTTAAGAGGGTTTACGTCGTACGGCATTTCATACAAATATTCAAGCCCTTGTTTTTCGAAATTACTGAACCGATTTGAATGAAACTACGTACGCATATGCAGGATACAAAGGTCTAAAAACTTAGTTAAGAACATTTTCGAAAAATAGTGTTACAGCCAAATTAGACCAATTTTAAATTTTCCATAGTAACAGAGATTTCCAGTTATCTGTTTTTAAATAAGACATTTCGAAAATGTTCTTAACTAAGTTTTTAGACCTTTGTATCCTGCATATGCGTATGAAGTTTCATTAAAATCGGTTCAGTCATTTCGAAAAACAAGGGCTTGAAAGTTTGTATGAAATGCCGTACAACGTAAACCCTCTTAAGTCAGAACTTGTTCTAGTGGATATTTGATTTCAAGATTAAAATGGCCACATGTCAGTGCGAAATTAAATCGCAATTCTCAGTATTGTAGAAATGAAAAAGATTCGCCGTCTGTTGAGACTCGTCATCTTTTAGTTGCCACGGTTAATTTTAATTTTTTACATTAGATTTTTCTTGTGCTCAGATGTATTTTGCAATAATATAATTTTAAAAGGAGAAGAATGGATAAGGAACTCCATGGACACTTCCATAGAGTTTCGTATTCATTCTTCTACATAGGCACCTCCGTTTTGGAATGGGCAACTAGCATCTTTAAGAATGACCAACCTTTGAAAATTCAAAAGTTCCTGAAAATGGTTTATTTGAAACAAATGCTTTGAGTTTGAATGATTGTTTGACAAGTTGTGCTTTACCTGATAACCAACTACTCCTCCGACATCCCAACCTCTCTCCTGCGCAACTCTTTTAGCAATAGAAATGGCAGCAATCCTCCTTGGTTGTGTAACAACTATCTTGCATGTTCGGCGAGCTTGGTAGCAGTCATCAAGAATCCATTGTGGGACTTGAGTGGTTTTACCACACCCAGTTGGACCTTCCACTATCACCACTGGGAAACCATGGATGCGATCCAAAATCTAAAGAGCAAAATATAGTAATGCAAATTACCTTAAAGAGTCCAAAAAGTGTTTAATGGGTGATTCTATGTAACGCCTCAGTATAATATGTCCTTGACAAAAAATCATACTTTTGTCAAAGAAATTACACCTTAAACAAAATATTGTCACTGGAAAGGCAAAATTACTATTAGAAAATTACTATTATTAGATTATGCAATTGGCGGTTAAGTAATTTTGCCTAGTTCCAGTGACGATATGAAGGAAGGAAGGAAGGTGAAGGAAGACATAATGTAGAATCACCCTAATTTTAGATTGCAGGAAACAAAATTATTCTGTCAGTATAAACTTTTTGAGGAAAAAATACAAATAAATACACAGACAAATGAGAATTTCTTGAGGAAAGTTTTGAAATAAAACACATTGATATTCCGGTGGTGCATATAATTATGTAAGTGGACAATAGCTCACCTGTTGTTTATATTCATTGATAGCCAAGTTATTGGTGTCCTCCTTCATTTGGAATGAGTACTTGTTGTACACTTCTGTCATAGCCTCTTCCGTCAGCTCCCCAATGTTCTGGATGGAGGCGCCCCAAGAAGACAATTGCTCCAGAGACTCCAGGCCTCCTGATACACTCTCATACTGTTCGCGTTCCATTTCATTCTGCAATAGAATGTAAGTTTATTATTTACTAACTGACCTGACAGATGTTGTTGTGTCCACGTAATACTTAATTCATACAAAAATTGCAGACTTTCAGTATTTACCAAATTTTTCAATATTTGGGCAACTTTTCCAATTTTTTTTCCCACCTTATTCGGATTATTACAAACATTTTGACAAAAAAATTGCCCTTCAAGACATGAACACATTGCAAATAACAATGAGCAGTATTGCATGTTTATTTGTAAAAGAAGTAGGAAGGAGCCCGGCTCTTAAAGCCATTTTATTGGTTGAAACTAGTTTTAAGTAATGCTGGAGTTTTCGGTGAGGTTCTGTAATACAGGCCTTTTACGACCCTCTGACAGTTAGAACAGCAGAATCTGAGTACCTAACAGGCTGAATACCAATACGTAAATACATGATAAAATTGTATGCCAATGCAGCATTGTTAATTTGTGGTAGGTGTTATTATTGGGTAAACTTGTGATAACTCCATGCACGTAGTCGAACTAGGGACCAACAGACGGGTATTCCTTACTAGAGACATTGCATGTGTAGGCTTTAATAAGTAAATCAGTTTTACCCGCAAATACAGTTCAGTTTCCCTCTCCTTGACTTCGCGCGCATATTCGGTGCCGCTGGTCAACATCACTGAATGGCGGTGTTCCTCCTTCCTGTTCAAGTCACTGTTTTCATCATCTCTAACAATTCGATGGCCTCCTGTTAACGGGCCCCGAAGTTTGGTCATTTGAGAACTTGATGGGCGAGGATTCAAATAAAACCCTCGCAATTCGTCCATGTTCGAAAACTTTTGGCTAAAATTTTAAGCAGAAACGAACTATAATTCCGACTGCTGAAGACAAAGTTTTCAGTATTGTTTTTTGCTGAGTTATCAAATTCAAAATTCAATTCAGAGAAATATGAAAGGAGCAATTTCAATCTATCGCAATGTTTTTTCCAACAAGAACACACACAGACTAACAAACAGTGTGACCAGATTTAAATTGAAGATTCTACCAGATCTGGATGCTCGCCAAAATTCTGCAATTATTTTTTTTTTAATTTACATCACATAACATTTTTTTTTTTACCAAGTGTTCCGGGTTCGACTATTCTGCAAGCGCGCTGGCAGAATAGTTGAACCCGGATCACAGCGTCATGTTAAGACGGCAGCGCACATTGACACATATAATCAATGGCAGCGCAGGAAGGTGGGCCTTCGACTTTGCGCTTTGTGATAAATCTAAATGCCTGTCCACAGCTTTGGGTGACGCGGTGTGGGAACTTAAAAGTTGCCGCTGCGAGCGGCGCGTCCTGGCATGCTTCATATTTCTGTGCATTTGTTTTTACCGCTCGCCGCGCCGCTCACTGCTACCACCTACGGAACCACTTCGGATTATAACCCGTCGCTTTTATACAGTAGGTTTTTTTTTTTGGGTAGAATAGACCCTTTTTAGTGTATTTTTGAAAACCACAAAGTGCGCAAAACCATAGGCGGCGAGACAAAAATCGCTAAAAACTTCTTTGGCGATTTTTTTCTCGGCGCCTAACTTGCTTCTGCATCGTCTCCGGCGCTGCGGGAAGTGCAACCCCTTCGCCCTTACGTAACAAAGGATAGGCACCCATGCTCACCTCCGCAGCTTCGGGTTGCTGGTCGCCTCAGGCGACCTGCCTCAGCCGCTGCGGCTCGCGCGGGTGCCTATGCTTTGTTACAGCGGGGGCTGCTCTCCCTCCGCGCCGCCGGTTTTTATATACACTCTAGGGGTAGGAGCCAAAAGACTACGTAAACTCGCGGTGCCCCGATTCGGTTTACAAACATTAAAAAACTTACACTAATAGTACTAAAAATCATAAAAATCCGCTGTCACTTTGTCTGAACCCAAAACGGAACAACCTAGGAGTGAAATTCGTACATTATCTATGGTAAAATATCAATTTTATTTAGTAATAGTTTTTCTTAAAATCTATGTGTTTGCGCAGTGTAATATTTTGCAAAAGTGTTTTACATGACGATATCTATACACTATAAAATTGTGAATCTTCGCACGCGCGGGTTATAATTCGAAGTGGAGCCGGGTATTCCCCTAAAATTTATTTCAGGGCTGCCAGTGGAGTAAGAAAAATCGAACATTATTCAAGAATGGTAGAATTCTTTAAATATTTCTAGCACAAATACCCAAGTGAAGCGCAGATAATTTGTCAATTTCTAATCCTGAGGGCTTAGTGCGAGTTTCATTTTTCCATCTCGATCAAACGCATTGATCGCGTTTGGCGCTGCGATTGGCAGCCGGCCGGCCTTCACCGGTGAAGGGCCAATCGGAACTCCAAACGCGCTCGATGCGTTTGATCGAGATGGTAAAATGAAACTCACACTAGAGCCTCTGTTAATTTCCTGCAGAGGTTTTTAAACTGCTATATTATTTTCAATTCTGCGACACATCTGCTAAGCCCTAAATTGGGGATATAATTCTGCTAAAATCGTAGAATTCTGTTAAATCTGGTCACACTGCTAACAAAACCGCAAACCACAGATAAACAAAACCAAAACAAATTGACAGTTTTATAAAAGATTCGTTCAGAAATCAGCTATGAATAAACACACTAGTTACACCACACAACAAACCGAAACTGGAAAGTTCAAAAGTCTAAATAAGTGGAAAGTTGATATAAAGAAAAATAAAAGAAATAAAATGCTTGCTACATACATAACATAATCAGCCTATTAATGTTCTCACTGTTGGGACACAGGCCTCCTCTCTATGAGGGAGTGGGCCGTAATCCACCACGCGGGCCCAGTGTGGGTTGGTAGATGTCACATGTCTTCGATTTTTTTGGTTCCAAGACATGCCGGTTTCCTCACGATGTTTTCCTTCACCATTTTGAGAGCAGTGGTGATGAAATTATTTACACAAAGTAAAGCGCCTGCTTGGGTTCGAATCCACGACATACAACTCGTAAGTCAGGGGCGATACCACTGGGCCACAACTGCTCTCAAATACTTGCTAGCGAAGACGAGAAACCTAAATGGCATCCAAACCTAAGTTTATTTTTGTAGATCCCAACATGATAACATGTTTCTATATGAGCAAGTATACTAAATAACTTTTGATAACCGTTGTTGCCCACTGAAGCTTCGGTTTCCTAGAAGATGGTGGCCGCCACTAACAGCCGCAGTGACGGCTATCATGAAAATGATGGCAGTTGCAAGGATTAAAATCGTTAGATTCGCCCAACCGCGTCAAAAGATAGTCGCAATTTCTGATTCGATTCTACTAAAAATCGCTCAACGCGCTGAAAGAAGATTTCACTTAAAAAAATAGACCTGCAACAGGCAGAGGTAACTCCAAACCGATGAGACCATACATATAATATACATAGAGTAAGGCAGGGATCACCAATTAGTTTCATTGCGGATCCGTTTGAAAATTATATGACTGTCGCGGTCCGTTTGGAAGTTGTACCTTTCCTAACTACTGCCAACCAAGATTAAAAGATGTTCAAGGACATTCGGTACTTATTTTTGTGTTTTCTTGGAAATCGATTATTTCGTGCTGTAGGTAGTGTAGCGGTTACGCCGCCACATACGAAATTACGAACTACGCAACAAAAACATGACGTCACACAATTCCTGCATCGCGCTGTCGCGCAGTTACCGAGCTAAAAACATAGATAAGACTATGCGAAATCAACTTACGGGCAGTTGCCCGCCAGACCTATCTAACACCTGTCTGGTTGGAGAATCCTCCCTTTTCTATGGTGGATGAGTGAACTTTACACCCTGTTCCTCATACCTCCAAATTGGTGACCCCGAGTTTGAACGTCAACACAGCCTTCGTGCAACTACTTCAGCGTGACGTCATCATCATCACTCCCGCAAGCTTTCGTGAGGCGAGTCATACAGCCAGCCAGCATCCACGGCTTCAACGGGTATCCTGACCACCAGCATGCAGCGAACGCACATTCCTGGTCATCACCCTCAGCCGCATCAGCAACCTTGGCACAGTTGGCACAGCACTTGCACTTCCGGTCGGTCTCACAAGCAGAGCCTTTTCTACCCTCTCCTGGTCGACGCAAGCAGTCAGCCACAACTCGGCGCTGTACCACATCCGACTCACTGGCTGACGACGCAGCGCCACCCCGACCCACTGGGGAATCACCGCAGACAGTTCCGATTCACCGTGAACTATGCGGAACCGGGTGCCCGTGCAGCACCCGGTTCCGACTCACTGGAACAACAGCTAGAACTGTGAAGCTTGAAGCATCGCAAGATCCAAGACTCAGCCCACTATCGACCTCCGGTCTCTGGAGGGGAGTGATGTAGCAGTTACGCCGCCACATACGAACTACTCAACAAAGACATGACGTCACACAATTCCTGCATCGCGCAGTTAGAGTTTACCGAGCGAAAAACAAAGACTATCCGAAATCAATTTAACACCGCTGTCTGGTTGGAGGATCCTCCCTTTGGTGGATGAGTGAACTTTACACCCTGTTCCTCATACCTCCAAAAGAATACTAATCTGCGTTCGCAATTTATTTGCCAAACATGTAAACAAACACGAGTTTTCCACTTAGACTAACATCAATTTTATGCAAGTGTAAATAAAGTTGATTTTAGACCAACAAGTACTGTTGAGAAAGTCATAAAAAATATGAAGTTGTAGCGCAAACTGAACCGTATTTGTAGGCATTACAGTTGTTTTTCCTAAAACTCGTGTTTGTTTACATGTTCGGGAAATGAATTGCGAACGCAGATTAGCTCTGTTACTCCTGAAAATATTTGCAGCTTCATGCGGCATACATACGAATTCCATTTCGAAATAATGATGCAAAATTTCGAAGGCAGCAAATCCACACAAAGGGCCGGCCACATACAGACGGAATTCCGTTACGGAATTTCGAATCGGCGAAAAATTCGAACGGAGAACCTACTGTACGTGTAAGATTTTTGATTCTTGATTTTCTATGGATTTGCTGCCAACGGAATTCCGCATGTATGTTGCCTTAGTTCCGTTGCGGTTTCTCCACTGAAAAATAAGGAAGGGAACACCAGAGAAAAAGAAAAGGATTGCTCTGGCTTAACTCAGTAGGGTGGTTGTAAACAAAAACAATCATGATTAATTTTATATATTATTTATTTCATACCATATTTGGCATAACAAAAATATTCAGATCATTTTTATAGAAGATATTTAACAACTGATAACTCCATAATTATTACACAATTATTAATAATACTCATATTATGCATTTTGATTTATACATACATTGAACATGAATACAGACAGACATCTTATCATAATAATATGTATTAGATACGAAAGATTTAACCAAGATACAATAGGAATAAAAGAAGTGCACTATTCGACTAGAAGTAAGCTACAAAATCAATTTTGTAATTGGATACATCAAAAATAAAAATGTACTGGTTATTCAACTAGTTATTTTCATATTATTATGGCCTATGCCTCCATGTTCTGATAGAGGATTTTGGCACAACCACAACTTTATTAAGCTCTGGCCAAACTGAGGCAAGCGTGCGAGCGGGATGCGGTAGGTACGCGACTGCACGCGTCGATTGTTTTTATGTCTAGGAGTCACCCAACGCTTCGCGCCTTTGAACACCTCCATTACAAGTTGGTTAACACAATCGGCCCGAGCGAATTTTTTACCTCACGCTCACGCTCGCTGGCTTCAGTTTGGCTAGGGCCTTACACAATAATATACATAGGTACTTAACAAAGAAACTTAGTCATTTGTCATTAAAAATGGAAAAATAAGTTAAATATTACAATTTTTTATTTACATTTCGGGCCATTCACGATTTGAAAATGGATTTTTTCTTGGTTATAGTGAATGACACTTTACAATGATATCCTTCCGCAAGTAATTATTTATGTACAGGTATTGTCATGTTACATTTTGGGCTATATGATAAGCATGACACTATATTGAGTACTTATTTTTCAAAGCAATTAGGTATTTATATCTTAGATATTAGGGCACGTTCATACGACACGAATTTCATCTCGCGCTGATCGCGCTGAAGTGGCCGCCCCGTTTCAGAGTTTGGAATTAATACTTTATGCCTTCTTGTCATAATTCTTAATGGTCAAGCACACATGACGAGTGTTCTGTGTGGTCACGTTTTCAAAAAAACAAAAATACCACAATAACTAAAGATGTTAGCTAAATGGGGATACGAAATCTTGCATTTAAATGATTATATAATCAGATTTTTTTAAATTCAAATGCTATGTTCGAAAAATAGGCTTCTTATAACACTGTGCGCTGTGATAAGAGGCGTAAAGCATGAATTCCAAAGTCTCTAAGGAGAGAGCGGCGCGTCGAGAAATTCGCGCTCGAGTGAACACGCCCATAATTATACTGAAATTACAAAAGCATAGCTCAAGTATACAGTTCCACATAGGATAATTTTCTTAATGATTTCTGTGTTTGTTACATTTAAATTTTTCATAACTTCTTTTTCTGTAGTACAGTCATCTTTGATATGTGTTTCACAAAATGTTCTATTAAAATACCTTCATTGCGCACTCCTTCATAAAATGTCAAGAATATCAACAAAATAATGCTCTTACTCTGTGTTCGTTTGGTCTAAACCCACCTTTACAAGCAGTGGAGGGGCGAACAATTTAATATTAGATTATCTGGACAAACATTTGATTTTTTCTCATGCATCAACCATTTTTTTAAGCCATCCAATTACGAATGCGAAAACTTTTGTCCGTCTTTGGTTAAGATTGTGATTTTGTTATGGTTTGACTAGGAACTGTTTCTATGTGAGCATCAAGATGACGGGACCAAGCCCCCAATTTAAAATGCATCACATTCAAGAGTTAGTACTACATATGTACTAATTGTACCCTAAACAAGACATTTGTACCTCTAAAGGTAAAGGAATTATGTCAAGATTTCCCTGGTCCCGCCACTTTGATATCAAAGTGGCGGGACCTTTTGGATGCGCTATTCAGAGGCAGGTAATACACACCCGAAGACTTAGTACTACATTTGTACTGGTATATACTCAGTTTTCAATACAATTGTAAGTGCCAAATTAAAGTTATGTGATTAAAACATTGGTCCCGCCATTTTGATGATTCATGTTATCGCTGAATTCATATGAAAAACGTTAAAACTCGTGCAAAATCAAATGTGGAAACTTAGTACGTCATACGTACTTCATCGTGTGTAATTTTCATATTCGTAACCTAAGTACATCAAAAATTATCTATCATTCGTAGTTTTCTTTGAAATGGTCACATCTATGCAGAAATGAAAAAATGGTTTTGATAATGATATATATGTATATTGATCCAATTTAAATGTTGCCTTTAGTGTTTTAATGGTAAAAGTTCATCAAGTATCATATTTTACTATCGAAAATTTTATTTTTATAGAATTGGAAAGATGTATGCAGAAATGAACCAAATGAGCTTTATGATTCTGATGTACAGGGAGGAATTTTTGAACCTCACCTCGAGGGAAACTGCGAATTAATACTAATACCCAAACAAACAAACAAACAAAACACACACAAACACACAACAAACACAAATACAAACACAAACAACAAAACAAACAACACAAATCCATCTACAAATACACAACACACAAACAAACAAAAACAAAACAATTACCGTATACAAACAAACAAAAAACAACAAACACAAATACAAATTCTACAAATTAATCATTACTATTAAATAATGACTACAAAGAAGAATGGGCGGCTCCGTCCCAAGTGTTGTAACACTTTTCTACCTATATCGTATGAAAGATCTCAATGAGTGTATTTTTTTTGTATGGTCATAACTCTGTATGACTGTATCTCATGCAGGGAAAGTGCTGTATGTGCTGGGTTCATTTATTTAGTAAAATACAAGTTAATTAATTGGCAAAGACAATGTCTTAATTAGCAGATGATTGTATTCATCTGTTAAATAAGGCATAAAGTGTTGACTGATCCATCTTCAAGAATAAAAGTGATGTACGGGACAGCAACAACTATCGAGGGATAAAGCTCATCTCACATAGAATGAAGTTATGGGAGAAAGAAATAGAGAAAAGACTGAGAGAGGAGAGTGAGATTACCCCAAAACAGTTTGGGTTTATGCCAGGTCGAGGAACAATGGACGCCACCTTTGCACTGCGCCAATTGTGTGAGAAGTACAGACGTGCACACAAAAACTGGCACATGTGTTCATTGATCTGGAGAAAGCGTATGATAATACCTCGGGATGTGTTGTGATGGGCCTTGAAAGAGAAAGGTTTGCCAGGGAAGTATGTAGAGTTAATTCGTGCTTTGTACAGTCGCGTTCATTAATATATTGGCCCTTTCAGGTTTCAAAAATATATGAACGTCAAAAAACTTCATAATATTGTAACAACTATAAGCATAATTAATAATTGTGGTCAAGATTTAGATTCATTAATATGTGACTGCCTTATTTCAGTAACATGTATACAGCCAAAGGCACATTATTTTACGAACCACTTTATGATCATAACTACCTGAACAATGTAGGATTCACAATTATGTATGCACACATGAATACAATAAGCAAGTTAGATTGCTAGTCAAATCTTCTTTATGACGTAGTAATAACGTTGAATTTGAATTACATATATACAATTAACAATTAAAATAATGAATTGTAATTGCAAGATCGACAATTAACAGTTAATTAATTGTGCTTGTAAAACTTTGCAATTACAATTAATTAATTGTTAATTGTTTGCATGTTTACAATTACAGTTAATCCTATCCTACTTCCTACTAATATTATCAGTTTATGTAGCATTCTATGTGTTTGTAACCTGGATTAACACATAGAATACTTTTAATCCCGGGAGTACATTCCCGTGCGTGAGTTTTTACATTCATCAAATAGTATTAATTGTTATAATAAACAATTGACGATTAAGTTAATTGTAGATAACAATTAACTTTTTAATTGCAATTAAATTAATTGTGAACCACAATTAATGGATTTAATTGCAATTGATTTCAATTGCATCTCACAATTAAAATACAATTGAATTAAATCAATTGCAATAAAAATTGTAATTGTTTGCTTCTACAATTAAAAAATTAATTGAATTGTCCCATTGCCCAACACTGTTGCTGCCCCGTCTCAAAAATCCACCCTGTATAAGTAGTTAAATTGGATCAATTATAATAATATACATTTTTCAAAACAATTTTGGGTTGTTTCATTTCTGCATAGATGTGACCATTTCAGAGAAAACTACGAATGATAGATAATTTTTGATGTACTTAGGTTACGAGTATGAAAATTACACACGATGAAGTACGTATGACGTACTAAGTTTCCACATTTGATTTTGCACGAGTTTTAACGTTTTTCATATGAATTCAGCTATAACATGAATCATCAAAATGGCGGGACCAATGTTTTAATCACATAACTTTAATTTGGCACTTACAATTGTATTGAAAACTGAGTATATACCAGTACAAATGTAGTACTAAGTCTTCGGGTGTGTATTACCTGCCTCTGAATAGCGCATCCAAAAGGTCCCGCCACTTTGATATCAAAGTGGCGGGACCAGGGAAATCTTGACATAATTCCTTTACCTTTAGAGGTACAAATGTCTTGTTTAGGGTACAATTAGTACATATGTAGTACTAACTCTTGAATGTGATGCATTTTAAATTGGGGGCTTGGTCCCGTCATCTTGATGCTCACGTTTCTATGACGTTAGCACTGTATACCTAAAGATATGTCGCATTACGTTTTAAATTCATTACCACTTTCTACTTTTAAATGTAGTTTTTGCCAATTGGAATGCTGGAGCGGGTCAGCTTGTTTATAAAAAGAAATTAAAAAAAGAATGTACTGCGCTACAAATAATGGAACATTCCAAAACTGGAATATATTTAAGTGCCAGGCCACACGGTGCGGCACCGCACCGCACCGCATTACTCCGCACCACACTGGCGGCCACACGAGCAGTGCGGCGCGGCGGCGTCGCAATGTTCTTACGGCGCCGGCTTAGGAATAGGCTTGGCGTGCACTCTTGCCTATGCCGTATAAACAACTGAGCGGCGCCGCTGCGGCGGTCCCCGCCTCGTCTGCTTCGCGCCGTTGTCCGGTGCGCTTGCGGTGCGGCTCCGGAGCGGTGCCGGACGTACCGTATGCCATACCATACATTTTTATATGTAGGAAACCGTTGCGGCACCGCTCAGGCGCCGCGCCGGAGTCGCACCTCACCGTGTGGCCTGGCCCTAAGGGTTTCTACACACCAGGCAGGCAGCTGGCGGCTCAACCCTTGTCCTTGTACTGAAGTTTTCAGACTTGCAACGTTCTTAAGCCGCCGTATGGCTAACCCGCCGAAGATCAAAGAAGATAAGATTAAATATCTAATGGAAAAATTCATATGGAACAAATCTAACTTAGAAAGATGTATTAATGGCCGCAAATCATATTTAGATCAACACACAACATGATACTGACCTGCTAATTGCAAAAAACGTAAGAATATTTTAATCTCGCGGGCTACCTTGTCGATTTTGCCTTAAATAACATAACTAAGTCGCAAATAAGAATATAGTTTCTTAAAAGTTGGTATATATGTTTAATTTCGTATTTTACACCAATATAACATAACATTACGCCTGTTATCCCCGCAGGGTAAGACAGAGGTGTACCTAGTATGCCCATATTCCACCAAATATATTTTACACCCATATATTTAACAATAAATAATATCTTTAACCCTTGCACAAATCGAAGTGTACCTTTACCAAGTGTTACATGTTTATTAACAACTCCACCAATTAAACTAATGTCTAGTCGACAATGTTCTTGGTTGACCACATTTCAACCTAATTACTAAGGCCATAAATTTGAAAATCGGTCAACCGGTAACTTTGTCGGCTGTACTTTTCATCTTGGTTAGTCCGTTGGTTAGTTCCCTGTAAAATAACCTAACAACTTAAATCCTTTTTCCCCGTTAACTAATTTATTATGGCTACAGGATACAAAAAACCCTTGTACAGTAACTGGTCGTTAATACAGCAGTTATATTAACTATACTCCATTGATTTTGGTAATGAAATAAAGGTAAACAAATCGTAAAAAGGGATTCGTCATTCTTGTTTTAAAATACGTGTAACTTATAACCAAATTCAATTTATTTTTGACTCTTCGATAGTTTCCTCTTTTACTGAGGCATGTTAAGTTTATCATTTATTCTTAAAATACTCTTAGTAGATGTAACTGCATGAGCAATTTTTTTTTTTGGAATTTATTATAATACTATAATATTTTGTAATCTGTCTTTCGTATTGTTGAGTCTAAAAAGACAGGTTCTCTAAACGTCAACGAATTATAATGTTGCTAAATTGAAGAGTACATCTGTGACGTAGCATGACAACTGAAGTTCTGAAGTGACAGGTATTACGTTTAGTCGGTTACTTGACAGCTCTTTCGTCACGTGTTTTTTTTTTGTTTACCTTTATTTAACTACTTAAACAAACGGAGTATAGGCAGTCGAGTTATAATAAAAGGTCGGTCTTATAAAGCGTCGTCTCCGTAACATATTCCTATATCCTTCTATTCATATTAACGCCCGGGTACTGTAATTAATTTGTAAGCTACGGTTTCCAAGAAGACTGGTTCCGTCATTTAATAACGGCAGTCATCAAATCTGTCATCGTTGACGGAGACCGCTGTTTCGCGCTTGACGTATATGCGCATATTATTTTTTTTGGCAAATATATTTTGTTGCGTATAAATAGATTGTGTTGAGTAATGTAAATTATTTTGCATACTATTGTATAGAATAAAGTTTTTTCTAACTCAACAGACAGCAGTGCTTCTGGGGAGTTTGTTGCACCACTTCTTCTTCCCAGCTAAAGCACTAGGAACTGGTAAAGGGCGGGCGTTTTTGGGGTATAATGTAATTTTGACGTCCGAAAAGTACCGATTCTCAGCCTAGTTTGAATATATGACTTTTGAATTTTTGCGCGGCAAGACGGGCGGCAGTGCAGGCTGCTCATTCGTCAATGCTCACCCGCCCACCGCTCATTCGTCAACGCTGCCCCCCGCCTCACAGCACAGCGGTACCGGTCAAACTATAGTATGTGACCTTATGGTGTCAAAAAATGCTTTGTATTTGGACAGCCGTTATTGTGTGACCGTTCACCGCTTTCTTAGGAAAGCTTTACTGGACGAACGTAAAGTACAGTGATAATCTACTAAAAAAACCCAACAAATATAGAAGTTAGAATTTCTTACATAGTTATAGCTAATATTTTGTGCTATTTCATGTAGTGTTTGTCATTTGAAATATGTCGGGAGCCGAAATAAATTACAGATGGTGGCTTTTGGCGGCTAACGATCCTAATTGCGTTCCACATTTGGAATGACAACACCAAAAACAAGAAATGTTTGAAAAATTCACCCGTCGTATTTTCTGAAGCAGTTTTAATTATACGATTATATCTCGTTCACCAACTATAAGCCCATATGCCAAACTGCATTCGCAATTTACTTTCCAAACAAGTAAACAAATAATTCCCACACATAAAGTTCAGTTTGCGCTACAACCCGCGCTCAAACATTTTTATGACTATTTCAATAGTACTTACTAGTTATTTTGAAATCAAGTAAATTTACAAGATGATATTCGTATAAGTCGAAATAACATCAATTGGGAACAAGGATTTGATTAAGAGTTTAGTTAGAGATTCATGAGGGTTTGCATAAAAATTCACACCGCCAGGTGGCGCTACTTTGACAAGAGGTCTAACACGGGTCTAACCATTTCAGATTTCGACAATGAATATAAAATATATGATGACGTTCATCATTTGTTCCATTCATTCGTTCATGATTCAGTCACGACTAAAGAAAATATAGGTGCTTTGACACTTTTGACATGTGACCGGACCTGACGTCTTAGTGCTACCACCTAATGAACGACATTTCAGATAACTCACATTGAAAACGCAGATTGCAACAGTACTCGATCAAAGGTTACTACACAGTTGCTTGCTACCAAGTTTTTCAAGGATAACTTCATAAACCTAGGAGGAAGGAAACATTAAAAATATGTGCAAGCAAACATACATACTTACATAGATGCTCGTTTATACTAACAAACGCAAAGGGCGCTATTCAATTTTCAACGCTCGTCTCAGCGCCGAAAGTTGAAAATCCAACACCGCGTTTTTATTTAGATATTCATTTAGAAGTAGCCTAGTGTTACTGAAAACGGGCATTAGCATACATAACAGTTTGACAATGAACTAAAGCTTGATAACACACAAATGTTTTGTTTTACAGTTCAAATTTTGGATTGTATATATGTCAAAAATATAAATTTCTTTACAAGCAAATTAAATAAATGCTGGATTCACAATACACAGTTTTATAAGCTCAAATGCTGTATAATTTTGCTTAGTGATAAGAAACAGACATAACCATAATATTTGCTGCTTTCATTACCCAATACATTTTTCATTGCAACATATTTATGTAGTTTAAAACCGGTTTCCATCACCAATAATTAAATACGGTACGCCGCGTTCTATTTATGATCGATCGTCGTGCGAATACGCGATCAGTTGCGTGCAATGTGCATAATATGTCACTTTTTGTTTGGAAAACCGGAAAGCGCCCTCTGACGGCGCGACCACGTGTTCAGGTTCATCGAACAATAACTTCGAACGATCGTGTATTCGCGCGGCAACTCATTCAGCGCATCCATCGGCATTCGGCGCTTGTCGTGGCAACACGTCGTGTCCGGGTTTGCAAAAAACAATCGTCATCCTGCGGATGCCACGTTGAGAGGTGAAACACGTGTCAATTTGTTACATGGTTCTTTACGACTCTTTAAGAACAGGTAAGCGGATTAGGTTACTAAATATACGTCGTCTATTGTATTTTATAATGGATTTCCAAGTGACGCCTGAGTCAATTATAGTGCGCGCGTAAATAGTTAGCCGCGCCTTAGGCGTTTTGTCTAAACTAGCCGGAACTTTCAACGCGTGTTGCCGTCGCGAAGTACGGCGCCGGAATAGATTAAGTAAGATAAGGCGCTCAATCTATTTCTATAATAATCTATTACATATAGCGCGGTCAACTAGTTCCTTGCGCACTATAACTGACAATCGCTTTTAGATAAGATGCGGGGGTAAACATATTAAAACGCCATTCTGTCAAACGACTGACAGAAACAAAACATAACGCAAGCTGGCCTAAGTCTTATATAAGTATCAAATAAATTATAGTACACAACAAGAATAATTTTGATCGTGATATACAATCATCATCATACACAATTTTGTTCTTTATTTCTAGGTGAATTTAAAGACCAAAATCGTGTGTAGATTTCGATTTTTATATTATAATAATAATAACAATTTGATATTGTATCGTAATTGATACGTTATATTAGAGAATAATAAACTTGTAAATGAACGGACATATACAACGCTACAGAGTTTATTTTGGCGCCTGGTGTACAATTTGTTTGACAACAGGGGGGCGCCCTGTCAATGTCATTCAAGCGCCAAAAGATCCTTGTAGCACTCTACCTGTAAAGTCTTAGTACTTAGTTCTCCTTGGAGGGCTGGATGGACCAGCCCAGGATACGCCGGTCGAAGCCGCAACTGAAGAAGTTAATGTTGGACGATATGTCGTCAGCCCAAGCTACTGATGTAACCATGCGACGGTGGCCCTGTGATTAAATAGAAGTTTGTTAATATTTTGCCGTTCCAGAAACTCGAATATTATAAAAAGAAAAGAATTGTATTTTTGTTTGTAATGAATAAACTCAAAACAATTGGCCCGATTTAAAATTCTTTCACCAAGATTGACATATAAAAAAAATAAAAAAATAAGTGTTTATTCGCAGATAATATAGTTTTTTTTAAACGACTTCAAAAAAAGGAGGAGGTTCTCAATTCGTCGGATTTTTTTTAGGGTTCCGTACCCGAAGGGTGACAAACGGAACCCTATTCATAAGCCTCCGCTGTCCGTCTGTCTGTCAGCGAGCTCTATCTCATGAACCGTAATAGGTAGGCAGTTGAAAATTTCACAGATTGTGCATTTCTATTGCCGCAAGAGCAACAAATAATAAAATTAAAAAATAAAGGGGGGTCGCCATACAATAAAATTAAATTTTGAAAAAAAAAATATCTGACCCTGGCATGTGGGGTATCATTTTCTAGAGCTCATTGAGTAGAGAATAAATATAATTTTTATAAGTTTTTATCTTCAAAAATGATGAATTAGGGGGCCGTAGAAGTTGTCTGTTTTAGACCATTTTTGTACGAGCTCTATCTCAACAACTAAACAAATTAGGAATTTGAAACTTGTGTGTATCATGTAACATATACTGTTTATAATCAACAAATACTAAAATCGCCGATTCATAACGTATTTTATATAATATGGGCGATTTTCTGCAACTTAAAGTAATAATTTTGTATTTCATGCTAATATTATGCGATATAAATTCCACAGATAACTATTTAATAGTCGGAGTAATGACATGGAATTAGTAAGTACCTACTATCATGGCAGCATAAACTATTTCGATCATTAAAATTTCGATCATCCAAAAAGGTCTACAAAATAAACTTTCTTCACAAAATTTTAAAACCGGCCAGTATTTTTTGAGTTTAAGAACTTTATCGACTTTTTTCAAAGTATCCCTAGACGGTGTTGATGTGTACTGTGTACCTCATGTTAAAACTACACTCCAATAGACAATATATTCAGTAACATTGAAATGAATGCTGGCACATACAGTGTACTATTCAGTTACCTAGCTTAAACCGTTGTGGATACAATTTCATATTGAGTAAAACGATTGGTGTAAAAATATTCGGTCATGGCGGCCAATCTCAACGGAGACTGGCCTTCGGCGCGGGAGATATTATACTGCACAAGTGTGTGCGCAGACACGAGTGCACTCTCTCTTCCGTCACTCTCATAGTCCGATGGGATGTGTAAAAATAATAAGTAAGAAATAATAGATTTCTGTATGACTATCAAAAATAACGTAAATAAATACCTGTATTGACCCGTGCGTTTGCAATGGCGAAACATCACGACAAAACATGTTGAAATCTCTAGTTCCTGTCAAACATTGTATGAAAAATTGACAGAAAATAGAGATTCCAACATGTTTTGTTGTGAATGTTTCGCCAGTGCAAACGCACAGTTATAATTAAAATTTGGCGTACTACTTACATTCTATTTTGTACAATATAGTCTGATGTAGCAAGAGAAATCCTTTTATTTATAAGTAACTAGCTTTACCCGGCCTGGCTTCGCACGGTTAGCACTAAGTACTTATCTACGGCGCATCTACCTTTCCTAATTACCTATTTCTACCTAATTACCTACCCTACCTACCTACCCTACCCTTCTTACCAGGGTAGGTAGGTACCTAACCTACCCTACCTACCCTACATATCTACCTGCTTACCTACCATATATACCTATTTATACCTACTAATACTATGTTAGTAGCAAATAAATAACTTTGACTTTAGTTAATGCATGTTACTGGATAAAGTTAACTTAATATTTTTCTCTTAAAATAAATGAAATATACTCCTACACGTATATTTTAACACAACAACATTTTCTCATTAAAATTAGACAATTTCTTTACAAATCTTTGTTTTTTTATAGCGCCTCTGTTGTTACCTTTACGAAAGTATTACAAAAATTCATAGTGTTAAATCTTGTACGACATGGTATGGAACCCTTCGTGTGCGAGTCCGACTCGCACTTGACAGATTTTATTTATTTTTTATTAATATATTACTTTCGCCAAACTGCACAGCAGTTTGTTGGCAGACGTAGCTCCTGTTTATGACAGAGTAACATATAGTATGGGCTATAATTCCTAAAGATATCACACGGGCGAAGCCGCTGGCGGTAGCTAGTTAAATATTAACCTTTTCTAGTGTTTCTTAGCAACTAACAAATATGAGTTTTAGGAAGGACAACCGTAAAGCCTACACATAAGGATCAGTTTGCGCTACAACTTCATATTGTAGTAGTCAGTCTGAAATGAACTTTATTTACATTGGGATAAAGTTGATGTTTGTTTAAGTGGAAATAAGTTAATAAATAGAAGTTACATTGTTTTCGCTCAGAACTTAGCTAAGAATCAACAGCATCGGACTTAGTCATCGTCCACTAGTCACCCTATTTTATTTATTTACACATACACTCATCCTTTCACCCATTCACATTCTTACTTAAAACTTTCCTCACTACCATGTTCCTTATTAATTTTCTGTGACAACAAAACATTTTTTCTTTCACCCATGCTAAACATGGGCGGGTCGCTAGTAATAAAATAAATAAAAGTGTAGATCACCTGTCGGCTGGAGCGCGGCAGGCGTGCAAGCCTCTGTCCCTGCAGGTCGAACAGGCGCACTTGCCGGTTGTCGTGCGGGATGGCGATCAGACCGTTACCGCTCACGCCCACGCGGTTCACTGAGGAGTCTGACCTGATTGTTGCTAGCGCAGACCGCATGTTGCGGACGTCCCATACCTGTCATTAAAACGTAAAATTTGCTGGATTACTCTTTTTGCAAATCAATAAAAGAAAAAAATATACAGAGATGTTTGCATCTAATTATGAAAGAGGTTTTCTTTTGGCCAATACCGTTTATAATTTCATTTATTTATTTTTATTCAAATGACATTAATTTTATTTTATAATTATAATAATGTGCATGCTCTTTTACCTTTACGGAACGGTCGTCAGATCCGGACACAACTTTATCCTCTCGTGTGAACACCGCTGATGTGACACTCCTGAACAACAAAATTAACTTAAAAATTATGAGATAATAATGAGAGAATAGTACAGTATTTGGGTAAATTATAACCATTGCATCGGTAGGTACTATTCTAGTGATGCTACAAAAGTATTGAGTAAAATATATCGGTATCGATAAGTTTTCGGGTCCCTAGTTATAAGTGGTTGAATATAACTTACTCAGTGTGTCCTTGAAAGACAGAGACAGAGTGTATTGGCTCGCGGAAGTCCCACAGGCGGAAGGTCGTGTCTCGCGACGCCGTCACAACGAGACGAGACGCGTGGTGCGCAGACGCATGTGTGAGCTCGTGGTCGTGACCTGACACACATTGATGTTAGATGATATCGTCGCGATTAAATAATATCAGGTGTATTGCGATTATTTGCGATTAATGATCCTCTGAAATGGTTGAGTATGGGGAAAATCTGTAACTCAATTAATCGCAACATTGTTTCCCGCATCGTCAAATGTAGGCTACAATATTGTGCGTGTTTTGATTACTAAGAATACGGAACATTAGCATGTTGCCGTAGTAACACTGCAATATTTCATGTAGCTAGCAACATGTTGCTCGCAACACACAAAACATGGTGCTGAAACAATGTTTTCCAATGAATACGTGGTTTTAGAGGAAGAGAAGCTTGCTCTAAGGAACCACGTCGTCGAGTTACAAAAAACGAGAAGGTTGTACCACACAATAGCGAAATTATTATCAAAAATGATTCCAATTTCATACCTGTAAGAACTTGCAAACAGTCTCCAGTTTCCACGTCATACAGATTGGCGGTTCGGTCCCAGGAAGCGGTTATGACGTGGTCCCCGCCAGTGAGCCAATCAGCGGCCACCACGACACCTTGATGACCGCCTAGCTCCGTCAGCGGAGTACGCAGAACTTCTGGTCTATCTCCACCTTCTCCAAGACTTTCTTCGCCACCGCCTTCCAATTCTTCCTCAGAGGATTGACCGCGCTGAACGTTTGAAATTCGAATCAGTGAGATATGATTACGTTACGTGCCAGTTGTTGGCCGAGATTTGCGCAAGGAATATTTTTTTGTTTTATCACAATTTGATATTGATACTGGTCACGGTTTTGACGTTTCGACAGTTAATTTAATTTGATCTTGTATTTTTATATCCATTGTATCTAATATCATATTATTTATTAAGGGCTGATTTTGAGTAGATTAAGTAAACAGGGTAATTGATTGCTATTTATCTGTGAATTCAAATCTCACTTTTGAAAGTCATTTGAAATATGCTCTAATTAATTTTATATAACAATAACGCATTGTAATTTATAAATAAAATACCGGTAGATCCCAGTTTACAGCAGCCTGCCACACATGCGCAGTGTTGTCCCCGCTGCTGGTGAGCGCGATGTCCCTGCTGGGATGGAACCGGATCGAGTTCACAGAGCCTGAATGCCCTGTGTACTGCAAGAGGCATTTGCCCCACTCTACGCTCCATACGCAGGCTGTGTGATCTATAAGCAATTTTTTTTAAAGTAACTTGATAACTGATCCTCTCAAGCAAAAATGATGAAAGTTTCTCATATAAGAGTATCCTTGTTTTTTTTTTGCCCTTCTGCTCTCAGAAGACCATTGAGCCATAGAATAAATGCAATATAAATTATGTTTTAATTGTTTTGATTATAGTTTGATACACAATTACTTGTAGACCAGCTGTACCTTAAGAAATTACTATATAGGTCTGAACAATGTTTAATGTAATTAACTGCCTGACCAATGCAAACAATACCTGTCGAGTTTCTATGATATTGATTTCTATGATATTATTATTGAGGTGTAGTAAATTAACATAATTAAATAAATACCTGCTGAAGCCGTGCCAATAAGTGCTTGTCCGGGGCGAGCTGAAGACACATCCCAGATGCCGTCCTTGTGTCCTGTGAACTCCCTCACTAACTGGCAGTTATATGTTGGAGCCTTAAAGCTGGACACTATTTTGCTGGTCTGGACCCTCAGTTTGTGACTGGCTTTCACTTTTTGGGAGTTAGTTTGAGTTACTGTGGATGTTTTATAACAGTATTATTAACAGAATCTTGCTGTTAGAAGTTAGAATAATAAAAAATGCTGAGAATATTATTGGTGTTCTATAAGTTGTATATCTATATTCTTGAGAATTCAGTGGACTCTGAGTAACTATGCCAGCCTCATAGGGACCACATAACTATTATTATCATATTACAATATAAAGCATGCAGGCTGCAGTGGCAGCCAGCATAATTATTACCAATTGCACCATACCAGCACCCACTTATGTCTGTTCTACTTTTTTTTTGTTTATTGGAAATTAATTAGTGATGTTCTTTGCAATACAGAGTACAGACAGTTGCATTAATTATGTATAGTAAATCCTTAGGAAAGAGAGTTAATCATTGCACCATTTAACATTCTAGTAACCAAAAAACAAAACACTACTAACATTTCACTTTAGAGTTTTTGCCCGCAACATCAAACTCAATGTAGTCTAAGTTTTGTTTGTCTCCCACATAGCTTTCTCGTTCTAGTTTTTCACTCAGGATATCTATTTTCTCTTGAACTGGAAACCAAAAGATATGCATAGTATTATATTATAATCAAGCAGTAATCATTGCAGAAGAGGAAGGAGAGTAGGGAGGGCCTTGCTCTGTAACCATACTCATACCACCTTAGATTTGTTTACATAGGTCAAGTGAGCTTCCAATGTGGAGGAAACACAATGCCTTGGTTATGAAAAACGGTCGGTGAAAAAACAGGCATCAGCAGAAGAATAAGAATGGAACTAAATATTTCTACGATTATGTGCTGTGCTCCAGAGTAAATAATTAACAACAATAATAAATAATTATCTGGTTTTATCAGTAATCAATATAAAAACAATCACATCTTTCTAGCATTGTATAGGTTCCTATAATGGAGCTTGTTATGATGAATAATTGTTTGTAAATAAATGTGCACTAAGCAGTTTATAGTTTATAGAAACATGAATCAACCAAAATAACATATTCTTGTTATTTACTTACGGTTTAAATTTTCAGTATAAAGAAGGTCAAATTCTTTTTCTATTTGAGAAAACAATTCGTGTAACCGAGACCTAAATACGGGCGGGATTGATGTTTCAGAATCTTCCATTTTTAGGTAATTTGGCAGTCCATCGGTTCCTTCCGTGAGGGCCTGGAGCCTTCTTTTGCTGGATTTCATGGTCCAAGGCGGATTGCACACCAAAGTTCTAATCACACCACAGTACGCAGCACATTGTGCTTTATACCCAAATTGCAAAGTCTATGATATTGTTAACACTTTAATCTGGTATCCAGTAAGCACGAGACTTCTAATAATGAAAGATAAATCGTGAAATTCTAGCGAAATGTAATCAACTAAGTTCAAATAACTACGAAATGCATTGTTCGATTTCGATTCAATCTGATTGACTTGACATTTAATTTTTTTTTATAGAAAAGGTCCACAGACTATTCAGATTAGAGCTGGGATTAGAGTCGATTAGACTAGAGATGGACTAGAGCCACAATCCGTACGAAACAAAGACAATGCGTACGAAAAGAACTAAAAACTCTAGAGAAGTAGAGGCCCACGATCAATCTGGCATTATTTCAATCCGTGATCTTACGGCTTATGCTCGTAGTAGAGTATATTATATTCTGTGTAATTAGGCGTCAAAAGAGTATAATAATAAATAAATAGTTTGGAAAATCCAAAAGTGCACGCCTCATACATAACACTCATTCTGAGCACTCATTCATAAACGAAAAAGAAATTCAAAACATAGTTTTTAACAAAAATGAACAATTTATCACTTTTCATGAAGTCGTAATGTCAAAGACTAACAAAGATATTTACTTGGCGGTTGCTAGGCAACTTGGTCAAAGGTTGGAAATATTTAGATAAAGATATTATAGTTTAGTTAGTATTTTATTAATTATATTATTAAACTACTTTGAATAAAAGAGCAATTTTCAATAGGGTTCCTTCTAGGGCTGAAACAAATGTATAAAAAAAAATTGACTCAATTAATTGATTTTATCGCAAGCTACAATGTTTTCAGGGTTCATAAATTGACGGACAGGATTTTTTTTTCAACTATTTTGATGCCTTTTCCATTTCTGCTGCATTAAATCAATTGTTAAAAAGTACAGTATTAATCTCCATTTAATCATCTATACAATGGTATATAAATTAAGTAGGTTCTGTGTACTAGCAGGAGTGTAACAATAAAAACAGTTACAGAAATGGGGCAAAAATAATTTTTCGATCGTAGAGCACACTCTAATGCTTCGCATTAAGAGTCGTGCAATAATATGATTTTACGGGACACTGTTCGTTTGCATTGACGAAACATTGCTATAAACTTTACCGAAGCCAAATGGCTTTGCTGTGACTTTAGCAGACATTTTTAAATCTCACAGTGTCAAAGTTTGACAGTAAAAAGAGATTTCACGTGTTTCTAAGAGATTGTATCGCCATCGCACCATGCGCCAGTGCAAAAGCACAGTTAGGTAAATTGATCGTGTTTTACTTATTTGACGCATTTCCATACGCACAAATTTGTCTTGATATACCGGTATAGAACTGATGCCAGATTGATCGTAAAACAGAAATCTTGAATATCTTCTACATACTTGGTCTGAGGACATCCTTCTTTTGTTTTCGGAAGGGCTTTTACTTCTGGAGCGCCACGTGACTAAATAATAACAGCCGTACAAGTCAATCTTCAAGTTAAGCAATGTTTGTTGAGGTCGGTCAATGAATGGGTGACCATCCATTACATACAGAGATCCCGCGGCCCTCCGTGCCTCGGAAACATAACCGGCAAGTTTCGGCCGTAGTGAAAATCTGTCTTTTCACCAGTATTTGACATTAAAGGTGTCATGAAACGCCAAATACTCTGCTTAACCCTTTGGGGAATACAGGCGTGATTTTATGTTATGCTATTTGGACTCTATAATATGACAGCTATTATTGGGTGACCATTCACCGCTTTTACGGTTTCCTAGAAAAGCGGTGGCAGCACTTGGCGGCCGCAGTGACGCCTGTCATGAAAATAATGACAGCGGCAAGGATTTAAATCGTTAATTCGTTAGATTTGCCCTATCACGTCAAAAGACAGTCACGATTCTGTTTCGTTTTGACACCTCTGACAAACAATTAGGGACTAGTTATAACAAGCGCGCCTCGGGTGCTTGTTATGACCATAACAACGCTCTCTAAGAAACCACACCAACTTACTTTCATAATCAACGTTTCAGTGACGTCATTCGCTCGTAAATTGCGGACGCTACGGAGCGGTCACCACTCTTCTAGGAAAAAGTAGCTGTACGCTCGGGTCGGTGGTGCTGAATCGGATATACTCGGCTCCAGCCAGTCGGTCCATGATGCTGAATCACGTACTTTCGGCTCCAATAAGTTTTCACTTCTATGTCTATCGTGCAGTCATAACTTCATTACAATAGACAACTTATTTTATAGAAAGTCATCATAACTTAGCACTCATCCTCTTTTTTATTTTCTGGCCACACTGGCAGCTCTGTGTCAAAGTTAGAGTTAAATTATCTATGGATAGAGCAGAAAGAGCCGTAAGCAGTTGTCAAAAAAAAATGGCTGGTGAGTAGCAAACTAGCCCTGCCAACGTTCAGCTTATGTTATTTGTTTTATTGTATTTATTATCATGTCATTTTCAGATTTATACGCAAAATATAATTGTACTTATTGTCAAGAAGAAATAAATGGTGTACGCGTAAAATGCGCGGAATGTATCGACTTTGATATTTGTTTGCAGGTAAAGTAGCTTCGCTGCCATTTTTGTTTATAGTTTTGGCGCAAAATTTTAAATTGTCAGGGCACAGTTTTTACGATATTTTCGTATTTCAGTGTTTTTCTCTTGGGGCAGAAATAGGATCACACAAAAATGACCACTCATATCAGTACATGGTAAGTTACCTAGACATATAAGTTACAATGAGATGTATTCCAGAAACAATATTTTCAGTACAAGAAAAAACTAAACAATTTTTTATTGTATACCAGGACTCTGGAGCGTTTGGGATATTTTTAGGACGTAGTAGTTGGTCTGCAAATGAAGAAGTTAGATTACTAGATGCTATAGAACAATTTGGCTTTGGAAACTGGGAAGATATAGCGAAACACATAGAAACACGGACACCTGAAGGTATGGAAATGCAAATTAACATAAAAGAAAAAAAGATTAAGTTTAAAATGTATGTAAGTCTGTAATGAATGGCTGAATTTTGGGCTAACATCTTTTTTGCCATTGATACGCTAAGAAGGAGTCTCGTTATCGTGATATGGGCATGTGATGCATTCATTCCTCCGCATCACATCAGAAAATATGGTATTCAGAAACAACATAAAAAGTAATTTGTGGTTGCTGATGCAAGTCTATAACCTTCTTACTAATAAAACAATGAAACTATGTTTTCAGAGGCCAAAGATGAGTATATCACAAGGTACTTGGAAGGAAGCATTGGTCGAGCAACATGGGGCAACTTAGAGAGTTCAAGCCGCCCTACATTGAATTCTGCAGATAAAGATGAGGGGCCACTAGGGCCTAGTGCTGTATCCCGTCTTCCACACATCGCAGTTACCTCCGATGAAGCTGCTCAACTTGGTTATATGCCAAACAGAGATGATTTTGAAAGGGTAGGTACATCAAATTTTCTATTCACTATACTTTTGCTTTCTCAAGACTGAAAGTTGTGACCATGTTGATGCACAATTCTGCATTCAACTAATTGATGCATTCCAAATTTGGTTTTGGTGTATAATGCTCCAAATATTTTGGACTCAGCGTGGCACCTAAACTATAAAATATTTTTTCCATATTTATTACCTGCATTGTTTTCAGGAACACGACCATGAAGCAGAACAGTTGATATCAACACTGTCTCTGAATCCTGAAGATGATGAGTTGGATGTTGGTAAGCAAATCACTACATAGTATAAAATAAAGTCGCTTCCCGCTGTCTGTCCCTATGTATGCTTAAATCTTTAAAACTACACCACGGATTTTGATGGGGTTATTTTAAATAGATAGAGTGATTCCAGAGGAAGGTTTATATGTATAATACATACATATTATAGTACTCAAAAGAGTCCATGCGGGCGAAGGAGCTGGCAGCAGCTAGTGTACTATAAACTATTACAACTTAAATTAGTCTCTTGGTGTTTGTGAAGTTGGTTGAATATTGGATTTTCTTATTAATATGGATTTATAAAAATTTGGAGGTTGTGCATTCAAACCAATGATAATAAGTAAAAAGACATAGATAGGTCATCTACTCAACATTCGATGGCACAATGTCACACTATTAGATGACAGGTGGAAGTAGGACGGCATGACGTAATTATCGGGAGCGAAAAAGAGACAAGACGAAGAAAATGTGGCTAATTAGCCACATTTTCTTCGTCTTGTCTCTTTTTCACACGCTTGTTTCTTTTTTTTAAGCGACACGTTAAAATGTGGCTAATTAGCCACATTTTAACGTGTCGCTTGCTGAGCGCCTATAACCTATCTACACCTTTTTACTTATAATATCATTGATTCAAACGGTTTTTCATGCTAATTCTGTTTTCACTGGGATTTCTGTGCATTCATGCAACTTCCGTACAAATTATGTATTCCATAGCACAAAACCATGTAGCTGCGTCAATGTTGCGCACCGTTGTTTCCCATCCTCAAAGGTTTAAAATCTAAATAAATACAATGCCTCTATTCTCTATTTTCCAGCCCTAAAATTATCACAAGTGGACATCTACACCCGGCGACTGAGAGAGAGAACGAGACGAAAGCGTTTAGTGAGAGACTACCAACTCGTGTCCGTGTTCTTCAATAACCAGAGGAATAAGCAGAAGACACTCGGAAAACTTGCCAAAGAGAAAAAGTGAGTGATTTTGTTACTTAGGGCTGATTTGATCAAAGTCAGAGTTCTTTTATCCATGAAATAAAATTGACGGATTGGATGGGTGAATCAAACATCACGAACTTTGATATAAAATCAAAGTTCGTAACATAAAATTCATACTTTAAACCACTGACTGTTTATAACAGTTTTTTGTACAAAATTTAAAATAGAAATGAGCACTCAGTTATGATTTTTATATGATAATATCATATTATGATGCACTCTTTTTACCCGACTGCCCCAGAAGGAGTGTAATGTTTTTACTTAGACATTTTTGAGTCGCTGAATGTGTATTGGGTTATGTATATTATTTATCTATATATATGGCTGTGCATTATAGTCGCGCAAAAACGAAAATGGCGACTTGATTTTTTTTTTGTTTTGTTCGCCTGAATCCTGTTGTCTGAAAAAGAAAATGAGGAAAACCCTAAAGAAAAAGCCAAAAAATCGAAATTGAGTTTTTGACAACGTCTGACGGGTCAGCTAGTTACCAATAATAAACTATCGACGTTTCCAGGGAATTCACGGACCGCGTTCGCTGGACGGCCCAATTCTACGGGCGCGGCGAGCAGGCGGGCGCAGTAGCAGGCCTGTGGCGGGAGCGCGAGCTGCGCGTGCGCCTGGCCGAGCTGCACCGCTACCGCCTGGCCGGCGTGACGCGCGCCGAGGAGTGCGCGCACTACGACCAGCACGCCGCGCTGCGCCGCCACGCGCCGCACCCGCAGCACGCGCACGACGTGAGAACACGACTCCTGGTACTGCCTGACGCCCTAGTGCTTGCTGTTACTTAGCCCAGTCAAATAAGCTGAACGATATATGCTTCAATTCAGAATCTTTCTTAATTATCAAGTTTTCGAATAACAAACTCTATTTAATGTGGGACAAAGTTCAAATTCTATTGCAATCAAAACTTATTTAGCACCGTCTATTACACATGGTCACATAAAACGCTAAAGTTGATAATTTACTTGCCACTTACTGCAAGTAAATTGTCTATGATTCTGAATTCAAGTAGGTTAACCTCAGAATGAAAGACAAAAGCTGGTGTATTTCAAACATTATTCCTTTTGACTGTCTGCACTGATTGTATTGAATCGATGATTATTTGACTGAGCTATACACATATAAACATACTACAACATTACTCAACCGTATATTATGGGACATTGAGTTTAAAAAAAACATGACACCAAAATGTAGAGCGCCACGTCAGTCACTCATACGCACGTATGACGGTATTGTGATTTTTTCTAAACTCAATTTTCCATATTAAAATCATGATAATTTAATACTTAACTTACATTTCATCGAAACAAGGAAGGATTTTTATCGCAAATCCATGAAACGGTAACAGTATTACGCTCTAACTGTATGTTACTGATATTAGCATTACCATACTATTTATCATTATCTCAGCAATACGACTGCTGTAGATCTCAAACTCTTAACGGTCGGCTAAACGAAATCGTGTTATAGGTTTTGGATGAGTTTATATAGAAGAAAATAATGGTACAGCGGTTTTTGCATGTTTTTAGAGATTTTTTTTTTAACTATCATCTACAAGGTTTATCGTCAATCCGATTTTTTTACTGACTAGTGAAACTCTTCAGCTAGCCAGACGTTTTTTTTGGGGCTACTACTTTAAGTTTTCTATATAAAATTATCAAAACCCATAACACGATTTCCTATAGCCGACTCTTTAACTAAATCCACAATAATTGGTGCAAAAATTCCAGGTGACATCTTTTCGCAAGCAACTTTTCAAAAATATTTGATGTAAATATCCTACATAAAGTAATGTTTGTTTTGAGTAAAAAGTTTGCTTTCATCTGTAAGTAAGGTAATAACCAATGAGAATTAAACCACTTGAGAGCTGATAGACCGATTTCGTCTAGGCATACGACTCACCACTGCGGGCCGGGGGACGAAGAAAATACAGCGGTTGTGATTGGCCGGTGCAACAATGACAGGACGTATGTTTTAAAAATAGTGACCCGCAAGTCAGTTTTGCACAATAATATCGATATCGATAAAATCGACGTCTATTAATTCTATATTTTTTTAAACTTTAATTGATAGGGTGTAAGGCTGCCTGTCCACTGGAGCGGAGAAGAGAGGAGAGGAGCGGAGATGTGCCATTATTAACCAATCAAATCTAAACTCAGGGGCGGAGTCAATATTCTAATGGTTAATATTGGCACATCTCCGCTCCTCTTTTCTCCTCTCCGCTCCAGTGGACAGGCAGCCTTAAGAGGGTTTATTCTGAAAGTTGGCAACGTCGCAAATAGATGTCAAATATTTCGGTGTTTTGATTAATTTGATAATATTTCTGTATGGAAATAAAAAATGTGGCTAACTAGCGAACTAGAATATTGATTATGAAATGCAACAATTAATATCGTAACACCGAATTATTATTAAAAAAAGTATTTGGAAATTTTCCAAATGCCTTTTTACACCTATCAAATTCAAAGTTGCAGTTCAATTGCAATTCATCATTAATATTCTAGTAAGTTAGTTAGCCACATTTCTTATTTCCATACAGTATTATTTCCAAATTAATCAAAACAGGTAACTATTTGACAGCTATTTACGACGTTGCCAACTTTTAGGATGCGCCCCTTAACTGGGTGCAAATAAAACACTGACGTTACACTTCAAATTTAACTTTATTCAATTAAATCAATGCTAAAATTGAATGAAGCTTATTTAATGGTCTGAAAGTATGTCTTATAAAAATAATAGCAATATTAATCCCTGTCGGATAGAACAATGAATTCTCATAATGTGAAATTCAAATTCAATTAATTTATTGTGCAATTAGGAATCACTTTTACAGGTCATTATTTGACAAGCTAGCTGGAGTCGAGATTTCCTAACTGATAGTCATAAGGAATGTAAAACTCATTAAAGTACCTACAGAAATTAATTGGTTTGTTATCTCTGCATCACCTTAAAACGGGTGATAGACATGCGTACTTAAAGACCGCGGTTTTTAAGCTCGACAACTTGCGCGGCCCGCCGTCGGTGACACACGTGAAGACTTCTCACACTCTATCGCGATGTTTTCGACTTTTCTGAACCAAACTAAACAAAAATTACACAAATATCAAAACAAAATGCTGACTCGCGACTCGCGGCAATGACAGACGTACGAAACTACGAATTAAGGCGGGCTACGAGCAAAATTTCAAACTGTTGGATCGCCGGCGAGCTTAGTCGGCGGTTTTAAAGTGCGCGTACTTTGGGTGACACACGAGCGAGTAAGGTCGCCGAGCCATAAGACCACAGACCTGCTCGCCTGTCTGTCACCCCTTTAAGATAAACTAGCATAAAATGCCTAAGGCATTCAATTTCTCCTTTCTGAGTTTTTAATAGTGCATAAAATATTAAATAAATTGGCTTATTAAATAAATTTGTTTGACCTAGCCGCAAAATTCAATTTTTCATTATAGTTTTACAAATTTCATCTCTACTTGACATAGTATGTCGCTTGCGTGACAATAACGGTTAAGTAAAAACATCGCCCGCCGTTATTGTAGTGAATAGCGTTATTGACAAAATAAGGTGACGAATAGAGCTGAAATTTGCAAAAATCCAATGAATATTTTAATTTCGCGGTTAGGTTGGACGATTCCCCTTAAGAGGGTTTACATCGTACGGCATTTCATACAAACTTTCAAGCCCTTGTTTTTCGAAATGACTGAACCGATTTTAATGAAACTTCATACGCATATGCAAGATACAAAGGTCTAAAAACTTAGTTAAGAACATTTTTTAAATGTCTTATTTAAAAACAGATACAGTACGACACAACTTAGATGTAGCATAGATTTGAAAATTTTCATTCATTCATTTCAATTTTACGAATGTATTTGGCTATAAGACTTTACAAGGTATTGCGTTTTCGAAAGATCATTTTCACCTAAAGCAGTAATGGCGATTAGTGATTTTGAAGGCGCACTCAGTTCGGATGGTGATCGGTTTTACGAATTTTGCCGATGCTACATCTAAGTTGTGTCGTACTGTACCTGGATATCTCTGTTTCTATGGAAAATTTAAAATCGGTCTAATTTGGCTGTAACACTATTTTTCGAAAATGTTCTTAACTAAGTTTTTAGACCTTTGTATCCTGCATAAGCGTATGAAGTTTCATTACAATTGATTCAGTCATTTCGAAAAACAAGGGCTTCAAGCCCTTGTTTTTCGAAATGACTGAATCAATTTTAATGAAACTTTAATGAAAAATGAATTTGAATGAAATGCCGTACGTCGTAAACCCTTTAAACATTAAACTGAAATAATGATCTATATAATAAAACATACCAAAACAGGCAAAAACAGGGTCGGTGTTGCTGTACTAAATAAGCGGCGTCGGTTCTTTAAAGTTTCAAAGCAATCTGCAGTGAAATGCCTTGAACAAACAACGCTAATTTTTTTTGGAAACCAATTTTCCCTGTGGACTGCATTAATCCACTTTTCTTTCAGTTCCGGAATATTTGGAAATCTAAGATGTAAACATTAAGTAATGTTACTTTTTTACCAGTAGGAAACATCGTAACTTTTATCGACAATATTATATAAAGACTTTGTTTTGAAGTTGTCACAACACTACAGCATTAGTAAAGATAAAAAGGGACAGATATATTGAAATACCCTAGTGAGAGAAAGGGACTTTTCAAAAAGACATCAACGCAGTGTACATTTTTGTGCCTTTTTACGTAAAGAACCAGTTCAGCTTGAGCCCTGCAATTATTCATAATAATATTTTAAAATAAATATATTTTACTTACCGATGAAAAGTTATGCCATCTTTTTTATAGCTGGATGTTCTAGACGATTTCCCACACCATTTAATAGAACAGGAACTCTTATTTGTTTATAATTATGCAGACTTTTTTTTAATGTGTCAAAATAATGTGTCAAAATAACCGCGTGTGCAGAGATCCAATAACTGGTCAAAACTAAAATGGCCAGTCATATTGTCATCTAATATCAGTGCATTTTCATTTATGTGTCGTGAGCCTGAGTCGCCCGTATGAGCAGTCAAGAGGATATATAGTCATTGGTAATAACCCTCCCTGTTCAAAATTTCAAAATCAACCCATGTTTGAATATTTTTCATAGGCACATTTGTTTGTATAGTCAACCGCACGTCCATTGTAAGAATGGGACTTTTGCAGCTCCTTTATGTCGTGGGAGTAAGGGTGGAATTCGTGAATCTCAACCGTATTACGTTACGTGCGATTGACCGTACCGTTGTTCTGCATGGCATACACATTAAAGCTTATGCCTCGTGCTTAGAGCGTTATCAATGTTGAAGTGTGTACCAGTTTGCATGATTTGTGTAGACAATGTGTTTTGTGTCGATTATTGTATGGCTATATGGCCATTTTATACTGTCGTTGGGTGGGTTAAAAATCTATGTGGTATTGAGGATAAATATCTACTCTTGTAGACCGATTCGGTCTCATTACAAAATGAGCCGACAACTTCTAATTGTAAAATAGTTCAAGCATAATATTATGTCGAACCAGTTTTTGTATATAGAACTTTATCCCAACTAAGGTAAAGTTATAATACAAAACTGATAACTTAGACCCGGTTCTAAAATCGATTTTTGGTAATTTTTTTGATAAGTATATCAGCATTATTTCGTAGTCCAAATAATTTGTTTTATTGGCAGAATAATAAGGATTATCCTTCTGAATGGAATTTAGAGTGCTGTTTTTTTGACATAGCGCGACAGCTAATAAAGCGGAAGCTATAGGGCTTTATTTATAAACGTCAAAAATGAATGGTTAAACAGTCGCTTATCAGTGCTTAACTTTAAAGCAACGTTTATAAATAAAGGGGATAACGTGCGATAAAAACTGTGCTGTGTGGTTTTGGGTTTGATCCCGTATAACTATTGTATTCGCCAGGGCAGCAGTGGGTGCCTGGACACCAACCAGACAAAAGAACTAACGCAGAACAGCTCGCAGCTGCCAAGAAAAAGGTCAGTGTCTAATAATTACACAGTATCTTAACTTTATAGCCTACAAAGGACACGTACGGAATTCTGGGCACAACAAACCGCTGAATAGATTTCATCAACATTTTTTTTGTTCATATTATCGAGCATTTTTTATTTACTTTATATAATAGAAAATGTTTGACACACAACTTGAAATCGCGAAAAAAATAACAGTTGCTCCATACATTTATGTTCGCCTAACTTTTTCGCTATTTCCGGATTGGTCCCATGTGAAAGTTGTTCATAATGATAAGTACTTAAAATGACTCTTGACGTGCGACAGAGACGGCGAAAGCGGCTCAAGTTCCACCAGCCCAAGGTGCACACGGGACGGAAGCACCGCATGTGGATGCTCCAAAAAGAGCTCATGCAGCAGCAGCAGCGGCGCATGCTCGAGGCATCTGCTGACCAATAACGAGATACAGGTAAATTCAAAGTCAAATAATTTATTTCAATTAGGCACATGAATGGCACTTTTGAACTCCAAAAGGTCAAAAACACGATGTTAACATTTATCATCTCTTAAAAATTGTGTTTTTAGGTTCTAAAGGTTATTCTAGACAAGTGCTTCGTGTTATACCAGAGGGGCAATTCTCTTATTTAGAAGAACGTTCGAATATCAGTCTCAATCTGTAACAAAAAAAAAAAAAAAAAAGTGGCTGATGCGTTTGATCGACATGGTAAAATGAAACTCACACTTAAGCCCTCAGGCCCCTAAACAAAGTTTAACATTATTATGTTGTACTGGAGACGATCTGATTCACATTTAATATATATTGTTCATAAAAAATAATTGAAAAAAAATTTAATAGTGGAATAAAGTAATTTATTAAAAATACATGCATATAACAATTTATTATCATTATCTTACAGACAGTGATAAGAAAAAATCGTCGCTATGTATATTGTATAAGATCGTGGCCATATATTTTACTGTAGAGACAAGAAATATCTTGCGTGTGCTGTCTGAAATACCATGACTATAAGGCTGCCTGTCCACTGGAGCGGAGCGGAGAAAAGAGGAGCGGAGATGTGCCAATATTAACCAATAGAATCTTGACTCCGCCCCTGAGTTTTGATCAGTGATCCTGAGTCAAGGTTCTATTGGTTAATATTGGCACATCTCCGCTCCTCTTTTCTCCTCTCCGCTCCAGTGGACAGGCAGCCTTATAGTCCGCATTTTAGGGTTAAAAATAGTCCCAGTAAAGTCAATTATTAGCTACTGTCAGCGCTCTTATTTTATAAACATGGGGGTTCACTAGCAATAACTTCGCTTCAAAATACAGTAGGTACAGTAGCCAGGCTCAAATATGTGACTTGTAGACACTCTCTAAACGACGGCTGCCTGCGCCCAATGTAAATAACCCGGTAAAATTCATAATTGAAAAAAAAAAAGGATTCTTTTTCCTGAAAATTTCCACATAAATAAATACTCTTGGTTCTTTTTACATGTTGTATATTATGTGTAATGAGAATTTATAGACAGTTGGGAGGTGAAATTAGATAACATAACGCTCTATTGCTTAACACACTGGTGTTATTACTTATGGAGTTGCGCCATACGGCAATGTGTTGTTAAATTTTTATAAACACGACTTTTGAGTAGTGAGAATGTCAATGCAAGACCCTGACTATTTTTCTGACTCTATTGTCTGCACTACTTATGTAAACGCAGCTTTACACACCGTCAATTGTGAAGTTGATTTCAAAATAACTATTAAATATTTCGTGAAAGTTGTCGTAGCGGAAAATAAACTTTATGAGCAGTTATTAAAATTATTATTCCAAAATCACAAACAATACTAACTAAACTGTAGACGCTCTTTTTATCATTCTGAAATCAACCCCATTCTCACTCGCGTAAAGTTGATACTTGACTAACAATGCTTTCGTCGGTGTTTGTGCAGCTGTGTTCAGAACTGAGCCTGCCGCCGCGCCGGCGCAGTACATGACGATTAATCATTCTGAAATCAACCTAATTCACAAAGACCTAAAGTTGATATTTATTTAACATTAGACTTCTCTTTGTGGGTATCGTGTTACCCAACAACTAGGTTGTGGAGTTCAGATAGGCAGTCGCTCCATGTAAAGTACTAGTATTCAGCTGCATCACCAGATGCAGCTGAATGACTGCTGAAAAGACTATGACTGCTGAAAAGACTGAAAGCCGACCCCAACTTAGTTGAGAAAAGGCTAAGCAGATGATGATTAGAGTTCTCTTTGTTTGTGCAGCTGTGTTCATCGTTAAGCCTGCCGCCGGCGCAGTACGTGACGATGAAGGGCGTCCTCCTGCGCCGGCCCGCGGCCCCCGACGCAGACGTCGACATCGCCGTGCGACACTACCTACACTCTGCCGGCTGGATTCGTAACTAAACCAACACCCTGTTTCTTAACTGTACGACGAAAATTAGGGACGTATCGTAACTTTAATGTTCGTGGATTTTGAATCCGAAATATTCTTTTGATATGAAGATACAGTCAACAACGAAAGTCGATTAACAATTTAGTTTTTAAATAACTGCCTCTTTGGTCTTAATGGTCGTAAGCGCTACTGCTGTGCATGAGCTCCTGGCTTCGATTCCCAGGTCGGGCAAAGTTTATTGGGTTTTTCCATCAGGAATTTCTAAATAGCAGCCCGGAGTCTGAATTTGTGCCTGGTTGATTGCAATAGGCTCGCCCCCTTTACATGGGACTTAAACATAACTGGCGAAATGTGGGTGTACTATAGGTACACCTCTGCCGAACCCTTCGGGGAAACAAGGCGTGATGTTATGTTATGTTTTTAACGCAACAATACAATAATTACAAAAAATATCGGAACAGATGTTAAATTAAATTAACACAAGCTTTTGACTATTAAGTAAAATGCTGAAATGCGTATCAAATAATGTTGTCTCATAATATTATAATGTGAAACATTGTGTAATCTATGTTGCTGACCATAAATATTATTCTTCATAGCTCTGTATGATAAAAATTGCTCATGTTGCATAAAATTAAACTAAAATCGAATAGGACTAGTATTTGCGGTAAATAATTCACTTACGTTAACGTTAAAATACGTCATTAATCGTGCTGGACTTACTGTATGATCCTACTGTGGCCGACTCCTTTCAGACGGCGAGTATAACATAAATTATATCGGTTATACTACGGTTGTGAAACAGGTATTTAAAACTATACTTATTGTCACAGATGGTTCACTCTGCAAAATCATTTAAATAAAAAGCGACTCTTGCTACGACACAATAAAGTGCAATTCAGGTCCCAGATTCCTACAGTTATATTCACCTAGAAGTTGCCTCTCTTCTATCGCGTAACTCTTATATCTTCTGACTACGTTACGCTCACTGAATTGAGCCGACAAGAGGAGCGCGCCGCGTACACAAAGCTTCATACCTAAAATGCGAAGTGAACCATCTGTTCTGTAATTTGTGCTATTGTTTCAAACTTATAAATCTAAGTACTTGTTATCACTTTCATAGAAGAATCTTAGTAATGTTGCATATATTCCGAGTTGTCAGTCTTTAGGTGTTATGTTTCCGTAAGCATGATGTTCTATAGCACGTATCGTTTCGTATTTTGATCCCTACCGCCTTGCACTTCATGTTAGTTTTACGCCCAGAATAAATTGATCTATGTCCTAGATGTCCTAGATTGATATATGTAGTTAATTGACTCATGTGTGACTTTGCGGAAACCCATTATAAAATACAATGGACGACATAATATATATTTAGTAACCTAATCCGCTTTACTGTTCTTAAAGAGTCATAAAGAACCCTGTAAGCAATCGACACATGTTTCACCTCTCAATGAGTCATCCTCAGGATGACGATTGACTTGTTGCGAACCCGGACACGACGTGTTGCCACGTCAAGCGCCGAAAGCAGAGAAGCTCTGTTTCGTACAGAGTTCTTTATGACCATTTAAGAACAGGGTTACTACTAAATATACATCGTCCATTTGATTTTTCCAAGATTGGTATATCAATAATTTGTTTGGGTGATGTGTGCCAATTCATGAATTTGCTTTATGTAAATCAGTTTTATCTTCGAGAGGGGCGGATCACAGATTAAAGATGGCCCTCTGTTTGAAAATTACAGTTTGTGCTTATGAATAATCTATCCGTTCATTTTAACATTACTTTATTGGGATAGCCGATAGAACGATAAACAGCAGTCAAGAGACTTAAAGCTGTCAAAAAAGTCTACTTGTAGTTATCAAAATGCGCAATAAAACTTCCTCTTGGACATTATGCCTTATAACATTGATTCTTCTTTAGATAATAAATTGACAGAAAAGTCAATGTATGATTTTGCACGAAGTTAACCTCATGTTGTAAGACTGCTCTTATAGAGCACTGTAAATATTGTACGCCTGTAAATATGTATTGCGTTTTTATTTTTAAGGCCCGACTGTGCTGGTTTGACAGAAAGTATAAAAAAAAATGCGAGGCATAGACAACTCTTCTCTATGGTCAACTGTTAACTCCATCTGTGCTTAAAATACAAGTTTTTCACTCCTTTATCTTCCAAAATGGGGTACTAATCAGACATTTAAGACTTTATATTGTAATGTTTTGCCATGTTCAATTCCAAATAGAGAAAATAAGTAAACACAGCTTTGTAAATAATACGTTTCGCCTTAATTTATCACTTTATTTAAATCGATTACAATGTACAGACGCCAGCACATCAAGTTACTACAATCTGTCAAATTTCTTTAATAGATTTTCAACTTTATCGCTAAAGAATAAGGTTCAATGTTGATTGGGAAAATTTGACAGATTGAAGTAGGTTGATGTGCTGGCGTCTGTACTTTATAAAGTACAGTTATTACTGCAGTGAGTGACTTAGAAACTATTTAACAAAAAATGTTCCTTTCAAATATCCTAATGTATATTGTTAAAATCTTCTGTTGCACAATGCACAGTCGGGTATTATTTTAATGGTTACATTTTAGTGCTCGATGCCTTTTTAATCATAACAGCAATAAAGAGCATCTAGAGTTTTTGATAGCCAAATTGTTTTTAGGCTTATTCAGAAGAGTGACGTACAAATTATGCTGATAATAAGCAATCTCGAGTGTTTTGGAATTTTGAATAGTGCAAAGATTACGTACATAGAAGTAACAATTCCTTTTTTTTTCAAAGGTGGTAAATGATGCGAAAGGTTTTCTATATGAGTTCTTTTATTTCATATGGTAGTTAGCCGTTTTAATTATGACATAGTTAGGCATGCGTTGACTAACATTCAAACCACCGCGGTTAGGTATTTTAACAGTTGGTTAATGTCAAATTTTTTAATGAAATTTTAAATGTATAACTGATTAGATATCTAAACACCGTTTTAGTATTGGTTGATTAATGCCCGTTTTCACCTTCACTAAGTGACACTTAAAAGAAACCCTAAATAAAAGTGCACTGTTGGATTTTCAACTCTGAGCTCTGACCTTAGCGTTGAAAATCCAACAGTGCACTTTTATTTAGGGATTCATTTAAGTACCTTTCATCATCATCATCATCATCAGCCTATTAATGTTCCCACTGCTGGGACACAGGCCTCCTCTCTGTGAGAGGGAATGGGCCGTAATCAACCACGCGGGCCCAGTGCGGGTTGGTAGATGTCACATGTCTTCGAATTTTTGGTTCTAAGACATGCCGGTTTCCTCACGATGTTTTCCTTCACCGTTTTGAGAGCAGTGGTGATGAAATTATTTACACAAAGTAAAGCGCCTGCTTGGGTTTGAACCCACGACCTACAACTCGTAAGTCGGGGCCGTTACCACTGGGCCACCACTGCTCCTCAAGTACCTTTAGTACCTTTAGTGAAGGTGAAAACGGGCATAAGCCGTTTACTGGGCAACGATTGACGGGCACATAGTCATCCTGTTCAAATGGAGCTACTCACATCACGGCACGATTAACTGTCGTCTCGTGACGTCGTTAACTTTACAGTGCGATTTGACAGTTTTCATATTAAATAGTTTCGTCGTTGCATCCAGTAGCAACTATCGGACACAGGTTTCAGGAATACCTATGGTTAATCCTACCACGATGCGATACAATTATTACCTAAAATGTACGTTATCTTTGAGATGTTCTAAGACAGTAAGCGCAACCTTGCAGTTGCATCGTCATGTATACGCGTTTTAGTAATCGTTGCATTGCAACCGTTATATTTTGTTCGTATGGGTCCGAAGGCTCCATACTGTTAGCTAATTCCTAGTTATAGTAGCTAAATGACTACAGTTATATTATTACAGCACAATACGAATTAGTATTCCGTTACGGTACAGGTGACTACATAGAGAAGTACCTGATGACTTCTTGTGACACTGAACCAAAGTAGTGATAAGATAATAAATAATTCTAGCGAATAACTGATGCTGGCATTACACTTGGCCTATTTGCACGGCCAGAAAAAATAAATCTTTATCAAATTGACATAGGTACTCCGTCAATTTGCCGTATTACAGCCATTTTATACAACTGTCAAAAATGACAGCTGTGATTTGAATATACGGACAATTTAAGTTGGTAGTTAAATTGATAAACAATGAATATCATTGACTTTACAAATATTGGCATTCATATGCTAATCCATAATAAACTTTAGTGCTATAAAAATAGGGTTGATATATTTTGTATTTCTCTATTATTGCGATTATTGTGACAAATGCGCCAAGTGAACTGTCAGAATGACAGCTGAGACTTCAAATAAGGCCAAAGCGCACAGTATACTGCCACTGTACGTTCATTATTAATGTTTTTGCTTTTTAAAAGTAGCGGCTAGTAAATTTTAGATCATTGTTCGATATTTACTGTACTAGTTGCACGATATTGTGGTAGTTGCAAATTAGTGTGTTTTGACTCTTATAAACGTTTAAAGTGCGCGCTATGACATGTAGCTCATATTGTTATACCTAGAGAGCGTTTCATCAAATAGTTCCTTTGTAATATTGGCTCCAATGTTAAATAAAAAAACGAACCTATTAGGTAGCAGTGTAGCGTATTCGTATTGGTCCTACAACAGTGGAGTCAACATTACGGCATAGGAACTATTTGATGAAACGCATTCTACTGACCGTTCGCTATAGCTTGTCTCTTGCCGTCATGTTGGCAACATTGCTTCTCAAGCTGTTTTCAATGCTAAGGGTGTGTACCGAGTTACATGTAATCGATTTGAGCGCGCTAAAAGCCGTTCCGAATAAGCGTGAGCGCGATATCGACGTCATGACATGCGCCATCTTGCGATAACGCCCACCATGCCTTTTACTAATATCACCGTGAGCGCTGTCAAAATTGACAGTTGTGCTGTTTATGTTTTGAGTCGCATCATATCTTGAGACTAACGTGGCATTTTCGAAATTGTGCTTCTTGCTATCGTTCGTCACCTAACCCAAGAATAAGAAGTTTGTGGTATATACATAATATACACAAAGAAATATGATATGAAAGTTTTGACATTTGCGTTCACGAACGTTCCGCCCTCAGCTGTCATAATCGTGATATCTTATTCGGAACGGCAATTATTGATGTCAGCGCTGTGAGCGATTACGTTCTAATTCGGAAAGCGGCCTAATAGAGTTCAACTATCAATCACGTGACTGCAAAATTTAGTGCTACCAATTGCGTCACGGGACAAGTTATAATGAACACATTGTAACGCTACAGCATGATTCAATTTTAAAACTTAACTAATAAAAAGTTGACCATAGTTTAAGTATGATTTGTTCCAAAAGTATCTGGTGGAAGCGTAAACAAACCCTCTTCAGGTTAAATTATTACGCAATCAATTACTTAAGGGAATAAGTAACACATTCATCTGTATTTAGAAGAAATCAAGTTTAACAATTTAGAAGAATTCAACTTTATATTTTCCAACAAATATTGTTCGTATAAAATTATTAAATTGTAATCGCAATGTACGAAATTTGAGGTTTTAATATTAACCTCAATAGGGATGTTCACCGGGGATAAAAAAGAACTATTAAGTCTGTCAGTCAGATAATAAATAAAAAACACGTATTTTTTGCTTTACCATGTTAATAAAAAATGGTTTACATAAAACGCTTTAAAGTTGGGGAGTGGGGCACAAGTCAGTAAAAAATGTACCGGGGAGTGACGTCATGCCACATTTTAACTCAATGTATGGCGTAATTGGCGTAATAATCGAAAAACGTAAAAAAAGAAAAAATACTTGTTCAATCTTTTTTAATAATATACCTGAAGGACAACATTTTTTTTTTGTCAACATCCCTAATGTCAAATAAAACACATCTTTATTTAAAATTAGAATTTCGGGTTTAAGTATTCAAATAATCAAATCAAAGCTCTCAATTTGTAAGTGGCACTACAAATTGGTATGTACGTCTTCTAATTCATTTGTTTACATTTTTGTTAGATACTTTGGGAACTGACTTTAGTTATCAACGTTCAGTAAGTTATCAATTTCTAACGACGAAAAGTGTCTGATATTAGCTTAAAAAGTTCTACATCGAAGTCCAATGTTACTTAACTTTTTATTAGCAGTAACAATGGCTGTGGTAGATTATATTTATCTGAATAGTCTTAATATTTACAGTGAATAAGGCTAAAATTTCCCCTCATAGATTACGATATTTAAGACAAAATTGTGAAGGTATATATACATCTTCCGGTGTTTTTAAAGTTGAATAGATGGAACGGTATATAATTTGATCTCTCTTAATGTAAATGTTTATCTGCATTTTATTATGATTATTATTTAAAATAGAGTTTATTTATTAACGGAACTAGGTTTCTCCGGATGATTCCAAAAAGTAAGGTAGTTTTAAAGTTTAACATTTCCGATTGTAGAGTGTTTGAGAGTCAGATTACTTGTAACTTGATGTAAGTTAGTAAACAATGAAGGACGTTAAAGTATTTTTATGATTTAAGAATTTCTTTTCTTGCAATAAAAATTTCCAAATTAGGTGAATGTGGATGATTTTACCATTTTGTCATATTTAATGGTTAGTTCTTACATTGTGTGGTAATGCATGGTATTTAAGGCAAAGTATGAGATCAGTTTTAATTGGTCATTTTATCTACCTGTCGCCTTCTTTAGGATATTTTATTTAGCTGTTATATTAAGGGTATCTCTGTGCATTCACTGTTTGGCTCAAATGTACATAAGATTTAAAGTACAACTTGATATTGTAATTATTACTGATTTATAATTTAATTAATATTAAATGATAAATACATTTTAAAATACTATGTTTTATTTATTATCCTCGTAGCTCGTACAATAAATTATTTTAGTTTGTTCATCTGTGGTTTTGGCATGTCTTCTAAGGAAGCGGGCGGAGGTCTGGTTTGGAACCATTGATGCCTCAAAGCCTGAAAAAAAACCAATTTTATGTTAATTTTATCGTACATCTCACATCAATTGATCATAATACAGAGTCATTTCGATGAATAACGGTGAAACTAAAAGTACAGTCAGCAAAGAAAGTCTATTAATAGTTCAGTTTTTTTTAAATCTTATGAATTACAATGTACGATATTTCATTTAAAAAAATGGAATATATATAAAAAAAACATGACAAACTGTTTACTATTGCTAAAAAAAGCTGAAAAACTGTCCTATTCAATCATTTTGTGTCAGTTTAGAAGATACGGAAAAGTAACAGTGTTAAGGTCATCGCTCATTATAGCAGCACGGCTCCGTCACGGCAAATACCTTGTCATTCAAGTTAGGATTCTAAGTCAAATCCATTAAAGTCTATTTTACGATGGCTATACAGAATAGTGGACGGCTCGCAGGCAGTGAGCGGTCCACGAGCCGTTACACGTCGGGCCGACAGCGCGCTTTGAGTGAGGAGCCCGCTCGCCGGCGCCTCACCGTCCGCGGGGTGACGCCTCGCCGTAAGCGCGGTGACACCTCGCCGGCCGCACGGTGACGCCTTGCTTGTGAATAAACAATAAACTGTTACCTCGCCGGTCGAGTGCCGGCAGCGAGCGGTCGCCTAGCTGACGGCGCGTTGGCGACTAGCCGTCGCCTTGCTTCCGGCGCGTTGGCGACTAGCAGTCGCCTGGCTTACGGCGCGTTGACGACTAGATTTTTCGAGGCGGTACCCCGGGCGCTAGCGTCCTGGAGCGGTGCTGTTATAATGGGCGATGACCTTTAATCGACGAATGGAGTTGTGAATGAATCTTAAGCGCAGGCCACACCGCCAGCTAGCGGGCGGGCGGGCGAACATCGTTTCACCTCTTTACATACTTCGGTTCACACCGCGAGCTACAATATTTCGCGTAGTTTGTATAGTTTCCTTCGTTCGCTTCGCCCACGCCCGCCCGCTAGCTGGCGGTGTGGCCTGCGCTTTATACACACTAAAGATGTGTAGCATTTATGTAACTAACCTCCTTAGCCGATATCCTTTTATTCGTATCGTACATAACGAAAGACTTGACGAGGTGTACGGCATCCGGTTCCACTCCGGGTAGGAGTTCGGGCCAGGGCGTGGGAGCGGACTCGGGAAACGTAATCTTATGGAAGTCTGGCAACTCCGCATGACCTGGCCACGTCTCTTCGGTGGGCGTGCCCAGGTGTTGCAGCACTATCGCCAGCTGTTCGATGTCTGATTCACCCTGGGAATCGCCGCAGGTTCTAAGGTCAGTGGCATTTTTGGAATAATGATATAAAAAACTATGTACCGAAGAATTACAGAAATTGTAAGCAAAAGAATAGGTACTAACAGCGAAAAGTGGTTGCTTCGTAATCAACTCGGCTAAAATACAACCGACAGCCCATAGGTCCACTTTCTCTGTATAGAATCTAGCGCCGTACAGCAGTTCCGGAGCTCTGTACCACCTGAAAATAAGCAAAACTACATATAACTTCACCAAAACCATTTGGAAGTTCTCCTAGAAGTCAACCATAAGGCTGCAGTGGTGTCCGTTCATTTGAATGGTGTCTTTTCCCCCCAGCTCCACGGCGACTCCCGCCCCGCCTGCTGCTGATGCGGTCACAAAAGAGGAGGTTTTATGTTCCTGGTACGACGTTCAAAGGTCACTTTACTAATAGTAATTCTTTACAGATTTTGATGCCTTATATCCGTAGTAACAGCTTCTTATGACGTCAGCAAAAAGGGGACTCGTCTGGCCGTTCATCAATCAGCCGGAAACTGACGCCTAAAGTAGGTGCACTTTTAGGCGTCAGTTACCCATAGATAAGTATTCTTCGAATTATCTTGGTCTTTTGACAAGGTCATAGCCCACGTTCGGATTGGGTAATCTAAATTCGTTCGGTATATAATAGGTATTATACAGTATGTTAACTAATAAAGGGCGTTCCCGTTAACCCGCAATAGTATAGCGTCCATACATGCAAAAAAAAAATTCACATGGCAAAAGCATGAAAAAAAATTAAAATATTTACAAATAATATTAAATTGATACCTACGTGAACGAAACACTCTGTACACGCGCACTTTTCTTTCAACGTGGAAAGACAAGTGCGACCAGTGCGTATGTACAGAGTGTTTGTTTTACGTATGAATTTAATATTTATTGTCAATATTTTATAATTTAAAAACCTTTTTTTTACGATGTAATTTTTTTTTTGTCGGTATACATGAACGGTATACTAATGTGGGTTAACGGGAACGCCCTCTGTTAGTTAACATACTGTATAATAATAAAGTTGATAGCGTACGTAAGATGATATGGCTAGAAAGGGGGTGACTACCGAGATGACGACTAATAGGAAGAAAGGGACATGTTGCGCCGACCCCAAATAAATTGGGATAAGGGCAGGACAATGATGAGACAATGATGATGATAGCGTACCGTGTAGCGACTTGATGTGAATAAGGTCTGCCGCCATCAGGCCAATAAAGACGCGCCAGACCCAAATCGGCGATTTTCAATATGCCTTCATGATTTATCAGCAGATTCGCAGGTTTCAAATCCTGATAAAAAAGAAAAATAAATAAACAGGCTGTTCCAAAACTCAATATGAAGCCGGGAACAGAAGTTTTAGGACACCTGTATATTATAATTTTACGGCTTCACTATCTCACAGGAACCGTGTATTTTTCGAGATTAAAAGTGGCCTCTTCCTGTAGTAGATTAGTAGTAGTTTCTTCCTGTCCTGACCCATAAAACATCTCTGAAAAAAAAGTCGATCCGTTGCTGTGCGAAAGAACAAACCAGCAAATAAACTTTCGTAATTTCGTATTATTGTAATATTGGTGGATAAACTCACCCTATGCATCACATAGTGCGCGTGCATATACCGCGTGCCCTTTAACAGCATCTGCGCGTAGCTCTTGACCCTGGGCATGGTCAGCTCCTGCTGCGAGTGGTGCAGCATGTCCCATAACCCTGAGCACATGTACTCCAGGACCAGCACCAGGCTCATACCGCGGGGGAACATGTCGTACAGTTTGATTATCTGTTGGGTAACATAATTATGACTTGTTTCGGTAGATGCAAAACTGGCATAGGTAGTTACCTAATTAGGTAATAGGTAGATCTCGCGTTAGGCCAAAGATGATTTAGACAGATTCAAGGGCGTCGCCAGCTTATGGCCCAGGGGGGGCAAGCTGATATATTATGGACTCTATATTATGGAAGATGGGATAAGTATGATTGGTACAGTCTTAAGAGCACGAAGCTTTACACTTGTAGTGCGACTCTTACCTCTACGGCGCACAATGGGGTCAAAATCGATGCTGGTGGACATTAGATTTTTAAATCGTTAGTCCCGATAGGAACTGAGAAAAATAATAATTTCCATTTTCAATGTATGGATTGGAAATAGACCTTCCGGTCGTTTTTCAGTGAAACCTAATAGGTATCATGACTGGGCGTACCACCAACACATAATACTAGGTACGTATATTACGTCCCCGTACTCCGGATTAGACTCCGTTTAGGAGATATGGAACTTTAAAAACCAAATAAAAGTCGTCCAAATAAACAAAATTGGCTTTATAGATATTGTAGTTTCTTTACATTAAAATACCTTGTATTTTTGACTAAATGTTTTTGAATGTCTAGGCAGGCAGCAGCCCCCCTTCCCCCCCCCCTTGGCGACGCCCATGGACAGATTTGCATCTATAGAGAAAATTTAGGATAGGTAGGTACCGTGAAATTTCTGATATACCAGCTGCCTCTTAGTGACAAGCACTCATTAAAAGTAAAACTCACATATTTGCACCGAAGCAACTGCAGCGCCTTTATCTCCCTCATCACGTTAACTGGTATACCATCCTCGAGGTTTTTTATTAGGATCTTCTTCAACGCCACTTCCCGTCCGGTAGGATTGTGCTTTGCTTTGAACACCAAGCCGTGAGCACCTTCACCAATGCGGCCGATCACCGAATAGTTTGTTACGTCTTTATCCATTCTGAACTTTAAAATATTATTATCATACTCTTGCAAATAAAACGACCGCTTGGTTCTAAAAAGAAAACATGTTATCTCACAATAAAAAACCAATAAACAAACACAGTTTCATTGTGTTGATTTTTGTTGCTATGGTTACAAGAATGACAGAATAGACAGCATTCTTGCCCGTACATTATGGCCCAGTGTATAAACCGTGTATAAACTGTGGGTATAAATGTTCTGCATGTGCGCCGGCAGGTTTATTTTCAGGATCAGCATCTTCAGCTCCACGAAGCGTGCTCTCAATCATTTTTGCAGTTCACCTCGGATACCTGTTAGGTTTTCGTTTGTCCATTCATACAAGGAGTAGGAACTATGTCGACTTATGCAGAACAGCTTAACAAATAAGAGAAATTCGATAATTTTTGCATCTCGCCTCGAATGAGATAGGTTTTGTTTTGTCCATTCATACAGAGACTCAGAGAGAGGACTAACTGTCGATTTATACAAAGAAGCTAAAAGGATGCAGGAGCGGGCGAAGCAAGCTCGATAATGTGAGTACCCCGCCTAGGGCTGATTCGATTTTCGGAAATAGGAGTTCGGTACATTGTTGACTAATGCACAGAAACTTTAGAATTGAGAGATTGTAGAATGCAAGAGTGAGCGAAGCGAGCTCGACACTTTTAGGATCTCGCCAGAGAACTTAACCTATTCGAAGCGAGATTATTGTGTTGGGCGTTTTCGGATATTTCTTTAGTTCTGAATGTTTTGATAGGTACCTATTATTTTTATCTTTTATTTCATTTAAATACATATTATTTACATTTTTAAATATTTCTTAATAAACAGATATAAAAAAACATTCAAAAATATATATGATTAATATTATTATACAATGTCGCCCCTGCGCATGTGACCGCCCGTAATTTTCTGAATATTCATGAAAAAATATCGAAAATGAACTTCAAAAGGGGGGGTCTGTCTATAACATTTTTCACTAGTTTTTTTAAAAATAAATACACAATTTTTTACCGAAAAAATTACTTCGATTCCGTTTTTTTTTTCGTAGTTGATAATTTTTTGTAAAAATTTTAATTAACCTGTTAAAATAACTCATAAGCTTTTGGAAATAATAAACAGAATCCAAATCGACCCATAAACTTCGGAGATGTGTCAAAAAACAGAAAGCAAATCTTAAAAAAATTAAAAATTGAATAACGTGAAAAATGTTATAGATAGACCCCCCCTTTTGAAGTTTATTTTCGATATTTTTTCATGAATATTCAGAAAATTACGGGCGGTCACATGCGCATGGGCGACATTGTATATTTATGAAGCCAGGGAGGTGCTAGTGCACCGTCTTGCACCCCGCTCCCGGTGCCCATGATGTCCTATGATTATGACTCTAGCAAAGAAAACGAATTTCTCTCTAGCCACTTAAGAGACAGATACATGCTAGTGACCTTGAGTGGTTAGCTTGCGTGTTTTGTACTGAGTTCACGCAACGCGTCATACATCCAGCCAGTAATAGAACTCGCGCATCAAGGAGCGCTGTCACCAATTTGACGCATTATTAATTTATTATACAAAAAACAGAAGGTATTTAGATTAAAAGATTAATATTTTAATTATCCTTAAAATGGTGAAGGTTTCAGAATAATACACTTGACAGCTTTTGAGTAATTATTCGTTTTTTATCCGCGTAAGACACAACTTTACAAATTAATTTCACTATATAATGTGAACATAATCTAAAAAAAAAAAATGCTCTAATTTGACATATATTTTTTCCAAATCATTAACACCACTCGTTTAGACATAATTTCCGGTATAAAATCATTAAAAGTAGCTTGTCGTCGCCTAAAGTTCATTTTGTGTTGTTGGTTGTCTCGCTAGTCTTCCGTCCGACACAGTCAAACCAAAATGAACTTAAGGGATATGTTGCCCAAAAAACGTAATAATAGGAATTGAAATAGTAGTCCCGGAACCCCGCAGATGGTAGCCTCTTACGTAGTTTTGTTTTAAGCTTATCTAGGAAACCAAATAAATATCTAGAACAGGGACCTACGCCTACGGTATGGCTTCCAGTTCAATAACCATACAGCCAGTCCAACTGTACCTAAATGAATAATTACAATACATTGTTAGTTGAGTAGGTATCTACATACTCCAAATTTTTACCATATACCTATTTACCGATCGATTTATATCTTTGTATTTACCTATATGTTCAGGGTACTAAGTTGTTCAACTTATTCATTATGGTTTAGCTACGTCTCATCATGTTTATCTATCAGGTCGCTATAACAATGTCGTTTGTACTAATAACTACATATTACATTAACATTAGTGTTTGCACAGCCGTTCGCTCACTTCATTACATCCATTGTATTTTCTTTGATGTATTTAAATAATCTACATTATCTATCGGCGAACGGTCGCATTATTTTATTCTGCGTTCTGTAATCCAGACACATAGTTATGGGGCTGAAAATATTTTGTGTAGTGTTTATATTGGCATATCTTTGCCATGTAGTGGACAGTGCATCGATCCTTGCCCTCTTCTCTTCACTTTCCTACACTGACCACTTGGTTTTCAGAGGATACCTATCAAGACTCGCTCACAGAGGACATACTATTGTTCTCATGACACCCTACCCCGGACATTTTCAATTTCCCGACATAGAGAATATTATGGAGGTTGATGTCAGCCAAGATTCGGCACCGTACTGGGATGAGTATAACAAGTTGATGACGAATACTGACGATCACCATCCCAGACAGAGAGCTATGAATGAATTCACGATCAAACTAGCAATAGCGCAGTTAAAGTCGAAACAGATGGTGGCTCTGCTCATCAATCCAACGATAAACTTTGACCTGGTGGTCACAGAAGCTGACGTACCGCTGCTTTACGCGGTTGCAGAAAAATATAAAGCTCCACATATCGCCATCACCACAACCAGTGGCAGGATCCATCAATACGAATCCAAAGGAAGTCCTATCCATCCTATTTTGTTCCCTGATGTTAACTCTCTGACCTACAGGAGTTTGGGTCGCTGGGAAAGAATAGCAGAGATCTATCGTCACATCCAAACAAGAAACGAATACTACAATAATTATCTTCCACTTTGTGAATTGGCCGCCAAGAAATTACTGGGATTGAAGCGAAGTCTCCTAGAAGTGGAATATGACATTGATTTGCTGTTCGTAGCCAGTAATCCTGCCTTGATAGGCAGTAGGCCGAGCGTTCCAGCTGTTGTTTACGTCGATCGAATGCACATTAAGCCAGGTCTAAGTTTGCCGCAGGTAAGATATTTAGCAGTAGATAGTAAGTACACACAACAATTAGATAATAATTAAGTTTCCTAATTTCTGTATACATAATCAGCCTATTAATGTTCCCACTGCTGGGACACAGACGTCCTCTCTTTGAGAGGGAGTGGGCCGTAATCCACCACGCGGGCCCAGTGCGGGTTGGTAGATGTCACATGTCTTCGAATTTTTGGTTCTAAGACATGCCAGTTTCCTCACGATGTTTTCCTTGACCGTTTTGAGAGCAGCGGTTTGAGAGCAGTGGTGATGAAATTATTTACACAAAGTAAAGAGCCTGCTGGGGTTCGAACCCACGACCTACAACTCGTAAGTCGGGGCCGATACCAATGGGCCACCACTGCTCAATTGATTGATTTCTGTATACTACTATCTTATTTATTTATTTTGCAGGAAATGTTAACTCTCTTAGACTCCTCTACAAAAGGAGTCGTGTACTTCAGTCTGGGAGCGATCCAAGAAGCTGAGCAGCTCTCTACATCCATGCTACAAACGTTCGCAGAAGCTTTCGGAGAGCTTCCATTCACAGTTCTCTGGAAGATCGGTAACACGACGATGATAAAGAAGCCTGAAAATGTCATTACCCAGTCTTGGTTCCCACAGCAACAGCTTTTAGGTAAGTAAAGTAGGAGTTGTACAAAGAATTATCAATACAACGTTCCGAAGTCCAAAATTGAATTTAACTTAAGCGTTGGGTCTTATGAGCAGTGGTGGCCCAGTGGTAACGGCCTCGACTTACGAGTTGTAGGTCGTGGGTTCGAACCCAAGCAAGCGCTTTACTTTGTGTAAATAATTTCATCACCACTGCTCGCAAAACGGTGAAGGAAAACATCGTGAGGAAACCGGCATGTCTTAGAACCAAAAAAATCGAAGACATGTGACATCTACCAACCCGCACTGGGCCCGCGTGGTAGATTACAGCCCACTCCCTCTCACAGAAAGGAGGCCTGTGTCCCAGCAGTGGGAACATTAAAAGGCTGATTGGGTCTTAGGATCAGGCAGGAGCCACAGGTCAGATAGCTGATTACAAGCAAAGCTACGTATCCCACACAAATTAATGGAATATTTCCTCCTTTCAGCTCATCCCAACCTCAAAGCCTTCATAACGAATGGTGGTGCCCGGTCCTTAGAAGAAGCAGTGTTCTTCACTGTGCCAATAATTGGATTACCACTCGTCAAGTCTCGTAAAGTTTTCATTAATGAGATTACAAGGTATGGAGCTGGCGAAATTCTGGATCCTTATCATTTGGATAAGGAAACTTTGAAGGCTACCATTAATGTTGTGGCTGCAAATGAAAAGTGAGTGCATTACAATTTTTATTAACTTAGTGCTGTCTTTTGCATAAGCTCACAAATCGTTCAAATTTTCAGAGAAATATCTGTAATGATTGGTTTTTTTTCCAGATACAAAAAATCTATGTCAATTTTGAAGAATGCGGTTGTCAATCCCCACATTTCTGGGCCTGATAATGCTGTGTGGTGGACTGAGTATGTCCTCCGCCATGGTGAGGCCCGTCACTTACGCTCTCCTGCAGTTGGCATGTCTTCCTTTAAGTACTATCTGCTGGATATTGTCTGCTTTGTGCTCATAGCACTTTCTGTAGCGCTTTATCTAGCGTATGTTTTGATACGAGCTATTGTGAGACGTTTGCGCACAGGGTTCTGGCGCAGTCGTGGTTTAGACGCGGCTGGAAAATTTAAGGCGCTGTAGTAATTATTATTTGTATTTCGTACTTACTTAATTATTTTGCTTTTAGTATTTAAGTTACTCATTCATTTTTGTAGTCCAATTAAAAATTATTATGTATCTTGTTGTTTTTCTTGAAATCTTTTTACAAAAGCTGTAGAACTTAGAAGTAAGGTGTATAGAAAAAGAAGTGTCTAGCCCTTGGGTCTGGCCTTAACAGTCAAGCTCCTATTGGGTTGAGCTGCTTAAAAATATGTAAACACTAGCTTTTACCCGCGGCTTCGCCCGCGTAAAGGTCGGAAAATATCCCACAGGACCGTACTACCGGGATTCAGATTATCCTCTATCCTAACCCAGATCATGGCCTATACGGATTTAGTTAAAAGACCATACGCCTTTCAACTAAATCCGTTCAGCCGTTACGGCATGAAAAAGTAACAGGCACATTTTAGGGTTGCGTACCTCAAAATGAAAAAATGATCTCTTTCAGTCGTCAGTAATTTGACATTCGAAAGAAGAAGACAAAGCTTTGTAACTATACTATATGTTTAACTATACAGACGCTATACAACGTTTATTAGTAAGGAGGTAATGTTTGTAGCGGTTACACCGCCACATACGAACTACGCATGAAAGACATGATGTCACACAAATCCTGCATCGCGCAGTTAGAATTTACCACGCGAACGACATAGATAAGACTATCCGAAATCAACTTATGGGCAGTTGCCCGCCCGACATAACACCCGTCTTGTCGGAGGATCCTCCCTTTTCTATGGTGGATGAGTGAACTTTACACCCTGTTCCTCATACCACTAAATTGGTGACCCTGAGACTGAACGTCAACGCAGCCTTCGTGCAACTACTTCAGCGTGACGTCATCATCATCAATCCCGCAAGCTTTCGTGAGGCGAGTTACACAGCCAGCCAGCACCCACGGCTCAGCGGGTATCCTGACCACCAGCATGCAGCGAACGCGCATTCCTGGTCAACACCCTTAGACTCATCACCCCGACTCACTGGGGAATCACCGAAATCACCTCAATCACCGCAATCACCGCAATCACCTCAATCACCGCAGACAGTTCCAACTCACTGTGAACTGTGCGGCACCCGGTTCCGACTCACTGGAACCACACCTTAAATCTCTTAAAAATAAGAGACAACAAAAATAATCACCGAAATCATCGCAATCACCTCAATCACCGAAAACACCGAAATCACCGCAATCACCGAAATCACCGAAATCACCGCAATCACCTCAATCACCACAATCACCTCAATCAGCTCAATCACCGCAATCACCACAATCAACACAATCACCACAATCGCCGCAATCACTGCAGACAGTTCCAACTCACTGTGAACTGTGCGGCACTCGGTTCCGACTCACTGGAACCACAATCACCACAATCGCCACAATCACCGGAGACAGTTCCGACTCACCGTGAACTGTGCCGCATCCGGTTCCGACTCACTGGAACCACACCTTAAATCTCTTAAAAATAAGAGACAACAAAAATCAACCCCTATTTTACCCCTTTGGGGGATGATTTTACAAAAACGCTGAAAAGCGTAATTCTTTATTTCTTACCAAAAGCATAAATTTGAATTTCCATATCCCCAACTTAGAAATATTGAGTTTCCCATACAAACTTTCATCCCTTATATCACCCCCTTGGGGGTTATTTTTGAGACAAAAAGTACCCTATGTCCTTCTCTAGGATGCCATCTATCTCCTTGCCAAATTTCATCGAAATCCGTTCAGTGGTTTAGCCGTGAAAAGGTAACATACAGACAGACAGACAGACAGACAGACAGACAGACAGAGTTACTTTCGAATTTATAATATTAGTATGGATTAGTATGGATTAGTAGTAGGTACTCTGCTGCAAAGTACTACTAATAGTACATATTTTTATTTTAACATGTTGTACAGACGCCAGCACTGCACATCAACCTACTCTAATCTGTCAAATTTTCCCAATCAACATTGAACCTTATCTGTTAGCGATAAAGTTGAAAATCTATTAAAGAAATTTGACAGATTGTAGTAACTTGATGTGCTGGCGTCTGTACCCGGTACTAGTCATTGTAAAATATGGATTGACGACAGTATACCCACTTCTCTATCTAAGACATGAAGACTTATGTACTTTTAATTTCCATGCAAGTTTCTGAACTAAAAAACTAGACGTCAAAATATTCATTTTTTATCTGTAGTCAAAATTGACACCTAACAAACGTCAAGAGTGTCACTGTCAAGACTTGTTTTGCCCTGTGTTTATTTTTCAGGATTTTCCAGAATTTTCAGTTTTTCGCAAATAATTTTTAATAAATATGATAATGTGAGATAGTTCCTTTGCTCCGACACAATGACGGCTGTTAGAACTTGTCCTGGTCTGTACTGCGGTCGCACAGAGTTCAATGATGGATCGTGGAGCGAATGCGGCGCCTGTCCTCGAGGATTCCGCACCAATACCACCAGCTACTGCGTCCCTTGCAATGACGAACCCACCTTATATGACGGCCAATACCTTGGGTTTATGGTGCTGCTGCCTATGGTGTTACACTGGTTTTTTATAGACATGGTTGCTGTTGGCAAGGGGTAAGTGAATTCGTCATATTGTTTATTTATTTACTGTATTTATTCTGGTGACAGTAAAGCTGTATTAAATAGGCCTCAATAACCCAATGAAAAGGGGAAGTAGATACAATAGTTGCCGTATTATGTTGGGAACTGGACTTGGCAGTACAGCAGTCGAAATCTTCTGATTAAAACTCGCGAAGTGTTCTAAGTCATGCAACATACAATTATTATAAGTATCTCTGTCTGAGAATTTAATGTTTCTTCATAGTATAATAATTTATGTTTACAGCACGAAAAACATCCTAGTCCAACACATATGTGCATTCGTAGAGGTGGCAACAGGTACTCTGGCTGCATTGCTAGTGTTGCCTCCAACAGGCACTATTGCGTTACATGTCTGCTCTCCGAAGGCGCTGTCTGACTGGTACACACTGCTGCACAACCCTCAGCCTGATTATCAAGAGACTTTGCATTGTACTCAGGAGGCAGTGTACCCATTGTAAGTAGAATTAGTCCTTACCCTGTCAAATAATCTCCTACTAGAAGCCTTTTGCATGTAAGCGCTCAGCGGGTTTCATGATTATATTTACTGTTGTTTCAAGTGTATTTTTCTGAACAATTGCTGGTTCATAATTCCTTATGACATTTGTTGGATTAATTGTATTTACTGTACTGATTTTTCCACTGATGGGACACAGACCTCTTTCTAAGATGGAGGTGTACATAATCCACTAATAGTTTGTTTTAAGTCTATTTTAAAAAAAGCAAATCAGCCTGTAATTAAAAACTGTTCTTTTAATTAATTAAAGCTATGGTTATAAATCCTACCGACAGACATAGTATTAGGGGAGGCCATGCTAAATGGAAATTTACTAGAGCGTCGTGGGGACCTATTGTATTTTGAGGATTAGATGGTAGATAGAAAAGAAGGTCATAATTATGATGTATTACCCCTTCGCCAAATGTAAAAATAAACAGTCACATGGAAATACTTCAGCGTGTCAGATATTGATAGTGTCAGATATTGATAGTGTCAGATATTGATAGTGTCAGATATTGATAGTGTCAGATATTGATAGTGTCAGATATTGATAGTGTCAGATATTGATAGTGTATAATATGCCCCACGTGTCTCTGATGAGAGTTATGTTAACCTGCTGGTATGCATTGCGGGGGTGGATGTACGTAAGGGTAATTGAGTGGGTAATACATGCTTCCCTGCAGCTGTACTCTAAACTTTATTGACGATTTTTGTTACTTTAGTTTGTGGAAATCGGCAGATTATATTTTTCCTGTTATCCTAGAAATAATTCCTTCAAAATAAAAATTAAATCGGCCGTATGCAAGTATGTAGTTTATTTAAATAACAACATCACCCTGAACCGAGACAAACCAGACAACAACAATAACTGACGCAACTTTTGAAAAATGCACCCCAACCTGGCTAGTCACAATGTGGGAAGAAGACTGCTACCCTGTCTTGTTTAAAAGGGTTCTAACTACATTAATAAATATTAATATGTTTTTTGTTTCCAGATACACTGTAGTCCTTTTAATTTACGCATTCAGCTTGCTGATGACTATAACACTGAGGCCGTGGCTTCTGACGTGGGACTCTGCTAACCCGGGCAGGAAGGCAATATACTGTGCACTGTACTTCTATCCTATACTTGTGCTCATCCATACTGTTGCTGCTGGCTTGATTTGTAAGTATTCATGTATATTAATATAGTTACAAGATTACTGGTTACTCAAAAAAAAAAAAAAAAAATTATTAAGATAGCAAGCATTAATATTATCAACATAAAAACCAGAACTGTCTGTCCACATTAGAAAATACCAAACAGAAATAATAATTTTAATTAACGAGCTCCAAAAGAATGACAAAAAACTGTAGCCGGTCTTGAGGAACAGAGGGCCTAGGCTGCCAATCGGAGCGCCAAACGCGGTCGATGCGTTTGATCGAGATGGTAAAATGAAACTCGCACTAAGCCCTCTGGGTGTATAGTAAGTATAGTTCACTCATCCTCTACAGAAAAGGGAGGATCCTCCGACCAGACGGGTGTCGTGTCTGGCGGGTAATTGCACGACGATTGATGTCGGAAAGATATATACATATGCTGATTGCGCGGTAAACTCTGACTGCGAGATGCAGAATTAGTGTTACGTCAGGTCTTTGATGCGTAGATGCTGCCACAAACCAATAAAAAAAATCAATAGGGACTTTATGGTCTAATTCATAGGTAACAACCTCCCCTACAACCGTAGTAACCCGAAGGGAAACATAAATCATAGTATGATTGAATGTAGCAATCAACTCACTCTATTCCAGTCCATAGCAGGACATAGGTCATACCAAGTTATGCTACAGCACCAGTCTCCCAATTGATTGAACTTTGTTCAACTTTAAATCTGATTACTAGATACTGTACAAATTCCTATAAACCTGGGTATTACAGCCGAATAAGGTTATAATCTTTGTCAACCGCTGCAGCGTTATTCATGTGGGAATGGTAGGGCAAATAAAAATCAGCATTCAACTAAATAAAACTATATTATTTAAAAACATAAAACAGTAAAGTAAAAAAACTCAACTGTCTTCGCTCATCAGTCTTGTCCTGCCAAAAAAAAAAAAACATAAAGGTCTCTGCACACAGCGGGCGTGGCGTGCCGGGACGGGACGGGCGACGTGACGCTGAGCAGTGTGACCACTGCCTGCCGCCGCGCCAGCGCCCCGTCGCCGCCCCGCCACGCCACACCCGCTGTGTGCAGATACCATTACTGTTCGAAAATTAAAAATAAGTAAAGCTTTCCACTTGCTTCCGTTCGGATACACAAAAAAAAAAAATAAAGCCTCCTTAGTTAACCACTACCTTCATTTCATGTTTAATAATAACTTAAACGTTTTTCCTTTCCAGATTGGTCATTCCCATACATAATTATAATAATATCAATGATGACATCAGCGTCTCACTTCTCAATAAAGATTGAGCAGTCAGCGCCAGCATTGCTCCTGTCCTCACTAACAAACCCAAGGAACTTAGTGATACTACTGGGACATTGGCTTATACATGCTTATGGAATCATTTCTCTGACTGGGTTTAAGGAACTGTGGTACCTGTCTCTTGTACCTGCCCCGGCACTGTTCTACATCTTGACTGCCCAGTTCACAGACCCCATGAAGATCCATAGTGACTGACAGGAACGCAAGTCTTTCACAAACATTACGGATATGGTTGATTGACTTTTGATGTATGATAAAGCGCGGGCGCACACGAATGCGGCGTGTGGTGTGAGCGAGACGGTAATAATATTTCGCGCGAGCGACAGAGACAAATAGTGATAAGTCAGTGTACGAATTTTTCGTGTGATGCGAGTTGTTACCACTGTTTAGTGGTGTGCGATTGTAAATAGTTTTTTTTATTGTTCAGTTAAAATTGTGTATGAAAATATAATATTATAAATTGTTTATAGAATAAAAAAATCGTGTTATGCAATAATTTAATGTTTGTAATCATTTCCAGTTAGCCTATTAGCAATTAGCAGCTATAAAAACCTCACTAAGGCCCGGACTCCACCAAAGTGAAGATGTCCGAAGTGGTGACGAGAAGAGATGTTTTTCAGCTAGGATGTATCCATCGAAGCTGTGCGGAGATGCGTAGGTACTGGCTAGACTGGAGCGGAGATTAGTGCTGGCTAGAGCGTAGGTGAGCTGCGTGCGGCGAGCGCTCTCTCATCCCTTCTGGTCTCCGCTGCGCGCCGTCGCCTGCTTGCGAGGCACAGCTCACATCTCCGCTTAGTACCGCCGCTCAGCTCAATCTCGGCGAGGCACAGCACACATCTGCGCTTCGATCGCGCAATACAATTATGATACATCTCCGCTCAGTGGTATCCACTGAATAACGATATTCTATTGCTTGTTTAAAACACATTTCCTCTCCTGTCGTCTCGTCTCCGCTTAGGTGGAGTCCGGTTCTAAGGGCTAGCGCGCACTACGGTGCGGTGGAATGCGGTGCGTTATTTCTGCCGTACGGTATAACAAACGAAGTCACGTGTTCGCGCACTGGCGCTGAAAAAAATGCACGATGACTATCTGCTTATATTTATTGTTGCATAAAAAAATACATGTGGGGGCAGTCTGGGGACTGCTGATAGAAGTGACAACTAAGTAACGGCATCTAACGAAAATGTCAGGAATTTATGTGGCTTGCTGTCAGTACAAGAACGAAAGCTGAAGCTCCATTGAAAAAATTCCAAAATAAAATAACAGAGCGCGCTGTCAACAAACAAGTGCTCAACGTCTTCGGTGACGATGATGCGAGATGATCCATAATTTTTTTCACCCAAAAAGTGCTCAACGTGCCTAGAGGTAGAAGTTTTCACTTCAAAAGCAGTCCCCAAACGGTTTGGGTGCTTCTATTTATGGCCTTACGGCCTAAATAAGGTCTTCTTTTTCGTAAGATATAAAGATTTACGAGCGTATCCAGAAAACTTTCGATATTACTGCTTGGTCTGTGTCTCGATGCGATTTTTCACTGCAGTGCGCGGTACTTCATATACCTATCTCTCGGTGACGCACATTGATATATCGCATGCGTTTTTTTCATCGCAATGCGCGCACTTCTATTTTCCATACTTCACAGATCATGCGGTAAAAAAACACACCGCAGTGCGCGTCGAGGGTTCAAATAATTATCAACTCCTTAAAAAGCGGGTAGGCAGCTTGGTCTGCACCTTTACACTTTTCAGTCACCCTGCTATCATCGGTTGTACGAGTAACTGTATCAGCGTCGAAATATCTGGACCCTATTATTTTCTGGTAAAAAATCACAAGATATCGCGTAGGTAGGTACCTAAGTGACAATTTTATAATTCCTATAACAATGAAGTGTTGTTTTTTGTGCGACCCATTACCTACCGAGCTTTACCATATAGGTACTCGTGAAAACATTCACGAAGATGTAGGGCCCTATATATATATATTATAGGTTTAGAGGTAATAGGAACAGTACCCTAATTACGTAATACACGATCAATCAGAATCTGAATCGCTTTGAAACAGATTGCTAATCCATTGCTTCAAAAGTTGGAAAATAAATTCTGCTCAGCAACGTAAATAACGCAATGAATGTTGTTGAACTGTCAAAATTAATCGGAATCGTTTACGAAAATGTGTTGCGTAATTAGATAGCAGACAGAACAGGGTGTAAAGTTCACTCATCCTCTATTGAAAAGGATGGATCCTCCAAAGAGATGGGTGTTGTGTCTGGCAGGCAACAGCCCAATGGTTGATGTCGGGTAGTCATAAATAATTACGTCGTTCGCGCGGTAAACTTATTGCGCGATGCAGGATTTGTGTGACGTCATGTTTTTGATGCGTAGGTCGTATGTGGCGGTGTAACCGCTACATAGGCATTGGTTACCTTTTTGAAGATAACAGTCGTTTTCATAAAAACATTAAACGAATATTTTAAAAGATATTTAACCGACTGCCTACTAAGTGCCATTTCATTTAAAATATGTAATAGAGCCAAAACCATCGTCAAACGACACTTGGCATCTGAACCGTAAATGCTTAGTGTTGCCAGCTTTGTGTCAGATAAAGAGGGCATTCTATTTCCTGCCCAAAACTGGTTCTCGGTGAAACAAAGATATAAAAAGTAGGATTGTAGATACAAAAGATTGTAGAGGTACGGGTCATGTTAAATGCAAAGCTCGAGACAAAGGCCGAGGAGGCAAAATAAAAAGAAACGGCCCCGTTTATAGGCAGTCTCATTATTAAACGTTTTCTTCCCTCGGCTCGCGAAAAAACCGACAACGTGCCGCATTATTCGCTTATTTGTTTACTTATCTTTGCGTGTATTTCGTTATTAGATCTCATCACCGGTTCGTTTGTAAGCGATGTTTTGTTAAATTGAGCCGGCTTTGTAGGTACCTAAGCATAGGTACTTGTGTTTGGTACCTATTATTGTAATTGGAATGATCTCTTCATTGTCATTGATATTCACTTTGCTGGGGATAACAAGACCGCCCGCCATGTCGGGAACATTGGGCTTACCTACACCTAGGTTTTTCGTGGTTGTAGAGCAGAGGTCCTGTTTATCTCCAGAACAATAACGTTAAGCATTTATTTGAACTTGCTACTTTATTAAATTATTCAATCAATAATGAACATGTTTTGTTTCTTTTTAATAAGTCTGATATTTAAAAAAAATACGGCGATTTCTGAAATCACAACACACAATATGTTTTTGTGTTATTTTTTTAAGCGTTCCATGTAATAGGGAGCGAGCCTATTGCCATCAACCGGACACAAATCCAGACTCTGGGCTGCCACTGAGAAATTTCAGATGGAAAAACTCGATAACACTTTGCCCGACCCGGGAATCGAACGCAGGACCATATGCTCAGCAGTAGCGCTTGCTACCACTAGATTAACGAGGTTGTACAAAGCGAGCGAGCGAGTAGCGCGAGTAGTAAATATACCTAACTATCCACTTAGCGCCAGAAGTTTGAAGAGAGTAGGTTCTATCACGCCAATAATAATTGACAGTGGACTATCGCACATAACGTCTGGTTTATTGGCGTAAACCTGCTCGTAAAATTATGTTAGTGTACCTACATCATTATGTTTATGTTCTTTTTCACTTAAAACACGAACATAATGTTTAATGGGCATTACTTTACCTCAGTATTACCTACCTACGTCATATTTATTTTGGCATTTAGTATTAGGTAGCAAGGTGCTTCATTTCGCCGACAAAGTAATGATAGAAAGAGTAAATGCAACAATGATTTCAGGGCGGTCTTGACGCAATCAGAGATTTTTTCCAGACAACCATACGATGAATTGAATGAAATACAAATATACCTACTAGGTGTTGTTACGACGCAGATAATATATGCCAGTGACTTTAAGTGGTTAGTTTTGCTCACGCAACGCATCGTACGTCCAGCAATATGAAATGGAATGAAATGAAATGAAATTGTTTATTCTGTAAACAGGACATCGGAATCACTTTTACACGTCATATTTTTTTATTTTTTTTAAATAAGCTAGATGAGGTCGGCGTTTCCTAACTGACTACTCTGAGAAGAAAGGCCGAAACAAACTCAGAGGTCACGGTCTCTTTTAAAGTCCAGACATAATCTTGGTCAAGCCATATGAGAACCATGTAGATTAGTGTCTGAAATGGTCTTTTGAGGAAAGAACCACACAGATTTGAGTGGACCTGTCCAGTCAGTGCAAGCATTTGTCAGTAATCGTGGAGCTCACTCAGAGCTTAAGGAGCTCAACTCGACGAACAATACCAAAGAAAGGACATTTGGGTAGGCCGCATCAACTACTCAAACTGCCAGACCATCATTAAAACTAACTGTGAAAAAAAAAAAAAAAAAAAAAAAAAAAAAAACATTAAAGAGAAAAAAAAAAAAAAATACCCACATAGTCCTCATATTCACAATAATTAAAATAATATTATACTTTACAAAGTAATCATGTCATTTTGTATATAATTTTATTATGTTATTATTTTAAGTATATGTTTTATTCTTCTATGTAAATATTTTTAAATCTGGTTTAATTGATGATTTGTAACAATTAAAATATCAAGTTTTATGGTTTTATCACAAGGTATAGCAGAGCGAGCAGCTCAATCCCAAGCTTTTTTATCTTCTAAATAATCTGAAATTTTATAGTACCCTTTTTTACAAAGTTTGGTTTTAATACAGTTTTTAAATCGTTTAATGGGTAAGTTTCGAATGTCAATGGGAAGTTTGTTGTATATAATAATAGGAATAATAGGAATAGGACTCTCTCATCAAGGAGCGCTGTCCCCAATTTGACGCATTATTAATTTATTATACGTAAAACAAAAGTTATTTTAATAAAACACGTACACACATAAAAAAAAGTTTGCGATCAGTTTGAAAAATCAAAATCGTTTTTGTTGCGGTAAACTATATTATAATTTCTTTTTCTTTTCAGTTTATTTCAGGCAGTGTATTTCTAATTAATTTTTCTTGATAAAGTTAAATTTTAAAAATATATTAGCTCTTGCTAGTGATCACAAACTTTTTTTGATGTGTGTATAGTTAAAGATTAATATTTTAATTTTATTATCCTTAACATGGTGAAGGTTTCAGAAAAATACGCTTGATAGCTTTTGCGTAATTCTCAGTTTTTTATCCTCGTTAGACATAACTTTACAAATTAATATCATTATGTAATATAAACATAATCTAAAATATTCGTATATTAAGTTATTAAGATAATGCTCTAATTTAACATATATTTTTTCTAAATCATTAACACTACTCGTTTAGATGTAATTTTCAGTATAAAATCATTAATAGTAGGTTATCGTCGCAGATAATTTTGATGGACCACATCATGTTTAGGAAAACTTACTATCCGATTGGCATATCACAAAGATATAGCAAAACCCTCACATGAATAAATAACAGAATAGGAACAAACATTTCACTGGCTACCACATCCTTTGTCAGAATTTATTTTCATTAGCACAGCACGAAAAGGGACGTACTCGTATGTTATCAACTTTTAAAACAGCTGGTTGCGTCGGCGGTTCGTTACGTGCTCGTCAACAAACTTGTTGCGAATATTTTCGGGGTGTGTCGCTGCTTGCGGTTGCAGAAAATGAGTGCCTCGTTCGGATGAGGCACAGACAATGAACGCCGTCCGGCCTTTGTGGCTACACCTGTTATTAAAACTCCTGTAAAGCGCGCTGTGCCCGCTGTGTGAAATATCTTCTTGTTTACATATGTTTTACATTAGGAGTCTCGTGATTTATCGCCGCTTCTCATTATAATACTCGCTGTAATTGCATAAGGAAATTTATATCCAGAGTAGAGCGCTCGTTACTCGTCTCCTGTTGAGTTTAATCTTAGTTTGTCTCCATACGGACTGACATGGTCTGCCCGTTTGGTTGATCAGTGATTCCAGTGAAGAGTGAGTCCAATAGCTATGCAATGCGAAAGTACATGTCTGCATGTTTGTTGCCTGTCAGTCTGTTACCTGCTAATCCTGCTATCTAATTACATTATCATAATTTCGTCAACAATTACGACTAATCTGTTTCATTTTGACAGTTCAACAACATCAGATTTTTTTTTCGAACTTATAAATCAACGGATTTCAGATTCTGATTGATCATGTAGTATGCAATTAGGATAAGGATTGTTACCTGTTCACGTCTTAAAGGATGAACAGATTTAAATGAAATTTGGCTTACCATGACGTGGTGGGTTAGAAACATCGATATAATCCGTGGTTAGAAACTTAGGACATAGGATACTTTTTATTCCAGTAGTACGTTCCCATGGAATTATTTCTGACCTCCAAGCGAGCGGAGCCGCGGGTAAAAGCTAGTCGTAAGGAAGGTACATAACTTATTACAGCTTGATAACACTGCTCATCCTCATAATACAATTCCTTATTTTCCTTAACGCCACTCACGGGAATTTATGATCCTCCATTGTTCCATTCTCGATGCAAACATACACACATAAAGACTATCGAATAGGTCGAGGTATTAAAAAAAAAAAATATACTGCCTGTCTTTGGGGACTGCCGATAGAAGTGAAAACTAAGTAACTTTTTGATTCTCGCGTTGATGTCTTTCGTTCGGGCGTTAGGTGACGATGACGCGAGTTCCATGATTTTTGATCACCCAAAAAGTCTTCAACGAACCTGAAGAAGTTTTTACTTCAAAAATATACCGCTCAGTTTCGAATGGATGTCAATAGTAGGTACCAATACCTATTTGTATTTTACATTTCATTATTAGGAATACCAACTGCACATCTAAATGTCTGGCGTATTGTTTATGTGGAAATATCGTACGAACAACATACGCACAAAAAATTGTTTCGTAAATTCATTCTAGTTCTCAGTAACAGGTGTATCGGAATATTTCTATCATAAAAATGCTTCGCAGCATAGCACAGTGAAAACGTTGCATAAAATGAGACGATGCAGCGCATTGAAAGCAAAATTGTGAAGTAGAACCCTGTGAATATTCTGGGGCATTGAATAGGAGATATAACTGAGTGGGAACCAGCTGTCGGTGAGGCATAGCGGGGCCGAAGGCTACACGAAGAAAGTACCTACTCGCACGATGATTGCACGCATTTAACACTATTTGAAAATCTATTCAACTTGTATTGCGGAGTGCTTAGGTACATTTAAGTATTTTTGAACCACCAACATGTTGATACTTCACGCTTATATGCGTAATTGCTTATGTTGAAACAGGATTTAGGTACCAAAGAAGAAGGGCCTTTTTCCAAATTATCAAACTAGGTACGTATATCAGACGAAAATTCGTAGATTTCAGCAAAACTTTGGTCAGTTCTAGAATAAGCAAAAAGGCATCAATCGATTCAAGGTGCTAATTCGGTGCTGTAAATCGAAGGTCGCCAGACGAGGCAGTAACATCGCGCGAATAATTCATGTATCTGGGAGTGTGGTGGGCGCTTTAGGAAGCCTATAGATAGCACTAGAACGTCGGGTTTCTGCCAAGTAGCAGATGAAAACTTTTGTGACCCGAATTTCATCTCCGAATATAAAGTCCAACTTCTTATCGGCGCAAACTTCTATATTTCTTGGGTCTTATCGCAAGTCGCAACACAAATTTCTTTACATGAAACTTACTCTTTCATACGCAAAAATATTACGCTTCAAAAAATAACGTCGAGCGAGTAGGTAACCTAAGTGCAAGTGTAAAACCGTGTTCGCTTTACAATTCTGTTCCCAAAAGATTGCTAAAGTTTTCCGTCACATGGCGACTAAGCAAATGTGCATACAATCGCAGGCGCTTGCGACAAGTCGTACGTCCGACACGTCGTTAACTCGCAAGTTTTTCCAACGGAATACTTGATGCGATAGATATGCAAGTACCAGAGTATTTCAAACTACTTGGACTGCAAGCTTGATTTTTAACCCACTTTTAAACTATTGAAGTTTTGACGTTGGAGTCGAATTTAAAAGAGGCATTGCGGTATATTTGTGAGATAAAGTGCAGAGCTGGTTGGCTCACTGAACTACCAAGTGCGGCTGAACGAAAACTTGTTTAAAACTGACTTATTTGCTTGTATATTTTGTAGATCAGTCTCTAGTTTGTCTCAAAGTAGGCATTGGTTAAGTCAAGGTTGTGAAGGCTGTATTTTATCTTTAGACTTTAGGCTTCATTTACTTAGGGTCTTATAGACCGTAGTCGACTTTTTTGTAAGCAGAAAAAAAGATCTTTATTTATACAATCTGCTAAGTTAAAGCTGTCTGGCATTTTATAGTCGCTACCTAGCGAAGCGTACACACCAATTTTGGTAACTTTTTCAGTTTCATTTCACATTATTAATATCACAGTTGATGATTGATATTACCTCGTTACGGTGTAATTGGACGTCCTGTTACGCCAAATTGATTGCGATGGGCAATTAGGTTTTCGAATAAATTAATTAAGGGCAACATTCAATTATAACGGGTGGTAAATTATGATCGGTAAGTAGGCGACTTTGAATGGATTTGAAATGCTCGCGTTTTTTTGTACGTTACTTTCAAACTATAGTGGTACTGAATGACTGCTATAGTAGGTACATTATTGTCGCGGCCAGCAATTAGGGCATTGATGGAAGATCGTGAAAATGTACATACGTGAGTCCATCAATTCCTGGTTGCGGCCAAGGCTTGTATAGTACTTTTCTCAAACAATGCTCGGAAATTCAAACCAAGTAAATTATTTATAAATTTCAGAATCAGTGAACAAAGAAAATTTTTCACGCGCCATTATGTTCATTTGTTTCTTCTATTTAAACAGCTCTATTTGCTAAGGCAGTTCGAAATTTTAATAAAATCTTTGATAACTTAGGTACCTCCTTGGTTGCCATGTGTTGAAATAAAAAGTTAGTTCCATTTTTAAATAACACGACAGATATGTTTTCATAGTGATTTATTTGGCCGCTAAACACGACAGATAATTATGGATTTTCATACTAAGATTGCTGGCCAGGCGCTCGCTTGTTTTTTACCAGTACAGCAATTTCGATTTATCTCGAAGAAGGTTATCAAAATAATGTTCGAATTTCCAAGGATGTTTGAGAAAATATACATGCCCGATAAGGGTTATTATGCATATCATTACCTACGAATGGGAAAACTAATTAGGTACCTACGAAAGAGTTGTTCATTTCATGATATTTTAGGTGACCGTACCCGCAGGGTGCCAAGCCCTTTACCACAGATAATATAATACTACGTACAGATACCCAATCCCATACAAAGAAATGACACCTCCCTAGTCGGGCTATCGACTGGCTAAATGTACTACAGTTATGACAAATTGAGTAAAACGCCATCTATTGCAAAGAGCCCTAAACAAAAAGGTTTTATCTTTTTTTGTTGAAAATACGAGATTTATGAGTTACAATAGATAAATCAGCATTAAACAAGGAAGTTTTGATTTTTACTAATCTTACTTCAGCCAAAATCTTCCGTTTATCGCTTTTTAGTGACTGTTAATTTCATAATTGTTATCTATGCTGCCATCTATGATCTTTTTTCAAGACTAATTATAATTTGTTCCAATTGAGACCCCATGCCTTTACTAAGCCTCCGCTGTCCGTCCGTCCATCCGTCTGTCTGTCAGCATGCTTTATCTCAAGAACCGTAATTCGTAGGCAGTTGACAGTTTTCACAGATTATGTACATGTATCTCTATTCTCGCTATAATTGCAAATAATAAAGTTCAAAATTAAAGGGGGTCCCAATCAATACAAGAAAAGTGTTTTTTTTTACTAAAGTAAAAAAAAACACTTTTCTTGGAGGGTTGGACTTGGGCTATGCTTGGAGTTTCCCTACATGATCGAATCAGAAATGAAGAGATCCGCAGGAGAACCAAGGTAACCGACATAGCCCGAAGAATTGCCAAACTTAAGTGGCAATGGGCAGGACACATTGCCCGCAGAACAGATGGCCGATGGGGCCGAAAGGTTCTGGAGTGGCGACCGCGTACCGGAAGACGTAGCGTTGGAAGGCCTCCCACAAGATGGACCTATGACCTTGTAAAGGCCGCAGGAATCCGCTGGATGCGGGAAGCACAGAATCGGTCGAAGTGGCGGTGCTTGGGGTAGGCCTATGTCCAGCAGTGGACGTCTTTCGGCTGATATGATGATGATGATGATAATGAAAGTAAAAAACGGTGTGTTAAATATTGTGGTGGTATTAGGGTGGTACGGAACTCTTCGTGTACAAGTCCGACTCGCACTTGGGCATATTTTTTACCGTATTTCTTCAACAAGAAAAAAAACAAACAAGAAAAAATTGTTTATTTACGAAGCTATTGAATAGTTAACTGATTGTTGTGAATTTAGTTCTCTTGCCCTGAATAGCAGTGCTTTCATGCGTGTGCACAGATAATCAATGAATTGATATTTCATAACAAGGACTGAAAATATCGCAGCTACAATTATTTAATTGGCTTTTATTAATAGTTGTTTAATGTAACGGAAAAATAATAGTGGTGCCGATTCTCTTGTTCACTGAACTAAACAAATTAAACTATCACTAAAATTCCTTACTTTTAGCTAAGAATCTTAAAGCTATTCTGCAAAAAATATCTCTAAATTAAAAAATAATTAGGACACATCTAAAATCGAATTTGATAATCGCGTCGCGACTCCACGTGGTACTTGTTTTCTCTACCCGGGATTTTTTTTACATTTGGGCAGCCTTTCATTTTTTGTATGGAAAATATGAAAAATTATTACCTACTTGTTGAGCGGTTTTACAAAGGGGGTCGAAATTTTCATTATTTTTGCGATATGACGCACCATTTTCGCGATATAGCAAAAGAAAAAAAATATACAGTACTTACTGTTTTTCGCACCTTAAGTCGAAGTGTTGGTGGGAATTTTAGTTCATGACAACAAATTTTATTCCACTCCTTCTTAATCGCGTTTAAAAATAGTCAGATTTATTTGGATAATTAAAATTTTTTGGTGTAAAACGTCAAATTCAGAATAGCAAAATTGCCATTTTCACTAAACTAATAACTCAGTGCAATCTTAGTGGTGTCAAACTAAAATATAGTTAAGTTGTGTCACTTTAGTCTATTTCAGAATGGATAATCCTCGTTTGACAGGACTAAACTAAATTTTGGTGATTTTTAGGCTCGTTTAGAGGCATTTGTGACAAGAGAATCGGCACCACTAGCTGATTAATATTTATCTTTCAGTTTCACTAATGTAGAAAATGGAAATGTTTGTGGATATTTATTATTTTATTCCATCACGCTTTTCTGTACAGAGGTAAAATGTAGTCTGTGGGTGGTACAACATCTAACATCTTATTCACCCAGCAAAACTAGGTTGCCTTGTTGCGAAAGTTACATTTGGTTCAAATTTTATTGTAAAATATTTTCGCGCTTTCGTTAAATTAAAAAAGTTAAAACTGTTCATTCCTTATTTTTTGGGTCCCGTAGTGTCGCCATGATCATCCGTCTGTCTGTCCGCGGCTTAGCTCAGAGACTCTTAGTAGTAGAAAGCTGTAATTTGGCATGGTTATACATATTTATCACGCCGATAAAGAGGTAAAACAAAATCATAAAAATTTTCTTTTTTGGGTACCTCCCCTACACTTAAAGAGGGATGTTTTTTTGATGGATAAGTCTCGATTCCGTGAGAATATCAGGATAAAATGTATCCTATGTCCTTCTTCAGGTCATGGTCTACCCATGTACCAAATTTCATCCAAATCCGTTCAGCCGTTTTAGCGTGAAAGCGTAACAAACAAACAAACTCACTTTCGCATTTATAATATTAGATAGGATTAGGATTCTTCAAGTAAAGAAGTAAGGATGGGAATAACATTCAATGACCCAAGTCTATAAGAAGAGTGTTAAAAACAAACATCTATATACAAAACTTGTGCTGTACCGACCTACTACATAACACTTCTAAGTAATTTCCCGAAACTGAAAGCAACTGTTATTGTTACAGCTGTAAGGACTCTATAACAGAGCTCCGTTTACTTAACCCTGCCTACTGCCTACCCCACCCTCAGATGGGGTTGTAATGGCTCAAGAGAAAATCGCTAAAAACCCTGTCATGTACACGTATTGGTGAATGTTTGCCAATGTTTCAGTTGTGCTCACATATTTACTTAAGGACCTCTTCTAAATAATACATTCTATGGGACCTCTTATTTAGAATTTTTGTCATAACTAAAATAAATATATTATAAGGGAAATAATACTTCTTGACTGTAATACTAACTAAGCTGTGTTAAAATGAATTACCGAATTTATGCAAAATTATCCAACAAAAAAGAAAATTTCATATTTTAAGAATGTTCATATTTTAATATTTTTTTCGGAGCTTTTATTATACCCATATTATAAAATATTATATTTTCAGTGGCGTAAGCAAAATCATTCGTTATTTTTCCCTACAATCACCCACTTTTAATATTATTGAAATGAAAATGGACTAGTGCTTTTATAAAATCCCACATTTTACTTCTTGACTTTATTTCGTTTTAAAATCACTGTTCGAAGCTTTAAAAATACGTCGAATACAGCCGTATTATGTAAAGTGTGCGGTAATAAACAGTCGTACATCACGGGCCACTGATTAGTGGTTACCCGCGCACAGCCTAGCTTCACAACACGGCAAAAATATTCAATATTCGCAGCCAATACAGCGAGCGGGCGGGAGAGGGGTGGGTGCCCCCAACCGGTCCATTACCCCCCTCCCCCCAGCGCGTTTATTCGCCGGAATAGTGTGCAATAAAACGGTACCGCCGGCCACCGGCCACAGCAAAAAATACACTCCCTAAAAATTATTCTTCTGAAAACCGAACTAGTGGAGATACTACATCGTAGCGTATACCACACACACGGCGTTTTCATTCCCTGATAAAAAAACGCTCGTCGAAAAGTTGAGTTTCCATTGCATTTCTGAATTTATCGTGTTTTCATCACTCTCAATAGCCGTACCTTTTGATAGCTGCCACTCGAAATTAGTTTTTAAAATACTTCGCGTTCGTTTGCGGAATAAAACGTGGAAACTCGGGGCAAGCCTAATTTAATATTTCATGAAAAGAAAAACGCGGCCAGTGCCTATCTATACCTATCTATGCAGAATTTTTAATTATGAAATATAAGTAGATCCGAAAAAAGAACCCAATAACAACAACGAATTAACTAAATTGTTTCCAGGGAACATAAAGTTCGTTCTGTTTTATTTGGTTCTAAAAAGTTGCGTCAGTTTGTTTCAGCGCTTTTTGTGAAAAAAGTGTTCGTTTGAGCGCATCGGCGCGGCTTGTTACACACATGCAGTAAATGGGGCCGTCATACAAAGTAGATATAGTTCACTAGAGCAGACACCGCGAACAAAATTTTTGCGCAACATTTTGTTGTCCGGGACAACAAACGTCTCAGTCTACTACCTGAATATGCATACACCGCGGGGACACATCTTTTGTTTGTAATAGCTTCTCTAGTTTACATTGAACCTCAACGGCGTGAACCTACAAACTGCAATATGAGGTGCGTAGCTATAAAGCCATATCAATTTTATGAAATAAAAAACCGTTCAGTACTTCAAATATTTCAGCAGGGCTTTAGAACTTTTACATCATATTTTTTTACGTTCACTGATTTGAAAAATTCGTATTTTCTGACAGCACGTATGCTGTCAGCAAAAATCTGGATGTATGCTGTCCAAAAATGGTGTTCATATTTTCAACTATGCAAAGTTTGTGAAGAATTTACGCGTAGCCGAGTCGTTCGCAATTTGCGATAGCGTAACTGCAATCAGCGTAGCAGCGTAGCCGCGTAGCGGTCTACGTCGTAGCAACCTAGTACTCGTAGCACAACTGTGCAACTGTGCATTGCGCAGGGTTCGTACTTGTTGTGACTAGTAATTTATTGAAGCATAAAATTTTAAGTTCAAGTAAAAGTTTGCTGCCCGAGCACTTCTTTATTAAGTTTTCCTGTTTTTCAGTCGACTTCTATGCTGTTTGATAACCCCTAAGAATATTTCGACAATGATTTATAATTGAATGAGCGCGAATGAACTGTATCTGCACACATATGCACCGATTTAGCAGAATTAAGAAAGGGGAAAAACAATATCCAATTCACAGTAATGCAAATTTTATAAACACAAAACACTTTTGAAACAATTTGCGAGCCATTAATTCATCTTTTTACTCATTTTGCGGGATTGCAATGCGCGGTAGTAATTTCGCCGCGTTACCAAGTCAAATTAAAACAGTGAGGATTTAATTAAATGTGGTAATGGGTGCTCTTGTAAAAATCGCGGCGGCCGGCAGGAGAGCTCGCTGCATCTGACTTAATCCCTTATAGACAGAATTAATGTCCGGGACATATAGATGTAAATTGCCTTAGAGAATTTTAAATGCGAACTCTTATTTACGTTTCCTCTTTGTTTTGGAACGGACAAAGAATGCGCCTGAACCGTATATGGAATGGTCTAGCGGTTTTCGGTTTTTCAATTCGGAAAAATTCCAGCCTGCACATTTGGTGTTTTTGCTTTTTAGCAGAACTTAAAGCTGTAGATATCATGTTGAGTTTAGTTGTCAACTAGCTGTTGCCCGCGGCTTTGTCTGTGTGTACTTTGTTTTTAATATATGTATATATAAAAAATTTAAAAATTTATGTTCACAACTCGTTAAAATGTAGGGAACAGCTGATAATTTTTTCGCGATTTTTTTGAAATTATAAATAAAATATTTATAATTAATTATTTATTTCATGGATTGTCAACAGAGACTACACACCGTGTAGTGTCTCGTGTGTCTCTAGCCCATAGTGCTCCAGCTGTCTCCACTATGTCACATAAACAGGGACAAAATACAAGTGTGCGCTTCCAATATTATAGGTGAAAACATTAAAATAAATCAACACGAGAATCATACAAAGAAAAACAGAATGAAAAGCAAAACAGTAAGAGTACAAAAAAATACAAAAACAAATTGAAATAAAATAAAATAATAATTAAAGAATAACCATAAAGTGACAGAATAAAGAAAATATTACGACTTGGAATATCAATCTTCCTAGCCTTTTTCACAACTATCTTGGGGTCGGCTTCCAGTCTTACCGGTTGCAGCTGAATACCAGTATTTTACATGGAGCGACTGCCTATCTGACCCCCACAACCCAGTTACAGGGTAATACGAAACCCCTTGGTAAGACTGGTGTCAGACTTTCGGGCTTCTGACGACTCGTTACGACTGTCGAAGATCCACAAATGACAGCCGGGACCAACGGCTTAACGTGCTTTCCGAGGCACGGAGGAGTCTCGGTATGTAAAGATGGACGACTTGGAATATGTTTTTATTATTATTATCTCAATCCGCACCTGCCATGTTATGTCTTCACCACCCTTAGTTGACTGGTATAAAATTCCGAAGGCATTAAGTACGCCTTTAAACCTTAATGTGTGCGAGAAGTTTCAATAATTTACGTGAACGATAATATTCAACAACACAGGTTCGTTAAAAAAAGAACGGATTTCGCTAGAAATCGTGTACTTTCGTTATAACTAAAAATTATTATTATCCTAACTAGTTAAGCCTTTCTTATATAAAACTCTTGTACACATTTCTGTCAAAAGATTTTTAAGCTTCACAACGGAGACTTTTATCATCCTAGATAATATAGAGGTATCTTTTATATTTTAGTTTGTCAAAGCGGCTTATCGGAAATGAAACCTTTTGAACTATCCATTACAAGATAGCCTTTATTCAGATGGTCAAAGGACAGAATGATAAGCAAAGCCGTAATGATGCATAGACTTATTTAAGATTTAGAAGTCATATTGTTTAATGCTGGACACGAGTTTCGTGAACACTGGATTTATAGGACTTTGGTTACAATGGCCTCATGGCCAAGTCAATGGCCCAAGACACGCACCTCTGTCTTTTCGGATTCATGTGTGTATTGTAAAATTGTGTCTCGGAAAGCATGTTAAGCCGTTGGTCCCGGCTGTCATTCGTGGATATTTGACAGTCGTTACGAGTCGTCAGAAGTCCGGAAGTCTGACACCAGTCTTACCAAGGGGTATCGTATTACCCAGTTACTGGGTTGTGGAGGTCAGATAGGCAGTCGCTCCATGTAAAATACTGGTATTCAGCTGCATCCGGTTAGACTGGAAGCCGACCCCAAGATAGTTGGGAAAAGGCTAGGAAGATTTGTGCGTTTTGTAAAATTAGCACTTGCTTAAAAAACGGTGAAGGAAAACATCGTGACGCATACCTGGGAGATATTTCTCGACGGCATGCGAAGCTGAGTCTTGAGTCTGAGGTTTAAAACTCTGACACCAGGTTAGTCACTAACCACTGGAAAAGAAGAAGATCATTGAACTGAGTATAAAGCCTCATTGAACTGAGTATAAAGGCTATATGAGGCAAAGTGTTATTGGGTTTTTCAATTTATAATTTATCAGTGCAGGCTGGCCTGCCCCGTAATTTGGTACTTGGGATACATAAATGGTGCTTTAGGATGCACTTCTGCCTACCCCTCCAGAGTATGCAGGCGTATGAATTGTCTATATTATTAGCGCAATTGCTAAACTAAAATAATGATTAATAGTTATTGGTTATGATTAGTTCAATCTATATCTACATAACTACAATAATATACTAATCATCGCACATAGAAGAAAAATTATAGTGACCTATTCTCAGCCGGAAATCAGAAAGGGTTGGCGAATTACAGTAAGTACATCACAGGAACATAGAATAAAATTATAGTAAGTACAACTTTATAGAATACTGATGTCGTAGTACAAACGCGCGGAGTAAACGTCACATAACTTCGACAGATTTTGAAATGGAGAATAGTACATTACTGTCGCGGCCGGCATTGATTCATTTATTTCTTCTTTACTTTAAACTGCTCTATTTACAAACCAAATCGAAAATTAAATAATAAAAAATTTGATAAGTTACCTCCTTGGTTGCCATGTGTTGAAGTGAAAAGTTCGTTCCATTTTGAAATAAAACGGCGATATGAGTTTTCATAGTAGTTTATTTGGCCGCTAAACACGACAGATTTACATACAAACATTGCCGGTTGGGCCCCCTCGCATGTATTTAACCAGTACCGCAATTTAAATATAATTCGAAGAAGTTTGTGTCAAAATAATGTTCGAATTTACAAGTATGTTTGAGAAATACTTATTTACTTAATTATAAGTATTCTTATCTATGATTGATACTCGTTGTGCTTGTCGAAAAATTTAAATAAAATGCTGAGTGTAGTATTATCGATTTAAAAAATCGATAAAATTTGCTTTAAATACGTATATGTTCCGCGTTTGTGTTAGAGCCTCTGTTTTATCTTACTCTTCACTTCAAGTCTTTCGTAGTTATTATTCTATTGTATGAAGTTGATCTACAAGCTACAAGCTATTTTGTCCCCTTTTAACTTATTTGAGAACAACAGCGAAGAAGTTGAGAACTCTCGTAAATGTTTTGTTTTCATATCATGTAAACGGAAACCTAACAGCTCAACCAAGTGTATATAATATCAGGACATATTAGGCTCAGACCAAATAAAAAACCAAGAATTAGCGTTCTCAACAGTGAAGTGAGGCCGGTTTCGTAAACATGTGTGCACTTACTTTACTGTGTAGTTTGGTTGTAAATGTGTGCCTGTGAGCGTGTATGCACAGCGAGGTGTTGTTTTTGCTTGCGCAGCGCTGTCTTGGTTTTTTATTTGGTCTGAGTTATTTTATCCGAAAATAAAAAAAAATACAATATTTTGGTGTCTTTTAATAAAAAATATTTCAACATGCGAAAAGGAGCTAATAACATAAACACTTTTGAGGTAGACTTTCATAATTTCGGTAACTACTTATTTGTCGAACAAATTGGGCACTTTTATAATTTCTAACGTGACGATACTTCGTAGGCGTACACATCTACGTCCATAAAATGTATGGACGTGTACGTTATAACGGAGTTATCGTGGACGGTAATTGAAAAGCAGATTCATATATTTCTATATTTTCTATACATTTTACTTCCCTGTGTTATAGTGCGATAATATGTCTGTGCAGACGGTTTCGCTTAGTCATGTCTCTCGGGCACCCAATAACACCTTACAGGAATTTTATTATTGTTCTGAGAAATACTTTTTACGGAACACAATTTACCATTGTGTTCAAAATTCTAGGGCATTCTTGATAGAAATAAGCTAGACAGATATCTGCAACCTCAAGGGGTTTGCCGATGCATTGCCAACTTTGAAGACAAAATGTAAACGTTTCAGGTGTATACCTAAAATGCAGCCCATTTTCCACTATTTTCATTTTCCCCGCCGTATATTATAAAATTTATTTTAAAAAGTCATCGTTTATTGCCTTCAGCGGACAGGTCGAAAGATTACATGGAGAAATATTAAAGTTGGTAAAGAATAAGGTGTCGCGTAAACCGTGTCTGCCTCTCAGGGGAAATGAAATTGCAAAATATGTCCCCGGGATGGAGTGAACGTGTCTGCGTCAGACACCCGGCCCGCCAGCCTATAATACTTATGATGACGTAGAATATCTTGTTATTATAATACAGTATAGGATATCTTATTTCGTATTGAGATTGAGATTGCTGTTCATTTGTCGGAAAAGATTTATTTTTTGACGAGAAATGTTAGTCGATGTCATAAAAATTGGTCCAACGCAAAAGATCTCTTGTCATATTTAGGTCAGACACGGATTTATAGTTTTGTAATGATATTTGCAGAAGACTGATTCCCGGATTCTCAAAATTAATTTCCGATATGTAAGATTGTGGACAAAAAGCCAACAATATTTGACGAAAGATTTCATGGAAATAGGCTTTCAAAACCCAGCGGTTGGATAAAACTAAGTTTCATGAGAGATATATAAATAAAATTAGCGACTAAATAGGTATATAGCGAGTCTGAGGTGAATAAGTGAGATAGAAAGGTCGACCTCCCCTAATAAATACGTGAGTTATAATGTTAATTTTATTTTATTAAAAAGCTCACGTCAAATAGTGGAACCATCTACCTACATGGACCTAAATAGTCGTCAGTAGGTAGGTAACACAGAGTATATTTTTTCACGTGACGGCAGAGGTGATCCGTCCCGTCAGCTCACGTACAGAATTTATTGGCCTCTCTAATAAAACAGAACACATTTTCTGCATTCTGGCGTAACGTGCTCCGCCCGAGGCGTCCGGGGCGTACGGACGGGTGTCCGGGGCGTACGGGCGTCCGGGGCGTACGGATCTCCTCGTCTCTGTAATCACGGACGGCTTAAGGTGTTTACTCTGAGACACAATCATGACTCATTCAATCAGTTATTGCAGATTAAGTACCGTATTTTCTTCGTTTAGTTTAATTAAACTTTATTTTTCAAACTATGTTGGCTTTAGACTTAAAAATCAACAAACCGTTAGTATTAGTTTTGAAATGGGCGAAGAGCTTCACAAAATAAAAGAGCACTTAGCAAAACGCTATTTTAATGAGTCTGGAGGTAATTAATTAGGCCGTTCTCTAGTTGAAATTGCAAAGAAAACAGACACTGAATGATAAATTAAAATTTATGTGTTTTCATTTCGACTCAAAATAGAACCTCTAATTTATTATGAGCATAAAAAAAATGATGTTGGTTAAATTACATTTTGATTGTCTGTTTTTACTGTACCTACCTAGGCACCTAGCTAATCATTTCAGCCGAAAGACGTCCACTGCTGGACATAGGCCTCCCCCAAGCACCGCCACATCGACCAGTTCTGTGGTTCTTGCATCCATCGGATTCCTGCCTACCTTCTATTAACATAAATATCAATAAATGATTTAAAGTTTTAATTTCTTCAATTACCTTTACCGTAATTTTTGGTCGATTTTATGTCCATATTCGAAGTAATAACTTCTAATGACCTACTAAGTGACCATAACCTTTCGCTCTATAAAGGCAATTTATTTGATTTATCAGTATGTTGAAATGCAGCCGCTATCTATATAAAATAAAAGTTTAAACGTTCTGCAAAGATACAGATTTATATAGAATGTAAGCATGATTCTACGGGTATTGGTAGAAATTCGATTTGGAGTGTTCGGTAAACGATTTATCTCAATAAGTCATTTCACTTACCGCTACGAGTCACAAGATACGCTGTGGATAATTTTCTCCGGTTTTCTTTCCTCTGATGCTGTCGACGATTTTCTTATTCATTCAAATTGAGTTTTGCTTTTAATTCGTACGAGTTTTTGGGAATACAGTAGAGTCTCACTTATCCGGCACTTCAGTACTTCGGAGCATGCAGTACTGCCTTCACCAGCTAAAATTTTGAAATAAGCACTACAAGTAGCAAAAAAAACAGAATTATTTTAAGTTAAAGATAAGTAAGATAACACGTAATTGTCATAAAGAAATGTGTAGTACATAAATACATGTTTCCTTAAACTATGTAGTATATTGTATCATGAAATGCTTCATTCTATTTATCTTGATTTTTCTATACAATCCAGTAATCCGAACATTCCAATAATCCGGCACCCCCTGGTTTGAACAGTGCCGGATAAGTGAGACTTTACTGTATAAGGAAAGACTGCAAAAACTACTTGCTTAGTGCAAAACAGCGTGTTTTGAAATGAAAATTTCTTTAGCGGCGTTGTGCACTTTTTTTGGGATGGGTAAAAAATGTTAAACTCGCGTCAGGAGACGTGACCGTAAGATCCGTTGCCTAGCAAACGACAAAGTAAATATTAAAATAAATAGCCTTTGACGTTACGTAAAGATTGCGAGGTAAGAAAATTTACCCATATTGATGGGTAAAAAAAAGCAGTCAAAACATACTTCATGAAAAGTGTTTAAATAAATTGTTTATTTTTGTTTGAAAATAAATAAATATACTACTACTACTAATGAATATTGTATTTAAAACCACATCAACTATAGTACTTTTATACTGATAAATAAAGCAATTCCATCGAAATTATTGCCTAACCATTCCAATGTTAATGTTAATGTTCAAGTCTTCACTTCTGCCGGCACTTCCGGAGTGCAACCCGTTGTTTTTTTTTTTGCTAAGGTTGCAAATATAATAGCAAAACCATATCCGAAGAAGGAAAAGTTTTAAGTTGAAGAAAAAGAGACAATAATATTTTGTTGCAATCACGTTAATGGAGCTTTTCTTCCCATCCCTTTCACTCACACCGAGAATGTTGAATTATTCAGAGAAAGGAGCACGAGAAATGTAATGGAAATGTTTCGAAGTTTGCCCAAAAAATGTAATAACGCCAGATTTTGTTTGTCATGTCACTATTAAAATATTTGTGATATACGCTCTGTGGTGGATGTGCGGTGTGGCCAACAGATAGAGCCACTTGGCAATATCCCAAACAATATGGTGTATATAAAAAAGTGACAGCTTTTTTCGACATCGCTTTATTTTTGGCCATTACCGAGTAATTATTCCCTTGAATCAGAATTAAATGCAAGTAAAATGATAGCGGTTTATCAATCGTTTAACTGGAACAATAAAGCAATTATCCTGGTTGGAGGTAATTGTTTGTTTGGAACGAATTGCTCGTTACCGATTTTCAGAAAATTTATCTGCTGACCTATAGGTACCTATTTAGGTTCGAGTTCGACAGAACCGACCGATAACATATGATCGATTTTACTTTGTACTACAGTTTTGTGACAGGCTATTTTCAAAGCTCGGTGTGGCTTATTTACGTCCGGGTTCGTTTGGGAATTCTCGCAAAAGCTATGCACACGCCAGACACGAATGGCGTGCGACATATTTCTTCTTCAATAAGAGTAGACACGATTAATGTCTTATTTTCATTAGTCGATATAAAGCATGCGGGGACTCCCCGCAGGCGGGGTAATGACTAATGAAATTCATAAGTCGACAACGAGGTCGATACACTGTCTGCGGGGAATCCCCGTAGCAGGTGTAGCGACCAATGAAATTCATCGGTCGGTAAAAAGCATGCGGAGACTCACATCCAATGAAAATGACCAATGAACCTTCAAAGCAACTGTCAAACGTGCGGTTCTCTGTGTGTATACTGCAATCTTTTTTTAATACGGTTCCCCGAATACGGGCTCTATGGGATGCTTTACAGAAATCTCCAACAGTCCACATGCGGGCCTTATCTACTAATGAAAACGGTTCCCTGCATGCGGGCCGTACGGCATGCGTTACAGAAATCTCCCGCACCTACGAGCCCTATCAACCAATGAAAAGGAGCCTTAAGAAGAACGTAGAAAGTAAGACTGGGACGTTCTAGTGCATTTACACAATATTATTTAAGGAACGGAATCACATTACATTCCCATTCCGGTATTGCTTTATGTTGATAAGTTCAACAAAGGAGGCGGTGAAATACGAATAAATTTATTCAGCGTCGCAAAATTGAAATCTCAGGTGGTCGCCTGCTCGCCTGGTGTGCGGCCGGCATTACTAGACCTCCCTCGGCCCCGCATCTTAATGTTATTGGGATTGTAAGAGGGTATTTTTAAAAGCCACGACGGGTCTTTGTGCACTGGTCAGGTATCACCTTGGATTTGTATTCTGCAGACAAGCCTCCAGCCAACCTGCGATCCAGTTGGATTTCGTAAAATCCTAGCTGTGTTTCATGGATTTTAGTGTTCTTCGAAATGGTAAGGTTTTAAATTCTTTGTTATCAGCCTATAAACCGGGCTGGCTGTGTAAACAGAAGTTTGTGCCAGCTTCCGTAATACTACTACTCGTGTAGACATCTCTATTTAATAAAAATCTTGAGTACATTCATTCATTGACAGACAACGCATAGCCAACTAAACTGCTGGATATAAATAGAAGCACAGAATTTTGCACAAGAGTTTCTTATACAGGATGGCAATTAAGACATTTGCAACCATAAGGCTGCCTGTCCACTGAAGCGGAGAGGAGAGGAGCGGAGCGGAGAAATGCCAATATTAACCAATAGAATCGCACCTTTAGATTCTATTGGTTAATATTGGCACATCTCCGCTCCGCTCCTCTCTTCTCCGCTTCAGTGGACAAGCAGCCTTAAGGGGGTGATTATACCCGTCATACTAAACAAGGCCGGGTTAGGAAGAGGTGTATCCACAGTAGGTACACCCATATTTCGCCAGATATATTTAAGGCCCATGATACACCTCTAGCTAGCCCTTCAGGGAAACAAGGCGTGATGATGTTACAGAAACATGTTCACCATGAAACTAATGTGAAAATTCTTATTCGTGAAAAAAATATCAAATTCCTATTACAACAGTTAGTAGACAAGTCTTTCGATTCACGATAAGATTTTTTACGAATCTTATGCATGTACGGGTTTCATAGCCAAAGTTCTTTAGTATGACAGGTAGAATCACCCCCTTCACGCATGCAGGTCACTAAATCACCACCCTGTATAGTCAAAGTGAGCACTAAGGAAGGATTTTAAGAAATTCACCACCTAATGGGATTCAATTTAATAGGGAATTAAATTTTGTATGTAGTTCGTCATTTTTGTCAATGAGAAATCTCATTGAGTACACAGCTTGTATTGCCATAATTTATTTAAGTATTTATTAGGGGTTTGTCCACAAAACTGCGAATCGGCGCGACGCGAATTCGCAGCACAGAAACTTCGGAACAGAATCTTAGAGCGCCATCGCAGATTTTTGCGATGCGACGTCCCATCGTAGTTTTGTGTACAAGCCCTACGACGTGTGATATCTAAGAACCCGCACAGGGTCTGCGTGGTAGATTACAGCTGCGCAGCGTGTACCAGCAGTGGGAACAGTGTAGGATGATTATATATTTATTTATTTCGTTTTATCAACGTTTGTATACACTACAGACTAACAGCAAGCAGCTTAAAATAAAGAACGAAATGTAACAAACAATTAAAGGTAAATACAGTATAATAATCAGATAATCACCAACTCTGACGAAGTATTGGTGATCTCAGGCAGCTGTTTTTAGCAGAATAATTATTACGAGTATCTACAGCGCTGCCTATTCACAATCGCAACGTTTTAAAAATTTGTGCTCGGATTTTTCTTAGCATATAATATTTATCACTTATTATCGTCACACCTCAGGGCACTTTATAACAAGAGATTTCTGTAGCATGAATTGCTGTAACTTCTACACAAACGTGTTTTTCAACAAAAGGAAGCGTTTTTCATTTGATCACCATTCTCATTCGTTACAAGAGACAATTTATTTTGTATCGGTTTAATTTAACCGACTTTCTAAGATCGAGATATTCAGCTGTTTATCTAGACAAAATTAAATACAGTGTTGCTTATATCTGTCGGCTGCAGATAGCAAAGCAATAAAAGTAACTATGATGACACGAGACGAATTTCGTTCGAAACGAGCACAAATAAGATTAATTGTAAACGCGGGTAAGTGCGGAGGTAGCTCAGATTTTCTTACATATGTTGCGTCGGCAAGATTTACGAAATGAAGGATGTTGATACGATGCGAAGAGGGTCTAACTCGATTTCTCGTCAAATACCTGTACAGAATGCGGAGGACATACATGCTTTTACATTTTACTTGTACAGATTGTACAGATTGGATTTTTGTATACCATAAGGACAGTAGCATGTTTGCTTTTAGCTGTTAAAAAGTACTTAACTGGCTTAATCACAGTTTTCTTCCGATTCTACTGTGATTCTCATTGATATTCAAGAACATTTTTTTTCTTAGAGGTAACCGGCATGTCTATGAACCAAAAAATCGAAGACATAATTATGACATCTACTAACCCGCACTGGGTCCGCAGTGGTTGATTACAGCCAGAAGACGAAATACTTGTGTCCCAGCCCAGCAGTGGGAAAATTTTAGGCTGATTATGTTAATGCTAATTTATCTAATACAGAGGAGTAGGTTCGGGTTAGGTTGTGACTCCGGTCCAAGAATTTACATAAGTAAATATGACTTGCCTCAAATATAATGTAAGTAGTTTTTCAAATACAAAAAATCGCTCAATACGTCACCTACAAGAAAATATTTTTACAACTTTTCAAAGTAAACCAATGTTTCTTAGCTCCTGGTGTCTGGCAGTATATTTTATGACTGCAGCATGTATCCGTAGTGATATACACAGCGCAGCGTCTCGCCGGATATTGGGATATTGGGAATAACTTGTGGATTTGACGCCGCGCCCACCCGGGTTCCTACACTACCTATCTTCTTTACAACCTACTTATACGGACAGCTTTTACGGAAGGGTATGCGGTGTTTCTTTACTTATGAGCTTTGGCCGAAATGGATATTGGGGTATTTGTATCATGGTTATTGTTATTAGCTGTTAGCCTTTTTTGAAAATTCTTTCGTGGGATGTTTATTGTATTCCATAGTGTGTGGTTATAAGAATAGGATGGTTATTTTATGTGTCTAGCTAATACATATGTAATTTCGCAGTCTCTAAAGTGTTTTCGGGTTTCAGCTCATTAGTGACGGGCTCGCCAAAGTGCCCTTAGAGCACCGTAGCGTATTCCTGCTCGCCCTAAAACAGTGGCGGCGCGGCGCTACCTAATTGGTCTGTTGTTATAGTTTAACAGTGGAGCCAACATTATTATAATAATAAATAAGTCTTTATTTCTTCCATATCTTACATAGTAGATGACACTTTAAATAATAAAATATAAATGTTAGTATGTGGTTTAATATTTTGCTTACCTACATCTAAGTGTAGCGGCACACCTGCGGAAAGTTCCGCGCGGACACTTCGGCGACGGAATTATCGGTCGTAGTATTCGGTTGGCATGACACACCAAATGCGCCGAATGGTCGGCGGCGTTTACTTCGGCGCGTTACGCGACGGAAAATTACGTTATGTCGTCGTCACAGTGTTTCTACTTTTTGGGATTTCTCCCTTTTTTAGGGAAAAAATGCCAATAAGCATGGTTTAGGGATATTTTATTTTGAAAAATTGAACTTGACTTGGTAGCCCTTTCTTTATAGTAGGTAGCACCCAATGTACTACTCAAGTCTCTATGGCACCACCGATTGATTAAAGCCTAAAGGGGATTCCCTCAAACTCGTAATGAATGTAATTCGTCTAATTTTAGTAAAGGTACCATGTTATTGTTAATGTTACTATTACCGTGGCTAAAAACGACATCGGAAGTAGTAGTCTCTCTCGATTAATAATGAATATTTTGTAATATCGTTAATTAATGGATGTTTTTTAGGTATTTAATGCTATAAAATTTAAAAAATCCTTAAACCGAGTAATGTTTATATTTTTTTAGGGAATTTTAGGGATAATTCATTAAGAAACTAGGGAAAAATTAAAAACGTAAGTGGAAACATTGGCCGAGATCCACCGAACGTTCCACTACGCCCGCCGAACTTTCCGTCGCCGAACTGTCGGTCGCGTTGCGTCGCGTCATGTGCGCTTGCTCATGAACGCGAAGTAACGTTCGGCTGATGTGTCATAGGTAACTTAAAAAACATTAGGAGCGTATCCAACCGAACCTTCCGCGCCGAACGTTCGGCAGGTGTGGCGCGACCCTAAGTAGGTAGTTGTTAGTATTATTAGTTTGAAGTTTCTAGATTTGGGTTTGAGATTTGGGTTTGGGTTCATCGTGGGTGATGGCCTCCTCTAGCATTTTCCATTTAGTTCGGTCTTTTCCTATTTCCATCCATCCTTTGCCTGGTATTTGGGTGATGTCTTCGATCAATCGTTTGTTAGGTCTGTATACCAACTTTTCAGTTCTTTCCTACTACTTTGGATTTTATGGTTCATTGCCAAGAGCCAACATCGTAATGTTGGCATCGTAATAACAGTATAGTACAGTGTACACAACAACACACACAGTACAGTACAGAACAGTGTAACAGTGTAGTAGTATGATATTGCGCTGTCGCTGTGAAATTGTTACCATAGACATGCTGTTGAATCGTACCTTTAAAATACTTACGACATTCTATAACTGACTCTCTAGAACTCTATAAAAATAAATTACGTAAATTTTAAGTAAGTATTAGACTTTACAATCCAAGCCACTTGAACCACTGCTCACGAGATTAATATTTAAGAAAAACAGTACGTCAGGAGACTATCCAGTAAGTCTCAAAAATATCAAGAATTCATTTGACTGTCTAGAATTTGTGTTCTATAATACTGTATCAATGTGTACCCAGTGTGTAATATGCTTTGTGGCTAGGTACACATTCATATTAATTGTCCACAATATTATGGACATACGACAAGAATTCTTTTAATTTCTTACAGCAATTAAATGAATTCTTGTTGATGTAAACATCTTTTTGACGCATTATATTTTTGTGTCAAAGATGCACGTTAAGAGGGCGTACAAAGCAAGCCAAAAATCAATTTTCACCCGTGCTACCCTTACCTACCCCTATCATCAAACACGACGAAAACAAAACATAATGCCTTCCCGCCAGCAGAAACAGAGCGACGGCGACTGAATTGTGAAACAAAAAAACTTTTTACAAAAAAAGAACAACCGACTTCCGAAAAAGACACTACAAAGTCAAAAATAACTTTAATTTCGGAAGTCGGTGTATTTGGTTTTGAACTTTCGTTTTTGCCACCGACTTCCGAAATTAAAGTTATTTTTGACTTTGTAGTGTCTTTTTCGGAAGTCGGTTGTTCTTTTTTTGTAAAAAGTTTTTATTTTGCACTTATTAGTTGTGGTACCTACCCCATACAAATTTGAATACCACTAACCTGCTATGTGCCATGTAACAGTGATTGGAAGTTATCATTATATCATCCATATATACTAAGTGGGAAAAATACGCATTATTGAAGCTAACTCAAACACTATCCAAGTAAAGTTAATAAAATTTATATGGGACCACCTCGGGAGCATACCTTTTCAAACAAAAAAAACAATTTTCAAAATCGGTCCACCATTGACGGAGTAATCGCGTAACAAACATACAAAAAAAAAAAAAAACATACAGACGAATTGAGAACCTCCTCCTTTTGGAAGTCGGTTAAAAATATGTTCCATGTTACAAGTTCCCGCAAAGTGCGATAGAAGATGTCTTTTTCCACGAACTAAGAACGTCGTAAGTGCTAAAAGCTTGTAGTCGTAATAACACCGAAAATAATAAGATATAAAAAAAAACATTTTGGGGCAGTCGGGTAAAAAAAGCATACACAATTATTTTCACCTTGTATTAATACAAATAATCATCAAATTTTATCCAATTAGTCATTAGCATATTAAGTAGAAATCGAAAATACGGAAAAATTAAAGGTAACTTCGTGATGTTTTTTTATCGAGAAAATGTTTCTGTTACACAAAAAGTTTGGAAATACCACGTAGTTACACGTACTATTTTATTTTATACCTCAGTCGTATCAGCGTCAACAAAAATGTAATTGAAGATAGGCAATTTTGGTTGCTACCCGCCCTTAACTCAACTGAGGAAAATTCAAAATTGCTTTCAGTTTATTATATTTCTGCTGACGTACTATTCAAAGTTCATATTCATGCGAATATTAATCTCGGGCATCATCGTTATTTCATCTAGGTAGGTAGGTATCAGGTTCCGTCAATCGTTTTATATCGTGCAATTTATCAAACGAAGAGTCAATGGGAAAGGTTGACGATAAGAGATATTAAATTGTAGTGGGTACATAAAAATACCTAGGTTGTGGAGGTCAGGTCAGTCGCTCCATGTAAAATACTGGTATTCAGCTGAAACTGGTTAGGATGGAAGCCGATTCCGACATATTTGAGAAAAGGACCTAAATACTATATAAAGACATAATAATTTGGCTTAATAACAATAATTTAAAAATCAATATACTTAAATAAAACAAAAATAATTAAATTTCAAACTTATAAATCAAACTTTCAGACTCTTAGTATAAAATATGAAGACAGTATCCTAGAACAAGTAGTAAACACAAAATTCTTGGGCATAATAGTGGATCAAAACTGTAACTGGAAATCACACATCAATTTCGTTTGCGATAAGCTCGACAAATTCGTATACGCAATAAAACGTCTACGATCAACGGTGTCCGTAGACGCAGCAGTCACTGCATATCACGGATACGTATCGTCTGTGCTATCGTATGGTCTGATAATATGGGGCAATTCAGTTGAAGTTTTAATGGCATTTCGGGTACAAAAGAAGTGTGTTAGGGCAATATCTGGCGTCTGGTTTTTGGACAGCTGTAAACCTTTATTTAAAAAACTAAACATATTACCTTTACCCTGCATGTACATCAAAGAACTATGTATGCTTGTAAAACAATATCCGCACTATTTTCGCATGCAATCAGAAGTCAGTCACAAGAAGGCTACTGCTAGAAATAAGTACAAATACGAATTAAATGTACCTCAATGTAGATTGTAATTATTTAGAAAGAATGTATATGTTAATGCCATTCAGGTGTATAATAAGTTACCTAATTCATTCCCATCCCGATGTTCAAGAAAAAGCTGACAAGTTGGCTATTAGAGCATTGCTTTTATGACATTGGCGAATATATGGACTATTGTAAAACTCTAAGATAACATAGACTTAACGTTTATGACATCGCCAATGATATAGGAATACTGTAAAAATCAAATATGATATGCACTTAATTTTGACATTTTGAAGTAACGATTACCTAATTTTAATAATACTAATTCATATTGGACTAACCTACTGTAAATCGCAAATCTTATAAATAATTTTGTACTTATTTAAGAATGACAAGTAAATATTTGTACACCATATATTTTGTGGTAGAATGTATAGAACTAACTAAAATATTATTAACATCATACTATGTAAAACTACATTCTGACAAATAAATAAATTCTAATTCTAATTCTAATTCTACTTATGTACATCGCCACATGCGTACTATGCATCAAAGACCTGACGTCACACAAATCCTACATCGCGCAATTAGAGTTTACCGCGCGAACGACATACATAAGACTATCCGACATCAACCGTCGTGCCTACCTACTAGACACAACACCCGTCTGGTCGGAGGATTCTCAAAGAGGATGAATGAACTTTACACCCAGCTCATAGCTCTAAACTTATATCGAAGAGAGAGTACCTATACTTGTTGGTTTTCGGTTATTCAGTGCTTGAAGAATACCTAGGCTACCTAAATCTTACTTAGATAACGCAAAAATGAAACAAGAATACTTTAAATACTTACAATATTCAGTGTGTTACGGATACCTACTTCAACTGAAAAGTACATTCATGCCATGGTTTGCTGTGTAACAGTAAGTTTCAGTAATAAACTTTACGAAGTGTATAGAGTGTGCCAGGGTCCGTTTAGGCACAAGAGAATGTAATGTTTTGGGAATGTGGTGTTTTACAGCGATCTAACCTCGACAATCAAACAAAATACCAAGTGACGTGACTTAGTGACAGTGACAATGACAGTCCAATGCTTGCGGCACTTTAGCCGGGCCGAGGCGGTGGTACTAGGGTGCCTGTAGTGGCACTTTATCCGATAGGGATAGAGTGCCAATGGTGGCACTCTATACACTGCCTAAACTTTAACATTCATACCTATCTATATTTACATTTCATTTCATTTCAACACAATGCACTAACCGCAATTAAGTTTCTCTCCGTCACAACACCCAGTAGATGAACAAGTTTATTTTGGGAGCAGGTTACTTCGATATTGTTGACACAAGTTTACTTGAGAACATCGGTGTTCCCGCTCAGATCTAGTTCATGTCAACGGAAAACTTAATAATACAGGTCACCCTACAGAAGCTTTAAAAATACAACAGAATTCACAAATGTCAGCTAGAAACTCGAATATAAAAATACATTATAAATGTGCATGAACGGTGGCGCTCCTGAAATATGCTCGCACAGAGGAAGATAAACCGCAAATAACGAGCGAAATAAATTGCATTTCAATGTTCACGATATTAACTGAAAATAAAAAGATCACGTTGATTTAAGGCCTTATTAAGGTTTATGAGTATAGTAGCTCTAGCTTCGTCTGCAATTTAATATCCTGCATACTAGTTATTGCTACCCACAGCATTTTTTAATATCAACATAAAGAGAAAGTCGTAAAGTCTTCGGGCTACCGGCCGCTCACACTGCAAAAGCGATCGCCATAATTGCAAATGGCGCGGACAACATTTTCCGTTGAACACACAGTGAAACTAATTCATTTTCAGCAATTGGATCCCACCACAGTATGAGCCCGCCCGCAACGAGATAAAATTAACCGTTTACCGACGCACGAACAAACTATTCCATATTTAACTGCGGTTAGCTGTACTTTAACGAGCATTATATGGTTTGTGTCAACGCGCCCGCGCCGCCCGCTGCCGCACACCGCCTTAAATAAAATGATAATAATGGAAGTTTCCGCTTACCCGCAGAGGGCAGTGAAAGATTTATTTACGCTTAGAAACTCATTTGCCGCGAGCCCCGAAATAAAAAGCAACTCAACAGCTTGAAAAATATTATTTCAGTAAACGTGGGAGTGGGAGGCGTATCGCGTAATGTCCCCTAATGTGCGCGCATAAAAAATCCCGCGCCGGCCGCGAATTCTCTTCGAATGGACTAAATTTTATGCAAATTTTCTTTATGATCTTTCGGCGTTTGACGGGGATTAACGCGACGAGGATATTCGACAGTTTTATCTTTTTGACGAGCGCCGGCGTAAAAGGGTTCAGTTTATATGCCCCTGCGTAAAGATAATATTTGGAACGACGTTCTTTCATATACGTGGCCTTTTACAAATTATTAAATTAGGTTAATTAGCTCGTTAGATGAGATTTACTTCATACCGTGATTTAATTTTCAGCCAGTTTGGTTGATGGGAGAAGATTATTGACACAATGAAAAGTTTAAGTTGATACCTTATACGAGTATTGTATTTTGCTAGTCTTTCAAATGAGATGATGCATATTTATAGAAGAAATGTTCAGATAAATCAATTTCTAAAAACCCGTGACTTATGTGATAAAAATAAGTACTGTTACCTATTGTAACCCTCTACGATTTCTTACTAATCACATTTTCATTCATAATCCAGAAAATAATGAAAGCAAAATTGGATATTCTGCATAAACAAAACGCAAAAAAAAGACGAATATGCCAAAAGTCAATTCAACCAATAAATAAAAGTTTGACAATGTTGTTCATTGGTTGATGTCAAGGCCCTCCAAGGCCACGGACCAAAGACAATACTGCGTAATTACAAATGATTGCGACATTGGCAAATGACAACAAAAACAAAATGCCGATTGCAGAGTTAAGTAACTAATCCGTCCAAGAAACCACAACACTAGATCAGCGCCACACGAGACCCCGTCTGGTTACTCTATCATAATGTTGTTAACACCGGGAGGTATCTACAACCCTCACCGTCGTATACGAGGAGGGAATCCATTTAAAAACTCATTTCTCAGAGTCACGTAAGTAATGTTATAAGCTGTCGATCCTGCAACGTCGCAATAGCTCCCGGATATGAAGGAGCCTTTAGTTTATCTCGTATTGTAGTCTCTGCTATGCTTAACAATGAGAACAGGAAAAACTGGCCAAGTGCGAGTCGGAATCGTTCACAAAGGGTTCCGTACCGTATTTATAAGATCGAGCAAAAAACGCCGGAAAAAAAAACACGTTTCTGTATGTCTCTTTAATTATAACTTATTTTTTTTGTTATTTATGTTACATGGGATTTAAACATATCTGGCGAAATGTACCTGCTACGGGTACACCTCTGCCCAATCCTTCGGGGAAACAAGGCATGATGTTATGTTATGTGATGTTATTTATATTATACCGGTGATAGAAATACACAATCTGTGATTTATTTCAATTGTCTACATATTACGGTTCATGAGATACAGCCCGCTGACAGACAGACGGACGGATGGACAGCGGAGGCTAAGTAATAAGGTCCTGTTAGGCACCCTTCAGGTACGGAACCCTAAAAATGTAGGGAAGAAACATGTTACATCTATTTTTAATGAGATATTTTTTCCATTTCTTTTTATTCCTAGGTTTTAATCCATAAAATCTTTCCGTTTGTTATGTTAATGTAAAAAAATATCATGAAATCGTATAAAATAAGCATGAATTCTACACAAAGGCGAATTTATATAGCGACGAATTGCATCACCATTTTTAGAGATACTCACCAGCATCACCTCTAAAACAATTGGTTACCTAGGGGTCTACCCTACAATAAAATGATTAATATACCTGTCTATTTGTGCGATTACAGTCATCAGCATTCTCCTGCCCTTATCCAAATTTATTTGTGGTCAGCGCATCAATTCTTTTTCTTCCATACATCTCTATTAGTCGTCATCTCGGTAGTCACCCCCTTTCTAGCCATCTTTCACACAACCCATCCATCGTTTGTTTGTGTGAGTTCAGTAGGTACACACTAATCTCAAAAACTGCGCTGTGCATTTTGATGAGCTTGTTTAACAAAGTCGTAGTTTTTGTTCTCTATTTCCGTGGAAACGAAGCTTGTGGCCGAGCGCTGTTTTATTTACAGAGTAAATACAGCTAGAAGCCACACAAAGTCTATGTAAAACATTGCATCGGTGCATAAATATAAAGTATTCCACAGTTGACGTATGTGTGTAAATATTCCATGGTATTCTTACGGTTTTATAAACTTTGCTAGAGGAGAGCTACATAAAATGTGCAAGTTGGTTGTTTCGGGAAAAACAGGGATCGTAAATCGGCGTTAAACTAGGAGTAGATAAATTAGTGGAGTGCTAAGAATTCTTCCCACAATCATACCTTACTATATAATCCCAATTCCACGGGAGTCAAACTCAAACTCAAAGCATTTATTTCAATTAAACCATATACAGGCACTTTTGAATTGTCAAGGAGTCAGTCAGTCAGAAATATGAAGCTAGTTGCCCATTCCAAAGCGTAGTAGGTACCTATGGAGAAGAACGGGTAAGAAACTCCACGGACACTCTTTTAAATAAATAATTGTTACAAAATAGAGTTTAAACGCCAGTACAGTTTTTGAAAGGGACTTCCGGGGAAGTATTATAATTATTGTCACCATTCCTATGTATCTGTTTCGCCAAGCAGTGTTTCGCTAAGTAGGTACGGTGTTGTAATTTGAAGAGTACCGGAAAAATAACTTAGGTACAGACACTTGAAACCTGTTAATCTAAACCTCTAAGTTCGGCAACCCACACGGCCCCATTGTTATCAGGTTATAAAACTGCAATGCGTTATTACGATTGGTGACAAATGTTGCAACACACCCTTTTTGCGAATAATATTCGCTTACATTTTAATCACTCCATTTGCTCATTCCTCCATGCTATAAGAAGGGGGGAGAGTAGCTCACCTACTTTGTTCTGGAAGTACGCTAACTTTGTACCTATTTCACGTATTACAACCTTAAACTTGGCCGCCTTAGCACTACGACGAATTATGTATTTAGTTGGCGTACTGTTTGAAATAAACAGTATTTATTTCTGTTCAGTTTTGTACGTTCGTTGAAAGCAGCAAAGAAAATGTACTACAGTATTTTAAACGATATTTACTTTCCATTATAATGTGGAACGTGTTCTTTATTAATTTATTATACTTAGTTTATTTATAGATTTATTTTATAGGGCTATTCTGAAGAGTGAAGTAATGACGAATCAGCACGAAGTTATGCATTTCATTGTTTTTCTTAGTTTTAATTTTTCTTACGTATTTGCAATTTTTCTGTTCCATATACGCCATCCGTTTACAAATATTAGGTATAACTCGATATACCTAATATTTATAACTGTGCGCTTGGAGCTGTCAAAATCGTAGGATGTTAATATTGAATTCGGTTACCTCCTCGTGCCCCGACTACGGTCTACACAACTCGTGTCGTCTCCACAGTTCCGTTTTATTATTCGTTAATTTGTTATTATTTAAACCACAAACACTGTAAAACTTTGACGTTGATAGGCGCAAAGTTATATATAGTTAGCTGTCATTTGTGGATCTTTGACAGTCGTTACGAGTCGTCAGAAGCCCGAAAGTCTGACACCAGTCTTACCAAGGGGTATCGTATTACCCAGTTACTGGGTTGTGGAGGTCAGATAGGCAGTCGCTCCATGTAAAACACTGGTATTCAGCTGCATCCGGTTAGACTGGAAGCCGACCCCAAGACAGTTGGGAAAAGGCTAGGCAGATTGATTGATAGGCGCAAAGTTATAAAAATCGGGGTATACCTACATAATATGCAAATTATCAAAATTTTAACTTCTCAGATCCGACTGCTAGATATCAACACCCATAGAATCTGAAGTTACACAGTTTTACAGTGCTTAAGATGTGCTCATCTTAAGCACTGTAAAACTGTGTAACTTCCATCCCTACCACAAACCCTCAGCGTTTGTCTGGGTTCAGTACGGATAAAAAAAAATCTAATCCGGTAAGCTCTTGGCCTGCATCTCACCTGATGGTAAGTGGTGATCAGGCCGAAGGTAGAAGCGAGCTTCACCCGGAATTCTCAACCACAGAGGAACTGGATATGTTATCTCGAACTTCCGAAACACAACAATGCTGTTAAGATTGTTGTTATGGCGACAGACTTAGATAAGGTGTTGGTAGCTAGCCAGGCGGACTTAGAACAAGGCCTACCACCAACCAAACGGTTAGGTACGTTTCCTTTTCATCTTGCCCAAAAATAAGTTATTTCTGGTCATCTACTGAAACAAACAAACAACAAACAATTTTCATTATTCAGCTAAAGTCTGATAGAGTAATTACACTAGTTATAGTTATACCTACGTAGGACTCTATAAGGAATTGGTTGCCTGCAGCCGATGAGCGTTGTCAGTACGAAATGAGGCGCGACTTGATGGTGGCTGAGCAATTTCCGGTAGGTGGCGCGACTTCCGACGACGGAGGTACTGCCTCGCTACGGGTAATTGGGGAAGATATCGCTGATTATTATCGTGTTTTAACTTGGGGATTTTCGGACTAATTGGTATCGAAGCGATCGATTTCTTTTCGAATTTAGGTATTCAAGTTATTCACTTAAAATTAATAATAGTCATATGGAAAAGTTGGTGACGACATGACTTTTGCGTATTTTACTTACTAGGTACTGTAGGAATGAACGTTTATTAGATGTTCTAGAAATCTAGAGTATGACGGTAGACTGTCAGACAGTTACAGAAACAAACGTTAACTTTTAAAGCTGTCATTAAATACTAATCATCCATTAACTTGCTTTAACTTGTTACAGAAAGCAACGTTAGACTCGATTTTTAATGGTTCTTTGATGAAATTAATTAAATCATTTGCGTTAATGATCCATTACAAAATGGGGCATTAGTTTTTGTCTTTGTACAACTGGGTGTTAGTCAGTTATGCACCTACCTAAAACTGACACAACATTCAAAACTGTAGCAACAGTCAAGTATTGATAAAATTCCAGTTTTTTACTAGTTTCGTTTTAATATCTGCATAGATTTACTTTTGAGAAATAAACGCGGATTATCGGCAGCATAGTTTAAAGTGTCCAGCCCAGCTTGCATGTACTGCAGCACAAACCATGATTATGTCCCGTCGAGCTGGGATTATCGACCTGTCAGTAAGTGGGACTCATGGAGCTTCCAAAGCGTATACTAGCAGGGATACCAACACTGTTAATGCACTTAACAAAGCCTTTATATCGTCGACATAAAGTTTAAAATCGCTCTGTCTAAGTTCGCAGTGGCATAGGATCAGTGTAAGCCTGTTTAATCAACCGTCCGTTGGCCGATACAAAACAAAGCAAAAGTTGTGTGTTGATGTAAAAATTTGATGCCACCGGACTGCAGCGTCGCAGTTCACTGACATTAGATACAGGGGGCTTTGTTTTGATTGAGACCAGTTTATTGGAAGCCTACTAAAATAATGATTGCTGAATTGTAAAGTATATCACTATGAAATGGACCCTCAAAGGAAACATGCATTGCAGGCTATAATCGAAATGGCAAACATGGAATATTGTTTACGGAACAAAAGGATTCTGCTGAAATACGATCGTATTGACTTACCATGAGAGCGCTGTTGATGACGTTCTGCATCATTCTCACATGTATAATTTTAACATGAATGATGTAACCAATATATTATACCCTTATTTTGATTTAAAAGAGGGCCCGTGGAGTTTTTTGCCCGTTCTTCTCAATAAGTACCTACTACGCTATGGAACGGGCAACTAGCTTCATGTTTGACAATTCAAAAGTAATTGGTTTATTTGAAATTAATGCTTTGAGTTTGAATTTGATCTTGTGTAAATTGGTACATGGAGTCCGTATTGCAAACAGATCAGATCAGAACAGATCTAAGATCTCGTAAATATACAATCTTAAAAAAAAAAAACTTTTCTTATCTCTTGGCTTTTCAGGACTATCATCGTTGACGAATCAGGGTTGCTATTATGCCAAAAACTGTCTGATAACTTCACAATTTACCAAGATTTTCACACATAAAACAACGCAATTTTCACAACAGAAGGATTCAGTAACCTAATTAGGTCTGTGCCACACACTCCGGGTGTATTCAAACTGGCTGACAGCCTATTGAGCGCGTTGTGTTTATCTGGGCACGTGTGCACTCGTACAATTGTCTTGCAGTCATCCAGTACGGGATGGCATTGCATTCATTGCGGTGATTGTAATCCTCAAAGTGAAACTGAGCTGCGTTGCAACACGGAAATGAAACAGGGTTTATGTGTTTTGTTGTTGATGATATTTTTGGTCGGAACTCCTTGATGATTTGTTATTTTTTTGTTGGTTTTGAGAGTTTTTTGTTTGTGTTAATAGCTGAAGTGATGTTGGCGTTATACGTTTTTAGACTGGAATGGTCATTAATATATTACTATAAAAATCACAATCTCTTTATTGCATATATCTCGACTTTCTCGAGATAAACCTCTGTGACAGACGGAGAAACAAGTGATCGTACATAGGATCCGTTTTTCCTTTTTAGGTTGGAATATTTAATTTACTTGTATGAGTTTTTGACGTGGTCTAACAGTGATAGTTATTTCAACGGTCAATTATAAATAGTTTGTGTGATGCAGACTAAAATAAATGAGTTTTTTTTAGGTTTCTGGCCTTTTCTCATGGTTGGTCGCAGCAACTAAGCTAGGGTACAGCGACCAAACGGGTTAGGTTAGGTTAGAATCGTGACCAACCACGCACGAGCCGAGCGTGTTGCGGTAGCGGCCGGCGAGCGTTACATCCAAGTTAGTCGCAATGACTTAGCTATTGAGTATTTTTAGAATTCCAAAATAGGTATTATTTGAGGTTCCCAAAAAGAGGCGCAATCATCCTAACCTAACCTAACTTGTATTAAAGTGTTCAATAGACAATATTTTTAGCAGCGAAAAATAGGAATTGTTTGAGGCTGCCATAGTTTGTGTCTAGAAAAATATAGGTATAGGGGTCTACACAAAGTTCAATTTTGAGATATAAGTGTGAGTCTAACTATGTAGTTACATTATACTTAAAAATACAAAGTTTTCTACTGTTATTTGGTTTGGCACCTCTGGCCGCTAGCACGCTACGAAATGAGTAACAACATGGCTGTTCGTTCGAGAGCCAATCTCCATACAAAATAGGTGAGCGTTCGTACATGACAGATGTGTTCAGTCCTGAAAATTATTCAACTGTTTTATTTGTTTGACAAGGCGATTTGTTAAGGTGAAGAAAATTTAAGTCTGTGACGTAATTACTGCTGTTTATCTGTTCATCCAATTAGTTCGTTTTGTTTTTTTATATCCTCAACAGGGAAACTCTTGGCCTGCATCTCACCTGATGGTACGTGATGATCAGGCCGAAGGTGGAAGCGAGCTTCACCCGGAATTCTCAACCACAGATGAACTGGCTATCTGACCTCTAACTGCCGAAACGCAACAATACTGTTAACATTGTTGTTATGGCGACAGACTTAGATAAGATGGTGGTAGCTAGCCAGGCGGACTTAGAACAAGCCCTACCACCAATGAATTTTGAATTTAAAATACAATTGGTCATTATTTAAATTATTGGTGCTGAATTAATGACTTAAAATTTTAAATGCGTAAAGATTTTTTTAATAATATTAATGTAATATTTTTTTTAAATTATTATTATTTTTTTAATTATCACTGTAATATTTTCAACACAATGTATTTTGTTATAAAATAAATTACTTATGAATTTTGCCCACACTGGGAATCGAACCTCTAGGTCTGAGAGAGGTGGTCTAAACACTAGACCACAGTTAAAATGGTTACTTTAGGAAAATTGCTATCAAAAATGTTTGCATACTATGTGATATAAGGTTCGCGGATTAATATCTGAGCCGAAATTAAATTAAACTGGCTAAAATAACGATTGCAATAAATTAAGACAAGTAAGAAGTGTCGACGGCCTAGAGCAGCAAGTAAGGATTTATTGTACGAGGTAATTTATGAACCTATACGAGAAAATCACAGTTCATTAATGTAAAGTCAAGGATATTAATTGTTAAGCAAATTGATTACCAACTTCAATTGTCCGTATATTCAAATCATAACTGTCTTTCTTGGACAGTTGTATGTTTAGAAGTTCATCCTCTATAGAAAAGGGGGATCCTCCGACCAGATAGGTGTCGTGTCTGGCGGGCAACTGCCCAACGATTGATGTCGGATAGTCTTATATAGGGTGACTGGTAATTAGTGACCGATATTTAAACACGTGACTACTTTTAGTATGGGACCAAACCAGAAACCGCGAAAAAAAACAGCTGTTCCCTACATTCATGTTCGCATAACTCGTCAAAATGAAGGGAACAGCAGATTTTTTATTTCGCGATTTTTTTGCATGTGGTGATGTAGATGCCGTCACATATGAAATAGCTGTAACACGGTAACTGGACGTTGACGCAGTGTGTCAATATGCTTAACAAATAATTTGTCTGACTTTACATCAACAAGCTTAATTAATCTTCTTAGTAATTTTCGAAAACCACAGCGTAATATAAGTAGACTATAGTTGTTGCCTTTTAGCATGGCTATAGCAGTCATTGACCTTTCCCTAATATCTTTCCGTTATTGGAAACTTAACAACATAATCAGCATAATTAATGTTCTCAATGCTTGGACACAGGCTTCTTCTCAGTGAGAGGGAGTAGGCCGTAATCCACCACGCGGGTCCAGCGGGTTGGTAGATGTCTTCGAATTTTTGGTTCTAGGACATGCCGGTTTCCTCACGCTGTTTTGCTTCACCGTTTTGAGAGCAGTGATGATGAAATAATTTACACAAAATGTAGCGCCTGCGTTTTTTTTTGTGTGGCAAATTATATAAATAACTGCTCCCGCGCAGCGGGAGGGCGTGTCAGACTCTTACCGACTAAAACCCACCCGTGTTCCTTCAGTTGCCTGCACGTTGTCAGGGGCCACGGTATCCTTTTTGGACTTTCCCGCAACCCCGGCAGGCATCGGCCCTAGCGGACCACGTCAGTTGTGCTGACATCTCTTTGAGGCGCACGTGGATCACAACGCGCCGTCGATCCGGGCCTGGTCGTAATCGGATGGCGAGCTGCCCATTGCTCTCCGTTCGCAAGCCAAGGCCTACGGTGGTAAAGCGTCTGCCTGGGTTCGAACCTTCAACCTACAACCCGTAAGTCACGGCCGTTACTGGGCCACCACTGCTCAAACCCAAACAATAAACTATGTTTTTCGTTATTGGAAACCTTCTGAAGATCACGATAGATATTGATTCAGAAGTTTAACGGACTTAACGGCAATAAATCGGGAAAACTAGAGCATTTATACAAGAAAATAACTCCATAAGATATAGTGTATCCCGTAGACGTATCTTTCCCTATTGTCGTTCACATGATTGTAATGGTGTATGACGCATTTCCCTGAAGCTAATGGACGATTTCCATTACCGACGACAGATAATTGTGGCTTTCTGCACTATGCGTCACTTTGTTGTAACTGTAATGCTATCTGTTCATCCGCTGCTGTGAATTTTGTGATTATTCTGTGGTTTTCTTTTTGAATCCGATTATATGAATGAATATTAAAGAGAAAAACAACAGTGAAATAATCTTGCAAAACATTAATTAAATTAGGTATTAATAATGTTAATTTTTAACATTGATTAATATGTTATTAATCAGCCTGTATTGTCCCACTGCAGGGCAAAGGCCTCCCTCTCCCTCTTCCACACAATTCTGTCTGTGGCTAGTATCGGCCAGTCCTTTCGGTAAGAGTCAAGCTCGTCCCGCCATCTTCGTCTCGGCCTGCCACGATGTCGTCGTGCGTTTAGTGGGACCCAATCGGTGGTTCTCTTAGCCCATTTTTCATCTGACATGCGGCAGACATGTCCGGCCCAGTCCCACTTAAGCTTAGCGGCTTTCTGGGGAACGTCCGTGATCTTGGTTTTGGCGCGCAGTGTTGTGTTCCTTATACGGTCCGATATTCGGACCCCTAGTAAACTGCGCTCCATGGCTCGCTGGCAAACCTCGAGCTTAAACCTCTGCTGAAGTGTCAAAGACCAGGTTTGAGCACCATATGTGAGATTAATATGTATCAATATAAAACTCACCATACAAAATAAAAAGAAAGAAAAACCCTTTTGTAAAGCCCAGGGTTATAAGAAGTTTCAAAGTTTTTGCAGACCCTTGATTCAGTAAAAATACACTTGAACTAGCTGGAGTTTAATTAAAACCGGGAAAGTGCAGCATTATAAAATACGCAGGCGGTAAAAGGAGTGGGCAAGCCGGATATTTCTTTAAGTGGTAGCGCTGGGTGGCGCATACGAGCTACTTTTGTATGCAGTCGCGACGGATCTTGTTACAGTTGTTATATTTATGTCTTGTCACTAATAAGTCACAAGACTTAAACATAAGACACAATTATAAACATTAACACAACATCACGCCTGTATTCCCCAAGAGGTTGGGCTGTGCCCCAAATTTCGCCAGTTACGAGTAATAGGGGGAGAGCCTATTGCCATCAACCGGGCATAAATTCAGACTCCGGAGTAATTCCAGATGGAAAAACCCAATAATACTTTGCTGGAGCCGGGAATCGAACCCAGGACCTCATGCTCAAGCAGTAGCGCTTGCGACCTCTAAACCAACAAGGCAGTCATTATTTTAATAATAAATTCTAATTTATATTATTCGTATTGTCAATAATCAAAGCATCGCACCGGTGGCGACGAACAAGGCTACACCGACCAGCGAGTAGAAAATGTCAATCCATTTGTGCTAAGGTGTCTGCTGTCTGCATGATGTAACACTGGAACATGACGTCATTATTCAATTAGAGTACGCTATTTTGCAATTAATTTGCGAATTTTCATGATTTTTGGTGAAATGGCCAAGTGACTTATATGTAGGATGCACCTTTTAAAAGTTATAAATCAACAACTGAAAGAAATCCTAAAATTTTGAGGTTTTTCGAGCACTACGCACTTAGCATAAGTCTTTGGAAGGTGCTAACCTGATTTCACATTTTTGGTATCTATCCTAACAATATCCCAAAAATTCAGTGCAGTGCAATTTTTTGCAATTTATCGCGCTTTTTATGTCTACGGTGACTAGATACATATCGGTTTGATAAAAAAGGCTGTTGCTAGTCGTCCGGTAAACGGACGAATGACATAATTATAAATTAATCGTCTTAAAAGGTTATCTATTCGTCCGATAGTCGGACGACTAATTAATTTTTTTATTCATCCGTTTAGCGGACGACTAGACACTTCGGATAAAAAGACACATTTACGTAAAAAAAAAAATCATATTATCATTTTTTTTGCGATTTTTTTGTCTTCGATCTGTACCTACAAAAAATGTGGCATAGGTATACGTTTCCTAAATTCGCATTCATTGCACCCGTAGATTATAAATTATTTTTTAGCTCGGCCATACACCAAGTTCAGTCTGAACTTCATGGAACCACGTAATTAAGATCTGCGAATTAAGACCAGTGACGGATAGCTAGGTAGGTATACGGCTATGTTTATGAGACGGTGGAGCGGTCAGCGTGAGATGTAAGTAGCGTTTCGTAAGTCTGACTAATTGCCTATAACTTCGTTCGCGTGTGTTCATAATCAGCCTATTAATGTTCCCACTGCTGGGACACAGGCTTCCTCTCTGTGAGAAGGAGTGGGCTGTAATCTACCACGCGGGTCCAGTGCGGGTTGGTAGATGTCACATGTCTTCGAATTTTTGGTTTTTAGACATGCCGGATTCCTCGCGATGTTTTCCTTCACTGTTTTGAGAGCAGTGGTGATGAAATTATTTACACAAAGTAAAGTGCCTGCCCAGGTTCCAACCCATGACCTATAATTCGTAAGTCGTGGCCGTTACCACTGGGACAACACTGCTCGCGTGTGTTAATTCGGGGAAACTATTTGTTTATCAAATTGACACTCTACGTCAATTTCCCGGTAATTTACATGCCGGTTTCCTCACAATGTTTTCCTTCACCGTTTTTGAAGCAAGTGATATTATACAATACCCACATGAATCCGAAAAGTCAGCGGTGCGTGGCTTGGGTTAGTATGCCGTGTTATTTCGTACAATTGAAAAAGATTGACAGATTTCAGTTACGGTTGGTATTAAATTTTCTGAACAATGAATTACCCTGACTTTACTTTCAATACACTGTATGACCCGCTGAGAGATTCTTTATTCCCTCTGAAAAACATTTTTCATACATGTTTCTATCTTGAATGGTTTATGTGGTTTCTGCCTGTCAGTCACGAAAATAGATGGAAGTGTTTTAACACATACAAGAATATCTGTGACCTGTTTAGCGCTTCTAGTTTGTATTTTTGGAAGTGTCATGTATGTGATTTGTAAATGCCTACCTTGTTTTCAATTCACAGGTTCATGTACTTAGTTTTTGATGAGTACCTAGGACATCTTTCCTCTTGCTTTCCTGCCAGGGCGGATCCAGTATTTATTTCTGGGAGGGGCACATGGGCCAGACAGAAAAGAAGTGTCTCCCATTTCTTGTATTGCACTTTATAGGTAGAAGGAACAGGGTGTAATGTTCACTCATCCTCCGACCAGACGGGTGTCGTGTCTGGCGGGCAACTGCCCAACGATTGAGTCTTATATATGTCTTTCGCGCGGTAAACTCTAATTGCGCGATGCATTATTTGTGTGACGTCAGGTCTTTGATGCGTAGTTTGCATGTGGCGATGTAGATGCCGCCACAGCACTATGCTGTTTTTGAGATTCATTCTTCTTTAATGAAGATAGACTAGCCTACTTCTTCAGCGTTCATTATTGAATCAATGTCTTGATAGATATGCATTCAGGCCAGTCTATTCAGACTACTTGATTTTATTTTACTTAAACCGTTGGGGGGGGGGGGGGGCGTGTCCCTGTGCCCCCCGGGATCTGCCCTTGCTTTCCTGCAATCTGTGGGAGCGGTTTCGTGAAAAGGCACGGAAGTGTGTAACAGGACGCCGCGCCGGGGAAGCGCGCGCTATTTGATTTGACCAATACGCGGGCGCGGTACTAGAGTTGGCTGTCAGAAACGACCTTGACGAAGTCCCCTTGTTACTGTTGCTTATTTATTACCAAGGTGAGATTTCAGATGTTACACATCATAATACGCGACTACTGTAAAAAAATGATCGCCCGTATTTTTTTTGCAGTGATCGCCTTTACATGATTTGTATACTAGTTGTTAGTGATCGACCGAACCTGCGAAGGTTCGGTTTCGGCAAGAAAATCAAGTTTCGGCTTCAGTTTCGGTTTCGGCAGAAGATCTGCCGAACCTTCGTCCACACCGAAACTCCGTTCGTGAATTATCGCGCGTCGTTCGGCTGTCTTTGGGTGAGTTCGTGTGTCACCCGCCATCATCAGCTTTTTGTTACTCACAAATTTTTGTTCCAAGAAGTACTTAACATGTTTTGATAATATCTATTATGTTTGGACATTCCCAAAAAAATAAAAGTTTTTTATTACGAACGTACCTCAATTTTTTTTTTTTTACTCCTGTTATGTCTGTTTATGTTGTAAAAATAAGCCAAATTTCAGTAAACAATAGATTTTTAACATGTCTAATAAAGTTAAAGACAAATACCGAAGATTCGTTTTCGTGTGTGTGTGTGAGCGACGGTTTTAGATAAGTCTACGATTTCCTGGAATTTGTTCAAACAGTTTAAGTTGTGTTGTTCTGCGGTGAGTGATACGAGTTGGTTCAAGTTCGTGTCGCACTATTTTTTAGAACCCACTGATTTTACAAGCATCAAGCTTCGGCCATCTTTACATACCGAGACTCCTTCGTGCCTCGGAAAGCACGTTACAATGGTCTCGGCTGTCATTCGTGGATTTTTGACAGTCGTTACGGGTCGTCAGAAGCCCGAAATTCTGACAACCAGTCTTACCAAGAGGTACAGATAGGCAGTCACTCCATTTTAAATATTCAGCTGCATCCGGTTAGACTGGAAGCCGGAATCCGACCCCAACATAGTTGGGAAATGGCTAAGGAGATTCATTGATTGAATATTTGGCTTTGGAGGGTTAACAACAAACATACTATAGATAGACAGACTATTATAACCTTTTATATATAATAATACTAGACTAGATCAATATTTGATCTAGTCAAATATTATTGTAAGTTACCATTTCTCTCTACATTTTCAAAAATAAACGACCAGCCAATACTCGTACAACCTGCACATCAAACTGTAACTTCGACATAAAAGAAAACAATTTCACGATCTTTTAAAACTTCGTATAAAACTGCGGACTGTTTCCGTGAGCAACTATGTTTTTAACAGCAGCATTGTTCGAGAACAAAAACTGTATTTGATGCTTGAAACAAAAGGTTGTTTGCCGCCGTCGCATGAAATTATGGTACAAATGGCCCTCGGTACTCCACTCTCTACTGTTCACACCCCCATAATGGGAACTAGGAAAAATGGGCTTACCGCCTTGATTTATTTTCCGAATAAATCTATTCTAGCCGAGGTTATTTTATCGGTTGTAGTGTAGGTAATAGTAAGGTAGTTGTTTTTAAGGTAAAAAGAGTGCTGTTATAATCACTGGACTGTCCTTTTATATAAATATCTGGTTTTTTTTTTTTGGTAGGTACGTTTTCTAAAAATTAAACCTAGGTATCTCGATTTATCGCCCCCGAAACCCCCTGCTATGCATATGTTTCAGCCGTTTCCGAGATTCAGATTATATATATATGTATATTATATACAAGAATTGCTCGTTTATATATATTAATTTAGATCACGATTAGATAGATTCACTGTCAGTTACATGTGTCACCGTATTGTGTTGTTTACTAACAACGTAGTTTTAAGAACATTGTTACTAACCCTTTATGAGTCTTGGCTCGAAATAAAGTTTTTAATTTATTGATTGATTGATTGATTGATTGATAATCTGATTTTGTGGTCTAGTGATTTGGTCACCAATATCGTGGGTGTATTTATCACAATCAATTAAGGTATTTTTCACAAATCTGGTTATCACACAAAATCACAAAGTAACCTATAATGTCTCGAACTTCGTGACGCAGCAACTAATAACTTAGCTACTTACTTCGCTTACGAATTTTATTTCATTGTTTCATTTTGAAACAAAGACGCTATTGTTACTCTAAGAAGATTCATTGGAATTTTCTCGCATCGTAAACATAGCACTCAGGCGTAGTACACGATTACCTAGGTATTTAAAGGAAACACTTATGTATAGACGAAGGTACCTACTATTTACCTTAAATTAATTATCAGATTAATACGCTACTTTCTTTTATCATACATTAAGGCCCTCTAAAGCAGTGGCGGCCCCGACTTACGAGTTGTAGGTCGTGGGTTCGAACCCAGGCAGGCGCTTTAGTTTGTGTAAATAATTTTCTCACCACTGCTCTCAAAATGGTGAAGAAAAACATCTTGAGGAAACCGGCATTTCCTAGAACCAAAATCCCGCGTGGTGGATTACAGCCCACTCTCTCTCGAAGAGAGGAAGCCTCAGTCCCAGCAGTGGGAACATTATAGGCTGATTATAAGGCCCTCTTGCACCACAAATCATTAAATGCGCTTAACGCTAAACGTATTTAAATCATAATTTTGTCTCTGTCATCTTCAAACGATTTACAGAAATGGAACGATGTTTTAAATTAGTTTAGCGATAAATGCATTTAGTGATTTGAGGTGCTAGTGGGCCTTAAAGCATCTTACAACAAGCATCAAGCATCAAATGTTCGTTTCCGTAAGAACCTGATTCGGATTAGGTATTACATTTTAACTAAAAAAAATACCAAATCAAAACAGCCGTTTTAAACTGATGCGCTTTCCTACAAACATCATTTCATTTTTATTAAATAAAGAAGACTAGCTACGCCCTGTGGTTTCACCCGCATCGATCCCGTGAGAATATCGGGATAAAAAGTATTCTATGTCCTAACCCAGGTTATAGTCTACCCATGTGCCAAATTTCATCCAAATCCGTTCAGCAGTTTTATCGTGAAAGCATAACAATCAAACATACCTAAAATCCAATCTTTTCTCTTTTAACAACAACAAAAAAACACCGCTTTAAACATTCGATTCACGAAAAAATTCACAAACAGCTCAGCCAAGATTCCGCGCATTCTATGCAAGGCCTGCCTCGTTTACACCAAGTGGTAGTCAGGCAGTAACGTTAATGACTACGCCTGCTTTCCTAGCTATGTTTAGAAAATTCTAGACTAGTTCAAACTGCGCTGGGTTTTCTGTAACAGCCTTTTCAATTACATGTGGGCTATGGATCACCGGTTGTTAGGAGTTCTGGCTGGAATGAGAGTGAATAGAACGCTTTTAGTGATCCGTATACGATGGGTGTAGAAGTGTGTGTGTGCAGTAAAGTTGTGCAAAGAAATGTTGGTGAGTGTTTTGAGAGTAACTGAGTTTTTCAGGGAAAGCATTTTTTTGGAATGCGTATTTGAAAGAAAGAAAAAAAGAAAATTCATGTATTTAGGACAGACTAAAAAGCACACAATACAATTAAACATAACATTTCCCCGAAGGGTTGGGCAGAGGTGTACCTGTAGCACACCCACTTTTTGCCAATTATGTTAAGTCCCATGTTATTGGGGGCGAGCCTATTGCCATTACACGGGCACAAATCCAGACTCCGGGCTGAAAAACCCAATAACACTTTGCCCAAACCGGGAATCGAACCCAGGACCTCATGCACAGCAGTAGCGCTTGCGACCACTAGACCAACAAGGCAGTCATATAATTATACAGCAGTTAAACAAATAAAAACTATAAAGTTTGATGTAAGAAATTAACAAGGGAGTGTGAATGAGAATAACTTTTACTATGGGACCAAACCTGACGGCCGTTACTAATTCTCGGTATTTCTTATATTAATTTTCAAGTCTCAGCGCTGAGAAAACCGTTGAAAATCAAACAGTGCGTATCATTTTGCCCGATCCGGGAGTCGAAACCAGGACCCCACGCTCAGCAGTCACTTTTGCGACCACTAGACACACGCAACGGGGCAGTCGGACTATGAGAGTGCGGGAAGAGAGAGTGCACCTGTGTCTGCGCACACTCTTGTGCACTGCAACATCTCCCGCGCCGACGGCTGGTCTCCGCTGAGATTGGTCGTCATGGCCGAAATTCAGTCTGGAGGACTATTTATACATTAGGTGCCACTTAGTGTTAGTGAAAACGGGCATAAGGCTATACAAGATTGGCATAGACTCTACAAATTGTTGGAAGGATGTAGGAAGAAAACATCGAATCACAGTTCACTATTTAGTGAAAACATATGGAAAACATCCTTGGCCACATCCAAATACTTTTATTTATTAGGAAGTTAATTTAAACCAAGGAAGAAAAGTAAGACAAAAATCGGCCAATTGCGAGTCGGTCACGAAGGGTTCTGTACCGTATTAACGGTACAACAGTCGACGGCTTGAACTCGTTGGTGAGCGTGACTAATATGCATGCTAATTAGTCTAATTGTTTATTAATTTTTATTTATTAAATAATAAATAAATATTTATTCATTTATTTAGTGAAACAGACGATCATTTATAGCGAAAACGAGCGCGTAAAATTTCATAACCAGACCTTTGGGCAAAATCTACTGGATGTACATATTTATTCAAAATAAAATTATTTAAATTTTTAATAAATTATCTATCCCTGTACGGTTTCTATTTAGCCATTTTTTACTACATAATAAGTTATTTATTTGCCCCCAAAGACGAGTTAAAATTAAAATTTTGTTCAAATATGGAAGTTTCGACGCTCATAACTTCTAAACCAATAGCTTTTTTCCAATTCTGCGTCCATATACGGTTAGGTAATGAGGAGACGAATTGATATAATTTTTATTTTTGATCGTACACTGTCAAACAGGCGACCAATCACCATACTACGTTTGTATGGTAGAATGACCGACTAGCGGACCCTTAAGATCGATGAAAAAACTTTCTTGTATAAAAAGTTTCTTGTATCCAACCCCTCTAATTATTAATTTTATTTAATTTTTATTATTTATTGTTACAGTGGCAATAGTCAAACACAATCTGTGAAAATTTCAACTGTCTACTTATTACGGTTCATGAGATACAGCCTGCTGACAGACAGATAAACGAACGGACACACAGTTTGGCACCCTTCGGGTACTGAACCCTAAAAACCTTGCTTATACAGGTTTTCAAATCTCATTTACCTAAAGTAAAGTAACGCAGATCACTATTGGGTAATATTGGGTCAGACTAGGGATTTACGTTGTTTTCCGAGGCGCAGGCTTTGTTGCTTTGTTTATTTACTCAGTCCAGTCTGGTTCCAGCTGCTTAATATTCTACCCCTGGACTTCGGGTTTAGCGAAACAACGAAGTATTTGTTAATGTTAGGTGTAGGTATTTATAAAGAAAATACTGTTCAGTTTCGGTAAATTGACAGATATAATTTTCATTTAAGTTTTTCAGATGTCATAATTCAATCAATCTTCCTAGCCTTTTTCCCAACTATCTTGGGGTCGGCTTCCAGTCTAACCGGATGCAGCTGAATACCAGTATTTTACATGGAGCGACTGCCTATCTGACCACCACAACCCAGTAACTGGGTAATACGATACCCCTTGGTAAGACTGGTGTCAGACTTTCGGACTTCTGACGACTCGTAACGACTGTCAAAGATCCACAAATGATTCAGAATTTTCAGATGTCATAATTATTATGAAAAATTAAAGAAGCGTTTGCGTTTCAAACATGGGTCAAGATTTTGCCAAATGGAAAAGTTTAGAAGGGTAAATCGTGAAGTTTTTCTTAGTAAAAAAGATACCTTATTATAAAATACTATATCACTAAATAGGCGGTATAAAAAACTACACTTACAACTTCATTTTGCAGTTACTGAAAGGAAAAACGTAATAACTAACTAACGTAAGACTCAATACCCTAAAAGTTACATCAGTATGGATCTAAAACTTTACAAAATAATTTTGCCCTAACAGTTCATGCCATTCCAGCATTTAGCAGCACTAAAGCACCTATACTTCGTTCCGTACTTCCAACTTTTATCGCCTGCACATAAGAAGCTAGGCAACGTTTTTATTGCCCCGTGTTTCTTGCCCGCAGTTGGCAACTTATCACCTTCAGTTAATTTGTCTAGCTCTTACAGCTAATGCGCGTTCGTTCCCGAACAGGTCGCTTTTGAGAGGGTATCCATGTTGAGAGTCGGGATTATAAGTTTTTTGACATGTTGTTCGTTTTTGTTAGCAAGTTTGTTAGTGTATTTGAGATCTTTTGGGTTTAATATGTCTTGGAACTTAGACATTAGATGGAAAGTTGTGTTGTAATTATAACGTCGCTTGGCAAATGTAGGGAGAGCATACAAGGTGTATTGGTTGCAGTTTGTTTAATAGCTAGAAAAACTGTTAAGAATTTCTCACTTGAGTCAATTCCGTAATAGTCTTTTTCAATTTAAAAACTGGAGATGGGGCATGATAAAACGAGTACTATAACAAACCAAAGATTTGTTATTAAAAAATTTGCTGCAATTTCAATCAATGAACAATAATTTTCTGGTGGCGTAAACAGAGAAATAAGTGCAAACGAAAACGCAAAACATAAAATATCGTCGCCGCGCGCCGGTGCAAGGCAACATAAACGCAGATACACTAGATTAGTGCGGGGAGCATTGAAAAATTTATTCCCAGCTGAGCGTCTCGTACCGCAGGAAATTGCGAAAAATGTGCTCAACTCCCGACTAATGGACATGTTTGTGCTCCTCGCGAGCACGTACCTTCACCACACATCCTCTGAAATATTTATGGAACTACTAAGAAAAAGTTCAAACCATACAATCACAAAGAACCAATTTATACCTATGTTACTTTCCCAACTTTCTGGCAATTTTTGAACAAAAATCGAGCAGTTCTACTACAAAATCAGAAGCATTGTCTTGAAGAGCTCTGTAGAAGTTGGCAACATTAAACAAGTGAGAGCTCTAATGCCTCTAGTTGGCAAATTGTATGTGTTGACTGTTGCTCAAAGTTTGCGAGTTGCCTTCTGTTCGATTTTGATTTAGTTCGCATGTATCGGCAAATATCGAGTTATGCTGAATAATTCAATTAAATTTTGATTGCGTCGATTTAATGTTTAGGAGTTCTGCAGTATGTATAGGTAACTTTGTGGGACTATAATTCTGACGTTTGCTGTGTTTATCACAATATTGACTTGGTATTTTATACAGTATTTAACAGCTAATATATTATCGAGAGCGTATACTAGAATAATCGGCATTCCAAGAAATAGTTACTTTGTAGTACTTTCCCGACAAACAGATTCTGTCCCACTTTGTAGTACTTTCCCGACAAACAAAGACTCTGTCACAGGAAGTTCTTCTACTATTAATTTTTTTCTGAGGATATTCTCATTTACCTTTTTCAGATACATCTGCAACACTTGAGAGTTTGCTTGATAATGGCTGAAATATTAAATTACACCTACGTTTCAAGTAGGTTTCAGCTTTTCAGGCTTTATATCTCTTGCTCACCCTGAACCGAAGCAACCATTGCTCCCAACTTTCTCTCAGAAATCGAAATGCAAAGATTAATTACGGGGACGATCATCGAATCGTTTCCATTCCAACATTTTTGTTAGAAATGAAATTTCGTATAATTTTCCGCGCCGCTTCGTCTGGATTATTCACTTCATTACTGTTTAATCCTGACCCTTTAAAAGGTCGGACGTATGCGTATGTACCTATAGGTATATAGGTACTTGGGGACACTCATTTTGTTTTTAATTACGTGTACGGTACCTGTCCGTATGAGTGGGTTGTTGGAATTGATGGACTGATCGATAGCACGATGGCTTTATGAAGTGATTCGGTACTCGGTGTTTTAATTAACTGCAGGATGAGTTTTGCTATTATTAGTATCACAATGGTGTACATTAAATTAGCTTTTACAAGTGGTGATACTTATTATGTACTTTGGTGCAGCCTGGATTGTCAGCCCAGCCACCAGCATGCTGACTGGCTTATAATTTGATCGTGGCATCTATATCTAGGTATACTTACTATACTCTCTCTCTCTTCTCTCTCTCTCTCTCTCTTACTTACTTCTACTAATACTCATAATAATAATATTATAAAGAGGTACAATTTGCTTGTTTGTGTGTTTGTTTGTATGTAGGGGGTAATCTCCGAAACGACCAGTCGGATTTGAAAAATTCTTTTTGCGTTGTATAGCCCTATTCTTGAGGAAGGTTATAGGCTCGCGGACGAAGTCACCGGCAAAAGGTAGTGAGTTATAATTTGGATGTTTGTGGCGAAACGAGAAAATATGTATATTTGTGTATAATATAAAACATATTGTTTTGAATTCGTCGGTTCATAGTAGTCTCTCATAATGATTTCATTCTATAGAAAAAAAAAAAATATCCTTTGAATAGTTTGCGAAGGGATGACAGTATCCGGTATCTTACAGATCCTACGTGTGGACCGGTGTTGATGGAGAGGTCCACCCGTTCAGAAACTAGTACTTAAGTAAACAAGACAAAAATAGATGATTGTCTAGGGGGCTCTATTCAAGTAGGTACGACAGGTAAAGCCCTGTGACGAGCCGTCATTACAGGCGGTAGGAAATTATTATTTTTATTTACTTACATAAACAATATGTAAAAATCCCCTGTTCGATCCGAAAGGGGCACATACGGTACTGCAATAAAATTACCAAAATGTAGTAAAAAAAACCACCATTTTGGAAGCAGTGGTGGCCCAGTGGTAACGGCCTCGACTTACGAGTTGTAGGTCGTGGGTTCGAACCCAAGCAGGCGCTTTACTTTGTGTAAATAATTTCATCACCACTGCTCTCAAAACGGTGAAGGAAAACATTGTGAGGAAACCTGCATGTCTTAGAACCATTAAATTCGAAGACATGTGACATCTACCAAGCCGCACTTGGGCCCGCGTGGTAGATTACAGCCCACTCCCTTTCACTGAGAGGAGGCCTGTGTCCCTGCAGTGGGAATATTAATAGGCTGATGATGCTGATGATGATGAGTAAAAAAAAACTTATTAATATTGAAAATAAAAAAGTTATTGCTATTTAAAATTTTTGGTACCAAAATTACCCGAAATCCGTAAAAAAATTGTAAATTTTCAACAGGGGTCATAAGTTATGACTTGTAGACACCCGCTAAGCTACGGCCGCCCGCACCCCATGTACTAATCCGGTAATATTCCTCATTGAAAAATAATGTGGCGTTTTTTTTTTCCTTTGTCCTGAAAGTTACCACATAAATAGACTCTCAGAACGATACCTAACAGCACCCTTACGGATCGGACAGGGTTTTTTTTACATGTTGTAAGGCCCATTTTTTGGGCGTAGGCCTAGCGCGAACGTGCGTAGTAAACTTAACGTAGATTTGATAGATTTTTTATAAAATACTCTTTTCGCACATAATATTTACTTAGTTTTAAGAGCGTTTATGCCAAAAGTTGGCAACGTCGCAAATAGCTGTCAAAAATTTACATGTTTTGATTGATTTGGCAATATTACTGTATTGAAACTACCCGTTTTAAGTAGAAAAAAGGCGTTTGGAAAGTTTCCATCAATATTCTAGTTTGCCAGTTAGCCACATTTCTTATTTTCATACAGTGATATTGCCAAATTGACAAAACAGTGAAATATTTGACATCTATTTGCGACGTTCCCCAGTTTCAGAATAAACGCTCTAAAGACTTTATATGTATCTATGGATATTTGATACTTGGGGCTTATTGTGCTTGTTGCAATAATGTTGCAAGCTACAGAATTTGTATTTTCGATTTAAAATCTTTCGGATTTACGTTACGTTTAAGAGACAGATACATGCCAGTGACCTTGAGTGGTTAGCTTGCGTGTTCTGTACTGAGCTCACGCAACGTGTCGTACATCCAGCCAATAATAGAACTCGCGCATCAAGGAGCGCTGTCACCAATTTGACGCATTATTAATTTATTATACAAAAAACAGAAGGTATTTTAATAAAACTCGTAAATTAAAAGATTAATATTTTAATTATCCTTTAGGTTCAGAAGAAGGTTTCAGAATGATACGCTTGACAGCTTTTGAGTAATTATTAGTTTTTTATCCGCGTTAGACACAACTTTACAAATTAATTTCACTATGTAATGTAAACATAATCTAAAATATTCGTAGAATAAATTATTAAGAAAATGCTCTAATTTAACATATATTTTTTACAAATCATTAACACTACTCGTTTAGACGTAATTTCCGGTATAAAATCATTAAAAGTTGCTTGTCGTCGCCTTAAGTCGCGCGTTCGTGCCAGAGCCTCTGTTAACGCGGCGTCGCCGTCGCCTCGGTTCTCCAACGTGCGACGGATACGACCGGCCCTCCTCAATTTCAATTTAGCTTTAGTTTTACGGTTCGTCCGAAGTAGTGAGAATGAAGTAAAAGAAGTAGTCTCTTTACGTTCCATTAGATTTTATTTCTCGTGTTTATTGTGTTCGGTTGCAGGTGTGCAGTTGACTTCTCGATTCGATTATACTGCATAGTTATATTGTCAAATGCATTATATCGCTTACTAAAGTCCCCGTAACGAGAAGCTATAAATTTTGTAAACAAAGAACTTCTACTAAGTTACGTGGCGACAATTCAATCAACAACAAATAATCTCAAATTCAATCAATTACTCAAAGTAACATACGTGTAATACAAAACTAACGAACAATTTCACTTGGTCGGGTTATATTTTAGCGATATAAAGCTCTGTCGTCTAATATTTTGTTGTGCTGAACGCGTCTAAGTTCCAGTACAACAAAAGATTAGACGACAGTGCTTGAATTTGGGATTATTTGTTTCGCTACGTAACTGAGTAGAAGTTATTTGTTTACAAAATTTATAGCTTCTCGTGACGGGGACTATACGTACTTACACAAACCATTGAAGCATGGCACAAAAGAGAGGAAGCCTGCATCTATTCAGCACTGAGTAAGACAAGAAGTAGAAGACGAGGCTACCAATGTACAAAAAATTATAAAAATTTGCAACTAGGAATTGGCAACGATAAAAGAACCATCTTCACATTCAAACAACAAGCTTATAAGAAGTAAAAGAAACAAGACAGCTTTTCTTTTTATAAGCAAAATTCATTTCTTTCTGCATTCAATATTCACCCCTGAACATTACCAACGCGACCAGAAAATCACGTTGCAATATCAAAGCTATTTCCATCGACGGCAAAAAACCGGGTGTATCGGTTGTCTATGATCTACGAAGCAAACGAAAAATATAGTCTGTACAGCTGTTCATTCTTCCAGAAGTTGTAGGAATCAATTGAAGGGAAGTAAGTTGTCTGGCGCATGGTGAGCGATGAGCTAGCGGTGTCACTCCACTATACCCACTACTTGCACCCACAGCGGCCATTTTTCAATTTATGTTTTAGTCTGTGGTGGAAGCTGTGGTAAAGTATCGGTGGTAAGTTTTGTATCGATTTCAGGTTGTCTCTCGGCAAATGATAAGAGAATAGAAATATATGTTTTGTTGATCAAATGAATCGTGTAAAGTTCGCTTGTTGTTCATCCGTTGAGTCTGGTCTGAGAGAACCTGTCTATAGTTAATGTACCTACAGGGAATTCTTATGTGTGATGTAATTTGTATTTATTACACATTTATGAGGATTTAGGCTGTGGATGACATTAAAAGCGATAATTATCACGTTCCGCTAAAGACTCAGCAATGTTCTATGCATGGAGGAATCCATACCATTCACCGTAAGTTGGACATTATGTACAGTCGATCGAACGTTTATTGTAATAATTTGACATTGAAAGTGCCTTTATTTCGTCGCAGTAAGGGCGGTTTTTGTAGTTCAAGTAAAACTGACGTTCACTTGACCGTGGGTACCAATTTTTTTTTCTAACTTTGAAAAACCCTCTCATTAATAAATTAACACGTAATTTTCTTCCTAAACTTAGTTATTCTTGCGAAACCTCCAGAGATACAAAATTCTTAGGTCCCAGAGAGTTAAAGGCGCTCACTCCAGGGGCTATAAACCCAGGTTACTTGCCTGTTTTTACAGCAGTGATAAAGTTTACTCCTCTGGTCTTGTTTGCCCCACTAATAAATATCAGCCGCTCTGCCGGGACGGGCGTAAATCTTATTTTATTTCTAACCTAACCAACATATGAAAATTTGAGATAAGCTACTTTACGTAATGAAGGTTTTAACGGCTTTTATAGGTAATTATTTAGGACTTGCTAATGTGTGTTTGGTATCATTTAAAGGTTATGTTTGTGTATTCGAAGGTGCGGTACTAAAATAACATTTATAATTATGTAAAGTTTAAAAAGATAAAACAACTGGATAAAAACACGGAATTTCATTAAAGCAGTAATTAGTTAACCGCTTAAAGTTTACCTTTATTCTTCTTCTTCTCACAATTCACAAATGACGGCATTAAGTCCTTTAATACAGTCAGTCTATTCTATAAAAATTCAGCCGTGAAAATTTTGGTGAAGTCAAAGTCAAATAATTTATTTCATTTAAGCGCATAAAAGGCACTATTGAATGACAAAATTTACTAGTAAATAGTATTGATAGCCACTGTAACGGCTAGGGCTGCGCAGGGTAGGCTGCGGATAGGTAGGTAGTAAATGGAAAAAGCTGGACAAGTTTATACATATATTTTAGATAGGTAGGAGTAACACGGCTAGGTCGTTGGTAAGGTCCTAAACACTGGCTCTGAGCACTCACACATATAGAAAGGAAGGTACTCTCCTTGGCAGCACGTAGTAGACGTGGGAGCCTGTTTAGCACAGGCTCAGCAGTAGGGCGGAGGTCCGCAGGTAGTGAGCGTCGGTAGTCAGCTCAGGCTCGCGGTGGTAGGCTGCAGGTAGGTGAGGCCTTCATTAGACCTCGGTAGGTAGCGTGCAAGATCGGTTAAGGGGTCCTGCCCTCAGCCCGTACGGAGAGCCCCTAGATTCGGAGCACATAGTTATATCTCAGCAAACGGATTCTAGTAGTAGTATAAGGGCCAGGACACACGACGGCGGCGCGGCGCCGGAGCGGTGTCGCTGCGGCGTCCTACATACAAAAATGTATGGTATGGCACACGGCGCCGTCCGGTGCGCCATACTATATAACCTGCGGTGCGGCGCCGCACCGCACCGTGTGGCTTGGCCCTAAGTGAGCTTGTAATGAGCTATCATTCCACCTGATTTCACCTGCAAGGGATTCACACTATTGACAGCGCACTTAAGTTTTCACGGTAAGATTTTTACAAAATAGGCAGGTTATTCAGCATGCACAGTTTCCAACTAAGATTTTATTTAGAAACAAATAAAATAAGTTCCTTAGTCTGGATATAAAATCTGACGGTCGGTAATCGCGCTTGCTTACTGGAATATTAATGCAGCATACATCTTGTTTTCGTATTTTTCTTGATTTTATCATTTTTCGTCCACTGCTGAACAAAGGCCTTTTTTATAGCATATTATTATATACATATATACATAACAGTCAAGGAGCGAAAATGGTAAACAATTTTCAAACACTTAGGCATGTTATATTATTCGACTGTCATTTTTATTTTAAACATTGGCAATCGTCTGAACTAGTCTGAAAAATAATAAGGTGCCAGTGAACATTTACCTTAAGTTTTTTATCATTTTTATTCCTTATCTGTACTCTCCTCAAAACCACAATATTTCCTATAAACCCAAACCACTAACTACACAAAATAAACTTACTTATCTTGCCACTAGCAAAAAACCCCGTCTCCATTTATTTAAGTCTAAAAATATCATTACGAAGGACGGCCTCTTTCCGTGGCTGATTTTATTCGGAGAGCACTTTAGGTCAAATTGAAACCATTACAGGAAAACGTGTTAGTTGGGGGACGCTGATCAACTGATGGACTTGGCCTTAAGTTATCGACGGGTTGGGATTTATATTTTATCAAGGTTTCGTGCGTCATGAAGAAGTAAAGGAGGAAAAAATATAAGATTGGTAAAAAATTGTGAGTACATTTTGGAGAATTTCAAAATAAAACCGGAGTAAACGTGCGTGTCATCTGACTACAAGAAATGGGAGTAGTTTATTATTCAATAAACTAAAAAAAAAAATACAATTCACGGCTTAGTATATAGAAGAACAAAAAAATACTCCGTTTTTCTGAAAAATTATGGATTCAGTAACCCTTTTAGTGAATCCATCATTTTTCAGATTTTGATTTCATTTATTTTACATATTTTTCATATTTGCTGGCACCTGCTTATATAATATAAGATTACTCTTAAGGTAGCCACACACGTTACGATTTGCTTGCGCAAATTTGTGTTTGCGCATCGTTACGTGTGTGGGAAGAAATTTGCGCAAATTTCTTTGAAAAACCGTCAAATCAGATTTGCGCAAGCTTATGTTTGCGCAAGCAAATCGTAACGTGTGTGGCTGGCATTAGATATGTTAAAATAACTGACGGTTGGTAATCAAACATTCGTATCGATGAAAGTGTATTGTGTATAACTGGAGTAACTGGGTTTTTTATGTAATTCTGCTGTATTATGCTAGATGGCGTCACTAAGACATGGGTTCACAGTTTTTCTATGACATTTCTTCCTAAAAATAGGTGTATTTGTGTACGTGTACCTATACAAAACAATATTTAACTCGAGTAATCAGAAAAATTGAACAAAATAGATCTACATTAATCACGAGCACAAAACAGAAATAGTCGGCAGCTGCACGTGTGACTGTGACAAGAAGGATTTCACTCAGCATGATGATCATGATTTTCATTGGTCACTCGAAAAAGACGTATGGAAACCAAGTCAGGTGTAATGATTTCTACATAAATAGGTAACTTGACTGCCTCGTTGGTCTAGTGGTCGCAAGCGCTACTGCTGAGCACGAGGTCCTGGGTTCGAGTCCCGGATCGGGAAAAGTGTTATTGGGTTTTTCTATCTGGAATTTCTCAGTAGCAGCCCGGAGTCTGGATTTGTTCCCGGTTGATGGCAATAGGCTCACCCCCTATTACATGGGACTTAAACATAACTGGCGAAATGTGGGTGTACCTGCTACAGGTACATCTCTGCCGAACCCGTTAGGGAAACAAGGCGTGATGTTATGTTATTTATGTAAATAGGTAACAAAGTAAAATAAAATAAACAGTAGTTAGATTAAAATAAATACAATCAATAAAATGAATAAATACGATAGCCTCTCTATAGTCTATATATCTTCAATCTCTTTGTTTCACTACAAACATTATATTTCTCGGTTCATCAGAAAGTAGCTGCTTATCTATGCTTCAGTAACATTTTATTGCATCTTTTCATAGACTACTGTAAAAAGCTTAAGTAGTATCTTTCGAACGTGGAAACATTTTCTCGTGAAGTTCTAAAAGAAACAACCTGCGGAAATTCAATGTACTCTTATAGAAGGTAAATAAGGGTGTATTTATATTCGTCTGTGACTTGGTCAATGTTGTGATGGTATTTCTTACGGTTGTACATAAAACAGGGTAATAAAGAAATGATCGAATGAAAAAATACTTTTATTTTTACAACCAAAATATTACATTTATGATCATTATTAGAAAAAAGTTGATTGAAATACCTTTTTTTTTTATAATTGCAAGCATTTATTTAACTTGCTTTGTTAGTTAGAATGTATTGGTCAAACCTTGCAAGCTGAATTAAAACCACTTGCTCGTATCCTACGGAGTTGAGTTAAAAAAATAAAAATAATTATAGATAATGAATGTATTCAACATATTTTGTTATCTACAGTGGCTAATTATATGAAGTCAGAAGAATTCGTTGTACTCGTATCGTGTTTACGTAACAATACATAAAATTTACAAACAAAGATAAAAGTAAACAAAGTTCAAATGCGGGCTTCATTACAGAATTTGCAGTATATTTATCATCAACCAATGTAAACAGAGCATAAGGAATATTTTATATCTGCCGACAGACGTATGTAGCACAGAGCAGTTTCGAGTTCACTCAGCCGTAGCATGTTGTAGCTCCGTAGCCATTGTAGCGGTACTACGCCGTAGCAGCTTAGAGGCTGTAGCACACGCTACGAAATATACAAGTCATAAGTCAAAAATAGAAGTGAAATTGCAACTTTAGTTTTCGTTTTTATTGTAATAAATACTCAGTTTGCAAGAGGAGAAACACTTGTTTGCACGTAACAAAAGTACAAGTTAAAGAAATTTACATAATAAAATCGTGGAAAAATAAGATTTCGTGCAGACTCAAAGAAACTTTCACGCAATGTTTGAACTTTTGGAAAAACAAATCAGGCCCGAGTTGCTTCTTTTATCATATTTTTAACATATTTTAGCTTTTACAAATAACTCGGAGCAAGTTACGAATGATTATTGTGTTTGTTTGGTTATGTGAACTTCGTTTTTCGTTAGCATGAACTTTGACAATTTCAGTTTTCTTATTATTAAATATTTTTATCTGCTTCCTACAAAAGAACGCTAACCTACTTCCCTTTTGTGATGATTTTTCAGAAACCTGTGTTTATTAGTAAAATGTTTCTTTTTTTTATCGATACAAATACTACTCAGTTAAGATTTCGTAAAAATACACAAATGAAACGGTTTTTTAACCCCATCGGGGTAGCTCTTGGCCTACATGTCACCGGATGGTACCGGACGGAGTCAGGCCGAAGGTGGAAGCCAGATTCACCCGGAATCCTCAACCACAGATAAACTGGCTATCTTACCTCTAACTTGCGGTTAACATTATTGTTATGGCGACAGACTTAGATAAGACGGTGGTAGCTAGCCAGGCGGACTTAGAACAAGCCCTACCACCAACCAAACCGAGCAGAAAAGTTTGCCTTCACTGGGAATCGAACCCGGGACCTCTGGGTCTGGGACAGGTGGTCTAAACACTAGACTACAGAGGCGCTTCTATTCATAATATCAGCACACATATAACTATGTATGTTAAAAAGACATTAAAATTGACAACAACAGCGAGACAACTTGAAAGAATAGCGAGTCGCTGCCAAGTTCACTATATGTACAGCTATTTATACAGTACGACTGGTAAGACGATGGACACAGTTAAAGAAAATACAATGTCGCCCATGCGCATGTGACCGCCCGTAATTTTCTGAATATTCATGAAAAAATATCGAAAATAAACTTCAAAAGGGGGGGTCTATCTATAACATTTTTCATGTTATTCAATTTTTAATTTTTTAAAGATTTGCTTTCTGTTTTTTGACACATCTCCGAAGTTTATAGGTCGATTTGGATTCTGTTTATTATTTCCAAAAGCTTATGAGTTATTTTAACAGGTTAATTAAAATTTTTACAAAAAATTATCGACTACGAAAGAAAAAACAGAATCGAAGTAATTTTTTCGGTAAAAAATTGTGTATTTATTTTTAAAAAACTAGTGAAAAATGTTATAGATAGACCCCCCTTTTGAAGTTTATTTTCGATATTTTTTCATGAATATTCAGAAAATTACGGGCGGTCACATGCGCATGGGCGACATTGTATACAGGCTGTTAAAGTAATTGCGTGCCATAGCTTCAGGGTGATTTCAGTATCGATAAAGGAACCCGTAAAAAATAAAAATAAAATACCTTTAAAAAAAGTAAAAAAAAAACCGAAAATTATCATAAGATGAACCTAATGTAGTACCTACTAATTAAATAGCGATCGTTTAGAAGTGATTCGAAATTTGCTTAAAATATGTTTTTATTTTGTTTAAATGCTAATTACCCGACTACGGCAAAGCCAAAAGGAAGGGTTATGATTTTAGCAGTCTATATATGTATGTATGTATATATGTTTGCTTTTACGTGTGTTCCACCGTAGCGCCTAAACTGCTGAACCGATTTTGATCAATGAGGTATCAATGGATTCGTAATAATGGTCCGGGTGACATAGGCTATATAAATTCTCCCTAAATTTTATATGGTGGAATTAAAACATAAATTTCTAACCTCGAAAAAAATTAAATTAAGTTAATCATGACATGTTTGGTATCAAAAGAAAGGTCTTGACGACACATTACAAATATGTATATATATCATATTTTCAAAGTAAATAAATATGTTTAAATTGTTGAAAACTAGCAAAAGTGAGACTGCGATACGTACGGCGCGAGATGATACCAACGCGCAGTTATTCAAATCTTAATAACTAGTAACGATTTGTAATGCCACTTTTAAGGAGAAAAGCAAGTACAGCAAAATACTTCTAATATGGATTTCTTCGAAGCTCGATAAATGGTGTTGGCGTCGAAATAAATCGCGCTGTGGTTTCGTTCAAGCATTGCACTGCTATTTGAATTTAAAATAGGTTAATTACGGACCTATTGTATCACTCTTATTTACTTTGTCGTACCGTATACCAAGCGTTAAAACGGAAAAGAAAGAAAAAAAAATAGTTTCAAAAACTGTAACCCGACTACTGGAATATAAAAGTGATCTAAAAAGTACGAAATAAGAAAATATTTCACACAGAAATCAAGACATAGGTACAAAAATGGTCAGGGTAGAGCCGTCGTCGCATGCCATTATAATTTTGTAGGAGTTCCTGGCATGGTTATAAACATGCGACGACGGCTCTACCCTGACCATTTTTGTACCTATGTCTTGATTTCTGTGTGAAATATTTTCTTATTTCGTACTTTTTAGATCACTTTTATATTCCAGTAGTCGGGTTACAGTTTTTGAAACTATTTTTTTTCATAATTTTTTAGAGTTACCTACCTACCTAATATCGAACGCAATGAAATACCTACGCCTGAACACTTCGATAACGCCGAGTGAAGGATAGGTAACTAGGTACGTAAATATTACAATTCCAAGTATTTCTTCTTCCTACTTTAGCGTGTTTATCTCCTTCAAAATTAAAACCTACAAAAAAAAAAAAAGCATTTTTTTTTTTATTCTTTTTTTTTTTTTTTACTCGGTTCCTTTATCGATACTAAACCTATGGCACGCAATTACTTTAACACCCTGTATATAATTTAAACTTATAATATGTTAGAACTCAATCAATCTGCCTACCCTTTTACCAACTATGTTGGGATCTGCTTCCAGTCTAACAGGATGCAGCTGAATACCAGTATTTTACATGGCTGCCTGTCTGAATCCACAACCCAGTAACTGGGTAAAACGATACCCCTTGGTAAGACTGGATGTCAGACTTTCGGGCTTCTGACGACCCGTAACGACTGTCAAAGATTCAAGAATGATAGCCGGGACCAACGGCTTAAGGTGCTTTCCGAAGCAAGGAGGAATCTCTATAGATAAAGATGGTCACCCATTCACGGACGCGTAGCTTAGTCTGATTGATCGACCACTGCGGCTGTTGTTACTAACCCACGAGCTCCTCGATGTTAGTACTAACAATAAAAAAAAAGGTAAATAAAGTCTTGATACTACATACATAACATCACGCCTTGTTTCCCCGAAGGTTTGGGCAGAGGTGTACCTATAGAACACCCACATTTCGCCAGTTATGTTTAAGTCCCATGTAATAGGGGGCGAGTCTATTGCCATCAACCGGGCACAAATCCAGACTCCGGGCTGCTACTGAGAAATACCAGATGGAAAAACCCAATAACACTTTGCCCGACCCGGGAAGCAAATCCAGGACCGTTACTATTATCTAATAATATTTACTCATATCATTCTTTGTATAGTTGTATTATATTCTAAGTACTTACTGTTTATTTTATTTTGTTACCTATTTATTATTTACAAATGACTGAACCTGAATTGATAGCCGTACGTCTTTTTCGGGTTACCACTGAAAATCAGAGCTGTGCTGTGGGTCCCCCATAGCACAACATTATGCTGAGTGGAAGCCTTCTTGTCACAGTCATAACCTGCAGCTGCCAACTATTTTGTTCTTTATTTTGTTGAATGTTGTCTCTTTATATGCACGTGTTTCTGTGACAAATAAACCTATTGTTCTTCCTTTTTTTTTCTTTCTATTTTAATAATATCAGCAAGGGTGACTGCACCAGGTTTCCTTGAATCAATAAGAATTACATTAGATTTATTTATAGATGTTAGGACCATTCCTTACTTCAAACTGGGCTAAGGACAGGAATAAATTGCGAATGTCACAAATGAATTGTGCTTCCATGTCTGTTAAGGTATTACTTAACCCTATATTTACATAATTGCAACGGGACCCGAATATAATATGTCCCTCGTTTAACAAGTCACTCTGTATATGCTAGAAGTTCACCGAAACACACACTTAAGTAAGGTTATGTAATAAATAACAAAGTGATACGAACTTAAGCTGTAAGAGGTTGCAATAAGTAGGTTTTGTTGCGTAAGTCTAGGGTTGGCGAGAGGCTGATGAAAGTATAAGAGATCTATTTAATGGATCCTCTTAAAACTTATTGATGTTCTAAAAGCGAACACCTTCTTTTCAACCTCTTAATTTTTCTGTTCTTCTAGTTACGATCGCCTTTTTGCAATGAATGAGCCACTTTTTAACATTTGTGGCCTCTTTTTAAAGTTGGTCGTAGTAACTAACCTAGCACTTGCGTTTCTATTTTTATTTGTAATGAATAAATTCAAAAACTACTAAATCGATTTAAAAAAAAAAACAACGGTTTGCACTCCGGGAGTGCCAGCAGAAGTGAAAACTTGAACATTAACGTGCATTTTTGAATATTTTGGAATGGTTAGGAAATAATTTCGCACGAATTATTTATCAGTATAAAAGTACTATCATTTATGTGGTTAAATACAATATTCATTAGTAGTATATTTATTTATTTTCAAAATATAGTCTAACAAGAATAAACAATTTATTACCCATCAATATGGGTAAAATTCCTTACCTCGCAATTTTTACGTAATGTCAAAGACTATTTATTTTGATATTTACTTTGTCGGTTGCTAGGCAACGGATCTTACGGTCACGTCCTAACGCGAGTTTAAAATTTTTTACCCAAAAAAAGTGCATAACGCCGCTAAAGGAGTTTTCACTTCAAAAATTCTTTCATCAGTAGAATGCTATATTGTCACTGAGTAGGCTATAATTTATAAAGATATCACGCGGGTGAAGCGGCTGGAAGCCGCTGGCGGGAGCTAGTTAATTATATACTAAAAAGCTAATACAGATCATTGTATTATACGAGTTATGCAAAACCACTTTCAGTTTAGTTAATACTACGGTAGATATTTATCTTGTATTTAGTATAACGATGCCTAATTTTGAATCTCAATTTAAATGTGACAGACAGATTTTATGCTAATTTGTGTCGCGACATTTATCGATCAAGTTTTACAACAAGGCACTTGATTGATTATCGTTCTTGAAATCGAGCCTAACAGAAACAAAAGAAAATTGATTACATTTTTAATTTTCACTTTTTAGTTGTAGTATCTACCTCACATAAATTCGTTTACGACTTCTTGCTATTTTAACAACAGTGACAGGAAGTTCTGTAACATCATCAACATACACCAAGTGGATTAAATACGAATTATTGAAGCTAACTCGAAAACTATCCAAGTAAAGTTAATCAAATTTATAAAGCGCGAGCTTTTTCCGGCAAATGAAAAAATAATCACGTAGAAATCGGTGTAGAATTACATTAAAAAAGCCTCCGCCGAATGCAAACCGATTTGAAGTCTGTTAAAACAGAACTTCAAGCATCTATTAAAAACAACTTTTTGTTTAGGTTTCGTATCTGAATCAACCCTACGTGTATTCTAGCGAGTGGCAAAGAGAAGCGGTTGCCAAAACCGCGATACCACCGCTGTGTCTAGGGATTAAACATTTTGGGACGATAGCTTCTCTATTGTGAAGACTGTCGGTGTGTAGACATCATTTGACGTTCTAGGAATGGGAATCTATAGTCTATAATTAGAGTTTATTTAGAGTAATGTTATCTTAAAATACGATCGTAGATCTTTTTCAAGGTTTACTAATGATAAGCATAAAATATGTTGTCCTAATTTATATTGGCTTATTGAAATTCAGCATAATGATCTTTACGTATAATATTATTAGGCAAAAATATTTTGCCATGTTTGTTGCCACTGTTTGTATAATAATAATGAGCGAAAAAAAAAGATGCGAAAACGTGATGCCAAACAATATTATGCCTTCAAATTTTATGCCAAGGGGGGATTCCCATTTTGCAAATCCTACTAACCTACATAGTATTATAAATGAGAAAGTTTGTATGTTTCTGTATTCGGATGTTTGGATTTTTGTTACTCAATCACGCATTGAAGGGATTTAGATGAAAATTTGCACATATATTGTTTATAACCTGGATATTCTTCTTAGCCTATCGATTGCAAAAAGTTCAAATAGCTTTGGCCCAAAATTCAGCTGCGCGAACTCCGCTTACTGACGCAGTCATAAGATCATCAAGTGCACCAAATATATCCTGGATTAACACATAGGATACATTTTATCCTGGTAGTACGTCCCCTTGAGATAATTTTCAACCTCCACCCGGGCGAAGCCGCGGGCAAAAGCTAGTAAGTACAAACGTAAGTAAGTAATTATCAAATTGTTACGTGACTGACTGATTGCCTCTCTCAATCAAATCACTTGTTGCTTGAAGACAATAATACGAGAATTCCAAGAAAATTCTGTTTTCTTGAGAACTTAGCGGTGTTTTTGGAGCTCAAGTAGGTAAAACAATTGGCTCAAACTCGGGTTATGTATGCAAACGAGGTCTCAGGGAACTTATCTACATAACTTCGATAAAAAATTCAAGTAAAAAGAACCAATTAGTTATAAGTTTAAATACATACATACATAATCAGCCCACTGCTGGGACACAGGCCTTATCTCTGTGAGAGGGAGTGGGCCGTAATCCATCACGCGGGCCCAATGTGGGTTGATAGATGTCACATGTCTTCGAATTTTTTGGTTCTAAGACATGCCGGTTTCCTCACGATGTTTTCCTTCACCGTTTTGAGAGAAGTGGGGATAAAAAAAAAAACAGAAAGTAAAGCATCTGTCTGGGTTCGAACCTACGACCTACAACTCGTAAATCGCGGCCGTTACCACTGGGCCACCACTGCTCTAAGTTTAAATGTTACCTACTAACTGGTCTATTTACAAAACAGGCTAGCTAAGTGTGGAGCGTTTAGCACAAACTTTATTGCTGTGTGGTGGAAAATAGTTTGAACCAAGCTCCTATAATGTAGGTATAAATGAAACTTATACGAGTAGTTGTTGCATTGAGAAAACCTATACACGTAGATGTTATGCTTAGGTATTTAGGTTATGTGAATAACTCGTTTGTGATGGTGATTTTGTTATTGTTGATAGATGTCACATGTCTTCGAATTTTTTGGTTCTAAGACATGCCGGTTTCCTCACGATGTTTTCCTTCACCGTTTTGAGAGAAGTGGGGATAAAAAAAAAAACAGAAAGTAAAGCATCTGTCTGGGTTCGAACCTACGACCTACAACTCGTAAATCGCGGCCGTTACCACTGGGCCACCACTGCTCTAAGTTTAAATGTTACCTACTAACTGGTCTATTTACAAAACAGGCTAGCTAAGTGTGGAGCGTTTAGCACAAACTTTATTGCTGTGTGGTGGAAAATAGTTTGAACCAAGCTCCTATAATGTAGGTATAAATGAAACTTATACGAGTAGTTGTTGCATTGAGAAAACCTATACACGTAGATGTTATGCTTAGGTATTTAGGTTATGTGAATAACTCGTTTGTGATGGTGATTTTGTTATTGTTTTCCTCCATTAGAGTTTTCTCAGTATCAGCTTAGAGTCGGGATTTTGCAATTGTTGGCAACGGCAAAAAGTTGATGGCTTTAATACAAATTCAAATTCAAATAAATAATATTTAATTTCACATAAACCTACAAGGGCACTTATGAAACGTCAGAAGCTATGTGCACGGTTCCAATTGGTCGTTTCCTATAGATAAGAGCCGGCTAGAAACTCCACGGTTATAATTTTAGAAGCCGGCAAAAAACTCCACGGTAACACTGCAAAAAAAATGAGACCATAAAAAAACAAGTCACCATGTTTATTAAAAATATAATCAAATAAACTTTAGTAGCTAAGCAAAGGTTGTTTCCAGAAGGTTAAGAGATGAGAGGTCGCCTGCTGTCATTTCACGGACCATATAAATAAACGGCTATCATTTGGGAGGACCCTCTGAAGTGCCGATTTAAAAAATAATTGAAACTTGTGAATTGTGTTATGATGGAGGAGATTTTCAGTTTCCCCCACGTAAGTGTTATGTGAAATTGCTTACACAAACACGTAGGCGTGCAAAACTTACCTCGCTACAACTTGCGATGGATTTTAGAACTTTTGCTCCCGAAACTTTCGGCAGAACCCTTTCTGCTTTCTCTCTTGCTCTTTAATAAAAAAATCCGTAGTAAAAAGCTCGTTCTTAAAGAAAGGAAACTGAATCCCAGCAGTTGGAAAATTAAGCTGATTATGTAGCAATAAGCCAGTGTCAAAGAAAAACTTAATACCTAAAGAAAAATGTAACCAGCCACATATTTACTTAGTACAGTTTTCCGTATTTTCCTTGCTCCAAATGTGGTTAACTCCGCCTTTTGGGAACACCTTAAAAGGATCGTTAATTGATTCCAAATTAATCTGTGCAAATTGGGTCTCTAATAGAACTAACGTAATATCAAAAGCGGTTTTACGGTAAACCGTAATTTGAACGATTGTTTAATAACCTGCGTTCGCCAAAGAGCGCTCCCAGGCAAAGCCAACAAAATATTATATTTATGATGAAACTAGCGGTAATTATGAGTTAACAAATATTGGGCGGTGGGAGTTAGTTACTGGTACACAAATTGCAGTGTCGGTGTTTCCTTTGATCGTGATGTCATGGGAATTAAGTGGTGTGCATACTGCTGACTATTTAGTGGACATTGATGTGGAATTTAAGGATTACTGGCCGTGTAGTCAACTCATAAACTGGGCTTGTCAGAGAAATGGTTTCGGTAGATGACTCTTCTATATTCTTTGAGACCTCGTACCTACTTCACTGAAATGCTTCAGACACTGGATGAAATGTCAAATGTAAAGCAACCCGAAAACCATATTTGCTGCAGTTTACAGCATTGAGAACAAATGCATAAAAAATATCCTATAAAATATGTGCTGCATTGTCCCCACCAGATAACCGAAACACTGAACTGAACGAACAAAATAAAGTTCCGGCCAATAAAGAGGAAATGTAAAATTATTAAAAAGTCCAACATGCAATCGATTACTGACAGTATGCTGGAGAACGACGCTGGATAGTAATAAAGAGTGATCGATGCGTTTGGCCGAGTCCCATACTCGCTCGCACTCGCCCCGCACTTGCCCCGCACTCGCCCCGCACTTGCACAGCTCTTGCCGCGCAGTACCAGTGCACCACAACTGTCGTAAATTTGGAATGACGGCGACGCCGACAGCATGGCTTGCGGACGTTAAACATAAATTTCTTTATCTGATGCCTCTATATTAGCTGTTCATATGGGTTTCGCAATTAGAATAACAAGTAATTTATGCGAAGTTGCAGCCACTGGCGATCTTGTTTGAAAAGATGCAAGAGTACGGAACTACGAAATGGTAAGTGTAAGTTTTCAAATAAAAGTTACTGAGTTTTTGAAAGTCACCATGACGATACGAGTCTTCTGAAAAATGAAAAAGAATATAACGAAAATGTTTCACCTCTAGCCGTACCTCAGACAAAATCGCAACAGATAGAAATTGATAAAACATTTCAAGCGCAAAAAATATAACTCACAAAAATGAAACTCATAAATCGAAATGAAATATTTCGTGGATCGGCATTCAGAGCATTGCGCTCAACTACAGAACGAAATGGTAGAAAGGAAAGGTATAAAAGCTTTACCCTTTCTAAAAACACGTAAATAGGAGAGCGGGGCGTTCGTTTGGTTCGGCTTCGGCGGCGCACACACGCGCGCCACCTACACTGGCCGCGAGCCTTACATACGGGGAATAAACGACGTGAAATGGGAAAAAAGTTAAATATGTATGAGTGCGGGTAAATATATAAATCGGTATATAAAGGCGTTTATATAAAATAGATGGGAGCGCGCGGGTTGCGCTGCGCTCGCCTCAGTCGCGCGCGGACCTCCCAGCCGCACGGCGCGGCCATCTCATCTCGCCGCTCTCTCTTCCGATCCCGATCTACGTTTTCGCGCCAGTTTCCCCCGACCCATAAACAATGCAAAACAAACTTTTAAGATGCACAAAGTAATGCCATGACTAATTTGCGGGAAGGACAGTGTTTTTGTGTTATAACTTAAGTTTTTCCAACTTCACGTGGTCGGCCGGCGAAGTTTTCAAACTCGGTAAGTGTTTATAAAAGTTGCCGCAAGTTTCCTTGCTTAGTATGAATAATAAGGCACTTGTGCTGTACAGTCTCGGAGTTTTAAATTACGTTTCAAGTAACATTGAGTTGCTTCCTTATTGTTTTAATACTTTTTAAAGAGTTTATTTTTATTAGCTGTTAAATTTTATTTGAAGTCGTCACAAAATAATAAAAATCTATAGTGTCAATTATGCACGCTTTTGATAAAAAAGTTTGTACATTATTGAACAGAGGAGTTTACCTCTATCAAAATATTTTTTGCTTGATAATGTTAAAGTGATTAAACAATTTGTGAAGTAAACATAATTTCGTTCTTGAATTCATTTTTAAAACTGGCACTGATCTTTCACTTTTTAGTAAAAACTAATTTACTAAAAGTAAAATATTACATCCTGATTCAAATCGCAGCATCTCAGTTTTTAGTTGCCTTAAATTGCAAGTTGTCACTTTATGTCGATAACATAGACCTTAAGGTCTATGTTATCGACATAAAAACTTTTAAGAACGTCTTAAAGCATTGTCAGAGAATTCGGGGGAAAGAGGAGCAAGATAGGAACAACATGCACCCCAAATAAGAAATTAATAATGATACAATTTCCTGACGTAAAATGACCAAATGACAAAGACCCAATTTATAGCAATCGTAGCAAATTTCCACAAACATACAAAAATAAAACTTCTATTCAATTAAAAATGTTTTTTCCAATTCATCAAAACACATTCATCACCGGAATTGAATAAACAAGAATATTTTTCCGCACTTTAGCAAAACAATCAGTTGCGACGAATATTAATAGCGCGCAATCACGGTTACAATTTGTTTTGTCGACGCAAACACCAGACAGTTAAATTAGTCCGCCCAAAATGAATGTCGACGCGAGGTCTAAACACACGCTTATTAAACGTAGGAGGCCTCCAGAATTGACTATTTTAATTTACTTCTACATCATTAAACACAGATTGAATAAACTTTATAATGAACGGAGTTAAGCCGCTTTGTACTTCTGCAGGAATGTTTTTCAGAAATGTCCATTTTTATTTTTAATAATAGATCTAAGAGAAAGTTGCGAACGTTCTCTGATATTAGCTGTTGGTACATTTTTTTAAATTAAGGCGGTAGGTACAATTTTGTGAAATTGCGCGCTGTGTGAAAATTCCAGCGTGGATGTTGGCGAAACTTGGTGTTACTGTGAGAACAGGAATTCTTATTATATTAAAAATAACTTGTGTAACTTAAACTATGCTACCATACGCTACCATTTTGAGTAACGCAAGTTATTTTTATTTGCTAGCTGCTAACGAAGGCAGGAAGAAACAGTAAAGAAATGGTTACTCTTAAATTGGATGTGTTAGGAAACTATACTATTTGCGAATATCTTTGGCTAGTTTCTACAATGTTCATAAATAACGACCCACCCGCACTTACTAAACTTTTCATGCGCTTGCACGCGTGCGCCATCATCATACATCCGACGTAAACTTTAAGTAATTACTTAAATATCTTCAACAGTTTCGCATCTTGATAGAATAACAGTTCAGAACTGTTCTATTCTTAAACTTTCATTTACAAGCTGATATTATACAATGTGGAGACGACAATTATGTGAAAATAAATGAAAACAATGGCGATACTAATCCGTAGGATTGTTTTGAAACTATCAAATAAATTCAAGCTTCGAAATTGAATCATCGAATCCGCTGTAAGCGAGCACAGAACCAGTCGAAGTAGCGGTGATTGGGGGAGGCCTATGTCCAGCAGTGGAAATTTTTCAGCTGAAATGATGATGATGATGATCGAAATTGAAAAGTGACTTTTTAGCATTCATAATGTTTTTTCGATCGTCTCAGTAAGGGTATCCGGCTGCAAGAAAATTGAGCCCGGGGGCTAGCAGCGCCCTCAATTATTAAAATAGAGAAATGAAAATGGTTTCAAAAGATGGTTTACTGAAAGGGCTACAATAAACCATTTTTTTATTTATATATTTAGAATATTTTATAAATAAAAAAATAACGCCTATTTTTGACCGATTCTTTTGGGACTTTTTCAAAGAATCTTAAACTTGTCAAAAGCATAAAGAAATATACAAATAAAACAATATATCCTGGATTTAAAGGGCTTCAAAATGATACCATTCTGGTTTCGATGGGATTATAATTAAGGGTACCCCTTTCGGAGACACCTTTCAGGTGATTTCACATATGTATATTATTTCGTTTAAAATCTGGCGATTTGTCATATAGTCATTTTCTATGCACCGGAAGGTTACGGGACCATGAGTTCTGTGGATGTTTAAACAAACTAAATAGTAGTGCTGGGCCGGCTATGGATTTTGCCGACGGCTACAGTGACTAAACTATTGTATATATTTCATTGTTTTTTTTATGCAGACTGCGAACATCATTATACGAAGTTTTATTTGTATAAAGACATACATAATTTTATTTTTACTTGGATCGTCTCTTTATTTTTAGAAACTTTCGTATCCCTCAATTTTTGTATGAATATTTTCATCATAATCTTCGGCCCGACTGGCGCGACGTCTTCATCAATTATAATTAGGGTCTACGGCGGGTTGCCCGAGGTTAAACCTTATTATTAATAAAAAATCCTAGAATTTTCACGATAAGTAGATCTACACGCTGTAATGGGACTAAGGCTGAATAGAAGGACGACAGTCGTTTGGCATGTGATACGGAGGCAGGAAACGCATGTGAATAAAAAAGTGATGAGTATAAATGTCGATGGTTGGAGAGGGAGAGGAAGGCCAAAGAAAAGATGGATGGATTGTGTGAGGAATGATATGAAAGAGAAGGGACTGAATGATAACGTGACGGTTGATAGGGGAGAGTGGAAGAAGAAAAGGTGTTGCACTCAACCCCAAGTAATATGAGACAAGGGCAGGAAGATGTTGATGAATGGAACTAAGGCAGGGATTATAGCGTCATGTTCGAGAACGGGTGCCGTCATCGTCATCTCTTAGCTGCCACGGCTTATTTTATTTGAATTTTTAATTTGATTTTTATATATTTTTTATTTTTTTATTGGAGCTCCAACAGAGGCTACACAATTTCATGCCAGTTTACAATCTAAGAACAGGGAAAAATACAGTGTGTATATAGTGTAAAATCATCTTTCTGACTGACCGACCCCTTGACAATTCAAATTCAAAAGTGCTTATAATTGGTTTATTTGAAATAAATGCTTTGAGTTTGGATGGCAAACCTTTGCGGTGGGCACTGCATTGATCGTACGATTTTTTACTCATCACCTAAATTCTGATTTTCAATGTATTTATTTTATTTTTGTAAGATGACAATGTACATAATTTAGGTATATTTTTATTTAGCTCGCTCTACTTTTTTCTGATATCGAAGCCAAGCCAAGTATTTGGTATTTATTTTGTTACCTATACATATTTCTGTATATGTATAGGCAACAAAATAAATACCTAATATTTATGGCAACCCTTTGAGAAACGGTTCGTCTTCCCTGTACTACGGTTCTCTAAAGTCCCCGCCAGGAGAAGCTATACATTTTGTAAACAAAAAACTTCTACTAAGTTACGTAGCGACAATTCAATCAACAACGAATAAACCCAAATTCAATCAATTAACGATATAAAGCACTGTCGTCTAATATTTGTGGTACAGGAAGTCGTCCGAGTTCCAGTACCACAAAACATTAGACGATAGCGATTTATATCGCTAAAATAGAACCCGACCAAGTGAAATTGCTCGTTATAATATAATTTCGTATTACACGTATGTTATTTTGAGTTCATTGAATTTGGAATTATTTGTTTCGCTACGTTACTTAATAGAAGTTCTTTGTTTACAAAATTTATAGCTTCTCCTGACGGGACCTTACCTACAATGATATTTAAAAAAAAAAAAACTAACACACGGACGTTGATTACCACGTTCATTACCGCGTCCAAACCGTTGAAGTTAGAACTTTAGATTTCATGTCCGAAATAGATAAAAGGATTTCCATTAAACTGAGACGGTTTTTATAAAAACTGTTTTTATCTCAGTTTATTTTTTAGGGTATTTGCATCTAGACTTAACGTTTTAAATTGTTTTCAGACTAATCCGTTGAGTGTCGAGTTGTCTTTGGTAAGTCCCCTAGGAGTCGTTGTCTTTTATTTCGATAAAAATGTATACGGTCTGATTATATCTACCGATTTCTTTCACACCTTTAGGTATATAGATACATTTTCGAATGTTTACAAGCCGTCTGCCTGGTGGGATTTCCCGTCGGCTAAAATTATGAACTTACATCTCGTATATCCCTTTATTTTCTAAAATCCTTACTTAGTCATCTCGCATTCGTTTTATACGGAACTCTTGTGCTTCTACAGCCAGCAGCTTATTTAGGGTGTGTGTTAGTGAATTTAAGATGAAACCATTTTATAATATGTACATAAGCTAGTAGCATTAAACGTGATCTTGACACTGATACACTCATTTCATTGCTTTAATATTATGTTTCATAATATAAATAACTTACTTAGAAATATTGCTAAATGACAAATCATGACTAAAAGCCATTAGAGTCGTTCTAAGATACTGCCATGAAACCCCTTCTCGTTCGTTCGTTCCATTTCCTTCGTTGTTGAATGAATGGAAATGAATTCCTTTTTCACTGTATAATTCCAGAGATTCTTAAATCTCACCCCAGCCAAGATTCAGTGAATAAAAAGTTCAATATTCTACGCAAATTCGATATAATTATAGGCACCTACTTAGGTATTGAAAACAGATAGGTACTGAGACGCATTCCCAAAAATTTTCTTATCGATAATATTCAATTTCGTTTGAATTACGATAAAATATTCAGTATTGGATATTCAATTTTCGCGAATGAATGATATTCAAATTGGCAATAGCTATTTGTATAATATCGTCGTTACAGGAATTACAGAGATAATTGTGTTAAAAGTCATCATTCATATAATTACGTGTTCGAATTGAATAATTGAATTACCAACGCATTAACATTTTTTAATTGGATTTAACCAGGTATTTAAAATTGTGTGCTCAAATCTGTGACGAGTTTTAACATTTCATAAAGCGAAAACAGTTTCGTCGAATTAATCGTCTACTTAAAGGGATTAACGATGTTTTAAATGACCTACTTCTGCAGAGTTTTTATAATCTCAAAGTCGAATCGTAAATTACTTATTTGTAAGCTCCAATTTAAGGCACGGACGGACCATCCTTTTCGCCTGAACTACAGTTTAATTCAACTATGTAGTTAAAAATGTACGGCTACCATTAGCAATATACACGATGGAATCAACCGAGACGCGTCGACCGCTTACAAATGGCAGTATAAACTCACCGAAATATTTCGACCGATCGAAGCTCGAAACTTAAGCTGCTTCCTGACTGGGAGCATTCGTCTGTAATGTAACGTTAAAGATTCTATTTTGAGCATTACGTTACAATACTGCCTCCCTGACTGACGAGCATCATCATCATCATCATCAGCCTATTAATGTTCGCACTGCTGGGACACAGGCCTCGTCACTGTGGGAGGGAGTGGGCCGTAATCTACGGGTGCGGGTTGGTAGATGTCACATGTCTCAGAATTTTTGGTTCTAAGACATGCCGGTTTCCTCACGATGTTTTCCTTCACCATTTTGAGAGCAGTGGTGATGAAATTATTTACACAAAGTAAAGCGCCTGCTTGGGTTTGAACCCACGACCAATAACTCGTAAGTCGGGGCCGTTACCACTGGGCCACCACTGCTCTTACTGACGAGTATTCGCCTGTAATGTAAGCTCATTGATGTTACAAGTTATATCAAAATACACAGACATTGCGCACTGTAATGTTCGAATTTTATAATTACAGGTTCGCTTCACTCACTGATGAATGCTCGACTCTGTAACGTTACCTTACGGGCGAATGCTCTCGGTGAGGGAGCACCTTTAAATGTGTAGGGTTGTTACAATAATAACTAAGGGAAAATATTCAAAATTCAAGTTCTATTTAAGTGATTATCTAATAACTTATTAACCTTCTTATGATAGACACTTTTTAAAATTAATGAACGTCTTAAAACTTTTTAAATAGCCTTTTCTCACAGTTGATTGCAATAACTAAGGTAGGGTACCCCGATCAAGCGGGTTAGGTTAGGTTGGAACTGAGACCTACCGCGTGCGAGCCGAGCGAGCGAAGCGAGCGGTGCCCCGGCAGAGGCCGGCATCGCTTCATCCCAATTGGTCGTAGTTACTTGCCTATTTCGTAATTTTAGTAACCTAAAATAAGAGTTATTTGAAGATCAGAAAAAGAAGCGTTGAGTGTTTAATAATATTTTTAGGAGCGTAAAATGGAAATTATTAGAGTTTCGATTAAATACGATCTATAACTAACGACTTTGGGAAAAGATATAATTCGATTTTTTAAATAAACAGAACATTGTTTTACGCTTAGATGATCGAGTTACTTTGACAATAGCTTTTCTTGAATTGTAAAATAAATATGATCAAATTAGGGCGCGAATCGAATCAGATTGATGCGAAACATTCAAACGTTTTTATCTCAGATATCGGATTTAATTCAATCAAATGTAAAGCGTTTCGTGGAAGGTATTCCGAGCATGATTTCTTTGTTTCGCTGAGCTGATCTTAATTTAAAAGAAAAATATCGATGTTCCTGGCTTTTTCTCTGAAAGATAACGCGACTGAGAAACTTGATAGATAATAAACATTTAATTTTCATTTTATTCGTTAGGTATCTATCGTTAACTATTAACTATTACATAAACCAAAAATTAAGAAAAAATTATGAAGACCCCTCGTTCTATTAAGTTGTTTATTAAAAATTTATAACAAAAAATAAAAAAACTATCAATCAAGCTGCATAGCGTTTTCCCAACTATTTTGCGGTCACAGTCATCACAGAATGTAAAATTAATGTTATAAAAATAGCCAAATACACAGTGAAATTAGCAACCAGTTTGATTAATAAATTCCAGTTTTTCACACATACATTAGGTAGCCAATTGAAATCGAATGCATTTGTTTTTTTTTTCCTTTAGTACTAAATTATTTACCGTAAACCAATCTTGGACCTAAAGAATAGAGCAATTCTCGTCGCTAAGATTTTGTGCCCATCGGTGAATTTTAAAAAATTATGTCTATAAACTATGTCTAACTATGTAATCTGAAAATAACACTATCTTCAGTTGATTTTGAAGTAATTGGGGTAAATCAATAATGTATACTAAAGAGCGGAATGGACCCAATATCCAACCTTGAGAAACGCCTATGTCATTTCAGACTCTAATGCCTGAACTTTAACCTTCCTATCTTTCAAGTATGATCTTAGTAAATCAAGAGCTGTATTCTTAATCTCATAGTGCTCTTCATAGTTTCAGCAGAAGTGTCTCATGGTTTACGCAATCGAATGCCTTAGAAAGGTCGCAAAAGATTCTTTATAAGGGTGACGTCGGCAGTTGTACTACGCCCTTTGGTGAAACCATACTGTTGTTCATGAAAGATGGAATTCATTTGATTGAATATCAACTATTCAAACACCTTACTGATAACTGGCAGAATTGACACAGGCCTAAACTTGTTGGGTTCTTTACAATCACCGGATTAGAGCAATGGAACTACTTTACTGTGATTACTGTGTTCATTATTTTATTGCTGATATAAAGAGCTTTACCTATTTGGCAAATAAAAGTGTGTCTTTTGAAAGTTTTTGAATATTTTGCAACTTACCGATTAAAGCTTGTAATAATCATAATTATGTTGCTTTAGGCCATAAAGTTCAAATAGGTTTTCCTTGCTTTAACAAATACCTGGAGTCACCCAATCACCAAATAAAAACTTTATGAATATTTTGTACATTATTTAAATACTTTGTAATATTAACAAACGAGTATTAAACAAACAAAGCTAGTTTTCTCGGTACAATGGCTGATCCTAAAGGAGTGCGTAGTTAGGACTAAAGTCTCGCAGATCCAGGGTCTGTGGATACCTACTTATTGGATATCGAGAAACCCTGTCTGGACGAGGACGATCTTCAATGATTTACATAATAATATAACATGTATATTTTAGCCATATCTCGGGACAGCATTTGTATTGACTAACAAATAATATCTTCGCAAAAGAGAGTTCGATTGCAAGAGTGTTTCGAGAGAAATTGGCAGTGTTCAGACGATATTGTTTTTACAACATTAAAATCCACATCTTGTTCTTTTCGTGTGGTCAGTGACTAACCTGGTGTCAGAGTTATAAAGCCGCCCATGGACCTCTGACTAGGCTTCTCATGCCGTCGAGAAATATTTCTTAGTCATGCCGGTTTCCTCACGATGTTTCCTTAACCGTTTTTGAAGCAAGTGGTAATTATACACATTGGAAAATTCAATTTAGTGTAAATAAAAAGAAAAAAAAAAAAAAATGTGTTTGAAAATTTTGCGGTGGTCACCCTTTATTTGGGTTCGAAACGTTAAAAATGTGTAATGGTTTGGCTCAACTCGATAAACCACAATTTTTTTTCTATATAAGATATTTTAACATTCCTCAATACTATGTTTTGTTCTTCCTGCATAGCAAACTCATATCTTAATATTGCGGTTGATGTGTGTAAATACATTATTAATGCATTCTGTTTGTTTTCAGATTCCTTAACAAAGATGCATTTACTGCTAATAGTGACACTCGGTAAGTGAACTGTAATGAAACCTACACATTTTGTGTTGTACAGCTATTCGTTATATGTACAAAACAATCCAATAATTTACGGGCAATTAGGTTAACGGTGTTTATGGAAACCGCTTATTTTCCGGCATGGCAAGCAGACTTGGGAAATAGTTATTTGTTATACAAGAGTGCAAAGTTGCTTTTTAACCGCGTGTTCAATTTTGATGACCGAGCAAGCGAAGGATTCTAAAATTGAATCACGAGCGCAGCGAGTGATTCAAAATTAGAAGCCTGAGCGTTAGCGAGGGAATCAAAAGAGCACGAGGTGAAAAATCTTTGCACTCGAGTGCAACACGTAACTTTTCATTCCACCTCAGCGAGGAAATGACTAAATGCAAAAAAAAAAACGTTTACAATCACAAGATAGGTACACTTTTATTTCAGTTTAGGTATTAATTACTACATTATAACAGGTAAGTATTACAGAATAATCTTTAAATTATAACAAAATAATACTAAGGTATAATTAAGAAAATTTTAAAGTAACGTTGCTACAGTTATTTAAATTGAGTGTAATATTTTTGTTTGGTACTGTAATATTGGTGTTAGTCACTTGTGTACTGTTTTTCGGTAAACTATCTGTCATACTTAATAGTTGTACCGATTCATCGGATTCCCTTGGCGTGAATGTTGGAGAGAGAGGGAGATGGTTAGGTGTTTCATAACGGCTTATTTTTGATGTAGAAGGGCCAGTCCAAGGATCCGATTGAGGCTCTTTCAGTGTAATGGCTCCTACGATGCCTTCACATATTTTAGACTTATTTTGGATGGAATCCTCTATGTATCCCTCTACAACTGCATTGGACTTCCAGCCTCCGTGGCGCTTAAGGGACAGGAGATCAGCTCCGGAATCAGCCAAAAGTGTGGCTGAAGTTCGTCGGAAACAATGACCCGTGTACAACAGGGGTTCTGGAAGTTCAAGAAATGTTGCTATTTCTCGTGGGATACTGCCAATTTTATTAGTACCCATAGGCTGTCTAACACACTTTCCATTGCGATACTGTAGAAAAAATCGATTGATTGGAGTGTTAGGCGGGCGTAAGGCTTGATATTTCTCAACAATCGTTACGTATTCCTTGCGAATGACGAAGTTGCGGTCTCTTTTTGTCTTTGTATTAGGTAAATTAATTAATAGTAAGTCATCTGAATGTTTCTCAATGTTTTTGACATTAAGTTGTGTTAGTTCATTAGTTCGACATGCTCCGTTTATTCCAATAATAAGAACAACCTGTAACGTAAAGAGTATTGTAGTAGATAAATGAATAAAATTGATATGAACGCATAATTATGCCTATCAACATCTACTAAGTATACTATTTAATTGAGATTAATATACTTAAGTAGATACTGAATGTGCAACTGACTTACTTTTGCCGCCAAATATACGGAATCGGGTGCTTCGTTAAGAAACTTTTCAATATCAGATACTGTGAAAACCTTCGATTTTTTTGGTTGATGACCAGATGAGGCTCTTTTTAAAAATGCCACTAATTTAGGATAGGTATCGATATGTTTGTCTTTTTTCATCTTTATTGTTGCTTTTAGCATCGAATACGTACTCCATAGAGTGCTTGCTTTCTTGTTCTCGGATAATTCTATAAAATATGCCAGCAAAACGTTTTCTGAGAAAGTTTTGGCTCCTTTTGCTAGTCGCCACGTGTTGAACATATCGTACTGTTTTAAATACTTCTCGCGTGATTGTTGAGGGAGAAAGCTCATTTGCGCATTATTAACAGTTTCAGTCAATTCTGTTGGCGTCAAGCAAACTTCCTCGTCGCTAGAATCACTCATTTTAGTTTTTTCACTTGTTTTCAAGTTTCTTGTTTTTAATAAAAGGTTTAACAATGACGTGAAAAAATGCCGCGTAAAGAACCGCGTACAAAGCAAATTGAAAAAAGAACACCAAGAAGGTTCCGAGTCTGAGTTTTTAAAAAAATTAAAAAAAAGTTGTATGATATATTCGGCACCATAGAGGTAGCAGTAAATAGGTTTAATGTTTTTTTTAATTCACAAACTTAGTGCACACGATGTTCTAAATTCAATTTACTTTATCCTCTAGCGAATAAAAACGGCTTTTCCACTCAGATATTGAAGATTAAAAATACTCTTTCCGAGATGGTGGGATGAAATAGTTATTTGTTATACAAGAGTGCAAAGTTGCTTTTTAACCGCGTGTTCAATTTTGATGACCGAGCAAGCGAAGGATTCTAAAATTGAATCACGAGCGCAGCGAGTGATTCAAAATTAGAAGCCTGAGCGTTAGCGAGGGAATCAAAAGAGCACGAGGTGAAAAATCTTTGCACTCGAGTGCAACACGTAACTTTTCATTCCACCTCAGCGAGGAAATGACTAAATGCAAAAAAAAAAACGTTTACAATCACAAGATAGGTACACTTTTATTTCAGTTTAGGTATTAATTACTACATTATAACAGGTAAGTATTACAGAATAATCTTTAAATTATAACAAAATAATACTAAGGTATAATTAAGAAAATTTTAAAGTAACGTTGCTACAGTTATTTAAATTGAGTGTAATATTTTTGTTTGGTACTGTAATATTGGTGTTAGTCACTTGTGTACTGTTTTTCGGTAAACTATCTGTCATACTTAATAGTTGTACCGATTCATCGGATTCCCTTGGCGTGAATGTTGGAGAGAGAGGGAGATGGTTAGGTGTTTCATAACGGCTTATTTTTGATGTAGAAGGGCCAGTCCAAGGATCCGATTGAGGCTCTTTCAGTGTAATGGCTCCTACGATGCCTTCACATATTTTAGACTTATTTTGGATGGAATCCTCTATGTATCCCTCTACAACTGCATTGGACTTCCAGCCTCCGTGGCGCTTAAGGGACAGGAGATCAGCTCCGGAATCAGCCAAAAGTGTGGCTGAAGTTCGTCGGAAACAATGACCCGTGTACAACAGGGGTTCTGGAAGTTCAAGAAATGTTGCTATTTCTCGTGGGATACTGCCAATTTTATTAGTACCCATAGGCTGTCTAACACACTTTCCATTGCGATACTGTAGAAAAAATCGATTGATTGGAGTGTTAGGCGGGCGTAAGGCTTGATATTTCTCAACAATCGTTACGTATTCCTTGCGAATGACGAAGTTGCGGTCTCTTTTTGTCTTTGTATTAGGTAAATTAATTAATAGTAAGTCATCTGAATGTTTCTCAATGTTTTTGACATTAAGTTGTGTTAGTTCATTAGTTCGACATGCTCCGTTTATTCCAATAATAAGAACAACCTGTAACGTAAAGAGTATTGTAGTAGATAAATGAATAAAATTGATATGAACGCATAATTATGCCTATCAACATCTACTAAGTATACTATTTAATTGAGATTAATATACTTAAGTAGATACTGAATGTGCAACTGACTTACTTTTGCCGCCAAATATACGGAATCGGGTGCTTCGTTAAGAAACTTTTCAATATCAGATACTGTGAAAACCTTCGATTTTTTTGGTTGATGACCAGATGAGGCTCTTTTTAAAAATGCCACTAATTTAGGATAGGTATCGATATGTTTGTCTTTTTTCATCTTTATTGTTGCTTTTAGCATCGAATACGTACTCCATAGAGTGCTTGCTTTCTTGTTCTCGGATAATTCTATAAAATATGCCAGCAAAACGTTTTCTGAGAAAGTTTTGGCTCCTTTTGCTAGTCGCCACGTGTTGAACATATCGTACTGTTTTAAATACTTCTCGCGTGATTGTTGAGGGAGAAAGCTCATTTGCGCATTATTAACAGTTTCAGTCAATTCTGTTGGCGTCAAGCAAACTTCCTCGTCGCTAGAATCACTCATTTTAGTTTTTTCACTTGTTTTCAAGTTTCTTGTTTTTAATAAAAGGTTTAACAATGACGTGAAAAAATGCCGCGTAAAGAACCGCGTACAAAGCAAATTGAAAAAAGAACACCAAGAAGGTTCCGAGTCTGAGTTTTTAAAAAAATTAAAAAAAAGTTGTATGATATATTCGGCACCATAGAGGTAGCAGTAAATAGGTTTAATGTTTTTTTTAATTCACAAACTTAGTGCACACGATGTTCTAAATTCAATTTACTTTATCCTCTAGCGAATAAAAACGGCTTTTCCACTCAGATATTGAAGATTAAAAATACTCTTTCCGAGATGGTGGGATGAAATAGTTATTTGTTATACAAGAGTGCAAAGTTGCTTTTTAACCGCGTGTTCAATTTTGATGACCGAGCAAGCGAAGGATTCTAAAATTGAATCACGAGCGCAGCGAGTGATTCAAAATTAGAAGCCTGAGCGTTAGCGAGGGAATCAAAAGAGCACGAGGTGAAAAATCTTTGCACTCGAGTGCAACACGTAACTTTTCATTCCACCTCAGCGAGGAAATGACTAAATGCAAAAAAAAAAACGTTTACAATCACAAGATAGGTACACTTTTATTTCAGTTTAGGTATTAATTACTACATTATAACAGGTAAGTATTACAGAATAATCTTTAAATTATAACAAAATAATACTAAGGTATAATTAAGAAAATTTTAAAGTAACGTTGCTACAGTTATTTAAATTGAGTGTAATATTTTTGTTTGGTACTGTAATATTGGTGTTAGTCACTTGTGTACTGTTTTTCGGTAAACTATCTGTCATACTTAATAGTTGTACCGATTCATCGGATTTCCTTGGCGTGAATGTTGGAGAGAGAGGGAGATGGTTAGGTGTTTCATAACGGCTTATTTTTGATGTAGAAGGGCCAGTCCAAGGATCCGATTGAGGCTCTTTCAGTGTAATGGCTCCTACGATGCCTTCACATATTTTAGACTTATTTTGGATGGAATCCTCTATGTATCCCTCTACAACTGCATTGGACTTCCAGCCTCCGTGGCGCTTAAGGGACAGGAGATCAGCTCCGGAATCAGCCAAAAGTGTGGCTGAAGTTCGTCGGAAACAATGACCCGTGTACAACAGGGGTTCTGGAAGTTCAAGAAATGTTGCTATTTCTCGTGGGATACTGCCAATTTTATTAGTACCCATAGGCTGTCTAACACACTTTCCATTGCGATACTGTAGAAAAAATCGATTGATTGGAGTGTTAGGCGGGCGTAAGGCTTGATATTTCTCAACAATCGTTACGTATTCCTTGCGAATGACGAAGTTGCGGTCTCTTTTTGTCTTTGTATTAGGTAAATTAATTAATAGTAAGTCATCTGAATGTTTTTCAATGTTTTTGACATTAAGTTGTGTTAGTTCATTAGTTCGACATGCTCCGTTTATTCCAATAATAAGAACAACCTGTAACGTAAAGAGTATTGTAGTAGATAAATGAATAAAATTGATATGAACGCATAATTATGCCTATCAACATCTACTAAGTATACTATTTAATTGAGATTAATATACTTAAGTAGATACTGAATGTGCAACTGACTTACTTTTGCCGCCAAATATACGGAATCGGGTGCTTCGTTAAGAAACTTTTCAATATCAGATACTGTGAAAACCTTCGATTTTTTTGGTTGATGACCAGATGAGGCTCTTTTTAAAAATGCCACTAATTTAGGATAGGTATCGATATGTTTGTCTTTTTTCATCTTTATTGTTGCTTTTAGCATCGAATACGTACTCCATAGAGTGCTTGCTTTCTTGTTCTCGGATAATTCTATAAAATATGCCAGCAAAACGTTTTCTGAGAAAGTTTTGGCTCCTTTTGCTAGTCGCCACGTGTTGAACATATCGTACTGTTATATATACTTCTCGCGTGATTGTTGAGGGAGAAAGCTCATTTGCGCATTATTAACAGTTTCAGTCAATTCTGTTGGCGTCAAGCAAACTTCCTCGTCGCTAGAATCACTCATTTTAGTTTTTTCACTTGTTTTCAAGTTTCTTGTTTTTAATAAAAGGTTTAACAATGACGTGAAAAAATGCCGCGTAAAGAACCGCGTACAAAGCAAATTGAAAAAAGAACACCAAGAAGGTTCCGAGTCTGAGTTTTTAAAAAAATTAAAAAAAAGTTGTATGATATATTCGGCACCATAGAGGTAGCAGTAAATAGGTTTAATGTTTTTTTTAATTCACAAACTTAGTGCACACGATGTTCTAAATTCAATTTACTTTATCCTCTAGACAATAAAAACGGCTTTTCCACTCAGATATTGAAGATTAAAAATACTCTTTCCGAGATGGTGGGATGAAAAATAAATTTTCCTGCTAAACGAGTTTGAATATTTCTTTATCGCTACCGCTACAAAAAATAATAACAAATTTAAAAACCCACTTCAAGTTTATGAAAGCTTAATTAAGACGTGATTTCTGAAGACCTATTAAAATTGTAAGTGTTTGTTATTTCGTTAAACATATTGGACATGACATTTCGCAATTTCGTGTTGCAATTTGTGTGGTAATCAGCCTCTCAAATATCGGACGTAATCTGTCCTATTACAATAGTGCCCGAAAAATATTCAATCAACATGAGAATACATTCGATCGTGATCGATTCATGCGTCTCAGAAACAAAATGCTTAGAAGTCATGCAATGTTTAGATTGAACTCAAATCCTTTCCGAACGCCAATCGTTGCCATACCTTGTCTTATTTAAACTCAAGTGAAATAATAATAAATAATAATAATAATTCCTTTATTATCAGGCAACAAAGGCCCATAGATAAAATACACAAAATATTCTTACATAATAATAAACTAATACATAACCATTATTAACTAGGTCGTACGTTGGGTCGGCGACGTAATGCGCTGAGTCGAGGTGTCATGTAGCCTTCCGCGAAAACGCCGATACACGACACCCTTCGGCCAAAATTCTTCCTTCATAAAGGTCTCCAGGTGATGAGTCGGAACGCGCACCGCAAATGATTTAAAGTTCACTTTGTGACGCGATTCCAACTTCTCGACTCTTAACGTGAACTTTGTCTTTATCGCTATGTACTCCACGAAAAAAAAAAACAGTAAAGCAAAAAAGAACAGTATAAATACTAGGTAAAAAGTTCCTCATTCTATATTTTTTCAGCTTAATGACTGACATTAGATACATCCTTAGATATACAGACAGAAATATGTTTTCCTATAGGTACTTATTGTTTCAGTTTCTTTATTACCCATTGTAACTTTAGCGAAGCAAATATTAAGATTTATGAATTTTGTTTGGAGCCTAATGTAAGTATGAGAAGGCCGTATATCTTAGTACTTAATAACCCATAAAATATCGTTAAGTTTATTATTGTTAAACAAACATGACGGAAAACGTTTTTTATAATTATTATATTGGTTTAAAATCAGCGAACTTTTAAACGAATTATTTATTAATTTATAACTAACGGTTTGTTTTATTTATGTTTGTTTGCTATAAATTATACCTTTTTCGAGACAGCCTGTTTTTAAGTAATTAACAGAACTATTCTCAACCCCAATTTTTATAAATTATAATCACTACGTTAGTTTTTCAATCGACATAAATACATACGTGCATAAAAAGGTACCTAAGGATATATTCTATCCTTGGATATATCCAAATGAACATTAACCCCCTTATTCATAAACGCTGCTTAAAGTTAAATAATGATTAGCGCCTGTTTAACCTTACTTTTTTGACATTTAAGGTCTCTTAACTTTAAGGAACGTTTATGAATAAGACGGTAAGTGTGAACAACATTTTGCAAAACAAATGAAACCTTATAAGCTTAAATGGGTTTAAGCACCTTTTATAATGATGTCATTGAATACGTTTTAAGCCTGTAAGGAAGAAATGGCTGTTTTTTTATATTTCATACTAGCTGACCCGACAGAGATTGTTGTGTGCAAATTCCAAACAAAAAAAAACTTTCAGTATTTGCCGAATTTTACATTTTTCCGGGAAACTTTTCAATTGTTCTTTCTTTAAAAACCTTGTTCGGATTATAACAAAAATCTCGAAAAAATAATTAACCAATTTGGTCCAGCCGTTCTCAAGTGATGCTCTTACCAAGGAACAGCATTTTATATAGATTAAGATATTTACATTACCAACTTTTCCGAAAAATAAAGGAAAAAAACACGGTCCTTCATCAGTTGGCCGAGGGTAATGTTGAAAGAGTCCCTTTTGCCGCCGAGCTCGCCTAATTGTTTACTATCCCTTACTTTCAGTACCTTTATTAGATAAAAATTAATATTAACAGTATGTGTGTACAAAAATAATTATCTGTTTGTTAATCCATCTTAATTGAATTTGGTTTTAGTTTATACTACCTATGCCCTGCGGTTTCACCTGCATAACTCTCGATCACGTGGGATAAAAAGTATCCTATGTCTTAACTCAGGTCATGGTTTACCCGTGTGCCAAATTTCATCCAAATCCGTTCAGCCGTTTTAGCGTGAAAGGATAACAAACAAACAAACTCACTTTCGCATTTATAATTAGTTAGGATTATAATTATGATCAACAGGGTGCCTAAATTGTCAATCGCCTTTAAATATGAACGAGGCAACCTACATGAATCGTGTAAAATTAATAATTCATGTACCTTTTTAGTTCTGCGCCTCTCAATCAAAGTTATTGAGAGGTGGTTGGTTGGTTGAACCGTGTATTATTAGTTTTCTATTATACCTTTCACCATTCAATTTGTTTATAAGTATTAAAAACAATAAAAAATATATAGGTAGGTTACATTTTTACAATAAAATATTTTTCCTGAAAGTTCGGTAAAGTTCAGCGTGGGTACGGTGATATTCACAAAGGTACCTAAACTTGTATGTATGTTTGTATGCATGAATGTTTGTCCATGAATTTCTCCGAAACTAGTAATTGGTTGGTTACCATTTTTTATTGGCTTACCTTTACTTCAATTTACGGAACAGCGCAAGTTTCATCAAAATCGGTTCACTAGTTTTCAAGATATGGACTAATTATGTGTAAGTGTGACGGCCTGGCTTATTGACATGTTTTCCTTTTGACACCACACCCGTTGCTCATAACGGATGTGGTATCAAAGGGAAAACAGAGAGTTTGAGATGGTTTCCCACAAGTACCACAACAAAAAAGAAAAAAAGTAAATACTTTACAAAAAAAAACAACCGACTTCCAAAAAAAAACACTAAGTAGTGAAAAATTACTTTAATTTCCGAAGTTGGTGGCAAAAAAACTAAAATACAGAACCAAAGACACCGACTTCCGAAGTTATTTTTCATATCTCATGCTTGGAAAGTAGTGTTTGTTTGATCCGAGTAGCGGGTGGGAGACGCTGCTTCCCGCTCTAGGGCGGGAAAGACTCATAGTAATTGCTTCCCGCCCTAGGGCGGGAATGAATTTTAAAAATAGAACTTATGGTTAGGTAGTCGGCTACGAATACAGATATAAATCTAACTAGATATCGCAAGTCCCTCCATCTTTATGAAAACCAAGCGTGCCACTTTTTTTACACACAATTTAAAAACAAAACTTACCAATGAAAGAAAACATTTCCAATGCCTCGGCCAATTTTTCTATACAGTCTTTACAGCTCAATATGGCTTAAAAAGACATTTTTCTAGATTTTGGTGTATTTCCGGTGCCGATAATGCTAAATGAAAATCTTAGATTAAATGATCATTGATCGTAATTTTACTCCGTTTATAGACACGCGAAGTACATACTTACAATCGCGTCATCTAGTTAGATTAATATCTGTGGGTACGAAACTTTTTAAGAAAAATATCGAATGGAATAAAAATAAAAGCTGCGGCAGTGTTTCCACTTACGTTTCCGGTTTTCCCCAGTTTCTTAATGAATTATCCCTAAAATTCCCTAAAAAATATAAAAATTCCTTGGTTTAGGGAATTTTTCATTTTTATGTCATTAAAAACCTAAAAACATTGATTATTAATCGAGACAGACGAAACAAACCAACTGTAGGTATAATGCGACTTATTTCTGATGTCGTCTTTAGCCACGGAAATAGTACTATTAACAATAACATGGTAAACTAAAATTAGACGAATAACAATCATTACAAGTTTCAGGAAATCCCTTTAATCAATCGGTGGTGCCATAGAGTAAAGTAGTACATTGGGTTCTGCCTACTAATTAAACAATAGGGCTACCAACTCAAGTTAAATTTTTCTCTAAATCCCTGCCAAAATAAAATATCAGTAAACCATGCTTATTATTAGCCTTTTTCCCTAAAAAAAGGGAGAAATCCGTAAAAGTGGAAGCACTGGGCTCCGGTCTTGTGAGAATATTATAAACAGCCAGTGTGAATAAAAAAATAAAAAACTTACACGCGGGACGGCCCGCAGCGGTGATGCGGTGCGTTCCATATTTAAACATTTTTACAAATTGTTCTAACTTATTAGTTCATTTTAAATAGGTACTACTCATGTTATTCAATATCAATAAATATTTTAAACACTATTTTTTACTTTCCTTATATTCGAAATGAAAAGTAGAGTGTTTAACACGGGTGAAAGACATCAATTCCTACTCGGACTATAGCCGCCCTCACTGCGCTCGGGCGTCTAACTACCTCGTATGGGAATTGATTCCTTTCCACCCTTGTATAACAATCTACTATTTCACTTCTAAGTGTTTTTTTGTTAAGTCGGCTGTTTTTTTGTAAAAATGTAAAAAGGTTTCTTTTTATGCTTATATGTAGGTAGGTAGGTTTATATTCAAATATTGTTTCTGTCTGTCACGGGCTTAACAGAAAATGTTGTTTTTAAAATACAACTGCAGCCCACGATAAAGCATGTATAGCATAATATGGTAACAATGCACGATCCGAATTTTTAGCAACTGATGCGCAGGCACGTCCACGCTTACCTTACGTTAGCTTTCATGAAATAAAGGTGCCTAATATGCAATACCTAGGTACTAGTAAGGCTTAAAAAATAAGTGGAAAATCAGACACAAACTACGCTACAACGTCCGGTATTGAAGTTTGAAAAACTTTTTAGTTTTAGTATCTACCCCACAACAATTCTTATACCACTACTTGCTATGTAAACAACACTGACAGGAAGTTTATAACATAATGAACACACACAAAGTGTATTAAATACGTATTATTGAAGTTAAATAAATAAACTACCAAAGCTAAATTCATATGGAACCGCCACGCGAACTTCCTTTACCCCATGAAAAAAAAAACAAAATCGGTCCACATTTGATGAAATTATCGATGAACATACATAAAAAAGAAATACACACAGACGAACATGGAAAAAATTCAGACTCTTCATTGCAAACTTATGAAAAGAGCAAGCAAAAAGTATGAATAGACGTCTCCTCACCTAGCTACGAGATTTTTTAGATTAACCTTCCAACCGAGACTAGCGGCAAACAACCTTAATACAAAAACCTTTCCCGTAGAGGTTCTTTAGTTAGTTTAACGAGACTGAGTAAACATCAACAGCAGAGGTTCAACGCTTTGTACGATTCAATCAAAGTCTCACGGACGCCGCCTGGCGTTTTTTTTAAATCTCGTGGACACGCGAACAACCCTCTAGCGTGCTAATGGAATTACTAAAAAAAGGAAAATCTGTTTTTTCTCTCCAGGTGGAAATTGCGTTTGAATGACGAAATTTAAATGAGAAAACGTTCATGTTACATTTAAAGTGGACCAGAATTAATTTTCTGCTGTTTTAGTATAATTTTACAACTGTATCCCGGGAGTTGGAGGTGTGGGTAATGAAATGGTAGCCCCAAAATTTACAGTAAAGTGTTTGTTGAAAATGAGGATACCTACTGGTCACGACTTCATTCCGTAGCTGTACCGATAGACGATTTCAGTCTATTTCGCAGCGATATGCACCAAGTATTTTTAACGGTGAATTATTTTTCGCAAATAAAAAAGTATTTTTCCAAGCAACAGGCGCGGCAAGTTGTTTTAGGATTGGATTCGATTTACTTGTTCCAGTAAATTATACAAAATTCCGGATACGTACGTATGTACGATATGTATCATTCGGTGAACCTCCATGGTCGTATAGGGGCTGAAATAACAAACACTTTTTGTGGGGATTGAAATAAATAGTGTATCTACTTGGTAGACTATTTGGTTGCTGAAGTGTTGTTATAGAGGCACGGAGAAGATACTACTTCCTACCTCTTGACATACTTACTCACTTCGTAAGGCACCCTTAGGGAGCAATGGACCCTTTTCCTTTACCGGATCCACTCACCGAAAGTGCGTGCATCCAATACAAAATTCCACCGTTTTTTTGTTCGAAATCCTACGCACATATCAGTTTTATCCCGTTTTAAAGCAATTAAACGGTTAATTGAAAAGCTAGGCCCTTCTACTAGTAGTTGGGTGAAGCAGGATAAGTACCAACGATCACTGGCGACAAATTGCCTCTCTACACAGCGGCGTTTCATATTTCTGAACAAGGAAACAATTTAGCAGCGAGAACGTTTTCGTGTCGATTTTTTTTATATTTCGCCCGAGGATGAGCGGAATAATAATGGAAATTGACAAGCGCCAAACAGTCGGGGTTTGACCTTAGTTTTTGGTGAAAACAAGTCGGATATATGGATTGGTTTATTAGACTTTTTACGTGCTAATTTTATATTTAGGTGTTTTAAAGAAATATACCTAAAGTTTTCAGTTTTGTGACGTAAAATTGTATATACCTAAAACACTATGAAGATATATATATATATATATGTATATTATATAGGTACACTGATGTTACTTGGGCTAAGTTTTTGGTAAATAAATGATAACTTACTTACTAATTATTATATACTATAAGATTTCGGGTCAAATCCACATTCAAAAGGAAAACATTATTCAAGAACTGAAAAAGTTTTTTTGGCTAAAATAATAGATAATAATATTATTATATTAGCAGCAAACAATTTGTTTCAATTTGGTTCTTTGATTGTGAAAAATGAATATTATAAGAAATAATAAAAATCTGCGCGAGATCTGAGCTGCTACACAGAAGTTCATCGCGTCATCAATTTCAATGGAATTTGCCATTTAGTTTCCAAAATTGTAAACAAATATGTGTTTTATCTTTAAATCCCACACATAAAATTCAGTTAACACTACAACTGCTAACATTGTTATAGCTTTGTCAATAGTTGATGTAGGTACCTACTAGTCATCCTGAAATCAATGTAAGTAAGGGGCCGTTCAAGTACTACCTAAGCACTGTAGGGAGGCGGGGGGTCTATGCTTTGCTCATTTTTGATGACATGGGGGGTGGGGGGGGGGTCTAGATGGTGATTACGTCAGCAGTAATTATTTACTTTTTTACACATATGGCAACCCACACATTGTGTATGCTTGAAAACGAAACGCATATTCGGGGATTTCCACAAATGCATATACCAATGTTTACGTAAGCTTGGGGGGGGAGGGGTAAGAGCTTTGCTTACTTTTGATGACAAGGGGGAGGGGGGGCGGGTAAATAATTGTAATAAATCTCCTTACGTAATACTTGAACGGACCCTAAGTTACACTCGTAAAAAGTTGATATTGGTTTTAAAGGGAATAACATCAATTGGAAACAAAGGATGTAAATATGTAATAGTATGAAATGCGAACTCACAAAACATATTTTTTATTACCTTACAAAAAACGCTCGTGTATAACGGAAAGAGAGTAAAAAGAAGGAGCGACAGAGGTAGCACGAGGCATTTCGTAATTACTGTCCAGTTAGGGCCACCCTTTTCATACAGCGTTTATTTTTGTCTATGTTCTGGACCAAGTACCTATGTGTATATACTAGCTTCGTACTGTGAGTGGGAAAATATATAACGAAATTGTGTTAATTAATTCTATTTAACAGTCTAGGTAGTTGATGGTGAACTAACATACATAAACATACGCTTTTTGCCTATGGGGAAGGGTTTTTGCGAATATGATGTTTTGAGAATATGATGTTTTGCGAATGTGGTGTTTTGCGATTATGATATTTTGAGAATATGAAATTCAGAGACGGAGCGTACAGAACACCACCTGCTATACGATCTTATACTCCATTTGCTCCATTTACGTTCATACATCTGGTTGCCAGTACTCCGCAACTGTTCTTTCTGAAGAACATCACCAATAAGGTCTACAAATACATCACTTTTGACGCAGTGGTTAAGCGATTAACTGCTGCGCTGCGTGTCGCGGGTTCGATCCCCGCACGGAACAAATATTTGTATGACCTACAAGTAGTTGTTCCGGGTCTGGCTGTTTGTGTATGTGCGTTTAAATGTTTGTAAACTCACCCACAATACAGGTGAAAATCCTAGTGTCAAGGTTTAAAAAAAAAACCTTTTATGTCCATCAAGGGCGTCCCCTCACAAAGTTTCTACTCTCATCTGCTTTGTGAATGCCTTGAACATAGCACATAGCGTTTATAACTTCATCCTAAATCAGTCCACTGCTACGCATGATCTTCTCGATGATCAATACAAAGGTCAAAAGGCATAAAGAAGTAGACCTGTGTGTACTTTATTGCAATCTAGAGAAAGCACGTATAAAGAGGAGTGCGTTGATTATAATAATAACCACTTTAGTACAGTTTTTCTAAAATTGATTCAGGTATTCACTAACTGCATCTGTCTGTCTCACGATGGATGTGGCATCTATATCACCACATGGGAACTACGCATCTAAGACTTGACGTCACACAAAATCCTGACGTCACACAAATCTTGCATCGCGCAATTAGAGTTTGCAGCGCGAACAGCATAATATATAATTTCCCCGACATGATTTTGTTGCTCTTGCGGCAATAGAAATGCACAATCTGTGAAATTTTCAACTGCCTACCTATGACGGTTCATGAGATAGAGCTCGCTGACAGACAGACGGACAGCGGAGGCTTATGAATAGGGTTCCGTTTGTCACCCTTCGGGTACGGAACCCTAAAAAGAAGTCAGCTCCAGAAAACGTTGTTACTAAATGTTATTGTTGTCCTAAGGCGACCCGAATTGCCTCCCGTAGGGATTTGGTCCTATTTTAACCCTTGACGTAATATAGCTACTTTAACTGTACATTCTTGCTTTGGTTTGTTCTCGGAAATTAAGTAATCTCTATTTTCATTTGTGTTTATTAAAGAGTAGCTTCTGCCCACGACTTCGTCCGCGATCCTATCCTACCTTCTTCAAGAATTGGGATGTCCAATGCAAAAATAATTTTTCAATTCCGACTGGTAGTTCCAGAGATTACCCCCTACATACAAACTTACAAACAAACAAACAAACATACGAACAAACTAATTTTACCCGTTTTTAATATTAGTATTAGCATAGACTACATAGGCTTTAGCACCCACCTTCAACCGTGGTGGTTGGAAATTATCCCACGGGCAAGTACTACCAGGATAAAAAGTATCCTATGGTCTACCTGCGTGCTAAATTTCATCGAAATTCATTCAGCCGCTTAGGCGTGGAAAGGTAACTGACAGACCGAGTTACTTTCGCATTTACGAGTATAATATTAAGTATGGATTAGTATGAAACTATGAATGAGTCCGAATACTGATTTGTTTTGGCATATATGTAGTTTAGCATTATCAAGGAACGAAAAAAGTATTTGTCTTGGTTGAATTTTGGCAAAGATGGGTATGAATGAATTTGGCTTATTATGAATCAGGAAAACCAGATATCGAAGAAGCTTCTTGCTTCCAAAATAACCGAACCTATTTTACCATTGAGATTTATGTTTATAAAGAACTGTGGGCAAAATAGACCCAGCTCCGCCACAGCTAATACCACTGTAGTTTTGAAGACATTTCTCCCTTTACTCAGACCAAGGCACATCAGAATCTGTCCCAGGGTGATTCAGTTCCAACAATGTTAGGTAAGATTAGGTTAGGCAATACACACCCAGCTCCGCCACAGCTAAAACCACTGTAATTTTGAAGACATTACTTCTCCTTTTACTCAGACCAAGGCGCATCAAAATCTGTCCCAGGGTTATTTAGTTCCAACAATGCTAGGTAAGGTCTTAGGCAAATACCTTTTCACGTGACCATTCTATTTAGTTCATAAATGAATAATTGGTATCAGTTCGCATGTTAGTTGTATTAGAAGTCACGATATTGAATAATAAGGAAGTGACTTCGTGAATAAATTTTCAGTCAAATAATAACTAAGTTGTGTCACGTACCTACTACAATTATCAGTTACAGGCATAACTGTCTCGATAACTCTATATTTTATGGTTTAACGTCCTTGTAAATCCTGTTTTTGCTAGTTCTCGCTTTACTCTATATACCCAGTATATTATTTTGCTAGAACTGTAATATTATCTCGTGTCGATTTTATATGCAATGAGTGTCTTCTGTAAAGATACACACATACATGAAAAATAAATTCAAAATCACTTATTCGTTGTACTTTTTAAACTCACGCCTTTTTCACAAACCCTAGAAATAACTACCTATAGAACGCCTCCTGCTACGATATTTACATACTCCTTCAGCTTCCTTTACGTTCATACATCTGGTCATACACGCACGCTGGTTACGAGTACTACGCACCTGACGTTTCTGAAGAACATCACCAATCAAAAGTCAGACTCATTTGTTCTTATTTAAATATAAAACTGTTATTAAAAACATTACTTTATAATAATATGTGAATGTACTTTTTTTTTCCAGGTGTCAGTAAGTCAAGATTGATTGTTGGCACGCCCTGGCCACATTCAATATTTATTTGGAAAAAATGGCACGTAGATGTAGAAAGGTTCGCCATCTCTGATCTAGAGCGTCCCCTCTCCCGGTGTTTCTACTCACATCTGCCTTGTTTAATAGCTTTTGTTAGTCACCTATCATTAATCCTATAGAGGTATGAGGGTATAAACTTCACTCATCCTCTATAGATATGGGAGTATCCTTCGACCAGACGGGTGTCGTGTCTGGTGAGCAACTGCCCTATAATTATGTCGGAAAAGTTATATATATATATGCTGATTGCGCGATGCAGGATTTCGTGTGAGGTCAATGACATGCGTAGGTAGTATGTGGCGATGTAGCTGCCACCACAATCTTCTCAACATAACCAAACCATCTAAGAATAGGTACTCTTTTCAATGTTTGTCACTACATCCTCTTTTAAACCGCACCGTTACCTTATTACATAATTCCTCAGCCTAATTCAAAGTTAAGATATGTCGCCATTTCTGTAAAGATAATTCGTTTGTAAGTGACTTCAATAAATGTTTCATTTTTTTTCGGACCTATTTCGCAGTTCTATAAATCTACCAAACTGCTATCAAAATGAAAATAGTCTAGTAAAACTCTTCAGTCTTTCCGTATCCGGCCTAAAAGGTCATTATCTTTTTTCACTTCATAAATTCTGTCCTCCTCTATCTAAGTGGTGACACAATAGGTCAGGTGAGGTCAGGAAGGTTAACTACCTTAACCTCAGGCAATATGTTATGTCCCAAAGAACATAAAATATAGTAGGGAGAAGAGAACATATTTACAATTCGTCTACATCAAAAGTTTTTATCATTTGCGCGTAGCACTGTGAGGACTATGTTTTTATTCTTTTTGCTAGAGAACACCTACTCTTTTGAGGAGACATCATGTAGGAGGATGTAACATTTTGCTAACATTTAATGTCTGAATTTATCTGTTCTGGTCTTTTCCTTAGGAGAATCTTACACTAAGGAGTAATGTGGATAAACCCAACATGACTTCTTAGAAAGAAGCTGCATTTAATTGCTTCTAACTAAAGCTAACAGGATTAATTTGTGCCTTACTTCTTAGTCTATCTACGTCAATCTAAATTGGGTCAGGTCAGAATTTAGGTACACGTATTGCATTGCATTGCATTGTGGTGTTGAAAGTATAAATAACACTAGCTTCCGTCAGCGGCTTCGCCCACGTGATGTTTATGTTACTCAGTGAAAATATAGCATACAACTCGTGAAATAATTTTAAAATCGGTTCAGCAATTTTTGAGAGACATTTCAAACAAAAATACAAATCTTTTCTCTTTGTTATATTAGTGTAGATTAATAAAATTAAAAGAGTCGGTTCAGCGTACAATCTGTGTTATAACTACACCTTTCAGGGTAGCAATGATTATTATCTATAATTCTATTGATCTGTTAAGAAACAAGATTGTTACCAATGAAGTTGCTAACATAACATTCCATAATTTAAGGTAATTCAAAATGAAACAATAATAATAACAACAAACAACTAGAACAATCGTCGAACCTCAAACAAAACAACAAGTTTCCTATCGGTGCGTACTACCAACAATAATAAGTCACCTCTCAACTTACAGAACGATCTATCTTGGCTGGTCTTGGCCGATGACAAATTAGCCCCGGTCACCGCTCAGGCACATTCCACAAAAATGCTCAGACATTACTTGTTCATTTGTTGTTCCGGCGAGACGGCTGGCTTCAGTAGATTATAAGAAGTTTCTGAGCAAGTACACTCGGTGAAAGAGTTTGGTGTATAGGTAGTAAAGAGTTATGTACTATGCGGGTGGACGACCTAAAGAAGATCGCGAGGAAGATCTGGATGTAACTCGCACAGACCAGGGAAATATGGCACAAAAAGGAGGAGGCCTATACTCAGCCACTGCTGACCATTGGCAGCCCTGTTCCACCCACTGGTATGCGGATAATATTCATTGTAGTTGCTTGAATCGCTTTTATGACTTATTGCCTGACTGGAATGAGCGATGTCAAAGATTAGACTACTCAACTCAATTATAGAATCAGAAAGGTTTTAACAGTGACCACGGTTGATGCACTTCGAACAAAACCTTGAAAATAAAGTTATTGTGCCTGTCTTTGTAATCGCGAAATAGTCCCAAATATTCATGGTCTACTATAAGTTCCGATATCGAACATTGATGGCCTGTGTCACAATATAGATAAGTTCCAGTTAACAATAACCTAAGGTAGTTAAGTAAGGCACTGCAGGTACAACTTAGTCAGATGGGGGTACACCGATGAGCCACAGTGCTACTGCGGAGCCACATCACAGACGATCCAATGTCTCATCTCTTTTCGTGCAGTGTGTGTCGTGCAATCGTACCTTAACTTACTCTCGTGCAATAACATCTACACTATGGAAGACCTTTGTCGAAGTGGCTGAATTTCGGTCGAAGCTTATTTAAAATATAGGTATAAATGGAATCATCGATACCACGAAGAAGATGAAGGCTTTGTGAAGCAGGTTCTTACTCAAGACAAGTCCTAACTGGGTGAAATATTGCCAGCATACTTATGTCTTTTGTTGATTGTACACACGCTTCAGTTTGTTCAGAATCTTGGCATCTTTTCGAATGAACGGCGTGAGTGCTAATTAAATTTAATTGGGGTGCTTAAATGTGTCGCGTTTGTCAGCCATCTTGTTACTGAAACGGTTGACGATATGATGCGAAGTGTATTGTAGAATTTTCTAGTTTCACAATTTATGTTTATGTAATTAATTTAATTATAGTAATGTGTCTTATATGTAATGATACACCATTTCAGTACTAATATTTCTGTATTTATATTCTTGCACACATACAAACTTGGAATACTTTTAGCAATATTTAACAAACTATTTAATTAGGTACTCAATATAACATCAAAGATTTCTTGAAGGCATCCTTTAGGTTCCGAGGCTGGAAGAGCACTGACTTAGAAGCTAAGCTAGCTAGCTAAACTTCATGATTACACTGATACAGAAATCAATTGAGGGAAATCACATACTTTTAATTTAATATTTAGTATTTAAAATCACTACAAATCTTATTAATATTTGGAAATCAGACATATACAACGTTATTTTTTGTTAATACTAAACCTCTTAGGGGGTCATTGTACTCATCATTATGAAAAAAAATCAGCATTTTGACGAGATATGTGAACATAAATGTATGGAACAGCTGATTATATTTTCGCGAATTCAGGTTTGAGCAATGACCCCTTAAGAGGTTTAGCATAAACAAAAAATAACGTTGTATAATATGTTATTATAACTGACGAAATGTGAGTGTGCTGTACAACAGTGTCTCCTCTTTGGGTGGTGCCTCCTCTTTGTAGGTGTTTTTGTATGTAAACGTGTATGCCCCAACTTGGTTATTCGGTTTTAAGGGTTGGGAATTACAAGAAAATTGGTTAAATCTTTGTACCGATATGTTTATAATTATACATAGTATCACCCGCATGCCACCCGCATTTTTTTTGTGCACACGTCTAACAATTTTACTGGAAACAATGGGCCTTTGGAGGTATGAGGAACAGGAGGGTGTAAAGTTCACTTATCCTCTATTGAAAAGGGAGGATTCTACGACCAGACGGGACACGTGTCTGGCGGGCAAGTGCTGTCGAATAGTCTTATATATGTCGTTCGCGTGGTAAACTCTAATTGCGCGGTGCAGGAATTGTGTGACGTCAGGATTTTTTTGTGACGTCAAGTCTTTGATGCGTAGTTCGCATGTGGCGATGTAGATGCAGGCCTGTCAGTGAGTTTATTTTTTGTTTCACATTTTAAAACATTTTATCCGTCTCTTTTTATTTTCAGTGTGAAGCCCGTAAACCTAAAATTAATACCTTTATTCAACAAAAAACCTTTTATTGTACGGAAGTACCTACATTGAACTATTATAAAATGTCAATACTTATAAATGGTAATTATTTCAGTTGAATTTGTGGCGGCATATACATGCGAGCTATGCATCATATTGACGTCACGCACCGCGCGAGCAGAGTTTACCACGCGACCAGCATATTTTATATCCAACGTCCCGACAGCAATCGTCAGGCAGTAACCCACCAGACACGATACCCTTCTGGTCGGAGGTTCTTCTCTTTTCCATAGAGGATGAGCGAACTTTACACCCTGTTTCTCATACAGCTATAGGTTTAGATAAGATCTTACAAAATGAAGCCTTAACAAAGTAAACAAATGTTCAAAATTCGCTGTAATATTAGTAAGATTCACAAGACATTGTTTATGATAATCCTGTCTGTCCTACAATATGAATGTTCAAGTGATATTTTTTAAGAGAGGATGAATAAGACAGCTTCGTTTGAAACCGACGGAGCTATTGTTATAATGGCATATATTTTGCTCAAGCACTTTGTAATGAATATAAACGAAATCGTTCTTAGGAGAAAAGGGCAAGACGCAAGATTTATTTTATACTCACCTGAAAAATAAGGAGAGTAATCTTAAACTTTGTTATTTTTATGACGATTAATAAATAAAGTAACATGGTTATACAGGGTGGCAGTGACATAGACGCGAAAACTGTTACCTTGGATTCAGTTCAATATTCTAAAAAAAAAAACGAAAAATAAACCGACAAAAAATTTCAACGCAGGGGTTGAAATTTTGTGTCGGTTATTTAAAAATAAGATCTTTTCATTTTGACCGTATAGGTCTGCACTTTTCTATGAAACAGCAGATCGCCACCCTGCCAGATTGCCACATTGTGCATTGCCACTCTGTATACAATATGTAAAAAAAAACCCTGTCCGATCCGAAAGGGGCACATAGTTACTGCAAAAAAATTACCAATAAGTAATAAAAAATCTTAAAACTGGGTACTAAAAATGTGAATATAAAATAGCTTTTTTAAATTCACATTTTTAGTACCCAGTTTTAAGATTTTTTATTACTTATTGGTAATTTTTTTGCAGTAACTATGTGCCCCTTTCGGATCGGACAGGGTTTTTTTTTACATATTGTATACAGAGTGGCAATGCACAATGTGGCAATCTGGCAGGGTGGCGATCTGCTGTTTCATAGAAAAGTGCAGACCTATACGGTCAAAATGAAAAGATCTTATTTTTAAATAACCGACACAAAATTTCAACCCCTGCGTTGAAATTTTTTGTCGGTTTATTTTTCGTTTTTTTTTTTAGAATATTGAACTGAATCCAAGGTAACAGTTTTCGCGTCTATGTCACTGCCACCCTGTATAACCATGTTACTTTATTTATTAATCGTCATAAAAATAACAAAGTTTAAGATTACTCTCCTTATTTTTCAGGTGAGTATAAAATAAATCTTGCGTCTTGCCCTTTTCTCCTAAGAACGATTTCGTTTATATTCATTACAAAGTGCTTGAGCAAAATATATGCCATTATAACAATAGCTCCGTCGGTTTCAAACGAAGCTGTCTTATTCATCCTCTCTTAAAAAATATCACTTGAACATTCATATTGTAGGACAGACAGGATTATCATAAACAATGTCTTGTGAATCTTACTAATATTACAGCGAATTTTGAACATTTGTTTACTTTGTTAAGGCTTCATTTTGTAAGATCTTATCTAAACCTATAGCTGTATGAGAAACAGGGTGTAAAGTTCGCTCATCCTCTATGGAAAAGAGAAGAACCTCCGACCAGAAGGGTATCGTGTCTGGTGGGTTACTGCCTGACGATTGCTGTCGGGACGTTGGATATAAAATATGCTGGTCGCGTGGTAAACTCTGCTCGCGCGGTGCGTGACGTCAATATGATGCATAGCTCGCATGTATATGCCGCCACAAATTCAACTGAAATAATTACCATTTATAAGTATTGACATTTTATAATAGTTCAATGTAGGTACTTCCGTACAATAAAAGGTTTTTTGTTGAATAAAGGTATTAATTTTAGGTTTACGGGCTTCACACTGAAAATAAAAAGAGACGGATAAAATGTTTTAAAATGTGAAACAAAAAATAAACTCACTGACAGGCCTGCATCTACATCGCCACATGCGAACTACGCATCAAAGACTTGACGTCACAAAAAAATCCTGACGTCACACAATTCCTGCACCGCGCAATTAGAGTTTACCACGCGAACGACATATATAAGACTATTCGACAGCACTTGCCCGCCAGACACGTGTCCCGTCTGGTCGTAGAATCCTCCCTTTTCAATAGAGGATAAGTGAACTTTACACCCTCCTGTTCCTCATACCTCCAAAGGCCCATTGTTTCCAGTAAAATTGTTAGACGTGTGCACAAAAAAAATGCGGGTGGCATGCGGGTGATACTATGTATAATTATAAACATATCGGTACAAAGATTTAACCAATTTTCTTGTAATTCCCAACCCTTAAAACCGAATAACCAAGTTGGGGCATACACGTTTACATACAAAAACACCTACAAAGAGGAGGCACCACCCAAAGAGGAGACACTGTTGTACAGCACACTCACATTTCGTCAGTTATAATAACATATTATACAACGTTATTTTTTGTTTATGCTAAACCTCTTAAGGGGTCATTGCTCAAACCTGAATTCGCGAAAATATAATCAGCTGTTCCATACATTTATGTTCACATATCTCGTCAAAATGCTGATTTTTTTTCATAATGATGAGTACAATGACCCCCTAAGAGGTTTAGTATTAACAAAAAATAACGTTGTATATGTCTGATTTCCAAATATTAATAAGATTTGTAGTGATTTTAAATACTAAATATTAAATTAAAAGTATGTGATTTCCCTCAATTGATTTCTGTATCAGTGTAATCATGAAGTTTAGCTAGCTAGCTTAGCTTCTAAGTCAGTGCTCTTCCAGCCTCGGAACCTAAAGGATGCCTTCAAGAAATCTTTGATGTTATATTGAGTACCTAATTAAATAGTTTGTTAAATATTGCTAAAAGTATTCCAAGTTTGTATGTGTGCAAGAATATAAATACAGAAATATTAGTACTGAAATGGTGTATCATTACATATAAGACACATTACTATAATTAAATTAATTACATAAACATAAATTGTGAAACTAGAAAATTCTACAATACACTTCGCATCATATCGTCAACCGTTTCAGTAACAAGATGGCTGACAAACGCGACACATTTAAGCACCCCAATTAAATTTAATTAGCACTCACGCCGTTCATTCGAAAAGATGCCAAGATTCTGAACAAACTGAAGCGTGTGTACAATCAACAAAAGACATAAGTATGCTGGCAATATTTCACCCAGTTAGGACTTGTCTTGAGTAAGAACCTGCTTCACAAAGCCTTCATCTTCTTCGTGGTATCGATGATTCCATTTATACCTATATTTTAAATAAGCTTCGACCGAAATTCAGCCACTTCGACAAAGGTCTTCCATAGTGTAGATGTTATTGCACGAGAGTAAGTTAAGGTACGATTGCACGACACACACTGCACGAAAAGAGATGAGACATTGGATCGTCTGTGATGTGGCTCCGCAGTAGCACTGTGGCTCATCGGTGTACCCCCATCTGACTAAGTTGTACCTGCAGTGCCTTACTTAACTACCTTAGGTTATTGTTAACTGGAACTTATCTATATTGTGACACAGGCCATCAATGTTCGATATCGGAACTTATAGTAGACCATGAATATTTGGGACTATTTCGCGATTACAAAGACAGGCACAATAACTTTATTTTCAAGGTTTTGTTCGAAGTGCATCAACCGTGGTCACTGTTAAAACCTTTCTGATTCTATAATTGAGTTGAGTAGTCTAATCTTTGACATCGCTCATTCCAGTCAGGCAATAAGTCATAAAAGCGATTCAAGCAACTACAATGAATATTATCCGCATACCAGTGGGTGGAACAGGGCTGCCAATGGTCAGCAGTGGCTGAGTATAGGCCTCCTCCTTTTTGTGCCATATTTCCCTGGTCTGTGCGAGTTACATCCAGATCTTCCTCGCGATCTTCTTTAGGTCGTCCACCCGCATAGTACATAACTCTTTACTACCTATACACCAAACTCTTTCACCGAGTGTACTTGCTCAGAAACTTCTTATAATCTACTGAAGCCAGCCGTCTCGCCGGAACAACAAATGAACAAGTAATGTCTGAGCATTTTTGTGGAATGTGCCTGAGCGGTGACCGGGGCTAATTTGTCATCGGCCAAGACCAGCCAAGATAGATCGTTCTGTAAGTTGAGAGGTGACTTATTATTGTTGGTAGTACGCACCGATAGGAAACTTGTTGTTTTGTTTGAGGTTCGACGATTGTTCTAGTTGTTTGTTGTTATTATTATTGTTTCATTTTGAATTACCTTAAATTGTGCATTGCCACTCTGTATACAATATGTAAAAAAAAACCCTGTCCGATCCGAAAGGGGCACATAGTTACTGCAAAAAAATTACCAATAAGTAATAAAAAATCTTAAAACTGGGTACTAAAAATGTGAATTTAAAAAAGCTATTTTATATTCACATTTTTAGTACCAATATTACCCCAAAATCATAAAAATAAAAAAAATCAACAGGGTTCATAGCTGGTTATCACTTGTAGACACCCGCTAAACGACATGCCGCCGCGCTCCATGTAATAACCCGGTAAAACTTCCCATTGAAAAAAAAACCCCACTTTACGCACAGGACAGGTAACCAAAAAAAATATGTTTGGATGCCAAATTACAGCTTTCTAGTACTAACAGTCTCTGAGCTAAGGTGCGGACAGACAGGACATGGCGAGGGTACCTTGTTAACTACGAAACCCTAAAAAGACGTGTTTTTTGGGGTCGACGACCGCTGGCTGGTAGTCTTACTAATTATGTTTTTCTTTTTTGTATATTGGCATCTTGTTTTATTCTTGTAATTTGTTATCATTTATTTAATTGGGCTTATGTGTGTCTTTTGTACGAGTATGCACTGAATAAATGTTTTACCTATCTATCTATCTACTTGAAGTATAAGTTGAGAAATCTGTACCTATTTTTTTGCTTCATCGGTTTTAGATATCATTACTCATCACGTCTGTGAAGTTGACACATTAAAAAGAGATTTTTTAAACTGATATTTCAACTACACTGCGGTTGATGTAGTCAAAAAATCATCAAATGAATTTATTTTATACTTTATCATGTTTAGTTATTGATATCCACGGAGTTTTGCTAGCCAATTCAATTTGACCCTGTATAACCAAACACGTAACATCACGGTGATCCCCGAAGGACCACAAACCTACACTGAAAAATTTTGACGCTGACAGGCGCACAGTATAAAAATCGCGTTATAGCTAGTGGTAAGCATTTTTCAGGCAAAAATATTCACAGATTTAGGAGTTAAGATCATCTCAAGAGGAGCTCGCGGCTAAGTAATAACAGCCACACGGGTCGATCCAACAGGTTAAACTACGCTTGCCGGGGTTGGTCAGTGGATGGGTGACCATGACCATCTCTACAAACTGAGACTCCGTGCCTCGGAAAGCACGTTAAGGCGTTGGTCCCGGCTGTCATTCGTGGATCTTTGATAGTCGTTATGAGTCGTCAGAAGCCCGAAAGTCTGACACCAGTCTTACCAAGGGGTATCGTATTACCCAGTTACTGGGTTGTGGAGGTCAGATAGGCAGCCGCTCCATGTAAAATACTGGTATTCAGCTGCATCCGGTTAGACTGGAAGCCGACCCCGACATCGTTGAGAAAAGGCTAGGCAGATTGATATAGTAGTTAAGATCATCAGTTAGAAGGTGCATTGCCCTTTGACATTGGAATCGGACCTAAGTCCGTACCGCAGTAGCCAATCTCTTTAACACTTTATCAACGGTGTCCAAATACAAAAACATAACATCGCGCCTGTAATTCCCGAGAGGTTAGGCAGAGGTGTACCTCTAGTACCTACATCCACATTTCGCCGGTTATGTTAAAAGGGTCCCCGAAACGTCCAATTGCAATTGTAAATTTTTACGTGATTGATATACATTGATGCGCAAATTGATCGTCTATCAAATGCAATTGAAGCGATTGACAATATAACTGCAATAGAAATTGATCAAACGCAGTTGATCGTTACGGGGTACCGACCCTATTGCCATCAACCGCCCGCATATCCATATTCCAAACTGCGGCTGAGAAAGTCCTTATAGAAAAACCCAATAACACTTTTTTTAGACCTTAGTTTTGATTTTTGAACCCAGCACTTCATCAGTACACTTCTTCAGCAGTAGCACTTGCGTCCACTGGACTAACAAAGCAGTATCTGCGGGCAGCGAGGTAGTTTCTAAATACATGCTATAATACTCGTAATGTCTTACAACGTAGGTCGGAATAACAAAACTCGTTAAAACTCCATAGTTTCAGTAATTCAAGTACGCTGTTCATTTGATATGGGACGGAAATATTAATATTTGACGTTTGGCCCGGCTTAAATAATTGAGTCTTACACAATGGGACCGAGAAGGTCTGATATTATGTTTCCGGTTCACAGAATAAAAGTAATCAGTTGTTATTACTTTATATATTTTAGTAAATAAGGTTCAATAGTATTATTTAACCGCGTCCCAAAAGCTCCGAGAATTCCTTTGTTTCTTATATAATTAGGTTTGTAGACAGCTAGGGTATAAGGTTAAATAAATTCAGCCAAATTCGCTTGATCACTAAAACCATTGAATGAAACTTTTGTCTTATTTAAACTCTTCAAGTTCTTGGTTCATCTGGCTGGCATCACTTCATTTGTCAGTTAAGTATCAATACATATATGAAATTAATGCCCTGTTTTCAATGGGATTTTGTATGAATTATTGAAAAGACAGGATGACGTCTGTATGGTCAGCTTGTAACCGTTTCCAGTAAACGGAAATCCGTGTCCGTGGTGCGCTCATCTATTCTATTTAAGTAGATGGCCAGCTCCGACCCTCCTTAATGGAAAGATAATAACTGTTTAGTGAAAGCTCCGCGTTACAACATTATAACATCACGCCTGCATGCCTTGAAGAGGTAGGCAGTGCTGATAGTATAGTCACATTCCGTCAGTTACGTCAAGTCCCCAAGTAATCATAATCATAATGTTTAAACTCAAACAAAGGAAACTCAAATAATAGCGACGTTGACAAAAAAGACTTTTTGTCTTTCAGGTAGATTATTAAAAAATATTGAACAAGTATTTTTTCTTTTTTTAGGTAATCAAAAGATGACGGCAATGTATTGAGTTAAAATGTGGCATGACGTCACTCCCCGGTAGATTTTATACTGACGTAGCGAGCCCCCATTTCCCAACTTTAAAGCGTTTTATCTAAACCATTTTTTATTAATATGATAAAGCAAAAAATACGTAAAACAGATAATAAAAAAATATAAGATATATATATATATATATATCTAATATTTTTTTATTATCTGACTAACGAACTAAATTGGTTTTTATTGCCCAGTTAACATCCCTGTTACAGTTTTACAAAATAAGTAGTATATCTATATAATCGTGTGGGTCAGTAAAACCTGTGTTAAGCAGAAACAGTCCGACCCCTTAACTATAATGTCGTAAAGTAACATAGTGCTTGTGATATTACTGTTACAATTTCAGAGTATTCAGTTAAAGTTAGTTTAATTTAACGGTGAAGAAAAACATCGTGAGGAAACCGACGTGTCTTAGAACCAAAAATTCGAAGATATGTGTCCAAACATCTACCAACCCGCACTAGGCCCGCGTGGTAGATTACAGCCCACTCCCTCTAGAAGGAGGCCTGTGTCCAGTGGGAACATTATAGGTTGATAATGAAGGGTAATTTTAAGGACGAGCTTATTGTCACAGACTGGGACTGTGAAATTAATCACGGAAAAACTCAAATTCTCTGCCGATCTGAGGATGGAACCCAGGACCTCAACCTAAGCTGTCGACCGTGGGGCCACTAGACCAACGAAGCAGTCAGCCCTGTATTCTACTTCATTGAATACACCACTAGAGTAACTCTGGCACAGTTTGGCGGGAAACTAAACGATACATCACGAGTTATTTTCTTGAGAACACTGTTCAAAACAAACTAGGAAAGAGCTACTTTATCTCAATAAAATAAATGTTACTTTTTCGTAATTATTATTAATAAAATATTTAAAAATTGTTCATTTTTTTCTTAATTTTATACCATTTGCTGTACCCTACAGGGTCCGTAATTTTACCTTTATTATGGAATGCAAATAAAGAAATGTAGGTATATGAGTAATCAGCTATTATTATGAATGCATTGTGGGCTAAAAGCACCATAACATGGTCCGTGAAAACGTCCAACGGCATGGCACGGCTGACCCAGGCGTAGATGGCGGGATTGGTCTAGATTGGCGCAGGATTGTGTTGAGAAAGGAAATCGCCTTACATTGGGACAAACCCAGGCTGATTTATATATTTATTGTTACAATATTTGTACCTATTATTCTCATATGACTTATGCTCGAACCTCTCCAGGGGCCAAAACGGCGGTTTCAAACATAATTGATTCCCATTTCCAGAGTATTAGATCCCGTTAAAATGTCGCTTCAAAACATTTAGATCTTCATCAACCTCGAAGGTAATAGAATATTCCTGTCTACACTAAAATAGTTAATGACATGAATTTAAGCCTTAAAAATTACCTTGATAAATTCAACTTAACAAAATTGAGTGAAATATGAAATTCACTTGGTGGCCGGAATATGTATGGTGCAGCGAAAATCCAATTTAGGTGTGCAATAAAAGAACGTGCTGCAAGGGAAATTCGCGTCGTTTATACTGGGTGAGGGTACACCACATCATTTCCTACCAAAACAATTTGATCTACCACAGTACCGAGCTTCTAGGTGGGTGTGGTGCGACGTTGGTAGCTTGTGTGTGACATGTTAATTTAGGCACGAATTTCTAATGATATTGGTTTCGTATTTGATCTAGGAATGATGAGGCAGTCTTCTATTTCAATGAAGTCTCAAAGAAAGATCTCATATACCTTAGGGTATATACATCTTAGGGTAATTTTGTATGAATAAGATATATAACCACGAGTATCTATTTTTTGACCTCTTACGGATGCTATTTTAAAGTAACCGAATGCTGGTTGCATTCGGTCCTCACCAGGAAAAAAAAAAGAAAAAAAGACGTGTGGCACTCGGGGACTGCCGCGGCAAATCTATTGCATAGCATTTTTTATCAACTTACGCAATTGTAAAATATTAACCCGAATACAAGAAATAGCAATGATGACATTGACAGGAACTGTTATTCACATTTATAGTTTTTAAAACTTGACACAACGTAATGGGAACATCAAACTAATAAAAAGGTTTTTATTAATTTAACTATTAATAGTCAAGGATCATTCGTCTAAGTAAATTTGAACTTTATTGTCAAACAGTTAAACATAATTTTCAATACAACACTCTCATATTATTCGTCTAAGTAAATTTGAACTTTGTTGTCAAACAGTTAAACATAATTTTCAATACAACACTCTCGTATCATTCGTTTAAATAAATTTGAACTTTGTTGTCAAGCAGTTAAACATAATTTTCAATACAAAACACTCTTTCTTAGGTACTCGTATTTTCGTTACGGAATTTCTGGATTAGGTCTCCACGATCAAGGCCCGCGATAGAAGCTATGCAATAGCTTAAAAAATTAAGCTTATTGTCACAGAAATACGTGCAAAGATAAGCTTGAATACCCTGAGTAAAAAAAAACAAAAATTCGCTTGCATTTTCTTAAAGTCCTAATATAAAATAACCGACATTTCTGCATCATCTTCAAAGGCAAAACTAAATTGATTCTGAAGTCAGTAGAACAGCGAGCTATATGAATAAATAAGCCTCCAGGAACGGTCTTCAAGTTTCAACGCGTTATTTTTTCATATCTAAATGAGAGGACCGAGGAAAAAATATAATTTATTATTCGTCCTCCCAGAGTGAGTTGTAAGTACATTACCTGCCGGAAACCAACCTTATTCATTTCAAATTGTTACATAGCGAGGCAGCGCACTGCCATTATTTATTAATTGAATTGAGCGAATTTTAAATTGTGTCAACTTTTTTTAACCGCCGCTTTGAAACTAGAGTGATGCAGGTATTTTACCAGTTTAGTGTTACATTTTATTCGAATTTCTCTTCTCTTTCTGAAACATATTGGAGAATTTTGAAAATAGAGTGGAAAAAAAAGTTTTTTTTTTTTAAAGCTGATGAGAAACAGATTAAAAGTATTTCTTCGAAAGCTTTGTATTTGCAGTTTCGCTTTATATATTTTTGTAAAATATTTTACGCAGAAAACCGGAGTGCAATATCATTTCCGAGAGCACTACGCGAAGAGCAATCGACTATATATCCATGCGGTACGTACTTATGGACGTGTATTTGAGTACAGTCTGCAGAACAAATAATCGGATGCCTTTTTTTCTAGTTGGCGTGATGTAAACAGATGACCGCGGGTTCAAAGCTCTCGTTTCCGTGCAGGACGCGGGCTTGGAAACAAAAGATGCTCGTTTCCTCGGCGGTCCCGCGGCGGGGTGCGGGGCGCGCGGGACGCAGCCCTACAATGGAGGCATTGTTTGTGCCCGGTGACAGGAAAAACTCCGACCTCCGTGTTTCTGTGCATTTTTTATTTCTTTCTTTCTTTCGTCGTTTTTTCTCGGTAAGCTCCTTTGACTATGCCGGGAGGAAATCAAAGTTGTTTTGAAAGCACTATCTCGTGGGATTTCGTTGGTTGCGAATTGATATCAAAATTTCATTATTCCCTACGTCTTTCTGTGGATCAAAAAGAAAATTTTATTATAATTGCAGTCATGAAAGGAGGATCTCTTTGTCTGAAGAGCTTAAGTGCTTTGGAGGTTTGTTTTAAATAAGCTTTGCTCTAATATTTTATTTACAAAAATACTTCTACAGAAAATTGGATAGGTACAATTGCCAGTTTGTTCTAAATTAAATTCCTTTACGAGTTTGAAAAGAATTGACTCTGCAAGAATGTTCGTAGTTCCGCTGAAAATGTATGGATTCTGCAGAAATTGCCACAATTTTCGAAACGCGTAAAAACTCTACAAAAACTCGACTAGGTATTCACGGTAAAAAAATTACGTTCATGTGAGTGCTCTAGAAACTAGTTATTGGCCACAGTACAACTGCAGTGTTTTATAAAAGTGCTCGGCGACGACCCTCTGGCTATGAAATACATTGGCTGTCCGGTGGACGGCGGCCGGTTGCGGTGTATCCGCCGGATGAGCCTCCCCCCGCCTGACCCTTTCCGGTCCTGGTGGCCTCTCACGATTCCTTATTTACCCGTTTTTCCTTATCAACCCGTACCATTCGCAACACATTACCGAGGATCTTGTTGGTGAAATTGAGGTTATTTCATCCTTACTTATACATAGGATGTGTGCCGGATTAGGGTTTGTTTGGGAACTCCATTCCATCTTAGCAATTTCGGATTTCACGTGTCATTAGGGACTTTCATAAAAGTGCGATTTGAGACGGTTCCGTCGCCGGTCGCCGACCGCTGCCTTGGCTCCGGCTGAATATAAAATTGGTAATATTCTGTAATCATTTCATAGACGAATGAGTTGGTTTCGCCTTCGACTTGATGTATGTTAGGTTTTCCTGCAATATATAACTTTGTTGAACGGCCAATCCCTGGAGATCATTTGACCGTAAAATAAAACGATAAATCTGTGGCGTGTGAGCAAACTAAACCATATCGATATCAGTTTGTGTGGAAATTGTTTTAAACTAAAACACAAACTTTGCATTTTACAAGTCGATCGCGATCGAGTCTTAGCCATTCAAAAGTTTTCATGGAAATTGACTTCCTGGGAGTTTACTAAGAGATATACCTACATGTCTTTGTCTTTCTAAAGTATGATAACAACGAATATTAAATTTTATTGGTGAGCTTTACGAGAACTGCCTAGTTAATTATAAAAATATAAAATATACACTTCAGACGAAATAAAGAAGTTTTTACGTTGATTATAGAAGCTAATTTGCTTTTCCTCCGAAAATTATTGAGCAAACCGTTTTCCGCTTTCGCCGTTTAAACGGTAAGTAGCGCACACTTTGTGGAAGCCATTTCAATCTACAGATGGAAAATAAAAAGTTTAAAAGGTCGGCGTTTCCTTTCAATGAACCGATAATCAGGGTCGCCTTTTTCAATATACAGAGAGTTATCAAAACATCGGACAAGTGTGAGGTTGACGAGGGTTCTGCCGTCAACATGTATGAAAAAACTATTTTCTTTGGCTTTTTCATTAAAAATAAAGATCACTTCATTCTTTCAACAAAGTTGGTGCTTTCAGATGTAACAGTTTGAATAAAGAAATATACATGCATACTAGTAAATTGTTTTACATTTCAAGAATGCTTTTGTAGTTGGTTGTACCCACTTGGTATCACTTTTTGAAGGTAACTTTAGGTACTTACCTAGAACTTACAGCGTAGAGGCTTTTTCGGTTGATCAAGGAACTCCAAAAATATTGAATCATGTTGTTCGGCAAATGAGACGACGACAATTTAAGGCGACGACAAGCTACTTTTAATGATTTAATATCGGAAATTACGTCTAAAGGAGTGGTGTTAATGATTTGGAAAAAATATATGTTAAATTAGAGCATTTTCGTTATAATTTCATCTACGAATATTTTAGATTATGTTTACATTATATAGTGAAATTAATTTGCAAAGTCGCGGATAAAAAACTAATAATTACTTAAAAGCTGTCAAGCGTATTATTCTGAAATCTTCACCATTTTAAGGATAATTAAAATATTAATATTTTAATCTAAGAGTTTTATTAAAATACCTTCTGCTTTTTGTATAATAAATTAATAATGCGTCAAATTGGTGACAGAGCTCCGATGCGCGAGTTCTATTACTGGCTGGATGTACGACGCGTTGCGTGAGCTCAGTACAAAACACGCAAGCTAACTACTCAAGGTCTCTAGCATGTATCTGTCTCTTAAGGACAAATAAAATTATGCGCCCTGGCGCGAATACATTTCAGCGTCGAAATTCGAATAACAGCTACTTTTACGAACACTTATGTTTACATTTCGATGGCAAAAAGTATAGTGCAGGATTATTGCAGTACGGAATGGTAAGAGAAACTATTTCAATATTCCGTGAGTGTGCAAACGTGCAGCAGCTTGACATCTGAGCGACAAAAATGCGCCACTTGAGAGCGTGGCTCGCCCGCGCTGCCGCCGCCGCCCGGCAAGCCATTGTTTCAATATTCACCTACTGGGGAATGCTCACAAGTACCCCTTTTTTCCCCATAATGGTGTCGGCAAAGTTCAATGAGTATTTGCTACAAATGACGTTGTTCTACCGCCAAAGTGAACATAAAATGATGCATACAAAGGAAATGTTCCGCGAAGTTCTGTGTAATAAAGTTAATGAATAATAGAAGAACAAACACAATAACAATGTGTATTCCTGCTGGATTAAATACGTTTTTCCTTTGAAATTGCTTTCAGAGGAATGCTTTAACGCAAAGCGACGGTTGCCTACATCGGATAGTTGATAAATACGTATTTGAAAGGTATATACACTCGAGAGCAATGAATCCGGGTCACTTAAAGAATGTTAAAAATCTCGGAAACTAAAAATGATAGGTTAATGCAATAAATTGTATTTAATAGACAATGTAATACTCCTTAAATGAAAGTAAAAAAAATATGAGTCACCATACATTTTATTAACACAAAATTACATAAAGAAAAAAACTGCTGATCTCTCCTTAAAACAAAAATAGGAAACATGAAATTTTTGAACTTTATTACGATTTTCTTGAATTTTAATACTTCGTATTGCCTCCTCGTGCTTCCATTACTGCGTTTACGCAGTTTGGCATGCTGTACACCAAGTTCCTTATACGATTTTGGGGAATATTCTCCCATTCCTCTGTGAGAGCAATTTTGAGCTCACGAAGCGTGATTGGGGGAGGGTTTCGTTGTTTTACGCATCTGCCTAGCTCGTCCCAAGCATGCTCGATCGGGTTGATATCCGGGCTGCGCGCTGGCCACTCCATACGAGTAATGTTCATCTCTTGAAGGTAGTCATTCACAATCCTACCTGTATGAGGTCGGGCATTGTCATGCATAAATATAGCATCCTCACCTAAATTGACCATAAATGGACCAACGTGATCATTGAGGATTTCTTCCACATATCTTACGCTAGTTAAAGAGCCGTTTTCTATGATCACCAGCTCTGTGCGACTTTCAGAAGAAATTCCGGCCCACACAAGTACAGACCCACCACCGTAGGCTACTTTTTCTTCGATGCATGCTTGCTTGAATCTTTCCCCTGGTCTTCGATACACTCTGTGTCTTCCATCGTGCTTGTAGAGCATAAATTTTGATTCGTCGGAGAACATAACTTTTGACCAATCTTCAATACTCCAATTTACGTGGCTCTGGGCATATCTTAGTCTTGAAATACGATGCCCACGCTCCAGTTTAGGGTCGTTTGCAGGTCTAAGGGGTTTTAAGTTAGATTCAGCAAGCCGACGTCTTACTGTCCATGCACTTGGGTTACTTCCTCCGAGGCGTCGAAACTGATTTGTGAGTTCAGTTCCTGTGAGAAAGCGATTTCGAAGCATGGTGTTCACCAAGTATCGGTCTTCTCGTGCTGTGGTACACCTGGTTCTGCCCGTTCCTGGTCTGTGTAGGTTAGAACCAGTTTCTTCGTAACGTCGGAGAACTCTTTGTACTGTTGACAGCGACACACCGACAGTCCTGGCTGTATCGCGCTGACTCCGGCCGGTTTCCAGCATTGTAAGTATTCTGGTGCATTCTTCAGGCGTAAGCGACATAATTTCAGCTTGAATAATGAATATAGAGCACTATCAACATGGTTTATGTACCCACATAAATGACAGATTACAAACAAAAGCAAAACCAAATGCTGTAATTTCGTAGTTCCATCTTCGAAAGTGGCCCTTTTTCAAATTTGATTTTTTTATGATATAACTTTACAATAACTAAGAAGTTTTAATACCTTCATTTAAGGAGTATTACATTGTCTATTAAATACAATTTATTGCATTAACCTAGCATTTTTAGTTTCCGAGATTTTTAGGATTCTTTAAGTGACCCGGATTCATTGCTCTCGAGTGTAGAAACAGACAAGATTGAACAATATTATAAAAATCTAGATATTTTTAATACATTTTCATTTTAATTGGCATCATCACTTTTATAATGATGAGGTTACTCTGTCAGAAAAAAAAACAAGGGTTGCACTCCGGGAGTGTCGGCAGAAGTGAAAACTTGAACATTAACGTTGTGCATTTTTGAATATTTTGGAATGGTTAGGGAATAATTTCGCACGAAATGCTTTATTTATCAGTATAAAAGTACTATAATTTATGTGGTTAAATAGAATATTCATTAGTAGTAGTAGTAGTATATTTATTTATTTTCAAAATATAGTCTAACAAAAATAAACAATTTATTTAAACACTTTTCATGAAGTACCTTACCTCGCAACCTTTACGTAATGTCAAAGACGTATTTATTTTGATATTTACTTTGTCGATTGCTAGGCAACGGATCTTACGGTCACGTCCTGACGCGAGGTTAACATTTTTTACCCATCCCAAAAAAGTGCGCAACACCCGCGCCGCTAAAGAAGTTTTCACTTAAAAAAAACCCAAAGTTCTTTTAATTCGAGAAAAAGCTGGAGACCAATACGAGTGTGTGATGTACCGCAGTGGCTTTAAAATTGTATCGATGTGTAAGTATTGCCTGTGTCGAGCACTGGAGAAATGTAGCGGAGTAAATCTTCAGGATTTTCTTTCAGCCCCACTTCAAGTTGAAAACCACTGACAGACAGACGGGAGAGCGTAAAGATTCTAAAAGATACAAGAATATTGCAACGTAAGATTGTATGCTTTATATTTTTGGCACGAAACTCAAATCATGGACGGATATTATCAGATTTGGATGTCAAACGCGAGTGGCAAGCGCAAAATTGTGAACAATGGAAAAACGTAACCGAGTTAGCGGGCTTCGATTGGTTCGTTCCGCTAAATCGAAGATTTACGAGTATCAGTCAGAACTGCTCGCTACGTTTTGATATTTACACAACAGAGGTAATAAATAATGGAGGGCGAAAATGTATTTGTATTCTCGCAAAGAGTAAAAAAGGTGCGCATCGTATGGTTTATTGGTTCAAAGAGAGTAGGGTGGCGTGGCGACCGAACAACATTTTGCTGATGTGAATTCCATTCGTTGCTAGGTAAGAGATGGGCTGGCATTCTGACACAATATTTTCTTCTACAATATTTTTTATGACATTAATAATCTTGAGAAGTGCTTCCACTGTAATCTTGTTCAGGCTCTCTGGAATATAGTTGTAGATTCCTGACACGTAAATGGTTGCGCTACGGGTCGTTGGTTTGATTTCCAAATGGTAGAAGCACTCACAAAGTAGTAAAACTCATTGTGATTGGTTATTATTATAACCCTACCCTGTCTTGCTGTAGGGCAAAGGCCTCCCTTTTTTGCATTTTTATAAAAATAATAATATTTAAAAAAATACTAGGAACGTACTTGTATAAAAGGATAGCAAAAGTCATCGTGTTTTCAGTTACTACGTTGCAATATTAAAGTATTCTTTTTACAATTCCGATGGTCGGAAATTAAAATTACCGGCGGCGTTGACCTACATAATATAGCTTTATAAAATAATTTTTAGCTCGCTTGTAACCCGTTCACTGCGAATGAGGCTTTAATCGGCATGCAGCGAACTTGTATGAGGCCAAATTGCTTACTAAGTTTTCATGTAAAACGGTGTAAAAAGATGTTCTCTTATTATCATAGCAACTTTAGGAGACTGAAAATTTGATATCGTCACCACTCTGCTTTTTGCAATGAGTCAGTTTTCTGTCTCACCTTACCATTGCCATATCCCCTTGACAAGGTTTGCTGCGATCAAATGATTTTTTTTGGATGGGTTTTTTGTTTTGTCTCAAAGAGGTAAACGTAAGCAATTCTCACTAATTTGGATACCAAAACGAGAAAATAAAGTCTATATAATAATTACTATATAAAAATAAAATAATAAATAAACATCCGACCTCTTTCCGTACAGAAAATATTGAAAAATCAACATTTCAGACGGAGCATCTTTACCCTGCTAGTATGAAATGTGTTTAGTGGTTGGCATATACCGGGCGGACTGTATTTCCGGAGCTCCCTCTCTCCCACCTCCTCACTCCCCCCGTGATTTCCAATGGATCTCGACGTTCGTTTTTTGCCTCTTGTCCTCACTCACGCGGAACACATTATATACGAGTACCACGAGTACGTACTTATTACACAATTTATTTTATGAATACGTTTCCTGTTCATTGGGCTTCGAAATTGGTAAATAATTAATTTGGGAACGTTGACTTTGATGTAATACTTTATTTATTTGATTATTACTGATGGGCGTAAAATGTTAAGTTTATTTGCCAATTTAGAAATCGTTCGATAATCATTTTGATTGGGAATATATAGGCAGTAAATATTTGGAAAGTCTCTTTCAAATATTATATTTAATGGAGGACTAACATTAAATATTGACAGTACTTTAATGGGTCTATTTTTATATTTTTATTGATATATAATCGAAAGATCGGCGAGACTGTTTGAAATTATATTAATTTTGCCTGATTTTATTTGTATGCTTTGAAGTTAGTTTTTACAGCTTAATAGAATGCAAATATAAGTGGAGGATAGGAATAAAATTGAATGAATATACTCGTATCTTAATATACTTTAAGACTTCGATTCGGATCGTCGCCCACCCTAACTAATATTATAAATGCAAAAATGAGTTTGTTTGTAACGCTTTCACGCTAAAACGGCTAAACAGATTAGAATAAAATTTGGCACATTGGTAGCACATGACCTGGATTAGGACATAGAATACTTTTTATCTCGATATTCCCACGGCATCGAGATTTATGCGGGTGAAACTGCGGGCCGCAGTTGGTAAAAATATAAAGAAATATAAAGAATCATTCAAAAATAAAACGTCGACATAATAATTTATATTTAGTCGCAGGGGTATCAAAAGTGAGCTCTTCGAAGGATGAGGCGCGTAATTGAATAACATGTGCGCAACCCCTGACAAAGCCTCTTAACGCGAAGACAAGGCTCGATTAAGACGACTTTTTTATTGTTTTGGGCACAATCTGATACATGAACACATTTCCTTAAAGGTTATTTAGATTTTAGTTAAGATTTTGTACCTTATGTAAGCTTAGTTGGTTATCTTTTATACATACTTATAAATAAATAAATTTGAAGTGTATGTATGTAAAGTCAAAATAAGACCTTTTTACTATATGCTTGTGAAAGTATATACGGTACTCATAACAAATAAATAATAAATTAAAAAATTGTCTGACTGCTGTTTTTTCCCGGTAATCTCCGAAACGGCTGAGCCGGGTTTGACGGGACTTTCACTGGTAGATAGGTGGAGTTAAAAAAAATTGACAGCAATTGTACAGCAGATTTTTTGCGATTTCAGCGTTGGTCCTATAGTGAAACTTTTTCATACTGATGAGTACAATGACCCCCCCCCCTTAAGAGGTTTAGGTTAAACGAAAACTAACTTTGTATATTAATACGTGAAACAAAAACTTTGTACCCTTTTTTACGAAAATTACGCGGACGTAGGAGTATTTTTGGCACATTTGAATATATATGAAGAAGGAGTGCAGAAAGCTAATAATTTTATATAAGTAATATGCATTAGAAATAAAATAAATTAATAAAAAAAACATTACACACTACCACGCGTTTGACCTTGGAATAATGACATAGCAGCATGGAATTAGTATGTATTATATAACTTCAATTTTATATGAATTATGGTCGAATTTCGACTACTGGGCGAGCACTATAGTAACTATGAAATAGCTGACATTTCCTTAAGATAAATCCTTTATTAAATATCGAATGACAGAGAGACTACACGGTATACTTTATGGTAATAATTCATGAGCAATATCGTGCCGAGTCTTTGCATTTCCGGCGGAAATCGATTCGCAAAGTTCCTTCCGTGTATTATGATCTATTATGGTATTCGCGTTGAATAAGCTTTTAACTAGATTTCATGTGTGTTTGAAAATACTCGCCTAATACGAGAGAATAACGCAGGATATTTTATTGTGTAGGAAGAAGTATAATCATGAAGTAATGTTTTATGATTAGTTTTTAAGCTATTGCATAGCTTCTATCGCGGGCCTTGACTGTGGAGACCGAATCCAGAAATTCCGTAACGTTCATACCTAACGCCTAACGAGAGTGTTGTATTGAAAATTATGTTTAACTGTTTGACAACAAAGTTCAAATTTACTTAGACGAATGATCCTTGACTATTAATAGTTAAATTAAAACCTTTTTATTCGTTTGATGTTCCCATTACGTTGTATCAAGTTTTAAAAACTATAAATGTGAATAACAGTTCCTGTCAATGTCACCATTGCTATTTCTTGAATTCGCGTTAATATTTTACAATTGCATAAGTTGATAAAATATGCTTTACCGCGGCAGTCCCCGAGTGCCACACGTCTTTTTTTTTTGCTGTATTAATAAGAACTGAAGTTCTTAGTAATTGATTACAATCTAGCCTAATAGACTAACAAGTAATTAAATTCTAACTTCATATTTTACAAGATAGATTATGTTACTTTCGTAGGTTACAAGAATAGTGTCAATTTGCACTTTTACACAAGGTCAATTTCGTAGCACTTGTCGGATAATTGATAAAACACTTGTTATGGCGTGGTTATTTATACTTCCTTAGAGTTACTGTGAAAACAGTGGTATTTTTTTGAAATATTTCATGTATGCCTTCACGATAACATAATCAGCCTATAATGTTCCCACTGCTGGGACACAGGCCTCCTCTCGGTGAGAGGGAGTGAGTCGTTATCCACCACGCGGGCCTAGTGCGGGTAGGTAGATATCACATGTCTTCGAATTTTTGGTTCCAGGACACGCCGATTTCCTCACGATGTTTTCCTTCACCGTTTTGAGAGCAGTGGTGATGAAATAATTTACACAGAGTAAAGCGCCTGCTGGGTTCGAACCTACGACGTATAACGATACATTATAGATGGTTTTAATTAAATACTTTTAAACTATAATTACATTAAATATTTACTTAAGTTGAAATAGTTAACATAAACACGAGTCCAGTTACCTTAAGTATTACCAGTAAAAGCAAATGGCTTCAATGCTAGTAAGAAATGAAAAGCAATTACGCCAGACGGAAAAACTAAGACTTTTTCCATTTAGCGGTAATTAGCCCACAGCTTAGGTACTTCCACTTGCACTTTGTTTTCAAAGTAAGACATAATAATATTGCTTCTTCACTTATCCATAAGTAAAGAAAAGAATATAGAATTATGCGGTGCAAGGTGAAAAATTAAAACAGGTAACTATAAAGGAAAAGTTTACCCTTTTAAAATACACTTTGTACGGAAAACAACTGTTGCTACGACGTAGCTCGTAGCTGGCTACAGCGGCTACGCTGTCGTAGCAGATAACCGATCCGCTACGCTGCTACGCTAGACTGCGCGTAGATGCATTTTATGGCTTTGTCTGATTCTTACGTTTAGGAAATACTATTTAGAAAATTGTGGAATAATAATAGGTATTACATTGGGAATGAAATCATTTTATATAATTTAACTAACAGTTACATCAGTCAGTCAATATGCTGGATCTTATAGAATTAGACTATTATTTAAATACTAAAGTACTTAAAACATTTTTTTTGTAAATCAAAAATACAACGAGCCGCGACGTTCTTAGTCTAGTATGGTGAAGTATTTTGTTACTGTGACGTATAGTCAACCGCACCGCAGTGGTAACAATTTGACAGTGACTTTATATCGTAGCCATAATGGCGTTTTTCATAGTGCAAGCATTACTACTGATATGCGGTTAACTGTAAGAGTGTACAATGCAGCACTATCCTAAAAAAAATAAAAATATTAACATACAAATTAAACGTCATGAGTTTCCCATTATTTTCATTTGTTTATGTTGGCTTTGCTCCCATGGCTAATGGCGCAATGTTTTGGGCCTCCACCTATTTGGCACCACTGGCCAACTGCCGGAGTAATGGAATGTTGCCGGCCCCTGCCTGGTTAGTTACATTTATCTGAGGGAATTATTTCAGCACCAATTCAACTGGGCATACCGTTTATTGGTTTCAATTGCCATAGCATTGTCCGCCTTATTGTACTAGACAGTTTTGTTACTATAGTCAAAATGCCCAGTTAATTAAAAGTGTGTTTAAGGACACCTACAATGTATGCTATCCTTAGAGACAAAGTTAAAAGGTGTGTGTTACTATTACGCGAGACTGAAAAAGCGTAAAAATACTGTTGCCCCGAACATTTGTGCCTACTGAGCAATAGGTTAATTTAGTAGTCACGAGCACCAATATGTATCCACTTAGCAAAATTCAAAAGCGATGTTCTCGTGGAATATTGATTGCAATTTTAAGATAAGGCTATTTCATATTAATATGGGTTTAAAAATACTATATTCGTCACAACATAAAATAACAATCAACACAGTAGGAGCAAATCACTTTTAAAAGTTGCTAACTGTATACATATTGGTGCTCGTGACTGTACAAGTTAATTTGTTAAAAATAAGTATGTATTTCAGAAAAGAAGTTTTAGTTATTCAATTGACTCAGGCGTGACTTTGCGGAAATTCATTATAAAATACAATAGACGATGTATATTTAGTTACCTAATCCGCTTTACTGTTCGCAAAGAGTCATAAAGAACCCTGTAAGAAATCGACATGTGTTTCGGCCCCACAACTAGGCATCCTCAGCTCATTCTGCGTTCGGCGCTTGACGTGGCAACACGTCGTGTCCGGTATCGCAACAAGTCAATCTTCATCCTGAGAATGCCTCGTTGAGAGGTAAATCACGTGTCGATTTCTTACAGGGTTTTTTATGACTCTTTAAGAACAGTTAAGCGGATTAGGTTACTAAATACATCGTCTATGTTATAAAAGAAGTTTAGTTAACTACAACAAACTTTTCATTCAGAGCAAAGGAAGGAAACTCCAGAAAGTTTTAAAACAGCCTCAATAATCACCTATATAAACACATTCAATTGTTAACAAACTCCTCATTTATTACCAGCAACAGTCGGCCAACAGTTGCGCAACTTCCGCCTCTGAACAATAAGCATAACACGTAAAAGTTAGAAGCGCGGGCATGTAGCGGGTAGCTAGGGATTCTCATCCTATGCCCACGTCAATAATTGGAGCGGTTGTTCATGTGTTTTTTTTTTATTTGTGCAGCCGTGGTCTGGCCGGGCCCCCATTGTTCGAGCGCGGGCACCGGGCGCGTGGCCCCCGCGAACCCCGCGGCCCCCACCACCCCACCCAACGTAAAACGGTTCGTATTTTTCATTGTTGCTTTAAAGCCTTATAGGTTTTGCTTTATTTATGCCCTTTATAACTCTCCGTAGAAGATAAATGCTCAGGGGTGATGTTCTGCTTTTGTCACTATTTAATGGTTCTGCGATGGAGTTCATAGTTGGGTTTATAGGAAATGAACGATTGTTTTTGTTTTGCTGACAGGTTCAATATTTTCAATAAAAACTTTGATATTTTTACTTTAAAGTTTAGTTAGGTACTTAACATTATTAGTTTTGTTTTGCTGGCTGGCTCAATTCCAATCAGTACCTTTTTATTTCAATAGTTTGATTGTTTTATCTCCAAATTTAGTTACTTAACATTATTAGTTAGCAGATAACTATATACGTACTCTTTCTTTTTAATTTTTTAGTCTTGTAACGCTTTAAATACTGTTTTCTTTAAATAATGTAACTCTGTGTCATTTATTTTCTTTACCAGGCGTGTTGGTCTCCTACACATTCCCTGCCTAAGTAGAAGTGTGTCGGAGGGCAGACGCACATACCTTGTAACTGTAATTTTGTGAACTAAGTATTTTTATTTTTTATTATAATTTTTTACTGTAGTTGTCATCATTATTATTGTTGTTGTTGTTGCTAGTCGTGTTGTGCGATTACACTTTGGGTGATAATCAGGTCGAAACCTATAACGTGAACCTAGTGATATACTGTGATTGTTACCTGTTGTAGTTGCCTTGTGAATAAATAAATAAGTTTAAATGTAACAATTTACTGGATTAATTTAAATACGATTATGATAATAAAGTATCACAGTCATATTTGAATGATTGAAATCTGTAGCCAGTATTGGCATTTAATCATGGAAACTGCAATAGCTTACATTTTGACAGCTCTACAATATTCATTGTGTTGACCTAGTTGTCGAGCAGACAGATTTTTAATACATATGGCGCAATCTATATTGATGTGATATCGAATAGTCTGTTTTACACAAAGACTTTTAAATATTCATTACTTTGAACTCTTTGGTTTTACAGTTAAGTGATTTTAGTACTAAAGAAAGTGGCATTACATGTTCCAACCTATATATAAACAATATGGTGTATACTTTTGCTAAGAATTAAATGATCTCGTTTACAAACATCAATGCAACCGTTTGTTTTTAATTGGATTAACTTTATGGCTCTAAAACCTCAACGACGAGTACCCTTTCAAAACGTCATTATAAAAAGTTTAATAAAAAATAAACAAAAGGGTATCGCTGTACCATTTGTTTTGTTTGGGGTGTATTACGAACCCCTTCCTTGGGGTTGGAAAGACAAGGCTTCAGAAAAATCGAGGGAAAATGGGGAGAAAATCACTATGTTTTAAGCGAGTTGGTAATATTTATATTATGATTTCATGATATGCCATGCTGAGTTATTACATTAACTCTTTAACAAGACATTCTCAAATAAAAGAAGGAATCTACTCACAACTTTTACAATAGATTTGATTAATATGCAAATGAAAAAAAGACGTGTTTTCTGTCATAGTTACAACTTAGATGTAGCATCGGCAAAATTCGTAAACCCGATCACCATCCAAACTGAGTGCGCCTTCAAAATCACCAATCTTTATTATTGCTTTAGGTGAAAATGATCTTTCGAAAACGCAATGACTTGTTATAGCCAAATACATTCGTGAAATTGAAATGATTGAATGAATTTTTTAAAATCTTCTACGTCTAAGTTGTGTCGTACTGTACACACTCTTTATTTAGAATGGTTGTATTGATAATTAATAAACTAACTACTTTCTTTTTAATGTATTCAAAAAATAGATTCAACTGTTACATGGTTATCTTCTTTACACTCGTCTCAGAACCTCCGACTGTCACGAGCGAGAGTTATCAGCCATTTTTCTCACAACTCGTACTTACGAACATCTAGCACGGATAATACTGTAGCTAATCCAGTGATTCACAAAGCGGCGCACATTCATATTCCGGACAGCCGCATGTGTTCAGCTCGTGTCCGGCACGTGTCCGGCACATGTCCGGCTTATCTCGTATCCGATACAGTTCCATGCGCGATCGAACCGATACGTACGAGTGTATGAGTATGTGAGAGTCTACCACCATATACCAGGGTGTTTGGTGCAACGTGTGCCAAATTGAAATGGTCGACTGAAGGGGTCATCTGCTATCCTTTCACACCCCTTAACATCTCTCATGCCTTGTGGAATTTTTTTTATCGACTTTTTATTGTTTTATTTAAAAAAGACCCAAATTTTACATTAAAATACAATTATTTTTTTAAGCGTAAGGCGCAGACTCCGAATTTTAATTTTATTAAGATGTGTATTGTTTTAGAGTACTTTTAAATACAAAATTAGTGACATTAGTCATCTAGTTTTTTTTAAATTTACTCGTAAAGTTAAAACTTAAATTAAAGCTGTACATGTTACAGCTGTTTACATGGCTACAAAAAAAAACCAAAAGCGACCGGCAGGCTGATTACCTAAAAATAGCAATCAGCAATTATTGCGCAGACATCGCGGGTTCACTGCGCGATCAATCGCTAAACGTCATAAAAGTCGGTATTACCTATTAGATCGTTTGCAAATCGCTCGCTGTTGCTAACTAGCGCCAAAAACAATTAAGTAGTAGTCTTCGGAACTAATCTTATAAAGTCAATTTAGTGTCAATGTTATTTGTCTATGTTATTCTATTTTTGGCAAGCAAAGCCGTTGTCGACTATTCTGCCAGCCAATGTCTAAAATGCACTTGAAAAAACAAGTTTGCATGATTTAAAAAAAAACTCAGACAGAATATTTATTGATAATTTTATATTATTGTTGCGGATGAAAGTAATCAGCGCTACAAGCAGTTCATTAGCAGAATGTGTTATCGTGTGATCGCACACTAACGCCACCTTGTTAGATGTGTAGAGGCACTTCCACACAAACAATTGTTGGCAGCTCAGCTCTAAAGTACAACCGTCTTGAGATATGCGCCCTAATCTACAACACGTATTTAATGAGGAAAACTGAATATATGAGCTACTTTTAATGGACCTATCTAAAATGCACTACTACTATTTATTTCATAGTACAAACTGAGTCCAATATACTCAATTTGCATCATATTGGCCTAAGTGGCATAGTGTGACAACAAGTTATACTTCACGGTAAAAATGTCGTGAGGATTGTATTATGCTTCTTACGCCCTTATCTTGTCTATTTAATAGTTTAAACTCTAATCTGGACTCAAGTTACGTCACGTTGGCGTACGAGTAAGAGCCATAGTGCGATATCAAGTACTCTAAAAATGAAGTCCAGACGCAAACTCCATTTGGCTTGCCTTCTGTTCGGAGTGGTTAGATATGAGAAATCGGACTACTTATACAACACATTGAGTTGGGTTACGAGTAGACGGGAATGCGGGAGAAGGCAATGCTCGCAACAATGCTCGACTCAGTCTCAGGGTACAGCCGCTTTCAGAGGCAGCTTACGTTATGCGGCCTCCAAAATATGGAACAACCTGCCACCACCGATAAGAGTTATTAACACTATAGGTGCTTTTAGACGACGCTTGCGACAGTACCTCATAGATGCGCAACGGAAGCTGGATATGGTCACACTTAATGTCTCAATTATATGATTTATATGTACCTACCTACTTAAAGTATGTTTCAGTGATTTGTCGGCAATGTTTTTGTTTTTATTTTGTTGTTTTGCAATTTATCTGATATCACACAATATTGTATTGAAATATTATTAATTATTGTTATATACACTGGTATATTTTAAGTATTTAAGTATAGATACAGACACATTTTGCAGTATTAATCAAATTACTTGATATTATTATTCCGTTTATTCATTCTTATACATATAGTTAATATTTTTAAATATTTACATATTATTATTATCTTACACTCATTTATTTTATTTAAATTTACATACACGCACACTGCAGTATAAAACTGATTTACATCCGTCACCTCACACGCCAGGTCCAGTTGAAAACCAGCGTCAGGCATTAGTTGTCTGGCATTTTTGCTGAACTGGGCCTATTTGGCGCAGCCGCGAGGCACACATTCCTGTTAAATTATTATTCTATACTTTTTATTTGTTTTCCTTTTAATTATCTCTTTTTTTACTTGTGTTATAATTATGTTGTTCTGTGTGCCTTTTTGTCTGTGCTATATAAAATGTATTTTCATTCATTCTTTTTTCTAAGTCATATTTCATTATAGAAATGTCGTAACATTGCTGAGCCTTCCACAAGTTAAGCTTTAATCTTGTCTTTAATCTTCCATGTAACTATTTTATCAATAAAAAAGAAAATAACATGAGTTTCTTTAGATACAGAATGGAATGATGTTCCATGCAAAAAGTGCAACAGATAATTTCTTAATTGGCTTCACTCGGTACCTATTGTTACTATCGGCAACTATTGTTTGTAATGGAAGTACTCTATACGTCTAACAACATGGCGTTAGTGTGCGATCAAAAAAACAAGAGAAACCCGCCCTTTATTCTACTGGTGTTGTTCCACTGTTCCTGCCATGAAGATTAAAGCTTAACTTGTGGAAGGCTCAGCAAGTCATACCCCTGATGACTATTGTGGGTGAGATCAGCTATTGCTGATGAGCAAGCATCTTTGGCAAGAGCATCAGCGCATTCAGTGTCCTTAATGCCACAATGACTATCTATCCAAACGAATGGAACCTCTTTATAACTGCTAGCACAAGTTAATAAAGACTTTTTAATTTTTAAAACAACGGAATCATTATCTATGAAGGGAATGCATTTGTCAATCACATGTCATCAAAGACATTAAATTACCCCTAATAATATAGTATCTTAAATATCTTTAACCGAAGGGATATCTTGTTTGGTTGAGAAGTTCCTAGGGCTTCTGGCTGCATCATCAGACCCTGAACACGACTTAGTGTAAAAGCACTTGTCAAAACATATTCAATGAGTCCAAACACAATGATACTATCATGTTTGGTTGAATAGTTCCTATGATCAGCTTCCGGCTTTATCATCAGACCCTGAACACCATCTAGAGCACTCATCAATACATATGCAAGAAATCAAACACGAGGGGGCTATTTAGTGTAAGTAGGTACTTGAAACTTTCGTGCCTGTTCTGTTGACCACTGAGGACATCTCTCGTATGGAACCAATCCTGGGCGCAGCAGACAGGTGTATGAATGCGAATATAATAGTTATAATATCATCATTTTGCATAATAATTGTAAATACGGCCACTAATAAAATTATTAAGTATATGTTTATTTTATACTATGTACCGATTTTTTATTGTAAAGAACCATAATTTTAGAACCCCAATAAAGAATTCACCTTACATACTAATCCCAATATTAACATTAAGTATTTCTCTAGCCTAGTGTTTTTAAGGTTCCGTACCTCCGAATGAAAAAAAAAACGGAACCCTTATAGGAACACTTGTATGTCTGTCCGTCTGTCACAGCCAATTTGCTCCGAATCTACTGGACCAATTTAGTTGAAATTTCGTACACATGAATTTACGGACGTGTAACGTTAATAAATGAATTTTGAATAAGGGGGTCACTTTTTGTATCAAATTGAAGGGCTTATTGTGAGTATTTCAAATATTTGTATTCAATCGTTTTAAAATGAATACCTAGTTTTAAAGAAAATTTATGAAATTTTACCATTCCCCCCCGTATCTCCGAAACTACTGAGCCTAAAATATTGAAAAAAATACAGAAAATGATTCTTTACTCATAGATTACAGGAAAATCTATAAGAAGTCTATGGTCTTAAAAATGGCAAGCATAATCGATGTCGACCATTCTGCCAGCCAATGACTAAAATGCTCTTATCATGGAAAAAAAAAATTTTGCATGATTCAAAAATAAACCCCACACAGACAGAATAATTTATTTATAACTAGCTGCCCGCCCCGGCTTCACACGGGTAGCACTAATTACTAATCTACGGCGCACCTACCTATCTACCTAGCCTACCCTATTTACCTACATACCTACACCTACATACCTGCCTACCTACACCTACCTACATACATACCTACCTACCTGCCTACATATTTACATACATACCTACCTACCTACTTGCATAAATACCTAATCTGCGTTCGCAAATCTTTTGCCAAACATGTAATCAAACACGAGTTTTAGGAAAAACAACTGTAATGCCTACCCATAAGGTTCAGTTTGCGCTACAACTTCATATTTTTTATGACTTTTTCAACAATAATAGTCGGTCTAAAATCAACTTTATTTACACTATTGCATAAAGTTGATGTTTAAGTGGAAAACTGACGCGCTGGTCTGCACGAAGCTTAACGAACAAAACAAAAAAATAATTATCCAACTTGAGAACGGCTGAAAAATAGAGATTCATTTTTATATAGGTATGTACATAGATTTTATGTAATTGTGGCGGATAAAAGTCATCAGCGCTACGAGCAGTTCAGGAGAAGTATGTGTTAGCAGTTAAAGTTAAACGGAAGAGGGATTTAAAATTTAGGGAGATGGCTATAGAGGTGGGGCGTTGTTTGAGCATTCATAGAAGATGAGTGATACAGATTGCCCTCTGCCAACCCGCACTCACAGACACAGAGAGAGGAGTTACAAAAACACGGGAGTACAACAAAAACCTAGAGGCGAATACGATAAATGACAGATATAAAAAAAAAAATTATAGCCGTAGAACTAGCGTAGAACGAACCAAGGTTTTGACTTTATGGTTGGTTGCCTACTACATAATAAAACCTGCCCTTTTTTTTCTCGTGGTGTTATGTTTTACTGTTCCTGCCATGAAGATTGGAGCTTAACTTGTCAAGGCTCAGCAAGTCTTATCCCTGATGACTATTGTGGGTGAGATCAGCTACTGCTGATGAGTAAACATCTTTGGCTAGAGCATCAGCGCATTCATTGTCCATAATGTCACAATATTACTATCTATCGAAACAAGATCGAAACTAACTGTTCTGAACCTCTTTATAACTGTTAGCACAAGTTAATAAAGACTTTTTATATTTTTTTACTATGGAATCATTATCTATGAAGGGAATGCATTTGTCACTCACATGTCATCAAAGACATTACTACTATTTAGTTAGTATCTTAAATCTCTTTAGCCAAAGGGCTTTTTTGTTTGGTTGAGGAGTTCCTGTGACCACCTTCCAGCTCCATCATCAGACCCTGAACACGACTTAGTGTAAAAGCACTTGTCAATACATATCCAATGAGTCCAAACACAACATACTATCATGTTTGGTTGAGGAGTTCCTATGATCAGCCAAAGCTAATGAGTGCAAATCCAAACTCAATGTTGCTATCTCATTTTTTTGAGAAGTTCATAAGGCCATCTTCCGGCTTCATCATCAAACCCTGAACAACATCTAGAGCACTCATCAATACATATGCAAGAAATCAAACACGACGGGGATTTATAGCGTAAATAGGTACTTGAAAATTTCGTGCCTGTGCTGTTGATCCCTGAGGACATCTCTCGTCTAACTCAAACTCAACTCAAAGCATTTATTTCAAATAAACCAATTACAGGTACTTTTGAATTGTCAAGGGGTCAGTCAGTCAGAAAGATGAAGCTAGTTGCCCATTCCAAAGCGTAGTAGGTTCCTATGGAGAAGAACAGGCAAGAAACTCGTATGGAACCAATCCTGTGCGCAATATAATATAATATCAAAGAATTGTAAATACAGCCAATAATAAAATTAAATAATGTTATTTCTATACTATGTGTACTGATTTTTTATTGTTAAGAACCATAATTTTAGAACCCCAATAAAGAAATCACCTTATTACATACTAATCCCAATATTAACACTAGCCTAGTGCTTTTAAGGTTCCGTACCTCTGAATGAAAAAACGGAACCCTTATAAGAACACTTGTGTGGCTGTCCGTCTGTCACAGCCAATTAGCTCCGAATCTACTGGACCGATTTAGTTGAAATTTCGTACACATGAATTTCCGTGACCCAAACACGGACGTGTAATGTAAATAAATGAATTTTGAATAAGAGGGTTACTTTTCGTATCAAATAAAAGGGCTTATTGTGAGTATTTCAAATATTATTATTGTATCATTTTAAAATAAATACCTACTTTCAGAGAAAATTTATGAAAATTTTCCATTAAGTAATTACCTACCCCTATCTCCGAAACTATTGAGCCTAAAATATTTTAAAAAACACAGAAAATGATTCTTTACTCATAGATTACAGGACAATCTATAAGAAGTCTACGGTCTTACAATAACATGGTAAATCTCTCAATATTGTGCGTACAAACTTTATTGCGGTTGGAATATAAAAGAGAATAATAATTATGTTTTTCAACTACAATGTTAAGTTTGTTCTTGGGATAAATTCATCCCGAATATGGAAACCTTCGTTGTGCGTGGTCCTACATGCACTTGACTGGTTTTGTTTAATTAAAGGGGATATCAGAATATAGATCAACTTAAACAGTGGTAAATAAAGTATAGTATGGTCTCGATATAAGTAGACCGTACTAATAGTTTATTACACAATTTATGTAAATAAAATACTATTATGATGGTAATATAGCATGTATTAAATGTCATATTAGCCTCCAGAATTACCATAATCTTTGGACAATGCGATCTCGTTGTTGTCGGCCTCTAACTAGGAGGTGTAGTTCAATACCAGCACCCACATCCTGCTGTGGTTGTGGTGTGACTTCGTTGCTAAGATCACCTTCAGTACTGGCAACCGATGTTTGTTGCAGATGTTATACAATACAGCACAGGCATTTATGATCATAGCCACTACATCCTACACTAACTTTTGTTCTTCTTCTCGTTCGTGCTATGAACGGTCTTAGTTCAGTGCACAAATTCATAAATAGCTCTTTGGAAAGTCTGTAATGAGCTTTGAACTCGGTGTCAGATACTTATGTTCAAAGCTTTGACTTGATCTTGCAGGTTACGTCGCAACCGTGCTGTGTTATGGCTTTCAATCCTTCTGGCCTCGACCTCATGTGCTTCAAGCAAGAGAACAGCACGAGCAATCCTTACCGAATACCTCAATAGAGACGCAAACAATTTTTTTTTGTATATAGTTCGATCTTTTACGGTACACTCAGTTCATTCTAACTAGCACACGCACGAAACACGACGGATTCAAATGTACACAATTTTAAGTAAAATTCTTCGAATTATAAGACTAATTTGTAATTAGCAAGCGAAAGTGACAAGGGAAAAGGTTATCGCAATTTGACAGCCAAATGTGCTCGCCGATTACTGTTGCTCTGCTGTCAAAAACGATACGTAATACGAAATAATCGCGATTACCATGCGATCAGTAGAGAAAAATGCACATTTTAGTTAAGTGATTGTTCCATAGAGGCAGCACTATCGCTTTTTTGCTACGGTGTCGCTATCGCTGATACATAATACCAATTTGCGCAATATTTGCAATTATTGTGCAATTATCGCTATCGCAAAGCTTCTGCAAGATAGGTAATAGCCCTGCGGGATCTTCCAACTTCTTCAAACATTTTCTATTTTATCTTCTTGCTAATGATGTGCCACATGCCATAAAAATCTCGTAACAACTTGGTGACTAGAATTGTGAATCGAGTCACACAAGGCTAATATTCAAAATTATGATTTAAAAAATCTTTTTGCGTAACTGTTACTAGACAAACAGGTAAAATTTGCTTTGCCACTCTTGCGAAGTAAAATCTATCTTCTATCTCTATCTTGCATAGCGTAAACCGGGTGGAAACAAATAATTTTTTTTTGTCCACCCTGTATGTGTGTGTGTGTGTGATTGTGTTTTGTTTTTAAAAGAGTCTAGATAGAACTTCCTACTTGGACTAGTGTTCGCAACAAAGATCAATCTGCCTAGCCTATTCCCAACTATGTTGGGATCGGCTTCTTGTCTATTTTACATGGAGCGACTGCCTATCTGACCTCCACAACCCAGTAACTGGGTAATACAATACCGCTTGATAAGACTGGTGTCAGACTTTCGGGCTTCTGACGACTCGTAACGACTGTCAAAGATCCACGAATGACAGCCGGGACCAACGGCTTAACGTGCTTTCCGAGGCACGGAGGAGTCTCGGTATGTAAAGATTGTCACCCATCCACTGACCATCCCCGGCAAGCGTAGCTTAACCTGATGGATAGACCCGTGCGGCTGTTATTACTTAGCCATGAGCTCCTTCTATCGTCTCTTACTCGTCTAGTGTTTCGAAACAAAGACATTAAATTATTTAGTATCTATCTTAAATCTCTTTGGTTCGCAAACATGTGTGTCTAGCTGGATTGATCCTAGAGTCATGAAGTGTTATTGGTTTTGTTTATAGTTTTAGGAATTTTGTTCCGTTTCCAGTCTATAGATTCGCCTTCTGTTACCTAGGAATTTATAATATAACTGAACCATAACAGAACTAAATTCACTGAACTGGTATCTGCAGGCCGAAAATAAAAAAATAAAAAGCTCTGCCGAATACATTCTTTCTAAAAAATTGTATCTAGGTAGCAGCCCAACCCAAGACGCGTAGCATATTGCCACATTTTTAAAATTCACAATTTTCTACGGGATAAAAGTAAAATATAGTTGGGTTTCCCTCCCAATCTGTATGCCGCATAGCAATGAGGTTCGTGGGATTCATTGCTCGAAGGATCGCACGTCTTACATAGAAGCTATTTGCGCGGGTAAATAAGTTTGGTAGATTTCGTAGTTACCGAGAGTATATGTATTATATGTTACGAATATAAACAATCTATCTTGTTCGCGAATTTTACAAAAATATCGTGTGTCAACCCTTATAGAGTGCATGTTGTGAAAGAGTAAAGAAAAACAAGTGCTATGCTAAGGTAATATAATAATATAATTATGTGGAAGGGTCAGAATAGTTACCCTTAGGTTGTTTTAAATACCTACGTGTCATCATATATTTAATTAATTTTGAGCTGCTGGGCATAAAAAAATGGCTTATTTACTCATGCAACTCATGTCTTATCTATTTTTTCCACACATAATAATCATGCGTTCATTTACATTTTTGCATACTCCACACGAACATGCAAAATAGGAAAAATAAAACAGCTTCACACATTGTACAGATAAAGTAAACCTTTACATATTCGCAAACACGCCGAATGCTATAAAGTGTGATCAAAATTAAAGTGGAAATTGTATTTCAATTGCGGGGCCATTACCAACTACAAATACGCATATGTTTGAGCGGGGGTGGCTTTTAGAGCGAGCGCGAGTTACCGCGGTGTACCCGCGCTGACGGGTGTACAAGAGTAGATATGCTCCAGAGACCGAGCTTTACACAATCGGGCTACGACAGCATTTTCATGTATTCGGTAATAGGGATGTTGACTGGGTAAAAAAATTAAAAAAAAAATTTCGATCGTAGAGCACACGCTAATGCTTCGCATTAAGAGTCGTGCAATAGTTTGGAAAATCCAAAAGTGCACGCCTCATACTTATCACTCATTCATAAACGAAAAAGAAATTCAAAACATAGTTTAAAAATGAACAATTTATCACTTTTCATGAAGTCGTAATGTCAACGACTGACAAAGATATTTACTTGGCGGTTGCTAGGCAACTTACGGACATCGAGTCAAAGGTTGGAAATATTTAGTTAAAGATATTATATTTTAGTTAGTATTTTATTAATTATAATTAAACTACTTTGAATAAAAGAGCCATTTTCAATAGGGTTCCTTCTATGGCTGAAACAAATGTAAAAAAAAAAATGACTCAATTAATTGATTTTATCGCAAGCTACAATGTTTTCAGGGTTCATAAATTGACGGACAGGATTTTTTTTCAACTATTTTTATGCTTTTTCCATTTCTGATGCATTAAATCAATTGTTAAAAAGTACAGTATTAATCTCCATTTAATCATCTATACAATGGTATATAAATTAAGTAGGTTCTGTGTACTAGCAGGAGTGTAACAATAAAACCGTTACAGAAATGGGGCAAAAAAAAATTTTCGATCGTAGAGCACACTCTAATGCTTCGAGTCGTGCAAAACTAATTAGTCCGTCAGTAAGTAAAAAAATATTAGACACGTATTTTTTGCTTTATCATAATAATAAAAAATGGTTTAGATAAAAAGTATTAAAGTTGCGGAGTGGGAGTTCGCTACGTCACAAGCCGGTATAAAATCTACCGGCCAGTGACGTCATACCACATTTTAACGTCCTGCCTACTTAAAGTATCGCCGTAATCTGTTGATTACGTAAAAAAACAAAAAATACGTGTCCAATATTTTTTAATAATCTGCAAGACGGACATTAAAAAAAATGAGTCAACATCCCTATTCATCAACGGCCGTGTATTTTGAAGACAATGTCCATTCCTGCCATTAAGTCATTTGTAACGCTCTTTTCTAAGGTGTGGCAAAGACGTTAATATTTTAGTTATTAATATACGACACAGGCAATAAACATTGCTATTGTGTGCATAATAATATAATAAATAATCTTATAACAGAATACAGTAATCAAAAAACTTAGAACATGCACAAATCAGTTATTTGGGTTCATGCCAGCTGCCGATAGAAATGCTAGACGGATAAACGTACACATAGCATATACGCGACCACTCAAACATTATCGTGGGAAAAACGTATTTGCTTGATGCCATGTCGGTTTGGTAATGAAAGAGAAATATTTATAGAGTATCCGGTTTTTGAACTACCTGGAGTTTGTTTGTGACATTCGATGGGAGTACCATTCGATGGGGGTTTGTGTCCAGCAATGGTTCAAGTTTTAATAAAAATAAAATCTTACATTATTTCATAGTTAAATAATAGTTAAATGGGTTTCTACTAATCTAGTAGAAACTTATGTTAGGTCATAAAATTATTAACAGTAGCCTGTTTTTATAAGTGGTTTTATTTAGCCTTAGGATACTTTTGAATGTTGGCGATATGTTCTACAACAAAGAACGCCTCTTCTCAACCTTTTGTGTAATACACGCGAGATATAATATAATAGAATCTTTTTATTTGTATTAAAATATGGTACAATAATGGTCTAGGATAATAGGATTATAATCTATATGTCTCACCATGGACTGGTATACAAATATCAACACTATTGCTAATTGTAATGCCAAAATGTTTTCTTTAAACATTTTTTTATCTAAGCAGTATCTAATTAAATATTAGTAATTCAGTTTTTTGCGATGTTAAAAGATAGCAAAAACTAATAAATCAGGCCTGTCATCTGTAATAACTGCTGAAGTTTATCCTGTGATCCTAAAGCCAAAATCTATATGTAGTTAGTCGTAGATGCACTCTAGAGATAAGTCGCGCATTAACTTTTGTGATCGACTTACTGTTGGATCACCTTCGGGTAGTTTAGGAGTTAAGTAAGTAAACAACAACAAATGGGGTCTTAACTTATATATTTAAGGTAGGTATGGTTATCCTTGTGTTAGTGTGCCAAAGAATTTGCTTCTTCCTCGGTTTAAGCAGAATATTGCTTGCAAAACTCATGAAATCAATTTTGGAAAGAAATTATTTAACAGAAATTTCACAGTTTACATCTTCCTTGTTGTAGGCAGTATTTGAATTAGGGTTCACCAACATTTCATTGATTGTATTAGGTTTCTTGTAATAAGGAGCAAAATCGCGGGTTACCAAGCAAAATATTTCCATCGCAACCCCAAATTGAGAATTCGGGATCCCCGAATGAGTATCCCTAATTAGTAGTGCTCATTTTGGGTCGGTACGTATAAGATCTAAGATCTTGTACTAAGTAAACAGAAAATCTACTTATCTCGTGAGCAAGGATCTTTGCACAAATTATAATGATTAAAATCGTAAATTAGGTTGCTTGGAGCAAAGTAAACTACTGGCAATAGTCCAGGAAACGCTTGGATTAAGCCAACAGTTTTAGTTTTAAAGTTTCTAATAGTTGTAGTATACTTGTTATATGTTATCACTTTTTGAAAACGACTTTTGTTTGAATAGCCTTGTATTTCTTTTTTTTTTTTGTTTTTAGTTTTGCCAGTCGTGACCTAGCGTGACCCTGCGACTTAAACGTAGAGTGAATTCAATTAATATATATATATATATATAGCATTTTGGTTAAAATTTGTTGGACAAACACAATTAGTAGGTATCACCCATAGTTATGAATAAATACTTAAAACTAAGTGAATATTATGTATGTGCGAAACGAGTATTTTCTATTTAAAAATAGTTCGAATCCACGTTACATTTACTTTATCTACCACATTTTTTTTCGAAAGCAGGCATATTTATCCATCTTAGCACTTCGTTGTGTTGAAGTACTTCCAATCAGTTTTAGTTTCTTAATAGGTACATTCAATGCGCTTTGTCGACAAGTTAATTAAACATATCGCCACATTATTTAGACGCATGACTTACAAACGCGATGTTATTACGCGGTCGCTAGGGTGCTGCGGTTCATCAGACTATGCAAACACAGTGCAAGGCTCACTGAGCGTGTTAGCCTGCTCGTTTTGCATATTGGCAGAATTTGAGGCTTGCTTTTTAAAGATTAATGGAAGCCGTCGATGCAGTAACTTTCGAACCACCAACTATAGCAGATATACTGTAAACAAAGGAGTGAGATGATGGTAATTATGGGGTGCATTAATATAGCTTTCATGATGGTGGTCCTAAACTTCTTGTTACCTTTACTTGACAGCCTTCTTTTTTTAACTGCTTCATTCTAGAATGAGCGTAGGATCCTTGGTTCAAATCACAGGTCAGACAAAATACTATTGTTTTTTCTTCATAAAAAATTCGAACTATCTCGTTGTGGTAGTATTCGCTAGCGCTACTGTTGAGCATAAGGTCCTTGGTTCGATTCCCAGGTTGGGCAAACTGTTATTGGGTTTTTCCATCAGGAATTTCTAAGTAGCATTCCGGTGTCTGGACTTATGCCCGGGTGATGGCAATAGGCTCGCTCCCTATTAAATACCCCTAGTAACAAACTACCCCCCCCCCCTAGTAGTAAATTCCCCTAGTTATCTAGCCCCCCACTTTCAGTACATTTGTGACAACCACAGTAAGAATCTAAGGTCATCAAATAATCGCGTTCTTCAATGTCCCACTCACCGCACAGACTTCGTTCACTCCTCCTTCTTCGTTCAGTCTATCTCTTTGTGGAATGCACTCCCCCTGGAAATCAGGATGGCAACCAACCGATTATCCTTTAAAGTTAAAGTTCGCGAGCATATTCGTAAGAAGCTGGCAGTATCATCACAACGTTAATGTTTTCCCATTGTTTGTTTTATTTGATTTAGTATATTCAATTATTTATATACTCGTATATTATTATTTGTGATTATTTGCGTATTTATGATTAAGCTTATATATTATATTTATAATTTCTAATAGGTATATGTGTATCTTCGTATTTCAATAAAACTTTATAATATTTTTTTTTATTCCTCAGTTTTTCGCAATTGCACCTACCACAGTTTGTCTCTGCATCACCCAAGGGTTGACTGGTAGAAAATGCCTATGGCATTAAGTCCGCCTCTGTACATTTCTGTGCTTTAAGTATAAAATAAATAAATAAATAATAAATAAATAGAACTTAAACATAACTGGCGAAATATACGTGTACTATAGATACACCTCTGCCTAATCCTTTGGGGATATACAGGCGTGATGTTAAGTAAATTAGAAACTCAGTAGTAGATCGGTGTCTGGATATGTGACCGGCTGTGGCCAATAGCGTCGCCTGCTTATATGTGGGACTTCAACATCTGGTGAAGTATAAGAGTATACCTACTCTTAAACTTCACCAGATGTTGAAGTCCCGAGAGGGTAGGCTGTAGTGTACGTAATATACATTATGTACACTACAGCCTACCCTCTTATTATAATATCCCCGTTATTTGTCCAATGTTATAATAAATGGAGTATAGGTACCTATACTCCATTTATTATAACATTGAACAAATATAGGTTATCATGCTTTCGTTATTTCGATATAAACGTATTATAAACTCTATTTCACGATACATACAAAGCAAAATAATCTATTTACCATTTACATTTTAAAATAACTCTAAAATGCAGCTCATTTAAAAAATATTACACAATAACTGTCGTTATTTGGTACTTTTTATCCTACTCAATCTTCAATCTTCCTAGCCTTTTCCCAACTATCTTGGGGTCAGCTTCCAGTCTAACCGGATATAGCTGAATACCAGTATTTTACATGGAGCGACTGCCTATCTGACCTTCACAACCCAGTAACTGGGTAATACGATACCCCTTGGTAAGACTGGTGTCAGACTTTCGGGCTTCTGACGTACGAGTCGTCAGAAGCCCGAAAGTCTAGTCTAGATCTTTCCACGAATGGCAGCCGGGACCAACGGCTTAACGTGCTTTCCGAGGCACGGAGGAGTCTCGATATGTGAAAATGGTCACCCATCCACTGACCAACCCCGGCAAGCGTAGCTTAACCTGATGGATCGACCCATGCGGCTTGTTATTACTTAGCCACGAGCCCCTCCTCTCGAACTTTTTTATCCTACTATAATAAACAATCCTACTTAATATTATAAATGTGAAAGTTTGTATGTTTGTTACTCAATCACGCAAAAACGGCTGAACGTATTTGGATGTTTATAATCAGGATTACATAGGATACGTTGTATCCCGGTAGCACGTTCCCGTGGGCTGATAAATTTCCGACCTCCACGCGGGCAAACCGCGGGCGAAAGCTAGTATAATAATAAATGGAGAATATAATTATGTATACTATAGCCTACCCTCACGGGTAATAAAGGCTTGATGTTATGTTTTTGTAGGTAAGTTGTTATATTTTCTCCTTATACATGTGCATTTCAGCATCGGATTTACAAAGAGGGTCCATGTTTGTCTGGAGTTATTTCAATATGTACGTGCACTGCTAACGTTCTTTCACCTATTTATCTGTATTGCGGGGTATGCAAAGCCCGAGGGGTGAGCACTGGAGCGAAAGTTTCCATTTGTGAAAGAGTTTCTCTTACTGCAATGGTACCTGCTGGAGTACGTTTACTGAATGGTTCTATAGACCGGATAATACAATTAGTTTTTTCCTGTTCTTCGTACTAGTGCAGCTGTTACTCGACAAGAGCAACACCAAAGGAACTGTTGACTTCGACCTTGAAAAGTTATAAAATGATCAGTAAGGGACGCCGACCTTAAAACAAATTTTAACATAATTAGGAAAAACAATAAAGTTAGCCTTGAGCTTAGCCTGGAGTAATTTAGGAACAGTGAACAATTTAGTTAGTAGGGCAGTGGTGGCCCAGTGGTAACGGCCCCGACTTACGAGTTGTACGTCGTGGGTTCGAACCCAAGCAGGCGCTTTACTTTGTGTAAATAATTTCGTCACCACTGCTCTCAAAAACGGTGAAGGAAAACATCGTGAGGAAACCGGCATGTCTTAGAACCAAAAAAAATCGAAGACATGTGACATCTACCAACCCGCACTGGGCTCGCGTGGTAGATTACGGCCCACTCCCTCTCACAGAGAGGAGGCGTGTGTCCCCAGCAGTGGGAACAATAATAGGCTGATTATGATGAACAATTTAGTGATGTGGAAGTGTACGTAACAACGTACGTATGTTTTTAATTATAAATTATGTAGAATCTCTGGTACAACACATTGTTCAAGTCGTCACTGTCAACATACATACATGCAATTGTAATTCTTTATGAAGTGAATCTTTGAGTATACATATTACAGAAAAAAAACATTTATTTTACGTTAAATTAAATCAGATAAATTTAAAACTTTTTAGGGCATAGAACGCTCGTATTTTTTGAAAAGGTAGATAGGTACACGTGTTTAGTTCACCAGTATACCGGTGTGTTTGAGTCCCATGGGACAAAAAGCAATAAGTATAAATATTTTCCGTTAAAGATAACCTTGACCTACCTATATCATGTAAATGACACGTGTCGGTCTGGGGCAGAGAGGGGCTCAATAACTTGATTGTTTTGGGATCACACACACTGTGTGCATTCATGAAGAAACATTTAGGGATGCTTGAAAGGAATTTCATCACGGAGAATTTGGGAGTCACTGGATTGTGCAATTCCTTTAACTAAAATAATGTTCAATAATCTGTAACAGTTGATAGATAGCTAGGTATACCTATAAGGTCGCCTTATTTTTTTTTTTTTTTTTTTGTGACTGCTGCCGCTCTGCCGGATCGGAAGGGCGTGTCAGACTCTTACTGACTAAAACCCACCCGTGTTCCTTCCCTTGCCTATAGGGTCGCCTGCGTGTATTTTGTACATATTTCTTAAATTTTTATATAAAAATCCAAGATGAAAAGTAGCTTGTCCTTCTCCAGGTTCCACGGAGCGGCTAGCGAGCGCCATTTCCAAGTTGCTCACAGAATTTTTTTCACCATTTGAATCACTTGGCTGAGTCTTGGTCATTCATCTTCAAAGGGCTGACTTTCAATACGCCTAGTTGTTAAACGTTGAATGATTGTTAAATTATTCATCGGCCTAGGCATACAGTTGGATGCTGGGTTTTTTTGAACGGCCTAGGCGTTCAATTAGCTGGCTAATTTAACCAGATAGCTGCGACATATCGATACCTCTGGGCTCAAAGGTCGTAAAGGACAAAATGCGACTTTTCAGGAGAAGCAAAAAACGAAAAAAAATAAAATATTTTTACTCTAACTTTTTTGTTTCTTGAGCTATTTAAATGAAACCTAGGAAAAAAGTGTTTAGAATTTCTAGTATTATCTAGTGCAGCGTTAAAAAATTACCCTAGTGACGTATTTACCGAGATAGATTTCCTTTACGACCATAAATTTAAAAATAAAAGTCCTTTACACCCTTCAAATATTCACCCTATGATATTACCTAAGGGCGTAAATCCACTTTACTGTACAAAACTAAACCAAATAAGGAAATAATCGACAAGTGTAATATTTTTTAGGTTCTTAAGGATAACACGCTAAGTTATTCTGAACGGATAAATTCTTCGCAATTCTTCGCACACGCTAAGAAGAAGGATAAATTAATAATTAAACTTAAGTATTAAATGGATTATGTAATTTTGTATGTATTTATGTGTATAGTACTGTATTTTATTTACGAATATTCATGAAATAACATAATTATACAAATAAAACGTACATTTGTGTAATCAAATTGAGATCGTTTATTTGTACTTACTTAATTGAACACAAAGCTCTAAATATTTAAAAAAAAAAAATCTTGCTTGCCTTTTCTCTACTCTCTTCTGTACTCTTTTAATTAGTTTCACTTCTTTAATCAACTTTATTCTCTTAAACTAACTTTCTTCTATATACTAACTTTATTCTGTTTGATGAGATGATGAGTAAATAAATCATCATCAGTAAATGCGCTTCAGCAAAAGCCTAGCATGAACTTCAACATAATGACAACTCTTAAGTAGGTAGGTACTAACATAATTAATCAATAGGCGGGGACATCTGACACACGCGGCCATCTGACCGCAAACTAGGCAGGCCAATACTAAGTGTTCAAACACAGTGGGAGCTGCGCGGGCGGCGGAATCCGCAAGCGCTGCGTGTTTTCATAGTTACAGCGGCGCGGGTGCGCGGTATCCGTAGCGGGTTCAAGCGCACGGCCCGCCGCGCAACCACTCCCGCCGCCCGCGCCGCTCCCACTGTGTTTGAACACTACGGGTATCAGGCAGCTGATACACATACATCCATCAGTAGATAAATAAAAACTTGTATTGACAAACAGCAACTAGACACAAGGAAACCACAAATGCTCATCACACACACAAATGTTTGCCCTGGGCGAGAGAGATTCGACCTCGCGACCCTGTGCTTCGCAGGCCGGCGGCGGCGGGGCCGATCAGTATTAGAATGTACTCTGTGGGGGCCGACGAGCGAGTATTTCGACAGGAACTATGTGAAACATTATAATTAGGTAAAAGAAAAGTTTTGTAGGTAAGCATACTAGGTACTTACCTCATAATATTATTTTTTCGTGCAGCTAACACAGCAAGTAATTGATTACGGCGTTTTAGTAAAGGCACAAAGATGTTATTGTCTTCATCGTCACTGTTTTCCATCGTGTACCACTAGTTTAATAAATCTAATATATAAAATTCTCGTGTCACGGTGTTTGTTGCCAAACTCCTCCGAAACGGCTTGACCGATTTTTATCAAATTTTTTGTGTATATTTGGTAAGTATGAGAATAGGACGTAAACTATTTTTCGTACCCCTAAGTGATAAGGGTGGTCCACCCCAAGTTTTTTTTTATCTTATTTTAGACAAATTTTTTTTATTGTATTTTTTTTATTATTTGGCATTAAAAAATACATACAACCACAAATTTTCACCCTTCTACCACTAACCCCTATTTTTTAATAGCGATATTAGTACTTTAATAATTTTCTACTCTTGGCGGTTGATATAATTGATCAGTTACCACTCGATCAGTTATTCCCGTCAGGCGGTTACCGGTGCTTCTCATCCCGTAAATAGCACAGAGTAAGGATGAGAACGAAGCCGGTCTCCTGTCGTTCTCACACAATAAGCTTTCTCTCTCTCACTACTAAAGTTTAGGGCCTAAAATGAATCCCTATTTGAACACGCGTGAACGGCTGGAGCGATTTCACTAATTCTTTTTTCGTTATTGAAAGGAGAAGGTTTTTAGAATAGGTAGGTGAAGGTAGCGTGTAAAGTAGGTAGGTAGGTATGTTGGTAGGGTAGGTATGTTGGTAGGGTAGGTACGGTAGATAGGTAGGTAGGGTATGTAGGTGGGTAGGGTATGTAGGTAGGTAGGGTAGGTAGAGTAGGTAGGGTAGATAGGTAGGGTAGGGTAGGTAGGTAGGGCAGGGTAGGTAGATAGGAAGATAGGTGAAGGTAGGTAGGTAGGGTAGATAGGTAGGTAGGGTAGGTAGGTAGGTCGGGCAAGGTAGGATAGGTAGGTCGGGCAGGGTAGGGTAGATAGGTCGGGCAGGGTAGGGTAGGTAGGTAGGGCATTATAGGTAGAGGTGAAGGTAGGTAAGTAGGGTAGATAGGTAGGTAGGTCGGGCAGTGTAGGGCAGGTAGGTAGGCCAGGGTAGGTAGGTAGGTCAGGCAGTGTAGGGTAGGTAGGTAGGGCAGGGTAGGTAGATAGGTAGGTGCGCCGTAGATAAGTACTTACTGCTACCCGTGCAAAAGCCGGGGAGGGCAGCTATAATTTGATAAAAAAGCCGCTATACCGCACTGTTTACTTGTTTTCAACAACAAATAATATCGCGTGCACGAAACAAGTGCCGAAATGAATCGGCAAAAAAGAAATGGGCAAAGTATTGTGATCTTTATGTCAAAGCCATAAAACATATTTTACAGTAAAGCAAAGCGCCTCTGTTTCATTGCAATCTACCACTCGCACAGCCGGATCTATTATCTCGCTCTAACTACAGTGGATCACTATGCAGACAACATAAGAAACAGTCGTAAAGAATTATTATTACAGCTCAAGTGTATCGGGTTGTAGATTTAAGTCAAACTTTATTATAAATTAATATCATTTTGTAGGGAGTAAAGTTCATATTGATTTACAAATGTAGGATGTAAAGGACCTACAATACATTTTCATAGATTATTTGGGTAGTAAAGGACAAGTTTGTTTTCGTTCAGTTATTTTTTCTGGGTTGTATAGGACATTTTATTTAAGTGTCGTAGATACACTTTGTACTTCATAGAATACTAGTTATTTACAACCTAGCCAATATTATTTATTACTATTCATAATACACGGTGATTTTTAATTCAATGTTACCTTTCAGTAGGTAAAAGCACTCATGATTATAAACATCTTTCATTAAAGGACCAACTATAAATAGCAAAAGAAAAATCTGTTTCATACATTTTATTTATTTATTAAAACTTTATGCACAAGTAAAAAAAAATATATTAAATCCAAACTGCGCCTGATGTAGGTATATTTAAATATCGCTATTTGTAGAGGCTACTTTAATGCACATACCCACACACATACTTTTCTCAAAGGTCATTCCAGAGAGTGCATAGAATGCTGTTTCACAATAAAAATAGACTCTCAACTTCAACCAGCAAATAGTTGTGATTATATTCCTTCTCCTCGTTTTTGCACAGTCCGTCTGCACATCCTCGGATTCTTTTACCTAAACTTTTTATTTTAATTCGTCCGTTTTCATTATTTAGATCTATTTTTATTCTGGCTAGACTATTCAGCCGTTTTTATCCTGAATTCGTACTTTTGTTAAACTGGTTGAGTTCGGTATCAGTATTTTTCTTACTTTTAATTTTTTCCGCTCAACACTTATGAAGTAGAATCATCATCATTATCATCAGCCTATTAATGTTCCCACTGCTGGGACACAGGCCTCCTCTCTGTGAGAGGGAGTGGGCCGTAATTCACCACGCGGGCCCAGTGCGGGTTGGTAGATGTCAATCATGTCTTCGAATTTTTGGTTCTAGGACATGCCGGTTTCCTCACGATGTTTTCCTACACCGTTTTGAGAGCAGTGGTGATGAAATTATTTACACAAAGTAAAGCGCCTGTTTGGGTTCGAACCCACGACCTACAACTCGTAAGTCGAGGCCGATACCACTGGGCCACCACTGCTCAGCAGAAGTACAGTCAACAACAGCAATAACAGATTACAAAAATGAAATAAAAAATGAAGTTTATTTCTGTAAGTAGTTTTATACAAACACTTTTACTTATACGTCAATAATATAAATAAGGAGCAGAGCCCGGAACCCGTGACTTTATGTAAGTATGTAATAATATACAAAAAAATACTATTCTATGAATGATGGTACCTACTCGATCCACACTTTGAATAGTAAGGAAATCTTATGGGTTTTGGATAAGTTTATATATAAAACTTAAAGTAGTAGCCACGACAAACAACGTCTGGCTAGCTCAAGAGTTTCAGCAGTCGATAATAAAATTCAATACGACTGATAAAAAAAAATTATATCACAAAAAAAGGCACTGCGGTATTTCACTAACTCTGAAACTAAGTAGGTACTATACTTTAAGTTTTCTATATCAATCAATCTGCCTAGCCTTTTCCCAACTATGTTGGGGTCAGCTTCCAGGCTAACTGGATGCAGCCGAATACCAGTATTTTAGATTGAGCGACTGCCTATCTGACCTCCACAACCCAGTAACTGGGTAATATGATATCCCTTGGTAAGACTGGTGTCAGACTTTCAGGCTTCTGACGACTCGTAACGACTGTCAAAGATCCACGAATGACAGCCGAGACCAACGGCTTAACGTGATTTCCGAGGCACGGAGTAGTCTCGGTGTGTAAAGATGGTCACCCATCCACTGACCAACCCCGGCAAGCGTAGCTTATCTTGGTGGATCGACCCGTGCGGCTTTTATTACTTATCCACGAGCTACTCCATTAAGATTTCTATAAATATATATAATATACTTATGTTATGTTTATATAAAATTATCCAAACCCATATCACCCATTTTTCCAGTAACCCCTTCTATTCATTAACCACATTCTTTTGACGGCGACCATACCATCTTATTTCCTATAGAAAATAAATACCTATGTGTGAAATACACCATCTGTTTATAAGTCCCCGCAGGTTCTGAGAAGAAGTGAGGGAAATGAATGCCCCCCTATTGCTCGGGGCGATGGGCAAGCAATCTGCCACTACTTATCTCCGATTTATGGTGTAGATATAGCCCCATCGCCGTATCTATGGGGCATTCAATAAGTGTTAGGGTTGTGTGGTTGATCGTTTGTCGCTGAAAATAAGGGGAAAAACATTATACACACTGGGGCAGTCGGGTTAGTACCAGAAATAGGTAAAATGCAAGTAAATCTGTTGTGGTAAAAATTAAGAAAATACATTTATTTAGCATAGAAAAAAGGGTCACAACAACATAAGTATACTACAAGTTAAAAAAAGAAAGAAAAAAGAAAAAAAAGGAAACAAATAAAAAGTTTAAAATAAGAATTTAAAATATCTCTAAATACACACTCTTCAGCAACCAGTTTGTTGGTCAGGTTGTCCTTCGACATAGGCCTCCCCTAGTTTCTTCCACTCATCTCTGTCACGAGCTATTCTTCTCCATCCTTTTGGCAAGTCATCTTCCCACCTCTTGATTTGCCGTCCCTTTTGTCTCTTTCCATTTCTAGGATACCATTCCATTACGTCTTTTGTCCATTTTCCTCGGTTCGTTCTCATAATGTGACCAGTCCAGTTCAGTTCAGTTCTTTTTACATACTATACATAAAATCACGCCTTCTTTCTATGGGGGTAGGCAGAAACTATAGAACGCCACCTGCTATGCTCCTTACATACTTCTTTTGCTTCGTTTACGTTCATACATCTGGTCATAGTGTGTACGACCTTTCTGAAGAACATAACTTAGGTCACTTTGTCCTCGTAGGGCGTCTCGTCAGCCTTTTAAATACCTTTTGTTATTCGCCTTTCGTTCATCTTTCGTTTTAATAATGAATAATTATTTATTAACATACACATCATCGTATTATACGACATGCACAAAAGGTATCTGCAGTGTCGGTGTAAGATAAATTGGAATAAGTTGGCCATTATTCCCGGCGTCCATCTATCATAGCTGTCGTGGCCCACACAATAGCCGGCAACACACATTTTTTATACGATACCACAATAAATCTCACGTATACAACGAAAATCAATTAAAATTCTAGACCTACGCCCATGTACGACGGTGAGTTGTATAAATCATTATTTTCAGCATAATAATTGTTTGTTGTACAGTCTGGTTTCGTGTGTAATAAGTGTATAGTAGACCTAGTAATTAGTTAACCACTTTTGACAACTATAGGGATGTTGACTAACATTGACTAACAATATTTTTTTGTCCGTCAGATAAATAATTAAAACATATTGAACACATATTTTTTATTTTTTTTCGTAATCAAAAGATTACGGCAATACGTTGAGTTAAAATGTGGCATGACGTCACTCCCCGGTAGATTTTATACTGACTTGTAGCGAGTCCCCACTCCTCAACTTTAATTCATTTTATCTAAAACATTTTATAAAAATATGATAAAGCAAAAAATACGTGTAATATTTTTTTATTATCTGACTAACCGACTAAATAGTCTACTTGCTCCTGTCTACATCCCTATTCCCAGTAAATTAAAACTTCACTTAGGTTGAAATTTTGTAATTGTCACATAGACTAATCGACTTTGTCGTTTTATGACGTGAAACTAATATGTAAATCTGTTAACCCTTAATTTGGCAAGACAAAAAAAGGTGTAATAGGAAGATGCCGTTAATATAGTGCGTTCATATGTATTCAAAACACACGGGAAAAATAAAATAAAAAATCTTGCCTGAAGGGTTTCCTGAAAACGCAACGTTAAGCATACTCAACAAAATGCGATGGTCGAAGAATCAACATCAATGTAACTGTTGTTTATACTTAACAAATCCAGCTTACCAACACTTTTAAAATAAAGAAAACGTAGGAATATTTAAAAGAAAAAAAATGTTTACATGCAGTAAGTATCGTTAATTATGGTGATAATTGAAGTGACAATTTCTATCTTTAACAAAACATAACCTAGCGTTACATCTTCTTCATATATTATAATTTTTTGGTACGTGTGTTTGTCACCTAGCTCCCCCTAAACGGCTGGACCGATTTGGATGAAATTTTGTGTAAATAATTGAGTGGGTCCCTGTATGGTTTGAAAATACAATTGGACCCGGTAGGTGGCGCTGTTCGGGCAGGACAACGTCTGGCAGGTCCGCTAGTCTTTATATATATAATTCTTCCGTACGTGTGTTTGTCACGTAGCTCCTCCTAAATGGCTGAACCAATTTGGATGAAATTTTGTGTATATATTTGAGTGGGTTCCGGTATGGTTTGAAAATACAATTGGACTCGGTAGGTGGCGCTGTTCGGGCAGGACAACGTCTGCCAGGTCTGCTAGTTTTAGACAAAAAACGTAGACAATGTTGGCAACGAACTAATAGATGGTAATATTTTGTCATTGCTTGGGTGTTTTGTCATTGAAAGGCGTGAAAACTAAAAACCATTTCCACAAAAACGCTGATCAAGCCGATATGAAGCCCTTGAACCATTGTTTCAATAAATCTCACCATACAGATTTGTTGAGTATACTCTACATACACTTTTTACACAAGATTACTCACCACCAGATTTTGTTGAGTATACTTAACAATCGAGTTTACTGACTTATCGTGTTTTTATCGAGGTGAGAAACGGATTGCAAATAATTTTATCGAATTGATTATACATTATATAAACAGAAATAACTGACATATGATTCAAAATTAGACCGAATACAATGAAAAAAAAAATCCTGTAAAGCTCGCAGAGCGTGTTGTCTCGTCGCCATTTTTGCTCGCTAATGACAAGAGTAAAATATTGCCAGGCAGTCAAAATAATTTTTCTTACTAAATTAAATTAATATTGAAGTGTTCTTACCATAAAAAATTCAGAACCACAGAAGAAAATTTGACGCCTGGATTTTTTTATTTGTAACGTTGAGTATACTATACGAAATCAAATTAAGGGTTAAAGCAATCACGAGGTCGACTATACATTCATCAGTTTTATTTCAGGTTTCATTTTTTTGCATTCTGCTAGAATCCCTCAACCCTCTTTTATAAATGACTTTTGATTAAGATTAAGAAGTATATTAGTAAACAATTTAAAAAGGTTTTTTGAACAAAGGGCTGTATTAATTGTTTACCATCCCGGTGTAAGGTATTTTTATACGAGAAAATGGCTTTCGTTCCTGAGAAATTCAAAAGATTCAACTTATGCTATCTGGTCACAATGATATCCGTCAGCCGCACGGCACTGCCCAGTCCATGGTCCCCTTCACGTGCAAAAGTTTCATCAATCATCGGCCATTGTGTGCACCAGTCGTAAGAGAAATGGCTCTCCAGTTCAACCACCTAGAAAAACCGTCGTTTAGACTTTAACGTTCCAATATATTAGACACAATTTTGTACTGTTAAACCAGGAATATACATGACAATAACTTGTAGTAGTGAGCAGTGGTGGCCCAGTGGTAACGGCCTTGTAGGTCGTGGGTTCGAACCCAAGCAGGCGCTTTACTTTGTGTAAATAATTTCATCACCACTGCTCTCAAAACGAACGGAAAACATCATGAGGAAACCGGCATGTCCTAGAACCGAAAAATTCGAAGACATGTGACATCTACCAACCCGCATTGGGGCCGCGTGGTAGATTACAGCCCACTCCCTCTCACAGAAATCTAGACATAGGTACAAAAATGGTCAAGGTAAAGCCGTCGTCACATGCCATTATTTTGTAGCCGACAGGCATGCGACTACGGCTTTACCTTGACCATTTTTGTACCTATGTCTAGATTTCTGTCCGAGATATTTTCTTGTTTCATACTTACATACACCCATACCGGTCAAAATCATAACCCTTCTTTTTGCTTCACCGAAGTCGGGTAACAATAGTTAGGATAGTTAGGATGGATGTCATGCAAGCTAGCAAGCTACGTGCATACTTGCACAAGTTACTTGCATGCGAGAAAGTTCAACAATGCACTAACATTAAACAGCAGTTAACTGTTCAGCATCAAAACACTTTAATAACAAACTAGCAGCATTATATCAATGTCCCGCCCATAATTTGGATGATAAATACTCTAACATATCATTGCTATGTAAACAGTTAACCGTACAATTTCGTGGGATTGAAATCGCGAATAATCAGCGTATGATAAATTGGTGTGTCGACGCCATTAGATATTCAGGCATTCCATGGTAACTCCCATGTGATCATCCATCATAACTGTCGATATGCTTGACGCGGCCTTAACAATATCGTGTACATTTCGGGTTAACTACACTGCATACGGTTTAAATGAATTGAGTAAAATATATGTCGTTAATTAATTATCTATCTATATTTATACTAGTAATAAAGCTGAAGAGTTTTGTTTGACTGTCAAACAAACAAACAAACTATGGTAGTTCCTAAACTACCATAATAATATGTAGTATTACAAAGGTACCGGATGAAATTTTTTTTTTGCGTTTGGTAGCCCAGTTCTTGAGAAAGGCTACAGGCTATTTGATATCACGCTACGACCCTTAGGAGCCGAGAAAAAGATAAAAAGTCAGAAAGAATAAATAAGTAATAGGGGGAGCGATAGGATGTGACGCGGTGGGTCGCAGGCCGAAATTTCACGAGGAAAAAGTCGAGCGCAGAAGCTAGTGAGAAATAAATGCATAATTATAACATTACATACCTGTGGAAGCTTGTAATTAGCAAATTTTCCTACCTATTACTGATGTTTAACTGTTTTATTAGTCTGTAAGCTTTCTGTTAAATAAAATAAATAAATAAATAACATACATGCCTGTATTCCCTGAAGGATTAGGCAGAGGTGTACCAATACTACACCCGCATTTCGCCAGTTATGTTCGAGTCCCATGTTAATAGGGGGCGACCCTGTTGCCATCAACCGGGCACAAATCCAGACTCCGGGCTGCTACTGAGAAATTCCAGATGGAAAAACCCAATAGCACTTTGCCCGACCTGGGCATCGAATCCAGGACCTCATGCTCAGCATTAGGGTTTGCAACCACTAGACCAACGAGGCAGTAATATGATATGCATAATTATGGTGCAGATTAATAACAATTAGTTAAGTGAGTGGGGTGATTAAGAGGGCTCGTTATATCTATTCTCAAAGTATTGAGAGGGCAAGGAGAGGAGACAAGGTTTTTATTTTAAAAATAAGACATGCATTGTAACTATTTATGACCATTGGTACCTTGCTACTCTAGGGTAATTATTATGCAACAAGATTGCATCTCGTCGATTCGTAGATTGTGGACGTCTGCAGCCGCAGTGTAAGACGTATCAGATAGACGTGCCAAAGATAAGCCTATGTCTGGCTACGTCTGATTGGTATCCGCAGATGGTTGGCCGAATTGTGCAATAGCTACGAACATCTCTCTAAAATATGCAAACAGTGAAAATGAGAGACTGACATCTAACTTTAGTCCTATATATAAAGTACATACTGATTCCATGAATTAGTCTCTTTCTAAAAGTTCTTAATACAAAATTGACATTTTAGCCTCGGGTTTGACGTCAGGTTTTGTTATAAAAATTTTAAGTTTTTCAAAATTAAGTTCGACATTCAGTAAAAGCTCGATGGTTTAAACAATTCTAAGGCTGCCTGTCCATTGACGCGGAGCGAGGCAGCGAAGCGGAACGAGGGAGTAATGCGGAGTGGAGTTGTGAACTGTGTCTGTCCATTGATGCGGAGCGACGTAGTGCGGAGCGGAGTTACGGACTGTGCGAAGCTAGGCCGAGTTCACGCGACGAGTAATTTGAGCAGGCTGCAATACTCCGCGGCCGAATTTATCCGCTTCCCAGCTCCGCTTCCCCGCTCCGCTTCCCAGCTCCGCTTCCCCGCTCCGCTTCCCCGCTCCACTTCCATGCTCCGACTTTCGGTTTTGTATGGATCTTTAAACAAGTTCGCAAATCCCTGGCCACTAAAGCGGAGAAGAGATTTTATGCAATTCCATTTGTTCCAGAGATTTTATGCAATATTCGCACAACTCCGCTCCGGTCCTCTCCTCTCCGCTCCAGTGGACAGTCAGCCTAATGCTAGGTAGAGGTAGACATGCAGCGACTCGCTAGCGATTACAAAAGCTCACATCATTGAGTATAGTAATGGATTGGCTCACGTCCACACACAGATTTTGACAACGCTAGCGACAAATCGGCTGTCAAAATCTGTGTGTGGACGTGATAAACCTTGTTTTCGTAATAAGGCTGAATACGACTTGAAAGAGGGTCGTAGGAAAAGCTTGTTTATTATAATTTGTCTTCAATCCAAGTCTAAAAAAAAACATGGCACACCAGTGCTATTCAAAAGCCCCATAGGTCAGTTTCACACTGTACCATGCATGAAGAGTGTGACAAGAACTTCGAAAGTCCTCAGGACAACAATGTCTTTTTATAACGAACAGTAAGTTGCGCGGAGGTACTTCAGCCTGATGTAAGAGCATGTTAAAGTACCCTCATTGTGTGACGAGGTGACACCGTACCTATTGTGTTCGAAAGGACGCTTCCCGGGAATATGTGAATACATGTACACCGTGTAATGATGTACTTACATTAGTCGTATTTGTAATGGGATAGTTCTGAGGTCAAAGCGTGTCGGGGTTGTTTCCATGTGTGGTGGAGATGTCATGTTATTCAGGTGTGACTTGTAACAAACAAAAAGGGTACAGTTTTGTAGGCAAAGTTTACTTAGTTCAAATTCAAATTCATTTATTTGTGGGATGTTACAAAATATAGAAATTATGGAAAAAAAGTAAATTATTTAAAAAAAATATTTTTAATAAAAAAATTAAATCGTTTTAGTTTTAAATAATTAAATATAAAAGAAGAATAAAAAATACGAATGTAAAAATTTTTATTAATAAAGATAAAATATATAATATATTATTTTGGATATTTAGTTTTTTTCTGCGACGACAATCATCGAAATCCTAAACTCGGCATCCATCTTATAAACTAGCATTTAAAAATTACGTCGCCAGAAAGTCATCCATAATGGAGAAAAAAAAACCAATTTAAATAAGAGATATCTTTGTCGAGACTTCATTAAGAAACCAAATCTCTTTGAAATTAAATTCAGTGACCGAGTCTGCCAGATAGTTGAAACTTAACAATTTATTCTTTGGTTAAACACTCCTTGTTCTGTTTAAGTGGTGAAAATTCATACTTACTTATTATTGTCCGCAGATGTCGGCGTCTTCCGATGAATGAGACGAGAGAAAACTTTCTCGAAGCTAGCAAGCTACGTGAGTATCAGTGATTTATTATATCCAATGAGATTATATTCAAGTAAAAATAGAAATGAAATTATTTTATGGAATGATCATAATTTATCTGTGGTAAAAAAGGAAAAAGAATTGTTTTTTTATTGCTGCATGGACAGGATTATATTACGTGGGATTTTTTAAATAGGCGATAACAATATTATAATTATTTATTAATTACTACTAACTCACTTTTTATCTTCTTATGCTTTATTATTTACACACAAAATAAAGCCAACATTTCAAAGACGAATTCTTGAAATAACATTAGGGAAACAAAATTCGACGCTTACCTCAAAAAGAACCTTAATGCGGGATTGACAGTTGACAGCGGGTAAAAGGCGCGAAAAAAAAAATAACGTAAAAAGTAATTTTCTCGTGCAAATTGTGAATTCGTTTCTAGGGAGGAAACGTTATAGTAGAGGGTCCTCAGCGATCACTGTATTACGTAACAACACGAAAATTAAAGAGCGTTTTATCTGAAACGTATTCGTTGGGAAACGTATCTCATTATGTGCGATGGAAATAAATTGGAACAGACTATTTGTCGAACACTTGGTTGCCGCTCCCGATCCGCTTCGATTCAATTTGCCCCAAATTTAATTGCAATTGAAATGGTTGGGTGAAACGAAATCCGCTCGTGGAGATTATCCTTTACGTACAACGATGAAAAAGGTCAGGTAATTAATTTTAATAAGTGTTTAATGCTCCAAAGTAGCTGAAAACGTTCGGGAATTATTTTATTTTGTGATTATTACAAGTAGTTTTTAGGCGACGGGGATTGTGAAAATGCCGGATTAATGCCTTAGACTTTATAGGCAGTATATTTTAACTCGGGACTTAAATATTTTCAACGTAGTAATTTATTCCTAAGTGCTCTCTTTATCTTTTTGTTGAAATGATTTGTAGTGCGCAATGAAGTAGTTAAAAATCATTTAGGTAAAAGGCTTTGTATCTCAACGTGGTGCGGCAAGTTAGTAAAGCGCAGGCCACACTGGGAACGAAGGTAAGTTCGTTTAGCTTCGCTGATGTAGCTAATTAGCAACCGCGTCTTTTCATACATCAGTTCATAGTTCGCGGATACACGCACATATACGCGGTAGCTACATGAACGAAACTAAACGAACTTAGCTTCGTTGCCAATGTGTTTTGCGCTTTAGGTACACATGCTGCAAATTCTTTGTGGAATATATTTATTCTCAGTACATAAACATACCTATGTTCAGTTTAGAAGTTACGATGCACCAACCATACCTACGTATATTATTATAAACTCGCAGTGGAGTAGAATTACCTACTTTATTTTATACCGTTGTGTTAGGGACTACTCACACTTATTCAGCTCCATTCGCGTTTCGCTAAACGATTTTGGTCACACTTATACAGTTCTGCTTCTATCAGCCGCGTACAGCGCTGAACGCGGCAGAACAGCGCTAAAGTCTATCTATAGCACTCACATGATAATAACACATTTGTCCTCATTTTATACTTGTTTCCTGCGAAAGCTGAATAGACGCGGAAAGCTGAACGGATGCGTATGCGTCTCCATACAAAATCGTTGTTTTCTATGGGTATAAGCTGAATAGAGCTGAATAAGGGTGTGTCTGTGTAGACCCTTAATAGCACAAAACTACAATTTTATTATTGACATTACACAAAATAGGAGTTTGTGTTATGCTCAGAGTAATAACCTGAGGTGTAATGACAATATTCACCGCATAATACTACGTGACAGTCATGACATCTTACATCAAAATACAATAAACCAATTAAAATAATTTAAGGTGTCAATTGACGAATCGGTAGTTATGGTTAAAATTTGTTCGACATTTATGTCACAAATATTCTGAGACACGATGACAGCAGCTGTCAATAGTGATGAAGGTGCACCGAATATTGGAGCAGAGTACTATAGGGTCCGATAATAGGTCAAAGTAGAGCGTCGTATTTCCAGCCAAACATTGGAAAGACCGTTCTCAGAGAGTTACACCATCTATGTCAACGTACTGAATTAGATTTGAAAATCGAATGTCAACGTCTTTTTTCCGTTTTTTTGTATTCGGACTTTGGCAGCCACATCTGCGTTCTGTTATTGAATTGTGATTTAAAAACTCTTTTTTTTTCTCGTTTGCCTGTCTAATGTAGAAACGCATCAAATTCAGAATGTTATGTTTACTAATACGCAATTACAGTATCAAATCTAAAAACACATCTGTTGACAATAAAAATAAAAATAACATATTAAGATAAATACTAACATGTACAGAAAGGGGAGGGTGTACAGGAAAAATCGTTACACGTATCTCACATCAAGGCTCATATAGAATGGGAAGCCAAAAAAAGGAAAGAATAAAACCTTTTTGTACAATTCTTTACGCACGCACCCTCGCTTCGGAGATACCTGACTTCATTCTACTCGTTCAATTTGATCGCGAAAGATAGGTCAAGTTATAAATTGTCAATTTTTTTTAAAGGAATTGAAATTTTGTACTCACATCAGATTTTTTTTTTGCGATTACGATGTTGGTCCTATTGAAAAACTTATTTAGTTTGATGGTCTGAACCACTAATATAAATATGACCACACTTTTCTCATACACGATGTAGATATACACATGTCTCTGTCCTTATGGGTACTACAGGAACCATGTTCAGTAACCGGGCTATAATTTGACACATCAAATTCTAGAAAGAATCACCTATAAGCATGATTTCCACCAAACGGCTCGCATCGCATTGGATCGGAACAGATTTTACAATCTTTAAACGATATTATATCCTGTACACAGGATTTAAAGACTATATTACCAAGCCGCGCACAGCAGCTTGACCGCGGGCGTCTTTCACGACATACGATCGTAGTCGAAAGTACGTTGCGTCGCGCGATCGGCTCCGTTCGCATGTCGTCGTATCCGACGGATCCTTTCGGCTTTCGCTTCTTTCAACACGGTAGGAATGAAATTATTTGACTAGGCGTAGAAACGGATACGTTCGCAAGCGACGCGGACGGTACGGAGTTGACAGTATGTGTCCACATCCTGCCGGACGCGCTCTGCTGTCACCGCATCCGTTCGTATCCTTTCCGATCCGATGCGATGCAATCCGTTTGGTGGAAATCATCCTTATCACACAGCTATTCTGTGACAGAGACGCAGAGATCTACAAAGCTGAAGTTTTTCCAAAACTTGAATGTCCTTTATCTTCTATTGTAAAGGTACTATGTAATAAACATGTTTTAACATTATGTTCGGTACAGGTGTGGCAAACAAAGACGATGCTAACATGTGGCTGATGTTACGCGGTGACAAAAAACTTTACATCCACTGTTTATTTCGCGACAACACGCGAACGAACGAAGGTCTTAACAGGTATGTTTCTTGTTAACTTTGTTTTAAACTAGAATTTATCGTGTTTTTAATTTATCGTGTATTTAATTTCGTGCTATGTTAAACACAGTTTAAATGGGCACCGTTTTAGATTTTCGTCACAAACGCACAATCAGCCTTTTTAATCGATGAAGGCTAGACTATAGCCTTCCTATTATTGTTTCCAATATGAAAATAAACCTCAGTGTACCTAATCGTTCAAAGATGAATACATAGAACTACCTAGATTGTCTGTCTTGTCAAAATAAAATGTTAGCCAACTCACAATTAACTTGTTCAAAAGAAATTATTTAGGCAGACCGTATTATTAATAGAAGAAACCCTTCAACGACATGTTTCCTTTAGAGCAACCAAATTATAGTTTATTAATACCCTTTATGTTACGACCACGAGTCCTTAGATATATTCTTGTCAATATTTTCCTTGAAGGCCCATTTTATTAAGACAAACTTTGTCGTTCACAGCGCAACTTTCGCCATTAACGTCACCAAAATCCTATCAGCGGAGACTCAAAATATTGGTAAGTTAACATTTTGATACAAACTTAGCTGAAATATCGCTATATCATCATCGCACGGCTTTAGCTAGAGTTCCAACATCGAAAACATCTTTTAACTTTATTGCCTCCAAGTTTCAGTAAAGTGAAAATTCTGATTTACCGTTTATCTGTTCGGTCTGGGTTTTCGTTACGAAGCTCGCAAAACATTGACTGCCAATTTATTTATAGGGTGATTTAGTTTTTATATAGAATAAATTTCAATTACGCCCGACCGACGAAGTAATAAGCTCCGTCTGAGTCGGCAGCTTTTTCAATGCGGTCACAACCACAATACGATAAATTACCGTCCTAATTCGATCCGCTGCTCGTAATGTGGGTTCATCAAACATCTTGTTTGTGCGACATAAAGTACAATAGAGGGGAACCTCGACCCGCCCGTGGCATTAGCGACGTCCCCGCAATTTCGCTCTACTTTGTCTCCATTGCTTGCTGTCTCCACGGTCACGGAACAAATGAGAGATGAAAACGGTACGGCGACGTTTCTTTTCAGACTTAGGACGGTCGCCAGTATCATTAGTTACACGATACGATACAACAGGCTTTGGAAGGGGGAATCCTTATAGAGGACCGCAATCGTTGATTAAACGAGTTATTTCTGCTAAGATCGAATAAAAAGTTCATTACAAGAAACCTTTGATAAGGTTTTAATTAAACGTAGCCATAACGACGTCGTTTTTTCCTGGTCGGTTATTTATAATAATTAAAGGGCTTGCACTTTTTTTTACAACGTGGCACGCGAAAAGAGAAATGCAAACGTAACATTCAGCCGTATGTTTATGAGTTTCCCTAGTTTTCAAAGGGAAAGATATTGCACTCCGTGCTCGTATTTGAGGAACAAGAGTGTAATTCCCCGAGGTTTTGTCTTGCGGCAACACATCCTACAAATGAAAAGATGCCGACATTCAAAGCGAGCTGGTGCATTTTTAAATTCTTGCTGTGGCCGGTTCGGGGCAAAAACTCATGTGGGTTAGCAACTAATGGACTTTTTAAACGTGTTTCGTTTCTTTCATTCGTTCTTGCATTTACATTGAAGCTGAAGCGTGCTCTGTGTATTCCGATCACGCGGCGCTACTTACACAGTGTTGTGTCGTGTAGATTCAGTTACGATTAGTTTTAATTTCGCTCCCGGGACACTGAAACTATTCTGTGCTCGACTGAGTCGTTGTTCTCTTGTGAGATTTATTGCAAAAGTTTACTGCAGCGAAGCGTGTTTTAAAATGGTATGTACTTGAACAAAAATTGAATACATTTATAAATAAATTAAAACTATTCCTATTATCTAAATGCTATTATGATATTAATGATTATTTAAATGACAAATTTTAACTTACAAGTTTTATAAAATAATTACAATAAATAGGTACTAATTAAGTAAACCAAATGAAAAGCCCTCTTCCTCTCTCCTACTTTTGCTGTGCCCGACAGGGTCCACAATGATCATATTTTGTTAAACCTACCACCTAAGTTCACATGTGGAAGCAATAAATATATTGAGTATTGAGTATTGAGTATTGTACTTATTGCATTGCTTGGACTTCAACGGGTGTATAATATCTTGTTTGTCCTTCCGAATGCTTTGTTCGGGAGTTCATAACGAGACAAAGTTGGGAAGTTTCTCTAAATTACTGTGAAAGTCACGAAGGGTAATTATTTAGTAACATTCACGGGCTCTGTACAGTACAGTATAGATACAGTCACAGCTTGTGTATTCAAGAACAGCAGAGACAGCGCAGTTTTCCACAAGCTCGTAAAGCTTTGAGGGGATGAGACTTTGCGATTCATTCTCGCATTTAAAAGCAAGACTGTAATTTCACAGGCCTTTGTCTCGAGCCCGCGCGGGACGTCGCGTCGGCTTGCGGGAAAATATGCGCATTCAAAATGGATTTTTATCGCTTTTCAAGTGGTAGGCTTTAGCTGTGTAGTCTGTTCTGAATACTTTAACGATCTATACAATGTTCTGTTCCGGAAAGTGTCGTATTTGTTTGTGACTGACGTATTTTATATTGGTATCTGTGACCTTGCTAGGATAAAAGAAAACTAAAGCCAAAAGTTATTTCCATTGCTGTGATAAAAACGATTAGTGTCTCGAGTTTCTAGTCTTAAAATTACCCATAATATTCAGAATTATATTCGTTAGGTAAGCAAACTCAAACCTGATAACTTCGACAATTCCTTCCCTAACTCAAAGGTTTAATTAGCTGAGTTCGCAGGGAACAACTCATAAAGTTTCCAAATAATATGGCAACCTCCTGCCGAACTGCGATGGTCAGTTCTACCTCCATGCAGATCCCTCAGTTGTTAGCTTAGGACGACACACTTTATGTAGATGTGTAAGTGCTCCAAAACCTTGTAAGACAGGGACTTGTTTAGAGTAATTACAGCCGAGAAGCAGGAGAGAAGGGGACTTATTTACCATGTCGTACCTGCGATATTCAAATGAGACGAGGTTTAACGTCCTCCTCGACAAACGCTTACAGGTACTAATTGGGCCATTCTCTCATGACGCGCTTGTATATTATTTTACGTCACAAATACTTTATGCAACGTGTGGCCTTATTCAGAGTGAGCGCATGACTAGGTCACTGTACTCTTGGAAAGTTCACAGTATTGATTTTATTGCGCACGCCCGAAAATATAAATGGAATCTGGTGGCGTACGGAACTGGCCATTGATTTAATAGCCGTGAATAGGTACGGCGCGGACACGTATCTACATCCGCACGTCAATTATTCAGACGAGGTGCAACGCTATCCTATGTACACAGGAGTAAAGTAATCCGCCGGGTATAATGCGCCCTAACCAAATTGAATTAACTTGATGAAATACCAATGATATACCCACTGTATATTCATGTTTGATGTTCTACAGAGTGTTTTCTTGTGGACCTACTTTTTTGACCTACCATATTTTACAGAGTGTTTTCTTGTGGACCTACGTTTTTGACCTATCATGTTTTACAGTATTTTCTTGTAGACCTACTTTTTTGACCTACCATGTTTTGCAGAGTGTTTTCTTGTAAACCTACTTTTTTGACCTACCAGTAGGTCTACAAGGGTATTTCTGTTGATTTAGTCTGAACGGCCCAATGTGAAGGGACCACGAGCCATTCGATCGTAAAAAAAATGGTCTACGTTCTCAAGGACCGGTGATAAAATGTTTTCAAAATTAATTTAAAGGGACAGTCGTATACATTGTAATAGTCGTGGGTATTTGATCTGAAACGAGTCTATCGATTAATTATAATCTTCCTTTTCTCAGATTTCGTCGAGTTAGTGGAGACGCAGAAAGGGTTCGAGTGTAAAACTTTGCTGAAGTGCAGACTCATAGACTCCATCCAGCCGTAAGTCAATCACAAATACTCGTAAAGAATATAATATTTTAAGTGCTCGCACATAAAACTGCGAACTGTCTGACATTTGTATTGTGAAAGGATGAAGTTTATCCTTCCGTCGCAGCTTTACATTACGAGGAAAACTTGCAGACAGTAATAATGCGAAATTTATCAAGATGTCGGAGCCACGTGGCAAGAAAGTTTGAACCTAATTCTGTGCGATGTAGACCACAGAATAAAGTAGGAGTCGTCGCGACATCGTCGTTACGTAATTATTAGACGCCCGACGCCGCGGGACGTCGACCCCGGCTCGACTTTGACCCACTTCTTACTCTAATTTTCGCGTCTCAACCCCGTAGACAACTTTATCTATATCTCTATAACTTTTGATAACTACCGGGAAACCGCGCGTAGAGTGGAGTGGGAGTTTATTAATATTCTGAAAGCGGCGGACTTTAATACACGAAATAATTTTGTACCTGTGCCTTTGTGACACTCCAGTTAATTTAAAATGTATCGACATGCGCACCCACTTTTAACGACTACCCACATCCTGCACAAATATTTTGCCAACATCAGGCTCTATACTAAAAGTTTATATCCAATGTAATGTTTTCTTTCCATTACCTATGATTCGGAAGGTTTTCCTGAAGGGCTGAATAAAACAACATTATGCGGCCGAGGGAGAGGTTCTATTTTCATATTTTCTTCAAAACGGATCGGTTCGTTTTATCTTTTAAGTAGGCAGACAGTAAATATTTGATTTTACTTGTTTGTTAGGAACTTATATTTACTCAAGGGCTAATGTTATGCGTGCTTATTAGCATATTACGTAGGCGGCTCATATACTGCTTTAACTCATTCTAAGCTTTTTCTAGACTATGTAAAGATGATGTGTTTTTTGTAAAATACTGCTGCTTTTGAAAGCAGCACAATATGTAGGTAGGGACTCGAAAATAAATTAATCGCTCGCTGGACCTAGTATGAATAAAATGTGTTCGTAAACTAACAGTTACCTACGGTACAATTCCGTAACCAACCGCAGCGCAGGCGGCAACTGCAGGCGACGTGTCGCTGCGTGTCGTCTCTATGTATTTTTATGAAGGCGACGTGTCGCTAGCTACGGAAGGTATTTCATAATGAAATCCATAGAAACCAGTCGCGTCGCAGTGACATGTTGCCTGCAGTTGCCGCCTGCGGTCGGATATGGAATGTACCTTTGTACAAATGAACGTTCCATCCTACAAAAAAAGAATTAACAGCAAAATAAAACAACAAAAAACAAATACAACAAGACACTTTAACTTAGCTCCTAAGTTGGTGTAAAACACGGATTTCCTATAGCTCTTCATTCTTCCGAATAAAATCACAATAAAAGTTGGTCGTCAAGTAACGCGGCCCGGCCGTCGCCTTCCAACTTTGTCATATTCAAATGTTCGTCTGAAACTTGGTTTATTTACATATTCGTACTCACAACAGACTATCTAAAGTAAACAAAGTTGGTTCTTTCTGTAGATAGGATGCCTTACACGTGGAATCATATTTTGGAACGAAGGTAATACTCTGCGCACTTAGTGAACGAGAGCTTGACCGAAAAAAGTGTAACGTTTTGACCGTCACGTCACGACAAATTTGTTAATAAATGTCGTGACGATACATTCGCCAAGTGTGCAAAAGTGAAAGGAATTTCGTTCCAACCGGGTTTCCTACGACACCTCCCGTTACTTTTGACTCCCAAAATTTATTTTGGATTGGTATTTTGCAATTAATACATTTAAAGTTTATGTTGCTTATATTTCGACGGCAAAATGTTTTTTAAATTGTTATGTTCATTGGGTTATTAAAATCTGTCATAAAAAAATGTAATGCAATGATATGAAATAGTAGCTTCTGCTTGCGACGTCGTCCGTGTGCCTTTAACCTTCCTCAAGAATCTATCCAATGCAAAAATAATGTTATAATATATATAATTTTAATATTATAATAATTTTTCAATTCCGACTGGTAGTTTCGGAGATTATCCTATACATACAAACTTACAAACAAACCCACAAACAAACAAATTTTACCTCTTTATAATATTAGTATAGAAGTATAGATTTCGATCGGAATGAGCTCCTATTTAATTAACAATGACTACCAATAATATCAAGCGCATTTTCCCGATAAATACTTTAACAGCGGAATTTAATATTGCGAGGATAGCAATCGAATTCAGAGGGAACAACTGCTACCTATTTGTAACTTTTCAGGTATTTTTACCTATTACGTAGTGTTTGTAGGTCAAACGTCAAACTTTAGGACCTTGTCAAATCACACCAAAAGACATTTATTCAAACTAGGCTGAGATTCAGCACTTTTCGAACGTCAAAATTACATAAGACAGTCCCCCAAAACGCGGAGAAGAAGTGACCCAACAGCTGTCTGTTCAGTTAGTTAGAAAAACTTGATTCTATACTATATATAAAAAAAATTACATTACGCAACACAAAAAACAAAAAATTAAATTATTTGCTATTGTCAGCTAATACAGGCCAATATACCAACAAAAAACACTCACACACTCAAGCAAAGATAAAAACAAAAAAATTGTATACAGATTCACCTCGTATTCTTACTTCGATGCGATGACTTTCCAAAAAAGTGACGCACCTTAAAGAGAAAAACGCAAATAGTTATAGAATGTTTAAACATAGATAATATTAAACAACTTTATAAAATCATATTTGTAAATATTAGAAAAACCTAGCTAGGAAACCTAAAAGTAGTAACTTCTTTCACCAGAAAAAGCATCTATTCATATGTTTTATAAATAATCTATCTCGGCCCCACTGAGAAATTAATTAAGACCGTGCGAACATTTTTCCGTACGTTTTACCATACATATGTAGGTAAGCAATTAGTAGGGGTTTCGAGTAAAAGGCGAGCTCGAGGAAAATAATTTCAGTTCGTTATTCAGTCCCCAGTGGGTGTAATTGGTAGGCTCTTGAGTCCCACCCGGTGGGGCGATGTGGTTGTACATCAAACAAAACGGTCTAAATTACAGCCTTTTAATTTTCGACAATTAATAAATTGAATGGCTTTTCTTTGTGGGGGAGCCGGCTGTGTGTCGCCAGTGGGGATACAATTTGTACTGTTGTAGACATGTGCCTGGTATTGTGTTTGTTCAAAGGCTCAGTTATGGCCTTGGGATGTTTGAGGGTGTGCGTGTGTGTGTATTACTCTCGTTACATTTTATTGTACTGGTTATTAGGGAAGTTGTTGGAATCTTTTTTATTTGGAAGGCTGCAGTAATAAGTCTTTTGTGTAATAGTGATGTTTTTTTCTAACTGAACCCATTGTGCACTTTTATCATTTCTAACGTGACAATATTAACGTGGACGTTAATCCACATCCAAGTCCATAAAATGTATGGAAATACATGTACGTTATAACGGTATTTATTTATTTAATACTTAATGCACAGAAATGTACAGAGGCGGACTTAATGCCATAGGCATTTTCTACCAGTCAACCTTTGGGTGATGCAGAGACAAACTGTGGTAGGTGCGCAATCGCTGCGCGCTGTGGTCGGTATCGTTAATATGGACGGAAGATTTAAAAGCGTCTTCATATATTCCCATACATTTTACTTCCCCGTGTTATCGTGATGCCTTGCTCAATACTCAATATATTTATTGCTTCCACATGTGAACTTAGGTTTTACAAAAATATGATCATTGAGAACTCTGTCGGGCACAGCAAAGTGGAAGTGGAGGAAGAGGGCTTTTTATTTTTATTACTTATAATCTTTCTAACCATTTATTTAACTTTTGACAGCTAAAGATGATGTCCAAATTACATTTCTGAGTTGATTTCAAAATTCATGATGAATTTAATCGAATTTAAATAATAATTAAAATTAAATAATTGAAATAATATTATCGTCGAATTCATAATTCGATGAAAAAAAACAAAGTGCCCATAAAGCATTGCATTTTTTGACTTTGGTTTTTAATGTAATATTTACGGAACTTCCTAAGCGTGTCTATGTCAAAAGTTAAATAAATGGTTGGGAATAATAAAGTTAGTAATATCTTAAAATAATACCTTAATAATATCACCATGTTAGAAATTATAAAAGTGCACATTTCCTTTGACTCCGCGATTATTTAACTATTGTGTCTGCTTTATGTGCTGTGAAAGTTTTAAATAAGTTAGGTTAGGTTTGATTTACATGTACCTAAGTATCCTAGATCAAAGATAAAGTCCTATTTATAAACTTACTCTCTTACTAACTACGATTAAACTTTCGAGAGGGATACTCTCAAAGAATTAGCGCCAAGATTGTTAATTAAACACTTAGGAAACTGTATTAAAAACTAATTTAAACCCGCATTGTTTGTCCACAGACACAGTAACTCTATCCGGCACTACATTACTAAATCAAGCCGTGGCAAGTTGGCATGTGATGTGGTAAAGTTACGTCCGCCCGACGTCCGTCAAGACGCTGGTATGTACTGTAATTGTATTAGTTTTAACTTTAGTTATGTTACTTCTTAGATTTAAATAGGGTTTGTCGTTTTGTTACGGAGTGAGCAGATTGGTATTATTTCGTTAGAGACCTACGACATTGATAAAAGATGAATTAGTCAGCCAAGTTGTTAGCGACACTGTCTAGGACGTCTTCATTTTTGTAGGTAATTGAAAAAACATATATTTTTAAATAATAACAGGATTTAAGATTAGGTTCTTTCCAAATCTTTTTAAGATATTCTGGACTACTAGCTGACAACTAGCTTCAACTTTCTGACTAACTGACCGACTCTTTGATAATTCAAAAGCCTGTAAATGGTTTTTGAAATAAATGCTTTGAGTTTGAACTTGAGTTCCATACAAAAAAACTATACGTTTTCTTTTTGATGTATAAATAAACCATATAATCGAAAACCCTTTAAATAATATTGGTCATAAAAAAGGGATATAAATAAAAGCTTCTGAAGCAGATAACACAATCATAGTATTATAATATGACCCAAGGGTTTACTATCAAACCTTATAGTACTAAACAAAAACCAAATTATCTTTCACAAAAATATATTCCCGTCTCCATACGTCAAGTGTCGTGGGTGAATACTTAAATATATTTTATGTTAGACTCCACATAAATGAAGGTGATACATCTACATATAAAAAGCAGAGTGGGAGGTCGACTGAGATAAAGGTATCCTCACACAAAAGAAGTTATTTACTTTTACGAGAGCACCTTTAATATTTCTTGAATCATTCTCGCTCTCATGTCTGGGGAATATAATAATAATTCATAAACTTCTTATGTTGTGTAGTAGCCTTAATTTGGTTCACCTGCTACCGTTATCATATTAAGTAATCATATATATCATAGCTGTATTATCATTCATAGTTATGATTTGGGTCGTAATAGGTCGGGATCACGAGAGGTAATGATTGAGGCAGATTCTGCCCGAAATGGGACAGCCTAATCTCGCGGGTCAACGAAAAGGGTTATGTCTGTTATGAAATTCTTCTCTAATAAAACCTATTAGTGGGTGGTTTTAACCACATTAAAGTACATACAGTTCGTGTATCTGTCCCAGCAATAAGAAGACCTAGATTATTTTAATAAAAACCATTCCGACCAGCTTTTATGGCGCGCTATAAAACAAACATAAATCCCTTTGTAATAAAATTCAATTTGAGCGCTACGCATTAACGAGAGATATAAAGAAAACTAGGGTATAAAATCAAACTTTAAAAGGAACATTACATTATTCCGTACATTGTACATTTTTCTTTTCTCGTGTCGCCTTGAGTTACACGAGAATAACTCGTGCTTCGGTGAAAAGATTAGCCAGTTTGTATTGATAGCTGCGGTGCTGTGTACTTTAGAAGGTATTGCCATCCGAAGAGGTATACCTACACTCGTTGTAATAATGAATAATATCTGCTTTTAATTTGTTTGTGTTAGAGGAGTTCGTGTTCGAGTGGTCAGAGCACTAGTTTTCCCGATTTTCCTGTAGTAGAGTTGAGACGTGGACAATCCGAGCAAGAGAAAGACAGAGGATAGACGCATTCGAAATGTGGTGCTGGAGGCGGATGCTCCGAATTTCATGGACAACCAAACGCACAAACGTGTATCCATTTCTAACTCGACATCAATACCCGATTGCCTACAGCGTATTTTAACATATTTCGGCCACATTATGCGAAGGGGAGATAGCAGCCTTGAAATTCAATTAGGTCATTGTTGGCAATACCGAAAGAAAGAGAGCAGGAGGCCGGTCACCAACACGATGGTCCGACCAAGTAAAATAAGCTACGTCCTCAAGCAAATTTCAGCAGGCGGTGATGGCAACTTTGGACCGGAACCGATGGAGGCAGATTGTCCGTTTAAAAGGGTCTAATAACCACGATCCTCAGTGATGAGGGACCGATTGAAGAAGAAGAGGAGTTCGTGAGTAATTAAACAGCCGCACGGGTCGATCCATCGGAATAAGCTACGCTTGCCGGGGTTGGTCCGTAGATGGGTGACTATCTTTACATACCGAGATTTCTCCGTGCCTCGGAAAGCACGTTAAACCGTTGGTCCTGGCTGTCATTCTTAGATGTTTGACAGTCATTACGGGTCGTCAGAAGCCCGAAAGTCTGACAACCAGTCTTACCAAGGTGTATATCGTATTACCCAGTTACTGGGTTGTGGAGGTCTGATAGGCAGTCGCTCTATGTAATATACTGGACTGGAAGCTGACCCCAACATTGTTGGGAAAAGGCTAGGCAGATTGATTTATCTGCTTTTATTTTTTCCCACTGCTGGTTAATGCCTCTTATAGTAATATTATAAATGCGGAAGTAACTGTTACCTTTTCACACCTTAACAGCTGAAAGGTTTTTGGATTAAATTGACACAAGGGCGAACTGGGTTAAGTCACAGGATACTTTTTATCCCGGTAATATGGTCCCGTGGGATAATTTCCTACCTCCACGTGGAGGAAGCCGCGGGCAAACGCTACTAATTCATAAAATGTATAATCATTGATGTCCACTCGCGGCATGTTGGCAATGTCAGACTTGTAAATTTCACATTTCTACAAGATCAACGTTTTATTTTGTATCTCGTGGCTCGGGGCTACCATGCCAAGTAAAATGACATACCTACCTCAAGCCAAGATTGTATTGTATTAATTTGTTTAGTCAGTTAGAATATTCATGAAATTGGTAAATTAAATTATAATTGAAGGGTTTTTTAGATACCTTTGGAACAATAAACTTTCAACGATTATAATGTTTATGTATCTACTAGCTGACCCCTGCCCACTTCTTTGGGCGGTAAACATCAATATATAGCCTATGACACAAATAACGAGGCTTTCTATTGGTAAAAGAATTTTCAAATCGGTTCAGTAGTTCGGATTGAATTTTCGTATGCCTAAGAACGTCATTAGATATACGCAGTCTAATTTATTGTCGTAATATCGTCTTCACCTTGTATATAAATATATATAAATAAATGAATGTCAACCAAGATTGGCATCCGTAAAGTTATTATAACATCAACATTCAGTTAAAAAACTTGAATCAGTTTGAAAATGTTGCAACACTAACATAAAAATGCTAGACGGACACTAAAAACTATTATGAAGCGTCCCGCAAGCCGACAGCCAGGAAATATAGCCGTGGCCTCATAATAAGACAGGCTATAAATATGAATGTTAGCCGCGGTGGGGTGGGGACCGCAAACCCCAGATGATAACAGGGCAGGGGTAGGTAACTTAGTGCATTTGTTACTCCACTGCCACGGTTTATCACAAGATATTGCTGCTAGGTTAGTATTTTCAAATGAAGAAAAGTCTTATGAAAGAATATCCGAACTATAAGAATCTTATAAATGCGAAAGTGAGTTTGTTTGTTACGCTTTCACGCTAAAACGGCTGAACGGATTTAGATGGAATTTGGCACATGTGTAGACCCTGACCTGGGTTAGGACATAGGATACTTTTTATCCCGATATTTATACTAAAGACTGCTACAATCATAACCCTTCCTTTTGGCTTTGCTGTAGTCGGATAAAAAGAGTAAGATAGTTTATCTAATAAAAGTCGATATTAAAAAAACAGCACAATGTCATACAATTAGATGACAGGTGGAAGTAGGACGATACGGAAAAAGGACAAGACCAAATATAAAAATACAGTCAAAACCATTTATAACGACTTCGCTTTTATCTACGTACCGGTTTAAGCGACTAAATTCTGAGGTCCCAGCATTTTACTTTAACATAGTATTTGGTTATAACGAATATTACTATAACAACCGTAATCCGACGGTCCCTTCGAACGTCTATATAGACTGAACTCGTCGAAAAAAATTGCGTCCAACAGCAGTTGGCCGCTAAATGCACGCACACTAAAAAAGCACAATGACAGCACAATGACGTGGCGAGAGTTAAAGACGTAGCTGTCACGCATACCAGCATAAAAAAGTGACTTGTAGACTTATAAAGAAATGAGATTGAAAAAAGAACGAAGACTTAAAAAAGGACTACTCACTCGAAAATCACTTATAAATAAGTATGTTATGAAAGTCCTTTTGGAGATCGACAAATTCAATCTGGTGAGTTTTGATTAAGTCAGTAAGTTAACATCGTATGGTATCCTGTACTCTAATTGCTTAACACACTTTCAATCACAATTCGAGAGTTCTAAAGAACATTGTTGATCCATTGCATAGGTTTGAAAAATTCGTTTGCTCAACAACGTAAATAACGTAATGAACGTAGAACTGTGAAAATTTAAAAAACCCATTACCATAAATTGTCATGTTATGTGAATCTTATAACCTTTTCCCAACTATGTTGGGGTCGGCTTCCAGTCTAACTGGAAGCAGGATACCAGTATTTCTATTTTACATGGAGTTACTGCCTATCTGACCTCCACAACCCACAAACTGGGTAATACGATACCCCTTGGTAAGACTGGTTGTCAGACTTTCGGGTTTCTGACGATCCGTAACGACTGTCAAGGATTCATGAATGACAGCCGAGACTAACGCCGGCTTAACGTGCTTTCTGAGGCACGGAGTAGTCTCGATATGTAAAGATAGTCACCCATCCATGAATCAACCCCGGCAAGCGTAGCTTAACCTGATGGACGACTCGTGCGATTGCTATGCCACGAGCTCTTCCGTCATTCATCAATTGTATTTTTATGTGTGCTATCAATTACCCGCTGGACTAGATACAGTAAGTCTTTAATTAAGAAAGTCTTCAAAAAGGATTAAGACTTAAAAAGGATAAAGACTTAAAAAGGATAAAGACTTAAAAAGGATAAAGACTTAAAAAGGATAAAGACTTAAAAAGGATAAAGACTTAAAAAGGATAAATTACTCGAAAATTACATAATAATATTTGTTATGAAAGTCATTTTGGAGTTCACCAATTCAAAATCCGGAGTCACACGTAATCTATTCAACTTATGACCAACACGTGTGATTCCGGTTTTTTTAAAGTTCTTTATGTCTTCTAGAGGACGCCATATAGCCTATAACCAGTGAACGATCAAGACAATTCCAACACCTGATTTGTCAAATTATGATCAGTACATACATACATACATACCGCTCAAAATCATAACACTCCTTTTTGCTTCGCCGTAGTCGGGTAAAAATAAAGGACGCTCGAGTTTATTTCTCTAGATTGAATAGTTCGTTTCAGAAAATATGTGTTCTTTATAAGTTTCTTGGAAACGAATGAACTGAAAGGTCGCTCTTTGACCGGATATTTGTGTGAGTACCTACAAGTTGACATACCCGGCAATTTTTGTAATAATAATAAATTACACACTCGCATAACATCACTTGTTTCCCCGAAGGGTTCGGCAGAAGTGTACCTATAGTACAACCACATTTCGCCAGTTATGTTTAAGTCCCATGCAAAAGGGAGCGAACCTATATCCATTTGGGCCCTGACGCCGACTGAGAAATTCTAGCTAGAAAAATCCAGTAACCACCACAATTGGAAACGCCTTGGAATCGAACCCAGGACGTTATGCTCAGCAGTAGCACATGCGACCACAAGACCAATGAGGCAGTAAATAACTAACTAAACATATTACCAATAAACACCTCATTCCCATTACAAAATAAATTGATTTCTCAATATATTTGATTGGGCTCATAAATAATAAATAGGATGTTACTCGAAAATATTATGAGCGACTAAATATTGGTTAATTTATGCAAATAATCCAATTATGGGCAGACAATTAACTCCTTTGTTTACGTAGTGTTTACGCCCTGAATTAGCTACAATCTAAATCGTTTAATGTTATTGTAGTTATATTTATACTGTAGTAGTTTAAATATACATGCTAGCTTCGCCATGCTAGCTGCGCCCCGCGGTTTCACCCGCATAAATCTCGATTCCGTGGGAATATCGGATTAAAAACTATTCTATGTCCTAACCCAAGTCATGGTCTACCCATTTGCCAAATTTCATCCAAATCCGTTCAGCCGTTTTAGCGTTAAAGCGTAACAAACAAAATCACTTCCGCGTTTATAATAGTTAAGATAGGATAGGAGTAGATTAACTTTGTGAATTAAAATTATTTATTAAGTTGGGTTCTTGAAATGTGGTGGCCGCCACATAACCGCCGCAGTGACAGCTGTCATAAAAATGATGATAGCGCGGTTTGACTACGGTGTCGAAAAACGCTCTCTAGGAAAACATACCAACATACTTTCATAAATAACGTTTCAGTACTTCATTCACCGGTAGATTGCGGACGCTATATGGCGGCCACCGCTTTTTTAGGAAACCGCACCTTAAGCCCTGTTGAGTGGTCAGCACTGCTATCAGCTTGCTGACTACAGGCTAATAATTTCTACTAGGGCTATGCATGAGCCATTCTTAAGTATAGTTCGTACCGACACAACTGATAGATAGGACGTTTCACATCAGTCTGTATAAAAACTAAAACTAGCCGCTTATTTTTTTTTGTTTATGTTTAATTGTATAATAGGTATTAATGTTACAGCCGCTCCGTACGTAGCACAGTCTCATTTTGTATGTTTTTACCAATTTATATTTAAACATATTTATTTACTTAGACAATATGATATACATATATACATATTTATAATGTGCTCGTCAAGCCCTTTCATTTGATACCCAACATGGTATAATAAAATAAAAATTTCGTTCGTGACTTTATGTCTTCTAGAGAGTGCCATATTGAATTTAAAAACGTCACATAGCCTGACTATCAGGACGCTTCTAACGACACCTCCTTTGTCAAATTATGATCAGTAGTTTAGAAGTTATGAGGTTACAGATGAACATACACACATACCGGTCAAAATCATAACCCTCCTTTTTACTTCGCAAAATCGGGTAAAAATATGCTGCTTGATTATTATTGGTCACGACCATTTCAGACAACAGACATCTATCTGTCAGTCCCTTAAATCATAAATTCGCAAATCCAGAAGTTGTTGATTATGCAAAACAATAAACCGGAGAACAAATACAATCGTGGGCTCAACGTAGACAAATAATTTATCATCTCTCGAAGGAGGACAGGCCTGCCTGCTGTGATAAAACATTCAAGGTACGGCGATCCACTCTACCTACGTATACCTACATAGTATATATTATTAAAGTATGCTACATCTTGTCATTTAAGTATATGTATAATACATAATAACATACGTAAAGTAAGTATAACTTTTTTTTTACTTGATTTACTGTGGTAGCGTAATCTTTTTGGTTTTGAGAAAATTAATGTATTTACCGATCCTAAGATTACGTTTATCTGAGGCATAAAAATTACGGTTTGACAAATTTTGTACAGAAAATATGTCAAAAAAAAGCAGTCGAAATTATCTGACGTTTCTAATATATAGTTGATTTATGTAACTGATCCGAAGAAGTTTTTGATGTACGTAATTCATGTAATATGTGAATCTTACAAATATTTTCATGTGATCTGCGAAAACTCGTAATATCAGTTCCGTATCGTGTTTGTTTACCAAATGGGACGTGCAACGAAGAACATACTATACCTACCTACTTGTTGCTTGAATACATAATAAGGCTCATCAAATCCTCCAAGACGATGTTCCAATAACAAGGTAATTTATTTTTATACGATTGTTAGTTACTAATGATATCTATTCTCTCGGCATTTCCTCGAAAACGGAACAAATGATCTTTCTCTTAATATTCGAGGAAGGAAAGGTGGTCCTACCAGGATCAGGGGTAACTTCGTGTTGAATTACAAGCAGTTTTCATGTAGCTCTTTATTCGTTCTGCGAACCTAGTTATTTTTATAAACAGATTTTTCTTGTGCATTTTTTTACTTTCTCATAGTTCCACTTTTTGTGGCACTAAATAAAACTTAGTTTTTTACACAATTTTTGGAATGACCCAAAAAGTGAACACTAGCCCCCTTACTAATAAACGTTGTATAGCGTCTGTATAGTTACACAACGCATTGTCTTCTTCTTTCGAATGTCAAATTACTGACGATTGAAAGAGAGAAATCGGTGTGTAACTTATACAGGCGATATACAACGTTTATTAGTAAGGGGGTAAGAAAACAAACACTTACCTATTAAAACCCTTTTAAAAAATATACAAGCAAAAGCATGCCTGACATTTTTTTTTCTGAACCTTTTTAATTCGTAATAAGAATTAATTTCGGTAATAAGAAAATAGAATCAATATAAATAATAACTCATTTCAAAAGTATCTCTGGAAAAAGAAACGAATGGACTTCATAAGCTGTAGAACATTCCCATAAAATATATTTCCCCCACAGATGGCTAAAACGGTCTCCCTCTAGCCACCAAGAAACAAATATATTGCGATTTGCTCCTTCATTTTCTCACAAGGTATTTTATTGCGTCGGGCAAGCTCATAAATTTCGCAGTCACTCACAGAGAAAAATAAGGTCTAACCGAGGCTCTGAAGAAATTGGTGCGAAAATTTCTTATTAGTTTATTTTTATTACATAAGCCTATGGGTCATTTTGACTTGTTACTGCTTATGAAGAATATTATTTTTGGATAAGAATCTTTTCTTAAGTATTTTTTATTAGAACCTACCATGTACCCAGGTAAGTACGGAATTCCAAAAAAGATTAGTTTTATAAGAAAAATGTACAACGAAATGTGAGTTAAGAGAAAGAATAAGGTCTGAAATAAGTTATAACCCTCGAAAACAAAATAAATACTAAGCTTTAACGATGAAATACCTACAAGTATTCCAAGTTAGCAAAATTCCAAAATAGAAGTAATCTAATTGGCTCCAAGTGAATACCTAGGACGCGGTACGACGAACGGTTCGCTCCCGACAAACTTTTGAAACGAAACGGCATTTCTAATTAAAACCTGTCTAGTTCCACAAATAGGTAGTGATGCTGGCCGAATATACTATACTCGTACGTATTTGTACCTAGGTATTTGTTAGGACAGCATCAGCCGATTGGTATTCTGAATACAGAGCCATATATTCGAAACAGCAATCCGCTCACAGTTGAATACGCTATAGTCTGAAAGCCTTCATATTATTCCTATTAACATTCCAGCAAATATAATTTAATTGTACATGCCTGGGATGATCGATCTGCCACCATTGTTCGATTGTTGTTCTAGAACCCGAACGAATCATACGAGACCAAACACAATGCAGAACTAAAAGGTTTTTGTTACAATCCCGTAATTGGTTCAATAAAGTTCAAAAACGTTTTTGTTATAAAATCTGATATCACATATTGGAGTGGAGCGCGAATGCAAAGCGCAGATTGATTGCAAAGATATAAAATAGCTAGATTGGACAGTGATAAACTGGTTGGTGCACTGTGCTATGCCAAACGAATGGTTAATACGAAAAGCATATATGTATACGATTTATCGGAACGGCATGTGTCGCTGGACACATCTAGTTGTGTGATATTTACATAGAGAAGTACCAGCAGCAATGACGGTGGCATATGGCAGATCAATACAAATACAAATATCAGGGATCCGAGGCTGCCGAAATTCGTGTGATTTGTGTACAAGTACGTAGGCGCTCCCGTTCTGTGACCTACAAACAGGGGCGCGCGGAATTTTTTATATGCAGACAGACTGCCGTATGTGCTCAACATTCGTTTGAGCCAGCACCTAACTTATATGACTTTTATGCCAATTGGAATCAGGTACGTTTCCTGCCTTCTTTGGGGGGTTATATTTAAGTTTGAACAAAGGAAAGCTTTCGTAGACTCGAGCCTATACACTTTGAAGCCCATTCATATCATGATTGACTCCCTCTCACAGAGAGGAGGCTGTGTCCCAGCAGTGGGAACATTAATAGGTTGATGATGCTGATATCCTGATTGTAGGTTCTACCTTTGCGATGCACGTGATTGACATTTTAAATTTTTTGGGTTTCGTATGTCCAAATGAAAAAACGGATCACTCGTATGCCTGTCTGTCTGTCTGTCTGACCGTCTAACACAGCCAATTTGCTCCGATAATCGAATGGACCTTTTAAGTTGAAATTTGGTACACATATCAATTTCTGTGTTCCCAAACATTGACGTGGAATATGGGAGGCACTTTTGGAAGAAGCTAAAGAAAATGAAAAAAATAGTTTTGCACACTGTTTCGTGTGACAAATCAAATTAAAGAGCTTACTGTGAGACTCTAACTATATTTATTTTTTTTATTTGAAAGTTATGTAAGAAAATATATGAAAATTGACCGGGGTCCCATATCTCTGAAACTATTGAGCCAAAAATTTTGAAAAAGTTCAGTAGTTCTATACTTAATAGATTACAGGAAAACCTATAATGAGTCTATGATCTTAAAATCACATAGTCAATCTCCCAATATATATATATATACATATATATATTTTAAATGGTGGTGTAATTAAAATGACCTCACAAATGACCTTTGGCAATATTGTGATAGCAAATAGAATTATGCAAATAGAACTAATTTATTTAGCAGAAATAAGAAATACAATGCATGTTACATTATTATAATATTACATTTGTGCTCAATTTTTGTGAATAATGACCCCGATGCTAGAAAAATCCTGTGTTATTGCGCGTACAAACTTACATTTGCAGATGGAATGTATAAGGGAACATGTTTTTCAACTACAATGTTAAGTTTGTTCTTGGAATAAATTCATCCCAACTACGGAACCCTGCATTGTGCGTGGTCCGACATGCACTTGGCCGGTTTTTAACGAAATCTTTGTTGAGTTGTTAATTCGTTTTGTTTGAATTGTATTGTTCCAACAAATATGTTTTTGTGCTCTCTCACCTACCTGCTTTATATTGCAACGAGAGTTTTCAAATGACCGATTCGCTCTATACTACTAGGTAATAAACAGTTCTATAAAAGTTGAACGTACATCAACCTGTTTCTAAAGCAAAAAGAAATATGAGCTCTATGTGGTTTGGTAAAAGTTGTCGCTCCTATGTCCCGATCGATTCAAACGTATTGCGCCGTCATAAATATTTTACGCTTGCCTGCATTTGTATACGTCGGCGAATTTATATGTAAAGACTCGGGAAAATGTCTACACGAGACATATTCAAATATTGCTGTAGTTGGCAAAACTCTTTGAAAAAATATTTTACACTGCCAATACAATCATGTTATTTTATACAGCCTTTTATTTTACGAAGGTTTTATTGGCGTACCAATACGCTACGAATGAGATACATTCGTTCTATATCCCTGTAACAACGGGGTACGTATTTCATTGCGATCAGACTAGTAATAAGAAAAACTTTACAAACAAAGAAAACCCTCCCCTTTACAAGGCGAATGATTAGCTGGGCGCACAATTTGCACATTGTTGAAGTACTAAGGCCGCTGGTGGGCCCAATTTTTTCGTGTTCATTTCGCGCCAACCAAGTGCGGTTGCTTTACCAAAAGGAAACTTTTCAAATTGGAATAGTTCGCCGGATATTTCCCGCGTTGGCATCCATCTTTGTGGGAGTGGGTGTCACTGCCCAGGGGTATGAGACAGGAGGGGAAACTATGAGGCTAGTTGGTTTTTTCGCCAAAACCCGTTCGCTTTGTGAATAACCTATTTGTAGTTTAGCTTTGATCGAATGCTTCAGCTGAATTTCGACACGTTAACAATATATTATTCAATAAAAAAGGAATTGAGTCAGAACAGAGTGTATTTAACAAATATTTTAACATGGATACTGTATTATTTCGCTTTGAATTTTTCGTCGACAAGGGAACAATGTAAAGAACTTATTTAACTAAAGTGAATTTTGTTATCTAAAGTATATCTGACTATGCGTTGCATGCTGTTAGGCAACGAGGTAATTTCAGCAGTGAATTTCACTGGGATATACCGTTACATGAACACGTTAAGCTTTAATTTAAGTGCCCGAAAATTGTAACATAAATTATTTTAATCCTAATTACTTATATGTACACTTAGAGCTGTTATCTAAATATTCGTAAAGTTTGTTGACTATTTATGCGTAGAGAGATAAGCGGGAGGTATCGAGCTTCGGTTTATCTCACCGATTCAGTATTCTACACGGCTGTAAATTTTTTGCCCGCTTTTACGATTTACGGTGTTATAAATTCTGAACGAATGCGGATAGTAAAACGCGGAGCTGAGTGAATTTTTCAACAAGGCGTGTAGTGTGTGCCTATTCTGGCTGGCTACTGTTAGTACGACTATCTCATATGCCTACGAATTATGGATGCTCTCATAAAATACGTGATTCTATTTTGATCTTGTTTATCGAGAATATACAGTGTGCCTACAAAGGCTGGAGAAATTCCATTACAGAGATGAATAGCCAACTATAAAAAATAAAAAGCGTGTAACCTACTTACATTTTCTCCAATATTTTTCTAATATTAAGAATTAAATTTTCCTATAAAACTAGTACAAATATTTTCCTGGCAGATATTATTTGTGAAGTAAATTGCTGGGATAGACTAAGAGGTCGATCCATAGGTGTGATACCTATGATACCGATGATTCATAGGTGGGTACATATACTGACTACCCTTCCGCATTACGGTATTAAGAATTAAAGTAATAGGGGCAGGCCACTGGCTAGCTTATCGATATCCGAACAGGATAAAGTTATAGTACATTACTGTCAAGGCGAGCAGTGGTGGCCCAGTGGTAACGGCCTCGACTTACGAGTTGTAGGTCGTGGGTTCGAACCCAAGCAGGTGCTTTACTTTGTGTAAATAATTTCATCACCACTGCTCTCAAAACGGTGAAGGAACATCGTGAGGAAACCGGCATGTCTTAGAACCAAAAAATTCGAAGACATGTGACATCTACCAACCCGCACTGGGCCCGCGTGGTAGATTACGGCCCATTCCCTCTCACAGAGAGGAGGCCTGTGTCCCAGCAGTGGGAACATTAATAGGCTGATGATGATGATGACTGTCAAGGCCAGCAATTAGAGCATTGGTGGACGATCGTGAAAATGTGGGCTGAGGCGAAGCACAGATACGTGAGTCCATCAATGCCTGGCTGCGGCCAAGGCCTGTATAGTACTTTTCTCAAACAATGCGCGGAAATTCAAACCAAGTAAAATTCCAGAATCAATGACGAACAATGAAAATTTTTCACGCGCCAATATGGCCATTTGTTTCTTCACAGCTCTATTTGCTAAGCCAGTTCGAAATTTTAATAAAATCTTTGATAAGTTACTTCCTTGGTTGCCAGGTGGAAGTAAAAAGTTAGTTCCATTTTTAAATAACCGGACAGATATGAGTTTTCATAGTAATTTATTTGGCCGCTAAACACGACAGATATGGATTTTCATACTAAGATTGGCCGGCCTGATGCTCGCTTGTTTTTGACCAGTACAGCAATTTCAATTTATCTCGAAGAAGGTTGTCAAAATAATGTTCGAATTTCCTAGTATGTTTGAGAAAAAAACAATATGTTATACGAAACACTAGAGCTCTACCATTACGTTCCTATAAGAACAGGCTATCCAAAGTACAGCATTAGATTAAAAGGCAATTATCACATTAAATCTACTACATCTGCTCACTCCGTAGAGGTAACTAGCGTGACGATCCAGGACTGCATACGGGTTCCGTAGCCGCATGCACCACAACCTCAGGGGACTAACAAAGCACTGTCTGTGCAATTATGCCATTATTTGCACGCTTTCGCACAAATGTTGCCAGAGTTACGAATGGCAAAGAGAATTAAAGCAATATGGGTTTTAATAACAGAACTATATTGTGCAACTATAAAGCAAAGAACTATAATATTTTTTAATCGAAAAAAATTCTATATGTACAATTATCTCTAAAGTTTTTACAGCCACACTTTGTAATGTTAATTAATACAAAATGTGTAAACGATGTACCCAAAATTCAATTCACGCAGACAAAGTCCCAACGTCAAAGCCTCCGCTCCATGTTAGCATTTGTTTTTTGCATTCATCTAGTTATATTTATTTCAGTTACATGGTGCTCGTTAGTGCGAGAAGCAGGCACGGTACGTTCGTTCAAACGAAAACGGTTAAAACGCTCTCCAGGTACGTTCCACACGCTTTTTTGTATTTGTTCATCGTGACTTTTTCTCATTCGAACAATTTATGCAGATTCCCGTCCCGAGTTGGTTTATACGTTCATTGAGCAAGCTGTGCAGCCGGGAGCTCAGGTTGCTTTGAAATGCTCGGCGGTTGGCGAACCACCGCCTCGGTTCCGATGGTCGATAGATGGGCAACCTATACCCACACATCATGGGTAAGTCTCTCTAAATCATCGTGTGGTATCCGGCATGTCCTAGACCCAAAAAATCGAAGACATGTGGCATCCACCAACCCGCATTGGGCTGCGTGCTGGATTATGGTCCACTCCCTCTCACAGAGAAGGCCTGTGTTCTAGTAGTGGTCCGTTATAGGTTGATAATGCGTATACTAGTTTAGATATAAAAGCCTTCTATAAACATAACTTTTATAAGATTTTCCTTAGCACATTCCATAAATAGAAAACACGGAAGCTCCAATATAAGTTATCAACATCATTATATTTTATGACGAACTGAAACCTGATACCTATCTAGCGCTTCCTTATTTCGGCCTCATGTTTAGATTATAGCTTCTTTATTTGGTCGGTTATCGCAGGGCGATAATAACGGAAGGCCGGGAGAATGGTCCCGCGGGGCTGGGCTCCGGCAGCAACTACGTGTTATCAACCCTGTCGCTCAGCAGCGGGAGGGTTGAGCACGGTGGCCGGTATGAATGCAGAGCTACTAACACACACGGCAGCGTAGCTCATGCTGCTCGTCTCAATGTTTACGGTAACACTTGGATAATTATATTATTTGTTTTGTGAGCTGGTAGTGTAATTTGAAATAAATTGACGTCATTCAGTTTCAAACTATACTGCCAGCTTTCGCTGATCTTTTGTTTATAGCTAGGGTTTCCTAGGAAAGCGGTTACGTCATAATCATAACGGCCGTCATGAAAATCTGTCACTTTCACCATTATTTGACATTAAAGTGTCAAAAACACTCTGTATTTGGACAGCCGTATTGTGTGACAGTTCACCTCTTTCTTAGGATACCAAAGCTCAACTGTGGGCATTCAATCTGTCATTTTATTACGGTATTTTTAACAAACGTACCTACGTCCAAAGATTTAAATCGTAGATTGGCCCTGCCGCGTCAAAAAATGGTCGCGTTTGTGTTTCGTTTCGACACCTCTGACACATAATGTCGCAGAGAGTTGACTTGATTGGCATGGAAACGCCATTATTATTATGCAAGCTCGCTTCTCAGGACACTTTTTCACGCGACTTAGTACGGTAGGGCTGATCTACGATTTAAATCTTAACCTACGTCATATCAAAGCATCTCAAGACACCATGACATAAAGAAAGCAATATCAGCATTTCTATGCATGATCAGATTCATCAGGTTTATATTTACGACCAATCTCAAGATATCTTTGGCGACAAATGGAAATACGGCTTACCGCTGTACAAAATACTGACAGATTGTCAGCCTATCTGTTATAGATGTCCCTGTCCCCATATCAATTTATTTTAGTACAGCGATAAAATATGTCGCATAACTTGGCTCAAGCCTTTGTTTTTCTTTTATTCACGATAATTTCAAGAAGGCTTGTAGTATAATAAAGAAATAAACAAACATAACAATAGTCAAATCTTATTATATTCAGCTCTCAGCCATAAATTGTAATTTCTGCTTACCGCATCGTTGTTACTTACACATTTCATGTTTGTGTTGCCATCCTAAATAAATAAAGATAAGTATTATTTTAGCGTTACATATGCGAATTGCTCAGCAAATATTGTTATCGGATTTACATAGGTCCGCCGTACATCAGAGCTATGAGCCCTGTGAAAGCTGTTGCGGGATCTGAAGTGACGATTTGGTGCCCTTACTACGGATTCCCTATTGAGTAAGTAATCATATTGTATTATAGCAAATAACTTAAGTTACATCTGAGGATAACTGCTTTACAAAGATTCAGGGTCTATTATCATAACGGCTCCATTGTGTTTAGGAATGGTCGTGAAAGAGTGTTTACATTCTGACCACGCATGGCTGAGTCGAGTCTATATTTTCCAAAAAATATAATACGAATAAACTACAGATATTAATAAAAGTATAGAGGCGAGACAAATACTTCGTTATTCAAAATTAGAGTGTTAGAGTGCGTGCCACGAAAGAAGGAAGGCGGAAAATTATAGAACTAATTTTTTTAATGCTTTGTGATGAATGACAGACACTAGCGCCGCCACGTCAAATGGACTTTAATGGTGGCGGAGACTCTAGCCCTCAGCTCTAGCCATACATTATGTCAACCTAGTTCAGAGAAAATACGGTCATTAAATACTAACTCCAATCAATAGTAAAACTATTTTCCACTTCAGGACCGTAAAATTTCACTTACAGCATAGACTTCATACAATATGTATGGCAACATTGAGAAGCCAGGCACGGAATAACATCGGGCGAATCACTCGGGTTGTGGCATTGTTATTATGATTACCTACAGAACATCGGGAGAGCTGTATTATTGTTTTATAGTCTTGATTTTATTGCCAATGCTGGCTTAGGAGAGAAAACAGTTGACTTTACATAAAAAAGAGTTGGTTTGGGAAAAAATGTAGGTACGGCCATGCTTGATTTATGTACTGTGCGTTCATTATATCTTGTGCCGTGACGCGATTGGTAGCACTGTTTTGTCAGTCGCCATTTTGAATATGAGTATTGAAACAGCTTGACAAGCAATAGTGCCAACATGACAAGGGACTAGTTATTGTGAACGGTCTGTAGCGGGCCAGCTGTGGCCACATTAGTCTTTTATTAATAAAAAAAAAAGATGATCCGTTGAATGGAATGCGTATGCATGCCGATTATAATGTGACTGATGTAAAGTCAGGGCAAACTGACTATCAACTTCAATGTTTCAAATCACAACTGTCATTCATTGATAGTTGTATGAAGTCAACTTGCTTAACAATTATTTTCCGTGACTGTACATTAATAAAGTCCTTTTTCTAGGTAATGCCTCAAATAAATGTTTCAACATAAATACTAAGAATGGCTTTAGTTTTACCAACACGAATGTCTCAAGGGTCTGCTAGAAGCTTTTATTAAAGTTTAAAACTTAAAGACTGGAGAAAATAAATAAGTGGTAGCTATTTACTCTCCCTCCTACCTCTTCAAGTCTTTATATTTCTATGAGGAGAGGAGAGGAGCGGAGATGTGCCAATATTAACCAATAGAATCTAAACTCCGCTCCACAAGTGCGATTCTATTGGTTAATATTGGCACATCTCCGCTCCTCTCCTCTCCTCTCCGCTCTACTGGAGCGGTAACAAAAGCCAAGATTAAGGCTGCCTGTCCACTGGGACAGGCAGCCTTAATCTTGGCTTTTGTTAATCATACTTTTACAATATTATCCAAAACGTCATGCCTACGTTGATACTCCAAGCAAGAAAGACAGAACATTGTTAGGCACATGAAAAAAGAACGCTATCCACCGCACCGTGAACGGGACGTCCACGAGAAACGGGATTACGCGGCCATAGTAAATATCGGAAGAGCTCGTGGCTAAGTAATAACAGCCGCACGGGTCGATCCATCAGGTTAAGCTTCTCTTGCAGGGGTTGAACCACGGATGATTGACTATATTCACATATCGAGACTCCTCCGTGTTGGTCCCGATTGTCATTCGTGAATCTTTGATAGACGTTACGGGTCGTCAGAAGCCCAAAAGTCTGACAACAAGTCTTACCTAGGGGTATCGTATTACTCTGTAACTGGGCTGTGGAGGTCAGATAGGCAGTCGCTCCATGTAAAATACTTGTATGTAGCTGCATCCGGTTAGACTGGAAGCCGACTCCGATATTTAAGAAAAGGCTAGGCTAGGCTAAATGATGATGTTACAATAGTTCATTTAATCTTTTTCATCAGCTCAGTGAAATGGGAGGGAGGTGCTGGCACGGATCCTCGATACCACCAGATGGATGGCCAGCTCACCATCACGAATGTCGATCGTAACAGGGACAAAGGAGGCTGGACTTGTTCAGTTCTTACACCGGGTGGAGAACTCGCCAGGAGAGAGGTAAGTCGAGGCAGTATTATGGTAGCCACACACGTAACAATTTACTTGCTTGAATTTAGGCTTGCGCAAGTCTAACGTGACGTGTGTGGCTAGCATTATGCCAAATACTACCAGCGTCACATACATAAGGGGGAAGCACTAAGGTAGCCCGCGAAATTCAAATATTCGTACGTATTTTGCAATGTGTAGGTCAGTGTCAGGTTGTATTTTTTTTTAATACCTACTACGGGGAAGCTCTTGTCCTGCATCTCACCTGACGGTAAGTTATGATCAGGCCGAAGATGGAAGCGAGCTTCACCCGGAATCCTCAACCACAGAGGAACTGGCTATCTTACCTCTAACTATCGAAACACAAAAATGCTGTTAACATTGTTGTTATGGCGACAGACTTAGATAAGATGATGGTAGCTAGCCAGGCGGACTTAGAACAAGCCTTACCACCAACCAAACTGAGCAGAAAATTTTATCCCCACTGGGAATGGAACCCAGGACCTCTGGTTCTGAAACAAGTGGTCTAACCACTACACCCCAGAGGACGTTAAAATATGCAGTATGCTAATCGAAATATGATTCTCGACAGTAACAAATATGTATTTACAGAATTATAATCATAAGAATCATCGATATAACTGTCTTAGTTAGAATTGGCCCCTTTCATGATTGCTTAAAATAGTCATTCAATAAGTTAATTTAAACTTAGAGAGTAAGAGAAGAAAACTGCATGTTCAAAAATAATAGATTTTGATTCTGGGAAGTTTTGCATTGAGTTTTAATACAACTTTCACAATGTATAAAACTATAAAAGATGCAAAGAGAGCAGCTATAAAAATATATGTTCCACTATCCCCTGCTAACATAGTACTAGCGTATTTTATATTGCTTTTAAAACTTACAGTTTTATGTAAATTATCCGCTAAAGTATGCTATTTCATAAAATATTCATTTTTCACTCTCAATCACTTCCTGTTACTTTGTTTAAGACACGACCCACTTATAATACTCGTAGATAGGGGGATGAACGAACTACACCTCATTTTACGCTTCACTTGTTTTATCTTTGACAGCGAGCTTACTTAATGTAATATGAATATTGTAAGGACGTTTCACGAGTCATTTTTTTGCTACATTTATTTTGATGTTTTTTTTTTATGTATTAGGGCCTTTTGCTATGTAACTATCGGAGGGTATAAGGATCACAAATTAGCGAGTTGTCCCTTAGATGCAGGATTTCGATTTGAAATAAACTTTTACCTATGACCGTCTTTGACCAAATTTTCTACACAGTAGAATCGTGCAACAATGTGATCATGAACCAAAATATGGCATTAACCTGCTATGAAAGGAATATAATTTAAAACACAGTTTAACTTTTTTGATTCACGGATACAATAATTTATAAACGTTGTTTAAAGTTAAGTGACGTTCAAAGGTCAAAAAAGTATGGTTAGACAATCGGTAACCATTACTCAATTAACAACGCGACATTTATAACTAAACCCATTAATGTCCTTAGTCAACGTCGTTTACTAAATCTTGACCTTTTATTGCAGGTACAAATGACAGTGGTGTCACCACCAGTGCTATCACCAATCGTGTTCCCACCTGGATTGAGAGCTGGGGACCGCTCACAACTGACATGTACTGTCACATCAGGAGATATGCCTGTTTACTTCTCATGGCTCAAGGACCAGATGCCTATCTCAAGTGTACTACAAGTATGTCCTAATTTCAGGAATATATTGTAATACTAGCCTGTAATAGATTTACTGCTGGAACAATAACTTATCTCATAAAATTTGTCTTTTTCCTGTTGGCGATTTCAAACTAACTTTTTTTAATAAGTGCATATATTCTTAACGATGTTTTTCCCATTGAGATCACCGATGGTTAAAGAGTTTTGAAATTGCAGGTGGATGAGAGAGGAGCAGAATTTTACAGCATGCTCCTATTCAAAAGTCTGACTGCAGCACATAGTGGTATATATACTTGTGTTGTCACCAATACTGCTGGTAAGGCGAATATGTCCGCTGAACTGGCTATTAAAGGTAAATACTGTTTCTACTTTGTATAATTGTTTTGTTAAGTTGAGTATAGACCTGACCACAGAGCACTTCATGCTCTATGGGCTGGACTAATGAACGCTTATGAATGGCTTTGTACTTTTGATTATTCTGTGCTGGCCTTTTCTGGGTGGCTAACTTTACAAAGGTCTACAAAGTGTTGAAAGGCTTCATTGGCCTTTGTTTGTACCCAGCTTTAGTAAGAGAGAAGATAATTAACTCTTTTGTTACAGTTCCACCTTATTGGCAAATCGAGCCTTCAGATACGGCTGTTCTTCTCAATGGATCGCTCACAGTTAGTTGTGAAGCTCGAGGTCATCCTCCACCTTCAATATACTGGACCAAGTTTTCTGGTAAGGATACTTATAAATTAACAACTTCCTGTCTTTGTTCCAACTTATTTAAGGCCGGCAGTTCGTCTTTTTCCGCCATACATCTGTGGAAGTCGTAAACTCATTTTTTTCCTAGCCATCTACTAGGTAGGTACCACTTACAAATTAAATAGGGAACAAAAAATTGTTTTTGGTGCGTCAGGTAGATTATTAAAAAATATTGAACACATGTTTTTTCTTTTTTTACGTAATGAAAAGATTACGGAATTACATTGAGTTAAAATGTGGCATAACGTCACTCCCCGGAAGATTTTATACTGACTTGTTGTGACATAGACCCCCACTCCCCAACTATAGTGCGTTTTATCTAAACCATTTTTTATTAATATGATAAAGCGTGTCCCAGCAGTGGGAACATTAATGATGATAATGATGATAAAGCAGAAAATACGTGTCTAATTTTTTTTTATTATCTGCTTGACGGACTAAATTGTTATTTTTTTCCAGTGAACATCCCTATTAGTATTTAAATCTTGTGTTTATACTAATGATGCTTTGTTTTAAAGGCAGCACAGAAACAACTTTAGGTGGAGTCTCAGACCCGGTAGTACTAACAAATGGTTCATTAAGACTAGAATCAGCACGTGCAGAGCATTCTGGAAAATACCGATGCAGAGCCGACAACGGGGTATCACCACCTTTATCTACGACACTTACCATACATATCAACGGTACGTTAGTTGAAATGCATGCTAGAATTTTCTGTGAGACGAAGAAATGTATTTTTTAAATAAAATTGTATTTCTTTAGAGCCAGCACGGTTTGAGACGCAATCAGCGAACGTGACTGCTAAGCTAGGAGATACCGTGAGATTGGCTTGTGTCGCTCGCGGCGACTCTCCGCTCGCTACTGCTTGGAGTCACTCGGGACGAGCGCTTCCTAATTCTGACTACAGGTAGGACAATCGGATATAAAATTTATGGTTATTAATTACTAGCTATCCACCCCTGCTTAGTACAGTCTTACGATTTGACAAAACATCAAGTTTTCTTTATTGTATGTAAGCTTAATTTTAATATATATAAAGATAATTTTTTCCGGAATAAATTATCTAAATGATGGAGAAAACGCATGAAAATCCGATGCGTAATTTAGATGAACGACACCGTCTTCTTCTTTTCGTGTGGTTAGTGACTAACCCTGGTGCCGCCCATGGGCCTCTGACTTGGCTTCACATGCCGTCGAGAAATATCTCTCAGGCATGCCGGTTTCCTCACGATGTTTTCATTCACCGTTTTTGAAGCAAGTGATAGTTATGCAATACGCACATGAATCCGAAAAGTCAGAGGTGCGTGTCTTGGGTTCGAACTCGAGACCTGTGACTTAGCAGTCCAATGATCACACTTCTCTGCTATCACTGCTCTACGACGCGGTCACACGGATAGACACAAAAAGCGACTTTAACTTATAATAATAGATGTAGATTACAAATAACCCTTCATTTGGCAAATGGAATACGTCAAAAATCATAAAACATTGGGTCGCATTCCTAGAATTTACGCTGCTTCCTCGACCTCTATGAATTCATCGGTAATAAGGTTCTTCGGCCGATTATCATAGAGTTAATTGGTTTCAGAATGAGCATATCAGAAACAAGAAGTGCAGAAGGTTTGAGAAGTGAGTTAGTAATAGAAAGAGCTGACAGAAGAGACTCGGGAGTTTATCGATGCCAAGCTTCCAATCCTTATGGAAGATCTGATCATTTCGTGCATTTGGCTGTTCAAGGTACAATAATTTTACCATAAGATTCTTTATTTCACTACAGGCTCGTGAGACAACATTATAACTCGCTCGTTTCCTCTTTTAGAACCTCCAGAACCACCAGCAAACTTCAGGGTCTTAGAGACCACGTCGCGTTCAGTTCGTCTCCAATGGCGAAGACCTTATGACGGTAACTCCCCAGTCCTGGGCTATGTGGTGCAATATCGTAAACACGACTCCACTAATTCGGATTCGTGGCGGGATGCTGATACTCATAATGTGTCTGTGTCTGCACATCCCCCGGACTCATATTCTGAGTAAGTTATATTGTTAGTTTTATTTCTAAAATGATAATACAAAAGTTTTCTCCGCAAAATGCTTCATGTATAACCTAAATTTTAACTTAAATATGGCTGATTTTTCAATCGTTTAATAACTTTTATCTGCAGAATAAATATGGCGTTTTGACTTATTTTCTTTACGAAAGCAGATCAACCGAAATTTTTATTCGTCAGACAAAAGTTATCTGAATATCGACCCTTAAAATGATTATATTTAAAATAGTGGTGTTTTATTAAAATAGTAAACCGGTTAGAACAGTCGCACAATATAACGTTGTTAATGCCGATAATCAAAGGATAGGTCCTTCCAAAGTCTTAATAATGCTGTAAAAACCTGATTTCAAAGTATTTTTCTTTCCGAAACAGGACAGAGAGTACGATAATAACAGGATTAGAGCCAGCTACAGCGTATTTAGTGCGGGCTCGGACGGTGACGGCCCAATTTGCGTCAGCTCATACGAGGGCTTTGCTGGCGCTAACCTTGCACGAGCCACCTTCGAGGGCTCCAATCAGTTTAAGAGCATCGGCTCCGAGGTCCTCGACTATTGAACTGGGTTGGCAGGTATGTAGAAAATCATGCAAATCAAATTTTTGTAAGCAAGTTATGGTCTATCAATTTAAATTGTCCTAAAATTCAAATCAAAATTAATTCTTTGTCAGTCGTTTGTAATGGCTATGACGTCGAAAATTCTCGAAGTGTGTCAATCTGCTTAACAATAACTACTTCAATCAATGGAAATAAAACCAATAATGTATTTCTCTAGGCACCTCCATCGTCATCCTGGAATGGAGAACTGCTAGGGTACACAGTATGGTGGTGGCCGTCAGCTGATGGCACGTTGGCCGGAGGAGCAAACGTAGGCATGGAGTTCGCGACCGTGAGGGGACAAATCACAAAGTACATTATTGAAGGTCTGGAACATTATACACGGTGAGAAAATAATGCAATTTGCGCAGGATTAAGTCTTTGGGATTTGAGTAATAACCAGATTTTGTTTGCAGATATTCTGTAAGCGTTAGAGCTTTCAACAGCGCGGGCGCAGGACCAGCTACCGCTCCAGTTAACACTTTAACACAAGAAAGCGGCAAGTATATTTCCGATGTTTTCCGTCTTCATTGAATTACGAAGAAAAAAAAACAGTATAATAACCGTGATAATTTCTAACAGTGCCATCAGAAGGTCCCCGCGCCGTCAGATGTCGCGCCGTATCACCACAGAGTATAAAAGTCGAATGGTCCCCGCCGCCCGCGCACGCTCATCATGGCGCTTTACTCGGTTACAAATTGCTTTACCGTCCGGAACATAGTGAGTAAATATTGACAATGTTCAATTCAATTACAACGCTGCAACGCCCAATAATCAGATTTTATTTTAAATCCAAGCTGAGTGATGGCAGTTGTTTGTCGGCAGCGACTGAGTGGTTGGAGTGGGAGGTGCGAGGGAACGGAGGGTCCAATGTGGGAGCGGGCGCGGAGGTGAAGCGGGTAGCGGGGGTGGAAACGCTTCTGCTTGCGTTGAGGCCTCATACTAACTACACTGTTCAGGCGTTGGCGTATACCGCTGCTGGTGATGGCGTGCCCGCTCATCCTATATATTGTACCACACAACAAGATGGTGAGTTTCACATACTGACTAAAATGTAAACTCGTTAGATTCGATCGTGCAGGTATTTTGTTTCGATTCGATACAAAATAATACCATAAATTGTTTCAAAAGATGAATCAAGCTTTAAGCGTAGCGAACTAGTTACGCATTTGCTACGAAAGCGTAGCACTCGTAGCAAACCGCTACGGTAGCGTAGCGGTTTGCGACTTGAAAAATATGTTTAGTTGCTAAAGCCTATGCTTTAGCAACCAAACATATTTTTCAAGTTTACATTTTTGTACATAGTGCCAGGATCTCCAGCGGCAGTGAAAGTAGTGGCAACCTCAGTAACATCACTAGCTGTCAGCTGGTTGCCACCAAGTCGACCTAACGGACCGCTTCTATACTACACCGTATTTTATCGCGAACTTGGCAGGTCAGTAAAACAACACTAAAAATTATAATTTACGAATAACTTACGTCGCTGTTTGCGCGTATTTGTTAATTTTACTCACAGTATTTATTAGTGGAAGCTTGTAATTGGCCATCTTTTACACATTGTACTACTTATTGAATTGTATTAGCTGTAAGTTTTCCTAAAAGTAATAAAATAAAATAAAATAAATAAATTTATTCTGCAACTGGTTAGGTACTAATTTCTGGTATTTTATTAGGGATAGACCACCAATAACAACAACTGTGCAAGTGGAGGAAGGTGACCCATTCGTTGGTCTCGGAGGGTCTACAGAACTGAGGTCGTTGTCTGAAGGAGCTACTTATGAAGCGTGGGTCGCCGCGCATTCCGTGGCTGGTGAAGGGGAACCGTCGCCACCACAGCCGGCTACAACTACGGCAAGGGGTATGAAGAACAAAGTTTTTTTAAATGAGTTAATAATATAGACTATAATTATGTATATCTATGAAATTCTGGTCAGATTTTGGTTACCTTTTGTTTTTGCGGAAAGTGATTTTTTATTGACAATGATCTATAAAAACGCGAATTTTTTAATCGATAATTCGCTTGTATAAAAATTAAAAATACTTTATTTATATCGGCTAAATTCACATTGTTAGGAATGCGAATTTAGCCGATACGATTCGCATTCCTAACAATGTGAATTTAGCCACAAAGTAGTTACAAGTAGTTGTTAAGGTAGTGTGCTGATGTGTGTGGTGGTTTAGTTTAGTTTTTTTTTTAAATTGTAATATGAAGATAGGTATACTCATCTTTGCTAACTGTTCTAACTACGGCTCTCTTTTTCTTTCTTTTAATTTAGTAGTCTAGTTTTATTCTTATTTGTTCATTTGTAGTCTTACTATGTTACCTTTCACATTAGCTCGAGCTCGTCTCCTATCATTCGGCGTATGGGCCCGCGTACAGTGCGGCCACTCGCTGCGCCTGGCGTGCGCGTGGCGCGGGGAGCCGGCGCCGCGCGCGCGCTGGCTGCGCGGCGACCGGCCCGTCACGCACGACCCTAGGACGCATCTCACGCCGCACGGACATCTGGCTATACATGGTAACATGACAAGACACAAATATCTTCTAAACTAGTTACTTACTGTTTTAAGCATAATATTCTTTTAATTATTGTGAATGTGAAGACTATGTGGATCATTCCTTTTATTTATATTTTTTTAGCTTTTATCATGGTCTGGCAGCTTGAGCAATTTATGCGGCCTATCCAAATGTCCTTTCTTTGATATTGTTCGTCGAATCGTTGAGCTCCTTAAACTCTGAGTTGAGGTCCACCATTACTGACAAATGTGTGCACTGACTGAACAGGTCCACTCAATCTGTAAAATCATTTATCATTTAAATATGAAATAAAAACAGTATTTAAAATATCAAGCGAAAATACCTGCAAGTGTAACCACTGCGGTAACTTAGAACGTCACGTTTTGAACCACCCTCAATTCTTATTGTTCTCCAGTATCGGATGGAATGAATATTACTACAATCTATCAGGTTGTCTTATCTAGATTGCAAGGAATAATACAAAAATAAGTTGATTGTAAAATAAATTGAGTAAAAAATCAGGTAGAGCTAAGAAATTTGAAATTCTCATTTTTATATTATTTTGGTCTGCGAGATGTGTGAGGGCTTTGAGGCTAAGTAATAACAGCCACACGGGTCGATCGATCAGATTAAGCTACGCTTGCTGCGGTTGGTCCGTGGATGGGTGACAATCTTTACATAACAAGACTCCTCGGTGCCTCGGAAAGCACGTTAAGCCGTTGGTCCCGGCTGTCATTCGTGAATCTTTGACAGTCGTTAGATAAAAGGCCGTCAGAAGCCCGAAAGTCTGAAAACGAGTCTTACCAAGGAGTACCGTGTAACCCAGTAACTGGGTTGTAGAGGTCAGATAAGCAGTCGGTCCATGTAAAATACTGGTATTCAGCTGCGTCCGGTTATAGACTCGAAGCTGACCCCAACATACTTGGTAGGCAGATAGGCTAGGCAGATGATGATGACGGGCTGCGAGATGTTTACGTAAACTTTAAGAGGTTTATTTATAAACGTAGCTTAAAGTTAAGTAAGTACCTAATGATATCAACATGTGTATAATCATACATTTTGACGTTTGAACATTACTTAACTTTAAGCAACATTTATGAATAAACCCTTATTGTTCACCAGTCCCCATTATCAGATTTTAAGCGCCCTAAAAACACTTATTTCATGTAGGTGGATACAGAATATCAAAATAAAATCATAATATGTTCCCAACAGAAGTGGATGCATCAACAAGCGGCAACTACACATGTTCTGCGCGCAATACCTACGGCTCAGAAGAAGTGACGTATCGCGTGGAATGCGCAGCGCCGCCCGCCGCGCCCACCGTCAGCGTGGAGCACGCCGCGCACACTGACGCCAGGCTGGCGTGGCGCACCACGCATCACCCCGCTGCTCCACCACATGGTGAGTGAAAAAAAACTTTTTACAAAAAAAGAACAACCGACTTCCAAAAAAGACACTACAAAGTCAAAAATAACTTTAATTTCGGAAGTCGGTGTATTTGGTTTTGAACTTTCGTTTTTTGCCACCGACTTCCGAAATTAAAGTTATTTTTGACTTTGTAGTGTCTCTTTTTTGGAAGTCGGTTGTTCTTTTTTTGTAAAAAGTTTTTATTTTGCACTTTTTAGTTGTGGTACCTACCCCATACAAATTCGAATACCACTAACCTGCTAAAATAACAGTGATTGGAAGTTATCATTATATCATCCATATAAACTAAGTGGGAAAAATACGTATTATTGAAGCTAACTCAAAAACTATCCAAGTAAAGTTAATAAAATTTATATGGGACCACCTCGGGAGCATACCCTTTCAAACAAAAAAACAATTTTCAAAATCGGTTCATAATTGACGGAGAAATCGCGTAACAAACATACAAAAAAAAAAAAAAAAAAAACATACAGACGAATTGAGAACCTCCTCCTTTTGGAAGTCGGTTAAAAAAAGGGGATCCCGGGAAGGGGACATTTTGAGGAAGTGATATTTTGGGAAAGGGACGTTTTGACAAAGGGACATTCTGGGAAAGGGACATTTTGGGAAAGGGACATTCTGAGCCTGAACGGCCCCACAGGAGTGATAACTTAAACTAATCTAAGTTGAACCATACAGACAGATTAGCGCCGTAACGCGTTACGTAACGCAGCGGTTTACCCTCCCATAAGAAGTTATCACTTCAAAAATAGTTAATTAAGTAATTATTTCATACTTACATACATAAACAAGAGCAGTGGTGGCCCAGTGGTAACGGCCCCGACGTACGAATTGCAAGGTCGTGGGTTCGACTCCAGGCAGGCGCTTTACTTTGTTTAAATAATTTCATTACCACTGCTCTCAAAACGGTGAAGGAAAACATCGTGAGGAAACCGGCATGTCTTAGAACCATAAAAATCGAAGACATGTGACATCTACCAACCCGCACTGGGCCCACGTGGTAGATTACAGCCCACTCCTTCTGACAGAGAGGAGGCCTGTGTCCCAGCAGTGGGAACATTAATAGGCTGATTATGATGATACGTAAACACACGCCTTCTTCCCATGGGGGTAGGCAGAAACTACAGAACGCCACCTGCTACGATCCTTACATACTCCTTTTGCCTCGTTTACGTTCATACTGGTCATACACGCACACCGGTTGCGAGTACTACGCACCTGTCCTTTCTGAAGAATATCACTAATAAGGTCAGTATATGTCCTCCTAGGGCGTTTTCCTCCCGGCGTTTCCAATAACATCTGCCATTGTTAGTCGCCGTTAACAAATTATTAAGCTATTGTTTTTGATTTGCCACATTTCTTTAGCGATGTGTACTCCACTCTTTTATTATCCGCTCAACCTTCCAATTTAAAAAAACTCATTCGGAATAGTACCCAGCTCTATGTAATAGTTTTTGAAACTCTATTCGTAAAAGTACAGGATTTTACGGAATCAGGACGCCGGCTTCAAAAAATATACGGGGGTTTAGAACTCTGAGGTCCAAACAAGCGGCTGAGCTAACTGAAAAGTTCTCATTCAAACAGTCGAAACTGAACTCGTTTGTTTTTAAATCTGTCGAATTTCGAATTGAACACTACTGACACATCGTGTTCCTGGACCTTCCAGATATACCGATAATCTTATTTGATTTGGAATAGGTTTGCTAAGGGACGCGCTTCCTTGCCCAAATCACGTTACATTTGTACCGGGGCCGTGCAGGACGTGAATAATTTAGATCTTTATTGAAATCAGAAGACAATAGTCTTCCTCAAACCAAAGTTTGATTATTCAAATTATACTGATTGTGATATTCATTTGATAAAAAGAATAGGTGTTTAAGAACAATTATGGTTGCTTAATTCTCTCTGTTTGGTTACAAAAATAGCAACTTATATGAAAGAACATATAAAAAAATTACAAAAAAAATCTCCATGATTCCGATTTGCGAAAATAGGAAACAATCTTCAAAGTTTGTAACTTCGTGATACCGAAAACAATTTAACAGAGTACTCTGGCGGAAAAGAAAACTATTACAAAATGTTACTAACTTTCAAGTAATTTTTCATACTGTTTACTCTATTGTCAAAAATCAATCTTTATTTTAATATTAAATTGAGATACTCGTATTTAAGTCATACTCAACTTCATTATGCATTTCAAAGCGATGTTCATTTTGATCGCGATCGAAAAATTCTGATTTGAATAAACGGTTTTTTTCTTGAAGATCAAGGCTAGTATAAACATGAGTCTTTTCGTCTTTATAAACATAATACCGTTAGAGATTACCACGACAAAAAGTTTCCCCTAACAGTCTTCACTCACCTTGAGTATAAACCAATCAAAAATCCAATATCAATTTACCTATTACAGTACTAGCTTTTGCCCGCGGGTTTGCCCGCGTGGAGGTCGGAAATTATCCCACGGGAACATACTACCGGGATAAAATGTATCCTATGTCCTAAGTCCTAACCCAGGTCATTGTCTACCCATGTGCCAAATTTCATCCAAATCCGTTCAACCGTTTAGGCGGTTCACACACGGCACCGCGCTCCGCCGCGGAGGGCGGTGGTGGCAAAGGGATTAGCACCGCTTGACCGCGCGGTCGGGCGCTGTACGTGTGTGATGCCTAATCAACGGATTTATTAGAGGCCAATGCGACATGAGATCCGCTTCACCGCCTTCCGCGGCGGTACGCGGTGCCGTGTGTAAACCACCTTAGCGCTCACTTTCACATTTATAATTTAAGTTAGGATTAGGATCCGAGTGTGAATATTTGACACATCGAGTTTTAAAAGAAAGGAAGTAAAATATTTGATTTGATTACAATATTTGAAAAAAAAAACATATACCGCAGCGCTGGTATTCAGATAGGGTCTCTGAGGATAGGGTCCAAGTAGAAGTAAAAGAAGTTCGGCTTTGTAGAGCGTCGTCTCTGTCACTCATACCTTTGTGACAGTCTTTTTCTAAGCCTCGTCGTGTCATATTCTTCTTCTCGTGTCAATGACTCATTGTCCGATTGAAGTTCTAACCTTCTATCCACACATATTAGAGCCGTGCCCGGGGCGTAGACGGACAGTGCGTCGAGGCTCAAAAAAAATTGTGGTATACATTTATAAGAATTCGAGAGGAGCTCGTGGCTAAGTAATAACAATCCGCACAGGTCGATCCATCAGGTTAAGCTACGCTTGCAGGGGTTAGTCAGTGGATGGGTGACCATCTTTACATACCGACACTCCTCCGTGCCTCGGAAAGCACGTTAAGCCGTTGGTCCCGGCTGTCATTCGTGGATCTTTGACAGTCGTTACGCGTCGTCAGAAGCCCGAAAGTCTGACACCAGTCTTACCAAGGGGTATCGTATTACCCAGTTACTGGGTTTTGGAGGTCAAATAGGCAGTGGCTTCATGTAAAATACTGGTATTCAGCTGCATCCGGTTAGACTGGAAGCCGACCCTAAGATAGTTGGGAAAAGGCTAGGAAGATTGAATATTGATTTATAAGAATTCGTCCACTTATGTCCATGTCCGGGCTGGCGGCGGAGCTTTAGTGGCTGACCTGTGTGTGCCACGGCCCTGTCACGTCCGGGCACGGTCTCGATATGTCTGGATAGACCTTATGTGTGGTAACCTGGACATCTCTATCTTTTGTCTTACTGAAATCCTGGTGAGTCATGACACAGTAACACCCCAGTAAAAGCTAAATGTTTCTTGAAACAGGTTTTACAATCTGGTGGGTTCGAGTCCGTGATGATACGGGCGATGGTTTGGAGCCAATCAGCACTCGTTCTGAGGAAGAACGGAGGGTGGAAACGGGGGGAGAGGCAGCAAGTGTGGTGCTTCGCGCTCTGTCGTGTGGAGCCACGTACTCTGTGAGAGCGGTCGCGCATTCAAGAGCGGGGTCATCGCCACCGTCTGTGCCGCTCATGGTGAAGACGAAACCACCAGGTAAGGATTACTGAGATGTATGTAGTTCATTCTTAGCAACAACAAACAACAACACAACAACAACAATTAACAATTAAAAAAAAAATCTTTCGTTCTTTTCCGTTTGTATTTTTTTACTGATTCTTAGCTTATAATCTTTTGACACACTGAGGTTTCAATTTATCACAACACGACAACAGACTTTTGTCGTGAAAACATATATTTTTGTATCAGGCAGTTTAGTCTCAACAAGGATAAAATATCAAGCATAAAAGAAGAGAAGTAGGTAGTAATTAAATTGAACATTAAAGGCCTCACGATGTCCGAATAGCCACTACTTACCAAATAAATAAAAAAATGGAACAGAATTTGTATGAAATTATCTGCTTAATCGTAGGTGGTGAAACTTATACTTACTTATGCATTAGGTATGATATTCTGTCTTCACAAACATTTTCTTAATCTTAATAATATTTGAAAGGGGCAAAGTTCCCGTTTGCAGAGTTTGTGCACCGCTCAAACCATTTATTTTATGCAGATTGAAATAACTGGGTTACTTCGATTTGCATAATTGACAATATTGAAAAATACTCAGAGTCTAATTGAATCTTTTGAAGTGGAAAAAACCACAATCAATTCTTTCGTTCTTGGAACAGTTGCAAAATTCAAAGTTGAGGATAAAATACTGGAAATTAATATGCTGTGGAAGGAATAAATATCACAATAAGTAAGTTCCAACAAAGTTGTAAATGTAAGGTTTCGTGGATCGAGTCAAAGTGCCTCTGATTGGCGAAACACTACTTTGTAGTTGTTAAACCAAAAGTTTTACGCTCATGGAATAAAGTAAAATCTTTAAGCAGGTGCTCAAAGTTCATAGCAGTTTCTGGAAAAATTTAAAGTTAACTAGCACACTTTTAAAACTCTAAACGTGGGTAGTTCGACAGAAAGTTCACACGAATGTGTGTTGGTATTACAGACTCTACATGTAAAGGTGCTGATTGACTTGAGCATTCACTTAATTGTAATGAGCATTCTAGTGAATGTTACATTACAGAAAAATAAACAGGAGCATTTTGCGAGCATTCTAGCGAGCGTTCTAGTGAACATTCTAACGAAAGGACAGTAAATTTTCTTGGAGCTTTTTGCCGAGCCGAGCCATTCTGTCATTGTTCCGTTTTAATCTTCTTTAAGATTCTTTTTTTGACGATCATTAACTTATGCGTTTACTAGACTGATCGTGAAAATGTTCGTAGCTATATTGGGCTCTGTGCTTGGCTCTGTTCGTTGTTTAGTTCGACAAATTTAAAAACGACGAATGCTCGATGTTCTGTTACAAGTGAATGCTCAAGTCTATCAGCACCTTTATAATGTTTTTTACGACTATAGGTTCATTACATTGGGGGTTCTAATTTCCTCCTGTCACATTCACCATTTTATGTTTTGTAAAAAACAGGAATTTCTCATTTACACGGAAATGTTTTACATTGGAATGAAACTAGTTGTGACGATCCCTCGTGAATAACTCTGGAAATTGAGTCCGAAACGTCAGGAAATGTAAAAAGTTGAAAAGCCGGATCATTCGCAAAACTATGCAGGTTCATTTAAAAGTCGTACAACTGTTTATATGTATGGTTTAGATGTGCCACGATGGTCACAGTAACTCTGCGTTTACATCAAGGTATAAAACGTCTATTCTACATATTGTCTGTTGATTTCGTTTGTCGTTTACACTTAAAACAAGTTGTGAAGAATTGTATATTATAGAACTCGTAGAAAACTTGTCTAAAATGTAAATTAAATAGTTAACAAAACATCCAATCAACTGAATATTTTCATTTCATTGTTTAATTTCCGGTAACCGGTCGAAAAACAGATTGTTTCGCCTACAATCCTATTACATCACCGGATACCGCGTCAGTAAGGTCATCTGCATTAGCCTAACTGATCCTTTGAAAGTACCCTGAAAGCAATTTTACAGCTGTAAACGCTGCCAAAAGATCAAAGGGTTGCCTAAATGCGAAGGTTACGCTTGGATCATTTATTGACATCCGTATTAGTAACCAATCAGTGTTTATTATGCGTAACATAGACCATTAGTATTTATTCATTTTATCTCCTATAATTCATTAATCAATAATAACATTTTTAAATTTTAGTTTTTTTTTTTATTAAAAAATAGTAATCCACCACTATCTCCCGATAGATTTTTTTACATGGTCATATTATTATTATAGTACTAGCTTTTACCCGAGGCTTCACCCGCGTGGATGTCGCAAAATATCCCACGGGAACGTACTACCCGGGATTATATACTTACTAGCCGAGGAAAAGAACTCGGCAGGAGGTTTTTTTTACGCACTATTGTTTAGAAGGTAGCATTTTTTTTTTTAATAAATCAAAAGTGTACCTATAGATTTTTTAAATATTTTTGCCGTCGATAAAAAGATTCCCTCATTTCGACATGTGCACATTATAAAGACTCACACTGTATGTAAGGATAAGGATTGCAAGATGTTTACTGTCCTATGGTAAACTGAAAATAAAATGGACCAACGAGCAACTTTTTGTTTGTCTTATAACTGCCTGTTTGTTTAGTCATCTGATTCGTCTCATTATATTACGCTTGTATTCCGCGAATAGGTAGGTAGATGTACACATCTACCTACCTATTCGCGGCTCTTCACCGGTGAAGGCCGGCCGGCTGCCAATCGGAGCGCCAAACGCGGTCGATGCGTTTGATCGAGATGGTAAAATGAAACTCGCACTAAGCCCTCAGAGTGTAATGCTAACTCATTGTAGTCTGCCTAGAATACCCACGTTTCACGGACTTTAGGAAAATCTTTATTACCTCATTTTAATTAGTCATATTCTTTATGGCACAATCAATCTTTATTTGTGAACATAGGTATTACAATAAAGGTCCTATGTATAGATTTTCGTCGACCTCTTTGTCCTACCAATAAAATTGGTGTACAAATATATTAGTTTTTTTTGTAATAAGTCTGAATATACAATACAAAAGTAAGAGTAAATAGTGACAATAAAATGCATTACTAATAAAAAAAATATTAATCAATTATAATTTATTTTTACATGCACGCCAATGGTAAAATTATATTATAGGCATCGACAGTAATAGGTATATATGTCAATGATTAAAGGGTTGGTAATGGGACCTCGTCTTTCTTTTCTTCATGGTCATGGTCATGACAAGGACCTATCCGGATATCAAACAATATTTGGTTATAGGTCCTAAGGGGGATGCGCCAAGGTAGCCCGCGAAATTCAAATTTTCTTACGTTTTTTGCAATTTGCAGGTCAGTGTCAGGTTGTATCTTGATTAAAATATGATTTGCGAGCGTAACCAATATGGTTTACAGAATTATAATCATTAAAATCAGCAATACAACTCCTTAGGTTAGCATAATCCCCAAATGTCATGATTTCATGAAATAGTCATTCAACGGGATTACATGAACATAAAGAGTTGTATTGATAATTTCTATGATTATAATTTTATAAATAAACATTTGATACGGTCGCAAATCATATTTAGATCAACATACAACCTGATAATGACCTGCAAATTGCAAAAAACGTAAGAATATTTGAATTTCGCGGGCTACCTTGGCGCATCCCCCTTAAGGGGGAGAAAGGGGAGAAAGCGTCAGGGTAGCCCGCGCGCTACCCTGACGCTTTCACCTTAAGGGTGAAAATTGATTCGCTGTTCCAATGTATAATAAAATTCCTCTCTTAATAATAATACTTGTCCACCAGTACTGGTATGGGAAGGTGGGGGGGAAGACAGACTAGAAGAGGGGGCCGAAGCAGCAGTCTGGAGCAACAGCAGCGCTCTTGCGTTAGACGCAAGAAGGGCTGTACGCTGCGGCGCCAGGCTCGTGCGGCTGCAGTGGCGAAGGGCGGACGCTGCCGGGGCTGCTGCCTGGAGAGACGCCGACCTTACGTCGCTGCATCATCATCGTGAGGTGAGTGCCTTCTACCAAAATTTACTAGCGACCCACCCCTACGTCGCACGGTTTTTGTATAAGACTTGATAAAACCTCGATGTTTTATCAATTCGTATACAAAAACCGTCCGTTCCGGAAGAAATTTTCTAAATGATGATGAAAACCGCATCAAAATTCGTTGAGTAAAAGTACAACGCGGTTACACAGACTCGAAAAGCGACTTTAATTTATAATATTATGTATACAATGTGTCACAAAAACCTTGTCCGATCTGAAAAGGGCACATAGATACCTACTGCAAAACAATACCAAAAAGTAATTGAAAAACTTATTATTTTTGAAAATAAAAAGATAAAATTCACGTTTTGGGTACCAAAATTATACCAATTCCATAAAAAATTGGTAAATTTCCAACAGGGGTCATAAGTTATGACTTCTAGACACCCGCTGTAGGTAGGCCGCCCGCGCCCCATCTAATAACCCGGTAAAATTCTCCATTGAAAAAAGGGGCAATTGTTTTTTCTTCCGAAAAATTACTACACAGACTCTCAGTATGATTCTTAACAACACCCGTACGGATCGAACAGGCTTTTTGTTGCACGCTGTATATAGGTTCCATAGAAAAACCAGGGTGTCTCAAATTGCGGTACATAATATCCGTAGAAGTACCTTCATCACGGGCGTAGAGGTGAACTACCCATCACCCAAGATTTTCTATTTTGCTAACTTGCTCATACATAGAATTTTAACTTTTATTATGGAAATCATAACAAGAGTTAAGTACTCTCGTATTGAAATAGAATAGACTCGCGAAAACCATTTCACTGTAAGTTGTTCGCAAACATTGTTTGTTTAACAATGAGGGTTATTTAAACGTAGTCGTGTGAAATACCTCGAATATCGCAAATAATTCCTAGAAATATGGCTGATTCAAAACTGCATTCTACCAGGTTTGATATTGAACTTAGATTTCCTTAACAATAATAGTTTCTCTTGGAATTGTTATAATCCCAATCAAATGTTTACTTTGAAGTGGAGCTACACTGCTAATTCAATTGAGGAATCAAAATGTTCGATATATATGAAATTAGAAATAATTAGCTCGCGTGTTGCCAAGCAAACTAATTGATTTGGGTTTTTCATACATTGACAGACCATAACATTATGTTACGGACAACGAAAAACGTATTTGTAAACCTTTTTGGTTTCATTAATAATTGAAAATGAGTTTGAACGAAATATCCCTCGCTAAAGATCATAGGTCCCCCAATTTACGCTTTTTTGTGTTTTACGGAAACAAGAGCCAATTGAAACCGGGCAAATTGAGACTCGGGCGCCATACAAATTCGTAGATTATGATCCGCTGGGACGGATAAAATACCTTTTTTGTGCAAATATCAACAACTTTATTGTACGTACGAGGAAATTTTCCTTCAGGTAGCTACGCGTTGATTAAGGAGTGAGGAAACAGGCGCGGAATTACGAGCTATTCACTCGCATTTGTGAGGGAATAAGTTTAGAAAATGGGTGTACCAAGATTAAAGGATGATAACAGCGAGGGCCTGAGATTGGATGAAAGGAGTCTGAGCGCACTTTATTTATATAAACGTGTCTGTTATTAATAAAAGTTGGAAAATAAGCCTGACATCACTTTATGTAGCCACTTGTGAAAGTTTAATGAAGCAATTTTCTTTTCCTTTAGCAGTTGCTAAGCTTACAGTCTTGCTGATGTGAAGTGAAAATCTTATCATGCTTAGAGCCTGTGTAGAATGTTTTATTAAAGATAGTTTTTTAACAACACTGTACATTTTTAGAACATTTTCATAAAGAATAAAAAATACCTAACGCTTAATGAAATACTGAACTCGTGTTTTTCGGATAAAAATAAATATCGGATCGTAAAGTATTGAAAGATTGGAATTTATATTAATTTGGCAATAATGGTTGAATACCAAAGGGTACATGAGAACCGTCCATGTGTGTGTTTAGTTAACAACTTAACTCGACATGGTATAAGAACACACGGTATGCTATTCCGAGACACAGTGGTCACGTGGGTGACACTTACCTACGTCATCACATCTGTGTTACCAGTATTGAGTAATAATAACTCCCCAACCACCTTAATTACCTGTGCGAATCCGATAAAACAATGAGGTTTTAATTAACAATTACGTTGGTATATATGTTTAATAATTGATTTGTTTCGTTTGATTAAACAAACGAAACGACAGTCTAAATGCTTTGTATATATTTTTTTAACAGAATGGCGACGTAAAATCTTTCTTTAATTCGTCTTTTGTTGCAATAAAGTGGCAACTGGATAGTGACGTAAGCATGTGTCACTCCCGGAATGCCATATCTTGTTTTCTTATACCATGTATTACACAACGCAGTCGCAATCGTACCGCCAATCTTATAAAAAAAACCCTGGCCGATCCGAAAGGGGGTCATAGGTATTGCAATAACATTACTTAAAAGTAATAAAATCTAATTATTATTGAAAATAAAAAAGTTATTCCTATTAGAAATCACTCTTTTACTACCAAAATTACCCCAAATTCATTAAAAATGAGCAAATTTTCAACAGGGGTCATAAGTTATGACTTGTGACATTCCCCATTGAGAAAAAATTTGGCGTTTTTTTTTTTGTGTTTTTAAAATTACCACATTTTTAAATAGGCTCTCAGTACGATACCTAACAACTACAACACCCTCACGGATCGGTCAGGTTTTTTTACATGTTATGTAGAAATATTTTAAGTGTGTTGTCTATTTCATTCTTTGTATTTATTTTTAAGCATGTATTCCTGCACATAGGTCGTGATTGGTGGGCTGTCATCTGGCGCATGGTATGCACTACGCTTGTGGACTGCGACGGAATCCGCGCGACACCAAGCCGTTATTTATGCAGCTACCACCACGCATTCTGGAGGTAACACTACATTTATACGCACCCATTGTAAAGTCAGGGAAATTAATTGTAAAGCAAATTGACTACCAACTTAAATGGTCTGTAAATTCAAATCACAACTGTTATCCTGGCTGTATGTTTTGGCTATAACAGGCAAATTGACGTGGTTGTCAATTTGAAAAACTATTATTTTTACATACAACGCGTCTGCCTTCAAAGCAAGAGTGAACAGGCATCTTCTGGGCACGCTCGTTCCATCATAGACTTCATCCATCGTTTTCCATCAGGCGAGATCGAGGTCAAGAGCAGGCCGATTTAGAAATTAATTTTAGTTTTTTAAAAACTTGCAAAGTAATATGTTTGTTAGGAGACAACACATGAAGGTCTAAACTTATTTATGGCATCTTTGAATTTCAAAAAGGGATGGTAAAAAATTAGGATCAACAAAATGTGCAAATAATTAAATGAAATCGTCAATCGGTTCTTTTCTATAGATACCTACTTAATATTTGTAAAGCTTTTCTAAAACATCTCGATTTGTCCGGAAATGTAGGTAGGTACCTAAACTTGGACATAAGGACACAAACTGCAATTTTATTTTATTGAAAATCGCTTTTTAAAGCAGAAATGCAAAAAAAACAAATCCTTGGCATTGTGTGTGTGTCGTATTACCGTAAAAGCTATTTCCATCTAAAAATACATTCCATTAACCGTTTCCATTTATCACTGAAAAGTTTGCAGTCATTTATTCAGTTGCAATTTTTTAAACGTGACTAAAAATAATAGCCAGGCCATCGCGTAGCGTAGCCGGCATTTTATTATTAAATATTTTTATGCAATGTGTTGCAGCCTATGGCAACAAAGCATATTGAATTGCATAATTTTGACTGGCCTTTGGTTACATTTAGTTAAAATCGAGTATGATTAAAAGTGATTGATGAATCTGCGGATTCATAAATAATATTAAAACTATTTCGTGAAAATGTTGGTCAAGTTTCAGTGTCATCAATCATTTAGTTGTAATTTTTCTATATGGCAACAAGCCGAACCCGAAGCCTGATGGAATTTCTCAATGGAAAAAATTATGAACTTCCACTCAAATCCCCTATTTAGCCCCTATAGGGGTTGAATTTTGAAAAACTCTTTCGTTTTGCTCTCTTTTGTTATACAAGAAGCTCTTATGCATTTCATGCTTCTATAGACCCAGCGGTTTAGTTGGCACAATGTTTGCTTGTGAGTGTATGAATTTAAGATTGTTATTAAGTACTAGCTGTGCCCCACGGTTTCACCCGCATGAGTCTATATCGCGCAGGAATATTAGAATAAAAAGTAGTCTATGTCCTAACCCAGGTACCCACTAATATGTATGTTTGGATGTTTGTTACTCAATCACGCAAAAATGGCTGAACAGATTTGCATGAAATTTGGATAGTTTATAATCTGAATTAACATATAGTATACTTTTTATCCCGGTGGTTCCCGTGGGATAATTTCCGACCTCCATTCGGGCAAAGCCGCGGGCGAAAGCTAGTATACCATAATAATATGGGTAGAGTCAAACTAGGAATATTTGACTCTACCCATATTATCGCCTTCACCCACCCTGGGGTTCTTGTAGAATTAGATCAAGCTAAATTATAATCCTTACAATTTAAATGTGAAAGTTTGTGTGTTTGGAGGTTTGTTACGCAAAGACGGCTCAAGTGATTGTAATGGGCACACAGATAGTTTACAACCTGGATTATCACATAACGTCGGCGTCAGTGCAGGACCTTGTAAATGCACAACACCCTTTTTTACAGGAGAGACTAAAAACCCTCTAAATAGTAACACACAAATAGTGACACAGCGTCACCAACGAATTATTTTAAACTGCAGATACAAGGTAGGTACTGCTTTAAATTTCACCCAACAAGCATTTGGAAGGTCCTAGATTCGTCTGTTTTACCGACTGTGCGCACTGACTAGCTACCTCAATGTTTTGCCGCTTGATGGCAGGGTACTTTTATCAATTAAAAATGATTTCGCCAAAAAATTTAGATACAAGGTCCTGCACTGACGCCGACGATAGGATACTTTTTATCCCGGGAGTACGTTCCCGTGGGATAATTTCCGACGTCCACGCGGGTGAAGCCGCGGGCAAAAGCTAGTAATAAATATTTAACAATTCTAACAAAGCCAAAAACTACTATATATTAGGTAATACTTAAATATATTGAATGTAAAACTAACAAAATAGAAATAACAATACTAAAACTAGAAATAAGAAACTGTTTTTATAAAGAGTTATTTGAAATAGATAGATAAAGGTTCTACTACTACTATTATTATAGATTAGATAGATTTATATGTAGATATCTATATAAAAACTGTATAATCTACAAGACATATATTATGAACTCTATATTATCCAGAAATACGAATCTATAAGAAATACGAAATCTAATTTGACGGCACGGTTGGCGCAGTGGTTAAGCGATTGACTTCTGCACTGCGTGTCGCGGGTGCGATCCCCGCACGGGACAAATATTTGTATGACCTACAAGTAGTTGTTCCGGGTCTGGCTGTTTGTGTATGTGAGTTAAAATTTTTGTAAACACACCCACAATACAGGAGAAATTCCAAATGTGGGGCAACGTTTAAAAAAAAATGGCAAGAACTAAGGCTTCGTTTTTTATTAAGTAAAAGATTGCCCGTAAAATCAATACGAATACAACACTCAACCATTAAAATATTTTCTTAAGCGTGCTGATAAAAACATCAAAGCATTCGAATCATTTATTTCAATCTAACATAAAAGATTTAATTGACTATAAACACTTTTGTTATCTTTCTCGCCACACATTCCTAGAAAACCATTTCTTTGGACATGATTTTCATTTGTACCTTTCAACTGCGGAAGCCACACAGGTTTCTCAAAGGCCCCACCATCTATCACGACTTGTTTACTATTAGCGATCTTTTATGTTATTACCCTCATAAGTTATGGCCGCTGAGGAAACAAACTGCCTTAGAATTGCTATTGAAACTTTCATCAAATGTGAGTATCCGTGCGGTTGAGGTTCTATTTATAGGCGTTTTATTTATGGATTCTTAGAAAACAAGTTTTTTTATAAATATGGCTTCGTGTAAAAAAATGTTGAGCAATCCCAATAGAATTATTTCTTATACGCAATTCCTGCTCACAGTATGAAAAATAATATCTTAAAAAATGTTCTATAAAGTCTATTTCCAAGCACTACTATGTTGAATATGTTTGTGATAAGAGCGGGATCACACTTTCGTGGATTTCTACTGCACCATTTATATTAGAACTAAAATCAGAGTCGGGACGAACGCCTTACCGCCTGGCCACGGAACATTCGCTACAGCGAATATTCGCGCGGTGCGAACGGCGAAGCGTCTTGCGACCAAAACAAATGTATTAAAATGTACTAGTCATGCCAAGGCGAACGGCGGGGTGACCGGAGAAATTCGCCGAGCTGGCACGAGCGTCTGGCGGCGGCGGGGCGGGCGACGGAAACAAAAAAAAATTATGAATCAGTACGGCGCATGCCACGGTGTCTAGCGGCAGACCCGGCGAATAGTGCAGAAATCAAACTTAGTTTTATTCGCCGCGAAATAATTAATACTTTTTTTTGCCGAATATACTAGGCTAACTGCATTGACCTTTCTCTCCAGTTGTGGTTGAATATTAATTACAATGTAACAATAGTTTCGCCACTCATGCGGGTATAATCGAAAAAAAATATCTGGATAAGTAGTCTATATTCTAAATATTATGCCATGAACCAAAACTATCACTCCTCTCCAAGCAATATCGAGATGAGTTTTAAAGACATTTCGCTCTCGATCTATACTGGTCTCGGTGGCGAACGCTACTGCCCGTGGCCTGCAAAATTTGCCGCATGAAATGAAATGAAATTGTTTATTCTGTAAATACGATATGGGAATCACTTTTACACGTCATATTAAAAAAAATGTTTAAAATAAGCTAGATGAGGTCGGCGTTTCCTAACTGACTACTCTGAGAAGAAAGGCCGAAACAAACTCAGAGGTCACAGTCTCTTTTAAAGTCCAGACATAATCTTGGTCAAGCCGTATGAGAACCATGTAGATTAGTGTCTGAAATGGTCTTTTGAGGAAAGAACCACACAGATTTGAGTGGACCTGTCCAGTCAGTGCAAGCATTTGTCAGTAATCGTTGAGCTCAACTCAGAACTTAAGGAACTTAGGGAGCATGAATTGCCGCCCCGTAAGACGCACCGCCGCCGTTCGCGATGCCCGTCCCGTGGCCAGGCGGTTAGACTTCATAATTGCTTTTACCATTTCTAATTTTGTTAAGGACTTTTCACTATGGATGATTCGATTTTTTCCCGTATCCAAACAGAGCGTCTACGTCGTCCAGTAGCATTCCAATCTGAGGGAGGTCAGATAACAACGTCGAGTGGTAACGCCGACACGGAGCGAGTGCTCGGCGCTGTGTCTCTGGCATTCGCTGCCCTCGCTGCGCTTGCTGTCACTGCCCTGCTGCTCGTGTTGCTGGCCAAACGAAGGTAGGTGTATGCCTAACTCATTACCGGTAAAAGTATCTCTGGCAAAGAAGACCACAGCTTTAATAAAAAAATGCGGTTTTAGTATGAAATCAAGTCAAAGTTACCCAGACAGGTTATATTCATTAAAAAATCGTTAATTTATCAGATAATAGATATTTAATTTCAGATATAGAGCCTGTTCCACAGTGTGCGGATAGGCACTATCTTATAAAAGATCAGAATTTCTTTGAAATTAATTGTGTTTTTTTTTCTTCAGATATTGGTTAAAGGGTCCATTTCAGAGTGTGCGGTTATGCACTATCCCATAAATAAAAAAGAGAGATCAGAATTTATCTGAAATTAATTGTGTTTTCTTGCAGACATGGTCCATTAGGGTGCTGTAGGCATGGTCCAATTCACAGTGATAAGCATTATCTGATATCTCCTAAATAAATAAAAAACGAACAGAATTTGTCTAAAATTATCTGCTAGTTAAGTTAACCGGAGAAACATTATACAGCCTGGCCCTGTACTATTATACAGTAATAAGTGAATATTTATGCTTTACCAAAGTGTATTGGTTAATTAGTTGAAGGGAATGCCAACAAATATGGTAATTTTCATGTTATAATATTAAATTAGATTCTGCTGCATTGGTAATGTCGATTACAACCCTTAAATATTAATATCGAATATCTACAAATACCTATAATTTCTATTGAAATGTTTTTTTGACTTTAACTTCACCTTACTTTGATAGATCAAAGTTATCAAAAGATATAGAATTATTTCTAGATACATTTTCTTCATCCATGAATAAATTCATATCTGGATAAAACCTGTGAAAACCGACATGCGAGGAATACCATAAAGGTTTTATCTGAAACGTAATGGTCATGACGCCAATATATTTGATATACGCATCGCCAATATGTGAGTCCCCTCAGCCCCCTTGACCTTTTGGATCCAATTTCTGACGCCAGATTTTCACGAATTGCGTTCTACCTGCGGCGGTGAAAATATTGTATTACCAAATATAATTGCTTGATTTCATGTTCCTTATAAACAACATAACATCAAACCTGTTTTCTCCGAAGGGTTAGGCAGAGGAGTAGGCGACATTTCACCATTGGTTTTAGGGGCGTGCCCGATTGATAGCATAAGGGCGCTTGTACACGGTAAGAAAATTTACCGTGTCTGCGGCAGACATGACAAATTCTTCGTGTACACGACAAGAATTTTGTCTGTTCTACACACGAAAACCAACAACGTTCGCCGCGTCGTGTCTTGCGCAGACAAGATTTTTTTCGTGCACCGCTGCGAGCAGTGTACACAGTTATTTTCTAGTTACGACACGAATTCTTGCGTAGGCCCGGCGTATTTTCTTACCGTGTAAAAGCGCCCTTAGGCTATCAACCGGGCAAAAATTCAGACTCCGAGCTGGTCTTCGTCCGGCGCTCGGCGTGCACGCCGTGTTCGGGCTCGCAATCAGTCAATCGTTCAGAGGTGAAACACGTGTCGATTTCTTACAGGGTTTTATAGGAATAGTTACGCGGAATAGGTTACGAATATCTATGTCTATTGTAGAATAGATTTCCGCAATTTTACGCCTAAATCAATTAACTACCCGAGCTGCATAATAATATTTTGATGTGTGTTCCATAAATGACTTTATATTATTTAAGACAGAATACAGTTTGCACATATTCTTCCGTTTCTCCTCCCTTGTAAGAAATCTTTACCGCGGGCCGTGTGTGCACATTATGTCAACTTGAAGCGACCAGTACACAAAGAAAATCGTTCAAAATGATGAGATTGATCCGAGCAGGCCCAACTAATACTGGTTGGTCAGATCAGTTTGGTCTGCTCATGCATGGTTGGCTTGAAGCTCATGATCGTCCTGATAGCAAATAGTGAGTCACTTCTTCAGATTAATATGGCGGTTTATTTTACAAACTGTCTATTCTTCTAAAAATAACTGTGAACACCTTCACCACAAAGGACTTTCTTTTCAATAAAAGGCCGACAAAAAAATTCCATTATTGTTAAACACCGATTCGGTTTCCCTTTGTTTCGTCCGAATAATTGAAAATACTCGATACCTATTTCCAATATTGTGAGTAACGCCTGTATTGGAATCCCCATTTCTCAAGGAAGCCTGTATAAATACATAATAATAAATAAGATAAATGTAGACGTATTGAGAGCACGATGCCTGTGTAAATCACTCAGTGCGACCTACTTACAAATTCAAGAAGGTTTGGGCACTATAGGCACGGACTGTTAAAATAATTTTGGTATTTCTTGGGAATTACCTACTTACATTTTAATGCGCACCTAGGTACCTTTTTGCAATATAGCTCATCCTATCGTAATTCATTGCTTGGCTTTGGGCTTCTTGCTCCTGATCCTTTATGGGATATTAAATAAGTATCTTACTGTACGTATAAAATTTTTGTAAGATTAAGGGAATTATCATGGAGCTTAACAGTAGCAATAGTGGGTTGTAGTTGAAGTTTATTTTCTATCTGATATTCAAAAGTCAGCTTTATCCAAAGTTGCTGCAAATAGCGACTTTGGATAAAGCTGAAATATCGATGGAAGAAGCAACAGAACTTCTTCTCCTACTGAAGAGCTGCATCTTTCAGCATTCTCTATAGAGCCAGCTCTTTGACCTTCGTATAACACAGCCTTCACTTTCAATGCAATGCTAACAGAATAATAAACTGAGGTACTATAATAGGGTTGACTTCTACTTTGACAGGTTAAGGTTCAGCTTTGGAAAACAAGAAAAATTGTCTACATATCAATATTTTCCTTAAATTAAATATTTAACTCAGGCATGTACTGTAAGTTTGTTGGTGGTGTGGTTAATTAACAGTTATCTTCCTAGCACGCTATGGCCATGCGGTGGTACCGTAGAAGAAGAGACGCGTCGCTGCAGCCATTCTGTGGCCAGCACCGACAAATCCGTCTGTCCCGAGCAGCAGAACATCAGAAACTGCCAACATGACTACAAGCATGACAAACTGTCACCTGCTTCGGGTAAGTGGTACATTTACCTACTTTAAATATACTCACGCGCAGTAAATGTGACTCAAGCTCTAAACGCGAATGTGTGAACAAACTAGATTTTTTTATAAGAATATATGCCAAGTAGCTTCTCTAATAGGTTTAAGTGAGTAAATTGCCCATTAGGTTGGTCTAAAATGTACTGCTGGTGAGTGTATTTTAACTCGGCTTCTTTCCAGTTTGATGGTTTATCCAAGTCCGTGGCACAGTTGTGGTGCTTCTTTCACAAAATATCAAGAATGGAATGTAATATAAATAAACGAAGAATGGAATTTGAATGTTCTGTAATCGTTTAGTGGTAAGGCAATTGTGCTTAACGTCGTCAGATGTTTATGGTGTACCTACAGGTCCTACATTCTGATTTACTTAGACCTGTACGTAGTTGTAATGTCCTTAGCATTGGTCGTTTACATTCTATACCTCAGCATTTATTACTATTCTTGCCGTTTGATAGAATAATATGCATGGTTGAGACTTATTAAAGTTTTAACCCGTTTATTTAGCCCTATTAACGTTTAACCTTTATATTTACTTAAGAAGTGAAAAATAGAGAGCTGTTAGAATAATTCATTTTACAATTTCCTTACCTTTCCTCGCTTTATTTTACATTCCTACATTGTCTGTATTTCTGAATTGATATTTGCGATCAAAAGTAACGTTTAGCAGATAATACTCCGAGCAATATTGAACGTAAAATTATTTCTGACAGCCGCATTTCTGTAAAGTAAATTTAATCATAAATGGCTTTACGCGCATTAAATTATTAATGTGGAGAGCATGAATTACAGAGCGTAATCAATCAGCTATTTGATGTTTTGTGTGTAAATATCATAAACAAAATAATTGGCCCAGCAGATTAAGGGCCTGTTTCACGATGTTCAAATAGCGACTGAATAAATGAAAAAATGGAACAGAATTGTAATCTACCAAGTAAGATACTAACTTAATCGTAGGTGATAAACAGGCCTGAACCTTCCCTTCAATTAAACATTTATGTACGTACGTACGTGTACGTTTCGTTAAATTATTTTTAGATCTCACAGCTCACAGGTTTGGAGTTTTGTCTCTAAGTTTGTTCAGTTACCTTATTTTTATGTCGTTTCAGCGCGAATTATGATATTTTTCATTAACTAACTACAAGTGGTACAATATATTGTACCACTAATCTAAACTATAGTTTAGATTTTATTCCTAACATTATTGAAGTTTTGAACAGGATAACGTATGTCAGGTCAGCTATGATCCGACATACGTTATCGTCGTTATCCTGACCAAAACTTCAATAATTCATACAAAAAACTCATAGAAAATGATTTCAAGAATTTGAAAATATTCTTTCTAAACTTTCAAATTTTTCTTGCCATACAAATCTAATTCGGACTATTACGAACATGTTTAAACAAAACCTGCCAAATCAGTCCAGCCTTTCTCAAGTGATGCGGTTACCTACCAACGAACAGCATTTTATTATACCCACCAGAAAATAGTCGTATGCCTTCTTCCATTCCTTCCAATTTTGTGCAACATTGCCTCTTTAACGGCACCGGCTGTTGTATTGCCACGTAAACATCTTTTCCTTATTGTTCCTCCATTTTTGCTCAATCCTATACACTTCTTAAGCTCATTTGAGTAGATTACAATTGACACCATACGTGTGTGAATCAAACGACATGTTGGAGATGACTGGTTTATTCTAAACATTATCAATGAGTCTATGACACTAAATACTATTATTATAGAATAACCTTCTACACCCACCTATGAACAGCATTTTATTTTCAGGTATAAAGAATAGAATAGATTTCCTTTATGTTTGCAGTCTTGCCTGACTGAAGTTTGTTCAATTCCTAAGTACAACTTTCTCTAGCTACAACATCCTTCTTCCGTCTCATTGAGTTAGAGCCTTTTTACTTGCGCTTGAAGGTTTTCGGGAACTTATCTCGTGTCTCTAATGTCGGTTAGCCAATTTTGTCATAAAGCAACGTGATTGAACGGGATTGGCAAGGGTGGAGTCGTGTAGAACCTATACAACATGTATCTGAAAAGTGTAAAATCAAAATAATCATATTCATTATTATGCTGAACTCAAACTCAAAGCATTTATTTCAAATAAACCAATTACAGGCACTTTTGAATTGTCAAGGGGTCGGTCAGTCAGAAAGATGAAGCTCCAATTCCAAAGCGTAGCGTAGTCCTATGGAGAAGAACGGGCAAGAAACGCCACGGACACTCTTTTAAATCAAAATATGGTTACAAAATATTGACAACGGAGCCTATTGGCCTCGTACCGAACTTTCTGCTTTTATTTTAATTCTACTTTGTTTTTATCGTTTTTTTATTTTTATTTACCTGTTTTTTTTATTTGTGATTTCCTGTACGACTCTTTTTTATCAACAGTTTCCAGTTTTAGATTGTGTTAAGTGTTAATTGCGAATCTTTATTATCTTCGATGTCTTGCAATCAACGACTACAGAAATGACGTCTTATGATCACCTGTGATGATTCTAAAGCCGATTATAATAAAAGAAAGAAAAAGTATTTATTGAGACTCGCACAGGAAATCACAAATTAAAAAAACATAAGTATAAATACTAAGTAAAATAAAAGCAGACAGTCCTGTACGAGTCCAAACGGCTCTTACCTCAGCATAATAATGAATGTGATTATTTTAATTTGATTATAAAGACGTGTACGAGATAAGTCCGTACGCGACATTCGCTGTTGGCGGCGAGGCGGCTGCTGCTGCGACACTGGACCATACGCTACAGTTCCGGACATTCGGCCATCGAGACAACGACGCCCCGCCGCACCGACCCTGCAGGAAGCACCCGCAACGACACCGGGAGAGGGCTGAAGGTGACACTTGAGATTATCCTTCATATCATCTGCATCAGTAGAAGTAACGCTAGAGTCGTAGTAGAGTTTTTTGTAGTAGTAAAACTCTTTGTGAAGGAGTTCGTTCATAGAAGTACCTACCTACTACCACCATAGCAATTTCTGTCAATAAGCAGCCTGAAGCAGCGTTGCTGCGGGTTTGAGTCTGCGGGCACGAAATTAGCGGCGCCCAAGCGATGGCGATAGCAGAGGGGCGCGGGAAGGGGCGGGGGCGATCTGCTTGTAAAAAAAAAACAACACTATACTGGAACGAGCGGCCATCGAGCGGCGCAATCAAACAAGTTTGTTTCTGTTGCTTGCGCGTCGCCACCGTCCATGCATCCCTCGATCGCCCCGCGCCACTCTCGCCCGTTTCGTGCGCGTCACTTCGAATGCTATGCTTTTGTTTACGTCGCCACTCCGCTGTTGCCATCGCTCGGCCGCCGCTAATTTCGTGCCCGCAGACTGAAGGATGACGATATAATAAGGGAAAATTCACGCTACCAGTTGGTGCCACTTTAACAAGTCTTCCATTTCGAAAATGAATATAAAATATATGAAGACGTTCATCATGTAACGATTCATTAATTCGTTCATCATTCAGTCATGACTTAAAAAAATCAAAAATCAAAAGCAAAGCCTCACTTCAGTGCGATGTGTCCGAATTTTAACACGGGTTTGGGGCTTCTCTCAATAAACAAAATATTTGTATCCACAAACGAAAGAATTCCTAAAATCCTGTGGCACATAAAACACTCACAAAACCTTTGAGTAAATACATTGTACTTTCTAATATTTTTTCTTCTTTAAATATACTTACAGGGCGAGTATTTGAGATGGGACTTGAAGGTCAGAACTGAAACAATGCGAAAACGGAAAAGTGTCTGTTTCAGCCTCCAAGTATCATCTCTTGAACTCGTCTGTATGTATATTTTTAATGGACACTCAACTTAAAACTTTTGACATTTTTTTATGTTATCATCATGCCATCATAATATACCTTTTCCAGATCACCATCACGCTTCAGCTTCATCAGTGTGTGTCTTTTCATTAGTGTGATGTAGATGACAATAAAATGACAATGTATAAATATTGTTTGTTGAATAGTATGGTATGTGTAACAGTGGAGAAGCACCACTCGGAGTGTGAGCTGCAGCAGCTGAGCCGCTACGAGAAGGTGCGGCCGCGACACTGCGCACCCACATCCTACTGCGTGCCGCTAGCACATCACGGTACTTGTAGCACATGCACTCACACACACACTCACACAGCTGACCCGCTACGAGAAGGTGCGGCCGCGACACTGCGCACCCACATCCTACTGCGTGCCGCTAGCACATCACGGTACTTGTAGCACATGCACTCACACACACACTCACACAGCTGACCCGCTACGAGAAGGTGCGGCCGCGACACTGCGCACCCACATCCTACTGCGTGCCGCTAGCACATCACGGTACTTGTAGCACATGCACTCACACACACACTCACACAGCTGACCCGCTACGAGAAGGTGCGGCCGCGACACTGCGCACCCACATCCTACTGCGTGCCGCTAGCACATCACGGTACTTGTAGCACATGCACTCACACACACACTCACACAGCTGACCCGCTACGAGAAGGTGCGGCCGCGACACTGCGCACCCACATCCTACTGCGTGCCGCTAGCACATCACGGTACTTGTAGCACATGCACTCACACACACACTCACACAGCTGACCCGCTACGAGAAGGTCCGGCCGCGACACTGCGCACCCACATCCTACTGCGTGCCGCTAGCACATCACGGTACTTGTAGCACATGCACTCACACACACACTCACACAGCTGACCCGCTACGAGAAGGTCCGGCCGCGACACTGCGCACCCACATCCTACTGCGTGCCGCTAGCACATCACGGTACTTGTAGCACATGCACTCACACACACACTCACACAGCTGAGCCGCTACGAGAAGGTGCGGCCGCGACACTGCGCACCCACATCCTACTGCGTGCCGCTAGCACATCACGGTACTTGTAGCACATGCACTCACACAGCTGACCCGCTACGAGAAGGTGCGGCCGCGACACTGCGCACCCACATCCTACTGCGTGCCGCTAGCACATCACGGTACTTGTAGCACATGCACTCACACAGCTGACCCGCTACGAGAAGGTGCGGCCGCGACACTGCGCACCCACATCCTACTGCGTGCCGCTAGCACATCACGGTACTTGTAGCACATGCACTCACACACACACTCACACAGCTGACCCGCTACGAGAAGGTGCGGCCGCGACACTGCGCACCCACATCCTACTGCGTGCCGCTAGCACATCACGGTACTTGTAGCACATGCACTCACACACACACTCACACAGCTGACCCGCTACGAGAAGGTGCGGCCGCGACACTGCGCACCCACATCCTACTGCGTGCCGCTGGCACATCACGGTACTTGTAGCACATGCACTCACACAGCTGACCCGCTACGAGAAGGTGCGGCCGCGACACTGCGCACCCACATCCTACTGCGTGCCGCTGGCACATCACGGTACTTGTAGCACATGCACTCACACAGCTGACCCGCTACGAGAAGGTGCGGCCGCGACACTGCGCACCCACATCCTACTGCGTGCCGCTGGCACATCACGGTACTTGTAGCACATGCACTCACACAGCTGACCCGCTACGAGAAGGTGCGGCCGCGACACTGCGCACCCACATCCTACTGCGTGCCGCTGGCACATCACGGTACTTGTAGCACATGCACTCACACAGCTGACCCGCTACGAGAAGGTGCGGCCGCGACACTGCGCACCCACATCCTACTGCGTGCCGCTGGCACATCACGGTACTTGTAGCACATGCACTCACACAGCTGACCCGCTACGAGAAGGTGCGGCCGCGACACTGCGCACCCACATCCTACTGCGTGCCGCTGGCACATCACGGTACTTGTAGCACATGCACTCACACAGCTGACCCGCTACGAGAAGGTGCGGCCGCGACACTGCGCACCCACATCCTACTGCGTGCCGCTGGCACATCACGGTACTTGTAGCACATGCACTCACACACACACTCACACAGCTGACCCGCTTCGAGAAGGTCCGGCCGCGACACTACGCGCCCACGTCCTACTGCGTGCCGCTAGCACATCACGGTACTTGTAGCACATGCACTCACACACACACTCACGCAGCTGACCCGCTTCGAGAAGGTCCGGCCGCGACACTACGCGCCCACGTCCTACTGCGTGCCGCTAGCACATCACGGTACTTGTAGCACATGCACTCACACACACACTCACACAGCTGACCCGCTTCGAGAAGGTCCGGCCGCGACACTACGCGCCCACGTCCTACTGCGTGCCGCTAGCACATCACAGTACTTGTAGCACATGCACTCACACACACACTCACACAGCTGACCCGCTTCGAGAAGGTCCGGCCGCGACACTACGCGCCCACGTCCTACTGCGTGCCGCTAGCACATCACCGGACTTGTAGCACACGCACTCACACACACTCACACACAATCACATAGCTGAGCCGCTACGAGAATATCACAAATTCACAACAATATGCCTCATTCATGAAGATCACACCAAAAAACTGTAATGAATCAGAATGTACATAATTTGTTTCAATTATATCTGCTATAATATGAATACAGGTAAAGTTGTAAGAAAACGATTTCTTGGTAAACCCCAGTAGCTCCAATAGTTAGTGCTTTAGGCATAGATGACATTTCAAGCCTCAGAAACTGCTCAACGCTCTAACACCTATCGTGACTGTAGATATTTCATTCCTAGCCAAAGCCGCGCTCTCAGCAAGCATGCTGGGCGCAGGCGGCAGCGGGGGCGGCAGCGGGAGCGGGGGCGGGTGCGGCAGCGGCGGCGGGCTGTCCGAGGTATACGCGGGCGACTCCAGCGCGGAGTCGGGCCCCGGCTCGCTGTCACCGCGCACTCACCACGAGCACAGCTAGCGCACCGCTCGAAAGGCTGCCGAGCTCGGTGATACCAACCATATCGTACGCCTCACCGATACATAGGTATACTGTAGGGTGTAAGCCCACTATACAATTCTGTATCGTAAACGTCATCTGAAATGTGAGTTAGTTAGTTCTCTTTAGAACTTTAGACTACCTCCCCTGTAATTGATTGGCTTCATGGATTTAAAAAAAATACTGTACATTTGTTCAGTCTGAAACATACCTTATTATTATGTGTTGGAACAAAAGAGAATCCTACAAAAAAAGAAAATCCCCAATCAATCATAATAATGTATAAACACGTTAAGTACAGCCACGCTCACGCCCCAAGTATGTGCCAAACTGCAATAATAAACACTGCCTGAACTAATATCATCGATTTTAAAGCCTAATTTTACAACGAATGCTTTTGTACTTGATGTTTTTGTAACTGCGTATACACTACAAGATTGAAAGTATTGATTGAATATTTTGTGTCATCCAATGATATTCTAATGTGTCATCCTATTTCATGGTTCACAATCACAAGGGCTCGGAAAATGTTGTCATATAATTCCAAAAATGTATGAGAGTTTTGACAGAATTGTGTATCTGCTCAACTTATATTCAGACTGGCTATCTTATTGATTTAATTTAAAACTTATTAACAGGGTGATATTAGCATTATTATTTACGGTGTGAATGAAAACGTAATGATTCCAAACTTTTACACGTTCACATAAAAGGTTTGGGATTTATAACACCTAGTGTACACGCAATATAACTCGGAATTGGCCCTTTTGGAATTATAACTTTTTTATTTACGGCGTACGAAAGTTTCTCAATGTTTATATTTCAATATTGGCTTCGTATGTCGGGCTTATGATTGATTATGATGCCAAAACCATGGTTCTAAATAAGTCTAAGTGAGACAGTACGGCTAATACTGCCGATTTCCATTTACCCACATTAATATATAATACTGGAATAATTTTACATATACTAATAAGCATAATATCAAATGTTTGTTAACCTAACTAATATTAATAAACAGTTCATATTACATATGTATACCAATGGTTAATATTTCGTCGTTTTCAATCGATAAGGTTCGTCGGGAAGACTCGTGTATTCATTAGAGATTCGTTCGTAAATTAAGATGAGTTTCTTCCTAACTCATTTCAACCGTCTCACTAAGAAAACTGGTCGTACACTCATTAGGAAAACCACGGCAGCATATCATTCGTAATTTCACACAAAGAAAATTGCCGTCAAAAATTTTCCTTTGGAAAAACAGTTTTCCGATAATTTACTAAGTAGCCCAGACTGCCTCGTAAGTCTAGTGGTCGCAAGCGCTACTGCTAAGCATGAAGTCCTACCTCATGCTTAGCAGTAGCTTAGGTTCGATCCCGAGGTCGGGCAAAGTTTTATTAGGTTTTTCTATCAGGAATTTCTCAGAAGCAGCCCGGAGTCTGGATTTGTACCCAGTCCCCTTATTACAATGGGACTTAAACATAACTGGCGAAATGTGAGTGTACTATAGGTATGTGACGGCCGATCTACATCGCCACATGAAGACATGACGTCACACAAATCCTGCATCGCGCAATTAAATTCTACCGCACGAACGACATATATAAGACTGTCCGACATCAATCGTTGGGCAGTTGCCCGCCAAACACGACACCCGTGTGGTCGGAGGATCCTCCCTTTTCTATAGACTGAACTTTACACCCTGTTCTTCATGCCTGTAAAGGTACACCTCTGCTTAGCCCTTCAGGGAAAAAAGGCGTGAAGTTACACACCACCGCGACACTAAACACAATTCCTCGAAGTGCAAACACAACCTTCGTGACCACAACAATGTTTTGGCCTGTTCCAATTATTGCCTAATTACGAAACACAGTTAGCCCCTAATGAATACACGACTCGTTATAGCTGTTAACAGTAGCTAGCCAACTATGTGGAAGACATTAGCTCATAAAACCTGTAAATACTTAACTTTAGTCAGACTGATGTGTAATATCTACGTTACTTCGGAGCTTACATTTGTAAATACATTTTGTAGATAAATTACGAACTCTAGTCAATTTTTATTAAATGTTTTTATGACAATATAATTGTATTGTGTAAATAACGAAATACATAAGTATCTATGTGAAAATCTGTTTAATGTAAAATAAATCTATTTATCGCGTTTTATTGTTTTATTGAAAACCAATTACAGAATTATTGAATACAATTGCATCGGCGTTTTATTACTCAGTGAATGTAGTGATTAATTTAATTAACTTGTACAATTATTGTGTTTTTCCAATTTCTCCCTCGCTTTATAATATAACGTTACAGGATACAATAATGTCCAATCAGTAGCAATTATTTATTAAATTCCTCACATTCATTGCGAAGGAGTTTAACTGAGTTATTTGAGCAAGACTTTAATATTATTAGACAAAGGCGCTCTGAGGAAAAACGCAACATTGTAGCATCGGAGTCCCGGACTGATTCCAATATGAGACATTCCGAGAACGCGGTCCCGGCCCGGAATCCCGGTCCTCTTTCAATATTACCTCCCGACTTACAAGATACGGTGCACTTGATAATGTGGGCAGATTCCTTTGACAAATTCACATATAATAGGATTAAATACATCAAAGAATATTCCGTTGGAGGTAATCTGACCTCGTTATGAGAGGAACAATAACACGAAGAGAAAATGTTAAACCAAACTACGTAACGCTTCATGAAACTTATATTACTGTATGGAAATAAGAAATGTGGCTAACTAGCGAACCAGAATATTAATAATGAATATTGCCAAATTAATCAAAACAGGTAAATATTTGACAGCTATTTGCGACGTTGCCAACTTTTAGGATAAGCGCTCTAAAATGAATTTGAAACTTCAGACTTCTGAAAATATTGAAGATAGATACTCACTTTTCATCAGAACCTTTTTCCTACCGTCCATCAAACGTTTTCTGCTGATTGCAAATAGTCTCAGCACACACAACACAAAATTTAGAAGCAGTTTTAGAGGCATTGCATAAAACCTTATAAGTGTCAACGAGCATAGAACGCTCAACGCTCGCTAGAGGAGCTCGTGGCTAAGTAATGACAAGCCGCACGGATCGATCCATCAGGTTAAGCTACGCTTGCCAGAGTTGGTCAGTGGATGGGTGACCATCTTCACATACTGAGACTCCTCCGTGCCTCGGAAAGCACGTTAAGCCGTTGGTCTCGGCTGTCATTTGCAGTGGCGTGCACAGAGATTTCAGACAGGGTATGCACGGCTAAAATTAAAATAAAACGTACCAGTTTCAGCTTGTTTCGTTCGGTGGCCCGCCGACTACCTACCCTACCCAACTCTTACACTATTGCCTTCGCATGATGTTATATCTGAATATTAATCTTATCCGTTATACCTAGATCCAAACATTCTCTTTATCTAGATTTGTAAACCAAATGCAAGGGAAACAATACAATGTGTTGTTTGTGTACACAACCTGATAGCCTGTGTAGGTACCTACCTAATAATAATCGTAAAACTTTTTACGAAAATAACAAGTACCTAGCATCATATATTTTTTTAATTCAATCCAACCCGGGTGCACACCTTCCCTTTGCAATCAATTGAACTTTTTTCTCAAAAGATAACGTCGAAAATACGGCAGATTTTAATTTAATGAAATACGTTTCTACGAATTAAAATCTGCAGCCAACACAGGTTTCACAGGTCTAATTTTCAATTTTTTACAATTAACTTACGAAATATTTACTTAGAAAATCACTATATTGCGCCAAGAAAAACAATCGGAACAATAGGTTATAGAAACTTTGTAATGACGAACTAATACGAACGAATAAATTTGGTTAATCCGACTAAAAAAGTTGACCCTCTACAACGCTCTACAAATAAGAGGTGCTTTTATAGCTTCTCAATTCGGACGGGTTGTAATGTAAGCACTGCTTCTAAAACACAAACACGCGCTCACATTTTCACGCACACAGTCACAGTTTTGCTGTGTCCTACACGAGAATTCACGAGATGCGTTGTATGACAAATAAGCAACGTGTAGTAATGCTTTTGCTCACGGGGGGAGCCTGCGGCGGCGGCGAATGTTCGGCTGTTTGCCGCTTCAACTAGTTCCAAAAAAAAGTAATAGATGGCGCGAAATTAACACGGGAAGCAAAACGCTATGCGATGAGATGTAGATCAATAATTCGATACCATGTTTTTTTTTTTGTTATAGTTTTTTATCATTTTGAGGGACATGTATGTATGGGACTACAGGGTATGCAGAGCTTATTTGCATGTATGGAGTGCACGCCACTGGTCATTTGTGGATCTTTGACAGTCGTTACGAGTCGTCAGAAGCCCGAAAGTCTGACACCAGTCTTACCAAGGGGAATCGTATTACCCAGTAACTGGGTTGTGGAGGTCAGATAGGCAGTAGCTCCATGTAAAATACTGGTATTCAGCTGCAACCGGTAAGACTGGAAGCCGACCCCAAGATAGTTGGGAAAAGGGCTAGGAAGATTGATTGAGCATGGAACGCTCATGATATCCAACGACTATAACAAGCAGATCTATTCTCTAAAAATATTACCGTGTAAGTGCAGTTAGCTGTCAATCCCTAGCATCAAATGGATTGGCAGCTCACTTTAGATCCCTTCACCTAAGTTTTCACGATAATATTCTTACAGAATAGCACCGCAGTTGTCACACACTCTTCTCCACAGCTCATCAATTTTAAAGTTCACCTCATTGAATTTACTTTTCAAAATCTGGTGAGGGTTGATAAGCAGCTTATGTTTTCAATGTGCGCATGCCAACAGTAATAATGATGATAATACAAAAACAATTAAAAGTTTTATGCCATTTTATAATGGAAATAAATTTTATAATTGGTGTGAACAAAATAGAGTCGAAAATACTAGAAACAGAGGTTATTCTTTCAATCAAACAAAGCCTAATGTACCTTTGGGCCAAGGCTTTTAAATGGGTAGCACAGGAATACCTGGGTATACAGGTACCAGTAGGTATTCCTGTTCCAAATAACCAAAACAAAAAAATGCAGTAGGTATTGGGTTCACGATAAGAATGAAGTTGTAGTTTCGCAATCACCATATTTTATTTGCCTCATTTCTTTCTGAGCTACCGCGTAGCTTAGTCGTAGGGCCTCGTAGGCCAGCGGTTCAATAGTAAACCGCGCAGAAATAAGAATGACTGTGACTGAATGTCAAATGGATCCCCCTAAAACCACTACTCCTTTATGTATAAGTTAAGTATACCTTTTAATCAAACTGCTACCATTTTTAAGCACGCCATGTTAGTTTAGCTGCCCAGCCAGCAGCGATAACTCTTGAAAAATAATGTTCACCCCGAGGTTAAAAACTAGTTGAAGTTTTAGAGAAAACTGCACTTTATAACAAAGTAAGTTACTAAGATAAAACTACAGTATTCTTTGTTATCTCTAGACATTGTTTATAATTACGCAGAATAACGACTATAAACAAAATAATCCACCTTTGTTACTCGAATAGTTTCAAAGTAAGTATGCACAGGAGTGGTATAAAATGTTCATTGTTCGCTCTGGTATTAATCAACTTATCCACAGAGTAGATAATTTCAAGTTATAACTAGCTTCCCTGAAGAATACGCTCTCAGACGTCGGCGGTAATATTTTTTCAGTTTTATTTTCCGATGAAATATTTCATAATCCGTTCATCCAGTGGTCAGTGAAAGGGGGGGAATGGGGAATGCCCCACTCTCTCTCGCCGCGAGTCCATTTAACTAGCCGGGACCCCACCTCCCCCTACCTCCCACTTTTCTCCCCCAGAGGGTAGGCAACGTCCACGTTTGTTCAGGAAAAAAACGGAAAAATGCTCTCAAACAAAAACACGAATGGAACGTTCAGCGCGAATCGAAAATTAATTACAGCTTCGGACTGTTTTTTGTATCGGTTCCGTTATACAAAGCTTTGGATATGAAGTCTTTGAAAGCCACTTTGAACATTAACAGTTGAAAATATTTTACACTTCTCTTTGAAGTCGTGTTTGTTACTTATGTGTTGCTCTTCATGAATGAATGAATTAATTAATTACAGCCTCATAGTATCACTGCAAGTAATACCTACCTACAATCGCGGAAGTCTACTGTGGGGTTCAACGTTCTGTCCCGGGCCAAGAAAAGCCTTTTTAGTCGAAGATTTATATTGTAGTTACTTATTAGGTTAAACTAGTCTCTGTCAAAGATTATATTTAGGACTAGCTGCCCTCCCCGGCTTCGCACGGGTAGCAGTAAGTACTTATCTACGGCGCACCTACCTACTCTGCCCTACCTACCTACCCTACACTGCCCGACCTGCCTACCTACCCTACCTACCTATCTACCCTACCTACCTCCTTCCTATTTACCTACCCTGCCCTATCTACCTACCCTACCCGGCCCGACCTACCTACCTACCTACCCTACACTGCCCGACCTGCCCTACACTGCCCGACCTACCTACCTACCTACCCTACCTACCTATCTACCCTACACTGCCCGACCTACCTACCTACCTACCTATCTACCCTATCTACCTACCTTCCCCTATCTTCCTATCTACATACCCTGCCCTACCTACCTACTCTACCTACCTACCTTACACCCTACCTTCACCTACCTATCCTAAGAACCTTCTCCTTACAATAACGAAAAAAGAATTAGTGAAATCGGTCCAGCCGTTCACGCGTGTTCAAATAGGGATTCATTTTAGGCCCAAAACTTTAGTGAGTGAGACAGAGAAAGCTTATTGTGAGAGAACGACAGGAGACCGGCTTTGTTCTCATCCTTACTCTGTGCTGTTTACGGGATGAGAAGTGACACTGGTAGACGCCTGACGGGAATAACTGATCGAGTAGAGAGAATCGAAAATTATTAAAGTACTAATATCGCTATTAAAAAATAGGGGTTGGTGGTAGAAGAGTGAAAATTAAGGGTTTTATGTATTTTTTAATGCCAAATCATAAAAAAATTACAATAAAAAAAATTGTCCAAAAAAAGAAAAAAAAAAACTTGGGGTGGACCACCCTTATCACTTAGGGGTACGAAAAATAGTTTACATCCTATTCTCATACCTACCTAATATACACAAAAAAAATTATAAAAATCGGTCAAGCCGTTTCGGAGGAGTTTGACAACAAACACCGTGACACGAGAATTTTATATATTAGATATAGAACAGTGCGTAGCTAGCGACATTATCCTAATATTTTCGTAAAATATAACTAAATTCAAACGAATTAAATATTGACTACTAAGGTACTCTATATTTATAGAGCTAATTTGAAATTGAAACGGCACAGTCGCTGAATATTTCATTAAAAAGACGAGCGAACTTGTTAAATAACCTTGTCGCGTCAGTAATATGAGTGGTTCGAACCTAACACTGTTAATAACGAGTGTTCAATATTAATTTATGTAACATTTTATTGATTATTTATCTAAAAATCGACTACCTCGACTATTTCGTTGGTCTAGTGGTCACCAGGGCGACTGCTGTAGGTACTTGGGGTCCTCCTTTTGTCCACATTTGGCCAGACCCGGAGAGCGAACCCGCTCTCCGGGTCTGGCAAAATGTCCTCGATAATAGGCACGCTCTTTAAAACTAGTATCTTAAACGTAACAGGCGAAATACGGGTTTTTATAGGTACACCTCTGCCTACGTCTTCGTGGAATACCTACTGTCGTAATGTTATTTTAATTCTTCGTCTCTACGTTAAAAGCGTTTATCCCAAAAGTTGGCAACGTCACAAACAGCTGTCAACAATTTACCTATTTTAATTAATTTGGCAATATTACTGTATGGAAATAAAAAATGTGGCGAACTAGAATATTAATAATGAATTGCAATTATAACATTGAATTTGATGTTGTACCCGTTTTAGGTGTAAGAAAGTTTCGAACTAGTTTTTTTACATGTAAAACAAAATATTCAGTGTTACGATATTAATTATTGCATTTCAATATTCTAATTCGCTAGTTAGTCACATTTCATATTTCCATACAGTAATATTGTCAAATTAATCAAAACAGCGAAATATTTGACATCTATTTGCGACGTTGCCCACTTTTAGAATAAGCATGCTGCTATTTTTTTTGGAGTTACTCCTGAATCGATTTTCATCGATGGGCATTGTTTTAAGGAGAAAACATCAGTCGTGTTTTTTTTTATTATTGACCAATGACCATTGAATATACCAACCAAAGATATTAAAAGATTAAACAAAAGTTTTGTCCAAACAGAAAGTTTGCATGAATTCCCAATAACTTACACATACCGGTACCTAGCGCCACCTATTGCCGCCAGGCAGAACTTTTTACCAAGTGAAAGGTTTGTACGTATGTACAACCAAACAACCCGCAAAACAGCGAAAAGGACAACGTATAGACTGGTTACAATAAGTTTTTGTTGCGAAGAATAAGTATAACAAATCAGTCAGATAGGCAGTCGCTGAATGTAAAATACCGGTATTCAGCTGCAACCGGTTAGACTGTATCAACCCACCCAACCCTAATATACATAGTTGGGGACAGCCTAAACAGATGATGATGACGTTATTAGGTTCCTACGTAAAGTACTTTGGAAAAGTACATACGCCGATCTTGTTCACCAGTCCAATTTTTTTATTTTCCGATTCCTAGCACGCACTGCACACCATTGTCAAACTTTCCCGGAAGAATTAATTATCACAAGACGTTGTCTGAGAGACAAAGACCACATCTATGTCCTCAAACTTATAAGCTTTGCATACGTAACGACTTGGGTGTACCACAAACTTTCATTTTATAATAATAGAATTCATATCATATTAAGTTGGAATCTCTTTGTTATTCTATTGGATATTCATGAGCGAGCTCCTTTGCCACCATTATTTTAAACCTTCTCTATTTTTTGTCCTCATTTTGAAAGTATTTTTCGGTTCCATTAGGCAGATTTGCGATGATTGCTGTTTACTCTAACTGTGTACCTAACTCAAGAAAACTTTGAAGGGCCCTAAAGAATGGAATTAGGTATTTCCAAACTTATAATAGCACTTACTAATTCCATGTAAATCTTTTATACAAACAATTGGGTTTTTTGTAGAATAGGAACATAAAACCTCATCGTCTTAGTTTATGCTTTAGCTTCAATTATTACTGGAAAATTATTTATATTGACTTCCTCGTAGGTTTAGTGGTGGTGGCGCTTGTAAGAAGGCAAGTGATGGGTTCGATGCCCGGGTCGGGTAGTGTTAGTAGCACCATAGTCTGTTTTTTATTATTTTATTTTACCTGTGACAGTTTAGTAATATGTGTCTTACCCGAGGTTCCTTTGTACTAGAGTGCGTTTCATCAAATAGTTTCTATGCCGTTGGCTACGCCAGTGTTGTAGGACGAACAGGGATACGCTACACCGCTACCTAATTGGTCTGTTGTTAAAGTTTAACAGTGGAGCCAACATTATGGCATAAGAACTATTTGATGAACCACACTCTACTGTCACCCCTCAAAACATTGGCAGAATGGCAGTAATCTACTGAATGAGCCTTTATATACTTATACTGTGTGTGCTGCAGCTGGAACGATGGAACGAACCGCTTTGAATTAGAGACCCCAAAATGCGATGTCATTGTTTCTAAGTGACAAGTTGTTTTCTTTGGAATATTATTAGTTACACATAACAAACTAATATTTTACATTAAATTCATAAAAATATTCTGTAATTAACTTCTCTTTTACTTTTATCAAATAAAACATACACTGCCTACACTTCATAAAAAAATAATTTAGCTAACGTAAGCTTCCTTAGATTTCATAATACGGGGGAAAATTACGGTTTGTAAGTCCCCATTCCTCTTAAACTGTTAAGATTACGATCTAAAGGGGGAGAGAAGACATTTTATCTATAAGAAGACATTTTATAAACCCCCAAATTGTCGCTAATTGAAAACGTCTCATAATTTTACGCTCTCTTAATTTAATTTGGATTATATGGCTGTCTTTAAAATCCAATTTAATTTGGGAATAAATGAAAATCTTAAGACATTTGCAGAACTTCACGAAGTTTATGCAGATTACACAATTGAAACAATCACTCAAATTACAATCATTTGTTTTAATTGTATTGTAAAAATATAAATTATGTGGGTGCCAATATTGTTAAACATGACTTTATCAAACTTTGGTGCTTGTGATTAGTTGTGACTTGCAATATTCGAAGTGAAGATAGAATACAACATTTTCACGAGAAGTTCTAGTAGTGGATAGTTATATCCACTACTAGAAATTCTCGTGAAAATGTTGTCACATTATTTACAAAGGTGTAGAAAAAGCCTGATTAAGCCACAAAATAAATTTATTTTCATAAACATCTAAAAACAAAGAACAACATTTTTTTCGTCTACATTGTCAACGTGTCTACAACAGTGTTTAAAGCTCGCGTGAAAGCATCGAGTGCATTCTAAGTTAGCAGCGCAGCGTTCGATCGGCGTGGCGTCGGTGACGCGACTACCTGCAGTAGCCCTCGCCCTGCAGGAATAACCTGAACGCTTCTGCTATCTTACACGGCTGCTCCTCCAGCACCATGCCGCAGTCGGAGATACTCAGCCACGACGTCTTGGAGGGGTCCAGGCGACCATTGAAGGTCACCGTGTCGTCAACATGCGGAGACAAACCACCGGTCACGTTCAGTACAGGCACCTTAATAGAATGCGTGTCCCTTGAAATACTCAGGTCCGTCCTGCGCAAATATGAGTCAATGAACATCGCTAAATTGATCGGATTGACGTGAGAGAAACTCTCTTTGTAGACCTGCGCTAAGTCATGGTTGCGGTCGTCAGTGCTGCGCCCGAAGTGATGCCACATTAGGTAATCCAGCGCTCCCTGCGTCATGCCACTCGATCTCAACTGTCTTGTGTTTATTTTCTGGTATAGCCATTCAGTCCACCCGGCTTGAGTGGATGTACAATTGATCAGGAGCAAGGCGTCTACTTTTTGAGGACTAACAACTGCATAGCGCGCTAAAATGTTTGCTCCGGCACCTACTCCAACTCCAATAAAAGATCGTATCCCAAAATGTCCCAAAATAAAATCTATTTGGGAAGCCAATGCATCCATGCTAGGATAAGTGTAATCTTCCGGTAGAGTGGGGGCGCCCTCCTCCTGTCCCGGCGCAGTTACGTGATAGATACAGAACTGATCCAATATCGCTCTCATATCGATGAAGTTGAAGAACGCCTGGAAATTGGCGGCATAGTTGAGTCCAAGGTCGTGGTAGGTGATTATGGCGCGCTTGCTGCGGTCCCCGCGGACGGCGACCAGCAGGTCCCCGCGGGAAGTCCTCACCCTCTCCTCCACGCATGCGCCGTCGTTGTGCAATCTCCTGTTTGATGGGAAATGTAATTGAACGCTTTTCAACTCATCTTCGAAATTGTCTGAAGACATCATGTTGAGTAGAGCAATGTTCTCGTGTACGTGTGTAGGCATCTTCTTGTTAAAATCGAACGGTACTTTCATCAACTTGAATCCCTTTGTTTACTTGCTACGTATCGACGTCCTGCCGGTAACAATCTAGGTGACAGGTCTTCTCCACTTCTCTTAATTAACGCTTTCCATTAGTCACTGTTAACGATCCTGTGCTTATTACGTGCATACTAATAACACAATGTCCGTCTTACATAAACTAAACGTTTATTTTGTCACTGAGTCACAGCATAACCACTATATAATGTTAAAATCTTAAACTATCTGGCAGTATTGTGAACAGACTATGTTATTTTGTTGGAATTATCGCAGGAAATGGTCAATAATGCGTTGACCGGGCGAGCGTGAGTTCCAGCGCGAGGTTGATTCGGTACTACTCGGCTATTTCCGCCGGCCTTCGCGTCTGCCTGCTCGGTTGTCCGCGGCTCACTTCACTCCGGTTAAGGCGCGCCGCACATGCGTAGTAGGCATATCGAATTTTTCCTAGCTATTTTATGTTTATTAGTTTGTCTATCTACTTGTACATCTATGACAATCGATCATTTAAATAGAGGCTCGTGTAACTTAATTAATTCGAGTGCAAAGTTTTCTATTTACTGTCAGTTGGGAATTTCGTCATTACCCCGAATGGACGGTGGCCTGTTTACTAGTCTAGTACACCTACCCAGACGATATAATTAATTGAAGACCTTGACATTATTTTGAATACGGGTCAAAGTAAAATTATGAATAGGCTTTGACGCTATTTGCCTAGTCGGCATCAAGTTATAACGTGTTTATGTTGGTAGCCATAATATGTAGGTGTAGATAGGTATATATATGAAAATCAAACGTAAACTGTGCTTGAATTTTCCCGCTAAATTAAGATTGGTTAATTGTGAATTAATTTTTCTCTTTGCTTCGTCAACCATCATAATATTATCCAAGTAGCTTTTATTAATTCTTTTACTATATTTAATGATAATAAAAAGAGATAAGAGAAACGTCTTTTATCTTAATACATAATTATTTCAAAAAGATACAGTACGACACAACTTAGACGTAGCATAGATTTTAAAATTTTCATTCATGCATTTCAATTTCACGAATGTATTTGGCTATATGACATTACAAGTTATTGTGTTTTCGAAAGATCATTTTCACCTAAAGCAGTAATAAAGATTGGTGATTTTAAAGGCGCACTCAGTTCCGATGGTGATCGGTTTTACGAATTTTGCCGATGCTACATCTAAGTTGTGTCGTACTGTACCATAGTATTTTTACTGGTTTTCAAAGCTCTATGTATGTAGTTATTGCGGTAAGCTTACTTATTATAGTAGGTAGGTATGACCTTTGGCTTCAATACCTATGATATAAGATTCCTATAGGTATTGAAGTAAGTCATACCGGTATCGATTACCTGTCTAGCCGATAGCCATCGCCAACCTATAACTGATTACTTCGGGAAATTGTTCCAATCCATTCTTATTTTCTCGGAAAAGAAAATAGAGCAAGCGCTCGATTTAAGGCTTTCGCAGACCGGCGCGACTCTGGTTGAACAATTTCTATGAAAACTTCAAAGAAATTGTACTACCGCACTGTCGTAAAATACATTAGACGACGTATATTTAGTAGCCTAATCCACTTACCTGTCTCACCATCTACCGCTGTCGTGTCGCGCCGTCGCGTTGTGCCTGTCTTCGGGAGCCTTTAACGATAGCTTACCTAGAGGTGCTTGACTTTATAAACAAGGTTTACTAAACCTTTTTAAAAGATTATTGGCAATTTTTTAGTCTTCTTCTCGAGTGGTTAGTGACTAACCTGGTGTCACAGTTTTAAAGCCGGCCATGGGCCTCTGACTTGACTTCATATGTCTAGAAATATCTCTCAGGCATACCAGTATCCTCACGATGTTTTCCGTCACGTTTTTGAAGCAAGTGACAATTATACAATACGCACATGAATCCGAAAAGTCAGAGGTGCGTGCCTTGTGTAATTTTTAAGTTGTGTGTGCATTATCCATTCAACATAAAAATAATACCCACGTATCTATTATAGGGTAAAAAATTAAAGCCCTTAATCAGCTGTAGTTACTCTTACCTGTTTAGAGGTATGAGGAACAGGGTGTAAAGTTCACTCATCCACCATAGAAAAGGGAGGATCCTCCAACCGGACGGGTTGTTATGTCTGGCGGGCAACTGCCCATATGTTGATTTCGGATAGTCTTATCTATGTTTTTCGCTCGGTAAACTCTAACTGCGCGATGTAGGAATTGTGTGACGTCATGTCTTTTTGCTTCGTAGTTTGTATGTCGCGGTGTAACCGCTACACCTGCATCCTTATTTCATAACACACGATCAATCGTAATCTGTATCATTTTGAAGCATATTGCTAATCCATTGCTTTATAAGTTCGAAAAATTTGTCTGCGCAACAACGTAAATACCGCAATTAATGTTGATGAACTGTCAAAATTAAACAGATTGTGATTGATCATGTGTTTAAGTACCTAATTAGGCTGCAGAAATATTGATTTTAGATTTTTGACAGTATTTGTCTGGGACAAAGAAGCAAGCCGGCACAGCCTGCAGATCAGGCGTGTTAATAGTGACACGGAGTGTCTTGCAGGCTATGGTCAGCTAACCTCCTGCTCGCCTTATCTCTATTGAGTTATATCCAACGGTTACCAGTAGAAATTTTGTCGGATAGAGGTAAGGATAAGAACCATGTTGGTTCACTCAATCAATCTGCCTACCCTTTTCCCAACTATGTTGAGGTCGGCTGCCAGTCTAACCGGATGCAGCTGAATACCAGTTTTTTACATGGAGCGACTGCTTATCTGACCTCCAGAACTTAGTTACTGAGCAACACGATACCCCTTGGTAAGACTGGTTGTCAGACTTGTGGGCTTCTGACGACCCGTAACGACTGTCAAAGATCCAAGAATGACAGCCGGGACCAGCAGCTTAACGTGCTTTCTGAGGCACAGAGGGGTATGTAAAGATGGTCACCCATTCACGGACTCACCGTAGCTTAACCTGATCGATCAACCCGTGCAGCTGTTATTACTTAGCCACGAGCCCCTCGAGGACAAAAATGTGACAGACTATAGCCACGCTTGTTCAGTTACTGTTCCTGTATACTAGCAGACAACCTTTTTCTTTGAGAGGAGTAAACTTTTGTTATAGTACGATGTTGGGTACCTACAATCTTTTTAGTACATTTTTGTTTTTCGTTAAAACAAAGTTTATTTCAAATGTTTTATTTTATTTTGCTTCCTTGAAAGGTTTGCGTTACCATCTAATATTCTATAGTCTCTCTAATAATATCTCTCGTAGTATGGCCATGGCAGCCAATCTTAACGGAGACTAGCCTTCGGCGCGGGAGATATTATAGACTCTATCTATTCCACTTTCAAAATATAGAATGCAACCCACACCTACTTTACACCAAATACCGCACCAAAATCCGTTGCGTAGCAAAAAACAATGCGGTCCCACAGACAAGCATGAAAAGCAACTTTATCATAGTAACTATAGAGGCAATAGATAATATAAAATTAATCTTGAGTGTGGTTTTCATGTAGATAAATTATATATACTCAATCTACAACACAGTTACCCAAAAACATACACAAAAGATAAAAGCAACGAGAGTTCACGACACATCTCTCAAAGGCCGGTGCTCTCGTGACAAACGCTCTCTGAGATAACGAGTCGGCTGACATTCGTGCGGGCCACGTATTTACACAAAAGAATACATTATGTATAGCGGTTATCTGTGTATGTATGTAGAACTCGACACCTTTTATATTAATGGCTTGTTTTGTAAATACAAATTGTTCTTTTATGACGTAGAGATGTAAATAAATGAATACGTTGGAGTATATTAATATTTATTTTTTAATAATCTTATTTAAAATGTATTTTTATATTTTTCTAAAATATTTAAAAATATTATTTATAATATATGTTATGTAATAAAAGAGATAATAATAATTCAAATTCAACAAATTTTAATTCAGGCATACACCCATATAACAAACATAACAGATTACAAATAATACAAGTCTATTATTATCCCACTGCAAGGCAAAAGCCTCTTCTCATAAAGAGAAGCCACTAGCATTGATCACCAATCACTACGCTTGCTCAAGACGGGTTGGCGATGTTTTCGTTTCACTAATGTCATTAATGTCCAAGAAAAAAGTACGGTGGAGTGTCGTCGTGCAAATAATGTGCTATTTAGTGAAAGAAAATTAGTCACTAAAACCCCTTGTATTATAATATTTTGAGCTTATTACAACGATGCATCATATCGTCAAGGTGCTCTTGAATAATCGGCTTATTGGTGACTCGCCCGAAAAAACTGGTACGAATCCGGACGAATCGACCATTTTAATAAATATTAGTTTTTATTGAGGCGATTCGTACGAATTAAATTTATTTGCGGAGGAATCTTTACTCCAACAAAACGTAGTAGTAAAGTACACTGGTGCACAGAAGTGGTTAGGGTAACATATAATTATATTGAAATAAACAAGATGAAAAATGAATAAATTATTATTCAGATTAAAGGTAGCATAATTAACTTGAAACTGTGAAAATAAAACAGGGTGGCGATTTATTCACCTGCATCCGTCAAGGGGGCCATTCTACCTGTCATAATGAAGAACAATCTTTTGCTATGAAATTCATAGCCGACTAGTCAAAAAAAAAAAATTGCTTCGAAATTAAAACCATATCAACCCTGGGTGATTCTACACGTCATACTAAACAACTTTCGCTATAATTATGAAACTTATATCCGACTCGGGGAAAATAATTACAAATTCCTATACAACAGGACTATTTCGGTGCATTTTAGAAGAACTGCAATGTTGTTTCTTTTTTATTTTATAATTAATATAAACAAACAATGTTTTTTTTTTAATTATAACCGACTGTATAAATGAAAAAATATGGGCAAATTAAATAAATTTAAAAATCTGACTAAAATCAAATTAATCCGATTAAAATATAATAAATTCGATTATTTTGATTTTATTGGAGAAGTCATGATTTTTATCAACCCTGGAATCACCCCCTTGATGGATGACTAATTAAAATCATCTCAACCCTGGGTGATTCTACAAGTCATCTATAAATATATAAAAGGAGAAACTGACTCACTGACTGACATATCAACGCAGAGCCGAAACTACTGGGACTAGAAACGTGAAATTTTGCACACAGCTTCCTTTTATAACGAGGTAGGGGAGCGCTAAGAAGGGATTTTTGGAAATTCGTATTTTAAGGGGGTGAAATGGGGGTATTATTATTATATGAAAAATCTTATTAATTGAGTTAATAAACTTGAATCTTGGCACAACCTTACTAAAAGTACTAGGCTTGCATGAATTCACGATATAGTATTTCATCATTAGATGTTGTGCACAATTTCTAAGTAGTAACCTAACAAAAAGTACTAGGCTTGCATGAATTCACGATAGTATTCAATCATTACGTTATGCTACTCATATGATTTGGATGAGCAGACAGATGGTTTATAACCTGAATTAATACAGATAATTTTTATCCCAGTAGTACGTTTTCGTGGGATAGTTTCCGACTTCCACGCGAGCGAAGCCGTGGGAAAAAGCTAGTACTAAATAACTTTCGTTATGAAACTTATATCCGACTCGGGGAAAATAATTACAAATTCCTATACAACAGGACTATTTCGATGCATTTTTTTGGTTTTGACGAGTCCGTTATGAATGTCATAGCGAAAGTAGTTCAGTATGACACTTGTATAGTTACATAGTTATGATGCAGGTGTATAAATCGCCACCCTGTATTATTTTCACAGTTTCAAGTTAATTATGCTACCTTTAATATGAATAATAATTTAATTTTTCATCTTGTTTATTTCAATTTATATTATATTTCACCCTAACCACTTCTGTGCACCAGTGTACTTTACTACTACGTCGATTCGTCCACACGATCAAAATTCGTACGAATCGCCTCAAGAAAAATTCATATTTATTAAAATGGTCGATTCGTCCGAAATCGTACGAGTTTATTCGGGCGAGTCACCAATAAGCCGAATAATCAATAGTTTTCGTTCAAACGTTGCTCTTAAACGCCCTGGCGGTAATAATGAATGAATTTCGATAAAAGATGAGCGCCTTTATTTTTGTTTCTATTTAAAAATAGATTATACTGTACCGAGAGCTCCGACAGAGTGGTCAGACAAACTACAATCGACTCACGTAACAATAATAAAATGAAAACAACTTCATAATTATACAGGGCGTGTAAATATTTAATAAACAGAGTGCATAATAACTATGGAAATGAATTAATGTCACCTTTGTATTAGTTATAAATTCCCCGTAGACTATATTTAGCCGTGTCACCGAGGTGGGGGGGCCAAACACCCCCCGTGTTTGGTCTCTGACCTATTGTCCACAATGGTAGCTATGCCAATGTATGAGTAATGCAAGTTCCAACCTACTACGAAAGGGTTGTTAAGTTACTTTAAACGAACACTTTTCAGGCTTCACACGATTGTTTTAAACTCGCAACTTGTTTTAACACTTTCGACTCCACCCACTTTTCATAGAACTCATACGCCATGCCGCCATACATATTAAAACAGTTATTATTTAAAACCGTGATAAGCTGTAAAACAAAGTAAATTGTGTTCTCAGGGGGTCTTGTCGCTATACGTAGTACGTAGATTCCTTTTAAATTTTTTGTGAATATTAATAATCGTGAAAAAAGGCTTGAATTTTAAAACCACAAATGCTTGGATTTACTTCTGATTTTATTTTCACGGTTTAGAATGCTGTATTCGCTAAGGAAAACCTACATTTAAGATGAACCCTCCGCGAGGGCTCCCGGCATCCCATATGCGACTACGTGAACCCTCCAGGAGGGCTCCTGGCACTCAACGTGCTAAGTAACAATTTAATGTCTTATACAGACACTTTTAAACCAGCTTTTCAACCCAATTATTATAAGTGTTTGATGATATAGAGGTATGAGGAACAGGGTGTAAAGTTCACTTATCCTCTATATAAAAGGGAGTATCCTCCTCATCCTTCACCAGATGGATGTTGTTACGGGGCATTGTAAACAGGGTGGCAGGGACATCGACGCCAAAACTGATACCATGGATTCAGTACATGATTCTGAAGGCCCCTACGTTGAAATTTTTCGTCGGTTATTTAAAAAAAATCTGCTGTATCATAGAAAAGTGCAATACGAGTAGGTACCTACGTGGGGTACAGCAGATTTTTTTTTCAGCAGGTTCAGAATCATGTACTGAATCCATGGTATCAGTTTTCGTGTCGATGTCCCTGCCACCCTGTATATACTCGATGCGCTGTAAACCCAGCTTGCGGGATACAGGATTTTGCGTGACGTTAGTGTGGTGTGTAGTTCGGATGTGGCATTGTAGATGCGTAGTCCACATGTAGTATTGTAGATGCGTAGTTCGCATGTAGCATTGTAGATGCGTAGTTCGCATGTAGCATTGTAGATGCGTAGTTCGCATGTAGCATTGTAGATGCGTAGTTCGCATGTAGCATTGTAGATGCGTAGATCGCATGTAGCATTGCAGATGCGTAGTTCGCATGTAGCATTGTAGATGCGTTGTTCCCATGGGGAATTGTAGATGCCGCCACAATGATATATGGCAATCTCTTAGTTATATTTTCAGAGGTATAGCTCGTTTAATTTTTAAAGCACTTGGTATACCAATCTTTATTCACCCATATCGCAAATAATACTCAGTTTTTAATATTGTCCAATCGTCCACCCTTGATCCAAAGAATATTAAGGTAGTTATTAATCCTAAGATTTCCATAATTTTTTTTTTGTTTTTACCCGCATGTTACTTATATAACTGTTATGCTTATGTCATAGCCTTATAATTGTCGATTCTCTTGTATTTAAATAAATAAATTACAAAACATGTAAAATTTTAATTCCGTAGGATAAGGGGAAGTGGTTTTAATTCAGCTTGCAAAATTTGACTAATACCTAACACGGCAAGTTAAATAAAAGCTTGTAAAAACACACAGAGTACCTATGTATATACATATCACAACTACAGAAGGTGTTATCTGAGCTTATTCAATACACCCAATGGAAATCTAATAACGCCCTTGTTTAGTACAAATGCTACAATAAAAACAAAATCTGTGTGAGTGTGAATGAGTTCGTTAGTGTACGAAGGCTCGGAGGTTCGGAGGCTCGGAGGCTCGGAGGCGGCTCACGTACAGTATCAATCGACGCCACAATTTATTTCCTCGCCTGCAAATATTTTCTTAGCGTTTTCTTTTATTCAGCGCAGGTATACGACTTATTATAGTAAGGAAGATGTGAAAATAAAATGTTTGAAGTCCCTATTAAGGGTTTTTTGACTGTTTTATCCGTAGTCATTGTATAATAATAGTAGATTGTAGCATCCAGCGCAAAGTGAGCTACCAACGTACGAGTGTTATGTTGGTGCCCGAGCGCAAGCGACGGCACTAAATTAACACGAGTGCATTAATTACTCACTTTAGCAAGGGCGTAATCGACTTTTCTTTCAACTACCAATCTACTTACAGTGATAAAATATCTCAAAATAAAAAAATATCTATATAAATAAATATCTATATATATATATATATGTACTCTAAATAAAAACTCAGATTTATGAAAACAAAGTTTTCATAAGCTTTTAAATATTTATCCCGCTACTTTTGCGGCAAAAGGTTATTAACAATTTCATTTGCAGCCGTTTTTATACTTTCTGGAGTTAAATAATTCATATCGCTATCGCTGTCTATTTCCATTTTTTTTACTTTTTTATCACATCTATTCAAAAACACGTAGTTTAGGAGGTTTCTCAATTCGACCGTGAACTCCAACCAATGTTAATAAAATAATATATAGAACCACCTCGAGAGCCTACCCTCTCAAACAAAAAAATAATTTTCAAAATCGGTCCACTATTGACGGAGAAATCGGTGGACAAATATGAAATAAATTATTTATAAAATTTATAAATAAAATTATAGATTCAATATTTAAATAAATATAAAAATAATACGCTATGAACAATAACCTCTATCGGTTAAAAATTCTTCTTCTTTTGCGTCGACGAGCTTTATATGAATTAATCATATCGTAGTAAGAAAATAGAATTAGCAAAGATGATAGCGGAATTACTGCTCGAACTGGTTTTACACGAAAATAAAAGCATCTTTAAAGTAATCCAGCGATAAATCCTTTTTTATAGCTACATAGATAACACTTATCATAACATAACAACAAGCATAACACTCCAAAACATATGTTATCCAATTTAATTGTGTAAATGATGCGCGCGGTAGCATAAAACAAGATAATCATACGTTAAATGGGGCTAATGTCCCGTTAAATTGCTAATAACAACGAAAATCCTTTACAGGCGTGCCGGGAAAACTCCCGTACACTTTACGCCCAGTTTATTAGGTTTTAAAGCAATTTATGAGCTTAATTGCGCTGTAGGACACACTGTTTACTGACTATCGAAGTATCGACGACGGGAAATGTGAAATGCATTGTAAGATAGTTGTAGTGTCATTACATTGTTGTTGAAAGCTGCAGTGTAAATGATACAGCAACGATCCGAACTTACCAAGTAGTAATAATACCTATAGTTAATTGACTCAGGCAGGCGTGACATTGCGGAAATCCATTAAGTATAAACTACAATAGACGATGTATATTTAGTAAACTAATCCGCTTAACTAATAAATACTTTATTGTCGCCAGGATTCTTTAGGACTCTTTAAGAACAGTTAAGCGGATTAGGTTACTAAATATACGTCGTCTATAATTGTAGTAGTAATAATATAATAATAATATTTTATTGAATACAAAAGTGTACATTTAGTCAACAGCAAGATTTCCCAAATAATTATAATGCCTAAAAATAAACGACAACTAAAATATTTTTATAACAGGTGCAAGTGATGATGGTTTGGAATTACAATGTTAAGTAGCGACCCGCCCGATCTAGGTTCATTCGAACCTGTTTTTCGGGGCATCACTTTACATTTCAATTAAATTACATATACAGCCTATTAATGTTCCCACTGCTGGGACACAGGCCTCCTCTCTGTGAGAGGGAGTAGGCCGTAATCTACCACGCGGGCCCAGTGCGGGTTGGTGGATGTCACATGTCTTCGAATTTTTGGTTCTAGGACATGCCGGTTTCCTCACGATGTTTTCCTTCATCGTTTTGAGAACAGTGGTGATGAAATTATATTACACAAAGTAAAGCGCCTGTCTGGGTTCGATCCCACGACCTACAACATGTAAGTCCGGGCCGTTACCACTGGGCCACAACTGCTCACAATTAAATTGTAACACTACAATTTAAAGTTAAATTGATATGAAATAATCTATTAACAACTATGAGAAAGAGCATATTGGTACAATAATATCGAAAACTAAATAAACACACAAAAAAAAGACCTGTGGCACTCGGGGACTGCCGCGGTAAAGCTATTGCATAGTTTTTATATTGTAATCGACCGAGATGGCCTTGGTTGGCGACCGGCAAAGTTGTTTCAACGTTTCGTCGTAAACCTAAGGTCACCTCTGTCGGGACGTGGTTTGCGACCGTGTAGCAGGCACTTAAGCCTCAAGCTAAGCGGTTAATTTTTCCCAAAAAGTTTGTGCTCGCGAGGTCTACTGTTCGCAGAACTACTAGTTTTACTTTTGACTTAGGAAAGAGTAAAACTCGCCGTGCTACTTAAATCACTGGTGTATACCTGTGTTCACAGAAATCAAACGAATTTAATGCTAGAGTTAAATATATTTCAATAAAACAAACAATCACTTCTGTGAAAATATGTCGATTGAGATTTATTATTAGCCTGCAATCTTAACTGAAAATAAGGAATAACTGAATAAGCAGTGTTGTAACTGTTACACCGCTGACATCTATCCCCATATAGCCGAAATTTGTCCGGAACTAAAATTGGGCACTACAGGGTCTTCTGTATAGATACCTCGTACCGTTATATCTCCTTATATGTAGCCTCCCATGTTGGCTCGATTTGAAGCATTTTTCGTCGGTAAATATTGTCGTACTTCAATCGTCGTTCAAATGCATGCGTGCATATTCCAAGCGTGCTGGCTTATGAGCATCAGTCAATTTCGTTTGCGTGTTGTCTATAATGCAATCCCATTGAGTGTAAGGCGTTTCTTATTACTCTTGGACAAACTTCATATATTTCAGCATAATAATTGGTTGACACAAAATCGTTATCTTCATATTATAGCTGCTCTTTCTTGAATATTTAAATTTCTCGGCATTGTAAAATATTAACCCGAATACAAGAGTGACAATGGTGACATTGACAGGAACTGTTATTCACATTTACAGTTTTTAAAACTTGACACAACGTAATGGCCGGGAACATCAAACTAATAAAAAGGTTTTAATTTAACTATTAATAGTCAAGGATCATTCGAACTTTATTGTCAAACAGGTAAACATAATTTTCAATACAACACTCTCGTATCATTCGTCTAAGTAAATTTGAACTTTGTTGTCAAACTGTAAAACATAATTTTCAATACAACACTCTCGTTGATCATTCGTCTAAGTAAATTTGAACTTTGTTGTCAAACAGTAAAACATAATTTTCAATACAAAACACATTTAGAGTGTTTTGTTTCTCAGTCATTTTCGTTACAAAATTTCTGGATTAAGTCTCCACGCTCAAGGCCCGCGATAGAAGCTATGCAATAGCTTAAAAATAAATACTTACGAGGGAATAAATTATCATCAAGAATGTAATTAGTAGAACACACACGGTTACACAGATTCATAGAATTATAGTGGATGCTAAAAATAAATCGGATGATAATACCGTGTGTCTAACTCTGTGTATCATGATTCTAAAGCAAACTCTCCAAGCTCCTCCGAATGCACTTAAGATGCCTATCAAGGACGTTAAATTGCCAAGATATAATAA